>OY728126.1:2002160194-2007415194 GCA_963277665.1 Viscum album | reverse complement strand
ATTTTATGTGTGATGTGTGATTTAAAAGTTATTTGTTTAGATTCATAAATGATTATGAAGAATTATAAATGGTTTTTTGGGTCCTTATATGTCTTTCTAATTTGTATTTGGTTTTACAAATAAACGGGTTTTGGTTTATAACATGTTTTGGCCCGAGTTGTCGGAAAATGGCTCATTTCACATCCTTATGAAAAGGGTTGTGTTTTGAATATGTAACCTGAGTGTTTTAAGGGATTTATGAATGTGGTTTTTTGCTTTAAATTTTGTTTATACACCTCCTTAATAAATGTTAAATGCATACCCTGGTCGAATGTTAGTTTTGCGAAATGCTTAAAGGCCTATTTGGCATTTTTTTTGTAAAAATGGTTTCCATGTGTATTTCATGTCCTATATTTGGGGCCATTTTATGGTCCATGAAATTGATTTATTAATTGGTTTTGGGGCTTCAAAATATGGTTTGTTATGTTATTTATGGGTTTCTGGTCTTAAAAGAGTTTATTTGAATGATTTTTAGGTGCAAAGCCTCAATAAACTCCTTGAAATTGTTTTACAAAAATTTTAAGTGGTTTATTGATTCGTGAAAGAAATGTGAAGAAAGTTTGTGGGATTTTTGAGTTTTTATGGTTTGGGAATGGAATTTGGATGTGAAATGTGTATTTGATAATATTTTTAACTTGATTGAGAACTAAAGGGAATCCCAGGTATCTAGGTGGGCGAACGTGTACTATTATGCTAGTGATTCCGTGGGGTTAGGCCTCGGTTCACGTAGCAAGTTTGATGATGAAAACACTAACTAAACTATGATGATGATGGTTTTGGGTGACCACTAGGTTATGGGTATGCTCCCTACTAGTGGCTCGTGTGCACGAGAACAAATATTTATTATGGTTACTTTCACCGAGATACGAGGTACCTGGGGCTTACAACTAACTAGTGCCTAGGGGTGTTCCTGTGACTTATGATCATTGGCTATTTTGTACTCAACATCGACATAAAATGTATTTGGTTGGTAAATTAAATAGAGTGTGTGATTTATTTAAAAGTTTACAATCTTTAAAGCAACCATCATTAAAAAAAATTCATTTTGAAGTTGCACCTCTTTGAAAAATTGTTACTTGCATTTTTGTTTATAAAACATGCAAGTTTTTGTCTCATAATTATTACAGCATGGAACCTCATTTGAAAAACATACTTTTATATCTTGTATTTAAAACATGAAATTGTTGTTTCTTTTATTTTAAAGGAAGTGCATTGGGAATAGAATATCGGGCTAACCTACTGAGTTTTAATACTCACACCTATAGTCTTCTTCTGTTTTTAGCCCTTGTGCAAGTTTCAGCTTGAGTTTGATCGCCTTGGGTGATGTGTGATCATTATGTTGGAGAGTGACCAGAGGTGTCACATGGAGTTAGTTGGTTATCGGGTTTGGTCAGTTGAGTTGTTGGTTTAGTTCTACTTTTAGTTTCTTGTACAAATAATGTTTAGTTCAATTTTTATATAAATGCATTTTGGGCTGTCCATTTATTTCTACTGTTTGTTTGATTGTTTATATATGGGCGAAATTTTTCCCTTGTGTACTCTATTGATGCCCTTGGTGCTTGTCGCTATCCCGGGAGGATCGGGAACGCCTTTCGGGACTTGTCATTGGCTGGCCTGGGTGACCGGTTCAGGGTCGACTAGGGCTGGTTCGTGACAAAATGGTATCAGAGGAGGTCAGCTCATAGCAGACCTTTCATTTTTGAGTGCCCTTGTTATTTTGGGGATGTCAAGGTATATGGAGTAGGATTGTTTGGACTTGAGGGGTAAGTGAGGGAAGAGCATCGCAAACTCTTTCTCGTGCTAATCCTCAGATTTCCATGGGATGTCCTATTTTATTCATGTCCTTTGTTCTTGCTGATTGTTTGGTGTTGGGATATGACAAGGGGAGTCTAACTAATGGAATCTGTGAGATCTCAGGGCCTGGCAAGCCATGTGGAGCTGGGGAATGGTCCTAATAAGTCTCTATGTGTTGGTGTTGTGTTTGAAATATGGCCGCCAACCATATGGCCAAGTCACCCACCGACACTAGTTCCCTTTTGTGGGTTTCTTAGACCTTTATTGAATTCTGAATTTTTTCTTTGAAAATACTTGTGTGAGCATTATGGAATTTGGTTTTAAAGGAAGGATTGGATTTTGAAAAATGAAAAAAGGGTTTTCAAAAATTAAATATAAGAATGGTTTTGGAAGGTTGTGTTTTTGTGAAAAAAATAGGAAGTGGAAATGATTTAACGGGATTGGATTATCCAAAATCTAAACTTGTGGTTTGTTGGAATAATTTTTTTTGAAAGTGTGAATCATTGTGAGGTTATTCTAAATATTTGTTTTAAATGGGGTGTTTTGGGATATTAAAAAGTGTTTGAATATGATGAATTGGTTTTGGAAATTGGTTTTGAGCGGTTGGTGTTTTCCTAGAAAGGGTATTGGTCTCAATGACCATCAGATTATGAAAAGATACCTTGCTGAATTTTAGAAAATGGGAAAGGGTTGTTTGGAGTATCTTGGTTGTTTTGAAATTTGTAAAAATGAAAAGGGGTAGGTTTTTAAGAAAATGTTTCTTGATGAAGTGTGGTTTGTTTTGTGAAATATGAAAAGGGTTTTTGACTTGGTGGTTGGTGTTCCTTTTGAAGGTACATGATTTTTGGAATGATGTTGTTTTGTTTTTGCATTCGGTGCTTTCATGGGTTCTCGCATGAAAGTTTTTGTGGATATATGGATGAATGTCCGGTATGGCATGGTATTTGAGTGCTCGGGGTGGCACATAAATGTTCATTTGAGTGAGACTTGATGAAACACCATTTGTGAATGTGAAAATCCACCAAGTTAGTTTATTCTTTTTCAAAAGTGTTTTTAGCTTAAAAATTGTGGTGTTTGTTTTGAACCGACGGTTATGTGGATGGTTTATCCTATGTCTTAGAAGTTTTTTCTATTCAATATGGTTCCTTATGATCTAGAGGTCATACTCTTATTGCATCTTGAGATGGAATCTTGTTGGTGGCTCTGTTTTGGGGTAATGTTTAGTGGGTTTCTAAAGATGTGTTGGATGTTGTGATGTGGCCACAGATAGTTCTATGTTTTCAAGATTTCCAATTGATTACCCTAAGGATTCTTTCTCATGCTTCACAGTCTATATACACCTCCTAAAATTATTCCTCATCCCGTTAGTTGAAATAGAGAGATATTTGGGATCGATTTAAAGTGCTTCAATGTCGTGATAATTCATTTGGACATAGCAGTTTTGTTTGGTGATGTTGATATGTTTCACCGTATTCCTTTTCCATTCTGGCCCTCGTTCAAAGTGAGAATTTTTTTGATATGTATCTATTAGTTCTTATTAGATGAAGGTGTTTTGTTGAGCATGTGAGTTTTTTTTGAGTGGTGTGATCCTTAGCACCCTGACTGCGGTGCAGTAAATGCTTCAAGAATCAGGGCTCCAGCCATAGGCCTCGGAGTGAAGCTTTTCACGCAGCCAGGAAATCTCCAGAGGTGTGGGGAGCTTGACCAGGACCCTACCTCCACCGTTGTGGTATGTTAGTTTCTATGTCTCTATTTTTCTTCCTCATCACTATAAATATCCCTTTGTCTCAACAAGCATGGTGGACTTACCCCTCACACAATGTCTATGGTTATGCCTTCATTAATGTGGGTTTTTGATCAATGTCCATGTGTGGACCGCCTGTGAAAATCTAGTACAGTCTTGGTGTTACCTGTTTATAGGTGGAGTGTGTTGGGTAGTTCCTTTGTTTCTTTTTTTTTGTTTTAGTGGCCTAATTATTGGGTCCTCTTCCCTCCCATCCCTGAGTGGTGGGGGTCTGGATCTGTGCAGAAAGTGTTGGCCCAGTTCTTGTCCCCTCCGTTCGGGAGTGGGTGGTTTAGATGTTTATGTTATAACCTTCTTAACTTGGGCTTGTATGTTGTTTTGGGAGAGTTTTGTTGAACTTGTTGTTGTGATACCCAATTCTAGTTAATGTTGAGTTCTTGTTTTTTCGTTGCTAGTTGGGTTCTAATAGTGAGGAGACCGACCATAAGTCTCGTTAACTTTTCCTCCCAAGAACTTGTCTAGTGCTAGTTGTTTATTAATGGCGGGGATTCCATTATGTAATCCCCTGGAGTCTTTGGTTTTCTTAATTTCTCTTTGGTTTGGGTGATTTTTTGTTTCATTGGGAGAAGGCCTAATAATCGGGTTCTTGTCTTGGTTGTGGAGGTGGTGTCTTGATATTTCCATTGATTCTCAAGCAGTGGTTGTGAGTAAGTGTGTTTTTTGTTTGAGCTAGAGGCTTAAAATCCATTGATTGTTGATGATATTTTCTTGTATTTATAGGATATATCATGTGGATAGGTAATCCTTAGGTGTTGATCTTTCAGCTGGAAAGTGTTATGACTTTCCGGGGGCGGAAAACTTTAATGGTGAGGAAAATTATCACACCCGGCTTTTTTCTCTTTTATTTTCATGTCTTGGTTTTTATCCAGTTCATTGGAAATCCCGATCATTTTCTTGAGTGTTGGATGAGATTAATTTTGAGTTTTGAACTTCCATATATGTCTAATCACCCTAATTTGGGTTCCCCATTGTTTTTAGGAGTTTTTGGAGAGAGGGTGGTTACTTCATGATTTGGGCCAACAGTGAGCCCATTTCTAGTTTTAAAAACCAAATATGTTTCTTTTATAAATCCTTTGTTTTTAAACATTTTTCACCCATTACACTTCATACTCTTCCTCCAATGATATATTCAAACCACCATATCATTTTGGACCCCTTAATAATTCATGATTGTGGTGAATTTAGGTTACTTATTTAGGTATTGGGCCAGCCCATGGGCCCATTTCCAGTTTTAAAAAAATAATTTGTTTCTTTTATATATTTTTCATTTGTTAATATTTTTCGGTGATTATACCTCTCACTTGAATCCAAAATACCTATACTCATCCCCATTATCGATTTTACCACTTTGTAGCTTACTGGAATCACATATTTGGTCGAACGTTCTCTGGTTTTCTCAAATCTTCCATAATTGAGAAGGTAAATGATTTCATACATAAATCATTCCATTCGTACTCTTTTTCCAACAAATCTTCTTTCACTGGTTCTTAAAGACCTTAGGAAACTCTCCAAGAATTTTCAAGCCATTCCCTTCTCTCTAGGGTTGCAGATCTAATGGAAGACGAAGAGTTTTCTAGGTGGAAAGTTGAGATTCCATCTCCTTTCTCCTTCCTCTTCCTCCTCCTTTCATTATTTCTTGGTTTTATATTATCCCCTAGTCATTATATACCTAGGGTTATGTTATACCATGATTTTTTATTTAGTTTTTGTTTGTTTAGGTCTGTTCTTTATAGTTTTAGGGTTTATAAACCCACGACCGGTGATTTCGGGTGTGCGTTTCTATTACGCCAAGGATTTGAGGTAGGATATCCTTTGAACATGCCTTTATCATTAAAGTTTCATCATTTTAATATTGTTATCAACTGATATATATGTTTATTATTGTTTTTAAGCCTTTGTATAATTTTCTTGGTGCGCAAAGTGGTTGTTTAATCCTTGTTTTGTGAAAGGTAGTGTTGTTTTGTCATGAAAGTGCTCAACAAGTGTTTGTTTAAATGTTTTGTTATCTTTTGAAACTTTTTTGTGAGGTTTATAATCTGTTTTATGGTATTTTGAACATGTTAAATTATATTTAATAAAATATGGCATTCAATTGGTGTTTTATTCCTTTTTACGTACTTAAAATAAATTGTTTTGTTTAAAAAGGGCATGTCATGTGTTCGGTAAATTGCCCGGTTGGATTTTATGGGTGATGTGTGATTTAAAAGTTATTTGTTTGGATTTATAAATTAATTGGAATAATTATAAATGGTATTTTTGGGTCCTTATATGACTTTCTAGTTTGGATTTGGTTTTACAAATAAATGGGTTTTGGTTTACAATATGTTTTAGCCCGAGTTGTCGGAAAATGGCCCGTTTCACATCCTTATGAAAAGGGTTGTGTTTTAAATATTTAAATTGACTGTTTTAAGGGATTTATGAATGTGGTTTGTTGATTTAAATTGTGTTTATGCACCTCCTTAATAAATGTGAAATGCATACCCTGGCCAAATGTTAGTTTTGAGAAAGGCTTAAAGGCCTATTTGGCAATTTTTTTGTAAAAATGGTTTCCATGTGTATTTCATGTTCTATCTTTGGGGCCATTTTATGGTCCATGAAATTGATTTATTAATTTGTTTTGGGGATGAAAAATCTGGGTTGTTATGTTATTTATGGTTTTCTGGTCTTAAAAGAGTGTTTTTGAATGATTTTTAGGTGCAAAGCCTCAATACACTCCTTGAAATTGTTTTACGAAAATTTTCAGTGGTTTATTGATTCGTGAAAGAAATGTGAAGAAAGTTTGTGCGATGTTTGTGTTTTTATGGTTTGGTAATGGAATTTGGATGTGAAATGTGGATTTTATAATATATGTAACTTGATTGAGCACTAAAGGGAATCCCTGGTATCTAGGTGGGCGGACGTGTACTAGTATACTAGTGATTCTGTGGGGTTTGGCCCCTATTTCATGTAGAAAGTTTGACGATGACAACACTAACTAAACTATGATGATGATGATGTTGGGGTACCACTAGGTTATGGGTATGATCACTACTAGTGAATCGTGTGCATGAGAATGGATATTTATTATGGTTACTTTCACCGAGATACGAGGTACCTGGGGCTCACAACTAACTAGTGCCTAGGGGTGTTCCCGTGACTTGGTTTCATTGGATATTTTGTACTCACCATCAACATACAGTGTGTTTGGTTGGTAAATTCAGAAACGTGTGCGATTTGTTTAAAAGTGTACAATATTTAAAGTAGCCCTCATTAAAAAAAATTTCATTTTGAAGTTGCACCTCTTTGAAAAATTGTTACTTGCATTTTTGTTTATAAAAATGCAAGTTTTTTGTCTGATAATTATTATAGCATGGAACCTCATTCGAAAAACATAATTTTATATCTTGTATTTAAAACATGAAATTTTTTCTTCTTTTATTTTAAAGGAAGTGCATTGGGAATAGAATATCGGGCTAACCTACTGAGTTTTAATACTCATGCCTATAGTCTTCTTCTGTTTTTAGCCCTTGTGCAGGTTTCGGCTTGAGTTCGATCACCTTGGGCGACCTATGATCATTGTGTTGGAGATTGATCAATGGTTTCACATGTAGTTAGTTGGTTATCGGGTTTGGTCAGTTGAGTTGTTGTTTTAGTTCTACTTTTAGTTTCTTGTACAAATAATGTTTAGTTCAATTTTTATATAAATGCATTTTGGGCTGTCCATTTATTTCCGTTGTTTGTTTGATTGTTTATATATGGGAGAAATCGTTCCCTTGTGTACTCTATTGATTCCCTTGGTTCTTGTCTCCATCCCAGGAGGATCGAGAATGCCTCTCGGGACTTGTCGTGGGCTGGCTTAGGTGACCGGTTCAGGGTTGACTCGAGATAGTTCGTGACAAACGCCACCCTTCAACGGACTGCCTGTGAATTGCTGACCCCACTAGAGTTGTGGCGCCTCATCACCACAACATATGCCCCCACCTCTATTCCATCATCAGTCACCATACCCCTTGAACATCGTAGCCTCCATGGCACCCCTCTTCTACTGTCAATTGTCATGGCTCGTACGATGCCGCCTCCTCAGACAGAGACCATCGTGACCATCACCTATAATGATTTTCATCGTTGGAGACAACCGCCTCTAGTTGTTGTCATCCTAAAAGTTATCCCCGCCTTCGAGTGGGGGTCTTGCTGCACTGTGCCCGTGCCTTGCACGGGCCAACATTCATGTTGTCCTCAATAGATGCTAGACCTCAGCCACACTAAAATGAATTGGTGAAAAATAACATAGTAGCTGGGGTTTAAACAACAACCACCCCAAATCAATATAGAATCACAGGGTACCTCTACCACTGAGGCACACCCAAACTACTAAACAATCATATACATTACCATAATATATATATATACATGTTTTTAATACAAATACATATATGTTCA
Source organism: Viscum album (assembly GCA_963277665.1). Classification (NCBI taxonomy): domain Eukaryota; kingdom Viridiplantae; phylum Streptophyta; class Magnoliopsida; order Santalales; family Viscaceae; genus Viscum; species Viscum album. The sequence goes on along the minus strand of OY728126.1, from coordinate 2,007,407,138 downwards.
TACCCATTTAGCCTCAATTATATTTTTAAGTTAAACATATTTCATAAAATTTTGGATCATGCAAACTCTAATTACTAAAAAAAATAAGGAATTAAAAGTATATGAAATAAAAACATTAGTTCCCTTGTATACATTGTAACCATATTTCTATTCATGTATCTTTATCCACGATCCTCTTTAAAATCCTTCATAATTCTTCTTTCATGAACCTAGAAATCAATGATAAACCCATGGAAGTGGAATATTCATTCCCAAAATAAATGGAGGAAATCAATTAATTTGAGTGAAAACTAAGCTAAACACTTGTCATTCTAAAAAAATTCGAAGAAAAATAATTTATACTGTTGATTGTCTCTTGAAAACATGTAATTTAATGTATTTTAGTTATACATTATCTTTAGAAAGTTAAAAAATTTTAGAAATAAGTTTCAAATTGATGCTTATTAAAAACTTTTAAATTATAATCATTTTAGAATATATCCTTCCTCTCTATGTCATTATATTTACTTAATCTTTATATGAAAACTCCTCAACTTATTCCACATAAATCTACTAACTATCAGTAAATACTTAAGAATTAAACATTAAATCATAAACCAATCAAACTGAAATCTTTCAAATCATCACCCCCTTACCATAAATTTTCATCACTCTAAGAATATTTAGCTTTTCATGTTCATGTCCAACTATAAAAAAAATTCCCATTTTGAACATAAATCAACTCCTTTCCCATTATTATAAAATTTATTCCAACAATAAGGAGTATATTATATTTCCCTACATCCAAAACAAGAAAATCCAATGGAATGTAAAATTAGATTTTTTAACTTTTATCCCATTCACCGCTTGATCTCTTGTTGTCAATTTTTCTTTAAGCGGCCTCATTTTCTCATTATGATTAACCATCATTTTATAAGCACAACCTTTTTCAAATGGAAATATCATTTAATAATCATATAATTAGATAGAAATTCTTTTTTTTTCATCTCATCAATAACCAATCTATGAACAATTAAAGAATACATCATATTCACACTAGCATCCAAATCACACAATGATCTCCAAAATCAAAAAAATCAAATATAAAATAAAATAATAAATATATTTATATATATTTTTAGAATTTTAACTATTTCAAACCACCATTGAATATTAAACATTCACATAAAAACTTTTATTATTATTTTTAATGGAAAAGTCCAGAATAAATTATGATTGAAAAGTTCACTAATTCAAAGAAAATTTCATTGAAAAATACAAATGAAAAATTCCAAAAAAATATATATAATGTAATACTTCATTGAAAAATTGTTACTTAAAATTTTAGTGATTCAAATGGAAACTTTCATTGGAAAATTATATTTTAAAAGATTCCAATGCAAATTCCTATGAAAAAATTCTCTTGAAAATTACAATGTAAATTTCTATTATAAAATCTCACTGAAAATATTTCATTTGAAAGATCTCACTAAAAAAATCAGTGTAATTTGTCAGTGGAAAAATTACACTGTAGAATTCTATTAAAAAAATATTTGACTGTAACGACCCAGATTTTCTAAATGATATTTGTTTCTTGAATAAATGTGTGTTTTACATAATATTATAAAAAATAAATAGAAACCAATAAAATGTTATCTGCTTAGCTCTGATCTTTATATTAGTCAGTTATGAAACCAATTAAAATGTCAAACATTACTTCTGGACAAAAAATATAAAATAGAACAACTAAAATAAGAAAGTATGGATCACCCCAATCTACTAGAATCATCACCCCCAATACAAATTATATTGAAATAAAACAAAATATTAGTAAACCAATCAACATATTATGAAATAAAATATAACCTTAAGAGAAATTTTAGTGAATTTTGAGCGAAAGAATAAAGTGGTATTTATAAGGTATAAAGAGAAATGTGACCGTTGAAATTCGACCATTGGAAACTATACCCTTGGTTGATAATTTTACCATTATAATTAGTGTTTATAAGTAGTAATGAAAAAGGATAATTGATATATACAAGAGAATTGATGGCCTCAACCAGTAGAGTTGTGTCGTTTGAAGCCCATTTGTCAGAACTTGGGAGGGAGGTATCATCACTGGGGTTCACCCTTGACTAAGCCCAAGTTGAGATTCAACAAGTGAAGCTTGAATGAAATCACCTAATGAAGAAGTTCAGATTATTGGATATTACCACTAAATCGATGTTAGATGAGGCACCCCATGAAACTACCACCATCACACACCTTACTCTTAGGACGTATGCAGGTGTAATAAGGGGTTATGTTTCTAGGCCTTTGTAACGTCCCGGATCCGGGTGCCACTCAACGGGTGCCCTGAACCCAGTTGGTAACATGACCTCAAGTGAATTTCCCCAAATGCCAGAGGCTGCCGACTAGAAGCGAGGACCCAAGTCTGATAGCGAGGAAACTATGACCTCATTTGTCAAAGTTTAGCACAGTGGAAAATATAAATAACATACAACAACGGAAGCAGTAATCAATATACAACTGAAATGGACAACTGTAGAAAAGAGAACCAGTAGTCATATATATAAAGATGCAGCATGTCACTAATTTTATGAAAGCAGGCAGAACAGGATACACTACAACACAATACAACTCAAAGTACAAGGTATAACCAAACAAAACAAAGTAGAGTAAACAAAACGCAGCAGAATCGCAAGATAGAGCTCGGTCCCATGCTCTCTTACTCCTCTTCTAAAATCATGTACCTGTATAGGGACCCTTTCCCCTGTTGACACCTGCAGCAATATAATCTGTTTGGCCTGAAGACATGACCCAAACAGGGTGTGAGAAATAAATCCAAGTAGGCACCCACCAAAAGCCCGTGCCCAACTGTCAGTGAAAATATGCAACAACAGTGTGCAAAAGTAAATGAAGTAAACTAGTAAGTAATCAAAAGTAACTATCATTACCAATTTCATTTCCATTTTAATATCCATTTTAACCATTCAATTTAATAACATTATGTGCTCATCAGAACCAAGCCCTCATGCCAATCAGAACCTTGCCCTCAGGCTAATATAATAAAACCACGCCCTCATGCTTTCCCTCAGGCTATCGAATATTTCCCTCAGGCGTACGAGATATTTCCCTCAGGCACAAAAGTCACTTCCCTCAGGCATAAGAAGTGTTTCCCTTAGGCGAAATAGAACATTACCCTCAGGCTAAGCAGTACCTTGCCCTCAGGCTAAACAAACAATGCCCTCAGGCTAAAAAGAACACTTCCCTCAGGCGCAAGTACCCGGGCTGAGCCCAAAGCATAAACATGCAATTTATATACAATTTATCTCAAGGCAATTCAATACACATTATAATCATGGTATACCCTCGGGTATCCAGGCCAAACGGCTAAACAGAGGAACGCACCCCCAAGGTGGTCCTGGATCCAAGCATTGATCCCAAACAGCAGTTTATAACTACATTTAATTACCTATACAATTCTGGGTATTTAAAACAGACAAGGCCTCATTCACACGACACCCCAAACATGGGTTCGTAGCACAATGATACACAATTTCAACACCACAGTTGGAAATAAACATCAGACCACCTACCTCGATCGTCTCTGATTGGTATACATGAACAACGCCTCCCGAAACAAACGAGAATGGTGCAGATCTGAGGGGAACATAATCTCGTTAAAACTCAAATAACTTTACCTCAGGAAAAAATTGGTAAGAAACACACAAGGAGGAGGAAGAACTCACCCGTGCGGTTCCAAGGAGATTGACGACATAGGAATCGGTTTCCCAGTGTGCGGTCGGGAGATCCTCCAAGCTCCGACCGTCGCTCCCTCTCTCCTCCGGTGTTATAAGCTTCCTATGTGAACATAGGAGGCTACTACCCATTTTAAGTGGAAAAAAAACTACACGGCATGTACTCTCAAGTACATGGCATGTACTTTTCTCATTTAACTCTTCCTCTGGCGGCAAATTTTTCACCACCGAACTGTTCACTTGTCGATATAAGTACACGGTGTGTATTCCCGATTACATGACATGTACTGTCACTCCACTGGCGGCTACCTCCACCGCCTTAATATTCACCTGCTGACTGAATACACAGCGTGTAAAGACCCTATACACGATGTGTAGTTAGTTTTTACACCCTTCATTGCCGACAGGCCTACACACCCTGTGTACCCATCCCACATGGCCAAAGTACACGACATGTGGAAAAGTACATGGCGTGTAGTCACAAAATTTAGGATTTTCCCCCATTTTCTTTATTTTAACAAAAACACTAAAGGAAAAAAGGAAAAGAAGAAACATGTACCTCAAGAATAAGAACCGGGTTCTTACAAACTTCCCCCCTTAAAGAAATTCATCCCCGAATTTCCCTTTCAAGGGTGGTGAAGATAAAGCTTAGAATAACTCTGGACACTGAGCACGTACGTTGGTCTCCTGCTCCCAGGTTTCGTCCTGCACTCGGTCTTGCTGCCATAGCACCTGTAAGAGAGGAACTGACCGGCCTCAGAGAGCCTTCATGCTCCTATCAACAATACGAATCGAATGCTCCTCAAAGGATGCATTGATCTGTAGCTCAACTTCCTTAGGCTGAAAGGTGTGAGATGAGTCTGAGTGATAACGGCGCAGCTGGGATACATGGAAGACATTGTGCATGGCTCGGTACCTCTATGGTAACTACAACCGATAGGCAACCAGCCTAACTCTCTCCAGAATATCAAATGGCCCCACATACCTTGGTGAAAGTTTACCCTGTCTTCTGATCCGCCTGTGTCCTAGCCTTAGTAAAACACATAAGAAAACCTGATCCCCGACGATGAACTCCAAGGGCCGTCTGCGGCGATCAACATAAGATTTCTGATGAGACTGTGCAGTAGCCATCCACTTCTGAATCAACTGGACCTGCTCTGAAGTCTCCTGCACAAGATGTGGTCCCAGTAAAGCTGCCTCACCTGCCTACATACAACACAAGGGTGATCGGCACGACCTACCATATAAATCCTCGTAAGGTTCAATCTCAATAGTTTCCTGAAAACTGTTATTATAGGAAAACTTGACTAGGGGTATGTGCTTCTCCCAAGAGCCCCTAAAGTCTAGGATGTATGCACGAAGTATATCCTCTAGAACCTGTATCATACACTCTGATTGGCCATCGGTCTGAGGGTGGTAAGCTGTGCTCAGAAGCACCTGTGTACCCAGTTACCTCTAAAAACTCTTCCAAAAACGAGACATAAAGCGGGCATCCCTATCAGAAATGATAGAATGGGGGACCCCATGAAGGCGTACTACCTCTCAGATATACAACTTTCCGAGCTCGTCAACGCTGAAGGTCTCCTTGATCGGAAAAAAGTGATCCACCTTCGTGAGTCTGTCCACAACAACCCATACGACATCATTACCTTGAGGTGACCTCGAAAACCCAGTCATGAAATCCATCGCGACATCATCCCTTTTCCACTCCAGGATGGGTAACTGCTATAACAGCCCAGCTGGCCTCTGATGCTCTGCCTTCACCTGCTGACAGTTGGAAAATCTTATAACAAAACTAGCTACCTCTCTCTTCATACCCGGCCACCAGTACTGACGTCTCAAGTCACGGTACATTTTGATAACTCTGGGATGCACTTCCCAAACTGAAGCATGAAACTCCCGCATAAACTCCTCGCGTATGTCCCCTAGAACCCACACTCATCCATGGACACGTAGTACCTCATCATCGCCTATCGTCCAACCAGGAGAGGGTCGTCACTTTCCACCGACTCCCGTAGAACTAGGCCTTCTAAATCAAATAGTTGTCTCATCCTCACTCTATCCAGGAGGGTAGAAGTCACAACTAAGGATTAAAGATAGGTTTTCCCCTGACTATCATGCACCTCCAAATGTATTTCAGAGAACAAATCCATAAGCTGCCACTCACCACTGGCCTCATGAACTACCTGTGTCTGAGTCTTTCTGCTCAGTGCATCAGTAACTTCATTACCCTTACCAGGTGTATAGGAAAGCTCAAAGTCGAATGACTGAAGGTACTCAACCCACCTTCACTATATTAGATTCAGGTCATGCTGAGTAAAGATGTACTTGAGACTTTTGGGGTCGGTGAAAACCACAAAATTCTCTCCCAAGAGATAATGTCTCAAACATCGCAATGCATGAAAAACTGCAACCAACTTGAGGTCATGCGTTAGATAATTCCTCTCATGTGGCCTCAACTGCTGAGACCCGTACATGACAACTCGATCGACTTGCATCAACACTACTCCCAGCCCAATACCTGATGCATCACAGTAAATTGTATAGCTCTTCCCTTGCTCTGAAAGTATCAGGATTAGTGCTGATGTCAACCTTCCCTTCAGCTCCTGAAAGGCTGTCTTGCAAGCTTCTGACCAAACAAAATTCACACCCTTCTTAGTCAAACCCATCAACGACGCTGCTAAGCGGGAGAAGTACTATATAAATCACCTGTAGTAACTAGCTGACCCCAAGAAACTCTATATCTCAAACATGTTCTTAGGATGCTCCCAGGAAACTACTGCTCTCAGTTTCTCTGGGTCCACCGCAACTCCTGCCTCTGAGATGATATAACCCAGGAAGTGTATCTGGTCTATCCAAAAGTGGCACTTTGAGAGATTAACATATAAGTGATTCTTTCTCAATGTACTCAAAATGATCTAAAGATGGGTGGCATGGTCATGTCAAGTGTGAGAGTACACCAAGATATTATCCATGAAGACTACCACAAAAGAATCCAGATAAGGATGGAACACATGATTCATCGGAGCCATGAAAACTTCCGGCACGTTCGTGAGTCCGAACGACATAACCAAGTACTCGTATAGACCATATCTGCTCTGAAAAGTTGTAAGTGGTATATCTGATGGTCTAATACACAACTGATGATCTTCGGATATCAAGTCAATATTCGAGAACACTCGTGCTCCACGAAGTTGATCAAAAAGATCATCAATCCTTGGAAAGGGATATCGGTTCTTGAACGTCTACTAGTTCAGCTTCCGATAGTCCACACAGAGTCTGAGGGTATTGTCCGCCTTCTTCGCAAAAAGGACCGAAGAACCCCTAGGAGAAGTACTGGGTCCAATAAAACCCATTGCCTGCAACTCATCTAACTACCTCTTGAGCTCATGAAACTCAGGTGTGGCCATCCTATAAGGAGGAATGGACACCGGTGCTGCTCCTGGAAAAAGATCAATAGAGAAATCCACCTCTCACTCTAGAGGAAGACCTGAAAAGTCGTCCGGGAAGACATCCCTGAAACGATCAACTACTGGAGGGAAATCCTTCTGACAAGTCCCCTGATCATCCAGATATAAACTCGCAGTATGGGCTGTCAGAAACTACTGGAGGGAAATAGTATCAGAAACTGGTGTTGAACCACCATGGCCCACACCACTAGCTTCCCGTAGGTTTCACTCTGTAATTAGTACCTGGTTCACAATATCATGCACTGTAGCCAACCTAAAAACATTCACCAGTGCTCAAATGTCTTATCGAAGACCATCCTCAAGGAGTCTAGCCCTCAACATCTCATCACCCACCAGAACGGGTGCAAAACGCTGAAGCTCGTTGAAGTGAGCAGAATAATCCATCACTGACATGGAGCCTTGCTGCAGATTCATGAACTCTTGAGCTCGATCTACCCTTAGTGTCTCTGGGAATAAAAAGTCATAGAAGGATGTCTAAAAATCTTCCCACGCTATGTCTCAGTGATGCTCAGACTGGGTGGTAACATCCCACCATCTTTTGGCGAAATCACGCAACATGTATGTAGCGAGCTTGACCCTCCTCCCAGGAGGCATCTCTAGATGCTTGAATATTGTCTGCATAGAACCCAGCCAAGATTCCGCAGCTTGCGGTCCACCATCCCCTGAAAACGTAGGCGGATGTTTCTGCTGGAAGATATGAGTTAGCTCTGTCATAGATGTGGCGGCCTGCGGTGCTCCCTGGAAGGTCTGCATAAACCGCATGAAGACTTCACAGAACTGCACCTCCGCGCCTATGTCTGGTATAACAGCTGGCGCCACATCTGGCTCTGCTGGAGGATCTATTGGTAGCCCATGGCCTACCATCTCTGAAGTATAATTGTTACCGCTCTCCTGGTGAAAAAATTGAGGTTGTCTCGACGGCATGAATCTATAAGGTCAAACACATGCCTTAAATCAAAATTATCAAAGACTGAAAAAGAGGATACCAAGGAAGGAACAAGAGAAATAAAGCATTCAAGATTTAAAAAACTTGACTACATGGTGTGTATAACTACTACACAGCGTGTTCTCACAAGCCATCCACATGGGCATGTACTCCAGCTTAAAATGGCCGTGTAACACCCCAAACACACGGCGTGTCTCTGAATACACTACATGTACTTGAACCCCCCTTCACTACCCGAGTACTTATACACGGCTAAGCCACATAGATCTCCTAAAACAAGACTGCACGACGTGTCCCACAGGCACATGGCATGTATCTAATAGGCTTTCATCGACCCGTGTTGTTCGTTACATGGCCTGTGTACCCAAGTCACACGACACAACGTGTTTCAAAAAGACACGGCTTGTTCAAAGAAGCCTCAGACCGACCCATGTTGCTTGCTACATGGCCGACTACACGACTGACACTACACGACGTGTTCCAGATGGACACGGCGTGTGCTAGAAAAGATAACATTGACCTGTGTTGTTCGTGACATAGCCGGGTACCTGGGTCAGACTACACGGCGTGTTCAAAGTAGACACGACGTGTATGTCTTAAGGTTTCCTCCATCCATGTTGTTAGTTACATGGGCGGACACCAGGTCAACACTACACAACGTGTACAACCAGTAAACGATGTGTTTCCCCAAGACATCCCTACCCCGTGTCCCCACCCACATGGTCTATGACACGGGAAGAGACTACACGACGTGTACTTAGGGTACACGACGTGTACTTAAAAAGTTTTCATTTCTTCCCAAACAGAAGAACACATGACGTGTGTCCAAGGAACTACACGGCGTGTTTCCTGGGTTTTCCGGACAGTAAGCCTCAGAACTATTCCGAAGCCTAGAAAAACACTGAAACCAACACCTAAGTGCCAAATTCTGACCCGTGAGGGACCATACTCCCCGTGAATCAAATCTTGGAATCTTATACATGTTATAACAAATTAAACACGTCAATGATCCACCAAATTCCGGTTATTGAGGGCCCATACTCCCCAAAAACCAAATTTTGGCATTCATTCTATCAAAACCTCACACAAAAATACCCTATAGAATAGCAGGTATTTATCAAAGAAACTATCAAAACAACATGCTTTTCTAGCACAAAAACTATCAGAACAACATGAAATTTCTAATGCACCTACATGACATGGAAAAAATGCATGAAATGTGATTTATAACATGTTCCTAAATGATGCATGAGATGGAATACCCTCATCTCATCGGGTTGCAACTAAATAGAACCCAAGTATAAAAATATTAACAGCACACAGCAAGTGCGTCACCTAACGGTAAAAAACAAATCAATTTTTAAATTGCAAAATCAGAAAACATTGCAACACGAGGTAAATTGGATTTTCCTTGTACACAGGTTAGCTACTCTCGGGCACAACTTATTACCAACCACCATTTCCGTCCTATCCCTGACTAAGGCTCCAAATAGTAAGTCAAAGAAAAGAACCCCTTTGATACCACTTTGTAATGTCCCAGATCCGGGTGCCACTCAATGGGTGCCCCGAACCCGGTTGGTCACATGACCTCAAACGCATTTCCCCAAATGTCAGAGGATGCTGACTAGCAGTGAGGGCCCAAGTCTGATAGTGGGGAAACTATGCCCTCATTTGTCAAAGTGTAGCGCAATGGAAAAGATAAATAACATACAACAGCAGAAGCAGTAAACAATATACAACTGAAATGGACAACTGTAGAAAAGAGAACCACCAGTCATATATATAAAGATGCAGCATGTCACTAATTCTATGAAAGCATCCAGAACAAGATACACTGCAACATAATAAAACTCAAAGTACAAGGTATAACCAAAAAAAACAAAGCAGAGTAAATAAAATGCAGCAGCATCGCAAGCCAGAGCTCGGTCCTACGCTCTCCTACTCCTCTGCTACAATCATGTACCTATATAGGGACCCTTTCCCCTGTCGACACCTATAGCAATATAATCTGTTTGGGCCAAATACATGACCCAAACAGGGTGTGAGAAATAAATCCCAGTAGGCACCCAATAAAGGCACGTGCCCAACTATCAGTGAAAATATGCAATAGTAGTCTGTAAAAGTAAATGCAGTAAATTAGTAAGTACTCAAAAGTAACTATCACTAACAGTTTCATTGCCATTTTAATATTCATTTTAACCATTCAATTTAATAACATTCTGTGCTCATCAAAACCAATCCCTCAGGCCAATCAAAACCTTTCCCTCAGGCTATCGAATATTTCCCTCAGGCGTACGAGATATTTACCTCAGGAACAGAAGTCACTGCCCTTAGGCATAGTAAGTGTTTCCCTCAGGAGAAATAGAACATTTCCCTCACGCTAAGTAGTACCTTTCCCTCAGGCTAAAAAAACAATTCCCTCAGGCTAAAAAGAACACTGCCCTCAGGTGCAAGTAACCGGGATGAGCCCAAAGCATAAACATGCAATTTATATAAAATTTATCTCAAGGAAATTCAATATACATTATAATCATGGTATACCCTCGGGTATCCAGGACAAACGGATAAACAAAGGAACGGACCCCCAGGGTGGTCCTGGATCCAAGCAGTGATCCCAAACAACAGTTTATAATTACATTTAATTACCTATACAATTCTAGGTATTTAAAACAGCCAAGGCCTCAGCCACATGACACCCCAAACATGGGTTCGTAGCACAACGGTACACAATTGCAACACCATAGTTGGAAATAAACATCAGACCACCTACCTCGATTGTCTCTGATTAGTATACGTGAACGATGCCTCCCGAAACAAACGAGAATGGTGCAGATCTGAGGTGAACATAATCTCATTAAAACTCAAATAACTTTCCCTTGGGAAATAATTGGTAAGAAACACACAAAGAGGAGGAAGAACTCACCCGTGTGGTTCCAAGGAGATCAACGACGTAGGAATTGGGTTCCCGGTGTGTGGTCGGGAGATCCTCCAAGCTCTGGCCATCTCTCCCACTCTCCCCCAGCATTCTAATCTTCCTATGTGAAAATAGGAGGCTACTGCTCGTTTTAAGTGAAAAAAACAAACTACATGGCATGTACTCTCAAGTACACGGTGTGTACTTTTCTCATTTAACTGTTCCTATGGTGGCTACTTTTTCACCTCCGAACTGTTCAGTTGTCGACATAAGTACACGACGTGTATTCCCAATTACATGGAGTGTACTGTCACTCCACTGGTGGCTGCCTCCACCGCCTTACTATTCACCTGCCGATTGAATACACGACGTGTAAACACCCTATACACGGTGTGTAGTCAGTTTTTACACCCTTCATTGCCGACAGGCCTACATGACCTATGTACCCATCCCACACAGCCAAAGTACACGGCGTGTGGAAAATTACACGGCGTGTAGTCACAAAATTTGGGATTTTTCACCATTTTCCTTATTTTAACAAAAACACTAAAGGAAAATGGAAAAGGAGATACCCGTACCTCAAGAATAAGAACCAGGTTCTTACAGCCTTAGTCACTTAAAGTGTAATATCCTTTGTATAAATAAAATTATTATTCCATAAATTCATCTTAATAATGGTTTTCTTAATAAAATATATGTTTAATTGAGATGAATTTGATAATTTAATTTTTGGACGCAAATAAAACATAATTGTATTTTTCTAGAAAATATATAAAATTTTTATAATAAACCAAGGTTTTCTAAATAGTATTTGTTTTAATGAAATAGTATTTTAAAACCCTTTTATAAAGGCCTAAGAAATTTTTTATAAATGTCAGAAATGTGATTATTCCTTAAAAACTTCTTTTTTTTAATAAATAAAGTTTTTCATATTTAAAAATTAAAATTATCATATTTAGAGATTTTTTTGATAAAATAAACATCATTTTTGAAATTAGAACATCGAAATTAGGTTAGTTTAAATTTATGATAATTTTTTAAAATACTTTATTTTTTTTGAATAGTAAAAACTACAGTTTAGGGTTTCAGTATATTTTATGACATCATATTTATTTCATAATGATGTAATAATTAATTAAACACAATCCATGGAAAAAATATGATATTTTATTAATATTAATTATTTTAATATATTTTATTCAAATTTTAAAATTATAAGTTTCTTTCCAAAAGTATAAAAAGGAAAATTTTATTTTTAAAACATTACATTGTGAAATTTTACTTTTCCATGCCAAAAAAATTATTTAAAAATGAAGTTCGGTTCTAGTGGATTAAAATAACTTAAAATGTGACCCAAATGTTGAATACCATAAGAAAGAACTATGGGTAAGCTATTGGTTTTTCATTTTCCACAACCTAGTTTTCCAAGACCTATATTTGGAAATTATTAAACAATTCCTCCACTTCTCCTATAAATAACCACCCATTTCTCTATTTCCATTCACTCACAATCCATCCTCCATGAAGTTCTGCTGATTTTTCACCCCAAGGAGTTTTCCCAAGGTTTCCTCAAGCCCCTAAGGTTCCATCCTCAAGTTTTAGGAACATCTCTTCAAGGTAAGGGAAATCTCCACTTATCATTTCCATTCAAGAGTTATTTTTGTGATATGTCTCCCAATTTCCAATAAAATTACTTTTTTTCCACTTTCTATTATCCCATTACTATAATAATTGTGTTTGTCAATGGTATACCCATGTCCTCTCTAATTTTACAATTTTCTAAAACCATGTTTTATACCCATCATGCTGTCGAATTTACTTCTTGAATTTCCTCTCTTCTCCTTAATAAATTATCTTTTTTATATTTCTTATGTGGATACCCAAATTTTTTTTTCCATGGGTATTCACCTATATGTAAAAATGATTTATTTTATTTTTTGGATTTACATATATGAAACTCACATTTCCATTTTTGGGTTAAAAATTACGTTATGATCACATCTTTAAGTACTTTTTTATGTAAAGATTTTTGATAAGAAACTCATTCTTTATTCAATATGGGTTATTAATGAAATGCTTTATTATGATCTATGTGGATCACATTAAATTAATACATATGAAGGGTGTGGCCTGATAGCGCTCTAATACATTGGGTAAAAAATTTAATCTCTAGAGATGACATGTTTTACGATACCTTGGCGAATAACCTTGGTAATTTTCATTTACGACATCCTTGTGATAAACCTTGGTGATATGATTATGAATGTATCATTTAAATTTTGTAGCCACATTTCTATGTTATTATTCATGTTCTTTTATTATGTTATGCGTCTTTCTTATGCCTTATCGTTATGCCTTATGTTCTTATTGATACGTCTCAAGATCACATGTTATATATCTCTCTTGTTTATTTCTCTTACTGGGATTAATGCTCAACCATTTACTTTGATGTATGTCCCCAGGTTATGAGATATAGTAAATATAACTTAGGAAGAACCCATGAAGATGTCTTTTAAGTGGATTTAGAATAATGTTTTATGTTTTCATGTATTATGTACCCTATTTCGAAGAAACTAAACATGAAAAGATCCTTTGTTTTGTATCATGTAAAGATCATTTGTTTTGTATCATGAAAAGATCCTTTATTTTGTAATGAAAAGTTTCTTAATAAAAAGGTGGGATTCCGTAGTTGGTATCAAATGATGGTTTAGTTATTTGTGGAAATTAGGACTTAAAAACTTCAGGAAGAACCCTAGGGACAAGTCTAAATATAGAAAAACATCCTAGTATTTTGGTGAAGTATTAAGTAAGTGGTTTCTAAGAAAAGAAATCCTTGTTTGGATATGAAAAAGTGGATGTGGCTCTGACACAAATTTATCTTGGGGTAACACCCAAAAAAAATCTATGAGTTGGACTTGAACGAGAACTGGTACATGAAAATGGTGCTTACTGCACTCTTGGTTTGACACTCCTAAGGGATATGTTTGGTTAATCATAATTTTTTATGAACCATTATGAAGGATATATAGAAAATGTAATTGTTATTAGAAGAGATTAATAACATATTTAAGCACGATGTTTTAAGACATAAAATCCCTTTATAATTATAAGATTCATAAAAGTAACATGTTTCTCACTAAGGTCTTCTTCTTTTAGAAAAATGGCGGGAAATAGTAGGAACTATGTAAATGATGAGTGCAATGAACGATGCATTGATGAAGTTCCAATGGAAGATGGAATGGAAAACCTCGTCAGGATGATGAATCAACTAACTCAAGTTATGAACAATAACTTGAATCAAGTCGAGAGACATGATTCATCTCGAAGGGAACAACTTTCCATTGAGTCCTTGTTGGCACCCACAATTGTGCTTCTTTCACTTTGCTGTTAAAAATTCCGGAAATGTGAAGACCAAGAAAAACACTGAAGTAATTCTCATGAAGAACTTGGACATGGAATACATGAAGGATTAGGATTTGGTTCAAGGGAATATATGTGTGGGTCTTATACCCATTTTTTTACTTAAGATTATTTTCTAAGTATTATTATATACCCTAACTAAAAAAAGTAGGCCAATCCACTGGCCAACCATACCAGGGCTTGAACACAGGAACATGTGGGACCAGAGTCAACCATGCCTAAGCCAGCTAGAGGATAGAGGGTGTAGTTCCTACAAGAAGTGGGCATGCCCATGTGTAGGGCCTTTAGGGCGCAAGACCCGAATGGAGGTGTGTGCTAGGTGGTGCGGGTGCTGAACCCCATTACTGGATCGATGGAGCAGTAGCCACTGAATGGATTATAAAGCAGTGGGAAGGCACAATGATGTTAATTTGTAGACGAAGAAATTGGCGGTTATTATTCACAAAATGAAAGCATAGCTGCTCGATCATGCCTCTCGATGATCTCAGTCGTCCGCTTCAATCTCACGCATCAGGAGTTTGAATTAATTCGATCCCACAATGTGAAAATTCAAATCAAATTCTTGTGGTGTGAGAACTCCATCTTCAACCTCTCGCTCGACTTCCACTCTCTGATGTTGCTGGTTCGACATGGAAAGATTTCGCTTGCATGATCAATCAGTGATCACCATGACCGCCATCTCCAATCCTTCGCTGGTTCGACATGCAGCATCCTTGAGGATCACCCCCCCCCCCAAAAGATAAGGGTGTGCAACTCATGCGTCATACACCCTCTCCAAAAAAATTGTACCATCGCCCATACATCTGTAGGCCTTTATACAGAGCCTTCTGAAGAACTCCTTTAAGACCATGCGAATCATGTGAAGGATGTAACTTTGTGTGACTCCTTCATGCGGACATTCCCCAGCCTATATAAGGCCTCAACCCATTGGATAATTCATGGGAAGAACTTTCCATAACCATTCATCTCTCCTCCTAGGTGAATAATTGTCCATATAGATTTAGGTAATAATCCCTTTAGACATGAACTTATGGTACTCGAAAAAATGTAATACCCTAAACACGTCCGTGAGACCCCGCCACATGAATACTTTAAGGAAACGCGATCGTAAGATCTTTCAGTGGTCTCACGATAACCTTAGGTGACCTTGGAAAAGTCATTTTGGTCACAATACAAGCCTTGGACAATCCAGTTTGATCTCATGATAGCTAATTGACATGTCACCATTGTCACATGGCAGTCCAAATACAAACCAAGTTGATCAGGAGAATGCTCCTTGACATGTTTTCATCGTCACACGACAAGCTAAGGGAAAGTCATGTCAATCAAGCAAAGCACCTTGAAACTGTCTGCCTCGATTATGCAAATATATCCTAGACAATACACTTTGATCATACCTAGGAATAAAAAAATGCTAGCGTGATCATGCGATTACCCATTGACATGTCACCATTGTCATACGACAGTCTGAATACGAGTTAAGTTGATCAGGTGACAACACATAGTCATGTCTCCTCTGATCATGCATAAGGCCCTAGACGTGTCTACTTTTATTATGCAAATTATCTTGTACATACCTGCACTCATGCAAAGGAATCTGAGACAAGTTAGTTGATTATGCAAAAGACCATGGTCATGTTCACTTTGGTCATGTGGAAGATCTTAGGCATGCCAACTTAGGTCATGTGAGGCCTCGTGAACATATCGAGCATACATCCTTGTACGTGTCTTCCATAACATATTGACACCCCAAATACATTAGGTGGAAAATAAATACATGTACAACAAGCATCCAATACATGTCATAAAGATCCCTTATGGCATGTCAACTTTGTCCGGTAGACCCACTTGGACTCATACCATGTGGACCCCATCTAAGAACCTTTACCCGCATTCTCCTTTTATAAGGGAAGTGTATTTGATGAACTAGGGTTACACACCCATACGACCTTATAGGTTTCATGCTCTCAGAAAAACCATTTATAGTTTCCACCTCTCTTTATCTATTAGAAGATAAAGAATGAGTATACAAAAGGGAAACCTCGGAGCGTAATCCCCGATTAATAGGGAATCCATCGTGGAGTAAGTCCCTAACATTCTTAAAACCTCAAGGATAACAATAATATCTCCAACTGTGATCATCCACCTTAGCCTATCAGTGGGTTAAGGGATAAATGAACTCTGAGAACTTTGATTCCTGCCATATCTGGGATGTGTATGATGCCTTCCTAAGGCCCAAGCTCCAACGAGCATCCACTTCGGTGTATGTACCCTCATGTATCACTCTTCCTTTTACATTAGAAAATAAGAATAGGGTTCATACATGGTCATCATTTTTAGTATAATTCCCGACCGTTCCCTTGAGTACCTCAAACCCATCAGCGGGTTTGGGATGGATTGAACTTTGATGACTATGATTCCTTTTATAAAATAGGATACGTAGGATGCCTTACTAATTCCTGAGATCCATAACATATCCTCCATGAGATGGATAATCATGCCCCTCAAAGGGAAACATTAATGTGTAAGCCCCATATGGATATTCTCACATGCAATGTGTTCGATCTATTACTATATCTTGTTTCTCGCAATGAGCATAGCCCACATAAGCTTAGAGACCAACAATGATTGTATCAAAAGCATGTTAAGAATTCCCCCTGTATGGGATCTTCACCATTGGGATGTATGTCTGATTACATCTCATCTCCGCTCAAAGGGCCATATTCCTGAAGAAGCAATCTAGGGTATTCTCATATGAATAAGTCTCGCCTAGGGCCTCTATTTTCTTATCTTTCATGACACAAACACCCATTAAAATAATTATATAGACTTTGATTCATGTATTTAATAGGATACATAGTACGCCTCATCGAGGTCCGAGCATGATATTCACATCCTTACTGCATGACGTTAAACTGCATGGATGGGTCCATCCACATGACCTTAAACTATGTCAAATGAATTACATGAGTTTTGATTCATATTTTCACGGGATACGTAGGATGCCTCATAGAGGTTCAATCCCATATCCAAGACACAAACCACTTCTTTGGACGATAATAAACTTCATAGTGCTAAAATATAGCCATAACCCAAAGCATCAAAACTAAACATGAGAGTGATAGAGAACCTGTGATATGAACTCAATTGTTCCTATCAAAAAATGTTCATAATCAAGTCATTGAAACGAGGGTAACCAGTCCCATATTGGGGTCTGGGAAGTATTTCACAAACATATCTTAAATCTACAAGAGATTCATGGAGTAGGCAACAATTCTCCATAAAAGGGTGTGATGAGACCGACCTCCCATCCTCTCAACTAATGTGAGTCCCTAAGCGTTATTGGGCATGAAACCCTAAAGGATAACCTACCTTTAGAAAGTAGGTTCATACTTAGCTATGTATTTAAGAACTATTGGGAGTTTCTATGGAAGATTAGAAAAATGGAAAACCTAATGTGAGTGATTGAGCAAGGCCTTAAACCTCCCGCAATCAAACCATCAGGAAAAATCCCATCCTCATTCCATTTCCCAACGAAACAAAAAATGGTGAACCCGATGTGAATCCTTTAAATATGTCATCCCATTCATGGTTTAAAAAGTATATATTTTCTAGTTCTCATTAGGTCAATTTATGTTGTTCTCATTACACAACAATGTGGTGAAACTGACACATTTCTTTTAACTGCGTTGAACCTTGCATAAAAAGAAGGGACCACCTATTTATACTTTAAACTGTATGATTTAATGATCGAATATATACTCTTATGTATGATGCTGAACTAATAAGGTGTTTTATTTCTTCTCCAGGACTTCTAGATTCCTTGCAATTGAAATGAAATCATTAAATGTGCCAACAGATTCCAAGATCGTTGGAAAAGATGCTTTGGACCCAAGGCCCTGATGCATGTTGTCACCAACGCACCACTTCCAGTACCAGTTGATGAACATCTTGGCCCAGGAGTACCACATCAATAGTTCCATCCTAACTATGGAATTGTAATGACCCGAACATTTATGAATAAAATTCCCTTTCTTTTAATTAAATGTCCTATGGTTATAGAAGACATGTGCACTTCTTTTATTATATTTAGTTGGATTTAAATGACTGTTAAGTATTATTACCATTGATAATATAGTCATTGAACAATGATCACATGACTAGTATAAATATAGTGTTTTAACAAATCATTTTGACACAGACAAAGGAAGTGATGGCCTAAACCGGTAGGATCATTCCCTATGAATCCCATTTATTAGTGATTCCAAGAGAGATATCATTTCTAGGATTTTCCCTAGACTAATCCCAATTTGATATCAAATAACGTAATCATGAGTGAAACTATTTATAGGAGAAGTTCAAGCTCATCGAGATCACGACCCAAACCATGTTCACCAAACGACCCCATGAATGCCCCACCTCCACACACCTTACTCTTAGGGCATATTCTGGTATAATAAAGGGATAATATGTACATTATTTTTTTATAGAATAATGAATATACTTTCATTCTATTATTGTTACCTTGTAAATTATTTTTAAAGAACAAATAGTTTTTTGGTTAATATTAAAATTCAATTAATAAATATATTTTGATGAATTAATGTATTTTTAAAATAAATAATATTTTAATAAAATATTGTTATTAAATTAATGTAATTAAATTAATTTTATTAAATATAAATGATCATATAATTTTTATACAGTCAAATATAATTTTTATTAAAGATTAAAAACTGTTTTTGTCAAAACCCGTCAATTTTCAATAAATGTTGGTTTTTATTTTAAAAGTTAAAATTCACATATTTAGAAAATTATTTAGATAAAATTAATATTATTTTTGGAATCAGGATATCAAAATTATCCAACAGTGAATTTTTCATAATTTTCTGAGACAATTGAATTTTCAGGTAAAAATTAAATATCTTAGAAATATACAGTGTGTTTTATGACATCATAATGGCCCAATAATGATTTAATAAATAATATAAAATATATATTAATACAAATATATTTTTTTTACTTTAAAATAATGTAATTTTAAGTTTATTTGATTTATTTTATAAAGCCTTAGTGAATCCTCCAAATTATATAATATATTTTAATATTTTAAAATCATTTCTTGAAAGTATGACTCACCTCCACATAAGCAAGGGAAATATTTTAATATCTCTAGAACTTAGCCTTATAAAATAATTTATACCACTCCCCTTTTCGATAAACCATGGGAAAAACCATGGGATGGTTTGTGGTTTTGAATATTTTATTGTGTAGTGTCCAAAACTAAAATAATAAATAAATCCCCCTCCTTTCCTATATAAACCCACCCAAAATCCCATTACTCTTCACTCAAACTCTTTAAAGCTCATCCATACTCTGATCTCTACTCCCTAGAGTCCTCCCAAGATTCCCTCAGGCTCCCAAGAAGCCTCTCTGATGACTCCCGCACGGCGGTGTCGTTACTTCCTCCAGCGTGTATTAAATTTAGAATTTATACTTGGTCCCAAACATTTAATAACTACAGAGACGTAGTGCAATGTTAGTACAAGGTTGAATCTATAGGGAGACTTCTGTTTGATTTTGGGGAAATTTGATTCCTAAACCAGTAAGGGAGTCCTTTCTAGAAGTCTTCGTTTGGGAGTTTGATCTAAGTTCTATTTTGGGATAACTTTAAATGATAAACAAGGGGTTGGGATCAAGTCAAGTATCTGAGTGAAGTATGTACTTTAATTCTAACCTTGTAAAGATCCCATGTCTTATTCTGTGAAGAAAACAAGGATCACTATTTGATTTTGGTCTTAGCCTCCTAGTCTTACCTAGGAAGTAACTATTCTGTGGTCGGGAGATAGCAACAACCTAGATGCATTATGTTTGGCTTCTTAAGGTAGAAAGTTTCCTAAGCTAGTGATCATAACTTAGTTTACTCTAATTAGGATAGGATTGTTTACTTGACCATCTTGTGGCCAGGGATGTTCACACAAATAGGATAAACCATTGGTTCATATCTTAGTTACTAATTCAATTAGGCTTTCCAAGTTTAGATTTAAAGGTGTATTTAATGATACAGATACATCTCTTGATCCCTACCCCTAAGAAATTTAGATACTCATGGGGGGGGTAGGATGTAATTAAATAAACGAAATACAAAATGATTGATTGATTTATTTGCATTAATGGAATTGAGATCATGCAAAGGTTCGGAAATGGTAACTAAAATAAACGTGAACTATGTACATCAAAATTATAAATAAATGACTTACTTGAAAAACATAAATGGAAATTGAATCTAAATGTGATGGTGGGAATTGAATGCGTTGAATAACAGAAGGTGCATGGCTCTTGGATTAGTAGAAATTTACAAATACTAAGAATTTGAGTGTTTGAGAGGGGAAAGGGTGAAATAATTCACAAAGGAGACGAAAGGGAGAAGGGAAGAACGTCTAGGAATGTGTGAAATGCTCTCCCACTCCAACAATTATATAGGAATATTTTTTCACGACGTGTACCATAGGTACACGATGTGTAGCCTTGATCCACATCATTTCCCTCAGATCTCCAGCGTGGCACACATGTCTTGCAGATTTAAGAGGCTTGACCAGGTACACGATGTGTACTGGTTGTTCAAGTCATGTACTATGTGTCTAGTTGGATTTTGCATGGAATCCTCATGGATTTCTTGCTAACTGGTTTGACTGGTGTCACGATGTGGCCAGTATGGACATGATGTGTAGCGGATTTTTTCTTTTAGGCCTCATGGCATGGTCACAGCATGGCTTCGCGACTTATGGCATGCTGTGATCTTTAGGTACATGATGTGTACAAGCGGATCACAACGTGTATAGGTAGATCACGACCTGTATTTGGCCAGTTTTATACCTTTTCTACATTTTCTTCCTTGGAAACCTATGAAGCTATTTTTCCTATAAAATTAGACACACACCACGTTCATTATCAAGTAATTTAATGAAAAACTATAAAAAATTGACAGTAAAATTTATATAAAAATTAGGCTTATCAAACCCCCCTAAACTTGAACAATTTCTTATCCTCAAGCAAGAACGTCTCCAAAAAGATTTTGAAAATGATAAGAAATTTGTAAAGTAAGAAATATTCGTTATGTCCATGCAATTAAAATTAGGTGTAAGTATAGAAAATTCACTTCCCAAAATTAAACCTGCATAGAAAGTTACTCATGCCTCACAATCTATTTTCCAAAACAAATTCTAGTCTTCCAATCATAACCTCATAACTATTCCTTAAGTTATATTCCCAATTATAATCTACCTCACCATTCTTTTCTCTCATCACTTAGGGTAGAAAATGTAAGTAGAGATATGCTTGTACCCTAAGTACATTTTCCTAACCATAGGCTTGCACTAGTTCTATCATCTCCATTGTGTAAAGACAAGCATAAGATTAATCTTGAGGGCTTTAAGAAATTGGGTTCTGATGACTCTGCGACTATGGGTAGGTAGGTAAAATGTGAAAAATCAGGCTAAAAAGAGGGTAATCTCTATAGTACAATGAAAAAAGTGAAAGAACAAGTGTGATAAAGTTCCTCCTTTTGGTCGGTCAAATTCGTAGTCCATCAACTCAAGTTAGATCCATATGTGTATCAAGTATGTATACAAAAATGATTATGTTCCTTCCCTTTTTCTTTTGCTTTTTCATTTTTATTTTTAGAAAGTCACGCCTAAGATAGATTTCACACCCATCACCTAACCACATATAATCCTTTGAGGTATTCATCGGTCTGGAAAATGGTGATTTTTGACCCTCTTAGTACACCACCCACATCAATTTTTATTTTCATTTTAAATTTTTCAAAGGAACAAAATAAGAATGAAATGTGAAAAAAAAGGATATGGATAAAAAAAATGTAGTTGGGTAGGCACACCGTACATCTATGAAAAGTTTAAGCATCCCATGTTGTCTGAATGTTTCTCCCACACTTGTTCAAAGATATCCTTAAGCATTGTATAAGGAATAGGGTAGGAAGGGAAATAGGATTGAAATAGCTTCATTATAATAGTTCATTCATGGAAACTATGGGTTAAATGAAGGATAGATTTCAGGCGGGTCTCAGGTAAAGTGGATATCAAATAATGCCTCAATCATTATAAATCCATACTTGTTCAGTCATTGTTTTGATAAGATCTCCGTGCAAGTTATAGTTGGTTTACATGCCCCAGGTATCACTCAAGAAATATGTTCATATAAGAGTATGAAATTGAAGGCTTAGAGTCCTCTTAGGTAGTGAGAATAAAAAACAAACTGGAAATCACAAAGGGAATAAATCCTAAGTAATAGGTCAATTAATCACAATTTTAAAGATTTTGAATTTGAATTAATTATCTAAACTCAGAAATCACTCTAAACAAGTTTAAGTAGGAGTGAATCATGGTCCTTAACATTTTTTCAATTAAAGTTTTATTTAATTACAAGGGTATAATGATTTTTAGGTTTAAATCATGCCTATTATTCAGAAAAATGTCTCATAGACAAGTGAGAAAAATAAAAATTCAAGTGTATGATTATTGGAACTGTGAGAAGACCCCCACACTTAGTAATAGACAGTGTCCCCACTATCAATATAATGATTTTGGGAGTGGTATATCAATGAATTTTAAATAATTGGAAATGGAATATTGAAAAAAATTAAAATAAGATGGAATCGAGAGCTCCTTGGTACAAGTGGTATACCATGGGGGTGTTTTGAGTTGTCGTAGCATGAAAATCCAAAGTACCTACAAAAGTGTTAGAAAATAAAATCCTGCACTAGATAACAAAAATTAGTCCATGGGTATAAACATTTGGAATAACATAGAAAAAAGGAAGGAACACAGAGTGATAAAGTGCGATATTCATTTTATTTAAATTATGATATTTGTACAATGGAGCTTCATGAAAGACATAAAATGAAGAATGAAAAAATGGAAAATACATGGAAAGGAAGACTTGAAAAAAAAAAGAAATGAACTATGGGTTTCCTCCTATAAAGCGCTAACTAAATGTCGTCACCCAGACGAGTGGTTGGAGATTGTTGTCAGATGGTCCACTGACTCAGTTTCTCCTTTCTCTCTTACAGCTGCTAGAGGCTATGTTCTCAAGCTCACATGGTCGATTTAGTGGGTTAATCACTTCACTTGCAGCCGTGTGAGAAAGAATGAGGTGTGGTAAGAATGGAATCATTGGTTGTGGTGGCTAGTGGTGGTGGTGAATTGTGAGTGATAGCTCGTGAAGCTGTCGGGTAATGTTGATGATGTGCTTGAGTATCCTTTATTCTAAGGACGCTAGTGGGATCAGACTATTAAGGATGGAAGATGATTCTGAGGAGCTTGAAATTCTAAAGATACAAAGAAAAGACATGAAAATCAAAACACAACAAAACATAAAAATGAAATTCCATGAATATATATATATATATATTCAAATTTCGTACATAGGTGGGAAAAAAATTATGAAAACAAAAACATGCCCAATTACATGAAAAGGGTTCCAAAAATTCCAAAATATAGATCGAAATCAGACCAGAGATCCGACCCAAAAATCTCCTCAATCGTCATCCCACTACCTGTTGTCTCGATCAACTGGTTGGGCATATCTACATTAGTAGCAGTAGCAGTAGAGGATGGAGGTGTAGCGGCGGTGGTTGGTGTGGTAGTGGAGGTATGAAGATGGGCTGGGGTGGCAGGTGGGGAAGTACCGATCCATATTAGGGTCATGGGTCTAGAAGCTAGATCAATGAATGGTACCTCGAGGATGAGCTCAGTGGAAACTCCCTTGCCCCTTCAGGACTACTCCACCAAGAAGTCATGTTGAGCGGTAAGGTTGGTGAGATTAGGAGGGAGGTCCAGCTGGTTGGAAGGGGGTGGGAGAATGGTGGAGGATGAAGGCCCAGCTGGGGTGGGGATGGTGAATGGGTAAATGTAGTGCGCTCAATAAATGAGAGATGAAGGTGGGTCGATATTTGGTGAAAATTTTCCAAAATGCATTGGATATCATCTTGGAGCTCGTTGAGGGTGGGAAAGGATGGTGGTGGTACAGTCGAAGGGGTGGCAGCTGAGGTGGTGGTGGGTATGGGTGTAATAGGTGTGGTTGTCAGAGGAGGCCAGAGTGGCTCTACTATCGTTGCTCTGGCCAGGGTCAGAAAGATCATGCTTCTACTCAGTTATGGATTTAACTAATGGGCCTGCCATGTTTTCGCTGTGTGACATATCTATTGTATGAGACCTCATCTCCTTGAGTAAAACTTCTCAAGATAAGTTATCCTTGAGTATATCACTTTTGTCCATTGTCATAACTTTACAACTTGGCTAATAAGAATATCATAATTTACATTATGATAAAACTTTTCTCACTAGATGAAATTCAAATAACTGGAACAAATCATTGTGATTGATAACTGCTTCTTAGATACCTTAGAAGCTGCAATATACTCAGTATTTGTAGATATAGATACCACTATCTTCTATGATCTTGACTCGCTCATCACCTTATCCTAACTGTGATACTAGATCAAATTGATCTAAGGATTATTAGTTTGTGTCCCACAAAAAACTTGTATACCTTCTTCTCCATATACCAAGTACATATTATTTTTACTTGCTGAAGTACGAGATGATAGTTCTGAATGCATCACTTGCAGTGCTCCTAGAAACAATTGATATATGCCAACTATAATGTAGATTCTGGAAATATCAATTATTGTACATATTATAGCATACATGATTGATCCATCGATGAAGCGTATGGAACTCAACTCACAACTTTAATCTCTTCCCATGTTCCGAACAAGTCAACCTAAAGAAATTAAGCCATGTGAAATTGACAACAATTTTGAACTTGAATCATTCCACCTTATATTTTTCAATACAATTTCACTATATGTACAATTGACTAGTTCCAAGCAACTATTAGTTCTAGTTCGATAGATCCAGTTCCCTAGAACAAAGGTTGCTACTTTAAGTCAATAACTGGAGAATTACCTTTTATCCTGAACTTATCTAACTATAAGATCAATATCTATTTTCTACATGTTTCCGCACATATTTCTCTTGGAAAACATTGGCGCTCCCACTAACCTTTGGTAGACACAAGGCAAAGATTCATTTAAAATGAATGCACTAAGATCTTGTTGCTTACTTTAATTTAAAATAGGATTTCTGTAACTTGGAATATTCATTGGTATTCAATAGTGTCATCATCGCTTTATGATTGTGTCTTATAGACACCTTCCATGAAAGATGATCATGACATTGAATGACCAATTTAATGATCTTATAGGTTAACTATGACAAGTAAAATTCTAATAGATTGAGGCATACCGACTTGGTATAACCAATCGAGCCTTATTGGTACCAGGCTTGTACCATCCATATATCATCTCATTTTAATACCCACCACAATATTCATTTTATAAGCCCCTTTGCAATTATAAACATGGAATCCGTTATTTAATTTTATTTGCTCTTGTCAATCTTAGCTAATTTCTATATACTGCTTACTTGTAGGAATTATTATTCTTAATGATTAATTTATCACCTGCCGTAGTGAGTATTAAACCATCACCATGGTTTCATTCTTCCTACACAGTATGTGTCACTGGAACATGCCTATTCCACATGCACTTGTGGAACTTGTTCCTATGTAAACTATTTGTGCATCTCAATCATTGACTAAGTCCAAGTCAGTTCAGCTCCCACTATCTCTAATTGATATGTGCACCCTTATATAGAAATGTAGTCTATCACATGACCACATCTTTTCTATCTTATGGATTTATGTAATATCCTAAGAAATCATTAGGATAATTACCTAGATGCACTATGTGTTTAGATTGATGCATGTTTGTTTATATCTTAACAAACTCTTTGTATCCTAACACATGATCTATGAAATAATGGATGATCATCATACTATGACTCACATGATATCTATATATCATTTATTAGTTGGCATATTGGTTATGGTATTTCGCTGTTATTTTCAAAGCACATCTTGAAATATGATGGAATTTACTGCAGGTTGTAACATTGATACTCCATACATCATAACTTTGATGTATAAAATGTGCGTTTAGGAATTGCTCCACACTAATTTTTTTTGATCAATGCTGACATGTAAGTATTTATCATCGATCCTCCATATGAACATCAATATCATGATGTAGATAAGGTAACATGCATTTAGGAATTAATCCACACTACATTATCATGATCGATGAATGTTTGGTCAGGATATTCTTCGGCAGACTGATCTGAAGTAACTCATATCTTTTGACCATGCATATACTTCACCAGTACATTCCTTAATATCTTAAAGGAATCTTATGAAGTATCATTACCTCTATATTTCCTTTGGAATAGTTCACACTCTCTTGTTGAACTAACCCCATAAGCTTTGTGGCATATCTTTATTTCTAAAGGTTTCTTTGTCTAAACTAAAGATGTCAGTAATACCATAGGTGTGTAGCTGTGTCAAGCCTAAATACCATAACAATTATATTCTTAACGTCCACTTTTAGTTTTATGTGAAAAATAATTATATTGCCACAACTGGGTAAGTCTTACATTTTATATTCATCATGTATTGCCTTTGATTCAAGTACCAGTAAACTATTTGTTGAATATGTTACCATAATCAACATTCATTCCAAAAACTTATAATAACGTATCATTATGACCAAATTGGAACATGAGATAAATGTTTTGGTTATACTCAACAAATTTTTCAATTTGAATCAATCACTTGGAAATAAGAAGTTATGTTTTTCTCACTACTGACGTAGGAATCACCCTTTCTCAACTGCTTGGAGAAGACACTTTACTTCTTATAATGTTCCTATAATTACTTGGTTACTATATTTAAATACACATATGTTATTGGAATATTTTATTCAATACCCAAGAAGTATGTTAGAAACATTAATTTATATTAATGAATATACCTGAATGAGAAGCAGGTACTTGCTTCTTGTATTTCAATTCATTGCATTTAAAACTTCCATAAATTTATTTTATTATGTGATGAAAATAACCTCCTATTAAATAACCAACCACTTTTCTTTGAAGGACATGACAAAGGTTCCTTTGGCATAACTTTCCATAGCCTTTTTCACTTTGTTTTTCAATAAATCTTCCATAAGAACAAAATATGGTGTTATCTTTAATATTATTATTACTTGGAGAATGTTACCTTAAAGGTAATGAAGTGCTTACTCTATATGGTTCATTTGTATCTTTAGATGAAACTATAGTAATTGGGTGTAAAATTAATTATAATGGGATGAAAATAAAGACTATGAACTGTCTTTCACTTTACAGAAACTAAGTGCAATCATCACATTCAAATCTTACTTCACTTTCTCCTAGGAAACTTCTTGGAGATGAGACTACATGTAACATCATCCATGTCATGATATAAAGACCATGACTAACATCAGACGTTGATGATAACATTATGAAAAAACCACCATATGCTTAATTCATGAGTCTCCTGTAAGCAATTTTTACACCCTCGCTTCCTGATGTGGATTAACAGGTGGGGACACAAGCACCTTGAATTTTCGATATAGTAGTAATGTGTGCGAGCGCCTATAATACACTTCGGAAATTTATTCTTAGTTTATACATTAACTTTGTATAATATTTATCACAGTTTTATTATGGTATTACTTTCCATTCTCTAGAAAAATAAACTTTAGCAGATGAGTACTTTTAATGTTGATTAATGAATGTGACATTACTGATTAATTTAATCATTAAATGTCTCCCACTAATTTTTTGAATTCTAGGAACCCTCTGTACTAGAATCAGAATACTCTTGAGTATTCTAGTGGCAAGTATCCTCAAACCACCCCTCATAGTTTACAAGCTATGGCTACACCACTACTCGGAGGGTCTAAGGTAGAATTTTGGCTGACCAACCACATTATCCCGCAGTTCCTCGGTCTGTTGAGTGAAGTCCTAGCTTCTAAAAATCATACCCTGATTTACTCAACGTTTGACTCTAAAATTACAACAAGAAAGCTATGGCTATTTCATTGCTACAATTTTAGTTAAGTCAACCCATCACCCTAATAAGAACTCTCTGGTAGTAAGAGGCACCCTCAACTATGGCATGATCGACACCCCAAACACCGAGTTTTGTTCAAATTTGAATGATGGAAGACTATGGTGACTTAATATTTCTTTTAGGGTTTAATTATTTTTCTCTCGATGAATATTATCCATTTTTATTAATCTTGTCCATCTATGTTTTCGCGCTCACAACTGAACTTTAATAGAAAAACATATGCCGCTTCTATATGAATTTTATTATTTATTATTTTATGTATTTTCCCACTGTTCTAAAATTCATAAAACAATAAATAAACGCATAAAGGTAAACTGCTACCTGACTGGTCTTGAACATCTAAACAACCTAGGGGCATTATACCCAACTCGATGCTTAACTCTTGATGCCGTTCACCCTGTCATGTATGTCTACTTCACATCTGATGTATCGCCTTGTCTTGGCGGGGTCCACGTCATGTCTTGGAGTACCACATCATCTTGGCAGGATCCACGTGTTGTCTTGCACCATATTGATCAATGTTCACCGCCTCATCTTGGTGGGGTCCACGTCATTCATCGTCTTCGTCTGAAGTACAAAAATACTTACGTGCAGACGAGGGGGACTAGGGATATAAATGTACACCAGATGAATTGGACACTCACGTCCTTATACATTTTAACTGAAAATTAAAGATGATGTGCATACCGTCTATTTAATTAATTACAATCATCACATGCAGTTAAATAAATAATTAATTAAAAGCAACATACACAGGTCGATGCTCAAGACCAATAGATGGGTAAAATCAATGCACAATAAAATTAAAATGAATTAATTAAGTATGAGGGTTATAAATTAAATTAAATGAATTAATAAATTCAAATAATTTAATTATTATTCGGGCCAGTGATTAATTTAATTTTAATGCCAAAATTAAATTAATTAATTAAAATAATTTCATTACAAAATTAAATTAATTTATATCTCTGAGTATTAAAATAATTAATCCAAATTAATTTTAATTAATTTAATTTATATACTAAAATTAAATTAATTAAATTAATTACTTTTCTGATTAATTTAAAATGGTTGGCCCCGAAACATAACTGCACGACCTGTGTGGGTCAGGATAAACCCGTGTAGGGTCGTACCACGCCATGCAAGGGCTAAACTGGGCCAGACCGGCCCATCCAAAACCTGTTCCAGGTTGGGAAGATCGGCCCAGATCGTTTCAGGGCCAACTTTTCTCTATGTAAAAAACTTGCAGACAAAATAGTTACCGCCCGAATTTAGACCGGAGGCAACAGTGTCGGAGCTACGACCACCAGTAGGTGGCGAAGCACCGGTTCAACATTTGTGAAGGAGGGTGTGATTGTGGTGCGGTGCTTAGGCTGATAGGCAGGGTGCGAGGCCTAGGCGGCGTTTGGTCAGGATCTAGCTGGAGTTGCGCTAGAGTGGCGGAGGCGGACCAGGGGTCGCCGACTGATGTGGGGTTAGCGGGCTGCGCATTCGACAGCCGGGAAGGCTGGCGGGCAGGTGCTGGAGTAGGGAAGCTGGTTGGACGAAGGGGGGACGACTCCGGGTGGCTCCTTTGTTGGATCTAGGAGGGTGAGGAGTGGTGGCTGGGTGCCCTACTTGGACGGTGAGGAGGGGGAAGCTGAGTTCTAGAGGCAGTCAATGACTAGGACTTCTGCAAGGCCAGGAAGCCTGAGCCAGGGGAGGAGCCCGGTGGCGCCGTGCTCGGTGTAGAGGGCGGCAGAGGCCAAAGTGGCCTGGGATGAGAGGTAAGTCGCCTGAGCGTTGGGCGAAGGCTGAGGGCGCGGTCCGAGGTCTGTTGCAATGTCCATGAGGCGGGGGAAGGAGCGCCGGGTGGAGCGGTGTTGGGTTGCCTATTCGGTGGCCGACTACTGCTTGAAGCCCGACAACCTGGTGTAGGTCACCTAGGAGGAAGATGTGTAGGGGTCCGCACGGACCCCCCCCAATCCTTTTTTTCTTTTTTTTAATCTGCCTCCCCCCTTTTAGGTGGTTTCCATTTGATTTTTTAACTTTAAGACTTATTTTGAAGTCTTCCTCCCCACCTTAAAAAAAAATAGAGTCAAGTCTCCTCCCCATTTTCCACACAAAAAAAAATCTAAAGGCTATTTGATAGCCTTTTAGTATAATAATAATAAAATTATTATAATAAAATAATAATTTATTATTATTATACTATTATGCTAATAAAATAAATATTATTATAATAATAAAATTATTATTCAAATTACCAAATTGTAACGTTTAAAAATTGCATATAATTTTAATTATATCTGATAATCCGATCTAAACTTGATCGGTTCTTCGGAATAAATTAAAATTAATACCCATGATCAAAAAACAAATTTCGATCCAATCCGAAAATTTAAAATTGCCTTAAATTGGCCATTCGAGATCGGATCGACATGCGGTTTGAACCAATGAGACCGTTTTTGAACCGTCTACTTAATTTTATGAAAATTTAATTTTATCTGGCTCATAAAATCTACATGATTCCTCTGATACCACTGAAAGGTTTTGGGGCTCGCAATGGAAGTTGTGGGGCCAGGTATTTTAAAATTTTCATCGGCGGGATGACATAACTTGTCGTCGCTGATGATCCGAGCCCCAAAAAGGTCTAAGGATCTCGCATAAATTATATGAAGCACAAAATACAAATGAAAACGTACCCCTTTCAAATTTGAAGCCGTGGTCGACTGCAACTATTCAATGGCGATCGTCATTTGAAGGATCAAAATGAGGAACCCTCTAAATCATCCACATGTGCTTCAAAAACCGGTAGGAGCACCGATCGTTGAATTATGGGTGCTATTGCAGAGATCCGACGACACTTTCGACATCCTGGTGATCACCGCATCGAGATGCCTTCGATGTTGGAGAGAGATCTTGATCCGTGCTTCTTGGATCGAGAGATTATATCTCTAGAGTGTGGGAGGAGAGAGATGATCTGGATTTCATTCCATGGAATAAATGAATACTGAATCGCCTCCCATGTGAGATATCCACCTCCTATATTTATAGTGGAGTTGGTAAATACCCGGTTGGGTACCTCGACCCCTGTTTATTTCAACATACACTAAATAAATAATTTTGACGAACTAAACTACATCAATATTACTTATTATTTATCACATACTTGTAATATATGTAAAATATATTATGTGATAAAATCCGAGCCATTTAACTCGACTCACTGTCCCGATTAATATTAAATGAACCTTGAATATTAAAATAATATTCATTCGATTAATATTATCTCATATTTAATAAAATTTTAAATACATTAAATAAATTCAATCCCAAATATTCATAACTTGAATATTAATGAATTTATTTAATTCTTTTGGTGATCAAATACTTGGACAACACTCGTACCCCATGGCAGGGACCACCATATTCATATACCTATTCGACTAAATAGGGCGGATTCTTGAATATGATATTGTGTGTGACCCTTTAGGTCCTTATCTCGATAGTAGTGAATAAAATCCATAGACCAAGAGCGGGGTCTAGCAACCCATCATGACCCCTAAAGAGATAAAGATTGTCATAGCAACGACAACCAACCTATGAACACTGATTGTGTACTAAAATCTCTTTTTCATTAAATATCTCATAAAAAAGGATGCACACTTGTGTCATTTACCTTTATTTGCTTTATTATTTTTTGATCTATCTGGATGGATTTACCTTTGTACTACTTTGGACAAAGGTTTATGAAGGCAGTACCATCCTGATCAACCATGCTTGAGATTTACAAATTCTTAAACTTGGAAGTGACAGATCCTTTCTTGACCATTCAACCAATGTCATACCACCAACGATGCACCCATCACAAGCTACCTCACCACGATTTCAATACCATGGTTTTTTCCTTGCATCAAAGTACGTAATCAAATGATACACACTGATAATGATATCAAGTTAGGAGACCAATACACATGTTCATAGATAGGAAAAACCAATGACACCCAAAAAATGTGGTGTTCCTATTGGCGGGTCTGTCCTCATGATCTCACTACTAGAGATCACTAAGTGCGATCTTCATGAGAATAAGTCTCAATGATTACGAGACCCTAGAACCTGATAGTCAAACATTTACTGTGTCCAGTTAGTAATATGTATCTAGACTATAGAACATATATTTAAGATTAATGTCATAGTATCTCCAGGTTCTCATTATAGCTTGGGATCTTCTATAACCTCTCAATATGATAATTAATCTTTGGATATTTCCATTTTAATAGTGGACACAAAAAAGTATACACTAAAATGGTAAGATGACATCATGTATAATTAACTGTATACATGACCTGGTAATCAAAAGTACTACATAGTTGGGTCTAGGGCACCCACTATTTCAACACCATGATCACTGATGAGTAATCATATAAATCCAAAATGTGCAAACACATTCTTTTGAAGAAAATTCATGACCACCTTTTTCATGTCATGTGTTGTGGCTTCATCTTCAACCCATTTTGAGAGATTGTATACTACGACTAGAATGTAACTCCTGCCATGTGATATAGGAAATGGTTCCATAAATTCAATAACCTAGACGTCAAAAATTTGAACTTCTAGAATGGGGTTTCATGGCATCCCATTTCTTTTACTGATGTTCCCCATCCTTTGACATCTATCACATCAATTGCATAATCCCATGTCATCATGATGCAACAAGGGCTAGAAAAATCCTCTTTGTAGGATCTTTTCTACTATGCGCTCAGGGCCATGATGTCTGCTAGTTGGTGATGTGTGGCACATTTTAATGATATTCTGTATCTCTTACTTTGAGATGAAACATCTTAACAGGAAATAGGCACAACGCTTGAATAAAAATGGTTCATCCCAAAAGTAGTGTTTGGAATCAGATATAAACTTCTTGCATTTCTGGTATGAGAGGTCATGGTAGAGATATCTTTTGGCATGATAGTTGGCTAGGTCTGAGAACCAGGGATAGGTATTGACACTAAATAATGTCTCATATAGAAAATCTACTTCAATATCAGTCTCACTGTCTTCTTTAATGATGGTCAGGGGTAATCGAGAAAGGTGATATACAATGAAATTCTATGTTCCTTTGGTGTCCTTGATTAGGATATCGAACTCTTATAGAAAAAGAATCCATTGCATCAATCTTGGTTTTGCATCTTTTTTTTTCATCAGGTATCGAAGGGTGGCATTATTTGTATGGACAATGAATTTGGATAGAACAAGGTATGAAAGGAAATTTTCAAAGTCATATACGATGACTAGGAGTTCCCTCTCCATAGTCATATAATTGAATTGGGATTCATTTAAAGTATGACTGGAATAATAGATTTGATATAAGGCGTTTTCAATGCGTTGTCCGAGCATAGATCCTAAATCTAGGTTGCTGGCATTGCCATAAGCTCAAAATCTTTTTTCCAGTTTGGTGAAATGATAACTAAAGATGTAATCAGACTATTTTTCAGTGTTTCAAAATCTTGTCGACATTCCTCATTGAATTCAAAAGGAATATCTTTTAAAAACAAGTGTGTCAGTGGACATGGTACATTAGAGAAATATTTTATGAAGTGTCTGTATAACCCAACATGTCCAAGTAAACTTCTAATACCTTTAACGGTTGATGGTTTAGGTAGATCTTTGATAACTTTAATCTTTTCCATATCAAACTCAATGCCTTATTTGGAAATCTTCTGTCCCGATACAATTTCTCCCTACACCATGAAGTGAAATTTTTCCCAATTCAATACTAAGCTTCTGTCCTCACAGTGTTGGAGAACTAGTTCTAGATTTCTTAGACTAATATCAAATGATATCCCATAGAATGAGAAATCATCCATGAATATTGTGAGAAATTCTCCATCCATATCATGAAATATGTGTGTTATGCATCTTTGGAATTTTTCCAGTGCATCTCACATACTTAATGACATGTGTCTATACACAAAATTACCAAATGGGCAGGTGAAGGTGGTTTTGGTCCAGTCAGTAGGGTCAAATTCAATTTGATTGTATCCTAAATAACCATCTAGGAAATAGTATAAATCATTACCTACTAGTCTCTCTAGAATTTGATCCATAAATGGTAAGGGAAAATGTTCTTTCCTTGTTGTTGCATTCAAACATCTATAGTCCATGAAAACTCTATATCCAATGATGGTGTATGTTGGAATGAGTTCATTATCATCTATCCTTTCTATTATGAGACCTCCTTTCTTGGGAATGACTTGGAGGGGACTCACCCATTCACTGTCTGATATAGGAAATATTATTCTAGAATTCATGAGCTTCAACACTTCCTTCTTGACAAACTCCTTTATTGGTGGTGTGAGCCACCTCTGAGGTTGTATTTTTGGTTTTTCATCCTCTTATAATAAAATTTGGTGGGTGCACTCTAAATGATTGATTCCATTAATATCTACCACTCCCCAGGAAATTGATTTCTTGCATATTTTTAGGACATCAACCATTTTTTCTTCTTGATACTGGGATAGTTCATCATTGATAATGATGGGTAAAGAGAATGACTCTCTTAAATAGAAATACTTCAATGTAATGGGTAAAGGTTTCAAGTCCAACTAGGGTGGTTGAATGATAGATGGGATAAATGGTGGAACAACTTATCTCATGAGTGGATCAATAAGGTTGAATTCCTCTTAGTCATAGTATTCTTCCTTTTATGAACATGGATCATCGATCTATTCCTCAATATCCATGTACTCCTCTCCTTGATGAGTGAGATAGATGGAATTATAGTCTACCATATCATCTGAATGTTGTGCAACCTTTATTAGGTTAAACACTACTTATTATTCTTCAACTCTGAAGATGATATGTCCTTGATCAACAACAATCAAGGCCTTTCCTATCTCCAGGAAGGGTCTTCCAAGAATGATCAGTACATCTCCTTCCTCTTCCATGTCCAAAACCAGAAAGTCTGTTGGGAAAATGAATTTTCCAATTTTAACCAGAACATATTTAAGAATACCACTTGGGTACTTAAATAAATTATTGGATAATTGCAATTCTACAGTTATTTTCTTAAGCTATTGGATTCCTAGATTTTCGAAAACACTAATCGACATTAGGTTAATACTGGATCGAAGATCACAAAGTGATCTTCTAAATTTTCACTCTCCTATCTCACAAGGGATTGAAAAGATTCTAGGATCTCTCATCTTTGGTGGGATTTTTTTATGTACAAAAATAGATAATTCTTCATTTAATGAGATGAATCCTAGATCTTCTATCTTTCTATTGTTTGATAGCAAGTATTTGATAAATTTATCATATAAAGGAATTTGGGAGATTGCTTCATCAAAAAGAATATTGATATGCAATTGTTTGAACATTTCGAGGAACTTTTTGTACTGAGCCTCCTGCCTACCTTATATTGCTCTTTCCAGAAAGGGAAGAGGTGGATTTTATAGAGGTGGGGTTATATAAATGAGTTCCTTCTATTTTTTTGGGGCTTTCTCCTTCTCAGTTGGTATTTCTTCTTTTGGTGTTGTGGGAATAACTTCTTCTACTTCTTTTTATTGTTTCTTTGGATCTTCCTGTGGACTTATTTCCGTTTATTGTTGGAATTATAACAATTTTCCACTTTTCATAACTACAAACTTAACTTCCTATTGTGGGTATGTCTTAGTTTTACCAAGTAGAGTACCTAGAAATCTTTCATATAAGGGTTTTGATATCTGACCCATTTGAATCTCCAAGTTTCTCAAAGATGCTCGCTGGTTTTGAATCTCCGTCTCCTGTGTGGTCATCCTTTGATCTGAATTTTGAATGAAAGATATTAGGAGGTTCTCCAAGTTACTTTTTAGTGGTGGAGGTGTCTACTGTGGTCTTGGCTGGGAAATTGGAAATTGTTGTTGTTGGGGACTCATAAAGGGTTGTTACAAATATGTATGCTATTGTGGTCTTGGGACAAGGTTTATGAAGGACCCTAGGTCACCCTGATGGGGGGGGGGGGTAAATCAGGGTGTCAAAATTTTCTCCCACTTATTGGATCTTGTTCCCACATTGGTTGAAAATTAATTAACCCTGTATGATGGATATGTAAAGTAATTAAAACAGTCACATGCAGAAGGACAACACATCACTTTTACTTTGCTCATCAATAAGGGCTGCGTCCAAGGAGCATATGTCGATAGGTCACCGGTCATACCTAATTCCACTATTATTAACTAGTTGTGGATTACAAGGTTCATGTCATGACCCATCCCCCAGGGCCCATGCCGTGACTACCCTAAGCCCGCCTTCATAGGCCAGGGGATGACGACTAGCACTGAAAGGCGTATCCCCTAAAACCAGGAAGGCATTTCCTTTATATCCTGTAAACACACTCAACCAAGTACACAAAAAGATATTAACACAAGTAAAATGTATAGAAAAAATAGTGTTGAAAGTAAGAGGGTCCATAATACAAGACCAACAGCAAAGGTACAAGTACAACTGAAAACACAATACAACTGAAGAAGGAGAAATACAGTTACTGGGTCATCCTCCGAGGTTCCTACCTAAAAGGTAGGTACAAATCGCCTCCTCAAAACTCCACATATGCCTGTCTTTTCTATGTACTAACACGCTGTATGGTCCACCTTCAGGCACTATCTAGTCCTAGTACCCTCATCCTCGATCAGCGTTGTCTATCGTCTGCACCAAACACAACAAGGTGCAAGCAAAGCCCGTGCAAGGGTGAGTATAACGATACTCTGTAGGGACCTCGAGACCCTCAAGGTCTCAAAAAATCCACAAAGGATAAACCACATAGCATATAAACTAGTGAAAACCCTACTTAGGTATATTCCCATACATATACCTAAGTTATCAAATATTACCCATCTCATTCATGAGGAAACACAAGGCCCAACTCCTTAGCCAAAGTACAAATGTTCCATGAAGGAAAGATTATCACAAAGGTAAGTACCAAAAAGGTACGCCACACAGAAGAATACCACAAAGGTATCACCACGAAGTTATGTACCACACAAGTATGCCACACAGAAGAATACCACAAATGTAAAGACTCATCTCACACCAGGTATAACTTAGGTAAAGTAGTAGAGATGATTAGATGTAACTACTGAATCATCTTACTCTGTTAAGAGGCAGACCAACATAGGATCCTAAATCATCAAACCCACATAGGATCCTAGCACAACATCAGACCCACACAGGATCCTAGTACAGTAGACCCACACAAGATCCTAGTACATCATCAGACCTACACATGATCCTAGTACAGCAGACCCACACAAGATCCTAGTACATCATCAGACCCACATAGAATCCTAGTACAGAAAACCCACGTAGAATACTAGATTAGTCCCACATGGATTCCTAGAGTATATCCAAGTGAGATTCTCAAACACAAACCCACGAAGGATCCTAAGTACAGACCCACAAAGGATCCCTTTCTCATGTTACAACCAGCTACAGGGTTCTCGCACTAAGCTTGATTGATTCTAGGAGGATCTGCTCCTCAAGCCATAGGTTGATACTCCAACTACCAAAAAGTCTTATGAATAGGTATCCCAAAGGACCGCCACATAAAAGGGGTCTCAACGCAATAGACGGTGTGTCAATCGGACGTCCGGTCTGTAAGTTATTGGCCTTTTAATCCCGAGGGCCCGATTGAATTCGTGTTCGATCCAACCTGGCCATTTGAAAACTTTATCCAAAACTGAAGTGGGGTATAACAAAAGGTCTGTCTCTCTCCAAGGTTTTCGGCACCGCTAATGGTTCACCAAACGGACAACTGTAGATCAAGATATGGTCTAAAGAGCAAAAATGGGTCGAAGTTGGCTCGGGTCCGTTCTAACCTGACCCGACCCAATTCGGGCCGACCCGGCACCTCGGGTCCAGTCCAACCCACAGGGTCCGGCTTGACCCGCAGGGTCCGACCTAGCCCGCCGATGCGGATCGGCCCGCAATACGGTGGCCCGCTGGGCTCGCGGTGTGGCGGCTCGCCGGGGCTGGCCGGAAGGCCAGCCGCCTTCTTCGGGCGGCGCGTCATGCACCGCGCCTTCGCTGGCGGCGGGCTCGGCCGACCGCCCTCCATTCTCCGCCACAACACAAGGCCATGATTTTCTCTCACCAGGTGGCGTGAACACGCGCCACCGTCCCCTTCATGCGGACAACCTCTGCAGGCCACCACCCTTGCTCCGCCGCGTCCGACGGGCCGCGACCCTTCTCCAGTGGTACGGTCACACCGCCGCCTTCATCACGGATGGCCGAGGTGCCGACCACTGTTCCCGATCCCCGCTGGTGTCGGTTTCCATCCTCCTCCATTGGTAAGAACACATCAAGAATCACAAAGAATTGCGGAGAGGTCGGGCCATGTTCATTTGGCCCGTACCCTCCGATTTAGGGCAGTAGAAAGCGGCTCAAATAATTCTTGAATCACGAAGAATGTCAAGAACAAGTAAGGGGGTATAAATCAACAACAAACCCTACCTTGTGAATGATAGAGAAAATCCCACAGTTGAAGAAGTGGTTCGGTGTTCTCCATTCCCGCAACAGCCTCCAACAATGTCGCTTGATCGTCAATCCTCATTTGGGGTTTCAGTGTCGATCACCACCACTCGCCAGAACTGGTTCCATCCTCCAAGTGTCGAGCATCACAAAACTTTACCAGAGCTTCATCGCTTGGTGAAGCCGTGCC
The DNA here is from genome assembly GCA_963277665.1 of Viscum album. NCBI lineage: Eukaryota > Viridiplantae > Streptophyta > Magnoliopsida > Santalales > Viscaceae > Viscum > Viscum album. Next base: position 2,007,367,897 of record OY728126.1, on the reverse strand, counting down.
AAATCCTTCCCCCCAAGCTCCAAATAAATTTCTAAGGGGGAGGGTAAGTAATGATCATGGAATTTATGAAGGTTCGTTTAATAGGAACCTTCCTAAATTTCAACGATGCTGTTACTTATTATTTTATAGGTTTAAACAATTAATTTACATTGGCATAATTAAATTTTGACACATTTAATAAATTTTCATTGGATCAACTAATTAAATGGGGAGTTGAAAGGTTTTCTCCCATTAAAGAGGGTTCGGGTGGTCCCCACCACCATAACCCATGTAGAGAGGTTTCAATAAAAATAAAATAAAACTTGTTCTTTATTTTATTTTTATTTCCACATAAAACATGAAAACTAACTTTCACCCTTGACCTACTGCGGTCGAGGTGAATATCTCCTTAAGTGAATACCGGCACTGTGAGTTCAATGGTGTCCTCAGATTTCAATTCTGAGCACCGGTTTATAAGTTACAAAAACCTGCTCACATGTTTAGTGAACATAACCAAAAAAGTTCAGAAATTCACTCCGGGCACACCGGGCCTCATAATCACACGCTGTAAATTTTTGTGAACTCATAAAATTCTCATATAATTAAAAAAATTACATGGAATTTCTGGGTCTTTACAGTTTGGGTACAGACACTCTGTCCCAGACACACTACCTTTACATAAGTTCAGGGATAGCTCACTGCTTCCCTCAGATCACTTCCATTGACTCCACCTGGCTCACTGCCCTAGGTGAAGTCACACTTAGTTTATGGACATGAAGGTCCCTTCAATGGATAGGCATGAAAGACTTTATCTCCTATTCATCATGAGACTTTTCTTGAATCGAGGTCCAAATTTAATGCTCTTTAATGTTTAATCTTCTTTTCTAGTGCAACAACTAGATGTACTAAGACTTCTTGTTCTTCCTGGTCAGAATCACATACTCTTTTGTGATTATTCAAACACCAAAAAACATCTCACTAGGCATAATCAAAATCAACCCTTCTTCTTCTTCCATGTGTTATGTGACCATGCATGTGACAAGTTAGATATGATCTTCCTCTTCACTTCTTTACACACGTTCACCCTCGGTTTATGATGCTTCTCTTCAAAGTATTCACGTATTCATGTGCCTGCATGAATGCACACACTTACTTTTCTAATTTCTTTTGTGAAGGACAAAATGGATATGGTTCCTTTAAGCACACATGCAGCCTCATTTCTACTTTTCTTAGCACTTGATTTGAATATGATTGGGCTTCAACTGTGTTCTTATTCAAATCATACATATGAATGTATTCACTCACTTCCCATCACCATGAACAATCTTCCTTCTCCCTTTCTCAACACACACTGTCCAATTTTATTTGTTTATATTTATAAGTATGTGATTTTATTCAAATATCAATGTGTGCATTTAGGTATGGCATGGTGTTCTTGTTCTCCTTTTACACACCAAGGGTATAGAGCTCTCTTATGCACAAGTGTTCTTGTCTCCTTCATGAACCATGATGATTCGTGGCCCCTCCTTGCTCAAAAGATGCATGTGATTCCTTTGAATAGGAAGTGTGTCCTCCTTCACATACCAAGTGGTATGTGGTTCTCCACTTCTTCGAAATAGAGTTGGCTCCTGGGACCTCCTCTTCACAAAAGAAAAACGGTATGTGGTACCATTTCCTCACGAACCTTGAATAGTTATCAGAAACTCTCTTCGCAAACCAAGAATGGTTCAAATATCTCTTGCCTCACATACCGAAGTGGCATGCGGTTCCTTGCTTTGTGAACCCGAGAGGTATGCGAAACTCCTTCTCTTCTCAGAACTAGAGTGGTTCACAGTTTACCCTTCATAAACCCATAATGGTTCACGACTCTTTCTTTCCCCATGAAAACTGGAAGATCGGAGAGACTCTATTTCTCAAAATAGGATCCCTCTAAACCTTGGGATCAGAAACCTCTTCTCATATTGGTGGATCCATTTTTATCAGTAGATATCAAATCTTTTTGGCATATGAAATTCTCGTGATATTTCAAAAAGATCGAGGTTTTGAAATCTTCAAACCACGATCATGAGATATGCCAAGTTTCTATATTGTTTTTGACTTCATGTTGTAATCATACTCATGTGTATGCGAAGAGGTATGCATGCAGATATCTTCTCCTTGAGCGCTCGACACAGCATGGCCTCTGGAAACTTCGTTTGCCTCGACCAATGCTCGTTATTTTTTATTTCGATGCATGCATGCAAACGTAGTTGCATTCATGGTATTGTGTTTCTTAGACGATGCACATGCAGTGGGTTTTCTCTTCTACAATGGTCAGAGAATCGATCATGGAGTTTTGGTAGCTTCTCTGGTGCACTGGTTCGCATCGGGCATCCATAGGTTGAAGACGACCCTCGGTCGAAGATTAGATGGCTCTGATTCAACCACACGTGGCGCGAGGATAATTAATGGTTTAGATTATATTGTTGGATTCATGATGTGATGTGTGGATGAGATCTCAGTGAGATCAAATGGATGGTTGGGATTTCATCTGCATTTTTAAAACCTTGTCCCACATTGAAACGCGACACGTTTTTCGGCTTCTTTAAATAACAAGCCACCTCACCAGTATCCCAGATTAATCCCCTCCCCCCTCCGGTACCGCCCCACACCGGTTCTCCATGGGCGCACTCTTAGCGCCTACTCTGCCTCCTCGGGCGCGCAACTAGCGCCCACTATGCATAACCTTGGGGCTTATACATGGCCCCCATGTGCCTCTTGCTAGCTGGCCTAGATGGCTCCCTCATGGGCGCGGTCGACCCCTGTGGCCCCGCATGAGCCTCGGGTTGAGGCTGGCTGGCTTTCTAGTCAACTGGACCTATTTTTTAGGTAAGGAATATAAAAATACTTAGTAGAAAACTAATTAAGTATTAATTGAAATTCATGAACACCTTTCAATTTCACTTAGGATAGTTCCTTCCTTCATGTTGATCATCATTGACATCCATTGACACCAATTGACAACAAATACAATATTCATACACAAAGTGGTCCCAAAAATCTCCCCCTTTGTGTTTGTTGTCAATACTTCAACGTTCTCTAAAATGAGCATGTCGATGACAAAATGAGACTCTTCTATCTTCTCTCTCCCTTTAACTTTTCAACTTTCACTTTTCAACTTTCATTTAAATTTCTCCCCCCTTATTGACAAGAAATAAAAAGTTTATAGTAGAGAGGGTATCAATCCATAATTAAGTAATTGTGCCATTAATCATTTCAATCTAAGTCTACTTGAGCAATGCTCGATGTAGAATATATGAGGATTTTATCTAGACAACAAAGTTGTCCATTATCCCCAGATCATGATACCTCATTGTGATGAGAACTCATGAAATTTTCTTCAAGGGACTTTCCAATTTTATTATGTAACTGATTAATTTAGTTACTCCCCCTTTGTAAAATAATTTTTATTTTGAGTAACCAAGGATGAGAGATTGAGAAATGACATATCTTTTCCAATGACATGATCTTTAGACAATCTTTAGAGTAATTTAATTTGATACCAACTGAATTTGATACTAATTGAAATAATAACTCTGGTAACTTCTTTATGTGTCTCCCCCTCAAGAGAACACTTCTTAGGTTCTCCCCCTAAGTGATTTCTTCACCTTCAATTCCCTATAAAATTATTACAATACACAAAGTATTAGGGAAATAAGGTGGATCCTCCTTGCTTCTTAAATATGAGCCGGAAGGTTGAGATGATTTTCTCAACCAAGATGCTCTGTTTGCTCCAATACTCACACTTGCACATTATAACATCAGTTTTGACTTTGGTTGTATAGATATCAATATTTCTTCCATCTCTTTGTGTGCGAGTGTTGTTTCTTCAAGAGCTTTAAAATCACTAGAATCTCCTGGTTCAACTTTCATCTTCCTAATGAATTCTTCTTGGGTTAGAATAAATGCACTGAAATTCTTAATAGTGTGACCAGCCTTGTTGCAACTAACACACAAGACTTATCTATCTTCATATGGAATCTCCTTATTTCCTATTGCCCTAGCCTTAGCCCGTGCATCTCCTTTCATTCTCATTCTTTCCAAATATTCAGTCCAAATAACTAGTATGTCTTTGGGAACAATGGAAGTAAGTTTGGATTTTCCACATGGACTCTTCAGAGTGTCATCATTTTTAGGAATTCTTTTGGTTGTACCACTCTTCAACTTCTAGGATTTTGAATCCAAGGACTTCTCACCTTTTCTTTGTGGAGTCTTCCTGGGAGAATTTTCTTTTGCAACAGTCCTCTGATTTCTTCCCAAGGTAGCTTCTTATTTCTTAGCTGGATTGATCTTCCATTCTTATCAGCTATGAACATATGCTGAGATAAGCATTCTCCATTCTTGTAACCACTCCCATTTCATACATCATAGATGTTTTTTATAATTCCAAATCTGTTTGCGGTATACAGATGATTCTGGATCTGTTGATGTTGCTTTTTCTTCTATGGTTTTCTCCCTTTTGACACAGGATTTCTCTGTGCTTTTTCATTTAAAGAATTGTACCAACAATCTAGTGCACAATGCCCAAATCTGTTATAGCACCAACATTGACCCTAAAATATTTTCTTCTTGATATATTTTGCATAAGCTTGTTGGGATTTCTTCTTAATGTGATGTGCTCTATCTAAGGAACCATATTCCAACATCTTCTTCCTATCCACCCTAGCCATGGTTGTAGGTTTCTTATCCTCACCTTTCCTCATCCATGATTTTTTATAATTTTTCTTCCAACCTTCACTTTTAGTAGAAACATATTTAGAAACAATAGTACAATTTGGTATGGATGGTACCTTCACTTTCTCAACTGCTTGTGATAGATCGATGAGTGAAGTTATAATCTTCATACCACATGCTGAAGGTATTTTGGCTTTAGAATCCTTGAGTGAGCATTGAATAGAAACAGACACTATTTTCTTGAGATGAATAATCAAGAGTTGTCATAATCTTCTTGTCACATGTCAAAGTTATTTCAGTTTTTCAATCCTCCAATGAACATTGAGTACTAGAATCAACTGTTTCATTCTTTTTTGAAGTCTAAATATGTTTCTTCTCAAGATTGGTCAACTGGGATTCCAATTTTAGACATTCCATATTGAGGATGATCTTTTGATCTTAAATCATGATCATCTTCTCATCACAAGCCTTTTTCAATCTTTCAACCCCATCTTCATGCAACATGACTTTGGTTTGTAACAACAAGTCAAGTTCCTTGAATTTCTTGGATGTTTCTTCCAAATTTAGAACCTTTAATTCAATGATCTTTTTCATCTAAACTTTAAATTCATGGATCTATTCTTCTATAGTCCTATTGACTCCCTCTTTCTCTTCAAAGACTTCAATTCGTCTGGAGAGATTATAACATGATGAAACTTTATTTACCAAGCCTTCCTCTATATTATCATCTTCTCTTCCCATTCAAGTGATCTCATCTTGCATACATTGAAATATTCTACAAATAGAAGCTACTCTTTCTTCAGGAATATCATGCAGATAGGCTCTTAATTTCTCACGATCAGTTGAAAATGAGATAGAAGTGTCTTCCTTTTCTCTGGTAGAAACCTGAGCCACCTGCTCTTTACTTCCCAAGCCTAATATTTCTTCATTATTGGAAGGGCATATAGAAATAGATATTGCATATTCTTTGGACATGAGATACTTCTTCAACTGCTTCTTCTCTTTCTTTTTCCTATTCATCATGGACTTGTTGGGTATAGACTTATGCTCAGAGATAACTGAACTTTCATCAAGATTGATCATCTTTTTTGACTCATGAAAGAAAACTCAAATCCTCTTCTGATTGGAAATACTGAAGAGTATCCAACATATGTAAACCTTTTCGCTCTGATACCAATTGCAGGACCCTAGGTTACCCTGAGGGGAGGGGGGGGGGGGGGGGTGAATCAAGGTGTCAAATTTTTCTCCTAGTTATTAGATCTTGTTCCCATGTTTGTAGGAACTTAATTAAAACCTTATGATGGATATATGCATAAATTAAAACATTAACATACATAATAATAAAACAACACTTTTACTTGGTTCACCACTAAGGGCTATGTCTAAGCAGCATAAGCCGATAGGTTTCCGGTCATACCTAATTCTACTATTTTTTACTAGTTATAGATTACAAGGTTTGGGTACATTCACTCTGTCCCAGGCATATTACCTTTTAACTATGTTCATAGATATCTTACTACTTCCCTTGGATCACTTCCATTGACTCCCCCTGGCTCACTACCCTGAGTGAAGTCACACTCAGTTTATAGACGTGAAGGTCCCTTCAATGGATAGGCATGCAAGTCTTTGTCACCTGTTCAACATGATACTTTTCTTGTATCAAGGTCCAGATTTAATGCTCTTTAACATTAAAACTTCTTCTCCTGTGCAACAACCAGATGTACTAAGACTTATTGTTCTAGTTGGCCATAATCATAAACTCTTTTGTGATTATTCAAACACTTAAAAACTGATCACTAGGCATCATCAAAATCAACCCTTCTTCTTCCATGTGTGCATGTGACCATGCATGTGACAAGATAGATATTCTCTTCTTCTTCACTTTTTTACACACATGAACCCTCTGTTTAGGATACTTCTCTTAAAAGTATTCACGTATTCATGTGCATGCATGAATGGATGCACTTCCTTTTATACTTTCTTATGTGAAGGACCAAATGGATATGGTTCCTTTAAGAACACACGTGACCTCCTTTCTCCATTTCATAGAACTTGATTCAGATATTCTTGGGATTTAATTGTGTTATTCTTCAAATTATACATATGAATGTATGCACTCACTTCCCATCACCTTGCATAATCTTCCTTCTCCCTTCCTCAACACACACTATCTACTTTGATTTGTTTATATTTATAAGTATGTGATTTTTTGAAAACATAAATGCGTGAATTTTGGTAGGGCATGGTGTTCTTGTTCTCCTCTTACACACCAAGGGTATAGATCTCTCTTATGCACAAGTGTGCTTTTCTCTTCCGCGAACCAGGATGAATCACGAGCCCTCATTGCACAAGGGATGCACGAGATTCCTTCACACAGGTAGTGCAAACCTCCTTCACCTTCCAAGTGGTATACAGTTCTCCACTTCGTGGAAATAGAGTTGGTTCTTGGGAACTCCTCTTCACAGAACTAGCACGGTACACGGTACCGTTTCCTTATGAACCTAGAATGGTTAGATGGAACTCTATTCATGAACCAATAATGGTTTGTGGCTCTCATGCCTCGAGTACTGAAGAAGTACGCAGTTCTTGCTTTGCAAACTTGAGAGGTATGTGGAACTCCTTCTCTTCGCAGAAACGGAGTGGTTTGTGGTTTACCCTTTACAAACCCAGAACGGTTCGTGGCTCTTGATTTCCCCTTGCGAACTGGAAGATCGAAGAGACCATGTTTTAAAAAATAGGAGCCCTTGAAGTCTTGGGAGAAACAACCTCTTCTCAGATTACTGGATCCATTTTTATCAGTAGAGATCAAGTCTTTTCCGCATCTAAAATCCTCATGATATTTCCTGAATATCACAGTTTTGAAATCTTCAAACCATGATCATGAGATATGAAAAGTTTCTCGGTTGTTTCTGATTTCACGTTGTAATAATCCTCATGTGTATGTAAAGTGGTATTCATGCAGATCTCTTCTCCTTGAGAACTCAACATGACATGGCCTCCGACAACTTCGTTTTCCTTGTCCAATGCTCGTTCTTTGTTATTTCGATGCCTGCATGAAAACTTAGTTGCATGCATGGTATTGTGTTGCTCAGATGCTACACATGCAGTGGGTTTTCTCTTATACAATGGTCGGAGACTCGATCATGGAGGTTCAGTAGCTTCTCCGGTGCATTGGTTCATGTCAGGTGGCCATAGGTTGAAGACGACCCTCAGTCAAAGATTGGACGACTCCGATTCAACCACACACGATGTGGGGATAATGAATGGGTCAGATTATATCACTGGACACAGGATGCGATATGTGGCTGAGATCTCAGTGAGATCAGATGGACGGTCGGGATTGCGTCCGCATTTTTAAAACCTTGTCCCACATTGAAACACAATGCATTTTTTGGATTCTTTAAATAACAAGCTGCCTCAGCAGCATCCTAGATTACTCCTCTTCCCCCTCTGGTGTCGCCCCGCACTGGTTCTCCAGGGTCGTGCTCTTAGCGCCCACTCTACCTCCTCATGCATGCATCTAACACCCACTATTCATACCCCGGGGGCTTATACATGGCCCCCATGTGCCTCTTTCTGGTTGGCTTAGCTGGTTCCCCCATGAGCACGGTCGACCCCTGTGGTCCTGCATGAGCCTTGGGTTGAGGATGGATGGCTGGCTAGTCAACTTGCCCTATTTTTTTAGGCAAGGAATATAAAAATTATCAATAGAAAACTAAGTAAGTATGCATTGAAATGCATGTCCACCTTTCCATTTCACTTTTTTATAGTTCCTTCCTTCATTTTGATCATCATTGACATCCATTGACACCCATTGACAACAAATAAAATCATTATACACAAAGTGGTCTTGAAAATTTCTCTCTCTGTGTTTGTTTTCAATACTTCAACATTCTCTAAAATTAGCATGTCAATGTAAAAATGAGAGTCTTTTATCTTCTATCTCCCTTTAACTTTTCAACTTTCACTTTTCAATATTTACTTTTCAACTTTCATTTCACTTTCTCTCCCCCTATTGACGAGAAATACAAAGTTTAATGTAGAGAGGGTATCAATCCATAATTAAGAAAGTTTTCCATCAATCATTTCACTCTAAGTCTACTTGAGAATTGATCGATGTAGAAAACAAGAGGATTTGATCTAGACAACAAATCTTTCTATTATCCCTTGATCATGATACCTCATTGTGATGAGAACTCATGTACTTATACTCAAGGGCCTTTCCAATTTTCTTATGTCATTTATTGATTTAGTTACTCCCCCTTTGTAAAATAATTTTTATTTTGAGTAACTGAGGATGAGAGATTGATAAATGACATATCTTTTCCAATGACATGATCTTCAGACAATCTTTGGAGTAATTTAATTTGATACCAACTGAAGTTGATACTAATTGAAATAATAACTCTTGTAACTTCTTTATGTGTCTCCCCATCAAGGTAACACTTCTCAAGTTCTCCCCCTAAGTGCTTTCTTCACCTTCAATTCCCTGTAAAATTAGTACAATACACAAAGTGTTAGGGGAATAAGGTGGATCCTCCTTACTTCTTCAATATGAGTTGGAAGGTTGAGATGATTTTCTCAACCAAGATGCTCTGATTTCTCTACTCCTCACACTTGCACATTTGATCATTAGTTCCGACTGTGGCTATGTGGATCTCAATATTTCTTCCATCTCTTTGTGTGTGAGTCTTATTTCTTCAAGAGCTTTCAAAGCACTAGAATCTATTGGTGCAACTTTCATCTTCCTGAGGAATTCTTCTTAGGCTGGAATAAATGCACTGCAATTATTAATAGTGTGACCAGCCTTGTTGCACCTCAAATATAGGACTTCTCTATCTTCATGTGTAATCTTCTTATTTTCTATTTCACTGGCCTTAGAATGTGCATCTCCTTTCATTATCATTCTTTCCAAATCTTCAGGTCGGATAACCAGTATGTCTCTAAGAAAAATTGTAGTAAGTTTGGATTTTACACAGGGATTATTTAGAGTGTAATCATTTTTAGGAATTCTTTTGAATGTACCACACTTCAACTTCTTGGATTTTGAATCCAAGGCCTTCTCACCTTTCCTTCATGGAGTCTTCTTGGGGGAATTTTCTTCTGCAACAGTCTTCTAATTTCTTCTCAAGGTAGCTTCTTATTTCTTAGCTTTCTTCTATGATATTCTATTCTTATTCGATCTGGACATATGTTGAGATAAGCATGATCCATTCTTGTGACGACTCCCATTGTATACATCATAGATTTTTTCTAGCATTCCAAATCTATTTATGGTATACAGATGCTTCTGGATCCGTTGATGTTGCTTTTTATTCTATGGTTTTCTCCCTTTTTACATAGGCTTTCTATTTTCTTTTTCATTTAAATAATTTTACCAACAATCCAGTGTATAATGCCCAAATCTATTGTAGCACCAACATTGACCCACAAATATTGTCTTTATGATATCTTCTATATAAGGTTTTTGGGCCTTCTTCTTAATGTGATGTGCTCTATTTGGGGAACTATCTTCCAGCTTCTTGTTCCTATCCACCCTAGAAATGGTGGTTGGTTTCTTCTCCTCACCTTTCCTCATCCACACTTGTTTAGAATTTTTCTTCCAACCTCTACTTTTAGTAGAAACATATTTAGAAACAATAGTACAAGTTTGTATGGATTGTACCTTCACTTTCTCAGCTACTTATGATAGATCAATGAGTGAAATCATGATCTTATTATCATATGTTGGAGGTATTTTGGATTTATAATCCTCCAGTGAGAATTGAATAGAAAAATACACTATTTCTTGAGGTGGATAATCAATATTTTTCATAATCTTATTGTCACACATTGGACAAATTTTAGTTTTAGAATCCTCCATTGAGAATTGAGTACTAGCATCAAATGTTTCATTCATTTGTGAAGTCTCAATATGTGTCTTCTAAAGATTGGTCAACTGGGATTCCAATTTTAGACATTCCATATTGAGGATGATCTTATAATCTTCAATCATGATCATTTTCTCATCACAATACTTTTTCAATATTTCAACCCCATCTTTATAAAACTTGACTTTGGTTTGTAACAACGAGTCAAGTTTCTTGAATTTCTTGAAAGTTTCGTCAAAAATTAGAACCTTGACTTCGTTGATCTTTTTTAGATCATCTTTAAATTCATTGATGTTTTATTCTATAGTCTTATTGACTCGCTCTTTCTCTTTAAAGGCTTCAATTCGTCTAGAGAGCTTATAACATCCTGACACTTTCTTTACCAATCCTTCCTCCATATTATCAGCTTCTCTTCCTAGTCAGGTGATCTCAGCCTACATACATTGAAATATTATACAAATAGCAGCAACTCTTTGTTCAGGAATATCATGCAGATAGATTCTTAATTTATCATTATCACATGAAAATGAGATATAAATGTCTTCCTTTTCTCTGGTAGAAACCTAAACCACCTGCTCTTTACTTCCAAAGCCTAATTTTTCTTCATTATTGGAAGGTCGTGGAGAACCAAACACTGCATCTTATTTGGACATTAGAGAATTTTTCAACTGCTTCTTCTCTTTCTTTTTTCTATTTTTGATGGTCTTGTTGGGTATAGACTTATGCTCAGAGATATAAATGAACTTTCATCAAGACTTCTCACCATTTTTGACTGAGGAAAAAAAAACTCAAACCCTCTTATGAATCGAATTACTGAAGAGTATCCAACATATATAAATCTTTGTGCACTGATACCAATTGAAGGACCCTAGGTCACTCTAAGAGGGGGGGGGTGAATCAGGGTGTAAAATTTTTCTCCTTTTTATTGGATCTTGTTCCCATATTGGTAGGAACTTAATTAAACCTGTATGATGGATATGTGCAGTAATTAAAACATTCACATGCAGAAGGACAACACAAAACTGTTACTTGGTTCACCACTAAGGGCTACGTCTAAGGAGCATACACCGACAAGTTTTTGGTCATACCTAATTACACTATTCTTCACTAGTTGTGGATTAAAAGGTTCAGGTACAGTCACTCTATCCCAGACACACTGCCTTTACATAAGTTCGGGGATAGCTCACTGCTTCCCTCAGATCACTTCCCTTGACCCCCCTGGTTCACTACCCTAGGTGAAGTCACACTCAGTTTATGGACATGATAGTCCCTTTAATGGATAGTCATGAAAGTCTTTGTATCTTGTTCAGCATGAGACTTTGTTTTCATCGAGGTCCAGATTTGATGCTCTTTAATGTTCAATATTCTTCTCCAGTGCAATAACCAGATGTACTAATACTTCTTATTCTTCTTGGCCAGAATCACAAAATCTTTTGTGATTATTCAAACATTGAAAAACAACTCACTAGGCATCATCAGAATAAACCCTTATTCTTCCATGTGTGCATGTGACCATGCATGTGACAAGTTATATCTGATCTTCCTCTTCACTTCTTTACACACGTGAACCCTCAGTTTAGGATGCTTCTCTTCAAAGTATTCACGTATGCATGTGCATGCATGAATGTATGCACTTCCTTTTCTACTTTATTATGTGAAGGTCCAAATGGATATGGTTCCTTTAAGCACACCCGCGACCTACTTTCTCCTTTCCTTAGAACTTGATTCGGATATTCTTAGGCTTTAATTGTGTTCTTCTTCAAATCATTCATATGAATGTATGCACTCACTTCCTATCACCATGCACAATCTTCCTTTTCCCTTACTCAACACACACTGTCCACTTTGATTTGTTTATATTTATAAGTATGTAATTTTATTCAATCATTAATGTGTACATTTCGGTATGGAATGGTGTTCTTGTTCTCCTTTTACACACCAAGGGTGTAGAGATCCCTTATGCACAGATGTTATTATGTCCTCCGCAAACCAGGATGATTCATGCCCCCTCCTTGTGCAAGGTATGCAAGGGCTTACTTCACACAGGAATTTAAGACCTCCTCCATGTACCAAGTGGTATGAGTTTCTCTACTTTATCAAAATAGAGTTGGTTTGCGGGACCTCCTCTTCACAAAACCATAATGGTACGCAATACCGTTTCCTCACGAAACTAGAATGGTTTGTGGGAACTCTCTTCACGAACCAATAATGGTTTGTGGCTCTCCTACCTTGCATACCTAAGTGGTACGCAGTTCCTTACTTCATGAATCTGAGAGGTATGCGGAACTCCTTCTCTTTGCGAAACCAGAGTGGTTTGCAGTTTACGCTTCACGAACCCAGAATGGTTCACAACTCTTGCTTTCCCCTTGAGAACTGGAAGATCGGAGAGACCCTGTTTCTTAAAATAGGATCCCTCAAAACCTTGAGAGAAGCAACCTATTCTCATATTGGTGGATCCATTTTTATTAGTAGAGATCAAATCTTTTCCGTGTCCAAAATCCTCGTGATATTTCACAAAGATCGCGGTTTTGAAATATTCAAACCATGGTCATGATATACGATGAGTTTCTCAATCATTTCTGATTTTACATTGTAATCATCCTCATGTGTATGCAAAGAGGTATTCATGTAGATCTCTTATCCTTGAGCACTCGACACGGCACAAACTCCGACAATTTTGTTTTCCACGACCAATGCTCGTTCTTTGTTATTTCGATGCATGCATGCAAACGTATTTACATTCATGGTATCGTGTTGCTTAGACGATGCATGTACAATGGGTTTTCTCTTCAACAATGGCTAGAGACTCGATCATGGAGGTTCGATAGCTTCTCTGGTGTACTGGTTCACATTGGGAGGTCAGAGGTTGAAGACGACCCTCAGTCGACGATTGGACAACTCCAATTCAACCACACGCGGCACAAGGATAATGAATGGAACAAATTATATCAATGGATGTGGGATGAGATGTGTGGTCAAGATCTTATCAAGATCAGATGGATGGTCGGGATTGTGTTTTCATTTTTAAAACCTTGTCCCACATCGAAATGCAGCACATTTTTCGGCTTCTTTAAATAACAATCCACCTCAGCAGCATCCTAGATTACTTCTCTCCCCCCTCTGGTGCCACCCCACACCGATTATCCATGGTTGTTCTCTTAGCGCCCACTCTTTCTCCTCATGTGTGAATCTAGCACCCACTATGCATAACCTAGGGGGTTTATACATGATCTTTAGACAATATTCAGAGTAATTTAATTTGATACCAACTAAAGTTTATACTAATTGAAATAATAACTCTGGTAACTTCTTTATGTGTCTCCCCCTCAAGGGAACACTTCCCAGGTTCTCCCCCTAAGTGCTTGATTCACCTTCAATTTCATGTAAAATTAGTACAATACAAAAAGTTTTAGGGGAATAAGGTGGATCCTCCTTGATTATTCAATATGATATGGAAGGTTGAGATGATTTTCTCAACCAAGATGCTTCGTTTTCTCCACTCCTCACACTTGCACATTTTATCATCAGTTTTGACTTTGGTTGTGTGAATCTCAATATTTCTTCTATCTCTTTGTGTGTGAGTCTTCCTTCTTCAAGAGATTTGAAAACACTAGAATCTTTTGGTGAAACTTTCATCTTCCTAAGGAATTCTTCTTGGACTAGAATAAATGCACTGCAATTCTTAACAGTGTGACCAACCTTGTTCCACCTCACACACAAGGCTGATCTATCTTCATGTGGAATCTTCTTTTTTCCTATTTCACTAGCCTTAGCCTATGCATCTCCTTTCATTATCATTCTTTCCAAATCTTCAGACCAGATAACCAGTATGTGTCTGGTAATAATGGTAGTAAGTTTGGATTTTCCACTTGGACTCTTCAGAGTGTCATAATTTTTAGGAATTATTTTGGATGTGCCAATCTTCAACTTCTTGGATTTTTAATCCAAGGCCTTCTCACCTTTCCTTCGTGGAGTCTTCTTGGGAGAATTCTCTTCTGCAACAGTCTACTGATTTCTTCCCAAGGTAGCTTCTTCTTTCTTAGTTGGCTTCTGTGATCTTCTGTTCTTATCAGCTCTAGACGTATGTTGAGATTATAATGTTCCATTATTGTTACCACTCCCATTGCATACATCATAGATATTGTCTAGAATTCCAAATCTATTTACGGTATACAGATGCTTCTGGATATTTTGATGTTGCTTTTTTTTTTCTTTGGTTTTATCCCTTTTTACATAGGTTTTCTCTGTGCGTTTTCATTTAAAGAATTGTACCAACAATCCAGTGCACAATGCCTAAATTTGTTTCATCACCAACATTGACCCACAAATCTTGTCTTTTTAATATCTTCTGTATAAGGTTGTTGGGTTTTCTTCTTAATGTGATGGGATCTATCTGGGGAACCATATTCCAGCTTCTTCTTGCTATCCACCCTAGCTATGGTGGTAGGTTTCTTTTCCTTACCTTTCCTAATCCATACTTGTTTAGAAGTTTTCTTCCAACCTGAAATTTTAGTAGAAACATATTTAGAAATAATAGTACAAGTTGTTATGGATGGTACCTTCACTTTCTCAGCTACTTGTGATAGATCAATGAGTGAATTCATGATATTTTTATCACATGTTGGAGTTCTTTTGGCTTTAGAATAGTCCAGCGAGTATTGAATAGTAATAAAAACTATTTCTTGAGATGGATAATCAAGAGTTTTCATAATCTTATTGTCACATGTTGGAGGTATTTCAGATTTAGAATCCTCTAATGGTCATTGAGTATTAGTATCAACTGTTTCATTATTTTTTAAAGTCTCAATATGTGTCTTTCAAGATTGGTCAACTGGGCTTCCAATTTTAGAAATTCTATATTGAGGATGATCTTATGATCTTCAATCATGATCATATTATCATTAAAATCTTTTTTCAATATTTCAATCTGATCTTCATGCAACTCGACTTTTATTTTTAACAACAATTTAAGTTCCATGAATTTCTTGGATGTTTCTTCCAAATTTAGATCCTTGACTTCAGTGCTCTTTTTCAGATCATCTTTAAATGCATGGATCCTTTCTTCTATAGTATTATTGAATCCCTCTTTCTCTTCAAAGGATTCAATTCTTCTGGAGAGAATATAACATTCTGACACTTTCTTTACCAAGATTTCCTCCATACTATCAGCTTCTATTCCCAGTCAGGTGATCTTAGCCTGCATACATTGAAATATTCTACAAATAGAAGAAACTATTTCTTCAGGAATATCATGAAAATAGGTTCTTAATTTCTCATGATCACCTGAAAATGAGATAGAAGTGTCTTCCTTTTCTCTTGTAGAAACCTGAGCCACTTTCTCTTTACTTCCCAATCCTGATGTTTCTTTATTATTGGAAGGTCATGGAGAACCAGACACTGTATATTCTTTGGACATGAGAGACTTATTCAACTACTTATTCTCTTTATTTTTCCATTTCATCATGGTACTATTGGTTATAGACTTATAATCAGAGATAACTTAAATTTCATCAAGAATGATCATCATTGTTGACTCAGGAAAGAAAAATCAAATCCTATTCTAAAAAAAATTACTGAAGAGTATCCAAGATATGTAAACCTTTGTACTCTGATACCAATTGAAGGACCCTAGGTCACGCTGAGAGGGGGGGGGGGGTAAATCAGGGTGTCAACTTTTTCTCCTATTTATTGGATCTTGTTCCCACATTGGTGGGAACTTAATTAAAACTGTATGATATATATGTGCAGTAATTAAAACATTCACATGCAGATGGAAAACACAACACTTTTACTTGGCTCACCACTAAGGGCTACTTCCAAGGAGCATATGCCGATAGGTTTCCGGTCATACCTAATTCCACTATTCTTCACTAGTTGTGGATTACATGGTTCGGGTACAATTATTGTATCCCAGGAACACTGCCTTTACATAAGTTTAGGGATAACTCACTGCTTCTCTTAGATCACTTCCATTGACTCTCCCTAGCTCACTACCCTAGGTGAAGTCACACTCAGTTTATGGACGTGAAGTTCCCTTCAGTGGAAAGTCATGAAAGTATTTGTCTCCTATTAAGAATGATACTTTTCTTTCATAGAGGTCCATATTTGATTCTCCTTAACGTTCAATCTTCTTTTACAGTGCAACAACTAGATGTATTAATACTTCTTGTTCTTCTTGGATAGAATCACAAACTCTTTTATGATTATTAAAACACTGAAAAATATCTCACTAGGCATCATCAAAATCAACCCTTATTCTTCCATGTGTGCATGTGACCATGCTTGTGACAAGTTAGATATGCCCTTCATCTTCACTTCTTTACACATGTGCACCCTCAGTTTAGGATTCTTCTCTTCAAAGTATTCACGTATGCATGTGCATGCATGAATCCATGCACTTCCTTTTCTACTTTCTTGTGTGAAGGCCAAATGGATATGGTTAATTTAAGCAGACACACAACCTCCTTTCTCTTTTTCTTAGCACTTGATTCAGATATGCTTGGGCTTTAATTGTGTTCTTCTTCAAATCATGCGCATGAATGTATGCACTCACTTCCCATAACCATGCACAATCTTCATTCTCCCTTCCTCAACACACACTATCCAATTTTATTTTTTTATATTTATAAGTATGTGATTTTATTCAAACATCAATGTGTTCATTTTTTTTATGGCATGGTGTTCTTGTCCTCCTCTTACTCACAAAGGGTATAGAGCTCTCTTATGCACAAGTGTTCTTGTCTCATATGCGAACCAGGATCATTCGTGGCCCCTCCTTGTGGAAGGTATGCGTGATATTCCTTCGCACAGTAAGTGCGGACCTCCTTTGTGTACCACGTGGTACATGGTTCTCCACTTCATAGAAATAGAGTTGGTTCGTGGGACCTCCTCTTTACAGAGATAGAACGGTACGCGGTACCGTTTCCTCACAAACCTAGAATGGTTTGGGGGAACTCTCTTCATGAACCAAGAATAGTTCGCGGATCTCCTGCCTCACATACCAAATAGGTACACAGTTTCTTGCTTCATGGACCCAAGAGGTACATGAAACTCTTTTTCTTCATGGAACCAGAGTGGTTCACGGTTTACCCTTCACGAATTGTAACAACCCAAACTTTCATTAATGAAAATTCCTCTTGGTCTATTTAAATGTCTTCTTATGGTTATATAAAAAATATACACTTATTTGGTTTTATGTTTTGGATTTTAAAACATCATTAAGAATTGTGACCATTGCTAATATCGTCGTTGAACTGTGATCACATGATTAGTATAAATATAGGGCTTTAACAAATCCAATTTACTCAGACAAAGGAAGCGATGATCTCATCCAATAGACTTGCCCCGTATGAATCCCATTTGTCAGAGCTAAGAAAGGAGTTAGATTCATTGGTATTCTATCTTTACCAATCCCAAGCTGAGCTTCAACATTTTAAGCTCGAATGGGACCGCCTAAGGGAGAATTGGAAGTTGATAGAGATTACCACCCAAGCGATGTTAACTGAGCCACCCCAAGAGTCTGTCACCATCGCACAACTTACCCTTCACTCTTATGTAGGTGTTATAAGGGGTTATGTAACAATACCCTAGTACTAAGATTATGCACATTATTCTTGTATATAGAATATACATTCATTTTATTATTCTTACTTTATAAATAGTTTTTAAAGTGAAAATAGTATTTTTAGTTAATATTCAACTAAGAAATCTATTTTGATAAATTAATGGATTTTGAATTAAATAATATTTTAATAAAATATTACTATTATTAAAATATTTTTTATTAAATATAAATTATTTTATAATTTTATGAATTCAATTGTAATTTTTATTAAGGTTTGAAAGCTGTTTTTGTCAAAACCCATAAATTTTTGATAAATGTCGGTTTTTATTTTAAAAGTAAAAATTCACATATTTAGAAAATTATTTAGATAAAATTAATATTATTTTTTGAATCATGACGTCAAAATTATCCAATGGTGAATTTTTCAAAATTTTCTGAGACAGTCGAATTTTTGGGTAAAAATTAAATACCGTTTAAATATATAATGTGTTTTATGACATCATAATGACCCAATAGTGATGTAATAAAATACTATAAACATTATGTTCGGACAATATATGTGTTAAAATTAAAATAATTTGATTTTATGTTTGTTTGATTTATTTTACAAAGCTTTAGTGGACCCTTAAAGACTTATAAAACATTTTAGCTTTTTAAATTGATTTCCTTAAGAGTGTGACTCACCTCAACATAAGAAACCATATTATTTTAATAAGTTTGGACATTGGCCTTATAATTTTTTTTTCACTACCATTTGGTAAAAACCATGTGAAAAAACCATGGGCTGGTTTGTGGGTTTGATTAGTTTAATGTGAGGTGTCCCGAACCTAAATAATAAAGAATTACTTCTCCTTTCCTATATAAACCCACCCAATATCACACTTCCTCTTCACTCAAATCCCTTGGAGTTTGTCCAAATTCTTCCCTCATCTCTCTATAATCCTCCCAAGGCACCCCAATCCCCCAATAAGCAGTTCTCAAGCTCCTCCCAATCCTTTGGGATCACACTTCCAAGTAAGGGATTTCTTCCTTTCTCATTTTATCCAAGTTTCTTAATATTGTTATGCCATTTTATTTTCAATTATAAATGTTGGGGTATGGTTTCTCACCTCCCCCATATTTCCCTATTTATTTTTTAATTATGGGAGACCCCTTTATCTTTTATTAATGCCTTCCATGTACACCCGTTACTATAATGAAATTCTGTAAGAAATTTTTCTCTCCTCATTTACATTCAAGCAATTATTTTATATTATGCACATAAATTCCATTCCATATGTTAGTATATTATGTACGATGATCCCCTTACTGTACATTTAATTTATAAATGATGAGAGATCCTTTTCACTCTCATCAACCTATTTTTACGAATTTTTATTTGACGTCGTTATGTTGCAGAAATTACACCAAAATTACCATGCCAAAATCATTATGTAGTGAATAACATACCCACTCCTCTATCAAGGGTATTCAAATTTATTCACACGTACTTGTTGATGAAGGAATTAATTTTTTTTTATTTCACATCTCTTATTCGTGGAATGAATTATGATGTTAATGAATCCATGTTGTATGATCTATGTGTCACAATTATGGATGAAATGAAATGATTATAATGGGAGTGCCCTAATAACGCTCGAATGCATTGGGTAAAGTATAATATCATGATACATCACGTGAAATGGGTTTCAAATCATGATAATTCAAATGCAACTAGGGTTTAATCATGCTTCATGTGAAATGAGGGTTTACTAATGCTTCATGTGCAATGAGCCTTAGCTCATGCTAATTCTATGTTAAGTGTTGCTGTCACATCTCCATGCTATGATTATCATGATTTATCATGCGTTTATGTTCATGTTTCTCTTTTTCTTCATTTATATTCCTATTGAATAACATGTAATGTATTCCTCATGTTATTCCATGTTTATTCCCTTACTGGGCTTTATAGATCCCCCCTTTCTTATGTATGTCCACAGGTTATCCCATGCAATGCTAAGTACTAGAGAATGTAGTGGTCATGTAAAGAAAGTTTTCAATAAGATGTTGTGTTTTATGCTTTAAGTTGTTATGTAATGTTCCTAAGCCCCAAAGACACTAGGCCTATTGATCTTTTATGTTGTATCAAGTGAATCTTTTATGTAATAATTTATTTTAAGTGTGTAACAAAAAATAAGGGTTGTTATAATGGTATCAGAGGATAAGTTTAGTTATTTTTGGAATTATGATTAGAAAACCCTAGTGAAGCCATAGGAATAAGACTAAGTATAATAAAAACATCCCTAAATTTTGGTGAGTATTGAGTAAGTGGTTTATCAAGCAAATACATCCTTGTCTGGATATGAGCAGGTAGAGGTGGCTCTGGCACAGATGTACCTAGGAGTGAAAACTATGACAAGGAGTGAAAACTCTGACAAGGAGTTTTGGGCTTGACCCGGGGTATCTTGGTACATGAAAATTGGCCTTTCTACACTCTTAGTTATGAAACTCTCAGGGGATATTCTTTGGTAAATTCACAAGCTTAGTATGAACCATTATTAAGGGAATTAAAAAAAATTCCCCTAAGAATATATGTTAGAAAGTAGATCATGGATAACATAGATTGAAGCTTATAGATTCACAAGTTAAGGAAATAAAAGTAATTTATAAGTCATCCATTTTTGTATTTGGATTACCCTTTATGTGTTACCCCTAACTTTACTTCTATTCTAGACAATGTCCGGTAATAGGAGGAGTCAGACTAACAAATGATGTGAAGATCAATACGATGACTGTTATAATGAGATCCCCAATCCGATGGGAGTGGGAATCATGAACTTTGTCATGATACTCTCCTAGTTAAATCAAGATTTGAATAGAAACATGGGTCAATAGGAACATTCAACCCCCCTTAAGAAAGAACAAGTCATTATCGAGAGCTTCAGGAGAAAGGCCTCTTCCTTTTAATGGATAATCTGATCCCTCAATCACCGAATAATAGACCAACTCTGTTGAAAAGATCTTCTCCATACTTCAATGTTCTGAAAAAGAAAAGGTTCTTTTGGCTGCTTATCGTATGGAGGGTGAAGCTGATCAATGGTGGACATTGATCAAAAATACAAAGACTGAGGAGGATATTGAGGCATTTTAATGGAAGGATTTTTGGAAAAAAACTCGATAAATATTTTATGCACACCCTCCAACTTAATATAGAAAGAGACTTTCTTTCCCTCAAGAAAAAATGCGATGAATCTATTAGAGCATACAGGGAAAACTTTACAAGGCTTGCATGATATGCTTCCGACTTTGTCGTTAGCCCCGAATGCAAGTTTGATCACTTCTTTGGTGGGCTAAAACCTAGCCTAAAGAAAGACCTAGTGATCCATGACTTCGAGAGCTATGAGAAAATTTTCCAATGTGCCCTCGAAGTCAAAATGGAGATCAGCGAATTTCAGGGGTATCATGGGGATAAGAAGTGTAAGGTGGACTTCAATTTTGGCGGTCCGATGGAAAAATTCAATTGTGCTAATAAAATCTAACACCCCACTTGCCAAAGGTGTAGAAAGAAGCACCTTGAAAATTGCTTAAAGGGGATGAGGAAATGATTTAGGTGTGGAAGAGAAGGGCACCAAGCTGTTAACTACCGAAAAGAAAAACTTGCGGCTGTGACAGAGAAGAGGAATGATTCATTTGACTCTCAATGCATTTTTCATTGCTTCAATTGAAAAGAACTAGGGTATCTTGCAAATTAGTTCCCTAAGACAAGGGTTTTTGGAGGCAACCAACAACCTCCAAGGTAGAAAGGGAGACCTTTTTCCATCAATACCACCAAATTGAACCCCAAAAACAAAGTGGTGATAGGTAAACTAGTAATTCATTCAAGAATAGAAAACATACTTTTTTATTCTAGTTCTATGCATTCTTTTATATCCCAAAAGTTTAGTAGAACAATCCCAAAACCACCACAAATCATGGAAGTAAAGATGTCGGTGAGTACGAAAAATGGGGAAATCATTTCATCCCATGAATATAACTCCTCCCCTATCATAATTTGTGGATTTAACTTACCGAAGAACCTCATCATACTACCTCTAGTGGAATTTGATGCAATTCTCAGCATGGATTTAATTTCCTTATATAGAGCCAACATAAATTTCCATGAGAGGGAAATCACTCTCTATGTGGAGAATTGAACCCCAATTATGTAAAAGTGCTAGGAGGAGGATGAATCTTCTTTAGTTACATCATCTTAAGCATGGATAATACTACCCTATGAGCATGCATATCTGGCATAGATACTTGAGTCTAAGGAAGCAACCGCCCTTGAAGACATGCCTATTGTTAGGGAATTTACTGAAGTGTTTCTCAAGGAATTTCCTGGTCTTCCTCCTAGAAGAGATATTGAATTCTCAATTGACCTTATACCTGGGGTGTTGACAATATCCAAGACTCCGTATAGAATGGCTGTTGTGGACCTTGAGGAGCTGAAGAAACAACTAAAGGAGAATCTAGATAAAAGGTTTATACGCCCAAGTGCTTCACCATGGGGCACACCAGTCCTCTTCATCAAGAAGAAGGATGGGTCAATGTGCATTTGCATCGATTATCATGAGCTCAACAAAATCATGATAAAGAACAAGTATCCTCTTCTAAGAATTGACGACTTGTTCGATCATATTCATGGATCACAATACTTTTCCAAGGTGGATTTGTGGTCGTGATATTACCAAGTAAGGGTCAATAAGGTGGATATCCCTAAGACAGATTTTCGTACAAGGTACGGGCACTATGAATTCATATTATTGCCTTTCGGACTCACTAATGCTCTAGAAATCTTCATGCACTTAATGAATAAAGTCTTTAGAGATTACCTCAACAAATTTGTGGTAGTCTTTATATATGACATTCTAATATACTCCAAAACCAAGGAGGATCATGAGGAGCATCTAAGAAATTTACTAGAGACCTTATGGAAGGAGAAGCTCTATGAAAAGTACAACAAGTGTGAGTTATGGCTGAAGGATGTCTCATTATTGGGCCATATAATCACATAAAATGGGTTATCTGTGGATCCCTTGAAGATAGTTGCAATAAAGGGATGGCCGAGGCCAACATCAGTAACTGATATCCATAGCTTCTTGGTGTTAGCTGGATATTATCGCCAATTTGTGATAAATTTCTCACGATTTTCCAACCCTCTTACCAAGATAACTCAGAAGGGAGTAAAGTTTTCTTGAAGTGATAAATGCGAAGAATGATTTAAGGAGTTGAAAAGGAGGCTTATCACCACACCTATGCTCATATTACCCCCAAGTGGAGAACTTTTTGTGTTATTAAGTGATGCTTCAAAGAAGGGAATGGGTTGTGTGTTGATGCAGAATGACAAATTCATTGCCTATGGTTTAAGGAAATTGAATGTTCATGAGAAGAATTATCCAAAACATTCTCTAGAGTTGGCTGCGGTGATCTTCGCTTTAAAAATTTGGCAGCATTACCTCTTTGGGGAGAAGTGTGATATACACAGATCACAAAAGCCTCAAGTATATATTCACACAGAAAGAGTTGAATATGCACCAACAAAGATGGTTAGAGATGATCAAATACTACGATTTATCAATACATTACCACTATGGTAAAGTGAACAAGGTAGCATATTCTATAAGTAGAAAGGATCTAGATATTTTTTCATTGATGAGAATTGAGAAGGATCCAATCTTCTTAGATTTGCAGAGGATGGACATGGGAATCATTAAGGAAGAAAAATCATTAATCCTTTCTCAAATGATTGCTCAACTTCCCCTCATGGATAAAATAAAGGATGCTCAAAGAAAGGATGTGGAAATTCTGAAAAAGGTGAAAGCTATTAGAAATGGGAAATCCTCAAAGTTCATGGTTGACAAGGATGGAATTATGATATTTGGGTCACGACTATGTGTACCATCCAATACAGAGATAAAAAAGGATCTTCTAAATGACACACATAGCTCAACCTTCTCTATTCACCAGGGATTACAAATATGTATTGAGATCTCCAAGAAAACTTTTGGTGGGACAATATGAAAAGGGAGATTGCTGAATATACATCAAAGTGCTTGGTATTTCAGCAAGTGAAGGCTGAGAGGCAAAAGTATATGGGGATGATGCAACCACTACCCATACCAACATGGAAGTGGGAAAACATTACCATAGACCTTTTCAATGGACTTCCAAGGACATATATAGGAAACACTGCTATATAAGTCATTATGGATCTTCTTATAAAGACAACTCACTTTATCATGATTCGAGAGGACTTCTCATTAGATCAACTTTCATGGATTTACATCAAAGAAGTGGTAAGGATGCATGGAGTACCACTATCTATTGTATCCGATCATGATTCAAGATTCGCCTTAAAGTTCTAGAAAAGTCTCCAGCATTCTCTAAGCATTGAACTAAACTTTATTATGGCCTATCATTCTCAAACTGATGGCTAATATGAGTGAACTATTCATACACTAGAAGATATGTTAAGATCATGTTCTATTGACTTCAATGGAGGATGGGACCAATATCTTCCACTAGTTGAATTCTCCTACAATAAAAATTTCCACTCAAGCATCAGAATGGAACCATATGAATCCCTTTATGGGAAAAGGTGCAGAACACCGACGTGTTGAGATGAAGTCAGTGAGAATAAGCTACTAGGACCTAAAATGGTTGAAGAAATGGTAGAGAAGGTGAAAACCATTTAGCAGCATATTAAGGCGGCCCAAATTTGACAGAAGAGTTATGCAGATAACCATCAATGAGACCTTGAGTTCAAAGTTGGAGACATGGTGTTTCTATTCATATCTCTATGGAATAAGGTTATGAGGTTTGTAAAGAAGGGGAAGTTAAGTCTTAGGTACATCAGCCCCTTCGAGATTCTTGATCGTGTCGGGGCTGTGGCCTATCAACTAGCACTTCAACCTACCATGACCAAAGTACATGATGTCTTTCATGTATCCCTATTAAGGAAGTACATATCAAACCCTTCACATGTACTCTCTTAAGAGGTAGTACAATTATAGGATGATCTTTCTTACAAGGAGCAACCAGTGAAGATCTTAGATCATAGTGAAAAAGTTCTACAAAATAAGACAATGCCTCTCATCAAGGTGTTGTGGAGAAACCACAAGTTTGAATAAGTGACGTGAGAATCAGAATAAGTGATGAAGCAGAGTTACCCGCATCTGTTTTAGTGTGGGAAAAGGAAATTTCTAGGGAGAAATTTCTTAAGGGGGGAAGACTGTAATGACTCAAACATTCATTAATGAAAATTCCTCTTGGTCTATTTAAATGTATTCTTATGGTTATGTAAAACATATACACTTATTTGGTTTTATGTTTTGTATTTTAAAAAAAGATTAAGAATTGTGACCATTGATAATATAGTCGTTGAACAATGATCACATGATTAGTATAAATATAGGGTTTTAACAAATCCAATTTACCCAGACAAAGGAAGCGATGACCTCATCTAGTAGACTTGCCCCGTATGAAGCCCATTTGTCGGAGCTCGGAAAGGAGGTGGTGTAATTGGGCTTCTCTCTTGACCAATCCCAATCTGAGATTCAACATGTTAAACTCGAATGGAACATCCTATGGTAGAAGTGGAATTTGATAGAGATTACCACCCGGGTGATGTTATCCAAGCCACCCCAAGAGTCTGCCACCATCGCACACCTTACCCTTCGATCTTATGCTGGTGTTAAAAGGGGTTATATAACAATACCCTAGTACTAAGATTATGTAAATTATTATTTTATATATAATATACATTCATTTTATTATTGTTACTTTATAAATAGTTTTTAAAGAACAAATAGTATTTTTAGTTAATATTCAACTAAGAAATCTATTTTGATGAATTAATGGATTTTTGAATTAAATAATATTTTAATAAAATATTATTATTATTATTAAATTAATTTTTATTAAATATAAATTATCATATAATTTTATGAATGCAATTGTAATTTTTATTAAGGTTTGAAAGCTGTTTTTGTCAAAACCCATGAATTTTCGATAAATGTCGATTTTTATTTTAAAAGTAAAAATTCAAATATTTAGAGAATTATTTAGATAAAATGAATATTATCTTTGGAAATAGTACGTCTAAATTATCTAATGGTGAATTTTTCATAATTTTCTGAGACAGTCAAATTTTTGGGTGAAAATTAAATACCGTTTAAATATATAATGTGTTTTATGACATCATAATGACCCAATAGTAATGTAAAAAAATACAATAAACATTATGTTTGGAAAATATATGTTTTACCATTATAATAATGTTATTTTAGGTTTGTTTGATTTATTTTACAAATCTTTAGTGGACCCTTCAAGACTTATAAAACATTTTAGCTTTTCGAATTGATTTCCTTAAGAGTGTGACTCACCTCCACATAAGAAACCCTATTATTTTAAGAAGTTAAGCTATTGGCCTTATAAAATATTATTTTCCACTCTCCTTTTGAAATAACCATGGGCTAAAACCATGGTCTGGTTTGTGGTTTTGATTAGTTTAATGTGAGGTGTCCCAAACCTAAATAATAAAAAATTCCTTCTCCTTTCCTATATAAACCCACCCAAGCTCCCACTTCCTCTTAACCCAAAGCCCTTGGAGTTCTTCCAAATTCCTCTATCCTCTCTCTAGAATCCTCCCAAGGTTCACCGATCTCCCAAGAAGCCTCTCTCAAGCCCCTCTCAAGCCTTCGAGATCACACTTCCAAGTAAGGGATTTCTTCCTTTCTCATTTTATCCAAGTTTTTTAATATTGTTATGCCATTTTATTTTCAATTTTAAATGTTGAGGTTTGGTTTCGTAACTACCCCACGATTCCATATTTATTTTTGAATGATGGGATACCCATTTCTTTCTCATTAATGCCTTCCATGTACACCCGTTACTATGCCGAAATTCCGTAAGGAATTTCGCTCTCCCCATTTACATTCAAGAAATTATTTTATATTATGCATATAAATTACATTACATATGTTAGTATATTATGTCCCATGATCACCTTACTGTCCATTTAATGTATAAATGATGAGATTCCCCTTTCACTCTCATCAACCCATTTTTATGAATTTCTATTTGACGTCATTATGCTGCCGAAATTACACCAAAATTTCCATGCCAAAATCATTATGTAGTGAATACCATACCCAATACTCTATCAAGTGTATTCACCTTTATGAACATGTACTTGTTAATCTAGGACTTAAATTTATGTATTCCACATCTCTTATTCGTGGAATTAATTATGATATTAATGAATCCATGTTGTATGATCTATGTGGATCACTTATGCATGAATTGAAATGATTATGAAGGGTGAACCCTAATAGAGATCCAATGCATTGGGTAAAGTATAGTATCATGATACATCATGTGAAATGGTTGTTTAGTCATGCTAATTCAAATTCAATGAGGTTTTACTCATGCTTCATGTGCGATGAGTGTTTATTCATGCTCCATGTGCAATGAGCCTAAGCTCATGCTAATTCCATGTTAAGTGTTGTTACCACATCTCCATGTTATGATTATCATGATTTATCATGACTTTATGTTCACATTTCTTTTGTGCTCCATTTATATTCCTATTGGATAACATGTATTGTATTCCCCATGTTATTCCATGTTTATTCCCTTACTGGGATTTATAGCTCACCCCTTTCTTATGTATGTCCTCAGGTTATCCCATGCAATGATAAGTACCACAGAATGTAGTGGTCATGTAAAGGAAGTTTTCAATAAGATTTTGCGTTTTATGTTTTAAGTTGTTATGTAATGTTCCTAAGCCCCAAATACACTAGACCTCTCAATCTTCTATGTTTTATCAAGTGAATATTTTATGTAATAATTTTTGATAAGTGTATAACAAAAAAGAAGGGTTGTTATACGAACCTATAACGGTTCACGGCTCTTTATTTCACCTTGTGAACTAGAAGATTAAAGAGACTCTGTTTCTTAAAATATAAGCCCTAAAAACCATGGTAGAAGCAACCTCCTCTCAGTTCGGTGGATCCCTTTTTATCAGTAGAGATCAAATCTTTTTCGTGTCTGAAATCATTGTGATATTTCACAAAGATCGTGGTATTAAAATCTTCAATCCACAGTGATGAGATACACTGAGTTTCTCAGTTGTTTCTGATTTCACGCTGTAATCATCCTCATGTGTATGCGAAGTGGTATGCATGCAGATCTCTTCTCCTTGATCACTCGACAGGACTTGGCCTCCGAAAACTTTATTTTCTTCAGACAACGCTTGTTCTTTTTTATTTCGATGCATGCATTCAAACATTGTTTCATGCATGGTATCGTGTTGGTCAGATGATGCACATGAAGTGGGTTTTCTCTTCTACAATGGCCGAAGACTCAATCATGGAGGTTCAGTAGCTTCTCTGGTGCACTGGTTCGCGTCGGGTGGCCAGAGGTTGAAGATGACCCTCAATCAAAGATTGGACGACTCCATTTCAACCACACACAACGTGGGGATAATGAATGGCTCAGATTATATCACTGGATGCGGGATGCGATGTGCAGTTGAGATCTCAGAGAGATCATATGGACAGTCGGGATTGCATCCGTGTTTTTAAAACCTTGTCCCACATCGAAACACGGATTATTTTTTGGATTCTTTAAATAAAAATTTGCCTCAGCAGCATCCCATATTACTCCTCTTCCCCACCAGTGCTTCCCTGCACCGGTTCTCCATGGGTGTGCTCTTAGCACCCACTTTTCCTCCTTGGGCATGCATCTAGAGCCCACTATGAATACCCTGGGGGCTTATACATGGCCCCCATGTGCCTCTTGCTAGCTGGTCTGGCTGGCTCCCCCATGGGTGTAGTCCACCCCTGTGGTCCCTCATGAGCCTTGGGTTGTGGTTAGCTGGCTAGCTAGTTGCCTGACCCTATTTTTAGGTAAGGAATATAAAAATACTTAGTATAAAACTAAGTAACTATGAATTGAAATGCATGGCCACATTTCCATTTCACTTAGGATAGTTCTTTCCTTCATGTTGATCATAATTGACATCCATTGACAACAAATACAGTCTTCATACATAAAGTGGTCCCAACAGTTTATTGGTGGATACCCTGGTGTTCCCTGGTTGCAAAACTGAGCTTGACCACTACGCTGCTAAAAATATCCTCGATTGTTTTGAGGCTTCTTCTGAGCAGGCCTTTACGGATAAAATTGATGTTGTTGTTACTACTGAAATGGATGATTTTTTTGATTGTAATTAACATAATTACAATATTGTGGCTCTTCATATCCTTCTTTTCAATCTTGATATAAGTGTGGTCCACCGTACATCTCACATGACTGAATTTCCCTGACTGGTGTAGGAGGGGGTTGTGTGGTTGGTATCTAAAATGACTCAAGATTCTTGGTTATCACTTCAACTTGCACCGATAACTGAGTGGTATCATAAACTTTGTGGATTCCACATCACAATGGTCCACTATCACTTTTCCATAGACTAGAATTGTGGGATACTTTATCCAAAATAGATATTCCTGTGTTCGGTGTTTTAAACATCAAACCTCCCTCAGCGATAACATCAATGACTATTCGTGGTATTGGATGGATTCCTTGATATAAAGTTTGCATTTGAATTCAAGTGTTGAGTCCATGATATGGAAACTTCCTCATTAGTTCTTCAAATCAATCCCATGATCCCCATGTGGATTCTCTATCCGCTTGTGCAAAGTTCTGAACATTGTTCCGGAGCTTCTAGGTTCATATCGGTGGAAAGTATTTATCGAGAAATCTTTTTGTGAACTCATCCCAAGATGTAATTGAATCAGGAGCTTGAATTTTGAGCCAATATTTTTCTCAGTATCTGATTGAAAATGGGAATACACACAGTATTATAACATCTAATGATACTACCTGGTTGTGAAATGTATCATGGACTTCCAGGAAGTTAGAAATATGTTCATGGGGGTCTTCGCTTTGAAGACTGCTAAACTGCCCCATGTTCTGGATCATGTGAATGAGTCCAGGTTTAATTTTAGATGTGTGGGTTTGGATAAGTAGGAAAAAAATTCTTGGTGTTGCACAATGGATCGATGGTAAACCATAGTCCATGGTGGTCTTCTCTGGGTGCATCGGGTGCTCCACAATTTGATTGGGGTTTGGTTCCACAGGGTGATGTTGCTCGACCATTGCTGACCGGTGGAGTAAATACAAACGTCTTTCGATCTTAGGATTGAAGGTCAAGGGTTTGAGTGCTTCAAGGTTCCTTCATAAAGTCAAGGGACCCTGATACATGAACTAAAATTAATAAAGAAGATGCAAGGGCATCAAGAAGAAATGGGAAGAGGGAAAGGTAATCTAAGGGTATACAACCAGAGTTCTTTTCTTCCAAAGCAGTGTTGCTTCCCTGGAAACGGCGCCATAAATTTTATGACTCCCACACAACGATGTCATTACTTCCTCCGGCGTGTATCAGATTTAGAATTTATAACTGGTCCTAAACATTCACTAACTACAGAGACGTAGTGTATTAGAAGTATGAGGTTGAATCCATAAGGAGACTTCCATTTCATTTTGGGGAAATCTAACTCTTAAACCCATAAGGGAGTCCTTTATAGAAGTTTTTGTTTGGGAGTTTGATCTAAGTTCTATTTTGGGATGAATTTAAATGATAAACAAGGGGTTGGGATCAAGTCAAGTATATGAGTGAAGGATTTCATTTAATTCTATCCTTGGTAAGATCCTATGTCTTAGTTTGTGAAGAAAACATGGATCACTAGCTGACTTTGGTCTTAGCCTCCTAGTCTTACCTAGGAAGTAGCTATTCGGTGGTTGGGAGATAGCGACAACCTAGGTTCATTAATTTTGGCTTCCTAAGGTAGAAAGTTTCCTAAGATAGTGGTCGTAGCTTAGTTTAATCCAATTAGGATAGGATAGTTTTCTTAACCATCCCATGGTCAGGGATGTTCTCACAAATGGGATAGATCATTGGTTCATATCTTAGTTACAAATTTAATTATTCTTTCCATGTTTAGACTTAAATGTTTCTTTAATGATGTAGATACATCTCTTGATCCCTGCCCCTAAGAAATGTAGCTACTCATGGAGGGGTATGATGTAATTAAATAAATGAAATACAACATCCTTGATGGATTGATTGAAATTAATGGAATCAGGATCATGCATAGGTTCAAAAATAGTAACTGAAATAAACGTGAACTAAGTAAATAACAATTATAAATAAAGGGCTTACTTGAAAAAGAGAAATGGAAATTGAATCTAAATGTGATGGCAGGAATTGAATGCACTGAAGAACAGAAGCTCCATGACTCTTGGATTAATAGAAAATCACAAATACTAAGAATTTGAGAGTTTGAGAGGGGAAAGGGTGAAATAATTTGCAAAGAAGACTAAAGGGGGAATGGAAGCATGTTTGGAAATGTGTGAAATGCTCCGCCACTCCGTCACTTATATAGGAATATTTCTTCATGACATGTACCGTAAATTCATGATGTGTAGCCTTGATCCACATTATTTTCCTTTGGATATGAATCATGGCACACATGTCTTGTGGATTTAAGAGGTTTGACTAGGTACACAACATGTACTAGTTTTTCACACCATGTACTCTATGTCTAGATGAATTTTTCATGGAATCCTCGCAGCTTTCCTACTAACAGGTTTGACAGCCGTCACGATGTGGCCGGTCTGGACATGATGTATAACAGATTTTTTCTTCAGGCTTCGTGGCATGGTCACAACTTCACTTTGCGACTTGGGGAAGGCTGTGATCTTCAGGTACACAATGTGTACAAGCGGATCATGATGTGTACTTGGCCGGTTTTGTACCTTTTATGCCTTTTCTTCCTTGGAAACCCGTAAAGCACTTTTTCCTACAAAATTAGACACATACCACATGAATTATCAAGTAATTTAATGAAAAATATAAACAATTGACAACAAAATGTATATAAAAATTAGTTTTATCACTCTCCCAATCCTTTAGAGTCACACATCCAAGTAAGGGATCTTCCACTATCCTCTTTTATCAAGCACTACTTTTGTGATATTTCTTTTAAATTAAACTTGCATATGTTGGGATATGTTTATACATAATACCCTTAATGTCCATTTTATTTATAAATAATTAGATATTTCTTTCCACTCCCATTAATCCATCCACAATCCTTTATATAATACAGTTACCTTGCCGAAATTTCATAACAGATCCTAACTTTTATTTCTTCTTTTAAATTCAAGAACTTTGTTTGAAATAAGTCTTTTTAGTTTTAATTGGTTATATTTTCATCCTTTTATAATCAATTCCCTATTGTCAATTTTATGTTATTTCAATGAGGGATCATTTACCCTCCCCTATTTTGGACCTTACCTAAGCCGTTACTATACCGAAATTCCATAAGGGATTTCTCTCATATTTTTATCAAGAACCTCATTTATGATATGACCTTTACGTTTCCAATTTATTAAGTTGGGATAAGTTATTACCTATCCAAATTGTTATCCATTTCATGAAATAAATTCTGAGAGAACCTTTTCTCTCTCATCAACCCATTTTACAAATTTCTATTTGATGCTGTTATGCTGCCAAAATTGCACTACAGTTTTTCATGCCAAAGTCATCATGTAGTGAATACCATATCCATTTACCTATCAAGGGTATTCACATTTATGATCCTATAATTGAGACTTACATGTATGTATTACACATTATTTGATCATGAAATAACCTATTATGTTGAATAAATTCATGTTATATGATCTATATGGAACACTTATGCATGAAAATGAAATGATTATAAAGGGTGAGCCCTGATAGCACTCCAATGCATTGGGTAATGTTTATTATCATGATACGTCATATGAAATGAGGGTTTACTCATGCTAATTTATGTGCAATGAGGTTTTACTCATTCTAATTCATGTGCAATGAGGTTTTACTCATGCTAATTAATGTGCAATGAGGGTTTACTCATGCTAATCCATGTGCAATGAGGGTTTACTCATGCTAATCCATGTGAAATGAGATGTGACTCATGCTAATATCATGTTGTATGTTTTTGCCACATTTCCATGTTTTGATTATCATGATTATCATTCCTTTATGTTCATGTTTCTTTTATACTCCATTGATATTCCTATTGACTAACATGTATTGTCTTCCTCATGTTAATCCATGTTTATTCCCTTACTGTGATTTTTAGATCACCCTTTTCTTATGTATGTATTTTGGTTATCCCATGTAGTGTTAAGTACGAAAGAATGTTCTAGTCATGTAAAAGAAGTTTTCAATAAATATTCTGTATTTTATGTTTTAAGTTTCTAGGTACTACTCCTAATCCCTAAAGACACTAGACCTATCGATATTTTGAGTTGTATTAAGTTCAATTTATGTAATTAATCATGTTTAAATATGAATTAAAGTGCAGGGTTGTTATAGTTGGTATCAGAGGATAGGTTTAGTTATTTTTGTATTAAGATTAGAAAACTAGAGTTAAATCCTTAAGGATAAGACTAAGTATAAAAAACATCCCTAAATTTTGGTGAGTATAGAGTAAGTGGATTATTGAGAAAATATGTCCTTGTCTGGACATGAACAAGTGGATGTGGCTCTGGTATATATGTATCTAGGGGTAAAACAAAAAAAACCACTTTGAGATAGACTCAAACAAGAAATGGTGCAAGACAATGAGCCTTGCTGAACTCCTAGTTTGAAACTCCTGGGGGATATGCTTTGGTAAATTCATAATCTCAGTACAGACCATTATTAAGGGAACAAAAAAAAATCCCATAAGAATATAAATTAGGAAGTAGATGGCAGATAACTTAGATTTAAGCCTAGAAATTCATAAGATAATAAAATAAATGTAATTTATAATTTATCCCTTTTATGTCATTGGATTCACCTTTATGTGTTTAATAGTTTAAAATACATACCCCTAATTTTTCTTTTATTCTAGCCAATGGCTGGTAATAGGAGGAATGTGGCTAAAAACGGATGCGAAGATCAATGTAATGACTTCCCTAATGAGATGCCCAATCTGATGGGAATGGGAATCACAAACTTTGTCACGATATTCTCTCAGTTAACTAAAGTTTTCAATAGAAACCCATATCAAGAGGAACTTCTAGCCCCCCCCCCCCAAGAAAGAACAATTCGTAATCAAAAGATACATAAGACAAAGGCCTCCTAATTTCAATGGATTATCTAATACCTCAATAGCCGAACAATGGATCAACTCCATTGAGAAGATATTCTCTATCATTCAATGCTCTAAACAATATAATGTTCTTATGGATGATTATCGTATAAAGGGTGAAATTGATCATTAGTGAATATTGATAAAAAATATGAATCATTAGAAAGAGATAGAGGCGATGGGATGAAAGGATTACCAAATTTTTTTTTTCAATAAATATTTTCCTCCCACCCTCTGACTTAAGATAGAAATGGATTTACTTACCCTAAAAAAAAAGACGATG
This sequence comes from Viscum album, assembly GCA_963277665.1. Lineage (NCBI taxonomy): Eukaryota > Viridiplantae > Streptophyta > Magnoliopsida > Santalales > Viscaceae > Viscum > Viscum album. The sequence goes on along the minus strand of OY728126.1, from coordinate 2,007,333,280 downwards.
AATATATCAGAGCATATGAGGAAAAATTCAAAAGGATTGCATGATAAGCCTATGACTTTGTCATTACCTCTGAATGAAAGATTGACCACTTATTTTGTGGGATAAAACCTATCCTATGGAAGTCCCTAGTGATCCATGAATTTGATAGTTATGAGGAGACTTTCCAATGTGCTTAGAAAGTTGAAATGGAGATTAGAGAATCTCAGGGGTATCATGAAGATAAGAAGTGGATGGTGGAGTCAAATTCTTGTGGTCCGATAGAGAGATCTAATGGTTCCAAGAAATTTCAAAATCCCACTTACCAAAGGTGAATAAAGAAGAACTCTGTAAACTGATTGAAGTGGATGAGGAAATTCTTTAGGTGTGGTAAGGTCACCTATCCAGTAATTTCCAACAAGAAAAATCTGCTACTGCAATGGAGGAAGTGAATGCTCTGGTAAACCCTCAATTCATTTTTCATTGCTACAACTATAAGAAACCATATCATTTTTCAAACCAATGATCTAAGCCAAGGGTTATCGGGGGAAACCAAAAACCTTTTAGGAAGAAAGTGAAATATTTTTCAATCACTATAGCCAAAGTGAATCCCGAAAATGATGTGGTGAGAGGTACGCTAGTTATTTATTCAAGAATAGTGAACATATTCTTTGATTTTGGTTCTATTCATTCTTTTATATCTTGAATGTTTAGTAGAACATTCCAAACACCACCACAAATAATGGAAGTAGAGATGTAAATGAAAATGGAAAATGGGGAAATTATTTCATCCCATGAATATAACTCCTCCCCTATCACAATTTGTGGATTGAACTTATCGAAGAACCATGCCATACTTTACTTGTAAGAGTTTGATGCAATTACGAGCATAGATTGTCTTTCCTTATATAGAGCCAACATAAATTTATATGAGAGGGAAATCACTCTCTATATAGAGAATCAGCCCCTGATTCTATACAAGTGCAAGGAGGATAATGAATCTTCCTCAGCACCATCATCCCAAGAATGAATATTAATACCTTATGATCACTCGTATCTTGCTCAGATGATTGAGTATAAGGAAATAACCATCCTTGAATACATGCCTATTATGAGGGAATTTGCTGAAAAGTTTCTTGAGGAATTTCCTGGTCTTTCTCCTAGCAAAGATTTTGAATTCTCGATTGATCTTATACCTGAGGCGTTGAAAATATCCAAGAATCCATGTAGAATGTGTAACGACCCAATGTTTTATCAATGAAATTACCTTCTTATAATTATGAATTATATTATAATCATATAATATTACATATAGAACACAATATAAACCTTATAAATGAATAATGAGTAAAACAAAAGGTATCTCTAGAAGTTAAGAAATGTATACCAATGAAATAGTAACTTGAACTTTGGAATAGTTATGTGACTCTTATGAATAGTAAACCAACCAATTGAATAGTAACCTCACTAATGAAGGTATAAATAAAATTTATCCATATTATAAGTTTCATTGTGATATAATTATATCATAGTATAAATAAATAAATATTTTAAAAATTATTAATAAAGTGTTGGTATTTTTGTAAGTCATGTATATTTAATGACAATTTTATAATTAATTTAATTATCTAAAAAAACTTTATTTACATAAAATTTATTCATTAATAATTATTTTGATGATTTATTATTATAATATAATTTTTAGAGACCTTAATTAATTTTTCAAAGTGTTAAAAAATCACTTTTAATTTTAAAATTTGTATTTTTCAAGTAAATTAAGATTTTAAATAAAAATTAAATTTATCGTATTTAGAAAATTATTTTCAAAAAAAGGAGTTTTTTTTGAATTCTACATGTTAAAAAATGGTTGGAGTTAATTTTTGTGATTTTTCTGAAATACTTGAATTTTTGGTGAATAGGAAAATATGATAATTTACCGAATAATCTAAATACATGATTTATTGAGACATGGATGATGTTCTGCTAAGGTAAGCACCTTGGGTTATAACTAACATGCACATATTACTATTTTTGATCACAAGAAACATTACTATTTCTTTTCTTGAGAAAAATAATAAAATAATGAATAAAATATTGAGAAAACCCTCCTCGCCTCCACTATAAATACCACCCTCTTTACCTACTCTCCTCACACCTCTCAAGCCTTGTTCCTAGTCCATATTCTTCTCAAATATCTCACTAATCCCCTATCCCACGTCCAAAATACTTTGGTATTTTTAAAATACCAAATACTCTCCCGAAAAGAGGTTCTTAAGGAAGATATATTCAAGAGGTAAATTCCTCTTTTCATTTCTTTTATTTTCTTTGAAGTTATTTTCTTTCATTTTCTTTCCACACCTCCTTTAATCAAAATGTGATGATAAATACATTACCTTAAATTTAATGGAATTTTTTTATGATAATTGAATAATTCATCATCATCTCTTCTTTCCCCTCCTTTTATACTATAAATGAAAACAGCACCCGAGATGTGTTAATTTATCACATTCAAGGACGAAGGGTTTTCAATTTCGATTACCATCTTCAATTCTGGTCATGAAACCATTTTTATGGTTGAACCAGACTATAATATATGTATTATTTATAATTTAATGTTTTTAATCTTTTTTACACATGATTTTAATTTATAAAGAAAAATGTGTTCGATGTGATCAAAAAACCGCCAATTAACCAAACTAGTTATCATTAAGGTTTTATATAATGATTCATCATCACTCCAAATAACCAAATGAATTATATAACCATGAAATATTATGTATGTTAACTATTAACACACAAATTCAATTCTGGACAACCATTCTCATATTACAAGTTTATCCTTACATGTATATAAGTAAACCAATCATGAAAACTGAGGAAATAAACACTCCCAAATAATGAAATTGAACCTATTAAGCCATAAAAAAAGTCATGAATGAACTTAATAAGGTTATAAAAAATCAATTATATGATTAATAGGTTATATAAATATTAATTAATGAATTTAATTTGGTTATCCAGGAAATTAGGATCACGTGAAGGACACAATCAGACTTAAGGTAAGGGATTCTACTCGAATCTCCCTTATTCCTTCGGGTTTCTCTATCTTTATTTTTACCCAAATGAAGTTATCTTTTATTTTTATGTATATATTCTAAGTTCTGTGCATATTCTCCAAAATAATTTATCAATATCCAATCATAATTATCTTTTTGGGATATACATGTTTTTAAATGGTTCCCTCCTCAATACTTCCGGAAAAGCAAACCTGTTTTAGGGGAACTTCTCGAATTCTTACTCAATTTCAAGAGCACTTTATAATATGTTTTAAGCCACCATTATTTTTATAAAACCAATATTTTTATTATAAAAACCTTTTTGGTTAACTTATAGTTTTATATAAAAGATTATTCCCTTTTCTCTTTTAAATTCTCTTTAGTATTTTCCTTAAAACCGCACTAAAATGTTTTAATAATAAAATTTCTTAAATACTCTTCTTACATGTTGTCACTTCTATTTGACATCACTTACCATGATATATGTTTATTTTATCTTATTAATGTCCATGTATGTTTTAATTCCTATCTTTTATGTACACTTTTATGATACGCCCATTCAGTATGCTTTATGACATGATTATGATACCCATTTCTTTCCATGGGCACCCTTATGTTTATGTATGATTGATTATGTATGATTCTATATGTGGAAAGTATCATCATGAAAATGTTAAGATTGGTTCTCCCAAATAGATCTCAAATTAATTGGGTAAAGTAGAGTCTCATGAGACGTTATGTGCAACGGTCTTGGCGGTTAGCCTTGACTCGTGTTACCATGTATAACGGTCTTGGTGGTTAACCTTGATTTGTACTCTTCTATGTGCAACGATCCTTGAATCACAATAAATTCAATTTTTTTGTTTCTGCCACATTATTATGACTCCGTGTTTATATGATCCCATGTTTATATGTTATGATTTCATATGTTCAATGCCTTTTTATATCATTATTCCATGCCTTCTAACCCATGTGCTAAAGCTTTATTCTCATTCTTATTCCCTTACTGGAATTTTATCCCATCCCTTTATTCATGTTATCCCTAGGTTTTCCTATAAAGATGTATGAGAATAATTTAATTTAGGATCTCTTTATGAAGATTAAATAAAGAAATGTTTTATTTAGTCCCATGTTTTCAGTTTTATGTACCTAGTGTTCCAAGAAAATAGACGTCATGATCCTTGGCTTGTAATATGTAACGATCCGAACTATTGAATAATAATGGTTTCCTAATTTTGTGTGTTATTTTATTCTGTACTCAACAAAACTATATCCTTTTATAAATGAATTGAGTATAATTAAAATGATACCTTTGGGTTTCTACTATTATATGACTATTGGAAACTATACTCTTAACATTATAATTATTGTTTATAAATACAAATGATCATGGTTAAATAATACAGAAAGAAGATTTGAGGGCCTAATCCAGTAGACTCAGGCTATACGAAGCCCATCTTTCGGAGCTTGTTAAGGAGGTTGCATCATTGGGCTTTTCTCTAGACCAAGCCCAAGCCAAACTTCAACATGTTAAGCTTGAATGGAATCTCTTACAGGAGAAGTTCAAGATGATTGAAATCACCACTCGGGCAATGTTTTCTGAGCCTTTCCAAGATTCTATCACCATATCACACCTTACACATAGGTCCTATTCAGGTTTTATAAGAGGCTATGTAATGAGGCCTTAGTTACTTTGTGTAATCCTTTTGTATAAATAAAAATGTTATTTCTTATTATAGTAAATTTTTTGAATTTCAAATATCTAGATAAATATAGGATGAATTTAAAGAAGTTTCATATTATTGATGAATATTGGAAAAAAATTATTTCAAAATAATTTTTTTATACATTAAATAATTAATACTGTGAAATGATTTTCAAATAATGGTCTCCTATAATTTTGATGAGTAAAAAATTTAGATTTTAATAAGTTCAACTTATTTTTTGGTGAATAATAAATTATGAATAGTAATATCACCCTTATAAATAGTAATGTGACCAATGGAATAGTAACCCCACTTAAGAAAGTATAAATATAATTTAGGCATCTTTATTGGTAATGTGATATAATAGCATTAGTTAATAACTATTTTAGAAATTATTAGTTAAGTATTAGTATTTTTTTGGGTAAATAGTGTTTTTACTTAAAAATTAAATATCTCATAATTATAAAATTATTTTCATAAAATCGAGTTCATTTTTTAATTCAAAGAATCGATATTAGGTTTGGGTGAATTTATGAGATTTTTATACAATGTTTTGTTTTTCGGCGAATAGTAAAAATACAGTTTTGAGTTTTGGTGTGTTTAATGACATCATTAATGATGTAATCATAATGTAATAATTCTGGTAGACTTGTTTAGAGTAAGATATCTTATGAGGTTTCCCAAGTGGCCAATACCATGGGAAAATACCATGGGCAGGCCCATGGTTTTTCAAATACCACTAATGAGATGTCCCTTGGAAATTAATAAAATATACCCTAATTTTTTCTATAAATACCAACCCATTCCTTCATTACTTTCATTAAAAATTCCTCCTCAAAAAATATATGGCCTTTTTACCACCCAAGGAGTACTCCCGAGGTGCCCTCAATCCCCCCAAGGTCCCAACCTTCAAGTTTTTGAAGTTACTCTTCAAGATAAGGGAACCTTTCACCCTACTCTTTTAGTCAAGGACTTCTATTGTGTTATGTATTTTAAATTACATTTTATTATTTTGGGGTATGTTATTATATATTATTATTACTTTGAATTTTATTTCAAAATTATGATAGACCCTCTCCACTCTCATCAACTGATTTTTTTCCTGAATTTTAAGTGATGCCATTAGGCTGCCGAATTTTCATAAAACAAATCACATCTTCTCTTTTCTTTCAAGTTTCCTTTTCATGTGGTATGTCATTCAAATATCCATACCATGATTTTATTTATATTTTATTATGTCGCTATAAAGTATTATGATTCATTTATGAGTTGGTGACCCTTTTCCCCTCTCTTTTTATTGTTTTCTAAAACTACGTTATATAGTTGTTATGTTGCAGAAATTTCATCTTAAAATATCTCTCGTTTTCTCAATAAATTATCTTATTTTATTTATGTGAATACACAAACCTATTTCATTTATAGGGGTATTAAAAAATACATAAAAATTATATATTTTATTCTGGAATTAAAATACATGAAACCCTCATTCCTTTACCATGGGTTATAAATGACATAACGATCATGTTATTATGCACTTTTAAAACGTCACAATTTTGAAATGAAACCCATTTATTTTATTATCTATGGGTTATTTATGAAATTTTTGATTATAATATATGTGGATCACATGAAAATAAATTCATAAGGGTGCACCCTGATAGCGCTCTAATTCATTGGGTGAATAAATTAATCTCTAGAGATGACAAGTTTTATGATACCTTGGTGAATAACCTTGGTAATTTTTATGAAACCTTGGTGATGGAACTTAGGGATATGTTCATGAATGTATAAAATAAATCTTGTATCCACATATTCAAGTTATTATTCATGTTATTTTTATTATTATATTCCTCTTCTTCCATTTCTCATGTCTTTATGTTTTTCATCAAGTTCTTATTGATATCACAAGTAAACTGATTCCCTTGTTTACCCTTACTGGGGCTTCTGCTCACCCTTTAATTTGATATATGTCTCTAGGATATGAGATATAGTAATTGTAATTAGTATGAAATTTCCATGAATATTTTCAATGGGATTAAAATAATGTTTTAATTTTTCATGTTTTATGTTCCTGATTTCCAAGAAACTAGACTTTAAAGATCCTCTGTTTGTAAAATGTAATGAAAAGTTATGTAATAAAAAGGTGGGATGCCATAGTTGGAATCAAAGTATAGTTTAGTTACTTGTTTAAATTAGGATATGAAAATATTAGGATGAACCCTATAGAAAAGTTTCAATATATAAAAAATTCTTGGTATTTTGGAGAAATATTAAGTAAGTGGTTTCTGAACAAATAAATCCTTGTCTAGATAGGAACAAGTGGATGTGGCTCTAGCATAGATGTACCTAGGAGTGAAAAATCTGAAAAAGAGTTTCAGTCTTGACCTGGGGTATCCTGGTACATGACAACGATCCTTTCTTCACTACTGGTTTGACACTCCCAGTGGATATGTACGGTTAATCACAAGATTTTTATGAATCATTATGAAGGATATATAGAGAAATGTACCTGTTTAAGCATGAAGTTTTAAGACATAAAAACCCTTTAAAGATAAAAGATTCATAAATTAAATAATCTTGTAACTAAGGTTTTATTATTTTAAAAAATGGTGGGAAATAGGAGGAACCATGAAAATAGTGACCACAATGGACCATGCGCTAACGACCCTCCGATGGAAGCCAAAATGGAAAATTTCTTGAGAATGATGAACCAACTGACTCAAGTTATGGGAAATAACTAGAATTAAGAAAAGAGAGAGATCTCACTTCAAATGGAACAACACTCTATTGAGTCCCTTTGTGTCAATGACCACCAACCTTTAGTGGATCTACCAATCCATTGATTTCAGAATAGTGGATCAGATCTATCGAGATGATCTTTTCTATGCTCCGCTGTTAAGAACAAGAGAAGGTCAACCTGGATGTTTACCGTTTAGAGGGAGAAGCTGATCAGTGGTTGGAACTGATTAAAAACACAAGGCCATGAGTGGAGTTTAAAGATATGGAGTGGAAAGAGTTTATAGGGATATTCTTCAATAAGTATTTACCTCGTTCTATGAGAACAAAAATGGAGAAGGAGTTTCTTGAGCTGAAACAGAAGGAGAATGAATCTATTGGAAGCTATGAGATGAACTTCACAAGACTTTCCTATCACACCTAAATCTTTTTAATGTATCCTAATGGGAAGTTTTATAGATTATTTGGTGGACTAAGACCTCATCTACGAAAGAATATAGCAAACCAAGACTATTATAGCTATGAGGAGATCGTGCAGAGTGCGATGAAAGTCAAAGTGGAGTTCGGTGAGATGAAGTGGTCTCAAAAATCCAATGAAAATAAGGGATCAATGGAGCCAAGCTTAGGATGTACCTTTAATCAATGAAGAGGAGGAAAGCAAGTGCAACATCCCACGTGTAATAAATGTGGGAAGAAGCATTCGGGGAACTTCCTGATCGGAAGCAGGAAGTGCTAAAAGTGTGGAAGAGATGTACATATTTCATGGAATTTTCTTAGTGAGGTGAAGCCTCAGCTTCCCAACACTAATGAAAAGGGGAAGATGGTGCAGAACCTACCTGATGTCCAATTATATAAGTGTGGAAAACGTGGGCACTTTTCTAATCACTATCCGAATCCAAGGGCAGTGGAGGGGAACTACCATCAGCCTCAAAAAAGGCCAAGGGTGCAAGGTCATTCTTTTTCTATCATGACAGCTGATGTTGAAGCTCCAAATGATGTGTTGGTAAGGACTCTTTTTGTTCTATCAAATATAAAATGTACTTTTTTTGATTCTGGTTATATTCATTACTTTATTTCCTCTAAGTTTTAAAATAATTTAGAATCAACCACTGAATTACTAAAAGTAGAGTTATCATTTAAGAATCTTGTTGGTATTATCCAATCATCGTTAGTGTTTAGAAACTCTAGTATTTACTTTACTGAGCACAATATTATCGCAAATATAGTAGTCATTCCCATGCTATAATTCAACATTATACTAGGGATGGACTGGCTCTCAATGTATAATTCCATGATCAAATGCAGAAGCAAGTAAATATCAATAGTCTTGAATAGAAAACCTACAGTTATATCCCAGGGTGAGATATCTCAACCTGATATTTGTCTAGAAGAACCTCCTATATACTTCTTTATGGAGTTTATCAGTGAAGAAGAAGAAATAAATGAGAGTATAATGATATAAAATATTCCCATCGTCCAGGAATACATTGATGTATTTTCTAAGGAGTTACCCAGACCTCCCCCAGAAAGAGAGGTAGAGTTCTCCATTGAACTTGTACCTGGATATCATCTGATATCAAAGACCCCGTATAGGATGGAAAATGTGGAGCTAGAGGAATTAATGAAATAACTCCAAGATCTTTTGGATAAGGGGTTTATCCAACCAAGTGTGTCTCCTTGGGGATCACCTATTCTATTTGTGAAGAAGAAGGATGGATCAACGCGACTATGCATTGATTATAGAGAACTGAACGGGATCACAGTGAAGAACAAATACCCTCTTCCAAGAATTGATGACTTATTTGACAAACTTCTTGGGGCTCAATTCTTCTCTAAGATTGATCTTTATTCTCGTTATCATCAATTGAGTATGAAGAAAGAAGATATTCCAAAAATAACATTCCGATCAAGATATGGGCATTATTAGTTTGTTGTTATTCCCTTTGTCTTGACTATTTCTCATACTATTTTTATGTATTTGATGAATAGAGTCTTTAAGGACTACCTTGATAACTTTTTGGTAGTTTTTATTGATGATATTCTGATATATTCCAAAATTTGATAGAAGCATGAAGATCATATAAGGATTATTTTGAAAACTATATGGAGGGATAAGATTTTTGAAAAGTTCATCAAATGTGAATTTTGGTTACAACAAGTTGATTTCTTGGGGAACATTGTAACCAATGAAGGAATAAAAATTGACCCTGCAAAGAAAAAGGTTGTAGAGGAGTGAGCTCTGCCTACAAAAATAACTGAGATTCATAGTTTCATTGGATTAATGGGATATCATAGGAGGTTTGTGAAAAAAAATTCATGACTTTATAATCCATTAACCAAGTTACCTAAAAAAGGGGACAAGATCATCTAGAAAAAATAGTGTGAGGAAAGTTTCCAAGAGCTAAAGAAGGTATTGGTTGCTGCACCAGTGATAACTCTCCCTCAAGTGGAGAAGGATTTGTTATTTTTAGTGCTTCATCTCTAAAAGGGATTGGATGTGTACTCTTGTAAAATGAAATGGTCATTGATTATGCATCTCAAAAGTTGAAGATTCATGACCAAAACTATCCCACACATTATCTTGAGATGACTATGCTTTTTTCTCTCTAAAGATATGGAGGCACTATCTTTATAGGGAGAAATGTGATATATACACAGACCATCAAATTTTAAAGTATTTTTTCACACAAAAGGAATTGAACATGAGATAAAGGATATGGTTGGAACTTCTTAATGACTATGATTGTTCAATTCATTATTATCCTAGAAGAGAAAAAAAAATCACTGATTCATTAAGTAGGAAAGACCCAGTTGTTCTGTACATGATAAGGATTCAAAGAGATCCTTTGATCCAAGACCTAGTGAAAATTGACATGGGAATTATAATGGAAGGTACATCATCAACCCTATCCCAAATGATTTCTCAACCTTCATTACTAGAGAATATCAAGAAAGCTCATAAAGAAGATCCTTTGTTACAGAAGAATTTTGAGGATTTAAAGGATGGGAAGTTTCCTGAGTTCAATATTGATCATGAAGGTGTACTAAAATTTCTTACAAGACTATGTGTTCCATCTATTCTGGAAATAAAGAAGGAGATGATGGATGGAGCTCATAGCTCTAATTTCTATATACATCCTGGAAGCATGAAAATTTATAGGGACCTTTGTGACCATTATTGGTGGGATAATATGAAAAGGGATATTTCTAACTACACTACAAGGTTCTTGGTATGTCATCAAGTGAAAGAAGAGAGACAACTTCCTAAAAGGGTATTACAACCACTACCCATACCTACATGGAAGTGGGAAAATATCACTATGGACTTTGTCACTTGTCTCTCGAGAACTTCTGAAGGAAATAATGCGATATGGGTTATTGTGGAACATCTCACCAAGACTTCCCATTTTATCTCTATTCAAAAAGATTTCTCATTTGATAAACTTTCCAGGATTTATGTGAAGGAAGTTGTATGGCTGCATGGATTTCGAAATTCTATCATATCTGATCGTGATCCAAGGTTCACATAAAAATTCTAGAGAATTATTCAACATTATCTGAGTATCTAATTGAATTTTAGTATGACCTATCACCCCCAAAATGATGGCCAATATGAAAGGACTATTCAAACACTCGAGGACATGGTGAGAACATGCTCAATGGAATTTAAAGGTGGATGGGATAAAAATATCTCATTAGTTGAGTTCTCTTACAACAAAAGCTTCCACTCGATCATTCAAATGGAACCCTATGAATCTATATATGGGAAGTGATGTAGAACTCCTACTTGTTGGGATGATGCTTTGAGATAAAGATTCTTGGGCCTAATGTTGTGCAAGAGATGAAAAAAAAGTTCATGCAATCCAGCAACACATTAAGGATTATCAGAGTCAGTAAAAGTGATATGCCGAAAACCATTGAAAGGACTTGGAGTTTGATGTTGGTGACAAATTATTTCTTCGAATTTCACCTTGGAAGAGAGTCATGAATTTTGGGAAGAAAGGGATGCTCAACCCTAGGTACATTGGTTCCCATGATATCCTTGATCACTTAGGAGCAGTGGCCTATTAGCTTGCACTTTATCCCAATCTAGCACAAGTTCATGATGTATTCCACATATCCCAATTGAGGAAGTATATACCTAACCCTTCACATGTACTAAATCAAGAGGTGGTACAACTAGAAAATTAAATCTCTTATGAGGGGAAACTAGTGGAGATCTTGGATCGTAGGGACAAGCTTCTACGTAACAAGACTACCCACCTAGTTAAGGTGTTGTGGAGGAACCACAAATGTGAAGAAGACACATGAGAACCAGAGGAGTCAATGAGGAAGAAGTACCCACAACTTTTCTCTTCTGCTGGTACGAGTTAAAATTTATGGGAATAATTTTTTTAAGGGGGGAAGAATGTAACAACCCGAACTTTTGAATAATAATGGTTTCCTAATTTTGTGTATTATTTTATTCTGTACTAAAAAGAAACTACATCCTTTTATCAATTAAGTGAGTATAATTAAAATTATACCTTTGGGTTTTGACTATCATATGACCATTGGTCAATATGACCATTGGAAACTACACTCTTAACATTATGATTATTGTTTATAAATAAAAATGATCATGGTTAAATAATATAGAAATAAGATTCGACGGCCTCATCCAGTAGACTCAGGCCATACAAAGCCCATCTATTGGAGCTTGGGAAGGAGACTGGGCTTTTCTCTAGACCAAGCCCAAGATGAACTTCAACACATTAAGCTTGAACAGAATCCCTTATGGGAGAAGTTTAAGATGATAGAAATCACCACTCAAACAATGTTGTCCGAGCCGCCCCAAGATCCTATCACCATAGAACACATTAAACTTAGGTCCTATATAGGTATTATAAGAGGCTATGTAATGAGGCCTTAGTACTTTATGTAATCCTTTTGTATAAATAAAATTGTTATTTCTTATTATGGTAAAATTTTTGAATTTAAAATGTAAAGATAAATATAGAATGAATTTAAAGAAGTTCCATATAATTGATGAATATTGGAAAAAAGTATTTTAAAATATTTTTTTATACATTAAATAATTAATAATGTGAAATGATTTTCAAAAAATGGTCTTCTATAGTTGTGATTAGTAAGAAATTTAGATTCCAATAAGATCAACTTAATTTTTGGTGAATAGTAAATTATGAATAGTAATATTACCGTTATGAATAGTAATGTGACCAATGGAATAGTAACCTCACTTAAGAAAGTATAAATATAATTTAAGAATCTTGATTGGTAATGTGATATAATAGAATTAGTAAATAAGTGTTTCAGAAATTATTAGTTAAGTATTAGTATTTTTTTGGGTAAATAGTGTTTTTACTTAAAAATTAAATATCTCATAATTAGAAAATTATTTTCATAAAATGGAGTTCATTTTTGAATTCATAGCATCAATATTAGGTTCGGGTGAATATATGATATTTTTATAAAATGTTTTGTTTTTTGGTGAATAGTAAAAATACAGTTTAGAGTTTCGGTGTGTTTAATGACATCGTTAATGATGTAATCATGATGTAATAATTATGGTCGAATTGTGTAAAATAAGATATTTTATGGTTTTACCAAGTGTCCAATACCATGGGAAAATATCATGGGCAATCCCATGGTTTTTCAAATACCACTAATGAGGTGTCCCTTGGAAATTAATAAAATATTCCCTCATTTTTGCAATAAATTCCAACCCATTCATTCATTAATTTCATCCCAAATTCCTTCTAAATGAAGATATGGTATTTTTACCTCCTAAGGAATCCTTCAAAGGTTCCTTCAAGCCCCTATAAGGTCCCAACCTTCAAGTTTTTGAAGTTACTGTTCACGGTAAGGGAACCTTTCACCCTCCTCTTTTAGTCAAGGACTTATCTTGTGTTATGTCTTTTAAATTAAATTTTATTATGTTGGGGTATGTTATTATATATTCTTATTTATTTAAATTTTATGTCTAAATGATGAGATACCCTCTCCACTATCATCAACTGATTTTTATGAATTTTAAGCGACGTCGTTAGGCTACCGAATTTTCGTAAAAGAAATCGCATCTTCTCTTTTCTTTCAAGTTTACTTTTCATGTGGTATGTCATTAAAATATCCATTCCATGATATTATTTATATTTTATTATGTAAATATACTGTATTGTGAGTTATTTATGAGTGGGTGACGTTTTCCCCTATCTTTTTAATGTTATCTAAAACAATGTTATATAGTCGTTACGCTGTAGAAATTTCATCTCAAAATCTCTCTCTCTTTTTCTCTAGAAATTATCTTATTTTATTTATGTGAATACCCAAATCTATTAATTTTCTAGGGGTATTCATAAATAAATAAAAATGATATCTTTGATTCTGGAATTTACATACATGAAACCCTCATTACCTTTACATGGTTTATAAATGACATAACGATCATGTTTTTAAGCACTTTTAAAACGTCACGATTTTGGAATGAAACCTGTTTCTTTTATTATCCATGGTTTATTTATGAAATTTTTGATTATGATATATGTGGATCATATGAAAATAAATACATATTAAGGGTGTGACCTGATATCCCTCCAATTCATTGGGTAAGGAAATTAATCTCTAGAGATGACAAGTTTTATGATACATTGTTGAACAACCTTGGTAATTTTTATGACACCTTGAGGATGAACCTTGGTGATATGTTCATGAATGTATAAAATAAATGTTTCATCAACATATTCAAGTTATCATTAATTTTCTTTTTATTATGATTTCCTCTTCTCCCATTTCTCATGTCTTTATGTTTTTCATCAAGTTCTTATTGATATCACAATTAAACTGATTCCCTTGTTTACCCTTATTGGGCCTTCTAATCACCCTTTACTTTGATGTATATCTCCAAGTTATGAGATGTAGTAATTGTACTTAGGATGAACTTTTAAAGAATATTTTCAAGGGTATTAAAAGATTTTTTTATGTTTTCATGTTTTATGTTCCTGATTTACAAGATAGTAGACTTTAAAGATCCTCTGTTTGTAAAATGACATAAAAAGTTATGTAATACAAAAGGTGGGATTCCATATAATATGATGTTTTATTATGATTAAAATAATCTAATGATATGTGTAAAAGGTTAGGGTTGATATAGTTGGTATCATAGGATGCTCTAGTTATTTTTGGATATTAGGAATAGAGAAATTTAGTAATAACCTTAGGGATGAGACTAAGTATCATATAGAGTAAGTTGTTTATCAATAAAATACATTCCTATTTGGATATGAACAAGTGGATGTGGATCTGGAACAAATGTATCTAGGGGTAAAAACTGAAAACACCACTTTGAGCTAGACTCAAATGAGAACTGGTGCACGACAACAGGCTTTGCTGCACTCCTAGTTTAACACTCCTAGGAGATATGCTTTGGTAAATTTATAAGCTTAGTACAAACCATTATCAAGGGGAAAAAATCCCATAAGAACATATGTTAAGAAACAGATCATGGATAACCTAGATTGAAACCTATGGAATTACAAGTTAGGATATACTTTTCTTTTACGATTTTATCCTTTTATGTTTGAAATTTCTTTTATATGATTAATAGATAAGTATTCAAGCCCTCTAATTGTAAGTTCATTTTATTAGTTAATGATGGGAAATAGAAGAACACATGCCAATAATCAATGTGATAGGAAATGTGATGATTTTCCTAATGATATTCCTGATATGATGGGAACAGATGATCAAAACTTTATGATAGTACTTGATCAGCTGGCTCAAGTTATGAATAATAGATTGAATCATGTGGAACACCCTCCTCCTCTAAGTAAAGAGAAATTTGTTGTTGAATCCTTCATGTGACAAAGGCCTCCCATGTTTAGTGGATCTTTTGATCCCATCCTTGAGGAATAGTAGATTAACTCCATTGAAAAGATATTCTATATCCTCTAGTGCTCATAAGAAGAGAAATTCATACCGGTGGTCTATAATTTTGATGGGGAAGTTGATTAGTGGTGGAAACTGATCAAGAATATGATGTCATAGGAGAAAATTGATTCCATGGATTGGGATGAATTCAATAAAATATTTTTCAATAAATTTTTTCTCCAAACCCTCTGTCTTAAGATAGAAAGAGAGTTCCTTAGACTTATTCAAAAGGAAGATGAGTCCATTGGGCCATATGAAGCAAACTTCACAAGGCTTACAAGATACACCTTCGACTTTGTCATGAACACCAAAATCAAGGTGAATCACATCTTTAGAGTACTAAAACCGAGTCTACAAAAAATGTTGGTGATTTAAGACTTTAAAAAGAGATTTTACATTATACCCTCAAGGTTGAAATGGATATTGGATAATCTCAATGGTCTCATTAGACCAGTGAAAAAAAGCAAAAAATGGAGTCTAATATGGGTGTTTTGGAAAATAAATCCCATGATAAAAACAAGACCAAACATCCAACATGTCAAAATTGTGGGAAGAAGTATCTTGAGAACTGTCTAAAGGGAAACAGGAATTGCTTCAAATGTGAAAATGGGACATTTGGATAAAAACTGCCAAAGGGATATGAAGAATCCCACTAACATGGAAGAACAAAGGTTCAGTTCAATACTCATCCTATAGTGCAGTGTTACCACTACAAGGAACATGGGAATTATGTAAAAAATTTCCCTAAGCTAAGGGTTGTCTGAGGCAATCAATAACAACCTCCAAGGAAATAAGGAATGTATTACACTATCACTATTGCTGACATGGAGATGGAAAACAATGAGGTGACATGTATACTAGTTATTCATTCAATAATAGCGAACGTACTATTTGATTATGGTTCTATGAATTCTTTCATATCTTACAAGTTTATTATAACTATTCAAAC
Organism: Viscum album; assembly: GCA_963277665.1. Taxonomy (NCBI): domain Eukaryota; kingdom Viridiplantae; phylum Streptophyta; class Magnoliopsida; order Santalales; family Viscaceae; genus Viscum; species Viscum album. Next base: position 2,007,316,931 of record OY728126.1, on the reverse strand, counting down.
AACACCTCAAAATTTGGAGGTTGAGTTATCTTTGAGAATAACTAATAAGGAAATTATTTCATCAAAAGTATATAAATCTTCCTTGGTTAACATTTTTGGACTGAACCTCCCAAAAAATATCATCATGCTTACTTTAGTGAAGTTTTATGTTATATTGGGAATGGATTTAATATCTTTATACAAATCCAACATCAACTATTAGGAATGGGAGATCACTCTTTGCATCCTGAAGCATCCTTAAATTATTTACAAGTGTAAGGAGGAAGATGAATCTCCTTTAGAATCATTCTCTCAAGTGTGGATATTGTTGCCTTATGAAAAAGAATATCTAGTTCAAATGATTGAGACAAAGTAGATGATACTTCTTGAAGATATTCCCATCGTAAGGGATTACATTGATGTATTCCACAAATAATTGCCTAGTATTACTCATTATTGAGAGGTTGAGTTCTCAATTTAACGTATTCCTGGATCCCTACCTATATCAAAGACACCTTATAGAATGACCACCATTGATCTGGAAGAGCAAAAGAAGCAGTTATGGGAGAATCTAAGGAAGGGTTTTATATGACCAAGTGCTTCGCCATGGGGTGCATCAGTCCTCTTTGTTAAGAAGAAGGATGGATCAATGTACCTCATAATTTATTATTGTGAGCTCAATAAAATCCTTATACAGAACAAGTATCCTCTACCTCCGATATATGACTTGTTCGATCATCTACATGGGGCCAGTTATTTCTCTAAGGTGGATCTTTGGTCGGGATATCACCAATTAAAGGCGAGGAAGGAAGATATTCCCAATTCTACCTTTAGAAATAGGTATGTAAATTATGAGTTCATAGTTATGACCTTAGGACTCACTAATGTTCCATAAATATTCATGTATTTAATGAATATAGTCTTTAGAGATTACCTTAACAAATTTGTGGTAGTCTTTATCAATGAAATTCTGATTTACTCTAAGAGCAAGGAGGAACGTGAAGAGCATTTAAATACTATGCTTGTGACTTTAAAAAGGGAGAAACTATATGAAAAGTATAGTAAATGTGAATTATGGATGGAGGAAGTATCATTCTTGGGGTATGTAATCACCAACAAAGGGATATATATAGACTCTTCCAAGACAAAGGCAATCGAAGAATAAACCAGGACAACTTCTGTATCATAGATCCGTAGATTTCTGGGTCTAATCGGGTATTATAAATGATTTGTGAAGAAATTATAATGATTTTAAAACCTAATGGAAAATATGAAATGGAAGGGGTTAATGTTTTTCTGGACTCAAGAGTGTGAGGAAAGCTTTAAGGAGCTCAAAAATAGGCTTATCACTGCACCAGTACTCACACTCCTGATAAGTGGAGAAATGTTTGCGGTGTTTAGAGTTTGTTCTAAGAAGGTATTAGGCTGTGTGCTGATGAAAAATGATAAAGTGATATACTATTCCTCAAGGCATCTGAAAATCCATGAGAAAAACTATCCCACACATGATCTGGAGTTAGAAGCTGTGATATTTGCATTGAAAATCTGGAAAGATTATCTCTATGGGGAGAAGTGTGAGATATATACTGATCATAAGAGTCTCAAATATATATTCACATAGAAAGATATTAATATGAACCATATAATATGGTTATATCTCATCAAAGATTATGACTTCTCAATCCACTACCATCCAGACAAGGCAAATAAGGTGGCAGATGCTCTAAGTAGAAAGGATCATGCATTTTTATCAATGATGAGAGTTGAAAAAGATCCAATATTCTTATATTTGAAGTGGATGTACATGGGAATAATTAAGGTAAGAACATCATCAATCCTTTCTCAAATGGTTGGTCAACCATCCCCCATGGAGAAAATAAAGGATGCTAAAAGAAATGATGTGGAAATTTAGAAAAGGGTAGAAGCTATCATAAATAGGAAATCCTCTCAGTTCAAGATTGATGAGGAATGAGTTTTAATATTTGGGTCATGATTATGTGTATCATCCAATCCATAGATAAAGATGGATATTCTAAATGACACACATATCTCAACCTTCTCTATTCACCCAGGGTGAACAAAGATGTATTGAGTTCTCCGAGATAACTTTCGGTGGGACAATATGAAGAAGGAGATTTCTGAATATACATTAAAGTGCCTAGTATGTAACCAAGTGAAGGCTGAAGGAAAAAAGTCTAAGTAGATGATGAAACCACTATCCATACCAACATGGAAGTCGGAAAACATTAGCATAGACTTTGTTACTGTAATTCCAAGGACATCCATAGGATACAATGCTATATGGGTCATTGTGGATCGTCTTACAAAGACAACCCACTTTATCACTATTCGAGAGGACTTCTCATTGGATCAACTTGAACTGATATATATCAAAGAGGTGGTAAGGCTACATGGAGTACCACTATCTATTGTATTTGATAGAGATCCAAGATTCACCTCGAAGTTATGGAAAAGTCTCCAGCATTCTCTAAGAAATGAAATGAACTTCAGTATGGCCTATCAGCCTCAAACTAATGGCCAATCTGAGTAAAATTTTCAAACACTGGAAGACATGTTGAGAGAATATTCTATGGACTTCAAAGGAGGTTCAGACCAACATCTTCAACTGGTCAAATTATACTACAAAAATAGTTTCCACTCAAGTATCCTAATGACACCGTATGAAGCCCTTTATGGGAAATGGTGAAGAACACTAGAGTGTTGGGATGAATTCAGTGAACATAATTTGATAGGGCCTTAATTGGTTAAAGAAATGATGGAGAAGGTGAAAACTATTTAGAAACACATCAAGGAAGCCCAAAGTTGATAGAAGAGTTATGTAGACAATCATTGATGGGACCTTGAGTTCAAAGTTGGAGACATGGTATTTCTCCACATATCTCTATGGAAGAATGTCATGAGATTTAGTAAGAAAGGAAATCTAAGTCCTAGGTACATCATCCCATTCAAGATTCTTGATCGTGTTTGAGATATGGCCTATCGAATAACACTTCCACCTACCATGTCTAAAGTATATGATGCATTCCATGTTTCCCTATTAAGGAAGTACATACCAAACCCTTCACATGTTCTTTCTTTAGAGGTGGTATAGTTGGAGAATGATCTTTCTTATGAGGATCAGCTGGTGAAGATATTGGATTGTAGAGATAATGTTCTACGCAACAAGGCTAATCACCTGGTCAAATTACTATGGTGGAACCATAAGTAATAAGTGGTAACATGGGAATTGGAAGAAGAGATGAAGGAAAAGTACCCACACCTATTTATGACTTAGAATGTAAAATGAAATTTAGAGGGAGAAATTTCATAAGGGGGGAAGAATGTAACGACCCAATGCTTTATCAATGAAATTCCATTCTTATAATTATGTATTACAGTATAATCATATAATATTACGTATAGAACAAAATAAAAACTTTATAAATGAATAATGAGTAAAACAAAAGGTATATCTAGAAGTTAAAAAATGTATACCAATGAACTACTAACTTGACATTTGGAATAATAATATGAACCTTATGAATAGTAAACCAACCAATTGAATATTAACCTCACTAATGAAAGTATAAATAATATTTATCCATCTTATTAGTGACACTATTATATAATTATGTCATAGTATAAATATATAAATATTTTAAAAATTATTAATAAAGTGTTGCTATTTTTGTAAGTCATGTAAATTTAATTAAAATTTTATGATTAATTTAATAATTTAAAAGAAAATTTATTTTCATAAAATGAATTCATAAATAATTATTTCTATGACTTATGATTATAATATAATTTTAAGAGAACTTAATTAATTTTTCACAGTGTTAGAAAAACATTTTTAATTTTAAAATTTGTATTTTTCAAGTAAATTAAGATTTTATTTAAAAATTAAATTTCTCATATTTAGAGAACTATTTTCATCAAATGGAGTTATTTTTTTAATTATAAATGTTTATAAATGGTTGGGGTGATTTTTTTGTATTTTTCTAAAATAATTAATTTTTTGGTGAATAGTAAAATATAATAATTTACCGAATAATCTAAATACACGATTTATTTAGTCCTGGATGATGTTATAATGAGGTAATAACCTTGGGTTCAAACTAACATGCACATAATACTATTTTTGGTCATGAGAATCATTACTATTTCTTGTCTTGAGCAAAATAATAAAATAATGAATAAAATATTGAGAAAACCCTCCTCTCCTCTACTATAAATACCACCCCTCTTTACCTCCTCTCCTCACACCTCTCAAGCCTTGTGCCTAGTCTAAATTCTACTCAAATATATCCCTAATACCCTATCCCACATCTATAAGCCTTTTGTCTCTTAAAAAGACCAAATCCTCTCCCCAAAAGAGCTTCTCAAGGAAGATATATTCTAGAGGTAAATTCCTCTTTTCATTTGTTTTATTTTCTTTCAAGTTCTTTTATTTCTTTTTATTTCCCACCTCCTTTTATCCAAATGTTATGATAAATCCAGTACCTTACATGTACTACAATTTTTTTATTATAATGGAATAATTCATTATCATCTCTCCTTTCCCCTACTTTTATACTAGAAATGAAAACACCTTCCGAGATGTGTTAATTTATCACATTCAAGGATGACAGGTTTTCAATTTCTATTACCGTCTTCAATTCTGGCCCTAAAAGAATTTTTAAGGTTTAAATAGACTATAATATATGTCTTATGTATAATTTATGGTTTTTTAATCTTTTTTTCATGTGATATTAATTTATAAAGCAAAATGTGTTCGATGTGATCCAAAAACTACCAATTAACCAAAACGGTTATCATTAAGGTTTTATATAATGATTCATCATCACTATAAATAACCAAATTAATTTAATAAACATTTAATATTATATATTCTCACTAATAAAATAAAACTTTAATTCTGGATAACCATTCTCATCTTACATGTTTATCCTTACATGTATATAAGTAAACCAATCAAGAAAAATGAGGAAACAAACACTCCAAAACAATGAAATTGAACCTCTTAACCCATCAAAAAGGCAATGAATGAACTTAATAAGGTTATAATAAATCAATTAAAATATTAATAGGTTCTATAAATATTAATTAATGAATTTAATTTGGTTATCCAGGACATTAGGATCAAGTGAAGGACACCATCAGACTTAAGGTAAGGGATTCTACCCGAATCTTCATTAGTCCTTCAGGTTGTTTTTTTAACCAAATGAAGTGATCTGTTATTTTTATATACATATTATAAGTGATTTTTATATTATCCAAAATCATGTATCAATATCCAATCATCATTATCTTTTGGGGATAGACATGTTTTTAAATGGTTCCCTCTTTAATACTTCCCAAAAAGCAAACCCGTTTTAAGGGAAATTCTCGAATTATTACTCAATTTCAAGAGCACTCTATAATCTGTTTTAAGACAAAATTATTTTTATAAAACCGATATTTTTATTATTAAAACATTCTTTGTTCACTTATGGTTTTATATAAAATATCATTCCCTTTCTATTTTAAATTCTTTTTAGAATTTTTCTTAAAACCATGCTAAAATGTTTTAATGATAAAATTTATTAAATACTCTTCTTACATGTTGTCACTTATTTTTGACATCAATTACCATGATATATGATTATTTTCCCTTATTAATTTCTATGTATGTTTTAATTTCTTTCTTTCATGGACACTTTTATGATATGCCCATTCATTATGCTTTATGACATTATTATGATACCCATTTCTTTCCATGGGTAACCTAATGTTTATGTATGATTGATTATGTATGATTATATATGTGTAGAGAATATTCATGAACATGTTAAGATGGGTGCGCCCAAATAGTGCTCCAATGCATTGGTTAAAGTCAAGTCTCATGAGACGTTATGTGCAACAGTCTTGGCAGTTAGACTTGACTCGTGCTACCATGTGCAATAGTCTTGGTAGTTAACCTTTAATTGTGATCCTCTATGTGAAATGAGCCTTGACTCGTGATAAAGTCATGTTTTATGTTTCTACCACATTATTATGACTCCATGTTTATATTATATCATGCTTATATGTTATGATTTCATATGTTCCATGACTTTTTGTATCATTATGCCATGACTTCTAACCCATGTGCCAAAGATTTATTATTATGCTTATTCCCTTACTATGATTTTAGTTAATCCCTTTTTTCATGTTATCCCTAGGTTATGATATGAATATGTATGATAAAATGGAAGTTAGGAGCTCTTTATGAAGATTAAATAACTAAATGTTTTATTTTGTCCCATATTTTTAGTTTTATGTACATAGTATTATAAGACACTAGAATTCACAATCCTTGACTTATAATATGATGTTTTATTATGCTTAAAATAATGTAATGATATGTGTAAAAGTCTAGAGTATCTATAGAATGGTTGTTGTGGAACTTGAGGAGCTAAAGAAACAACTACAGAAGAATTTGGTTAAAGGGTTTATATGCCCAAGTGCTTCACCATGGGGTGCACCAATCCTCTTCGTTAAGAAAAAGGATGGGTCAATGCCTCTTTGAATTGATTATTGTGAGATAAAAAAGATCATGATAAAAAACAATAATCCTCTACCATGGATTGATGACTTTTTCGATCAGCTATGTGGAGCACAATACTTTTCCAAGGTGGATCTATAGTCATGATATTACCAAGTTAGGGTGAAGAAAGAGGATATCCCCAAGACTGATTTTCGTAATGGTACATGCACTATGAATTCATAGAAATGCCTTTAGGACATAGTAATGCTCCAGAAATATTCATGGACACGATGAATTGAGTTTTTAGATATTACCTTGAAAAAATTTTAGTAGTCTTTATAGAAGATATTCTAATATACTCCAAAACCAAGGTAGAGTATTAAGATAATATAAGCAATGTGATAAAGACCTTGTGAAATGAGAAGCTCTATGTAAAGTAAATAAAGTGTGTGTTATGGATGAAGGAAGTATCGTTCTTGGGGAATATCATCACAAGCAATGGAATATCTATAGATCCTTCCAAGACAAAAATAATTGAGGGATGGTCGAGGCCAAAATCTATGACGAATATCCATATATTCCTTAGGTTAGCAGGATATTATCATCGATTTGTGAGAAATTTATCATGATTTTCAAACACTCTTAAAAAGATATATCAAAAGGGAGTTAAGTTTTCTTGGAATGATGAATGTGAAGAAAGCTTCATGGAGTTTAAAAAAGGCTTATCACTACCATTGTGCTCACACTACCCATAAGTGGGGAGTTTTTTTTAATATTCAGCGATGCTTTAAAGAAGGTATTGGGATGTGTGTTGAAGAAAAATGGAAAAGTCATTACCTATGCCTCAAGGTAGTTGAAAATTCATCAGAAAAACTACCCTACAGATGATCTAGAGTTGGAAGCTATGATATTTGCATTGAAAATCTGGAGGCATTATATTTTTGGGGATAAGTTTGAAATATATGCAGATCAAAAAATCTTCAAATATATATTCACATAGAAAGAGATGAATATGTTCCAATGAAGATGGTTAGATTTCATCATGGATTACGACTACTCAATCCACTACCATCCTGGGAAAGCGAATAAGGTAGCAGATGCTCTAAGTAGAAAGGACCCAACAATTCTATCATTAATGAGAATTGAAAATGATCCAATCTTATTAAGATTTAATGAAGATGGAAATGAGAATGATAAATAAGGGAACATAATAAATCCTTTCACAAATGATTTCTCAACCGTACCTTTTGGAAAGGTTAAAGGATTCTAAAAAAGAAGATGAGGGAATTCATAAGAAAGTGAAAACTATTAGAAAAAAGAAATCCTCATATTTTAGTATTAATGAAGGAATTGTGAGATTTGGGTCGATACTATTTGTTCTATAAAATTGTGATTTAAAGAAATAACTTTTGGATGATGCACATAGTTTGAATTTTTCCATTCACCTAGGAAACACAAAGATGTATTGAGATCTCCAGGAGAACTATTGGTGGGATAACATGAACAAGGAGATCACTGAATATATATCAAATTTCTTGGTATGTCAGCAAGTGAAGGCTGATAGGAAGAAGTCTAAGGATATTATGAAACCATTACCCATACCAATATGAAAATAGGAAGACATCACCATTAAATTTGTCACCAGACTTCTGAATACATCTAAAGGAAACAATGCTATCTGAGTTTTTTTGAAGCGTCTTACAAATACTACACACTTAATTGTGATTCAAGAGAATTTATCATTGGATCAACTAGCACAGATATACATCAGATAATTGGTAAGGCTTCATAGATTACCACTATATATTGTTTCCGATTGAGATCTAAGATTCACCTATAAGTTTTGAAAAAGTATCCAACATGCTCTAAACACGGTGCTGAACTTTACTACGGATTATCACCCTCAAACTAATGACCAATCTGAGTAGACTATCCAAACACTTTAGGAGATATTGAGATCTTTCTCAATAGACTTAAAAGTTGGATGATACCAATATCTTCCTTTGGTGGAGTTATCTTACAATTACAGTTTCCATTCAAGCATCTAAATGGCTCCCTATGAAGCCCTTTATGGGAAGAGGTGTAGATCACTGACATGTTGGGATGAAGTTGGAAAAGGAAAACTTCTAGGTCTAGAAATGGTTGAAGAAATATTGAATAATGTTAAGACTATACAATAACACATCAAAGATGATCAAAATAGACAAAAGAGATATGATGACAATCATCGACGTGAATTAGAGTTCAATATTGGAGACATGATATTCCTCCACATATCTCCATGTAAGAGAGTAATGAGATTTGGGAATAAATGAAAGATTAGTCCAAGGTATATCAGCCCTTTTGAGATCCTTAATCACATTAGAGAAGTGTCCTATCGACTAGCACTCCCACCAAACCTATCTCAAGTGTATGGTGTATTCCATGTATCCATGTTAAATAATTATATCCTAGAACCATAACAAGTACTCAATCCAAAGGTGTTACCATTTGAGAATGAACTTTCCTATTAGGAGCATCCAGTGAAGATCTTAGACCGTAGAGAAAAAGTTCAATGAAATAAGACAATTCCCCTTTTCCTGGTGTTTTGGAGAAACAAAAAGTTTGAAGAAGTAGTGTGGGAACCATAGGAGGTGATGAAGCATAGTTACCCCCATCTATTTTAGTGTGGGAAAAAGAAATTTTGAGGGAGAAATTTCTTAAGGGGGGAAGGTTATAACAGTCTGAACATTTTTGAATAAAATTCCCTTTATTTAAATTAAATGTCTTATGGTTATATAATACATGTTCACTTCTTTTATTATATCCAATTGGATTTAAATTAACATTAAGTATCATTACCATTGATAATATAGCTGTTGAACAGTGATAACATGACTAGTATAAATATAGGGTTTTAACAAATCCTTTTGATATAGACAAAGAAAGTGATGGCCTCAACCAGTAGGATCATTCCCTATGAAGCCCATTAATTAGATATTCCGAGGGAGATATCATTTATAGGATTTGACCTATATTAATATCAAGTTGTGATCCAAAAACTTAAGCATGAGTGAAATCATTTACGAGAGAAGTTTAAGCTCCTCGAGATCACTGCCCAAACCATGTTCACAGAATGATCCCATGAAAGCCCCACTATAGCATACCTTACTATTAGGGTGTATGATGGTGTAATAAAGGGATATGTAACAATACCCTAGAAATATGAGTATGAAAATTATTTTTTCATATAATAATGAATAAACTTCTATTCTATTATTGTTACATTGTAAATGATTTTTAAAGAATACATAATATTTTTAGTTAATATTCAAATTCAATTAAGAAATATATTTTGAAAAATTAATAGTTTTTTGAAATAAAAAATATTCTAATAAAATATTATTATTAAATTAATTTTATTAAATATAAATTATCATATAATTTTTATGAATTCAAATGTAATTTTTATCAAGGTTTAAAAACTATTTTTATTAAAACCTATCAATTTGATATAAATGTCGATTTTTATTTTAAAAGTGAAAATTCATAGATTTAGAAAAATATTTAAATAAAATTAATATTATTTTTGAAATCATCACGTCAAAATTATCCAAAAGTGAATTTTTAATAATTTTCTAAGACAGTCAAATTTTTAGGTAAAAATTAAATACTGTAGAAATATACAGTGTATTTTATGACATCATAATGACCCAATAATGATGTAATAAATACTATAAAAGGTATATTAGGAAACATATATGTTTTTACTTTAAAATAATTAAATTTTAATTTGAATTTATTTATTTTATAAAGCCTTAGTGAATCCTCCAAAACATATAATATATTTTAATATTTTAAAATCATTCCTTGAAAGTGTGAATCACCTCCACATAATAAAGGGAATTATTTTAATATCCTAGGCCCTTATCATTATATAATAATGTATACCACTCCCCTTTTCTAGAAACCTTGGAAAAAACCATGGGATGGTTTTTGGTTTTGAATAGTTTATTGTGTAGTGTCCAAAACCAAAATAATAAAAAAATCCCCCTCCTTTCCTATATAAACCCACCAAAGATCTGATTCCTCTTTACTAAAACTCATTTAATCTCATAAAAACTCTTATATATACTCCCTAGGGTCATCCAAAGGTTCCCCTAAGCTCACAAGAACCTTCTCCTAAGTCTTTGGAGTCACATATCCAAGTAAGGGATCTTTCACTCTCCTCTTTTATCAAGCACTCCTTTTGTGACATGCTTTTTAGTTTCAACTTTCATATATTGGGACATGTTCATACATGATACCATTACTATCTATTTTATTTATAAATAATTATATCTTCCTTTCCACTCTCATAAATCCATCCACTATCTTTTATATACACTCATTACCATGCCAAAATTTCGTAAGGGATCCTCACTTTTCTCTCTTCTTTTCAATTCAAGAACCTTATTTGAAATTAGTATTTTTAGTTTCAATTGGCTATATTTTAATCATTTTATAATCAATTAAATATTGTCAATTTTATGTTATTTTAAAGAGGGATCATTTATCCTCCCCCATTTGGATCCTTACCTAAGCTGTTACTATGCCGAAATTCTGTTTGGGATTTCTCTCTCTCTACTTTTTATCAAGCACCCCATTTATGATATAACCTGTAATTTTCCAATTTATTAAGTTGGGAAAAATTATTACTTATCCACCTTACTATTAATTTTTGTAATAAATTATTAGAGAACCCTTTCTCTCTCATCAACTCATTTTACGAATTTCTATTTGACGATGTTATACTGCTGAAATTACACTACGGTTTTCCATACCAAAGTCATCATGTAGGGAATACCATACCCATTTCCCTATCAAGGGTATTCACCTTTATGATAATATTATTATTTATTTGGGAATTAAATGTATTTATTACATATTACTTGATCTTTTAATAACCTATGATATTGAATGAATTCATGTTATATGATCTATGTGGCACAATTATGCATGAAAACGAAATGATTATGAATGGTGCTCCCTGATAGTGCTCCCACAAATTGGGTAATGTTTAGTATCATGATACGTTATGTGAAATTAGGGTTTACTCATGCTAATTAATGTTCAATGAGGGTTTACTCGTGATAATTCATGTGCAATGAGGGTTTACTCATGCTAATCCATGTGCAATGAGCCTTGACTCATGCTAATATCATGTTGTATGTTGTTTCCACATTTCCATGTTATGATTATCATGCTTATAATACCTTTATGTTTATGTTTCTTTTATGATTCATTGATATCACAATTAACTAACATTTATTTTCTTCCTCATGTTATTCCATGTTTATTCCCTTACTGGATTTTTTAGCTCACCCTTTTCTTATTTACGTTCTTAGGTTATCTCATGCACCGTTAAGTATGAAGGAATGTTCTGGTCATGTAAAATAAGTTTTGAATAAAGATGATGCATTTTTATGTTTTAAGTTGTTATGTAATGTTAATAATCCCCAAATACACTAGACCTATTGATCTTTTGAGTTGTATTAAGTGTAATTTATGTAATAAATCATGGTTAAATATGAAATAAAGTGCAGGGTTGTTATCATTGGTATTAGAGGATATGTTTAGTTATTTTTGGGATTAAGATTAGAAAACTCTAGTGAAATACTTAGGGATAATAATAGTTATAATAAAAACATCCCTAAATTTTGGTGAGTAAAGAGTAAGTGGTTTATCAAGGAAATACACCCCTGTCTGGATATGAACAATTGGATGCGGCTATGGCACAAATGTATCTAGGGGTCAAACTTAAAAGGACAACTTTAAGCTAGACTCGAATGGGAACTGGTGCACAAAAATAAGCCTTGCTACACTCCTGGTTTGACACTCCTAAGGGATGTGATTTGGTAAATTCATAAGCTTAGTACGAACCATTATTAAGGGAACAAAAAAAGACCATAAGAATATACGTTAGGAAGATGATCATGGATAACTTAGATTGAAGCTTAGAAATTCATAAGTTAAGGAAATAAATGTAATTTATAAGTCATCCATTTAATTCCATTGGATTCCCCTTTATGTGTTTAGTAGTTTAAAATACTTACCTTTAATTTTCCTTTTATTCTATCCAATAGCTGGTAGTAGGAGGAATCGAGCTGACAAACAATGCGAAAATCAATGTAATGACTTCCCTAATGAGATGCCCAATTCGATGGGAGTGGGAATCACAAACTTTTCATGATAAAATATCAATTAAATTATGTTTTTAATAAAAACATGGATCAGTAGGAACATCCGACCCCCCCAAGAAAGAACAAGTCGCAATCGAGAGCTTCATTAGACAAAGACCTCCTACTTTCAATAGATCACTTGATCCCTCAATCACCAAAAAATGGATCATATTCATTGAGAATATATTCTCCATCCTTAAATTCTTCAAAAAAGAGACAGTTTTTATGGATGCTTATCATATGGAGGGTGAAATTGATCATGGTGTACATTGATAAAAAATAAGAAGCCTGAGGAAGAGATCGAGGCTATGAGATGGATGGATTTATGAAAAATGTTTTTAGATAAATATTTTTCTCACACCCTCCATATTTAGATCAAAAGGGATTTACTTTAACTCAAATAAAAAGATGATGAATCTATCAGAGCATATGATGAAAAATTTACAAGTCTTGCATGATACACCTCTGGCTTTGTTGTTACCCCTGAATGCAAGGTTGATCGCTTCTTTGGTGGGATAAAACCTAGCCTACGAAAAGCCTTGGAGATCCATGACTTTGATATCTATGAGGAGATTATCCAATGTTCCCTCAAAGTCCAAATGGAGATTGGTGAATCTTAGGGGTATCATAGAGATAAGAAGTGGAACGTGGAGTCAAATTATGGTGGTCCTATAGAGAGATATAATGGTACCAAGAAATTTCAACATCCCATTTTCCAAAGGTGAGGAAAGAAGCACCCTCGATACTGCCTAAAGGGGATGCAGAAATGCTTTAGGTGCAAGAAGGAAGGGAACCTAGCCAGTAATTTCTAGCAAGAAAAACCCACTACTGTGATGGAGGAAAGGAATGCTCTGGTAAACCCTCAATGCATTGTTCATTGCTACATCTGTAAGGAACCATGGCATTTATCAAACCAATGCACTAAGATGAGGGTTTTCAAAGGCAACCAATAACCTCTGAGGCGGTAATGGAAATCTTTTTCCATCACTACCACCAAAGTGAATCCCGACAATGAAGTGGTGATAGGTACGCTAGTTATGCATTAAAGAATAGAGAATGTACTTTTTGATTTTGGTTTTATGCATTATTTCATATCCTGAATGTTTAGTAGAACAATTCAAACACCACCAAAAATAACGGAAGTAGAGATTTTGGTGAAAATGGTAAATGGGGAAATTATTGCATCCCATTAATATAACTCCTCCCCTGTCACAATTTTTGGATTAAACTTCCCAAAAAACTTTTTCATACTTTTCTTTACTACTAGAAATTAGGGCATTTACGAGGGGATCCTATCACAAATACCCTTTTATTATGGGGCCCCATCGCAAATGCCCCGTTGTAGAAAACAACATCACAAATAAAGTATTTTGCGATGGACCATTGCAAAAAGTAAATATTTTCCATGGGATGTGGATCTATTGCAAATAGCTTCCTCATAGTTTTTAAATACCTTGTTGTGATAACCCATCACAAACAGTTTCAAATACTATTTGCGATGGGTCCATCGCAAATTGTTTAAAATAATAAATAATAATAATAATAAAATAATATTACTATTAATGAAATAATATTAATATTAGTAAAATAAATTAAATTATAAAATAATATTCATATAATAATAATAAAAATAATATTGATAATATAATAATAATAATAATAATATTACTAATATAATAAAAAATTATAAAGTAATGAAAAAATCAATATTCGTGAAAAATATAAAAAAATAATAAAAATAAAAAATTAAAAAATAAAAAATAATAAATTGATAAAAAGAAAATAATAAAAAATAATCATTAATAAAATAATGAAAATAATAAAAAATTACATAAAGTAATAAAATGATAAAAAATTAAATAAATAAAAAAAATGTAATATTCACTATAATATAAAAAATTCACTATATAAAAATGTATATAGTTAATATTACAAAAAAAATTTACATTCAAATGTTTGATCATAAAAAAAAGATCACTAAAGGGGAGGGTCGTCTGGAGGAGAAGGTATGAGGAACTCCATCCCTAAACTACGAGTCAGACGTCACATGTACTCCAACTACTCCTACTCCTACTACTGCCGCCATCAATGCATCTACTCCTATATCTCCTACTACTACTGCTGCTGTTGCTTCTGTTGTTGTAGGAACTCTTCATGCTGCTACTGCTGTTGTCATTGACGCATATGCTCATGCTCCCTACGCATAGTCTCTATAAGCTCACTCTGAGCTCGCAACTGCTCCTAGTATTGTGCAGTAGATGATGATGACTCTCCACGATCTCCTCTTGAGCTAGATACTGACATCACAATGGTGTCATAATAATCCACATGCGTCAATCGAGAGATGATACCAAAAACTCGGCCTTTTTAAAGGCATACTGGGTCACCTGCATCTATAATATCTCATCAAATCGGTAGGAACTGATCTGAGTATCAGTCTCAGCCTGACTCTCAGTCTGTGTCTTAGGTGTTGCGGCCTCATATGAATCCATAAATTTTAATTTAAAAGTAAAATAGTTAAAATATTATTTGAAGTTAAATTTTAAACTCAAAAAGAAAATATACTGACCACAATCTGATGCTGGTGAGCACCTCTAATCTCTCCAGTGGTCGGTTCACTATACATCCGCCAATAAACTTCGAACTCTGAAATATCAGGTTGTTCGACTACATATATGAATATAAAATAAACCGTGTACATTTAAAGTTATATAAAATATTTAAAAAAGTACTTACCATATGCTTCCTATGCATACTGAATGTACGTCTATCGGATCAATGTGTCACCTCCTATGCCCCTCGGTTTTATCGACCTATCGATGATCTCCTCTGATGCGTAGTCCCCTACCATGCCTTCCAGATATTCCCACACATGCTCTCATTGATGAGATTCCATAAACCCTACAAATAATTTATAATACTAAGTTATTAATTAAATTAATTTCAAAATAAATATTATTTATTTACATAGAATACAATGATCTAACATGCGGTGCTGCACATCCATGAGAATATGATCCCATGAGACCCATGATTCAAAAAAATAATTGCACAATATAACACTCCTCTATCTAGTAGTTATATGCATAAATATGTGAAAAAAATAAAAAACAAGAAAACAATTAGTATATAAATAAATTATTGAAAACTAACTAAAATATACAGGTAAATATACCTCTGCACGCGTGGATTGAATCCAAGCCATGGATGTCACTTTGGGATCTGGTAAAAAATCATCAATCGTGCAAGACCACACCCCCTCTGAGTCCCCACCTAAACTGCCAGTAGTATGAGGGTCAGATAACCCAACATCCTGCTCATCAAAAGGTAGATCAGCTCCCTCCAACATACAAAATAGATCCTCATCCATATGAAACATGAAATGAATGTTGTTATAAAACAATTAAAAACAACTATTATATATAGATATATATTATCTATAATTATAACTATCATTTAACTATGTTAATATTCATTTTCATCCTCATATTCATATCTGATGATGTCAATGTCTTCATATTCCTCCTCAGCATCACCAATTTCCATATGAGTTTCATTTTTATCATCTCTTGTCATTTAAAGTTCAATTGTAACATCATTAACATCATCATCACCATCGACCCTTAATTGTGGGGTGTTATCATCAATATTCATGTGTCTTTATGAACAAGATGGATTTGGAGTAGTCTCTTGAAAAATTTCAATTCCTTCCACTTCAGCAGAACCATATTCACTTTGAGTAAACTGATTTTCCTGAGATTTATTTTTTATTATGCTCCACCAATCACTAAACTATCTTGAAGTAGTATAATATTTTGAATAAAAAATTTGATGTTCCTGATGAGCAAATAAAAATGGTTCATTTACTATAAGAAGACACTACTACAAATATGGCTTTTATCAGTGCTAAAAATGGCCTTTACCAGCGCTAGAAAAGCACTGATAAAGCCGGTGAAGATATGGGGGGGGGGGTCCCCTTTATCAGCGCTCTGAAAATCTCTGATAAAGACCCCTTTTATCAGTGCTAAAAAAAGCACTGATAAAAGGGGTCTTTTATCAGCACTAAAACAAAGCGCTGATAAAAGGGTCCTTTATCAGCGCTTTGTTTTAGTGCTGATAAAAGACTCATATATTAGCGCTTCCTTTATCAGCGCTTTTTTAAAAGCGCTGATAAAAGGTAAAAAAATTAAAAAAATAAAAAAATTAAAAAAAAATTAAAAAAAATTAAAAAATACTTCCAATCGGGGGGCTTTAATAGCGCTTGAGCCCCCCCTTTTACAGCGCTTTTCTGCCCCTGTACAACACCCCACACACCCACTTCACCCTTTAACAGCGCTTTCTCCCATATTCCCCCATGCGCGCGCGCCCCTGCCTCTACCAGGATTTGAACTCGAGACCCCCCCTGCGCGCCTAAGCCTTTACCACTACTCTATTTTGATTTGTCTTCCAATTCATGATATCTCTCTCTATATATATTTATATATTTAGTTATATTTATTCGTATAGTAATATATATTTATATTAATATATATATATAGTTATATTATAATATATATATATATATAGTTATGTTAATATATATATATAGTTATATTAATATATATCTATATATATATATATTTAGTTATATTTATTTGTATAGTAATATATATTTATATTAATATATATATATAGTTATATTAACATATATATAGTTATATTAATATATATATATATAGTTATATTAATATATATCTCTATTTATATATATATATAGTTATATTTATTTGTATAGTAATATATATTTATATTAATATATATATAGTTATATTAATATATATATAGTGATATTAATATATATATTTATAGTGATATTAATATATATATTTATAGTAATACTAATATATATATATATATGTAGTTATATTAATATATATATGGTTTTTAGATTAATATATATATAGTTAGATTAATATATATATATATAGTTAGATTAATATATATATATAGTTAGATTAATATATAGGTATATAAATATTCATATATTTATATTTTAAATAAAATGGATGTTAGTTATTATTTATATAAAGAAAATATATTTTATATGTAAATATATTTTATTATTTATATTTATAATTAAATTTTTAGGTGTGAATATATAAAAAATATGTATATACTGTTATATATTTGATTATAAATAAAAGTGCATTATAAAAAATTATGAAATTTCAAAAACATAATATCAATATGAATGTAATACCTTGGAATAAATTCAGACCCCACCAAAAAAATCCAATAATACCCCGTTAAATGAGGCTGAAAATCCATAAAATGTTAAAAAATCAGGGTACCCCGTCTAAAAACTCAGTTTTGAAGGCCTTATGGGCCTCTTTTGGCCTTGAAAAACCCTTGACTAGGGTTTTCCATGTTTATAATGACATAGAGCTAGTCGCAGGATTCAATTTGATATGTGGTAGAGCTCAAATGGATACCCAGATCAAAAGTTATGGCCTTTTGAAGTTTGAGTTGCATTTTCAACATATTTTGGATCTTTTTTTTATTTATTTTTTTATTTTTTTAGTCTTCAAATTGTTATTAAATGACTATTACTCCATAATAATTAGCAAATTATTAATTAAAAATATATTTTTTAATTTTTTAAGAAGCCATTTTCACTAAATATCTTATATATTAAGTGTATTAAGTGTAAATGTACATTTATACTTATCTAAAAATATATTTAAAAATTATATATTATATTTATATCAATATTAATATATTAATATATTAATATATTTTTTAATTTTTTTTGAAGTCGACCCTTTATCTGCACTTTTAAAAAAAGTGCTGATAAAGGGGGGGTGCTGCGAAAAACTGTTTTTGTGGTAGTGAGATTTTTATATTTAATATCAACAATTCCATGGGTCGGATGAACACACAATTGTCTATCAGTATCCAACCACTGATATTTAAACATCATTATGTAATGTTGTTCCAGATAACATTGTTCAATAATTTCTTCCAACATTCCATAAAAGTTAACTTCTGTTTCTCTATGATGAGATCCTCTCAAGAACACACCATTATTCATTATTTTTTGATTCCACATATGCATGAGTATGAAATCTAAAAATATTCACCACATATGCATTGTAATATTTAACCATTTTGATGGTGGGTTACTCAATACACATAATCGATTATCAATTTTATCATCATGTTGAGATATCAAAATTTTTTTAAAACAATTATCAATATAATATATAATAAATTTATTTTATATGTTAAACCAAAAATAATTTATGTTACCAGTTTTTAAAATCATTAGGAAAAGTTTTTTCCCAATGTTCCTCAAGATCAATTGCTCTAATTTGTGGAAGTTTTTTCTTGATAGGATTATCATATAACCTACAAATAAAATAAGATTAATTTACTATAAAAAAATTATAGAATAAGTGATAGGAGAACTCACTATACAAATAATGTCATTTATTCACAGTTGAACATAAAATATGTACAAGCTCTATGATGCTCATCATCTAAAAAACATCGTTCATGAACTCCACTAAATCTAAGTTTAGGAAGACTGAAAATTGATAAGTGATTACCCATCTCATCGTAAACATTTCCCTCATTACGACCCATACAGTTGTGTTTTGAGGGATATTCAGATTGAAAGTAATGAGAGCAAAAAAAAAAGAAATTTCCTATTGTAAATAACATTTTTCAATTGAACCTTCAACTGATTCTTTATTATGTATTTTTTTCTTCAATTTCTATATGCATCTCTCAAATGGGTACATCCATCAAAACTATACCAGACCTCCACATCTTTCTTCATGCAAAAAAATATAATATCAAATGTTCTATTGAGTCAAACAAAGCCGACAAGAACATTTTTTCTAGTTTACATAAAATTAAAAAAACATCTTCTTGTAGTCTTCTTAATGCATCATAGTCACTTATCACCACAAAAATGTCTCAAAAAATATATGATATTTCTGTTACCGCATTCCAAATCATAGAATTCAATAAACCTCTTAATCCAATCTACATAAGTGTTTCCATTATAACATGACAGTCATGACTTTTTAATCCAGTAATATGACCATTTCCGACACATCTTCCCAAATTGGGAGCATAACCATCTGGAAGTATCAAATATGAAATCCACTGACAAAATAATAATTTATTCTCTTTGGAGAGTGTATAATATTCTTTTGGATTCATTACACCACTATAAAAATACTCTATACCAATGGTTTGAAACTATTGTTATAGGCCTCCAAACCGTTGGTATATCCTATACCAATGGTTTGGAGAACCATTGGATAGTAAGCCATGGGGATAGGTCTATACCAACAGTTTTGAGAAAACTGTTGGTATAAGTATTATGAAAAATCTATACCAACAGTTCCATAAATCTGTTGGTATATGTATTTCAAAAAAGAAGAATTTTGTTGGTTTTGATCCCAGTACCTTTAGTTTATGATTGAACGACCTAAACACTAACCTAACTTGACTTCTATAAACATAATTTCATAAATATATATATATGTATTATCATAAATATTTTAAATTTAGATTTATTTAATGTTCTTTGTTAGAAGATTCCATAAAAAATACATGTAACTATACCAATAGTTCTCAAAACTGTTGGTATAGACCTATACCAATGGTTTTGAGAACCGTTGGTATAAATTCTTTGATTTTGGGACTGATACCAACGATTTTGGACAAACCGTTGGTGTGTGTGGGGGGGGGGGACCTATACCAACAGTTTGGGGAAAACCGTTGGTATAGGGTCTCTATTATGGACCTATACCAACGGTTTGACCAAAACCATTGGCATAGGTCCATATAAGTGACCTATACCAACAGTTTTCCCCAAACCGTTGGTATAGGTCCCCCCTATACCAACGGTTTGTCCAAAACCATTGGTATAGGTCCAAATTAGTGACCTATACCAACGATTTTGGCTAAACCATTGGTATAGGTCCATATAATTGAACTATACCAACAGTTTGCTCAAAAAAATCGGTATAGATCTTATTTATAGTAGTGTTAACTTCTATGATCTGACATTTTCAAATAATTCATGTTCTGGTCACATGTAAATTTGGTCAAGATCTAAT
The DNA here is from genome assembly GCA_963277665.1 of Viscum album. NCBI lineage: Eukaryota > Viridiplantae > Streptophyta > Magnoliopsida > Santalales > Viscaceae > Viscum > Viscum album. Next base: position 2,007,296,130 of record OY728126.1, on the reverse strand, counting down.
CAAGCCTTTACATTATCATTGATCTTACCTGGTGTATCCAAAATGGTATGAAATAAATTATCAAAATTGTTCTTCTCAATATGTATGAAATCCAATATATGATGAGCCAAAAAATCAGACCAATATGGAAAATCCCAAAAAATGATCCATTTTATCCAATTGTGTTCTTTCCCAAAGCCATCAATTTTCTGTTGGTTTTTTGTTGGTCCAAATGTGATGGGAGGTAATAAAGAGACAATTGATTTTAAATCTATACCTAATATCATTATTGGAGTTTAATCTCTTTCAATTGTGCCTTTTCTGAAATGATTTTTGTTCCTCTGAAAAGGATGATCGTTGAAAGGAATATGAAATGACAGTTGAAAAAACAAGGTTTTTTCCATTGATGAGAATAAATGTTTTGTTGTCTCTCATACAGTATGAGCAAGATTTTGGAACATGTGTACTCTAGACAGGTAACATTCCATATGTTGGGAAGTCCCTAATTTTCAACATCAATGCAGATTTCAACACAAAATTTTGTTTTGCAACAACATCAAATGTACTGACACCATTACTTCGCAATGAATTTAACTCAACAATCAATGGTTTCAAATAAATATCAATACATCTTTTCAGATGTACTGGAATTAATAAGGTCAATAATATATATGGTTCTTTCATCAATATCCAAGGAGGTAAATTTTACATAGTTATAAAGATAAGGAAACATGAATACTGACTACTGTAAGAACCAAATGGACAGAAACCATTAGTAGAAAGAACTAATCACATGTTTCAGGATTCTAAAGAAAAATAAGGATTCACTTGTTCAAAATGTTTCCATGAATCACCATAATAGGTATGATTTAAGCTTTTATCAGTTGTAATATTAGTTTGGTGCCATGACATCAATGATTTTGTGTTCTGAGATATAAATAAATGCTAGAATCTGGGTGTAAATAGGAAATATCTCAATTGTTTTATAGGAATCAATCCAAAATTCCCTTATTGTGCCCCGTTATACCTTGATTGTCCACATGTGGGACAACTATGAAACGACTCATTTTCACCATAATATAAGATGTAATCATTTGAATATGCATGAATCTTCTAATAACCAAGACTCAGATTACAAACTAGCATCTTGCTCTCATAGAAATTTGTAGGCAACACATTTTTTTCAGGTAGAAGTGTTTTACCAAATACCATATCTGATGAAAACATCTATTTGACATTCCATTATCCTATTTAATAGCCATAAATTTAACAACTACTTCAAATTTTCTTATCTTGCAACCAGGATATAAGGAATCCTCAACGGACCTCAATAAATCATAAAAATGAGATGGTTCCAACTTAGGAGTTAAATTAATATCATCCTGAGTTTCAGCTTGTTGAAAAGACAGACCTGCCACATTATGTAGTAAATTTTGAAACTATGTTGGATCTAGAACCAAATTATTAGTATATTCACTGGAACTACGTTCACCATGTTAATATCAAAAAAATAATCTGGCTGAAAATCAAAATGCAATAAATGAACCCCAACATAGTCAAATGTGTCGAACGTTCTCAAATGATTTTTTTATAAGAACACTTAATTGCACCTTATGAAATAAATGCTGGTTTTGATGATTCAAATGATAATAAAGCTTCAACACCCTCAATATATGTAGGATTTAAACCAAAACTGTTTGGATTCTTGCATTGATTTATCGAAGCACGATCATCTAATAATGATTGTTTTCAACTTCCTTGTTTCCTATTTCCCTAAAATATATAAAATAATTAGTTTTTTGAATAATTTGATATAAGAAAAAAACTATCCAAAGAAGATAAGATAATTAAATTCATTTTTCTATCAAATTATAATAATTTATATTATTTCATACTTATTTATAGCATTATTTTAAACTTTTATACTAATTTACACTAAATTAAAATAATTTATATTAATTACAATTAATTATTATTAATTACATCTAATTTGTACTAAAAATTGCTAATTATTGGCGACATAATTTCCAGTGTATTGACAACATCTCTTTTTTACGACGACTCATCTCCACTGTCTCTAACTGAAAACACTATGAAAAATCTACTCCAACGTATGGGTATACATTTCTGTATGCAGGAGGATAGAGAGTAGGGAGGCCTCGCCACACTAATCTCTATTCTCGTGCATATGAAAATGGATATCCATACGTCGGAGGAGATTTTTCATAGTGATTTCACTAGAATAAAGTTGCAATGAGATGAGTCGTTGGAAAAAAGAGCATCTTTTTCCTGACAACTCATCCCCTTGAAAATTTCTCTGACTGAAATTAGTATGAAAATTTTGCTCCGACATACGCATATCAATTTTCGTATGCACGAGAATGGAGAGTAGGAAGGCATCGTCGCACAGCTCTCTATTCTCGTGCATATGAAAATGAATATCTGTATGTTAGGACAAATTTTTCATAGTGATTTCAGTGGGAGAAAATTTCAAGGAGATAAGGTGTTGGGTAAAAGGGAGTTGCCAATCCTCTGGAAATTGTGCCAATATATTACAATTTGTTAAGATTCATTACAATTTCTAGCTAATTATTGTTAATTATTACTAATTATTTCTAATTCTTTTTAATTATTAGAATTTATTACTAATTATTAGAATTTATTAGTAATTATTACTAATTATTAGAATTTATTACAAATTATTAGAATATATTAGTAATTATTTCAAATTATTAGAATTTATTACTAATTATTAGAATTTATTACTCATTATTAGAATTTATTACTAATTATTAGAATTCGTTACTAATTATTACTAATTTACTTCAAATTATTACTTATTTATTGCTAATTATTACAATTTATTTCTAATTATTAGAATTTATTTCTAATTATTACCAATTGTTGAAATTTATTACAAATTGTTTCAATTTATTACAAATTATTGGAATTTATTACAAATTATTGGAATTTATTACAAATTACTGAAATTTATTACAAATTATTGAAATTTATTACTAATTATTTCAATTTATTACTAATTATTACAATGTATTACTAATTATTACAATTTATTACTAATTATTACAATTTATTACTAATTATTACAATTTATTACTAATTATTAGAAGTTATTACTAATTATTAGAAGTTGTTACTAATTATTAGAAGTTATTCCTAATTATTAGAAGTTATTCCTAATTATTACTAATTATTGCAATTTATTAATAATTATTACAATTTATCACTAATTAATATAATTTATTACTAATTATTATAATTTATTATTAATGATTAGAATTTATTAGTAATTATTAGAATTTATTACTAATTATTAGAATTTATTACTAATTATTACTAATTATTACAATTTATTACTAAATATTCCAAATTATTATTAATTATTACAATTTCTTACTAATTATTACAATTTATTACTAATTATTCTAATTTAATACTAATTATTTGAATTTATTACTAATTATACGAATTTATTCCTAATTATTCGAATTTATTGCTAATTATTATAATTTATTACTAAGTATTACAATTTATTACTAATTATTAAAATTTATTATTAATTATTAAAATTTATTACTAATTATTAAAATTTATTACTAATTATTACTAATTATTACTAATTATTACTAATTATTATAATTTATTACTAATTATTACAACTTATTACTAATTATTACAATTTATTACCAATTATTACAATTTATTATTAATTATTACAATTTATTACTAATTATTACAATTTATTACTAATTATTATTATTTATTACTACTTATTATAATTTATTACTACTTATTATAGTAATTACGGCAATATATTAATATTTGTTGCATTTTATTAATAATTCTTCGAATTTATTACTAATTATTCAAATTTATTACTAATTATTATGATTTAGTACTAATTATTAAAATTTATTACTAATTATTACAATTTATTGCTAATTATTACAATTTATTACTAATTATTATAATTTATTACTAATTATTTGAATTTATTACTAATTCTTACAATTTATTTCTATTTATTATAATTTATTACTAATTATTACAATTTTTTACTAATTACTAAAATTTATTACTAATTATTCCAAGTTATTACTAATTATTAAAATTTATTACTAATTATTATTTTGTTTCAATTTGTTACTAATTATTAGAATTTATTACCAATTATTAGAATTTATTACTAATTATGAGAATTTATTACTAATTATTACAATTTATTACAATTTATTCAAATTTATTAATAATTGGTGCAATTTAACACTAATTGTTGCAATTTATTACTAATTGTTGCAATTTATTACCAATTGTTACAATTTATTACTAATTACTGTAATTTAATGCTAATAATTATATTTTAATACTAATTATTACAATTTAATACCAATTATTACAATTTAATACTAATTATTATAATTTAATACTAATTATTACAATTTAATACTAATTATTACTAATTAATATAATAATTATTAATTAATACTAATTCATACTAATCAACCATATTTATTTGTAAAAATAAACATAAACAATGATAAATAAAACTATCTAATTCTAATTTAATTTAACGACGACTAATTAACAATTATAACTGAAATAAAATAAAACGAATTAAGTAAAAAAATAAAAGAAATAGATAAATACTTTAAAACTGATGCTTTTGAAGGATATAAGCTTCGAATAATGCTCCAAATTAAAATTTTAAAATATGAAAAATTTTGGGAGTAAATTTTCCACTAGAGAGAGAGAGGAGTAGAGAATTGAGTGGAATGAGGGAAAAAATAGTTGGGGGTATATACAGGTTAGATTAGTTGCAACGGGACTCCCGTCCCAAATACACTCATTAAAAAGTCTTTTGCGACGGAGCCCGTCACAAAAGACCACTTGGCGATATAGTATTTGTGACATGATATATATCCCATCGCAAATACTAAAAATGCTGCCGGGTATTTGCGACGGGCTACTATAGCCCTTCACAAATACCCTTTCCTGCGTTTTGACGCGCAATGCATGAAAAATCTTTTGCGATGGGAACCATCGACCCGTCGTAAAAACCTTATTATTTGCGATGTGATAGTTCTCCCATCACAAAAAAACCTTTCCAAAGGACTATTTGTGATGAGATTCTGACCCGTCACAAATGACTTTTCGCAATTTCCCAGTTTTCCCGTAGTGCTTGGTGGAATTTGATGCAATTCTGGGCATGGATTGACTTTCCCTATATAGGGCCAACATAAATTTCCACGAGAGGGAAATCACTCTCCATATGGAGAATCGACCCCCGATTCTATACAAGTGCAAGGAGAATGACTAATCTTCCTCAGCACCATCACCCCAAGCATGGATATTACTGCCCTATGAGCACACGTATCTTGCTCAGATGATTGAGTCTAAGGAATGAACCATCCTTGAAGAAATGCCTATTGTGAGGGAATTCGCTGATATGTTTACTAAGGAATTTCTTGGTATTCCTCCTAGAAAAGATGTTGAATTCTCAATTTATCTTATACTTGGGGCATTTCCAATATCCAAGACTCAATATAGAATGGATGTTGTGGAACTTGAGGAGCTAAAAAAACAACTACATGAGAATCTGGATAAAGGTTTTATACACCCAAGTACTTCACCACGAGGTGCACTAGTCCTCTTCGTTAAGAAGAAGGATGATTCAATGCATCTTTGCATTGAATATTGTGAGCTCAACAAGATCACGATAAAAAACAAGCATCCACTACCATGGATTGATGACTTGTTCGATTAGCTACATGGAGAACAATAATTTTCCAAGGTGGATTTGTGGTCAGGATATTACCAAATTATGGTGAAGAAAGAGGATATCCCCAAGACTTCTTTTCATACAAGGTATGGGAACTATGAATTCATAGTAATTCCTTTCGGACTCATTAATGCTCAGACAATATTTACAGACTTGATGAATAGAGTCTTTAGAGATTACCTCTACAAATTTGTGGTAGTATTTATAGACAATATTCAAATATACTCTAAACCCAAGGAGGAGCATGAGGAGAATCTAAGAACTATGCTAAAGAACTTGTGAAATGAGAATCTCTATGTAAATTACAAAAAAGTGTGAGTTCTGGTTGAAGGAAGTCTCATTCTTGGGGAATATCATCACAAGCAATGAGATATCTGTGGATCATTCCAAGAAAAAAGAAATTGAGGGATGGACAAGGCCGAAATTTGTAATAGATATCTGTAGCTTCCTTGGGTTAGCCGGATATTATCGACAATTTGTGAGAAATTTCTCATGATTACCAAACCCTCTTACCAAGCTAACTCAGAAGGGAGTCAAGTTTTCTTGGAATGATGAATGTGAAGAAATCTTCATGGAGTTGAAAAAGAGGCTTATCACTGCCCCTATGCTCAAACTACCCACAAGTGGGGATCTTTTTTTAATCTTTAGTGACGCTTTAAAGAAGGGATTGGGCTGTGTGCTGATGAAAAATGACAATGTCATTGCCTATGCCTCAAGGATATTGAAAATTCACAAGAAAAACTATCCTACACATGATATGGAGTTGGAAACTATGATCTTTGCATTGAAAATTTTGTGGCATTATCTATTTGGGGAGAAGTGTGAAATATATATGGATCAAGAAAGTATCAAATATATATTCATACAGAAAGAGATTAATATGATCCAACAAATATGGTTATAGCTCATCAAGGATTATGACTGCTTAATCCACTACCATCCTAAAAAAGCAAACAAGGTGGCAGGTGCTCTAAGTAGAAAGGACCCAAAAATTATGTCATTGATGAAAATTGAAAAGGATCTAATCTTATTATATTTGATAAAGATGGACATGTGAATCATAAAGAAGAGAACATCATAAATCATTTCACCAGTTATTGCGAAACTATCTCTTTTGGAAATGTTAAAGGATGCTTAAAAAAATGATGGGGAAATTCAGAAGAAGTGAAAACTATGAGAAAAAGGAAATCCATGGATTTTAGTATTAATGAAGAAGGAATTGTTATATTTGGGTTGAGACTATGTGTTCCATCAAATCCTGAGTTAAAGAAAGAACTTTTGGATGATGCACATAGTTCAAATTTCTCCATTCACCCAAGAAACACAAAGATGTATTGAGATCACTAGGACAACTCTTGGTGGGATAACATGAAGAAGAAGATTTCTGAATATACATCAAAGTTCCTGGTATGTTAGCACGTGAAGGCTGAGAGGTAGAAATCTAAGGGGATGATATAACCATTACCCATACTAACATGGAAATGGGAAGACATCACTATAGACTTTGTCATCAGACTTCTGAAGAAATCCCAAAGAAACAATGCTATCTGGGTTTTTGTGGATTGTCTTATAAATACTGCACACTTCATTGTGATTTGAGAGCATTTCTCACTAGATGAACAGACAAAAATATACATCACAAAATTAGTAAGGTTTCATGGAGTACCACTATAAATTGTTTTCAATCGAGATCCGTCATTCACCTCTATGTTTTGGAAAAGTATTCAGCATGCTCTAAACATGGAGATGAGCTTCAGTACAGATTATCATCCTCAAAATGATATCTAATCTGAGTAGATTATCCAAACAATTGAGGGGATGTTGATAGTTTTCTGAATGCCCTTAAAAGGCGCATGGGACCAACATCTTCCTTTGGTGGAGTTCTCTTACAATAACAGTTTTCATTTAAGAATCCAAATGGTTTTATATGAATCCCTTTATGGGAATATGTGCATAACACTAACATGCTTGGATTCAAGTTGGGGAATGAAAACTTCTAGGTTTGGAAATGGTCGAAGAAATGGTAGAGAGTGTTAAGACTATACAGTAGCACATAAAATATGCTTAGAGTCAATAAAAGAGATATGATGAAAATGATCAACATAACCTAAAGTTCAATATTTGAGACATGGTATTCCTATGCAAATCTCTATGGAATAGAGTAATGAAATTTAGGAATAATGGAAAGCTTAGTCCAAGGTATATCATCCCTTTTGAGATCCTTGATCGCATCAGAGAAGTGGCCTATTGACTAGCACTTCCACTAAACCTATATCAAGTTCATGATGTATTCCATGTATCCATCTTAAGGAAGTACATCCTAAACCCATCACATGTACTCAATCCAGAGGTGTTACCATTGGAGAATGACCTTTCCTACTAAGAGAATTCAGTTAATATCTTAGACTGTATAGAAAATGTTCTACAAAATAAGACAATTACCCTCATCATGGTGTTGTAGGGAAACCAAAAGTTTAAATAAGAAACACGGGAACCATAGGAGGTGATAAAGCATAGTTTTCCCCATCTATTTTAGTGTGGGAAAAGGAAATTTTGAGGGATAAATTTCTTAAGGGGGGAAGGTTGTAATGACCCGAACATTTATGAATAAAATCTTCTTTCTTTTAATTAAATGTATTATGGTTATAGAAGATATGTAAACTTATTTTATTATATCCAATTGGATTTAAATTACTGTTAAGTATCATTATCGTTGATAATATAGCTGTTGAATAGTGATCACATGACTAGTATAAATATATGGTTTTAAAAAATCCTTTTGACACAGATAAAGGAAGTGATGGCCTCAATTAGTAGGATAATTCCCTATAAATCCCATTTATCAGAGCTTTAGAGGGTTATATAATTTTTGGGATTTGACCTAGACCAAACCCAAGTCGAGATCCAACAACTTAAGCATGATCAAAACCATTTATGGGAGAATTTTAAGCTCATCGAGATCACGACCCAAACCATGTTCACCAAACGACCCCATGAAAGCCCCACCATCGCACACCTTACTCTTATGGTGTATACTGGTGTAATAAAGGTATATTTAACAAGACCCTAGAATTATGAATATGTACATTATTTTTGTATATAATAATGAATATAATTTCATTCTTTTATTGTTACCTTGTAAATTATTTTTAAAGCACCAATAATATTTTTGGTTAATATTAAAATTCAATTAAGAAATATAATTTTATGAATTAATCAATTTTTGAAATAAATAATATTCTAAGAAAATATTATTATTAAATTAATTTTATTAAATATAAATGATCATATAATTTTTATGAAATCAAATGTAATTTTTATTAAGGTTTAAAAGCTGTTTTTTGTCAAAACCCGTAAATTTTCAATAGAGGTCGGTTTTTATTTTAAAAGTATAAATTCACATATTTAGATAATTATTTGGACAAAATTAATACTATTTTTTTAATCATGAAATCAAAATTACCCAACAATGAATTTTTCATAATTTTCTGAGAGTCAAATTTTTCGGTAAAAATTAAATACCGTAGAAATATACGGTGTGTTTTATGACATAATAATGAACCAATAATGATGTAATAAATAATATAAAAGGCATATTCTTACAAATATATGTCTTTAATTTAAAATAATGCAATTTTAAGTTAATTTTATTTATTTTATAAAGCCTTAGCGAATCCTCCAAAACATATAATATATTTTAAGATTTTAAAATCATTCTTTGAAAGTATGACTCACCTCCACATAAGAAAGAGTAATATTTTAATATCATTTGACCTTATCCTTATAAAATAATGTATACCACTCCCGTTTTCTAGAAACCATGTTCAGAAACCATGGTATGGGTTTTGGTTTTGAATATTTTATTATGTAGTGTCCAAAACAAAAATTATAAAGAAATCCCTATCCTTTCCTATATAAATCCCCAAGATCCCATTAATCTTCACCAAAACTCATTTAATACCATCCACACTATGATATCTATTCCCTATAGTCCTCCCAAGGTTCCCCCAAGCTCCCAAGAAGCCTCTTCCAATCCTTCCGAGTCACACATCCAAGTAAGGGATCTTCCACTCTTCTCTTTTATCAAGCACTCCTTTTGTGATATTTCTTTTAATTTCAACTTAAATATGTTAAAATATATTCATAAATACCCCCCTTAATGTAAATTTAATTTATAAATAATTATATCTTCATTTACTCTCTCATTAATCCACCCATGATCCATTATATACACCCATTACCATGCCAAAATTTCATAAGGGATCCTCACTTTTCTCTCTTCTTTTAAATTAAAGATCCTTGTTTGAAATTAGTATTTTTAGTTTCAATTGGTTATATTTTTATCATTTTATATTCAATTCCATACTTTCAATTTAATTTTATTTCAATTAGGTATCATTTATCCTCCCCCATTTGGACCCTTACCTAAGCCCTTACTATGCTGAAATTCTGTAAGGTATTTCTCTCTCTCATCTTTTTATCAAGCACCTAATTTATGATATTCCCTTTAATTTTCCAATTTATTAAGTTGGTATATGTTATAATCTATCCCCCTTACAATCAATTTCATGAATAAATGACAATATTCCCCTTTCTCTCTCTGAAACCAATTTTACGAATTTCAATTTGACGCTGTTATGTTGTCAAAATTGCACTATGGTTTTCCATGCCAAAGTCATCGTGTAGTGAATACCATACCCATTTCCCTACCAAGGGTATTAACCTTTATTCTCATATACTTATTCATTTGGTACTTACATGTATTTATTGTATAGTCCTTGATCATGGAATAACCTATGATGTTGAATGAATTCATTTTATATGATCTATATGGAACACTTATGCATGAAAAAAACTGATTATAAAGGGTGCACCCTGATAGCATTCCAATGCATTGGGTAATGTTTAGTATCATGATATGTCATGTTCAATGAGGGTTTACTGATGATAATTCATGTTAAATGTGGGTTTACTCATGCTAATTCATGTGGAATGAGGGTTTACTCATGCTAATCCACGTGTAATTAACCTTGACTCATGCTAATATCATGTTGTATATTGTTTCCACATTTCCATGTTATGATTATCATGCTTATCATGCATTTGTGTTCATGTTTCTTTTATGCTCCATTGATATTACTATTGACTTACATGTATTTTGTTCCTCATTTTATTCAATATTTATTCCCTTATGGAACTTCTTAGCCCATCCTCTTCTTATGTATGTCCTTGGGTTATCCCATGCAGTGTTAAATATGAAGGAATGTTCTAGTCATGTAAAATAAGTTTTCAAAAAAGATTTTGTATTTTATGTTTTAAGTTTTTATGAAATGTTCATAATCCCCAAATACATTAGACCTATCGATATTATAAGTTTTATTAAGTGCAATTTATTTAATTAATCATGTTTAAATATGAAATAAAGGGAAAGGTTGTTATAGGAATTAAACCATGAAATATTTCACAATATGAGTTCCCACCAGACATCATTACCGTGATCGGTTATAGAAGAGGAAGTGGACCTTGTTTCTACATTCAACTCATTTGGGATCTTAACCCTAGGGAACACCAGTTCATGTCTTCCCTACCTTAGGGAGATAGATGAGGACAATCATCAGGTTAACTCAATCACTAATAGCTTCCTTGGAGGGATCCCATTTTTTATGGTCATCATCATCGACATATGACCATGATTTCACAAGAAGTTGCAGAGGAGGTTGTTTTTACACCAACTATCCACGTCGTGTCACCTAGTAGGAGAGTCTGCCAAGGGTATACAAACAATACAACTCTGGAGAAGGCTTTATCCCTACTACCGCCAATCCGTTTGCGTCCCACTAGTGTATCTTGATAGTGACTCAGAATCAATTCTAGATCATCATTGTTCATTAGCCTATGAATTCATAACAACTAGAATTGGTGGAAAATGACCCTCAAACGGTATCATGGGAAATGGACCTTCAAATGGTATTGTGGGCACCAAATCCTCTAACGACATCATGGGCATAGACCCATCAAATGGTACACCGGGCATCGATCCTCCAAACAAGATACTCTATTGAGGAAGAGCACTATCCCAACTTTTTCTTAGTCAATATGATATCAATTGGATATTAAGACTTCTCATCATATCATATGATCACACTCATTAAGAGTACAATCATACCCTCCCACAGTCATCTGAGTCACACTAGGTTGGCTTACTTTCTGCCACTAACACAGGAAAAGAAAGGCTCAACGATATCTTTTTGTAATCTATATAAGGTTTTACCGACTATGTTTTAATTTCAGAAGGTAATAATAATGGATCATATGGGAATTGGTAGAAGTGGGATCAGTCTATGGGGTCTAAGTTGGAACTCCTATCATCATCCACTCACCCTACCACTGATGGAGGAGAGGGTGTTGTCATGGCTCATACCAGCTATCCCCTTGAATATGACAAGGATATTTACATATAAGAACATATCACTCAACTCCAATGATAGAATAGGTATATTTGATACATAATTGTGGGAATACTCCTGAGATCTCTACCTCGAGATGATGTACTCGTGCCTGTTTATAGAAGCCCGCCTTACAGTGAAGTGCCCCAACCCACAAGCCTGAGGGAATTTTTATATTTTTCATCCCATCATTGGGTGAAATATAAACATTGATACACCTCTCTATATCTCATAGGGTTGGGTGAATTTCATTATTTACTACCTCCTCATTAGGGATATTCCAGAAATCATCTGAACTATGATGTTTCCACAAAACCTCTAGGAGAGTTGAGATCTTTTAATTAGAGTGAAGCATCTACATCATCCAAGAACCCTAATGCTTCATCACCTTCCACTGAACTAATAAAAATTAGAGATTTATACCTTAAGATCCAAACTCAACCTTGTGCCTACGCCAATGGAAGTATAGATAACGTGTGGGAGAAACATCATTCTTACCCATCTCTTGAAGATAGACAATGAAAAGCATATTCCTTCCAATCAATAAATGTCCCTAGGTATTTCAACTATTCCATGAAAAATGGTTTGATAGATATTCTAAAAATGAGAAATATGAGTGACACAAGGATGGTAGTCCATGACAATAATTTTCTCTTCTATCGAAGTCTCAGGAATAAAATAGAAGGTTGTTGTTACTTTAATGATTGGATTTAAGTACAGATGTAAATGGGGATATTGGAACCACCAACACCTAAATCCCTGCTCTAGTTCCCCGAGTGATTTGAATAGGACACAAAAGTTATGTAGCAGAGCATAATCCACATACCTCCTAGGGATAAACCACTATCTTTCAAAGAAATATTGAACAAAACATATTTTTTTCCAAACAAAGAATGTCTCCAAGTATTTTGACTATGCCATGGAAATCAGTTTGGTGGAACTCCTGACAATAAAGAAGCTGAATGAGGCGAGGTTGACAGTCCATAAAAACCATTACCCCTACCGTTGATGTCTTGGGTATAAAATAGAGAGTGTCTTTATATTCAAGGATTGGTTGGAGATACATGTAAGTACATTCTTGATAGAGTTGAAGGATCCTAAAACTCATGAAATATGTATAAGTGTTATCCAAGATCTATAGAAAGGGACACTCTCTTGATAGGATATTATAATGTTCATCCTTACCACAAGACATTAAAATACAGGACTAATGTACTTTCCATATAGAATTAAACTTCACAGGTTTTCTAGAACTACGTAAAACTTGATTCTCATCCTAATAAGATATATAGGTATGTATGGATCCTATATCCTGGTCCATCCACCTATATTCATGTCCTCACCACAAGACATTAAACTGTATGGATGATGTCCTTTCCCTAAGACAATAAACTACACAGGTTTTTCTAGAACTACGCATGGCTTTATTCTCATACTAATGAAATATATAGAGATGCTGAGATCCTATATCCTATCCCATCCACCTATATTCACATCCTTACTGCAATATGTTAAACTACACGACTAATATTCTTTCCGCATGACATTAAATTGCATGAGTTTTTTATAACTATGTACTACTTGTTTCTCATCCTAATGAGATATGTAGGGATGCTTGGATCCTATATCCCGGCCTAACCACCTATATTAACATTCTTACTGCAAGACATTAAATTGCATGGTTGATGTACTTTATTTATGAAATTAAACTACACAGGTTTTCTAGAACTACACATGACTTGATTATCATCCTAATGAGATATATATGGATGATAAGATTATATATCCTGGCCCAACCACGTCAATTCATGTCCTTACTGCAGGACGCTAATCTACACGACTGATGTCCTTTCCGCATGACATTAAACTGCATGGATTTTCTAGAACTACATACAGATTGATTCTTATCCAAATGAGATACGTAGGGACGTATGGATCTTATATCTTAGACCATCCACCTATATTCACATCCTCACTACATGATGATAAACTACACAAAACGTGTCTTGGTCACATGACAATAAATTTCATGACATCTTAATCCCTGAGAGACACTGTCAGCATTAGGTGGAAATTTTTGTTTCCAAAATCACCATTGATATAATACAATATCGATCCCAACTATATAAAAAAATCACTAATACCCCTTAGTCACTCACTAAGGTTGTTCTTTGATAGGTCACATCCTGAAAAATTTAGATATGGGAATCAAGGAAACCTTTTCAAAATGTGGAAAGCTGCAAACTAGAGAGAGTAGGCACATATCCTTGCTCACTCAAATTAATTCTATGGACATATTACTACTGTAGATATGGGGGAGGTGCATATCCCCACCCCTATGCATGAATTCCATCGGCATATTCCAATGGCACAATGAGGAAAATATTGGGTGTATATCCCCACTTTAATCAAATTCATCGACCAATATGCCCTTGCAGTTGAGATCATAAAAGAAAATATTCCTATACTTACCCTATTGAAGTGTCAGTGCTTTGTGATAGTAATAGAGGAGATCCACTAGTATGTTCAAGTTAAGATGCCAGGATAGTCTTATATTCTTATCCCTATGTCTACGAAAACTCAATACTATAATCCTTGTGAACAAGTGGTTGCTCCGGAGCAAGTAAATATTCTTGATCCATTCTGGGAGGATTATCATCATATCTCGGTAAAGAAGGAGGAATAGTATCGGGATCATATTCATACTCCAATTGGGGTTCACTAGGTGAGAGTGGCACATGCCTTAGGATGAGCTCATATTCCTATCACAAAATTCTGGTGACATATTCCAAAGGTCCAGGATCAGACTCATATCCCCATCCCAATCAAAGCTCGATATGTGAGAAACACACCTCAGTATGGGTTTATACTCCTATTGAAAAATACCAGTGGAATATTCCAAAGGCCCAGAATCGGGCTTATATCCCTGTTATGATCGAGGCCCACCAAGTGAGAGCAACATGCACCTCAAGAAAGGTTCATATCTCTATAAGAGAAACCCATTGGCATACTCTAATAGTTTCTATACTATGGGTTCATATTTTCACAACGCCAGATAGTTATAAGCAAGTTCTGATAACCTTCATACAACTAGATCATATCCTTGCACAATTCCAAAAGGCAGGTCATCATATTCTGACCACAACACAGATTGAAATCCATATTCCCAATATTCTCAATGAAAGTGTCCTTGAGGTTATTTGAGAAACATTCTTATCACCCCAAGGGTCTTTCGACTCTTCAACCGAAGAATAATGCATTCATTACTACAATATTCCTTCTCATAGTAGTGTGCAAATGGATCATAGGGAATTTACTCCTGACATCCTTCACGGTCAACCTCCCCATGTTGATATCTCCCATGAACAAGGAAATAATCCCCTTTCACAAACACCTTCATATAGAGAGGTGATAGAAAGTATTAGGTAAATTCGTTTAGAAATATGCTCACAATACTAGGGTTGAGCGTATATAGCACCCCATAAACCACCATTAGAACTTCACCATAGTCAGCAGGTGACCCAGAGAGGCATCCTCTGTGGTTTGACCTAGGAAAAGACATATAGCTCTGATGAAAAATAGCTGACATAGAAATATGGAGAGTGTTAGCTAGAAGAAACCTCCTAATCAAGCCCAAACCCATTTTAACTTCCAACTACGAGATCCCAAATGGGTTGAAAATCAAGTTAAATAGTTCATCCTAACCACATGATGTTAAACTATATAGACTTCAACCTGAACACATAATGATAAACTTAATAGAGTACATCCCGAATACATGAAATTAAACTATATGAGAATTTCTTTGATACATGATGATAAACTATATGATCTCATCTGGGTTACACGATGTTAAAAGGTACAACCTCATCCTTACCACATGAAATTAAAAATATATGGAAAAATTCCTCACCACATGATGTAAAACTACACAAATCCACAACCTCTTATTTCCTTCACATTGGGTGATCCATGTCCTTACGAAAAGATGATAAACTACATGGATAATGTCCTTTACTCATGACGTTAAACTGCATGGGTATTCTAGAACTACATTTGGTTTGATTCTCATTTTTTAGTGAGATATGTAGGGATGCATCGATCCTATATCTTAGTCCATCCACTACATGATACAAAATTCCCCATTCATACCCTCAAATGCATTTGTGTGGTGAGAGGAACCATTTTTATTCCTTGTTTCTCACACCAAGCATATCTCATGTGAGATTAGGAATTATAGTAAGGGCTTCTCTGCCAAACAAAACATGAAAGAACATGACAAGTCCATCAAGAACCTGAATTAAAGACCATAAAATGTATAACATGAGTCCTTTCAGCATGACATTAAAATGAACGATCAATGTCTTTACCACATGACATAAAACTACACAGTTCCAGAAGAACTATGTGTAGCTTGATTCTTGTTATAAAGGGATATGTAGTGATGCTTGGATCTCTAAATAATAGGACCAACTACAAAAATTAATGGAAACAATGCCCACTTTTCCATATAGGACAAACTTGTGAAGAGAGAGTTTCTTGTTCAAGAACTATGTGTGACTTGATTCCTGTCCTCACAGGATATGTAGTGACACCCATATTTCTAACTCCATGCACAGTTACAATAGATAAATATAAAAATGTTCCCTGTTGGAATATGGGTTAGACTTGCACAAGTAACTTCATTAAGAACTATGTGTGGCTTGATTCTCATCACCATGGGATACGTAGTGACACCCAGAATTCCATTCATGGGCCCAGTTGCAATGTTACCATTTCACGTTGGGGGACCCACATCTTCACTGCATGAGGTTAAACTACATGACCCCTAGAGAACTATGTGTGGATTGATTTTCATCATCATGAGACACATAGTGATTCTTGTACTTCCACCCCTAGGCCCATCCATAACATTTCCATTCTTTCTCATTGGTTCAAACATTTGTAACACATGTCGTTAAACTGCAAGGCTAACGTCTTAGTGGCATGACATTAAAAATTCACAACAAATACGTCTGTACTGCATGATGTTAAACTGTAAGGAAAATGTCTTGGTCGCATGACATTGAAAATTCACAACAAATACACCCTTACCGTATGATGATAAACTTCACAAAATATGTCCTTACCACATGATGTTAAACTAAATGGAATTACGTACGTCCCCACTACATGATGTTAAAATGTTCAGGACATCACCCAATATCTTCCCTTATCAAGGGACCACAAGGGCCTTACCCCAGTCAACTAGTGTATGAGGTGCTTCCTCCATATTTTAAATCACCTCAAACCATATACCACACTTCATGTCTTGAGCACCTCAGGTTACCGCAAACCATTTCATGGCCCTTTGAAAGGAAAAGAGTTCTATCAGTTCGGCCATCCTATTGATATAGAAGGGAATAAACCCACCAACTAAAGACATCTTGGCCCAGTAAAATGAGATTCCTAATCCTTGTGAGCCTGAAACCACCATGAAAGAACCCAACACCTCAGTCTATTTTGGGTCATACCTAGTATGATTATACCAATTCATTACTCATGATATGAGAACATCAATCCATGATTTACAACATCTTCATATCCTACTCTGAAGGATGTTGGTGTATTCTTGGACCTAGTTATCCTAATTAGGATCTTTTGTAACACCCCCCATACCATTTCCATGAATTTCATGACCTTAAACTACTTACATTTTGGTCAAAGTTGTACGACCTTAAACTCTATCCTATTATGGTCCAAATCGCAAGACCTTAAACTGCTGGAAAAAGTGGCACACAACTTTTCAGGTTGATAACCCACAAAAGGAAGACTAAGGAAAATTCAAGCCTTTTCTCACTAAGCACTCTACATATAGAGTTTAGGGGAAAAAGTGGGGCATAAATAAATAAATCATAAACCTCATAGGGCCTAATTTATAGCCCTAATAAAAGCCAAGATTTTCTCACTAGACCCCTAGTCTAAGAAAAAGTTATATTAACGGTTTTTTACATATCCTCACCATAAGAACATGTTCATTATGTGATGGAACAACTTTTAGGATTCTCTAACCCTTCTTGAATCTTATATTTTCTATAAATCACACTTCATGATTTGAAGTGCCTGGGGTTGTCGCAAACCTTTCATAGACCTTGGAAGGGAAAATAGATCTATATACTTGGCCATGCTATTGATGTAGAAGGGAATATAACCAACAATTAGAGATATCATGGCCTAGTATAAAGGTATTTCTAATTATTGTGATCACAATTTCACCATGGAAGAACCTAGCACCTCAGTGTGTTTTGGGTCAGCCCTGATATGATTGTCCCATATCATTACTCCCAACCAGAGCATTTTGAATCATGATTTACAATATATGTACCATACCATTCAAGAATATTAAACACCATAGATGTTATTTCACCATGTCTTATACCCTTTCTTAAGGTAGGAACATGACACTCTACTCCCAAACCTTTGATGATATACACCTCATGATTCAAAACCACAAGGTGTAGGGATCAAGCTTCACATTAGAAGATAAGTTTCCCTAGGGTTACAAAAACCATTCCTAGATAGATATCCTATATACCTAACTTCATTATCTAGATGTTTAAGTCTTCATAAATCACTCATAACCCTCAGAAAAAAGTGTAGATCATCTTTTCTTGGCCATGCTACCGATGCATAGGGGATCTAACCTACCAACTAAGAAGAATCTCTTCATTATAAGAAAAAAACTCAAATACTTATGATCCCTGGAAACACCATGTCAAAACCTCGAATCTTAGAGTGTCATAGGACATACCCGATATGTCTACCCTAACCCCTATTCACAGGCTCAAGATTTTGGGTTATGACTTACATCACCCATATTCCAACTATCTAGGAAGACATAAAATCCCTAATATTACTCCCTCAACCCATATTAACTCCATCAATATTCCATGAACCTTGGAGAAGAGTGGAGTCCCCTTTTTTTTGCCCATAATGGTGATGCATATGGGATCTGTCCAACCAACCAGAGGTATCCCCTCCTTGAAAGAAAGGAACTCTAATCCTTATGAGCCTTAGAAACACTACAAGAGAATTCATCACTAAAGAGTGTTTCGAGTCATCCTTGGACTAAATACTCCATATTACATATTTATTGAAGGTACAAGATAGAAGACCCTAAACTACAATAATAAAAAGATCCAATCTAGAAGACCATAAACTACAGCACATCAAAGGTCCAAGCTTGAAGACCCTAAACTACAATACAATAAGGGTATGAGATAAAAGACTCTAGACTAAAACACAATGATGGTCTATCATGTAAGACCTTAAAAAAACCAACCAAAATAGACATAATACTTTCTATGATGAAAACCAATTAAGGGAATCTTGGAAAAAATTTGGGCATCTGATCACTAGACATGAACTTTGTATGATACAGGAAATATTGAGCATTTATAAAATGGAAGAGGCATAGAAACTTGTTAGGTTGAAAATCTATAAGAAAGATGACTAAGTAAAAGACAATTATATTCCTACTAAGTCTTCATCTATATAAATCATAGAAAAAGTTAGGGGAAAACAAATAAAAAGATACAAATCTTGTGGGGCCCACCATATTTCCTTAGAAAAAATAAAGTTATGCTCGATAAATTCCCATGACTTAGGTATAATTTAGAGCATTATACCTTTGGGAGGGATACCATTATCGAATTATCCATGTAAATCCGATAATCTCAATACAACTAGAGTAGGCAATAAATGAAGAATTTCATGTCAGTGAAAATTCAGGAAAATTTCTCAAGAAAAACCTATTTTATGTCAATCACTCAAATCTAGGTGATTTGATATATTAAGTTTTACGCACTAAGGATGGACATCATGGATGATCTGAGAAACATCTCCCCCCCGAACATGGATCTATACCTGAGATTTTGTCACAAAATAGTGACATTCCCCTTACTACATATGAGCCACATCTACGTAAGGAAATTCATCATACAGTTATTTATCTATGAACCTATGTTACCTATACATGAGTTTGATCTGCATAATGGTATATTTCATAACTATGTATGGCTTGAGTACCATCCTCATTGAATATGCAGGGACATCCAAGTACCTTACTTTGGGTCCAGCCATAGGTTCCTTTTCAACCAATCCCTATTATATTATGGGGTTCATAAACATTCCAATATTAGGGTATCAATTCCCCTAAAAAAATCCCATTCCTATCTCATATTTATCCAAGCACTTGTAGTTAGAAGTATCTTATGGATAAAACCTTAAGTTTTTTAGTAACATACTCGAGACTGATCCTATCAAGTGGCTCAATATCAAAGCTCTTAAGATATTCATATATGTGTAAAAGTGATCTATGTTTACCTTATAATAATAGTTTTTTCAATCCAAATTAATCTCATTCTAAGGGGGGGTATTTTTTTGGCACCCATAATTGTTCATATTTCACTTTATCATCAAAGATTTGATAAATGATAAGACCATGCAAAACATTGAAGTAATTCACATAAAGAAATTGGAAATGGAATACATGAAGGATTAGGATTTGGTTTAAGGTAATATATGTGTGGGTATTATACCCATTTTTTTACTTAATAATATTTTATAAGTATTATTATGAACCCTAACTAAAAAATTAGGCCAATACACTGGCTAACTAGACTAGGGATTGACAACAGGCACATGTGGGAATAGAGTTGACCACACTTAGTAGGATCCAGACCAGGCTATCCAGAGGATGAAGGGTATAATGCCCAAAATAGGTGAATGAGCCTGTGTGTAGGTCCCTTAAGGTGCAAGACTGAAGCTGTGCATAGTTTGGGTAGAATACCCGTAGGGATACAGCCCGGATGGAGGTGTGTGTGGGTGGTACGGGTGTCGAACCCCATTGTTATATTGATGGAGCAAAAACCACTAGATGAATTATAAATCAAAGGGAATGCATAGTGATGTTTTTATGTGGGATAAAGAAATTGGACGTTACTGTTCACAAGATGAAATCACAGCCGCCCAATCATGCCTCCCGACGATATCAACCGATCACTTCAATATTGCACATCGTGAGTTAAAATTAATTCAATATCATGATGTGTAGATTCAAATAAAATCTACATGGTGTAAGAAATCCATCTTCAACCTCCCAATCGCCTTTCACTCTCCGATTCCACTAGTTCGACATGGAAAGACGCCACTTGCATGATCACTCGATGAATACCATGGTTGCCATCTCCAATCCTTCTCTAATAATAGAGTGAGTCTAAGACAAACAACATGGGTCACTGTGATATCCAATCATGAGAACCAGTGACATGCCACAAGATCTACCACTAGTTCTTGAATCCATTGTATGATTATCCTTTGATCATTTGATATAAGTAAAGACAATCAAGATGGTTATCATGATATGTTGACTATCATGATACCTTTATCATCCTCAATTATTTTCATCTGAATTAATTCAAGTTTACCAAATCACGTGATGTCACAAAAGAAAATCGAGTGAATGAGGATCATGTGAAGCCTCCTCGAGGCTTTGTGATGTTGATTTGGAAAAGCCTCCACCACCTCACCTGGTGAACGTGACATCCTCCCCATGCAAAGTGACACCACATTTGGCAAACCCCGGCCTATAAATAACCCAGTCCCTTTAAAAAATAGGAGAGTCAAGGGGGATAATAGGGAGTAGAGGAGAATGAAATAAAAGGAACAGGGTTGCCAACCACCACCCACCGAATAACATCTTCAGGTGATCATGAAAATCCACCACATGATCTTTTTAAGAACATGAAATCACATGAAAAACTGAGCATCATGCGATGCCTGGTTTATGCAGGGTGTTCTTGAGATCACATGATCCCCTCCCCTTTGTTTTTGGTTTCTTGAATTTTCTAAGTAGGGCCTTTTCCCATGCAGAAGGTCCATGTGTGAACCCTCTTCACTCACCCAAAAGATGAATTGAAGGACCTTCACTTGAAACACTTGATCTTATGAGTGAAAAAATGTCATGATATGAAATAATAAATTCCCTATAATTTATGGAGCACCCATACTAGTGCCCTTATTATGCACCAACGTACATGAAAAACCTTGGTCTCATGAATACCATGAGAACATTTGTCTTGTAATGATCACATTAAACCTTATACATGGACGTCTAGGCCAGAAAAAAATCTTGTGGGTTCTTAGTTTGATTACTGAGACCGTCATGAGACCCTTTGTTGGAGGAACACAAACCACATGAAGAAAGAATCTTCATGATAACGAAGCACTCTCATGGACTCATGATTATGTGGGATGCCACCCCTAGATTTTGAATCCAAGATAGACGACCCTCAATATAGGCCCTATATATATGTGATGCCTCTCTAAAACCTTTAATAGGAAATCATGCATGCCCTCAATATCATGATACTGGGAGTCTTTGTATCTCAACATTTGGATACAACTTTGGGAGTGGCCACCTCAATATTAAACATCCCCGAAGACACCCCCACCATGAAAAAAATGATAAGGGTATGCAACCCATGCATCATACACCCTCTCCATATAGTGTGTACCCTTTCCTATACATCTAGAGTCTTTGATACACTTCCCCTGTGCATGAATACAAATCCTTCCATATAATTCCTTTAAGATCATGTGAATCGCGCGAAGGATGTAACTTAATGTGACACCTTCATGCAGAAATTACCTAGCCTTTATATGGCCTCAACCCATTGGATAATTCATGGGAAGACCTTTCCATAACCATGAATCTCTATGACTAGGTGAATAATTGTACATATAGACTTAGGGAATAATACCTTTAGACATGATCTTGTGGAACTAAAACAAATGAAAGACCCTAAAGACATATGTGATACCCCTCTATGTGAATTGTTTAAAGACATGCGATCATAAGAACTTTTGGTGGTGTTGCGATAAACTTAGGAAATCTTGGATAGGTCACATTAGTCAGAATACAAGCCTTGAAAAATCCAGGTTGATCTCACAACAACTAATTGACATGTCATGATTTTCACATAGCAATCCAAAGACAAGCCAAGTTGATTAGGAGACAGCTCCTTAATATGTCTGTGTTGTCACACGACAAGTTAAGAGAAAGTCATTCCAATCATGAAAATCAACTTGAAACTATCTGCCTCGATTATATTAAGATATAATAGACAATGAAATTTTATCATACCAAGGAATTATTGACATGTCTACATGATCATGAGATTTCCCATTGACATTTCACCATTGTCATATGATAGTCCGAAGACGAGTTAGGTTGATCAGGTGGAAACACATAGTAATATTTGCTCTGATCATTCACAAGGCCCCATACATGTACTCTTTGATTATGTGAAGTATCTAGGACATAACCAATTAACTCATGAAAAGGAACATGAGACAAGTTAGTTTATTATGAAAAATTCCCTGTTCATGTTCTCTTTGGTCATGTGGAAGATCTTAGGCATGCCAACTTAGGTCATGCGAGGCATCATGAACACATCAAGCAGAAACCCTTGGAAATGTCTGCCATAATAGATTTATACCCCAAATACATCATATAAACAATCAAGACATATCCAATAAGAATCCAAGACATGTTAGACATATCCCTTATGGCATGTCAACTTTGTCTAGAAGACCCACTTGGACACATGCCATGTGGACCCCAGCCAGGAACCTTCAGCCGTATTCCCCTTTTATAAGTGAAGTGTCTTTGATGAACTAGGGATAACCACCCATAATACCCTATTGGTTTCATGTTCTTAGACAAAACTTTTATGTTTTCCACTTCTCTTTATCCATCAAAAGATAAAGATTGAGTATACGAAAGGGACGCCTCAGTGCGTAAGCCCCGATTAGTTGGAAATCCATCTTAAAGTAAGTCCCTAACATTCCTGAAACCTCAAGGATAACAATAATATCTTTGAGTGTGATCATCCAACTTATCCTATCAGTGGGTTAATAGATAAATGAACTTTGAGAACTTTGATTTTCTCTATATCCGGGATACGTAAGAAACCTTCCTAAGGCCTGAGATCTAAAGGGAATCCAATTTGGTGTAAGTCCCCTCATGTCTCTTATATTTAAACCATCTCATGGTATGATCACTCTTCCTTGTCCATTAGAAAATAAAAAGAGGGTTCATACATGAGCATCATTTTAAGTATAAGTCCTGATTGTGCCCTTGAGTACCTCAAAGCCATCAACAGGTTTGGGATTGACTGAACTATGATGAATCTGATTCCTATTATAAAACATGATATGTAGGATGCCTTACTAAGGACCTAGATCCATACCATATCCTCTATGATATGGGAAATCATACCCCTCAAAGGTAAAACTTAATGTGTAAGCCCCATAAGGATATGATCACATGCAACATGTCTGATCTACCACAATCTCTTATTTCCTACAACGATCATGGATCACATGATCTTAGAGACCAACTATGATTGTATCAAAAGCATGTTGAGAATTACCCTAGTATGGAATCTTCACTATTGGGATGTACATATGATTACATCTCATCTCTGCTCAAAGGTCCATATTCTCAAAGAAGAAATCTAGGACAGTATTATATGCATAAGTCCCTCTTAGAGACTCTATTATCATATCTCTCATGATATAGATGCCTATTATAATAACTACATTGACTATGATTCCTATATTAAATAGGACATGTATGACACCTCATCGAGGTCCAAGATTGATACCAACGTTATTACCGCATGACATTAAACTGTATGGATGGGTCCAATCACATGACCTTAAACTATGTCAAAAAAACTATGTGGGTTTTGATTCCTATTTTCATAGGATAAATAGGATACCTCACAGAGGTTTAATCCCATATCCAAGACACCAACCACATCCTTGTATGATAATATAATCCAAAGTGACGAAATGTGTCCATAACCTAAAGCATCATAACTAAATAAGAGAATGATAAAGAACCTATTATATACACACAATTTTTCATATTGACACATGTTTTTAATCAAGTCATTGACATGGGGGTAACCAGTCCTGTATTGAGTTTTGGGAAGGATTTCATGAACATATCTTAAATCTATATGAGAGTCCTGGAGTAGGAAAAAATTACCCCCAAAAGGGTATGATGAGACTGACCTCCCATCCTCTTGACTAATGTGAGTCCCTAAGCGTCTTTGAGCATGAAACACCAAAGGAACACCTACCTTTGGAAAGTAGTTCTGTACTTAGCTATATATGTGAGAACCATTGGGAGTTTCTAGGGAATACTAAACAAATGGAAAATATTATGTGAGCGATTAAGCAAGGTCTTAAAGCCCCCACAATAAAACTGTTGGGAGAAATCCAATCCACATCCCATTTCCTGAAGAAATATTCCTTTATGTGTCAATGAAAACCTTCTATTACTTGATCTACCGAACCATTGATTATTGAACAATGGATAAACTACATAGAAAATATCTTTTCTATACTCTATTTTTCAGAGTAAGATAAAGTCACCCTAGTAGTATACCGCTTAGAAGGAGAATCTGATCAATGGTGGAAACTAATTAAAAACACATAGTCAAGAAGGGAGATCGATGAAATAGAGTGGGAAGAGTTCAGTGGAGTATTTTTCAATAAATATCCCCCATTCGATACGAATGAAAATGGAGAAGGAATTCCTTGAACTAAAGTAAAAGGAAAATGAATTGGTGGGAAGCTATGAGATGAACTTTACAGGACTTGATCGATACACAACTAGCTTCATTATGGATACTAAGGGAAAATTTGATAGATTCTTCAGTGGATTGAGACCCCTTCTATGGAGAAATCTAGCAAATCATGACTATGAAAACTATGAGGAGACAATGTGGAGTGATATGAAGTTTGAACTAGAATTCTAAGAGATGAAGTGGAAACATAGATTAAATGTAAAGAAGATATCTATGGAGCCAAACTCAGGGAGGAACTTTGATCATGGAAGAGGAGGAAAGAACGTGAAAATTCACACATGAACAAAATGTGGGAATAAGTATTTTGGGAACTGATTACTTGGGAGTGGAAAGTGATACAATTGTGGAAGAGATGTCCATATAGCTCAAAATTTTCATGACAGGGTGAAGCCTCTACTTCCCAACACTAAAGACAAAGGGAATATGGTGTAGGCCCAGCTGGAAGTTCAATGCTTCAAGTGTGGATAGCTTGGTCACTTTTTCAATCAATGTCCAAATCAACAGGTAATGCTGGAAACCACCATCAACCTCATCATAGGCCAAGGGACCAAGGTTGGGAATTTTATATCATGATGGCTGAAGTGGAGGCTCCAAATGATGTGGTGATAGGTACACTCATTGTACTCTCCAATATAGAAAGTACTTTGTTTGATTCTGATTCTACACATTCCTTTATTTCATCCAAGTTTTCAAAGAATATAGAATCAATCCCTAAACTTATATAAGTATAGTTATCATTCAATACTCTTAAAGGAATTATCTTAGCATCAATAGTGTATAGAAACTCTAGTATTAACTTTGAAGAGTAAAATCTCATCACAAATATAGTAGTCATTCCCATGTTGGAATTTGATAATATAATAGGTATGGACTGAATCTCAAAGTATAATGCTAAGATCAACTGTAGAAGCAATGAAATTTCAGTAGTCTTGAATGCAGAACCCAAAATCATTTTTAAAGGAGAGATATTATGACCTGATATTTTCCTAGAAACACCTCCTATATTTTTCCTCATGAATATGATTAGTGAATAGAGATAAAGAAATTAAAATATAAAGATAGAGAATGTCAATATAGTTCCAAAAAACATTAATGTATTTCTTAAAGAGTTACCTAGACCTCCCCTAAGAAGATAGGTAAAGTTATCCATTGAAATCAAACATGGATCCAAGAAGATATCAAACAACCCATATAGAATAGAAAATATGGAGTTAGAGGAATTGAAGAAACAACTTCAAGATCTTTTGGAAAATGAATTTATTTGACCAAGTGTGTCTCTTTGGGTAGAACCTTTGCTCTTTGCGAAGAAGAAGGATGCACTAGTGGAAAAAACATTTAACACGTCGGCATTTTTCACGTCGGTTCTATATAACCGACATTCAAAGCTATAATGATCGATATATCATGTTAGTTGTTTTATAACCGACATGATATATCGATCAGGATCCATATTTTATATCGGTTATTTTATAACCGATGTAAAATATACAGAGATTATCTTTTTATGTCGGTTATTATATAACCGATGTGCAAATCGAATCTGGCGCGCTTTATCACGTCGGTTATAAAATAATCGATGTGATAAAGGAAAGATCGACACTTTATCATTAAGGTTATTAAATAACTGATGTGATAAAGGAAAGCTCGATGCTTTACCATGTTGGTTATAAAAAAACCAACTCGATAAAGCCAATATCAGCAATTTATCATGTTGGTATGAAGCGACATATATCACATCGGTCAAAAAATTACCGACGTGATAAATTGTTTTCTATGTCAATTATTAAATAAATAACTTTATAAAAAAAATAGTTTATCATGGAGGTTATTAAATAACCGACATGATAAATCTTTTAAATGATTCATCACACCTCGTATTCAGTCATTCTGTTTTCTTCGATCGGGTGACCTATGACTCGTCTCTCTCACGCAGAAAACCTAGAATCAATTCATCGAAGTCGTGCCCTACAACATCATTTTGACAACATCATTCTTCATATTTATTATTATCAGATCTATCAGGTTGACTCACAACACTCAAGTAATCCTTACATGATTCCTTTTTAGTTTTTTTCCACGATTCCCTAAACTAATTTGTTGAGATGTTATTTTTCTTTGTTCTTGCAATCATGGTTAGTTTCATAGTGTTCATATATACCTTGCTAAATTATTTTTTTGGTAAAATAAACCTATGGAAGTGATATATTGAAAGTTTATGATTTTTGTGTGTTCTATCATGTGTGTGTGCGCGCACAGGGGGTTTCCAAGGGGGTGGGGGCTGTGCAAGTGGGTGGGGGTGTACATGGGGGTTGGGTGGGCTATCTAGTTGGGTGGGGGTATCCAGGGGGTGTCAAAGGAGGTGGGGGGGGGGTGTCCAGGGGGGTGTGGGGGCTGTCCAAGGGGGTTGGGGGTGTCCAAGGGGGTGCGGGGGATGTTAAAGGGGGTGGGGGTGGTGTCCAGGGGGTGGGGGGCTGTCCAGAGGGTTCGGGGGGCTGTCCAGAGGGTTCTGGGGGGGGGGGGGTTAGGGGTGTGTGTGTGTGGGGGGGGGGGGTCGAAGGGGTGGGGGGCTGTCCAAGGGGGTGGGTGGGGGTGTCCAAGGGAGTGGGGGGACTATCCAGAGGGTTTGGGGGGTTGTCTAGGGGGGGGGGGCTGTCCAAGGGAGTGGGGGGGGGGGGGGGGTGGGGGGTGGTGTCCAGGAGGGGTGGGGGTGTCTAGGAGGGGTGGGGGTGTCCAAGGGGTGGGGGGTGGGGGGGGACTGTCCAGAGGGGTGGGGGGCTATCTAAAGAGGTCGTGGTGTCTAGGGGGTGTCCAAGGGGGTGGGGGTGGTGTCCAGAGGGTTCAGGGGGTTGTCCAGAGGATTGGGGGGTGTCCAGGGTGTCCATGGTGGTGGTGGTGGTGGGTGGGGGGGGGGGGGTCCAAGGGGGTGTGGGTGTCGAAGGGGGTGGGAGGGATGTCCAAGGGGGTAGGGGGGATGTCCAAGGGGGAGGGGGCCTATTCAGATGGTTTGGGGGGTTGTCCAGGGGGGGGGGGGGCTCTCCAGAGGGTTGGTGGTGTCTAGGGGGGTGTCCAAGGGGGTAGGAGGTGGTGGGGTGGTGTCCAGAATGGGTGGGGGTGTCCAAGGGGGTGGGGGCTGTCTAGAGGTGTGGGGGCTGTCCAGGGGGTGGGGGATGTTCAGAGGGCTTGGGGGGGGGGGGCTGTCCAAGGGTGTGGTGCTGTCCAGGGGGTGTCCAAGGGGGTGGGGGTGGTGTCCCGAGGGGTCAGGGGCTGTCCAGAGGGTTGGGGGGTGTCCAGGGTGTCCATGGTGGTGGTGGTGGTGGGGGGGGGGGCAGTCTAGGGGTGTGTGTGTGGGGGGGGGGGGGTCCAAGGGGGTGGGGGGTGTTGACAGGGGTGGGGGGATGTTCAAGGGGGTGGGTGGGGGGGATGTCAAAGGGGGTGGGGGCCTGTCTAGAGGGTTTGGGGGGTTTTCTGGGGGGGGGGGCTATCTAGAGGGTTGGGGGTGTCCAGGGGGGTGTTCAAGGGGGTCAAGGTGGGGGGTGGTGTTTAGGAGGGGTGGGGGTGTCCAGGGGGGTGTCTAGAGGTGTGGGGGGCTGTCCAGGGGGTGGGGTGGAGGATGTACAGGGGGTGGGGGTGTCCAGAGGGGTGGGGGCTATCCAAAGGGGTGGTGGTGTCTAGGGGGGTGTCCAAGGGGGTGGGGGTGGTGTCCAGGGGGTGGGGGGATATCCAAGGGGGTGGTGGTGTCCAGGGGGTGTCTAAGGGGGTGGGGTGGTGTCCAAGGGGGTGGCAGATAAGTGTCAGTTGGGATTGACTATTGCATCATGGTTTGTGATATTATGACATGATGATTGTATTGTTTCATGTATATTAGGCTATAATTTATTAGTGTTGTTTAAGGGGATGGGGGGTGGTGTACAAGGTGATGGGGGGTGGTGTCCAAGGGGGTTGGTACAGTCTATGTTTGAGGTTTCCACTATGATTTTTCAGGATTCAAGAATTATGAAAAGATGAGGGGTGTTGAAATATGATTCTATTTGGTTATATATATTTTTAAAAGTCATTGACTATGAAAAAATTATGGGATATGGGGGAGACCATGTCTTGGGTTTCAAAGATGCGTCTTTATCCTGACCCCATTGTGCTGTGATGATAGGATTTACGCTGTGATTTTCTCCATTCGAGTTTTTATTTTAAATTTGATATGATTCTCATGTTTAGTCCATTTTCTCTAATTTTATATCAACCATTGGAGGCCCCATGAGTTTCTTGGATTCCATGTAATTTCCTTAAATAAGTTACTTATTCCATGTTCTTCTTCCTTTATTATTTGTTTCTTTTTTCTTCTTCATCCACTTCTTCTTCTCCTTCATTCCTTCTATTATTAGGGATGTTTGGTCATTTTTAAATTGACAGTTTAATAGTAATCGATGTGTTCTAGGGTTATTAGGAGAGGTGGGGGTGTCCAAGGGGGTGGGGGGCTGTCTAGAGGGGTGGGGGGATATCCAAGGGGTGGGGGGGGGGGCTGTCCAGAGAGGTGGGGGGCTGTCCAAGGGGGTGGTGGTGTCCAGGGGGTGTCCAAGGGGGTGGGGGGTGGTGTCCAAGGGGGTGGGGGTTTCCAGGGGGTTGGGGGTGTCCAGGGGGGGGGGGTGTCCAAGGGGGTAGGGGGTGGTGTCTAGGGGGTGTCCAAGGGGGTGGGGGTGGGGTCCAGGGGGTGGGGTGGCTGTCCAAGGGGGTGGTGGTGTCCATGGGGTTTCTAAAGGGGTGGGAGTTTGGGGGGGGGGGGTGTTCAAGGGGGTGGGGGTGGTGTCCAAGGGGGTGGGGGTGATGTCTAGGGGGGTGGGGCTGGTGTCCAGGGGGGGTGAGGGGCTGTCCAGAGGGGTGGGGGGGGGGGGTTGTCCAGAGGTTTCAAATCGTTAGGATCTGTGTAATTTTTAGTAGTGAATGTATACATATTTTAATATTTATACTTCATATTTTTTTTACGGAAGAGTGAATTTGGTATCCAGTTGCACCAGGATGTATTCTTTGTGAACGTTAAGAATAAATGATCCAAGATGAATTTAAAATGGTTATATCTAACTATATTTTATTTTTAAAATCATATTTAGGCATAATTTTTTAAATACGCATAGATTTGTTTTATATTTCAAATTTTTTTTACATTCAAATTATGATTTTTTTCATACAAAAATATATTTGTCTTATCTTAAAAAGATTTATATTTTTTATATTTGTTATAGGTAATAATGAGTCGAAGTTGGATTATGGCACATCAAATGAGCAATGAATATGAGGAAGGTGTTGATACCTTTTTGGAAATTTCTAAACAAAATGTTCCAAGTAGTGACATTTTTTTCTGTCCATGCATGAAATGTTTGAATATAAAGAAGTTGAAAAGTATAGAGATAAAAGATCATCTGATTTGTTATGGTTTTAATCCAAGTTACAGCCCTTGGATTTGGTATGGTAAAACTGGATGGAATGTCACTGATGATGATGATTCACAAGATGGTGACTCTGATGGAATTGGAGAAATGATTCGCAATATTACAGCAGAAAAAATTGAGATAGAACCGACAGTTGCATGTCTATATGGTGATACTAAAAAACTATTATATCCTGGTTGTATATATTTTACAGTTTTGTCAGTGGTGTTAAGATTGATTAACCTGAATGAAAAATATGGATGGAGTGACATAAGTTTTACAGAGATTCTATAATTGATGAAAGAAATTCTTCCAAAAGATAATGATCGTACATATTCACATTATAAGGCCAAGAAAATATTATGCCCGATGGGATTGGGATACAAGAAAATACATGCCTGTCCGAATGACTGTATGATATGTAGGAAGGAATATGAATTTCTATAAGAGTGTCCTAAATGTGGGACATCATAGTATAAGGTGAAAGAAAAATTAAAGGCTGATGTAGAGATTACAAAGATCCCTTCAAAGTTATTTCGGTATCTTCCTATAATTAATCGTTTCAAACATTTATTTTCTAATTCACATGATGCAAAAAGGTTAAGATGGCATGATGATGAGCGGTTATGTGATGGAAAAATATGTCATCCAGCTGATTGTCCATAATAGAATAAAATTGATGAGGAGTATCCTACATTTAGAAATGAAATTAGAAATCTCAGACTAGGGTTGTTCACAGATGGAATGAATCCATACCGAACCATCAGTAGAACACATAGTTCATGGCCTGTTTTATTGGTAATTTAAAACCTCTCTCTTGAAGTTTTTATGAAGTGAAAATATGTCATGTTGAGTATAATGATCTCTGGTCCGAATCAACCTGACAATGATATTGATGTTTTCTTGTCACCGTTGATTGATGATTTTAAACTTTTATGGGAGGATGGTATTAGGGTGTATGATTCTTATAAAATAGAATATTTTCAACTGCATGCAGTTCTTTTGTTCCCTATAAATGACTTCCTAGCATATGGAATTTTTTTTTGATACAATGTTAAAGGGAATAAAGCATGTCCAATTTTCGAACAACAGACGTCATATTGTCAATTGCATCATGAGAGGAAAACAATGTACATGGGTCATAAAAAGTTTTTGCCTATGGATCACTCTTATAGAAGACTAAAAAAGGCATTTAGTGGCTCACAAGAATTTGATATTTCTCCAAAACCTTTATCCCCTAATCTGTATTTTTAGAGGGTGAAAAACCTTGATGTGACATTGGGAAAGAAACATAAATCTAGTAATGATAGTCATATTTGGAAGAAAAGGTCAATATTTTTTGAGCTACCATATTGGAGATATCATGAAGTTAAACATAGTATTGATGTCATGCACATGGAGAAGAATATCTGTGATAGTTTGATTGGAACATTGTTAGATATTAAAGGAAATAAAAAATATGGTTTGAATGCAAGATTAGAATTACTATCAATGGAAATACATTTGGAGTTAGCTCCCACTTTTAATGGAAGATGAACATTTCTTCCCCCAGCTTGTCATACATTATCTAAGAGGGAGAAAATTAGCTTTTTTTAGTGTCTTCATGATATCAAAGTGCCTCAAGGTTATTCTTCAAATGTAAAAAAATTTTTCTCATTGAAGGACTTGAAGTTGATAGGTATGAAATCTCATGATTGTAACGTCATGATGCAACAACTTCTACCAGTTGCATTGCGTGGAATATTTCCCATCCATGTCAGAAAGACTATAATGAAGTTGTGTTATTTTTTAAATTAAATTTGTAATAATGTGATTGATTTGAATGCTTTGAACATTTTGGAAAAGGATACAATTTGTATACTCTGTCAATTGGAAATGTATTTTCCTCAAACTTTTTTTGATGCAATGGTGCATTTAATGATTCATCTGGTTCGAGAAATATAGCATTGTGGACCTGTATATCTTCGTTGGATGTATCCTTTTGAAAGGTATATGAAAATATTGAAGGGGTATGTTAAGAATCCATATCGACCTGAAGCCTCCATTATTGAAAAGTATATTTCTAAGGAGGGTGTAAAGTTTTGTAAGAGCTACTTGGATGCGGCGCAACACATAGGTTTGCCTCCATCTTTCCATGAACGAGTTAATAATGAGGGAAAGGGGATTCATGGCTTGAAAGTCAAATAATTTTTAGCTAAACAGATGAAGAAGTTAGAATCATAAATCTTGAATAAAATAGATGATGATCAACCATATATTACATTGCATATTATTGAGTTGAAACAATGTCATCCAAAGAAGAAAGAAATGTGGATTTTGAATGAGCACAACAATTTTTTTTTTCATGGTTTAAAAAGACCTTGCTTGGTAGATCAGATGTATTAGAGACATTAAAATGGATAGTGGGTGGTCCATGTTTAAATGTGATAACATGGTCCAGTTATGACATTAATGGCTATACATTTCATATGAAAGCTCAGAACAACAAAAGTGCATTTTAGAATAGTGGTGTATTGGTGTTTGCAGAAGAAATGCATTTTTCGAGTGCTAAGGAAAAAAACCTAATTTATACATCAAGTTCATATTATGGAGTGACTGAAGACATGTGGGAGGTTGATTACTTTAAAATTAATGTTCCTGTTTTTAACTGTAAATGGTTTATCGGTAACAACAGTGTCAGACACGATGAATTTGGAATGACAGTTGTTAATCTGAATAGATTGGAAGAAACAACTGATTCTTTTATAATTGAAACACATGAAAAAAAAATTTCTATGTAGTAGATCAATCAGATATGCAGTGGGATTTTGTTTTACATGGGAAAAAACAATATGTTGGTGAGGATGAACTTGATGAAGATGATGATTTATATGAGATCCCTACTTCTATGGAAATATTAACAGAACATAATTATGAGCATGTTGAAGACATGGTTTGTTCCATAAGGAACGATCACGACGAAGGAACTTGGGAAAACAATCCATTTTTAAATTCCTAAAATTAAAGGTAACATTTGTTTATTTCTTGTTTACATTTATTATTTTCATAAAATGTTAGATATTGAATGTTTTTTCATTATTAAAACATGTATTAAAACAAAATAAGTATAGGTTTTTGTTTGTTTTAATTTTGTTTAGTTTACTTTATCATGTTTACCATTACATAAATTATATATCTATTATTTTTGTTCAGTGACAATTACTTTACCATGTTTACCATGTTTACCAGGTTTACCATGTTTTAATTTTGTTTAGTTTACTTTATCATGTTTACCATTACATAAATTACATAAATTATATATCTATTATTTTTGTTCAGTGAAAATTACTTTACCATGTTTACCATGTTTACCAGGTTTACCATGTTTACCATCTTGACCATCTTTACCATCTTTACCATTGTTTAACATGCTTACCATATTAACCATGCTTAATATTACGTAACTTAGTACAATTTTCTATTTTCTGATTACAGTAGTATTAAAATATTTGAATTTGTATATTTGTGAACTAATGTTTGTTTTTTTGATTTGAAGGATAATGACAGATCAATCAGTTGATCAACCACATGATTCTAGAGATGAGCATATTGGTCATACCTCTAGGGATGAACATTCACATGCTCCTCTTGATGTTCCCCAATCTTCCTCATGTGCTCCCATTACGACAAAGAGTTCAAGAGTTGGTAAATGTGGGTGCACACATTTACCAAAATTACCACTTTCCCATATGCAGGATCAGAGGATACTCGTTGAGTTTGATGAGGATGATATTCCTGGAGGTCCAAATGAAAAATATTTTAAGAGTTTTGTATCAACTCAGGGTAAGATAAAAGTAAGCATTTTGTATGATGACTGGAGAAGTTTGGACAAAGCGATAATCTCTCAGTTTTGGGAGATGATTTTGGTAAGATCTTTTGCTATTTTTTTCCTATTATTTAAATGTTTCTAGTATATATAATATGTTTAACCTCTTCTTTATCAGATGAAATTTGATATTCCTGACACTGGAGGAGTCAGGAAGAAATGCTTTTCAATGGCTTCCAAGAGATGGAGGGATTTCAAATCAACCCACACATCTGATTTCATTTTTGGTCATAGGAGTCAGGAAAATCCATGTCCTATATATCCTTTCATAGATGAAGACACATGGAGACATTTTGTTGAAAGTAGAAGAAAAGATTCATTTTTGGTAATGGAAATGTAAACTTTTATAAGCTTTCTTATATAAATTATCTTATTAATGTTTTGTTAATGATTTCTTATTCTTAATTTATAGAAAACAAGGAAATATCATCAGGAGATCCAATCTAAAAATGTATACCCTCATAGTTTATCTCGGGGAGGGTATACATTATTGGAAGAACAAATGATGGAGGAAAAATTACAAAAACTAAGAGTTGAGTCTTCAAGATCTAGAGAGGTGGCCACTCCATTCCCTCCATCTAGAAATGAAAAATGGAAGAGAGCTCAAATGGGAAAAAAGGGAAATATCTTTTAGAAGATTCGAGAATCGTAGCTGATAGGATTGTAAGATATCTATTTTATTCATTTAAGTTAACTATTTTTTCATATAATTTCAATCATTACAGAAATGTTCAATTAATTAATATATGATTCTATTGATAAGCAGAGCTCACAGGGGGTATTTACAGCTGCTGGGAGGCAAGATATTTTATCTGCAGCATTGGGAAAGCCCGAACATCCTGGTTGTGTATGAGGATATTTAGTAGGTGTATTGGTAAGAAAAGTGTTTCCATGTTCT
Organism: Viscum album; assembly: GCA_963277665.1. Classification (NCBI taxonomy): domain Eukaryota; kingdom Viridiplantae; phylum Streptophyta; class Magnoliopsida; order Santalales; family Viscaceae; genus Viscum; species Viscum album. Next base: position 2,007,260,019 of record OY728126.1, on the reverse strand, counting down.
TCAAATTATTACGTTGAGGGTGTTTATAAAAAAATAATCCTTGGAGGCTGAAGTTCATAATATTAATGCGATGATGGAGGAAAAGATTAGAGTATCAGTAAAGTCTATGTTTTCAGACATGCAAAGACAATTTCAGACTGTAGCTCCCACTCCTCCACCTCCCCCTACAGACCCCATTATTTATCCTCCACCTCTTCTAGTAGCTCCCACTCCCCCACCTCAGACTGTGGACCCCATTTTTTATCCTAATCCTCTGCCGAAACTTCCTACTTATTGCGAGTTGTATGTTGATGATCCTAAACATCATATAGTGGCATATGGGTTGGTATATTGTATAAGAGATATAGTTAATCATCCAAAATTAGAGGTAGAGAATCATAGGATCACTGTACAGGATATTATAGATAGATCAGCTCGAGTACCATTACCTATAGATGAGGTGAGGACTGTTGGAAATAGTATCGGCCATTTTTTAATTTGGCCATCCAGACTTCTTCGACTTATTACCATAGAGGTATATATGTTATATACTATATTTTTTTTATTAAAGTTGTTTTATCATTTGAAAACTAATATATTTTTCTATTTATTTTTATAGGAATACTTCAAAGGTAAAGAAATACTATATAAACAACAAAAAAGACAAATGGCTATGATATCAGATACATATTCTAGTAGTTTTGACAAATTTTCAAGATATTCAAATTTGTTAGTAGATCATTATGAGTTTCCAATGGAATCTCATGTTTGTGGATGTGCAATAACTGTGGGGATTGTGAAAACTAATATCATGGAGCTTGTTATTGGAGATAAGTTGGGCATAAACGCGGTGCAAATGTTTTCCATGTAAGTCTTAACATCTTTTCCCTGCATTATATTTATTAAAAATGTATACTTATGTCTATTTTGTATTAGGTATCTTTATAACATTTGTGAGAAGAATGAGCGGACATTTTTATATGGGTTCATGGACCCGCATTTGATTTCCCCTAAAGCATGTGCATTGGATGAGGAACAAAGAATGCATTATATTGCTGAAAGACTTGAATAGAATATAGTCACACAATGTTGGATGATGCCTTTTTTGTGAGAGGTATGAAACACATCTCTCTCAAAGAGTTCATTATCTTTTTACATAAAAAACCACTAACCTTAAATTTTATTTTATCAGTGATCATTGGATGTTAGGGGTTTTTGGCCCAAGGGAGAAGACACTTTATTGGATATGCTCTGTCCATGGTGATGTGCGGGAAAGTTTTAAGAAAATGATGGAAAAGTAAGTTTCAATTTCTCAATAGTTTTATATATTATAATGAAGTTTAAATTTATCCCATTCGTATTATTTTATATCAGGGGATGGGTCTACTTTCGAAAAAACACAAAGAAAAGGAGTGCGAAGATCAAATATGTAAATATAAAGGTAAATATCCATTTATAATTTGTACCTTTTGATTTATTACATAAAAATAATATATCTAATTTACACTCATTCAAACAGAATTTTCATGAACAACAAGGCGTCATCGAATGCGGATTTTATATGTTATGATTTATGTATGAAATAATAACAACTGGGATAGTTGTGAACTTTTACCTGGTAATATTTCATTTTAAAATTTTCCATAATATTTCATTTTATTTATTAATTATACATGTTAACTACTATCCTTTTAATTTGTAGCTATTTGATGACCCTCAACCCTATAGTTCTCAAGATGTCAAACACTTACAAGTGGAATGGTCAAATTATTTTACAGGTTTGATTGAATTTTAGTTGTTTGTAGTGTAAAATGTAATTTTGAATATTGTCATTGTAATTGTGTATTTAGTAGTCATTTAGGTTGGAGTTAGTTTTTTTTAAGTTGACATTGTATGTTTTGAATGTTATATATGTGAATGTTTAATTTTTCTCTACTTCTTGTTTTTTCTCTACTTCTTGTTTTTCTCTACTTATTATGGTTTTTCTGGTATGGATTCTGGTCTGGGGGGAGGGGTTCCAAGGGTGTGGGGGGGTGTTTAGTGGGGTGGGGGTATCTAGGGGTGTGGGAGGGATATCCGGTGGGGTGGGGGGTATCCTGGGTGTCCATGAGAGTGGGGGGGGGGGGCAGTCCAGGGGTGGGAGCGTTTCTAAAAGGGTGGAAGGGATGTCCATGGGAGTGGGGGGCTGTCCAGGTGGTGTCCAGGGGTGTCCAGGGGTGTGGGGGTGTCCTGTGGGGTGAGGGGGGTTTCTAGGGGTGTGGGAGGGCTGTCTAGTGTTTGTGTGTGGGGGTGGGGGGTGGGGAGGTCCATGGTGTCCATGGAGATGGGGGGGGGGGGGTAGTCTAGGGGGTGGGAGAGGAGGCGCCACCATCCCTCGGGGGGCTGAACACTGCTGGAAGGTACTCACTCCCACATGAAAATCTTGATCTCTCAAAATGTTTCACCAATGATTTCTTCCCCTATAAACATAATTCATTCTATCACTTTGATTCTAGTATAACCAGGGGGAAACGCCGTCATGTGTGATGGTGTTTTCCCCTGGTTATACTGGCATCAACGTGATAGAATGAATGATGTTTACAGGGGAAGAAAGCATTGGTGAAACATTTTGAGAGCTCAAGCTTCGCATGTGGGAGTGATGAGTACCTTCCAGCGGCATTCAGCCCCGCAAGGGATGGCGGCGCCACCTCTCCCAACACCAGCCACTAGGGGCTGTCCAGGGGGTGGGGGGGTGGGGGGGGGGGCAGTCCAGGGGTGTGTGTGTGTGGGGGGGGGGGGGGGTGTCCAGGGGTGTGGTGGGGGCTGTCCCGTGGGGTGGGGGGGGGGGGGGTTGGTCTGGTTTTGGTCGGGTTTAGGTCTGTTATTGGTCTGGGGGTGTCCAGTGAGGTGGGGGGGGGAGTGTCCAGGGGTGTGGTGCGGGATGTACAATGGGGTGGGAGGGTGTCCAGGAGGGTGGTAGGGATGTATAGGTGAGTGGGGGGATGTATAGGGGGTGTCTAGGGGTGTGGGGGGCAGTCCCAAGGGTGGGGGTGGAGGGGGGGGGGGCAGTTCAGGTGTGTGTGTGTGTGTGTGGGGGGGTGTCTTGGAGGATGGGGGGGGGGGGGGTTGTCCAGGGTTGTGGGGGGATGTCCAGGGGGTGGGGGCAGTCCAGAGGTGTGGGGGTGTCCAGGAGGGTGGGGGGCAGTCTTAGGGGTGGGGGTGGGGCAGTCCTGGGGTGTGGGGGGTGTCCAGGAGGGTGGAGTGTTGTCCAGGGGTGTGGGGGGCTATCCAGGGGTGGTTGGCAGTCCAGGGGTGTGGGGGGTGTCCAGGAGGGTGGGGGGAAGTACCTGGGGTTTGGGGGCGGGGGGGGGGGGGGTAGTCCAGGGGTGTGTGTGTGTAGGGGGGGGTGTCCAGGAGGGTTGGGCTGTTTTCTAGGGGTGTGGGGGGCTGTCTAGGGGGTGGGGGGGGGGGGGGCTGTCTAGGGGTGTGTGGGGTGTCCAGGGGTGTGGTGGGGGCTGTCCAGTAGGGTGGGAGGGGGGGGGGGGGGTTCTGGTCTGTTTTGGTCTATTTTTGGTAACTTTTTGGTCTGATTCAGGGGTGTGGGAGGGTTGTCCAGGGGTGTGGGGGTGCTGTACAGGGGGTGGGGGGGGGGGGTATACAGAAGGGTGGGGGGGGGGGGTTGTCCAGGGGTGTGGGGGGCTGTCCAAAGGTGTGGGAGTGATTTCCAGGGGGTGGGGGGGTGGGTATACAGGAGGGTGTGTGTGTGTGTGGGGGGGGGGTTTCCAGGTGTGTGGGGGCTGTCCAGGGGTGGGTGGGGGAAGTAAAGGGGTGTAGGGGGTGTCCAGGAGGGTGGGGGGTTGTCCAGGGGTGTGGAGGGCTATCTAGGGGGTGGGGGTAGTCTAGGGGTGTGGGGGGGGGGGTGTCCAGGAGGGTGGGGGTTTGTCCAGGGGTGTGGGGGGCTGTCCAGGGGGTGAGGGGGGCAGTACAAGGGTGTGGGGGGGGGGGGGGTATCTGGGGGTGTGGTGGGGGCTGTCCAGTAGGGTGTGAGGGGTGGGGGGGGGGGGGTTCTGGTCTGTTTTGCTCTGTTTTTTGTAACTTTTTGGTCTGTTTCAGGGGTGTGGGAGGGCTGTCCAGGGGTGTGGGAGTGATGTCCAGGGGGTGGGGGGGGGGTAGTCTAGGGGAGAGGGGGGGGGGGGGCAAGGGTGTGGTGGTGGTGGGTGGGGGGGGGGGGGTTCTGGTCTATTCTGGTCTATATTTGGTAAGCATTTTCTCTGTTTCAGGTAATTTGGCTGGCCATAGCAGTGGTTTAGTTTTATTTTAAAAAAAATGTTTTTTTTATGTCAGTTATGAAATAACCGACGTAAAAAATGCATTGGTATTTGTTTTAACGTCGGTCATTTAGAAATCGACGTAATAAATTCATGGGAAATGGTTTTTACGTCGGTTATGAAATAACCGACGTCGTAGATATGTTTTTACGTCAGTTATTATATATCCAACGTTGAAAACCACTTGGCAGACAAGTTTATCACGTCAATTATTTTTATAACCGACGTGATAAATGCTTCGAAAGAGTGCTTTATGATGTCTGTTATTATATAACCGACGTGAAAGGGTATATACCATGTCAGTTATTAAATAACCGACATAATAAAGCACTCCTTAGAAGTGTTTTCCACGTCAGGTTTTTATCAACCGACGTGAAAAATGGTTCAGATTTGTGTTTTTTACGTCGGTTGTAAATAACTGACGTAAAAAACTATGTTTATAACGTCTCCTATAATAACATCGGCCAAAATCTGACGTTAAAAATAAAAAATAACCTCTGTAAAAAACATTTTCTGCACTAGTAATGGATCAACGATGCTATGAATTGATTATAGAGAACTTAATAAAATCATATTGAAGGACAATTACCCTCTCCCAAGGATTGATGATTTATTTGAATAGCTTCATTGGGCTCAATTCTTCTCCAAGATCGATCTCCGATCCGAGTATCATTAATTGAGGGTGAAGAATGAAGATATTCCAAAGACTTCCTTCCAAAGAAGACATGGGAATTATGAGTTTGTTGTCATTACCTTTATCTTGACTAATTCTTCTACTATATTGATGAATTTAATTAATTGTGTATTTAAGGAACACCTTGATAAATTTGGGGTAATTTTTATCAATGATATTTTAATATACTCTAGAAGTCACGAGGAGCATGAGGATCATCTAAGGGTTATCTTGGGAACTCTGAGGAAGGATAATATTTTTAGAAAGTTTAGAAAATGTGAAATCTGGTTATAATAAGTTTTATTATTAGGGAAAATTATGACCAATGAAGGAATCTCAGTTGACCCTATGAAGGTAAAGGATATAGAGGAGTGACCTCATAATCCAATAGTAACTGAGATTCATAGTTTCCTTGGTTTATCTAGATAATATAAGAGGTTTGTGATTTTTTTTCATGAATTTATAATACACTAACCAAGTTAACTTGAAAAGGGGATAAGTTCATCTAGACAAAGGAGTGTAAAGAAAGTTTCTATGAACTAAAGAGAGATTGGTTAATTCACCCATGTTAAGTATACACTATGTCGGAGAAGGATTTGTTATTGATAGAGATGCATCTATGAAAGGTCTTGCATGTGTCCTCATGAAAAATGACAAGGTGATTGATTATGAATCTCGACATTTAAATCCTCATGACTAGAATTATCCTACACATGACCTAGAACTAACTATAATTATTTTTTCTCTAAAAATATGGAGGAACTATCTTTATGGGAAGAAATGTGATATATACATAGACCACCAAAGTTTGAAGTATATTTTCACACAAAAGGAATTTAAAATGAGACAAAGGGGATGGTTGAATCTTTTTAAAGACTATAAATATTCAATTCATTATCACCCAGGAAGAGAGAACAAATTCACTGATGCATTAAGTAGGAAAGACCCTATTGTGCTAGCCATAATGAGGATTCAAGAAGATCATTTGATCAAGGACCTAGTAAAATTAGACATGGGAATCTTAAAAAAATGTACATTATCAACCATATCCCAAATGATTTCTCAAAAATAATTACTATAATAGATCAATAATATCAAATAGAATATCCTTTCCTATAAAAAAATATAAAGTTTGTGAAGAATGTAAAGTTATCTATGTTCAATATTGATCAAGAAGGTGTATTGAAATTTTACACAAGACTATGTGTTCCATCTATCCCAAAGATAAACAAGGAGCTGATGGATGAATCTCATAAATCTACATTCTCTATATATTCTAGAAGTACTAAAATCTATACGGACATTCATGATTATTATTGGTGGTATAATATGAAAAGGGAGATTTCCAAATACACTGCAAGGTGCTTGGTATGTCAGCAAGTGAAGGCAGAGTGACAACTTCCTAAAGGTGTATTGCAACCACTACCCATAAAAACATGGAAGTGGGACAATATCACTATAGACTTCATCACTGGTCTACCAAGAACATCCAAAGGAAACAATGTGATATAGTTTATTGTTTATCGTCTCACTAAGACTTCCCATTTCATCGCTATTTGGGAAGATTTCTCTCTTGAACATCCTACCAAGATATACATAATGGAAGTGGAACTACTTGAAATAAGTACATTTGCGACGGGTTATTTTCGATGGGATCCCGTCGCAAATGGGCTTTTGTGACGGGGGTCCGTCGCAAATGACCTGTTGCGGTTAATGGCGTCGCAACTAACACTATTTGCGATGGGCCCATCGCTAAACATATTATTCACGACGGGAATATTTCCCGTCGCAAATACTAATAGATATATTTTAAAAAACTTTAAATAAGACTTTTGAGACGGGACCGTCGCAAATAAAATTTGCGACGGGCCACTAATCCCGTCGCGAAAAAGTTAAATTAAAAAAAAAGAAATAAGGAATTACGACGGGCCCGTCGCAATTGCCTATTGCGACGGGCAAATATTCCCATCGCAAAAAATTTTAATTTTTTTTAAAAAAAAAGGTGATTGTGACGGGATGATTTTCCCATCGCAAATATGTATAAAAAAATAAAAAAATAAAAAAATATTAATAATTTTTTTAATTAATATTATAAGAGTAATAATACAATTATAATTCATTCAGATATTAAAACAAAAAATCATTCAAATATTTGAAAAATTATAATTAAAATAAAATATTTAAAAATTTAAATATATATAAAAAAATTAATATTATAAAATATGAATAATATTATTAATCATATTAATATTGTAATATAAATAATATAATATTATATAATAATAATAATAATAATAATATACCTAATTCATATTATTATAAATAACTAAAAAATTATAATTTTAATTAAATTTTTTGAAACTTTTTATATATTAAAAATACTGAATATAATATTATTAAAATAATTAGAAAATAAAAATATGAAAATTATCAACATTTGCAAAAATAAATATAAACAAACAACAAAATATTACGAGTAATATTATTATTAATAAAATAAACAAACATTAAAATAAATACCAATAATAAATAATAAAGTATTAAAAATAAATTGAAATTAAATAATACAATATTGACACCAGTATAAGAGAGACAGAAACTATGAATAGAAAAAAATGTCATATTTTAAATTTAATAACTTTATAACATCTAAATAATAACTAATCTGAAGGAGGAGGGGGAGGGGGGATCTGCTGGTGGAGGAAACTCCATCCCTAAGGCATGAGTGAGTCGGTAAATGTACTCCATCTGCTTCTGCTGCTGCTGCTGCCATCGACTCATATGCTCCCCGTACACCTGCTGCTGTCGTCGGTGCTCCTCCTCATGCTGCTGCTGCTGCCGACACATCTCCTCATGCTCTTTTTGGAGACTCTCTATCAACTCAGTCTGAGATCGCAACTGATCCTCATACTGTGTATCGGAAGAAGTTGCACAAGCTCCTCTCGAGATGGACGCCGACATCGTAGCACTGCCATAATAATCTTCGAGAGTCAGTCGAGAGCTGATACCAACTACCCAGCCCTTCTCGAAGGCATATTGGGTCGCCTACATCCATGCCGCATCATCAAACTGATGGCCACTGGTCTGATCTGATGCCTCATCCTGACCCTCAGGCCGGGTCTGTGACGCTGTAGTCTCATATGACTCCTGTAGTTGCAATTTAAAATTAAAATTGTGAATATATTATATGCAGTTAATTTTTAAACTTGAAAACAAATAATACTGACCACGATGTGACGCTGGTGATCACCTTTGAGCTCCCCAGTAGCTGGATCACTGTACATCTTCCGATATACATCATACTCCGTAATATCGGGGTGCTCGACAGCCTATAAGAATATAAAATAAATTGTTAATATTTAAAGTTATATAAAATATTTATAAAAAATGTACGTATTAAATGCTATCTATGAGTACTGAAAGTACGACTCCCAGCTTGATGAGTCACCTCTTGTCTCCCCCGATTCTGCCTCCCCACCGATGATCTCCTCTGAAAGCCACCACTCAACCAATGTGCACATAATCCATCCCATACATGGGATGAAATGTACTCTGGTCAGTGTGCTCTATATGACTCGTCAAAATCTGACACTCCTGCTTTCTTCATGGTAGCTCTTCTTAAATTGTGCAAAAACCGACAAAAGTGATCACAAATGGCCACCTCCCATGCCTCATGGATGACGTCACGCATGGTATCCTCGATCGGATACCATAAACCCTACAAATAATTCAAAATATCAAGTTATAAATGAAATAAATTTCAAAATAAAAATTATTTATTTATGTACGTACCAACCAATGGCCGAACATGGCCTGCTGCACATCAACGGGAATATGCTCCCATGTCGTCCATGGATGAGAAAAATAGTTGCGAAAAATAGCGCTGCCCTGTCCGACTACTATATACGGAAAACTGTAAAAACAATAATCAAACATTTATTATGTAAATAGATTAATGAAATCTTAGTAAAATGCACAGGTTATCACACCTATGGGTGCGTGGATCGAACCCAAGACATGGACATCGCTCGGGGATGGGGTCAGGAATCATCAGTCGTGCAAGACTGCGCCCCCTCCGCGTACCCCCTGAAGCGCCTTCAGGCTGAGGGTCAGGTGCCAGCAACTCGTCCGCATCAAAAGATAGGTCAGCATTCGCCAACTCATGAAATGTTTCCTCATCCATCTGAAACAGAAAACGAATGTTGTTAGCAAATAATTGATAATTATTATTATATATACATATATATTAGTTATGATTATATATAACTACCATGGAATTGTATCAATGTTCAGCTTCATCATCATCTTCATATCCGTCAATGTAATCTTCATATTCCTCCTCAATATCATCGATATCCATTTGACTTACAGTTGCTTCATCTCTTACCATTTCAAATTCATTTGTGACGTCATTAACATCATCATCATCATCACTGAATCTTAATTGAGGGGTGTCATCATCGATACTCATGTCTTTTTGTAACAAAGATTGATTTTGAGTAATCTCTTGAAAAACTTTAATTCCTTGCACTTCAGTGAAAGCACATTCACTTTGACTAAACTGATTGTCTCGAATTTTCATTTTTATTATACTTCACCAATCAGTCAAGTCTCTTGACGTATCATAGTACTTTGCATAATAAACTTGATGTGCCTATTGAGACAGTAAGAATGGTTCATTTACTGCAAGAACACTTTTACATTTAATATCTATGATTCCATGATTCGGATGAACACACACGCCTCTCTCAGTATCCAACCACCGACATTTGAACATCATTATGTAATTTTTTCATAGATAATAGAGTTCAATGATTTCATCAAGTATGCCATAAAAGACAACTTCATTTTCTCTATGATGAGATTCTCTCAAGAAAAATCCATTGTTCATTGTTTTTTTGATTCCCCATATGCATGTGTATGAAATCGAAAACCATTCACCACATATGCATTATAAGATTTCACCATTTTGGATGGTGGGTTACTCAATATACAAAGTCGTTTGTCAATTTTATCAACATGTCGAGACACCTGAATTTTTTTTGAAATAATTATCAATATAGTAAATTATAAATTGAATGAGATGTTAAAGTATGAAAAATTTATGTTACCAGTATTTGAAACCACTGAGAAAAATTTCTTTGTCTTCATTCTTCGAGAGCACCTGCTGTAATTTGTGGAAGTTGTTTCTTGATATGATTATCATACAATCTATAAAAAACAAAGTTATTTATTTTAACATAAATAATAGAATAAGTGATAGAAGAACTTACAGTACAAATGATGTTATCTCTTCACAGTTGAGCAGAAAATACGTATGAGCTCTGTGATGTTCATCATCTAAAATCCATCATTCATGAACTCCACCAAAACCAAGCTCTGACTGGTTAAAAACAGATAATTGATTGTCGATTTCATCAATATTCCCCTCATTCTGTCTCATGCGGTTGTGTTTTGAAGGGTACTCAGATTCAAAATAGTGGGAGCAAAAAAAAGATATCTCCTCTTGAAAATAAGCTTCAGCAATAGATCCTTTAAAAGATGCTTTGTTACGTCTTTTTTTTTTCAATTTCTGCATGCATATTTCGAATGGGTACATCCATCGAAACTATATCAGACCTCCACATTTTGATTCATATGGAAAATGTAATATCAAATGTTCTATTGAGTCTAAGAAAGAAGGCGGGAATATTTTTTCCAGTTTACATATAATTACAAAAACATCTTCTTCAAGTTTCCATAGAGAATCGTAATCTTTTGTCACCGCACAAATGTCCCGAAAAAAATATGATACGTCTGTTATGGAATCCGATATCACATAATTCAACAGACCTCTTAATCCAATGGGTAGAAGTCTTTCCATTATAACATGAAAATCATGACTTTTTAATCCGGTAATATGACCATTATTTACACATCTACCCAAATTGGAAGCACAACCATCTGAAAGTCTCAAATCTATAATCCATTGACAAAATAATATGCGACTTTCTTTGGAAAATGTATAAGCTGATTTTGGTTTCATTAACCTTTCTGTTCTGACATTCTCAAACAGTTCAAGTTCTAGACGCCTGCAAATTTGAGCAAGATCTAATCGTGCATTTACATTATCTTTGCTCTTTCCTGGTGTATCCAAAACTGTATGAAAAAAATTATCAAAACATTTCTTCTCAATATGCATGACATCCAACATGTGGCGGACCATCAAATCAGACCAATATGGAAAATCCCAAAATATGCTACGTTTTAGCCAATTGTGTTCTTTCCCAAAACCAGAAATTTTCTATTGGTTTATTGTGGGTCCAAATGTGATGGGATGTAATGAACATACAACTGATTTTAACTCCATAACTGATAGAATTTTTGGAGGTCCATCCCTTTCAACTGTGCCTTTTCTAAAATGAGATCTGTTTCTGCGAAAAGGATGATCAGCTGGAAGAAATCTGTGATGACAGTCAAAATAGAAAGTTTTTTTCGATGGACGAGCATAAATGCCTTGTTCTCTCCCATACAGTAAGGACATGATTTCAGCCCATGTGTACTCTAGCCATATAACATGCCATAAGCCGGGAAGTCACTAATTGTCCACATCAATGCTACTCTTAGTATGAAATTCTATTTCGTAGCAACATCATAAGTACTGACACCAGTACTCCACAGTATATTTAATTCATCAATCAATGGTTTCAAATAAACATCAATATTCTTCTTCGGATGTCCTGGGATTAGTAAGGTCAAAAAGATATAGGGATCCTTTATCAACATCTATGGAGGTAAATTGTATGGAGTTAAAAAGATAGGCCAACATGAATACTGACTACCATAAGATCCGAATGGACAAAAACCATTAGTGGAAATACCCAGTCGCACATTTTGGGCTTCTAAGGCAAAGGATGGATGCACTTTATCAAAATGTTTCCATGAATCACCATCAGTTGGATGATTCAAGATTTTACCGGTTGAAATATTCGTTTTGTGCCATGAAATCATTGTCGCTGTATTCTTAGACATGAATAAACGCTGAAGTCTGGACGTAAGAGGAAAATATCTCAACTGTTTTATAGGAATAAAGCCAGACTTCTCATGTTGAGCTTCTTTATACCTCTATTTCCCACAAGTGGGACCACTATTCAATGACTCATTTTCCCCAGAATATAAAATGAAATCATTTAAACATGCATGAATCTTCTGACAACTAAGTCCTCAATTCCGAACCAGCCTCTTAATCTCATAGTAATTTGTAGGAAAAACATTTCCTTTGAGTAACAACATTTTAACCAAAGAAAATATTTGATCAAAACACGTGTTTGACATTCCGTTATCTGATTTGATAGCCATAAATTTTGCAACTGCTTCTAATTTTCTTATCTTGCAACCAGGATAAAACACACCCTCAGAATACCTCAACAACTCATAAAATTCAGAGTGTTCCAACTCAGGAGTTGAATCAATATCATCCTGAGTTTTTGTATGTTGAATAGATGGACCTGCAACATCATGTACTAAATTTTTAAATTGGGATGGATCTGGAATCAAGTTAGTATTACCTTCTATAGAACTTCATTCACCATGTTGATACCAAAAAACATAATCCGGTTGAAAACGAAAACGTAAGAGATGTCCCCCAACTTTTTCAAACGTGTCAAATTTTCTCAGTGCACATTTTTTACAAGGACATTTTATTGTGCCTTCTGAAAAAAATTCTGGATTGGATGCCGCAAATGCTAAGAAAGTCTCCACACCCTCAATATATACTTGATTTAAACCAGAACCATTTGGATTTCTATGTTAATTTATCCATATGTGGTCATCTAATAATGACTATTGACGACCTCGTTGTTCCATATTTTTCTATAAAATATAAAAGAATTACTGGTTTTGAATAATTTGTTAGAGAAAACACTCAAAAAGAGAGGATAACTAATTACAACTACTTCTTAATAATTACCAATATTTACCAATAGTTATTTGTAATTATTATTATATGATTAATATTTATAAAAAAATAATATTAATATGATCAACCAAACAAGGATAATTATAGAGTTTACATCAGACACGACTGACGCAAACATTTTATTAGGATAGACCTAAAAATTGACCCTTTAAGAATTGAACATGTTAAGAATAGAGTAAAACCTGTTACGAATATTGATAATTTTAATATTTTATAAATTTTTTATTATTTTAATAATACTAATAATATTTTTTAATAAATATTAATTATATAATAATAACATTATTACATTATTAGTACTTTTTTTATTATTAATATTAAAATAATATAATTTTCTATATTATGTTACAAATCTCTTTTCATCTGTGTGTTTAACATTCTGTCTCCACATGTAATATTTGCATTCACTTTCACCTCTCTATTGGTGGGTAGGTTGATAATTTTGAAAATGAATGCAAATATTACATGTGGAGACAAAATTTTACTTAAAACCAATACAAAGATGAAAATATAATTGAGAAAGATACTGATCATCCTAGTTTTTTCCAATTAGCTAATTATTGCTAATTATTGCTAATTATTTCTAATTATTCCTAATTATTGCTAATTATTGCTAATTATTTCTAATTATTGCTAATTATTGCTAATTATTAAAAACTTATTGCTAATTATTGGTAATTATTGGTAATTATTGGTAATTATTGGTAATTATTGATAATTATTGGTAATTATTGGTAATTATTCCTAATTATTGGAAATTATTGGTAATTATTGGTAATTATTCCTAATTATTGGTAATTATTCTTAATTATTGGTAATTATTCCTAATTATTTCTAATTATTGATAATTATTCCTAATTATTGGAAATTATTTCTAATTATTGGTAATTATTCCTATTTATTGGTAATTATTCATAATTATTGGTAATTATTCCTAATTATTGGTAATTATTCCTAATTATTGGTAATTATTCCTAATTATTGGTAATTATTCCTAATTATTAGTAATTATTCCTAATTATTCCTAATTATTCCTAATTATTTCTAATTATTGGTAATTATTCTTAATTATTGGTAATTATTCCTAATTATTGGTAATTATTCCTAATTATTGGTAATTATTCCTAATTATTGGTAATTATTGGTAATTATTGGTAATTATTGGTAATTATTGGTAATTATTCCTAATTATTTGTAATTATTCCTAATTTTTGGTAATTATTCTTAATTATTGGTAATTATTCCTAATTATTGGTAATTATTCCTAATTATTGGTAATTATTCATAATTATTGGTAATTATTGGCAATTATTGGTAATTATTGGTAATTATTGGTAATTATTGTTATTATTGGTAATTATTCCTAATTATTGGTAATTATTCCTAATTATTGGTAATTATTGGTAATTATTGGTAATTATTGGTAATTATTCCTAATTATTCCTAATTATTGGTAATTATTCCTAATTATTGGTAATTATTCTAATTATTGGTAAGTATTCCTAATTATTGGTAATTATTCCTAATTATTGGTAATTATTCCTAATTATTGGTAATTATTCCTAATTATTGGTAATTATTCCTAATTATTGGTAATTATTGGTAATTATTGTTATTATTGGTAATTATTCCTAATTATTAGTAATTATTCCTAATTATTGGTAATTATTCTTAATTATTGGTAATTATTCCTAATTATTAGTAATTATTGGTAATTGTTGGTAATTATTGGTAATTATTCCTAATTATTCCTAATTATTCCTAATTATTGGTAATTATTCCTAATTATTGGTAATTATTCCTAATTATTGGTAATTATTCCTAATTATTCCTACTTATTCCTAATTATTCTTAATTATTCCTAATTATTCCTAATTATTCCTAATTATTCCTAATTATTAGTAATTATTCCTAATTATTGGTAATTATTCCTAATTATTGGCAATTATTCCTAATTATTGGTAATTATTGGTAATTATTGGTAATTATTGGTAATTATTGGTAATTATTGGTAATTATTGGTAATTATTGGTAATTATTGGTAATTACTCCTAATTATTGGTAATTATTCCTAATTATTGGTAATTATTGGTAATTATTGGTAATTATTCCTAATTATTAGTAATTATTGGTAATTATTCCTAATTATTGGTAATTATGGGTAATTATTCCTAATTATTCCTAATTATGCCTAATTATTCTTAATTATTCCTAATTATTCCTAATTATTCCTAATTATTGGTAATTATTCCTAATTATTGGTAATTATTGGTAATTATTGGTAATTATTGGTAATTATTGGTAATTATTGGTAATTATTGGTAATTATTGGTAATTATTACAAATTATTACTAATTATTGGTACTTATTACTAATTATTGCTACTTATTACTATTTTTTGTTAATTATTACTAATTATTACTATTTTTTTTGAATTATTCCTATTTTTTGTTAATTATTACTAATTATTACAAATTATTACAAATTATTACTAATTATTGGAAAATTTTTCTAATTATTACTAATTATTACAAATTATATTCATTAATTACTAATTACATACATTAATTACAAATTACATTCATTAACTACTAATTACATTCATTAACTACTAATTACATTCATTAATTACTAATTACTATCTTTAATTAAAATTACAGTTATTAATTACTAGTTACAATCACTTAATTATTAAATATTGTTTATTACTAATAATTAAATCTAACAAATCAAATTTAATACAACCTTACTTCAACATAATTATATCTAATTAGAAATAATAAAAACTAATGTAAAAATATAAAACAAAAACATTAAATAAATATTAAATTAAAATTCAGATAAAAACCTTAAACTGGTTTTCAAGCTTTCGAGCTTTCGATTTGTTGTACTTGTAGGATGATCCGTGCAACCACCATGAAATCGGCTTGCAAAACAAAATTCACTCAACTTATATAAACTAGTAAGAAGTAGTTCAAATTCAAAAAATATGTCAAGGCTGGCAGTATTTATAGGTTAGATTATTTGCGACGGGGTTTATTGTGACGGTATTCCCATCGCAAATAACCCCGACCGCATTTATCATGGGCGACAATAAAAGGGGTTATTTGCGACGGGTCCCGTCGCTAATAACCCCTGTCGCCAGGTTATTTGCGAAGGGAACCCCTTCCCGTCGCAAATAACCTGTTACCGCCGTCAGTTATTTGCGACGGGAAGGGGATCCCGTCCCAAATATCTTTCGCGCGGTTTGGCGCGCAAGCCGTGCCAAACCATTTGCGACGGGTGGGAATATCCCGTCGCAAATAACTCCTTATTTTCAACGGGAGATAATCTCGTCGCAAATAACCCGATCGCGGGGGTTATTTGCGACGAGAAATAATCCCGTCGCAAATACCACTTTTCCCTGTAGTGTGGTGGGGTTGTATGAGATTCCACTTTCTATCATTTTTGATCATGATACATGGTTAACATCTAAATTTTGGAGAAATATTAAACAATATTTGAATACTGAATTGAATTTTAGTATCGCCTATCACCCAAAAATTGATGGCCAATATGAAAGACTATTCAGATACTTGAGGACATACTGAGAACATGCTCAATGGAATTTAAAGGTGGATGACATCGACACCTCGCATTAGTTGATTTCTCATACAATAATAACTTCCAATAAAGTATTCAAATGGAACTATACAAATCTCTATATGGAAAGTGATATAAAACTCCTACTTGTTGGGATTAAGTTGGTGAGAGGAATTTTTTTGGGCCCAAACTTATGCAAGAAATGACAAAAAAAATGTTCATGTCATCCAATAACATATAATGGTTTCTCAGAGTTGGAAGAAGAGATATATCAACAACCATCAAAGGGACTTGTAATTTGATGTTGGATATAAATTTTTCCATTGGATATCACTATGTAAGAGATTCATGAGATTTGGAAAGAAATGGAATCATAGACCTAGGTACATTGACCCCTATGAAATCCTTGATCACATAGGAGCAATAACCTATCAAATAGAACTTCCACCAAATATATCTCACATTCATGATGTATTCCATGTATATCTCTTGAGTAATTACATACCTAACCCCTCACATGTGTTGAATCTGGTGGTGGTAATGGAATATGACCTCTCTTATGTGGATCATATAGTGGAGATCTTGAACCGCATGGACAAGGTTCTACAAAATAATACTACCCACCTTTTAAAAGTGTTATAGAGGAACCATATATATGAATAAGTGGTGTGGGAACCAAAGGATACAATGATACATAAGTACCCTCACCTTTTCTCAACTGAGATAATGAGTTGAAATTTCAGGTATAAAATTTCTTAAGGGGGGAAGAATGTAATGATCCAGAATTTCTAAATGATATCTATTTATAGAATAAATGTGTGTTTTATATAATATTATACAAATTAAAGAGGAACCAACAAAATTTTATCCCCTTAACAATGATATTTACATTAGTCAGCTATGAAACTAATTAAAATTCCAAACATTACAACTGGAAAAAAAATATAAAACAGGATAGCTAAAATGACAAAGTATGGACAACCCCAATCTACTAAAATCATCAACCCCATTAAAAATTATATATAAATAAAACAAAATATTGGTAAAACATTCAATATATTATTAAATAAAATATAACCTTATGAGAAATTGTAGTGAATTTTGAGTGAAATAATGAAGTGATATTTATAGGGTATAAAGGGAAATGTAACCACAAATATTCGATTGTTATATGAACATTGATAGACATGATTGTTAGAAACTATACACTTGGTTGATAATTTTACCATTATAATTAGTGTTTATAAGTAGTAATGACAAAGGATAATTGATTCAGAAATGAGAATTGATGGCTTCAACTAGTAGAGTTGTGCCATTTGAATCCCATTTGTCAAAACTTGAAAGGGAGGTATCATCACTAGGGTTCAACCTTGACTAATCCCAAGTCAAGATTTAAAAAGTGAATCTTGAATGAAATCACCTATGGGATAAGTTCAAATTAGTGGATATTACCACTCATTCAATGTTAGCCGAGGCATCCCACAAAACTACCACCATCACACACCTTACTCTTAGGGCATATGCGGGTGTAATAAGGGGTTACGTGTTTTGGAATTAGCTACTTAAAGTGTAATATAATTTGTATAAATAAAATAATTATTCCATTAATTCTTCTTAATAATTGTTTTCTTAATAAAGTATATGTTTAATTGAGATGAATTTGATAATTTTATTTTCAGACAATAATAAAACATAATTGTATCTTTATATAAAATATATAAAATTTTATATAATAAACCAAGGTATTCTAAATAGTATTTTTTAACTTAAATATAATTTTATAACACTTTTATTTAAATAATAAATTATTAATTAATTTTATAAAGGCTTAGGAAATTTTTTATAAATGTCAGAAATGTGATTATGCCTTAAAATCATTTTTTTAAATAAGGGTTTTTATATTTAAAAATGAAAATTCTCATATTTAGAAAATTTTTCTGAAAAATATACATCATTTTTGATATAATCACATAAAAATTATGTTATGGTTAATTTATAATAATTTTCTAAAATACTTTATTTTTTCATGAATAGTAAAAAAATACAGTTTAGGGTTTCGTTATATTTTATGACATCATATTTATTTCTGTTTGAGGTAATAATTAATTAAATAAAATACCTAAAAAATATTTTATTTTATTAATATTAATTATTTTAATAGATTTTCTGAAAATTTTAAAACTACAAGTTACTTTCCAAAAGTTTAAAATGGAAAAATTAATTTTTAAAACATTAATTTATAGAATATTTACTTTTCCATGAAAAAAGAAGTATTTAAAAATTAAGTTCAATTATGTTGGATTAAAATAAATTAAAATATAACCTAAATATCCAATACCATGATCAAAAACCAGGGTCAATCTAATGATTTTTCATTTTCCACAACCTAGTTTTCCAAGACCTATATTTAGAAATTATTATACAATTCCTATACTTATCCTATAAATAACCACCCATTTATCCATTAAAATTCAATCCCAAACCATTATCCATGAATTTATGGTGATTTTTCATCCTAATTAGTTCCCCCAAGGTTTCCTCATGTCCCCATGGTTCCATCATCAAGTTTTAGGAATAACTCTTCATGGTAAGGGAAATATCCACTTCTCTTTTCCATTCAAGAGTTATTTTTGTGATATGCCTCCCAATTTCCAAGAAAATTCATTTTTTCCACTTTATATTATCTCACTACTATAAAAATTGTGTTTTAAAAATGGTATAAACTTTTCCTCTCTAATTTTACAATTTTCTAAAACCATGTTTTATACCCATCATGCTGCCGAATTTACTTTTCGAAATTTCTCTCTTCTCCTTAAGAAATTATCTTTTATTTTCCTTGTGTGTCTACACAAACATTTTTATTTCCCATGGTTATTCACATTGATTTAAAAATTATTTATTTTATTTGGGGATTTATATATATGGAACTCACATTTTCTTTCATTGGTTAAAAATGACGTTATGATCATGTCTTTGAGATCATTTGTATGTCATGATTTTTTATAAAAAACCCATTCTTTATTCTCCATGGGTTATTAATGAAATGATTTATTTTGAACTGTGTGTTTCACATGAAATTAAGACATATTAAGGGTGTTCCCTAATATTTCTCCAATGCATTGGGTAATTAATTTAATCTCTAGATATGACATGTTTTACGATACCTTGATGAATAACCTTGGTTATTTTCATTTATGACACCCTAGTGATAAAACTTGGTGATATGATTAATAATGTCTTATTTAAATGTTGTAGCCACATTTCAATGTTATGATTCATGTTATTTTTACCATGATATGCCTCTTTCTCATGCTTTATCGTTATGCCTTATTTTCTTATTAATATGTCTCAAGATCACATGCTATACATCTCTCTTTCTTATTTCTCTTACTAGGATTCATTCTCACCCCTTTCTTTTGATGTATGTCCCATGGTTATGAGATGTAGTAAATATAAATTATTAATAACCCCTGAATCAGTATTTAACGTGTATTTATAATAATGTTTTATGTTTTCATGTATTATCTAACTTATTTCTAAGAAACTAAACTGGAAAATATCCTCTGTTTTGTACCATTTAATGAAAAGTTATGTAATACAAAGGAAGGATTCCATAGTTGGTATCAAAGGATGGTTTAGTTATTTGTGGAAATTAGGACTTGAAAACTTTAGGAATAACCCTAGGGATAAGTATAAATATAGTAAAACATCCTTGTATTTTGTTGACGTATTAAGTAAGTGGTTTCCAAGAAAAGAAATCCTTGTCTAGATATGAACAAGTGGATGTGTCTCTGGCATAGATGTATTTAGGGGTAACACTTGAAAACACCGCTTTGATCTAGACTTGAATGGGAACTATTGCATTAAAATGGGCATTGATTTAATCCTAGTTTGACACTCTTGAGGGATATGTTTAGTTGATCATAATCTTTTCATGAACCATTATAAAGGATATATAGAAAAGGAAATTTTTATTAGAAGATATTAATAACATATTTAAGCATGATGTTATAAGACATAAAATCCCCTTAGAATTATAAGATTCGTAAAAGTAACAAATTTATCACTAACGACTTATTCTTTTAGAAAAATAGATGGAAATAGGAGGAACCATGTAAATGATGAGTGGAAAGGATAATTCACTAACAACATTCTGATGGAAGCTGAAATGGAAAATATCATGAGGATGATGAATCAACCAACTCAAGTTATGAACAATAACTTGAATCATGTTTTTTAATGTACTAAACTTTAGGTGTAATGTTTTTAAAATTATATATAATTATTTCGAGACCAGGCACTGATACGACACATGATTCCAAGGCTCGAGGTGCTCAGAATGTAATTTTGAACTTTTCTTTAGTTAACTTAAGTAAACGTGCGATTGAGTTTTTATAACTTTTGAACCGGTGCATGGATTGAAAATATGTTGGCATAGTTGAACTCGGAATGCCAGGATTTTCCTAGAAAAGAATTAACTTCGACTTAAAAGGGCAGGATAGAAAAGTTAATTTTTAGACTTTTTGGAAAATAATAAAATAACTTAGAAAAGGTTAGTTTATTTTATTTTTCACTGCAGAGCGGAGGATAGTGGCACTGCAATGTGGAGATAAGGTGATGATGAGTCACATTAAATGAGGATCATTAATGGATCATTGTGCAAGCGTAACTATTACGCTGTTTCATTTATGAAACAGCGTAACGACGCAACGTCGAAGCATAACAGAAACTATGTGGCGTGCTTCTTTTTATTAAACTAACATGTTGGAGAGTTAAGAATTAAACCTTTTTGATTATCTAATGAACCTATGATGAAATTCCTCTCTAACGAAGAGCAAATAATGCCGGAGAAATCCTCACCAACGACAAATGCTGGAGGATCGGAGCAGAGCAAAAAATCTAGTGGAGAATGAGACCGGATCTGGGAATTGACAAACGGTGAATAACAACAATGGATCATAGGTCGATGATGACTTGGATCATTATCCATTGCCTACAACAGATCCAAATCCAGTCAGTGATTGCTTTGTGCTTGAATTCCCCATTCTTCATTCTAAAACAATGAATGCAGATCAACCCACAAACATATTGATCCACAGATTGAGTGTTCCTGAGGGAGGGTGCTTTCCTTGGGGTCTGGCATAGGTATTTTTTGATAGCCTAATAGAAATGTGATCCAAAACCTCCCCTGTTTCAAACATCTAACACAGAGGGCACAAGACGACATGAACAAGGCCAGATCCCCTCCGCCTTGTGCGTTCTTTGTGGATGAATTCTCAAAATGGTGTCAAGGAAAGTTCGAGGCCATAGAAGTGAAGGTGTAATACCTATGGTCCCATAGGGGAAGAAGATTTGAGAAATAGACCACTAGAGAAACTCCAGTGGCCCACAAAAGGAACCGCTAGTGTGCTGACACTGGTGGAGGCCTGCGGTGGCAGCCGCAGGCGGAGAGAGGTGTCAGGCCCATCGATGCACTGTGAAGACATATATGGGAAGAGGGAGGAATCGTGCCATGGCATCAGAGATACACGATCAACTGGACATGGTGGCGTGGAAGTGAAGCGCTGACCAGAGCCACATGGAGGGGTAGCCTGCGTTCATGCTGCTCGAGCGAGCTCGGGGCATGTGGTCTGTTGACCGCGTGTAGAAGGACCAACCGACTGCTTAGCCAACTTCTCTAGAAAAAGAGTACGTGGAAGATCCGCGTCTAGATAACCGAGACTGGTCCACTACGTGGACCAGTTATGAGGGGAGGTGGTGCCAGCTCGCCACGTCCGAGCTGGAGAAGCTGGCCTGCCTCAGCGGTCCGAGTTGCTACTGGTGGGCCATGTCCCACCAGGTGGGCTAGACCCATGACCTAGTGGGCCAGTCTAGACCCAGTCGGATTGGGCCTAGGTCAGGCCAGGTCCGGACCCAACCAGCCCCCATTTCACTGAAACTCTTATAACTAACAAACTAGGTGTCTGATTGATGTACTATCTACAGAAATGACTCTTGCGATGAGTCGGCCCTTCTGAGATAATTTACGTGAGTTTTAGTGGAGTTTGGCATACGGCTGGGTTAGATTAGGCTCGAATCTAACTAGGTCCTTTTAACAAAAATGCCCATATCATATAGACTGGGCATCCATTCGATGCGCCGTTAGTTGCGTTGGGACCCTTATGACAAGATGGTCCTTTGAGTTGATCTATGTGGTACTTCATGGTGGTTGAGGTACGACCAATGGCTTGAAGAGAAGATCCTCCCAAAATCAAGTGTGCTAAGTGTGGGAATCTAGTGGATGGTTGTGATGTGAAGAATGAGAGTGACCCTTCATGGATCAGCATGAGAGAGATCCTCAGTGGATCATCATGAGAGAAAAACTTCATAGATTAGCAGTAGAGTGTCCATTCATGGATCAACATGAGAGCGACCCTTCGTGTATCAACATGTGAGCGACCCTCTGTGGATCAGCATGAGAGCGACCCTTTGTGGATCAACAGTAGAGAGACCCTTCATGGATAAGTAGTAGCGCAACCATTTGTGGATTAGCAGTAGAGCCTCTCAATAGAATAAGATGATCTAGATTTACGACTAATCATCTGTACTTTTGAACTTAAGTTATACCTAGCATGAGCTATCTTTTACATTGTGCAATGTATTTGAGATATTTCTTAGTGGTGTTTCCTTTGTGGTATTTTCTTTGTGGTATTTTTCCCTTGTGTATTTCTGAGAGACCTTCAGGGATCTCAGGGTCCCTACTAATTTATTATACTCACCCCTACATTGGCTTCACATACACGTGTTGTGTCTTGTGAAAACGACCGATACTACGATGCAAAAATTGGTGGTCTGAGACTTAGTAGATCTTAGTGTAGAAGGATCAGATGGGTCATACATCTACAGCTTCAGGCTTTACTGCCACTACCCTACATGCAGATACTTCAAGGCAGACTTCAATAGTACTATTTAAATTTTTGGGTTCTTGGGCTTATATTCTGGCCCCTTTACTTTCATTTTACACCTTTTACCCTCAATGGTGGTTGTACTTTTTTTACTTTGTGGTTTTATTTGTACCGTATTCCATGTCTCTATGTGTATAGGTTTAAAGGTGATGCCTTCCCTTTTTGGGATATTCCATTTCGATGCTAGTCACCAGCCCCTGGCACATGGAAGGTGGCCTTGGGGTAGTCATAGAATGGGACCCAAGGGATGGGTCATGACAAAGTGGTATCAGAGTGGTCATTTCTACTAGAGGAACTAAGAGCCTGTATTTTCAATGGGGACAATAGTGTTATGTGCCTTGAGTTAGGCTTTCATTACAGGGAGTCTAGTGTTGGTGCAACAACCGACGTATCCATACAATAAGACACTAAATTATATTTTTCCAACTTACTACATGAAAACACTAGTTGAATGTGTTTTGTAAATGTTTTTATCTTGATCTATTTTGAGTCAACTCACCAGGTATAACTTATTGAACATAGTGCATCTGTTTCCCTACAAGATGCCTCTACAAAGATAGCTAGCCAAGATTCCAGTGAGGGATTACAATGATGACCCACTGAGAAACGAGGCATCGGTGCAGGAACCACTTATAGTGATAGCACCTTCAGGTGGTGTACCAGCATCAGCACCACCCGTAGAGAAGTAGTTGCGACCAGACCCACCAGAGGATAGTGCACCCATACTGAGAACACTGCAAGAGTTCCAAAGAGAGTGTCCTCCAAGGTTTCGAGATGAGAAAGATCCTCATGCATTTGAGGATTGGCTGGAGGTAGTTACATGTGTTTTTCGCTTGATAGAGACACCTACAAACCATATGGTGGTCCTAGCTGCTAGCATTTTTCAGGGAAAGATAAGGAGATAGTGGATCTTGATGATCTAGACACATGAGGAGGTGACCCTTTCTAGTTTGGACTTATAGAGCCTCTTTAGGGTGGAGTTAATACCAAAGACACTATGCTCAGTGCGTATTCAGGAGCTACTACACCTACATCAGGGTAGCCTAACTGTGGCCTAATACTCGATGAGGTTTAACGACCTCTCCTGATACTCCACCAACATGTTATGATACCCTTTTCAGGGCTGAAACCTTTGATCAGGGACTCCGATGGGATATTAGGGCATCCATGATTTCCCCCAACATCCCGATGCAGGTTGGAGTGATAGAGAGAACTATAATGGAAGAGTTCTTTCCAGTAGAGCATGCACCGATAGTGAGAGACACCACCAGACGATAGGTTGCCAGGTCATCTAAAGCATGTATTAGGAAGATGACGCAGAGGCCTAAATGGACCATACCTTCCGGAGGACGACCCTAGGAAGAATGGTCGGATGTGTATAGCTCATGAGGTAGAGGAGGTCAGCTGAGGGATAGAGTTTGTTACTCCTATGAGTGGTAGGGACACATGGCTCCTGACTGCCCGACCCACCACACAGATGATCAGTAGACGGTTGAGGGACTTCCAAGGTAGAGGTAGAGGTTCAAGCGAGGAGCTCCGCATGGTGGATTATGTGGTAGGACAGTAGGCTGATTAGAATATGGTAAATGATAGTTTTAGGTAATACCTCCACCACCCCCATGTGGTACACCATGGGCTTAGGGATCCGGCGGACATGGGTGAGCTCAGCATCAGGTAGTGGAGGCTTATGACCACAATGCTCCATAGATGATTAGTGGTATGATCCGTGTCTTCTCTACCTTATCTATAGTTATTATAGACACAGGTTCCAGTCACTCTTTCCTTTCCACAGACCTCATTCGAGGCTCAATGATTATAGTGGATTCTTTGGCTCGATACTTATGATTAGAGAGTCCTATGATAGGGGATTCGATGATTACAAACTGGTTACGACAGTGTGAGCTTACTCTAGGAGGTGAGATATTCAACTGGAATCTCCTATTAGCAGCATTGAGGCCTTACGACTTCATCTTGGGTATGTACTGGTTATCCACAGTCCATGCTCAGATCGACTATTTTAGGTGAAAAGTGCAGTGTGACTGTGAGGATGGGACCATGTTTTCCTTAACCAGATAGAAGTGAACCTTTGCAGCACATGATGAAATTTATTAGAGGAGGGTGCAGTAGATCACTCACTAGTTGGCTCACCTCACCCTCAGTGTGGTGGAAGAGAGGATTTCGAGCTTTCCTATAGTGGTGGAAGATTATGTGGATGTTTTTCCAAAATATGTCCCAGGACTACCTCCTCACAGAGAGGTAGACTTATGCATTGACTTGTACCCAGGTAGGGTGCCAATATCTACAACTTCATATCAGATGGATCCCGTGGAACTTCAAGGGATGAGAGTACATTTGGAGGAATTACAGAGGAAGGGGTTCATAAGACCTAGTTTTTCTCCATGGGAAGCCCCAGTGTTGTTTTCCAAGAAGGAAGACGGGATATTGAGACTATACATGGACTTTTGGCGCCTGAAATATGTGGCCATGAAGAAAAGTTATCTAATAAAAATGATTGATGACCTCTTCTATCAGCTGAATTGAGTGAGGTGGTTCTCGAAGATCGACCTCAGATCAGGCTATCATGAGCTTCAGGTATGAGATGAGGACGTACCGATGATAGCCTTCATATGCTTGTATGACCACTATGATTTTTTGGTAGTGCATTTTGGCATGACCAATGCCCTAGCGGTGTTCATGGGACTCATGAACATGATCTTTCAACCTTACCTCAATCATTTCGTGGTAGTCTTCATTGATGACGTCTTGGTGTACTCGGTGTCGGAGGAGGAGCATGATACACACCTGTAGATAGTCCTAGATACACTCTGAGCTAACCATCTTTATGGTAAGCTCTCGAAGTGCTAGTTATGGATTCAGGAGGTCTATTTTCTGGGGCACATCATATTGGAGGTTGGAGTTTCGGTGGATTCGGTGAAGATAGAGGTAGTGCTTGCTTGGGAGCCACCCAAGAGCGTGACTGAGGTGTGGAGTTTCTTGGTGATGGATGGGTACTACCAGAGGTTCCTACCTGACTTTTCTAGAGTAGCATAATCCTTTTAAGCTTTGAAAAAGAAGGTACAACCCTTTTTATTGATATAGAGGTTCCAACAGAGTTTCCAAGATCTAAGAAGAGACTGATGACTGCCCCCATCTTGAGACAACCAGAGGAGGGTGTTGGGTATGTAATATTCTATGAAACATCAGGGAACAGACTAAGTTGTGTCCTGATGCAGGAGTGAGCAGTAATTTCCTATGAATCACGATAGTTGAGGCATGATGAGAAGAACTACACAACCCATGACCTAGAGTTAGAAGTAGTGGTATTTTTCTTAAAGATGCGACAACACTACTTAATGGGTGAATGATTTACCATCTACTCCGACCAAAAGAGTCTCAGGTATATCTTCTCATAGAAGCACCTGAAATTTAGATAGTGGAAATGGATGGAGTTTCTCCAGGACTATGACTTTGAGATAGTCTATACTCCTAGTATGGGGAACATGGTAGTTGATGCACTCAGCAGGAGGTCTGGTTTGCAGTTGCTGAGTGAGGCGACAAAGAATCTAGGCGTGATGCATATATACTTAATGGATGATGATGGAGCATCTTACTTCTAGTCTATGACTATCACTCCCCCACTCCTTTAGCGAGTTAGGGATGCACAACTTGTGGATGTTGATTGTGAGGCCCGACGTGCTCAGATATTCTTAGGACAGGCTCCTGATGGATTTTTAATAGGCGGGGAGCACATCATCCTTTTAAGAGGACGCACCATGGTACTGGTGAAGTTGGGGGAGGATGTGTTGAGGGAGTTCCATACATCCCCTTTGGCGGTATATCCTTGTGTGGTGAAGATGTACTAGGACCTCCGACGTCAGTAATAGTGGTCAGGGATGAAGAAAGTGGTGGTAGAGTTCGTTTCAGGATACCTCACTTTCTATTAAGTGAAGGCTGAGCATCAGGTCGCAATAGGATTGAAACAACCACTTGAGGTACTAGAGTGGAAGTGGGATGGTATCTCCATGGAATTTTTAATGGGGTTAACACGTATGCCGAGGGTCCATGACTCTATCAGGGTGATCATTGACCAACTCACCAAGTCAGCTCACTTCCTACCCATCCGAGAGTAGGGATCAGTAGAGGGATTGGGGTGCCTTTACATCTAGGAGATAGTATGTTTTCACGGGGTTCCTTTGATGATTGTCTCAGACCATGATAAAAGATGTACATCCCGATTGTGGAAGGGGCTGCAGGAGGCATTTGGGACTCATCTGTGATTTATCACAACTTTTCATCCCCAGAAAGATGGTTAGATGGAGTGGACCATACATACCTTGGAAGACATGCTTCGTGATTGTGTCCTAGATTTTGGTTGTGGTTGGGAGGACCACCAACCACTGGTGGAGTTTTTGTACAACAATAGCTACCATTCCACCATTAGCATGGAACTGTTTGAGTCCTTATACGAGTGGACACATAGATCACTTCTATGCTGGACAGACCCAAGGGAGTCAGCACTCATGGGTCCAGAGTAGGTACGGGGTACCAATGAGAAGGTGAAGATCATAAAAGAGTGGATAATGAATACACATAGAAGGTAGAAGTATTATGACAATAGGATAGAGAGACCCCTGGAGTTCGAGGAGGGAGACCATGTTTTACTTTGGGTCTCACCCCGACAGAGTTTCAAAGATTTGGATGAGGCGGAAAGTTATCTTTGAGGATCATTGGAAATTTTTAGATTCTCAGCAGAGTTGGTGAGGTGGTGTACCACCTAGATCTTCCCCCAAAGATGCACTGGGTGAATGATGTTTTTCACGTGTTGTAGTTGAGTAGGTACGTGCATGATCCATCACACGTCATTGACTGGGGAGAGCCGGAAATTGAC
The DNA here is from genome assembly GCA_963277665.1 of Viscum album. Classification (NCBI taxonomy): domain Eukaryota; kingdom Viridiplantae; phylum Streptophyta; class Magnoliopsida; order Santalales; family Viscaceae; genus Viscum; species Viscum album. The sequence goes on along the minus strand of OY728126.1, from coordinate 2,007,231,689 downwards.
AATGGGGTGACATTTGTAGAGTTACCAGTAGAGATAGAGAATCAATATGAGTGGGTCCTTCATGGACAATCAATTCCTCTAGTGTGTGTTTGGTGGTAGAACAAGAACCTCTAGGAGAGTACATGGGAGCATGAGGCTCAAATTCATGCTTAATACCCCATTTGTTTGATTAGCCTTTGTTTTGGATTTCAGGGACATAAATCCCTAATGCGAGGAGAATTTAATGTCCTAGAATTTCTATGTTTTTTTTCCAAATTTTATGGAATTATTTCGAGACCAGATGCTGAGACGACATGTGATTCCAAGGCCCGAGGTGCTAGAAATGTAATTTTGAACTTTTCTTTAGTTCACTTATGTAAACGTGCGAGTGGGTTTTTCTAAATTTTGAACTGTTGCTTGGATTGAAAATATGAGGGTACCGTTGAACTCAGAATGTCGGGATTCACCTAGAAAGGACTTAACTTTTACCGGAAAGGGTTAGAAAGAAAAGTTAATTTTCATATTTTTTGGAAAATAATTAAATAACTTAGAAAAAGTTATTTGTTTTCTCACTATTGAGTGATGGAAGGTGGTGCTATGGTGCGAAGATGAGGTGAAGACAAGGCGTATTAAATGAGGATCACTAATGGCTCATTGTAAAAGTGTAAACACTATGCTATTTCATAAACGAAACAGTGTAACGATGCAATGTCACAGCATAACAGAAATGCTGTGACATATTTACTTTTATTAAACTAATTTGTTAGAGAGTTGATAATTAAACCATAGAGATTCTATGAACAACCTATGGTGGAATTCCTCTCCAACAAAGAACAAGGAATACTGTAGAAACCCTTCACAACGACGAACACTGGAGGATTGGAGCGCAACAACAAATCTTGTGGAGAATGAGATCAGATCTCAGAATTGAGGAATGGTGAAGAATGATAGAGGATCATGGATTGATGATGACTTGGATCATAATCAATTTCCTTTGACAGATTCGAATCTAGGTAGGGATTGCTTTGTGCTTGAATTCCCCATTCTTCATTCTAAAATAATGAAAACAGATCAACCCACAAACAGGTTGATCTGTGGATCGGGTGTTCTTGTGGGAGGGTGTTTTCCTTGAGGTTTTTCATGGGGATTGTTGATAGCCTGATAGAACTGTGATCCCAAACCTCCCATGTTTCAAACCTCTAACACGGAGGGTGCGGGCCGAAACGAACAAGTCCTGAGCCCCTCCGCCTTGTGTGTTCTTGGTGATCGAATCCTTGAAATGGCAGTAAGGTGAGTTCAAGGCCATCATAATGAATGTGGTAGACCTATGGTCACATAGGCACAGACGGTTCAAGAAACAGACCACCAGAGAAACTCCGGTGGCCCACAGAAAGAACCGTGAGTGTGCTGTAGTGGCAGAGAGCCACAACCAACTGGTCATGATGACATGGAAGTGCGGTGCCGACTGGTGCTGCGTGGAGGGTTGGCCTGAGTCTGGGCTGCTCAGGAGAGTTAGAGGCATGTGGTCTGTTGACCATGTGAGTGAGGACCGACTGGCCGTGCTGGATGAAATGGACGTGGCTAAGCCGCGTTCAGCTGACCGAGACCGGTCCGCTTTGCGGACCGATTATGAGGGAAGGTGACACTAGATAGTGCCACTAGGTAAAGAAATAGATGATACTAAGCCACATACTAGCTAGATAATTCATCCCACCTTAGTGGGCCAGGCCAACCATGGTTCGGGCCGGACTTAGTCCTGTTAGGCCCTGGTCTGGCCGGGCCCAGACCCAACCAGCCCCCATTTCACTAAAAGTGATTGAAACTAATAGACTGGGTGTCCGATTGACGCACCATATGTGGTATAAGGAACCTTTTGATGAGGAGGTCCTTATAATATATTCTACGTGTGTTTTGGAGGATGTTTTAGTATGTCTGGGTTAGATTGGACTCAAATCCAATTGGGCCCTTTTTACAAAAATTCCCATATCTTACAGACCAGACGTCATTTTGATGCGCCGTTTGTTGCGTTGGGACCCTTGTGATGATACAATCCTTTGGGTTACTCTATGTTGGACATCTTGGAGTTTGAGGTACGACCTATATCTTTAGGAGAAGATCCTCCCAGAATCAACCATGCTAACTGCAGGAATCCAGTGGCTGGATGTGACGTGAAGAATGAGAGCGACCCTTCATGAATAAACATGAGAGTGACCCTCCATGGATAAACATGATATAAAACCTTCATTGATCAGTATTAGAGATAACCTCTATGGATCATCATGAGAGTGACCCTTCGTGGATCACCAAGAGAGTGACCCTTTGTAGATCAACATGAGAGAGACCTTTTGTGGATAAGCAACATAGTGACCCTTCATGGATCAGCAGTAGAGAAACACTTCGTGTAGTAGAAACATATATTCTCAACAAAATAAGATGATCTAGCTTTATGACTAATCATATTTACTTTTGTATTTAAGTTATACCTAGTATGAGCTGTCTTTTACTTTGTGTTATGTATTTGAGATATTTTTTGGTGGTGTTTCCTTTGTGGTATTTCCTTTGTCATATTTTTCCCTTGTGGATTTCTTAGATACCTTCAGGGGACTCAGGGTCCCTACTGAGTTGTTATAATAACCCCTTCATGGGCTTCGCCCTCATGTGTTGTGTCTTGTGTAGACGACTTACGGTATGATGTAGACCTTGGTGGTCCGAGACTTGGTGGAGCTCAGTGAGGCAGGAGCGAAGGATTCATACTTCTACAGATTAAGGCTTTACTACCACTACCATATAGTTAGATACTTCAGGGAAGACTTCGATAGTACTATTTACTTTATGGGTTCTTGGTCTTTAATTCTAGCCCCTTTACTTTTAGTTTATTCCTTTTACTCTTAGTGGTGGTACTTTTTGGTGGTTGAACTTTTTTTCCTTTGTGGTTTTCTTTTTACAGTATGCCATGTCTGTGTGTGTACAGGTTTAAAGTCAATGCCTTTCCTTTTTGGGATATTTTATTCCGATGCTAGTCACCAACCCCTAGCATATGGAAGGCGGGCTTGGGGTAGTCATAGCATGGGCCCTGGGGGATGGGTCGTGACAAGTAGAGCGAAAAGATTCACCTAAAAGGAAACAATTTTTTTTGTGTCCTTTATGCATAAATGACAACCTTATTTTAGTGGATCTACTGATCCATTGATTTATAAACAATGAATAAGATATATATCAAAGATATTTTTTGTACTCCATTATTTGAAGAAAGAAAAATTCACCATGGTAGTACATATATTATAATGAGAAGCTTATTAGTGGTTGACACTGATTAAAAATAGAAAGATGTGAAGGGAGATCGATGAAATGGAGTGGTAATAGTTCTAATGAATATTTTTCAATAAATATTCCCCCCATTTGATGCAAAATAAAATGGAGAAGTAATTACTTGAACTGAAACAAACAGAAAATGAATAGGTGGGAAGCTATGTGATGAACTTTAAAAGACTTTCTCGATACACCTCTAGATTCATTATGGATCCTAAGGGAAAAGTTTATAGATTCTTTGGTGGAATAAGACCCCATATATGAAGAAATATATAAATTTGTGACAATGAAAGCTATGAGGAGAAAGTGATAAGTTCTATGAAGGTTGAACTGGAGTTTGGAGATATGTAGTGGTCACATAGATCGAATGAAAAGAAGAGATCTACATAGCCAAACTTAGGGAGGAACTTTGATCATGGAAGAGTAGGAAAGAAAGTGTAACCTACCACATGATACAAATGTGGGAAGAAGCATCAGGGGAAGTTATTACTTGGGAGTGGAAAGTGCTAAAATTTCAATAGAGATGACCATATAGGTCAAAACTATTGTGGTGAGGTGAAGCCTCAACTTCTAAACACTAACAACAAAGGGAAGATGGTGCAGTCCCATCCAAAAGATCAATTCTCCAAGTGTGAACACCTTAGTTAGTTTTCCAATCAATGTCCAAAATAGAAGATAATGGAGGGGAACCACAATCAACCTCATCATAGGCCAAGTGAGAAAGGTTGGGTATTTTCTATCATGATGGATGAAGTGGAGGCTCTGAATGATGTGGTGGTAGGTATACATTTTATTTTTCCTCTTTATCAAACTCCTCTCAATAATCTTGTGACCAATTTTAATTAAAAATTTTAAAATCATGATATTTCATTCCAAAATTACTCTAAAAATGGTCATATCAAAATTTAAGTTGAAATTCTAAAAATTCCACTTGTATATACAAACCAACTTAATCAAATCATGTTTCATAAATCATATATATATGTGTATATATGTATATTAGGTATTTAGGGGTATAATTATAATGAAACACACACATATCGCACTAACTGTAATGGTAAGCTAAGTCATAGACCCCCAGGGATAACCAAACCATCAAGTCCCTTTATTTATTATTATATAAGTTCTTCAGGTGCTTACAATTTATTGGTTGGAAGACCCCAAATTTTTAGTGGTCTAAATAACCAACCATCATGGCATATATGCCAATTTTTTTAAAGGCCTAAAATCCCACATCTTCTGTGCACATCATCACCCATCACACCCCTTCCTTCAGTCACTGACCCATCACCTTCCAACCAAAACCATCCTTCAACAGACCACCTACGAATTCCTGACCCCACTATAGTTGGGGTGCCTCATTAGCATGCCACATGCCACCGTCTCTCTATCATCATTAGTCATCATGCCCCCAAAAATTGTAGCCTCCATGGTTCACCTTTTCTATCATCATCTATCATGCCCAGCTCATACGATTCCACCTCCTCAGCTAGAGGCCATCATGGCTATTGGCTGTAATGATTTCACTGTTGAAGAAAACCACCTCTAGCTGATGTCAGCCTAAAATCTACACCCACCATTGAGTGGGGGTCTTTCAACACCACACCCATGCCTTACTTGATCCAACGTTTATTTTGGAATCAATAGACACTTTTGCTCAACCAACCTTAATTTAATTGGGTTAAAATAACATAGTAGCTGGGGTTTGAACCATATCCACCCCAAATCAATTAAGAATCATGGGGTACCTCTACCACTAAGGCACACCCAAATTGATAAACGGTCTTATAAATTATCATATATATGTTTATACATATATATATATATATATATGTTTTTAATACAAATACATATATGATCTTACATATTTCTTCTCAATGATATTTTAAAGTAAAACATATTTAATGAAATGTGGGATCATGAAAACTCTAATCACTACAAAAAGATAAGTGATTAAAATTATATCAAATAAAAACATTACTTCCTTGTAAGTATTGTAATAATATTTCTATTCATGTATCTTTATCCATGATCCTATTTAAAATCCTTCATAATTATCCATTCATGAACCTAGAAATCAATGATAAACCCATGATAGTGGAATATTCATTCTCAAAATAAATGTTGGAAATCAATTAATTTGAGTGAAAACTAAGCTAAACACTTTTCATTCTAAAAAAATTCAAAGAAAAACAATTAAAACTTTTAATTTCCTATTGAAAAACATATTATTTAGTGTATTTTAGTTATAAATTATCTTTAATAATTTGAAAAATATTAGAAATATTTTATAAATTAATTCTCATTAAAAACTCTTAAATTCTATTCATTTGAAAATATATCCTTCCTCTATCTATCATTAGATTTACTTAATATTCATATGAAAACTCCTTAACTTATTCCACAAAAATACACTATATATTGGTAAATACTTTATCATCAAACATTGAATCATAGAAAAATCAAATTTACCTCTTTAGAACTATCTCCTCAATTACTATATTTTTTCATCACTATAATAATATTGATCTTGTCATGTTCGTCTCCTAATATAAAAAACCAACATCCCATTTTGAACATCATACAAGTCTATTCCCATTATTAGAAATGTTATTCCAATAATAAGGGTTATATTCTCTTTCTGTATATCCAAAACAAGAAAATCCAATGGAAGTAAAAATAGATAGCTTGAGTTTCATCCCATTTACCTCTTGATCTCTTCTTGTCAATTTTTCTTCATGCCTTGTCATTTTTTCAATATACATCACCATCATTTTATAAGCACATCATCTGTCATATGGAAATATCCTTTAATGATTGTCTAATTAGATATTTTTTTCATCTCTTTAATCCCCAATATATGAAAAGTTAAATAATACATCGTATTTACACTAGTATCCAAATCACACAATGATCTACAAAATTCAAAAACTCCAGTATAAAATAAAATTATAAATATATTTATATATATTTTTAGTATGTTAACTCTTTGAAACCACCATTTAATAATATCTTAGATGATTCATTATACCAATCTTATCAACATTATTTTCTCCAAGAAAATAATAATTCTTATTAATTTCTTGAAAAATATAAAAAACCACTAAAATTTTCTTCCACACTTATTTGCTGTAATATCTTAAAATAAGGTTATTATACATAATATTCTTAATTGGTAGGGGGTGAATCTACCGTAGAAATTTTAAAATATATGGAATAAAATATTTAAATTAATTTTAAAACCACTCACTTAAAATTATATTTACTTATAAAAATAATAAGAGAGAATGAATTGAAGTTTTATATTTTTTTAAAATACTGATTAATATGAATTTTAACAATTTAAAGAAAATATTAATTTTTGAAAAAAATTTACTGACACCAAATATGAATACTTCTATAGAATATATAATAAATCAAAGAAAAATAATTTTGTATAAAAAATATTTTGTTAACATATATGTGTTTGTGTGTATAATTTATTTGAAACTAGAGAGAAATAATGGTTCAGTTTTAGATACAACCACACTTAGGTAGATACAAAGTTAAATAGTATAAAACAATAAATTGAAATATAATTTAATCCAAGAGGTTCTGATATAAGGAAAAACATAATTATATTCACCTAACTGAAACTGCATTCATGAACTCTTATTTACAAAGAGTTATTTTACAACTAATTGATGATTCTAAAAACTATAATGAGGTTAAATAGATAGAAGGATAATTAATTAAGTTATAAAACAATAACCTATTCTATTGGAAATAGTAAAAAATGATAAATTAAAATAAAGGATTTAAGAATCCTTCATTACATTATACTCAGTGTAGAAAAATATAAAATAACAATGTAGCTAATATTCATAAATATAAATAAAGATAAAAAAGGAAGAGAATAACTTAGTAGTGTTTCTATTTTTCCCTTATGAAGAAGATAATGGGAAATCGATGAAACTTATCACTATAAAGTCTCTATGACTTAATTGAGTAGATAAAGTGAAAGACATGTCATATAGATTCTTCTTAATGAATTATAAATGAGAAACTAAGATTGATCATTGTGGAATTATTTTCATGGATGTAAGAGATTGTTATAAAAAAATATTGTTCTTTATATGAAAAATATGTCCACATTATCTTGATTACTCATTTGTGTTCTTCTCACATTTATAATTTACTCATCGTTAAATATATATTGAAAACAATTCATGGTATTGTTACCTTATATGGAGAAAGGAAGGTAAAAAAATATCCTTAATTTTACACTTTGATTATAGTAGTTAATGATATTACATAATTTTATCACTCTTTGATTATAGTCTTGATTACTTAAAAGTACTTCTCAAAAACTTCATTTATTCTTTATGATAAATAGCCTTTAATTTTGTGTCACTCTCGCACTTCATGAAAATTCCAAGTCTTGATTTGGCATGATCAACTTGATTCTTATACACCACCAAGTAAATTATATTATTCAATTGACTTTGGGTGTTCACAATCGAGTCAGTATTCAAAAAGTTTTTCATAGTTAACTATGTTGAACTACATGATCAACTCAGGTGGCATTCATGATAGACCGTAGATAACATTATGGTTGAATTAGTTACACTTCTTGATCAATTTAGTATGTTTGAAAAATCTCACAAAGTAATTCATAGCCACCTTGGTCCCATATAATCAATCGTAACACATTTTCTTCAAAAAATTACCAAGTATGGAATTACTTAAAAAAAATATATTTATGTTAAATATATCATTAACATAAAATAGAAACATTAAGAATGTAATGATGAGGAATATATAGTTAAATATCTATAAGAATAAGATTTTTGAGCTCATGATCCCTTAGTGGTTAATGGGGGACATTTTTGAGAAGTTAATTGAGAAGATAGAAGATGGAGTTTCCACATCATGTGTTTTAATTTGTTTGAAACTACATCATATGTATAAAACATATGAATAAAATTTACATGTGGTCAAGTGGGTGAAATATATAGAGAACATGTATAAAAATTGATTTTGACTAAAGAGGATCACTCAGTGATGTAAAATATGATTTGGTTAAATAGGTAAAAAATGGGTTCATATGTGAAGTTGAAAAATAATTAAAGTACTTATATAATGAAAAGGTGATTTTTAAGGGCTATATAATAGTTGACTAAGTTATGTATTACTAGAAGATAGACTGAAAATGTGACGTCCAGAACTGAGTTCCACTCAAAGGTGCCCCAAAATGGTTGGCCACATGGCCTCAAGTGCACCTCCCCGCATGCCAGAAGCTTCCAAATAATAGCGAGGGACTAGTATATGTCAACGGGGAGAATATTACCTAATTACCAAAGTGTAACACAAATAATATAATAATAAGTATATAGAGTAATCATATATAAACAGGTGGCATAACAAAAATAGAAACTGTGACAAATGGACCAGTAACCCACCTTATCAGAAGCATAAATAATCATACAAGTACTAAATAATAATCCAATGCAATAACTGAATCATATAAAATATATCATGATGTCATGTATCTAAAAAATAGGGAAAACATGTATACATGGTAGCAAGAATCCAATACACCACATGATATAAAAAAGGTACCAAAGGCCAAAAATCTATCCAAGCATCCCAAGCTCTAGTCATGTCATCTACTACCAAAATCTAATCCTATGTCATGCAAGAAGTCACACATACATAAGAGGATGCTTCCCATTATCTACAACTGCAGGAATGTAGTCTTCATGGGTACCATCAACAGCCTAGATAGGGTGTTAGATAAACCCAGTAGTCCACCACCAATGATGTATATAAATATCCAATCTATGTACATAATGTGGAAGTGTGCATACATAATATGAAAATAAGTGATAATAACTATAAATGGGTCAGCTCTAGTTTCAAGAGGAAAACATGTTGACATTAACTACTCATCCCATGCTGGAATATCTTTGAACAAGTATCATGAGACATAATGCCCAGTATCACAATATAGGGTCTCCATGCCTAGTATCCTTGTATAGGGTCACCCTTCCCAGAATCACAAGAGTAGGGGACACTATGCCCAATATCATAAGAGTAAGGGACTCCATGCCTAGTATCACAAGAGTAGGGTACACCATGACCAGTATCACAAGAGTAGGAGATGGCATGCCTAGTATCACAATAAGGGTCATCATTCCCAATACCATAGTATTGTGTCATCATGCCCAATATCACGAAATAGGGTCTCCATGCCCAGTATCTCATTTATAAAGGGATTACATGCACATATAATAATTATAAAGGGATTCTATGTCTATGCATCAAATTAGAAGAAGGGACTCCATTCCCATTATATATATATCAAGAATAATGGCCATCATTCTAATTTATCATATTTATCAAGGTCCACAATTCCCAATTCATGAGCTATGAGAAGCACTCAAGGATTTAGAAAGAGCCAATAGTTAATTTATAACTCATTTACATTTAATGGTAACAAGGGAATAAACATTGTTCTATTTAATTTATGTGACATGGTCATACCACTCACATTCACTTCACTTCATGATAATTGATAAGGTCATTGTCCATGCAGTACCACTACATTCACCTAATATCATTAGTATATTGTCAATTAAAAGTAAAGGAAAACACACCGATAAGTGTTTTGGATTTATATACATGAAATCCATTTAGGAATTTAAGAGTGCACACCCAAAGTAATGGATCACTCTAAGGTGGTTGATCTCAATATGAATTTGGGGGTCAAACAAGTAATTAGGTTTTATATAGGACAACCAATTTAAGATGGATTTAAATTAGGTGAAATGCATGGTTAAACAGTTGTGTGACACATATCACATATTATGAAACAATGAGACATGAAGTGATAAATACTATACCACCTACCTTGAGCTCATAGTACTCTCCCTATCCAGTATCAGCCTTTAGTTCATCCTGGATTGGAAGAAATTTGAATAAAGGAGGAATGCCCTAAAAACAAGGCATGTGATCCTGCACCTTAATAGCTCTATCGAGAGAAAGAAAAACGGAGGAAGGTGCAAGTTGAATGAAGAACTTAAAGATTAATATCCAATGAGATAAATAGTTCTTGAATTGGGAATGAGATCAAGAATTTATCAAGAATCCCAGGTGGGATATTTAAAGAAGCTTAAAGGGAGGAGGAACCCACTATACACTAGAAATGGGATAAATTAGGAGGAGAGTGAGTTTAATTATATTTTAATGGAAAAATAGTATTTTTTCTTAAAATATATGGGTCACACAGTTTGGATGAATGGTTGTCCAAACCGTATGCCAACTGCATGCCTCCCACTATATAAGGAAGGACCCCACACGGTTTGAGAAACCACATGCAATCCCTAAAATATCCTATTCTAAATTTTGGTGAGATAGCTGCAAAGGTATGTGAACCCTAAAGCATAGTTATGGAAAATTGTGTGCCCTTCTTGAACCTCTAAAACAATCCACACTGATAGGGGTAATCGTGCGACCTCCTCAACATGATTTTTACTAATTTTGTGGCCTATTTGTTTCTCCAAAAAGTTGTATTCTGGGCTCCCAACAAGCCCCAGACACCCCCAAAACACCCACGACATAAATAGGCATACATATTAGGCCCAAAACAAATAATTAGACTGAAATTAAAGGATTCATACCTAATAGAAAAACTAAGATCTTATAGTATTCCCCACATAATGTAACTTTTCCCGAGTTCACCTTCCAAGGGCGGTGAAACATTGTTTGAGAATAAATCTAGACACTGGAAACATACATTATATTTTCACTCCCAAGTCTCGTCCTATACCCAGGTGTGCTACCATATAACCCATACTAAAGGGACAAGCCAGCCTCAGAGATATTTTTTTCTCTGGTAAATGATACATATAGGATATTCCTCAAAATAAGCATCGGTATCCAGTTCAACATCCTCAATATCAAAAGTATGAGAAGGTTCAACATGATAATAGTGATTTTGTGAAATGTGGAAGATTTCATACATGGTACATAACCTTTAAGGTAATAGAAACCAATAGGCTACCATCTCAACTCTCTCGAAAATCTTAAACAACCTGAAAAATTGTAGAGATAACCTCCCTTTCCTATGTATCCATCCATGCCCATGTCTAGGTAATACCCATAATAAAACGTGATCCTAAACATAAAACTCCATAGGTTATTAATTGTGATCGACATAAGATTTATTTATAGATTGAGAAGTAGAAGTCCGCTTCATGATCAACTAAACCTTCTCTGAAGTCTATTAAATTAGATAAGGCCTTAATAGCGCTACCTCTCCTTCCTCTAACTAGAATAGGGGTGAACAAAATTACCTACTATATTGGGCCACATAAGGAGCTATCTATATCATTGCTTGAAATATGTTATTGTAGGAAAAATCAATAAGAGGTATATTATTCTCCCAAAAACCTTAAAAATTAAGTACACATGCTCTAAGTATGTCCTTTAACACTTGTATAGTTCATTCTGACTTTCCAATAGTCTATGGGCGAAAAGATGTGCCTAGAAGAACCTGTGTACTCATAGATTTCTATAACCCCTACCAGAACCTCAATGTGAAATGAGAATCCCTAATTGAAATGACAGTACGAGGGAACCTATGTAGTTGTATGATCTCACAGAAATACAATCTTCCAATCTCATCAACTGAGAAATTCTCCCAGATAGGAAGGAAGTGGGATAATTTCTCCAGTCAATCCATGACTACGCAAACTGCATCACTACCTTAAGGAGACCTAGATAAGACACTAAAAAAATCCATTGCAACATCTTCCCATTTCCATTCTAGGACTGGTAACAACTATAAAAATCTTGCAGGTCGTTGGTGCTCTACCTTCACCTTCTTATAGGTGGAACACCTAGTGATAAAATCCACTATCTGACATTTCATCCTGACCCAGCAGTACTTATCCATGCATATCATGATACCTCTTGGAGATAATTAGGTGAACTTCCCACTAAGAATCATGTGACTCATGCATCAGATTCTATATCATATCTATGTGAACCCAGATATTCCCATGTATACAAAGGATGTATTCACCACTAATAGTCAAATCCAGAGGTAGGTCCTCACTAGAAATACCTTCCTGTAGAACCAAACCTTCAGTATCTAAAAACTACCTCATCTTCACCTTCTTGAGAAGTGAAGAAGTCACTGATAGGGATACAAGTACAAACTATCAATGATTTTCCTTAACCTCTATATACATATCATAAAATAGAGCCATAATTAGTGAGAACTATGCAATACTATAGTGGGACCTGTAGCAAGAACTGTTTGGCACTGTAGTAGCTAGGAATTTTCCTCTGTTTGGGCCTTTGGGCCACCGATTTGGTCCCCGAGTCCTTTAAGGCCTTCGGGCCACCCAAGCCTTTGGGCTAGTAAGGCCTTCGGGCCACCTCAAGGCCTTCGGGCCACCTTAAGTGCAGATGAAAACCAGACAACCTACAAGGAACATGCTCTATAGGAGGATAAGCAAGGAGATTTCATCACAGTAGAAGCTACACAGATTTCAAGAATGAGAGGGTATGGAACCTGCCATCGGGACAAGCCTGTGCATGCATGAGATAGCCTAGCCGAATAGCCATGCGAAGGTAGAGAGCTGATTTCACGATGAAGATGCTGGGGAGGAGCAGTTTCAAGTAGTTAGTCTGGGTTGTATGTAATTTTTGAAGCCTACCGGAAATGAATTCCTCTAAGGCCTATGGGACATGTAATACTTACACCTACGGGCCTTATAAGGGTTCAATCACACCCTTTTAAAGGTGGATTATCAAAAATAAATAAAAAATGAATGCCTTCAGTCCATTGGAGAGAGAGAATAGGTAATTCCTCCAACAACACAAGTTGTGAAAAATACTTGGTAACTTGAGATCTTGTGTCAGGTAATTCTACTCATGATGCCTCAACTACTGTGACCCATATGCAATGACTCAATATTCCTTCATTAGAAATTCACTTATCTCAAAACTAGATGCATCACAATAGACTATATAACTTTTTCTTGAATCTACAAGAATTAGTATTGGTGCTAAATTCAATCTTCCTTTTAGCTTCTTAAAAGATGTCTCACAGGATTAAGACTATGTAAGCTTCACAACCTTCTTAGTCAAGCCCATAAGATTTGATACTAAGTGTGATAATTCCTTTATAAATTCATGTAGTAACCAAGTATACCCATGAAAATTAGTATGTAAAACACATTCTTTGGATGCTCCTAGGTAACTACAACTTCCACCTTTTTTGGGTCAACTAAAACTCCACCATCTAAGATAATATGACCTAGGAATTGAACCTTATCAATATAAAAGTGAATTTTAATGAGCTTAGCATAAAACTAGTTCTCTCTCAGTGCATTAAAAATGATCACAAGATAAGTTGTATGGTAACTTTGAGTATGAGAATACACCAATATTTCATCTATGAAGACCAACACAAAGGAATCTAGATAGGGATAGAAAACACAATCCATAAATTACATGAAGAAGAAATGCACGTTCTTAAGACCAAATAACATCACGAGATACTCATATAATCCATACAAAATATGGAAAGTTGTACTCAGAATATCTAAAAGTATAACTCAAAATTGATGATATATCGATCTTAGGTCAGTCTTCAAGAATACCCTCACTCCTCTGAGATAGTAAAAAATATCACCAATACATGGTAAGGGATATCAATTTTTTCACTATTAGTTGATTTAACTTATGGTAATCTATACACAACCTAAGGGTTTCGTCTGTCTTCTTGGAAAAAAGGACCAGCAAACCCCAGGAAGAAGTAATGGGATATGTGAAACCCTTTTCCTCTAAATCATCTAGCTTCTTCTTGATCTCTTGAAAATTAGTAGTATCCATCTTATAAGGAGGAATGGATACTAGTGAAGCTCTAGGAAATAGTTCAATAATAAACTCTACCTCTCTCACAGGAGGCAATCTAGAAAATTCAATAGGGAAAACATCCCTAAATCGATCGAATATAGGAGGGAAATTAGTCTGATGTAGTCCCTGATCATTTAAAAAAAGGATTAAAATCTGGTCAGTCAATTCACATATCCCAAGATGATCTTGTCTAGATCTACCCTCCTAGACATACCACTCACCCTTGTTAATATGAGAACCACCCTCTGGTGATATAAATGACACCCTCTAATGATAATAATCCACATAGGCATGAAAGGGAACCAAATAGTCCATTATGAGAATGAAATCAAAGTTGGTAATCTTGTGGATATAGAGGTCCCATATAAAATGAAAACTACCTACCTCAGGAGGCTAGTACCTGTATTAGAATATACTCTACGATCTGATCCTCAATAGAGTGTCAAGTGTCATAACACCACTAGAAAACTGAACATGAAGCCCAAGTCTCTCCACAATATGAACATATATGAAATATTGTGATGAACTTGAATAAAATTAGATATAAATGATAGTAAATGATACTAAAATACTACCTAGAATAGTAGATGTCCCAACATCTTGTTCCTCTGGTATAGGCTGTACTGAATAAGTCTGACTTGATCCCTGACCCTATGCTACAACTTGACTAGCCAGAGTGGGTCTTCCCTACTGACGCTATATATCAAAAGCATGGATACCTCAACCATGACCTCCTCTTATTCATGTATGGCCAGTAGTACTACAACTACCTTCCTGGTGAGGTTTTACTGAACCTGCACTGGAAGATAGAGCTAGCACAAATCCTCTCCCACTTGGCATGGATAAAAATTTACTATAGGAACACTAAATATTCCCGAATATTCTATAGAATTATCCCATGATAAGGTCTCTATGACACTGGGTCCTCTTATGGTCAGGCTTCCTATATTGGTGACATACCATGTGATTTTTTATGGGTTTCAACTGGCTGCCACTGCTCACAAGTGTTGTCTCAAAGTGTCTCTTCAAACCATTAGTCGAACCACTACTTTGTCTAGATTCTAAACTAACATATCTCACACTATTTGATTCTTTTAGTTTATTCTTCTTGATAAGGTCCAAGTTCACCATTTTTGATACGGTGGTCAACTGGAAAAAATTTACCTGAAAATGAATAGGATACCACAATCCATTCTCAAATCGCCTCGGTTTCGCTGGATCATCAGCAGTATAGATTGAGACAAAGCATTAAATCTCTATGAAATGAGATTTATAGTCCATAACTTCCAGAGAAAACTATTTAATGTTCATGAATTCACTGGAATGATCAACTATTAGGGTCTCATGGAAGAAATAATTCAAGAAGATTGAATGAAAATCTCTCCAAGTCACTTCCTGATTTTGACCAGCCAGATTCAGAATATCCCACCATCGCCTGGTGGATCCTCAAATAATATAAGTATTTATTATCACTCCCATCTTAGGAGGTGTATCTAGATTATTGAATATAGACATGACTGTCTCAGGCCATATCTCTTCAGCTTATCTTCCACCATCCCCTAGAAATGTGGGTGGATGTTTCTACCGGAACTCCTATGTCAATTCTCCCATACAAGGGATAGAGCACATAGCACCCTTTATCATCTGCATAAGAAACACAAAGTATCCTTGTTACTAGGAAGTATTTCTAGAATCGAGAATAGGAAGTGTTTCCACATGTGGAACTACATGTGGAATAACTTGCGGCTCTAGGCCCACCATCTCTAGAGCATGGTCATCACCACCCTCCTAATATACAACTAGAGGACTTTGTGGTGGAATTAATATACTAATGACAAACACATGCCTCATATATAATTAAATAATGAAATAAGACACCTATTTTAGAATAGAATTGGTATAAATTATTTCTATATAATAGTCACACCCCTTTTCCAACTCAAATAGCCAGGTATAGGTTTTAGAAACATTTATATTGGCATAAGTGACATGACCTACTTCCCACTAATAAGGTTGGGACTGAGTCAAGCTCTTTGTTTTTTAATTCCAACTTTAGATAATATATATTTATATTATATTTAAATTTATATTTAGAAGGTTTAACTAAATGGTTCACCACTTTCAATTCATAAGCCCCCCTAAAACTTGTTAACTAAAATTTGGAGTCCACTTAATCCATAACTTAAAATGCTTCAGTCCATGTGACCATTTGTTCATTACACAACATGATATAGTTTACTGCTTAGGGTGTCTGCTGTAGCCTAAGAAGAGAAATGCTGTTTAGGTTATGGAAGACACCCTAAGTACCAACTATGTGTTTCCTAATTTCTTACAAGAATTTTTATCCAATTTAACATTTATATATTAGAAGAAAAATTTATAAATTTCATGCCGTCAAGCGCTCATAGTAATCATAAGAAATGAAAGCAACAAAATGATACTATATGTAATTACATATGATTGGCATGTGAACTTCCTACAAGGTTCCTAAAATCATGCTTGATCTATTCTTCCTTGACCTCATATCATCAGGTCAAGGATAAAAGAAAATCCTCAGTCATATCAATAATAAAATCCTAATTCAATTCCACCACTGAATGGTGGAATCAAATCAACTGTAATAAGAACAATAAAGAAAATGGAAATTTCCATTTGTGGAAATTTTGTTTTTATTTGCACAAGGGTTAGCTACTCCCAAAAACATCTAATTATAACACCCCAATTCCTTACAAATCTTATGACTATTGTATCAAAATAGTAAATTAATAAATTAAAGACCTCTGATACCACTTTGTAACTTCCCAACATGGGTGCCACTCAGAGGTGCCCCGAAGATGATTGGCCATAAGGACTCAAGTGTGCCTCCCCATATGCCAGAATATTTTGAATAGAAGTAAGGGCCTAGGGTATCTCCATAGGGAGTCTATACCCTCATTACTAGAGTTTATCACACTAGATATAATAAAAAGTAAATAGTGAAATCATATATAAACAAATGGTAGAATAGAAATAGAAACTATGATAATTGGACAAGTAACCCACCTTAGAGGAAGCATAAATAATCATCAAAGCACTAAAAAATAATCAAAAGTATCAACTGAATCATATATAATATATGATTATGTCATGTATCTACAAAATATTGAAAACATTTATACATGGAAGTAGGAAGTCAATACACAACATGATATAAAAAAGGTATAAAAAGGCAAAAAATCTATCCAAGAATCCTGAGATCTAGCACAAACATCTGCTACCAAGATCCCATCCTAAGTCATGAAAGAATTCATGCATCCATAAGAGGTCATTTACCCTTTTCTACACCTGCAATCATGTAGTTTTCTAGGGTACCATCGGTGGTACAGATAGGGTGTGAGATAAACTCAGCAGGACACCACCAACAATGTCTATAAATATCCAGTATGTGTAAATAATGTGGTAGTGTGTATAAATAATATGAAAATAAATAATAATAACTATAAATGGATCAACTCATCTCACGAACCAACCCGGGTTGACCCTGAACCGGTCACCTGAGCTGGTCTGTGGCATGGCCCAAAGGGCATTCCCGATCCCCAAGGGATGAAAACTAGTGCTGAGCATCACAATAAGTAGTTGGGAATGATTTAGCCCAGAAAATAAAAGATAGATAAATATAAATAAACAAGAAAAATAAGGTAAACACTAAAAATAGAACAAAAAAAAAAACAAAGATAACCAGCTAGACATACCTCCAAGTGACCCCATGGGTCACCAAAAAACATAGAACCATGCTCTCTCCAAGAGCGATTGAATACTAGAACCTGAAACTAAAATGTAATGTAGGCATGGGCACCGAGATGCTCAGTAGGAAAGTCAAGGAAGAAATACTCCTTAGGCATTTTCCTTAAAAAAGAAACCCAATCATGCTAGTTTAAAAATAATACATATTGAAATAAGTTTTTTCAGTCTTTTCAAAACCATGTAACAAGTTAACTTTTTTTAATGAAAGCATTTCTCTTCCACTATATTTTTGAAAATAAATTACAAGATTGTGTTAAAATTTCATAATTAAAGGGGAGAAATGAAGATTAAAATATGTTTTTTCACAATGGGGCATCAAGCATGAGAGAAATAAAAGAAAATCACATCACAAGAATTATGCCACAAATGAGAACCATGGGAAATCCCTATAGGCAACTAGAACATGTGGGACCCTAGAGACCTCATAACTTGGTGAAAACATGGAATATGAGCCACAAAAGTCTACGTTATCATTCATGATCCACTATTAGAGAATACACCTATAACCTAGTGGTCTCTAATCATAAAAAATATTTAGTTAGTGTTGTAATGTCAATCCTTCTAGATGAAACTGAGATGAACCACTTAAATATCATCAAGCGTACTAGTCCTAGTCTTCCCACCTAGGTACCTAGGGTTTCTCTTGTGATCAAGTTAAAATTCACATGCACACACACCACACCTCTACATTCACACAAAGTCCAAAAAATTTAGTGAAAACAACCCTCTTTACAAAACATCACCTTGGTCAATTTATGCACACCATAGAAAATCCCTTTTTCAAATACCTTTTCCATCACTTACAAAGTTCCCAAATTTCCCTTTTTATAACATAAGAAAACACCCAATTAAGACTAACCAAAAAACAGTCCAAGCCCCCTTATAAAACCACTCACACATTAATTTTTTTTAAAACATTCTTTTCACCTTTTCAAACACATAATAAATTATACCAAAAATGAACAACAAGGTAAACACTCCCAAAGCGATTCATTTTCCTTTAAAAATATCCAATAAAATATAAACACACATCAAATTAATTAAAAATGAATTTCAAATCATCAGAACAACCCCTAAAACTAATCTTTAAAAAATTACATTAAATCACACACAAAATATTACCATTTACTTTATCAAAAATTCATTTCTAACTTATCAATACACCAACCATTCCAAAAATACTATTCTCACCACATAATAAAATCAAAGAATACATTTATAAACTCAAACAAGCATAATTAAATTCATTTAGTGATACTAGGGCATGGAACCAACAACCATATATATATATATAGTGCTTATCCATTTCATATAAAAACTAAGGGAATAATTTTAAAGGAACATCAAGTAATAATGGAAATTCTAATTAAAGATCAAAGAATAGGGAACCTACCTCAAGACACACAGCTTTTGATGATGGCAGCCTGAGACCACTTCACTTACACGCATATAAATTTTCACACACACACACACACATATTTTCTTTGATCCATGATCATATTCCCCACGCTATGAGGGAACATGGAAAAAGAGGATATGTATATATACATGCCTACCCATGTATATACATATATATCGTCACTGCCGATGACTAGAATCCACACCACAATGACCAATTCACACTATAACAATGCAAGGGAAACTAAAAATTACCAAAGGCTCTAAATATAACCAAGTTAAACAAGGTAGTGAGAGAAATATTACCTCGACCAACGAACGAAAAATTGAAATGGACCATATGAAATGATACCATCAAACACACCTTATAGTAAATACTAGAGACACATAAATCACTAAACCCCCAAATATAAATTAAGTCACAAGATGAATGGTGGAAAAACGTACCCAAAATCATTGTCGAGGGACCGAATCGATGAAAACCACTTCACCTTCAGCGGTGGTTGTCAGAACATGCACAGATGGGTCCCGAGAGATCAATTGCACACCCTATCAGAGGAAGAAGCAAAAAAAATCTGATTAGTTCTCAACTTAGGGTTTTGGACGATTGTTATTGGGCCATGAAGAACCCAAAATCATCCATGGAGAATGTAGGGGAATAGGATGAAATACCCACATTGATGAATTGAAGCTTAATGGTTAAGAAATCCAGGAAGAACTGGCTAGGGAGGAATCCACATAGAAGAGGGTTGTGAGACCAAGGGATTCTACCTGGGGGTTGCACATCTTTTGAAAATCATATCCAGGAGGGGTCATAGCTGAGAGAAGGTCTAGCCATGGGGAGGTTCTCACATAGAGGAGTTATTTTGAAGGAAGGATTGTACTCCTAGGTTTGGAGGGGCTGGTGCGTCATGCTGATAGAAGGGGAAGGGGAGGCACATGTCACGCAACCTAGAGGGGGAGGAGACCCATTGCGGGTCTCTAAACAAAGAAATGAAAAAAAGATAAACATAATAATAATAATAATAATAACAATAATAACAAAAATAATCTTATTAAATTAATAATAATAATAATAATATTCATATTAATAATAAAACACAATAATAATATGAATATTAATATTATTGTTAAATATTATTTTAAATATTATTTTATTTTTCATATTTTATTTTATTTTTTTTCATTTAAACTTTGTTTTATCTAAAAATATATGTAGACAACATGGTTTCCTAGATGAAGCCTCACAGTTCCTGAATCGTGCTCTCCCCACATGCCAGGTGCTTCCAAGCCCAAAATGATCATTTCCAAATAATAAATCAAAAACTCAAACCAAAATTCTACCCGCTCAAACACAAAATAAAATAAGACCAAGTCTGAATAAAATAATAAAATTAAAATAGAAGTGTCAGGTTAGGATATGAAAATTTTCCCCACCATGATACTTTTTCCCCCAGAAAGTCCCAAAAGAATCGGTTGGTCAAAATACGAATTAACAACACAATGATTCTAAGAATAGTACCCTAGTCATTTAAGGACTGAAATCCAAGAACTCACTCAATAACCAAAGGAACAGTCAATGAGATACTCGAACCACTTAAACAAGAGGTCTGATAGTGAGTAACCCTTATCTCCAAACGCAACCACAACATGGAACTCCCCAAACCATAACTTAGAAGTCACCAAAGCTTAGTGGAACTTCCGTAGAAATTCATCAAGTAAACCTTTACCCGAATAAGTAATTACTACATTCGGGGTCGGGTGGAACAGGAACAAAGGATTTCCCCATCAGGAGCTCCTTTAAGATCAAGTTTCCCTTGGGTTCATTTCATGATGGTCTCCCCACTATATTAGGATTCAGGCCAACATTGACCCTTCCAAATCAAGAAACTCACAAAACCAAATCAAACTCCTGACACCTGTGAGACTAGTGATGGGTCTTCCCACCATTTTAAGAGAAAGTTAACACACACAAGACATACCTTACATCATGAACCCATTATTATTGACTGACTTCCAACATGAAAGGAGGGGGGGGGGTTCCCCAATGGAAGAAACCTAAAATGAACACCGATTTCAGAATCATCACTCCCTCAGGACACAAGCATTTCCAACATGTAACATAAAAAACCCAAACCCATAAAAAAGGAAGACTTGCCACTCAAGAGTTTATATCCCACAAGACATAGACAGAAAAACTTCAGGAAGTTGGTCACTAGGACTATTAAAGGAAAATGGGGGCAGAATAAACATGCACAAGAAAGGAAAATTCAACCGGCGTACTCTCATTAGTCATAGAAAATAGGTTGGATTTTCATCCCCCTTCCCCCAGTGACTGCCCGACTGTGTGAAAAGATTTACTCTAGGACCTATGGCTAGAGTCCTGATGTATTGAAGAATTTGTGGCACCATAGTCAAGAATTGTCAACCTTCAACTGAGGATTCATCCTCTGGAAACACAACTTACAAAACTTTTCTGCAGCCACAACATCAACATGCCTTCAAAAGATTATGGAATATTGGATTAGAGTTCCAAACTGATCACATTAGAAGCAATAATCCAATAGTCCTTAGATTGAGAAACATGGATTGACGTGGTAGATACCCTAAGAACAGGTTTCTCCAGTTTGTATTCCTTACCGGATAGGGATCCTTTCACAAGCACATCAAGAATATAAAATTCCTTCTATCACAGTCCATTTGTTGCGAATTAGCTTTCAAAAATAAAAGGGTGAGTA
Organism: Viscum album; assembly: GCA_963277665.1. NCBI lineage: Eukaryota > Viridiplantae > Streptophyta > Magnoliopsida > Santalales > Viscaceae > Viscum > Viscum album. The sequence goes on along the minus strand of OY728126.1, from coordinate 2,007,209,571 downwards.
CCCTTCACCAGTTTAAATGAGGTCCCTTTAACAGAGACAAAACCGATAACACCCCCACGACATCTAGAGTTCCCAAATTTCCAAATATACACCCAACTTTATCAAGTTACACCATGACCACTATCAAAACTCAACCACCATAGGGAAAACAAAAAACATACAAATCGGTCTCTACCCCAACACTCTTTTTGGGTTCTAGGTAAAACATCATCTGAGAAAGATTCTTCAAAGGCCATTGGACATTTCTGGGCGGCATACTCTAAATGAGAAGCACAAATACAACTTGATGTGCATCCCAAAACAATCCACCACATCAAATCATAAATCAAAACTCAATTAAAACATCTTTTTGACCCAAAAATTCAAATTTAACAACCCAGAATCACACAATAAAACCAAAATTACCGTTATAAAATTACCACTTTCATTCCAAATTCAAACCATTTCCCACTTATCAAAACATTATTTTAGAAAAAAAAATCCTTAGAAACCAAGCACCCACCATTGGTATTCTATGAATCCTCACATGTATGTACATTCCTATGACAACTCATCACCCCGCACACATACTAACTCCATGTCAACTATCCACATATGTGAGAATCCATAAGGATACCAAATTTCAAATAGATCATTTAAAAAATCCCATTTCCAAGAGACATTATTTTCACACTTCACAAAAATTTCAAAATCCCCAAAATTTTTTCCAAATCCACTTCTGATTTATGCTTTAAAAAATCTTTAAAAGATACCAAAACAGTTCTTAAAAGAACTTCCTTTTTCAAAACAAATCATTTTATTTTCAAATAAGTGAATAATTCCATTTTGGAAATCCAATTTTCAAGAGACTAATCAACAATTTTTCAACCAGAGAAAAACACCCCAAAACCAGCTAAAACTCACACCAAGAACATCCTAAAGAAACAAATTCACACAAAGAATCAAGATTAAAAATTCTTAAATAAACAACCTCTACACATGGCTTGGTCACATAGTTTGGAAGGCCGTGAACTAACTGGGTGCGCACATAGAAAGTCATCAGAGGAAATTGCATGGTTTTCACATGGCATTCCAGGCCCTACACAACAACCATTCACCCCTCAAAAATGACCACCAAATTTCAAGGCTAACCAGAAACACTCAAACAGGACTAAGGACCTCGAGAAAAACCGAGATCCAATCACATACTTCGATGAAAAAAAATCTCGAACAACCCTTGCAATTCAAGTGTCATTCTGAATAGGTGGTGATCAAGAACCTACTCACAATTGAACACTTGGATTCCTAAAATCCTAACTCTAGACTATTATAAATTCTCAAAGGACATGGGATAAACCTTTTATAATACCATTTTGTCATGAACCAAACTAGTTCAACAATGAACTGGTCAACTGATCCAGTCCGCGACATGGCTCAAAGGGTGTTCCTGATCCCCACAGGATGGAAACTAGTGATAGGCTCAAAACAAGCAGTTGAGAATGATTTAGCCCAGAAAATAAAAGACAGATAAACATAAATAAACTAGAAAAAATGGGTAAACACTAATATTGGAACAAAAAAATAAAGATAACTAGCTAGGCATACATCCAAGTGACCCCCTGAGTCACCACCGAACATAGAACCATGATATCTCCAAGAGAGATCCAAGTCTAGAACCTAAAACTAAAAAATAAATTAGGCGTGAGCACTGAGATGCTCAGTAGGAATTACAAGGAATAACAATGCCCTATGCCTTTTCCATTAAAAAGAAACCCAATCATGCTAGTTTAAAAATAATACATTTTGAAATATGGGTTTCCAGTCTTTTCAAAACCAAGTAACAAGTTTAAATTTTTTAGGGAAATAATTTCTCTTCCACTAATTTTCAAAGTATATTACAATCATTCATCAACATTTCAAAATGAAAGAGGATCAATTAAGATTAAAATATGGTTTTTTATAATGGGGAATCAAGCATGATCCACAGAAAAGAAAATCACATCATAAGAATTATGCCACAGATGAGAACCATGGGAAATCCCTATAGGTAGCTAGCACATGAGGGACTCTAGAGACCTTATACCTTGATGAAAATGTGGCATATGAGCTACAACAGTCTACACTCTCAAGAACGAGACAATAGTATGGAACACACCCATAACCTAGTGGTATCCAATCATCATAAGTATTTAGTTAGTGTTGTAACGTCAATACTTCTAGATGAAACTGGGATGAACCACTTATGTATCATATAGAGTACTCATCCTAGTCCGTTCACCCAGGTACCCAGGGTTTCCCTTATGCTTAAGTTAAAGTTCACATTCACAAACACCACACCTCTACATTCACAAAAAGGCTGGAAATTTCATTGAAAACACCCCTCTTTTCAAAACATCACCTTTGTCAATTTACACACACCATAGAAAATATCTTTCCAAATCCCCTTTCCATAACTTACAAAGTTCCCAAATTCCCCTTTTTATAACATATGAAAACGCCCAATTAAGACTAAGAAAAACAATAGGCCAAGCCCCCTCAAAAAACCACTCATACTTTAAACATTTTTTTAAAACAAGATTATCACCTTTTAAATCACTTCACAAATTATACACAAAATGAACAAAAAGGAAAACATTCCCAAAGTGATTAATTTTACTTTGAAAATCTCAATTAAAATATACAAACACCTTAAAGACCTTAAAAACGCATTTCACACCATCCTAAAAACCCCTAAAACCCATTTTAAAAACATTACATTAAAGCACAAACAAAAAATTTCCGTTTCCTTTATCAAAAATTCATTTATATCTTATTAACACACCAACCATTACAAAAATACAATTCACACCACATAATCAAATCAAAGAATACATGTATAAATTAAAATAAGAATAAATAAATTAATCTAGTGATTCTAGGGAACAGAACCACCTACCATTTATATATATATTTATAGTGATTATGAATTTCATATAAAAACTAAGGGAATAATTTTAAAGGAACATCAAGCTATAACGGAAATTATAATTAAAGATCAAGGCATAGGGAACCTACCTCAAGACACACAAATTTTTAAGATGGCAGCCCGTGACCGCTTCACCTACATGCATATACATTTTCATATATATATATATATATATCCTTTTATCCAAGAACATTTTCCCCGCTCCATGAGGGAATATGCACAAGGAGGATATGTATATATACATGCCTACCCATGTATATACATATATATCTTCACTTCCAACAGATTTAATCCACACCACAATGACCAATTCATTCAATAATGATGCAAGAGAGACTAAAAATTACCGAAGACTCTAAATAGAACAATGTTAAACAGGGCAGTGATATAAATCTTACTTCGACTGGTGATCGATGAAATGAAACTATCCAAAATGATATAATACCATTAAATACACCTTAAAGTAAATACCTAAGACTCATAAATCACAAAAACCCCAAATATAAATTAATATACTAGAAGAACAGAGGAAAAACTTACCCAAAATTATTGGCGGGGGGACCAAATCAAGGAGAACCATTTCTCCTTTGGTGGTGGTTGTTAGAACGTGCATGGATGGGTCCCGAGAGGTCAATCGCACATCCTATCAAAGGAAGAAACACAAAAAATATGATTATCCCTAAACTTAGGGTTTCAACTGATTTTATCGGGCCACAAAGAACCTGAAATCGACTGAGGTAAATGAAGGGGAATAAGGAGAAAGACCAACCTCACCAGATTGAAGCTTAATAGTGATGAAATCCAGGAAGAACCGATCAGGGGAGGAAGCCACGAAGAGGAGGGTCGTGCACCCAAGTGTTTTTTCAAGGCGGTCATGCACCTTCTGCAAATCGTGACCAGGAGGGGTTGCGGTCAAGAGAAGGCCTAGCCATGGTGAGGTTCTCATGCGGAGGAGGTAGCCTAGAGGAAGGCTCACACACCTAGGGTTGGAGGGGCTAGTGCGTCGCAATGATAGAGGGGGAAGGAGAGGCACATGTCACACCACCTAGAGGGGGAGTAGGAGACCCATTATGGGTCTCTAAAAAAGAGAAAATAAAAAAATAAAAAAATGATAAACATAATAATAATAATAATAATAATCATCATAATAATCTTAATAACTTAATAATAATAATAATATTGATATTAATAATAAAAACATAATAATAATATGAATATTACTATTGTTATTAAACATTATTTTATTTTTTATTTCATTTTTAATATATATATATATTTAATTTAAACTTTATTTTATTTAAAAAAACACGCAGATTGAACGATTACCTAGATGAACCCACATAGTTCCCGAACCATGCTATGCCTGCGTGCCAGGTGCTGCCAATCCCAAAATGCCCATTTAAAAATAAAAACTCAAAAACTCAAACTAAGGTTCAACCCGCTCAAACAAAAAATAAAATAAGACCAAGGATGAATAAAATAATTAAATTAAAAGAGAAGTTTTGGGTCAGGGTGTGATAACTCAGTTTCCTAGAAGAAAATAGGCTGACAAAACCTACTTCGGCCCATGCCAGAATATCATTGAACATGTATCATAGGACAAAATACTCTTTAACATAGTATAGGGTCGCTATACCCAATATCATAGATTAGGTTCATCGTGCATAATATCAAAAGAGTAGGGGATTCCATGCTTAGTGTCACAAGTGTAGTGGACACCGTGCCCAATATCACAAGTATAGGGGATTCCATGCCCAATATCACAAGATTTGGGGACGCCTTCCCCAATATCACAATAAGGGTCATCATGACCAGTATCACAGTATAGGGTCTCCATGCCCAATATCACATAATAGGGTCACCGTGCCTATTATCACATTTATGAAGGGTCTCCATGCTCGTATCATAATTATAAAGGGAATCCATTCCCATTTATAGAATTATCATTAGGTTCACCATGCCCATATATATATATATAAATATCAAGAATAAGGGTCGTCATTAACATTTATCATATTTATCAAGGGTCATCATTCCATATTCCTGATAAATGAGAATCATTCAATGATTTAGAAAGAGTTTAAAGTTAATTTATAACTAATTTACATTTAATAGTAACAAGGGTATAACCATTGTTCCATTTAATTCATGTGACATGGTCATAACAATTAAATCCAATTAAATTCATGATAATTGATTAGGTAATTGTCCATGTAGTGCCACTAAATTCACCTTTTATCATTAGGATATTTTCTGTAACATCCCATTGTTTTTGAAAAGAGAGACACTATGTTTGATATCATACATGATATGCCACATCGAACTTAAGAAAAAAATTATATATTATTATTTAACCAAGATGTTAATATGCTGGGAATAAAATGTATTAAATTAATTATTAATATATGGTTTAAAAATGTATATAATTAATTCTTTTGGTAATAATTAATTATAAATGAATGTAAATCCCTTTTTAAATAAAGGGATTTTTTTCTTCTGAAAAAATATTTAAATGAAATTAAGTTTTTCTATAAAATAATGAAATCAATATTTTTGGGTTTTATTAATTAAATATGTATTCAATATAATTTTTAAAATTCATATTATATGTTTTATAGACATGATATAAAAACAAATTCAAGTTTATGCATAAAAGGAATATTTTTCAAAAAATGCAGTTTTACTGCCTTTTAATGGAGAACCCATTATAATTATAGTTTTTGACACTTTTAAAAGATATATTTGACAAAATAAACTTATTATTTGGAATATAAACTTAAAAATTTACTTTGGATGAATTTTTGTTATTTTTATGATAAAATTCATATTTTAATGAATTGTGAGAAATACTGCATTTTAATTCAAAAATGTCTTTTCATATAATTTATTTTTATTGATATAATATTTTTTTAATATTTTTTAAAGTATATTTCGATTTTTTATCATTTCATAAAATTTAGGTCATTGGAACCAATTTCAAATTGAAATTAGATATAAATACATTTCAAACTTTTGAACGTTTCACTTTAAAAACCTACCTTTTCATTTTGTCTGCCAAATTAATTTTAAATATATTTATTAAAATTATGTGAAAATAATTAGGTAAAATGGATTCCATATTTTGAATTATAAATCCCAAATTATGTTTTAAGGTAAATTTTTTAGGTTTAAAGAAGTTACCATTGTAAAAAAATTATTTACCGTTGTATAGGTAAAATTGTGACATGGGTTAAAGTTAAAATGTAAAAGCTTAAAATACCTAAAAATTGAAATATTTAATGGTTTTTTGAGGTGTTTATAGACCATTAAAATACTATAAAACATTAATTTAAAGTATAATTACTTTAAATTAATTCTAACTCAATGTGGTTATCTTTTTAAATAAAATAATTAATAAATTAATCACTTGAACCCACCTCTCCTCAAGTATAAATACCACCCCTCATCTTCCCATTTCGACCCAAAAAGCATTGTACCTCCTAAAATATATTCCCAAACATCTCTTCATAAATATCCCCATGTAAAAGTGCTTATGGTCTCACCAAAATACCAAATACAAGGTCCTCAAGGGTCTTTCAAGGAGGGAATATTCAGGAGGTAATTTCCTCAAAGTACCTCTCTTAATTTATTTTCATTTTCTACTTTATCCTCACATAATTCATCCATAAATGAATGGAAAATCCAGAATAATTTATATAATAGAGTTTTATTTTTATAATTTAATATCTCATATCCATTTCATTTCTCACCTCCACTTATTCAAAGAAACGAAATTGTTGTCCAAGTTATGCTTGTTAATCACCTTAGTGAATAATGTTTTTGTTCTTTTTCCATTACCACCTTCATGGTTGGTCTTAAAACAATTTTTAAAGTCAAATAATATTTTAATATATATATCATAACCTATTTAATATTATTTAAATGTTATATCAAAAATAACTTCAAGATTTCCATATTGTGGTTATACAATAACTTCATTTGGGGACGTGTGGACTACCACCTCCTCAAAATGATGTGATTCGTTCACACATCACATAGAATGTATTAATGATTGTTTTAGTAAATAAATATTATATAAATTAAATATTAATTCTTCTGTAATTATATTATATATGTATACATATTTACATACATTTCATTTGATTTCATTGTTTCAATATGACATGAATAATGAAAATAACGTTCATGCATAAGTATGACCTACAATCTCCATGGATGATGTTTTTTATTTTTTATTAAAATATTAATATAAATAATTATATAATGAATATATAATATATTTATATAATGTTTTATATTTTTTAGATGATGGACTTATGACCACATGGACTATTGACATCATAGCAAGCTCATTTTTGACTCAAGTACCAAATATCGACAAAACGTCTGACATGAACTTAAATAATTATGTAATTTTTATAACATGGTAACAAGTGATATAAAATGAATAATAAAATTGAATAATCTTCTAAAGAAATTATAAATTAAACTAATTTTATTATTCAGGAAGATAAATAATGTATGAGACAAGTCCGACTCGAGGTAAGGGAATTTCTTAACCAAATTTCCATTCTTTAGGTTAAAATTTTACTTCTTGATTATATTGTTCAACTCTTATGTGTGAAATGAATTTTTAATATCTTATATTTTATTTATATATTTAATTTAATTCATTTTTTTAAAAGTAATATTTTTATATGGAATGTTTGACTTTTCGTACAAAATGAAAAAGGAATGTTTTTTAACATATACAACAACAACGACTTCTTCACTATCGTAACCATTATTTGATATTTAGATTCCTCTATAATAATTAATGTTTTTAAAATGAAAATAAATTCATTTTTTCCATTTTTTGGTTATTTTGGTATTGAAAATGGTTTTAATAATGGATAGATTATATCAATATCTTGAAATGATATTTTGTGATTTCAAAGAGGAAATGTTATTTCCCCTTTATGCTTGTTTTATGTGTTATGATTATTTCAGGGATCCTAGAAATTGATTATTTATATGGGTGTTTCCATGATAAAATGCGTGCAGGTGAGCCCATGATAGATCTCTAATTAATTGTCTAATGATATGGAGTTATACAGTTGGGTTTCTCCTAAGAGATTTAGGGAATATACTATGACGAGTATTCCAAATGTAACCATAAAGGTTACTCCCTATGTAGCTATGAATGCTACAATGTAAGTATTATATGGATTCCAAAATTTAACTTTATTATGTATGATTTCTAATTAGTTTTTCAATAATCGTATGATTTCATGAGGTATGTCAAAGAGCTTATGTTTTTATGGGTGAAAATTATGATTTTGTGAAAATGTTTTCATGAGTTTAAAATATTCACGGACTAAAAATTTCATTCATTATTTTATATCCATTAATGATATTTTTGTTCTTATACTAAGTTTTTAAAATGTTTTACACATGGTATAAGGATGGGTAAGATAAATTAATAAGTCAATTAGATTTTTATCATGCAAGTAAATCATGTTTTATTTTAAAAGTTTTATATTTTGGAAAAAGGGATACTATTTTGGTAGTATACTCTTGTATGATTATGGGATGTTATGTATTAATGATGGCTTAATTATATACAAATATAAACCTAAAAAGACCCTCAATATTAAATCAAGTAAATTCTTGACTAAACTCAATATTTATGTAATTTTTAAGGGTAAGGACTTATAGTTGGTATCAGAGGAAAGGTTTAAACAAATTTAGGGATTAAGAGTTTTGGTTAAACATATGGTAAGTTTATATGTCTATTATTTTAGTTAAATTATTATTCTATAACTTTTTTTGATCGAGGAAATTCAGTTACAAATGTAATGAGGCAGATCTCAAATAAAAATCCTATCTCTTCCTGATGACTTTCTTGAAAGAGTTATTGCAAAGTCATGTACATATGATTCTGAAACTTTTTCTAACATAAAAATCACTTACAAATAGTTGTATGAGATATCAAAAAACTTTTCTGTACCTTTATATCATCATAGAACATAAGTTATTTTTAATAAAATCCTATTTTATTAATATTCTCATATTTTAAAAAAATTTAAATATTATCAAGGCATTTTATAATATTTTACCTTATCACAAGATTTTAAAGCATATTATGATTTTGAAAAATCTGCTGAAGATGGAGACCCTTGCACATCCTATTTATATTTGATTTTAAGTTATATTCATTCAAAACATACTTATGGTATTTTAAAATGACCCTTTATTTAAATATTCAAAACAAACTCGGTACAAATGTTTTATAAAAATCAAGACTTATGTGATGTTTTGAAATTATATGTCATGAAAGATTATTTTACAAAACTATTTCTCCACAAACACCCATATGACCCAATTTTTAAAAATAATATTTGGACAAAGGAAGTAGGTGATTTTGTAGAATCTATAAATAATTTTTACAATGAATGGACATTCTATCTACATGAACAAAAGGATGATTAAACCAGTTGGACACCTTGATCAAGGTATGATGTTATTTATTTTGGGAAAAGTTTTATTAAATCATATGGAGGTGAAATAAAAAAATTTAAATATATATAAGAATTAATGAATTAATATGTTGAGGTCATAACGAGTTGGGATAAAAATGAGAGGTATAAGACACACTTTTAGGTAGAAACCTGTTATTGTTATTTTTGAATTTTATAAAAAGGACAACCCATAAGATATGTGATAACCCACTGCATCTGGCAAGGCTGTAAGGATCGAACCCACAACCAAAGGTTGAAAAGGGTGCATCACCTACCACTGGCCTATGTGCGGTTATTTGTTAGTATGAATTTTTCTTTTTTAGTTAAACAAGTTGATGATATAAGAATAAGTTGATTTTGTGAACTTATGTTTTATTAAATGGATATCCTTGGTACTGGAAAATGATTTGGGGATTAAGTAATAAATGTTATTTTAGAAGTGGTACACTAATTTTGGAACCATATATAACTAAGGTAAATAAAATACCGTGTGATTTTTTTAGGATTAAATGTTGAATTTTATTTTTTATGAATCTATGTTTTTATTGTGGACTTTTGAAGATTTAGGTTATTTATAGAAATGATTAACCCATCTTGGAGAATATTTGATTTTTGAAATTAAAATTTTGTTATGAGACTTCAAGAGTACTTATTTACATTTGGAGATAAATGTTAAAATTTATCTTGGAGCAATATGTAATCAAATCCTTCTGAATATTGGGTTTCAAACTTATTTTGGATTATGTTGAGGAATTTCAAGGATAGTTATATTTTGAATGGTATATGTTGAAATTTTGATATTATAGTTGAATTTTGAAGATTAAAAGTAATTTTTCATCATACAGTGGTTTATTATTTTTGGAGAATTGTATTATTTTATTCCAACCATTTTGGTTTTGGTTAATAGATAGTTAATATTTTGTGGGTTATGTGATTATATATAAGTTTATTCATCTTGAGTGCTCATCATTTAGCGAAAAAGATGAGTTTTTGGTAGAATTTGATTAAAGGATGAAACAATACTTTTTAAGTAAGTATATTTCCTTATGTTATTAGTATATAAATTAAATTAATTCCTCAAATTTATGAAAAGTATCTTAAAAAACATTTTCTGTTTACTTTTCATACTACAAAATCAAAGACCATTTAACCCATCAAAAATTTATGGTTTCATGATTGTTAAATTTCTTCTAACAATGTTTTATATCACTCTCCATCAGAACTTTATGGTTATTTTTCTCTTCTATATCCATGTTTTTCTACATGTAACCGTAATATGTGTTATCTCAGGTGACCTTTCTAATTCCCTTTATTTCTTTTGAAGTGGAAGTTTTATTAATATTTTTTTTGATGTGGGATTTCAATAAAGGTATTTTAAAAAGTTGTACCTTAGATATCAATTATGAATTAAAAATTGCGAGGACACAATTTACAAAAGGGGTGGGGGAGAATGTAACATCCCATGTTTTTTAAAAAGAGAGATGCTAAGTTCGATAGCGTACATGATACACCACATCGAACTTAAGAAAAAAATTAAATATTATTATTTAACCTAACTAATAAAATGGTGAGAATAAAAAATAATAATTTAATTATGAATATATGGTTTACACATGTATATAAATAATTATTTGGAGAAAAATTAATTATAAATGAATGTAAAACCCTTTTTAAATAAAATGAATTGTTTTTTATGAAAAACTCTTTAAATGAAAATAAGTTTGTCTATAAAATAATGAAATCACTCATTTTGAGTTTCATTAATGAAATATGTATTAAATATAATGTTTAAAATTAATCTTATATGTTTTATAGACATTATATAAAAACAAATTCAAGTTTATGCATAATAGGAGTATTTTTCAAAAAATGCAATTTTATCACCTTTTGATAGAGAGCCCATTTTAAATATATTTTTGACACTTTTATAATATATATTTGAAAAAATAAACATATTAATTGGAAGAGGGATATAAAAATATAATTTTTTTTTGAATTCTTGGTACTTTTCTGATAACATTCACATTTTAATGAAGAGTGAGAAATGCCACGTTTTAATTGAAAACCATTTTTTCGTCTAATTTATTTGTATTATTAGAATATAATTTATAACAGGTTTTAAATTATATTTAGATTATTTTTTTATCATTTCATTCAATTAAGGTTATTGTAACCAATTTGAAATTGAAATTAGATATAAAAAACTTTCAAACTTTTGAATATTTCTCTTTAAAAACCCGTTTTTTATTTTATCTGCAGAATTAATTTTAAATATAATTCTTAAAATTATATGAATTTAATTAGGTAAAATTGATTCCTTATTTGGAATAAGAATTTAAAAATTATGTTGTAATTTCAATTTCATTTTCTGGTATAAAAAATTACCATGGTAAAAAATTATTTATTGTTGTATTGGTAAAATTGTCACAAGGGTTAAAGTTAAAAGGTAAAAGCTTTACATACCTAAAAATTGAAACAAATAATGGTTGGTTGAGGTGTTTATAGAACCTAAAAATCCTACAAAAAATTAACTTAAAGTCTAATTAATTGAAATTAAGGCTGTCTCAATGTGGTTAGATTTTAATATAAAATAATCAATAAATTAATCACTTGAACCCACCCCTCCTCAAGTATAAATACAACCCTCACATCCCTATTTCGACTCAAAAAGCCTTTTAGATCATCAAATATCTGACAAATCCTATACTCATCACTCTCACCATGTCTAAGTTCTTCTTATCTCACCAAAAGACCGAATCCAAGGTCCTCAAGTGTCTTTTAAGGATGATTTATTTAAGAGGTAATTTTCTCAAAGGACCTCTCTTAATTTCTTTTCTTTTCCCACTTTCTCCTCACCTCCTGTATCAATCAGTGAGTTATAACTCTAAAATCACGTATATAATTTAGTTTTATGTTTATAATGGAATATATCATATCCATTTCATTTATCACCTCCTCTTATTCAAAGAAACGAAATTGCTGTCCAAGTTATGCCAGTTAATCGCCACCGTGAATAATGATTTTGTTCTTTTTCCATTATTATTACTGGACTTAAAACTATTTTATGGTAAAATAATATTTTAATATTTCTATTATAACCTATTTAATATTATTTAAATATTATATTAAACATACCTTCATGCTTTCCATATTGTGGTTATACGATAACTTCATTTGGGGACGTGTTGACTGTCGCCTTCTCAAAATGATGTGATTTGTTCACACATCACATGGAATTTATTGAGGATTGTTTTAGTAAAAATATATTATATAAATGAAATATTAATCCTAATTTAATGATATTATATATGTATACAAATTTACACATATTTCATTTAATTTCGTTCTTTCAATAGGACAGGAAAAACGAGAATAATGTTCATGCATATATACGACCTACCATCTCTATGAAAAATGTTTTTAGTTTTTATTCAAAGATTAATATAAATAATTATATAATGAATATATAAGATATTTATATCATGTTTTATATTCTATATATGATTTACTTATGACCACATGGACTATTGATATCATACCAAACTTATTTTCGACTCAAGTACTGAATATCGACAAAACATCTGACATGAACTTAAAAAATTATGTGATTTATATAACATGGTAATAATTGATATAATAATAATAATAAACTTGAAAAATATTCTCAATAATTTATAAATTAACCACTTTTTATTACCCAGGAAGATAAAGAACATATGAGACATGTCAGACTCAAGGTAAGGGAAAATCTTAACCCAATTTCCATTTTTTGGGTTAAACTTATACTTCTTGATTATTTATTTCAATTATTATTTTTGAAATGAATTTTTGATATATTATATTATATTTCTATATTATATTTCAGTAATTTTTTTTAAATTAATCTTTTTATTTGGAGTTTTTGACTTTCTGTACAAAATGAAAAAATAAATGTTTTTTAATGTATACAACGACAATGAATTCTTCGCCACTATAACCATTATTTTATATTTGGATTCCTCTATAGGCCTTAATGTTTTTAAAAGTGAAAAAATACCATTTACATTTTTGGGGGTATTTTGGAATTGATAATGGTTTTGATAATGGATTGATTATATCAATATCTTGAAATAATATTTTGTGATTTCAAAGTGGAAAGGTTATTTTCCCTTTTTGATTGTTTTATGTGTTATGATTATTCCATGTATATTGGTAATTTCTTATGTGTGTGGGTGGTTCCATGATAAATCAAGGGTAGGTGATCCCATGACAGCTCTCCAATTAATTGGGTAATGAGACAAATTTAAGCGGTAGGGTTTCTCTTAAGGGATTTAGGGAATATATTGTGATGGGTATTCCAAATGTAACCATGAAGGTTACTCCCTATAGAGATATGAAATATATAATGTAAGTATGACATGGATTCCACAAGTTACCTTTATGATTTAATATTATTAATAATTTTTTCATGAATTTAATGATTTCATGTGGTATGTTAAAGAGCTTATGTTTTTATGGGTGAAAAGTATGATTTTTGTGAAAATGATTTCAAGAGTTTAAAATATTCATGCTCTAACAGTTTCATTTCTTATTTTATATACCCTACAGAGATTTTTGTGATCATCCCAATTTGTGAAAAGTTTTCTACAGTGTATAAGGATGGGTAAAATAAAGGAATAAGTCAAGAATAATTTTATCAAAACATAAATAATATTTTATTTTGAAAATTTTATATTTAAAAAAAGGGATACTATTTTAGTAGCATCCTCTTGTATGATTAAGGGATGTTATGTATTAATGATGGAATAATTATTTAAAACTATAAACCTGAAAATATCCTCAATATGAAATAAATTTAATTCTTGATTAATCTCATGATTTATGTAATGTTTATGGATGAGGCCTTATATTGTCATTTAAAATTAAATCCAAACATGCCTATAAGTGTTTTGGATTTATATCCATGAAATCCATTTAGAAATGTAAGTGGGAACACCTAAAGGAATGAATCACTCTAAGGTGGTCGATCTCAATATGAATTTAGGGGTTTAACAATTCATTAGATTTTAAGTAGGACAACCAATTTACAATGGATTAAAATTAGGGTAAACACGCAGTGAAACTGGTGTGCGGAACATATCACATATTATGAAACAATGAGACTTGAAGGGATAAATACTAGACTATATAACTCATGATCATAGTATTATCCTTGTCTAGTATTATCCTTTAGTTCAGCCTAGATCAGAAGAAATTTGATGCATGGATGAACGAACATAAAATAGAGAATATGAACTTTCACCTCAATAACTTCATCAAGAGAAAGAGAAATAGAGAAAGGCACAAGTGGATTGAAGAACTTTCCAACATAGATCTAATGATACAAATTTTTCTTGCATTGGGCATCAAATCAAGAGGTTATCAAGAATCCTTGGTGGGATCTTTAAAGGATCTCAAAGGGAGGAGGAACCCACTACAAGCTGGAAATGAGATAAATAAGGAGGATGGTGATTTTAATTAGATTTTAAGGTAAAAATTATATTTTTTTCTCAAAAGATCTGGGTCACATGGTTTAGAATCACGATTTTCCAAACTGTGTGAAAAATGTACACCTCCCACTATGTAAGGTGGGACCCCACACGGTTTGTCCTGCACAGTTTGAGAAACCATACAAAAACCATGAAATATACTCTACTATATTTTGCTGAGATAACCACATGTGTATGTGGACCCTATCACATAGTTAGGGAAAACAGTGCACTCTACTTTCTCTTATGAAATTCTCCACACGGTTAGGGATAACTGTGTTGCCTTCCCCACATGGTTTCTCCTAAATGTTTGGCTAGTTAGTTTCTCTAAAAATTTTATCTTTGAGATCTGAACAAGCCCCAGACACCCCCAAAACACATGTGACCTCATTATGTATCAATATTAGGTCCAAAATAAATAATTAGACCCAAATTAAAGGATCCATACCTAAGAAAAAAAACCTGGATCTTAAATTAAATGTTCTGTAATAGTTGAGAAAGTGGAAGAAGTTGTGTAATATTTATCTGTTTACTGTATAAGAGTACACAATGAATTATGAAGATTATATAACATTTTATCACACAAAGAAGAGTTGTGTAAGTTGAAATGAATAATTTAAAAAGTTGTATAAGTTTAAAGTGTGTGAAGGTGAGTAGTATATAGGTTAGTCAATATTTTCATAATAGTGATCCTAAAATTTTAAAGGCTACAAAATATTTTTGAATAATGGTGGAGTCCATGTAATAGTGTTGTGTGATATTAAAAATATAGCTGAAAATATTGTGCAATAGTGGAAATTAAGTTTCGTAATGGTGAATCAAGTTTAGTGAAGGTTGTGTAATGGTTAACACAATGATACACAAGAGTGAATTGATAATTTCAAGCACCAAGTAAGAGAATAAAAATAAGATTTCTATAATCCATAATTAATATTTATCCATCATTACCATAAATTTTCACTAATTGAGTCCATGATTTGATGAGGTTTTACCATACTTTAATAATAAGGATTACTGTGGTCACAGTCAAAATGGTTAACTTCAATTATAGTGGTAGTTACATTTTAAATTTAATGGGGATTAATTCTAGTAATTATAAAATTAATAAAAGATAATAAATATGAGAATAAGAAGAAGAAAATAAGGGTTTTGGCCTATGTGTATTTTTGTTATATGTCAAAAATAAGGGAGAGATAGTCAAATGAGGAAAATTAGGAGAATGATACTATGAGATATTAGTATAATCATGCATGAGAGAGAAATTTAAAGAAAAAGTATATAATATTGTATATTATCACCCAAAAAAGTTGGACAATAAGTTGATGACTCAATGAAAATTTCTCTTTCATATCAAGAAAGGATATGCTGAAATGAATTGGTATTATATCAATTTTATCAGTGAAAGAGAACACATTATGTTGGGAGAAATATCTTGTAAAATGTTTGATGTTATTCTCTTACCCTAATGGGTTTTTACATTATAAAAAGAATATAACCATGTGAAGTGGGATAAAAAACACTACACACTAGGAAATAAGTACTGAAATTGAGTAGTAAACCTTGTAAATCTGGGCACATAATCTCCTATAGTGTGTCATTATTTCCTATGGTGCTAATAAAATTTAATAATTTATAAAATGACTCATAATTTTATGAAACAATAACTATGTTTAGGGAGTGGTGAGTTTTAGGTAGAACCCATGAGATAGTTTTATGTAGATTTTAGTAATTTTAAAGTGATTTCTTAAGATTGAGTGAGAATGAGAGAAAAGAAAGTGGTTTGAAATTAGTTGGACAATATATTCCAAGTTCGATATTTTTGGATTTGTGTGCTTAGTGAAGTAAAAAAATTAAATTTATTTATCCATGGACATTTTTAGAGATGAGTCTAAGATAAAACAATGGTTATGATACTCCATCTCCAATCCATTAATTACCCATTCATATGGTTAATAACTAGGGGTTATTATGAAATTTGGTGACCTAATAACTTGTTTAAACATAATTATCAAAAAGTAATGTAATAAAAAAGCACCATTTTTAGGTAATTATTTGATAATTTTAATTATTATTTTTAATTCAAGTGTGAAATGGTCATGCCATGAGTAGGAAAAATTTAAATAAATAAATTGATATTACAACAACTTGAGACATGGACTAGATGAAGTTAAAGACTCAACTATGCACACGACCCCTTAATTACATCACTAGGAAAAAGAGATACTACTCCCTAATACTATTCATGAGGAAGAATAAAAATATAAAAGAACAAATAAGAGAGTGGGATTCAACACAACATAATAGTTGTATTCCGATTCCCCTACTCCATCAGATACAAGCCTCAGTTTCCCCATATAGTAGAACTAGGCTTCAAATTTACCTCATTTCCCTCTTTCCAGCAACAACAAGATTATCCATAAATAGGAAAATAAACCTGTGAGATCATCCAAGTCACCCTCTTCAAACCCCGATAACCCTCATTCAAATACAACTCCAATTCATCCCAATTTAGCCAAATATTTGGGGTCAAGGTCTTCTTTAAATTCTATATGAACCATGTTTTAATTTTCTATTGGCTAGGTATTCATGTCATGAATATTCATTCATGACTTCAAACATATAGTTTAATATTTTGCATTATCAGTTATTTCATGCATCACATCATAAATGTAAATTCAAAGTATGAATGTATCAAGATCCTGTTATTTATTCTATATTCTCAGAGAAACATGTTGAAAGCCATATTCATGGTGTTAAATCAACCTTCCTCATACACGGGCTTCAACAATGGATCCCTCTTTCATTAATGGAATCTATATCTCCATTATGGCTCACTGTGGGTAAAACTGAGCTCCTAATGTGTTTCCATGGTGATCACTAGACTCACTATTTCAAGCGAGCTTGAGAACAAGATTTTCAATAGTGTTATTAGTGGGTTCTAGTGATAACATCAGTGAAAATGGTGGTTAGTAGTGAGGGTATAGGTAAAAAATTGTTTTTGAGGTGGGGTGATGTGAACCAAAGGAAAACAACATCGTTTCAGTAAGTGGGTAATAGTATGTGAGCCACACACATTCCATATCATATAATCCATAAGCTAGTATTTTCTATTTATTACTGAGTATGACATCCACTTGGAATAACAAGACAGAGTAAAGATGGTGGACTCCTATTAGCCACCAATACAACCCTACATTCCATCCACCCACCGCCACATGGACTTTACCCCCATGTGTTGGTGCACCTACCCCCTATGCCTACCCATACAGGGGCTTTCCATGCTTTTTTGGACCTCTTTGTGGGCTTGAAAAACTTCCCCTTGTGGGTCACTATGCATTTTTCCATTAAGTTGAGGGATGGACTTGCATTAGATTTTTTTTAAGCCAATCCCCTTCCATACTTTTACAAATTTAGTATCTCCATCTCCTATAAGAAAACTTGATTTCAAAGGTAAAATTAATCTTTGAAATTATAAAAAATTAATTCTTTTTTTTTCTATTTTCCGAAAAATATTTTAAAACATTATTTACCCAAAAAATAATTAAAAAAAATAATTTGAAAAAATGAACAATTAAATCCACAATTTTATGAAATTAAATAGTAAAAAAATAAATGCATGAATTATAGTTTTTAGTGCCTAGTTGTTAGAATGTTTATGTATTGTCCTATAGGTGAAGAAAGGAGAAAACAAAAAAGATCAATTTATCTAATTGATAAATTAATATTGAATATATGGTATTTATAAAAGGGGATATTATTTTTATATATTGATTTCCTCACTCTTAGTTTTCCCAAATCTCACTTGGGACCCCAAACATTGGTATTAGAGTGGTGGTTTAGGTTCTTCATAAAATAATTTTGTTGATTTGTTACTGTAATATTTTTTTTGAATTTTACAAATCTGTGTGTTCACATTACTAACTATTTTGGACCCTATAAACTCAAAAAATAATTATGGATCTTTAACATTTGATGGGAAAATTTATTATGTATTTAAAGAGAGTATGCTTTTATATTCTTTTGTACCTATGTCTTGATGTTCTGAATATGGTTACTATTGTTTATGTACTAATAGATAAAGGTGTTGTAATAAGTATTGTGGACAAGTAAAACATCAATAATGATGGTAGATACAAAATTGAAATCTTAGGACCCCTCTCATTAAAGGACTTAAAGAAAGTGTAGGGAATCAATACAACTAACCAAATATTAAAAAAGTTGAAAATATTTATAAAGGTGTCAAAAACATTAAATAATCTAAGATCAAGATATGGTGAGAAACGTTTTAGGATGATTGTGTGCTTCATGATGGAATAATGGATGATTTATTCCTAAACTTCAGGATATTTGAATAAAATTTAGAAGATTCATCTATTTTTGATAAGATACTTAGAATCTATCCTAATAGGTTTGATCCAAAAGTATTTACTCCTAAAATAGAGTTTTATCTGCATTTAATCTTAATAATTCATAGGAAAACTTATTTTTATACATGATGGGAAATGTGAAATATTCCAAGAAAAATCTTAAATTAGATAAAGAGTTGGTCTTTAAGTATAGGAATAATGAAAAGAGATAAGTAGAATCTAGAGTTTATGAAAATTCATATTTAAAGGAAGAATATGTAGAATCCTTATTCAGTAGGATGATATCTATTATATAAAGACATTTTTACAAAGGATATCATAATAATCATGATAAAATTCATTTAAGGGGTATAAATTGTTGAATTTTTGGACAATTTTTAGTGAATTTTCTAAATTTAGATGAAGATACTAGTGATTTTGATTGTGATTCCTTAATAAAGTGTTTAAAGAGGATGTCAAAAAAGTTTTGGTAAAAAAGTATTATTATAAGGAGAAATTAATTATTACTTTTAATATTAAAAGAATAAAATTTTATTTAAAAATGGTGGAATAAACTATTGAAAAAAATTAAAATAAAAGAGGTTTTCAAATAAATCAAAAGACAAGATATTGATTGCCAAGATTAACAATAAAGAATCATTAAGTGGTGATGAAAGTTAAAATAGAGAAGAAAATGAGAAAGTGATGGAATTCATGATAAAACATGAATTAAATGGGTGAATCTCAAATATATAAAATATATATATAGATAATAATAACATGAATATATCTATCAAACCTTGAGTTGTGATGTTACGATCATGCCTGAAAAGAAGTTAATTTTTGTGAAAGTGATTAAGATATTAAAGGTATCTATTTGGGAGGATAAGAAAATAAAAAAATGGTTATAATAGAAGTTAATATCCATGGATAATGTACTTAAATTAACTGAAAATGTTTACAGATATAGGGAATTATATGAAGAAGTTTACGTTTAAATTTCAGAAGTTTGTCTAAGAAGTAGAAGAAAGTTCCTAATAAAATGATAGAATTTGTATAGATTCAAAAAAATTTGATGAGTGTATACTATATCAAAAACCTAAATAAATATTTAACTAAGGTATTGGTACTATAAAATAAAAGGATTAAGATCAACTATAAAATAAAGGAGATAAGTTTGTTTTCACATGACATGTTTTTTTAAATGAAAATTTGTATTTAATTGTTATTTTTAATGTTTTTATTGATATTGGAATGTGAAAATTATTTATTGGTTAAATGGTTCACCAAATAATGTTTCATATATAAGTTTAAGGTAGGATATGGGGGGGGGTGGGAAACTAGATCAAGGACAAAATGTTTAAAGATAGAAAATGATTCACAAGTGAAGAATAAAAAAAAGATTCAGTTCTTTAAAAATCTGTGTGGAATATTTGACCAACCTGGCCATATTGCTGAATAATTTCTCACTATACTTCCAACTTATTTTATCTTGATGAATAGATGTTAAATTTTTTAGAGTAAGATAAAATAAAATTAAACTTAAAGTGTTGAAGAAGTTTAATTAAATGAATCAAGGAATAAGTTCCCACGGGTTACGGACTTATGTTCCTAGGTGGATATGAGGTGAATTAGGGGGGTGAATAAGATCCCACACAAAATTTTCCTACAATAAAATTTCCAATACTTTCTAGTTAGTATTTAGTATCAATATTTCAACCTATTGAAACATCGTGAATGATAAATAGATAAAGAATTTATATGAACTCTAGGATTTTTACAAAGATCACTAACTATTCCTGTATGGCTATTCCTTGGTGATTGCTGGGTGTTATCCCATACCACATGGTCTATATTTTTATCAAATAAAAATGTCAAATAAAAGTGGAAGACCTCAATACCTTTATAAAAATTTCTCCCAAAAATCTCAGTGTGCCTCCTACAAGTTACATTATATGAACTGTAGAACAATTTGAAGAAAAAATCAACAATTAATTATAAATTGATAAGAATGATCTTCATCCTTCCCTTAAAAGTTACTTTGATATAACATTTATATATACAACAAATTTTCAATCAAAATTAATCAATTTACACTACAGAAATGTCTCTTTAAAATTTAAGAAGTAATCTCTTCATATTTCTAAGTGAATATTCAAATATTTAGAGAGATTGCAAAACCATGACAAGCTACCTGTAACCAAAACATATTTCTTGGTAAAACATGGATCCAAAAATAATGTATTATAGCATAAATATATTCCTATAATCAATAATTCTTTTAAAAAACTAACCACAACACATTTTCTTGAATTATGACAAGATCTTCAGTTTCCACCAAAACCATGATTTGGAAAAATGAAATGATTCTCTTCTCATGTCAACTAGTGACATTAAAATTTTATCCCCATCTTCAAACCAGGATAACTTTATAAAAAATAATGAAACATTTTATTTCACTTTAATTTCATGTAGTTTCTCTTAATTATTATATAAACTTTGCTAATAAAGCATGACACTTCTGTATAAACCATGATGTGTTCTTTGAAAGCATAATGTAATTGCTCCATCATGCCAGTTATCAACATCTATATCACTAATAATTTAATATTAATAATTATATAGTTATTTTAAAACTCAACCATTAAAGAAAAAACCTTTTCCATAATATTTTTCCTATCCCATGGTTAATAATAGCTTCATCAATATTCTTCTCCTCTTTAAACTATGATATAAAAACACTTATCCATTCTAGTAAAAAAACCAAAATGTGTAAGTATTCCACCATGTAATGTTTTTAAATTTTCTTTGAAATATTATTTCTTTTTCAACCTATTAAACTCCAATAAAACTCAAAAGATGTTCAATCATGTTGAAAATAAGCACATTGTGAAAATAAGTTCATAACTCACGAAACATCATTTTTTAAAACTATTACACAATATTCTCTCAATGTATAAGTTATATAGAGAAAAAATTACTATATAGAGTATTATTTATGATATAAATCCATCTCTCCATGTAACACCCTAATATTTTATAAGAACATAATGCTTGATAGCATATACAACCTCCAAGACCAAGCTTAAAGGAACCACAAAATATTGTTATTTAAATATGAATATCATAACCTAGTTGTTAAATTGGTTAGTATGAATAGTTTTAACCATATTATAATAAGATGTATAATGGTTTTATATAATTTATTTATTAATAATAAATAAGTAATTAATTTCTAGTGAAACCATTTTATACTTCAGAAATACATTTTCTTCAAAAATGATTTTATTTTTTATTTTGTGAATGATTTATGACACTTTTATAAATTGAATTTTATAAAATGAAAATAATTTTTGAAATAAGCATATCAAAATTAACTTATGGTGAAAAATTTCAATTTTCTGAAAAGATTGATTTTACAATGAATAGTGAAAAATACTGATTTTCAATGAAAACTATATTTTTTTTGTTTCAAGCATTTAGAAATTTTCATTTTATTTTAAAATTGATTCAAAATAAAATTAGGTAAATTATATTATGAATAATATAATTAAGTTCATTGGAATCAATTTTATGGTTTATACTTAAAGAAACATTTTTTTCTAAAAAAATCTATTTATTTGTGTTTTTTATTTTAATCTTAAAATAATGTCCACCACATATAGAAATTGAATCATGAAAAATGGATTCCATATTTTGAATCAGAAGGTCTAAATTTGGTAAATAGGTCCCTTTTATTTTTGGTCATTGTGATTACTAACTGTAGTAAATAATTGTCACTGTGATAAGGGTACAATGGGTAATTATGGTTAAAAATAATATGATAGGGAATAACAATTACCCTAAAAATTCCCTTTATATTATTATATGAGTGGATTTTTTCCATGTGTATACAATTTGGTAGAATATGGCAACTTGGTTCTATATTTATTTGATTTTGACCTTTATAATAATTTAGAAAAAGATAAAGCTGAAAATGTCACTTTCTTACTTTTAACATCTATAATATTTTTTGATAGGGATAAATATAACTTATGTTTAAGTCTAAAAGGATGTTTGAAATATGAATGAATTTTTTATTATGAATTTATTTTAAATCTCTAGTTATTGAATAATTAACTAAAATGCATATTGAACACCAATACAATATTTATTCAATTCTTAGAAAAAAAATAAATGATTTTAAAAATAGAAAAATTCATACAATCAGATGCATTAATGTGTTATAGAAATTTTATAGAAACACATTAAATTTTAGGGATGTGTTAAAGGATTAAATATTAATGTTATCCTTATCTTGATGTTGTTAAAGTCAAGTTAAATGAACAGTGTCAAAAATGAAATTAATGATATTTTATAATAAATAATATTTTATTGAATTATTTAAAATTCATAAAAATAATATATTAAGTTAAAGGAATGGGATATGGTTGAAAATATCAACCATGGTACATTTATGAGTCATTTTTCCTTTTATAGTATCATTCTTAACCCTTAAAGGGTAAAAAAATTTATTTTTGCGGTAATTGTCAAAAGGTAAAATGGGGGGTTAATGTGACACCTAGATAATGTATGGAATATTTTTTTCCATATAAATTTAATTTATTCTATTAATTTCATTTCTCTAACACTGATTTTTAATGAACTGCAATATACTATTAATATTCTCATTTAAACATGATTGTTATAACCTAACCGTTAGAATTGGTAGTATCAATAGGAATACTTTTTTTAAAATTAAGTATAAAGGTATTATATAAATAATATATATTTATAATTAAGTAAATATTTTTTTGTAAATCATTTATATGCTTTAAAAATACATTTTTCATCAACAATGATTTTTATTGTGTTTTGTAAAAAATAATTAAATTAATTTTTTCCACTTTGGAAAAAAAATTGGATAAAATTAACTTAATTTTTGAAAAAAAACATGTCCAAATTATATCATATTTAATTTTTGATATTTTTTTAAAAATATTAAATTTTCAATGAATAGTGAAATATACTAATTTTGATTTAAAAAATGTCACATCAGTGACTTTAATTTTAATTTTAATTTTTCGCCTTCAGTGAATAAAATTTGGTATAATGGATTCCATATTTGGAATATTATTAATTAATATTATATAATAATTCCAAATTATTTTTTCGTCATAATGAATAGTAAAAGCATTAAAAATATGTTACCTCGATTAAGTTTAAAACGAGTTTACCTGGGGATGAAATTAAATTATGAGGGTTAAAATGACATAAAAACTTTTCCAATTCATATTTTATGGAAATATTTCAACCTTATATCATATATGTTTCAATAATAGTTCATTTTTTATCTTTGTTACCAAGAATGTGACATGGAATTATTGGAAAACTTTGAAAAATTACAAGTGTGATAATCACCTCAATTTTAAAATGGAAAATGATCTCCCCTCATCTTTACAATTAATAATACTTTTGGAATAACCAATACCTACCCAAATTCATTCCTTAATTCCCTCCCCACATCATTGATACCTTATTTTGATTAGAAACTCTCATAATATGGCTTTAGGTATAATCCTAAATAGGTTCTCTCAAGAAGAGGTATAGTTCTTAACCATGAATTTTTGTTTTATTTATTATTCCACCTCCTTAGAACATTTTTCAACTACAATGGTGTAATAAAATAATTATATCCCATATAATTATTAGTAACTCTACAACCCCCTAAAATAGGTGCACAGTTAAGGCACACATTTTGGAAAACTATGCGCCCTGTCCCAGGAAACTGTGCGTGAAAGATTTAATTATTCAGAAAATTGTTTCAAAATTAACAAACCCCCATTCTTGACCATAATTCAACCCAAATAGACCCTAAATTTTCTCTCTCATTTTTATAGGATCTCAAGTGGATTCCAAGGCCTTTTAAAATCTATTCTTAATGAATCAGAGACCTGATTAATAGATCTTCACCTCTCCTAGTAATAAATCTCATCCCTTTTAGATCCTTATATACCCTTCTCTATTTGTAGATAAAGTGGTAATAGTTTTACTCTATTGGTGATGGGTTTATACCTAGGTTTTATTGGATCTAATCCATTCGGTTTTGGATCTTAGTTTTTGATGTATATCTCATTCTTCGTTGTGAAATTGAACGTTCTTCTTTTATTTGGGGATTTTCATTGGCGAGCATCCATCAACGATATTGTGGTAGGTGGTCTAAATGTTAATTACCATTGTGTTGAACTCCAATTGCATGCATGTGTTTTGAAATTTCAATTATAACATTTGTCAATTGAATCTTGAATTTAATTAATTAATTAATTTATTAAATAATGGAATTCTGGAATTGATTAATTGAATTTACATGTGAGTCTGAAATACGTTGAAATTGGAAAAATTAAATTTGGTAATTGTGATTATGTAATTGGAAAATAAAGATATGTTTTCCTTATACATTAAGGATTAATGGGTTACATGAATAAATGATGATATATGGTTTAATTATGAATTTTTCATATTATTCCATGTGATTAAAGTAAAGAATTATTATTTTTTGATAATTGAAATGGTATATCATTATGTGAATTATTGATTATAGGGTTAATGTAGATTAATCTTGTTAAATGTGATATGCATGATATGTGTGATTGATTGATAAATGGTATGTGGGACACCAAACAATGATTTAGATACCCATAGGGTTCTAGACATGGCATTCTAGGCCTAAATGGATGCATGTGAATATTATTGTATAGGACAAGGACTGATGCTCCAAATATATATTCAGTGTGGGATAGGAATTGATGCTCCAAATACCCCTATGGTTCTATAAATGAAGTTATATTCCCATGAGATTGGAATTAGACAATAATTCTAAATGGTTATTATTTGAATAGAAGTGAAATAATAATTAAAACCACATGAGTTATGTGAATTGTGATTCTATATGTGATATAGTTTAGACTACGACATGAGACAAAGCAGGTATTGGTGGTTTGAGTGTCATCGTGAACCTGAAAAAAAGATGTGGTTAAATAAATAATATTTGAATATGAAAACCTTTTAATTTATTGATTATACTTTATGATTTATAAAACATGAGACACTATTATGGAATGGATATTGTTTTATACACCATTGGTGGTGGACTACATATTTTTACTCACACCCTACTCAGGTTTCCCGATCAGTACTTGAATAGATTTCATGTTTTCAGGATATGGTAAGGGAAAGAGCCCTATGTTAGATGGATAAGTTGGTATGGAGCTTGGATTTGGGAAACAAACATGGTTTCCAAAACCACTTGGTGTTTCCAGTGTCTTTATTTTGGGGTTTTGTAGTTGGCACTTGACACATACTATGGAATGACATATTTACTACTTTAGTTTGGATATTGTTTCCTATTTTGGTTCATCATGTGATACTGTTTTATTCTTGATTATAGTATGATTCTTGTTATCATTTATTTCTATTAGGTTGTTGTTTATTTATTTTCTTTGTTGTGCTACTTTGAAAAAGATAGTATAGTGTCACCATTCTATATATTTTAACATCACTACTAGTTGATAGCCTCTAACATAAGAGGGGGTGTGGCTGAGGTCATGTGGCCAACCGGCTCGGGGCACCATTATGTGGAACATATTTTTTGATGTCACATGTAATCATTTATGTTTTTATTAAAGTTTTATAGTGATTATGTTATTACCATGTTTTAGGAGAATATATGATCATGGTTTTTCATATTTGGTATGTGACATTAAGAGAGACTTTATGTTGTTTGGGGAATTAATGTTAAGTTTATTTTGTATATTTAGTGACCTTCTTCCTAAATTTTTGGATTTTTAATTTTCTCACATGTATTTTGGGAGGGTTTCAAGGATAAATACATATAGAATAAATTATGTTTATATTTGGGTGTTAAGTTGATCTTTGGGTGTTACTATTTAGGTTTTAGAGGTTAATATATTATATTGTATAACTTAAACTAACCATTTTTTGTTTTGATAAATACATAGAGACATAAATAAAGACTTGTTATTATTTTATGGATCTTATGATATGTTTAAAGTTAATTTTTTTATGCTTTAGGCATGAAAAATTAATCCTAAATACTCATCACTTTCAGAAAGGATGATATTATCGTGGAAATGGATTGAAGTATGTAATTGTAATTTTCAAGATTCTTATTTTTTATTCTATTTGGTAAAGTAATTTCTCAACTCTTGGAATAACATTTTAAAATAAAAATGTTATCCTATTAGGATAACTTCTTATAAATCGATTGTATTTTCACCCATAATATATTTTTGTTTTTTTGGTAGTTAAATTTACCCTAACCATGTTATCTCTTATTATATATTAGTAATTGGGTTTCAGTTTTCTTCTATATGTCCATATTTACACTTCCCACTAATGTTCCGTTATTTGGAAACCTAGTTTTGTGTTATTCCAGATGACCTTCATATTTCCCTTTCCCTCTTTTTATGATTCATTTTTTCCATAAAGTAATTTTCAAATATCAAACCTTTCATTTCTAATCACAAGTTAAAATTACAAGGATGCAATTTATTGAAGTGGTGAGAATATATCACCCCAATATTTTAAATGCACACTATATTCGATAGTCTATACAATATCCAGCACCAAGCTTAAATGAACCTAGAAATATTATTATTTAAATATGATCATTAAAACCTATCCATTCAATTAGAGGTAATAAATAGGGTTAACCACATTATGGTAAGATTATAAAGGTTTTATATAATGTATTTATCAATAATAAATTAGTACTTAATTTTCAGTAAAATCATTTTATACATCAAAATACACTTTCTTAAAAAATGGTTTTATTTTACATTTTGTGTGTGATTTATGAAACATTTAAAAATTTTATTTTATAAAATGAATAAACTTTTTTTAATTATTATACCAACATTAAGTTGAAGTGAAATATTGTAATTTTTATGAAATAATTGATTTTCTAGTGAATAGTGAGAAATACTAATTTACATTGAATACCATATTTTTATTTCAATTATTTATAAAGTTCCATTTTGTTTTAAGATAGTTTCAAAGTAAAACTAGTTCTAATATATTATGAAGAATCCAATTATATTCTTTGGAATAAATTTTATGGTTTAATTTAGTAGAAAAACATTTTTATACTTAATAGGTATTTTTATGAAAAATTATTTTCCATTGGGTTATGATTTTTAATATGAAATTATTATTTTTACTTATAAGAATTGAATATTAAAAAATAGATTCGAAATTTCAAATCATCAGGTAAAAATTTGGTAAATAGGTCCATTTTTTAGTCATTATGAATAGTAACCATAATAAATAATTGTCACAATGGTAAGAGAAAATCAGGTAATTAAAGTTAAAGATAATATGATAGAAACTAAAAATGACCCCAACACTTACCTTTATCTTATTGAATGAGTGGAGTTCAAAATTTTCCATCCATGTTGTGAAAATATGGAAACTTGGTGCCATATTTATTTAATTTTAACCTTTAAAATATTTAAGTAAAAGACAGAGATTAATATGCCTCTTTATTAATTTTAATATCTATAATATTTTATGATAGGGATAAATACAACTTACATTTTTTTATAAAAGGTTATTTGAAATACGAATGATTTTTTTTCATGGTAATTTATTTTAAATTTTTGGTGATAGAATAATTAGCTTGAATTATTATGAAACAAAAACAAAATATTTATTCAATTAATATAAAAATAAAATAAATTATTTTGAAAGTATTAAAATTAATACAAATTGGATGAATTAGTGTGTTCTAGGTATTTTATAGATACATATGACATGTTAGAAATGTGTGAAAGGATTATATTTGAATTCTTTTCTTATCTTGGTGTAGTAAAAGTTTGATTAATTAAATAGTGTTTAAAATTAAATTAATGATATTTTATAAGAAATAATATTTTTTTGAATGATTCTAAATTCATAAAAATATTATCTATAGTCAAATGAATGGGATATAGTTGATAATATAAACAATGGTCCATTTATGAGTCGTTTTCACTTTTATGGTAGCATTCATGACCATTAAAGGGTATACAACTTTAATATTTTATTAATTATAAAAAGGGTTAATGTGGGGTTAATATAACATCCTAATAATTTATTAATTTTTTTTTCCAAATAAATTTAATTTCTTCGATGACTTGCATTATACGTAACACTGAGTTTTAATGAACCATAATATATAATTAATATTATTATTTAAACAAGATCATTACATCATATCTATTAAACATAGAAGTATGAATTGGAATTAACAAAATTTTAAATTTAAGTATAAGGGTTTTAAATATATATAAGTACTTATTTTTTATCAAATCCTTTATATGATTTTAAAATAAAATTTCCCTAAAAAATTATTAATATTGTTTTTTGTGAACAAATAATAAAATTAATTTTTACCACTTTTAGAAAATTTATTTGGTAAAATTAACTTCATTTTTGAAATCAAAATTTCAAAAATTATCTTATACTCAGTTTTTTATAATTCTCTGAAAAGTTTAATTTTTCAATGAATATTGAAAATTAATGATTTTTATTTAAAAATTATCTTTTTATTTAAAGTATTTACAAGTTCCATTTGGTTTTAAGATGATTTTAAAATAAAAATTAGTAAAATTATATTATTATTAATCCAATTTAGGTAATTTTAATAAATTATATTTTCAATTTATATATAAAATAATTTTATATTTATAAAAACTTTTTCTTTGGAAAACAACTTTTTTTGTTGCGTCCACATTTTTAATTTTAAATTAAAAAATTCCAATTCTGTGAAAAGAATTTGGTTAAATGGATTACATATTTTTAATAAGAATAGTTAATATTATATAATAATATAAACATATATTTTTTTGAAAATGAATAGTAAAAACAGTTTGAATCAGCTACCGTAGTTAAAGATAAAATGAGTTTACTCGGGGTTGAACTAAAATTATAAGGGTTAAATTGACATAAAAACGTTTACAATTCCTATTTTATGGATTTATTTCAACCTTATATCATCTAAGGTTCAGTAATAGGACATTTTTGAGCCTTCTCACCTAGAAATTGACATGGAATTATTGGAATGATTTAAAAATATACAAGTATTCCAATCACCTAAATTATAAAAGGGCACCATCTCTACACTCTTATTCACACTTAAAAAGACTTTTTTCTGGTAAATCCCTTAAAAAATCCATTCCCTAATTTCATAAATTCATATATAGGTATTAATTTTATTGCGAAACCATGTTAAGATGGATTTAGGTATAATATTAATGAGGTTCTCCGAAGAATAGGTATAGTTCTTAACCATGTGTTTTCATTTGATTTATTCTTCCACCTCCTTTGAATATTATTAAACTATGATGATATAATAACATAATTATATCCCACATAATTAGATGTTATTATGTTAGTGTCATAACCTATATCCATATCCTCTTCAATCAAATGGGAAATGAAACCGTCGATCATGTGTATGACATGTTACCGCCTCACAAACCGATGTAATTCATTTTCCATAACCACCTATAACAGATGGATATAATGATGGAATTAATATATATATATATATATATATTATATTTATGAAATAATTATAATTATTTAATTATAATATCACACATACCTTCTTACATTCCAATATATTGGAAAATGATAACGTCGCTTGTGCGTACGTGTGGACTACTGGCTCCACGAAATGGCGTGATATGTTTTTCCATTTATTTTGACATGGATGGTAATAAGATATATTTAGTAGATATATATTATATATATGATATAAAAATTATTATGTAAAGGATAATTAATATTTACTATTTTTTCGTCCCAACTGTCAAGAAAATGGAAACAACGTTCATCCGTACATACGACTTACAATCTTCATGAACGATGTAATACATTTATGTATCTCAAAATTTTATAGATTATTATAAATATTTATATAATGAATATTTATTATATTTATATCATAATTAAAAATTTTTAGATTTTGTATCCATGATCAAAGTACAAGTACCAAAACTATTGTATTAAAACATACTTGAAAAATGAAGTAATTATTACCCGAAATAGTGATTTTAACAAAGAATTGTTAATAAATAGGCGGGGAAATGTTATAATTAAATCAAATATTGTATTATATATATGATTATAGTCATATAATATGTGTACAATAAACCTATATTTATTATACTAGAGGTTTGAATGTGTGTGAATAAAGTCAGTACTTGAGGTAAGGGATTTCATCTTACTTTTATTTATGTGAGACACTTTCCATATTTACCCTTTATTTCTCTTATGTGGTTTATATACTACCCATGGATGTATTTTGTGATTAATATTTTGAAAATTATAGGTATTTAAATATCCATATAAGGTTCTCTATTTCATGGGGATTATGATTCAATAGTGACCAAAGTGGTAAAGGTTTTATGTTACAATCTCATTATTTATCAGGATTATTTATGATTAGTTTCTGATGATGAAGTATTATGATATATATCTCATCAAACTCATGAATTTTATTATGATATGGTTATTTCTGGAGAATACATGTTTCTCTTTCATTTTCCTCTCTTTAATTAATCAAGATACCTAAATAATGTTTTTAATAAAAATCAACTTTATTTATCTCTTCAGTAAAAAATTCTTTTTCTTCCATGCCCATGTGTTCTAAACATGTTTTAAATAAAGTTTTTACTATTATAAAATTATTTTTTAAATAAGTTTCTACCAATTCTTTAATTTTATACTATTTTTGAAATGAATTTTTTTTTCACTTTTCGAACAATGTTTTTTTTGACTTTTCACTAAAAATGTGAAAGGAATCTTTGTTTTAACGCGTACGACAATGAAATTTCCCGCTACCATGAACCATAAATTATTTAAATATTCCATTACATGTTTATAAGGATATTTTAAAATAACATGTTTTCATTAATATTTGGGAATTTTTTAAATTTTAAAAATTTATTTTGAAATTGGAAAGTGTATTTTCCTTAAGAATATTTTTAATGATATTTGTATAGTATTTATATTCCTAAATGACAACAACCTTTGGTGTTGCCTATGTTTTACTGGTGATATGAGAAAATGGTACTATCCTTTTATTTATATATATGGTTTATGATTATGATGATGATGTGTTTATGAAACACATTTATTTTTAATGGGTTATGCTATGATGGATTTATGAAATGTTAATGAAACCCGTTTTCTTTGCATGAGTTATGAAATAATGACATGATGAATGATTAATAATATTATGGAACACATATGTATGGTTATAATTATGTTATGGCTGGTCATAGGATTATATTTCCCTCTAATTAATTGGGTAATGTTTAATATCTCATAGGATAATTATGGGAAACAAGTTTATGTGCTTGATCTGCAATGGGAAACAAATAGATGTGCTTGATATATTATGGGAAACAATTTGGTGTTCTTGATAAAATATAGGAAATAAGTGATGATTACTAATTTATTATGATATGATGTTCTCAACATCTAACCTTGACATACAAAATGTTTTATATAATTATTATTTTTCCAGAGTTATATGACATGAACTTATGGTTCATGATCAGTGATGATTTTTCTCTCTTATGAATCGTGACTTTGTATTGATGAAGATTTATGCCACAAATCATGTTTATGATCCATGGTAGATCGAGTATATAAATTTTAAGTTATATTCATGATATCATACCCTTGTACTTGACTTATTATTTCATATGATCGTTGATTGATATGTCTAATGTTGACCCTTACAGATCATTTGAGATCACCATTTATTATATTTCCTTTCCCAAGGTTATAAAGAAAGTTATTATATATTATATGTATAAGAAGGGTTCTAGTTATAAAAAAATATAATGGGAGATGATTTAGTTCACTTATAAACCAGTTGTTTATGCATCCATGTTTCCAAAGACACTAAACCTTTATAGTCCTCAAGTATGTTTTTATAAAATGAATTGAATAATAATATATTAATATTTAATATATATGTATTAAAAGTTTAGGTTTTTATAGTTTTCATCGGAATAAGGGTTTAGTTAACCATTGGAACTAGGATGAGAAAACCTCAGTGGGAACCCTTAAGATAATACTATGAATACAAGAACTTTCTATGTTTTGGTAAAGAAAGAAGTGTGGTTTTCATAGAAAAACATCTATGTTAGGATACTAAAAGTGGATATGGTTTTGGAACAAATGAATCTAGGGGTAATAACCCCAAAACAAGTTGTTCAAGTATATCTCATATATTATTATAGTGCATAGAGAGTGTTCCCTTACTCTACACCTAGTTTGAGACTCCTGGGAGATATGCTTAGGTTAATTCACACTGTTTTAGAAACCATCATAAAGAATTTAAATAGATGATGGACATGAGTGACCTAGGTTAAACATAAGGTGTCATAGATTTAAACATAGTGGTTAATATTTATACATCCTATGAATTATTTTTCAAGATTTATAACCTCAATTAAAGGTGCTGAATGACCATGATGAGTATTTTTTATTTTACTAAGGGATTGAAGACAAAACAATGAAGTTGGGGAGGTGACAAGTATTCTCAAATATTGAAGTATCTTATTTGAGATTTGTTATATGGATTCCCTTATATCATGGAAAGTATATAGGAATGTTAATTCCTATCCCCAATGATTAGATGTTGAATTATCAATGAAAACCTATAATGGTACGATGATCAAATCTCAAGTCTATAATTATTTTCTAGTTGAATTTTGTGGGAATGTGCTTCCTAAAAATTTTATTATTCTCCCAATGGTTTAATTTTATGATATATTACTCATGGATTGGATTTTTCTATATAGATAACACATCATTTTATAAGGAAATAAAGTTATGTTTGATATTCCAAACTAACCTATGAACGTCTATCAATGTGATGACACATATAAACTTCTAATGGAAATCTAATCCATTGATTGGGTCATATTACTATCTAAAAGAGGTGTTTATATTAGATGTATGGGTATAAAATCAACATCTATTATATGAATATTGTGTGGGATTTTGTTGATGCCTTTTGAGAAGAGTTGTCTAGTCTTCCACCGAATATTGAAGTTGAGTTCTCAATAGAACACACACCCAATTCCACAACTATTTTAAAGAATATATATAGAATTACCCCTATTTAGTTATATAAATTAAATAAGTAACACCAAAAGAATATTGGAAAGGTATTAATTTAGATAGGTGTGTCACCTTGGGCTTCACCTACTCTTTTTGTTAAGAATAAATATGGATCAATGCGACTCTATATTGATTATTTGGAACTGAAAAATATAAAAATGAGGAGAAGGTATAATCTACCCTATATTGATGACTTGTTTGATAAACTACACAGAGATCAATACTTTTATAATATTGAACTTCATTATATATATCATTAATTGAGGGTTAATAAAGAGGATAAACCCAAAAAAAACATTTCATACAAGGTATGGACACTATGAATATATAGTGATTCCATTTGGACTTATTAATATATCTACTATCTTCATGGATTTAATGAATAGAGACTTTAGATATTACCTTAATTAGTTTGTGGTAATTTGTATAGATGACATTATTATATATTTAAAGATAAAAGAAGAGTATGAAGATCACTTGAGAATTATAGTAAATACCATAATGGGAAATGGTATGAAACATTTACAAAGTTTAAATTTTGGATATAAAAGGTTTCATTTGTAGATCATATAATCTCAATAGATAATATATTAGTGGATCTATCAAAGACAGAAGTTATTTAATGTTGGAAAAGACCAACCATGGTGATTGAGATCCGATTTTTTCTTGGTTTGGATAGATATTATTGATGGTTTGTGGATAATTTATCATGATTTTCTAATCTACTCACCAAGTTAACTTAGAAGGGATAAAAGTTCCTTTGGATAGTTGAATATGAGGAAAATTTTAAGGAACTGAATAGAAGGATAGTTAGAGAACCTGTTATTTCATTAATCTTCATAGGGGAAGGGTTTTTAATCTATAGTGATGAATACAAGAAGGGATTGGGATGAATTCTCAAGTAGAATGACATGGTTATAGCTTATGCCTCATGAAAATTGGCGGTTCATGAGAAAAAGTTACCAACTCATGATTTAGAGTTATCTGTAGTAAGTTTTACATTAAAGATATGGAGGCATTATGTTTATGGATAAATGTGTGATATATATACTAATCATAAAATTTTAATGTATATTATCACAAAAAAATAGTTGAATATATGCTATAGAATATTGTTGGAGATGATTAAAGATTATAACTGATCAATACATTACCACCCTTAGATAGAGAACAAGGTGGATAATACTTTGAGACAAAAGTATCATTCAAGATTATCTATGAATAGGAAAAAAATTCAATAATTATTGATTTTAAAAGAATATATATTGAGATTTTGAAGGAGGGGGAGAAATATTATCTTTCTTAAATAAGTGATCAACCATATATCTAAGTGAAGATTAAGGAAGTGAAAAAGAAAGATTTGGAGATGTAAAAGAAGGTGAAAAATGAGCCTAAGTTTTTCCTTAATTATAATGGAATTATAATGTTCATGAATCATGTATGTGTTCCATCCATACTATATTTGAAGGAGTTATTAGAGGAAGCTCATAGTTATTAATTCTCTATTCTTCCTAGAAGTACAAAAGATGTATAGACATATGAAAAAGTATTTTTGATGGGATAGAATGATGAGAGATATTTCATAATATGTATCTCGATCCATGGTATATTAGGAAGTTAAGGCTACAAGAAAAACTTCTAAGGGGATTTTACACCTATTACCAATATCAAAATATAATTATAAAAAATCACCATATATTTTATCATTGGACCCCCCAAATATATAAAGGGAATAATGTTTTTTGGGTTGTAGTCGACCACCTAATGAAGTCAATACACACAATCATAATTAGAGAATATTTATCTATGGATCACATTTCTATGATATATATTATGTAAGTGAAAATTTTTCATAGAGTACCACATTCTATTGTATCTGATTGGGATACAAGGTTTACCTCAATGTTTTTCAGATGTCTTATGTAAGATCTTGATACAGAGTTGAGTTTCAGTATTACATATCTTCCTCATAAAAATACCCAATTTGAGATATATATTCAAACCCTATAGGATATTTTGAGGTCTTATTCTGTGGATTTCAAAGGGGGTTTGGAATAACACTTTCATCTAGTCAAGTTCTCTTACAAAAATATCTTTCACTTGAGCATTCATATGGATCCTTATGAATCCCTCTATGGAAAAAATTGTAGAACTCTAATGTGCTGGGACAAAGTTAGAGAAAGAAATATATTAAGACCTTAAATAGTTTAGAAAATGGTAGAGAAAATTATATCCATTCAAAAACACCTCAATCCATATCAAATTTTATAGAAAAATTATGCTGAAAATCATTAGTGAGATCTAAAGTTTGAATTTGGCGAAAAAGTGTTTCTATGAATTTATCCAAGGAAGAAAGTTATGAGTTTTGAGAAGAAATAAAAGCAGAGGCCTTGGTATATTGGTCCCTTTATAATTATTTATTGAGTAGGTATTGAAAATTATTTCTTAGCTGTTCTACTGAATATATCTCAAGTTCATGATGTGTTCTATGTATCTCTCTCAAGGGAGTACTTACTTGATACTTCACATGTACTGAACTTCGACGTCATACCACTAGAGAATAATTTTTATTATGAAGAAAAACCATTAGAAATATTAGTTCATAGAGATAAATTTCTATGAAATATTACTACTCATCTTATTAATGATCTTTGGAGGAATTTTAAATTCAAAGAAGTAATGTGGGAACCCATGAATGAGATGAGGAAGTAGTATTCTTATTTGTATGTATTAGTGTGAAATAATTTTAAGTATTTTTCTAATTGGGGTAGAATGTGAAACCTCGATAATTTATGAAATATATATATATATATATATATATTAAAATAAATTTATTTTTTAGATAGTTTGTGTTTCTCAAAACACTGAGTTTTAATAAACCGCAATATACCATTAATATTATAATTTAAATAAGGTTATTATAACCTATATGTTAAACATGGAATTGTGAATATGAATAAACAAAATTTTAAAATTAAGTATAAATGTTTATATAAAGATAATATATTGAATAAAAGTACTTAATTTTTCGTAAATTATTTACATGCTTCAAAAATACATTATCGTTAAAAATGTTTTTATTGGTTTTTTTGTGAAAAAATAATAAAATTATTTTTCTGCAATTTTAGAAAATTTATTTTAATAAATTAACTTAATTTTTGAAATAAAAATGTTAAAATTATCTTAGTGTAATTTTTTTATAATTTTATTAAAATATTAATTTTTCGATGAATAGTGAGAGACACTGTTTTTTATTAAAAATTTTATTTTTTCTTAAAGAATTAAAGTTTATAATATTATTTTAAGATGATTTTAAAAGTAAAATTCGATCAATTATTTTATTATTGATATATATTAATTCATTGGAATCAATTATATGTTCAATTTTGATAAAAAAACTTTTTATACTTATGCAAACTTTTTATTTGGAAAACTGCTTGCATTTGTGGGTTTAATTTTAAATTAAATTCTAGAAATTGTTTTAATAAAAATTGGTAAAATGGGTTATATATTTAGAATATTAATAAATAATATTATATAATAAGTTTAACTTAATTTTTGTTCTTAATTAATAGAAAAAATAGTAATAATCTATTACCGCAGTTAAGGTTAAAACTTGTTTACTAGGATGTTGAGCTAAAATAATAAGGGTTAAATTGACCTAAAAACTTGTACAATTACTATTGTATGGACATATTTAGACCTTATATCATTTAAGTTTCAATAATGATGAATTTTTGATCCTTTTTACCAAGAAAGTGACATGGAATTATTGGAGAATATTTAAAAACTACAACTGTGACACTCGCCACAATTATAAAAGGCACCCCCTCTCCTATCCTATTAACACTTCCAAAGACTTTCTGTCTAGAAAATACCAACCCAAACCAATTATTTAATTCCTGAAAATCTTCATAGAAACCTTATTTTTTTT
This sequence comes from Viscum album, assembly GCA_963277665.1. NCBI lineage: Eukaryota > Viridiplantae > Streptophyta > Magnoliopsida > Santalales > Viscaceae > Viscum > Viscum album. Next base: position 2,007,171,157 of record OY728126.1, on the reverse strand, counting down.
ATTAAACCCTCTTAATAAGGCTTTAGGTATAATCCTAAAGAGGTTCTCCAAAGAAGAGGTATAATTCTTAACCATGCATTTTTGTTTTATTTCTTATTTCACCTCCGTAAAATATTATTAAACTATGTTGATATAATAAAAATAGTATCTAAAATATAATAATATGTAATTATGTTATCGTGATAACCTACATCCATCTCCTCTTCCATCAAATGGGAAATAAAACCGTCGATCGTGTGTATGACAAACGACCTTCTCGCGGACCGATATAATTTTCTTTCCATAACCACCACTCATATATGGATATAATGATGGATTTAAATTATATATATATATATATATTATTTATTAAATAATTATAGTTATATAAATATAATATTTCATCTACCTTCATATATTCTAATCTATTGGAAAATGACAACATCACCCATGTATATGTGTGGACTACTGGCTTCACAAAGTGATGGGATACGTTTTTCATTTTATTTGGAAATGGATGGAAATAATAACATATTTTATTAAATTATATTATACATATTATATAAAAATTATTTTTCAAGGTAAATTAATAATTACCTTTCTTTCGTTCCTTCCATTGAGAAAATGGAATCATGCTTCATGCATACGTATGACCAACCATATATCTCTGTATTTTATGGATGAATATAAATATGAATATAATTAATATATATTATATTTATATAATAATTAAAATTCTGGATATGGTTTAACCTTAATCAAATTATAAGGACCAAAACTATTGAACCAAAACATACATGAAAACGAAACAATTATTACCCGAAATAGTGATTTTAATAAAGAATTGTTAATAAAAGGGTGGTAAAATGTTATAAGTAAATAATATATGGTATGATATATATGAGTATGGTTCTATAATACATTTATAATAAACCAATATTTATTATATAGGATTTTAAAATGTGTATGAATTAGTTTGAGACTTTATGTAAGGGATTTTTGTCTCACTTTTATTTTTGTGAGACACATGCCATATTCACCACCTGTTTCTTTTATGTGGTGTATATACTAACTATGAATGTATTTTTTTATGATTGTTATGAAAATTATTAGTATTTACATATCCATATAATTTTATTTATTTCATGGGGATAATGATTAAATAGTTACCAATGTGGTAAAGCTTTTATGTTGCAATTTCATTGTTTATTGGGATTGTATATGATTAGGTTTCCAATAATGAAATATTATATTATATATCTCAATAAAACCATGAATTTATTATACTATAATTATTTATGAATAATAAATTTTTCCATTTCATTTTACTCTCTTTAAATACTCAATATACCCAAAGAATGTTTTTAATAAAAATCAATATTATTTCTCTCTTCAGTCAAAAATACTTTTTCTTCCATGTCCATGTGTTTTAAAAATATTATAAAGAAAGATTTTACTATTATAAAATTAATTTTTAAATACAATTATACCCATGTTTTAATTTTTACAATATTGTTTAAAATGAACCTTCTTATCATTTAATGAATATGTTTCTTTATACTTTTTACCAAAAATGAGAAAGTAATATTTGTTTTAATGTGCATGACATGAATGATATTTCTCACCATTGTGACCATTCAATGATTTAAAAATTTATTTAAAATTTTCTAAGTTTATTTAAAAATATAATGTTCTATTTAATATTTGAGACAATTTTATATTTTAAAAAGTTATTTTCAAAGTGGAAAGGGTATTTTCTTTATGAATTTTTTAATGATATTTTTATTTTACTTATTTTCATCAATGGAAAAAACCTTTATTATTTATTATATTTTACTGAGGATACAATCCAATGGTACCATCCTTATTATTTATCTAGATGGATTATGATTATGTTGTTGAGATGTTTATAAAACCCATTTATTTTCCATGGGTTATGAAATGATGAATTGATAATATATTTATGAAACCCATTTTCTTTACACAGGTTAAGATATGATGATATGATAAATGTTTAATGATATTACAGAAAATATATGTACAGTTTTCGTTATGTAATGGGAAGTACTGTAATTACATATTCATTTCCAATGTAATAATGTAACCATCAGCTCTAGGATATTGGGGTTGAGGTCTTTACAGTTGGTATTAGAGGAAGTTTAATAGAAACCTTGGGGACTAGATTTAGGAAAACATAGATTATGGAAAAACACCATATGGAATGATTTAAGCATAATTGTTATATATGAAAACATCATAAAGTCATGGTAAGTTAGATATTATGTGGGTTCCTGTAAATACATCTCTGTATGGATTCTAAAATAAGATGTTCTTTTTGGAATAGATGCATCTAGGGGTAATAACCTATAAATGAGTTGGTCGAATATAGTTCAACTATCATTCCGTTTCATAGTGAGTGTGCCCATATTGAATACCTGGTTTGATACTCTAAGGGGATATTCTTGGGTTAAGTCACATTTTCTTTATGAACTGTTATAAAGTATTTTAATAAGAAATAACCAAGGATAACTTAGGTTAAGCCTACGGTTTCATAGAGTGAAAATAATGTGTTATATTTTTGAAATCTTATGTATGGTATTTAATGATTTTCCACTATGATTATTATTGTTCATACTATGATTTTTTGGTTTCAGTTAATGGATAAAACCATAAGGAACCACATTAATGTTGAATGTTATGGAAAATGTGGTGATTATAAGAAGCCAAATGGGACAATGATTGAGGTGAAAGATATTATGATTATTCATAATCGGTTATCAAGATATATTATTAACAACTTTAACCTTATCCAAATCTCATATTCAAAAAATAAGAGAAGGATAAAGTTTTTTGAGAGGTTGTACAGTGGAGACTATAGAGGAAATAAAGCTCAATTTCATTCATGTTAGAAATATGGAAAGAAAAACCCCATAAAATGTCTAAAATGAAGCGTAATACATTTTTATATGGAAATGAAGATCATATAGAATTTATTTTTTGAGGATTTAAATATATTATATGTAGGGAACATGATTATTATTCCAGTTAATTCCATAATAAAAAGGGTTAACTCTTATACCAAAAAGGACCTATTCCCTATCAATCGTTTAAGTGGAAGGATTGAAGTGTTTTTGTTTTTGGATTTGATAATTATTATGTAGCTGTGTTATATCAATGATATTTTGGTTATGAAAATTGTGAAACATTTAAATATTGTTTCATATTAATTTTGATTTAAGTATTTGAATGTATATGTTGAATGGAACTGTTGACCTAGAAAAGTGATTTCATGGTAAGGTGATATTTTATGTAAAATACATGATTAGGGGAAATATAACCCTTAATATATTCCTAATGCGGAAGTAGTACAATTTATTTGAGATAAAGAGATGATTAAAATTTATGAAGTAAATTAGACAGTATTAGTAACCTTGAAAATGATTAGTGATTTGATGGAAAGTAATTTTTGACAGAGTTTATTGCATTTTCAGATTCATGGAATATATTTGATAATCTATGATTTTATTTAACAAATAAGAATAGAGTTATTTTTTGGAATCATGCATGTTTTCATTAAGGTTTTATAGTGATTTATGTTATTACTGTTTTTATGAAAATATAAGATTATGGTATTCTCATATTTGGTATGTGCCATTAAGAGAAACTTTATAATATTTGGGGAATTAATTTTAATTTGATTTTTTAAATTTAGTGACCTTATTTGTAAATGTTTGGATTTTGAGTTTTGTCTGAATTTTTTTGAAAGGGTGTTAAGGATAAATACTTATGGAATCAATTATGTTGAAATTCGGGTGTTACTGTTGTGGTTTAAGAGATTAATATATTATCTTGGATAATTTGTTTCTAACCATTTTGTTTTTGGAAAATATTTAGAGATAGATATAAATACTTTTCATTATTTTATGGATCTTATGATCTGTTAAAAGTTAATTTTAGTGCTCAAGGCACGGAAAATTCATCCTAAATACTCATCATTGGAGAAAGGATGAGATTGTGGTAGAAATTGATTGAAGTATGTAATTATAATTTTCAAGAAGGTATATTTACTTATGATCTTAGTCTATAAGGTAAAGTAATTCCTCAAATCTAGGAATAATATCTTGAAACAAAAATTCTATCATATTACGATTATTTATGATGAATTGATGGGATTTTCACCCATCATAGATTTTTAATTTTTTGGTTGTTAAATTTTTATTAACCATATTATCTATCACTATATATAAGTCCTTGGGTGTTAGTTTTCTCATCCATTTCCATATTTACCATTCCCACTAATGTTCTCTTATTTGGAAAACTAGTTTTTTGTTATTCTATATGACTTTTTCATTTCCAGTTCCCACTTTTTAAGAGGAAGTTTTATTAACTCTCTTTATGATGTGGGTTTTCTAAAAAATATTTTTCAAATTTAAAACCCTTGATTTATAATAATAAGTTAAAATTACAAGGGTGAAATTTCTTTAAGGGGTGAGAATGTTACACCTTAATATTTTAACATAATACTACATTTGATAGCGTATACAATACACACCACTGAGCTTAAATGAACAACAAAACACTATTACTTAAATATGACCAATAGAACCTAGAAATTAAATTAGATGGTATTAATAGGGTTTATAAAATCATGAAAATATTTATAAAAGTTTTATATAATGTTTTTATTAATAATAAATAAGTACATAATTTTCAGTAAAATCATTTTATACATGAAAAAAACTTTTCTAAAAAATTGTTTTATTTTTTATTCTATCTCTGATTTATAACCCTTTGATAAATTTTATTATATAAAATGAATATATATTTTAAATTATTATATCAAAATTATCTTAAATATAAATTTTGTAATTTTTTTGGAAAGATTGATTTTCTAGTAAACAGCGAGAAATGCGAATTTTCATTGATAACTGTATTTTTGTTTCAAAAATTTATAAAGTTTCATTTTGTTTTAAAATAGTTTCAAAGTAAAATTAGTTATATTATATTATTAATAATACAATTAAGTTGTTTTGAATCAGTTTTATGGTTTAATTTAATAGAAAAACATTTTTATACTTAAAGTAATTTTTACAAAAAACTATTTTTCATTGCATTTTGTTTTTTAATCTTAATTTAATTTTTATCACTTATATAAAATGATTATTTAAAAATGGATTCCATATTTGGAATCATGTTTTAGACAATTTTTAAATAAGTCACTTTTATTTTTTGTCATTATGAATAGAAATCTTAGTAAATAATTGTGACTATAGTAAGAGTGAATTGAGTAATTAAGGTTAAAAATAATATTATAGAGACTAAAAATGAACCTAAAACTTACCTTTATCTTATTGGATGATTGGATTTCAGAACTTTCCATCAATTTTTTGTAAATATGGAAACTTCATGCCATATTTCTTTGAATTTGACCTTTATAATATCTAATTAAAAATAAAGCCAAAAATAAAACTTTCTTGCTTTAAATATCTATAATATTTTATGATAGGGATAAATACAACTTATATTTAGTTATAAAATTTTATTTTAAATATGAAATATTTTTTTAACATGGTAATTTATTTTAAATTTTTAGTTATTGAATAATGATCTTAAATGCTTACACAACACTCACACAATATTTATTCAATTAATAGAAAAATAAAATAATTGATTTCATAAATATTAAAAGTAATAAAAATTGGATAAATTATTATGTTACATGAATTTTATAGATAAATATGAAATTTTATAGATTCTTTAAGGGATTATATTTTAATTCCCTCTTTTTCTCGGTGTAGATGAAGTCAAATTAAATGAATAGTGTCAAAAATAACATTAATGATATTTTATAAAAAATAATATTTTATTAAAGGATTAAAATTAATAAAAATATTATATTAAAAAATAATTAACGGGATATGGTTTAAAATATTATGTATGATCCATTTATGTGTTGTTTTTCCTTTTATGGTATCATTCTTGACACTTAATGTAAATAAAACATAAATATTGTGGTTATTGTCAAAAGGGTTAATAAGGGTTAAAACTAAAAGATAAGGATAAAAAAATAAGAAAAACTTATCCATATTTTATTTTATGAAATGATTTTTAATAATCCTAATATTATATTATAAATATATCAATTTGGATCCATTTTAACATAAAAAATAATTTATGTTAATTTAATACTTTAATAAATTCTAAGAATGCCACTCCTTTCACTTATAAAAGGACCCACCTTATCTAATTTATTTAAACTACTTTGAGAAACCTATATCGACCAAAACCTACCCAATTCTCTTCTCAAAATCCTTATCAATGTTATAGAGGTCATTAACCTTCCAAAATACTGACTCAAGGTCCCTTAAAGGGATATCTAAAGTCAACCAAAGAAGAGGTAATTGTGTTTACTAACTCTTTAAAGTTTATTTATTCTTTTACTTATTATTATTTTTTTGCAACCATAATAAAAAATAAATCCTGTATCATAAATATAATAATATTTTATTATTATTATGGGATAACCATATTCCATCTTTTTTTTATCCTATTAAACGCAAAAACATCGCTTGTGTGTAAGTACAACTTAATGTCTCCACGTAGCGGTGTAATTAATTTTTCAACACCATTATATTTGGAGTGTTATAAATATGGAAGTAATGAATATATTTTATATTTATAAAATAATTGTGCTTTTGTAATTATAATATCATATCTACCTTCCTACCTTCCAATCCATTGAAAAATGATAATGTCACTTGTGCGTACGTGTGGACTTTGACCCCCACAAAGCGATATGATTCATTTTTAATTTCCTATTTAGATGGATGGTAATAAGGATATATTTAATGAATATATATAATATATATGATATAAAAATGATTCTATAAGGGTGAAATATTATTTACCTTTCTTTTATTCCATTCCTCAAAAAGTGAAAACAACTTTCATGCGCACGTATGATCAATCCTCTCTGTGAATGGTGAAATTCATTTTTTTATATTTAAATTTTATGAAAGATTATAAATAAATATATAATGAATATTTATAGTATTTTTATCAGAATTAAAATTATTTAAATTATGTAACCATAATCAATGTACATGCACCAAAATTACTGAACCAAAACATATATAAAAAACATAAAAGTTATCACCAGGAACAATGATTCTAATTCATAATTATGTGATAAGTGGGTGATAAAAGGTTGTAAGTATATCATATTATATATATGATCATGGTTCTATAATAGATGTATAATAATTATATATTTATTATAGAGGAGGTTCAAACACATACTAAAGAAGTCATACATAAGGTAAGGGTTTAACGTCACAAATTGAATTCTTTAGGAAATATGTTATGTTAAACACCTATCCTATTTTATAAGGTGTATATAATAAACTATTTATATGATATATCATGATTAAATTTATATTCAGGTTATTTAATGTTTTATTTTAATTTATTTCTACTATATGGGTTGCGATTCAAATGTTTTAAAAGAGGTAAATGTTTATTTCGTAATCTCATTATTGTTTGGGATTATTTATGTTTAAGTATCTATTGGGAGAAACATAATATATTTATATATTAAAACTAATTAATTTTCTTATCTTATATTTATTTATATAAATTTAAAGTTTTCCTTTTATTTGACACTTCTTAAGTACTGAATATAGTGAGATTGTGTTTTTAAGGAAAACTGACTTTATTTTTCTACTTGCTTGGGAATATTTTTATTCCATTTCTATATTTTACATAAAATATTTAAATGAATGTTTATAATATTAAATAATTATTTATTAAATACATTTTTACCCGTGTTATAATTTTAATAACTTTTTAAAAAATGAATATTCTTATTATTTTTCAAATGAGGTACTTTTTTAGATTTATCAGAAATGTGAAAGAAATCATTGTTTTAACATACTTAACATGAACAAAATTTATCACCATCCTGAAAAGTCAATGAATTGAATCTTCCTTTACAATTTTCTATGATTATTTTCCATGAAATGTTTTTCCTAATAGTTTGGAATTTTTTTATTTTTAAAATTAGATTTGAAAGTGAAAGGTTTATTTTTCTTAAGAATGTTTTTAATGAAATTTTTATGGTATTTATGTTCTACATAAATAACATAACTTTTATTATCCATTGGGGGTATGTTTTAATGATACCATACTTATTCTTTTATTGGATGATTTATGACTAGTTTTTCTTGGGAAAATATTTACATCTTGATGCTAGCTCATCCAATATGGACGGTTATTAATTTTTAAGGAAAATTGATTGAATTATATTGTATATTTGTATGGTGAAACCATTAGTCTTATTAAGTGATGAGTGGTTCTTAAAATTATATACCCCCTCGATGCATCAGTAGGTCTCATAAGACAAACTAGTATTCTAGCCTAATTAAATGGGTTTTTGGTGTATACCCAACCATAGTTTAAACTTTCTTGGTATAAGACCCTGAAAATAATCTTCATATGTTCAATATTATGAATTACAACATTATGAAATTAGTTATTAATGTCCATGAAGTTATTTTGAATAATATCCATGGATAAGTTTCAATATTATGTAATTATTTATACGATATCATTGATCTTCATTTAATCCTACCATATTATTATTCATGAACAAGTTATTGATTAAATGGAATTTTTTAAAACTATATTCCATTTCTAATTTATTATTACTTATTTAAATATGATATATTCCATAGTACACTACCCTTACTGTGTATCTGAGATCACCCTTATTTTTTTCCATTCCTGAGGATATGAAGAAATAATCTTTGAATGAGTTCAAGGATACAAAATATATACTTTCACTAAATTTTTTATATTATGTTTTCAAATGTAATGTGAGATTAAATTAATTATTTAGTTTATAAGAACTATTAATGTATTCGGTCTTTTGGGATGTGATCTTTTGTATCAAGTGCTAATGTAATAAAGTAACCACCATCTCTAAGCTATTGATGTTAAGTCTTTACACTTCATGTAAAGAATAATAATACATTGATCAAGTTTCATTACCTCTCAAGGATTATTTAATCACCTAAATGGATCTTCAATATCCCCTAGAAAAGATCAATCTCATCTGAGGAATCTTCAATATCCCCCTTGATATTTGGTGTAAACCAGATACCAAATGAAAAAACTTTATAGTAATTGAGAATCATGAAACTGATTAAAATCATCAAAATGAAAAAGAATTATAACTTTTCTTGTCATAATATTATTTAAGATCACACCACAAAATTTCACAATTCATGTACCCCCATTCATAGAAATAAATGTATGATTCTCCCCCTAATTAATTAGATAAATTCTCATGGTTACTCTATTCAAAAAAATTCTCAACTAGGAATTCTCTCCCTTTGATTATGAAAAAATCTATAAATTCTCCCACATTTTCAAAAATTATAATTTAATGTAAGATATACAATTTAGATAATTAACTCATATGAATTTTATAAGGAATTAAATTTAAAAAACAATCCTAATTATAGGAATATATCCTTTAATAAGGGCTTCATCAAGATATCTACAACTTTTTTATTTCTAAAAACTTACTTCAAGCTGATTTGTAAAAGAAATTCAGAATTTTAGGTGAATTGTAAATTTAAATTTTTTATTTTATTTCCACTTCTGATTTATTTTTGATTTGAAAGAGGTTTTAGGGGATTTCAGGGGGAGTTGGAGGGAAATGGGGAGTGGGTGAGGTGAAGAGAGCACCATGTACTTGGTGGCCAAGTATCAAGTACCTGGTAGTGAACTAGATGACTAGTTGGTTCTGTTTAAACTACTACGTACTTGGACACATAGTATCAAGTTCTTGATAGGTTACAAGAAAAATACCTTTTTAAAAGGGCATTTTCATCCTTCCACACCATAAATTTATATCTAAAAAATTAGGGGCTTAGGATTTCACTTCCATCAAACCATTTTATCACCTCATGGAGTTATCATTCCCCTATCCTCCATAATAGTTTATTTTTTATGATGTTTTATCCAAGAAGATTTCATCAGGTGTTAGAGCTATCCATATTTAAGGTAAGTCCTTGAATTATCCCAAATCTCCCTTTTATTATTGTTTCATGGTAGCTATTGATGTAATCTCAGGGAACCCTAGTTTAGGTCTTAGTAAGTAAAAAAATCATTATGATTTATTATGGATTGAAAGATATAGAGTAATAGTCAAGGGGAATCAAACATAATACAACAATTTTTATTTCTAGTTAAGCCTTTCCAAAATTTCATCAGTTTTGACCCAATTTCTATCCTTCTCTAGGTGGTTTCTCTGAACTTCTAGTGTCATCAATTTTATTCCTATGACCTCAAGAGGACATTCTATAATAAAATCATGAGGTGGTATCTTTCTTCCTTTATGGGTTTTTATAGTTATCCTATAAATGGTATAAGATGAGTGAGTGTAATAAAATCCAATACTTTGAATTAAAATAGCATATTCATAAATATTTATACAGGTAAAGGGTATTTTATTTTACACTCTTGTTTATATTTTTTTCTATTCTCATTCTGTGTTGTAATATAAGTTCTTATTATTTATTATTTTCATTAGTTTCCACACCTATTATTTTGATTAATGTTGGTGAAATATTATAACAATGATTTTTTAATTGGATATATTCTATTATTAATTAAAGTATCAACTTAGAGATATTACATATCATACATTATAATATTGTAATAACTAGATGTTATTTGATATGTTGGTATTGTTGGAATTATATAGTGTTTATTAATTATGGTATTCAATATGGATTAGGTACCCACTTAACGTTACACATGATAAACACTTAAGAATAATGATATTCTATGAATATTTATATAGATTAGTGGTTTGGTATTAGCTCACAATTACCTGACTCTTTGTGCCCATTCCCTTATTTTTGGATGATCTGTAATATTGCCTTAATTGGATAAGCCTAATTCTTTTCCAATAGTATGAGTCAACCAGAACCTGACTTCTTTGGACATATATATTTATATGTGTTTATGTGTGATCTATTAAAATATATTAATTTTAGGTTCCGTAGGGGATGACTCTGGATATTATCTCAGATCTCGCGTTGTGGATTGAATAAAGTTTGTTGTATAGAACCTCCCTTTATAGAGAGTTAAATTTTAATATTAATGATAATGCATATATTTTTTTTATATCTTTTTCTTAATGTTTTACTATTACTCTAGTTTTTTACTATTACTAGCATACACTTGAGTATATGACAGTTTTTTTGGGGTGGGGTGATGACTGCATACTATGTTTTAATACTAATGACCAACATGGGACCCTCTCAAGATATGCGAAGACTATTTTATGGGTAATCCAAGTAAGGTAAAGGAACCCAACTATTGGGGCTTGTCACACTCATGGATCAAGGATTATGGGTGACCATTTTTGGTGTTTTACTATATAGATTGGCCAAAAATACATGGGCTATCCATGATGACTTTTGGAGGGGATTCACACATGGGAGAACCACTATGGGTCCTTTTTCCATGTTTTTCCTACATAATTATGAATATATGGATTTTTATCCTAGTATCTCTCACCTTGTATATTTTTTGTTTCTTTTGGGACACTTTGTGATATATGATGAATGTCCACATACATTTCAATTTATTCCTTATTATATACTCATTCCCACATCCATTGTTGGTTAATTTCTTTCTATGAATAACTACAACTAATATAGTTCATTTCATATATAGATACATATTGTAGATAATTTTTACATTATCTAAAGGGTAAAACCATCCCTCACACATGTAATGCCCATCCTTCAGTGTTTACACCAACCTTTAGGGACTATGAGGTATGCCTGAGGTGTTGAGACAATGTGGATCACATTTCATTTAGGTATTCGTATTGTTGTGAAAAAACTAGGAGTCAAAGGGAAAAATGGTTTGCAGATGAATGAAAATAAAAAAAAATAATGAGAAGAATATCACAAGACATAGTTGTTTACATGGTTTAGGAAATGATTCCTTTGTCCACAGAGATGAAACTTTTTCACTCTGATCAAGAGTATAATTATAGGGAGTTATTTAGTGTTTCAAACACACAAAGAAACCCAAGCTTGAATGAGATCAAAAAGGTAGATGATCCATATATGCCACCAACTATATAGTATATCCTGTATGCTGCAGTGGCTATTGGTTAGAAGCAAGTGGAGCTATAGTATCACTTTATCTAAAGTCTAATATGATATAGTAACCATATAAATTTCTGTACTACTGTAGTCCCCTATCAGTGTCTCATTTTTAGCTCAATTACTGTATGACCAAAGTATCTATAGTTCCCAAAATGTGGTGTATAGTCTAGGATACTAGAATCTAGACAAACTTCATAAAAATATATCAGGCTAAACCATTCCAAAAATCTTTAACTTGGAGCTTAATATTCCACGCTTTACTGATTTTATGATACTGACATAGAACACTTACTTAAACTAACATCTTCCTCTTCTTCACTTACTAGTGTGTGTTTATATTTATAACATAAATTTCTAGTTGATGATTCATGAAATGCCATCTATTTCCCCCTATTTTCTCCCATAGTTTTCTCCCATATTACATCTCTCATACTCCATTCATTATTGAAGAGCCACATAGGAATAATAGTGTTTCAACTTCTCTATCACCATTAACTTTTTCAACATGTCTGGTTGATTGTGGGTTCCATGAATCTTCTAAAAAGTCAGAAAAAAAAGAATTAACAAACGAATGTGAAGAAGATCATAGGACACATAGAAGAAGATCACAAGACCCAAAAATTTACATGGTTCAGGAAATGATCCCTACATCCATAGATAGGTAGAAATTTCACTATAACCAGGAGAAAAATTACAAGGATATTTTGAGAGTTTTAGACATACTTAGAAACCCATGATTGAATGAAATAACAAATTAATATTATTCAATTGTGCCACCAACCACATAACATGTCCACTTTACTATAAAGACTAGTGGCAGAAAGATTGTAGAGATAGAATAACACTATCTCCAAATATTGAGATACTATCGTAACCACTTCAATGTCCACAATGTTATAGTTCCCTATTAGTTTCACTTGGTTAACTCTATTATAGTTAGTTATGAGTTAATATAATACCCAAAATTTGGTGTAAAGACTATACCACAAGAATTTGGCCCAACATTATCAAAATGGATTGGGATAAACTATTCTAAAAATCTCCCACTTAGTTACTAATCTGTAATGAAAACCTAGTTTGATTATATTGACTTAGAAAACATAGTCAATCTGAGTTCCTCCCCATTTTTACTCACTCATTTTTGATTCCACTCAACGATTCAATTTCAACCTGGAGAATCATGAAATACCATCAATTTTACCTTATGTATACCCATAGTGTTCTCCCATATTCCACCTCTTATCCCCAATTTATCAATGAAGACCAATAGAGGCACAAAAATACATCAAGTTCTATATAAAAACCATGTTTTTCAGCATGTATTTTGGATTATTGGTTCAATGAATTTAATAAAATTTCAAAAAACTACCCTATATTAATCCTCTGATAAAATGGTAATTTAATTAAATATGCTTCATTCAGGCATGAAATAATGAGTCATTTTCAATATGTATAACACTCTAACTATCACAGTATAATACACTTTCCTCTTTATTTATAAAAAACTCATCCATGAAGTTCTTTTGACAAACCATCTCCTTCCTAGATTTTGTTATAACACTGTATTCTTCATCTATGTTGAATAAAGACACCAAATTCTACAACTAAGATATCAAACTTACTATAGCTCCTCCATAGGTAAATACATAATCTATGGTACTCCTACCACTATCGATATCACCTAAAAGGTCATCATCTATATAACCCTAAAATGACTTTCCTTTCCCAAAGCATAGATATACTCACTTACTTTCTTTAAGATACCTCATTATCCACTTCAAAGCTCCCCAATGTTGCTTTTCAGGGTTATCCATGAACCTACTCACAACTCCCACTGAATGATCAATATAAGGTGAATTATAGACTATTAAATACATACATATTATAATATATGATGCATATGTAACCTTTATCATGTACTCAATATCTTCTATTATCTTTAGTGATTGCTCATTTGAAAATTTGGAATGGATCTCTAAGTGAATAAATACTAAATTGTCTTCCAAAATACTAAATATTCTCAAAGTATTTCTAATATAGTCATCCTGGGATAACATCAAATTTCTAGATTTGTGGTCTCTTATAATATTCATCCTAGAAGTCTTTCAAAATTATCTAAGATATTTCATCTCAAAATCCTAATCTATCTGCCCTTTCATCTCATCCATCATTTACATACATGGTCCTGTAATGATAAAATCAACTATATATAGATTCAATATAATGTATCCACCACCAAAATACTTAAAATTGTATCATTGATCCATGAAACACTATTTATATTCATCATTTCCCATGAATTCATAAAAAGTATTATTCCACTATCTGGGTTTCCTCTTTAACCCATATAATATCTTATAGAGTTTTCACACCAGGTATTATTAATCAATTTATCTCTCTAGATATTGTATATAAATATCCTCCTCTATATCTCCTTGAATTAAACTTATCTTCAAATAAATCTGATAAATATGTAATTCTTTTGATGTAAAAATATTATGAACCACCTAAATGGTTTTAATATTCACTATAGGTGAGAAACTTTCAATGAAATCCACACCTTCCTTCTATTATAAACCTACCACCACCAACCTTATATGTATCTCCTATTACTATCATGTTCTTACTTGACTCATTATACCTATTTTTTCTAAAATTATTTATTTCCTTATTTACAATTTAGTAGTTTCCAAGAATTTTTATAATGAAATAAATAAATGTCCTCCTTCATAGCTAACTACCACTTGATTTACCCATAAAAACTATATTTCCTCATCAAATAATTTGGTTCTCTATCTTGAATAAATAAAATATAATATAAGGATGATGAATAACTTTGCAAAATCCTTCTCACCATTGTTGATCTTCTAAAATCTACATGGGGAATAGACTCCTATAATTTTTGTTTCACGTGATCAGGTACACCTTTAATATCTATATGCTCTTAGAACTATGATTCTATATTACAACTATCAACTTCATGTACATGAAGGTGCTCGTATGTGACACCTTAATTAAATATCCTGTTCTTAATTTTGATGATTATCTTGTTCTTATCATCCAAAAAGAGATAAGAAAAAACATAGACACCATATCTAATAAAGAAACATGACATGGAATTAGAATTAAGATTTTCCCTTGTATTAAGATCTATATATACATATTCCAAACAACTAAAGAATCATAAATGTGGGAGTATTTCCTCTTTTTCAGACTAAAGATCCTCAAGTAGAGATTTTCCCATTAGTATAAATGGGATCATATTGATGAGATATGATTCCATGTTCACTAATTCTATCCAAAAAGTATTGGGTAACCCTGAGTTCAACCTTATACTCTCAGTAGGTTCATTCAATGTTTTGTTCATCCTTTTAGCTACACCATTATGTTTTGGTGTACTTGGAAGATTCTTCTCCCACTGAATTCCATTATTATCATAGAATCCCATGAACTCATGACTTCCACAATATCCTCCATTATCAGAACTCAAGAATTTAGACTATGATCCTGACCCACTCTCCACCATGGTTTTCCACTTCTCAAACATGTTAAACTCATCAAATTTTAGTTTCATTATGTTAACCCATACATTCATTATTGATTCATCAATAAATGTCACATAATATTGTGAAACTCAAAGGGAATGTACTAGTTCATGACTCTAAACATCAGTGTTCACTAGACCTATATTCACATGATTCAATTTTATACCCACTTTTGAAGAGGATACCTTCTTTTACTTTCTAAATACAAATTATTCACACAATCTAAATTCCGCCAAATTTCACTCCAATTTAATTACTTATATTTCTAATACCTTTATCCCATTCCCACTCATGTAGAATAGCCTATTGTGCCACAATTTTGTATCCCCGTTATAATTTATTAATGTATGATATCCATGAAAGTTTATGACATGTTTTATAGGCTTTCATTTTTAACTCCCTGAACTATAACCATAGATCCCTTGGTAATATTCCATAAACGACCAATGAACATGAAACTAAAACTTACATTATAATGATACCCCAAAAAATTAAATTTCTTCTTAACCTTGAGGTATAACTTACATTTCCCAAAATAATAAAACTCCCACTACTGTTTTTGATCCATGCATCACCCTTCCCCACAATCTACAAGGGTTTATCATTATCAAGATGTAACTTGCCAAAATTTCCATAAAACTATTTTTTAGGAAACTTCTATCCAACATCAAATATAAATATTCCACTAAGTCTAAAATCCAAGACTCTATAGTTCCATCTATTCTCATCAGTAACACATTATTGTTTTCTTCAACTGTTGTTTTTTGCCGTACTAGTTTTAGGCGCCTTATGTTTTTCTTTATAGTACTTCTTGGCATGTTTTTTTATTCCTATAAGTCCAGAAGAAAGGACCATGTACCTTTTACTTGTCTCATATCTATCCTCTTTACTTTTATCATCCGATGTGATTATTGTAAATACCACAACACCAGTAGCCCATAGTTGGTGGTTATTTTATTACATTGATATTAGATATAAGATATTACATCCCAAAGGACCGAATAGTTTTTTATTATTGAAAAAATAGATACATACCAAAATATTACATTAAAATTTAATACAACATAGTATTTAATTTTAGAACACCATTATTCTTCTGGATTATACCTTCTAATTAAATATAATATACTTCTTGGCATCCTTGAAAAAAAATAAAATGGTGTGCTCAAATGCTTAGTAAGGATATGTGTATAGTGAATGATATGAGTGAATAAGGTATAATGAATATTGAATGGTAAATAATTGGAACATTCCATTTGTTCAATAATTAGAACATAATATGGTCAGAATGAATAATGATAAAAAAGTTTCTTATAAATAATCACATGAGCATGAAACTTATCAATGTATATTCTAACTAATCAAATAATCACATGGAATATAATAACTAAATTAGTAATGATGAAATGAAAAATTATTTACATCTAAAACACACCATATAGTCTTCATTACAATATATATAATACCATTGGGGATTCATTCCAAGACATCTAATACCATTGAGGGTTTGTGCCAAGACATCTATGTAAATAGGTAAGGCCTCATCCTAAACCTAATCTAGTCTGTATCATGAGATATGATGATGAATCAAGGGGATATAGTAGGTCCTACCTATCACTTACTAATTCCAATTAATTATTCATATGAATAAATAATATAACTGAATAAACATGCCTTAACAAAATTAAAAGCTGCCCATATTGGACGAACTAGTCATATAGAATATCTATACTTTACCCATCCAAAAACTGATCATAAACATCAAAAAAAATTATTAATGGTGCCATTAGAAAAAATATTAAACATAATATTCAATAATGTATTTTTACATAGATTAAAGTAATTAAAATATATTACTAGAATATTTATTGAGAAAAATTACTATTTTACTTTGAAAATGATTTTTAAAATATAAAAAATACGCACGTAATAAAGAAATAATTTTACTTCAAAAGAAACATTGAAACATGTAAATGAATATTAAAATAGTTAAGGAATCATGATAGTAATAAATCACCTTCATTCCATAAAATTAAAAAAAATTCATTTCACACTTTTATAAGAAACGTCAAAAATCACATTATTCAGAAAATGATAACAAAATTCATTTTAAAACATTTTTTAAAAAGTAAAAAAATGGTAAAAATAAATTAAGTAATCATTATAGAATATTAAAATTATTTTTGAAATCATTTTTAGAAAACATGTACCTGGAAGATAAATATTTGTCATCAGAGACTTAAACATAAACAATCTCAAATAATGATGAGATTGTGAACTAAACCCTTACTACTTAGGTGTATTTTAAATCATAAGCCCCATAAAAGAAATAACATAAAATGAAAATTTAAATATAATGAAGTCAAATATATTCATGATATAATATATAAAAGGGTTATAATATACACCACACAATATAAATAAGTGGGGAATATGTAATATGTCTCACATAAGTAAAAGTGAGATAAGAAACCCTTACCCCAGGTTCAACTTCCTTAAAATGTGTTCGAACCTCCTGTATAATGGGTTTAAATATGTTATTAATTTATTCCAGAACCATATTTTTATATATTATATACGATTATCTTATATCATCTTATCACTCATTTTTTAATAATATTTTCTTATTACCCCTGTTTCAAGTGTTAACTGTTTCATTTTCCCATGCATATTTTGTCATGTGTATTCTAATTCTTGTAAACAAGATATAGTTACATCATATACAAAATATTATTTATGGCTTAAATATCATATAAATTAAATATATATATTTATATTCATCCATAAATATTGAGATATAAAATGAATTACACCATTCAAGGAGACGATATGTCATATGTATTCGTGAATTCTATTTTCATTTTTCAATTGATGGAAGGAAAAAAATGTGAAGAATAATTAACCTTTATAGAATAATGATTATGAAATATATATAATATATATTCAATTTTTTATATTTATATCCATCAAAGTAAATTAGTGATGAAAATCTAATTACACCGCAACGTGGAGATGATAATCTGTACGTATGCACGAGCGATGTTTTCACGTTTTGTAGGTTAGATAAAAGGTGAAATATGATTTTATCATAATAATAATAACATCTCAGTATATATATTTTAATCAATTTATTAATATTTTGTGAAAAAACACATGAATAATAAGTAGAAGAAGAAATAAACTAGAAATAGTCAGTAAAGACGATTACCTCTTCTTCGAGAGGCCTTGTTTAGATCATTTCTTAAGGGACTTAAGGTTGGTATTTTGAGGATACCGGCACCCCCAAAACTTGTATAAGAAATTTTAGAATAATAATTATAAGTATTTGGTTAATATATATGTCTCAAATTGGTGTTAATAAGTAAATAAGGAGTCACACTTTTATAATTGATGTGAGGGACACTTTTGGAATTTCTCAAAAGATTAAAATTCATTAAGACTATTCTAGAGACAAATAATTAAAAATGGAAAATAAATGAATGGGTATGACACTTTAAATCATATATTCTCCCATTTTTTCTTATTTATATATTTTTTATATAATTTAATAAAATATTATATTCATTAAATATCATTATTGTTAATTTTCATATTGTTCATTACATTGACTTTAATAATTACAAGACCAAAAGATAATATCAAACAAAATATTTTAATAAATATATAATATATATTATTAATATATAAAATATGTGGATCACCTTAATTAATTCAAATTATATTTATTTTATTATTTTTAAAATAATTTATTTAATTATTCTATTAATTAAATAATTTCTCCATCAGTGTGGTATAAGCATTTAAGGTAATTATTCACTAAAAATTATAAATAAATTAAAATGATATAGATAAATATTTTATATTTTAAAATAATTTTTATAGTCAAATGTATCCCCTGGATTACACCATATTAAATATATTTCATTTATAAAAAACAAGAGTGTGACATATTTGAGTTTTCATTAAATGAAATATTGTAAAGATCATAAACTTATCCAATTGGACCCAAAATGTCATAAATTATACACTTTTATGATTTTGGACACTATATACTCGTAAAATAAAATTTATGTAAGTTTTTGTGTCATTTTAGGGTTCTTATCATTTTATTTTTAACCTAAATTACCCGATTTACCCTTTTCCGTGGTTACAAAAAAATTACGAAGGTTAATATTCATATTGACCAAAAATAAAAGGGGTATATTTAATAAATTTTAAAATACTAAATAAAAATATGGATTCCATTTTTCAAAATTCGAAACTCATAAGTGGAAGAATTAAATTTAAAATTAAACTGGCAAAACGTAACAAAAAACATTTTTTCAGAAAAATGCCCTTTAAGTATATAAATGTTTTTATTCCAAATTCATCAATGAAATTAATTAAAATATACACAATTGGATTATTAATAATATAATATAACAAATTTTAATTTTAAACAATTTTAAAATAAAATGGAACTATTCAATGGTTGAAATAAAAAAATAGTTTTCAATAAAATTCGGTATTTTCCAATATTCACTAGAAAATAAATATTTTTAGAAAAATATTAGAATTTCACCCTAAGATAATTTTGAAATTATTATTTAAGAAATGAAGTTAATTTTATAAAATATATTTTCTAAAATGTTAAAAAACTAATTATATTATTTTCTCATAAAAAAGCAATAAAAGTCATTTTTGGAGAAAAAGTATGAAATGAATTTAGTAAAATTTGAGGGTTTATTTCCTAAGAATTAATAAATAAATTTATATGAAGTAATAAAAATATATATATTTCATAATTTGGTAAATACTATTCATACCATCCCATTAAATGACTAGTTTATAACTATCACATTTAAATAATAATATTTCATTGTTCAATTAAGCTGGGTGTTTTGCATTGGTTAAAATATCAAACATTTTGTTATTTTAAAATAGTGGGATGTTACATTCACTATAATTTAATAAAC
Organism: Viscum album; assembly: GCA_963277665.1. Lineage (NCBI taxonomy): Eukaryota > Viridiplantae > Streptophyta > Magnoliopsida > Santalales > Viscaceae > Viscum > Viscum album. The sequence goes on along the minus strand of OY728126.1, from coordinate 2,007,150,484 downwards.
CTCATCCTCACAATTATAAATTATGATAAAAAATTTAGGGTTTGGCATCTGAAAATTCCTTTGTAAAAAATCCACATTGTAAAAAGGGTTAATAAAACATACTATTGATAAGAGATAAAAGTAAGTACAAAAGTAATCTAAAGTAACACATAATAGGTTTAAAATTGGGATAAAATAAGTGGGATGTGAAAATATGTATATTAAAGATAAAAATAACTCCCAAAGATGGATAGAGAGTGATAAATAAAATGTTCATGAGAAATGTAACAATTACAAAACCATAAATTTGTGACGGGTTAAAAGGCCATTGATTTCTTTGTAATAAAAGTAAAAATATACTATTTTTTTTGAAGTTGAGGGACTATTTTACTATATTTATAAATAACATGAGAAAATAAACTTACTTTATCCTTTCAATGTTGTAAGAATAATATCATCCTTTGGTTGTGGTTCGATTTATTTCCACTTCATCTCCTACGTTAGGAAATGAATATTCGAGATTAAGTTTTTCATACCTGATGCACTTTAAATGAATTAAAAGATTCATAGGTCATTACTTAATACTTTAAATATTTACAAAAAAAAAAAAAATTTAGCACATGTTATCCAATATTATAAATCACATTTTATCATAAACAATAATATCTGAAGTCCAAATTAATCCATTACATAAGTAGTTAACCAAAGTCTCATCCAAATAAGTCTGTCCAAATTCAATGTCCAAAAATTTAAAAATAATGACACTATAATTACAAAATAAACATAACATTATATTACCTAAACAATATAACATATCTCTTAACATAAAATACAAAATATATGAATACCTTGATCATATACTCTCCTAAAACATGGTAATCACTATAAAAACTTATTGGAAAATTGTATGATTTTTGGAATTATCTTTCTCCTTATTTTTTTAAAAAAAAATATCATGTTATCAAATGTATTTCATAAATCTCAAAAATTCAGTAAACTCCAACATGAATTAATTTTTTATTAAACCATTTTCAAGGTCACAAATACTATTCCATTTACTTCCCCAGTGTCAGTATTTTCTTTACCACAACTAAACTCAACATCCAGAAAATATTAAGGATTATCTTTCCCATTTCCATGTATTCTACAAAAATATCACCTTACCACTAATTACATATATTTTTTATCATATAATTAAACATATTCTATCAAATACTTTAGAAAAATTATTATAGTGCAATCCTTATACATTTCATAATTTTTATAACCAGAATCCATTTGATAAAAAACTTTTATTACATATTTCTTGAATCCAAACACAAGAAAATTAATCATTCCACTAAATTCTTAAAGCATTAAGTAGGACTCATCATCTTAATCTTTAATACCTCTTTCCTTTCATATTTCATTTTTAGTATCCTCATAATTAGTAATATAACCATTACTCATAAAACCTTTTTGATTATATTCATGAGATTTCCCCCTAGGAAATAGAATTTCATAATGACAATACTTTCGACATTTAAAACATTCAAAACATGATAATACCTTAGTAATATCATTATTATTATCCATTTCACTAGACAAACTTTTCACTTTTCCATGTAAATTACTTTCTTTGTATCCCAAAACATCTTCCTGTTCCTTTAATATATTTACTTGGATGTTTATTATCACATTATAGATATATAGTAAACTAAATATTTATTCCTCCATGGTCTCTTCCAACTAAGTTCTCAGAAAACTCTATCCTTCTATTCTTTGGTGAGTCTGATAGTTAGTTAAGGTGCAATTTTTTAATCATATATCATGACAACTAATTAAGAATAATCACAATATTCTTCACCCTATCCATCATCACATTTGGTTACTTATCAAAAAATTATACATCACATTCAACATTAACCCAATTCCTCATGGTTATATCCATTGACTAAAACCAAAAGCACAGTTTGAGAAACACCAATCATAGTGATAAATCACATAGTCATGAATAATTATTTATGGGATGTCTAAATCATGACACCTTCTTCTCGATCTATGAATCCTTGTTCTCCACCTAGGTTATCCATAGTTATTACCAAATATATAGGATGATATACTATACTTATAATTATCCTCGTAGTTAGTTATAGGGTTATATTCCCTAATCTATGTTCTTATAAATCTAGTTCCTAAGGTTTCTATAAAAATTCCTCTCATACCAACTATAAAGACTCTCACCCAAGTATCTCATAGTCGTTGATTAGTTTACTACATTGGAACTAAATACAAATAATCACAACTTGAAGTACCAAATAGTGTATTAGTCTTGATAAACTAGATACATTCTTGAATCTTACATTCCAATTTAATATGACATATTATTTCCTTTTAGAACACCATTATTATCCGAGATTATCCCTATATATCAATCATTATACACTACTTGTCATCCTAGAAAAAATAAACATAATAAAAATTGAGAGTTAAGATTATTTGTAAGGATATGAGTACAATGGAATCTATGGGTAAATAAAGAATAATGCATATGGAAATGTTAATAAATGAAGCACATGACATTTATTCAATAACTAGAACATAATATGATTGGAATTAATGATGATAAAAAATGTCCTTATAAATAATCACATGAGATTGAAAATTATTCATGAATATTCTAAATAAAATAATAATCACATAGAACATCAATAAATGATTCTGTAATGATATAACGCATAATGATGGACATCTCAAACATACTGTCAAGGCTTTGTGCCTAGACATCTAATACCGTTGAGTTTTCAAGCCAAGAAATCTATATAAATGGGTAAGGCCTCAACAAAAATCGAATATAGTTTGTCTCATGATAACTAATAATGAATTGAGGGATATATAAGGTCCCTCCCATCACATAATAAGTTTAATGCCTTCCCCATATAAATAAATAATACAATTGAATTAACACGGCTTAACAAAATCAATATCTATCTATATTGAAAGAAGTAGTCATACAGAATATCAATACTTTCCCCAATAAAAAATTGACCATAAACATCAAAAGAGATATGATGAATGGTATCATTAGATTAAATTATCAACATAAGATTTAAAAAATAGTGTTGACATAGATGAAAGTATTTTAAAGAGATTACTAGAATATTCTTTTTGAGGAAAATTCCATTTTTTACTTTAAAAATAATTTTTAAAATATAAGAAATGTCAATGTAATAAATAAATCATTTTCTTTGAAAAGAAACTTGTAAATATGTAAAGTAATCTTCATATAATTATGGTATTATGATGGCGAGAAATTCAGTTTATGCTGTATAAGTTAAATAAATTATTAGTTTTACACATATGTAAGAAAAATAAAAAAAGCATCTTGTTTAGAAAATGAAAAGAATATTCCCTTTAATTTTTCTTAAAAAATTAAGAGTAAAAATGAATTTAAAAAATAATTGAATAATAGTAAAAAAATTTATTTTTTTCAGAAAACATGGACATGGAAGAGAAATATTCCTCAGAAGAGACTTAAACATAAACAATCTCAAATAGTGATGAGACTATGAAATAAACCCTTACCACTTTGGCATCTTTTGAATTGTAATCCCCAAGAAAGAGATTACTTAAAAATAAACTTTAATTATAGTTAACATAAAAATATTCATGATATAATATATCAAATGGTTATTATATACACCAAAAAATTTAAATAATTGGTGAATATAGAATATATATCATAAAAGTAAAAGTGAGATGAGAAACCCTCACCTTAGGTTCAACTTCCTTCAAATGTGTTCGAAAAACCGGTATAATGGTTTTAAACATGTTTTTGATTAATAACAGAATAATATTAATATTTATAATATATTATCCTCTTATATTATCTTATCACCAATTTGTTAACAATATTTCCTTAATACCCTCGTTTTGGGTGTTAACGGCTTCATTTTCTCATACATATTTTGTCACGTACATTCCAGTTCTTATACACAGGATATAGTTACATAATCTAAAAAATATTTTTTTAGTGTAAATAATATATATATATATATTAAATATAATGATATTTAGAGTCATCTTTAAATATAGATATAGAAAAATTAATTTCACCGTTCATAGAGACGATATACCATACATAAGCATGAACACTGTTTTCATTTTTTGATGGATGAATTGAAAGAAAAGTAAAAAATAATAAACCATTTAAAAATAATTGTTACATTATATATATCTTATTTATTTACTAGTTCCATATTTTTATCCATCCAAGTAAATTTGTGATGAAAAATAAATTACAACTATGTGGGGAAGTTAAGCCATACGTATGTTCGAGCAAAGTTTTCGCTTTTCATAGGTTGGATAAAAGGTGGAATATGATTTTATAATCATCATAATAAGATCTAAACATATATATGATACTTTATTTTTTAATTTTTGATGAAATAAACACATTAAGAGGAAGTTGAAGTGAAAATAAACTGGAAAGAGTTGGTAAAGATGATTACCTTTTCTTCGAGAGACCTTCTTTAGATCCTTTATTAAGGGACTTAAGATTGGTTTTTTGAAGAGAAAAGAACATATATATCTTGTATAAGGAATTTTATAAGAGAAATTATTTGTAATTGGGTGAGATATAAGGCTAAAAGTGGTGTCAATAAGTGAATAAGAGGTGGCCTTTTATAATTAAGGTGAGGGGCACTTTTAGAAATTTTCAAAAATTAAAATATGTTGATATTATTCTGGATCCAAATGCTTCTAAATAGACTATAAATGAATAGGGTATGCCATTTTAGAAAATATATTATCCCCCTTTTCCTTATTTAAAATTTTTAAATAATTTAATAAAATATTATATTCATAAAATATCATTATTGTCTATTTTGAAACCATTAATTACTTTGACTTTAATAACTTCAATACAACAAGATAATTTTAAAAAAATTCTTTAATACATCTTTAATATGTAATATTAATCTATAAAACTTTTGTATCAACTTATTTAATTTAAATTACAATTCTTATAATATATTTTATATCATTTATTTTATTTCTCCATTAATTGAATACTTACTGCATTAGCATTGTGTATGCATTTAAGGTAATAATTTCTTAACTAAAATTTAAAAATAAATTACCATTATATAGATAAATATTTTATCATTAAAAATAATATTTCTAATTTGAAATATCTCTGTATAAAACCATATTGAAAATATTATAGTTATTAAAAACAAGAGTGTGACATATTCAACTTTTCAGTAATTAAACTATTATAAAGGTCATAATCTTATCCAAGTGAACCCAAAAGGTTATAAATTCGGAACTTGGATGATTATAGTCAATATATAATCATCCAATAATATTTAAGTAATTTTTGGGTCATTTTATGGTTCTTATCATTTTATTTTTAACCTAAATTACTCGATTTATCCTTTATTGTTGTAACAAAAAAATAACTATTGTTATTATTCATAATAAAAAAAATAAAAGAGAAATATTTAAAATTTTTGGACCTCATGTATTCAAATATGGATTCAATTTTTCAAAATTCTAAACTCTTAAGTGGTAGAATTAATTTAAAATTAAACTAGAAAAACACAGTGAAAAATAATTTTTATGAAAAAGGCCCTTTTAAAGTATACAAATGTTTTTATTCCAAATTCATACATGAGATTTATTAAAATTTAATTAATTTAATTAATAATAATATAATATAAATTATTTTAATTTTAAACCATTGTAAAATTAAATGGATCTATGAAATGGATGAAATAAAAATACAGTTTTCAATAAAAATTGGTATTTTCACTATTCACTATAAAATAAATATTTTCAGAAAAAACCAAAATATTTCAACCTAATATAATCTTGATATGATGATTTAAAAAAGTAAATAAATTTTATTAAATACATTTTCAAAAAATTTAAAAATTTAATTATATTATTTTCTCATAAAAATGAAATAAAAATCTTTTTTGAAGAAAACGTATAAAATGACTTTACTAAAATTTGAGTGTTTATTTCCTAAGAATTAATCAATAAATTTTACTGATTAAAAAACTTTATATATAATTTATAATTTGTTTTATACTATTCTAACATGGCTATTCAGTGGCCAGGTTATAATGATCCCATTTAAATAATAATATTTCATTGTTTGTTTAAACTGGGTGTTGTGCATTGTATACACTATCGAACATATTGTTCTTTTAAAATATCAAGGTGTAAAAATTATCTAAATGTTCATATCTATATCTTCCTTCCATGTTCTAATAAGAAGCATAAAATCTAGATGATTATTTTATTTGAATATTTTCGTTAAGGATATTGTCGGGCATATCCTTCAGAACCAGCTTTGTATTCCCCGAAGAACTACTTACGGCTATTACAGTCACTTCCCTAATGTCAAGTAATAAAGATAGTAAAACCAATGAAAATACCTGATCATCAAGAAAAACTTCCATCTATGTTAACCAACATTTTATTTTGTTGAATTCATTAATTTTGTGAGTATCAATCTTCTCTTCAATCATTTTTAGATTTAACAATCACCACATCAGGAACACTTTGTTTGATGTAGAAGGTTTCTTGTACATATTCTCAAGATATTTCATTAATCCAACCATCGTATTATCCTATGTAATATTTATCACCACATTTTTTTTCAACATTAGGTGAAGAATACCTAGAAAGTGTCGATCCATTATCTCCCACTCTGTCACCTCCATCCCTGTTGGTTTTACAGCTAGAATCAGTAAGTGAAACATTTTCGAGAAAAGGTAGTATTAGATCTTAATTATATAGTAAATGAAGTTAGAAACATCTAAATAATAATATTAATCTTTTATTATTTTATATCCATTATTCAATTCTATAAAAATACTCAATATTTCAAACCCAAACTATGATACCAGTTTTTACAGAAATGTTGAGAGTCACAACGACATAATGGTTTTGTTGTTAATGAAAAAAAAATAAAAGAATACAAATAAGATCACATGATATAGTGATTTACATGGATCAAGAAATTATCCCTACATCCTTGGAGATGTATAAATTTTAATAAAATTTGGAGCATAATTATTATTATATTTTCAATGTTTCATATACACATAGACACCCAAGATCAAATGAGCTCATAATGGAAGATGAGGCAATTATACCACCAATTGAACTGTAAGCCCACTGTGCTATTTTGACTGATGGATGTAATTCCATGGATATATAGTACAACTATCTCAAAGTCTAATATTCTATAGTATCCATGTCAAAGTCCACACTACTACAGTGCCCTGTCGGTGCCACCTGGTCAGATCTACTAAAGTCTACTCTGAGTTACTATAGTGCCAAAAAATTGGTGTTTGGGCCACCATAATTTATCCTTATTTCATATAAATATATAAAGATAAACCATTCCAACATGTTTCACTTATATAAAAGAGATAACTACCTCTTACACATGTAATTTTTGACCACTAGTGTTTAAAACACCTTCAGGGGTTGGAAGGTGCACCTAAGGTGTTCAGATGATGTGGATCTCATGTTGTTTGGGTATTTAGTTCACAGATGTTATAATGTGGTATCAAATCCCACATTGAAGGTTCTTGGGTATTTTATAAGAGATTATTCAGGATACATGACTATCAAGACCTTGAAACTAATCTATAAACATACCTAACTAGAATAATTATATTGTAAAGTCGATTCACTAGGTGCAATACATGATATCATTCTCCTCTCTCCTTTAAGTTATTCTATATCCTCAGATTTCATGTATACTACTAGGTATAAATAGTTAGGAATGGGGAGTATATGATTCAATGTAATGGTATTTCATTATTTTTTATTATAATACTATTGGAACTGGTTAAAAACTCATATTTTATAAAACATTAATAAAAGATTAATGGATTTTTTGTATATTATTTATTAATGACTAAAAAAATATGGGTTATAAATAGATTCCTTTGATAGATATCTTCTTTATATGTTGTTGATAGATTTTTTTTTATTTTATATTTAGATCATGATTTTACTTGCTTCTAAATGGACCATTAATTTTATGAAAATATTTTAAAATGATTTATAAAAGGTATATACATTTAAAAATTATTTTATAAATGAATGTGAGAGAGAGAAGAATAGTTCTACATGAGACCTAAATAGTGAAGTTAAATACATGGGGTTGTGTTTTTTGTGAAGGAAGTTTATATTTATCTCTATTTTATTATAGAATATTCCACCAAGATGACCACCTCTTACCAAGAAGGAAGGTGGAGATGAGCATCAACCACCAATTCAACCAATGACTAATCCTTAGGTCTTGGAGGGGGTTGATCAAATTCTTCAATTATCTGATCAATGAGATACATCAAAAGATCCTACAACATTTGATATCATAAAGGGTATTTATTTTCACTATCCTATAATGTTTTAGAGTGATGTATCTCTTTAGAAGGCCAAGGAGTGGGTTAATCATCTCCACTGCATCTTTAAAAGAATTAAAAAACCTGACAAAAATTGTGTTCATCTAGTCACCTTCATTCTATAAGGGGAGGAAAATCAATGGTGATATGTAACGTATGAGGCTAAAAAAATAGGACCTAACTTGGGTATGGTTTGGAGATCTCTTCTTTATGAAAATTTACCCAAATACTCTACTTCAAGTAAAATTAGAGGAGTTTATAAACCACTAATAAGGGTTAATATCGGTTATGGAATATGATGCTGACTGTATATAACTTCTTTTATTCACTCCTTATTTGAGTAGAGATGAGTAATACAAAGTGATATTTTTTTTAAATAGGTCTTAAAGATCCCCTGAAAACCCATGTTATGCTATTTAATCTTCCAAATTTCATGAAAGTATCCAAGAAATCCATTATTTTAGAGACTGATAATTAAGAAGGTTCGATATTAGGTGGTACATTTTATGGTCATAACCCATGTGATATATATTTTTAAATCCATAAGATAAAATAAGATGAGGAAATCAAATGTGGCTCTCACTAAGGAAGCCAAGGTGGTAGTGTAACCACATCACCTAGTTCAAGAAGGTCCTCAATTTAGCATCATCAGCATGGGTTACCCAGCCACATCAAACCAAAAAATAATTTCATGAAAAATTAATGCCACTCTTACATTAAGTAAAACCATATACATTGGATTAATTGACGAGGTACATATATGAGTGTGGGGTAGTGATCTCAGTAGACTCAGGCCTCTAAAGAATAACTTGGTGTAAATTCTACTGGTAAAATTCAACCACCATATGGATAATCATACCTAGGAGCTCAAAATGGTAGTCAGATTTGAAAGCCATAGTTTAGTCATCTTGACATGGATCCTTGTCTTAGGGTTCGTTTGATAATCTAGGCAATGTATGTTACATAGAGAAACTTGTAATTGATACTGGTGTTGTGCCTTCTACTATTTTAGGTACTTCCGTTGTACCATCTACTTTACCAAGTTATCTATTTGATATAAGTTCTTCACATTCATTTATTTATGAGAATTTGTTTTTTATTCTTGAACTTAAAGTGAAAACCTTACCTCTATATATGATCCATGATACTTCTTTAGGGAAAAGTATAGAACAAATCAGGAGGTTTACAACCTGTTCATTGGTAGTGACCTGTTTTAGGTTTCTCTAGGGTCTCATTGTTATTAATATTTAAACCATTGATGTAAATCTAGGAATATATTATCTAAATCAATTTTGATCATGTATATAATGTTACAATAGGAGAGAATACTTATCATCTCTTGTTGTCATTAAATACACACTTTTTTGTGAGTGGGAGTTCTAACCCAGTTGAGTGGGCACTAATCTAAGATAGATAAGAGAAATAACATCATATATTGATTGTATCTTCCTCAAAGTGGTTTATGATAAGGAGTTCAAAATTTTACCTCCTATGGTGGACTTATATCCTAATGTGTTCCTTGGAGACATTTTAAGAATTTATTCTAAGTGGGAAGAGGAATTTACCATCGATTTACTATCTGGTATATAAATATTTTTTTATCTATTTATACCATATGAATCCAAATGAAATTAGGGAATTGAAGATTTCGTTGGAGCATCTTGAAGATAAAGGGTTTATCCACCTGATCTAGTCTCCTTGGGGTGCTCTGGTTCTATTTGCTATGAATGTCAATGGGAATCTTCTCTTATATGTGGACTATTATAATTCTAACCAAGTTAAAATCAATAAGTGACACCCATTTCCTCGAATTTATGATCTCTTTAATCAATTAAAGGGTTGGGGTGGTTCTAGAATACTGACCATTACTTAGGTTACCCTCAACTTTGGGTTAGGCCAGAGGATATTTCTAAGATAGATTTCTAAAACTGGTTAGAGCATTTTGAAAATCTAGTAATACATTTTGTCAGAATGAATCATCTTAATACGTTTATGGATTTAATGAATATGATATTTTAATATTTTAAAGATAAATTTATGGTAGTGCTTGTGTATGACATCCTCATTTACTCTATATATCTTATTGAGCATGATCAACATCTTCATGTTGTTCTGGACACCTTAAGGGAACAATTTCTGTTTTCCAAGTTATCTTAATGCTCTTTATGGATTCAAGAGGTCAAATTCATTAGGAATGTCATATCTAAATCAATTATTTTATTGGGTTCCAAGAAAGTGGATCTGATGTTGTCTTAAAAAGTCCTAATGAATGTTATTTTTCGGTTCAGAGTTTTATTAAGACCATGGAGTATTATTACCATTTTAATAAATTTCCAATATTTCTACTCCTATGACCTCTTTAACTAAGAATGTGACCACATTTATTTAGTCTGATCAATGTGAGTTATATTTTTAAGAGATAAATAAGTGACTTATCTCAGTTTCGATTATTATTCAACCTTAGTTGGGTGAGGGATATAAAGTATATTATAATTCTTATTTAGTGTGACTTGGATGTGTCCTTATATAGGATCATTGGGTAGTGGAATATGGTTCCATAAAAATTCATCCTCATGAATGGAACTACCCTACCCATGATCATGACCTTATATTCCTTGAAGTGATGGAGAAACTTCTTATTCATTTATGGTTTTCAGTGTTCAAAAACCATAAAAGTATAAAACATATCTTGTCTCAATGATAAATGAATCTTAACAACGTTATTGTGTGGAATATCACCATTCATTAAATTTTAGTATTTAATATTCTCATGGTAATTGAAATGTTATTTCATATTCCCTTAGTTGAAATGATTACCCTAAAAAAGAGATGGAAGCCAAGGATTAGTGGTGATTGATTTCTCTTATGTTTTACTTCCACTTGGTCATGGTGAATGATCGTAGTGAAATACACTTATGTAATATCAACCATGAGTACTCTATCATAAATTTGTTAAAGGATTCATAGATGTTAGATTTTAATTATAAATTATATATTAGAGACTTAATTGTGGTGAGATCCAAGATAAGTTGTCCAAATATTCTTTATACCACTTATATATCTATGGAATAATAGTTGTCCCAACTATTATGAGAGAGATCATGATGAAAACATATCATGTTTCTTAGTGGGATATGCATCCTAGGATCATAAAGATGTATCGTGACATTTATCATGATTTTGGTGGATTGACATGAAAAAGGTCACATGGTTCATTTCTAGATGCCTTACCATTCAATAGGTAAAGGTATAGAATTAAAGGCCAACATGAAGTATTTAACCACTCCCATTTCTAGTATGTAAGTGAGACAAGATAACTATGAATTTTATGACTAATTTTCTAAGAACAATGGGTGGATGAGATATGTTATGGTTGGTAATGGATCATCTGAGCAAGATGGATCACTTTTTATTGATTAAATAATCTTATCTGGCCAATGATATTAGGAAAATATATGTTAGGGTGATCAGAAAACTTCCTGGAATACTTTATAGACTTGTCTCTAACAATGATCATATAATTACACCACCATTCTAGGAAGAGATACAATTATATTTGGGTTCATAGGTATATTTATACACTAATTCTCATCCACAAAACTATGGTCAATATTTGTGGTCATATTCTAGAGAAAATGTTCTTTGCAAGGATATGTGATTTTGGTGGCTCATGGGAGAATCACCTCTTGTTGGTGGAAGTATCCTATAATAGTAGGTATTATTCTTATATTGAAATGGAACCCTATAAATAATTATATAAATGATTATGTCTTCCCCCTTGTACTGGATAGAGGTAGGAAAGTCCTCTTTGATCAACCCTAGTATTTTATAGGATATATATGAGCAAGTTAAGATAATATGAAAGAAGGTTGTAAATTATAAAAGACAACAAAAGGAATACATTGATCATATGAGTTTACTAAAGATAGGACACTGATGAATATAACAATTATAGAAATTAGATACAAGATATGATAGAGTTTTTGAGATACTATCCTGGGTGGGAGAGGTGGATTATTAGATTTCCTTACCACCTAAATCCATCACCACACATAACACTTTCTACTTATATCAACTAAGTAAGCACATTTATATCCCTTCACATGTGATTTAGTATGACAATGTTGATATTGTGACTGAGACATGCTACATAGAGAATTATATATGCGCCATTGACCAAAGTCAGAAGATAATATAGGGAAAGGTAATCCCTGTAGTTCAGGTCAAGTGGTAGAATGGGTACCTGAAAGATAAAACTTGAGAGTGAGAGATGGAAATTTAGGTATAATAGATATAATTACTCTTTTAAACCCCAATTTAAGTTTCTCGGGGATGAGATTCCAAATAGTGGGGAGGTTGTAATGTACTTAACCAATTTTAGTGAACTTTCCTTAAAAAATGGAATTTTAATTCCATTTTTAGGTTAATTTTATTTGAAGGAGGTTTCACAGGATTTTAGGAGGATTTGGAGGGAAAAAGTGGAAGTAGATAAGGTGTAGTAAACACCTGGTACATAGTGCGGCCTTAGGTACCCAAGTGGTTCTTTTTCAACCAATTGGTATCCAATGTATTAGTACTGGGTACCTGGTAGGTTAATGGGAAAAGTATCTTTAAAAGCTGAATTTCCATCCTTTTACACCATATAATTATACCTAAATAATAGGGGATGAATATTTGACTTACATCCAACCATTTTATCAACCCTATAAATCTCTCATTCCACTCTAATTTATCCTAGGTGATTTATTCCTCAATCCACAGGGATTCTATCAGGCATCAGAGCTAACCTTTGTCAAGTGAAGGCCTTAGATTATCCCAAATGTCCCTTATTTTCGTTTCTCATTGAAAAATTGGATTCATTATTAGGTATAACTAATTTAGTTCTTTGTAAATACATAGAATACTTTTTATTTCTTCTAGATTGATATATACAAAGACTTAGCCAAGCTGAATCAAAATTAACACCATGGTTTTTCTTTCCGGTTATGATTTCCAAAATTTTAGCATATGTGAACTAAATTCTATCCTTCTATTGGTGGATTATTTTAACATTTGGTGGAATCTATTCTCTTTTTTATACCCTAAAAATACCTTTTGTAATATAATTATAAAAAATACCCATTATTCCGTTCCCATTCGTAGATAGTTTTCTTAGAGATAGTCCGGGGATGAGTGAGCCTAATAAAAACAAGAGTTTGAATTAATAGATCATGTTTCTAAATAATTTTTTAGGTAAAGATTATTTTACTTTCCACTATTGGCTATATTCCATTTTTTCTCATACCAATTTGTAATATAAGTATTTTATCTTCATTTTTTTTCATTGTTTTCCATGCTTATTGTTTTAATAAAACTAAGTGAAATATTATATTGGGGAATTTATTTATTAGATATTGGTCATTATTGTTTATAGTATTTACTTAGTTATATCACCTAACATACATGCTTAGATTGTCATGGATGGTTTCCATTTTACTTGTTGGTGTTGTTAGACTTACAGAAAATATATTTATTATTGTATTCAATCTTGAGATGGTACCGCCATAATGGAATATAGGCTGAAAACATGGGGAAGTCTCTAGGTCAAGAATAATTATAATCATTAGTGGTTTGGTGTGGGATCTAAATGAATTAGATAATTATTCCCATTACCCTATTCCCTTGGATGAGCTGTAAGATAACCCCAACTATAAAGGATCAAATATTTTCCATCTAGATGGGTTTATTAGAACCTAACTTCTTTGTAGTAATCTTCTCATATGTATGTGTTAATATGTGTACATGTGAAAATTATTTACATGTATTGGTTTTTACTCCCATAAAAGAAAACTGTATATATTTTATTTGATTCCAACCTATGGATTAAAGTTGGTATGAAAGTATGGACCCTCCATTCATTTAGAGTTAATTTACAATTTTAAAGATAATATATAGATTTTTTATTATGAATTGTGCTTATTGTTTCACTAATAATCTATATTTGGTACTATTTATGATATACACTCTAACTTATGATATGTTATTAAGGGTGGTGTGGTGACCACATACTAGGTATTCATACTCACACTATACACAGACCCATATTAGGATGCATACAAACTCTTTTATGCATGATATAGGTAATGGGAAATCAACCAAATAAGGGACTTAGTTTTACTCATGAAGCATTGATCATGGGTTTCCATTTTGGGGGTTTTTGTGATGTGGATAGGAAGATATCATGTTGGTTATCCATGATGCATTTTTAGAGGGGATTCGTACCCAAGATCACAAATTTGGGTTCTTAGGCCTTACTTGGACTACACACTAATGTAAATATTGTTTATTCTTAGTCTCTATTACCTTGTACAAGTTTGTTTCCTTCAGGACCCTTTGTGATATAAAATTCATGTTCATGTATATTATATATTTATGCTTTGTTATGTTCTCATACTCACTTCTATTATTAATCGATATCATTCTATGACTAACCATGAAAATGATAGGTAATTATATATATATATATATATACATACATTAGATAATTGTTACATAATCTTATGGGAGAAAACTAACTCCCAAAAATGAAATGCATGACCCCCAACATTTATAACAAACTATGGTAGCTGGTAGGTGTGATTAAGGTGTATGCTGATATGGATTAGGTTTTATTCAGGTATTCATGTGACAAATGTTACATGAGTTCTTCACATTCCACATTCTCTTTAATTAAATGGGATTTATGTTTTGATCTCAAATGTTTCACCAGATTATTTGAAAAATTTATTACACTTTTGTTGTCACACCCAATCATAGATGGATATGAAATATCCAATATCATATCCTCAACTTTTTCCCAAAACATTTTTGTCATATCTTATGATTCTACAAAATATGGACTTTAGTGGTGCTAATAGTGACTGAATTTTACATCTTGGAGTTCCATGGAATACATATCCCTATGATAAAGTATACTAATCTAGAAGTTGACTTTATATCTCCAATATCACCTACCCACTTTACATAACTTATTCTATAAATCTGAATAGATGACTACTAATTATACTTCCAACCTCTTTTTGATCCATACCCTTTCCATCATCATCCATGGGTAATTTAGTCCAAATTAAAATGGGTGTAGATTTAACCTTTGATTATCTCATTCTAAATTTCTTTAATAACCCATGAGAATATTATTCTTATGATAAGAAAATAAAACCTATAAATTGTGCCACATAAAATACCAAAAAAAATTACATCTATATTATTATCAATATCTCAAATTATTTATTCATTTGTGTAGAAAAAATTCCAAATATTTAGTTACATTTCTAAAAAAATTACATCAATATACACATTTATAATGAGTGAGTTGGAATTATTTTTGTTGACTTAAATATTATTATCCACATCAACTCAAGAAACTATCCATCTTAAAAATCAATGCTCGTGGTTATTTTTTAAGACCATAAAGTGTGGTATTAAAATTTAATTGTTGATTCCTATCACTATAAAGAATAAATACCTGTGATTTTTATATATAACCCTCCTCATCCAGATTCCCATTCATAAATTAAGACACTACATTAATTGATTTTTTTTATTTTATTCTAGTAAATATTTTAATAATGATTCAAATTGTTTCATGCCTTTCAACTAGAGAAAAATATCTCATCAAAATCAATACTCTAAATTTTAGAGTATCCTTTATAAAACAAATGATATTTATTTTTTGTTACTTAACATTTCTTATTAATTTTATTTTTGTAAACCCACTTTGTCCCTTTCATATTATTCTCTTTATTACATTAAACTAATACCATTGTGTCATTATTTACTATTTTATTTAATCTTTCTTCCATGATACCTATATAATCCATGTGTTTTAATGATTCTTCAAAAAATTTCAGTTTTAATTGAGAAAGTAAGTTTGTGTGTCTAGATTTTTAAAAGGTACTTCTTGTTTGGACTCTATCATTATTATTCTAAATAATGTTTTCAGACTTAACATGTTTTCTAATCCTTTTTTCACTTGATTAAACTTTCATTCATAACTTCCTTACCACTTGAGGTCTTATAATCAACTCGATCTTAATTCAATTCCGTTGTAATAGATTAAAAAACAGTATATTTATTTTCTTTTTCCTCATGAGCCTCTTCAATTTCATCTTAAAACAAAAATTATATTCTTTGACTTTTATGTTTCAATAATAAAATATCATTAAATTTTTCAATAATTTTCTTAGGATTATTAATATAACACAAAAAACTATTTCCACCTAATGTATGATAGAGAAAAATACACTTTAAAACTTGTTTATTAAGCTTACCAAAATGTATTATTTTGATATTTATAACGAAAGGGCTACCAAAAAATTTCATGTTTTTAATTTTAAATCATTTTTAAAATATAACTCATAAGGAATATTTACTAGGTTTAGTAAAATAAATCATCAATTTTGACTGAAGAACATCATTTTTGTTGTTTGTCTCCAAAAATACATTAAAGTTCAATACTTTGATAACATTTTCCCTCCCATATCAACCAAAATCTTAATTTTCTTTTCTATTACTCTATTATATTGAGGTGTATTCAATGTTATATATAGACGCCATATCCCATGCTTTTTATAGATATTCCTAAGCTCATGATTTATATATTTTTATTCATTTTTAGATAAAAAATTCTTGATTATATATTTTTCTTTCTTCTCAACAACTCTTCAATAGATTTTAAATTTTTGTAAATATTATGAATTACTTGACATAAATAAAATAAATTTCATATGATTAAAATAATAAAAGAAATTCATGATGTAATTATCTTTTTCTTGATGAATTCAAACTCATAGTCGTTCAAACATTTGAGTGTATGTGTTCAAGTAGCCTTAATATATTCATCTCCAATAATTTAGGAATTTTGTTATCCACATACCGTTTATGAAATATATTACAAGAACTTGATCTTTATTAGTTTATATTTGAATATTTATTATGAAATCATGATAAATAGGTTTTCTTATCTGTTTTTTCAAAATTCAAAAAGTCTCTGATGGTATAGCTCATTTTATTGTTGAATACCCAAGAAATAAGAGTTTTTATCATCATAAATTTTAAAAAAACCCACACTATTTTATTATCCTATCATTATGATAGTTCCATAATTAAAAATTTCAATGGAACAATATTTTTTCTAAATATCACCTCATTTCCAGCATAAAAAAATTGAGATATATTTAATAAATTATTTTTCAACCCATAAATGATGAGAACATTTTTAGAAATGATTTTTTGACTATTAATTTGAGTGCTTATAATATCTTTTTTGTTTGGAGAGATATCATTTCCAAGTGTTATAATACAACCATCATAGTTTCTAATGAAATTCAAAATATTTCATTCTCAATCACATGTTATTAGAAACAACTATCTAAAATCCACAATTTTATATGATTTGATGATTTATAATAAACTTCAACTACAATTTCTTATTCACAATCACTCCAATTCATGTGATATTTGGTATTTATAGTTTATATAAGATGCACGTAAAAATAGTGGGAAAATAATTAATGGATAACCCTTATTGTTCACATCTTTTTCAATTATCCTAAGTGATTTAAAACTATTTTTTACTTTTACCTTTTTTTGGGTTGTTGAGTTGGTTACTTCCTCATTATTTTAGTCTCACTAACCCTTGATTCAATGTCCCTATATTATTGAGGGGAATATATATTTTACTAATAAATATATTATTTATTTCCATATATATCCTAACACTAAAACATATCTTCAAATTAAAATCTCTTCTCAGGTGAAAAAATATATTGAATAATTTCTACATGCTCCCTTTTTATTGATTTATTTATTTCATGTTTTTTTAACATTATTATGTGTCATCATGATTCTATTTTGGTAACTTTTCCATCAGTTTGATCCTTAACTTCTATCTTCATTGATATAGAATTTTTTTAATTTTTAGATACATTACTTGATGAAATAATGTATGAAATATCTTTTTTAAGAGAAACAAATAATTATTTTCCCCTCTTATCATCACTACATTGACTTCCATGAAATTTATTAGGATGTGATATCTTCAGATTAAAATAAAGACCTTGTTTATTTATATCTTTGAGAATTTCAATTGGTGATTTAAATGATTCTACGACTACTTCAACATATTTCTTAGAATCATACTAAAATATCTTGAGAGAATTTTTAAATTCACACAATATTTCACTGAGTTAGAGAAATTATTCTTCTTTCATGAACAAGAGAGTAGTTATTTAATAAATTATTTCAATTATTTTAGAAATAATAACATTTTTATCATCATTATTCCTTAATAATTCTCTTTCATTCTTAGAATCCATATTGACATCATGAAAATTAGTGATTTTCTTAAAAGTTCACTTCCCTTCTCAAGATTATAAATCTTATTAATGAATTCCATGGGCTCTGTTATCATATTGTAATATTTATGTATATTTTGTTCTATATTTTAATATTCTCTCTTTTTGTCTCCATTTAAGTGTTTATATTGATCCATATATGTATGGTCACATTTATCCTCCTAGTTTTTTTCTAGTTAAATTTCTTCATCACATGATGACTCTTCTATTTTAGATAAAAAATTATTCTTCTTTGATGATATAGGAACCTTCTATTTACCTTTAGGAATTTTTTTATATGTTCTTTATCCACCATGTTTTTTGTTTCTCTTTTATGATTATTTTAGTTGCTCAACCCCATCATCCTCATGGGTATTCTTCTGTAAATTTGCTGAAGAATGTTCAATCTTCCCCATTTAAAAAAATTAAATGAAAGATTTCCCTTTTTATGAACTTTCCCATTCTATAATACTATTGATATTAGTGACATAGACAAATTTTAATTCTTGTTATCCACTTTATTCTTATTTATCATGGTATTTATTTTGATAATTGATAATCAAGCCTTTGAAATATCTGAATGCAATCAATTTCCTAGTTATTAATTTCTTAAATATAGAGCCCTACCCTAATCATTATAAATCAATATGTTATCCAATTTATTGATCATGAAATCCTAAAAATATTGATACTCAAGAATTGATACTTTTCATCATATTTATCAAGAATAATTCACATTATTTTTTTTCAATGTTTAAAATTAAATATTTTCCCTATAATCGTGGATTATATAAAAAATCCTATTACCATGTATATATAATATAAAAATAATAGATTAATCCATATCCATTTAGATATCTTCAAATTGAGTACAAATTAATTTTATTCAATAATATTTAACATTCTCATCACCTTTATTATTATAATAAAGTTTAAACTATATAGATTATTAAATTTTTGAAGTCATAAACTTTATTTGTTTTTTCTCAGAGAGTGATGAAAGAAAAGCATAATGGTCTCTTATATCTAATGAAATTCTCTCCCAATCCATCAAAGTATATGTCTCACTAGACTTAGGTGGTATAATATATAAAAACCCATAATTTTAATATATATTTAATAAATTAATATTGTTGATTTTTTTTATCATTCAGTACCAAACTAATAAAAAAAAAATTTATAAATATTCAATATGATCATTGTTATATACCCATTGAATTAGCATGTATAAATATAAGTAACCACATTATGAAATCTATAATAGTGAAATCAAGCAGTGACAATCTTCCTTATTAGGATCATCTTTCTAATCTTGGAAAGGTGATTATTCCATTAGGGTTTCTACTAGACCAATCTCAAGCTAAACTTAAACAAGTATGACTTGATGGAAGTTCCCTTTAGGAGGAGTCCAAGATTGTGGAAATCACAATGATATTCATATTATATGAATCACCACCTGAAACTAATACCATTTCTTATATTTCCTTTAGTATTTTTCAGAGTTCTTGAGAGGTTTTAAAAATAGAAGTTATGATAATATAAATGTGTAATTACTAATGTAATAAATTATCATTAAGAATTTTTATAAAAATACAATGATAAAATTTATTCTATGCTTATAAATACTTATCTATTTTGTTTGGAAGTATTATTTCTTCTATTAAAATTATTTTTATCACTTTCATAATTTGAATTTTTTAAAATGATTTTTTTTGGATTATAAAAATTAGCTTAACTTTATTTTTTTGGATTGTTATCTCAAAAATTTATTTTCAAGTGAATTGTGAAAATAATGTATTTAAAAATATGATAAATTTTATGAAATAATTATGATATAATCATGAATTAAAAATATATGAAACCTTTTTCTCAACCAAAAATGCATTTAAGAAGTAAAATAATTTATTTAAAATTAATATGTTGAATTTAGAAACCTATTCTTGATTTTTCTAGAACCAAAGATATATTTTATTCTAAAAAAATAGTTTTGGCCCTTTTCCTTTAATTAGGTATTCACAATAATACATTAGGTATTTTATTTATTTTAAAGTAAAAAAACTATTTTTTAATCATAAAACAATAAATATAATGAGAATATATACTATACATTATGTTTATATAAATTGAATTTTATGCTTAAAATATTTTTTCATCAATGTTTTTATTGTATTAAACTCACTATTATTTAAATTAATTATTAACACCTCTATAAATTTAATCTTTTAAAATGGTTTTAAATTTGGAATCATCATGTTCAACTTAGGTAATAAGTTCTATTTCATTTTTACTATAACACCGAAATATTTTTTTTGAAAATAGAAACATCATGTTCGATAACATATATGACACACGACACCAAAATTAGAAGATAATATAACACCCAAAGATTTGGAAAAAATTATTTATAAATAAATCCAATCACATTGATATATTTTTAAGCATGAAACACTGAGTTTAAAAGAAACATGATACCAAATATTACTATTTAAACATGACCATTACAACCTAATCATTAGGTTGGAGGGTATGAATAATAGTAACTAAATTATGAAACTTTTATGTTTAAAACATGTATAAAAAATTCAATGGTTATATATTTATTAAAAATAAAATAATAATCATTTGAAGGTAAAATAAATGTTTTTAAAAAAAATATTTTTCTCTAAAAGGTAGTTTAGTCGCACTTTGAGAACATAATTTATAATTAATGTCAACCAGTTTATAAAAATTTATTTGAAAAAATAAAATTCATTTTCAAAATAACCATATCAAAATTTTCTTAGGGTTAATTTTTGGGATTTTTCTGGAATGTTTCATTTTTCAATGAATAATGAAAAATACTAATTTTTACTAAAACTTCCTTTTAGTTTAAATTATTTACAAAATTAAACTATTTTTAAAATTTATTTTGAAGTAAAATTAGTAAAAGTATACTAAAATTTAACTAATTTATTTAATTTTATTCATTTTAATATTGAATTTTGATATGAGAACATTCTATACTTATGAGAATTTTCTCTTTGAAAACTTGTTTTTTTATCAGGTCTGTGAGAATAATTTTAAATTTAATTATGAAAATTCAATGAATTGAATTATAAAAATAGATTACATATTGTGATTCATCATAATTTAAAATAACTAATAAGTTTAAACTAATTATTAACAAAATTAATAGTGAAAACAATAAAAAATTATTATCGTGGTAATGGTAAAAATGAGTTTACTATAGGGTTAGACTAAGAAGATAAGGGCTAAAATGACCTACCAACTTGTAAAAAATATATTTTTAGGGATAAATTTACACCTTATACTTTTAGGAATTATAAACAAAGTTTATTTTTAAACCTTTTTAATGTGAATGAATTTATCATTTTGAATTGTTTTGCGAAATTTCCATGTAAGTTCCAGGAGGGTTCCCTTTCCTTACTTATAAAAGGGAACTCCCTAACCTCACTTATTCACACAAATAAAGCCATTTTTCCTGAAATAAACTTGCCAAAATATCTTCCCAATTTTTATAGACAAATTATAAATCTTCTGGTACTCCCAAAATACAATTCCATGGGTTTTTACGAGGATATCCAAAGAAGGTTTCTCTTAGAGAAAGTAATTATCTTAAAAAATATTTTTCATTTTCTTTATTCTTTTTACACCGTCAATTATGTATTAAAACTTACAATATATTAACAAAAATATATAAAGTATAATTATATTATATTATGTTTATTTAATATTATTTATCTATCTTCTCATTCATCAAATGGGAAAAAATCTTTGATAGCGTGTACGACATACTACAACCTTATGAACCAATGTTGTTCATTTTCCATCACCCATTTACAAGGATGGATATAATGATAGATTTACCAAATTTATGTTATATTTATGTTGTTTATATAATTATATAATTTTTATATCACATATACTACTTTATGTTCCATTTCGTTTCAAATACGATAAGGTCGTTCTTGTGTACGGCGAACTATCGCCTTGTTAAGTGATGCGATTTTTTTCCACATAGAATTTCTATGGAATGTAATAAGGTTAAAATTAATGAATATATTTGATATATATGAGATTATATTGATCATATAAAATTAATATATCACCAAATTCCTTACCCTTTAACTCGTTAATTGAATGATATCGTCGCTCGTGCGTACATATTACCTACTGTCTCTATAAAGCGATGAAATTCATTTTCCATGTACAAATTTCAGAAACCATTCTAAAAATATAAATTCTAAGTTAATATGATATTTATAAAATTATTTTCATTCTATATATTATATATATATATATGTATCCTATTCTAAATAACTGGAACTCTCATGACAAAACACACATGAGAAAACAAGGCAATTAACACATGAAATAATGAAAATAATGAAATATTATTAACAAACAAGTGATAAAACATTATAATAGGATCACATATTATATTATAAATATGATTATGGTTATTTTATTGGTTTATAACTTGTTTAAAACCATTATACTAGAGGTACATTCATGTACAAAGGTAATTGAGCTTTATGTAAGGGTTTCTTGTCTCACTTTTACTTCCATGAGACATATACCATATTCATCACTTATTTTATTTTTTTGGTATATATAATTACCATTTCATATGTTATATAATGAATATATTTATCTTTATTTTGTTTAATTATTTATTTGATGTTTTTTATTTCATGGGTCTTATGATTCAAAAGTTAGCAAAGTGGTAAGGGTTTATTTCACAATCTCATTGTTATTCGAGATTATTCTTGTTTAAGTTTACCTTGGGGTAATTATTTGATATATATATATTAAAGTAAATCTATTTTATTCACCTATGTCTATTTATGACCTTTTTAAGTAATAATACCATTTTCACTATTTGATACTTAAAAAGACTGATAATTTTTTTAAGGAAAATACGACTTTATTTCATTCTTCAGTAGGAAATACTCTTCCATAAAAACCTATGTTTTCTAAAAATGTATTAAAAAAATGTTTTTGAACTTTTAAAAATTATTTTTAAGGAATTTAAATTAATCGATGATATCAGCCCTCTATTTCACTTATGTTATACTGAGGATATGTTGTATTGATACCATCCTAATTATTTATTTGGATGGTGTATGACCAGTTTGACTGGGGATGTAAAGTTATATTACTATTCACCATTTTAGTTTAGATGGTTTGTGATTATGTTTATTTATTGGGATAAGTATTACCATTTTATATATTATTTTTTCAATATGATTGTTTATTGTGATTATGTTTCTCCCCTTTTATATAAATAATTCATTATGATAAGTAAGTGATGGATAGGGCTTGCTATAGACCGTCGATGCATCGATAGGTCTCATCAGCCAAACTAGATTGATTTTTAGCTGAGACATTACCCATTTATTTAGATGTTTTGGAAAAATTACTCGATGCTATATTTTAAATGTATGGAATTATGAATTCAATAATTATGAATTTAGGTATTTATATTCCATGTGATTATTATATTAGTTATAATATCTATGGTAATTTTTTCAAGATCATGTGATTATTTATATAGTATTATTGGACCATATTTTATTTATTCAATATTATGCTCATTTTATTGATTAGATGGAATGTGTATCAATTATTTACCATTCCATATTGATTATGCCTTATTCATTTATAGCTTCTATTATATGTTTACCCTTAATGATTATATGATCTCACCCCTTTATTTGGTTTTATTCTCCCTAGGATACCGGGAAGTGTTTTTTGATTGATATTCAGGGTTACACTATAAGGAATAATAGAATTCTCACATAAAAAACTTTGTGTATTTTATGTTTTTGGATTGTAATGATAATTTCAAGTATATATATAGTTTTCCAATAATACTAAAATATTCAATACTTTAGGATCTAATACCACATATCTTATTACAATGTAATAAGGTGAACATCATCTTCAGGATACTGGGGTTGTGGTCATTATAGTGGTATCAGAGGATGTTTAGTAAAAAATTTGGGAACTAGATTAAAGAAAAAATTGATTTGGGAACATAACCCTATGATATAATTTGAAGATATGTATAAAATATGATCCTAATATTTTGTTACCAAATATATTATATGGGTTTTCTATAATATAAATCCTTATATGGATATTACAAGTGGATTTGGTTCTGGAAGAGATATACCTAGGAGTAATAACTCTGAAAAAGGGGCATTAAGATCAACTAAATCATCAACTAGTAAATAAAGTCCTTTTTTACTTTTCACCTGGGTTGGAACTCATGGAAGATATGACTATGATAAATCAAATTTTATTTATAAACCATTATAAATGATATGAAAATAAAATATCCCTAAAGAAATAATTTTTTTGATTATGATATTATATATGAATAGATTTTTCGATTTATGTTAAGTGTTTCACCAGTTTTGGGATTATACATTATGATTCATATGGTTATGATATAATCTAGTGTATTCAATTTTTTTTAAATTATGCCTAAATTAAGGAATGATAACCATATCAATGCACATACCATATGTAGGGATTACCCCTAGGAATGATAATGAAGCTAGAGCTGGATCTAGAGATGGAACTGATCAAATTATAAACATATTGGGGTAGCTGACTCAGGTTATGAGTAATAAACTATCATATATAGATCATAATATTTATCCACCACATGGTGTAATGATGTTAGATCACTTCATGCGTCAAAAAAACCCATTATACAGTCAGACTAAAAATCCATCTATAACTGAGTAATGGATTAGTTCTTTTGAGAAGATATTTCTCATTATAGGAAGTATTGAAATGGAAAAAGATTTCATGGTATTTTATCATCTCTAAGGAGATGTAGATCAATTATGGTCATTAATTTAAAACACTAAGGATGAGGAGTAAATAACAAGCATGAAGTGGAAGGATTTCAAGCTATTTTTTGTGGAAAAATATTTTCATCATGAAGAATGAGAGAATATAGAAAGATTGTTCAGGAGTATAAGATATAAAGAAGAAGAAAATTTTCTTAATTATAAAGAAAACTTTAAATGGTTATCAAGGAATACTTCGAACTATGTACATAATCCAAAAAAACAATAACCATTTCTTTGATAGGATTAATCTAATTCTCAGAAGGTAAATAATCTCCCCAACTTTCTCATCGTATGAGGATATAATATAATGTTATATTAAGATAAAGAAATAATTCTCCAAGTATTTTGAATTCAAAGGGAATCAAGAGAATAAGAGTATGGGAGAGAAAAATCTGGATAAAAATAATAATGGAATGAATGATTTTTCTACATGGGATACTTGTGGAAGGACACACCTTGGAACATTTTGAAAAGTAAAATGAGTTTTCTTCATGTATGGAGAAAAAGGAAACCATGATCATGATTTTAAGGGAAATAAATAATCTACTAATGTGAAATGATTCCACTGTAAGGAGATGGGGAACAAAAAAAATGAATTCCCCTAGTGTAAAGGAAATATAAATAAAAATAAGCTAAGGGATCAAGGTTATGATTATGATTTTACTATAGACAAAGTGGAATGATTAATGTTCTAGTTTTTGGATTCAAGAATTATGTTATAGGAGTATTTTAATCAATTATACTCAGGTTACAATAATTCTGAAATGTAAAAGTATTGTACTAAAATAGTATTTCTTTAAGGATTTCAAAGAATGTGTTAAATATTACCTATAAAATTGATTTAGTGGAAAGATGGAATTATTCGAAAAAACATGATTGAAGGATGATAACACTTAAATATGTTCTTGATGTTGAGATAGTAATGATGAAGAGGTTTTTTATGAATGTATTGGTAACCTTTAAGGTTTATCTAATATCTGATACTGAGGTAATTATGGGATATTACAATTTGGTAAAATTATAGGAATTATATTAACATGGTTTTAGAAAAAGGGAAACCAATATACTAGGTGACAACCCATCACATCCAGAAAGGCTTCGGGGCTTAAAGCCACAACTAAAATATGATAAGGGTTTAACGCTTACCGCTGACCTATGTGATGTGCTAGTTAATATGTCATTATTTTTAGTTAAATGATTTGATATGTAACTCTTAATGTTGAACTAGTATTTTTTCTTTTGGGGTTTATAGATTAATGTATTATATTGGATAACTTGTGATAATCAAATTGGAATTGTAAAATATTTATAAATAGATGGAAATACTTGTCACTTTATTATAAATTTTATGATCTATTAGAAGTTTATTATAATGCTTCTGGTATAAAAAATTCATCTTGGATATTCATTTATTATAGTAAGAAATGAAATGGAAAATGATCGTATCACGACAAAAATATGAAATTGTGCCTCTGAAATAGAAAGACATCAAGTAAGTATATTTTCATATATTCTCAATATATATGGTAAAGGAATTCCTCAACTCTAGGAAAAGGATATTGAAACAAAATTTTACCTAATAAATTCATTTATTTTGAATTTAAAATCTTTTAAAACATCATATATTTATGGTTTTTAGGTTATTAAATTTCCATTTATCATTCACATTCTTGTGATGAATGACCTCTATCACTCTCTATAATTATTTATTCTTTTATTCTATCTTAATATCTTTACTTTCCACCAATTTTATTCTATTTAGAAACCAATTTATGTGTTATTAATTGTAACTATTATAATTCCGTTTCCATATTATTAATAGGATTTTTTATTAACACTTTTTACGATTTGAGTTTTTAATGAATGTATTTTTAAATTTAAAACCTTTGATTATCGAGATGAATATTAAATTGTGAGGACGTAATTTATTCAAGGGAATAGAATGTAACACCCCAAGTTTTTTTTAAATAGGAACACCATGTTGGATAGAATGTATGACACAAAAAACTATGATTATAAGAGAATATAATATATTAATACTTTATGATAAATTTATTTTAAAATAAATTTAATCTATTTGATAGCATGCAATGAACACAACACAAGGTTTAAATGAAACATGATTCGATATTAAAATATTACTATTTAAAGATGACCATTATAACCTACCCATTAAGTTAGTAGGTATGAATAATACTAACTAAATTATTAAATTTTTTGGTTTACACATGTATAAAATAAATTCAATGGTTATATATTGATTATAAATAAAATGATAATCATTTTAAATTTAATGAAATGTTTTATGAAAAACTATTTATTTCTAAAAAGTGGTTTAGTATCGCTTCTCACACTTAATTTATAATTAATTTTAAAAAATTTAATAAAATTTATTTTACAAAATTAAGTTAATTTTTGAAATTAGTATATAAAAATTATCTTATTTTCATGTTTCATATTTTTCTAAAATGTTTCTTTTTTCAATGAATAGTAAAAAATACTATTTTTACTAAAAACTACCTTTTGTTTTAAATTATTTATAAAATAAAATTATATTTAAATTTTACTAATTTATTTTATTGTATTCATTTTTATATTGAATTTTGACATTTAATCCTTTTATACTAATGAGAATTTTCTTTTTGGAAATCCGCATTTTCTTTGCGTATATGGGTACAATTTGAAATTGAATTCTACTAATTATCTAAAATAAATTTGAAAAAATGGACTCCATATCTGGAATCAGAATAATTTATGTTATTTATTAAGGTCAAATTAATCTATGACCAAAATGAATAGTGAAAATAGTAAAAATTAATTACCACTTTTATGGTAAAAATGTGTTTACTCTGGGGTTAAACTATGAAGATAAAGGTTAAAATGACTTAAAAACTTATAAAATTTTATTTTATAGCCATATTTACACATTACACATTCCAAAATTATAACCAAAGTTTATTTTTAAGCTTTTGGGATGTGGATGGATTTATCATTTTGGATTATTTTTGGAAATGTCCAAGTAATTTCCAAGAGGGTTCCCTTTTTCCACTTAAAAAAGGGAACCCCCTCTCCTAACTTATTTATACCCATAAAGACCTTTGGATTAAAAAAACCTTGTAAAAATTTCTCCCCAAAATAATTATACATTATAAATATGTTTTCTCTCCCAAAAGGCCATCCTTAGGGTCATTAAGAAGAGATTCAGATGAGGTTTCTCTTAGATAAAGTAATTATCTTAACAAAGAGCCTTCATTTTATTTATTATTTTCCACCTAAAATTATGTTTTGAAACCTATAATATAATAAAAAATAAAATATACCATATTCTAAGATGTTATTATTTTGATAGAATAATATTTAACGATCTACACATCTATTAAATATGAAAGGAAATCATCAATCATTTGTATGACGAACTACTGCCCCACGAACCAATGTAGTACATTTTACATCATGAACTTTAAAGGATGAATATAAGAATTCATTTTACATATTTATATGATATTTATGATATTATTATACCTATTTAATTTTAATATCACATATTCATTTTTTACATTCAATTCCATTTCAAAAATGATAATGTTACTCATGTGTACATCGGAATACCACCTCACAAAGCGATGCGATTCATTTTTCACTTTTGATTTATTTTAAAAGGTGAATTAAAAAATGGAAATGTTATTTTTCTCAAAATGTTTTGTGGATATTTTCATGGTATTTATGTTAATAAATGATATAAATCCTCTATTTACTTATGGTATATTAAGGATATGTTGCATTAATAACATACTTATTATTTATTTGGATGGTTCATGATCATTTTGACTAGATATGTACAATTTTAATAACATTCACCATTATGATATAGATTTTTTATATTTATGTTTATTGATTTGGGTAAGTATTAAAATTTCATATGTTAGTTTTTCAATATGAGTGTTTTTGCTGATTGTGTTTCACCCATTTCATATGAGGAATTCATTGGACTTAGTAAGTGATGATAGAGGCCTTCTATATCACCTCAATGCATCGGTGGGTCTCATGAGCCAAACTATATTGGGTTATGGACAAGGCCGTACCCATTTATTTAGATTTATTGGCACAAGGCTTTGATGGCATGTTTTAGATGTCCGCCATTTTATATTCCATCATTATGAATTTTCTTATTGATATTCCATGTGATTATTTGATTAGTAATAATATCCACGGTTAAGTTATCAATATAATGTGAACATTTATATATAACTATTTTAAAATCATTTATTCCCACCATTTTATGCTCAAGATATTGATTAAATGGAATGTGTTTCAGTTATTTATGTTTACATATTGACTGCACCTTATTTATTCATAGCTTCTATTGTACGCTTATCATTACTAAACATCAGAGATAACCCATTTATCTTGTTTTACTCTTCCCACAATACCAGAAAGTGTTTTGTGATTGATATGAAGGAATAAACTATGAGTAATAATTGTGTTCCCAAATAAAACACTTGTGTATTTTATGTAATCAATTATAATAAAAATTTAAGTATACATCTATTTTAACAAGAATACTAAACTATTAGGTCCTTAAAGATGATATTACTTATATATTATTCCAATTTAATAAATTATACACAGGATTTGGGATACTAGGGTTAGGTTCTCTCATAAAAACAAGTCACTGTGGTAAAAGTTTTTCACCAAGACAAAGACTAAAATTAGGTAAAAGTGTTAAATCAACAGTTAAAACCATAAAATATTACACAATATTATCGCTAAATGGATGGATAAAGGGTTTATAAACCAATATATTATACCTTGTGAATTTATATCTATTCTTGATCCACTTTATTTGAACATTACTTCCCTTTTTATATTAAGAATTTTTTATTACAAAAATGCCACTCTTCTCACCTATAAAAGGACCCCTTCACCACTCCACTAATCCTCACACCTAAATATTCATTGGTTGATAAAAATATACCAAAATAAATCCCCAATACTCTTTCACACATCATAGATATTTTTGGCTCCCCAAAATACCAATATAAGAAGGCTTAAAGAGAGGCCAAAGAAGAATATCAGAGGAAGAGGTAATAATTCTAACAAAATTATTTTAATTTTATTTCTTCTTATTACTCTAAAAAATCGTATATAAAAAATAATATAATGAAATAAATATCATTATTATACATAAATATTATTATTTTTATGCAATAACCAATATATATATTTCACACATTCCTTAGAGAATGAAAATGTTGCTCATGTTATGTGCAAACTATTGCCTCTAAGAAACGACACATCATTTTTTATCACCACCTTACATGATTGGTTCTAAAAATAAATTTAATAAATAAATATGTTACATATAACATTATTATAATTATTTAAAGATAATTTTGTCATCTTATTAATAATATGAATAATAAATAATCATTTTAAATAAACCACCTAAAATGAGCATACTAGGAAACTTTTCTAAATTTGAATATATTTTTAAGAAAATATGGAAATGTATAAATTTCTAGATAATTTAATGATAAATGAAATATATATTTAAATTTTTATATGATTAAACTATACATAACCTATTTTTCCACAATCAACATACCAAATCATATTTTGTGGAAATTACCGAACAACCCCAAGTGGTCAATGAGGGAAAACACTATACAATAAATGAATGAATTATGATACTAAGTAGAAATTAAAAATGAAATATACATAAAAAGGTAAAGGATTAATTATTTAATACACTTTATTTGGCTATTTTAGAGGTTAAACACATGCACCAAGAAAGTACGTACATGAGGTAAGAGTTTTTCATCTAAATTTCTCTTCATTAAAACATATTTCATAATATGAACCAATTTTCATTTATATAGTGTATAAACCACCTATTTGAAATATTTTATCATGAATAGTTTTATAATCATATTATTTTAAATTTCATTTCATTTTCTTTATTCCATTGGGGTTTTGATTCTAAAATCTGTATGGTATTTTTTTTAAATCATTGCTGTAAAAGTTTTACATCTTTTATCCCACTCTTTACCCTCCACATCAATATTATTTATATTGTTTTAGTAATGTTCATATATATAATTATAGGT
Organism: Viscum album; assembly: GCA_963277665.1. NCBI lineage: Eukaryota > Viridiplantae > Streptophyta > Magnoliopsida > Santalales > Viscaceae > Viscum > Viscum album. Next base: position 2,007,118,745 of record OY728126.1, on the reverse strand, counting down.
GTTTTAAGGTCATTTTAAACTATATTTTACTTTTTTTAATGGTTTAAAAAGGGATCTTTACAATATTTTTTGTAATGGTTATTTTTGAATTTCTTTATAAAGGTGTGAAAAAAATGTTTTTTCAATATTGACTACTTGATATAATTTTTACATCATCATTATTTTTATTTGTTATTAAGTTTTCTTTCCAAGATTCCATGTTTTTTAAAATATAATAATATTCCTACTATTATATGTATTTTTCATTTTTTAATGTTTCAAAAAAAAGAGTATATTTCTTCTTATTTTTCAAAGAATATTTCAAAATACTTTTATAAATGTATTTTTTATCAATGTAAACATCCTTTAAGGATTATTATATTTAACTATGGATATTATTTAATGATACCATCAAAAGTATTTTCTAGATTACTTATGATGATGTTTTATTGAAATTTATATGAAACACATTTCTTTTCCACAAGTTAATTAAGATATGAAGGATTTATGAATGCTATAATAATTTTTTTTGGAATTAATAAGTATAATATATCATTATGTGATGTGTGAGGTCCTACAAAAACCTCTAAATAATTGTTTATGGTTTTATATCTCCCAATATAAATTATTTGTGTGTGGAAATAATTTCTATTTAGATTTGTTCACAATAATGTGTGTGGGAATGACTGTTGTTTAGATATATTTACAACCTCATGTGTGGAAATGACCACTATTTATCTATTTTCAAAACATATTGTGTGGACACGATTTAATTTACATATATTTGAAATGTTATGATTCTATAAACCTTTGTTTGTGGAACACTCTATTTTTATGTTTCTAATCCATGGTATATGTTTTATGATTCCATGACGGTCCTTTTATGTAACAAACCAACCTTGGTCGATCAAGACATTGCTCATGAGTTAACCCGATACAGGGTGAGTATCATTAAAAAATGAAACAATTTTCATGAATTACAATTAATAGGTTAACCAATAGATTAAAATTCATAATGAAATTACATATCCATGAGATAAAAAAAATAAATCTACGCCTCTAAACTAGAAAGGTTTATAAGACAAAACTAAATAGAGTCTCTTTATGAGCATTCGTTAACACCAAACCATTACACTACAAAGCCAATAATAACCAAGAGAAGCTAGTGAACTATGTGAGACCCTTCCCATTTTCCCAAGTCCTAAAAAACCATATCTATATACACATAAAAGAAAAAAGTAGGGTATAATCACAAATCCCAGAATGATTTCACTAAAGAATCTATACATAGTCTAATTCCATGGAAACACTAGTTTTAGGTTTAAAATGAAATGAGTTTATAAATAAGTTTGAAAAGAGAATTAATTTTTAATCATAATTTGGTTTTTATAAAAATAGTTTCATATCCACACAATAAGTAATATAAAAATTACAAGTAAGATAACATGAAAGAATAATCAACACCAACCATAGATACACTATAAGATAAGAAAGGGAGAAAACGACCATGAAATATACCATCATGTGTAAAACTAAGAATAAATGAAAAGAGTAATATTTTGGATCTATAATATGGAAATAAATATTAAAAATAAAAATAAATCACTAAGCTAGGCGTTACATGAATCTAACTAATATTGAGTCCTATCACATTTTGTCGATATCAGAACCTCTAGAGGTGTTAAAAACCCTAAAGTGACTTGTACATTTCCAAAAGAACCTAAGGTTCCCAATGTGATTTTATTTCCAAAAACCATTTGAAAACAATAATGATAATTTCAAAAAACAAATCACAGAGAATATTTAACACTTAAATTCTTTAAAAACCATTTTAATGCCAGAACCACCCTTAAAGAATCTCATCAAATCACATAGTGTGAAAAAAACCATTCAAAAACATGTACCTATTTTCAAAAGTACAACTTGATATCAAATCCATCCATTTAATAAAACAAACCAAAGTAATTTTATAATATTATCAATAAATTCAGGAATTAGAAATTTTTCATAGAGACACCAACCTCATGAACGGAGAGAAACTGCCAAGAATTTATCTCCCAAATATTAGGGTTGAACCCAATCAAAAAGGGAATATAATACCATTAAAAAAATCTCTTGGGAACCTCTAGTTTGATTGAAAAAGATGGGAAATAATTTTTTTGGAAGGATTTTGGGTACTTATTGTCAGTCTACAAAATATAACACCATGGTGAAACCTCCCAGACGATTACACATAGGTTATTGTAGAAGCCCTTTCTATAATGCAATGAAAAGGGCCATGCCATAACCCTTATGGTCAAAACCACATCCATGAACCCTATTATAGATCCTATATACATACGGAGGGGTTAATACATAGAAAAAAGGACCACACTATAGAATCCAAAGATCCCAATGAAGACTATGCTGTAGTTGAGCTACACACCGCAAGGGTGATAAATTTTGAAGAATAGGCCAAATTCTTCTGTGTGGACCTTATTATGTAGCTACCCTCTCTATTATATGTTTCTAGACTATACTATTAGATATCCTACCTCCATATATCATCTATTCCAAATATGGAAGTGGCACCAAAATTCTTCTTCTAGGGAACTACGCCATAGCCTATTGTTCTACACCGCAACAATCACACTCCACACTACAGCTAATACCCTCCACAATGCAGTCCTTGGAACCCATAGGAAATTAGAATTCTCCCAATCATAAAATCATTATATACATAGAAATTTCTCATGATTCTATGATTATAAAAATAGAAGGCCATTGCTACCTCACTAATGATTCTTGACCCCATGTCTCATGACTATCCCATCCTCAATTCCATAGTACATAGACCTGGGGAATTATTTTACCATGTAATACCTTTTTCTGAATGTCCATAATCTGAACTTGTTGCTCAAACACAATGGTGTTAGTATCAAGATCGATTTCCTCCCATTCAATCACATGGGAAGGGTCTAGTTAACACCTCCTCAACTGGGATGCATGAAACACATCACGAATCAATGGTAAAAAAGATGAAAAGTCCAACTGATAAGCTACCTTTACAATTCATTCAATGATCTTGAAAGGTTTAGAAATCCTCTATGTCAGCTTACCCTACTTACCCAACCAACAATGTACCAAGCAAGTTTAAACTAGAATAAAGACCTAGTCACCAACCTCAAACTCTAGTGGTGGACAATTATGGTCAACATAGGATTTTTTATGACTCTATTCCTTGAATAATCACTTTTGGATCAACAATTTTTTTCCATTGTCACCTAAATAAGGCTTATCATAACTAGATACCCCAATTCTTCCCAACACAAGGGAGATCTACATGGAATTCCATACAATTCTATGAAGGGTTCTATCTTTATTGAATCTTCATAACTATTGTTATAGGAAAATTCTACTAGAGGAAGATGATTTTATAAGGAACCACTAAAATCAAGCACACATGCCTGGATCATATCCCCATGAATTTAAATATCATGTGTTAGGACAAAGCTGAAGGAATATATGGTTTTCATGTATTATCTTTTGATTATCTTGAGGAAGTTTTCATAAAGTAAAGACACCTTGAATTTCTAAGAATTCGAAAGCTAGAAGTTTGAATATTCAGAAGCAAGCATATTGAACATTCGAAACCTGGTGTTCGAAGAATTCAGAGTCTAGAAATTTAGAAGTTTGGAGTCAACTTATAGAGTCATAAGTTTGGAGTGAAGAAGTTCGGAGTCGACTTCCTAAGTTAGAAGTTCATAGCAGGAAGTTCAGAGTTGACTTGCTGAAGAAGAAGTTCGTAGCAGGTAGTTCAGAGTCGACTTGCGGAAGAAGAAGTTCGTAGCGGGAAGTTTAGAGTCGACTTGCTGAGTCAGAAGTTCGAAGTGAAGAAGTTCGGAGTTGACTTCCTGAACCAAGAGTTAGTATCCATAAGTGCAGAGTCATGCCGAGAATTGGTGAAGTCGTAACCTGAAGTCGCACTGAGAATGGAGAAGTCGTACCGAGAACTTATGAAGAGTCATACCGAGATTTGAAATGGTGTCATACCGAAGAAGAAGTGAAGAGACATGCTGAGAATTGAAGTGATGCTGAAGAATCAGGAAGGGTGGATCCTAGAATATGATTCCAAGAAGACAGATGAGTGAATCCGAGAATATGATGCCGAGAAGATAGATGAGTGGATCCGAGAATGTTTTACCGAGAAACTTGTGTATCGAAGTCGGATCCGGAAAAGGAGAAAGTTCTAAATCAAGAGAAGAGGAAGAAGATTCGAGAAGAATCTTGAATCATTGAAAAAGTCTTAATTACTATGATATTTGAGGAGAAATTAAGATTTGGGTGAATTTAAGTGAGCGGGAAAATATTTTGGTTTCCCGCCTAAGCACACTTTGGAGCACCTATAAAAGGAGATCAGGGTGCTAAGTAAGGGTGTGATGACGAAGTAGAGAGAGAAGATCTGATAATCTAGAGAGAAGAAGAAGTGTTTGGCTGACATAGTTTCATTGAAGTCTCAATTGAAATGAGAATTTGATACTGGTTGACACCGTATTAAGTTTCTTAGATTGAGGAAGACTCGGATTGAAGATTCAGAGTGGAGAAGAATTCAGAGTGGAGAATTCAAAGTGGAGATTCGGAATGGGGAATCAGTACTGGCTGTCACCGTTTTGAGTTTCTCAGACTGAGGAAGACTTGGATTGAAGATTCAGAGTGGAGAAGAATTTGGAGTGGATAATTTAGAGTGGAGATTCAGAATGGGGAATTAGTACTGGCTGTCACTGTATTGTGTTTCTCAGACTGAGGGAGACTCGGATTGAAGATTCGGAGTGGGGAAGAAAATTCGGAGTGAAGAATTCGGAATGGAGATTTGAAATGGGAAGTTTTCACTATAATTGATTTGTCTCAATTCCAAGGAGTTCTTGAATTTCCTCTAGGTAAGGAAGTGAAGATTTGTTCTGAACTTTATTACACTTGTGTATTTGAAAGGAAGTGAAGGTAACACAAGTTGTTACAAGAAAAGATACTTTTCCCTATTGTGCTAAGAGGGTGCACACGCACTTGAGTGATTGTTTCACAGTGTTTCATGAGTGTAAGGGTATATCATACTAGTTGTAATATGAGGATTGTTTTCATAGTGTATTGTATGGTTCTGGATTGTTTCCAACCATACCAAAGACGTAGCTATTCTTATTGAATAGCGAACCTTGTAAATTGCTGTGTTCCTTTGGATGTGTGCTTGTTTGTTTCTCAGCAAGGAATTATATCTTTAACAAGAGACAAAGGTTGTTATCATTTTAAGGGAACATAAAAGAATAAAAAGGGGTACCACTGATTCCCCCCCCCTCTCAGTGGTTCATTACTCCAACTGGGTCCTCTCTAGTGGTATCAGAGTGAGGTTTCCTTTGTTTTCCTTGCGGATGGAGAATCTGAATTGTGTGAACAATAAAGGAATTCTGGTATTTTATAGGAAGAACTATCACATATGGAAGGATAAAATGCTACCGTATCTCATTTCTATTAGTTATAAAGTTCTTGAAGCTGCAATAGTTGGGTTTCCCCCCATTGAAGATAATGTTCCACTTACACCTGTTGACAAGAAGTTTCTTGAGAATGATAGAAGAGACAAGAATGATATATTGTATTCACTTTCTGAAAGTGAATTCTTAAGAGTAAAAGGAGTGGCCACTGAAGGAAACCGGGACACCCTGAGAGGGGAGGGGTGAATCAGGGTGACCACTTTTTCTTTTAATGTGATGGATCTTGTTCCCACGTTGGTAGGAACTTGTTGAACCTGTATGATGATTATGATTAGAAAGCAAACATTCACATGCACAGAGGAGACACAACCCTTTTTACTTGGTTCACCACTAAGGGCTACGTCCAAGGATCATACGCCGACAGGATGTCAGTCATACCAAAATCCACTATGCTTCACTAGCTGTAGATTACAAAGATTATGGTACAGAAACTCTGTCCTAGGGTCACTGCCTTTAAAATTGTTCAGGTATAGCTCACTGCGTCCCTCAGGTCACTCCCGTTGACTCCCCCGGGCTCACTGCCGTTGGTGAAGTCTCACTCAGTTTATAGACGTGAAGGTCTCTTCATCATTTGCATAAGAATGCATCCTTTGTTGTATGTAGATGCTCCGTTGAAGTCCGATTCTCACCAGATGTAGAATATCACTTTTCCTCGAATGTATCAGGTAGTCTCCTAGATTTCGTGCAGCTTCAAACAGGCCGGCGGGCTTCAGCAAAACCTGTCACGCTTCTCTAAGCCGGACGTGCAAGTCCCAATACGGCGTGCAAGTCCAAACTGGCGTGCAAGTGTCACCAACACACCTGCACGATGCTTCCTTCCCCGACAACAAACTTGCACGGTCCACTTCCTTTCTCTCCCAAACCGCCTTGGGCGCTCAACAGACAACTGGCGCGCGAGCTCTACTTGCGCGACCAAACTACCACCTACGCGGCTCAAACACCTGCGCGATGAGAGCTCGAAAAATCTCTCAGTCTTGAACTCCGTTGGAAATGAGGAGGGGTGGTTCAGTATTTATAGGCAAACTGGACCCCCTGCGCGGAGGCGCACAAGTCCCTCAGCGGCGCGCAAGTCTTGTCTCCAGTAACCTCTGTCGCACAACTCACTTGCGCGACCCAACCAATACTTGCACGAACTTCTTTCCTTAGCCAAATTTTGAAGTTCTAATCCTCAAAAACATATGGCGTGCAAGTCTTTTATCCTCCAAGACCTCGGCGCGCAAGTGCCTTTGCCAAAAACACTTTACTTTATTGGCCGATTTTCAGGCCCAAAAATTTGGCAAACACTGGGAAACGACGCCACCTTCACTACTGTTTTCTGCTTGAACGATATGATCTCTTTGTTGGTACACATCCTGAAATTACACTAAGGATTGAAAATAAACACAAACCATACGCCAAAACATGCTTTGAAGACCCTGGTTCCAACAATCTCCCCCTTTGGGTTTGTTGGCAATCAGAAAAAATTCAATAGATCTCCAACCATGAGCAAACCCAAAACGAAATAATCAACTCAGCCAACACTCTAAGTCTACGTGAGCAATGATCGGTGTAGAAAACAAGAGAGGAATCTTTAATTGGGTTCCGGTGTTTTGAAATTCTCCATGATGCCTGATGTTATCCTTCTTATACTTCTCATCGCAGAAGAATTTCGTGCCTTGAATTTATTCCTTTCTCCCCCATTGACAATAAAGCCAAAGACCGATAAGTTGTTCAACATTCAGCTCAAGCCATACTCCCCCTGGATAGTATCTCCCCCATAAACCTGCATTACAGCCATAAGCAGATAAAAACAGTTAAAACAAATGGGGAGAGGGGATTTCCGGAGCCTCCCCTTATGCAGTAGGAGGTGGTTGAACACCGAGGTTCAACCGATGCTTTTCAAACACAGCCGTGGACAATGGCTTGGTCAGGATATCAGCCACTTGCTCATCAGTTCCAACATGATCCATTCTAATCACGCCTTCTTCAACCTTTTCTTTGATAAAATGATACCATATTTCAATATGTTTTGTACGAGAATGCTGAAACAGATTCTTCATAAGATTAATTGCGCTTTTGTTATCACAGTAAATCACCATTGGTTGCTGCACCTTATCACCAATATCTATTAGTTGCTGCTTCATCCAAAGCAGTTGAGTGCATGCCTTTGTGGCAGAGATATACTCAGCTTCAGCAGTACTAAGAGAAGTACATTCTTGTTTCTTCCTCAACCAGACAACACATTTCTGCCCAACATAGAAAGATCCTCCACTAGTGGACTTTCTATCTACCACATCACTAGCCCAGTCAGCATCAGAAAATGTGGATAATTCATTATCCCTACCTGCAGCAAAAAATAACCCGAAATTATGTGTACCTTGAATTTACCACATGATTCTTTTTACTGCTGCCATATGTTCCTCTTTTTGATTACTCTGAAAGCGGGCCGCAAGGCATGTGGAAAAGACAATATCTGGCCTTGTCGCTGTCAGATACAGTAGGCTTCCAATGATCCTCCTGTACATGGTGGGATCAACAGAGTCCCCATCCTCATGCTTTCGAAGTTTAGTTCCAACTGCAATTTGAGTTGACATTGGTTTGGAGTCTTGCATATTGAACTTCTTCAGTAGCTCTTTTTCATATTTTTCCTAAGAAATGAAAGTGTATTCCTTATTTTGAATCACCTGCAGCCCCAAGAAATATGTGAGCTCCCCAATCATAGACATTTCAAATTCTGATTTCATGTGGTTGGAAAATTCATCCACTGATTTCTGCCTATTTCCACCAAATATGATATCATCAACGTAGAAAAGAACCATGAATTGATATTTTGGAGAATTCTTCACATAGAGATTGTGATCAACTCCTCCTCTTTTGAATTCCAACTTCTTGAGATATGAATCCAGCCGTGATTACCACGCCCGCGGTGCCTGCTTCAAACCATATAGAGCTTTCTTCAGTTTGCAGAATTTTGTTTCATCAGTACCCAAAAGAAATCCCACTGGTTGTTCAATGTAGACTTCTTCTTCAAGTACACCATTCAAGAATGCTGTCTTAACATCCATTTGATATACTTTATATCCTTTTTGGAGTGCCATGGAAAGTAAAAGCCTGATTGACTCCAATCTAGCCACTGAAGCAAAGGTTTCTTCAACATCAATGCCTTCAATCTGAGAGTATCCTTTACACACCAGTCGTGCCTTGTTTCTGATGACACTTCCATGCTCATCAAACTTATTTTTAAAGATCCATTTGGTACCAATCACATTTTGACCTTCGGGTCTCTGGACAAGATCCCATGTCTGATTCTTGTCAATCTGATCTAATTCATCATTCATGGATTTCACCCAAGATTCATCATTTGCAGCTTCTTCGAATGAGGATGGTTCTACAACTGATAGAAATGCTGACTGTGTGTTATTACTCATCCTCCTTGTTTGAGTGGGTGCACTCCTATCCCCAATTATGTTGGATGGATCAATCTCAGCTCTTCGATTTCTCCTGCGATGTTCAGTAGCATTTTATTCATCCATAGTTTCTTCTTCAGATTCTTCTTCTGAGTCAACATCATGATGTGACTGCTGAGTGTTTTGAACAACTTCATCAATTTCTGCACTTGTATTCTCTTCACGTTCACATTCTTCCTGACTTTCTATCACATCAGCATATGACGTCCTTGAAGCATTTGTGGTTTTCTCTTCAATTATCTTAACATCACTACTTTCCAAAATTCTTCCCAAACGCTTGTTGAAACATTTGTAGGCTTTACTGTTCATTGAGTAACCAAGGAAAATTCCTTCATCTGCATTGTCGCCATATTTCCCTTGATTTCCTTCTTTGTTCCTGATGAAGCATTTACTTCCAAAGACACGAAAGTATTTTAGAGAAGGCTTCCATCCATGCCACAATTCATACGATGTCTTCGTCTCACCCATATAAAGTCCTATTCGATTCTAAATGTACACTGCAACTTGAACAACCTCTTTCCAGTAATGTCGTGGAATACGACTCTCAATCAGCATAGTTCGTGCCATGTTGTTCACCTGTCGATTCCTACTTTCAACAACTCCATTTTGTTGTGGAGTTCTCACAGAAGCTACCTCATGTTGTATCCCATGCTTCTCTAGATAATTCTCAAATTCAATGGACGTGTATTCTCCTCCATTGTCAGATCGCAACACTTTGATTGTTCGTCCAGTATCATTCTCGGCGATTCGCCAATATGTTTTCATGCAGTCAAGGAATTGTCGTTTCCTGTAAATGACCATCACACAATCCATTCTTCTGTAATCATCTATGAAAAGGACAAAGTAACTTTCTCCATCTGTTCCGGCAACATTTATTGGACCACAAATATCTGTATGAATCAGATCAAGAATGTGAGATGCCATTTTCTTCTTTGGCCGATATGAACTGCAGACCAGCTTCCCACGAATACAAGCATCACAAGATTTTTCACGCTCACGCTTCAGGTTGGGAATGTCCATGACAATTCTCAATTTTGATATTTTCTCCATGTCTTGTTGATTGATGTGTCCCATTCTCCGATGCTACAAATTGTTTTCTTCTTCAACAGTCATATAACATGCATTTTCTTCACTATCTCTTCCGCATACCCAGGTTCTTCATAGTCAAAGTCTTCTTTGAGAGGTGAGAACCTGCTTGAAAGAGTAACATTCTCTTGCTAACGAGACTTGACTTGTATGGAACTTCGGTATGAGGTGTCAATGTCCCTTCTATGCCTGCAATTAAAGGCCTTATGACCAAAGTTAGAACAATGAAAACAATATCCATAGAAATTATTTCTTCTATAAGAATTAGGATATGAAATTGTTCTCCTTTGTTGAGCATCTATATCTTCTCCATTCAGATAGCTTCTTGCCTCTTCGTAATAAGACATGGTATGACCCAGATAGCCACAGAACTGACACTTCATGAGAGGAAATGTCTTCTCACATGAATTTCTCCTTATACCTTCTTCCTTGGGAGAATAGTAAGACTGTCTGCCATTTTTAAGAGTTTGAGGATAATTTTCAGGTCTCCTTTTGGTTTGGATTGAGGGTTACTTTTTCAGCACTCTAGGTATCATTTCAACATTTTCAACTTTCATCTTATCTTTCTTTTGGATCTTTTCACTTCCAGCAGTTGATGAATCAACCTCACAGCCAATTCCACTCTTTCCCATGCAAGCGAGTCTTTGATCACTCAAGATTTTTCCAAACCCATCTGAACCACACTTGGCTCTTGCTAGTAATTATGCATATAATAATTTTCCAAACTATATTTTCTTCCTTGATTCTTTTGGAACTGATTCAGTCTCTAGTTTACTCCTTAGAGTAACTACTTCCTCCTCAAGACCCTCAACAGTCTTGGATTTTTCATCTAGTCTGGATATGAGGTCATTGATGACCTTTGCCTACTCTTCAATTCTCAGCTTCAGATCTACTACATCATCATTTCTTTCAATTATTTTAGACTTTACCTTCACAAATTCTTCCAGTCGTTCAATTTCAGCTTCAATTTGATCAACGTATTCAGTTGATTCTTCTACAATTGATTTCCACTTATTGCAGATCTTACATTTAATCTTAAGCTTACTAACCGCATCCTTAAGTTGCACCTTAGGATCTACACAAGTTCTCAGTTGTTCTTCTCCATTAGTATCTTCTGACTTTTCAACAGTGGCCATCATAGAAGCATGGTTCCCAGTTTTGAATTCTGGTTCTTTTTCATCACAAAATTCATTATCATCTTCTTCCTCTTCACATACAAAACTCTTCCTTTGCATTTTCTTACCAGATTTGAAGTCTCCCTTTTTGAAGAACCTTCTCTGAGGCTTTTTGAAGTTTTCATCTTCACTGTCATCATCATTGATATTCTTCAAGCACTGAGAGGCAATGTGACCAACTTTTCCACAACGGAAACATGCGAGAGGTAACTTCCCTTTGAATTTCCCTTCCCCCTTCTGGAACATCTTTGAAATGAGAGAAAAAATTTCTTTCTCTTCGTCATCATCATTGCTACTATCCTTTGAGATTTTCAATTTATCCATGGACTTGAATGCCATTTCCTTGCTCACCCGAGTCGTAACATCTTCTGGTTTGACTCTCATTTCATATGCTACCAAGCTGCTCAATAGATCATCTAGAGAAAGTTTGGAAAGATCTCTTTCCTCAAGGGATGACACCTTCACATTATACAGAGGTGGAAGTCTTCTTAATATTTTCTTTACAATATCAATATCTTTTATTTCTTCTCCTAGACCCCGAATTGCTCTAACCACTTCAGTAATTCGATTGAAGAAAGAGTATGCATTCTCATCTAGATGCATCTTCAGATCATCAAACCGATTGTGTAGCACTTGTAGTTTCACCTCCTATACTTTTCTATCTCCTTCATAAATATTCTCAAGTTTATCCCACATGGATTTTTCTGAGGTGAAATTCATCACTTTCAGGTAGATCTGATCAGAAAGGTCTGTAGTGAGAGCATTCTGTGCTTTAGCATCTGCATCAAGAAGTTTCTTGTCTGTTTCAGTCATAGCTAGGCCTGTTGGATCAGTGACTTGTATTCCTTGCACAGTAGAAAAAAGAACTTCCATTCCAAGAGATCTTAGATGAGATCTCATTCTGTTCTTCCAGATCTGGAAATTGCTTCCATCGAAGTGAGGGACTCCCCTGATATTGACCGCGTTTTCCATGAGAAAAAGGGTTAGATTCAACACCAACAACCTTTACCCTATGATACCACTTGAAGGACCCCAGGACACCCTGAGAGGGGAGGGGTGAATCAGGGTGACCAATTTTTCTTTTAATGTGATGGATCTTGTTCCCACGTTGGTAGGAACTTGTTGAACCTGTATGATGATTATGATTAGAAAGCAAACATTCACATGCACAGAGGAGACACAACCCTTTTTAATTGGTTCACCACTAAGGGATACGTCCAAGGAGCATACGCCGACAGGATGTCGGTCGTACCAAAATACACTATGCTTCACTAGCTGTAGATTACAAAGGTTCGGGTATAGACACTCTGTCCTAGGCTCACTGCCTTTACAATTGTTTAGGGATAGCTCGCTGCATCCCTCAGGTCACTCCCGTTGACTCCCCCTGGCTCACTGCCGTTGGTGAAGTCTCACTCAGTTTATAGACGTGAAAGTCTCTTCATCATTTTCATAAGAATGCATCCTTTGTTGTATGTAGATGCTCTATTGAAGTCTGATTCTCACGAGAAGAAAAATATCACTTTTCCTAGAATGTATCAGGTAGTCTCCTGGCTTTTGTGTAGCTCCAAACAGGTCAGCGGGCTTCAGCAAAACCTGGTGCGTTTCTCCAAGCCGGACGCGCAAGTCCCAATACGGCGTGCAAGTACAAACTGGTGCGCAAGTGTCACCAACGCACCTGCGTGACGCTTCCTTCCCCGACAACAAACTTTCGCGGTCCACTTCCTTTCTCTCCCAAACTGCGTTGGGCGCTCAACAGACAACCGGCACGCAAGCTCTACTTGCACGACCAAACTACCACCTGCGCGGCTCAACCACCTGCGCGATGAGAGCTCAAACAATCTCTCAGTCTTGAACTCTGTTGGAAATGAGGAGGGGTGGTCCAGTATTTATAGGAAAATTGGACCCCCTGCACGGAGGCGCGCAAGTCCCTCAGCGGCGCGCAAGTCTTGTCTCCAGTAACCTCTGTCATGCAACTCACTTGCGCGACCCAACCAATACTTGCGCGACCTTCTTTCCTTAGCCAAATTTTGAAGTTCTGATCCTCAAAAACATATGGAACGCAATTCTTTTATCCTCCAATACCTCAGCGCGCAAGTGCCTTTTCCAAAAACACTTTACTTTATTGGCCGATTTTCAGGCCCAAAAATTTGGCAAACACTGGGAAATGGCGCCACCTTCACTACTGTTTTCTGCTTGAACGGTATGATCTATTTGTTGGTACACATCCTGAACTTCCACTGAGGATTGACAACAAACACAAACCATACACCAAAACATTCTTTGAAGACCCTGGTTCCAACAGCCACAACGAAAGGTATATGGGAGAAACTGAAAAACATATACGAAGGCAATACAAAAGTCAAGAAGGCAAAATTTAAAATCTGGAGATTGATGTATGAAGACTTGAATATGGGAGAGCATGAATCTGTTGGGGATTTCTTCACCAGGTTAAATGATATTGTTAGTACTATTAGATGTCTTGGTGAAGAGCTGAAAGACTATATTGTGGTGGAAAAAATCTTGAGGATTCTTCCTGATAAATTTGATGCGAAGGTATCTTCATTAGAAGACAGAGACTCAGAGACTCTATCTCTTGATGATTTTCATAGCACACACATTACTTATGAGACGAGAATGGAAAAGACTATGAAGACCAAGACAATGGTTGATGGAGAATTATCTTTCAAATACATGAAGAAGTAGAAGTCTAAGATGATCTTGATTAAAGAAGATGGCGATGAATCTTACTCTGAAAGTGATGTATGTAAAATTCTTAACGATATTTTATCCTTTTTTTCAAAAAATGTTAAAAGAGGAACAGGTAAATACAAGGGAAAACATCACTTGAAGCGTTTTGAATGTGGAGGCATTGGCCAATTTGCGACTAAATGTCCTCGAAGGGAGAATGAATAAGATAGTGATGAAGAAGAAAGAAAGCCAAGAAAGTTATGGAAGAAGTAGGGTGGTAAAGGAATGTAGGGGAAAGAAAATAAGTTCTTCAAATCCAAGATAAAAATCATCCTATCCATAAATGAATAATATGGAGAAAGTGATGCTGAATCCGAAAAATCAGTTGATCATGGTGTTGATAATACTTTCATTGCAGTAGTGAATGATGAGGATTTCGGAAGCAGCAGCTCGGAAGAAGAAGAAGCTCATCTTGAGATGCATCTGAAAGAATAATTGAAGGAATGTTTAAGGAAGATTAGAAGGCTGGAGAATCTTAACAAAAATTTGGAAGATGAATGTTTCTCAGCATCCAATCAAGACAATGATAAAGAAGAACTCGAGAAAGATCATGAATACTTGATGAAGTCTCTTGAAGATGAGAAAAATCAAAATGAGCACATGAGAGTTGAGCTGAAGGAAAAAGAGGAAGAATTAGAACTCGTTCAAAATAATCTCTCTAAAGTCGAATAAAAAAACATTTGTTTTCAAAACTCAACTACTGATGTTAGTGAAGGCTCTCAACAAGCACATTCTGAGGAAATTCAACCGAAGAATAAGGTGGTTTCTGTGAAGAAGAAAACTGAGAAAGTTACTTATGTGGCCAAGACCAGTGTTACTGGGAACTCTGAAGTTTCAAGGAAACCTAAGTCTAACACTGGTGAAAAACAATCAAAATCAGAGAAGGTATAATTCCAGCAGAGTAATGTTGCTAACAAAATAATGGTTGGTTGGGCTGAAAAAAGAGCAAAAAATAAGTATTAGAACAAAATCTTTAGAGGTAAGTACTCCTTCTATGGGTACTGTTGGTATTGTAGTGGATTCAGGCATACAAAAAATATGTGTTGGTTCAATCAACATTATTACCATCACCCCATGAGTTATGAAAGGCAGAGATTGAGGGGGAGTCAATATCCTCAAAGGAAAATGAGTGAGAAGGTTTTCTTGAATAAAGTCGAGAAGAATGAAGTCAAGGCAGAAAATAGGTTCCCAGACTCTGGAGACCATTTGTGAAAGGTGTGAACAACCTGGACACCTTGTAAAATGATGTCTTGTGCTGTTACCGGCTCAACAAAAAGTTTTTAATTTTTAGAAGCCAAAGGTGAAGAAAGAAGTGAAAGAAGAAAAAGCTCTTGTTGTTGAAACTTCTCTAAAAGTTACAAAGGAGGAACGACCTTGGATACTTGATAGTGGGTGTTCTTTACATATGATAGGAGACTTTATGTTGCTAAAGAATATGAAGAAGTTTAAAGAAGTCACAATGAAATTTGGCAATGATGAATCTTTAAAAATCAAAGGTGTTGGATCTTCCATCATTGGAAAGGAAAAATTAAAGTCCAAGAAAACTCTGTATGTTGATGGGCTGAAGCACAACTTGCTGAGTGTATCACAATTTTGTGATGAGGGTAACAAAGTTATCTTCAAGAAAGATGGATTTATTGTGAAAAGTAAAGAATATGGGAAGATTGTTAAAAGAGTCCAACGAACCAAATGAAATCTGTTTCAAGTTGGAAATTCACAAAACTCCTGTTACATGAGCATAGTGGAAGAAAATCAGTTGTGGCACAGAAGACTTTGGCAAATGTGTCAGAGAAATATGAGCAAGTTATCTCAAAGGGACAGCATTCGAGATATTCCAGATTTTCCATGAAGAAGAGATTGGTGTTGCACTACCTATCATAAATGAAATATTACAAGTGTTGTGCATAAGAAGGTTGACATTTGTTCTAAACACCCCCTTGAACTAATACATTCTGATATATGTGGGCCGATGAGAAAAAAATAAACAAATAGAGACAAGTACTTCATCACCTTCCTTGATGATTTTACTCGCATTACATGTGTTATGTTTATGAAGCACAAGTCAGACGCCCTGAAAATGTTTAAAATCTTCAGAAGGAAAGATGAGAAAGAATATGAGTACTCTGTGAAGAAGTTGAGAACATATAATGGTGGTGAGTATAGAAGTGAAGAATTTGATGGCTATCTTGAGAAGTATGGAATTCAGCATGAATATAGCGCTCTATATACACCTCAACAAAATGGGGTTGCTAAAAGGAAGAATAGAAGCTTGGTAGAAATGGGAAGAACCATGTTTCTTGAACATGGCCTTACTCATTACTTTTGGAGGCAAGATACAAGTACAACTGTTTATATTCAAAATTTATGTTTCTACATGAATCAATCAAACAAGACTCCATATGAACTTTTCTATGGAATTACTCAAAGTATGAAGCATGCTAAAGTTTTTGGGAGCCCATGCATTATAAAGAAGAAAGGTGGAAGCAGTGGAAAATTAGAGCAGAAAGGAGAAGACAAATTTTTTCTTAGATATGCACCAGAAGGAAGAGGTTATAGATTCTTTAACAAATAAACAAGAAGAATTGTGGATGCAGTTGATGTAAAAGTCATTGAAACTCTGGGAAAAGATAAGCATGTCCAGATAGACAAGGAAGATGAGGAAGATGAAGTTAACGATTCAGATAAGGATGCAATGAATTGTAATCCTAATCAAGATGAAGAATTAGATTCAAACATATCAAGTGATGAGGAAGGCACACGAAATACTTATCCAAGGATGATGAAACAAGTGCAAGCTCATAATATTATTGGTGATCAACGTCACACGATTCAAACAAGAAGAACAATTAATTCTATATCACATACTTCCTTGTATTCCAAAGTGGAACCAAATGATGTTAAAGAATCCTTTGAGCATCCAGAATGGGTTCAAGCCATGAATGAAAAATTGGATCAGATTGAAAAGAATGAAACATGGGAACTCATACCCAAGCCTGAAAGTAAGAACATTATTGGCACCAATGGGTCTTTCGGAACAAGTTGAATGAATAAGGTGAAGTTATTAGAAATAAAGCAAGATTGGTTTGCAAAGGCTACTCTCAGATTGAAGGAATTGACTTTGAAGAAACTTTTGCTCCGGTATCCAGATTAGAAACTCTCTGAATCTTTCTTTCTATTAATACACAACAAGGCTACAAAATCTTTCAAATGGATGTTAAATATGCATTTCTTAATGGTGATCTCAAAGAAGAAGTTTATATTGATCAACCATGTGGCTTTGTTGTTAGGAAGAATGAAAGTTATGTGTGTAGGTTGAAGAAAGCCTTGTATGGGCTAAAGCAAGCTCCAAGAGCATGGTATTCCAAACTGGATACTTGCTTAAAGGAGATGAACTTCATGAATGGAAGGGTTGACATCAATCTGCACATCAAGGAAAGCCAAGATCTTTCTCTCATTGTGATTATCTATGTTGATGACATTATTTTTTTCTGGGAATGATAAAATAAGCTGTGAAAGGTTTGCTAAAGAAATGAAGAATGTCTTTGAGATGTCCATGTTGGGTGAAATGAGATACTTTCTTGGGTTACAAATTTTGCAACAGAAAGAATTCATTTTCTCTCCCAATAAAAATATTCTAAGGAACTTCTTAAGAAGTTTGGGAAGGAAAACTCAAAACCTGTATCAACTCCTATCTCAGTGGTAACAAAGCAAAGCAAAGATGATGAAGGAAAAGAAGTTGATCAGAAAGAATATCGAAATCTGATTGGAAGTTTGTTATACCTAACCTCATCAAGACCAGATATTGTTTTTCCTGTTACCTTATGTGCAAGATTTCAGAGTACTCCTAAAGAATCACATCTTGTTGCGGGAAAAATAATTCCCAGATACATAAAAGGCACAATAGAATTCAGAATCAAGTATAGTGGCTCAAATAACATTGATTTATTTGGCAATTCAGATTCAGATTGGGTAGGAAATGTTGATGATAGAATATCCACATCTGGTGGAGTGTTCTTTATAAAAAAAGTTTTGTTGGCTGGAACTCAAAGAAGAAAAATTATGTGACACTTAGTTTGGCTGAAGCTGAATATATTGCTGGAACCATGGCCACCACTCAACGTATCTGGATGAAGACATAGTTGGAAGATTTGTTAGTTGAAGTGAAGCTGCCCTTGCTCTTGGGATGCGATAATCAAAGCACAATTAATCTTACCCAGAATCCAGTCCAGCACTCCCAATCGAAGAATATTGACATCAAATATCATTTCATTAAAGAGCATTTGGAAAAGAATGAACTGAAACTTGAAAATGTTTCATTTACTGAACAAGTTGCTGATATTTTCACGAAACCCTTTCCGAAGGAATCATTCACATGATTGAGATTGAACATGGGTGTCCAACCTCTTTCTCTTCAAGGCTAAGGTATGTTGTTCTATCCCCTCTCTTCTTACCTTTGGATTGTTTTGTCAAGGGAAAGAAATTGTTTGTATTGTAAATCTATTTATTTAAAGAGAGAGTTGTGGGTAAGCTGTGAACTCAACACTTCTTGTGTATGTGAACTAGTCTAACTGTTTGTTAGAGTGGTTGTAGGAAAGAACTTGATTTTTTTTACAGGATGTATAAAGTTGAAGATGTATGAAGTTGAAGATGTCTGAAGTTGAAGATGTCATTTTCACTACCTATGGACAACATGGTTTTGCTGTCAATGATTCTTGTTTCCTACAATGAGTTAGCTCACATAGGCTTAGAATTATTGATAAGTAATCAATTTCTTGAGGTTACAAAGTTTGGTGATTTATGAAAACTTGGTTGACAACAAAATCCAAAGGGGGAGATTGTTAGGACCAAGCTGAAGGAAGAGATGGTTTTCATGGATTTTCTTTTATTGATCTTGAGGAAATTTTCATAAAGGAAAGACACCTTGAATTTATAAGAATTTAGAAGCTAGAAGTTTGAAGATTCGGAACTGAGCATATTGAACATTCGGAACCTGGTGTTCGAAGAATTCGGAGTCTAGAAATTGATAAGTTCATAGTTGACTTCCTGAGTCAGAAGTTCGGAGTGAAGAAGTTCGGAGTCGACTTCCAGAGTCAGAAGTTTGTATAGGGAAGTTTAGAGTCGACTTGCTGAGTCAGAAGTTTGGAGTGAATAAGTTCAGAGTCGACTTACTGAACCCAGAGTTAGTATCCAGAAGTGCAGAGTCATGCCGAGAATTGGTGAAGTCGTAACCTGAAGTCGCACTGAGAATGGAGAAGTCGTACCGAGAAGTGATGAAGAGTCATACCGAGAATTGAAATGGTGTCATGCCAAAGAAGTGGTGAAGAGTCATGTTGAGAATTGAAGTGATGATGAAGAATCAGGAAGGGTGGATCCAAGAATATGATGCCAAGAAGACAGATGAGTGAATCTAAGAATATGATGCCGAGAAGACAGATGACTGGATCCGAGAATGTGATACCGAGAAACTTGTGTAACAAAGTCGGATCCGGAAAAGGCCAAAGTTCTAAATCAATAGAAGAGGAAGAAGATTCGAGAAGATTCTAGAAGCATTGGCAAAGTCTTAACTACTCTGAGATTTTAGGAGAAATTAAGATCTGGGTGAATTTAAGTGTGCGGGAAAATATTTTTGTTTCCTGCCTAAGCACACTTTAGAGCACCTATAAAAGGAGATCAGGGTGCTAAGTAAGGGTGTGATGATGAAGAAGAGAGAGAAGCTATGATAATATAGAGAGAAGAAGAAGTGTTTGTTCGACAGAGTTTCATTGCAGTCTCAATTGAAATGAGAATTTGATACTGGTTGACACCATATTGAGTTTCTCAGATTGAGGAAGACTCGGATTGAATATTCAGAGTGGAGAAGAATTCAGAGTTGAGAATTTGGAATGGAGATTAGAAATGGGGAATCAGTACTGGCTGTCACCGTATTGAGTTTCTCAGACTGAGGAAGACTCAGATTGAAGATTCAGAGTGGAGAAGAATTCAGAGTGGAGATTCGAAATGGGGAATCAGTACTGGCTATCACTGTATTGAGTTTCTCAGACTGAGGGAGACTCGGATTAAAGATTCGGAGTGGAGAGGAAAATTCGGAGTGAAGAATTCAGAATGGAGATTCAGAATGGGAAGTTTGGACTATAATTGATCTATCTCAAGTCCACGGAGTCCTTGCCTTTCTTCTGGGTAAGGAAGTGAAGATTTGTGCTGATCTTTCTTACACTTTTGTATTTGAAAGGAAGTGCAGGTAACATAAGTTGTTACAAGAAAAGATACTTTGCCCTATCATGATAAGAGGATGCACATGCATTGGAGTTATTGTTTCACAATGTTTCATGAGTGTAAGGGTATATCCTACTCATTGTAATCCAAGGATTGTTTTCTTAGTGGATTGTATAGTGCTGGATTGTTTCCAACTATACCAAGGACGTTGCTATTCTTATTGAATAGTGAAACTTGTAAATTGCTGTGTTCCTTTGGATGTGTGCTTGTTTATTTCTTATCAGGGAAGTATATCTTTAACAGGAGACAAATGTTGTTCTAATTTTAAGGGAACTTAAAATAAGAAAAAAGGGTACCACTGATTCACCCCCCCTCTCAGTGGTTCATTACTCCAACTGGGTCCTCTCATCATGTTCTTTCTAATTATAAATCTATGGGTGATATTCCATGCTTAATTTTAACTGGGAACACATAGCCTCTTTCAAACCTTCCCAAAGCCTTGATGTGAACTATGGGTCCCTGTTAGAAAAAATCACAAAGGGAAACCCTTAAAATCTTACAACCTCTTTGACATAAATATTCTTGAGCTAGTCCAAATTCATTATCTCCTTGATTGGGAGGAATTTACTAGATTTTCTAATTTGATCAATGATCACCCAAATCACATCCTTCCCATTAAGAGTCCATGGCAAACCAATAATGATGTCTATGTAAATCTCATCCAATTTCCATATCAGAATGGGTAATGGTTTCAACAAGTTAGTAGGTCTCTGGCATTCTTCCATAATTCTATGATAACTAAGGCATTGTGAAATGAAATATTCAATCAACCTTCTCATCCCAGGGTACCAATAATGATGTCACAAATTATGATACTTATTAGTTGTCCTAGGGTGTACAAATCCACAAAAATGATGTCCCTAGTTCATAAATTCTTTCCTCAATGATATATAAATAACCAACCTTCCTTGGAAACACAAAGAATCCATGTGAGATCTAGAACACTCACTCAAGGTTTCCCTACCATTAAGGATTCAATCAAAAATGGTGAAACAATAACCAACTACATCTATACAAGAGATAATCAATAAGGAAATTGAGGTTCTACATTTCACATAAATGAAAGCTCTTAGATCTCCACCCATAACCAAGGGAAATAAACCTTCTATTATAGGGTGAAACCAACCAATGGAAAATTTAGTCAAGCCTATGAAAAGAAACCACCCCAAGAAACATCTAAAATATCATCAGGTCAAACTAACCTAGTGATATTTAGAAAGGAAAGGATAGATCCCTAAAACCCCCATATCTCACACAACCTAGATATGGTACCAAAAAATGTATGCCTAAATAGAAAATGATAAGGCTCTAGTATTAGGTTATGAAGCTTCATCTATGGTAACTCAGGTTTATAAATTTAACTTGGTAGTCCCCACAACTCAACCGATAAAAACATATCACCAATGGATCTCTCAGCCAACAGGTCTTGAAACTAAATCCTAAAACCCATGAAAATAGATAAGGTTCACCAAGTCTAGGTCGTTATTCCTAAGCCCATGGAATATATTTTCCATAAGGTAATATCCTAAAAGAAATTTCATGGGGTGAAACGAAATAATGAGATAGAATAAACTCAGGAAGATCACTTCACTCAACAATGCTTCCCAAGGAATATTTATTGATCAAATTAAAATAAGGCCATCCTAGAACCACAACCAATATAAAACACATGAAACTAAAAGTAATCAATTAACAAAAATAAGGTTACACCCAAGACAACAATCTTTCCAAGAAACACAAGAATAATAGGAAAACTGGTCCTTCAAGACCCATATACTCAACCAAACCTATATGATTTTCTTATCATGTCATAAAATAACATTGTCTAGATTCATCTCAAAACCGCCCCTCACTAAAACATGAAGTGAGAAAGGAAACCCCTTGAAACTCCATTGGGAGTCTAGAAAAGGATAAATAGATAATGAAAAAAATACTCTTGTGGAAGGAATAACAATCCAACTCAAGATATCTATAAGAGGATCATTAAAACACAAAATTGTGGATCTCCATACAATCATTCCTTTAGAGAAAATCTGATAACCCCTACACATAAGAAAGGGTCAGGCCAAACATACAAGTTAATAAATAAAGTAGAGACTTTCAAATATGTTTCAAAGAAAACCAACTAAAGGAGTAGAAAAATCTTTCAAAAGCTATTCATTTTGAAAACATCCAAAAATCACTTGAAAAGGAGTTTCGAAAACAATTGGTTTCATAAATAAACATATTTCATTACTTTAGAAAATAATCCAAAAGTGGAACATTTCAAAACATCTTGATTATGAGGTGAAACCTATTTACTTTAAAAAAATCATTAATCTAGATTTATTTTCATCTTGTATTATTTTGTCCATGTTTAAAATTATTTAAAGGAAACCACCATTCAGATGACCAAAAATTTTCTTACACTGAATAATTTATGAAAGTGGTATTCCTTAAAATTCAGAGTGTTTTTTTAATTTTGAATTCCTCTTTCAAAAAACATACAACCTTCTATATTATAAGTTGAAAACAACCATGATTTTTCTTTATTTATGAAAACAAAAAATCTTCCATTTACAATTCCATGGTAAATAACCATTGTTTTTAAAACATTTAGTTCTTATTTAATAAATTCCTCTAGAATGTGATATTCTTTCATGATAAATATTTTATCAGTTTGAAAACCATAACATTTTCCCAGTTTTCATGAATAAAAAACCATTTATAAAATCATGGGGTATAAACCAGATATCAATTCAAAGTAAACCAATGAAGTGTAACTTTTCAAATAAAATATCATTTTTAGGAAATCCATTTCCACTTAATAAACTAGTTATTCCATCACTGCACAATCAAATCATTCAATAATAGTTAGTCAAATAGATTATTGATATCATCATATCCCAATAACCACCTTGATACCTTTCCCTTCAATGAGATTCACTTAATGAATCTAAGAATCACAGGTTCTAAATAGAAAAATCAAATGGTTGTAGAGTCATTATATACTTATATATATTGTTGATGGCTATGTGGTAAGCATGCCACAACCCCTTTTAAAGTTTCAAAACCAAGTTCCTAGTCATTTAATGGTTTATTCGGACATCCAGATGAACTTAACCACTTGATTCATTTTTTGGTTTAAACCCAAAATATAGTATAATTACTAAAGAGACTAACACATTCCCTTTGAGATTATAAGTCATTATACCAAGCCATAACACATGAAAAACATTAAACAAAGAAAATAAATCCAGACACCCCATGGTAACTCAATTGGAATTATGAAAGGTGGTGATCAAGAACCTAGTCACCATGCACTTGCTAAGCCCCAACATGTCCTAGATCTAGTCTACTAGACTCCCGGAACCGAACCAACCCAATTCAATCAAGACACGCCTCCTAAGTTGATCTTCCACAAGGTGGGTATAATCAAACAAACAAAAATTTCTCATGTATAATAATAAATAGGTAAACCAATAGAGTGCAATGTATAATAAATGTACAAATACATGAGAGAATAAAACCAAGCTAATGGATAAAATTGATAGGTAGATGAGAAAAAAAATAGAATCTACCTGTGACCATCCATCACCAATAAACCATCCCACTATGAAGGCGATGACAACTAAGAGTTGTTGGAAAACTACATGGAATATTTCCCTTTTTATGAGTCCTAAAAAACAACATCTATAAATTCCTAAAGGAAAAATTAGAGTGTGAGCATTAATCCCCTTTGGATTTCACTAAATAATCTATATAAATTTTAATTCCATGAAATTGTTTTCCCTAGATTAAAAACAAAACTAGTTTATAAAGATTTTTGAAAGAGAAATTATTTTTTAAAACATCCATTTGTTTTTATAAAATCATTTCATATTCACACAACAAGGACTATAACAAGTATAAGTAAGATAAACTAAAATATTAATCCAAACCAATCATGGATACACTATAAGATAAGAGCGTGGGAAACTGACCATGAAATATTCTATCATTTTTAAAAATAATAATAAATGAAAAATCATAAGATTTAGTTTCTAGCCTCTGGGAATACATAATAGACATAAAAAGAAATCAATTTGAAAGGAATCATATGTATCTAACTGATATTGAGTCCTATCAAAGTTTGTCGATATCAAAAACTCTAGGGGTGTGACACACCCTAAAGTGATGTGTCCATTTCCATACACAACCAAGGTTCCCAATGTTCTTTTAATTCCAAAAACTATTTGAAAACCATGCTTACAATTTCAAAAAAACCATAGAAAATAATTATTTCATTCATTATTGAAGACCCATTTTATAAAAAATTACTTCAAGGAATGTAACTTCATAGTCCAGGTGCTACTGGACTGGTTCCCCGTTCCGGTGCACCACATGGCCTCAGATGCACCTCCCTATATTCTAGTGGCTATCGAATAGTAGTGTAAGTATATGAGGATACATTAGAAATACTATTACTACCTATTAGAGTAAAACAATATACACAATAATATCAATAGGTATAAAAAACATTAGAAATAATAAATGGAACAATATATAAAATGTTCCCACAATAGCCCAAGAAAAACAAGATACAACAATGAGATATACACCCCATATGCCATACATTCATATAATATAAACCTCAAATACATAAAAAATAAAAAATTACAAACATAGTTCAAAGTCCCAACAAAAACCTAGCATCCAATACTCCGACCCATCATCCCAAACATAAAACAAGATCTAGTTCCCTATCCTGAATCTGTACTGATTTTTTTTTCATTTTATTAGGTACCCAAGTTCCTTGGCGGACCAAGCAGGACGAGTAGGGTTTGAGTGCAACCTAGTAGGGCACCACCAACAATTTATAAATCAATAACTAGTCTATCAATAGTGAATATAGACGGGCCATATATAAATGAATAAAAAATAAACATAACCAAGTTTTTCATAATCAAACATTATTTAATTAAACTTATTTTCCTTTGGGTTCTAATGGACACCCGAGAGAATCAAACCTACTTCAGTCATTGTCGGTCATTTGAAAAATATACCAACAGGGTCACAAGTTGTCATACAAGGAGAATTAGTCCATGTATCTAACCAATATTTAGAACTCTATGTCCAAATTTCCAAACCATGATATAGAACACCATGTCCATACCCTTAGATTTAAGAGATTATGTACATCCTCTGAAACTAAGATGCATTGAGGCACCGGGAGAATCAGCTTGGACCACCCAAGGGAGAGGAGCATCAGTTTAATGTCCCAACTAACCATGGGTGCCGAACTCCATGCCTATCCTCTATAGAACTATATATGGAATTCCATTTTCCAATATACAAACCATTATGTTATCAACAAATCATTATTTTTCACAACATTTATCAATATACCAATGGGATTTTGAAACCAAAACATGTATCAAATGAATCCCAACCCCTTTCACATTTCATAAAACGATAAAACCTAAATTCCTTGTCAAATATTTGGAATCCAACCATAGAAATATGGGTCTTCCTCGTTGAGAAACCAAAAAAGTTCTAAGACCTTCACTTTCCATTAAAACCATTAAAAGAGCCATGAAAACATTTTAACCAAATTAGTAACCACACACCCATTTCAAATCATCATTTGAATCTCCTTTGAAAACCCCCTTTAAAACAACCTTAAGGTAAAACAACTCATTTTTAGAAAATAAACCACTTTAAAACATTATTTCTTTACTTTTAAAATCACAATGATATAAAAAGAAAAAGAAAATAATTTATACCATTTAAAATGACACTTTGGCATATCTCAAAATATTAGAAAATAAAATATTTCAATTCATCCTATTCATTTCATAAATTATTCTTCCCATACTATTCCAATTATCCCTTTTTACCCATACTAACATATAAATCTAAATTAATACCGGTTTAACCTCATAATTTCTCTATCTCATGATTTAAAGTTTCAATACAACATTTTAAATGTTTTAACATACCCTATGAGTATCCCAAGGCCTAGTCTCAAATCATCAACAGACTCAATGGGGACCTTGAAGGGTCTCACACATTAATTCAATTCCCAATTTATGTTTATCGGTTGAAGACATAAAAATTAATCAAGGTGGAACATTAGTGAAATAAGATTCACATAAAAAAACCTCAATACCATAGACAAAATCTTTTAGACCACCTACCTCATGATCGTAGATAGACACTTGTCTAACCATGAACCTTTATTCAAATTTAACTATCCTCAAATTGCAAGATAAATAACTCCCTAGAAATTGGATTCATGAGTTTTGGAATAGGATAAAGAAAAAAAACCATATTCTAGAAAGAATAAGGAATCACAGTCAGAGACTTACCCAAATATTTGATCATCACTATACAAGACTTCAAACAACCCATAATAGAAGGAGAATCATCCATATAGGAGGGGAGAGATCCTGGATTTTATTCTAGGATTTTGGGGATTGAATGGGGAAGAAAAGTAGGGAAGAAAAATTTAATATTTAGAGGGAAAATGGTAATTTACCCAATTTTTAATAGGAACTCTGTTTGGATGCACGGTTGGCCAAACCATATGCCTACCCTGTGCCTGCTTCTACCATAGAGGGTCTTGGCCACACAGTCTCTTAGAGGCACCCATAATGTTTGAAAGACCACACATAGCCTATGCTCCAAAACCTATCTAAGGGGTTCTGTCAATATGTCGATCCAAGGAGCTCATATAGTTTTCTAAACCATGTGGAGTCATTTATTCATCTTTTTCTAAGACAACCCAACCCACATGATTAGGGTGCACTGTTACTACTAAATGTTCTCCAACCATGTTCTAGATGTTGTATGGACCATTTCTACCCTTATTTATTTTTCAAATCCCCAAAACACTCTTGATACTCTATATACTCTTTAGAAACACTCCATTATCCAATTTAACAGGGGTTTAACCAAATTTTAAATCAAGACATACCTCATCACAAGTTCAGAATATTATAACCTCTCCAACTTATAACTGCTCATCTTTAAAATGCACTCCCAAGAATCAATAAGCCTCAAGGAAAAAGGGGTTCAGACACTTTCCCCACCTATCAAATTCCCTCTCCCATATTCCTTCCAGAACATAACAATTCCATAACAAAATTTGGAACAAGGATTGGTATTTCACAAATTATTTATCCCCATGAGATCCACAATAGGAATCAGATGCTCCTCAAAGGATGAATCATCCTTAAACCCAACATCAACAACATAATCCACATGATAATTTTAGGGTGATACCATTTAAATTGAAACATAAGAAAACATCCATCTTGACACTATACTGCTAAGGAAGATCCAACTAGAACACAACCTGCTTGATCCTATCTATAACATCAATGAACCGATATAACTGGGTGCCAATATTTCTTATTTCCAAAATCCAAAAGTGACCCAAAATTGGTGAAACCCAAATAAATACACAATTATCCAACCACATACTCAAGCTATGATAGTCCATAACATAGTTCCCAATGTCCTCGTAAAAATCTGAATGTCCAAAGTATAACTAAGACACCACCCCCAACTCAAATTATGTAACCACCAAACCAGACCGCACGCTTGTTGTCAAAACTGAAGCATCAAGATAGATCTTACCCAATCCCATAAAAACCAAAAAATGATGATGCTATTTCTTTTTTATCTTCTAGGCCAACATTACTCCCCACCATAATCTTTACCTTACATCTACTATACATCAATGTTTATAATCTTTACTATCGAAAAATATCACTAGAACCTTAAACTTGTGCTCCCACAAAACACCCAACACAATTTCCAACATATTTCACCCAAACTACCATGAGAGAACCAATAAAAATTATAACATGTTCTTATCAATTAAAGCAACACTAGAATAGATTTGTACCGGCTGTTCATGAATAAACTAATAACAAAGATAAATTTTCCTCAAAAGCCTTATTTAATTCCCAACATGTTTTTCACTTACAAAGTGACATGTATGATGTAGTTGAAAATTATAACTTTCACCCCATGCTAATGCAAGTAAGAAAATACCAAGTCGACTCATCAAAAAAATGCTCAGTTCCCACTACCAACACATTACCATTTTACTTAGTCATGAAGACTCCATACTTAGAGGGATTCCAAGAACACCCAAACATTCCTAGTAGAGTTTATACCATGCTTCCATTGAGATTATGCAGTAAAAAACCTCTACTATCCCAAAAATATCATCATTATCTACCACACCAACTAGAACAAGCACCACTAATTACTTTTATAACCACTTCAATCTCGAAGTAAATGACCGAATCAATCATCCACCATATACATTTTCCTATTAGCATTCCTTATGAATTTTAAGCATACACCTCATCAGTTTCTCACTAGCACCCTAGTGGAACCTTGACTGGTCCATGACTAACTTCACACATCCAAAACCCTTCCAAAATCCCATGACTAAAATGTCAGTCCCCACCTTAAGATTTTCATCTTCACTGCTTAACCCAATAAACTCCATGCACCATGGACCATGCCCAATTTACCATCGAATCCTAAAAGTGGACATGGCCAACTCACTCTCATCTAAGTGACCAAACAAAAGGTTAACTTTTTCTCCCTCCTGACTTTTGAGAATGGAACCCATGAATCTTTTTGACCTCCAATCCATTATGAGTATCTCACTCATAGGCAGATGATGGTGCACTTCCTACTATACGTCATCCTTTATATCACTCCATGTGCACCACCTTCGAAGAGGTTATCTATTGAACCAAAAAAACACATTAATATAGTTTGGAATAAATCCAATGATCTCATAGCGTATTGAGGATGATTTCAAGTTATTGGACATATTTTTCTTTAGACCAGGATTACTCTTAGACACCATTACCGAATACCCCCATAACCTCATCGATTTTTTATGTCACCTCTCACTATAGGGACACATAAAATGCATTCAAAGTCCCCAGGCCTCACTTACCACAAGTGTCTCATCAACCATAACTATCATGATTAAAGAGGTACTCGACAACCAAAACTCACTACTTTTCTTGGATATCTACCAAATAGTCATGAAATAACATTCTCCATGGTACTACTGCCAACACATTTCTTGAGTTCTTTCACCATGATCTAAACAATTCTCAAAGAAAACAAAAATGGTCCATGAAACCGATTTCAAAACAAACACTACCATTCACAATCGAAGTGTATCACCTTAATTGCACTAAAAATAACAATCAGTTTTTCCTAATACACACAATCACATATCCCAAATGACATCGCGCACCTCCATCACATGACTACCATAATGAACTTACCATAAACATCAGTTTTTATGATTTTCTATGACCATTCACTAAACCTAACTCAAAATACCATTAGATATACATTAATGGAATAAGGCTCAAACACCCAATCAAATTACCAACCATGCCTTCTATCCTATCAACCTCATTAGGTTCGACGCTACCTCAACACTTCCATCCAATGATATGAAACTTTCATAAAAATCAGGTCAAATCAATGACCACCTATCACCCCAACATCATTAATAGATCAGAGTGCCCATCCATGCTATATAATCCCTTTTATTGTTTATCCATGGATGAAACTGATCATCATATCAAACATATTTAAAACACAATGTCCAGACATCTAAATGATCTTTTTCATTTCAAAAATCCCCATAAAACCCCAAACAAAAGTTCACAATGTGATTTCTTTAGAAAAGAATCTAAGGCATAAACATTCCTTTATAGGATCTCAATGGCACCCACCATGCATCGATTCCACCTCTGAAGATTCCACCCATGAATATATTTAAAAAAACCCACAACACTGACCTAAACTATTTCATGGTATCCACCGATTACCCAAATCCATCGACTAGTGGACACAAACTGATATTCATTATGAGAACCACTATCTTTCCCACTAATCAAGGCACATAGAACCTCTCACAAGTCACCACTTATGGGTGAAACACCTTCTCCTATTCCAAAACACACTGTGTCTAGCACACCTAAAACCATATGATTCCTATAGAATCTACACCCAAGATATAATATCATACACATCAACACTACATGAAAAAAACCACTATAAGGTCCAAATCACAACTCACAAGGTCTCATACCAAAATTTTCACCACATCCATATTAACATATGAAATTACATAACTTCAAGGTCACAAACTAACCTAAGGCACAACAAATAACTTTCCACTATCCTACGCATACAAACCCATCAAGGCTTAGGAGGTCAAAACCAAAGGTCTCAAAACTAGGACACTCTCACTTCCAATACCATCCATACATAGGGTATGATCACAAGACCTGAGATACCTATACTAATTTCCTAAATGTTTCATCATTACTCAATTTCTTTTAATTAAAATTTACCATTTAAAACTTAGAGATTCATATTTAAAAACATTTCTTTAACAAAAATTTTAAAATTTCCAACCATATTAAAATTAACGTTTTAGGGTTTTGGATAAATAGAATTCAATTCACAAGTTATTATGGGAAATAACCTTATAAGTTGTTTGTTGGCACTTTATTTAAGTAGAACTGGCACCTTATAGGTTATTTATACCCACATATTTCCCAAAAGTCATTTTAGGAGTTGGTCATGTTGAGTTATACCCTATATTCATATATAATCCATATAAATGGTTTCAAAAACATTAAATATTGACCCACATAAACCATTTACAACCATAGGAATACATGAACGACCTACATACATAGTCCATAGATAGTAAAATTTACACTACCTGTATAATGAATCCCTAGAAACTATGAATCACATGAGATATATGGATGACCTATCAATCTTATGTGCATATCAAGATGCATTTACACACACACACCCTTTATTACTATACCAAGAAAAGAGATAAGAAATAATAAATATATAACATCAAACCCAAGTGTATCACTCATGGTAGAAAATTAGTCAATGGTAGAAGCACAAAGAAAAAAATATCAAATTCCAACCCTTGGAAACTAATGTTTCCCCTCATGTGTGGGGATGTAAGAAACAAAAAATGAGCTCATTACCAAGCTTTGAAAAGATCATATTCTAATTTATACCATTCCAAAATGGTATGAAAAAAGACACTATCTCAGATACCAAGTTTTAACATCCTGGACCAGGTACCACTAGAACAATTCCCCAAGATAGTGTGCCACATGACCTATGGTGAACCTCCTAGTACACTAGAGTTTTCCAACTAGCAGTACGGGCCAATGGGGATACATTTGGGAGATTATACTTTAATATCAGAGTAAATAAAAAATATAAATAATATCAATAAGTATAAAAACTAGTAGAAATAGTAAATGTAACAACATAATAATTGTGCTAACAATATCCTAAAAACAACATGATACAAAAATGAGATCTACACTCTACATATTGGGTAGTCATACAATAAAAAAAATAATACTAAAACTATGAAAAATTATAAACATGGTCCTAAGTACCAACCCAGACCCGACTTCCCATGCTCTAACCCATCAAAATAAACATAGAATAAGATTTCGGTCCCTATATTTAACCTATACCTTTAATAAGTGACATCTACTCAGGTATCAATGTTCCATGGAAGCCTGAACAAGCTATGAGTACAACTCAGTAAGACACCACTATCTGGGTGTAAATCAATTACAAGTCTATTAATTGTTCTTGAATATATTCCATAGATAAATGACTAAAAAATACATACAACCAAGTTTTTTATAATTATATATTATTTATTCAACCTTATTGGCCATTGGGTTCCATGTGATACCCAAACCAATAAAACCTACTTCATCCTATACTGATCATCTGAACAATACACCAAAGGGGTCATAGGTCAACATACAAGGAGAATTATTCCAAGTATCCAAATAGGAATCAAAATTCCATATCCACCAATCCCAACCAGGATATAGAACTCCATGTTCATACCCTTAGAGTTAGGAGAATTGGTCCATATACTAAAACTATGAAGCATAAGGTCACCTAGATCATCAGTCTATCCTATCCAAGGGAGAGGAGAATCATTCCAATAACCCAACCATCCATGGGTGTTGAACACTAGGTAGAGCCACCCTAAACCTTTATGTGGAACCCCATGTACAACATCCCCAACCATTATTTTATCAATCAATTAAATCTTTATCACATCATTTATCATGGTCCCAATTGACCTTTAAAATAAAAACATGGGACAAATGAAACCCAAACCCTTTCACGTGTTATAAAATTCTAAAAAAAACATCCTTTTCAAACATTTGGAATCCAACCTCAGAAACATGGTCCATCCTCTTTGAGAAACCAAAAAAGGCCCCAAACCTATATTTTCAATTAAAACCATTAAAAGATCCATAAAAAAATTCATCAAAAGGGTGACCACACACCCATTTCAAATCAATATTCGAATCCCATTTAAAAACACCATTTTAAACCATCGTGAGGGGAAAACCAATTTTTTAAGATATAATCAAATTTAAAACATCATTTCCATTCATTTAAAATCATAACCAGATTAAAATTCAAATCACATCATTTAAACCAATTAAAAATTATTTTTAGAATATATCAAAATCATAAAAAATAAAACATTTCAATTTATCCTCTTCATGTCATAAAAAATTCTTCCCATACTAGGTCAATTATCCATTTTACCCATTAAAACATAATTACCTTTATCCCAATATAAAATCATCAATGGACCTAATGTGATCTATGAAGCCTATAGTAAATAAATTTACATCCAAATTTACCTTTCTTAGATGAGGACACAAAAACATAGTAAGGTAATGCCTTATAGGAACCACAGACACATATAAAACATCCAGAATATAGGAAAATTATTATTGAACACCTACCTCATGATCATATAAGATAGATATTCTAATCATAATTGCTTATTTTAACTTAAAATACCTTAAAATACAATATTAAAAACCTCTTGGAAATTAGGTTTATGAATTTCAGAAGAATAGAAAATATCCAACAAAGAATATCCCAAAAAATAAGGAAATAGAGTCAGAGGCTTACCCAAAGATTCAATCCCACAAAAATGACACTCCAAATGACCCAAGATCAAATTATAATCATCCATGGATGTGGGTAGAGCTCCTATTCTACACCCTAGGTTATTATGGGTCAAATGGGGAAGAAAATCTGGGAAGAAACCTTTAAAACCATGGGGAAAAGATGAGAATTTCACAATTTTTTAATAAGTGCATGGTTTTTTCACACAATTAGAAAAACCATGTGCAAACTATGTGGTTCCCTCTACCCATGAGAGGATAGTACATATAGTCTCCCAAAGGACCCACACAGTATGAAAAATGTGCAGAGCCTGTGCACCCACCCCTATCCAAGGGGCGATGAATGTACAATTTTTTGGGGAGCCCACATGATTTTCCAAACCGTGCAGATTTTGTGAATCTATCTCTATCCTGGACACCCCACCCCACATGGTTATCGTGCAAGGTAACTAATAATCATGCTTCATGTACTATATTGTCCATTTCTACCCTTTTTCATGTCACAAATCCATATGACACTCTCGATACCCATTATAATCTCTATAAACACTTCATTGACTAATTTTAAAAATGTGTAACAAAAATTTAAATTGAGAAAAACCTATTTATAGGGTCAAGATCATAAAATACATTTCATAAAATCACATAGTGTGTGAAAACCTATTTTTAATGAAAACCACTCTAAAATCATGTATCTCTTTGAACAGAAAAACTTTGATATCAAATCCATCCATTTCACAGAAAAAACCAAAGTAATTGTAAAATAACATCAAGAAATTCATGAATTATAAAATTTATATAGATACACTTACCTTAAGATCGAAGATAAATCACCAACAATTGATCTCCCAAAGCCTGGGGTTGAACCTGATCAAAAAGGGGCTTCAAGGCCTTCAAAAACCTCTCTTGGAAACCTAAGGTTTGAGATAAAAATATTAAAAAGGAACTCATTTAGAGGGATTTTGGGTATTTATAGTAATTTTACAAAATATAACACTACATTACAACCTCATGGAGAAGATGAAAAGGTGCTAGCAGATACCCTTTATACAGTGTAATGTGAAGGGCCACACCACAACACTTTGGGTCAAACATTTATCTATGAACCCTAATCTAGATCATATATACCCAGGGAGGGGATACGATGCATCAAAAAGGACCACGCCATAGAGCGCAAAGACACCAAATAGAGACTATGCTAAAGTCGAACTAAACACTACAAGGGTTCCAAAATTTTCAAAACCGACCAAATTCTTCCTTGAGGCCCTTGCATCATAACCACACTATCTACACCGTAGTTCTCAACCAATATACATAATATATTTCCTCCATGATACAACTATACAAAATATGGAAGTGGTACTAAAATTATTGCTCTTGGGGAATACATCACATCCTAGTGGTCCATTCCATAGTGAGAACACTCCACACTACAGCTGATACCCTCCACGAAAAAATCCCTGAAACCAAGAACTTGTCACATTTTATGATCCTATGATCTCATTCTGTGATCTATGATGTTTCATAATTGATTATGATTGTATATTAGGATTTGGTGGCATGTTTAATTAGATATTTCTCCCATGATCATGTTATCTCAAAATATTATGATCTATCCCTTTATGAATCATCAATAGTTTTATCTTATTGAGTATTTAGGATTAATCCTTATTTTTTTACACTTAGCCAAGAAATTTTATAGAGTAATATGTGTATAAGTGAGTTTTATAAAGAGTTATTTCTAGGAGGAATTGAAACAACAATGTTTAATAATATGTTTATGTAGATAATATCCAATTACATTAACCTTTGGGTTCTAAGATTATGAGATTATTTGTGAGATATAATTTATAAATTAGGAAAATGATGTAAAATATATGCTTGTTTATCTTGGGTCACTTCATAAACCCATTGATTTTGATATCAATCTCATCCAAT
Organism: Viscum album; assembly: GCA_963277665.1. Classification (NCBI taxonomy): domain Eukaryota; kingdom Viridiplantae; phylum Streptophyta; class Magnoliopsida; order Santalales; family Viscaceae; genus Viscum; species Viscum album. The sequence goes on along the minus strand of OY728126.1, from coordinate 2,007,083,559 downwards.
TCTATATATATAAAGTATAGAATCATCTTATACTTCCACATATGAAACCCCTTTCATTCAAGCATATAAATTGACTTATTAATGATATAATCCATGCACACTATAAACAAAATTCAATTGATGAGATATGAATGATAATAAATAAACTCAATATCCTCAGGAGTGAACCTAAATTGATACCTATTGATGTTTCTAGTTGTATAGGAGGATCACTGGGGGATGACTTAGTGGTCACACAAACGTTCCTAAAAAAACATTGATCTCATTGCTTGATTGTGACTAGGATTAATATCCTAAATTGTTAATACATGATTGATGAAAAATAAATAAATAAATAACAGGAACCATGATATTTTTAAAAGGTTTACTAACTCTTTATGAGTTACTAGTACTTGGTGATTGACAAGTGTTGTCCTATATCACACAATATTTATATTTTTATCAAGGAAGAACATTAAGGGAAAAGGTATTTACTTAAACCCTTTATAATTATGCCTCTTTAAAATAACCACATCCCTCCTTCAAATTACATATTTATAAATGTCAAAAATGTAAACAATTAAAAACTATTAAGAATGAATTTTTCCTTAAAAAGTTCATTTAACTCAACATTGAGATGTAAACCTATTACCTATAAAAAACTCACCTCTTTTATATCTAGAAATATTTCTCAAAATTTGGGAAGCTATCTCCTCAAATTTACATGTGAATATCTAAATATTTATAGAGATCAATGAACTGTGACTTGTTACATAGAACCATTTAAGATCCATTTATGATTGGGGATATTTAATATAGAATCTCTTTTATAAATTGAATTTAAAAAGGTAGATATTTGATTTGATATCAATTAAGACATGGTCAATGATATATTGGTCATTATAATGAGAGGTTGGAGAACTCTCAAAAACATCATTCTATCATTTTTTGGGGTGTTTGGATAAATACCACATTGGGAGAATGCTATGAAATAAATATTGAGATAATTAATTTATGATTCTTTAAGATATTTTCATGTTTTATTTATTGAAAACATGATGATAGATGAGTTAGAGGTCAATTGAATATGATATGGAATGAAACAAAATGATTTTTTATTGAATTAAAGGACATCACATTATGAAGGATGTTATTTCACCCTGATAGGGTTGAATTAGATTATTAAATTACTCTTACATAATGAGTTACATCATTTTCCATATGTGTTTCACTAAGAATACGTTCTTTAGGATTTTAGGAGATTAGGTTGTGTCGTGATGGCGAGCTTATGATAATTTAGTGATACACTATATCACAATGTAAATCCACATTCCACACTATAAGAGATGATTTCACACTGTAATTTCTTAGACTTGAAAATTTAATTCTTAACTATAGTTTAGGGGTTAAATAGACCATTACATGATCAATAGGGACACACCACAATGTTGGTGTGAAAAATTCTGGATCAAATTGTTGTTTTATAAATAGATATGTTCCATATATTTTAATCAGGATGCCATAACACAGCATGAATTATCATGAAATGACACCTGATTTTTTTATAAATAAAGGATTTTGTACCCAATGAAAATATTAATGAAATAAATAGTGAAAATTTGAGATAACTGAGCATAAATTCTAGGGATAATTCTAATGATATTTTGGTTGAGATTGACGAGAATAACAAGAGTTCACACTTTATCCAAATTTTGGAGGAAATTATAAATGTTGGATGTGATTTATTGACATGTTGAATCTCAAGTAGATATTTATTATAATCAAATGTTTGGGATGATCATACTACTATTTATTCCTTGTTCTTGTTTATAATAAGATAATAATAAGTGCATAAGGATCAAAACTATTGAGGAATAAGGATTAGCCACACAAGAAAAGAGTGTGTGAACCTTATAGAAACTCCCATGTCATGTTCATTATCCCATACTATGTCCTATCTCTCATAATTTCATTTTTTCAATCATGACTTATTTTATTAACCAAAAATGGAAAAAATTGTCAGTTCATATTTTAGTAATTACTAATTCAGACCCCCAACGACTCCATACATTTAACTCGAAATAAAACCATGTTTTTATAATTTTTTAAATTCAAATATCAGAACCCTGGATTATATCTTAATTCTCTACTATAGATCATTAAGTCATTTCACTAAAAATTCAAACATATATAAAAAATAATTCCATGTTTTCTAAAACAATGATGTGATATTTAGTTTCCTCTAAAACCATTACATGTAAACATGACATATTACTCTCATCATCTAAACCAGTGAACTTTACATCTAATATTTATATTCAATCCTTTATAAATTTACAAAAAATTAGGATGTATATTATTGCACATAAAATTTAGTAGCATCTCTAAATTATTCTTTATACCATATTGATAAACCAATATGTTTACATGTAAACCTTGAAGATTTATTTAAAACCATGAAATAATTACCTCCCATTATTAATTTATATAAAATAAATATCCAATAATTCAATATTTAGAATTTCGTATGTTTTGAAATTCAATAATCAAAATGAAAATGCACTCCATGACATGTTGGCTATCATATAGTTAATAGTAACTTCACAAAAATTTTCTATTTCAAATTATTATGTAAAAACACTTGTCTATTTTAATCAACTTATATGTGTAAGTATTAAACCATGATGTGTTTTTTCCATGAATTATTCATTATTTTGAAACTTATAAAAATCTAATCAAACTCAAATAATTCCACGATCTTATTATCAATAAATAAAATACAGAAAAAATGAATAACCCATCAGTTATCATCTAAAGTTACTAATTCATAGTATACTTCCAATATGAGATTTATATAAACAGCTAATAAATAGATAGATTAATTATTATGAGATAAATACTTATTTTAATGTAAATAACAATATGGAATTGACCAAGTCTCATTAAATTTCGAGTTTTCTTCAATATTCTAAAGGGATCCTCAATCCCCACTATGAAAAATTCAATTTTATCCATGGATATTTATAGATAGTGGTTGTACATCCATTATAAAAAGAGATTAAAAGTTATTAAAGGGATTTGAAATAAAAAACCAATTTTCTTGTTTTATTATGAAAAGTTACTCAAAAATAAAAGGGTTTTGAAGTGTTAAAATTAGTGACATGAAATTGAAGAAAAATAACACAATTTTATTGATGAAATGTAGTAAAATATACTAATTTCATATTAAATTTTTTATTTAGATATTAAAGTTATATTTTGAAGGAAATAATACTTGTTTTAGAGTATAAGATATTTTCATGTACGAACCACAATCCAGAAAACAAGAGGTAATCCATTTCAATGATGGTAATGCTGGAAAATCATGTTTTAAGCATGAAAGAGAATAATTAAATATGAAATAAATTCATTGAAATAATTATATAAAATAAGGTTGTTAGTTTTTATTCTAAAGTGAAGTATAAATATTTTTATGGGAGTTGAAATCTTGTAATGGATCAAGAAAGTGTGAAAGGTGAAGCTAAAATACTTGGATAATAAGTATATTTTTACAAGAAATGGGATATTGAGTTAATGTATGAGTTAATGGTGGTGATAAAAAACCAATAATAGTTCATATTAATGTTAAGGGGATGATAAAGGCTAAAAACAGTAGTGAATAAGGTGGTGTAAGTTTTAGTAAAAATAGATGTTTTACGATAATAACTTACAATTTATTACTATCTCAAGTTGATTTAAGGAGTAAATATAAATCTCTGATGTTTAAGTTTACTTCTAATAAGAAGTTTTTGGAGGTTATAACTGATTTTTTTTATAGAATGTGCATTTTAGAATAATATATTGATTTAAAATTTTAAAGTATATCACTTTAAGATTAAGGAATATTTATTTTCCCCCTTCCCCTATTTTTTTGGATTATTTCTATCAAAATATAATAATGAAATAAATTCACAATAATTTAATAATGTTTCATAAAATAGGGAGAAATTATTTAATTAGTAAAAAAATAGGGGATGGGTTATGAATTAAACATGTTTTGGTTAAAAAATTTTTATGTGTTCTTTGAGTATATGTGAAAGAAGAAATAATACGTATATAGGGAGAAAATGTTTCCAAAGTTGAGTTGTTTGTGAAAAGAGATGAAAAAACTGAATACGCGAGTGTCCTGATATAACTATATAATTTTATATTTTATTATAACTGATTAAATATTAATTTAAGAGTAGAGGAATATAAAATGAAACAAAATTTATGTATGAATCTATCATTATTTGTTTCATAATGCATACAGACATGTAAACATAGAACTGATTTATTGATGTTTCTTTACTAAGACGTGAATCATGGAATTTTAGATAATTATATATGATTCATATTATACTGGATTTTTATGTTATTTCAAACAAAATCCCAAGGGAGATAATGATTATCTATACATAACTAAATAGATATTATAACAATATTATTGATCTCATGACCCATTAATGGTTAAAAGGGGGTATTTTTAAGAAGTGATTTAAAATGATGGAAGATAGAGACTCCACATGATGTGTTGTTTTTTATTATCAAATTAAACATCTAAATAAATCATGAGTCATTTTTATATATGGTTAAGTGGATGAAGGACACGATGGAGAATTATAATAAGTGATTTAGACGGAATATGATTACTCAGTGAAGTTGAATAGGATTTGAGTAAAGAAGGAAAGAAAAATGTTTTCATATATGATGTTTAGAAAAAATTGAAGGAATTTTATAATGGTGAAAGTGATTTTTTAATGATGTTTAACTATTAGGTATGGTTTGTAAGAGTGAAAGGTGATTTGTGAAGTCTATATAAGAGTTTAGTAAGTTAAAATAGTTTCATAAAAACTATCTAGCTACCGCATAAGAGTACATTATAAATTATAAATACTCAAAAAGATTTAATCACACAATTAAGAGTTGTGCAAGAGATTATAGGGAATATTAAAATGTATGTACACGTTTGAAGTGTTATAAAGTGAGTTTCACAATGGTTAAATGGAGTTTATTTAATAGAGATCTAGATATTTTAAGTGCTTTATAAGAGTTATATATAATGTTGTAGTTTAAATAAGAGTGTTTTCTAATAGCAAATATATATTTATAAGGTCTGAATAATGATTCTCATAAGTATCCTATAATATATTGAGTCTTGAAAAGGTTGTTTTAGGGTTATCAAAGTGATGTGTAGTCATAAATAATAAGTTAATGGCATAACATAAGTGTAGCATCCCAACCTGACTAGTCACCCCTCAACCTTAACCGGTCCAAGATGGAATGTTATATAGCCTTAGGTGTACCCCCTGATCATTAATGTTTGGTAATAAATTCCAAAAGATTATAAAATATGATTGAGTGATGTTTTAGCTAAAATTATCTACCCTCAATTAGATTTCCCACATATTATTGTTATAGATTTCACACACCACAATTAGGGCTTATATTTTGACATTTTAATCGACTTTATATATGCAGTAAATTGGTAGTGAGGTGTTGATTTCACTAAGAAGTGTGTATTTTCAAGTGATATTAATTTAATAGTTATTATGATAGATTTTAATGATGTAATAATATAAATTAAACTAATATAATTAAAATAATGAGAAAATGTGTAAATTTATAGAATTATCAATAAGTTGAGTATTCTAATGTTTTAGATTAAAAAATTAAAATTGAGAAAATAGTTTAGAAGTAATTCTATAATTGGGTGACTCAAAAATAAATTAAACATATGAGATTAACCATATTTAGTGTTCATAAAAAAATTAAAACGTAAAGTCCAATTTTTATGAAGTTATCTATATTCTAATTTGAATTGGAAATGGAAATTAAAATAAATAATAAATAATGCGATATGAATACTCAAAAAAAATCAAATACAACATATTCAAATATTATATAAATTATAAACCCTTCATTTATAACTCAATAAGATGAGATTTTAGAAAATCACGATTCCTTAAAAATTAAAAATAACATATAAAGTAAATAATGAATATCATAAGTAAGAATAAGATTATGTTGCACTCAAAAGAAATCTAAATATCCTTCATTCTATCTAAAATATTCACCATAAAGGATTTATAATGTTTTCCAAAAAATTATTTCCAAAATTCAATCCAATCACTTTATATAATTTATACATCTATTTAAAAAACACTATATTTCGGTAACCACATCCATGGTTCTTAATTTCATATAAATTAAAATATAACTATGATTATAGATTATGTCATAGATATATCTTCTGAGAGATAATTTTTTATCAACCTTTCAAAAACCATGATATAAAATAAACTATGTTGTATATTCCTTAACTCATATTCTTGAAAATACTTCACTTTTGTGTTCAAATCCAGGACCAATAAACGATATCATAATTCTACCATATAGTTTTAATACATCATTTTAAGAAATAAACGGTATGTATGATTTTTTTAATAAAATTAAAGATTACCTCAAAACATGTCCTATTCCATACCATCAAATCCTAACTAAATTCCAACCATAACAAAAAACAATAGCACTCAAACAACATTGAATAAAAAAATGGGATGGTATCATTGTTTCCTTATATCTTTTCCAATTGAATCAATGTTTTAAAAATTCTCTAAATTAAATTTATTTCACATATTTATGAAACCATACTATATTTAATTATATATCAAGTCATTTCTACAATTAAATACTAATAAAAATCCTTGAAAATATTAAACTAACACTTTTAAAAAAACCCATAATGAGCATAAACATTGTACACTTTTTTTAAAAGATGATAAGAATGAAAAAATAAATGATATTGGTTTAACCAATCAATTAAATTATAAATGAATATAAAAAAATAGTTTTAAAAAAGGTGTGAAACAATCTCATGAATGATATAAGGATGAAAATTATAATTTTTTCAAAATGTTTTAATGGTAACAAATATTTGACGGTCTTCACTATATGAAGATATTAGAATGGATTGCATACATATTTTTTAGTTTTATGAAATATATTCTTAAGGAAAACAGTTTCTTGTAAATAGGAAAATAATTTCTCTCTTGAATTGATTTGTTTATTTATTGAGACTTCATTCTATATTAGTTATATTTACCTATGAGCATATAATTAAATTTATATTGAAAAAGAATCTCTGGGTAAGACTCATCAAATTATTTCGGTTATAGTTCATGTAACATAATATAATTCAAGAGATGATTATGATTTTTATATGTTATAATAATAATAAACTACCAAAAACCACTGATGAAAGCAATCATTAAAAACATCATGTAAAATAAATGATAATTCATTTGTTATAAAAATGGATTGAAAATTATTAAATGATATATATTTAATACATTGTTATCTTAAGAAGATATATAAGGGCAAATTTTCCTATATGGAATACCTTTATATTTCACAAATATCCTTATACCTATATAGAAAACCTTATATGTTTTTTAGTTACCTTTTAATAATGTTAATTAATATTGATGTACTGGTTTTCTTATAACTAATTAGATTTCTTATATGGATAGACAACACTACTTTAGAAAAGTAAAAGGTTTATATAAACTAAGAACCCATATAAAATTATATTATATGGTCCATATCACTATATGTGATATGGTTAATTTCACTATATATGATATGAAATATTATTCCAAAATATTTAGGTATATCACTTTGAGAAATATACATAAACTTTCCTAGGATATTTGATATCACATACCACTTAAAATTTACCCTTTTCTATATAAGATATCAAAATTTTAGTCTAAAAATCATTAGATGGTTTTTAATGGAGATATATCTATTTAATTATTTTTTTATATTTTTAATGGAAAAAACCACTTTTGAGGGTTGAGTGAGAACCTTTACAAGAGAAAAGAATATTTGGGTGGATCAAACTAAAAAAATGTGACACAAAGGTTATTCTATGGGTGACCTAACCAAGATATCATTGATATATTCCAAACCCAAAAAACTACCAATTCAAAATCCAAAAACCAGATTGACTTGGAAGATTATCTCAACATGCATGTTGGGAAGAGGGTGGTATAAAGAATAAAAAATGAGTCAGTGAGAAACATGGGTCTCCTCAAGTTCTATGTGTCATGAGACGCACTGGATAAGAAATATACACTTCCGAACACTGATCATTGATGATCATTATCACCATCTCTATCGCTTGGTATCACCACTAGGAACTGTGCTTTCCAAAACCACCACCCCCAAAACCACCACAATCAAAACTTCCAACAATAAAATACTCATAAAAAACTGACCCTTCAAACAACCACTACCAAATTATCATAAAAGAACCAACAAATAAAACCTATACCAAATATATAAATAATGTATCTATAATTTTTCATATTAAACCCATATTCTCCACCACTCTAAATAATCCATAGATATTTTCATAAATCCATTGATGCGCTATATTCATCAGAAGAAACAACCATGATTTTTTAGAAGATACCCTTGAAGTATTCTATAATGTCAAAAAAACATAACCATTCTGATGTAACCCTAAAACTATAAAAAATATTAGGCACCAACATAATACATGATAGAATAATGAAATTGAAACAACCCAAGATAATATATGAAATAAAAAGGAATCCGTTTTGATAAGTCTGAGTAAGGATCTATAAACATGATTTAGAATCATATACTAGAGACATCCACCTTCAAAGATCTCTTATATAAAACTCAACACCATTGACACCACTACAAGCCAAAACCATTCAAGACCAGAGAAATGAATTAGAGAGTAAGAGGCAATTACAAAAAACCCAATGGAAGTATATACCAAACAATACAATGATGACATAAGAAGAGACAAAAAACTAAACCAAAGTATGAAATCTAATATAAATCATCATAACCCTGATACATAGAGCCTAATCACTATCCTCTATATCCAATACCACTGTACCCCCTCCACATATCATTATCCCTCAACATGAATATTAGATCTAGAAAAAAATATCATAACCAATCCCTATAATCCCAAAAAATTGAATTAAAAACACCTCTTCTAAAGAGGGAGAATGATACTTCATTGATTCATGGGGGTTATGGAAAACCATGTCAGAAGGCCCAATTAAAGCATAAACCATGTAGAAAGGGATGAGGAAATAGGATTATAAAGATCATGTTAACACTAGTAGTGGTTGAGAAATGATCTTTATTAATAGGATCATAATTGGAAGAAGAAGTATACTAATCAGAAACGCTGATTTATATAAGAAAAAATCAAAGAAATAAAAACCAAATTGGAATACCCGATAGAGCATTCTATAGAGAGAAGCATCATAGGTAAAATAGACAATGGTGTTAGAATTAGAGGGATAAAGGAGATAGAAATTAACATGTTATCTCTTTGGTAAAAACTCTAAACCTAATACTGAAAGATAAATAGAGCTAAGAGAACCATAATCATTGAAATCATATTCCATAAAAAGTAGTTACAATATACTATAATAAGTGGTTAAATTTTAAAAATTCATGACTGAATTGACTCCAGAAAAATAAATATATTATAAGTGTTGTTTTATGTGTAGGTCTGATGAAATGCATGTGCCAATTACTCAATATATGGATCATCCATGGGTACCTATATTGAGGGGATCATGTTAAGAAAAAATGTGTGATTTTTGGTGCATCTAAACTCAAAAAATTTAAGACACTTCAATTATATATTTTCTTTAATCCCATGGTACTATTATACTATGGAGTAAAAAAACACTTCGAAAATCATTTGATATTCACAAAAAAATGGATTATTTCAAAGAAAAAAATCACTTAGAATGTTTTTAAGGGATAACTATTAGGAATTTGTGTATAAAATAAAATTTAGTTATAAAGTAAAGTAATTTTTTTATTTATAGATTATTTTTTAAAACCAATAATGGGTGATCATGTAACATGTGTTTTATATGATCATTACACTACATTTGGACAATTTTTTTTTTCTCATAACTCAATAGTATAATAAAATATAAATTCATGATGTTTAGAAGAATTTTAATTTCTTAACAAAATGTATGAAAATATTGAAGAAAATTCCTATAATTGAAAAATTATATAGCGATATCATTGTTTATATTATGCATTTGGATAATGTAGATAATATGGACCATTTATCATGATATCATAGACAATGATATAAGATATCACAACCTATGATAATCACAGTTCATTATACAAGAAACAAAGTATCATATCAGATACAATTATATGGGGATATCACACTATGTAATATAGTTAAATTATTGTATTTTTTCATAATTCAAGGAGTGATATATTGATATTAAAATCTGTAATATGAAAAATAACCAATTATAACAACATTATAATGATAACTAACTATATCATAACTAGTGATATTTTATATTATTGTTTTCAACTTGTAATAGAGTTAAGTATTGTAACCAAAAGTTTTATAATGTATTGTTTTTGTTTTCTACCATTGATTAAAAATTTTCAACAATTTATGATATATAAATGTGAAATAATAAGAATAACATTTTTATTATATAAGTCATAGGAAACTGGAAAAAGACCATAATGAGATTTAAAACATACTTATATATGAAAATAACACTTTAAAAGATATGAAAAATAATATATTGTTTGACCTATATGAGAATATGACACCCCCAATCCATGTTGATAATAAATAAAAATAAGTAAATAAATTAGAATGTCACTCACTCAAAAATGGTATTCCCCTTTCCAAAGCACATAATGCTCAAATAGTGAGTTACATGAACACTATGTGTGTTGGAAACTGCCATGGGAAAATGGCACACGCCCATTCTAAAACAGTATGCTGTTGTGATGAATTATGAAGAATAGTGATTGACTCCATTTATTTATAAGGTATATGTTTGTTTTTTCATTCCAAAACAATGCAGCCCCCTAAGAAAATGATATAATATAATGAAATTTATCAAATTTAGTTATAATTAAATGACATTGAAAACATGAGTTTGAATATTAATTTATTTTCGTTTAATTCGATTTAATTAGTTATACGTTGACTTAAAATAAAGGATAAAATTATGATAGATAATCTATATTGAATTTTGGAGTACCAATTATGATAGTTTACCATGGTAATGTTGATTTCGTGAAAGAATAAAGTGAAGAAAAATGGATTCACCATTTATAAATCTAATAATGGCTAAGAATTATAGGGTCAATGATGATGAAGTGAAATGAGATAGATACCTAAAATGATTGGAAGATAAATATTTATATAATATTTATAGATATAGAATTTATATTAAATAATGACTAGTGAGAAAATTTAAAAATATTGTGAATAAATCTAACACACTTTTGATAATTTGGATGACAAAAAAATATTGAATTTTATAATTCTATATGATTTCTATATCATCATCATGAATACATAAAGATGAATAATTTTTTTGTATGATTAAAATTCATTGTTTATCTTATTCAATTTTCGACATTTTATTTTAAATAATTTTTATTTTAATAGGACGAAAAATTCATTGGTGGGACATATCTTTGTAAAGGGTTAACGAATACCCCATTTCTAATGTTTCACAGTCAGGATCTAAGTATAACTAAGTGGGGGAGGGCGGGAATCAGTGATATATTTTTCTTTTATGTTTCCTTACATATGAAACAAACTTCATCTCCTATTAAACATTTATTTTCATGCTGAACACAATAAACCACACAACCATAGGACCTTAAGAATTTATAATGTTCACTACTCAACAAGAGTAGCTACATCCTTAGTATGGCTTGGAAACAATTAAATACCACAAAATCCACTAGAAAAAAATACTTTGATGTGGAAGAAAATAATTAGGATATTCCCTTACACTCGTGTAGCAATTTGAAAACAATCCAATAGTTTGCGTTCTTCTTCTGGTATAAAATGATACAAATCAATATTTTGGTGCTTCTTGCCAGCTTTCAAAAATTGGATCTTTCAAAACAATTCCTCTATTTCCTCCCCAAAATCTCGTAGGAAATTCCTTGAGTCCTTCATGAATTTTCCTTCTTCCTCTATGAATTGATTTTCACAACATACCGTGAGGGATTCATGAACCAACCATTCTTACATGGGTTGTCTCTACTCCATTTACAGATGATGATGCGCATACCGTCTCCACTAACTACTTCTGCAAACCACATCTGCGTACCGCCTCTGTGTACCACCTCTAATTTTATGAAATTCCTTCTTCCACAAACTAATTATTCCTATTCTATGAACCATTTCTTCTTATGAAGACAACTTCATTGTTCACAGAATCTTTCTTATGCTAACTACTTCCCTTGTGAAATTCTCCCTCACAAACTCTTCCAGACTTAGCCATATTATTCCTCAAATTGAATATATAATATTATGTAAATCACTATCACAATTAATTAAGAGATTATGTGCTCCTTATATAGCAAACAGATCTAAAAATATTTCTGATCTGAATCTCCAAAATCTTCAATGCGGTACAACCTTCACTGTATACTAAGCTTCTCCAACAAATTTCATTTTTCCTGTGAACCATTTTCATCCATGAACCATTTACATATGTGGTCAGTGTATCTCCTTTATTACTTCATGGTGACCTAATTAACCACCTCCATTTCGTTAATGACACCCTTACTTAATGGTGACCTAAATAACCACCTCCATTTCGTTAATGACACCCTTCACCATGAACTGTTGAACTCCTGAGAACCGCAAGCCTCCCAAAAACTGTGATCCACTTTTGAATTTTTTCTCCTACAAGGTCCGCATACCATCTGTGTGTCGTGATTTATGGTCCACATAGAACTACTATGTGGAATCAATCATTTTCCAATTTTCATCACTACTACATATACCTCTTATGAATTATGTGAATTTTCCTTTGTAGTCCGTAAACTGCAATCCATATAATCCTTTGCAAAAACTCTTCCATTTTCAAAATAACAAGCTCTTAATTTTGAGGCCCAAAACTTTGGAAAACACTAGGAAACAACTCCACCATAAAATTATTATTTAGCAACACCAAAAAAAATATCTTGAAATTATCTGATTTTGTCAAAAACCTTATCTATTATGATTTTAAAACTTTAATTGATCATCATTAGAATCATCATATTTTCTAGGGAAAGAATTGTAACTTTCTTGTCTTCCAGCAACATAATTTATTACAATCAAAACCAAGTATGATTGGCCAGAAATTTAATCCGCCATTCCTTTATAAGGTTTGCATCATAAGTTCGTTGAACAAATTATGATATTTGTGAAATAAAAATCAGAAAAGCATCATCATATTTTCAAAATCATTTTACAAAGTGAATTGATTTATCCTCTTTGACAAAAATAGAAAACACTCTTCTTGTATCCCTATCTATCTATCTTGGTCCCAATACTTTACCTATTTGATATTTTATTAATAATAAGATTAAGACTAGTAGTTATAATTGAGTAGTGAATCTGGTAAAAATCCTACTATCTGTACAATTATTTTTATTACTTTCTACACATTGAGAAAAAGTGGTTGAGAGAAAATTCACATGCACTAAACTATAATGAGTGAATTTTTTTCAAAAAGTAATTTTTTGGAATACTAATTTACCACCCTCTCTATGTTCCCTATTACACACATGGGAACATCATGAAGATAGTGATATAATATACCACTTAGAATTATGATGTAGTGATACTAATTTTCCGATATCACAATAAATGATATAGAGTATATTTATGATTTTTAATATAGGGGTTTTATTTTATATTTTATTTTAAATCATGAGAGAAATTTATGATTAATAAATTATTTATAAATTATGTAAAATCAATGATTTTTTTAAAAAAATTATGAATGGATTATAGAATAAAATTTTAATTATGAATAATTAATAATTTAATTATTAAATATTTAAATAAATATTAAATCTACTTATTACTTCCTTATATTAAAAATATCATTATATCAAATTGTTTTAGAAGGAATGATATAACTCTAAAGGTTTTTAAATGTAATTTTTACCCCGTATCAAAATCAATTTTGATAAATGATACCAGGGTATAAATAAATATAAAATTTATTATATTTGATGTAAAATTATTAATTTCTTAATGTGAAATTATCATATGGAATAAAAACATAAATTGTTCATGTTTTTATAAATCATATATTTTATATATGAAGGGGTTTATATATATACCATTAAATTATGAAATATGATATAGTAATATTTAATATATAAATTCAAAATGATTACATTTATATGTTATAAAAAATATATATTCATTTATAATGAATTTTTAATTTTTAATTTTTATGTTTTATGAAATTTTTATTAGATATCATGCTAAAATATATGGTTTTTTTATTTAATTATTTGTTCTCATATTCATGAATATAAATTATTTATATTATGAATGTTTGTATGAAAAATTAAAATTGTTTAAATTGATTTAATTTATTTTATAAAATGAATTTAAAAGGTTTCATGCTAGGTATAACATAATTTTTAATCTCGTTTATCCGTGTTCACTGGTTCATTGGTTATAATTACAAAGTAAATAATTTTATTTAACTATTATTATATATTTGGAGTCAAAATTATGTTAGATTATTAAATAAATCTTGATTAATAACCTATGGATAATAAGGATTTAATCAAGACATATAAATGGATAGGGGGTTGAAAATCTCTCTACAAAGGTGGGGGTTGAAGAAATATCTCACCATACATTATCTTAAGAAGGAATTGTGTTTTTTTATGATTTTTAATTTTTATATTATATAATTTCAAGTTCCATTTACATATAGTTCTTACATATATGTGTTAAATATTATAATTAAATTATTCTAAGGATTAATAAAAAAAATCAGTGATTGTGTAAATAGTTTTTAAAGAGTTTTTCATTGAAATATTACTCAAAAGAAAAGTACTGAGAGTTATACTGTGGGTTTAAGTCATACTATTAGGTTACTATTTACCCTCAAGACACACACAGAGACTCACTAGAGAACCATAAATAAAAATCAAAAATAATATAGGAATTGAATATATATATATAGCATATAATAAAATATACATGAACAACCAACCATAAATACCATGCATAAAAAAGATGATTGGCATTGAATCCTCATTTATTATCTACTAAAAATAGTTAAATTCATATCCAAGAAACCATTCCATGAATAGATGAATCTATAATTGAAACAATCCATAATAATATCTTCTTGTCTTATAATATGCACATGTAGAAGGTGAGCATAAAAATTCAGTAGAATTTACTCAAATGTCTCCAAATGAGTTTTATTTATATGTTAACTGTGAGTGATATCATATATGTCAAAAAAAAATTCATTTTAAAAACCCATGAAAACTTATCAATATAAATACATAACAATAAATCATAAGTAGTAAAAATAAATAAAAATAAAATAAATTAAAAATATACCAATCATTAAACTAAACTACTCAAAAACTTACTAGCATTATATTGAAACGTACCAACACACTACCAATATCCTCCTCCTCTTCACACCACCCAACTCTTACTCACAACCACCAACTTGCATAATAATCCCTCACATAAACCCCTCATGAATTAAACCCACCCACAAACCAATAAACCTTTACTGACATCACATAACATTAAATTTTCATATCCAACCTAACCACACTCTTAGAATACACACCAAAATTTAAATTTAAAATTACATTTGTTTCCTTACATTATTCATCCAAATAAATAGGATTCCACTTTTTAATATAAGGAATGTAGATACACCTATATAATATTATATTAATAAATTTTAAAACATACATATTAGGAATATAAAATAAAATAAAACATCATCATATATAGAAGCTCCAAATTTATCATCCAGCAAAAAATATGGAAAACCTAAATCAAATAAAACTAGATATATTCTTATTACATATCAATTATATATTTATTTCAATAATGTAATTAATGTTAACCAACATGATTTCCCTTATCTTCTTCAAAAAAATTCAAAACATCTAGAATGGTTTCTCTATACTTTAGTGAAACCCTCATGCCAAAATTGTATACATTGACATCACTATGAGAAATATTCAAGAAGTAAATGAAAGAAAAAAAGTAATGAAATATCTTTAATCCAAGGTCTAAAATTATTATTATGGATGGGATAAAATATTTCAAGAAATAATAACTAGATAAATTCTCTAATAACAACCTTTAGTTTTATCTCTACGAGGATACAATAAAATGGGTGTTTAGAATTCGTTATATTAAAATCTAATTTTCAAGAAACTTTTTAAAACATACATGGTTAATTAATATCTTAACCCAAACATTTCACTACCCATGAATTTACCACTATCCAATGTTTTCTTAAATTCAGTGTTTGGTCGATCATGCACTAACCGTACATTGCCCATGCATTTCCCCAAAATCACCTTTTCCACATGATTTCACCTCTTAACACTCTACCGTCTTATAACAAGACATTATTAGGTTAAATAATAATGTATCAACCCCTAATATCCATAAAAAAAAACTAACCAATTAAATAACCAATTATCTCTTTATGTTTCAAAATTGAAGTGTTAGAAAATTATACATTTACATGATTATAATAAGAAAATTTGTTTGATTAGCATAAAATGAATAAATTAGATAAAAAATAATCAATAATATACAAAAAAAATCAGTTAAAATTTTCATTTTTATATATAATTATATGGTGATATGATATAAAACACCTCAAAACACAGTGTTAGATTCCTTCCAAAGTTGACACTCATTAGGACCACAACCATTTTATACGATTGATGCTAAAAGTTAGGTTCCCATAGATTTTTATAATGAATGGAAGATTTAGCTTACCATAAAAGTATGTTAATAGAATTTGATTGAAGGTTTTGGGTTTCACATTATTGGTTAATCTAAAAATTTGGGTAACCAAATAAATGGATTTATAATAAGCGGTCAAAGTAAATTCTAGCATAAATAAAATTTTATTGGAGGTCCAATTCGAATATAGGGAGAAGTTATTACTAAATCACATGGTTGTTATAAATGAAATCATAAAAAATATATTGGAATTTATTTGAGTGGATATAACTTTGCAAGTAGGAAAGGAAAGGATCAAATCTAAGAGATTAAAACAAATGGATTCACGATAATTGGATTGGAAAATCACTTATAAGGGTGGATAAAATTTAACCAAAATTACCTATGTATACTTACTTTTCATGAAGATTACATGATAAATCACCACTAACTACTTCAAAAGAATTATTTAGATATTATCTACAAAAATACCTAATGATAACACTAGTCCCCAAGAGGTTGGATGACTCTCCTCACAAGGAGAAATGAGTTTTCTAGTTCCATGGTTTTGTTCCCCCACTAACTCCCTCAACTTGGGTGCATAGATTGTGATTTTTAGGACCATTATGGAGTGATTATAAATCACATATATGTGGGTGTCACTCCCTAGAATACCCTCACTAAGATAAAAAATGCTATACAAAATGTGATTAGTGTGATTTCAACATTTTTATTTACCACAAAATCTATAAAACTCTACCAAGAAATAGCTGTATAGATAAAAATGTAATATTGTGAGCTTCCAATATTGTTACTACACTCATATTAGCAGGGTATCAATGAGAAAACCATCTAGTTAGGAATTATAAAATCAATAAAAATCACACAATAAAACACACACATTATATTAACACAAGGAATATTGATTAAAAAATCCACATGTATTCATTAAGAATATCTCAAGACACACATGACCGAATATAGAAATATAAATCAAGGTAAAAGAAAACTCTGTGTTTATAATGACTCTATTTGGTTACCCAGACTGATGATGTGATACATTATCTTAGATCACTCATGGAAATCTCCAATGGAATGATTAATCCTCCCATTTCCCATATTATTCGACTAGGGGTTGAATTTTTCAACCAAAAACTAGGGATATTTTCTTACAGTTTTGCTTCTTCCTTAAATAGGAACCCCTCAGATGTTCTTCCATGGTCTCGTAGATCAGTTTCACATAGAATTAGAATATACATGAGATTCTTCCATATGGATAGTGAACACCTTTATTTATTTTTTAACCCAACTCCTTGATCTATATATTCTTCCTCATTTATGGATATGTGGATGCATGACGTATTAGTTGGGGCCAATAATTGATTTAGTTAGATAATTTTTGGGAATACACTTTTGGTACCCATAGATTGTGCATTCAACCCACATGTAAAGTAATCTTCATTAAATAACATATGGACTCATTCTCCTCAATGTACCATATTGAAATTTCTCCATTTTTTTATCCCTTTTATAATACCCCTCATTACATCTGACATGAATTTATAATGATTCTAGAATTAAAAGAATAGCTATTTATCAATTCAGTTTTTTTTATTATCAAACATAATTTTCATCCAAGATGCACTATTACGTTGGGTGGTTAATGGCATGTGGAGCTTTTAGGTGAGGTTGAATTAGATTGAGAATGTGTTAAAAGTTGATTCTTAAGGATATATTGGAAACTAAGTATACTTTTGTGGACTTTCTTGAGACTACGTCAGTACTTCTTGAGAAACAACATTATAAAAATTGAACTTCCGCATATGAAAAACCTCAAAACAAAGATGGAATTAGAAGGAATTTATAGTGTGTGTTGGGTTATCGTGATAAATTAGGGATGTTATTTAGCATGGGGTTTCTACATGAGTATTGGTTGATTTTGAAACATAGTTTAAGGCAACTATTATGGGTACCGTTTCATGGTAGCAAATTGTCAGGGTTTTCTAGGAAACTACGCTGTCCTTAATACAAATTCTTGTTGTTTGATGCAGGGTTACATTTTCTTATTGATCCAATCTCAAGGGTTTGCATGAGGATTTGTTGGAATTTAAATTCCTTTTCAACTATTTAAGTGAGACTACATTTGATAGATAATGAAATGTCGAGTGTTTATATGAGGCCATGCTGGTTCCATGGCATAGTCTCAAGCCTATAAATGAAAAATTAAAAATATCAGTCCAAATTACATAAAAATAAAAGAATGAAAAAATAATTTGAATAAATTAATGAATTTATATATAATACATATAATAAAAGATATAAATCATTATAAAATTTATATTTGTATATAAGTATAATGTTTAATAACAATGCTTCAAATAATTGAAAAAAATGACCTGAATTAAACATTATAGTACTTGTTTCAAAATTCTAGTATATAAAATCCCAAAATATGGGAAACTAAATCTATTCATGGGATTTTATCATGAAATAAATTCAATTCAGCCTAAAATAAATGAAAAATTTATCAAGATTTTTTAGTTAATCACTCACCCACACTTAAATCATGGTTTTCCTCAAATATCCATCTATAAATTATTGTGAATGATTTCATATGCTCACAAGATTAAATACCATAATTCCGTGTCTTTTAAATGGATATAATTTAGTGATTTTTCTAAATATATTAAATGAAATTATTCTAATCCACCCCTTCTCAAATAAAGTTAACAATGTTATTGTAATATATGTTACATCAAAATTACATACTTATATGTCGAACTCAAATATATACTCCCAATTCTTCATTTAGGAAATAAAACTCACTCCTAATCCATTTTATCCTATGATTAAGCACACACACCAAATTATTTTTATATTTTTTTCTTTTTTCCCACCATTTTATGCAATTAACTTATTAACATAATTCTATCTAATCTAGAACTAAGAAATTAAAAAATTATCCATGACCTATGACTATTTTTGATAGTTTAGGAATGAAGGAAACTCCAGATAACTAGATCCCCAATTACTTTTATACACTTATTGATGTATTTTACTCACATAAAATTTTATTACACAAACATACCTTCCATATTTAAAAATTTAAAAAGAGTTTACAACAAGTCTAAATTACAAGAAGTTATACTTATATCTATTTAACATTTAAAATTTCATTATGAAATGTTTTATTCCAAAAAATTATCAACCAAATCAAGTCAAGAATTTTCAATTGAATGAATTAATTGTAACTAGACTAATAAACTCATTACAATTTCAATTAATGCCCTTAGAATAAGTCACTCAATTCAGGGGGCCATGCTTATCATAAGAAATATGTCTCCTAGATCTGTCTATGTACTCGATTCAAGTGGGTTACCCATTTTTCCAATTTTCCCCCACACATAGACTATAAATTTTTTATAAAAAAATTAAATAAAGTTACGTAGCCAATTTACACAAAAATAAAATAATGAATGTGAAAAGAAAAATAAAAAAAGGGTAAGTTAGTTACTCCCATAGTGCGATGCACCACCTTACTTTAGAATTGGATTGGTTTTCATATTATATAGCTTCTAGAGGGAATCCAAGTTCAAATAAATTATGAAGGGGCTTAAAATGGCGTACTATTATTGAAAAAAGATAAATAAAAATAGTAAATAAAAAGTAAAATATGTAAATATCCCTAAATATGTTGGGTTATCTCCCAACCAGCACTTATGTTTAAATCCTTTTAGTCAGGATTTCTTATGAAACAAACCATGGTCATATGGGGTATGTATATTCTTTAGTAGGAACCACCATGTGTGATTTTCCATTTAGATCCTCATGATGACAAAAAAACATTGCCCCATAGAGGATCTAGTGTAGAAATATTATCTTCAAATGCTAAAGTTGTCCCTTAGAGCCCCCCTTTTCCTATAAAGTATATTAGATGACACAATCCCTATATTATATAGGTAATATGACTTAGGTTTTGGGAGTGTGGTTTTTGAGTGGGTAAATTCTCCTCAGGTTCCTCTTATTATTCAAATCCTTAGTCCATTTATAGTATGGCATTATCTTCTTAAAATTCATTATGGAAACCCCCATTCAAGTATGGTACATGATTTGTATGTTCATCTTGCTCTTTTTCATTCTCCTACACATCTTAATTTTTTTATAAAATGATAAATCTTTTTACAGCTATTTGATTTTAATTTTTTGATCTAATAACATGGAAATAAATTATTTTTTGTCCTAAATAATGGGATTTATTACTTCTAATTGGGGCCCCATTTCTTGGTACTATTTGATTTCTCTAATTTGATCCAAGATTATTTATTTTGTTATGATTCCAAGATAATTATAATCTTCTTCCCCAAGTTGGGGTGATCTCTACCTCAATATGTTTAAAATACATAATGGGTTCCTATTTTGCCTGAAAATGTCATAAGACACCTCTTATTGGTCAATCTATCCTAACTAGTTCATCTTTTCTTCAAAAACCAATAGAATAGTGAATTTTAATTGGTTGAAATTTGATAAAACAAAATATAATTTAAAATACTACCAACAATAATACTCCAAAGGATATGATAAATATTTTATTTTTTAATTTTAGTCTTTTAAGTTTTGTTTTTATTGTTTTAAGGATTATCAAATTATTTTAGTGTTTTTACATAAATATAATATAAATAAAAAATTACCCCATGTAATGATACAAATTTTTATTTAATGAAAATTTGAACAAAAATAAACTTACACTACTCATCCGTATAAAACTAGGTACATGTGATTATTCATTCACTTAGTTAGGATTTTCATATGAAATTCGATAAAAATAGAGTTGTAGTGATGTTTGTGGAGTTAAGTGGGCATGTTGAATGAAAAATATAAAATCCAAGAGTTTAAAACCAAGTGATTCACCTTCAATGGAGTGGAAAATTACCTGTATGTGTGGATGGAATTTAACAAAAATTACATATGTCTACCTATTGGATATGTAAATATCATGAAAAACCACCAGTTATTACTTAGTTACACTTGGTTAGAGATGATATCCAATCCTTCCTAATAATAATTCAAGTCTCTGTGAGGTTTCTTAACCTACTTAAATTAAATCCATGAGTTATTTATTCCATGGTGTTGTGTTACCACTCCCTATCTCATCTTGGGTTCTTATCTTGAGTTTTTAGGCCCTTAATGTTGTTATTTTAAATCACATGTGTGTCTGTCACTCACCATACTAACCTCACAAATATAGAAAATTTTCTACCTAATATGATTGGTAAAGGAAATTTTTTTCTATTTACCCAAAAATCCATAGAACTCTAACTAGAAGAAGTTTTATAAATACACAAGTAAGGTTTTTATCTTCCAATCTCTCTACTTCACTCACATTCATAGGGAACCCATGAAAAAACCATCTAAGTATGTATTATGAAATCAAGAAGAAACACTCAAGATAAAAATCATAGTTTATGAACTAAGGTAAAATTAATTAAAAACAATCTTCCTTTTATTTATTGTGAAAATATAAAGGCACACATATATAAATAAAATATAAAAATCAAGGGAGAAGAAAAATCCATGGTCATGAAGACTCAGATCTTCTACGTCATCTGATGATGTTCTCATCCAAATTGTCCCATTCCTAGAAATATCCTCTAGAATAATCAATCCCCCTCTCACTCATATTACTCTTATAGGGGTCAAATTATATATCTAAAACAAAGGATCCTTTATTTTGGTTATTCTCCTTCCATAAATAGGTATACCCTTATATCAATCTTATAATGACCCCAACCATGGTTGTTGCATTTTTATGGGAATTAATTATGATTTTTTGAGGAAATTTTAATTTTTAATTCTAGATGAGGGTTTTAATTTTAATATGGGTTTTGGTCTTGATTTTGGATGTTTTTAGATTTATTTCTTGGTATTTTGAGATAAGGTTTGAAGTCCCACTGAAGAAACATGGGTTCATGTAGGAAAGAAAGAGGAACCCCCTATAATTTTAAAAATGATATGTGGAACCAGGAACCTAGTTGAGGGTACCAAGTACCTGGTGATCCTAGAGGAGGTCAGGTAGGCCTAAGGGTTCCATCGGGTACCCTATATCCCTAGGTTGAGTACCTAGGAGCTTCAGGGGCTATTTTGTTTTTTAAAAATGAGAATTTTGGTATTTTACTCTTAAAATAATTTAATATCTTCTTACCACTCCTTCAAATTCTTTTTTTTCAATTTTTGGGATCCCCTCTTTGGTGTTCTCTTGAATCTTCTATTCCCCTGCACTTGACCATTTTATAAAAGGTGATTCCTTAGGGGATCATCATGATAAATTCAAGGTAAAACCCCCTCCACTTCCCCACCCTTCTTATCTCTCTATTTCTCTTATTTATTTAGAGTGAATGGATTATATAATTAGGGATTTCACAAAATATATGGTTAATTCCATACATATTCCATGTATTCTCCTTGTTTTGGTTAAGAAATTCCTTGTGGGAGTATTCTTGGGGGTTTTTTACTAAATTGGAAGATTTTTTTTAAAATAATCTCATTCAGTATTTATTTATTTGGAACCTTGAGTTAAGACTTATTTAGTCTAAATTATTTTGGGATCCCTTCTAATTATTTCTAAGCATAATTATAGTGTTTATATTCTTGAATTTTGGTTAGGTTTCAGCATAGTTTCTAATGTGGTAGTTTAAATTTTATTGATAGTTGATTTTAAATGGTCATATATTATGTTTTGGAAATTTATATGGGTTTTTATTGTTCCATTGTAGTGAGTGGGAGGTATATCAATGGATTTTCTAAAGGTAAGTTATTCCATCCCATATAAAATCTCTTATAATTTATTTTGGAATCATCTACCACTAATTTGTTAAAAATAGTCAATCACATTATATTTGTTTTTCAAATAGTAAAATAAAACTATTTTAAGGAATAACTTGGTTGTAAATTCCAATATTATTTTATAGAAACACCCTTTAATATTTATAATGATGTGTTAAACCATTTATTTTACTTTTAATTTTTTTAAATGTTTTATGATGAATTGATAAATTCTTGTTTGTGAATAAATATTTGTTTGGAACTTGTTAGTTTTGATATCATATGTAGTATTTTTGTCCTTGTTATACAAGAATAATAACTAAAATTGATTCTCTTCCCTTCCATTATTGATGGAACATGAAAATTAAATTAGTGAACATGTTTCACCATATAACTAAATAAAACTTTGAGATAGGTATATACTTTTCCATATATCTTCAATTTGTCTTTAGGAACCCTTGTAATCCTATAATGAATACTTAAATAACTCCATTGGTGTTTTAATTTAGAAACATGGGTAGTTTTATCACCCATTTATAAGTTATCATTCCTTTTTATAACTTTAAATTTTAGATTTAAGGAATACATTGTTTCCCACTTAAACTCGCATGAGTTACAAGTAATGATCCAAACTTAACCTTATTTAAGAGTTTTATCTACAATGAAGTGATGACTAAATTGAAATTTGGAGGAAATGAATGTTGTGGTATCTAAAATTAATTGGTTTTGTCAACTATATTCCATCCCAACTGGATTACCTTTTTTTGAAAAGTATTAATTGTAAATATTCCTTAAATTTCTAATGTTGTATTAGGTTTCACACAAAAACATTCATTATAATTAAATTTTATAAAAATATATCTTCTAGGAGAAGTGATAAAAAAATTTACCAAAATTTATAAAGTCTAAAGTAAATATTATATCACTTTAAACAAAAATGTATATGTTTTTAACAGTGGTGTCCAAAAATAAAAAACCTATGTTTGGTAATAACAATATTTTAAAACAAATGTTTTGTATTTTGTAGTTATACCTTATTTAACTTGTAATACTAGGTTACTTCTGATATATATATATATATATATATTGTACATGAGAATAATTACAATCGTTCTATAATTTAGTAATATTGTTTTAAACCTTGGTTACTACCCATGTATTAGTAAAGCCTCATTTTTATCAGATGTTAATATACCTTAATCCATTCCTTAGTTTATATATTGATGTTGGTATAATATTCCTCTATAATAACATAGAAATTACATCATCAAATGTCTTGTTCCATGTTTTTATTGATAATGAGTACATTTTTGCATTCTATTATGTAATATTCCTCAGCTATCTATGATTTATATTAAGATATCATGTATTTGGGACTCACATTTTATAAATAAGATAACTAATGAAACCTTTTATGTTAATCATGTGATCATTTTATGTTACTTATTTGAATCAAGTATGTTTTTTATTTATGGTATTAGACATGTTGTCACTTATTTGGGTTAAGTATGTTGTTTTTAGTCAATTTTATCATGCTATTCCTTTGCTGTGTTGAGAACACTCATCAATATTTCTTGGGATTATGATATTATAATGTAAATAACTTTGACATTAGATGATAATGTGTAATGTCTTGAAATGTATCATGTATATTACCTTATTATATATTGATAATGTGAATATTATTATATGTTATTTCTATAGTCTATGTACGAAGATAAGCAAGGCCCTATTGGGAAGATTAATGTATAGGATAGGATTGAAGTGCCTTGATCATTTCATGTGAGACTCAATGAGATGGGATCATGGTTCCTTGGATATATTATAATCATACTCATATTACCAAAGGGATGAGAATCACTATTTCCATAACTTGAGTATACATGAACCCTTATCCCTTCCATGTAATATTTAATAAAACTGTATTAATTTATTCTCTTATATTAGGAATATATGAAAGATAGATTGTCATACTCATATCAGATCCTAAGTTGAGGATTGCAGTAGGTATCTTAGGTACTGGTCGTCTTGGTATGTGAAGTTATCATTAATGGTTAATAGAATCATTATTATCTAATATTTTTATTCATTGATTGATAACTATCTATAATGTTATTCTCATTTATAATTATTTTAATGAGTATATTGATATGATGAAAAAACCTGATTGAATTTAATTTATATTTGAATCTCGGTGGTTGCCTATTGAGTAAGTTAATCTCACACTCAGTATGTAAACTCCGATGGATAGACATCTTCATGGTCTATTTTTTCTATGTATCCACATGTACAGGAAGATATTTTGAAACTTGTATTTAATTTTGGCATGGTTGATGCTATTATAGGTTGTGTTCCACTTGATGTAGGAGCAGGATACTAGAGTTAATGTTTGGGATTTTTCCATGTCTGTTTGAGATTTAATTTTTACTACTTATATTACCTAGGATAAATTATTTTATTGTATGGTATTTAGTTAATTTTTATAGTATTCATCTCTTATACTTTTAGTCATGTTTATAAAGTTGAAAAAATCACATTCCTTTTTATGTTTCATAGAGCCACAATTCTATTCACCATCCTCCGATAGTTTGAAGGTTCACCTAAGGTTAGGTGATGGAATGATCTAGTTACCATTCGATTGATTCAAGTCATGATCATTATAATTATCCATGGACTCAAAGATCACTACGCTATGGCATTATAATATACATTATGTTCTTCCACTTAGATAATGGAATCATTGCTTAATTTATTTTAGTACACACATCAATGATCTCTTGATTCTTCCTCTTTCATAGATCTTTTGACTTGTGGTTGGTTTTTTAGGGCCTTTACCCAATTTTGTTTTATAGTTTGAGGAAATATTCTTTTGTTCCCCATAGTTTGTGCTTGAAACCCACATGTAAAGTACTCTTCACCAATATTTAGGGGGAATTTTCCTCTTTCAAGGCTCATATTCAACTTCAACTTTAATTTTATCCATTTTAGGTATTATTGGATGTATTTGGGAGGATATTTGGATGATTTTAGTATTATAGGAAAAATTTCTTATCAATGTAGGGATTATTTATCAGATGTAATAATGTCAAGTCTTTGTGAAAATTTATTTTGGGTGGCTAATGGAATGTAGATATTTAACATGAGAAAACACAAGATTGAGAATGTATGAATCATTAAGTCTTGAGGAAATGATGGATGTTCGGTGTACTATCATGTTCTTACCTGATACTGAATTGGCACTTCTCAGGATATGTCATTGTGATGGTAAGGTTTCCCCAAATGTATATCCTCACAATGAGAATGACATTGGAAGGACATAATATAATGTGCTAGGATTTTAGGATATATTGGTGATGTGATTTAGCATGTGGTTTATATTTGGGGATACATTTCTATTTAAACATAGTGTAAGGAATCTTCATGGGGAAAATTTTCATGGTAGCACCTTCATGGGGTTTTATATGAGGATACATTGACCTCTAGACTTCTACTAAATATATAATGTGGGATTGTGTTCTATTTATTACACACTCTAAAGGGTTTCTATAAGGATATGTTAGTGATTCAATTCCTTCTCATATATTTATGTGAGGATAAATTATCCATAAAATAAATCATGGAGTGTTTTTTCATGGCTACATTAGTTCCCTAGTATAGTCTCAACCTTATAAATACAAAATCAAAAATACTAGACAAAATTTGTTATAAATAAATTAATGAAATAATTGAATAAATGAATTAATGAGAATATTTAGTATATATAATTTATGATATAAAACATCATAAAATTATTTGGGTATGGATGTTTTATGTTCAAAGAAATTGTTTAAAATAAGTAAAAAAATGACATGAATTAATCATTGAATTTCTTGCATCTAAATTTCAATATAAAAAAACTAAAATTATATGACACTCAATGTGTGGAAAGAATTTTATCATAAAATCATTCAAATTAGTCTAAAATAATATAAGTATTTATAGATAATTTTTTGGTAATCAACAAACCAAAAAATTGGCTAGGAAAATCGTTTGTATAACTCTATCACCTATGAGTTATATATGATTTAATTAACACAATTTTATACTAAAATATCTTTTTGATGATATGAACACTAAATTATTCTTAAATATTAGGGAAATATGGATAATGAAACACTAAAAAATAAAAAAGTAGGATATTTTTTATTGGAATTATTTTCCGTATATTTTTTATTGAATAATTGTAAAACATGATAATTATCAGAAAATTGGTTACGTTTTTGATTAAAATGGTGATAAAAATCCCTATATCAATATTTGAGACTAATTATGGAAGAAAAAAAGATAAATGG
Organism: Viscum album; assembly: GCA_963277665.1. Taxonomy (NCBI): domain Eukaryota; kingdom Viridiplantae; phylum Streptophyta; class Magnoliopsida; order Santalales; family Viscaceae; genus Viscum; species Viscum album. The sequence continues at coordinate 2,007,055,590 of OY728126.1, read as the reverse complement.
CAGTAATTTTATTAACCATTACTTGAATTTGATAATTGTGATTAAGAGTAATTTTTTTTATATATTACGGAATACACATTCTAAAAAATCATTTATTGGTTAATATATTTAAGAGGATAAAGATTCTTATAGTAATAAAAATAAGTATTATATTTATATCTCGACACTTGTTCTTATTTCCATGGAATGAAATTTGAAAAAGAAATTTAAGAATATAGATTATTATAGGATGTTAAATAAATTAAATATTCTATTTAAGGAAAAATAAATTGATGATATGTACAAGGTCTTAAATGTATTATTTAAGTATAATATGATTGTGGGGACATTAGTTTCTACTCAACTTCTCAATATAATTGGGTTCATAAATGATCTGAAAAAATTTGGGTAACTACATAGAATACATATACATACTAATTTAATCATACAATCACTACTAGGAATATTTCATTAATTAATTATCAATTATAATGAACAAGAAATAATGTAAAAAAGGGATAAACTTAAGCACACATCCCAAAAAATAATCCAAAAATTAGCACATATTCTACTTTCATAGGTTTCACATGTCATTATTAAAATTTATATTTTTGATTTCTAATCTACTACCTATGGGTAGTACATTATTAGAAGGGTGTTAATTCCAGAAGTGGAAATATTAGAGTATTTCGTTAAATTAAAATGTTATGATGATCAATGTGAATGGTAAAAAACATAAAAAAAACTAAATTATTTAAAATAATGATAATTTTTTAAAATTTTTAGACCTATTAAAGGGATGAGTGTGTTTATGTTCTAATTTTTTTTTCAAATTGAGTGAATCTTATGAGAAGTGTTAATGAATTGAGAGTTTATTATTGTTTGAATTATATCCAAAAAAGTTCATGATAAAATACTTGTTCTCCAACTATCTAACCAATTTACTCATTAGCTAAGAAAATAAACTAAATCATTAATAGGGTGACTTAAAACTAAATTAATCATTTGAGATATACTATAACTAGAATTCCTGAAGAAATTCAACAACCAAGTTAGAATAATGTAACACAATTCCTATTTTAATTTGAAACCGTATAGAATCGGTTTCTCATGAGATCTTCCTTTGATTTTTTTGGTGATTGAAGGTATCGTGGAAAGGATGGGAGAGGGGAGGTACTGTAAAAGCTATAATATTATCTAGAAGGGTGATATTGTGTCATGTTTGGTTCAGTTGTAACATGTAATGTCCTTGGGTATTATTGTTTAATTTTCACTAATGGACATTGTGGCGTAGACATGTCCTCTACGCCATGTGTTACACCCCAACCTCAACAACTATGTCTGAACCAAAGTTCCACATGAACTCATGCATGCCACTTAGTATACAAGAAGCTACTAAATAGAAGCAAGAGTCTATATCCACTAATGAGGATAATATAAACTTAGTATTATGTCAGAGAAAATAAGTAATAGAATAATAAAGAATATAAAGACTAGAGTTTGAAAACTAAAGGAAATAAAATGGAATAAAAGTTATACAAGTGATAAATAGGATCTTAAAGTGGAAATTCAATCTATAGTATAAAAGTTTAGATAAATAAATAAATTGAATAGTGGGATCCTCTGAAGTCCATCTTGGTCTTCTATTAACTCCTTGATCCTTCACTAAACCATTCACCAAAGGGACCTTTCCCTTTTTCGAATACACATTCATGAAATCTATAAGAAAACTGAAATTAGTAAGTAGGGTGTGAGTACAATCCTTAGTAGAACACCACTAATTCATTCTTATAAGAGTTATCAAGAATAACAGTGTATTCCATAAATAATAATAAGTGTGCAAGAAACACAAAAATTTAAAACTGAGCACTAGTGTGATAAACAAGACACCACAATCCCCAACCGTACCTGCTTCGAATATATACCAGATAGAATCTCATAAGTAATCAAGTAATATCCATGATGCTAGTAATCATGATGCTCATCATCATGATTACGTACTACTCGCCATACCATAGGAATCAACTGAGTATTATTATCAACATCCAATAGGAATCAAGTGATTATTCTACTCGACATCTACTATTCCTCGAGTGACATGATCCTTGGCATATTATACACACCAATTTTATCACATGACATCCATGAGGAATATTTATATCGCTACACTGTGAATAGATCTATATTATTCATCAGCCCAAGTTGTACAGACTCCCCCTATAAGGGAAAATCATGTCGTGATGGTGCACCAACTTTGGGCCTAAATAATAGTACCTCTAGAGTCACACAAAAAAAGAAAAAAATACATTCAAGAAAAACATATCATTATGAGTAAAAGTATCAACAACAAAACATGTGATTAGAATAAAACATGAACAATAAGATAAAAACATACTCATGGAAACAAGTTCCATATAAGGTTTTCATAGGCCACACACACACCCACATGATATCATAATCAAGTACATCTATCAAGTATTCCAACACAAACATTATATTATAGAAACAAGTTTAATAAGAGCCCCAAAAAGGTATAGAACATCTTACCTCAAAGTTATTAATGTTAATGTCAAGTAAAAACCTCCATGTGTGGTTTGAAATATGGAGTTGAAAACTCTACAACCAAGAAAACCTCCTCATGGGACGTATAGTTTTCAACGCAACAACATCCAAGGTTATTCAGTTAAAATGGTTCACCAAGGACTCTGAGAAAAAAATCCAACTATTTTATTTCTTAAATAAATAAAATACCACATGAGATCATAGTTTCTCTCTCCTAGATAATTTTTGAATTATCAATTATTACAATGCATGTGTAAGAAATTTATTCCTCAAAGGATAATTATCACTACTACAAACTGGGGCTTTAATAATTCTATTTAAGGGGTTTTTTACCACTTAAAAGCACTAATATTGTTAGCGATGTTAAAATGGGGGGGGGGGTTAACATCACTAAAAAAGAATAGTTAAAATCACCCTTTAATAGCTTTAAATAAAGCACTTATAAAGACACCATTTAATAAAACTTTTTTAGTGCTGTTAAAGGGTGCCTTTAATGGAGATTTTCAGTGCTGCTAAAGAGTGACTTTAACCATTCCTTTTTAGCACTGTTAAAGGTTGGATTTTAAAAGAAATTCTAAAAAATTATTACAAAAAATAATTTTTCGCACCCCCCGACACCCACCCTTCTCAATGATTACACCCCCATTTCTCAGCATTTTCCACTACCCATCTTCCATCACACACCCCACCCAGATGAAAATTTATGGTTTTTTGATGTTCAAGTTATGTTTTCAACTTAATTTAGATTTTTTAATAAGTTTTTAATTTTTTTTATTTTCAAATTTTTATTTAATAATTATTAATATATAATAATTATTTAAATATTAATTAAAAATACATTTTTAATTATTTTAAAATCAATTTTCCTAAATAACTTATATATCAAGTGAAAATGTTTTTTTAACCTTATCTAAAACTTATTTAAAAAATATTTTTTATATTTATATGAATATAAATATATTTATATATTTATATATTAATTTTTTAATAAAACATTTCTTTTTTTGGGAATATACACTTTATCATCACAAGTAATAGAGTACTGATAAAGGGGGGTGGGAATTTATCAACACTTATAAAAAAGAGCTCATAAAGACCCCCCCTTTATCAAAACTTTTTTTCTAGCATTGATAAAGGGAGGGTCTTTATAAGTGTTTTTACAAGAACTAATAGGGGGATTTATCCACATTTGTAAAAAATCACCAATAAAGGGGGGAATTTTTCAACACTATGAAAGAACCCCTTTAACAATAATAAAAAATTATTGTTAAAGACCCCCATTTATCAGTGCTTTTTTCTAGAATAGATAAAGGGGGTATTTAACAATGCTTTTTTCTAGCACTGTTAAATCTCTAGCACTAGATAAACTGAGTTTTATAGTAGTATATAATTTCACATGTGATAATATTCTCTATTTAGAATAATATTCATTGGATAATCGCTTATTATTATTCATTGATAAAACTAGGTTATTATCATCTCAAGAATTTTATCTCTCTTTGATAATTTCTAGATTATTAAGACATAGGGATTATTTAACCTTAATTTTCAGAAGTCATATGAAGAACTAAATTTATAAATTTTATAGAAAATGAGAATAGAAATCATAAATTTATGCAAGGAATTTACCACTTATAGGAACTACACTATGGAAATTAGAGAGTAGAAGTGAGGGTTTTTTTGTTCCTAGAAAAGCATAAAAGGAACATTGTATGAACAATAAGGCTTCAAAGGTCTCACTTAAATGTTTTTTGGATTTCTATAATGCTAAATGATTAACCAAGAATGAATTCAAGGGGTTTAACTATTTTATAATATCAACACTCTATATATGACCATTAAATTAATGTAACAAATTAAATTTGTCTCCCAACTATTTCTTAAAGGACATGTATTTTAATATTTATAATTAATTTTACTAAAGGGAAAAGACACAAATAATTTAATTCCACAAATATTTCAGGAAATTAAAACCCTTGAAAAGGGTTGATGGTTCGAAATGGAGAAAGAGAAATGAGAAAAAGAGGTTTTAAAAGTATTTTCTCCAAAAAGAGTCTTGTGTAAGGGTAACATGGTTTTAACCTTACACATCTCATATCCTTCATCTAAGGGTATCAATTTAACCTTACATAGGCTTTGATAAGTATGTTTTACCCTTATATAGCTCAACATACCCTTGAATAACTTCTAAGAGTAGAAGTTAACCCTACGCAGCTCAACCTACCCTTATGTATCCTTTAGAAAGTAGGAGTTACCCTTACATAGGTCATAGGTTACCCATATGTAACCTTTAGAATATAATGGTTACCCTTACCTAGATTATAGGTTACCCTTACATAACCATTAGAATATAAGGGTTACCCATATAAAGATTATATGTTACCCTTACGTAACCTTTATAAAGTATGGGAAACCCTTACATAGATCACAGGTAGCCCTTATTAAACCTTTAGAAATTTATGGATACCAATACATTACTCATTTTTACTCATGCATAGTCCCTAGGTACCCTTACTCAACTCTAAGGTCACCCTTATGCAGACTTTATAATTCATAGTTTACCATACTAAACCTTTATAATTGGGGGATTACCCTTATAAAACACATGCCTTACCCTTACACAACACATATACAAGGGCTATCCCCTTATGCAGATATATTTTTACCCTTATATAACTCAAAAAAATTTGGGTTACACTTACAAGACCCATAAGAAAAGGGTTATACCCTTATACAACCTATGGAAAAGGGCCTTTAGACTTACATAGTACTATAAAACTTAAGTAAGAGTGATTTTTATCAAAAAAATATATTTTTCACAAAAATTCACTTACAAATTTTATAAAAGAGGGTATAAGGCTTAATTAAAAATTGATAACACAAAAAATATCCCCTTTTAACAAATTATCATCTCTAAGAAGTATATCTATGGGTTTTTATTAAATAACTCGAGTTACTAATATAAAACAACAGACTCTCAATCCCACAACTTCTCCTAGGCTAGTCTGTGCTTCCACAAGATCCCAAAAAGTGGCCCCATCTTCCACTACAATACCTCCTCACTCTAGTATATAACCCACACTATAAACTCCTCATATGATGTGTTAGAGTCCAACTCAACATACCCACAATCATTGACATGTGACGGTTCAAGAATATACCTTTAAAGATGAGAAACATAGAAAAAATAATACATAACTTGATTATATGGAAGAAGATCCATATGGTACACCGTTATCCCCACCCTTTTGGTGATCTCAAAGGGTTTAACAAAACAAGGTTCTAGTTTTCGTTTCATCCTTAGAAATTGGTGACATAACTAATGATTCACTCCAAAAAAATCCAATCACCAATGGAGAAATCTAGATTTATCCTCCTATGATTGGCATACAATATATATCAATTTTGTGTACTGATCAAACTATTATGAATTAGTTATAATCTCTTAGGGGTATCATAAACTAAACTAGGCCCCATAACCATGGCCTAACCCGCATCATGCCAACAAAGTAGTGAAAAATATTTACCCTTGTAATGTTCTTTGTAAGGAACCATTTGAATCAAAATCAAGTAACTATTTTTGTGTGTGAATTCAAAAAATCATAGGTTAACATACCAAGATCCCATGATGTACAGGATTCAATCATGTATAATATCCTCCAATATGTGAATTTTCTACTTCGACTGTCCATCTGTATGAGGATGGTATGATATGATCATCCTCAAATGAGTCCCTAGGGACTTCTAAAATCCATTCCAAAAGTGTGATGCCCAATGTGTGTCTCTATATGATACAATTATCAAGGTATGTCTATGTAATCATAAAATATTATAGACATAAATCTTTCCTAGTTCATCTATTGAGTGATTCTCTTGAATTGGTAATAAGTGAGAAAAATTTGTTATCTGATCAATAATGACCTAAATAGTTCCATGACTGATTAAGAACCTAGTTAACCCCATTAAAAAGTCCAGCGTGACACCGCCCACTTCCACATGTTCACTAGAAGTAGCTATAGAAAACCACCAAGATTGTCACTCCCCGTCCCCCGGGTCCTGTGCCATGACTACCCCAATCCCACCTTCCATAGGCCAGGGGTTGGTGACTAGCACTAGAAAGGAATATCCCTAAAAGGGGAAGAAATTTCATTTAAACCTATACAAACACACAAACCAATAACACAACAAGATGAAACCACAAATTAAAACTGCAGTAGTAAAGGTGAGTATAGAAATTAAAGGGTCTGTAATACAAGCCCAAATGAAAGGTACAACTATACATAAATATAGAAAATAGCCCCTGGAATCATCCACCGAGGATCCTACCTGAAGGGTAGGTACAACTTGTCTCCACTGCTCTCCACATAAAACAATCTCCTCAAAGAACTGCCTGGTCCTGACTCCGTCAAGTCTCAGCCAAGATGCTCGTCATCTGCACAAGACACAACAAGGTGCGAGCGAAGCCCGTGAAGGGGTGAGTATAAAAGTACCTAGTAGGGACCATGAGACCCCTGAAGGTCCCACAGAATTCCACAAAGGAAAACCACAAAGCATGATATCAATCACAAAGCATAGAGAAATAGACTCATCTCAAACTAGGTATAAGTAAACCACAAAATTACATATGATTATTCAAGAATTTAGATCATCTTATATCTAGAGGCATAACTGCTGACCATACAGAGTCTGAACCACCTAGGATCGACAAGAACTAACTCCCACTAACCCACACAGGATATGATCTTCCCATGATTGATAGTAAACAACCCCTATTGACCCACAAAGGATCTGACACACACAAGATCGACATGCGCTTACCCACATAGGATCGTTGAGTGCTGACCCACACAGGATATGACCCACATAGGATCATTGAACATTGACACACATAGGATTTGACCATCAAAGGATTGGTATGTCGCTGACCCACACAGGATCAGTCGATACTAACCTTCGTATGATCTGTCACCAACCACCACCTCACTTCCAGCCACCAGATTCCCACTCATAGTACGCTTGATTCTGGGAGAACCAATCCCCAATACATTGACCATATTTCAACTAAAACGATGTCCTAAGAAGAAGTAACCTGATGATATGTCATGTCATAAGGGTCCTAATGCAACAGATGGTGCGTCAACCAGACACCCAGTCTGTAAGTTATTGTAATTTTAGTGCCAAGGGCCTGATTGGATTCAAAGTCAATCCAACCCAGCCATACTTCAACTATCTCCAAAACTTTTGTGGATTATCTCAAAAGGAACATCTCACTCCAAGGATCCCAGCTTCATATATGGTTTATCAAATGGATTTCCGGTTCACATGTTACAATCACTTATGCGTAACAAGACCTGAGATGGGTCCAGGTCTGGTCCGAGCCATCCAGAAAAAACATGGGCTAACTCGACCCTACTCGGGTCAACCCGAACGAGTCCAAGTCTGACCCGGATTGGACTGAAATGGCCTGGTCTAGCCCGGTTAGGCTGGGCTGGGGACCGGTCTGCTGGGCGGTCCGACCCGCTAGCTAGAGCGACCCCCACAGGGGTCATGGGGTCCACCTCCCGAACGACTCAAAGATCCATTAGGATAATTTAAAGGCGGTTCCAAGTGACGCTTCCTTGTCACTTGCGAGACCCACAAAATCTAGGTCCCTTTACAAATCGTCATGACTTTGAAGCTGTGACTTCCTTCAGCACGGCGCATGATGGCGCGATGTCGCACCTCATCCACCTCTACAGTAGGCTGTTAATGTCTACCTGTACAACCACTGTGGCGCCGCTCTTCCACCGCGGACGACGGTTTCTAGATGCCGCTCTCGTATGCTGGTGCCTCCACGCCGGTGCTGCACCGACGCTTCTTCTGCGGGTCTTCGACGATGCTCCAGAGCTCCATTTTAACTTCTGCTCACATGTACAGGCTCCCCGGGATGCTACTGTTACTACGAGGCTCCTAGATTCCAGATTCTGATGATTTGAAGAATTTTCCTCTAAATAACATAACAAGAATGAAGCGTTTGAGGGTCCGAGCCTTGTTTATTTGGCTCGTTCCCTTTGCGTTAGTATTATTACAAGTGATAGATTATTCAATTAATCTTTAAAAAATAAACCCCATTCAAATCACCCGAAATGATGACCTGAAAATTCAAGAATGAGGAGAAGAAATGTGGGAATTTCTTGAATTAAATGACAAACCCTACCTCATGTTTCATTGGGGACGTTGTGGTGGTGGATGAGGAATCCCTATCCATGGAATCCGCTGACATTTGTCATCAATTCCCCCCAACATCGTCCAAGATTTCGTTCCTCATCGGAGGAATATGTCGCGTCACTTTACGAGAGGTTCCTTGCTTGGTGAAGCCGTGTTAAAACTCCACCCTAATACTCACTTAAATAGAGGGGAGAAAGGGTGAGTAATATACCATGGAATTAATGAGGATCATTAATTGGAGTAATTGATGCGCCACATTAATTACACGAGGGGTGGTCACACAACCAAAGTGTAACTGTGCAATTAATATCCCACATTTAAAAGTATTAACTTCTCCTTGTACCTTTCCACTACTGCTCAATAGGTGGTAGGATAAAAAAATCTCAATCTCTATATTATTTTATTATTTCTTTTAAAGATGCAAAAAATAACTATTTCTCCTAACCTACTGTGGTCTAAGTGAAGCTTCCCTTAAGTGAATACCGACATTGTGGATTCAACAGTGCCCTCAGATTTTTAATCTGGGGATGGGTTCAAAAGATAGAAAATGACGCCCATGTGTCTACTAAACATACCTTAAAAAAGTTTAGATATTCATTCTGGGCACATCAGACTTTGGAATCATTCGCTGTAAATTTTCACAGACTCGTAATAATCCCAAATAATTTAACAAAAATTTCATGGAATTTTAGGTTTTTTACATTATCCCTACCTTAGGGATTTTCATCCTTGAAAGCTACAACAAAACTATGGGAATAAATTGGGGTACTGAGCATGCATCTGAGTCTCCCGCTCCTATGTGCTCTCTGGGAGATTCCTGTGCTACCAACGAACTTGCACTAGAGTAATCTACCACCCACAAAGGAATCACTCTTATCAATCATCTGTCTCCACCACAAAACATCTCCCCATCGCTGATGTCCAGCTCACCCCAGTCGATAACATATGATAGATCATGCACATATCTCCTCAGCTAAGATACGTGGAAAACAATATGCACCTGATACATCTGTGGGGGAAGAGCTAGATAGTATGCCACCTCACCTACTCGGATGAGGATCAGGAAAGGTCCGATTAAACTCAGAGATAGTTTGGTGCCCTGACCAAACCTCCATAATCCTTATCGGGGAGAGACTTGTAAGAAGACATGGTCTCCCTAATTAAACTCCATGGGTCTCCATCTCCTGTTGGCATAAGACTTATTTTGGCTCTGTGAAATCTTCATTCGCTTCTGGATGACCTTCACCTTCTATGTGGTAGCCTGTACCAACTCTATACCCATAAGTGCTTACTCCCCTGGGTCTGTACAGAAAAAAGGGGATCTGCATGGTCACCTGTAGAAGGCCTCAAATGGTTCCATGTCGATGTTGTAGTGATAACTGTTGTTGTATGAAAACTCCACTAGTAGAAGGTGGTCCTCCCAACTACAACCAAAATCAAGGACATAGGAATTATGCACGTCCTCAAGTGTCTTTATGGTCTGCTCTATCTGACCATATTTCTGAGGGTGAATGGCACGTAGCTGAGTTCCAAAAACCTCCTAAAATCCTTCACACAAGAGGGATGTAAAACATGTGCCATGATCTAAGACGATCGTTGACAGTACTATGTTAAGTCTCACTAACTCCTACACGTAGAGGAGTCCCAATCCCTCTACTGATCCCTGCTCTCGGATGGGTAGGAAGTGGGCTGACATAGTGAGTTGGTCAACAATCACCTAGATGGAATTGTGGCCCCTAGAAGTATGTGGTAGCCCCATCACAGAGTCCATGGATATAACATCCAACTTTCACTCCGGTACCTCAAGTAGCTAAGCTAATCTTGCTAGTACCTGATGCTCGACCTTCACGTGCTGACAGGTAAGGCATCGAGATACAAACTCTTCCATATATTTCTTCATACCTGGACACCAGTACTAAAACCGGAGGTCCTGGTATATCTTCGCTACTCTTGGATGTACCTTCAAAGGGTTTGTGTGGAACTCCCTAAACACCTCCTCTCGCAGCATCACCAGTACCATAGTGCATACTCTAAAGAGAACGGCCTGCAACCCACCATCAAAAAATCCATCAAGATCCTTCCCTGAGGATATCTGAGAACGTAGGGCCTCACAGTCTAAATCCCCAAGATGTGCCACCCGAGCTCGCTGAAGAAGTGGGGGAGTGATAGTCATAGACTGGAGGTGAGTTTCTCCATCCCTATCCACAGAGGATATCTGCAACGCGACTTGCTACTTGGTCGCCTCACTCAGCAACTGTTGGCCAGACCTCCTGCTGAGTGCGCCTGCTACTATGTTTCCCTTCCCTGGAGTATAGAATATCTCAAAGTCATAGTCTTGAAAGAACTCTACCAATCACCACTGTCTCAGGTTCAGGTCCTTCTATGAGATGATATACGTGAGACTCTTATGATCAGAGTAAATAGTAAACCATTCACCCATCAATTAGTGCCACCACATTTTCATTGCAAAGACCACTAATTCTAACTCTAGGTCATGGGTAACGTAGTTTTTATCATTCTCTCTCAACTTCCGAGATCTGTAGGTGATCACCTCTCACTCTTGCATAGGTACAGAACCCAGTCTGGTCCCCAATGTGTCGCAGTAAACTACTTACCCAACTCCCTCTTCTGGTAGCCTCAAGATGGGGTCACTCGTCAGTCTTTACCTCAGCTCCTGAAAACTCTGCTATCAATTCTCTATCCACAAAAATGGTTTCCCTTTCTTCATCAAAGAAAATAAGGGTTCCAATACCCTTGAGAAGTCAAGTAAAAATCACCGGTATTACCCAACCAATCCCAGGAAACTCCGCACTTCAGTCACACTCCTAGGTGGTTCCCTAGAATGCGCTGCCTCTATCTTTGCTGGATCCATTTTGACTCCAGACTCCAAGATAATGTGCCCCATGAAGTGGACTTACCATATCCAAAAATTTCACTTCAAGAGATTTCCATAATGCTAGTGCTCTCGGAGTGTATCCATAACTATCTAGAGGTGCATGGCGTGCTCCTCCTCTGACGCCCAGTATATCAAGATGTCGTCGATGAAGACCACCACAATGAAATTGAGGTAAGGCTAAAAGATCCTGTTAATGAGCCCCATGAACACTTCCGAAGCATTGTTCTTACTGAACGACATCACCAAGAACTTGTAATGGCGATGCCGACATCTAAAGGCTATCTTCGGTACGTCCTCATCCCGTACTCTGAGCTGATGGTAACTTGGTCTAAGGTCTATCTTCAAAAACCAATGATCTCCCTTCATCTAGTCGAAGAGATCATCAATCCTTAGGATTGGATAATTTTTATTCATGGTCACCTAGTTCAGGCGCCGATAGTCCACAAAAATCTTCAAGCTCCCATCCTCCTTTTTGGAGAACAAGATTAGGGATTCCCATGGTGAAATGCCAGGCCTTATGATCACCTTTCCAAGAAAGTCCACCTATTGTACCCACAACTTCTAAAGCTCCACGGGAGCCATCCGATATTAGGGTGTATATATCAGTTTCATCTCAGGGTATAGGTCGATGTAAAATTATACCTCTCTGCATTGAGGTAGTCTCAGAACATCATCAGGAAAGAAATCGACATACTGGTCCACCATTATAGGATAACTCAGACTCCTCACGGCAACTACTTCGAGGGTGAGGATATCCAACAGAGGAGTAATAGGCTACACTCTCCTCCAAGAAAGTCCATCTTGTGCTAAAAATGTTTTCTTCTCACCGGTGATGGTACACCTGATCCCATTCTCACAGACGCACCATACTTTACACCTAAATCAGTCGATCTGAGCATGGACTATGGATGGCTAGTCCATACCCAAGATGATGTCCTAAGGCCTTGATGCTACTACTAGGAGATCCCAACCGAATCTCTCACCTCTTAGAGTGAGCTCACACTACCTGCACTAGTGTGTAATCATTGAATCTTCTCTCATAGGAGTCTCTAATTGCAAGTATCGAGCCAATGACTCCATCAAAATCTCCAAGCTCCTAACGAGTGTTGTGGAAATGAAAGAGTGACTGAAACCTATGTATATAAGTACTATAACTAGAAGGAATAGAAACAGATCGTACATCTAATAATCTCTAGAGAACCGTGGTTGTAGGCCTCTGCTTCTAGTAGTTGTTCTCGCCTCTGTCCCCCTGCTCCCAGTGGTCGGGGTGGACCTCCTGGTGGTGGTGGTGGTAGAACCTCAAATCACTGCCCACCGGCTTTCGCACAGCCTTCTCCTCTTCCTCGTCTGCCGACCTACATATGTCCTTGATTGAATATTTTCCTCTATCTCATTGGTCCCCATACCTCCCACTGATTGTCAGTATGGCGGGTCGGGCAGTCGCGTGCCATGTGGCCCTGCCCCCCACACGGGAAGCACAATCTGCCTCCAAGATAACCTTCTCTATCTCGTAAGCTCTGCACCTCCAACCCTGCATCCTAGGGTCATCCACCAGTGGGTCTAGCCTTCTTAGACCTCTATTTCATCTGTATACCACCTCCTATAGATGACTCAGCTACCTGTCGTCCAGTGGTGGCTCTCACCGTCGGTGCCTGCTCTACTATGAAGCTCTCCACCAACAATGTTCGCTTGATCACTCCTGCCTGCATTAGGATATTCAGCGATATCATTGATTCTATGATCTCGCACTGGATACCCTGATCAAAGGTCTGGGCCTTGAAGAATGGGTCCCGTACCATGTCGGTGGAGTAGCACGAGAGGTCGGTGAATCTTGAAGGGTACTGGGCTATTGATAAGATGCCCTGATGTAAGTGCAGCAGCTTCTGGATGTGCACTGAGCATAGTGACGTTGGAACGAACTCTACCCTGAAGAGGCTCTCAATGTCCATCCAGGTGAGGGTCACCTCGTCAAGTTTGTGAAGTGTTACACTCCACCATCTCCCTGTTGTTCCCCGAAAAAATATAGCATTTAGGATAACCATTTGATTTGCTGGTGTCTCAACTGAGCGAGAAACTATAGCCACAGCCTCCAGCTAGTCTTTAGTTGCCTAAGGATCTATCTCACCTCGAAACCTCATAGGCCTCTATATATGGAACTTTTGCAATGCACTCAGTCAGTGTGCATGTTCTGTTGGTGGGGATGGTGGAATCTTCCTCCCAATGGGTGGTGGTGCTGCTGGTGAACCACCCGAAGGTGATACCATAGTAAGAGGGCCCTACACCGAAGCCTCGTTACTCGGTGGGCCGTCATCGTGTACTCTCTCTAGAATCCTAGCTAGATGTCTATGCTGTTGTATCCAGAAAAGAAATAGGTGTGCCATGGTCAATAAATTATACCTAGTGAGCTGAATCAAAATAGATGAAAGTAAAAACATTTCCAAAACCCAAACAATCAGTAATTTTGTGCACCGAGTTGGAAATCAGAATTCAGGGTCCTAGTGTATGGATACGTCAGACGCCACACCAACATTGGACTCCCTGAATTGGAAACTACACTCAAAACACATAACAATATTTCTCCATTAAAAAGATTAGAGTCTTAGTTTTTTAGTAGAACCGAATCCTATGATACCACTTTGTCACGAACTGTCCCTTGGGGCCTGTGCCGTGACTACCCCAAGCCTTCCTTCCATAGGCCATGGGTTAGAGACTAGCACTAGAAAGGCATATCCCTAAAGTGAGAATACAATGCCTTTAAACTTGTACAAACACACAAACCAAGAACACAACAAGATGAAACCACAAAGTAAAACTGTAGTGGTAAAGGTGTGTACTAACAGTAAAGGCGCCGGAATACAAGCCGAACTGAATGGTACAACTATAACTGAAAACAGAAAACAACTCCTGGAATCATCCACCGAGAATCCTACCTAAAGGGTAGGTACAACTCGTCTCCACTTCTCTCCACTTAATCCAATCTCCTCCGTGTACCACCTGGTCCTGACTCCCTAAAGCCTCAACCAAGCTACTTGTCATCTGCACAAGATACAACAAGGTGCGGGTGAAGCCCATGTAGAGGTGAATATAACAATACCTAGTAGGGACCCTGATACCCTCATAGGTCTCATAGAATTCCACAAAGGAAAACCACAAAGAATGATCTCAATCACAAAGAACAAAGAAATAGACACAACTCAAACAAGATATAAGTAAAGAACATAAGTACAGATGATTAGTTGAAAAGCTAGATCATCTTATTTTTTCAAGAGGCACTGCTACTGACCATACAGATTCTGACCCACACATGATCGATAGATAATAACCCCCACTGACCCACACATGATATGATCTGCCCAAGATCGATAGGTACTAAACCCCGCTGACCCACACATGATATGAACCACACAAAATTGGCATGCGCTGACCCACACAGAATCGATGAGCGCTGAACCACATAGGATCTGACCCACACAGGATTGGTATGTCACTATCCCACACAGTATCGCTCAGTACTAACCTCTGTATGATCTGCCTCTAACCTCCGCCACACTACTAGCCACTGGATTCCCACTCATACTATGCTTTATTTTGGGAGAACTTCTCCTCAAGCCATCAGTTGTATTTTAACTAGCATGAAGTCCCATGAATAAGTAACCTGATGACCTGTCACATCATAAGGGTCCCAACGCAACATGGGGTGCATCAACCGGATGCCCAATCTTTAAATTATTGGCATTTTAGTATTGAGGGACCGATTGGATACAGAGTCGGTCCTACCCAGCCATACCCCAAATATCTCCAAAATTCTCATGAAATACCTCAAAAGGACCAGATCTCTCCATGTATTCCAGTTTCATAGACGGCTCATCAAAAAGACGTCTAGTTTGCAAGTTACGGTCACTTATGCGTAACAGGGCTCAAGAGGGGTCTGGGTCCGGTCCGACACGGTCGGACTGAACCATCTTGGGATGACCCAACATATCTCAGGTCAAGTCGACCCTATATGGGTCTTACTCGGCCCCACCCGAACCAGCCTGGGCCGGCCTTATTAGCCTAGGCCTTAGCGGGCTCAGCCGGCAGGGCCGCAGACCAGCCTAGCCCACCGGCGGGGCACTGCACGTCAGACGGTCTAACCCGCACAGGGGTCGCATGGTCCGCCTCCCGAATGGCTCAAAGAGTCATTTGGTTAATTTCAGGGTGGATTTAGGTGGTGCTTCCTTTTCAACCATGAGACCTACCGGAGGACAATCCCTTTCCATCTCACCACGGCTTTGAAGCTGCACCTTCCTTCAGCGCGGCGCACGATGGCACGCCGCCTCCACCTTCACGGATGGCCGCTGTCAGCTGCCCGTCTGACCACCGCGACGTCAAGCAATGCCGGTCTACCACAGTGGCTAGCAGTTTCTGACCACCGCTCTTATCCACCGGCACCAGTTTCCGGCACCGCTGCGCCAGTGCTACACCGGTGCTTCTTCTGTGGGGCTCCGACGATGCTACGGAGCTTCTTTTTCACTTCCGCTCACATCTATGGGCTCCCCAAAATTTCTCCGTCACTTCGACACTCCTGGATTCCAGATTCTGGTGAGTTGAAGAATTATACACAAAGAATGCAATAATAACGAAGCAAGGGAGGGTTCGTGCCTTGTTTGTTTGGCCCGTAACCTCTGCGTTAGTATTATATCAAGAAAGAGATTATTCAATTCATCTTTATTAAATAAAACTCGTTCAAATACCCCAAAAAAACATCCCAAAAATTCAAGAATGAGTATAAGAAACATTGTAATTTCTTGAATTAAATGACATCTTCTACCTCGTGTTTAGTTGGGTAAATCATGGTGGTTGATGAAGAATCGTTGTCCGTGAAAGCCGACGACATTCGCCGTCGATTCCCCCCAACATTATCCAAGCTTTTATTCCTCTTCGGTGGAATACGCCGTGTCACTTCTCTATAGGTTCCTTGTTTGGTTAAGCAGTGTCAAAACTCCACTCTGAGCCTCACTTAAATAGAGAGGAGAAAGGGTGAGTAACGCATCGAGGAATTAATGAGCTTCATTAATTAATGTAATTAATGTGCCACTTTAATTAAACAAGGGTTGGTTATGAAAAAAAGTGTAACTATGAAATTAATATCCCATATTTAAAAGTCTAACCACCTCTGTGGACACCACGACTTTCGATCAAGAGGAGGTAGGATAAAAAAAATAACAATCTCTATGTTATTTTATTATTTCATTAAAAGATGAAAAAACTAACTTTTTCTCCCGACCTAGTGCGGCCGAAGTGAAGCTTCCATTAAGAGAATCCCGATGCTGCATATTCAACGGTTCCCTAGAGTTTTAATCCGAGCACTGGTTCAAAAGATAGAAAACACTGCCCGTGCGTTTACTGAACGTACCTGAAAAAAAGTTCAGAAATTAATTCTATGCACACCGGGCCTCATAATCACACACCATAAATTTTTTTAGACTCGTAATAATCCCAAATAATTTGAATAAAAATTACATGGAATTTTTGGGTTTTACAACTTTGCTAGTTCTTGACCCATAATATCTTACAGGAAAGGCATCATGAAATAAACCCAATAATGTCCCTATTCATCTCTAGACACCAGAACAATTTTCTAAAGTTATGGTACATCTTCATCACCCCATAATCCAATACCCATATAGAGATATGGAATTTCCTTTTCATATCCTCTAATATGGTAGCATATAATACTACTTTCTGATGAACAAGGATCACATAATTGTCATCCAATAACTACTCGAGTATCATGTTACACCCAATTAGTTATTCCCATATCACATAACAATTTTTTTATACTTCTAACTAGACTTTACTAAGTCTATAAAAGAACAAGTGACCACCAAGGGAGAACAATTCATTGATCCCTGATCCACAAAAGAATCCATCCTCTAGTCAGTTAACAATCTCATCAAGTGCCACTACACCTATGAAGTCTTCTCACCAAGGTATTGAGCTACCTATGACTTACAGCTAAGAGAATATGCTATAACATTAACATTACATGGTGTATAATCCATATCAATGTCAAACATATAATGATACTCTATGCAATACTAATGTCATAGGTTTAGGTCTCGCTGTGTGAAGATATAATAAAATCTCTTGTGGTCTGTATAAAATATAAATTTCTCACCAAATAGATAGCGTTTAAAACTATTTCGAGAATAAACCATGATTTATATCTCTAAGTCGTGAGTAGGGTTGTTCCACTCATGGGGGCCCAACTAACGTGACCAATAAGCTATCACTTTCTCTCAATATATTAGTTCTTATCACAAACTAATATCTTATTCATCATAGCACACTACATATTTGATCCAAGGCTCAGGGTGTATCATCAATAGAGATGTTTTTAACCTTCTATTCAACTCAAGAAACACCTATTAACATTTATCGAACCATGAGAAATTCACTCCAATAATCATTAGCAGAATCATGTGTGTTGATAATCAGGATAAGCCATGGATAAAATATCATTAATATCCTAGTAATCCAAAAAATATCCTAATATTGAACACATTCTGGGGAGGTGTCTAGGACATCACTAACTCTACTTTATCTGGGTCCGTAGATATACTTATCTTAAAAACCAAATTCCCCAATAAATTAACCTCATGAATCATAAATATACACTTTAATAGTTTGGTGTAAATCCAATGTTCCTGAAGTATAATCAGGACTATCTCAATGTTTCTGGAATTCTACTCTCATGTAGGTGAGTAGATAAGGATTTAATTTACAAACACTGTGATGAATGATTTTAGTTATGTGTGAATACTCTTGTTTATGAGGTCTATTAACAATGTAGGTGCATTGGAAAAACCAAAAGACATTACCAAATACTCATACAACCCTTACATTATATGAAATTCCATATTTAAAATGTCCACCTTTCTAACCCACAACTAAGGATAGCCTGATTAAAGATTAATCTTGGAGAACCACCGTGCTCCCTATAATTGATAAAAAAGGTTACCAATACTTGGAAAGGGGTATCTACTATTTAACATCATTTGGTTAATATTTTGGTAATTATTATATATTTAAAGACTTTCACCCCCCCCCCTTCTTGGAAAACAATATAGGTGTACCCCATGGCGAAGCACTGAGTCTAATTAATCCATTCCGCTCCAAGTCATTTACTTGCACCTTGATCTCCTTCAATTTGGATATAAACATGTGATATTTGGGTATCTAAAGGGGATGAACACCCAACATGATATGAATATCAAAGTAAAATCTTCTATTATGGGAGATTTTTGTGAATTTTTAGGGATGATGTCCTGATAGAGATCCACAATTGGAGTAAAGGTTGATGGGACTGTCACCGATCCGACCGAAATAGCCAAGCCCTCTATCTATGTCATGATCATCCCAATATAAATCTAGTCTAGACCAATTCTACTTAATCCTAGTTCTGATTCTATAGTCATGAGGAACTTATCCCCATATAGTGAAGTAAACAACACCCATATATGATAGAAATCAATGCAAGATTATAAGTTAATTAGTATGTCCATATTGAGAATCACATCAAATCTTATCATTTATAGTACCATTAATTAACACATATTTCCATATCCATTGATGACTATAGGACACATTATGAATCACTAAAGATGGTATACCTTAATTCCCAATGATATATCAAGGTAGAATAACTTATAGGATAACTTTACTAGAAAGTCAAGTCTAGTAAATACTTTCATAGTTTAGAAAGAATGGGTAAAATGATATTGAAAAAAGTAGTAGATAAAGTCATAGTGATACAAAATATAACACGTATAGTAGATGGTCACTCTCCACCATATTTTATAGTCAAATCCACTACATATACCTAACCAACATTAGCTTAGAGACCCTATCCATGATAAGCACAAATCTAGTGAGTTATCGTTGTTTTGGATTACTGATTAGGAACTTGACCGAATCCATGGTTCCTTATTCACATCTTAATTGACCTTATATGAAAAATGTTCCTCAAATTTCTAGAGAATAAAATTATAATATTCCACATTTTTTCACATTGTCGACACTAGATCTGAGGTATTTTGTCAACTCTATGGTAATGACCAATATTACCACATTTGAAGCACTATAGGTCACCTTATGCAGGAACTGAAAAATATATATTATACCATACCTTCATACCACTAATCCATTACACTTTTCTCACCTTACTGTTCCTACCATCAGAAAGGGTACTCATGGTACTAGTATGAGTTCCACCTAACTAAGCACTGAAGGGTAGTAGAAAACCAACTTCTTGACCCTCCTCCATCATCTTCTCATTGGTTAAGGATTTCTGTTGAAACTCTAGGTATGAAGATAAGTTAAAGATCCATACCTATTATCTAGTGTCAAGATGAAATATTATCTCAAACTTCCTAGCCTTATAATCCCTATTCCCAGCTAAAATCATTGCAAAGGAAAGAAGCTTAGTAAAATAGGAAGAGTGATCAGACACTATCCTGGAACCCTATTGTTGCTCCATGAACTCATGTCCTTTGTAAATATTCTCCATACAGAAAATTAAATACTCAAATAGAAGGTCCTGAAGTCCTCATATGTGAGTCCATCATGTTGACCAACCTATCCCATGAGTCTCCACTAATTCCTGGTGGGTTCTTAAAGTATGAACACAATCACATTCACATTCTTTTAAATTAGTGTCTCGATGATGTAAAAGAGACCATTGATGATTTCCACCCAATCCTCAAGCTCCTATGGTCCGCCCATACCCTAAATGGTTAGAGGATACTAGAGTTGGAAATCTCTACCGAAGTCGAACATGGATCTCAATGGAATAAATTCAAGTTTTAGTGGGAGTACCGCCTAAACTACTAGAGTTGGTGTGGGAAATTGATCTAGAGCACCTTGGATATCAGCTTGTAGTCCCACCAAATTCCCATGAGGCATCATCTTATATAACATGAGGGAATATTAAGAACACAAATATATCATATCTAGTCTATGAAATCACACAAGGTTTTTCTAGGAGTCGACACCTAACCCAAGATATACCCCTCCTAACACGAACCTCGATCTTCATCCCTTTACATTAGTCACAATAATCATATATATACTAACGCACCATCATGATGAGTTTAATTAATCAATTCCAATATAGATATAGAAAAATAGCATTGAAATATTGATCTATCAAATATTAGAGAATCTATACCGAATAGATTTCACAAAGTAAGTCATTTTATTAAATAAAAAATATGCATCACAACAATAGGTGTATATATATAGAATGTGAACCTATGTACATAACCATGATGTATGAAAACACTAAAAAATATCATAAAACTACATCATAAATCTCATCCACAGTAACTCAGAGGTCCATTAGACATGTACTAGCCAAGAACATGGAAAATCATCTACCCAAGTCCCACACATCTATCTCATTTATACCACATCCTAGGTTATTACAAAAAAATAGAATGTTATTCTTGGATATCATTTTGTAACAACCTAATCTGAACCACCACATTTGAACTAAAGTTCCACATCACCTTATGCATACCTCTACAAATGAAATAGGTTTTTGAATGGAAATGGGGGTCTAATTCCATCAATGGGGAGACTATACCCTCAGTATCTTATCATTGATAAAATAAATAAGAAAATAATAAACAATACAATGATTAGATTTTCATGAGAAAACTAAATAAATTCAAAGGGAATACATGTCATAAATTTGATAAATGGGATCACAATGTTGAAATCTAGTCCAGAATATAAAAGTATAGATAAATAAATAAATAAAAAAATGGTGTCATTTATATTTTTTTATGGTCTTCTAGCATCTCCATGCTCCTCCACTGAACTATCCACCATAGATCCATTGCCCTTCACTGAATCTCTAGTTGTGAAATCTCAAGGCATACCAAAATTCTTAAGTAGGGTTTGAGTACAAGACTCATTAGGAAACCACCAATGCATCCTTAACTAGTGTACTCAAGTATACTAGTGTATTCCATAAATAATAATAAGTAGGTAAGAAACATAATAATCCAAACCTGATCACCTATGTGATAACCAAGCCACCATAAGCCCGGACCATACCTTCTTTATCTCTATACCCGAAGAAGTCTTAGAAATAATCAATAACTATCTACAAGGATAGAAATAATTCTTCTAATAATTGTGTGTACATACTACTCGGAATCCACTAGGAATCAAGTGAGTCACATTCTCAACATCCACTAGGAATTGAGTGATTTTACTACTTAGAATCCACTAGGCCTTGAGAAAAATTTTCTTTGGAATATTCTAGGCATTGAGTGTATCAAACAAAATAAATGAGGAATAATATAATCCCAAACCTATTCTTATGTACATCATTTCCATCATGACAAGTCATTAACACTCCCCCTATCAGAGATTAACATGTCATGACGGTCCAATTTCTTTGGGAACTATAAAAAATACATCCAAAGGAACACATAACTCGGTATAACATATACACAAGAATAACATATCATCATGAGTAACATTAGAAAAAAACATGTAATCAACATCCAATATGAATAATAAAATATGAACAGACACATGACAACAAGTTCCTCATAAGGTTCTTATGGGCTATGTAGACACCCACATTCGATCATAATCAATAATGACTATCAAGTATGCAAATGTGAACATTATAATATATAAAAAATTCTTACATGAGTACAAAAAATTTAAGGAAATTACTACCTCATATTTATTGAATTTGATTTCTAGGACAAACCACTATGTATGGTTTGAAATCTAGAGTGGAAACTTCTATAGAGAAGAACACCACCTCCCAGGACTTATAGATTTCAACATGTCAACATTCAGGGTTCTTTGGTTTAAATGGGTCTCCAAATATTCACAGAATCAAAAAAAAAAATTCTATTACCAAAGAAATATAATATCACATGAAATAATATTTATATATCCTAAATAATTTTCAAATTATCAAATATTCTAATGAATGTGCTATAAATTTATTCATCAAGAGAATATCTATAATTTCATATGTGATAATATTCTCTATCTAGAATAATATGCAATTGATAATTCCTCATCATTATTCTCTGATAAAACTGGTTAATTATCATCTCAATAATGCAATATCTCTCTTTTGTAATTTCTATATTATTAACACAGAATAATTCTTTATCCTTAATATCTAGAAGCCATCCAAATAACTCAATTTACAAATTGAACAAAAAAGGATAAGAGGAATTATAAATTACTACCTATAATTTACCTCATATATAGGGACTAAAACTAAGAAATGGGAGTGGCTATGTGAGGGTTCTAAAATTAATAGGAAACTAGAAAAGGAACCTAGATTGATAAATGAGACCTCATAGGTCTTTCCTAAGGGATTTCTGGATATATCAGATATTATAAGATCAACAAAAAATGAAGGTCGAAGGGGTTGAATATTTTAGAATATCAACACTATATAGAGGGACATATCATTAAATACATATATTAAATTAATAATTTAATTTACACCCAAATACTTTCTTAAATAGTGTTTCAATCTTCATAATTAATTTGACATAAGGGATATAATATAACAAGAATTTAATTATAGAAATTTTTTCAACATTTAAGACTATTGAAGAGGGGTTTAGGGTTTATGTGGATTAAGAGAATCATGAAAAAATATTTTAAATGAATTTCACCCAAGAAGCATGTTTCATAAGGGTAACATATTTTTACCCTTACATAGATCATATCCTTTATGTAAGGGTAATAATATACCCTTAAAAAATCTTTTATAAGTAGGGGTTACTTTTACTTAGCTCAACCTATACTTATATAAACTTTTAGTTAGGGGTTACACTTATTCACCTCAATCTTCCCTTACAAAACTTTTATAAAGTAAAGGTTACCCTTATGTAGCTCATAGGTTACCCTTATGTAACCTTTAGAAAGTTAGGGTTACCCTTATGCAGCTTGTTGATTATCCACACACAACCTTTAAAAAGTAAGGGCTGCCCATAAGTAGCTCATAGGTTACCCTTACGTAGCCTTTAGAAAGTAAGGTCTACCTTTACAAGACTCTTAGGCTACTCTTATATAAACTTTATAAATTTAGAGATAAACTTATGTATCTTATTCTTACCCTTACATATAACCTAAGTACCCTTACCCAACTACAAGGTTACCCTAGCCTTTTTAATTCATGGGATACCCTTATACATCCTTTTCAATAATGATCTTACCCTTATGCAGTGCTTTCCTGATCCATACATAGTGCATATACAAGGTCTATAACTTTACAAAGTTTCCTATTTAGCTATTTTAACTCATGAAAAGGTGTGTTACACTTAAACAACCCATATGAAAAAGTTTCATCATTAAAAAACCAATGGAAAAAGGATTTTACGCTTACAAAATAATATAAAACTTACACACGGGAAATTTTTATTGAAAGGATAGATTTCTCACATAAAACTACTTATAAATTATAAAAAAATTGTGTTTATGGTTCAATTTAAAAATGATAATACTAAACTACGACACACTATGTGGATGGTCTATCTGGTTCTTTCATTTTGGATACCCCTATTTTATTCTTCTTAAGATATAATGTGGAGCCCTAGGTAGTTGGTTTTGGTGGTTCTGTCATTTTAGGGGTCATTGTAGTGCAATGTCTCAATTGTGACATGGAGTCCTCGGGGGAATGAATTCTTTCCCTTTTCTTTGTGAACATTTTTTCATGGTGTATTATCTACCCCATATCCCTTCCCGAGGTTTATAAAATTAGTGTGTGATTAAAATTTAAATCAGAGAGATAAATGGATGATTTTTTGTATAATTTACAAAGGGAGGTTTAAATTGGACCAACTATTCCATGGTAACCCCTTATATGCTAGGGTTTTTTATGAAAATTCCACCAATTATAGTGTTTCCACCCTTTCCAAAACATGGTGATATAATAATTGCAGATGATATAAATTAAAAATACCCTCAATTTATCTTATTTTATAACTCTTCCTTCAAAGCCTAGCTGACCAAAGGATCTCTTTCAAAGAATATTAGGTCTCTTTTATTTTATTTATCCAATGACTTCTTATGATTGACTCATGGATGATGATATATGAGTTTCTTTATCCAAAATTTAGTTTCTTTCTATGTCTTATTAACTCATTCCATACTTTGATAAACTTATTTTCTTGAATTTTTAGGTTTCTTATCAATGATTTATGGTCGATTATTAGTAGAATGATATCCTTAGAATCATGGGGTCATCATAGTTTAGGTGATTTGGGGAACTAAAAATATTATATCACTCTTGTTTAAGAAACATTGGAAGATTCATATAGTAATAAGGGATTCATTAATTATACTTATTTAATGCATGGTTATGGGATTAACATGATTTATCTTCAATGGGTATTTGTATAGAATTTACATTAATGAAGATAATAATCCATGATTTAGATTTGAAGGGTTATGAAAAGGTGTTATGATCAAATGTTATTTTACTTTACTTATGATTGGATAAATTAAGTTATTTTCTAGATAGTGTGATTTAGTATATTTTGATAATTATTTTTCATTGGAATGTTTGGAAAGAATGAAATCTATATAACAAAATAAAGATAACAAAATAAGTGAATAGTGAATGATGCATGGTTTTAGGTATCACTCTTCCTTAAAACTATTTAATATGGAATGTGTTTCTTTAATAAAATTCATTGGTTGATTATTTTAGTTATTATACACTAATTTTTAGGTTACCTATTATTGAAACCCTCTCCTAATAAATTTGTTAATTTATGACAAAACTTTAATTTTTGTTTTTCTAGAAATTATTTTTTGCAGTTATTTTAAAGCATAGTTTGGATTTTTATATATTTTAATCCCTAATGTTATTAACATGGTCACCCCGTGAGTTTTTTGTGATAGTTTTTGTTTCCAAGCATATGAATTATATTGATATATCCCTTCTGTATTGATGTGAAACCTAGTGAGGTTAGAATATTTGGTTAGGGGTGATCTATTTCACCTTTGTTATGATAGTGGTTGGATATGGATGACGTCAGGATTGATGGAACATGTTGAGATATGGGATGGAATATTTATTGTTTATTTTTGGGGTTTGTTGGAATTGGTTGAGAGCTACATTCTAATTTTTTTTGTTTCTTATTTTTTACTGGTGTTCTTAGTTTATACTTCAGGAAGGATACTTGTTACCTTTGGGTATATGTTTTTTATGATAATAAATTTGGATGTGTCAAATAATAACTGATATTATGAAATGATAACGAATTGAATTAAATTTATGTGGATGGGTGTTGATGATGGTAATGATATATTAAATGAAAATCATGAATTGGTTTGGATAAATTCTCTAAGATCATGGGGTGAAAATTGGAATTGATATGATGATTATAAAAAAAACCTTATTTTTTATGAATTAATGTGAATTTTTAAAGAATAATTTATGAAAAGTATTAAATAAAGTGAATGGTAATTATTGAATTATGAATGGATTAATGATGTTGAGTCTTGGTTTTGGTGCTCTTAGATTAAGAGTGATATTCTAGTCCTATTGGTGGTATCTGAGTTTTCATATAGGACATCAATTATCATTTGAGTCTAGGGTAAGATAGTTAAACTTATATCTGTTGTGTTATATAATGTAATTATGTTATGTTATTTCTTACACTCCACAACCCATGTCAGTAGGGTAGCCGATGCTTATATTCACCTTGGGTTCCATGTATTTTCGCAACATATAGGATGTTGGGGATATATATAGATGAATAGTCACCAACCCCACTCTCTCTACTGAACATAACATATTTTATAGGCATACTGGGTTTGTGATGGCCTATGTTTTAGTGTATGTATAGTGAACCATACTTTACATACATTGATATTACATATTAATATATGAGTATTCATTACATAATATTACGATACAGGATAGAACCATGTAGGTTTAGTGCCTTTGTAAAAATTAATACATTAAAAAATAGTTCATAAAAGATATATATGGTATTCAACTTAGTTTTTTATAACTAGCACCCTTCATATGAAAATCATACTTAATTGTTTTTAATATCTCGGGGAAAAGAAAACATAATAAAGGGTGAGGTCAGATGCTCAGTAAGGGTAAAAAAGAGATATATCAACAATAAATTAAGAATAAAATAATAATAAGATAATTTTAACATGGTGAAAAAATTGAAAACCAGACCTTTCATATCATATATTATAATCTTGAGTCATGTCATAATTTTTTGTAGTTCATAAGACATGATTCATAAAGAGATCAAAGAACATGAGCCATGAGAACACAATACTAGCATAAGATCATGTCATAAAAGAGTCTAATAAGTATGTAATAATCATAATATTAAAAATATTATATCAAGGATACCCACCAAGACATTCATACCATGTTAGTATTTGGATAAAATATTGTGTACCTATTTTGGAATTGGGATAATCTCTAGTGTACCCTCTTTTGGTCTTGGGATAACCTGCAATATAACCTATTTTTATGATCTTCGGATAACTTCCCATGTACCCTTTAATCTAATATAACATTAATAATTACCCAATAAATTAGAGTGATATATAATTTCTATCCCACCCATTGAATAATCATACAAATATTCATATGTATTCCAAATGATCACAAAACATTCATTATAAATTAACTCGTGGAAAAGAAAACATGTTTCAAAAAATTTCATCAACATAACCATAAAATTTCTAGAGAAAGATTAAATATGGTTTCATTGGATTATATAATAAGTAAATATTAACTATCCAAAAATAATGATGTCCTTGATGAAAAATTATTTTAAAAGATCCCTGGAAAATTTCATAAGGAAAACACACTTTTCATTTATAAATCACATATTAAAATCTAAAAATTAAAAAAATATTAGAGAAGTAATTTTATTTGAAAATAAAATTGTAAACTTGTAAATAAAGCTTCAAATTAATGATTTTTCATAATTGTGTGAAATTCCATTCATGCCGTGTATGTTAAATTGAAGTTTGTTTTCATATTTTCGGTAAAAATTCAAAAGTACCTTGTTTAAAAAATGACAAGAAGATTCATTTTAAACCATCTAAAAAAATAAAAGTGGTTCAAGATGAATTTAATTTTTTTTAGGATAATAATAAAAAAAAATCTTGTTTTTTTTGAGAAAAAATGGAAGAAATATGATTTTCGACTAAAGAAAGAAAAAAAGTCAATTTTACTTAACATTGTTATTTATGTCTATTGAGAACTTAAATAGAGGAAAATGAAATTAAATATTGTTATATAAATTAATAACAATAGTATAATATAATTAACGACATTATTTAATCTTACCTCATAAAATTAGACCTTTAGAAACTTATTCATAAACAATCTCGGTAAATATTGATATTGTAAAATAAAACCCTTAACAGAAGTTTAAATTGCTTTCAAGGTTCCTTAACCTCTTGTATAATAAATTTAAATTTATTATACTTCTATGAAAGAGTCATTAACATAACTATAATATCATATATTATACACTTATAACATTTCAAAACCCATTTTTTAATAATTCCTTATTAAAATAATCATTTCAGCGTGTCAATCGTTTCATTTTTCAGGATAATTTATGCTTAGTAGTTGCAGTTCTTGTACTATGATCATGGTTTAATAATATAAATTTTGTTATTTATGTTATAAATATAATATATATTCATTATATATATATTTATAATCATCCAAAAAAGGTATAAATATAAAAACGAGTCATACCATTCATGGGGATGGTAGGCCATAGGTATGCATGAATGCTATTTTCACTTTTTAAAGGATGGAAAAAAATTCAGTTAAATGATAATTCAACTTAAAAAAATAATTTTTATATCATATATTTAATATATATTTATTAAATATATCCTTATTACCTTCCATGTATTGGGAGAATAAAAATTAATTACATCACTATGTGGAGGTGGTAGCCCACACATACACATGAACAATGTTATCATTTTCCACCAGATAATAAGGTAATAAAGTAGATATGATATTACAATTCTAGATAAAAATTATTCCATTAATATCATATATAAAAATTTAACGCATAATAATAACTATCCTTTAAACATGGTGATGGAAAATGAATTGTATCACTACATGGGGGTGGTAGTCCAAATGTACAAACAAGCGATAATTTCACTTCACATTTGATTGAAAAGAGGGTGGATAATCATATTTACATAATAATAAAATTTAGTTATATTTAGGATAATTAAGTTATTATTTAATTATTAATTCCACAAATTTATAGGATCAATAAGAATAAAAAATTTGAAATAGGTTGGGAATGAAGATTACCTGTTCTTTGGTAGGCCTCCTTTAGATCCCTTATTAAAGATACTTGGAATGGAATTTCAAGAATAGAAGAAACTCTAATTAATGTAAAGGTAATTTTAGAGGAAAATTTTATAGGTTTTGGTTGAGATATATGGCCAAATGTGGTGTAAATAAAAGAGAGGAGTGTCCATTTAAAAGGGAGGGAAGGGACAAATATAGAATTATAAAGATAATTATAATATAATTAAGTCATTTTCAATCCAAATGCTTCAAAATTGTCATATAATTAAAAAAAGAAGATATGGTATAAAAATAATCATATAATTAAATTTAGATAGATCTTGGTGTGATTTTAAAACTTATATTTTTTTTACCACATTGGTTATAAAATTTTAATGTTAGCTATAATAATGAATTTTTTAATATTAAAGAGTTATAGTTTTTCTTATAAGGTAAAAATTGAAACATGAATTAACAAGAGATGAAATTTTAAACCCTTTGTTATACTACATACCATATTACATTATATTTAAGATTTTTAAATAATTTATTAATATATTCTATCATAAAATACTATTAGTATCATTTTAAGAACTTTTCACAAAATTTACCTTTGTAAACAACCAGAAAATAATGAAATTATAATAAAAACCATTAAAACATCTATAATATGTTATATTTACCTAAATAATTCATTAAAAACAAAAATTCATCCAAATTATTTTACTTGTCATATATTTAAAATCATTAATTTTATTTTTTTATTAATTGAATAAATATTTTATCGGTGTTACTTAAGAATTTAATGTAATTATTTAATAAATAAAAATTATAAATATATAAACAAGATTAAGAAAATTAATTCATCATTAAAATAAACATTTGGTACCAAAATTATCATATTTTCTTCCTTATAAAAAAATTAAAGTTATTATAGCCAAGAGAGTGAGATTCTATATTTTTTCTTTTCTTAAAATAATATAAAAATCATAATCAAAGAAAAATGGATCCAAGTAACCATATTTTTTAGATCTGGTTGATAATGGTGAAAATAAACTCATTAAATAGGATAATGGAAGTTCTTAGAATACTTTTAAAGCATTAAAACATTGTTTTAACTATGTTGGGAACATTTTACATTTACCGAGGTGAAAAAAATTACAATGGGTACTATTCACAATGACTAGAAATAAAAGGGAACTACATACAAAATTCAAATATCCTAATTTAAAATACGGGAACTAATTTTCAATATTCAATTTCAATAAGTGAAAAAAATTTATTTTATAAAATGCTAAAAAAATACGGCAAAACCTTTTTTAGAAAAAAATAAAACACACAATTAGATTTATTCTTACTCCATGATTGGAAAAAATATTAGATGAATGTTAAAAAAATAATTTAATATATAGTATATAAATTTCATTAAAATTAGTCACTAATTGCGATTAATTTAATTTATTATGATAAATACGTAATGTGTGCATAAAAATAGTTTTTCAAAAAAACAAATCTTTTACTTTCAAATGATTTCTAATCAAAGAATAACCTGTGAATTCATTTCATAAATGTATAAACCATAAATGTTTCATATTATATTTAGTTATATTCATACACTCCAATCCAATGGAGATGAAATAAATTTCATATTAAATAATAATATTTTAAAAGTATATTTCAGTTTGGTTAAACATATTATTGCGTGTAAAGAAATATATCATTGAAATAAAATTTATTTATAGTGAACTATATTATAAAAGTTTAATGTGTTTCATTAGACCCCCATTTATTTTTAAGCCTTTTAATACTATCATTCTTATAAAAACAAATAAGGATATATCTATTTCATAACATCCTCAGGTTTCTAAGTAGCTTTTTAAAATTTATGATTCCCCAAGAGAACTTTAACCAGGTGAGTATTCATGTTCTATAAAACTCTATTTGTATGATCCAAAATTTAAATAAGTCATTAGTCATATAAAATTTCATTCATTAGTAGCATGACCTCTGAGTTTGGTACATGTGATAGATTAGGTATATACTTCCTCAGGAGAGATATATAGAACACATCATGAACTTAACAGAGGTTCAATGGAAGTATCATGAGATAAGCCACCATCCCTACTCGGTCAAGAATATAGAAGGGGAAAATATAAAAAAAATCATATTTCATTTATTTATTAATCTCCTAACCATATTCCATGGATAAAGTTCTAGAAATACATGTTCACCATCTTTGAATTCTAGATTTCACTAACAATTATCAGCATAACTTTTCTATCAGCTCTGAGCTACCTTTATATGTTTATGAATGGATCTGAATTTCTATATAATTTCTTAATATAGATTATATCCCAATAGATCTATTTCTCTAATTCCAACCCAACACATTATATTTATAAACTTATTTCGGTACATGGATTCAAAAGGATCCGTATAAATGCTCACGTGAAAGCTATTGTTGTAAAAAAACTCTATTAGAGGAAGGTGTTGATCCCAAAACCCATTTTAATCCATATAATAAGATATAAACATATCCTATAGGCTTTAAATGGTTCTCTCAGAATTTAAATCTATTTACGGTGATAAACAGTACTGAAACTCAACCATGTATCCATAACATTGTGAAGACTTCTCCAGAACTTCATGGTAAAACATGAATACCGAGCATATGAAATAGAATGTGGTACTACATGAAAACATAACACTTATTTATTGTATATTTTGGAAAGATAGTTAATATAGAAATATTATATAATATAAATGAAGTAAACTGACTTCATATGGGGATCAAATACAACGCAAATAACATTATGACATTTAGACATTTTGGCGAGTCCAATGATAAAATCAATGGGGATGTTTACTAATTATATTATGTTAAGGGTTATGGTTATAAAATCTCCTTTGAATTATGTCTCTCAACATTTACATATTTACATAATAAACACTTAGATACATACTCTACCAAATATCTTTTCATGATGGCCTATCAGAAATACTCTTTTAGAGCTCTATACACCTTCATACTTCTAGGATGAATAGATAATTAATAACTACAACAATAATAAAAAAAATACTTCAAATATGGTATATATAGAACAAATACATGGTCATTGAACATTATCATACAATAAAACTCAAATTTTAACTTAAAATTGTTTTGAATTTCTTCTACAGTTCCATATCATCCTTCAATGACTCTTTATCCTCACATGGATAGATGGTTTAACACTCATTTGAGAAATATAATATTTATACCCTTCCTTCAAGATTTCATGATCTATCCTATAAAAATTCAAAAATATTGTATCTTTTGTGACCCTCATAAAATACAAGCTCATGATCCTTTTGACTCAAAGAATCGACTACATTATTTTCTTTCCCAGGATGGCAATGTATTGAGAAGTCAAAATCTTTAATCAACTCCAATAATATTCTCTGGTGAATATTCATAATCTTTTGAGTGAATTCATACTTCAAAATTTTATGATCAATATACATGTGATACCCTTATCAATAAATATAATATCATTAATGAAAAAATATCATAAAATACTCCAAATTATGAGTTGGGTATTTTTTCTCCTGAATCTTTAATTGGAATTAAGTATAATCTTAACCGTATAATTCATCAAGAGGACTCATATAATGCCCTTCTTAGATGCATCACTATAGATCACAAACCATTATTTTCTGTAGTGTAATTTAATAATAGGTTCACTGACTAACTCCCTTGATATTTGAAATTTCCCTCACCTTCATCGGTCCAAAGAAATATGTCTCCCTTCTAAGTTAACTTGGTGAGTGGATTAGACATACATGATAAATTATCCATAAAGCATTGATAATATCCATACAAACCAATAAAACTGTGAATCTTATTCATAGTGGTTGGTATGATCCAATTTCCAATAACATTCATCTTTTATGGATCAATCGATATACCTTCACATGAGATTATATGAAACAAGAATGATTTTTTTAGCTAAATTAACACTTGGTAAATTTTTCATATATCTTATCTTTACAAAGGGTATTCCTAAAAATCCTCAAATGATCTCTATAATCTTACTTTTGCAAAAAATACATAATAATATCATAATTAAATACTATCATAAACTGATCAAGGTAACCTATAATGACTTTATTTATTAAATCCATATATATATTGGGGGAATTAGTATGACCAAATAAGATCACTATAAATTTATGGTGTCCATACTTTATACAGAAGGATATATTAGGTATGTCATCACTCTTGATCCTCAATTTATAGTTTCTATATCAAATATCTATCCTGGAAAAATATTTCATTGCTCATAATAGTTCAAACAAATCATCAATATGATAAACATGATAATTATTCTTGATTGGGATCTTATAATGTTATTTATGATAAATATTGAGTCACATTGACCCATATTTCTTCTTAACAAAAATAATTGGTGCACCTCATGATTATGCAGTCATAAAAATTAATCCCTTATTAATATTCTCATAGTGACTATTCTTCAATTCTATTAACATTATTGACAAAATTCTATATGGAGTCTTTGAAATATGTGTAACACTAGGTATGATTTTAATTGAAAAATAAACTTCATGATTTTATGGAAGAATAAAAAATTATTTCAGAAGTACATCAACAAGATCCTATGCTTTGGGATCAGTGTTAATTCAGCCATGGTGTCCCAGAAGGAAACTTCAGTTCTGGACCCCGATTGATGAATCCCTTTATTGAAGATGGTTTGAATGGTTGGTTTATTCTTCCGACGACTCTTAAATTTCATTAGAGTATGTTTCTGGTTTTTTGGGATATGTATTTTGTGATGTTTTATGATGGTAGAAGTGTTTTTTGGGTCTGAGGTGATGACCTACGCAATGGGCGAGTTAGAAACAACAACAACAGCTTTTCCAACGACGATGTGTGTTATCAGATGAATGACAATGTTTGGTTACATTGTCGATGGTGGTGTTTTGATCCAATGAGGATGATCAGGGTGAGTAATGATGGGATGATGTTGGGATGAAAAAAATGATTTCTTGTAGATGGTCTCACCAGTAACCTTCTATAATGCGACGATGGGGGCACGCGATGTTAGGGTTCCTAGCTCGATGTGGTTGTGCTTCGTGAGGGGACACGTAGCGTGCAGCGTTGTGTAGACTGAGGTGTGGTAATGATTTCTCTCGATCTTTTTATTTTGAAATTTTGAAATTTTGACTAGAATACTCAGGTAATACGATGCGATGTGTTATTTTTGAGTTCCTCTACATGTTTGTTCGGTTACCAGTAACCCTAAAACTAGATTTTTAAAAAATGAAAAAATGGATTTGAAAATACCTACATAATATAATTTACATATAAATTTCATATTTATCATTTTATTGATAGATAATCATATGTTGATTTAGAATATCAAATGTGACTTACCTTCCTCAAAAAATTATGTGGGATTTATATAAATAAAGACAATCCTTTCCTAAGATAAGATTAGATTCAAATATAAGGAAAATAAAAAAAATATTAGAAGAATATTACCGTAAAATTCAATAATAGAATAATTATAGACTTGAGATTTTTTTCATTGTATCATTAAGTGTTTTCTTCAACTAATTAAACAGATAATAATTTATGTGTTACAATGATTCTATTAAAAAATTATTCTGATACAGTAGAGTGGGTAGATTCAGAATAAAATAAGACATTAGCAGTTTTAGAGTGGATGGTTAGTGTACCTTTCACCACTTCATTATCATACCTCATATTAAAAATAGATATCACATGAGATTTTTTTCTATCTTTAGGCTTAATATGTTTCTAACATTTATCATCATAATTAACCATCTAATTTGTGCATCAGCTAGCCTAAGGCATATACAACATGAATTTGAAACACTAATGCTTGGGTGGCGAATTTAGTGGTAGTTTTCCTCTATTATTGGATAATGTTTTCCTATCACTTCGACATTAGATTTCATGATGACCTCCCTTTCGACACTTATAGAATTTACTAGTCCCCTAAAGACAATTTCCTTAATGTATCATTCTACACTATGAGAGTAAAAAAGTCTCATCTTCTTCCCTCTATGGTTTTTATTATTAGAAAATCTTTTTAATTCCATATTTATTTTCTTATAAAAAAAATGATATTGATGGGTGTACCAAATAACCATTTATACCTAGATAGACCATTATTTGATTTATTTATAACTAATAATGTCCCTTATGGACAAGGCCCTTTTGAGACATCATTTCAAGAGACTTAGGAATTGATAAATCTTCCTTTTTGGTTTAATTATAATACCTAAAGCATAACACACATGTCTTTTAAAATTTACCTCACATCCAATAATATATTCATCATCCTTCTGCTATAGATCAAGGAATAACTTCTCTATTATTTACAAATAATACAAGGTAAGTAATTATTGAATAATAATATATTGAACACATCCCACTCCAGTGAGTCAATTTATTCCTATTACATTTTAGTTTATGATGAGAGTACACCATTGATCTACTTCTCCTTCTACATAATAAAAAACCAAAATGATTTTTTCATGTTCCAAAAATTGTATAATAGAAAATAATTTTTCAATGGTACTAATCCATTTCTCAAAAACTAGTGGATTAGAAGATCCACCAAAGAAGATGGATGTTACCTCATTATGGACTCAATATAATGCCATTCCCTCCTTTTATTATTTGTAATCTCAACATGATTTATAGCTTGAGAAAGTTTCACAATAATAAAAGGAATATTTTTCGTTCCATCTCCCATAACATTTGGTTTTTGAGGAGGAAAATAATTTTATTGTATATGACATTCAACATTAACATGGTTCCATCGGGTTCCATCCTATAACTAAAAAAATAATGGCATGAGAAACAATAATCACAGTGGAAAACTGCATAACCATGGAAAATAATTTATAAGAGGTCTAAATTAGGACATAATACTTCAAATATATGATAACATAAGTTAAACGTAGCCCATCCATGATCATAATCTATAAATAAACTTCATAATAGTTTATAAATGAATTGTTAAATTATCTAAGAACATCCTATAGAAGTTTCAAACTATGTGTATAGTAAGGTCACACTCATCATTCACCATAATGATGGATGATATATACTCAAACAATTATTTTAATGGTTATTACTGATAGATGAATCTGTGCTAAAACCACATCCATTTTTAGTATCCAAATAAGAATGTTTTTCTAGGAAAACCACACTCATTTCTTTACCATAACTTAGGATGTTCTCCAATACATAGGATTATTCAAAGGGTTATCACTAAATTTTTTTCATTCTTTTTCCCAAAGGTAAATAAAAATTTCTCTCATACCAACTAAAAGAACTCATACTTTTCATAAATAGATATTAAATATTAATAAATTAATAATCATTGTATAAAATTACAACCCATGATAGAACCATATAGTTTTATTGTCTTTAGAAAATTTAATACATAAAAATATTGTTTCTAAAATATACACATCATATCCAACATAATTCTTCATAAATAGAACCCTTTCTAGACACATTATACTTAAATATTTTCTTCATACCCAAGGGAAAAGATAAAAACAATGGGTGAGCTCAAATGATCAATAAGGGTAAACAAGGGAGATACCAAAGATCATTTATGAATAACATGACCATAAGGGTATGAGAGTATGAGAATATCATTTGAAAACCATACCCATAAAATCATAGGTCATAATCTCGAGTCATGGAATAAATCATGGAAGTTTATAAGACATGAATTATAAAGAGATCAAAGAACATGATCCATGAAAACATAACATTAGAATAAGAACATGTTTTAAAAGTGTAGTATAATCATAATTATTGAAATATTTTTTCATGGTTACCCACCAAGAAATTCATAATTTAACAACCATATATTTTATTATTCATTTATTTTAAATAAATTTAATCACTTCTATAGATTGAGATACACTCAATCCTGAGTCTAAATGAATTATAACATAGTATATCATAATAAAAAATATGTTAAATTGGAATGTATGAATATAATTTACTAATTTATTAAAATTTATTATTTACACACGTATAAAATAAATTCTTTGGTTATCAATTGACTATAAATAAAAAAATGAAATCATTTGAATGAAAAAGTGACATTTTCTATAAAAATTATTTTTATGTACACAATGTATTTATATCATAGTCATTTAAATGAATCACCATTGGTGAATTATTTCAATGTTATATATATATATATTATATTCAATCAAATGTTTAAATATTAATATAATATTTTTACTATACATGGGATAATAATAAATAATATTTTATGGTTAAAAAATATATTTCTCTAAAAAAGAAGTTTCATAATATTTTGGAAACTTATTTTAAAATTAATTTATAACACTTATAGACATTTAATTTGGTAAAATGAATTCCATATTTGGAATCAAGATGTTTAAATTAGGTAAATAGTTCCATTTTATTTTAAATAATTTTAAATAGTAATGGTGGGAAGATTTATCATCGTGGTAAAGGGTAAATAAAGTTAATCTAGGTTAAAACTAAGTTATAAGGTCAACCTTTTTTTATCTAAAAACCTATTGGATGAAGTAGATTCTACCATTTTCACAATAGGAACCAAATTTAATTTATTAGGAGACACTTTTTTTGGAAAATTACCTATATAATATTTAAAATGAAGAAAGTTACAAAATGTCACTCTTCTAGTTTTAAATATATATCATGTGTTCACATAGTGAGAAAATAATTTTATGGATAAATATTAAGGGTAATTTTTTTTATAATGAAATTATATTCAAAATGGTAATTTTTTTAATTTTTCTGTGATTAATTAATTACCTTAAATTATTTGGCATTGTTAATGTAAGTACCCATGTTTTTCCAGACTACAGTTTTGAGGAGAAAGTTGAATTTATTATTTTAGGTGATTATGAAGGTAAAAGTGGTAATTTTATCCTATAATATGATCTTATATAATTTTTTTGATTACTCTATTGGTCTTAGAATAGGGTTTTTACCATTGGATAAGAGTTTGGTGGAATTCTGAGTTGTTTGAATTTTAATGGAATAAATAATATTTATTATTTTAAAAAAATCAATATTCATTTATTCACGTAGGATAATTTAGTGATATATTTTTAAAGGATCATCTAATTTATATTACATATCCCTTATTGAGTCTGGAACTATGAGTTTTTTATAGGTAGATCATACACTCTGGTCGGATTCCTGGGCTAGTCAGGGGCCCCTTTTTCTTTTCATTCATTTTTTCATGTCCTTTTATTTATTTTATTTTTTTCTTTTCCTTTCCTCCCTCTGGATTCTCATGTAATACCTATGGATTCCCACTTCATGTGACCTAAGAGATAAAATAGGGATAGGGAGAGTGAGAGAGAGAGAGGGATGGAGGAGTGCAGGTATTGTCACAGAGCTCTTGACAAGCTGGATCAACATATGGTAACTATGGACCACAAATTTGAGTAAAGATTTGGTGGTTTCCACCCAAAGGTAGGCTATTTTTATGTTTTGATGAAAATACCCCTTATATTCATCATTTTTAAGTTTTTAACTCCTATTATGATTTCTTATGGCCCCTTGAGGTCTGATCTGTTGATTTAGGGTTGACAAATGGGTTTGGAACATTTCGATGGGTTTTCGTTAGGGAAAACCAGGATACATTATGTGTGGTTCAAGGTCACACACTATGTGTTCTTCCCATTTAGGTAAGATGATTTTTTTAATTACACATCATTTGATAGGATGTACACACTGTGTACTGGGTCTTGTTTGTGTAGCTGAGTATCCATATAGGTTACCCGTGTAATGGTACATGGCTATATATAATAGATGACCAGACAGGATGTGGGTCATATTCCATGTAAAAGTATATGTCCAGGAAAATTGAGGGACACAAGTTGGTACCCTGTTTCCATTACACACCATGTTCCCATTTCAAGCCACATGTACCTGGGAAATTTTACACCTAGGCTGGCGGGAGTACATGCCCATGTGGGGATTTTGGATTACACACTGTGTACTGATGAAGACACACCGTGTACTACCCCTTGTAACACTTTGAGGGGTTTTCATATCTTTTCTCCCAGAATATGGAATTGTACAAAATATTATTACATTATGAATATAATTTCACATAAATTGAAGTTATAAGACATACGAAATGTTTAGGGAACTCATGAGTGGAATTTCATACCTTTCATGAATGGAGAGGTTCTTCCTCCAGTACTCATATCCAGTTATATCCTAATATTTAGACTTTTATTATGAGATGATCCATGAGTTATATCTCTTGACTAATGCCTTTGTATTTTTTTTGAGTAATTATCCATTGTGATATGTTCCCTTATGTCCTATAAGGCCGTGAGACCAATTGTTATCAAGGATCCCTTGTAAGATTCCTCAGTTTAGGTTTCTACCAAGAGGATCCCATGTAGGATGCCTGTATCTTATTTCTATACTATAGATACTCTGAGGGATGAATGATTTTATGAGCTAATCTACAGAGTCTCTTTTAGGATCCCTTTTCCCATGTAGTGTTCCGAGGATCTCATGTAGGATGCCTATGATTCTTACGCTGGATTGAGGGTCTCGAGTATGATTCCTTTTTCCTATGTACCTTTTTTTAGGATCCCTTGTACGATGCCTCCATATGATTTCTATTATAGGATCCAATGTAGGATTAATCTCTTACCTCATCAACTAAATATCCCAAGTAGGATTCCTACCCTTATGCATATACCTCAAAGATACAAAGTAAGATTCCTCTTAGTGTTTGAATTGAGGGACCTAGTGGGTTCCCCATTGTTTAACCGACCCTAATCTAG
Source organism: Viscum album (assembly GCA_963277665.1). NCBI lineage: Eukaryota > Viridiplantae > Streptophyta > Magnoliopsida > Santalales > Viscaceae > Viscum > Viscum album. The sequence continues at coordinate 2,007,015,724 of OY728126.1, read as the reverse complement.
TATGTTGGGTATGGGTAGAGATGGTTGGGGGTGTCACATTAGAACCCGTTCTGAGTATTTAGTCTCATGGGGTTGTGATATTAGTGATGGGTTTAGGTATTCATCCACCCTCACTCATTTATTTATACTTTATCATGTTTATTTCTGATGAAGAAATATTTACCATATGTGCTTCTTAATTGTTGGTTGTTGATCCAGAAACAATGAATATTTATTTCTCTTTGGTATTCTGAGGCATTCTTCTTGGGATATGAAATATGAGACTGAGTTTTTTTGGAATTTACATAGGTGTTTCTCAGAATCCAGCTATTGAGACTTACATGATGTATATAGAATGCCTTGGAAAGTTTTAGTCCTTAGATTATGATGACTTATTATGCCTTAAGTGATACTAGGATTTCCATTGTAGGAATTCCTTGGAAAGAATCATAGGCTTGATGACTTGTATACCTTGACTAATAATTGGATTCCCTATTGTAGGAATACCTTGTATGAACTCATAGGCTAGTTTTTTATGGTAGTGGATTCCTTGGATGAGTTTTTTACTTGGGTATTGATTCTGTAGGATGCCTTGGGCCTTGCCACTTCTTAGATCTGGCATGGTTGGGCTCTCTTTGGGAATGTTATGTAGACATGCTCCTTGGACCCCACTATACTCTTTATTGAATTTCCATGGAGATTAACCTGGTACTCAATGAGGATTCCTTGGTCTTGGATACCTCGAATCTAGCCCTTTATGTTCTGAAACTTGATTATACAACATAGCTATGATCGATGTTATACATGTTATTACACAACATGGGATGATGAGAATTCCTTGGCCTTTATACAATGGATCTGACCCTTGGGGCCTGACACATTATTACTCAACATATGTTGTAGAAAGTTTCATTGAACTTTTATAGGATTTATCATCAGTATATAGTATCTTTGTTTTAATGATTTGAGGCGGGTAAGAGTGAACCCCAGTGTAGGAAGAATATCCCCCTATGGGTTTATAGCTTTCTCATAAAAATTTATGCACCAACTAAAGCAGGTATATTTCAATTGGTATTATAGAACTAGATATCAAATTAATGTTACATGGATTGAGTGGTACAACACCTAGCTCGATTATTTCTCACATGATGTCCAAGTGATTAGGATTATAGACCCAAAAATCGACTACTGATAAGTTTTCTGTTATTTTATTCACCTACTAATGAATATTCATATTTATGTTTTTATGTATAACTATGGGACTATACATGTATATGTATATAGATATGGACATCCATGGTGGCACTTTTCAAATTAATCAGGGTCATGGAATCAAGGTTTCAATCATGATTTCTTATTTGTTGGTTTTAATTATCTTTTTAGTTGTGTCTCAGCTAGACTGAGCGGTTTGATTTTTAATACACTTATAACAGTATATTTATAGGTTTCTAATTGGGATAGCTTACTAAGAATATTTCTCACCCTTGAATGTGATCCTTGATGTATGTGTAGAACTTATGACTTTTTTTAAGGTTGAAAATGCGTTTAATGGTGGATAAGGATGAGGCCTAGAGTTTCATGACCGAGTGAAACTAATCATTTTGTTTCTTTTGATCAGGATAGTGTAGTTCTATAGTGTATCAAAAATGGGTATGTGGTCTGGAATAAATTTCATAGGAGGTCCCTATACTTTTAATTCAGTTTCTTTTGTACTCTTGTATCTGTATGGTCAGTTCAGTAGGGGGCCAATGTTGTATGTATGGAATAACTATTCGAGATTCTATAGATTTTTCATTTATCATTACATCATGTTCTATTTCAATTTATTTAATGGTTCTGAACTCTATTTATTTATTGATATGTGTGATACTGACCTATTTCCACTATCTCTCACTTTGATATGAGGGAAGAGTCTCGCAACTATCACACCCTAGGCCATCACTGCATGTCGAAAGCTTCTGTTGTATAGGGATACACATTTGAGGCCTTGTAACCAACTGGCTTGGGGAACTGTTTTAGAGGAATTTGGGTCGGGACATCAAAAAGTGGTTTTAGAGGTGTTATTTTCCAGTATTTACAATTTGAGATATAGTGGATAGGATTATTATGAATATGTCATAACCTGTGATGGATATTGGAATGATGCATTGATTACAAATGTTTTAGTAAGAGGTTTCCAAGGGTATGACATTGATCTTCTAATCTAAGGAATTTATAGTTGTATATGATTTTGAACTTGTGTACTGCACATGTTTTGTAGATGTTATTATTTACAATGGATCTATGGATCATGGCAATTGGAAAGCAGTCATAGAATGATTTTGACTCTTGGATGGAAAAGGTAAGGGGTGTCACATGAATTAATTTTGGCACGTAATATTTATATCATATAGGCCTGCTAGTGTGTGTTTTTACTAACAAAAGAGGCCTATTTAATTAGGCCTACTAAGATATATATATATATATATATATATATATTTCATTTCTATGCAAGGTTATGTGGATCTATTTTGAGGCATTGGTATTGAGGATGATGACCCAGTCCTCATGCATGAGAGGTGTAGTGACCATAGTAGATTGATATGGAAAATTATGCCTTTTGGTAGTACCCCTTGTAGGGTGTTGTTTCTCAGGTCATGGTTACATAGTCAGATCACTAAGTATGATGTCAATGGATACTATGAATTTTCATGAAAATTGGACCCTTATAGGGTATCATCATAAGAATATGCCCAATGAGTGTTAATTCAGTGTCCCTTCTGCATTGGTATCATGACCTCTAGGGAGTAGTTCCTTATGAGGATGCTCAGTGAGGATCAAGTCTATGTAGGCCATGTTTTTAGTTTTGAACCTCATAGTTCATTGTGATCTTTACCTTCTTTAGATAGGTCTCATATTTTGGGCTAGGTGGTTTGACCTTGGGACCTAGTTGTGAGACTTGTTCTATAAGTCTAGGTGGGAGACCTAGAGACCCTTATTTTTGACTTACGACCCTATAGGTTGATGCCTATTTTTTCTAAGGGAAACTATGAGAGAGAGGTTATACCATGTTTTGAAATTAATTTTTAGTAAGTGATCTTAGTTTTATACTCATTTTGAGATTGAGGAATGGTAGATGCTTGAGTTTTTCATTATAGTAATATTGATGCCCTCATATTTTCATAAGAACATAAGGTTATTTGGTATGAGTAATAACATCTATGGACATGAATTTATAGGTTCCTGGATTGATCACCCAATGTTTCCACTATTTCTAATATATTCAGAGCACCGGTAGATTCTTGTGAATGGAATGACACCATTTGATGGGCAGTTGTTGAATATGTTATGGCACAAGTGAGGGGTTGATTTTAAAGAGGAGTTATAAGGGATATTTTAGTATAATAAGGCTGATGTTTCATGTAGCATGGCCATATTAGCCTTATAATGGATGACTCACAGGGGTACGAGTTGAGTAATGAAGGTACAAACTGATTGCGTGTGGTATTATCTAAATTATTAATTAGTGAGTGATCGTGTGCATGCTGAGGAATGATGTTTTCCAAGACACACTATGGGCTTGGTTTCCTGGGAGTTGTGGTTAAAAGAAGAATGCCTTTCCATGGTAGAGGATACATCAGGGGTGAATGGTGTACCATAAGAATTTTGAGCCACGATTGAATCCTAGTCAGGTTTTGATCGGATGTGAGCTTGGCTTGGAAGGAGATGTACATGACCATTTTAGAATCATAGTGTACTCTTGTTAGAGATGATTATTCTCTATATTGATTTATTCTAGACTATGATTAGAGAGTATCGAACCAACATGATTCTCATTTTATTTTCAAATTTCATTCCTTGTTAAGAAGAGAAAACCTATTGGGGTTACACTCAAGGAGCAGTGTAAGGTAAGCCATATAGTGTGGAGTGCACCATTATCCATTTGAGGGTGGTGACCCTCATTTTTAGTTTAGATTCAGTGTTTTCTATTATCTATTGGGCTTGAAGTTTTTTTAGATGATGATAAGGTTATTAATATGGTGGGGAGTACCAGATCAGTCATAGTTGAGTATCTCCCTTGTAGGATATAGATACTGATGCTATGAGACTGGTTATTGGATAGTTAAGATAGCTTCGTTTTGCAGATACATGGGTTGAGAGCATATATTCTAGTCTTACCCCTAAGTCTTATTAGGGATGAGAAGGTTTTTAGAGGGGATATTATAAGGACCAATTTTTTTCGAACTGTATTTTTGAGCAAAAGTTATCATTTTTTCTTTCAGATGCTTATAAGGGATAAAATGGTAATTTTACCCTAGAAAATGGTATTGTATAATTTTTCTAACCACTACGTTGTTCCCATAATAGGGTTTTTACCCTAGGACATGATTTTGGTGGAATTTTAATCCATTTTAATTTTAGCAGAATAAATAGTATTTAATAATTTTTTTAAAATGATTTTTTTTAATTTATTCGCATAGGTTCATTCGGTAATATATTTTGAACATTAAATTAGATTGAGATTACATCTCCATATTTGAGTCCAAAATAGAGAGATTTTAATATGTGGTTTATAAACATAGGTCGAATGACATAGTCAATTAGGGCCCCCTTTTTCTTTTCCTTTCTTCTCTTTTTTCTTTTTCTTTTCTTTCTAATCTATTTTTTCTGTTCCTTTCTGCCTCTAGATTCTTGTTCACACACTGAAGATTCTCCTTCAAACAACCTAAGTGAAAAAATAGGGATATTGGGGGAGAGATATAGGATGAAATAGGGGTGAATGGAGGTACCATCACATAGCTCTCAATGCGATGGATTTACTTGCGGTAACCATAGATCATGAATTTGAGCGAATCTTTGGCAGTTTTTTCCCAAAGGTTGTCCGTTTTGATGTTTTTCCACAAATACCCCTTATATTTTTAATTTTCAAGTTCTGTACCCATATTATGATTTCTTATGGCCCCTTGAGGTCTGATCTATTGATTTCAGGGTGAAAACAATGGTCTTAGGTATTTCAAAGGTTGTTCATTCAGGAAAATTGGGCTGCAAAATGTGTGGGTTGGGGTGACATGACTTATGTTCTTCCCACTTAGTGAAGATGAATTTTTTGAAGTACATGTCAAGTAATTAGATTCATACAAAATGTTATGGGTCTTTGATGTGTAGCCGAGTACCAATCTAGGAAACCCATGTAGGGGTACATGGCTATGTATAATACACGACCATACCCTATGTGGGGCGTACACCATGTAAAAGTACACAGCTTAGCCAAGTAGGTGGCTAGGCCGGTTGAAAGACATGGGTAGGCAGCCCATGTTGGGTAAACATCATGTACCCATTTCATATGCCATGTATCTTGGGCATTTACACTCCTAGGTAGCTGGTTGTACACACCATGTGGAGCATCAGGAGTACACATCATGTACTCATGGAGACACGTCATGTACTGCCCCTTGTAACCCTTTGAGGGGTTTTCATATCTTTTCACCCATGAGTCGAAATTGGACCCAATGGTTGTCCATTATGAGTATCTTTTTGGGTATATCATAGTGGTAAGACTAGTAAAGTGTTTAGAGAACTCCAGAGTGTTATTTTAGGCCTTTCATGAATGAAGAGGTTCTTCCTCTGGTACTCATATCTAGTAGTCTCCTGAGAGTGAGACCTTTATTCTAAGATAATCCATGAGACTAGTTGTTATCATAGATCCCATGTAGGTTTTTCCTATTTATTTTTTGACCTAGATGATCCCATATAGGATTACTTTATCTTATTTCTATACCAAGGATCCCCTAAGGGATGCCTTTGCTTATGAGATGGTCTAGGGTGTCCCTTATAGGACCCCTTTACCAGTGTACCATTATGAGGATCCTATATAGGATGCCTATGCTTCTTTACACTAATGGAAATCCTATATATAACAACTTCCCTATAACAACTTCACTATATCAACAGTTTTATTAAACTGTTGGTATAGGGGGTCCTATCCAAATGGTTTATAATAACTGTTGGATTAAGACTTTGTATGTAAGGCTATCCAAATAGTTTTAAAAAATGGATGGGATAGTTTTTCCCCAAATGCAGAATTGCCAGAACTCACTCCCCATTCTAGATTCGATTCATTTTTTCCTACCTGAGTGCTACTCTCTTACTAGCTGAAGACCACTCCACCTCTTCCAACAGACGATCCATCCTAGTTTAAATAAGTTTCTTTCTTCCACTTCAAATTGGTGAGTTATAGTTATATCTTCTTCCTACATTTATTTAGTATTTTTATATACCCTATTTAGTTTATTTTCCTATCTACTTTAGTGTCTCATTATTTAAGGTTTTCATTTGATTAGTCTGGAATATGCAATTCGCACATTCCAAATACTTTAGGCTAGAGAGATGGAATGAATGTCACTTCGTGAACCACTACGACCATCTCTAATTTTTCAAAGCATGTTACAAAATATTAGTGTTTTAGGGAAACTATATTCTGCACCATTCTTCATGTTTAGAATCATATTTTGAGGTATTTTACCATCAAAACTATTTCCTTTCTTCAAAAAGGGAGTTCTAACAATTAATTTTTGTATTTTTTCCTGTAATTGTAAAGTTTTTAAAAGATTAATGGAAACTACTTTTTTTACTAATACCATTGTCTTTATTCCTTTCTAATGATTCATATATGACATAATAATGTGTAAAATGTTCTTAAAGGAAAATAATTGTTAATGTATTAATACCACATGACCTTTTGGTATTTTTTTGACACCCATTTCTCATTTTCATTTTCATTGGTCACCAAACATTCACAAATATCATTAGTGACCTTAATTTGGTTTAATATTACCAATATTCCCTATCTTGTATGTCTTTTTAAATTTTTATTATGATGGTTATCCATGTATATTTGACACTTGGTTCACTAGAATTTCTATAAATTGTGATGTCTACCTGATGGTCACCACCTCTGGTGGTACTATTTTTCAAGATTTGGGGGAAGTAAATACAAAATTCTCATAACTCTTCAATGAATCCTTTATATTTGAATTCAAATGATTGATTAAATAATAGGGAGTGAGTTCCAAAATGAATTTGGAATAAGTGGTGTGTGCGAGTCACATGGGATAAGTGACTTTTGTGAGGCCCGTTGGGGAAGTACCTGTTATATGCACTTGGGAGAAGTGACCTATGTGAGGTACTTGGTAATAATTATCAACTTTTCCAAATTCATGTCCAAGGATACAAACCCACTTGATATGGAATTAACCCACCTTTGACCCATGATATCCTTTACTCAATGATAAATTAAAATAATTACATTAGTACTAATAAAATCTTGTATGCCTACTTCAATACTTCCAATAGATTAAAAAACAGGAAGATGAATACCTTTTAAATAACACACCCAATTAAAAATATCATCGATCACCAATACGACAATTACACCATTGATTATAAATATCATTAATTACGAAATAAAATGATCTTTATAAATTTTTAATTAATGCCAACTATTTTCTCATAATTATCCTAGAGAGATATTTCTTTATAGAATGATTTTCCATCACATTTACAATGTTTCACATAATTCCCAAATTTATTCCTTTTTATTATAATCCACTAAAATAACATAAATTGAAATGAATTGACCATACCCCTAGAAAATAATGTTGTGCCCAATTGGCCAAATAAGGCTTGAAAATAAATGAACTGAACCGATAAACCATTTACAAACTAGAAACTAACCAAACTAAATAATTATATCTACATTGTAACTATAAGAACTTGAGAAAACCAACTGAATTGGATTAAAATTACATGATCTAACCCAAATAGACATGAGTAGACTCGTACTATAGTAATCTACATAAAATTGAACTAAAATAAAAATAAGTGAACTAAATTGAACCTATCTAAAATAAATTATATAGTAATGATAAAAAATTAAATGACTTGAATAATTTTTAATAAATTAGTATTCCTTAATTAATTCACACCTCATCTTATTTCTTATTTGGGTTACACATTAGTTATGTATTTATAATTAACTACATATTTGTTTTCACATGTAGGAAATGATAAAATTGAGGAAATATGATGAAAATGGATGACCGAAAACAATCAATGAATTACTAATTTTGGATTCCATTAATTAGTGCCTATTGCGAGTATTTTATTTCATAGATATATCTTAATAACACATAAAGTCACATGATTAATTTATTTTAATTTTAATCAGGATCCACCACCAAGGTGCTACTTATTTACTGACCATCCTGCTAGTTCTACTGCTCAGGTTGTTGATACTAGGGTGTGTGGTACTACAACTAGGAGATCTAGTAATCACACCCAATGAAACCTCATCCATCCCCATAATGTACCATATATCACACCTGATAATATTTCATTTTAGTTACAAACACTAGGGATATTTAGGACACCCATGTTTTCACTAGTAATTATATCTAAGCCTCCTCACATATCTTTCCTATATCTGATAATGAATCTTACTTCTTATCCTTCATATTCATTTCCATAGCCATATACTCCATCTTCTTTCGCTTATACATCCTTCTCCACAAGCTTCTACCTTACTTCTTCTTAAACTCTTGCGATTACATATTCTTAACCTGCAGAACATACTTTGGGACCCACTACATCTATATAGGTAGCTATTCCTTCAGTTATTATGGATATAGTGACTCCCCCTGAGAATGAATCCTCAAGTATATTTATAGAATCCTCGTAATGTTTTCCATAATTTATTTTTATTATAAGATGTATTGATATAATATATATTTTCTTATTTTATAGTTGGATCTAACAATAAGTGTCATGGGAGTACACACATTCCTGTGATGTGGAACCGCCCCACACATCTGATGGTGGAGTACAATGAAGACAAACAAATTATTGGAAAAACATGATGAGAATGTGGGAGTTTTTTTTGATGCTTAACAAATACACCAACATCATTGTCATCCATCCTCTATAATGGAGACACCTACCAAATGAACTAAAGGAAAATTATTGGGTACAAGTATGGGTAAAAAAGTTCATTTTATTTAATGTTATATGATTATTTTATTTAAATTAATTAATATTTCAGTGGCAGCTTCATTTAAAATTTCCCGATGGTGTGGCTGCGAGGCCAACACAACTCATGGAATTGGGAGAGTTGTGGCGAGGCTATAAGCATGAGTTTTATACTGGATATCATGCTAGAATTGGCACAAATTTAGAGGTCACACCTATCATGGATGAATATCCAATAGAATATTATTGGGAAATTATTACACATTGGATGAGTAATGAGTTCAAGGTATTGATCAAATATAATATTTTTAACTGAAAATTACCATGAGTTTCATTAATACATATTTTTGTATTATTGAATATTTTTTATTAATATTTCAAAAAAATAAAATAAATAAGGAAGCTTCAAAATATCTTTACACGTTAGGGTGGGCTAAGATGACCTACCACGAAAGGAAGTTGGTACGACATTAATTTATAATTTTTTTAGGTTTATGTTGATATAAATATCACATAAATTAGATATGAATTTATATTTAATTAATTTTTATATCTCATGAAAAAATGGTGTCCAATCAGCTTACAAATTCCCTTGACAAAAAGTAGTTAAATTGATTCGGTCCTTCTTAGGTAATTGACTCCTAAATTGTATGTTTTATCCCTTCATGATAGGGATAGAATTCTTATACCGTTTACTTTATTGTTTAATTCTATCCTAGGTCTTAAGAAGTTAATCCCTATGTTTTACACCTCTTAAACATTGAGATACTAAATAAGATGATAAAGATAGAATTGATGATGACCTAAACAAACCCAAAAAAATGGAATCAAACCAAATCAAATAGACGTAAATAATGATGGATTGAATCAAACTCAATCAAATAGAATTGAACTAAAATAAACTATCCTAGGAATAAATAAACTTATGTAAACATAAAAAAGTTTAATAACAACCTAAAACCAATAGAAGAAAATTTATTTTTATAAAAATACCCAAATAAATTTACCAACCAAATAAAGACTAAGACCAACCTAGACCTAATAGAACCAAATATTATAAAAAAAACCATAATAAACCAAATTATATAGAATTTAATCAAAACATACAAAAATAAATATCTTTTTGGATATTATAGAATAAAATTAAAACCACTCAAATCTGACAAAATAAAGATGAATAGAATTGAACCAAATTGAACTAACTTGGCCATAATATTCTCAATCATATTCGAACCAAATTTAACAATATTAAACTAAAATAAATTGAATAAAAATAAATTAAAATAATCATTAGAAAAAACAAATTGGATTGGACCAACATGAATTGACCCAAATTGATCTATACTAATGTAAATCTAGTTGAAGTGGATTGGTTTTAAGAATCATTATCTAAAGGAAATAAAACTAGATCAAACTAAACAAGAATAAATTAACCAAAATATAACCAAATGAAATTGATTCAAACCAAATATAACTCAACTATAATGAAATAAGTCAAACCAAATGGAATAGATCTAAAAAAAACTCAGTAGAATTAAAAAAAATAGACTTAAAAAGGTCACTAATGAATTAATTATGGCGTTCACACAACCACCTTATTATTGATTACTATGATAAACTTTTCACTTATATATATGTTATATCTATTGATAACCAATTCACTGATACTCAGTTATAACTCACCTACCATATGATTTTATTTTCAGCATTATTAAAGATTAATATCTATGTGATTTTAGTTATGAAATTAATTATTAGAAACATATTTTAAATTATTGCTTCTTATATTTAATGTCATTATAGTGGGAGATTTTGAATGTTTAAGGTTGTGTTCCTCGCGAAAAACTATTTTGCTCAAAGATAAAGAAAAAATATGTAAGTCTAGTTAATGAATAGACACAACAGAAGATTGAAAGTTTTAATTTTTTTATTTAAATCATTAATACCTATTTTATAACGTAATAGTATATTTATTTTTTTAACAAAATTCTTTGGGGGACCTTAATACCTAGGAATCTGACAACATTGGGCCAAATGACCATTTACATCATGTTTTGGGAGATAAGCTCCATGAAAGAGTATGTTTCTAACCAGGGAAGAGTATTTTCATAACAAGCTATTGGCCAACTTCATGTACCGTTTCCTATATCACCGACATGGGAAAATCTAATGCATGTGCAGAATAGGCCGAGGCTAAGGAAGAAAAGACCAAAAAATGGACATACAGGTGGAAGAACAGAATCAATGTGAAAACACTAAATTTATGAATCTAATGAATGTTTTATGTCCATTACTTCCACCAGAGACTTTAATAAGTTATAATTCATATATATTGAAAATTTATGCATTATATAGTGCATTAGAAAGTAGTTCTTGTGGTGGTTGGTATGATGACGTTTCTGAAAATGGTGACGGAAAGGATAATGACATGGAAGAGGACAGGGAAGAGGGTGAGGATGATAGAGAGGAAGAGGTTGAGGAAAAAATGTGGTTGAGGTTGAGGATGAGGTCAAGGGATATGGAGAGGGAGAGGTTGAGGATGAGTCTAAGGATGAGGATGAGGCTGAGGATGATGGTGATGAGGGATAAATTGATCCTTTATATTTTTTATAGATATTTATGACATTTTTTGTTTGTTGAATTTTTTATGTGATGGTTTGTATGTTATTATCACTAGTTAAATGCCTCAAATGTTTTACTATGTGATCATTATTTGTGAATTGGTTTTTAGATATTTGACGATAGTATGTTGGTTACATTACATGTTCTATTTGTTAAGGATGTTGTGTTGGTTGTCTTATAGTTTTTTTTGGAGGCCCTACTTTCATTTGTTTTGGGATCTTTGATTTCTTATTGGTTGCATTATGTTTCTATTTGAATTCATATTTCTTGTTGAAGATGTTTTTTGTATGTTCTATATGTGATGTTTTGGGTTATCTGGGTTCCATATTGAGTTTTGTTTTTATTTCCTATTGGTTACATTGAGTTTCTATTTACAGGTTCCATATTGAGTTTATATTGTAGGTTCTTTGGGAAAGGGTAGGGTTGCTGCTATCTGGGAATGGGGGGGGGGGGTATATACCAAAAATTTCCAAACCATTGGTATAACCTTTAATTAAGGAAAAATCTATAAAAATGGTTCATAACCATTGGGATAACTCTATATTAATGGTTCATAGTGAACCATTGGATGTCATGAAATCCAAAAAAAACTATACCGACAGTTCAATAAGAACAATTATTATATGACTTTCCCAATACCATAGATCCAATAGTCTAGAGAACCATTTTTATAGGAAATAACAATGGTTCTATAGTCTATACCAATGGTTATAAACTATTGGTATATGCATAAATTTTAGCAGTGTACACTGGATTGAGGTTCCTGAGTAAGATTCCTTTTTCTTAAGCACCATTTTGAGGATCCCTTGTAAGATGTATCCATTTTCTTTCCATTATAGGATACCATATAGGATTCCTCCCTTACTTTACAAATAAGGATACAGAGTAACAATACTTCGATTATTTTTATACCTCCAAGATCCCAAGTAGGATTCCTCTCAATGTTTGACTTGAGGGACCCAGTGGGTGACCCATTATTTGATCGACCCTGAGCTAGTACATCAAGTATTGGTTGAGATGGTAGAAGGTTTCACCTTATAACCTGTTTTAAGATTGGGATCCCATGGGGTTGTGATAGTAGTGGTGGGTTTTGGTGTTTTTCTACCCTCACTCATTTTTATACTTTCATATGTTTATTGTTGATGAAATGTTTGTTACCATAAGTGATTCCTAGTTGGTGGATGTTGAGTTTGAAGAGAGTAACTTTCTTTCCCATTGGGATACCCATATGTTCTTCCTAGGATCCGGCATCTGAGCCTGATTTTTTAGTATTTCTAGAGGTATTTCTTGGAATCCATATATTGAGCCTTACATGATGTACATAGGATTCCTTGAACATTTTTATCTTCTTGGATCCTGATGAATTTTTATGCCTTGAGCTATACATGGACTCCCATTATAGTAATTCCTTGGAAGGACTCATAGGCATGAAAAATTGTATGCCTTGAGTGATACTTAGATTCCCCATTGTAGGAATTCCTTGGATAGACTCATAGGCATGTTGTTTGCGGTAGTGGATGACATGGATGAGTTTTCTCATTGGATATTGATTCTATAGGATTCCATTGGCCATTCTACACCCTGGACCTGACTTTCTTGGACCTACATTGGAAATGGTCTATTGAAGAAATCCTTAGACCCCAATCAATTTATTACTGATTTTCCATTGAGATTCTCCCGAGACTCAATGAGTATGCCTTGGTCTTCTATATCTTGGATTCAGACCTTCATGGTTTGACACTTGATTATACAACATGGAAATGATGGATTTTATACATGTGGTTATATGGTGTAGTTTTGGTGAGGATTCCTTGGTCTTTATACCATTGATTGGGACCTTGGGGTCTGACACATCATTACACGGCATATGCCATAGTTGGTTGCAGTGACCTTTTACAGGATTGACCATCGGCATACAATATCTTTGTTTATGTGATTGGAGGTGAGTATGGGTGAACTGAGGTATATGATGAGTATCCCCCTATGGGGATGTTTCTTGCTCAGATAAATTTCTAGTATTGGCCGAAGCAGGTATATTTTGATTGGGATTATGAACCTAGAAATTGAAATAATGATACATGACTTGATTTGTATAAAATCCAGCTCGATGACCTTTCATAGGACATATAGTTAATCAGGATTACAAACCCAATGATAAATTGCTGATTGGTTTTATGTTATTTCATTCACTTACTCATGAATATTCATATATATATATATATATGTATAATATGGGACTATAAATGTATACAAATATATATATGGACATCCATGGTGGAATTTCCCTAGTTGGAAAGGATCATTGAACCATAGATTTGAATGTGGTTTCATGTTTGTTGGATTTAATTATCTTTTCAGTTGTGTCTCAGCAAAGTTGAGCAGTTTTCTTTTTTCATACACTTATAGAAGCATATTTATAGGTTTCTCATCAGTGCGGCATACTGATATTATTTCCCAGCCTTGAACATGTCTCTCGATGTATTTTTATACCTTATTTATGATTTTTAGGTTGAGTACGAGTTGTATAGTGGATAGAAATGAGGCCCAGAGTTTCATGATCAAGAAAATATGCTCATGTATTCTCTTCTGATCAGGCTAGTATAGTTCAATAGTGTTTGGAGACTAGGTAGATGGTCTGGATCAGAGTTCATAAGAGAGCCCTTCCATTTTAATTTAGTTTCTTTTATACTCTTGTATCTCTATATTTGACCTAGTGGGTGACTAGTGTTGTATGTATGGAATATCAATTTGGTATTTTATAGAATTTTTATTTATTATTACAGTATGTTATATTTTAGTTTATTTACTGCTTCAACCCTATTTATTTACTACTGTGTATGATACATAATTATTTTTGTTGTTTTCTTAATTTATTAAGAGGCCATAGTCTCCCCACTATCACACCCAAGAACCTCACTATTATTCGAATTAATTTAGAATAAAGGGAGGCATTCTTTAGGCCTGTAACAAACCATCTTGCATAACCATTTTAGTGGAATCCAGGTCAGGATGTCTTAATTATTAAAATATTGATTTAATTAACAAAAAAATTTATTTTAAAAATATTAAAATTAAAATATTTTGAGTGAGATATATTTTTCCAAAAAAAAGATAAATATAACATTTAAGTGATGTGTAAAATATTATATTTTAACTTCATATTTTTCATGGTGCCCTTAAAGTCAAATTAAATTAATAGTTCAAAAAATGTCATTAATGATTTTTTATAATAAATAATATCTTATTAAATTATTTGAAATTATTTAAAATCTTATCTTAGACCTTGTAAAAGGAATATGGATTAATTCATCATCCATGGTCCATTTATTTATAACCTTTCCATTTATAGTAATATTCATTACCCCTTAATATTAAAATAGTTGTTACCACGATTAAGGTAAAAAATGATTAACAAAGAGATTAATAAAAAATATAAGGTTTAAATTGACAACAAAAACATCTAAATTTCATTTTATTTTCCATTTGAAAGCAATTTTATAGAGAATTATTTTATTATCTATTAATCTTTTTAATAATTCTATGTATGTGAGCTCCCTCCCTTATAAAAGGAAACCCCTAATTCATCTTCCATACTACAATTTGAGACACATACCTTGAAAATCATCTAAAAAAATACCTTCCTAACATCCTTTTATAGATTCTATATTTTGTTTCCCAAACATTGAACCCTAGGACCCTTAAGAGGTTATCTAAAGGAGTTCTTTCAAAGTAGATGTAATCACCTTAACTTATCACTTTCTCCTTTTCTTTCTTAATAACCTCCTATAAATATATGGTGTTTATCATAAAATTATAAATTAAATATCCTAAATATACTAAAATGTTATTATTATATTCAAATCATCATTATCCACTATCTTTCCTATCAGATGGGATGTGAAAGTATCGCTCGTATGTACGTTTGACTTACTATCTCTACATAGCGATACAATTCATTTCCCCTCACCATATTTCATGTATGGTTATTATGATAGATTTAATATTTTTATATAATAATTATAACATAATTATAATTCTAGAATTATAATATCACATCTACCTTTTTACATCACAGTTATTTGGAAAACAATAACGTCTCTCGTGTGTATGTGTGGACTACCACCTCAGTGAAACAACATGGTTTTTTTCTTTTCCGTTTCACTTGGATGGTGATAAGAATATATTTAAAGAATATATATAGTATAATAATTATTATTTGAAGGTTATTTATTATTTATCTTTCTTTCGTTCTGTCAGTCAAAAAAATGAAAACAACGTTCAGGCTAACATACGACCTACCATCTTCATGAACTATGTAATTCATTTTTATATCAATAACATGTATTGATGAATATAAATATTTATATAATTAATATATATTATATTAATATCATTATTAAATTTAGTAAGACTCTGGAACCATGATCAATGTATAATGACTGAAACTACCGAAGCAAAACATACATGAAAAATGAAGGAGTTGTTACTTGGAATAGGGATTTTAACGAAGAATTGTTAATAAATGGTGATAAAATATATTTAATAAATCATATATTGTATGATATAAACTATTATAGTTATATAACATATATATAATTAATCTATTGTTAATATAAAATAGGTCTGGATTCATATTAAGGGAGTTAAACCGAAGGTAAGGTTTTTTTTCATAATCTCAACATTATTCATGATTGTTTATGTTAATGTCCATGCTAAAAGAATTAATTTATGTTTCTATCATAATCCCCATATATTTTATTTTCTTATGGTTATTTTTGTAAATGAAAATTTTTTCTTTAGTTTTACACTATACCAAAAATCATTCTTTTTAAGGAAAACTGACATTGTTTTTTTACTCATATATGAATATTTTTCTTTCATATCCATATTTTCCTTAAAATGTTTTAAAAAATATTTTTACTATTACATAATTATTTATTAAAAAAAAATTTATCCATGTTTTACTTTAATAAAATGGGTTTAAAGGAATTGCCCTATCCTTTTCTGAATGAGGCGCTCTTTGGCTCTTTTTAAAAAGTGTGAAAGGAATGTTTTTATAAATTATTCTGCATGAACATTATTTATTATATTCATAACCACTTACTTTAATGAATTATAATTTAATAGTTTATGTGGTCAGTTTAAAGAAATTATTTCCTTTAATATTTGGGAGATTTACATTTCAAATTGAAAAGGATGTATTTCTTAAAAAAAATTCAAGTCATTTTTAAAAAATATATTCATCTATCTCAACATTATTTGGTGAATATTATGAATTAATGGGAATGTAATATTTTAATATCATTCAAAATATTACTCTATATGGTTTAGGATTATGTTTATTTATTGGGTAAATTATTAAAATTTCATATGCTAGTTTTTTAATATGAATGTTTATGTTGATGAGGTTTCACCCCTTTAATATGATGAATGCTTTGGACATTGTAAGTAAATGAAATGACCCACTATAGACCCTTGATTAATCAGTAGGTATCATATGAAAAACATGTTTGTGTATTTGGAATATTCCTTAGGTGTTCATTTACATTGTATTGGCATAAGGCATTGGCATTAAAATTAGGATGTTTGACATTATGAATTCAATCATTATGAGACCAGTTATTATTACCCATGTGATTATTTATATTATCTTTTTATCGATAGATTTAGTTTCATATTTTATGGTATTCTTTATATGAAATAATTTATTATTTTTTATCTAATCCATATAATTCATGGTTTATTTATTTCGTGTTAGCTTCTACAGTATACATACCCTTACTGAGCATATGAGCTCACCCCTTTCTTATGTTTCCTTTACCTAGGATTATAGGAAGTGTATTATGATTAATATATAAGGATATGGTAAAGGGAATAATGGTTTTCTCAAAGTAAATACTATGTTGTGTTTTATGTTTTCAAATGTAATGTGAGATTCATGTATGTATCTAGTTTTGTAGGACTACTAAGCTACATGATCCTTTAGGATGAGAAAGCTTGTATATAGTACTAACATAATAAATTAACCACTAAAACTAGGATACTAGGGCTAGGTTATTTACCCATACCATGTATGGAATTTTCTAATTTTCCATGCACTCTCTTTAGGTATAGGACAACCTCCAGTGCACCCTTTTTCAAGCTTAGGATAACCTATAATATACCCACTTCTTCTAGGCTTGGGATTAACTCATGTGTATCCTTGAGATCATTGAACATTAATCCTTACCCAATGATTAATATCGCCATATAATTCCAGGGCCACCTATCACATAATCATAAACCCATCTAAATGTATTCCATGAGTTCATAAGACAATCATTATATTTTAACCCATGGATTAAAAAATGGGTTTCATTGATATTTTATTATTATAACCATAAAAAATACATATAAATAATTAATATGGTATTATAGGATCATATCCCTATTAAAGATTATATAAAATCAAACAATTTAATCAAATATAAAATATTCCTTTAAAATACCACTTGAATATTTATTAAAGAAAAGACCCTTTCCATTTTTAAATCACATATTAAAATTTCAAAATTTCAAAAATATAAAGTAAAAAATTTTATTTGTAAAGAAAACTCGAAACATTTAAATTAAGCATCAAATCATTGGTTTATCATGATGGTGGGAAATTTCATTTATTCCATGTACATTAAAATAATGACCCCTTTCATATTTTTGGTATAAAATCAAAAGTACATCATTTGTAAAATAAAAAAAGATTCCTTTTAAAAAAATATTTAAAAATTATTACATGGGAAAAAATGACTTCAACAAATAATATTATATTTTTAAAACCATTCTTGAAATGTTTTTTTTTGAGATATTTCACATCAAAGAAAAAGGGTTTTCTACTGAAGAGAGAAATAAATTTATTTTCCATTAAACATGTTTTTTTTGGACTCTTGAGTAATTAATGAGAGTAAAATTAAAGGGAAAAATGTAATATCCATAATTAATTGTAGTAGAATAAAATTCATGGTATTCTTGAGAGTTATACCATGAAATTTTATCATATAAACTTATTCATAAACAGTCCCCGTAGATAATGATATTGTAACATAAAACTTTTACCTCAAGTTTGAATTTATTCAAAAGAGTATTAAACTCATATATAATAAATTTATATTTATTAAAATTTTATAACATAGTCATTCACATAATTATAATTTCATATATGAACCACTTATAATATTTCAAAACCCATTTATTAATAATTTCTTTTTAAAATCATCATTTATGGGTGATAATTGTTTTATTTATCACTAGAATTTCAGTAGAGTAGTTCCAATAATTTTACTTTTATAGAGGAAAATTCATCCAAACAATTTCATTTATGATATAAATATAATATATATACATTATATACATATCTATTTTCAGCCAAATTATGTAGAGGTTGAAAAATTAATTACGTCATTCTGGGAGACGGTTGACCATATATTCACATGAACGATGTTTCCACATTTCTATGGATGAAAAGAACGAGAGGTAAATAATAATAAAACTCTATAAAATCATTATAATATCATAATTTTCATATATATTCCTTAAATATAACCTTATTATAATCTATTTAAATATAAAATAAAAAATGAATCAAATCTCTTTGTGAGGGTGGTAGTTCACATGTATGTAAGAGCAACATTATCATTTTCAAATGAATAGAAAGGTCAGAAAGTATATATTATATTATAATTATAGAATCATAAATTTGTAATAAATATCATATAAAAACCTTAAACCCATCATAATAACCATCACAGAAATATGGTGATGGAAAATGAATTGTATTTCTATGTGGAGGCGGTTGTCTACACGTACAAAAGAGAGATACTTTCACTTCCCATTTGATGGAAAAATGGTGGATAATAGTAGTTACATAATTTTAATAACAATTCAGTATATTTATAATAATTAATTTATTAATTTAGGATGAATACCATATATTTAGAGAAGGTAATAGAATAATTAAATTGAAAGAGGTTGGGTGGGAAGATTACCTCTTCTTCGGTAGTCTTACTTTAGATCCCTTCTTAAAGACCCTTGAAATGTTATTTCAAGAATACAAGTATATAAAATTAATATATTGGGAGGTATATAATAAAATTTTTTAGGTTTTAGTTTATATATATGACTCAAATTGGTATAAAAAAAGAGAGAATGAGAGTCCTTTTTTAAAGGTGGGAAAATACATACTTGGAATGACAAAAAATATTAAAATATAATTAAGTAATTCTCAATAAAAATGATAATTTTTTTCCATATATTAGATGTAAAATATGATAAGGTAAAAATTTAACCATACAATTAAATTTAGACATGTTTTGGTATAATTTTTATCCTTATCTTTGGGTTTAAACCCCTGGTTAACATATTTTAATCTTAACTATAGTAATCACATTTTTAATATTAATGAGATCTAATATAACTTATATGTTAAAAATAAAATCACAAATTAAAAACGGATGAATTTTTAGACCCCTTTTCATTATAATTTTACTCTTTGAATATTTTTTATAATTTTAAAAAAATTAATAAAGTATATTTATCAAAAAATACTATTACTTCCATTTTAAGAACTATTCACATAATTTGACTTCAGAAATATTATAACAACAATAAAATTTGAATAAAAAATATTGAAGCATCCCTAATATATTATATTAGTCAATTTTTTTGGGAATAAAATAATTCATCCAAACTTTATTACTTTTAATATTTTTAAAATAATGTATTTTTTTTCTTTTATTCGAATTAATACTGCATCGACGTTGCATAAGAATTAAAGATAATTATTAATTCACTAAAGAATTAAAATAATTTAAAATGAAAAAAATGAATTAATTTATATTTAAAATAAATAGTTATACCAAAATGTATTCCATTTTATCCATGTAATAAAACAATTTAGATTCATTATTGTCAAGAGAGTGACATTTGGTATTTATCATTTTCTTAACATAATATAAAGTTCATAATCCAAGAAAAATGGATCCAAGATTCAATATTATTGATAATTTGATTATACTGAAAAAAAATCATAAAATATGATAAAGAAAATTGTTAGAGGAATTTGAAAGCCTTAACCCAAAGTTTTAACCTTATTTTACCAGTTTTACTTTCAATGAGATGCTAAAAAATTACCATGGTCACTATACATAATGACCTAAAACAAAGGGGACATATTTACCAAATTTTAATCCCCCAATTAAAAATGTGGGATATATATTTTCAAGATTCATTTTTTATTAGGTGAAAAAAATATTTTTAAAATAAGTTTGTAAAATGCGTTAAAAAATATTTTTTAGAAAAAAATACATTTTTAAGCATAAAACCAAATTTATTCTTATCCTAGGCCAAGAAAAGAAATTCTATGAATTTTAAATATTTGTATTGAATATATAATATATATATTTTATTAAAATTAGTTACCAATATTGATTAGTTTAATTTATGATGATAGAAACGCATTGCACACATATTTTTTTTAAGAAAAACATATATTTTACTTTTAAATGATTTATAATCAATTGATAACCATTGAATTCATTTTATACAAATGTAAAACATAATTGTTTCATAATTTATTTATTCCACGTCATACCAACTGATCTAACAGCATGGTGATAACTATCAAATTAAACAATAATATTTCAATAGTTTACTGAGGTTCATTTAACCTCGATGTCGTGAGTTAAAAAATATATCAATGAAATAAAATTTATTTATAGAGAACTATGTCATAAAATACCGAGGTGTTATAGTATGTGATCATATGGTTTGTGATGTACCTAATCATTACTAAAAATTTATTCTCAGGATGTAGTGTCTTGGGGTTATAGTATATACATGTATTCGATCTATAATGGATATTATTATTACAGGTGTATTGTGCATGTTATGTGATCGATTGAGGTATTGTGAGTGATTACATGGACTGTGATGGACTTATGAAGTACTAAGTTGTTGTGGGATGTGATATTGATGTGGTTGGGATGAGTTTCATGGGTTGTAGGAAACGATGATTATGTGTTCATGATACAGTTTTATAGATGGACAAGATGACTTATAACGGGTATTGTAACACAAAGACTTAAGATATTGGGGTGATAGTGATTAGTTTAGTTGAAAATTTGATGCGGGGTACATTTTACACACACACACAAAGATATCTCTTTATTTATTTATTTGTGGGTTTTATTTTTATATTCTGTTATCGAATTTTTTGTATTACTTGGAGAGTGAGACTTGTTATTATTGGGATATTGTTTGTTTGACTTAGGTAATAAGTTGATTTCATCTTTTTATTCACTGGGAATTAGTATTCTTCTTTCACATTTTCACAATAGGTTTCAAGGAGGATACTATTGATAATACTTTTAGTCCCACTATATATATATATAAACTATTTTCAAGTCCATGGGACTGGGTTGGTGATTGAGTTTGGGGATAATATCTTGTAGTAGTTATTCTAGAGCTATTAGTGTTCATGGTAAATTTTAGTCTTGGTTCATAGATTATTACTCTTTCATTCACATTACATGGAATCTCATGTATTTATATTTTTATTTATTTATGTATGGATTTTATTTGTGTAATTTTATCATTTATTTGGAAATCTTGAGGGTAATGCCTCTCATTTCAAGCATTTTTATGACCTTAGTGTAAGTCATAAACACATGGCCTATAGGGAAAGGATTCAAGGGTCACTTCCATATTAAATACTAGTTTAGGATGGGTACTAGAGGAGGGGTGGGGGTTATAAAGAATACATATTAAAGTTAGGTTAAGAGATAAGACAAATATAGAGGATAAGAACTAGAGAAAAGTATATTAGTTGGTAGGGAAACAATATTAGTTGAACATGGAATGTGATTTAAGCATGGGATAACGACTAAGACACTAGATTTTCCCCCTATGACTCAAATTTAGGAATTTAAGTTTACTTAACATACCAATTAATGTGATACTTTTTATAGGATAAATAAGTAGTTATGGGTAATTTATCAAGATTGTTTATGACTATGATTTAATTGGGTATAAGATAGAAATTTGGATGAATTTTAATTAATTAAGCTTAATTATTCCATATTCCATGTTTGAGGAATCCCTAATAGTTTTCTATTTTAAATGAATGGATCTTGGTCAATGTACCCACCATTTCATTTCAATTATGTTTACCAAAATTCATCAAAAAATCCTTGAAAATTTGAATCCATTAAAGATTACTCTTTGAGAAATTTTCTTTCAGAGTATCAATGCTAGAGACCAAAAAAGTATAAGGTATTTGTTTCATATTAGAAGACCAAGGACTGGTTAGATTAGTTATATATTGAATTCAACTTTATTAACACTTTTAGGGTGCACTAGATTCCATTGATTGTTAGTATAACATGTGGGGTAACATGGTAGTGGAGAGTTTTGTTCTGAAGGGATTATGAGGATTTAGTTGTTTCATAGAGGATGTTTTACAGTTAGTTTCTATAAGAGTTTCTTTCATTGACATAGATGGTGGATTGTCAGAAGATGACTATTACTCTCTATATAGGGAATTCCTATGTTGGGGAATTTAGTATCCATTTCAAGAACATATTGTATTATTCTTTGAACCATATACTAGATAAGGAGGTTAAATAGAGAAATTTCGTGGAGGTGTTGTATCAATAGATAAATCATTAGGCCACCAAATTAACATTGAAAACATATCTTGAGGTGTCGGTGAAGGAAAATGTCATTGAGAGGATTCTAGATAATTCCAAATCATCATTAAAAGGGATGTGCCAAGAATCTCTATAGATATGAGATATGTACAATGGATCTCAGTCACCTGATCAAATGATGTTTCATACAATAGGGAGTCATTTTTATACTTCTTCATCCCATATCATTGAATATGGCTATTCTCATACCTATAAAAGAATATCATATGTGATTTTGTATCATATATAAATCATTTCCATTGGAATCGAGAGTATTAAACCTTCCTCGACAGTCACCATAGAGCTACTATCCCAATTCTGGCTCAATCATTATAGTAATATCCTCCTTGGTAGTAGCAACAGCAGGGTTCTCTAACATAGGATCATCAGAGAGGAGATTCATAAGATAGAGGAAAACCATGGGATTCCACCCATCCTCAGGGACATTGAGAAGAGAAAAACCATGAAGTTTTTCTCCATTAAGGTTATAGAGGAACTGAAGAAATACATAGTCATATGCATGGCATAGAGTTTCTAGTGCTAGGGAAGCTAGAAATTGTGTGAGATATTATCTGAATATATTATACTTATCTTTATGATTTTTTTAATTATGGATCCACACACTCCTATATTTCACCCACCATGCTTTATGCTTATAGACTTGAGTTGGAGAGGATTCCATTAACCATGACACTAACTATGATAGTTGGAGTTCAAGATAGATTATAATTTTTTTGTAGATATTATGAGGTGATTATAAGGAAACATCACTCTTAAAGAGATTTCATATATTTGTGAATCTAGCCATAAAAATTCATCCTCATTATATAATGGTTGTATTTTGTGTAGAATATTGTTGATTTCTTGAAGAAATGAGTTATATTCTCTGATGTTGGTAGAGATAATTTCATGTTCATTGGTGATAGAGATCCTTATATGGGTTGGTGGCATGTTGGGTATCCATCTTCCTTGATGGAAAAGATAATGTTGAGTTCAATAAGGGTTTATCTAATAATTTTTACCATAATTATTAAAGAGTACCCTTGTTAATTTCAAGATGAGATTATAATGCTAACCCCATGAAATGATATCAATATTAGGATAAATTTATCTTTTATTATCACTATAATATCAATTTATCCATATAATATGAATCTTTATTAGTTACGGGAGCTATAGATTCCGATTGGAAATCATTTGTAGTGATGTCTATTATTCCTTATGTGTCACTATGAGGTGATCTAGTAATTTTTGAAGAAATTAGATCAAAGTATGTGATTATGTATCAATTATCATTGATTTAATCAAGTGATATTAAGAATTTTTACCATGTTATAAGGATTTAGGATCAATTAAATAAGATAAAAGAAGATATTTGGTTCTTAATTATTGAATTGTGGACAGAATATCATCAGATCTGGATAAAGGATGAGGATATCCTGAAGAATTCCTTTATATGTCACAATATAAATTATATGTTCATAGTGATGCCCTTTGGTGTCACAAATTCACCATATGGGTTGATGGGGATGCCAAATTCTATATTTCAAGAATTTATGGATTAACTCATAGTGATATTCATTAATGACATCCTTGAGTATTCTGAGCCACAATAGGAGCACACGAATTATTTTCATGATATTTTGGGTTTTATTAAGTGTCATTATATATTTGAAAAACTATCAAATTGTAAGTTATAGGTCTGAGAGGTTTATTTCATGGAACATATCATGTATTATTGGTGAGTAGTTGTAGATCCTTTATAGATCGATGTAGTTTATTCTTGTTTAACCCTAAATAATGTTGTAGAGGTTCAAAGATTCCATGGTCTTGATAGATATTATTAGAGGATCGAACCTAAATTCTATTAGATTTTGATTCCCAAAATATATTTTGACCAAGAATTACTAGATTTTTGTATAGTCTTACTAGTTACAATATACTTTTGAGTATTTGGAAGAGAAGTGGTGAGTTATTTAGTTATTCATTTTATATAGGAGGGAGTTGTGTTTGAGGTTTATTATGACACTTTTTTTCTTATAGTGGGGTGAATTTTGATTCATCATAGAGAAATAATCTATTATGGGTATCAGAATTTAAGTCCTCATAAGTGTGACTACATAACTCATGATCTTGAGCTTAACACACTTTCTTTTTCTTTGAATTTATGGATACATTACCCCATTGGTGAGAACTTTGTAGTCCTCAATGATCACAAGATCCCGATGTATATATTCTCCCAGTATTATTTTAACTTCTTATAGTGATGTTGGTTGAAATTATTATGGGTTAATGAATTTTAGATTTCCTATACACATAGGAAAATTTTTTTAATGGCTAATATGTCGAGGAAGAAGTCATATGATGATGTTGTTAGTGAGTCTAGAGAAGCATGCAAGGTAATGGAGGATCTATCATTGATACAACTTAATATGAGCTAAGATGATAATAGAGGATGTCTTTATCAGATGATGATGTAGTCAAATTTTGTTCAATGTGTGGAGGAATCATATATGGGTGATTTTTATGTTGAGGATGGAGGAGATCAAGTTTTTTGTGTTGAGGCTTACGAGGGATGGTATGAGGATGATTTATACTAGGTGTTTTTATAGTGGAGTCTATTCATTCATTTAGCGATGCTTGAAGTGGTTCTCTATGAGTTACACAATTTTACTTTGGCAGTTAATTTTGGTTTATAAAAGATGTATGATTCATTGAGGCAATTTTTGGTTGTATTTGATGAAGAAATTGATTATTCAGTTTTGATCTCAATGTTTAGTCTTCTATAAAGTAAATTTTAAGCAACATATTATTTCTGATTTTCTTCCATTTCTTAATGTTCCTCAATGGAAGTGGGTGGACATCTTGATGGACATCATCACCAATTTACCCAAATCTCAAGGATGATATGATGTTATATGATCAGTTTTTGACCATTTAAAAAATTCATCTCACGTCATAGTGATGAACGATTCCATCATAGTAGATGTTTTATTGAGGTATTATTTGGATAAGGGGATGAGAATACATGGGGTTGTAAAGATTTCCATCTTCAATTATGAACCCTATTTCACCTCTCAAGTGTATAGAGGTATCCAACATTATTTTGGATAATAGATATGCATTACTATGACATAAAATCTAATGATTAATAATTATATATAATGGAAAATATAGACTTCAGAAGACATGTTGCAAACATGCATACTTGATTTTAGATGTTCATGGGTCAGGCACATACCCTTGGTGGAGTTCACTTCTAATAATTGGTAATAGAAGACCATTGGTATGGGCCTATTGAAAGAACTATATTGTTGGAATTTTAGATAGTCATTTTTTATACTGAGGATATAGTCTTATATTGATCATAGGATCGTTAGAAGTATTATGTTAATCATAAGAGGATAACTTTGGAGTTTGAAATTAGAGATCAATCATGATAGGAAGAATCTTATTTTCATGGTCAGTGAAGGATTATCTATGTGTGTAAAATTTATCTATGGTTTATTAGATATTTTTAGGAGTTGTAGAATACAATAGATATTGTCTATTAGATCACACTTCACCTGTAGATGGACTGTATCAATGATTCCCTTCAAATGTCCCAACTTCACTGGTATATTTACGATGATTCCCATGTCATTGATTGGGGTGAGATGGAATTTAAAGATGATGAAACTATTGATAACTGACCTTTTTAGATTTTGTAATATTAGGATAGGGTGTTTCATGGGCTTGATATTATTTTGACTCATGTCCTATGGAGATGAGGTGGTTTTGAGTAGAATATTTCGAAACATGTGTCATAGATGGGTTCTCAATATCCCGAGTTTTTTTGACTGATTTTGAAAGGTTGATATGTATAAACTTGATTGATTTATTATACAGATTTTGGTGTGTGATTATTTGGAACTTCCTTATGATGAGAGGGTTATTCTTCTTATATGGAACAATCCTTCAGAGATATCATGTGAGGTGGTTGTCCTTGTATCTTCCCTTTATTTCCTCCTTGGGTTTTGTTTTGATTTGCAAATAAAATAATTTATTGAGATGTATATTATGAAAGGAAATAGTTATTCTTTATATCTTTGTGTTTTAAGGTTATTAAAGGTATATGGGAAAGGATTGATGAGGAAAGGTGCTGCTGGATTTGAAATTTTAGTTAAATAGGGGATATTAAAGCGTGGTTAGTTCGGTTGTTTCATAACATAACCATGAGAAGTATAATTTAATTTTCATGAATATACATTTAGGTAGAGAAATAGTAGAAAAATATGATTTATCATCATATTTTTAGCATTGGTTTTAGTATAATAGACGTTAATAGTGACACATGAAGGATTTTTATGCTGGTTATGGTAAAACCAACATTAAATGTGATTTGAAATGACTTTTAACATAATTTTTATAATAAAATGATCTTAAAGGTCATTTTTAAGTACTTTTATCAATTATCTTATCATTACTAACATTAAAAAATCTAATTTTTTTATATGAATGTTTTTATACTTATTTTCTCAATGTGATATTTCTAAAACTGTATTCCTCCCAACTCACAACCAAACATCACCCATCCTTGATCTTCCACATTAATTCGATTTTCATATTTTTTTTTCATTTTTTATCCTCAATATTCCATCAATCATCTTTCTTCTATGAACCTTGATATCATTCAGTCCATGGAATCCCTAATCCTCTCAACTCGTGACCGTACTCCAGCATTTTTTGATTGATTTTATACTTATTTTTTTTAAAAGTTTCTCCTTAATATTTCATCACACTAATGAATTCAAACATTATCAAGTGCATTCATAAAACTTCAATATCAAATATCCACAATCAACTTCCAAATTTTGTATGTTAATCTTTTTGGATGATTAATTAATTAATTATTAGTTATAAATTTAATTCAGTATTTTATTTGTTTGTACGTATATTATTATGAATTATAAATTAATTAGATTAAATTTATATATTTTTTGATTATTTTCTTTGATTTTAATTTATGTGTATAATTTGTCTTTGGTTTTTATTATAAATATTTATAATTTTTTTAATTTTTTTTATAGTTAAAATATTTTTTCCCTAAATTTTTTCAATTATAAATTGTTTTTTTCATTATAATTACTTTTGGTTATAAATTGATTTTTTGATATAATATTTTTAGTTATAAATTATCTTCAAGATATAAATTATTTGTTTAAATTTTATAAATGTTTAAATATTTATATGATTATATTTTTTAAGTTTATATATTTATATATATGCTTAAATATTTATATGTTTTAATATATTCATCTGTTATATTGTGGATTTAGGTAATTAATGGATCATAATTAAATATATTAATGAATAATATAAAATGAATATATGAAATGAGTAGAAAATTTCTTGGAATATTATAAATTAAATCTTGAAAAAAAGATCAAATTTTTAGTTTATGCATGAAGTGTTTGAATATGAGAAGAATAATGTATAGAGATGAGTGTATCTTTGATGGAAACCTACACCACCTATTCAATTCACCATAATTATATAAATTTGATATATTTTTTTTTAATTTTGGAAATGAAGTTGGAAAACTCAGAATGATACTTTTCATAGATGAATTGAATCCGTTTCTGAGCCTCAATAGCCTATATAGTTCATGGACTATAATATTTGTTGTCCACAACTTATCCACATAAATATGTATTAATATGAAATATGTGATGTTTAGAACAATGATTTATGAACCAAAAGAAGCTAGAAATGATATTTATGTTTATCTATGACCATTGATTGATGATGTGAAATTTATATGGGAGACAAGTGTTACAATATTTGATGCATACCATAAGAACTATTTTTTTCATGATATGACAATTGTCACTATAACAAACTTTCTTAAATATGGAAACTTATCTAGATATAGTGTTAAGGGATATAAATCTGGTGAAATTTTCAAATAGGGGACATTATATCATCAATTTCATAAAGGAAGAAAAATATTTTACATGTGACATCAAATATTTTTCCAACTGGATCATCCTTATTGAAGATTAAAAAGGTAGTTATTGATTTACAAGAGTTTTTTTCCCCACAACCATTTCTAGTTGAAGAATATTATGAAAAGGTGAAAAACATAAATGTCACATTTGTAAAGAAAGGATGTTTTTCTCACAAAAAAATATGTTGAAAAAATGATCAGTTTTATTCACAGTAGATTATTGTAAACCTTTAGAGGTTAAATACATTCCTGAAGGTATGAATTTAATGAAAAACATATGTGATAGTATAATATGATCTTTGCTAAACATAAAAGGAATGACAAAATATGGTTTAAAAACAAGACTAGACATAATAAAAATGGGAATATGTTTTGAGTTAAATCCCACTATAAAAAGAAACATAGTATATTTTCATCCGTCTTCTAATAAATTAATCAAGAGTGAGAAGATATTTTTTTCATTATCTACAAGATATTAATTTACTTAGTGGGTGTTCTTAAAATGTGAAAAATTTGGTGTCATTGATGTATTTAAAGTGAATAGGCATGAAATTTTATGATTTTCAAGTATTGATGCATTAACTGCTATAGGTTTCACTACATGGAATATTGTCAATAATTTTTAGGAATTATAACACTAGGTTGTGTTACTTTTTCAATTACATTATTAACAAAGACATATATCTAAATTTCTTAGATGTGTTTGAGAATGAAGAGGTCCATATACTCTTTAAACTAGAAACGTATTTTCCACCTTAATTTTATTATATAATGTTTCATCTATTGATTCATTTAGTGAAAGTGATAAGAATATGTGGGTCCATTTATTTACATTGTATGTATCCTTTGGAAAGATAAATAAAAATTTTAAAGGGATATATTAAGAATCTATATTGACAAGAGGAATCTATTGATCAAAAATATATATTAGAAGAGGTGACTGATTTCTGTACTGATTATTTATTTAGAGTGGAGCACATCGGTCTCCCTATATCTAATAATTTGATATTTCATTGTGAAGATAAATAGATATATTAATTAAAGACAATGGTAATTCTACATGTTGAAATGGTACATGCACATTTATACATTTTGAATAACATAGGTGAGTTTCAACCATATATTTCATCACATAATGCAATAGTGATGGTAAAATGTCCGTGAAGAAATAAAAATTGGTTGATGAATGAATATAAAAAACATTTATTACATAGTTTAATAAGAAATCAAATACTAATTTATCTGAATCATAAACATTGAAATGGTTTCAAGGGGACCTAGTGTTAATGTGATC
Source organism: Viscum album (assembly GCA_963277665.1). NCBI lineage: Eukaryota > Viridiplantae > Streptophyta > Magnoliopsida > Santalales > Viscaceae > Viscum > Viscum album. Next base: position 2,006,985,120 of record OY728126.1, on the reverse strand, counting down.
ACTTGGTATGGATTTCATATTAATGGTTATACATTTTACATTATAAACTTGGATGATAAGAGTTCCATTATAAATAGTAGAGTATTTATTATTTCCTAAAAGTTGTATTTTTCAATTTACAAATATAAGAAACCAATTTCCACTTCAATAGTATATTTTTTAGTTATTGAGGATATATGAGAGATTGATTACACTAAATTTTGAGTACCAATATTTATTTTTAACTAGGTTGAGAGTAATAACAGTGTGAAACAAGATGGTCATGGATTTACACTTATTTATTTTCAAATATATATTTACAAAGAGTAATAAATTATCATGTTGATGCATAAAAAAATATTTTATATTGTTGAACAATCAAAAAATTAGTGGTTCATTTCTTTACAAGGGAACAAAATTCATTTGAGTGATGAGAATATTGATGATTTTGAACACTCATGTGTAATTTATTCTTCTATTCTATGATTACCTAAGGATAACTATGATTGCATTATATAAATATTCCATGAAACATAAAATGACCATATATAAGTGATATTGGAAACTAGTCCCTTACTCTCTTAATTAATCTGGTAAATATCTATTTTTTATGAAACCGACATGGTTAAAAACTTTATTTTATAACCTTGAAATTTAAATATATATATTTTGAGTATTCCAATCATTTTGGTGAAAAAATTTATATTACTTTTATTTAGATATAATTTTTTTGGAAAAATTTTTCCTTTTTCATTTTATTGTGACTATTTTCATTAAATTATTTTTTTAAAAGTGTACACTTTTATTGAAATTTTTTTAGTTTTCTTCATATTATTGGCAATAAAATTTTTACTTATAAAATTTATTTATTTATAATAAAATATAGGTACACAAAAATTTCATATTTTTAGATGATAATCATTTCTATCATATTTTGTTTATTTTTATATTCATTAGTTTCAGTTACACATTTTTTAAGTTAAAAATGATAACATTAAATGTTTTTATTTCTATTAAAAAAATCTATTTTTAATAGAAATTATTTAATTTTAATTAAATATCGGGACAAAAAATTTCATTGAAGTAGAATACATATTTCTAAATGATAGAAACGAAGGCAATTGAACCATGTCATGTGAGTTTCTTTATATAAATATATCAATACTGATTAATTTATTTAATGAAATTAAACATATATTTCGTGAAATTTTGTGCAAATATTATTTTTCTCTAGAGAGAATGGTGCCTAAATATAGAAGGTGTGGGATTTCACAGTTACTAGAACCATCTCTTTCATATGGATAGAAAAGGTTGACAATTGAGTTAGATGATAACGACCACCAATCTAGACCACATTCCAAGAATATAAGGAGATACTTTTATATCTAGATTTATTGTAAGATAATTATTTTATTCTCTAATTGCAGGAACTTCAACTAGCTGTTAAATGATTATTTATAGGATTTTATAAATTTAAAATTTATAAACATATTTATTTAATTTTCCAATGGTTTAAATATTATACACTTTATATAACTAATAGTTAATATATTAAACTATAGATAAAATTTTACTTTTAAGAGATAAAGAAATTAGGAAAAAAGTGTTTTTTGTTTGTGGTAACCCTATGAATAGATTTTAAGATAAAATTGACAATATATTATATTTTTTTGATTAAAAATAATCAATATACATACCTTGAGTATGGGTTTATAGATATAGAGTCATGGTGGATATTCATCTTCAGTCAGTGGGAGGAAGCTTTTATGATATGAATTTTTTGTTTATAAAATTTATTTGTCAAATAAATTTTAATCACCAGATAATCTAATAATATGTTCTTTGGTAAAAAGATTCTAAGAAATCTTACCAAGAGATATAGTCCCATGATTGATTACATCAAAATTTTTTAAACCAAGTAAAACAATTATTATAGGAGAAAATGATTATAGAAAAATTTAATAAATTAAGAGCTATGTCAAGTAGTAGCTCTTAAGAGGCTCAATACAGACCTCTATCTCCCCACTCATAATGAAAATGGAAAAAAGTGAGGATAAAAAAGGGAAGTCTATTATTGATCAAAAAATAAGTAGATGATGATATTGTAAGTAATTAATCCTTATTTTTCTTAAATTTTATTATTTTATAAATTCATACCACAAATATAAAATTTGAAAATATTATTTTAGGCCTACCTTTTATATATAATGACACATTGAACCATTATACCAAATGTTATGATGGATAATATTTCAAATGAATTAGGAAATACAGAATAACATGGGCACATCAAATTATATAAGGATGAAATTGGTTTTAGAATTTTTTTGTCCATAACCCTAGTACATCATCAATGGGGGAAAAGGGAAAAATATCTTCCTAAAAGGAAAAGTTGTTACAGTTGAATGAGTTGATAGATGATATAATTAAATCATATATATAAGCTATTTTTATGGAAGAAATAAGACTAAAACATCCTATGCATCCTTCCAACCCAAGTCCTCTACCTCCTCATTCAAACCCAAAGAAATAATGTGAGCTGCATATTGGGGATCTCAATTTACCAGTTTTAGCATAAAAAATTATACACAATTTGGGGGATTATATTATTTATCATATTATGTATTAAGGTTATATAAGAGTAGTGGTAAATGATATTATTGATCAAACTACTCATGTTCCACTAATTACTAAAGATGTTACCATATTTAATAGAGTATTGATCATTTTTTACTTTATCCAACATGTTGTTGTCATTAGATGAAAGATGATTCATGCCTTGCTATTTATTTTTTATTTATAGTTAAATTAAAATTACTTATATTTTTTATTAGAATTATATTATATTGTAGTTTGAAATCAAATGAATCACTATAAAAGAAAGGAACATTTTAAGAACCGACACCTTCAAATACTACTCGGGATCTTGAGGGTATAAAAAAGTAAACAAAATTTTCTTATATAGTAGAGAATTATTAAACTCTTCTAATGAGTGTTGATATTTATGAAAGATGTTATAAGTTAAATATATTTAAAAATCTCATAATTATGTTGTAAAGGGTGAGGAACTCACTATACCCAAGTTGTAGTAAATTTAAATGTAAATAAATTTCAATTATAAATATAATATCTTTAAGAAAATATATTTCATATTTCTTTAATTTATTAAATTTATAATTAGGTGTCTGCAAAATATTTTCATAAAATACGATTGTAGTATTGTTTATGGTTTTATGGATCCATAAAACATTTAAATAGTTCTATAATTCTTAGAAAAAGACTCCAAAATTGAATATATACCAAAAATATTAAAAAACACCTAGATTACACGTTTTTCCATTTCTTGACTTTTAATAACAAATATATAATTATGAACCACTATTTATTATACTATAATTAATGTATTTTTTTATAATTTTTAGACATTGAATTGTATGAATATTTTTCCTAAATGAATGCAAGTCATAGTAGTTATTTTATTTACTGAGTGGTGTTTGAAGAAGATTTTAAAAGCTGTTAAAGGCATAAATTTTATTCTCTTCTTTTAGTTCTTGAATTTTAATATTTTCATTTTAAATATATTTTGATAATTAATATTTGAAATAAAATAAGTTCATTGATTGTGTTCAATGAGACTCAGTTTTCAATAATTGAGAAAAAACAAAATATGTGAATGTTTCGGCATATAACTTTTATATCAGGGAATATTTATTATTTCATACATACCCAGTGCTTAAATTTCAAAAAAATTGTTTCATAAAAAATGTTTTATCATAAAATAGGATGTGTTTAATGAGGGTATTAGGTTTTAGAAATCATTTATGAGATAATTTTAACTAGAAGGAACATATATTTCAAAAATGTTAGTTTCATTATAATACTTATAATCTAAAAAAATATGTTGTATTTTTAAATTCACAACACTTTATATTGTTATATAATCCTAATATGTTTCACTATATATTCAAAAGTACATTAAACTCCTTAAAAATTTATTTTCAAAATATTTTATAAGTTTAATTAGTTTAGATTTGTAGTTTCATTTTGGTTTTTATTATTTTTAAAATATGTGTTATAATTTTTCAAATAGTTTTTATGTTGTTTTTTGTGCTACTTTTTGTTGTTGTTTAGTCACTTTGTTTCAGTTTTATAGGTCTTGAATCATATATTTAAGAATATTTTACAAAAATAATTTATTAAATCTCACCATATATTTTAGAAACAATTGACATTAAAATATTTTCATCCAGGTCTTTAGACATTAGTTTTAATAAAAACTAACATCAAAATTAGATTACATGTTTTTTTATTGAAAATAGTCATGGAAAATATTGTATGACTTCTTCAATGCTAGTTATCCTAAAAACTGGGGTTAAAACACATATATATGTCATTTTTTGGAATTTCAATTCCATTTTTATAAAACTAATTTTGAAAACCCATCTTTTTTACGTTGTTTATATTAAAATTACATTTTAACCATTGTTAAGTAGAAAATACTAATGTTAAGTGATTTTTTTCCACTAATGTGGCCATGTTATCTATGTCATGGAGCCCCAAATGGATTGTTTAAGTGGTTATTCCATTTTTGAAACACCTACACTATAGTTCTTGAGCAATATCATGGAGACCTAGGTAGCTAGTTTAAGTCATTATTTATAGTTAGGGTTCACTATGACATGATATCTCAACTATACCCTAGAGTACTAGGGGATAAAATTCCTTGGCTCTTCCTTTTTAGGGACCATTTTGGCATGGTTTCTTAACTGATCCATAGCCCTTTCCCATGTTTATCCAATTTGAGGTTGAAAAATAGTTAAATGGAGAGATATAGGGGGACTCGTGTCATGATTTTTAGAGGGAGGTTTGAATTGGACCTGATACGGCATGACCACCCCTTCCACACCATGTTTTATTGAAAATTCCACCTATTATGGTGTATACACCACTATTATGTTGCGGTGTTATAATATTTCATCTTGTATAAATTTAGAAGTCCCCCAAATTTATCTTATTTTTACAATTCCTTTGAATATTATGTTATGAGAGGTGCTATTTTAGAGACTCTTGAGCCCATTTGATTGATTTTAGTCCCTAAATTATAGATATCAACTCATGGATGATCCAATTTGAGTTTATTTCTCCCCCTTTTAGTTATTTCACTCTTTCATTATCTCATTCCATATTATGGATTATTTTTCATAGATTTTAATAGTTTATTGTCAATGAATTATATAGGATTTTTTGTGGAGTTATATCAATAAGAATATTGGGTTTCCAAGGGGAGGGATGATTTGGGGATCTATGTACGTTATTCTATTTCTATTTGGGAAACATTTAAAGCCACATATAAAGGAAGGGTATCCATAGATTATCCTTATTTTGTTTTGTTGGTGTGGGATTAATATTATTTATCATCAATGGGAATATGGTTGTAATTGAACAAAAAGAAAATAATAATCCAAGATTAAGAATTAATATTTTTTGGAAAGGTGTTATGACCAAATGTGTTTATTCTTTACATATTATTTGTTAACTCAGGTTATTTTCAAGATGGTGTGATTTAGAATTTTTTGATCATTTCTTTTCCTTGTAATATTATATAGGAATGAAATTTATATTCCAAAACAAATTTGGTGAAATAAGTGAATAATGAACGAGGCATTTGATTTGATATGTATATTATCCTTAGAAATTCTTAACAAGGACCATATTTCTTTGATCGAGTTAACTGGTTAATTATAACTGTTGTTTATTTCTGATTATCTGGTTCCGTATTGTTGAAACCTACTCATAATGAATATGTTAACTCAATATAGTTATATAAAATGATTTTTTTTATAAATAAATATTTTAGGCTATTTTAATTCTTATATTTGATTTCTATATGTTATATTCAATTATGTTATAGCCTTGGTTGACCCCTAGGTTACTTGTGCTAAAAATATGTTTTTCTCCCATGTATATGCTTTAAAATGATCGTTCCCTAACTGTATATTGATGTGAATACTAGTGAGGTTAGATTATTTTTTGAGGGATGTGATATTTTGTAACACCTCAACTCTAATAACATGGATTCAGTTGTTATCTTACTACACTAGAACATGATACAAGAGAAATAATCTTGAAAGATAAAATAATTTAACTATATTAGGAGACTAAATAAATACACGATTATCACATTACATCTAAAAACATGAAATACATAATGAAATCTAGTGAGAAATTTATTATTTTTTCTAGTACATCCAAGAAATCATTCATAGACACCTTATTAGTATCCTAGGGAAATGAAAAAAATAATAGAGGGTGTGTTCAGATTCCTTGAAATGGAAAGTGTACAAGAGAATATATTATAAAATAAAAAAGACATATATAATATGGTAGTGATAAAAAATAATCAAAGATTTCATATAACTAATACCTTAAAAGGGCAATATATCCATGGATGACATAAAACATAAATAATAAAATGGATAATAATAAAAAATTTCATAATGAGAGAATTCATATACCAAACATCATAAATATACCATCAGGGCCTGGTTATATGACATTATAAACATACCTTCAAGGCCTAATACCAAGACATCATGAATAATTTGGTGGATATAAATCAAATACCTTGGCTACTTTATCTCATGAGACCTGCCAATGCATCGAGGGGATATATAGATCCTACCTTGTCACTTAATATGTATAATTCATTCATCATATGAAATAATTGAATAACAATTCAATACACAAACAACACAAACATTCATAAGGAAAACCAGTATACAAAATGTTAATAATTTTCAACTGTGAATAAATAGAAAAACTTGATAAAAACCCATCCATAAGAATAATTTGGATATTATCATTAGATTATATCACCAGTTAATCGTAAATATCCTTAATGGATATTTAAATAGATTAAAAATCACTTTCCCTTAGACATTATACAACCACTTTGATAATTAAAGAAGCTTCCTTTTCTTTTGAAATCATTTTAAAATTAAAGATTCAGAGAATATTAAGAAAATTTATTTAGTTGAAAATAACCATGGAAACTTTTAAAGTATTATTCAAATAAAGGAATAGTTATTATGGTATCAAAATTCATTCACTTGGTTAACAATAAAATAAATATTCTTTTCATAGTTGTGGTTAAAAGTAAAAAAGAGCCAATTCAAAAAATGAAAATAAGATTATTTTTAATTTTTTTTAAATAAAGTAAAACTTGGATGAAAATGAATTTAAAAAATTATTATGGAATATAAATATAAACATTAAATTTTTTTATAGAAAATGAATATGGAAGAGAAAAGATTCGTGACCACAAAGAGAAATAAAGTCGGTTTTCATTAAAAACATTCTTTCATTATTTTGAGTAATTAAAGAGAGAAAAATGAAATTAAAATATATAATAATTATAAATAAATATAGAATAATAAATTATATGGGAATTTAAATATAAATAGCATATAATTACCCTAATAAAATATTAAATTAATACAATCCTGAATAAAGATGATATTATAAAATAAACCCTTACCTAAAGTTTGACATTCCCCACAAGTTCTTTTAACATATTGTATAATAAATTTAAATATATTAAAAATAAAAATAGGGAAATATTAAAACATAAAATAATATATATGACCCACTTATAACATTTTATCATTCAATCAGAAATTATTCTTTATTTAAATCACTATTTTGGGTGATAATTAATTTTATTTCAAGCATGTTTTTGTTAAAAAAATTCAATCCTTGTACCCAGTGTTGGTTTCATCATCTTTGAAATATTAAATATGTTATAATTATCATTTTTAAACATTAAATATACTTTCACAACCATCTACTAAAATGATCAAGAAAAATGAAATTCATTGGGTCATGTAGATGGTTGTTTGTACGTACACATGAGTAATGTTTTCAATTTTTGATGGATGGAATGAAAAAATGTAAATAATAATTCTCCTTTAAACAATTATTATTATATCATATATATATTAATTTTAATTATTTATTACCATGTGATATGGAAATTAAAAACAAATTACATTGCTTTGTAGAGGTGGTAATCTCCACATATGCACGAGCGATACTCTCATTTCACATTTTGTGGAAATGAAGTGAAAAATTGTTTTCCGATAATAATAATAACATCTTAATATATTGTTGATACTAGATTAATTATGTTACGATGGTTAAAAAATATTTATATGAAGTAGAAGAAGAAATAAACTTGGAAAGAGTCAGTAAAGACGATTACCTATTCTCTAAGTTAACTCCTTTAGGTAATATCTAAATCCTTATAAGGATGGTCTTAAGAGAAAAACATAAACTCAATAAAGTATTTAAGGGAACTATAAAGGTTCTAGCGAAGGTATTTTTTGAGATTGTGTTATCAATCTTTGTGAATATATGATAAGAGGAGGTTACCTTTTATAATTTAATGAAATGACACACTTGAAATTACTTAAAAAGATTTAAATATAACATATATCATAATAATGTCATGTGAAACCAGAGAACCCAAAATTCATAAGTAAGATGTGATAGGGGAAAAAAACTCTACCAATCACATTTATTCAAGTTCCAGAGACATTTTAATCCTTATCACTTAATTAAATCACATTTAAACCCAATTTAACCTTAACCACGATAACTTAACTTTTTTTACCACGATAACTAAATGATATGTTCAAAAATAAAAATGGAATTATAAATTTTTTAAAAATTTTGAATAAATTTTTTGAATAAATTTTATCATATTTAAAATATATATTTTTTATAAATTACTTTTAATTTAAATATGCATAATTGATGAAAAATAGTTTATAGGAAAATACCCAATTTAAGTGTACAATAATTATTCCATTTTGAAATTAATTAATAATTTGATTTAAATGATTTTTTTGGTTAGATAAAAATAAAAGAAAGGGTTTTATACTTATAGATCTATCCAAAACCAAATTTCACCTTCCAACCACACCGTTAAATACAAAGACCCAAAAATTGTTTTTATTTTTGATACCATATTATTTTTGTTCATAAAAGTCAGCATGGGTTACCAAATTCGAAATAATGTTCTAAAAATAAATAATTTAACTCCTTAAAAATATATTCGGTCAAACAATAATCATCCAATATGATAAAGTATGGTTTTAGAGATACATTAAAGCATTACCCCATAGTTATAACTAGTTTTACCTATTTTACCCTTATCGATGTGACAAATCATTACCATGTTAATATTCATAATGATAAAAAATAAAAGGGATAATATTTAATTTCCTTGAAATTATTTATTCCAAATATGGAATAAATTTTTTAAGAATAAATTTTTTGAATTGGAATAATTGGATTTTAATATAAATCTTCAAAACCTAATAAAAAGCAGTTTTGGAAAAATGCATTTCATGGCTGAAAGATGAGCTTCAACCAACATAAAAAATAAATATTATTACTATATAATTAATTATATTATAAATTATTAAATGATACTTATGTTAATTTAATATCAAATTAATATCATAATGAGACTTTTATATTACTTAATTTAATGAAAAGAAATGACAGTCTTACAAAAATCAGCATTTTTCGATATTCTCTTAAAAATAAAATTTTAAGAAAAATACCAAAAAATAACCATCAGATAATAATAATATGATGATTTAAATGATGATAATATCTTACTAAAAAAATTCCTAAAAAATTTAGAAATTAATTATAATGTCCATGCATAAAAGGAAATAAAAACAATTTTTGATGAAAACACATCTTTGTAGCATAAAATGTATTATTTAAAAAATATTTACATATTAATTATAAATTATTCAATAAATTTTTATTATATAAAACATTTATAATTTTTTTTTATAATCTGGTTACTCCTATTCATACCAACATTTTAACGGTTGGGTTATAATGGTCACTTTTAAATAATAAAATTTTTATAGTATATTTTTATTCACATAAAGCATGATGTTGCATGTTAAGAAATATATAATGATTATTATTCTTTTAAAATAAATTTTCAACGTGTTACATCCCCCAAAAAATAAATTACCTCCTCAATATTTTTCTTTCTTGGTAATTAAAGGTTTAATATTTGAAAACACTTTTGTTGAAAACCCACACAATACAATGGACTAAAAAAACATCCTTTGAAAAGGGGAAGTGGGAAACATAAAGGAAACTTGAAATAATACATAATTAGGTTCCCAGATAAGTATAATATAATAAGGACATTAAAATAAATACATGGAGGAGAAAAATTATTCCAAAGAGAAATGAATAGTGAAACGGTACATGATCATGAGAAAGTTAATGTCCATGAAATCAAAAATCCTTAAGGGACAAAAGTCCATAAATTAATCAAAAATAAAGATAATAGTATCATATTTATATTCCAAGATCTTTTTCTCAGAGTTGAGAGATTCTTTTACTATCAATTAATAAACATGATTAAATATACTTTATTTCCTTCAACTTTATAATAACTTTGCTTTTAATTGGCTATTTTAATCAATTTTTACATTTGAATCAAACATTGAATGAATAAGATGATTTTTGATTCCGAAATCACAAAAATAATCCTAGAATGGATCATAATATCCATAAAAGGTTAAAAAATTATTTCACCTATCTAAAAAAATAATTAGAACAAGTTAATATATTTTTCAGTATGAATAAACCTTCTTATCAAGAATTAATACATTAATTTCTAAAACATCAATAATAACACCCATTAAAATCTGAAAATACAATAAACATTAAACTATAAAACTTCTAGTTCAATATATATTCTTTTATTCATTATCTAGTAATTCCAAAATCATAAAAATTAATTGAACACCAAAAATATGGATTATTTCAAAGCCAAACATAGGTATAATAATCATCTTTACAAAAGGGTATGTTAACGTGTCATAATGGGAACTAAATTACACATCCTTGTTATAATAATATTTCCAATAGGAGTGTTTATTGAAAACTCCCTTCTTAAGGTGCTAGGGAAATATCATTTTTTTTGGAAAACATGGAAGATTTAATACAGTGTGAAGATCCAGAATTATATAAAGCAATAGTTTATGATAAATTACATATTATCATAACATAAAGGAATTCAAAATAAAATTTAGTAAATGTATAATATTTTAATTTCTCCCCTATCCTTGTTTTATTAAAATTCCATTGAAAATTAGGGAAAAAAATTCAAATGGTGTCCCATATCATTAAATTTTAAACATTAGACATTGGAAAGACCTTTATCACACTTGCATTCATGATATTGATGTCCATTATCTCCACACCTGAATAATACTTCCATTCCATTAAATAATGTTCTAGGATTATTATTTAAACAATTATCACATGTTAGAGTTTCCATCATTCCTTAATTTTTTGTTTACTTATTTCTTTTTTCTTTATGCTTAACCATCCTCTTCTTCTCTTGATTTCCTCTGAAAATATTTGAATTGGTGAATTATTTCTCTATGATGATGGGTCTTGATACCATATCATCATATGATTAAAAATTTCATGAGGTCAGTTACCTTTTGAGGATTATCTTATGTCTATCTAATAAATCATTAGTCTCACCTTCTAAATTACATACATAGTCCATAGGATTCCTTTATAATCTTGTATAGTTTTCCTCATACTCAGTGACACTTTCTTCTTCATTCTGTCTTAGATTAAGGAATTTTCTTTTTATATCCGTATGATGTTCATGATGAAAGTATTTTTGAATGAATATATATATAAAATTATTCTATAATATTCTATCTAAATCATGCTCCTTCATTGAATTTTGAGTCAATGAATACCATTGATCAATGTATTTTGTTAAAAAATAAACTACTAGAATAACCTTTCCCCTTTAGATACTTCTTATAATTAAAAATATATTTTTAAGGGACTTGATCCATTATTAAACTACCAATTTTTTATTAGTAACATTTAAGGATGGGATTTTCTACCATATAAAGTGTTCAAACACTGTTATTTAATGTTAGGAAGAAATAAGTTGTTATATATAAAGAAATGATATTGGTTATAACCTAATTCAATTTCCCTAGCCTAGTCATAATATAATCAACTCCAAAACTATCCATGTTGACCTTTTTTGGAGGGAAATCCTCACATTGACTATGAGTGTTGATATGTTTTTCATTACTTCTACAAGGAAAATTCTCAAAAAATTGGAATAAACTAGATTATGTCATGCATTTTTAAATTTTAAATCACAGTGTATAGTTCCAAATCTAGTGAAAAACTAAACATAAATAGGGAATTTATGAATAAATAATCTCAAAATCATAATCATAGTGTCATTGAAAATATTTCCATATAATAACATTAGTTTCAAATCCTTTATAATGTTTTGTAAATATCATGTGAATAAACCCAATCATTTCCACTACGAGTGTCTATCTAGGTGTGTAGTCATTAGCCCACTCATTATTTACTGACGATGATTGAGTTAATACCAAATCTACTCCTTTTAGAGTTATCAAACCTTGGTGAGTTTTTTTCATAGATTCATCCACTTTTTAGTATCCATCCAAAGATTCATTTTTTAGGAATACCACAAAATATATAATTTACCAAAACATTATTATATTACCATACATTTAGAATTATCCTTAGATTTTATCAGTGTTATGCTCACTAATTTATTATTTCATAAATATAGATCGAAAGGGTCCTAATAAACTTTCACTATTACCAACTTTAACACCCCAACTGTTTTAACCTAGAGCTGGAAGTTATCATACTATATTATAACATGATATAAGTGATTGAATCCGAAAGGATCAAAGAGTTTAGAGATCATGGGAGACCAGATACTTTCATTATTCTCACATTACATTTAAAAACATGAAATGTACTATAAAATATTGTTATAAAATTATTATTTATTATATTATATCCATAAAATCATTCATATACCCTTTATAAGTATCTTGTAGAAAGGAAAACATAATAAAGTGTGATATCATATTCTTAGTAAGGAAAACATACAATATAGGCTATCATAAAATAAACAAATCAAAATAATTTGATAGAGATAAATAATAATCAATGATTCCAAATAACTAATACTATAAATGAGACTTTATTCATGGATGAAACAGAAACTAAAATAATCACAAGAATAATAATTAATAGTTTCATAATGATTGAATTAATATTTAAAAAATAATAATCATACCATCAAGATCTTATTCAATGACATCATATACATATTTTCAAAGACACATTCCAAGTAATCTTAAATAATTGGGTAGACATAAACCAAATACCCAAGAGAGTTTTTTCCATGAGGTATACTAATACATTAATGGGCCATAGTGGGACCTATGATTCTCTAATTAATCCTAATACAATCATCATACTAAATAATTTAATATAAAATCAATATATAATCATTATAAACATTCATATTGAAAACTATATACGAAATGTAAAACATTTTCACCAGTAAATAAATAAAGAAACATGATCATAAACTAAATAAATAAATAAAGTGTAGAGTATCATTACAGTATATCCTTAGTTAATCATAAAAACCAGTAAAATTATATAGATATAGATGGAAATATCTTTTGTTAATACATTAGAAATTCACTTCTCGAAGAAAATAAATAACCTTTTTTTGAAACCATTTTAAAAGAATTTTTTTAGAATATTGAGAATATTAATTTCATTCAAAATAATAAAGGATAATTTTACAGTAATCTTAAAATAAAATAATAGTTTTGATGGTATGAAATCTGTTCATTTTTTAAACATTAAAACCATTATTCTTTTTACACTTTTGGTAAATGAAAAAAAATATCTCATTTAGAAAAAATACAAGAAGATCCCTTTTCAATTTTTCTATAAAACATTACATATGGATGAAATAAATTTAAAAAATCATGGTATAATATTAAAAATGTCCTTGAAACCATTTTATAAAGCATATATATGGAAGGGAAAATATTCTTAACTTAAGAGAGATAAAATTAGTTTTTCATAATAGAATTATTTTAGAATTTTGAGTACTTAAAGAAATTAAAATTTGAGGAAAAAATTAAATAAATATAAATAAAAATATTATAATATATCAGATAGGATTTAATAAAAAGTATATTATATTTCCCCTAAAAAAATCTTAAACATAAATAATCTTAAATAAGGATACAATTAAGAACCAAACCATTTCCTCAAGATTTACTTAAAATGTAAGTGAATTAAAACTCCTTTTTTAAAAAATTTGAATTAATTATACATCTAAAATTTAATCATTTTAATACATATAATACCATAAATTATCCACTTGTAACATATTATCACTCATCAATTAATAATTCTTTATTAAAATAACTCAGCTATGTGATAACTGTTTAATTTTTCTTACATGTTTTGTTCTGGAAGTTTTGATCCCTGATCCTTGATAATTTCTTCAACAAATATAAAATATTAAACATATTTTAAGCATAATTTTTATATATTAAATAAAATTTTATAATCATATATGAAAATTATCATTAAAAATGAAATACATCATTTCATGGAAATGGTAGTTCATTCGTATGCATGAGTGATGTTTTCACTCTTTGATGGACAGAACTAAAGAAAGTTAAATAATAATTTACCTTTAAAGAATTAATATTATATCATATATGTTCATTAAAATTTTCTTTATTACTATCCATTTTACATGAAAATGAGAAAAAAAATTCCCATATCTTTATGGAGCTGGTAGTCCATATGTACACATGAATGAAACTTTCATTTCCCATTTGATGAAAAGAAACTGGAAAATGGTTATCCCATAATCATAATAAATTCTCAGCATATTAATTATAATAGATTAATTATGTTATTATGGATACATATGAATTATATAAAATATTATAAGAAATAATCTTTGAAGGATTCGGTAATGATAATTATCTCTTATTTGAGATACCTCTATTGTAAAAAACCAAGAAAACACATTAAGATTATTTTTATACTTTAATAAAGAAATAATTAAGTAATTTTTGATGTGTAGGAATAAAATTCCCATCAATATGATATATTTTGTGACTGGTATGACTTTAAGTGTATGTTTTCATTTAAAATTGATTTTTTAGTTCAAAACACATGCCACATACTAAAAAAAATGAGAAATAAAACATGAGGATTATATTGATAATTTATGAAAAAAAATACTTAAGTTATTTTTGATTTGTAGGAATTAGATGAACCTCAACCCGGTACATGGTGTTTCCTATATGACACATAGTGTATATTATTTCTTTAAAATTTAATATTTAGTTTAAAATATATTTCACTCACTAAAAACTGAGAAAACATACTCTGATTGTATTGATACTTTAGGAAAATGATTTATAATTTTTTTATATGTAATAATTAGTAACATGCCAAACTAACAAAATATGTGATAGGTACAAGTCAAATCATGTGTTTCAAGTCTAAATTAATATTTTAGTAAAAAGGACACATGGCGTACTCAAAACTAAGAAAACACTTTCAAATTTTTTTGATACTTTAGGAAAATGATCCATAATTCATTTATAATATTTTTTAATCAACTAAAACTAAATCGGATTCATTTTTGTGATTATTTTGACTTAAAGTGTGTGTAATTATTTAAAGTGACATTTTAGTTCAAAACACACATCACATACTCAAAATAGAGAAAACACATTTTAATTGTTTTTATACTTTAGGAAAATTATCCATAAGACATTTTTTATATATAGGAATCAAATACACTTCAATATGATACATGGTGTTTCCAGTATGACTCAAAGTGCATGTTATTAGTATAAAATTGACATTTTTAGTTCAAAACATGCACCGTTCCCTGAAAATTGAGAACCTTTCTCATATTATCATGATAACTTAGTAAAATGATTCATAAGTGTTTTTATTTTTAGTAATCAGTATTACATCAAAATGGCACGCGATGTGACTAGTATGACTCAAAGTGCATGCTTTTAGTTTAAATTATTGTTTTAGTGAAAAATATGTATGAAAAATTCAAAAATAATAAAATGCATTCTGGTTGCATTTATAATTTATGAAAATTTTCCATAACTCATTTAATACATTTATTAATCAACTAAAAATCAATATGATGCACGATGTGACTGATATGAAAAAATGTGTGTTCTTATTCAAAATTGATAGTTCAGTTCAAAACACACATCAAATAATCAAAACATAGAAAAAAATTTAATTCTTTGATAACTTAATAAAATTATCCACAAGTCATTAGTGATATGTAGGAATCAGCCTCACCGCAATTTGATACATGATGTTCCTAGTATTTCTCGAAGTGTAAGTTACCATTTTAAAACTGTTATTTTTGTTCAAAACAATTGGCATTCACTAAAAACCATGAAACACCCCTAATTGAATTGATAATTTAGTAAAATTATTCATATTTAATTTTTGTTGTGCATGAATCAGTCTCATGAAAAATTGACACATGATGCGGAAAATATGACTTAAAGTGCCTGATTTCAGTTTAAATTAACATTATAGTAAAAAAGACATGTGACATACTCAAAATAGAGAAAACAAATTCAAATTATCTTTATAATTTAGGAAAATGATCTATAGGTTGTTTTTGATGTCTGGGAATCATATTCATGTCAATTTGATGCATAGTGTGACTGGTATGTCTCGAAGTGTGTGTTTTTATTTAAAATTGACAATTTAGTTCAAAATTCATGTCACATACTCCAAACTAAGAAAATGTATTCATACTATATTGAAAATCTATGAAAATTTTTCATAAGTCATTTTTGATATATAAGAATTAGTCCCACCTCAATTAGATACATGGTGTGCCTGATATGATAGAAAGTGCATGTAATCAGTTTAAATTTGATATTTCAGTTCAAAATGTTTCTCAATCACTAAAAGCAAGGAAAACATAATTGGATTGTCTTGATACTTTATTAATATTATTGATATGTCATTTATGATGTTTTTGAAATTGTTTCTTGTTAAACCAACATGTGATATGATTAGTTTGACTCGAAGTGCATGTTTTTAGTTCAAATTGACTTTTTAGTAAAAAGTACACATACAATAATCAAAAGAAAAAAAATAAATTTGGATTGTTTTTATATTTCTGAAAAATGATTAATAAGTCATTTTTAATGTATATGAATTAACGATACCTCAATCTAACACACAATGTGACCGATATTACTCAAAGTGTGTGTTTTTATTTAAAATTGACTTTTTAGGTCAAAACACACAATACATACTCAAAACTAAGAAATCACATTCATATTTTTTTATAATTTAGGAAAATGATCCAAATGTAATTTGTGATGTTTATAAATTAGATTAAACTCAATATGATAAAAGGTGTGGTGGATATGAATCAAAGTGTATGTTATTAGTTTAAAATTGAAATTTTATTTCAAAACCTATTTCACTTAATTAAATCCATGAAAATTAACATAGATTTACTTGATATTTAGGAAAATGATTCATATATAATTTTTTGATGCTTTGGAATCATCATCCACATAATTTGATAAACATTGTTCCCAATATGACTCCAAGCATAAGTTTTTAGTTTAAAATTGAAACTTTAGTTCAAAACACACATCACAAACTCAAAAGTAAGAAAACAAATTCAAATTTGTTTGATGCTTATGGGAAATGATCCACTAGTCATTTTTGAATAGTATGAATCATCCACAGCATAATCTGATACACAATGTGACTGGTATAACATAATTTTTTTTATTTTAGTTCAAAAATGACATTTTATGAATATTGTTTTTCATATTTATATATAATTTATTTCTATATAGTATTAATAACATAATAATTTTTTTCCAATATAGGTGTGCTCATTTACTCGATCTAGGGTTCCTTTTTTGACAACTAATAACATTTTTGGGCTATTATGAGAGCGGTTCGGGGGCTAGAGACAATGGGAAACTGATGTTTTTGAATGTTTGTGATAAATTTTACATAATAATGAAATTTTACAAACAAATGTTTGAAATGTGTATAATATATTGTTTTTTTCATTTATTTATTATATAATTATATTTGAATTAAATTATATATTTGTAGTTTTAGTTTTCTATAATTTTATCAAAACACTGTAGTAGTATAGATTTTATCAGCACTAAACTAGCATTGATAATAGACCCCCTCTATTTGTTCTATTTTTAGCACTGATAAAAGGGACCCCTTTTATCATCACATAGAACATCAATACTTTTTAACACCCATAAATAGGTCTTCTAGAATTGATAAAAAGTGGATATGTTGTATTGATATATGATGAACCTACATTCTTCTGAGATTCAATTGAGAGTTTTGATTTTTGATAAATGGATAAATTCCATGAAATATGAGATACACTCCATATTTTGATATTTTTTTTGATGTTGGTGGATTCACATGAAGGGGTGATAACCATAGTGTTTATGTGGGGTTTTCATACAAAAACTGACATGGTAGGTAGAGTGTCAAGGTATAAATCTCATCGGGTGGAAAAGGGTTACAAAGAAAATCATGTTATTAAATATTAATATACATTTTCACTAGTTACAATAATAAAGTACATTCAGTGAGATGTATGTGATATAAACAAAAGGTTTTGAAGTTCTAAATGACCCTTTTAAGGTTTTAAAATTATAATGGAACATCTATTGATTGAAGCATCTTCAAAGAATTGAAAATTATACATTAATGATGTAATCAAAGAGTATGGTTTCATTAAAAATATGGATGATTATTTTGAAAACACATGGATTAGTTAAAATGGTATGGTATTTATTATATTTTATGTGGATGAAATAATATTTTTTGTAAATGATTTCTTGACATTACATTCTGTAAAGGTGTGGCTGGTAAAATGATTCTTGATGAAAAAAAGGGGCAAACAAGCCTATATAACAACCTTAAAATTACTTTTATCAGTAAAAGGACACATTATTCATAATGAATGTTTTATTATTTTTTACAATTATATAACTAATAATGAAAATTATATTTCATAGGAATATCACACAATATAAAATAATATTGACTATATAAATCATGGAATAATATAGGGAGATAAATGAAAAAGAATAATGCACACACTAATGTAAAGTTTTTAAGATGAAATTATCCATTGAATCTCACTCCTATAATAAATATTGTAAAAATAAATATAAAAATTAAGAATGTGATATAAATTATAAAGGGAAGTCAATAACCTAGTTAAGTGAAGTAGTGAGTGATGTGGCATGAGAATGGTGGAAAACATTTAGGGTGTAAAAGGAAATACGAATATCATGATCTAAAGGTTACCTAACAATTATAATGTGACCATTATTTTATTTTACCTTTGTATATCATGATATTTTCTTGACCACTATTAAGAGGTTTTTGTTCCTGGTTTATAGTTTCTATTTTTGAATATTACAAACCCTTTCCAAACCCTCTCATCATTTTATATGAAAAACTTTTTTTTATTGCCCTCTGTATTTTTATTATATCTTGAGTTATAGTGATTATATTTTTATAATTACAATTTCAAATGAAATATAGTAATTTTTTATAAATTTAATTCAACTATGAAAAATTCATAATCAATATTTGAAATTTTCAAATTTTGGTTCAAACATTTTAAATATATTTACTTGATTCATAATTTTTAGTTTTGAGTGTTTTAATGTTTTCTTTAGTTATGTTATTTTAAATTTAGTTATATAGATCAGATATTCTTGAGTGTATTTCCATTGGATAACCAATGTATTTATTTAGATTTCATTACAATAATATGAATTCAAAATTTATTATTTAAGTGCTCAAAAAATTTCCTAAATTCTCTTCAATAGTTCGAGACTTCAAGAATTTATAGAATTAAATTTATTTTGTATTTACTTAATAACTATCATTATATACACAATTTTTTTTTGAATTTTAAAGAAAATTAATATATATAAATTTAATTTAAATACATTAAATGATTAAAATTCCATTTATATAACTCAAATATTAGTTAAATACATGAAACTTATTTAGTAATTTTTTTATATTTTTACTTTATGTTTTTCTATATTTTTATGAATTATTTCTCTATATAAGTCTAATTGAATCTATCATTAATCCATTTTAAAGATATATAAATTATATACATTTAATTATTCTAAATTTTTTACTAATTCTATATTTTATAGGGTCTAAAAATTCACTGAAGTCTTATTGTCAAGCTGTTTTGGTTGTGAACCCCACGTTTGTTTCAACTTACCAGGATTTTTTTAAAACTACCATGTAATTTTCTTCTAAAACTAATAAATGAGTAATTTATTATTTATAATGAGTAACAAAAAATTGAACTTGTACCCTTTAAGAAAATAATTCATGTGAACTATGTTGTCCATGTTACAACAAATAACCAAAAGGTGAAATAGTGGATATATTGTTTTATACTCTAATTATGGTGCATACAGCTCAACCAAACCAACACTCACAAAACCCTCAACCATTTTTGAGATTCTTTTATGTGTCCACTATAGTAAAAACACCAAAACTAGAACCACAACTCTTCATTATTCTATGCACTTCACAATGACATCACTAAATTCATCTCCCCGCACTACAAACAACATGATTGTTATGAAGAGTGGTACCTAAGCCAGCTTCAACATCACCTTTGACATGTTAAACCTACCATAAATTCTTTCATCAATTTACCATATGGGTTTTATTCTAACTAACCATAAGTATTACCCAAACATTCCATTAATAGGTGGTATCATACTTCAAGTAACCATGGAGAGTTAGCATGAGTTACTTACTATAGGGCTATCAGCCTACCATGAGTTATTGTGCCAACCTATCGAGAGGTATTGTTTTAACCAACTGTGAAATAAAAAAAGGTAACCATGGTTATATTTTAAGTTAAATTATGAATTATGAATTTTTTAAAGTGTACACATGGTTTGTATACTGACCATGTATTCAAAATCACTATATCTACCACACAACATTTTAAGTGACCACAATTTTTTTGGAATATTTTGGTTTATATGTTTTTAATTTATTTCTTTGAGTTATTATCTTCTAAATTAATATTTAATAACATTGAAATTATTCAATCTTATTTTTAATTAATTATTTCTATATAATTTAATTATTTATAATGCATTGCATTAAAGTCTTTTAAAATATTAATTTTAAAAGTCAAATTATCTTATGATATTTATGTGATTGCATTGAAATATTATTTTAGAGTCTCCTAGAAATATATAACAAGTAACTCAAATTTGTTTCTGTAATGAACCGAACTATTATAAATAAAATTCTTCTTAAAATTTAGGTAAATATCCTATTATGTAATATGGATATTGTAAAAAACATACATTATTTGGTTTTTTATATCCTATAAGATTTAAATTACCATTTTACATCTTCACAATTGATAATATAGCTATTTCAAATTGATCACATCATTAGTATAACTATTAGGTTTAAACAAATCCAATTTACACGGAAAAATGAAGTGATGATCTCAACTAGTAGGATCATACCCTTTTAAGCCCAATTATCCAAGCTTCCAAGGGAGTTAGAATCACTTGGATTTTACCTTGACCAATCCCAAGTCTAGATCCAATAAATTGAGAATGATAGAAACTATTTATGGGAGAAGTTCAAGCTCATCGAGATAACGACCCAAACTGTGTCCCCCAAACCACCCTAAGAAAGTCTCATCATCGCACACCGTACCCTTAGGGTGTTTTTTGGGGTATTAATGGGGTATGTATCAAGAACCTAGAAATATGTGTATGTACAATATTATTTATAGAATAATAAATATATTTTAATCTTATTAATTTTTCTTTATAAATGATTTTATTTTGATATAATAAAACAATAATTGCATTTTTTATTAATATTTAAATTCAATTAAAGAAAATTATTTTGAATCCACAGTGGGTTTTTGAAATAAAAAATATTTTAATAAATTATTATAATTAAATATTTTTTAAAATATAAATGATCATATAATTTTTATGAATTCAATAGTAATTTTAATGAGGGTTTGAAAACTATTATTTCAAAAAAAAAACAAAAAATTTCTTAAAAAATGATGCTTTTATTTATAAAATGAAAATTCACATATTTAGAAAATTATTTAGATAAAATGAATATTATTTTTGGAATCAAAACATTGAAATTATCTGATGGTGAAATTTTCATTATTTTTTGAGTCGATAGAATTCTCAGGTAAAAATTAAATACCGTATAAATATACTTTGTGTAATATGACTTAATAGTGACCTAAAAGTGATGTAATAAGTACTATAAATGGTATCTATGACTAAATGTATGTTTTACCTTAAATTTAATGTTATTTTAAGTTTAGTTGATTAATTTTATAATGCTATTATGAATCCTAAAAATCCATTAATATATTTTAATGTTTGACTGAAAATTAATTTATTATTATTATCATAAGTCCCATTTTAAGGGGTGAGGGGGAACCAAACACGACTTCAATGAAAAAATACATCAAAACATGCTCCAACTATCCAAAATATAAAAAACCATATCAAAAAACAATGAAAATCCCCTCCCCAGCATAAAAGACCTTAAGACCGGTTTCCACCATTGCAATGTTGCACGATAAACTATCCCATACAAGGACAGGTCGTACCAATGGCCAAGGCCATACCCTCTCTAACATCCAAAACCAAAATGCATAAGTCTGATGAAAAATTGCAGCTCTAATACTCACCTGAGGATGTCTTTTAAGATAATCTGGAGTTATGGACCCTTGAACCACACACCACAGGTCAAACAACAACACAACATCAAACCAAACCAACTGAAACACATTCTAAAAACTGCCAGGGAATCCTACCATGCCACACCTCCTTCACCAAGAAAACATACACAAAGACTATAGTCAAAACAAACCACAAATCAACGACAATGGATCACAACCACCCAACCCATGAGCATCATCCAAAATCAACAAACATAGAAAGAATCCGAGTTCAAGAAACCATCACAAAAAAACACAGCCACCCAAACATGACATCAGATGAAAATTCACCAAAAAAATCAAGACAAAACCCGTCACCACCATCTCGAGGAGACCGCAGATCCAACCAGAGCACACAACTGACATGTGACTACAACATCAAACAATATCTGATTATATCTCGACCACAGAACGCTAACTTGGATAAGTCGGTCCAATCAAAAGCACGAGAATTTGATGCTGCATAATCTCAATGATTACGACTAAAAATGACACCACCAGAGAACCTGAAAACCATTGAAATAGGATCCCAAACCTCTACAAAAGTACAAGAATTATTTTTTTTATGTTTGGGCCTTGAATATAATGACCTTTATTTTTCTTACATTACTATTTTGTCATTTTGAAGACAATAAACATAAAACCATTACAAAAATAGGATCCAGAGTTTTAGTGTCTTTGGAAAATTAGACCATACATAAAACATAAAAATTTATTTAATTCCTTCTTCTCTAGATTCTTATTGGACCTTGAATTCTCCTTAGTACATGTAATCACCTGAGGATATAAATCAAAAAGGGGTGAGATAAAATTCAAGTAAGAGGATAGATACAAACATAAAACAATATAACATGGGGTGAGTATTATCATAACATCATCATCGTAACATAAGTATGAGATCATAATAATTATAGTAAGTCATTAATACAAGGCTTGGAATGTGGAAATTCATAAAAATGAAACATCATGACTTAGTGGCCAACTACCACACATAGTTGTGAACAAATATAGCATCATGTTCCCACATAATTTAATTTATCTCCTGTGATTCATCACATTTCCCAATAAATTGGATCACTATATAATTCTGGGCACACCAATCACATCATAACATTTTCATTTCCCTGTATAATTCCAGGTGCACTCATCATATCACAACATTTACATTATCATGCATGCCACAAAAAACATATATCAATATTTAACATAAAATAACCCAAATAAAGGAATGTATTTAATTTAATAAATAATACATTCATAAATTTTGGTTCCCAAATGAAAGAGGGAATAACATATTTGAATCATCAACCTTTAGTGAAGAAAAAAAAATCTTGAGAAGTAAAAGGTGGGTTTATTTTTATGAAGACTTCTTTTGGAAAACATTGTGTCTTTTATAAACTCCATCAGAAAATAGGTATATCACAATAAATGTAAGATAGTTATGATGAAATGATATTTATGGAATATCCTTATTGAAAATGGGGTGAAGGAGGGAAAACACAAATGAAGAGAGTTGGTATTGAGAATTCCTCTTACCTTTTGTCCGAAAGCTTCCTTCACAATAATATCCTGTATAATCACATTAGATTAATTAATTAAAAATTATAGAACATTTTATAGATGAATATGATTAATTATAGTTTTATTATGTTCTTTTTTGGTCCTTTAGATGAGTTATAGAGTTTAATTTCATCGTTTGGGAGCATTCGTTTTCATAGTTTTCACGATCGATTCACTTATATTCATGAATGAAAGTTCATGTAAAATGAAGATAAATATACATAATTGTTATTATATACTCTGAGTGATATTAAAAAAGGTTAAATGATCTTATAAAGAATTTTATATATACCATGAGGATGAATCACTATATAAAAGTTAATGATGATCATTTTATGTTAATTTTGGTCGTTTTTTTGATCACAACAAACTCGTTTTGTTTTATCATTTAGTATCATGTATAAATGTTAGTTCCAGAACATAAAGAGAGTTTTATAATAAATATTAAAATATATTTTAAACATTTCAATTGTTTTATTAATATACTTGAAGGTGTTTAAGGAAAATGAAATTGCATCTCCTATGATGTCAGTAAATTGACACATCAAGGGCGACAAAATCATTTTTATAATAAAAGAGTGAGAGGGAGGCGTTTAATGATGTATCATACATTAAGAAGATATAATTATATTATATTTAAGGTATTTTATTTATTATTCCATTTTTATGTAGGGAGGTGAGGATATGATAACAAAAGAAATGAAATTGAAAGGAAATTAAAAGAAAAATATATAGGATTTGCCTCTTGAATTCTCCTCTTGAGATCCACCTCAAGGAACATAGGCTTCTTCTTTTAATGAGACCAAGAGATAATGGACGTGGGGGATGGGCTAGGTAAGATTTTTGGGCTTAATTTGGGAAAGGATAAAATCTAGAGAGGTTTCAGGAGAAGAGGGTGTGAGGGGTGGTATTTAGAGTGGATGAGTGGTGTGTTTTCTTATTATTTTAATAATTTGTTTATTATTACATTACTCAAGACAAGAAATAGGGGGGATTCTTGTGACAAACTACAAAAATTAGATCATGTGAGTTTAAAACCAATGGTCACTTACATCATCCATGACTCAATAAAGACTAAAAAATTTAGGTTGTTAGCATTTATCGTAAATTATCATATTTTACTATTCAGAAAATTTAATTATTTAAGAAAAATTCCAAAAAATCACCCTAACTATTTTTTTATGTGTATGATTAAAAAATTAATTACATTTTATGAAAATAAATTTCTAAATATGAGTAATTTTATTTTTAATTAAAATCATCATTTACTTAGAAAATACAGATTTAAAATTATAACTGATTTTATAACAATTTTAAAAATTACTTAAGGTCTCATAAAATTATATTAAAACCATTAGACTTCAAAATATTAGTTTATGAAAACATTTTTGGAAAATATATTTTCTTTTAAATTAATCAATTAATCATAAAGTTATAATTAAATATTTATGACTTATAAAATTACCAATACTTAATCAATAGCTTTTAAAACTTTTATTTACTTATACTATGTTATAATTATAACATAATTTTATTTATAAGATTATTAAAATTTATCTATAATATTATGTGTGTGGTTACTATTAATTTGGAAGGTTTCCTATTCATAAGGGTCATATTACTATTCATATGGCCAAGTTACTATTTCATCAGTATTGGTTCCTTAACTTCTATAAATAATTCTTATTTCATTAATTATCATTTTATAAAGTTGGTATTTTGATCTCTATGTGATTTTATGTGATTTATACTATGCGACATTACTATAATAAGGGATAAATTCCTTCGAAAAAAGTTTTCTCCATTACATTCTTCCCCCCTTTTGAAATTTTGACCTCAAAATTTTATTTTACATAAACCTTTGAGGGAACTTCTCCTTCATTGCCTCCTGTGGGTATCATGTTTCTTATTTATACTTATGGTTCCTCCACCACACTTTGTCTAGGTGGGTTTTCTTGTTGGATAAAACCTTATCTATCCAGTCTATAATCTTTATCGAATGCTTCTCATAAGAGATATTATCTTCCAACTATACCACCAATGAGTTAGGTACATGCTAGGGATTTGGTATGTACTTCCCCAGGAGTGATACGTGGAACACATCATGAACTTAATCCATATTAGGTGGAAGTGAAAGATAATATTCCATGAATCCTATGTGACCAAGGATCTCAAAGGGGAAAATGTACCTTGGGTTTAAATTCCATTTCCTTCCAAACCACATGGCTCTCTTTCATTTTGATATTTGAAGGAATATTTTTCTCCAACATCAATATCCATGTCCTTTCAACGGTTTCCAACATAGCTTTTTTGCCTGATCTTAGAAGCTTTGATATGATACTGGATGGATTGAACCTTCTCTATCATCTCTTGCACAAGATCAGGTCCACGTATCTTTCGTTCGCAAACATCATCCCAACAGGTTGGAGTTCTACATTGCTTTCCATACAGAGCATCATATAGATCCATATGAAAACTTGAGTGGGAGATATTTTTGTATGAACACTCATACAATGGGAGATTCCTATTCCATCAACATTTGAGTTCAAAAGATAAATCTCATAGCATATCTTTTAGCATTTAAATAGTCTTTTCACATTGTCTTTTAGTTTGGGGTGATAGGTTGTGTTGAAATTTAATTCAACACTAAAATAATGTTGAATATTTCTATAGAATTTAGATGTGAACCTGGGATCATGATCATAGATAATTGAGAGTGGAAACCCATGTAGTCTCACCATTTACTTCACATATATCATAACAATTTTTTCAAGTGAGTGATATTCCCAAAAAATGATAAAGTGGACTGTCTTGGTGAGTCCGTCCACCACAACTCATATCGCATTATTTCCTTTGGATGTCTTTGGGAGACCTATGAAAAAGTCCAAACTAACATTCTGCCATTTCCACATGGGTATAGTAAATAATTTCATCATCCCTTTTTAACTTTTTCTCTCTTCTTTGAATTTCTCACATACCAAAAACCTTGAGATATACTCATCAATTCTCTTTATTTATGTTTTACCACCAAAAGTGTTTTTCGAGATCACAATACATCTTGGTACTCCTAGGATGGATAAAAAATTTATAGGTATGTGGATTTTCCAATAGCTCCTTTATCACAGGCGATGAAGGCACACAAAGCCTCATTCCAAAGAAAATAACACCATCATCATTGAAATGGAACTCTAGCAGCTTCCATTCCTTTTCTGATTTCACCTTCTTTTGTAACTCTAGATCATCCATTTGTACCACTTTAATCTTCTCATTGATAGATGTTTGGGTAGTCATTTGGAAAATGTATGATTTATTCCCTACCATTATGATTTCCATATCTATCCTTTTCATATCTATGAAGATAAGGTCTTTCTCAAACCACAACATGGATAGAGTAGCATGTTCTTTTTTTTAAAAGAGCATCAACTACTTTGTTTTCATTACTAGGATGATAGTGAATAGATAAATCATAGTCTTTGATAAGATCTAACCATATCATTTGACACATGTTGAGATCCTTTTGTGTGTATATATACTTAAGGCTCTTATGATCAGTATATATGTCACAATTCTCACCATAGTGGTATTGCCTCTAGATTTTCATGGAAAAATCACAACTGCTAGATCCAGATTAGGTGTTGGGTAGTTCTTCTCATGGATATTCAACTACTATTATGCATAGGTTATCACATTATCATTTTTAATGAGTAAAAACCCCAAAACATTCTTATAAGAATCAATTTATATCACAAAAAGTTCATCACCTTTTGGTAATGTGAGTATAGGTGTAGTGATCAGCCTCATATTTAGCTCCTTGAAGCTTTCCTCACATACTTATGTCCATACATAATTTACCCCTTTCCTTGTTAACATAGTGGGTTATAAAATCATGAGAAATTTCCCACAAAACATCAATATTACCCGAAAAATCCAATAAAACTATGGATTTCTATGACACTAGAGGCTCTGGGCCACTCCTCAATTGCCTTTGTTTTTGAAGGGTGCATATAAATTCCCTCCCTTGTGATCACATGCACCCATTATATGACTTTCTATAACCAAAAGTCATAGTTTTGGAACATGGAATACAACTTATCCTTCCTTAATGTTTCCAATACAAGACATATATGTTCTTAATGTTCCACCATTCTCTTAGAGTATATAAGAATATCATCGATATAACCTACCAAAATTTTTTCAAGTTAATATCTAAAGACTCTATTCATCAAATCATTGATGATTTGATGGGAATTAGTAAGTCTGAAGGGCATCACCAAAAAATTGTAGTGACCATACCTTGTACGGAAGGAAGACTTTTAAATATCTTCCTTCACCTTTAGGTGATGATATCCCAAATGAAGATCCTCCTTTGAGAAGTATTGATATCCTCACAACTGATTATGAAATTCATCAATCCATGGAAGATGGTACTTGTTCTTTATGGTGATATAATTGATTTCTCAATAATTAATACACTACCGCATTGATCCATTTTTCTTCATGAAAAATAACACCAGTGAACCCCAAGGTGATGCACTAGGGCGTATGAAACCTATATCCAAATTCTCTTTCATATGCTTCTTTGACTCCTATATGTTGATAGGGGCCATCCTATAGGGACATTTTGAGATAGGATTAGCTCTAGTTATGAGTTATATTGAAAAATATACCTCATGATTCAGGGGAAGTTTGACTATGTCTTTTGTAAATACATCACTATATTCTATTTGGATGGGAATTTCCCCTAGGATGATAACTTCCTTTGACTCAATAATTTTGGAGAGGTATTATTTTTCATAGGGAACCAACACCCACACCATTGAAGGATTTTCAATAGGATATTTGTGATCTTCCTTGCATTTATATAGGATCATGGATTGGTTCAAAATATGAAATGATATTTCATTTGACTAAAATTTTATATGTGATCTATATAATGATAGCCAATCCATCCCCATTATAGCTTCGAATTCCACAAATGGAATTATTACAATATTCACTAGAAGAATCTTCCCAAATACACCAGAATGATAAGATTCTAACACTTGGGATGATATTATTCCACCACAAGGTGGTTTTAAGGATATATCTACTTCAAGGTTTCATGGCTTCATTTCAATAGTTATAGATAACATGCATGATATAAATGAATGTAGAGAACCCAAATCAAATAATACTTTTTCAATTCTTGAGTGAATAGGAAGAGTTGATGACAAAAGCCTTCCCCTTGTCCTTGGGCTTTGGTGGATGATGATACTGATTTCCCTTGAGAACCTGAGCTTTAGTGCACAGGCTTGAATAATGCCCTTTCTCTATATAATTGTAGAATTGGACCATGGATAATGCTCTTCTTTCCTCCACCACATTATCCTTCTTCTTCATTTATTTTTGACATTAATGAGCTTTGTGGCCTGATCTCCCACACTTGAAGCATTACCCTATCCCTTTAAGGTTGTTCCCATAATGTCTCTTCCCACATTTTTGTCATGTGGGTGGTTTATTTTTCTTTCCACCATTCTCATTAGATCCTCCAGCTTGAAACTCTATATTTCATTTATTATCACCATAACCATGGGACCATTATAAATCTTCATATCCACTTTGATAGCACATCATAAAATTTCTTCATAACTCCTAAATCCTTGAATTGCAATAACATTTTAAAGGTGTGGTTTTGAAACAATAAATAATATGTCAAATTTACTATCAATGTCAATAAAAAAACATAATTGTACCTTACAAGCCTTGTGAAATTTGATTCATGGGTTGTGATAAATTCTAATTCCTTTTTCTTCAACACTATTAATTCTCTCTATATCTTTGTATAAAGAGTTTGAGGGAAATTCATGTTAAGAAACATTATCTTAAAGTCTTCCCACTCCATTTCTTAAATTTTTCCCCTTGCTTTGTGTTCTTAATCAATGCCCACCATTTATCGACCTCTCTATCTAGATGGTTAACAACCATAGTAACCTTCTACATCTCAGATCAGGGAAGTATATAACAGGTATTCTCCATTGAGTTGACTCATTGTGCTGCAACTAGAGGATCGAAAGATCCACTAAAAGTCGGTGGTCGTTGCTGTATAAATCACTCGATATCCAGTTTCTCCCTCTTAGGTGAAGGTGGACATTACACATTATTCAGGTAATTTTCCATAACCAGAGATAGTTGGGTAAGTATCACCATGAAAATTTTCACACCTCTAAAGTAAATGGTGATGTCCTTTGGGAAATCGCTACATTGTCCCTCACACGACTTTTTGCCCAAGTTTCTTCTACTTCCCAACATTTTCTAAAATAGAAAAGGATAGAAAGAAACATAAGTCCTAAAATCCTAAATAAATAATACATTATTTTGTTCATATAAGTCTAAAGGAATATGTTGTGGGGTCCTTATGTTTAGAATTTTCTAAGAAAACTCTTCAAGGGTTCTTACATATACTTAGTCTCATACTATGGGTTTTCACAAAGGTTATCTAATATGAATTCCCAAATTAACTAAACCATACTTAGATACCAACTATAACAATCCTGTTTTTTCTTACATTACAATTACATTATTTTAAAGACACTCAACATAAAATCATTACTCAATGAGGATCCAAATGTTTAATGTGTTTTTAAAATTAGGACCATACATAAAACATAAATGTTTATTTATTTCCCGCTTCTCTAGATTATTATTATGCTTTGAATTATCCTTAGTACATTTAATCACCTATGGATATACCTCAAAAAGGGGTGAGCTAAAATCCCCGTAATAGGATATATAATAACATGAATCAATATAACATGGGTTGAGTATTATCATAACATCATCATCATAACATAAGTATGGGATCATAATCATGAGAGGAAGTAATTAAGAAAAGGATTAAAATGTGTAAATTCATAAAAATGAAACATCATGTATTAATGTTAAACAAACACACATAGTTGTGAATAAATATGGCATCATGTTCACTCATATATCACATTATATCATGAGATTATTCATATTACCAAATGTATTAGAGCACTGTATAATTCTAGACCCACCCATCACATCATAACATTTTCATTATCATGAATTGTAACACCCCAAGCTTCCACGGTACGCTTCTCTTGGAATAATACAGTTGTGTGTGTTTTACGCAACTTCGAGTTCTAACACACCACAACCAATCAAACTAGCCGTTATGAATAGTAATACCCTCTTTTTTAAATTTTATAAATTTTAACATTAAAAATGGACTTAATTTTTAGATTCTGAATATAGAAATTATCTTAGGGTAATTTTTTGGTATTTTTCTAAAAATTTTCAATTTCTGATGAATAGTGAAAAACACTGAGTTATAGTTTAAAACAAAATTTTTATTTAAATAATTATTTATTTTATTTAAATTTATTTTAGGTTAAAACAGATACATAATACCTATATAAGTTCAATGTAATTCATTGGAGTTAGTTTATAATAATTGTAGATATATAAAAATTTTATTGAACTTTTCACCGTCTTTTACCCACCTCCTAGGAGAATTTGAAAATTCACATAAAACTTAATTTTACCACTTTTGTGAGTGGAATTTCAAAAATCTGAGAGACACAGTTGATATCATTAAGTAAAATATGGTTCAATAAGATGAAAATAATTTTTAGTGAATAGTTACTTTTTACTTTTATTTACCACGGTTAAAAGTAAATAGGGTAATTAATGGTAAAAATGATATTATTATTACCCTAACACCTGTCCTAATTCTTTTGGATAAGTACAGTTCGACCAAAAAAAACCTTAGGAATAAAATATGAACCTATTTGGTTCACTTCGATTAGATTAGGACATTTGTTATTATTTAATTCGAAGAAGAGTTAAAAGAGTTAAAATAAATGTTTAATAACTAAAAAATTATTAATATAGGGATAAAAATAAGATAAATTCGACTATAAATATTCAATATAAAGATAAAAATATTTAATACATAATGGTATTTTATTTATATTTTTTAGACATTAAATAATTTAATTTATTTATGACCCAATGATGATGGAGTAATTACCTAATTAATGAAATATTAAAATAATTGATATTATGAATATCCAAATAAATGTAATTTGAGAATTTTTATGATTTACACTAATTTTATTGGTTAATATGACATATTAGGGTTGGTTATATGGATAATGTTGAAGTAATAATTCTGTTATGAATTTATAAAAAACTAAATACCAAATAGTGTCAAAATTGACATAAAAGAGTTTTTAAAACAATTATTATTTTATTAATTGATATTCTATTACTAAAAATATAAGGTTTGGCCAAAAGAGTTATATAATGATAGGTGTATCATTAATGAATCATTTGGGGTTCTTTTAGAAGTATATAGTATGTTTATTAACAATATAATATAAAAATACAAAGAGACATGGTGAAAGTCAAACTATTTAACTAAGAGTTAAATCTAAAAGATAAAGTTAATATAGTTACCCAAACATATATAAAACCGGTTGGTTGAGTGTTTTTCAACCCATACCCACATTATAATTTAAATAATCCATTTTATAGCCATTATAATTAGAAAATGATTTTATTATAAAATAATATTTCTTGCTTTTCCTAAGGTGCCCCTCACCCCTCTTATAAAAGGGTACTCCCCCTTATCTCTAATTATAACCTTTAAATCCATTTGGCTTGGCCAAACTCTGCCCAAATACCCTCTCAAATATAATCCCTTAATCCTAGAGGCCTTTCTTTTGTCAAAAATCCAACCTAATGAGTCCTTTTGATCAAATCAAAAAAGAAGAACCCGAAGAAGAGTTAAACATCTCACCACCTCTTTCAAGTTCCATTCTTCTTCCACTTTTTTTCTTTGTTTTTTCCATTCTAAAATAATAAATCCAGTACCTTATATATAATTTGATGTTATTATAAATATGTTACAACCAAATTCATTATTCTATCCATACTTTGAATGACATGTCACCATACGTGCGTGTGTACGGCTTTCCATCTCCACATCGTGGTGTAATTGTTATTCAATACATTATTATTTGGATGGGTATAATAATAATTTGTAATTGATGTAAATAAAAAATATAACATGATAATGATTCTGTATATATGATATACCATCCAATTATTTATTATTTTAATATCAGAATAATGATATTGTCGCTCGTACGTACGTACGGATTACCGTCTCCACGAACGCGATGAGATTCATTCCCCATCATATCCATTTAAGACTAATTTTCATTAGATGAAAAAAAATAATGTTTAAAGACTTGATATCATTATGGATATGAATAATATACATCCCATCCATAAAATATATGACTCACATAACAATTAATATAAATGAAAACGAATATGTTAACACCCAAAACAACAATAATACTAAGATATTATTAACAAATCAATGTTAAAAGATCATATATGATTTCATATTAATGTATATGATTCTTGTATAATTTAATAACAATTATTTCACCATTATACAGGAGGATAACCTACCCTCGACCAAGGAAAAGTAGAAGGTAAGGGTAAATTTCACAATCTCTTTATTATCCGGGGTTGTTTATATGTAATTATCTACTGGGAACTCTTTATCATCCACATCCATGTTTCTTAAAAATGTATTTCAAAACATTCTTACTATTTTATAGACTATGAGTTAAAGTCATTTATACCCTTGTTTTAATTTTTATAAGATGTTTATAAAGTAATATTTCCATCATTTTCCAAACAAGGTCCTTTTTAACCTTTTTGACAAAATTAAGGTAAGAATGTCTTTTTTAACTTATACGGAGGGTGTGACGATTTTCTGCCATTATAAATCATAAAATATTCCCTTACAAGCTTATAATAATATTTTCAAAGTAAATTTTTTATTTTACAATTATGTGGGTTTTAAATGATTTCAAAATAGAGATATTTCTCCCAAATAGTTTTGATTTCATCTATGTCTACATCCTTTAATGGAATTTAAGCTTATTTGAAGTTGATTTATTATGATACAAAACTTCCATATTGTATTGATAGTTTTGTGATATGTTTGAATGTGGATGTGTTATTTTTATATCATTCATGGTTTATGGATAAAGTGTTGACATTTCGTATGATAATTTTAATACGAATGTTTATTTTATGTTTAAACCTGTTCATATGAGTAATGAATTGGACTTAGTAAGTGATGGGTGGAGCCCAATATAGCTCCTCGATGCATCGGTAGGTCTCATGAGACAAACTAGTGTTTTGGCACAAGGCCTTGACAAAATCTTATTTTTAGTCTTGGCACAAGGCCTTGACTATGTAGTTATGATATTCTGGCATTATGCATTCTATCATTATGAATGTGGTTATTGATATTACATGTGATTATTCAACTAGTAGAATATTAATGTGAATAAGTAAATGGAATTATTTCATTTTATTTTTTCCGTATTATGCTGAAATTCATGTTTAAAAGGCTTTTGTTTTAGTTATACATTTCCTTAAATGTTTTTTCTTATTTATGAAAGTTTCCACTATATTGTTATCTTTTTTGAGCATCTGAGATCACCCCCTTCTATGTTTTATTTTTCCCATGATTTGAAGAAGTGTTTTATGACTTACCTACAAGGTTAGTTTGAGGGGATATGAGTGTGTACTATGAAGACTATGTTGATGTAGTTTTTCACTTTATCATGTAATGTAAGACTTATGAATTTATCTAGTGTTTCCAAGGATACTGAACTAATCGGTCATTCGAGACATGATCTTTTTTGATCATGAAAATTTCATGTAATAATGCATAGACTCTGGGTAACTAGGGTTGGGGAATTACAGTTGGTATCATTGGAAGTTTAATACAAACCTTGAAGCTAGATTTAGATAAACTCTGATTAGAGCACATAGCCCTAAGATAGACATTGAGGATTAGTATAGAAGAACTTCCTAGAATTTTGGTATTGTAGAGAATTTTTGAGTTTTCCAAGCAATACATCCCTGTCTAGATATGAGAAGGTAGAGGCGGCTCTGGCATACCTAGGGGTAAAACCCGAAAACACCGCTTTGAGCTAGATTCAAACGAGAACTGGTGTATGACAATGATCCTTACTGAACTATTGGTTACGAATCTCCCAGGGGATTTGCTTAAGATAATTCTCATTTTATTTAAAAACCATTATGAAGGGTTTATGTGTATATACTTCCTCAAATTTTTTTTTTATGATTATGGATTATATCCATAAACTGTTCAATTTATATTAAGTGTTTTACAAGTTTGGAATTATGTATTTCGATTCATAAACAAATCTAGTTTATGCCATTGTTTTGAAATGGAGCCTAGTGGAAGGAATGTAAATCGTATTAAAGAACGCACTCCATGTAGGGATTTCCCTCCTGCTCAAGATAATTATAGTGGAGCTAGTGATACAAATGGTGCTGATCAGCTAATCACCATACTAGGACAACTCACTCAGGTTATGAATAATAATGTTACCCATATGGAGCACCCTGATCCACAACGTGGAGGATAAATGTTAGATCGCTTCATGAGGCAACAAATAAAAACATTCAATGGGAGTACAAATACATTAGTAGCTAAGCAATGGATAAATTCCTTATAGAAAGTATTACATGCCTTGGGGAGTAGTGAAAGAGAAAAAGTTATCATGGCAGTTTACCACCTCCCTGGAGATGCTGATCAATGGTGGTCATTGATTCAAAACCCAAAGGAAGATGATGAAGTATCAAATATGGAATGTAGGGAGTTTAAAGAGATTTTTCTTAGAAAAATATTTTCCTTGTGACCATCAAGCAGATATGGATACACAATTTCTGAGTCTGAGGAAAAATGAGGATGAGAATGTCTCAAAGTATGAGGTTAACATTACAATGTTAGTGAGGCATGTTGCAGATTATATACGTAACCCAAGATGTAAGATTGATTGTTTCTTTGATGGTTTAAAACCATTTCTCCGTCGAGTATTAGTCTCATAATACTCATCGTCGTACGCAGATATTGTCTCATGTGCTATCAAGACAAAAAAATAATTCTCTTAATCTTAAAACTTTAAAGCAAAGCAAGAGAATAAGAGATCTGCTAATCACTATAGAAATGGAAATAAGGGGAAAAGGGAAAAGTTGAATATCCATCCTACAGTAAATGTGGGAAGAAACACCCTGATACTTTCTTGAAGGGAATGGGAGTCTGTTACAAGTGTGGTAAAAAAGGCCACCATGCTCGTGATTACAAGGGGAAGAAAGAAGATACCGTTGTTCAATGCTAAAATTTCCGGGAGATGGGACATTATGCCAATGAATGTCCTAAGCATCCGAGGAACTTACCTCAAAAAAGTCCAAGGGATCAAGGCCAAGCTTATTCTATATAACTACTGCTGAGGTAGAAGCTCCAAAAGATGTGGTGGCAGGTAATTTACTGGTTTCCTCAAGTTTAGAAAATGATTTATTTGATTTTGGATCATCTCTTGGTTTCATATCTTCCTAGTTTTCTATGAAAATTAGATATTTCCAATTTGATTTAACAAGGGAGTTGTCAGTTAAAACTCCTAAGGAAAGTTACATCACAACAAAGTTTTGTTAATTTGTTCCCATTAGAGCATATAAATGTTCTTTTTCTATGGATCCCATCATCACACCCATGATTTAATTTGATATAATCCTTGGTATGGATTGGCTTTCAGACCATGATGTGAATATTTATTTTATGAAGAAGTAGGTTACAATTTTTGATGATGATGATAAAGAACACCTTATCTTTAGAGAAGAATCGTCACCACATGATTCTTATCTAGATCCACCCACAATAGCTCAACTAAATTCAATTACTGGGGAGGAAGAAAATGAAATAACTGTGGGTGAGGAAAAGAATGTTCAAATAGAGGATGTACCTATTGTGAAAGAATATGTTGATGTTTTTCTAGAAAATTTACCTGGACATCCTCCATAACGAGAAATTCAGTTTTCCATTGATTTAATTCCTAGATCAAGGCCCATATCGAAGACCCCTTATAGAATGGAAACTGTGGAATTAGTGGAACTAAAAAAACAACTAGGGGAATTGAGTAATAAGGGATTTATTCGCCCTAGTGTTTCTCCATGGAGAGCCCCTGTCCTTTTTGTTAAGAAGATATATGGATCTAAGAGGTTATGTATCGACTACAGGGAGATCAATGCTATAACAATAAAGAACAGGTATCCCCTATCTCGCATTGATGTTTTATTTGACCAACTACATGGAGCTCAACACTTTTCAAAGATTGACCTTTGATCTGGATACCATCAGTTGTGTGTGAAGAAGGAAGAGATTCCTAAGACAGTATTTTGAACCAGGTACATGCATTAAGAGTTTACAGTAATGCCTTTTGGATTGGCTAATGCACTCTTTGTCTTCATGGATCTAATGAATAGATTTTTCAAGGAATATCTTGATGACTTTTTAGTGTTATTTATTGATGATATCTTGATATACTCCAAAATCTATGAAGATCATGAAAATCACTTGCGCATTATCCTGAAGACTCTTAGAAGACATGAATTATATGTGAAGTTTAGAAAGTGTGAATTCTAGCTTCAAGAGATTTCTTTTCTTGGCCATATTGTCTGTTAGGATGGAATCTCCATTGATCCTTCTTAGACAAGAGAAATCCAAGAATGGCCAGCACCGATGAGTATAACTGAGGTACATAGTTTTATTGGTTTAGCAGGTTATTATCGACGTTTTGTCTAAAATTTTTCCCGGTTGGCTAATCCATTAACAAAGCTCACACGAAAAGGGGTTAAATTTATTTGGATAAAAGAGTGTGAATAATGTTTTTAAGAAATGAAGAGAAGATTAGTCAATGCTCCTATATTGATTCTACCATCAGGGAATGATGGGTTTTTTATTTATAGTGATGATTCAAAGAAAGGACTTGGTTGTGTCCTTATGCAGAATAATATGGTTATTACCTATGCATCACGATAACTAAAAATTCATGAGAAAAACTATCCTACTCATGATATTGAGTTAGTAGCTGTAATATTTGATTTAAATATTTGGAGACATTATCTCTATGGTGAAAAATGTGATATTTATACTGATCACAAGAGTTTGAAGTATATTTTCTCACAAAAAGAACTCAACATGAGGAAAACGAGATGGCTTGAACTATTTAAGTATTATGATTGCACGATACACTACCACCCGAGGAAGGAAAATAAGGTGGAATATGCTTTGAATAGAAAAGATCATGGAGTTTTGAATAAGATTATAGTTGTAAAGGATCCTATATACATTGGATCTAGTAAAGATGGATATGGGAATCACCATGGAAGGGGAAACATCAATACTTTTTCAAATGGTTTCCAAACCATCTTTACTAGAAAGGATAAAGAGTCTCAGAACAATGATGAAGAGTTTCAAAAGAATATTAAAGCTGTGAATAATGGGAGATTGAGTGACTTTGTGTATGAAGATGGAATTTTGAAATTTGGGAAGCGACTTTGTGTTCCCGATATACCTAATCTAAAAAGGTAATTGTTGGACGATGATCATAGTTCCAATTTCTCTATACACCCTAGGAACACCAAAATATATATAGATTTGAAGGATCATTTTTGGTGGCACATCATGAAGAGGGAGGTTACTGATTTTTTGTCAAGATGTATGGTTTGTCAACAAGTGAAAGCTGGAAGGCAACATCCTGGACGAGTCATGTAACCTGTTCCCATATTTGAGAAGAAATGGGATAATATTACGATGGAATTTGTCATGGGACTATCAAATACTCTTATAAGGAACAATTCAATATGGGTCATTATTGATCATCTTACCAAGTCATCACATTTTCTTGCTATAAAGGAAGATTTACAACTTGAACGTCTAGCAAGACTATATATTAATGAAGTTTTGAGACTTCATGGAGTACCCCTATCGATTGTTTCTGATCTTGATCCACATTTTACATCAAGATTATAGAAAATTCTTCAGAAATCCCTGGATACTGAGCTTCGTTTGAGCACTGCCTACCACCCCCAAACCGATGGACAATCAGAACAGACTATTAAAACCTTATAAGACATGTTGAGATCATGGTCACTTGACTTTCAAGGTATGTGGGATCAATATTCACCTCTGGTAGAATTATCCGATAACAATAGCTTCCATTCAAGTATTCAGATGGCACCATATGAAGCGTTATACAGAAAGAGATGTCACACACCAACCTCTTGGGATGATGTTGGTGAAAGAAAACTCATAGGCCCAGAACATGTAGAGGAAATGATAGTAAAGGTGAAGGTAATCCAAAACCACATCAAAGCAGCTCAAATTAGGCAGAAGGGCTATGATGATAACCGAAGGAAGGATTTGGAATTTTAGGTAGGATATCATGTTTTCTTGAAGGTACCTCTATGGAAGGGTGTTATACGTTTTGGTAAGAAGGGAAAATTGAGTCCCAGGTACATCAGACCTTTCAAAATTCTAGAACAAATTGGGGTTGTAGCTTACCGGTTGGCAATGCCACCAAGTCTCTCCAAAGTTCACGATGTGTTCCAAGTATCACTATTGAGAAAATACATGCCTAACCCAACGCATGTACTCGCCTATGAGGAATTAGAACTAGAACCCAAGCTATATTATTGGGAAGATCCTGTCATGATTCTTGATACAAGAGAACAAGTGTTGAGAAATCGGACAACTCTTCTGATAAATGTTTTATGGGGGAAACCATAAGATGAAAGAGGCAACGTGGGAACCCGAGGAACTTATGATGAAGAACCACCCAATCCTTTTTATGCAGTAATATTATAGAAATTTTGAGGACAAAATTATTTGAAGGAGGGGAGAATGTAACACCCAAAGCTTCCACAGTACGCTTCTCTTTGAATAATATAGTAGCGTGTGTTGTACGCAACTTCGACTTCTAACACACCACAACCAATCAAACTAGCCATTGTGAATAGTAATACCCACTTTTTGAAATTTTATAAATTTAATCTTTCAAGATGGACTTCATTTTTGGATTCATAATATCGAAATTAGCTTAGGGTGAATTTTTGGTCTTTTTCTAAAAATTTTCAATTTTTGATGAATAGTGAAAAACACTGAGTTATAGTTTAAATCTGAATTTTTATTTAAAGAATTATTTATTTTATTTAAATTTATTTTAGGTCAAAATATATATATAATAACTATATATGCATAGTGTAATTCATTGGATTTAGTTTATAATAATTTTAGATATATAAAAAGTTTATTGAACTTTTCCCCGTCTTTTACCCACCTCCTAAGAGAATTTGCAAATTCACATAAAACATAATTTTACTGCATTTGTGAGTGGAATTTCAAAAATCGAAGAGAAAAAGTTGATATCAGTAAGTAAAATGTGGTTTAATAAGATGAAAATGATTTTTGGTGAATAGTAACTTTTTACTTTTATTTACAACGATTAAAAATAAATAGGGTAATTAAGGGTAAAAATGATATTATTATTACCCTTACACATGTATTAATTCTATTGGATAAGTATAGTTCGACCAAAAAAAACCTTAGGAATAAAATATGAACCTCTTTGGTCCACTTGGATTATATTAGGACATTTATTATTATTTAATTCAAAGAAGAGTTAAAAGAGTTAAAATCAATGTTTAATAACTAACACATTATTAATATACGGTTACACATAAGATAAATTCTACTATAAATAATAATTAGAAATATAAAAATATTTCATACATAATGGTATTTTATTTATATTTTTTAGACATTAAATAATTTAATTTATTTATGACACAATGATGATGCAGTAATTACCTAGTTAATGAAATATTAAAATAATTGATATTATATATATCCAAATAAATGTAATTTGAGACTTTTTAGGAATTAAAATAATTTTCTACGTTAATATAAAATATTAGGGTTGGTTAGATGAATTTTATTCAGAGAAATAATGCTGTTATTAATTTAGAAAAAACAAAATACCAAATAGTGTCGGAATTGACATAAAAGAGTTTTTAAAACAAATTTTATATTATTAATTGATATTGTATTTCTAAAAATCTAAGGTTCCTCCAAAAGACTTATATAATGATAGGTGTATCATTAATGAACCATTTGGGGTTCGATCAGAAGTATATAGTAAGTTTAATAACCATATAATATAAAAATACAAAGAGACATGGTAAATGTCAATCTATTTAACTAAGAGTTAAATCTAAAAGATAAATTTAATATAGTGACTCAAACCTGTTTAAAACCTATTGGTCGAGTGGTTTCAAACCCATACCCACCTTATATTTTAAATAATACATTTTTGATCCATTAGAAACCGAAAATTACTTTATTATAAAATAATATTTCTAGCTTTTCCAAAGGTACCCCTAACCCCTCTAATTAAAGGGAACTACCCCTTATCTATAATTCACACCTTCAAATCCATTTGGCTTGGCCAAACTCTACCCAAATACCCACTCAACTTTCCTCCCTTCATCATAGAGGACTTCCTTTTGTCATAAATCCAACCTAAGGAGTCTTTTTGATCAAATCAAAGAAGAAGAACCCGAAGAAGAGGTAAATATCTCACCACATCTTTCAAGTTCCTTTCTTCTTCCACTTTCTTTTTCTTTTTTTTCCATTATAAAATAATAACTATACTATATTATATATACTGTGATGTTATTATAAAAATTTTACAACCAAATTCATTATTCTATCCATCCTTTGAATGACATGTCACTATAAGTGCATACATACAGCTTACGTCTCCACGTCGTGGTGTAATTATTATTCAATACATTATTATTTGGATGAGTATAATAATGATGTTTAATTGATTTAAATAATAAATATAACATGATAATTATTTTTTATATATTATATAACATCCAATTATATATTATTTTCATATCAAAAGAATGATATTGTCGCCCGTGCGTACGTACGAATTACTGTCTCCACGAACGCGATGAGAT
The DNA here is from genome assembly GCA_963277665.1 of Viscum album. Taxonomy (NCBI): domain Eukaryota; kingdom Viridiplantae; phylum Streptophyta; class Magnoliopsida; order Santalales; family Viscaceae; genus Viscum; species Viscum album. The sequence continues at coordinate 2,006,942,852 of OY728126.1, read as the reverse complement.
TCATTTCTCATTGTATCCATTTAAGACTAATTTTCATTAGATGATTAAAAATAATGATTAAATACTTGATATCATTCAAGATATGAATAAGATACATCCCATCCATAAAAAATATGACTCACATAACAATGAATATAAAGCAAAACGAATCCGTTGACACCCGAAACAACGATAATACTAAGATATTATTAACAAAGTAATGTTAAAAGATCATATATTATATCATATTAATGTATATGATTCTTTTATAATTTAATAATAATTATTTCACCATTATACAAGATGTTAACCAACCCTCGACCATGTAAAAGTACAAGTTAAGGGCTAATTTCACAATCTCTTCATTATCCGAGGTTGTTTATATGTAATTATCTACTGTGACCTCTTTATCATCCACACCCATGTTTCTCAAAAATGTATTTCAAAGCATTCTTACTATTTTATAGATTATGTGTTAAAGTTATTAATACCATTTTTTGGTCTTTTTATAATATTTTTATAAAGGAATCTTTCTGTCATTTTCTAAACAAGGTTCTTTTTAACCTTTTCGACAAAATTAAGGTAAGAATGTCTATTTTAACTTATAGAGTGGGTGCAGATATTTTCTGCCATTATAAAATCGTCGAAGCTTCCTCTACATTCTTATAAGAATATTTTCAATGTAAATGTAGTATTTTATAATTATGTGACTTTTACATGATTTCAAAAAAGAGATATTTCTCTCAAATAGTTTTGATTTCATCAATGTCAATATTCTTTGATGGACTTTAAGATTATTTTAAGTTGATTTATTATGATACAAAACTTCCATATTATATTGAAGGTTTTGTCATATGTTTGACTATGGATGTGTTATTTTTATACCATTCATGGTTTATAAATAATATATTGACATTTCTTATGCTAGTTTTAATACGAATGTTTATGTTATGTTTAAACTTGTTCATATGAGGAATGCATTGGACTTAGTAAGTGATGGGTGGAGCCCACTATAGCTCCTCGATGCATCAGTAGGTCTCATGAGACAAACTTGTGTCTTGGTAGAAGGCCTTGGCAAAATTTTATTTGTAGTCTTGGCATAAGTCCTTGACTATGTGGTTACGATAGTATGGTATTATGCATTCCATCATTATGAAGGTGGTTATTGATATTGCATGTGATTATTCAACTAGTAGAATATTCATGTTAATGAGTAAATGGAATTATTTCATTTTATTTTTGCCATATTATGCTGAAGTTAAAGTTTAAAAGGCTTTTTTTAGGTATACATTGCCATAAATGTTTATTCTTACTTATGAAAGTTTTCCGCTATATTGTTATCATTACTGAGCATCTGAGATCACCCCTTTCTATTTTTTATTTTTATGAGGATGTGAAGAAGTATTTTATGACTGACCTATAGGGATAGTCTGAGGGGATATGAGTGTGGACTATAGAGACTATGTTGTTGTATCTTTTCACTTTATCATGCAATGTAAGACTTATGAATATATCTAGAGTTTCCAAGGCTACTAAACTAATCGATATTTCAAGACTTGATCTTTTATGATAATTCCAATGTTATATAATAATGCACCGACTATGGGTAACTAGGGTCGGGGCATTACATGCATGCCACATATAATATATATCAGTATTGAACATAAAATTTCCCATGTAAATAAATGAGATAAAATTAATTAAGAATATATTTATAAACATTGGGTTCCCAAATGAAAGAGGGAATAACATTCTTGAATCATCAACATTGAGAGATGAAGAAAAAATATTGAGAAGTAAAAGCTGTGTTTTTTTAATGAAGAGTTCTTTTGGAAAATATTGTGTTTGTAATAAAGTAATGTAGAAAACATGTATATCCTAGAAAAGTTAATATAATTATGAATAAATTATATTTAAAGAATATACATTCTAAAAATAGGGTGAAAGAGGGAAAATAAAAAAGAGAGAGTTGGGTTCGAGAATTACCCTTACATTTTGTCTAAAAGCATCCTTCACGTTAATATCTTGTATAATGACATTAGATTCGTTAATTAAAAATTCAGAAAAAAAATATAAGAGAATATGATACATTATTATTTTATTATTTTCTTTTATGGTCCTTTAGATTAGTTATTTAGTTTAATTTCATGGTTTTAAATAATTTGTTTTCTATGTTTTCACGATTGGTTCACATGTATTTATGAGTAGAAGTTCATGTAAAATGAGTATAAATATATAGAATTTTTATTATAGGATATTAATTATATTACATAATTTTATATGATCTTATAAATAGGTTATTTATATACCATTTTGTTAAATCCTTAGATAAAAGTTATTAATGATCGTTTTATGTTAATTTTCGTAGTTTTTCGATCACAATGAACTCATTTTGTTTTAGAATTTAGTATTATGTATAAATGTTAGTTCCCGAACATAAATAGGGTGGTATCCAAGATATTAAAATATGTTTAAAACCATTTAATGATTTTATTAACATCCTTGAAGGCGTTTAAGGAAAATAAAAGTGCACGCCCACGATGTCGGTAAATTGACACATCATTCGTGATGATTTCATTTTTATAATAAAATAGTGATAGGGAGGAGTTTAATGATGGATATTCCATTAACATGATATAATTATAGTATATGTAACTTAATGGTGTTATCATTCCATTTGTATGAATAGAGGCGGGGAGAGAATTAGAAAAGAAATGAAATTGAAAGAAATCAAAAGAAAAGGTGAGAGAATTTACCTCTTGAATTCTCCTATTGAGATACTACTCAAGGAACCTAGGCTTGGTATTTTTCTGAGACCATGAGATCATGGACATGGGGGAGGGAATAGGGAAGTTTGTTTTAGTAAAATTTAGGCAAGGATAAAATCTCGAGAGGTGTTAGGAGAATAAGGTGTGAGGGGTGGTATTTATAGTGGAAGAGAGGGGTGTTTTCCTAATATTTTAATCACTAGTTTATTAGTTTGATGAAGACAATAAATAGTTATGAATTTTGTGACTACATACAACAATTACTTCATGTGAGTTTGAACCAATGGTCACATACATCATCAATGAATCATGCATGACTCAATAATTCAATTTTTTAACATTTATCATAAATTATCATATTTTACTATTCACAAAAATTAAAGTATTTTTGAAAAATAACCAAAATTTACCCTAACAATTTTTTATGCTTAGAATTAAAATAAGGAACTCCATTTTTTGAAAATAATTTTCGAAATATGACTAATTTAATTTTTTTATTAAAATCACCATTTACTTGAAAAATATAGATTTTAAAATTATAAATGATTTTACAATAGTTTGAAAAATTACTTATGGTCTCATAAAATTATGTTAAAATCATAATAATTAAAAATATTAATTTATGAAAACATTTTTTTGAAATAAATTTTCGTTTTAATTATTAAATTAATCATAAAATTATAATTAAATATTTATGAGTTATAAAAATACCAATACTTGATCAAAAAATTTTAAAACATTTATTTAATTAGACTGTGATGTAAATATACCACAATTTTATTTGTAATATCCCCAAATTTTCTAAGTGTCATATTACTATTCTATAGGACAAGTTACTATTCCAGAGGTCAAGTTACTATTTCCTAAGTTCATGTTACTATTCCTACGGTCAAGTTACTTATACTATGATATAATTATACCATAATTTTATTTCCAAGATGCTTAAATTTTATAAGGTTCATATTACTATTCATAAGAGTCATATTACTATTCCTAAGGTCAAGTTACTATTTCATCTATATTTGTTCTATAACATATAGAAATACTTCTGATTTCATTAATTTTTTATTTATAATGTTTTTATTATGATCTCCAGGTGATTTTATGTGATTTTCACTCTATGAAATTACTATAATAAGGGATAAATTAATTTGATAAAAGTTTGGGTCATTACATTGGACTTATAAAATATTGAAAACCTCTCCAATTTGGGTGAAAGCATGGGAAAAACCATGGGAAGGTTTGTGGTTTTGTTTAATTTATTATGTAGAATCCAAAACCTGAATAATAAAAAATCACCCCTTTTATTATATAAACACACAAATATCCCATTTCTATTCACTAAAACTTTTTTAAGAATGTATATAATATTCCCTATACTCTACATGTTCTTCACAAGGTTCCCCCAAGCTCACAAGAATCCCCTCCCAAGCAATTGGAGTGGCACACTCAAGTAAATGATTTCACTCTTCTCATTTCTATCAAAGAAATTCTTTTATGTTATATATTTTATAGTCCATTTTATTATGTTGGGATATATTATTAAACATTCCCCTTACTATAAATTTAATGAATAAATGATGATATACCCCTTTCACTCTAATTAATCCTGTCATGATCCTTTATGTACACTAGTTAACATGTCAAAATTTCATAAGGGATCTTCCTCTGTCCTTTTTATTCAAGCACTTCTTTTATGTTATGATTATTAATTTACATTTTTTCATGTTGGTATATATTCTTCCATATCCCACATATTTTCCTCTTTATTTATACATTATGAGATCCCCCTTTGACTCTCATTAAGCCTCCCATGATTCGTTATGTTTACCCTTTACCATACCAAAATATAGTTAGGATTATTTTCTTTATTCATGCTTATTCATTACCATATGCCCTATATTTTCCAATTTATAATGTTGGGATATGATTTTTCATGTATATATTATTTCCTATTTTATTTCTAAGTGATTATAGATAACTTTCACTCCCATCAACCCATTATTATGAATTTTTTATTGACGTCATTATGCTCCAAAATTTCGCCACAATTTTCCATGCCAAAACAATTTTGTAGTGAATTCCACACCCATTTCCTATCAGGGGTGTTCAAAAATATGAACATATAATTTTTTATTGTGGACTTAAAAATATTTATTCTACACTACTATATCATAGAATAAATTAAAATGAAAAATGAATCCATATTTTATGATCCATGTGGCATACTTAAGCCTGAGAATGAAATGAATGTAACATGTGAATTCAGAATTATATAGTTCTCCAATCAATTGGGAAATGTTTTGTATCATGACACATCATGTTGGGATTAGGAGTGAACATGATTAATTTATGGGTATTTTTTGATCTTGTTTTTTTGGTAGTTATCCTTGACCAATGTTTATGATGTAGTGTTTTTAAGTTGTTTCCACATTTCCCGTGTTGCCTTTACGATTATCATGCTATATCATGTCTCTTTATTAATGACTATGATTCATAATTATTTTATGACCCATTGATATTCCTTTTCTAATATATATTATTATATTAATGTTATGACATGTTTATTCCCTTAATGGTATTTATATCTCACCCATTTCTTTTGTAGGACCCCAGGTTATCCCATGCAGTTTTAAGTGCGAGCATGTTAAGAAAGTTTTCAATAAATATATTGTTTTTCCTATTTTAAATTGTTATGTAATTTACCTAATTTCCAAATATAGTAAAATTATTGATATTATAATTTTCTTAAGTGTAATTTTTTATAATAAATCATGTATTAAGGTGTAATAAAGAGAATGTTTGTTATAGTCGATATTTAAAGAAATGTTTAGTTATTTTCGATATTAGGATTAGAAAACACTATAGAAATACTTAAGCATAATACTATGTATAAGAAAACATCCCTTATTTTTTAAGTATATATTAAGTTGTTTATAAATAAAATACATCCTTTTTTGGATACTAAATGTGGATATGGTTCTAGGAAAAATGTACATAGGAGTAACAACTCCAACATGGTGTGATGGGCCTGACTTAGTGTAGCCCGATACGCGAAAATAGGCCGTAATGTGCACCTGGTTTGACAATACCTGGGAATATTCTTTAGTAAATTCATAATATCATTATGAACCATTATTAAGGGAACAAAAAATTAACATTATAATATATGTTAGAAAATAGATCATGGATAACATAAATTGAATCCTAGAAATTCAAAAGTTATGAAATTAATGTTAGTTATAAGTTATCCATTTATTTTAACTAAATTCCCATTTTGGTGTTTAATGGAATTAAAATAATCATCACTAATTTTTCATTAATTCTATCCAATGTCCAGAAATAAGAGGAATTGGATAAACAACCAATGTGAAGGGAAATGTGATGACTGTCCAAATGAGAAGCCCAATCAGATGGGAGCTCATGTAATACATATCATGATTTTTCCCAACCAGCTATCAAAAAATCATGAATAAAAATTGGTACTTTGTTAAATAACCAAATACATAATGGAGGAGGAAGATGAAATCTCATGTAAGACAATCTAATAAAGGTGATAAGATAAATAAAACCCAATTTCCATTGTGTAATAAGTGTGGAAAAAGGGACCAAGGGAAATGCCACAAAGGGAATGCGATATGTTTTAAGTGTGGAAAGATAGGGAAAAAGTAGAAAATTTACCAACTAAAATGAATAATGTTATAGATGGAAACAAAGTACCTTATACAGTTCTATGTCATTAATGTGGAGAAGTCATGCATTATCCAAGGCAATGCTCTATGTCGAAGGCTGATAAGAATGATGAGCATCAACAATGTCCAAGATTGAAGGAATAAGGTAATTCATATTATCATATAGACCATGATGATTTAAGTGAATGTAACCTATATCCTAGAGTAGTGTATGTCATGTTTTATTTCAATTATTACCCCAATAACATATCTTGAATGTTTTATAAAAACATTGAGTCACCACCTGAAATGATTTTATATCATGATGACAAAAATCTATGATTATGTATCACATGTTGAAGTTTTTGAATATTTTATTCATGAAAATAATATTAGTCTCACTTTAATGTAATTTGATGAAATTCGAGTTATGTATTGGATTTCAATATTTATAGTCAACATAAATTACTGCGATAAGGAAATCACTCTCCGTATCGTGAATTAGCCCCAATTTTGTACAAGTGTAAGGATGAGGATGAATCATATTTTTCACAAAAATCTCAAGAATGGATATTATTTACCTATGATAAAGATTATCTAGCTGATAATATTGAGTCATAGTAATGAACCATTCTTGAATACATGTCTACTGTGAGGGAATACACTAATGTTTTTCCTAAGGAATTACTGGTTCTTCCTCCTAGTTGAGTGGTTGAATTTTCAATTGATCTTTTACTTGGGGAATTTAAATTATCCAGGACTCTGTATATAATGGATGTTACCAAATATGAGGAGACAAAGAAATAACTATTGGAGAATCTAGAAAAATGATTCATATGATCAAGTGCTTCACCATAGGGTGAACCATTCCTCTTCATCAAGAAGATGGACGAGTCAATGTGCCTTTTCACTGATTATAGTGAGCTCAATAAGATATTGATGAAGAAAAAGTATCCTATTCCACAGATTGGTGACTTTTTTAATCAGATACATGGAGAACAATACTTCTCGAATGTGGAGTTGTTCTTGGGATATTACCATGTTAGGGTAAAGAAGAAGGATATCCCAAATACTACCTTTTGTATAAGGTAAACGCACTATAAGTTCATATTAATTCCATTTAGACTCACTAAAGCTCCATGAATATTCATAGACGTATGGAATAGGGTATTTATAGATTACTTTGAATTTTTTTGTAGTCTTTATAGAAGATATTTTAATATACTCCAAAAGTAAGGACTATCAAAAGAAGAATATGAGTACTATTATAAATATCATACGAAAGGAGAAGATCTATTCAAAGTATAGAGTGTGCGATTTACGGTTGAAGAAAGTATCTTCCTTGGGGAATATCATCATAAGAAATGGGATTTATGTGAACCCTTTAAAGACAAAAGAAATTGAAGGATGGATAAGACCAACATTTGTGAGAGATAACCATAGTTTCCTTGGATTAGGGGGGGTACTATCATCGATTTTTGAGATATTTATTGTGAGTTTAAATCCCTTTAACCAAGATAACATGGAACTATTGTATGATGCATATAGTTTAACTTTTTCCATCCTCCGAAGAAGAAAAAATATGTATAAAATTTTTTGAGAACAATATTTGTGGGAAAATATAAATAAGAAGATCACTAAATATACATCAAAGTTTTTAGTATGTCAGAAAGTGAAGGCCAAAAGGAAAAATTATAAGGGGATGATGAAACCATTACCCATACCATCATGAAAATGAAAAAATCCCCATAGACCTTTTCATCAAACTTACAACGACATTTAGGTGAAACAATGTTATATGGGGTTTGGTGGATCAACATTCGAGGACTACACACTTCATTGAAATTCAATAGGTTATCTCACTGAATCAACTTTCACATATATACATCAGAGAAGTGGTGAGGCTGCACGGAGTACCACTATCAATTGTATCAAATCAAGATTTGAGATTCACCTCCATGTTTTGGAAAAGTGTTGAACATTTAATAAACACTGAGATGAACTTTAACATGGCTTATCACCCTTAAAATGATTTCCAATATAAGTGGACTATTCACACACTAGAAGACATGTTGGGAGCATGTTATATGGACTTCAATAGAGGATAAAGCCTACATATGCCATTGTAGAGTTCTTAGTGAATAACAGTTTCAACTGAAGCATCCAAATGGATCCCTATGAAGCCATTTATTGGAAGAGGCTCTGAATACCTTCATGTTATGATGAAGTTGTGGAACAAAAACTGCTGGTAGCTGAAATGTTTGAGGAAATGGTTGAAACGGTTAATACCATTTAGTATTATATCAATGCTTGTCAAAGTACATAGAAGATATATGATGACAATCAACAATGAGACCTAGAGATTAATATTAGAGATATATAATTACCCCACATATCTCCATGAAATAATGTGAGGATATTTTGGAAGATAGGAAAACTAATTCCATGATATATTAACCCTCTTTAGATCCTTGATCGCATAAGGGAGGTGTCCTATTGACTTTTACTCCCACCTAACCTATCTAAGAAACATGATATATTCTATGTATGTATATTGAGAAAGTAAATACTCAACCCCTCACATGTACTCAATCCATAGGTGGTACCATTGGGGAATTATTTCTCATATAAGGAGAATCTAGTGAGGATCTTAAATTGTAGACACAATGTTCTATAAAATAATACAACACAACCAATAAAAGTATTATGGAGAAAACATAAGTTTGAAGAAGCAACATGAGAATCAGTGGAAGTGATGAAATCGAGTTACCCTCTTCTATTTTAGTGTGGGAAATGAATATTTCAAAGGTGAAATTTCTTAAAGGGTAAATATTGTAACAACCTGAACTATTTTATATAAAATTACACATAAAAAAACATACACTTATCTGGTTTTATTATATCCTATAATCTTTAAATGAACATCAATCATCATTACCATTGATAATATATCCATTGGATAGTGATCACATGATTAGTATAAATATAGGGTTTTAATAAGTCCAATTGGAACAGACAAGGGAAGTGATAATATCAAATAGTAGGATCATACCCTATGACACCCTTTTACCAGAGATTCAATGGGAGATATCATTACAAGTATTTTTGTTTTACCAAGTCCGATCCATGATCCGATAACTTAATAAGGAGTGAAACCATTTACGGGAGAAGTTCACGATCATCCAAAACATGAACCAAACTATGTTTCCAAAACTATCCCATGAAGGTCCCACCATCATTCAACTTACACATGGGATGTTTGATGGTGTATTAAATGTATTTTTTTCAATACACTATAATAATGTGGTTTTAAATTAGTTTTTATTTAATAATAAATATATTTTTGCCTTATCATTGTTACTTTATAGATGATTTTATTTTGATATAATAAAACAAAAATAGTATTTTTGGTTAATATTCAAATTCAATAAAAGAATTTATTATGAAAAATTAATGAATTTTTTAAATTAATAATATTTTAATAAAATATTTTTTATTAAATTTAAATTATCATATAATTTTTATTAAGTCAAATTTAATTTTTATACGTGTTTGAAAACTGTTATTGTCAAAACCCATCATTTAATAATCAATTTAGATATTATTTTAAAAGGGAGAAATAAAATATTTAGAAAAATATTTATATAAAATGAATATTATTTTTTGGAATCATAACATTGAACTTATCTATCGTTCAATTTTTCATAATTTTTCGAGAAATCTGAAATTTTAGGTAAAAATTAAATACCGTATAAATAAAAAATGTGTATTATGACATCATAATCACCCAAAAGTGAAGTAATAAAAACTATAAATGGTATCTATGACTAAATATTAGGTTTCAATTTAATTTATTGTGATTTTAAATTTATTTTATTATTTTTATAAATCAATTATGAATCCTCCAAAAAAGTTAATATATTTTAATGTTTTGAAATCATTTCTTTAAGAGTATGACTAACTTGAACATAATAAAGGGAGTTATTTTATTATATTCAGTCCATTTAATTATAAAATAATTTTAAACACTCCCATTTTGAAGAAACAATGGGAAAAAATCAATGGAATGGTTTGTGGTTTTGGTTATTTTATTAGATAGATCCTGAAACCTAAATAATAAAGAAATCCCCTATTTTCCTATATAAAACCACCTAAGATCCCATTTATATTCACTAAAACTTGTTGGAGCACGTAAATAATCTTACCTATACTCTAAAATTCCACCCAAGGTGCCCCCAATCTCAGAAGAATCCCCTCCCAAGCATTTTGAGTCACACACTCAAGTAAAGGATTTCCCTCTTCTCATTTCCATTTAAGAACTTATTTTATGTTATGTATATTTAATTACATTTTCTTATGTTTGGATATATTCATACAAATACCCATTAATATACATTTAATTTATAAATTATTATGTCCCCCTTTCAATCTCATTAATTCTATTATGATCTTTATGTACACCGGTCACCATGTTGTAATTTGGTAAGGGGTTTATCTCTTCTCATTTCCATTCAATCAATTCTTTTATGTTATATCTTTTAAATTCCATTTTATTAAAATGGTATATGTTATTCTATATTCCCCATAATTTCAATTTATTTTAAAATTTTTAGATCCCCCTTTCATTCTCATAAATCCTCCCATGATCCTTTATGTTTACCCATTACTGCACAAAAATATAGTTAGTATTCGTTTCTTAATTAAAGTTTCTTCATTACCTTTTGACTTTTATTTTCCAATTTATAATGTTTGGATATGATTTTCCATGTCCCTATTACTTCCAGTTTTTTGTCTATGTGATGAGAGACTCGTTTCACTCCCATCGACCCAAGCTTATTAATTTTTAATTGATGACATTATGTTGCCAAAACATCATCATGATTTTCCATTCCAAAACAATTGTGTAGTGAATACCATACCCATTTCCTATCAAGGGTGTTCAGAATTATTGACATATAAATTTTGATTGGGAAATTCATATATGTACTCTACACTCCTTAATAATGGAATAAATTATGATGATGAGTGAATTCACGTTGTATGATCCATGTGTCACACTTAATAATGAGAATGAAAAGAAAGTGATAGGTGTTCCCAAAATTATATAGCACTTCAATTAATTGGGTAATGATTAGGATCATGAAAATCATGTTGGGATAGGCGGTGAATGTAATTCCTTTATGGTAACTTTTCCATAATGTTGTCTGGGATGTTAGTCTTGACCTATTTTTATGGTGTAGTGTTTTAAGTTGTTTCCATATTTCCTATATTTCATTTAGGATTATCATGCTATATCATGTCCCAATATTCATATTTATGATACCTAATCCTTTTATTACCCATTGATATTCCTCTTCTAATATGAAAAATTTTCTTAATTTTATATCATGTTAATCCTATTGCTGGGTTTTATAGCTTTCATATTTCTTATGTACATCCCTAGGTTATCCCATGCAGTTTTAAGTCCAAGCATATTAAGGAAGTTTTAAATAAAGATGTTGTTTTTCATGTTTTAAATTGGTATGTAATGTACATAATTACCAAATACACTAGAATTAATGATCATCAAGGTTGTATTAAGTGTAATGTTATATAATAAATCATGTACTATTGTTAAATAAAGTGGAATGTTGTTATAGTTTGAATCGATCATTATGTTTTGAATTCATACAATTACTTATTATGATTATTTTGCTCAATAATTTTCTATCTATTGAATAATTATATAATTTGAATTTGTATTATATCACCTATTTTGAGTTTGGCTTTTTTGATTTTATAGACGTTATTTAAATTCATAGATATGTTTTAAAATTTCATACAAGATATTTATGAGAACATGAACTTTTGGTAATAAAATGTGAATTACACTCAGCTTTTAAGAGCTATAAAAACCATGTCTTTTGAAATAATGATTTCACCTATTGAACGATATTTAAAAGATTAAACATAATATTTTTTTGTTTCTACTACAATGAGAAGACATCCTGATACACTCTTCAGGTTCCAATACATTCACTTTCATTATTTTTGATCTTCTATAGATCTTGTTCTAGTTAATTGGGTCTGTAACACTATAAACTATATTTTACACACACTATCTTTTATGTCTATTATTTTACATATAAAATAATTTTTTCTTCCCTTCCATGGGTTGTGACTCCAAGATTCTAATGTTAGGGCTATTTAGGTTGTGGATACCATTATATAATGTTAGTGTTGTGTTTGGGTTGTGACTCCCTATAAAAAATTTAGTGTGATAGTGTGGTTATCCATCCACTTCATAGAAAGGGTTATGTAATCAGGTTATGATTCTCCCTAAATAATCATAGTAGTTCAGAACATATCTCTCGCCACGTAGGGAAGTACAAGAGTAGACTAGGTCCATTTGAGACTAGAATACTATAAAAAATTTCATTTTGTTAATTCTTTATTTCACTTGAAAATTTAATCTCATAATTAAATTTCACAATTAATTTATGTAATTAACATATTTATTTAAGAATATTTTTTTTCATATATTCATCCCCATCTATTCCATCTCCCATTCCATTTGGGACCTTACAATTTTTATCAGAGCTATACCTTGGTTAAGGATAGTTTGACTCTATTATTGTTTTTTCTGATACTAAATTTTTTATCATAGCTTTCCCCTTTTATAATTTATCTAATCATTTTTTAGAGTATATTATTTACAATTTATTATATTAAATTATTCCTTTAACTAATAGTTTAAGGATAAGATCTTTAATATGGAAGGAATAAATGTCAATGATGATTGAATTTTTATGAATCCAACTCACTTTTATGGAAATTATTATGGTTAAAAAAGATCTATAATGAAGGTATACATCATGAAATTAAGCATAAAACATTTTCCAATCATAGAAAAATAGTACACACTTTCAAAAGTTGACTTGGAAACTATGACAAGAAACTATGCTTTTAGAAATGTTTTAAATTACATTGTTTTGATTATTTTATATTGTGCAATTAATATATGTTTGTTCCGTTATATGCCTATATGTAATAAAACTAAAGATATTTGGAAGATTATACATGTCAATCACCTAGGCGCAGACAAATTGATATAAACCAAACTTGGAACACATTGAGCTGAGTACCAAGACATCACAACTAGTGGTGACAAAACTTTGAATTAAATGTTCCAAAGATTCACAAGCATTGTGAATTGATGGAATTATCTTGTAAAAGCATAAGAGAAACTTGTAATTTTTCAACAATCCCTATTATAACTTTTGAAGAAATTCCATACAATGAATGTGACCAGGGATGGAAGAAATTGATTCTAGTAGAACAATCCTGATAAATCGATTGGATCATTACAATAGTATGAATTGGAACTGAATAAAATATCCAAAGATAAAGAATAAAACAAAAGGTGTTGCATTTAAATTTGTGTATGATGTTTCTATAGAATCCTCTGAATCTGATCTACATTACAGTGAAAAGTATGATATGTCTCATATTTTGACTAGATTATATAAAAAAATTAATAATAAAGGATTGAAGAACCGATTTTTGAAAAAACCTTAAAAGGATAAACAAAAGGAAGATGAGAATGTAAGTACTAATTATAATACTTCAGATGTTACTTTTTTGGAGTACAGAAAGAAAGGGAATATCAAGCCTAAATATCCAAAACTAAAGAATAAAGAAAATACAAAAAAATACAAAAAACATTGAAAGATAGATGGTTTTTATGGAAGAATGTTGTTCTATAGAACAACTTGGAAATGAGATTGAATCAACTAACTTGTGTTTCTTGGATTCTCTAAATGAGGTTAGTGACTGTAGATTTTATTTCAGATATTATGATTCTGACTTTGATTATGAAAATGTGAATTTTTTGAGTTAAATGAATAAATTTAAAGGCTAAGAAAATATGTTTGAAATATTTTTATTACTATAATAAGCTTAAAAAATGATGATTTTTTATGAAAATAAAGTGCACTTATAAGAGAATTAACAATTAAGGAATAATATTTAGACTTCTCATTCTATAGTTTATGATAATTTTAAATCTTCTCAATGATTGAATGAAAATTTTAAAAATAAAGTTGAATGTCTTTAGAAAATTTTGATTTATTTTATTCAAGGTCTTGAAAAATATCATAAAATTATGTCTCTGAATAGACAAATAAAAATAAATATGGTATTGGTTATGATATGAGATTATCCTAGATGTATCAAAATCATTTAGTTAAAAGTAAAAAATGATTTTGCTTATACTATTACATGATTTCAATTTATAATTAATGGTCATTAGGAAAATTATCGTTCTCTTAGTATTGAATAGTATTTGGGATTTACAAAGACTCAATTTTATAATTTTTTTTCTAGTGCACCATACAATACTTATTTAAATTTTACATGGCTACCTAATTTACCATACCAGGTAATTATAGAATAATATAGTATCATATCTATTAATATTAATGAATTAGATATTAATTTTAATTAAAAGTGGATACTATATCTGATAGTATACCCAATATGAAATAAAGGGTTTCTCTGTAAACTTATGTTTCACACAAGATTAAGATATATTAAAAAGTAATACATTATTAATATTATTATTTTAAATGGTAGTTATCGCCTAGCCATTGTGTGGGTGGGAATGAAAAAATAACTATATTATGTTTACACATATTTATTAATTTTTTTACTTTTTTCTAATAAATTTTAGTGGATTAAAATTAGAATAAATCCAATTTTTAGCATGAAATACTCTAATATTTTAAAAGGTATTTTTACAACCTTTTGATGGAGAACCCATTTTAAATATAGTTTTCAACACTTTAATAAGTAATATTTGAAAAAATAAAATTATTATTTAGAAGAGGGACATAATAATTTAACTAGGTTGAAATTTAGGTATTTTTCTGATAAAATTTTATTTGGATGAACAATGAAAAATATTGCATTTTTGTTTAAAAATAATTTTTCATCAAATTTATTTATATAGTTAGGATATATTTTTAATTATTTTTAAAGTGTAAATAAATTATGTTTTTATCATTTAATACAATGTTGGTCATTGGAAGTAATTTCACATTTAATTTGGATATAAAAACATGTCAATCTTTTGATGGTTTATTTAGAAAACCTGTTTTCTTATTCTGTCAATGAGATTAATTTTTAAATTTATTTATGCCAATTTTTTGTTTTGAATTTGGAAAAATGGATTCCATATTTTTAGTAAGAAGGTCCAAATTATGTAAATATTTCTCTTTTATGTTTAGATATTATGAATAGTAACATTAATAATTATTTTTATTTACAACGATTAAAGGGTAAATTAGTTAAATAAGGGTAAAAATAATATTATAATTATATTAAACTACCATTAAAAATATCATAATCTTATTGGATGAGATATTCCTAACCAATAAAACCCTTGAGATGATAATTTTTACTTTGGAAGTGTTACACCCATAGATTTTATGAGTCATATTCCATTTAATTTCTTTGATGTCTAGTGTTGTATGCTACACGAATATTAGATTATGCAATACACACCACCGTATTATATTTCTGTATACACTACATAATTCTTGTCTTGTCTTACACTCAATTTCAAGTTATTTTGATTGAATTCATTTCACACAACAATGAGTATATATTTTTTTCAATGTATAAATGAACTAAATTTTGATAATGTTATATGCAACACCAAATTAAGCTTGCACTACATGCAACACTGACTTGGTTTTTGTTACACTCAAGAGCGACCTTCCTTGATTGCTTGTGTGGTATGCAAGACCGAGTTTCACAGAACATCAATATATTATTAAAATATTATTATTTAATGGGATATAAACTAGCTATCACAAATAGTATTAACCAAATTTTCAATTTTATATAACATTAACATTTGTCTTATATATTTTCTAGAACATGATATAAGAACAAATTAATTTTTTTGGATAAAAGAATTATTTTTCAAAAAAATACATTTTTTCCACATTTTGATGGAACAGAAATTTTAAATGTAGTTTTTAAAAATTTTATATATTATATTTTCCTAAATAAACTTCTTATTTGGAATGATGATATTAAAATTTAACTTGGATACAATTTAGGTATTTTTTTAATGAAATTCATATTTTTATGAACAGTAAAAATTTGCTAAATTTTAATTGAATTTTTTTTCATCGTAATACTTTATTGGGTTAAATTATATTTTTTAATGGTTTTAATGTATAGATATAATATATTTTTATAATTTAATAAAATTTAATTCATTTTCAATAATTTTACATTGAATTCATATGTAAACACATTTCCATCTTTTGAAATGTTTTATCTTATAAACAAAAACCCATTTTTTTCATTCCAACAATGGAATTAATTTTAAATTAATTACTGAAACTTCTGTATTTTTAATTTTTAATAATATAATCTATATTTTTAATAGTAACTATGGTAATTTTTATTTAATTCGTGTAATGGTAAATTGGGAAAATTAGTGCAACAAATAACATGATAAGGAAAATAAAATAATCCTAAAACATGAAAAAATCCTAGTGGATGATTAAAATTATAACCTTAACATATTAGGTTCTAAACATACTCATTTAATGTCCACTTGACATTGAAAATGACATATATATTAATAAAACCAATGAAGGTGACAAAATGTCAAACTCACATTTCTTATAAGTATAATAATTTTAATACTAGGATAACCAGGTGATATATTAGAAAATAAATATCCCATGGAAAGATAAAAGAATTAAATACATCATGGTAATTTATTTTTAATTTTTAAGAAATATCTAATTAACTTAAAGTCTTATTCTTTGATGATGTAAAAAATAATTAATTAATGAGTAATCAATGAAACAATTTTTTTGAAAATCCTAATAAACATAAAAAGGTCCAAAAACAAGACCAAATATTATCAGTCATGTATATGTCGACAATAATCATCCTAAGGTCATTTTTGTGACCATTTTTATCCTTATTTAATAGATTATCACCATTATATTATTTTCATTAAAGTAATGCTAAAGTTTTCACATTCATACTTTAATAAGAATAATATTTTTAATGTTTACTATTATAGAAGATAAATTTTACTAAATATAATCTAATGAAATATATTAAATTTATATATATTATAGTATTTTATTTTCTATTTTTACTAAATGAATAAGTAAATTAAATAATTACACCAAATTATTATAGTAATTATTTTATTAATGTAGATATAAAATAAATGATATTAACAATATTAAAATAAATATATTTTGGAATAATTAATATGTAAAAATAATTTTATAGAAAACATTTTCATCATAATATTATAATAAAATATTTGGTTCAAAGTTAACTTGTTATATTTATATTTAAAAAAATCAATAAATTGAATAGTGTCAAAATTGACACTATTGATTGTTTATCAAAATAACATTTTATTAAATTATTTAAAAATTATAAAATATTTTTTTAAAATATATAATAATTATTCTATAGTCAATAATGTTCTGAATTAATTTTTTATGATCTAATTGATACCAAAGAAGTAAATATTTTTCATTTTTAATATTAAAATATTAGTTACCATAGTAAAAATGAAATAGAATATCAAAGTGTTAAATAGAAAAGATAAGGATTGAATAGACATAGAAACTTGTATAAAATTTATTTTTTTGATTATATTAAAACCCCATATCTTCTCATCATTGAAATTGGGTCATTTTTGAGGTTTTTTAGTGAGGTTTGATTTTATTATAAATTAATATTTTTGAGTTTTCCAAAAGTGACCCTCACATCAATTATAAAAGGGAACCTCCTCCCTCATTTCTCCACAACCAATTATGCCTTAAAGTTCTTCCATCCCCTACCCATTTATTTTATCAACTTCCCTAGTTAAATTCTATAGGCATTGGTTTTCTCAAAAGACCAACTGTTGTTATATTAAGAGGAGATCTAAAGAGAGCACGTCAAAGAAGATGTAATCTCTTCTACTAATTCATTCATATTTATTTCAACTTATACATATAATTCAGGAGTTGTTTCATTTTATAATAATAAATCCTCTATAAAATATTCTGTTATTTTATTATAATTACGAAAAAACCATATTCTACTTTTTATCAATCGTAAGAAAGATGAAATCACCACGCATGCATACGTACGACTTACCATCTCTACACTGTGTTGTAATCTATTTTTCACCACCACCTTACTTGGATGGGTATAAAAATAGATTTAATAACTATATATGATTATTATAAAATTATATGAATTCTGAAATATAGTACACCATGCAATTTAATACCAGTCAAGAATTATGGGAATGATATCGTTCCTTGTGCGTACGTACGACTTGCTGTCTCCACGATGTGATGATATTCATTTTCCATGTTAACCATTAAAGAATGATTATAAAGAATATATAATAAATAATCATGAAAGATATGACATAATAATTATAATTTATATATATATATATATGTCAGTTACTTACTTCCATTCAATTCAATAAGGAAACAGAAACTGGGTTCATTCATACGTAAGACCTACCGTCTCAATGAACTGTATATTCCAGTTCATTTATATATATATATATTATATTACATATATTTATATAAAGAATATATATGATATATAAATCAGGTTTTACATTTTTTATGTAAGTAAATCGCGACCTATGTAATAATATCCAGAATAAAATGTCGAAACACATATGATAAATAAAATGATAATTACACAAAATAATGATTTGACATGGAATTGATAAATAAAAGGGTAATATAATGTCATAATATATAGAATAATAGAAAATAATATATTTATGTTACAAGTTAATGATATTATTAAACCCACTATACTGATGATTCAGACACATATGTAAGAAACCAGACCTAAGGTAAGGGATAATTTTTCAACCTCATTTTTATTTGAGATTGTTTATAGGTAAGTATTTACTGAGGATATTTTTTAAAATGGTTTCATAAAATGATTAAAATTATTATATGTATGTTTAAAGTCATTTTTAACCATTTTTGACTTTTAGTACATGGTAATGAAGGAATCTTTCTATTTTTTACCATACGAGGTACTTTTTTTACTTTTCTAGAAAAAGTATGAGGATAATGTTTTTTTAACTTATACAACATGAATAGATTTTAATGTTTTCATGGAACCTTATTTCCATGAATATTCCTCTAAAATATTTCATATCTATTTTCAACTAAATTCATTTCTTTTAAAAAATTTCAGTATTTTGAGAAATGAAAATGTTTTTGAAGAAGAAAGAATATTTTCCTCAAGAATTAAGTTCAAGTGTTTTATCAAACTTATTTTCCATATAAGATGAATCTCTTAAATAATGTTATGTTTCTGTCTCTTTTATTACTATGATTTGATTGTGTAAATGATTGAATGATATTTTATATGGATTATTTTATGATGGAATGTTGTCTAATAAGCACATTATATTTCTTGGGTATTGCTATGATGAATGGTTTATGTTTTTTTTCACATGTAAGAATGATTTAATTATGGGATGGGTAAGACCTATATCTCCCTAAAATGCATTGGGTAAAGATTTATATCTCATGATATATATATGGCTGGAATGGAATGTAAATCTGGTTTAGTAATACAGGGATGGAATGACAAGTAAACCCAGTTTTGTAGTGGAATTTTTCCACTATGATGGTCTTGGAAGAAATTACTTGGATACTATGGAAATAATATTATGTTATTATTTGTTTTACACAATTACATGTTTTATGACAATGATATTTTATCATGGATAATGTTTCTTTATGATACATGCCTTAAAAACATCAAAGATTTATTTCATGGCTCTTGATTTTGATATTGATACTTTATGTTCATGTTTTTACATTATAATGTTTTTGGTTTGTTTTATGTTCTCAATTCTTACCCTTACTAAGAATTTGACCTCACCCTTTTTATGTTTTATTTTCCCCTAGATATAAAGAAATTTGTTAGGTAGTAAAACTAATGGGTAAGATCTTTATGGGAGATGTCGAAGATCTTTCACCAAGAAAGAAGATTGTGTTTCGATTTTCCAACGACACTAAACTATTATGGTTTTTGGCCATCCATTTCTATCATGTACTAATTATTATTCAAAATTAATTTAATGTTCGTGCACGTCAAGATTAGGTCTCTATAGTTGGTATCATAGAAAATATTTAGTCAACCATTGGAAAATATGATGAGAAAACTTTAGTCAGAACCCTAGATATATTTCTATGGATATGTCTAGGGATGTCCTAAGGATAAGTCAAGTATAGGTCACAATCCTAGGGGTTTTGTGATAATCATGACTAAACTTGGGTTAAAATAAAGATATCATAGACATAAATATTATATTTAATTTTCCATACTTATGTGTTTCTAATCTCTGATATGTACATCTCACACTTTTCTTTCTGGTCTTAGTCAAAAAACGGAACTACATATATCCTAGTTAAACATTGAATGTTTCAGATGTGAAAAGTAAGAGAATTATGAAGATCTATTTCCTATATGGAAACATCATAAAGATAATCATGGTGATGGCACATGTATTGGTCATACTAATTAGGATAAAAATATTATAAATAACATGTGAAAGGTATGCGATGTTCTTCCAGTATTTTTTACATTAAACCTTAGAATCCTGAGGTTGAGAAACCTTAATACATGATTCATATTTTAGGAAAGACAAAGATGATGAATCCTGAGTAATGGTTTAAGAATAATGTTTTTTTATTAAGGTGTATATATTTTAGAATTAAATGATTATTTTATACGAATCATGAAATAAATAAGTGTTTTCTATATAAGTTTTTCATTAACGATTGGAAATGATATGTTGAAAAGTTTTAAGGATCCAAAAAGTGATTTAAGGGTAAGGTGATATACTTGGAGAACACATGATTAAGGGAAATAAAACCCTTAATATGTCCCATATGTTAAGATAATTTTGTTTGGATAAAGATATTTTGAATTTGAATAATTAAATTGGATGATTCTAGTTTCTTGGGAACTAATTATGGAGTTGTTGAGAAAAGGGTTATGAGATCATGGATGATGTACACAACTTTTTGGGACTTAAGAAATATATCCGATAAGAATTGGAATAAAAAAACAAGCATGTTTTCAATAAGGATATATGGTAATTTAGGATATTACCATGACTTAATAGAATGAATGACGAAGTTATTCAAATGTTTGGAATGTAACCAAAAATATATATCTTATGATATATGGGGGATAAGTGATGGTATTCACATGCTTGTTATAATAACATTCATGTAAATATTTTTTTGCACAGTGAGTTTGGATATAATTATTTTGGATAAACCTAAATCTTAGAATGGATTACATTGTAAGTCATATAGTATTGTTTAAGGATAAAAATTTATTTTAATGTTATTTTTAGAATTTTATAAAATTATAGTTTTAGAAAAAGGACAACCTGCAGGATGGGCGACAACCCATCACGTCAGACAATGATATGGGAATCGAACACACAACTGAAGTAAGACATGCATTTATCACCAACCAAGGGCCTACGGAAAGTCTCTGGTTAGTATAAATTAGTTTTATTTTATTTAATTGGTATGATAGATGAATTATAAGTCCATTTTTGGAACCATATACAATTAATCTCACCATAGATGGACTTATGTGTATTTGATAATTTGTGATAACCTTTTTGTGATTGAGATAGATGGAATTACCAATCATTCTATCTCATGATCTGCTAACAATTCAAGAATGAAAAATTTGACATCATTTATTTAAATATGTGAAAAGTAAAAAATTTTCAAGGCATGAACAACTGTGAGATTGTACCAAAATCAAGTAAGTATTTATTCTCATGAAAAACTCGTCAAATTTAAGGAGTGGATTATTTTAGTATATTATTATCTAATGAATCATATGGTCCCTTAAATCATCACCGATTTATGGCTTTCGGGTAGGTAACTTTCTACATACCTTATTCTCTCTCACTTTCTATTAGAACATGATGGTTATATTTCTCTTCCATTTTTATGTTTTCACTTCCAACCTATGTTCTCTTATGTGTAAACATAGTGATGAGTTAATTTGGGAAACCATTATGTTTAGAATGTTTCTTTTTAAAATTATGTTTTAGTATCCCTTTGTATGATGTGGGTTCATATGAAAGAAAATTTCAAGCAGTAAACCATTTATAACCCTAACAAATTTCGAGGGTGAAATTAATTTTAAGGGGGAAGAATGTAACACCCCTAGATTTTATGAGATAGATTCTTTTTAATTTCTATTATATCACGTGTTTTACACTACACAAAAATTTTATTGCACTATGAGCAACACCGTATTAGCTTGTAGTATATGCAACACTATTCTAGGTTTGTGTTATACACAATTTCATGTTCTTTTGATTAAATTCATTTCACCCATCACTAAGTATAGATTTTTTCCAATTTATAAATGAACTAAGCTTTTATTTTTTTATACACAACACCAAATTAGGATTTCACAACATGCAACACTAACTTGTCTTGCATTACATGCAAGATATACCTTCCTCGATTGGTTGTGTTATACACAATACCGAGTTTCACTGAACAATGATATATTATTAAAATTTTATTATTTATGGGGATATAAACAAGACTTTATGAATAGTATCAACCTCATTTTAAATATTATATAACATTAAAATTCATATTATGTATTTTCCATAACATGATATAAGAAAAAATTCATTTTTTTAGATAAAAGAATAATTTTTCAAAAAAATACATTTTTACCGTCTTCTGATGGCACAACAATTTAAAATATAGTATTTAACACTTTTAAATACTATATTTGAAAAAATAAATATCTTTTTTGGAATCAGGACATAAAAAATTTACTTGGTTGAAATTTTGGTATTTTTCTGATGAAATTCATATTGTGACGAATAGTAAAAATATGCTAATTTTTAATTGAAAACAACTTTTTTCCTCGAAATAATTTATAGGGTTAAATTATATTATTGGGTTTTTTGAAGTATAAATATAATATATTTTCATATTTTAATACAATTTAATTAATTGAAATTAATTTTACATTGAATTCGCATATAAAAACATTCTAATCTTTTGTAGAGTTTTATCTTTTAAACAAAAAGTGGCTTTTTTCATTCTGAAAACAAGATTAATTTTAAATTCATTACCGCAACTTCTATATTTTTAATTTTTAATAATGAAATCTATATTTGTAATTAGTAGTTCCAAATTATGTTAATTTGTAACTTTCAATTTTTGGATAATATGAATAGTAACTACAACAATTTTTATTTAATGTGGTTAAAGGTAAATGAGGTAAATTAGTGTAACAAATTTTATGATAAGGACAATAAAATTATCCTAAAACCTGTCAAAATCCTATTGGATGAATGAAATTCTAACCATAACATCATAGGTTCTAAACATATCCATTTAATTTCCACTAGACAATGAAAATGACACAGATATTAATAAAACCAAAGAAGGTGAGAAAATTTCAAACTCACATTTCTTATAAGTATAATAATTTTAATATTGATATAACCAGGTGATATCTTAGAAAATAAATATTCCATGGAAATATAAAATAATTGCATACATCCGGGTAATTTATTTTAAATTTTTATGAAATAAATAATTACCTTAACGACTTATAATTTTATGATGTAAAAAATTTAATTAATTGATGAGAAATCAACGAAACCATTTTTTTAAAATCCTAACAACCATAAAGGACCAAAAACATGACCAAATATTATTGGTCTAGTATTTGTTGGCCATAATCATTCAGAGATTAATATAGTAATCATTTGGATCTTTATAGAATATATTATGACCTTTATATTATTTTATTTAAAGTATTGTTAAACTTGTCACATTTATACTTTAATAAGTATAACATTTTTAATGTTTGGTTTTATAGAAGATAAATTATACTACATATATTATAACGAAATAAATTAAATTTATCTTCATTATAGTATTTTATTTTTAGTTTTACTCAACGAATATGTTTTTTAAATAATTACACAAAATTCATGTAATAATTATTTTATTAATGGAGATATCAAATAAGAGTTATTAACAGTATTAAAATAAATATATTTTTGGATAATTAATATGTAAAATGAATTTTATTGATAACATTGACCTAATAGTAATATATTAAAATAGTTTTTTCTATGTTAACTTATTTTATTTATATTTTTAAAAATCATTAAATTGAATAGTGTCAAAATTGACACTATTGATTATTTATCAAAATAACGTTTTATTAAATTATTTAAAAATCATAAAATATTTTTAAAAATATATAATAATTATGATAGGATAAAAAATATTCTATATTATTTATTTATTATCTAATTAACATCAAATAAGTAAATATTTTACCTTATTAATTTTGATATATTTTTTTACCCAAGTTAAAATGAAATAGAATAACTAAGTGTTAAATTGAAAAGATAAGGCCTGAATAGACATAAATAATTGTCTAAAATTTATTTGTTGATGCTAATAAAACCCTATATCATATAATATTTTAAATTGGTACATTTTTTATGTTTTTTATTGGTGTTTTATTTTATTATAAATTTATATTTTTGAGGTTTCCATATGTGCCCCGCACCTCAATTATAAAAGGAAACCTCCTCCCTTATTTATCAAAAACTCATTAAGACTTAAAGTTCATCCATTCCCTGAACATTTATATTATAAAATTCTGTAGATAAATTATACAGGTATTTATATTCTCAAAATACTAACTCTAGTTCCATTAAGAAGAGATCTATAGACATCACGTCAAAGAAGTGGTAATGTCTTCTACTGATTCTTTCATATTTCTTTCTACTTATACTTCTAATTCATTAGTTTTTTAATTATATAATAATAACTCCAGTATCAAATATAATGAAATGTTATTATAATTATGAAAAAACCATATTCAACTTTTTATCCATCATAAGAAATATGAAATCACCACACATGCATACATACGATTTACCATCTCTACACTGTCGTGTAATCTGTTGTTCATGACCACCTTACTTGGATGGGTATAAAAGTGGATGTAATAACTATATATGTTTTTAATAAAATTATATTAATTGTGAAATATAGTACACCATGAAATTCAATACCATTCAATAATTATGGGAATTATATCATTGCTTGTGTGTACATACGGATTACCGTCTCCACGATAAGATGAGATTCATTCTTCACATTAACCATTAAAGAATGATTATAAAGTCTATATAATAAATAATAATGAAATATATGAAATAATAATTTTAATTAATTTATGTATATATATATATATATATTTCATTTACTTACATCCATTAAATTCAATAAGGAAACAAAAGCAACGTTCTTGCGTATGTACGGCCTACCGTCTCCATGAAAGGTGTATTCCATTTTATTAATCTATATTATATATATATATATATATATTATATATATATTCTGAATATATATGATATATAAATCATGTTTTATATTCTTGATTTATGTAAATCATGATCTATGAAATAATATCAAGAATAACAAGTCAAAACATGTACGATAAATAAAATGATTATTACCCAAAATGCTGATTTAACATTGAATTGATAAATAAAAGGGTAATATAATGTCATAATATATGAAATCATTGATATTATTATGGTTATGTTACAAGTCAATAATATTTTTAAACCCACTATATAAGAGTTTCAGACAAATATGAATGAAATCAGAAATAAGGTAAGAGATAATTTTGAAATATCATTTTTATTCGAGATTGTTTATACGTAAGTATTTATTGGGGATACGTTTAAAAATGTTGTCATAAAATTTTTACCATTATTATATGTATTTTTAAATACACTTTTAATAATTTATGACTTTTACTACATGGAATAGAAGGAATCTTTATTTTAAATACCATACGAGGTACTTTTTGACTTTTCTGGAAAAAGTACGAGGAGAATGTTTTTTAACTTATATGGAATGAATGGATTTTTACAGTTTCATAATACCTTATTTCCATTAAGATTTCTCTAAACTATTTCAAGTTTATTTTCAACTAAATTTATTTATTTTAAATGTTTAGGGAATTTTGAGAAAAGAAAACATTTTCGAAGAAGAAAAGTTATTTTCCTAAAGAATTAAGTTCAAGTGTTTAATCAAAATTATTTTCCATCTAATATGATGATCTTAAATAGGGTTATGTTTATATCTATATTATTTGTATGATTTTATTGTGTTAATGATGGAATGATATATTATTCGGATTATGTTATGATGGAATGATGTGTAAGAAGCCCATTTTTTTCTTGGGTTATGGTATGAATAATGATTTATGTTTTTATGGAACATGTAATAAGGTTTTCATTATTATATGGGAGGGACCTATATCTCCCTTAAATGTATTTGGTAATTAGTTATATCTCATTAGACAGACATTTCTGGAACAACAAGTAAATCTCGTTCAGTAATATAGGGCTAGAATGGAAAGTAAACCCGATTTAGTGATGGACGTTGTACACTATGATAGTCTTAGAAGAAATGCCTTGGCTAATATGGTGATCATATTATGTAAAAATTTGTTTTCCACAATTCCATGTTTTATTCCAATGCTTTTTATCATGTTTAATGTCTATTTATCATTAATGTCTTACAAACTGCCAATATTTATTTCATGACTCATTATTTTGATATTTAGAATTTATGTTCTTGTGTTTACATTCTAATGTTTATGGTTTGTTTTATATTCTCAATGTTTATCCTTACTAAGCATTATAGAACAACCTTTAATGTTTTATTTTCCCCAGTATATAAAGAATGGTTTTATGTAGGAAAACTAATAGGAAAGATCTTTATGGGAGATGTTGAAGATCTTTCACTAAGCTCAAAGAACATGTTTAGCGTTTCCAAATACACTAAACTAATACGGTCATTTAGTGTATTCTTGTATCAGGTACTAAGTATTCTTCAAAGGTATTATAATTTATAATTATTTCATACTTGGGTCTCTATAGGAATCCACTTGGGTGGGATTATGACATTTATAAATTTGAATTTAATGTAAAGATAAAATTATCATAAACACGACTCTTATTACTAATATAATTTTAATATGGGGTTCTAAGTGATCTAGTTGACTATAAATAGTAATTATAAATATAATAATATTAACTACATCCTAGTAATTTTTTTTTATTTTTTACCTGTTAAATAATTAAATTTAATTATGACACAATGATGATGCAGTGATTGCTTTACCAATGAAAGAATCAAATAAATGATATTATAAATATTAAACCAAATATTATTTTATTTACTTTATGTCATCCAAAAATTTTATAGGCAGATATGACTTGTTATAAGTCCATTCAATGGGTTTTTTAGAATTTTTCTCTCTGTTTCGATTTAATTTAAATCCAATGAAATGAATTTTGTAAAAATTGACATTATTGATATTTTATAAAAATAATATATTATTAAATTATATAAAAATCCTAAAAATATTTTAAAATCATGAAATGACTATGAAAAGGTATAAATTTTGATTAAGTTTCAAATTATGGTAAATTAACCCCATATAAGTAAAATCTATAGCCTCATAATATTTATAATGTTGTCACCACAAGTAAAATTAAAAGAGAACAGTTAAAGGTAAAATGAAAAGATAAGGTTTAAAATAAAATACATACATGTATAAAAATTATTAGATGAAATTATTTCAAACTATAATCTCATTATCTTTTACAAATCTCAATTTTGAGTCTTTTGAAATAAAAAATTAATTTATATTAAAATAATATTTTAATAGTTTCTAAGGGTTCCCCTCACATCTCTTACAAAATGGTACCCACTCTCCTCTAATATTCACACTTAAAGAACCATTTTATTGTCAAATATCAACCCAAATAAATTCCAAAAATCCATCCCCACTTTCTTGTGAACTTATTTTTGGCAAAAAACCCTTCTCAAAAGTGCTAAGGTGTTCTTTATAGGCGATCAATTGAAGAAGAGGTATCATTTTCCTTAAGTATTTATATTTTATTTTTTGTTCCAATTAATTAAAATATCCTCAATAAATGATGACATAATAACCAAAATATCCTAATTATACTAAGATTTTATTATGTTAATATTATCATCTAAATACATCTCCAATTTCATCAAATGGGAAATGAATTTTTCATTCGTGCGTAGGGAGGACTACAACCTCATGAACCGATATAGTTCTTCTTCATTACCGTCTATCCAGACTGGTTATAATGATATAATAAATGTTTATATATGATATTAATGACATATTTATAATTTTAAAAGAGTAATATATCAATTATGTTCTTACTTTCCATACAAATAAAAATGATAACGTCGTTCCTGCATATGTGTGAAATATCACCTCAATGAAGCGATGTGAATCATTTTTATTCTCAACATCACTTGTATGATATATATATATATAAGTATATTCAAATTATTATTTTTTTAATAATATTATTATCAGTATGTAAATATAAAATAATAATTACCTTATTTCCATAATGATCAAAGAAAAATGGAAAACGTTACTCCTGCGTACGTACGACTTACCGTCTCCATGATTATAACATTGTTTGTTTTTCATATACATATTTAATGAATGGATTTAAAGTTATAACTTATATAAAATGTGACTATTAGTTTATGAATATTATTTTGTAAAAAATGGAATTATGACCACATGGAAATTTTACATCATACCAAGTTCATTTCCAAATCAAGTACCGAATATCGAAAAAACATCTGATATGAACCAAAAGAATTATGTAATTGTTATAACATGGTAATAAGTGATATAAAAGGAATAATAAATATGATTTTTTTAAATCAATTAAAACATAACCTTTTTATATTATTCAAGAATATGAAGAACATAAAAGTCAATTCAGACTCAAGGTAAGGGACTTTGTCTCAATATTCTTTCATTGAGGAATATTTCAATAATATATACCATATTCTTTTATATTGTGTATAATCAAACACTTTTGATTTTAATTTCATGGAAATATTTCCAAATGGAATCTTTTTTATATGAAGTGTATTACTAATCTACAAAAGAAATGTTTTTTAACATATTTAGTGATAATGACCTTTCCGCAGTCATGAGCATTATTGGTATTTGGAGTCCTATAGAAGACATAATGTATTTAAATGAAAAATAAATAATATTTTAGTTTTTAGGTATTTTTTTATTGAAAATCATTTTTATAAGGGATTGACAATGTCAATATAGTAAAATGATATCTTGTGGTTTCAATGTGGAAATGTAATTTTTCATTTAATCTTGTTTTAGGTGTTATGATTATATAATGGTTCTTATGAATTCCTTCTGTATATAGGTGGTTCCTTGATAAAATGAGGGTGGGTGAGCCCTTGATAGATCTACAATGCATTGGGTAATGAGACAGAGTTAAGAAGTTGTGTTTCTCCTTAGAGATTTGGGGAATATACTCTGATTGGTATTGCAAATGTAACCATGAAGGTTACTCCCTATATAGGAGTGAAAGCTACAATGTACATATGATATGTATGCCAAAAGTTACCTTTATTATTTTTGATTACTAATAATCTTTTCAAGAATCTTACGATTTCATGAGGTATGTTTAAGAGATTATGTTTTATGGGTGAAAGGTATGATTTTGTGAATATGTTTTCATGAGTTTAAAATATTAACAGACTAACTATTTCATTATTTATTTTATATCCATTACTAAGATTTTTGTGATCAAACCATGTTTTTGAAATGTTTTCCACAAGGTATAAGGATAGGTAAGAGAAAGGAAGAAGTAAATATGATTTTTGTTAAGAAAATAAACCATGTTTTATTTTAAAGAGTTTTATTTTGTAAAAAAATGGACAGGGAGTAAAAGTGTCTCATTTAAAATATTTGAGTCGTTATGTAATATTTATTGCTTAATTATTTAAAAAACTAAACCAGAAAAGATCCTCAATGTGAATTATTGACATAACATAAAATAATGTAATGTATAAGGATGAGGTCATACAGTTGATATCAGAGGCTGGTTTAGATAACATTAAGAGTTATGAAATTTTTAATTGAACATCCATGAATTATTTTTACTTTATAGTCAAATTAAAGTGATATAGAATTTTAAGATTACCATTTTTCCTCATCTATGATATGTCTGTTCAGAATGGTTTTCCATAGAGAAAACAGGGCAACTGTGATGGGATGAAATCCAAGGGAAAGTAACCTTCCAAATCAACAACCTTAGATGGTCAGAGTCACAACTGAATAGTTTTTTGAAGTTATGGAACAATTGATCTAGACTATAAATGGTGGGGGAATACATACATGATATCATATAGATGAACTTCATACGAATATCTTGGTAGTGTATCATTTCATTAAGAAACATCCTCTATCATTCAGAGAATCATCTAACCCTACTCCAGCTGAATAGTGGATTAAATCCCTAGAAAAGATTTTTGATTTCAAGGGGTGTTCATGAAATCAAAAGGTTTTTATTTATACTTACCATTTTAAATATTAATTTGATCAGTGGTGGTCCATAGTTAAAAATATCAGATAAAGTGAGGAGCTTGATGCTCTGGATTGGGATGAATTCAAAGGTATGTATCTATTGAAATATTTTTCTATGGAAGTTCAACTTAGGATGTAAAAAAGTCTTATAATTGAGGTAGGAGGATGAATTAGTGTCTACTTATAAAGAAAATTTCATATCAATGGCACAGTATG
Organism: Viscum album; assembly: GCA_963277665.1. NCBI lineage: Eukaryota > Viridiplantae > Streptophyta > Magnoliopsida > Santalales > Viscaceae > Viscum > Viscum album. The sequence continues at coordinate 2,006,911,633 of OY728126.1, read as the reverse complement.
CTCCAAATTTTATCTGGTATCTTGATAGTAAAATCAATCATTTTAACTCAAGATTAAATCCAAAGTATCAAAGGGAATTGGTTTCTCATGAGTTCAAATGTTATGGAAAACTTGTTTAATGTGAGGAGAAGGTGTAAATGTAGTTTAACAATGATCAAGTGTTTTTTGAAAATATGTAGAAAAAGTGGTCGAAATGGTAGACCAAATGGAAAAATTATTTAGAAAAGTATGATGGTAAGAAAATTAAGTTTACAATTTGTAAAAAATGTGGTAATAATCCCATGGGATAATGTATTTTGAATTCTAGTATGTGCTTATGATTTGGTAAAATGGGGCCTCAGGTTTATAAATGCACATAAAAAGTTAATGGTAAGAAAAAATTTGATATAGAGTCAGTGAAATGTATTTAATGTAAGGAGACGTGTCATTAGGCAAATGAGTGCCCGATGATGAATTTGAATGATGTGAAGCAGCCAAAATATAAGCCGAAATGTATGGTGAAATCCTTTAAACTACTTCAGCAGATGTTGGGCCTTCATATGAATTGGTATTAAGTACATTTGTTTATATATATTATTCCAATGTATTATTTGATTCAGGTTCTACACATTCTTTCATTTTTTATATTTTTTTGGTAAATTAGAAATTCCACATCAAGACATGAATCTAGAACTTATTGTAAAACCAAATAGGGGAAATTTTGAGGTAAAAAGAAATTATAATAATATTCTTATACTTATATGTGGAAAGAATCTACCTAAAAAACTTATTGTTTTGCCTTTATTATAGTTTGATGTTATTCTGGGTATGGATTGGCTTTTTGTTTACAATGTTAGGATTGACTGTAAGGATAACAAAGTTTCTTTTTTAGAACGACTTTCATTTTTTTTATAAGAATGAACCCTTACCAGTGATAACATATCAGGAATATGAGAAACTATTAAAATATGGTTATAAATGTTACCTTGCACATATTTTTGAAAATAAATCAATTATTCATATTAATAATGTGCTAGTGGTAAATGAGTATCTTGATTTTTTTCCTGATGAGTTTCCAAGTACTATACCTACCCAAGAAGATTAATTTATTATTTAATTAGGCCGAGATGATAATAAAATTTCAAAAACCCTATATCGATTGGATCATAAAGAACTTTTAGAGTAAAAGAAGTAATTACTAGATTTATTAGATTAAGGTTTCATTCAACCTAGCATATCACCATGGGGTGATACTATATTATTTATTAAAAATAAATATGGTTCAATGAGACTTTTCATTGATTATAGATCCATTAATAACATCACTATTAATAACAAGTATCCTTTGCCTCATATCGATGATTTTTTTGATCAGCTATAGGGATAACAATATTTTTTGAAGGTTGACTTGAGGTCAAGGAACCATTAGTTGAAATTAAAGGAAGCACACTTTAAATAGACAAAATTACATACTAGATAGGGCTATTATGAATTTATTGTTATTATTCTTGGGATAACCAATGCGCCAATGTTATTCATGGATCTTATGAATAGATTATTCCATGAGTTCTTGGATAAGTTTGTCGTTGTGTTTTTAATGATATTTTGGTATATTTTAAAATTAATTAGGATAATGAATGTCATTTAAGGGTTGTATTGAAAACCTTAAATGAAACGAAACTATATGGGAAATTCCGTGTGTTTTTGTTTCAAAAAATTTAATTCCCTGGTCACATTATTTCTAAATATGGAAAAACTATTGATCCTTCTAAAACAAATGTTTTTGAAGAATGGGCAAGACACACAAATATAACCAAGATTTATATTTTTCTTGGTTTAGAAGGTTATTACCAGAGGTTTTTTGAAGATATTTCACAGTTATCAAGCCCAATAACTAAGTTAACTCGAAAGGGTGTTATGTTAATCTGGACAAAATAATGTGATGAATGTTTTTAGGAATTGAAAAGAAGATTGGTGAATTATCTAGTTTTGGCACTGCCTTTCAAAAATAGTGAATTTGTTATCTATAATTTTTTTCAGCCTCAGAGCAGCAGCGCTTCTCTCTAAATCGGGGGCTAGGGTTTCACTCAATTTTTCCCCTCCCCTCCTCCGGCACGAATTCTGTAGATCGACTCCCATTTCCTTCGGCTTGGCATCAGTGCGGCTTGGTGTGGCGTATTACGGCTTCTTCTGCACATGTGAGGCTTCAGAGTCTCAGCTCAGTGTTGGTTGAGGAACTAGCTTCTTCTCAGCCCGGCTCTTTCTCACGAGGCGTGGCTTCTTCCTGCTTCATCTTCCTAAGCGGAGATCCGGCTTCGGCTTGGATTAGTTCCGACCATGCGAGGATTCTGACTTCATCTGCTCAGGTGAGGTTCTGGCGACTCGTCTTGGAGAGGACGAGGTTTCGGCTTCTTCTCGGATTGACACTGGCTTTACAAGGTGTGCCAGTTCTTCTTTGGAATGCCTTTAGCTTCTCCTTGCCTCAATGCCAGCCTTGCGAGATTCCAGCTTCGTCTTCCCCTGTCTCAGGCTCGTTGGAGTCTCAATGGGGTCCTGCTACGTCTTGCTGGTGGTCCTAGACCCGGGTTGTCCTTAGAGTGGTGTGGAGGGGGGAGGAATCTTGTTTCCTTTCTAGTTTCATGTGGTTCTTCTTTAGGTTTTCTTTTGGTGTTTTCTGTGTATTTGATGTATGCGGTGAAATGAAAGTTCTGTTTGGAATGGTGTCTTGGCTCTGTCGGGATTTCTGCGGATCGGTGCTGATTTCTTGGTTTCACACTGGATGGCTTGAAACTGGTCTTGACCACATGGAACTGCTTAGAAGAGGATTTAGAGCTATTGATTCACATTTGCAGATTTTTTTGGACTTGGTTGTTTGAGAGGGTATGGCATCAGCCATCGGATCGGGCCTGTGCTTTGACACAGGACATTTTCTTGCTGAATCGCTTTGCAATGGTGGAGATATTTATCAAATTCAAATGTTGGGAGGAGCAGTTTCTATGTTGTCAATATGATCTAATCTTTCATGGCCCTCGGGTCGTGATTTGTCTAAGTCATGATGTCTTTGGGTTCCCCCATTCATCCCTTAAAAAGGGGGACCTATCTTAATAAAAAATTTAAAGGCCTTCGGGCCGTTGTATGGATAGTGATTCTTCATTGAAAGGAATTGGATGTGTCTTATTACGGAATTATCAGGTAATTTTCTGTTCTTCACGTCATTTGAAAACTCATGAGTTAAATTACCCTACAAAGGATTTGGAATTAGTTTATTTTGTTTTTTCTTTAAAAATATTGAGGAATCATATTTAAAGAATAAAATGAGAAATATATATTGACCGAAAAATGTTTGAAGTATATATTTACTAAAAAATAATTGAACATGAGATAAAAAATATGGTTGGAACTAATCAAGGATTATGATTGTACAATTCATTACCACCTAGGAAATAAAAAATAAAGTGGTTGATGCTTTAATTCGGAAAAGTAATGCTATATTAACAATGTTAAATTTTGAATAGGACCCTTTCATTAATGATTTAATAAACTTTGGCATGGAATTTTTTGGTGCCTGAAATTCTTCTTTTATTTCAGGTTTCAGTGAAATCATCTCTATCAAACATAATTAAGAAAGATTAGACGGAAGATATTAAATTTTAGAAAAAGGTATAATTGGTTAAAAATGATTTTTTTTTGGAATTTAATATTGATAAAGATTTTGTTTTGAGATTTGGTAAGAGATTATGTGTTCCTTAAGATTCACAGTTGAAGATAGATTTGTTATGTGAAGCTCATTGTTTTCTGTTTTTAGTTTATCTTAGTAGTACTAAGATGTACAAAGATCATCAGGAGTGTTACTGGTGGGATGGAATGAAAAGAGATATAGCCATCTTTACTAGTGAAGAGTCAGACTTGTCAATAGGATAAAACAGCCCAAAATTTACTAAAAGGGATGCTTTATCCTTTCCCAGTTCTAGATTGGAAATGGGAAAATATATCTGTGGATTTCATTGTTGGATTACTAATGAATTCTCTCGGTAACTATGTGATTTGGGTTTTTATTGATATGTTGATTAAATCTTCTCATTTTATTCTTATTCATGATAAATTATCTCTAGATCAACTTTCTTGGTTGTATATTAAAGAGATATACAAGTTATGTGGGTTCCCCTATCCATTGTATCTGATCGTGATCTGAGTATCACTTATAACTTTTGGAAATGCCTTCATAAGTTATTAGGAATCGAATTAAATTTCATTACGACTTTTCATCATCAATCAGCTGGGTGATCAGAACAAAAAATTTAGACCTTGTAAGGTATGCTATGTGCTTGTTCAATGGATTACTAGGGAATTTGGGATGAAATCTTTCTTTTGTTGAGTTTCCATATAATAAATCTTTTCATTCTAATATAAAAATTACACCATTTGAGGCGTTATATGGAAATAATTTTCAAAATCCAACTTTTTGTGATAATTTTGGTGAAACGAAGTTGAGGGGACCAAAATTTGTAGAAGAGATGATGATTTTTTTTACTTGATTCAAAAATACCTAAGGACAAATCAGAGAAGGCGGAAAGGTTATACAGTTAACTAGAGGAAGGATCCTTATTTCAAGGTAGCTGATCATGACTTCCTCAACGTTTCACCATGGAAATGTGTGATGTGTTTTAGTAAGAAGGGAAAGCTGATTCCACTGTTAATTAGACCTTATGAAATCCTTAAGAAAGTTGGATCAGTTTCATACAGAGTGACTTTACCCATAACTTTTTCCCATGTACATAATGTTTTACTCTTTTATTTTTCGTTACTGAAATTGAATTAAAATATTTATTAAATGTTTTGACTTTTTTATAATTAATTTTAGAGGCTTAAAATGAGAATAAATCCAATTTTAAACTTAAATACTCTAATATTTTTAAAATTTATTTTTACAACCTTTTGATGGAGAACCCATTCTAAGTATACCTTTTGACACTTTCATAAGTTATATTTGAAAAAACATACCACTTCATTGAAATAAGGACATAGAGATTTACTTTGGTTGAAATGTTGGCATTTTTTTGATAAAATTCATATTTTAATGAATAGTAAAAAATACTCCATTTTAGTTTAAAACTACATTTTTGTCTAATTTATTTATATAGTTAAGTTATAATATTAATTGGTTTTAAATTATAACTATATTAATTTCTTATCATCCAATAAACTTTTGTTCATTGTAAGTAATTTCACATTTAAATTGGATATAAATACATGTCAATATTTTGATGATTTTTCTTAAAAAACACGTTTTCTTATTTCATCAATGAGATTAATATTTAAATTAAATTTTCCCAATTCTGTAATTTGAATTTAGAAATAATGGATTCAATATTTTTAATCAGAAGGTCAAAATTATGTAAATAGGTCCCTTTTATTTTTGGACGTTATGAATATTAACATTAGTAATTATTTTTATTTATCGTGGTTAAAGGGTAAATCAAGTATATAAGGGTAAAAATAATATTATAATAATATAAAACTACCCTAACACTTGTCCAAATATTATTGGATGATATATTGACTACCTAGATAACCCTTGGGGAGAATAGTTGGCTTTTGGAATCCACTTGGGTGTGATTATGACATTTATAACTTTTAATTTAAAGTGAAGGCAAAATTATCATAAACATGACTCTTTTTACTAAAAAAATATTAATAAGAGATTATATAAGTGATATATTAGACTATAAATAGTAATTAGAAACATCATAATATTAAATATATCATGGTATTTTATTTATAATTTTTATACACTATATAATTAAATATAATTAATAAACAATGATGATGTAGTGATTGGTTTATTAATGAAAGAATCAAATAAATGATATTATAAATATTAATAAAATTACTTTTTACATTATTTATTACATAAAATAAATTTATTGGTGAATATGACATATTAGAATTCTATTCAGTTATTATTTTTGAATTTATCTCTATTTGTGGATTTTATTTAAATTCAATGTAATTAATAGTGAAAAATTGACATAATTGATATTTTATAAAAATAATAAATTAATAAATTATTTAAAAATACTAAAAATATTTTAAAATAAAAAAATTTCTATTATAAAGTCTAAGAGTTCATTTTGTTCCTAATTATGTAAAATTTACCCAAATAAGTAAAATTTGTAGCCTTATAATATTTAAAACGTTGTTATAACAATTAAAATTAAAAGAGAATAACTATGGGTAAACCAACAATATATGGTTTGAAATAAAATAAATACATGTTAAAAAATGAATAGATGAGATTATTTATAAATATCAGCATCTTATATTATACATATCTCAATTATGAATCATTTTGATTAAAAATTGATTTAAATTTATTTAATATTTTATGTGATTCCCACGGTGCCCCTGCCTCCTCCTATAAAATGTACCCACTATTATTTAATAATAACAATTAAAAAACCATTTATTTTAGAAAATATCTACCCAAAAAATTGTATAAAATTCCTCACCACATTCTTGAGGCCTTGTTTTTGGTAGAACACCCTTACTAGAGGTGTTAAGGTGTTCTTCAAATATGATCAACCAAATAAGAGGAATCATTTTCTTTAAGTATTTTTGTTTTATATCTTCCTTAAAATACTTAAAATATACTTCAAACATGATGATATAATAACTACAGTATCCTTAATATACTTAGATGTTATTATGTTGATACCATATCTTAAATATGTCACATATTTCATCAGATGGGAGATGAACTTTTCGTTCGTGTGTATGACAGACTATTCCCCACGAATCGATATAGTTCGTTTTTCATTATAGTATATAAAGACTTATTGTAATGATGGAATAAATGTTTATATATGATTTTAATGAAATGTATTTTCATTTTTAAAGAATAATATTTCAATTATGTTCTTACTTTCCATGTACATAAAAATGAAAACAATGTTCGTGCATATGTGTGAACTATCACTTCCACGAAGTGATGTGAATCGTTTTATTCCCCAAATCACTTGAATGATATATATAAGGGTATTTAAATTATTATTATGATTTTAAAAATATTATTATCATTTTGTAAATTTAAAATAATAATTACCTTACTTCCATAATGATCATAGAAAAATGGAAAACTCTTCTCATGCATATATACGACTTAACATCAACATGATTATAACTTTGTTCATTTTTCATATCCATATTAAATGAAGGCATTTAAAGGTATAATTGGTATTAAAAATTTATTATTAAGTCATGAATATTATTGGAGGGATTATGGACTTATGATCACATGGATGATTGCCGTCATACCAATTTTATTTCTAACTTATGTACCTAATATCAACAAAAAGTCTAATATAAACCTAAATAATAATGTAATTGTTATAACATTGTAATAAGTGATATAAAATGAATAATAAACAAGAAAAAATTATCAATAAATTTTAAATTATCCAATTTTTATTATGTAGGAAGATAAATAATGTACGAGATAAATCAGACTCATGGTAAGAGACTTTGTCTCAATCTTCTTTCATTAATGAATACATCGATAATATACACCACATTCTTTTATACTTTGTATAATGAACCACCTTTTTTCTTTTAATTTCATGAAATTGTTTTAAAAATGAATATTTTTTATATTAATTGTTTTACTAAATGAAAAAAGGTATGTTTTTCTTAACTTATATGACGACAATGACCATTCCACCATTGTGACCATTATTTCGTATTTGGATTCCTCTACAAGACAAAATCTTTTAAATGAAAAAAATAACATTTTTAGTTTCTTGTATTTTGGTATTGAAAATTATTTTGAGAAGGTATTGACTTTGTCAATATCATAAAAATATATCTTGTGATTGCAATCTGGAAATGTTATTTTTCCATTAAACTTGATTTATGTGTTATGATTATGTTATGGTTCATGGGAATTGATTATGTATATGGGTGGTTCTGTGATAAACCAAGGGAGGGTGAGCCCGTGATAGCTCTCTAATGAATTAGGTAATGAGAAAGAGTTAAGTGGTTTTGTTTCTCCTTATAGATTTAGGGATATGCTATAATGTGTATTCCAAATAAACCATGAATGTTACTACCTATATAGCTATAAAAGATACAATGTAAGTATGATATGTATTCCACAAGTTACATTTAAGATTTATGATTTCTAATATGTTTCTCAGAAATCTTATGATTTTATGAGGTATGTTTAAGATTTTATGTTTTATGGGTGAAAATATGATTTTTTGAATATGTTTTCATGATTTTAAAATATTTATGGACTAACTGTTTCATTCCTTATTTTATATCCCTTAGAGTGATTTTTGAGCTCATACCAAGTTTTTGAAATATTTTACATAGGGTATAATGATGGGAAAGAGAAAGGTAGAAGTCAAGAATATTTTTATCAATAAAATAAACCATATTTTGTTTTAAAGCATTTTATTTTCTAAGAAAATGTAGAGTGAGTAGAGGTGTATACTTTGTAATATTTGAGATGTTATGTAATAGCTAGGGCCAAATAATCCAAAACTATAAAAATGAAAAGATCCTCAATTTTAATTATTTAATGAACTCAATATTATTCAATGACTTAGTCTTAGACATTATATAAATATTTTTATTACTATTATAATGGGACCTAAAGTATCTTGGACAAAAAATATTTTATTTAATATATTTTTTTGTAGGAAAAATTCCTTGGATGTACAAAGAAAAACATATGCTACATTTAAAGTGGATTCTTTAGGAAAATAACTAGACACACATCAAATTTCAACAATTATAATACATGTCATGGAGGAACTATTATATTTGGATACAATTCCAAAGGAAAAGTAAAAGGTTTTGGTAAATTTGGTATTTCCAACTATTGTTTTGTTAATAATGTTTTATATATTTTGAAAATTAATAAAATAATTTAATTATTATATCTTAATTATGTGATGATGGAATGGATGTTAGTTTCCAATATTATAAGGGTTTAGTTCGAAAAGATGATTCATCATTATTCTATGCTAATCAAAATCAAAATATTTATATTATTGATTTTTATGAACTAACTATTTAACATTATAAGTGTTTGTATGATGAGAAAAGGGATAAAATTCTTAGGCATTGATTATTAGGTCATGTGAATTTAATAATATTACATAAGCTCTCTAATCATGACACTGTTTTGAAGTAACCTACTATAAAGAAAGAGGAACTTCATGTTTGTTTTTCTCACATAAAAGGTAAACAACATAAAATTTCTTTCAGACCTATCAACTAGATAAGTACTCATTGACGTTAAAGCTAGTACATCAGGATATATTTAGTAATAATAATATTTATATACTTGGATGAAATAAATATTCTTTAGTTATTGTTTGTGATTATATTAGATTTACATGGGTTTAATTTCTTACACAAAAAATGATAAATTAACTAGATACTATTTTTTTAATTTAGTTCAGAATGGAAAAGGTTGTACAATAATTTCTAATCTTATTGAAAAAGGAGGTGAATTTCATAATTTATAATTTTAATTTTTTTGAGAATAATTGTTATTTTCATATTTTTTCATCTCTTAAACATGGAAAAAAAATGGTGTTGTAGAATGAAAAAATAAAACTCTTATTAAAGGATATAGAACCATATTATGCGATTATAATTTTCTTATATATTCTTAGGATAAAACCATTTATTCTAATTGTTATATTTGAAATAGAATTATTCTTATACCATTTTTGATGAAATCTCATTATATATTGTTTAAAGGTAAAATTCCTAATGTTGGTTATTTTAGAGTTTTTGGTTGAAATGTTTTTATTTTGAATTTGAATTATAATTTGGATAATTTTTTATTCTAAATGTGATGAAGGTATTTTTCTTGGTTATTAAAATAATATTAAATCTTATAAAGTTAATAATAAAATAAATATGGTTATTGAATAATCTTTTCACATTATGTTTGATTAAAATAATATAAAATTTAAATTTATATTCTATTTTTTGATGATCTGTTTAGAGATTTTAAATTTGGTGAATATATACCTCAAGATAAGGATTAATCAATTGAGGGGAGTATACTCCTTATTGACTTGACCTTGGATCAATGAAGATTCATAAAGATCATCATGTTGGAAATATTGTCGGTAATATTGATTATTGTTTTAAAACGATAAATTATGTTATAAATTTTTATGAAAATTCTAATTTTATTTATAATCATGCCCTTATTAATATTGTTGATGCTTAAAATGATGATAACTATATTATTTCTATTTAAGATGATCTTAATTAGTTTTTTATGAAATAATTTTTGGTCATTAGTATAATTTCACATGGATAAGCGGGAAGTTAGAATGAAATGGATTTTTATAAACAATATGGATGAATATAGATAGTTTATCAATAATAAAGCTATAATTTTTCTCCAAGGAATCTATCAAAAAGAAATTATATACTTTGAATATTAATTGACACCAATTTCTATGTAAGAGTATATTATAATATTATAATATTTTTATTTTTTAATGTTTTAAGCTACATCAAATAGATTTAGAAAATACTTTAACTAATAGTTTTATAAGTGAAGAATTTTATGTTTCTCAACCCCCATGTTTTGAAAATGAAAAAAAAACTAATCACGTTTTTAAATTATCTAAATCTTTTTATGATCTCAAACAAGCACCTCATTCATGGTATGGAATGATTTATTTATTTTTATTGAATAATAGTTTTAATAAAGGTAATATTTACCATTCACTATTTATTAAAATAATTTATAATTATATTTTAGTTGAGAAAATTTATGTCGATGATATAGGTTTTGGTTCTTCTAGTGAACTATTTTGTAATGAATTTTCTATATTGATGTCGTCTGATGTTGACATGAGCTTAATGAGAGAATAATTTTTTTTTACTAAAAATCAAATTTCTCAAAGAAAAGATAAGATCTTTATTAATTTATTTAATTATTCTAATGTGTAGGTTAAAGGGCTAGTAATTGATTATTTTAAGTCTATGAAAACTCATATGAGTAATATTGGTAAATTAGATATTGATGAATTTGGTAAATATTTTCATTTAAAAGTTTATAGATGCATGATGGGTAAATTACTTAGTTTATCAACTTATATACCTTATATCATGTTTAGTGTTAGTTCATGTGAAATATTTCAAGCTGATCCTAAAGAGTCAAATTATAGATGTGAAAATAATAATTAGATATGTTAAATGAACTATAACTATGGTTTTGTTTATCATAAATATCATTGTTCTAATTTATTATATTATTCTAAATCAGATTTTGGATCTTATAATTGATAGACAAATCATGAAATGAATGTTTCATTTTCATGGAAAACTTTTAATTTCTCGGTTGTCTAAGAATTAATTATCATTTTCACTATCTACTGAATAATTTGAGAATAAATCTACTACTAGTTTTTGTGTTAAAAGTTTATGTATTAAGAAAAATTTATATGATTTATGTATTTATATTTATAAATTTTCTATTTATTGTGATAAAAAATATAGAATTTATATTTCTAAAAATAATTTTTAACATTTTAGAACAAAGAATATTGATCATAGATTTCATTTTATTAGAGATCCAGTGAATAAGGGTGATATTGTTTTAGAATTTATCCCTACCAGAATAAGATTGCATATATCTTTTCTAATCCCATAGTCTTGGATCAATTTGAGAAAATTAAATTTTATCTTGGCATGTTATAAATATAGGTAGATATTTTTTATATTGATTATTTTAAAATGACGTTAAAATGAATTTATTAAAGAAGAGTTTCATTATTTTCGAACTGATTATATTTATATTTATTAATAATTGTCTTTTTGAAAATTCTCAAAATAAGAGAATTTTATAAAATATTGTTTCAGTTTTGTATTTTTAAAAAAGGGGGAGTTTTTTGGGTGTCCTTTTTTTGGTTTATATTTTATGTTTTTGAATATTAAAAACCCTTTCCGAACCCTATAATCATTTTATGTGGAATGGAGTTTTTATTACCTCAATGTTTTTTTATATCATGATCTATAATGATGTTATTTTTATAATTACTATTTTATATGAAATATTATAAGTATATTTATATATTATTTAACTAACAAATAATCTTAATCAATATCTAGAATGTTTTTATTTTTGTCTGTACATGCTATACACCTTTAGTTGTATTTAGAATTTTTATTTAATATTGTTTTAATGTTTTTTTAGTTATTATATTTTAACATGAGTTATATAGAATGGATATTCATAAGAATTTCTCTATTATAAGTCTGAATGTTTTTTAAGTGGTCTAAAAATTTACCAAAGTCTCTTTAATGGTTATGGAATTATGAAATTTCTAGAATTCAATATCATTTGTATTCAACTGATTAAAATCATGATATATCATGGAATAAACTTATGTGTATTGAATTAGAAATATAAAAAAATATATAAATTTACTTAAAATATATGGAAGAATTAAATTTTTTTTAGATATCTTAAACATTGGAAGAATACCTACCACTTCTTTGGTACTTTTATCTATAGTTTTATTTTATGTTTTATTATTTTTTTTGATGATATATCGATCTATATAACGTAGATCAATGTTCTATTTGATCTTTTGAAAATATATCAAAATTTTATATATTTATCTATTATAGAACAATCAATTATTCAATTTTTTGTAGGTTATAAAAATTCACCAAACACTTGTTGTCATGCGGTTCATGTTGTGAAACCTACTTTGGTTCCCACATACCATGACTTTTGTTTCATCTTACCATGTGTTTTTTTGAACCTTGTACATGATTAATTGATTTCAGAACATTATAAAAAATAGTTAAAAAACATTATTAACATAATACATGTTCATTTTTTCTTCAAGTTATAATAGCGTGAAAAATGGTGAAACAACTAATTTATTGCTTGATGATGCAATTATGCCGCATGCTGCTCGACCACACCGGTACTTGAATCACCCTTATCCATGTATGAGTTCCTTCCCCTTATATACTATATATCACAACAAAAACACTAGTGAATCATTTATGGATTTGTCTACGTAGTGTAACACAACTTCACCAAATTCATCTTGATGCACTCCCAACAACAAAATAGTCATGAAGAGATGCACCTTAACTTGATTCAGTACCACCTTTGACATGAAAAACCTAACCTGAATGATTTTATCAAGTTACCATGTGGGTTTTATTTTAATCGAACAAATTTTTTATTAGAAGTCACTATTAAGTTGTGGTGTCATACATGAAGTAACCATGAATAGTTACATTGAGTTTCTTGAAATCCACCGACATACCGTGAGGTATTGTGCCAACCTATTGAGTTGTTTTATTTTAAACTAAAATGATTTATTGAAAAGTGTACATGAATGTATTTTATGTGATTGAATGAATTATTTTTTAAAGTGTACTAATGTTCAGTATACTATTTGGGCATTGATGGTCAATATATCAACTGCATGATATTTTAAATGACTGTAAATTTTTCACATGATTAGTAAAACTACTACATGTTTTATTTTTCATAATTATCACATGAGATATTTTAAGAGAATACATGATGATTACATGGTCAATATATTTATGAAAAGACAACAGATCACAAATTATTGTCATGGTAAGTATACTGACCATAAGTGAATTTGGTGTACATGACCAGCTCTTTCCATTAATTATTTTTCTAAAATCTGAATCTTTGAACTTGATTTGTTTTGTTTTGTTATTTTTTATATTATAATTAACTGAATATTTATCTATCTATTTTAAGTGTTTTACTGATTTCAAAAATTCATATATATATATATCTATGTGTGTATATATTATATAAAGTCAATGAGAAGTGTTTTAAAATATTTTAAATCATTTTTAAATATTTTTTATTTTATTACTTATTCTCAAATATACATGGAATATATTTTTATAATATTTATGTTTTTATATTTTTAATTTATTTCTTTGAGTGAATATTTTATAAAGTAATATTTAATAACATGTAAATTATTCAATATTGTTTTGAAAAAATTTATGTAGTATAATTTAATGTTTTATAATATGCTACTTTAAAGTATTTTTAAAATTTGAATTTAAATAGTCAAATTATCTTACAATATTTTATGAGATTAATTTGAACTATTATTTTGGAGTCTATTTTATATATTTAATAGGTAATTAAAATTGGTTTGAATTGGTAATATTTTTTATAATTCTAAAAGTTATTTTTACGACTATTATGAATAATAATTCTCCCTCTCTTGGAAAATTGTGTAACTCAAATTTTAATTTCTTTACCCGATTTGAGTTTGGTTTGATATATTTTACATATCATACTTAAATTCATTGAGATACATTCAAAGGATATGCATGAAACTATTGATAAAATGAACCTTTTAGAATCAAAAGTGTATTATGCTGAACTTTGAAGAGTTCTACAAACCCCCACATATGCAATCATGTTTTCTTCGACGTAATTATATTTAAATGATTAAACCTAATATAATAGGGAATATAAAACCTTAATAAGACATCCTAATAAACTACTCAATAACCAATATGTGTTCTTTCTTTATTTTTCCTATTCTATCCATTTTGTTCTGGTTGCTTGAGTTTGTAACACCACTTCTTATCTTTCATACACTCACTTATCTATTTATGATTTCAAAATAATAATAATTTCTTCTTCTATTTATCTGTTTGAAACTCTTTTATTTTAATATAATAATAATTTCATTTGTAACTCTCATTTTCTACATTCAATGTTTTATTTTGGTGGTGCTCCCTATATAAAAGTTAGAGTGTCAATGTGCTTACCATTCCATATTATAGAGAATGATTATGTAATCAAGTTTTGATTCCCACTCAAAAAAGTGATTAGTGAACATAATACATATCATAGATTAAGGAGGTATAATATTATACTAGGTCTACTTTGAACAGAACTACTATAAAAGCATATTTGTGTTCATTCATTTATTCCCGCTGCAAATAAACTATCATAACCATCCTTCATAATTAATTTAATTAATTAATCTATTTCATTAAGATTTTTTTGGTCTATTTAGCCCCATAGAGTACATATTCCATCACCATTTTGGACCTAACAATCACAAACATTCATCTATGTTTCAAATGTCTTCATTTGACTATTTTTCGGACTCTTTAGTTTTTTTAAACTGTTTTCATTATTTGAATTTGTGGACTTTTCTAAATCTATTTCAAGGATGGATTATTGATCCAATAAAAGGATTAAGAACATATTTTATATTACTTAAATACCTTGTAAAATTTTATAGAATCTAAATAATTCTTTTTTTGGATTTAGGGTTGTCCACTCTTAAAAATGGTTAAGTAAAGACTACATTATCTTGCTGGTGAAGGGCATCAACCAGCTGCTTCCATGGTGCTAGAAGGAGATGTTGTTAATATCTACTATAAGCCATATTATGACTCATCCAGGGATGATTATTACTATTCCAAGTCCATTGGCTAGTAGAATCTCACTAGTGGTGAATTTCAAGATTTCATGTGCCATGGGAAACCCATCAACTACCCGACGACGGCCAAGAGGTAACTGGTGGCATCAAAGTCAAAGATTCATGAATATATTTATTATTGAAAAAATACCATAATTATGGTGTTCCATGGACTCATTACCCCTGAAAAATTAAACAACCTTCATAGTTTGGTTGGATCCTATAAAAGGACTCCCTTGGCCTCATGTATATTCACCTTGATGGACAATGATTATATTAATCTAAATCGACATAGATGTGATATAATTACGAATCCTATCAAAGAGAAAACTTCAATTTTCTCATGCCTTTAAAGGTTCACAACCATCCTCTTAAATAACTCAACCTACACAGTATTTTCCGACAAATAGATTTGTGGGTGACTTTCTAATGGGGTTTGCAAAATAAAATCTCAATCATCTCATCCAAATTTCTCTAATGGATCTCCCTTAAAAAAAGTGGGGATAGATTTCTTATCTACTAGTGCCGCTCAAGAGGGTTCTCACAAAACTGAATTATGTGTGAAGAGATTATTTATCACCTTTAAGTCAAGGTATTATAAAATACCACTCTCGAGTCAGCAGAGGAGATACAGGGGATCACATCAATAATTAACTGAACTCATTACCAATTATTTTTGTCATTTTTTTACTTTTTAGTATTTCATCATTAAACATTGATTCATATACATTAATAAATTTAGTTAAATAATAAAGGTGTTAAATTTACATGGATACTAATTTTATAAATCAGATTGAATTTATCAACTATAACTCAATCAATTTCTCTCTTTATTCTTTCGTAATTATTATAATTCTAAATTTATATTTTACTTCTCCTTTAATTTTTTAAAAGGGAAACCCCCCTCTTTTCATATTTCATTGAATAATAATTTTCTTCCAAAGAGTTATTTGAATCTTTTTAAAAAACTATATTATTTTAAAAAAATTATTTCAATTTTTTTTCATATACCAATTGATTTCGATGATCAATTTTATTATAGAATCTAATTCTAAAATAAATGCTCCTATTTTTTGGGCACTGACTACTCCTATGGAAAGAATAAATTTTCAAATTTATTTGGTAGTGTTAGTTATCCCACTTTGAAAATAGTAATTTCCAAGTATGTTCAAACTAATGTATTTGAAGACAAATGAACTCATGAAGATATTTAGAATTTTTAATTAAGTAACAAATCTATAAATTCATTTAATATTAATATGGATATAAATAACTTCCTTCATGTTTCTACTTTCAAAAATACTTATGAAAATTTTAAATTTTTAGAATTCACACACAAAAGAATAAAAAAATTTAAAGACACTATATTGGATTTGTATCATCAAGATTTTGAATTTTTCACTTTTCATTATAATGAAATTAATAATTTTTTTATGAGATTTAATAAGATCTAAAATTGTATAAATTCACTAGATGATGATTTATCTATAAATATTATTAAAAATAAAATCATTTGATTTTTATCTAAATCATGGGCTCTTAAACTCATGACCATTCAAGAATAGATTGTTGTGAAAAATATGGAAGTTACTGAGCTCATCAAATACCTTATGACATAAAAAATCATGAAGAAATAATATGTGAAAAACGAGGCCATCAAATCCGAACAAGTAAAGAAAACCATCACCTGTAAAGATACCATTGAAGAATAATATCGAGGTGATGCTCTAGATCATTCTCTTATTATCAAAAATATACTGAAATATTTCTAAATTAAGAACATTCATAAGTGATCTAAAAGTTAAATCAAAAGGTATAACATTAAGTGATGTGCTGTTAATGCAAAAAGGAAAGGTCATATCAAGTTGGAGTGAACCATCTATAAGAATAATATAAAATAAATGAAACAAGGTAAAAAATATTTCAAATTCACAACATATATTTCAAGTGGTGACATCAGTGATTCAACTTCCTTATCCTCTTCATGTGACTTATTCCCCTAGTTTCTTAATTATAATATTTATGAAGACATCGAGGTTAGTAACCGTCTTCCTATTTTCCATACTCCTCCCCTATTCCAAGTTTTTATCCTATATTTTCTTGTTTCTCTTCCAGTCACATAAAATTTGAAGACCTAAAATATGATCAAATTGAAATTGAAAATGTCTCTCATAAAATTTCTTATTTATATTATTAATTTGAGAATACATATTACCATGTGGATAAGGAAAATAAATGTAACATCTCGGTTCTGGGTGCCACTCAACGGGTGCCCCGAACCCGGTTCACCACGAGACCTCAAGTGCATTTCCCCAAATGCCAGAGGCTGCCGACTAGCAGCGAGGGCCTAGGTCTGATAGTGGGGAAACTATTCCCTCATTTGTCAATGTGTAGCGTAGCGGAATAAAATATACAACAAACGATAATAGAGGAATCAATAAACCATACACATTTAAACATAAACAACTGTAGTAAAAGATAACCAACAGTTATACAAATTATGATGCAACATGTCTCAAGTTCTAAGAAAATAGCTAGAACATGTTACACAACAATACAATATAGTACAATACAGAGTACAGAAAAACAAAACAAAATAGGCGGTAGCATCGTGAGCCTAAGGACGGTCCCATGCTCCCCTAATCCTCAGTAGTAATCAAGTACCTGTATATGGACCCTTTCCCTTATCCACACCTACAGAAATGTAATCGGTTTGGGTAGAAGTCATGACCCAAACAGGGTGTGAGAAATAAATCCCAGTAGGCACACACCAAAGGCATATTCCCAACTATGTGTAAACATGCAACAACAGTATGCAAAATTAAATGCAATAAACTAATAAGTACTGAAAAGTAACTAACTTTTCCAGTTATATTTGAATTTTAATATTCATTTAATCGTTCAATAAAAGGAAACCACCATATTGAATTTCTATGTAAACAGTCAGTGTTCTCAGACATGCAAACACGCAAAACCTTACCCTCAGGTAATCCGAATCATAACCCACAGTTAATTTCCCACAAGCATAACAGATATTTCCCACAGGCTTACAAAGTGTCTCCCTCGGGCACAAAGTCTATTGCCCATAGGCACGGAAGAAGGTTCCCTCATGCTAAAAGATGCAATGCCCTTAGGTTAAGTAAAACACTTCCCTTGGGCTAAACAAGTCACCGGGCCATTCCCAATATGTAAAAAAGTAATACACATGAAATTATTGTCAAGTCAATTCTATAATCATTATTATAAAGGCATACCCTCGGGTATTCTGGCCAAACGGCTAAATAAAGGAACACACCCCCCAGGGAGGTCCTAGATCCAAGCAGCGATCCCACACAAAAGTTTATAATCACATGCAATTACCTATACAATTCTTGGTATTTAAACAGCTAAGGACTCAATCACACGACACCCCAACATGGGTTCGTGGCACAACGATTCACACAAACGCACAACAGTTGGAAATTAAACACCAAGACACCTACCTTAAACGCCCCTGAACGGTATACTCAAACGAAGATCCTTGGATTGTCCAAGAACGACGTATATCTAAGGTAAAATAAAACCCCGTTCAAACTCAAATAATATCCCATAGAGTAATAATTGGAAATAACGACTTAAGAATAGTGGAGGGCTTACCCATGCGGTTCCAACGAGATCGTCAGAGGTGGAAACGGATTCCCAACGCTAGATATGGATATCCTTGAAGGTATGACCTCCTCTCCTGACTCTTTCCTCCGGTTCTAGGCCAATCCTATGAACATGGTTGGCTACTGCCCATTTTAAGCAAAAATTCAAACTACACGGCATGTACTATTGATTACACGACGTGTAATTTCACATTTAACTTTTCCTTTAGCGGCACCACTGCACTGATCACCTGTCGACATGAGTACACAACATGTATTCCTGATTAGACGACGTGTACTATCACGCAGCTGGCAGCTGCTTCCACCGCCTTACTATTTGCCTACCGACTGACTACACAGCGTGTAAATATCCACAACACGACGTGTAGTCAATTTTTACACCTTCCGTCAGCAACAGGTCTACACACCTAGTTTACTCATCCCACACGGCCAAAGTATACGGTGTGGGGAAAAGTACAGGGCCTGTAATCCCAAAATTTAGGATTTTTCCCCATTTTCCTTATTTTCTCAAAAACACTTAAGGATAAGATAAATGAAGAAACCCATACCTAAAAAATAAGAACTGGGTTCTTAGAAACTTCCCCCTTAAATCAATTCATCCCCGAATTTCCCTTCCAAGGGTGGAGAAGATAAAGCTCAGAACAACTCTGGCCACTGAGCACGTACGTCGGTCTCCCGCTCCTAGGTTTCGTCCTGCACTCGACCATGCTTCCATAGCACCCGTATGAGAGGAACTGATCAGCCTCAGAGAACCTTTGTTCTCCTATCAATGATACGAATAAGATTCTCTTCATAGGACACATCGACCTTAAGCTTAACCTCCTTGGGCTGAGAGACATGAGATGAGTATGTATGATAGTGATGCAGCTGAGATACATGGAAGACGTCTTCCATGGCCTGGTACCTCTGTGGTTACTACAACTAATAAGCAACCGGCCCGACTCTCTCTAGAATCCCAAATGGCCCCACATACCTTGGTGGAAGTTTACCCTGTCTCCTGATTCGCCTGTGTCCCAACCTCGGTGAAACACACAAGAAAACCTGATCCCCAACTACGAACTCCAAAGGTCGTCTGCGGTGATCAGTATAAGATTTCTGACTAGACTGTCTGGTAGCCATCTACTTCTGAATCAACTGGACCTACTCAGATGTCTCTTACATGAGATATGGTCCCAGTAAAGCTACCTCACCTACCTCTAACCAGCACAAGGGTGATCAGAATGGCCTATGATATAAATCCTCATATGGTGCCATCTCAATAGTTTCATAAGAACTGTTATTATAGGAAAACTCAAATAGGGGTATATGCTTCTCCCTAGAGCCCCCAAAGTCTAGGATTCATGCACGTAGCATGTCCTCAAGAACCTATATTGTATGCTCTAACTGGACATTTGTCTGAGGGTGGTATGCTATGCTCAGAAGCACCTATGTACCCAGTGCCCTCTGAAAACTCTGCCAGAAATGAGACATAAAATGGGAATCCCTATCTAAAATGATAGAAAAAGGGACCCCATGAAGATGTATGAGCTCTCAGATATACAAATTCCCAAGCTCTTCAACATCGAAGGTCTCCTTGATCGAAAAAAGTGAGCTACCTTTGTGAGTCTGTCCACAACAACTCACACGACATCATTGCCTCGAGGTGACCATGGAAACCCGGTCACGAAATACATCGCGACATCATGCCATTTTCACTCCAGGATGGGTAACTGCTGGAACATTCTTACTGGTCTCTGATGCTCTGCCTTCACCTGTTGACAGGTGGAACATCTCGTAACAAAACTAGCTACATCGCTCTTCATACCCAGCCACCAGTACTGACGTCTCAAGTCACGGTACATCTTGGTAACTCCAGGATGAACTGCCCAAGTTGAAGCATGAAACTCCCGCATCAGCTCCTCGTGTATATCCCCTAGAACCCATACTCATCCATATAAATGTAGTACCTCCTCATCTCCTATCGTCTATCCAGGAGAAGGGTCCTCACTCGCCCCCGACTCACGTAGAACATGGCCTTCTTAATTAGACAGCTGTCTCATCCATACTCTATCCAGGAGGGTAGAGGTCACAATTAAATAAGATAGATAGGTCTGACCCTGACTGTCGTGCACCTCCAAATGAATCTTAGAGAACAAATCCATGAGTTTCCACTCACCACTGGCCTCTTGCACTACCTGTATCTGAGTCCTCCTGCTCAGTGCATCAACTACTGCATTATCTTTACCGTGTGTATAGGAAATCTCAAAGTCGAACGACTGAAGGTATTCGACCCACCTTCGTTGTCTCGAATTCAAGTAACACTGAGTAAAGATATACTTGAGACTTTTTTGGTCGGTGAAAACCACAAAATGATCTCCCAAGAGATAATGTCTCCAAAAGCGTAACGCATGAACAACTACAGCCAACTCGAGGTCATGAGTCGGGTAATTCCACTAATGTGGCCCCAACTGCTAAGACTCGTACACAACAACTCGGTCGCCCTGCATCAACACTGCACCCAGCCCAATACCTGATGCATCAAAGTAAATTGTACAGCTCTTTCCTTGATCTGGGAGTATCAGGACTAGTGCTAATTTCAACCTTCCTTTCAGGTCCTGAAAGGTTGTCTCACAAGCTTCTGACCAAACAAACTTCACACCCTTCTTAGTCAAACCCATCAACAGTGCTGCTAAGTGGGAGAAGTCCTGTATGAAGTGTCTTTAGTAACCATCCTTCCCCAAGAAACTCCGTTTCTCAAACACGTTCTTAAGATGCTCCCAGGAAACTACTGCTCTCACCTGCTCTGGGTCCACGAAAATTCCTGCCTCTGATATGATATGACCCAGGAAGTGAATCTGGTCCATCCAAAAGTGGCACTTTGAGAGCTTAGCATATATCTTATGCTCTCTTAGTGTAATCAATATGATCTCAAGATGGGTGGAATGTTCGTTTCGAGTGTGAGAGTACACCAAGATGTCATCCATGAATACTACCACAAAGGAATCCATATAAGGATGGAACACATGATTCATCAGAGCCATAAAAACTACTAGCGCGTTTGTGAGTCCGAACGGCATAACCAAGAACTCGTAAAGACCATATCTGCACCAAAAAGCTGTAAGCGGTATATCCGATGGTCTCACGCGCAGCTGATGATATCCTGATCTTAGGTCAATCTTCGAGAACACTCATGCTCCATGAAGTTGATCAAACAGATCATCAATCCTCGGTATGGGATATCGGTTCTTAACTATCAACTGGTTCAACTATCGATAATCCACACATATTCTGAGGGTGCTATCCACCTTCTTCGCAAAGAGGACTGGAAAACCCCAAGGACAAGTACTGGGTCAGATGAAACCCTTTGACTATAACTCCTCTAACTGCCTCTTGAGGTCATGCAACTCAGGCGTGGTCATTCTATAAGGAGGAATGGACACTGGGGCTGCTCCTCGGACAAGATCAATAGAGAAATCCACCTCACGCTCTGGAGGTATACCCAAAAAGTCATCCGAGAAGACTTCCCTAAAATGATCAACCACCGGAGGGAAATCCGTCTGACATGTCCCCTAATCATCTACATATAAACTTGCAATTTGGGCTGTGACTCCACCTCACCCACGATGCTCTGGTACAGCTCAACCCGCCTGAACATCCCATTCACCTTTGTATAGAAACTCTCTGCCCTCTGGTGACATGAAACTCACCCTGCGACGATAGTAGTACACAAATGGTCGAAAAGGAACCAACTAGTCCATCCCAATAATGACATCATAAGTTGTCATATCTAAGACCTAGAGGTCCCAAAGAAAGTGACACCATCCAACCTCAAGGGGGAACTCCTTGCACTGACGCACACCAGAAGTTCTAGTTCCCAATGACGTGTCAAACATCATAACAGAAGAAGAAGAAGAAAAACATAGAGCCCAAGGCTCTCTACAATGGTAATAGATATAAAACTATGTGTAGCACCCATATCGAAAAGTACGGAAGATAAGACGAATGCTACTAGAATAGTACCTCTGACTATAGAAGGTCTGAGATCCTACTCTTGCTGGGTCTGTTGCACTGCATATGCCTGCCCAGTGCCGTGACCCTGTGACACAGCCTGGCTACCCTGAGTTGTCCCGCCCGGCTGCCTTTGAGATCTTGGTGTCTGGATACCACAGCCACGACCACCATCTCTGCCTACACGCCCTGACGTCTTCCAGTTTCTTGATTGGTATGAAGCTGCTGGTCTTGCTCTTGTAAGCGATGTCTGCACAGAACCCCTCTCACTAGCCACTGGTTGAAACGCCCTGCAAAAGTACTACAGATGACCCATCGTGCAGCAAACATGGAACTCCACTGGGTCTCGTGGACACTGAGGTCTATTTTTCCCCTCCTTACCACACTGGTAGAACCTAACCTGACCACCTCAAACACTCTTCTAGCTGGTACTACCACCCTGATAGAATTCAATCTGTCTCTTCCACTTGCTAGTAGAAATAGTACCAGAAACTGGTGCTGAACCGCCCTGGCCCACACCACTAACTTCCCGTATGTTTCTCTCTGAAATCCATGCCTGGTTCACAATAGAATGTACTGTAAGCAACCTTAAATCATTCACCAATGCTCAGATGTCATATCGAAGACCATCCTAAAAGCTTCAAGTTCTCAACGTATCATCACCCACCACAATGGGTGCAAAACGCTGAAGCTCAGTGAAACGAGTAGAATAATCCATCGCCGAAAAAGCGCCCTATTGCAGGTTCATGAACTCTCAAGCTCTATCTACCCTCAGTGTCTTTGGAAAGAAGAAGTCATAAAATACTACCTGAAAATCCTCCCACTCCATGTATCTATGATTCTCTGACTAGGTGGTAACATCCCACCAACTCTTGGCGGAATCACGCAGAATATAAGTCGTGAGCTTGACTCTCCTCCCTGGAGGCGTCTCTAGATGCTCAAAGATAGTCTGCATAGACCCCAGCCAAGACTCCACAGCCTGTGGTCCTCCATCCCCTGAAAACATAGGCGGATGCTGCTGTTGGAAGATTCGAGTTAACTCATCCATAAATGTGGCAGCCGGCGGTAAAAGGTCTGAATGAACCGCATAAAGCCTTCACGGAAGTTCGCCTTCACGCCTATGTCCAATATAACGGCTGGCGCCGCATCTGGCTCTGCTGGAGGATCCACTGGTAGCCCATGGCCCACCTTCTATGGAGTATAATTGTTTCCACTCTCCTGGCGAACAACGCATGGTCGTCTCGGTGGCATGAATCTACAAGGTCAAATGCGCACCTTATATCCATATTATCAAAGACCAAAAATGAAGAGACCAAAAGGGGAATAGGAGGAAGAATGAATTTCAAGATTTGAAAAACAAGACTACACAGTGTGTATACTGACTACACGGCATGTACCTGACTTCTCTTTCCCTGCCCAGGTCCTTCTACATGACTAATCCTCACGGCTCCCATTAAACAAAACTACACGGCGTGTGTATAATCTACATGGCGTGTATGGTGTAAATTACAACTGCCTGTTTCGTATGTTACATTGCTGACTACTCGGCGTTATACTACACGACGTGTTACACCCACACACGGCGTGTACACCATCCCATTTCCCCAGCCACCACACGGTCTGTCCTTGGACAAGACTACACGGCGTGTTTATCAAGCACACGGCGTGTACTGGACGAGCTCCACCGACCTGTGTTGTTAGTTACATGGCCGAATACACAGCTCACACTACACGTCGTGTTCCAGACAGACACGACGTGTACACGAAAGGATTACACCAACCCATGTTGTTAGTTACACGACCGGATCCCAGGTCAGACTACACGGTGTGTGCCACAGTGGACATGACATGTATATCTCTTATCTCCTCCGTCCGTGTTGTTAGTTACATGGGGGGACTCTGGGTCAACACTACACAGCGTGTACATCAGTTACACGACATGTTCTCCCCAAGAATTTCTCATCCCCGTGTCCACGCCCACACAGCCTTTGACAAGGGAAGAGACTACACACCGTGTACTGAGGGTACACGACGTGTAATTAAGAAGTTTTCTTTTCTTCCCGAACAGAAGAAGACACGACATGTGTTTGAGGAACTACATGGTGTGTACACTGGGTTTTCCGGACAGTAAGCTTCAGATACTATTCTGAAACCCAGAAAATACTGAAAAACAACACCTAAGTGCCAAATTCCGATCCGTGAGGGCCCATACTCCCCACGAATCAAAGATTGTAATCTTATATGTGTTATAACATGATAAAAAAGTCAATGATCTACAAAATTCCGGTCATTGAGGGACAATACTCCCCAAAAACCAAAGTTTTGCATTCATTCTATAAACCAGCTCACACAAAAATACCCTGTCACATTGCAGGTATTTATCAAGAAGCTATCACAATAGCATACCTTTCTAGCACAAAAACTATCACAACAACATGCAATTTCTACGCACCTCCATGGTATGGAGCTATGCATGACATGTGATTTCTAGAATGTACCTAAATGATGCATGAGATGGAATACCCTCATCTCATCGGGTTGTAACTAAATAGAACCCATAGATAAGATATAAACAGCACAATCACATGTGCGTCACCCAACAGTGAAAATCAAATCAACTGTAAAATTTGCAAAATCAGAAAAATTGAAATAACCGAGGTAGACTGGCTTTTCACTGTACAAGGGTTAGCTACTCCCAGGCCTAACTTATTACCAACTACCGTTTTTTTCGTATCCCTGACTATGACTCCAAATATTAAGTCAAAGAAAATAACTTCCCTCTGATACCACTTTGTAACGTCCCAGTTCTGGGTTCCACTCAACGGGTTCCCCGAACCCTATTCGCCATAGGACCCGAAGCGCATTTCCCCAAATTACAGAGATTATTGACTATCAGTGAGGTCTTAGGTCTAACAGTAGGGAAACTATGCCCTCATTTGTCAAAGTGTAGTGCATTGGAATAAAATATACAACATATGACAACAACAGAAGCAATAAACCATACACATTTAAACATAAAAAACTACAGTAAAAGATAACCAACAGTTACACAAATGATGATGCAACATGTCTCAAGTTCTAAGAGAAAAACCAGAACATGTTACACAACAATAAAGTACAATACAATATAGAGTACAACAAAACAAAACAAAACAGCCGGTAGAATCGTGAGCCTAAGCCCAGTCCCATGCTCCCCTACTCCTCAGCAGCAATCAAGTACCTGTATATGGACCATTTCCCTTATCCACACATGCAGAAATGTAATTTGTTTGTGCCGAAGACATGACCCAAACAGGGTGTGGGAAATAAATCCCAGTAGGCACCCACCAAAGGCTCGTGCCCAACTATGTGTAAACATGAAACAAAAATGTGCAAAAGTAAATGTAATAAACTAAGCAGTACTCAAATGTAACTAACTTTACCAGTTATATTTCCATTTTAATATTCATTTAATCGTTCAATAAAAGGAAACCACCATAGTAAATTTATATGTAAACAGTCAGTGTCCTCATACATGCAAACCCACAAATCCTTACCCTCAGGTAATCAGAATCGTAACCCTTAGGTAATTTCCCACAGGCATAACAAATATTTCCCTCAGGCGTACAAAGTGTCGCCCTAAGACACAAAGTCTATTGGCCACAGGCACGGAAGAAGTTTCCCTCAGGCTAAAAGATACACTGCCCTCAGGCTATATAAAACATTTCTCTTGGGCTAAACAAGTAACCAGGACATTCCCAATATTTAAATGAGCAATACACATGAAATTACTCTCAAGTCAATTATATAATCACTATTATAAAGGCATACCCTCGGGTATCCTAGCCAAACAGCTAAATAGAGGAACGCAACCCCTAGGGTGGTCCTGGAACCAAGCAGCGATCCCACACAATAGTTTATTATCACATGAAATTACCTATACAATTCTAGGTATTTAAAACAGCTAATGCCTTAGCCAAATGACACCCCAACATGGGTTCGTGGAACAACGATTCACGCAAACACACAATAGTTGGAAATTAAACACCAAGCCACCTACCTTAAACACCCCAGAATGGTATACTCGAACGAAGATCCTCGAATCAACCAAGAATGAAACAGATCTGAGGTAAAATAAATCCTCATTCAAACTCAAATAACTTCCGTTAGAGGAAGAATTTGCAAGAACGACTTAAGGAGAGTGGAGGGATTACCCGTGCGGTTCCAATGAGATCATTAGAGGCGAAAACGGATTCCCGGTGCTGGATCTGAAGATCCTCGAAGGTCCAACCTCTTCTCTTGACTCCTTCCTCCAGTTCTAAGACAATCTAGTGAATAGGGTTGGATACTGCCCATCTTATGCAAACAAAAAACTACATGGTAGGTACTATTGACTACACGGCGTGTAATTTTCCCTTTTAACTGTTCCTTTGGCGGCACCTCTGCACTGTTCACCTGTCGACATGAGTACACAACACGTATTTCTGATTACACGACGTGTACTGTCACGCAGCTGGCGACTACTTCCACGTCCTTACAATTTTCATGCCGACAGACTACACATCGTGTAAATATCCACTACACGGTGTGTAGTCTATTTTTACACCTTCCGTCGCCAACAAGGCTACACACCCTGTGTACTCATCCCACACGGCCAAAGTACACGGTGTGTGGAAAAGTACATGATGTGTAATCCCAAAATTTATGATTTTCCCCCATTTTCCTTATTTTCTAAAAAACACTTAAGGATACAAGAAAAGAAGAAACCCATACCTCAAAAATAAAAACCGGGTTCTTACAATAAAAATGTCCAAAAATAAAATTATATGTTATACAAATAAAAGAATGACCTATCCATGAAAATAAAAAGTCATACAAATTTTGAGAAACTTGAACTAACTATTAAATAACACAAAACCTATCTTTCCATATTCACCAAAGGTGAAAAATATTTAAAAATAATTTTGGGCTCCAAAAACATTGAAAATTACAGGCCAACATTGGTTTCTCAAATAGCGCAAGCACCTCTAAAATCTAATGAAAACTACTTTTATTAATGATTGGTCAGAAGATATTTTTTTAGTTAATTTAAAAACATTGTTAATTTTATTTGTGAATGTGAGTGAAAAAAAACTTGACATGGGAGACTGATGTCAATCCATCATTCTTTAAATTTTTCAAAAAGAAAACCTACTATGAAAATATGGATTCTAAAACATAATAGGATAATATAATTGGACCCAAGATTGTGTGGGTTCCAAAATGTTCAATAATTTAATATTGTGGTAATGTTTCATGATAGAAAAAACCAAGAAGATTTTTGGTACATTGATATTCATTACTTGAGACATATGTGTAGTGACCTCTCTAAATTAAACAAAATCAAATAAATAAACAAAAAGTAGGCCATGTAACTTTCACTAATAAGTCTATGGGTAAGATAATTTTTTATGGAACCATTGGTTTTTCTAACCCAAAAATTTTAAATAATGATATATCCTTAAATGGATTGAAATAGAAAAAGTTGATCATTAGTCAATTTTGTGATATTAGTTTTAAAATCTATTTAGAAGATGATTTGTTCAATGATTTTGATTTAAAAGGGATTTTTTACCACTTTATAAATTAAAAATGTATATTCAAGTAATTTAAAATATATTTTTATAAAAAATGTAAATTATCAAAGTGAATAAGTGAGCGATTCATGGATTTTCTTTAGATTACTTTGTCATTATAGCATTCAATACCTTATCAAATTAAACTATTATAAACTAGAACAAGATCATCCCAATTTTATTCCATTATGATATAGTTTGAAAATAATTCCAATATGGTAAGCAACACATATACTATTTTAAATTTAGAAAATAATTTTTTTCATTAAAATATTTTGTAAAAAATCATCTTGACATTCCTAGTCCTTCAAAAAATGAATATCTAGGGGGGAAATCCTACTCTATAATAATTTTTGAAAACATTAATAAATTCATTTTGTCTAATTTCTTAACTTATTGAATGTTACAAATACTTCATCATTTTTTTAAAAAAGGATGAAAATAAAAATTGTTTTAAAATTATTTTAATGCAATGTGATCATGGAAGAGAATTTTATAATAATGAATTTTATAATTTATGTTCTTAAATAGGATATAATTATTATTTTTCTTCTCCATAAACCCCTCAATAAAATTGTATAGCATATAGGATAAATAAAATATTCCAAGAAATCATATTTTAAAATATTTATATGAATTTTATCTTCCAAAATATTTTGGGGTTGAATCCATGAATACTTTGTGCTATATCATTAATTATGTTATTGTATGAGATTTTATTAAGAATAAACCTAATGAACTTTGGATTAATAAAAACCCTAAATTCATATTTTTCAATTTTTTTGGTTGAAAATTATTTATTGTAAACACTAAACACAATATTGTAAAATTTGATACTAAATTCGATGAAGGTATCATTCTTGGGTACTCCAACTAAAGAAAAACATACCATTACATTATCAAAAGGAAGAAAATGGTGGAATAATAAATAGATGTTATATTGTAATAAATTTTTCCAAAACCACTTTCTAAAAATAAATTTTGTATTGGTGTTTTTAAAAAACCTTTTCAAACTAATAAATATGAATAAGAAATATTAATCCCCATAAAATTGATTTCAAAAAGTTTCTAAACCATCTAAAGACCATCCACATGAAAATGTTAATAAGATATTTAAAAGTGGGAACTCATTCTCATAGATCAATCATAAATGGGGTTGAACACTTATCCTTTGTCACTCAGCTTAAACCCAAAAAAAAATTATACCCTTAACGATGAAAATTGGGTTCTTTCAATAGAAGTTGAACTAAATAAATTCGAAATTATGTATCTAGTACCATTTAAAGACATAACAATTATTACATTATAAGTTTAAAATGGGGTTTTAAAAATAAAGTAGATAATTCTAGGATATAACTAGATACAAATCATATTTAGTTACCAAATGTTAAAACTAGGATAAAGGAATCGACTATGGTGAAACCTTTACACCCATCACTCTATTAGAATCCATTATAATATTTTTGGCATTCACCACTCATATAAATTGAAAACTATTTCAAATGTATGTGAAATTATATATTATAAATGGCTTTATTTAATTTTTTTTGGGTTAAACAACCTTGTTTTTAAATTCCTCTTATTACAATTTTTTTCAAACATACTAATGCTATTTATGGTTTACAAAAAACCCCTTGGGCTTTGTATAAATTCCTTTAAAATTAAAATATTTCAAATTGGTTTAAAATGGTAAAAATTATTCATATATATTTTTAAAACACATCTCAAATGATCTTTTATTCATTAAAATTTATATAAATGAACTGATTTTAAGATCTACTCATAATTTTTTGAACATTCTAATTTAATAAAAATGAAATTGTGATGATTTTTATGGGTAAACTCAAATTCGTTATTATTATTCAAATTTATTAAGAAAATGATGGTATATTTTTAAACCAAGGTAAATACACCAGTGAAATCATAATATATTCATAATTAATTATGATAAGGAAACTAGTACTCCCATGAGTTTAACTTGTATGCTAATGTTGGATAAAGCCAATAATATAATAAAAAAAGATTTATAGAAGTATAATTGATAGTCTACATTACCTTACCATGACCAAGGAAGATATCATATTTAGTGTTTTTATTTGTATTCATTTTAAATCCAATACAAAAAAGTATCATTTAAAATATATTAAAATTATTTTTTTGGTATTTAAAAGGATCTAAAAATCATGATTTGTTTTATCTAAAAATAACCTCTTTTGATTTTACATTTTTCTCGACACTAATTATAAAGGATGAAAACTAGATAAAAAATTATTAGTTGAACTTTCCATTTCATAATAAAATCTCTCATATCATAGAGTTGTAAGAAGAAGAGTTCATTTCCTTTTCTTTAACTAAAGTGGAATACATATCCACTAAGATTTTTTTCACCTAAATAACATGGATACAACACACTCTCTTTACAACCCCTATTTTCAATTAAGAAACCATTTCATTATGATTAATAATTGTGTAATGTATATGGGTAATGTTTGGGAGAGTTTGGAGAATTTTTTGTTTGTTTTTGGGGATTTTTATAGGTTCAAGGTTGGGGCATGGTTTGGTAAAACCATGAAACACCTACAAGAACCCATGAACAGTGAGACAAGGGATAAAGGGAAGGTTCATGGGCGGCATGTGATTTTTCCAAACTGTGAATCATCTAAGGAGAAACCATGTATCTTCAGGTAGTAGGATTTGGAATAGTTGGTCCACGGTTTGTTAACCATGCGGGGAAACCATGTGGGGTTCATCCTTGAGGAAGTTTCTTTCTCATAGTTAGAACATATTTTGTTTAACTCAGCATGGGTTCAAAGTGAGATCCAAAAAGTGTGGATATCAAATTTTTTGGTCTTTAAATCCAAATTTTTTCTTTCTTTGCAGCTATAAATCAATATTACCTCTTCCAAAAGGCTGAGGAAGATTCTATCATTTATCTGAATGTGTCCAAAGTATTATCTTGTTGATTTGAAGCTAGATTATTATGGTAGTCTTTCACTATTGGTATTTCTTGATGGGTTTTCTTAGATCTACTTCTCTATCCCTCTCATTTTTTAGTTATACATCCACTATGGTTAGATATAAGATATTTTATTCCAAATATGATTGTATTTGAATTTTTTATGATAGGGTAATAGATATAATGTTGTTTCAAAAATATTTAACCTCGTTTCATTGTATTTTTTCTTGTCGTTTATCGTTCTTTCCAATTTTACAGGGTGGGTGGCTTCATTATCAACTCATATATTTTGAAATTGAAGTATTGATTTAAAATTGATTATTTTTCTTGAAATTGGTTTTGAAATTGATATGAATTTATTTTTGAAGACCATCTTGAGTTATGGTCTGAGAAATTAGGAAATAAGGTCTTTTTATTGGAAGGTGTATCTGTCAACATGATTTTAAAATAATGATTTTAAAATGTTTGGTTGGTTTTTATGCATGGAAAAAAATCATTTTCAATAAAAATGTTTTTTTATTTAAATGGGTTGAACAAAAATGGGTTTGAAATTGTTTTTTCATGGTTTTGTGGTGTGTATTCATATGCATGGGGATGGATAAGGGCACGAAGTACCACATTAAAAGGTTAGGACAAATATGGGTGTGAAGTACCCCAATAAAAGTAGTTCACTAAGTGATGGATTTTTGAAAGTATGAATCACCACTCCTGAGTAAAGGGAGGTCTAGGTTTCATACATGGTTTAATGTGTGATTTTGTGAAATAGAATGGGTTATGAAGAAGTAAACTTCTGATATGGTTTTAGAACATATTTTGGTT
Organism: Viscum album; assembly: GCA_963277665.1. Classification (NCBI taxonomy): domain Eukaryota; kingdom Viridiplantae; phylum Streptophyta; class Magnoliopsida; order Santalales; family Viscaceae; genus Viscum; species Viscum album. The sequence goes on along the minus strand of OY728126.1, from coordinate 2,006,879,154 downwards.
TCTTTCCTCGGAAATGGTGGTTATTGTGAGAATTTTTTTTATTGGAACTTGTTTATACATTGATATAAACTATTTTAGTTATTTTTTGTATAAATGGTTTAAATAAAAGTGTTAACATGTTGTCTTATATCGGTGTTGGTAGGGAAGTCATTTGGGGAAAACTTACTCTATTTTACTACTCACCCCTGCTTTTGCACATTGGTGCTTTTGCAGATATTATTTATCGTGAAATGGGAAAACGTAAATTATCACACAACATTAGTAGTTCATCATGGTACTTGGACTATTTTGGAGTTGTATCAGGGAGCATATTTGGAGATTTTGTTTTCATTAGAGTCTTTGAGTTTTGTACTCTTCCATTATGTGCGGTGATATTGTAGTCTTGCACTGTGGTACGTGGTTTTCATTTGATTTTGATAAATGAAATGTTGAGCTATATTTCACTGAAACCATGCATCATATAGTTGTTTGTTTGGTTTTGTCTTGTTGGCTAGTTGTTTTATTCTTAATAGGAAATTTGTACACACTATGTGTATTGAAGCCCTTCTGTATTTATTTCCAGCATTTTGAGCCCTTGGTATGTCACTTAAGGAAAAGTAACATTCCACTGCCTTCTTAAGCCAATGATAAGGAGAGAAATGATATAAGTGGTATCAGTCTTAGATGGTTGAATAATATTTTTGTAATAAGTGGTATCTATTTTGGAGTTGAATTCATTCCTATATATTCCTTGAATTGGGATCATAGAAATGAGTAGGATTGACGAGGCATGAAATATAGAGCATAAAAATATACAACTAAACTTTTTTTTTGAACTTCAAGTTACCAAGGAGTTGGGTACATAAGTGTTTTTGAGACATTTATAGGATTTTTAATCTCATTGTCACATGTTTAGACAATGAGACGAGTATGGAATGAATTGGATAAATTAATTCCCACAAGGACAACATAACACATTTTTAGTAACGATTTGATGCAATTTACTGTTTTTTGAAAAATGTTTCATCTATTTTAAAATGAAATATTTTGAAAAATAAAATGGTTGTGCTATTTTAAAAATGGTTTTATTTTCAAAAATAATGGTAAATTTTTAAAAAATGGTTGAATGTGGAGAAAGGTTGATTTTGGGAAGCACTTATGTGATAGAATAATGTGGTAGAAATTTACTTTATAATCCTTTAATTAATAGAGAGTGGTAATTGTGGATTTTTTTTTATTTTTATGAAAAATGACACTTGGTAGGCAACATATAAAACAATTAGAGGAAGCTGCTAAGAATATGGTTGCACATGGTCCATGGATGAACCAACATCAAGTTCAGATTATAGTACAATATTTTTAAGATGTGGATAGTGGGAACAATAGGGTTGATCCAAGGTAAGTGGATCATTCTATCCAATTACAAAAATAGAATCCACCCACATTTTTAGGTGATTCTGAACAAGAAAAAGAAGAGGTGTGGATAAATAGGATAAATATTATCTTCAATTTCATCGGCACACCAAACATGATGAAAGCCAAGATGGTGAATTTCAACTTTGAATATGTTGCACGTTGGTGATGGGATTTAGTAGTTTAGGCCAAATTTGACTAAAAACTTGCATGTGAGGATTTTGAGGAATTTTTTAACAAACAATTATATCATCATACATTAAGAATACAAATAAGTACAGGATTCTTCGTCTTGAATCATGAAAATAATTCTATAAAGGAATATGTGGTTAAATTCACAAATTTGATGTAATTTTCACCTGAGGTTGCTGCGAGTGCATCCGTGAAGGTACACATATTTGAATAGGGGATGATATTGGAAATCCACTTAATGATTTCTATGCTATGTATTACGGGTTAAAAAAAGATAGTAAATAAGGAAACGGTAACTGAAAGGGACATCTCATGATTTATTTCCAGGGTGGGATAATGAATCAAAATTATATTGATGGATTATATCCACATACGTTCACAATACAATGAACAAAAAACTTCTTAACCTATTTCTATAGTATGAGTATGAATCAAAATCAGATGGAAGGATTAGTAAACCTTTCTCCATGACCCAAGAGTAAGGATGGATGTTTCCAAAGTGGTTTTCTTTACCACATAAAGTGAGAGAGTACATGAAAACCTATAGTATGCCAAAAATATAATTATATGGGTCATATTTAGTGCTATTGTTATAGTGTTCTCAGGTCCAGTGCTCAAGACACTCCTCAGGTGTCATAGAAGTTGTATGATTCATTTGGGAGAGGGAATTAGAATGCCTATTTTGTAGAACAAAGCTAGCCATGGTGATTCTAGGATTACCATGACTCCTCCAACAATGTAATCTCATTAGGGAAACAAGGAACAAAGTGTTGCGATGATGCAATTTTATGCAGTTGAGAAGGTTATTGTAGATGATCATCCATGACCATATACAACGAGAGGTACAATTATTTTGAATTCTAACCTTATGCATATAATTTTCGATACAGATGAATCCCATTACTTTACTGGTTCTTATTCTGTTGAATTGTTGAGTTTAAAATTTGAGATGATTCCTTATATGACAAAACATAAAACATCTCTTGGACAAAGAGAAGGTTGATCATTTGTGTGTAGAACATGTAATATGAACAATTATGGAGTTGAGAATAAATGGGATTTCTCCATCCATGAAATGTATTTCATTGATATAATCTTGGGTATGGATTGGTTGAAAACACTTAGGGATCACATGGATTGTTATACTAGAAATGTTAGTTTGAAAACTAAAGATGACGTTGAGCATATATTTCAAGGAGACTATGAAGTAAATTCTTGTGGAATGGGCTTGTTAGAACAAGTAGTTGGAATGGTCTAAAAGTAGTTTATAGTGTACTATTTGGCATTGATAAACGATATAAAGAAGAATAGTTTTCTAGTAGTGGTGGATTAGTTTATAGATGTGTTTCATAATAATTTCTCAGGGTTTCCAGTGATGAGATAAGTGGTGTTTATGATTGCTATCTTTCTAGGGACTAGTCCTATTTTCCTTATGTCTTATCGAATGGTGCCAATAGAATTAAGGGAGACAAAAGTGATGTTGGAGGATATATAAAGCAAATGTTTCATTTATCCTAGAATGACCCCAAGGGAACCATCAGTTTTTTTTGTAAAAAAGGTGGATGGGGCTCTATGGTTGTGTGTGTATTATCGTAATCTTAACAAAGTTATGATAAATAATTGGTATCCACTACCATGAATAGATGATATATTTGATCAATTAATAGGATCTTAGAAGTTCTCTAAGATTTACTTGGGATTAAGATATCACAAATTACGGGTTCAGAGGGGAGATATTCCCAAGACAGATTTCAAAAGCAGACGTGGCCATTATTAATATGCGGTAATGCCTTCTGGTCTTATTAATGTTCTAGTTTTATTTATGGAATTTGTAAAGACCCGTAAATTTCAAGGAAATTTTTTTTTTCTTAATTTTCTTTGGAATTTTACAAGAACACAGTTTCTGACGGCACCTGATTCCGAGGCCCGGTGTGCCCGGAATCATTTTCCGAAGTTTGGCTCGGTTACGTTCAGTGAACGGACGAGCGGGTTTTTCTAACTTTTGAACCGGTGCCCGGAATCGAATTCTGAGGGCACCGATGAAATTGCAGCGCCGGTATTCGCTTAGAAACGCCTCTTTTGGAGTTGCGTTTCCTCGGGTGTGGTTTTTAATTTTTGGGCTTAAAGTTAAGAAATAAAATAATTTTGCGACAACTTTATTTTATTTCACTTAAGCCACTTGGAAGCCACTTGAAGCCACTTAAAGGCGGCTTGAACTGAGTTGAACTGGATAAGATGCTATCCAGAAATATCCTACCCCCTTGGTAGGATATTTGTGAGGTTGGGCCCGCACGAGCCCCGCCGTTTCTTTCCGCTAAGAAACGCACCCGTGAAAACCTGTCTTAATGAAAGTCAACTAACGCGTTTTCTAAATTCTTAACAGACCATTTAATTGGGCGGTTTATTTCGTGAATTAAATGGGTTGTTTCTTTCGTTGAATTAATTCAATGAATTAATGGATCGTTTCTTAACCAGTTTTTCAAATTCGTTGGCGTAATAATAAAATAAGGCCAACGCTCGAACTCTGGTTATTTGCGCCTTGAGAAGATTTGATAGAACCCTCGTATCATCTTCTCCTTCGCGAAGAATGCGAAGAACGCGAAGAACGCCGAACCCGGAAATCGACGACGCTTCCGTCCGAGACGTTCTTCCACGCTCCGATCTCCGATCACCGACCGTTTGAGGTCAGTGATTTTGGATTTCGTCTCAAAAGTTCTTTTCCTTTGGTTTTAAACGAAACACAGATTTAAATATTAATAATTTAAATCTGTTGTTCTTGGTTCGTTGAGCTCGCCGACTCAACGCCGGATTCCGCGACGACGCGACGCCTCCCCGCGACAACGCGACGATCCATCTCTTCCGCGACGATCCTTTCCGTGAAAAACGCCCGCACGCGACGATCGACGAGGTAGGGATTTTATAATTTTGGAATACCCCTCTTTGTTATTCCCGTGAGCATTCTTAAAAAATTTAAGAACCGGAATCAAAGAAACAATTTTATTTATTTAAAATTGTTGGTTCATGTGTTGAGCATTCTATTAAATTTCTCCCGGTTGCTTATCTCTAACGCGGAGGGTGCGGGCCAAACGAACACGGCCCGACGACCCTCCGCCATTCTTCGTTTTGCGCGGATTTGACGGTCAACGACGGAACGTGCCGCAGCGGACATTTGACGATCCCGCAGTAAAGAACGGATCCCGGGAGGAGCCACGGCACAGACAGGAAGGAAAACGGGCCACCGGAGCGACGCCAGCGGCCCGCAGAAGTTGCCGGCGATGCCGGCGGCTGGAGGCGGCGGCGCCCCGACGCGCCGCCGGACATGCTGCCGCGGCTGAGCCGCGGTGGCGGCCAGCGGACCCGCGGTCCGCGGGTCCGGTTCTTCCGGTCGGGACGCGGCAATGCGCCGCGTCCGCTGACGACCCGCACGGCCCGCACGCGGGCCGCGGCTCCCTCGACCGCGGGCTGCGCCCGCGGCTTCCACCCGCGCCCCTCGGCCGAGCCGAGCCGGTCGAGCCGAGCCGGCCGAGCCGGGATGGCTGGGCCGGGCCAGGTCAACCGGGTTGGGTCGGGCCGGGTCGGCCCGGGCCCGTACCCCCCTTCTTCGGACGTTTTCGTTCAAATGCCTGTAACTTGAGCTTCGTGCCTCCAAACGACTCACCGTCAGTGGAAACACGATCCTTGGATCGAGATGGTCGTTTCGGTATATCGCACTCAAGGTTTCGGAATACTTTGAGTTCGGCCGGGTTGGTTCGTACACGAGACCAACCGGGCCCTCGGAGCGGAAACGCTCATATCTCGAGCTACGGACGTCCGATTGACATGCCGTCAGCTTTGTTGAATTTCTCTAAGTGAGACGGATCTTTTGGGATACTCCGCCCGAGGTTTGGACGCAGGTGGAGTACGGTCGGGTGGGTTTTGCCTTAAAAACCAACTGGGCCCCTAGGACGAAAATGCCAATATCTCTCAGACCGGGCGCTTGATTGACGCGCCGTCTGCGACGTTGAGTTCCTATTGACGATACGGAACTTTTGGATACATCAACTTCGGACTTCGTGTCAGTTGATGTATCAGCCTCTCGGCTCGCGGAGCGGACCCTCCCGAACGAGCTTTCCGTGTGCGGGAACCCTAGTGCTGGCTGCGACTGCTACTTCGACAGCGACGACCGTGCAGAGATCCTCAGTGGACTGCGGCGACGACTGTGCAGAGATCCTCCGTGGACTCCGACGACGACCGTGCAGAGATCCTCAGTGGACTGCGGCGACGACTGTGCAGAGATCCTCCGTGGACTCCGACGACGACCGTGCAGAGATCCTCAGTGGACTGCGGCGACGACTGTGCAGAGATCCTCCGTGGACTCCGACGACTACTGCACTCAGCGATCCTACGTGGATCAGTGCTACAGGTCCTGCGTGGGCCCGATCCTGTGTGGGCCCGATCCTGTGTGGGTCACTGCAAGGTTAGTACCTATCGATCCTTCGTGGGTCCGATGACTTAGATGGTTCATTGATCATCTTTATTGTCATCCGAAGAAGTATACCTGTGTGAGCTGAATCTTCTGTTTTACTCGCTATAGGTGGTGCGCTTGGTTGTAGCGGCAGACCCGTGATACTGGAGACGAGCGTACGGAGTACGGAGACCGTGTAGCCGGCTGAGACCTGAAGACTGCTCGACCGACTCGACTTGGAGTGAGTCGACTAGCCCAGTGGACGGAGCGCCCGGTATTTGGCGGCAGACCCATGGCGGACGGAGCGCCTGGTAGTTTGCAGCAGACCCGCGGTACTTGACTAGAGGAGTACCTCTGTAGGCTATTTGGGTGAGCACCCGGTATTTGGCAACAGACCCTCAGCGGACGGAGCGCCCGGTAGTTGGCAGCAGACCCGCGGTACTCGACAGGAGGAGTACCTCAGCAGTCTTAGGTTAGTGAGAAGTACCTCGGAGTCGTGACATGACCACTGTACACTTCAGGGATGGGGCTTTTCAGCAGCTACGTTTTTTATAATGAAAATCCTGGTTTGAGCTGAGTCAATGATCCTTGTGCTTCCTCTTGATTGAGATGGGTTATCTGATAATTTCGATATATGTATGGGCATATACCTATGAGAGTTATCTGTTGAGTTTTCCTGTGTGGATTACGTTTTCCTCTCCTTTGTGGATTGTGTTGAGCTATCCTGTGAGGATTTACTGTTTACTCTCCTTTGTGGATTGTGTTGTTCTATCCTGCGTGGGTATGCGTTTTGCTTTCCTGTGTGGACTGGGTTGTGCTAGGGCTCGGACGTTGGAGCCGATCGGGGAATTGAAGACTTAGGTATATGTATGGGCATATACCTAAGCCGTGTCAGATGTTACTTCTTGATTGTACCTCTTCTTCGTGATTTATCCTTTGTGGATCTCGGGAGACTTTCGGGGGTCTCGGGGTCCCTACTGAGTAGCTTATACTCACCCCTGCACGGGCTATGCCCGCACTTCGTGGTGTTGGTTGCAGACGACGGACAACGCTGATCGTGGAGGAGGCGTGCGGAGCAGGACAGTACCTGGAGGTGGACCACTGGGCGGGACGTACTCGGAGCGGTTAGGTGGACCCGAGGAGCAGTGGAGGCTATCTGTACCCACCCTTCAGGTGGGACTTCCGGAGGACAGCTCGACGCTGCAGTTTTCCCTTTTCAGTTGCTGTTTTTTTTCATTTCAGTTGTACTTTACAGTTGGGCTTGTATTTCCGGCCCCTTTTACTTTCAGCACAGCTTGTACAGTGTTTACTTTTCTGCTTACTTACTCTGTGGTGCTTGTTTACTTTTCAAAGGCAATGCCTTCCCTTTTTTTTGGGATTTACGCCTTGGTGCTAGTCGCCAGCCCCTGGCCTATGGAAGACGGGCTTGGGGTAGTCACGGCACGGGCCCCGAGGACGGGTCGTGACAAATTGGTATCAGAGGCGGTCGGTTCTACCGAAGACTCTGATCTTTCTTCTATGTGAAGCAATAGTGTTTAGCATATTGAGTGTGGTTATCAGTCCAGGGAGTCCAGTGTTGGTGCGGCGGCTGACGTATCCATACACCAGGACCCTGACTTCTGATTTCCGACTTAATTCACGAAAACATTGATTGCATGTGTGTTTCAAGTTTTCTTTGTGATTACATGTGTCAGCTCACCAGGTATACTGTTCTGACAATGGTGAACTTGTTTCCTTTTCAAGATGGCACGATGACAGCAGCCAGCTAGGGTTCCTAGAGTAGTGCGCGACGACAGCCCGCCGAGCGACGCGGCCTCGGTACAGGGACCGTTGACAGCAGAGGCACCGGCGGTACCTTTACCCGCCGAACCCCCGATGCTTCCAGCACTGGCAGCTGACAACGCATGACGCCTCGGAGCTCTGCACGAGTTCCAGCGCCAGCGACCACCCAGGTTCCGTGGGGAGTCGGACCCCCAGGCAGCCGAGGACTGGCTGGAGGCGGTCGTCCGAGTTTTCAGGCTAGTGAGGATGCCAGCAGACCTCAAGGTGATCCTCGCGGCGAGCCTACAGCACGCCGCAGCCGGACGCTGGTGGAGCCTGATGCTTCAGGTACACGATGAGGCCACCCTCATCTGGACGGACTTCGAGAGCCTCTTCCGCTCAGAGTTCGTCCCGGCCACCCTCCGAGCGGTGCGCATACAGGAGCTTCTTCAGCTGCGGCAGGGCAGCCTGACGGTCGCTCAGTACGCGGCGAGGTTCACCGACCTTTCTCGGTACTCGACAGACATGGTACGGGACCCCTTCTTTCGGGCACAGACCTTCGAGCAGGGATTGAGACATGAGATCAGGGCATCGCTGATCTCTCTTAACATCCCGACCCAGGCAGGAGTGCTAGAGCGAGCCCTTCTGATCGAGAGCTTCCTGGCTGAGTCCACAGCGAGACCTGCCGCAGGGCGGCAGATAGCGGAGTCATCGGAAGCAGGTAGCCGACGGATGACTCAGAGTTCCAGGCAGACCAGACCTACCGGTGGCCGACTGCACGAATCAGGCTCAGTTGTGCGGGGGAGCCGGGGTGGAGTCAGAGCCAGGCGTGCCGAGAGTGGGCAGTGTTACTCCTGTGGCGGGATTGGTCACATGGGTCGTGACTGTCCGACCCGCCATGCTGATGATCAACACTTAAGTGAAGAACCTCCCAGGCAGAGGCAGAGGTTCGACCGCGGCGGTCCGCAGGGAGGAGGCGGACGAGGCATAGGAGCTGGCCGCGCAGCAGGAGGTGGGCGACGCTTTGAGGCTCTGCCACCACCACCACCAGGAGGTCCGCCCCGACCACAGGGAGTAGGTGAACATGCGAGAGCTCAGCTTCAGGCAGCTGAGGCCTTCGATCATGGAGCTCTGGGAGCAGATGGACAGGAGCAGAACTAGTGGATACGTCCTTTGTACTTATGGTTCCTTGTTGCTTTTGTGTAGCGTCTTGTATTATGAGCTGCAATAATAAAAGACGCATACCTTTGTGATATTTTTGTTCCTGTCCTCTTTCGTGATGTTACTAAGAGGTTCCAGTTTTGGCTGGTGACTTGACCCTCACTTGTGAGACATCTACTGGAGGAGACCAGTTACCACACACTGATGCCGACAGTGTGACTCAACCCTTGGAGGCGAGAGTAATGGTTGGATCTCTTAGTAGTAGCGTCAATGCCTTACGACGTCATCCTTGGTATGGATTAGTATCATCCATGTTAGGATTGACTGTTTTAGGCAAAGAATGTGGTTCATCTAGGGGATGAGACCAGGTTTCTCTTATCGGCAAAGAAGAAATCTTGCAGCTCTTGTGGGACCAGAGATGGTCCGGGCCACGTCAGAGAAGGTCCAGGTCATCTAGGAGCGGATGAGGACAGCACAGAGCCGGCAGAAGTCATATGCTGACAGGAGGCGGAGGCCACTAGAGTTCGAGGATGGCGACCACGTCTTCTTGCGGGTCTCACCTCGACGTGGTTTGAGGAGATTTGGCTGAGGCGGCAATTTGTCTCCACGATTCATTGAACCCTTCCAGGTCCTCAGCAGGGTTGGCGAGGTGGATTATCGTCTGGCTCTGCCACCTCAGTTGCACCGGGTGCACGACGTCTTCCACGTATCCCAGCTGAGGAGATACGTGCACGACCCGACACAAATCATCGACTATGGGGAGCTAGACGTGGATGATGGGGCGACTTTTACGGAGGTCCCAGTGGAGATAGAGGATCGACAGGAGCGGGTCCTACGTGGGCGATCGATCCCTCTTGTGCGCATCAGATGGCAGAACGGGAACCTCCAGGAGAGCACTTGGGAGCGGGAGGCTCAGATGCGTGCTCAGTACCCACATTTGTTTCCCTAGTTTTTGATGTATCTTTACGGGGACGTAAAGTCCTGAGGTGGGAGTAATGTAAAGACCCGTAAATTTCAAGGAATTTATTTATTTTTCTTAATTTTCTTTGAAATTTTACAAGAACGCAGTTTCTGACGGCACCTGATTCTGAGGCCCGGTGTGCCCGGAATCATTTTCCGAAGTTTGGCTCAGGTACGTTCAGTGAACGGACGAGCGGGTTTTTCAAACTTTTGAACCGGTGCCCGGAATCGAATTCTGAGGGCACCGATGAAATCGCAGCGCCAGTATTCGCTTAGAAACACCTCTTCTGGAGTTGCGTTTGGTCAGGTGTGGTTTTTAATTTTCGGGCTTAAAGTTAAGAAATAAAATAATTTTGCGACAACTTTATTTTATTTCACTTAAGCCACTTGGAAGCCACTTGAAGCCACCTAAAGGCGGCTTGAACTGAGTTGAACCGGATAGGATGCTATCCAGAAATATCCGACCCCCTTGGTAGGATATTTGTGAGGTGGGGCCCGCACGAGCCCCGCCGTTTCTTTCCGCTAAGAAACGCACCCGTGAAAACCCGTCTTAAGGAAAGTCAACTGACGCGTCTTCTAAATTCTTAACAGACCATTTAATTGGGTGGTTTATTTCGTGAATTAAATGGGTTGTTTCTATCGTTGAATTAATTCAATGAATTAATGGATCATTTCTTAACCAGTTTTTCAAATTCGTTGGCGTAATAATAAAATAAGGCCAACGCTCGACCTCTGGTTATTTGCGCCTTGAGAAGATTTGAGAGAACCCTCGTATCATCTTCTCCTTCATGAAGAAAGTGAAGAACGCGAAGAACGCGAAGAACGCGAAGAACGCCGAACCCGGAAATAGACGACGCTTCCGTCCGAGACGTTCTTCCACGCTTCGATCACCGACCGTTTGAGGTGAGTGATTTGAGATTTCCTCTCAAAAGTTCTTTTCCTTTGGTTTTAAACGAAACACAGATTTAAATATTAATAATTTAAATCTGTTGTTCTTGGTTCGTTGAGCTCGCCGACTCAACGCCGGATTCCGCGACGACACGACGCCTCCCCGCGACGACGCGATGATCCCTCTCTTCCGTGACGATCCTTTCCGCGAAGAACGCCCGCGCGCGACGATCGACGAGGTAGGGATTTTATAATTTTGGAATACCCCTCTTTGTTATTCCCGTGAGCATTCTTTAAAAATTTAAGAACCGGAATCAAAGAAACAATTTTATTTATTTAAAATTGTTGGTTCATGTGTTGAGCATTCTATTAAATTTCTCCCGGTTGCTTATCTCTAACGCGGAGGGTGCGGGCCAAACGAACACGACCCGACGACCCTCCGCCGTTCTTCGTTTTGCGCGGATTTGACGGTCGACGACGGAACGTGCCGCAGCGGATGTTTGACGATCCCGCAGTAAAGAACGGATCCCAGGAGGAGCAACGGCGCAGACGAGAAGGAAAATGGGCCACCGGAGCGACGCCGACGGCGCCCCGGCGCGCCGCCGGACAGGCCGCCGCGGCTGAGCCGCGGTGGTGGCCAGCGGACTCGCGGTCCGCGGGTCCGGTTCTTCCGGTCGGGACACGGCAATGCGCCGTGTCCGCTGACGACCCGCGGGGCCCGCATGCGGGCCGCGGCTCCCTCGACCGCGGGCTGCGCCCGCGGCTTCCACCCGCGCCCCTCGGCTGAGCCGAGCCGGTCGAGCCGAGCCGGCCGAGCCGGGATGGCCGGGCCAGGCCGGGTCAACCGGGTCGGACCCGGGTCGGGTCGACCCGGTTCGGGCTGACCCGGTTCGGCCGACCCAGGGGGGGGGGGGGGGTCGGGCCGGGTCGGCCCAGGCCCGTACCCCCCTTCTTCGGACATTTTTGTTCAAACGCCCGTAACTTGAGCTTCGTGCCTCCAAACGACTCGCCGTCAGCGGCAACGCGATCCTTGGATCGAGACGGTCGTTTCAGTATATCGCACTCAAGGTTTCGTAATACTTTGAGTTCGGCCGGGTTGGTTCGTACACGAGACCAACCGAGCCCTCGGAGCGGAAACGCTCATATCTTGAGCTACGGACGTCCGATTGACGTGCCGTCAGCTTTGTTGAATTCCTCTAAGTGAGAAGGATCTTTTGGCATACTCCGCCTGAGGTTTGGACGCAGGTGGAGTACGGTCGGGTTGGTTTTTCCTTAAAAACCAACCGGGCCCCTGGGACGAAAATGCCAATATCTCTCAGACCGGGCACCCGATTGACGCGCCGTCTGCGACGTTGAGTTCCTGTTGACGATACGGAACTTTTGGATACATCAACTTTGGACTTCGTGTCAGTTGATGTATCAGCCTCTCGGCTCGCGGAGCGGACCCTCCCGAACGAGCTTACCGTGTGCGGGAACCCTAGTGCTGGCTGCGACTGCTACTTCGACAGCGACGACCGTGCAGAGATCCTTAGTGGACTGCGTCGACGACTGTGCAGAGATCCTCCGTGGACTCTGACGACGACCGTGCAGAGATCCTCAGTGGACTGCGGCGACGACTGTGCAGAGATCCTCCGTGGACTCTGATGACGACCGTGCAGAGATCCTCAGTGGACTGCGGCGACGACTGTGCAGAGATCCTCCGTGGACTCCGACGACGACCGTGCAGAGATCCTCAGTGGACTGCGGCGACGACTGTGCAGAGATCCTCCGTGGACTCCGACGACTGCTGCACTCAGCGATCCTACGTGGATCAGTGCTACAGGTCCTGCGTGGGCCCGGTCCTGTGTGGGCCCGATCCTATGTGGGTCACTGCAAGGTTAGTACCTATCGATCCTTCGTGGGTCCGACGACTTAGATGGTTCAGTGATCATCTTTATTGTCATCCGAAGAAGTATACCTATGTGAGCTGAATCTTCTGTTTTACTCGATAGAGGTGGTGCGCTTGGTTGTAGCGGCAGACCCGTGATACTGGAGACGAGCGTACGGAGTACGGAGACCGTGTAGCCGGCTGAGATCTGAAGACTGCTCGACCGAATCGACTTGGAGTGAGTCGACTAGCCCAGTGGACGGAGCGCCCGATATTTGGCTGCAGACCCACGGCGGACGGAGCGCCTGGTAGTTGGCAGCAGACCCGCGGTACTCGACTGGAGGAGTACCTCTGTAGGCTATTTGGGTGAGCGCCCGGTATTTGGCAGCAGACCCTCAGCGGACGGAGCACCCGGTAGTTGGCAGCAGACCCGCGGTACTCGACAGGAGGAGTACCTCAGCAGTCTTAGGTTAGTGAGAAGTACCTCGGAGTCGTGACAGGACCACTGTACACTTCATGGATGGGGCTCTTCAGCAGCTACGTTTTTTATAATGAAAATCCTGGTTTGAGCTGAGTCAATGATCCTTGTGTTTCCTCTTGATTGAGATGGGTTATCTGATAATTTCGATATATGTATGGGCATATACCTATGAGAGTTATCTGTTGAGTTTTCCTGTGTGGATTACGTTTTCCTCTCCTTTGTGGATTGTGTTGAGCTATCCTGTGCGGATTTACTGTTTACTCTCCTTTGTGGATTGTGTTGTTCTATCCTGCGTGGGTATGCATTTTGCTTTCCTGTGTGGACTGGGTTGTGCTAGGGCTCGGACGTTGGAGCTGATCGGGGAATTGACGACTTAGGTATATGTATGGGAATATACCTAAGCCGTGTTAGATGTTACTTCGTGATTGTACCTCTTCTTCGTGATTTATCCTTTGTGGATCTCGGGAGACTTTCGGGGGTCTCGGGGTCCCTACTGAGTAGCTTATACTCACCCCTGCACGGGCTATGCCCGCACTTCATGGTGTTGGTTGCAGACGACGGACAACGCTGATCGTGGAGGAGGGGTGCGGAGCAGGACAATACCTGGAGGTGGACCACTGGGCGGGACGTACTCGGAGCGGTTAGGTGGAACCGAGGAGCAGTGGAGGCTATCTGTACCCACCCTTCAGGTGGGACTTCCAGAGGACGGCTCGACGCTACAGTTTTCCCTTTTTAGTTGCTGTTTTTTTCCTTTCAGTTGTACTTTACAGTTGGGCTTGTATTTCCGGCCCCTTTTACTTTCAGCACTGCTTGTACAGTGTTTACTTTTCCGCTTTCTTACTCTGTGGTGCTTGTTTACTTTTCAAAGGCAATGCCTTCCCTTTTTGTTGGGATTTACGCCTTGGTGCTAGTCGCCAGCCCCTGGCCTATGGAAGACGGGCATGGGGTAGTCACGACACGGGCCCCGAGGACGGGTCGTGACAGAATTAATGAATCATATATTTAAAATATATCAATATTATTTCATGGGGGTGATTGTTGACAACATATTGGTGTATTGAAGGGTAAGTCATGAGCATGAGAAACACTTGGAAACAATGTTAGGAATTCTGAGGGATCATTGTCTATATGCCAAATTATAATAATGTGATTTTTGGATACAATAGGTACATTTTATGGGCCATGTAATTTTTGAAAGAGGTGTTTCTATAGATCTATAAAATTACAAGGCTATGATCTCTTGACGACCATGAAAGAAAATCTTTAAGATATTTAGCTTTCTTGGATTGGCTGTTTTGTATCAATGTATTATGCATGATTTTTAACGAATAACTTCACCTATGAAAGATTTGACAAAGAATAATGTTCCATTCCAATGGGATGAGGAATGAATGAAGTCTTTCAAATATATTAATATAATCATTATAGTAGCACCAATATTGATTTATTCAGAATCAGGACAAGGGTATGTGGTGTATTGTAATACGTCGAGATTAGGGTTGGGGTGTGTTCTCATGAAGACAGATCATGTGTTTTCATACTGATAAAAAAATTTATGAGTTCGTGAGCAGAACTACCCAACACATGATTTGGAGTTAGCTACTACATTCTATGTTTTGAATACTTGGAATCAATATCTCTTGGGTGATAAATTTACTATATTCATAAATCATAAGATCTAGAAGCATATTTTCTCACAACCAGATTTGTACTTGAGACAAAAAAGATTGATGTAGTATCTTAAAATGTTTGAATTTGTCTTGATGATTATAAAAGGTAATGAAAAAATTGTGGAAGATGGATTGAGAAGAAATTATTATTCTTAGTTGGAAAAAGAAGCCTCATATTAGTGGTTGTCGATGTCAGTGATAATAGAAATGAACTTAGAAATATAAACACCAAGGTGATGTTATAATTTTATTTCCAGATTCTTGGGATCCTAATTTTGTGAAGATGGTTAAAGAGGCAAAAATGTACGATATGGAATCTCTTTTAATGAAGTCAAAACTCAATGGTGGGAAGAAAATTGAGGACATGATACCTGATAAGAGTTCTATTTCGAGGTTCAAGAATTAGATGGTCATAATAATGGATTTTCAGGAACAATTTCTTCATACTTACCACTATCCAAGATGTGATGTTCATTCTAGAATAAAGAATATGTACAATTAATTTAAAGTACATTTATGGTGGAATGACATGAGAAGGAAGGTGACTAAGTTTGTTTCAAGACTCTTAACTTGTCAATAGGTTAAGTAAGAGCAATAACAACCAAGAGGTATGTTGTAGTCTTTACCTATTCCTATTTGGAATTGTGAGTATATAGCTATGTATTTTGTAACAGGCCACCCAAGAATGATTTAGAAACATGATTCCATATTGGTGATACTAGACTAGTTAATAAAGTCGGATCATTTCATCCCTATTCATGAAACTCATATGGTGAAGGACTCATTAAAAATATATATCTGATAAGTGTTAAAGAGACATGTTGTACTAGTTTAGATAGTGTTAGAAAGATACTAGAGGTTTACATCTCATTTATGGAAATACTTACATAAATCCATTGGGAATCAGTTGAATTTGAGTATGGATTATCTTCGTCAGATGTATGGTCAATCAAAAAAAGTGATAAAAACTATGGAAGACCTTTAGAAGGCCTGTGTAATGGATTTTAGTGTCTCGTTGGAAGATAATGTGCTGTTAGTGGAGTTATCTTATAAAAATAGTTATTAGGACTCGATACAAATGGAATCATTTAATGAATTATATGTGAATACTTGTGTTTCTCCACTTTTTGTGTGAAAATATGTGATACTTCACTAGTTAGTCTATTCCATATGAAAGAAACAATGGAGAATATTCTGTTGATCAATAAAGAAATGGAGACAACTTCGAGTCATAAAAAATCATATATGAATCATTATCGATGGTATTTTTCATTCGTAGTGAGTGATCATGTGTTCTATAGGATCTCTCCAAGGGTTGTGCATCGACATTTCAGAATGTATGGAATGTTATATCCACTATATGTAGGACCTTTTGAGATACTTGAACGGGTTGGCGAGGTGGAATATCGCTTGGTATTTCCTCCATGGTTAAGTGCGATGCATATTGTTTTTCATGTATCTTAGTTTAATAAGTTTCATCTTGATCCCAAATATGTGATTCAATGGGATCATATTGAACTAGAGACATATGCTTCATCGATACATATCCTCTTATAGATTATTGATATGAAAGAGAAAGTCTTGCGTGAAAAAAGCATCGGTCTAGTGTGGGGTTTGTGGCAACATTGTTAAATTCAGGAGGGGACTTGTGAATGAGATAATGGAATGATAGAGAAATCTCTATAAATCCTTTTGAAATATCTCAGGTTTCTACTTTTTGAGGAAATAAATACCAATAGTGGGGAGAATTTGGCACACATGGTTTCAACTAACTAACACTTTTCTTCAGTTGTTTTATGTATGTAAAAATATTAGTGATGTTTGGGAGAGTCTAGAGAAAATTTAGAGTGTTTATGAGGCTTTCCTATTATTGAATGGTTGGTGCACAGTTTGGGGAAACTTTATAATAGCTATAAGAAACCGTGCACAATGAGACATGAGCTAAAAAAAGCGCACAAAAGGTGCCTAGTTTTTCCAAACTACGCATTTGCCAAGGAGAAAAAATTCATCTTGAGACTGTGGGATTTGGAATAGTTGGCACATGGTTTTTTAACTGTGAATGGAAACCGTGTGAGGTTCATCCGTGAGGTAGTGGTTTGCACATAGTTAGGGTATGACTTTTTTAACCGTGCGACTAATTGTGTATAGGTTAAAAGTGAGATTAAAAATTGTGGATCTAGTACATTTTGGTATCTCACTCTTTATTTTTTCTTCCTATATAGGTCTAACTTGAGATCCTCTCTTATGAAAGGCTATCGAATATTCTCCCATTGATATAGAGGCGATTCAAAGGCTTCTCATGGTGATTATAATCCATCTTCTTATGGAAAGCCATCTTTCTTGGTAGTTCTTGATGGGTTTTCTTAGATCTAATTATCTATATCTCTATGTTTCTTAGATCTACATCTGATGTGGTTATATATAAGTTATTTGATAAGAAATATGACTATATTATCCTTATTTTATGATATTGTAAGAGATATATGTTTGGTTTGTAGAGGTCTAACATGGTTTTGATGGCATTTTTCATTTCGTTTTATCATTTTCATAAATTTCATGTGGTAGGTGGATTCACACTCAAATCCTCTATTTAGAAAATCAAGGCTTGATTTAAATTTAATTTTATTCTTGAAATTGTTTTTGTAGTTGATATGAATTTATTGTTGAAAACCCCATGGAGTGACGGTTTAGGAAATTGGGAAATGGGGTGTCTTAGTTGGAATGTATATTTGGTAACTTAATGTTAAAATGATGATTTTAAAATGTTTTGTTGTTTTTTTCTACATGATTTTTTTTAAATAAAAATTTTGTTTATTGAAATGGTTTGAGAAAAATTTAGTTTGGAATGGTTTTTTGGCATGTGTTTATATGCATTAGGATGGATAAGGGTGTGATGTACCCCAATCAAAATGTTGGGATGGATATGTGTGTGATGTACCCTCATCAAAGTGGTTCACAATGTGATGACATAGTGAAAGGATGGCTCGACACTGCCAAGTAATGGGGGTTCTAGGTTTTATACATGTTTGAATGTGTGGTTGTGTAAAACAAAATGAGTTTTGCAAAAATAGAACTTCTGCTATGGTTTTAGAACATTGTTTGGTTACATTCCTTAGAAATGGTAGTTATCTTGAGAAAACTGTTTTATTGGAACTTCTTTATATTTTGATATAAAATATTTTAGAAATTTTTTTGTATAAATTTTTTAATATAAATGTGATAACTAGTTCTCCCCTAGTGTCGTGAATAGGGATGTTATTTTAGGAAAACCTCCTATGTTTTAGTACTCACCATTTATTTGAAACAATGGTTCTTTTGTAGATATTGTTTATCAAGAGATGGGATAAGGTAATGTATCACACATATTTATAAATACATCATTATAATTCGGATGTTTTGAAGTTGTATCATGGAACATATTTGGATCATCGAGTTTTCATTTGAGTCTTTTAGTTTTATAGTCTTCCACTCTATACGTTGATATTGTAGTCTGCCACTGTGGTACTTGGTTTTCATTCGATTTTGATAAATGAAATTTTGAGTTGTGTTTAATTTATATCATGCATCATATAGTGTTTTTTGGATATTTATTGTTTGTTAATAATTTCATTCTCAAAGTGAAAATTATACCCCCTTGTGTATTGAAGCCATTCAACATTTATTACTAGCCTTTGGCACCATATGGACGTCTCTTAAGTCCAATTAACCCTCCACTTCCTTCTCAAGCGCTAGAGAAGAGGTGGAATGTAAGACTATAATAATATCCAAGAATAAATTTTACCATATCCATATTAAGTGTGATAATAATAGTATTCTAAATATCTCTAAAAATTTGATCTAGCACTATTACCAAACAAAATTGATCTTCAACACCATTTCTTAAGAGATCACATCCAAAAAATGTGATATCTTATTAGACATTATCCTAAAGAAATATAAAATTAGTTATATTTTCACAAAAAAATTATCGACAGATACTTTCTAATTCATTTAAGGTGAATTTTGAATGGTTTTCCGCTGACATTTTTTGTTTTATCTATGATTACCTAGAGTTATCTTATTTTTTTAAAAATATTTGTAAAAACATTAACATTTTTTTAATTATCTTGTTATTAAGGATATGATCCATTTATCTTACATTTTTTTTTCAATTTAGGGTAGCCTAATCTCTTTTTAAATCTAATATTTTCCTTAATAGAGATATTTTTTTAAATTAACTATTTTCCAAATATTCTCTTACTTTAAAATTTCAAAATAAAATTTTCTAAAATAAGTGCATTTTGTTATATTAATTTTTTTTCTAATAAGGAACTAAATTTTATGCCTTTAAATTTGCATATATATTTTCAAAATCCATTTTCAAGACTCATAAATTTATTTTTGTTTATACTTATTTTTAAAATAAAATATATTACTTTAGTTATCTTAAATAAGATTAGTGATGAGTAAAAATATTTATATTCTAGTCTCTCTAAATTTTCTCTTAATCTATCTTTGATGAATTGGAAATTGACATATGTTTAGAAGTATTATTTAAAATTACAAGTATATTTCTTTATCAATGTCTTTTTAATGAAGAAATATATCATTAGGGGTAAAATATTTCCATGAGGAAAAGTGTTATCATGGAAATGGTATGTATCTATTTTCTCACTTTTTCCTTTTTAATATTTCTATTTTATATTATGTTTTTGTTTCATTCTCCTTATTTTATTCCTATCATATATTTTTTATATTGATACTCTATTTTTCATTTCCTCATTTAATCACTCTCTAAATCTCTTTAATTATCATATTACATGGGGGAGTTTGGAATCTAAGAATTGTTTTCAAAATCTTTTTGTTCTTTTCTAAATCTTTTTCAATTTTTTTTCAACCCTTTAGTTTGTATTCAATATATTTCCTATGTTTATACATTCCCTATTTTTTTATATTTTATATTATAAAAGTGGGGGTGGGTGGGAGGTATTTTCTTAAAATGATAAGTGTTTGTATTTTAAAAGAATTCATTAATTCTTTTTACTCTTATCTAGTGATTAGTTGTTTTACAAATGGGGAGATTCTAAGATTTTCTTTATTATTACTAATACCATGGTTAAATTTTTTTCTCCTTCATCACATTGAATATATTTTTAATATCTTGATTTTATTTTTTCTACCTCTTTCTCTATTACTTTAAAATAAATATATATTTTTAGGTTAAGTATTTGTGATCAACCAAAAGAGGGAGATTGTTGTACCTCTCTCTCTCATGTTGTTTTCATGATAATACAAACTCACCTATGTGTATAATTATTTAATTTAATTGTTTTTAGAAAATTAAATTAGGTTCAATGTGTAATCATTATTGGAATTTATAGAGTTTTCTAATGTCAATTAAAGGATTTCTTAATGATCCACTCAATGTCTTAAAACAATCTCTTATCTCACTTCAAAACCTTGAAAAAATATTAATATATCTAAATAAAAATTTAGTTGGAAGTGGATGAGGCCACACTTAAGGATGGTGAAATGAAGACTACACAAGCTAGAAAATGTAGGGAACCAACCAACCGATTCCATGATGGGAGAAACAATCCATGTCTAGAACCCCCACTGACTATCTGGCAGAGTTGCACCATCTATATGGGGGATTATCTAGTGAGTATTATTATTGTTTGAATGCCAATGGCCACAAACTATCTAATAGAGTCTATTTGGGTATGATTTTATATATTTACCAACATTAGGAAGCCCATTGGATTCTTGGTGATAGATGTCGAGTAACTAGTGGTGTCAAAGTAGCCGTTTTATGAATGTATTTATTATGACCATAAGACCATAATTATGTTATTAAATGGATTCATTATTCAGGGAGAATTTCATAATCTTTCTGACCATTCTGATTCCTATAAAAGCACTCCCTTGAAATCTTTGAATTATCACTTTTCTTTCCAATGATTCTATTAATCTAAATCCATGTTGAAGTGCTATAATTCTCAATCCTCCCAAAGATCCAATTTCAATGTTATAATTCATTCAAAGGAAGTCAACCTTTTTTTTCAAATATCTCAACCTACATTTTGTTATTTCATCCAAAATGTAACACCATGAAATTAAGAAATATGAAAATTGTGTTTTATATCATATGTGACACACAACACCAAGTTTAAATAATCCAAAAAATATTTTTTTTAAATTTAATCTCTTCTATTGCTTGAATAACATGTGACCCCAAGCTGAAATGAACCGTAATATAGTATTCCATTAAAAACAATTTTTTGTTTAATTTATTGTTAGGAATACTACTATCTAAATTATGAAAATTATGGTTATATATTAATTTAAAATAATATAAGAATCATTTAAAATAAAAATATTTTTTGTTTTTTGGAAAAACAAAAATTTCTAAAATATGAATTGGTCCAGTTTGAGTACAAAATTTGAAATTAATTTTTACCAATTTTAGAAAATTTATTTTATAAAAATAAATTTATTTTTTAAATAATAATATCAAATTTATTTGTTGTTTATTTGTTGTTATTTTTCTATAATATATCATTTTTTGATAAATAGTGAAAAATGTTGAATTTTAATTCAAAACCACATTTTCATTTAAATTATTTGTATAGTAAACATAATGATAAAAATTATTAATTTATGATAAGGTAAACTTAATTTTTCACTAAAATAAATAGAAAAAATAGTAAAAATAATTTACCGCAGTTAAGGTAAAAATAGATTTATCGGGGTTTAAACAAAAAAGATAAGGGTTAGAAAAAAACAACATAACTTTACAACACTAATTGGTTGGAAATATTTTTGAAATTATAAATTTAATGTTCTATAATGGACCATATTTTTGGATTTTTTCATGATAAAGGCATTAGTATGATTGAATATTTTTAAAGAATTACAAGTGTGACAGTCACCTAACTTATAAAAGGCAACCACCTCTCCTCTATTCTTCAAACCGTAAAAAAAATTGTTTAGGAAAATAAAATCCAAAATAACTTCCAAAAATATATAATATAATCATATAAGCCTTATTTTTTGCATAAATTTATCATAATAGGGAATTTGGTGCAAAACTAAGGAGGACACCTGATAAAGATGCAACGTTCTTCAATGAGCATGTTTTTTTTCACCACCGCTTTAAATTATTATCAAACCATGATAAAGTAATAAAAGCATTAACTTTAATATAATTATATGTTCTTATGTTAATTTTAATACCTAAAACCATCTCCTCTTCCATCAAATTGGTTATGAAATCATTGTTCGTGTGTATAGAGGACTACCGTCTCACGAACTGATGTAATTCGTTTTTCCATTACAACCTATCACAGACTGATGTGATGATGGATATAAAGTATATATATATATATATATTAAAAATTTATAAAATAACTACACCTCTTTATTCATTATATCCAATATATATATTTTTACGTTCCATCCAATAGGGGATATGATAACGTTGCTTGTGTGTACGACAGATTACCGCCTCGCGAAGCGATGTGATTCATTTTTAACAAATACTTAACAAGGAAGGTGATAAGGATAATTTTAATGAATATATGTGATATAAATTAAATTATTATGATATTAGTAACATCTTTATCATTATTAAAATATAATATATCATTTTATTTCTAACCATTTCACTTACTTAAAAATGATAACATCGTTCATGTATGTGTGGACTACCGCCTTCCATGAGAGATGTGACTCTCTTTTCATCACCACACCACATGGATGATATATATAAGTTTATATAAATAAATAATATGATATTATGTACAATTTTAATGTTAAAATATTAATTTCCGATTTTTCATAGTGACTATTGAAAAATGGAAATGTTAATCATGTGTACGTACAAACTACTATCTCCATGATGGTAACATACTTCATTTCTAAAAACCTTATTTCATTATGGGTATTAAAATTAAAATTGATGTATAAATATGATAATTATTTCATGATTAATATTATTGAGAATATATAACTATATAATATGTGTAAGAATCAGATCTTTCATGACAAAACAGGAATGATAAAAATAAGGCAAATAACACCAGAAATAATGAAAATAATGACAAATTATTAACGAATGGGTGAAAAGAAGTTATAAAAACATCACATATGATATTATAAATATTAATAGGCTTCTGGTATAAATTAATAACTTGTTTAAAACCATAATATTTGAGGTTAAAGCAAGTTTATCTAAATTGAATCACGAGGTAAGGGATTTCATCTCAATTTCTTTCCATTGAGGAATATTATGATTTTATGAACCTAATTTAATTTATATGATGTACATATTACCCATTTGACATTAAATATCATTAATAAATAATTATTAATAGTATTTTATGTTTTAATTAGAATTATTTCATCCATGGGGGCATAACATGAAAAATACAAAGTGGTGAATAATTTCATAACTCAATTTCTTTTCATTGGGTTATATTACCCCTTAGATGAATTAAATATTCTAATAGTACATGTATAATGAATATTAATTATATAATATTGTATTTATACCTATGTTATGTGGATTTATAGTTTATACACACAATTTATTCATTGACTAATTCTCATGTAATTCCTTTATTTCCTTTTTAATAAATTGTGTCTTGGTCTTTGAACAAGACATTACCATTTTAAAAAAATGTTATGGTCATCATAAGGGTTTATTTCACAATCACATTCTAATCAAGATTATTTATTCTTAAATTCTAGTTGAAAGAAATTATTTGAAAAATGTATAAATAAAAACATTTAATTTTATTACCCTATGAATATTCATGATATTTTCAAGTAGCTATACAATTTTCACTCTTTGTTACTTAAAATAATTGATAAAAAGTTTTTATGTTAATTTGAATTTATTTCTCTCTTTGGTCAAAAATCTGTTTTCCTAAAAAGCCATTTTTTATAAAATTGTTTCCAAAAATGTTTTCAAAATAATAAAAATGATTTAATAATGTTGTTTTTATCCATTATTTATTTTTATAAATATTGTTTCAATGCAAAATTCCTGTCATTTTCCAAAAAACACACTTTTGGAACCCTTTTATAGTGCAAAAGGAATATTCTTTTTAACTTTAACGACATGTACATAATTACACTCCAACATGAACTTAATTTTTTTGAAGATAGATTTTCATATTTAAATAGTCAATTTTAAATAAAAAAATTTCTATAATATTCTAAAAAATATTAGTTTTTAAAAGTAATTTTCAAAGAAATGGATTCTCAAAAAATTTTATGTTTTGAGAAGAAATTTTCAAAATGAAAAAGATATATTCCTCAAGAATCTATCTAAAAATATTTTTATGGTATTTATATTCCTCAAAATCAACAACCATTTAGTTTACATATACTCCATTGGAGAAATATTGTATTAATACCATCCTTATTCATCCTCTAAATGGTTTATAATCATTTTGATCATGGAATGTGTTGACATTAACTTTCTTGATTCATTTTTTTAGTCGTCAAATTTACTTTGAAATATTCACTTTCTTCTAATAATTAGACATTAAATTTCCACAATATTCCCATATTATTTATCATGGATATGGTTTTTTAATAAATAATATTTAATTTCTTCATATGGTGTTTTACTTTATAGGATATATGATTGACTGGGGAAATATTGATAATTTATATTCTTCATTCAATACAAATATTTGATGACAAGGAAAAATGTTAATGAATTAAATTAATTATTCAATATATGAGGAATGATTTTTACACAAAAGACATGGTTGAGTTCTGGTTGTAGATAACCCCATGATTCATCGGTTGTCTCATGGGGTGAAAATGTAAGCTAACATGAAATTAGTTGGACAAACCATTTGAGTATATACCCAGTATTTTTTAACTATATTATGAATGATCTTAATGGTAGAACTATAATGTAACTGATACATGATATACAATAATCACACACTACCATCATTTATAATTTATTTATTTTTATCCATGGTACATTCACAATGATATTACCAATAGATGCATTTAATTATCTGTTTATTTATAAAATGGAAAGTGATTTTAGTTATTTAACTTTCCATATTATTTATTCATTATCCATTTATGATAGTATGTTAATTGATTAAAGTAGAATTTGTTTTTATATATTTACCTTCCCATTGATTATTATAGTGAATTATTTAAATGGAACATGTGTTCAAATATTTAACTACCCATATTATTCATTACTTATTGATTATACTTCATTTATTCTTGATATATTATGTTGTATGTAACCATTTCTGGGAATTTGAGATCAGCCTTATTTTTTTCCTTTCCTAAGAATACATGAAGTGTACTAAAAAAGATATGAAATAATATACTATAAGGGAAAATGATATTCTCAAAAAAAAATTATGTTGTATTTTTTGTATTCAAATGTATTATGATATTCATGTATGTATCTAGTTTTCCATGACTAATAAAATATTCATTACTTTGGGTTGTAATTACAAGTTTCTTATGTCTATTTATTAAATCATGAATTATCATTGAGATACTAGGTTTGGGGTTGCTATATTTGGTATCATAGGAAATTTAGTCTAAACCTTATGAACTAGATTTAAGAAAACAAAGATTAGAGAACACAACCTTACGATAGTCTTTGAGTATATGTATAAAATAACATCTTAATGTTTTACCAAAGGTAATATTATGTTGGTTTTCCTAGAAATTCAACCCTATATAGATACTGAAGGTGGACATGGTTTTGAAAAAGATTTACCTATGGGTAATAAAATTGAAATTGGTGTGGTGGGTTTGACTAGATCATTACCTGGTGAACCAAAAAGGCCTAACTGTGCACCTGGTTTGATATTATTGGGAGATATTTTTAGGATAAATCAAATTTTATTTACAAATCATTATGGATTATTTGAATATATGATGACTATTAATGACCAAGATTAATCCTAAGGTGTCATAGATTGAAAAGAAGGTGTCTCAATGGAATGATAAATTGATTTATTTTTGAAAAGTAAGGGAATAAGGAAAATAATTACTAATGAAAAAGGAGGAGTATGATAGAAGGGAAAAAATATTATTATAGGGATCTATTTATACTTATTTGTCTTAAATATGGCGAATCTTGGAATTATCTGAGACAATTACATCTTCTAAAGGTTAATACCTAGACAAAGGATGAACCTATGTGGAAATAAAATGGATGATGAATTTATGTATTGGGATTCAAGAATTAAATTTTAGAAGTATTTATACCAATGGATTTTTTGTATAAGAATCATGAAATATCTATGGATTGTGTTAAATTTTAGAATCATATGTGTCTTCATTAACTTTACTATTATGGATACTATCATGGGTTTATGATTTTAAGGTTGATCAAATGTTTAATGTCTTATTTTTTTTAGGTTTTCTATGACATGATTATAACATGATTAAGGATATTTGGATAGATATTTATAACAATTCAACCAATTGGTTTAATATATTTTTTAGTGAAAATTAATTTGAGGAATAATTACATTAAATTTTATAGAAATAAGTTTAGAGGTATTGATAACCATTAGTATTAATATGATTAATAATAAAATTGGAATAATAGTTAAAGAATATTATTAGACATTGTGAAAAACTGGTTGTATTGAAAACCTTTGTAAAAATATTATTTAATTTTTTATTTTATTTCAAGTATGTATATAATATTTTTTGGGAATGTTATAGGAATTATATTAATATTGGAAACCCTGAATTCTGTGTGAAAACCCATTGTATCCAGCAAGGTTGTGGGGCTTTAACCCACAACCAAAGAATGATAATGGTTTAATGAATACCACTAGCTTACATGATAACCTAGTTAATATGTGAGTAGTTAAACATCTTGAAAAATAAATATTAATGTTGAACTAGTTGTCTTACTTTATAGGATTAGAGATTAATATACCATATTGGATAACTTATTTTAACCATATTGGTTTTGAAAAATAGTAAGAGACAAATTTATATACTTTTCACTCTTTTATGGACCCCATGACCCATTAAAATTGAATAATAGTGCTTCAGGAACCAAAAAAAATCATTTTTTTGGATATTTGTATATTGGAGTAAATAATTAATTAAAAATTGATCAAAACAGAACCAATTAATGAAATTGGGATAATGAAATAGAAACATATCAATTAAATATATTTCATTATATTCACATATACTAAAATAATTCCACACATCTTGGAGAATGAAAATAAAAAATGTTATCCTAATACATTCATACTTGATGCATACAATAGTCCTTTAAATCATAAAAGATTTATGGTTTTAGGCCCTAAAATTTCAATGATAATTCACTTTCATATGATAAATGACCTCTATTACTCTCCATTTATCCTTGGGTGTTATTATTCTCTTATATGTACATGATTTCATTTCCCACCTACGTTAGTGTAACATCCCAAACCAGGGGTAACATACCGGTTCCCTGAGCTAGTCAGTTACATGACCCCAAGTAGGCCTCCCCCAATGCTAAAGACTACTGACGAGTAGCAAGGGTATAATATTAGACCTTGGGAGACTATAAAATATTTATCTGATTAAGACAGTAGAGGAAATATAAAAATAATAACTAAAAGATAACAATAAATAGCTATAATCATATGTTAATCAATAATAGGCTAGTATCCCATGATGATCCAAAGCAGGAAACAATATGAAAACTAAAGAAGTAAATATTCCATGCTATAAAATGTTTCAAGTATCAAATGAAAAAAATAATGACACTGAAAACTCTAAGTGGGTCCCAAAACCATGTCTGGTTCTCTTATCCATGCTTCAACCCAAACTAGCCATTTAACATAGGGCTCTTTCCCTTATATTGTCCTACAAACATGATGTTTATTCGGGTACCAATCAGGAATCCTGAGTAGGGTGTGAGTACAAATTAATAGGGCACCACCAATAGTGTCTAAAATAGTATCTAGTCAATAATATTGTATACGGTTCTATAAAGTAAAAATTACAATAAGGTAAACTATTTCCACATTTCATTATTCCTTAATTAAACAAATAATTAACTCGGTTCATAATGACACATGATCCATCAATACCTTTTTTGGCCTGTGTTGGAGTATAAACCGTATCAAATAGAAATAATTAGGATTCGTTATAATAATTTTATTTCATTTATCCTTAAATTTCACTTTCATAATTATATCCACTTGCAAACATAGTCCAATGCCAACATTCGCAGCCTAAAATGCCATAGCTAGGACCCTGTGGGTATTTGAAGCATCAGTTAGTGTCCCACAACCCATTTATTAGTCAATCACACATGGGAATTTGAAACATATGTCCATGTTCCACACTAATTTATAAATCTATTCCACATGATACATTAAAGCATCAGTCCATGTCCCACAATCATTTATCACACCCATGCATTTGGGTCTATAACTCCATGTCTAGCACCCTGTGTGTATTTTAAGCATCCATCCATGTCCAAAGACCCATTTATCAAAAAATCACACATTTCAAATATATCACATTTTAAAATGTTAATAATCATCAACCCTATCATCAACATTTCACATCCTGGTAAAAAATTTCAATTTATAATATAATCAAGATTCCCCACTTTGATTCACATGTTCTAATATGAGAAAATAACTATTGAACCATTTCTCAAAGTTTAATAAAATAATTCATTAACCCATC
Organism: Viscum album; assembly: GCA_963277665.1. Classification (NCBI taxonomy): domain Eukaryota; kingdom Viridiplantae; phylum Streptophyta; class Magnoliopsida; order Santalales; family Viscaceae; genus Viscum; species Viscum album. Next base: position 2,006,850,643 of record OY728126.1, on the reverse strand, counting down.
AATGTTAAAAAACATCCCTTAATTACTATTTATTAATAAATTCACATTCTAATCAATCAGTCAATTCCACAATCCCACCAATTGACCAATCACACACTTACATTAACTAAAAAATTACCCAATTCCATTAATTGAATAATTTCATAACCCCATTAATCCATCAATTCCAAAATCCATTAATTAATTAATTAAAAAATTAATTAATTCAATTAATAATTAAATTGATAAATTTGCACTATGATATTTCAAAAATTCATACACATAATTGAAATCAATACTTTCGGAAATTAATAATATAGAACCTACCTTATTTACATATAAGGACACTTGTGAACAAAAATATCCTAATCAAAGTAGAAGGTTCAACTAAAAAAAGGAAAAAAAAAAGATCTAGATCCAAAATCTAGAAGAAAAATTGAAAGGATTAATTTCTTTCAAAACCTTATTCTAGATGAATCACATATGGAGGAAGAAATACCTTCAAAATATGAGGTAATTATGAGATAGAGGGATAGAACTAATCCGGATGAGAACCTCTTACCGGGAGAGGTGCAGATCTACAAAAACTCATTGATTCGCCAAGAAAAAAGTGTGTAATTCTTCCAAATCTATCTAGGGCCACCTAAAATGATATAATTGAGTTAGGATCAATTTTGGATTTTTATAGATATAAGAGGGGGGTTTGGGAATTTTCTAATAAATTTTATGGAGTTTATTTTTCATCATGCACAATTACCTATATAGGGCGTAAAAATTTTCTTAAGCATACACCTAACCATGCACCTCATCTTAGGGGTCATACATTCACTACTAAGAGTGTACATGGTTTTCAAAACCACGTTCCAATTGTGAAATACCCCTATTCTTGGGGTTGTATGATTTTTTGGGATAAGGTGCATAGTTTGGGAAAACCTTGAAGAAAGTATACACTACCCAAAACCCCTAAACAAATCTCATGTTTCACCCAAATATTTCCCAATTATAACCCAAAATAGATATTATCATAACAAGGAAAAAGTGTACATGAAAATTAACATGATACATCTCTAAAAATGGTCTAGATCTTACAATGCCCCCACCATATAACAACGAATTCTTGAGCTGTACTCCCATGCATCCCTAGGATTCTGAGGTAAACAGATTAGGCCACTAATCCTGCATATCCTCTTCTATCTCCCATGTTTAATCATGAACATGCCCATTTTTATATAATACATGAACTACCATCATGTTCATTGCCCAAACACATTCTCATTGTGATCGATTACATGTATCAAATTCTTCTCAAAGGACTCATCAGTCTCAAGCACAACATCACCCACACTGTTCTCATTAGAAGGGTTGAGGTGATACATTTGAATTAGTGTCACATGAAAAAAATTATTCATAGCACCATATCTCTATTGAAGATACAATTGGTAGGCTACCAACCTGACTCTTTCAATAACCACAAATAATACAATAAACCTGGTCATCAACTTTCCTTTCCTTGAAATCCTATGATGACCAAATCTAGGAATCACTCAAAAGAATACATGATCACCCACTTTAAACTAAATGGTTCATAAATTAATATCAACATATGAATTCTGTCTACTATGAGCCACAACTGTACAATGATAAATCATATGAACTAGCTCTAATTTCTTTTTAATGAGACTCTATCCTGACAGTTCTAACTCACCAACTCCATCCAACATAGAGGTGGTCTATATGACATACTATAAAGAGCCTCATATGGTTCCATATGTATAGTCACATGATAAATATTATAAATGGTGAACTCCACTAGTGTTAGGTGATTCTTCCATGTCCCATCATTGTAATAATGCACACTCTTAGCATATGCTTATGCACCTGTATAGTACATTCCAGTTTCCAATCTGTCTGTGGGGGAAATTTATTCCTGATTAATACCTATGTACCGGACACCTTTTACAAGCCCTTCTAGAAGTACGATGTAAAACGTGAGTCATAGTCTAAAAAATTCCCCATGGAACCTCATGCATATGGACTATCTCATGAACATACATGTCTCCAAACTGATATACTGAGAAAGGCTCCCGTATTGGAACAAAATGATCTACCTTTGTTAAACAGTCCAAAATCACCCAAATAGTTTTATTCATCCGAGGAATAAATGGGATACCCACTAAAAAATTGATATTAATTTATTACCACATTAATTTTGTAATGGGAAGTGGCTATAGTAAAAATCTAGGTTGTTGATGCTCTACCTTCACCTGTGGAAAAGTGTATTATCATTTTACGAACCCTACAATATTCTTTTTCATGCCCGTCCACCAATATTGTCGTTGTAGGTCATGTTATATTTTGGTCAAACATAGATTCACCACCCACTTCAATACATGAAATCCAAGCATTAGCTATTCCCCATATTTATAGGCATAACAAATCAATTCCTGACATAGGTGATATCAACCCCATCTATAGTCTAATTTGAAGGTGACTCCCAAACATCAAAGATGTCCCCAAGTTTAAACACATTGAATCCTCATATTTTCTACCCCTAATTCATTTCAAGAGTGTATAATCCACTGATATAGATATGAGAGTCCACTAACTCTGACCCTCCGGAACCACAATGTGCATCTCAACCAGAAAATTCATCATCTTCCACTCAAAGCTAGACTGTTGAACTACCTATGATTGAGTTTTCCTACTCAAAGAGTCAGAAAAAAATGATTCCATTATCATAAATATATTCTAGATAAAAATAAAATGACTACATATACTTAACCCATCTACGCTGTCAGATATTCCAATCTTATTGGGAAAATATGTACTTTAAGATCACGTGGTGGACATACACATTAAACTATTCACCTGATAGATATTTCTTCCATCACTTCAAATCATATACCATTTCAGATAACTCAAGGTCATGAATAGTGTAATTCCGTTCATGAGGCCTCAAATTCCACAAACCCTTTACCACTAATTGATCCCCATCTACCAACACCTCTCCAATTCCTATCCATGTTTTATAAAAAAACAATGTATACTGCTACCCTGATTCGGGTAGAATCAGGATTGGGGTGGTTTTGAAATGATTCATCAACTCCTGGAAAGAATTATCACAAGATCCAAACCATTAAAACATTTTCCCATCTTATAAAACCCTAAAATAGATTGTTCTAAGAGGGAAAAGTTTTGGATAAACCTCCAATAACATCCATTTAATCCCAGTAATTAATGGATATCAAAAACATTCATGGTACGCTCTGAAGAAACAACTTCTTCCATCTTCTCTAAGTCCACTAATACACCTTCCTCCGAGATGATGTTACCCATGAAGTGTACATGGTTGATCCAGAAGTGACACTTATATAGCATGGCCTATAGAAGATTCTCTCTTAGTGTACTCAAGATGATGTCAAGATGTTGTGCATGATCTTCATGAGTCTTGGAGTACACTAAGATGTCATCAACAAACACATCCAAAAACTAATCAAAGTAAATGTGGAATATTATATCCATTATGTCCATAAATAGATAAAAAGTGTTTTTCAGTCCGAATGACATCACAATGAACTCATAATGTCTTTAACGACTTATGAAAGCAGTACATGGTATACCATAAGTCTGAACTCTCTGCTGATGATACCCTGATCACATGTCGATCTTGGTGAACACACACACTCCTCTCAACACATGAGAAAAAATATAAAGAAAACTTCTTAGAAAATAGGTATAATGAACCCCAAGGTGACATACTTTTAAAAATAAATCCCTTACCCATCAAATATTCTAGTAGAGTATTGTTCTATTTAAACTCTATTGGTGAAATTATATATGTTTGAAGGGAAACCAAATTAGATCCAGGCATGAGATCAATTGTAAACTCTATATAACTCTCAGGTGTAATCCCTGAGAAGTCCTTAGGAAACAAATTATGGAACTTTTTTACTATAGGTGGAAAGACATCCTGTTTTACATCCTCATTATCCAGCAATAGAATTGCAATTTGGGTGATGAGATCCCCCAGTTGCTGATGAACTATCCCTGCATGACCTGCTTTGATATACCACTCTCCATGGAGAACATAATTGTCTCCCTTAGGAGATGTAAAATTCACTCTCCATTGGTAACAATATATGTGGTATTAGTATTATACTAACCATTTCATTCCCAAAATCAATTTGAATCCTAATATATTGAGGATGCAAAGATCCCATAAGAAATGATACTCCCCCACTTGAGAGAACCCCCCCCCCCCTACACAAACAGATGTCTCTTGATCATACTCCCAATGGTGTATCTATATTCATAACCCCACTCAGAAACATCACGACTATAGTTAAACTATTCATAATTTGTGTAGATATGAAAGAATATGAGGCACTAATATAAAATAATGAACTAGAAAGTGTAGAAGCCACAAGAATATTTCCTCTATTTTTCGATGGCCCGACCCTGCTATCCATAAGTATTGGTTGAATGACATGAAACTATGATGCCAATCTTCCCTGTATTTCAATATGAGCCACCCAAAATACTCTAATCTATTTTTATGGGCGCAATTACAACAAAGTACCTCATACACATCCTCTACTACCACAACCAGTAGAACTCTAACTCCTAGATTGATACGGTGTAGAATACCCTGTTCTCGTACTCTGGTTCTTCCTAGTTCATCTATCATTACCCATATACTATGGGTTTATATAGATCCACTATATATGTCCCATCCTTCCTCAATCCTACACTATACTGGTGGTTAGGGAAAATGTCTATGAATGTGACCCAGCCTACCGCACTAGTGACAGGTCACTCAAGTAAGGTCTTGTGTGACTGACACTTCCCCCTGGACACTCTTCTTATTATCACCCCAATTGGAATTCTAATAAAAAATCTTCTTACTCTCATAATATGTACCTCTTGAACATCTGGAAAAAAATACCCATCCTCTAATGGAGTCCTTCTCCAGGTTCCCCTTAGGTATGAGAGCCAGACTCACCACCAGAGAAAACATTTTCAGCCAAATGATATTAACCTAGGACTTAATATCACATTTAATCCCATCCTAAAACCATTTCTCCACCATCGAATCATCTCTCACTAACACTAGAGAAAATAATTTTAGATCTTTAAAGAAACTAACATAGTCTATAAATGAAATAATCCACTATGTCTAGCTCATAAACTAATCCGCTCTCTCCTTCCCAAGTGTCTCAAGGTAAAAGTTCTCCATGAAATTATCTTGAAAGTCCTTTCACTACATATTCTACAATTTTCCATCCTAATTATAGATGTACCCTGAAAACTTCACTTGTACATGTAACATATAAGTATCCAATTTTAATCTATTCTCAACAGGAGTCTTCATGTTGTCAAGAATCATCTAGATAGACTAAATCTAGAACTCAACTACCTTAAGAACACCCTATCTCATAAATGTCATAGGGTTCTGTGATTGAAACTCCCATTTCAGATCAAATATACTTTTCACAACAAGCCTTGGATATCTATCCATAAACATTATGAAGTGAGTAATGTTCACATGGTACTTCTATCCATCTCCCTCACATGACACTATCATCACATTAAGTTCCACTACTAGAGGCACATTTCTATCCATGTCCTCCTATCATTCTATCAAAAAGTTCTATTATAGAGGACTATATCTACAATTCCAAACACATTTATTAGGAAAAATTACACAACATAAACAAATTTACATAATATGGATTCACATAATTCATAAAAATTCATCCCTTATTATCCCCAATATGGTAGAAAACAAGGTTCTATCACTAGCCTTAACTATCCTACATCTAGTCTATTATTAAAAAATGGTAAAAAGTATCATTTCAAGTATCTCATCAGACACCCAATTATTACATTCAAATTACCATTGTTTTCAATATTTATAAATGTTAAAATTCATATTAAGCACATTTTTTAGTTCAATCACCCATGCAAGGAATAAAATTCAATTTCAACAACTTACTCAGAATATACTTTGTCATGCATGACTAAAATGATGAATGTCAACATAATTCACACGTTCATAAACTGATGCATGTATATTAAACTCCCATTATATATTATGAAATGAGTAAAATATCAAAAAAATTCAGAACAATAATAACATCACACAACAAGGGAATCACCAAAGGAAAAATAACGTCCATCCTTCACAACCAACATCAATAACATCAATCTCACCTTGGGTACTTGAGCTTTCCCCCAAACGTTGGTTAACCATTCACATGCACATGCTCATGACCGATGATTGAATCTTTATAATCTTCTTTCTAACTTTAACAAATCGCAAGACAAACTAAAATAAGATAAAACTTGCTCTGATATCACTTTTTAGTGTCCCGACCAAGGCTCCACATACCAGTGCCCGGATCTGGTCATTTACCTGACCTCAAGTGTGCCTTTCCATACACCTGAGGCTGCCGAATATATGTGAGGGTATAATATAAAACATGGGGATACTGTAACCTCTTTATTAAATTAATTAAATAGTATAAATAGAAAAGTAATAACCAAATGAAAATAATCAATAACCAGAATCCTACAATAATCAATAATAGACTAGTATCACATGATGAACAAAAATAGGAAACAATATCTAAATTAATGTAGTAATTATTTATGGCCATAGTACATTTCAAGTTTCAAATGAAAACCCCAAAAACGAAAGACACTAAAAAATCTAATCAGGTACCGACACCATTTTTGATTACCAAAACCATTCTCCATCCCACAACAACTATCTAACATGGGGCTATTTCCCTTGTCTCATTCTATAAGAAAGAAGTCTATTTGATTAAAAATCAAGATGCCTGATTAGGGAGTGGGTAAAACTCAGTAGGCCACCACCAAAAGTGTCTAAAATAATATCTTTTCTATAACAATGTATGAATTTTTATAGAGAACAAATTATAATGTATTGTTAACACATTTTATTATTATTTAATTAACCACATAATTACCTGAGTTCATGTTGGCACCTGATCCATCAATACCTTATTTGGCCTAGGTTGGGGTTTGAAACATATCACATAAATAAAATTAAGACTCATAATAATAATAGTAATTAATATATTATTTAATTTAAATTTCATCGTTTTGGCCACTTGGAACCATAGTAAAATTCCATCATTTTGGGCCTAGAATGCCATGGATAGGACCCCATGGGTATTTGAAGCATCATTCCATGTCCAAAAACCCATTTTTTAATTAATCAGATGTGAGATTTTAAAGCATTAGTTTGTGTCCCACACTCATTTATCAATCAATAACAAGTTGTATTTTAATGCATCTGTCTTTGTCCCACAATCATTTATCACATGTATGCATTTGGGTCTAGAACACCATATCTTGCACACCACGAGTATTTGAAGCATCATTATATGTCCCAAAAAATGTTTATAAAACAATTACACATTTCACATATATTACATACAATAATGTTTATCATCATTAACCCTCTACTCAACATTTCACATCTTAACATACTATTTACATAAACAAAACAATCAATATTCATCACTTTGATTCACATGGAATAATATGAAAAAATCACTATTAAAAAATTTATCAACCTTTAATCATATAATTCTTGAACCCTTTATGTTTAATCCAAACATCCCTTAATTCCCATTAATTAATCAATTCTTCAACCAATTAATCAATAAATTGCACAGTCCCATCAATTGACCAATTTCAAAATTCCAATAATTGAAAAATTACCCAATTCCATTATTCGACCAATTTCATAACCCCATTAATCATTCAATTCCACAATCAATTAATTATTTGATTAACTAAAATAATTAATTAACCAAATTAATTAATAAAATTTATGATGATATTACTAAACGTGAAATAGATATTTCATAATTTCATATGTGTAATTGAAATGAAGACTTTGTTAATTGAATTATTGACCACCTACCTCAAGATTATTGATAGAATCCTACTAATGGAAATACTCTAATTGAATTGGAATGTTCAATTTCACAATGAAGAATGAGATATAGATCCTAAACCTATATCAAAGTTGAAAAGATTAAGATATATCAAAACCTAGATCGATAACATAACCAACAAAGGAAAACATCCCTTCAAAATATGAGAGAAATATGGGAGAGATTGAGAAAACCAATCAGGATGAGAATCTCTTACCGGGAGAGGTGAAGATATGTAAAACGAATATTTTTTTTCACAAATAACAGTGTTTGAAAGCCCTTGTAATCTATCTAGGAGCCTAAAAAAATGAGAAAAACCTGTTAATGTTCAGTCTAGGTGTTTTGGGATATAAGGGGTTCTTGAACATCTATAATGAATTTTTTGGGGTATATATCTCCATGCACTTGGTTTCCTATGTGAGGAACATTGTATGCCCTAACTGCGCACCTAACCATGCAACTCCTCTTAGGAGTCGCACAATTACTATTTATAGGGAACAAAATTTTCTAAATTGTGGACCAATAGTGAAATACAACTCTAGAGGGGTTTCACAATTTTATGGGATAGGTTTCACAGTTTGGTAAAACCATACGCTACCAAAACCCCCTCTAAAACACCTAGTTTCACTAAAAAAGTCCACAAAAAACCCAAAAAAGATATACTCAAAACAAGGAAAAACATTACCTAAAAAATATGAATAAGTATTCTCTATAAAATGGTTGGGATCGTACATTTTTTCTACCAAAAAACGTAGTTATGTTATTATTCGATATGACCTTTTTACTTCCCTTTATCTCTTATTAATAGGATGTTTTATTAACTCTATTTATGATGTGGTTTTTCAACAATAAAATTTTCAAATATCAGACCCTTAATTAACAAGAAAATGATTAAATTGTGGAGAAATATTTTAATTAAGATGGGGAGAATTTAACACCCCAAAATTCTAAAATAAATAAATTTAATTGGATAGAATATGTGACACATAACACCAAACTTAAACAACCCACACAATATATTTCTATAAATTTAATATATTCGATAGCTTATGGAATATGCGACCATGAGTTGAAATGAACCATAATATAGTATCCAATAATAAACTTGATATTAAATTAGTGGGTTTTAATATTACTAACTAAAATATGAAAATTATTATTATCTATTGATTATAAATAAAATAAGAATCATTTAAAAGAAAAATAAATGTTTCTAAAAATCTATACGTTTCTAAAAGATTAATATTTCTTGCTTTTCACAAATAATTTAAAATTAATTTTCACCCCTTTTAGAAAAATTATTTGATAAAAAAATTCAATTTTTAATTAATAATATCATAATTATCTTAAGTTTAATTTTTTGGATTTTTCTGAAATATTCAAATTTTCAATGAATAGTTCAAAAATGAATTTTAATTGAAAAAATCTATTTAATTTAAATGATTTTTTAATTTAAATTATTTTGTGAATTGGTTATAATTAAAATTAGTTAAATTTTATATAAATCCAATTCATCTCATTGGATAAATTTTCAAATTGGATTTTTATATAAAAACATTGTAAATTTTTTGACATTTTCTCTTTAAAACCCCATTTTCTCATCACATGTTCAGGATTAATTTTAAATTAAATTTTCCAATTCTATGAATTTAATTTGGAAAAAAGAATTAAATATTTATAAAAAATTTAATTTTTATTTTATAATAATGTTAACTTATATTTTTTTAACAAAATAGATAATGAAAAAAATAAAAATTGTTTACCGTTGTTAAGGTAAAAATAGATTTATTAGGGTAAGTGGTTAAACTAAAATGATAAGGGTTAAAAATGACCTAGAAACTTGTAAAAAATAAATTTTGAGGCCGTATTTTTACCTTATCTATTCTCGGATCGATAATTTCCCATTTTGGAGGTTTTTGGGATGATAAAAACATGGTTATGATTGAATATTTTCAAAAAGTTACAAGTGTGCCACTCGCCTCACTTATAAAAGGCCACCCCTCTATCCTATCTTATTAACACCTTAAAACCCACTTGGTTCTGACAATCCATGAAAAAATAACTTACTTAATTCCCTATATTCATTATATAAGTCTTATTTTGGGTATAAATCCAACCTAGGAAGGCCTTTGGTGAAAACCTAAAGAGGATACCCAAGGAAGATTTATCATTCTTCAATGATAATTTTCATTTTATTTATTCCTCCACATCCCTAAATTAATATTAAACCACGATGGTATAATTAAATTAGTACCTTACATATTAAAATATTTTATTTTTCTAAGGGGGTGACCTATAACCATCGACACTTTCATCAAATAGTTTACATAATCTATATTTGTTTGTACGACAGACTACCTCCTCGCTAACCAATGCCATTTATATTTTTCATTACCACCTCTAACTGTTGGGTATGATGATAAATGTCAATTATATGTATATATATTATTTATACATGATTATTCCTATGGATTAATTATGTCATATACAATGTTCATACATTCAATTTCATAGGGGATGTGGTAATGTCTCTAGTGTGTATGGTGGACTACCATGTAGCGAAGCAATGTGCTTTGTTTTTCAATAAATGAAACACGAAAGGTTATGAAGATAAATTTAATGAATATATGTAATATAAGTGATATAAATTAAATAATAATTATATTCAATATATTATTATCATTATGAAAAGATAATATATTAATTTCATTATTTCTTTTTCACTCGATTAATGATGATAACATCATTCATGTACATGTGGACTACTGTCTTCACGAAAAAATGTGGATATCCTTACATCACCACAGCAAATATATGCTATATATAAGTACAATTAATGAAATAATATTCTATTATGATCATTTTTAATGTTAAAATATTAATTACCACCTTTCTATAATGATATTTGAAAAATGGAAATGTTACTCATGTGTACATACAACCTACCATCCTCATGATCTTAACGTATTTCATTTGTCAACACCATCTTTAATGATTGTTCATAAAAATAAAATTTATGTATATGTATTATACTTATTTCATGATTATTATTATTGGGATTATATAACTATATAATATATTCAAGAAGCACATCTTTCATGATGAAACATACATGAAAAAACAAGGCAATTAACAACAAAAATGAAAGTGTGTTAAGGAAAAAGTGGTAAGTTGTTATAAAAGAATCATATATGATATTATAAATATTTTTATGGTTCTATTAAAAGTTTAAAAAATGTTTAAGACCACTATGTAGGAGGTTAAATCACTTTAAACCTAAATAAAGCACATGGTATTGGATTTCATCTCAATTTTATTTCATTGAGGTATGTTGTAATGTTATGAAGAAAATTTCATTTTTATATTGAATATACTACCAATTTTACATGTAAGATAATGGTTTATAAGTAATTTCTATTATTTTAGGTTTCAATTTTAATTATTTCATCTATATGTAATTGAATTGAAAATTACTAAGCAGTAAAGAACTTCATAACTCAATTTCTTTTCTTTGGGTTGTATTACATCTCCACTATCTATGATATTATAATATTATGTTCATAATGAATTTTTATTATAGTATATTTCATTTAAACATTTTTTATGTGTATTTATAGTTAAAACACATAACAATTTCATTTATTAATTCTCACTTCAAAATTATGATCATTATAAGGGTTTATTTCTCAAAATCATTCTAATCAATGTTGTTTATTATTACATTTTAGTTAAAAGAAATTATTTGATCATTTTATAAATAAAACAATTTAATTTTATCATCCTTAGGTTATTCCAGATATTTTCAAGTAAAATTTCTAATTTCCCACTCTTTGGTACTTAAAATAATTGATAAATTTTTAAAGAAAATCCAACTTCATTTCTCTTATCGATTAGAAAAATGTTTTCATCCCAATTTTTTTTTCTAAAAATATTTATAAAAATATTTTTAATATTTTTAAAATTATTTATTAAATAAAAATTTATTAATTTTCCCTTTTTATATTTTTTCAAAGGAAACATCTTTTCGTTTTCTGTACAGGTCACTTTTCTAACATTTTTACATTACAAAAAGAATTTTATTTTTAACTTGGACTACTTGTATGAAATTACTCATCGATAATACCATCATTTATTTGAAGAATACATCACACGTTTACATGATTTTTTTTAATGAATATTATTTTTCCCTTATTATAGAAATTACTAGTTTTTAAAGTGATTTTTATGGAAACGGATTTTCAAAATGTTTTATGTTTTAATAGTGATTTTCAAAACAAAAATGGTATTTTCATGAATATTTTTTATAGATAATTTTATAGTCTTTCTATTAAAAAACCCTTTATTTTAAATATATTTCCTTGGGGATATGTCATTTTAATACCATTCTTATTCTTCTTCGGGATGGTTTATAGTAATTTTTACTAAGTAATATATGGAAATTCACTTTCTTGATTCATTTTTGTATTAAATAGATTTACCTAGAAATATTCACTTTCCAATGATCATTGGATATTAAATTTCTCTTATATATGCATATTATTTATCATGTAAAATATTATTTCTTAAACTGTATCCCATTTCTATATTCTGTGTTTTACTTTGCAAGCTATATGATTGGTTGGGAAAATAGTGATAATCTATTTTCCTTCTTAAAGATAGATATTTGATGATAATGCCCATTGTTCTAGAATTAAATATTTTATTCGATATGTGATGAATGATTTGGTCATTCATGACATGGTTGGGGCATAGTTATAGATATCCCCTCAATGAATCAGTAATTTCATGAGGTAAAATAGAAAGCTAGCATGAAATGTGTTCTCCAAACTGTTTGAGTTAGTACCCTATAGTTTTAAACTATCTTGTGAAAGGTATTGACAGTAGAGGTATCATGTGCCTAAGATATGACGTCCCACAGGTATGCATTTACTTCATTCATAATTAAGTTATTTTAAAAAAAAGGCAGTGTTACAATTCATTCTCGAGGTGCAATGTGTTTAAACCAACACAAAATGAGAGAAATACATGAAGATATAACAATAAGCCTAAAAAACCACAATGAAAGGATAAAACAAAAACAACATGCCATTAGATAAGAAATCACCTCATTCCATAGTGCAGCAACTCCGATCAAGCTCCAAGGCCTCCAGGTCCAGTCATGGTGCAACATCGAATTCCACTAGAAGGGGTCTTCAGAAGTGGCTTCACCGACAACAGCCACATCCAACCATAACTGACTGAACTGATGGCCTCAACTAGCATAAACAGTACAAGGCCTAATCAAAACATAAAAAGATAGAAGAGTGTAGAGGGAACCAAATGTTCAGGCGCCATCACACTCGAGTATTAGGCCTTAGGAAAAAACATAATTTCCTTAATCTTCAAGCATCTCCTAGTACTATTACATAGAGAAAATTGTTCATTTTGAGAGAATTAGTGAATAACAACAACAAAAAACAAAGATAGATACCATAGAGAAGATCTTAAAGAAGATCAAACCCATGGTATGCCTCTGATGTATAAGTTAGGATTCTTCTTGTATTCATCAACCATCCTTGTGAACATTCGTTTTCTGATTTTAAGGTATGTGTTAGCTGAAATATGATGATAACGATATTTATGATGTGTTATTTCATCTTGCTCCTCTAACCATGAAAAAACCTCATCACTCACATCATCATACTCTCTAATATGATATGCATTTCTATACATGAGATCTTTGTTGTACTCCTCCTCCTTATCCGAGCTTGCAAAATGTTCAACCGGCAGTTTAGAGGGATCATCATATTTCTTAGAAGCTTGAAGGGATCTTTTAACTATTATTCTTTCTAAATCAGAATAGTCTCTTTGTTTCTTAGTCCTCTTGGGATTTGGGGTTATGTATCCATCCGCATCCACCACCAATTGTTTCCCTTTTCGAGCACTTTATTTGAGGAACTCTTCCTCAATTCTATCTGGTGGTTCTTCTTCTCCCTGAAGAGAGTCATCAAAGAGGCCTCCTTTCACCTTTTCCCTTGATTCAGGAGTGTAAAGAATATTCCATTGATCCTCCTCCATGAAAATGTGACACTATTGATACCAGTGATAACAAGACCAGTTTCTATAGAGCATGACAATCCCTAACTCTTAGGGGGGTGACCATCTTTATTCACATCATTCGTTGGCTCTCCCTCAGATCTTTGACCTTAGGTCTGACATGTTTCGGGCCGTAAAAATTTGAGGCATTACCAAGCCTAGATCAATGGTTACAATAGTTTGGAATACATACATACCCAACCTCTTGATAGAATCCATAATCTCTAGTTTGGATCCAAAAGTGAGATGGAAGATCCTTAGATACATCAATTTCCACACAAATTCTGGAAACAAAGTGTCGTGTGAGAGATTTCATCTCCAAATCCAATTTCAAAGGATTACCAGTCAGTTAAGAGATCAGAAACAAAGCCTGATGTTTGAACAGATGCAACGGTAGCCAAGGAAAATAGTCCCAGATTGGCACTATAGGCTATTCAGTGATAGGATTGAAGTCTGGGGTCTATTTTAGAACATTCATGTGAGAACCCCCAAAAAACCATGAATGGTTTGCCCAAAAATTATAGTAGTCATTCTCAGACAAGAACTGAAACACAAAAATTGATGAATTGAGGATGCCAATATGAAATCCCGAAAAACCAATGGTTTTATGGTATGATCGTAAAAACCCGTACTAAGAATTTTAGCCCCCCCTTATTTTTTTTCATTTCCTAGAAATAAATGATGTGTACTATGAAAGATCTGAAATGATATTCTTTAGGGATTAATGATAATGTAAAAAAAAATTATGTTGTAATTTTTGTAATAAATTGTAATATATGAATCATGTTTGAATCTATCTTACCAGGACAATTAAAATGTTAAACACTTTAGTATTTGATTCCTTATATCTTATGACAATGTTTTAAAGTTTCCACGAGCTTTAATATATAGGGTTTGATTATTAGACACAATATATTTTTGACTGAATTTGTAATGGGTTTTACTAAAGGAAACCTTTATCTTATCAAGTACTATTCTCCAATGATTATCACTCCATAAAAGTGAGGGACAAGTTCCTTGGTTACAAGTGAATCTCAAGAGGGTTCTCACAAACCAAATATATATGGGACTAGTTTCTTGGTCACTACTAAGATCAATGGATATAAATATAATATGTATTTTTAGTCGAAGTGTTGATATTTGGAGGCTCACATTTGGCATTAGTTTTAATCCTTTTCAATTGTGTTTTCCTTATATTTAATTTTCTTTATTTTATCATTTAATATCGATTGAAATAAATTTTATTCAGTTATTTTAAATATTAATTTACTTTCATATTAATTTTATAAAATTAATTGAATTTATCAATTATCACTCAATTCATTTCTCACTTTATTATTTCATTATCATTTTAATAAAAAAAATCATTTTTTACTTACGATTTAAATTTTAAAAGGGAAATCCCTCCCTCATTCCATATTTATCTGACCAATATATATGACCACTAGAATAGTAATAATATCCATTTAAATAGTAGTATATTAGTTTAAAAGTAAATTTAAATTTATAATAGTTATATCTTAAATATATTATTATATTTTCATATACACATTATAAATCAATACATATGATATTTTGAAATTACATTTTTTTGAAGTAAATAAAAAATATATCTCCCTTTAAAAATCATATAATATAGAAAATATATATTTTTAATTTAAATTAATTATTTCTCACAATTAGAAATTTACTTTTATAAAATAAACATCATTTTGAAACAGCGTGTTAGAATTAGGTTGGGGGAATGTTTAATAATTTTTTTAAAGTACTTCTTTTATGACAAAAAAATACAATTTTCTGTTTTCAGTATATTTTATGAATTAATAAATACATGATAATTAATATGAGAGTATAAATGACCAAAAATTAGTTATTTTAGTAATATAGTTCATTTTAAATAATGAAATAATTTTACAAACATATAAATAACATTTCAAAGACTAAAATAAAAATTAATGTTTTCAAAAATAATATTTTGTGGAAAAATTACTTTCCCATGCACATAGTAATATTAATTTTCTTTTCTAATTAAAAAAATTAAAAAACCATTCCTTCAATTTATAATGCCATTATCTAAAATCATGGGTAATATAATGGTTTCCTATCTTCTAAAACCATTATTTATGAGGCCTATGATTAGAAATTTATAAATAATAATACTCATTTTTTTATATATACACACCTAAAAACCCCATTTCATTCACATTATTGATCATTAGTACATCCCACCCTCTCTTAGTCTCATTAATTCCTTTCAAAAATCCCCCAAACCTTTATTGAATCACCCCTATAAACTTAGTAAGTGATATTTAAGGTGAGGCATTCACTTCCTATACCTTTTCATTCAAGTACATCCTTTTTAGTAATATTTATAATTTTTAAGTTATAATGATTTCTAGAGTTAAAATCATTACATTATTTTACAATTGATTTTTTTATCAATGATATACTTTTATCATATCTCATGAACCCCTTAAATCAAAAATTTTATATACATGTCTTGTTTCCAAAATCATTCTTCAATTTTACATGAAACCCTTTTTAATTTTGAATACCCAATAATTTTTCATTTAGAGAAATTTATATAATTTTAATTGGAAACCATTTTTTGGATATTCCCTTATATGAAACTGACATTCCCTCATATAGGTTCAAAATATTGAACTGCTCATGCTTTTATGTTCTTCTAAACTCATAGTCTATATGAAACCCATTCCCCTTCTCAATGGATTATTGATGAAATAATTTCTTATGATATATATTATATATAGAATACATCAATATTGATATATGATGGGTTTTCCATAATAACACTCCAATGCATCGTGTAATGTTTTATCTCATGAGATACCATGTACGGTGCACATGGAGTTATCGTAGAACAAAATGAAATGATGTATTGGATTTAAGCCACAACATATGATTATATTTTCATTTTTATATTACTTACAGATTACTCTGATTGCAAGATCTTATAATATCATCTTTTACAAATCATGAAACCATATGTAACATGATTACACTGATTTTTCCTTATCGATAATTATAAATCATACCTTTTCATTGTGTATTCCATAATATATCCTATACAATATTAGAATATCAATGTGCTATAGGAGAAAGTGATAGAGTGTAAAAAAGCATGGTGTTGTCTCAATTTACTATTCTTATATTTAAGTATCTGATAATCCAAAGTCCTTAGAATTCTATATTTTTGGCTGGTGTTTTATTGATCTTTATATTAAAAATCATGTAATAAAATGTTTAATGAGATTTGTGGTATTATAGTCTGTATCAAAGTACTTCCTTTTTATTTTTAGGGATTCTCATTGAGAGAAAATTAGTAAAATCTATATGGATAAGTATAGACATATGAAATCCTCCTAAATTATAATAAATTATAATTTGTGTGGTTTTCCTGGTAATGAAATCCCTATATAGATACTACAAATGGATGAAGGTTCTAGAACAAATTCACCTAAGGGTAATAACCCTAGAAGGAATGTTATATATTAAATTGATCTTCACTTGGTGCATGAAAAGTTTCCTAATAGCACACTTGGATTGACACTATTGTGCAATAATTTTTGGATTATTCATAGACTTATAAGGAACCATTATGATTGATTTAAATGTATTATTACATAATTTGATGATGTGTAATTAAAAAACCATATAATAAAATGATATTTGATAATCTATATTGAAACTAAGATATTTATAAGTTGGGGTATATATGTGATCCCTTATAAGGTAAGTAGTTTTTATTTTTTATTTTCTTATGGAATCAAGTATCGTCATCCCTAAATTTAATGAAATGCTTTATATGATAGTATCAAGATTAAAAAACTTCGTGGTTGTACTAGCATAACTAACTCAAATTATGATTAATTATATAAATCACATCAAACTACCACCTTATCCTAAGAGAGAACAAGTTATAATTGAGTATATTATGTGATCAAGGAAACATATTTTTAGTTGATCTTCAAATCCTATAATAGTGATGAAATGGATAAAATATATTGTTAAAATATTCCATGTTGTCGAATGCTCCAAGAAAGAGAAAGTGACTTTGATCATATATATATTGGTGAGGGATAATATGATCAGTTGTAGAAACAAATGAAAAAAAAATTCCAAGGAATACATTGAATCTGTGAAATATGATGGATTTATGAAGATATTTTTCAACCAATAATTTCCAAGTACTCTAATTCTTAAAATTAAGTGGGAACTCATTGTATATATGATAAAGGAGGACATGTGTATTAGGTTTTATGAAAAACAATTCACAAGGATTGCATGATACACCTCTAAATTTACACTAGATGTTGACAATATAGTTGAATTATTCTTTATTGGACTAAATATGAGTATTCAAAAATATTAGATGATATGAGAATTTGATGACTATGAAGAAATTATTCGATGCACCCTTAATTTCGTGTTAGACTTTGGTGATTCTTAGTTAAACTATGGGATTATAGATATAGAGATTATAATTTAGTTTGGATTTATATGATCTTTAGATAATCCTCTTGGATGAAATATAATCGAACTACTGGAATTCTATAAGTGTAGGAAAATGAATCTTAGAAACTATCACAAGGGGGGAAGGATGTGTTTCAAATGTGGAACAAAATGACATCAAACTAATGAATGTTAAAAGGATATGGATAATACCAAAAATGTGATAGAAAAAATAAGGTTTATACCAATCCTTATCACATGGTCCATTGATTCAACTATTATGAACCTATACACTTTATAAACCACTACTCGAAGACAATGGTTGTCCAAGATAACTGATGATAACACCCTCTAAGACAACGAGCGAAGGGATATTATTATTCTATATATAATACTGAGGTGGATCATAATAACAAAGTGTAGAGTAGAACATTTGTTATTCCATTAATAATAAAAAATGTATTAAAGGATCTTAATTCTATATATTTTTTGATATCAGGAATTTTTAGTAGAACCATTCACACACCACCTAAAAAAATGGATTTTAATTTATCAGTTAAAAGATAAAACATGGAAATTATTACATATTAAACATGTAATACTCTTAAGTCAATATTTGTGGCTTGAATCTCCTAGAAAACCTTTACACACTTACATTAGTGGAATTTGATGCTATATTAGGAATGGATTTATTGTATTTATATAAATCCAACATCAATTATCATGAGAATCAAATAACTTGTAATGTCCCAAATCATCCTCTAATTGTATAGAAGTATAAGGAAGAGGATTAGTATAATTTGAAATCTGGTTCTCAAGAGTGTATAATGTTGACTTATGGATAAGAATACATATCTCAAATGATTTAGACAAAAGAAAGTCTATCGCTTGAATACATTAGCATTAGGGGGAATATATTAACACATTCCTTGAGGATTTTCTTGGATTTTACTCATGAACATAAGGTTGAGATCACAATTGAACTTATACCTAGAGATATTCTAATATCCAAGAATCTTTATAGAATTACCACCATTAAATTGGATGAACAAAAAAATTACTACAAAGGAATCTTGATAAGGGTTTCGTATTCCAAATTTCATCATCATGGGGAGAACAATTCCTCTTTATTAAGAAGTAGGATGGGTCAATGTGACTTTACATTTACTATCACGAACTAAAATATTACATGATAAATAAAATGTATCTAATTACATGAAGTAGTAAAATATAAAATAATCTTCATGGATCCCATTATTTCACTAAAGTGGACCATATCTTCGGTATCAACAGTTCAAGGTGGGGAAAGAGAATATACCCAAGACTTCTTTTTTACATGGTAAAGACACTGTATGTTCATAGTTATTCCATTCAGATACTCAATAATCCATAATTTTCATGAACATAATTAACAAATTATTTATATATTACCCTATATGTTTTTATAGTGGTTTTTATAGATGATATTCTCAAATACTCCAAAATAAATAAGGACCATGAGGGGTGTTTAAGTACTATACTAAACTCCTTGAGAATAGTTAAATTTCATGAAAAGAATTGTAAATATGAGTTCTATGTTGGGATACTATCCTTAATGGGACATGTTATTATGAGAAAGTGGATATATGTGGATCCTTAGAAGATAAGGGTGGTATAGGAATGGAAAAATATATATATTAGTGATCCATAGTTTCCTTGGATTAGCTGGGTACTATTTTCAATTTTTGAGAAATTTTTATGATTTTCAAACTAGTTAACCAATATTTATGAGAAGGATTTATTGTTTTTCAAGATAGATTAATGTGAATAGGGGTCTAAAGAGTTGATGAAGTGGCTATTCACTCCACCTGTACTCATAATAATCTCTTATGTGGAATAATTTTTGACCTAAAATGATGCTTCCAAGAAGGCAATGGATTGTATCCTCCTGAAAAATGATAAAGTGATAGATGATGACTTGCAATACTTGGTGGTTCCTAAGTAAAATTATACAAAACCTGACATGGATATTAATTCAATAATTTTCACACTAATTATTTAATAGAATAACCTCAATGGAGAGAAGTATGAAATATATATAGATCATAAGATCCAAAAGTATATATTCACACAAAACGAGCTCAACATGCACCGAAGAGGATGGTTATATATAATCATAGTTTTTGATTACATAATCCACTACCATACTGGGAAGGTGAATGTAACACCCCAAGCTTCTACGGTACGCTTCTCTTTGAATAATGCGATAGCGTGTGTTGTACGCAACATTGAGTTCTAACACACCACAACCAATCAAACTAGATGTTATGAATAGTAATACCTACTTTTTGAAATTATATATATTTTATATTTCAAAATGGACTTCATTTTTGGTTTCAGAATATCGAAATTATCCTAAGATGAATTTTTGGTATTTTTCTGAGAACTTCCAATTTTTATGAATAGTGAAAAATACTTAAAAACAACTTTTTTAATAAAAATAATTTATAGTGATAAATTATATTATTGAGTGGTTTTAAAGTATAATTAGAATATATTTATACCATTTTATCCAATGGTGTTCATTAGAATTAATTTCACTTTGAAATTGGACCTAACCAATTGTCAATCTTTTGATATATATTGTTTCTTATAAACACGCTAGTTATTGTGACAGTGGGAATTAATTATAAAATTAATTAATAAAAAATATATGTTTGTAATTTTGTAATATAGACATCATTTTTGAATTCGGAATATCAATTATAGCTTAGGGTAAAATTTTGGCATTGTTCTGAAAAACTTCAATTTTTTATGAATAGTGAAACTACTAAGTGGTAGTTAAAAAACTGAATTTTTTCATAAAACTTAATTTTACCGCTTCTGTGAATGGAATTTCGAAAATCCGAGAGACACGGTTAATATCAAGAAGTAAAATATGGTTCAATGGGATGAAAATAATTTTTGGTGAATAGTAACTTTTTACTTTTATTTACCACGGTTAAAAGTAAATAGGGTAATTAAGGGTTAAAATGATATTAATATTACCCTAACACATGTCCTAATTCTATTTGACAAGTGGATATCGACCAAAAACAACCTTAGGAATAAAATATTATCATTTAGGTCCACTTGGATTAGATTAGGACATTTATTATTATTTAATTCAAAGAAGAGTTAAAAGAGTTAAAATCAAAGTTTATTTACTAAAACATTTTTAATATAGGGTTATACATAAGATAAATTCGATTGTAAATATTCATTAGAAATCTAATAGGATTTCCTACATAATGATATTTTATTTATAATTTTTTAGACATTAAATAATTTAATTTATTTATGACACAATGATGATGCAGTAATTACCTAATTAATGAAAAATTAGAATAATTGATATTATAAATACCCAAATAAATATAATTTGAGACTTTTTATGAATTAAACTAATTTTTTAGGATAATATGACATATTATTATTGATTAAATTAACTTTTTTCGAAGTAATCTTTCTGTTATAAGTTTCAAAAAAATCAACTATTGAATAGTGTCAAAATTGACATAAAAGAGTTTTTAAAACAAATATTATATTATTAATTGATATTAAATTCCTAAAAATCTAAGGTTCGGCCAAGAGACTTATATCATGATAGGTGTATCATTAATGGACCACTATGGGGTCGCTTGGATGTATATGGTAAGTTTATTAACTATATAATATAAAAATACAAAGTGACATGGTAAATGTCAAACTAATTAACTAAGAGTTAAAACTAAAAGATAAGGTTATTAGAGTAACCCACACCTGTCTAAATTCTATTTTTTGAATGGTTTTAGACCTATACCCCCCTTAACCTTTTAATAATAAACTTTGGAGCCATTAGAAACCGAATATGAATTTATTATAAATTAATATTTCTAGCTTTTCCAAAGGTGCCCTCACTCCTCTTATAGAAGGGAACTCCTCCTTCTCATTTCTTCACACATTCAAAGCCTTTTGGTTCGGCCAAACTCTACCCAAATACTCTATCAACTTCCATCACTACAAACAAGAGGCCTTAGTTTGATCATAAAGCCAACCTAATGATCCCTTTTGATCAAATCAAAAGGAAGAACCCGAAGAAGAGGTAATGTTTTCACCACTCCTTTTCAAATTCATTTCTTCTTCCACTTATTCTTTCTTTGTTATTACCATTATAAAATACTAACTCAAGTATCTTTTTATATACTACGATGTTATTATAAATATGGTACAGCCATATTCAGTATTCTATCCACCCTTTGAATAACATGTCACCATACGTGCGTACGTACGGCTTACCGTCTCCACGTCATGGTGTAATTGTTATTCAATATATTATTATTTGTATGGGTATAATAATGATGTGTAACTCATGTAAATAATAAATATAACATTATAATGATTCTTTATATGTTATATACCATCCAATTATATATCATTTTAATCTCAAAATAATGATATTGTCGCTCGTGCGTACGTACGGACTACCGTCTCCACGAACACGATGAGATTAATTCTCCATCGTATCCATTAAAGTATAATTATCATTTTATGATTTAAAAATAATGTTTAATGAATTGATATAATTCTGGATATGAATAAGATACAACCTATCCATGACAAACATGGCTTACGTAACAAAACATATGAAATAAAACGAGTATGTTAACACCCGAAACGACGATAATACTAAGATATTATTAACAAAGCAATGTTAAAAGATCATATATGATATCATATTAATATATATGATTCTTTTATAATTTAATAACAATTTTTTCACCATTATACAGGAGGTTAACCTACCCTCAACCAAGGAAAAGTACAAGGTAAGGGTTTATTTCGCAATCTCTTCATATCCGAGGTTGTTTATACGTAATAATCTACTGGGATCTCTTTATCATCCACATCCATGTTTCTTAAAAATGTATTTCAAAACATTTTTACTATTTAAAAGAATATGGGTTAAAGTCATTTATACCCTTGTTTTACCTTTTATGAGAGTTTTTATAAACGAATCTTTCCGTCGTTTTCCAAACAAGGTGCTTTTTAACCTTTTCGACAGAATTAAGGTAAGAATGTTTTTTTAAATTATACGGCGGGTGCGGTTATTTTCCGCTGTTATAAAATCGTCGAAGCTTCCCTTACAAGCTTATAATAATATTTTCAAATAAAATGTTTTATTTTATAAATATATGACTCTTAAATGATTTCAAAATAGAAAGAGATATTTCTCTAAAAAGAGTTTTGATTTCATCTATGTCAACATCCTTTGACGGATTTTACGCTTATTTTAAGTTGATTTATTATGATACAAAACTTCTATATTGTATTGAATGTTTTGTGATATGTTTGATTGTGGATGTGTTATTTTTATACCATTCATGGTTTATGGAGAAAGTATTGACATTTCGTATGCTAGTTTTAATACGAATGTTTATGTTTTGTTTAAAACTGTTCATATGAGGAATGTATTGGACTTAATATGTGACGGGTGGAGCCCGCTATAGCTCCTAGATGCATCGGTAGGTCTCATGAGACAAACTGGTGTCTTGGAACATGGCCTTGGAAAAATCTTATTTGCAGTCTTGGCACAAGGCCTTGGCTATGTGGTTATGATAGTCTGGCATTATGCATTCCATCATTATGAAAGTGGTTATTGATATTGCATGTGATTATTTGATTAGTAGAATATCCATGTGAATAAGTTAATGGAATTATTTCATTTTATTTTTGCCATACTATGTTGATGTTCAAGTTTAAAAGGCTTTTGTTTTAGTTATACATTGCCTTAAATGTTTATTCTTATTTACGAAAGTTTCCGCTATATTGTTATCCTTATTGGGCATTTGAGCTCACCCCTTTTCTATGTTTTATTTTTCCCAAGATGTGAAGAAGTAAATTATGAATGAACTGCAGGGATAGTATGAGGGGATCAGAGTGTGGAATATGGGAACTTTGTTGTTTTAATTTTCATTTCTATGATGTAATATAAAACTTCATAAATATATCTAGTGTTTCCAAGGCTACTAAACCAATTGGTCTTTCTAGATTTGATCTTTCTTGTGATCATGCCAATGTTATGTAATAATGCACCGACTCTGGGTAACTGAGGTCAGGGCGTTACTGTTGAGTCAATGAGGTTTTCCTTATGACTTTTCCATTCCTTCTTGTTTTGAAAATCACAAACATCTTATCTTAAGGAAAATTGCTTTTATAAGGAAAATTGCTTTCTTAAGGAAAATCTCTTTTATAAGAAAAATTATCCTTATCATATTTTTTATCCATATTTTTCTTAAGTATGAGATTCGGATTCATTTTCTCGGAATCGTTAAAACTTTGATATAAAGCGTTCTGTTTTAGAATTCGGATTCTGGGCAAGAACTATAAGGAAGTTTCATTCCGAATTCCGGATATGAACTCTGACTAAGTTATATTCCAGATTCAGGATTTGAATTCTGAAGAAGAATTCTCATTACGAATTCTCATTACGAATTCTAATGAAGAAAGCCCATTCCGAATTCTCATTCCGAATTCTGATGAAGAGTTCTCATTACGAATTCTGATGACGAATTCTCATTACGAATCATGATGATGAATTCTCATTACGAATTCTGATGACGAATTCCTATTCCGAATTCTCATTCCGAATTCACCTATTAAACAGAATTTGAGTATCTTTGTTTTATACTCTCTGAATTAATTCAGACTCCGAAAACTATCTTTGTTAGACTCCGAACTTCTACATTGCTTACACTTCTAAAATTTGTCTACTCTTTACTATTGTTCCTTACACTCCGAACCTTCACTCCGAAGTTTTCATTCCGAACTTTTATGTTAGAGTTTAAAACGATGTCGTACATTCTGTTACACTTGTTTTGTTATAAAACGATGTCTTCAGTTTTGTTATAAACTAACCGTTGTCTAAGTGACACATGTACAGGTCCCTCCGATCTTTAAGGAAAATATGACCGTTGGAGAAGGATCCGACCTTACCTATAAATAGGAGCTCATTTGAAAGAGCTCGGTGCTAAAAAAAGTGCTGAAAGGCTGACTAATTTGCTTGAAGTGATTTCTAGAGAGAGAGGCTCTTATTAACTCTCAAAGCTTCGTGCGACTCCGAATGTTGGTGATTACATTCGAGGGCTTCCGGGGATAGGAAGACAGAGGTGCCGACTACCTTAAAGTTCGAGGGCTTCCTTGCTGAGGAAGACAGAGGTTTCCAACTACCTTGAAGTTGAGGGCTTGCGGGGATAGCAAGACAGAGACTCCGATCTTCGTATCGAGGGCTTACCCTGGTGTGGGTAAGACAGACTTTCTTGAAAGTATAAATCAAGGGACCTTTATCCAAGGTTGTTGGATACCTTTCTCTTTGGGTTAAAAGACTTATATCTTGTTACTAGTAGTTCTACTACTTGTTTCTATTCCACTGCATTTTTTAATATAAGGAAAGTATAACATTCTTATACTTCCTTATTTGTACTATGATTAAGTTAGATTCTATACGCTTTAAGGTAGAATCTTATATTGTAATCTTTTGTTAAGTTTCAATTTTCCGGAACTATTTTTCCGGAACCTACTTTCGGAATCTCTTTCCAAGTTTGCATTTGGAGTTAGAGGTGTTGTGAATTTGCTTAGTTTAACCTTTTTAAACTTAGCCTTTTCCTTTGCTTAAGGAAACATAGTTATTCTTAACTAACTTTAAAGGTTCCAAAGGAATTTTTAAAGTATACAATTCACCCCCCTCTTGTAAATTGAGCATCTCATACTATATTTCGATCCTACAATTGGTATCAGAGGAGGTCTCTGAAATACTTGTACTCACATACAAGTTTTTCTTGCTCACTTTATCCTTTCGGACTTTCTCATTCCGAACTTTGTGATTACGAATCTTTGCTACTAACAAGTTTGTGTGCAAAGTTATTTTAGTATGGCAGGAATTAATTTTGGATCTATTGACAATCTAAATCTGACAAGACCACCTATATTTGATGGTAATGATTATGAATACTGGAGAGATCGTATGAAGACTTTTGTTATCAATACTGGAGTAGACAAACTTTGTTATTCTTACTGGTGATTATAAAATTCCTGACAAGGAAGTCCGAACCTTTACTAACCAGGAAAAGCAAGAATATCAACTAAACTATAAGGTACACAGCACTTTACTATGTTCAATGACTAGAAATATATATAGCCAAATTTCTTCTTATGAAGCAGCTAATTTTATATGGAAGAAGTTAGAAGTTACACACTTTGGGACTTCCAAGGTGATTGAGACTAGAAGAGCTATGCTTAGAGCTGAATATCATGGCTTCAATTTTCCTTATGGAGAACCTATCCGTAAAGTTCAACAAAGATTTATGACTATTGTCAACAGTCTACAATCCATGGGAGAGAAAGGTTTAGATGATGAAGCTCTTGTGGACAAGATAATTGATATTATGCCCAATGAGTGGGAATCCAAGAGAACAGCTATAGATGAGAACAGGAAGGTCACTCAAATTACTCTTGATGAATTATTTGGAACTCTTCTACAACGTGAAACAAGAATGAAGAGAGATGCTGACAACATCAAGAAGAAAAATGGAAATGGTACTGTTGCTTTTACTACAACTTCAAATCAGATGAAAGCTAAGACTCCTGAGAGAGTAACCAGATCCAAGTATAAGAAAGTCATTTTTCAATCCTAATCTAGTGAGAGTGATGTTTCAGAAAATGAATTAGCCAATCTTGCTCGAAGGATGAACAAGATAGCTGGGCAGAGAAACTTTCAATCTAAGTATAAGAAAAAGGACAGGAAAGATAAGAAAGATGGAGAAGTTACTTGTTATGAATGTAAAAGAGCTGGACATATTAGACCAGATTGCCCAATGCTCAAAAAGAAAGAAAGGAAGGAAAGACATTCAGACAGGAACAGAAAGAAGTACTATAAAACTAAATCTAAGAATGTTCTGAAAGCCAATGACACTTGGAGTGCCAATGGTGGTGACTCTTCAGATTAATCTTCTGATTATGAATCTTCAGGACAGAAGAATCTTGGTCTTATAGCTAGATTACCTATTGATAATCATTGTCTTATGGCTAAGGTACGAAATGCTGAATCTTTGACCAATGTTTCTTTAAACTCTAATGATAGTAAGTATTATAACTCTTCTGATGAAGAATCATCCTCTGATGAGGAAAATACTTTACCTACTTATGAAGAAGTCTCTAGGTTTGCTGAACTTCTTGAGATTGAGAATTCCAAACTCAATAAGAAACTTGATAAGGCAAACTCTAGGAACTCTATACTTACAAAAGAGATATCAGATCTTTCTAAAGATCTTGATAAGAAAAATGCTGATTTTGAAAATATTTCAAAAAATCTTTAGGAAGTAAGTTCAGAGAAGAACAAACTTTCTAAAGAATTAGAAAAAGTAATTTCTAATAAAAATGTTTTCGAGCCTAACTCTAGTTCTAAAACTAATGATTTTAAGGATAAAAACTTGGTTGTAAAACTCAAGTCCGAAATTTTTTCCTTAAAGAAGTGTTTATCAAACTTTACCCATGGTAAATAAAATTTTGATAAGATGTATTCCCAAATACGACCTTTAAGAAATAAATCCGGATTTGGTTATACCCATGCAAAACCTATTTTCAGTAACAATTATTTTGTTCCTCAAAGTTCCCCATTTTGTACCAAGTGTAAATGTGGTGGTCACTGGGCAAAGAATTGTTCCTTAAACAAAACCCAATCTCTAGGATTTCAGAAAGCTTGCTTTTCTAAGAAAATGTGGGTTCCTAAAATTTTATTGTCTGGAAATCTCGGATCCAAACAAGTTTGGATTTCGAAAGTCTAATTTTCTTCTTGATTTTAGGATAATAAAGAAAGTACCAGCAACAATACATGGTACATGGATAGTGGATGTTCCCGGCACATGACTGGTAACAAAAGTTTTTTTGAAAAGATTATCAAAACGAAAGGAGGAAAGGCAACTTTCGGAGACAATGCTAAGGGAGAGATTGTTGTTATTGGTAATATTGTGTTTTTAGGTAAAACCTTGATTTCAAATGTTCTTTTTGGTAAGGGTCTTAAGCACAACCTCATTAGCATAAGTCAATTATGTGATGAAGGTTACCTTGTGAATTTTAGGAATGATAAGTGTTTAGTTCACAATTCCAAGGAAGAATTTATTCTCTCAGCCAACAGGCAAGAGAATGTCTACACTTTGAACCTAGAAGACCTCAGGAGCCAAGATTTACCTCGCCTAAGTGCAATGGAAGACCATTCCTGGTTGTGGCATAGAATATTAGGACACTGTAATATGAGAAACCTATGTAAACTCTCTAAGAAGAAACTAGTTAATGATCTGCCGGAGCTTAGATTTGATTCTTCTAATGTTTGTGATCCTTGTCAATATGGCAAGCAACATAAATCTAGTTTTAAATCAATCGGTGAAGTCTCAACAACTGATGCATTACAGTTAGTGCACATGGATCTTTTTGGTCCAACACAAACTAGAAGTATTGGAGGCAAATACTATGTGTTTGTTCTAGTTGATGATTACACTAGATTTACTTGGGTCTATTTTCTAGCAAAGAAATCTGAATCTATTTATTATTTCAAAAGTTTTAGAGCTCAAGTTAAAAATGAGAAAAACCTTCCATTGAAAACTATTCATAGTGATCATGGAGGAGAATTTCAAAATTCTGATTTTGAATCTTTTTGTAGTAAGAAAGGTATTACTCAAAATTTTTCAGCACCTAGAACTCCTCAACAGAATGGTGTAGTTGAAAGAAGAAATAGAATTATTCAAGAGATAACTAGAACCATGTTGAGTGAATATTCTATTGCTAGACATTTCTGGGCTGAAGCTGTAAGTACTGCTTGTTATACTATAAATCGAGTTTTGATTAGACCTTTTCTTAATAAAACTCCTTATGAGTTATGGAATGGTAGAAAACCAAGACTTTCCTACTTCAAGGTTTTTGGTTGCAAAGTATTCATTTTGAATACTAAAGATAACTTTCATAAATTCGCACCAAAGTCTGATGAAGGAATTTTCTTAGGATATTCCACAACCTCTAAGGCTTATAGAGTTTTTAATAAAAATACTTGTACTGTTGAGGAAAAAGTATATGTAAAATTTGATGAATCTGATCCTTTTGTTTTTAAACCATCTCAACTTACATCTTTGGATGTGTTTTCAAAAACTGATTGTCAACCTTTGATAGAAGAACCTTCTGATAAGGAAATTGTTCTAAAAGATACTTCTGAAACATTTACCCCAGAAGACTTTCTACCCTATGTTGATGAACAGGTTTTCCAAAACCCAAATCAGGTGTTTCTTAAGAATCATCCCAGTGATGGTATCATTGGAGATGTAAATCAACCTTTAAGGACTAGAAGTTCCTTAAGAAATGAAGTAGAACATCTAGAATTTCTTTCCCAATTAGAACCTAAAAGCACTGACGATGCTTTAGGTGATGATGATTGGATTAAAGCCATGCAAGATGAACTAAATGAATTCGAAAGGAATAAAGTCTGGACCTTGGTTGAATGACCTAAGGACACTTCTGTTATTGGAGTAAAATGGGTTTTCAGAAATAAATGTGACGAAAATGGAGTCATTGTTAGAAATAAAGTGAGACTTGTTGCTAAAGGCTATAATCAGCAAGAAGGAATAGACTATGAAGAAACCTATGCTCCAGTAGCTAGACTTGAATCTATTCGTATTCTACTTGCTTTTGCAGCATTCTTTAATTTCAAACTTTTCCAAATGGATGTGAAATGTGCTTTTCTTAACGGTTATGTTCAAGAGGAAGTTTTTGTTGAACAACCTCCTGGCTTTGAAGATACAAAACATTCGGATGATGTTTTTAGACTTACCAAAGCTTTGTATGGCCTTAAACAAGCCCCACGAGCATGGTATGATAGACTCACTGGATTTTTGCTTCAAAATAACTATGTTAAGGGAAATGCAGATCCAACCCTTTTTATAAAGAAAGATAAGAAAAATGTTTTGATTGTTCAAATTTATGTTGATGACATTATATTTGGTTCAACTCAGCAATCTTTGACTGACTCTTTTGCTAGTCTAATGAAATCTGAGTTTGAAATGAGTATGATGGGTGAGTTAACATTTTTCCTTGGTTTTCAAATTTCTCAAAAACCAGAAGGAACCTACATATCTCAACATAAGTATATTAAAGATCTTCTGAAAAAGTACGGTTATGACAACACTAAGAGTATAAGTACTCCCATTGGTACCTCAAACTCTTTAGATCTTGACGAAGCTGGGAAACCAGTGGATCAAGCATCTTTTATAGGTATGATAGGTAGTCTACTTTACTTAATAGCTAGTCGACCAGACCTAATGTTTTCAGTATGCTTATGTGCAAGATATCAATCCAATCCAAAGGAATCTCACTTAAAGGCAGTAAAAAGAATTTTTCGCTACCTTAAGGGAACCATGGATCTAGGATTATTTTATACTTCTGGAAATGATTTTGTTCTAAAAATCTTTTCTGATGCTGACTTTGGTGGATGTAGAATGGATAGAAAAAGTACATCCAGAACTTGTCATTTCTTAGGAGATTCTTTAGTTTCTTGGTCCTGCAAGAAGCAACATTCTATAGCACTCTCCACTGCTGAAGCTGAATATGTAGCAGCTGGAAGTTGTTGTGCACAAGTGTTGTAGATGCAACACACACTCACAGACTATGGCATGAGTTTTACTAAAACGAAAATTTTGTGTGATAACACAAGTTCCATTGACCTAAGTAAAAACCCTGCACATCACTCTCGTGAAAAACACATAGATATTAGGCATCACTTTCTTAGGGATCACACACTTAAAGGAGATATTATTCTTCAGTTTATTGGAACGCAAGATCAACTTGCTGATATTTTCACTAAATATTTGCCTTCTGATACATTTGAATATATTAAACAGAAGTTAGGAATGATAACCGTATGGTAATCTTTCTTAATTAACTTTATGTTGAAAAAAACTCCTTACAGTAATAAACTCCTTTTTATAGGGGGAGTACATTTGATTGTTTATTTAACAAAGTTTTTCAAATTTTGTTTTCAAACTTTTCGGAACAAAGATTTCCGGAATGGAATTTCCGGAACTAAATTTTTTTAGACTGGACATTCTCGTACAGAATACTTCTGAAATGAAAGTATTCGTATTGAAAATTTCCGAAATGAAAATTACGTACTGGCAGTTTCATAACCAGGTTTTTGTACCGATTTTTACCCATAATGTATTTTTTGTAATATAGTTTTTCGTACTAAGTTTTTCATACTAAGTTTTTCGTACTAAGTTTTTCGTACTATGTTTTTTGTACTATGTTTTTCGTACTAAGTTCTTCGTACTAGTTTTTTTTTTGTAGTGAGTTTTTTGTAATAAAATTATTGCGAACTTTGTCTTTTCATAATAAAGTTTTTTTTCGTAGTCATCTTTATATTACCAATTACGAATAACTTTCCTAAGCCAATTCGAAAGGTATGATTTCCTTACTCAAGTTTTCGTAATCATATTTTACTTCCTGGAAGTTTCTTATATTTTGTTTTTGGATTATAGTTTTCTTAAATCTTTACTTTAATAAAAACCTCAAAAAGATCAGATTCAAGCTCTCAACCGTCAGATCTGATCTCAGCTCATTCTAACCATTAGATCAACCGGTGAAGGTGAACCGTCATCTCGTTGCCTATATAAAGGGGACCCAAATTCTCATCCCACATCGGTTTCAAGCTCTTGCGTCCTGAAGCTCTGACCCTCTGTTTTAAGGCCATTCCGAACTATAGTTGTCTCCGTTCCGAACTTCTCAGAGGATTACAGATCCGAATGTCTGCGGAGTTAGCGTCTCAAGAAATGTCTTCAACCAAGCCTATTTCTCAATGGTTAATTTACAGAGAAAGATTACTCCATCTTTATTTCTTCAACAACTATGATTCTCTTATCTCAAAGAAAATCAAGTTGAATGAATGGGAAGATGTTGCGGTATCAAAAACCGGTAATCAAGATGAAGTATATTCAGATTTACTTGTCGAGTTTTATGAATCAGTTTCCTTCTTTAAGGAAGATGATAGGGAGAAGTTTTCTTTCAAGTCGTATGGCAAGACCTACAAAATTTCTTACACCAAGGCTGCAAGCTTGGTAGGATTGTCTTATGAAGGAGAAGCAAAATTTATTTCGCATGTTTTACCGGACTCTAAGGGTAGCTTCGACAAAGAAAAAGCCTTAGAAACTCTCGGACTTGCAGATGACAAGGCTCCGAAGATTGCAAGTCTATCCACAAATTTCCAGATTCTTGAATTATGGGTGCAAGGACTTATCGTACCGAGGAAAGGCGATAAAGACAGCTTGAAGAAAAGTGAGATCTATATCTTATATTTCCTGAAAAATATAAGGAAGTTCAACTTGATGAAGCATATTCTTCTTACTATTGAGAATTTGAAGAAGGGGAATCTGAGAGCTCAGATTATTATGTATCCAGCAATCCTCTCCAAGTTAATTGTTCGGTGTCTTGAGTCTTTCAAGGAGGCTTGCAAATCTAATCCAAGAGTTTGCAAGATCATGCTGGTTAGCGATGTCACTCATAAAATAATGGATGTAGCTTTTGACAAGAAGTCTGGAAAGTTTATTGATCTACCTGCTCAAGAAGAAGTGGCTCCGAAAGCTGCTGATCCGGAATCATCTAAGCCAGTAAGGAAGAGAAAGCTGAAAGAAGTGGAAGTACAAGCAGAAAATCCTAAGTCAAAGGAAGTCCACTCCGCACCACCAAAGCCAAAGAAGAAGAAAGCCTATCCTGATGAGGTTGTTACAAAGTGGAGAGCTGATAAAGAGAAAAGGAAAGAAGGGGATCCACAGTTCAGATTGGACCCTGCGGAGGCTAAGGCTTTGAAGGAGAGAACTGCTGATGAGCTTGAAAAACAAGCAAAAAAAAGAAGCTCAAGAAGAAGATGTCTGAGGCTGAGGTAGCTCAGGCCTTGTTAAAATTCAATGAAATGGTTTCAGCAACTATTCCAATTCTGAGATCTTTCTCCCTGGAATCTCTACCTAAGACTCCAGGAAGGAATTTCGCTGCTCTAGAAGAGGCTGTTGCTAAGAATTCTGAGGATGTTGAGCAAGTGGAACAAATAGAAGAGGGTGCTGAAGGAAGTGGTGGAACCGGAGATGTGCTGAAACAAGTAAATGATTACAAGGGAACACCTTCGGAACACTTATCGCTCCGAACTTTAGAAGCTGAATCCTCGAAACTAGTTACTCCAACAATGGAAGAAGAGAAAGGAGAAGAAGAAGTTTCCTATCATGGAGAAGAAGAACAACTTTTACATGATATTTATCAGATGAAAAACGCAGAGGTTGGTGTTCAGGAAGTTGCTGATGAGGAAGATTTTGTTGTTCAAGTTTCTGATAGTGAGAAGAAAACTCCGGAACAGGATTCTATTCCGAAAAAAGATAAGGGGAAAAAAATTCTTGCTGATACTCCGAGTTCAGAAAAGAGGATGAGAAAGGAAGCTGGTAGTTCTTCAAAGAGAAAGTTGGAGCTTATTGAGGAAGAAAACTCTCCAAGCAAGATTTCAGATTCGGAGTCATCCTCGTTGGGGCATGATTTTGTTGTCCAGTCTTTAAAGAAGTTGGTGGGAACCATTCCGACCTTCTCTAGTATTGACTCAAGATGCCAGATGCTCCAACATGCATTGAATTAGAAAACCGACTCCGTATCTATGGTTATGGATAAGTGCGTTGAGATTGAAGCTCAGTTCAAAACCTTTTTTGTTGGTTACGAAGCTCATAAAAGATCTTGCAAAAGGATGACAAGCTGGTTGAAGAATACTGTGGAAGAAATGAGGTTGCTTGATGAGTTTCAAGACAATGTTAAAGATGCCTTTGAGACCGAGGACAAGAAGATAAATGAGCTGACTTCCTCCTTTGAAGAAAAGCTGACTGAAGAAAAGAACTTCTGGATTCAAGAAGTCAGGGATCTGAATAGGAAATTGAATTCTGTTTCTCAGAACTGGAAATTTGAAAGGGATCATCGGATCGATTTTGAAGAAAGGATGAAGGCTCAGGACAAAAAGATCAAAGCTCGGGAAGAAAAGCTGAAAGCCCAGGAAGAAAAAATTGAAGCTCAATCCGCAAGAATAGTGGTCTTAGAGAAGCAAGCCGAAGAAGATCATAAAGACCTAAAGAAGAACAAGACTATTCTAAAGGGGCTCATGTCAAAGGAAAAAGATCCGAAATAACCTAATCCGATCTTTTTGTTGTAATTTTTTTCTTTGTTGTCGAGATTTAAAATTTAATGAAAGTTGTACTTGTTGTTTCTATTGTTGTCATTACTAATATCTCAGGTACTTTGTTAAGTTTTTCCATTCCCTCCAATTCTTTTTGAAAATCACAAAGGGGGAGAAGGAAAAGATCCTTAAGAAAAAGAATAACTCTAATAAGAGTTTATAAAAGGGGGAGAAGAAAAAGATCTTTAAGAAAAAGAAAAACTCTAATAAGAGTTTGTTTAAGGGGGAGCTTTTTCATTAAAGAAGATATTCTTATTTTTCACTCCGGAAATCTGAATACGATCCTTAGAGTTTCAAAGCCTAAGGGGGAGTTAGACGTATTCATCAATATCCTTAATGAAAAGGGAGATAAGCCTTAATGTTTTTTTTTCTTCCTAGAATAGCTTTTTCGTAAGCATGTTTGTGCTTTCCAAAAAGGGGGAGATTTTTGAGTCAATAAGGTTTTCCTTATGACTTTTCCATTCCTTCTTGTTTTGAAAATCACAAACATCTTATCTTAAGGAAAATTGCTTTTATAAGGAAAATTGCTTTCTTAAGGAAAATCGCTTTTATAAGAAAAATTATCCTTATCATATTTTTATCCATATTTTTCTTAAGTATGAGATTCGGATTCATTTTCTCGGAATTGTTAAAACTTTGATATAAAGAATTCTGTTTTAGAATTCAGATTCTGGGCAAGAACTATAAGGAAGTTTCATTCCGAATTCCGGATATGAACTCTGACTAAGTTATATTCCAAATTCAGGATACGAATTCTGAAGAAGAATTCTCATTATGAATTCTCATTACGAATTCTAATGAAGAAAGCCCATTCCGAATTCTCATTAGGAATTCTGATGAAGAGTTCTCATTACGAATTCTGAGGACGAATTCTCATTACGAATCATGATGATGAATTCTCATTATGAATTCTGATGAAGAATTCCTATTCCGAATTCTCATTCCGAATTCACCTATTAAACAGAATTTGAGTATCTTTGTTTTATACTCTCTGAATTAATTCAGACTCCGAAAAATATCTTTGTTAGACTCCAAACTTCTATATTGCTTACACTTCTAAAATTTGTCTACTCTTTACTATTGTTCCTTACACTCCGAACCTTCACTCTGAAGTTTTCATTCCGAACTTTTATGTTAGAGTTTAAAACGATGTCGTACATTCTGTTACACTTGTTTTGTTATAAAACGATGTCGTCTGTTTTGTTATAAACTAACTGTTGTCTAAGTGACACATGTACAGGTCCCTCCGATCTTTAAGGAAAATATGACCATTGGAGAAGGAGCTGACCTTACCTATAAATAGGATCTCATTTGAAAGAGCTCGGTGCTAAAAAGTGTTGAAAGGCTGACTAATTTGCTTGAAGTGATTTCTAGAGAGAGAGGCTCTAATTAACTCTCAAAGCTTCGTGCGACTCCGAATGTTGGTGATTACATTCGAGGGCTTCCGGGGATAGGAAGACAGAGGTGCTGACTACCTTAAAGTTTGAGGGCTTCCTTGCTGAGGAAGACAGAGGTTTCCAACTACCTTGAAGTTGAGGGCTTGCGGGGATAGCAAGACAGAGGCTCCAATCTTCGTATCGAGGGCTTACCCTGGTGTGGGTAAGACAGACTTTCTTGAAAGTATAAATCAAGGGACCTTTATCCAAGGTTGTTGGATACCCTTCTCTTTGGGTGAAAAGACTTATATCTTGTTACTAGTAGTTCTACTACTTGTTTCTATTCCGCTGCATTTTGTAATATAAGGAAAGTATAACTTTCTTATACTTCCTTATTTGTACTCTGATTAAGTTAGATTCTATACGCTTTAAGGTAGAATCTTATATTGTAAACTTTTGTTAAGTTTCAATTTTCCGGAACCATTTTTCCAGAACCTACTTTCGGAATCTCTTTCTAAGTTTGCATTTGGAGTTAGAGGTGTTGTGAATTTGCTTAGTTTAACCTTGTTAAACTTAGCCTTTTCCTTTTCTTAAGGAAACATAGTTATTCTAAACTAACTTTAAAGGTTCCAAAGGAATTTTTAAAGTATACAATTCACCCCCCCTCTTGTAAATTGAGCATCTCATACTATATTTCGATCCTACAGTTACAATTGGTATCAGAGGAAGTTTAGTACAAACCTTTGAAGCAAGATTTAGATAAACTCTGATTAGAGCACGTAGACCTAAGATGAACTTTGAGGATTAGTATAGAAGAACTTCCTAGAATTTTGGTATTGTAGAGATTTTGTGTGTTTTTCGAGCAATACATCCCTGTCTGGATACGAGCAGGTAGAGGGGGCTCTGACACAGATGTACCTAGGGGTAAAACCCAAAAACACCGCTTTGAGCTAGACTCGTACGTGAACTGGTGCACAACAACGAGCCTTGCTGCATTCTTGGTTACGAAACTCCTGGGGGATATGCTTAGGATAACTCTCATCTTCTTTACAAATCATTATAAAGGGTTTATGAGTATATAATTCCTCAAAGAAAACATTTTTATGATGATGGATTATATCCATAAATAGTTCAATTTATGTTAAGTTTTTTATAAGTATGAGATTATGTATTTTGATTCATAAATTGATCTAGTTTATGCCATTGTTTAGAAATGGCACCTAGTGGAAGAAATGGAAACTGTATCAATGCACGCACTCCATGTAGGGATTTCCCTCCTACTCAAGATAATTATTGTGGAGCTGGTGATGCAACTGCTGCCGATCAGCTAATCACCATACTAGGACAACTCACTCAGGTTATGAATAATAACCTTACCCGTATGGGGCACCCTGATCCGCAACGTGCAGGATCAATGTTAGATTGATTCATGAGGCAAAAACCACCAACGTTCAATGGGAGTACAAATCCCTTAGTAGCTGAGCAATGGATAAATTCCCTAGAGAAAATATTTTAGGCTTTGGGGAGTAGTGAAAGGGAAAAAGTTATCATGGCAGTTTACCACCTCACTGGAGATGCTGATCAATGGTGGTCATTGATTCAAAATACGAAGGAAGATGATGAAGTATCAAATATGGAATGGAGGGAGTTCAAAGATCTTTTTTTAGAAAAATACTTTCCTCGTGACCATCGAGCAGATATGGAAAGGCAATTTCTTAGTCTGAGACAAAAGGAGGATGAGAATGTCACAAAGTATGAGGCTAACTTTACAAGGTTAGCAAGGTATGCTGGAGATTATATACATAACCCATGAAGTAAGATTGATCGTTTCTTTGATGGGTTAAAACCATTTCTCCGTCGAGCATTAGTCTCACAATCCTTCTCATCATACGAAGACATTGTCTCATGTGATATCAAGACCTAAAAGGAATTCTCTAAGGCTTATGAATTTAAAGCAAAGCAGGAGAAGAAGAGATCTTCTGATCAACCTAGGATTGGAAATACGCAAAATAAGGGAAATGTTGAATATCCATCCTATGGTAAATGTGGGAAGAAACACCCCGGTACTTGCTTGACGGGAACGAGAGTCTATTACAAGTGTGGTGAAAAAGGCCACCAAGCTCGTGATTTCAAAGGGAAGAAGGAATCTACCAATGTTCAGTGCTACAATTGCAGGGAGATGGGGAATTATTCAAATGAATGTCCTAAGCATCAGGAGAACGTTCCTCAGAAAAGGCCAAGGGATCAAGGCCAAGCTTATGCTATCACTACGGTTGAGGTAGAAGCTCCTAAAGACGTGGTGGCAGGTAATTTAATGGTTTCTTCAAGTTTATCAAATGCATTATTTGATTCTGGATCATCACATTGTTTCATATCTTCCTAGTTTGCTAAGAAAATTGGATATTTCCAATTTGATTTAATAAGGGAGTTGTCAGTTAAAACTCCTAAGGGAAGTATCATTGCAACAATGTTTTGTGAATCAGTCCCCAGTAGAGAACATAAATGTTCTTTATCTACTGATCTCATCATCATACCTATGATTGAGTTTGATATAATCCTCGGTATGGATTGGCTTTCAGACTATGATGCAAAGATTTGTTGTAAGAAGAATGAGGCTATGATTATTGATGATGATGATAAGGAACACCTTGTCTTTAGAGTAGAATCGTCACCACCTAATTCTTTTCTAGATACACCCCCAGTAGCTCAACTAAATTCAATTATTGGGGTGGAAGATAATTAAATGACTATGGGTGAGGAAAGGAATGTTCAAATAGAGGATGTACCTGTTGTGAAAGAATATGTACATGTATTCCTGGAAGATTTACCTGGACATCCTCCAGAACGAGAAGTTGAGTTTTCCATTGATTTAATTCCTGGATCAAGGCCTATATCGAAGACCCCTTATAGAATGGCCAATGTAGAATTAGTTGAACTAAAGAAAAAACTAGAGGAATTGAGTAATAAGGGATTTATTCTCCCTAGTGTTTCTCCATGGGGAGCCCCTGTTATTTTTGTTAAAAAGGAAGATGGATCTATGAGGTTATGTATTGACTACAGGGAGATCAATGCTATAACAATAAAGAAAAAGTATCCCCTACCTCGCATTGATGATTTATTTGACCAACTACATGGAGCTCAATAGTTTTCAAAGATTGAACTTTGATCTGGATACCATCAGTTGTGTGTGAAGAAGGAAGAAATTCTGAAGACAACATTTCGAAACATGTACGGGCATTACGAGTTTATTGTAATGCCTTTTGGATTGACTAATGCACCCTCTATATTCATGGATATGATGAATAGAGTTTTCAAGGAATATCTCGATGAACTTGTGGTGGTATTTATTGATGATATCTTGGTATACTCCAAAAGCTACGAAGATCATGAAAATCACTTGCGCATTATCCTGAAGACTCTAAGAAGACATGAATTATATGGGATGTTTATCAAGTGTTAATTCTGGCTTCAAGAGATTTCTTTTCTTGGCCATATTGCCTCTAAAGATGGAATCTCTGTTGATCCTTCTAAGACCAAGGCAATCCAAGAATGGCCAGCACCGACGAGTATAACTGAGGTACGTAGTTTTATTGTTTTAGCAGGTTATTATCGACGTTTCGTCCTGTATTTTTCCCGATTGGCTAACCCATTAACGAAGCTCACACGTAAAGGGGTTAAATTTGTTTGGACAGAAGAGTGTGAAGAATGTTTCGAAGAACTGAATATAATATTAGTCAATGCTCCTTTATTGACTCAACCATCGGAGAATGATGGGTTCGTTATTTATAATGATGCATCGAAGAAAGGACTTGGTTGTGTCCTTATGCAGAATGATAGGGTTATTGGCTATGCATCACGATAGTTGAAAATTCATGAGAAAAACTATCCTACTCATGATCTTGAGTTAGAAGCTATGATCTTCGATTTGAAGATATGGAGGCACTACCTCTATGGTAAAAAATGTGAGATTTATACTGATCATAAGAGTTTGAAGTATATTTTCTCACAAAAATAAATCAACATGAGGCAAAGGAGATGGCTTGAATTACTCAAGGATTATGATTGCACGATACACTACCACCCAGGGAAAGAAAACAAGGTGGAAGATGATTTGAGAAGAAAATACCAGGGATTTTTGAACGTGATGAGAATTGATAGGGATCCAATTTTCAAGGATCTAGTGAAGATGGACATGGGAATAACCAGGGAAGGTGAAACATCAATGCTTTTTAAAATGATTTCCAAACCATCTTTACTAGAAAGGATTAAGAGTTCTCAGACCGATGATGAAGAATTTCAAAAGAAGATTAAAGCTTAGAATGATGGGAGATTGAGAGACTTTGTGTATGAAGAAGTAATTTTGAAATTTGGGAAGAGACTTTGTGTTCCCGATATACCTGATCTAAAAAGGGAATTGCTGGATGATACTCATAGTTCCAATTTCTCTATACACCCTGGGAGCACCAAAATGTATAGAGATTTGAAGGAAAATTTATGGTGGGACAATATAAAGAATGAGATTGATGATTTTGTGTCAAGATGTATGGTTTGTCAATAAGTGAAAGATGGAAGGCAACATCCTGGAGGAGTCATGGAACCTCTTCCCATACCGGAGTGGAAATGAGACAATATTACGATGAACTTTGTCATGGGGATACTAAAGAATCCTAGAAGGAATGATGCAATATGGGTTATTGTTGATCGTCTTACCAAGTCAGCAGATTTTCTTTCTATAAGAGAAGATCTACCACTAGAACGTCTAGCAAGACTATATATTGATGAAGTTGTGAGACTTCATGAATTACCCCTATAGATTGTTTCTGATCGTGATCCACATTTTACTTCAAGATTCTGGAAGAGTCTTCAGAAATCCCTGGATACTGAACTTCATTTGAGCACTGCCTACCACCCTCAAATGGATGGACAATTAAAACGAACTATTCAAACCTTAGAAGACATGTTGAGATCTTGCTCACTTGACTTTCAGGGTATGTGGGATCAATATTTACCTTTGGTAAAATTTTCCTATAACAATAGCTTCCATTCGAGTATTCAGATGGCACCATATGAAGCGTTATACAGAAAGAGATGTCGCACACCAACCTGTTGGGATGAAGTTTGTGAATGAAAACTTCTAGGTCTGAAACTGGTGGAGGAAACGATGGAAAAGGTGAAGGTAATCCAAAATCACATCAAATCAGCTCAAAGTAGGCAGAAGAGCTATGCCGATAATCAAAGGAAGGATTTGGAATTTCAAGTCGGTGATCATGTTTTCCTGAAGGTATCTCCATGGAAGGGAGTCATACATTTTGGTAAGAATGGAAAATTGAGTCCCAGGTACATCGGACCTTTCAAAATTCTAGAACGAATTGAGGCTGTAGCTTACCGATTGGAAATGCCGCCAAGTCTCTCCAAAGTTCACGATGTGTTCCACATTTCTCTATTGAGGAATTACATGCCTGACCCAACACATGTACTCACCTATGAGGAATTAGAACTGGAACCCGATCTGTCTTATTGCGAAGAGCCCGTCATAATTCTTGATACGAGAGAACAAGTGGTGAGATACCGGAGGATGCGTCTGGTAAAAGTTTTGTGGAGAAAGCATAAGATGGAAGAGGCAACGTGGGAACCCGAGGAACTAATGATGAAGAACCACCTGAGTCTTTTCATACAGTAGTATTCTAGAAATTTCAATGACGAAATTATTTGAAGGAGGGGAGAATGTAACACCCCAAGCTTCTACGGTACGCTTCTCTTTGAATAATGCGATAACGTGTGTTGTACGCAACATTGAGTTCTAACACACCAAAACCAATCAAACTAGCCGTTATGAATAGTAATACCTACTTTTTGAAATTATATATATTTTATATTTCAAAATGGACTTCATTTTTGGTTTCGGAATATCAAAATTATCCTAAAATGAATTTTTGGTATTTTTCTGAGAACTTCCAATTTTTAGGAATAATGAAAAATACTTAAAAACAAATTTTTTAATCAAAATAATTTATAGTGATAAATTATATTATTGAGTGGTTTTAAAGTATAATTAGAATATATTTGTACCATTTTATCCAATGGTGTTCATTAGAATTAATTTCACTTTGAAATTGGACCTCAACAATTTTCAATCTTTTGATATATATTGTTTCTTAAAAACACGCTATTTGTTGGGACAACGGGAATTAATTATAAAATTAATTAATGCAACTTATATGTTGGGAATTTTGTAAAATAGAAATAATTTTTGAATTCAGAAAATCAATTATAGCTTAGGGTGAAATTTTGGTATTGTTCGGAAAAACATCAATTTTTGATGAATAGTGAAACTACTAAGTGGTAGTTAAAAAACTGTTTTTTTTCATAAAACTTAATTTTACCGTTTCTGTGAAAGGAATTTCAAAAATACAAGAGACACGGTTAATATCAAGAAGTAAAATGTGGTTCAATGGGATGAAAATAATTTTTGGTGAATAGTAACTTTTTTACTTTTATTTACCACGGTTAAAAGTAAATAGGGTAATTAAGGTTAAAAATGATATTAATATTACCTTAACACATGTCCTAATTCTATTGGACAAGTGAATATCAACGAAAAACAACCTTAGGAATAAAATATTATCATTTAGGTCCACTTGGATTAGATTACGACATTTATTATTATTTAATTCAAAGAAGAGTTAAAAGAGTTAAAATCAACGTTTATTTACTAAAACATTTATAATATAGGTTTATACATAAGATAAATTCTATTGTAAATATTAATTAGAAAGATAATAAGATTTCCTACATAATTATTTTTATTTATAATTTTTTAGACATTAAATAATTTAATTTATTTATGACACAATGATGATGCATTAATTACCTAATTAATGAAAAATTAGAATAATTGATATTATAAATACCCAAATAAATATAATTTGAGACTTTTTATGAATTAAACTAATTTTCTAGGATATTATGACATATTATTATTGATTTAATTAACTTTTTTCTAAGTAATCATTCTGTTATAAGTTTCACAAAAATCAACTATTGAATAGTGTCAAAATTGACATAAAAGTGTTTTTAAAACAAATATTATATCATTAATTGATATTAAATTCCTAAAAATATAAGGTTTGGAAAAGAGACTTATATCATGATATGTGTATCATTAATTTACCACTTTGGGGTCTCTTGGATGTATATGGTAAGTTTATTAAATATATAATATAAAAATACAAAGTGACATGGTAAATGTCAAACTAATTAACTAAGAGTTAAAACTAAAAGACAAGGTTAATATAGTAACCCAAACCTGTCTAAATTATATTGGTTGAATGGTTTTAGACCTATACCTACCTTAAACTTTGAATAATCAACTTTGGAGCCATTAGAAACTGAATATGAGTTTATTATAAATTAATATTTCTATCTTTTCC
The DNA here is from genome assembly GCA_963277665.1 of Viscum album. Classification (NCBI taxonomy): domain Eukaryota; kingdom Viridiplantae; phylum Streptophyta; class Magnoliopsida; order Santalales; family Viscaceae; genus Viscum; species Viscum album. The sequence continues at coordinate 2,006,807,052 of OY728126.1, read as the reverse complement.
AAAGGTGCCCCTCACTCCTCTTATAAAAGGGCACCCCTCCTTCTCATTTCTTCACACCGTCAAAGCCTTTTGGATCATCCAACCTCTGCCCAAATACTCTCTAAACTTCCCTCACTACAACCTAGAGGCCTTATTTTGATCAGAAATCCAACCTAAGGATCCCTTTTGATCAAATCAAAAGGAAGAACCCGAAGAAGAGGTAATGTTTTCACCACCCTTTTTCAAATTCATTTCTTCTTGCACTTCTTCTTTCATTGTTATTACCATTCTAAAATAATACCTTAAGTATCTTATATATACTGTGATGTTATTATAAATATGGTACTACCATATTCAGTATTCTATCCACCCTTTGAATAACACATCACCATACGTGCGTACGTACGGCTTACCGTCTCCACGTCGTGGTGTAATTGTTATTCAATATATTATTATTTGGATGGGTATAATAATGATGTGTAACTCATGTAAATAATAAATATAACATGATAATTATTTTTTATATATTATATACCATCCAATTATATATCATTTTAATATCAAAAGAATGATATTGTCGCTCGTGCGTACGTACGGACTGCCGTCTCTACGAACGCGATGAGATTCATTCTCCATCGTATCCATTCAAGTATAATTATCAATTGATGATTTAAAAATAATGTTTAAGGACTTTATATCATTTTGTATATGAATAAGATACAACCTATCCATGAAAAACATGGATTACGTAACAAAACATATGAAAGAAAACGAGTAAGTTAACACCCGAAACGACGATAATAATAAGATATTATTAACAAAGCAATGTTAAAAGATCATATATGATATCATATTAATATATATGATTCTTGTATAATTTAATAACAATTATTTCACCATTATACAGGATTTTAACCTACCCTAAACCAAGGAAAAGTACAAGATAAGGGTTTATTTCGCAATCTCTTTATATCCGAGGTTGTTTATACGTAATAATCTACTGGGATCTCTTTATCATCCACATCCATGTTTCTTAAAAATGTATTTCAAAACATTTTTACAATTTAATAGAATATGGGTTAAAGTCATTTATACCCTTTTTTGACATTTTATAAGAGTTTTTTAAAGGAATCTTTCCGTCGTTTTCCAAACAAGGTGTTTTTTAACTTTTTCGACAGAATTAAGGTAAGAATGTTTTTTTAACTTATACGACGGGTGCGATTATTTTCCGCCATTATAAAATCGCCGAAGCTTCCCTTACAAGATTATAAGAATATTTTCAAAGAAAATTTTTTATTTTATAAATATATGACTCTTAAATTATTTCAAAATAGAAAGATATATTTCTCTAAAAAGAGTTTTGATTTCATCTATATCAACATCCTTTGATGGATTTTATGCTTATTTGAAGTTGATTTATTATGATACAAAACTTCTCTATTGTATTGAATGTTTTGTGATATGTTTGACTGTGGATGTGTTATTTTTATACCATTAATGGTTTATGGATAAAGTATTTACATTTCATATGCTAGTTTTAATACGAATGTTTATGTTATGTTTAAAACTGTTCATATGAGGAATGCATTGGACTTAATATGTGACGGGTGGAGCCTGCTATAGCTCCTCGATGCATCGGTAGGTCTCATGATACAAACTGGTGTCTTGGAAAAAGTCCTTGGCAAAATCTTATTTGTATTCTTGGCACGAGGCCTTGGCTATGTGGTTATGCCAGTCTGGCATTATGCATTTCATCATTATGAAAGTGGTTATTGATATTGCATGTGATTATTAGATTAGTAGAATATCCATGTGAATAAGTAAATGGAATTATTTCATTTTATTTTTTCCATACTATGTTGAAGTTCAAGTTTAAAAGGCTTTTGTTTTAGTTATACATTGCCTTAAATTTTTATTCTTATTTACGAAAGTTTCTGCTATATTGTTATCCTTACTGGGCATTTGAGCTCACCCCTTTTCTATGTTTTAATTTTCCCAGGATGTGAAGAAGTAAATTATGAATGACCTGCAGGGATAGTATGATGGGATAAGAGTGTGGAATATGGACACTTTTTTTGGAGTTTTCATTTTTATGATGTAATGTAAAAATTTATGAATATATCTAGTGTTTCCAAGGCTACTAAACAAATCGGTATTTCGAGATTTGATCATTCTTGTGATCATGCCAATGTTATGTAATAATGTACCGACTCTTGGTAACTGGGGTCGGGGCGTTATAGTGAATAATGTGGAAGATGGTATAAATAGAAAACATCCAAGAATATTATCTATGATAAGGATTGTGAAGGTTCTAATCTTCTTATAAATGTAATGTATGTACATGGGAATTATAAAAGAAGTAACACCATAGTAATTTTCTCAAATGATATCTCAGCCATCCATTATGGTGAAGATAGTGGAATCTCAATGGGATGATGGGAATTTATAGAAGAAGGAAGGTTCTTTATTAAAGTGTAAATCCTTAGAGATTAATATTGATGAAAAAGGAGTTGTGAGATTTGGTTCAAAACTATGTGTACCATTAGATCATGGGATAAAGAATGAGAAATTAAAAGATGCCCATAGATCAATCTTATATATCTACCTAGGAAGAATAATTATGTACAAATATCCATTTGAGATTTTTTGGTGGGACAATATGAAGAATAATATTTTGGAATATAAATCATGGTTTCTGTTATTTATTCAATTTATGTAATAAAGTAAAAATCACAAGGGGATAATATAAAAATTAGCCATACCATCATGAAAATGGGAGAAAATCACTATGGATTTTGTCATAGATATTCCAAATACAACCAATGAAAACAATTATATATGTGTTTTGGTAGACTACCTTATAAAGAATAATCTTTTCACTTCCATTTGGGAGGACTTATCACTTGATCAAATTGAAAGTATATACATCAAATATCTGGTGAATTTATATAAAACACCAATATCCATTATATTTTATTGAGATTTGAGATTCACCTAAAAATTTTGGAAAATATTCCAACCTTATTTAAACTCATATTTAAATTTAATTATAACATTGGACCCTTATATTTATGGCTAATTTGAGTGTAAAATCCAAACACATGAATATATGTTGAGAAATTTATCAATCAACTTCAATGAAGGAGAAGATCAACAAATTCTTATGGTTTTGTTCTCATATAATAATAACTTTCACAAAAAAAATTTGATGGATCTTATTGAAGACATAAATAGATTGAAATAAATAAATATAACATTTTGGGATTATGTTATGAAAAGAAGTTTTTGGGAATCGAACTGGTGGGAGAAATGACCTCGAAGGTCAAGATCATTTAATAACGCATTCGAGCATCCCAAAGTCAATAGAAGAGATATGATGATAACCATCGATGATATCTTGAGTTTGATGTTATTTATTTATTTTCCATTCATATATCTCCCTCAAAGGGAGTCATGTGGTTTTTGGAATATGTGATATCTATTTTCTATGTATATATACTCACTTGATATTTTTGATTGTGTCAGAGTTTTGACCTATTGACTAGGACTCCCACTAAACTTTTCTCAAGTACATGATATGTTCCATGTATTAATCTTGAGGATGTACATACTAGATCTCTCACATGTAATGAATTCTGAGGTTCAACCATTAAATAATGATCTTTGTTATAAAGCGAAATAGGTGATTATCTTGGACTATAGATACTAAGTTCGATGAAACTGGACAACTCACCTAGTAAAATTTATTTTGTGTACAAAAAAACCTGGGAATTAAAATAAGAGATGAAGAATAAGTACACTAATTTTTTCACCATAGTGTATAAAATTTGATTTTGAGGGTGAAATTTCTTAAATGGTGTATAATGTAATAGATTGAATATTCCATCTATTAGTAAACGAGCTAAATTTTCAGAATGACTATTTTATAATATTTTAAAATTGAATTACATAGAAGGGATATTAAATTTAATAGAAACATTACACATTGTTAAATAATAATAAATATAATAGTTAGCAATCATATATGGATATAAAAAACCAATAGTGAAACACACATTAATGTAAACTCCATTGGCACAAATTTTCCCATGAAAACCACTCATGCCAAAAATATTGTAAAAAGAAATAAAATCAAAAAATGTAGAATTCCAATTTAAAAGTAAATTCAAGAGTCTTATATTATATATTAAATATGTAATTATAAACCTTTATAATCTATATGAATCAATATATTTGATATTATAAAATTCAAAATTATTTAAAGTAGATATATATTGTTTTGACCATAAAAATAATATTTTGTTGAAAATATTTTTTTATTTAAAATAGTTATTTCTCATACTTATAAATTTTTTATAAAATAATTTTTTAATTACAAATCATCATGTAAAAATTAATTTAGGAATTTTTTTTGAGAATTTTTCAATAAATATTAATTTTTAGGAAAAAATAAAAAAATACTTTTGTGTTTTTTGTGTATATTGTGACTTTATAAATATGTAATAATAATCTTAGAATTAATATGAGAGACTAAATTAAAAAAAGTAGTTATTTTGTTAATATAATGAAATTTAATGAATTAAAATGATTTTCCAAACATATAAATAACTTTCCAAATTCTGAAATAGAATTTACGGGTTTCAAAAATAATATTTGGTGGAGAATTACTTTCTGATGCCCAAAGGAGTATTAATGATTGGATTCCATGTAATGACCCATTTTTTTCAATGGAAGTTACCTTCTTATAAATATGTCAAAAAATCACATTAAAAGACAATATACTGAACTACTAAGTGTAAAGTTACCTTTAAATATATGTTTACCACTTCTATGATTAGAATATCAAAAATCTCACATACACGATTGTGATCAGTAAGTTGTTTGGAGTACAATAAGGAAAACATAATTTTTGGTGAATAGTAAAATACCCTTATGAACAGTAATGCATGATTCTGAATAGTGATATAACCGAAGGAATATTAACCTTACCTATGATAATATATAAATAATATTCAAGTTGAATGTATGATATACCTATAATTTAGAATAGATAAATGAAAAATTTTAAACTAGTTTTTGATAATAAATTATAATTTTAATTAAATATTAAAATAATAATATTTAGAAAATTATTTTTGAAAAATGGACTTCATTTTTGGATTCTGCACGTTGAAAAATGGCCAGTGTAAATTTTTGGGATTTTTATGAAATACTTGAATTTTTAGGGAATAGTAAAATACATTAATTTACCGTATAAATACATTCTAATTTAAACCCATTATTTCGGAAATCAAAAGTGAGGTAAGCACCAAAATCTAGAACTCACATGCCCTGTTTACTATTCTAATTCAAGGAAGACTCACTATTACTTATCTTAGGGGAAATTAATAAACTGATGGATTAAATATTAAAGAAAACCCTCTCCCCTATACTATAAATTCCAGCCTTCACACCCCCATTTACTAACACCTCTAAAGATTCAATCCTTGTATAAACTGTGCCCAATCATCTTCACTAGCCCCTCTTTCATGTCCAAGAGCTTCTGGTCTCATCAAAAGACCCCCCTTGGTCCCTTAAGGAGGATGTCAAGAGGTAATTTCTCTTCCTCTTTCCTTTAATTTCATTTCAAGTTCAAGTTCTTTTCTTATTATCTCCCCACATATCTTTATCTGAAAGGTATGGTAACTCTAGTACCATATATATACTATAATTTTATGATACTAATGGGATATTTTACCATCCAACCCCCATCTCCTCTTCCTTTTATTTTATAAAAGAAAACATTGTTTGTAAGGTGTTAATCTATCACCTTCAGGAACAACATGTTTTATTTTTCAACTTCTACATTTAGATCTAGTACTAAAACCATTTTCCTGGTGGAAACAGAATATTATTTATGTATTATGTCCTATTTTACGTTTTGTAACTAACTTATATACATATTACTGAATGACTAAACAAAACAAGATAGTTGTGGTCAAAAAACCGCCCAAATTAACCCAAACAATCCTCCTTTAATTCTTAAATAATAATTCAACCACGTTGTTTATAATAAAATCAATTATAAGATAATTTTAACTCATTTAATATCATTAATAACATGTAATATTAGTTCTGGATGTTTACCCATGTTCTAAAAGGACTTCAATTTATGAATACATGTAAACCACTTGAGAAAAACCACAAAACTAACATTCCTGAACAATGTTTTTAAACTCTATAACTCATCCAAAGGAAAATAAAATAACATAATGAAACCATAATGAATCATATTGATGTAAAAAATGTTTTTTAATTTTTAATTAATGAATCTAATGCGGTTATACAGGACATTAATGCGAAAGAAGCGTTCAGTTATAAGGTGAGGGGAAATTCTCAAAACCCACTTTCATCCTTTGGGTTCTCCCTCATTCACAAATTTTTTGATATTGTTAGTCCTTAACAATCCTTTTTTCGTAAATGTATTTCATTTTATGGGATATACATGTTTTCACTAGTGTTTATGTAAAAAAATGTTTTCCAAAAGTACTCTTCTTTTTAAGAACTCACCTTTTACTTCCCATTCAAGGTTGACAGTTCCTATAACATGTTTGTTATTCCCTCTTTATTTTGGTAAAACAATGCTAATGAATGTGTTATTATTTAGTTAAACCCATTATTTTTCATGGGTTATTTATGTTCATTTTTTATATATGTTCATTATGGCCTACTTGATAAATAATAATTTTTTGATGTTATGGGTTCTCCCAGAATTATATAGTTCTCCAATGCATTGGGTAAAGTGATGAATCTCCGGAGTTAATGTTAAATGATGGGTGAAAAACATGATATAGTTGTTCACAAGTATGTATAGTAGTTAACCTCTAAGACATGCTGTTTTATTTTTATGCATTTCCACATTTCAAGTATCTTTTTAATGCTTCCACTCATGTTCATGAGCCTTTTCCTATGTTATTGTTATGCTCACCCATTGTTATATTATTTTTAAATATCCTCTTACTATGATTTTAGCTCACCCCTTTTGATGTATATCCTTAGGTGACTACTTGTACTAAGGATAGGTCACGTTACCATAAGAAGCTAGAGAAAAAGGAATTAAATAAATGTTTATGATTGATATTGTAATTATTATGTATGGTCGTAGTTTTTCCAAGACACTAAACCATTGGATCCCCCATGTGTAATAATATTATGTCATATATCTTTGAAATGATTTAATAGTAATGTAAGAAAAGGTTGGATATCTTTAGTTTGTATCAGATTCAAGGTTTAGTTAATTTGAGAATTAGGATTAGTGAACCCTAGAGAAAACCTCTAGATTGAGACTAAATACAAATATGCACTCAAGAATCTTTACATAAGGATCTCATAAGTTATGGTTTTAGTGAAAATTGTTCAAATGAACAAGTTATTCATGACTTGTTGACTTATTTTCTAAAATTTCCTATTTTAGAAAATGGTTGTAACTAGGAGAAACCTGGCCAACAACTTGTGTAATGGAAAATGCAACGATTACCCGAACGACATCTCCAATGATTTGGGAGGTGGAGTTTAGAACATCATGGTGATACTTACCTAATTATCTCAGGTTACGAATAATTAACATAATAATGGGGAACTTCCTCCTTCACCAATGAGGGAGAAACTACCTATTGAATGTTTTATGTGGCAACGACCACCGACATTTAGTGGATCTTTTGATTCACTAGTTTTGGAATAGTGGGGCAACTGCATGGAGAAGATCTTTTCTATGATTCACTATTCTGATATGGAGAAGGTGACAGTAGACATTTATCATCTAGATGGAGAGGTCGATAAATGGTGGGATTTGATTAATAACACAATGAAAAGGGAGGAAATTCAAGAGATGGAATGGGAAGAGTTTAATATAATGTTTCTTAACATGTATTTCCCAAGAACACTTTGCCCAAAGATGGAGAGAGAATTCATAGAGATCAAGAAAAAAGAAGGGGAATCTATCACAACCTATGAATCAAATTTCACAAGGCTTTCAAGGTACGATTAAAGTTTTGTTATCAACAATGATAGAAAAATTGGTATATTCTTTAGTGGATTAAAACCACAACTTCAAAAATCTCTTGTAATTCAAGTCTTTTGGATTTAAGGACAAGTTTTCAGATTTACTCTCAAATTGGATATGGAGTTTGGAGAATGGTTCCATGGATATGGTGATAAGAAAATAAAGATGGAGTTTCAAGATGGTGGATCTAATGAAAAATGTGGGAAGAAAACTCAACGACCCACATGCCAAAAATGTTGGAAGTTGCACCATAGGAACTACCTCAAAGGGACGGAGAAGTGATTCATGTGTGGGAAAGAAGGAAACAGTGCTCAAGAGTGTAGAAAAGACATGAAAAAGAATGATATTTTAGTTGATGAAAGGTGAGAACCACCCATGGTTAAATTCTACAACTTTAGGAAGCTAGGGATCTATGAAAGCTAGTGCACTAAACCTCAAGTTCTCGAGGGTAATCAGCATTAGCAGCCACCAAAACAAAATGAACAAAGGAAGGCTTTTTCCACCACCTCTACAGAAGTGGAGAAAGATAATGGAGTCATACAGGGTGCACTTCCTATTCACTCAAGAGTGGAAAAAGTCTTATTTTATTCTGGTTCTACACATTCATTTATATCTAGCAAGTTCATTAGAACTATAGAATTGAATCCCTAAAACATTGAAGTAGAGATATCTGTAAAAATAAAATGTGGTGAAATCATTGCAACCCAAGTGTTTGACACTTCTCATGATGGAATATGTATAGTATATTCTTCCAGTGAATCTTTTAGTACTTCCATTGGTGGAATTCATTGTTATAATGGGAATGGATTGGATCACTTTATATAGATCATTTATCAAATGTTGGGAAAAGAAAATATCTTTTCATATTCTAAACCATCCCATAATCCTCTAAAAATGCAAGGAAGATCATGAATATCCTTTAAAAAATACTTCAACTATGTGGGTGTTGATTCCCTATTAATAATCACACCTCTCCCAAATGGTTGGTTTGAAGGATATTTCCAACCTTACAGAAATTCCCATCATGAGGGAATACAATGATGTATTTTCCAAAGAGCTACCTAGACTTCCCCCAGATTTTGAGATAGAGTCCTCTATAGAAATCATACCCGGATCTACTCCTATATCAATATGTCCCTATAGGATGGATCCTATTGAACTGGAGGGGTTAAAGAAGTAGCTACAAGAGAATTTGGACAAAGGGTTCATACGCCCTAGTGCATCACCTTGGGGTGTGCCAGAGCTCTTTGTAATGAAGAAGGATGAAAAAATGTGGCTGTGTATCTATTATCGAGAACTCAACAAGGTCACCATAAAGAAAAAGTATCCTCTTCCAAGGATTGAAGACTTTTTATATCAGTTAATATGAGCTCAATACTTTTCGTAGGTGGATATTCGTTCTGGATATCATCAGTTAAAGGTGAAGAAAGAAGATATTTAGTAGACTGCCTTTCGTACAAGGTATGAGAACTATGTGTTTTTGGTGATGCCCTTTGGACTTACTAATTCCCTTGTAATCTTCATGGAATTAATGAATAGAGTTTTTAGATATTATCTAGACAAATTTGTGGTAGTGTTTATTGAAGATATTTTCATCTACTCCAAGAGCAAGGAGGAACATGAAGAACATTTAATACTTGTGTTGTCGACATTGAGAAAGGGGAAGTTGTATGCCATGTTCAGAAAGTGTGACTTTTGGATTAAGAGGTTCACTTTTTAGGGACATGTGATCACAAGTGAGAGAATATTTGTGGACCCTTCAAAAACAAAGGAGATTGAGGAATGACCCATTCTCTCTAGTGTCACAGAAATCCGTAGTTTTCTTGGATTAGCATGGTACTAAGAACGTTTTGTGAGAAATTTATCACAATTGTCAAGCCCATGAAACTAATTTAACAAGGAAAGGGGTAATGTATGTCTAGATGGAAGATTGTGAGGGATGATTCAAGGAGAAAAAAAGACGGCAGATCAAAACACCTATACTCACACTACCACAAAGTGGAGAATGTTTTGTGATATACAATGATGATTCAAACAAAGGATTGGGTTGAGTACTCATGAAAAATTATAATGTGATAGCCTACGCCTCATGTAGGTTGAACATCCATAAGAAAAACTACTCGAAACCTGATATAGAGCTAGCAGCCATTTTTTTTGCGTTGAAAATCTGGCGGCAGTACCTTTATGGTGAGAAGTGTGACATATACACAGACCACAAGGGTCTAAAATATATATTCACAATAAAAGATCTCAACATGCATCAAACGAGATGGTTAGATCTAATCAAAGATTATAATTGCTCTATTCACTATCAGCCTAAAAAGGTGAACAAGGTAACTGATTCTCTAAGCAGAAAAGAACTTGTTACTCTATCCATGTTATAGATTGAGAAATCCCCCATATTCTGGGACATTAAAAGGATGGATTTAAAAATCATAAGGGTAAAGGATAAATCCTACCTTTCCTAAATGATTGCGCAACCATCCAGACAAGAGAAGATTAAGGAAGCACAAAGGGATGATGTGAAGATACAAAATAGGGTGAATGATGTAAAGGAATGGAAGCTGAAGAGTTCCATATCGACGAAGATGGTGTGATTCGGTTTGGAATGTGTCTTTGTGTGCCTTCATCACCTGGGATAAAGATGGATCTATTGGACAATGCACATAGCCCAAAATTATCTCACCACCATGGGAGTACCAAGAAGTACTATGATCTCTGAGAACACATCTGGTGGGATAACAAGAAAAAAGGATATTGTGGAATATATCTCAAGGTGCTTGGTATATCAGCAAGTTAATGAAGAGAGACAAAAGTCCAAAGGGTTGATGCAACCATATCCTATACCCATGTGGAAATGGGAGAATGTGATTATGGATATTGTCACGGGTCTCCTGATGATGTAAAAGGGAAATAATGCGATATGGGTTTTGGTTGACCAACTCACCAAGACTGATCATTTTATCTCTATTCAGGATGACCTCCCGATTGAAAAATTTGAAAAGATATATGTGAAGGAAGTGGTGAGACTGCATGGATTTCCACTCTCTATTGTCTCTGATCATAAACCAAAGTTGACATCTAAATTCTGGAGGATCCTTCAACATGCGTTGAGTACTGAATTAAATTTCATCATGGCCTATCACCCCTGAACTGATGTCCAATATGAAAGGTCTATTCAGACGCTTGAAGATATGATAAGAGCCGGTACTCTAGAATTCAATGGTGGATGGGATCATCATCTTCCGTTTGTTAAGTTCTCCAAAAACAATATCTTTCACTCAATTATTCAGATGGCTCCATATGAAGCTCTGTATGGATAGCGATATAAAACTCCAACCTATTGGGATGAAGTTGGAGAAAAAAAATAAACTTGGACTCGATCATGTGAAACATATGAAAGAAAAGGTTCAAGTAATCCAAAAACACATCAAATCTTCTCAGAGTTGGAAAAAGAGATATTTTGACAACCATCGAAGAGACATGGAGTTCGAGATTGGAGATAAAGTCTTCCTTAGAATATCACCATGGAAGAGAGTCATGCGATTTGAAAAGAAAGGGAAGCTATGCCCAAGGTACATTGGCCCCTTTAAGATCCTTGACCGTGTAGAAGTCGTGGCCTATTTGCCTGCACTACCACTGAATATGGCTCAATTTCATGATGTGTTTCACAGATTACTCTTGAGGAAGTACATACCAGACCCTTCACATTTACTAAACTCATAGGTGGTACAAATGAAAGATGATATCTCATATGAGAAGCAGCTAGTAGAGATTCTCAACTTGAGATATAATGTTCTACAAAAAAAGACAACCCACCTTGTCAAAGTGTTGTGGAGGAAACATAAGTTTGAAGAAGCTACTTGGGAACCAGAATAGGTGATGAAGGAAAAGCACCCTAACCTATTTATATAAAACAAAATTTCAAGGGTGAAATTTCCTAAGGGGGAAGAATGTAACGACCCAATGTTTTTCAATGAAAATTCCCTTATTATAAATATGTCATAAAATCACATGAAAAAATAACATACTGAACTACTAAGTGTTATGTGACCTTTAAACATATGTTTTCCACTTTTGTGTTGCGAATTTCAAAAATCTGACATACATGGTTGTGATCAGTAAGTTGTTTTGAGTCCAATAAGGAAAACATAATTCTTGGTGAATAGTAACATACCCTTATGAATAGTAATGTACACTTATGAATAGTGATGTACCCTAATCAATAGTAACCTTACCTATGATAATATATAAATAATATTCAATTTGAAAGTATGATATACCTATAATTTAGAATAGGTAAATGACTGTTTTAAAACTGTTTTTTGATAAAAAATTATGATTTTAATTAAATATTAAAATACTAATATTTAGAAAATTATATTTGAAAAATGGACTTCATTTTTGGATTCTACACATCAAAAATGGTCAAGGTGAATTTTTGGGACTTTTCTGAAATACTTGAATTTTTGGTGAATAGTAAAATACATTAATTTACCATATAAATACATTATAATTTAAACCCACTATTCCAGACATCAGAAGTGAGGTAAGCACCCAAATATCAAACTCACACTCCCTCTTTACAATTATTTTTCAAGTAATACTCACTATTCTTTGTCTTAGGAGAAATTGATAAACTAATGAATTAAATATTAAGGAAACCCCTCTCCCCTCTACTATAAATACCAGCCTTCACACCCCCATTTCCTAACACCTATAAAGCTTAAAACCATGTCTAAACTCTAACAAAAAATCTTTACTATCCACTCCCCCATGTCCGAGAGCTTCTGTTCTCATCTAAAGACCCATACAAGGTCCCTTAAGGAGGATCTCGATAGGAGGATTGAAGAGGTAATTTCTCTTCCTCTCTTTTAAATTCCTTTTAATTTCATGTTCTTTTTTTATTCTCTCCCCACTTATCTTCATACACATGGTATGGTAACTATAGTATCATACATATTCTAGAATGTTCTAACACTAATTGGATATTTTACCATCCATCCCCCTTATCCTCTTCCTTCTATTTGATAAAAGAAAACGTTGTTTGTAAGGTGTTAATCTATCACCTTCATAAACGAAATGTTTTCTATTTTCAATTTTATCCTTTATATCTAGTCCTAAAACAATTTTCATGGTTGAACCATAATATTATATATTTTTATTTTGTCATATTTGATGTTCTGTAACTAACTTATGTTCATATTAATAAATTATTAAACAAAACAAGATCGTTGTTGTCGAAAAACCACCCAAATTAACCCAAACAATCATCATTTAGTTATTATATAATGATTCAACCACATGGTATATAATTTTTTAATTATAATATAATTTTAACTCCTATAATATCATTAATAACATGTAATATTAGTTCTATATGTTTACCCATGTTCTACCAAAACTTCAATTTATGAATACAAGTGAACCGCTCGAGAAAAACTACAAAAACTAACATTCCCGAACAATGTTTTTAAACTCAATAACTCATACAAAGCAACATAAAATAACTTAATGATACCATAATGAACAATATTAATGTACACAATGTTCTGGAATTTTTAATTAATGAATCTAATGTGGTTATACATAACATTAATGAGAAGGAATCATTCAGATATAAGTTTAGAAGAAATTCTCGAACCCAACTTTCATACTTTGGGTTCTCCCTCTTTCACTACATTTTTTGATATGGTTACTCCTTAAAAATAATTTTTTCATCATTTTCTTTCGTTTTATGGGATATACATGTTTTAAATTCTATTTATGTCAAAAAATAATGTTTTTCAAAAGAACTATTTTTTTTAAAAACACACTATTTACTTCTCATTCAAGGTTGACAGTTCTTGTAACATGTATGTTATTACCTATTTTTTGGTAATCCAATGTTAATTAATGTGTTGTTATGAGGTGAAACCCATTCCTTTTCATGGTTTAGTTATGTTCATTTTTCATATATGTTCATTATGGCCTTCATGATAAATAATAATGTTATGATGTGATGGGTTCACCCAGAATTATACAACGCTCCAATGCATTGGGTAAAGTGATGAATACCATGAGTTAATGTGAAATTATGGGTGACCAAGATGATATATTTGTTCATAAGTATGTATGGTAGTTAAACACTAAGACATGATGTTTCATATTTATGCGTTTCTACATTTCAAGTCTCTTATTAATGCTTCCTCTCATGTTCTGATCCTTTGACTTTGTTATTGTTATGCTCACCCATTGTTATATTATTTCTATATATACTCTTACTGGGATTTTATCTCACCCCTTTTTATATATATCCTCAAGGGACTACATGAACTATTGAGAGGTCAAGTGCCAATAATAATCTAGAGAAGAAGGAATTAAATAAATGTTTATAATTGATGTTGTAATTGTTATGTATGGTCCCAGTTTTCCCAAAACACTAAACCATTGGATCCTCTATTTGTAATAATATTATGTTGTTTATCTTTGAAATTATGTAATAGTAATGTAATAAAAATTTGGTTCTCTATTGTTGGTATCAGAGGCAAGGATTAGTTAATTTGGAAATTAGGATTAGTGAAACCTAGAAAAAACCTCTAGCTTGAGACTACGTACAAATATGCACACAAGAATCTTTACATAGGGAACCCATAAGTTATGGTTTTAGTGGAAATTGTTCAAATGAATAAGTTATTCACAAATTGTTGACTTATGTTCTAACATATTCTATTTTATAAAATAGTGGGAACCAGGATAAACCAGGCCAACAACATGTGCAAGGGCCAATGCAATGATAGCCCGAAAAACGTCCCCAATGATTTGGGAGGTGGAGTTCAGAACATCATGGCGATGCTTACCCAATTATCTCATGTTATGAATAATAACAATAGTAATGGGGAACTTCCTCCTTAACCAATGAGGGAGAAACTGACTTTTTGAATGTTTTATGCGGCAACAACCACCGACGTTTAGTGGATGTTCCAATTCACTAGTTTTGGAATAGTGGGGAAACTCCATAGAGAAGATCTTTTCTATGCTTCACTATTCTGAGATGGAGATGGTGACACTATACCTTTATCATCAAGATGGAGAAGTCGATCAATGATGGGATTTGATTAATAACACCAAACCAAGGGAGGAAATTGAAGAGATGGAATGGAAATACTTTAAGATAGTGTTTCTTAACAAGTATTTCCCAAGAAATCTTCTCCCGAAGATGGAGAGAGAATTCATAGATATCAAGATAAAAGTAGGAGAATCTATCACAAACTATGAAGTGAATCTCACAAGGATTTCATAGTATTCTTAGGGTTTTTATCAACAATGATAGAAATATTTGAAGATTCTTTTGTTAATTAAAACCACAACTTCAAAAGTCTTTTGTAATTCGAGACATTGAGAGTTATGAAGAAGATATTAGATGTGATCTCAAAGTGGATATGGAGTTTGGTGAATGGTCCCATGGATATGGTGATAAGAAATTAAAGATGGAGTTTCAAGGTAGTGGATCTAATGACAAAGGTGGGAAGAAAACTCAAAAACCAACATGCCAAAAATGTGGGATGTTGCATGATGGGAACTACCTCAAAGGGATGGGGAAGTGATTCAAGTGTGGGAAATAAGGACACCAAACTCAAGAGTGTCGAAAAGACATGAAAAGGAATGTTAATTTAGTCGGAGATAGGTGAGAACCACCCAAGGTTCAATTCTACAACTGTAGGGATCTTGGGCTCTATGCATGCTAGATCACTAAACCTCGACTTCTCGAGGGTAATCAGAATTAGCAGCCACCAAACAAAAAGAAGCAAGGGAAGGCATATGCCATCACTAATATAGAAGTGGAGCAAGATAATGAAGTCATACACGTTACTCATTATATTAACTCAAGAATGGAAAAATATTTATTTGATTCCGGTTCTACACATTCCTTTACATCTTGCAAGTTCTCTAGAACTATTTAATTAAAGCCCTGGATCATTGATGTAGAGATATCTGTAAAAACACGATGTGGTGCAATCATTGTAACCCAAGTGTTTGACTCTTCTCATATTGGCGTATGTGTGAAGATTTGTCCAGCGAATCTTGTAATAATTCCCTTGGTGAAATTCAATGATATAATGGGAATGGATTGGATCATGTTATATAGAGCACATATCAACTGTAGGGAAAAGAAAATAAAATTTCATATTCTGAACCATCCCATAATCCTCTACAAATGCAAGGAAGATCATGAATCTCCTTTGAAAAATCCTTCAACTATGTGGGTGTTGTTTCCGTATGAAGAATCATACCTCTCCCAAATTGTTGGGTGGAAGGATAGTTCCAACCTTGAGGAAATTCCCATCATGAGGGAATACATCGATGTATTTTGCAAAGAGTTACCTTGACTTCCCCCAAACTGCGAGGTAGAGTTCTAAATAGAACTCATACCAAGAGCTACTCTTATCTCAATGTGTCCCTATAGTATGGATCCTATTTAATTGTAGGAGTTAAATAAGTAGCTACAAGAGCATTTGGACAAAGGGTTCATACGCCCTAGTACATCACCTTGGGGTGCACCAGTGCTCTTTGTTAAGAAGAAGGATAGAACTGTGTATCGATTATCGGAAATTCAACAAGATCACCATAAAGAAAAAGTATATTTTTCAAAGGATTGAATACTTTTTAGATCAGTTAATAGGAGATCAATACTTTGAATAGGTGGTTCTTCATTCTGGATATCATCAGTTAATGGTGAAGAAAGAAGATATTCAGAAGACTGCCTTCCGTACAAGGTATGGGCACTATGAGTTTTTGGTTATTCCTGTCGGACTTACTAATTCCATTTTAATCTTCATGGAATTGATGAATAGAGTATTTAGACCTTAACTAGACAAATTTTTGGTAGTGTTTTTTGATGATATTTTCATCTACTCCAAGAGATTGGAGGAACATGAAGAGCATTTAAGACTTTTGTTGGTGACATTGAGAAAGGGGAAGTTATACACCAAGTTTAGAAAGTGAGACTTTTGGACGAAGAAAGTAACTTTCCTGGGACATGTGATCACAAGTGAGAGAATATTTGTGGACCCTTAAAAAACAAAGGTGATTGAGGAATGGACTAGGCCCTCTAGTGTCAAAGAAATCCATAGTTTTCTTGGATTAGCTGGGTACTACCGATGTTTTGTGAGAAATTTCTCACGATTGTCAAGACCATGAAAATAAGTTTACAAGGAAAGGGGTAAAGTATGTCTGGATTGAAGAATGTGAGGGAAGCCTCAAGGTGCAAAAGAGAAGGCTAATCACAACACTTGTACTCACACTACCGAAAAGTGGAGAACGTCTTGTGATATAAAGTGATGTTTCAAAGAAAGGCTTGGGTTGTGTAATCATGAAAAATTATAATGTGATAGCCAATGACTCATGACAATTGAAGATCCATTATCAGAACTACTCGACACTTGATCTAGAGCAAGCAGCCATGATTTTTGCGTTGAAAATCTGGCAGCACTACCATTATGGTGAGAAGTGTGACGTATACACCGACCACATGAGTCTAAAATATATATTCACAAAAGGAGCTCAACATGTGTCAAATGAGATTGTTAGAGCTATTCAGGGATTATGATTGCTCTATTCACTATCATCCTGGAAAGGAAAACAAGGTAGTGTATGCTCTAAGAAAAAAAGAACTTGCTACACTATCCATGTTACGGATTGAGAAAGACCCCATATTATGGGATATGAAAAGGATGGATTTATAATTCATAAGGGTTGGGGATACATCCTACCTTTACTAAATGATTGCGCAACCATTCATACAAGATAAGATTAAGGAATCACAATGGGATGATGTGAAGATACAAAAGAGGGTGAATGCAATAAAGGAAGGAAAGCTGTAGGAGTTCTATATCGATGATGATGGTGTGATTCACTTTGGCACATGGCATTGTGTGTCTGCTTCACCCAGGTATAAGATGGAGCTATTGGAAAAAGCACATAACTCAACATTCTCTAACCATCCCGGGAGTACCAATACGTACTTTGATCTTTGAGAACACTTCTGGTGGGATAACATGAAAAAGTAGATCGTGGAATTTATCTCAAGGTGCTTTGTATGTCATAAAGTTAATAAAGAGAGAAAAAAGTACAAAGGGTTGATGAAACCATTTCTTATACCAATGTGAAAATGGGAGAATGTTATTATGGACATTGTCACAGGTCTCCCAAAGAAGTCAAAGGGAAATAATGTGATATGGGTTTTGGTTGACTAACTCACCAAGAATGATCATTTTATCTATATTTGGGAAGACCCCTTGCTTGAACAATTTGTAAAGGTATATGTGAAGGAAGTAGTGAGACTACATGGATTTCCACTATCGATTGTCTCTAATCATGATCCAAGGCTGACATCTTAATTCAGAAGGAGCCTTCAATATGCTTTGAGTACTGAATTAAATTTCAGCATGGCCTATCGCCCCTAAACTGATGGTCAATATTAGAAGACTATTCAGACGCTTAATGATATGATAAGAGCTTTCTCTCTATAATTCAAAGGTGGATGGGATCAGAATTTCCCATTGGTTGAGTTCTCATAAAATAATATCTTCCACTCAAGTATTCAGATGTCTCCACATGAAGCTCTTTAGGGAAAGGGATGTATAACTCCAACCTGTTGGGATGAAGTTGGAGAATGAAAGCTACTTGGACTCGATCTTGTGCAAAAGATGAATGGAAAGGTTCAAGTCATCTAGAAACACATAGAATATGCTCAGAGACGGAAAAAGAGAAATGCTGACGACCATCAAAGAGACATGGAGTTCGATGATGGGGATAATGTCTTCCTTAGAATATCACCATGGAATAGAGTCATGTGATTTGGAATGAAAGTAAAGTTATGCCTAAGGTACATTGGAACCTTTGAGATCATTGACTACATAAAATCTGTGGCCTATTGGCCTACACTACCACCAAATATG
This sequence comes from Viscum album, assembly GCA_963277665.1. Taxonomy (NCBI): domain Eukaryota; kingdom Viridiplantae; phylum Streptophyta; class Magnoliopsida; order Santalales; family Viscaceae; genus Viscum; species Viscum album. The sequence goes on along the minus strand of OY728126.1, from coordinate 2,006,788,092 downwards.
GATCATGTTCATGATGTGTTTCACATATCACTCCTGATGAAGTACATAATAGACCCCTAACATGTACTAAACTCAGAGGTGGTACAACTGAAAGACGATCCCTCCTATGAGAATCAGCGAGTAGAGATTCTAGACTAGAGAGATAAGGTTCCACACAACAAGACTAACCACCTTGGAAAATTGTTGTGGATAAACCACAAGATTGATGAAGATACTTGGGAACAAGAAGAGGTGATGAAGGAGAAGTACCCTCACCTATTTATGTAAAATGAAATTTCGAGGGTGAAATTTCTTAAGGGGGGAAGAATGTAATGAACCAATGTTATTCAATAGAAATTATCTTATTATAAATATGTTATAAAATCATATGAAAACACCACATACTAAACTACGAAGTGTTAAGTGACATTTAAAAATATTTTTCTACTTCTGTGTTTGGAATTTTGAAAATCTAATATACATGGTTGGGATCAGTAAGTTGTTTGGAGTCCAATAAGAAAAACCTAATTTATTGGTGAATAATAACATATCATTTCGAATAGTTACATAACCTTATGAATAGTTATATACCCTAATTAATAGTAACCTTAACTATGATAATATATAAATAATATTCATGTTGAATGTATGATATAACTGTAACATAAAATAAGTAAATGACTGTTTTAAAATTGGTTTTTGATAATAAATGATGTTATTTATTAAATATTAGAATAATAATATTTAGAAAATTATTTTTAAAAAATGGACTTCATTTTTTGATTCTACAAGTCGAAAAATGGAAAGGGTTAATTTTTGGGATTTTTTCTGAAATACTTGAATTTTTGGTGAATAGTAAAACACATTAATTTACTGTATAAATACATTATAATTTAAACCTACTATTCCTAGAATCACAAGTGATGTAAGCACCAAAATCTAGAACTCAAATGCCCTATTCACTTTTCTTGGTCATGGAAGACTCACTATTCCTTGTCTTACGGGAAATTAATAATCTAATGAGTTAAATATTTAGGAAAACCCTCTCCCCTCCAATATAAATACCACCCTTCACACCCTCATTTCCCCAAACCTCTCAATCTTCAAGACATGTCTAAAATCTACCCAAATATCTTCCCACTCCCCCCACATCCAGGAGCTTCTGGTCTCATTAAAAGTCCAACCCTAGGTCCCTTAAGGGGGATCTCAAGAGGAGGATTCAAGAGGTAATTTCTCTTCCTCTTTCCTTGAATTTACTTTCAATTTCAATTTCTTTTCTTATTCTCTACCCACCTATCATAATCCACATGGTATGATAAATCTAGTACAATACATATACTGTAATGTTATGATACTAATGGGATATTTTAACATACAACTCCCTTCTCATATACCTTTTATTTAATAAAAGAAAATGTTGTTTGTAAGGTGTTAATCTATCACCTTCAAGAACAATATGTTTTCTTTTTCTATTTATACCTTCAGATCTAGTCATGAAACCATTTTTATGGTTGAACCAAAATATTATATATTTATTATATTGTATTTTAATTTATGGAACTAACTTATGTACATATTACTAAATGATTAAAAAAAAGATCGTTGTTGTCGAAAAACCGCCCTAATTAACCCAAACAATCATCATTTAATTCATATATAATGATTCATCCACATGGTATGTAATATAAAAAATTATAAAATCATTTAAACTCCTAGAATATAATTAATAACATGTAATATCAGTTCTGGATGCTTACCCATGTTCTACCTGAACTTCAATTTATGAATAAAAGTGAAGCACTCCAGAAAAACCATAAAAACAAACATTCCCGAACAATGTTTTTAAACATTATAACTCATCCAAAGGCACATAAAATAACTTAATGAAACCATAATGAAAAATATTCATGTAAAAAGGGTTATTTAAGTTTTAATTAATGAATATAATGTGGTTATACATGACATTAAAGTGAAGGAAGCATTCAGATATAATGTAAGGGGAAAATCTCGAACCCAACGTTCATCCTTCGGGTCCTCCCTCTTTCACTCCTTTTTGATATGATTTCTCCGCAAAAATATATTTTTAATAATTGTCTTTTCTTTTATGGGATCTAAATGTTTTCTCTATTCTTTATGTCAAAAAAATATTTTTCTAAATTAACTCTTCTTTTAAGAACACACCTTATACTTCTCATTCAAGGTTGACGATTATTGTAACATGTATGTTGTTCCATATTTCTTTTGGGAAACAAATGTTAATGAATGTTTTAATATGAGGAGAAAACCATTACATTTCATGGGTTAGTTATGTTCATTTTTGATATATGTTCATTGTTTCATTCATGATAAATGATAATGTTATTATGTGACATGTGCAGCCAAATTTTATAGCGCAATATGAATTTTTCAATGTGACGGGTGCGCCTGGAATTATATAGTGATCCAATGCATTGGGTAAAGTGATTAAACTCATGAGTTAATGTGAAATGATGTGTGAAAAAAATTCTGTCTTTGTTCACAATTATGTGCGGTAGTCAACTACTAATACATGATGTTTCATTTTTATGCCTTGCCACATTTCAAGTCTCTTATTAATGCTTCTTCTCATGTTAATGATCCTTTGCCTATGTTATTGTTATACTCACCCATTGTTATATGGTTCTTATATATCCTATTACTGGGATTTTAGCTCACCCTTTTGATGTATATCCTCAGGTGACTACATGTACTAAGGTGATGTCATGTTCCAAAAAGAATCTAGAGAAGAAGGAATTAAATTTATGTTTATGCTTGATGTTGTAATTGTTATGTATGGTCCAAGTTTTCCCAAGACACTAAACCTTTGAATCTTCTATGTGTAATACTATTATATTTTTTATCTTCAAAATGATGTAATAGTAATGTAATAAAATGTTGGGTTACTATATTCCAGTTCATTATTGAGTAAAATTTATTAACTATTCCTTATATTTAAAAAACGTGTAACAAAAATCTTGGGTAAGCCAATGGTTTTCCATTTTCCATACCCTAGATTTTCATGACCAACATTTTTAAATTAATAAACAATCCTCATGAATTTGATACTAATAACCACCTATGATCCCATTTCATTATCTCCCAATCGCAATATAATAACTCACCCACTCATATTCTATAATCAAGTCCATTGGTAGAGCCCTAATGTTCTCGTGGAATAAGATTTACAATCGTAGGAAGTGATATTTAAGGTAAGGGATTCTATTCCTTCAACTTTTGATAAGTACTTACTTTATAATAAGAATTATTATTTTCATGTTACTATGATTTCATATAGTTACAATAATTCCATTACTCTCTCAATGATGTTCTATCAATGAGATACATCAATCTTCTCTCATTAACCCAATTATATTAACCATTTTGTTTTACTATTTTCTCCTGAAATCATTCTCTAATTTTATATGCATACTTTTTTCATTATCAAAACCCAATCATATTTTAATTCAATGTTATTAATATAAATGAAATTTTACTTAATTTAAACTGGATTTTCATATATAAAACTAAAATCCCCTCTTGTGAGTTTAAAAATTTTAAAGTCTCATTAATTTATGTTATTATTAACTCAATGATTATGTGAAATCCATTTTCATTCAACATGGGTTATTCAAGAAATGATTTCATATTATATGTGATATATGTGGGACATATAAATATGGATAATTTAAGGTTGTTCCCTAATATAAGTCTAATGCATTGGGTAATGTTTTTATCCCATTTGATACCATATATGGTGCATGAATAGTTATCCTAGATCACAATGTATTGATTTATTAGAGATGGACATCAACTTATGAATATGTTGTCATGATTTATATTTTTTCAACATTAATTTGATGTTATTATCTTATGACATTATCTTTTTTATTCCATGATTCCATGATATTACTCTCTCTAATTTTATCTGGATATGGATTTTGTATCAGATGTATCATGATTACTATATGTTTTTTCTCTTATTAGGATTTATATCTCACCCATTTTCGTTATTTATTCCCCAATATATAAAATTTAATATTATAATATCAATGGTTTATAGAATCAAGGTATGTAGTTTAAATAAAGATGATATTGTTTAGGTTCAATTTTTATGTATTTAAATATCCAATATTCTAAAGATACTAGACATATGGATCATATGTTTTTATTTTATATATATTTATGTTAAATATAATGTAATAAAATGTTTAATGAGATTTTGGTTTTTATATCCTACATTTTATGTATATACATATACATAGTTATATCAAATATGTTTCTTGGATTAAGTATAAACAAAAATATTATAAAAGTTATCAATAAGTATTCCATGGAGAAATTCAAGAAGGGGTATTTACCAGCGTTTCATAGAAAAAATAGTAGGAACACTCATGAAACTTATAAAACAATATAGAGGATGGATATGATTCATTATGCACCCGCTATATGATCTATCACGTATGCCATGTTATGCACTCATCCCGATGTCACATATTATTTGAGTGTAGAAAGTAGATACCAATCCAATCTGGATGAGAGTCAGTGAATTTATATAAATAATATGATTAATTACTTAACATGTAAGGATAAGTTTATAGTCATTAGATTAGATCATGATCACATTATAAGGGGCTACTATCATAAACCATCTCAATACGACCCTCAAATTAAGAACATAGACAGGCCCATGAAATACTGAAAGGATATTACCAATACCCATGGGTTCAGAAACATGTTATAGGACATCATGATAAATTGGTGGGGAGTATTTATCCCAAATATATAACTTTTATAGTTCATTATAATTATAGAATAATTCTAACATCATGAATCCTAACATTAGACAACTATACCATGAAAATAACAAGATCCAATTTTAACAAAAAATTAAATTGGGAATTACTAAAATATTACACCATAAAAACTAAAAATTAATTAACAAATACAAATAAAAATATACAACTAAAGTGGAAAAGATTCAACATCAACCAAAATACATGAGGATAACATGGCCGACACATCCACCACCAAAAAATAAATCCAAAGTATCCAAACACCTAAAATTTCATTTATGTGACCTTCAAGGTCACTATCCATCTATAATACTAACCCACACCTCCAGTGATCCATAACCTAAACACAAACCTATAAAAAAGATCAGGTTTACTAATAATGAGTGGCATAATTAGGCTGTGAGTATGAAATATATCAGTAGGTAAACACCAACGAGTCCTTAAATTTACTTTCCCAAGAAACTGACACATGCTAGTTTGAAAATTAAATATTAAAGGTCTATAATGTATCATTTTCTAATTTTTTTTCATCCTAAAATACATTTTAAAAACCCATTTAAATCATTATTTTATAATCCCTATTTTATTATAACCACCCTTGATTCAATACCTACGAAGAAGTCCTAATAAATAAAAAATCCCTAACTAGATAAATAAATAAGTAATAATTATCTAATATATGATATGAACAGAAGGGTATGTCATAATAGAATACAGTAATTAAATATAAATCACGACATATAACTTAAAGTGTTAGTAAAAAATATAAAAATGTAGAATATATAATCATTGGATGTTTATGAACATACCATGAGGAGATCCTACATGTACTTAGTTCAAAATATCCTATTGAATACAGATGCATTATTAAGTCTATAACCATCTATTTTAACTAAACTAGCCTTAGTGGTGGCACTACCTTATTGCCTTTCCATACCATAGTGGATCAATTACGACTCATTAGGACTAGATTTAAACATACCTAACCCCTCATTAAGATATATATGACCCCCTAAGGATAATAATAATGATCGGAGGTGAGGCATCCTTTGCATAAAACACATCAATTGCGAACTAATATTAACCAAAAACATACACTCAACCCACCTCCCTACAAAATTCCATTTTTAAAACCCCTCTAAGAACCATTGGACTGTAATATTTTTGATTACAATAGGGAGTGTGAATTTTATTTTAAAAATTTAAACCAACATGAATCTTTGACCGACTTTTGTGTAAAATATAGGACTCTAAATTCGTTCTATGATTGGAGTGTCTATATTAGATCCATAAATCATCTGATATAGAAGATTTTTTAACTATATCACATATTTTCTGATAAAAAATTTTTTTATAGTGATTTATTAATAGAAACATTTCTACCCTAAATGAACAATGGATGTTAAAATTGTAGATACATGTAAAAAAATCTTATAATAAAGTAATAATGAATTAAAAGCATTATCAAAGGAAATTATTCTCTTTAAACATAAGAGTTAAAAAACATAGAAATCCTTACTTAAGATATCCAATGTTTTAAACCTAACAATAAAGGTTTTTCTTTCCATACCAAGAAAACACTTGATATGATGATCCAAATAGTTATGTTTTACAATACCTTTGAATCCATTGATACGATGATCAATATAGTTTTGTATTCTTTTCCATAGAATCCCTCGATACAATGGATCATATTCACCTATCCTATATTCCAAAAAACCCTCCATCCATACCAAAACCATACACACCGTATACAAAAGTTGAAATATTATAAGGAATTTACAATCCTCACACAAATTCCTTAGATCTACAACTCTCTAAAAAATTAAAAAGTAGTATAATGAGATATCCAGGAAGAAAAAAAATCTCAGATGTGTTGGGTTTAAAATGCACCAGCTATCATATCCTCCAATTTATTCTTATTTATATGAATTCCCCAAATAGGTATATTTCAATTAATCTTTGATTTGGTTAAAATGGCCTCTGATTATCTTCACTTAAAAGTTCAGAAAAAAGATTCCATTCGATGTCATTTTACTAGCACCATTAAAATTATGTAAAGAAATCTATCCAATAGAAATAATTCCAATTAATTAGATAATAAACATTGGAATGTGTGATGGACTTTACAATTGATTGTCAATTAGATAATCTAAATTAAGGTTGGCACGATGGATATGAACTATTGTCTATCTAAGGGATATGACATTGATTAATTTAATAAACAAAAAACCACTCTATCCATTGGTCATAACATTAGTTATTCCGATAGAACATACACATAGTAGGTTCGATGGATCAGATTGAATTATGAAAAGTTTATAATCAATTTATATTAGAACCATTTCTTTGTTTTTTAGAAAATATGTTTTCAATAAAATAAATCTATAAAACATGGTATATATAAAGTTCGTAAAATAGAGTTTCAATAAAGTGTTTGTGATTTCAAAAACTAAGGAAAGAAAAGTTACAAAGTAAAACATTTAACTCAACATTCTCCCCCTTTTTGGAAAGAAAAAAACAAAACACCTAAAATGAAAAATTATTAACTTTCAAAATATAAACAAACCTTTGTTATTTTTAATAACTTCATGGATATAATTTGTAATAAATTTAATCCTTTATAATATTTTAACTCCCTTAAGTTAATAAATTATTTTTGTTTACAAATTTTTATTCAAGAGAAAGTATTGTTACTTTATAATCTCCTCCTTAATAAAATGTATTCTGCAGATAGTTTTGTTAGAGGAATACAATTGTACCACATTCGATAAAATCTACCCTGGGATTATTTCTTCCCTTTTTAAAAAAAATTCCCCCCTTTTTGATTTTCAAAATGGACTTGGGAATGGATTACATTGTCCTGAAATGTTCAAAAAAATTAACATATAAAAAAATTATGTTTGAATTATCTATCAATCCAAGATATAAAAGAAATAAAATTCATCCAAAAATAATTAGAAAACATTCAGACCAAAATATTTGGATAGAAATTCATTCAAAAGAAAATTTAATTCAAAATTATGAATTACATCAAGATTTCAATAAAAAAAATTCATTCAGTTTTATATAACTTCTTCAAAATGGAATTTATCTTATTGAAATCTTCCTTTTCCATTTCAAAATCATAAGTTATATATTCAATATTTTCAGTCCTTTCCTCCATATTTGACATTTTATGATTTGTTTTTTCCAAACATTAAACATGTTCACTGATCTTCTTAATTTCATTTTTTATCCAGATAAACACATATTTGATTGATCAGAACAAGATATTCACCTCTTTGATTTTCTGAATATCTTCATTCAATTGTTTGAATAGATCATATTGATTGTGTGACATTTCTATGAATTTTTCAAAAAACTACACTCTATATAGTACATCACTTGATTACTTCTCAATTGAATCAGAATTTGCATTAGAAAATTTATTTAATTCAAAAAGCTGACATATAGGATCCTTAAAATTACCATCATATTTTCTTGAACATCCCAACTTCTGACAGAATATCCCTTTGCACGTCATATATTTTCTTTAAAAAAAATTTATGTCAACCTTATTTTGGATGACTAATTCCATGGCCAATTTTATTGATTCTGATTTTTCATTAAGACTATTCTAAATTTTTTACATATGGATTTAACAGTAAGGATAAATGAAATAGAAATAATAATTTGTTTGAAAGTTTTATACATTTAATCAATACCATTTTTTCTTATCTGGATAAAGATTCTGATGACTTCAATTATTCCTCCAAAATGTGTTGGTGAGAGTGTTTAATATATGAATTTTCATTCACCCGAACACTGTATTCCATAAATTTTTTTACAATATCAACATATTTATCTTCCTAATCCATATATGATACTCTATTATGTGAATGATGAGATTAAAATTCTCCCTTATATGATTATTTGAATTCTACTAAAACATCTAGAACAAAATTCTTATCTGACTAGGATGATATCTAAGTAGATATTGATGATGACTTTGATGAACTTTTATCTTCCTTTATTTATTCATCTCTTTTTGTTTCTTATTCTTTGTACAATTAATCTTCTTTATATTCTTTTATTTCTCTTTACAACTACCTTTCACTTCTTTAACTCCTTAAAAATATTTTTAGATAACTTATATTTCTTATTCTCAACTGATTTCCCAATGAATTTGATTCAGACAGTTGAACTATTTTTTGATCATAAACTAATTACATAACTTTTTTCCTTTTACCTTTTCACCAATGGATATATGAATAGTAGATGCTTCATAAAACTCTAAGTGTTCTAGTGATGAGGGATCTTGTTGAGTTTGAATGAAATTAGATAATATTCTTGACTCTAGAACAGGTTGTAAAACTGATAAATGTTAAACTGACAAAGGTATTACTACAAACAATATTTATACACCTATAAATAAACTCCATCTTATATTATTTTGAAAATATTTTATTATGTCTATTTTTCTTTTCACCTTTTTTAAATTCATCGTCTGTCATAATCTTTAAGAAAGATAATTCAGCCTTATCAAGTCATAAAGTAGGGCCCCCTAGTTTATTCTGGACCCTATGATCCATGAGTTTATTAAAATCATCAATCTGACATTTATTTTTATTTTTTTACTTTGGGAGGTGAGGAATCACCCTTCTAATTTTCCTTCTCTACTTCCCTATCCGTGAATAATTCAACATCTGATTTGACTTTGTCTAATTTTTCCATAAACCTCTTCAACTTATAATTTAAAACAATTTTCATCTGGGCCATTGTTTGCTATCAAATGAGTGAAACATTTTTTATCATAGCATATGTTTAATTATCAGTTTTGAAAACATCCATGAAATTACTAACATATAATTAATGAAGTAATAAAACAGTATAATTTTGTATTTCATTGATTCTTTTTAATTAGTTTGATAGAAAGGAAAAAACATCACCAAATTGATCAACCTCATATTAACCAGAAATTACAATATAAAAATATTAGGAAATTTAGTGTATCCCTATCTCATTTCCTTGGGATTCTGTAACCTTTCATCCAAAGGGTCAATTATCTAAAATTTTAGGAGAGATAAGAATAATTTTAGAACTTATCTAAGGAATTAGATAAATATAATTATAATTAAGTCTTATCAAATATTCTAGAATTTTCTAGAAGCATATGGGGTGGTCGATATACTTCACTCTCAAATGGTACTTACACGAACTCAAAAAATGTTTGATAAATATGTTTACAAATTTCACAAAAAATAGTAAAAACCCCACTTTTTCATCTTCTTCCAGATTAAATCCTACTAATGAGTAATAGTATATAACAATTTTGGGGTAATGTTTGTTAAAATTTTATTTTTGGAACACATATTTTCTCCCAAACCTAAAAACTAATAATATTTTTTTAGAAGAGAATGATATTTTTCACACCAAACCTTCTAAATTAATCTTTCTCTAATAAATAATCCCTTTAAATTGTATTTAAAAGAGGCCATAAAATTAAAACAAATTTCATATCTTGGATTGAAGATTCTTATGGGATGAATGGAAAAATAATCAGGCTGAGTAGTAAAACTATCACTCAAAGTCATTTAGAATGCTCGAAAAAACCAATGTAGGATGAGGAACTACACACCATTATATATTCATGGTCATTATAGGTTCATATTATAGAAAATTTAATGGCTCATATTAAAACCCTTTTCTTATTTGATGACTGAGATTAAATCCAAAAACTATTTAATTTTTTTTCTAAACTATTAATATTTTTATAAAAACTATTCATCATACTATTATATTGTCTGATTACATATACTTCTAAAAGTAAAACAAATTGAATATTTATAAAACTAAAATAATATATATAAAAAAATTGAAACACTTAAGTAATAGATAATTAGAAAATCCAATATATTATAATAATACCTTTCTTAGAATAATTTTACTTTTAGTATGAGTAGCTTTTTCTTCTTGGTTTCTATAACCAAAATTTAATCTGAATAACTTTTTTAACAAATATATTTTCTAGAGAATTTTTTAAACTATTTAATTTTCTAAAAACAAAAAATGTTCACTATTAACATATTATTAACAAAAAAAAATTATTCTGATTTTTTTATGGAAATTGAAATGTCTTAGAAAATGAAAATTTTTAGAACAACAAAAAAAATTATAAAAAAACGTTTTAGAAAAAGAAAAAATATGTACTCCTCCTTTGAGAAGGTGTTAATTAGCATATCAATATTGGTAAAAATAAATTAGATATAAATTATCATTGGATATTAATTATTAGTAGCTTATTCTTAAATATATTCAAATCTATTATAAATATGGGGTTGATTAAATATACTTTCATGTTTCTCTTCCATTCTGATGAATTGTAAAATGATATCACTTGTATGTGTGTGATCCTGAAGGAAATGGTGACTGATATCTATGTGATTTAATTATTTTTGATTTGATGGGTTTTTATTTAAGGAAATAGAACTTGGATTATTCCACAATATTTTATTTTTATTAAAACTCATTCCATAGTCTATGAGTGTACGTTGCATCCACAAAACTTGTGGAAAACAACTTCTAACTACCTCATATTCGGATTCATTAGTCGATATTTATATCCAGTTTTGTTTTATACAAGACAAAGAAAATAAATATTCTCCTAAGAGTCTACATGTTGAAGAATTTATTTTCATATACATTATAAATCTACCAAATACAGAATCCAAATAACATTTTAACTCAAAATAATTTCCAAAAGAATAAAATAAACATAAATTCACAGTTCCCTTAATGTACTGAAATATTATTTTAACAGTTCAAATATGAGAATCATTGGTATTTTTTGATATATTTCACATAAGAATACAAGATATTTTAATTCTAGATGAGTACAAAAACATTAAAGCAATGTTCCAATAATTTATCTAATGATATTTTAATAAATTGGTTTCTCAGCATCATCAGTACATAAATTATTTGAGGATCCGATAGGAGTAAAAATAATTTTTGTGTTTCAATAACTTAATTTCTCAAGAATATATTATAAATACTTATCTTGATAGAAAAAAGGTTCTTTATGGTTTTTATAAAATTTGAAAACCGAGAACGTAGGTTAACTGACTCATCATACTCATTTCAAAATAGGAATTCCTTAGATCCATAAAGGAATCTGTTGAATTATTTTTAGTTGAACCAAATATAAATCAATAATTTTTTCAATAATAATAATTTAAATAAATTACTTAATAATATGAGTTGTATTTTTACAACCCTTAAAGATTTTTTTGTAAAAAAATCAAGTTAACTTATCATACCAGGCTTTAGGGGATTGTTTGAGTCTATATAGTTCCTTAGTGGTTTCAAAACAAGTTCTAGATGTTTTGTATTTCCAAAACATTGTGTCTGTTCTACAAAAACTTCCACATGAACATATCGGTTAAGGATAACACAATTCAAATTCATTTTAAACAGTTTGAAATTTTTTAATGTTGAATATGTTAATGTTATATAAAGATATTCGAGTATAGCTACTAGAACATAAGTTTCTTTATAATCTATGACCACTTATTTATTATAATCCTTAGTAAAAAATATCCCTTTATTTATAAATATTATACCATTTTAATAGTTTTTTTTCTTAAAGACACATTTCCAACAATTACAGAAGTATCGTTAGGTAGTTCAACTAAAGTCCAAACTTAGATCCTTCCAAACTCAGTGAGTTCATCTTGCACAAATTTAATCCAATCCTAATAACCTAAATCCCTATTAGGAGTATTAGGTTCAAATTGTGATATGAATTCTATATATTCAATTTCTTTTCTTAATGAACTTCTTGTTATAATTGGTTTATCCATATAAACATTGATATTATCACAAGGATAGTTCCTAGGAAATAGTTCAATTCATGGATTTTTAAAACACTTTTATTTAAAAACAGATTTCAAACCTTCTTGAGGTATGAATTAAAAAAATATATTATTCTATTATTCTCCTATGAGAGAAAATTTCCAATTTAGGTTGAAAATCAATTTTTAAATAAAATTAGAAGATGTAGGTTGATGTTGTTTCAATACCAAAGGATCTATTCCAAAACATTTAACTAGTGTTGTTTACCAAATAGTAATTATATTTTTATTAATACTCTATATGTATTATTAGTGATAGAATAACATAAAAAAAATTCCTTCAGTGTATTTTTGTGTAAATTTAGGTAAATTATCTTTATTATTTATAGTGAATTCCTTGCATCCTAAAACATTGAAGTAAGAATGTATTGGTTTTATTCCTTTCTATGACCCATAAAGTGTTTTATTAATAAAATGTTTTATTAAAACTCAGTTCATAGTTTAACATGAGTATTAACTACTTCATCCAAAAAAATAGCAACTATTTATTCACTCAACATGGTTCTAGTAATCTCTTAAGTAACTCTATGTCTTCTTTGGACTACACCATTTTTCTTGGGCGTTCTAGGTGCCAAATTTTATGTATATTACAATTTTTACTATAAAAAGTTTCAACATATGAATTCAAAAAAAATTCACCATGATAACTATGAATTGTTATTAAGGATAGATTTTTCTCATTTTTAAATCTTACAATAGTAGTTTAAAAATAGATAAAGGCTTCAGATATATTTTCTAGAAAATATACCCATGTATATCTAGTGTAATCATCAATTAAAACACAAAAAAGTATTTTCCATAGAATCTTCTTGTTTTTGAGGGAACAAATAAGGCCCTATGAACAAAATCTAACGCATCATAAGTTAGTAATTAACTATTAGATTTAAATCATGACTTATGTTTCTTTCTTAATTTACATGGATCATATACATTAAAAGAATCAAGCCTAAGTTTCTATAGATCATTAAGTACTCCATTATTAGAAAACTTTTGTAGAGTTATACTATTAAATTTTTATAATATTCTACGATAGAAACAAGATTGATATTCCATTTCCCTAAGGAAAGGTAGATCTTGGATCCTACAGTTTTCTGTGTTTTGTGTGTGTAAATTATCATGTCGATTAGAATAAAGAATATATTAATATTTATAACTATGAACATTACATTTATCATTACTGAATTTCACAAGATAAACTTTATCACATAATTAAATTATTCGAGTAAGGTTGTGCCTAAGTCTTACAACAAATACAATATTTTATACTAATGGTTTACTATGAAGAAAAATATTACCTATAACGATAATATCCCCTTGAGAATTATCTCCAAAAGGGAATTTTACTTCATTCATATTTATGATCTTCTTAAATAAATATTTTTTTCTAGTTATATTTATGGAGAAACCAATATACATTTTTTAAATATTCTAGTTTATGGTTATTGCTTAATTTTCTTAAAAACAAAATCATTAGAGTATCAGAACCCATACCTTATTTAGTCCAGAATTATCATAAAATGATATTTTCATAATTGAAATTTATCTAAATTTATTATTTTAGGAAAATATAAATTCATTCAAAAATTAGTCTTTCTGAAATCCAAAAGTCTATAATTTATACAATGAAATTTTGTTCTTCCTGTGTCCACCACCAAGACATTTAGTAAAAAATGGATAAATTTTTGGAACAAATTAATTATTACTAAAAAATGTTTTTTCTTTGAAAAAACCATTCCAAAAATATCTACTTGAGGTTTGGTTTGAATATTTATTTTATCCAAAATATTCATATCAAGAGGTATACATAGATAATTTTTTTTTTCTAACTAGAAATATCAGATTTTTGTTTTACTGCTTAGTTTTTACCCTTAGAGGAGTTTTTATTCGATTAGAGTTTCACAAAATAAGTTTGAAACTAGTTTTCTCAAAGATATATTTTCAAGATATTTAGGAATAATAAATTTTTAATCATTATTCTTATCATGTTATTTATAGAGTTATTATATTTCTATTGTAAATGTAGTAATTTTAGAATTTTCTTTTACTAAAGTACCTCTAGTAACTTGAAGTTTTACTGAAAAATTACAATTTTCATTTTCAATTAGTTTAGAAAACCTATATATATCTTCAAAACCTATAAAAATATTATATTCATCAAATTAGAAATACTTTCCATTCATATATATTGAGAATTTCTAATCATTTATATTAGGGTAGTTAGTATTTTGGGTAATGTTTGTAAGAGGTTTAGCAGTAGTTACCTTTTTCAGGAGACATTTGTTCACATTTGGTATTTCTACATATAAACCTCTATATCTCTATCAGGAACATTCATTTTCTAAAGAATTATTAGATGAAATATCTCCTCAACATTAACTCCAAGTTTATGATTCTTTAATACTTTTCTTTCTCATGTGTTTACAATACTTCTTAAAATTTCTCTCATAATTGTTTTCTTTCTTATCCTTCTTATTATGGTTATGAAAATCTGATCTGATATGTCATATTCTTTACAGTCATAAGAGAATCATTTTGTATAGAATTTCTTATCACATTTATCCTTATGAATCTTCTAATATATGCACTGAAAATATTTCTTTACAGAAATCTTATTCATCCTCTTATCTAGATTAGCATGTTTATTCATAGTCTGTTCGAATGAACTACTATCTGACTCAATAATAACATTCTTATTCTTATAATACACAAATTTTTTATTAGAATATTAATACATACTAGGAACATTATATTTAGTCAAAAAATAAACTCCTCAATATTTCTTTTTCAACTTCTCCACATCCTTTTTCACCCTACCTTTATATTGCATAATGGCTCCAAGGATATAATCAAGTTTAATATTTTTAAACATTCTAGTTTCATCTAAATCTATTCTCTTAGATTCCCATTAACAAGGAATAATCTCAATATTTTATATACTAAGATTATATCCATTTTATATTTCTCATGAAGATATGGTAAGCTATTAAAAATTTTCATAAATCTTTGGTGCGTCATAGAAATTGATTCAATAGGTCAAAAGTTAAAATCTTGATAGTCACCTCTTAGCATAGCTCTTATAGTCTCAATGACTTTTGAAGTTATAATGTGAGTTATATATATCTTATTCCATGTACTATTAGATAATTTACATAATTATATCCGACTATAATCATTTATAATCATTGATCAAAAAATATTATTCCATACACTATAATTCAGCGATATTACTACTTTTATTGATATGAAAAAGTAGTAACTTCATTGTTTGGAATCATATTTTTTCTAGTTTTCATGAAAAATTTATCCACATAAGTATTGATAATAAAATCCTTCATTCTATATATTCAATATTTGTATTCATTCCCTTCAATAATTGGTTGTCAAATAGGATTAAGATTTTTTAGAGTACAAACATGTAATCTTGTCATCTTATCAAATATAGTCAATATTTTCTTTAAAACAGTTAGTGTAATAAAGTATAAAATAAATAAGTTTATAACAAAACATAATAACTTATAGTTTATAGAAATATAAAAAAATATAAAGTATTGTTTTAGAAATTTTTCTAATAACAATTGTCATATTGTGAGAGTTACGATGGCTATATGAGGGGGGGGGGGGTTGAATTGTAGTTTAGGAATTTAAACTAATAAAAATTAGTAAATCTATATAGTTGAGAATAAATGAATCATATTTATTTTTAGGATTATAGTGTTTGTATCATATCTAAATATCAATCGATAAAATAGATTTTTTATGGGTGACATAGATAGTCTGATAAAAATAATTATTAAAATGATTTATTAATAGAAATATTTATAATGTAAATGCAGAATGGATATTAAAGTTGAAGAAAAAAGTAAAAAATCTTATAATAAAGTAATAATGACATAAAATATTTATAAAATTTAATTATACTATTTACCCTTAAGAGTCATGGAAGTCATAAATCCTGACATATAATATCCATAGTTTTACACGTAATTGTATAAGGTACATCTTTCCTTACCACGAAAGACCTCGATATGATGATCAAAATTTATATGTCATCCAATACCTTATAATCTCTAAATATTATGATCAATATAGAATAGTCTTCATTGACTCAAAATCCCACAATATGATGGATAATATTAACACGACTTCCTATCCATAGAAGCCCACGATCTAAATGATGATTATACACCCCAAATAAAAAAGAAAAAAATGTTCTATATAATTTACTATACTCACACATATTTTTTATAACTAAAATCACTAAGAAATTTCAAATCATTAGATCGAGATTTCTAAACATAGAAAAATTTCAGATGTGTTTATTTGCAAATGCATCATCTCCCATATCCTTGAATTTAATTATTTTTATAGGAATTCATCTAATGGATATATTTTTGTGAATACAATAGTTGGTTTCAATGGACTTAAATTATCTTCAACTGATAGGTCAACAATAGTTTTCCATCAAATATCACTTTATTTATCACCCTTACAATTATTTAAAGAATTATTTCTGATAGAAATCATTCTAATTACTCTGATTATAAACTTTTCATAGTATATGGGACTACAAAATGGATTTTCAACTCAATAAAAAAGAATTTTGTCAGTATGATGGATTAGAACTATTGTATGTGTCACGAATTTGAATTAAATTAGACTAATAGAAAAAACAATACTCTATCCATTGGTCAAAACAATAGTCAGTCTCATTGACCAGATTCATACTCCATTCTATGGATAAGATTGAATAAAGAAATGTTTATATTCATTTTATATTAAAACCATTTCTAGGTTTGGTATAAAAATATGTTTTATAAAAAAACATTCTAAAACACAAGTGATGCATAACGGTAGTAGAAAAGAGTTTCAATAAAGTGTCTGTGATTTACAAATAATTAAAAAAATAGTAGAAATTAAAATTTTCAACTCAATAAGAACAACAACAATATCTCAACACACTACGAGATAGTTCTTCCATGGAGGTACATATTTCAAATAAAAAATCATGGTTTCTACTGGGGCTTTAGAATTTGAAACAAGGAATAGTTTTCAATGAAAATATTCCTTTAACTAAAATCCATTCAAAGATCAAATTTTGTGTTATTTTTTTTCTCAAAGTTCCAAATGAGATTTTAAATCAAATTTTATAGAACACATATAATAAGAATTTTTGAAGGTTTTTTAAAAACAAAGAATTAATTGGAGGACCTAAGATTTGAAAAATGCATCCTATCAGATTTTTCTGCACACACACACACACAATAATATATGTACAAGAAAAACATGTATATACTTGTGGATAACCACACCCACAAATATATATGGAAATTCATATTAGGTTTCAATAGGATAATAATAAAATTAAATGCTAGTATCCTTAAAAGTATAATAGTTTCTAAATAAAACCACTATAACCCTAAAAAACAATAATTTATAAAAAACAAAATTCAACAAGAATAACCAACTGATATAAAAATAATAATTTGAAATGATCATTTAACAAACTAAAATTCATTATAAATTTTCTTAGTTATTTTCATAATAACATAGTGTAAATTTACATTGAATGCAAAGGAATAAACATTGAAAGCCTTAGAATATCCCCTTTTTAAGGTTACTCTAAAAAATTTATGATTTGAAGAATTAATTTATAGGTTAAAAAACAAGTTAAAATTTAGATTTAATTAATTTATAAAGTCTCAAGCATCCAATAATTTGATTAAGAATGTAAAATATTTGAAATACCTACCTCAGCTATGTTTAAAAGCAACAAAACCATTCAATTTGGAAGTGAGAATACTTAAGAATCCAACCAAACACCATAAAGTCAATATAAAAATTAAATTAGGTTTAAATCAGCCCTTAAGTAATGTAAAACATCAATGAAAACTATGGAATGTAAAAAAACAAGAATGAGATGAGAAGGGATGAAAAAGGTTATAACCGAAGAAGAACACTGGGGAATATAAGTTGAAATTCTCCAAAATATTAAGTAGATCAAGATAATGGTGTCATCGAATCCCCATTAGGCATATCGATTGAGTGGGAGTGAGGGGAGGTTAAATAGGGATTTATTTTTTAGATGGTGGTTTAGGAAAATATTTTTTTATGAAAATATGATGATATGAATATTTGGGCGGCATGATTTAAAAAACTATGTTCCAATCATGTTTTCTTAACAAGAGAGAATCTATAGCCCTCATGATTGGACTGGATGGATGGAAAAAATAAGTTCATACCATTAAAAATAGATCTTTTAAAGTATATATATATATGAACTGTTTCCACATAGTCTTCACTAATAGTGGAGGATAACTATGTACCTTGTATTTTAACTCAAAATTCTAAAATTTTTAGAGAGGATTGACCTAAAAATCAAGGACAATATAGTAGAATCATAAATGAATTAATTAATAATAAAACTTTTTGGGTGTGAAAATTATCCATATCAAAGTAATTTCTTCCTAATAAATTTTTCAAATCTGTAACACATTAAAAAAGGTGAGAATTCTTAGTCCAAATAAAAGAATATCCCTAAAAAACCTCTAAAATGATAAAAAACTACACAGAACATCCCCAAAATGTATTAATATAAAATTCACTAGTCATGCTAAGAATTATAATAGATAATAATAATGTTGAGACTCATGTTGCGTATACTCATCATTTAAGGTGTTTATTACAATAGTTGATCATCAAAGAAAAGTACTTAAAAGTCTTACTACCAAACATGACTAGAGATATCTGGAAAAAGAAGATAAAAAATTACTTTATTAAGATATAATCCATAATTTAAAAAGGAACTTATCTCTCGAAGAAATCATAATGTATGAAATTACCCAAAAAAGGAACCCATATATAAACAATAATCAAGGAAGTGATAAAAGAGAATAAAAATAGTGAGAGGCAACCAAGGATTACATCAAAAGATGAGACAAGGAATCTATCATGATTATAGAGTAGAAAATATTTTGTTTCTTCTACTGGTATCCCAAACCACATAATTTATTAAAGTACCATTGTCTACCAAAATGAAGACAAGTCATTAAAAGTCTAGAGCATGTGTTCTTGGAATATTGAAACCTATCATAGTAGAAGCACATGATAAAATATCTCTATTTATAGGGACTAGTAATATAAATATTAGGATCCTTAAATTCTGGTGTCTCTAGTTTTTACCCATTTTTAGATGGGTATTTTTTTGAACCAATGGAAATTATGTTTCCACACATCATGGGACAGTTTCCGAAAACCAACTCGAAAATGAATTCCTCATCCACAAATTATTTAAAGAAAACACACTCAAATCAAGGAAATCTATCACTAATATAGGAATGAAAACCATTATTTAAAACATGAGAATTTATCTAATAGTTAGACACTATCTTTAGAGAAAAATGAGTCATCTCATGGAAGTTTTCAACGTACTTCTTCACCGTTCATCGACCTCGATAAAGACTCATGAGCTCCATTATTCAATTAAAATTCAATTCATTAAGAAGAAACCATTGAATTAAGGTGGACAAACCAAACTCTGACATCATCACATCTTATATATTGGATATAGTGACAACCTTCCACAAATAAAGGACCGGTCCCTTGAACAAGCCCAAAAATGTTCTCACTTTCAATTCTTTGGGTGTCCCTAGAGACATGAGGATTCCCTTAATTTTATACACCCACTACGTATCCAATTTTATGAAATTATCACTATAAAATATAAGAATCCACTAGGAAGATTCTTTCTCTACCAATATACTCAAATTCTATGTAGAGTTGAGTACTAGAAAAAAAATATTATGATTTTGGTAGAAAATCTCATTATAATCATTGAAATCATTTTTTGGGAGACCTAATCTAAATAACATAAAACCATAAATGAAAATAAACAATGGGGGAATTTTCAAAACACACTCAGATTAAAATAAAACCATATCAAAAAATAGTCTAATTTTTTTGATTCTCAATCAAAATTCAAAGTTCCATAATAATAATAAAATAAACCCCATTTTTTTTAAACACTACATTAAAATCCAATGTAAAAGGCTTATTAAAATTTCAAATGATCCATCATTAAATTAATTTATCCTTTTTAAAATATAAACCCTAATTTAAAGTAAAATATTTTAAATTCCTAAAATTTCAATGTATTATTCGAAACACAATTCCCCAATAAAAAAATCCCATTATGAATTTTCAAAACCCAAATCATATATCACATTTAATATCAACCTTATCATTACCCAATTCCAAAATACTCAAGAAAATTAAACAACACCAAAAGTTATTTATGTGGGGCTATTTGTTGTGCATGAATTAGTGAGATGGTATTTTATACATTGTTCTAAATATGAAACCACCATCAGAAGTCATGATAAACTATTCACTCAAGCTCCACATGGGTTTCAAGGCCATGTGGGCTCACGACTTGAAGATGGTTAAGCTCCAATTATCATCCCCAAAAATATATAAATCCTTTAAAAATCTATAATACCATCGACACAGACAAAAATAAAATATAAATTAAAGAGAATTAAAAATTATACAATTACAACCGACAATCCCAGAGAAATTTAATATTCATCTGAAGCTGTGGTGATTAAAAAACAACTCATGGACTGTCTACCAAGCCCAAATAATCATAAATCATATATACCAAACAACCAATATAGAATTTATGCTTCATGAAACTATGAACCCTTAATAACCCTATCATGAATACCAATTTCTCAAGAACCATCTGTAAAACACAGTTGAACTAAGCACTCAGGAATTCCAACAACATACCTAAGTGGTTTCCTTGATCCCTATGGTCTAAGAACAAGTGATAAGTAATAAAAAATATCATTGAGTATGATTTCTATAAAATAAATAACATTAACCACATAAATGAATTCCATATGAATTTTGGCAACAGTCATATAGAAATTATACATCCATTCCACACAAATAACCTAAAACAATTATAACACGAAACTTAATAGGCCATAACCAGCATACATAACCACAATGAAATAGAATAGTTAAATAATTTAAAATAAAAATATACAAATTTGGTGTAAATTATAAAACATCAACCAAAATGTATGAGGCCAACAAAAATGATACATTGATAACACAAAAATATACCCAAAATATAAAAAACCTGATATATTATCTATATGACCTCCGAAGTTACTATCTATCCATAATACTAAACATCTTTTAAGGGGAATCTTGTGTCTGATACAGAACCAACAAAACGTCTGGGGTCTACTAATGTTGGGTGGCACTGGCAGGGCTTGAACAATACTATAGGTGAGAAAAATAATGTCCAAAAATTTTCGTTCCCAAAATATCTCACACATTCTTGTTTGAAAATATACTATTAAAATTATATATTTTATAATTTTTTAAAATAAAAATATTACTTTCTCAAATAAATTTTAAATATCCATTTGAGGAATTATTTAAAAATACCCATATTATTAAAACTACCCTACAAATCATAATAAAAAATAAGTATAAAAAAATAACAAAATAAAACTCCAAAAAATGAAATATATAAGTAGGGATAGTAAAATTTAAGATATGAGCTACAAGGTATGTCTAAATAGAATACAAACTGTAAAAATAAATAAGGAAATTAAACTAATGATCTTGAAAACAATAAGAAAATAAAACACATATAATCTTGAGAAATTATAACACATCCCATGGGAAGACCCTAAATGTACTTTTTTTATGAACCATTAGTAGGATTATTGATGCATTATTAAATATATAACCCATTTACTTACATAAACTAGCCTCACTAATAGAACTCACTTATAGACTTTCCATAATATTGTGAATATATTTTATCTCATTATAAATATATAAAAACATCCCTAATCCCTTTCTAATATTCTTAAGACCCCATAATGATAATAATAAGGATGTGAGGTGAGGTGAGGTAGCCTTCGCATAAAAAAATCAATTGATATCCATTATATTCCAAAAACATATGCTCATCCCAACTATAAATAGAAATCCATGAAAAAAACATCTCTATGAAAAAAATATCTTGACACACTAGGAGTGGGAGGGATTATTTAGTTGTGTACATTTCATATGAAACCCACTCCAAGGAGTCAATCATGAAAATTATTTATAATCTAAAAACTTCTCTAAAAATATTTCATTCATTCAATTCCATTAAAAATTCAATGTAACCATAATTTTTTTTATAAAATTTACAAGTAGAAATTTAAATCTTTTTTTGGGTGAACACAAATGTCTAATGTATTTCAGAGAGTATTTTTAAAACCA
This sequence comes from Viscum album, assembly GCA_963277665.1. Lineage (NCBI taxonomy): Eukaryota > Viridiplantae > Streptophyta > Magnoliopsida > Santalales > Viscaceae > Viscum > Viscum album. Next base: position 2,006,765,117 of record OY728126.1, on the reverse strand, counting down.
TGGAAAAGTTGACAAACCATGCTTTGATGAAGGAATTCTTTGAACTTTTAATCTGTATATACATACACACATATATATATATGTAAAAATACACACATAAATGTGAGAATAACCACATATATATTTATATATGTTCATAATATGTTCTATGGGATAAACTAAAGAAAATCAATTCCAATCTCCAATAAAATTATAAGAGATTCCAGGTAAACCCACCAAATCCTAAAAAAATAATAATATAGACATGTCAAAATTCTTTATAAAGAACCTATTTTGATATGAATAGAAAATACCACTTATAATTTTAAACCATATACTTCCATAGAAAGGCCTATTAGGAATTTTAATAAACACAAGGAGTGTATATACTTTTAATAAAAGGTATTGGCATTGAAAACCTTATAAATTCCCCTTTTCAAGAAAAACATAAACTCATTCATTTTTAATATTTATTAGGTTCAACAACATTATAAAATTTAGTTGAAATGAACCTACAAATTTTCAATCCAAACACCTACCATGGATGTGTGCAAATATAATTAAAACCCTGAATATAAAAGCGAAAATTCTTATGAAACCTAATGTTAAAATTAGCATCAAGAGTATAGTTAATTAGGTTAAAATACCTCATTATGGTTCATCCAAAATGAAACCATGATAATGAAATTAAGAGAAAAAAGTGATGAGGGATAAATAATGAATAAAAATTAATTACCTCAAGAGTAACACCAAGTAAAACTAGTGGGGAGGGCCCAAAATCCAAATTGGGGCTAGTTAGAGGTGTCTTGGATACCCTTTCATGCATCTTGGTTGAGTGGGGTGGATGTAATGTATAATGATGGTTTTTTGGAGGGATGTCGATAAAAATAACTTTTAAAGAAATCTTGGTGATCTTTATGGTTGGGTTTCATATTTTTACAAAACATGTTCCTTTTAATAGAAATCAAATTGGGATCTCATAGTTGGACTATATGGTTGGACAAACTAAGTTCCAAATGTTCCAAATGTATTTATTAATTTCTTCAGACATCAGAACGATTTCCATATGGTCTTATCTAACCACATTCACCACACAAAAAATATAGATATTTAGAATCATTAATTTATAATCATCCCAAAACTCATGGTGAAAATTATAGAGTCTTAAATAAAAAATTAATAATAAAATAAAACTTTGATGATATATACAAAGAAACTAGTTTCCAATTTAAAAAATATGATATGAGTTCTCAATATTATTTGTGTTTTCTCAAACCAATGGACCTATAATTTGTAAAATTTAAAGAAAATCCACCATAGAGGACCTGTAAATGTCGCCATAATACATATTTGTATCATTTTTTTGTGAAGGAAGCGATTTAGATCAAGTATTTCATCACGAAAAATGGTTGGATCTCAACATTGAAGAAGAAATTGAGATTTATTTTCACATTAGTGGAGTAATTTTTCTTGACAATGAATTTTAGTATCACCAATGGAAAATAAAATCCTTCATAATGACTATATAATTAGAGAGATTATTTAGTGGTGTGATGTAAAGATCTGATTGGTGGGAATAGAAGAAACTTTTGTAGATACTTTGACAAAAAAAGTAGTGTTATATAATAATGAGGGCCATGATTAATCTTTTGGCCCTAGATACAAGTATTTTTAGGTTCAATGGTTATAAAATATATAATTTATTTGTAATAAATGAAATATTTATTTTGCATTTATTCATGTGTGCTTCATCTAAATTTTATAAATTTTGGAATAATAATATCCCCTTAATGCATGACTTCAATATTTCCCTAATCGATGACCATCGTTGAGTATTATGGGTTGGTAAGATATTTTAATATTAGTGTGAGGTGAATATTGTATTTGATAAAAATATTTTTATGCAATACAGCGAATAAAATCATACTATAACAACTCAAGACTTATTATCTATACTAGCCCACTAAAGTATGTCACATGGAAAGTCATATAGTCATTAACATACCAAAGGGTATATGTTTATTATTAATCCTCATTACTCAAGGTTAAATAAAAAACTATAATGATAACCCATATACGCTTGTACCTTTATTACAAAATTAACTGTGGATTATCTAGTTAGGTATTGTTGGGTATGATTCTGATCAGGTCAATAGTTTGGGCTTAATAAAGATAGAATTTGATCACTTGTATGATAAGAAAACACAACTTGGACCTTTTTTGAATTATATTGATCAAATTCTTGTCTATGCATAGTTGAGTGACAAGTGAGGTGATAAGATATATAGATGAATGACATGCCATGTATATATATTGAAAATGGTAAATCAATTTTAATGAATAATGTATACCTGAAATGACCTATACACGATTGAAAGTTCCATGTATATTGGTCTTGTGATGTCATTGACAAAGGGACAATTTTAGTCTTTATATATGATGTGTATGATTCATCTTATGGAGTGCATGTTCATATAGAGATACAAGGGTGTTTGATCAAGATCAAACTAGACCAATTTATAGCCTTAGTATCACTAATGTAATTCTAATAGATTATCTTACTTGCTTCTACGAAATAAGGAATTTATATAATTTTTCAATTATATAAATTCTAATATGATCACATAGTTAGGATTTGGATTAAGGAATATATTTTATTAAAAATATTTTTTCCCAAATAATGAGAAATTGATAAACCATATCCAATAGATTTTTGATGGATTAAAAAAGTGTTTTGATGTTTTTTTGTTAATTCCTTATATGATTTTTATGATTACAGATGATTGATGGATATGAAATAAAAAATATCAATCCTATTATACGATTAGTCTATATCATAGTCATAGATATTCATGTTATTTATAGGCTATGAGTTATTCATATCATATAATCAAAGGAATTTTGATGCATCTGTCATAGGATACAATTAGATTATGATATGGGATATTTAGTGTATGGATTATTTCACTACTTCCAAATGGTTTACCATTAGATACAGATCATCATGACGGTTTTATTATGGTAAGATGAACTATATAAAATCATTTAAAATTTCAATTATAATAAGATCTAATGAGCATACATTTATATGTATAGTATGTTAGTTACATAATGTTAAAATCTATGGCTCAATCTATTTCATTGAATAGATGGTGGTCTATATAGGGATATGATCCTACTATTGGTGTGTGCATTTTTAAGATTCTATCTAAAATTTATGATTCTCTCTTTAAACGTGTTATTTATTTATCATTATGGTGAAGATGCTATAACACCATTTGAGATTAAGGGGTCCTCTCATATTGTATCATGAGTATAGTGGATTATGTACTAGATATATAAGCGAGAGTATTTTAGGAGTCACTTTGTGATCTCATTCCAATATTCTCAATTGGGATGGATCTTTCAGAAAATTAAGTTTACTTATTAATTTTTTGTTCTACATTTCATGTTCATTCAATGATGATAGACCAGACCTTAAATTAGGTTACTTGAACTGTAAAAATAATAATATGATCTTACAAAATCAATCATGAAAAATGAATTTTATATCTTGCCTGAATTATAATCAGAGAAGTAAATTATAATGAACAGTCATGACCAAACAAACATAACTATACATAAGTAAACTATGAAAACATTATCTAGTAAACTACCTCAAGATTCAAACCACAAATGATACTAAGTTCAAGTCTATTCCATTCTAGTAATCCATATATCAATATTTTAAATCAAAATAATTAAAGTATTTCTTCTTTAATCTCACCAAAATAATCACTCAATATATAACATGGAATGTAAAATGTAAATGTATTTTAAAATTTTAACAGGTTACCCACAAACCACCACCCACTAACCCAATCCCCGACAGTCCCAATTCCTTACTTCATTAAGGACATAAAAAACTTTCCCACCTCTCCATAACCATATCAACAACATGGATACATTATAAATGACATCAACCTCTTTCTTTTACCCACAAGATATTTTTAACCAAATACCTACATCAAAACCAAATCCTTATATAGAGAGGGGATTAGGAATATTGGTTCACCATTACACTATCCCTATGGCTCATTGTGTGTTGGGTCACACCTAATGAAACCTCCCATAGGTGGTGGTTTCATTGATAATGATACTTTATTCATTGAAATAGAATTTAATTATCATAAGTTGTACCTAAAATGACACCATACTCATAATTGAGAAAATAATATAATCCATTATTAATAATTTCATGTAACTATAAAAAACATACATTTTATAACCTTAGTGTCATACTCATTATATCTACATTAATATTTTCTAATTTATAGCTTCAAACATATCAAGGTACCGAAGCCTATATCATTAAAATACTATTCACCTTGATATTAAACTCCTAGCATAAAAATATAAACATTATCATCATCATAACATGTGTCTTATTGAATTTAACTTCATGTTCAACCCTCCACAATTTAAAAATATAATCAATGTGAAATCAAGATGTTTTCATTAATAATTGGTTATCCAATCAATTTTAAACTATGAACTATTAGGTAATCCCACAACAATCAAATAATCATAGTCTATGTATAATATCCTCATATAATAAAAATAAATGAAATATTACAAATATATTAACATGTGTAGTTATATTATAAAGAACTCTCAAGATAAATTTCCTCATAAATCTCATCTTACTAAAATCATAGACTGTTAGTGTTTTATTATCGAAGACATAAATATATCAAGACTCAGTCACATAAAAAGAAATTAGACATTTTCATTACATTGAAAAAAATTATTGCGTCACTAACTATATCATCCTTTCAAATGAACTATTCAAATTCGAATAAAATTTCTCAACCCAAATACTTACAAAATATTCATCATTTCACTTCATTGTGATTAATATCATGAAACTATAATATCATGTTATATAATTATTTGATATTATTCATATAAATTTTTCTCATGTAGAAAGGTAAAATTGGATTCTCCTCACACATTCATGAACATTATAGAAGTCAGTATACCACTAGGTCTAACACTTGGGTTCAAAAATTAATTTGTAAAAATATAATTTTTGGAGCATAAAATCAATCAATGTGGGTGACCATTATGGAATACTCAAGAACACAAGTCAAAAATTTATTTTTATAAATTTCATGGACTAAGTCATCATTAATCTGGGAGTCCAATATCTTAAAATGTTAAAAAACAAATTAAAATAACTCCATTTGTCTTCAAAGTATCTTCACCATAATATGTATAAAAAATAACCAAATAAAATAATTTATTCAATTTTAAATAATGGATTGCAGATGAAAGATGTTAATTTTATCCAATATTGTATCTAATGGAATCCTGTATTGATCTTAGGACCCATATCTTGGGTCAAAATTAACTTCCATTTTTGGGATTTTAATTACCCAAGAAGATATCATGACTAAATTGATGATGATATCATTTTCTTATTATGACACCATTAATTTTATCCCTGTTAACAACCACTCACACTAAATATGTCCACTATCATATCCTAATAATTTACAACTACTAAGGATTGATTCAGCACCATCCTAAACTATTAAAACAATATAAAATTATTTTAATTTCCATCATTCATTACCCTATCACAATGGAAAACCATTATCTGTTACATTAATTGTAGATACAACAATTTTTTTAGAACATTGAGTGATATCCATCCTTCCCCATTTGAAATCGGTGAATATATGAGTTTCCATCCAAATTTATTTCATAAAATTGTCTATACCTATTAATGGGTAGTGAAATTTTAATTTGGTGACAAAAAAATCATCTTTTTTTTTGTTGGTGTAAAATCCATTTCCTCATATCATCTTTGTTGGCCAATCATAGAAGGAAATAACTCATCAAATGAAATTTTATTTCTTATATTATTTTACCCAATTTAGATCGATAATTCATTTAAGTAATGAAAAATAAAAATATCTAAACATTCAGTAATAATAAGAATAAAATAATTATGAAAACAATTTAAATCCTAAATATTATTTCAATATTAATTATAAAAAAAATAGTATAATTTCACTTAAAAAAATCATCAAATAAACCATGTATTTATATGAATATCGAGATGACATTAATGCATTGAAAAATAATCATAAGTGACCCAAAAATCCCACATGAGGATATAACATGCTCATTCCCCTCATTATTTGTATTTTATTATCTTATAGCATGTGAGAAATGAGAGACTTGTGTAGTGGAACCATAAATTTATAGAAAAAAGGATCAAGTTAATCTTCTAGACCAATATGAAATTACACCATTGGAATTAAATGAAAAACCATATTCTAAGCATCATGGTGTGGATGAAATTATAATTTGAGCTATTATTTAATATAATTAAATATAAATGAATAGTATATTAAAAAATCAATTAATTAATAAATATTTTCTATTCAAGGTATTTATAATCAAGAAAAGAATCAACACCATGTAAAACATTTCATTCCAGGATCAATGACATGATAACTTTTTTGGAATCTTCCTACATGATAATTAACTATTATTCAATAGGTATAGAAAATCACACACGTGTCTATTGAAATAATTAATTTTTAAATTCATCATAATTCAAAACTCATCCAATTTACATTAAACATTAAAAAAGTGTGAAAAAAACATTCCAAAATTAATTGAACCATTTTTTATTTTTACTATGATATAATTAACTCTTTTATACTATGGGTTTGAAATTACTAAAATAATAAAGAAAAATAAAAAATACAAAAAAATATAAATATTTTATGACCTTAACATTCATTCTATACTATCTTAGTCAAAAAAGTAATTTAGAGAGTAATTAGAACCCTCATGAACTTGTTGGTACACTATAATTATGTATATATATCAACATATAAATTAGCTTTATTTTTAGTCATGTGATGTATATTTTGGTGGGTTTTTACTAAAGAATATATTAATAGAGGTTAAGGGTTATAATTTTTTGAAGTGGTCTATATAGTAAAAATATATCAAAAATTAATAACAAAACTAGGTACATGGTGGCTTAGTATTTTGTTCTCAGTAGAAAACAAATTTGGGAAAAGTGCTAAGGTGGACCACTGGTTGGCTAGTGGCACTTGGTTGGGTATCTGGTGGAAACTGGGTACCCATTGGGGTGAAATGGTAACCTAATTGAATCATACTACATTTGTTAATTTTTAAATAAATAAATTAATTGTTAAAATTATTTTGTTTCGCACTACCCCTCCGACTTTCCAAGAGAAAAAACTAGACCACTCGTTACCTCTACTTTATCTATTCAAGGGCAGAATCTCTCTTCTCTATTCTCTAATTCATGTTTCATTCATTTGGTTTTTTCACTAGTGGTGACTCTTGTAGTATAATTACTTCTATATTGGATTTCCTCAACTACCTTGTAGTTCTTCATCTTAAATATCTAACTTGGGTCGTATATTAGGCTTTCAAATTTCTTCTTATTGAGGTTGAATAAACAAATTATTATTTTATGTAGAGGATCATGTGAGAACATATTATGAAGTCATTAGATTTCATCCTTCATTATTTATTAATTTCATACACTATTTAGTAGAGAGATTTGAAATGACAGTGTGGATGACCCAAAACAGAGCCAATTTTGGTTTCATTATAGTGTGAGTGGTGATTGATGAATTTATAACATATGTTTGGTTCTCTAATTCATTCAATTATATTACTTGGTAATTGAAAACCATATACCATATCAAAAGTATCACCAAACCTTCAAACTGTAACCCACATGTGGAGTCCATATATATTAATTAATTTAATTATCCTTGAGGTGATCCCAAATAATACTTATATATAGGGGAAACTTTTTCACTTGGTGGAATAGTGGTTAATATAAGCTGGTTATATGTGTTTTTAAATTATTTGGTGATATATGTTGATTACATGTGAGATGGGTTAGAGTCCATTCAATATAGAAATTTAAATACTCTGGTAGATTGTACCTTTTTGATTGAAAATCTTGTGTCGGGGAAAAAGTATTAGGTGAGGTACTGATATATTTTATTTCATGTGTGGATGGTTGGGTGAAACAGAATCCTAACCTTTATATCTATGAAAGTATTGGGCATGATTCTAATCTATCAACTTGAAAACTGGGATAAGATTAGTTTTGAAGTAAATTCATCCATTTTTCTAATGGTGATGGGTTGGATATGTTTCCAACGATGAATAATATGACCTATAATTATGGGGATTTAGATTAAATGTGATTTTTTAGTAGATGATAATATAATGGTTGGATGTTATTCCAACCTTGATCAATGGATTTATAGATTATAGTATCATGGTTAGATTATTCATTGATCCTTTTTTGTCATGTGTGATATATTCAAACTGGACATAACTACTTGATAAAGTAGGTATATCCATTCACCGTGTGTTTTTTAGAAATGAATTTTATCATAGGTGTTTATTATTATTATTGTTATTTCAATTTTATATTATTATTGTACACATATTCTTGGGATTTATTTATAGAAACTATTGGTGGTGTCTTACTATTTATATTTCTAACACACTTAACATGATCCTAGGTGGGAATAAAAACTTATTTATTCAAGATATAGTCAAGGAAAAGGACCTAATGTTTGAGGGAAAAGATGAAGATTTATTGCAAGAGTTGAGAGAGTGAACTGAGAAAGGACTTGGGCCCATATTTTGTTTTATTTATATAATTTTATTTATATAGATAATTTATTATAAATAATATATCTTTAGGGATATCCGAAACATAACATATTAATTTTATGAAATTTTTCTGGGATCATATTTGGTTATAGCATGTGATATGTTTTTTTAGTTGGACCATCTCAAAAATTTTCAAATTTTTTTATTATATTATAGATAATAATTTTTTATTATTTCAGTATTATTTTTAGTAAACTGATGAATAATATACTATAAAAAATGTATCCATAGTTCCTAGAAACCATAAGTATATATATGGTATAGAAGAAGACATGATTGAGGTTACACAATAACCCGAATCATGCACTGTTTGAGTAGTTCTGGTTAAATAAATTTAAATGTGGTATCAAATACAAGTATTAATTTATCAAACAATTTAAGAAATGAATGAAGAATATAATTATATTCTAAAAATTGGATGGACCCAATTATTATGTATAGGAAATACCTTTATGGGAATGTTTAAGTTTCTAGTGGGTGAGGTCGAGATTCTTTTATTTTTTAGCATTATGTTCTTGTGATTTCATGAAATATGAATTAAAATTTGTTTTTTTATTATTTTTATCTTATTCTGGGGTGGAAAGATGAATTTCTTTTCATGAATCATATTCAATACATAGATTCAATTGAAATTAATATTACTAAGTATGATTTATTACATTCATATTAATAAGTTCAATTTTTTAAGGAATCATGAATGAGTTATTCAATATTTTCTTGCATAAGTTATTAATGGAGCCTTACTTGACTAAAGCTAGAGTTATTGATTATTCTTGAATATTAATATGTGGTGAAAAATTATTTGAATTGAATTTGAATTATATATTAACCCTTGAAATATGGCAGGCTTGGTATGAGGATAACTGAGTTATATGGAACCCTTATTTGAGTAGGGTGTGTCTAGTGTGATGGGATGAATTATCATTCACCACATTTCATCAATTTTGATACCATTAACTATGATAGATATGAAAGAAATCATGAAATTATAATTTCAATGATATTCTATCATGACATATTATAGATTATAACAATGAGTGTGGGGTAAATCAATTCATACTAGTCAGTGTAATGAATCCTCCTTTTAATCAATAACATCCAACGATCTGGTTATGGGTTTTGTAGTCGATGAATCATGGGGATATATGGGGTGAATTTTTTTTATATGACAATACAATATTGTTCAAAATATATTATCCAAAAATATTTTAGAGTGATGGATGTATTCATAGTATGTAGTATTAGATTAAGTTTGTTTAGAATATCTGTAAAGACCCGTAAAATTCAAGGGAAATTTTTTCTTAATTTTCTTTAGAATTTTACAAGAGCGCGGTTTCAGACGGCACCTGATTCCGAGGCCCGGAGTGCCCGGAATTAATTTCCGAAGTTTGGCTCGGGTACGTTCAGTGAACGAACGAGCGGGAATTCCTAACTTTTGATCCGGTGCTCGGAATTGAAATCCGAGGGCACCGATGAACTCGCAGCGCCGATATTCGCTTAAAGAGTCCTTTTCGGGAGTTGCGTTTGATGCGGGTTGAAAGTTAGTTTTTGGGTTTTTAGTTTAAGTTAAATAAAATTTGTGAGGAACAAATTTTATTTCTTTTAACTAGTTAAGTCCTACCAAAGGGAGTTGGGAGTGGGACCCACATCCACTTAACCTCCCTTGGGAGGATTAAGTGAGGTGGGGTCCACACGAACCCCAACTCCTCAAATTCTCTTAAAACCTCCCCTTTAACTCATTTCTTTTAATGTTGTCAACTTGAGTTACTTAATTAATTATGGGAGTTTAACCTTTTTGAATTTCAAACTTTTGAAATTCTAATGTGTATTGTAATAATAAAATAAGAAGTTGTCTTATTTTATTTTGGGTTCTTTGATTTGTCTCCTTGAGAGATTTTGGAGAGCCTCTTCTTCTTCTTCAAACTCAACGAAGAACGGGAAGAACGTCGTTCTTCAACGAAGAACTTCTCCGCCGAAGAACACGATCCATCCGCGACGCCGTATCCGCGACGCGACGTACTTCTTCTGCGTCATCTCTTCCGCGACGGTTTTTCGCGACGAACGCCTTCGACAACGACTCTTCCTCCGACGTCAAAGGAATCGACACCGATATTCCACAACTCCGTCAACGTGCGACTATCAAGGTAGGGGTTCTTGAGTTTGTTGTTTCCTTTTTATTTGACTTTCCTCAAGACTTGACGTAGAACGCTCAAGTTCCGACGAAGAACGCCGCTCCGCTCTTCTTCGTCTTCGGTGTCAACGAGAGAGAACACCGCACCTTCCTCGGACAACCTTCGTCGGCGTACAAGGATTCGCCAACGACGTGCCTCTTCGGACGCGTCTCTTCGTCAACGGAATTGACGAACGACTTCCGCGACGCCCGATCTCCGCGACGTCGACTTCCACGGACATAGTCAAATCCTCGAACTTATACCCGAGGTAGGGGATGTTGATTTAATATTTAATTATCTCATTCTTGCTCGTGGTTCATATGACTAACGTGAGGATGTTGTTTATTTAAAGTTGCGTTATTAATTTAACGTGAGGGGGGCCGGACCGTACGAACACGGCCGAACCCCCTCCAACGTTCTTGTTTGTTCTTGCGGGTGGAAGCAAGTGGCGTGGTGCCGTCGCACCACGCGGTTGATCGTGCATTTATTTTACGCAACGCCGTCGCGCGCACACCATGGAAGAAAAATCAAGAACGCCGCCGCCGTTGCGCCGCGTTGAAAGAAATCAAATCACGGCAAAGGGGCGCGGTGCCGTCGCACCGCGCCGGACGACGAACGCCGCGGCCGGTTCCGGGCCGCGGCGGGACGAAGAGACCGCGGCCGGTTCCGGGCCGCGGCGGAAGAGGAGACCGGCGGCCGGGCCGCCGGCGTCGGAAGCCGAAGAGGGGACCGGAAATTTCCGGTCCCGTTGGAGAAAACCGGCCGGCCAGCTGGCCGGCCGGAAGTCTTTAAAACCGGGGAAATAAATTCCCCGGCCGTATTAATAAAACCCCCTCTTTAAGAGAGGGGGCGGTTCTTTGAAGGAGGGGGGGGGGGGGGGCAACCGGCCCCCTCGGATCCGCACAAGCAGGCCCCCTCATGTGAGGGGGCGGTTTACTTAAAATCGGCGCGGCTAAGCCGCGCCGCCAGAAGAAAACGGGGGCTTAGCCCCCCGCGTGCGCAGCCCCCTCGCGGCGCCTGGCCGCCGCGCCGCCGCGCCGCCGCACCGCCGCCGCCGCCCGCCGCCGCCGCCCGCCGCCGCCTCCCGCCGCCGCCGTCCGCCGCCGCCGTCGTCCGCCGCCGCCGGCCACCGCGCCACCCAGGGGGGGGGGGGGGGGGTCGGGCCGGGTCGGCCCGGACCCGGACCCCCCCCGTTTCGAACCAGTTTTGGTTTTTGGCTCATAACTTGAGCCTCGGACCTCCGAATGACGAACCGTCTGCGGCAACGCGATCCTTGGATCGAGACGGTCGTTTCGGTATATCGCACTAAAGGTTTCGGGTTACTTTGAGTTCGGTCGGGTTGGTTCGTTCACGAAACCAACCGGACCTTCGGAGCGGAAACGCCCATATCTTGAGCCACGAACGTCCGATTGACGCGCCGTCAGTCGCGCTGCGTTCCTCTTAATGAGACAGATCTTTTGGCATACTCTGCCCGAGGTTTGGACGCAGGTGGAGTACGGTCGGGTTGGTTTTGCCTTAAAAACCAACCGGGCCCCGGAGACGAAAATGCCAATAACTCTCAGACCGGGCGTCCGATCGACGCACCGTCTGTTGCGTTGAGTTCCTGTTTACGATACGGAACTTTTGGTATACTCCGCCTGAGGTTTGGACGCAGGTTGAGTACGGTCGGGTTGGTTTTGCCTTAAAAACCAACCGGGCCCCGGAGACGAAAAAGTCAATAACTCACAGACCGGGCGTCCGATTGACGCGCCGTCTGTTTCATTGACTTCCTCTTGATGAGACGGAACTTTTGACATACTCCGCCCGAGTTTTGGATACAGTCGGAGTATGGCCGGGTTGGATTGTACCCGAAATCCAACCGGGCCCCTGGAACGGAAAAGCTGATATCTTTCAGACAGGACGTCCGCTTGACGAGCCGTCAGCGGCGTTGGTGGTTACGTTGAGTAACGGTCCCTTTGAGTATACCCTATGGGAGTTCGGGGTACAGTTGAGATACGGCCGGGATTGGTTTCGCTCACAAAACCAACCGGGCCCCTGGGACGAATAGGCTAATAACTCACAGACCGGGCGTCCGATCGACGCGCCGTCTGTTGCGTTGAGACCCCTGTGACGAGACGGACCTTTGAGACACTTCTTCGTGGGACTTTGAGATACTTGGAGTATCGACCTGTAGCTCGTGGAGCGGACCCTCCCAGTGACGAGCGTGCGAAGTACGGAGACCGTGTAGCTGGATGAGACCTGACGACTGCTTGACCGACTCGACTTGGAGTGAGTCGACTAGCCCAGTGGACGGAGCACTACTTTCTGAGGTGCAGACCCATGTCGGACGGAGCACTACCTGTGTGACAGTGCAGACCCGCGGTGCTCGTCCGGGGAGTACCTCAGCAGGCTACTAGGGGGTGTGCACTACGGTGTTTGGGTGACATACCTCGGCGGGAAGCACTACTGTGTTTGGGTGGCTGGCCCGCAGTACTCGACAGGAGGAGTACTTCAGCAGTCTTAGGTTAGTGAGCAGTACCTCGGAGTCGTGACATGACCACTGTACTCTCTAGAGACGGAGCTCTTCAGCAGTTACGGTTTCGATAATGAAAATCCTGGTTTGAGCTGAGACTTTTGACCTTGTGTTTACCTCATGATTGAGATGGGTCACCTGCTGACTTTGGTATATGTATGGGCATATACCCGGGTAGTGGTTATCCGTCGTTTTCACAATCCTTGTGTTTCCTCATGCTTGAGATGGGTTACTTGATAACTTAGGTATATGTATGGGCATATACCTAAGTAGAGTTTATCTGTTGAGATCTTCTTGTGGTTATCCTTGTTGGTTTTAGTGAGACCTTGAGGGTCTCGGGGTCCCTACTGAGTATCGTTATACTCACCCCTGCACGGGCTATGCCCGCACCTCGTTGTGTTGGTTGCAGACGACGGCCAGTACTGACAGAGGCCGAGTGTTCGAGGACTGGACGGTACCTGGAGGTGGACTATACGACGAGGCGGTACCCGGAGGTGGACCACTGGGCGGGACATACTCGGAGCGGATGGCGGGACCCGAGGAGCAGAGGAGCTATCTGTACCCACCCTTCAGGTGGGATTTCCAGTGGACATCTCAACGTAGCAGCTTTACTTTTCAGTCGCTGTTTTTCCTTTCGAGTTGTACTTTACAGTTGGGCTTGTATTTCCGGCCCCTTTTACTTTTCAGCTCTCCTTTTTGTACTTAGTGTTTCACTTCCGCTTGTACTCTGTGGTGCTTGTTTTCTTTTATAAAGGCAATGCCTTCCCAGTTAACGGGATTTTACGCCTTTGGTGCTAGTCGCCAGCCCCTGGCCTATGGAAGGCGGGCTTGGGGTAGTCACGGCATGGGCCCCGAGGACGGGTCGTGACAAATTGGTATCAGAGGAGTTCGGTTCTACCGCAGAACTTATAACTCTGATCTTTCTTTCTGTGAAGCAATAGTGTTAAGGGTACCGAGTGTGGTTTTCAGTTCAGGGAGTCCAGTGTTGGTGCGGGCGGTCGACGTATCCATACACCAGGACCCTGACAACTGATTTCCGACTTTGTGCACGAAAACACTGATTTCGTGTGTGTTTTCAAAGGTTTTTCCCCTTAAAACAGCTCAAACCAGGTCAGCTCACCAGGTATAATCGTTTGATCGTGTTACGTTGTTTCTTTCAGGATGTCTTTTCTCAGACGACCAGCTAGAGCCCGTAGGGATGAGCGTGCTGACAGTCTGTCGAGCGACGAGGCTTCGGTACAGGGCCCTCTTGCAGTTGAGGCACCAGCGGAGGCACCAGCGGTACTACCATACGTTGGGCCACCGATGCCACCAGCCCCAGCAGTAGGCGATGCACGACGCTTGAGCGCGCTGCACGAGTTCCAGCGCCAGAGGCCACCTAGGTTCCGGGGAGAGACGGACCCGCAGGCGGCTGAGGTTTGGCTGGAGGCTGTGGTGAGAGTCTTCAGGCTAGTGGGGACGCCGGCAGACTTCATGGTGATCTTTGCTACCAGCCTCCTTCAGGCAGCAGCAGGTAGGTGGTGGAGCCACTTGTTTCAGTTTTGCGATGAGATGAACTTCGCATGGGAAGACTTCGAGACCTTCTTCAGGGTGGAGTTTGTGCCAGTATCTCTACACCCCGAGCGTGTACTGGAGATTCTGCCTTTACCGCGTGTTTTTCGATCAGAAGCCGAGTCATCTGTGGGCAGTAGACAGATGATGCAGAGGTCCAGGAGGACCAGACCAGCAGTTGGGCGATCTCGGGTTTAGGGACCGGTGGTGCGGGGCACCCGAGGTGGGGTCAGAGCCAGGCGTGCCAGAAACGGAAAATGTTACTCCTGTGGCGGAAAGGGTCACCTGGCACGTGACTGTCCGACTCCTCGATCCGCAGGCTTGGAGGGAGCCACCGAGGTTGAGGCAGCGACAAATGCTGAAGCTCTGGGAGCAGGTGGACAGGGGAGGAACTAGTGGATACGTCTTTTGTACTTCTAGTTCCATGTTGATGTTGCTTTTGTGTAGCGTCTTGTAATATGAGCTGCAATAATAAAAGACGCATACCTTTGTGATGTTTTCTTTCCTGTCCTCTTTTGTGATGTTACTAAGAGGTTCCAGTTGACTGTTGACTTGACCCTCACTTGTGAGACATCTACTGGAGGAGACCCAGTTACCACACACTGATGCCGACAGTGTGACTCAACCCTTGGAGGCGAGAGTAACGGTTGGATCTCTTAGTAGTAGCGTCGAGGCCTTACGACGTCATCCTTGGTATGGATTAGTATCATCCATGTTAGGATTGACTGTTTTAGGCAAAGAATGTGGTTCATCCAGGGGATGAGACCAGGTTTCTCTTATCGGCAAAGAAGAAATCTTGCAGCTCTTGTGGGACCAGAGATGGTCCGTGCCATGTCAGAAGAGGTCCATGTCATCCAGGAGCGGATGAGGACAGCACAGAGCCGGCAGAAGTCATACGCTGACAGGAGGCGGAGGCCACTAGAGTTCGAGGATGGTGACCTCGTCTTCTTGCGGGTCTCACCTCGACGTGGTATTCGGAGATTTGGCCGAGGCGACAAGTTATCTCCGCGCTTCATCGGACCCTTCCAAGTCCTCAGCAGGGTTGGCGAGGTGGCTTATCGCCTGGCTCTACCACCTCAGATACACCAGGTGCACGACGTCTTCCACGTGTCTCAACTGAGGAGATACGTGCACGACCCGACGCACATCTTTGACCATGGGGAGCTTGACGTTGACGATGGGGCGACTTTTACGGAGGTCCTGGTGGAGATAGAGGATCGACAGGAGCGGGTCCTACATGGGCGATCGATTCCTCTTGTGCGCAACAGATGGCGGCACGGGAATCTCCAGGAGAGCACATGGGAGCGGGAGGCTCAGATGCGTGCTCAGTACCCTCTTTTGTTTCCCTAGTTATTGATGTAGCTTTACGGGGACGTAAAGCCCTGAGGTGGGAGTAATGTAAAGACCCGTAAAATTCAAGGGAAATTTTTTCTTAATTTTCTTTAGAATTTTACAAGAGCGCGGTTTCAGACGGCACCTGATTCCGAGGCCCGGAGTGCCCGGAATTAATTTCCGAAGTTTGGCTCGGGTACGTTCAGTGAACGAACGAGCGGGAATTCCTAACTTTTGATCCGGTGCTCGGAATTGAAATCCGAGGGCACCGATAAACTCGCAGCGCCGATATTCGCTTAAAGAGTCCTTTTCGGGAGTTGCGTTTGATGCGGGTTGAAAGTTAGTTTTTGGGTTTTTAGTTTAAGTTAAATAAAATTTGTGAGGAACAAATTTTATTTCTTTTAACTAGTTAAGTCCTACCAAAGGGAGTTAGGAGTGGCACCCACATCCACTTAACCTCCCTTGGGAGGATTAAGTGAGGTGGGGTCCACACGAACCCCAACTCCTCAAATTCTCTTAAAACCTCCCCTTTAACTCATTTCTTTTAATGTTGTCAACTTGAGTTACTTAATTAATTATGGGAGTTTAACCTTTTTGAATTTCAAACTTTTGAAATTCTAATGTGTATTGTAATAATAAAATAAGAAGTTGTCTTATTTTATTTTGGGTTCTTTGTTTTGTCTCCTTGAGAGCTTTTGGAGAGCCTCTTCTTCTTCTTCAAACTCAACGAAGAACGCGAAGAACGTCGTTCTTCAACGAAGAACTTCTCCGCCGAAGAACACGATCCATCCGCGACGCCGTATCCGCGACGCAACGTACTTCTTCTGCGTCATCTCTTCCGCGACGGTTTTCCGCGACGAACGCCTTCGACAACGACTCTTCCTCCGACGTCAAAGGAATCAACACCGATATTCCACGACTCCGTCAACGTGCGACTATCAAGGTAGGGGTTCTTGAGTTCGTTGTTTCCTTTTTATTTGACTTTCCTCAAGACTTGACGTAGAACGCTCAAGTTCCGACGAAGAACGCCGCTCCGCTCTTCTTCGTCTTCGGTGTCAACGAGAGAGAACACCGCACCTTCCTCGGACAACCTTCGTCGGCGTACAAGGATTCGCCAACGACGTGCCTCTTCGGACGCGTCTCTTCGTCAACGGAATTGACGAACGACTTCCGCGACGCCCGATCTCCGCGACGTCGACTTCCACGGACATAGTCAAATCCTCGAACTTATACCCGAGGTAGGGGATGTTGATTTAATATTTAATTATCTCATTCTTGCTCGTGGTTCATATGACTAACGTGAGGATGTTGTTTATTTAAAGTTGCGTTATTAATTTAACGTGAGGGGGGCCGGACCGTACGAACACGGCCGAACCCCCTCCAACGTTCTTGTTTGTTCTTGCGGGTGGAAGCAAGTGGCGTGGTGCCGTCGCACCACGCGGTTGATCGTGCATTTATTTTACGCAACGCCGTCGCGCGCACACCATGGAAGAAAAATCAAGAACGCCGCCGCCGTCGCGCCGCGTTGAAAGAAATCAAAGCACGGCAAAGGGGCGCGGTGTCGTCGCACCGCGCCGGACGACGAACGCCGCGGCCGGTTCCGGGCCGCGGCGGGACGAAGAGACCGCGACCGGTTCCGGGCCGCGGCGGAAGAGGAGACCGGCGGCCGGGCCGCCGGCGTCGGAAGCCGAAGAGGGGACCAGAAATTTCCGGTCCCGTTGGAGAAAACCGGCCGGCCAGCTGGCCGGCCGGAAGTCTTTAAAACCGGGGAAATAAATTCCCCGGCCGTATTAATAAAACCCCCTCTTTAAGAGAGGGGGCGGTTCTTTGAAGGAGGGGGGGGGCAACCGGCCCCCTCGGATCCGCACAAGCAGGCCCCCTCATGTGAGGGGGCGGTTTACTTAAAATCGGCGCGGCTAAGCCGCGCCGCCAGAAGAAAACGGGGGCTTAGCCCCCCGCGTGCGCAGCCCCCTCGCGGGGCCTGGCCGCCGCGCCGCCGCGCCGCCGCCGCCGCCCGCCGCCGCCGCCCGCCGCCGCCGCCCGCCGCCGCCGTCCGCCGTCTCCGGCCACCGCGCCACCCAGGGGGGGGGGGTCGGGCCGGGTCGGCCCGGACCCGGACCCCCCCGTTTCGAACCAGTTTTGGTTTTTGGCTCATAACTTGAGCCTCGGACCTCCGAATGACGAACCGTCTGCGGCAACGCGATCCTTGGATCGAGACGGTCGTTTCGGTATATCGCACTCAAGGTTTCGGGTTACTTTGAGTTCGGTCGGGTTGGTTCGTTCACGAAACCAACCGGACCTTCGGAGCGGAAACGCCCATATCTTGAGCCACGAACGTCCGATTGACGCGCCGTCAGTCGCGTTGCGTTCCTCTTAATGAGACAGATCTTTTGGCATACTCCGCCTGAGGTTTGGACGCAGGTGGAGTACGGTCGGGTTGGTTTTGCCTTAAAAACCAACCGGGCCCCGGAGACGAAAATTCCAATAACTCTCAGACCGGGCGTCCGATCGACGCACCGTCTGTTGCGTTGAGTTCCTGTTTACGATACGGAACTTTTGGTATACTCCGCCCGAGGTTTGGACGCAGGTGGAGTACGGTCGGGTTGGTTTTGCCTTAAAAACCAACCGGGCCCCGGAGACGAAAAAGTCAATAACTCACAGACCGGGTGTTCGATTGACGCGCCGTCTGTTTCATTGACTTCCTCTTGATGAGACGGAACTTTTGACATACTCCGCCCGAGTTTTGGATACAGTCGGAGTATGGCCGGGTTGGATTGTACCCGAAATCCAACCGGGCCCCTGGAACGGAAAAGCTGATATCTTTCAGACAGGACGTCCGCTTGACGAGCCGTCAGCGGCGTTGGTGGTTACGTTGAGTAACGGTCCCTTTGAGTATACCCTATGGGAGTTCGGGGTACAGTTGAGATACGGCCGGGATTGGTTTCGCTCACGAAACCAACCGGGCCCCTGGGACGAATAGGCTAATAACTCACAGACCGGGCGTCCGATCGACGCGCCGTCTGTTGCGTTGAGACCCCTGTGACGAGACGGACCTTTGAGACACTTCTTCGTGGGACTTTGAGATACTTGGAGTATCGACCTGTAGCTCGTGGAGCGGACCCTCCCAGTGACGAGCGTGCGAAGTACGGAGACCGTGTAGCTGGCTGAGACCTGACGACTGCTTGACCGACTCGACTTGGAGTGAGTCGACTAGCCCAGTGGACGGAGCACTACTTTCTGAGGTGCAGACCCATGGCGGACGGAGCACTACCTGTGTGACAGTGCAGACCCGCGGTGCTCGTCCGGAGAGTACCTCAGCAGGCTACTAGGGGGTGTGCACTACGGTGTTTGGGTGACATACCTCGGCGGGAAGCACTACTGTGTTTGGGTGGCTGGCCCACAGTACTCGACAGGAGGAGTACTTCAGCAGTCTTAGGTTAGTGAGCAGTACCTCGGAGTCGTGACAGGACCACTGTACTCTCTAGAGACGGAGCTCTTCAGCAGTTACGGTTTCGATAATGAAAATCCTGGTTTGAGCTGAGACTTTTGACCTTGTGTTTACCTCATGATTGAGATGGGTCACCTGCTAACTTTGGTATATGTATGGGCATATACCCGGGTAGTGGTTATCCGTCGTTTTCACAATCCTTGTGTTTCCTCATGCTTGAGATGGGTTACTTGATAACTTAGGTATATGTATGGGCATATACCTAAGTAAAGTTTATCTGTTGAGATCTTCTTGTGGTTATCCTTGTTGGTTTTAGTGAGACCCTGAGGGTCTCGGGGTCCCTACTGAGTATCGTTATACTCACCCCTGCACGGGCTATGCCCGCACCTCGTTGTGTTGGTTGCAGACGACGGCCAGTACTGACAGAGGCCGAGTGTTCGAGGACTGGACGGTACCTGGAGGTGGACTATACGACGAGGCGGTACCCGGAGGTGGACCACTGGGCGGGACATACTCGGAGCGGATGGCGGGACCCGAGGAGCAGAGGAGCTATCTGTACCCACCCTTCAGGTGGGATTTCCAGTGGACATCTCAACATAGCAGCTTTACTTTTCAGTCGCTGTTTTTCCTTTCGAGTTGTACTTTACAGTTGGGCTTGTATTTCCGGCCCCTTTTACTTTTCATCTCTCCTTTTTGTACTTAGTGTTTCACTTCCGCTTGTACTCTGTGGTGCTTGTTTTCTTTTATAAAGGCAATGCCTTCCCAGTTAACGGGATTTTACGCCTTTGGTGCTAGTCTCCAGCCCCTGGCCTATGGAAGGCGGGCTTGGGGTAGTCACGGCACGGGCCCCGAGGACGGGTCGTGACAATATCTTTAACTATGTTGATACTCCCCACTGATCAAAGGGAAAAGTTGGTAACAAATATGTTATGTGGAAAATCCAAAAACTCTTTGGGGTGTGGGTCTAGGGGGATCAAAAAAATGATTTCTAGTAAATGATTTTTGAATCATAACTTTGATCATTTCATCTTAATACTATCAAGTGGAAGTGAGCTCATAATTTTTAATTATTATTATAGGAGAGAAGACATTGATGGGTTTTTAGTGCATTTTATAAAGATTCCTCACTTCACTCTGATGTTGGTTAGTGATAAGATAACTAAGGGTAATAATTTTTAGGGTTTTTCAAGATATCATTTATGAGTTTAAATGAATATATATCGTACAACTTCTTTTCTTTGATAGGGAACCAAACCCCCAAAATTGAGAGAAACTGGGCGGGGAGGGGTAATACTAGTCTAGTCCCATTAATGTGCCTTTGAGAATAACTTTTGGAAGTGGGAAGTAAAGATTAAACTATTCTAACTAAGGTACTTATAGGTAGGGTAGTCAATGATGAGGATTATCTATTCCTACATGAGGGAGGAATCATATCAAGTGACACTAATATACTAGTATCTAGAATATTTAATTATAATTTCACCTGCCACTAAGAGAGTCTCGATACTGTGTGTGGATGAGACATCTATAATATTTCTTTAGAAGTTCCCCTTAGTTAAGTAGTAGGTCATATGATGGGAAGGATCAGATATTGGGATAATGGCCAAAGTCATCCCCCTAGAGTTGTTGTTTGATTTATTCTAGTTGATGTAGAAGTGGAATTTGATGTGGTGCTCAGGTATATGGACAAATATAATAGTAGGTCGGTATTCCTCATGGTAGGAATATTTTCAAAACCCAGGGTTAGGGCATAGGCTTTAGGAAACATTTTACACTGGGGTAATCACTACATGATAGTGGAAAGGGTCCATCGACCTTGTGTGGTATGATTCTAGGGGCATATAACATATATTTAGAGAAATTTTATATAGACGAATCATTGAAAATATTGTTATATTATCTTGTTGGTTTTTTGCATTTGAAATTATGTTGCATTATGGGGATTCTGACCATTGATACACCTCTGAGTAACTGATCTAAGGGTATCTAGTGGTATCTAGGATATTCTATTTTTTCAACCAGTTATTAATATATTTTTTATATCATTAGATTGTAGAAGTGTATATTTCATGCAATCCGTGAGAATGATTGGTTGACTTATTATACATAACGGTTCAAGTAATATAATAAACATGTATCTTTTACTTATCCTACAATATATTCATACACTATTATTATAGAGTAGGACCATCATGTAAGTTGAGTCAGATCTAACCATCAATAGCTATGTTATGTTATGTCATATTTTTTGAGCTTTACTTTAGTGAATTAAGATAATATGAGAATATATGCCTTTCCTTCAGTAATATATTTTTATTGAGATATGTTTCATATGTATTTTTTACAAATTACTACTTGAGTAAGAGGTTGAGTTTATGATTGATCTAGTGTTAGTTAAAAACCAATTTTCTACCACCATATATGATATAACGAGATAATTTAAGAGTGCCTATGGTATAATTAGAGAATCTAAAATCAAAGGGGTTTGTAAACCCGATCACTTCACATTGGGGTTCTTCTATTGGGTTCTCAATGAAGGGAAATAATAACTTATAATTGTAAGTGTATTTCCATAAGTTAAATTTAGTGATAATTAATAACCAGTATCTAAATACATGAATTAATAAATTATTTTATTAGTTGATTAGATCTATATGGTTTTATTAGATTTTTTTGGCTAGTGTCACACATATTAGTAGACCATTGGAATGATAATATAGTGATTTATCAAGAGAGGCCTAAGAACATATTCATGTTTTATAGATTCCTAGATCTATTATTATATTCTATAAAGTTCTTTCAAGAATTATATAGATTGAATGCACTAGTGATAGCTATAACCAAGATGTGGGTGATGTTTTAGTCGTCTAATTAGTAGGAGAGAGAATATTATGATTTGAAGGGTAGATTTTTGTTTACTCTGATTCTATCCCGATCTAAGCTAGTTAGAGAGAATATTGTGTTTTGTGTTTCTTTTAGAGTTTTTTTGTTATAGTATTAATATATGATGGATTGGTAGTATCTTATTGTTCATGGAAGCTATGTATATAAGATATGAATTTTTCAACCCATGATTTAGAGTGGGTCATGGTAGTTTTTTTCATAAGTGTTCCGCACATTAGTTTTCGGGAGAGTGGTTCATGGTGTATACCAACAATAAGAGTATTTGATACATATTATCTTAGTATTACTTGGACCTTTGACAAATATCGTGGATCGAGTACTTTCATCCATTAAAAACTAACATGATATATAACCATTTTAAGGGAAAAAATATTTAAGAAGTGATGTGCTGGGAGACACAAGAAAATGTGGTGAATTTTACCAGTGATGACTGGTGGCTACTGTGTAATTTCTATGAAATACATCTAGATTATCATGATTTTTAGGGGTTGGTTACTCACCTAGATTTGAAAATCACCTCATTTACCTTAGAATAGGTGATGAAATGTCACGTGAATACTCAAATCAGTGGGCAATGAGAGATAAAATATATGGTAGAGAGATAACCCTTTAATAGAATCAGGATGATTATAGGTTATTACATTTGTAAGCTATAGTGGTGATCCCAATGAGTAAGCGATAGGACTATGAGTGATTCCCCTACCTCAAAATTTGTTATTCCCTCAAGTTGGCTAAGATATACTATGAAATATGTTAGTAGTTTTTATATCTTGGTATGAAGAAAGAAATAGTAGGATTTATAACATTATGGCACACCTATGAGAAGATGAAAGTTGACTGTAAGAGGAATGTTGGTATTTTATATCCATTTCAAATTCTTCTATGAGGATGGGATGAGGGCACTATATAATTGATTATGGGGGTTACCAAGTTCTCATTGAGTTAAAAATACACTATATGTTGTTATCAATAAGTTATCCATAGTGCCTTACTTTTTACTAATCATGAAGACTCATTATGTTGTTTAATTAGGAGGGTTATACCTACGAGATAATGTATAATTACATAGAGTACTATTGAAAATCATGATTGATCACAATTCATGGTAATTGTGGTGTATAGTTTATAATTTCATTACACTTTATAAAAGTGTGTGAAACCACTTAATGGTTGTGAAAATTAGTTTCCCTAGAAAGGAAGAATCAAATGTAAAAGATCCATACATATGCGGTCTGACCTAAAAAAGTAATGGCATCATCATGTAACCCCATGGAGTTGTGAAACATTGTCAAAAGTTGTATGACACATGATAAGTTGCATAAAAAACCAAAATTCCTATTAACATGGAATCAACCACTGATTTTAAAGTTTTAAACTATGTGGTTCGAGTTTTGCAGCTATTTCTTACATAATGTTAGGTTGTGTGCTTCATGAAACCCAAAAATACAGAACATGTGAAAAATTACCTCATGAAATACTTTAATGAATAAACATCATCATGACACATTTTCATGAAACTTTCTCTAATGGGGAACCTAATTTCACGAAAATCCAAACATTAAAACAACTCTACTTTCTTTGAAATCCAATGTTTCGTGACACATTTCGTTCAAAAATTGTAGTCATAGGCCTTTCCTTGCATAAAATCCTTTTCACACAACACAAAAAATCACACTCACAGGCAATGCCTCATATAAATCCATTTCGCTATTGTTAATGACCCAATGAAAAATCAAGGCCTGTACTATGATATTTTTTTAAAAGTTAATGAAATTTTAGTTTTTAACATTTATATGCCCTTCCTTCATCCCTGATGATACCATGAGTCAACATACTTCTATACAGTCTCTAAAATACAATTATTTAAAATAATCCTCTTAGTAACTTTACTATTACATGATTTTTGATTCTTCTCTTGGTTTCCTCAAATATTTTGAGTTGAAATACACCTCAAGAAATCCCCAAAAAATTAACACCTGAATCATGTGATAGGTTGAAGAATAACGAGTCTTTCATACATATGTCTCACACTATACATTTGTAGGAATCTTCCACATATTTTCCCTCAAAAAATGATGTTAAACTATTGTATACCATCCAATATGATAAGAATATGGTGCCTCCTGTGATTAGAAAAATATACCTTATACATCTAGCATAATATTCCTCATGTAATGATCATTGGGTGACCCCGAAATAGTCTCCATGGGCCTATTCATTGGGTGTAAACCCAAATCATATTCTTCAACAAACCAGTTGTTCAATATGGCCTTATGAACTAACATGAAAAGGAAATAATGGGAAATCCTTAGTGTGCATGCCCCAGATATAAACCTAATATATCAAACAGTCGTAATAGGTATCTTCTATAGGCATAATCCCTAATCATATATTCTAAGGCATCAGTAGTCTGATATGACCTCATTGTCTAACTTGAGGAAGAATGAATAGGTTTCCCTAGAGTTCTAGCCTTACATAATTATTTTCTTCTCTAAAACAACCACCACTTGCCTACATTTAAGGTGTAGGACCCAATCCTATTTCCTAACCCATCAGAGGGTTGAGATTCACCCATGTCCTAACATGACAAATAATGAATGGACAACTCAATGTGAAAGCCCCATAGATGACTTCCATATACATGATGTGAAAGTGATGCCTTCCCCTATGAATAGAACAAGGTATTCCCTATGCAGTAAGTTAAGGATTCCCATTAAACGAGCATATTATTCCTCATATGATATGAATGATATGATAACCCCAAAACCTGGTTAGATTAAATGCATAATCCCTACTCATACCATCACTTCTCTATAGCATCTCTCGAGTTTCCCAATTGTGTAAGTGCCATTCATACTATTGTCGCTCTATAGCTATGCCAAGGCAAGACAATTGTGTAAGGAAAAATAATACAATCACAACAACTATATGTACCAAAAAAAATACTGCATATGTAAGAACCACTCAGACCATGTATTCTCTATAGAACCACCTGAGCATCCCAGCAACATAAACACCATTCATATCATCACCACTCCATAGAAGCAACTGGGTAACCCAATTTTATAAGCCCCAATCATACTTTTTCTTCTCTTATAAGTACAAAGACATCTCCAATGTATAATACCCACTTACATAATTTCTTCTCCATAGAATCACCCTATTTTCACCAGTGTGTAAGATCTACTCATAATATTAGTGCCCCATAGCACCACCAGAGACATGTCTACACATAATAACCTTTAATACCAATGCATTCCCATAGAAAAACCTAGGAAACCCAACTTTTTAAGACCCATTCATATCATTTTTTCTGTAAAAGAACTTGGGTATCCTAGCTGAATATTACTTGATCATACCATCACTGCTCCACATCAGCGCCAAGGAAGCCCAGCTACGCAAGCCTTGAACATACCATCACGGCTCCACAACATCACTCATGCAACACATCTATGTAATCCCAATCATACCATATTTTCTACTTAGTAGAATCCTAGTGGGATAATTTAAAAATCCCCATTCATACCTAATTTCCAAGTTTCATGATGTTAAACCAAATGAAAGCATCCACTATGATTGACCTTAAACTATATCCTTACACAATGTGAAAACATAGGATTATTACTGTAAATCATGAGATGACCTCCCATTATTTTGGAATACCCATTTGAAAAATCCACATTCTACCACTCGTTTCCACCCCATTTGTGAGGCCAACATCCTTACCATAAGATTTTATACTAAATGGACTGGTCCTATCACATTACCTTAAACTATGCACTCAAACTATGAGGATTTTGATCCCTATCTCCAAAGATGGTACATAGGATCCCTCCCTAAGTATCATTACCGAAACAATTGGAAAACCTCTCAGAGGTTCTATACCAAACCCTTGAAACCATTGTAAAATCTGAATGTCTTTCACATGGAATGTGACAAATATTATGTTTGATCATCTCCCCTAGGACACAATCGATCTCACCAACAAAAAATTCTCCAAAATACATTAAACCTATCACAAACCTTTGCACACAAGATTTTAAATATGTGATCAACCAGTCAATGAAAGAAATTAAACTCAGGACCAACATTTCTGCCCAAGAAGTTAAACCTTCGACCAACCCATCCCTACAATATATTAAATCTCTGACCAACTTGTACACACAAGATGTTAATCTGGTGACCAACCTATCACCACATGACATTAAACATATGACCAAGCCTAACCAATAATATTTTAAACCATTGTAAAACCTATCATCACAAGATTTGAAACCAGTGACCAATATTTACATATAATACATTAAAATAATAATCAACCAACCACTATAAGAAATTAAATATGTGAACAACCTATCCCCATATGAAACTAAAACTATGACCCCAAATAAATATTCATAATATCTACCTCATTAAATTAACATGATATTCTTGGGAAAACGATCCATAGATACATTATGAACTTGGTAAAAATTACCCCATGAATCATGTTTGGGTCGACCTCTAATAGATGTTCTAACTATTGTGCATGAATACATTTATGTGTTTCCTAAATAACTTCCTAGACATGCACTGGAGGATGAAGTTCATTTTTCTATTGATCTCATCCTTGATGAAAAACCAATATCTATGACTTCCAATAGGATGGCTATAATAGAATTATTGGAACTGAAGAAACAACTAAAAGAGTTGTGTGATAAAATATTTATACTCCCTAGAGTTTCACCATTGGAATCAAATATTCCTTTTGTTAATAATAAATATGGGTCTATGTGGTTATCCATTTATTATAGGGAAATATGTGCTATTATTATAGATAACAAGTATCCTCTACCCTATGTTGATGATTATTTATCGACATCAAGGAGATCAATATTTTTCAAAGATTGTTCTTCATTTTCAGTATAATTATAGAAATTGAAGAATTTAGATAATACAAAAACAATATTTCATATGATGTATATAGAGTATAAATTTATAGAAATATCATTTGGATTGACTAATTCCCGCTCTATTTTTGTGGATATAGAGAAAATAAAATTGAAGGATTATGTAAATAATTTCATTGAGGTATTTATTATTGATATCTTGGTATACTATAAATGATACAGTGATCATTAGATTCATTTATGAATAATTCTTGAGTCACTTTGATAAATTATGTTTTATTGAAAATTTATCAAATGTAAATTATGGATTTAAGAAGGTCCTTTTGTTGGACATTATATCTCCGAGGATAGAATATCAGTTGATCCTTCAATAAAAAAGGTGGTGTTGGAATGACCAATGAAAATGAATACAACTATGGTATGTAGTTTTCTTGTATTAGTAGGTTACTACTAATGATTTTTCTATATTTTTCTTACTATTATAACTGATTAACCAAGTGGACATATAAACAGTTCATTTTATTATGGTTGGTAGAATGTGAAGAAGATATTGATAAATTAAAGAGGATATTGATCAATGCCATGATATTTAATTTACCATAGACAAGGTTTGGTTTTTTGAGATATAGTGATACATCGAATAAGGTATTTCGATGTGTCATTATGCATAATGATAGAGTTGTATCCTATGGATAATGATAGTTAATGATTTATGAGAAAATGATCCAACCCAATATCTTGATTTGGTAGCTATAATAATTACATTTAAGATATAAAGGATTTACTTTTATGGTGAATGATGTGAAATACATACAGATCAAAAAAGTATAAAATATATCTTCTTGTAGAAATAGATCAACATGAGGTAAAGGAGATGTCTAGAATAACTCGTGGATTATGATTTCTCAATACACTTCCACCATGTAAAAAATAAGGTGTGTGATGCATTGAGTTGGAAAAATCATGGGGTTTTGACTAAAATTTGGATTGAAAAAGATCCTATATTCATGGATTTTGTAATTTTGGGACTAGGAATAATTATTTTTGTGGAACCATCACATATATTCTAAAATATCATCAAATCATCCATATTGGAGAATATAAAAAATTTCTAGTTTGATGAAAAGAATATTAAAAAGAAAATAAAAGTCATAAATGATGATATTTTGGTAGAATTAATCTATAACGATGGTATGTTAAAATTTTTAAAGAGGTTGTGTGTTCTATATATGATTGAGTTAAAATTAAAATTAATATATGAAGCCCATTGCATAAATTTATCAATGCACCTTGGTAGCCCCAAAATGTATTGATATTTAAAGGAATGATTTTGGTGGGAAAATATAAAATAGAAAATTATAGACTATGTGTCCAGATGATTGTTTTTTCAATTGGGAAAAGGTAAGAGACAACACCCTAATGTAATCAAGAAACCTCTACCTAATATTATGTGTAAATGGGATGATATTACTATGAACATTTTCACTTCATTTCCAAATTCTACAAGAAAGAATAATTTTTATGGGATATTATCGATCCTCTCAAAAAGTCTACAAAATTAATCAATATAAGGGAATATCTACCTCTTTAAATCATTGAATTGATTTATATTAATGTTGTTTTAAGGCCTCATGGAGAACATATTTCGACCATATCTAATCATGATCCTAGATTTACATCGAGATTAATGAAGCTTCATCAGAAGGATCTTGAAACAAAGATACATTAACGGAATATAAATATTCCTCAAATGTATGGGTAGTCTGAAAGTATTATTCATACATTATAATATAAGTTGATTTCATTAATAATTTTTTTTAATGGTATGTGGGATCAGTATTTACCCTTGGTTTAATTTTTAGATAAAAATATCTTCCATTCAACCATTCAAATGGAACCATATAAAGCATTTCATGGAAACTGGTTTTATACTAAAACTTATTGTAAGAAATTTAGTGAAAGGGATATTATAGGACAAGATCTCATGGAAGATAAAATAGTGAAAGTTAATACTATTCAGAATCATATTATGATTTCTTAAATTTAATAAAAAAACTATGTCAATAATCGAGGTTGGATTTAGGATTTCAAGTGAGAGATCATGTTTTCATAAAGGTACCTCTATATAAGTATGTTATAAGGTTTTATAAAAATGGAAAACTACATCCCAGGTATATCAATACATTGGTGATTCTGAAAATAATTAGAGATGTGGCTTACGATTTGGAAATTCTACCAAGCCTATTTATAGTTCATGATGTGTTCCATATATCAATACAGATGAAGTACATGATATACCCCATACATGTGATCACCAAAGAAGAAATTTTATTGGAACATGATTTACCCTACTATGATGAGCCTATCCAAATTATTTATACTAGAGGTTTGGTGTTATGAAATTAGACAACTTGTCTGATGAAGGTTCTATAGAGTAATTAAAAACTAGATGAGGCAACATGGGTGGCTGAAGAAGCTATGAGGAATGATTATCCACATATATTTAATAGATTACTTTTATAAAATATGTTAGGGTGAAATTATTTGTTTTGGGGGAGAATTTAATACCTGATCACTTCATATAATAGGTAAACATTACATCCCAAGACTATTTCGCAATGCAGATCATATTATTTTAACATTATAATAGAAATTGTTCATGGTTATATTAAGAAGAGAAAGTTATAAATTTTATAAATTGAATTAGATAAAATGGATTTACTTCTTTATTTTATAAGGTTTAATTTATCTTAGTGTATTTTTTTTATATTTGTCATAAATAACTGATTTTTCGGTGAATAACGAAAAATGTTGATTTTTGAAAAGTTGTCAGTTATTTTCATTAAATAAATTAATTCAAAGAACCCTTTATGTTTTGTATTTTCTTTTAATGTAATATAATGTGACTTTCATTAAAAATAATATAATTAATTCCATATTAATAATTATTATATTTTGTTTTGGTATAAGAATAATTTTATATTTAGAAACATATTTTTTTAAGAATACCTTTTTTCATTGGGTTTTGGGAACTTATAATAAAATTAATTAATTAAAATTATGTAAATTTCATATTAAAAAATAGATCAAATATTTGGAATCATAAGGTTATATATTTTTGATGATGTCAATTTAATTTTTGCTAATTATAAATATTAACTTTTATAATAATGGTGTCAGCATGGTAAATGGGTAAAACAGGTCAATTGAAGTCAAAACATTATAATAAATTCAAAAAATATAATATTAATTATTACTAGATGAGGTTATTTCAAACCTTAAGAAATTATATTTTAAATTTAATTATTTAATTTTCACTTATACATGACTAAGAAACCGATAATATTTAATTTTTAATAATAATTACAAGTGTTCCACTCACCTCAGTTATAAAAGGAAACTTACCATATTTTCTTATAAACACCATAAATCCATTTATCTAGAAACATATATGCCTAATTAAAATACCGAAACCCCTCCCCATATCCTAGAGGTCCCTGTCTCTCCAAAACCCCAATTTAATAAGGCTTAATGTGGATTCCAAAGGGGGTTTCTCAGAAAATAGGTATAACTCTTAACCGAGGGTTTTCATTTTTATTTAATCTTTTGTATCCTTTAAATGTTCTATAAAAATACAGATATGATAATAGTGGTATCATAAATATATAATTAAATGTTATTATATTTATGATCCAAATCTTTGTCATCTTCTTTTTGATCCTATGGAAAATGATGACAATGATCATGCATATGTACACCACACATTCTCCATGTTGTAGTGTAGATAGTTTTTCATCACCAATACAAAAGTATGGTTATAAATATATAACTAATTAATATATAGTATTTTTATGAAATAATTTTAATTTAATAAATATAATATATTTTCTACCATATTTCCCTTCCACTTATTAAAAAAAATGTTAAAGTCTCTCATGTGTATGTGTGGACTACCACCTACAAAAAGTATTATGATTCATTTTTCATTTCCTCCATTCCTAGATAATTCTAAAATTTTATACAAGGTAAAAAAATTATAATAATATAATTATAAATATTCTAGAAAAATGAGGATTGGCCCTATTGACTAAAACCAATGCATTGATTGAGGTTATAAACCAAATTAACCCAAAATGATCAATGTAGTCATAAATGATTTACTAACTATATAAGAGATAAATGAAATAATAGATTTTATAAAAAGGCAGTAAACCTTAAAAAATTTATAAATTATATAAAAAATTAATATATGTTTATTTTGAAGGAGTTAAAGTACATTTTTGGAAAGTCCGAATCGAGCTAAGAGTTTATTTTATAATCTTATTTTTATTTTGGATTATATATGTATAAATTTACATTGATATAAATTATAAGAAATTTATATTTGAAATGATATATATTTTATTATTCTTTATTTATATATATATTTTACATGTTTTCATTTAATTTTCCTCACTTTGGTACTTAAAACAATAAATAAAATGTTTTTATGGAAAACTAACATTATTTCTTCTTTTGGTTATAAATCATTATACTACATATCCATGTTCTATTTAATATTCCCAATAATGTTTTTAATTTTATATAATTATTATTTAGATTCATATTAAACTTTATTTTATTCTATTTATATTTTTAAAGGAATTTTCTAGTTTTTTACAAATGAGTTACTTGTTTACTTTTTAACAAAAGTGTGAAAGGAATCATATTTTTAAAATTTACAGATTTTTTTTCATACCATCATAACTATTATTTTATTTTAATATTTATTTATAATTTTTCACAGTTATTTTCAAACAAATTAATTTTCTCAATTTTTTGGAAATTTTTAACCAACATGTTATCAAAAGAAAAGAATATTTTTTTCATATATCGATAGAAATGATCAAATGTTATGTTTAAGGTATTTCCATAAATTAAAAAATCATTTTATAATTATTATGATTTACTAGAGATATAAAATCTAATGATGCCATTCTATTTATTTATCTAGATGGATGATGATAATGTTTTTCTAATTATGAACTTGGGAAATATCAACATTTTATATTTAGATTTTGAATAAAATATTTTATATTAATTAGGTATTGAATTTTTATTCATTTATTTAATGTTTTGAATTTTTTGGACTTTGTATGTGATGTTTGGGGCCATTAAAGCCCCTAGATGCATCATTAGGTCTCATGTGAAAACAAAATTTGGGTATTTAGTGTACACCTTTACTCTTTATATATTATGTCTTGGAATGAGGCCTTTATGGTAATATTAGAATGTTCTACACTATGAATTCTGTAATTATGAAACTAGTAATTATTATCCATGATATTATTTATTTTTTATGCCATCCATGGATATATTACCCTTTTATGATGTTATTTATATATCATTTTTCATTATTAATAATCTATACCATAATATAAATTCTTTATTTTCAAAATTACTTTAGTTGTGCACTTTCCCTTAGTAAGATTAAGCTCACACTTTTTTATGTTTTCTATTCCCAATGATATTAAGAAGGGTTATATGAATGATTTCAGGTATATAGTATAATAAATAATAATTTTATTTGTAGATTCTTATATTATATATATCATTTTTTAGATATAATTTATGAATAATGTATTTACCTAGTCTCCCAACAAAGCTAAACATTAAATCCTTCAGGATGAGATCACATATTTCTTGAGAAAATATAGAAAATAATCACTGGCTCCTGGTTACTATAGTCAGAGTGTTACAAGGTAGTACATAAGAGTCAGTTCCATTACACAAATGGAATATAAATGAGTAATTTTAGAAGTGGTCGTCATCCTCACTTTGGATTTTCAGCCACATAATGAAGAGAAAATATATATATCTATTAATAATAAAATTTAACTAATCTTTAAGTAAACTAATCATGAATTATTTGGAGATATTGAATTAATAAGTATTATATTTTAGTAGGTGTTGTGATTACCCTATTTTCACATGAAATGTGAAGATGATAAAGGAACAAAATATTCAAAGTGAAAGTGACTCTAAAACAAAAATATTATATACATCATTCCATATTAGTATCTATATAGTGACTAAATAATAATTAGAATAATATGGTGATACAAAATATTTTTGGTAAATCTTATTATATGTATGAAGATTAAAACTAGTTCTTAGGGAAGGACCAGACCATGTACAAGTGAATTTGGATACCAGTTTTCCTAGAGGTGAAGAAAAATTGGGAGGAATGTATGGAGTAAGAGAATATTATGGGAGTTTCACATTTGAAAGTGTTATTCAATAGAAATTGAATCCATACACAGTTGTTGATATATTGAAGTTAGTGAGGGATGACACCATGATTGTTATGGAAGATTGTGAAGATGAAAATGGAAAATAGATATGTAGAGTTATTGATGATTGAAGGAGTTGTAGATCACTGGTAGAGATTCATGTGAATTGATTAAGAATTTAATACTCAATAAATCTTAGTTATAAATATTTTTGAATTATTATTCAAACGGTTCTATGAATATTTATATCAAGAGAATAAGAAGAATATAGAAAATATCAATATTTATTCTATATCAATACCTGGATAATGAAAGAAGAAATATGGAATAAATATTTAGAAATAAAATATAGAATAAGAATAATATCTACAAAATATTCCATTAATAAACTTGGTTTATTTAATTTGATAAGGATCAACGGAATAAGAACGAGTTCCATTCCAAAACCTAGTTATTAAAGAGGATAGAGTTTATCGGGATAATTTCAGTTTGGAATGATATTTATCAAGTGAAAAAGTGTTCTTGTAGTGATATCCTGGAAGACATAGACTTATCCCTTACACTGAGAAGTTGACCTCATCTCACATTGAATAAGTAGAGTGAAGAAAATTGTAACTTGAAAGGATCACTAAATATAGACTTATAACAAAAACTATGTATTATAATGGAAATAAATAGGTCTTAATTTCTATAATCTAATGGGGAGACCCCTATGGCTACAAGTTGACCAAGAATTTAATAAACTAGTGTATTCAAGATAAGAAGAGGGGGGATCCCTTGAATAGATTATGATTATTTATATAACCTTGCATGTTTTGTTATCTATAACATAGATGTTGGAAACATGGTTATTATATGAATAAATTGGGGTATGGTTAGTGTTTTTTTTCAATCCACAGTGTATGTTCAGAATGTGTGCCATTAAATTGATCATACAGTTCAACCAGACAACAGTATTCAATGTGAAGGCGTTTCCTAGGGCTTACCAAATTTTTGGGCCTCAAAATCGGAAAATGAAGACATGGATTGTTGGTAAAAGGAGGTGCGCAGAAAGAGGATGTAGTGCACAAAAAATGAGGGTTGTGAGAAAAATATTTTTGGTGGGAGTGAAAAACAGCATGGTGCACGAAATAGTGGATCAAGGTTTTTTGCGCAAATAGTTTTTCGGAATCAGAACGTCAAAAAATGGCAAAGGCATGGGCTGCTTGAAAAATATGGTGATGTGCGTGAAATATGGTACCTGTGCGAAATATTACGCGCCAAATGAGAGGTTTTTCGTGCCATAATAGGTTTTGCGCGCGGGGGTATAATATTCCTATAAATAAGAGGTGACCCCCTCATTCTGTATGGTTGAGGACTTAGATATGTTCCGAGGTCTGATGCATGTAAAGGGGCATGCACGAAATTTTTTGTGTTGCTTGCAAAACTCTGCGCTACACGAAATATTCCGGTTTGCGTGAAAAGTGATGGGCTGCACGAAAAAGGCAGAGTTGCGCGTAAAAATTGAGATGGTGCATAAAAGATTCAGTTACACGAAAACAGGTGTTTTTGCACGAAATATATTTCCGCGCGAAAAGAAAATATTGCACGCAATAGTAAGGGCTTACGGGAAGGGTTGGTGTTTCACACAATTGTTAGTGAAACTTTTTTGCACATTCTAGTTATCAGGTTCTATGATTCAGTGCATACAAGTGCATCATTTCTGGACATTGATGCAAATAGAGTCTCATGCTAAGAAGAGGCAAAGACTTCAATGCGAATCTTTTGAAGAGACATTCACGTCTATAAACTGATTAGGACTTGACCAAAGGTAGTGAGCCAGGGGGAGTCAACGGGAGTGACCCGAGGGATGTATTGGGGCTATCCCTAAACAGTTGTAAAGGCAGTGAGCCTGGGACATAGTGACTCTTCCCGAACCATTGTAATCCTCAACTATTGAAGAGTAGTGGAATTTGTTACGACTGAAAACCTATTAGTGTATGCTCATTGGACGTAGCCCTTAGTGGTGAACCAAGTAAAAAGTGTTGTGTTATCTCTTTGCATGTGAATGTTTGATTGCTTCTCATATCCATCATACAGGTTAAACTAGTTCCTACCAACATGGGAACACAATCCATTAGTTTAAAAGAAAAGGTTGACACCCTGATTCACCCCTCCCCTCTCAGGGTGTCCTAGGGTCCTTTAATAGAGTGGTTGCAAACTGAAAACACACTTCCATCGAAAGTGAGTATAAAAGATTCAGGAACAATGACATATCACCATGTATATAATCCTTGTATTATAAATCAATGTTATACCACAAAAAATATATATATTGTAGGAATTTTTTACTTTCTGTATAAGTGGATATTATTTTGGTTGATCAGTATATAATAGAGTGTGACTATGTTCTTGTTAACACACAAATATGATCTGAATAACAAAAGGTTCCATGATATGGATGGAGTTTTAATATATGTGTAAAATGATTAACCACTTCCCATATCTTAGTGTTTTAGGTCAATATGGTCCCAAAATCAGTATCAACAATAAAAGGATCTAACTTGAGGATCTATTTAATAATATAATTCTGATATTTTTATTGAAATGGGTTGTCTAATGAGGCCAAAATTTTTAATAGGTACAAATTTCAAAGATAATAAAAATAAAATTTATTGGTCTTTATTGGCCTAAGTTGAAGAAATATAATAGAACATAATATAATATGTTTACCTGACTAATAAAAATGAGAAACGATATATAGTGATATAAAAGTTCTTAGCAAGAACATTTTTCAGTAAATTATGAACGAAAACTTATCCTTATTCTATTTTCTTATATATTTGGAATAAATTACAAGTAATTTATGGTAAAATATTTTAACTTAATGATATGAAGGTATCATCCTCAAAATCTAATGAACGAATCCACCTAACATAAGATAGTATGAAAGGTAAAATTATAGAGGACACCCCTAAGAAGTAGATCCAATCAAGGTGGTCAATCATCAACTTAATGATAAATATGAATCTAACATTTCTTTAGAACATTCATGAAAATCCAAAAGTTTATATTTTCCCATGGATGTTAAAGATGATTATGATCTATTATATGACATAGAAATGACATATATTCATCATTATAAAAAACATTCATGTATAAATAAAGTCAATATCCAATATTTATATGAGAAGGATGAGTAATAAAAATAATTCGTGATGTCTAATTATATTTAATAGAATTTTTTTAATGTAAAATAAAATATTTAAGAGATTAAATGTTGAATTTAATATAAAAATAATGTGTATGGGTGTCAATATGATGTTTCAATGTGACTTATGTGAAAAAAATATAATCAGTTTGAAAATGAAAAACCCTAGAGAATGAGTTAAACATGAGAATTGTACCTCTCAAAAATAGAACTTTAATAGGGTAGATACTATAAAGGGAATATGGCTCAATATTAGAATTTATAGTTTCACCATTGATGAAAAAATATTAGAAGATCCTAGTGCTTGAATTAATGATCAGATCCTCAAATAAAAATAGATAAAGTAGAGATCCCCACCCTAGAAGTCTTAATAAGTTGTACATACAAAGTATAAAATATATAAATAGTTAATGAATGTAAAATTAATACCATTTGTGGCAGATAAGGCACTTAAAATTAGTTAGCTTCAAAATATTTCTATTATGAATGATTGGGGAACCCCATGAGTGTGTGTTCATAAGCCTAAGGGATCAAAGGCAGAACAAAATGTAACATCTCAAAGGAGAAATATGTTGGAAAGGAATGGTTTTAATTAATTACATTATATATGTGACAACTATGGAATATAGAATGTAATTTTATAAATAATTGAGCTAAAAGAGTCATATAGAATTCCTCTCATCCTATGAAAATGGGAAGAGATGCTAAATCAAAATAAAATTTATTGTATTAGAAAATAAATTTATCTATTTGTAGGAGATAAAAAAAGAGACATAATGATATATGAACAAAGTACTAAATATGTATTACACAAATTTTCCCTTCGAGGAAGAAATATGAAAAATTTATAAGAAAAATAATAAAATTTCTCTAGTTGTGAGAAAAATTGATTAGAATATTCAGAGTGATCCAACATGGAAGAAAAATATAAGGTTACATTAATATGAATTGAATAATATATAATTAAATCTTGTATTACTGGTTTGAAAAATACAACACAAAGAAAGAAGTGAAATAAGAAGTTAGATCCCTTTAACGAAAGAAGATATCTATTGAAGGATGATATAAAAATTCATTATTAGAGGAAACATTCACAAGTGGGATCAATCTCACAATGAAGACGGATCACATGAAAAGAAAGACAAAGAACCCCAAATAAAGAATCTTGAATTAATTTTTTACAAGTATAATTTCAAGAATTTCCACTATAAAATATTGATTGTGAGTGCGAAACAAAGGTTGGGTTCTCCAAGACCTACTAAATTCCTCATCTTGTTGAGGTTTTGGTTGTACCCACTCCCATAGTGTTTAAATATTTTTAACTTTTCATTGAATTTATTCATATTTAAGAGGTATATATGATCCATGGGGTTTATTAACTAAATGAATACGTGTATGTTCTTAAATTTTATAGATGAAACTATTGAGTTAAAGTGATCAGAGTTTCCAAATGGTATCAATTTTGAATAGAAATATTAAATTATTTTTATTCTATGATTTTACTCAACATGTTGTGTCAAGAAATAACATTATATTTTAATGATAAATATATATCTTTGTTTTGAGATAAATATGTTCTCATATTGTAGATATTGATTTTTAATTAATGTGGTGTTGAAACCTTATCTGATATATCAAATGGGATAAATAAAAATTTTGTGATCAAGAAGTGATATTATGACATATCTTAACTGGTCTTATACCACTAAAAGTAGGAGAATACAACTAAAAGAAAGAATCGTCAAAATTTATGGAATTATTTTTATTTCTTCATGTTCTAGTAATGTGGAATCATATATATTTTTTATGATACTAAAAAACTTTTGTAAATGATGTATCAAAAATAAAAAGTAAGTTATCTATACTTTAAATTATCTCAATACATGGAGTCAAGAATTAAAGTCATTTAGGATAGTTGGTGGTGAGTATTGAAAGGTATTTTACTTATTATTAATGGAAGAATCCTTATGATGATAAGAAGGATCATAGATAACAAGTGGTATTATAATTGTTTGAAAAATATTTGAAATCAGTTTGTTCAATATATTATATGACTAACACACTAGGTAATTTATTTTATATTTATTAACAGGTTTGTGTAACTGTTATTGAGATCACAGGATGTGTTGAAGATAGTAAGGAGCTCAAGATGCATATTTTTGTGGAATTAACTAAGTGAAATAGATGAATATATTACGTTTATATAAATCAATATAAAAAATAGTTGGACAAACAAATTTTCACCCCTCATAATATATTGTGGGACTAAAATATAAATAATAATATATTGGTTTTATTTTTTATTTTCCTACCCATTTTAAACCATTCACTTAGGAAACATGGTTTTCTTCTATCACAAGTGATGATTAACAGAAAATTTTTCTTTCTTATGAAATAAAAGTAATTTTTATGGTAAATTTTATTGATATTAAATTAAAATCACATTTTTTACATTGATTTTTGGATTGGAATTCTCCTAGAATTTATCGATTATTCAATTCCAAGTGGTATCTTCAATCATTGAATATATGCATATATAATGAAGATGAAAAAAAGAAATTTAATGGATAATAAAAAAATGAAAACATTGAATATTTTTATCCAGCAAGTGGTATCACTAGTTGTAAAAGCGTTAATGGTTATCAATATAGGGTTGAAATATCATAAAGGTGTGATTATAATAAATGGATTCAGGATTTCATGTTTTGAATCTATTTTTATTTGAATAACCCAATGTTATTTTTTTAACATTCAAATGGTATAATGTTTAATTTTTTTTAATTTTAACTTTTTGTATTAAGTGGGATCTAAAGATGTTTCAATTTTTGGAAGAGGATAGAAGGGACAAAATGAAAATGGTTTGGAAATGGATTCATAATAATTTGGGAGAAAAATGTTATAACTATCATTAAAAAAAGATTAGGTGACTCAACTTTACCAACAATATACTTTTTTTGTTAATTGAAAATATAGTGAAAATATGGTATGGGTAAAGGGTGAGTATTTATATGAAGGAAACCCAAAGTATTTTTTTTTTCAAAAATAGGGGTTATATTGAAATGAAAAATCTCGATAAAAAGAAAAGACAAATTTTATTTACTAATGGGTGTGAGATAATTTCCCATAAATTCATTAATTATTTTAAAATCATTTTTAGTTATACTTTTATTGATGATTTATGGTTCTATTTCTAAGAAAATCGAATAAATGGAGGGCATGATGCAACTAAACTGTTTTGGCTTGTATTTATTTATCATAAGTGTTTAGGTTATTAAATTTAAAATAGTGAAATATATGGATAGTGACATATGTGGAATTATAGTTTAAGTATTTTTTTGTTCTCAAAGTTAAACATTTTTAATGTTATCCTTGAACTTGGTGATTTATTGATGGCTTTTGTGTCTGTGGAATTTTTTATTTTGGATGTTATTTTTTCTAGAAGTTATCATGAAAGAGAATGATTTTTTAAAGAACCAAAATTTATGAGGCCGAATATGTGAGAAGGATTTGGTGTAAACTGAAATTAATTGAAGTTATTTATCAAATAGATTCCCATAAGTAGTATGTAATACTGAGTGGAAGTCTAAAAGTTGGAACCTATAAATTCAATGTTTAGAAGTTATAAGTAGAAAAGAATTTTTAAATGAAGGATTACCTATATACATAACGCTTATTAGACTAATAAATAAATGATAACTACGATAAATAAATGGAAATGTACTTATTTTTATAAATGTCACACTGTAATGTATAATGTCCACCCATAAATTTAAAATGAAAAATGAGAATGTAATAGAATACATAAAGGTAATTTGTACCAATATATATTGGTAACTATTAAGAAAATAGTAGAACATGTATAAGTGTTGAACCATACCTTTATATGTAAAGTAAAGTGTCTCTAGTATGCAGATAAATAAATTAATTTATTTA
The DNA here is from genome assembly GCA_963277665.1 of Viscum album. Classification (NCBI taxonomy): domain Eukaryota; kingdom Viridiplantae; phylum Streptophyta; class Magnoliopsida; order Santalales; family Viscaceae; genus Viscum; species Viscum album. The sequence goes on along the minus strand of OY728126.1, from coordinate 2,006,724,200 downwards.
AAAAATCGTTATATACCTAAGATTAAATTTTGGAAGATCATGAGGAATTTGAAAAGGAAAAGAAATTCACAATGTATACATAATAGTTATCCAGATCATACGTAAGTGTTAAATTTATTGAATGAGAGAAAAGTTATCAAAAATAGAATTTCTATGGGTCACATAAAAGTGAATCTAAATTATATGCAATTTCCACTAGAATGTATATAAGAGTAATTTTTTTTGAATTAAGGGTCAGATGTAAGAGTCATTTCCATAACTAAAGGGTTATATATAATATCCATTATGGAAAAAGTAATTGGCCACTCTGTGGATTTTAAACCACATCATGAAAAAACCTAATGTTATATAATTCATAAAAAATGATTGATATTTCAAATACTGGATTGTGAAATAACCAATGATATTATAATGGAATGGAAGACATTTCACTTGACACTGTAAATACAATACTAATTGTGACATGATAAGATGATGAAATCCATTCCATAGAATAAGATTTCATAGATATAAAATGTGTAGAAGATGTAAACCATTCCCTAACAAAAGTTGTATGGGGACTCAATAATCCTTCTGAAAAATTGAAAGATTAATAATGGGTGTGTTGAATACTGTTTTGAATTGTATGTAAGTCGTAATGAAAATGGTTCCTAGAGAAGAACCGCATAGCGGATATGGTATTTTGGATATTTATTTTCATATAGTTGATGAAAAAGGTAGAAAATTATGGATAAGGATGGTTTGAATCAGTTTTCCTAAAAATCACTATTCTACGGTAATTGAAGCCATACATCATGTTCAATTGGTTATAAAATGTGGATGAGCACGCTGTTATTATAAAGAAAGATTATTGGAAAAAAATGGTCAATATGTATGTAGAGTTATTATTGAATAAGTATATATAGATCATGGTGGAAGATCCATTTGAATCTGTTAAGAAATTAATATAGGGATATTCATTATTACAATTGTTTCAGAATTAATATTTTTACAGTTCTATGGATTTCTATAAAAGGACAAGAAGCATAATTGTGTAACTCTCAATGCTAGTTCTATAAAAATATAAATGATTCAAAGGAATATTTAGGAGAGAAATATTTTAATATTTGGTATATTTAAAGATAAGGATCTATATAATATTCCATTAATACATCGGGTTCAGTACAAGTGAGAAGGCTCAATGGAATAAGAACGTGTTCAGTTGAAATACTCAAATGTTGAAGAGGGCTATGTGTGAAAGGATAATTGTAGTTTGGGATTATTTCCTTACAATGAAAAAGTGTTATTGTTGTGATATAATAGAACACATAGACTTTTACCTCACAATAAAGAGTTTACCTCATCTGGAATAGAATAAGTAGAACACATCAAAATAGGGTCTTAGTAGAGAACAATAAATGGATTTATTATACAAACAATATATCACTTCGAACATTGATATACCTTCATACCAATAAACTTTATAATAGAATCTCATATATATATATATATATTAACTAACTAATCCTTCACTAATGTAGTTTATAGAGAATATGAAGAAGTAGAATAACTTGTATTGATAGTGATCCATTTCAAAACCTTTTAAGGTAGTGATCCTTGGAATAGAGTGACCATGACCTAAAAACAAGCATCCCCCAAAATTGGGTATAGTGGATTGTGGTACACCAACACATCAATATTTGCATGATCCTTGTATTATTAATTAGTGGTGAACCAACTAAAATCCTTATGTTTGGTTCCTACATTAATTAATTTATATTTTATTATTATTCTGTGTAATCAATGTGAGAGAATGAGAGATTTAATGCTTTCATTCCAACAAAATAATTAGATCTAAAAATCAAAAGTGATTAAGAGGGATAATTTTTTTAATTTATCTGAAAACTAATTAACCCTCCCCCCACATGGTACTTTAGGTAAACATAGTCCCAATAAAATCAATTAATAATACCTATAAAACCATATAGAATCTCTATTATAATTGTATCTCATGTGATAGACCACTAGAGGGGCCTTATATTTTAATTATTTTTAAGGATTAATTAAACACATTACATCAATATATATATATTTTACACATATCAATTTGACCATCATATAAAATCTATTAATATGATTCATTAATGTGTTAACATCTTTGAGAAAATTGTGTTTATATAATGGTGATATTAAGAGTCACAATCACCATTTTTATCTCTTTAAATATTATCCTCAAACATCTTATCTTCTTGAAATCAAATATGTTGATGACAATAACTTATATTTTCATAAATAAGTATAAATATTTATAATTAAATCATCATCATTGTTGTAAAATTTATTAATATTTATATTTATATTTATATTAGTATAAATTTTAACATCGTTCCCTAAAATAATTTAGGATATAAGGTGGATTTTTCATCTTATTATTTTCACATAATTAATAATTTTTTATATTTTAAACTTATATGTCATAAACTAGCCTGGTTTATCCCTCCACTAGAAATCTAACCTGGTTCGGGACATATGCAAGTGGTTTCATTGATCCTCATTAGTAGAAAAGAAGCATCAAATGCATCACAAGAAGTCATTGGAGATGATTTCAACCAATAAATAATAAACATGACAAAAAATTCACCTGGAAGCCTTTCATAACCATTCTATATGTTAGATTCCACTCAAATAAGAATGATAATATGATAGGAAATAAAATTCAACGAAAACTCAGTATATCCAGAACACACAACCATCATATCCAAAATAAATACCTAAATATATAGATACATGATCCAAAACACAAAAAGAAAAATAGGCTGAAACAACTATTGAACAAAAATAAAACTCAATGAAACTTTACAGAATCTCATTGTGAACTCTTGGTCACTGTAAAAACCAAATTCAACCCACTCTATGAGAGATCCCAAAATGTATCTTTAAATTTCAAAATAACCTCTGGTTTACCGATTCTAACTAGAATAAGTCGGTATTGAGTATAAAAAATCTCTATAGTCAATCACCATATATTCAATGAACTTACTTTTCTAAAACAGACCAGAAATTCCAGTTTGATACAAATATATTAGATGTTTTATTATTATTTTATTAAAGTATAAAAATTATTTATTCCAAAAAAACATGTTTAAAACAGAAATAATGTTTCAAATAAATATTAAAAACCATTCCAAAACCATATCAATTTAAATAATGATTATGAAACCCTATTTAAAAAAACCCTAAATCACACCAAAGGATCAAAATAAATGATAAAAGATAATATAATTAGGAACATAATATAATATTGGATAAATTATGCTAAGTCATAGTAGAATAATAAAAATAGTATGGAGTGACAAGTCCAAATATTGTAAAAATGAAACTATAAAGAATAAAAGATCATGGGAATTCTTATTTATCCAATAAGGATACTGTAAATGTACTCTAGTTGGAATAATCTTCTAGCCTAGTTGATCATACTATGTCAATAATAGACTAACTTCTCTCAATATGTACCACTAGTGGAACAAACCCCATGGAATATATATATCCATCCCTTAAGGGGATCTAGAACTTCTAACTGAGAATCGATTGTAATGTATCTCAATCATAATTAATACTTTTGGGATCCCACAATGATAATAAAAGTGGAAGATGGGTTATAAATAACATAAAACATACCCATGAAGAATTTTCATAATCCAAACACAATGATCATCCCATATCCTTACTCCCATGCATGTGAAATACCACTATAAAATAGAGGTCTTATATGGTGGTGCACACTGTCAGAAGAAAATTTCAGTATTAAAAATGGTCCTTATGTATTTTAAATTAGTAACATTATAAATAACCCATATTAAGAACCATTTTAAAATTAATTTCAATTAAAAAACAATTTACCAACATAAATTGGCATGTCATTCCAATTTTTTCAATTCATGTTTGGAATTGATTTTAAATGATTTTTTGAAAACAAAGAAATTTTAGAAATCCCACATTTTATAAAAGGCATCCTATTGACTCGCCTTCACATAGACACACCTATATATTTGTATTAATATGAATACATATATAGGTTCTTAACCATATGTATATATATAACCATGTTCATATGATGCCCCAAGTTAACCAATGAGAAGAAAATTTAAATCCATTTATCAAAACCAAAGGTTTCAACAAGGTAAATCACCAAAAGTACATAGTAATATTGAAAAGAAATTAGAAAAATACCATAAAACAATAATTCAATCATAGAAAATCCTTATAAATTTAATATCATTTAATTAAATAATCCTAAACCCCTTAATACACATTTATGAATTTTATCAAACAAATAAAAATGCCTATAACATTTTAAATATGTTAAAATATAAATAATTTCACATTTAATTTATTAACCCCCTCTAAAACATTGAAACAATTTATGTTTTAAGGGAATCAAATTTAGATGCCCAATCATATATAGAGTGTGGATAAAAATGTAATTCATGAAATCACATGCCTCAACCCATGTGTGTATGTGATAAAACATTCCAAAATGGTAAGAATGATATATGTGACATGATCTACACACCAAAACATCACGAAATGTGAAACATGTAATCAAACTCTTACTTGAGGGTTCAACTAAGATAGAACCATGCTATGTAAATGGAAGAAAAACAAGATGGAAGGAAGAGGTATGAAATAAAGTGGATTTCATCTTAAATAACACTAATAACTATGTAAGAAAACCATCTTATATTTAAGGGACAGTAAAAGATGGAAGATCCCTTATCCGACTAGTGACTTTTGGACAAATAGGGAGGAAAAATCCAATTTCGGATCTTATATATAATGACCAATATTTTTTACTTCAATACCTTGTTCCACACACTATAAAGGCCTAACCTTAAAACATTACATAATCGTTAGTTTTAAGTAAATAATTTAATTTCTAAAATTTCAAGAATATTTATGAATTTTTTAAGTAATTATTTCATAACTCTTAAATAATGAAATCATACATTACAAAGTGGATACTTTAAATAAATAACCATTTATTCACAATATAGTACTTTTAAAATAAAACATGTTTTTTTTATTGAAAAATATTTAAATTTTTTATCATTACTTCATTATTTTTCCTACACATCCTTAAAAATGTTAAAAATTTTGAAAACATGGGATTATAAAAAATAGATAAGTAAGGAACTTGAAAATAGATAGAAAAACTCATTAGTCCATTTTAAAACCAAGAGAATATATAATAGATTTTTCATTTAACATAGTAACTTTATAGTAGAAATAATAATTTACCCATAAATGAAATAAACTTCACCACCCAATTTTTTTCATAAAAAACTTATAAGAAATCATAAAGGAAAAATCATAATCATAAGGTTTTGTTAAAAAATACACGAGAACACATGAAAACATTTTCTGAAAACATACCTTTTTACCCTTAAAGGGAATAATCATTATTTTAAAAAAGATTACTATTTTACCTTATAAAAAAATATACTTCTATGAAACCTCATTAGAAAAAATGGAAAATTATTGTAGGTTTATTTGGAAGTAATATCCATTGAACCCTTGTAGGATCCCCTTTAATAACTCTTAAAAATGGAATTATCTACTCAGTTAATTCCAATATATTTTTCCATAGAAAATAATAATTAAACAATGCATTAGAGAGATACATTAAGATCAAACATAATAAAAAAATGTATATAGACCATATAAAACATGAAAAACATAAAATATTTCATTTCCATCATCAAACTAATAAAAATATACTTTTTAAACCACAAGTAAAACATTTTCAGATATTGATATATTCATTTCCATTGGATATCATTTTAAAAAAAATACCTAGAACAAAGGGGAGTAAGGGTTTTCTTTTAAAAAAAAAATAGAAACATATAATAAAATACAATAATAAATTTACATCTTCTATGGTCAGATAATAAATCGATTTCATATATGATAAAACATGAAATTCCTTTTTCCTTTTTGAAAATAAATTGAAAACATATGATATAAAATAAGTAAAAATATTCTTTTTAAAAATATTTGAATGAAATTAAAAGTAGATATAAAAAGAAATTTATAATTTAATTAGTTTAATATAAATTAAATAAAGATAAATATTTTAAAAATATATACAAGGAAGAAAAATATTTAGAAAACAAATCATTAAGACATTTTAGATGAGGTTTTAAGGGAAAGTTCCCCATACATTGATTCTGATATTTCATGTACATTCATTATCATCCTACATAATAAAATTATATTATTTATTTATTTATTAATAACCTTTTAGATGTTTATTTTTATTTTTATTTCACTTAAATCTCTATTATACATAATTACCTAATTGATTAAGTTAACATTAAATTTCTTGAGAAAATTCAACTTATATGTTAGAAATAGATTTGGTAGGTAAATCGTGGTAATTTGTTTCATTGTTGTACTATTAACAGAATCATTATCATTACATAATTATCATTTTTATACAATAGATATACTTTTAGATCTGTCGATGAAATAAATACATTAATAATTAATCACATATCATCATTTCGTTGAGGTGGTAGTATACATGTATGTGTGAATTGAATTATCAATTTTCAAAGGATCGAAAGGTAAGAAACTATAGAATTAATTTTAGTTATAGAATCTTGTTTATGTCATTAATATCATAAATATTAATTAAATCCATCATATTGACCATCGTTTTGGGGTGGTGATGAAAAAAACACATCATTTCGTGGAGAGGTAGTCCACACTTACACAGGAGTGCCGATTTTATTTCCGATAGGATAAAAAAGAAGAAGAAAACTGGTTAAAATGTAATAAATATAAATTTTTTTTATATTTAATATACTATTTTTATTATTTAATTATTTATAAAGAATATTTTAAAGAGGTATAAGAAGAAATAAATTAGAAATTCGTTAGTTACAACTTACACCATCTTCTTGGATAACTTATTTGGGTTACACCTTAATACTTCTAGTATTGGTATTTTTGAGATACCATTACCTATAGTAAATTTGAGGGGATGTTGGGGAGATATTCTAGTAGGTATTTGTAGCACTATAGTGATAAAAAATATTAGGTAAAAGTGGAGATGAGGTACCCTATTATAAGTGGAGGTAGGGGCACCCTTGGAAATATGTTAAGTATTAAAATAATATTATATAATTTTTACAATCAATGTAATAGCACAGGTCCCAAAATCTCATATCCTATGATGATATCCATAAATTTCCATTTATGACTTTGATGTAGATAATTTTAACCCACTTGTTTTCAATCATACCTTTCAACATCAAAAGGAAAACATGGATCATTTACATTCTAGAGGAAATTTTAGGTTTAGAGTTTCATAGAATTAGTAAAAACTCATACATAAACAATTAAATAGTAATTAAAATAAAATTTCTAACATTTATCCGAGATTTTCTTATTACAAAATAGGTCATCAAAAGTATCCTTTTGATGCACTTTGTATACATAAATCTTTCAACAACATTCTTTAAAGAATGTGGAAAAAATGTAATAATTGTGACCTCAAATTCTTAGTAATGAGAAAAATTAGAATGGAAAAATGAATTTAATCAATGAACATAAGAGAATATTAGGTTATGATGACATCATCAAGGTACATAAGTGAGTCATAAAAGAAATTAATCCCATTAATAACTGGATCATCAAATATGAAAACATAAAAAATGAATGAGTCATCAAAATCCATAATCAAAATTTATGTGATATCAATATCAATAATTAGAAACATTATAAACTAATATAAATCAATTAAAAATCTTTTCGTAACATGGATCATCACTTTCATAAAACCATTTCCAAACCCTTTTAAAACACTTTTAACTGGAATAAACATATGACTGACTTCCAACCATATCATTTCCCAATGCATTGGATGACTATATTGGGGAAAACCCTTTGTATAAACTATACAGGGGTCACCCATTTTATATAAGCTATAATGGGGCTCAACCATTTGTATATGATATATCGAGATTAACCATGAGCTATAATGGGGCTAAACCCTTCTTATAAGTTGTATTGGGATCATCTGTTTAATATAATTCTCATGTACCATGAATAAAACATGTTCATCGTAAAAGTCATAAAAACATGATCAACCCATGGAAAAGAAATGGGTTTGGAAAAAACTCATTGAAATATGATTATTCAATTAAAAATAAATGGGTTCCTAAAAAATCTATTTGAAACATGATTAACCCATATAAATTAAATAAGTTCTATAATAATATCTTTGAAACAATATTAACCACTGGATAAGAAAAAAGTTCGTTAAAATATCTTTGAAAAAATAATAATACATAAAAATAATGAATGTGTGTGGTGTCAATAAAAAATATCCTCTATAGAGTATAATTATCAACAAGGGTTTTTGGAATTGATGAATGAAAATTAATTTAAAATATAACAACATTATTTAGGAAAATTATCATTAAACACACAAAGTGTCCCATACCACTTCGAAAAAAATGAATCATAAACCCAATAAATGGATATAATTATAATAAAATAAAATTAAATGATAATAAATTAAATCCAAGGTATAAAAGGTCATAGGGAACTATATACACTATAAAAAATAAACAACTGGTGAATATAACATTCATCTCATAGGTGTAAAAAGTGATATGAAAATTCTTTAAAACTTGACTAACTTTTAAATCACAAGATTAATGAATGAATAACATCAATTGAAACTTTTAATATCATGAAATAAATTAAATACATGATATAACTTTTCATAGGGATGTATATACATCACATAAATGAAATTAGTGATAAATATAACATAATTCTTTCTTAAATAAAAGTGAGACTAGAAATCCCGTAACAATTATGGTAACATTTGAATTGGAATCCCAAAAAGTAATAATCATCATTTGAAAAATTTAAATACCATGAAGATAAAAATATTCGTGACATAATATATCAAAATGGTCAGTAGGTACAGAAAAAAAATGAAGAAACTGGTGAATATGACATTTATCTCTCATATATGCAAATAGTGATATGAAAATCCCATACCCTAAGTCTGATTTGTATTGATTGTCCTCTATATTCTGGAATAATAAAATTATGTTAAATATTAAATTTCTTTATATCCTTTTTACAATTTTATTATTACTTTCAATTAAATTATAAATTGGATATATAAAATTACTTAATGAATAATGTTTAAGTTGTAAGTTTTAACCATATTCGACTTATGTGTCAAAACTGACTTTGATTGGCCGACTAAGGTCAATAAGTTAATTATTTAAAAGTAACTACAACAATAAAATTTCATAATTATCATATACTTAAATCAATTATACTTTTAAACTAAAAAAGGATAGATGGTTTATAAAAATAAACCAAAATTACGATAATGGAGACAGTAGGTCGTTCGTACGTTTGAGTAATGTTAGCATTTTTTAAGTATCATTATTGAAAAAAGGTACATTAATTTTATATTTAAGGAATAAAAATTATATCATAAAAAACATATTATTTAATTATGTATACATATATTTTTCATTCTTGTTATGTGTTGATGAAAAAGGAGGAATCACATATCTTCTAAGAGGTGGTAGTCCACACACCCATGAACGACATTATCACTTCTTTAATATGTGAAATGTAAATAAAAAAGGTTATTTTATATGTCCAGAAAGATAATTATGCCATTAATATCATATCCATTTCATTAATTTCATATATTCTTATTTAAACCATCATTAATACATCCCATGTAAAGTGTGAATGAATCCCATTGCTTTGAGGAGACCGTAGCCCACACATCCACAAACAATGTTATTATATTATCCCAAAATGGAAAGAATGAAGGTATAATTCATATGATTATTACCAAAAAATAAATAAATCAAAAATAAAATATATAGAATATAAAAATTAAATTTATATATAAATTCCCAACAATGAGAGATGGTAAAGAAAAAATGAAAGACATCATTTTGTGAGGTGGTAGTCCAACGTACACATGAACAATGATTTAGTTACCCATTTGCTAAAATGGTTAGTAGGTTTATTCTAAACACATAACATAAAAAAATATTTATAATAATTATAGTGAGGTTATTCTATAATCGTGTAATATAAATAACTATAGGTTTGGAGAAATAAATAAATAAGTGCTCGTTGAAGAAAGCTACCTCAAATTCGAGAAAGACTCTTTAGATTGCACCAAAGGATTTTGTTGTTTTTATTTATTCCCAAAGTGAGGCTTCTAGTATGATAGGATGTAATTTTTTATATTATTTCATTAGGTTTTGGGTGAGCAAAAGGGCATCATAGGTGTGAATAATGGGGGAGAAATTTTGTTTTTATAGCGTAGGAAGAGTGAAATTCTAGTAAATATAAAAAGGTAAACACTATTGATTCGAATCCATTACATCATGTGCTTAACAAATAAAAAATAATGAAGTGGAGGATATTTATGGTAGATCAAAACTAACACCTCATGAAATAAATTCATTTTAACCATTTTATTCTTTAACTCCTATGTTTTTATATTTCTTTCATTTTGTTATTTCATTAATTTAACTAATTTTCTAACCAATTTAATTCCTCCAATAATAATAAATTAAATTGAGAAATATTATATAATTTATAACCAAATACTTTATATTAAATACAAGATAAAATATAATAATCCCTAGTTTTATTGAAATTTAATTTAACAGAAGCACATGTAACAGATAAAAATACCGCTTTAACCCTAACTATTCCAACAATGTTTTTATTATTTAAGGGACAATATGTTCATTATAAAAGATTAATTGGTACAATAATGGAACATATTTATATTTATTAAAATTTAAAAATCACTTTATATAAGATAATTCTATAGTAAATTTAAATCATACAATTAAATATCATTTATTATAAAATAACATTAATTATAATTTTGACATTATATATCTAATAAAATTAAAGAAAATATTGGAATAAAACTATTTAAAGTTAAAATAATTTTATAATGATATGTTATTCTAAAAAACAATGTTACAAAAATAATCATTCTATTTTCCTCACTTTTAATATCTTAAGTATTATTATTTTTATTTAATTATTAACTAAAAAATACATGTGTTAGCGTTTCTTAAACATTTAAGGTAATTATATCATTTCCAAATATTAAATATAAATTATTATGATAATTAAGATTAGTTGTTTTTAAAAATAATTTTTATAACCAAATCTAGATTTTTTTCTTTATCCCCAAAGCTAGATAGAAAATTAATGGAAGAAAGGAAATTTTTTTCTTTTTCTTTTCTTAACATATTATACAGGGCACTTCCATTGGTTGGTAATTCAAATTACCTAGATAAATAAAAAATATGGTTATATGGGTATATATATTTCCATTAAAGGGGTTTTATACAAGTTTATAGGTCATTTGGGCCATTATGATTACATTTTAAACATTAAGTAAACTTGTTTTTACATTAGTCATTGTAATTAATTTGAACTAACTTCACTAATATTTTTGGTCAGAAAATAATTTTAGTCTATTATAAATTAGAAATTATTCTTAATTAAAATATTTAATAAAATTTTCCAAATTACTATCACATAAGTTTTATAATTTAACTTAAACTTGATCCCATATAAGTGATGAAACTACGACTTTTTAATGTAAAAATGTCAAAAGTTTGATATGTTTTTATCTGAAATTTCAATGAGAAATTGATTAAAATGGCATAAATAGGATTTATTGATTTATTATTTAACTAATTATATCTCAAAATCCATTTAAAATAAAAATTTTCTATATAAATAAATTTTATGATAATGGAGTATTCAATTAAAATTCTTTGTCATTTATTATTCATTAAAATATAAAAGTTATCCGAAAAATATCAAAAATTCACCCAAAATAAATATTGATATTCTGATTTCAAAAAGGAATTTTATTTTTTCATTTAAAATTTATTAATGTGTCCAAATTTAGTTTCAAAAAAAGTCTACCATTAAAATTAAATAAAATTTCCCTTAAAAAAATACATCTTTTTATACATAAAATTGGATTTACTCTTATTTTATTCCTATAAAACTTATTGGATGAATTTAAAGATATTTTGTTAGATATATAACATATATTATTTATTATTATCTCTCACTAATTAATATTAATTTAATTAATTAATAAATAATTAATTTCAGGGCATAAACATAGTTTTTCATAAAAAAGCATCATTTATATTCAATTAGTTTTTATTTTAATTTCTAATTAATTGGACCAAAATGTATTCATTATATAAATATGTCTAAGAAAAATATTAATAATATCTTTAATCATATTCATTCTCACCATTTCAATGGACAGGTGATAACTATCATGTTAAGTAATAATATTAATTATAAATTGTTGTCCATTAATACTTAGCCTTGCGTGTAACACAAGTTATCAAAAAGACATGATGATGTGTGAAATTAAATATAAACATGTTTTTGGGTGTAATTTACTCTAAACTATATAATTTGTATAATTTAATATATTTAAAATTTTAAAATAATTATAAAGAAGATATTTCATAAAATATCATAATTTTACATCCTACCCCTAAAGTGAATTTAGCCACGGAAATTCATATTGTCTATCAATAGATTCACCTTTATTTTGAATTACTTTATTGAAACCCACATCATAAAAAGTGTCAATAAAACATCTTATTAAAAAGGTAAAATGAGAAACATAACGGTCACCTTACAGTATGCATAACAAGGATTCCACATAGGGAGGAAATTTATGGGAAATTAAAAGTTTGATTTGGAAGGAAAGACTAATTACCATGGATTAATAGAGAGAGATAGAGAATATGGTTAAGAGGAATTTAATGAAAAAGAAACCAAAAACTAATTAGGTGTTTAAAAGGTCAAGGATATCATCATAAAATATGTTAAGAAGGCAGAAGTTTATTTCAATATCCTTTTACTAAAGTTCAAGGATTTTTTTTCACCATCTCGACTGAAAACATAAAGAAATATACATACCTAACAAGTGAGTTTCATCCTTTAACCAATTTCAACCACAATATCATATTATTATCCATAAGATGATTATTCAATATGAATTATCAAATAACTCATGAAGAAGAATAAATTTTTAAAGACAACATGACCATAAGAGGGATAGTCATGTTATTACACATGTCTTTAAACATTTACCAAAACCAAAAATTGTTAGAACATGGTAAGATAATCACCAAAATGACTAAACATTCCTATGATACACTAATTATGTAAATTCAATAGTAATACATAATATTCAAACTAAATTATTCTATAAATGAATATCTTTATAGTTATTCAAACAATTACTAATAGAGTCCATAACCGAAAGATTAGAAAGATTTGATCATATATTATTCCAAGATAAATCAGCCATTATTCCTAAAATAAAAAACCATACATTTCCAAAATAGGAATAATATTTTCATGAAACAAGGTAATACTAACATGGATATCATTTAATTCATTGTTAGGTGCTAAACCCTAACTGTCATTCCATCACGAGTTAAATCCCCATCACATAGCCGAATGCCATAGGTTGTCACCATGAAGACACGTTGTATCCATTTTTTATTTAATAAAGATAAATAATTCACCCCTAAAAATATAATTTCGATCCTAGTGGTTACAAATACCTCATCCAAAAAACAAAATGTCTTTGAAAATGTCATTAATCACTTTAGGATCACATTTCTTAAGACATCAATGGGGTGTCTAATAATTTAAACATAAGATCAACCCTAATATTATTAACATATTATGCCATTCATAACACATAATACAATATAACATGATAACATCTTAATCTCAAAAGTTTAAAAATCCAACCTTTGACACCAAATATTAAAGCCGAGGACCCATACTCTCAGATCTTGTGCAGAAATATATAACTTTAAATTTCCATATTTGATTCCAATAATATTGACCCAATTTTTTTTCCATAAAAAATTACAATATTAAAATGAAAATTTGGATCAATTAAACTATAGTAGACCATTTAGGTTTGAAATTTTATAGAATTAGGAAAACAAATCCCACATAAAAAATTCATAAGTCATAAAAAATATTTATCCCATTTAACCCTATTTTTCTTCTTTCACAATAGGTCATCAACATCATCCCCGTGAAATCCTATATACAAGTAAATAATTCAACATAATTCATTAAATCTTGGAGAAAATGGAACCAAACAAGGGTGATTTTGAATAACTATTAAGTAAAAATGTAAGCATTAGAAAATGAATTTCATCAATGAGGATAAGTGTGTGAAGGATATGATTACATAATCAAAGAGAATGAGTGTGTCATAAAAGAACTCAAACCCATCAATTATGAAAACCCAAATCTTTTACTACACAATTAAACATAATTTATTACGTAAAATTCAATTGATACAACATAGAAGATCTAGAGGTCTAGTGTCTTTGGGGCTTATGATCATTACATAAATTCTTAAAACATTAAAAACAACATCTTTATTGAAAACATTCTTTTATACGACAACTACATTTTCACATACTTAGCATTGCATGGGATAACCTAAGGGCATGCATAATAAAAGGATGAGATATAAAGCCATGTAAGGGAATAATCATGGAATAACACGAGGAATACAATAAATGTTAGAAAATAAGAATATTAATAGAGTAAAAGATAAGAATAAACATAAAGGCATGATGAAGCATGATAATCATAACATGGAAATGTGGCAACAACACTTAACATGGAATTAGCATGAGCCAAAGCTCATTGCACATGCAACACGAGTATATCCTCATTGCACATGAAGCACGAGTAAACCCTCATTTGACTTGAATTAGAATGAGTAAACACCCATTGCACATGACGTATCATGATACTATACTTTACCCAATGCATTGAAGCACTATTAGGGCGAACCCTTCATAAACATTTCACTTCATGTATAAGTGTGCCACATGGATCATAAAACATATAATCATTCAACATAATCATTTCTTCCACGATAAACGAATGTGGAATATATAATTTAAACTCTTTAAACAATAATTAAATGCGAATAGATGTGAATACCCTTGATAGTGAAATGGACATGGTATTCACTACACAATGACTTTGTCTTGGAAAAACGCGATGCAATTTCGGCAGCATAACGATGTGAAATAAGAACTCATAAAAATGGTTGATGAGAGATAAAGGGATGTCTCATCATATTTAAATTACATGGATAGTAAGGGGGTCATAAAGATACATTTATTAACAAATGTAATGGAATTTAAATTCATGATACAAAAGAATTTCTTGAATGTAAATGAGGAGAGAGAAATTCCTTTCGAAATTTCGGCATAGTAACGAGTATACATGGGAGGCATTTAATGAGAGATAAAGGGGTATCCCATAATTCAAACATAAATAGGGTAGTATGGGGGAGGTGGAAAACCATACCCAAACATTTATAATTGAAATAAAATGGGCATAACAACTTAATGAATATTGGAAAAAAATGAGAAAGGAAGAAAACCCTTACATGGAAGTGTGCTTATAAAGGCTTAAGAGATGATTGAGAGAGGATTATTGGGAGATTAGATCACCTTGGTATGATTCTAGAGAGAGGAGGGAAGGTGTTGGAAGAAATCCAAGGGATTAGAGTGAGGAGGAAGTGGGTTCTTGGGTGAGTTTATATAGGAAAGGAGAGGGAATTCTTTATTATTTAGGTTTGGGACACCTCTCATTAAACTAGTCCAAATCACAAACCAGACCATGGTTTTTTCCCATGGTTTCCGGAAAATGTAAGTGGAAAATAATATTTTATAAGGCCAGAGTCCTAAATTCTTAATATAATGGAGTTTCTTAAGTGTAGGTGAGTCACACTCCTAAGGAAACCAATTTAAAAGGACAAAATGTTTGATAAGCCTTGAAGTGTCCACTAAAGCATTGTAAAATAAATCAAACAAACCCAAAATCACATTATATTAATTTTAAAACATATATTGGGTGAACATAAAGTCTATAGTATTTTATTACACCACTATTTGGTTATTATGATGTCATAAAACACATTATATATTTAAACGGTATCTAATTTATACCCAAATATTTGATTGCCTCAGAAAATTATGAATAATTCACCATTGGATAATTTCGATGCCTTGATTCCTGAAATAATTTTCACGTTATCTAAATAATTTTATAAATATGTTAATTTTCATTTTCAATATAAAAACCGACATTTATTGAAAATTAATGGGTTTGGGAAAAAACAACTTTCAAACCAAAATAAAAATTACAATTGCATTAATAAAATTGTATGATCATTTATATTTAAAAAAAACTAATTTAATAGCAATATTAAGAATTTAATAAAATATTATTTAATTCAAAAATCCATTAATTCATGAAAATAGATTTCTTATTTTTACATTAACAAAAAAATACTATTTGGGCTTTAAAAACTATTTACAAGGTAACAATAATAAATGAAAGTATATTCATTATTATATACAAAAACAATGTACAAAACCATAGTGCTAAGGTCTTGTTACATAACCCCTTATAACACCCGCATAAGATTGAAGAGTAAGGAGTGCGATGGTGACAGACTCTTGGGGTGGCTCGGATAACATTGCTCTGGTGGTAATCTCTATCAACTTACCCTTCTCTCATAGGCAGTCCCACTCAAGCTTAACATATTCAAGATCATTTTGGGAATTCGCAAGAGTGAATCCCACAGATTCAACCTTCTTTCCAAGCTCTAACAAATAGGCTTCGTATGGGGAACATCTACTGGATGAGGCCCTCACTTCCTTTGTTTGTGTAAATTGGATTTTTTAAAGCCCTATATTTATACTAATCATGTGGCCACTTGTAAAGACCCGTAAATTTCAAGGAAATTTTTTTTCTTAATTTTCTTTGGAATTTTACAAGAACGCAGTTTCTGACGGCGCCTGATTCCGAGGCCCGGTGTGCCCGGAATCATTTTCTGAAGTTTGGCTCGGGTACGTTCAGTGAACGGACGAGCGGGTTTTTCTAACTTTTGAACCGGTGCCCGGAATCGAATTATGAGGGCACCGATGAAATCGCAGCGCCGGTATTCTCTTAGAAACGCCTCTTCCGGAGTTGCGTTTGCTCGGGTGTGGTTTTTAATTTTCGGGCTTAAAGTTAAGAAATAAAATAATTTTGCGACAACTTTATTTTATTTCACTTAAGCCACTTGGAAGCCACTTGAAGCCACTTAAAGGAGGCTTGAGATGAGTTGAACTGGATAGGATGCTATCCAGAAATATCCTACCCCCTTGGTAGGATATTTGTGAGGTGGGGCCCGCACGAGCCCCGCCGTTTCTTTCCGCTAAGAAACGCACCCGTGAAAACCCGTCTCAATGAAAGTCAACCGACGCGTTTTCTAAATTCTTAACAGACCATTTAATTGGGCGGTTTATTTCGTGAATTAAATGGGCTGTTTCTTTCGTGAATTAAATGGGTCGTTTCTTTCGTTGAATTAATTCAACGAATTGATGGATCGTTTCTTAACCAGTTTTTCAAATTCGTTGGCGTAATAATAAAATAAGACCAACGCTTAACCTCTGGTTATTTGCGCTTGAGAATATTTGGGAGCACCCTCACAACTTATTCTCCCTCGCGAAGAATGCGAAGAACGCGGAGAACGCGAAGAACGCGAAGAACGCCGAACCCGGAGATCGACGGCGCCTTCGCCCGAGACGTTCTTCCGATCTCCGATCTCCGATCACTGACCATTCGAGGTGAGTGCTTTCGGATTTCCTCTCAAGTTCTTTTCTTTGGTTTTAAACGAAACACAGATTTAAATATTAATAATTTAAATCTGTTGTTCTTGATTCTTTGAGCTCGCCGACTCAACGCCGGAATCCGCGACGACGCGACGCCTCCCCGCGACGACGCGGCGATCGATCTCTTCCGCGACGGTCTCTTCCGCGAAGAATGCCCGCGCACGTCGATCATCAAGGTAGAGATTCTTTTGGAAAATTACCCCTTTTTGATTTTTCTCGTGAACGTCCTTGAAAATATAAAAAGCCGGTTTCAATGAACAATTTTATTTTAATTAAAATTGTTGGATCATGTGTTGATCGTTTTTCTCCCGGTTGTTTATCTCTAACGCGGAGGGTGCGGGCCGAACGAACACGGCCCGACGACCCTCCGCCGTTCTTCGTTTTGTGTGAATTTGACGGTCGACGACGGAACGTGCCACAGTGGACGTTTGACGATTCTGCAGTAAAGAACGGATCCCGGGAGGAGCAACGGCGCAGACGGGAAAGCAAACGGGCCACCAGAGCGACGCCGGCGGCCCACGGAAGTCGCCGGCGGCGCGGGTTGCCGGCGCGGTGGCGCCGGCGGCCGGAGGCGGCGGCGCCCCGGCCCGCCGCCGGACGAAATCCGCCGCGGCTGAAGCCGCGGCGGCGGCGGCCAAACGGACTCGCGACGCGCGGGTCCGGTTCATCCGGGCGGACGCGGCTCAGCGCGTCCGCGGCTCGCCAGCGCGGCCCGCACGTGGGCCGTGGTCCTTCCTCAAGCCGCGGGTCTGCGCCCGTGGCTTCCACCCGCGCGGCTCGGACAAGCCGAGCCGGTCGAGCCGGCCGAGCCGGACCGGCCCTGGCCGGGCCGGGCCGGGCCAGCCGGGTCGGGTCGACCCGGGCCCGTACCCCCCATCTTCGGACGTTTTCGTTCAAACGCCCGTATCTTGAGCTTCGTGCCTCCAAACGACGTTCCGTCAGCGGCAACACGATCCTTGGGTCGAGACGGTCGTTTCGGTATATCTCACTCAAGGTTTCGGAATACTTTGATTTCAGCCGGGTTGGTTCGCACACGAGACCAACCGGGCCCTCGGAGCGGAAACACTCATATCTTGAGCTATGGACGTCCGAATGACGTGCCGTCAGCTTTGTTGAATTCCTCTAAGTGAGATGGATCTTTTGGAATACTCCGCCCGAGGTTTGAACGCAGGTGGAGTGCGGTCGGGTTGGTTTTGCCTTAAAAACCAACCGGGCCCCTGGGACGAAAATGCCAATATCTCTCAGACCGGGCGTCCGATTGACGCGCCGTCTGCGACGTTGAGTTCCTGTTGACGATACGGAACTTTTGGATACATCAACTTCGGACATTGTGTCAGTCGATGTATCTGCCTCTCGGCTCGTGGAGCGGACCCTCCCGAATGAGCTTGCTGTGTGCGGGAACCCCAGGCTGACTGCGACTGCTACTTCGACAGCGACGACTGTGCAGTGATCCTCAGTGGACTGCGGCGACGACTGTGCAGAGATCCTCCGTGGACTCCGACGACGACCGTGCAGAGATCCTCAGTGGACTGCGGCGACGACTGTGCAGAGATCCTCAGCGGACTGCGACGACTACTGCACTCAGCGATCCTACGTGGATCAGTGCTACAGGTCCTGTGTGGGCCCGGTCCTGTGTGGGCCCGATCCTGTGTGGGTGCGATCCTGCGTGGGTCAGCGCTCAGCGGTTCTGTGTGAGCCAGCGCCTACAGGTCCTGCGTGGGCCCGGTCCTGTGTGGGCCCGATCCTGTGTGGGTCATCTCTCAGCGGTTCTGTGTGAGCCAACTTCTACAGGTCCTGCGTGGGCCCGATCCTGTGTGGGTCACTGCAAGGTTAGTACCTATCGATCCTTCGTGGGTCCGACGACTTAGATGGTTCAATGATCATCTTTATCGTCATCCGAATAAGTATACCTGTGTGAGCTGAATCTTGTTTTACTCTCCTTGTGGATTGTGTTGTTCTATCCTGCGTGGGTATGCGTTTTGCTTTCCTGTGTGGACTGGGTTGTGCTTGGGTTCGGACGTTGGAGCCGAACGGGGAATTGAAGACTTAGGTATATGTATGGGCATATACCTAAGCCGTGTCATATGTTACTTCGTGATTTTATCTTTCCTTGTGGATTATCCTTTGTGGATTTCGGGAGACCTTCGGGGGTCTCGGGGTCCCTACTGAGTAGCTTATACTCACCCCAGCACGGGCTATGCCCGCACTTCGTGGTGTTGGTTGCAGACGACGGACATCGCTGATCGTGGAGGAGGCGTGCGGAGCAGGACAGTACCTGGAGGTGGACCACTGGGCGGGACGTACTCGGAGTGGTTAGGTGGACCCGAGGAGCAGTTGAGGCTATCTGTACCCACCCTTCAGGTGGGACTTCCGGAGGACGGCTCGACGCTGCAGTTTTTCCTTTTCAGTTGTTGTTTTTCCTTTCAGTTGTACTTTACTGTTGGGCTTGTATTTCCGGCCCCCTTTTTACTTTCAGCACAGCTTGTACAGTTTTACTTAGTGTTTACTTTTCCGCTTGCTTGCTCTGTGGTGCTTGTTTACTTTTCAAAGGTAATGCCTTCCCTTTTTGTTGGGATTTACGCCTTGGTGCTAGTCGCCAGCCCCTGGCCTATGGAAGGCGGGCTTGGGGTAGTCACGACACGGGCCCCGAGGACGGGTCGTGACAAATTGGTATCAGAGGCGGTCGGTTCTACCGTAGACTCTGATCTTTCTTCTATGTGAAGCAAAAGTGTTTAGTGTATTGAGTATGGTTATCAGTCCAGGGAGTCCAGTGTTGGTGCGGCGGCCGACGTATCCATACACCAGGACCCTGACTTCTGATTCCTGACTTAATGTACGAAAACATTGTTTGCATGTGTGTTTCAAGTTTTCTTTGTGATTACTTGTGTCAGCTCACCAGGTATACTGTTCTGACCGTGGCATACTTGTTTCCTTTTCAGGATGGCACGACGACAGCAGCCAGCTAGGGTTCCCAGAGTAGGGCGCGACGACAGCCCGCCGAGCGACGAGGCCTCGGTACAGGGCCCGTTGACAGCAGAGGCACCGGCGGTACCTTTACCCGCCGAGCCCCCGACGCTTCCAGCACTGGCAGCTGACGACGCACGACGCCTCGGAGCTCTGCACGAGTTCCAGCGCCAGCGACCACCCAGGTTCCATGGGGAGTCGGACCCCCAGGCAGCCGAGGACTGGTTGGAGGCGGTCGTCCGAGTTTTCAGGCTAGTGAGGACGCCAGCAGACCTCATGGTGATCCTCGCGGCGAGCTTACTGCACGCAGCAGCCGGACGATGGTGGAGCCTGATGCTCCAGGTACACGATGAGGCCACCCTCATCTGGACGGACTTCGAGATCCTCTTCCGCTCAGAGTTCGTCCCGGCCACCCTCCGAGCGGTGCGCATCCAGGAGCTTCTTCAGCTGCGGCAGGTCAGCTTGACGGTCGCTCAGTACGCGGCGAGGTTCACCGACCTTTCTCGGTACTCGACAGATATGGTACGAGACCCCTTCTTCTGGGCCCGGACCTTCGAGAAGGGTTTGAGACACGATATCAGGGCATCGCTGATCTCCCTCAGCATCCCGACCCAGGCAGGAGTACTAGAGCGAGCACTCCTGATCGAGAGCTTCCTGGCTGAGTCCATAGCGAGACCTACCGCAGGGCGGCAGATAGCGGAGTCTTCGGCAGCTGGTAGCCGGCGGATGAATCAGGGTTCCAGGCGGACCAGACCTTCCGGCAGGCGACCTCGGGACGCTGGCTCAGCAGTGCAGGGCACCCGGCCCGGAGCCAGCCTTCCGAGAGGCAGACAGTGCTACGAGTGCGGCGGGCAGGGCCACATGGCTCGTGACTGCCCGACCCGTCGTACCGAGGGGCAGCAGATGGTGGAGGGACCACCCAGGCAGAGGCAGAGGGTCGACCGTGGCCGTCCGCAGGGAGGAGGCGGACGAGGCAGAGGAGCTGGCCGAGCAGCAGGTGGTGGGAGACGCTTTGAGGCTCTGCCACCACCACCACCAGGAGGCCCGCCCCGACCACAGGGAGCTGGCGGGCAGAGACAGGCTCAGCTCCAGGCAGCAGAGGCCTACGACCACGGCGCGCCAGAGATGATTCGAGGTACGATCTGTGTCTATTCCACCCTTGCTGCAGTTCTGATAGACACAGGAGAAAGTCACTCTTTCATAGCCACTGCCCTTGTTCGGAGCTCGGAGATTCCGACAGAGCCGTTGGCTCGATCCTTACGGCTGGAGACTCCTACGGGAGCAGACTCGATGATTACGCACTGGTTCCGGCAGTGTGAGCTTACTCTAGGAGGCGAGAGCTTCGGCTGGGATCTTCTTGTAGCAGCGTCGAGGCCTTACGACGTCATTTTGGGCATGGATTGGTTATCTACGGTCCATGCTCAGATTGACTGCTTTAGGCGCAAGGTGCGATGTGTGCGCACCGACGGGAGCAGGTTCACCTTCACCGGCGAGAAGGGAGCCTTAACAGCACAGGATGGACTCACGCAGAGAAGAGGTCAGCCCATCACTCATCAGTTGGCTAGCCTCATCCTGGGAGCAGTTGACGTGCGAAGTCCCAGTTTCCCTGCAGTGGTGGATCAGTACGCGGACGTCTTTCCCGACGACGTTCCAGGACTACCTCCTCGCAGAGAGGTAGACTTTTATATTGACTTGTACCCTGGGACAGCCCCGATATCCACTCCAGCATATCGGATGGCCCCCGCTGAGCTTCGAGATCTGCGAGTACAGTTGGAGGACTTGCAGAGAAAGGGGTTCATCCGACCCAGTGTTTCGCCATGGGCTTCCCCGATTTTGTTCGCCAAGAAGGCGGACGGGAGCTTGCGACTGTGTGTCGATTATCGTCGCCTGAATCAGGTGACAGTGAGGAACAAGTATCCGCTACCCAGGATTGATGATCTCTTCGACCAGCTCAAGGGAGCACGGTGGTTCTCAGAGATAGACCTCAGGTCAGGCTATCATCAGCTTAGAGTTCGAGACGAGGATGTGCAGAAGACGGCCTTCAGGTGTCGGTATGGCCACTTCGAGTTCTTGGTTATGCCTTTCGGCGTGACCAACGCTCCAGCAGTGTTCATGAACCTCATGAACAGGATCTTCTAGCCATACCTCGATCGATTTTTCGTGGTCTTCATCGACGACATTTTGGTGTACTCGACGACGGAGGAGGAGCACGCCTACCACCTGCGTGTTGTACTAGACACACTCCAAGAGCACCAGCTTTATGGCAAGCTCTCGAAGTGTCAGTTCTGGTTACGTGAGGTCCACTTCTTGGGGCACGTCTTTTCTGAGGCGGGAGTTGCAGTGGATCCCACGAAGATAGAGGCAGTGCTAGCTTGGGAGCCACCCAAGAGCGTGACAGAGGTGCGGAGTTTCTTGGGCCTAGCCGGATACTATCGGAGATTTGTGTCGGACTTCTCCAGAGTTGCGGCCCTACTCTCCGCGTTGACGAAGAAGGGGAAACCCTTCGTGTGGTCAGACAGATGTCAGCAGAGCTTCCAGGAGCTGAGGCAGAGGTTGACCAGCGCACCTATCTTGAGGTTGCCTGAGGAGGGAGTTGGTTACGTAGTCTACTGCGATGCATCAGGGACCGGACTCGGGTGTGTCCTGATGCAGGAGCGGGCCGTGATTGCCTACGGATCACGTCAGTTGAGGCCTCATGAGCCGAACTATGCTACCCATGACTTGGAGTTGGCCGAAGTGGTCTTCGCCCTGAAGACATGGCGACACTATCTGATGGGCGAGCGCTTCACAGTCTTTTCTGACCACCAGTGTCTCAGGTACATATTCTCTCAGAAGGACCTGAACCTGAGACAGCGGCGATGACTTGAGTTCCTCCAGGACTATGACTTTGAGATAGTCTATACTCCTGGGAAGGGGAACGTGGTGGCTGATGCCCTCAGCAGGAGGACGGGCATCCAGCTACTTGAGGAGGCGACAGAGCAGCTAGCCGCTTTGCAGATATCCTTCATGGATAGAGACGGAGCAGCCTTCCTTCAGTCTCTCACAGTCTCTCCTCCACTTCTTCAGCGGGTCAGAGAGGCACAACATGGGGATGTTGACTGTGAGACGCGGCGTGCACAGATATCCTCGGGACAGGCACCTGATGGTTTCTCCCTTGGAGAAGAGCACGATGTCCTTTTCAGAGGGCGTACCTTGGTACCAGTCGCCTTACGAGAGGAGGTGCTGAGAGAGTTTCACACATCTCCCTTGGCGGTACATCCTGGAGTGGAGAAGATGTACCAGGATCTCAGGCGACAACACTGGTGGCCGGGCATGAAGAAGGCTGTGGCAGAGTTCGTTTCACGGTGTCTCACCTGCCAGCAGGTGAAGGCAGAGCACCAGGTACCAGCAGGCTTGGTACAACCCTTGGAGGTCCCGGAGTGGAAGTGGGACGAGATATCTATGGACTTTTTGACTGGACTTCCACACACTTCCAGAGGTCACGATTCCATTTGGGTGATTGTTGACCGACTCACCAAGTCGGCACACTTCTTACCCATCCGAGAGCAGGGCACAGTGGAGAGCTTGGGGCGTCTCTACGTTCAGGAGATTGTACGACTTCACGGTGTGCCATCGACCATCGTCTCCGATCGGGACGCTCGTTTTACTTCCCGGCTTTGGAAGGGGTTGCAGGAGGCGTTCGGGACGCGACTACGTCTGAGCACCGCCTTTCACCCTCAGACGGATGGTCAGACGGAGAGGACCATTCAGACTCTCGAGGACATGCTCCGTGCATGTTTCCTCGCCTTTAGTCGCAGCTGGGAGGACCACCTACCCTTGGTGGAGTTCGCGTACAACAACAGCTACCACTCCACCATCGGGATGGCACCCTATGAGGCGTTGTACGACAGGCCTTGCAGATCTCCTTTGTGCTAGACAGACCCTGGAGAGTCAGCACTTGTGGGACCAGAGATGGTCCGGGCCACGACAGAGAAGGTCCAGCTCATCCAGGAGCGGATGAGGATAGCACAGAGCCGGCAGAAGTCATATGCTGACAGGAGGCGGAGTCCACTAGAGTTCGAGGATGGTGACCACGTCTTCTTGCGGGTCTCACCTCGACGTGGTTTGAGGAGATTTGGCCGAGGCGGCAAGTTGTCTCCACGCTTCATCGGGCCTTTCCAGGTCCTCAGCAGGGTTGGCGAGGTGGCTTATCGCCTGGCTTTGCCACCTCAGTTGCACCGGGTGCACGATGTCTTCCACGTATCCCAGCTGAGGAGATACGTGCATGACCCGACGCACATCATTGACTATGGGGAGCTAGACGTGGATGATGGAGAGACTTTTATGGAGGTCCCAGTGGAGATAGAGGATCGACAGGAGCGGGTCCTACGTGGGCGATCGATTCCTCTTGTGCGCATCAGATGGCAGCACGGGAGCCTCCAGGAGAGCACTTGGGAGCGGGAGGCTCAGATGCGTGCTCAGTACCCACATTTGTTTCCCTAGTTTTTGATGTATCTTTACGGGGACGTAAAGTCCTGAGGTGGGAGTAATGTAAAGACCCATAAATTTAAAGGAAATTTTTTTTCTTAATTTTCTTTGGAATTTTACAAGAACTCAGTTTCTGACGGCGCCTGATTCCGAGTCCCGGTGTGCCCGGAATCATTTTCTGAAGTTTGGCTCGGGTACGTTCAGTGAACGGACGAGCTGGTTTTTCTAACTTTTGAACCGGTGCCCGGAATCAAATTCTGAGGGCACCGATGAAATCGCAGCGCCGGTATTCGCTTAGAAACGCCTCTTCTGGAGTTGCGTTTTCTCAGGTGTGGTTTTTAATTTTCGGGCATAAAGTTAAGAAATAAAATAATTTTGCGACAACTTTATTTTATTTCACTTAAGCCACTTGGAAGCCACTTGAAGCCACTTAAAGGAGGCTTGAACTGAGTTGAACTGGATAGGATGCTATCCAGAAATATCCTACCCCCTTGGTAGGATATTTGTGAGGTGGGGCCCGCACGAGCCCCGCCGTTTCTTTCCGCTAAGAAACGCACCCGTGAAACCCCGTCTTAATGAAAGTCAACCGACGCGTTTTCTAAATTCTTAGCAGGCCATTTAATTGGGCGGTTTATTTCGTGAATTAAATGGGCTGTTTCTTTTGTGAATTAAATGAGTCGTTTCTTTCGTTGAATTAATTCAACGAATTGATGGATCGTTTCTTAACCAGTTTTTCAAATTCGTTGGCGTAATAATAAAATAAGACCAACGCTTAACCTCTGGTTATTTGCGCTTGAGAATATTTGGGAGCACCCTCGCAACTTCTTCTCCCTCGCGAAGAACGCGAAGAACGCGGAGAACGCGAAGAACGCGAAGAACGCCGAACCCGGAGATCGACGACGCCTTCGCCCGAGACGTTCTTCCGATCTCCGATCTCCGATCACTGACCATTCGAGGTGAGTGCTTTCGGATTTCCTCTCAAGTTCTTTTCTTTGGTTTTAAACGAAACAAAGATTTAAATATTAATAATTTAAATCTGTTGTTCTTGATTCGTTGTGCTCGCCGACTCAATGCCGGAATCCGCGACGACGCGACGCCTCCCCGCGACGACGCGGCGATCGATCTCTTCCGCGACGGTCTCTTCCGCGAAGAATGCCCGCGCACGTCGATCATCAAGGTAGGGATTATTTTGGAAAATTACCCCTTTTTGATTTTTCTCGTGAACGTCCTTGAAAATTTAAAAATCCGGTTTCAATGAACAATTTTATTTTAATTAAAATTGTTGGATCATGTGTTGATCGTTTTTCTCCCGGTTGTTTATCTCTAACGCGGAGGGTGCGGGCCGAACGAACACGGCCCGACGACCCTCCGCCGTTCTTCGTTTTGTGTGAATTTGACGGTCGACGACGGAACGTGCCGCAGCAGATGTTTGACGATTCCGCAGTAAAGAACGGATCCCGGGAGGAGCAACGGCGCAGACGGGAAAGCAAACGGGCCACCGGAGCGACGCCGGCGGCCGGAGGCGGCGGCGCCCCGGCACGCCGCTGGACGAAATCCGCCGCGGCTGAAGCTGCGGCGGCGGCGGCCAAACGGACCCGCGGCGCGCGGGTCCGGTTCATCCGGGCGGACGCGGCTCAGCGCGTCCGCGGCTCGCCAGCGCGGCCCGCACGTGGGCCGTGGTCCTTCCTCAAGCCGCGGGTCTGCGCCCGCGCGGCTCGGACAAGCCGAGCCGGTCGAGCCGGCCGAGCCGGACCGGCCCTGGCCGGGCCGGGCCGGGCCAGCCGGGTCGGGTCGACCCCGGCCCGTACCCCCCATCTTCGGACGTTTTCGTTCAAACGCCCGTATCTTGAGCTTCGTGCCTCCAAACGACTTTCCGTCAGCGGCAACACGATCCTTGGGTCGAGACGGTCGTTTCGGTATATCTCACTCAAGGTTTCGGAATACTTTGATTTCGGCCGGGTTGGTTCGCACACGAGACCAACAGGGCCCTCGGAGCGGAAACACTCATATCTTGAGCTATGGACGTCCGAATGACGTGCCGTCAGCTTTGTTGAATTCCTCTAAGTTAGATGGATCTTTTGGCATACTCCGCCCGAGGTTTGAACGCAGGTGGAGTGCGGTCGGGTTGGTTTTGCCTTAAAAACCAACCGGGCCCCTGGGACGAAAATGCCAATATCTCTCAGACCGGGCGTCCGATTGACGCGCCGTCTGCGACGTTGAGTTCCTGTTGACGATACGGAACTTTTGGATACATCAACTTCAGACTTTGTGTCAGTCGATGTATCTGCCTCTCGGCTCGTGGAGCGGACCCTCCCGAACGAGCTTGCTGTGTGCGGGAACCCTAGGCTGACTGCGACTGCTACTTCGACAGCGACGACCGTGCAGTGATCCTCAGTGGACTGCGGCGACGACTGTGCAGAGATCCTCCGTGGACTCCGACGACGACCGTGCAGAGATCCTCAGTGGACTGCGGCGACGACTGTGCAAAGATCCTCAGCGGACTGCGACGACTACTGCACTCAGCGATCCTACGTGGATCAGTGCTACAGGTCCTGTGTGGGCCCGGTCCTGTGTGGGCCCGATCCTGTGTGGGTGCGATCCTGCGTGGGTCAGCGCTCAGCGGTTCTGTGTGAGCCAGCGCCTACAGGTCCTGCGTGGGCCCGGTCCTGTGTGGGCCCGATCCTGTGTGGGTCATCTCTCAGCGGTTCTGTGTGAGCCAACTTCTACAGGTCCTGCGTGGGCCCGATCCTGTGTGGGTCACTGCAAGGTTAGTACCTATCGATCCTTCGTGGGTCCGACGACTTAGATGGTTCAATGATCATCTTTATCGTCATCCGAAGAAGTATACCTGTGTGAGCTGAATCTTGTTTTACTCTCCTTGTGGATTGTGTTGTTCTATCCTGCGTGGGTATGCGTTTTGCTTTCCTGTGTGGACTGGGTTGTGCTTGGGTTCGGACGTTGGAGCCGAACGGGGAATTGAAGACTTAGGTATATGTATGGGCATATACCTAAGCCGTGTCAGATGTTACTTCGTGATTTTATCTTTCCTTGTGGATTATCCTTTGTGGATTTCGGGAGACCTTCGGGGGTCTCGGGGTCCCTACTGAGTAGCTTATACTCACCCCAGCACGGGCTATGCCCGCACTTCGTGGTGTTGGTTGCAGACGACGGACAACGCTGATCGTGGAGGAGGCGTGCGGAGCAGGACAGTACCTGGAGGTGGACCACTGGGCGGGACGTACTCGGAGCGGTTAGGTGGACCCGAGGAGGAGTGGAGGCTATCTGTACCCACCCTTCAGGTGGGACTTCCGGAGGACGGCTCGACGCTGCAGTTTTTCCTTTTCAGTTGTTGTTTTTCCTTTCAGTTGTACTTTACTGTTGGGCTTGTATTTCCGGCCCCCTTTTTACTTTCAGCACAGCTTGTACAGTTTTACTTAGTGTTTACTTTTCCGCTTGCTTGCTCTGTGGTGCTTGTTTACTTTTCAAAGGCAATGCCTTCCCTTTTTGTTGGGATTTACGCCTTGGTGCTAGTCGCCAGCCCCTGGCCTATGGAAGGCGGGCTTGGGGTAGTCACGACACGGGCCCCGAGGACGGGTCGTGACAAATTGGTATCAGAGGCGGTCGGTTCTACCGCAGACTCTGATCTTTCTTCTATGTGAAGCAAAAGTGTTTAGTGTATTGAGTATGGTTATCAGTCCAGGGAGTCCAGTGTTGGTGTGGCGGCCGACGTATCCATACACCAGGACCCTGACTTCTGATTCCCGACTTAATGTACGAAAACATTGTTTGCATGTGTGTTTCAAGTTTTCTTTGTGATTACTTGTGTCAGCTCACCAGGTATACTGTTCTGACCGTGGCATACTTGTTTCCTTTTCAGGATGGCACGATGACAGCAGCCAGCTAGGGTTCCCAGAGTAGGGCGAGACGACAGCCCGCCGAGCGACGAGGCCTCGGTACAGGGCCCGTTGACAGCAGAGGCACCGGCGGTACCTTTACCCGCCGAGCCCCCGATGCTTCCAGCACTGGCAGCTGACGACGCACGACGCCTCGGAGCTCTGCACGAGTTCCAGCGCCAGCGACCACCCAGGTTCCGTGGGGAGTCGGACCCCCAGGCAGCCGAGGACTGGCTGGAGGCGGTCGTCCGAGTTTTCAGGCTAGTGAGGACGCCAGCAGACCTCATGGTGATCCTCGCGGCGAGCTTACTGCACGCAGCAGCCGGACGATGGTGGAGCCTGATGCTCCAGGTACACGATGAGGCCACCCTCATCTGGACGGACTTCGAGAGCCTCTTCCGCTCAGAGTTCGTCCCGGCCACCCTCCGAGCGGTGCGCATC
This sequence comes from Viscum album, assembly GCA_963277665.1. Lineage (NCBI taxonomy): Eukaryota > Viridiplantae > Streptophyta > Magnoliopsida > Santalales > Viscaceae > Viscum > Viscum album. The sequence continues at coordinate 2,006,694,607 of OY728126.1, read as the reverse complement.
CAGGAGCTTCTTCAGCTGCGGCAGGGCAGCTTGACGGTCGCTCAGTACGCGGCGAGGTTCACCGACCTTTCTCGGTACTCGACAGACATGGTACGGGACCCCTTCTTCCGGGTCCGGACCTTCGATAAGGGTTTGAGACACGATATCAGGGCATCGCTGATCTCCCTCAGCATCCCGACCCAGGCAGGAGTACTAGAGCGAGCACTCCTAATCGAGAGCTTCCTGGCTGAGTCCATAGCGAGACCCACCGCAGGGCGGCAGAGAGCGGAGTCTTCGGCAGCTGGTAGCCGGCGGATGACTCAGGGTTCCAGGCGGACCAGACCTTCCGGCAGACGACCTCGGGACGCTGGCTCAGCAGTGCAGGGCACCCGGCCCGGAGCCAGCCTTCCGAGAGGCAGACAGTGCTACGAGTGCGGTGGGCAGGGCCACATGGCTCGTGACTGCCTGACTCGTCGTACCGAGGGGCAGCAGATGGTGGAGGGACCACCCAGGCAGAGGCAGAGGGTCGACCGTGGCGGTCCGTAGGGAGGAGGCGGACGAGGCAGAGGAGCTGGCCGAGCAGCAGGTGGTGGGCGACGCTTTGAGGCTCTGCCACCACCACCACCAGGAGGCCCGCCCCGACCACAGGGAGCTGGCGGGCAGAGACAGGCTCAGCTCCAGGCAGTAGAGGCCTACGACCACGGCGCGCCAGAGATGATTCGAGGTACGATCTGTGTCTATTCCACCCTTGCTGCAGTTCTGATAGACACAGGAGCGAGTCACTCTTTCATAGCCACTGCCCTTGTTCGGAGCTCGGAGATTCCGACAGAGCCGTTGGCTCGATCCTTACGGCTGGAGACTCCTACGGGAACAGACTCGATGATTACGCACTTGTGCCGACAGTGTGAGCTTACTCTAGGAGGCGAGAGCTTCGGCTGGGATCTTCTTGTAGCAGCGTCGAGGCCTTACGACGTCATTTTGGGCATGGATTGGTTATCTACGGTCCATGCTCAGATTGACTGCTTTAGGCGCAAGGTGCGATATGTGCACACCGACGGGAGCAGGTTCACCTTCACCGGCGAGAAGGGAGCCTTAGCAGCACAGGATGGACTCACGCAGAGAAGAGGTCAGCCCATCACTCATCAGTTGGCTAGCCTCATCCTGGGAGCAGTTGACGTGCGAAGTCCCAGTTTCCCTGCAGTGGTGGATCAGTACGCGGACGTCTTTCCCGACGACGTTCCAGGACTACCTCCTCGCAGAGAGGTAGACTTTTATATTGACCTGTACCCCGGGACAGCCCCGATATCCACTCCAGCATATCGGATGGCCCCCGCTGAGCTTCGAGAGCTGCGAGTACAGTTGGAGGACTTGCAGAGAAAGGGGTTCATCCGACCCAGTGTTTCGCCATGGGATTCCCCGATTTTGTTCGCCAAGAAGGCGGACGGGAGCTTGCGATTGTGTGTCGATTATCGTCGCCTGAATCAGGTGACAGTGAGGAACAAGTATCCGCTACCCGGGATTGATGATCTCTTCGACCAGCTCAAGGGAGCACGGTGGTTCTCGGAGATAGACCTCAGGTCAGGCTATCATCAGCTTAGAGTTCGAGACGAGGATGTGCAGAAGACGGCCTTCAGGTGTCGGTATGGCCACTTCGAGTTCTTGGTTATGCCATTCGGCGTGACCAACGCTCCAGCAGTGTTCATGAGCCTCATGAACAGGATCTTCCAGCCATACCTCGATCGATTTGTCGTGGTCTTCATCGACGACATTTTGGTGTACTCGACGACGGAGGAGGAGCACGCCTACCACCTGCATGTTGTACTAGACACACTCCAAGAGCACTATCTTTATGGCAAGCTCTCGAAGTGTCAGTTCTGGTTACGTGAGGTCCACTTCTTGGGGCACGTCTTTTCTGAGGCGGGATTTGCAGTGGATCCCATGAAGATAGTGGCAGTGCTAGCTTGGGAGCCACCCAAGAGCGTGACAGAGGTGCGGAGTTTCTTGGGCCTAGCCGGATACTATCGGAGATTTGTGTCGGACTTCTCCAGAGTTGCGGCCCTACTCTCAGCGTTGAAGAAGAAGGGGAAACCCTTCGTGTGGTCAGACAGATGTCAGCAGAGCTTCCAGGAGTTGAGGCAGAGGTTGACCAGCGCACCTATCTTGAGGTTTCCTGAGGAGGGAGTTGGTTACGTAGTCTACTGCGATGCATCAGGGACCGGACTCGGGTGTGTCCTGATGCAGGAGCGGGCCATGAGGAGATACGTGCACGACCCGACGCACATCATTGACTATGGGGAGCTAGACGTGGATGATGGAGCGACTTTTATGGAGGTCCCAGTGAAGATAGAGGATCGACAGGAGCGGGTCCTACGTGGGCGATCGATTCCTCTTGTGCGCATCAGATGGAAGCACGAGAGCCTCTAGGAGAGCACTTGGGAGCGGGAGGCTCAGATGCGTGCTCAGTACCCACATTTGTTTCCCTAGTTTTTGATGTATTTTTACGGGGACGTAAAGTCCTGAGGTGGGAGTAATGTAAAGACCCGTAAATTTAAAGGAAATTTTTTTTCTTAATTTTCTTTGGAATTTTACAAGAACTCAGTTTCTGACGGCGCCTGATTCCGAGGCCCGGTGTGCCCGGAATCATTTTCTGAAGTTTGGCTCGGGTACGTTCAGTGAACGGACGAGCGGGTTTTTCTAACTTTTGAACCGGTGCCCGGAATCAAATTCTGAGGGCACCGATGAAATCGCAGCGCCGGTATTCGCTTAGAAACGCCTCTTCCGGAGTTGCGTTTTCTCAGGTGTGGTTTTTAATTTTCGGGCATAAAGTTAAGAAATAAAATAATTTTGCGACAACTTTATTTTATTTCACTTAAACCACTTGGAAGCCACTTGAAGCCACTTAAAGGAGGCTTGAACTGAGTTGAACTGGATAGGATGCTATCCAGAAATATCCTACCCCCTTGGTAGGATATTTGTGAGGTGGGGCCCGCACGAGCCCCGCCGTTTCTTTCCGCTAAGAAACGCACCCGTGAAACCCCGTCTTAATGAAAGTCAACCGACGCGTTTTCTAAATTCTTAACAGACCATTTAATTGGGCGGTTTATTTCGTGAATTAAATGGGCTGTTTCTTTCGTGAATTAAATGGGTCGTTTCTTTCGTTGAATTAATTCAACGAATTGATCGATCGTTTCTTAACCAGTTTTTCAAATTCGTTGGCGTAATAATAAAATAAGACCAACGCTTAACCTCTGGTTATTTGCGCTTGAGAATATTTGGGAGCACCCTCGCAACTTCTTCTCCCTCGCGAAGAACGCGAAGAACGCGGAGAACGCGAAGAACGCGAAGAACGCCGAACCCGGAGATCGATGACGCCTTCGCCCGAGACGTTCTTCCGATCTCCGATCTCCGATCACTGACCATTCGAGGTGAGTGCTTTCGGATTTCCTCTCAAGTTCTTTTCTTTGGTTTTAAACGAAACACAGATTTAAATATTAATAATTTAAATCTGTTGTTCTTGATTCGTTGAGCTCGCCGACTCAACGCCGGAATCCGCGACGACGCGACGCCTCCCCGCGACGACGCGACGATCGATCTCTTCCGCGACGGTCTCTTCCGCGAAGAATGCCCGCGCACGTCGATCATCAAGGTAGGGATTCTTTTGGAAAATTACCCAATTTTGATTTTTCTCGTGAACGTCCTTGAAAATTTAAAAAGCCGGTTTCAATGAACAATTTTATTTTAATTAAAATTGTTGGATCATGTGTTGATCGTTTTTCTCCCGGTTGTTTATCTCTAACGCGGAGGGTGCGGGCCGAACGAACACGGCCCGACGACCCTCCGTCGTTCTTCGTTTTGTGCGAATTTGACGGTCGACGACGGAACGTGCCGCAGCGGACGTTTGACGATTCCGCAGTAAAGAACGGATCCCGGGAGGAGCAACGGCGCAGACGGGAAAGCAAACGGGCCACCGGAGTGACGCCGGCGGCCGGAGGCGGCGGCGCCCCGGCGCGCCGCCGGACGAAATCCGCCGTGGATGATGCCGCGGCGGCGGCGGCCAAACGGACCCGCGGCGCGCGGGTCCGGTTCATCCGGGCGGACGCGGCTCAGCGCGTCCGCGGCTCGCCAGCGCGGCCCGCACGCGGGCCGCGGTCCTTCCTCAAGCCGCGGGTCAGCGCCCGCGGCTTCCACCCGCGCGGCTCGGCCAAGCCGAGCCGGTCGAGCCGGCCGAGCCGGACCGGCCCTGGCCGGGCCGGGCCGGGCCAGCCGGGTCGGGTCGCCCGGGTCGGGCCGACCCAGGGGGGGTCGGCCCGGGCCCGTACCCCCCATCTTCGGACGTTTTCGTTCAAACGCCCGTATCTTGAGCTTCGTGCCTCCAAACGACTTTACGTCAGCGGAAACGCGATCCTTGGTTCGAGACGGTCGTTTTGGTATATCGCACTCAAGGTTTCAGAATACTTTGAGTTCGGCCGGGTTGGTTCGTACACGAGACCAACCGGGCCCTCGGAGCGGAAACACTCATATCTTGAGCTACGGACGTCCGAATGACGTGCCGTCAGCTTTGTTGAATTCCTCTAAGTGATATGGATCTTTTGGCATACTGCGCCCGAGGTTTGGACGTAGGTGGAGTGCGGTCGGGTTGGTTTTGCCTTAAAAACCAACCGGGCCCCTGGGACGAAAATGCCAATATCTCTCAGACCGGGCGTCCGATTGACGCGCCGTCTGCGACATTGAGTTCCTGTTGACGATACGGAACTTTTGGATACATCAACTTCGGACTTTGTGTCAGTCGATGTATCAGCCTCTCGGCTCATGGAGCAGACCCTCCCGAACGATCTTGCTGTGTGCGGGAACCCTAGGCTGACTGCGACTGCTACTTCGACAGCGACGACCGTGCAGTGATCCTCAGTGGACTGCGGCAACGACTATGCAGAGATCCTCCGTGGACTCTGACGACGACCGTGCAGAGATCCTCAGTGGACTGCGGCGACGACTGTGCAGAGATCCTCAGCGGACTGCGACGACTACTACACTCAGCGATCCTACGTGGATCAGTGCTACAGGTCCTGTGTGGGCCCGGTCTTGTGTGGGCCCGATCCTGTGTGGGTCCGATCCTGCGTGGGTCAGCGCTCAGCGGTTCTGTGTGAGCCAGCGCCTACAGGTCCTGCGTGGGCCCGGTCCTGTGTGGGCCCGATCCTGTGTGGGTCATCTCTCAGCGGTTCTGTGTGAGCCAACTTCTACAGGTCCTCCATGGGCCCGATCCTGTGTGGGTCACTGCAAGGTTAGTACCTATCGATCCTTCGTGGGTCCGACGACTTAGATGGTTCAATGATCATCTTTATCGTCATCCGGAGAAGTATACCTGTGTGAGCTGAATCTTGTTTTACTCTCCTTGTGGATTGTGTTGTTCTATCCTGCGTGGGTATGCGTTTTGCTTTCCTGTGTGGACTGGGTTGTGCTTGGGTTCGGACGTTGGAGCCGAACGGGGAATTGAAGACTTAGGTATATGTATGGGAATATACCTAAGCCGTGTCAGATGTTACTTCGTGATTTTATCTTTCCTTGTGGATTATCCTTTGTGGATTTCGGGAGACCTTCGGGGGTCTCGGGGTCCCTACTGAGTAGCTTATACTCACCCCTGCACGGGCTATGCCCGCACTTCGTGGTGTTGGTTGCAGACGACGAACATCGCTGATCGTGGAGGAGGCGTGCAGAGCAGGACAATACCTAGAGGTGGACCACTGGGCGGGACGTACTCGGAGCGGTTAGGTGGACCCGAGGAGCAGTGGAGGCTATCTGTACCCACCCTTCAGGTGGGACTTCCGGAGGACGGCTCGACGCTGCAGTTTTTCCTTTTCAGTTGTTGTTTTTCCTTTCAGTTGTACTTTACTGTTGGGCTTGTATTTCCGGCCCCCTTTTTACTTTCAGCACAGCTTGTACAGTTTTACTTAGTGTTTACTTTTCCGCTTGCTTGCTCTGTGGTGCTTGTTTACTTTTCAAATGCAATGCCTTACCTTTTTGTTGGGATTTACGCCTTGGTGCTAGTCGCCAGCCCCTGGCCTATGGAAGGCGGGCTTGGGGTAGTCACGGCATGGGCCCCGAGGACGGGTCGTGACATCACTGTTCAACGACTATATGAGAAATGATCATAATTCTTAAAAGTATTCTAAAATCCAAAAACATAGAACCAATGAAGTTCACATTTTATGTAAACATAATAAGAAATTTAATTATATTAAGCGGAATTTTCATTAATTAATGTTTGGGTCGTTACAATATTCCCCCATTAAGAAATTTCACCCTTGAAATTTCCTTTTCCCATACTAAAACAGATGTGGGTGACTTTGCATCATCACTTTATCTAATTCCCATTTCACTTCTTCAAACTTTTGGTTTCTCCACAACACCTTGATGAGGGGAATTATCTTATTTCATAGACCTTTTTCTCTATGATCTAATATTTTCACTGGTTTCTCCTCGTATGAAAGATCATACTCTCGCTGTACTACCTTTGAAGTGAGTACATGTGAAAGGTATGGTATGTACTTCCTTAAGAGGGATTCATGAAAGATACCTTGAACTTTGTCCATGGTAGGTGGAAGTGCTAGTCGATAGGCCACAGCCCTGACACGATCAAGAATCTTGAAGGGGACGATGTACCTTTTACTTAACTTACCTTTATTTCCAAACCTCATAACCTTTTTCCATAGAGATATGTGTATAAATACCATGTCTCAATTTTTAAACTCATGATCTCATCGATAGTTATCTACATAATTCTTCTATCGTCTCTGGGATGCCTTGACATGTTGATGAATGGTTTTAACCTTATCAACCATTTATTCGACCATTTTTGGTCCAAGAAGATTACGCTCACCGACCTAATCCCAACACACCAGTGTTCTACACCATTTCCCATAATGGGCTTCATATGGTGCCATTTGGATGCTCGAGTGGAAATTGTTATTATAAGAGAACTCAACCAGAGGAAGATCTTGATACCATCCTCCTTTAAAGTCCATTGAGCATGATCTCAATATGTACTCAAGTTTTTGGATAGTCCGCTCGGATTATCCATCAATTTTATCATGATAGTACATAATGAAGTTCAGTTCAGTATTCAGATCATGTTGGAGACTCTTCCAAAACATAGAGATGAATCTTGGATCTCGATCAGACATAATAGATCATGGTACTCCATGCAGCCATACCACTTCCCTGATATATATTCGTGCTATTAGATCCAATGAGAAATCCTCCCGAATAGAAATGAAGTGTGTAACCTTTGTATGACAATCCACAACAACCCATATTGCATTGTTGCATTTGGATGTGTTTGAAAGTATGGTGACAAAGTCCATGGTGATTTTCTCCCATTTCCATTCTGGTATGGGAAATGGTTTCATCATCCCCTTAGACTTCTGCCTCTCAGGCTTCACTTGCTGACACATGAGACACTTTGATGTATATTCATCGATCTCTTTCTTCATGTTATTACACCAATAATTCTCTCATAGATCTCGATACATCATTGTGTTTCCTGGATGAATAGAGAAATTTGAACAATGTGCATCATCCAAAAGTTCCTTCTTCTGCTCCAAACATGATGGAACACATAGTCTTTTCCAAAATCTCACAATTACTTCTTCATTAACATTAAACTCTAAGGATTTCCCATTTCTGATATCTTCCACTTTTTTTGGAATTCTCATATCATCCTTTTGATCATCATTTAACCATTCCAAAAGTGACTGTGGAGAAATAATTTGTGAAAGGATTGATGATGTTTCTTTCATTAGGATTACCACGTATATCTTCATCAAATCAAAGAATAATGGATCCTTTTCAATTATCATCAATGATAGAATCACTGGGTCCTTTTTAATTATGGCACCTGCCCCCTTGTTTGCTTTCCCAGGGTGGTAATGGATTGAGCAGTCATAGTCTTTGATCAGATCTAACCATCTTCATTGGCATATGTTCAACTCTTTCTTTGTGAAAATATACTTGAGGATTTTTTGGTCCATATATATTTAAAACTTCTCCCCAAATAGATAATGCTTCCAAATTTTCAAAGTGAAGATCACTGCCGCCAACTCGAGGTCATGTGTTGGATAGTTCTGTTCATGATCTTTCAGTTGCCTTGAAGAATAGGCAATGAATTTGTCATTTTTTATCAACACACATCCCATGCCCTTCTTCGAAGCATAACTGAATACCACAAAAAGTTCTCTAGTTGTGGGTAAAGTGAGCACGAATGCAGTAATAAGCCTCATTTTCAACTCCTTGAATCTTTCTTCACATTCATCACTCTAAGAAATCTTTACTCCCTTCTGAGTTAGCTTGGTATAAGGGATGGACAATCGTGATTAATTTATGACAAATCTTTGATAATATCCAGCTAACCCCAAGAAGTTACGGATATACGTTACCGATATTGGCCTTGACCATCCCTCAATTTCATCTATTTTGGAGGGATCCATAGATATCCCATTTCTTGTGATGATATGGACCAAGAATATGAACTCCTTCAACCAGAACACACACTTGTTGTACTTTTCATAGATCTTCTCCTTCTACAAGGTCTCTAGTACAGTTCTTAAATGCTCCTCATGAACCACCTTGGTTTTGGAGTATATCAGAATATCATCTATAAAGACACCAAAAATTTTGTAAAGGTAATATCTAAAGAGTCTATTAATCAGGTCCATGAGAGTTTCTTGAGCATTAGTGAGTCCTAAAAAAATTACAATAAATTCATAGTGCTCGTATCTTGTACAAAAATTATTCCTGGGGATATCTTCATTCTTCAACCTTACTTGATAATTTTCCGACCACAAATCCACCTTGGAAATGTATTGTGCACCGCACAGTTGATTGAACAGTTCATAAATTCATGGGAGAGGATACTTGTTCTTTATTGATATGTTTGTTGAGCTCATGATAATCAATGTAATGGTGCATTGACCCATCCTTCTTCTTGATGAAGAGGACTCGTGCACCCCATGGTGAAACACTTGGGCATATAAACCATTTATCCAGAATCTCTTATAGATGTTTCTTTAGAACCTAATGATCCAAAATAGCCATTCTATTTGAAGTCTTGTATATTGGAAATTCCCCAGGTATAAGATCAATTGAGAATTCAACATCTCTTCTAGGAGGAAGACCAGACAATTCCTCTGGAAACACTTCAATGAATTCCCTCTCAATAGGAATGTGTTCAAGGATGGTTTCTTCCTTGGACTCAATCATCTGAGCCAGATACGCGTGCTCATAGGGACATAATATCCATTCTTGAGATGATGAATCCAAATAAGATTCATCTTCCTCCTTGCACTTTTATAGAATCGGGGGTCGATTATCCACATGGGGAGTGATTTTCCTCTCCTGAAAATTTATCTAGGCTCTATATAAAGAAAGCCAATCCATGCCAAGAATCACATCAAATTCTACCAGAGGGAGTATGATGAGGTTCGTCGAGAAGTTTAATCCATATATTATTATAGGGGAGGAGTTATATTCATAGGATGTAATGATTTCCCCATTTGTCTTACTCATAGAAATCTTCACTTCCATTATTTGTGGTGGTGTTGGGATTGTTCTAATAAACATTCAAGATATAAAAGAATGCGTAGAACCTGAATAAAAAAGTATGTTCACTATTATTGAATGAATAAGTAGTGTACCTATCACCACTTCATTTTCGGGGTTCACTTCGGCAGTAGTGATGGAAAAAGCTCACCCTTACTGCCTTGGAGGTTGTTGGTTGCCTCAGAAAACCCTTGTCTTAGGGAACTGATTTGTAATATACCCTATTTATTTGCAGTTGATGAAATGAACCACACGTTGAGGTTCAAATGGAGTGTTCCTCTCCTCTTTCATAGCCGCAAGTCTTTCTTTCCAATAGTTAATAGCTCGGTTCCCTTCTCTTCGACACTTAAAGAATTTCCTCATCCCCTTCAGGCAATTTCCAAGGTGCTTCTTTCCACACCTTTAGTAAGTGGGGTGCTGGATCCTCTTAGAACCGTTGGATTTATCCAGTGGACATCCAACACTGAATTAATCCTTATGCTTATTATCCCCATGATACCCCAGGAATTCTTCGATTTCCATTTCAACCTTGATGGCACATCGGAAAATTTACTCCTAGCTATCGATGTCACGGATCGCCAGTGCTTTCCACAGGCTAAGTTTCAGCCCACCAAAGAAGTCATCAACCCTGAATTTGGGGGTAACAAAAAAGCCGAAGGCATATTGTACAAGCCTTGTGATGTTTTCATCATACACTACGACAAGTTCATCATATTTTTTCTTGAGGATAAGGAAGTCCCTTTCCATCTTAAGTCAGAGAGTGCGTTGAAAATATTTATCTAAAAACATCTTCTAGAAATACTTCCATTCCTATTCCTTGATCTCCTCATTAGGCTTCGTGTTTTTGATCAGCATCCACCTTTGATCAGCTTCACCCTCCATAGGATAAGCAGCCATGAGAACCTTCTCTTGTTCAGAAAATTGAAGGATGGAGAAGATCTTTTCAATGGAGATAATCCATTGTTCATCGATTGAGGGATCAAATGATCCATTAAATGTAAGAGGAATTTGTCTCATGAATCTCTCAATAGAGACTTATTCTTTGTTGGGGGGGGGGGTTGAACGTTTCTCTTGATCCATGTTCCTATTAAAAGTTTTAGTTACCTGAGAGAGAAGCGTGATAAAGTTCTTGATTCCCGCTCCTATTAGAATGGGAATCTCATAAGTACAGTCCTCACATTGATATTCACATTGGTTGTTAGCCCGAGTCCTCCTATTACTGGCCATTGGCTGTAATAAAAGGAAATTTAGGGGTAACACATAAAGGGAAATAAAAGGACAAAACTGATGACTGATAAATAACTTTTATTTCCTTAACATATGAATCTATTGGCTTCAGTCTATGTTATCCATTATATACTTTCTAACATATATTCTTAGGGTATTTGTTTGTCTCATAATAATGGTTCATTCTATGTTTGTTAATTTACCAAAGCATATACCCCAAGAGTGTTGTAACCAATAGTGCAGCAAGGCCCATTGTCGTGCACTAGATCTCATTCGAGTCTAGCTCAGAGCGGTGTTTTTGAGTTTTACCCCTCAGATACATCTTTTCCAGAGATGCCTCTAGCAGCTCGTATCTAGACAGATATATATTTCTTAAAAAATCACTTACTCAATACTCACCAAAACTTGGGGATGTTTTTATTAAACATAGTCTTGTCTCTAAAGATTTAAAATGGTTTTATAATCTTAATCCAAAAAATAACTAAACCTATCCTCTGATACCAACTATGAAAACCCTGGTGTTTTATTTCACAATTAAACATAATTTATAACATAAAATTCATTTGATACAATATAGAATATTGAGAGGTCTACTGTATTTGGGGATTAGTATCATTACATAACTACTTAAAACATGAAAAACAACATATTTATTGAAAACATCCTTTACATGACCACTACATTCTCTCATACATAGCATTTCATGGGATAACCTGAGGACATGCATAAGAAAAGGGTGAGCTATAAAACCTAGTAAGAGAATAATCCTGGAATAACATGAGGAGTACAATACATGTTAGAATATAGGAATATCAATAGATCACAAGAGAAGCATAAACATAAAGGAATGATAAATAATGATAATCATAACATGGAAATGTTGCAACAACACTAAACATGGAATTAGCATTAGCCAATGCTCATTTCACATGGAGCATGAGTAAATAATCATTGCACATGAAAAATGAGTAAACCCTCATTGAACATGAATTTTAATGAGTAAACACCCACTGCAAATTACATATCATGATATTATACTTTACACAATGCATTAGAGTGCTATCAGGGCACGCCCTTCTAAAACAATTCACGTTATGCATAAGTGTGCCACATGGATCATAAAACATTGAATCATTCAACATAATCATTTATTCCACGATAAATGAATGTGGAATACATATTTGAAACTCTTTAAACAATAGGTAAATGTGCATAAAGGTTAATAATCTTGATAGTGAAATAGGCATGGTATTCACTACACAATGACTTTGGCTTGAAAAAATGCGATGCAATTTCAGCAGCATAACGGTGTGACATAAGAACTCATAAAAATGGATGATGAGAGAGAAATGGGTGTCTCAACATATTTACATGACATGGATAGTAAGGGGGTCATATAGATACATGTCCCAACAAATGTAATGGAATTTAGATTAATGATACAAAATTATTGCTTGAATGTAAATGAGGAGAGATAAATTCATTTCGGAATTTTGGCATAGTAACGGGTGTACATGGGAGGCATTTAATGAGATAGAAAGGGGTATACCATCATTAAAAAATAAATAGGGAAGTATGGGGGAGTTTTGAAACCATAACCCAACATTTATAATTGAAATAAAAAGTGCATAACATCTTAAAGAATGTTGGACAAAAATGAGAAAGGAAGAAAACCCTTACTTGGAAGTGTGATTCCAATGTCTTGAGAGAGGATTGAGAGAGGCTTATTATGAGATTGGGGCACTCTAAGTGGATTATAGAGAGATTAGGTAATAGTTTTGATGATCTCAAAAGGTTTTTAGTGAGGAGGAAGTGGGAGCTTGGTTGACTTTATATAGGAAAGGTGAGGAAATTCGTTATTATTTAGGTTTGGGATACCTCACATTACACTAATACAAACGAAAAACCATCTCATGGTTTTTTCCCATGGTTTTTAGTAAAGGGAAGTGAAAAAAAATATTTTATATGGCCAAATTACTAACTTCTTAAAATAATGGCGTTGCTTATGTGGAGGTGAGTCACACTCCCAAGGAAAACAATTTAAAAAGACAAAATGTTTAATAAGTATGGAAAGTCTACAAAATCTTTGTAAAAAAAAATAAAAAAACCCAAAATCACATTATTTTAATGTTAAAACATATATTGGCCGAAATTAAAGTTTATAGTATCTTATTACATCACTATTGAGGCATTATGATGTCATAAAACACATAATATATTGAAATAGTGTCTAATTTTTACCCAAAAATTTGACTGTCTCAGAAAATTATGAAAATTTCACCGTTGGATAATTTCGACATCCTGATTCTAGAAATAATATTATTTTTATCTAAATAATTTTATAAACATGTTAATTTTTACTTTTAAAATAAAAACTGACATTTATCGAAAATTTATGGGTTTTGACAAAAATGGCTTTCAAACCTTAATAAGAATTACAATTGCATTCATAAAATTATACGACAATTTATATTTAATAAATATTAATTTAATAATAATAATAATATTTCATTAAAAAATTATTTAAATAAAAAATCCATTAATTAATCAAAATAGATTTCTTAGTTGAACATTAACTAAAAATACTATTTGCGCTTTAAAAACTATTTACAAGGTAACAATAATAAAATGAAAGTATATTCATTACTATATAAAGAAATAATGTACATAACCAAAGTGTTATGGTCTTATTACATAAACCCTTATAACACCCACATAAGATCAAAGAGTAGGGTGTGTGATGGTGACAGACTCTGGGGGTGGCTCGGATAACATAGCTTGCGTGGTAATCTCTATCAACCTCCACTTCTCTCGTAGGTGGTCCCGCTCGAGCATAACACATTCAAGCTGAGCTTGGGCTTGGTCAAGAGAAAAGCCCAAAGATGCAACCTCCTTTCCAAGCTATGACAAATGGGCTCTGTATGGGGCACATCTACTTGATGAGGCCATTGCTTCCTTTGTTTGAGTAAACTGGATTTGTTAAATCCCAATATTTATTCTAATCATGTGATCACTATTCAGCGACTATTATAGAAATAGTCACAATTCATAACAGTATTTTAAAAATAAAAAACATAAAACCAATGAAATTCACATTTTATATAACCATAACAAGACATTTGATTATATCAAGAGGAATTTTCATTAATGAACGTTTGGGTCATTACATCAATGACCAAATAATCAAATGTGAAAACCTGGAAAAGGAAAGAGTCATCAAAATAAATAATCAAAAGCTATGAGATATAAATCTTTATCATCATAATCATTATATACTCATTAATAAAAAATTAAAAATATTTTTGATAACATAGAACATTACTTTCATAAAACCGTTTAAAAATCATTTCAATCCATTTTAATTTGAATAAACATATAGATGAATTCCAACATTATCATTACCCTATTGATGAGAGATCTATTATAAACTCACCCTTCATATAAGCTATATCAGCATCACCCATTTTATATGAGCTATAATGGGGATCAACCATTGTATAATCTATATCACTCTCACCCATGATTTATAATGGGGATAACCCCTTGGTATAAGATGTATCAGGATCACATGATTCTTATAATACTCACGTACCATGAATAATAAACATTCAATATAAAAATCACAAAAACATGAAAAACCCATGGAAAAAATGAGTTTTATATCAATATCTTTAAAACATGATTAACCCTTGGAAAAGAAATGGGTTCCCAAAAAATCTATTTGAAATATTATTAAACCATTTAAAAGAATAGGGTTCCCAAAAAATCTTGTTGATAAATGATTAATCTGTGGAAATGAACTCGGTTCCATAATATTCTCTTGGAATCAAGATTAACCCATGGAAAAGAAATGGGTTCCTTAAAAATATATTTGAAACAATCATAATACATACAAGGAAATAATGAGGATGTTATCTATAAATAAAACCCTCAATTAAGGATAAGTATCAAAAAAGGTTGTTGGTGTTAATGAATAGAAATTCCAATAAAAGATCATTATAATATTTGTTTAGGGGAAAAATATTAAAACATGAAAGTGTCCCTTACTAATATAAAATATTTGAATCCTATACCCTATGAAGAATTTTTTTTCAAAAAAAATTAAATCAAATTAGAATAAAATAAATTCATGATATAACATTCCATAGGGTAGTATATACGCCACAAAAACAAAATAATTGGGGGAATATGAGAGTTATTTCAATGTTGTAAAACATGAGACGAAAATATCTTTCAACTTGATTAACATTTGAATCATGAAATATGTAAAATAATAAAATAAAATGAAACATTTAATATCATAAAATAAATTAAGTTCATGATATATAAGTTCATAGGTAAGTGTATACACCAAAAAATATGAGTGATGAATATGACATAAGTCGCACATAAATAAAAGTGAGACTAGAAATCCCCTTGAAATTGTGGTATCATCTAATTTAGAAACCCCAAAAGTAATAATAATAAAATTAAAAATTTAAATACATTTTAGATAAAATAATTCATGATATGATTTATTAAAATGGGAAGTATACATGCCACAAAAATTATGTAAGTGGTAAATATGAGATTTATCCCACAGATGTAAAAAGTGAGATGAAAACCTTGTACCTGGAGTCCGATTTGTCATGATTGTCCTATATCATCCTGAATATTAAACTTATGTAAATAATTAACTTGATTAATAATTTTATAAATGTTTATTATTACATTTATTTCATTTATAAATATCCTATATACAAATAATTATACAATAATGATTAAGTGGGATGTTTTGACCATATTAGGGTTATGATTCAAAACCGCCTTTGATAGGTCGATTGAGGTCAGTGAGGTCATTGTTTTAAAATTTATATAATAATATCCATCATATAATTATTAATTATTTATATAAATTATTGTTTTCAAATTAAACATGAATGATGGTCAGGGAAAATGAACCATCAATACGATCATGGAGACGGTATGTCATACATACGCTTAAGTAGTGTTATTATTTTTTAAATTATCATCCTAGAAACAAGGTAAGTTCAATTATCTTTCATTGATGACCATTATATCATAAATAACATATTATATATATATATACAGTGATATATGTCATTCTTGTGATGCAGTGATGAAGGAGAAAGAATCATATCAATTTGAGGAGGTGGTAGTCCACACGTCCAAAAATGACGTTATCACATTTTATATATGTGAATTGGAAAGAATAAAATGATATATTATATAAAAATATAGAAACTTATTTCATTAATATCAGCAAAAAAATTATTTATAAAATATTCTTTTATTAAACCCTTCCTTAATACATCCCATTTAAAGTATGAATGAATCACATAACATTAAAGAGATGGTAGTCCACACGTTCATAAACAGAGTTATTGTATTCCCACAAAATGGAAATAATTAAGGCCTGAGTTATATAATTATTCCAGAAAAAATAAATCCTTAATATTATATATATCATATAAAAACGTCATTTCCAACATAATTCCCAACCATAAGAGTTGGGAAAGGAAAACATGAAGGATATTGTTTCCTAATGCACTAGTATGTCATACACATGAATAATGATGTTGTTACCCATTTAATGGATGTGCGTATATGTGAAGGTAGAAAAATTATCATAGAAACATCTAATGGTAATTAAGACTCTTTGATTATTATATAATAATGGAATATGAATAGTTGAATGTGTGGAGAATGAAATAAAATGGAAGTGCTCGTTGAAGAACATTGTCTCTTATTTGGGTAACTCCAATTGGTTTCGCCAAAATAATTTTTTGGATTTCTTTAATCCCAAATTTAGGATTATATTATTAGAGGATTGATTTTGGTAGATTATTTTTTCAGGTTTTTGTCAATTAAAATAGATTTAGTGGTGTGAAAAACTGGGTGAGTGAATTCCCATTTATAGTGGATAAGGAGTGTCCTTTTTATAAATACAAAAAGGTAAACACTATTGGTATATCTTCATTACATCATGTGACCCAAAAATGGAAAAAAATGGGGTATAGAAGAAATATGGTGGATATAAACTCCCAGAAACAAAAATAAATGCATTTTTTAAAGATTTGTTTCCTTAACTCCTAAGTTTCCTTATTTTTTTATTTTTTCACTAAGGTAACCTGTTTTTTGACAAATTTAATTAATCTATTATGACTAAATTAAAGTTATATTTATTATTACATTTAAATAAATAATATAAAATAATAAATATAAAATAAAAAATAAAAATCCCATTTGTGTTGGAAATTAAATTTAACAGAATTTAATGTAATGCACAAAGGTGCAACTTTAACGCTAACCATGGTAACAATGTTTTTATTATTTAGGGATCAATATGCTAATTATTAAAGTTAAATTTTTTAATGAATGGATCATATTTTCTAATTAATAAAATTTAAATATAACTTTAAATAATATAGGAATTTTTTTTTAAATCATTTCATAAAACATCATTTATTATAAAATAACATTATTGTAAATTTTAAAATTATATATTGAATTTAAATTTTAAAAATAATGACAATAATAAAATTAAAATATATTATTTTAAAATTTTTTTATCATGATATATTCATATAAAAAATAATGGAACACCAAAATTCATTCTATTTATCACACTTTTAGTATTTTTTTGAATCATTTATTTTATTTAATTATTAACTAAATAATCAATGCATTGGGATTTCATAAACATTTAATTTAATTATATCACCTCTTAAAATAAAATACAAATTATTAAGATAAAATATATACTTTTAATTTCAAAATAATTTTTATTACCAAACCTATATAGTTTTTCCCAATACCCAAAGCATTATAGAAAATAAAAGGTAGAAAAGTACATTTTTTTATTTTGTTCTCAACTTATTATACATGTCACTTATATTTGATTTTATTCCCAAAGACTCACATAAATAAAGTTTATGGTAATATGGGATGATATATTTCCATAAAATTATGTTTATATAAGTTTCTAGGTCATTTATCCCCTTATTGTTAAATTTCTAGCAATAATTTTACTATTTTTTACATTAATCACATTTTTTGATATAAATTATTTGGCTTAATATTTTTGGTGAAAATATACTTTGAACCTATTATGAATTAGAAATTATTTTTATTATATATATGAAATCCAACCTTCCTAATTAAAATAAAAAAATTGGCCGAATTAGATTTAATATTGATTTTACAGACATGACAAAACAATGAGTTTTTAAAGTAAAATGTTTAAAAGATCGAAGGGTATTTAGATCCAATATCAAAGAAAAATTTATCCCAATTACCTAAATTTGATTTATTGATTTATAATTGAACTAATAATACCTATAAATAAATTTGAAATATAATTCTACTATATAAATAAATTAGATGAAAATGAATATTTCAATTAAAATTTAGGGTTATTCAATATTCATCAAAAAATGAAAGATGTCAGAATAATAACAAAAATTAAAAATAAGTAAATTTTCATATCACAATTTCAAAAAATAATATTATTTTATCAAATAAAATGTATAAACTTGTAAAAAAATTGTTTTAAAACAAGTCTTCCGTTAAATGGTAGCAAAATTTCCTTTTAGAGAAATACATCCTTTTATGATTAAAATTGAATTTTTTTTCTTATTTTATTCCTATAAATCAGATTATATGAATTGAAAAATATTTGATTGAATATATAACACATTAGTTTAAATAATATCTCTCAATAATAGCGATTAATTTTCGGTATTAATATAAAATGCCTTTGAGGGCATAAAACTAATTTTTTTTATAAAAACACAACCTTTACATTCAATTGGTTTTTATTTTCATTTATATTAAATTGGTCAAAAAAGGATTCATTATATAGATATTTTTAAATAATATATTCATAATATAGTTAATCACATTCCTTCCCTCCATTCTAATGGCTAGATAATGACTTTCATGTTATGTAATAGTATTAATAATAAGGTGTTATTCGGTAAGACTCAACCTTTCATGTATCCCAAGTTGTCTTAAAGAAATGATGTTTCATTAAATGAAAGATAAACCTGGTTTATCATTTAATGAAAGGTAATATTTTTATTTCATATAAACAAATCTATTAAATAATTTAAATTAATTTGAAAGCATATATTTCATAAAATTTCAGGATGTCACTTTCAGGTGTCACAATGTTAAAATATTTTGAATCTAGGATGATGAAGAGTTTAAATAATCTAATACAATAATATTTGGACAAGTTTATATTATGTTTTCACACTTATTTCCTGGTTTTGAACCTCTGTTAACACTTTATGATTACGGTGATATAAATGGTTTTTACACTGTAAGAGTCAAGAAAAATACTATAAAAGGCATGTGACCCACTAATGGGATATGGTTGATATGATAGAACATATCCAATTCATTTGATCATATATATATATTTTATGAATTTTAAATATTTAAATAAAATATTATTTAACATAATATACCATTAAATTCATTTTTAAGACTATTCATATATTTTGACTTTAATGAATTCAAGATAGTAATTCAATTTAAATATAATCTTTTCAAACATCACCAATATGTAATATAAATATAAAAAATTCATGTAACATAACAATTCACCAAGATTTTAATACTTTTGTTATCTTAGAAATTCATTTACATTATTTAATTTACTTGAACAAGTACTGTTTTAGGATTCTTCAAGAACACAATGCAATTATTCCATCAAAAAAAATTCAAAAATAAATTACCATGAAAAAAATAAATAATATTTAAAATAAAAATAAAGAATAGAAGATAACCTCTGTTTTACTCTATGAGAAAATTTTATAAATATTAAAACAATGAGTGTGAAAATTTCACTTTTTCATTATTTATAATCATATTAATGACACTATAAAAGTCAAGTAGAAATAAATTAAAACATTTTAGAAATTAAATTGTCATTTTTTGGAAAAAAATATTAAATAAAATAAAGTAAAGTGTTAAGAATATTTTTCGGTGTTGTATCATATTTTTAAACCTATTATACCTATTTCACACTTATAAAGGTTTTAAATATTTATAATGGTTACAATTCATAGTGACCAAAATTAAATTGTATCTATTTGACTTATTTTAAACTCAAAATTACAAATATGGAGTTTATTTTCTATGATTAAACTTCTAGAGGTGGAAAAAACTAATTTTAGATAAAACAGTCAAACACAACAGAAAATATTTTTTTAGAAAATTGCATTCTGAAGAAAAAACGAACTTTTATAAAAAACAATTTAAAATAAAATTTTTTGAGTAATTAATTATTTTATATATAAAAAATAGAAAATTTTGATAATTTAAGATCAAATTAAAAACACAATGAATCATTTCAATTAAAAGAGTTAGTAGTTTTATAAAAATTAACATTTGAACTATTCACTAAAAAATTATTCCTTTCATGAAAAAAATCACCAAAAGATAATTTTGATATGAAGTACTCAAAAACAGAATTCATTTTTCTAAATTAATATTTTCAAATTTAGATATTAATCCTTTAAATAAAACATTATAATGCATGAAAACCAATTTAGAAAGAATAAAACTATTTCCCTATTAATTTAAAAGTTACCTAATATTATTATAATGAGTATAACTCCCTATAATATAATTCATGAATATTTATATGGAATGATGATGATATATTATAAAAATTAACTGATATGTTACATTCTTAATATACTTTGACAAAATAAATAGTCACAATTTTATTCATTAGTTAATCATGTGGTGATATTTTTCTTTCATTTCATTTTTAAATTGTTATGTTGCTTCTTCAATCACATGGGTTTTCCCAAAAAATAGTAACATTGAAAATCACATTATTTTGAAACACCTTATGTTTTTAGTTAATAAACTAAATAGATTTTCCTCCAAGTAAAGGTTCTCTTCTAAATAAATTGATTCATGACTTAAAATATGAGATACATCTAGAACATACTTATTTAAAAATGAAACTCGAAATACATAATGTAACTGGTATAAACATGTTGGAAATGAGACTCGGTAGGAAACTGACTCAACCATATCCAACATTATATATGGTATAATGAACGTCATACATAACATTCAATTTTAACCAAAACATATAACACTTGTCTATAGAGATAATTTATGAAAAACATGATCTCATAACTCAAATAAATGATAGTGTGTAACACCACTTTCCATATAATGTCTAAAATGAGTCACATGTAAAATAGAATGAAAATTTTCATATAAGAAAATGAAACTAATGATATATTCTGAATCCAACATCCTTGGTAATCTATTGTAAAAATTTGAAGAAAGTATTTCAAGGTCTAATTTTCTATCCCAAATTTTTGATCAGACTTAGCATGAATGGTTGTATTAAAATTTAATTATGTACTAAAAAAATTATAAAATATTTTCCAAAGAATATAGGTAAATATGGGACCATAATTAGAAATAATTGAAGACGGGGCTCCATTGAAATTGATGACCCTTTAACAAATTTTTTTATTGATGATCTGAATACATATGATTTTAAATAGGAAGAAAATGTGCAGATTTAGTTAAATGGTCAATATTAACCCATAGAACATTATTAAAACAACATATATATAGTTGTCCAATAATTAAATCTATGAATATATTCTCCCATTTAGATTCTGGTACTAAAAAAGTTGAATCACTACCTTTATAAGTTTTCATTCAACATTATCTATTGAAAAATAAAACACTTCAAAGAATAACCAATAACCCGTTTCTTCATTCTATACCACTAATAACACTCTCAGAGGACTTTTTTACATCATAATACTACTAGGATGAATTGAAAAAGGAGAAATATGATATTTAATCCACAATTATTTCTACATATTGTAATCACAAGGCACAAAGATTCATTTTTTGAATCTAAAAACACCTTCTTTTTCAATGATAAATTTAATAAACTTACCTTTCATGAACAATTATATATTTTCCAATATAACACAATTCCCATTTTGAGTTAGATTAATTATTTTAAAAAAAATATGACTATAATAATTATTGAAACAAAATAAAGGAATCTCTTATATACATAATTTCTAGAAATAAATTCACCAAATCATTTACCAAATAAACATGTTCCAATATATCATCGTTAATGATAATTTATCCTTTTAAAATAAAGCATCAAATAACCTATTTCATCTTACAAGATGGTAATGAATCATGTAGTTATAATCCTTAATTAGTTTTTATCCTAATTCTATGCCTCATTCTCAATTCTTTCTAGGTGAATATATAGTTAAATATTTTATGATTAGTGTGTATTTCATACATTACTAAATATAAGTGATGTATCCATATTTTTAATGAAAAAATCAAAGTAGGTAGTCCAAGTTAATATGTAGGAAAACTTTTCTTATGAGGTATATATTAACATGAATCCTAATAATTTACCCGATCATTTCATTCCAAAACAAAACCAATTCCACTCAATGAAGAATCACTATAGATAAAAAATCAGCATTTCTTGATGAAAATTCTATGATCTGAGCAATGAAAAATATTCTTTCCAATTATAGGATACATCTAGAACATTCTCCCATAAAGCTGAATTTAACTCTTTTTTAGTTAACATAGTTAGTGAGCTAGATGACTGAAAAATGATTATAATAAAACATCGTTAGTAACAAACTAATCTATGAAATATGAAAATCTATAAGACATTTACAGGTCTTTTCAACTCTTTAAATACATTATTTTTAGCTGTATTAAAATTTATTCCATATTTATTTACAATATGCCTGAGGAATTAAATATGTCACCAGTAGAATTCATATTAAATAAATTTTCTTTACAAACTATTTTTCTTTTGTGGTTTTAAAAAAATCCTTTAATCGATTCACAAAATAATCATAAATTTTAGAATATATTAGAAGTTTTTAAATTAAAACCACCACAGGGGAAACTAATAATTCTTTCCTTTTTTGGAACATTAAACCCTTAGTTCATGTTGGGAGGACGACTATTCAAATAAAAAAATTTACTGCATAAAATATTCAAATAAGAATGATGAATAATTGTATGACTAATCTTTCCAATATTAGACTATTGGGTGTGAAGGGTATGACAAGAATACTTATTAGATTGGAATTCATTAGACAAATCCATCCAATTAGTCTATTGATTATGGTTAATACGAATGGAGCTACATCCGGTTCACCAGGTCTATTAGGATGTGGCGGTTTTTTTACAGCAACTATAGCTTTGTGAAAGCATGTTTCATTTACTAAATTAGATTTAAAACGACATATGATGCTTATTTATGGGATTTGATATATTTTATTAAAGGCGTTGTCTATTATAATTGTAATTATTTATGAATTGGGTCTAACTCTCGGACAAATGTTGATGTGATAAGGGCATGTACTAGGAATGTACCATGCCATATCTCACTTTATTTGATTGATTTTATTAATGATATAGAGAAAAATAGGTTTAGGGATTCTCATTCTTATAGGGAATCCAATTACGCAGTATATTCTTTGTCAAAGAAGGTGATTTTTGAGATGATATTGATGTACTATTTTAGATCTTATGATTTTTTTTCATCTCTTGTTGATGTTGATAAGTGGGGTGTTGTACATTCCCATGTTTTTAATAACTCCTTGTAATTATAAACTCTTTGAATTTGTTTATTTAATAAAATTTTAGGAATGGGGTGTCCTAGACTTTTACGGAACATGGTATGTAAATATAGGTGAATAATTTTGAAAACAAAAGGGTTTAAAAACATTCCCACAATGCTCATAACTACTATGAAATGTTATATTGGTAATTTAATTACCCTTAACCTTCAACTAATGCTACCCAGAATTGAGACCAATGTTCTAAAAATTTGATGCTTATTAGAGTTAATCAAACAAGTTACTGATATGAACGAATATATAGTTATTATTAACAGTGATTATATTCAATGCTCGATAATAAATTTAAGTCCTCACTGAACCATTTTTTATTTTTAACAGACAAAACATGAGCACTCAATAGTGAAGTGGTTGGACAAAAGAAACCCCTTTCATGAAAATATTATAATTTATTTTTTAATTCTTTAATTTCTACATAGGACATTTCAATTTGAGGTTTTGAGATTGTATTAGGATCAAGAACTAAGTTGATGGTAAATTCAATATCTTGATATGATATAAAACTAGGTATTCCATTATGAAATACATCTTAGTATTCATTTAGAAATGAAATGTAAAAAATTTGAACAGTTTATTTTTTTGTAAGAGAATGTGAAAGATAAATTTCATTTATATCTTTAATAAATTTATCATTTTTTGATATGATATCAATTTATGAATCCATTCTAATATAAAAACTAAAAATCATTTTGAAAATAAACTTCTTTATCACAAGAATTTATCCCATCATGATAAAAAATATAATATATACCTTGAATAATACAATACTCTATAAGGGGAAAGACAATAATTATTTCTAGTAAAACCCTCCCATAGTTGATAAAAAGAATATTTATATAGTTATCCTCTAAATATTACCCCTGGTAGTTTCTACCAAAAGTTATGGATTTACTAATTGAAGTTAAATTTATAGTTTATAAGTAAATATCCCAAAAATGAAATAATTCTTTGACCCATAATAAAACAAGACATTAGTATAATATGAGTAAAAAGTCATGTACCTGACACCACAATATTTTAGGGTCCAACATCTTCCAAATTCGTCCTAAATGATTTAGATAGACCTTTTCTCTTATAATCTCAATTAATTATAATCTTTATTCATACCTTTAGACAGTGACTCACATAACGATCCATTTCATCACAATTATAGAATCCTTATTTCTATTTTAATTATTTATATTATCATTTAATTTATATTCATGAGCCACATGTACAGTATTTCCACATCAGAAACCCTTAAAATATTTTATAGTACGTTATCCAACTGGATTCTAACCACCCTTATCACAAGATGGAAACATGATTTTCTTAACTTTAGATTCATTTGAGGAATGCTTCCTCATTACCTACCAGTTGGTCTTATTTTTATATTTTTTTATAGAATACATGATCATCGATAAAAATTATTTATACCTTTTCACCACATCAATGATGTTTTCCTACACTTTTTAATTCATGAGAAGTTCATTCTCATTGATATCTGGCCTTTAATCCTAAGTAAAAATGATTTATTTAACTATAAAGATCCAGAAACTTTTTTGTGTATATCATTCAAAATAAGTATATTTTTATTTATATGTGACCATTGAATCATCCTAATTCTACATTAATTATAAGAATTATTTTTCCATCCTTTGTTGAAAAAATAGAAAAATACATCTCAAGAAAAATATTCTTAAATTCATCACATTCCATAGAATAAATATCTTCTCTTTCATTGAAATTATAAAATTTTGACCACAAATGACCAGATTATTAATAAAAATATAAATTAGAATGTATAACATTATAATTTTTTAGACATGCTATGGCTTTGAATAGATTTTCCTAGACATTAACCCATACTTCATTGATCACAAGGTCAGATGTTCCATTGAATGCGGGTGGGTTTTATTTCCTAAAATAATATAAAAAGTTTATTATCAACAGTCGTGAGAGTGGTTTATCTCTATTATGGATACCACCACAATTTATAGAATACTTAAAATATCCAATAATAGTAAAAAACTACTCAATTACAATTCTAACCATTCCAGGTTTCTAATTTGGTAGGATATTATCCTCTTGGTTCCATCCTATTTCATCTTCCTTGTTTCATCTTTAGAAAACCATTATGAACGTAAATAGTTTTGATGAGGCAATATAATAATCCATAAATTCAATATCATGATTAAAAAAAATTAAATTCTCTTAAGGGTACTCAATTGTATTATCATAACCTCTAAAACTATCTAAAACTATACTCTTATATCTACTATAAGGAAACAACCTTAAAAAATTATATAATCTTGCGTTTTATGTCAAGAATTCATTTTCAGACATTTTGAACATCCTTATGGTTTAGGGTTTTTGAAAAATTTCCCTTAACTATTTAATAATTAACCCATACATTACCAAGTAAACACCTCCACTCAGTATCAATTTTTTCTTAATAAAGAACATTTAAAATGATATTTTTTTTATTTTCAAGAAAAACATTCATGATTTTCAACTTCACATCATCCATGTTCATACTCATCCTTATACCCTATTGAAAACATTTGAAGATGAGGGATAAAAGAAAAACTATTAATAAAGGACATATTAAAAGATGAAATGAAACCTGTTAGTCAATTTGAAAACCATGAGATCATACAAGATAGTTTTAATTTAACATAATATACTTTGAGCTTAAATAGCCATTTACATACACATGAAATCAGCTTTACTTGCCAACATTTTTTATAAAATACTTTATAATAAGAAATATACGCACAACCATAATCATAAGGTTTTCTTAAAAATCATGATATCCAAAGAAAGCATTTTATTAAAAATTGAACATTTTTACTATTCATGGTAATAACCATTCCTTTAAATATAATATTGTTAGATTAAATTATTAAATAAAAATATTTCTATAAATACTCTTTAGTAAGCACAGAAAATTCACATTGGTGCCATAGAAAATCATACTCATAGAACCCTAAAAAATGGAATAACATACTTGGTTCATTATAATATAATTTTTTGAAGAACCTTACTATTACCTAATTAATTTTAGATCTATATTAGTCTATAATATCATCATAAATAATGTACATAGACCACAAAATAGATAAAATATTTGATTTCCATCATTAAAGTCATAAAAATATACTTTTTAACAGTTAAATATTTTATTGATACTGATGTATACCTTCCTTTTAAAACCCATTTTTTTAAAATAAAATACTTAGATAAAGGGATTTTAACACCAAATGATTTTAGAATATACTTTTTTTCTTGAAATAAATTTACAGTGTTTGATAGATTACCTTAGGTAGATCCACAAGTCTATATGAAAACTATAGTAAACCATTATAATCTAGGGGTTAAATTGGTTGGTATGAATAGTAATGACCAAATAATGAAAAATATAAATAAATTTTCTAAATATATTAAATTAATTCAATAACTTTTATTATATAATTACTCAATTTTTGGTTGTTATTTTTTTCTTCCAAAATATGTTTTCTTAAACAAAGATTTCTATAAAATGTACAAGTCAATACATTATAATTAATTTCTATGATTTTTTTTATTTTATTTGAGGAAATTATTATTATTTTTTGAATCATATTTTTTATATTAACTTAGGGTGAACGTTTAGCACTTTTCAAAAAAGATTTATTATTCAATGAATAGTAAAAATATAGTTTTTTATTAAAACTATCATTTCATTTAAATAAAGAGTACCATTTTAAATTGAATACAATATTAAATTAAAATAGGAATAATTTCATTGTAAATTATATAATTAATTACTTAGTAATTATTATTGTACTTGATTATGGTATATGATTAATTTTGGGGTTAAAAAAATTATACTAAAAAATCTTTTTATAAACGCAAGGTGTATTTGTATTAATAAATTAGATTACTATATATATATATATATATTAAATAATGGTTTAAATAAAATTAATATAATATATATTCAGTAATATATTTTAAAAATCATTTTATGGTCTTTAAAAGGAACATAATGAAATTAAATTATGTTTTACAATTAAAAATGTTTTTTTTATGAAACCGATATTTGTTGCGGTTTATGCGCATATTTAAAATTTAATTATACAAATTATAGAAATTAAATATTTCTAAATGGATTAAATATTTTGAAAAAAATAATTAATATAATTTAATATGAGAAACATATTTCTCGGTCATAGTGAATAGAAAATATAGAATATATTTGTTACCATAGTAAACGTTAAAATGAGTTTACTAGTGGGTCAAACCAATAGAGTTGGGTATAATTTACATAAAAACATATTTAATTCATATTTTTTGAACCTACATCCTAGTTATGTTATCCTAAATTTGAATTAATTTTCATTTGGAGTCACTTTACCTTGAATGTTACTATATATCATTGAAATATTTTAAGAAATTATATGCGAGTCCCTCCCTTTTACATATAAATGTGAACCTCTTCTTCACCATTATTCACACCATATTTGAATTCTATATTTTAAAATTACTATTCTAAAACCATCTTAGATTCATTTCATTCATACTATATGTTCTGTTCATCACCTAATATCAGTTCATCAAGGCTTATTGTATAAGACAAATGATGTCTCTCAAAGAAGATGTATAAGTCATAACCATGAACTTTCTATTTTATATTTCCTAAACTTTATCTAAACCCATTGTCTCCATAAAATAATAATAATAAAGTATCATAAATATATTGGTGCATTATTTGGATTATGGAACAACCATTTCCACCCCTTCTTCATCAAATGAAAAAAAGTATCACTCGTGCGTACGTGAAGACTACTACCTCCACAAAGCAATATGATTAATTTTACATAACAATGTATATTGGGTGGGTATAATTATAGATTTAATATTTATATCATAAAATTAAAACATAATAATTATTATATAGTTATAATATATTATCTACCTTCTTTATCTTTTGATCAACTTGTAAATGATAATGTCGCTCGCGTGTATGCATGGACTACCAGCTACACAAAGCGATGTGACTTGTTTATCTTTTAAAATTTACATGGATATAAACAAGTATATATTTAATTATAATATATGATATAATAATTATTCATGAAATTTTAATTAGAATTTACGTTTATTTTTTTTCTATCTATTAAAAATTTGAAACATCAATAATTTGTATGTACGAATTACCATCTCCATGACATGTTGTAATTAATTTTTCATCACCACTTAATATGAATGGTTATATATATATTTATTATATGAGATATTTATATCATGGTTAAAATTATGAAGATATAGTAACAATGATCATAGTTCAAGGATCATAACTATTTTTCAAAAACATATATGAAAAATGAATCAGTTGATGCCTAAAATGATGACTAATGTAGAGAATTGTTAATAAACAGGTGTTAAAATTATATAAGTGGACAATATATGATAATATATGTATTGATATTATTATATTAAATAATTATAATAAATATAAATTTATTATATAGAAGGTTAGAGTGATTACGAATCCAGTTAGATATAATATAAGGGTTTCATCTAAATTTCTCTTCATTGAGACATGTTTTAATGGTATGAACCAATTTATTATTTATTTGGTGTATCTACTAAAAAATAATTTATTCCTAACAATAAATTATCTACTTAGATCTTTTTATAGAACTATATTATTTCTAGGATTCCAAATACTTTCGATTCAAAAATTACTAATGCCATAAGGGTTCTTCGTATTAATTTTGTTTCATTGAGATATGTATGATGTTATCTACCTATTTATGTATATGAGGTGTATATACGGATCCATTGACATGTTTAAAATTTTATTCTTTTTAATTAGTGACATATAATTTTATAATTGAAGTTATTTCATCCAAGGGGGTTTGATTTGATAATTATCAATGTGGGAAGATTTTATCATATCACATTGTCTTCTTTGGTACATATGTTATGTTATACACATATATTATTTTATGAGGTAAATCTAATACATCTTTGATATATTTTTTCATTAATATCCTTATTTTTATGATGTTTAATGTTTTAATTGATTTTATTATTTTCATGGTGGTCATAAATAAATAGTTTCCAAATTTATAAGTGTTTTATGTTAAAATATAATTTTTTTTAAAGGTAAGAGCTTGGATAGTACCAAATATGAGTAATTGAAGAATAAAAAATTGAAAGGGTCTGAAATGGGTCATTTTATAATATTCAGTTTTAGGGAGATGTAATGTGTTAGGGGTATGGTTATCCATCTATATAGGGATACTACTTCCCACACTCTTATTGGATAGACCATGGGTGACAATGTTTTCTTCTTGATATGTATGGGAGATAATATAGTTGATGAAGTCCAGGAACATGAGGAAATCCATAAATTGATACATTATGATTTATGAGATATCTGTGTTATATTTTATTATTTTAGTCACTATAGCTATGGAGTCACTCTCCATCCATAGATTTTAGAATACTCTTGGTCTATCAATGCTCACCACATTGATGACTCTGAGCATCTCAAATTCAAGTGAAAATATAATGACACAATCACTAAAACAACATCCAATATTATTTATTAAGTGGTTCATGAAAAAAACACCACATCCCATGATCATTGGATTACCCTTGGAAGAACCATCTAAGCATGATTTAATCAAACTAGATAATAGAGGTTTCTAAATAAAATCAAATGTTCCTACATGGGGGATGAAATGTCCAAATATTTTAAGGAATTTTAAGATAATAAAATCATGAATGGAGTTATTTTAACATTATATTTGAATGGATTTATTATATCTTATACCAGAAATAAGATATGAAAGTGAGGTTTTGTGGTTAAAGTTTAATATTTTTGGGTAATATCCTATTGAATTGTCCATATGATTTGAATAAATTATATTACAAAAACCTAGAAAATATTGATGAGTTATCCTGAAATTTATAACATTTTGAAATTATGTAGAATTCCATCAATGGAGGTTTCATTAATGTAAGTGATATTTAATATATGAAAGTGATATTTCTAGAGGGATAATTACAAATAGAAATTTTTTAGTAGAGAGAGACCCTAAAGTGTTGTAGAAAGACCACCATGGGGATTATTCGATGAGATAGCCTCCATATCAAGTTGAATGTTGACGGTTTTATAAAAGAATTTTGGAAATTTTGAATCTCAAATAGACCTAGGATAAAATATCCATAAGTTATGAGATAAAAGAGATTGGCATTTAGTTGGCCAGTTTTTATAGGATCCCAGACAAGAATATATATGAGGGGATAAAAGGTATACTCATTAATGATATATTCAATATGTTTAGATGAAATTAGTATAGGAATATCCATAAAGTTCTTCATAGAGAATATGAGATGAGTAAACGTGTTTGTGCTATAAAAAAATTGAATCAGTGGTTCACCTGTCTAGTAGTCCATCCAAAATATAAGGTGATAAACCCTGAATACGATCCAACTAGAGTTAAGATAAAATTTTATGGAAGGAACCTTTGAAGGATAACCTCATATATGAGTTAAGAAAGTTGAAGTTATAATTCATGAGTTTCAGTAAATATCTAGATTTTAAGAAGTCAATGGATTTTTATTTTCCTATGATGAACCTCTACATTAGGTGCACCTGTAGGGACTCATTAAAATCTGAAATTTTTTAAAACCACAACAACCATATTAGATTGGTTTATTAAAATTCTTCCTTGGAATATTGAGTATAATTTTTTTGATGTTTGTTATCTAAAAAATTTATTTTTGTAGGTAGCTAGTCTTTAGATAAGAGCGGCGCTCCATTTTTAAACCATAAATGAATAAAACTATTTTAACACACTGGTAGACTTAACGAGGCACAC
This sequence comes from Viscum album, assembly GCA_963277665.1. NCBI lineage: Eukaryota > Viridiplantae > Streptophyta > Magnoliopsida > Santalales > Viscaceae > Viscum > Viscum album. Next base: position 2,006,663,262 of record OY728126.1, on the reverse strand, counting down.
CCTTCAAACCAAGGATAGATATTTCCAATTATGTGAGTGTTGTTGTATTTTTATATACGTATGAATGTAAATAAATTATAAATCCTTGGGAATAATCTAAAAAATGGGGACACGAAGGTAATTGAAATTATGGAAATCATATATTATACACATTTCTTTCAAGATTCCAATTTTCCGAGACTAGATAAGATTATTTCATAAGTAAAAAAGGACATTTCCCATCCAATACATTGTCCCAAGACCGTTTCATAGTGGGAAGGAGTCTTCTTTAAGGAGAAAATGTTCATTTTTTCCCTTCAAAAATATAATGATATCATCTGTAAAAATGCATTGATATGGGGAAACATGTAGTCTTTCAACCTGAATGGTATTGAGTTCACATTCATCCACCAGTATAGAGAGAAAACGCCTATGATTATCCTTATAAATGGAGAAAATAATTGAAGATAAGGGATTATCCCATCTAACCCTTCTAGACTAGGAAACAAATTCCCTTAAATATATATTAATAAAAATATTTATTTTAGTAAAATTGAATCAAGTTTGGATCTAAATGATTAACATTTCATTATTCCCAAACCACTTTAAAACATTAAAGATAAATCTCAAGTCCATGTTATTAAATTACTTTCTCAAATATATATTTTTTCATATTGATCCACCTTAGGATTGTTAATATAGAATTTAGATGCATTTAGAAGTAGTAAAAGGCCAATAATGGATGGTTCTTCCCCTAATGAAATGAAACTAATTCAAAGGGACAATCTTTCCAGAGATGGAATTAAACATGTTGAAAATGATATTTGTAATTATTTTATAGGTGGTGTTGATTAGAGAAATATGTATAAAAATATGAACATCACAAGAATTTTATACTTTAGTGGTGAATGTGAGAAATTCGGAATTGAAAACAAGAGGAAGAGAGTTATTACAGATGAAAAAATGACAGTTCTATAGGAATATTTTTGGATTATATACTAATATTTTTGGAAGAAAATGTGAGAAAATATATCAAGAATATGTAGACGCCTAGGGTTTAAACAGAATACAACCTCTCTGATCACTATTTAAAGAGGGATTTCAATTGTCTTCCCACTATCGTCTTGGATAAAGAGGGTAGGTATAATTTTTATGATGTATTCATTTGAATTAGGTCCAATAAAATATATTTGAAAATAGTCCATAAATATATCTTCTGAAATTTCACTATTGGTAATGATAAAGTCTCCCTCTCTAAGAACGAAGAGTGGTATATTGTTTTTATTAAACCTTTAAAGGGATTTGTAAAACAGTGTGTTTCTATCCCCTTCTTTAATCCATTTTACATTGAAATACTCTGTTTTTATGATTTCGTTAAGGCTAAGAAAAGAGTTTTGATTAAAGGAGATCAATATTTCCTTATTGATGTTAACATAAAAATCATTATTGGTGGAGTCATCCTACAATGGTTTTAAATTATATTCTGGAGCATAAGTATTATTGTTTAAAGTTTTGAAAGTTCCCCAATCCAATACGTATTTTTCTTCATAAAGAACATGATATTCATGAAACAATCAAAGTTATAATTTCAACAATAAATTGAATTAAAAAAATAAATGAAAAAGATCATGATGTTCGGCTGAAGAAACCATGAACTATAAAATATGAAGGGGGAAGAGGGGGGGGGGGAATCCCAGTTCATAAGGTTATAAAAGATGGGGTGATGGTCTGAGTATATGTTTGGTAGGTTAATGTGGGATATGGGGTCCTATATTTTCAGTTCCTGTTTATTAATAATGGCTTGATCGAAATTACTGGGCCTCATCAGAGTGGAATAACTTTTATACCTTGTGTATTTCCCCCAATTGGGATGCCAAAATACGGTCATTCATGTCCACATAAGAATTAAAATACTTGGATGATATATAAAAATATGTGTTTCCAATATTTTTATCAGGACTCATGATAGTGCTAAAGTCTCCTAAGATAACCCAAGTATTTTTAATGTTATAGATATGGATTTTAATATTTATCTAGAGGTATTATCATATTTATTACATGATTTTAATAAATAAGGAAGGAAAATAGATAAATTAATTATGTTCCACTTCAATAGTAACCACCTGTTCATGAGACGTGAAAAGGGATATTCTGTAAAGAGAAGCATGAAAAATTAACTAATGAATATCCATAGTAGTGGAATATTTATTCAAACCCACATGATGAAAAATAATATTTTCATGACCTTAATATCATGAGGAGAATATTTTTTTAGTTTCAAATAATCTATGAATTTTTGGCCTGTGGTTTTGATGAAATATTTTAATGAGAACTGGAATTTTGAAATTTGGCTACCCATTTTAAATTCCAGTAGAGAATATTCTTTTTGATATGGATTTAGATTTGGAGGTGCCCTTATATTTTCTTCTTCCAGACATCATCCTAGATGGGGATCCACTTGGTTTTTCTGGATTCTTTATGATATGAGAGGGAATGATTGTGGATTTTCATCCATTGTCCTACTATCTTTGGACATTGTGGTGTTCCCACTATCACATAGGAAATGGGTGTCATTTTCATACTCTAGGTATTTATAATTAAAAGTGGTCAAACCCACTAAAACCTTTTCCTTTTCCTATAAAATATGGCTGTGGGGCTTATTTTGAGATCCATCTGTATAGGGTTGAACCATTTCATTCTCAGATGAATTTTTTTAGAACATTGAGTCAAGGTATGAGTTTCAGATTCAGATGATAGGGGTTTTTCAATTACTCAATAGAGGGGGCTCCCCTATATTTGGGGAAAATGGTTAATTTATATTGTCAACATAAAAGAAAACTATTATATTGATATATTTCACACATTTTCCATCTTAATACATATCCTTTTACCCTATTGTATTTCAGTGTTTGTTATTTAAACATTCCTTTTATCAACTAATTTTTTAGTGGGATATTGTCATGTGGGATGCCAATTATGGCCCCCTACATTACAATATCATTTTACTTATTATAAGTGTCACTTTATTTTAAGTTTAGTCCTTTGTTCTTCCAACCCTTCACATCTCTCAAGATCTTGTCCTTGTCCATAGGTAATAGGGATACTAATCTTTTGAATGATTCTACAATTAAAAATTTAGTGGACCAAGATATTACATAATTAACATAAAGGTAAAAAATTAATCATATTAGACCTTGATTTCATGAATTTTGTCACTATTAATGAGATTTATAGTATTTGGGAGCTCTGAATAAATGTTATCATCTAGAAGGAAGAGATCATAATGTTTTAGATCAAATAAAAGTGTGATAAAAACTATTTTAAGTGGGATAACTATGCATTATGCATTTACATTTAGGATTTTATGATACGGAAAAACCAAATTAAGACCACGATGCTTAATAAAGATCATGGCTGTAAATTGATTTTGTGACAAGGGATTGAAGTTAAGGTCCAATTCACCTATATGAAATATAGTAGGTTTTAAGGAGATGGTTTCAACCATTAATTCCTTGATAAAGACTTATTTGTTTTGTTAAATGTGTTATAAAAATACCCTATACCAATGGGGATAATCTACCAAAATTTAAACCCTAGAATTTATCCAAGCATAGTTCATAGATCTGTAGTGTTTTAAGGATTTTCTCTACTATCACTAATGATTGAAAAAATTAATGGGAACTAATACAGATACAACTTCTATTGTAATGATTCTAGATGTGACACAATTGAGAAGAATTGATATTACAATTTATTAACCCTAGTACTTTATTTTGATTCTTCCTCAGAGTCCTCATACGTTCTTCCAAGTGTTTTTAAGAATGGCACCCCATTAGATACTATTAAACCTTTACCTTTGTCTATACCTAGAATTCATATTTTTAATTCAAAACAATGTTCTCAACATTGACAAAATTATTCTATGAAGTAATTAATAATCTAGGATTTTTTAGATCACTATTTTAAAAAATCTCTCAAACATGCACTATCAATTTTGTGATTGATTTAATTAAAATACCATTTTTATTGGGATTATATATAATTAAATATTAATGATTAAATTTGATGATATGTCTATATTAGATCTTATTTATTTTTTACTCCTCCATTTTTTACTAAACATTACATTTTTTCCTTTCATTTTTATTCTCTATAATTACTCAAGAGACCAATAGAATGTTTTAAGGAAAACTAAATTTATTTATCTCTTATATTGGGAATATTTTATTCAATTTCCTTATTTTATTTAATTTTTTTGAAGAATTTTTCACCATTAAAAAACGAATTATCAATTTTATTTTTATTCTCATTTGAATTTCCAATAACAATGTTTTAGGGGAATACTCATTTAATTTTATAAATAAGTTACCTTTGAATTTTTATTGAAAAATATAAATGGAATCTTGGTTTTTATGTACACCACATGAAAAATATTCACCACCATTATGAGTTCTATTTTTAAGCATGTTTAAGATACAATTATACTCGGTAATTTCTAAAGAAAATTTTTTCCTAAATATTTGTGAGACTTTTTATATTTTAAATAAGTTATTTAAAAATGAATATGTTATTTTTCTCAAGAAATATTTTAGTTCAATATTTTAATGTATTTTTATCTATGAACAAAATCATTTGAGGTTTATAATTATTTATTTGGGATATGATTCTTTATTAACATATTTTTTATTTCTATTGATGTTTTATGCCAACGAGACCATACCCGAGTGGTAAGGGCTCCTGCTTGGCATCCAAGAGACCCGGGTTCAAAACTTGGTGGAGGAAAATTTCTGATAGTCATTGTAGCAGTACTGTAGAAGTTACTGTTCGGTACTATAACAGTTGTAAGTATTCACCCGATTTGGGCCTTCGGGCCACTGGTTTAGGCTTACGGGTCTCTAGGGCCTTTGGGTCATCAAAGGCCTTCAGGTCATGTAGACCATGGAGTAGCCCAGTTCACATCGAACATTCCCCAGAAGAGGATCAGAGAAACATGAGTAGAAGCCACTAGATGCAGAGCTAACCGGATTGGAAGAATGAGAGGGGATGACAGCCACCATCGGGACCAGGCATCGTGAAGCTTTGTACGGGGAAATGCAAGCCGATCAGTAATGTAAGGTTAGAACTAGGTGATCAATGATGCAGAAAGCTGGGGAGGGGTAGTTCAAGTGGTCTGGGCTTACAGGTCATGTATTGGGCATGGTGTGTCTCTAGGCCTTCAGGTCTTGTATTGCGGGTTTGTCAGACATTGTGACTTGGGCCTACGGGTCATGTAAGGGTTCCACTTCAACCCTTAAAAGGGGGATTATCCATAATAAAATAAAATACAAAGAAGGTCTTTGGGCCATTTGGGTTATGGATGTTTTATGATCATGATGGTGAAATATTGATAAAATCCATTTTATTTTCCATGGGTTATGATTTTATGTAATGAAAAATATTTTTACGATATTTTGGAATACATATGATTATATTATGATTAAGTAATGGTTGGTACTTTTATTAGTAATGTATGGGTGTTTATGATATTTACCATGGATGAAAGATTCCATTATAGTCCTATAATGAATTAGTTTTTGATAAAGGAGTCGAGACACTACTATGAGATGATAGAGTTAATAAAATACTAATAGATGATAGTGTTAACTAGATGAAAGTTACCCAAAATAAAAAGTTTTAAATGATTTGGTAGACATTTAATTTATTGGAATTTTTCCTCAATGAATGTCTTGGGAGTAAAACTTGACTAAGAAAGTGATTTTCTATATTTATGAAAATTTTAAAATCTTATGAATTATTATTATAATATGTTCTCATAGCTCATTATCGATTACTAATAATTTCGTACTTTTTTTCTCATTTTAATTATTGAAAAAAACATAACCTATGATTCACATTTAAATAAATTTGACTGATTGAGTATGATTATTGTATGTCATGATCCTTTTCCCATATGTTTATGATTATTTCATGCTCTCTTTTGAACATTGATTAATTTCCCTTTTGTTTAACCACACCGATCATCTAATGTCAACCTCTCTTATGTTTCATTTCCCAAAATGACTGAGAAAGGATTTATGTTTGAAATATATAATATGGGGTTCTAGTTGTGAATAAATTAAGAGGAAATGATACAAATCATTTATATTCCTGTTTTCTATGTATCCAGGTTTCCATAAGGCACTAAACCATTTCAATTATTGTGTGGATCATAATAATATGTAATGTATATTCTGTTAATTGTATTTTGTATTGATATAAGTAAATATTAGTTTTTATAGTTTGTATCATATTTAGATTTACTTATTTTTGGAAATTAGGATGAGAAAACCTTAGTTGTGAACATTAAAATAATCATAAGTTTAAGAAAACAACCTATATTTTTTGTAAAGTATTGATTATGTGGTTTCCATGAAATAAATCAGTGCCTGGATATTATACATGGATGTAGTTTTAAAAAGGATGCATCTTGGGGTAATTACCCTAAACAGAGTTGGACAAGTATATTTTGGTCAAAACTATGATGCGTGATGAATGTGCCTTTACTGCACACATAGTTTGACACTGCTCGTGTATATTATTTGGTCAATTCACATTTTTGTTATGAACCATTGTAGAAGATTTCAATGGTTAGTGACCCTGGGTGAATTAGGATAAACATATGGTGTCATAGGATGAAATTAATGTGTCATAGATTAGAAACCATATGTATTATTTTTCATGATTCAATGATTACTCATTACTGTTTCTTACGATATGATTTTGGTTTTAGATAATGAATAAGACTTGCATGAATTGTGTTATTTATTAATATGATGGATGATGTAGTGATTTTCCTTATGAAAAAAAATGAAATGGTAGATGGAATACAAACTATTTTTTTATTCCAAATCATCTATCTCAATATATATTTTACAACATAAAAATAGGTGAGTTTCTGAAAGAACCAAATAAGAGAAAAATGTATTTCTATGAAGATCATGGTAGGAAAATGTTTCATCTTCCTACATGATCAGAATGTGGGAATTAGCACCCAGGTAAATCTATCAATGGAATAAGAAGATGTTATATGTGTAGAGAATATTTTAAAAGGGAATGTAAATTTCAATGAAAAATAAATGGCTCGACCAAAGGAAATGAATTACATCCGAAGATACCATTTTTAGTTCAATGACTTGTGTATAGAGAAATTGGGGATTATCAAAACAAATTATATAATCTAAAGGTTAACCACTACAAAAATTATGGTAATATTGTAACGACCCGTAAATTTCAAGGAATTTTTTTTCTTAATTTTCGTTGGAATTTTACAAGAACACAGTTTCTGACGGCACCTGATTTCGAGGCCCAGTGTGCCTGGAATCATTTTCGGAAGGTTGGCTTGGGTATGTTCAGTGAACGAACAAGCTGGTTTTTTCTAACTTTTGAACCGGTGCTCGGAATGGAATTCTGAGGGCACCGATGGAATCACAGCGCCGGTATTTGCTTAGAAACGCCTCTTCCGGAGTTGCGTTTTCTCGGGTGTGGTTTTTAATTTTTGGGCTTAAAGTTAAGAAATAAAATAAAGTGGTGCGATAAATTTATTTTTATTTCACATAAAGCCACTTAAAGGCCACTTAAAGCTGCTTAAGCTAAGTTAAAGCGGATAGGGTACAATTCAAAATATCCTACCCTCTTGGTAGGATATTTGTGAGGTGGGGCCCGCATGAGCCCCGCCGTTTCTTTTCCGCTAAGTAACGCACCCGCAAAAACCCACATTAAATAAAAGTCAACTTGGGCGTTTTCTTAAACAATTAAACGCTCCTATTAATTGGGCGGTTTATTCGTTGAATTGATTCTATGAATTAATGGGTTGTTACTTAACTTATCTCTTTTCATTTGTTGGCATGTTAATAAAATAAGACCAATATTTTTTCTTCTTGTGTGTTGCTCGTTGACAGGATTTGACAGAACCTTAAGCCCTTCATCCTCCTCCGCAGAGAACTCGAAGAACGCCAGCCTTTGACGAAAGGTGACGTAGAATGCCGAACCCTCGGAGTTCGACGACGCGACACCGTATTCCGCGATGCCGACGATTCTTCTCCCGCGACGTTCATCTGCGACGTTCCTTCATCCGCGAAAAATCCTCGATCATCCGTTGAGGTAAGAGGTGCAGACCTTTTAATTCCCTTGTGGATTATATACATGAAATGGATTTAATTCGTGTAAATTAAATCCATATGTTTTCTTTACCCCTCGGAGATCTTTGACGCGATGCCCTTCCACGACGCGACGATCACCTCCTACCGCGACGATCAATTCCGCGAAGAACGCATGCTCGACGACTATGGTGAGGTAGGGGTTTTATTTGAGAACAATCTTTATTCTCATGGTTGTTTCTTTTAAAACAAAGAACCTGGATCAAAGTTCAATTTTAATTATATTAAAATTGTGCCTTGCTTGTTATTCATGTGTTGAATATTTATTCCCGATTGTTATCACCTAACGCGGAGGGTGTGGGCCAAAGAAACACGGCCCGGCAACCCTCCGCAGTTTGCCGTTGATGCGCGGATTGGCGGACGATGAAAAACGGGGCTGCAGTGGCGTTTTGAGGGCCTGGCAGTGAAGAATGAGACCCGGGAGGAACTACGGCGCAGACATAAGTGGATTCGGACCACCGGATGGAGCCGCCACGGCGGCGGCGGCCAACCAGACCTGCGACCGTGCGGGTCTGGTGACACATGGGACACGGCAAAGCCACGTCCGTTGACCAAGCGTGGCCCCATGCGGGGCCGCAACACCTCATCCCGCGGGGGGCAGCGCCCCGAGGTTTCCTCCGCTCGGCCGCTCGGCCGAGCCGAGCCGGGCCGACCCACCAGGCCGGGTCACGCCCAGGCCGGGCCGGGCCGCCAGACCGGGCCGGGTCGCCCCCAACCGGGTCGAACCCGGACCCGGGTCGGGCGACCCGGTTCGGGCCGACCCGGGGGGGGGGGGGGGGTCGGGCCGGGTCGGTCCGGGCCCAGACCCCCCGTTTCCGGACCTTTTCGGGATTTTGCTCAAAACTTGAGCTACGTGCCTACGAACGACATGCTGTCAGTGGCGATGCGATCCTTGGATCGAGGCGGGCATTTCGGTATATCACACTCAAGGTTTCAGATGACTTTTAGTTCGGCCGGGATGGTTTGTACACGAAACCAACCGGGCCGTCGGAGCGGAAACGCTCATATCTTGAGCTTCAGATGTCTGATTAACGTGCCGTCGATTTTGTTGTTTTCCTCTAAGTGAGACAGATCTTTTGGCTTACTCCGCCCGATGTTTGGATGCAGGTGGAGTATGGTCGGGTTGGTTTTGCCTTAAAAACCAACCGGGCCCCTCGGACGAAAAAGCCTATAACTCTCAGACCGGGCGTCTGATTGACGCGCCGTCTGTGACGTTGTGTTCCTGTTGACGATACGGAACTTTTGGATATATCAACTTTGGAATATGTGTCAGTTGGTGTATCAGCCTCTCGGCTCGTGAAGCGGACCCTCCTGAACGAGCTTGCTGTGTGCGGGAACCCTGGAGCTGGCTGCGACTGCTACTGTGATGATGACGACTGTGCAGAGATCCTCAGTGGATTCGACGGCGACGACTACAACACTCAGTGATCCTTTGTGGGTCAGTGCTACCGATCCTGTGTGGGTCCGATTCTGTGTGGGTCAGCGCTCAGCGGTCCTGTGTGGGCCAGGGCCTACAGGTCCTGTGTGGGCCCGATCCTGTGTTGGTCTTTACGGGGGTTAGTTACCTATCGATCCTTTGTGGGTCAGATCCTTTGTGGGTCATTGCGGGGGTTAGTACCTATCAATCCTTTGGGGGTCCGAAGACTTAGATGGATCAGTGATCATCTCTATCGTCATTCGAAGAAGTATATCTGTGTGAGCCGAATCCTGTTTACTCTCCTTTGTGGATTGTGTTGTGCTATCCTATGTGGATTGTGTTGTGCTTCCTATGTGGATTTACGTTTTTCTTTCCTGTGTGGACTGGGTTGTACTTGAGCTCAGATGTTGGAGCCGAGTGAGAATTGATGACTTAGGTATATGTATGGGCATATACCTAAGCAGTGTCGGATGTTACTTCGTGATTGTATTTTTCCTTTGTGGTTTATCCTTTGTGGATTCTGGGAGACCTTCGGGGGTCTCGAGGTCCCTACTGAGTAGCTTATACTCACCCCTACAAGGGCTATGCCCACACTACATTGTGTAGGTTGCAGACGACAGACAACGCTGATCGTGGTGGAGGCTTGCGGAGCAGTACGGTACCTGGAGGTGGACCACTGGGCGGGGTGTACTCAGAGCGGACGGTTGGACCGAGGAGCTGAGGAGGCTATCTGTACCCACCCTTCAGGTGGGAATCCCAGTGGATGGCTCGACATTGCGGCTTTACTTTTCAATTGCTGTTTTCCCCTTTGGAGTTGTACTTTACGTTTAGTTTGGGTTTATATTTTGGCACACTTACTTTTCTGAACTTACTATTGTACCATTTTTTACTTAGTGTTTACTTTTTCCGCTTGCTTACTCTGTGGTGCTTGTTTACTTTACAAAGGCAATGCCTTTCCTTTACCGGGATTTACGCCTTGGTGCTAGTCGCCAGCCCCTGGCCTATGGAAGGCGGGCTTGGGGTAGTCATGGCACGGGCCCCGAGGACGGGTCGTGACAAATATAGTATTATAATAAGTTAAGTAGAATTGTTAAATTATTTATGTACTAAGAGTTGAGAATTATGTTGTAGAAGTGTTTTTCCAATAACATCATGGTTATCAGAACCCTGAAAAGTATAAGGATTGTTCTTTAGTAGCATTTCTTTATGTATTTCCAAGAATATATGTATTCAATGAGGTTTTATGGTGACTTAGGTTATTATATTTTTAAATGTGAATATATAATCAAGTTATTGACATGATTTTTATATGAAATTAAGATCTATTTTATATTGATTATGTAATAAATATTAGTTTATTTTGGACTTTTTTTTGATAATTTATATAAATTTTGTGTTTAGAATATTTTATAAAAAGATCATGATAATTTGGGATCTATTTTTTGATGATTAGTTTAAGAAGTATGAAATAACCCAATTCAATGTATCACTGGTTGAACTGACAATGATATAGTGTGAACTAAAAGATCAATAGTCTAAAAAGGAGGATAAATATTGATTTCCTTTAAGAAAAAAAGAAACATTGAAAATCTTATACTACTCCTCCTACAGAAGTTGGTTATGAAACCGATTGGAAAAGGTAAAATTATCCTCTACACAAGAGGTTTTGATAACTTATTTTATTTTTATTACACCCACCATATTTTATATAAAATGTTTTCAATGTGTATTAAGTCACTAAATTAATGACTTTTTTATTTAAGGAATCTTATACTACCATGATAATTGTATCCCAAGTTTTTTTAATAAAATATTAATCATATTGATCTACTATTATATAGAATTTATGAGTTTTGGTAACAGATTATCTATTTCATCATTGAATCCCTGTTCACAGAATCATAGTCAGATTACCCACAAAATCTTAATTGTAGAATTTTTTGAGATTAGATTCAATTACCACTACCTCTTCTAATATATACTAATGCCAATGGAATTTTAGAAGATAAAAATGGATCAAATTTTCCATAATTCATCAATGAATCACCTCCACATATAATTTTTTATGTATCCAGAGAAGTTTAAAGTAACATTCCAATGGTATAAGTAGAATTAAATCCAAAATAACCACTACTAACACTATAAGACCAAATAGTGAAGTTAAAATGGGGTATGCTGCACTTTGAACCTAAGGTTGAGAGTAATTTTAGAATCTGGTTTGGTGCCTAGAGTATGAAAAACCATGTAGAATGTGTGAGAATTGTTTTGGGTCATAGAAGGACTTGTTTTGGTATATGAAGTGAAACCCAGCGATGAAAAGGAAGATAATCAATCCCACACCATCCTTCAGTTATAATTTCATCACGGTTAGGGAATTGTAGGGACAGATGCAACAAATAAGTGAATATATGAGTTTTTATTTTCTGAGGTTGACAAAAAATGTAAATGATATTATAGAATGGGAACATGATGGTTTGGTGGAGCCAAATACACCGAAAAGGGATGAAAGGGGAATAAACAAGGATTTAGACAAGCCTTATGTGGAGGATGAAGAATATTCTTCATCCGATTCGTCACTTGGCCTCAATTTCTAGTAGGTTCTTCCAAGCTGACAAAGCGCGGGCAATAAGAGATGGATGTGTGTGCTATGTCTATGCATATGTATACATAATAATTTCCCAATTAATGAGTCATATTTCATACATAAAATTTTATAATATATGATTAAATTTATGAATATACAATCAACTAGAAATATAATATTTCTTGAAACCCAAAAATGGGAATTATTTTATCAAATGTATGGATAGAAACTGAATATATAAATAAATCCTTATAAGTGATTTTCCCAGATTCCCATATGTTAGTAATGTAGACACCGAAATATTTTTATACCATATAGATACCCTAAGATATTTTTAGGTGAAAATTAAAATCTAAATGATGTAATTTATTTAATGGGGGAGAATGTAACACCATAAGATTTTAGAATATATATTCTTTATCAAATAATGTGTAAGTGTTTAATAGCTTACCATACACATAATATTGATTCAATATAAATTGTGAAATAGTAAAATATAAAAATAAATCTATTAAATTAAACACAAAGAATAATAATAAGCACATTGAATATTAATTATAAAGGTTTTAAATAATTCAAATTTATTTATTAATTCATAATATATAATTAATAAATATTCTGTAAATTTATTTTATACTTCAAAAATAAGGTTTATTTTAAATTAATTTTTATAGAACTTTAGGTACATATAAATTAAAATTATTTTTTATAATTTTCATATTTTTTTAGAAAATAAATAATTTTTTTAATAAATATTTCAATATTATCTTAGGGTGAGTTTTTATTATTAGTATAAAAATATTTAATTTTCCATGAATATAAAAAATACCTATTTTATAGAAACTATCATTTATTTTTAATTCAAAGTGACATTATGTTTTTAATTTGAACTTAAAGTAACATAAATATATTTTAATTAAAAAATATAATTAATTATATAGTAATCATCATTATAATTTATTTTGGAATAATTTTATTTCTGGGAATAAAAATACATTTTTCTGAAAACATTTTTTATTCGCCCAATGTGTTTTTTATGTTAAAAAATTAAATAAATCAGTATTTATTAATAAATATAACGTGTATAATAGATTATAAATTAAATAATATATTTTAACATTCATTTTATTGTTTTTATAGGGAAAGGAATCAAAGTGAATTAATTTTTAGGCTTAAATTGTGATTTTCTAAAATGGGTCTTCATTGAAGTTTATAGGATTATTTATAATTAAACTCAAGCAGTTATTAAAAATGAATATAGTAAAATGGATTATGAATTTTTAAAAATAATAATTAATATATTTTTATATATTATATTTAATTTTTCTTCATACTGAATAGTAAATATAGTAAAATTTTTCTTCGAGAGGTTATGTTTAAACGAGTTTAATGTGTGGGGGGGGGGTAATGAATGGGATAAGGGTTGGAATTATAGAAAAACATTTTAATTATTATTCTTTTAAAATATATTTCGTCCTTAATGTATTCATCATTTATATACTTTCCCATTTTGATTCACTTTCCCTTGAATGTGACTGTATGTCATTGAGATCTTTTAAGCAATTCCATGTGTGTCACAACCACCACTTAAAATAGAACACGTATTATCATCCATTTTTTCACAACAATTGTGACTTATAGATCATGAAAAAACTACCCTAAAACCTTCGAAGATAATTTCCATTTTTCAAAGATATTTTTTTCTCTTAAGACAAATCCATTATGGATTAAGGTATATGCCACACGATGTATCCCAAAGAAGAGGTATAAGTCTTAACCAATATCTTTCCATTTTATTTCTTGTTGAAACATCTCTAATAAAAATTTTATACATAAAGAAATTATTAATAAAGTGTAATAAACATACAAAAATGTTATTATGATGATGGAATAACTATTTTACAACCATTCTATATCAAATGGGAGATAAATGTATCGCTCTAGCATATGTGTGGCTGCCACCTTTACATTACGAAACAATTCAATTTTTAACCCCATATTCCATGTGTGCTTATAATAATGGATTTATTGTTTATGTATTATATCTATAACATAATTATTATTTGTAATTATAATATAGTATCTACCTTATTACCTTCTGATCCATTGTCAAACGATAACATCACTCGTGTGTAATTGTGGACTACCACCTCTATGATGTGACCTGATTTTTATTATCATTGCAGATTTGAATTATAGTTAAAAATAATAAATTTGATTAAAATATATTATTTTTATGATAAAATAATAATTATGAAAATTTTAATTATCTTTTACCTTCCTTTAATTCTATCCATCAAAAAAGTGGAAACAACACTCATGTGTACATATGAATTACCACCTCAACAAAGTGATATAATACATTTTTCCTCACCAACTAATTTGAATGATTGAAAATATATATGTAATAATTATATGTTACATTTATATCATGACTAAAATTCTTTATATGGATGAACCATGATCAATTCTCTTAGATTGTTACCATTGGACAAAAACATACATGAAAAACAAAGCAATTAACATCCGAAATAGAGACTTTTATAATAGATTGTTAATAAAAGGGTGTTGAAATAATATAAGGGGAAAATATATGATATTTTAGGTATGAATATGATTATTTTAGGTAACTATAATCAATAAAAATTTATTATATAATAAATTATAGTCCTTACAAATCAAGTCAAATATAAAGTAAGGGTTCCGTCTCAGTTTCTCCTCACGAAGACATACTTTAATTTCATGTGTCAATTTCATATTTATATGGTGTATGTAATGAAAAAGTATATATTTCACCAGAATAAATGACTAAATTTATGATATTTATATAATAACATTATTTTCAAGATTTTAATTAATTTCTATTAAAAATTACTAATTTAGTAAGGGTTCTTCCTCTAAATTTGGTTTAATTGAGACAAGTTGGATGTTTTCAACTTGTTTTTTATGAGTATTTTATATGAATACATTGAAATGTTATACAATATTACTTTCTTAATTCATGGTATATAATGTTAAAATTTAAATTATTTCATCCAGCACATTTTGATTTGAATTTTTCCAAAGTGGTAAGGGTTTATTATCTATTTGTTTTTCGTCGGAACATATGTTATGTTATACAATTATATTTTTTTTATGAGGTATATAAACTTCTCATTTGACATTTCATATCATGTATATCCTTATGTTCATTGTTTTTAATGTTTCATTTGATGTTATTTCTTTCATGGATGTCATGAATAAAAAGGTACTAAATTGGTAAGAATTTTATACTGCAATGTCATTTTTATTAGGATTGTTTATGATTAACATATGATGAAGAAATTTTATGATATATCTCTCACATTTCATATATATTTTATATTAGTATTATAATTAATTTATATTACATTATTTACTATAATTTGTTTTCTCATTAGGTACTTAAGAAATCAAAATAATGGTTTGAAGGAAAACCAATTTTGTTTCTATATTCAACAGAGAATATTCTCATTCATGTCTATATTTTTGTAAAAATGATTTGAAGAATATTTTTACCATTATCCAATGATTTTTTATGAAATTTTTACCCTTGATTAACTTTTTATTTTTTTGAAATTAATATTCTTTCATTTTTCTAGACAAGGGAATTTTGATATATTTTTTTTTCAAAATTGTAAAATGAATCATTTCTTTAATTGACACCACATGAAAAAACATTTATGATATAATTTATTATATTTAAACTGAGGATTATTAATTTTTTATATTATTCATTAATAATAAAATTTTCCCCAAATAATTTTGGATATTTTTTATATTTTGAATAATTGGCATGAAAATGAAAAGGTTATTCTCCAAAACAAATATTTCAGTGATATTTTTAAATGAGTTATTATCTATAATAGAATATTTTATGTTTATTATAATTTCCTATGGATATGTTCCAATTTTACCATATTCATTATTTCTTGGTATAGTTAATTATTAAGATGAAGAAATATTGATTAAACCCATTTTTTGTTTCCATAGTTTAATATTTTATGTATTGATAAATTTTGTCATAATATTTTGTAATACGTATGGATGGATCTTGATTATGTGATGGATGGTTAATTATAAATAAAGGAAGAGTTGTTTTTTATAAACGAAGGATGGGAGGATAGTTTATATACATTTAATAAAATTTTTAATGATGAATGAGTTGAGAAAATACTATGAGGTGAAAGAGTTAATGAAATCCTAAGAGACAAAAAATTTAACTGGATAAAAGTTATTCTTAAGTTAAAGATACAAACGACTGGGTAGAAATTTCCATTATGGGAATTTATCCTAAATGATAGTATTGGTACTGAACCATGACAAAGTATGTGAATCTATTTTCTTACTTGAATTCCAAAAACTTACGAGTTATGCTAAGGACACGTTCTCATGGTTCAGGAAAGATTATATATGATTCTACACACTTTGGTTTTATGTATTTTTAATAACAAAATGTTATTTCATGATATATTTTCCAAGATCTTTAACTGATTTAGTATGACTATTGTATGTCATGATCATTATTTCATACCCTTATTCTTGTCCTTTTCTCACTTATGATAATTGAATGACCTCTTTTATGCTTTCCATTATTGACCATCTAAGTGTACCCTTTATTATGTTTCCCTTACCCAGGTTATAGAAAAAGGTTTAATGTATCATATGACTAAGAAGGGTTATAGTTGTAAATAAATTCATGTGACATGATTTATATCTTTTAGGTACCATATTTTTATGTATCCATTTTTTCAAATATAGTAAACCTTTATCGTTCTAGAATGGATCATATGGATATGAATTGAAAATTCCTATAAAGAGAAGTAGTAATTATGTATTAAAATGTTGGCCCTTACAGGGGGTGTTTTTTTTATTTTAAAAAATGTAATCTTTTCAAGTAATCTAGAAATTAAATAATGAAAAGGTTGCAAGGAAAATACATTGATGTTGTATACAAGAGAATATAACATTCCTTCATCCTTTTTTAATCAATTTCAAAAAAATATAATATAAAATACTTAAAAAATCCATTTAGAAACCTATGTATATAATTAAAAAAATTTATAAAATTCCCTTTTATAATTTATATATGTAATTATAAATATATCCATAATATTATCTAAAGAATATGGACATGAAGAAAATGAATTAGAAAATAAATATTTAAAGAATTTAATACAAGGTATTGATGTAGAGTTTCCCATACCATGAGTCTGAATTGTCATGTATGCTCATTATATTCCTAAATAATAAAATTATGATAGATATTTACTTTCATAGAAACCATTTTAAGGTTTTTATTCCTTTTATTTCACTTATATCAATTTTATAATTATTTACCTAATCGATTAAGTTCACATCAAATATTTTTAGAACATTTATCTTGTGATTTGAGAATGGATTTTGTAGGATTAATATGGTCAATGGGAACATTGATATATCATTTTTATAATCTTGATAATAACTTAATTTTTATATTTATACAATATGTAAAATTATAGCACCATCCATGAAATATGTACATGAAAAATGAATCACATCGCTTAGTGGAGGTGGTAGTCCAAACATACACATGAATGATGTTATAAATTTTCAATGGATGAAATGATACGAAAATATTTTATGTATTATGTTTAAGGAATGATAATTATTTCATTAATATCCTATATATTAATTAAATACATCTAAATAAACACCCATGTATATTGGTGATGAAAAATGAAACACATCACATATAAAGGTTGTTATCGCTACTACGTAGTGAAAATATTTCATTTCCCATAGGATTGAAAAAAAGATGAAATGGGGTTGTAAATTAATCATAAAAAAATATATGTATCTGAGATATACTTATGTTATTATTTCATCACAGTTAAAGAATATTTTATGGAGTTATAAGAATAAATAAACATGAAATTGGTCAGTTAAGATTAATAACTTATCATTAGATAACCTCATTGGATTATATATTCTTCCAACCATGTTTGTTAATTTAGTGATACCAAAAAATATATGATATGTGGAGCAGTTTTTAGGTATTTGGGTTGTGATTTTCTACACTACAGTGCTCAAAATGTGCGTGGAAGAGAAGGAAATAGGAACCCTTTTATAAGTAAAGGGAGTGGCACCCTTAAAAATACAAAAAGCGTAAAGTTCATATAAAATTAATTTTCATATTCTAGTGGAACCAAATATATAATTTAGAATATCACATGATTATTACTTGAAATACCATCATACAAAAAAATGTGGACATTTTTAGGGGATGGTTTCACTCTTATCTCATAGTTTTTACCCACAATTAACCATTTTGACAAGTACCATGATAATAATTCTTTTACACCATAGGAGTCAGAATGTTACTATGAATGTAAAAGTGGCCGATTCATTAGAATGGATTGAAATTATATACCAAATACCATTAAATTTTCTGAATAAATAATTTTAATAAATTTTAAATTTCTAAATAAAATATTTATTGTCAAAATATACAAATAAACTAATTTTTATTATTCTTAACATATTTTAAATTTAGTGAAATTGATTTAATAATGAAATTAAAATATAAAAAATTTAAAATATCAATATTGTATTATATTTATATAAAAAATTAATTAAGATCAATAATTAAACCAAATTTTATTAATTTTAATATTCTTAAAATCATTTACATTATTTTTTTATTACTTGAACAAACCCATTTTCAGTATTTTGTAAGAAATTAATGTAATTATTAATTCACTAGAAATTAAAAATAAATTAGCAAGATAAAAAATTCCTTGATTTTTTAAATGACCACTTATAAATGAATATAAACACATTTTATTAATATGAAAAAATGTTAGATATATTCAAATA
Organism: Viscum album; assembly: GCA_963277665.1. Classification (NCBI taxonomy): domain Eukaryota; kingdom Viridiplantae; phylum Streptophyta; class Magnoliopsida; order Santalales; family Viscaceae; genus Viscum; species Viscum album. Next base: position 2,006,644,211 of record OY728126.1, on the reverse strand, counting down.
ATGAGAGTGATATTTTATTATTCATTACTTAAAATAATAATGTTGTCATTATGAATGGAATTTGGAAATAAAATGTCACAATTTTTGACCTTTTATGGTCATTTTTTAAGAAAACTTATCCAATAAAAAAAATTCTTGTGGTAGGAATATGTTTATGATTTATCTCATTGTTCTAACCCTATTTTACATTTTTTTCCTTACCAAGATCATAAAAATGAACTAAGGTTACCATTCACGAGGATAAAAAATAAAAGAGAACTATTTACCAAATTTGAACGTACTAATTTCAAATATTGAATCCTTTTTTAAATATTTAGTTTATGTAATTTTAATAGATTAATTAAAGTTAAAATCTAGACTCAATGAAAACATGTTTTTATAAAATATCATTTTTATGAGAAAAATGAAATTATTTGAAAATTAGTTTTAATGATTATTCCTATATAATTAATTAGATTACATCTAAATAAAGGATATTTATTTAATCTATGATCAAATTAAAATCTTAATGATACTTCTCAGTGAAAATAAAACATATTTTTATAAAAATATATATTTTTATTATTTACTAAAAAACTAATGTTTTCAGAATATTAAAATAAATCACCCTAAGATAATTTTGATTTTCTAGTTCTAAAAATGATGTTAATTTTTAAAAATTCAAATAAAAAAATTTATATTTTAGGATTATAAATAAAAACATATTATTCATGAATGTTAATTTATTAATAATTAAACAATTTCATTTTTAATTTAAAAGATAATTAACATTATTATAATTAATAGAACTCTATAAAATCAAATTCATGAATATATAAATTGAATAAAATTCATCTATTATCAAGATTACTTGCGTTTTTACACATGTAACACTGATTGAAAAATAAATACAAACAATTATATTATATATATATAAATTGAAGGTTAAAATAACGACATTTGAATTATAATATATATATATATACAATAAAAAATAACTTTAAATATCAACTAAATTAGTATAATAAAAAAAAATAATTTTTTTAAAATTTTAATTTTGTAAAATTATAATGAATTTAGATATAAATGAATTATTAAGTGTAAATTAATTAGTAATATATTGTAATAGAAATAGTTACTACACCAAATGTCATTTTATAATAGAAAATAGTTTTATCTACATTTTATACTTTTTATTAAAAATAATATTCATAATTTTTAGAATGTTAATTTTAAAAAATAAACATAATTTTTGGATTTATAATGGCCTAATTAAATTAATATTATTATGTTGTGTTTTTTTTAAAATTCCATTTATGTGAAATATAAAAATACTAATTTTTCTCAAAAAATCACTTTTATAATACTAAAATACGGTAAAAGGGTTAGAAAAACTTTTGGTAAAATATATATATTTATAATGTATTATAAAGGATTTAAGAAAACTATTTTTAATTTATAAAACACAAATCTATAATTTTTGAAATATTAGTAATATTTCACAAAAATTCTATTTTTACACGTTAATATTAAAAATAAAACATTATCACTACTATCAATTGAATATGAAAAAATAAATTTCTATTTTTAGTTGAAAATTTTGATATAATTTTTAAATTTAAATTTCATTTTAAGGTACAAGAATTATATTAGTAAGATTAATTTTAACTTCTATTATAATTCTAAGACATGTTTTTTTAGGAATGGATTTGTTAATATCATGTAATTTCTATTTAATAATTAATAGTAATCTAATTTAAATTATTAATAAAATATTATATTTAGACATATATATATTTATATTATCACTTATCTAATTGGTAAGAAGTACTAATTTATTTTATGAACACATAATGGTTTAATGTCATTTTTCTACAAAAAATGAAATTTATATATTATATATTATAATTTTAAATTTTATTTTCTCATATTTAGAAATTGAATTGGAGGAAATTATTATTTAATTTACTTCCAAAAGTTAAAAATATGGAAACATGTGTTATCTTATATTTTTTATTAAATTATAAATTACTTCTTGTAAAAAACAAGTTTCCATGGTAAAAATCAAAATGTTAAAATTTAAAATCCTTTTGTAAAAGACTTGAAAAACATTTAAATCATTTTTATAAAGTCTTGGATGAGTATTTATATACCTATTACCAAATAAAATTAAGCATTAGATATTTTTGGAGTCGTTAACCATGGAATTATGTAATGATATCATGTAATTACAAAGGGTATTCCCAGAAGTTCACTTTTATTCACTTATAAAAAGGGTTACATTCACTCCTCCATGGGGTCACTTCCCACAACAATTTATATTTAAACTACAATGAAAAAAATATAATATAATTTATTTAATAATCCTTAAGCCAATTATGTCTATAATTTATCTTAAGGCCTTTAGTTTTAGGAAGATCTCTAAGAGAATATCATGTCTCTAACGTAAGTGTTACCATCTTCATAATATTTTATACTAAATATTTAACATAAAAAATATTATATAAAAAATAATAATGAAATAAGTATAATTATTTTCTATTATATGTTATTATATTTATGAAATAAACATTATTTATTACTTTTTATCTGGTAAGAAAAATAAAATAATTATTAGGGTGTTGTATATATTACCATCAACAAAAAGAAACATCTTTCAGTTTCCATTTCCTCCAACATGGATGGTTTTAATTTATATTTATTAAGTATATTATATATATATATATATAATATCATTAATATGGTTATTTATATAAAATATTAAATTATTGATCATCATAATGAAATCCAGTGATATTGGTAAATAACCCAAAAAAAATAGTCTAATACATGAAGAAAAATACAGTTAATGGAAATTATAAATTGAAATAGATATTAATAATGTTCTTAAATAGGTTATTATCATTTTAATCATTATGATACAAGTGTATAATGAAGTAATTTAGAAATTAAGGGTAAAGGTAAGAGACTTGGTACCTCAAACTCTTTTTCCTAAATTATAAAATTTCTTGTTATACTTATTTTCTACAATAAATTCCATTTTAAATAATTATATCTCTATATTTATAGGGAAAATTATTTTTTGAACAAATTCCATTTCCATGGAATGTTTTATTTTTATTTTTCTTAGAAACAAATGATCCTTTTTAAAGGAGACTTGTAACTATGACTTTTACAACAATGAATACAATGTTTTTAAAAAAAGATAATTTTCCAGATTTGGACAACATTATATTCGAATGATATATCTACATTATAGTTATGTTTCATGTTTCACTATATATTTTCTTTCATTATGTGATTATTTTGAGTGATTTATTTTTCAATATCAAACAATTTAATTCATGATGATATTTTATATGATTTGGATATTCTTTGAAAAACATGTACTTTAAGTGGTTTCATTATAAAAAGTGAATGAATTAAATTTTTATATTTTATGAAACACATTTTATTTTCATGGATTCTTTAGAAAAATTGAATTATTTTCATTTTTATGATTTACGAAACACATTTTATTTCCATGGGTCATTTATGATAAGAAATGTGAATAATTTCTTAGTGGCGCATTATGTATGGATAAATAAATGGTGGGGTATTATACCACATCAAATGCCTAGTTAAGAGTTTATATCCAAGGATAATTATATTCATGAGTATATATTAGTTTTTCATAATAATGGGAATTGATGTATCCACACATGAATGTAATTTTTATCTATACTAATGTTTGTTCCATAGTTAGGAGTTGTTATTAATTATGATATTATGGTCACATAATTCAAGGTTTATGTGAAATTATTTTATTCTACATTATAGATAATATGATTCCATTTTTTTCTTTTTAGGATTTATTTTATTATTCCCAATACTTTAAGAATCCCTTATGTTTTATAATGATCAATCACGAGGTTATGATATTTCTCATTTGCTCATGTTTTTACTTATTTTTATAAACTAATACTAGATGAAATGTTTATTCACCCCTTAATAAACATTTGATATCATCCATTTATTATTATTCTATCCTTGAGGTTATGATTATGATACTTAAGAATGTCATTTCTAGATAATTCTCTAGTATAGTATCTTTTAGAATAAATGGTGATTTTTTATAAAATAAGAAAAATATGTAGTTAGTCTCTAAATTAATTGTACCTATATATCATCAGGATATTATATTTATGGAATGTATTGTTTTAAATAATTTAAAGGATGTAAAATAAATCATGTTTAGTCTAGGTCACTAATGTTTTTATTAGATAAATGTTCTATTTATATTTGGAGATTTTAGAATCTATTTTCTGAATTAATGTTAGTGAACTTTAGTGGAAAAACTTATAGTAGTGTTCAAGTATAAGATGATATCCTATAATATTGGTAATGTTATAATTATGTGGTCTTCCTAGAAACTAAATTATTATTTGGATAATTGAAAATGGATTCATGTTTTAATAGACTTGTACCTAGGGGTGTCAACCACCACGAGGGAATATTGGGTATTAACTCAACCATGGCACGGTCAATGTAAATGAGGTCCAATTACAAATTATGATAGACTCTCTCGATGGTTATGATTTGTATTATATCATAATTTTTAAGTGCCATTTTGATATTTATTCTTGGTAAATTTGAGTAATTAGGTTATGAATTTGGAGAAAACTCATCCAAAACATTAAACAAGAATGATATAGGCTGAAATTAAATAATTTTATATTTATATGATTGTGTCAAAAAATAAAATATGATAGGGTTTAATTCCATTCATGTTTTTTTTACCTTATGATGTTAATTTTATATCACTAATGGTTACTCATTTTTTAGTAATGGATGGAACTAGAAGGAACCAGGGTAATAAGAAGATCAATGGAAAATGTGATAGTTTCCCAAATAAACATCCCAATGGAATGTGATTGGGAGTGTTAGATGTCCATATAATAATCACTCAACTATCTAAATATAAAAATAATAATAAAAACTATATTGATCTCTTGAATTCACCATATAAGGAGATAATTTCTATCGATAATTTCTTGTAGAAACATCATCCGTCTTTTAGTGGATCTTTAAATCCAATTTTCATTGATTAATGTATCAATGTGATGAAAATGATAGTTTCTAATATTTAGTGACTAGAACATGAGAAGGTTAATCTAGGTGATTAACATTTGGAATGTATGGATGGAAAATGGTGGAATATAATTAAGAATATAATGATGAAAGAAGAATTAGACTGAATGGAATATGATGTTTTTAAATAATTGTTATTTATCATGTATTTTCCTTAAAATATTCACATGAACATGGATAAGGGATTCTTGTAGTTTAAATAAAACGAGGATAAATCCATTGGTAAAATTAAAGAAAACATCACATGGTATTTAAGATACTCTTATGTCTTTATTGGTGATTTAGAAAGTAAGATTGATTATATCCTTAGTGGATTAAGACATATTCCTAGAAATGCTTTATCTAAAAGATACAATTGAAGTTTTGAATATTTTTTTCTACCTGCACTAACAGTGGAGACAGAATTTGGGAGTTCTCGGTACTCTAGAGAGGGATAAAGAATCATAGAATATGAAGGGAACCCAAATGTTAGGTCACATTGGGGGAATAAATTTTGGACCTCTACATTCCCGAAGTGTGGGAGGAAGCACCACGGTAATTTACTAAATAGAATATGGACTTTTTATGTGTGGTAAATTAGTCCAGCAAGACCATAAAATTCAATTTAAGGCTAAGAGTATGATTAGAAAATATAGGGGAAGAGGGTCCAATATAATTATGTAGCCACACTAAAATTATTCATGTGTTAGTAGTTTTGAAAATATTTAAATCAATGCCCCAAACCTAGATTTAATAAAGAATATAATCCCTAGAATCCCCCCAAAGTAAAGAATTAAGGAAGTGAATTTGTGTTTTTTGGATAATTCTAGAAAAACCTTGTTTCAATGGTCAAAAAAATGCTTACTTTATTACCAACTATTTATGTATTTTATGGTAAAACGTTATCATTCTAGTTTTTTCTGTGTTTTCTATAAGTAAAAGTTACTATTATTAGTAGATATCTGCTACCATTAGACTACTTCTGCCACCCCCACAAGACTTTTTCTACGACCAAAAAAATTATTCTTCAACATAATAATCTCACTACCATTATAAAAACCCATTTACCATTATAATACATTATATTATTGTCAGACATGTTATTCTATCACTAGATAGATTATAATACCATAAGTTCAGGTTTGAAATGACTAATTGAGTTCTAAATCCATTCTGAGGATCTAATAATGTAAATCATAACCAATATAGTGATGTTAGTTCTAAATATATTGAGGCATCTAAATCCATTGATTCTTTCTTATGTAGATAATTTTTGCTTCCATTAATGTCAAAGAATAAATTCAAATTATATATACCGAAAAAAATTATGGAATTCCATAAAATTCAAAGATTGATAAATATAATGATTTATGAATGATTTTTTAAACTTAAATTTCATATTATTGAAGACAAAGTCATCCTTTCCTAGATTTCCTACTCATCTTGAGTATTTAATTTATTAAAATCTTGAAATGGGTAGGTGGATTTGTTGAAAAATTATAAATATACGTAACCCCTTGTGCACAATTCAAATTAGGTTGCTTGTTTATTGTTGTGATATGTGAATGTAATAAAGTGTTGATCTGTGCTTAAGTGGATTGTGTTGATATTTCTTGACACATATTTTTTCTGAAATAATTGAGCCTTTGTGAAATCCCTATAAAGTGATATCAAATAAATAATAAAATGTAATCAAACCAAATAAAATGACCATTATTGATCATCTCCAACATGATGAAAGGAACAATATTTTTAAAAAACATCTATAATATTTATCTATTATTCTATATTTATAGTAAATTTAAAGGTGTGCATCCTTATCTTGTTTATTCTTCAATAAAAATATCCTATACTATATTTAAGTGTACTCTGATACTCTCTTCACATTTATTTTCTATCCATATTACTGTGTATAATAGATGAAGAGGATACTTATATCATAGACTACACAGTGTGTTGTATTTTTTGTATACCCAATCCAGGTTATGGATCATTGAGTTAATTTTTTATAAACCTTCTTGATAATATACTTCTATCAAGTGGATATTACTGTGTTATAGAATGAAACTAAAACACCGTTTTAAAATCTTTTCTGTGTATAAATTTATTTCTCTCAACCTGTTTGAAATTTTAAAAATTTATTTATAAAAATACTATGATTGAAATTGTTTAATTCTGATTTAATTATTTTCCTTATGAGCAAGATAATTCAAAAATTCAAATTAATTTCAAATTGTTCAACTATGTTATAATAAGACATGTATTAATTTTTTTAAAGCATCAATATTTTTATACCTATATTATTAGTTAATTTGGATTAAATATTTTTTAGTTGTTTTAATTATTAATTTGTAAACTAATTGGAATTTTTTTTCAGAATAATCAATATACCCCCTTGTTGACAAAGTCAATGGGACTAAAATTTGCGATAAGTGATATTCGGGGGTTTCCATTTTTTTTTCTTTGACCATGATCTGTTTTTTAAAAATTTATTTTCAATTTTTTTACTTTCAATAATTTGGTTGTATTGATGCTAATTCTGAAGGATATGATAAAAATAGACCACCTTATTTTCATGGCCCAAATTATGATTTTTGGAAAATATAAAAAAATTAATATAGAGATCATGAGTTTTGATATTTATGAATCGATTGAAGATAAAAATAAACCACTTAAAATAGTTACAAAATAATGAAAAGAACCAATTAAATATTCTTAAAATTATAATTTAAATACATGAATGGTTTATTACCTGCTTTAGGATTTTAGTAGTTAAATATAATATATTCTAGTGATAAGATACATAAAATATGGGATACTCTATCTATGACTCATGAAGAAACATCTAATAGTAAATAAATGATATTAAATACATATACTAGTTTGTTTGATACTTTCAAAGATGAATCCAGATGAATCTGTCTATGACAATAATCTGAGGTTTAATGGGATCATGAATAGTATGATTACACTTGGATAATGTATGAATGAAAAACATCATCTTTTTGGGATATTGTGATGTATTTCACATTCATAAAGATGCAATACAACTTATATTCAAGAAACACATGGAATCAGTAAACTACTAGTTAATTAGATAATTGGAATATTGATGATGTATAGAGAGTAAATAAAATTGAACAATGGATTTGATAAACTGCAATGGAATTTATTTTTTAGGGCATCATTCTCAAAATACAATGGATTTTTCATACCTAATAGTGTATCTTGATGTTAATATAATATATATATATAGTGATGATGACATTGACCATCTTAATATAATTTTAAGGATGTTTTTTAAAAAAGAATATTTTTTCCATAATTCATATTTTAAAGGATTGTATGCTAAAATTGGATACTAGAAGAGAGATTGGAAAAATAAAAACTCCTTTAATGTGATTACTTTATATGAGTGTAATATGAAATGATATAGAAAAGAATATTTTCCAAAGAATATATTTAGAAAGAAATAAGAAGATAATGAGAAAAGACAAAATAAATCATACCTGGCCACATAGAGTGCATCTCAAGATTGACCATGTGGCTCTAACTCTATCCAAAAGGATACAAAAGAAATGTAAAATCATTTCATTATACGTAAAAATTTATTGGTACCATATTTTTCTTCGGATCATATATCTAATGTCTCATAAATATCTAGTGAAGAATTATATGAATATTGTGTTACTATAGAATATAAAATGAATGAAATAATAGATAAATATAATAATATAAATTAGGTTAATGTTTTATTTTCTATTGATAAAACTAACATTGTTATAGAAAATGAAAATAATATTAATTAGTTAAAATAAAATAGAAATGTAAAACTGGTAAATGGACAACTTAAAAAGGATAAAGAATAGTTTTCTAAAAGTAGAAAAACATCAAAGATTATACTAGGAAAAAACCAACCTTATAAATCCAAATATGAAATTTTATATGGATCTAGAAAGAAAGGAAAACTCTATAAGAATTATTTTATTCCTTGTTCAGATAACAAGACTTAAGACTCTAACTGGATGGAAATTTGTAGTTTTGGAAAATAAGTCTAATACTTTTTAACATAAAAAATTCTTTTATATCTAAATATATTAAGTCAGTTGTAAGTAATTCTTTTAAATAAATATTTAATATATAGGCTTTATTTACTATATTCTCTAGAAAAATGAAATTTTTGGTATCAAATAATTTTTTTTAAATTTTTTTAGGAATTTTTTAAATTATCCATTAGAAATATATGGTGTTTGGAAGTGGATATCACTAACATATGAATATAGACTATTCAAGATTTAATATGCATATAAAAGTGGATGGTGGAAATGCCAATTTCGGTGACAATGAAAAAATAAATATTATTTGGCTTAGAAAAATTGGAAAATCTAAATATATCATTTTTTCAAAAAGTTTATATGTTAATGGTTTGAAGTATAAAATACTTAGTATTTTTCAATTTCTTTGATGATGGATTTCATATAAATCTCAAAAAAAAATTCTTCTTATATTTTTGATTCCATGAATGCTTTAGTATTAATTAAATTTTGAATTGAAAATGATTTTGTTGTTAAATAAGATTCTTTATTTTCTAAAAATGTTTCTTGTTTAAGTTACATTCATAGAGAATCATGGATTTGGAATTTGAGACTAGGATTTGGTAACACATAATCACTTAAAATTATATATAAAATGGGATTATTTGGGGATCTACCTAAATTCAAGTTCTCTAAATAAAAATTTTTCAATAGGTGTCTAAAGGTAAAGTAATTCAAAATACCTTTCAAACTAGAGATGTAGGTTTATACCTCTCAACAACTATAATTTTTTTACATGAATTTATTTGGACCATTTAGAGTATCTAGATAACTATGAAAACACTATGATTATGTAATTGTCTATGTATATTAATGATATTAACTTGTGTTTTTCCTATATCACAAAACTGAATCTCCTTCTTGATTATCTAGATATTAAAAAACAGTGTAGAACCATAGTAGAATATACATATAAACCGTGAGAAGTGACTATTTCCTAGAGTTTGAGAATAAAGAGTTTGAATCTATCTTCACACGACATGTAAATTCTAACAATTTCTATATAACTCTTACAAATCAATGATGTGGGGTTATAAAAAGCATAAATAGTAATATTTAGTAAATTTCCCAAACTATTCTCAGTTAATATAGCTTAATAATCTATTTTGGGTTAAAGTTATTAACATTTCTTGTTATATAATTAATAAATTTCAGAGTATAACTATCTTGAAATAGGCTCCAAATGAATTATGGAATGGTAGATAAAAAAATCTAAATTACTTTTGAGTTTTTGGATTTTGAATCTTCATTATAAAAATATAGTCTAATTTGGAAAAGATTGTTAAAAAAATACATGAAGTAATTTTTCCTAGTTATTCAAACACTAGTAATGCATGTAGAGTCTTTAATAAAAGAATTTAATGTTTTGTATGAATATTATCGTGCTACTTTTGATAAGACATATCCACATAGACCCAAACCTATTGTAGAAAACCTAAAGGATGATATGTAGAATTTAAATATAAATACTACCTATAAATATTCTGATCTTGTTGCATATTTACTTGATAGGTCTTATATAAGATACCATAAATACCTTCATAACCTAGAATAATACATTGAATAATAATGTAATTTATTTCCCATAAGCATTAGAACTCTCAAAAACCATCCCTTGGAAGATTTTGTGGGAGACCTCGATAAAGGAAATCAATTCCAAGACTCACTAAGAAACTTTTTATAATATCAATCACTTTTTATCACCTTGAACCTATAAACATGAATGAATAAATCAATTATGATCATATAGTGATATATATGTAATTACAATTGAATTAATTTGAAATAAATAGAGCCAATGAATTAGTTAATAGACCATTATAATACCTTACCATTAAAACAAAGTGGGTATGTGAAGAAAAGGATGATGAAAATACCACAATCATTAAAATAGAAGATATATTAGCCTCCCAGGGTTATAATTAATTGGAAGGTATTGATTATAAATAAAACTTTTACATAAGTAGCTACACCTAATTTGATTAGAATATTTATTTCATATATATAACATCTTTATTTCAATTTATATAAAATTTATTTCAAGAGTTCATTTCTAAATAATTATTTTATTAAGGATTTCTTTCCATTAACACTCCCACATTTAAAAATCATAATTTTTCAAATCAGGGTTTTAAACAATATAATTTCCTCTATGGTTTAAAATAGGCACATAGTGCTTGTTATAAAAGGATAAACTCATTTATTTCTTAAATTTTTCCAAAAGGGGTAGCTCATCCTACATTATTTATAAAAATTATTTTAAAATATGTTTTGGTAGTGCAAATAAATGTCAGTGATATTATTTTTGGATCATCTGAAAAATCATGGTGTAAAGAATTTTCAAAAATTATACAAAATGAGTTTAATATGAGTTTAATATGTAATCAAATGTTCTTACTTGGTTTTTATATTTCACAAAATATGTAAAGAATTATTTAAAATAAAATTTAAATATAAAAAGGTTATTTTGAAACATTTTTCCACAGATAATGTAAAAGAGAATGATACTCCCATGATTATATCCTATAATATGGATTTTGATAAAACTAAGAAATCATTTGATCAATCCACTTATACTGATATTATTGGAACATTACATTATTGTATAGGTAGTTGACATGATATTATGTATAGTGTGTGTGTACTCGTTTTCAATAAAATCCTAGTAAATCTCATTTGAATGCAGTGGGAAGGATTTCTAAAACCATAAATAATAAAATTAATTTTTTATTAATTTTCTCTATAGGACTAGACTTATAATTTGTTGGAATTTTAGATATAGATTTTGGTGGCTCTATGTTAAATAGAAAAATAAACTCTATAACATGTCACTTTTTTAATGTATCTATTATCATAGTGTAGTAAAATGAAAGATTCTTTTTCATTATCCACTACTAAAGCTGAGTACATATGTACAAACATTTTTTGGGCACAAATTAAAGTGGTTGAAATAATCAATTCTTGACTATAGATATCAATTTGTGCCCAACCATATATAACAGGAAAATAAAATAGCTATTAACATCTCTATGAATATTGTGACTCATTGAAGTACAAAGTACACTAATATAATACAAACCTTTTTTAGAGATCATTTCCTAAAAGGTGATATAACTCTTGAAATAATTAGCATTGAACATCAACTTGCTAATATTTTCACAAATATATTTATATATGAAGCTATATTAGGCATGATATTGGTATGATAAATTAAACTTTGTCCCTTATAACATTTATTCTTTTAAATATGATAGATTTAACTCATTAGTTAGGTGCTACCATTCAGATTCTATAATTGGGTGTCACCATTCAAGTGTTATCATTAAAATTCTACCATTGTGTGCTACTATTTAAAGTCTACCATTGCGTGCTACCATTACGATGCTACCAGTTTGGGACTACTACTAAGATAAACTTTTGGGTGCTTCTATGAAATATCACTACCATGGATCATTTTCCAGGAATTCTTATACAATGACTAATTTCAGTCTTTTAACTCTTAGATTTAATTTTCTATTCAAATTAAAATCCCATCTATTTTAGAATATTGATTTTTTTAATTAAAGGATAGAAATACATTTTTAGAGTCTGATGCAGATTTATTCACTTATGTGACTTGCAAACAACATCCCTCTCTTCTCTATCGAACCCAAACTTCTTACATTGGACCATTAAATATTTTCTATAATGGAAAATATGAACTTCACACATATTTTTTACTATCCTAATAATCCATGACCACAAAAGTAATCTAAAGGTGAATCTAGTTAACTTTTAGAGCGCAAAAACATTATTCCTTTATCTCAGGTAGTTGTTACTGAGAATGAAATAGATTCAACATGGTTAAAATTAATATAAAAATGGTTCATAAAGTATTTTAATTAAATGATGAGAAACATGGTTCTACAATAATTAGTGTAATTTATATCCTAGATTGGATTTTCATTTCTATTTATATCGAAATAATGACTTTGGGGAAAATAGGGATTTCATAATGCACCTAGTTGATGGAAATGAGATCATTTTTTCTCATAAGAAAAGGGAAAAATGATTGAGAGTTCCCCCTAAAATATTTTATGAAAATTATCAGGGTTTCAACATATTTTATTTTTAGAATTTTGTTGAGGATTCCCTTCTAATGGTTATAGGAGTTTCAAACACAAAAATATTAGTTACTGAAAAAATAGATCGAGAGTGTAGATTTATTTTTAAGTTCATCCAACATTTACTATGCCCCAAGAAGGGGGAACATTGTGTTCTATGATTTATACATATTTAATTCAATATACCATAAAGAGAGGGGAAAATATAAATCTATGAATAAATCTTTTTTATATATAAAATTTATATTATCCTCTAGATGAAATTACTTAACAAATACTAAGGTGATATCAACTATATCAGAGGCTAGGTGACTTTTCCCTGATAGATAAGAAAGGGTTATTCAGTGTGTTGGATTCTATTTAAGATATTACTTATTCAAAATCTTGAAGGTTAATTAGAACCTCTTCTAAAAGAAATTTTTTGTGTGTAATGAGAGGCTTTATAAAAATTTCAAAATAGTGCATAATCCCATTAATCTTAGTGATTTGGTTCATATGGGTTTGGAAAAATATGATGTTGTGACATATTCATCAAATAAAGAAGTTTATAAAGATAGTTTTGATGTTGTGGAAGGTTTATTAGTTTCCTTAGTTAAAGCTCAGAGTGGACCTAACACAATCAAAGTCGAAATATCTCTTATAGACCTCATGATTCTAATCTTCTCCAAAGAATGATCATTCTATGATAATGAGATACCCGACACTGAGGATTCTAATGATTCTCATTTTGAGGGGTTTTATAATAAATGTATAGTGTACGCGATTGTGGTTTAACATTATTCTCTTTATGATGTTGATAGAGAGGATGAGGATGAAAAGACTACTCTATTCATAACTATCTCTAAGTCTGAAAAGACTATAAGTGGTTACTGGGATAGTAAATCCCAAAATTGTTTTGTGCGTCAAGTTATTGGAATCCAATTTATATTATAAATGGATGATTGAGTGACTAAGGGGGAGAAGTCAACATGGTCAACAGTTATTATCATAGAGTATTCAAATTTAGATTTTGATAGAGATGATGATGCTGGAAGCAGTCCACATAAGAATGGTGGACCTTCCATATCTGCTCTACATTAAAAAATTAAGGGATCATTGGTAATAAGGACTGATTTGGATAATATTCTCCATCATTTTACATTAATTACTCTAGTGGTAGATGATGAATAAGTTATATGATTACTAAATACTGAGGGTGTCAGTTTAGAGGATGTTTGTCTATAGTCTCCTCATGTTCATGCTATACCTTCACTTATACATGAGAGGTCTTTTCCTCCTCCTCCTTAATCTAGATATTTTCCTCTATATGAACTAAATTCCATTAAGGATTATTTTTTCCTGGTTCTTACTAATTTTCCTAATGATTTTATATCCCAAGTTAAAGCACTTGAATATGAAGAAATATGTTTGATAGTATCTTTTATTGTCGAACATCTACACCCTAACATGTTTCTAAGGATTGGGAATCTATAGGTAGATAATAGAAACATTGTTGAAGAAATTAGTGATATTCGCACTAATTTATAAGGCATGTGGGTAGACTATACCAAGAGAGATCTCTTCTTCAATGAGAAGATTAAGTCTCTTTCTTATAGTGGTGGTGTCTACTCTCCCAGATATCATTATTCTTATATGCCTACTTGTTTTGATTTTATCTTGGTGAGAAGTATTGTTCCACAAGAGTTAAATTTTAATTTTAAGATTCATCGATTTATTATTAGAAAGGGAAACAATATATTGAGTCTCCTGGTGAGCATATATTTAATTTTTCAGGGAATTTCTTAAAGATGTTAGGGATGATATGGCTATCATTATGAAATATATAATGTATTACGTATCTAATATTTTCTAGAGAAATAATCTAAATTTCCATTTTATGTTTTTGGATAAAAAACATGAAATTAATCTGACAAATAAGGTCTTCATGGATCATGTATATCATTTAATGTTTATAACCCCTTTTCTGATGTTTTTTATTTAAGGGATGTGTGCATTGTTTCCAGTGATAAAACATGGTATAATAGTGATCAACCAGTTTCTAGGGATGATATAGCCTTTTAATTATAGTACAAAGAATAAAGTGATTTCTCCTCTCACTATTAATATTTCTACATTAGTATCCACTCCTATTCCAACTCTAGTTCATACTACTTCTTTAGTTATCAACCATTTTTGTCTTTAAAGAGAAGAAGTAGTGATTCATCTCAAACCAGTGGCCTCGGTCATGGTCTTCAGGTCTTATGAACCTCTTTTAATATTATATTATCCTCCTTCAACTTCTAAGGAATATACCCACTTGTTAGGGATTCATATTCACACTCTAATTAGGATATTATATGTCTTTTTTATTTTTATATTTCCATGATGAAATATTTTGACTTTGTTCTTAATGAAAATTCAATGTCATTCTATTTCAATATTTTTAATTATCTTTAATTACCTATTTCTCATTTGATGTTCCTCTTCCCATTGAATCATTTTTTTGTAATTTTAAAATGGGGAGAAGAAAATATTATGTCTGTTTTATGTTTTTTATTATAACATTCTAGATTATTGAGTGGTATTTCCATTCTTTTAAAAAAAGTGGAACATTTTTTTTTTGAATTCTCTGATTTTACTATGATATTTCGTTGAAATACTATTTAGAATTAATTTTAAAACCATGAATTATGCTAATAATAAAGTGAAATACTTTTGGCTCGGTCTAATAACACCATATTTTAATGTTTAGAAATCATGACTAATTTATTGATAAATATTTATTTGTTTTATGAGAAAAATTCCTCAGTTTTATTTTTTACTTGAATACCTCTTAGTATAAGATACTATGAGCAGACCAATTATACCCCCACCAAAAAGCATATACTACCTCCATGACGCTTGTGATGCTACCAAAATTTTTTTTATCACAATAAAAAATCCAATACTAGTAGAAGAAATTATTATACCATTAGAACAGTTCCTGTATCGTCACCTAAATTCTCATACCTTTTTTTGGAAGTCTACTACTATTAAGAGATTTATGTGTTTATTTTAAGGATGCATTAACATGAAAAAATAATTTATCATTAAGTTTTATTTTAATATATTGAGGCATATTCTTATGTTTATGTATGATGTTTTTTAATATTTCTACTTCTGTGACTGTATGAGATTATTTTGAAATAAATTATTATAATATCTAGTTTATGGAATTTAATGAAATTCATAAAGTCTTATGTATGAGGATTTAGGAATGATTATTAATAAATGGATACTTGGAGTTTAAACAAATTAAAAATCTATATAACCACTTATACATAAGTGTGCTTAGTTACTTTTACATTTTGTGTGACAAGTGAATGTGCTAAAGTGACGATCAATGAAAAAGTATATTATTTTTAGAATTATATGAATCTATATTTTTCATTTAAAAAATGAATCTTTACAAAATCCAAATGAATTTACATGGAGAATATATATATATATATATAAAGATAATCTAATAGAATAAAAGTAACATTATTTATAATATTAATCGTGATTAATGAAAGATAATTACAGAAAAATTTCATATTATTTCTCTCTTCTTCTAAGTTTATAATTACTATCATGTTATACTTTATTATAATATTTATTTGTCATGAACAATATTTTATACTATATTGAAGAGTACTCCAATACAATATTAACAATTGTTTTACATATTTCTTCCATAAATACTAGTGGCAGATCCATCCTTTATCCAGGAATACCCAGTGTGCAGTCATTTGTGTATACCTGATGTAGGTTATGGATTACTTTGTTTTTTTAAATAAACATTATTGATAGCAGACATATTTCAAATGGAGGGCACTAAGTCTCAAATTGAGACAGAACGATTTTTTTTAAAATACCTTTGGTGTTTAAAGTTATTTTTCTCTCTCTTTATTTTGAATTATAAAATTACATTTATAAAAATAATTAGAAAGTTAGTTTTATAGGGTGATATAATTATTTTTAGTTTGAGTAAGATAATTTCAATGTTAATTTTTTTTAAATTATTTTATAATGATTTTACCAAAATTATGATAAATTATTTGAGAGAATTATTTTTTTTAACCTCTATTAGTTATGTACTAGGATGTATTATTTTGAGGTTGTTTTAAATTTTATTTTGTAATATATTTTCAACATGAATTTTTTAATAATTAGTAAATATTATATAATTAGTAATTAAATGGTATTAGCATTTGGTATTAGATCTCTTCAAGGTTTCTCTTTTTCTTTTATTTGATATTGATAATATTTTACATATAAAAATATCAATTAATGGTTTTTCTTCAAATTTTTAGTATTGATGTTATGTTTGAAGGATATTCTACAAATATGAATCCTAATTTTTATGGTCCATATTATTATCAGTGTAAAATAGAAATGAAAAATTCACCTCGAGAGATTGGGGTTTGAATTTTGGGGATCTATTGATGATAGATATGAAAAACACAAAACATCTTGAAAAGAGATGGATGCACTAACAAAAGGATATTAATATAATAATTCAAAACCCATGAATTATTTATTCTATGTTCTTGGAGTGGATAATATTAATAAAATATCTTCTTAGGATACTTCTTATCTAATTTGGGAGACAATTTCTATGACTCATGAAGGAATAAATAATGTTAATTAAATGAGATTATATACAAATATTATTAAGAATGATAGTTTCAAGACAAAGCCTGATGAATCTAAACTGATATATATCTCATGATTAATGAGATTAAAAATAATAAAATTACTCTCAGAAATAATATGTACAATAAAACTCTAGTGTTAGGGATAATGAAATGTCTACTGGATCATTGGAGAGGTATTGAAGTCTATATACCAGAATCATGCGACCTAAGTAAACTAAAAGTCGAAGAGCTAATCTAAAAGATGATAATGTATAGAGAGGAACTAAATTGAAAAATTAAGATGATGAACAAAAAAGGAAATATGTTTAATTTTTTGGAATCAAATTCAAAATCCAAGTATGTTTTCATATCTGGTTGAACAATTGGACAAAAGACTGATATAGAAAATGATGAAGAAATGTATCAGACTTCTAGAATACTGACGAAGATTTATTAAAACATTTTTTTCCTATAAGTTAAATTTTAATTAAAACGTATAAAGAAACTAGAATCTAGATGAAATATGTGAAAAGGGATGACTCCTATAATGAGATTTTTTGTTATGTATATAAAATGAAAGGATATATACAGGAAATGTTTACAAATATTAGGTATAAAATAATGTATGAAGATAAAGATAAAAGAAAAAAGAAATCTACAAAGGTTACTTAGAGTGAATCTAAATATAGATTGAGTCCCTTGACTCGAGCTGAGATGTTGAAATTAAAAAGAAAAATATATTATATATGGAAACTACTTTAGATGTACCATCTATTTCTTATGCTAATATATTTGATGACTCTAAAATTTTAAATGATGAATTAGAATAACATTATATTATGATGGAAGATACTGTAAATTAATTAAAATGTGAATGAAATAATATGATAAACAATCATGTTTTGTATGGAGTTGATAAAAAATATATTTTAATAGAAAATGAATAGAATGTAAATATATTAAAACAAATTACTAATCATAAATTATAATATTACCATCCTTAAAAAGATATGTAACAGTTTATTGATAGTTTAAAGAATATTAATATTATATTATGTAAAAAACCCTCTTAAACCCAAGTATGGAATTGGGTATGGACTTGGATAACAAGGGAGTAAAAATAATAATTAATATTTAATAATTCAATGAATAAAACATTAATAACTAGTTTGATAGAAATATATTGTTTTGCAAATAATTGTAAGATATTTGGACCTAAAAATATTTTTAATCTGAATCTTTTAATCTATTTATAGGAAAACATGTAAGAAAATTTTGGATTTTATAGGATTTATTTTCCAAATTCGTTGGACCCATTAAAATATGGGTACCAAAGTGATTTGTTGATTGATTTTTTAGGGAATGTGTTTGAAAATCCAAAAATATTAATATTTTGAATTTGGATAGTGGATTTTCCATACATATGTATAGAGAATATTCAAGCGTTAAGAACCTTATAAAAGTTAATGCACGAGATTTCACTTTTTGTGACAATGTAAAAGGAAATATTTCTAGATTTTGACAAATCAATAACTTTGAACCTATCCTTATATATAATGATTTTGTTGTTGATGGTTTAAATTATAATGTACCTAGTATTTATAAATTGTGAGATGATTATTTTTTGAAATGTTCAAAATGAATTCATGTATAATATCTGATTCTAATAATCCAGTAATATTTACTATTGTGGGGAATGATAATGTCAGTAATGTTAACATAGATTCTTTATTTTCGAAAAATGTTTCTTGTTTGATTGAATTTATTAGATAGTCATGGTTGTGGAAAACTAAATTAGTCCACTAAAATATATACTAACTATATAATGTAAACAAAATTGTCTTAGTAAGCGATCTACAAAAAGTAAAATTCTATGAAGACAATGATTACAATAAATATTAAAATGGAAATAAAAAAATCATTCAATCTAATACTAGGGGTTTATACCTATTTACCACCAGAATTGGATTACATGGATTTATTTGGATCATTTAGTTTTTCTAGTTTAATAGGGTAACACTATTGTTATGTGATGTTTGATTATTATTGAATATATACATTAGTGTTTTTCATATCATAAAAATGAGAATCTCCTTATTTTAATAAATTTGTGAAATCACTAAAACCCATAGTGGAATCACCATTAAAACCTTGAAAAGTGAACATAGACAATAGTTTGAGAATCGAGAGTTTGAATCTTCATATTCACAACTTATATATAGTCACAACTTCTCTACATCATTAACACCTCAACAAAAGGGGGTTATAGAAATGAGAAGGTGGAAACTTATTGAAATATCACAAACTAATCTCTAAGATTATGACGTTACTATAATTTTTTGTTCTTAATATTTTAACAATAATAAACCGAACTTTTATAGATGAAAATCACTTTTTATGAATAAATTTCTTATTATGTTATGTAGTTATAGATAACACATACTCTACCATTATTATTTTTGACTGATCATACTGGTTGTATTTACAAAATCATTAAACATATTAGACATTGATAGTCCATATACTGAATAGTAACCATTAATAACAATATATTTTTCAGGTTTTGATAATTTCCAATTAACATAGATTGAATAATAAATGGTTTCGACCAATAGGATTATACCATATAAACCACATTTATTATTGCTTTTGAGGGATATTACAACACTAGGATTTTACCTTGACCAATACGAATTCAATATTTAACAAATTAAAGATAAACAAAACTATTTAAGTGATATATTATTCTTATCGAGACCACAACACAACCCATGTTTTCTGAACCACCCTAATAAAGCTCCAACATCGCACATGTTAACCTTCAGGTGTATGATATTGGTAAATGGGTTAACGTATCTAGACTCAGGTAGAATGAATTTGTATATCTTATTTTTAATAAATCAATCCTTAAAATTTTTCATAATTACATTATATATATAATTATATAACCAATAAGGAAAATTTACTTTTGATGTCATGAAAACAAAATTGTATTTTTGGAAAATATATGGTTTTGACATGCTTTTTAATATTTTCATGAATTTTTAAATAAATTTTACATTTATATAGTTTTTTATTTAATACTATATATTTATATAAAAATTATAATCTAATTTAATAAATTCCATTGTAATGTTATTAAGGGTAAAAAATTTTCATTAGTGTAAAAATAAGTTTTTTCTAGTAAATAAGTTTTTTGTTTAAATTAACATATTTTGAAAAAATATTTTGATATAAATAAATACTATTTTTGAAATCATCACATCAATGTTATCCAATTTTTATTTTTCTTAATATTTTTGAGACAATCATATTTTTGGGTTAAAATTTAATATGCTATAAATATACGCTACATATTACAACATCATAATAGTCTAAAAGTGAAATAATAAATTATACAAAAAGTATAAATGACCAAAAATAGGTTTCCAATTTAATATAATATGTTTTAAATTTATTTTAATTATTTTATAAATCATTAATGAATCCTAAAAATACTATATTATATTTTATGGTTTTAAAGTCAACTCTTTATGATCATGACTCACTTCCAAATCCATAATGGTATTATTTTAATATGTTCAGTTCTGGGAATTATAAAATATTCATAACCAATACTATTTGGTGTAAACCATGGTAAAAAAATATGTTACGGTTTGGGGATTTAATTTTTTATCAAATAGATTCTGGAACCTATGTTTAAAAGATAATAAAGAATTTCCCACTCTTTTTCTATAAATACTCACCCAAACTCTCACTCATCTTCACTAGAACCAAATATAGTATGACCATTATCTCTACCTACCTTTATTAATCCCTACTAATTGATATTTCTCCTCCCAATATTTTAAAAGCGTCCTCTCATGGTAAGGGATATTTCTCTCTCTTCTTTTCCATTCGGGAACCTTCTTTTAATTTATCCATTTTAATTAAAATTTATTTTTCTTACATGTATTTATAAATAACCCATTACAACCCAAATTATTTTCTAATATTGATAGACCATCTATCCATTCTCATTAATATAATTACCTAAGTTGTTACAATGTCGACGTAATGTATTCTCTCCTAAACTATGTTATTCAATAACTTTCTTGTAGTTATACCTTTTGATTTATATTTTTTCATGTTGGAGCTAGTTTTTACTCTTCTCTTTACTATATTAATGATTCCAAAGTTATTATATACCAAAATTAATTCTCATTAAACCCTTCTGTAATCTATTATGTACACCAATTATGCTGGTGAAATTATCTTCTTATTTTTCATGTCAGGAATTTGAGTTGTGTACACCTATTCTGATTTCAATTCATGGTTATTCACCAATATATACCTATTATTAATTTATTTAGTACTCCGATGTATATAATAAATATTCCTTATTCATTATATTTAAGGTGATGAAATAAATCCTTATGTGATATCATCTATGTGGAACAATATGTACGTACATGATATGAATATAATGGTTGAGATCAAAAATATATAGACCTAAGATGATTTGGGTAATGTTTTGTCTCATGATATTCCATGTATAGTGCGCGAGAGGATATCCTTAGAAAACTACTTTATGATGTCACAGTGGTTATCCTCAACTTATGCTTGTGATGCCTTGTTTAATGTTGTTACCACATTCTTATGTTTCCTTGAGGTTGTGATCTTATATCATGAAACAATGTTCATGTTTATGATTATCACCGATTTTGTTTCACCTTTATATAAATCATAAATAACAATTATTAATTTAATTATGTTAGTTATTGATTATTCCCTTACTAGGCCTTACATCTTACACCTTTCTAATGTACATCCACAAGTTATCCCGTACAGTTGTCGAAGTGAATTGAAATTTTTAGACCATGTTAAGGAGTTTTAAATAATTTTTTATATATAAAAGTTTCATCTTATTATGTTATATATATAACTAAATAAATACAATATAACTTTTTATCCTTTGGGATTCTATTAATTGTGTCTTTATGTAATAAATCATGTATTAATATGTATAAAATACATGTGTTTTCATAGTTTCTATCAGAAAATGGTCTGATTATTTTTAGGGAATAATATTATAAAAAATCTATGAAATTATTAGGGATATATCTAAATGTAGGAAAACATTCTTTAATGTTGGTAAAGTATATATTATGTAGTTTCCAATATACAAAATCCTTATCTAGATACTACAAGTGGATGTGGATTTTTCATAGTTGTACATCAATTTAATAAACCCAAAAAGGGTGTATCGAGTATTAACTCAATAATGACCTAATGCAAAAAAAGTGGTCTTGTTTAAAACATGGTTGTAAAATAATACAGTTATTGTCTTTAATATATTGATAAGCTCTTTTAGATCCACTTGTATAGGAGAAAAGAGACCATAAGATTTTCTGAGAGGAAATAGACCTGGGATAACTTAGATTAAACCCTAGAAATTGATTGGTTAAGGAATATTTTTAATTTATGAGATATCTCACCAATGTTCATAGTTTAACTTTTATTTTTTAATAGTTTCAATATTCTCATCCCTTAATAAAAATTTATTATAGTCAATTGATGGAAATAAGAGGAACTAAGTTAAAAATAAATTTAATGGGAAATGTACTAGCCTACCAAATGAGATGAACACCCTAATTAGAGAAGGAGTAATGAATTTTATGAAAATTGTTACTCAATGAACGCATTTTTTGAATAAAAAAATGAATTTTCAAGGGGTTTACCTAAGAATGAGAAATTTATAATTGATACCTTGATGTGGTTAAAGATCCTAGTTTTAACTGAATTTTCTGATCCCTTAATCATAGAATAATGGATAAAATTTATTGAAAAGATACTCTCCATTATTCAATTATCTAGTAAAGAGAAGGATGTACTGGCTATTTGTTGTATGGATGGAGAAACTGATATATGGTTTATGTTGATAAAAATAATATAAATAATGAGGAAGATATTTAGAATTCTAGAAAATGATTTTCAATAAATATTTTACTCACACTCTATGATTAAAAATGTAGAGGGATTTCATTTCACTCTATAAAGAGGCTGATGAATCCATTAGGTAGTACAATGTGAAGTTCACAAGACATGAATTATATTCCTCTAGCTTTATCATTGACATGAAAGTAAAGTTGAACGCTTTTTTACTGGGATAAACATAAGTCTATGAAAAGATTTGGAAATTTGAGAATTTGATACAAATAAAGAAATATTATGATGTTACATAAAATTAAAAGTAGATATTTGTGAATTCCAAGGGTCTCATGTGTATATTGATAAGAAGTATATAATAGAGAATAATTCTTATGGAGTTATGGATAAATATTATGGGAAAAAAGGTCCAACCTTTCACTTATCAAATGTGTGGGAAGGAGCACGATATGTTCCTATCATGGGGTGTGATAGAAATAAATATTTACTACGGTTTACTGATTTATACTGGTGATTATAGTTTGCGTCCTGAGAGGATCTCACATCAACCACGTTTGAGAGTTAAATTTGAGAAAGAAGAAGAGGTTTTTTGGCATTTTTTTGAGTTTAAGAGTAAATAACGAAATTTAAAATAAAGGAAGAACAATAATGGATGAAAATATTGATGGGGTCAGTGTAGTATACCTCTTTTAAATATCTTTATATTCATAAATATCATTCCCCCACTCTTTATATTGAATGATTAATGCAATAATCCTCAATCAAGTAATAAATCACCCTTGGTTGAAGAAAGTAATAGAACTCACTCCTATGTGAATAGATGTTCATAAAGAATTTCCAAACAAATAAGAATATTCTAGATCTATAATTTTAGAACCTTATAAATCTATAAATGATTCACTAGTTCAACACACGTGGCAACGATCCCTAGACAATCATCACCTTACACAATCTTCTTGATCCATAAAAGTTTCACTAGGCGGAGGGAGTTTAAAGTTCTTTAATAAAGTATATAAACATTTAATGTAACCAGAAACCAAAATAAAATAACATTAAGATACTTCTTCCTCACTAAAAAAAACCATTCAATAGAAAAATAGAGATTTACTTTTAAGAACCACACTCCAACATTACAAAAGTGAAACTCTCACTTCCCCGATCAATCAAAGGCTATACCCTCCATGTAAAGAGTAAAAGAGTTGAATTGGGAAGAAAATATAATAATGAAACTGAGAAAAACAAAAAGGTAAAATAAAAATAAATCCATGAATCCGATCCTCAAGAACAATCCCTCTTGTACCTTCTTCAACAAAAATGAATGGATGTGAACACTCATATATATATGGTTAAGATTTGGAAAATTATCACGCTAGATTCACTCCA
Source organism: Viscum album (assembly GCA_963277665.1). Taxonomy (NCBI): domain Eukaryota; kingdom Viridiplantae; phylum Streptophyta; class Magnoliopsida; order Santalales; family Viscaceae; genus Viscum; species Viscum album. The sequence goes on along the minus strand of OY728126.1, from coordinate 2,006,618,978 downwards.
CTAATCATTAGAGATCAATTATAATAGTAAATGAAAAAATCTCATGAAATTTTATTCATAAAATTTTTTCCCCTATATATAGTAAATGATCCCACAAAATTTCATATTTTATTTAAAATTTTAACAAAAGTTATTCCTATATATCAAATAAATAATTTTTATGCCCAAGGAGAATTCTCAATAATGTTTAATTTGGAACATTAAATGGATTCCTTACTAACATAATTAATTCATGAAATTTACTTTGAATTTGGGTCAATGAGTCTTCTTTCCAATCCAGTTGTAATAACTACATTTGTAGTTATAAATGATGAAAAATTCCTTAATAACTAATGTAGGGTCTTTTCTATCATCTAGAGAACTTTTTTACAATTTATTTATTTTTACAAGCCATTGTGTGTCTAACTGGATATAGTTATATAAAACACATTATTACCAAGAACTAATTAATCCTAGAAAAATAATTCACTCAATTTAGATAAAAATTATAAATTCTATTCTTGATAAACTAAGGCCCTAGAAAACAACTAAATTTCTAGAAATAAACAATTTTTACAATTAAGATTAAAAATCAACAAAAATATTAAAATGATGAAAATAAACTCAAATAGATTAATTTTAAGGGATTAAATAATTGAGACAAAAATGAAAAATAATTAAAATATTTGCTATATCAAATAATCCCATAAATTATTTGATGGGGACATTGAAATCTATAGGTACAGGAAGGAAGGGAACCTAAATACTACAATACAATGGGAAAACCCAACCAATGTGTTGGAAGAGATGAATTATATAGTAAAACCATAGCTTGTTTTCCAATATTTCAATTTTAAGGAATAAAGATATTATTTGAATCAAGGAACTAAGCCAACATTTTTAAAAGATAACATATGAACCAACCTCAAAATATAATAGATCAAGGTATTGTTTATTCCATCACAACTATTGAAGTGGATCCCAATAATGATATGGTGATATGTACACTATTTAATCATTAATGGATTAAAAATGTATTATATTTTTATAGTTCTACACATTATTTTATATCATTATTGTTTAATAGATCTATTCAAACAACACATCAAAATATAAAAGTGAATCTATCAATAAAGATGGAAAAAGGGGAAATTAATGAATCATATGTTTATAAATTCTCACATATCCAAATTAGTGGGATAAACATCCCATAAAACCTTGTGATAACCCCTCATGTAAAATTAAATTAAAATCTAGTTATGGATTGACTTTACATATATATATATATATTATAAATTTCCCAAAAAATAAAATCAGTCACCAATTTTTTAATTTCCCTTATATTATATACATGTAAAAGAAGGATGATTAATATCCTTCAGTATTATCATCTCAAAAATGGATATTATTGCATTATGAGAAATCGTATCAATAAAAAACGATTTAGAATATGAAAAAGATCATCCTTGATGACATTCCCAATGTAAGGGAATATGTTGGTATGTTTCAAAAATATTTTCTTGGACTTCCTCCAAAGTAAGATATTTATTTATAGTTTGATATTATATCAACGTAAATTCTAATATTCAATAATCAATATAGAATGACCGCTATTGAACTTGATAATTTAAAGAAGAAACTATGGAATAATTTGGATAAAGGGTTTATATTCCCAAGTGATTCGCCATGGGGTGTACTAATACCTTTAATCAAGAAGAAGGATGGGTCAATTTCACTCTATTTATTATTTTATGCTTAAAAATATCATGATCAATAAATATTATCTTCTTCAATTAATTGATGCCTTTTTTTGATCAGTTATCGGGATCCCTATACTCCCTTAAGGTGGATCTTTAATTAGGATATTATAAAATAAAGGCGAATAAGGGGATATCCAAAAGCCATATTTTCAAAAAATGTATGACCATTATAAGTTAATAGTGATTACATTTGCACAAAATAATTCTATATCTATCTTCATAGAAATGATTAATAGTGTCTTTATGGGTTTCCTTGATAAATTTGTAGAAACCTTTATAGATGATAATATAATATTGTCCAATATCAAGGAGGAACATGTGGATCAGTTTAATGTTGTACTGAAGACCATGAAAAATGAAATTATCTTGTCAAATACAATAATTTGGTGTTTTGGATGTAGAAAGTGATATTCTTGGTCCATTTTATCAGCAGGAAATTGATATATGCGGATCCTTCAAAAAACAGAGGTAATTGAAGTATAGAACATACCAACATTTTTTTATAGTGATCCACAATGTCCATAGATTATATAGCTACTATAATTGATTTGTGATGATATTATAATGATTTTCAAGACCACTAACCAATATAAATCATAAGGGAATTATGTTTTTATGGAATAATGAATGTAAAGAGAATTACAGAGTTAAAAAAGAGGCTAATCACTACAATCATGCTCACATTACCCACTAGTGGGGAAGGATTTTTGATCTATAATAATGTGTACAAAAAGTATTTTGGATTTGTACTCATATAAGAATAAAAAATGATAGCATATTTGTTATACTAATTGAAGAACCCTGTGAATAACTACCTAACACATGATCTGGAATGAGTTGTAGTGAACATTACATTTATGATTTTGTTGAATTATCCATACGGGGAAATGCGGGACATATATATAGTTCCTAAAATCATTAATTATATATTCCGAAAAAACGAACTCATTATGAACCAAAAAATGTGGGTAGATCCAATCATGTATTATGATTTTTCAATCCATTACTATCTTGGGAAAGTGAAAAAGTGGTAGATGATATGAGTAGAAAGGATCTTCCAACCTTATCCATGATGAGGATTGAAAGGGATCTAATATTCAGGGAATATAAAATTATATAAATGAGAATAATTCATCCTACCTTGCAAAAATAGCTTCTCAACCATTCATTTTGGATAGGATCGAGGAGGCCCAATGATACGATAAGGAGTTACAGAAAAAAAAATATTACATAGTTCAACATTGGTAATAAAGGAGTTATAATTCTTTGAAGAGAAATATGTGTCCCATAATAACTATAATAGAGGTGTGAGATTATTTATATTTCCCATAACTCATCATTCACTATTTACCAAAGAATCAATATGGTATATAGTTGTGCAAAGAAAAACATCTGGTGGGATAATATGAAGAGGGAGATTACAGAATTTGTATCTTGATGGTTGATTTTATAAAAATTCAACGGTGAATGATGTATGTCTATGTATATGATGAATCCATTTATAATACTATTACAGAAAATAAAAATCATTACCATGTATTTAATTATAAGACTCCCCAAGACATCCATTGGTAATAATGCCATATAGGTGGTAGTTGAACACTGTCAAAGACAACACATATCATTTATATCATGAAATATTTCAATATTCAAAAATTTACCATGAAATTAATAAATGATATGGTTAGACATTATAAAGTTCCACATTCAAATGTATTTGATTGATATTTTAGGTTTACCTTGGTGTTCCAAAGAAACCATCAATTAGAGTTGGATACATAGATGAGATTTATTACTTCGTATCACCCATATATGGATGATCATTTTGAGAGAACCATTTAAAATCTAGGTGATATGCTGAGATCATGTATAATGGATTTCCAAGGATTATGGGATCAACACCTTCCCCTAGTGTAGTTTTCATATAATAATATATTCCATTTATAATTTTAATGGTACCTTTTAAGGTTATGTATGGAAATAGGTTTCATCCACTGACATGTTGGGATAATGATTGAGATTGGAAGAATACTAGAACTGATCTAATCCAATAGATTAAAGATAATGCTCAAATCATTAATTGTCTTATGAAATCCACACAATTTCATAAAAAACAATTCATACAATGTTAGATGTGGTCTAGAGTTTGTTTTCATATGGTAATGTGTTCCTTTTATATCACCGAGGATGAAAGTCATGATATTTGAGAGGAAGGGAAACCTTATTCCAAGATATAATTGACCCTTTGATATCCTTTATCACATTAGAACCTTGGGCTATTAACTAGAAATAACACCTAACCTATCCCCAATAAATGATATGTTCCATGTATCCCTCTTTGGGAAGTACATATTATACCCCTAAAATATAATGAATCCATATGTAGATCAAATGGAGAATTATCTTTCATATGATGAGTGGCTACTGAAGATCATATATCATAGAGAAAAAGTTCTATGAAACATGATAGCTCACCTGATCAAAGTGATATGGAAGAAACCTGAGTTTGAGGATAAAATAATGGAATTGAAATATGTGACGATATAAAATCACCCTCATCTATTTTAGTGTATGAAATAAAATATTAGAGGTGAAATTGATGAATATGGTAAGAAGGTAACAAACCCCACTTTTATGAATGAAATTATATTTTTGAATGAATAAATTTATTATTAAATAAGGTAATTATAGAAAACTCGGGAACTACCATGGTTATTTTAAAATGATATCACATGTTCGATTTAAAATATCAATAACCATATTAGTAATTGATATTTTAGTTATTGAATAATGACTATTTAGAGTAGTATATACTAATGGCTATGATAAAGTCTATTTTTCTTAGATGAAGGATGCGATGGATCAAACATGTAGGATCTTTCCCTATGAATCCCATTTATTTGGGATTATAAGGGAGAAGGTTTCCCTTCAAAAAATCCCATGTCTATATTCAAAAAATGAATATTGAACAAATTAGTTTATGATAGATGTTCAATATTATCATTATGACAACCCAAATCAAGGTAAGGTATCTCTCTCTTGTTTTTCATTAAATCACCTTATATATATTTGGCCTTTTGAATCTAAAATGATTCTTTTTCATGTCTTTATATATATATATCACTTTTCTATCCAATTTATTTTCTAAAAATTCTAGATAATTTAACCCCCATAATTGTAACCATTACCTAATATATTACTATGTCAAAGTAAGGTATTCAATCCTCCCCAACATTATTCAAGAACATTCTTTGGGTTATGCCTTTTAATTTACAATTTTTCATATTGACATATGTTTTTAAATGTACCTTTACTATCCTTATGATTTTTATGCAATGAGACACAACATTTCATTCTCATTAAACCCACCCATTAATCTTTATATTCACTTATTATTCTATCAAAATTATCTCATGATTTTATATGCCAAACCATTTTTTATACCCATCCCAATTTCAACTAATGGGTATTCACTTAGATGTAGATATAATTCATTGATGAAGAATCTAATGTATTTATCCCATACTACTTAATCATGGATAAATGTGAGGAAATATATCATTATATTGTATGATCCATGTGGAACACAAATGAATGTACATGATATGAATGTGATGGGGGGGTGGTTTAGAACTATATATGACTCTAATTAATTAGGTATTATTTTTATTTCATGAGATACCATGTATGGTGCAAAGGAGGTTATCCTTAGAATATTATTTCTGGTTTTCTCAGCATCTAGGCTTATCTTATGCATATGATGTCATGTCTTATATTGATACTACATTCCTATATATCCTTTATTTTATCATCTTATATAATGATTCAATGTTCATATTTATAATTATAACCCATTTTATGTCATCTTTATATGCCTCCATAAAAACAATAATTACATTATCCGGGTTATTCTTTGATTATTCCCCATTGGGTCTTTATATCTCACATCATTCATATCTAGGTCCCCCAGTTGTCCCGTACAATTTTATAAGAGTGTGTGAATTTTAAGATCATGTAATGGTGTTTTAAATAATTCTATTGTATCCATATTTCAATTTATTATTTTATATATCTAATTACCCACATACACAAGTCATATCAATTCATTAGGATTGTATTATGTGTGTTTTATAAAATAAATCATGAAATCTGATTTATTAAAGATATTTAATGTCATATGGACACAACTTGATATGTCATTAATAGATTAAATAGTAGACATATCTTGGAAAAGACTCCATATGAGTTGTGGAATGGTATAAAAATAAAATTAAACCGTTTTAGAGTATTGGGATGCAATGTATTCAATAAAAACAAAAAGGGGAATAAAAAAGTAACCCAAATTCTATGAAGCATTATTTCATGGATACTCAACCACTTATAAAGATGATTTAGTATTTATTAGAAAAATAAATAATGTTTTGGAAGAATATTTGGATGGTTCTTTTGAAGATAGAAATAAATATCAACCCAAAGATACTATAGAAAACATTTATGATGCTATGTAACATTTAAATACCAAAAATAACAATAAATAATTTGACCTTGGTACTAATTTCTAAAATAAATATCTATTTTAATACAATAAAGGCCAACCTATCTTAGAAGAAGACATTGAATAATTATGTACTATAGTCTCAAGAACAATTTTGACACTAAAAACCCATCCTCTAAATGATTTTTTTGAGACATGGATAATGGCACTCAAACTCAATCATCACTAAAAAAACTAGGTTCAACATGAATCCTTTGGAATAATATTTAACCTATGAACATCAATGAAGAAATAAATTTTTATAATTTTTTGATAGATATGTTATATGAATTTAATAAATTTGAGACAAATAATTTTTTTGAATTAGTTGATAGACCTAAAGACTAAAATTCTATTATAACCAGGTGGTTATATATAAACAATGGTGATATGTTGAGAATGATTATTAAAAATAAATATAAATTGGTTTCTCATTTTTATAGTCAAGAAGAAGGTAATTATTATAAATATACCATTTCATAAGTAGAAATACATAAACCCATTAGAATACTGCTTTGGTATATAACATATCAAAATTTCAAACAATATAAAATAGATGTTAAGAGTGAATTTATAAATTTTTATATTATGGAGTATGTTTTTGGTGAGAAACCCACTGGATTTCAAATCCTAATTTTCAAAATCAGGTTTTTAAAATTTATTACGCCCTGTATGGTTTAAAAAAATATCATAGTGATTAGTATGATATGATTAACTCTTTATTGATTTAATTTTTTTTTCAAAAGGGATAAATGATCATACATTATTTATAAAAACTATTATGAAATTATGTGTTGGTAGTACAAATATATATTGGTGATAATATTTTCGGATCTTATAAGAACTCATTCTATATATAATGTGAAAAAATCCTGAAAAATGTGTTCGAAATGAGTTAATGGGTGAGATAAGGTTCTTCCTATGTTTTCATATTTTTAAAAATAATGAAACAATAATTTTAAATCAATGTTAATACACATTGTATAATTTAAATCCTTTTAGTATGTATAGTAAAAAATATAGTGATACTACCATGAGTACATCTTTTATGTTGGATTAAAATGAAATAGGGAAACAAGTTGAGAAAACCACTTACAAAGGTGTGATGGATGTTTAATTTACAAAACTATTAGATAACATGGTATTATTTATAGTGTTTGTATATTCTTATTTAAATAAAAAACATGGGATCTTCACTGAATTATAGGAAAATTATTTTCAGATTCCTTAAGTAAAAAAATTAATTTTTGAATCTTTTACTCTAGGAGAATATAATTTGAATTAGCTTGTTATTTAGATGGAGATTTTTGTGGCTGTAACATAGATAGAACATGAATCCCTAGAATATGTCACTTAATTGAAAATTATCTAGTATCCAAGTGTAGTATGAAGGATAATTATGTTTCATTATCCACTATATAAGCAGAGTACATAGATGCAGGATGTTATTGTGAAAATATTCTATGTATGAAACACACACTATTAAACTATTAATATCAATTTATACATGTCCCTATGATCTATGAAAATACAATTTTATATACATCTTTAATAAACATGTGTCTTATTCAAAGACAAATCATATTGATATATGGAATTAATTTTTGAGAGATCATTTCACAGAATGTGATGTAACTATACAATTCATTTTCCAAGAACATCATCTTGTTGGAATTTTCACAAATCATTTGAATATTGAGATATTAAACTATAACATACCCAATCATGGTATGATAAATTATGTGTAGCCTATTAATCCATCAATTATATTTAATCTTTTATGGTTATGTCATGATTCATGTTCTAACGCTCAGATTCTACAATTAGGTGCTATCATTCATGCACTATTATTTGGATGCTATCATAGGGTAATACTAATCAAATAATAATTTTGGGTGATAAAATTTGTAAGCTACCATTTTAGTGCTACTATTGAGAGATAAAATTTGGTGTTTTCAAACAAGTTTGCTACTGTGGATCTAGTTTCATGACTTCTTTTACTGTAATGAATTTTTTCCATTATCTCATTGTTTTGGTATTTAATTCAAATTCAAATACCTTATTTATTTAAAAATTTACATATTCCCTAAATGATATAAATAAATTTTAGATTTTGAATACTACCTCTTCAGTAATGCACCTTTCAATGTTATTATCCCTTTTTCTATTAAAACAACCCATCAGCCTTTAATCCTCAGGATCCTTTCTATAATGGAAATTATAATTAAAAATATCATTTCTAATTCACTTAATGACCCAAAAAATATAATAAATAAAATTTTTAACCTATTCGATCAAGAAAGCTAAAGAATACTCCAATTGTTTCTCAAGGACCTGTTGCTAAGAAGGAAAAGGAAGTAACATGGTTAGAATCTGGGAAATCACTGGTATGGAAAGTATTTCAAGTGTAAGAACATGTAGATTTTATTTTCAAGAATGAATATACATTCTATCCTAGATTTTTTTACAATTTGTATTTGTATATTGAGTATGAGTCTTTGGAAAAGAAAGATTATATGAGTACCTTGCTTGATAGGTATGGGATTGTTTATTATTGCAAGAAATATGAAAATGATTGAGAGTTACCCATTAAAGATTTTATGAATATTTTCCTGGTTTTTACCAAATCAGACATTAAGAATTTATTTATCCTTATGATATTATGAATATTACTAGATATTCCAATCTAATAGAACCTGTTGTAGTAAAACTAAATGTATAGTGTAGAATTATTTTCATGTTCATCCAAAACCAACTATATCCTAGAAATGGGTAATTGAATTTTTTATGATTCTGAGATGTTTTATTTATATATCTCATAAAGAGAGGGGATATGATAAATATGTATAGACATATTATGTTCTATATAATTAATTTTTTTAATCTTACCTTTAGATAAAATTCCATAACATATCTTAATATGATAACATTAATGTTTCAATATAAGGAAATTTTCCCTAATATAGGAGAAAAGGTTATTAAATGAGGTGGATTATATTTAATCTAGCACACCTGTAGAGGGATGATGGTGAATTTTCACCCATAGGATAATAAATAGGTTTTTGATATTGAACAGATTTATAAAAATATCAATCTACTGATGAATAACATTAGGCATAGTTTTTTGTTTGATTTGGGATTGGAACCAACTAAGGTTGTGTAATATTCTTCAGAAAATAATGGATGAGTCTAGTGTTAATGTTGAGCAAGGTTTAGTAGTTTTCATAGTTGAATCTATGAGTGATCTTGATACAATAAGGAGATAGAATACATCTTATAGACCTTCTAATTTGTCCCTTTTCATTACCTTTTATGGAATGATCAAAGGATGATGATATGATATTAGAAACTAAGTTTTCTAATGCTACACATTTTATGGTACATGATTCCAAAATTACAGAGGATGTAAATATGTTTTCTGATGAATATACTTATGATGTTGATGAAGAAAATGAGGGAGGATAGGTTAAACCACTATTATATATATATAAGTAAGGAGAAACTATAAGTGAGGATTCATATTGTAACCCAAAACGTTTTTCTCTAGGTAAAGTAGCTTGAAGCCTAATTTGGATAAAGGTATAAGAAGAACTGAACAAGGGGGATAAGTCTTCATGGTCAACTATTGATGGCCTAGAGTATTTAAATATATATTATGATAAAGATGATGATGATGGATTTAGTCTACCTATGAATTTTATAACTTCCATCTATAAAATTCATTCGAATCTTAAGGGATCATTGTTAGAGAGGATTGAAAAAGATGAAAATCCCCATACTTTTCAATCAGTAGTTCTGATGGGTTATGATGTATAAGCTACAAGATTAGTGCACGATGAGGGTTTCATTCTAGAGGATATTTTTTATGGATATCCTCTTGGACATGTTATACCTATACTTTTATTGGAGAGGTATTAACCCATTAATCCTCTCTACTCTATCTATTTGACTCAAGTTGATATAGATTCTTTTAAGGTTGATCTTTTCTCAATTATTGTTATGTTTTCTTTGGATTCTACCTCCCAGGGTAAGGATCCAAAAGGGGAGGAAATGTCAGTGCTAGTATCTATCATTTTTGTACATCTACAACTGATGATGTTTCTATGGATTATGAATCTAGAGTTAGAAAATAATAATATTTTTCAGTACATTTAATCCATTCACACTACTTTAGAAGGCATACGGGTGTACCATACACAAATTGATATCACCAAAACAGAGAATCTTAAGTCTCTTTCTTCTAGATATGGTGAATTATCTTCCAGTGCTCCTCCTATTTTTTTCTACTCCTTTTGATGCAAACATGGAGATAAGTATTGTTTGATATGACCTGTAATGTGTGTTGGGATCATGAACAACTTCACATTAAGAAGATCTATAACAAATCAAGTCCCATGTTGTGAATATCTATAATCATTCTAGGGAATTATTTAATGGGGATAGGGGAAATAGATATGTCATTACAATGAAATAATCGATTGTCTATATAATGTTTTCATCAAAAAATATCATTTATTGATTTATATTTTTGACTTAAAAAATAAGATTACTCTTATATATAAGGCCTTTAAGAATAGAGGGTATCAAAAAAATTATTGGTCACCTTTGTTAACGTTTTTATAGAAGAGTAGAGGAATTTATTTTGGGTGGTGGAGCTTGGTAGTAGTGTGATCTCTTTGTTGTTTGAGATGATTAAACCTTTTATTTATACTACCAAGACTCTTGTAATCTCTCCTTGTTCTGTTACTTATTAAAACATAATTATGAGCTCCTATTCCATCTCTAATTTAGAATACTTTCATAGTTTTCAACCCTTTTGGTCTTACACAAGTAGAAGTAGTGAGACATCTCAGACTTGGGGCCTCTAGTAATGTATTCAGGCCTCATGTACCACCTTTTACATCAAATAATCCTCTTTAATCCTCTATGGAATGAGATCCTATTGGTAGGTATTAATATTAAGAATATGATTAGGATCTGATAGAGATTTTTTATTTTTATTACATTTCAATGTAATATTTTTTAATAATCATAATAAAAATTCAGTGTCCATTTCTTTTCGAATATTCTATATTCTTTTATGCCATGTTTCTTATTTTATTTTACACTTCCCATTTATTCCCTTTTGAAAATCTCAAAATGAGGAAAAATAATGCATATGTATGGTTTATGGTTTTTATTGTAACCTTTTAGCATAATTAGTGGTATTCCAATTCTTTTAGAAAGGTAGGAAGATTTTATTATTATTTTGTTTCTGAAATGGTTTTTCACTAATATTTCATTGAGATACTTTTTTGAATTTATTTTATAACCATGGTTCTGAATCATCCAAAAGTGGAATATTTTTTTATTATAAAAATAACTCCTTGTTTTAATTCAGAAAAATTTATTTAAGAAAATTATTGATGCATTAAATGATATAATTTCGTTAATCTAGTATTTTACAAGAATTTATTGAATCAAAAGTTGATACCATTCAGATGGATTTTCTACCATAAAAAAACTTTATATACCACCCATAGTATTTTTCTCTCACCATATTAATTGTTCAAATACCATAAAAATTTTATACCATCAGAAAAAATCCACTATGACCATAACAAATCAACAACCACAAAAAAAAAAATACCACTTGAAGAAAATTTTCCATCATCAGACTCATTTCACTATCATAAGATAAATTCAACTAGATTCAACATATTATTTATATCATCAAGAAAGTTCTATGTATATTTATGGGATCCTCTACTATAATGAATAATATTCTTCTGTGAAGTCATACCATCTTTCTATAAGGAATTTTTTTATGTTGATTTCTGATTCCATTAAATCTTTTTGCTTCCATGAATACCTAAGAATTAATTTAAATTAAATTTTTTAAGGGTTAGTTTATATAATTTAAAACAATTCATATAAGTCTAGGTATGGGTATTTAATAATGATTATTCTTAAAGGACTACTTATGATATTTAAGGACAATGTCTACCTTTCTTTTATTTCATGTTTAGTATGGAGATTTAATTTATTAAAATAAAAAAAATAGATCATTGGACTTTTTTAAGAACTATAATTTAGAGAAACCCCTCATGAACAATTGTGATTATTTATTTTGATGGTTGGTGTTGTAAGTGAATATGATAATGTGTTGAGCAATGAAAATGTTAGTTGTACTAAGAATTATATGACACTCTATTTTTGTGTGTGAAAATTGAGTCGTTTTTATATCCCTAAGAAGTTACATAATGTATAGAATTACGTAAAATCCAATATAAGAAGAAGATCATTGTTTATCATCTCAAGATGGATCATAGAAATATAATTTCAAAACACTTCCATATTTCTTATATGTTATTCTCAATTTATATTTACATTCACTTTCTTCTTTCTTGTCTTGTTTATTCGTCAAGTATATTCTACTATAATATACTTTAGAGTACTTTTATACAATCATCATGTTTATTTTATGTTTTTATTCCCATAAATAATAGTGGAGGAGGCCATTTGTAGCATGGACTTCCTGATGTGTAGTTGTTTGCTCATAGACAATCTATGTTATGGATCATTGGGTTTTTTTAATAAACATGCATGATAGTGGAATTTTTTCAAATGGAGAGTAATAAGTATCATATTTATACTAAAACACTTTTTAAAAAATCCGTTTTCTGTTTAAATTTATTGTTCTCTCTCTATTTTGAATTACCAAACTCCTTTTAGAAAAATAGTCTGGTATTTAGATTTTAATTATGATTTAATTATTATTAGCATGAGTATGATAATTTCAAAAAGTAAAATTCTATTAAAAAATGACCTGATTTATGATCAAAATTTCGAGAAAATTTTCAAAATCACTAGATCTTTTATAATTACATCATTTGTTAACTAGGAGTTATTATTTTTGGGGTACCTTAAATGTTTATTTTTAAATTTTTTTCAACAAAATGTTTAGAATAATCAATTCAACCCTATTGTGAATATAACTAGAACTGTCAAGGATCAACAAAAATGAGGTATATCCTAATAACATGGGGATTCAAGGTACACATACTCTTTATTCTATATTTTCAAGTACATTATTTGATTTTGGTTCATCACATTATTCAATATCACACATGTCTTATATGAATGCTGAATCACCACCTCAAGTGAGGGATATTGAACTATCTATGAGAATACCTAGGGCCCACAAGGATTTTATATAATACATATAAATATTATATGATATATTTGTGGGAGGATACTTCATGAATATATAATTCCGCTATCCTTGGTAGAATTTGATGTAATTTTTCATATGAACTTGTTATTCATACATAGATACCATATCAATTATAAGGAGAAGTAAATATCATTTCACATTCCAGGTCATCCAATTTTCACATGTAAATATAATAATGATCTACCCTTGGATGAAAATTTTATAATATGGGTTCTAATACATAAAAAATGGACTCTTGACTCAAATTATTAAGGTGGATTTCAACATTGAGGAAATAACTATTCTATGAGAATGTATTGTTGTATTTTTTGAAAACCTTATTGGTCTTCACCTAGAGTGTGAGGTTGAGTTCTTGATTGAAATTATACTATGATATATACATATCTCAAGGATTCTATATGGAATGGTGCACATTGAATTGGAGAAATTAATGATGTATCTAGAAAAGGGTTTTTCCTATTTAAGTGCCTCTCCATGGGGATAACAATTATTCTTTATTAAGAAGAATTATAGATCAAATATTATTTACATTTAGTATTGTCATATTAACAATATCATAAATAGGAATAAAAATCATTTACCCTAAATCAATGACAATTTTGTTCAACTCATTACAGATCATACTTCTAAAAGATTTACCAATCAATCTAGATATCATTAGTTAAGGGTTAAAAGGGAGGATATTACAAATATATATTTTGGAATGAGGTATGGAAACTATGAATATATAGTTATTCCATTAAGATTTTATAATTTTCCTCAATATATAAATATGTAATGAATATATTCTTAAGAAACAATCTAGATTAGTTTGTTATTCTTTTTTATAGAATATTCATATTTTCACAAATATAAATTAAGATCATTTATAGACTATGTTAATGCCCTTATGAAAGGTGATGTTGTATAGAAAAGTTATGAAATATGATTATTGGATAAAAAAGTTATCATTCATGGTTCATGTAATAAAAAACAAGGGTATATATGTATATCCTTCAAAAGAAGAATTTATTGAACAATATATCTGTCCAACCACTATAATTGACTTCCATGGTTTTCTTATGTTGAAATGATTTTATCCACACTTTTTGAGATATTTATCGACATTGTAAAATCCACAATCCAATTAGGCTAGGAAGGAAGTGATATTATTTTAGATTGAGGGATGTGGAGAATGTTTTAGGGAACAAAAAATGGGATTGGTCACAACACATGTACTTAAAATACCCAATAGTGGAGAATGGATTTTAAAATATAGTAATTCCTAAATGAGGGTATTGGGATTAATCCTCATGAAAAATGAAAATTAAATTACTTATTCCTAATGAAAAATAAAAAACTCATTAGAACAATTTCATAATGCATGATTTGGATTTAGTGGTGGTGATATTTTCATTAAATATTAGTATACATCATCTTTGTAAAAAAAGAGTTTGTTATATATAATGATTACTAGATATTGGAATATATATTCACATAAAAGGAAGTGAATTTCACCAATTTTTATGGTTGAATTAATATAACACTATGATTTCCACATGCATTACCACCTAGAAATGGAAAATTAGGTGGTTGACGTTTCGACTAGGAAAGACCATGCTACTCTATCTATGATTAGATGAAAAAGAACTAATACTCTTCTATCTACATAGGATGAATTCTAAGTCATAATATGATGAGATAATCATATCTTTCTGAAATGACTGCTTGACTATCCATTCATGTAAAAATCAAATAATCCTATAATAAAGATTTAGATATAAAAAGAATGGTGTAAAATATTTCAAAGCTAAAATTTGATAAATATTGAGTTATAGGGTTTGGAACCTAGATATATATCCAATAAAAACTGTAATTGAAAATGGAAATTTTGGATTTCACTATATGAGGATTTCTATGGACATTACAATTAAATAGTGGGAACAAAAATTTCTACACTATAATGGTA
The DNA here is from genome assembly GCA_963277665.1 of Viscum album. Classification (NCBI taxonomy): domain Eukaryota; kingdom Viridiplantae; phylum Streptophyta; class Magnoliopsida; order Santalales; family Viscaceae; genus Viscum; species Viscum album. The sequence continues at coordinate 2,006,603,541 of OY728126.1, read as the reverse complement.
TGAGTACATCATGCATTTCTCATTGTAAACATGATACAGTAATAAAAAAGTTATTATTTGGGTATTGGGAACCCACCAGTACAACACACTGGAACTAGAGCCATTTTGTTAACCGAACTTGTCAACTCGCACATGATTAAGAACATGTTTTTACTATGGACAGGATTTAGTCGCTGGATATTCCAGGATTCATCTACATACCTATTCTACAATATGAGTCCTTATATACTTGAGTAAAAATTCTCAAGATATGGTATCCCAGAATATTCACTTTTATCCACTGTCAATACTTGAAAACCTTTCATGTAATGTTATATTATTTTAATTTAGGATAATATATTACATACTAGGTGCAATTCCAAGAACTGGAACAGATTGTTTTGATTAACTACTTTTTAGCTGCCTTAGAAGATACAATGTACTCGGAATCTCTAGGTATGGATACCACTGGATTGAATGATCTTTTCTTTCACATTACATTATCTTAAGTATTATAATAGATAAAATTGATCCAAAGGAATACTTGTTTGTGTCCTATTATAAATATAATCAATTTTTCTACACTTACAAAGTAAATATCCAATGTACTTACCTGAGTACAATCAGATAGTTCATACTACTTGACTAGAATTTCTATCAAATAAAACTGATATTTTACTACTATAAAGTATATTCTATTAATATCATATCTTTTGAATATCATGGAATATGTTATTGATCCATCATTTAGGCGTATGTAATCCAACTCACTACTTTAATCTCCTCTTATTCCCATGTATGTGATCCTAGAGAGATTTATTCCCTGTGGCATTGGAAACAATTATATCTTGAATTGTTGAAAACTTTCTTTATTCCATACAATTTTAGTATATTTAGGATTAATTAGGTCCAAGAAACCATTATATCTTCCTTGGTATATCATGTTCCCTAGAACATAGGTTTCTACATGAATTCAATCACAGGATAAGTACCTCAATCAGGGAATTATCAATCTATAAGACAAATAATTGTTTCCCATATGTTACATAACATATTAAACATGGAAAACAATGGAATTCCTACTAACATCTGGTAGAAAAAAGATAAATATATTCATTCTTAAAGAATTTTCAATGATCTTTTAACTTAATTAAATCCTATACAAGATTTCAGTACCATGAACCCTTATTGTCATTCTATGATGTCTTCATAACATTCTGGTTTCGTTGTATAGACACCTTCCATGAATGGTGGCCTTGACATCCAATGTCCAAATAAGTTATCGTATAAATTAACTATGAAAAGTAAAATTTAAAAATATTTATCCATAAATACTTCGTATAACCAAAAAAGACTTATTTTTACCACACTTGTACCATCCATGTATCACATCACTTGAATACCCACCACTATATAAGCAATAAGCCACTTTGTTATTTGATAAATGGAATCCATTATTGAATTTTAAATGACCTTGTCAATCACAAATTATTTTCATATACTCTACACTTGTATGAATTATTATTCACAATGAATAATGAACCACTGTCCAGAGTGAATACAAAACAATCACAATGTTTTTGTCCTTCCTACGCAGTATGTGTCACTAGAACATTCCTTTTCCATTGCTCTTGCAGAACATATTCCTATTAAAAAAACTTGTCCACCACAAGCATTGAAAAATTCCATGTCAATCTTTATACCACTATCTCAAATACATATTTTCATCCTTAAATAAAAATATAGTCTATAAGATGACTATATATTTCTATCATAGGGATTTCAGTAAAACCCTAAGAGAACTATATCTTGATTACAATAGATGCACAATCCATTTGTACTTAATGCATGTTTTTTATATCATCAAAAACTCATTTTGAATAGACACATAATTATTATGAAATAATATATTTCCATCATTTTGTAACTCATATGATATCCATTTTCATAATATTTGGCGTATGGTTTTGTAATAATTTTTCTATTTTCAAGGAACGTCTTGAAATATATAATGGAAGTATCTATAATGAATGATATTTAACATCGATTCTCCTTTTATATACAACATAACACTGATGTGTATAAGGAAATGTGAATTTAGTAATTACTCAACTCTACAATTTAGTTAATAAATGTAAACATGTAATACCCATCATCACTCCTCATTATTGACATCATAACCCTAATGTGGATAAGGCAATGCGTGTTTAGGAATTACTCAACACTACATTATATTTATCGATGAATGTTTGGTCAATATATTCTTCAGCATGATGTCCTGATGCAACTCATATCTTCTGACCATGAATATATCATACTTCCCTTTCAAATTACATAAACTCTTAAAGGAATTTAATGAAATATAATTACCACTACCATACCCTTGGAATAGAACACTATCTCTTGGTGAACTAATTATGAATGTTTTTTGGCGTACCTTTATTTCTAAGGGTTTATTTTTATGAAATAAATAATTTTATACATTAATAATACATATGTCTTTTAGCTCAACTGAGTCTAAATACTATACTGGGTATATCCTTGATGTTCCCTTTTAGTTTTATTGATATATAATTATATTTCCCCAACCAAGTAAATAAATCTTACATTTTATATTACTCATGTATTACTTATGTTTCATGTGTTACTGAAGTAATGGTTGATCACAAAGCACCACAAAAAACATTCATTCAAGAACATGGAATAATTTCTCCTTGTCTCCACAAGGAATGTGAGTTAAATGTTAATGGTAATACTCCATAAATTTTATACTAGAATCATTCACATGCCAATAGAGATGTCATGTACTTCTCACTCCTGACATAGGAATCAACCTTTATCATTCCTTTGATAGTATACATTACATTTAGTAATGTTTATAAATTTGTGTGGTTACTATACTTCAGTATACAGATTCAATAATCATATTTTATTTAACACCACAAAAGTATTTCAGAAACAATACTTATATTTTACTAATATTCACTGAAGAAGAAGAAGCTACTTTCTTATTCAATTTAGTTCATTAAATTAAACTTCTATAACTTTATTTCAGTAAATGTAATGAATATAAACTATTGTTTAATATCGAAAATCATTTCATTGAAGTATATAGAAAATTCTCCTTTGGCATGTAAACTCCCATTTTTTTATCGCCTTGATTTTTAATTTTCTCTCTATAATAACTAAGGATTAATATGTCTTTAATATTAATTTTTACTTAGTGAACCTTACCTAAAAAGGAAATGAATAATTTATTCAATACTATTTTTATTGTAACCTAAACGATACTATATTAAATGGGTGAATATGATATGAGACAGGATCCATTAAAATATCATGATCAGTCTATCAATTTACACATTTCCTGTGTAATCATCACTTTATTCATATCTTGCTTCACCCTCTCCTTAAAAACTACTTGAATATGAGACTGCATGTTATATCACCCATTTCCAAATGTATGGAACCAAATTAAATTAGATATTGATTATAACATAATTACATAACCGTTATATTTTCTAAACATGAGTCTCATGTATGTAATTTTACACCATTTTTTCAGAGATGACCATACAAGTATAAGGACACTAACAACTTGAATTTCCCATATTGTAGTATTTTTTTCATGTTCTTGTAATACTATGGAAACATGTTCTAGTGTGTAAATTTACTATGCACATTAGATATCAAAATATTTATTTGTGGTATAACATTCCATTTATCTATAAAATTAAATTCTATCAAATTATTACTTTTGGTCTCGATTACTGATATAGGTATTACTGATTAATCAATAAATGTATCCCACTATTTTAACGAATTCTAGGAACCCTACATACTATAATTATAATACATTGTCTCGTGATTATTTTATTCCCAAGGGTACCTGATCTTACAATCATATTATACAATCTATGCCTACACAAATACTAGGATAATTAATATTAGGCTTTTAGTGACCAAATACATTAACTTGTGAATCCATGATCTGTTGAGTGATGTCCTAGCTTCTCAAAATCGTAACCTTAATTCCCCCAAAAACATTACTCTAAAGCGTTATAATGTTATCTATGGACAATAATTACTACCAAATTATGTTAATTCATCCCATCATTATCATATAAACTCCTTAGTAGTAAGAGACAATGGTTGACCAAGCACCCCAAACACTAGGTTTTGTTCAAATTAAAATGATGGAAGGCTATTAAGAGATAATATTTCTTTTAGAGTTTAAAATTTTTAAATGATGAAATGAAATAATTTTATATTTCCTTAGAGTATACTATGGGATCACACTCAAAACTGACAATAAAATAAATATAAAACTATCGATCATGTCACATGTTAATTTTATTTATGCATGCTTGTTTATTATTCTATCAAGCCATTCATAAACTACACATACATAAAATAATAAACCATGAAAAAAATAAATTGATGGAATGATCATGATCCTGTACTAATGGTTGATCCATTGAGTGAATAATAGATCAACCTTGACCCTAGGGGTGTCTCATTGAGTCATGTATCTTACGACTCAAGTTGCAACACCTGCCCATTCAATGCATCAAACTCCTATCTGGTTTGTCGCCGTAACTCGGCGTAATGTTCTCCACTGAACACCTTATTCCTTTTATGATAATACTTTCATGTATGATAGGGGGTCTTGGGAGTATAAAATACAATTGATAAAATCTCCATGCATTCCCTTAAACATATAATGAGATAGATGAATCACAAATTTCTATATAATAAACTAATTAATACAAACCACCATTTCAATAATTAAAAGAATAAATAAAAATGCACCAAACATACATTGTTCAGGATATGGATCATGATCAGTCAATATTCATTAAACTCATGTATTTAATTAAATTCATAAATTAATAATTAAATCTGAATTGAATTATTTTCGGAGAGAAATTTTATTGAATTGAAAATTCACTCTTATTTTTAATTTAATATTTATGTCCTTCAGACCCATTAATTTATTTAATTTTAATGGAAAAAATTATATTAGTTAATAAATTTTATTTAACCCCTAAATTAAATAAATTTTACTCACAATGGTAATATAAATTTTTAAACCCAACATTAATATTTAATTATTTTAAATTAAATCCAAAATTATAATAATTAATTTAATAAATTTTTGATTATTTAAAAATAAAAGTGCCCCAAAATACCTGGTCAGGGGCTGTGCGGGTGGGGATGAATTATCACAATCCCATTTCAAGTCATCGAGTCCCCGTTTAGGGGAATTCTTGGCCAGACATACCTGTCCAAACCCATACCAGGTTGGGAATTATTGCCCGGGTCCATTCTAGGGTGAATTGGGCATATAGAAGGGGGTTACCTTGTGGCTAGGATTCCTGTAGGGGATAGACGATCTCATAAGAGGAGTGATACTAGGGTTTTTTCTCACATATGTTTGGTCAGGACCTCTCAACAATGGTGATCATGGGGTGGTGTAAGAGAGAGGTGACACGAGATGGTGGTGGTTGGGGTAGTGGGCCACCTCAGTGGATGGGTTTCTATACCAGAACAACATGATGTTGAGATCAATCGGTCGACTTATATCTGGATTTGGGGGGGGGGGGATCCCACTCTAGCCAATGACTAGAGCATGTGAGGGAGGTAATAACAGCTACTCGAGGGAGGTGAAGGTAAGAAGACTCCTGTGGTGCCTGACTTGGGTGGTGATCTGGTGGTCAAGGGGATGGGTGCTCGGTGCTAGGAACCACTGAACAATGGAGGTGGGAATGGAATCACACAATAGTTGGAAACATATTTTATACGAATGGTGGGGGTGGAAAATATTTTGGGCATATTTAATGATGGTAGGAAGGGATGTCGCTAGTTTCATTTGGTGAAGTATAGTTGGGGATGTCCGGAACCACAAAATTGTGGGAGAAAGACTCTATCGTGGAGTAGGAAATGCTAGTGGAATTGGGTGGTTGGAAAACAGAGGGGAGAAGTGGTCTAGTGGGGATAATATCTCAAAGTGGGAGGCCATGGTTACAACATGAGTAGGGCGATGGGGGGGACCCCATAAAAATTCACCCCCTTTTGATTTTTTTCTTTTATGTTTTGTCACAACCTTTTTTTACTTACTAACCTTCGAAACCCCTTCATTTTTTTAATTTTTACACAAAACACTCAAACTTATAAAACCATAGGCTTAGGAAAAAAATTGTACTATTATAATAATAATTTTTTTATAATAAAATTATGGGTTCTAGAAATTACAGATCTGACTATCAGAACACCGAAGGAAGTTAGGGTTTACCAAAAAAAATAAAATATGTGTCCCTTCAAGTATTTCAAAAAATATATAAATATAAATGATATTAATTTTAATACATAAAAAAAATACTTCAATTCAACTTAAAAATGGGTGTTTGTAGACTAAACATCTGGTGATGGATTTAACCAATTTCTACAGTGTAGGGTGTATAACGACATCCTATTTTCAATTTAATAAAAATTTAAATTTTCAGCTTGCATAAATTCTTCAGGGGTATCTAGGATACTAATTTTTGGTGGTGGGTTTGTAAAAAAAGTTTTGAAACATTTGATTTAAAACATTTTCACTGATGATCAACATGACTATACCGTCATCAGTGAATCACTAGCCGATATAAGCCTGAAGATATTCACAAGAATAATTTAATCACAAAAATAAACTAAATAAATACCTATTTTAATATGAAGAACTACTGGATATCTACACATCACCTATGACCATTTCCTAGTGGATCCTAATTTGAATCCCTCTAGTTCATCCACACATGCTTTAAAATCTTGCATGAACATCGATTTTCACAATTTAGGTGTGATCACAAAGTACCAATGACGCCTTCCACATCCCGACGATCACCACTACTCTATTCCATAGATCTATGAAGAAGTATAATGATCAAGATACTAGAGCTATAGTCTCCCCATTATTAATTGGGAGCGAGAAGAAGAGAGGGAATTTCTCACAATTGAGTAGTGAATAATTACAATTAAGATCTTAGTCTACTATATTTATTGTGAATCAATAAATATATGAAATAAACTCCCAATACACAATTTTCTATTTCTCACTATATAAATGATATATTAGAACCACTATACTCAATCATAAATATCATTTATATTTTAATAACATTATTTAATATAATAATTTATTATGTGATAAAACCTGATCCATTAACTCAACTCATCATTCCTGACAACATTAAACAAACTTTGAATATTTCAAACTATTATTTGTCCAAATAAAATATTTCAGAATATATAAATTTTGTACTAATTTCTCTTAACATGAATCATATGAATTTATTTATTCATTTATTGATCATACATCCTTGAACAAAAAAACCAGAGAGTAGTGGTGGGGCCAAAATGTCAAAAGCTTAGATTCACCAGAATAGGGTAGACTTTTGAATATCCTATTGTGTGTAACCCTCTAGTCCCTTGTCTCATTTTTAGTGAATACTATCCATAGAATAAGAGCAGAGTCTAACAGCCCATCGAGACCCCTAGTGAGATATGGATTAGTCGTACAAATGAACACCAACCTATAAACACAAATGGTGTAATAAAATTTTTTTATCTATAGATACCTCATGAAGCAGGATGCACACCCGTGTCATTGTCATTTTCATGATTTATTATTGGTTGATCTAACTAGATAGATTTACCCTTAACACCATGACCATATATTTACGAAGGTACTTCCATCTTGATCAACTATAACAAAGATATATATCTTCCTCAACTCTAAAGAGACAAATTCTATCCCGATCATTCAACCAATGTAATACCACCAATGGAGTACCCAACACAAGCTATATCACCACAAATTAATTATCTTGGTTTTTTTCCTTCGATTAAAGTATGCAATAAAATGGAACACATTGACAATGATCACATGTTAGGAGACAAATAAAAAATTCCCCAGATAGGAACATCCAATGGAACCCAAACACCTAATAGTGAAACAAATATTATGTCCATTAAGACTAATTTATCTAGAACATATGACCTATTTTTACGATTAATGTCATATTATCTTGAGGTTATCATTATAAACAAGGATCTACTACAACCTTTTGATATGAAATTTAATCAATGGACATTACCATTAAATAGTAGACACATAAATGTCTACACTAAATGGTAAGAGTACATCATGCATATCTCACTATATACACGATATAATATTCAAAAGTAATATTCAATATGGCTATAGGGAACACACTATTGAAACAATGTTTACTTTCCAATGAATCTAACACATCGTATTTTAAGAGGTATAATAATCTCACAATTCTATCTCTTGTATTAAATTCAAGTATTCAATATTCTTACATTGTTTTATATTGAACCTTCATCTAAATCAATATTTCTATAACTAATTAATGCATAAGAATTTGAACAACCCATGGTTTATGTTACTATCCAACAAATAAAATCTAATTATATATAAACATATCTGAATAAATCCCTTGAATGAGGTATAGAAACCCATTAATGTAAATTTTTAGAATCATATGAAACAAAAATATTATCACGGTAGACAATGATACATTAGGTATCAAACTAACCTCTTTTTACCTTCTATAATATAATACAGATCCCTAAGAATAAAATCTCGACATAGGGACAGAAATGCCGAGACATAAATCGAAATTCCTCAAAGCCTAAAGAGCATTACCCTGATTTATAAAAGATATAAACTAGTACTATGTGATAAAATAAACCATTGGTGAATGAATTTATCTAAAAATAAAATATTACAACAAATGAAAAAAATAATTTAAATCTATTTTACACAATATAGTAAAAAATTCATTTTAGTAATAAGAGATGTTTTATTAGGTCCTATCCCATTATTTATTTTCATAATTTGGTTGTAATTAAATTAATGTGGCTCAGATTTAGTCATATGAATCCAATTATAACATCTATAAAACAGATCTATGAATCTCTAATGATGAATTTTGAGATATCTCCTCTCTCAACAACATGTCCAATCTTATTAATATATCTACCAAAGTTCACATGTATATGGTGAAACAAAATCATTAGAATATCTCCAATGACACTGATAAATATCGATTCATTATAAAATACAAAAAATTAAATGGTAATAAATAATGATAAAATGAATATAGTTTCATCCAATAACTATTATTATTCTAAAACATAACATATCTAAGAATTTCAAAATAGGAATAACAAATTTTAATAGAAAAAATTCAAGATAAAGTATAAAAATCACACTAGATTTCAATTACATTTTTTAAAACATGTGTTCTCCTAGGAAAAATAATTCTAAAGAACATTATATTATATAAAAAACAAATAAAAAATATAGATTCTAGCAATGCTAATATAAACTACCAATTTCCAAAATTCCCATTACAAAATTCATATTTCATAAAAAACCACTCATTTTAAGGTTTCATCAATCATAAAAAATTAACACAATATTACTATAGCTCCCCACTACCCAAAAATGGAGATTTCAATCACATGAATAGAACCAAATAATCATTCACCTAATGATTTTATTTAAAATGATTCATCACTCATTCATATGTGAACCCAAAACCCTCTAATTCAACATTAAAAGGAGTGAGTTGTTACCTTTCAGAACAGATATGTTTAATCATTTATCATCATAACACAATACTTATAAAAATAACATCAAAATTTTTTTTCACACATGATCTCAAACTATAAAAACATCTAACAAAATATATTTTTAATATGTATTAAAAAACAATCTGATCCCATTGTGTTATAAAAAAACTAATTTATCATATTTCAATACCATTATAAATAATAAAGGTTTATCAAAATCAAGATAGTCAAATAAATCATCTTTTAAAAAAATGTATAAGTGGATAATAAAACTGATATATTTCATCGAAGCCACATTTCGAGAAGGAATTTCTCAAATTCTTGTAATATTTCAAAATTAATGATCCTTTTAAAGAAAACATACATTTAATATCATCAAAATATTCTGTCAATCATAATTAATGTTGTGAATGTCCAAGCCCCCTATATAATTATGTTGTTAATTGTTTATTTACATTTTAATGAACTATTATATTCTAGAATGATCTCATGTAACTCTATGTTCAATAGTGCACAATCTTTAGTGAGTTGCATGACCCCTATGTAACTCCCTGTTCATAATGTATAGATGAATAATAGTTAGAGGGTACATGTTCCAAAGTTGGTAATAGAACCCGCGATTCCTTTTCATGACCTATTACTAATGTATAAAATGATAATTTCTACACCTCATATATTATATTATATAATATAGATTTTATGGCCAATATAACTCTCAAAATAATTAAAATAATTAAAATAAAATATATGGAATAACATAATTTATATAAGATAATGAAATAACCATTTCCCCATCCTCAGATAAAAATTATTTATTATGATATCAAATATTTCACTATCACCATAAGAGTAAGATAAGACTCCCAAATGAAGAAAATTGAATAGATAACCTCTTGTTTATTGACAATTACATCTAAATATTTGTATGAAAAAAATCTTCTTGATTTTTTATTCTTTTAAAATGGTATGATTGAAAGACACTAATAGGATCTTAATATTCATGAAAATTTATATTATGGGATCTAGATAGATTTGGGAGAATTATAATATATGGAAGAAATCCATACAATCCATTGGGTAGGAAATTCAATGACGTGGATGTCACCACATTCAGGTCGTATAGTTAGATTTAAATTCACGTAGGACAAGTGTACTAGAAATAACAATTTGAATAGAAAAATGGGTATTTCAAATGCTTCTATATTTTATGTAAATGCTTGTGAATGACATGGAAATATAGAATGAGTATGGAACATACCATAGTGAACAAGTGTATTTATGATCAATATAATGTTCCAGTGTGTAACAAATTATAGTAAATGGAATTTTTCCAACAAAAATTTCAAGAGATGGGTTTGAAATAACATAAATCTACTATGAAAGAAGAATAATAAGTTGGTTTTCTCATTAAGAAATCATGGTGGAACCCAAACTGGCTGGTTACACATTGAGTAATCCATAACATAGGGCATTGAGAATATGGCGGTGCTATGACATGGTGAGGAAGAAATGTTTCCATGGCTCTAACTTGGATGAAAATAATAAGGCAATTTTATGTTTGGATACAATTAACTAGTGGTGAGTATAGGGATACAATATTTGGAATAAAAATGAAATAACCCTACAGGATTGAGATTTGAAGAGTGGGAATTTCATATTCAAAGAGTAACGTGGAACTAATAGTGGTCATTTTGAAGTACATCATGATCTGGTGAGTTGATCTATATGAAAAAATTAGTTGTGGTTTTTATATTTCATGAGATATTTTATGACTCAAAGAGAGATGATTGACTAAAAATAATACATAATTTTTTGATGTTTTTTTGAAAAATTATTAATATTTTAAGGATTGAAGAAGGGTTACTCGAAGATTATTTCATGTCTTAGAGACATATTATTATAAAAAAAAGGAGAAGTGGTTCATGGTTGATAGTTTATAAATAAAAGGGAGAAAAATTAAAGATTTATGTTTGATGGAAAAGAAGACACAAATAATATGATATTCATGTTTTATCTTAGAAGATCAAGGATGTTTATCACATGGTTAGGGTAAGATATTTTTTTTAAACTCTTGATGGTTGAAATTAAATTCTATTTTGTGAGAAATTATTATTTTCACTCAACAAGTTAGTGAATTATTTCTTTTGATGATAATAGTTTTGAATCATTGTTTAATTGAGGTTGTAAAATTGATGGTCTTTTATTTACACTCTAAATTATAGTAAACAATAAGATCACTTTGAGAATTAAAAAAAGAAGACAACTCCACTATTTTTACCTTGGACATATCCTTGTGTTTGAGAACCAGGTAAAATTTATTATATATCACTTTATATATTATAAAACATTAAAAATATTATGATGGATAGTGAAGAGTGTTTTGTCTAAAATGGATAATGATCATTGGTTGGTTTGGATTAGAAGGTAATGCCCTAATTCACTCCCATAATAGGATATCTTCGCTCTCTGGGGTTAATAAGTAGAATCAAAGAATAATGATCTTAGTGGAGAATTATATCAAGGAGTCCATGGTAGTTACCATCAATAAAAAATATTTTATAATATTTAATGGAAAAAATTTCATTTATAAAAGAATCAAGTAAAACACTATTTACTTTCATTAGTTATAAACAAGTATTAAAAAACCATACATTGAAGTTTGGTCAACATTTAGATTATATCTTTACTGTAATAATATTAAAATGTGATTTACATTGAAACTAAAAGAATTAACACATTAAGGGTTTCCTTATCTAACTAAATATACAAAAAGGTGATGTAGTGTAATTCTTCACACACCGTGTGTTAAAAAAAATCAATATTCATGAAGGTGACTCTATGGTTTGTGAAACTATATTATAGTTTATATGGAACATTATTGAAACTATGGTTTATCAAATGGGACAAAATTATTTTGAAGAATACCATAAATATATTATAGAGATGAAGAGTCCCATGAAGGACTAAGGGAACTCACCTAAATGTGGTCTGCTCACACCTAGACTATACACAATAACGGTAACATATATTCCCCTGTATGAAATTGAAGGACAGACCACCCCTAAGAAAGGTACATGCACAAGGTACCTATTCTATAGACATTCATGGAAAAAAATCCATTGATCAAGGTCCCATTTTTTCATATAAATAGTACCAGGAGGCTCCTCATTAGAAAGATTAGAAAATCAAAGAAGCCTCCAAGCTCCTTTTTGGAAAAAACATCACCCCTGTCATAAAAAAACCCTTAGGTAGTTCTACAAAACCCAAGCGAAGTGGGTCAGAAATCCCACCAGGTTCTAAAACAAAAGACACCTACATGAATATATCTCCCCCCTAGTTGAAAAAAATAGCATGAAGGTCCCTTCTATAACCCAGGACCTACATGAAACCCTTCCAGAGACCCTTAAAGAGAGGCAGAGTTCCAAGACTAAATCCTTACCCAAGTGTTGTTTCCTAGGTTTTCCATCACCCAAGGTATATCCATGTCATGTAGAAATACCCCTTATGTGATGAACATCTAGCTCCTCTCAGGTATTTCATAATGAACCTCTTATTCACCAATCCTTGCCCTTCGTGGGACACCTTCAACCACCCTTTCAAGCCAAATTGATCAGAATAGGTTGAGTAAACTATTGAAAAACATGAAGAAGATATGTTGAACATGAGGAAACATCCAGCTCAATATTACATATCATTCATGTTTTATACTTAACCACTCCCCAATAATAAATTATATAGGTGTTGTTGGAATATTGTGGGAACAATATCCACCTCAATATATGAAAAAACCTCCATCACTTAATAGAAATGGTTTTAAATTTTTATTAGTATCAAAGTCAGGGCAAGGTAATAAAATGGTTACAATTCTACATTGATTCCGCAACTCTCCTAGGTATATGACATTAAAATTTGGGAAACAGTAAGGAAACCTTCAGTGTGTGTTTTTTAGCGTGTTAAAATGGTTTTTTAGCATATCAAATAAGTACCATATGGTGTTAATATTAGTGTATGGGGTGAACACAGAGCATTTCACTTCACTGTTCTCCCTAATCAGTAATGACTAAAAAAAATTACATCATAAAATGTTCTAGTTTCGGGATGACTTCATCCAATGAAATATATTCAAAACTGAGGAAATTATCTTCCAAAGTAGTACCCAACCAACTCTTACAGATGTGATGATATAAGAGAATATGAAATTAAAATACTTTTTAATCAATAATCTGAAAATATCAATAAATTATACTATTTAGGGGAATTTAATTGTTGGATAGTAGAAATGTCACATATAGTACAAAAGTCTTGATAAGTAGGTGGTTCAGGTGAAAACTGAATGATTCTCCTAAACCATGTTCAGACATTGATCCTTAAAATTAATAAGGAAACAATGGAAGTAGTAGCCACATAAATAAAATAGAAAACCCAACTCCTAGGGCTAGGTAATTTTTTAACAAAACCTTTTCTGCCAGCAAACCAGGCATGAAATGTTATGGAAGTTGAACGAGAATAGCCCCATATCATAAGGATGGGGATTTTTTATCTCAAAATCATCCTCCCTAGAGTAGGTTAGTATTATATCAAGTATTGGGAATGAAAAAAATGAATCCCCACATTTTTTTATATCATGATTCAGTATCCTCATTGGGTACACACATGACCAAACAATCTGAAGATTCCCATCAGATTACCTTCTGTCGAATAGCTCAAAGAGAAACATAAAATGAGGGTACACAACCTCATGGATGGTGAAAATGATAACAGTCTCGTAAAGAGACTAATGAAGGTATTTTAATGAAATTAACATAATTGGATGTTATTAAACCACCCCAGAAGAACCTACAGAACATGATAATAATATGATGGTGTTGGAGAAGAATATTTCAGTTGATAATATGGTCCACACCAGAACAAATTAAGGAGGTTTGTGTACCTAGATCCAAAGTCTTACTCTAAATTTTTGAATTCCCTCAACTAATAAATTATTACGTCCTCAAAGAGCAACCAACAAAGAAAATAGTAAAGGTAAGGGTTCAGCTCACGTGACTCTTAATGAGGTTGAACCCATTACACGTGAGGAATGATTTACTCAGAAAGAGAAAGAGAGAAAGGAATTTATAATACTCATTGTATAATTATATTGAGGGAAAATTCTTAATGGATATGTTCTATAAAAGATCCTCAACTCACACTCTAAACTAGCACACCTCTACAAAGATGGTTCTCTACAACAACCAAGATAGATCCAGGACATCTACACAATGGGGGGTACCAATAACCTATATATATGGATTATAAAACATCATATTAGGAGTTCCCTCTATTAGATACACAAAAAAAAGGGACAGATGAATCCTTATAGACCAACCCCTATAGGTTACCCCTGATAGATACCAATAAGGACACCATAATGGCCCAACCTATTTCTTACTCTATTCAATCTACTACTAAAATAGAAATTAATCAAGGGATCATAAATACTATTGAGTCCCCAATGTATTTATTGGTAGATATGGATGAATGATGTGCATTGGTAAAATAAGAAAATAATACTTAACATGAGTGGGTTAATCTTACTCCTCCCCTTAAATCTTTGGGAGCCATACTTTTCCAATTTTTAATTGCTCAAGAGACTTAGAATTTTTTTTTCACATTTATGTACTATTGTTATGCCATGATGGGGACAAAAATGCAACATGGGGTAATGAAGATAAACTACTTCATGAAAACATTACAGGGGGCACCAATTGTATGGTACACCAGTTTTTTAGTTCTATTAAATATAGACTCAGATGATCTCCCTCAGAAGTTTCTCTTCCAATTTATATCCATGCAGTATAAGATAATAAACATCTAAATCTAAAGCTACAAATAGCAGGATAATGGGAGGGTCTCCGATTTCATTTCTTGGTTGAAGGGGTGACATACCCTTTAAGCCTTCAACTTCCTCAAGAAGGCTTTTTTTTTCAGATTTATATAGAATCTTAATGAAGAGTCGTTCAGACCACTTATCCTTATAAAATATATAGTATGATTTCAGGATCATTCCACAATTTCTCAAGGAAAGGAAGACTTCACCACCAAAACCGAGGCTAAGCCCTAAGTAGTTAAACAATAATAAGGAAGTATGTTAGAGATAGAATGGGTTGAAACTATTTCACTTAAACCAACCCTTGAACAATATCTTGCTTGAAATCCCACTTCATATCATTCAGTCCCCCATCCTGACTGCCAACAAAAACTTCCACCTCAACCTGATGATCAAAAGGAGTAAAGGAAAAAATTTTTTGAGGATATGAAAAATAATGTTTATTATTATTGAAATGACCATGTCCCTGGATACTTTATCTTGACATTGGAGAACAACATGATGATGTTTCCAAAGACCATGAATCCCAAAACATATAGTGATGAAGATCTCCAAAACTATTTTCCCTTCCATCAAGCATTGGTAAAGACTATCCAGGAATGTTTTTTTCAATGACATCCCATAAAAGATGGTGGACTCTAGCAAGGTGAGGCTGGACAAAACACCTATGCAATTATCATGCATTTCTTCCAGTAATCCAGATGGGGAGAATTAATTCCATGAAGTTAACATCAAAGATACATAGAATTTTAGTGACTTCACGGTTAGGAAGTTGATCAAATGTATTCATGATATCCTTCAATCATAGTTGAAACAACCAACTATGCCCCTGGCCACTTCCACAGTGGCACAACTGACTCCATCATCACTACATCCTTCCCAAATCTAGTATTTCAGGAATGGACATAGATGGATGAGTGGGAATAAAACATAGGAAGATGAAACTATTTAAATGATGAAGTCATTATTGACTCTCTCTGACATCATGCCCACAATCCTTAAAGAATGTTCACCGACCCTCAAAATGGTAAAACTAGAGTCAACCCACCATATGAACTCCTCAATAGATGTGTAGTTTATCTTTGATTCCACTAATGTTATTAACTTATTGGATCACTTATTGGATGATGAATGTGACTATGAAATCAAATTTCTAACATATGATCATGGAATTAGGGGATGTGGCTACCAAAGATGAGGATACAGGGGAAGACAGGGTCATTCAACAAATTAATACACCAGAAATGTCTCCAATAAGAATGTATATTTGGCATAATTTCAGGGGGATTGTCATCTAGTGAGATGAATTAGAGCATGAAAGTTCTCCCACACTCTCATGAGTTTTCCCTAACTCAATCATTTTGGATAATCAATAAGAGATGGCATTGTCGCCTAACCAACCACTGCACATAGGAAGACCATGTTGACCTAATATATATAAGAAAACGTGTCTTGAACTCCTATTCTAAGGGATATCCTACAAACATTGAGTATTTACGTTATTAATGTTCTAGTAAAAGTTCATCCTCTTGATGGGAAGAATTGGAATTTGGACCATAATTATGGAATTCTAAAGTAGTAATCCTTGATGTTGGACAAATTTTTAATATTGGATGCTTTGAGTCTTTAAAAATAACTTTAGGTAGCACTCATAGAGACTTTATGTAGACCACAATAACATGAGGTAAGTGTTTCTACTATCGAAGTATATCATGAAGAAACAGATCATTCTGAATTCCAAACAATCATTTCTTTCAAAAAACATAAAAAATTTCCATTAAATAAGGAAACTTCAGACCTTTGTATATATCTGACTGGATAAATGACATTGATATCTGTTGAGCCTTCATTGATAAAGACTCAGGAGTCGCCCTCATTTTGGTCCAAACACTTCATCAATGTGGTTACATTGAGTCTCACTTGTCCCCATACTCTTTAATGCTATGGGGTTATTATTAGAGTGAGAAAAATCCTCTTGGGGAAATTAATATTAAGGCTTAGTTTGAGGATCTTGTATCTCACATATAATTTTCAATTGTTTGAAAAGATACAACCATTAATGTTATTCTGGGATTGCCTTAGATACATCAACACACATCTATTTCATCACCATACGACCAATGCTTTAAATATTTCATTAATAGTAAAATTGAGACATTTCAAGGTGATAAATCCAAATTTAAATCTTATGAATCACAATACATTGAAAAAGGATTATATAAAATAGAATATAAACAATACATGATCAATAATTTGCCTTGAATCAATACCCCAAATGGTTTGAAGATGACCCTCAACAATCCCTTCAAGATGATTAGTGCATAGTATGTGCTACCCATCAATAATATCAGGGAACTAGTTATGAATTTGAGTACATATTTATTATATTACATGATATCAATAATAATGGCTCATCTCAGAAACACTAGAGAAGTAGTTAAGTCTATTTTTAGTGAAGTAAGCCCCGAGTGAGCATGACATCATTCCATCCATTGAGGTTCAAAAAATATTTGTCTCATCATCCAGTTTAGAAGTGGTTTTCGTGTCACTACGGGAAAATGATGTTGCATAGTCTTTGGCGCTTGTCTCTCATTTGGAGCTTCAAAAAGGACCCACATCATCAGTCATATTAGAAGTAGTTTATTCATCTTCTAAATGTCAAAATATTGACTGCTCCAACAATTAGTAGAAATTTTCCTTATCACCCACTTCCCCTAAGAATTGGGAAATTTTGGATGAAGTGGAACTAGAGGAAGTCGAAGTGGATTAAGTCCTCAAGGATTCCCAACCATCATTCGAGGAAAGTGTCTCAACCACTATTTATGAACTCATAGAAATTAATCATGCTTTATAAGAGGAACCACAACCCACTTTGATTAGTGCTTCCATGACTAATGAAGAACAATAGGTATACACATACTTCATGACTAAAAATCAGGATGTGTTCACCTGGATTTACATAGAGATTCTTGGATGTGATATTGAGGTGTCCACTCACTACCTGGTCTTGCCTGAAAACCATCATGGATATAAGAAGGCAACGAGAATGTCACACACGAATCCCACATCTGAAATTGGGGCGGAGGATGACAAGATTATCAAGGCAGAATTCATCTAGTAAATTCAATATTTGGAATGGTTGGACTGTATTTTCCTTATAAGGAAGAAGAATGGGAAAATAATGCATGCATTCATTTTAGAGATCTCCCATGAAACTGTCTAAAAGATGACTTAACAATTCCATTCATGGAGCTTCTGATTGATTAAATATATTTCTATCAATACCTCTCCTTCATGGATGGATATTAAGGGTATAAAAAAATTTCATAGACCTTGAAGATGAGGAATGTATCACCTTCATGGGCCCTTAGGTAGTATTCTATTATTGGGTAACACCCTTTGGGTTGAAGAATGTTGATGCCACATACCAATGTTCCATGCATCACATCTTTAAACCCTTCCAAGAGAATTTTTTGAAACCTATATTGATATTATGGTGGTTAAGTACTACAAAAATCCTAAACACCTAGATGACCATGATACCATATTCAACAAACTAAGACTTTATAGATTGAAGATGAACCCCTTAAAATATGATTTTGATGTAACCTTAGGAATATTTACCGACTATATCATATTCCAATGTGGTATCACAATTGACCCCAAGAAGAAAAAAAAATCCTTAGTATGTCACCACCTCAAAACCTAAAATAATTGATGGGATTTTAGGGAATACGTTCCTATATCCTGGTGATTTATAGACTATCTAGAAGGCATGTTCATACCCTTCATGAAATTGATGAAGAATTGGGTTGAATATACTTGGACCAAAGACTATTAGGAAGAATTATATAGCCTCAAGGAGTATCTATTGACTTTAACACTATTAATTCCACCCGTTGAAGGGAATCCTTTTATATTGTATGTGAAAACACTAGATTGATCAATGGGAACTTTCATCACCCAAAATAATGACGTTGAGATTGAAAACAACCTTTAATATCTCAGTCTAAAAATTATTGACAATATGAATCACTATTTTGAAATCAAGAAAATATTCATGAAATTAATCTTCACAATATAGAAAACAGAGGCAGTACCTATATACACATGATGTCTATTTGGTCTCTCAAAATAACCCACTCAAATATATCCTCATTTTTGAAATGTTTATATGATGTTTGGCATGGTGGGTGGTTATTCTATTGTAGTTTGATATATAGTTTATGCCTTAGACATTGTAGAAATTCCACGAATTTGGTAATTTTCTAACAAAACATCCATCTTCATAAACAACATCATTAAATACTAAATTTTAAAATGAATATATATTTTATAATCATCAAATTTCCCAATATATGGGAAATGTATTTTGATGGATGAAATGTGCCTGTCTCGGGGTGTGAAAGGATCAATATTTTACTAAGTTAAAATGTAGTATAGTAATCAACCTAGGTTGTTTATTGAGAGTAGTGCACAACCATTTTGTTGTCATCTTAAATTATGGAATGGAGGGTAGTTGTTTTTGAAATTTTTTGATTTTTAAAAGACCAAAAAGAAACTAAAAAATTAAATTAATTAAGAAAAACATTAATATAAAATTGATAAAATGTGATTAAAAACTATTATAAGAGACATTGATCTGGTTAGGGTCATTTTTTCAATTTTAATTCTGTCTTAGTTCTACCTATCCAATTCTTTTATGCTAAGTTTATAAAAGTGATAATCCAAAATCACTTCTTGTCACTTCTTTAGTCATGTAATAATGGTGGGAATAAACCATACTAAAATCTACGATTGGAATACTCTAATTATAATGTGAAACTGTGTTTTATCGAATACCTCCAATTGACATAGTCAATTCCCAATCCAGTCTTGTCTATCCCAAACAACCAATACTATTCACTACTTCTCAGATATAAACTGATGATCACTGAGTAATTCACCATTATGAAATAATATATTACATCACATATAGACTAGACCCCATTGAGGTATAAAATTATCATTGAGAAAAGCAATATAAATAAATAATCTAAAACTAAATGCAATCATATATGATTATAAAAACCATTATAAGAAATTGAAATGGAATTTTCAGAAGAGAGAAAAGGATCCAAAAACATTAAGTGAAAGAATCATGAATTAAAAATGTAAAAGCCACTCCTTCCCCAATAAAACATCATTTTATCCCATCATGGTAAGGGTAAATGTTAATAAAGGGGAAAAATAATTCATTACAAAATAAGAATAATAAATGGGAGAAAACGGTGAATGGAAAATTTGATCCTCCAGAATCTGCTTGTAAGACGTTTTCTTCTGTTCTACCTTCTAGATGATAGGAACTCATAGAGCTCACTTCTTAAAGTATGTTTGTAATGACATTGGATATCAAACCTAAAAATTTCAATTTCTTTGGAAATTTTTAAATAAAGAAATGTTCTAATCAATGAGCATGACTTTTCCTGGCCTCCAATCACTATTTCACTCACTCTACTTGGAAATGATCAAAGGATTCCTTAATGGTATCATTCATTTATGAAATGTAATGTGAACCTTACCTTTGGATTCATCGGTAGAAACCTGTTGGAATAACATATGTTTTATTAGGGTAATGTGATATATTACTGATTTAATATTGTGGGGTCCATTCTACCATCCAAAAAAACTTTTTCCCCTCGATTGATTTTTTCTAGGCCTATCTGTCTCGAACTGGGTCTTGGTAGAGAAGACCAGAGATGAATCCCACGAGCTCGAAAAGATAAAAAATTGAATCAATTAAATTAGACCATAATTTTAATTGTTATTCCTAATATATATATATATATAAAACTATCAATTTTCCTAATTTAAGTAATTTTCACAACTAAACCCCAAATTCACGAAAAAAACTAAAATGATGAAAATATAATCAAATTGACAAATCAGGAGGGATTAAATCATCAAAACTCATTGTAAATGTAATGAAAATATTAAATCTATCAATTACCCCCCCCCCCGCAATTAGCACTTGGATTCTTGGAGAAGTAAATATCAAAATCAAACTAAGTAAAATTTAAAATACATATCCATGAGATTCACCAATTTGACACCAAGAATCAAAAGATATCATTCCTCATTAGAAAATATTATTCTATTTTCTATAAAATAACCATTAATTAAATTTCCTCTTCATTTCTCTTTCCATGCAAAAAAGACACTTACCAAACATTCATTTTCTCTCATCACGTAAATGTCTTCTTTAAACAGTGTATTTCTCATCCAAAATATTGAAAGGGACACCGTAATCTTGAAAATATTCCTACAACTCCATCCAATATTTGTTAAGGACAAGTGATTATCATAGGGAATTTTAATGGTTGTTCTATGGATTCTAGTTCGTAGTATTTATATATTAAAATTATGAGGTTGAATGAGGAGGGATTGACTCGTTTTTAAGAAAAATTGAATAATTCTAATTTTCACTCATGTATGGTCTCCTTCTCACTCCCCTTAGTAGAAAATAAGCTCCTTCATCATGAAAACTCAAGGAATGTTCATCCAGTTTAGAATTTCTTTATAAAACATTTCAATATTCTCAAACAAAATTTTTCTTAAAAGCATCGGAAAAGGAAAAATTGTCTTCCTCCATTAGATGCTCTAGAAAGGCACAACTTCCCTTATCATCAATGCTCCAGGAAAGGAAGAACATTCACTAAAATTATTATTTTTTCAATAGAAATAAAATAACATCAATATTTAATTTTAAACAAATGTATCTCCAAATGATTTAGCATAATACAAGATAGATCCCCACACTCAAGTTCAACTAGCTCGTGTAATCTCAATTCCAGAGCAGGTTGGATCGGAAAAATTGGCTTGTAATGTGGCTAACCTAATAAGATGTTCATGGATTTTAATATCTACAAGGATTAAATGTACATGGTAGGACATAAAGAAAACAATTATTTTGGAAATGGGGATTTCAAACCAATGAAATTCCTTAACCATTTAAAGCACTCATACCTCAAACCCTCATGTTTTGATTAGAATAAATCAAATTGTGGTTAAATCAATATTGGTTTGGTTTTCTCAAGAAGTGATGTGAATGTAAATAATATGAAAACAATGGTTCAAAAGCCTCATAGTAAAGTGATTTCAAAGATATGGACAACTAGATGTGGCATGGGATTTAAAAATATGAATGCATTTTAGGATATTTCTAAATATTTTGACTTGAAACCAAGTAATTTTTATCATTCATTTAATATCAATTTCAAAGAATAAATTGTTTCATTTATGGAAATGTTTTCCAAAAATTTAAAATATAATAATTTCTGGTCAAAAGTTTCCAAAACACACAAAATTTGAAAAGCAATCCGTTAAAAATTTGTAAAAACACACACATTTTTTTAAAATAGGAAAAAAATGACAACCAAAATAATAAACTACAATGATTCCCTCCCGAAAAACTAAATTATGCTGTGTACGAAATTAATTAAAAAGTATTTAACATGTAATAAGATTTTAAAAAAGAATAACATAATGCAAGAAAGTGTAATGGACAGGTATGACCAGGTAGATTTTATTTACAAACCGGTTGGTGGAGTGTGATATCCTAACCTGAATCAGACAGAACAATCCCATGCAATTTCTTTAGCCTATGTCGAGTAACATTGAATGGTTCATACACTCCTTCCATAAAAATATTCCCCTCACTAAAAATATTTACATGAGTAACTGTAAATGGACCTTCCAACATGGAAATGAGTTTACTTGGAATTTTCATAAGTCTTGATTTTAATAAAAACACCGTGTCTCCAGTATGAATTTCTTTCGGTTGTATGATCTTTTCATGAGAAACTAATGTTCTTTTTTATAAATTATATAATTTTAAAAATCGTCCCTTATAATTTCATCTATCTCATACTATGACAACCCTCTCTCTTCCAGCACTTTTAGGATCCAAATTCATCTTTCTCCTAGCCCAATATGCCTTATGCTCAAATTACACTAGATTATGGAAACTTTTCCCATAAATCAAACTATATGGAATCATTCCAATTGGGGTTTTTTAGTCTATACTATAATCCCACAATGTATATTCCAACCTTTGGTTCTAATATTTACTATTCTGATTAATAGTATTTTCCAAAATTTCATTGATTTCTCTATTAGAACCTTCAAATTTCTCATTGGTATGGGAAGAATATGGAGTTGATGTTTTTTGATACACCCCATACTTCTTTAGTAAATCCTCTATTATCCTATTAAAAATGTGATTCCCTTTATCACTAATTATGGCTCTCGGAACTCCAAACCAACAAAATATGTTAGCCCTAAAAAAATCACAAAAAACATTACCATCTTCAGTCTTAGTGGATTTTTCTTCCACTAATTTTGAAAAAAAATAAACATAAAGGAAGATATAATAATTTCCAAATTCCATTGGGAAATTCCCTGTAAAAAATATTCCCCAAACTTAAAAAATTTAATAAAAATTTAGTTCTTTTTAAATAATTTATCTTCTACTTGAAATATTTATAGAAAACTGACATTTTTCAAACCTATTGAAATATTCATGAGCATATTTATAATGGGTGGGACAATAATTTCTAGATTCTAAAAGTTTATTTTCTATTCTATGATGTAAAAACTAGCCTCCACAAGATAATGTGTGACAAAAAATAATAATAGAATCAATTTTACTTTTTCGAAAACATCAACTAATCACTAGTTCATTGAATATATTCTAAAGAAATGGATCACCCCAGATATAATATCTAGATTTAGATTTATTCTTTTGAATTTTGTTGGAATTTAAATGAGATAGGACCTAAGATGTTACCCGATAAAATAACATATCCGCATACCAGGGCACTTCTCTATCAATTAGGTACAACTTCTCTCCTGGAAGGTGGTCATTCAGTGGTTCTCTATCTTTAATTTCAGCTTCAACTGTGTTGGGAAGTCTGGATAAGTGATCCAACCCTTGGTTCATAGATCCCTTATAATATTCCATTTCAACGTTGAAATCCTGTAGTAATATCATCCATCTTACTTTCCTCGGTTTATATTATTATTTCTTCATCATGTTCTTAAGAGCTTCATGATCAAAAAACACAATGAATTTAGTTTAAAAAAGAAATGATCTAAATATTTGTAAAATATATATAACTGTTGAAAACACTTTTTTGTTATTGTGTAGTAGAATTGGGATGCTGTTATGGTACTTCAGTCCTAAGAAAAGACTTTTGGCCTAATCTCAATTCACTGAGAAAGGACTGCTCCAGCTGCTTGGTTAGAATCATCACAATGTATCTCTAATGGTTCTCCTCAATTTGGTGACTACATTACTGGCGGTGTAATAAATCTTCCCTTCAACTCATAAAAGGATTCCCTATATGGACCATTGACATCAAAATCAACATATTTAAAATATAATCTAGATAGTGCAAGATAAATCTTACTGAAATCTTTGATGAACCTCCAATTGAATCCTACTTGTCCTAAAAATTATCTAACATGTTTCACAAAAGATGGTAAATAAAAATGATTTATGAATTAAATTTTGGATTTATAAAATTTTATGACCTTTTTTTAAATTACATTCCCAAGGATAATTCTTCTATTAACCACAAATATACACTTTTAAAAAGTAATAAAGAAGATTATTTTCAATGCAGGATTTCAAAACTTTTTCTAGATTATTTATACAATGGTCTAATGAATTTACATAAATAGTGAAATCATCCAAGAAATCCACCATGAAATCTTCAATATGATTAGAAAAATACTTACCATACACCTCTAAAATGTAACTAGAGCATTACACAATACAAATGGAATCCCTCTGTCTGAAAAAGTGCCAATGGGAGAAGTAAAGGTAGTCTTTTGTTGATCCTAGGGAGTAATAGGTACCAAGAAATAACAAGAAAATCCATCCAAAAAGCAATAATGAGTTCTCCATGCCAATCATTATAACATATGACCAATGAAGGGGATAGAGAATGAATATTTTCGAGTGACCGGATTCAACTTCCTAAAATATGTGCACACTCTCAAGCTATTCTAAATTCTTATAGGTGTCAATTAATTCTTCTCATTACTCACAATGGTTAGGCCAATTTTTAGCACTACATGGATGTGGATAACCCATTGTGAATCTGAGATGGGATATACGATCCAATATTCTAGGAGCTTCTCAATCTCCTTCTTCACAACCTCCATGAGGGTGGGGTTCAACCTTCTTTGGGGTTGTCTTATAGGTTTGGAATCTTTCTCATGAAGAATTCTATGTGTGCATATTTTTGGGTTGATTCCTAGGATATCACCTATAATCCACCATATTTCAGGGAAATTATCTATCGAAATCTCAATAAAATATTTGTCTTTAGATTTAGAAAAATTATTAGTAATGATCACGGGTAATTTCTCTCCCTTCATAAGGTAATCATATTTCAAATCTATGGGGTGTGTTTTTAATTCCAAATCAAGGGGACTCTCAAGGGATAAAATTATGTTGAGGTTCCACACTTCCAAAGGGTTGACATCCATCACACAAGAAATCATATTATCATCTTTATCTTTTAGCAAATCATCAAAGAAATTAGATTTTACAACTTCCTCCCAAAAGAAATTAGAATCTACCACAATTTTGGAATCCACATGTTTAATGATATTTTTAATGGATTATGTCTCTCCTAAGGATATAAATTCAGGGGAAACACTTGATTCTTCAATGTTTTCAGTTCCCACTTCATGGGAGAGTGAAAAGTGGGAGTGATATTCTAATGGGTGTCTCATGGATTCAAAAAAAATTGTAGTGGACAAGGCTATGAACAAACACCATGGTGAGGCTCCCTTTATGATCATTGATGATGGATTTGGATGTTTTTAAGAAAAGTATCCCCAAGATTATGGGTGAGAATGATGGGAACTAATCATATTCCATATTTAGTACATAGAAGTCAGTAGGGAATAATGGATCTTATACTTTCACCAATATATCCTCTAGAACTAATGCTGAGAAAATTGTGGATCTGTTTGCATGATGGACCACAAATCTTGTGGGATTAAAGTCTCCCATAAAAAAGATAATTTTATACTAAGTGAGGAAATAAATTATTGGAATCACCTATATCAAACAAATCATTATAAAAATTTAAAGAACCAATGGTTACTGGAATGGAAAACATCCAAGAATATTGACATTTGGTTCCCAACTATAGTGTGATAGGGGCTGAGAAACTCCATCCCAAGTTAATACCTTCATTAAATTGATGATTCCTATTGTCTCTAAAATTATCCTTCAAATATTTCTCATACATTATATTTTTTGAGTGATTCTAGCTGGGGGATATTAATTTCCACTTTCTAGAAGGCTTCTAAAATTTCTTTTTTAAGCACTTCTACCTGAAAACTCTTTGATTCAACCATAAATGAAGGAAATAGTTAGGGTAAGTATTTATTCTCTATAAATTTGTTTTGAAATATTTTTTTTGTATATTCTTCCATGTACTGTCCTTATCATATTCCTCTTTCATCTCTTCTTCTTATTTAATTTTCAATGAATTTTATGAACTCTAAACTCCATTCTCCCTTAGCCCAGGTGGCCTTGTTTAAGGCTCAATGGCTGATAGTGGTGGGAATTATTTTTTTTTTATTTTTTTATCATTATGAAATTAACCTTTAGGATTGGGATTTTTTGGGATGGGAGTTTTCTTAGGTATTTGGTTGGTAAGTCCATGAGACTTTCAAACTTATTGGATAAATTTTTTATGACGTCTTTCAGCCCTTCAATCTCATATTATGCTATTGGTTTTGAATTATAGGGTTTTCTCTATTGTAAGAATTATTATAGGGTATCCAGATTGCGGTTGGTGATTGTTAAGAATTTTGGTTATAATATTGATTTTGTTGAAATGGTGGTGGGTTCTCGAATTGATTCTAGAATGGGGGTTGGTTTTGGAACTGATATTATTATGGGGGTATAGCCCGATTCTTCAAAATCGATATTGGACTTGGTTAGGCTCTATCCATCATTCATTTTGATGAAATTTCCTTGGATTAAAGGCTACTATACAACATTTCATTCCCTATATTTCAGCACCTCGGTCAGTTAAATGATCAGGTGATGAGTAAAAACCACATAATTTTTCCTGTGCTTGTTGGACACTAACTTGTGTCGAGGTCTTCTGTATCACCAAACAATTTATCTCTTTAATAATAGTTTATAATAATGGTGATGGATGATATGTTCTTAATCCATAAATACCTATTTTTTTCAGTACCTCTTGTACCAAATATTTGCGAGTATTGATAAATTTTTTCAATGATGCCCTTGGATTATTCTGGTGACTTGTAAACCAATACACCATCAGATGATGCAACATGAATGTTTCTATCATTGTCATGTAAGCCTTTATAAAAGAATAAAATAATGTGATGCTCATCAATTCCTTGATTTTGAAATCGAGAACATAAATTCTTAAATATCTCATGATACTCGTAAAGAGTTTCTCTAGATGACATTTCAATATAATAGATTACCTTTCATATGGCTATGCTCTTAGATTTGGGGAAGAATATTTTCATGAATCATATTACCAATTCATTCCAATCACTCAAATCTCTAGGTTGTATGCTATACAACCATTCTTTGGAAGCTCCTTCCAATGAATATGGGAACTCCTCCCACTTTACCTGCTCCTCAGCAGCTCCTCGGGGCCAGTAAGCCTTGATAAAAGAATAAAATAAAGTGATTATCATCAATTTCCAGATGTGGGAAGTCGATACATAGATTCTTAAATCCCTCCCAGTACTCGTAAAGAGTTTCTTTAGATGAAAGTTCAACGTAACAGATTACCTTTCATATGGTTGTGCCCTAGAAGGTGGGGAAGAATGTTTTCATGAATCATCTTACCAAGACATTCCAATCACTCAAATATCTATGTTTTAGGCTATAAAACCATTATTTGGAAGCTCCTTCCAATGAAAATGGGAATTCCTTCCACTTTACCTGCCCTTCACCAGCTCCTCAGGGTCTGAAAGTAGAGAAAACTTGTGCGAAATTTTTAATATGCTTGTTTGGGTCTTCACCTACCTAGCCATGAAATTTTGGGAGCAATGGAATCACGTTATGTTTTATCTCAAAATCATTTTGTAACACTATAATATAATGTTGATTGTTTTTATTTAGGAATTTTGGGGCATAATGGTATTTAACCATTTGGTTTTGATGTCAAGCAATGAAGATAGAATCAGTGTAAACACTTGAAGTTTCACCCATGTATACAAGATAAATTTCATCAAATTAAGATATAAAATTCAAGTTTCTAATTTTATTCAACAATATTATTTCAATTTCATGATCTACAGGGGAAGGGCCAGGGTTTTTGCTTCTAGTTACGCAATATAAGAGAAAACATGTTGGCACTAACTCCCCGAAAATGGTGCCATGTTTTGACACGTGCCTATCATGTGGTGCGAAAAAACAATATTTTCCTAAGATAGAATTTAGTATAGTAATAAACCAAGGTCGTCTCTAGAGATGAGTTCACAACAACTAAGCCGTCACCACAAAATTGGAGAAATAAGTGATGTTATTTTTGAATTTATTTGATTTTGAAAAAAATAGAAATATACTAAAAAATGAAATTAATAGAGAAAGATATTAATATAAAAATGATAAAAAAATAGATTGAAAAATATTATACGATATGTTTATCATGTAAGGGTCTATTTTCCAATTTTAATTTTATAATACTTCTACTTATCAAATTCACCTCTGCTAAGTCGATACATGTGAGAATCCACAATCACTTCTTCTCACTCCCATGTTCAAGTAGTAACGGTGAGAATAAACATTAATGAAATCTTATATTGGTCTAATATCATTCGAATGTGTTATAGGGTTGTAGGTAATACCCCCAATTGACATTGGAAATTCACAATTGGGTCTTATTTGTCCCCAAAAATCAGGAACGTTTACTACTCCTCACACACATACCGACGATCACCGAGTACATCACCACTAATAACTAATATATTACATTTCATATAGATAATATACTAGTGGAGGAATAAATTGATCATTGAATAAAATAATACAAATAATAGAATCTAAAAGAAAATACCATCGTATACGATAATAAAATCCGTTATAAGAAATTGAAACTGATTTTGAAGAATAGAGAAAAGGATCTTAAAACATAATGTGAAGGAACTCAAGAATTAAAAAATAGAAAACCCTCTACTTACCCAATAAAAAAGAAGTTTAAGCCACCATTTTAAGGGTAATTTTGAATATGGGTGAAGAATAATTCCTTACAAAATGAAGAAGAATAAAAGGGAGAAAACAAAGAATATAAAATTTGATCCTCTAGAATCTTCCTATGAGAAGTCTGTTTCTGTTCATCCATCCATCTAACCAAATTCCTAGAGGTCTCTTCAAAAAAGATGTTTGGAATGAAGTTGGATATCAGGCCTAAAAAATTCAAAGTTTGTGGATAGGTGTAAATAATGATATGATCAAATCGATGAACATGAATATTCCTGGTTGTCAAACACTGTTTCACCCACTCCAATTGAAAGTGATCCAAAGATGCCTTAATGAGATTCTTAATTTATAAAAATTAATTTGACAATTTTAATTTGAGTCCCCCATTGAAAATAGCTATAATAACAAAATTTTATGTTATGTAATATGAGTTCTTCCTGATTTTATATGGTGGGATCTATTCTACCGTCCAAAAAATATGTCTCCACTTGATTTAATTTTTTGGGCCAGTGTGTGTCGAATTGGACGTAGAAAAAGATGAATAACACCTGAAAGTAAATAAAAAAAGAATAAATTAAATTGGATCATAATTTTTAATGTTATTCTAGAAACAAATAAGATCTATAAAACTATTAATTTTGTAGAATTTAAAATTTTTCACAATGAAGCCCAAAATTGACCAAAAAACGTAAATAATGTAAATCTAATAAAATTGAATTATTATGAGGGATTTAACCATTTAAACTCATAGGAAAAATAATGAAAATATTAAATCATTCAATGGTGCATCGAGAAGTCCAACGGGGAAGAGAATTGAAGACCCTATGATCCAAAAAGACATGTTGGGAGTTGTGTTCTTCTCTAGAAAAAAGTAGTTTTTACTTACACCATCCTATTCTCAAATGATTCTACAAACTATGAATCATAATATCAATCCATCATTGTAGGCCTTCAACTAAAACTCAAAATACTAGTGGTGCACCTAGAGATTAAATGTGATTCTATGTTAATAGTCTAACCGATCAACCTAGATTATGAAATTATAAAACAAGAGCTAATCCCCCTACATTACTATGTACATTGGTTAATGGAATAATTACACTTAAATCCATCATTGAATCGCATCCCACAATCACTGAATTCCCAGGAATATTAATTTTCAAATGTGTTCATGACAATGGAAGATCCCATCTGGGATTAAAAAATCATCAACATTACACACCGTTGAATGGATTCTCCCTTTTCTCATGTCAGTATTAAAGATATTGATGAAATCCATCCTATCCCCGAACCATATGGTCCTACCATTGGGTATATGGCACCCATAATGGAATACCTTCCAAATGGAGTACTCTTGTCATATAGATATGGTAAAGATAAAATAATAATATGAGCAATTAATTTTTTTGTATATGATGGAACATATCATCAATATATCCTCTATAAGCGGGGACTTGATAGGGTCTTTATTAGGTGAATTAATGCAAAGGAGACCACTACTATCATGATATAAGTGAACAATAGAGCCTTCAGTGCCCACCAGTCTAGGTTCAACCATTCTCATCAAATCTAAAGGATTATGTACTATTGAAACACAATGACACATGATTATACAATATTTTATGGAAAAGTTTCATTCTTGTCAGGTTCATGCCAACTTCCTTCATCAACCCCCAGAGTTACCGTACACTTTTAAATAATCCTGACCATTTTCCATATGGGGAATGAATGTTATAGAACCATATCGTCCTAAAACTTCCATGATATTTAAAAACACACAAACTATAATGATATTTTTTCCAAATTGGCCAAGGAAATTCCCATCAATGAAGTTAAGGCCAAAGGCATCCCAACTTCGTGAAATGCAACACCATTACTAGATGTTGTTTCCACCATACAATACTAAATGATAACATTACCAATTCATTGTAAAAAATTAAAAAATTTGTATTAGGAGTATAGTATCAAAACCCCCCACTCTTCGTGCTATCATTTAGCAACTAACGAACAGATATATGCCTTCAACAAGACCTTATCAAACATACCCCAGAAGATTGTGCATAAAGATAAAACTTATTCTCCTGATAAGTACATTCATTACTTATAGACCTATCTAACTACCATCCATACCACCACATTAGAGAACCCATATTCACTTGTATATGGAATACAACTTGTCCTTACCATTGAGGTCCAATTTTCTTTGCCCAACATTTCCATTTTTATCAGTAGTGAATATCTGACCGATCCCAAAAAAAACTGCATGATCTAGAGTAACTTGATAAGAAAATATTTCACACCTTATATAACATGTATTCCAATCAATACTTGATTTCATGGAATTTTAACAGGAATTTATATCTGCATTTTATCCACTAAGGAGAACTAGTATTGGTCTTTAGGACTCCAATGATACCAGGGAAGAGTCCCACAAAGGATGAGTTAAAGTGGGAGGGAACTTTTTCCATACAAAAGGTCTATTATAAAATATATTATTACATGATATCAATGGATGGGTAGAATATTACGACCCCTAAAAATGCAAGGTTTCTAAAAATGAACATAGTGTGAAAAAAAAGAGACATGTATCAGTCACATGGTTTTAAATAGTGTAGCTAGTCTTCATCATTTGACCACAAAAGCACGACATTTATTCAACATCATAAGATGATAAAATTCATGACAACAATTTTCTTGTTATATAACATTAAACTACATATAATCATGGTCGTGTATGAATGACCTTAAAAGGAACGCATTATGATCCCAGTCATATGACCCGAAACTAAAAGACATCATTGTCTATATATAAGACTTTAAAATAAATAGCCCAACATCCTAGTCACAAGATGTTAAACTGTATGACTATATCATTTATGATAGATGTAAAACTCCATGGTTCACATACTTGTTTCAAGTTTTGAAATTTTATAAAATTTCAATTTTTTTCAAGTGGATGAAAATCGTCAATAGTGGTACCCCACTAAACCATTATTTAGGAACTATGTGTGGATTGATTACTTTCATCGTAGGATATGTAGTAATGATGGGGTATCCAATTTTGGGTCCAACCACAACAAAAAGTAATACCCATCCCTTCCATGTGTACAGTTTAGACCCACACAAGGATCCCTTCAAGAGATACGTATGGCTTGACTTTCATTCTAAATGAGATATGTATGGATTCTTGGAGCCTACATCTGGGTCCATCAACCAAAAAATAAAAATGCTACTATCATTCACTTTTATCTCCTTTGTGTGGTGGAAGAAACATTTTCCACTTCATATTTTTCACACATAGAATAACTATCACGGGATTAAGAGTTTTGGTAAAAAAGGCCACATTATAAGTAAGGAATATAAATTCACATTAGGTATAGAATTATCCTTGTCTCAAGGAATTAAAAGGCACATTATATGAATTTGACCAGATGACTTTAAACTGCATGGTTCCCTAAGAATTGCATATAGCTTGATTATCATTCCCATGAGATGCATAGTGACACCCAGATATTATATCATGGTCTAACCACAATTCCAAAAATTCTCTCATTCTCATATTTAAGAGTCGGATCTATATATGAAGATCCAATATAGGTTCTCACCCAATGTGGGAGACCATATTCCCAAAACCCCTCTATCCACACATAAATTCAATATGTATGGGGAATAATTTATAGAACAATGTGTTGATTGGTTCTTACACTAATGAGATAAATAGTGATTCCCGGGTCCCATGCACTATCCAAGACATAATATCCCTTTTTCACTTTGAGTAACCACCATCCTTACCAGAATACATTATACATCATGACTGATGTCCTTACTGCATGAAATTAAACAACATGATCCCCAATATCTACATGTGGCTTCATTTTAATTACAATGAGATACATAGTGATTCCTAGACCTCATGTTTTGGTCCCATCCATGGGGTAATTTAAAATACCCCATCTCCTGTATTAAAATAATGATATGTGAGAAATATTTTAATTTTTGTTCCTCCATTTAGGGGTACAAAAAGGAAACAAAAATGTACCCTCCTATACATGTTCCAGATCTACACAAGGGACTATTAACTTAATGGATAATGTTAGTTAAAATGATTTTCTTATACTCAGATGTATACCTTCCACACTTCATACTCCTAATTTTGGTAATTTTTTGATTTTTATAATATTTCACCAACTACACATGATAGAATGTATGATACCCAAGGACTCCATTTTCTGATTATGTAGTAACATGCTCTTATTGTCTTTGCATAAGTCAC
This sequence comes from Viscum album, assembly GCA_963277665.1. NCBI lineage: Eukaryota > Viridiplantae > Streptophyta > Magnoliopsida > Santalales > Viscaceae > Viscum > Viscum album. Next base: position 2,006,569,518 of record OY728126.1, on the reverse strand, counting down.
CCCCAAAAAGGTCCTATAAACTAGAGTAATCCACTATTTTACTATGTTGTAAAACTCCCCAGTTTCCTTTGCATAAAATATCCCATAAAACGGGTTTTTCAACCAGCGGTATATTCATCCTTGATAGAATCATCTTCTAATACTATAATCCCTAACAATATCTTTTCGAGACTCACTATTCGACCATATCCTATAGTCATCCCTCATGGTCATGTACAATGCCACTTATCCAAATTTTGGAACCCCTATGATATTGGTTTACAATTTCCTCCCACCCGTTCAATGTATGATGGAAAAATATTAGTTCAGTAGGCCTTATATTACTGATCGTTTCCATAATACTATGGACTAAGCCATATGAACTGAAACTAAAAACATCATATCATCCTCATATTTTTTTAAAAAAATTATGATAATTATTGATAGAAACACTTTAAACTACTTGTTTTCTTAGAAGTATTTATAGCTTGATTCTCGCTCCAACATGATATGTAGTGATTCCCAAACCATGTCTTTCGGACCCAGGCTGGATAAAAAAATATCTTGACCTTTTCCTACATTTGAGTTAGACATAAATTAAAATCTTTCCCCCCATTATTTTATTTTATTAATTTGAAATTATCCTTCAGTATTAAGGTACATTCCTTCTACTAACCGAACATTATGTATGGGGACGTATGCATCTTCCCAAACTACCTCCAGAAATCGAAAATAGGATGTTAAAGTTCCTAAGAAATTCTTTTTTGACTGTGAAGTAACATGACCCAGTTTTCTTTCCATAAGTATCCCATAAATGAGCCTATCAACCTAAGTATTCCACTATTTGACTATATAGTAACATGCCCCAGTTGTATTTGCATAATGTCTCCCACAAAACATGTTTTTTTTAAAAAAAGTTTATATTTATTTTTAAGAGATACCTCCTCTATCTCTATAAGACCTATCCAACATGTCACCTTTTGGATCCAGAGGCCTTCATATTATAGCTTACAAACATTCCCATTCTTACATGAAAATTATGGTACTTTCCCAGTCAAATTATCATGAAATCCAAGCCATTAATATTTTCATCAATGCTAATGATCCTTAAATTGTAGGTCCCATTGTCCTTATTTTATTACACTAAAATACATAACATATTTTAATCATCATAATATGTTAAACTATATGATCCATAACCTGATCACATGACATTTAACTACACGATGCCTTAACCCTTTTTAGAGAGGGTCTATCCCCCCTAATGTTGGCCATTCAATAGAACTCTCCCTCATTGACATGAGTCAAATCCATGGAGGAGAGTTATCCCATTCAAGTACAATACTAATAAAGATAATCACTTCATTCTTCTGACACTTTCCCTTGGAAAACCACACTTAATGGTATTGAAAAATTCAAAATCATCACAAACTTCTTGACCATTGGTAGTATAATGTTGGAATTACTAAGGATAAAATTGTTTAAATATGTAGTAATTCATTCCAATGGAATTTGAAATAGTTGCCCACCAAATTTTAGGTCCAGTAACATAGAGTATGCCACTGATTGAGTATGGAGTAATACACCATAGATAATTTTCATAAATTCACCAAAAAAGGGCCGGCCAACCTAAATAATATTCTTCATCGAGAGAGACCTCTTTTATACCCATAATAACCAACAATATCCTTCTACAAAACACATTCCAAAACTAGTCTGTGGCCATTACTCACATATTTTTCTCGTATCATGTTTTAGATCTAGAAATCATAGAAGTATGACTCAAAATTCTCCTTTGGGTATCTAAATAATGTCAGGAAAATCTTAGTTATCAAACATTTTTTGTATCATCATTCTAAAATCCATGGCCAATGCAATTTGACCTAAAACACTAGTCATATTAGTCTGTCTTGTAAAAATTTAAAATACCAACAAAAAGAAACATAGTACATTTGAAGTTGAAAACCTACAAAGGGAAATCTAGATAAAAGTTGAGTATCATATCTCTAGACCTAGGATCTAAATAGTATATGAAAGAATCAAGAAGTTAAAAGATAAGAGTCACGATAACTTTTAGGCTGAGAAACGATAAAGGGTAGCCTATGAAAAAGCCATGTATTGCCTACTAAGTCCCCATCATGTATGAATTAGGAAAAATTAGGGAAATGAAACAAAATACACAAGGTTATTAGGTATTTCCATATGACCCTAGAAATAGTCGAAACACAATCACTATTACCTATGGATTAAGAAAAAATTGGATTGCTCCCTCACCCTTATCATGAGAATTATAACATGATAAAATTTCACCAAATGAGTCATTTTTAGTGTTATATTATGATTATAATGAGGGAAAAAATATTGGAATAGGTGATTGGAAACAAAATCATTTTTCATTGTTGTTCTGAAATGAGAAGAAACCTCCACATATTAGAGCCTCTATGAAAAATAATACAAATGTTCCTCAACATAGGCATTGAGGTGTTGGATTATAGCTTGAGAGATATCCACAATTTACTAAAATCTATCCAATTATTTAGTAGAAGTATCCTTTGAATTTTTATGTTTACCATCCTCTACAGTAATATATCCTTTTCCTTATGTCAAACCCCATTCAAGGATTAGTGTAATTGGACAGTCTCTTCCATCATAACATAAATTTCCTCTTGAAGGCATATCAATTGGAATGGTTTAAAATATATCCAACACTGGTATTCCTAAACCACCTTGGGATGATCAATATTTCCTTGGGATATAGTATATGTGATATTTTTAAACTAACTTGCTAACTATGCTTTAGCCCACTGTAACCTTTTCCCCTCTTCTATTTTTTGGAGTATTGACTTCACTATTAGTTGGATCATAGTGTAATCAATACGACCACAAACAAGAAAGAAAAATAGGTTTTAAATCTGGTGAATTCATGATGGAAGGTCTTCAATAATAATCTTCACAAGTATCTTCTAGATAGATCGGAAAATGATACATAGTATAGTGTGAAGAAAATCTAGCACCTCTAAGTCCAACTGAGAGCCACTCCTGGAGGGAGAGATTTATTTTTGGATTGGTTCACTCAACAAGTAAACATGTTTTTCTCCCTCAATGACAGCCTTAGTTTCTTCTACAAGGGTCGACCAACTAGGCATGGAAGCCCCCAATTCATGCTCGACCACTAATGTCTATGATGCTTGATAACTTCTGAAACCCCTAATCCACATCAAAGGGTTAACCAAAAGCAAAGGTAGTGAAGGAGCCAAAGAAGTTGACCAAACTCACCGATTATAGATCAAACTTTTGGTTTATTTCCTCCCCAGTACTCCCAAACTCATCATTACTGGTAAGAACCTCATAAAAAAGAACATCCCCTTGTGTTTTTTTTGAAAACTGGGATTAGTGGCTCTCAAGAATCTCCCACTTCGTGGTTCTCATCCATCATTCCATTATCAATGGGATCAGGATGGACTTTGATTCTATGTTATAGAATATTCTTGTAAAAGTTCATTGAAGAATAATTTGTAAAGGTAAAGCTCTTATGTGAGACATAAAATGAAAAGAGGCTGATTGTATTTGAAAAGAATGATAAATTCATGTCCATCCAATAATCTACTAAACTCCCTGAACCCATCCATAGAGTCATAAATATTGATATTTTTTACCAATAATCAAGTAATGTTATTTCATGCATTATTTCATTATATAATACCTCACATCTCACAACATCCTCACCAATAGGGGTATCTGAGATTGGTCCTCCTGAACCAAATTGGCTCCACCATCTATTTTCTCTACTAAATACTAGTAAGGAACAACATCATAGAGCCTGGTAGGGTTATAATCAACACTAAAACCTTCATCAGACAGTCTAGGATACATTACAACCTTTTTTGAATGGATATTGATCCAATGATTGTTGTTATAGGGTCCTCCAGTGTACGTGGATGATCTGAAATATCACAAGGAATAACATTAATGACCACAACATGATACATCATGCCACGCATTTATCTTTTTCCTGACCCTCTCCCCTCTTAGAAAAAATGGGATTATATGAGGTTTCATCTCTTGTAACATTATCTATTAAGGGGATGGATTCTTTATCTTGAATCTATTCCCCCATAAGGATATCCCCATAAAATTGATAAGGATCACCACCCAACCCCTTAAAGGTGGAATGTGAGGTAGATCCATCAAAAGGAAATAATGGTAAAATATATATGTCTAGGGAATGGGGATATCAAATGATAGAGAAAATAATTAATGTGATGCATACTCCATTGAAACTTATCATCCCCCTTTATTTCTTTTTCTCTTAAGATGGTGAGGGGAATATATCAGTCATCTGAAAAATGGAGACTTGATGTTGTGGTGGTGAAGAAACTCCAACAATTTCCTACACCATTTTCCATTAACATAGGTATATTTCTGAGGGATTGGGGGACTCAACCACTATTCTATTGGGGATCCCATGGGACCATATTTCAATGACTTGAGAACGTTTTCTACTAGTTCTTATTCTTATAATCCTCTAAATGGTGTGATATTATCCATTAATTTAATTATGGTGGATGAAAGAGGAAATAGAGAAGGGAGAAAAGAGAGGTAAATCACTAGGGATGATGATGTCATCTCATTCCTCTTCGGAGTGAGCGACTACAACATCAAGTTTTCCTCAATCTGAAATTTCAAAGAATTGCACTGTAGATAGAATCCAATCATTAGGTACGTATATCAACTTCTCCATATCCCAAAAATAACATCGCACTTCAGTCCAATTACTGTAAGGGTATATATTAGTGGTTTTTTGGATATCCCCTTGCTCTGAGATGCATATTCCTGTTGGGATAAATACCCACATATCTATGTTATCATGAGATATTCCCTAAAAAGAAAGGATTTTCAGGGGTCACACATATTATGATGACAATGAAGTCAACTATGAGGATTTCCTAGTGTATTTTGACTTCAAAACCATTTTAGGACACTCTTCTCCTTTAGAAGTTATAACGAATAGAACATGAATCTACTCCAAGAGATGATGAATGGACCACCCTGGCCTACATGATTTGGTTTTCTCAATTAGGTCATTATTAGTGTAATTTTCCTAATAATTCTATATAGACATTACAGATTTAGCATTGCTATATTTGGTTTGGATATTTCTAGAATTCATTCCATGGAAAGTATTTTCCATGGTTGTGACTCAAGGAATGCCTTCCATTTATACCACTTCAGGGTATGAATAAATCCATGCACTAATATACCTAGACTCCAGTCCGATTGATGAAAATGATAGTGGAAAGTTGAATAACATGTGGGAATCCTCCATGGATATTAGGATCTAGAATTTCTAGGATGATATCTAGTGTTTCTCAAGAGTAGTCTTCCGGAGTGGAAAAAACATTCTTGTTGAAGATATTTGAACTGGAGAGTAAATTGATATAGATCATATTCCTCACATATGACCACATTGTCAATACAGGCTTCATGTACACTTTCTCTAAATTCCATTATGTGCTCCCTCAAATCAATATTTTATTTTTCAATCATTATTCAATGCCCCATTCTATGGATCACTATACAAAAAGAAGTCAAACTCTCTTTATATATACAAAATCCTCATGACATCAATTAGATTTAGGGTTTAATGCCGAATAACATAAAAAAACCTAAACAAATAGGTGAAACTAGACTTCAGTTACTTTAACACCACTTATCACAATGTAAGAACTAATGTGTGATACAATCCACCCCCTCAACACTTTAAATGGCGTAGTTATATAAATTGGTCCTTCTTAGAATACTGATACAAAAAACACTTGTAGATCATCATCAGGAAAAGGGTATCCAAACCTATATGGCCCCCTTACTCTAGTTTAGACACTATAAAAAAACTCAGTGGTTTCATGATACCATCACATCTATGGACCGATAGTTGGTAGATACCCAACCACATAGAGAATAACTCATCTATAATGGTCTTCATAAAAACATTAGGATTTCCCATGTAACCCCAATAGGTACATTGACCCTTCTCTAGAGTAGGCAAAAAATTTCTAAGAATTCTCTGATTCACTAAACTGGGGCATTATGTAGGGAACTGGAATGTGGGGCCTTCTTCAACCTTAAGGAAAGCCTCCATCCATGAATTAGGATGGATTTCACCCCTTGGGTGAGGATCATTATTCACCACATTCGAAGACATATTAAATATCTCATGGTCTAAAACCGATGTCCCTTTCATCAACATATATGGTGTATTTAGTGGGATAGTGTAACACCCCATGTTTCCACATTACTTTTCTCTTTGACTAATGTAATAGTGTGTGATGTATGCAATAATAATTTCAATTGCAACGTGACTTATCAAACTAGTTGTTTTAAAAGTAGATATGAATAGTAATAACCACTTTTTGAAATTTTATAAGTTTTATTTTTCAAAATGGACTTAAATATTGGATTTGTAATATCAAAATTATCTTAGGGTGAATATTTGTTATTTATCTAAAAACATTCAATTTTTCATGAATAGTGAAAAACATGACTTTATTGTTTAAAACTGACTTTTTATTCAAATAATTATTTATTTTATTTAAATTTATTTTATGCCAAAATATTTACATAATACCTATAATAGTTCAATGTAATTCATTGGAGTTATTTTATAATAAGTTTAGATGTATAAAAGTTTATTGAACTTTTTAACGTCTTTTACCCAATTTCTAAGAACATTAGAAAATTTGCATAAAACATAATTCTACCACTGCTGTGAATTTATTTAAAAAAAAAGAGACAGAGTTGACATTAGGATGTAAAATCTAGTTCAATAAGATGAAAATAATTGTTGGTGAATACTAACTTTTGAATTTTATTTACCACAGTTAAAAGTAAATAGGGTAATTAATGGTAAAAATGATATTATAATTACCCAAAAACATGTCCTAATTCTATTGGATAATTTTTTTTTGATCAAAATATACCTTTGAAATGAAATATTATACTCTTTGATCCACTTCGATTAGATTAGGACTTTTATTATTATATTATTTAAAGAAGAGTTAAAAGTGTTATATTCAGATTTTAATAAATAAAACATTTTTAATATAGGGTTATACATAAGATAATTTAGACTATAAATATTAATTAGAAATATAAAAATATTTCATACATCATGGTATTTTATTTATAATTTTCAGACATCAAATAACTAAATTTATATACAACCCAATTATGATGAAGTAATTACCTTATTAATAAAAGAATGTAATAATTGATATTATAAATAATATAATAAATGAAAATTGAAACTTTTGATGAATTCCCCAAATTTTATAGGTTAACATGACATTTTATGGTTGACTTAATGTATTTTTTTCTATGTAATCAAGTTTTTTTTGACTTTTACAAAAACCAAATACTAAATAGTGTCAAAATTTACATAAATGAGTTTTTAATCAAAATAATATATTATTAAATGATATAACATTCCAAAATATATAAGGTTATTAAAATGGACTTATATAATGATATATATGTCATTAATGAACCAATTGAGGTTCTATTGGATTTTTATTTCAATTTTATTAACAATTTATTATAAAAATACAAGAACACATGGTAAAAGTTAAACTATACAACTAAGAGTTAAACATAAATGATAAGGTTAATATGGTGACCTAAAATTGTCTAAAACCACTTGGTTTAAAGTTTTTCTACCCATTTCCACAATATACTCTAAATAAATCCATTTTGAGCCATTAGATACTGAAAATGAATTTATAATAAAATAATATTTCAGGATTTTACTAAAGTGACCCTCACCTCTCTTATAAAAAGGTACTTCCCCTTCTCTTAATTTCAGACCTCCAAAGATATTTGGATCAGCAAAAACCTTATAAAATATCCTCCCAACTACTTCCAATTCAACCTAGATTCATTACATTGATCATAAAGCCAATATAAAGATCCCTTTTGATCAAATCAAAATGAAGCACCCGAAGAAGAGGTAATAATTTCATCATCTCTTTCAATGTTCTTTTTTTTCTTCCACTTCCACATTCTTTGTTGTTTCGATAAAAAAATAACAACTACACTAACTTATACATATTGTGATGTTATTATAACTATTTTACAATTATATTCATTATTCTATCCATCCTATGAATGAAAAAGTCACCATACATGCGTATGTACAACTTCCCGTCTCCACGTCGTGGTGTAGTTTGTTATTCATCACTTAATTATTTAGATTTGTATAATAATGAGTATAATTGATGTAAATAATAAATATAAATGTTAATTATTATGTATATATGATATTCCTTCCAATTAAATAGGAATTTTTCATCAATATAATGATATTGTTGTTCTTGCATACGTACATATTACCATCTCTATGAACGCAATAAGATTCCTCCCCCATCGTAACCATTCAAAAATAATTTTTATTTTAGGATTTAAAAATAATGTTTGAGAAAATAATATAATTCTGGATATGAATCAAATACATCCTATAAAAAACAAACATGACTTACCTAACAAAAAATATAAAGGAAAACGAATCAGTTAACACCCGAAACAATGATACTACTGAAATATTATTAACAAATCAATATTAAAAGATCATATATGATATCATATTTATGAATCTGGTTCTTATATAATTTAACTGAAATGATTTAACTATTATACAGGAGGTTAATTTACCCTTGACTAAGGAAATTTACAAGGTAAGGGTTAATTTTACAATCTCTTTATTTATCTGAGGTTGTTTTTAGACAATATCTACTAGGAATTATTTATCATCCACATTCATGTTTCATAAAAACGTATTTCAAAATGGTTTCTCTATTTAATCGATTATGGGTTAAATTAATTTATACCCATGTTTAGCATTTATAAAATTCATTGAAAATAATATTTTTGTCACTTTCTAAAAAATGTACTTTGTGACCTTTTCAAAAAATTATGGTAAGAATATTTTTTGAACATATATGACAGGTGCAGCTATTTTCCTCCATTATAACACCTTTGATGTTTCCCTTACTATATTATAAGAATACTTTAAAAATAATTTTTTTTATATAATTATTTTCCTTTTGAATGATATCAAAATAGAAATAGATATTTCTCTCAAATAGGTTTGATATCATCTATGTCAACATACATTGTTGTATTTTATGCTTATTTGAATTTGATTTATTATGATACAATCTACAATATTATATTGAATGTTTTGTGATATGTTTGACTATGGATGTGTTATTTTTATAAAATTCAGGGTTTATGGTTAATATATTGACATTTTTATGCTAGTTTTAATACGAATGTTTTTGTTATGTTTTAACCTTTTGATATGAGGAATGAATTTGACTTAGTAAGTGATGGGTGGAGCCTTCTATTCCTCCTCGATGCATTGGTAGGTCTCATGAGACAAACTAGGGTATTATAACAAGGCCTTGAAAAAATCTTGTTGTTAGTCTTCACATGAGGCCTTGATTATGTGGTTATGATGTACAACATTATGCATTCCATCATTTTGAAATTATCTATTGACATTACATGTGATTATTCAGCTAGTAGAATATCCATGTGAATAAGTAGATAGAATTATTTGATTTATCTTTACTATATTATGATAAAGTTTATGTTTAAAATGATTTTGTTTTAGTCTTATACATTCCCATAGATGTTTATGCTTATTTATGATAGTTTTTGCTATATTGTTATCCTTACCGAGAATCTGATCTCACCCCTTTGTTATGTTTTTTTTAGGAGGTGAAGAAGTATATTATAATTAACCTATAGGGATAGAAAAAAGTTATGAGTATGTTAAAAGGGTACACAATTTTGTTTTTTCATTTCATGATGTAATGTAAAACTTATTTATTTATCCAGTACTTCCAAGGATATTAAACTAATATGTCGTTCGAGACATGATATCTTGTAATCATGCCATTGTTAGGTAATAATTCACTTGCTCTGTGTAACAAGGGTCAGGGCATTATAGTTTGTATATGTGGAAGTTTATTACTATCCTTGGAAACTATATTTAGAAAAACTCTTATTAGAGAACAATACACAAAGATAAAAATTGAGGATTAGTATAGAAGAACTTCCTAGAATTTTATTAATGCAGAGATTCTGTGAGATTTCTATGAAAGACATCCCTATATTGATATAAGAGGGTTGAGGTGGCTTTAGCACATATGTACCTAGGAGTAAAAACTCTGAAAAGGAGTTTCAAGCTTGACCCACAGTATCCCGGTACACAAAAATGGGCCTTTCTTCACTCTTGGTTATGAAACTCCTGGGGGATATGGTTAGGATAATTCACATTTTATTTACAAACCACTATGAAAGATTTATGAGTAAATACTTCCTCAATGAAACATTTTTATTATTATGGATTATATGCATAAACTCATCATTTTAAGTTAGGTATTTTACAAGTTTGGGATTATGTATTGTGATTCATAAAATAATATTGTGTATTTTGTTTATTAGAAATGGAACCTAGTGGAAGGTATGGAAACCATATCAATGCACGTAATCCGTGAAGGGATTTCTATCCTACTCAAGATAATTATAGTGGTGCTAGTGATGTAGCTGGTGTTGAACAAATTATAACCATAATCATTTAACTCACTCAGGTTATAAATAATAACCTCACCTGTATAGAGCACCTTGATCCACAATGCAGAGGATCCATGTTAGGCCACATAATGAGGCAGTAACCACCAAAATTCAATGGAAATAAAAATCAATTTTTAGCCGAGAAATGGAATATTTGATTCTTTGGGGAGTAGAAAAGGGGAAAAAGTTGTCATGGTAGTTTATCACCTCAAAGGAGATGCAGATCAATGGTGGTCATTGATTCAAAACACAAAAGAAGATGATGCAGTATAAATTATGGAATGGAGGGAGTTTAAGGATCTTTTCTTTGAAAAATAATTTCTCGTGACCATCGAGTGGATATGGAAATACAATTTCTAGGTTTAAGGAAAAATGAGGATTATAATGTTATAATGTATGAGGATAACATTACAAGGTTATCAAGGAATGATGCATATTATATACGTAACCTAAAGAGTACAATTGATTGATTATTTTATGGCTTAACAACATTTATCCATAGAGCATTAGTCTCACAATCCTTCTCATCATTTGAAGATATAGTCTCATGTGCTATCAAGACAGAAATGGAATTCTCTAAGTCATATGACTTTAAAGAAAATAAATAGAAGAAGAGATATGTTGAACACTCTAGAAATGAAAATATAGGGAAGAGGGGAGAAGATGAAGTTCCATATTATGGTAAATGTGGGAAGAAACACCTCGAAACTTTCTTGAAGGGGATGAGTGTTTTTCACAAGTGTGGAGAAAAACATCAGCAACCCTGTGATTGCTGGGGGAAAAAGAGGCTGTCAATGTTGAATGCTGTAATTGTAGAGTAATGGGGAATTATGAAAATAAATTTCTTAAGCATCCAGGAAACATACCTCATAAAAGGAAAAGGGAGAAAGGATAAGCTTATGAAATCACTACTGTTGAGTTTGAAGCTCTGAATGGTGTTTTGGCATGTACTTTAATCATTTTCTCAAAATTTGGAAATGATTTATTTGATTCTGGATCATCACATTCATTCATATCTTCCTCGTTTTCCATGAAAATTAGATATTTCCAATTTGACTTGACAAGGGAGTTGTCAGTCAAAAATCATAAGGGAAGTATCATTACAAAAAATGTTTTGTCAGTCAATTACCATTAAGTAATATAAATGTGCTTTTTCTACTGATATTATTGTCAATCCCATGATTGAATTTGATATAATCCTTGGTATGGATTGGATTTCGGACCATGATATGAAAATTTATTGTAAGAAGATAGAGGTTAAAATATTTTATGATGAAAATAAATACCTTATATTTAGATCAGAAATGTCACCATTTAATTCTAATTGACATCCAACCCAAGTATCTCTACTAAATTCAATTATTGGGGAGGAAGGGAGTGAAATAACTATGGGTGAGGAAATGAATGTTCAAATAGAGGATTTACCTATTGTGCAAGAATATGTTAATGTGTTTCCAAATGATTTACGTAGACATCCTTCAAAATGGGAAATTGAGTTTTCCTTTTACTTAATTACTAGTTCAAGTCCCATATCGAAGACCCCATATAGGATGTCCACTGTGGAATTATTGAAACTAAAGAAAAAACTATAGGAATTGAGTAATAAGGGATTAATTCACCCTAGTGTTTATCCATGGAGATCCCCTGTTCTTTTTGTTAATAGGAAAGATGGATCTATGAGGTTGTTCATTGATTATAGGGAGATCAATGCTATAACAGTAAAGAACAAGTACACCTACCTCACATTGATGATTTATTCTATAAAATTCATGGAGAAAAATATATTTAAAAGGTTGACCTTTGATATGGATATCATCAATTTTGCGTGAAAAAGAAGGCATTTCAAAGACAATATTTCGAAGCAGGTATGTGAATTACAAGTTTACAGTAATGCCTTTTGGATAGACTAATGCACACTCTATTTTCATGGATTTAATGAATAGCGTTTTCAAGGAATATCTTGATGACTTTGTAGTGGTATTTATTAAAGATATCTTGGTATACTCTAAAAGATACAAGTATCATGAAAATCACTTGGTATTATTCTAAATACTCTTAGAAGAAATGAAATATATGGGATGTTTAGAAAGTGTGAATTCTGGATTCATGAGATTTCATTTCTTGACCATATTTTCACAAAGGATGGAATCTCTGTTGGTACTTCTAAACAATAGTTTTCCATGAATGGACATCACCGAAGAGTATAACTGAGGTACACTATTTTATTGGTTTAGTAGAATATTATCGGTGGTTTGTCCATAATTTTTCCGTATTGGAAAAACCATTAACCAAGTTCACAAGTAAAGGGGTTAAATTTATTTTGAAAATAGAGTGTGCTGAGTTTTTTAAATAATTGAATAGAATATTATTCAATTCTCTTATCTTAACTCAACTATCGGGGAATGAAGGGTTTGTTATTTATAGTGATTCTTCAAATAATGGACATGGTTATGCCCTTTTGCAGAATGATAGATTTATTGCCTATACATCATGGAAGTTAAAAATTTATGAACAAAACTATCCCACTCATGATCTTGAGTTAACAGTTGTAATATTTTCTCTAAAGATATGGATACACTATCATTATGGTGAAAAATGTGAGATATATACTGATCAAAAGAGTTTGAAGTATACTTTCTCACAAAAAGAACAAAACATGAGGCAAATAAGATGGCTCAAACTACTCAAGGATTATGATTTCACTATACACTACCACTCAGGGAAGGCAAATAAGGTGGAATATGCTTTGAGTAGAAAGGATCATGGAGTTATGAACAAGATGAGAGTTGAAAGGAATCCAATGTTCATGGATCTAGTAAAGATGGATATGGGAATAATAATGGAAGGCGAAACATAAATAATATTTCAAATGGTTGTCAAACCATCATTGCTCTAAAGGATAAAAAGTTCTCCTACTAATGATAGGTGTTTCAAAAGAAAATTAATGCTCTGAATTATGGGAGATTTATCAGCTTCATATATGAAGATGGAATTTTGATATTTCGAAAGAGGCTTTGTGTTACTGACATAACTAATATAAAAGAGAATTATTGGATGATTATCATAGCTCCAATTTCACTATACACACTAGAAGCACTAAGATGTATAGATATTTGAAAGAACATTTTATATTGGACAACATAAAAAGTGAGATTACTGATTATATGTCAAGATGTATGGTTTGTCAACACGTTAAGGTAGAAAGGCAACATACTATAAGAGTGATGCAACCTATTCCCATACATGAGTGGAAATGGGATGATATTACGATGAACTTTGTAATAGGGATACCAAAGACACCTTGAAGGAATGATTCAATATGGGCCATTGTTGATCGTGTTACCAAGTCGGCACATTTTTTTCCTATAAGAAAAGATTTACTACTTGAACATTTAGAAAGACTATATATTAATGAAGTTGCAAGACATCTTGGTGTACCCCTATCAAATGTTTTAGATCATGATCCCCATTTTACATCATGATTATAGAAACGTCTTCAGAAATCCCGGATAGTGAACTTCATTTTAGAACTTCCTACCACCCTCAAACTGATGGACAATCAAAATGGACTATTCAAATCTTTGAGGACATGTTTAGATATTTCTCACATGACTTTCAAGGTATTTGGGATCAGTATTCACCTATAGAATAATTTTCCTATAATAATAGCTTTCATTAAAGTATTCAAATGACACCATATGAAGAGTTATATGGAAAGAGATGTCACACACCAACTTTTTGGGATGATGTTGGTGAAGAAAACTAGTAGGCCCTGAACTTATTGAGGAAACAATGGAAAAATTAAGGATTATCTAAACCCACATCAAAGCAGATCAAAGTAGAAAAAAGGGATATGATGATAACTGAAGGAAGTATTTGGAATATCAAGTATGTGATCATGTTTTCTTGAAGATATGTCCATGGAAGGGTGTTATATTATTCAGTAACAAGGTTAAATTAATTCTCCGGTACATCGTAACCTTAAAAATCCAAGAAAGAATTGGAGTTGAATCTTACCGTAGGGTAATGCCGCCAAGACTCTCCAAAGCTCACAATGTGTTCCACATATCACTGTTGAGAAAATACATGCCTGGCCCAATGCATGTACTCACCTATGATGAAATAGAACTGGAACACGATCTTTCTTACTGTGAAGAGCATGTCAGGATTTTTGATAACCAGGAACAAGTGTTGAGAAATTGGACGAATCGTCTGGTAAAATTTCTATAGAGAAACCATAACATGGAAGAGGTAATGTTGGAAATTGAGGAACATATGATAAAGAAAAACCAAAATCTTTTTATGAAATAATATTCTAGAAATTTCGATGAAAAAATTATTTGAAGGAGGCAAGAATGTAACACCTCAATCTTCCATAATACGTTTCTCTTTGACTAATGCAATATCATGTGATGTACGCAACACCAAGTTCAATTGCACCATGTAACGTCCCCGACCCGGAAGCAACTAAACCGGTGCTCCGAGCCGGGTGGTTACATGACCTTAAGCGTGCCTCCCCGTATGCCAAAGGCTGCCGACTAGCAGCGGTGGTCTATGGGGTCATGTGGGGAGACTATACCCCCTTTTTATTAGAGTAAGAACAAAAGAAATATACCAAATAGCAGAAAAAATAACCAATAAACAAGGAACATGTATAACAACCATTTCTAATAATAAATATGCCAGGTCATACTACAAGTGCAAGAGTGAACAAAAACCCAAAATAAGGACAACGGCCAAAATCCCCAAAATGGTCCTGACTCCAAGTCTGGATCCTCCACCAGGTGCTACCCATGTCTACTCACTCTCTATCAAGGACATTTTCCCTTCTATTGACCTAAAAACATGAAGTCTGCTTGGGTACCCAACGGAATCCTGAGTAGGGGGTGAGTACAACTCAGTAGGCCACCACCAACGGTGTCTACAAAATATCCAGTATGAACAGGTAGTGCATGAAAAAGGAATATGAATGATAATTTCCAAGTAATTAATTAAGGAACCACTAAGAAGTTTAGAGTCAATCCATTTTCACTTCCATTACCATTCTTTCACACCATTTATCATCACTTCCCATTTCATGACATTTACATGGGTTAATCACATACATTATGTTACATGGGTCTAAGGCCAACAATCACATGAAAGAGGTTAAACACATCGTTATCCTATCTGACTAGGACTAACCCCCTCATAACAACAATAATCTCACCTCGAAGCCTCAGTCCGGGTGGATGAAACTGTTAGGAGAATATACCCTCATTCCCCTTTCATTACCTGTACATTTAGGGTGGTGTTTAGAACCTAAGTCTTTGCTCAACCTGTGGGCATAGATCCTCATGTCATACCCCACTCTACCAAGCCATGTGCACATGCTTATATATATAAGTAACCATCAACCATCCAAACCATTTCCCTTCGGCAACACTATTCACAACAACCCACATGGGAATTCACATTATGCCTTAACCCATTTACACATTACCATTTCACATCATTTAACCATTCACCCAATTCCCATGTGTTATGCCTATCTCACTAAGAATTCAACATTAAACCCATAACCTATCCCGTTATGGTCTTAAATCAGTTTCCACATTAACCCATTTAACCCGTTCACCATCCCATGCATCAACCATTCATTCCAACAAGCTTATCAGGGCTCTACAATTCATTACAACATGGTCACCTGTTTAATATCAACCCTAAGTCCAGGAAAAGCCGGCACATCCCATGGATGGCCCTAGATTAGGTCAAGTCAATCCCGACACATCCCACGGGGAACGTGAGGGTTCCCATTTTCCATTTTAAACATCATTATTACCAAGAATGCCAAGTTTATTCAAAACATAACCAAGGAGAAACAAGAACCTAACTATATATGAAAAAAATACTCAAATAATGATGGGATATCACTTATAGACCACCTACCTTGAAACCGTGGTTGAACGCACTCTCAATTGAGTCCTTAGACCTCGATCCGACCATCCTTTAGAGCTTTAACCTAAAACTCACCCAAAAGATAGAGTTTTAGACCTTCAGAACAAGAGGGAGAGAAGATACAAATCCTAAACCAAAAGGAGAAGCAAGTATGGGATTAGCCTTACCCGGAGCTTCGATCCGCAACCAACGACACCAAAAATGCCTTAGAAACGAGGGACATCGATCTCTTGGAGCTCTTATGAGATTTGGTTTGTTCCAATGGAGACGATGGAGGAATAGAGAGGAAATCCCGAGCTAGGGTTTAAATGCCCAGAGTGGAAAAGTTTTAATTTTTCCCAACATTAAGTGGCTGCACGGTTTGACAAACCGTGCACAAACCGTGTACGTGCTACTGCCCGAAGGAGAAGGGTCGCACAGTTTTTCCTGGGCAGGCCGTAGGGTTTTCCATGGGCATGCGCAGGCCATGCACCCTGGCTTCTCTTGCCTATTTTTTTTTCTTTCTTGCCCCGAGCCCCTGGAACACCCCAAGGCCTCTCACACCTTCAGAAGACATCCCTTGAAGCCCGAAACAAGGTATTCAACCTTAACATAACAAAAAACGTACTTTTCCAAAAACTGGGATCTTACACACTGCGACCTATAAAAATAGCTGTTATGAATAGTAGTACCCACTTTGAAATTTTATAAACTTTATATTTCAAAATGGACTACAATTTCGGATTTGGAATATCAAAATCAGTTCAGTTGAATTATTTGTATTTTTTGAAAACTTTCAATTTTTGATGAATAGTGAAAACCACAGCGTTATTGTTTGAAACCAAATTTTTTTTAGATAATTATTTATTTTATTTAAATTTATTTTCAGTCAAAATCGATATAATACCTAAATTATTTTAATGTAATTCATTGGTGTCATTTTATAATAAGTTTAAATATATATAATTTTATTGAACATTTTAATGTCGTTTACCCACCTTCTAGGCACATTATCTAATTTTCATAAAAGGTAAATTTAACACTTATATGAATAGAATTTAAAAAAAAATGAGAGACACGGTTGAAATAAGTAAGTAAAATATGGTTCAATAAGATGAAAATAGTTTTTGGTGAAAAGTTACCTTTGAATTTTATTTTCCACGGTTAAAAGTAAATATTGTAATTAAAGGAAAAAATGATATTATAATTACCCTAACACAATTTTAAATTCTATTGGATAAGTGTTTTTAGACCAAAATTTACATTAGTAATAAAGTATGATCCTCTTTGATCCACTAGTATTAGATTATGACATTTATTTCTATTTTATTTAAAGAAGAGTTAAAAGTGTTAAATTCAATTTTTAATAAATAAAACATTTTTAATATAGGGTTATACATAAGATAATTTCAGCTATAAATATTCATTATAAATATAAAAATATTTCCAATAGCATGGTATTTTATTTATAATTTTTAGAAATTAAATAATTAAATTTATATATGAATGATACAATAATTAACTTATTAATAAAATATTAAAATAATTCATATTATAAATATCAAAATAATGGTATGTTTAGACTTTTGATGCATTTGACGAATTTTCGAGGTTAAAATGAAATTTTAGTGTTTATTTAATGTATATTTTTCAATGTAATCATGTTTTGTTGACTTTCACAAAAACCAAATACTAAATAGTGTCAAAATTGACATAAATGAGTTTTTAAAACAAATAATATATTATTAAATGATTGAATATTCCAAAAAATATACAGATCATCCAAAAGACTTATATAATGATATAAATGTAATTGATGAAACACTTGAGGTTTTCGTGTATTCTTATAGTAAGTCTATTAACCATTTATTATGAAAATACAAGAAGACATGGTAAAAGATAAACTATTAAACTAAGAGTTAAACCTAAAAGATAAGGTTAATATGGTGACCTAAACTTGTATAAAACCTATTGGTTGAAATGTTTTAGAACCCAACCCACCATATCCTTAAAATAAATCCATTTGGAGACATTATAAAATGAAAATTATTTTATAATAAAAGAATATTTTAAGCTTTTCTGAATGTGACACTCACCTCTCTTATAAAAGAGTACATCCCCTTCTATTAATTTCACACCTCCAATGCCATTTGGATCAAACAAACCCTTCTCAAATATTCTCTCAAATACCCTCAATTCAACCTAGATACTTCAATTTAATCAAAAAGACACCCTAAGGATCCATTTTGATCAAATCAAAAGGAAGAACACGAAGAAGAGGTAATAATTTCATCACCTCTTTCAATGTTCTTTTCTTCTTCCACTTCCTATTTCTTTGTTGTTTCCATACCAAAATAATAAATCTAGTACCTTATACATTATTTGATGTTATTATAAATATGTTACAACCATATTCATTATTATATCTATCCTATGAATGACAAAGTCACCATACGTGCGTATATACAGCTTAACGTCTCTACATTAGGGTGTAGTTTGTTATTAAACACTTAATTATTTGGATGGGTATAATAATGAGTATAATTGATGTAAATAATAAATATAACGTGTTAATTAATATTTATATATGATATACCTTCCAATTACATATTATTTTACCATCAATAGAATTATATTTTTGTTCGTGCATACGTATGGATTACTGTCTCCACGAACGTGATAAGACTCAGTCCCCATATTAACCATTCAATAATAATTTTCATTTGATGATTAAAAAATAATGTTTATGAAAATAATATAATTCTGGATTTTAATCAAATACATCATAACTATAACAAACATGAATTTAGTGACAAAGCATATAAAGTAAAATGAATCAGTTAACACCCAAAACAATGATACTACTGAAATATTAATAACAAACAATATTATAATATCATATATGATATCATATTAATGTATGTGGTTATTGTATAATTTAAAAAGAATTATTTAACTATTATACAGTAGGTTAATGTACCCTCGACTAAGGAAAAGTACAAGGTAAGGGTTAATGTTACAATCTCTTTATTTATCTGAGGTTGTTTTTATGTAAGTGTATACTAGGACTTCTTTATCATCCACATCCGTGTTTCTTAAAAATGAATTTCAAAACATTAATACTATTTGGTATATTATGGTTCAAATTAATTTATACCCTTAATTGTATTTTTATAATAAAAAATTGAATGTAATATTTCCGTCGCTTTCCAAAAAAGGTACTTTATGTCCTTTTCGACAAATTATGGTAAGAATGTTTTTTAACTTATACGGAGGGTACAACTATTTTCCACCATTATAACACCTTCAAAACTTAACTTAAAAGAATATAATAATATTTTCAAAATAAATTTTTTATTTTATAATTATGTGACTTTTAAATGATTTCAAAATAGAAAGAGATATTTCTCTCTAATTGTTTTTGATTTCATATATGTCAACATCCTTTGATGGATTTTATGCTTATTTGAAGTTGATTTATTATGATAAAATATTCCATATTTTATTTTAGGTCTTGTGATATGTTTGAATATATATGTGTTATTTTTATACCATTCATGGTTTATGGTTAAAGTATTTCCAATTATTATTCTAATTTTAATGTGAATGTTTATGTTATGTTTCATCCATTTTATATAAAGAATGCATTGGACTTAGTAAGTGACGGGTGGAACCCTCTATAGCCTCTCGATGCCTCAGTAGGTCTCATGAGACAAACTAGTGTCTTTGGAAAAAGGCCTTGACAAAATCCTATTGTTCATCTTGGCATGAGGCCTTGACTATGTGGTTATGATTTCCGACATTTTGAATTCCATCATTATGAAATTAGCTATTGCTATTACATGTGATTATTCGACTAGTAGAATATCTATGTGAATAAGTAAATGGAATTATTTGACTTATCTTTGCTATATTATGATGAATTTTATGTTTAAAATGTTTTTGTTTTCATCTTATACTTTGCCTAAAATGTTTATACTTGTTTATGATAGTTTCTTCTATGTTGTTATCCTTACTAAGAATCTGAGCTCACCCCATTCTTAAATTTTGTTTTCCCTAGGATGTGATGAATTTTATAATAATTAACCTGTAGGGATAGGCCAAAGGATATAAGTGTGTTCAAAGGAGAAACAATGTTGTTTTTATTTCATGATGTAATGTAAAACATATATATGTATCTATTACTTCCAAGGTTACTAAACTAGTTGGCCTTTTGATACTTGATCTATTATGATCATTCCAATGTTAGGTAATAATATGTTGACTCTGGGTAACTAGGTTCGGGGCGTTACAGATAGACTCATCTTACATATCCATGTGTACAGGGGCTCCATAAATCATGTAGACTTCCCATATGCGAATGTCAACTTCTACATGCATCTAATGAAAAAAAATTCGTTTGAGTAATCCATTGTCTTAATAGTTCTGGGGTGATATCTAGATTCTTGTAAACATAATATTCTCCCACCAAAAAAGACTAATAAATACTGATATCATTCAAATCCTTCTTAAGTTATGCACAAGTTTGGCACACCCCTTATACCCACATCCACTTAGGAATGAATCCACCTCCAAAACAAAAAATCCAACCATACATCAAACATTTTGAAATTTATTTCTAAGAAACATAGAAGAATGATTCATAATTGTGAGGATTTGACTTTGGGGTATGAGACTTCAGATCCAGGGTTGAACAATTTTGTTTCATGAAACAAGTAGTGGTAACTATCCCTTCGTTGAGGTACACTACCTTATATGAAACATTACAACAAAAAAAATTAGAATGCTTCATGAACCAAGTCTTTATAAAATAACTCCAATAATTTTGGATGAGTGCCTCACTCAGAAGTCCTTGATTATTCAAGGGAAGATAGTCTCTTTGTGAATGCTCATGTTGATATTGCATCATGTTATTTACTTAATCTGGGAGATTGGACTCAAACATGACATAATAATTTTTTGAAACATCCTTGATCATCTTTGAGAAAAAAACAATAGATTTTTCATGAAAATACATTGGGGAATCCACTAAAAACATTCATGAAGACATAAAGATATTCCATTATGTTAAAATTTTGATTTATAAAAGTTAAAAATTTTGGAAAAGGAAGGGCCTTCAAACAAGCCCCTCAATAAGATCCTTCATGTAGGCCCCATGACCATGTGGTATCGTGTAAGATCCTAGACAATGTGGTTTAACAAACAAAAATTTCCCTAGTGATTGTGCCATTTATTTACATGACTAAGTTATTCAAGAAACCTTCAAATCATGTCATGCTCAATATGACAAGGTGGATGATATGTTCAATTATATAAAAGAACAAGAAAATAGAAGGATGATTCTCTAAAGTGTCAACAAAATTTTTAGACACTGATGGCCCTTATGTTTAACCTACACACCAGACCTACACCACATATATGTGTACCTGACTTTCACAAAATTCCATTCCCTAAGGGAGATATGAGGATCACCCTATATATGTTAGAGGGATGATGATCCCTAATAAGGACTTAGGGAACTCACCTAAAAGTGTTCTAAATTCACTCATCCTACACAGTATAAGTCTTGGGAATCCCCCCTTTGTGAAAATAGAGGACATACCACCCTTATAGGGGGTACCTATGCTTTGGACCTTCCTAGAAAAATTATTTTGTGAAGGGTCCTATATTTTCCTATAAATAGGACCTTTGGACTCTTGATTTGAAATACTATAAACTTTAATGAATCCCCCATTATCTATTAACACACCCCCTTCTCCCAAGTCCTCAAAAATACCTTTGGTAGACTCAAAAACATGAGAGAAGTGGGAAAAGTGAATAGTGGAATCAAATGTTTTTAGGGCATGAAACAAAACACACCCAAGTGAGGACATCTTTTCCCCTTATTAACAACCACTATCACCAAGATACCATCCCAAACTCGATACTTTCATGAGATCCTTATAGGGAAACCTGACGAGACCCTTATTTCCTATAGTAAGGCATCACCCATGTTTTTTTCCTAGGTGGTTAATCACCCAAGGTACCTCTATCTCACACTGGCTTATACATTATGCGAATCACTTTCAGAACCTCCCAGGACATGTGCAAAGAACCTCATGTTTTCCAAGACATGAACCTCATGAGAAACCTTAAATCCCTATTTCATAACACTAATGGAAGGGATATTGATCCTTTGGATCCCTCATGTGAGGGGGACAAAATTAAAACGTACACCAAATCATGTAGACTTTCAGGACCATGGAAAAAAGAACATCATCATGTCTCCCATTCATATATGCATTCCTTCAGTCAGTTGTGTTACACACATATCCTACCTAATGAGTAGGATAGTTGGGATTCATGAAAATATGAATACCCTCTTTCATGAGGATCCTGACCCTATGGGATGTTTTAGAGATCTCTCGGTCACATATAATAGGGCTAGGACCATGTCTATCCCTTGTGTTCAATAAGACTCGGTACCACTGGTTCCAGTTAGGGAGGGAGAGCATCACACATTCCATTCTATTTGAGGTGTAGGGTCTTATCCTCCTCTCCTCCCTAGGAACCAATAAAAAGGGTACCCTATTATAGTAGGCCCCTAGACATTTCATATAGTTTGTATCCCTATGGATGATTAGATGTGACTATCCTGATTACAAAAATGGGGAGAGATGGGCACATCAAATCCCATTCTTCTACTCTCGTAGCCCCTGCGTCCTCAAAGAATCATGTGGTTTTCCAAATAATCCACTTCCTATTGTTTATCATATTTTGGATTGACTCATGTGGTCTTATAATTTAGCTATAATCACAACATCAGCTTGGCCAAATTCATGTCTAGGTAGAGAATCATTTTCGGGATCTTCCTCTCACCAGTCCCTTAGAGGGCCTCCATAGGCATGGGTCCTCAAAGCCATGTATCCAAATAAAAAGGGCCTACCATTCGATATAATCCCCAAAACAATTATCTTTATGGTCTATATTCCCATATGAGTCAAAAACCCTTGAGTTCCTCCATACGAGTAGTTCCTCAAAACCAAAATATGTTGGCATTGATTCTCGCCCATATAAGATACGTCAGAAGCATCCTTGAGGTCTAAAACCAACAACCCAAATCAACCTGAACTCTCTCTCAGCCACATTCCCAGTAGTTCATTATCATAAATGTGAGCCTATTTCACTTCTAGGTTCCTTGGGCCTCCAAATTATATGTCTCATACCAAACATTTACTAAGAAATTTTCTCCTAGACATTTTCTCCAAACAATGTAAAATTGCATGGTTAGGTCCTTATCACATGGACATAAAAGGTATGTTGTGTTACATTAAGTGGAACCAATCTACATGGGATATGATTCCTTTCATGAGGATACATTGAAATCCCAATTCATATATCTTATCCTGACATTGAAATTTCCCTCACCTCTATAGATGACGAAAAACAATAGAACACCCCACTACGAGGTTTAAAACAAGTATCATAATAATAAAAGACAAAATAATCTATAATATATTTTTGAAAGGGAATAATTTATGGAGAACATAGGATACACACAAATATATCCATTGATGAAGAACCATGGATACATATAGAAGATTTTAAATCCCACACATCCTATTAATTTATTGTTAATTCATGGGTGACCAATGTTATACATGGAATTTAATGGAATAATCATGGGAATATATTAAATCAACATGTGAGTCCAGAAGTAGAAAACCCCCCACCACACTAAAGAGTGTGATGATCCCAATCTCCCATACTATTGACCAATGTGAGTCCCTATGTTTTATTTTTCCATTTCTCAATAAGAAACTACATTTGGAATGGATGTTTTTGATTTAAGATGATGGAACTATTGGGTGTTTATGGCTCAAGAAACAACCCATTGGAAGTAATTCGTAAATAGTGGTAAACAAGAATTGGATTATTATGAAATATTAAAAACCCCAACTATGAATCATATAAGTCAACATGATTTTTTATTAGAAACAAAAATTTATGAGGATATAAATTTTTGAAATAGCATAAGCTTTATTTTATCGGATGAATGTTATTGGGTTGGTAATGAACAAACTCAATGAAACCATATATGATATTGAGATCATAAATATGAACCTGAGAGGATTTATACCATAGTTTAATGTAAATGTCATAGATGTTAAGTAAAATGAACCAAATTAGGTAAAATTAGATTGTTTGAATAGAAAAATCATTAAAATCATGATTCTAAACAATGACAATGAATTACTGGAAAATGATGATTTTAGGGTAGAGACATTTATGGAAATGAAGAAGCTCTTATTATAGGATATAACGGTAAAAAATGAGGATGAAAAGTATTTGAAATAACTTTGTTCTAACTAAAAATAGGTAAAAGAAAAATTAAATGACATCATTCTATATTTATTCTCTTGATGTAGAGAAACTGGACACCACCCTGGAAAATGTACACATAAATTTTAATATGATGATGAGGATGAAGTAACCATGAAGAAAACACTGAAGGATGTGAAATGAAATACTATATATTATCAGAACATTATTAAAACAAAGAACATGATTTCATTCTAATATGTTTTCATAAAAAATTTAGTGGAGGATATTGATTATTGAAAATACTTTAATGAAGATGTAAATATGGCCATCATAGAAATCCCAAAAATTAGAGATCTCCGAAATGATTTGGATGTTGAAATTTAAGGATGATTCAACCATAAATTTGAGTTAAAATATTCCCTTAAAGAAATTATATGTAGAGATAAAAAATAAGGATAATGGACTGGTTTACAATTCCAAATATTATATATAGATATAGGAAGATGAGATGTTCTTCTTGAAGGATGATACAGAATATATCAAATATCAAAATATAGAAAATTTATTGAATGTTAGTTGAGTTCAATATCAAAAATCAATAGAAATTAAAGATATGTAATAGATGGACTAACTCTATAAATGATATTTTCAAAAGGATCAAGGTGATCAAATTTCAATTGATTAATATCCAATGAAAGATATAAGTTCATGGGAGTCTTTTAAATCTAATCATTAGGGCTTGAGGGTTTAAAGAGTCTATAAGAGGATGTGATTTATAGTTTAAAAAATTAAACTAATTAAAATTCTAAAATCAATTTACTATGGTTTATCAGACTCATATTGTCTAATGAGTAGATTATCTAAATCAAACATGTAGCACGTCTAGAAAATCAGTGTTTAGTTATGTTTAGTAAAATAATTTTTTTATATAAATACAAAGTGGAAATATATTAACGTGTAGAAACAATTAAAATAAAATATTATAGTAAAAGTAAGACTATCGTAAAAATATATTTAAAACTAATTTTATACTAATTAACTTAAGAGTTATTAAATTAAAAAACTCTAACTTTGATTATCCAAGGTTTTCAACCTAAACATAGGTTCTGTCTTTCTCTATAAAAAAACACTCAACCATAAATATCAGAATCAACTCTGTCTTCTGATCCCAAAAATCCATCGATTATCATGATCATAATTATAAGTCTTTATATCCCTAGGATCCCTCAATCTAAACCCATATCAGACACAATGAATACAATTTAAAAAAATTCTATGTGATTTACAATCAACACTTGTATTATTTATAAATAATTGATTTAAAAATATTACAAAGCTTGAGTAACAATATGTTACATCTGTGAAAATTTCAAATGGATTGAGTTGCAAAAGAATCATCTCCTAGCTCCTAGAATGAACCTATATTTATAGGGACACCTCTAAGTGCCATATTTTATGATTCATGGAGTTTGTTTCAATAAACTCAAATGAGATCTATCTTAATTGACCAATAGTTACATATCTATAAAATGTTTTTTTGATTACACCGTTATAATTTGGTTAATGTGTTTAATCTGGTAGAAATTATTCAAACTATACAATTATAAACATTATTATTCTGATGGAATAATGAAATGTTTATTCCAATATGCTAAACTCAGTCACACTAATTGAATAAAATCAGTCACAACAATAGAATAAAATTATTTACACTGGTAGACTAAGATCATTCACATTGATAGACTAAACATATTCATTCTAATGGATTGGGTTTTTTCATTCTGATAGAATGGATTTTCTCATTCTTATGGAATATATTTTTTCATTCTAACAAACTATATTGTGTCACTCTGATAGACTAGACATTTTCATTCTAATGGGTAGGAATTTTTTCATTCTGATATACTAGACTTTATTTAGTCCAATGGATCAGAGTCAATTAAATGTATCAGAATTTATTTAGTCTGATTTATTTGACTTTAGTTAGTCTAATGGATCATAATAGTGTGTGAAGCTTACATTATTCATTTTTGAAAAAAATTTATATTTGGTAGAATAATTTGTTTACCACAAAGACCATCTAAAAGAATTGGTAAATTTGAAGTTAAAACATTGTTTTTATGTGTCTGGTGGGATTTTCCAATCCAATTATGGAATGTATCGAAGGTAAAACATTTGAATCAATAAACTCCCCATTTTTTAAAAGAAAATACACAACACCTAAAGATAAAAAAATATCATGGAATAAAAATAAAAAACCCATTATTTATTTAAGAACACTTCTCCCCTATCTATATTATCTCTCCATATCATTGAAAATACATTTTTTAATGAGATTTATTCAAAATTAATGATAGGGTTCTGATTATAGAATAACTCAAATAAAATTATCCAAAATAATATCTTTCAATAGCTTGTATAAAAAATTCAACACTTATGTATTCTCAAAAATAATATAGGAGGTAGAAGTTACATGATTTTTTAGCGAAACAGTACTTCAAAATAATTTAGTTTAAATGAAAATAAATCTATAAATATAAAAATAATATTAAAATTTTTTAAGAAATTCAAATAGAATATGTTGATAATAATTCATGCACACATATATAAATTCTTGTTTTTTTAATTAAAGAGTTATAAGACAAAAAAAATTTGTTCCACTATGATTTCTTGACAATCACATTCATCTTCTAGAAGTAATTTTGATTATTTTATTTCTCTACTTCTAATGATTTTATCTTGGTGCTCCTATCAATTATCACATGAAATATTTGAACATGTGATTTCAAACAAACAAACTCTTCTTCATGAAACATAATTTCATTATTTTATGCCTTAAGATTCCAAACATCAACTTCCTGTAACAAATTATTCTTTTTCATATATGATATTTCTTGGACTTGTGAGTTCAAAAATTCCTTCATCTGATAAAAAGGTTTTAACTTCTTAGATACACAAGATGAATTTTCATAAAGGAATTAGTAATATCTAAGGATGAATTTTTAACATATTCAATTTAGTCAAAATGGAACTTTAAATATTTTTAGTATCATATAGACAAATGTAAAGATGATTGACTCTAATCCTCTCTACTTTTGATTCAACCTTGAAAGACTTCAAATTGGTTTCATTATATACAATAGTTTAATCTAACTGATTAAAATCATTCTAATGTTCTAAAACATTTTACCCCCATTGAATATACATTAACTGAGATTTAATACATGAAATTATAGGAATTGAATCAATGATCTTCTTCAAAGATTCATTAGATTATGAATATATGGATTCAACTTTTTTATTGGATTGACTTTCTTTAGAATTAGTTAAAATCATTGATACATCCAAAAAAATTATTCATTATGTACTAGAAATTGCATTCACAACAGTCTATTTTAATTTCATAGAATCTGAAAATTCCCTAACATGATTATTCTTATATTTTTATCTATTTTTTGATACTTTTTTATGTTATTTTTGATTTTGAATTTCTTTTACAGAACAATTCAATATTTATGAAACTTCTAACTCTACAAACTTCTCAGATAAAGAACTAAACGATGAGTTATTAGAAGATATTTATTCTTCTTATTCATATAATTCTTTTAAATATTTATGTTATTTTCTTCTAAAATATGATTTTTCAGGTTTATTAAAAAATTATTAGAGTCCATCTTTAACTTCATACAAAATAGATTTCCACTTAAAAAACATTCCCCTAACATTCTCAATAGTTGAAGGAACTTTTCAAGGTCAATACTTTTCTATTCTCGGTACATTAGGCCAAGAAACTTCAAGAAAATAATTAGGATTTCACAACTCATCCTTGGATTTTCTATTAGTTTATTATTTTATAGTCTCTGGTTCTTTTGGATGAGGTTCGGGTTTTGTTCCTTGTTTTCATTTTTGAATTTTGTTTGTTATGGGTGATATTTTGGAATGTACAAGGTTTGTGTTCATGTTTTGAGGGTTAACCGTGTTTCCTATTAAGGCGGAAATAGTTTTGAGTTCACTTTCTTCCATAATGGTTTTACTTGAATGACTTGAGAATGCTTTGTGGAAAAACTATGCAAGGCACAGGAGAAGGCCATGTAACATGAGGGTTGGTTTCTTAGGAATGGTTCCTGGAATTCACATGGTTATAGAATACTGTGCACCAACCCTGTGAGGTGTTCAATAGTTTGGATAGTGGAATTTTTCATGGTTGGTGCATGATTTACCAAAACAAGTCAAAACCCTATGAGGGGTGCCCCTATTCTCTAGTAATATTCCAATTGTTGTCACATGGGTTTTCAAAATAGTACAGCTAAACCGTGTGAGTTTTTGACATCATTAAAAGTGTTAAATAACTTATTTTCCCCACTAAAATTTTAACCCCATTTTGGTAATTTTCTACATTTCTTAACCTAGGTTCACCAGGGGCTCTAGAAAACCATTCTCCCCTACTACCCATACTCCATTGAATGTCTATGATGGTTTTTAGGTAACTTTCTTTGAGTTCATGGTTGAATTATTCTTTTAATATTCTTTCTCTATTGGTAATTTTGTTTTTCTTTCACAAAATCTATCTAGGATGAACCATAAGAGTTAGGATTTATGTGTGGGTTTCTTTTCCCTTGATGCCAGGGTGTGTATACTATCTATTGGGGTGTATATTCCTTCTCCTAAAGTTTCATTGAATTCACACATCATTGATGTAAGTGTTTCTATCCATTTCTTTTCTAGAACAGTCTATTCAGTTATTGTGTTTTTCTAGATAATTTAAAAATGTGTTTCAAATTCTCTTGATTTATTTTTTTGGTTTATTAAGGTTTTTTAGTTTTAAAAAAAATATTGGAAGTTATTTTTAAAGGGATTCTTCAATTTTGTTTATATGTATATATATATATATATTCCCACATGGTGGTTGAAAAAATTTCAGTTGTTCTTTTAACGTGAAATTAGGTGCTTCAGGTGGTGTTTTCCCCTGGTTATGTTTTTATAACATTTTTGGGTTGTGAATTGGGAGTTTTATATTGAAATTTTCGACTTTTATGGTTTGACTATTATGTGTGGCTGGTTTTTCTTAGTGGTGAAGTAAGAGTTTTTTCTTTAAAAATTGTTTTGGGATGTTTTCTTGGAAGCTTGAAGAGATTCATTTGATGTTGGAACATCCATATGTGTAAAGGGTGCACATATAGATAAGAGACCAAATGATAATTTCACTTGAAAATGATGTTTTCCTCAAAACACATTTTTTCAAAGGTTTATCATGCATTTTTCATCACCTTTACCCCATTCATCTTCCTTTTATGAAATAGTTCTTTCATGTTAATTGTGTTTCCAAAATAGTTTGTCAAAATTTAAATGGTCATTCTTGGTGTTGGAATTTAATTTATTTTTCATGAATCACCTTCAATTTTTGAAAAATTTATTCTTTATTAGAACATTCTTCTAATATTGTTTTAGACTATTGAACATTTTGAATTCACAAAAGTGGTTTCCAAAATGGATTTGTGTGTGTTTTGGGTATTTCCAAAGTTAGTTGGTGTGTGTATAATAGTTCTGATGTTTTAATTTATCTAACTTGGATTCATATTTGGTTTAAAAAAGGTGAAATCTTAGGTTTCGATAATTATGGAGAATTACATAGGTTTTGGTTTGAATTTAAGGTCAATTTGTTATTTTAATTTCTTAAATTTTGTTTCATCAATTTATGCTAGGTTTCAAGATTTCTTCTAAATGTGTGGTGTATTTGTTTTGTAATGGACCTTTTAAATGGTCTTGAAACATAATAGTGTTGGGTGAATATGTTTTTTTTAAATAAAGTATTCCTTGTAAATTAATGGGTCTCATTTGGTACTTTTCATGTTGTGTAATGTTTTCACCTTGGTTTGTGAAAGTTATTTTGGAAATGGATTTGGATTTGAAATGCTAAAGGCCCAGTGGGTGATTTGTGTTGTATCTAGAATGATGGTTTTGATTTGAAATAGCGTGAAGGAGTGATTGGTATTTTAGAATGTTCTGGAATATTATTTTCTTATTATGGGATGTGAAGGTCTAGTTGGTACTAGTTCATTGCTTATTGTGAGAGAGGAACCACTCTAGTAGACTCTTCAAGGAGTGGTTCATTCCATAGGTCATGTTATTGTTTGGGTTATGAAAGCATAATGGTAGTGGGTTTTTATTGAAAAACTTGTGTGAAGACCTCCACATTAACTATGCTATATTATCATGGGATTCATGGACATTATCTATAGGGTTGATGATAGTTTTTTTTACCACATTTCAATGGTTTGGTCCCCCTAGATTTTTTGGGAGGCTGAGTGGGATGTGCCACTAGGTTGGATAGTATAGAGTGTCCTGTTGGTTATCGACTATGGAGATGCACAATACACTATATGATGAGTTCAAACTAAGTACATCCAGGGATTTCTTTGAGAGATGTTTATAAAATTCTTATGATTTACTATTTGTATGTTCAGTTTACATCAACTACATGTTAGATTTCCGCCATGCCTGTTTTCTTTCCTTTACCTTCATCATGGGCCCTTTTTATCTAGTGAAAAATTTTAGTCGGGTTTTTGTCTTTTAAATTTTGTATTTATTGTAATTTTTTTAAAAATGGATGGTTTGTGTGTGTTTGATGGTGGACATCATTTTGAAAAGGGAACTTTTGGAAAGATATGATTGTATTTTGAAGTAATAGAAGCCTTTTTTTTAAATTAACTCCAAAATATTTTTTATATATTATTTATGGAAAAGAAATGTATATACTATTTAGTGATTAACTATTAAGTTTCTGTATGCTCACACCCTACCTTTTCCCCTCAGTGATGGTAGACCTGAGGTCTATTACAGGTGTAAGTTTTTGGTTTGAGTGTGTGTTCTCTTGGAGTTGGTTCGTCTTTCGGATAGTGGTGACCAACCGTTCATGTGGATATTGAGTTGTCTTTGGTTTGGTTTTAGTTTCATTTTTTAGTTTTCAACCTTTTTAAGTAATAGTTATATTTGGATATTAGTGATGTTTCTATTAATGTTTAGTTATTATTGGTTTTGGAGCCTGTTTAGTTTGGTTACTAATCCGGGTTATTTAAGGGGATAAATAGTTCCCATTGGATTATTTTGATGCCCTCACTATTTTCCACCATGTAGTGATTGGGAACACCCCTTGGGACTTTTCTCAAATTGGGCTTGGTGTTGGGATGAATGGAATCCCAATCCAGTTCATAAAAAATTGTATCAAAAGAGGATCCTTCTATTTGGGGTGTAAGGTAGATTAGAGATTAGGAATATCAATATTTTATAGGTATGTATGGGAAGAAAATCATGAAACCTTTCTAGTTATGATCCTTGAGTTTCTACGGGTAATCTGATATTTGAGTATTTTGTTTTTGTTTTGGTGTAATGGACGAGGAATGATGGTTCATAATCTAGTTTTATTTTGTTATCTCACATGGAGTAGTGACCTATGTGGAGTTTGGATGCATGGTTTTTTATCCTCATAGTGGTTGGTGTTTACTGGGGGAAAGACCCCCAAATGATGACACTGGGTTATGCATGGACACTAGTTCCTCATTATTGGAGTTTAATGTGAGTTTTATGTTGGTTTGGCTCTAGTTGGTGTGAGTCATTTTCTAAATGGAAAATGGTTTATGAGGATTTATCATTTCAAAAAGGAAATTGGTTTTGAATTTTTTTTGTTTTGAATTTTATTTTTTGTGATGGGATTGGATTCAATTGTAATTTTGGGGTTTTGGAATGTGGAATTAGAAGAAGTTAGTTAATTAATTTGAATAAAAATGGTAGTTTTTAGAAAATAGGGTTTTGGTTTTGTTTGTGATTTTTTTTCTTCTGTGACTATTTTTGGGATTGAGATGTTAGTTTTGGTTATGTCTTGGGATAATGTTGAATCTGGTATTTTTTTTCTTATATTATTTAGAATATGTTTCCGAGAAATGTCCCCAGGGTTTCTAGAAAGTATCATTTGGTTGACAATACTTCCCAAGCTCCCAATGGGGTGGCATAGTCACGTTCTTCATGGTTGTTTCCATTATTTCATGGTGACTTTGGTCCTTTAGATGTAGTGTATTTGATTAGTGAAGTAGATATTGTCTTTAGATAGTCGGGAACTCCAGAAGCTATTAGGGCCCATGCTATTTTGGGGTCATTTGAGGGTCCATCGTTAGGTCAATGGAAGTTTATTGCATAGAAATCACTACAATTTGGGATGACTTGGGATGTGTTTAAGAACAATTTCATCCAATTGTTCATAACTAAGGAGGTAAAGGTGAATAAAGGGGTATATGAGTTTGGTTTTCAATATGGACAACTATCGGTAAGGGCCTATGTTGATCATTTCATGGAACTAGATTCATTTTCTTTATAAATAGCCTTAGAGAATAATATGAAATCTTATATTTTCATTTTGGGTCTTCATCTAAGATTGTGGATTGATTCCTCTCATCTAGGGATGTTTAGTTCAAGAAATTTGTGGATGTAGTGTTTCTCACCAAGTTGATTCCTAGAATTTTGTCAGTGGTAGTTGAGAAACAAGTCATTCTCGGCACCCATGATGGTTCCCAATATGGAGAGACATGTGTGATAAAGGATCCTATTTATGAGAATCATCTATAATTGGGTTTATCATCCAATGTTTTGGATTGTTCGCTCATATGTTTCAAGTGTGGTCGGTTTGGGCATTCAATACCATCTTGGCATAATCCTATGAAGACTTTTTTGGGGTGTGGCCATTTGGGTCACATAGAAAAATTATATGGGATGGGTTTCCAGAATAATAATTCCCAATTGAAGGATGTTAATTCTATTCTCTAGGGTGGAAAATGCTTTAAGATATTATAGATCCATCCATAGGCCCTATAGTGAATCTTTTCACATAGTCATGAATTTCCATGGGTGTGGGATGCCATGGCCCAGTTTCGTCTCCATTTTTTGAATCAGGATGTCCAAAGTTTCTCTATTATAACTTTCACTACTTTTTTAAGTTCACTCACATGTTGAAAAAAAATGATGGATTGTTTTCCATTGTAATATGAATGGTTATTCTTATTTGGAAGTTAGTCTTTGAATTGATTGTTCTATGTTGGGTGATCTTAGCCTTTCTATAGATTTGTTCCAGTCCTTGATCATGCTCATTTTTTAAATACATGATTCATATGGAGTTTAGGGATTGTGGTTTTTTTTACTACTTGATTTGAGTTTCTTCCATGAGTTTCCCCATGTTGTGGAAGGTTTTTGGTTCATTTCAGGAGTTTTTACATTGGAAATCCAATGATGGTATGGTTTTGAGTTTTGGTTTCTAGTGGTGGTTGTGTTTATCTTGATTAGAAATGATTGGGATAGTTCGTGTTGGGATTCTCTTGTTGGTGACACCATATAAGGAGTTTTAAATGCTGATCATGAGGTTACGGTTCTTTTAGTGGGTAGAATCATCCTCTTTTTTCATGGTCCTCCGAGTGTTTTTCCTTAGGGTTGGTTGGGTGTGACTTGTGAAGTGAACGGTCACCCATTCATCATTTTTTTATCCACCTTTTTTTGGGATAGGGATTGAGTTTAATTTATCTTTTGGTTGTGTGAATTTTTAGGGGAAGAATTTTTTTATACCTTAACCTTAAATTTTCAATTAGTTTATTCCTTTAAAGTATATGGTACTATTGGTTGAGTATTGGGTTGATTTAATGATTTGAAATTTTGAATTTTGGATGTTCTTGGTGATATTTTGGATTATGCATGGTTTTTGTGCATGGTTTGAGGGTTAACCTAGTATCCTATTGGGGTAGATGATTTTTTCACATTATTTTTTCATTACATGGTTTCTATTTCATGTATTGAGCATGTTTTGGGTAAAACCATGAGAGGCACATGAGAAAACTATGCGACTTCAGGTTTGGTATCTAGGGCATGGCACAAAGCTTGTGCATAGTTCGAAGAAACCATGAGATAATAGTTTGAGGGATTATAGAGAATGGATAGTGATATTTTTATAGTTTGTGGATGACTCACCAAATTGTGTTTGCAAACCATGTGGTGTTCCCCTTTTATCCAATTGGATGCACACAGTTTACACAATGTTTGTCAAACTGTACAGCCAAACCATGTGAGCTTCCCAGTACATTAATAGGGTAAAATTAGTCCCCCCACTTTTTAAACTTATTTCCTATTTTTCTCCCATTCTCAACCAAGGAACACCAAGGTTCTCTATGGAACCCTTTTCCTATTCTATAGTTCTTCAATTTAATCTCTTTGAAGGATCCTAGGTATGTTTTATTGAGTTTTTGTTTAATTTATTTCTCTCCTATTCCTTCACTACTGGATCATTGTTTTTTTTCTTCATCATAATCTCTATTAGATAAACCATATGGGTTAGGGATGAAGTGTGGGATTATTTTTCTATAATTATAGGTTATGTGGAATGTCTCTTGGGGTGTTTTCTTCCTTTTACTAGAGTTTAGTTGCATTGAAATGTCATTGAGGTAGGTGTTCATGTCTATTTCTATTTCAACACATTTCATTTGTTGCTTTTGTGTTTCTAGAAAATTTAAAAATGTGATTCAAATTATTGTTATGTGTTTGTTTGTTTTGGTATGGTGTTTTCATGTTGGTAAAAAAATTGGGGGAAGTGGTTTTCAAGGGGCTTTTTCAAGTGTAACTATATATTTATACACAAGGTGTTTGGTAAAATTTATATTTTTATTTTAAAGTGAAATTAGGTTCTTTGGGTGTTGTATTCCCTTGGATATGTTTTTGTAATGTGGTTGGGTTTTTAATTTGGTTTTATATGTGAAAATTGGTATCTTTTAAGCTTTGGCACTTATGTTTGGCTTTCTGTTCTTAGTACTAAAGAAAACGATATTTCTCTAAAAGTGGGTTTTGGATGTTTTCATGAAAACTAGAGGTGTATCATAGGATTTTTTCACATACATATGTGCAAAGGGTGTATATATGTATAGGAAAAAATTGAATTGGACCTTGAAAATAATGGGTTCCTTAAAACCTTATTTTCAAAGGTTTCACGCCCGTTTTCATCTATCTTTCCCCCTTTCCTATTCCTCATCAAAAAAGGTTCTTTCAAGTTAATGTTATCTGAAAAATAGTTCCCATACTTCTAAAGAGAGATTCTTGGTGTTGTAATTTACTTTATTTTTCATGATTCACATTCATGTTATGACATAGGTATTCTTCATTAAAATATGCATTCATGGTTGTTTGATATTGTTCAATATTTTGAACAAATTAAAGCAGTTTTCAAAATGGATTTGAGGTTTGGTGGGTACTTCCAAATATTTTTGGTGTGTGTTAAATAGTTTTTAATGATTAGTTTACTGATTATGGGTTTGTAAGTGGTTTTAAAAAGTAGAAATTTCATTTTTTGTATTTTTTGAAAATCACATGGGTTTTGGTGGGAATAAGAGGTTAAATAATGATTTTCCTTTTTTAAATTGGATGCTTGGATTTAATTATAGTTTCATGTTTTCTTCTAAATGTGTGGTATATTGTTGGTTTAATTTATCTTATAAATGGTATTGTGGGATAAAATGGTTGGTTGATTATGTTTTATGAAAATAAAATATTCCATGTAAAGTAATGAGCCTCATTTGGTATTTTTCATGTCGTTGTATATTTTCACTTTGGTCTGGGAATGTTATTTTGGAAATGTTTTTGGATTTGAAATGTAAAAGGACTGGAAAGGGTCTTTGGGTTTTTTAATGAATTCTGGTTTTGACGCAATATAGCATGATGGCCCGGTTGGTATTTTATAATGGTTTGGAAAATGAAATGCAATTTATGGGATCTGATGGCCTTGTTAGAACTAGTGTATGTGTTGTTGTTAGATAGGAAAAAATATAGTGGACCCTCCATGGAGTGGGTCATCACATAGGTGGTGTCAATTTTTGGGTTAGGAAAGCATGGTGGTAGTGTGTTTTTGTTGAACCCCACTTGTGAGTACCTCCCCATTCACTATGTTCCATTGTCATCATATTTCTAGAAACCAACTCAAGGGTCGAGTGATGGTTTCTTGTAGACCCTGATTAGATGGGTTGGTACCAAATGGATTTTCTGAGAGGTGAAGTGGGATGTCCCACTGAGTTTCATAGTTTATAAAAACCATTTGGTAATTTACTATGGAGACACACCATACAATATATGTTGAGTCCAAACGGAGTATGTCTAGGAATTTCTTATGGATATTTCTAATGAAATTCCAATTATTAACTACATGTATGTTCTGTTTACTTTTACTACATGTTGGATTATGTAACATCTTATTTTGATTCCTTTTATTTTATTAGGAACCCATTTTTTTTCTTGAGTATTCTTGTTGGGTTTTTTCTTTGAACTGGTGTTTGGATTGTACAATAATTTTAAAAGAGGAAGGTTGTGTCTGTGTGGGTGTGCATTGTTTTGAAAAGGGAACTTGTAGAAATATGTTTTTTTATTTTGAACTACTAAAAAACTATTTTATAAATGTACCCCATACCATGGTTTACATACTGTTTTAGGAAATTAAATGTATATACTTTATTGTAATTACCTACTGAGATCTTATATGATCACAAACTACTTATGCCACTCAGAATCGGTTGACTCAATAAATTTTATAGGTACATTTTATTTTTTTCGTGTGCATGTGATCATTGAGATGGTTGGTCTTATGTTTGGTGGTGAACTATAGGTCAAGTAGAGATATATTTTTCTTTAGTTGGGATATATTTCCATTTTGTAGTTTTCAGCCTTGTTCAGTCGCAGTTGTATATGGATATATTTATGTGTTTATTAATGTTCAATTTTTTTTTGTTTTTACTATGTTTTCTGTTTGGATATTAATACTACTTATTTATTAGGGTTAATCATTCCCATTAGATTATTCTGATTACATAAACTAGTTTCCAACCTGGAGTGATCGGGAATGCCCCTTGGGACTTTTCTTGGACTGGGTCGGGTGTCAGGCCCGATGTCATCCCATCTTGGTGCATAAAAGTGAAACCAATTAGACAAATGATAAAGGTGAAACTAAAAGGAAACCGTTATTATTACCATTATGGAAATATCTATGATCTCATTCATCTCCTTTCAGTAGACATTGAATAATTTTTTTCCTCGTCAAATATTTTATACTATTTATTACTATTTTTTTATTTCTTCAAGACATTATCAGTTTTATCTTTAAAAGATAATTCTTTCACATTATCTATAATAACTCGAGACTACATGGTTTCTTTTTATCCTTTTTTTCATCAACTCTCCATAAGATTCTTTAGACATTGCTTCCAACTTATTTTTCAAGATTGAGGGAGAAACATTAGTTTTTTCTTTCTTAAACATTATTCCTCAACTAATGTACCTTAGCATTAGACACTGCTTTTTTTATGATTAGTTTAAAAATACTTTCATCTCACAAATGTTGAATAACTTCATTCTAGAAATCTATTCTTTACTTATCAAAGATTTTGTTTCTCTCATAAAAAAATATTTATTATTTATCTTCATTACTATAATGATGTTTAATAATTTATATCCAATGAAAGAAAAAACAAAAGAATTCCTAGTTTCATTTAACTCTTCTTCATTGTCTCAATCAATGATAAAAAAATTTACAAGATTGAATTTACACATGATCATCAAGAAATATAACAAAAATATATCTAACATATTTAAAGTGTCTTTATCTCCTTTTTAAAGAATTATATATCTTTTCATCAATAAATCTATTACACTGGATTCTGCTTTTAGGTGAAATAATTTCCTTACCTTCTCATAAGAATGAATAAATGTGGTTTTAGACATAGATGTTTCAAACTAAACAATATTTTCTTGATGTTTTTTGGTTAATGAAAAATATTCCCATGCCAATATAAATTCAAAAATATTTGATAATTTTTTAATATTTAGTTTTCAACACTCATAAAAAATAATAAAGGTTATTATCCCTAAATCTTATTCTATACAGAAAACAAATGAATAATAGAAGTCCTTTTATATTGATGGATGGTATAGATAAAAATATTCTTTATCTACATAATGTATCTCCTCGTATTGAAATATGATAATCTCATTAAATAGAGAACAAATTTTTTCAAACCAATACTTCTCAATTAATATTTCCCTCACAAATTCTCTAGTTACAATATCCATAGAAGAAGTCACTTTGAAAAAAGTTTTTAGACTACTGATCGGATGAGGAAAATGTGATCAGATGAAAACAATATGGTTGGAGAAATTCAAAAATATTTAAAGGATAGATAATATAAGTTCCTAGGGTCGAAAAAATATTAGAGTTCAATGAAGATGTGGTGACCCGCTCTCATATTTATATTCCTCAGGGTGATGTTTCAACTTTCAGAGATCAAATGTCTTAGATTAAATCATATATCTAACAAAAAATTGATATTTTTCCCAAAATATATTTAAATATTTATATTATGAACACTTAATTATTTTTCTTAACAAAACTATTATCGAATGAACTTTTTGTCTTCAAAATGATTACTAATAATATTTTTATATAAAATCAAAAGCTGTTAACACTAAAACATATTAATGACTATAGATTACCAATCACATTCTCAGAGTAAAATTAAATACTTATTTTGGAATGTTTATCCCGTAACTATTCTTCTTTGTTTTTAGAAAAATGAAAATATTTAGAAATAATATATTTTTAATAAAAAATAATTTATTTAGAGAAACAAAATATTTTAGAAAAACAAAATATTTTAGAAAAACTAAATATTTTAGGGAAACCGGTGTTTTTTTTAAAAATTTATGTTTCATAAGAAGAAATTATTTTATAAATGATACAGTGTTTTGAAAGACTATTATTTGAGAAGAAATTAATATTTTTGAAAAACTATTTTTTTAGAAAAACTACAGTTTTGGTAAAAAAAATTGTGATAATTGATTTTGGAAAAAGTAACGTTTTTTAGAAGAACAAAAGTTATAGAAAAAATCTTGGACATATGTAGCCACATTTGTAATGGATTTCATTAATGTAAAATAATTTGGAAACAAGAATTATGTATGAATGATCATTTTGTATTAACAATCCCTACACTCTCTTAATATATTCAAATCTATCAGAATCGAGGGGTTTAGTAAAACTATCAGAATTTTTTATTGATTTCTAATAAATTATTTGAAAATATCTCATTTCATATATATTATAGATAATGTTATAATGTTTAAATGTCCTAATAATTTGTTTCATAACTAAGATCGGTCTTCCATTTTAGTTAGGAAAGGTAGATCTTGGCTCATAAGGCCTCTTTATTCAGTCTATAAACATTCTCATTCCAATTTTAGGAAATAATAAATATATATTTTCAATTATTTACAATATATTAATACTTCTTGAAGTTCACAAGAAATCCCTCACCACATAATTTACTTATTCTAATAACGTTGTGCTTAATACCTACAAAAGATAAAACATTTTTGATCAATGATTTTCCAATAATTACAATTTAACCTATACCAATAATTTAACCTTGATAATTGTTACTGAAGGTAACATTATCACCTTTCATTTTGATCAGCTTTTTGAAGAAATATTGTTATTAGTCATATGACTATAATAACCACTATCAATGTTCCATATATTGTTATTGGTACACTTATTATTTTCCTTAAATAAAAATATGCATATTTTGCAACAAAATTTTTATTGGGTCAAACATTATGAGAAAATTATGTTTTCAGATTCCACATCTATCTATCATTTCTATATTGAGAAGATGTTAATTATTTTGAAAAACAAGATTTTTGAAAACCTATTGAGTTATTTATTTAAAGAACATATATTCTTCCAATGTCCTCCTATTGGATATTTTATTCAAAATGGGGTATAGTTTAGAAAAAAAATTTCTTTCAAAGAATATATATATTTTCTAATAAAACACATTCTAGATAAACACTTATGAGGTTTTATTTATATGTAAAACTAATAATTTTTTTTACCACTAGTAAAATTTTATAGAAGGTTGTTTAGATAAGATATTATATAATTTATTTTCTTAAATAATTCTCATCCTCAGCCGAATTTGTACTTGAAATAAGTTTTTATAATTCGTTCATTATTATTTTTTGTCAAGATTATGTTTTTCAAACTATTATTAAAGATTATAATTATCAAAATTAATTTTCTATAATTATTTTGAATGATATGGAATCTTAGTAGTAAGTGGATATATTATTAAATTTTCTTTAGCATATTTGTTTATCAACATAATTTTTTTAAAAGAATTTCCCATTTTGGTTATCTAAAAGTATTATAAATATAGATAATTCCTCAAATATAATGTAACATATTGTTTTATTTTCATGAAATTGAATACTCATATGACAATATAGATTTTATTTTTATTTTTATATTAGGATGATTAGAATTAAATGTAAGATTTGTTAAAGTTTAAGGATACACCATATCCATGAATTAATTATTATTCATTGAAATATCATTAAAGAAACCAATATTTTTTTTAAATCTTCACTTTCATAATCTCTTGTATTTTAGGAAGACCCATGACCACCACCTGTTCTTCAATGGTATGATTATTTTAGAAATCATTAATTATCATATATATAATAATAGTTATAACTAATCATATAACTTATATTATTATTTTAATTCTTATTATACTTTAGAAAATATAATCTTATATAACCAAAATTCTTACAATTATAAAAAATTACATGATAAGAATCTATCATTTCAGTTCTGTACTTATATCATCTCTTATACTTATAATGAAAATCATTCTTTCCAACTATCTTATTCATACTTTGAGATAATTGAGAAAGTACATTAGACATTATTCAAGTGAACTATTTTCATTCTTAACTATGATTTTTTTTTCATCCATGGTTTAGATACTTTCATAGCTAATTTTATTATCTTACAAACATCTAATATGGAATCAAAAGTAACTCCACCATTATTAATTATCATTTTCTCATCATCTCTCTATTGTTTAACCTCATACAACATGAGAGTACCTATAAAATCATCTAAAATCAAAATTTTAATTCCCAACAAATTATCTAAATCTATCCTTTTGGACTCTTATTATCCAAGCAAGAATTCAATGAACTTTTCAACTATAATATAATATAAAATATCTTTATCTCAAAGATATTACAAAATATTCAAAATCTTCATTAATCTATGATGTATCTTTGTAATAGATTCATCATGAAGAAAATATAAATCTTGATAATCTACACGAAGCATGGCTCATCTTGTATCTGTGATAATAGAAGATTAAAAATTAGTAATTTATTACTTCTTCCATATAATATTAGCATCTTTAAAAGAATATTTTTGACTATATATATTTCATATAATAGAAAAAATAAAATTATTCCTCACATGATTATTCAAGGGATATTCTAATTTTTATTTACTTGTAAAAGTTGAAACTTATTTTCCAGGATTTTATAATTTATAGTCCGCATGAAAAGTTATGAACTCCCCTATTAATAATAAAATCATTCAATATATCTAGTTAGTATTCATAGTCATAACTAATGAAATTGGTGGTAAAATATGATTTAAATCATAAATAATATCAAAATTAATAAAGATATGTGATGAAATTTTCCACATTTACAATATCTTATTCATTTAAAATACCCCATATTATAATTCAATTCTCAGGTTAGTTGTACTTTTTGTTAAATTTCTGAAATTAGAACATGATTGGAAATTGGAATTGAATGTGGTGTTTATTTATGTGTACATATATTGATATAAATTGTGGATCTATTAATAAGGAAAATTTAAGTGTAAAATTTAATATTTCAATAATAAAAAATATGAGATTTTTCTGGTCAGAAAATTACAAAGTCCAAGAGTAACCCTAACATGCACCCTCAACATTCGTACTACAAGAACTAACTGTATGTTTCCCCAGTATGGACCTACAATATCACAGTAGGCATAGAGACTGTTCCTTAAACTTATCATGAGAAATTCTCTCTATCACATGCTTACCCTACTACAACATAGTCACACAGTAATTTTACATACAGGTAGTTCTATAAGAATACCATTTGATAAAAGATTCTATGAAGGAAAACACTATTGACCGCATAAACAAAATTCATTGACAATGCCATTATTCTCATGGTAGGAATACAAATAGGGATCAATTCATTTTAATACACCATCTAATGTAAACCACACTGACTTGGAAATTCATGGTAAGCATTTATACTATAATATTTATCGACCTACCAAACTATGACACTAACTTTTAATCTTCAATTACATACCCCATGCCTCTAATTACCCTAAATAGAATGATCCCTCTTTAATTATTCATGATGGAGATCCATAGACTAGGTTTTTCTCTAAAATTTTCCATCACCATTTATCTCCCAACCCATGGAAAAACATGGTGCCACCGAGCCTACCGATGCCTTCATCTACTTCCACCCCTATATCTGAGATGACGATGGAGTGAAGTCACACTACCACGAGAATCATGAAAGTAATCCACACCAATTTTAGCTCGGCAAAGACTAAAGGTGATATACATTCGATAAAACCTTGAGAAAATATGCCTTTACTATAAAACTTCTATCTGAGCTCTATTATTCCACTATATCATGAAGCAGAATTATCCTTGTAGGCACCAAATCCACCAGGAAAAGCACTGGGGTCTCATGCGAAACAAAATGAAATATGGGATCACCATTGTGCTTAATTACATGATTTCTAAGAAACCCCATTTCATCATTAAATAAATCCATTAGTGGGAGTGTGTTTTGAGAACGTGGAAAAATGGGAAAACCATTAAGCTGATATGTTATAGTGGAAGTGACAAAGAAATATCAAGCCTTAACCTGCTAATGATGGAAGAATATGAGTTTCAAATATTATCATACATGACATCTCACACGTAAAACAATTGTTCTAGGTGCTATTTAAAATAAAGAGTCTCGTAAGTTAATGACCAAGAACATATTCCTTTACCCACTACTAAGAAGAACTAGATCAATGCAAATTAAAAATGTATATTGGCATGGATTTGGTAAGTGTACTAATTTCTTATAGAAGTCACCCAAACCCTTCCTTTTGGAAAAGATTCAACAGTCTAGATAATTGTAAAAATACACCCTACAGACATTTTAAAATTAAATTAACAAAACCATGCCCTCTTAAGAAGATAACCTTGGAAGATGAGAACTATCTAAGGGGATGAACTTTTTCTGAAAGTGGGGGGATCTCAAGACCCACTGGTCCTGACTATTGTGTATTTTAATTTTAGTTTTCATAAAATAATGATGATGGAACACTAAACCCTCTGTGGTTTAGCCAAGGATAATCCCATAACCCTACATATTGATTAATTCTAATCATTCAATACTATAAATGACTCCTCGTTAGAATTTATTTGTTTTTTCAGAATAATTTACCTCTCATTTTATATTTTATGTTCAATTTTTTCAGTAGTGTACAGAAAATCTACTTGGATTAATCACACTTCATGTGATATAGAATATAGATGTAATCCTAGGGATAATGGAGCTATCCACACACCAGGATTGGAAAAGATTGGAGATATAGTGTTCATTTTATTTCTGTATCTAAAATAAAATTTCCAAAGGAATGTATTCAATTGTATTCAATTATGGGAGGATAATTATTAACCAAATGATGTTTGATTCAACAAGTGAATGAAGGGATAATACAGGGATGGGTCATTTCATATTTATTTATTTTTAAAACCAACAATATATATTTATTATTACTTCAAATTTGAACTCACAAAAAAATATTTCAATATAGGCAAAACAATGTCTTCCCAAGAGACAATCGAATTCCCACTCTTATTACATTGTATCGGGTTCAAACTTTTTACTGATCACCATGTGGTAGGTGAACATCAATCCTAGTGACATTGTTGGGGAGGAAAATTTTTGTTTAAATTTT
The DNA here is from genome assembly GCA_963277665.1 of Viscum album. Taxonomy (NCBI): domain Eukaryota; kingdom Viridiplantae; phylum Streptophyta; class Magnoliopsida; order Santalales; family Viscaceae; genus Viscum; species Viscum album. The sequence goes on along the minus strand of OY728126.1, from coordinate 2,006,524,754 downwards.
TTTAAAAAATAGGGTTTCAAATGACTAGATCCAGTTCTTCAAACCTCATAAGTTTTGATCTTGAGGTTGAGAGTACTATATTGACTAGAGTCATGACTTTATAAAACCCAGTACAAGAGGAAGGAGAGTTTTTCACAACTCCATGAGATGATTCTCCCTCCTCAGTTTCATCCTTTCAAAAATATATAATTTAAAATGATGAGATATAAGGTATTCCAGATAAAGTAAACATGACTTGGAGAGAAATTTATGCACTAGATTTCAACATTAACAACTTAAAATTATAATTAAATGATAAAAAAGACTATGAGTTCAGAAATAGAAGGATTTGGATAAAACCTAAGATTCATGGGTTATCTAGTGAAGAAACCAAAATTCATGTAATATAGTTTAACGATGTTTTCACTGGATTTAGAACATGAGGAGTCAATGAGGGTAAATTTAGTTGGAAAGATTTTCCTTTCTCACATGAAGAAGCAACCAAGGAGTGGCTCAACTATAACTAGCAAATCTAGGGTCCCATCCAACCTGACACCTGATCCAATCAATGAAAGGGTCCGAAGGGTATTCCCAATCTCCCCGAGCTGGAAACTAGTGCATGCATACAAAGAATAAACTTCTAGGAATTATTTCAGACATTGTAAATCAGTAAGAAGAATTCTAAAAATAAAACATCATCCAAAGATCAATATCAATAACAAAAAATGTTAAAACAATTCAAGTTATATATGATACAACTTTAATGAAAATAAAAAAGTACCAAAACTAGGGGAATCCACTAGAACACAATCAAAACCCTTTATGAATCATTTGGTCACTTACCCTGAATCCACCTCCACACACACCATTAAGAGTGGAACACTGAAAAGTAGATCTACCATCACCACCATAGAAATATTTCCTTTATCTAGGTCATATATAAAAAGTATACATTCACCTAAGGGAATATGTAGGGTGTGAGACAAATCTCAGTAGGATACCACCTAAAAAATATATTCCTTTCCATAACATTAGAAGATAAATTATAATGAATTTTTTTTAAAAAATAATTGAAACAATATTAAGGAAATATTTTAAGGAATAAATTTTAAATAACACACTTTCAAATTAAACTTGATTGTATTTAAAATGAAAACAAGGTCCACCCTATACTGAATGTGAGCACCACAACAAAAGAGAGCATCATGTCATGGGAAATCCCAACAGGTTCAAGCACTAGTGGAACCATTGGAACCTCTTAACTCGGTGAAACATGGTATAGAAACCCTAACACCCAACATCCCTATGCACAATCTACTAGAGAGGAATCTATACAATGATTTAGTGGTCTTCAATTATCACCAACTTTAGTTGGTCTTGAATCGTCAATCCTGGTAGATGAAAATGGGAATTGGCCCTACCAATCCAACTATAATTCCTTTCCTATCCCTCTCACCTAGATACCCAGAATAGCCTTTATGATCAATTTTTATCTCACATGTCACATAGGTCACCACTTTCACAAACACAGGCCAAAAAAAATTAGCACATATGAAAATAACAATTTCTCATAGGTAAAATATCTTTCAAATCCTTACGAAAACCAAATAAAATCATAACCATACATCACACCAATTAAATAATATATGGAACATTTTTATGAAATATTACAAGGAATCAAAAATAAAACAATGCCAACATTATTTAGAAAACTATCTCTCTAATTTTTTTTACCTAAAATCCTTTAGAAATTATATTTCAAACCATTCGAACATCCATAGAATATGTTTAAGGAACAATGAAAGCATACCAAAATCAAAAAAATAATTCTATAACATATAATCACCTACATCACCCTTGTAAACATCCAAAATCTAGTGTAAAACCACAACCACACCTCAAATAAATACTATTAAAGAAATATCCAACCAAAAACATCAATATTTTATATAAAAACCCACAATAGAACCCTTTTTAGGTTAACCAAACCATTATAAAAAGAAAACCCATGTAATGGGGAAGGATAATAGTAGAAGAAAGAGTAAATTATGCTAAGGGATATTTAACTACTTGTTCATGAATATCCAATGAAAAAATCACCCTAATATCGGAGTTAATGTGTGAAAATAGGGTGAGGAGGAAGATCCTAGAGCTAAAAATCTCATATGTAATGAATTATGGGTGGTTTGGGGTTAAAAATAGGGAAGAGTAGAAAGTTAAATTCCAAATATTTACTGACACGGACAAGCCACATGGTTAGCCGTCATAGTTATTCATATAGTTAAGAAATCGTGCGGTCTCTTCTATCCAAGAGGGAATCAACCACATGGTTTTTCTGGGGGAGGGTGCATTCTCGTGTAGCTTGGACAGTTCCACTGTCTAGGGTACACAATTTCTCCTAGACTGGTGCATGGTTTCCCCTAACCATGAGACACCCATGAACCACCTGCTTTATGGTACAAAAAATCCATTATTTTCCAAAAAATATAGGTGATCCCAAGGAATTAATATAATAAATGAATTAAAATAATATTACCTAAAAATAATATCTCAAATGTGACAATTTTCCCCACCATGAAATCTTTTGATCCTTGTAAAGTCATCATGAAGTATGAATAATGAGATAATAAGAATACTGATCCTAAACCCAAGACTTATGCTCCCATGTACCATTCTCATCATTACCATGATGAAAAATATTGTAGACCAATGGTATGGAATTTACCAAGAGTACTTTCACTTGGTAATCCAAAATTCATACTCGCCACTCAAACACTGGAAAATATTGTTCTAACTCCAAAAACCTCCCAATTAATCACATGATAATGATCCAAATTTCAATTTTTTAGTTGAGATACATAGAAAAAAATCATGAATTGACTTAAACTAGATTAAAAGTACAACTAACATTCAACATTACCAATACTCTCTTTAATCTAAAATGGTCCATCATACATTGGTGTTAGTTTCCATTTTTTACAAAAAATGACGGTGACACTAACGACGTGAAAATTTTAGAATCATCTAGTTGCCCATGGGGTATTACAAATCATGGTTCATCTGATCATCATTATACTTATGGCATATCTGAGATGAAAAAAATGCTTCTCAGATCATCCTAAATTTTTCAGACATATCATGTATGAAACATGGCCCCAATAATGAGGTCACACCCACCTCATACCAACATAATGTAGACTAAAATGACTAACGATAAAGTTCCCCAAACATTTCAATTTTTATAGAGGGTTGATGACTATTATTATAGGGAAAATCATCCAACCCCAAATTCAAATCCTATGATCCTCCATGATCCAACATAGTTACCCGAAGCATTTCTTCCAAGATCTGGTTTTCCTTCTCTTTCTTACAATATATTTGAGGATTGTATGTCATACAAATCATAATCAACATCCCCATTTCCTTATGAAGGAATTAGAAACACCAAAAGGTAAAATGGGGTTCCCTATATTAAATAGTAGCCAATGGAACACCTTGAAGCCTCATTATCTCATGAAAAAACTAGTGACCCATTTTATCCACATTAGATGAATCGCCAATAAAAAAATGGGTTGATTTGGCTAGTCTATCAACCCAAATCCTTATGGAATTGCATCCCAATGGTGTAAAAGGAATGATTATAATGAAATACATGGCGAACTAATCCCATTTTTAGGTAGGAGTGGTAATGGATGAAGAAAACTAGAGGGCATATATTACTCTTCTTTAACTAGATGACATGTAAAACACCAAAATACAAATTCCGCTACATCCCATCTCATACCCATCCAACAAAATTGATGAAATGAAACAAAGAACTTATTTGTTGTCATGGAATGAATGGGAAATTGAGGCTAGTGGCTATCCTACATCACTACCTTCCACAATAAAAATGAGACCATGAAGTGACACCTAAAGAACAATGATCCATCACGAGACAGTGACCATTCACACGAATCCTCCCCAGCCTTTAATAACTGCATTAAATTCTTGCACAATTGATCAATTAGCTACACCTTCTAAATCAATTACCAAATTTATGGTGTTAGATACAAACTAGGTAATAATGAACCTCCACTATGATCCCTAGTATCTTGATGCAACAAGGACAAATAACTAATCAAATTTCACTCATCATAGGACTCTTTCTAAAATTTTACTGACACATTCTTACTCAATGAATCTATATCCATATTACCTTTTCCTAGGGTACAAATGATATCAAAATCAAAACCTTGATTATATTAAACCAGAAAAAAATAACTCAAATTTTGAACCTTTTAAGAGAAAATGTATGCCAAACTCATAAGATCCATGTAGACCACAATCTTTTCCCCAAAGAGATAATGATCCCACGCCTACTGGTCATGCATCGCTGCTGCTAATTCCAAGTCCTGGGTTGGGTAATTATTTTCATGTTGTCGTGGTTGATTAGAATCATACACCGCCACATGCTCATCCTGTATCAAAACACACCCATGAAACATATGAGAAGAATCGTAGTTGACCACACACACATTCCCAAATTTTATAAGGATTATAATAGGGGATGTGGTAAACCACCTATTAAGCTCTTCAAAGGACACCTGAGATTTAAAATTTCATTCAAACATCACCCCCTTCCAAGTATGCACCATCATGGATGAATCATGTTGAGAGAAATATCTAAAGAACCCCCTATATTACCCTACTAGGCCAAGAAATATTTTTATCTCAAAAAATAAATTGTCCTTTCAAATGAGATCACTGAACTCATCTTCTAAGTGTCCACCAAAACACCACTTTCTAGGACCGCATGCCCTAGAAACTTCACCTCATTAATACAGAAGGTGCACTTGGAATGATTCAATTAGAGGCCATGATATCAATGATTTCCCAACACAATCCTAAAATGCCTCTTTTGATCCTTTTGAGTCCCTGAATTGACTAGGATTCCATTTAAAAATACCATTAAAAATTAATTGGGATACTGATGGAACACCCTATTCATGATCTTCATAAAGACTGATTGATAATTTTTTTAATCCAAAAAGAATGAACATGTTCTCAAAATGGTCATACCTTCTTCAAAATTAAATTTCAGAACATTCACCTCTCTATATCTGACTTTGTGATACCCGTAATGAAAATAAATCTTGTAGAACCAAGTCACCCCCTAAATATGATTGAAAAGTTCATCAATATAGGGAAACTGGTATTTTTTCTGGATCCTTACCATATCCAGATTTCAGTATTCAACACACAACCATAGAGAAACATTGTACTTCTTATAAAACAATATTGTAGTGGTCCAATGTGAGATGATCAGGTGAATGATTACTTTTGATTAAAAATAGTCCAAATGTTCCATTAATTCCCTCAACTTATTGTGGGACATTTGGTAAAAGGTAATAGATATCAGTTGTGTTCCCAACACCAAATCGATGGTGAGCTCCTCATCCCACTCTGATGGAAAACCTAAGAATTCATCTAGAAATTCCTCTAGAAACACATCCACCATAGGAGGGAATCCAACCCGAGGAGCACCATCATCATCCTACAATATGACCAATGAGATATGATAAATGATATTTCCCATCTCTGGAAGTGGATGCCTAGCACATCCTGACTAAGGATCCAATTCACCCTAAAAACCAGGTTACTTCCATCAGGTTCCACAAAACTCACTCACCGATGATAAAAATCAACATACACCCAAAAAATAACCATCCAATCCATACTGATGATCACATCAAAGAGGTCTATCTGAAAAACCCAAAAGTCTAATTCTAACTATACCCCTAAGACAATGAGTTCACAATAAGGACACTTGAAAACATCTCTCACATATTACTAAATATATTATCCAACTCCTTCATATATGACATGGACTTAGATGAAAATCTCAACAAATATACAATATAAATATAGATAAAATAAATAGAGTCCCAAATATCAAACAAAGAATCAACTATAAAAGATACAATAAGAATAGTACCTTGAACTATCATGGGTCCTGAATTAGATTCCACAGGTGCTTTATCCAGACCTTGAAGGTTTCTAGTCTCTAAATAATATTGAAAATGTCCACTGACCTAAGAATCTACCTTGAAATAAAACTTTTTAGAAGTGGATCTGACTGTGCTGCCATGACTGTCAAAATGAGAACCCGCTATCCTAGATGGTTATGACTACTCTAATACCCCCATAGAAGCTACATATCCTACAAAACTTTGATATGGGTGAGAAAATTTAAAAAATGGTGAAAATATATCATAGTCCCACACTAATGGAATTTTATGGATGTAGTTGAACACACAGACTTCACATGCCCCACATTTCCACGCTGTTGACATGAAATTGACCCTGCTCCCAAATCCACAGAAGAAAGAGGTTGGGAATGATGGCCGGAACAACCACCTCCCCTCTTCTCCTATTCATCTAATTTCCACTTCTTTTCATAAGAACTAAAATTCTTCCCTTCACTGCTAGCACTACTCTAGAAAAATAGACTTTACACTACCATCAATCTCCCCATTAAAGCACTATAAACCACCTCAGCAAAAGTATTCAACTTGAACATGAGGACATGAGATATGATATCCATCATTAAATCCATCTTTAAATTTCAAAAATTTCACTTATTATTGGAAACCACCTTGGGTGAGATACAAACCAACTTAGTCAAATTATTATAATACTCAATCATGTTCTAGTCCCCCTAAGGAAGATCCAAAAACTATTAAGTCTTAGATAATGCCATGTTCTCTGGTCAATAATTCTTGTTAAATTTAATCTTGAAATCCTTCCAAGCCATCTTGTAATGATTTCCATCTTGAATCATGATGTTCCATCACCGCTTACTATGACCCTCCAACAAAAAGAATCACAATTAACTTTAACTACTTCAGGAGTGTCAATAAACCCAATCATCCTCTCTATTTTCTCTATACACTCCTCTTACTCTAGGGGTGCATGCTTCCCTAGAAGGAATGAGGATTTCCTTGAGGAAATATTGATATTTTTTTTGTACCCAGTTTGGTTTCCTTGACTTGAAAAAGTATAGATACCACTCACTAAACCAAGGATTGGACAAACCAAACCACTACTTACACTGGTCTCTGATCAATTCAGGATGGAGAAATCTCTTTAGCCTCTTTCAAAGGATGAACAGGCGGTCTCTAGAGAGACATCATGATACATCAAGTAACTACCAAAAGGGGATAACAATCAATAAACTACTCTAATTTTTGTCATCAACCAAAAAAATCTGAGAACCATCCAAACGTCAAAACAAAACTAGAGCCATCTCAATAATAAGAACATATGAAAGCACTACACCCCCACATGGTGTTCATGAAATGTCTGTATCCATTACATCTCTCCTAGATGAGAATTCAAAACAAATTCCCCACACCCCTAGGAAGCCTAATATTTATTATGAGGTGAGTTTGATAGAAAGGTCACTGAATACGAAACTTCAAGACCAAAAAAATCCTAACTCTAATGAATCCAAAATCTCCGAAATAAGATGACCCAAAGAAAGGTCTAAAACCATGATCTGATACAATTTTGTTATGAATCGAGCTATGTTACAATCCATCCTAACACCATATCTGTCCTATGGCATGGCCCAAAGTGCATTCCCATTCCCCAAAAGATATAAAATATTGCATGTTTATCAATAATGCACTTGTGGGAATGATTTCACCCATGATAAATCAGTAATAATAATAGTCAAAATGAATTGTCACCCCAATATCAATATCCATAACCAAAATAGGTACAAAAAATTCATGTAAAACATTTGAAAACATTAACCAAAACTAAAACAATATAATGTAAGAATACATGATGGGAACCAAGTAGACCATACTCAAAATCCTCAATGTAACATGAGGTCTATTAACCTCAAGCCACCTCCTCCAACACCCATAAGAGAGGAATACTAGAAACCCGATCCACCATCACCACTATAAAGAATCATTCTTTTAGCTGGGTCACACATAAAAAAGTCTACACACACCCATGAAATATATAAGGTGTGAGAAAGAGATAAGTAGAATGCCCCCCAAAGGAAATATTCCATGTAATAACATTATAAGATAAATTAACATGCATGTTTTATGAAAAATTATGTAAAGACGTTTAAAGAATGATTTTAAAGAATTTTTTTTAATGAAAAAACTATAAAATGAAACAATTATCAAATTACAGAGAAGAAATTCCCACTATGTGCTAATGATGAGAACCACATCACAAGAGAGAACCATGTCTTGGGAAATACCAATAGGTACTAGCACTAGTGACACCCAAGTAACCTCATATCTTAGTGAAACATGGTATACAATTCATATCCCATAATTTACACATGTACAATCCACTAGAGGGGAATCCATACCAAGGTATTATAGTCTCTAATCATCATCATGTTTAGTTTGGGATGTATCATCAATCGTGGAGGAAGAAACTAGGCATATGCCTTATAGATCTAATAAATGTACAAGCCCTAGTCCTACCACCTAGACAACAAGGATTCCATTTTTGATCAATTTTTATCCCAAATTCCACATAGATCCCCACTTTCACATAAACAGGCCAAAAAATACGAGTACACCTGGAAAATCACCATTTCTCACAAGAAAAACCACTTTCAAATCAGTAAAATGTCATATCCAATTTAAAACATACTTTTCAGAATATAAACGATTTATGGAAGACATTTATGAATCATAATATTGAATAACACATGAAACACCACAAATTTTATTTATAAAACTATCTTTTAACATATGCACACCTAGAATCCTTTTGGAAAACGTTTTTCACATTTGAAACACTCTATTGAACACATTTATGGAATAAAGAAAGAATACAAAAATCATATAATACTGATAAATCTTGGAATGATCCATGTCACACTTGAAAACTTCTGGAATCAGATAGAATAACAAAAATGAAACTCAGTGGAACCCTATAAATGAAATATCGAAGAAAAAACATCAATAATTTTTCTAACAACACAACATTGAAACCTTATTAGGTCAATGAACCCAATGGAGAAAAGAGAACCCAAGAATGAGGGAAGAAGATCCCTAGAAGAATGAACAAATTAAGAGAAGAGGGACTTATTTAACAATTTGTGAAGATTGAAGGCGAAATCCAATGATGAATTAGAGTTCAAGAGGTTCATGGGGAGGATGAGAAAGATCATAGGCCTATAAATATCATATGATTTTAATTAGGGGTGGTGTGGGGTTAAAATTAATTAATGGTATAAATTAAATAATAATTATTAACAACCTGTATAGGCGGCATGGTTAGCCCGCACAGTTTCCAAACCATGCAGAAACCATTTAGCCTCATATGTCTTAGTAGAAATAAACCACATAGTTTATTGGGGTAGGGATCCTGATAGTTCCACAAGTCATGATGCTTGGATAGTTCCATTGTACAGGGTTCATAGTTTCTCTTGCGATGGATCATGGATTCCCTTAATGGTGAAACAAATATTCTCCAACTATTTTATTTCCTAAAAAATATATTTCTCTCTAAATATTCATAGGGAAAGAAGAAATAAAAAAAATAAAAAACCTAAAAATAAAATCCTAGATGTTAAATCTATAATCTACATCATGGACAATTCAACTCGTTGTAAGATATACAAAATATGTTCCTCCATGAATTTTTTAATACTTCAAAGAGTGCTCAACTTCAAAGGAAAATTTATGGAATTGAATACGAAACAAGAGAATCCCTCTATGAGTTAAGGGAAGGGTTCAAGAAACTAATAATATTTTTTCCAAACCATCTATATGAGGAACATCACTTCTTATTATTTTTCTGCCCAATATTTATGGATAAAGACTAAAACCTACATGATGATTCATTAACAGGATCACTAACTGATATGTCACTAAATGTTTTAATAGAACTCTTTGAAAGGATCCCTTAAAATTCATTAATTTTTTGTACCAAAACTAAAACTAGAGGATTACATGAGGTATAATGTTAAAACTCACCCTTGTTATAAAATATTATTGAAGAAATAAATTTCCTTGTGAGACAACTTCCTATTAACAAAGTACATTAATTGTCAACAACCAAAGCCTAAGGGTATTCCAAAAGTAATATTACTAAAATCATTTTACTGGTGGATTCCCTCAAGTTCATAGAATTATAAGATGTGATTCCATATTCTAGAGGATATTACTATACCAACCAACTGAAAACCAAGGATTTAGAGACCACCATTTTAGTAATATTCTCAATAACCTTTTCATCTATATATGTTGTAGAAAGAAAATTCTCAAGCATATATAAGCCACCTCTAAGGAAAACAATAAGAAATATCCATGAAATACATTATGAGATAGGTAATAGAATCTAAAAATAATCATCCCACCACCTTTACTAGTACTGGGTCATATTTAAAGGAATTAAAATGAAAATTTGACCATATCATGGCCCCCTGAATAATATTATAAATCAAGTACCTGGTAAAATGAATACAATGAATGTTCCAAACACTAAGGGAAATTTCAATTTCATTACATTAAAGAGTGAACAAGATTTGAAATATAGTATAGTATTGAAATGTTAAATTTAAACTAAATTTAAACAACTACAAGAATATACATTAAAAAAAGAACTTGATTGTGAGGCATGGAAAAGAAAAATAAAAAGATTAATTTAAAACCCTTGAATATTCACAAAAACCCCCTCACCCTTTACTATAAGAATGGAATAATTAAGAAAAAACATGTATTAATAATTATAGAAAGATATTATATGTGTTTTCAAAAAATTTTAAATTTATATACTCATACAAAAATCCATTTGATATAATTCATGGAATTCAAAATCCGTAATGGAAATGTCCACTGATAGAAGGAGATTAATAGGAAATGAAGAGGTATTACTAGGAATGAATGTTTCTACTATTGTAACACCTCAAATCCCCCAAAAATATCAAGACATTGTATTTTTTTTATTCCATAGAAAATTGGTGGGATCACCTTTTCCAATGCATTGTGTGACTTGGGTTCTTCAATTCATTTAATTCCACATTAAATTTATTATTATTTATAAATTGGAGAACATAAACCTACCTATATAGTTGTAAAACATTAAAACAAATCCAATACTATCATGTGAATGCCCATATTCCTTATATATTAATATCATATATTATTAGGCAAATATTCATTTTATAACATAATGATACATTTTAGAATAATTTAGTTCTAGTTCATTTGGAAGAATGGACACATAATCAATTGGCTCATAACTGGGATATATCTTCTACCACTATGTTTATCATATATATCATCATTATTCAAAAAATCATATATATTACATATCTTTGTAACTAGGGTATAGGATGCATAACGATGGGTGATCTCAGCTGCACATTAAGGATAAGTAAGGGAGACCTGTGATCATAGTATGAACATATGGGGTATAAGAACATGAGCATGAAATATGAAAACCAACCCCAACATATCAAAGATCATAATCCTGAGGAATGTCATAAATATTTGTAGTTCATAATAAATAAATAAAAACAAAATCAAGGAACAATATCCATGCGAGGAGAATTTTATGAAACAGATTTGTGGCATACACATAAGCATAGAACATCCTATGTCAAGGATACCCAAAAATACATTCATAACATGTTTGTATTTGGATAACCTCCTATATACCAACTTCAGGCTTGGGATAACCTCAAATTTACCCTTTTTGGTATTGGGATAACCTCTAACACACCCTTTTATATCAAAAAACATTAAATGGTGCCCAATGCATTAGAGGGAGATATTGGTCCCACATGAAACATATCGAAAATCTTATATATGGGTTCCTAAATCTTATAAAATTTATCCCATAATATACCATTAAATGAGATGGTTTTAATATCATTTCACCATATCATAACCTATGTAAAATAGAGAGGTTTCATAATCATTTCATCATAGAATACCCTTGATAAGGAATGAGTTTCATAAGCATCTTTTGAGAGTATAACCCATGGGAAAGTAACGAGTTACATAAAAATAATTCCATCAAAAAAATAAACCTTTATTAGAAAGAATATAAACTGTATACTTAGTTAATATTCCTAGTTATATATAAGTAACACCAATGATTTTCATCTTAGATGGAAATATTTTTGAAAGGATCAATTAAATCATTTCTTGAGGAAAATATCATTTACTCTTTGAAAAAATAATTTTAAATGATTAAACATTTTGAAAACCGTTTTATATGAAAAATAATTACAATCCTTTAAAAGAATATTAAATTCAATGATTTCTCATAATTTTAGAAGATTCTATTCATATTTTATATGTTAAAACGAATATTCCATTCACATTTTTAGTAAAATCAAAAAATGAATTTTCTGGGAAATGACATGAAAATTAATTTCAGAACATTTTATAAATAAAAAAAATACTGGGAAAAATATATTTTAAAAATCAAAATATTTTAATAAAATATTTTTGAAAACTTGTTTAGAAAAAAAGGTTTCAGGAGAAAATAGTTTTTCAACCGAAGAGATAAATAATGTCGGATTTTTGTTATATAAATTTCAAAATAATTTTATGTTCCAAAGAGTGGAGAAGATGGTACCATTACTCTAAGATATCATGAATACTCTAGGAATATAAAAATCATGAGAATTGTTGATAGATGGATCATAATATTTTCATCAGAAACATTTTCAAAAACAATATTGATAAACGATGAGATTGTAACATGAATCTTTTCCACATAAGTAACTATAAATCATATTACCCATGAAGGAATAACATAAAATTAAAATTAAAATATAATCAAGATTAATAATTTCAAGATATTACATGTAAAAGGGTCTGTATATACACCTCATGAAGTGATATATGTGATTAACATAACGTACATGTTAAAGAAGGAAAATTGAGAAAAAAAACCCTTACCAATACGGAAAACTTTGAACCATAAACCCCTTGACATATATATCATAAAATGGATATGTAAATTCCAATAATTATATATATATTTAAATAATTATATACATTCATGGGTATTATATACACTACATATAATAATGCGGTAGTTAATATAGTATGTGCGTCACAGAAGTAAAAAGTGATACAAAAATTTGTTACTTTAAGTCTTGACTTCTATCATACTCATTCAAAACTCATATATAATAAATATAACTTTTTTTATAAAATAATTATTGAACCATATAATTACATATCGTACCATAAATTATTTTATTATGTCTTTTTATTACCATTTTATTAATGATTTTAGGTTATTGTTACTTTTTGGGTAATAACTATTTTATAATTCATGCGTGTTTGGATTTTTTTACTTTTGATCCTCTTACCCATATCATTATTACATAACCTCCATAATGATATAAATGATATAAATCTAATATATATTCAATATATATGAATTTTTAGTAATCCATATAATTTTGTGATAGAAAATAAAACACATTATTCATGAAGACGGTAGATCGTACATATGCATGATCGTAATTTCCATTTCCTTGTTGAATTGAAAGAAAGAAAAAAATGATATAAATTATAAATCTATAATCATTTATATTATATATATATCAGATATTTTCATTAAACCCATACTTAATACAGTCCATGTAAAGTTTGAATGAATCACTTCACTTCGCAAGGTTGTATTCTGTCATACAAACGAATGACATTATCATATTCCCCAAAAAATAAAAAATATGATGGTATGTGTAATATAATTAACATAAAATCGTATTAACATTATAAAAATATTATATATAATATATAAAAAATAAATCCATCATTATTACAATCCTTTAGAGGAGGTGATAGAAAAATGAACAACCTTAGTTCGCATGGTGGCAGTCCGCTGTACATAAGAATGATGGTTTCATAACCCATTAGATGCAGGTGGAAATTACTATTGATAAGTAAATTTACAAAATAAATAACTATATTAAATATACTTATGATATTATTTATGCATTATATAAAATTAATTGAAGGGGTTTTAGGAATTAGTGAAATAAAAACACTTTTTGATGAATGTTACCTCTTCTTCAGGTATCTTCCTTAGGTTTGCGCTAAAAAACATAATAGAATAGAATTATGCCAAAAATATTGATTATAAGACATGTGGATAGATTGTTATAATGGATTTGGTTAGTTATTGGCTGAAACAAAGTGTTTTGAATTTGTGAGGAAGGGGGATAAGGGTGTCATTTTATATATGGGGGAGAGGACACACTTGGTATTTTTTAAAATAATTGAGTTCTCCTGTGTTCTCGATTAGAAAAAAAGGAAAAAATGTATCAAATTAAAATATAATAAATGTTAATGTATTAATATTATAATAAAATATTTTTTTGAAAACATTAAAGGTAAATTTGGCCCATATATTTTTAGTTTAACTCCCGGTAAACCCCATTCTACCTTAATCACAATAATTAATTTTTAAAACATTCACTATTAATTTTTGTTATAAATTATTTTTAAATTATTAAAAATTAAAAATTATTCTAATTGTAAATATTGAATCCATTTTTCCAAATTCTATTCTCAGTATTGAAAAAAATTAATTAAAAATTAATCCCACATACATGTCGAGAAAGCTGGTTTTCGAAGAAAAAATGATCAAAAGTTTACAAATCTTGAATAAAAACATTAAATGGTAAATTGATTAAAATGTAATTAATTATAATAATAAATATATTGTAGAAATAATAATAATTTAAAACTAATTTAAAACATAATTTATATTTTTAAATAAATTAAATGAAAAAATAGTTTTCCATTATAATTCATCATTTTAAACTTTAAATAAAAAATGAAACATTTCAAAAAATCCAAAAAAATAACCCTAAGATAATTTTTAAAATTTATATTTCAATAATTATGTTTATTTTATCAAATATATTCCTCAAAAAATTGAAATTTTTATTTTATTAATGTTAAAAAAAATAAAAGAAATAATTTTTTCCAAAATAGTATTTCAAAAAAATATAAAGACTCTATTAAAAAATTACTTATTTTATATCAATGGGTTCCATTTATATAGAACCATTATAAATAAGATTTTAAAAATAGTTATTATTAATTTTATCACTAATTTTAATGACTAGGTTATAACAATCATGTTTAATTAACTATATAAATAATAAAACATGGTGTTGTTAAATGTCATTGTTGCATGTAACACAAGCTAAGATAGTATTTCATGATGTTAATGCTTAATATGGTGTGGTGTATAATTCAATATTAACTTGGTGAAGTGTAAAAATATAAATATAAAATAAATTTTAATTTTCCAATGATAATAATTTTTAAAAAACATTGTTGTTACACTCTACACCCCCCCCTAAAATGAATTTCTCGACCAAAATTCATCACTTAGATATGATTAAATAAGAATTATACCACCTCATAATGTCATTAAGTTTCTATATATCATCCTCAAACTAGTTTATTGACCAAAAAAAATTTGACCACACTGGTGGAAATCCCACCTCAGTTATTTCCCAACGGTTTGCAAAAAACCATTGGAATGAAGAGGTTATACCAACGGTTCTGTGAAACCATTGGTATAAATTAATGTAAGTTGGTTTTACCAACGGTTTTAGTGAACCATTGGAAAAAAAAGATAAATAGCAAACAGTTCTTATGAATCGTTGGGATAAACCTACCTAAAATGGGACTCTCCTCCCATCCTGACTTCCCCTCGCACTGCGCCCCCACTTCTCTGTCGCAAAACACTCCCATACCGAATCCCCCTCACCGCTGCTCCCATCCTGACTCCCCATTGTTGTCGCTCCCATCCCGAATCTCCCTCACCACTGCTCGTCGCTCTCCGCATGCTCCCCTCCTCCCATTCAAACTCCCCCTCGTAGCTCGCCGATCACCGCTCACCGCACGATGTCACTCTCACATCCCCCTCCTCATCCTCCTCTACTAGAGCATCCCCTCTAAGGTCACACATCGCCCTAGGTCGATATTTCCCTCACCCAACACTAATCCCCCTAGGTTATGCTTTCCCTCACCACACGCGAATCCCCCCTAGGTCAAGAAGGTTGAGCATCCCCTATGGTGGTTGGGCATCCCGCCTAGGTCGAGGATCCCCTCTCGTCAAGAATCCCCTTCTACTTTTCCGGTATTCCATGGAAGTAATTCCCAAATCTTATTTTGGTATGATTAATTGATTCATTGTTTAGTTTGAGTTTTGTGGATTCAATTTGTTTCATTTCATATTTTTTCATTCATATGTGATATATGATTGATTTTGGTTTTCTAAAAACATAAAAATAGTTATCATTGTATTCTTTCATTCATCTGTGATATATGATTGATTTTGATTAATTTTTTTAAAACCTATGGTAGTCTAACCCATATACCGAAGGTTTATCCTACCAATGATCTGATAATGAAAAATAGAATAAATGAAGTTTGAACATTTGGTGAGTGAACTTATAGTAAATTTAAGAATTTAACTTGATCCCAATAGTAGGTTGTAGAAAAATTATTTTGTATTTCATTTAAGTGAAATGTGAAATTCCCTCCACTTTACTTTGTTCATAGATACTCCTCAAGGTTTTATTATTGAACACAACAATGTAAATCCTCGTATACATTTTTTGGGGCCTTCACCTTTAAGAGTGTGGAATTTGGGAAATAGTTGAATGAATATATTTTTAATTCCAAAGTAATATTTCATTTTAAGAATATTTATATGAATATAATGATAATTGAATTGTGGTTGACAAAGGTCTCTATGGTTTTGGTTAGGGTTGTCAGGTATAATCATGTATAATGCCAGGCTCGGGGTGAACACATGAGTTTTAATTTGACTTAGAAATATAAATTTCATCAAGTTCTAATTTCAAATTAATGTTTCTATGTTTCATCAACAAGGTTCATTCAATTTCAAGGTATAGTGGTTAAGTGTTAGTGTTAGTGTTTCTATTCGTGGAATTTAATAATTATGTTGTTAGAACTACATCCCTTAGCATTATGTCACGTCTTTATGCACACTTGTCATAGGCTACATAAAAATAAACTTATTAACTATGTTTAAAATTCAATATAGTGGATAACATAGTTATATTCATAGATGAGCATACAATAATCAAGTATGTAACTTTAAATTAGAGTAAAATGGGGTGTTATTGTTCATAATTCTTGGAAAAAAATGTTAAGTAGTAAGAAAGGGTTCAAAATAGATTGATATAGTAAGTGGTAAGGATAGAGTTGGATTACATTTTGTTATTATGTCATAGTCCAAATACTATTTTAAACATATAATAAAATTGAATGATAAATTAAATACTCCTCAATTGAGTTTCCAATCACCCTGCGTTGATGTATATGATGAATACCACACATATGTGTATAAATGATTATAAATCACCCTTGAATTTCCATGGAAACACTTGTTTGGGAATTTTTTCCCCATAGAAATCCAGACAAAACAAATTACATCAACACACATGTAGTTAATCTCTCAACTCTCACCACACACAAATTATAACCAATCAATACATGTTTCTCAAGGTAGAGGGCGTATATTGATGTTTAACCAATGTTGTAAAAAATAAATGACACAAAAATCCCAAAAATTCACATTTATAGAATTAAGATACACTGTAAAAAGAAATGATTGAACATAAAATGATATAGGGGGCTGTTCTGGGGGTGGGGTGTTATCCAGGGGGGGTTGTCCAAGGGGTTGGGGGGCTATCCATGGGGGTGGGGGTGTCCAGGGGGGTGGTGGGGTGTCCAGGTGGTGGGGTGGTGTCTAGGGGATGGTGGGGCTATCCAGGGGATTGGGGGGACTTTCCAGAGGGTGGGGGTGTCCAGGGGTGAGGGTGGGGTGTCCAAGAGGATTTGAGGTTGTTTTATTCTTCCCTCTTTGTTTGTCCCAATTTAATTTGTGAATTTTGGTGATATATGTGCCCATGAAAAATAGATATTAGGTATGAATTGTATGAATAAGCATAATTTCAAGATTGACTAGAAACCAAATGTATGAAATTGTCTAAGGTAATATAAAAAATCAAGAAAAACATAATCTAATGGAAATGTCCCAAACAAACAAGTATCGAACAAAATAAAACTATGTTGAAACTCAAGCCAAACTGATTATATGACATTAATAGGAAGAGTAATTGTTAATTAATTGGAATGTACTATTTGATATTATTATTTTAAAACATGGATCTGTTTCCCCCTTTCTTGTAGGAATATGATTTGACCCATGGGGTGTTTTGGTTCTTATATGTTGGGCAGTGACATGTATAGTAATAGGATATAGGTATGTTTTAGTTTAGTTTTTATTTTATTTTATTTATCGCATTGGTCACTTAGGTCTTTTACTGCTTTCTATGTGAAAAGAGTAGTAATATTCTGTGAATGGGCCATAAGGGGTTCAAATTGATTCAGTCCGCCAAATTTGATCTGAGGTAATATTTTATGGTTTCCACTTTTCTTTCACCTCATGTATTTGGGGATTTCAATGTTTTTTACTCCATATTATTTTTTCGGTAGGGCATTGGATCATTTCATGTTGGTTTGGGTGGATTTGGTTCTCCGCTGCCAATCTAGTTAAGGATTTAATGTCGTTGGTTGCTTTATCACTAGTTATTTAGCGTCCTTTATGTGTTTTAAGGTTCCTAATATCTTTTTTGTAGTGTGTTGATCCCTGGTCGTTGGTTTGGAGTCGCCAAGTCAGGGGATACTCACATGCGTGTTCATAGGTAAGAAAGTATATGTATGTGTGTTCCCTCGTTACGTGTATAGTCACCCATGGCAGTGATTATACACGTATGGGGCTAGATGTGCCCATGTATATATATATATATATATATATGCATACGTAAGTGAGTGGAGACCGGTATATGCTTATAAGCATATGTGCAAGGATCCCCTTGCACATGGTCATTTCCATGGAGGTGTGTGCATAGGGGCTAGGTGCCCTTGCATGTGTGTGAAGGTGTGTATACCCAGTGGGGGAGCATCATATTTTACATAGAAAGCTCCAAGAGCCTAAGTGGATGGCTTGGTTCCACCTTGAGGTAGGGTCCCTCTCCTAGCCTCTTTAATTCAAGAATTCTATAAATTGAATTTAACTTCTTTCTTAATTCTGTTAAATTATATTGAATTTTATATCTTGAATACCTGCTATTTAATATAATTATCTCATTTGATAAAAAATTCATTTTTTTAATAATAAAACCCCTTCAATGGAGGTGCAATGTATGCGACAACTCATAGTGATAGTTATGTTGATCTAGTATCTTAAGTTATTTCATTCGATTTGTATTGATTGAGTTTTAGAATAAATGTAAAATATAATTAAATGACTTGTGTGATAAAGACATGACATGATTTTATAATAAAATCCCCCCAACAGAGGTGCGCTGTCTTCTAAACTAAAGTGTGGTGATGGTTATTTTGTATCATATTTATATTTGGTTTGAGTTTTCCATATGTCTCTTGTTGGTTTTTGTTTTGTGGCAGGTTAGTTTTTGTTTTCATTGAATAATATAAATTGTCTTATCGTACTCATTTAGATCAAATGACATTGCACGAGTAGGCATATGTCTTGACCATGAAACTTTCATTTTCACCCATTGAATATTATAAATGGACATGCCATGTTTAGGAGAAGTGAATGAATTTATAAATGGTTTATTTAGGGTGTATTATCCTTTTCCATTGTTTTATTTCCCTTTAGATGTTGCGTCATTGTTCGACTCACTACAACCTTCCAACGATCCCTTGTTATAACACATTAAATAGTTTATTTGTTCTATCATGTCCATTGGGACTTTATCATATAGAGAAACCGGTTTTGGGTGTTTACCTGAGCCTATATATCTAAAAACACTGATGGTGTCATTATTTAACACCTGTCAAGATTATGGTCCTCCCCACTATAAGATTCATCTTATCACCATTTGGGGTGTTTTCCTGGGTATGATGCACATCTAATTTTTTACATATATGGATTCTCCCATTAGATTTGTGTTGCATATTTTGATGTTAAAAAAACTCAAATTATATTATTCTCAAGGTGACTAAAGTTTTATTAGATGAGTTCCCAGAAATGCAAATACCCTTCGCCTCCTAGCTGGTTGATGTTTCCCCGCATATGTCACTGGACTGGGTCAACATGCCTCGGTCATGTGGCGGTCACGCCGCGGTCACACTGCGGTCCTGCCGTGGTCATGCCACGGTCACGCCGTGATTTGGCCTTCCACCAGGATGAAACCCCACAACGGTTCATAGTCCTGTCAAAATTTGATGTATGATACCTGGATAGAGTTTTATATACATTACCCACCTATAGTTAATGGGGATCGAGGGCCTCAGGTAGCAGATCCTGGATTGAGTCTCTCATGAAAATCTTTTGTCACCTGTAGACAAAATTGGATATTAGGGTGAAGCTTGATACTTGTATTCTACAGGGACCATCTAAGTGATCGAGGGACATCATAGTAGATGTTATACAATAATAAGACTTGAGAATACATTTATAATGATATTTGTATTTGGAAATGTGTCTAAAATGTTTTGGTTTTAAAATTATAACTTATTTTTGAAAAATTTTCAATTCCATTAGAAAAGGTGATAGTGTTAAATATTTTCAAGGTTTTAAAGTGATATTAATAAAGCATAATGAGAATATTTTAAAGGATTGGAGCCGAATGTACTTTTAAAATATATTCTAATGATCAACTCCGTGATAGTATTCCATGAGTCTTGTGATCAATGTTGAGACTGACTTATCACAATTTCTGCCAGCAGGGAAATGACCAGAATGTTATCCCGCATCCTCCCACTCCCTTCACTCCTGGCCAGAAGATGATTCCCCACAGATGTCGCTGGACCAGGCCCACAAATTGAGGTTACACCACAGTGACGCCGCGGTCACACTGCAGTCACAACACAGTGACGCCATGGTCCAGCTGCAGTCACGCTGTAGTCACGCTGTGATTTGTCCCTACTCTAGGATGACACCCCGTGGGGATTCGGAGTCCTATCGACATTCAATGCATGATTCTTGGATAGATTTTTAGATACATTACCCACCTATAGTTAATGGGTAGGGAGGCCCTTAGGTATCAAATATCTATATTGAGTCTCCCCGGAAAATATTTAGTCACCTGTAGACAACTTTGGAGATGAGGGTGAAGCTTTATACTTGTATTCTACAAGGACCATCTAAGTGATCGAGGGAAATCATAGTAAATGTTGGACAACAAGAAGACTTGAGAATAATTTTATAATGATATCTGTATTTGGAAAAGTGTCTAAAATGTTTTTGTTTTAAAACGATAACCTATTTTTGTAAATTGTTTTAATTCCATTAGAAAAAGTGATAGTGATAATTATTTTCAAGGTTTTAAAGTGATATTAACAAATCATAATGAGAATATTTTAAAGGATTGAATCCAAATGTACTTTTAAAATAGATGGTTTTGATAAGCTCTATGATAGTATTCCATGAGTCTTGTGATCAATGTGGAGACTGATGAATCACAATTTTTTCCGGCGGGGCGACGACCGGAATGTTGCCCTGCCTCCTCCCGCTCCCTACACTCCAGGCCGAAAGATGATTCCCCGTAGATGTTGATGGACCAGACCAACACGCCGCGGTAACACCACGATCACATCGCGATCACGCCGTGCTTGGGCTCTGCTCCAGGATGACACCCCATGGCAGTTCGTAGTCCGGTCAGAATTCGATGTATGATACCTAGATATAGTTTTAGATACATTACCCACATATATTTAATGGGGATGGAGGACCTCAGGTAGCAATTCTATGGATTAAATCTCTAATGAAAATATTTAGTCACCTGTATACATCATTAGAGATGAGGCTGAACCTTGCTACTTGTATTCTAGAAGGACCCAACCACACTCGAAAACACACGCACGCACCCAACCACACAAATGCACGCTCCCAACCACCATCACAAGTAGGTCACCACAATCCACCTACGAACCATCAGCCACCACAACCACCAAAATCCAGCCTGCACTAGCCACATCCAACCCACATTATCCCCCTTCTACATTCATTTCATCCCGCTTCTACATGCATTCCAGCCTGCAGCCCCACTACCACCTTCGAATCAGCACGCACCATCCCCCCACCACCTACAACCAGCCCCCTTACACCAGCATTCCAGCCCCATTCCACCTGCATTTGAGCTAGCACTAGCCCCAGCCACCTACAATCCAACCTGCACCAGCCACCACTCGAGTCACCACACCAGCCTCCACCCCCAGCCTCTTGCAAAACACTAATGACTGCCCTCTACAACCTGGAAAACAGCCCCAGCCACTAGTTATAGCCCTCACTAGCCCCTGGCCTTCTACATCCCAGCCCACACCAGCCCCTTCCACATGACCAACAGACCCCTTCAACCTATTCCAGCCCGCACCAACCCCCATCCATCCCCCTGCCACCTGCCTTCCCGCCCGCACAGCCCCACCCCGCCACCCCTGTGGACCACCCACCCACCCCCCTGGACACCCCTACCCCCATGACATCCTTGTGACCCCTAAGGACAACCTGTCCACCCCCTGGACACCCCCAACCCCGTAGACAGCCCCCACCTCCTAGGACAGTCCACCCACCCCCACCCCCGGACACCCCTTACCCCCCGGACAGCCCCACCACCCCTGCGGACAGCCCGCCCACCCCACCCCTTGAACACCCCCATGGACACCCTCCCTTGACACCACCTTACGCCTTGGACATCCCCATGGATAGCCCCCCTAGAAACCCCCATGAACAGCCCCCCCCCCCCCACCCCACCGACATGGACAACACCCCCCCCCCCCCCCACCACCCACATCCCCCTTGGACACCCCGTACCCCCCTGAATAGTCCCGTAACCCCCGTTGACCTCCCACCAACCCCCTGGATAGTCCCTCCCTCTATTGATAGCCCGCCCACCCCATGGACACCCAGTACCCCCCTAGACAGCCACGCCCACCCCCTGGACACCCCATACCCCATGGATAGCCCAACCCACCCCATGGTCACATTATACCCCCGGACAGCCCCCCCCCGGATAGCCCCGCCCACCCCCCATGGATAGCCCCACCCACCCCTGAACAGCCCCTCCCACCCCCCCTGTGGATATCCCCCACCCCCATGGACAGCCCGACCACCCCCTGGACACCCCTACCCCCCGTGGACAACCTGCCCACCCATGGACACACCGTAACCCCCTGAACAACCCCTCCCATCCCCATAGACACCCCTACCCCCTGGATAGCCACCACCCCCGGGGACCGCCCCACCCACCCCCGACCCCCTAGACAACCTCTCCACACCCATGGACCACCCCCACCCCCTGGACAGCCACCACCCCCTAGAAGACCCCCACCCCAGTGGACACCACCCCGCCCCCTAGACAGCCCCCACCCCCATGGACACCACCCCACCTCCCTTGGACAGCTCCCCCCCCACCCCTGGACACAACCCCACCCCCTGGACACACCCACCCCCCGGACACCCCCAGCCCATAGAGAGCCCCCCCCGGACCCCCTGGTCCCCACCCCACCCCCTTGGACACCCCAATGAACAGCCCCTCCCCCCATCCCCACTAACACGGACAACACACCCCCTGGACACCTCGTACCCCCTGGACAGCCCCGCCATCCCCAGGGACAACACGCCCACCCCCTGGATTGCCACTCCCCTGTGGACAACCCCCCACCCCCTGGATACCCCATACCCCCTAGACAGCCCCGCCCACCCCCTGGACACCCTTTACCGCCCCTGGACAGCCCTGCCCACCCCTGGACACCCCATACCCCCCGGACAGCCCCTCCCATCCCCTGGACAGCCCCTCCCCCCATGGAAAGCCCCCTCCCCCATGGACAGCCTGACACCCCTAGACACCCCTACCCTCATGGACAACCCGCCCACCACCTGGACACCCCTACCCCATGTGGACAAACTACCCACCCCCTGGACACGTCGTACCCCCTGAACATCCCCTCCCACCCCTGTGGACACCCCTACCCCTGGATTCCCCCCCCCACCCCCGTGGATAGCCTCGCCCACCCCCTTGGACACCCGACTCCCTGGATATCCCCGCCACCCCCATGGACCGCCCACACCACCCCCTTGGACAGCCCCCACCCCTGGATATCCCCCACCACTGTGGACACCACCCCACCCCTGGACATCCCCCACCCCCATGGACACCACCCCACCCCCCTTGGACAGACTCCACCCCCTGGACACCCCACCCCCACCCCCTAGAAAGCCCCCCAAACCCTGGTCCCCACCCCACCCCCCTAGACAACCCCATGAAAAGCCCCTCCCCCACCCCACCGACATGGAAAACACCCCCCCCCCCCCCACATCCCCCTTGGACACCCCATACCCCCTTGACAACCTCGCCCCCTATGGAAACCCCCCACCCCTGGACACACCATACCCCACTAGACATCCCTACCCACCCCACTGGACACCCGTTACACCCCTAGACAGCCTCTCCCACCCCAAGACACCCCATACCCCCTAGACAGCCCCTCCCACCCCCAGCACAGCCCCTCCCCCCATGGACAGCCACCCACACCTATTGAAAACCCAACCACCCTCCTGGACACCCAATACCCCCCGTGGATAATCCTCCCACACCTGGACACCCGTACCCCCTGAATAGCCCTTCCCACCCCCATGGACACGCCCTACCCCCTAGACGCCCCCCAACCCCACCCCTGTGGACATCCCCGCCCACCTCCGTGGACACCACGACCCCCTGGATAGCCCCGCCACACCCATCGACCGCCCCACCCCTAGAAAGCCCCCACCCCCTGAACAGCCCCCACCCCAATAGACACCCCCACCCCCTGGACAGCCCCCACCCCCATGGACACCACCCCACCACCCTTGGACAGCCCCCACCCCCCTGGACACCACCCCACCCCCTCAGCACCCCCAACCCCAGGAAAGCCCCGCCCACCCTGGACACCCCCCCAGATTCTCCCATCCCCCTGAACACCCCCATCCCCCCGAACACCCCCACCCGCCTTGCACAGCCACCCCAAACCCCTGAACAACACCTAAATTCTGTATGAATTCATACAGAATTCTATATGAATTCATACAGAATTCTATATGTATTATGTAGGTATAGTTTTTAATGGTGTATTGTGTTACTTGTTGTATATTATGAACATATTTTGTTGTGTATGAAAATAGTGTTCAAGAGTTTTTATGAAGGATCCATTATAAACTGGCTATATCCAGTATAAAGAGTGCAGTTGAGAGATTGTAAATTAATCAGGATACTATAAAACTATCAAGAGATAGTAAAGTATTTTTGGACGATAACCCACCTGTATTCGCCTATGTTATATAGTGTATATATGAGTCTCAGAAATTACCCAAACACACCAAGGATTAAATACCCACGTGGGATAAAACCGTTTAAAATTGCTATATACTTATTCTCTATCTATTATTTTTCATGTGGTAAATGTGCATTGGGAATTCATAGGTAGATACATATATCTGAATTGATATAGTAGTTGAAATTAATTGTAAATTGTTACATATAGATACATATATCGGTGGGGTATATATTGGATATATTTTGAAATATGGCGTGTATTTACAGTGGTAATTATAGAGGGATGCAGGCTGTTGTGGTTTATTAGTATTAATTCCAGAGGGTTGCAGGTAAGCTGCTGGGAGGGATGCAGGTAGACTGGGAGATATGTAGGAAGGTTATTGGGAGGGATGCAGGTAGACTATTGGGTGGGATGCAGGTAGGCTACTGGGAGGGATGTAGGCAGGCTGTTGGGAGGGATGCATGCTGCTGGGAGGGATGAAGGCGGATGCAGGCTCCTGGGAGGGATGCATGCTACTGGGAGTTTTGAGTGGTAGGAACTATATACCAACAGTTTCCAAGAACCATTGGTAATGATTTTAGTGGACAACATATATGCCAAAGGTTTATGAAACAGTTGGGAACAAATAGAAACTTCATATATACCAACGTTTCAAATACCATTGGTATACATATATTCTAATGGTTTTATTGAACTGTTTGAATAGGTTAGGTGTTGGATGTCATTTGTACCAACGGTTTAAGAATCGTTGGTACACATATATACCAACCGTTTTACTTAATATGTTGGCATAGATTAAATTCAGACATCCTATACCGACAGTTTCTAATGAACCATTGGCATAGAGCTACTGGAACGGCTCACAGAACAACGGTTCTAGAAATTTTTGGGATAGACTATCCCAATGGTTTTAGGCCCTTCCCCAACGGTATGAAACCATTAGGATATGTGAAATTTCTTGTAGTTACTAAGTGAGGGTATTTTTTCAAAAAATTTCTTTGTATGATTAGGAATCTCTGTCGGTTTTTCCTCATTAAAAAGATCTATCTCTGGCGGTATGACATCTGAGTTTAGTACATGTGAAGGGTTAGGTATATACATTATCAAGAGAGATAATTGGAACACATTGTGTACTAGATAGATGTTTTTTTAGTGATAATAAGTAGGCTATCATCTATATATGATCTTGAATTTTAAAGGTACTGATATACAAAGGGATTCATTTCGCTTTCTTCCCAAATATCATAACCATATTCTGTAGAGAAATTCAAAGACACTCCTTATTAAAAACATAAAATTCTAGATCATGATAATGGTTGTCATCATAATTCTTCTAAAAATATTGAGAATCGTTTATGTGTTTATGGTTGTTTTTAACATTATCATTCATTTTAAAAGCTATCTCAGGACACAATCACTTTCTTTCTCTTGCTTCATTCTAACATGTTAGAGCTATGAAATTATTTCCATTGATGGTTTCATAAGGATCCTAATGAATTCTCAATTTAAATCTATGATTGTAAGAAAAATAAACTAGATAAAGGATTTGATCCAAAAAACCTTTGAAATCCAGAGAATAAGACCTCAACATATCTTATAGGGTTTGAATCATTGTTTCATAATGAACTTTTTTTTGGTGATGATATGAAGTGATTAATGTCAACTTTGTATCATGATCTTGCTAAATACATCACCAGTACATTAAGGTAAATATCAAATCCTAGTTAGACACAATTTAATGTGGTAATCCATGAATCCTTAACACTTCCTGAATGTATATCATAGAATTATGATATAGAGAAATGTGTTCTCAAATAACGATGACGTCTGTTGACATAGTAAGGAGTTCAATTACAACCAATATAGAATTATTCCCTATAGAAATGTTGTGTATTATAACCAAAAATACATAGCGATGCTCTCCCATTTCCATTCTGGTATGGGTAATGGATTAAACATCCTCTTATTATTTTTTATTTCCACCATGGATATTTGACATACTAAGCATCGAGATAAAAACATTGTGATGTATCTCTTCATTCCATCCCACTAGAAGTACTATTTCAAATATCTATACATCTTCATACTTATAGGATGAATATAGAATTTAGAACTATGAGATTATTTTAAAAAAATACTTCTTTTAGTATTGTATGGACTGAAAACATACATAGTTCACAAACCTTATCATTCTTTTATGATAAATGGCAACATTAGAAACAATTATAACATTAATCTGTAGCTCTATGTCTTCCTTATTTTCCTCTTTAATCATCACATGGATAGATGGATGAAAATTTAATTGTGAAAGATTATATTTCTCCCCATAATTTAAAATTTCTATATCCATCATCTTGGAATCAAAATATATTGGATCTTTTTTGACCGACATCATGAAGTGGCTAGCTAATCCTTTCAAATCAAAGGTTATATCACCTTTTTTTATTTCTCAGGGTTTTATAATATTCAGTAGTCATAATCTTTAATCATATCTAATCATATCCTATGGTCCATATCAAATCCTTATTTATGAATATATAATTTTAATCTCTGTGGTCGGTATATATATCACAACTTTCCCTATAAAGATAATCCATCAATATATTTAATGATAAATTTATTAATGCTAACTCCAAATCATGATATTGGTAAAATTTATTTTGAATCTTCAATTTTAATGAGGCATAATCCTTAAAAATATCATTTTACATAAGAAAAATAATCCTAATATCATCATGGATAAATCATAAAAGATCAGAAACCCTTCTCCACTATATGGTAATTTATTCACAAGTGCACTGAATAGAATTTTATTTCTCTCCTTGAAATTTCCCTCACATTAATCTATCCAGAAAAACTAGGAACCCTTCCTAGTTAACATGGTCATTGGATTAGATAGTCAAGAGAAATTCTTAAAAAATAAACGATAATATCCAAATAAACCAAGAAAACTATATATCTCAGTCATCGTGGTTGGTATAAGACAACATTAAATAACCTCTGTCATTGATTAATCTACTAATATACACTATCTTGAGATTATGTGATCCAAAAATGAATCCTTTTAATGAAAAAAACCAGAAGTTGTAAATTTTTCATATATCGTATCTTTTTATACAGTATATAGTAAAAATATCTTGTGGTTTTCATGCACTTCATTTCTCCTTGAGTAGAAAATAATTTCATCTACAAAAACTACCACAAAGAGATCATGGTATTTGATATAGACTATATTCATTAAATCCATGAAGATAGTAGGAAAAATTGAAAGACCAAATCACATCTCTACATATTGATAGTGTCCATAACTTGTATATAATGATGTCTTGAGTATATCCTTCTTTCATGAACATTAATTGATAATAACTATAATGAAGGTCAATCTTGGAAAATTACTTAACTTCGTGCCGTTAATCAAACAAATCATCAATACGGAGTAGATGATACTTTTTGTTCATCACAATCTTTTACAACTCCCGATATTCAACATATAGTCTAATCAATCCATCTTTATTTTTAACAAAAAGAATAGGGGCATGAAATGGAGACACACTTGAACAAATGAATCCCCTTTCATGGTTCTCCTAGAGTTTCCTCTTTTATTTCATCAACTCAATATAGCCCATTCTATAGGGAGTATATCAAATTGGTGTGGTATCATGTATGATTTATATTGAAAAATCAATATCAGGTTCTGGTGAAAGGTTGGGAAAATATTCTAGAAAGAAATCCATAAATTCCTGTATAATAAGCATATCATTGATGTTGACTTTCTCCTCAACCATCTGAGAATAAAACCCCTTCTGATTGGAAATTAAGACCCATAAAATGGATTTAATCTCCATTATAAGTTCGTAGATATCGTCACATTTCTAGATGATCATAGGTTGGTTTTGAATAACATTTATGACTTACATGACCAAATAATTGATGTTGGATTTATAAGAATATTTCTAATCTATGCCAAATATGACATTAAATTAAACAATAGAAATAATGAAAATATTTTCAAGAAGTACATTCCAACCAACATTAACAAAGGATGGATCATATACGTTAGATGTGATCATAATAACATTAGGGGGTTTTACTACTAATACTACATCTAATCATTTCAGTGGAATCATGATATCCTTAAAGAATTATTCAGATACGAAATAATGAGTAGATATAGAGTCAAATAAGATATTATATAGAGACCAAACATTTTAATACATTGTAATTATTACATTTTAAAGATATAAAATATTATAGTTTTATAAAATAAGGATACAAGGTTTAGGGTTTTCAAAAAATTATGATGAAATATAACATTTACATAAAGAAAAAATTTGATTAATTTTTCACTAAATTCTTGGTATCCCTCATGCACTCTTTAATATAAGTAGTAACATGAGGACAATTATCAATGAAATTGATGTGGTAAAATCCTAGTAATTGGATATATTAGAACATGAATCAATATAACATGGTTGAGAATAATCATAATAATCATAAAATAATAACGGAATGATCATAATAATCATGGGAAAAAGCATTAGATAAAGTCATGGAATGTGAAAATGCATAAAAAATGAATCATTGTGACTTTATTGATAAATAACATACATAGTTGTGAAAAAGCTAGCATAATGTTCACACAGAACATATAAGAATAATCAAAACATCATCATTGGGAAAAAATATAGCGCCATGTTCATGCATTTTTTACATTATCTGGTGATATACATCATATTAAATAATGTTTTGAAGTGCTTTATAATTCTGGGTGCACACTTCACATCATAACATTTACATACTCATTCATTCCATTGATAATGTATATCAATCATAAACATAAAATAACAGTTTGAAAAGAAACTGGATTTGTTATAATTTCATAAAGAATACATTCTGGAATAAATATTGTGGTTGCAAAAAGAGACGACAATAACATAAATCGTATATAAATCATCAATATTGAGTTAAGAAGAAACAGTCTAAAGAGAAGTAAAAGATATATTTTTAGACATAGGTTGTATTTTTTAAAAATATTTTAATTTCTCATAAAATATTATTGGAAATGTTTATATATTTAAAAAGAAAATTTAAATGTAATTTTAATATCACAATATGAACATTCATACCATGGAAGAGAGAAAAACCCAAAGAAATGAATTGGGTTCGAGAATACCCTTACCTTATGTCGGATTGATTTATTAAAATTAATATCATTGATAATAAAATTTTTAATACCCCAACCCCACATGACTAGAGGTGGTTCATTATTTAAATACCTTGGCATGATTATAAGGAATAAAATCCGAAATGGGAGACCAGTTTAGGAGTCTTGGAAAATAGAATACATACATGAAAATTACATTTCAATTGAAAACAAAAATTCAAAATTGAAAATTATTTGTGAACACCATTATTCTTCGAGAATAACCCTATATATAAATCATAATACACTTAATGTAATTCTTGGGAAATAGAACATAATAAAGGGGTCCCCTTAGATGCTATGTATGATTAAATGATACAACAAAATCTTTCCTAAATAACCATAAAATTTAAGGAATGTTTAAAACCAAAACACGATCTTTTAAAACATAAAAATGAAGATAATATGGTATGAATAAATATAATAATGGTATTTAAACATTCAAATTGATATTCTACAAGTCAAATAATTACATTTAATATCAACAAATAATCTAATAATTAGAGAATTCATAATTCTAGACATCATTACGACACCATCAAGGTATCGTTCCAAGACTGAACATAACCATAGCACCAAGGCCTTGCTAAAAGACACTATTTTGTCTACTGAGACCTAGAAATTCATCGAGGGGATATGGCGGGCCAAACTCATCACTTATTAATTCCAATGCATTTTTCTTATGAAATCATAAAAATATAACATAAACATTCGTATTAAAACTAGCATATGAAATGTTAATACAATAACCATAATCCATGAATTGTATCCAAATAGCACTTCCATTGTAAAAATATCATAAAATCATTGATAAAATATGGTAGATTTTATAAAGAAACCTCAATTAAGAATAAAATCTCATAAAGGATATTGATATAGATGAAAATAATATAATAAAATCATTTATACTTTTTGAGATAAATATATCTTTTTCTACATTAAAATCATTTAAAATCTGTAAAATTATAATGGATTTTTTTTTCAAAATAAACATGTAATATTATAATGTAAGCTTCAAAAAGTTATGGTTTTATGATTGAAAAAATAACCGGTTGTGCCGTATATTTTAAAAAACATTCTTTCCTTAATTTTTCAAAAAAGTTCATAAAGTACCTTATTTGGAAAATGGAAAAACATTATTTTCAAACATTTTAAAAAAGTAAAACATAAGTAAAAATGAATTTAAACTATTTTCGATAATATTTTCAAACAAAATTTTATGAAAAATGGACATTGATGACAAATGTTTCCAAGTAGATACTTACGTATAAACAATATTAGATAATAATGATATTGCAAAATTATCCCTTACATTGTAATTTCCTTCAGTCAATGGTTTTTTAACCTCCTAAATAATGGTTAAGGTATGTTACTAGATTATACTTGAACCATATCCATATTTATGATAACATATATTATACTCTTATATCATTTATTAATAATATTTCTTTATTACCATTGTTTCGGGTGTTAATTGCTTCATTTTCCAATGCATGTTTTGTTGTGTAAGTCATGTTTGTTATGAATATGATTTATTTTATTCTTATTAATAATTATATACAGTTAATAATATATATTTTTAGTCATCATAAAAATTTTATAATAAATATTGAATGGTTAATGTGGATAATGGATGTCTTCGTGCCGTGGAGACGGTATGTCGTACGTACACACGAGTGGAAGTATCATTCCATTGATGGTTAAATGGTAAAAATTTTGACGGTATATTAATTATACATAATAATTATGATGTTGTATTAATTATTTATATATATTATATTCTTCATTACACCCATCCAAAAAAGTTGTGTTGAATAACAACTAACACTATGACGTGGAGACGGTAAGTCATGCGTTGACTCGCATGGTGATATTGTTATTCATAGGATTAATAAATAGAGGAATAATATTGTTACATAATTATAATAACATCGCAGAATGTATATGAAACGGGAGTAATTATAGTGGTATAGACAATACATATCAAGAGGAAGTATAAGAATAATTAAATTTTGAAGAGTTGATAAAACAATTACCTCTTTTTCAGGTATCCCATTATGATTTGAACAAAAGGTATCCTTTGGTTGGATTTCATACCAAATTATGGCATATAGGATGAAGTTAGGGAATTTTGGAGGATAAGTGGGCAGGGGATGGCCTATCCAAAATGCACAAGAGTTGTGAATATAAGAGAAGGATATGTTCCCTTTTATAAGAGAGGTAAGGGGCACTTTAGGAAACTATCAAATTATTAAATTAATATAAATTAATTTTCAACTCCTAATGGATCCAAAGTAATTTATTTATAATATAATACGAGTATGGGCCTTCATAAACTCAACAAATATAATATATATATATATATTATATTAAACCATATCATTTTGATTTATCATTATTTAATGTATTTAATTTTAATTGTGGTCATGATATTCTAAATATTAAATGCTAGTAAATATTTACTTATATGGTGTAAATTGACCATGAATTGAAACTTTATTACTTTTTAGGCCTTATAATTATCACTATGAAATTTTTAAATATTCTTATGATTTTTAAATAATTTTGTCAAATGTTATTTTTTTAAAATATTAATATTGTTAATTTGGTCACTATTTACAAATTTGACTTTAATTAAAATCCAAAAATACACAAATTAGAAAACAAATATTTAATACACATATAAATTTTCATGGTAACATATTGAATTTGTTAATCAACTCAATTAGTTCAAATTGTATTTAATTTAATATTTATTAAATCACTTATTTGATATTTCTATTAATAAAATGATTACTTCATCTATATTGTGTAATTATTTATGGCAATTATTTAGTCTCTAAAAATTAGAAATAAATTAATAAGATGTAGATAATTCTCTCAAATTTTTATAGACTATTCATGATAAAATTTATATCCATGATATATTTATAGTAAAATTATTATACTTATAAGAAATGGGAGTCTGATGTTTTGTCACATTCTTTGATTTTAATAATATCTATTTTATTTTTATGGAAAAGTGTCCATTAAATGATTAAAAATAGATAATTAAGATATATTTTACATTATCCTAGTTAGTTTAATTTTTTATCATTTTTAATAATTGTATAATATTTAATTAAATTATATTTATTTTAATGTATCACTTATATCAATTTTGATAATATTCAATATTTTCATTTTTAAAAACATAAAACCAACATTATAAATTAAAAAAAAATAATTCAAATTTTTCATTAACAGGTCTATGTAACCTATAAAATTCGAGGATATCATTTATTAAGTTTTAGTATATTTATTTTAATATTATAAATATCATTTAGTTTATTCTTCCTTTAGTAAATCATCACTATATTACCATTTAATTTAACAACATATTTTATAAAATTATAAATAAATTTCCAAAACGTAGATTTTTTTTTGTATTTATAATTAAAAGTTAAAGTTGAAATATCACTTATATAACTTCATGTTGATGATATTTTATTTTTTAAAAACAATGTATAATAAAATTGGATTTTCATTTAATATAATATTATAAATATGTTAAGGTCATCCATGGGGCTGAATGTTGTCCCAAAATCAAGTCGAGGATGATTTTCATCACAAAAAAAACTTACCTAATGAAATTTGGACAAGTTTTAAGGTAATTATAATATTATTTTTATCTTAAATTACCCCATTTACCCTTAACCGTAATAATAAAAAACATTTACTAATGTTACTATTCATAATGCCCAATAATAAAAAGAACTGATTTACATAATTTGGAACTACTGATTTCAAATATGGAATCCATTTTCAAAATTCAACACACAAAAATTGTAGTAATTAATTTAATATTAATTCCATTGTCAGAATGAAAAACAAGATTTTAGATGATCATACATTCCAAAAGATTGAAATGTTATTACCTCAAAATTCATAGTAAAATTAATGACAAAGGCCAACTTTGTATTAACTGATAAAAATATATTATATTTTTACATTAAACCCAATAAATAATATAATTTATTGAATAAATTATTTCGATGAAAAAAATTTGTTTTCATTTAAAAATTAGAATATTTTTACTATTAATCAAAATGTAAAACTTATGAGAACAAAATCAAACATTTATCCAAAGTAAATTTTTATATCCCAAATCCAATGAAGAAGTACATTTTTTAAATATAATATTTATAATTTTCAAAAACAACATTTAAATGGGTGTGACATCAAAAGGTGGAAAAACTGTATTTTTTGAAAAATGCCACTTTTATCTTAAAATGGAATCTTTTCTTATATCATTTCGAGAAAAAAATAATATGAATGTTTAAATTACAAATAATATATAAAATTAAAAATGTGGTTAATTTTATTCATAGAATCTATATTAATTTCTCAGTTATATATTATATTAAATAATAATATTTTATTAATATATTGTTGTTCTGTTGAACTGGGTCATGCGTGTAATACAAGTCAACTCATTGTTGTGTGTAACATAATATTAACAAGGTGTTGCATAAAAAAACAAGCCAAAAACAAAATTAAATTTATTGTCATGGTGTTACAAAATTAGACTCATTAATTAATGAAAATAATCCTCTTATACATGTATTTTTTCATTATAATTCTATTGTGTTCTTTTATGGCCATTTTTAAGAGTTATAGTGTTCAACTTCATCATTCAGGACTATTATTTTTCATGGTTTTCATGAACATTTCACTTGTATTGATGATAATTTAAAATGGGGATAATTATCCAAAATTGACATTTTATGATATCAATGGGCATAAAAATGTTTAATTTTTCTTATATATATATATATTCATCAGATATGAGGATGGTTTATTAGATAAAATATCAATGATATTTGTTTATATTAATTTTGTGGTTTTCTATCAAAAAGAACTCATTTTGTTTTATTATTTAATATTATGTTTATATGTTAGTTCAAGAAGATAAAAAATGTTAAAAAATATATATTAAATTATATTTCAATCATTATAATGGTATTATGACAACCCTTGAAGGTGGTAATATAAAATGGAAAATTTTCATCTTCGAGGTTAATAAATCAACACCACACTGATGACATTTTAATTTTTAGAATAAAAGGGAGAGGAGAAGAGGTTTAATGATGGATTATTTTATTAACATAATAAAATTCAAATATATATAAAATATTGTATTCATCATGAAACTTGTATGATGGGTGACGATGAGATATTAAGGAAAGAAAATAACATGAAAATAAATTGAAATAAAAAAGAATGATGATTTCACCTCTTGAACTTATTCTCCTTGAGAACCTCCATAAGGGAATTGGAAATTGTGTTTTTTTTGAGAAAAAAGGATCCTAAACATTGGGGAGGGTCTTGGGAAGATTATTTGAAATAAATTTTACAATATTAAAGTCTTTGGAGCAAGGAGGAGAGGAGGTGGTGAGGGGTGGTATTTATAGGGGAGGAGCGGGGTGTTTTTTAAGTTTATTCATTAGTTTATTATTTTAGACCAAGAAAATGAATAGTTTGAACATTATAACAAAATATATTAAATAATTAAGGAGTGTTCTATATTATTTTTCATACAACATAAATGACCCAAGATATAGTGAAATTAATATCTATGGTTGTATACGGTTAATTTTTGAATTTCATTATTCACCAAAACAGTCAACTACTTTTGAAAAATTCTAAAAAATCACCCTTACAAATTTTCAACATTAAAAATTCAAAAATAAACTCTATTTTATGAAATAAAAATTCTAAAAGTGGGAAATTTAATTTTTAAATAAAATTACCATTTACTCAAAAAATACCAATTTTAAAATTATAAATCATTTTATGAAACATTGAAAAATTATTTAAGGCCTTATAAAAATAAATTATAATCATAACACAAAAAAATATAAATTTGGGAATAGATTTTTTGAAAACAAATTTTCTTTTAAATCACTATACTTGTTATAAAATTGTAATTAATTTTTTATAACTTACCAAAATACCAACAGTTGATTATCGTTTTTAACACATTTATTTACTTATACCATGAAATAAATATATCCTATTTTCATTCATAATATACATATATTTTATTTCTACTTTCATAGGTGATGTAACTATTCTATTGAATGAATTACGATTTCTTATGGGCACAATACTATTCTAATGGACATGTTACAATTCCTTTGGTGTTGGTTCCTTAACTTCTAGAAATACCTCATATTTAATTAATTTTTCATTTATAATGTTTTTATTTTCTTCTCTATCTGATTTTATGTGATTTATACTATATGAAATAATAATAATAATGTAATTCCAACTTGTAAAATTATGGGTTGTCATATTCATCCCCCTTATGAAATTTCACCCTCAAAATTTCAATTTACATAATATGCCGAATCAAATTAGAGTACTTCTCCTTCATCATTTCCTCAAGTTCGTATTTTTTCTCTTTCTACATGGGGTTTCACCATAGTACTTAAACCAAGGGAGTAGCCTTATAGAAAAGGACTTTATCTCTATGATATATGAACATCATTGGATTCTCCTTGTAAGAGATATTATTTTTCAACTATAATACTTCTGGATTCAGTACATGTTAGGGATATTGTATGGAATTTCTCAAGAGGGATAGATGGATTAAATTTTGTACTAGAGACACAGTTGGTGGAAGTTTTAATCGATAGAACATAACTCTGACATGATAAAGAATATCATAGGGGATGATGTACATAAGAATTAGCCTTCCCTTATTCCCAAATCTAATGATCCTTTTCCATGGAGATTTGTAGAGGAATACCATGTCTCCAACCAAAATCTCTAGGTCCCATCAATGATTGTCTACATTTCTCTTCTGTTGACTTTATGATGTCTTGATGTTCTTTTGAATGATTTTCACCTTCCTTACCTTTTCTTAAACTATTTAGGGTCTGAGAATCTTATGTTCAGAAAAATCAACCCAGCAAGCTGGTGTTCTGTATCTTTTTTCATAAATAGATTCCCATAGATCCATTTGGATTCTAGAGTGGAAACTGTTATTGGAAGAGAACTCAACTATATATAGAGGTTGGTCCTATCCTTCATTGTGGTATATAGAATATGTTCTCATCATGTATTCCAATGTATAAATATTATTTGAAGATTTTCAATAAATTTGAGGATGAAAAATTGTACTAGAGTCCATCTCAATGTTTAGATAATGTTGGATACTTTTCCAAAACATGGATGTGAATCTCAGATCTCAATCAAATACAATATATTATGGTACTCCATGTTGTATTAACACTTCTATGACTTATATCCATGAAATATGATCCTTATATAAGTCCTGTAGAATTGTTATAAGGTTATCTTCCTTTGTAATTTGATCCTTGACAGCACTTATATAATGGTTTCTTTCTTATGTCTTCAGATGTCCGGTGACAAAGTACATGGTGATGTTTTTCTATTTCCAGGCTAGTATAGGTAAAGATTTCATCATCCCCTTATACGTTTCTCCTTTCATCCTTCACTTAATAAAATATTGGGCACATTGATGTATATTCAGTGATCTCTTTATTCATATTATCCCACCAGAAGTTCACTTAGAGAATTTAAATTATCATTGGGCTCCCTATATGAATAGTGAATGTTGAGCTATGTTTTTCCTTTAGAATAACTTTGTTTATCTCTGGATTAGATGAAACACATATTCATGACCCAAATATCACAAATCCTTCCTTATAATTTTTTTACTCTATGGATTTCACATTTTTTATAGCTTCCACTTTTTTTTTGAATTCCATCATCACATCTTTGAGAATATTTTATTTTATCCATAAGTAATGTTTGATCATCCATTTTAGAAAGCATTTATGATGTTACCTACTTAATTATTCCCTTTTCCAACCTTTAAAAATCTTGTATGATTTTATCTTTCTCAAATTTCGTCATTGATAATGTTTCATTATCCTTTCTACTTCAGGTATCTTATACTTTATTCTATTTTCTAGGATGGTAGTGGAATGATCATTCATAATACTTCATGAGCTCCAACCATATTCGCTAGTTCATATTAAGCTTCTTTTGTGTGAATATATATTTTAGGCTCTTAGGATTAGTATATATTTCACACTTTTCTTTAGAGAAATAATTCTTCCAAATTTTCAACTTGAATATTATAGCCTCAAACTGTAGCTCATGCATAGTACTATTTTCTAATGAATTTTAATCTTTCCTGAGGTGTAGATTATCACATTATCATTTTTCATCAGTACATAGCCTACTCTATTATTTTAATAATTGTTGTATACCACAAATAGTTCCCAATTTTTCATATGTGTGATTACTGGTGCGGTGATAAGCTTCCTTTTTAACTCTTTGATGTAGTCTTCAAATTCTCTAGTCATGAAAAAAATTTATACCTTTTGAGTCATCATGGTTAGTGGATTTGAAAATTGTGAGAGTTTATTCAATAAACACTTGTAATATTAATCTAGACTAAGGAATAATGGATCTCCATTGTAGATGTTGGCCTTGTCCACTCATTAGTTTCTTTTGTCTTGGAAGTGTCTAAAGATATTCGTTTATTGGTGATAAAGTGCCCCAAGAGTGATACTTCCTCCATCCAGAATAAACATTTAAATTACATTGTATAATGATTCTCCCTTTGAAAACTATTTTTCATATTTTTCAAATGATCATCATGCTCACCATTACTCTTAGAGTATTTTAGAATGTCATCTATAATGACCAAAAAAACGTTTTCATGGTGTTCTCTACAGACTATATTCTTTAACTCAATGAATATTTCATGAGAATTAGTGAGTTTGAAGGGTGTCACTACGAACTCATAGTGTCCATAACTTGTTCAAAATTAATTTATGGGAATATCTTCTTTCTTTACCTTTAATTGGTGACATCCAAATCAAAATTACACCTTAGGGAAACACATGGAACCATATGGTTGATAAAATAAGTAACATATTTGTGAAAATGTATACATTTTATTTACCAAGATTTTTTGTGGTTAAGATAATCAGTTCAGTGGAACAATGATACATCCTTCTTCTTGATGAAGATGACTTGCACACCCCATAGTAAATCACTTGGGATTATAAACTATTGTTAAGATTATTTTTTAACCAAATATTTAGTTCGTTTATTTCAAGGGCGTCCACTGTATAATGAGTATTGAATATATGAAGATATTTTGGAATAAGTTTAATTGTGAAATAAACCTATCAATTAATAAGAAGACAAGAAAAGTCTTTAAGGAACATATAATTATAGTCCCACACAATTTGGGTGTATTCAATCATGGTTCCCTCCTTTGTCTCAATCATTTTATCTTTATATTTTTCTCATAAGTAAATAATATCCAAAATTGATACAATGATTCTAAAAGAGATTCATCCTCCTCATTACACTTGTAAAAAAATTGGAGGATGCCTCAGATTTTGAAGAGTGATCTCCCTTGTTTGATAATTCATGTTGTCTTCCTATAAAGATACGAAATACATTCCATTTATAGCATAAAAATATACCAAAGAAATTAATACTGGATTTGATTGGTGGTCTAGTCCACAAACATTAACTGGGGAAGAGTTATATACTATGGATTCAATAATTTCCACATTTTTTGTTTTCACAGATAGCACAACCACTATATTTTGAGGTGGTGTTCAAATAGATCTACTAAAACATCTTGACATGAAATAATGTGTTGAACTATAATGAGATATTACATTCTCTATTCTTGAATGAAAAAATAACCTACCTGTCACTACATCATTGTTAGGCTCTACCTCAGTAATAGTGATTTCATAACCTTTTATCTACTCCTTTTTCTTTGGTGGATTCTTATTCTGATTACCCTAATGGAGTCAAGGTTTAGTGAACTATATTTCACAGTTACATTTAATCTCACTTTTGAAACATTGAACCATGGGTGGTGCTCTCCTTTCCTCCACCACATTTTCCAACTTCATCATACCTCTTTGAACAACATGATCTTGGTGGCATTATCTCCCACACTTGAAGTATTTCCCAATTGCTTTGAGTAAATTCCCATAATTCTTATTCCCATAATTTTTACATGTGAGTGTTTGATTTTTCTCTCCACCATTTTCATTAGATCTTCAATATTGAAAGTACATATGTTTTTTCTTTTCTCCATAGAAATGGGACCATTATCCAAACTCTATATCCACTTTGAGAGAACATCAACAAACATCTTCATAGCTCTTAACGTCTTGAATTGTGAGATACTTTCAACGGTGTGGTATTAAACCACTAAAGAGTTTAACTATTTTTCTATCACTATCGATAACAAAACTCGAGGCGTACCATGCTAGACTTGTGAAATTTTATTCATAATTCCTGATAGATTCACCTTAAGTTTTCTTTATATCTATGAATTATCTCACCATATTTAGCCAAATAGTTTGGGGGAAGTATTTATTATGAAATATTTTCATAATGTATTCCCATTACATATCTTTAATTTCAACCCTTATCTTGCTGTTCATAATCAATACCAACCATTGGTTGGAAACCCCATATAAATTATAGATGGATAGAGTCACCTTCTCCTTCTCAAAATAGCAAGGCATAAAAATATCTTCACCATTTATTTGACACACTATTCCATGAAAAGTGGGTAATAATATCCACATCATGTCATTGATTTTTCCCCAAAAAATATTCAACCACCAGTTTATACCTCTTAGGTGGAGGATGAAATTCCACATTATTCAGGTTATTGATCTTGTCCTAAGATAACTAGGTAATCATATCCAGTAAATTTTTAACTCCACTTGCCAAGGAATTGGGGATTCCATACTAGCATTCACTTCATTTTCCCTCACACGAATTATTTTCCTAGTTTCTCATGGTTCCCTCCATTTTCTAAAAAATAATTTCTTTGAGAAAAACATAAGTCAACAAGTCATGAATAAATAATTTATTAATTTTTTAAATTAACACTAAATCTATATCTTTTGGGATCTGTATGTTTAGATTTGTTTTCTAAAAAATCTTATCGGGTTCTTGCATCGTCTCAAACTATGTGTTCTCACCAATGTTCTATAATCATAATTCCTAGATTACCTAAACCATATTTTGATACCAACTATAACAACCATGATTTTCCTTACATTACTATTTCATTATTTTAATGATGAATAATGTAATAGTGTTACAAATCAAGAATCAAAATTTCTTAGTGACTTGGGAAAATTATGACCAAAATTAAATTTTACCTAATAAATAATAATTTTTTAATTCCTTATTATCTAGGTTTTTAGTGTCCCACATGTAAAACTTTGTAATGCTCCTACCCTGGTAACCCAGAGTCGGTGCTTTATTACAAAACATTGTAATGATACAAGGAATCATATCCCAAAAGACTGATCAGTTTAATATTATTGGAAACAAGATACATACATAAGTTCAAAATTACAACTTGAAAAGAAATACAACACTAATTTATT
The DNA here is from genome assembly GCA_963277665.1 of Viscum album. Classification (NCBI taxonomy): domain Eukaryota; kingdom Viridiplantae; phylum Streptophyta; class Magnoliopsida; order Santalales; family Viscaceae; genus Viscum; species Viscum album. Next base: position 2,006,482,719 of record OY728126.1, on the reverse strand, counting down.
CTGTTAGAACCATCCAAGACTCCTAGATTATTCCTGAATGTCACTTATAACTAACTTCTTCATATCCTGGAAAAATGAAACATAATAATGGGGTGATCTTAAACGCTCTGTATGGGTACATAATACAGTAGAAGATAACATAAACATTAGGCATGGTGAATAATTAAAAACACATGCCATTACAAATAACAAACATGAAAAAATTATGGCAGGAATTTGAGATGAGTAAATAATTCTATAATAAAACAAAGTCATGGGTATTCTACTAGTCTAATAACCACATGAACCATCATTATTATTTTCATAATGAGGGAATGTATAATGTCAGACATTCTGAAACATATTGTCAAGGCCTAAGCCAAGATGTCTAAAAATGAATTAGTGCTCGGGAAAAAAATATATCAAATAGGGAAAGATCCCTACCAATTCCACATCTAATTTGAGACCTACCGATGCACCAAGGAACTATAGCAGGATCCACCTATCACATACTAAGCCCAATACATTCCTCATATGAAAATCCCGAAACATAACATTAAACCTACGTATTAAAACTATCATATGAAATGTCAATACTTTAACCATAAACCATGAATGGTATAAAAATAATAGATGCATAATCAAACATATCAAAAAACCTTCAATACAATATAAAATATTTTTATCATAAAAAATCAACTTCAAACAGGTTTAAAATCTATCAAAGGATGTTGACCTAGATAAAATGAAAACTATTTGAAAGAAATACCTCTTTCTATTTGGATACTATTTAAGAGTCACATGATTATATAAGAAAAAAAATATTTTGAAAATATTTACATAATATTTTAAGGGAATCTTTAATGATGTTATAATAGTGGAAAATAGGTACACCCGCTGTATAAGTTAAAAAAACATTCTTACCTTAATTTTGTCAAAAAGGTCATAATGTACCTTGTTTGGAAAACGATGGAAGGATTCCTTTAAAAACATATAAGTTAAAATAAGGGATTAAATGAATTTAACCTATATTCAAGTAAATAGTAAAAAAAATTGAAATACATTTTTAAGAAAACATTGATGTGGATGATAGAGAGGTCTCAGTAGATACATAAAAACAACCTTGAATAATGAAGAGATTGTGAAATTAACCTTTACCTTGTACATTTACTTGGTTAAGGATATGTTAACCACCTATATAATAGTTAAATAATTTTAATTAATTTATAAAAGAACAATATACATAAATATGATATCATATATGATCTTCTAATATTTCTTTGTTAATAATATTTCAGTTGTATCGTTGTTTCGGGTGTTAACTGATTTTTTTTCCTTTATATGCTTGGTTACATAAACCATGTTTGTTATAGAGAGGATTTATTTGATTCATATAAAGAATGATAATATGTTCATAAAAATTATTTTTATTAATCAAATGAATATTATTCTTGATTGGTAATGATGGGGAAATGAATCTCATCGCGTTCTTGGAGACAGTAATTTGTATGTAATCACGAGTGACAATATCATTTTATTGATGGAGATATCATATTTAATTGGATAGTATATCATATATAAAGAATCATTAACATAATATATTAGTTATTTACATTATTTTTACTCATTATTATACCCATCCAAATAATGAAGTGTCTGAATAACAAACTACACTATGACATGGAGACAGTAAGCCGTACGTACGCACATATGGTGAATTTGTCATTTATAAGACAGATAGAATAACAGATATTGTTGTAAAATATTTATAATAACATCACAATATTCAGAAGTTACTAGATTTATTATTTTGGTATGGAAACAACAATTAAATAGGAAGTGGAAGAAGAAAAGAACTTGAAAGAGCTGATGAAATATTTACCTCTTCTTCAGGTTCTTCCTTTTTATTTGATCAAAAGGGATCCATAAGATGGCTTTATGACAAAAGTATGGCCTCCAGTATGAAGGGAGGAATGTTTGGAAAAAATTTGGGTAGGTTTTGGCCTATCCAAAGGGCATTTTTGGTGCAAAATTAAGACAAGGGGATGTACCATTTTATAAGAGAGGTGAGGGTCACTTTAGAAAAATCTTGAAATATTATTTTATAATAAAATAATTTTCCACTTTAAATGGCTCAAAAATTATTTATTTAGAGGATAAGGTGGTTATGGGTTAAAAAACACTCAATAATTAGGTTTTAGACTGGTTTAGGTCACCATATTAACCTTGTATTTTAAATTTAACTCTTTGTTAAATAATTTAACATTTACAATGTCTCTTTGTATTTTTATATTATATGGTTAATAAACATAATATAACATGAAAAGAGAACCCCAAGTGGTTAATTATTAATACATATAACATTATCTAATTCATTTGGATAAAAATTAGAATTTTAGGAATATTATATCAATTAATAATATAGTAGTTGTTTTAAAAACTCAATTATGACAATTTAGACACTATTTAGTATTTTGTTTTTGTGAAAATCATAAAAAATGATTAATTTGAAAAAAAATTATTAATCTATAACAAGTCATATTAACATATAAAATTAGTTTCATTCATCAGAAGACTTAATTTACATTTATTTGGATATTTATAATATCAATTATTTTAATATTTCATTAATAAGGTAATTACTGCATTATCATTGTGTCATAACTAAATTAAATTATTCAATGTATAAAAATTATAAATAAAATACCATTATATAGGAAATATTTTTATATTTCTAATTAATATTTATATTTTATTTTATCTTATGTATAACCCTATATTCAAAATGGTTTATTTATTAAACTTTGAATTTAACACTTTTAACTCTTCTTTAAATAAAATAATACTAAATGTCCTAATCTAATCCAAGTGGACCAAAAAAATCATATTTTATTTTTAAGGTTATTTTTGGTCGAATTATACTTATCATATAGAATTGGTACATGTTTTATGATAATTATAATATCATTTTTACCCTTAATTACCCTATTTACTTTTAACCGTGGTAAATAAAAGTCAAAAGTTACTATTCACCAAAAAATTATTTTCATCTTATTGAACCACATTTTACTTATCGATTTCAACCATGTATCTCGGATTTTTGAAATTCACCTCACAGAAGCAGTAAATGTATCTTTTATGCAAATTTGTAAATGATCCTAGAAGGTGGGAAAAAACAGTAAAAATTTCAATAAAATTTTATATATCTAAACTTATTATAATATGACTCCAATGAATCACATTTAACATATATAGGTATTATGTATCTATTTTTACCTAAAATAAATTAAAATAAAATAACTAATTATTTAAATAAAAAATCAGTTTTAAACAATAACATAGTGTTTTCACTATTCATCAACAATTAAAAGTTCACAGAAAAATACCAAAAATTCATCCTAAGATAATTTTGATATTCTAAATCCAAAAATAAAGTCCATTTTGAATATTAAAATTTATAAAATTTCAAAAAGTGGCTATTACTATTGATAACAGATAGTTTCATTGGTTGTGGTGTGTTAAAACTCCATGTTGCATACAACGCAAGCTACTACATTATTCATAGGGAATCATATTGTGGAAGCTTGGGGTGTTAAATTATCCTCTTATTAAAATAATTTAATCCTTGAAATTTATAGAATATTACTGCATAAAAAGATTCAGGGAGTTATTCATCATAATATCCTTACGTTCCCACATTACCTCTTCCATCTTATGGTTTCTCCATATAACTTTTATCAGACGAGTCTCCTGGTTTCTTAGAACTTGTTCTCTTGTATCAAGAATTTTGAAAAGCTCTTCACAATAAGACTGATCAGGTTCCTGTTCAATTTCCTTGCAGGTGAGTACATGTGTTGGGTCAAGAATATATTTACTCAATAGTGATATGTGGAACACATCATGATCTTTGGAAAGACTTGGAGGCATTTCCAAATGATAAGCTACAACTCTAAGTTGTTCTGGAATTTTTAAAGGTCTAATGTACATGGGACTCAATTTACACTTCTTACCAAAATGTACAACACCCATCCATAGATATATCTTCAATAAAACATGGTGTCATACTTGAAATACCAAATCCTTCCTTCGGATATCGTCATAGCTCTTTTTCCTACTTTGTGCTGCTTTGATGTGGGTTTGGATAATCTTCACATTTTCTATTGTTTCCTAAACAAGTTCTGAGCCTATGAGTTTTCTTTCACCAACATCATCCCAAAAAGTTGGTGTGTGACATCTCTTTCCATATAACGCTTCTAATGGTGCCATCTGAATACATGAATGGATGATATTGTTATAGGAAAATTTTACTGGAGGTAAATATTTATCACACATACATTGAAAGTCAAGTGAGCAAGATCTCAACATATCTTCTAAGGTTTGAATATTCTGTTTTGATTTTCCATCAGTTTGAGGGTGGTATGCAGTGCCCAAACTAAGTTCAGTATCCATGACCTTCTGAAGAATTTTCCATAATCTTAATGTAAAACAAGGATCAAAATCAGAAAAATCGATAGTGGTACTCCATGAAGTCTTACAACATCATTAATATATAGTGTTTCCATACATTCAAGTGGTAAATCTTCTATTATATCATGAAAATGTACTGAATTTTTAAGACGATCAATAATGAGCCATATTGAATTATTTCTTCTAGGAGTCTTTTGTAGCCCCATGACAATATCCATCGTAATATTATCAAATTTCAACTCAGGTATGGGAAGAGGATGCATGAATCCTCTAGGATGTTGCCTTCCAACTATCACTTGTTGACAAACAATACATCTTGACACAAAGTCAACAATCTCCTGCATCATGTTGTCCCACCAAAAATGTTCCCTCCAATCCCTATACATCTTGGTGCTCCCATGGTGTATATAGAAATTGGATCTGTGAGCATCATCCAATAATTCCCTTTTTAGATCAGGTATGTTTGGAACACAAAGTCTCTTCCCAAATTTCAAAATTCCATCTTTATATATGAAGTCACCCAATCTCCCACCATTAATTGTATTAATATTCTTCTGAAACTCCTCATCATTAAGAACTCTTTATCCTTTCTCTTAAATATGGTTTAGAAACCATTTGAAAAAGAATTGATGTTTCACCTTCCATGATTATTCCCATAACTATATTTACTAGATCCATGGAAATAAGATCTCTTTCAACTCTCATCTAGTTCAAAAATACATAATCCTTTCTACTCAAAGCATCTTCCACATTATTTTCATTCCCCAGGTGGTAGTGTATAGTTCAATCATAATCCTTGAGTTGTTCCAACCATCATCTTTGCCTCATGTTGAGTTCTTTCGGTGAGAAAATATACTTCAAACTCTTGTGATCTTTATAAATCTCTCATTTTTCACCATAGAGATAATGTCTCCATATTTTCAGAACAAATATTACAACTCTTAACTCAAGATCATGAGCGGGATAGTTTTTCTCATGAATTTTTATCTTTCATGATTCATAAGAAATAACTCTATCATTCTGCATATGTACACAACAAAGTCTTTTCTTTGAAACATCATAATAATTAACAAACCCATCATTCCCTGATGGTAGAGTCAAGATATGAGAATTGAAGAATATTCTTTTCAGTTCTTCAAAACATTCTTTACAATATTTTTTCCAAACAAATTTAACCCTTTTACGTGTTATCTTGGTTAATGGGGTAGCCAATCAGGAAAAATTCGGTACGAAAAGTTGATAATAACCGGCTAAACGAGTAAAACTGCGTACCTCAGTTATACTCGTCAGTGCTGGCCATTCCTGAATTCCCTTGGTCTTTGAAGGATCCATAGATATTCCATCCTTAGAGACAATATGACCAAGAAAATATATCTCCCAAATCCAGAATTCACAGTTGCTAAAATTCCCATAGAATTCATTTCTTCTAAGAGTCCTTAGAATAATGCGCCACTGATTTTCATGATATTTATAGATTTTGGAGTCTACCAAGATATCATCAATAAATAACACTAAACATTCATCGTCATATTCCTTGAAAACTCTATTCATTAGATCCATGAATACAGATGGTGCATTAGTCAATCCAAAAGGAATTATTGTAAACTCGTAATGCCCGTACCTAGTTCGAAATGCTATCTTCAGAATGTCTTCCTTCTTCACACACAACTCTTGATATCCAGATCGAAGGTCAATCTTTGAAAAATATTGAGCTCCATGTAGTTGGTTGAATAAATTATCAATGTGAGGTAGGGGATACTTGTTCATTATTTTTATAGCATTGATCTCCTTGTTCATCAATGCACAACCACATAGATCAGTCTTTATTCTTAATAAAAAAGTCTTGGGCTCCCCATGGAGAAACAATAGGACGAATAAATCTATTATTCATCAATTCCTCTAGTTTTTTCATTAGTTCCACTAATTCCACAGTGGAAATTATATAAGGGGTATTTGATATGGGCCTTGAACCAGTAATTAAATCAATGGAAAACTCAATTTTTTGTTCTGAATGATGTCTAGGTAAATCCTCTGGAGACACATCCACATATTCTAGCACAATAGGTACGTCCTCTATTTGAACATTATTTTTCTCACCCAAAATTATTTCATTCTCATCCTCCCCAATAATTGAATTTAGTAGTGCTACCGGGGGTGGATCTTGATAGGAATCAGATGGTGACATTTTTTCTCTAATGAAATGGTACTTCTTATCATCATTGAGAATTGTAACTTCTTTCTTCTTATAATTAATTTTCGCATCATGGCCCAAAAGCCAATCCATGACGAGGATTATATCAAATTAAATCATGGGTATGATGATTATATTAGCATATCAATATAGTTTATATGCCTTAATGGGGACTGATTCACAAAACATTATTTCAATGATACTTCTCTTAGGAATTTTGACTAAAAACACCCTTGTTAAATCAAATTGTAAATATCTAATTTTTGTAGCAAACTGGTAAGATATGAAATAATGTGATGATCCAGAATCAAATAAAGTATTGGCTAAACTTGAGGAAACCATTAAATTACCTACCAGACATCTATCAGAGCTTCAACCTCAGTAGTAGTGATCAAATAAGTTTATCCTTTCTCCCTTGTAATTTTTGAAGGTATGTTCCCTTGGTGAATAAGACATTCATTAGAAAAATGTCCCTTTTCTCTAAAATTGTATCATTTAACAATGATAATGTCTTTCAGCCCCTTTCAATCACGAGTTTTGTGGCCTTTTTCACCACACTTGTTATAGACTCACATTTCCATCAGGCAAGTACCTGGGTGTTTCTTCCCATATTTACCATAGGATGGATATTCAACATTTTATGTATTCCCCTTATTTCCATTTTGTGATTTTTCAACAGATCTCTTCTTCTCTTTCTTTTCTTTAATTTAGTAAGGCTTAGATAATTACTTTTCTATCTTGATAGCTCATGAGACTATATCATTGTATGATGAGAAGGATTGTGGGACTAATGTTTGATAGAGAAATGGTTTTAACCAATCAATGAATAGATCAGTCTTACCCCTTGGGTAACGTATATAATCTGATGCATGCTTTTCTATTCTTGTAATGTTAGCCTCATACATTGCAACATTATTATCCTCCTTTTGCCTCAGACTCAGAAATTGTCTTTCCATATCCACTCGATAGTCACGAGGAAAGTATTTTTCTATGAAAATATCATTAAACTCCCTCCATTATATACTTGACACTTTTTCATTCTCCTTTGTGTTTTGTATTAATGACCACCATTGATCTGCATCTCTTGGGAGTCGATAAACTTCTATTGACAACTTTTTCCCTTTCGCTACTCCCCAAAGAATAAAATATTTTCTCTAAATAATTTATCCATTGATAAAAAACTAATGGATTTGTACTCCCATTGAATGTTGGTGGTTGTTTCCTCATGATGTTGTCTAACATTGATCCTCCATGTTTTGGATCAGGGTGATCCATACAGGTATGTTATTATTCATAACCTGAGTGAGTTGTCCCAGTACGGTGATAAGCTGATCAGCACTAGTTTCATCACCAGCTCAACAATAATTATATTTAGCAGGAGGGAAATACCTACATGGATTATGTGCATTAATATGGTTTCCATTCCTTCCACGAGGCACCATTTCTAATCAATGTCATTCATTAGATTAGTTTATGAACCGCAATACAAAAATATGAACTTCTTAAACACATAACATAAAATGAACAGTTTATGGATATAATACACATTCAAAAATTTTTTTGATGAGCTATATACTCAGAAATCCTTCATAATTTTTTGTAAATAATATAAGAATTATCCTAAGCATATCCCCTAGGAGTTTCGTAACCAAGATTGTAGCAAGGCCCGTTGTTGTGCACCAGTTCACATTCATGTTTAGATCAAAGCGATGTTTCTAGGTTTTACCCAAAGGTACATCTATGCTAGAGCCGCCTCTACCTTATCATATACAGAAAGGGATGTATTGCTTTGAAAAATCACAAAATCATTATAGTACCAAAATTCTAGGAAGTTCTTCTACACTAATCCTCAAAGCATATCTTAGGGTAATAATCTCTAATCAGAGTTTCTCTAAATCTAGTTTCCAAGGATTGTACTAAACTTTCTCTGATACCAACTATTACTCCTGGAACCCAGTTACACAGAGTTAGTGCTTTATTAAATAACATTTTCATGATACAAGGAATCATGTCTCGAAAGATCAATCGGTTTAGTATTACTGGAAACAAGATAAATACATAAGTTCACAATTACAACATGAAAAGAAATACAACACTAATTAATTCCATTAGAATCATCCTAGCCTCTTAGATTATGACTGAAAGTCACTCATAACTAACTTCTTCATATCCTGGGAAAATGAAACATAATAAAGGTGTGAGATCAAATGCTCAGTATGGGAAGACAAATAGTGAAAGAAAATATAAACTTTAGTAATGGTGAATAATTAAAAACACATACCTTTACAAATGATAAACATGAACACTTTATGGTTGGAATATGAGATGATTAAATAATGCCATAATAAAACATAGTCATGGGTATTCTACTTTTCGAATAACCACATGAACCATCATTATTATTTTCATAATTAGAGAATGTATAATTATAGACATTCTAAAATATCTTGTCAAAGCCTCGGCCAAGAGGTCTAAAAATGATTTAGGCCTTAGACAAAACCATATATCAAATTGGGAAAGGCCTTATCTAATTCTATGTCTAATTTTCTCATGAGACCTATCGATGCACCGGGGAGTAATAGCGGGCTCCACCAGTCAAATACTAAGCCCAATACATTTCACATATGAAATGGTTGAAACATGACATAAACATTCATATCAAAAATAGCATACGAAATGTCAATAATTTCACCATAAACAATGAATGGTATAAAAATAAAACATCCACATTCAATCATATCCTAAAACCATCAATATAATATGGAATATTTGTATCATAATAAACCAACTTCAAACAAGTTTAAAATCAATAAAAGGATGTTGACATAGATGAAATGAAAACTATTTGAAAGAAATACCTATTTTGGTTTTGAAACAATTTAAGAGTCACATAAATATAAAATAAAACATTTATTTAGAAAATATTATTATAAGCTTGTAAGGAAATCTTTAGGATGTTATAACAACGAAAGATATCTGCACCCTCCATATAAGTTAAAAAAACATTCTTACCTTAATTTTGTCGAAAATGTCATAAAGTAACTTGTTTAGAAAGTGATATAAAGATTCCTTTCAAAACATATAAGGTCAAGTATGAGTATAAATTACTTTAACACATAGTATAGTAAATAGTAAAAATGTTTTGAAATACATTTTTAAGAAAACATGGATGTGGATGATAAAGAGGTCCCAGTAGATACTTACGTTAAAACAACATCAGATAATAATGAGATTGTAAAATTAACACCTACCTTCTAGTTTTCTTTGGTTGAGGGTACGTTAACCTTTTTTATAATAGTTAAATCTTTGTTATTAAATTTCACAAGAACTATATACATAAATATGATATCATATATGATTCTCTTATATTTTTTTGTTAATAATATTTCAGTAGTATCATTATTTTAGGTGTTAACTAATTCATTTTCTTTTATATGTTTGGTTACGTAAGTCAAGTTTGTTATGGATAGGATGTATTTAATTTATATACATAGTGAAATTATGTTCATAAAAATTATTTTTAGTCATCAAATGAAAATTAATCTTGAATGGTTTTGATGGGGAAATGAATCTCATCGCAATCGTGGAGACGGTAATCTGTACGTACGCACGAGCGGCAATATCATTATATTGATGGAGAAATTGTATGTAATTAGATGGTATATCATATATGAATAATAATTAATATGATATATTTATTATTTAATATAGTTATACTCATTAATATAGCCACCCAAATAATGATTTGTTTCAATAACAAACTACACTACGATGTGGAGACGGTAATCCATACATACTCACATATGGTGACTTTGTCAATTATAGGATGGATTGAATAATGAATATGGTTGTAACATTTTTATAATAACACCACAAAATGTATAAGGTACTGGATTTATTATTTTGGTATGGAAACAACAATGAAATAGGAAGTGGGTGAAGAAAATAACTTAAAGGAGGTGATGAAATATTGACCTCTTTTTCAGTTTCTTCCTTTAGATTTGATCAAAATGGATTCATAGGTTGGCTTTATGACCAAAGGAAGGCCTATAGGATGAAGGGAGGAAAGTTGGGAGGATAATTGGGTAGGGGTTGGCCCAGCCAAATGGCTTTGGAGGTGTGAAATTAGGATAAGGGGATGTGCCCTTTTATAAGAGAGGTGAGGGTCACTTTAGGAAAATATTGAAATATTATTTTATAATAAAATCATTTTCAGTTTCTAATTTCTCAAAAATGATTTATTTATCGTATAAGGAGGGGATGCATCTAAAACCAATCAACCAATAAGTTTTATATAGGTTTAGGTCACCATATTAACCTTATCTTTTAGATTTAACACTTAGTTAAATAGTTTGACATTTACCATGTCGCTTTGTATTTTTATATTATATGGTTAATAAACATTCAATAAAAAGACACACGAACCCCAAGTGGTTCATTATTAATATATATAACCTTATAAAATTAATTTTTTCAAACCATATATTTTTAAGAATTTTATATCAACTAATAATATTGTATTTATTTTAAAAACTCTATTATGTCAATTTTGACACAATTTAGTATTTGGATTTTGTGAAAATCAAAACTGCATGATTAATTTGAAAAAAAAATATTTAATCTACCCTAAAATTTTATATTATCCTATAAAATTAGTTATATTAATCAAAAGTCCCAATTTACATTTATTTGGATATTTATAACATCAATTATTTTAATATTACATTAATATGGTAATTACTACATCATTGTATCATAAATAAATTAAATTATTTAATTTATAAAAATTATAAATAAAATACCATTAAATAGGTAATATTTTTATATTTCTAATGAATATTTATAGTCGAAGTTATATTATGTATAACTCTATATTAAAAATGGTTTAATTATTAAACATGGAATTTAATATTTTAAGTCTTCCTTAAATAAAATAATAATAAATGTCCTAATCTAATCCAAGTGGACCAAAAGGATTATATGTTATTCCTAAGATTTGTTTTGTCTAATTAAACTTATCTAATATAATTAGTAAACGTTTTAGGGTATTTATAATATCATTTCTACCCTTAATTTCCCTATTTATTTTTAACCGCGGTAAATAAAAGTGAAATGTTACTATTCACAAAAAATTATTTTCATCTTATTAAACCACAATTTTACATACTGATGTAACCCGTACATCTCGTTTTTTATTTGAAATTCAACTCATAGAAGCGGTAAATTAATGATTTATGCAAATTTTTAAATTCACCTTGAAGGTGGGTAAAAGAATGTAAAAAGTTAAATAAAATTTTCTTTATCTAAACATATTATAAAGTGACTCTAATGAATTATATTAAACATATAAAATTATTATGAATATATTTTTTCCTAAAATAAGTTAATAAAATAACTAATTATTTAAATAAAAATTTTATTTTAAACAATAACGTATTTTTTTCACTATTCATAAAAATTTGAAATTTCTTAGAAAAATACCGAAAATTCATCCTAAGTTAATTTTGATATTCTGAAACCAAAAATGAAGTCCATCTTGTAAATTAAAATTTATAAAATTTCAAAAAGTGGGTATTAATATTGATAATGGCTAGTTTCTTTGGTCGTCGTGTGTTAAAACTCGATGTTGCGTACAACGCAAGCTACAACATTATTCAAACGGAAACGTATCGTGGAAGACTGGGGTGTTACAACCTTAGTATAAGTATTATCCTAATGATATAAATCAATGAAAGGGGTGAGATAAAAGCATAGTAAGAGGTTAAATAAGAACATGAATCAATACAATATTGGTGAGAATAACCATAATAATCATAACATAATCATGGGATCATCATCATAATACTGATTAGAAGCACAATATAAACTCATGGAATGTGTAAATGCATAAAAATTAAACATCATATCTGGATGGTCAAACACGACACATATTAATAAGAAAAGATTGAATTATGTTCACAAATAACATATGTCCATAGTCATAACATCCTCATTGTGAACAAAGCTTACATGATGATCGGGCATATTGCACATTATCTCATGAGATACATCAAATTACCGAAATTAATTGGAGTGCTAAATTATTCTGGATGCACTGTCACTTCATAACATTTACTTAATCATGCATTCCACATAAAATATATATCTATTATAGACATAAAAAATCCATTACAATTAAATGGGTTTCATGAAAATTTAACACACCATAAATTCATGAATAATCCTATTGGTTTCGAAAATAAAATGGAATGACATTCTTGGTATAAGAATCAATGATCTTGAGTGAAGAAGTAACAATTTCAATAGAAGTATAAGATGTGTTTTTAGAGAGAAGATCTCTTTTGAAAAAATATTGTCATTTGTCATAAAATAAGATTGGAAACATGTGTATCCTAGAAAATAAATGGTAAATGACATGTTCAAAACATAATATGTATATTCATAATGCAAAATAGAGAATAACCCAATTAAAGGAATTGGGATCAAGAATCCCCTTACTATATGTCTGATTTATTTTTCCACTATAGTATCAAGGATAATCAAATTGGATTTATTAATTAATAAATCCAAAACCACTTATACATGTATTTGATTCATTCTAATTTTAGTAGGTTCTTTTATGGCCATTTGATTATTTATAACGTTCAATTTCATCGTTTAGGAGTGTTTGTTTTCTTGTATTTCAAGATTAGTTCACTTGTATACATGAATGAAAGATCCTGTAAAATGGGTATAATTATCTAGAATTGAAATTATATTCTATTGATGATCTCACATATGTTTAATTGGTCACATAAATATTTTTTACTAGTTATTAGGATTATTAATTAGATAAAATGTTAATGATAATTGTTTAGTTAATTTTCACAGTTTCCAATGACAATGAACTAGTTTTGTTTTGTTATATAATATTATGTATATATGTTATTTATAAGAAATATTAAAATTTAATAAAATATATTTTAAATTTTATGTAAAAAATTATAATTCATTTATGACCATAGATAAATGAGGTAATGTAAAATGAAAACTTGTCTTCCTCAAAAGTAAAAAATCAACACCTCACGGATGACATTTTCAATTTTAGAATCAATGTGAGGGAAGAAGAGGTTTGAAAATAGATCATTCCATTAAATAAATTACATTTCTGAATATATAAGATACTGGAGTCATCATTCCACTTGGATGAGATGACATGATGGGAGAATAAAAAATGAAAAGAATATGAAATAAAATTAAAGGAAAATGCAAGAGTATTTTACAACTTAAACTCATAATCATTGAGAACCTCCATAAGGAAATTGGATTAGGATTTTTAAATACCAGGGATCCATGAAATAAGGAGGGCCTTGGGATGATTTTTTTTAAAATGAAAAATACTCAAGGATTTGGAGGTGTGTGGAGAAGAGGTAGTAAAGGGTGGTATTTATAGGGTAATATAGGGGTGTTCTTGGATTATTTTATTCATTATTTTGGATAAATAATATAAATAGTATGAAACTTATGAATAAAAATAATAAATAATTAATTATATTTAGATATTTTGGATCATAAATCATAAATGAATCATGATATAGTTAATATAACTTATAATGTTATATAAAATAAATTATTGTATTTCATTATTCACCAAATAACCAACTATTTTAGAAAATTACCAAAAAAAATAACCCTGACTTTTTTATGACATTTAGAATTCAAAAATGAACTTAATTTTATGAAAATAATTTTCTAAATTTGATAAATTTAATTTTTAAATAAAATCATCATTTACTTGAAAAGTTTTTATTTTTAAATTATAACTCATTTTATGACACTTTGAAAATTTATTTAACGTCTAATAAAATTATATTATAATCATAAAAAAATTTAATTTATGAATATATTGATTGAAAATATATTTTATTTTGAATCATTACATTTATTACAAAATTGTAATTAAATAGTTTTGAGTTACAAAATTACCAACACTTAATTTATCATTTTTTAAACTTTTATTAATTTATAAAATGAAATAAATATATTATATTTTAATTAATAAGTAACCTAAATCTTAGTTATAAATATATAGGTGAAATTAAAATTCTATTGGCCAAATTACTATTCCCAATGTTCACATTACTATTCCAATTGGAAATATACATTTCATTTGGTAAAGGTTCCTTAACTTCTAAAAATACTTCTTGTTTAATTAATTATTTATTTATAAAGTTTTTTTTGTGTTATCTGTTGGATTTTTTGTGATTTATAATATATGAAATGTTTATAAGATGTGAATTTCCATTGATAAAATTTTGAATTATTACATATTACTAGTTATTGGATGGATGGTAAGTATACCTTTCATAGTGTTGTTATCACGTCCCTCTTCAAAAATAGTGATAACATGATATTACCCATTTCCCCTATATTTAGAGGTGACTACATCGATCATCATCATTAAGACTTTGGTTTAGGCACTGGTCAGTATAATTACCATTCTCTTTTCACTAGAAGCAATGAAGTGTGGGAGGTGCGTTCTATGGAGACTTATCATTATTCATATCACTGAACAACTTCTTCCCATCACTTCGGTATTCATCTGCTCAGTGACCCTCCCTTGACCTCTTAAAACACTTAGTAGTTCCCTTAAGAAAATTTCCCCCATGTTTCCTCCCATACATTATTCATAAAGGAAAATTCATCTTCTTCTCTCCACAGTATTTAGATTTTTATTTTATTTATATCAATCATTTATTGTCAAAAACATGAGATTGATATGTGACTATAACCTAAATGTCTACCATGATATTACAAAAAACAATATATTCATAGATTCTAATGTATCGTATAGCTAATTACCTTTGGAGACATGGTTTTAAAACACTAAATAATTGATCAAATAGACATTCAAGTAGTATGATAACACCATTACCATGCCTCAAAAGTCTTGTAAAATTTACCTGATATGTACCAAGAGATTCATCATCATTTTTATTTAGCTCAAGTAACACATTATATAAAATTGTATGAAGAATATGTGGAATGTAATTACAAAAAAATATGTTCTTGAAATCATCCTAATCTATAGATTTAATTTCATCATGTTTCCGTATATCCTTGGTTAGATTCCACCATTGATCGGCTTCACATTGAAAATTGTTGAATATGAAAATTGATTTTTCATGTTTTGAACACTAGAGAATGGAAAATATTTTTCATTGGTACAAATTCATTATTTTGAAATTAAAGGATCATTAGTTCTAATGATGGATGATAGAAGATTCTTCATGAATGAATCAATAGAATGTTTGAGCCTCCATTACACATTTGGAAGTCTGGTTCGATAAATAGCTTAGAAAAGTTATGTGATCATTGGGAAAATATTTTTCATTCCATATCCCATAACATTTGGCTTCTAAAGAGGAAAATAATTTCATTGTCCATTTCAGTCAGCATTGCATTGTTCCTTCATGTTCCAACCACATACTAAAAAAAGCATTGTGTCAGAAAAAATCAGAGTGGGGAACCAAATAATTATGAAAAATAATTTATATTATGTGTAAATAAATACACCATCCTTTTAATCAATGACACCTTAGGTTTATCCTAGTTCATCGTTTATCATTAGTGGTTAAAACAATTCATAATGGTTCACAAAAGACAATTTGGGTTATCAAAATCATATCTCTCGAGTGTTTCAAACCAGGCCTGCAACAAGGCCTATTGTCATATAATAGTTCTCGATCTAGTGTAGCTCAATATGATGTTTTTAGGGTTTTTAACCCTAGGTACATCGGTTCTAGAGAAACATCCACTTGTAGTAACCATACATCGACTTATTTATAGATAAACAACACAATATATTCATTAAAAAACATTAGGATATTATCATATACTTCAGATTGTCCACATATTCTCACTAATGTTTTCTCATCCTAGATTCCAAAGTCTAACTACACTAACTACAGATACCAACTGTGAGGACCCAAATTATTCATACATAATTATTACATCTTTTTAGAAAAAATATTCATAACATAACATAACAATACTTAATTGATTCCTTTAGGTATCATTCCTTTGGAAATATGGACACATAGATAATTAGTTCACAGGTGAGCAACATAATCTCCCACTATGTTCTTCATATATATTAACCTTTTTAGAAAAATTAATCATAGAACATATCTTCAAAACATGGGTAAAGGAAACATAATTATTGGCGATCTCAAATTCTCACTATGTAAAAATAGGGGAGATATGTATGAATAGTATGAACATAAGGGGTATTCCAACATGAGCATAACATATGAAAACCATACCCTACATATCAAAGAAAAGAACAGTGATTCATGTAATAAATAGTATATTTTAATAATACAAGAATCAAAGGGAAATCTTAGAACATTAGCCATAATAGAATAAAATTGGCACAAGGAATAGATTTGTTGAATACAAATAATCATAGACATCCTATATCAAGGATACCCACCATGATATTCCTAACATGTAATGTTTGGGATAACCACCGACGTACCTACTTCAAGCTTGTGATTTCCTCCTCGATACCCAATTTTAGTCTTAGGATAACATATTATATACCCTTTTATCTCATATAACATTAAATTCAACCCAAATCATTAGATGGAGATATAAGTCCTACCAATCACATAATGAAAATTATATATATGTATGCCACAAGATTGTAACATCCATCACATCATAACCCATTAAATGAGATGGGTTTCAAAAACATTTCATCATAACGTAACCATTGGAAAAGATATAGGTTTTATAATCATTTC
Source organism: Viscum album (assembly GCA_963277665.1). Classification (NCBI taxonomy): domain Eukaryota; kingdom Viridiplantae; phylum Streptophyta; class Magnoliopsida; order Santalales; family Viscaceae; genus Viscum; species Viscum album. Next base: position 2,006,465,295 of record OY728126.1, on the reverse strand, counting down.
ATGAAAAAATAACCCATTAAAAGGAACAGGATTCATAAGAATATTATCCTGGAATGACCCATGTGAAAGGGACGAGTTTCATAAACCTCATTCCATAGACACATAAACCATTAAAATAAATAATATGAATGGTATACTTGGATCATATCTCTAGTAATACGTATGTAATACCAATAGATTTCATCTTATATGGAAAATAATTTTAAAAGGTTCTATTACAAAATATCTTGAGGAAAATATCCTTTTCACTTTGAAAAATGATTTTTAAAATAAAAAACATTTTTCATTTAAAATAAATCTAAAAACATATAAATTAATTTTTTAGGAAATTATTGGTTATGATTCTTGAGGATTTTGTTCATGACTCTTATGTTAAAATAATGATTCCTTTCATATTTTCTGTAAAATCCATACATGCATTATTTGAAAAATGACATGAATATTAATTTTAATTTTTGTTAAAAAAAATACAACATGGGTAAAATTTCAGTTCAAAAATAATTATAGAGTAATAAATGTTTTTTTGAATTTTTCTTTAGAAAACATGGATTTGGAAGAAAACAGATTTTCGACCAAGGAGAGAAATAAAGTTAGAATTTCTTAAAAGAAATTTATTAATTATTTTAAGTACCGATGTGTGTGAAATAGTTCCATTAAATGAATATATAATTAATAAACATAGGATATTAAAATTAGTGATAATTATTGAGTTATGTATTATAATATTTTATCATTTAAAACAAAATCATAACCAGTCCGGATAAATGCTGATATTATAACATGAAATATTAACCACTTCAATAACTTTGAATAAAAATCCCCATGGTGGAATAATAGAAAATATAACATAAAATATCATGAGTGTCAAAACATTATTGATCATACATATAATAGGGTATATATATAAACAACAAAAAATAATAAAGGTTCATAACATAGGAGATGTCTCATAGAAAGAAAAATTGAGTGATCAATCACTAACTGTTTTGGTAACTTTTGAACTGTAAACACCATGAAAGAGATATCCTAAAATAGATATGTAAAAAACAATAAATTTATGTATAATAATTATAAAATATATTAAAGGGATGCATACACACCACATAGCATAAAAAGGTGGTAAATATAGAATGTGTCTCATATAAGTAAAAAGTGATACAGAAACCTCATACATATGTCTTGACATCCATTGTACTCATTAAAACCATATTTATAATAATTATAAGATAATTATGCACCCATTAAATAAACATATTAAAACACACAGACACACACACACACATATATATATATCTTACCACATATGATTTTCTTTTAACCTTTTATTACCCATTTATTATTAATTTCATGTCAAAATTACATTTTGAGTAATAACCACTTTGTAATTCGTGTGCATTTTTACATGTTACTTTTAGTACTATTAACTAGATCATGGTTACATAATATTAATAATGATTAAAATGATAATAATATAATATATATTCATTATATATGTATTTATAATAATCAATATAATTTACTAATTGAAAATAAAATATACAGTTCATGGAGACAGAAGGTCATTCGTACACATGAATGATGTTTCCATTTTCTTATTAGATTGAAATAAAGAAAAGTAAATGATATATATTATCATTCCACAATAATTTTTTGGTCATAAATATAAAATATTTTCATTAAAACAATCCTTAATACATTTATTATAAATCATGAACATATCACATCACATTGTGAGGCAGTAGTCCACTGTACACATGAACGACATTATCGTATTCATACAAATTGGATCATATAAAGGTATGTGTCATAAAAGAATTATATAATAAAATAAAATCATAAAAATCCTATATATTATATATAAAAAATTACATCATTATTACTATTTGTGATTTTTGGTAATGAAAAAAAGTATGACATCAGTTCGTGATGCGGAAGTCCGCCATACACAAAAACAATGATTTGATAACCCATTTGATGAATGTGAATATGATTGTAGGTCATGAAAATATCATCAAAAATATAATTATGGGTAGGATACAATGTTTATTATATAACAATAATATAGAAATAATTGATGGGGGTGGAGGAAGAAATAATACAAAAATGCCCATTGTTGAACATTACCTCTTCTCGATAAATCCTCCATAGGATTTCACTGAAATCCTTAATATGATGGAATTATTACCAAAATATGTTTTCTAAGATGATGGTAGGTAATTTGGTAAATTATTTGGTTAGGTATTGGTGGAAACAATGAGGCCTGAAATTAAGAAGGGAGAGGAGAGTGGGTGACCTTTTATAACTTGGGGAGATGAGACACTAGATATTTTTGAAAAGAATCAAGTGATCCAATAGTTTTCATATCTATAATATTAAAACCAAATATTAACATACAAATAAATTACATAATTTTTTCTGAATACTTAATACATTATAAAATGGATTCCCAAAATTGTATTAGTTTAGTCCCATTGGAAACATGGAATAAAAATATTTTAACTTCATAACTGATATTTAATGTTTTCCACAAATATATTCTCCCATAGTAATTTTACATAAAATAATTTCTTTATAACCTAGGAAAATGAAACATAATAATGGGTGATATAAAATTATTAGTAAAGATAAATAAAGGAAATATGAAATCATAACATGAACATAAGGTTATCAAAACATGAGCATAAAATCCTAAGATGAAACCCTACATATCAAATATAAAAAACATGGGACATAACATAATGATTGGTAGTTAAAAATAAATGAATCATAAGATAACCATGAATAAAATCTTTGTGATCATATCATAGTCATAAGACAATGAATTTGGGGAAAACATATTAACATGTAATATATTTCCCTATAAGCTAGGGCTCGTTGCCAAAAACTTATTACGGAACTTCATGGGGACTAAACCTATTATTCTGTACACACCACCATCCCTAGTCATAGTCTATTCCTTATAATGGGTCAATTTAACCCATATTTACACTATGTATTGGGATTCCCCATCTTCCTATAGTGGATTGAGTTTCCCCACATTCCTGTAGTAGATCAGTTTTCCCTATCTTCCCCTAGTTTATTGGGATTCACTATCTTCCAATAGTGGATTCAGTTTTACCATCTTCATATAGTTAATCTAGTTTCTCCATATTCTCATATTATATCAATCCCACCAAATAGATTCAAATCATTATTTCTTGAGATATATATCTTCACCCAATGCATTGGATGGAGATATAGGTCCCACCCATATAATTATGAAATCATACATGCGTGATTCACAATAACATATTCAATAATATCATAAATAATGAAATTAAATGGCTATCACAAACATGTAATCCAAAAATAACCTGTGGAAAATATAATGGTCTTGTAATCTTTTCATCTTATCATAAACCATGAAAATAAGTGAGTTTCATAATAATATAACCCCTTAAAGAGAAGCAAGTTTAATAATCATATAAAATGTGGAAGATAAATAGTTTTTATAAACATATAATTAGGGAATGAGAAAGGGGTTTCATAAACATCATTCTATCAAATCCTAAACCATTCATAGAAAAAACTATGAATGGAACCATTGGATAATTGATCGTACCACGATTCACTGTTTTATTCCACCCTTACACCGCAGTTTCAAACTAGTTTGGTAATGAATATTCCAAATATAATAATAAATTTCACTTTATGTTTGAATCAATACATTAATTTTAACAAATATTATAATGGGAAATGTTACTTGTTTTTATTGTTTCAATGTAGGTGGAGGTGATTTGGAGGGCCCTTGATGAAGTGGAATAAAAATGGGCCAAAATTGCATGGATCCATGGACATCTATCCACTTTATTGCATATTACACGAAATCCATGAATCCAAATGGGATGAAATTTTCTGGCCCTATCCAAAATTTAATAGGCTACATTTCCTATTAAAAAACCCAATCCTTATTCGGCTTTTATGGGGCCCATTAGAACTGATCTGTCCAAGCCACCGAATTTAGACCAAGTCAAATGCGGTGTTCTTTATTTTATCAATATCTTCAGTTGTAGTTGTCCAAATGGTGCCAAACTTTCGGTGGAGACAGTCAAGAGGTAGTGATACAACTTTTATATTTTCTCCAAAGCAAGATAAGACTGTCGGAAGGCATAAACGCATCGTGCAAGTGGATTGATGAAATCTGTGTGCCTAAAACCACCTTCCAATTTTTCTATAAAATGGCACCTTGGGATCCCCATTTTCAAGTTCGGCCAAGGAGTGAAGTGCTTCCAATTTGGAGTCCTAGAGGAGTCTCCTAATCAACTTGGAGGTTCTGGAGGCCCATATCCTCATAGGGGAATCATGTATGAAGAAGGAGTTCTACCCGAGCTTCCTCCTCCTCCCGATGTTGAGCTAAAAGTTGGGTGTTTGTTGTGAAGGAGCTACACACATTTCAAGGGAGTTCTGATGCATAAATTAGCTACTGTATTGGAGTAATTTGGGTGTTTAAAAATTTCATTCCATGTATTTTATTTATTTCAGGTTTGAATTCTTGATTTGATGCATGTGAGTGTTATGCTCTTAATTTCTAACTGATTGGTGTGATGTTTTGAGTGCGTGACTTGTGTTGTTCCGATTGGAAATCACAAAATCTTTTTTATACCCACCTTATTGAGATTTCAATCTAGTTTGGAAGCTATTATTCCATGCATAAGTACTAGACCTTGGAAATATGATTTTTACATCAAGGTTCAGTCCTTAAAGCATTGAAATAAAAGCTTAGGAATTAATCGGGATTCCAATTAACTCCTACCAAAGAATTACACTAAACCTAAGATGAATCTCTATGAACAATTAACTTGATATGTTTGTAGTGAAATCAAATCAACCCCTTTATCTCAGATTTTTCGAAATCCACTAGATCGCTCAACTCTTAAGCTATTTAACTAAGTCATTGTTTTAAACTCTTTTCAAAACCACCCCCTCTCTTAGTCATTTTTATTAAAAATACACACTCTAAACATACCAATGATCCTTGAGATATTACCTAGGGTCTACCCTCGACTATAAATCAACCTTAAAAACATAATCAATTTGACGTTTCATGACAACGTGGTCAAATTTTGGCGCCTTTACCGGGGAGCGCTTTGGTTTTTTGTGCGTGTTTTTGATAAATTTTTTGTAATTTTTGTAAATATTTGTTTGTTTTACCATCTATGATAGCATTTATTTTTGTTTTCTAATTTTTTTATTTTTTAGGTTCTGTGTATGAAGCGTTCTACTCCAGGAGACCTACAAACTCTCAAACCCGAACTGGAGAGGATCCTACATCAACGAAACCAAGACACACAAGACAACACTTTGAAGGAGGAGACATCACATCTTAAAATTCTTCTAGATCCTTCTTATTCTTCTGAAACCAAAGTTAAAACTGAACATAACTTGTATAACATGGATGAAAATAATAGAACACTAAAATAACTAACCTCAATTGATGTTGATATCCGACCCACAAACATTCAATTACAAGGCGAGGCACCCAATTTTGAACTAAAATCTGGTTTAATTCATTTATTACCAAGATTTCATGGACTGCCAGAAAAAGATCCACATAAGCATTTAAAAGAATTTAATACTCTCTGTTCAACATTAAAACCTGATAATGTGAATGAATAACAAGTAAAACTAAGGGAATTTCCATTTTCATTAGAAGAAATAGATAAAGATTGGTTGTATTATGTTAATTCACCTATTAGAGGTTGGGCAGACATGAAACGACTTTTTCTTGAAAAATACTTCCCAGTCTCTCGAACTGCAACAATAAGGAAAGAAATATGTGGGATAAGGCAATCTCAAGGAGAAACCCTTCATGAATATTGGAAACTCTTTAAAAGATTATGTTCATGTTGTTCACACAACCAAATAAGCGATCAACTTTTAATACAATATTTTTATGAAGGTTTAATTCCAATAGATCGTAACATGATTGATGCTGCTGTAGGTGGTGAACTAGTGGATAAAACCCCAATCGCTGCAAGGAACCTAATTGAGACCATGGCACAGAACACTCATCAATTCAGTTCAAGGTCCAGTGTACCCATTCGAGGTGTCCATGAGGTGAAAAGTACTGAATTCGAGAAGAAGGTGGATACAAAGTTTGAAGAGGTAAGTACCCTTCTACAACAACATGCTATTTACCATGGGAAATTCCAATCTCCTCCTCCCATACATTGTGGTATGTGCTCTTCTAATACCCACTATTCTGACCAATGCCCCCAATTAAGAGAAACTTCTGAGAGTTGTGAGGCAATATTCCTAGGACGCCCCTATAACCAACCCATTAGGCAAGAACCTTACTATCCATCCAACCCTGGGTGGAAAGACAACCAAGACTATAGGCAAGGGGGGTATTCAAACCAGACTCATCAACCATGGAACCAACCAGGGCAAAGTAGTCATCAACCACCACCACCCAGAAATTTTCAACCACCCAAAGGCCTTTCCAACAACCCCCTCCAAAACCCGAGCCTAGCCTAGAAGATATGATGAAACAAATGGCTTCCAATAATCTCTAGTTCCAACAAACCACCCAAGCATCCATACAAGACCTAAAAACCCAATTAGGACAACTAGCTAACTCAGTGGGTGAAATCCAAAGCCATGGGTCTGTTAAACTACCATCTCAACCAATTGTCAACCCTAGGGATAAGGGAAATGTTAGTGCCGTCACCCTTAGGAGTGGAACTCAACTGAAAAGACAAATGAACCCTCCATTAGAGTCATCCTCTCTTAAGGGATCCACCATCCCTACCACTGAAAAAGGTTCAAATGAGATGGAACCTTGTCTTGAGAGAAGTCCTACCAAAGGAAAGAGTGTGTCTATTTATGAGTTACCAAGCCCAAGAATTCCTCTTCCATTTCCCCAAAGAGCCACCCAACCAAGGAAACAAAAAGAAACTGAACATGATAAAGAAATCTTAGAGACTTTCAAAAAGGTGCTGGTTAACCTTCAATTGAATGATGTCGTCAAGAAAATTACGAGATATGCCAAGTTTCTGAAGGAGATGTGTACCCACCGAAGGAGACATAGAGGTGATGAGAAGGTGAGCCTGGGGAGGAAGGTCTTAGCATTGATACAAACATCACTTCCCACCAAGTGCAACGATCCTGGAACTTTCTCGATTCCGGGAACCATAGGGGAGAATTATTTCTCCAATTATATGCTTGATTTGGGTGCTTCTATTAATGCGATGCCTCACTCCATATACTCTTCTTTGCAGGTCGGTGAACTAAAGCCCACAAGAATAGTTGTTCAGCTAGCAAATCAGAGTACGGCACACCCGTCTGGTGTGTTAGAGTATGTTCTTGTGAGGGTTCAAAATTTAATATTTCCTGCTGATTTTTATGTGCTAAAAATGGAAGATAATAGGATGAGTGGACTCACCCCAATTATATTGGGGAGACCTTTCTTGAAAACCACCAAATCCATAATTAATGTCCATAAAGGTACATTATCTATGGAATTTGGTGGTGAAATAGTCCATTTTAACATCCTTGATGCCATGAAGCAACCCTCAGAAGAATATTACTCTCTCTCGATAAATTCCATTGATGTATTCCCTTCCCCTAAAATCACTTCATTTGTTTCCCCTGATCCCCTTTCTGAATTTTCCTCTTTGATTGAAATTCTTGGTAATGAGTCATGTGTTGATTGTTGTAAGGGTCTAGAAAAGTGTCATGTATGTTTATTAATTGATAATTTCTTGATCATAGAGGATCACATGACCATCGATGATACTACTATGCTTGTAAAAGATAATTCCTCATCTGAGGATGATATTATTGAGCAGTTAGATGAGATTAGTGACCTCTCACATCCACAGACACTCCCATCAATCCAAAACCCACCTGAATTAGAACTAAAGAAACTGCCTCAATATTTAAAGTATTCATATCTTGAGAATGGAAACAAGTTTCTCGTCATCATTTCTAGTTCACTCCCTCCTGAGAATCAATTGAGAATGGTTGAACTTTTGAGGGAGCATAAACAAGCCTTGGGATGGACACTTACAGACATTCTTGGTATTATCCCATCAATTTGTACACATCATATTTTATTAACTGATTAGGTTAAACCAGTGAGGCAGACACAACGTCGACTGAACCCAAACCTCATAGAAGTAGTTAGAAAGAAAGTAACAAAGTTATTGGATACTGGAATCATTTACCCCATCTCTAACAGCCAATGGGCCAATCCCATTCATGTAGTTCCTAAAAAAACTGGCCTAACGGTAATTAAAAATGAAAATAATGAATTGGTTCCAACTCGTGTGCAGAATAGTTGGCGTGTCTGTCTAGATTATCGCTGACTAAACCAACACACTAGGAAGGACCATTTCCCATTTCCATTCATTGACCAAATCCTATAGAGGCTAGCAGGGAAGTCCCATTACTATTTTCTTGATGGGTATTCTGGATACTTTCAGATCCATATTGCCCCCGAGGATCATGAAAAGACAACCTTCACTTGCCCCTTCGGCACATTTTCCTATAGAAGAATGCCATTTATCCTGTGCAATGCTCTGGATACTTTCCAGCGATGTATGGTTAGTATTTTTTTGGATTACCTGGAGGATTACATGGAAGTTTTCATGGATGATTTTACTATTTATGGAGCATCTTTTGATGAATGTTTAAGTAGTCTTTGTTCTATCCTACGTCGCTGTATTGAAAATAATCTTGTATTAAATTATGAGAAATGCCATTTCATGGTGCGACAAGGTATAGTTTTGGGGCATGTAATTTATGGGGATGGTATCCAACTAGATAAATCGAAAGTGGATGTCATTTCTTCCCTATTATTCCCTAAAAATGTACATGATGTGCAGTCTTTCCTAGGTCATGCTAGATTTTACCGTCGTTTCATTCGTGATTTTAGTAAGATTGCACTTCCACTCTCACGCTTTCTCCAAAAAGAAAAAGATGTTGTTTTTGATAAAGAATATAAAGAAGCTTTTAATAAATTAAAATGGAGTCTCACATCACCCCCTTAAATCCAACCACCTCGGTGGGATTTACCATTTGAGCTCATGTGTGAGGCCTCTAACTATGCAGTTGGGGCAGTCTTATCACAAAGGGTCGATCGAGATCCACATGTCATTGCCTATGCCTCACGTACTTTGGACCCTGCCAAAGAAAACTACACCACCAGTGAAAAAGAATTTCTTTCCATTGTGTTTGCCTTGGATAAATTCATGTCATACCTTTTAGGGTCCAAATTCATTGTGTTATTAGACCATGCAGCCCTCCGGTTTCTCCTAAAGAAACCGGAATCCAAACCACGTCTCATTCATTTGATTATCCTCCTTCAGCAATTCAATCTAGAAATTTGAGATAAAAAAGGAGCAGAGAATGTGGTGGCAGACCATATCAGTAGGATCCCCCCATCCACGGACATTGTCCCATACCCCTGTATTCCCATTAATGACTTGTTTCCTGATTATCAATTGTACAATGTGCAAGATGTTATTCCCTGGTATGCTGAAATTGTAAATTATCGGGTAGCATCTTGCATTCCTACTGATTTCAACAAGAACCAAGCTAGTTGTCTAAAACATGAGTCTCGTTGGTACATTTGGGATGACCCCTACCTTTGGCAAACATATAGCGATCAGGTCCTTAGGCGTTGTGTTCCCAATAGCGAGTTTCAGTCTGTCCTTTGATTCTGCCACTCTCTTGCTTGTGGGGGCCACTTTGGTCCCCAACGGACTGTTCGCAAACTTCTTGATTATGGTCTCCTTTGGCCAACACATTTTTGGGATGCCCATGAATTTTTTAAATCTTTTCCTCATTGTCAATGAATGGGGAATGTCTATAAGTCCCCAGCCTTAAACATTACTTAATATTGAGATATTACAAGATTACACATTGAGGATCTTTTAGGGTTTAGAGTTTTAGATAATTAGATCATAAAAATTGCATTACATTCCACATATAAACAAAGTGGATACATAAAGATAGTATTCTTTTTTCCCATCAATGGAAACATATTTAAAATAAAACATGGATTAATTCTTGACACTTCCTTGACACTATCATCATATCATGTACCTTTCCCTTGACCTGTGAAAAACATTTCAAAAAAACATGGGATGAGCATAAAAAGCCCAGTATGGGTTATAAAAATATTGAAAGGAAACATAAGTTCATATAAACATAAGAATGAAATCATACATTACCCATAAAACATAAGAACTTTATCATACCTCCTCAAATCATGAATAAATCATAGAAATCATAAGACATAAAGGTAACTTGAGGCATTCATAACATTCTTACGTAGGGAGTAACCCTCTTGGTTACGTTTAGAATACCCATCACAGTATATTCCCTAAATCTCTTCGGAGAAACCTTAAAGTTTCACTCCTTCGCATTACCCAATGCATTGGAGAGCTATATCGGGCTCACCCACCCTTAGTTTATCACGGAACCACCCGTCTTCATAATAATTCCCAAGAACCTCAACATAATCGTATCACATAAAACATGAATAAAGGAAACATAACATTTCCACCTTTCAATCAGAAGATATCAATACAACACATTGATATAAAAACATTATGAAAACCATTTTCAATACCAAAATAAAATAAAAGTAAAACATGGTTTTTATTTTTCTTTTAAGAAGAAGGTATGACTTGTAGAGGAAGCCGGAACTCAAATAATGGTCACGACGACGGAGAAGTCGTTGTCGCGGCATACGTACGACAAAAACATTCCCATTTGTCATTTAGTAAACGCTTCGTATAAAAAAAGATTCCTTTTGAATAAACGTAAAAGTCAAAGGGGTTTATACACCGTATAAAAGAAGGTTGTGTATAAAACAAAATATGCCTCAATGAAAGGAGATTGAGACGAAGTCCCATACCTCGGGTCCGACTTGACTCGGTCATTCTTTAATCTCCGGAATAATAAACTTGAGTTAATTTATACTTGTTTAAGAACCTTTTTCAAGTTCATTATTCCTTTTATACCACTTATTTCCATGTCATGAACACTATGTAATTAATTAAGTTAATAACGGTCGTTTTAACGATCATTGGTACTTGAGTAAAAAATAAACCCTTTATAATTACAAGTTGTTCATGTATCCATTATATCCATAATGGTATTCATGATGTATATATCATATATATATCATATATATCCAGTACATGCATGCATTTATAATATTACATAATCATTTTGAGGTATGAAATGAAATGCACCGTTCATGGAGATGGTAAGTCGTACGTACGCATGAACACTACTTTCATTTCTATTTCGTATTTTATAGAATGGAATCATAATGATATAAAGGTATATTATATTTCCAGTATAATATCATATATAATACCATTAATTACTTCCTTTATACATCCCACATATGGCATTAACGAATCAAATCACTTTGAGGGGGCGGTAGTCCGCACTTCCTTAAATGAAGATATCGCGTTACCCATAATGGAAACCATAATGGTTTTCCCAAAATGAAAAATACAGAAGCTAAAGGAAAAAATAAACATATTATATATCATATATAAATATAGTGTCATCTTAATGGCCACCTTTGAAGGTGTTAAAAGAATGTTGAACAATCATTGTTTCTGGAGGCATAAATTCACCATCCACAGAAACAGTATGTTCTTGAAACATTATATGTAGGTATGTGTAAGTGTAGCTCGAATCCTTCTCATAACAACATCCTAGTATATTTAATATACTGTAGTTCTTACAAAAGAAATGAATAAAAAGTGTTTAGGGGGTTGGAGAAGCAAAATAAAACAAAAGGACTCAAGTGAAAACATTACCTTAAAATCGGGTAACTCCCTCTGGTTTGAGCTCAAAGGCTTCCTTGGGAAGACTTCTGCCCAAAGTGAGGCTGCAAGGAGTAATATAGGGATGTGGAGAGAGAAAATGGGCAGGGTTTGGCCGATCCAAAGGCTTTGGAAGTGTGGGTAAGGAGGCAGAGGTGGGGGCTTTTTATAAGAGGAGAGGAGGGGCACTCTTGGAAAGTAAAGAAATTTTACATTAATTTAAAATGAGTTTCGGATTCAAAAGGTCCCACATTGATATAATTAGAGGGTAAGGTGATAAGGGTTCGAAATACACCCATCAAATAGGTTTTGGACATGTGTAGGTCATAGATTTTACATTATCATTTCATTTTATTTAAATTCTTTATTAATGAGGTAATCGCTGCATCATCATGATGTCATAAATAATTTAATTTATTTGAAGTATAATAATTATAAAAAAAATACTATGATGTAGGAAATATTTTTATATTTCCAATTACTATTTATAATAAAAAATCTGACTTGTATAACCCCATGTAAAAACTGTTTTAGTAAAATAACTCATGCTTGTGTCATTTTTACTTTAACATTAAATAAAAAGATATTAATGTCATTTTCCTACCAAAGTGGCTCCATGGGGTCCCCAAGATGACCCATGGATTTTCTTGGTCTGCCATGACACATCCAATAAGGGTAGTACATGTTTCTAGGTCATTTCATATTATTAAAACATTATTTTTACGTTAAACTACACTAATTACCCACTAGTAGAATACTAACCTATACCAACGGTTTGGAACCGTTGGTATAGGCCTCCAAACCGTTGGTATAGCCTATACCAACGGTTTGGAGAACCGTTGCGAAGTAAGCCGTTGGGATAGGTCTATACCAACGGTTTTCCCAAAACCGTTGGTATAGACCTATCCCAACGGTTTACAAAACCGTTGGTATAAGTAATATGAAAATCTATTCCAATGGATATAAAACCGTTGGTAAATGTATTTCAAAAAAAAAACATGTGCTGGGATTTGATCCCACGACCCCTTGTTTATAATCGAACGACTTAACCACTAAGCTAACATCACTTTTGTAAACATAATTTCATAAATATATATATGTATTATCATAATTATTTAAAATTTAGATTTATATAATGTTCTCGGGTAGCAGACCTGGAAGAAATGAAAGAATCTATCCCAACGGTTCTCAAAACCGTTGGGATAGACCTATCCCAACGGTTCTCAAAACCGTTGGGATAGACCTATCCCAACGGTTCTCAAAACTGTTGGGATAGGTGGAAATTTCCTGGAGGGTGGAGGTTGGTTTTGGGGGTGAGCTTTCCCAACGGTTCTCTCAAACCGTTGGGAAAGGGGGGGGTCTTTCCCAACGGTTTGGGAGAACCGTTGGGAAAGGGTCCTCAAAACCCACCTTTCCCAACGGTTTCTCTCAAACCGTTGGGAAAGGGGGGGTCTTTCCCAACGGTTTGGGAGAACCGTTGGGAAAGGTGGGTTTTGAGGACCCTTTCCCAACGGTTCTCCCAAACCGTTGGGAAAGACCCCCCCTTTCCCAACGGTTTGAGAGAACCGTTGGGAAAGGTGGGTTTTGAGGACCCTTTCCCAACGGTTCTCCCAAACCGTTGGGAAAGACCCCCCTTTCCCAACGGTTTGGGAGAACCGTTGGGAAAGGGTATATATAAGTGTTGGGAAAGATCCGATTTCCAGTAGTGACCACTAATCGCGATTAAAAACATAAAAGTTATTATTCACCGAAAAATTATTTTAATCCCATTGAATCAAATTTTAATTCTTAATGACAGCCATGTATGTCGGATTTTTAAAATTCAAAACACAGAGGTGGTAAAATTTCATTTAAATGAAAAATTAGTTTTTTAAGTACCACTTAGTGGTTTCACTATTCATCAAAAATTGATGTTTTTCAGAAAAATTCCAAAACTTCACCCCAAGCTATATTTGATATTAAAAATTAAATTTTTTTGTCTATTTTCGCAAAATTCAAAACATATATGTTGCATTAATTAATTTAATAATTAATTCCCGCTGTCAGAGCAAATAGCGTGTTTTTATGAAACAATAAGTATCAAAAGATTGAAACTAGTTTAAGTCCAATTCCCAAGTAAAATTAATTCCAATGACCACTATTGGATTAAATGGTAAAAATATATTCTAATTTCACTTTAAAACCAATTCAAAAGATAATCTATTCATATAAATAAATTAGATTAAAAAGTAGTTTTGATGTAAAATGCAGTATTTTCACTATTCATTAAAAAATGAACATTGTCAGAAAAATACCAAAAATTCACACAAAGTAAATTTTTATGTCCCAATAATAAAGAATAAGTTTATTTTGAAAAACATAGCTTATAAAATTGTCAAAATATAGATTTAAAAATGGTTTGCCATCAAAAGGAAGTAAAACAATCTTTTAAAAATATTAGTGTATTCCATGCTTAAGATTGGATTTATTTTCATTTTAAGCCTCTAAAACACTATATTATTCATTAATAGACATAGATAAAAATATCTATTATTCATTACTTACTTGGGATGTTACATCCTTCCCCCCTTTAGAAAATTGTGTCCCCGCAATTTATTTACTTATCGAATAAATGGGGGTACTTATCCCTCATTGCATTTTCAGATTCCCATATTGCCTCTTCCATCATGTGGTTTTTCCAAAAAACCTTTACATGATTAATCACCTTATTCCATAACACTTTCTCCCTGTGGTCAAGAATTTGGACCGGTTGTTCCTCATAATATATGTTCTCTTCCAGCTGAACTACCTCTGGACTCAAAACATGAGATGGATCTGGCATGTACTTTCTCCGCATCGAAACATGAAAAACATTGTCTACCTGAGATAAACTCGGAGGTAAATCCACTCAGTAAGTAGCTGATCCAACTATCTCTAGAATTTCATATGGTCCAATGAAACTTGGAATCAGCTTTCCTTTCTTACCAAATCGCATCACACTTTTCAATGGTGATACTTTGAGAAAAACATGATCACCTACCTCAAAAGAGAGATCCTTCCTCCTGTTGTCCGCATAACTCTTCTGCCTACTCTGAGTTGTTCTCATGTGTTTCTGAATCAGCTGAACTTTTTCTGCCATCTCTTCTACCATTTCTGGTCCCATCAACTTCATTTCACCCACTTCATCCCAGAAAGATGGAGTTTGACACCGCTTCCCATATAACGCCTCAAATGGTGCCATCTGTATACTGGAATGAAAAGTGTTATTATATGAAAATTCAACCAAAGAAAGATGTTTGTCCCAAATTCCCTGATAATCCACAGAGCAGGAACGTAGCATATCCTCCAATGTCTGAATTGTTCGTTCTGACTGCCCATCTGATTGAGGATGAAAAGTTGTACTAAAATTTAATTCAGTACCCAACGACTTCTGAAGGCCTTTCCAAAAGTTATAAGTGAACCTGGAATCACGGTCAGATACAATGGAGAGAGGAACTCTATGTAACCTGACTATCTCTTTAAGATACAAACAAGAAAGCTGATCTAGGGAAAAAGTATCTCGTATAGCAAGGAAATGAGCATATTTAGTCAAGCGATCAACAATAACCCAGATTGCATTATTACCTCGAGGGGTCTTTGGAAATACCACAACGAAGTCCATGGATATATTCTACCATTTCCACTATGGAACTGGTAAAGGCTGAAGCATCCCTTTTAGTAACTGCCGCTCTGCTTTAACCTGTTGGCATGTCAAACACTTCACAGTAAAATCAGCAATATCTCTTTTCATTCCATCCCACCAGTAATAATCCAGCAGATCTCTGTACATCTTAGTATTGCTAGGATGAAATGAAAACGGAGAACTACGAGCTTCACATAACAACTCTCTCTTCAACTGTGAATCACAAGGCACACAAAATCTCTTCCCAAATATCAAAACTCAATCATTATCAATGTTGAATTCAGGCAACTTACCTTTCTGAACGAGCTCTACCTTTTTCTTCAACTCACTATCTTGCTTCTGTGATTGCTTGATTCTATCTGATAGAGATGATCTCACTGACACCTGAAACAAAACAGAGGAACATCCTGCACCAACAACTTCCATGCCAAAGTTCATCAAATCCTTATCCAAAGTATCATGTTCCATACACAACATTTCTAATCAAGCATTACTTTTTCTACTCAAAGCTCCAGCCACTTTATTTGCTTTTACCGAATGGTAATGAATTGTACAATCATAATACTTGATTAATTCTATCCATATCCTTTGTCTCATGTTAAATTCATTCTGAGTGAATATATACTTTAAACTTTTGTGATCGGTATATATTTCACACTTTACTCCATACAAATGATGCCTCCAAAATTTTAAAGTGAAAACAACAACAGCTAATTCCAAATCATGTGTAGGGTAATTTACCTCATGAGTTCTCAACTATCGTGAAGCATAAGAAATTACCTGATCATTCTGCATTAGGACACAACCAAGTCCTTTCAATGAAACATCACTGTAGATAACAAACTCACCATTCCTGGAAGGTAGTCCCAAAACTGGAGCATTCATCAATCTTCTTTTCAACTCCTGAAAACAATCATCACATTCTTTTGTCCAGATAAACTTAACACCCTTCTGAGATAGCTTAGTCATTGGACTAGATAACCGTGAAAAATTTCTAACAAACCTTCGGTAATAGCATGCCAAAACAAGAAAACTACGAATCTATGTTACATTTGTGGGTCTTGGCCATTCTTCAACAACCTTTGTTTTTGTAGGATCAACAGTTATCCCATCTTTAGAAACAATGTTACCAAGGAAAGAAATTTGTTGCAACCAAAACTCACACTTGCTGAATTTCCCATACAATTTCTTTTCTTTTAAGGTTTAAAAAATAACCCTTAAATGTCTTTCATGATCTTATTTACTTTTAGAAAACACCAAAATATCATCAATGAAAACCACCACAAACTTATCCAAGAACTCATGGAAAATTCTATTCATTAAGTCCATGAATACATCAGATGCATTGGTTAGCCCAAAAAGCATTACTACAAATTCATAATGGGCATATCTTGTACGAAACACAGTCTTCAGAACATCTGCTTCCTTTACCTTCAGCTGATGGTACCCCGATCTCAGGTCAATCTCTGAAAAATACTGAGCTCCCTGGAGTTGATCAAACAAATCATCGATATGAGGCAAAGGATATTTGTTCTTAATAGTGATATTATTCAAGGCTCTATAATCAATGAAAAGTATCATAGAACCATATTTCTTTTTAACAAATAAAACAGGAGCATCCTATGGTGATGTGCTAGGTCGAATGAAACCTTTCTCTAATAAATCTTGCAATTGTTCCTTCAACTCTAAAAGTTCAATTTGATCCATTCGATAAGGGGGTTTTGAAATTGGCTTAGCATCAGCAACGAAGTCAACAGTAAATTCAAATTACCGATCTGGTATTATTCCAGGCAACTCATCAGGAAAAACATCAGGATACTCATTTACCACGGGCACATCATTAATTGGAACAGTTCTTTTATTTTCAATGATGTGTGAAAGGTAACATTCATTTCCATCTTTTACAAGTTTCTCGGCCTCTTGATATGTTATCAACAGTAAGGGTTCATTCTTGTACACAAACTGAAAGTATTTCTGAAAAGAAACTTCTTTAGATCTACATTCAAACCTTAGCATGGTAAATAGAGAGAAAATCCATACCCAAGATGACATCAAACTCTACTAGAGGTAGAACAATAAGGTTTGCAAGTAGGTTCTTTCCACGAATAAGGATAGGAAGATTCTTATAAATTCTTTTTTCCTCAACATTTCCCACAAGTGTTTTTACCAAAAGTTCAGGAGTCATTTCTTGCGATGGTATACCCATTTTACTAGAAAATTTTTCAGAGATGAAAGAATGTGTAGACCCCGAATCAAACAACACACTGGCATAATCTGAAAAAACAAACAAAGTACCTTATACAACTTCATTTGATGGCCCAACATCTGCTGAGGTAGTTGCAAAGGATTTCACCACCCCTTTCTGCTTGTAGTTTAACTTCTTCCCATGACTCAAGCTCTTTGTCGGACACTCGTTTTCATAGTGACCCATCTCATTGCACTTAAAACATTTCAGTAACTGTAAATCAAATTTAGTCTTACCATCACACTGATCTTTCTCAGTGCAATAACGAGCCTTATATCCCATCTTACCGCATCGGTAGCACTTTCCAGAATTCAGAAGACATTCCCCAGCAAGCCTTTTACCACATTTATCACAAACTGGAAACTTAGTTTTCTTACCGTCAGGCCTTTTTGAAGAATTCTTTCATTTCTCCTTCCACCTCAGTCTCTTCTTCTGCTAGTTGTTATAGAACACTTGATCATCGACAAACTCCATTTCCACCTTCTCAGCACATCGAACAAGCTTTTCATAACTTTTAAACTCATGAGAAGCTAATACCCTTTGATATTTTGGCTTTAATCCTGAGTAAAAATGATTGATTTTACTATCATGGTTCGGATAAAATTTGGAGCATACCTTGCCAATCGAGTGAACCTTTCTTCATAGGCATCCACTGAGTCTTCCTCTTGCCTCAATTCCAAGAATTTATTTTCCATCCTAAGTCGAGCAACCATAGGAAAATACTTCTCAAGAAACATACCTTTGAATTCATCCCAGTCAAGAGCATCAATCTCATCAGCATCCCTGATATTTTTAACCATCGACCACCACTGATCTGCTTCACCCTCCAAACGATAAATAGAAAGAATAAATTTTTGATTGTCTGAACACCCCATGACATCGAAAATCTTCTCCAGTGATTTAATCCACCCTTCAGCTAGCACAGGGTCAGATGATCCTCTGAATGATGGGGGATGTTGCCTCATGAAATGTTCAACCACTGACATGTTCCTCTGCGGTTGATCTGGCTGATCTCGTGCATGGATACCACCACCATTTATCGCTTGAGTCAACTGCGCCATTACTGCAACAAACTGTTCAGTTCCAATTCTGACCATCTCAGGATGCTGATTCGGAAGGTTATTTCCTTCTGCATGCCTTCCTAGCACTGCTTCCCTGTTTCCTCTGCGGAAAACTATTCTAAACAAACATTTCTTAGATTAAGCAACATGGTAATCTTCAAATTCTATATCATTTCAATTTGACCATAAAAAAAATATTTTGGATAATAATTTAATAGAATTATAACTCCTAAAGTTATCTAAACCGACCATTGATACCAACTATAAGGCCCCAGCCTTAAACCTTACTTAATCATGAGTTATTAGAAGATTACACATTGAGGATCTTTTTGGGTTTAGTGTTTTAGATAATTTGATCATAAAACTTGCATTACATTCCACATATAAGAAAAGTTGTTACATTAAGATAGTATTCTTTTTCCCATCAATGGAAACATATTTAAAATAAAACATGGATTAATTATTGACACTTCCTTGACACTGTCATCATATCATGTACCTTTCCCTTGACCTGTGAAAAACATTTCAAAAAAACTTGGGATGAGCATAAAAAGCTCAGTATGGGTAATAAAAATATGGAAAGGAAACATAAGTTCATATATACATAAGAATGAAATCATACTTTACCCATAAAACATAAGCACTTTAACATATCCCATCAAATCATGAATAAATCATAGAAATCTTAAGACATAAAGGTAACTTGAGGCATTCATAACATTCTTACGTAGGTAGTAACCCTCTTGGTTACGTTTGGAATACCCATCACAGTATATTCCCTAAATCTCGTCAGAGAAACCTTAATGTTTCACTCCTTCACGTTACCCAATGCATTAGAGAGCTATATCAGGCTCACCTGCCCTTAGTTTATCACGGAACCACCTGTATTCATAATAATGCCCAATGACCTCAACATAATCGTATCACATCAAACATGCATAAAGGAAACATAACATTTCCACATTTCAATAACAAGATATCAATACAAAACATTGATATAAAAACATTATGAAAACCATTTTCAATACCAAAATAAAATAAAAGTTAAACATGATATTTATTTTTCTTTTAAAAAGAAGGTATGGCTTGTAGAAGCAGCCGAAACTCAAATAATGGTCACGGTGGCAGAGAAGTCGTTGTCGCCGCATACGTACGACAAAAACATTCCCTTTTGTCATTTAGTAAAAGCTTCATATAAAAAAAGATTCCTTTTGAATAAATGTAAAAGTAAAAGGGGTTTATACACAGTATAAAATAAGGTTGTGTATAAAACAAAATATGCCTCAATGAAAGGAGATTGAGACAAAGTCCCGTACCTCGGGTCCGACTTGACTCGGTCATTCTTTAATCTCCTGAATAATAAACTTGAGTTAATTTCTACTTGTTTAAGAACCTTTTTCAAGTTCATTATTCCTTTAATATCACTTATTTCCATGTCATGAACACTATGTAATTATTTATGTTAATAACGGTCGTTTTAACGATCATTGGTAATTGGGTCGAAAATAAACCCTTTATAATTACATGTTGTTCATGTATCCATTATATCCAGAATGGTATTCATGATGTAGATATCATATATATATCATATATATCTAGTACATGCATGAATTTATAATATTACATAATCATTTAGAGGTAAGAAATGAAATGCACCGTTCATGGAGACGGTAAGCCGTACGTACGCATAAACGCTACTTTCATTTCTATTTCATATTTTATAGAATGGAATCATAATGATATAAAGGTATATTATACTTCCAGTATAATATCATATATAATACCATTAATTGCATCCTTTATACGTCCCACATATGGCATTAACGAATCAAATCACTTTGAGGGGGCGGTAGTCCGCACTTCCTTAAATGAAGATATTGCGTTTACACATAATGGAAACCATAAAGGTTTGACCAAAATTAAAAATACAGAAGCTTAAGGAAAACATAAACATATTATATATCATATATAAATATAGTTTCATCTTAATGGCCACCTTTGAAGGTGTTAAATGAATGTTGAACAATCATCGTTTCAGGAGGCATAAATTCACCATCCACGGAAATAGTATATTCTTTAACCATTAGATGTAGGTGTGTGTAAGTGTATCTATAATCCTTCTTATAACAATATCCTAGTATATTGAAGATACTGGATTTGTTACAAAATAAATTAATAAAAAGAGTTTAGGGGGTTGGAGAAGCAAAATAAAACAAAAGGACTCAAGTGAAGACATTACCTTAAAATCGGGTAACTCCCTTTGGTTTGAGCTCAAAGGCTTCCTTGGGAAGACTTCTGCCCAAAGTGAGGCATCAAGAAGTAATAGAGGGATGTGGAGATACAAAATGGGCAGTGGTTGTCCGAGCCAAAGGCTTTGGAAGTGTGGGTAAGGAGGTAGAGGTGGGGGCCTTTTATAAGAGGAGAGGAGCGGCACTCTTGGAAAGTAAAGAAATGATACTTTATTTTAAAATAAGTCTCAGATTAAAAAGGTCCCACATTGATATAATTCTAGGGTATGGTGATAAGGGTTCTAAATACTCCCATCCAATTGGTTTTGGACATGTGTAGGTCATAGATTTTACATTATCATTTCATTTTTTTAAATCCTTTATTAATGAGGTAATCGCTGCATCATCATGATGTCATAAATAATTTAATTTATATAAAGTATAAAAATTATAAAACAAATACTATGATGTCAGAAATTATTTTAGATTTCCAATGACTATTTATAATCAAAAATCTGACTTGTATAACCCCATGCAAATTTTTTTTAGTAAAATAACTCATGTTTGTGTCATTTTTACTTTAACATTAAATAAAAAGATATTAATGTCATTTTCCTACCAAAGTGGCTCCATGGGGTCCCCAAGTTGACCCATGTATTTTATTGGTCGGCCATGACACATCCAATAAGGGTAGGACATGTGTCTTGGTCATTTCATATTATTAAAACATTATTTTTACCTTAAACTACACTAATTACCACTAATCGCGATTAAAAACATAAAAGTTACTATTCACCAAAAAATTATTTTAATCCCATTGAACCAAATTTTACTTCTTAATGACAACCATGTATGTTGGATTTTTAAAATTCAAAACACAGAGGTGGTAAAATTTCATTTAAACGAAAAATCTATTTTTTATGTACCACTTAGTGGTTTCACTATTCATCAAAAATTGAAGTTTTTCAGAAAAATACCAAAACTTCACCCCAAGCTATATTTGATATTCTGAATTCAAAAATTTTGTCTATTTTATAAAATTCAAAACATATAAGTTGCATTAATTAATTTAATAATTAATTCCCGCTGTCAGAGCAAATAGCGTGTTTTTAAGAAACAATAAGTATCGAAAGATTGACACTAGTTTAAGTCCAATTTCAAAGTGAAATTAATTCCAATGACCACTATTGGATTAAATGGTAAAAATATATTCTAATTTCTCTTTAAAACCAATTCAAAAGATAATCTAATCATATAAATAAATTAGATTTAAAAGCAGTTTTGAGGTAAAATGCAGTATTTTTCACTATTCATTAAAAAATGAACATTGTCAGAAAAATACCAAAAATTCACACAAAGTTAATTTTGATGTCCCAATCATAAATAATAAGTTTAGTTTGAAAAATATAGCTTATAAAATTTTCAAATGATAGATTTAGAAATGGTTTTCCATCAAAAGGCAGTAAAACAATGTTTTAAAAATATTAGTGTATTCCATGCTTAAGATTGGATTTATTTTCATTTTAAGCCTCTAAAACACTATCTAATTCATTAATATACATAGATAAAAATATATATTATTCATTAATTACTTGGGATGTTACAATGTCTTTAAAAGGAATGAAATGCCACAACAACCCTTGCTCTTTCATGACATTTTTGATGTTTGGGGCATTGACTTAATGGGGCCATTTCCCAATTCATTTAGAAACTTGTACATTCGTTTGGCCCTTGATTATGTAGAAAAATGCGTAGAGGCATAGGCCACAAGGACAGATGATTCCAAAATAGTTGTAGAATTTTTGATAACTCAGATCTTTTGTAGGTTTGGATTACCTAGGTTCATCATTAGTGACCAAGGTTCTCATTTCTGCAACCGAACAATGCAATCAGTTTTGCATCGGTATGGGGTTGGACATCAAGTATCTACTGCGTATCACCCACAGACTAATGGTCAAGCTAAGGTGTCAAATATAGAGGTAAATAAATTTTTGAAAAAATGGTCCAACCCAATAGGAAAGATAGGAGTCTTCAACTTGATGATTCATTATGGGCCTATCGTACTGCTTCCAAAACTCCCATTGGAATGTCACCCAAAAGTCTTGTGTTTGGAAAGATTTGTCACCTCCCTTTTGAGATTGAGCATCGTCACTACTAGGACATCAAACAATGCAATTATAATCATTCTGGTGCAGGTTCTCAAAGTAAGTTACAGATTCAGGAGCTAGAGGAAATGAGAAGAGATGCATATGAAAACTCCAGGATTTATAAGGAGAGAACCAAGGCTGCTCATGACCATATTATCCTTCATCATCAGTTCCATATTCGACAGAAGGTCCTCCTATATAATTCAAGGCTGAAGTTGCATCCAAGTAAGCTTCATTCCCACTAGTTTGGACCATACACCATTACTAACGTCTCTCCATTTGGTGTTTTCCAGGTTCAAAATGAAGAAACCAAGAAAAACTTCACTGTCAATGGGAAACGGCTGAAGCACTTTCATGAACCCATTTTGGAGTCCCCGATGGAGGAACTCCAAGTTCAAGAAGCAAGCTATGAATGACATCAACCAGTTTTTATCCTTACTTCCCACATTCTCTTTTACTACAATGACGACACTGCATACTCTAGGTGTGTGTGTTTTTTTGGGGGGGGGGTGGTGGATACATTCCTGGGTTAGTTAAGAATTTTCATCGTTTTCTCATTTTTTTTCTCTTTTTGGACTTCTTTATGGTATTTTCATTTTTCCCCATCAACAATTTCGAAATTCCATGATGTGGCAACCATAAAGTGGGGAAAGTAAAAATACCATAACGAAGGCTAAAAAGAATTTGTGTATGAGTTTACCATCAAGGAGTGATTTTTAGTGAATTGGTTTTCTGTCAGTGATATAAATGGTCGTTTCTATGTGAAACCTTTCATATGATTGATTCCCTTTGTGTGAGTAGTTTTTTGGAAAACCATTTCACTAATATCTCCACATATTTTTTCACCAAACCACAAAGTGTGATTATTTCTTACTTAATATAAGGCAAATATATGTTGGGTTAATATTTTTCATCTTTAAATGATATTTCCATATGTTCATTCCTTATCTGATCTGTTTCATTACTATACCAGAATGACCTATGCGTGTGTACCTAATGTCTGACTATTTTACGCACTCAAAAAAAATTGATGTGTCTTGGGCAGGTCAAAATCCACTCCTCCTCAACCTTTGATCTTGTTATAACTATTTCAATTAGTGTCGTGAGGAGATCAAACATGGGTTGAGAGATGAGTGTGAGATTTGTTCCAATTACAAATTCAAAAAATATATATATAATAAATGAGGGGAGTGATGAACTGTGCAACATATGGGGATATCTAGTTCGGGAGCTTATGGTTTGACTTCTGGGAATGCTTAAATGAGTGGGTCTTGAAATATGATTGCAAAGGATGTAGTACATGTTCGGTGAAAAAATCATTTAAGCGGAAAAATGTTAAAATAACTTATATTTAATGGATAGAAAGTGGAAAGAATAGCATCGAATGGTTTACACACACACACATGGAGAGTTAGTGTCATGGTTTACTTCTGAATTTCTCTATGATATGATTTATGAGACATCTTTTTATAATTACCACTAGGAAGAACTCCTTGGTGTGGTTCGTGCATTGATCACTTTAAATTAAATAATATTTCCTCAAATGATAAATCTTCAGGATGTTGGAAATATATATATATATATATGTGCATCATTGTATTTGGATATGTGACTTTTCCCAGGAGTGAAAATGTTTAGGTGTGGGGGTGTGTTCGTACCATGATTCACTGTTTTATTCCACCCTTACACCACAATTTTAAACTAGTATTGTAATGAATATTACAAATATAATAATAAATTGTACTTTATGTTTTAATAAATCAATTAATTTTAATAAATATTATAATGGGAAATGTTACTTGTTTTTATTGTTTCAATGTAGGTGGACGTGATTTGGAGGGCCCTTGATGAAGTGGAAGAAAAATGGGCCAAAATTGCATGGATCCATGGACATCTGTCCACTGTTTTGCATAGTAAACGAAATACTGGAATCCAAATGAGCTGGGATTTTGTGTTCATGTCCCAAATTTAATATTCTACATTTAATATTAAGTAACCCAATCCTGATTCGGCTTCTATGGGGCCCATTAGAACTAATCTGTCCAAGACATCGAATTTGGACCAAGTCAATGAGATGTTATGTATTTTATCAATGTCATGAGATGTATTTGTCCAAATGGTGCAAAACATTCGGTGGAGACATTCAAGAGGTATGTCTACAACTTTTATATTTTCTTCAAAGCGATATAAGACTGTCTGATGGCCAAAACGTGTCGTTCAAGTGGATTGATGAAATATGTGTGCCTAAAACCACCTTCCAATTTTCTTATAAAATAGCACCTTGGGCTCCCTATTTTCATGTTCAGACAAAGAGTGAAGTGCTGCCAATTTGGAGTCATATAGGAGTCTCCTAATCAACTTGGAGGTTATGGTGGCCCCTATCCTCATTGGTGAATCACGGATGAAGAAGGAGTTCCACCCAAGCTTCCTCCTCCTCTCGATGTTGAGCTAAAGGTTGGGTGTTTGTTGTGAGGGAGCTACACAAATGTCAAGGGAGTTACGATGCATAAATTAGCTACTGGTTTGGAGTAATTTGGGTGTTTAAACATTTCATTCCATGTATCTTATTTTATTTCAGGTTTGAATGCTTGATTTTATACATGTGAGTGTTATGACTTTAATTTCTAACCGATCAGTGTGGGGTTTTGAGTGCGTGACTTGTGTTGTTCCGATTTGACATCATAAGAATCCTTTTCATACCCACCTTATTGAGATTTAAATATGCTTTGGAAGCTCTTATTACATGCATAAGTATTGGACCTTGGCAATAAGATTGTTACATCAAGGTTTTGTCCTTACAGCATTGAAATAAAAGCTTAGGAATTAATCAGGATTCCAATTAACTCTAACCAAAGAATTACTCTAAACCTAAGATGAATCTCTATGAACAATGACTTGATATGTGTGTAGTGAAATCACATCGACCCTTTTATCACATATTTTTCAAAATCTACTAGGCCACTCAACTTTTAATCTATTTCAACTAAGTCATTGTTTTAAACTCTTTTCAAAACCACCCCCTCTCTTAGTTATTTTTATTAAAAATACACACTCTAAACCTACCAACACTCCTTAAGAGATGACCTAGGGTCTACCCTAGAATATAAATCATCCTTAAAAACATAATTAATTTGACGTTTCATGACAATGTGGTAAATAATTTCCTCATAAAGGAATGAGTGACACTAACATATGTCACCTTAGATGGAAAATAAGTTGGGAATATCACATAAAAAAACTTCTTGGGGAAAATTTTACTTCTTCTTTGAAAAGAGATTTTTTAAAAATTATTTTTTGAAAAACTTTTCCTTGTGATGTTATAAATTAATTTTGATTTTTTTTTGAATAATTTTAAAATAATCTTGAAATAATTTTGAAAACCTTTTTCCATAAAATCATATAAAAGAATCATGAAAACATTTTAAAAACCATTTTCCATGAAAACATATAAAATAAGCTTCGAAATTTTTTTATAAAATATTTTCCTTGAAAAAAAATTTAAAACATACCAAAAATATATAAAATATTTTTAAAATAATTTATTTTAAAATACATTTAAAAAATATAAATAAATATTGGAAACATTTTGAAAACCATTTATTTTAAAATAATTTGAAAATATATAAACAAGTATTGAAAATGATTTCAAAACAATTTTTTTGAAAATAATTTGAAAACCATATAGAGAATTAATTAAAAAAATTAAAACCTTTTTATTTTAAAATTCATTTATAACACATAAAAAATCTTGTACACATTTTTAAAAAACATGGTTTTGGAATAACATGGATTTTTGACCGAAGGAGTTAATGTCAGACTTTCTAAAAAACACATTATTAACCATAATATGTATCAAAGAGTAGAAAAAATGTAACCAATTTATTAAAATATCATGAATAACCATATAAGAATAAAATTCATGTAATGTTTTAGAGATAGATGATTATATTTCATCATTGGAACCATAATCCTAAATAATCCTAAATAATCTCAATAAATGATGATATAATTTCAAAAAAATATTACCACTAGATATGTTTTAATAATTCTACCGAAGTCAGAATATTAAATTAAATAACCCATTGAATCTAATGAATAGAAGGAGTTTAATGATATAAAATTTCATATGGGATTATATACACATCGTAAAAGAATATAGGTGTATAATAGAACATGTGTCTCAAAGAATGAAAATTGAGGTAAAACAATTTTACTTATCTTGTAAACATTAAAACATAAACCCCATGATAAAATTTTCATAAAATGGACATTTAGATACCCATAAATTTACATATAAAAATAATACATCCATGGGTATTAAACACACCAAATATATGAAATGTTAGGTGAACATGTCTTGTGCCCTTTTGAAATTAAAAGTGAGATGAGAAAACACTTAATACTTGAGAAACTTTAGAATCGTGATACCCATGAAATAATAACAAAATTAAATATTTTCATTTCATTAAATAAAAAAAATTAATTATAGAACAATTAATATGGAAGTATCTACACCAAACAATATAAGTGAGGGGTGAATACGACTTGTATCTCATTGAAATAAAAAGTGAGATGATATTCCCTTACCTTAGATAAATAATTTATTCATACAGGTTCCAAAATTTCCTATAATAAATATAAGTTTATTATAAATCAAAAACATAAGTACATGACTATATATAATACCATATATTATTTGGTTATTACATTATATTACCCATTTATAAATTACCCCATGTTAATGTTATATTTCAGGTAATATGCTCTCTATTTTTCATAAATGTTTTGACTTTTTATTCTTGATCCTCTTTTTAATAACAAGAGTTAATTATTTCCAAAATTTAATAAATGATATTAATATAATATATATTCATTATATATTTATTAATAATGATATATAAAAAATATTAGTGAAAAATGTATTACACCGTTTATGGAGATGGTAAGTCATACGTAGACATGGACGTTGTTTTCATTTTATCGTGGTATTGAATGAAAGAAAGTAAATAAAATATATGTATATATATATATTATAATTCGTGTAGAATTACTATTTAATATAAATCATATGCATTCAGTTAATAAATCCTAAATAAATTCCATGTAAGGTGTGAAGGAATCACATCTCTTTCAGGATGCAGTAGTCCAAACTTCCTCAAATGAAATTATTGTACTTACATAAAATTGAAAGCATTAAGGTATTTATTATATAATAATTACATAATAACAAATAAATCATAAATATAAAATATAAAGTATAAAATTATATATTCTATCTTAATTCCCAACCATGAGTGGTGGTAAATGAAAAACAAACTTCCCCTTTTTGTGTGGCAGTACTTCCCCATACATAAGAATGGTAAGTTCGTTACCCATTAGATGGAAGTGTGTGTAAGTGTAGGTCAGAACCATATAATAAAAAAATATCAGTATATTTAGGATAATGGTGTTATTATATATTCATGTAATAAGAATAATTATGGTGGTGGTGAATGAAAATAAAATAAAGGATCTTGACGAAGGATATTACCCATTCTTCGTGTAACTCCTTTTTCTTTGCAAAAAAGGAATTCATTAGTCAGATTTAGTTCCAAATAAAGGATTGAAGTAGGAATTAATGTATTTAAGGAGACAATTTGTGATTATTTTGGAAAAGATAAATGGCTTCATTGGTGTGAATAAGTGTGAATGGTGACTTCCTTTTTTATAGTTAAAGAGAAGTGACATTATTTTTATTTTTTTAAAATGTAATTACACACACATTTTTTCTATAAATTTTTTCTATAATAATTGGAAATTTATATACATGGGAGTATTGGGAATATTGTTTTCTATACAATTTGTTTGGATAAGTTTCTAGGTCATTTTTGAACTTAAGTGTAAGGTTTAGTCCCTTATTAAGAAAATTTTCCACTTTTTCATTGTAATTAAAAATATTTTTTCCAAAAACAACCAGTTTTAACCTTTTTAAAATTATATATTATTGTGATTAAAAAAATTTAATCTCTTTTTCCAAATTAATATAACCAAATTGGTTGAAATTAATTCAAATTTTATCCTGCATATGGGACGACACATTATGTTTTTAAAGTAAAAAAAAATTAAAAGTTTAGAATGTTTTTATATAAAATTACATATTGAAATTTAATATGAGTAAATAAATTAGAGTAAAATATTTAAAATGTATCTAATTAAAATTAAAAAATAGTTAAGAATATAATTTATAATTATAAATAAATTATACAAAATTTATTTTCGAATTAAAATCTAATGTTTTCACTATTCATCAAAAAATTTAACATCACATAAAAATACTAGAAAATCACCCAAATCATATTTTTGTCTTTTTATTTCAAGTATGATTTCTATTTTGACATATAAAATCAATAAAAGTTCCGAAAATTATATTTAAAATGGGTTCACCATTAAAATGTGGTAAAATTTCTTTTTAGAATAATATATAGTTTTATTCATAATATTTGATTTATTCTTATCTTATACCTATCAAATATAATGGATAACTATTAAAAAATTTGATTGACTATATTATATATAAATTTTTTTATAATCATTCTTCAAATTATATTTATTTTATTAATTGAGTTAAAAATTTTTTTATACATAAAAAAATGGTTTTCTTAGAGAAGTAATGTCTTTATTCTCAAATAGTTCTTAAATTTACTTATACAATTGATAAAAAATTGATTAATTTTATAAAAATATGTAAATCAGATTTGTACAATTAAGTTAATCATATTAATAGCATCCATTCCAATGGATAGGTGGTAGATATAATAATATTTTGATTTTAATATTAATATTGTATTGTAGTTCGGTAAAAACTCGGCCTTGCATGTTAAAAGATCTACTAAAGGAAACCATCATTATATGAAACACAATCTAAAAACAGTGTTGCAAGCAACACAATCTAATCTAAGCATTTCAAGTAGTGAATTGAAGAAAAATTATGTGCTTTAATATACTAATAAACTATATTTAGTCTTGCATCGAATGAAAAATATCCAAAAGATTAAATTAAATTGAAAAAAAAATATTTTACAAAATCTCGTGGTGTAACATTCTCCCCACCCCATAAAATGAATTTTCCCCCAAAATTCATCGGGGTTATCAAAATTTTAATAAGTTAAAGATCAATTCATATAATCCCACAACAAAAAACTGAATACTAAACCTTACATTAAAAATAAAAATTTGGAAATATAATAGTTACCCATTGTATTATGTAACTTGGCTTCCACATAAGAGAAGATAGGTGCGAAGTGAAAAAAATTGACTTAGAGGAAAAGTGTAAATATTTTTAATAAGTGATTGAGGTCATGAATAAAAAAATCCAATGACTAATTTAAAATTAAAAGACTCAAATACATAAAAATATGATGATTTAAAAGTCCACAAATTCATCAAAAAAATGTTCTTAGGATAAAAAAATTTGATAGATCATTTCCCTAAAGTTGAATAATTTTAATGAAATGTTATACTTACATGATTTCTAGAGAACCTTCACCTTTTTTGATCCTTGATGAAATTTATACTTCTTCTCTCATTCAATGAAATAAAGGTTAATTTTTCATTCCTAAAGAATAAAGAAACCATGAGATCTATAAATAGAATGACAAGTCATTCCTTCTATTTTTTATCCCCAGAAAAAATTAGCACAAGTTATTCAATATGCCTAAATCATCACATGGTTAGATAATAATTTAATCTCTAAAATGTTATCTGATGTTTGAAATAAACCATTCTATAAATGTATAAACTTATAACCCTTCTGGAATACTAAAGTACAAAACTCTAGAAAGAAGGACACTAAATTTTTCAATTTCATCTTATCATTGATCCCCCATATATCATAATGTAGCTAATGGTTTTCAAATACCAATCATGTGAATACTTTTATCATGTATTACCTTGAAACATGGTACTGAGATAAATTAACATAAATAATTTTTCAAAACTTGCATGTTTTCTTATTCCAATGTACATTGGATATATTCATTAAATATTAATGTGTTGTAGACTTCATCAATGATAACATAACCACTTGACAACAAGTCCTTAATATTTTCCATAGTAATCTGTATTGTACTATTAAATTATTCATACCCAACATATCTTTATCCAAACAACATCATCTAAACATAAGGAAAATATTTATGGTTATCTTACCTTACTCAAAATGTCACATTTTCCTTTAATCACCATTCCAGTCATTCGATAACATTAAACATAATGATTTATATCCCAATAGAAAAACATAAACTAAACAATCCATGTATGTTTCACCATTCATATAACATAATTATTGAATCCAAATACCTAAATCACAAATAATTTTCCTACATCCCAAGCCATAACAAGGCTAACTCACCCTATGAATTAATACCTCAATCCTTCCACATTTCATTTGTAGTATAATCTTCATCTACAATATAATCATTACTCGTACTATGTTGTTGGTTCTCTTCATTAGTTATCCAATTGATACATCAATTCCCATAATCATTCATTCCACTCTTAAAATAATAAAACATTTATTATGTATTAGGGAGGAAAATATTCCCATATATTTTTTCAACCAAACCCTTCAGTTTTATGTTGTAGATACTTTTTTTGTGTCCTTATTTTCTATAGTCAAAACATATTCTTGTTCCTCTAAGACATTCACTTATTTGATTCTTTCCAAATTGTTGATACAAAGGAGACTATATATGATTTATTTCAGGGTCTCCATTACTATTACTCTTAGAAAACTAATTCCTTCTCTTCCTTTGTTAGTACAGGTGTTGGTTATGTTACACATGGTTAATCATGTTCTGTGAAACTGACTAGGCATGATCACAACATCTTTCACTGTAATGATAATCAAATTTTTATGCTCATCAAAAAATTGTCCATCACATTCAACATTAACATAATTTTGTTTAGTTCCCACCATTTACTAAACTCAAAAATTAGTGATTATGAAAAAAATTATCATAGTGAGGAATCACATAATCATGAAAACCCACTTGTATGATATCTAAATAAAGAAAACATAGGTTATGAAACCATAGGTATATCATAGGTTATTAATATCCAAATTCATTTTAATACTTCATCATGGTTCATAAATATTTTTTGAATTTCCATTGTATATCCTTGTTTCCGACGCTTGCTCCGGGGTGCACGCATCTGTCCGTGGAGGACGCGCAGCTGTTGCCCCGCATTCCCTCTTTCCAAAGGCGGGCGGCATTAGCTCCTTATTCAGGGATGTCTTCTCCTTGATTAAAACGGGATGATGGGATGTCGGTTCTTCCTTCCGTGGATTCCTCCTCGGAACTCGTCACCTAGTCCGGGTTTCCCTCATAGATTTAATACGTTGTTCGTGAATCTCATTCCCGGTGCCATATTGTCATGGACGCCGGTTAATTACACTACTTTCGTCAAGACTTTCCATAGGGTCTTAACATGGTAGCGACCTTCGGTCGGAGTAGACAGCAACATCTGGAATGTCGGGGCATCTCTGGGTGCGTGAACATATGGGAACCTGTATTCTTCCTCATAAGAGGGCATCACAAGGGTGAATAACCTGAGGCATGTATCTGAGGTTTTCCTCAGCTTCCTGTGTTTAACACAGGGTATTCCGCGAGTTTAACGTCTTACGGAGATGGTAATGCCAAAGGCATTCCATCCGAGGTTTTCCTCAGGCATCTCATGTTTATCACGAGGTTGGCCGTGAGTTTAACGTCTTGCGGAGACGGAATGATGGTGATCAGAACGTCCCATAGAGACGGATCAGATGGTGGTGTGCCCCGTAGAGGGGAGATGTCACACCGTAATGGCTGATCTGAACACCACTAAGGGCGGATCAGGGGAAGTGCACCCCTAGATGGGGTACATCACCATTAGTTGGGATTGAACCTCTTGGAGGATTCCTACATACCCTGTGTAAAGGACAGGGATCAAAACCCACATAGTTCGAAGGGGTGATGAATCAGGGTGTACACAGAGGACAACGACCCGGAGATATGATGGGGCTTACACGTGGAATGTGGCCCATGCACCGCTAGGAGCAGCGAGGAGGTGGATGGCATGATCCCACCGGGATGTGGCGGCCCGGGCGAGAATAAGGATGGGTGATGGATGGATGAATGAATTTGATGGGGAATGAAATGGGACCATCGCAGGGGGCGACAGTGAAGTTGGGCTTGAGCCTTGAAGAGTCTTCCTACGTATCCCCGTGGCAGGGAATCAAAGTCCGCGTAGTTCGGGATGGTGTCGGTAAACCGATGTGAAGGTATACCTTGGCCCGATGAATGTCGTCGGAGAACCAACGTGAAGGTGGACCTTGGCCCGATGAATGTCGTCGGCGAACCAATGTGAGGGTGGACCTTGGTCCAATGGGCATCGTCAGCGTACTGACGTGAAGGTGGACCTTGGTCCAATGGGTATCGTCAGCGTACCGACGTGAAGGTGGACCTTGGTCCAATGGGAATTGTCAGCGTACCGACGTGAAGGTGGACCTTGGTCCGATGGGCATCGTCAGCGTACCAACGTGAGGGTGGACCTTGGTCCGATGAGTGGTGGGCTTGAGCCTTTGGAAGGATTTCTACGTACCATGCCTTGACATGGACCAAAGACCCCGTAGTTCAAAGGGTTCCATCGCTGAACCGACATGAAAGTAGACACGTGGGTCCACTAATGGTGGGCTTGAACCTTGGGAAGGTTTCCTACGTACCATGCCTTGACATGGATCAAAGTCCTCGTAGTTCAAAGGATTGATGGAATACAATTTAACGTCATGCGGGACGAGGGTGAACCGACGTGAATGAGGTCGGGACGACCGGATGGTGGGTTTGAACCTCGTAGAGGCTTCCTACGTACCATGCCTTGACATGGATCAAAGACCTCGTAGTTCGGGTTAGTCACAACGGATTGCCGTCAGAATGGAATTGCAGTTTAACGTCGTGCTGGACGTGGGTAGAACACGACGTGAATTGGATGATGGGTGGGCTTGAACCTCGTGGAGGCTTCCTACGTACCATGCCTTGACATGGATCAAAGACCTCGTAGTTCAAATGGGGCTTTGTCGGCGGACCGACGTGAAAGTGGACCTTGATACAATGAGTGGTGGGCTTGAACCTTTGGATGTTTTCCTACGTACCATGCCTTGACATGGACCAAAGACCTCGTAGTTCAGGTGGGAATGGGTGTGTAGTTTAATGTCATGCAGGACAAAGGGAGGTGTGCAGTTTAATGTCATGCGGGACAAAAGGAGGTGTGCAGTTTAATGTCATGCGGGAAAAAAATGGGACCCAACGTGAATAGATGACGGGTGGGTCGCAACAGCTTTCCATTGGACCAGAACGCTGTTTAACGTCATGCTGGACGAGAATGGGACCCGAGGTGAGTAGATGACGGGTGGGTCGCAACGGCTTGCCATTGGACCAGAATGCAGTTTAACGTCGTGCTGGACGGGGGTGAGACCCGACATGAAATGAAGGGTGGGCTTGAACCTCATAGAGGATTCCTACGTACCATGCCTTGACATGGATCAAAGTCCTCGTAGTTCTCTAGGATGGGTCACAACGACTTACCACTGGACCAGAATGCAGTTTAACGTCATGCTGGATGGGGGTGAGACCCGAAGTGAAATGATGGGTGGGCTTGAACCTCATGGAGGCTTCCTACGTACCATGCCTTGACATGGATCAAAGTCCTCGTAGTTCTCTAGGATGGGTGGTCAGGGTCGGTGCTCACTCTAAGCCCACGTGAGTCATGCTCGGTGTGAGAAACAAGAGGTTTCAAGGACCTGACGATCATGTCGCGAAGGATGCGTCCATGAGATGTGAAGAGGGGTTTACGCGTTAGGCGGCCCATGGTGCTGGGACTTACTCCAGGATGGAGGCCCAAAGAAAAGGATGATGATAGTTTTGGGCTTGAGCCTTGAAGAGGCTTCCTATGTACCATGCCGTGACATGGATCAAAGACCTCGTAGTTCTTCTGATGACGTCTTACCGCCGATTTGTTGGTTTCAACGGCTTACCGTTGGATTGAGTCACAACGGCTTACCGTTGGATAGGTCACAACGGCTTACCGCTGGATGGGGATGTTAACGGCTTACCGTTGAATGGGGTCGCAACGGCTTACCGCTGGAAAAGGATGTCAATAATAGTGGATGGGGCTTACGCTGGGAAGCTGCCCGGGTGCCGCTATGGAGCGACATCAGTGAATGGGGCTTAAGCTAGGAAGTTTCCCGGGTGCCGCTATGGAGTGACACTGGTGAATTGGGCTTACGCTAGGAAGCTACCCGGGTGTCGCTAAAGAGCGGCACTGGTGAATGGGGCTTACGCTAGGAAGCTGCCAGTGTGCCGCTATGGAACGACAATTGTGGATGGGGCTTATGCTAGGAAGCTGCCCGGGTGCCACTAAGGAGCGACAATGGTGAATGGGGCTTACGCTAGGAAGCTGCCCGGGTGCCGCTATGGAGCGGCAATGGTGATTGGGGCTTATGCAAGAAGCTGCCCGGGTGTCGCTAAGGAGCGGCACTGGTAAATGGGGCTTATGCAAGAAGCTGCCCGGACGTCTTCCTCATGTCTGGCCATGAGGGCATCCCAACTCACTGATGAATTGAGGCCTTCACCTACGCACTGGTGCAAAAGATGGATAATGCCAAAGGGCATTGGAATCATGCCACTATAGTCATGGCATTGAACATCTTATGCTTGGAGCATAAGGCATCTCATGTTTGGAACAAGAGGCATCCTACTTTATGAACATAGGAAGAATACTACAGTTTATAGTATTGTAAGTAGGACTGTTGGCATCTCATGCTAGGAGCATAAGGCATCTCTTGCATGGAGCAAGGGGCATCCTATCATTTGTTAGATAGGGTGTACTACAGTTTATAGTCTTGTAGATAGGACTATTAGAATCTCATGCTAGGAGAAAAAGGCATCTCTTACTTGGAGTAAGGGGCATCCTATCATTTGTTAGATAGGGAGAATACTACAGTTTACAGTCATGTAGGTAGGACTATTGGCATCTCATGCTAGGAGCATAAGGCATCTCTTATTTGGAGCAAGAGGCATCCTATGTTTGGCAAATAGGGATTACTACAGTTTAAAGTCATGTAGATAAGACTGTTTAGGCATAAGGTGCCAAAAAATGGCTGGTGTTGGGACTTACGCAAGGGCGGCCCTTTCTGGTTCAACCTGGCATAGGAGCCAAGTGATTGGGTTTGGAAAAGTTACCTCAGGAATGGTTCGACTCAAGGTACCCGGGGAATTGATGATGAGAATCTCAACTCACGACATGGAATGAAACCAAGAGGAATATGTCAACTCAATATGTTCCATGGTGTGTGGAGGAGTATCTCAAATCATGGTGTTCCATAGGTGAAAGGTGGGAGTGCATAAGGGTGCAATGGAAAATCCTGGTATCCCGGCCCGAAAAGTTCGCGGTGTGACTCTCCATTTTTCATGGGGGTCTGTGAAAGTTGCGAAGGGACCGACACTGACCCCGAGCGGGGGTGCGGGGGTGCAGCCCCCGCGGTATGGACCGGTGGGCGCGAAGGTGGGATCCTCGCGAAGGATAGGTCTTCGCGAAGTAGCTTCGCGGAGCAAAGGTCTCGCGAAGTAGCTTCGCGGAGAAAATGTCTCACGAAGTAGCTTCGCGGAGCAAAGGTCTCACGATGTAGCTTCGCGGAGCAAAGGTGTCTCGCGAAGCTTGGTCTCGCAGAGCAGCATCGCAGAGCATGGGCTCGCGGAGCATGGACTCACGGAGTCTCGGCTCGCGGAGCAGCAACGCGAAGGAAGCTGCTCGCGGAGCATGGCTTCGCGTAGCCGCAATGCGGAGCTCCGCTCGGCCGCCCAAGGGGCGAAGTGGCCGTGGCCGTCCTCCTGGAGAATGGGGTGAGCTGGGTATTTATAGGTAGGGGCGCCGCGAAGCAGAACTCCCGCACTGCCTCAGAAGCTTCGCGGCGAGCTCGCGAACGTCAAATTCGTTCGCGGAGAGGTACCGCCTCGGGAGCTTCGCGGCGGGCTCGCGAACGTCAAATGCATTCACGGAGAGTTACGGCCTCTGGAGCTTCGCGGGACCGTGCTGCACGGGTGCTTCGCATCGGTGCTTTGCATCAGTGCTTCGCGGGGGGTCTTCGCGGCGCATCGCTAACGTCAAATGGGTTCGCGGAGCCTCCCGCCTCATTACATCGCGGCGGCGCTCCGCGATCACGGAGGGGGCTTCGTGAATGGGCTTCGTGAACCAGCTTTCCTGCCAAACCTCAAACGTCCATAACTCTTGATCCGTAGCTCCGTTCGGGCCCTGCGACCTACCAAATCGAAGCTTATGAAAAGTTCTACGATCTTGGATCATGTATAGAAGCATTTGGAATATTTCAGGAACGCGTTTTCCGGGGTCTACAATCCCCCATGAGTATCAAACATGGAGTGTAGTAAGGTAATTTCCATGTACCAGGTTACACTCGAGTCATGCCTGATGCACCTTGTTGGAGTTGTCACCACTAGATACATCTGTGCTGGATCCACATCCACTTATAGTATCTAGACATGGATACCATTTTAGAAAACGAATCACTCTATCATTTAACAAAATAGCAAGACATTTCCCTAAACATTAACTAATCCATATACTTATCCTTTAATACAACCCTAGATATATGTTTAGAATTATCCCTATGTATTTCATGAAAGTTTTCTCATCGTATTTTTCAAAGGTTGACTAAGATTTCGCTTTGATACCAATGATAACAACTCATGCTCACCATATATAGAAATTAAATCATTTTTCAGAATAATTAATTCATTATAAAAAATAGTTACATAAAATTATATTAGTTTAGTTACTTTGGTAAATTGGAAAAAAATATTCTAAATTAGTGAAATATTTACAATGTTTTCCACAAATATATTACCATTTAGAAATTATACTTAAAAACCATTATTTTTAACTTGGGTAAAGGTAACATAAGAAAGGGCTGTTATTGAATTCATAGTAATGGTATATAAAAGAAATAATCAAGTATAAAAAGAACATAATGGTATGAAAACACGAGACTAACATTCAAAGACCATACCCTACATATCAAAGCAATGAAACATGAGAAAATGAATAAATATTGGTAGTTCATAAGACATTAATCAAAAGATAATCAAGAAAAAGAACCTTGTGGGCATATCATAGGTATAAGATATATAATTTTGGATAATCACATTAACATATAATATCATAACCTATAAGTAAATGGTCATTTTGAAAAACTTATTAGGGTACCTCATGGGGACTACACAAATTGGGAATGGAAATCCACCATCCCAAGTCACAGTTCTTTATTTATAAGTGATTAGGTTTCCCCATATTCCCATAGTGAATCAGGTTTCCCTTTCTTTCCATAGTGGATCGTATTTCCCCATCTTCCCAGAGTGGATCGGGTTTCCCCATATTCCTACAGTGGATTGGGTTTCCCCATCTTTCCATAGTCTATCAGGTTTCCCTATCATCCCATAGTGGATCAATCCCATCGAATTGATTCCCTTCATTGTCTCATGATATATATATATATACATATATATATTCCCAAATTCATTGGATGAATATATAGGTCCCACCCATCTCATAATGAAATCTTACATACATGTGCCACAAGATCTTTAAAAACATATGATAACCCATGAAATAAAATAGGTATAAAAATGTCATCATAACACATCCTGTGGAAGGAAAATATGTTTCATATTCATTTCATCAAATTATAACCTTTAAAAATAAGAAAGTTTTATAAGAATAGAACTTTTGAAAGAAAAACATATTTTATAAGCACATAACCAATGAAAATTAATTTTTTTTATAAACATATAACCCATGAAAGAGAACCATGTTTCATAAAAATTATTACATCACTAAATAAAACATTCATAGAAATAATATGAATGGAACATTTGGATCATTTCCTTATAATGGAATGATTAAAACCAACAGATTTCACCTTTGATGGGAAATAATTTTGAAATTCCCTTTAAAAAAATTTCATGAGTGAAATATCCTTTATTATTTAAAAATATATTTTTGAAACATAAATAATTTTTAAATAATTTTTATTGAAAACATTTAAAAAAATCTTGAAAACATTTTGAAAAACTTTTTCCATGAAAACATATAAAATAATATTAAATATATTTTTAAAACAATTTCATTAAAAAGTATAATAGATGATTGAAAACATCTTGGAAGCCATTTTCCTTGAAATATAATATAATAAACTAAATTTTTTGGAAAATATTTCTCTTTGAAAACACATTGAAAACATATAAGAAAATATTGAAAATGTTCTGAAAACAATTTCTTTGAAAATAAATTTAAGACATATAAATAAAGCATGAAAATGTTTTGAAAACATTTTCATTGAAAATAAATTGAAAAAATTTGTAGAATTCAAGAAAAAACATGAAAAAAAAATTTCTTTGAAAATAAATTTAACAAATATAATGAAATATTGATTTTTATAAAACATGGTTTTTAAAAAACATGGATTTCCGAATGAAGAAATAGGTAAATTCAGTCTTTCTTAAAAACACATTCGTAATCATCATATGCAACTAATAGTTGAAAAATCATACCAATACATGTATATTTGATGAATAAACACAGTATAATAAAATTCATGATATTTATTGAGAAATGGATCATAATATTTCATTAATGGAATCTTAATTGTTAACAATCTTGATAAATAATGAGATTTTTTCAAAAAATTATTACCACGTTTAATTTTAATTATACAACCAATGTATGAAAATAAAATTAAATGAATCTTAAAATATAATGAAAATAAGTAGTTTCATGATATAACATGTCAAATGGAATTGTATACACCTAGTAAAATAATATAGGTGGGTAACAAAACGTGTGTCTAAAAGAAGAAAACATGAGATAAAACTACTATAACGATTTATAAACTTTTGAAACATAATCCCCATAAAATAATGTTCTTAAAATGGATATATACATACCCATAAATTTATGTATAAAAATAATACATCTATGTTTATTATACAGACTACATATAAGAAATATGTTGTGAACTTGGCTTCATCCTAAAAAAAGTAAGAGTGATGAGAAAACACTAAATACTAGAGTATGCTTATGATCATAGTCACCATGAAAAAGTGAAATTAAGTAAATATTTTAATATAAGTAAATAAATTAAAATAATGATACAACATTTCATAGGGTATTATATACACCACAAAAAAATAAGCAAGTGGTGAATATGACATGTATCTCACGAAAAGAAAAAGTGAGATTAAATTCCCTTACCTTATGTATTGAATTTATTCGTACACATTAAAACCTCCAATATAACAAATTTAAGATTATTATATTTTTATATCAGAACTATATAATTATATCTAATACCATATATTAATTGGTTATGATTTTATATTATCCATTTCTTAACAAATACATGTCATTGTTACTTTTAAGGTAATATCCAATTTTATTTTCCTTATATGTTTTGAATTGTTATTGATGATCCTATTACATAGATAATGATTTAATTATATATAATTGTAAAACAATATATAAATATCATATATATTCCTTATATGTGTATTTATAATAATTAATATAATATTAATGTATCAAATAGAATATACACTTTATAGAGACGAAAGGTAGTACATACACATGATCTTTGTTTCCATTTTATTGTCTTATAGAAAGAAAAAAAGTAAATGATATATATTTATATTTATTATAATTATAGAAGAATTATTATTTCATATATATCATAAATGAACACTAAACGCATCCTTAAAACATTCTATGTAAGGTGTAAATGAATCACATCACTTTGAGGAGGCAGTAGTCCACACTACCGCAAACAAAATTATCATATTGACACAAAATGGAAGGAATGGAGGTTTATATAATATAATAATTAAATAAATAAAAATAAAAAATAAATATAATATATAAAAATTAAATATACATTTTTCATCATAATTACCATCCAGGATAAGTGGTAAAGGATAACCAAACAACATCGATTCGTGAATAGGTAGTTCGCTATACAGCAGAATGGAATGTTCATTACAAATTAGATAGAAGATTGTGTAAATGATAGTAGAACCATTAAAATAAAAACATATATGTATATTTAGGAAACTGGTGTTATTATATAAAAATTAAATTTGAATAATTGAGGTGGTGGAGAGAGAAAATAAAAGAAAGAAGATTGAGTGAGAATGTTACCTCTTCTTTGGGTAACTCCTTTTTCTTTTCACAAAAGAGATTCCTTGGTGAATTTTTTGAGAAAAGAGAGGATTCATGGAGGAATATATGTCTGTTGGGAGATTATTTTAGATGTTTTTGGTCGAGCTAAAGGGTTTTATAGGTGTGAATAACTAGGAAGAGTGTGTTTTTTTATAGTGGAGAAGAAGGGGAATTATTGTATATTTTTGAGGAGGGAATTACACCCATGTTATTCCTATTAATAGCATATAAAATAATCATAAAAATTATATAAATGAGATTATATGGATGATATATGGACATCCAATGGATTCTTGATTTGTTTCTTGGTCATTTTTTCTTTTAGGTGTAAGGTTTATCCCTTGTTAAAC
The DNA here is from genome assembly GCA_963277665.1 of Viscum album. NCBI lineage: Eukaryota > Viridiplantae > Streptophyta > Magnoliopsida > Santalales > Viscaceae > Viscum > Viscum album. The sequence continues at coordinate 2,006,423,475 of OY728126.1, read as the reverse complement.
TAATTTCCCTCTTAATCGTTGTAATTAATTTTAATTACATTCCATAATCATTAATAAAAAAATAAGTTGTAATTTCTTGAAATTTTATATTATAATTATTTTAAATAAGGAAACCATATTTCTTAATTACAATAACATAAGTGTAAGAAATTAATTCAAATTTAATCCTACAGATGGGATGACAAAGTGGTTTAATAAAGTAAAAATGTTCAACAGTTTGGTATGTTTTTAAATCTAATATGAAGATGAAATTGATTAAAATTAATAATATTATATTAATTGATTTAAATTTTATCTAATTAAATTTTTAAAAAAATTAGAATATGGATTTAACATTATAAATAAATTAGATTAAAAATTAATTTTCAATTAAAATATAGTATTTTTTACAATTCATCAAAAAAGGAAATATCACATAAAAATACATAAAATTCAACCTAAGATAATTTTTAGGTTTTTATTTCAAATATTTAGTTTATTTTGGCATATAAAATAAAAAAAATATCAAAAAAATTATTTAAAATTGGTTCTCTATTAAAAGGATGTAATATTACTTTTTAAATGAATATTTATTTTTATTTATAAAATTTGACTTATTCTTATCTTTTACCTATCAAATAGATTAGATATGTATAAAAAATATGGATCAAATATATTATTATATAGATTTTATTTAAATAATTAATAAAAAATATTTTTTTAATTTATATAGATAAAAAAAAATTTGTACATAGAAAAATTGGTTTCTTAGAAAAGTAATTTCAATTTTTTCAAATAGTTGTTACATCTAATTCAACTAATTGATAACGAAAGGATTAATTTTATATAAATTTGAAAATAATATTTTTATAATTTACTCAGTAATATTTGTAAATTTCATTCCAATGACTAGGTTGTAGCTATAATAATAATTTAATATTAATTTTAAAATTATATTTTAGTCTAGTACAGACTCAACGTTTTGTGTTATACAAACTATCAAAGGAACCTAACATTCTGTGTAACATAATTAAAAAATAGTGTTGTGGGTACCACTATCTATTCTAATTCATACATCTAGTGAACTCAATCCAAACATAGTTCTGTAATAAATATATATATATGTAAAACTATATTCAATGTTGTGTGAAATGAAATATATGAAAAGATTAAATTAATTAAAAAAACCTCACAAAATCATAGGGTATTACAATGAAAGATTCCAAAAAGAATCATATTTGAACCAAGGACATGATAAGGTAAAATATGTCTAGAAAATAATTTTTGACATTTTTATAGTTAAACCTGACAATTATCATTTTAGCTTGGCTGTCGGTAAAACAATTTTTTCATTAATCATAGTAATTAATTTTTATTTTATTCACCATTAATTTTTATCAAAATTTATGTTGATATTATTATATATTATTATTATTATGACTCTAAAAATAGAATCTATTATTCCAAATTCGATTTATATAATTGTAAAAAAATAATTTAAAATTAATCTAGAATACATGTCATGAATGTAATTTCTTAAAAAGAAAATGATAAAAATATAAAAATGTTTATATTTTCAATATCGGTAATAAAATGATTGCAATGGAATGAATTATATTAATAGAATTATAATTTAACTAATTATACATTAAACCCAATATAAAATATAATTTAACATTAAAAATAAGTTAAATGAATAGGTGGCCTTCAAATAAAATTCAATACTTTTAAATATTCATGAAAAAATGAAACATTTCATAAAAATATAATGAAACCACTAAAAGAAAACTTTGACATATATATTTTATTATATAAATTTATTTTATCAAATTAATTTTCTAAAAGTTTGTAGAATAAATTATATTAATGGTCAAAGTAATAAATAATAATAATAGTTTTGGAAAAATAGTATTTCCAAATCATATAATGAATTTATAAAAAAAATTAAGTATTTTTATGTTGAAGGGTTTCCATTATATAAAAACATTATAAATAATATCATAAATTTATTTATTAATATTCATATCACAATGTTTAATGTCAAAATTATAATAGTTGCATATAAATAACTATATTAATAATATAATACAGTTTTTTTCTATGATAGTGTTGCATGTAATACAAGCTAAGACAGGGTTGCATGAAGCCCATGATTTAATTAGTGTTAAATATAATGGAAGCTTAAATTGGTGTCACTTTTAATGCATGAAATAAAATGAATTTAAGTTATTTAAAAAATAATAATTCATAAAAAGTTTGGGTGTTACATATCTGACAGTTGTTCTTCAAAAATACTTAGTAAGTGTAAAATGTTACCCATCCCCTGCTAAATTCTACATTATCAATTGTGAATAAGAAAAACCTAGAGATCAGTATCCCATTTTTCTAGGAATAACCTTTCTAAAGATTACTAAAACCATCTTCAATGTTAATGAAGGCACCCTTTCCATTTCATTTGGTGAGGAGATAATATATTTCAACATTATTGATTCAATGAGACATCCACAAAAAGAAAATACAATTTTCACTTTAAAATAGTTTGAACTATTATATTCTTATAGGGATGAAATTAAAATATTTTATTACATAATTAAACTTGTAGAATCTTTTCAAACACATAACCTGATGAAAAAAAATCTATTTTTGAAAATGAAATTAATCTGGAAAACATTTTATCTTTTTATCAATATGAAAAAATTAATAATAATTATACTAATAAGTTACTAAACTATGATACTAATAATTCTACATTACATGCATAGGTATAAATCATAAGGAATAGTGAATTGAATTATTCTCTAGATAACCTCCCTAAATTGGAATTAATACAGCTACCGCTAAATTTAAAACGTGATTTTTAAGAGATAATAAAATACTTCCAATTGTAATTTCCAACAAAATATAACATAAAAATGATAACCAATAACTAAAAATTTTTAATAATATTGGTAAGTCCATAGTATTGACATTGGGAGATATTCCCATAATTATCCCACCACCTGCATGCACTAATATTTTTTTTGGAAGTAGGATCAATGTTGAAAAGACAACCCAAGAGAAGGATCAACTCAACCCTCTTGGAGGGTGAAAAAATTTAAATAGAGAGACTCTTGAAACATGAAATAATATATACCCTCTCAAACTACAAATGGATGAGCCACATTAAAATTGTCCCCATGAAAACTGGTTACAAAATTTGGAAAAATAAAAGCAATGAATAGGCACCCCCCATAATATAGAATTGTTAGAGTGTTTGTATTGATTATAGGAGATTAAGTCTTGAAACTAGGAAATACCATTTCCACATACACTTTTTATACCAAATAATAGATATACTATCTAGTAAATGAGATTATTGTTTCATGTATGGTTTTTCTAGATATTTTCAAGTTCCCATAGCTCCCAATGACCATAAAAATACCACTTTCACATATCCCTTCAGTATGTTTTCATACTGAAGGTTGCATTTTGGTCCCTGCAATGCCCCATGTACCTTTCAAAATTTTATATTAAGTGTCTTATCTCACCTGATTGAGAGTTTCTGGAAGGCATTATATTATTATTTAACTATATATGGAACCAACTTTCATAATTTTCAAGAAATTATGGAAAAGTTTTTAAAATTATGTATTGAGAAACAATTTTTTGTAAATTCTAAAAAATCCCATTTTATGGTGGATAATGTATATGTTTTGGGAATTTTTTTTCTAAATAAGGAATTAAATTTTATAAATCCAAATTTTTTGAAATTTCCACAATACCATACCCTGCCATGGTATGAAACATTAGTTAATTTTTAGACTATTTTGGATTTCATAGAGTTCTTATTATGGTCTTTAGAAAAATTTCATTAGCCCTAACGAACTTACTCAAGAAATAAACTTATTTTTTAATTAATTATTCATGTTGGAAAACGTTTGATAAATTGAATGAATGTTTAGCCACATTCCCCATCATCTTCCCACCAAATTGGAGTCACCCATTTGAGATACTGTGTGATTCTTCCAAATGATATGTAGGGATTTCCTATACAAAAATATTGATAAGATTCAATGAGTGATATCCAACATTTCACAAACCCTAGACGCATCCCATATTAACAACACAAAAATAGTGAATGGGGTTTTGTATAATTTTTTATCTTAAGAAAAATAATGTTTAAATATATTAGGTGGTGAAATTATTCATTATTCACATCCCATAGCCTTAATATACTTAATCATAAAGACTGATTCAAATCCCATGATAGTATGATGGATGTTGTTTCAATGTGAATTTCACATTGAGATTATGGAATGTAAATACTGTGAAAATATAGTAGATGACCATATGAGAAGGTTACCTAAATAGTCGAAGTATAAAAAATCCAAAAAACTATTATGAAGGATTCCTTCCAAAGTGAACCATTATACATCCTAGCTCAAGTTCCCTGGTATATTAACATTTTAAATTTATTGGCCACATCAAAGGTACCTTTTTTCTTCTCTCAGAATCAAACATCCAAATTAAAATTTGAATCCAAACACTATATTTGGGGAGACTATTATTTATTGAAAACATGAAATGAACAAGTCATTTTAATGTTCATTCCCAATAATGAAATAAATTTTATTATTTATTCCATTTCATACACTTGTGTGTGGATAACATTTGGTACTTCAATGAACCACTTTATGTTTTTTTGGAGAATGGGTTTTTTTGGCCCTCGAATTTAAAAAATTCTTATGATTTTTGTAAACATTACACAGAACATGTTTACTAGACGAATTTAAATATTGAAAGAAACTCCCAAAAAACCTTTTATTTTATTTGATATATTTTATGTTCAGGGAATTTAATTTACGATACCATTTTACTTTTAATTTGGTTTTCATATATTTTTTTGGTAATAGAATATGATTCTAAATGGATTTCATCCAAATCCACTTAGGATGATGACTAAAAAACAATAATTGAATTTCTAAAATCAAACATATTTCATTGGTTTAGAATACCTTTTCTATAATCATTGACCAATGAAATAATTTCTACAACAAGAACATCAAGGACCTCGTAAGAAAATATGTATATTTCCATAAAAACTACACTACCTACTAAACAAAAAAAAACTAGATATGAATAAGTATCCAATATAAAATGATCTTATAAAATACATTACCACTCAAACACAATGATTGTAACAAGAAGATAAATGATGCACTATGGGAATATAGAACTAAATTCAAGACCAAATTAGGTATTTTTCCTTACTGAATTATTTATTCAGAACATTTTCACATTTCTATTGAGCTAAAAATCAAGGACAATTAGGGTAATGAGAAATCAAAATCTTCGCATGGGAATTTTATAAAGAAAATAGAATGTCAAATTAGAGAAAAAGTACTACTATTTAATTCAAGGATTAAACTGTCCCCAGGAAAGATTTGTTCCAAATGGGCAAGACCATACAAATTAACTAATAATTTTTATTTTGGTGAAAATGAGATTCTAGGAGAAGGATCATATATACCATTATAGTTGAAGTACTAAAAACTGAATAACTACCAAGAGGAATTATCTAATGAAAATATTGAGGTGTCTAGACTACTTCTAGATGCTCAAGAATAATAACTATCAAGTTATTTCTCTCCTTCAATTCGGTCCGGTTATTTATTTTATTTTTAATTATATCTCTTAAGAAAATGGAAACTAAAATTTAGCTACTAAATAATTAAAATCATGTCTAGGGGAAGATATCAAATAGAATTTGTAAATAATTATAAACATTTTCCCTATAAATGAGGTTTGATAAAAAGATTTTTTTTGAAGTTTCTATTTAGATTTTTCACACATTACATAACCTTATTTCTGCCCTTCCTAACATGAAAATCCAATTCTAGAATGGGGTAATTCATTGATTCTAATACAATGAGAATTTATTGGTCTATTGAGTTAGTTTTTCAATGTATTCCAAGAATTTTTTTCTTATAATTAGGGGATGTTGTGTGAGTGAAAATATTTATACAGAATAAATTTTATAACATTAAGTCACCATAATTTTGAACATAATATAAAGTAACATGAACTCTGAGGGACAAAAACCATAGAGATCCAAATTAAATTAAAATTATTTATTTCCTTTGATCATGGAATAAAAATGGGAAATTAGGAAATGAAAATGGATCTCTCATACAAGGGAACTGGTTGTGTTTCTATAATTAAATAAATCCATTTCAATAAGAGCTATGAACACTACTCTGTAATCTATTATGGATTATAAAAGTAAATTTCAAAAGGTATGTTCCAAAATTAATCCATTTAGGTGAGGGAAATATTGAACCCATAATATATGTTTCACTTGAATTATACCACATTCATTTATGTCATAAAAAAATTGTGGGAAAAAAATTGTGTTTTAAAAAACATAAGAAAGAGGGATAATTGGAGGTGCTTATTTTTAAAAAGTTGATTCAACTGAAATATAATTCTGTCAAATATTGAACTAAAACAATGAATAAATTTAAGAGAGAAAATAGTTCAACTAACAAATAAGGAATGATAAATTATATATCAATTGAAGCTATGTGTTATCTCTTCTCGGGATATAAGATTTAGATATTGGCAGATTAAAATTCTTCTATTTTTGAATAAATTGGATATCAATTATATTATTTATTAGTAGATAAATATTCCATGTTGGGGGGGGGGTATGTGAGCTAAAATTATTAACATTTTCTATCTATTATTCACTGAAAATACCCCACATTTTATTTCAATTATTCTGTTAGAAGTATTTTTTAACTTTATGAAATTAGAACTTAATTAAAATTTGGATATAAATACGTTGTTTATTTATTTTTATATATTTTTATATTACTTTAGGAGCTCTTATTATAAAACAGTTATGGTGAAATTTAATACCACCTTAAAAAAATAGAAACTTTTTAGGTTGTAAAATTAAAATGGCCAGGAGTGACCATGAAATCCATGGTCATAATTATTACCATTGTAATTGATAGTATTTTTACCCCACATGGACCCACTATCTCACAGTAGTCATGGTCATCATTTCATTGAAATAACATGAGCCCTACTCATGATTAGCTTCATACATTACCACATCATAGTCTCATGGTAGTTTTTTTACAAGGAGTTTCATTAGATGACAGTGTTCTCAAAAAAAAGGAGAAAAAAAATGTTGATCACATGAAAAATTCATTTAACATTACACTATTTGTAACACCCTAAGATTCCACAGTACACTTATTTTTAAGTAATTCAATTGCAAGTGATGTACGCAACACCGAGTTCAAACGCACAACTACCTATCAAATTATCAATTTAAAAAGTAGTTATTAATAGTATTAACCACATCTTGAATTTAATATATCCCATATAATTTTAACATTAATCTTTAGTGTCACATAGATATAATATAATAATAAATTAAACTTTTTAGATAAATGAAGTAATTTTTAAAAAATGCAGTTTTTCCTCCTTTTAATGGAGAACCCTTTTTAAATCTAATATTTGACAGTTTTATATACTCAATTTGATGAAATTAAATTATAATTTACAATAATAACATCAAAATTTAGTTTTTATGATTTTTTGTTACTTTTCTGATAACTTTCATATTTTGATGAAAAGTAAAAAATAATAAATCTTAACTGAAATCCACTTTTTAATCAAAATAATTTATAGTGTTAAATTATAAATTTGAGTGGTTTTAAAGAATAATTATATTTTATTTTTATAATTTAATATAATTTAGGTATTTGGAAGTAATTTAACATTTAAATTAAATATAAACACATGTGAATATTTTGATAGTTTTTATTTCCTTAAAACCTGCTTTCTGGTTTTGACAATGAGAATTAATTTTAAAATTTTTACTAAAACTTTTGGGTTTCAAATATGGAAAAAAATATTATATATTTGGAATCATAAGGGTCAAATTTTATAAATAGGTACCTTTTATTTTTTGACATTATGGATAGTATCTTCAGTAATTAATATTATTTACCATTGTTAAAGGGTAAATCAGGTAAAAAAGGGTAAAAATAATATTATAATAATACTAAACTACCTTAACACATATCCTAATACAATATGATGAGATATATTCGACCATGAGAATCCTAAAGCTGAATGTTTGGAATTTGGGAGTCACTTGGTTATGAAAATGACATTTTAGAAAGTTTAATTTAATGAAAATGGAAATATAACATAAACATGTATATTTTAATAAATCAATTTAAATATTTGGATATATAAATGATCTATATTACTATAAATATTAATTTTAATATAAAAATATTTTCTACATCATGTTATTTTATTTATAATTTTAATACATTAGTAAATATATTTATTTATGACACCATGATGATGTAGTGATTATTTTATTAACAAATTATTCAAATAAATGAATTTATAAATATTAAAATAAACGTAATATTAACATTTTTATGCCATACATGAATTTTATAGAATAAATTTAAATTTTATAGATTAGTTAATGAATTTTTTTAGAAAAAATAATGTTCTTATGATTTAAAAAAATCAGTTATTAAATAGTATCAAAATTGAAATAAATGAGTTTTTTTTAAAAAATAGTAATGTTTTAAATGATATAAAAATAATAAAAACCTATGATTCGGCCAAATGACCTAGATAATTTTAAAAATGTCATTAATAATTCACTTGAGGTCATATTGGTGTTTTATAGTAAATAAATTTACTCTATAGTATAAACATATAAGAAGACACGGCAAAAGTTAAACTATTTAACTAATGGTTAATCCCAAATTATAAGGATAATTTACTAAAATAAACATTTATAAAAATAATTTATTTATAAAATTTCCACCTATATATATGTTTGGCTCGAAATAAATTACCTTTGAGCTATTAGAACCTGAAAATCAATTTATATTAAATTAATATTTCAAGTATTTCTTAAAGTCTCCCTCATATCTCTTATAAACGGGAACTTCTCTGTCTCTTTAATTCGCACCTCATAAGACCTTTGTCTCATAAAAACCCTACCAATTTACTCTCCCAACATCCCTTATATCATTATAGAGGCTAAAATTTGGGTTTAATGCTATCATGAGGGTACTTTTATGTATATCAAAAAGAGACACCTAAAAAGAGGTAATTGTTTTATCACCTCATTCAAAGTTCTTTTCTTCTTGTACTTCCTATTTGTTTTTATTTTACATTGTAAAATAATAAATACAGTACCTAAAACATTATTATAATTTATTATAATTATGGGAAAACTATATTCCTTCTTTTACTCATCCTATGGAAAACAATATCACCAGGCGTACGTACGTACGACTTACTGTTTCCACGTCATGGGGTAAATTGTACTTCATTTACACATTATTTTTATGGGTATAAGGATGAATATAATGGATTTAAATAAGAAATATAACATTATATTGTTTATTTACACATCATATTCCATACAATTATGTACCATTATACAATTAAGGAAATGATATCGTAGCTCTGCGTATATACGACTTACCGTCTCCACGATGCGATGAGACTCATCTTCCATGTTCACCATCCAAGAATGATTATAAGAACAAATATTATTAATAAATATGAAATATAAGAAATAAAAATTCTACTCAGATGATATATATAAATATGCATTTCATTTACTTATATCCAGTCAATAAGATAAGAAAACGGAAATTGTGTTCATGCGAACGTACGACCTACCGTCTCCATGAAAGGTTTGCTCCATTTTATTTATATGTATATTATATATATTTATTTATATAATATATTTTATATATAAATTATATTTTGTATTTTATAAGTATTTAAAGTATGAGAAATTCAATATGATCAAGAATAATAAGTCAAAAATGGTATGATAAACAAAGAAATTATTACCCGAAATATTGCATTAACACGGAATTATTAATAAACGGGTAATATAATGTCATAAAAGAATAATTTATGATACCATAAATATTATTATTATTCTTATATATGTTAACAATATGTCTAAAAACATTATAAAATAGTTTCAAACACGTACGATGAGTATCAGATACAAGGTATGTGTTAATTCCTCAATCACATTATTATCTGAGATTGTTTATGTGTAAGTATTTACTGGGACGTATTTATCATCCATGTCCATGTTTCATAAATTTTTTTAAAAGGAATATTATAAGGTTTTATGGAAGTGAATATTTAACTAGAACATAATTTTAAATGTTTTAATGATTTATTTTTTAAATCATTTTAATTAATGTCCACGTTTTAAAAATGTTTTAAAGGATTTACTTATATGGGCGTGGTTGTTTTAAAATTTTAAACCCCTTGAAATGTTTCACTGTTTTATGGAACCCTCTGATTCAAAAATATCTTTTAAATGAAATATTTTACAATTTTTTTGAATTTTAAATGATTTAAAAAAAAGGAGATATTTCTATCAAAGAGTTTTACTGATTATTTTCATCTATGTCAATAGCCTTTATTCGATTTTATTATTGATTGGGGTTGATTTATTACAAAAATATTCCTTATTTTATTGAATGAGTTATGATATGTTTGACTTTTTATGTGTTATTTTTAGTCCATTCATTCTTTATGGTTAAAGTATTAACATCTTGTATGCTAGTTTAAATATGAATGTTTATGTTTTGTTTCACCCTTTTAATAAGGGGAATGCATTGTACTTATTAAGTGATGGGTGGGCCCCAATATAGCCTCTCAATGAATTGGTAGGTATCATGAGACAAAATAGTGTATTGGAATAAGGAATTGAGAGAATATTTGTGAATGTTCATGTCACAAGGCCTAGACATAGTGGTTATGATGTCTGGCATTATGCATTCGTGCTATATGAAATTAGTTATTACATTTGATTATTCAACTAGTAGAATATACTTGTGTATGTTTATATGGTAATTTTTGATTTATTTTATCCAAATTATGTTCATTTTTATGTTTAAAAGTATGCCCTTTTTATTTTACATATTTCTTTAAAAGTTTATAGATTGGGTTGAATTATTTACCCTTACTGGGCATCTAAGCTCACCACTTTTTATGTTTTATTTTCCCAGGATTCCAAGAAGTTTTTTATGACTGATTTGAATGATTAAACTAGGGGAATAATTTCATTCTCAAAGGATTATATACTCTTTATAATATGTTGTAAATTATAAAGTAATTTTCATGTATGTACTATATTTTCCAATACTGCTAAATTGATCAGTACTTTGAGACATGATTCCTTGTAATATTTCCAATGTATTAAAATAATGAACTAGATACGGGATTTTTGGGTCTTTACATTAGATTTGGTATTAGAATAAGTTTAGCACCAACCTTGGAAATTGATTTAGAAATCAAATATTAGGGTTCCTAACCGTAGTATAGACATTGAGGATAAGTATAGAAGAACCCCTAGAATTTTTGTAATGAAAACGGATAACCTTGGATTAAACCTAAGCTGTTATAGATTGAAATTACCTTACCTTGATTATGTTTTTTTCTTCAGTTATATTTATTTCTCACCTTATGATTTTTGGTGTTAGTTAATGGAGGAAACCAAAAGTAATTGGATTAACATTGAGTTTGATGGAAAATCTGTTGGTTTTGAGCAACAAAATATGATAATGAATGGAGAGAAAGATATTGTGATTATGCTGAATTAGTAATCACGATATATGATTAACAATGTGATATTTTATGAATTCACTAACACATTTCATAAGAGGAAGATGAACATCGATAAATGTTCAAATTTTAAGAAGCATAGAGGAAAGAATATTTAGATTCCTACTTTTCAAGAGGAAGGATAGAAGAAACTTGAGGTATACCTAAAATAGAGGGGAATATGTTATCTATACTAGAAAAAGGGTTATATAGTGACCAATTATTATGGAGTTTAATGTCTCATTTTTGGAAATCATTGGTATTACCCAACTTAGTGCCCAGACAAGAGAATCTACCTGTAAACCGAAAAAGGACCTGTTCCATGCCAACCATTAAATTGGAAGGATTGAAGTATTTATGTATTAGGATCCACGAATTAGGAATAAGTAAATTATATAATATTTATTCGTTTTCTGTTTATTTCTAAGGATTTTTATGAATAAATTCAATAGTTATAATAGAAAAGAAAATTGATTTAAGGGTTAGATTATATTTGGATAACATATCATTAAGGTAAACATAACCCTTAACATGTTCCATATGTTAAGATAATAATGTTTGGATAATGATATGTTGGAATTGTATAAGTAAATTTGATGATGCTTGTTCCTTGAGAATTAATTTTGGATTTGTCGACAAGAGCGTTATGCTATCATGGATGATGTGTATAACTTTTTGGGACTCAAGGAATAATCCCCTATGTTTTGGAACAAAGAAATATGCATGTTTTCAACTAGGATATTTGGAAATTCAGGTTATTACTGTGACTTAAAAGAATACATGATGAAGGTGTTCAAATTTTTGGAATGTTACAACCAAGAACTACCATATAAGATATGAGAGATAAATGGTACTCTAATTTGGTTCACCACATACTAAAGTTATAGATTTTTTGTTTTTTGAAGTATTTTAAAGTTATAAATTTATGGGTAGTATAAGTTGCACTCTAGTTAAGGTTTGTTAGATTAATGTATTATCTCACTATAGGTGGACTTATGAATATGTGATAACCTGTGTTAACACATTTATTCGGAAAAATGTAATGAACCATCATTCTGTTTATGTATCTCTTGATCTTCCAACACTTTTGGAAGGACAAATTCAACTTCATTTACTTAAATACTTGATGGAGTGGAAATTGATCAAGGCATGACCAATGGTGATATTATACTAAAATAAAGTAATTATTACCTCTAATTTTCTCTAACTATAGGTAAAGGATCTTGAAATCCTATTTTTTTCCTAGTACTATCTTTTTCGATGAATCAAATGGTCCCTTGGATCATAACATATTTATGGCTTTCAAATTGTTAACATTATCTTCATAATATTCTCTATCACTCTCCAGCAGAACGTGATGGTTATATTTTTCATTCATGTCCATGTTTTCTTACATAGAACCCTATTATGTGTTATTTCTGGTAAAATTTATACAAACCATTCATTATTTTAAAATATAGGTCTCATTAATCTATTTTTATTTGTGGGATTTCAACTAAGTTATTTTGAAATGTCAAACCCTTAGTTTTCAATCTGTAGTTTAAATTTCTTGGATTCAATTTATTAAAGTAGGGGATAATGTAACACCAAAAGCCTCTATAATATGGTACATTTTTAAATAATAGAATATTGTGTGATGTACGCAACATTGAGTTCATGCACACCACGACCTATCAATCCAACTATTTAAAAAGAAGTTGTAAATCATTTTAACCAAATAATGAATTCAATATATCACATATAATTTTAAAATTCATCTTATGTGTTTCTTAGTCATAATATGATGATAAATTAAAATTTTTAGATAAAAGAAATATTTTTAAATTTTTTTTGTTTTTCCTCCTTTTAATCGAGAACCGTTTTAAATTGAATATTTGACACTTTTATTTTTTATATTTTATGAAATTAAATTCTTCTTTAGAAGTGGGACATAAAACATTATTTTGGATTAATTGTTGGTACTTTTCTGATAACTTTAATATTTTGAGGAATAATAAAAAATATTAAATTGTAATGGGAAAAAAAATAATCGAAATAACTTATAGTGTTAAATTATAAATTATAGTTGTTTTAATGTATAATTATATTATATTTTTATAATTTAATATAATATATGTCATTGTAATTAATTTCACATATAAAATTGAACATAAACACATGTCAATCTTTTGATAGTTGTTACTTCTTAAATCCTTGTTTCTGGTTTTGACAACAAGAATTAATTTTAAATTAATGACCGAATCTTCTGTGTTTTGAATTTGGGAAAATGGATTCAATATTTGGAATGATAATTTATATTTTTTTAGATACCTTTTATTTTTGAACATTATGGATGGAAACATCAATAATTAATTTTATTTTCCATGGTTAAAAGGTAAATCAAGTAAATAAGGGTAAAAAATAATATTATATTAATATTAAACTAGAATAACACGTGTCATAATCATATTGGATGAGATATATTCGACCCAGAGAATCCTTATGCCGATCTTTTGGCATTTGGGAGCCACTGGAGTTTCAAAATGACATTTTAGAATCTTTAATTTGAAGAAATGGAAAATATAACATAAACATGTATCTTTTACTAATTTAATATAAATATAGGTTTATATAACTAATCTATTTGTCTATAAATATTCCTTATAAATACAAAAACATTTCATACATAATGTTATTTTATTTATAATTTTTAGAGATTATATAAATATTTTTATTTGTGACAAAAATCATGATGTCATGATTACCTTATTAATGAATTATTCAAATAAATGAATTTATAAATATTAAAATAAATGTAATTTGAAAATTTTAAGGTCATCAAAGAACATTATGGATGACAATGACATATTTTGGAAGAGTTAATTTCTTTTTTGAAGTAATCTAGATGTTATGACATTAAAAAAATCAATTACTAAATAGTTTCAAAATTGACATAAATGAGTTTAAAAAAATATTAATTTATTAAATGATATAAACATAATACAAATATATGATTCGGAAAACTAACTTATATACTGTTAGAAATGTCATTAATGATGTACATGAGGTACTATTGGCATTTTATAGTTACTAAATTAACCCTGTAGTATAAATATACAATAAGACACGCAAAGAGTTAAACTGTTTAACTAATGGTTATTCCCAAAAGAAATGTGTATTTCATAAACTAAACTTTTCTAAAAAACATTGGATGAGATTATTTTTACCCATAATCATCTTATGATTGAAATAAATTACTTTTGAACTATTATAATCTGAAAATAAATTTATATTAAATTAAATTTTCAATCATTTCTTAAAGTTTTTTTTACCTCTCTTATAAAAGGGCCCTTCTCCATCTCTTTAATTCACTACATAAAATCCATTTTTCTCTAAAAAACCTACCCATTATCTCTCCCAACATAAATCATATCATTATAAATGAAATACATTTAGTATAAATCCATCATATAGATTCCTTTTGTGTAAATCAAAAAGAGACACCTGAAAAGAGGTAATTGTTTCATCACCTCTTTCAATGTTCTTTTCTTCTTCTACTTACTCTATATATGTTGTTTCCATAATAAAATAATAACTCTAATTCCTTCAAAAAATGAAGATATGTTATTATTATAATGGGAGAACCATATTACTCCTTTTACTCATTGTACAAAAAACAATATCACCATGCATGTGTATGTACGGCTTACTGTCTCCACGTCATCGTGTAATTTGTTTTTCATGTACCCTTTATTTTTATTAGTATAAAGATAAATATAATGGATGTAAATAAATTATAAGACATGATTTTGTTTCTATACAATTCATATTCATTCCAATTCTATACCATTTCTCTATTAATTAAATGATATCGTCTCTCGTGTATACATATGACTTACCGTCTCCACGACATGATTAGACTCATCTTCCACGTTCACCATCCAAGAATGATTATAAGAATAAATAATATTAATATGTATGAAATATATGAAATAATAATTCTAATAGGATGACACACACACACACACACACAAACAAACAAACACACACACACACACACACACACACATATATATATATATCATTCACTTACTTCCACTCGATATGATAGGAAAATAGAAAAAAACTTTCAGGCGTTAGTACGGACAACCGTCTCCATGAACGGTGTCTTCCATTTTATTTATTAATATATTATATGTAACATCCCAGGTAAATAAATAATAAAACATTTTCATATATACTAATATTTATGAATTAAATATTAATTTTACTTTAATGGGGTTGCTATGTCCGACAGCGTACCCGAAACGCAACAAAGAGTTTCTTTGAAATCTTACGTTACACACTAGTAATAAAATAATGTTATTTTAAATGGTAGTTAACACGTAGCAGTTGTATTGGTGGGAATGAATTGAAATAACTAAAATATTATTATATATGTCTGTTAAATATTTTTACATTTATACAATAAAGGATAAAGGCTTAAAATACGAAAAGAATTCAATTTTAGGCATAGATACTCAAATACTCACTAAAAGGTCGAACTATCACCTTTTGATGGAGAACCCTCTTTAAATATAGTTTTGGTCACTATTATACATTCTATTGGACCAAATAAAATTATTCTTTAGAATCGGGACATTAAAATTTACATTGTGTAAATTTTTTGTATTTTTCTGATAAAGTTAATTTTTTAATGAATAGTGAAAAATGTTGTATTTTAATTCAAAACCTCTTTTTAATATAATTTATTTATATGATTATATTATCTTTTGAATTGGTTTTAAAGTTAAATTAGAATATATTTTTACAATTTAATCCAATAGTGGTCGTTGGATTTAATTTCACTTTGAAATTGGACTTAAACTAGTGTCAATCTTTTGATATATATTATTTCATAAAAACACGCTATTTGTTCTGATAACGGGAATTAATTATTAAATTAATTAATGTAACTTATAGGATTTTAATTTTTTAAAATATAAATCATTTTTGAATTCGTAATATCAAATATATCTTAGGGTGATGTTTTGGTATTTTTCTGAAAAACATCCATTTTTAATGAATAGTGAAACCACTATGTGGTACTTAAAAAACTAATTTTTCATTTAAATAAAATTTTACCACCTATGGGTTTTGAATTTCAAAAATCTGACATACATGGTTTTCATTAAGAAGTAAAATTTGGTTCAATGGGATTAAAATACTTTTTTGGTGAATCGTAACTTTTAAGTTTTTAATCGCGATTAGAGGTAATTAGTGTAATTTTAGGTAAAAATAATATTTTAATAATATGAAATGACCTTGACACATGTAATACCCTTATTGGATGTGTCATGGCCGACCAAGACAATCCATGAGTCAACTTCGGGACTCCATGGAGCCACTTTGGTAGGAAAATGACATTAATAACTTTTTATTCAATGTTAAAATGAAAATGTCCCCAACATGTGTTGTTTTACTAAAAAAAATTTACATGGGGTTATACAAGTCATATTTTTGACTATAAATATTCATTAGAAAGATAAAAATATTTCCTACCTCATTATAGTTTTTTTATAATTTTTAGACTTTAAATAAATTAAATTATTTATGACACCATGATGATGCATCGATTACCTCATTATTTAACGATTTAAATAAAATGAAACGATAATGTAAAATATAAGACCTAAAAATGGCAAAAACCTATTGGATGGGTGGATTTCGAACTATTAACACCTAATCCTCGAAATATATAAATTTGGGACCTTTAAAATCCGAAAATCATTTTATAATAAAGTAACCTTTTATAACTTTCCAAGAGTGCCCCTCCTCTCCTCTTATAAAAGGCCCCCACCACCACCACCTTACCCACACCTCACAAACATTTGGCTCAGCCAAACCCTGCCCATTTTGTCTCTCCACATCCCTATCTTACTCCTAGAAGTGTCAATTTGGGCAGAAGTCTTTCCAAGGAAGCTTTTGAGCTCAAATAAAAAAGAGTTACCCGATTTAAAGGTAGTGTCTTCTCTTGTGTTCTTATGTTTTATTTTGCTTATCCAACCACCTAAACTCTTTCTATTCCTTTAATTTGTAACAAAACCAGTATATTCAATATACTAGGATGTCGTTATGTGAAGGATTCGAGCTACACTTACACACACCTTCATCTAATGGGTAAAGATCATAATTTTTCTGTGGATGGCGAATTTCTGCCTCCCGAAACAATGATTGTTCAATATTATTTTAACACCTTTTTTGGTGACCATTAAGATGTCACTCTATTTATATACGATACATATTATGTTTTTATTTTCCTTATGCTTTTGTATTTTTTATTTGTGTCATAACTTTATGGTTTCCATTGTGGGTAAACATGATAATTTCATTTTAAGAAGTGCAGACTACCGCCCCCTAAAAGTGATTTGATTCGTTAATTCCATATGTGGGACGTATAAAGCTTGGAGTTAATGTTATTATATATCATGTTTTTCTGGAATTATAATATACCCTTTTATAATTATGATTTTACTCCATTAAATATGAAATATAAATGAATGTAGCGCTCATGCGTACGTACGGCTTGCCATCTCCATGAACGGTGCATTTCATTTCTCACCTCTAAATGTTATGTACTATTATAAATACATATATATTCTGGATATATATGAAATATGTGATATCCAAATCATGAATATAATTCTGGATATAATTAACCTTTTACCACATAAACAGCATGTAATTTTAAGAAGTTCATTTTTGACTGAATTACCAAATATCGAGAAAACGAACATTATTATATTAAATGATTCCATAACATTTATAACGTGGAAATAAGTTATATAAAAGAATAATAAACTTGAAAAGAGTTCATAAGAAAGTATAAATTAACTTTAGTTTATTATTCAGGAGATTAAATAGCAATCAAGTCATGTCGGACACGAGGTAAGGGACATTATCTCAATCTCCTTTCATTGAGGAATATTTTGTTTTATACACAACATTCATTTATACAGTGTATAATCCCCTTTGACTTTTATGTTTATTCAAAAGGAATGTTTTTATATGAATCATTTACTAAAATAGAAAAGGGAATGTTTTTTTGTCATATGTATGCGGCGACAATGACTTCTTCTCCACCGTGACCATTATTTGAGTTTCGACTTCCTCAAAAAGCCATAACTTTTTTGAATGAAAATTAAATACCATGTTTTACTTTTGTTTTATTTTGGAATTGAAAATGGTTTTCATAATGTTTTTATATCAATGTGTTGTGTTTATATATTGTGATTGAAAAGTGGAAATGTTATGTTTCCTTTATGCATGTTTTATGTGATACAATTATGTTATGGTTCTTGGGCATTATTATGAAGACGAGTGGTTCCGTGATAATCTAATGGAGGGTGAGCCCAATATAGCTCTCCAATGCATTGGGTAACGCGATGAAGTTAACCAATAAGGTTACTCTGAAGAGATTTAAGGAATATACTGTGATGGGTATTCCAAACAAAACCATGAGGGTTACTCCCTACGTAAGAATGTTATGAATGCCTCAAGTTACCATTATGTCTTATGATTTCTATTATTTATTCATGATTTGATGAGGTATGTGATTATGTTTTATGAGTAAAGTATGATTCGATGCATGGACTAATGTTTTCATTTCGTACTTTTATATCCCTTACTGAGCTTTTTATACTCATCCCAAGTTTTTGAAATTTTTTCACATGTTAAGGGAAAGGTACATGATGTGATGATATTGTCAAGGAAGTGTCAAGAAAGAATCCATGTTTTATTTTAAATATGATTCAGTTGATGGGAAAAATTAGTACTATCTTATATGTAACCACTTTGTTTAAATGTGGAATGTAATGCATGTTTTATGATCTAATTCTCTAAAACTCTAAACCAGAAAAGATCCTCAACTTGTATTCTTGAAGTAACTCAAGATCAAGTAATGTTTAAGGATGGGGCCTTATAGTTGGTATCAGAGGTCAGTTTAGATAACATTAGGAGTTAGAATTCTATTAAATGATTATCCAAAAATATTTTTTTATGGTCATATTTAAATGATATAGCATTTGAAGATTACCATGTTGCTTCATCTAAGACATGTATGTTCAGAATGGTTTTCCATAGAGGAAACAGGGAAGCGGTGCTAGGAAGGCATACAGAAGGAAATGACGTTCCTAATCAGCATCCTGAGATGATCGGAATTGGAACCGAACAATTTTTTGCAGTAATGGCGTAGTTGACTAAAGCGATAAATGGTGGTGGTATCCATGCATGAGATCAGCCAGATCAACCGCAGAGGAACATGTAAGTGGTGGAACATTTCATGAGGTAACATCCCCCATCATTCATGGGATCATCTGAACCTATGCTAGCTTAAGGGTGGATTAAAGCACTGGAGAAGATTTTCGATGTCATGGGTGTTCAGACAATCAAAAGGTTAGTCTTGCTATTTACTGTTTGGAGGGTGAAGCAGATCAATGGTGGTCGATGGTTAAAAATATCAGGGACACTGATGAGATTGATGCTCTCGACTAGGATGAATTCAATGGTATGTTTCTTTAGAAGTATTTTTCTAAGGCTGTTCGACTTAGGATGGAAAAACATTTCCTAGAATTGAGGCAAGAGGAAGACTCGTTGGATGCCTATGGAGAAAGGTTCTCTCGATTGGCATGGTATGCTCCAAATTTTATCCGAGACCTTGATAGTAAAATCAATCATTTTTACTCAGGATTAAAGCCAAAATATCGAAGGGATTTAGCTTCTCGCGAGTTCAAGAGTTATGAAAAGATTGTTTTATGTGCTGAGAAGGTGGAAATGGAGTTTGTCGATGATCAAGTGTTCTCTAACAACCAGAAGAAGAAGAGACTGAGGTGGCACGAGAAAGGAAATAATTCTTCAAAAAGGTATGACGGTAAGAAAACTATGTTTCCAGTTTGTGATAAATGTGGAAAAAGGCATGCTGGGGAATGTCTTATGAATTTTGGAAAGTGCTACCGATACAGTAAGATGGGACATAAGGGTCGTGATTGCACTAAAAACGATCAGGGTGATGGTAAGACCAAATTTGATTTAAAGTTAGTGAAATTTTTTATGTGCAATGAGATGGGTCACTATGCAAATGAGTGTCCAACAAAGAGCTCGAGTGATGGGAAGTAGTTAGAATATAAGCATAAAGGGGTGGTGAAATCCTTTTCAACTAATTCAGCAGATTTCGGGCCATCAAATGAAGTTGTATCAGGTACTATGTTTGTTTTTTCAGATTTTTCCAGTGTGTTGTTTGATTTGGGGTCTACACATTCTTTCATCTCTGAAAACTTTTCTAGTAAAATGGGAATAACATCTCAATAATTGACTCATAAACTTGTGGTAAAAACACCTGGGGGAAATGTTGAGGAAAAAAGAATTTATAAAAATCGTCCTATGATTATCCGTGGAAAGAACCAACTTGCAAACCTTATTGTTTTACCTCTAGTAGAGTTTGATGTTATCCTGGGTATGGATTGGCTCTCTATTTACCATGCTATTATTGACTGTAGAGCTAGAGAAGTTTCTTTTCAGAAAGACTTTCAGGTTTTTACATGAATTAACCCTTACTGTTGATAACATATCAAGAGGCCGAGAAACTTGTAAAATATGGAAATGAATGTTACCTTGCACACATCGTTGAAAACAAGGGAACTGTTCAGATTAATGATACACCAGTGGTAAATGAGTATCCTGATGTTTTTCCTGATGAGTTTCCCAGTATAAAACCAGATCAGGAATTCTAATTTACTGTTGTCTTATTTCCTGATGCTAAGCCCATTTCAAAACCCCCTTATCGAATGGCTCAAACTGAACTTTTAGATTTGAAGGATCAATTGCAAGATTTATTAGGGAAAGGTTTCATTCGACCTAGCACATCACCATGGGGTGCTCCTGTTTTATTTGTTAAAAATAAAGATGGATCTATGAGACTTTGCATTGATTATAGAGCCTTGAATAATATCACTGTTAAGAACAAGTATCCTTTTCCTCATATTGATGATTTGTTTGATCATCTCCAGGGAGCTCAGTTTTTTTCAAAGATTGACCTGAGATCAGGTTACCATCAGTTGAAGGTAAAGGAAGAAGATATTCCAAAGACCGCATTTTGAACAAGATATGGCCATTATGAATTTTTAGTAATGCCTTTTGGGCTAACCAATGCACCTGCAGTATTCGTGGACCTTATGAATATAATTTTCCATGAGTTCTTGGATATGTTTGTGGTTGTTTTCATTGATTATATTTTGGTGTTTTCTAAAAGTAAATAGGAGCATGAAATACATTTAAGGGTTATTTTGCAAACCTTAAAAGAAAAGAAATTGTATGGGAAATTAAGCTAGTGCGAGTTTTGGTTGCAACAAATTGCTTTCCTTGGTCACATTGTTTCTAAAGATGGGATAACTATTGATCCTGCAAAAACTAAGGTTGTTGAAGAATGGCCAAGACCCACAAATGTAACTGAGATTCGTAGCTTCCTTTGATTTGTAGGCTATTACCGAAGGTTTGTTATAAATTTTTCACGGTTATCTAGTCCAATGACTAAGCTAACTCGGAAGGGTGTTAAGTTTATCTGGACAAAAGAATGTGATGATTGTTTTCAGGAACTGAAAAGAAGATTGGTGAATGCTCCAGTTTTGGCACTACCTTCCAGGAATGGTGAGTTTGTTATCTACAGTGATGCTTCATTGAAATGACTTGGTTGTTTCCAATTGTAGAATGATCAGGTAATTGCTTATGCTTCATGACAGTTGAAAAATCATGAGGTAAATTACCCTACACATGATTTGGAATTAGATGTTATTGTTTTCACTTTAAAAATTTGGAGGCATCATTTGTATGGAGTAAAGTGTGAAATATATACCGATCAAAAAAGTTTAAAGTATATATTCACTCAGAAATAATTGAACATGAGACAGAGGAGATGGCTAGAATTAATCAAGGATTATGATTGTATTATTCATTACCATCCAGGAAAAGCAAATAAAGTGGATGATGCTTTGAGTTGAAAAAGTAATGCTTCATTAACAATGTTGCATTTGGAATGTGATCCTTTGGTTAAGGATTTGATGAAATTTTTCATAGAAGTTGTTGGTGAAGGATGTTCTTCTGTTTTGTTTCTGGATTCAGTGAGATCATCTCTATCTGACAGAATTAAGCAAGCACAGAAGAAAGACATCGAGTTGCAGAAAAAGGTATAGCTAGTTCAGAAGGTTAAGTTGCCTGAATTCAACATTGATAATGATTGTGTTTTGAGATTTGGGAAAAGATTTTGTGTGCCTTGTGATTCACAGTTGAAGAGAGAGTTGTTATGTGAAGCTCATAGTTCTCTGTTTTCAGTTCATCCAGGTAGTACTAAGATTTATAGAGATCTTCGGGGGTATTACTGGTGGGACGGAATGAAAAGGGATATTTCTGATTTTACTATGAAGTGTTTGAATTTTCAACAGGTAAAAGCATAACGGCAGTTACCGAAAGGGATGCTTCAGCCTTTACCAGTACCAGAGTGGAAATGGGAGAATATATCCATGGACATTATTGTGGGATTGCCGAAGACACCTCAAGGTAATAATGCAATCTGGGTTATTGTTGATCGCTTGACTAAATCTGCTCATTTCCTTGCTATACGAGATACTTTCTCCCTTGATCAACTTTCTCATTTGTATCTTAAATAGATACCCAGGTTACATGGAGTTCCTTAATCCATTGTATCTAATCGTGATCCCAGGTTTTCTTCTAACTTTTGGAAAGGACTTCAGAAGTCGTTGGGTACTGAATTAAATTTTAGTACAGATTTTCATCCTCAATCAGATGGGCAGTTAGAAAGAACGATTCAGACTTTGGAGGATATTCTACGTGCTTGTTCGATGGATTATCAGGGAAGTTGGGACAAACATCTTTCTTTGGTTGTGTTTTCTTATAATATTATTTTTCATTCCAGTGTACATATGGCTCCATTTGAGGCATTATATGGTAAACGGTGTCGAACACCAGCTTTTTGCGATAAAGTGGGTGAAAGGAAGCTGATGGGACTAGAATTGGTAGAAGAGATGGTAGAAAAAGTTCAGTTCATTCAGAAACACATGAGACAGCTCAGAGCAGGCAGAAGAGTTATGCGGATAACCGGAGGAAGGATCAATCTTTTGAGGTTGGTGATCATGTTTTTCTCAAAGTTTCACCATGGAAAAGTGTAATGTGATTCGGTAAGAAAGGAAAGCTGAGTCCAAGGTTCATTGGACCATATGAAATTCTGGATAAATTTGGATCAGTTGCTTACCGAGTGGCTTTACCTCTGAGTTTACCTCAGGTACACAATGTTTTTCATGTTTCGATGTTGAGAAAGTATATGCCAGATCCATCTCATGTTTTGGGCCCAGAGGTATTTCAGTTAGAAGAGAATCTCTCTTAAGAAGAACAACCAGTCCAGATTCTTGACCAAAGAGAGCAAGTGTAGCGAAATAAGGTAATTCACCAGGTAATGGTTTTGTGGAAAAACCATATGGTTGAAGAGGCAACGTGGGAATATGAAAATGCTATGATGGATAAATACCCCCACTTATTTTGATAAGTGAATAAAATTGCGAGAAAGCAATTCCCAAAAGGGGGGAAGGATATAACATCCCAGGTAAATAAAGAATAAAAAATTTTCATATTTAATATTATTTATGAATTAAATATTAATTTTACTTTAAAGGGTTGATATGTTCGATAGAGTACCGGATACACAACAATGAGTTTCTTTGAAATCTTACGTTGCACACTAGTAATCAAATAATATTATATTAAATGGTAGTTAACACGTAGCCATTGTATTGGTGGGAAAGAATAGAAATAACTAAAATATGATTATATATGTTTGTTAAATGTTTTTACATTTATCCAATAAAGGACAAAGTCTTAAAATATGAAAAGAATTCAATTTTAGGCATAAATACTCTAATATTCACTAAAAGGTCAAACTATCGCCTTTTAATGGAGAAACCTCATTAAATATAGTTTTGGTCACTCTTATACTTTCTATTGGACCAAATAAAATTCTTCTTTATAATCGGTACATCAAAATTTACTTTGTGTAAATTTTTGGTATTTTTATGATAAAGTTCATTTTTTAATGAATAGTGAAAAATGTTGTATTTAAATTCAAAACCACATTTTAATCTAATTTATTTATATTATTATATTATATATTGAATTGGTTTTAAAGTGAAATTAGAATATATTTTTAACATTTAATCCAATAGTGGTCGTTGGAATTAATTTCACTTTGAAATTGGAGTTAAACTAGTGTCAATCATTTGATATATATTATTTCATAAAAACATGCTATTTGTTCTGACAGCGGGAATTGATTATTAAATTAATTAATTTAACTTAAATGATTTTTATTTTTTAAAATAGACATCATTTTTGAATTCGGATGTTCAAATATAGCTTAGGGTGAAGTTTTGGTATTTTTCTGAAAAACATCAATTTTTAATGAATAGTGAAACCACTAAGTGGTACTTAAAAAAATGATTTTTTTGTTTAAATAAAATTTTACCACCTCTTTGTTTTGAATTTCAAAAATCAGACATACATGGTTGTCATTATAAAGTAAAATTTGGTTCAATGGGATTAAAATAATTTTTTGGTGAATAGTAACTTTTAAGTTTTAATCGCGATTAGAGGTAATTGGTGTAATTTAAGGTAAAAATAATGTTTTAATAATATGAAATGACATTGACACATGTCCTACCCTTATTTTATGTGTCATGTCCGACCAAGACAATCCATGGGTCATATTGGGGACCCCATGGAGCCACTTTTGTAGGAAAATGACATTAATACCTTTTTATTTAATGTTAAAATGAAAATGTCACAAACATGTGTTGATTTACGAAAACAGTTTTTACATTGGTTTATACAAGTAATATTTTTGACTATAAATATTCATTAGAAAGATAAAAAGATTTCCTATATCATAATATATGCTTTATAATTTTTAGACAATAAATAAAGTAAATTATTTATGACACCATGATGATATAGTGATTACCTCATTATTTAACGATTTAAATAAAATGAAAAGATAATGTAAAATCTAAGACCTAAACTTGTCAACAACCTACTGGATGGGTGGATTTCGAACTCTTATCACCTTATCCTCGAAATATATAATTTTGGGACATTTAAAATCCGAAAATCATTTTATAATAAAGTAACCTTTTATAACTTTCCAAGAGTGCCCATCCTCTCCTCTTATAAAAATTCCCCACCTCTACCACTATACCCACACCTTTCAAGCCTTTGGCTTGGCCAAAACCTACCCATTTTGTCTCTCCACATCCCTCTTTTACTACTAGAAGGCTCACTTTGGACATAAGTCTTTCCAAGGAATCCTTTGAGCTCAAATCAAAAAGAGTTACCCAATTTAATGGTAGTGTCTTCTGTTATGTTATTATGTTTTATTTTGCTTCTCCAACCCCCTAAAATCTTTATATTCATTTATTTTGTAACAAAACCAGTAACATAAATATACTAGGATGTTTTTATGTGAAGTATTCGAGCTACAATTACACACACCTTCGTCTAATAGTTAAAGAACATAATATTTCTGTGGATGGAAAGTTTCTGCCTCACGAAACGATGATTGTTCAATATTATTTTAACACCTTTCATGGTGGCCATTAATATGTCACTATATTTATATATGATATATATTATGTTTATGTTTTCTTTATGCTTCTTTATTTTTCATTTGTGGCATACCTTTAGGATTTCCCTTATCGAAAACATGATAATTTCATTTTAGGATGTGCGGACTACCGCCCCCTCAAAGTGATTTGATTCGTCAATGCCATATGTGGGATGTATAAAGGATGGAGTTAATGTTATTATATATGATGTTATACTGGAATTATAATATACCCTTATATAATTATGATTTCACTCCATTAAATACGAAATATAAATGAAAGTAGCGGTCATGCATACGTATGACTTACCTTCTCCATGAACGGTGCATTTTATTTCTTACCTCTAAATGTTATGTACTATTATAATTACATTTATATGCTGGATATATATGAAATATATGATATCCAAATCAGGAATATCATTCTGTATATAATAAACCTTTGACCACATAAACAACATGTAATTGTAAGAAGTACATTTTTGACTTAAGTACCAAATATCGACAAAACGAACTTTATTAAATTAAATGATTACATAACGTTTATAACATCGAAATAAGTTATATAAAAGGAATAATAAACTTGAAAAAGGTTCGTAATCAATTAAGAATTAACTTTAGTTTATTATTCATGAGATTAAAGATCAATCGAGTCACGTCGGACACAAGGTAAGGGACATCGTCTCAATATCCTTTCATTGAGGCATATTTTTTTATACACAACTTTCTTTTAGATGGTGTATAAACCCCTTTGACTTTTACGTGTATTCAAAAAGAATATTTTTATACAAAGCGTTTACTAAAAGACAAAAGGGAATGTTTTTTTTGTTGTACGTATGCGGCGACAACGACTTCTCCACCTCCGTGACCATTATTTGAGTTTCAGCTTCCTCTACAAGCCATAACTTTTTTGAATGAAAAATAAATACCGTGTTTTAATTTTATTTTATTTTGTTATTGAAATAGGTTTTCATAATGTTTTTATATCAATGTGTTGTATTGATATCTTTTGACTGAAAAGTGGAATTTTTTTGTTTCCTTTATGCATGTTTTATGTGATACGATTATGTTATGGTTCTTGGGCATTGTTATGAAGATGGGTGGTTACGTGATAAACTAAGGGCGGGTGAGCCCGATATATCTCTCCAACAAATTGGGTAATGCGAAGGAGTTAAACGTTAAGGATTCTCCAAAGAGATTTAGGGAATATACTACGATGGGTATTCCAAATGTAACCATGAGGGTTACTCCCTACGTAAGAATGTTATGAATGCCTCAAGTTACCTTTATGTCTTATGATTTATATGATTTATTCATGATTTGATGAGGTATGTGATTATGTTTTATGAGTAAAGTATGATTCCATGCATGGACTAATGTTTTTATTTCGTACATTTATATCCCTTACTGAGCTTTTTATGCTCATCCCAAGTTCTTGAAATGTTTTTCACAGGTCAAGGGAAATTACATGATGTGATGATAGTGTCAAGGAAGTGTCAAGAAAGAATCCATGTTTTATATTAAATATGATTACGTTGAAGGAAAAATGAGTACTATCTTTTATGTAACCACATTGTTTAAATGTGGAATATAATGCATGTTTTATGATCTAATTTTCTAAAACTCTAAACCTGAAAAGATCCTCAACGTGTATTCTTGAAGTAACTCAAGATTATGTAATGTTTAAGGCTGGGGCCTTATATTATATATATTTATATATGGAATAAATATGATTTATAAATAATATTTTACATTCTCTAAGTATGTAAATTATGATCTACGTAAAACGGTCAAGAATAAAAAGTCAAAACATGTATGATAAAGAAAATTATTATTACCTGAAATGTTGCATTAACTTGGAATTTTAATAAATGGGTAATATAAAGTCCTAAAATAATCATATATGAAGTCATAAATTTTGTTATGATTCTGATATAAGTTTATAATATGCCTAAAAACATTATAATTGAGTTTCAAACATGTTTTGAGAGTATCAGATCTAAGGTAAGGGTTAATTCCTCAATCTCATTATTATATGAGATTGTTTATGTGTAAGTATTTTCTGGGACATATTTATCATCCATGACCATGTTTCATAAAAATGTTTTAAAAAGAAGTATTTTTATGGTTTATGGAAGGGACTCTTTAACTTGATCATCATTTTAAATGTTTGAATGATTTATTTTTCTAAATATTTTTAATTAATGTCCATGTTTTCAAAATGATTTGAAGTATTTATTTATATGAACATAATTGTTTTAAAATGTTAATTCCATTAAAAATATTCAATGTGGTATGGGAATCCCTAATTTAGAAATCACATTGAACTGACATCTTTTATTAATTGTGTGGCTTTTAAACGATTTTAAGAGAAAAGGCAACATTTCTATGAAATAGTTTTACTGATTATTTTCATTTTCATAAATATCCATTATTGAATATTATTCTTGACTGAGGTTAATTTATTACAATAAAATCTTCATATTTTATTGAATGTGATTTGATATGTTTGACACTGGATATGATATTTTCAAACCATTCATGGTTTATGGTTAATGTAATAACATTTTGTATACTATTTTTAATATGAATGCTTATGTTATGTTTCACCCTTTTCATAAGAGAAATCAATTTGAAATAGTAAGTGAATGGTAGTGAATTACAAATCCCCTTGATGCATAGAGAGGTCTCATTAGACAAGTTACTTTCTTTGTCTTAAGACCTTGATATAATATTTGTGAATGTTCATGGCACAAGGCCTTGACGTAGTGGTCAGAATGCCTGGCATTATGCATTCCATTGTTATGTAAAAAGTTATTACATGTGACTGTTAGAGTATTATAATATCCATGTGCATGTTTATATGGTAATGTTTGATTTATTTTTTTCTATATTATGTTCATTTTTATGTTTAAAAGGATATTTTTTTATTATATATCTTGCCTTAAATGTTTATAACTTCCACGCAATTATTTACCCTTGCTGAGCATCTGAGCTCACCCCATTTTATGTTTTATTTTCCCAGGATTCCAAGAAGTATATTATGAGTGATATGAGGGATTATAATTGGGTAATAATGGAGTTATAAAAGGATTTTCGTTGTTGTATTATATATCAGAAATTATAATGTAATGTTCAAGTCTGTAACTAATTTTCGTAGACTTAAACTGATCAGTCCATCTTGACTTGATTACTTGTAATCAAGAAAATTTATTAAAAAAATGCACCAGATCCAGGCTTCTAGGGTCAGGGCGATACACTAATACTATGGTAGTCAAACCTATTGTGAAACCTTACTTTTCAAACACCAAATCATGGTAAACATATTTACAATGAAATTCATGGTAAGCATGCCCACTGTAATATTTACCCACCAACCCAACCATTAATCTACCATCTATGCTCTCATAATACATCTCAAGACACAACATCCACTAATGAGAAAGATCCCACTCGAATTATTCTTGAATGAGATCCATGGATGGGGTACTTCTCTAAAAGTCTACCCCACTATTTATCTGCCATCCTGAAGAGAAACAAGGATCCACCTACCATGTGGATACCACCTTATTCTACCACCAAATGATTTGATATGATGATGGAGTGTAGCCAATATACTAGAATAATCATGGAAGCATACACTCTAATTTTAACACCACACTATCTTTATATGAGTTATAGATGAGAACCCCGCATTTGAAGATGACATTCCTATATAGATTTAGAAGGAGGTTTGACATTCCATTCCATCTCAGAGGAGAATGATGCTTGTTGACTCCAAAGTTAAGCAATAAGGTACCAAGATCCCATGAAAATTAAAAGGGAACAAGAGATAAACATTGAATTTAATTCCATGATATCTAATAACCCACCATGATTAAATAGATCCATTGGTGGGAGGGAGTTTCATTTATGCAGTAAGATAGAAAAACCATAATGATGAAAAATTACGGCTCCACTAATAATGAAATGGTTGTCCTTCACTAGAAAATGAGGGTATATTCTAAGTTGCAGATACTAGAAGACATGAAATATTATAGGTAAAAAAATTATTCTAATAACTATATAAATTAACGAGGCCTACAACTAAACTCACAAGGATATTTTTTCTTTAACCACTCATATGAAGAACTAGATAAATCCACCTTTAAAAAGATATTAGTCTAGATTATGGAAGATTATTGATGCCATATAAAATCCATCTAGACCCTTCTTCAATACAAGTATCAATTATTGATTTTAATGTAAATCAACACCATGTAGACATTATAGAATCCAATGAGTAAACATTTTCCCTCATAGAAGGATAACCTTGTAAGTAGAGAACTAAATAAGGGGAAGAACATTATATGATTAGGGATCTCAAACACCACCTGTCATGACTCTTATGTCGTTTAATTTTCCTTTCATTAAAAATATTCTGATGGAACTAAATACCCACTATAGTTTTTACAAGGATAATACCTTCATATACCTTGCTAGTAAATTTGGATCTTTCAATGATAATACTGACACCTCTATAAAGACTAATGGTTTTTTAGTAGTATTTCCTTATAATTTCTACATTTAAGTTTTTATTCTTGTTTACTGGTATATAAAATACAAGACACTCAGATTATGTCCACTATATGCAATTGAAAAAAGTGAATTGGATTTAAGAGATTACATGGTGATTTTGAACAAAATAAATAATGATTAAATAGAAGGGTGAGAGGAAAATACAAGGATGGACCACTTACTCTTTAAATAATTTTAAATCAATCCATATTTATAAATAGTTTATTTAAAAGTGAACTGAAAAACAAGATTTTGACATAAAGAAAACATCATATTCTTGGAGATAATCCAAGCCCCAGTCATAAATCATATTTTAGGGTTCAAAACATCTTTTATGAGGGCCCCATGATATGAAGACAATAAATAACATCTATCTTATAAAACAAAATCTCTTTTTTCACAATAGAAATTTGTATAATATCAATTCCATACAAAATTTTAATTTTAATCATTATTGACATAAAAAAAACATTACATATTTAATCTGTGATCTAATACGAATTGTATAATAAAAATTTTCATAATGGCTAAAGGAGGGGGTGAATTATAGTTTAAAAATTAAACTAATTTCAAAACCAAACCTTTTTATTATGGTTTATCAGACACAAATATCCTATGATGATCAGAGTAACTATATCAGACAAAGAATATGTCCAAAAAAACAAAATTTTAGACTAGTTTAGTAAAATAAACATTCTATATCAAGAATAGTGTATATAAAATAGATTATAGAAACATGTAAAAGAAATTCCTAAAGTAAATGTATTAATGACTTCCAAAAACATTATAAAAGATTTTATAACCAATAAACACAATATTTATAGAAGTCACAAGCTCTAGATTTGATTATCCATGGTATTAATCCTAACCATAATGCATTTCTTTCTACAGTAAAAAATCCCACAATCATAATGACCATAAAAAACTCTATTTTCCTCTCATACGAATCCATTGATAATTCTAATCAGAATTTATAGTCTTCATATCCATGGAATCCATTGATCTAAACCTACGGAAACATATCGAATACAATTGAAAAAGGTTCAAAGGAATTTTTAATCCAGAATCAGATTCATATGAATAAAACAACTCTAAAAAGTTTATAAATCATGTGTACCAAGATATTACAAAATAGAAAATTTTAGATTGGTTTACTGATAATGTCATATTCTCTCAACTCCTCAAGTGAAAATATATTTATAGAAATACCACTAATAGTTATATTTATGGATTCTTGAATTTGGATGCAATAGACTGAGATGAGATCCATATTGATAACTCATCATGTGCATCTCCATATGATGTAATTTTTAAAACACTATTTCAATGTTGAAAAATTCACAAGTCTAGTAGAAATTATTCTGAATACCAAACTATAAACACTATTACACCGATGGAATAAAAACATTTTTAGACTTATAAACTAAAATTATTTATAGAAATAGACTGAACATAGTCATTCCAATAGACTAATCCCAATCGCATCGATGGACTAAACTTAGTCACACTGATTGACTAAACATATCCATTTAGAAGGGTTGGGGTTTTTCATTATTTTGAACTTGATTTTTTCTTTCCAATGGACTAGATTTATTCATTTTGATGGACTGTTTTTTTTCATTTTGATGTATCAAAAATTATCCTTCCCATGGTTTGGACATTGTTCAGTCTTATTGACTAGACTATAGTTAGTCTGATGGATCAAACATCAGTAACTCCAATGTATCATACTTTAGTCAATCTAATGGATTATGCTTTAGTCAGTGTGATGTATCATAATAGTTAGGAGAGTATATATTTATCAATTTATAAATATTTTAATGTCTAGTAGAAAAAGTTGTTACTACCAAAAATCTAAAATACATGTAAATATAAAGTAAAAACATATTCTTTAAAGTGTGTTGTGATTTTTAAAATTGGGATTGAATGTGTAGAAAATAAAATATTTAACTCAACACTAACTCGACACTAGGATGTTATATCCCCTTAGTTTCATAAGAGGTAAACGAGAAACATGGATATCTAATGAACAAATTCCATGATTTCAATAAAAGGTTAAAAAATTAATGAAGATAGATTTTTAGGATTTATATCAATCCAAAGGTTTTCATGGTTGATGCACAACCTCAAGCACCCACCCTTGATGAATGTTTTATTTTATTGCGACTCAAAGGACAAAAAAATACATTAGTGGAGTAGTGTAGTCACATAACAATACACCTCAAATTTGATGTTATTTTTATAGTAATATGGGATATACACAATATGTGAAACTCATAGAAATGATTTAATTTAATGTATAAT
This sequence comes from Viscum album, assembly GCA_963277665.1. Classification (NCBI taxonomy): domain Eukaryota; kingdom Viridiplantae; phylum Streptophyta; class Magnoliopsida; order Santalales; family Viscaceae; genus Viscum; species Viscum album. The sequence continues at coordinate 2,006,390,288 of OY728126.1, read as the reverse complement.
ATAATGAAAGAAATGAAATACAAAATTCATACACTCATTATGTTATAATAACTGTTGTTTTTTTTGTGAAGGGTAATAATACAAATCTGTGAATTTATCATCATGGAAAAAATGGATATTAAAAAAAATTACCTATTGGATTATATATCAGGTGTTGAAATCATTATAATATGGGATGAAAATTTAAAATCAATCTGATTCCTTGAATGATGAAATTTACATAATAAAAATATAGGAGGAACATGTATTTTCACTTCTAATGGAAGTAATTTAAAGGAAATTGATCAAGAAAAAAAGTATAGGAATGAAAATGTTTGGAATATTTATTTTAGTGTAATGGGTTGATATGGAGGGGTGATCTTTTATAGTAGTTGTACATATGAAATAATGTGTAACAAGGATATTGAGATATGCATTAGGTATGAAGAGAAATGAGTTATGATATTAAAAAAAATAAAGGCTTGATGATAACAAGGTATTATAAATCCATAATTTGAGGTAATGACATGAGACCTTAAAATTTATTGGTTGTGGATGTCCATAACAAATATTTCTAAGTGTAATATAATTATGTGACATCGGGATTGAAATCAACTTCAATAATAATACTTTAACTTTCAAACTAAGAGACATTGTTGTTTTTATGAAAGGGAAACCCAAGAATGAAAATCTCTCTTACATTCATTTATAAAAATACTTTAGGTTCCTATCCAATGAAAATTAAAATTAGTTGGCACAAACAATTGTCCACTAGAGTCGAAAATCCATGTAGGATTTGGGAAAAATGAAAGAGATCATAACCTCCCAATAAATTCCCATGACCATAATAATTTGGGTGATAATTATAAAGACAGTAATACTATTCAGATGATGTATAATCCAATGGAATATATATTTATTAGATTTCATGATAGGGTGAACATTTTTTCCCATATCACCAAGATCCTTTAATGATAAAGTTTATATGTTATATTCATTAATTATTTTAAAAGGATGGAATGATATATATTGATTACTCATAACCATAAGGTATTAAAAAGAATAACATGATAACAGATATTGGTAGATAAAATGGTTTGGCAGATGATTTAAAAGCTATATACTGAAAACAATACATAGTTTACCAATATCCAAGTTTACTATTTTCTAAAGAAGCAACATAGAAGTAAACAAGTCTCAATAGTGAGAACACATCAATAAAATTGTGTAGTTTAGAGTATAAATGATATTGTTTACAACATGGCTCAATTGGTGTTCATTGATAATATTTAACATGTTAATTTTATAAGGAATCAATATTTACATTGGTCTATATCTATGATTAAATTTCATTGTTCTTGGGTAAAGAGAAGATACATTAAAAGATGTTGTATTAGAAGAATCCGACATTGAGGTAATTTTAATGTTATAGGAGAATAATTTTTTTTTAAATATTTTGAAGATGATTGTATATTAATTGGATACTCATACAAAATTAAGTCATTTAAACAATTGAAAATACTGTTTATAAATGTACTTAAAATACAAGACATAACTATTTCAAAAAAAAGTTGGGGTCTCAACAAAATATTGATGAATTACAAGAATAATGTAATTTCTATTTTGTGATAACTAGGTAAATCACATTATAATAAGGATTATTAAGATTAACAAACCAATTGAAGGGATATTGAAATGGTATCGATATCCATGAGGAATTTAATGATTATGGTTATAATTAATTAATAGGACATCATTATTGACCAAAAAACATAGATGTAAACATGAAGGATGAAAACTGTAAAATGTATATTTCTTAAAATTCATGTGTATCCAAAGAACATTGATGTGGTTTTGATGGATGTAAATTTGGTCAAATTTATAGATGAATGACTTGACTACATTTTGATAAGATGAACTTTGGAAAATAATTCAACACTAAGGACCGCAAAAAACTTCCAAACCAAATTATTTTATAATAACATACATAATTAATATTTTGATATATCTTTGGATAGAGAACAACTATTGTGTAAGATTTTTTCCCAATATGAAGTGATTAATGCAGAAGTGGAATTATCTTACCCGTATTAATTGGATATGATTATATTATTCTTGTAAATTGTGTTAAAAATTATATTCAAGGTGTTAAAAATAGATTTAAAGTAATTGTTCCTAGATGAATAACTTTATGAAGAGTTATACATCCAAAAACGGATGTTATTTATGAATATGAGAGAAATGTGTTTTTGTTGAGGAAGGGTTTTCCAGGTAAAAAAAGAACCAATGGGTTGTTGTTATAATATTGATCAATACATTATAACTTATTGATTCCAATATGGTGTTATTGAAAATAATATGTACATCAAAAGGAGGATTATTAATGGATTGTTTTCACTTTTATAAAGATTACCTAGTTTTTGGGGATCAAATGAGAAAAAGGCATAGATTTTGTAGAATTCATAAGGTTCAAGGTCCAAATTTCAATGATTAGTTTGTTGTGGTCTGTTCTTGTTTTTTAGTTAAGATAAGGTTGGCATGAAACCTTTATTTCCAAATTGAAATACACCAAGGAGGTTCTATGATAGTTTTTAATAGATGATTACAAGGTGATGAAAAAATTGGTCGATACTCAAATAAAATCTTCATGGGATGATAATTTAAATGATGTTTAAGTGATTTATTGTATTCCAATAATCATAATATCATTTTATTTGATGCTTATTTGACCTGATATTGTGTTTTCCACTTTTCAATTTACATAATGCCAAAAATATACCAAGGGTAGAAACTTGATATAAGTGAAAATAATTATTTGTTATATAAATGACATGATGGATGTCATTTTTTAATATATAATTCATCATAAAAATTTTAGGGATTCACGGGTGTTGATTTGTCTAACTCAATAGATGGTCACAAGGTGAAATTAAATATATTATTCAATAATTGAGTTTTTTTAATTTTTTGTACAATTAATAAGTGATATTTCATTCCATTTAACAATGTGGGTGTTGAATTAAAAATAACTATTTATGATGTTATAAAATTCCTATAGCTTAAAAAGTAACTTTAATACATTGGAGTTTAGGTGAAATCGTGTATATCACTGAACGATGATAAATCATGTGATGTAAATATTAATAAAAAAATATTATTCATCAATCATGGAAGAAGCATATCATGATTAAATATCACTTTATGAAGGATAAATTTGAGAAAGGATTTGTGGGGTTGGATTATGTGTCCAAAACACAAGAGGTAGTAAATATCATGACTAAGGTACCTCCTAGAGAAGGCTTTGAGAAAAATATTTTTGATCATGGAGTTTAATTTATCCATTTTTGTAGAGGTATAAATAAGGAACCCCAATTTGTTGAATGGTTTTTCCATTCTATTACTGGAGTTTCAATATACCACTTTACATGTGGTTCCATAAAAAATTAGTTGGAGGAATGGTTTAGTATCTCTTATAGTAAATTTGGGGTCTGTATTTCTCTCTTCTAAACATTAAAATAATTATATTTTTTTTCTCTAATAGTCAGGTAGATATAAGAATTTTATATTTTCAATAGGGGAGATGATTAAATAAGTGATGTTTTTAATTTTTTATTGTATTGAAAAAGGGAGAGAGATCATTTATGGGAGAGTTAATGATTATATATATTATGTTATATGAAGAAGTTATTGGTGTAAGTATGACATTCAAGGAATTATTTAATGAGGAACTATTCATTTCACTATTTTTTCTCACAATAACAATGATGTATGTGATGTTAGAGTAAATGATTAGTAAATAATTGATTAATCTATTCTAGGATTATGGTTAATGTCGTAAACCCGTGTTTAAAAGTGTATTGATGGGTTGTCAACAAACCCAAAATAAGAGATTGTTTGAAAATCACATATTGAAGATTTTTTATTTTTTGTGTTAAAAAGCATGATTTATGTTCTTTAAATTGGTATTTTTTTTTTATAAAATTCATCTTAGGAGGTCTAGATAGATTTTTGGGAAATATGGAGTAAGGAATAAGTCCATACATGATATCTTGTATTAAAGTCATCACTGTAGAAATGACCACATGCATGTGAAATTGTTGGAGTAGAAGTAGGGGATGTTTTATTGGAAACAACATTCATGGAAAAGAATTAAGGAATTAATATGTTGTAATGGGTTGTAGAAATAAATATTAAAATTTGGGAATCATGGAACCTGAATTGTACTTACCATACTAGATTCACACATGTCAAATAAAAATATAGGGACACATTGTAACATGCCATAATACATGTAATTTCTTCCATCATTATTTATAACGATTCGATATAAATGCATTGATGTCAACACATATGTAATTTTAAAAGTCAATTATTCCATTATGCTTTCTGAGTAGAAGAACAATGTGAAGGGGTTTATGGATTATGTCATATAATAGGGTGTTGAGCCTAAGGGAGTGATAAGATTTGGAGAGAAATAAGTTTTATTATAACAATGGTCATAAGGAATACAATATATGAATTTTATTACGGATTATATTTTTGGGGTGGTCTACATTTGTAGACATTATTTTTAGAAATGATCAGAAACTATGAGGTTTGCGATTTTATGTTCTGGCCTTTTGGAGTCAATGAGTGATGTGGAACCTATAACAAGAATTTGAAATAGCAGCACACCGTGGTTAGTATAGCAATATAAATAAATTTGGTTCTAGTTTCTTAAATATTAATATATATTTTATTTCATGAAGAGGTTTAATTTGACACATGTTGTGTGTTCATTTATGGATGAATTCTCTCTCAAACTCATAGAGAGTCTGAGGAATGAATTAATGATAACATGGAGTTTCATTCATTTCATGTAGAGACATTATTGAATATAAATTAAAAAAAATTCTCATGGATGATATAACAAAAATTTAAAAGGGAGAGAATATAGATAAGTGATTATTCGAAAATATGATACAAGGAGTAGGACATCTATGTTTTATCATGGATGATTGGGGATGTTCATCACTTAGAGAAAGGGGAAGTTTATCATTACATTAGTGTTGGTATAATATCAATTCTAATTTGAAAAAAATTGGAACTTTCACTTAAAGGAGTAGGGAGTCCTTTCTAGTTTTATGGGAAGTGAGTTATAAAATATTAATGTGGATAATAAACCTATAGGTTCAGTGAATCCACTCTAAATTTCAATGAATGAGAAGTTCTCTTAATTAAATTGGAGCATCATAACATCACCATTTATTTCACCTTAGATGTATCCTAGTGTGGGTGAACTGAGTAAAACTTATGAAATATCACTTTACATACTTTATTACATCTATATTTTTGTTACGGAGAGAGAATAATTTATCATGTACCAATAAAGTATGATTGTTGGAAGGATCAATTTAAAATGGAAAACCATGTTTTCCCCTAATTCATAAAAAAAGAGATGACCTGAAACCCCCATCGAGGTGGATTTAGTTTAGCCCAACGGTTGGTTATGAGATGTTTAGTTAATTAGCAACAAATAAAATTGGGTCACCATTTTTATTCTTAATGGAAAATACCAATGGTTCCCATATCCATAACTGGGTACATACATTCTTTTCACAAGTTAGTGGTCAATTGGTGTTTCAGACCCAATGATTCTTGGGGACTCATAGTGGTCGAGAAGATCGGAGGTTAGGCAAATTTCAACCTTGGGGGGGGGGGGGAATTGATGCCTACTTAGGGACTCTCTTATAGATTTATGTTATGCTCATAAATATCTTCCTAATCTCAATATAGGATCAGTTATGATACAAATATTACAATAGGCTAAGTCTCATTTATGTGAAAAAGATAGAGACGTCATTAGTGGTTCCATAATTATATATATGTGGGTTTTCATGAATTTCCTTGTAATAGGTAGTTTCTTATATGCAAAATCCATACCAATAAGAGCATCAAAATTTTCTACCATGTATTGAGGTGGTTAATAATATGTGGAGGGGATTGATCCATTATGTGGTATCTTATACATAATGGTTCTTATAGGAATAAAATCCCATGTAGTTCATCAAACCTATGATATTTAAAACCATATAAAATAGATATATATGAATGCTCTAAGGAATTGGGTATTTAGGCTCAAGAACTAGGGACACACCCTATGTATCCTTTTTATAGAAAGAATTATAGTTGATGTAGTTCATTTATTTTTGAGTTCACTGATAGATGTGGTTGAAAAATCATCTAATGGGCATGAATGGGTATCGATTTTTGAGATATAAGATACATAGGGTGACTTACATGTGGATCACTTATTTTTTTTCTTAGGCCTTAGAAAGGCTTCCTCTGTATCCTGGTTATTATAGGAATAAGAGTTCTCATAGTTCAATCAAGCCCTTGGGACTGACCACATGGTATATGTCCTCATATAGAGGAAACATATATCAAGACACTCATTAAGGATTGCACATTGTAATTTCCCTAGATAGTGGAATTTTTTTATGTGAATAATAACACTATTGTGAATCCATAGGCCCACAAAATTTATTATCTGTGTGAGAAACAAGGAACAACAAGTAATTAGTCATGCTACGTATGCATACATGGCTTATGTATTAGGATAGTGTCATAATGAGATTTAATATAGATCTTAGGCCTCTGGGATGAATCCTATATATCTTGGTTATTATTGGAATTATATTAATCATAATTCATTTGATTTCTTAGTCTACTAAGGGGAGATATAGAGTGTTCATCCCATCATAATGATTGTGTCTCGATGGTTGAAAAGTCAAGTACGTAGTGGGACATACATGGGGGTGGATGAACATTTTTTTAAATCTCAAGGAATAGGATTTAATCCTATATATCTTGGATATTTCAGGAATACGGGTCCTTAATGTTTTATTAGTCATGGATTACACACTAACATTTCCCTAGCATGATAGAATATTACGGTGTAGATGATTTTATTATTATGACTCCCTATGCCCACATGATATATGATCTATGTGAGAAACATGGGATGAAAATTATCATTCTCATTGCATATATATGTGGTACTTATTCACTAGGACAACCCTTTAGAGATTAATATAGAGCTCGGGCCTCTAGGAGTAATCCTACATATTCTGGTAATTGAATAAATCAGAGTTATCATAGTTTAGTTATTTGGGTATTACACAATGATGTTTCCTTATATACAGAGAATATTATATCATGTCTCTGATAGAGTCTTACACTCTCAGGTTTCCCAATTGATTAGGGTTTACACACCGATGGTGGAAAAAGATACCCAACCCTAGGATTCCCTATTTACCCAGCCACCTTTCATTCTTGGAATGTTTGACTCATTACTTGACATGCCTTCATTTCCTTTTTTAACATGTTGGAGGATGTATGGAAATGTATGGTTATGTATCTTTCACTTCCAAATACAATTTCATGATCCACCTGGCTTGTATAAGGGACTACACATATCATTGATGGCATGTTTTGTGTCATAACATGATCAATGATAAATTTTCTTGAGAATATCACAAGACCTATCCATTTGATCCTAACAGCCATCACATGATCTCAACTGACAAGTCTATAGGGAATCTCATTATTAGACTGACACGCCCAGGTGTCATCGGAAGAATTGGCTGACACATCAAGAGGGTGTTCTAAGGGTCAATGTGACAGGTCTCAAAGGGTGTTGCATGTCTTTTCTAACAAATATGGAGTACATAACGTATCCTGACTCTCAGGTCTGGGGGATGTTTTAAGAGATGGATGACATGCTCGAGTGCTACCGTGAAACATAGATGACATGAATTAGTGTTTCTATATGAGTCTGAATACATGTGTAAATGATATCATGAGGGTTTAATGGAGATCCCAAAGGGTTTCAAGAGACCTATGTGGAATTCCCGAGGGGCGCCATGTCAGTTTCATTGACATTTCCATAAGACTCTTCATAACCTATATAGTATACCGAAGGAGAGTTATGGGATATGGGAGACATTTCCTAGTTATGTTGTGTGTCTTGGGTGGTTTACGTGAATCTCTTATGGTTCAACATGTATTTTATTAACATAACGCTTCCACCATTGGTCATTGTTCTATCTGTTATATTTCGAATAAATTAGATTTGTTCAGTGTTATTTTATTTTACGTCTCATGTGATTTAGAATATATGTGGGATTTTCTCCCCATGTTCTACCAAAATTCCTTCGGGTGATTTATGAGTTATCATGTAAAGTGCTTATTAATACTATATGGTTTCTCATATTTTTTCTAATATCGTACCTGAAAGGAAGCTTCCCATTCGCTAGATCAGTCTCTCTAATAAATCTTCTCTGGTGCTCGAATGAAAAATGGACAACTTCTCATCTGAAGAGTAGTGTTATATTTTTCTTGCTAGGGTGTGGGATTTATTGGCATCCAAACCCTGATTATTCACTACTTTTCATGGGGAATATCGCATGAATCTAGTATAGTGTTGTTGGAGGGCCTCAGTGCCATGTTTCTTTATGAGGACTTGCCATGAATCACATTGGGGTTGTCGTATGTCTTTCAGTGGTGGTGAACCCATCCCATCAATGCCTCCTTTAATGGATTATTTCTAAATAATGGAGAATTTTTGAATCATTTAGGAATACTAATGGACTTTCATATTGTCATATTGACTTGTATAAAGGCCTTTGAGATATGGGTGTTCCTTTGACAGGTATTCGCGTGACGATAAAAGCCTTGTCCCGGATATTTCACAGGGAAAGGATGGCTTGTCGAGGTGATTCCATCAAGTTGGAATATATTTTAAGGGATCATTCAAGGCCATGATATAGACAACCGTAATGAACATCAAGAGGTTTATAATAGAGAGATTCTTCCACCTTTCCTCTCATTGTATCCACTATCTATTTTTTAAATCTTGGGGATCATGCGAGATTGTATGATTGTTGTTGAAGATAATTAATCAACATCTTATTGATGAATATCGAGACTGATAAAGGTTCAATGGAAATGCATGATCATTCCATGGAAAACTGCCTCTATTTTTCTATAGAGAGAAAAATGGGGAGTGTGAGGTCATATGGACATAACTGAGGATCTTTGTGTGATGTGTATGATAGGCTGGTCAAATTTGGTGAGATGAGCGGATATGCCCTTATGGCCTTGCAGTGTCTTTCAAATCTATAGGGGAACATTGGATGACATTTATGACTGTGAGAGGATATATCCACCTCTCATTTTTTATTTTCATCGTTCATTTTACAATGTCTTAGGGTCTTAACAGTTTTTTTGAATTTTTTCAGGGATAATATTTCTCCTCACAGGTGATGAATCTGGTGGATTTAATGACTACAGGAGGCCCTTGACTTTTGGATATTCGCCTTTTGTTTTTGTAGTATTTTTAGATGGTTTTCCAAGAACCCAATGGTTGAAAATCCGCATGTATTGTGTGTTCTTTTCTAGTAGCCACCATGTGATATCAGATTGTCCTTGGTAACTTCACAAGTGCATGAGGGTTTTTAAGGGGGATCTTTGGCATCTTCCATGGGTGATGTTCTGCCCATAGATCCATCATGAGACCTTAGTATGGGTACACAATCACATGTCTCATAGAGCCTTATGTTATCTTTGAGTCATTGTTCACCTTATCCTTCCTTTTATTTTGTGTGGAAAATAATACCCATATTTTGTTATTTCCTCCATTGCATATTTTCTAATGATAATATAGTGGGAATAAAAAAATTCCCCCCTCCTTAGTGATGTCTGTTGGGATAGGGGATCAGTTCTGAGGAATGTAAATGAATTCCTGAGTCATTAGCACTGTTATGAAATGGTTCATTAGGCTCTACTTGGTTTGCTGGTCGATGCTTAGTATTCCACAAGCTTCCCTATAAATAGGGTGTACAAAGAGTTAATCATTCATCTCCTTCTTATTTCTCTAGAGTGCTCTCGCCTAGATTATCTCATTTTTCAATGTTACTGGACCATTCCACAAGACCTGACCATGAGACCATACTAAAAATATATTTTAATGTTAATTGTTCCACAAGATTTCTTTTTCATAGTTTCCCATTCAATCAATCTATGACCTAAATTTAGTTAATTTTTTGATCCTTGGATGTGATGATTCTTAATCATCATGGGGGGTTTTTAGGATCTGTTGGCTCGATCATATGATCCACTGATAATCATGAATCTTTTGTGGCCACGTCAAGGTCACATGACCAAGAACTTTTCTAGGGTTATGCGACTATGTGATTACCTACAGGTTCAGGCGACCCGTGATACCTTCAAGAGTTTGTTGATTCGTGATCCTAATAAGAGATTTGTAAATACCTTTGTTTATTCATGTGATGCACATGATATTATCAATTTATTCCTTTTTGTTTGACATGGTTTTATTTTATCTTTTTTTGATATTCCACTTACTTCTATTCAGATGGATTTATGTTCTTGGAATTCATCCCACAAGATGTTGAAGTAAGATACAATGGAAGAAATTGCACCACAAAATGTTATTTTATAAATCATGTATTCTACCTTCCACAATTCTACCAGTTTATATTAGATGAAAATAGTTGATCTAATGGAATAGAAACATAAGTAATATCAACTTTTTGACATTAGGTCCCTTTATGGGATTTTCATTACCATGGATGCCCCCATTCCGTCCACATAATCACCATTTATACCCACCACTTGGGATTGGAGAACTAAAAACACATTATAAGAGACCATATCTCAAGGGGGCCATTTTTAATTGAAGGAGACCATGATGATGGGAATATAATAAAAGATTTTCCCACAAAAATTTGAATGACTGAACATGAAACTGATGAGAATGTTTATATGCACCATCCCATCATGCATAATTCTTCCTCCAAACAAAAGTTTATGTGGATTTCCAATTGGGAAATTTGATCATGAGGCTACTATGGAATGAACATGGGATGGACCTTCAAGGTAAAATATATTACTTTTAAATTATTCGAGGAGATGAAGAAGACTTGAATATATGAAGTTTTCTGGATCATGAATATGCCTTCATATTGCAACAAGGATATTATGGTAGAAATATTATAGCATTGGACATAAATGGTGAGGTTGGTTTCATCCTCTTGAACAAGGATTAGATATGCGGTGAACCTATATCAGATGGGATGTAAGAATAATTATTTCCACAAAGGATCACATAGGATGATGTAATGAGCACTCCTCCTCTTTCTTGGGAGCAGAACATGTTGGCTAAAAAGACCATCCTATAGGAGCCACTCCCTAGAGTGGATATCCTATTGAAGATGTGGGTGGGATAATTCATCAAGAAGGCCTTATATGAGCTAGAATCTATGAAACCAAAGGCATATCTTATGAAGGACTCCCATAGTGCACCAGGTTCTTACTGGCCTATGGTTGAGGATGAAGAATTTCATGGAGTGGGGATAGGAAATTTTTCCCATAATTAATCAGTTTATTCAACTAGCTGAATTCCGTTCCATGTAACCAGGTGAGGTATTCATACCAATTATAGAAAAAAGGTTGACTTAGAGTTTCCACTTTTCTGACGGATACCTCCATTATATGGGGAGTGTATCAGGTAATCCATCCCTATGCTGGACAAACATTATATTATTTTGCCTCATGTTTACATGGGTAAATCCCCCATGGGGATTGTGGTACCCTTCCTTGTTTTATTGGTTTGGATAAGATCTCATTTAAAAGGTTATAAATATCTAAACATCTAGGGTATTCACAATGTAGAAATCATACCATACTTTCAATGAATCAGTGGGGTAAGACCAGTTCTACTGAAAGATCAAAATATTTAGGGTTATGTGATCCACTAGGATTTTATCTCATTCAAAAACTCTGGGCCATTGCTATTGTGTAATATTTTTGATACTTATAAGGTTATTCTTGAGAATGGGATTATGTGATGTAACTTCATGAGGGTTCTCTTTCTACTCATATCGATTTGGACAACATTTGTGAATCGTATTCCCCATACCGGTTCAGCCACCAGTTCTTATGTTTCCAATAAAGATTTACATTATCTATTAATCTTAGATCTTAGAATAATTTGACCGTAGATCTCCAATTAAGTGCGATGTTTACTAGGTAGGAGACTCATTTGGATAATAAAATTCTTAATAATGATATAGAAATCGGGTTATCCTGGAATTTGGTTGCGATTTGGATCTTCTCATATCCAAATGGGATGCTATCTCAATTGGTAAGAGAGTATTCCAAAATAGTCTATCACAATTCTTGACCTAGAAGGAGACATGTTTCTAGAGTTCCAACAGCATTGGAATCCCATCATAAGGATATAAGGCATAAACCATCATCTAATTTTCCCATAGATGTGCCCACTAATGCTATTGCAGTGGATGTAAAGCTAGACAGTGAAGAACATCAAGTGTTTTTGTTTTGTATCACATCTCAATAGTTGATATATTTTAGGACAGAAGACCTAGAGTATGAGATCTATTTTATCATATGTTGTATAGAGTTACCTTTGGAGGGGGTTTCTCATGTCATTGTTCCTATGGGTTTTACATTTAAACACCAACATGAGGAGGTTGAGGCCTTCTTCAATGAACTTGAAATAACATTGGAATGAATCAAGGTTCAGGGTTATTATTATAGTTTTTTCACCAAACAGTGGTGTGGGGAAAATGTCAAATGGTTGTGAATGAGTTTATTTTTCCCTTATAAGCCATGGTAATATTGATTTTATTCCTATATTTAATGGTTATTGGTTCCATTGTAACCTTACTAATGTCATTTTTGTTTTTTCGACATGGTTGGAGGATGGTGAACATTAATCAGACTTTACATCCCATAAATAAACTCCCCGTGGTACAACTGTGGGAGAGGAATTTGACGGTGACCATGGGACCTGTGATGATGTGACTCCAAGTTGACGGTCCTAGATAGGGGTGATGATTTCAGCCTCTGGAACAAAGAATCTAGCTTCACCACCATCCGATGAGTCGTCCATTGATGTGAATAGAAAAATGATGTGATCTATATTTTTAGCTTAATCTCATCCAAAATCCTTCGGTAAGTTTGGTATAAAACTCTTCACTCCTATTTTATTACTATGGAAACACGTTCTCATTTTTACAAAAATAATAAGGTCCTCATCAGGAACCCCTGGAAGAGCAGATATCCACTGATGAAGGTTAAATCAAGTTTTTTATTTCTTCTCCACACCCATAACTATCGGGAGTAGCCTAAAAATAATTGTATATGGTGGTGGTGCCAACTCCATCACTCCAATTTCATAATACCTACATTCTAGTGGTCACACAACCAGATTTAGTGTTTGTGGATGCACTTTTGGAGGAAACTGACCCAGGTAGCTATCCTGATACCATGTTAGACTAAATGGAATAATGTTTTGGAGAAGGTGAATAGTTCTTCAAGACTAGGCACTTTTTTATTGGTTTCATGTTTCTTGATACCATGTTTTGATTCTCAATCCCCAAGGATAGTGAGAAAATCATATCATTAGGAAAATCACCAAAAGTGGTAAGGAGTCTCTTAATCACCAAAGGATGGGGTTGGGGTAGTAGATGTCTCCAGTGATAGATCTGAGAATTTTATGATCCTAATATATGTTATATATATCAATTACCGATTGATACCATATTATTTATCAGGAAACTGAAAAAACCCTCGTGTTCATTATAGTAGCATCTCCACCTCATAGTTTTTAAGATCTTATCATTTCTCCTCTGGGGGATCCTCCAACTTGATTGACCAATGTAGTGGTTTGATCTCATCCTTCATCAATAAATATTGTAATCATGGATCATTCACATGGCGACCTGGTCCCTAAAAATGTCATTTTCTCTAGGATGAACCTAGAGCAAGGCCCCAAGTTTGAATTTCTTGATCAGTTGATGTAGTAAAAAATGTGGATGGTGGTCTAGAAATTGGTGTTAGATACCCTGTTGGATGATCCCAATAATTGATTTGGCCATCTTTTACTTATGTTTCTCATCCTCAGTTATGATGTTTTTGATTACTCCTCCCTTTATTCCTGGGTGAAGGAGGTGATTTTTGTGATGGAAAATATTGGGGCCCTCGAATTGAGTGTAGAAGCTACAATTTACTCCACTTTAGGGAAGAAAAATTTGGAAAAGGATATAAATGAAACCTCCCTCCATGCAGTGGAGGCAGATTCTCACTAATACAGAGTTGATACATGGAAGCAGGAAACCGATTGTATCTCGATATAAATCAACCAACATTAATCTAAAATCAACCTTATTCAAGAAGAACTATCCCAATTGCAACATGCGCTTTAGATATTGTGGAATTATAACAATTAGTGATCTACCGGGATTAGGGACTTGCAGAAATCAAGGACAAATTTTAGAAAAGTTTTTGATTGAATTTTAATTTTTCAATCTTGATTTGGATCATATGATAATATGAAAGGCTCTAATATATGTATATTATTCACCTTTTTGTATGATATTTCTGAATAGATCTGTTGAACTCTATATTTTATTGCCATGTTTTTCTTCATTCTGGATGAGTAGTAAATTTCACTTCTCCAATATTATATGAGTCACAAACTATACACATCCCATTAATAATGTTGATAAACCTGAATTCATAGATTTGAATGCTTAAATTCTAACAGATTCATCTTGAGAAATGATCACGAATTCCCACCGACATGATATTCTTCATGGATATATTTGTTCTAGTTATACATATATCACTTAACATAAAAAAATATTATTTTGTAAAAAAAATCTCACATAGGGTTTGGGGGGTTCTCTTTTGTTTTCCAAATCCAATAGGTTTTGTGTGCGTAACTTGAATTTTTCTAAGGCCATATGGTGTGCCTTATAATCTTTTTCATTATAAAAAAGTATATCACTTTCATACTATAGATTAGGGTATTTTATCATGGAACATTTATTGTTTTAGTGTAGGGAATTCAAGATCAGACTATCTATCACTTTAGTTTAGGGTATTTTAGCTCAGACCTTCTATCACATTAGTTTAGGGCACATTAGCTCAAATCATCTATCACTTTTTGAGGGTCTTTTATCTTGGAAATTATGTGTCTTTATTTTATGGTCTTTTATCATGGACCTTCCATCGCTTTAGTTTAAGATCAATTACCTCATACCTTATATTACATTAGTTTAGTTTCATATATCTTGGACCTTCAATTTTTTAGTTTACTTTATTTTAGATCATTCCCTCTTTCGATTTCATTTTGGTCCTTTTATCTTATAGCTTCTATCACTTTAGTGTAGGGTATTTTATCTCAAAAATGGTTGGTGATTATGTGATATGGTGAAGACTTTATGGGAATGAAAAATAACATCCTAAGATGTTGGGTTCTTCTTTAGTGTTTTTTAGGATCACGAGGATTAGAGAGCCATTCCTATAAGTAGGATATGCCTCTAGTTGGTAGTTCAAGGTCATTATGTGGTGTCTCCACTCTTTTCCATGGGTCATGGAATATTTATGGGGGTAATATTGGTTGGGGGAGAAATACTATGGATTCTATGTCCACCCGGACAGTTAGAATGTGGATTATGTAAATCATAACCCAAAAGTTTGAGTCCATGATGAATGGATGGGAATACATGTCAAGGATGACCCGTAACACAATGAGCTTCCCAATTCTGTCATGGAGTTTCTATGAATCATAATGATTAAACATAGTTCTTTTGAAGGAGGATATGCCTTTAGATGGTGGGTCCGAGCCCTTTTCTATTGGAATCATTTTCAACAAAAATATGATCTCCAATCATTTAATAGGTCCATTCTAGCTTTTTAATGACTCAAATGTCGAGATTATGAGGTAGGATATGGGGGAGAGTTATCCATTAGACGTTTTTGAACCCTGGGTTAATTCATATATTAATTATGAATATTGATCTCTACACCCTGTGGTTTTTAATCATGACGTCTGGTCCATCAGTGGTTTAGTAATGGAGTGTCAGATTTCTTATTTGAGAAATGGTAAAAAAACACAGTGGCATAACATCGAGGATGTTGAATATTTTTTGATAGTTTGGTGCATAGATTTTTAATTAGGGTCCAAAGTCTATGATTTTGGATGATGAAATGGGGAAATAATTCTTGGATTGAACCAAATCACTATGGGGTGATGGGTTCTTCCTCAATGATCTTAGGGATCATAAGGATCATAAATCTAATTTTTCAGAGTGACACATGTTTTGAGGATTGTAGGTGTATATGCAGGATCCATAGGAATACATTCATAGTCAGGCAAAGGGTCCCCTTAGTATGGGTATCCTTTCTAGGAGATGTGGAAGGCTATGATGATCCCATTCACTCAAACAATGATGTGTTACTTGAGTAATGGGCATTATCCACGAAGGTTTCAAGAATCCTAAATGGTGTGTCACCCCACAAAAATCATTTTCTCACTGCGAGGTGATTTGAAAAATTATTACTCCAACAAGTTCCTTAACCAGAGTGTCTATCAAGAATAACATGGATTTAAATTGGGCTATAAATTTGACCCTATGATCTTTATACCTCATTCATTTGTACCATAATTTTTTATGCAATCTGGAGATGAATTGTTTATCAAGTGAATACTTGGAATTTACTCAAAACACATTTTTTGGGTTTTCGATCCAAAATGATTTATGGTCTTTCTATTTAGACCGTTATTTCCTAGAGTTTAAGGTCGTACAACATTGACAAAAGTACAGGGAGTTTATTTTTTTGACACACATGGAACTAATATGGAGGATGATATAGAACATCTCAATTCATATACTCAGGGTCAAGAGTACCCCTAAATACTTCTGAGAAAGAGATGAAAATGTTTTAAATCATAGTTCAAGGTCCTCATTCCATGAGTAACGATACAGAATAATCACAACAGGAGTAGTTTAGAGAACACTAAGGAGATGAGTTCGACTATGGTGATTTTAAAGCTCACAAGTGACAAAGATACATTTTTATAGTGATTCATGTGGTTTATGAGAATAGGTTCATATAGAAGATCCATATTCATTCATTAACAGTCAAAAAAAGGGTCCCATAAAGATGGGAATCCTTTCAAGGGTCCATAGAATGTTTTTTGAATCTCCAAAAACATGAGAAATAACATGTGTATTATGGATTGAGGTTCTTTAAATGGTTATGGAAGCACTCTATACTATGGATGAACAAGGTAAGGCTCTTGTGGACCATAAATAGGGAGTGAGAAATGGTTGATGAGTTGTGTAGTTTATTGTCATGTAATGGGAATGTTCTCCATGTAGTTTAACATCATGTGGTATGGAAATTGTAAGAACCGGTTTTTTGCTATAAAAGACTTTGGAATATTCTTGATGTTATTCCAGAGCAGTGACTTCAGACGGTGTGCGATTCCGAGCCCTGGGGTGGCCAAAAATAAATTCTTAGTGCGTTCTCACTAGGCACACAAAATAAATGGGATACCTCCTAAACGGTGATTTGGATCAGAAATATGAGTGTAAGGATGGGTCCAAAATGGGGTGTTTACCCTAGGAATGACATAAAACATGTCGGCGCGGGACGTTGGGACCCCTCGCCTGTTAACAGAACGTTAAATGAATAATTAAAATAATTAATTTATTCATTTAATGGTTAAACATAGGTATCTATTAAACGGTTGTTCGGATTGGAAGACCGAGGGCACCGTTGAGTCTGGAACATGATGATTACACTAGTAGGGGTGTAACTCTCGTGGGCGCGAGCCTTTTGTGAAAAATTCCGCCATGGGCATTTTCGTAATTGGCGGCCTCAGACGTTGACTTTAATAAATTTTGAATAGGGCCTCAGATAAAGTTTATGAGGCCGCTGTTGCGCTCGGGAGGTGGTGTTTTCCCTAGGGGAGGCTTAATCTTGACCGCGCTAGAGGTTTCAGATGTGGGTCATTTTTGGGCGATTAAATTAATTAACCTTTTTAATCAATTTTCTTTACTTAAGTAAACCCCAACCCTTTATTCTCCCCTTAGACTTCCTTGGAAGGAGCTCTTAAGGAGGAATCTCTCCACCACCGTCAAGCTCTCCTCTCCCACCTTCGAGTGTTGCAGCGGTGGTGGATCGTGCGGGAAGCGTCGGGCGAAGCCCTGCAAGGTAGGATTGTTGCAGTTTCATTTTAAATTTCTATATATACATTGAGCTCAAATTATTGCATCGAAACTCTATTTAATTATCGAGAAAATCCCATGAATTTGTATTATATTTCCTGAGCTCTCTGATGCACTTCTCGTAATTGAAATCTGACTTCGGAGGCGATCACAGTCGTCCGTCGAAGATTGTGGGTTTTGGTGTTTTTGGACGGTCCGGCGAGCGGGCACGGTGACGCGCGGTGGCCCCAGGCAATGACATGTGGTGGCTCCAGGTGGAGGGGGTCCCTCGGAAGTGGATTTCGGTGGGTGGGTTCTGCGGCAGGAGGCAGGGGTTCCTCCGGGTGAGTTGGGGCACGAAGTGGAAGTGTCAGCCGGTTGACGCGGAGGTTCGGGGTCACGACGCGCCACCCCGTGGGGGAACAAGACCCTCCCTAGGCTGGTCTTCCCATGGAAAAACGACCGGCCCCATGAGGGCTGGAATGAGGTGGACCGCAGGTCAGCACTGGGCCACGCGGCTGAGCCGCAGGCCGGCCCAGGTCGGTCCAGCCCAAGGGGATCTGTCCCCTCTTCGGACGCCTGTAATTTTCATTACGGGTGTCAGTTTTGTGTGTCGTCTATGGTAGTGCCTTCCTGGAATCAAGATGAACTTTTTGAGATGGTCTCGTGGATTTTTAATTTCCGAGACGAGGGGCTTGGCCGCGTGACACGCCGTTAAGCGGTTTTGCGTTTTTCTGGGGGTTTTTATTTTGGGCGGCGCGGACACATCCATTGTCTGAATTGAGCGTCGTCAGTGGAGTTGCGACCCTAGAGTTGGGGAGGAGATTACCAGTGTGGTTTCGGGAGTTGAAGCTGGAGTTGAGTTGTGGGCCCCATGGTTTTTCTTTCGAGCAGCATGAACCTTTTTGTAACTTTTTCATCGGATGTTCGTTCGGGGCATGCGAGTAGTAGATTTTGGGTGTTTTTCTGAGGGAATTTCAATGGAACAATCCGGCCACTTTAATTCCGCACAGTGGTGTGGGCCCCATGAGGTCCATTTTGGGAGTTGGCGGTGATTTCCCTCTTTATCACTGGGTATCCGTTGTGGGAAAATGAATAGTCAATCTTGTGTACTATTTCGAGAGGATCACAGTGGTGTGATTTGTTCGTTGTGCTTCGGGTCAGGGATGCAGGTCCCACGTAGCACCGCTCGTGTGCGATGCGCCGAAATTCATCTTCTTCTCTGGGGATCTGTTCCATGCAAGTGAATAGTCAATTTGACGTGTCTTTCTAAGGAGATCGCAATGGTGCGATGCGCCTGAATGATTTTGGGGCCGAGGCTCGGGACCACGGGACGCCGTTCAGGCGTAAAGCGGTGTTGAATGAATTTTACAACAAATATCAGTTGGAGGCAAGTAAATAGTCTATCTCGCATGTTTTTTTTCAAGGACTGCAATGGTACGAACCGTTTGGATGTTAGGAGCCTCATTCGAGATCTTATTAAATGTGGAAGAAAGTAAGATGCTCCGGTGGTGGTTCGTCCTACTGGGTTTGTTTCGGACCATAGGCGGGTGATCGCATGCACTCCTGTGTTAGTGAATAAATGCTTGAAGAGATGTGGTTGGCTGTGCCTAAGCCATTGAGGTGGTAAGATGGAGTTGTTACATTTACACCTTTGCGTTGACGTTGGGGGCTGTGTGCACGTTAGCCTTTGGGATGAAGACGTGGCATACTATGGGAGTATGTGAGAACGTTGGGAGGTACATGTGGTTGTTTGTACCTGAGAACGTTTGTGCGCTTGTTTGGAGTTGACATAGGGCCACACGTCGTGTGGGCCCCTTGTGCGTATCGTGTTCTGGTTTGCGTACCTTTGACCTCTTGTGACATAGAGGGTCCCTCTGTTCTAGTTTTTTTAACCAGCAGGGTTGAGTTTTCCCCTAGTTCTATTCTCGTTTGTTGAGCATAAGGGTTGAGTTTTCCCCTGGTTATGTTCTCGTTTGATTGACCAGAAGGGTTGAGTGGTTTTCCCCGGGTTCTATTCTGGATGGTTTGGCCAGCAGAGTTGCTTCGTGTTCTCTGGTAGAGTTCTTGTGGATTCGGTGTGACCAACACATTATGCGGGCACCGATCCTCTGCCCAGGAGGTTTTTTCCAGCAGGGATGACCAGGAGGCTGTTTCCATCAGGGCTGGCCCGGAGGTTGTTTCCTGTAGGGCTAGCCAGAAGGTTGTTTCGAGTAGGGCTGGCCGGTGAGGTACCATCCTACAGGGATGGCTAGTGGGGTACCATCCAGTAGGGGTGGCTAGTTGTACCATCTAGCAGGGCTGGCCAGAGCAGTACCATCCAACAGGGATGGCTAGTGGGTTACCATCTAGTAGGGATGGTCAGTGGATTACCATCCAGCATGGATGGCCAGTATAGCGGTGTTCACCGAGTAGTACCATCCAACAGGGATGACCAGAGCGGTTCCGGGTTTACCTCCAATGGGGCTGGGAATTAGTCCTCGATGTCAGGTTTACCTGCAGCTGGGCTGGGAAGTGGTCCCCGATGATGGTTCGAAGCCTCCTTCTAATGGAGTACCCTTTTTCAAGACAGGGCAGTGGGACTCATCGAAGAATTTAGCTGGGTCTCCATCCAGTGGATTAACCTTTTACGGGACCGGGCAATGTGGAACCTATTGACTTTTTCTGGGTCTCCCTCTAGTGGGAACCCGTCGACTTCCAGGGATTACCCTCCAATGGGGCTGGGTAGGGGGTCTCCTGTCAGCTTTGAGGAGACTTCTCGACTACGAGGCAGTGACGAGGTGTGGTTTTTTGTTCCCCAAAACACTCATGTATGAGGGTCGCTTTCCCAACCAAGATGCATCCTTGTGACGTGACCTAAAACCGTGTGGGCGAGTCAGTGCCGCCCAAAGTGGATAGTGTCATAGGGTGGTGATTTGATATCCTAGACTTGTAGTTCGGGGTATACATGCAAATATTGGGCATCGACGGTGTTTACTTTTGTAACTGTTGGAAACTCACTTTCTTGGGATAAGCTATGGGATGAAGATCCCCTTATGATCTTGTTCGAGCTTCTTGATTGAGCATATGGATATGTATATGCCTTGTTCCAGAACCCACTTCTTGGGTTTTGGTTACTCTCCTTCTAGGAGAGGTGAAGACGTACGGGGTATGCCACGTGCTTTCCGTGTCTAGTTTCTCATGGTTGGACGAGTCTACACTCCTGCAATAGGTAGTGAAGACTCGAAGAGAAGTTAATCTTCTCACCGTTTCTAGCTCCTTGTGTCTGGATGAGTCTACCTCCATTCTCTTGTTGGGTTCAGATGGACTCTCTACTATTACTCTACTACACTCCTTGTTGTACTCTTTACTGCACTCCCAGTTGTACTCCTTTACTTTCCCCTATTCGATCTACCACTCACCCTTCGGTACCTCTTTTTTTCCTCCGTCGAGCCTTCGAGGTATCCTACTGAGTATTTTGATACTCACACCTGCTTAGGATTTTCCCACACTTGGTGTGCCCTTGATGAGGATGGACATGTTGGTCGTGACTTCAGTGGATCTTAGGAGTTCAAGGGTTGGACCACATATGGTGGTTGTATTCAGGTTCCAGGTGTGAGACCCTTTAGTTTTTTTACTTTTGTTTACCTGTTGCGGGGTTGTGGCACTTTTCTGGTTGGGAGCTTGATTTTTCCTTTTCCTTTTTAGTTTAACTTCAGCACTTGCATTGTATTGTTTAGAGGTCTATGCACTTTGTGGTTTATTTATATCATTTGGAAAATTACTATTTCTTTTACTCTACACTTTTGCATTGAGTGAGCTGTGTGTGTCTGTACATGTACTCGGGAAAAGGACTCCCCGAGTTGTTTACCCTAAGGTGCTTGTCGCCAGCTCCTGGCCTATGGGGGCTAGCTTGGGGTAGTTGTGGCTTGGGCCCGAGTAGGGTCGGGTCATGACCAAGTGGTATCAGAGGTGGTTCGTTCCTTGGGAAGTTGTTCGGACGTCCGTAAAAAATAATTGGTTGAGATCTAGGGCAATAGTGTCAACGTGTCTTGAGACCGGCTCTCAGGCCAGGGAGTCCAGTGATGGTGCGGTGACCGACATATCCATTAACCAGGACCCTGATAACCCACATGTTGACATGGCATATTGAGATACTTGTTGCAGGGAAATTTTTTTTGTGCATCACATAGGATTGAGTCTTGATTGTCCTTCATGAGTCAGCTCCCCATCGTTGTTGTCGTTGTGATATACATATATGCTCATCTGATCGGGGCACTCCTTGATAATATTCAGGATGTCTCTATGAAGACAGACAGCTAGGATATGAGCTTGGGTTTGTGACGACGACCCTATGAGCTATGAGGCCACAGTCCTGGACCCATCATGCGAGCCCCTTTCTCTAGGTGGGCCGGTAGCAGCACCCCCACCTGGTGAGCAACAGACACCTCCAGCAGAGCAGACTGAGCTTGAGCATATGTTGAGTGCACTCCGTGAGTTCCTATGACAGAGACCGCTGAGGTTCAGTGGTGAGCCAGACCCTCAGGCAGCAGAGGTTTGGCAAGAGACAGTGGTTGGACTTTTTTGGCTTGTGCAGATGCCAGTAGATCTTATGGTGGCTTTGGCCCTAACCTTTTCCGCGGAGCAACATGGCATTGGTGGAGTCTGGTGACCCAGTTTCTAGATGAGTCGTCCCTTTCATGGGACGACTTTCAGTTTTTGTTTCGTGAGGATTTTTCCCCTCCTGCTTACACTCCGTTCAGATTCAGGAGCTCATGCAGTTTGGTTAGGGAGGGATGACGGTGACCAAGTATGTGGATAGTTTCGCAGACCGTGCATGCTTTTACCTGGACTTGGTCCATGGTGGAAGCATTCGAGTGCAGAAGATTGAGTAGGGTCTTTACTGAGAGATTCGTTCTATCATAGTACCCTTGGGAATTCCCACTTATAATGGGGATCTAGAGCAGGCACTGGTGATATAAAGCTTCCTGTCACGTTCTACAGTTGGTGGTGGCAGTAGGCAAGTTGGTGCTGAGACGTCTGCCGCAGCTAGCCGGCGTCAGCTGACAGAACCTCTACATAGGCGACTCAACGATAACTGGACTCAGGGGTGTGGCCGCACACCACAGTGGCCTCGGAGGGCACCAGTGAAGCCCATAGAGCGCCAGTGCTATGCTTGCGATGGGCAAGGTCACCTGGCACTGGACTGCCCGACCAGGCTTATGGAGAATATCGGGCAAGCAGCAGGTGCACCACCACGTCAGAGGCATCTTCATGATTAGAGTATTGGGTAGATAGGTGGTGCTAGAAGAGGAGCGGAAGGAGCTGGTAGTGGGGGACAACCTTACGAGGTCTTCCCATCACCACTTGGCGGTCCACGTCAGGCTCTAGGAGCTGATAGTTGGGACCACGGACAACCGCGATCTTTGTATGTCTACAATCCTGCAGAGAATGAGGTGATAAAAGGTACTCTCTATATCTATTCTACTTTTTCCAGTAGAATTGTTAGACTCTGTGTGTGAAATGCTTTTCTCCCTGCTCCTTTCTTCAGTTGTTACCACGGTGGTGTGGGGCATCAGTGTAACCCTGTGTTGGTATGGTAAATGGCGTGTGACCATTTTCCTTAGTCTATGGTGTCGACTCCTTCGCTTTCCAAGCGTGTAAGAGAGTTTTGGTTGTGATACATCGACTGTGAAACCTTGCGTGATTAGATATCCTTGGGTGTTTCACCATATGGATATTCTGAAAGAGGGAATCACCGGGCCTCGTTCCAAGTGCGGGTGGAGATTCCAGTCGCGGCGTGCGACGTAGTGGTTCAGTCGGGGAGTTAATCTGCCCCCGAGGGCCTTCGGGCCATTTGAGACCGTGAAATGGGATGTCAAGGTTCCCTACCACCTTTCCCTAACCCCAAAAGCTATTATGGGTGCATAGAATCTCCCACGTGACTCACCCGAGAAGAAGTTAGTGTGATCCTATGCACGTCATTGGCAAGGGCAGACCTTGTGTGAACAGATCAAATCCTTTGGTCTGTGTGTGGTTATGCGGGACGGTGCAGGAGTTCTTCTGGGTATAGGAGAGCTAGGTGTGGGCTTAGTACCCTGAGTTGTTCCCTGGTTTTTCTCTTTGGGGATGAAAAGCTTTAAGGAGGTAATGATGTAAGAACCCGTTTTTTTCTATAAAATACTTTGTAATATTCTTGATGTTATTCAAGAGCAGTGCCTTCAGACGTTGTGCGATTCCGATCCCTGGTGTGTCTGGAATTAAATTTTCAGCGTGTTCACACTGGGCATGCCAAATAAATGGGAGAAGTCTTAAATGGTGATCCAGATCAGAAATATGAGTGTACGGATGGGTTCGAAATAGGGTGTTTACCGCAGGAATGACATAAAACATGTCGGTGCAGGACGTTGGGACCCCTCGCCCGTTAACCGAATGCTAAATGGATAATTAAAATAATTAATTTATTAGTTTAATGGTTAAACACTGGTATCTCTTAAACAGTTGTTCAGATGGGGAAACTAAGGGCACCATTGAGTACAGAACGTGCCATTTACCCTAGGAGGGGCGCAACTTTCGCGGGCGCGGGCCTTCTATGAAAAATGCCGCTAGGTGAATTTTCGTAATTTGGCAGCCTCGGAAGTTGAGTTTAATAAATTTTTAATGGGTCCTCAGATTACAATTCCGAGACTGCCATTTCTCTTGGGAGGTAGTGTTTGCCCTAGGGGAGGATTAATCTTGACCGCGCCGGAGGTTTAGGATGCGGGTCCTTTTTAGGGGTTTAAATTAATTAACCTTTTTAATTAATTTTCATTAATTAAGTAAACCCCCACCTCTTCTTCTCCACTTATAGTTATTTGGCAGGATCTCCCAAGTAGGAAGCTCTCCACCACCGTCAAGCTCTCGTCTCCCACCTTTGAGTGTTGCGGTGGCGGGGGATCGTGCGGGAAACGTCGGGCGAAGCCCTACAATGTAGGATCGTTGTGGTTTTATTTTTAATTTAGAAATATATTTTCAGCTCTAATTATGGCATCAAACCTCTATTTAATTATCTAGAAAATCCCATGAACGTGTATTATATTTTCTTCGCTCTCTGACGCACTTCTCAGAATTGAAATCCGAGTTCGGAGGCAATCATAGTCATTCGTCGAAGATTGCGAGTTTAGGTGTTTTCCGGCGGTCCGACGAGTGGGAGCAGTGGTGTGTGGTGGCCCCAGGCGATGGTGCGCGGTGGCTCCAAGTGGCGGGGGTCCTTCAGTAGCGAAGTTCGGTGGGTGGCTTCAGCGGAAGGAAGCAGGGGTTTCCTCTGGGCGAGCTGGGGGCACGGAGCGGAAGGGTCGGCCGGCTGCACCGGCCGGTTAACGGGGAGGTTCGGGGTCGCACTGTGCGACCCCGCGGTGGAATAAGACCCGCCATAGGTGGGTCTTCACGCGAAAAAATGACCAGCCCCATGAGGGCCGGTCTGCGGTGGACCATGGGTCAGCGCCGGGCCGCGCGGGTGAGCCGCAGGCCGGCGTTGCGGGTCGGGTCGGCCTAGGCCGGGTGGGTCCATCCCCTCTTCGGACCCCCATAATTTTCATTACGGGCGTCCGTTTTGTGTGCTATCAACAAAAGTGCCATCCTAGATTCAATATGAACTTTTTGAGATGGTCTCCAGGATTTTTAATTTTTGAGACGAGGGACTCAGTGGCGTGATACGCTGTTAAGTGGTTTGGCGTTTTTCCGGGGGTTCTTGTTTTGGGCGGCACAGACACATCCAATGTCCGAATTGAGTGCTGTCAGTGGTGTTGCAACCCTGGAGTTGAGAAGATATTACCAGTGTTGTTTCGGGAATTGAAGCCAGAGTTTAGGTGTGGGCCCCACAACCCATCTTTCGAGCTGCACACATCTTTTTAATATTTTTCATCGGACGTCCTTTCGGGGCGTCCGAGTAGTCGATTCTGGGTGTTTTTCTGAGGGCATTGAAATGGAGCAATCTTCTCTCTTTAATTACACATGGTGGTGTGGGCCCCCAAAGGGCTGTTTTGGGATATGGCGGTGATTTCCATCTTTATCACCAGGTGTCCGTTATGGACGAATGAATAGGAAATCTTGTGTACTTTTTCAAGAGGATCGCAATAGTGCAATCTGTTCATTGTGCTTTAGGACCGGGATGCAGGTCCCATGTATTACTGCTCATGTGCGGTGTGCCGAAATGCATCTTCTTCTTCGGGCATCCGTTTCACGCAAGTGAATAGTCAATTTGACGTGTCTTTCCGAGGATATCACAATGGTGTGATGCGCTCGACTGTTTTCGGGGCTGAGGCTCGGGACCACGGGATGCCGTTCGGGAAAAAAGAGGTGTTGAACGACTTTTACATTGGATGTCTGTTGGAGGTGAGTAAATAGTCTATATCACATGTTTTTCCAAGAGGATTACAATGGTATGAACCGTTTGGATGTGAGGAGCCTCATTCGAGATCTTATTAAATGCAGAAGCAAGTAAGGTGCTCCGATGGTGGTTCGTCTTACTGTGTTTGTAGTGGACCCTTGGCGTGTGATCGCATGCACTCCCGTGTGAGTGAATTAATGCTTGAAGAGATGTGGATGGTCGTTCCTGAGATGTTCAAGTGTCAAGTTGGAGTTGTTACGTTTACGCCTTCGCGCTGATGTTGGGGGCCGTGTGCGCGTTAGCCTTTGGGATGGAGACTTGGCATACTCTGGGAGTATGCGAGAACGCTGGGTGGTACATGTGGTTGTTTGTACCTAATAATGTTTGTGCGCTTGGTTGGAGTTGACATAGGACCACACGTCGTGTGGGCCCCATGTGCGTATCGTGTTCTGCTTTGTGTACCTTTGACCTCTCGCGACGTAGAGGGTCCCTATGTTCTCATTTATTTGACCATCATGGTTGAGTTTTCCCCTGGTTCTGTTATCATTTGTTGACTAGCAGGGTTGAGTTTTCCCATGGTTCTATTCTCGTTTCTTTGACCAGTAGGGTTGAGTGGGTTTCCCCTGGTTCTGTTCTCGATGGTTTAGCCAGCAGATTTTCTTCGTGTTCCATAGTAGAGTTCTTGTGGATTCGGTGAGACCAACACATTAAACGGGCACCAATCCTCTACCCAAGAGGTTGTTTCTAGCAGGGCTGATCAGGAGGTTGTTTCCAGTAGGGCTGGCCAGGAGGTAGTTTCCAGCAGGGTTGGCAAGGAGGTTGTTTCTAGCAGGGATGGCCGGTAAGGTACCATCCAGCAGGGATGGCCTATGGGGTAACATCTAGCAGGGCTGGCCAGTTGTACTATCCAGCAGGGATGACCAGAGCGATACCATCCAGCAGGGATGGCCAGTGGGTTACCATCTAGTAGGGATGGCCAGTGGGTTACCATCCAGTAGGGATGACAAGTACATCGGTGTTCACTGAGAATTACCATCTAGCAGGGATGGCTAGAGTGGTTCCGGGTTTACCTCAAGTGGGGCTGGGAAGTGGTCCTCGATGCCATGTTTACCTCCATCTATGCTGGGAAGTGTTCCCTGATGCCGGGTTTACCTCCAGCTAGGCTGGGAAGTGGTCCCTGATGACGGTTCCAAGCCTCCCTCCATTGGAGTACCCTTTTTTGGAACTGGGCATTGGGACTCATCGATGACTTTAGCCAGGTCTCCCTCCAGTGGATTACCCTTTTATGGGACGGGGAAGTGTGGCACCTGTCATCTTTAGTCGGGTCTCCCTACAATGGGAACTCATCGACTTCTAGGGATTACCCTCCACCGGGGCTTGGTAGGGGGTCGCCTATCGGCTTTGAGGATACTTCTCAACTGCGGGGTAGTAACGAGGTGTGGTTTGACGTTCCCCAGAACTCTCAAGTATGATGTGTGCTTTACCCACCAAGACGCGTCCTTGTGATGCAATATAAAACCGTGCGGGTGGGTCAATGTTGTCCAAAGCGGATACTGTCATGGTGCGGTGATTTGAGCCCCTTGACTTGTAGTTTTGGGAAGACGTGCGGATACTAGGCATAAATGGAGTTTACTTCTGGGACTATTGGCGACTCACGTTCTTGGGCTGAGCAATGGGATGGAGATCCCCTTACAATCTTGTTCGGGCTTCTTGATTGAGCATTTGGATATGTGTATACCTTTTTCCATTACCCACTTCTTGGGTTTTGGTTACTCTCCTTCCAGAAGAGGCAAAGACACGCGGGGTATGTCACATGATTTCCGTTTCTAGCTTCTTGTGGTTGGACGAGTCTAATATCCTACTATAGGTAGCGAAGACTCGATAAGAAGTTCATATTCTCGCCGTTTCTAGATCCTTGTGTCAGGATGAGTCTACCACCTTTCTATTGTTGGGTTGAGATAGACTCTATACTGTTACTCTACTTCACCCCTTGTTGAAATATTTACTGCACTCTTGGATGTACTCCTTTACTTTCCCCTGTTCGATCTACTGCTCACCCTTTGGTACCTCCTTTGTTTCTCCCTCAAGCCTTTGGGGTATCCTACTGAGTATTTTTATACTCACCCGTACTTGGGCTTTTCCCGCACTTATTGATCCCTTGCAGACGATGAACAGGTTGGTCGTGACTTTTGTGAAGCTTAGGAGTTCGGGGGCTTGGACCACGTACAGTGGTCATAGTTAGGTTCTAGGTGTGGGATCGTTCATCTGTTTTACTTTTGTTTACCTGTTGCTAGTTGTGGCCCTTTTCTAGTTGGGTGTGTGTTTTTCCCTTTTCCTTTTTAGTTTACCTTCAACATTTGCTTAGTGATGTTTAGAGGTCGATGCACTTTTTGGTTTTTTTACAGCAGTTGGTACTTCACTTTTTCATTTACTCTGCACTTTTGCATTGAGTGTGCTGCGTGTGTGTGTACAGGTACTCAAGAAAAGGCCTCCCCAATGTCTTTATCCTTCAGCGCTTGTTGCCAGCCCTAGGACTTTGGAGGCGGGCATGGGGTAGTTACGGCTCGTGCCCTGGTAGATTTGGGTCGTGACAGAAATTTTCCATGTAGTTTATCAACATGTGGTAATGATGTTTTTATTATGATTTTTTAAGGATATGAAATGGGGAAATTTTCCTTTATGTTAACATCATGTGGTTATGTCGTGGGAACCAACATGAAATTTTTTTGCATGATATATTGCTTGTGTAAAAATGACACACCTAGATCTTGCTCATATGTAGGTAAATGATCTTGGGTGACTTATTCTCTATGTGGTTGGGATGAATTTTTTATTGGGTGTTGCAGATGGGACTAGTATTTAAGACTTAGGTGTCACTATGTATCCTTTGATGACAAAAACCAAGCCACACATAGTTTTTGATTGAGAAAATCTCTATTTTGATCTAACCCATACATATAAGTGAGAATTATTTCCATTTATGATTTTATATGGGATTATGATTGGAGATCTAGGAATCACTAGATGTATTATAATGAAATGAATATAGCCACACCTAGATTTTAATGAGCCGTGGAGTTTAATATCCTATGACAAAGACACTAGTTTCTTGAAAGAAAATAAGAAATTATGGTAGGGTGGAATGATGGATTTCTGGGTCTC
This sequence comes from Viscum album, assembly GCA_963277665.1. Lineage (NCBI taxonomy): Eukaryota > Viridiplantae > Streptophyta > Magnoliopsida > Santalales > Viscaceae > Viscum > Viscum album. Next base: position 2,006,360,711 of record OY728126.1, on the reverse strand, counting down.
ACTATGAATCCAATGGTAAAAGGAATCCTGAAAAATATTTTTCTTGAGGAATGAATTTCATGTGGAAGTCTGTCCTATATGCAGAGAAGGTTTATTTTTTATCATGTGTTGGTTGGACCAAGATATAAGATCGAGGAACACCTATGTATCCCAATAAAAATGAGAATCAGTCCATACAATGTTCTAGAATGCATGTGTTGTAGGAGACAAAATCATACAGTGGTGGTCCTCTTCTGCGAGGTTCACAGGGATGTATAGTTTTATTTCATGCAAGGGACATAGACCGTGCAGTTTAACATCATGCAATAAGGAATAATGGTATGGATTTTATGATCCTTCCTTCAGAACCATGATGATCCTATCATGAGATTCTATGAATTTTTTTTGGTGAATCCATTAATTAAATTTCTAAGAAAATATGATCTTTTCTCGGTGTTAGAAACATGGAATGACAACAATATATCTCACTATGTCGAGGAAATTGAGGATTTGAAATGGGTATTCAATGTCATGTGGTGGATAGACCAGGATATTGGATGAGGAAGCCCTACATATATCATCTAAATAGATAATTATTCCATACATAGTTTAAGAACCTCTTGTCATTTAATGTCATTCAGATAGGAAATTAGTCATGCTGTTTAACATCTTATGGTGAGGAAATGGATCAACCTTCTTGAAGAGAAATGAAGTTTGTGGTTGGTCCTAAAACAAGTGTTTGAGGCATCACATTGTATCCAATGATAATAAGAATCAAGAAGTAAATAGTTATTGGTTGAATAGATTCACCAATTGTAGTTGACTCTCATATAAGGATGGGGGAATTTCATCCTTCCTTTTCGTAGCTATTTTGTGTGTGTGGTGATTCATTAGTCAGATGATGTTTTTTGTGATGTTTATTATCATGAATTAAGGAAATCATCCATGCATTTTAATGTCTTGGTGTGAGGACATATTCTATATTGTCTTGTGTCATGTGGTTATGATATCTCTATATTGTTTAACATCTTTTAGTCAATATGTGAGACACCATACATTTTAAATTTTTATTGTTAGGAATTTAGGATTGATGGCATCTATGCAAGTATTTCTTTAGAAATATCACATTATTGGGTGGCTTAATATGCTCCCAATCCATGGTTTCCAAGTAGTAAGCTCCATTGTGATAGAAATTATGAATGATTTAAGGAACATACAATTTGGTTTACATCATTAGAGGCCTATTTCTTATTGTCATTAGGGTTTTGGTAGAAAATAATAGTTCACCTTAGAGGAATGAATGGAGGAGAACCATTTTTTTAAAGGCTCATACAATATGATTCTGATAGATTTCATGGTTTTGTAATCTACACAACCTTTTCTTATCGAGCCTCTACAATTCTTCCATCTTATGTTGTGATTGTTCAACATCTGAGAGCTCTCTAAAAATGGCTATTCTTAGGGAATGAATATATAATTCAATGGGTAACTTGTCATGTGTTCTATACACCAATGAATATGGCGTTTCTTGGGTAGCAGTATGCATGGGGGTATGGTTGGCCCATAAATATTGGAGCATCTTGTCTGGACATGAATTTTTATCCTTGATCACTATCTTTTGCAGTTTATTTTACATGGTTTTATTTAAGGCCTCTATATATTCATTTTCCACCAAATTATAATGAGATGAGTGATTGGACTTGATATTTTTCTCATGGTATAGTTTTTTCAATTCAATATAATATATGTTGGTGAAATTGTTTGTCAGTATTTTGTGAGGGACCCCAAACATGGTAATGATATGTGACTTTATGATGTTGGTGATGTTATTTTTCCAAAATTCCTTGAGGGGTATTTCATAAGCCCATTTAGAAATGAAGTTGGTATCCGTAAGGATCTACTGGAAATTCTTAGTTGTAGCAGGGGTATAGCCCCACAACATCCATTACCAAGTTAAAAAATTGATAGGAATATTTAACTGTATATAGAAATTATAGGGGTTGGTGGATACATTTTCCATGGATAAAAAATTCATGACATTTCATGATGAATTCTGTATAGTTCTGTATCATGGTTTTCTAGTAATATCCTAGCTTCCTAATTTGGTGGGAGATCGTTGGTATGTATTCATGGGCTCTGTAAGATCCCACTTGTAATTCCTCCAAAATGGTGGAAATCTCTACTTATTCTATGAATATAAGGAGGTTTCTTTCAAACCACACTTATAGAGAACATTATAATCATTTGCACCATTTTTCAGGGTAAAATTCATTATTTTTCCCCAAATATATTCCCTTTCAGCTCAGTTTTTTTTAGAGAGTCCGATATTGGAAATTACTGATTATGGGATCTATCCATCCATGTTTGGTCCTTTTTTTATCATGTTATGGGGTGGTGTTTACATCATTAATTTATTCCATATCAAATATGGTGATCAATGAGACCATTCTTTGATGTGTGATACAGAATATTGATTCTTCATGATCAGGGTTGACCAGGAATGTGGTTGCATTAGCCAATGCATTGCCATGAGCATTCTATAATTGGGGAAAAAGTTTCAACATTTCCTCAAAAGGTAACTCTTCCATTATTCCCCTAACATAGTTAATGAGTGTGGTCATTTCATCATTTTTATGGAATATTCTCCATTGATATACATTATCACATGTTTCAAATCCCATTTTATATTTATGTTGCATATATCTAGATGGAGGACTAATTCCATGCTAATAATGAGGGATTAGTATTCTTACTTGTTTTTTCTACAACCATTGGATAGGTGATAGAGTAGGAAACAAATTATTTGTTTGGAAAGAAAAATACAATCCGCAGACAAACACAATTTAGCATCTAGGTTTCAATCATTTTACCAATAGGACTTTGGGATTCTCCATAAAAATAAATTTCCCATATCTAGGGAGTGTTAAGGGCATATAATAACTCCTCATATGACTGCTTAGTTTCCACCGATATATTCTCCATGGAAGGATGTGATGCATGGAAATCATACAGGGATTTCCATTTCCTTGAATTTTGGGAAACGAACCGAACATTGTATTTTTTACAGAATGACCGCCCATCGGGAAATTTTCCAAGACAACATAGGGTTTAAAATTATGTTCTTAAGAGGATTTACATGTGATATGATATGGGATTCACTTTTTGGAAAGTAATTTCCCAAATTTTTCATTGAGAAGATGTGTGAATGGAAGTTCATCTCGACATTAGAGTATCTGGACATAATATCTAACATTGTCCTGCTCAGGTAGTAGAGACTGTAATTGCTCCTCAAATAATTTTTTCATGTGAGGTGGGAACCCAATGAGAATTACATGGAATACAAATACAGGATGAGTGGCCTTTTATCGACATGAGGTATCATAACTAGTGGGTGTAGTAAATACTTCTTGAGATATTCAAAAGCTTCTTGTTAGTCATTGTCTCATTGATCGGTGGTTACCTTATACATTATCTTGTTGAAGGGGAGATATTTTTTGACTAGGTTTTCTATGAATCTTAAAATATAGTCTTGTATCCCTTATACCCCACTCAAATCTTTAACATTTATGGGGGTGGAATTACTAGAATAACACTAGTCTTCTCTAGGTCGATGTTGATTCACTGAAAAAATGAATGGAACATCCCTAATGCTACTCAAAAAGAGAATTTTAGTGGATTTAACTACACACTATTATATCACAACTTATCCATGATTATTTGAATATCTATGAAGTGATCATATCACTATTGGGGTTTTATAGCCTTTTTTTTGACATAACATTGTTCTATTATCCCCAATAATGGCTTAAAGATAGGATGCATCACACACTAATATTTAGCACCATCCTTTTTAATTCAAATGAAATGGCCTAAAAGAAAATGAACCCTTGATTTTTTATAAAGGTAGTTTATTATTTACCATTAGGGTCCATCTTTATTTGATTGTACCCTAAATACCCTTCAATTAGGAATAGGTTTTAGAAACCAGTAGTTTGGTCGATCAAGATTTTTTTTATTTACAATGGGATGTATTCCTTTGGTAAATGCTAATTGTGGTATCTGGAATCGATGTAGACCCTAATATTCTAATTCTTTTTCTTGACATAGATAATGATGGTCTTCCATCTTGGTTATTTCACTTATCAAACCTACATGGATTTTATCAATTTTTCAACTTCCACATCTATATTGGTATCATGAGAGGGGCGCATCCTCTTAGATGCAAGATTAATGCCATAATTCTCATCTTGTAAACCGATATAGTGCATAGACACATCATGATTTAGTCTAGGAATTTATTTATAGTTATAAGAAATCACAAATAATTTATTCATTAAAAATTCAATGTACATAACATTCTCTTCATGGGGAATGGCAGAACTAATTAATGTAGTTCGTAGGTCCCCTTCTATTTCTATGTTCGTATGTTTGAGCTCATAGATTGTATAAGAGATTATTTCCTCAAATACAAGGGGGGTTATTCATGAGTTCATCCTAATATCCTTCCATTTATGAGTCTCTACAGACACGTTCAAAAAATGATGGAAATTTGGGAGCATCTTTAACTATTTCAAGGTGGGAAAGGGCATGAGAGGAAACATTTTAATCCCCTACTTCCCAAAAAATTACAGAGAGATACAAGACATGATTTTTTTACATGGTCACTGGGTTATGGGGGATCTTGGATCTCTAGGACTAGGTATTTCACCGGAGATAGATTTATGGGGAGCACATTGTCTCTATCAAGCATATTACATGGATTTTTAGGTGATATCCTAAAACTGTTGGGATCTACGGCATATATCTCATCATCAACCATTAGTTCTATATATACCACTTTATTGAAACCTGACTCAACATATGTTGATTCACCGGTCTCAAAAGGGTCATTATCTCCATGATGTATATCGACCTATTATTATATGGGGTACTTCAGAATTATATAGAATGATGATGGTTTCACCCCTGGGATATCAATCCAGGGCCTTCTAATCAAAAAATTATATGTGGTTTATTACTGGATAAACATAAAAATATATTTATATGCAATCTCTGCAAACTGAGATTTTATTTTGATATTTCTAAGAAGCCTTCCATCATGTTTATCATACCCAGGACTGGTCATCTATGTGGGATTCAAATAATTTTCCCTGTATCCCAAAAATTGGTGGGTGTGAATCTGGATGAGATTGATCCTGAGGTTATTATCATTTAAAGCCCTTAGAATGATGAAATTATTGAGTCTTAAAAAACTTATAGGGATCTAAATTTTCCGTTGATGAAATTTTCCTTGTCATACCCTTCGAACGAGATAGAGGCATAAAACTATGATGACCTGGTCTCTATTTGATATAACTCTACATCATATACTTTTATCTAAAATTAGTTTGGTATTTGGAGGCCTCTAATGACTGCCTCTTTGAGATATATTGAAATATTATTTGAATTAAGTATTTAGAGCTTGGATGGAGAAACCAAAAATTATATCATAATTTCAAACATTTATTCTTGAGGTAAGCACATCCTGAGGTGGGGTTCTTATTATTATGTGGCCTCATAACTGAGTTATTTGAGGTATATGGTCCTAGTTATTCTTAATAGGTCATGGAAGCATCCTATATCAGCGGCACGAGTCATGTCATCCTCCCCTATTATCTTAGTTGATTATATAATCATACCCCTACTAGGTAGTAATACATGAGAATTTAATGTGGATGACCACCAGAAGGTTCTAAAACACCTCAATGTATTTAAGGGTTTTTCGTAGCACCTTCTAATGGGTATCATCTAAATATATCCCCTATTTTTGGAAATGAATGTAATATTGGGTCTTAACATGCCTTTGATATCCCTTACATCCATGGTTCCTATATAAGCGACCTCACATTTCAAAATTATATGTACGGTACTCGAATTCTAAGGAGTGTTCATCCTTGAAGAAGGGGTATTCCTGGTGTATCATGTAATCAGAACCAATGATGAGTTCTTCATGGGAAGAATGTTCTCTTCTTGGTGGTGGTTCCCATTATTCAGATTGTGTAGGGATGAAATATGAAAGAGTTAGATCTTATATTGGACTAGTATATGACTCTCCCTCTTCTATCACATCTTGATTCTGATGGTTGTACCCACCCATGGGAGGCATATCTCATGTTACATCCTAGGATGGTGGAGCTATTTTAGTCATTCATAGCTCTTCCATCATAGGGTCATGATCTCGGTCAACAGTTTTTGGTGTCATCCAGTTGTTTAACATCCACTCATGCCTAGCAAGAACTTTCTGCCAACTGTCATATTCCTTTAAGTGGGAAATGGTTATGTAGGCCACCTTCTATGATGAGTTATTTAACACCACCAATCTATAATACCCTACTCCTTGAAATATATATTTGATGAAAAATAAATTCATGATATTATGACCCATACTTCTATGTAAATGGAAGTCGTCATGATGATCTGTAAGATCAAACTCATAGGGATTCCTATCATGTGGTACCCTGAGTTGGTTATTGTCCATGGCTACTGAAAAATAACTGGGGAATTTTTCATTTCATAAGGATGTTGTTTTATTCATCCATTTCAAATATATCAGGTTACCTTTATTTCTTTGTGCTTTGGGATGAGGGAGATAATGTAGTTTTTGCAGATCGACAAGTGGTGTTGGGTGGTCAGGACCAGCCTGGGTGCTTGGAAGGGCACTGGTAATTTCATGAGCGTGATAGTTATTTCTTAAACTTTTCCAAGCCTTTTCCCCCATACTGAGGGAATGAGACGAGGTTTGGATTGAGTTCGATGAATGGAGTCTTCCAATCATTGTTGTATTTATGAAAACTCACAAAAACATCCTAGATACATTATTTGGATCAGAGAAATCTATAAATAATCCAACATTTTTTCTATATAGATTTCCAAAAATTGTTCATAAGAGATAGGTTTTTATAGTGAATAGGTTCAACTATTCTACCTTTATATGAACTCAGAATCCCTCTCTTTTTCACATTGTTTGCAATTCATTGGGTCGACAATTTCATTATCCCCAGCATGGAGTTGATGTGATAAAGGAAATAATGATGATTCTATTTTCATCCTATAATTTATCATTCTAGAAAAAATTAGTACCAAACAATGACTAGACATATCCGTGTCTACAAAAAAACACCTAATATTTTCCCTCTTCGATTGATTTTGAGGTCCCACCATCTACCCATATCAGGATATAATGTGTGTGAGATATTCTTCTAGGTCTCTTGAACCATCAAATGTGGGTAATATATCATTTATGAAATTCAATGGAAGCTAATTTTCATCCACCCACTCAAGATATGGATTCTTTTCAGGAACCACTTGGGTACATCACTATTCCAAGGCTTCCATTTGAGTATCTACGAACTCGACGATGTTAAGTATCTATGGGGGTACTGCAATTTGAGCCGCATCCTAGCTAGAGGGAGTGGGTGGGGGTGAATGATGTCGAACAGACATCAAATCCCACTAATTCTCTATTTATCATAAGACTAAATTATTTCATTGGAGATGGAGATTCCATCACCACAATATAGGGAAATCACAATAATTTTTGAAATCATCATCTACATATAAAAACATCAAGTATTTGAAGCTAGTAAAGTGCTTAGATATTGTTCTTGCAAAAGGATCCACTATAGGTGGGAGAATATTCATGTCTTCCTGAATATGATACCCAGAATGAATATTTTCTCTATATATCTCCTGATTTAGTTTTATAAGATTTTGGATTTCACTATCGTATTACAAAAACTATCCCCTCATGGGTGGAACTTTATCTATTCTAGGTGGTGATTGAGATGTAGCAACAATATTCCCTTTTTTAGCAATGATCCATTTGAGATGTCGTAACTTGATACATGATAGTTTCGTATTTTATAGCCTTCTCTAGTTTTGGCTAAATGCATCCCCATTTGGTGTATCCAGATCAACCTCCTATCAGGTTTGTTTTTTCTATGTTACATCCCTTTTCATTTGTCTATTGATAAAAAATATAAGTCATATTGTAACTATTCATATTCAATGAGTCATATCAGGCAATGGTGGGTGCACCATTACTTTTAATGCAATAAGTTGATTTTTCACTACCCTCGTCCTGGTAATTTATCAAACCCTTGGTCATGTTAATTCATTTGGGATTGTGTCCCTAGTCGGGTCTGATTATCTTCACCGTACATTCCTCCAGTCCCAGTATATGAATAGAGACACTGAGGGAGTTTCATGTAATGTTTCTCGAATAGTCCATGATCAACCAAGGTTTGTCTTACTAAAGGAGGAATGGGTGGGTTCTCAATAATTGATATTTACCTCCCAGACTAGAAGATATTGATTTGATCTATCATGATAATGATGGAGAAAATTTCCCTATCCCTCTGAACTGGAGGTTAATAGGGCCTATAATTGGAATAGAATAATCATATTATTGATGATTCAATGATTCTATTCGAGGATTTAATGACTCTCAGGATGGAAATTGAGATATAAATTCCCCCGACCCATTGGGATGGGGTTGATTTGGAATCATCATTGATTTCCCCAAGACCCTCTTAGTGGATTATGAACCTAGTTCCAGTGATGTTGATATAAATGCATACAACCTAGTGGGTTTGGTTTTTTTGTAGTTATTGCTGATATTTCCATAATCCTCTTAGGAATTATCTATTCAAGATGTGGATGTGGTGGTAGAAATTACCTCAGCTGAGATAGATTGGTCCACTAATAAATGACTATTATGGAAGAAACTACTTTGTCCCATTTAATGTGGTGCAGTTGTCCTCACATAGGAGTTGGGTGTGATGGAATTCCATGAGGAGAACCATTATTTATGAGATGTTTTCTCGGTGAGCACAACATTAGTCTCCATGTCCAAAATTCATTCTCATTGGATCAAGGGGCCTAATTCAAAGACATTTTGGATGTCATATACCTTTTTTAAATATATTTTGGAATTGTTAATGTGGGGGAATTCTATTTTAGTTAAAAACAGGCTAGAGAGTTTCCCAAGCCCCTATTTTTTCCTAAGTCTACGACATTACATGAAACCGAATTAGATGGGTTATGCAGTTCCTTAGGTGAAGTAAAGTGTAATGCTCCATAAATTACACAACATAAAATACAGATTCCTAACATGGATTCATATATCAACAACTAAAGGGTTTTTATACTGTGGAGGTAATCGTGTGGCATATTTGAACATTGATTTTCTGATTTTGATACTGGGTCATGGAGATAACAACAATTTCCTGCTAAAAAAGAGAATCATGACTATCTAAAGATGTCCCCCATATCTTGGATTGGGTAGATGTCTTACCTTCATTCTGTAATGAGTATCTCACATATATTTGAATACATTAGGTATGAACTTCTTTCTAGCTCACTTGGGACCTCATTGTCAGATGTGGAAAGGGTCCATAACATGATGATGAGGAATTTTCAGCCTAACTCTCTTCATAGGTCAATGTAGATCTCCTCTTCATCATACTTACATGCTTATATAATATCATACCATAGAAACTGATTTTGAGGGTCTCTTGCTAACTGGGGTAGAGTGATGTTGTAATTTGATGGGGGAACTATATTCTATTGACCTTGATGTTTTAAGCACATCTCTATAAAAAGGTGTTAGAGTTTCAGAAACCTCTTTATAAAATAGTGTACAAGAAATGAGAGGATTTCTATTTTAGAGGAAGATATCTATGCGGGGAGGTTCTCCATAGAGGATTTGTGGAGTAGAGTCCCTACGATCTATCTCCACACTACCATAAGGAGGACTATAATTGTAATGACCATCTTCTAATTCGATTAATTATTTGATGGACCATTGGGGTGTTGATAATTTGTCTTGAATGAAATCAGGGACAATGAAATTTAGAAGATTAGGAATATGGGTCTTGATCTCTATTGTGGCCTGAATATACTGACCTTCCTTTTGGAACTGTGAAGGGATATGAGACTCCTATATAAGGATTTCCGGAACATGCTTATATATGTCTAGTGTTATGGGAGTATGAGCCCACTAATGTGAAGATTCTATAGTATTCTAATGAGATACACCATTATTGATTGGAAAGTGGTCCTATCCAGAGGAACATGCTAATCTCATATGACAATCCTTGGTCAGAATGAGAGTATGAGACAGATCCTATGAATTTGGAATATACACTTGGTCTTTCTTGTCAGTGATATAGGTTTTTCCCAAGTCATGTCCCTCTCTCACCTAGTATGCCCCAGTTGTAAAAGGAATATCATATTCATGTAAATATTCATTCCCCGATTTAATATGATGATGAAGCTTCATAATGGGGGAATGGATATGAAAATATACTTGTATTACCACATAATTATGATGTTGCAGTCGTTCATCAGATGAAGTAAGAATATGATCATGTCTTCCGTGAACTACTAGAATATTCTTAGAAAATTCACTAGTAAGAATATGAGAATTTTTCAAGGCATGTTCCATTCTTGCATGGTTATCCCTGAATAGAACAGGGATACATTCCAAATCATGGACTTCTAGAGTATTCCATTGGACTTCATTAACATTAATATGAGGTTATCCTATAGAATTTCCCCTCTCTCTTAGTGATAAGTGGATAGAATGGAGATATGGTCCCGACCCTATGCCTTTGGAATATGTTACCAAACTTTTTCTATTAGAATATACAATATTCCCGTGGCAGGTGCCTCTCCCAATTGGTGATCATAAGTCTTAATGGTATTATGGCCATGTTATGATGCCTTGTTCTCTATTATAGTTTGTCGATGTTCCTCTTGGATGGGAGAAAGAATGTTCACTTTCTACGGAGCATCCACTTGTTCATGATGTTCAGATTGTTGAGAATTCCTAGATGTAGGGTTTGAAATATGTTCTGGTAATTAATTCTAAACTAGTGATTGAATATTCCATTGGTGTTATTAACCTATTTCTAAGATGTATTGGAATTGTAGGAATGTTTGAGAATGGATATAAGAAAGCACATTTTCCATCTCTAATATATTATTGTAGATGTATTTGATTGAAGTTGAGATTTGATCCCACTTATTTCATGATTATGAAACCAAAATATGTTTATGGTCTTCATTCTTGGGGGAAGATATTTGTGTCACCCCCATACCTACTATGGGAATATGCCGACATACGTTTTTTGAGTGAGCAGTGATATGGGCCTACTCGCAGGTCACCATCAAAATATGCTGATAGACTCTTTTAATGGGATATGGGTTATAATGAATCTCCTAGATATCCACCATATTCCTTTCTTGATGTGTCTTCCTTGTTACCCATGAAAGGGTGTTAGAGGTAGGTGTGTGATGGGTGGTACCCTCAACAAGTGAATAATCATTATTAGTGAGATGATATGAGAGACGAAAGATGCCAAGTTCCCTCCTTAGTGGAACATGACCAAGAAGGGATTAAAATTTAACTCCCAGGAGAAACTTCAATAGAGACTAAAGGTGGTCATTTTTTCTATCCATAGATAAGCTCCCAAATCCATCAGTTGTGATGATTAGGGCCTCTGGATTAGCTACAAATTTCCTCTAGCGATGTATACACATTTTTTTTGTGCTTGGAGACCCTTTGGAGAAGCTTCCGGGGTTTGCATTGTACCAGGTCGGTAGTACTCCCAGACCATTGTGTTCTCCACTTGATGTTGATGTTTTTTGGATGATGATATTATTTTATTAATCATGGTGGATGAATCAGAGAGTGATTTACTAGAATGGTCACTGGATAATGAAGGTATTATCTTGGATTGGGATACTGATTTGAGAGCAGTATTTGTAGTCAAGAAGAAAATATTTAATAAGGTTACCAATTATTATAATATCATAGGCATGATATTCTCAATCAGATAAGCATGCTAAACACAATTGTAATTTTATTCTTGATCTAGCTATTTTATTCACATGGACTCGTCAATGTGAGGGTGAAATTATTTATGGGAACCCCAATTACAAAGGCTCATGTAAAAGAATTTTTTCCATGATTATAATCATTTTTTGGTGTAGAATATTCAAATAAAGTGGCATGATGAGTGATTAACTTTTCATTATGTTATTTCTTAGTTTCAGGTCAGGTTCCCCATTTTTTTGTATAGTGTGCAAACAAAATGGATTGATTGATAACAAACTAATTTTTTTATTTGAGATATCCACATCAGGTTCACCATTTTTCATGAGTAAAGATATGACATGGAACACCCATCTAGGTGGATTTGGTTAAACCTAATGGTTTGTTTTGAGGGGTTTAGTTCTTGAAAATATAATAACATTGGGTCACATTTTTTCTTAATAGAAACACCCAATGGTAACCTCATCCACAACTGGGTACAAACAATCTTTCTAAATGCTAGTAGTAAATTGGTGATTCAAAACCAACAACTATAGGGACTCACATTGGTTGAGAGGATGGGATTTTGGGCTAATCACAGCCTTTTGGGTGGGAATTGTTTCATACTCTAGGACTCTCTTATAGTTTTATGATGTGTTCATGAATCTCTTCCGAATCCGGATATGGGGTCGATTACCCTAAAAATGATTACGGGTTAATTGTCTTTTATGTATAGAATATAGGTATCTCTTTATTGAATCCATATGTATGTATCCATGGTTATTCATCTATTTCCCAATAACAAGAATCTTCATATTTACTAATTCCATATTACCAGGAGATTTGGAATTTCTTCCACATGGGGAGGATGATAGTATTATGAAGAGGGTATTGATCCATTATGTGGATTCATACATATAGTTGTTATTTCATGAATAAAAATCCTTTTATTTCATTAAACCCATTAATTTAACATCATATGTAAAGGACATATATGAATTTTCTAAGGCATCAGGTATTAATGCCCTTGTACTAGGGATAAATCCTACATATCTTGAATATAGAGAGAATTATAGTTATAATAGTTCATTTGGTTTCTCAGTGCAATTACGATTTCGGTATAACAATCATCCCATGGGAATGATTCAGTTGTAATGGTTGAGAAGTCAGAGACAATAGTAGAATCACACAAAATTGGATTACTTATTTGAGTTCAGGAGATATAAAGGCATCTTACAAATCCTAGTTATTAGAGAAATAAGAGTTCTTGTTGTTTAGTCATTCCCTTAGTAATGACTCCAAGGTATATGTTCTCACATGGAAGAAAAAATCTATCGTTCAACTCATCGGGGCATACACATTAACATTTCCCTAGCTGGGGGAGATTTGTGAAGCAAATGATATGACTATTTCAATTCTCTAATCCCATGTGAGCTATGATCAATGTGAGAAATAAGGGATAACAAGTAATATATCTTATTGCATACATACATGTGACTTATGTACTAAGATTGTTTAAATGTGATTTAATATGGAGATCCGACCTCATATTAGAATCCTTGATATAATGGTAATTGCATGAGTTAAATTATTTAAAGAAAATTTGATTTCTCATTCCATTGTGGGATAAGTTAGAGTGATCATCCCATATGGAATGATTGGGTCCTGATGGTTGAAATACCAGAGACATGTTGGGACACACACTAAGGTGGACTCCCATTTGAATTCAGGCTTGGGAAATAAGATGATGGCTTATACATCTTAGTTATTACATGAGTTAGAGTCCTTATAGATCAATCAATTAGAACTTTCACATTTACATGGCCCAAGATCGATAAAATATTATGGTTGAAATGATATGATTATTATGAATCCCTAACCCAATGTGAGATATGATCGATGTGAGAAACAAGTTATGGAAACTAATCACTCTCATTTCATATTGATGAAGGACTTATGAACAAGAACAACCCTTGGGATATTAATATAGAGCTCACGTCTCGGGAAGGAATCCTGCATATCCTGGTTATTTCATGAATTAGAGTCATCGTAGTTTAGCTGGCTTGGACATACACATAGAAATTTCTCTTATATGCAATACATATCATATCATGTCTCTAATTGGGTCTTACACTTTGAGGTTTCCCCATTTATAGGGTCTTACACATTGAGGGTGAACAATGTTATCAAGCCCTGTGATACCCTATTGACCAGGCCTACTTAAATACATGGCATGTTTCATTACCTACTTTACATTAATTTATTGCCTATTTTGACTTGTTGGAGGATGTATGGACATGTATAATTTTTATTATAACCTTTCTAGATAAAATATCATGATCCAATTAGCTTTTTTAATGGACATCAAGTATCCTGGATGGCTTGTTTGGGATTCATCACATGATAATGTTTTATTATCTAGAGGACATCACAAGACCTATTCGATATATCCGGAAAGCCATCACATGATCTCATATAACATGACTATAGGGAATAACATGATTAGGCAGGAATTCCCTGGTGTCATCGCATGAGGTGAATGATACTTCTAGAGGGATTCATCAGAGTCAGTGTGACATGTATCAGAGGGTGTCATATATCCTAGATGATGTTTCTAGAGGACATCAAAAATCACGACTGGAATTTATGAGGGATGTCGTAAGATCCGGATGACATTCTTCGGTGCTATATTGAGGCTCAACTTGCATGGATTGGTGATTCCATATGAGTTTAGCGACATGTATGGAAGGTACTTTGTGGTTTTAAAAGCATGCCTAGAAGGTTTCTTGAAACTTTGGTGGCATTATAGGTGGTAACCATGTGAATTTATTTTATATATATAGAGTTATTTTCATGACCCAAATAGTATAATGAGGTAGCATCATGAGATCAGGGCAATATGTATTGGTGATATCTCATGTCTTGTTTGGTTCACATGAAGCACATGATGGTCAGCATGTATGTTCTTCAAGTAATTATCCCACCTTATGTATTTATTCGTACCTTTGTAATGAGAATACCATGGATTTGTTCAGTGTTAGATAATTTCCGGTCTCGCATGATTTTGGAGATATGCGGTATGTTCTTCACATGTCCAACTATATTTCATTTGAATGATCTTTGTTTGATCCCACAATGTGCTTATGCACGCTACATGGTTGCTCCAGTTCTTCACTGGTATCTTACATAATGATAATTTTGTTAGTTTTGAGATCAATCAATCTATGAAATCTTCTCTATTGCATGATTACAAAAGGGAAACCTTCTCATATGGGGATTATTGATGTTTTTTCATCACAGGGAGTGGGATTTATAGGACTTTCCACCCAATTTATTCATAGTATTGTGGGGTAAATACCATGTCAATCCATACTGGAGTTAGTGGAGGGACTCACTATCACACATCTTCACGAGGTCCAATCGTGAATCACTTGGGGGGGGGTCACATGTCTTTTAGTGACTATGAGTCTATCTCTACAATTCTCCAATTAGTTGATTATTTCTAATTAATGAGGACTTGTTGAATCACGTGGACATGCTAAATGAATTCCATATTTTAAAATTAACAAGTACAAGGACCTTCACAAGATCAGGATTTCTTCTAAGAGGAATCCTTGTGAAGCTAAAATAATTTTCCATGATATTTGATGAGGAAAAAATGTCTTGTTGAGGTTCTTCTGCAAATCTAGACTGACTTGTCAAGGGTTCTTTTGAGACCTTTCTGTTTACATCCTTAGTGATCCTCTAGAGTTATACAACAACGGGAGGTTCCCAAATTTTAAATATTTATTTCTTTTAGTTATTTTTTAAAATTTGTTGGGGTCATGAGAGATTGCATGAGAATTTTTGAATACAATTACTTATCCTCTTGGTGACAATTCAAATGAATAATAAATGTTATATGAATATATTTCACCATTTCATTGACAATTCTTTTCAATATTCCTTATAAAGATAAAGGGGGTATTAGGTTTCCTATAAATTCTAGAGTATCTTCATGTGACGAGGATAACATGATGGGGAACATTCAAGAGATGAGGTGACCATGTCACTGGGGTCTTGTGGGGACATCTAATCACTAAGGATGCGTTATGTGAAAATTATGATCATGATATGCTCCTATATCCTTCCCTTTTTATTTTATTTTTTTTGTTTTGTGCTCTCTTGAGTGTTTTTTAATTTTTTTCATGGACAATAAATCTCCAAAATGGTAATACATCATTCTCATTTTACAAAAAAAGGCCATTGGATTTTAAAAAATTTCATACCATATTTAAGGATTTTTTATGGGATCCCATGAACACACTGGTTGATAATATGAATGTCTTGGGGTTGATTTCCTTGCAGTTGTTGGGAGATTTTTTATTCTCCAGCATACCATTGAAAGAGAATAAGGGTTTTTCATGGGGGATTCACATCAAATTCCATTGGATAAGTCCTTCCAATGGCTCCTTCATGTGATATTACTCTGGTCACATGATCATGTGTATCTTAGCTGATTATACGATTTGTGAGTCATTGGTCTCCTTCCCTTTCCTTTTATTTTAATAGGAAAATAATACAAATATTCAGGGATTTCTTCTATTTTTAATTTTTAATGCTCATTTGGTTGCATCAACACACCCCCTATCATAATTTATTCATTGTTTATGAATAGAAATACTGTATAAATCCCCTATGAAATTTTACAAATGAGTTAAAATTCCCCCATTAAATATATTAATTTTTTTTTTCAAATCATATATATTTCTTTTAGATAAATTACTAAAAATTTATTTCAATCTTACTTTCTCCATAAAAACTAATGGTAATTTATTTATTTCATTAAAAATAAATTAATGTAGAATATTATAATTCTGTGAAATATAATTCAATTTACCTGATCCACTCTCACACACAATTTATATTTTCTTGAAATTGACTATCATATCCCATCGATATCTTTTGATTATCGCATTTCAATAATTTATCCATAAACCTTGCCAATGAATTTCCAAAAAAATAATTCTCTTGAATTAATTCTCAAAAAAACAATAATAAAATATAAATCATAAAAAAATTGAATCAACAAAATTATCCACCAAGAATTAATTATCGAAGTCACATAACTATCTAATTCCAATATTTATATGGCAGAAACACAATAATTCACAATTAATTTAAAATATTTGAAAAAAAATCCATGTTAGACACACATAAGTAAATAAATTAAATGATTATCAAAATTATGATATAATACATAAAATATGAGTGTTCCAATTCAACCCACCATAAACCCACCAATGTCACTAAGTAACTTCATTATCAAATATATCTACCCACTCGTTCCACATGTGATATTCTATTCCCCATGATTCCTATGGAATCAACAACTATTTCTATAATACTCTAATGAAAGGAATACTCATTCTTATAAGAATATATTATTGTGAATCTATAATCCAAATAAATATGTCTCCATAATATATATTATTTTCCAGCCTAATCACTTCCCAATTCAGAACAAGTTAATCCTTAGATAAATATTTCATTAGGCGAGAAATGTAGAAAACATTATGTATTGTTATATAATGTTATTTTAATTATAATATATAGGTCAATTAACCAATCCTCTATATAATATAAAAGTCATAAAAAATCCATGACAATAATTTTGATTTAATTCCCTACCCTTGGTTTCCTAATGATGAAGACACATTTAAAAAACATGATTACCAAAATAATAAATTTATTGGAAATATTCATAAATTAATTTAATAATTATACAAAATATATGGTAAAATAAAACACATTCGAATTAAATTAACATGGCCCATTATCACATGCATCAAACTAGGTCCCATATGATTCTATTCACCAATCTCATTAAAACATAAAATTGATTAACATGGTAAACTATATAATTCATCAAAGGGTTCCATAGATATCCATGATTGATAACTATTGTTATAAAAAACAATACCCATTATAAATGAGAATCCTAGTATTTTATGAATTTAATTACACATGTTTAAGGTAGATCATCTAGAATTTGAATAAATCATTCCCTCTACACATATATCTGAGAGTGGTAAGCCATAATTATCTTTATCTTCTTCCTCATATAATTCTAGGGTCCCTTTCAAACTCCAGACATAAACCTTAATCCCCTATATGATACACTAGACATTGTAATTCTTTGAATTATAATTATTTACTTTAAATAATTATTATTATGGTTATACACAGATGATGTTTCTCAAATAAGAATGATATACATTATTTTCATAAATTTTCCACCCATTATTCCAAAACTATTATGTTTTTGAAGTGAACTAGATAACCAAATACCAAAATACATGGAAACATATTCCCAATTTCATGTTTTTATTAAAAAATATTTTAATAGTCCCTTTATTCATAACTGATCAACCTTTAAGTTTCATAAGTTAATTAATGAGAAAATTTTTTATTTATTTCCTTTTTTAATCCTTATAACTAGAATTAGAACTATGGTCATGAAACATCTAAATAAATTAAGGATGCACTATAAATTTAAAATCAGGAATGGATTCTAATATTTTATTTATTAACTCAAAAAAATGACCATAGTTCACCTATAATAAAATGGAATACCTAGTCCAATATTTTATCCCTTGGCAATATCGCCACTAGAAAAGGCAATCACCATCCTTTTAAATTTTTCATATGATAACTACTAATATTTAACACATTCTATCTTTTTAAAATAAAAACTATATAAAATATCTACACATTGTTTTGATTTTCCATCATGTGATAGTTCCCCAGTAGTAATATTAATTGACTTTTTATCTTAATTATTTATATTATTTTGTTGAATACATTAGAATAAAATCAGTTTATAGCACATTACCTTACCTTGGTGCATACATAATATTCAAATGAAAATCATAATAATACTCTACCAACTTTTATTGTCTCACGTAGAGATCATGTAGGTTAAAAATACATTCCAAACCCCTATAATTATTATATATAATAAACCATTCCCAGTAAATAAAATTTTCATAGTATTCAGATAATAAACAAAAATAACTAACTTTATACCCAATAAAAGGAAATTATTTTAATGAGGTGTTGATTTTCAAGACCATTATTCCATAGACATTCCTCCTTGCATCAAAACATATCCTATGAACAAACAAGATGCTTCAAAATACACCTCATAAGTAACTAATTATTAAAAATGAATGATAATATGAAATAAATTATAGCCCATGTTCAACTATTTAAATTATTCTTAAAACATTTCATAACAATCAAAATTTATTCCCTTTTAATGATTGTTTTCATAATAAAGTGAATTTTTTTAAATTTATGATTGAATCATTATTAGTATTTAATTTATACTTTAAAACTCCATATGTGCATTAAATTATTATATCTATCCCATGAAATCAATATTATAACCTTTTAGGATTAACTAAAATTTATTTTTTAGGAACGACATGGAAGGAAAATCACTTCATAAATCTGAAGATGGAATTTTGAGAATTTGGAAACGAACCTATGTATACATCAACTTCCAAAATAAAACTCTATGTAAATACTGTGGTCTTCCTCTATTAAAATATATATTTGAATATCATCATAAAATACCACTATAATAGTATTTAAGAAATTATTTAAGGCCTAATTCCTTAATTTCATAAACACATAAGATCTATTGCTAACTCTAAAAGAACTAAAAAATAATGGTAATATTTGCATGAAAATAAAATTTTCAAAATATTTTCCTATTCTATACATAATAAATGATATCAAGAATTAATTCTAATCTTAATAAACCAACATGATCCCTAAATCTAGTAAAAAATATCAAAAATTTAGGGACTATATATTTATTATTTACTGTCACATAGTAGAGGCTCATTCTATCCACGTTCCTCTATTTTTTAAGGCGTTGGAGGTTTTAGGTGGATTTTGTGATTGAGTTTAGAAGGGAAAACTATATATTTTCATTATATCAATATAAAACATTTATTTTAATTTATTCCTATGACATTCTATAAGTCATGGTATTTCTATAAGCATACTAGTCTATCCATTTTGATGAGCCTGGTGATTTGAGGTTTGGAACACCTATTTTATGAATTTCTTATGCCATGGTGAACTTTTATTATTTAGAGGAGGTAATTTTGATGAGTGTGTAATATTATGGTTATTGGTGTAATACATATTAGAAATTAAGCACATTGATATACCTATTCCATATTTCATATGGTCGTTATTCCATGTTTTAAATGTTTTTCTAGTGTGGTTACTTTGGGAGGATATATGAAAATGTTGTAGAAAATAAGAGTATTCTATCATCGTTCTTTTATCGAGTTAGGTAAAAGGCCAGAATCACCATTTCAAGGACTATTATACCATGGTGATGGATAAATAAATTCTTAAAACCACCAAATCAATATTGACAAATAGGGGATATATGTCCATTTTTAATTCCATGAAATTTTCCTATTATTTGAACAACCTCATACCTACTATGGTGAATCTCTCACCGTAAAATGAAGAGATAACCAAAGAATTTTTTATAAACATGGATTAACCTACTCCTATATATTGACTTCCATTTGTCCCCTTAAACACTTTCTAAACAAAGGTTTTTTTTCGGTGTTTCCCAATAGTATATATGAGGATCTAAAGCCTTTTACTCCATGAGATAATTCTATTCAATATAAGGTGAATTATCTCTCTATTATTCAATATTATCTTCCATTACCTTTTTATAATAACTTTTATAGATGTTTTATAAGGTATTGTTATGTTTGGTTTGATTTCTAGAGCTTTGTATAATAGAGTAATATCTCTAGTTTATTGAGAGTTTTCTCTTGAGAATCATTAGTGGTGTAACTATCATATCCCTTCAGTTCGTGTTTTCTATTACAGAAGTTCCATTTGAGGAGTAAAATTACAAGTATCTCTTCTACTACTATTTATCAATGTGGAATTCTCCATAATTTTTTAACGGATAATGATATGGAATTAATATAAACATTTAATAAAGAAAAATTAAAAAAATATAAATGGGAAATGTTTTCTACATATAATTTATAAATTATTTATGTTTCTTATAATATATTATATATTAAATTGATTTTTGAGATTATTATTTTGATATAATTTTATTTAATAATTATCATGTTTTTAGTTGTATAATAACTTAATGGTGGAAATGAGAAAATAGAATGTTGAATTTCTATTTGATAATTATTATGTTTTATGAATATAATAACTAAATATGATTAAATTATGATTGTACATATTTAAATTTTGTTCATGTTTATAAAGTTATAATTGATTAATGTTTTTAGTTGATGTGATTATTATATTTTTTAATTTATATGATTATTGTCAGTTTGGTATGACTGGATTACCATGGAAGGGCATGGGTTGATGATATTCTATAGTTTTGATAGTGGTTCCTTTTGGTTGATAATGAGTGTTTATGGATAATTTTATCAAGTGGTGGGATTATTGTTGAGGTTATTAATATGGAATTATGTATTTCTTGTTTTTGTGAAGTGTTATTGACTCATATAGGTAAATGATGTATTTTCAATATTTTCTAATAATGTGACTGGAATGGATGATTAACTGAATGAATTATTTGAACTCATAATGAGTTTGAAGGGTTATTGATAATGTGGAGTTTAAAAAATGAAGGATTTTATAAAAGTAAGTGTGAAAATCGAATTAATAATGACGATGGAACACAAAATAATAATTATTTTAATGATATTATTTAGTGAAAAAATTTTATCAGTTGTATAAGTTATTAGGGTCATAGTATATAAATGATAAGTTGAAAATATGAATTTTCTTTTGAATATTAGTTATTACAAAAAATTAGTGCAATAACATTATTTAATGATAGATCCTAAAATTTTAGAGATATTCTTTAATGTGAAGTAGCGTGGTTATGCAGATATTATGCAATGATGTTTTTATTAGATCAGGTTGTGGTTAGATATCATAACCATGTTATTGTTTTATGGTGACTGTTGTAGGTATCAATCCATTATTTTAGGTTGATGGACCAAAGGAGGGTCTTTTGTTGATTCATATATATATAATCATTTTATTTAATTTTATTTATTACGAACCCAACCCAAGTCAAGTAAAATGAATAATTCCAATATGATGTTTGGGGTTACAAGTGTGCCCCAAAAATCTAGATAGTTTATGATAAAAATGACCAACTACTCCCCATTACCCAGTCTCTCCTTTTGACCAAGTAAGAGCTATAATGGCTCGAAGTTATCTTGAATAGTTTGTGTTGGATAATTTTTTATGCTTATGTTTTGGGATAATGGAGGTGGTGTATATAGAAGGGTGAGGGAAAAAAGTTGACGTAATTCATAATTATATACATTACTATAGTGGGATCTATGAATATCAATATACATATGTGGTTACATTCGATAGTTTTGGATTTGTTTTGGATTTGTAGATATGTGAAAATAATGTTATCAGAGGGATTTCAGTTCTAGTAAATAAGTTATCGATTAATGACGGTTTCTAAAATAGTGGATAGGTGTGTGCATGGTTCATTCTATTAAGCAATCTTTATATTATGTTACCCTATTTTTATGTTATTTTGGGTGACTGTGAAATGGTGAGTTTTGAATAATTAGTTTACATGACTGGATAATGGGTCATATTCTTTTGGTTATTCACTAATGGAATCATATGAAGCCTCTATATTTTTTCTAGAGGGTTTTTGGGAGGAGTCACTATGTATACTCATATTCTCCACCATATATATATGTCTGTGTGTATGTGTTTGTTTGTGTTTTAGGGTAGTAAAATCAGACAAAAATTGTGATCAACCTAGACATTACTATCTTATTGGGTAGTTTTGATTAGCAGATTTCATGGATTTGTTATAAGAGGCTCTATTAGGGTATATATTTTTACCATTTAGGTTATATATAAAATTTTATGCATTATAGAATAAATTTTTTATATTATATCATTTTTATTAGTGGATTTATCTTATATTACTCATATTTATGAGGGTAATATATCCCATATTTTTATTCTATTATACTCAACACATGTCATCACTCATAGCCTAAAATAGATGGGATTTTGGGGTTATGTTTTTACATACATGTAACATAAAATGATTTCTAGTGGGGGTGTATTATAAAAACATGGAATAAAATATTTTATTCAGATATAAGATATAGGTTTTAGTTTGAAACTAGATATGGTTTCATAGTTTTAGTAGGGAAATAATTTCACTCTAAGATATCATATTATATATAAAGGGTACAATAAATATGATATAAGAAATTAATGATCCCTATATTCTAATATAAATACCTTAAGCTTAATGAACATACTAGGTGAGATGATGTAACAGGCCATCCCAAACCATTATCTTGAAAAGAGTACAGGTTCCACAATAATTATATGAAATCCCATGGAAACTAAAGACTAGAACTAAATTCCAAAGTCTTACAAAATCATTGGAGGTCAATTGTCATTTTAAACATATGAGATATATTATGAAAATAATAGGAAAAAACCAACAATATATAATTAATTAAGTGTAAATAATACACCTAAAAATCCAATTACCATATTATACTAGAGTAATAGTGGAATGAATAAATAAAATTGAAAACTAAAGCTCCAAAATAATGCAAGAATTTGGAACCAAGTTGGAACATCTCTAGACTCATAGAACATGATCAACCCCAAATATTTATCTCCCATATCCATGACAACAACATCAAGAGTCTATACTAGTGAAATACGAAATATTCCACTATATTTTATCATAGAAAATAATATATACCTGAAAAAACGTGAACATGTATGATGTTAGTAATCATAACAAGAAGGAAAACCCTAAGACATCCAAAAATTCCAATAAATTTACAATATTGTTAGCTCATTGTTATTTAAAACATAAAGAAGCATATCAATACAGTTTATAAAAAATACAATTTTATAAACTAAAACTTTATATCTATTAAAACCAACTTTAAATATTAACTTCATGTTTTATATCATGAAAACACCCATGAATTATGAATAATAGTCCATATACATGTGACCAGTGACCCTTCCTTCACCATGTTATCACATGGGGATATACCTTATGACGACTCCATTCTAGAACTATGCAACAACTCTATAACAAAAGTTCCCACACAATTTTAATATGAACACGCACCACATATATTATTTTTTTCTATTTCTCAAAAACAAAAACAATTTGTTTGTTGAAAAAATTAAATACATCTATAAAACACATTACCAGAATCACCTACAACCTAATATTTCATGATCCATCAATCAGAGTAAATTTCAAGAGTTTTGACATGAGTTTTTCATTCCAAAGAAGATTTAATTTACTTAGGAACATGAAATATTTTCTTTGAGAATGTTGAAATACAGATAGACCAACTACCTTAAAATCAATGAACATAAGGAGAATGTGCATGATCTCATATGCTATGAACTTTTCTTCCATTACCCCAAAGAATCAGAAACAAATGTGTTCATAACCTATCTCATCCCATAGATATGGCCTTAGAAAACCCATTCTAGGATTTTATCCAAGAAGTAAAGAGTATATCTCAATTAGAAAGGAATAATAAAGCCCATACCTTCTATTTACATGGTCCAATTTTCAATGAATCAATGAAAAAGGTGTCTATAATTAAATGATCATTTTAAATTTAATAGAGGAATGATGAGGATTGATATTTTAACCTAGGGAAATAAGAATGAAGGTTTCTGGGAGAGTATACTTTTTAGATATAATATTAGAATTTAATTTTTTATTATTCATGGTTAGGTCTAATGGTTTGGAAAACCATGTTCCAACCATGTGAAAAAAACTATAAATAAATCCAAAATAAATAGTCAAGAAAATTGTGCACCTTCCTAATAACTTTGATATTAACCCCAGATGATTTTCTCAATAATATAACTATTTCCTTCACTATGATCAATTTGTGCATCGATAAAATGATTTTAAAATTTCATAAAACCTTCTATAAACTTTCTGATAATTATCCAAAAAATTAAAAAATTTAAAATATTGAATAAAGATACATAATTAAATAAAACTAGTGGTGTTACATTCTCAACACCATTTAGAATTACATCATTGGAAAACTAGAGATCAGAATTGCATTTGTTGATTTTTGGAAATTAGTATAGCATAAATTTCATTCATTCTAATGTCTCTTCTTATGTTTGAACATGTTTCCAGAACACTCATACCAAATAAACTACTCTCCCTCACAAGTTCTTTCCTCTTCTATCTAGAATCGAAATCGGATCATCGATAAACATCATATTTTGTTAAAGAGTAACATGATCCCAAATAATGACATTACTAGGATATTGTGGGTACATCTTCAACTGAAATACATGGTAAAAATTATGGAAAACACTGAATCTTTGAATTAATGATAATTGATATGAAAAGTTTCTTACAAATTCTAAATTCTCAAATAGTCCCATATATCGAGGAGATAGTCTAACATGCTTCCCAAAATAATGATAACCAAATCATGGTTATATTTTTAGATATATGTGGTCACCTATATCAATAGATAATAAAAGTTGATGATGATTTTCATATGATTTCAATCATATCTAGGCGACATCCTTCCACTTCTATATCATTTGAATCATTCTTGTAGTCTCATGGAGATGACTAGGTCTAATTAGTGAAGTTTCTCTTGTTTCCAACAAACAAAGTGGATAGAAACAAGGATGGTTACACAATTATTGTATGGGTACATCTGTATCATGTCCTGTTAAATATTATTATTTATGATCACCAATAAAGACATATAATCTACACATGAGACACCAAAGACTTTGACATTATATCTATGCATATACTCCAATGTCTTAATCATACATTCTAAATTCCCATCTATATGAGTATGATATACCATGCTCATGGTTAATAGAGTCACCAGATCATATTTCAGAGAGCTCTAAAAATGATAATTAATTCAAGGATCTCTGTTAGAGATAATGGATGACGATACTCTCTGAAACATAACTACTTCTCAGATATATATCTTTTTCATATCTTATATCGTTCTGGACACTTGAATTTTGATAATTTGTGTTTACTTGTTGAGTCGATACAAAATTACCAAAATTGTATCTTTCTTAGGAAGCCTATTATATATACCTATGAAAATTTACATTGTAATCTTCTCCAACATCCAAATAGGTATTTTTATAGAAAACAAAATACTAGCTAGCTATTAATGATAAACATTTACCTATTGAAAAGTGATATATTTAATGAAATGATCCACAATATTTCATTTCATACATGACCAAAAAAACATAAATATAATTTCCATGTACATTCTCTAATGAAATTGGTGGATCGCCCTTCTCATATGGTGGTATTCTAAATCAATCGGTTCCTAGAAAGTAAAGTTTACCACAATTCTATTATGATAATGTTTAATTTAGTATACATCATATGTCTAACCATCTATACTCTCACAAGCATTTATGTTTTACCTAATGGTGATGTAGGTAAAATTTATTCATTGAGGCCCTTTAACTAAATTGACCAAATTAGGAACAAGAGTGATTGGGAAAGAAAACACCATTTTTATTAAATTCAGAATACAATTGATTCATGTGAATGATATTGGCCATCGACAATCATTTATCATGATCTTATATCAATATTTCATTATAATTATTCTGACTCAAACCATTAAACATTTAATTCCATCACATAGAATTATATACCAAGGTAAATTTAAAAAAATATAGATACACCAGCCAAAATAATTACCTATAGTTTATGTCTACCAAATAGAAGATATATTTAATATATTTATCACTAATGAAGACCCTAGTATTTTCCCAATAGAGAAATTGGAACCAGCTTTTTAAATCATGGAATACTAAATCTTATTCTAGTTCATGCGTTATATGATTAATTTCAAGTGTTTAAAACTACCTTAAGAACTAGGAAACACTATGATTTTCTTTTATAACAACACAACCAATTTCTAATCTAGATGAAACAAAATTTACCATATAGCCAGGACCTGGTTCTATTAGTATAAGGATTGGTGCCAAAGTGAGATGAGATTTTAGTTCCTAAAATGATCTCTAACAATCTTCAGTCCACGTAAAATGGAGTTACACTTCTAATAAAAAAATTCATAAAACAGTTGATCCTTGATAAATCATAAATGAAAAGATTGTAAAAAAATCATATCCTAGAAATCTAGGTATTTTAAAAACATTATAGGGTGGATTCCATGAAAATACTACTTCAATCATCACCGGGTTAACTAACATTACTTTTTCATAAATTACATGAATAAGGTAACATACATATTTTATCATGAATTAAAACATATAAATTTTACTATAAAGGTAGTGATTCATCAATTAAATCAATATAATATCCATGTGTTCCTTGTATTCATTATAATTTCTAGTTTAAACAAAAAAATCATTAGAAAATACCATGATAATGTATACAAGGTACTAGGGGAAACTATTATTTATCAAGGCTATAAAAAATAGTTTCCTTTTCTAGATGAAAGGGAATTCCAACATATTTATAGTGTCTATATTAACACTAATATATTGTCTTTAGAATATCCACTTCTCTGATGCTAGTATAGTCATATCTTTATCATTGATCAACTTTATAGAAACACCTACATCCATTCAATTGATCAATCAAATTATTTATTTGAAGAAGAGGATACTGATTCATGATCATAACATGATTTATTTTATTATAGTCAACACACAATTGAAGTGAAACACTTTCCTTATTTACAAACAAAGCCAAAGTATCCCATGGTGTTGTACTTGGTCAAATTAATCCCCAGCCCTCTAATTCTCCTCGATGGTCTTTAAATTCGAATAACTATTTTGAATACATTTTATATTATTTATGTTATATAATTCCTTTTTCATTGATGTAGATCAATATAAAATTCAATTTAAAATTCTTATTTTTTTCATAAAGATATCATTTGTGATGACAACCTGGTACCGGTACACAATTTTAGGTAGAGTCTAATTTATTATTTTATTTATAGTACCAAAATTTATTGAGTATAATTGGCTGGAAATGGTTCATTATTATGATAACCCTGCTTTTTATTACAACTTAAACATGCTTTATTACATAAAACTTCACTTGATCCAACAAAGAAGATCGAGAGGTTTAGTGTCTTTGGGGCTTAGGATCATTACATAAAAACTATAAACTTGAAATACAACATCTTTATTGAAAACTTCCTTTACATGACCACTACATTCCTTCGTACTTAGCATTGCATGGGATAACCTGAGGACATGCATAAGAAAAGGGTGAGATATAAAGCCCAGTAAGGGAGTAAACAATGAATAACATGAGGAGTGAAATACATGTTAGGCAATAGGCATATCAATAGAGCATAATAGAAACATGAACATAAAGGCATGATAAAGCATGATAATCATAACATGGAAATGTGGCAACAACACTTAACATTGAATTAGCATGAGGCAAGGCTCATTGCACATGGAGCATGAGTAAACCCTCATTTCACTTGAAGCACGAGTAAACCCTCGTTGCACTTGAATTAGCATGAGTAAACACTCATTGCACATGACGTATCATGATACTATACTTTACCCAATGCATTGGAGCGCTATAAAGGGCGCACCCTTCTTAAACAATTCATTTCATGCATAAGTGTGCCACATGGATCATAAAACATGGATTCATAAAACATAATCATTTATTACACGATAAAGGAATATGGAATTCATACATGAAACATTATAATCAATATGTAAATGTGCATAATGGTGAATACCCTTGATGGAGAAATGGGCATGGTATTCACTACACAAAGACATTGGCTTAGAAAATCGGTGCGATTTCGGCAGCGTAACAGCATGACATAAGAATTCATAAAAAAGGTTGATGAGAGAGAAAGGGGTTCCTCATCATGTTTACATGAAATGGAAAGTAAGGAGGTCATATAGATACATGTCTCAACAATTGAAAAGGAATTTAGATTCATGATACAAAAGTATTGATTGAATGTAAAAGAAGAGAAAAAGGTTTCTTTCAGAATTTCGGCATAGTAACGGGTGTACATGGGAGGAATTTAATGAGAGAGAAAGGGGTCTCCCATCATTCAAAAAATAAGAGGGAAGTATGGGAGAGGTGAAAAACCATACCCCAATATTCATAATTGAAAATAAAAGGGCAATACAACTTAAAGAAAATTGACAAAAATGAGAAAGGAAGAAAACCCCTTACTTGGAAGTATGCTTCCAAAGGCTAGAGAGAGGCTTCTTGGGATCTTGGGGCACCTTGATAGGATTCTAGAGAGAGTAGGACATAGGTTGGACGATCTTCAAGGGCTTTGAGTGGGGAGGAAGTGGGATCTTGGGTGGGTTTATATAGGAAAGGTGAGAGAATTCTTTATTATTTAGGTTTGGGACCCCTTATATTAAAATAATCCAAACCACAAACCATCCCATGGTATTTGCCCCTGGTTTCTGGAAAAGGAAAGAGGAAAACAATATTTTACAAGTCCAAGGTCTGGATTTATTAAAAAAATTGGGTTGCTTATGTGGAGGTGAGTCACACTCCCATGGAAATTATTTTAAAAAGGCAAAGTGTTGAATAAGTCTTGAGGGCTCCATTAATGCTTTGAAAAGTAAGTCAAACAAACTCAAAACCTCATTATTTTAATGATAAAACGCATATTGGCCGAAAATAAGGATTATGGTATTTTATTACATCACCATTGGGTCATTATGATGTCATAAAACACATTATATATTTAAATGGTATTTAATTTTTACCCAAAAATTTGATTGTCTCAGAAAATTTTGAAAAAATCACCGTTGGATAATTTCGACATCCTGATTCCAAAAATAATATTTATTTTATCTAAATAATTTTCTAAATATCTGAATTTTCACTTTTAAAATAAAAACTGACATTTATAAAAAATTCACAGGTTTTGACAGAAATGGCCTTCAAACCTTAATAAAAATATTAATTGCGTTCATAAAATTATAAGATAATTTATATTTAATAAAAATTAATTTAATATTAATAATAATATTTTATTAAAATATTATTTAATTCAAAAATCCTTTAATTTAATAAAATATAATTCTTAATTAAATAATAACTAAAAACACCATTTGTACTTTAAAAACTAATTACAATGTATCAAAAAAATTATATTCATTATTATATACAAAAAATAATGTACATGAACATGGTGCTACTTATTTGTTACATAACCCCTTAAAATAGCCGCATAAGACCTAAGGGTAAGGTGTGCGATGGTGACGAACTCTTGGGGTTGCTCGGATAACATCACTCGAGTGGTAATCTCTATCAACTTCCATTTTTCCCATAGAAGATCACGTTCGAGCTTGACTTGATGAAGCTCAGCTTGGGCTTGGTCAAGGGCAAAGCCCAAAGACGCCACCTCTTTTCCGAGCTCTGACAAATGGGCTTCGTAAGGGGCAATTCTACTAGATGAGGCCATCGCTTCCTTTGTCTGAGTAGAAATGGTTTCGTTAAAGCCTTATATTTATACTACTCAGATAATCACTGTTCAACAGCTATAAAAGTAATGGTCACAAATCATAACGTAAAACTAAAGAAGTTGACATATTATAAAAACATTTTTTTCATAATGAAACATTTAACTGGATCAAGTGGGATTTTCCATTAATGAAACTTTGGGTCGTTACAACATTCCCCCCTTAAGAAATTTTTCCCTCGAAATTTTCCTTTTCCCATACTAAAACAAATGTGGGTAACTTAGCTTCATCATATCCTCCGACTCCCAAGTTGCTTCTTCAAACTTGTGGTTTCTCCACAACACCTTGACGAGGGGCATTGTCTTATATCGTAGAACTTTTTCTCTACGATCTAAGTTCTTCACTGGTTTCTCCTCATAAGAAAGATCGTCTTCTAATTGTACCACCTCGGAAGAGAGTACATGTGAAGCGTCTGGTATGTACTTCCTTAAGAGGGATACATGGAAGACATCATGCACCTTGGCCATAGTAGGTGGAAGTGCTAGTCGATAGGCCACAACCCCAACACGATCAAGAATCTCGAAGGGGCCGATGTACCTTGGACTTAACTTCCCTTTCTTTCCAAACCTCATGACCTTCTTCCACGGAGATATGCGTAAAAACACCATGTCTCCGACTTTAAAATCAAGGTCTCGTCGACGATTATCTGCATAACTCTTCTTTCGAATCTAGGCTGCCTTGATATGCTGCTGAATGGTTTTCACCTTCTCCACCATTTCTTCGACCATTTCTGGTCCAAGCAGCTTACGTTCACCGACCTCATCCCAACATGCCGGTGTTCTACACCTTTTCCCATACAGGGCTTCATATGGTGCTATTTGGATGCTCGAGTGGAAACTATTATTATAAGAGAACTGAACTAGAGGAAGATGTTGATCCCATCCTCCTTTAAAGTCCATTGAGCACGCTCTCAACATATCCTCAAGTGTTTGGATAGTCCGCTCAGATTGGCCATCAGTTTGAGGATGATAGGCCGTACTGAAGTTCAGTTCAGTATTTAGACCATGTTGAAGACTCTTCCAAAACATAGAGGTAAATCTTGGATCTCGGTCAGACAAAATAGATATTGGTACTCCATGAAACCGTACCACTTCCCTGATATATATCCGTGCCAGTTGATCCAAAGAGAAATCCTCTCGAATAGCAATGAAGTGTGCAGTCTTTGTAAGACGATCCACAAAAACCCAGATTGCATTGTTGCCTTTGGATGTCCTTGGAAGTCCAGTGATGAAGTCCATGGTGATGTTCTCCCATTTTCATTCTGGTATGGGCAATGGTTGCATCATCCCCTTAGACTTCTGCCTCTCTGCCTTCACTTGCTGACACACCATGCACTTTGATGTATATTCAGCGATCTCCTTCTTCATATTATCCCACCAAAAGTTTTATCGGAGATCTCGATACATCTTTGTGCTCCCTGGGTGAATAGAGAAATTTGAACTATGTGAATCATCCAAAAGTTCCATCTTCAGCTCCGAACTTGATGGAACACATAGTCTTTTCTCAAACCGCACAATTCCTTCTTCATTAACATTAAACTCTGAGGATTTTCCCTTTTTGATAGCTTCCACTTTTTCTTGGATTCCCATATCATCCTTTTGAGCATCCTTTAACCTTTCCAAAAGAGATGGTTGAGCAATCATTTGTGAAAGGATTGATGATGTTCCCTTCTTTATGATTCCCACGTCCATCTTCATCACGTCTAAGAAGATTGGATCCTTTTCAATTCTCATCATTGATAGAATAGCTGGATCCTTTCTACTTAGGGAATCCGCCACCATGTTTGCCTTCCCAGGGTGGTAATGTATTGAACAGTCATAATCCTTGATGAGCTCTATCCATCTTCTCTGGCGCATATTAAGCTCTTTCTGTGTGAATATATATTTATGACTCTTGTGGTCAGTATATATCTCACATTTCTCTCCATAGAGATAATGCCGCAAGATTTTCAAGGCAAAGATCACCACCGCCAACTCCAAATCATGCGTTGGATAGTTTCGCTCATGGATTTTCAACTGCCTTGAGGCATAGGATATCACTTTATCATTCTTCATCAGCACACATCCTAAGCCCTTCTTCGAAGCATCACTGAATACCACAAAAAGCTCCCCACTTGTAAGCTTTCTTCGCATTCATCACTCCAAGCAAACTTTACTCCCTTTCGAGTTAGCTTGGTAAGAGGGTTGGACAATCGTGAGAAATTTCTCACAAATCGTCGATAATATCCAGCTAACCCCAAGAAGCTATGGATATCAGTTACCGATGTTGGCCTCAGCCATCCCTCAATTGCATCTGTTTTAGAGGGGTCCACAAATATCCCATTGCTTGTGATGATATGACCCAAGAATGAGACTTCCTTCAACCAGAACTCACACTTGCTGTACTTGGCATAGAGCTTCTCCTTGCGCAAATTCTCCAGTACAGTTCTTAAATGCTCCTCACGGTCCTCCTTGGTTTTGGAGTATATTAGAATATCATCAATAAAGACTACCACAAATTTATCTAGGTAATCTCTAAAGACTCTATTCATCAATTCCATGAATATTGTTGGAGCATTGGTGAGTCCGAAAGGCATTACTATGAATTCATAGTTCCCGTACCTTGTACGAAAAGCAGTCTTGGGGATATCTTCCTTCTTCACCCTTACTTGATAATATCCCAACCGCAAGTCCACCTTGGAGAAGTATTGTGCTCCACGTAGCTGATCAAACAAGTCATCGATTCTTGGGAGAGGATACTTGTTCTTTATCGTGATTTTGTTATGTTCACGATAATCGATGCAAAGCCGCATTGACCCATCCTTCTTCTTGACGAAGAGGACTGGTGCACCCCATGGTGATGCACTTGGGCGTATAAACCCTTTATCCAGATTCTCCTGTAGTTGTTTCTTCAGCTCTTCAAGCTCAAGAACAGCCATTCTATATGTAGTCTTGGATATTGGTAGCACCCCAGGTATAAGTTTAATTGAGAACTCAACATCTCTTCTTGGAGGAAGACCAGGAAGTTCCTCAGGAAATACTTCAGCGAATTCCCTCACAGTAGGCATTTCTTCAAGGGTGGTTTCTTCCTTGGACTTAATCATCTGAGCCAGATATGCGTGCTCATAAGGCAGTAATATCCATGCTTGAGATGATGGAGCTAAAGGAGATTCATCTTCCTCCTGACACTTGTAAAGAATCGGGGGTCGATTCTCCATATGGAGTGTGATTTCCCTCTCCCAACAATTTATGTTGGCTCTATATAAGGAAAGCCAATCCATGCCAAGAATTGCATCAAATTCCACCAAAGGGAGTATGACGAGATTCGCCGGGAAATTCAATCCACAGATTGTAACAGGGGAGGACTTATACTCATGGGATGCAATGATTTCCCCATTTTCCGTACTCACCGACATCTTTACTTCCATGATTTGTGGTGGTGCAGGGATTGTTCTACTAAACTTTTGAGATATAAAAGAATGCGTAGAACCTGAATCAAAAAGTACGTTCGCTATTCTTGAATGAATAACTAGCGTACCTGTCACCACTTCGTTGTCGGGGTTCACTTCGGCAGAAGTGATGGCAAAAGATCTTCCTTGCTGTCTTATAGGTTGTTGATTGCCTCCGATAACCCTTGGAATAGGGCACTGATTCACAAAATGACCAGGTTCTTTGCATTTGAAGCATTGAACAACGCATTGAGGTTCGAACGGAGCGTTCCTCTCCTCTGTCACAGCCGCGGGTCCTTCTTGCTGACAATTTACTGCTAGGTGCCCTTCTCTTCCACACTTGAAGCATTTTCTTGTCCCCCTAAGGCAATTTCCAGGGTGCTTCTTTCCACACTTTTGGCATGTGGGGTGCTGGAACTTCTTAGCGCCGTTGGATTTATCTGTCGGACCACCAGAATTGAAGTCCACCTTACGCTTCTTATCCCCATGATACCCCTGTGATTCTCCGATCTCCATTTCAACCTTGAGGGCACATCGGACAATTTCCTCATAGCTGTCGAAGTCACATATCGCTAATGCTTTCCGCAAGCTAGGCTTTAGCCCACCAAAGAAGCGGTCAACCTTGCATTCAGGGGTAACGACAAAGCCGGAAGTGTATCGTGCAAGCCTTGTGATGTTTTCCTCGTACGCTCCCACATATTCTCCATCTTTCTGTTTGAGGGAAAGGAAGTCCCTTTCCATCTTAAGACGGAGGGTGCGTGGAAAATATTTATCGAAAAACATCTTCCGGAATACCTTCCATTCCAAAACCTCGATCTCCTCCTCAGGCTTCGTATTTTTGATCAATGTCCACCATTGATCAGCTTCACCCTCCATATGATAAGCCGCCAGGAGAACCTTCTCTTTTTCAGAGCATTGGAGGATGGAGAATATCTTTTCAATGGAGTTGATCCATTGTTCAGAAATCGTGGGATCAGATGATCCACTAAAAGTAGGAGGCCTTTGTCTCATGAAGCTTTCAATAGCGACTTGTTCTTTCTTAGGGGGGGTTGAACGTTCCTCTTGACCAGTGTTTCTATTCAAAACTTGAGTTAGCTGAGAGAGAAGCATAACCAAGTTCGCGATTCCCGCTCCCATTGGATTGGGCATCTCATAAGTACAATCATCACACTGATCTTCACAACGGTTGTTAGCCCGAGTTCTCCTATTACCGGCCATTGGCTAGAATAAAAGGAAAGTTAGGGGTAACACATAAAGGGTAATCCAAAGACAAAAGTTTTATGACTTATAAATAAACTTTATTCTCTTTAACTCATGAGTCTATAGGATTCAATCCAGGCTTTTCATGATATTCCTTCTAACATATATTCTTAGGGTCATTTTTTCCCTTAATAATGGTTCATACTAAGATTGTGAATTTATCAAAACATATCCCCCAGGAGTGTCGTAACCAAGAGTGCAGAAAGGCCCATTGTCGTGCACCAGTTCCCGTTCGAGTCTAGCTCAAATCGTTGTTTTCGGGTTTTACCCCTAGGTTACATCTGTGCTAGAGCCGCCTCTACCTGCTCGTATCCAGACAGGGATGTATTTGTTTGATAAACCACTTACTTAGTATTTAACAAAATTTAGGGATGTTTTTATTATGCTTAGTCTTGTGTCTAAGGCTTTACTAGGGTTTCCTAATCCCAAAAATAACTAAACCTATCCTCTGATACCAACTATGACAACCCTGCTTTTTATTACAACTTAAACATGCTTTATTACATAAAACATCACTTGATACAACAAAGAAGATCGAGAGGTTTAGTGTCTTTGGGGCTTAGGATCATTAAATAAAAACATTAAACTTGAAATACAACATCTTTATTGAAAACTTCCTTTACATGACCACTACATTCCTTCGTACTTAGCATTGCATGGGATAACCTGAGGACATGCATAAGAAAAGGGTGAGCTATAAAGCCTAGTAAGGGAGTAAACAATGAATAACATGAGGAGTGAAATACATGTTAGGCAATAGGCATATCAATAGAGCATAATAGAAACATGAACATAAAGGCATGATAAATCATGATAATCATAACATGGAAATGTGACAACAACACTTAACATTGAATTAGCATGAGCCAAGGCTCATTGCACATGGAGCATGAGTAAACCCCCATTGAACTTGAAGCATGAGTAAACCCTCGTTGCACTTGAATTATCATGAGTAAACACTCATTGCACATGACGTATCATGATACTATACTTTACCCAATGCATTGGAGCGCTATAAAGGGCGCACCCTTCTTAAACATTTCATTTCATGCATAAGTGTGCCACATGGATCATAAAACATGGATTCATAAAACATAATCATTTCTTCCACGATAAAGGAATGTGGAATTCATACATGAAACATTATAATCAATTTGTAAATGTGCATAAAGGTGAATACCCTTGATGGAGAAATGGGCATGGTATTCACTACACAAAGACATTGGCTTAGAAAATCAGTGCGATTTCGGCAGCGTAACGGCGTGACATAAGAATTCATAAAAAAGGTTGATGAGAGAGAAAGGGGTTACTCATCATATTTACATGAAATGGAAAGTAAGGAGTTCATATAGATACATGTCTCAACAATTGAAAAGGAATTTAGATTCATGATACAAAAGTATTGCTTGAATGTAAAAGAAGAGAAAAAGGTTTCTTTCGGAATTTCGGCATAGTAACGGGTGTACATGGGAGGCATTTAATGAGAGATAAAGGGGTCTCCCATCATTAAAACAATAATAGGGCAGTATGGGAGAGGTGAAAAACCATACCCCAACATTCATAATTGAAAATAAAAGGGCAATACAACTTAAAGAAAATTGACAAAAATGAGAAAGGAAGAAAACCCCTTACTTGGAAGTGTGCTTCCAAAGGCTAGAGAGAGGCTTGTGAGAGGCTTCTTGGGAGCTTGGGGAACCTTGAGAGGATTGTAGAGAGAGTAGGGCAGAGGTTGGACGAACTTCAAGGGCTTTGAGTGAGGAGGAAGTGGGAGCTTGGGTGGGTTTATATAGGAAAGGTGAGAGAATTCTTTATTATTTAGGTTTGGGACCCCTTATATTAAAATAATCCAAACCACAAACCATCCCATGGTATTTGCCCATGGTTTCTGGGAAAGGAAATAGGAAAACAATATTTTACAAGTCCAAGGTCCGGATTTATTAAAAAAATAGGGTTGCTTATGTGGAGGTGAGTCACACTCCCATGGAAATTAATTTAAAAAGGCAAAGTGTTGAATAAGTCTTGAGGGCTCCATTAATGCTTTGAAAAGTAAGTCAAACAAACCCAAAACCTCATTATTTTAATGATAAAACACATATTGGCCGAACATAAGGAATATGGTATTTTATTACATCACCATTGGGTCATTATGATGTCATAAAACACATTATATATTTAAATGGTATTTAATTTTTACCCAAAAATTTGACTGTCTCAGAAAATTATGAAAAATTCACCGTTGGATAATTTCGACATCCTGATTCCAAAAATAATATTTATTTTATCTAAATAATTTTCTAAATATGTGAATTTTCACTTTTAAAATAAAAACCGACATATATAAAAAATTCACGGGTTTTGACAGAAATGGCCTTCAAACCTTAATAAAAATTTTAATTGCATTCATAAAATTATAAGATCATTTATATTTAATAAAAATTAATTTAATATTAATAATAATATTTTATTAAAATATTATTTAATTCAAAAATCCTTTAATTTAATAAAATATAATTCTTAATTAAATAATAACTAAAAACACCATTTGTACTTTAAAAACTAATTACAATGTATCAAAAAAATTATATTCATTATTATATACAAAAAATAATGTACATGAACATGGTGCTACTTATTTGTTACATAACCCCTTAAAATAGCCGCATAAGACCTAAGGGTAAGGTGTGCGATGGTGAAAGACTCTTGGGGTTGCTCGGATAACATCGCTCGAGTGGTAATCTCTATCAACTTCCATTTTTCCCGTAGACGATCACTTTCTAGCTTGACTTGATGAAGCTCAGCTTGGGCTTGGTCAAGGGAAAAGCCCAAAGACGCCACCTCTTTTCCGAGCTCTGACAAATGGGCTTCGTAAGTGGCATTTCTACTAGATGAGGCCATCGCTTCCTTTGTCTGAGTAGAAATGGTTTCGTTAAAGCCTTATATTTATACTACTCAGATGATCACTGTTCAACGGCTATAAAAGTAACGGTCACAAATCTTAACGTAAAACTAAAGAAGTTGACATCTTATAAAAACATTTTTTTTCATAAAGAAACATTTAACTGGATCAAGAGGGATTTTCCATTAATGAAACTTTGGGTCGTTACAATTATGTTTTGAATTAAGATCATTCCATACCAAAATTCACATCTCAATAACTATTGAATACTTGAAAACACCATTACGGAATGTGAAATTCACTGGCTAATCATAGTAATGAATATTATATTTGAAATCCACAAGCCATTATATTACAAATAATGAATAATAAATATCCATATCAAAGATAATGAAGTCATAGAGAAAATGTATTGTGTTCCTAGTAATGATCTAAGATGGGAACCTGAATCTTTTGCATTACCACTGATCGAGAGGCATCTTGATGCTCATGATGTGAGAAATTATCTCCATGTGTAAGCCCAATCGTTTCCCCAGATGTGAAGAATTAAAATAATATGATTAAATAGTATCAAAGAAGACATTTATAATTGTTGAACTAAAAAAATGGTATGTTACATAGTTTATGGACCTTGTTTCTCAGTTGATATAGCATACCCAACTCCATGTAACTATCGATCAGCCACATGGAATAGTAATTGATACCTTATTTTAGTAACATATTTATTATTCATTCATTCCAAGAGTAATCATGGTTTATATGTTTCAAATAATGAGAACTATTTTTATGATATTGTACTGATTGAGCTTGGAATACCTTGAACTAGTTCATGCTATATTCTTTTAAAAAAATTTGAGGTTAAAGGAAATAATTGTTGATATTTCCTCTTTTTTCTATTGTTGTGAAAATTACAAGGAGATGAAGTACACTCCCACTTATTATGATGAAGTGAGATGTAATGATAGAATCTTGGTATATTGTTGTGACATGGTGGATATGTAATTGATCCTGTAGACTGATTCGTTGGTTTTGTGATGCGTTGGTAAAAAATCCCCCTTTTCTACTTATTCCCTACAGCAGGGTTTCCAAATTCACTTAGATGGATGAATGTATCCCTAGGTCTAGGATTCCTACCATGTAATCTATCTACCACTAGATCCTAATTCATCATATCTATATAACATTTAATATATAACATGGCTACCATGGATAATGTATCATGTCATTGACCTACCTTGATTACTTTTTTCCTTCAACATTTCACTAATAGAAACATACAGTGGGAAACAAACCATTTTCATGAATCAAGTATCATATTTAGTTAGTAACCTAATTTTTTGTTTCAACAGGAAGAAGTTCATCATCTTCACTGGCTAGAAGGTGTGTAGATAAAACATTTTAATAAACCCCTCCCTAGTAATACCCTGGTCTTGCTTCACATGAACATTTATGCCCCAACATTTTAGTTTCTGGTCCTCAATCATACATTTTAGTACCTTTACCTTCATATCAGTTATAATTTCAAGGAAGTAAATTATTATATTCATATTATTGAGCAATACATATATTTTATTGAGTCCTAAGTCACTCTAAAATGTTATTGGATTCTGTTTCTGTAGTTATAATGACTTATTCACACAATGAGAGTTGTCATTTTGGGTTCCTTTGTCAATATCCTAGAATTATTTCACAATAATATAGACTAATGTCTAGTCAAACCTTGGATCATGTGGAAACATAGTCCTATATTTTTCCTCTTATTGGTTTCTTTTTCTCTTGATTCATGAATTCTTATTATATTATCACTTAAATATTTGTAATATAATTATTTTACTACTTCTTTAATCAATTTAATATCATATATAATTTCAAAACATCAAAATCATAATATCACTATACTGAAATCAAATAGTCCTGAGATTATGTAGCTTTTAGGTGAAGTCTGCTTACTAATGTATGATACCAATCACAAATGAACTAAACCAACAATGATGAGTTGATGACATGAATAAGTGTATTTAAAAAAAAATTGTACCCAAAACACCTGAGTAACTATATGTTTTATATAAATAGTTTATCTATGTCTTTATTATTCTATAAATTTCATGTCTCAAAATTTCTTATATTACTTCTAACAACACAACTTACAGAATGACCTAAATAATTATAATTTTAACAATTTATCCCTAATCATTATCTTGTATCAATCTTAGGTTCCACTAAC
This sequence comes from Viscum album, assembly GCA_963277665.1. Lineage (NCBI taxonomy): Eukaryota > Viridiplantae > Streptophyta > Magnoliopsida > Santalales > Viscaceae > Viscum > Viscum album. The sequence goes on along the minus strand of OY728126.1, from coordinate 2,006,320,438 downwards.
CATATGTGACATCCCACATACATCAAATTCTAGAAATATATGCAAATGGAATACTAAATCATTCTAGGTTGATTTCCCCTATAAAATTAAAAAACTTATCTGGAATAAAGTAGAAACAACCAATCCAACACTATATGATGCATGAAATGTAAATCATAAAACTGAAAAACTATTAAAAAAAATATTTGAGTAACATCAGATAAAATAAGACTCTAGAAAAAAAAGAGATTGGAACCAAGGTAGAACAACTCTAAACTCCTAGAATAGGAACCTCCCCCATTTTTTTATCCCACATCTAGGATAACTACATCATAATCCTACACTGGTGAAATATGAAAATTTTCACATTCATAAATCAAGTAGAATTTATAGTTTAAGGATAGAAAAGTGGACATTCCAGAGGTGATTAATAATATCTATTATTTAATCATGAAGACCTCAAATATATTTCAGTAAAAAAAGAATCCAGATTTCTCTAAGTTTAATGAAACAAAAAAAATAATAAAAAGTAGTTTATAAAAAAAATGTTATAAACATCATTCATAAATATTTTTAAACAATCATGGTTTCCACAGTTAATGTTATCTCTCTCTCTCTCACACACACACATTCATGACGAATAATAGTCGCTATACTCACAAGCAATGAACCCTTCTTCACTATGACATCACCTAGTGATGTACAATCCAATTCCTCTACTCCTACATGAAACACTATAGCCAAACCAACAAGGCCCCATATAATGAAATTATTAACATACACCACATCAATTAAGTTTCTATTTTCTCACACCAAAACCCATTTATTTTCCTAAGTAAAATCATTAATCCCTTTTTTTATAAAAATCATGGGAATCACCCACAACCCATAATTTCAAAATCAACCATTAATTGTAATATTCAATATAGTATCAACATTATTTCTTCATTCCAAAAAAATTAAATTTCTTTATAACATGAAATCCTTGAGATTATAGTTAATATGGAAAATGGGAGAATCCACCAATCACAAAAATAATTGACATGCAGAATATTGTCATGATATCTAAGATATATATTGTTTCTTCTACTCCTCACAAAAATTATTAATATGTATCTTAAAAACATTTATATTTTCATAGATAAAAACATAAATGTCGGTTCAATGGTTCTATTTGAGCATTAATATTTATATCTTCATTAGATGGAAAAAATTGAGCACTATCCCTTTATTTCTAAGATTCAGTGATAGAATAATCATTAAAAATATAGTTTTGAAGCTAAATATCATCAAAACATATCATAGTGGAATGATGAGGATTGAGAGTCAAATATGGGTAAGTTAAAAAGAGGGTTTTTAGGTTTTTATAAATCATTATATACAATTCTAAAGTATAATTATAAATGTCAGGTAGTATTGTCACACAGTTTAACAAATCGTGCACCAACCGTATGACTATCACTACATAAAATATCGATGGCGCAAGGTTGTGATGCATAATTTTACAAACATAGACCTAAACATAAAAATGGGAACTATAAAAAAAATCCCAAAATGTACCATTTGGACACAAGGTTAGGAAACCCATTTGCCAACCATGTGACTTCCCATAGACTCTGAAATTAACCCTAGATGGTTTTCTAATTAAATTTGATAGATTCTCATAATTATGCACCCTTAAAACGGATTAATGATCTTTATAAAACCATCATTTAAGGTAAAAAAACATGGCCCAAATATTCCCTAACATAAAATAAAAATTTTAATATTGAATTTCTTTAAAATTGGGGTGTTTAAACTGATATTGATTATAGGGTAGTGACCATGATGTGGTGCATGTATCATATTTGATTATGAATATTATTGAAAAATGAATTATTAGTGAAATGAAGTTATTTAAATTAAATTATCTTAATAGGTTCAATATTCTTCTTCCTAGGATTCCATGTTTTCTAATCAAGGAATTTTTATTGTCAATATCCTCCTATGGTTTACACTGATGAGGTGTAGTATGATGCTATAGTTGATTTTCATAGAGTTGACTTAGATGGGGATGAATCTATGGGTAGACTTTTTACAAGTTTATATGTTATATTTTTTTTAAATTCTTATAGATGAATTTATAATCAAAAGATATAGAGGTGGTTAGAGGATCTGGTGATTGCCTTTAATTTGGTCAATGAATGGAAAGATGATTAGATTCTATTAGTTGATAGTTTTCTATTTACAACTTCTAGTGAATGATGGATCGTATTTCTCAGTTATTTGTGGGAGTTAAAGTTATCATTAGAGAAGTTCCATGATATGTTTTAGACTAATTTCATGTAATCAGTGTTAAAGGTAGCATGGAAATATGATTTTAATTCTCTCCAATAGGTGAGATCTAGTTTATGGGATTCTAGAATTCTCTTTTAGGATATGTTTCATTATTCTATTGATTATATTTCTATAGTGGTTGTGTGTGTGAATAATGTTTAGAGGATGTTTCATCTAGATATCCATTTTTAAGTCACCCTATATTCATATAAAATATAGCACTAGGTTCCAGAAAATTCAGAGGTAAGTTATAATATGTTGGTGTGGATTGGTCAAATCCAGAGGGTAATAATGTGCCCAAATCAAATAGAAGTGATAAATATTTAGCTATTTTATTGTTTGTGTAGTTTATTTTTTCTCTATTAAGATCTTGAATTATTATCCCTTGTATCATTTCACCAACGATAGATGTTATTATTACTTTATCAAAAAAAATTACATGGATTTATTCTCTTTCAATGTTCAAATACATCAAAACCTTTAGTTACTATTCATTTTTTGTAGTTGAAATGATTTTGGTGAATTATTTTATGATCATATTGTTTTATCCATTTCTATGAAGGCCTTAATAAAAGAAACATCATGGTTAATATGATTTATGTTTGTAGAGAGGAGATAGATAAGGTAGATGATATCCCCATGATGTTTTCCTACCTTACTGAAAAAGGGATAAAAATGTTTGCAGTAATGGTTATCATAAGGGTATGAGAAGTAATGAATTAGAACATGGTCATATTCATTATTTGGAGTTCCCAGTTCTAGGTAGATTAGATGTCATTTTAGGAACTATAGTTTTATTTCCTACCCATCTATATGATTTTTTTGATTCAATTGATTGATATTAAATAAATTTATTACATTATTCTGAGCTATGAGTCTCAAGGTGGAGATACTTATAGTGACCTTTTTGTTGAATATACCAGTTGGAGGTTATTTTATCTTGCTTTAGGTGTGTCAATATTGTGAGATGATGATGCGGTATCATCAATTATTTCAATATTTCTTATATATGGGGATACACCCATATGATGGAATCCATAGTGGGAGTTGGTTTTTTGTGGTTTAGGATGTTATTAACTATTTCTAGTAGATATTTATCTGCCATGATGTGAGAGGTGATATAGCTCCACTGGTTTAATGTACATTAATATTACATCATTTTTTGGAACATTTCATACAATACACAAATATATTCCCAAATACCTTATTATTTTATTGCCTTTTGAAAATAGGAATCTGAAAATTCTGTTTCATAACACATATTATTTTCCTCCATTATATTTATTCATTATTAGAACCCTTTATAAAGTATCGTACTTAATACGTTTGTTCATATCCTTGGGAAAATAAATATAATAAATGATGGGCTCAGATTCTCTGTAAGGGTAAAAAGGGATATACATATGAATAACTCGAACATAAGGGTATGATAACCTAAGAATAAAATTTTAAGATCATGACATATATATAAAAGATCAAATAAATGATTTATTTCATAAATATTGGATTTTAATAAGACATAAATAATACGGGAGTCAAGAGCATAATTCATGAAATCATAACATATAAATAAGACATGGAATTCTGGAAGACACATAAGGATATAAAATTATTTCTATAGTGGTAACAAAATCACAAATAAAGACATATTATTATCATGAGTTCACTCCTCATACCATCTTGGTATTCATGGATCACTCCCATGACCATCTTAGTAGTCAAGGATCACTTCTAAAACTATCTTAGCAGAAAAATTACAATACCAAACCAATTCAATCCCCATTCAAACAATGTATATCTCTTGAGATAAAAATATTTACCCACTGAATTGGAGAGACATATAGGTCACAAAAAATTACATAATAATAACCATAAATATGTGTTCTATAAGAACATAAATCGTTAATCAAGTCGGAACCTATAGAATAAAATGGGTTTTACAAACATCATTCTGTCTTAACATAACCCATGGAGAAGAAATGTGTTTTATAATTATCATTCTATACAAAAAATAAACCATTATTAAAAAGATGAATAATGGTATAATTTAAGTTTAAAAAATTTAAAACATAAGTGACATGAATTAATTTAATCCTATATGGAGAATAATTTTTAGAAATTACTTGAAAAAAATTCTTGAAGAAAATATTCTTTCTGCTTTAAAAATGTTTTATTTTCAAAAAAATTTAATGATTTTTAAAGAAACAATTTACATTGAAAAAAATTTATGGTTTTAAGGTGAGATTAAAATAAATAAGTTGTACTAATTGTGGAAAATTCTATTCATTCCCTATAAGTCTAAAAAAATTCCATTCGTACTTTTTTTGGAATAGTCATAAACATCCTTATTTAAAAACTGAAAAAATATTCACTTCAAACCATTAGTAAAAATTTAAAAAAAGGTAAAAATGTAGTTTAAAATTCATAAGAGAATAGAAAAAAATTGAAACTGGTTTTATAAAACATGTACATGGAATATAAATATTCCCAAAAAAATACTTAAACCAAAACAATCCCAAATATTGATGAGGTTGTGAAATAAATACTAATCACTTTATAATCAGTTGAATCATATTCCCTGTGAATGAAATAAAAATACATGCATATAAAAATACCATATTATTTTTTATAAGGTTCATAAATGACAATTATTTATAGTATATTCACCATGTATAAGAAAAAAGTGGTGTATAAGGCATGCGTCTCATAGTTTAAAGTTGAGACAAAAAACCCTTACCTTAAGTCTGGACTTCTTTTGCATGCATTTAAAGATCCTGTATAATAAATATAATTTATTATACATATAACATTGAATCATATATATATATATATTCCCAATATTATTTACTTATGACTAAATATTAACTATTTTTTAATAATTCCATGTTAATGTTACGCTTTGTGTAATATTTTCTTTGTTTTTCGTTCAAGTTTTTATTTATTATCCTTGGTCCTTTTAAATAGATCATGATTTAATCAGATAAATAATTATTATACTGATATAAATATCACATGTATATTCAGTATATATTTATTCATTGTGATTCATAAATGTTAGAGATAGAAAATAAAATACACCACACAAGGAGACAGTAGGCCATATATATGCATGAAGAATGATTTCATTTTCTTTTCGGGTTAAAATATTGCAATATATATGATATATTATCATAAAAGAATAATTTTTATGTAATATATAAAATATATACTCATAAAATTAGTCCTTATTATCATCCATGTGAAATATAGTTTAATAATGAATCACATCAAATCATGGTGATGGTAAGTCATACATACACACGAGCGATGTTATCATTTTCCAAAAACAATATATGTATGATAAAAATGTAGATATGAAATAATCATTAAATATATAAAATTATATAAAAAATATTATATATAAATATTAAACCCATCATAATTCCCACTCATTAAATATGATGGGGGGAAATTAATGGTATCTCTATGTAGAGACGGTAAGCCATATGTACGGATGAGTGATACATTAATTTTTTTTGTTTAATGGGAATAGGGATATATATTTGTGTGTTCACAATAATAATAAAATATAAAAATATTTATTATGATGAATTTATTATTTTATGATATATTTATCATTTTTAAAGGAGTTATAGAAGAGTTTAAAAATAAAATGGCCATTTAGAGCGATTACCACTTCATGGGATAGAATCCATTGGATGTCCTTTAATGGGCCTTAGAGTTTGTTATTTGGGAATAAAAAAACCTCTATAATGTGGTCAAGGATGTTTAGAAGTGAATTTTTTAGGTTATGGTAATGCTTCAAGGACTAAAAAGATTTGAATATGTGAGGAGGAGGATCCCTTTGATATATTAGGTGAGGGACACTTTTGGAATCTCAAAAAATATTAATTTATTATAAATTGAAAATAAAATTGAATACACTAAAATTGAAATTTATTATAATATAACATGATATAGTGTTTTAATATCATAATCCAATAAATTTTATACATGTTTTTTTGTAATTTTAAATATTATATTTTTTATTAACCCTTAGTTAACCTATTTTTATTTTATCTAGGGTAACAATGTTTTTAATGTCAAGAGGAAGTAATTTTTTCTTATATTGTTAAAATTTGAAAATAAGTTCTCAATTTATGATATTTTAAGCCATATATAATTACCTTGTATTTATTTAATATATTTATTATTATCAAATAATTTAATAAATTATCACTTTTCAAAAATATCATTAGTGTCAATTTTGAATCTATTCATTATTTTTCTTTTTAAAAACAACATAAAAACTTGATAAATTGAAACCAAAATTATTAAATCATCTCTAAATTTTCAAAGTAATATATAAAATTATTGTATGACATTAATTATATCATATTAAAATTATTGTAATATTTTGAATATCATTTATTTGGTATTTCTATTAATTTAAAAATTACTACATCATCATTGAATAAGCATTTAAGTAATTTATCTATTTACTAAAAACTAAAAAAAATTGCCATGATAAATAAACACATTTTAGATTTCAAATGACTCTTTATAGTCAAATTAATCTCATTTATAGACCTATATTATAAATGATACTATTATTGAAATTTTGACTACGACATCATTATCTTATCATTAAATAAAATATAATAAATTAATTACTCCCATCCTTGTGCATTAAAAAGGATATAATCTAGTCCCATGGATGATTTGGGTCAAAAAAACACTACTCAAATGAAATTAGGACGATTAATAAGGTGATTCTTTATTAGTTATATTATTATTTGTCTACCATTAATTTACTGATTTAGCTTTTACCGTGTTAATAAATAATTACTAATGTAAATACACAAAATACCCCCAAATCAAAGAAACCTATTTAAATAATTTGTTCCTAGTAATAAAAAATATTTAATCCATTTTTAAAAACTCAAAAAAATATTTTCATTAATTAATTTTAAATTAATATCATTGATGCGGTGAGAAAATTGGTTCTTAGCGTTAAAATACGCAAAAACATTTAAATGATTTTTTATCTAAATTCAATGTACAATTGATTCCGATGACCTAAATTATATTAAATGATAAAAATATGATCTAATTATAATTTAAATCCAATAATAAAATTTAACACTATAAATTGTATCGATGAAAAAAATTCAATTAAAATTTAGTATTTTTTATTATTCATTAAAACAAGAAAATTATTATAAAAATACCAAAAATTTATCCAAATGAAATTTTTATATTTAAATTTAAAATGAAAATTTAAATTTTTAGAATATAGTATATAAAATCTTTAAAAATTGGATTTAAAAATGGTTCTCAATTAAATGGCATTAAAATGACCCTTTTGAGATATAATGGTTTTTATGCATAAAATTATGTTTTTTCTTATCTTTTTCCATAAAATATAATGGTTCAATATAAAAAATATTTAATCAAATATAAATAAAAATTAATTTAATTAATTTAATTAATATAATTAACTAATAGTAATTTATTTAATTTATTAAGACAAAACGACTTTGGGACCCAGAAAATTAAAATATTTTTAATTATAATCAATTAGAAGATTTTTTAATTTATAATTATTTTCTAACCAATTAATTCATCTTATAAACCATATATTTTGATAATATAGTTAATACTATTCATACCATCAAATTTAAAATCTAGGTTATTATCTTCTTTAAATAAAATCGCGTTTTGTAGAAACTCAATGTTGCATATAAAGCAAGCTAAGATGGTGTAAATGTAAAGCATGAAATCAATGAAATAAATTGTTTTTTTATATTTCAAAAAAATATTTGGGTGTTACATTATACATCTCATAAAATTATTTTCCCCTTGAAATTATTCTGGGTTATCCAATTTTTAATAATTTAATGTTACTTTTATAGAAACCCACATAGTAAAAATGATTACTAAAACATCATTATAAAAATTAATATTAAAAACATAACAGTTGCCCAATGTAACTCATCACTATGATTCCACTTAGGATAACATAGGTGTCATGTGAAAATATTTTCATGGAAGAGAAATCAAAACATCATGTTTTGATGGAGAGCGATAGAGAACAAAGTCATGAGAAATCTAATAATCACAAAGCCACAAATATATAATGATCTATGTCACGACCCGACTTCACCAAAAGGAGGGAAGGGTCAGCAGATTGCCAGGCCCTTCCTTCATTAAGTTGAAGGAGAGATAATGACCCCCGAAACCCGCCTTCAATAGGTCCCGGAGTAGCGACTAGCACCAAGGGTATAGAAAATTCTCGCAAATGGAAGGCATTACCCTTTTTATTATTTAGGATCGAAAGATAAGGAGGAGAAAACCCGACAACACCAAGGTAGAAAGAAAAGTAAGCCAAAAATAAACCACTCCCACATGCATGTTTCAAAAGTGAAAGCCACAAAGTGCAAAAAGGTGACTACAAGGTAAGTACCAAAAGAAAAGGAGAAACAACTACAACTGCTCCAAAAGTCCGAGCTAGTAAGGTCCTGCGTGATCCTCGGAGTCCTCCTGGAAACCTGAAAGCAGTTTTATATATGTAGGGTGAGCATACAAGTACACTCAGTAGGGAAAACCAAGACTCTCGTGCACAAGTGGGGAAACGTACTAAAGTCCCGTGAGAAAGAGTAAACCAAACACATAACAAGGCAAACTATCCATCCCAGGCCTCACCAAGGCTCGCTCCCCAAATAACGCAAGTCAAGTAATATATATATAAGAGAACATCGATGTTTGGGTACCCCGCGCCACTTTCCCACTGGTTATTGAGACATCCTACGCATCGGACCAATCCCGCCATTCTCACCGCAGTCCCACTGCAACACCCGCCCGCACACACCTGGGCCACAACCACACGCAGTCCCACTGCCGAATCCCACCCACACACACCTGGGCCTCAACCGTCACATGTAACCATGCCTGCAAACACCTAGGCCAGAGCAACCACCGCCACGCCCGAAGACACTTGGGCCTCATCCCGAAGACACTTGGGAAACCACCTGCCGCACACACCTGGCCAACCACCACAACACCCCGCCCGGAGGTTCTTGCGCTAATAATGGACTTCAGGCCATCACAGCCTGCCCAAAGATACTTGGGCTATCCGGGAAAGGGAGCAGAAAAGGAGCTAATAACCATCCACTAAGGATAGTGTTGGAAAAAACACCCTTCACCCATAAATGGGGGTGTTCGGCACTGAGTGCTCAACTTGGGTGGGGCGCGAATAAGAAACACAAATCTACCAGTATAGATATAGGTAACAAACACTCACCCAAAGCTTAGGTTTTCCTAGCCAACCTACAGAACACAACACCACTGCACCCAAGTCACAGTTCACGACCCTTTCCCACAAAACCATTTGCCCCATTCTTATTTCACGTTCAGTCAAAATGTTCAATTAATTTCAAGCACTACTGGGCAACTACCATAAGCATAACCAAGGAAAACGTCAAAAGCAAGGATCAACCAAAACACTCACACCCGGTTATGTTAACAGAGGATCTCTCCCCAATTTGTGATATCAGTAAGTGACCATTCGAGTTTAAAACTCACAACCACCAAATCCATACCAACAGGAGATCCCATCCCCCCAAATTCACACCAGCCACCGAGGGTATAAGAGAACAGGGGATCCCATCCCCTCCCACATTTCCAGCAATCGGCCCCAAAGGAAAACAACCAACTACCGCTACCAGCACAAGTCAGGGATTTTCAGGTTTAAACGACTTAACACACTCCATGATTTCAAAATTCCGTGTGTTCTAGCCGGAAGTTATCACAGAAGGGTTGATCCTGGTGCTTTTAATTATTCAGCCGGATATATGCGATTAACCAATTTCACAGTAGGAGTTCCCAAATTCAGCAACCCATTTAAAACATCACGAGGGGATTCATCAGTGCACATACAAAGACCACCAACGACCTAAATTTTCAGAAACATAAACCAGTACAACAAAAAGGGATGATCACAAGATAAAGCATAACAACGATCACAACCCCTTCCCCTTCTTTCTTTAGAACTTCGTTTATTATCTTCATTAAGGTTTGGTTCAACCAATTCCATAAGAATAAGAATAACGCCCACCCCGCATGATACACAAAAGTGAGAGACGAATGAATTTCCCTACTTGTTGATAGATGATCGACATTTAGGCCGGGGGCGCGGAACTTTACGGATAACGACGCGGTGGTCCCGATGCACCAGAAGAGCCACGATCGAAGAAGGGGGAAACCACGGCCTAACCCTTAATTTATAAGAGCCGGGGACGGTTGAGATGAAAACTCAAAACCGCTTAAGACGTGGAAGTCGTGGGTTGACCACACGGCTTGACCCATCATTAAAGGTGCTGGGTGGTTTAAACCGACTCATGAATTAATGAAGCATTTAATTAAAACTTTTGTGCACGTTTCGGGTTTTCAAGACATTTTTAACGAGGCAGAATAGGGTTTAAAACCCTATTTGCGAAAAAGGAGCGTTACTGGAACAACTTGGCAAGGTCGGGTGACGTCATCCGGTTCCGCCGATCGGTCGCACCGATCGGTCGCACCGATCGGTCGCACCGAACGGTCGCACCGAGCGGTCGCACCGATTGGCCTCACTGACCGGTCGCACCGATCGGTCTCACCGATCGGTCGCACCGATCGGTCGCCCCGATCGGTCGCCCCGATCGGTCTCACTGATCGGTCGCACCGATCGGCCACACCGATCGGTCCCACCGATCGGTCTCACCGATCGGTCTCACCGATCGGTCCCACCGATCGGTCTCACCGATCCTTACACCTTAAGGATTCGGCTTTTGGCAAAGGAAGGGACCAATGGGGTCTGGGTCATCACATCAGATACCTCTTAAACGATTCTCGTCCCCGAGAATCAAAACAACCCAGAAGGAAGGAGAGGGTCCGAACAACCATCTTCGAAAGATACCTCTTAGGAGTGAACCCCCGCTAACTGAAAACACTCCCCTGCCAAGAACTAAGCATCATACCACGCCAAACCGCCCGGTCATGTGGGTTTGGGGAGTTCCCCTTCCCCATGTCAAGATATTATCCGCTTTGGGCAGCTCTGACTCGCCCGCACGGGTTTAATCACATCCACCTTAATGCGTCTTGATTAGGGGTCGGGTTCCCTCTTCCCTTTAGCCGGGGATTTTCACACATAAGAGAGGAAAGAGACTAGTACATTTCATAGCCAAAAGTCAAACGTTCTATCACAAAAGGAACAAAAGGTACAAGGCTCAAAACAACTCGGGGTATTGGGCACGCATCTGTGCTTCCCTCTCCCACGTACTCTCTTCGAGGCCGCCATGTCTCCACAACACACGAACCAAGACGATGGTTCGTCCACGGAGCACTTTCTCCTTGCGATCCTCGATCTTGACTGGCCGTTCCTCGAAGGTCGCGTCTTCTCCCACATCTAGCTCTCCCCAGTTGATGACATGAGAGTCATCATGTAAGTACTGACGAAGATGGGAGACATGGAAGACGTCATGGACCCTCTCCAACTGAGGTGGTAGGGCCAGCTGATATGCCACCCCACCAACTCGCCTCAACACCTCGAAAGGTCCGATGAACCTAGGGGAGAGCTTACTCCCCCTTCCGAACCTCCGCTTCCCCCGTCGAGGGGAAACCTTCAAGAACACATGATCTCCCACCTCGAACTCCAAGGGCCTCCTCCGACGATCAGCATAAGATTTCTGCCGATCCTGAGCTGCTTTCATCCTCTCCCGCACTAGCTGGACTTTCTCCGTGGTGCTCTGCACTACTTCTGGTCCAAGAGTACCAGTCTCACCAACCTCTGCCCAGCATAAGGGTGAACGACATGGTCTTCCATACAAAGCCTAAAAAGGAGCCATGCCGATAGTAGAGTGGAAGCTGTTGTTGTAGGCAAACTCTACTAAAGGAAAGTGTCGTACCCATGATCCTCCGAAATCCAGAACACATGCTCGCAGCATGTCCTCCAATGTCTGGATAGTCCGCTCTATTTGTCCATCAGTCTGAGGGTGAAAAGCAGTGCTAAGGCGTAGCTGGGTGCCAAAAGCATGTTGTAACCCCTTCTAGACTCGTGAGGTGAACCGAGTGTCCCGATCTGAGACGATAGTCTTCGGAATTCCATGAAAACGCACCACCTCATCCACGTACCTCTGTGCTAATGTACTCACAGGTCCCGACTCCTTGATAGCCAAGAAGTGAGTAGATTTTGTCAATCGATCCACCACTACCTAGATAGCATCATGCCCGCCCTGAGCTCTGGGTAGTCCTGTGACGAAGTCCATCGAGACGCCGTCCCACTTCCACTCGGGAACATCTAAAGGATGCAACAAACCACCAGGAACGCAGTGTTCAGCCTTCACCTGCTGACACACCAGGCATTTAGCCACAAACTCTGCCACTGCCCATTTCACCTCGGGCCACCAAAACTGTCCCCTCAGGCCTTGGTACATTTTCGAAACACCTGGATGTACTGCCAAGGCTGAGCTATGGAACTCACGAAGGACTTCATCACGCATCACCTCTGGAACAAACAACCTCCCATGAAAGAGTATCCGATGTTGGATGTCCTCCGACCATCCTTCCGGAGCGTTCCCCTGATCGACACGGTCCCGCAACACTTCCACCTCAGGATCTCCCCACTGAGACTCTTCCACTTGTTGCAACAAAGAGGACTGTACCGTCATCTGAAACAAGCAGCCTCTAGCACCTTCCACCCTTGCGTCCAAATGCAAGGCAGCCAACTCCCCCATCGCCTTCCAAGCATCAGCAGATTCCCGAACCACTTCCTGATGCGGTTTCCTGCTCAGGGCATCAGCCACAATGTTTCCCTTACCCTCAGTGTACAAGATCTCAAAGTCGTAGTCTTGGAGGAACTCGACCCACCTCTGTTGTCGCATGTTCAAGTCATGCTGGGAGTAGATATAGCGCAAGCTCTTGTGATCGGTGAAGACCACAAAGCACTCCCCGAAGAGGTAATGTCGCCACAGCTTCAGCACAAACACTACTGCTGCAAGATCCAAGTCATGGGTGTCATAGTTCCGCTCATGGGGGCGTAGCTGCCTGGACCCGTAAGAGATCACCCCTTGTTGCTGCATCAATACGCACCCTAGGCCCTGTCCTGAAGCATCACAGAATACCTCATAGGTCATCCCTTGTTCTAGTAATCCCAACACTGGGGAACTAACCAGCTTTTCTTTTAGGTATCTGAAGGATGACTCGCACTGCTCGCTCCACACGAAAACCTGGTCTTTCTTGGTCAAAGCCGTCAAAGGGGATGCTACCCGGGAGAAGTTGGGTACAAATCTCCGGTAGTAGCCTTCCAGTCCGAGGAAACTCCGATCTTCCGCCACATTCTTGGGTGCTGCCCAAGAAACAATTGCCTCAACCTTTGATGGGTCGACTGCTACTCCCTGCTCAGACACTACGTGCCCGAGGAAGTGCACTTCTCGTGCCCAGAACTTGCACTTTGACAACTTCCCATAGAGCTGGTGCTGTCGGAGGACCTCGAAAACTGTCCTCAGGTGCTCTGCATGGTCCTCTTCTAACCTTGAATAGATCAGGATATCGTCGATGAATACCACCACAAACCGATCCAGGTACTCCCGAAAGATGGAGTTCGTAAGCCCCATGAACACGGCCGGGGCGTTCATAACACCAAAGGGCATGACCACGAACTCGAAGTGCCCATACCTGCACCTGAACGCCGTCTTCGGGACGTCGCTATCCTTCACCCTCAGCTGGTGGTACCCGGATCGTAGGTCGATCTTCGAGAACCATCCTGCCCCCTTCAGCTGGTCGAAAAGATCATCTATCCTCGGAAGAGGGTAGCGATTCTTGATCGTAACCTGATTCAGCCTCCTGTAATCGATACACAACCTGAGGCCACCATATGCCTTCCTTCCGAACAAGACTGGAGCGCCCCATGGTGACGCACTCGGACGGATATAACCCCTCTTCATCAGATCGTCAATCTGTATCCGCAACTCTCGTAGCTCCGAAGGTGCCATCCGATAAGGAGCCATCGAGATCAGACGAGCGCCTGGTTGTAGGTCTACCCCAAACTAGATATCACGTCGAGGGGGTAGAGTCGTCACCTCCTCAGGAAAGACGTCCATAAACTCGCGGACGATCTCTAGCACTTCCACCATCTCAGCATCTACTGATTCCACTGTCAGCTCAGTCAACACGGAGAGGAGAGGTTCCTCCCTACTGTTTCCCTTCGGACTGCTCTGCTCGCCGGTGAAGGTAACACGCTGGCCGTCCAAACCTGAGAACTCCACCCTACTTCGGGAACAGTCGATGACGGCGCACACAGAAAATAGCCATTCGATGCCTAGGATGACATCGTACGGCTGAGTCTGTAGCAGAAGGAGATCCCTAACCGACTGATGTGGCCCTAACATCAGTCTACATCCCCGACAAATGAACAGCAAGTCGGTCTGACCTCCAACTGGTGTGCTCAACACCAGGGGAACTGGAAGTCTCTCGGCATCTAGACCCAAGGCACGAGCTAGACTGGGTGCAACAAAGGAGTGCGAAGCTCCGGTATCGAACAAAGCATAAGCAAGAGTGCTAAACACATTGATCGTACCTTGAACAACCTCTGGCCCTGCTGGAACTGTTGCCTCAGCAGCGTGTAACTGCCCACGCCTATCTCTCCGGCCCCTCGGCTGTCGGCCACCTCCCCGACCATGCCCTGGTCAAGGTCCCTAGGGAGCGCCCTGAGGTCGGCCTCCTCCTCCTATGTCCGCCTGCGGAGGAACGGGAGCTCGCTGTCCCTGCTGCTGCTGCCGGAAGGGTCTGGCTGGATACTGCTGTTGCGGCGGATGCTGGGGATTATTGCCACTGCTGTACTGCACCCGATCGGGGCACTGACTCCGGAGATGTCCAGGGCTCCCGCAGATGAAGCACCGTGGTCCCGAGCCTGAAGGGAAAGAACATGGGCTAGGGGATCGAAACTGAAACTGCTGTGGTCTGCTCCCTGCGGGTCGGAACCTGGAGGGTCCCGATGCTGGAGGCCTGGTGCTGACGGCCTTCCCCTTCGATGGTCCCAGCTGGATCCCTTCTCGTGACACTCCGCCCAGAGCATGCATCCTTTCCACCACTTCGGCCTTCTTCTGGACCTCTAAGTATGTCGGAAGGGTAAAGGGGGTAACAACATACTGGAGGGAGGGTCGGAGCGCCTCCTTCAAACGTCTTTCCCGAGACTCCTCATCGGGAAAGAGGTCCGGAGAAAAACGTAGGAGGTCCTTGAACTTTATTCCAAGTTCCCTCACGGACATGCTCCCCTGCTGGAGGGAGATTAGCTCCTGCCTCTTCTCCGCCTTCATCGTCGAGGAGAGGAACTCCGCCCGGAACTCCTTCTCGAAATCCGCCCAAGCAACCTCAGACTCTTTCCTACTCCCCAGGTGAAGCATCCACCATTGACGTGCCGCCCCTCGCATCTGGCTAACAGCCAGAGGAACCTAGTACCTGGTCGGGGCCCGAATCAGGCCGAAGGCTATGACTAACTCCTCTATCCAGCCTTCCGTCTTCATATCGGAGGTGCTGCCCTCATACTTCTCGAGGGCCTGTCGCTGGAAGGCTCGAAGAGTCTTCTGCCACTGGTCGTCCTCTTCCTCTTCGATCAGCTCTCTGCCTATTGGCCAAGGCAGTCTCGAGGGCCTCGATCGCCTGTACCACACGTGGTCACCTTCCAGGTGCCATAGCTGCAAGGTAAACAAGGAATGCCTAAGCCCAAGTAGTGCAGAATATCGTTCATAAAACTTATTAAGATTTAATTTATTCTTAATTCCCAAGAAATCCCAGAAACACAAGAACACAAGTCATTATGATGCATGTACCTTTCCTAGGGTCTCTACCCTGCAATCAGTGTGGCCTCACTTGGTCGTTCGGTAGGTCCAGAGTCCTTGCATCGGATCACGGGGGGCCCTAAAATCCCGTGTCCTAGCCGGTCTTCCCTGGCCTAATTCACGCACCAAGGTCATCCAACGTTGTTGCCTTACCATCCCATGCAATCCTTACTGTGCCTAACTCCAGACTCCGTCCTATCTCTCAACCATCACCTCTGATACCATTCTGTCACGACCCGCCTTCACCAAAAGGAGGGAAGGGTCAGCAGATTGCCAGGCCCTTCCTTCTTTAAGTTGAAGGAGAGATAATGACCCCCGAAACCCGCCTTCAATAGGTCCCGGAGTGGCGACTAGCACCAAGGGTACAGAAAATTCTCGCAAATGGAAGGCATTACCCTTTTTATTATTTAGGATCGAAAGATAAGGAGGAGAAAACCCGACAACACCAAGGTAGAAAGAAAAGTAAGCCAAAAATAATCCACTCCCACATGCATGTTTCAAAAGTGAAAGCCACAAAGGGCAAAAAGGTGACTACAAGGTAAGTACCAAAAGAAAAGGAGAAACAACTGCAACTGCTCCAAAAGTCCGAGCTAGTAAGGTCCTGCGTGATCCCCGGAGTCCTCCTGGAAACCTGAAAGCAGTTTTATATACGTAGGGTGAGCATACAAGTACACTCAGTAGGGAAAACCAAGACTCTCATGCACAAGTGGGGAAACGTACTAAAGTCTCGTGAGAAAGAGTAATCCAAACACCTAACAAGGCAAACTATCCATCCCAGGCCTCACCAAGGCTCACTCCCCAAATAACGCAAGTCAATTATTATATATATAAGATCACATCGATGTTTGGGTACCCCACGCCACTTTCCCATGGGTTATTGAGACATCCTACGCATCGGACCAATCCCGCCATTCTCACCGCAGTCCCACTGCCACACCCGCCCGCACACACCTGGGCCACAACCACACGCAGTCCCACTGCCGAATCCCGCCCGCACACACCTGGGCCTCAACTGTCACATGTAACCATGCCTGCAAACACCTAGGCCAGAGCAACCACCGCCACGCCCGAAGACACCTGGGCCTCATCCCGACGACACTTGGGAAAACACCTGCCGCACAGACCTGGCCAACCACCACAACACCCCGCCCGGAGGTTCTTGGGCTAATAATGGACTTCAGGCCATCACAGCCTGCCCGAAGATACTTTGGCTATCCGGGAAAGGGAGCAGAAAAGGAGCTAATAACCAGCCACTAAGGATAGTGTTGGGAAAAACACCCTTCCCCCATAAATGGGGGTGTTCGGCACTGAGTGCTCAACTTGGGTGGGGCGCGAATAAGAAACACAAAGCTACAAGTATAGATATAGGTAACAAACACTCACCCAAAGCTTAGGTTTTCCTAGCCAACCTACAGAACACAACACCACTGCACCCAAGTCATAGTTCACGACCCTTTCCCACAAAACCATTTTCCCCATTCTTATTTCACGTTCAGTCAAAATGTTCAACTAATTTCAAGCACTACTGGGAAACTACCATAAGCATAACCAAGGAAAACGTCAAAAGAAAGGATCAACCAAAACACTCACACCCAGTTATTTTAACAGAGGATCTCTCCCCAATTTGTGATATCAGCAAGTGACCATTCGGGTTTAAAACTCACAACCACCGAATCCATACCAATAGGAGATCCCATCCCCCCAAATTTACACCAGCCACCGAGGGTATAAAAGAACAGGGGATCCCATCCCCTCCCACATTTCCAGCAATCGGCCCCAAAGGAAAACAACCAACTACCGCTACCAGCACAAGTCAGGGATTTTCCGGTTTAAACGACTTAACACACTCCATGATTTCAAAATTCCGTGTGTTCTAGCCGGAAGTTATCACAGAAGGGTTGATCCTGGTGCATTTAATTATTCAGCCGGATATACGTGATTAACCAATTTCACAGTAGGAGTTCCCAAATTCAGCAACCCATTTAAAACATTACGAGGGGATTCATCATTGCACATACAAAGACCACCAACAACCTCAATTTTCGGAAACATAAACCAGTACAACAAAAAGGGATGATCACAAGATAAAGCATAACAACGATCACAACCCCTTCCCCTTATTTCTTTAGAAGTTCGTTTATTATCTTCATTAAGGTTTGGTTCAACCAATTCCATAAGAACAAGAATAACGCCCACCCCACATGATACACAAAAGTGAGAGACGAAAGAATTTCCCTACTTGTTGATAGATGATCGACGTTTAGGCCGGGGGTGCAGAACTTTACGGATAACGCCGCGGCGGTCCCGATGCACCAGAAGAGCCACGATCAAAGAAGGGGGAAACCACGGCCTAACCCTTAATTTATAAGAGCCGGGGATGGTTGAGATGAAAACGCAAAACCGCGTAAGACGTGGAAGTCATGGGTTGACCATGCGGCTTGACCCATCATTAAAGGTGCTGGGTGGTTTAAACCGACTCATGAATTAATGAAGCATTTAATTAAAACTTTTGTGCGCGTTTCGGGTTTTCAAGACATTTTTAACGAGGAAGAATAGGTTTTAACACCCTATTTGCGAAAAAGGAGCGTTACTGGAACAACTTGGCAAGACCGGGTGACGTCAGCCGGTTCCGCCGATCGGTCGCACCGATCGGTCTCACCGATCGGTCGCACCGATCAGTCGCACCGATCGGTCTCACCGAACGGTCGCACCGATCGGCCTCACCGACCGGTCGCACCGATCGGCCTCACCGACCGGTCGCACCGATCGGTCTCACCGACCGGTCGGACCGATCGGTCTCACCGATCGGTCGCCCCGATCGGTCGCACCGATCGGTCCCACCGATCGGTCTCACCAATCCGTACACCTTAAGGATTCGGCTTTTGGCAAAGGAAGGGACCAAGGAGGTCTGGGTCATCACAATCTAAGGGGCCATTTTATTCATCAGAAAATAAGGTATTATGATATCATTTTTTCTTTTAAGATCCATTCCCTATGGTTTAATAAATTTTAAAGAAAATAAATTGTCATCCTTTCATTGTCCCTTGATCAATTTCCTCATCATCTCTTATTCCAAGAAATGAAGGTGAATTCTTCATTCCTAAAACATTAGAAAATCATGAGATCTAGAGAATGATTTGTTAACATCACAAAAAAGGTTAATAAAGATTATCCAATATTCATAAATTCTCATATGTAGAGCTAATAAGGTTATCTCTAAAACATAATACAATTTTATAAACGGTAACCTTTATGATCCTACCAAAATATAATAATCCAAAAATTTCAAAAGAAGGTAACAATCATTTGGAAATGAACTCATCATTAATCACCCAGAAAATAGGATGTCAATATTAATTGTCACACACCAACATATGAGTACCATTATAATATTCTATCTTGAATGATGATAATATACATTCTATGTTTATCAATAATATCCCATTTATCATATCACACAATCAAACATCTCTTTATCCTATTATTATCACATCACCATACAAATATTAAGGGTTTTACTCCCCTTAATCACATCACCACCTCATTTACTTTTCATGGGTACTAATACTATTCAACATATGATTTCAAATCCTTACGTAAAAACAATATTGGTCCAATCCATAGATATTTCATTATTACATAATAGCCTAAAAGTATTTATACAACATTACTCTTGAATTCCAATAAAAACATTCAATCATTTAACCACATCATGGTTTTAATCTACATCGCCAATAGTGAACAGTTTAGATTTCCTTTAATCTTTGGCTTTAAGCAGTTAATGATTTCAATAATCATCATCAACCCATATATTTGGGAACTAATTAGCATATTTCTCCATTTCATTACACTGGACGAATTGAAGTGTTGGGGGTGTATTTCGTATCACCTTCTCTCTATTTTCATCATTAGATAACTTTTTCACATTAATTTAGTAGTCAAATGACCAATGACCTTCTTTCCAATACATAAAACATATACCACCCCCTTTATAAAATGTCATCAATATTTAATCACACACATTGAGCAAGAATGAAATCTTATATTATTTTCTCCATAGTTTTATGATTTTTCTTGGATCTCCACCTTCTGTTTCATTTCAATGCCATGAGATTTATATATACCTACAACCACCATTTCCACCTTGATAGCACAATTCACAATGTATTCATATATACTAATGAATATTATGGATAACACCTTTCAAAGACATTTTTTAATACACTGAAGAATCTATGAATCTTAGTTTTAGGATTGATGATAATAACTGATGTGTACTATTCAAGTATTGAAAAATTATCCTTATAGGTACCAACATACTCATCGACAGATTTCTTTAACACAGGGAAATAATTATCCATCTTAGTACAAAAAATAGGAGGAAAGTAATAATTAAATAATAAGTTCTTGAACATGTCCAAATCTATATATTTTATTTAATATTGATTCCATATATTATTAATTAGAGTCCAAAACAATTCCCCTTAACATTATTAAGGATAAACAACTAGAATATGGTTTTTATGTTTAAAACAATAATGGATAGAGAATATCTTCTTTGTGGTACCAATCCATTTTTCAAAAACAAGTGGATCAGAAGACCCACCAAATAAGGTTGGTGTTTCCTCATGAAATAATCAATAAAAATTTATTCACTAATCTTCTCATTTGGATGTAGAAAATGAATCATAAGTGGTGTTAGTATAGAGGTAATATTTTTCATTTCATCTCCCAAAACATTTGGTTGATCAGGAGGACAATTGTTTCATTTCCCATTACATTCATCATTAACATAGTTCCTTATAGTTCAAACCATTGAATAAAACAATAGTATAATGTTACCCAAACTATTAATAGTTAGAGGAAAAAATAATAAATGGAACGTAATTTCAATATTTAACATCTTAGGATTTATCCTAGTTTTTTTCTGATTGTTACCAAAATTATAGTATTCTAAGGCCATTTTCCAATTCTTGTTACACCCAAGATCATTTTTCATACATGACAGTACTCATGCCTGAAACACCTCTTAAGTGTTACCCAAGATATATAATCACCAAAAACTCATTTCTTGATCCCCAAAGAAAAAGGAAAATGGACATAAAGATTGATTGAAAAACAGCTAAATGACCTTTGACGATTTCTATAAAATGTTGCATCTTCACATTTCTAATTTTTTGAGGTTTTTTCTTCATTGATATTTTTCATTTATCAGTGTTTTAATCCACTTTTAACTATTTCGTGGTGATTTTTCCTTTATTTTTTATAATTTATATTTTTTCTTTATTTTTTGTAATTTATTATTTGTAATTATTCATTCCCACCATATTCTGCCCCACCTAGACCTCTCCTATATTGTCAAGTGTGTGTGTGTATATATATATGTGTGTTTGTGAGTGTATGTGTGTGTGTAATGATTTGGACCCCATATATTTTGGATATTCAGTAATGAATTTCCAACTCAACTAATCCTTTCTTATGGTGATTAAACATAATTTAATATACTTATATATATATACATATATATCTGTGTGTGTGTGTAAATACAAACACACATATATATTTATTCAAAATTAGTAAATACATACTTATAAAAATATAATTACATTTAATTATTCATATATATATATATATAGATACATATATATATATAATTTATATAAATTTATATAAATATACATAAATAGATATAAACATACCCAAATAAATATATATAAATAAATGTAAATATATATATATACATATAAATATACACTCATATATATAATTTAATATATTTTTACTTACAAATATATATCTATATACAATTATAATATATATAAATATATATAAAGGAAAATTAATATATAAATTTGTAAATAAATTTAAATATAAATAAATACGTATATATATATATATCAAAATGGTTTGATTGTGAGTTGTAAAGCCATCCCACAGCCTAAATATTTATTAGAAAATAATTAAATAATAACAAAAAATGGGAAGATGATGCCTAAAAAAGAAATAAATCCCATTACCACAGAGAAAAAAAGATCAATTCATGTCGTTACCTCTGGAATATAGATTCATGGGATATAAACCTATATAATTTGACTTTCAACCTCTATTCCATGATGTGTTATTTCGAGGAAACATGATCTCATCATCTGATGATGAGTCAGAGGAGTCCTTAGATACAACAAAACTCTTGTACCCCAAATACCAAATATATATAGATATATTAAAATATGTATAAGGAGAAATAACTATCAGTAAATATAAATAACTGTAAGTAATTATACATATATATATATATATACCCAAATTTATAGAATTAATTATAAATATATATTAATATATGTGTTAACACATATAAAAACATAATTAATGGCTAGAAAATACACTCATAGGGGAAATTATATATATATATATATATATATATAAACACCAACATAAAAATTATTTAAATATTTAAAAATTTATTTATACAAGTAAATTTATATATATAAATGTATGCATATATATATATATGTATATATTTAAATAACACATTAATATGAATATAAAAAAATCAACATTGTAATATTTAAATGTTTGTAAGCCTGGAGAATAAATTTTCACTCCATGAAGACAACAAGAAGCCCCTTATAAGTGAAGTTGAAATACTATAAAATGTGAAAAAATTAGGATATCTAAACAAAAAACCCAGTTTAATATTCCTTATAAAAAAATTTTAAATAAAAAATGTGAAATAAGTCTAATTATAACAAACATTGAAAATAACTTCACAATATTCTATTGGGGAACTCGTAGAGTAGAAAGTTTCCCCCGAATCAAAATTCATGATAATTTTAAGTTCAAGTATTTTTTCAATATATATTTAGATATTAGTTAATTTATTAATTTTTATTGGAAAAAATTTTATTTAATGATTATTACTCAATACTAAATGATTAACATTTAATTTATATTAATTTTTAATTATTTTAGAAGACATTATTCTTTAAATGTATAATATATTATGTGTATATACGTATTGAGTATTTTATAAATCATAATCCATAAAATATATTATATAAATATCAAGATATATAAAAACACTAATGTATCATATTTAATAGCATATAATGTGTTTTATTACGTATAACTTGTATCAACGATAAATATATATAAACATAGATATATTTACAAAAATATATAAAAATACATACATAAAATTATATATATAATTAAATGGAATTATATATAGGTATATGTGGATGTGTTTAAATGAAAACCAATACATATATAAATAATTGAGAATTTATAATTTAAAATTATAAAATAAGAAGCTTATAAAAATTAATATAATATAAAATTTATTAAAATATTGAATTATTAATAGTAATTAATAATTAAAAAATATTAAAAATAATTATTAACTATTATTTTATTAAGATTTTTGTAAAAACAACCATTATTTTAGAATAATAGATTTAATAATTGTTTCAACTACCACTATTTTTAGAGCCCTAATAATAAACTGTTGTGAATTAGTAGATTTTTTCTAAAACCAATGCTAAAAAATAAAAATAATAAAAAATATTTGGTTTTGAAAAACACCAGTAAACACTGTTTTTTAATTAAACATAAATCACAAGGTTCAAAACAACATCGTAAGGTACAACCAAGCCCACAATCCACTTATAACAATTTCCCCACATAACACCTATAAAGGATTTAGTAGAATTACACACTTCCAACTTCATTAGGGAAATAAATATTTAAATTATACCAAATAAAAACAACACATGGCTCTTGAAATTCCCTATTAAATAATGAAACATTGATATATCTCACACATTCACCAGCTTGAAGGTTATACCATAACCGTCTCCAATCAATCATACACCAACCACACCACACATGGAAACCCCATTTGGCCCTATGACCTTATAAACATTTTAAGACTCTCAAAATAGATACTTTAAACTTATGGTAGCTACATTACAATCATTCATTGCTAAACTCGTGTTTTTAGGTCTTTATAGTACACCCAAGACCATATTCATACAAATCTGATGCCTTAAAAATTATTGGAAATCTCTACCAGAGAACCTCATCATAAAAGAGACTCAAAACCTTTTTAACCATAAAAAAAGGACAATCGTCACCAATTTAAGTATTTTAAATAAAAATGGGGTTCATTCAACAACACCATAAGTTATTACCATTTGCAACATAGTTTCCACGATTCTCTAAAATCATCTAACCATGCATGATACTCTCAACTCACACTAAGAATGATATACCTTATTCTAACACATACCTTAGAACTCACTCGGCTACATTTTCAAAATCATGAACACAAAAAATAGTGCACATATATACACATCACATAAAAAAATGATTCATCATAAAATATGAAAATAAGAAACTTTCTCAATATTTTTTTAGTTAATTTTTCTTGTATTATAGATCGATTCATCTTTACTTGAATTAAATATAGAAATTTTAAAAAAAATCCCTAAAAAGGGATTATGAATAAATAATAATGAGATGATAAAACTATGAAACCAAACATAGGGAATACATTAGAATTATCAATTATATCCTCTTAATTCAGACGAAACTTTGATAAGTTGAGAGACAGATGTCTAAGAGATCTTTGAAGGGTGAGAGGAGAAGAGTGGAATAAGGAAATAGGGTATTTGGGATACCTACTCTAGTGAACCCCAAATGGTTAAGGAAGAGTTTCATGAAAAAATCTTAATTAAATAATAATTAAAAAAATCACTCATATAACCACCACACACCATGTTGGAGAATACTGGGTAGTTGGTGGATCATTTGCATATCTACAATTTTATTGTCCTCATTGTGCACCTTATGTACCCAAATTGGGTACCTTGTGGGTCTAAATGTGAGGTAGAAATCCCATCACCCAAAAACATCTCACATAGAACCTCTATGAACGACATGAACACCCAAAAACATGTAAAAACAACCAATTGATTTTCGACATATCATATTTAAAAGAAAAAAAATAATTCTCAAAATTAAACTACATATTGACATAAAATTAAAATTTCATCTGAATTATTTGAACTATAATGAAAGAAGTTATTCTATTGTTCCTTACAGATAATAAATGCTAGAAATATTTCAGTTCTTATATTTATTTGATTTCACTACAGAAATTGTGGATGGAGTTCTTATAGGATTATATTTTCTAGATCTTTTATTCACCAAGTAAAGTTGTTTTCATAGATCATAGACTATTTAGAAAATATTTTAGTGATTTTTCATTAGATTTTATAGATTCATAGAGGATAATGGAGGATCAATTAATGATAAATATTGATTTAGTTTGATTTGGTGGTAATGGATGGTTGTAT
Organism: Viscum album; assembly: GCA_963277665.1. Classification (NCBI taxonomy): domain Eukaryota; kingdom Viridiplantae; phylum Streptophyta; class Magnoliopsida; order Santalales; family Viscaceae; genus Viscum; species Viscum album. Next base: position 2,006,294,934 of record OY728126.1, on the reverse strand, counting down.
CATACGATAGTTTATCAATCATTATTTTATTAGGCGGTTGAGTCTATGTTGGGGGATCCTAAGGTAGATTTATATCATGATAATTTTTTATATAAATATTCTCCTAACATATGGATAAAATATGATAAACATTAGGTTTAGTTTTAGAGGAAAATATTATTCTGTCCTAGGTGTGCTAAGATGTTCTTCATGAGTTTCATAGTTCACATTTTTAGTACCTCGATGTGTATTTAAGAAACATCATTTCTTCCTAAGTTAGTTTTCATGACATGGTATTAATTGTTATTTGGATATGTTTGTTTCTTCGTATTTTGTTAGGTATATTTTTAAGGATAAGCATTAGGTTTCACTAGGAATGTTCCAACCATTGTATATTCCTCAATGGAAGTGGGAGGGAATATTGGAAAATTACAATAAAATTTTCTCTCAAAATAATGGTTGATATGATTTTTTTGGGCTATTATGGATCAACTAAAATTTTCAAGTAATTTCTGACGGATTTAGTGGTTGAGTTCAGTAGATTTTTTAGAGTGATTATATATGAAGGATGACATGCATCTTCACGGGGTTTCAAGGAAGATCATCTTTGATCATGAATTTTTTTAACCTTGAGTGTGCTTAAGGGTCTTCGATATAATTTTTTTCTCATTTAATCCTTAACACACCATTCCATCCAATGTGAATGTTATGATAGAGTATACCATCCAAACATTTTAGGATATACTGCATTAAATCATTCATGATTTTAGTGTGTTGTGGGTGAAACACATACTCACATTTGCAGTTTTTTATGAATATCCATCAATAAACAATTTTTATTGATCTATTTAGTGTTTTTTATAGGAGGAATTTTAAAACATCATTATTCTAGATAAATGTTTGACAATCTAGTATGTTTGGATCATTTTTTTTAAAATAAAACTAAATAATTTTTAGGTGTATCCTGAGTGGAAAAATCCTAATCAAAACCATAAAATACCTTATTTAGATCTCTGGAGGAGGCCTCTAGTGTTTGTAGTCTGTGATCACGTTATCATGACGGTTTCTTCTCATCATGGGTAGTAATTATTTGATCATGTTAGTTAATTTTATTCTTAGTTTAGTAGGCCTTTTGTGATGTTAGAGTGTATTGGAAAAGAGTAGTATCTATTATCACTTTATAAATAAATTTTATTAGACCTAAAAATTATTCCATATTTCATAAAATTGATGATATATTCAATATAAATTTCATATGACTAATTAGGGATATGTGGATGACATGGAAGATACGACCTTCATATAAGGACCTATTAGGATTCAGGATTTTTGAGAGATGTTATCTTATAGATTTTTCATTCCTTTGGTTTGTTTCTTATGGCTACCTGAAAACATATATGATTGTTTATGAGAACATAATTCATAGATAAAATATCTGTATCTTTAGTTGTTTGATGTTTTAATCTTGTTGATATATTGTGGTTGATATTTATATTATGTGATTGTGGTGTTTATATATTCTATGTAGAGTTCAATGTTATGTTACTTTGATTGATATGATAAGATTATTTTTCTTTCAAAATCATTTAATTTACTTCCTATTTCATGTTTTCATATAGTTTGTGGTGGTAAGATTCTTGTTTTAGATGTATCTCAAGTGATGTTTCTTATATTTTTTTTGTAATCCTATTTATAATGTTTTTTAGAATATTAAGAATGAAAGATATTTTGTGGTTTTCAAATGTATATTATTGGGCCTTCCTTGGTCCCCCAATTTGTGTTTTTTGGGTAATAGAGGTGTTATGGGAAAATTCATAGTGATTCAAGAGAATAAAATTGAAGTCTATTTCTTTTACTAACCTTAAACAGTCATTTTGGATGATGATCTTTCAATTTTAAAAGTTGAGGTGTTTTTGTGGGAATAGTGTTCTGTCCATTTTTATGGTATTAGGGAGTCGGGTTTTGAAACTCCCATTTGTATAAGTTCTTATACTATGTTGGTCATTAATTCCATAGGTGTGATGGTTTTACAAGTTTGATGCTTGAATGTTATTATAAGAATCCATGTAAGTTAATTGGAGGGAATTTTTGATGGATATATTATATTTTAAGGTCAATAATTTTGAAAAAAATGAGATAGTAATCTATAGGGAAAAGGTAAAACTCTAAATCCAAAATATCAATATCGAGATTTGATTCAAATTGTTACTTTGATCCATCATTGATACATATGGGAAAAAGTCCTTATCGAGATAGTATTTATCTTTTAATGTCCTATAGTTCATTAAGATCTTAGACTAAATACATTCATTTAGAAAATCACTTCCAATCCTGGTGTGGACCTCTTTCCGAATTTTAGAAAACTTCATGGGGAAGACGATGTCCTTGTGGAACATTCCTCCCAAGTCCTCTCCATTGGCCAATCATATTTTGGTAGTTGGATTTGCCATCATTGGATTTGGTAGGTTGGATTATCCCCTAAAATGTATAATTTTATTCATAGGAGAAAAATATAAATCCCTAAATTTGATAATTCTTTATTCCCATTTTCTTAGTCCTATGTAGAAGAACTCATCAAATTTATGATTTTAATTATATTCATATGAATTATTTCATTTTCCATTTTTATTATTGATCAATACTCATATTATACCTATAACTATTCCAAAAATAAATCATTGATCTGAATGGTGGAAACCTTATCTCAATATTATTTAATAGTTGACCAATATGACCCATAAACTCTTAAAAAGTCTTACAAAAGGCTATCTTCAGTATACGTGAAACATTCTTTTTTGTGCTTCCATTAGGGAAATATTTTTTTTCTAACCTTTCACATAATTGTTATCTAACTAAGAATTTATTACATTCTCAATCTACTTTTGAATATTGAAACATATTAGGATTCCATGGTTCTTTATAGATCCTTATATAATACCATTATTGAAACTATAGTGATTTATTCATTTTCCATCACAACTAGATGTTTTTAAGAACTATCTTCTCGGTAGATCTTAATGGTTCACAACTTTATTATATTTTTTCCACTAAATAAATAATATTTTTAATATATTATTTCTAATAATAAAATAAACTAAAAAGAAAGGGGATAAAATTTAGTAAGATAATAATTATAATGAGAGAAATTTTTTTAGTCATTATGATAATGTAATATAATACATCATTAATAAATTTACAAAAGAAGTAAATACATAATTTAATAAACATACCATGAATATCAAATATTTAGACTCATGTTTTTCTATTCATATAATCATGTTAATTTAAACAATTCAAATCAGTCATAGATTTAGTAATATACTTTAATTGTTTAGAGAGAAGTAAATTAATTTAATGAAAGATTTTAGTAATGTTTGAATGAATATATATAGTGATAAAATTAGACCATTATATATATGGTTGTTGGAAATATGGTCACTGGATGTATTGTCCTTGGAAATATGGTTTTTGGGTATGTAGGTGTCTAATAGTTATATTGAATCCTTTTTAATTATTTTTAACAAATTGAAAATAATATAATGAAATAAAAAAATTCATCATTAAAATATTATTGAAATATATTATCATATGATTCATGTTATTATATTTATTAAAGAAATATTTGATATATTTTTAAATATAAATGATATATTAATATACTAATGGATTGATAAAATTAAATTGTTAAAATTTGAATTACTAAATTCAACAAAATACGATAAAATTAGTAATGGTAAAAAATTACAATTTTTAAATAACTATTTTCTTAAGTATTGTGTATTTTCTACATATATAACAAATTTATCACTATTAAATAATGATATTAATGAAATATATTGATTATATAAATAATTATATAAAAAAATATTCATATAAAGTTTTCAATTGGAAAATAATAATAATAAATTCTTTTAATGCATAAGAAATACATTTTTTAAAAAATTATGTTATGTGTTTTTAATAAAATAATTATATATAATATTTAGAAATTTAATATAATAATATGAATATTATATTTGGAATCATCATGCTTAAATTATTTAATTAGTATAATTTTATGTTTGATTCAAATATAAGTAAGAGATGTAAATGCTGGATGTCATAATAATGGTTAAAGGTGTTATTTTTAATGAATTGTTTTTAGAAGTGTTTTGTATTTATTATCCCAAATAGTAAATTTGACTCTCTTACATTATAAATATAATGTAATTTTTCAATTCATAATAAATATTAATAATGATTTAAATTAGTAAAATATTATATATAAAAATAAGTATAAATAAATTTTAAAATTAATATTTTTCAGGAAAACACTTATATATATATACTAGGTTATACATTAAAATTTAAAATTAATATATATTAAAATTTAAACATTATTAAGGGTGTTAAAATTTTCAATAAACAAAAAAAATTGTGTAATATGGGAAATATTTTACTTTTATAACAAAATAACAACAATGGTAATTATTTAATCATTGTAAAATCAATAACATAAAGTGATTTTATGTTTTGAGAAGTAAATAATATAAAATATTTATAGATGATCTTTTTTATTTTTTGGGTTTAATCAAACATGTATCAATAATATTTCCTTAACTAACACTCTTAACTCTAATGTGACTATATCTTTACTATTCATAGAACACATGTTTAAAAAAATGTCCCTCACTTTAAAAAACAAATGGGTCTCTTTTCCACCGTCACAAAATCACACAAACTCATAAAATCCTTCTTTAATGACTACCCATTTTTTTCTCTCCTAAAGTAATCTGACATGTTTTTAAACCTATAGATTCAATAATATTTCCCAAATCCTTGATTTCTAATTGGCCCTTCAAGAGTAGATTTATATTTTGAACGAGGGTAAAGCGCATTTGAAAAAACAAGAATCCAACTTATGGGTTTTGTTAACTAAAATTTCATTATATTGAAAAATTCATCCCACTATTAATTTTATCTTCTAATATTCTTATATTTATTCTTTTTCTTTATTTCATATTTTATTTCCCCTTTCTCTAAAGGGAAATAATTTTTTAACACAAATATTCTTCATTGGTGGATTTATTTCATCATAAAAATATGACATTGTTAACAATCATTCTCATCTGATCTTGTAGATCTTCTTCTTCCAAGTCATTAATCTTATTTTCAAAAATATTTTCGTATTTTAATTTCAATTTAATTATCATAAGTACCATTCACATCTATTTCATTAATGTTATAATTTTCATCTCCTCCATCAATAGAGAATTTCTTTAATACTACCTAAAATCATAAGATTACATTTCTAATCATGTTCAGTCATTTTAGTTCCGACTCCACATTTATCTATATAAGTATCATTTCTTTTCAAGTTTTCATTATTTGAGATTATTTTAATGTGAAATTTTAAAAATTATTCTTTTTTGAAAATAAATTTTGATTTTTTTATAACATTGTATTTTTACAAAAATATTAAAAATGTTTGTAAAAAATATTCTATGATTTTACATTATTTTTCGACTTTATATCCAAATAATCTATATTTTAAGGAGTAATATTGATGATCATCAATTAATTATTTTAATGATTTTATTTTTTGGGAAGATTGATCTTTTTCATCAATCAATCATGATCTTGATTTCTTCTATCTGATATTGTTTTAATATTTGATGAAACACAATTTATTTCCTTGGAGTTTCGATACGATGTATGATTGATTTCATTTGAGTCATAATAATAGTTAATAATTTTGTGGTTGGTGGCATACTATATATAACTACAATGTAATTGTTATATATATGTATCTCAAGAAATAAAATGGGATCTGAGTTATGATACTCAATTCACTATATGTATTAGTGTGTGTCGCATGATCCCCAATTCCATTGGATGGAAAATTTTGATGATAAATCAACTATTTTATGGTTTCATGTGCTCATGTTTATGCCAAATTAATATGATATACCTAACGTCTATGAAAAACTCCATTGATAATGACTATTTTTTTATTTATATATCACATTATATATTTGATATTTTGAAGATATATATATATATATATATATATATATATATATCATTTTATCATGTTTTAAGGACAACCGTTAAGGTTCCATGATCTCTGGAATTAAATATTTCTCCCATGATCATGCTTTATCACATGATTATGATCTAACTATTAGTGATTTATTGATAATTATTACATTATTGATCATTTGAGCTCACTCATTTTTCTTCTTTCCTCTTCCCTAGGAAATTATATATATATATGTGTAAAATGAATTTTTATATAGAGAAATTTTTACGATACGTTGATGCAACAATGTGTAATTTGATATCTATATAGTTGACCTTCGATGAAAATAAACCTTTTGGTTTTTTTATTTTATGACTACCTATTAAATATAATGTTAATGTTATGGAAATGATGTGTAACATCTTGAGTTTTAAAAAGAAAAACTATGTTCAATAGCATACATGATATGCCACATTGAGCTTAAATGAAAAACTAAATATTATTATTTATATATTATTATTATAACATAGTTATTGGAATGGTGGGAATGCATAATATCAACTAAATTATGAAAATCTGGTTTACACATCTTTAAATAATTATTCATCAATTACCAAATTTATTAGAAAAATAAATAAAAAGCCATTGAATATAAAGGATGTGTTTTTAAGAAAACCAAGTTAAAAATATAAAAACTGGGTTTATAAAATCATCACATTTATGGATTTTTATTTAATGAAAATAGGTTTTATATATTCAATTTAATGTTTTAAATTCATCTTTTATGTTTTCTAGATATGTTATAAGAACAAATTAATTTTTTCTGGATGAAAGAATTATTTTTCTAAAAAAGCAATTTTAAAGCCTTTTGATGGGGAACCCTTTTTAAATTTAGTTTCTATCACATTTATATGTTCTATTTGAAAAAATATACATTTTCCTTATAATCATAACATCAAAATTTACTTTGGAATAATTTTTATATTTTTCTGATAACTATCATGTTTTGATTAATAGTTAAAATAAGCTTAATTTTAATTGAAATCAGTTTTTTTCATCGAGATAATTTATATAGATAAATAATATTATTGAATGGTTTTAAAAAAAAATTTAATATATTTTTATCATTTAATCTAATTTTGGTCATTGGAAGAAATATCACATTGAATTTAGATATAAAAGCACATCAATCTTTTGATGTTTATTACTTTCTTAAAAACCTGTTTTATCATTTTGACAAAAAGAATTAATTTTAAAAAAATTACTAAAATTTCTGTTATTTGAATTTGGAAAAATAGATTCCATATTTGGAATTAGAAGTTACAAATTTTATAGACAGGTATCTCTTATTATGAACAATAACTTTAGTAATTATTTTTTATTACTGCGGTTAAGGGAAAATTGGGTAATTAAGGGTGAAAAGAAAATTATAAAATTACCCTAACACGTGTCTTAATTATATTGGATGAGCTAGTTTAAATATTTTCATTGAATATTTAATAATTAAATGGATAAATATTTCCATTGAAGCTGGTATAAATCTTCTCCTAGAAGCTTGTTTAATTAAATGTATAAATCTTCTCATGGAAGCTATTATAAATATTCTCATATAAAATTGTTAAATTAAAAGAACAAAGCATTCTATAGAAGCCATTTAAAATCATTTCATAGAAGTTTTCTTAATTAAATTTAGAAGGATTCCCATGGAATCCAGTTTAGTGCTTCTCATTGAAGACACTTTAATTAAAAGGAAAAAGCAACCCAAAGAAGCTAATGTAAAGATTCTCTCACACCATAATTTTAATCAGTATTACATTTTTTTAATACGGGTTAAAATAAGTGATATCTTTGACTATAAATAGTCATTATAATGATAAAAATATTTAATACATTAGGGTATTTTATTTATATTTTTAGAACATAAATAAATATATTTAATTATGAAACAATGACGATGTAGTGATTAATTTATTAATGAATGATTCAAATAAATTAAAATATAAATATTGAAATAAAAATAATATGAAACTTTTAAAGTTATCCATGAATTTTCTGGATGATTATTACATGTTATCATTGAGTTAATTTATTTTGTTCGATATAATGATGTTTTTAGGATATTTTGAAAAAAAATCATTTTAGAATAGTGTCAAAATTAATCTAGGCTGAATTTTTAGATGTTTTCTAAGAAGTTTCAATTTTGTAGTATATGATGAATATTATTTCATGAATACTGATTTTCTGTGAATATTATTTGATGAATAGTGTTTTCATGATGAATACTTAAAAAATATTCCATTATTAAAAAACTTTTTCAGTGTAATGATTTTCAAAAATCTGACATACATGGTTGTAATCTGGGTGAATATTATTGTTGAATAAGATCAAATTTTTTTGGTGAATAGTAACATTAACATATGGAATAGTAATTTTACTATTAACAATGGTAATTTGGAAATGGAATATTAACCTCATCTATGGAAGTATAAATATGTTTTAGACATGTTATGAGGTAATGTGATATAATTATATCATAATATAAGTAAAGAAATGTTTTAGAAATTATATATCATGTATTAGAATTTTATTTAATTAATTAACATTAAATGAAATTAATTTTTATAAAATTTAGTTCACTTTTTAATTCAACATATGAAAAAAAGATAAGGTGAAATTTTGTGACTTTAATGAAATACTTGAATTTTTATGAATAGTAAAAATATAGTTTTGGGTTTTCAGCATGTTTAATGACATCATAACTATTTCATAATAATGTAATGAGTAAGACAAGATACTGTTAGGCTCCTATGGATTAAAATAAGATATTAGGTGTCTCACATGGCCAATCCCATTGGAGAATACCATGGACAAGCCCATGGTTTTGCAAATACCACTAATGAGGTATCCATTAAAAATTAATAATATATTCCATCAATTTTGATATAAATACTAGACCATTTATTCATTATATTCCTTAAAATTTTCCCGTAAATTAATATATAGTATTTTACCTCCCAAGGAGTCCACCCAAGGTTCTCTCCAGCCCCAATGTCCCAATCATCGAGTTTTAGAAGTTACTCTTCAAGGTATATGAACCTTTCATCATATTCTTTTAGTCAAAAACTTATTTTATGTTATTTTTTTTAAATTAAATTATTTTATGTAGGGATATGTTATTAAATATCCTTATTACAATACATTTTATTTCTAAATGATTAGAGACACTTTTCACTCTCATCATCTCATTTTTTGATTTTTTTAGCGACCTAGTAAGGCTGTTGAATTTTCTTAAGGGAATTCTCCACTTATCTTTTCCATTAGAGTTTTCTTTTATGTCGTACATCTTTAAAATTTCTATACCATGTTCTAATTTCCATTTTATTCTCTCCCTATACTATATTATGATTCATTTACTAATGGGTGACCTCTTTCCCCTATATTTTTAATGTTTTTTAAAACTATGTTGCATAGTCGTTATGCTGCCGAATTTTCATCTCAAAATACCTCTCTTTTTCTCAAGAAATTATATCATTTTATTTATGCGAATAAACTTAACTATTTCATTTCTTTTGGTATTCATCAGTACATAAAATTGATATATTTGATTCTGGAATTGACCAACATGAAACCATCATTCCTTTTCTATGCGTTATAAATGACATTACGATCATGTTTTTATGATATTTTTAAAACGTCATGAATTTGATATTAAACTCATTCCATTTATTCTATTTGGGTTATTTATGAAATATTTGATAAAAATATTTGTGGATCACTTGAAAATAAATACATATAAAGGATTCACCATGATAGTGCTCCAATGCAATGGGTAATGAAATAAATCTCAATAGATGACATGTTTTACGATACCTCAGAGAATAACCTTTATCACGAACCGTTCCTCAGGGCCCATGTAATGACTACCCCAAGACCACCTCCCAATGGCTAGGTGATGGGGACTAGCACAGAAGGCATCAACTAGCAAGTTGGATTCATTTTCCTAAGTACTTGTATGAACACACTTTCCCAACCAAGTCCAAAACACTAAAAAAGTATCACTAAAACAATGATGGGTAAAAGTACAACTAATATAAGTTGGCCAGAATAAAAACCCAACAAAAAAATTAAAACAGAAAAATAAAAAAAGGAAACTCTAAAGATCACCTGAAGAAAACTTCACCTTATCATGAGAGTAGTGTAGAAACTGGAAGCTAAAGAAGAACGACCTTTCCATCCGATCCTTCTGGGTTCTTCTTGGTTATAGGCCACCAAGTCCACTGGCGTAGCATCCATCAGTCCCATATCCCTGAGCACCTCCAGGTCTTGGTCCATCAATGTCTTGGTCAAAATGTCGAACGTCTGCACCCGACACAACATGTGCGGGTGAAGCCTGTGTAGGGGTGAGTAACCAAGTACTCAGTAGGGACCCCAAAACAAAAATAAAAGACTAAAAAACAATCATCATAGTAATGCATGCTGCACAAGATAGCTCACACCAGGTATAAATTGAGGGTAGTGATATATGAATCATCAGTCACATCATCGAACACCTATGCTGCTGGAGAACTCATTATCTATCATGTGCAGTGGGACTACCAAGTCATACAATAGTGCTTCCCACTAACCTTGGACTACATAGGTATAACTGTTCACCATGTACAGTGCACCTGAAATATCACACAGAAGTGATTCCCAATAATCTTGGAAAACTAAGGTAGTCCTCCTTGTTGCATACCGTGGTCCTGCAAAATCATACAGAAGTGATTCCTACCGTGTGCCAACAAAGTTAAACATAATTGCTTCCCACTGTGCCAAAATTGAGTCTCATAAAGTTTAAATTCATCGTTCATTAGGTCTCATCCAACCTTAGGGTTCTATACGTAGCGTTCCAAGGAGAACAGATCATCAAGCCATTCGTTGAATCTCATCTTCCCTAAAATCCCCCTCATAGAATGCTAAAAGAGCTGTCTCGTCGAGAGGATCCCATTTCTGTAAATGTCTTGTTAATCAGATGCTTAGTTTTCATGTTATTAGAATTTTAGTAAACATGGGTCAGTTGAATTTTGGTCCTGTCCAACCCAGTCAGATCAATCCATCCAACTCGGGATGGGGGTCCCGCATACCCTAGTTTGGTTCCGAATGACTCAAACAGAACCGGTTCGTGTCTGGGTCGGTCTGGTCTAGCCTACCCAGTTTTCTAAGCCCAATGGGCCTTGCTGGACTCAGCCTAGATTGGAGGGGGGTCCAGCCTGGTGGGATACCCGATGACCTAGTCTAGTCCTTCTCGAAATGAATGGTGCGGGTCTGGCCCGCCGGTGTGGGTCCAGCCCGCTGGCCAGGGGCGTGACCCACCAGATCCAATCCCGGATGCTTGATGCGAGTGGTAGTGATTCACCCATCCAAGATGTAGCAGGCTACCGCATCCAACCCCAGCTGGGCCCATTGACACGTGGTCTCTCCTCCTATCGTGGTCGAATGACCATATCTTGACAGCCACCCGGATGGCCCAGATGTGTGTCGTCCCTCCACGCAGCCCCACCTTCCGCCGCAACGCGCCGATGGGCGCATCGCTCATCTCAACCACCGGTACGGCTGGTGGCCTCTTGTCCCACCATCTGGAATAGAGCCAGCGCCGCTGTGTGCCACTGCCGGTGCACAAACATAACCTTTAATAGACCACCAAATGCGCTCCAGTGGTCCGTTATTCGACCAGTCTATGCCTACGGTCTCTGAGGAGCATCTTCTTCTCCATTAAGGTCCCAAAATCATCTTGCCTCCATTTTGAGGGTATAGCCACAATGAACGTACATGGAGGAGGTTCTTGGGCCTTATTCCTGTCAGCATGTTCCCTCCATGTTACTGGTTTAAAACATGTGAGAGGCTTGGGGATAGTTTTTCAATCATATCAAGTAATGTTTGAATCCTGGATTGAAAAATCCCCAAATAAAGTTACTGTTCCACATAAATGCCTGAATCGCGGATCAAACTATTCTTTGGTTGATCTTCATTACCCATTTATATAAAATAATTGTGTATAACATCATAATAAAATAACACCTACCTATTTGATGTTCGGAGATGTGTAATTTCGTCCTTGAGGTTTCAAGACGCCGACGTTTCTCATCACTTCAAGGCACCGTTCTTCGAGGTGTGTTGAAGTCGGTGATGATCTTCTGGTGCGGTTTTCATTATTATAGAGGGACACCATTAGAGGTTCATCAGATATTCTCTAAGTTTTAATCATAATTCCACCATAGCATCAAACAATTAAAATGAAACATGTCGCAATATTTTTTTTATGCTGCGACATCGCATCGTTACGTTATTTTATAAATGAAACATCATTGTTATTACGCTTCCTTTATTTCATCATTACGATGCATGATATAGGCCATTAATGAGCGTCAATAATTCATCTTTTCACTACCTCTTTACTACACTCCATCATCACCATGTCACTACTCGTTAGTTGAAAAAAAAGATAAAATAACAATTTAATGATATTTTATATTTTTCCAAAAAATATGGAAATAAACATTTCAATTCGTCCCATTTCGGCTGAAATTATGTCCATTATAGGTGAATCCTGAAATTCTGAGTGCAACAGTGCCCTCATATTTTCGATCCATGCATCAATTCAATAGTTAGAAAAACCTACTCACACGTTTACTGAATGTGTCCAAAAAAAGTTCAAAATTCCATTTCAGGCTCTCCAGGCCTCGGAATCAAGATCCTTTAGAGCATGTGGTCTCATAATAATCTCATATAATTAAAAAATACACAGTGTTTCAAAGACATTACCATATCCCCACATTTGGGCATTACATATCTGAAAGAAAAAGAACTAATCAAACAAATGGGGGTATTGAGCACAAATATGATCCCCCCTCTCCCATTTTATTCTTTGGAGATTCTCATGCTTCCACAATAATCGCACTAGAGGAATCAAACACCCAAATTGGAACCACTCCTAATGATCCTATATCTCTACTAGGAACTCCACAAACATCGTAACACCATCAATGTCTAGCTTGCCCCATCCGATGATGTGTGATGGATCATTCACGTTCCTCCTCAGTTGTGACATGTGGAAAACATCATGCCCCTAGTGCATTTGTGGGGGAGGTTCTAGGTGGTACGCCACCTCTCCAACTCTGATAAGGATTTGAAAAGGTTTGAGAAACCTCATAGATATCTTGGTTCAATAGACAAATCTCTGAAATCCTCTTCGAGGTGATACCTGAAGGAATAGATAATTACCCTCCTCAAACTCCACGGGTCTTCCTCTCTTATCAGTATAAGACTTATGGCTACTCTCTGCAGAACTCATCTGCTCCTTAATGATTTGTACCTTCTTGGTGGTAGCCCATACCAACTTTGAACCCATGAGTGTCAACTTCCCTGGGTCTGTCTAGCATAATGGCGATCTACAAGGCTATCTATAAAGACCCTCAAATGGTTCCATGTTGATGGTGGAGTGATATATGTTCTTGTATACGAACTCTACCAAAGGAATATGGTCATCCCAACTATGACCAAATTCAAGGAGGAAATATTGAAGATTTTCCTCTAGGGTATGCATGGTCTGCTCCATATAACGATTAGTCTAGGGATGAAAATCAATGCTCAAACACAGTTACATCTTGAAATCCTCCTATAATCCCCTCTATAGCTGGGATATAAAGAAAGCGTCCTGATCTGAGATGATTTTCAATGGAAGCTTATGGAGCTGCACTATTTCATGGATGTAGAGGCGTCCCAGGAACTCTATCGGTCCCTAATCTAGGATGGGTAGAAAGTGAAGAGACTTTGTGAGTCGGTCAATGATCACCCAGGTAGAGTTGTGTCCTCTGGATGTGTATGGTAACCTCGTCACAAATTCCCTCAAGATACAGTCCCATTTCAACTCTCGTACCTCGAGTTTTGGGGCTATGCCTACTGAACTTGATGCTCGGCCTTCACTTACTGGAACATGAGGAATCATGAATAAAACTCAGCCACGGATTTATTTATCCCTACCCACCAATACTAATGTTGGAGGTCCTGTTACATCTTCTCCACTCTAGGATTTACTACAAAATGGGTTGTATTGAACTCCCTCAACACCTCATCCCACGACTTCATTGGCACTATGGTTCACCTTTCTAAAAGGATGAAATTCTCCCCACCTATAAAAAATTCATCAAGAGCTCGTCCTCAGGATAATAGAGCATATCAGGCCTCGTAGTCAACATCCAAAAGTTGTGCCTCCCTGACTCACTATAATAGCTGGGGAGTTATAGTCATTGACTGAAGGTAAAGATCTTCACCATCATCCACAAAGGATATCTACATCATGAACAACTGATTTGTCTCCTCAATCACCACCTCCAAACCAATCCTCCTACTGAGTGCGCCTTCCACCACATTCCCCTTTCAGGGAGTATACACTTTCTCAAAGTCATAGTCATGGAGGAACAATAGCCATCACCACTATCTCAAGTTCAAGTCTTTTGGGTAGAAGATATTCCTATGTCTCTTGTTGTCTGAGTAAATCATAAGCCTTTCACCCATCAAGTAGTGACACCAAATATTCAAGGAAAAGACCATTACTACTAACTCTATGTTGCGGGTCGCATAGTTTTTCTCATTATGTATCACTTGTCGTGGGTCATAAGCCATCACTGCACTCTCTTGCATCAGTACATAACCCAGTATTATCCTTGATGCATCATAGTAAAATACATACCCAATGACCTCCTCTGGTAGCCTCAAGATTGGGGCACTACTCAGTCTCTGCCTCGGCTCTAGGAAAATCTATTGACATCTCTCCATATATAAAAAGGGTTGTCCCTTCTTTTTCAAATCCGAAAAAGGTGTTTCCACTTTGGAAATTTCATGCATGTACCTCTGGTAGTATGCGACCAACCCAAAGAGACTATGAACCTCAGTCATACTTCAAGGTGGATCCAAATAAAGCACAACCTCTGTCATTACATGATCCACTGAAAATATTGACTTTGAGATGACGTGTCCAAAAAAATGGACCTCCTGAATCTAGAATAGGTACATCGAGAGTGTACCATAAATCTGGTGCTCTTGGAGTGTATCTAGGAATATCTGTAGGTGTTTAGCGTCGTCCTCCTCTGACACCGAGTACACCAAGATTTCATCAATGAAGACTACTACAAACCAGTCAAGTTAAGGATACAAGATCATGTTCACGAGTCCCATGAACAGTACTAGGGCATTGGTCTTGTTGAAAGGCATCACCAAGAACACATAGTGGCTGTATCAACCCTTGAAGGTTTCCATTTGTACATCTTCATCCTATACCTAAAGCTGGTGACAACCCGATCTGAGGTCTATCTCCGAGAAACACCGCTCTCCCTTCAACTAGTTGAAGAGGTCATCAATCCAAGGCAGTGGATATGTGTTCTTCACGGTTTCCTGGTTCCGGCATCGGAATACCATGCATAACCTCAAAATATCTTCTTCCTTATTAGAAAGAATAATTGGGGATGCCTATAGTGAAATGATGGGCCTTATGAACCCCTTCTCCTGCAAGTCCCCCAGCTATATCCTCACCTCACAAAGCTCCGCGGGAGTAATCCGATATAGCGGTGTCGATATCAGTGATGTCCTGGGGTACAAGTCGAAAAAAGTCTACCTCACTACGAGGAGGAAATACTGCAACATCCCTGAGAAAAAAGCCTTGTACTCTCCCACCACTACATGAATGCTAGGACTCCTCTCATCCAATGCTCTGAGGGTGTATCCAACTAGTGACTGATTAGCTGCCCCCTCTTCTGAGAATGTTTGTCCTGTGCTACATGGGTTTCCTTCTCACTGGTGAAGGAAACCCTGGTCCCATCATCTGAGAAACACCACATTGTATGCCTAGAATAGAATATCTAATCATGAATTTTAGATAACAAGTCCATACCCATGATGACGTCGTAAGGTCTTGACACTACGTCTAAGAGATCCTAGCAGAATATCTTACGTCCTAGAGTAAGCTCACACTACCAGAACCAGTTTGTAAGCATCGAATCCCCTCCCATACAAGTCTCTAGTAATAAGGATTGAGAGAATGGATCTAAAAGAATCTCCATGATTTGAATGAGAGAAATGGAAAGGAAGGATTGACTAGAGCCCATGTCTATAAGTACTATAGCTAGGGTGAAGAAGAAACTGATTGTACCTCAGATCATCTCTGGAGCACTGCAGTCATAAACATCTGCTTCCTAAAGTAGAGCTCACTCCTGTCCGCCTACTACTTGAGGTTGGGGTGCACCACCTAGGGGTGGTGGCAGTATCAACTTGAAATGTTGCCCATCGCTGGTTGCTCGACCTTCTCCCCTGGCACGTCCGCCGCCCTATGGACCTCCTCACTCGAACCACTGATATGGTCTCAGCAGCCCCTCTACTGTCTGTTGGTAATATGCAAAGTGGGTTGGGTAGTCACGAGCCATTTTCCCTTCCTGCCACATGTGAAGCATTCCCTGGCTCCTGGCTGACTCCCTATGAACCGAGAGCCCCGTACTACCGACCCTAATATTTTTGGTCTTCCACTGAAAGACCTAGCCAGCTTGGGCCCTTGCATCTACTATCAGCTACCTGCTGAAGACTCTTCGGCCTAGGGTTTGTAGGTAGTTCTAGCCAGTGGTGCTTGCTACACTGAAAAACTTTCCATAAGATGGGCGCACTCCAGAACCTCATCCTAGGTAGGGATGCTGAGAGACACCACTAATGCCCTGATCACCCGCTTGATTCCCTATTCAATGGATCAAGCCATGAAGAAAGGGTCGGTCACCATGTATCTGGAGTAGAATAAAATCTTCGTAAACCTCACTAAGTACTCAACCACCATAATGCTTCCCTACAGAAGGTGAAGAAGCTCATGAATGTACATGGAGATCAAGGTAACGGGGAAAAACTCCTCCTGGAAAAGACGCTCGATGTATTCCCAGGTAAGGGTCACATCATCATGAATCTTTTTTTCCAAGATCCATCATCTCCCTACAGAACCCTGCAAAAGGCTCACTGCTAAGATCACCATCTGCTCAGGTGGGGTCCTCACAAAGTGGTAGACCCACATCACTTTCTTCAACTAGTCCTCAGTGACCTGAGTATTTGTCTCTACCTTGAACCTATGAGTTCTCTATCGTTGAAACTCATACAAGGCACTGAGTCTATGCACGCCCTCTACCAGAACCACCTATAGTAGACACTGACCATCAGGTGGTTGTATCACTAGTGCACCAACCAGTGGGTCTATCTCTAGAAATGGTCCCTAAATAGATGTCTCATCACTAGGCAGGCTATCCTCATGACCTCTTATTGGGATCTTGACTAGTCGTCCACATGGAGGAATCCTGAGATAGAATAAGATGTACCACAGTCAAAAAGTTATAACTTGTGAGATGACTTTTATTCAAAAGAAAATAAGTTGAATCTTATACAACCAATTTTTTCATTTATTGATCCAAAAAGAATAATTCACAGTCCCAGTGTACATATACTTTGGCCGCTGCACCAACACTAGACTCCTCGAATCTAAAAGTTGAACTCATAACACTTAACACTATTTCTCCAATACAGAACAATATACTCCAGATATTTATGGAAGGACCGAATTCCCTCTAATACCACATTGTCATGACCCGTCCCCCGGGTCCCATGTCATGACTACACCAAGCCTGCCGCTCAAAGGCCAGGGGCTGGCCACTGTTGCTGAAGCCGTCAACCTTCCAGTGGGAGGAATTTTCCTAAGTACTTGTACACACACACGCCCAACCAGGTCCCCCAAAGTGAAATGGAAACAAGTATAAGTAAAATAATGATGGGTACAATTAAAACTAATATAAGTGGGGAAGAATACAAACCCTACAAAAGAATTGAAAATAGAAAATTACACAAAGGAAACTCTGATGGAAATCTACTAAAACCCCATCCTGATTGTGAGAGTAGTGTAGCTGCTTGAAGCCAAAGTAGAACATCATGACCACAAGATCCTACAGGGCCCCACCTGTTCCTAGGCCACCAAGTCCACTACCATAACATCCATACATCCCATCTCCTTGAGCACCTCTAGGTCCTGGTCCACCAATGTCTCTATCGAAATGTTGATCATCTGTAGCAGACACAACACGTTTGGGTGAATCTCGTTGGGGGGGGGGGGTGAGTATCCAAGTACTCAGTAAGGACCCGAAAACAAAAAGTAAATACCACACATCAATCCTCAAAGAAAAACAGAAGCACAAGAAAACTCACACCAAGTATAGATTTAGGTTAGTGATAGAAGAATCATCAGTCACCTCATTGAACACCTCAGATGCTGGAGAACTCCTCCTCTATCGAGTACATTAATCCTTCCATGTTGCATAGAAGTGATTCCCTCTAACCTAGGACAACATAGGTACACCTCCTCGTTGCATATTGTGGTATTGTAAATTCACATAGAAGTGATTCCCACTCTGGATCTGAAAGGTCACACAAAAGTACTTCCCACTGGCATATAGTCGAGTCTCACAGAGTCGAATGTCAGAAATCATCAGGTCTCAGCCAACTTCGGGGTTCTGTACATAGCGCCCCAAGGTGAAACACACCTCAAGACATTTTTCACATCTCAAATTCAATAATATCCTTATTAGGGCATGCCAAAAGACCTGCCTCATCGAGAGGGTCACATTTCCGCAAACATATCGTCAATCGGACACCCATATTGCTTGTTATTAGATTTTTAGTAAATTGGGGCTGGTTGCATCTGGGTCTAGTCTGACCCAGTCGGACTGACCCGGCCAACTCGGCCCGAGGGTCCCAAATACCACTATTTAGTTCCAACAGACTCGAACTGACCTAGATTGGGTCTGGGTCAGTCCAGTCTGACCTAGACAATGGTCGAGGCCCAATGGGCCTTGCTGGAACTGTCCTAGTTTGGCCAATGTTCCCACCTGCTGGGTCGCCTGATGTCCTAGTCTAGTCATGCCAATCCCGAAGCATGCGGGTCCGACCTGTAGACATATGTTCATCCTACAGGGGGAGGAATAGTCCCAATGGTCCATGGGTCCAGCCTGGCTAACTAGTTGGGGGTACGACCCACCAACCCGATGCCCGACCACTCGGTGCGGCCGGTGGTGCGTCATCCATCTTGGTCGCGACAGGGTGCATCATCCAGTCTTAGCTGTCCCCATGGATGAAAGGCATCATCTCCTGCTATGGTTGATCGACCGCGGCTCACCCAATGCCCAGACGGCCCAGTCACGGGCTGTATCTCCATCGGATGCCTTCTTGGAACCTCACCTTCCACCACCGTGGTACCCTAACAAGCCCGCCACTCCTCCCGGTGAGTGGCACGATCGATGGACTCTTGTACTGCAGTCTGTCACTCAGCTGATGTCGTTGTGTGCCACCACTCCAGCTACCTCCGGCGCACCATCAGAACCTTCGACAGACCACTGAACATGCTCCAATGGTTCTTTATTCATGATTCTTGTGCCTACGGTCTTTGAGGATCCACCTCTTCACTACGAAGGTCCCGAAATCATCTTGTCTCCATTTTGTGGGTACGACCTCAAAGAACACACATGGCGGAGGTGCATGGGACGTGTTCATTTTGGCCTGCTCCCTCCACATTTGAGAATTAAAATAGGGGGTGGGAAGATTATTATTGTTCAATAATATCAAGTAATGTTTGAATCCTGGATAGATAAATCCACAAATAATGTTACCCTCCCATATAAACACACGAATAACAGATCAAATTGTTTTTGGGATGATCCTCATTCGTTGTTTTTGGAAAAGAATTGGAAGAGCATAAAAATAAAACAACCCATACAACATTGACATTCGAAGATGGGGAATTTCTTCCTCATGGTTTCAAGATGTCAACATCACTCATCGCCTCCGGCTCCATTCTTCGAGGTGTTTCTAAGTCTGTGATGATCCACCAGTGCGCGGTTCTTTTTTGGAGTGGAAGACTGTTAGAGGTTTTTCAGTGAATCACCAAGGTTTAATCCTCGTTTCACCAATGAATCAAACAATTAAATGGAAACATGTCATAACACTTTAGTTATGCTGCAACATCATGTCATTACACTATTTCATTTATGAAATATCATTTCTATTATGCTTCTTTTATTTAATCGTCACATTGCGTGATATGGGTCATTAATGAGTCTCATTAATGTGCCTCGTCATTTCCTCACCACTAAACCACAACATCATTGTGTTACTACTGCAGCAAAGTGTCACCGTGTCACCACTTGGTGTTTGATAAAGGAAATTAAATAGCTTTTTTTATGTTATTTTATTATTTTCCAAAATGTTTGAAAATAAAATTTTCCATTTGGACCTTATTGACCGATGTTAAGTCCCTTCTAGGTTAATCCTGACCTTCTGAGTTCAACGGTGCCTTTGGATTTTTGATCCATGAACGGATTCAAAAGTTAGAAAACCCCACTCCCACATTTGATGAACGAACCTAAAAAAAGTTAAACATTATGTTTCCGGCACTTTGAGCCTCATAATCATGTTCTATCAGAGCCTGTAGGCTCATAATAAATCCATATAATTAAAAACATTACACAGAATTTCCATGTCATTAAAACATTGGACGTTTTTATGATTTCTGGGTGAATAAAGTTGGTAATTTTTATGATGCCTTGGTAATAACCATTGTAATTTTTATGATATCTTGGTGAATAACCTTGGTAATTTTCATGACACATTGGGGATAAACCTTGGTGATATAGAACCTTGGTGATGAACCATGATGATATGATTATGAATGTATAAATTAAATGGTGTAGCCACATTTTCATGTTATCATCCAAGTTCTTATTATTATGATATTTCTCTTTCTCATGCCTCTATGAATGTCCTCGTGTTCTTATTTATATCTCACAAGATCACTTGAAAATTGTTTCCCTTGTATTACCTTATTGATATTTTTTTCTCATCCCATGTTTCTATTTGTCTTTCATAGGTGTTAATATTGGTAAGGAATAATAAAATTCTATGATGAATGTATTTGAAATTTTTTCTTGAAATGAAACCATGATACATTTTAATAGTTTTTTTGATTAATAAAAAAATGTATGGTGTCTAAAATTAAGTATTTCACAATATTGAAGGAATATGTAAGATTTTTTTTCTATTTCTATAAAAATCTAAACATAAACGGTCATTTAGAATGAATTAAAATAAATTCTAGTAAAAAATCACTAGAATAAGTTATTTTTATGGCAGGGTCTTTATTGTGTGTATCAGAGCATGGTTTAGAAAATATTATAAATTATAATTTATTCTTATGGTTTTATTAGTTTATGGTTGATCCCATTTTTAAATTATTATAAATCCTTTTGAGGCTTAAGTTAAAAAAATTTCATGGTGATTAAAAGTATTTTTGAAGACATTTAACTTTTTTGTTTTGTTGAGTTATTACATTTTAAATGTCCAAAGAAAGGTGTGAGATAAAAATTATCATTAAAAATTTGCATAGTTATTTTTTTTGAGGATGTTATCATATTTTGGGAATTTTATAAGAATTAAATTGTTTTATAAAAAATAGAAAACATGCAGACCATGTGACAACCTATTATGTTGGACAAGGCTTCATGAATCGACCCCACAACCCACGTGTGATATGCCTTTATTGCATACCACTGACCTATGTGAAGACCCAAGTTATTATGACATCATTATATATACATAAATGAGTTGATTAAATAAGAAGAAGTTGATTTTGGAGAAATAAATATTATCGAATAGATAACCATGGGATTGGAAAATGATTTGGGGATTAAATGATAAATTTTATTTTAGAAGATGTTCCCTATCTTGGATACATTATATGATTATGTTATAAATGATAATATGGATTTTTATATGATGATTAAAGGTTTAATTATTTATTGTGGACTTATGGTAATTATGAAATGATTAGCCGATCTTGGATATCATATGATTAAATTAATTAATTTTTGGTATGAGACATGAATAGTTGTTGATGTAATTTAGTAAATGTTAAAATTTATCTGGGAAGAATATGATATCAAACGACTCTAAATTTTGGGTTTCAAACCTAGTTTTGATTATTTTGATTAATCATATGGAAAATTTTTTGTTATGGTCTTCGTTGAACTTTGGGTATTGTTTTTTGAATTTTTGTGATTAAAAGTATCCCTTCTCCTTATTAAGGATTATTCTTCTTGGGGTATTATCTGGTCTTTTAATAACCATTTTTGTTTTGGTTATTGTTTCATTATATGATTAATAGATGGTTATTATTATTTTTAATTAATTCTCTAGAAGTTTATTCTAGCGCTTCATGTGTGACCAAGTCATCTTGAATAATTATCGTTTGGAGAAAAGATGATTTTGTGGTAAGTATTTATTAAAGGGTGAAGCACAACATGACAAGAAAATGTGTTTCCTTATGTTATTATTCAATATCCTAAAAAAATTCCTGAATATTATTAGAAGGATATTAAAACAAAAAACATTTTTCATTTACTTTTCCTACTGTGAAATTAAAGAACATTTATCCCATCACAAGTTTGTGGTTTTCCGATTGTTGTATTTTTCCTGATCATGTTTTATATCACTCTCCACAAGAACATTATGGTTTGTTTTCTCTTCTACACCCATTTTATTCTCCAGGGAACCCTTATTTTGGTTATCTCGGTTGACCTTGGTACTTAATTTTCTATACTTTAAAGTGAATATTTTATTAACACTTTTCCTGATGTGAGTTTTCAAAAAAGGTATTTTGAAAATTCATACCCTTGTTACTGAACCCATATTCAAATTTTGAGAATTAAATTTATTAAATGGGGGATGATGTAACATCCCTAGTTTTAAGAAAGAACCACTATGTTCTATAGAATACATGATACAATACATTGAGCTTAAACGAACAACTAAATATTATTTTCTAAATATTACCATTATAACCTAGCTATTGGAATGGTGGGAATGAATAATATCAACTTAATTGGGAAAATATAGTTCAAATATGATAACATAATGATTCATAGATTACCATATTTATTAGAAATGTAAATAAAAACCAATTGAATATAAAGGATGTGTTTTTTTGGAAAACATATTTTTATAAGAGAATAATTATGTTTAAAATTCAAACCATGTTTTATGGATTTTTATTTAATGAAACATATATATTATATATTTAGTTAAATGTTTAAAATTAATCTTATATGATTTATAGATATCATATAATAGCAAATTCATTTATTCTGGATAAAAGAAGTATTTTTCTAAAAATGTTGTTTTACCACCTTTTGATGGAGAACCCTTTTTAAATTTCGTTCATGTCACTTTTATTTGTTCTATTTGAAAAATTAAAACTCTTATTTAGAATTAGTACATTAAAATATTCTTTGGATTTTTTTTTTATATTTTTCTGATAACTATCATGTTTTTATGAATAATAGAAATACGGAAAAATTTAATTGAAAAAAAACTTTTTCCATGAAGATAATTTATATGGTTAAATTATATTATTGAATGGTTTTAATGTATATGTAGAATATATATTTTTTTTAAAAAAAATTAGTCATTGGATATAATTTTTCATTGAATTTATATATAAACACATGTCAATCATTT
The DNA here is from genome assembly GCA_963277665.1 of Viscum album. Taxonomy (NCBI): domain Eukaryota; kingdom Viridiplantae; phylum Streptophyta; class Magnoliopsida; order Santalales; family Viscaceae; genus Viscum; species Viscum album. The sequence goes on along the minus strand of OY728126.1, from coordinate 2,006,271,341 downwards.
GATGGTTATTACATTCATAAAAATTCGTTTTATTGTTTTAACACTGGGGATTAATTTTAGATTAATTACTAAGACATACTGGTTTTGAATTCGGAAAAGTGGATTCATCGTGGGAGTTAGATAGTCCAAATTTTTTAAATATTAATCTTGTATAATGAATAGTATCTTCTGTAATTATTATTTATTACCATGGTTAAGGGTAAATTTGGGAATTAAGGGTAAAAATAATGTTATAAAATTACCATAACACAAGTCATAATTTATTTGGATGAAATAGTTTAAAGATGATTATATTGTATTCGTTAATTAGATGGATAAATCTTTCCATTGAACCCAATATACAACTTATCATAGAAGCTTGTTTAATTAGAAGTATAAAGCTTCCCATAGAAGCAATTTTAATGATTCTTATAGAAGAATGTTAAATTAAAAGAACAAAGCATCATATGGAATACATTTTAACGATTCTAATAGAATATTATGTAATTAAATGTAAAATTATTCCCATTGAAGGCAGTTTAATGATTTTCATGGAAGACACTTCAATTAAACGGACAAAGCTTCCCAAGGAAGCTAGTTTAAAGCTTATCACACACTCAAGTTTTAATAAGAATTAAATTTTTTAATATGGGTTAATATAAGTTATATATTCAAATATAAATATTCATTATGAATATAAAAATATTTCCTAAATAATGGTATTTTAATTATAAATTTTATACATTATATAAATTTATTTAATTATGACACAATGATGATGTAATGATAACCTTATTAAGGAAAGATTCAAATAAATGATATTATAAATATTGAAATTAATATAACATGAAATTTTTTATGTTATCCATTAATTTCATAGATAATTATGAAATTTTATCTTTTACATAATGCATTTTTTTAAGAATTAATTTTTTAGAATATTTTTAAGAAAAATCATTTTATGAATATTGTCAAAATTAATATAGGCTTATTTTTAGAAGTTTTCTAAGATGTTTCAATTTATTAGTATTTGATGAGTATTATTTGATGAATATTTTTTTCTTTATTAATAGTAAAAAAATATTTCATTACTAAATAATTTTTTCTGTGTAAAGATTTTCAAAAATCAGATATAGATGGTCGTAATCAAGATGTAAATTGTGGTTCAATATGAATAAAATAATTTTTTGGTAAATAGTAAATTTAACCTTCTGAATATTAATTTTAACTTTATGAATGGTAATTTGACTAATAGAATAGAAACCTATCCTATGAAATTATACATATGTTTTAGTCATCTTAAGTTATAATGTGATATAATTATATCATTGTATAAGTAAATAAATGTTGTACAAATTAATAGATAAGTATGAGTATTTTATTTATCTAATTTAAATAAAATAAATTATTTTTTATAAAATGGATTTCAATTTTTCATTCTACATGTCAAAAAATGGTTACAGTTAATATTTGTTATTTTTCTAAAATAGTTGAATTTTCGATGAATAGTAAAAATACAGATTTGGGTTTTCAGTATGTTTAATGACATCATAAATATGCCATAACTATGTAATGAGTAACATATGATTATGGTATAATCTTTTGGATTAAAATATGATATAAGGTGTACCATGTGGCCCATACCATGGAAAAATACCATGGGTATGCCCATGGTTTTGCAAATACCACTAATGAGGAGTACCTTTTAAATTAATAAAATATTCACTCACTTTTTCTATAAATAGCAACCCATTAATTCATTAAATTCATTAAAAATTCCACCACAACGAATCTATGGTCTATTGACCTCCCATTGAGTCCTCCCATAGTTCCCTCAAGCCCTTAAGGACCCAATCATCTTGTTATAGAAGCTACTCTTCGAGGCAAGGGAACCTTTCACCATCTTTTTTAGTCCCAATCTTAATTTATGTTATGAAAATTAATTTACATTTTTTTATGTTGGTATATTTTCTTCTATATACATATTACTGTCCATTTTATGTCCAAATTATTAGAGATATTTATTTCTCTCGTAAATGCATTTTCAGAAAGTTTTAGTGATGTCGTTTGGCTGCCCAATTTTTTTAAGGGAATTCTCTACATCTCATTTCTTTTAATGTTCTCTTTTACGTGGTATGTATTTCAAATTTACATACAATGTTCTTATTATCATTTTATTCTGTACCTATACTATATTAGGTGTATTTTATGAATGGTTGACCTATGTCCCCTATATTTTTAAGGTTTTCTAAAACCATGTTGCATAACTGTTATACTATAGAATTTTCATCTCAAAATATCTCTTTTTTTTCTCAAGAAATTATATTATTTTATTTATGCGAACACTCGAACCTATTTAATTTATAATGGTATTCATCAATACAAAAATAATTATATATTTTATTCTATAATTTAAATACATTAAATCCACATTTCCTTTCTGTGGGTTACAAATGATATAATGTTCATGTTTTTAAGAACATTTTTAAACATCAAAATTTTGATATGAAAACCATTTATCTTATTGTATTTGGGTTATTTATGAAATGTTTAATTATGATCTATGTGGATCACATAAAAATAATGTCATATTAAAGGTGATCCTGGATATCAAACTAATGTATTGCGTAACAAAGTTAATCTTTAGACATCGAAGGTTTTACGATACGTTGGTGAATAACCATGGTATTTTTTACATTACCTTAGTGAATAACCTTGGACGTTTTTATGATACCTTTGTAAATAAACTTGTTAATTTTTACAACACCTTCTGTATAGAACTTAGTGGCACAAATACTTGGAGATGGACCTTGGTTATATGATTATGAATGTCTAATTTTAATATGGTAGCCACAATTTCATGTTATGATCCATGTTCTTATTGTTATGATATTCCAATTTCTCCTAACTTTTTGAAATTGCTCGTGTTATTTTTTATATCTCTGCATATCACAAGTAAAATTTTACCCATGCTTTCCCTCACTAAGCATTTGGTGCTGATCCCATGTTTTTAAATGTTTTTCATTGCTGTTAATATTGGTAAGCCCAAACAAGATGCTATAATGAATGTATTTGAATATTTTTCTTGAAAAGAAACCATGTTTTATTTTAATATTTTTTTTGTTTTATAAATAAAGGGATGGTGTGTAGGCTTATCTGCTTTGTAATATTTAATGTTTATGTAAAATTTTGTCCAAATTCTCTAAAACAGTAAACATAAAAGATCTTTGGGAATAAATGAAAATAATTCTGGTCAAAATTCACTAGAATAAATTATTTTTAAGGATGGTTATTTATATGATGTAAATATATGTATTTTATGTTTGGTTTCTCTCAGTTGGTATCAGGGTGTGGTTTAGTTATTTTTGGTGATTAATTTCATATGTAATTACAGAACGTAAATTAATGAGACCTTGGTTGAATAAAAAATATATTCGAATATAATTAATTTATCATAGATCAGGACATCATGAGTTAAAATTTTCTCTTTTCTATTCTCTTAATGTATTATTTTTTTATTAATAATGATAACTCTTTTTGTTTTTAGTAAATTATTTTAAAGGGAATATTGAAATTGAGGCAGTGATGTGTATACTCATTACTATAACTATATTATGTTATTCTAGTTATATTCATTCCATACTATAATAAATTTTTAATAAGACTATGTTTCATAACCTAAAAAATTTGATGTTGAATTAATGTTAAAAACACATAGTGGATTGATAATGTCATCCAAGGTATATAAATATTTTCTAATTCGGGTTTCTGGGATGATCCTTCTTATAAATATTTTTCTTCTTCCCTTGATAGAATTTGATGTGAAATATGGAATGGAATAGAAATCCCAAAATAAATATATGATAAATTTTAGCAATAATGAGGGTTCATTTCATTTACCAAACAATCACATGATAAAATGTTAATTAATGATTGATTATAAACTTCATTTTGGAAAAAGTTCCAATGTATGGGTCATGATACCCATTAATTATTTATATTTAGCTCAAATGCTTGGGGAGTAACTATACATTGAATACATTCCAATTTTATAGTATTATATTGATGTATTCCCAAATATTATAGTGAATTACTCCCCCAAAACATAAGGTTGAGTTTCTAATAGAATTCATATAGGGTTCTATGTCAATTTTAAAGAGACCTTATATAATAGACCCCATTGAATAAGAAAATTTATTTGAATTTGGAAAGAGTTTTCATAATCCCAAGTGCATCAGAATGGGGTTCCCTAATTATTTTTCAAGAATAAAGTTCAATAAATAAGTTTTTGTGTTTATTATAATGAAATTTTAAGGATTGTGATCATGAAAGAGTTTGATATACCCCATACTAATGAATTTTTTGATCATCATAGATGGGATAAATACCTCTTTTAGGCAGATATTAAATTTTGATACAATAACATAAGGATAAATAGAGAAAATATGGCAAATAAATATTATCAAAAATGAAACCAAAAATTTTGATTAATAGTTACTACTTTAAAATATAAAAATTACCATGAAATATGCATAGATCTGAGGAATAATTTTGTTTGAATTTACATAGAAAAATTTATTGTAGTATTTCTTTGTAAAATCCTAAAATATTCCAATGGAAAGGAATAAAAATAATAGAATTTGGGTATTGTGATAAAGACCTTATAAAAGGATGAATTTCATTCTAAGTACATAAAGTGTGCATTATTTCTACAAAAAGTTTCCTTCTTGGGAAATGTAATCAAAAGAAACAGAATATCTATTGATCCATCTAAGACTTAGGTGATTAAAGATAGTCAAAATCAACCAATATTGCAATGATTCATTTTTTTGGATTTACAGGATATTCTAAAATTTAATTTGAGAAATTTATCAGGATTTTAAAATCCTATATCCATGTTAACACAAAAGGGATCCATGTTCCTTTGGATTGATGATTCTAAAGATAACATTAGCGATCACAACTAGAGGTTTGTCACTGCACATATAAATACACTACCATATAATGAAAAATTGTTTTTCATATGTAAGGATGCTTCATATAAGGGGTTTTTATACATCCATATACGAAATGATTATTTAATATATTATGCCTCATTCAAACTGATGAACAGTGAGAAAAATTACCCAATAAAAGACCCAGAACTAGAAATAGTGGTATTTGTGTTAAATATTTTTCTAATTTATCTCTATGGATAAAAATAAGATATATACATGCCAATAATAATATTTTAATGTATATATTCACATATAATGAGACGAAATTGAGCCTAATGAAATGGTATGAATTTATTAAAGGCTATGATTTCTCAATATGTTACCATCATGGGATAGAAAACATGGTAGAAGATTCTCAATGTAGAAAAACTGTTCAACCCAATCGATGAAGATGATTTAAAGGGACCATATCATTATAGATATTCAATTGATGATTATGAGAATTATAATGGAATGGAAGAAATTACAACTTTCTTAAATTATTTCTCAACCATTTATCTTTGTGAAGATGAAGGAGGCCCAAAAATATGACATGAAGATACAAAATAAAGTTTAAAGTATTTTTGAATTCAACATTGTAAATGATTGAGTTATAAAATTTGGGAAATGCATATGTGTCTCTTCAAAACTATTACAAAAGAAGTTTTTTTTGGATGAAACACATATCTCATAATTCTCTATTTACACAGGAAGAACAAAGATGTATAGATATATTATATAATAGTTAGGATGGGATAATATGAAGAGAGGTATTATAAGGAATATATCTCGATGATTCATACAGTGGAATTTAATAGATAACAATCATAAATACAATGGTTTGATGCATCCCTTGGCTATACTAGTATGGAAGCGAGTGAAAATGACTATGAATTCTATCATTGGTCTTCTAAAGACTTATATAGGCTAAAATTAATTCATTATAGTGGTTGATATACTTACAATGTTTACAAACTCCATTTATATTAATGAATATTTCATACTTGGTAACATTGAAATTCCTTACAAAACATAAGTGGTAAAGCCGATGGGGTGCCACTATTAATTATTTCTCATCAATATACAAGGGTCACATCAAAATTATGGCGGAGTCATTAGAATGAATTGGATATATATAAGATCTTTAATACAACTTATCATCCATAAACTGATTTTTAATCTAAAAGTTCCATTCAAACTTTGGAAAATATATTAAGATCATGTTTAAAGGAATTCAAGGGGTGTTTTTATCAACACCTTTCCCTAGATGAGTTTTTATATAATAACTCATTTCGTTCTAGAATCTAAATGGTTCCATATGAAGCTATGTATGTGAAAAGATGAAAAACTCTAACATTTTGGGATCATGATAGAGGGAGAAACCTATTAGGACCAGATCATATTCAACTAATAATAGAAATAGTTCAAACCATTCAACAACATACCAAAGAAATAAAAATTTGAAAGAAGATATATCCTAAAAATGATCAATGAGATTTATATTTTAAAGTTGGTGATAAAGTATTCCTTTAACTATCACATTGGAATACAGTAATGAGATTTTAGAAGAAGGAAATATTGATCCCAAGATACATTGTTTCCTTCAAGATTCGTGATATTGTAGGGAATATATATTATCAATTAAAAACTCTTAGAAAACATCTCCTAGGTACATGATGTGTTTTATATACTATTTTTGATGAATTACATACCAGATCAACCACTTCTAAAATGTATGACACATTACAATTGGAACACAATATCACTATTGAGTAGCAACCGATGAAGATCTCAAATAAAAGACATAAAGTAAAATAAGACAATACAACCCACCTAGTAAAAATATAGGGAGAAATCGAGTTTTTTATGCATTTTTTTAAAAAAAAATTACAAAAAACAGTTAGGGTGACTTTGTTTCAAAATACCCTTGAAAGGCGGCATCGAAGATGCCAGCTTTCAATTGCGGGTGAAAGGTGGAACCCGCGGTGCCGCCATTCTATATGTCGTCAGGCGAAAGGCGGCACCACGGGTGCAGCCTTTGGCCTGACGACATTGCACAAGGCGGCACCCGTGGTGCCGCATTTCCCCATGCGCTCTATAAAAGGGCAGCGCCCCCTACCCTTTTCCTGACTTCCAATCCTCCATTACCTCTCAATTTTTCTCTACTATGGCGGAGTTTTCCTGTTTGAAATATTTCGAAAGTTTTAGAGGTATGATGTTTAATTTAATGTTTTTTATTTTATAGAATTGTTTTTTGTTTATTTTGTAGAATTGTTTTTAGTTTAATATTTTTATAAATTTAATGTTATTTATTTAGTTTAATTGTATATAGTAGTTTAGTTTTAAATTTTTTTTCGTTTATTAGGTTGTGTAATTAGATTGTTTAATTAGTTATATATATTTAGGAATTATTATTAGTTTTTTTAATTAGTTATATATATTTTATAATAAGATTGTTTTAATGAAATTTTGGTAGCATAATGACTATGTTATCTAAGCAATCAAATCCTTGTCTGGATACAAACAAGTGAATGTGGCTCAAGCACAGATGTACCTAGGGGTAAAAACCAAAAACACCGATTTGAGCTAGACTCGAACGGGAACTGGTGCACGACAACGTGCCTTGCTGCATTCTAGTTTGACACACCCAGAGTATATGCTTAAGATACCCATATTTCTTTATAAGATAATAAAATATCTATGTAATGAAATGATAGATTGATAATTTAGTAATGATGTTGATACTTATTATTAGTAATGATTAATTAACTAATAACATAGAGTTAAAAATATAATAACATAGAGATAAAATAATATCAATAACATTGAGTTAAAATAATATAAATAACATAGTGTTAAAATAATATAAATAACATAGAGTTAAAATAATATAAATAAACTAGAGTTAAAATAATATAAATAACATATAGTTTAAACAATATAAATAAAATAGAGCTAAAAGTAATATAAATAACATAGAGTTAAAAGTAATATAAATAACATATAGTTAAAATTAATATAAATAACATTAGAGTTAAATATATAAATAACATTAGATTTAAATATATAAATAAAATCAGAGTTAAATATATAAATAAAATAAGATATAAATTTATAAATAACATAAGAGTTAAAAATCTAAATTACATAAGATTTAAAAATATAAATAACATAAGAGTTAAAAATATAAATAACATAGGAGTTTAAAATATAAATAACATAAGAGTTAAAAATATAAATAATATAGAGTTAAAAATATAAATAACATAGAGTTAAAAATATAAATAACATAGAGTTAAAATATAAATAACATAGAGTTAAAAATATAAATGTCATAGAGTTAAAAATAAAAATAACATAGAGTTAAAAATATAAATAACATAGAGTTAAAAATATAAATAAAATAGAGTTAAAAATATAAATAACATAGAGTTAAAAATATAAATAACATAGAGTTAAAAATATAAATAACATAGAGTTAAAAATATAAATAACATAAAATATATATACCATATATATAAAAAATCTAAATAACAGAAAGCTTCAAGCTACTAGCTTGTCTTGGAGTGAATTGAATATCATAATTTCAGAAATCTCGTGTGACAACGGGTTTTCAGAAATTTTGATATCCAATTCACTGCAAGAAAAGCTAGTAGCTCGAAACTTGCTGTTATATTTATTATGTATATGGTATTTATCTTTTAACTCTACTATGTTATTGAATAACTAATTGATAATTTAGTAAGTATCATAAGAAATATCCTAGTTTGGGATATAAGATCATTTAAAATTTAAGTATCATAAAGATTGTATAGTTTAGAAGTAATAGTTATTATTTGAACGTGAGGAAAAATCCAACATATTTTTAATAAATTGTTTAATTACATCTTTAAAGTATAAAATCTATCTTATATTGGTAACCATCATTCTGAATTTCACTTACATTATCAAAATCTTGATCAGAAACCTTTTTTTACGTAGAGTATATTGTTTACCAGTGTGTACTGCTATGGGGAGGTTATTCAAACTGAGAAAGGAGCTTATTATAGTACACAACCAATAATAGTGGTTAATACAACTGATTGTGTAACCCTAAGTGACCTTCAAGATAGAATTTATGGATCATTAAATCTAGGACCCGATCAAAAGATCAAGTCAATGAGTTCTAGAAATTTTCAGTTCCCGTCAACATTGTGGCATCTAGCTTTTCCAATGCTTGATGATGCACAATGGATCCAAACAATTGTTTTGTCTTCTCAATGATCGTATGGTACCATGATGGAGTTATATATTGATGTTTCTACTGTACAACAACAACATCCAATTGTTCGAATACGTAGACTTACATGAGTCGTTGAAGATAGTCTGACCCATGAAGTTGAGACTATTCCAAATGATGCAGAAGATGACAACCTGCTTGATCTCCCAGATATACATGTCAACCCGACATCAGATGAGGAGTTTCGTAATAACGAAATAGATGATGATAGTAGTGCCGATGAGGAAAGAATAACAGAAGTTTTGAGAGATGCATTAGTTTTACAACATGATTGACCTATAATAAATCATCCACCGCTCTTTTCATCTTGGTCAGAAGCAATAATACATTTGCCTGAATTTGAAGATAATGTTCTCACACAGGCAACTGAGTTTCCTAGAGTTATACGAGATAGGTTTAGTGAGATAGAAAAAACATTATATGTTGGAAAGAATTTTCCTTGTAAAGATGCATTAAAAAGTACGCTCAAGAGATTTCACATTGAGATGCACTGTATCTATGTAGTTAACAAATCATATCGTAAAAAATATGCCATACAGTGTGAGAAGTATGGGGATGATTGTAGATTTTGATTGAGGGCGATTCCAGACATTGCATTTGGAGGTTGGAGAATCTCGAGGATTGAGGCGGCTCATACTTGCATTCAGCCAAGCCTGACACAAGATCATACCTCATTGGATGCAAAATTTGTTCCATCCATTGTTTTTGAGATGATTGGGACTTGTCAAGATGTTTCGATAGACCTTTTTCAAGAGAGGATACACCAGACATTTGGTTATAAGATATCCTATAATAAGGCATGGATGGCGAAACAGAAGGAAATTGTGAAGGTCTATGGTGATTGGGATGACTCATATCGGGTGTTGCTACAATTGGTAGCCATACTGATGAATCATAACCATGTTGTCTTCCATTTGGATACAAATGAACATGTGTCTCATGATAACCTACTTGATCCATCTCGTGTTCAATTTCATCGGTTGTTCTGGGCATTCCTTCCCTGTATCTCCGCCTTTCATTTCTGCAAATAGATTATTCATATTGATGGAACATTTTTGTATGGAAAATACAAGGGCGTATTGTTGATTTTGCCAACCCAAGATGGAAACTGTTCACCTCTTCCTCATTATTTTTCCATTGTAGAGAAAGAAAACTATGAATCATGGATTTTGTTTTTTGCATGTATCAACAATCATTTTCCTAACATTCGGGGTGTTTGTCTGATATCTGATTGGCATCAGGAAGTTAATGAGGCAATCAATGCGGATCCTGATACATGGGGTTACCCAAATGCACATCATCATTTCTACATTAGACACATTTATAGAAACTTGCATAAAAAATTTCACAATGAACCGATGAAGAAGGCAATCACCAGACTTGGTATGCATTGTATTTGTTGTTTTTTTGTATATCAACGTAAAGATAAATTCAAAATATGTAAAATATCATCTATTTTGTGTATCATATGAGTCTGATCAATGACGGTTTGAAGAATGTTTCAAAAAAATCCGTTAGGTTAATGAAGAAGTTTACGATTATATGATGAAAATTTCAAAAGAAAAATGGACATTGTAATATGATGGGGGGAAGAGGTACGGACACATGACCACCAACATTGTAGAGTGCATCAATGGTGTCTTCAAAGGAATTCACAAGCTACATATAACTGCCCTAGTTCATGAGACATTATATCATTTTGTGAAGTACTTTGTTGATAGACAATAACTAGCATCAGATAGAATAAATTCGGGGCTAACATACAGAAGACATTTTCAACAAGAGATTGAAAAGAATATTGAAGAAGATTCTGGTTATCATGTATGCCTATTTCGATGAGAAGACTCTCGATTTTAAGTTCAAGAGAAGAAGAACTCCATCATGAATAGCATTAGTGAAAAAATAGTGGTATTATTAGAAACGAGTCAATGTCAATGTGGAAATTTTTAGGCATTACGGTTTCTATTCTCACGCGCCATCACAACATATGCCTCTGTTAACATATCATGGGATGCATATGTTGATCCAGTGTACTTGATGAATACCATTAATGACTATTATGCTGCACCATGGACACCTATTGGGGAGTTTCGTTATTTCCCAATGCCTGAAGGTCAACCAATAGTGGTACCTGATATGAATCGGTTGCATCCTCGTGGGACACCGAAGGCCAGCAGGATGCGAAATGAGATGGAATGGCCTCAAGAACAAAGACAGAGTTTGAGATGCACCATATGTCATCAAATTGGTCATAATATGAAACGATTCCCTAATATTGTTAGGCCGAGTTCACTCTTTAAGCCACAATGATGTATTGTCGTTTTTGAGAGATTCTCATATTGTAAATTTTATGTTGTTATCTCTTCCTTTTACATCGATTTCCTAACCCTCAAAACTGAAAATCATAACAGTAAACTCACAAACATCTTTTGTATATAGAATAACACCTCAAAAAGTGAACTCCATTACAATATCAAAATATGAGCCCTAGTACTACACCTTCCACCTATATACCCAAGGATCACATGTGAGATATACATAAAATCATTTTTAAAGGGCATTATAACATTCAAAAATAAAAAAACCATTTCTTTTCATAAAACTTTCTTTGAATATTAGTTCACACATCATTTCACAATTCTTTAAAAACACCCTTCTGTTTACCTAAATTAGCGGAAACAATATTTTTTCAAAAACCATTTTCAAAAAATAAATAATTCATGCCAATTATTTTATAAAAAAATTTATAAAACAAACTGAAATCATGGTTCATCCAACACAGATTAGAGATGGAACCACTTATAGTTTTTCAATGATCCATGATGTGAATCCCTGATAAAACTTCATTTGTTTATATGCAGATGACTGACACCATACCACTGAGTCAGCAGGTTACCCATTGTTCACATGTTTTGATAGAGGGTGGTCCAGATCAATTGATCATGGTGCGTAGAGCACGTCATTTTCATCACACAGAGCCTCCTCCTACCATTATACCATACTTGCATCATGCTGGACTCTATGGTATTACAGTATCAGATTTTACATTTGTATACCATCGTCTGCTAGATGCACTCATTGAGAGGTAGAGACCAGAGACACACACATTACACCTGCATGAGGGAGAGATGACCATCACTCTCTAGGATGTGGTTGTGCTTATTGGTATTCCTATCTAGGGGACACACGTTATTGGATCCACTCGAGCAGCTTGGCCCGACCTTGCTCAGCGCTTGTTAGGCATTGATATTTTGTCTGATCGTCATGCTACCGATGGAGAATCGATATCCATGCCTTGACTGGAGTCACAGATTCCACTTTTAGATGATGATGTTGACGAGCAGATGGTGATGCGTTATGAATGTGCATATATTTTACGACTTATTGGAGGGACCATGTGTAGGGATCATTCCAGGATGCACGTGCACATGATGTATCTACCCCTACTAGAGGATTTTGATCGGGCAGGGACGTACAGTTGGGGATCCGCATACTTGGAATACACATATAGAGCATTATGCAGGATATCCGATAGGCGGCACACAGGTCTCGGGGGATGCATCATCCTTATTCAGATGTGGGAATGGGAGCACATCCCTGCATTCTTCCCTGATCTTGCTGGTCCGCCGGTCGAGATGGCGATGCTGCATGATGCTCCGCTTGGATGCAGGTATGATCACTCATTTCTATCAGTTTCTGATTATAGTACAAGTTATTGAAGATAATTTCTCATTATTTATCGCTATTGATGTTGTATTTTATAGGTGTTATCATTGACACAATTTCAATGCTGTTCCGAGACACTATTTGGCCATATATTGGCTCGAGTTGGACTTCCACTTACCCCATCATGTATGTATATACAATCTATATCTGTCTAAAAAATTTAATAATAACATCTTCGTTTTAGTTAACTTTTTTTCTAACAAGGGTAATATGTTATTTTAGATTTTATGGGTTTCATACAAGTCTATTATGGACCAGTTTCCTCCATACTGCACGGTTGGTCTTGACGATGTTACGGCTGTAGTGCCACTCATTCAGTTTCACATTGTTGAGTGGCACCAGCCTGACAGAGTCATGCACCAGTTTATCTTCACTCAGCGGATTCCACTATCGCTGAGGCAGACAGATCAGCTTCATCGGATGAAGCTGACATGGAGGCAGGATGATGACTGGCGTCGAGTACATGTTGTATTTCTCGACTTTTGGTACAGATGCATAGAGTTTCTTATACAGGGAGTTCCTACAATAAATTTCTCTCTTTCAATGTTGCAAGAGTATGTTCCATGGTATAGACGAAAGCCTATACTGTATCTTACCCGAGCCGGTAGAGAGATGTATATGATTTTAAGTCAATTAAATTATATTACTATGTTTATTGAGTTATTTTCTAAATCATTTTTAATCTGTTTACAGGAGAGTCACACAGACAGACCTATTCATATTAGTGATGACGCTGATGATAGAGTGTTCAGCTGGGAAGCTGTTCATGCTCAGGGGTTGGAGCTATGGTCCTCTGTCTGTGCGTTTACTGAGACCCTCTTCGAGCATCTAGCACGGAGACAGTGGGTTCCTGCCGCAGAGGAAGATCCTGCAGCTGCTGCTGGTGCTGAGGAGCCACGACCACAGCGATGTTTACAGTGTCGTCCTGCACATTAGGCCTCGCCAGTTCCATAGGCAGAGGTCGGCCCTCTACTAGTCCAGTCTGAGCCGATGCCGGATGTTCCTCATGCATCATGGGATCCATCATTTTTGACAGGATATCCTCAGTGTTCTCCATCAAGGGGTCCATATGAAGCACATCCTTTGGGTCTAGGGTCATCACATCCTTGGGGTCCAGACCCATCGCAGATTTGGGGTATAGCACCAGCATATGATTTGTTCCACACTGCGATGATGCCGAGTTCTTCTACCATCGAGGTGGGAGAAGGATCAGGAGGCCCGTACGAGGTGGAGTTTACATTTACTCCCACTGACACAGTGGTGCAGGATATGATAGTCGACATTCCAGCACAGGAGCACCAGCCCTCTCTAGGTCATCAGACTTTCCAGAGATTTCTCCACGGACGTCCTATTATTAGACCACTATATGGGATAGGATCTCCTCATCGTAGACATAGACATTGATTTTTTATGCTCATTTATATGTTATATGTCTATGGAAATGAAATTTTTTTTATGAAATGATTTGTCTTAGACCACCATGTGGGAAAATATCTCCTCATCGTAGACATAGACATTGATTGTTTATGTTCATTTATATGTTTTATGTCTCTGCAAATGAAAAATAATTTATAGGCTTTCAAAACCGCCTACTTGAAACTTAGAAATGTTTCAAGTACGTGACTTTGAAATACTATAAAATATAAACCATAAGACCAATATAAATGAAACTTTAAACATTCATTAATCATATAAGAGATTGTTGAAATCCTAAATCATTTCATAAAAATTGTTCATGAAAAAAAATTACAAGCTTTCAAAACCGCCTACTTGAAACTTATAAATGTTTCAAGTATGTTACTTTGAAAAACAATAAAATATAAACCATAAGACCAATATAAACGAAACATTAAACATTCATTAAAAATATAAAAAATATTTTAAAACACAAATCATTTCATAAAAATTGTTCCTAAAAAATAATTTATAGGCTTTCAAAACCGCCTACTTGAAACATAGAAATGTTTCAAGTACGTGACTTTGAAATTATATAAAATATAAACCATAAGTCAAATATAAACGAAACTTTAAAAATTCGTTAATCATATAATGAATTGTTAAAAACCCTAATCATTTCAAAAAAAGAGTTCATGATAAAAAATTTATAAGCTTTTAAAACTGCCTACTTGAAACATAGAAATGGTTCAAGTACGTTACTTTGAAATACTATAAAATATAAACCATAAGACCAATATAAACAAAACATTAAAAATTCGTTAAACATATAAATTTTTTTGGAAAACACAAATCATTTCATAAAAAATGTTCATGAAAAATAATTTATAATCTTTCAAAACGGCCTTATTGAAACCTATAAATGTTTCAAGTACGGGAATTTGAAATACTATAAAATATAAACCATAAGACCAATATAAACGAAAAATTTACCATTTTTTAATCATATAAGAGGCAACCTCATATCAATAGGATGATTAGTGTCTCTAGTATCACATACATCTATAATATTTGATGCATGAAAACATGTTATATCTCCCTTCATGGGACAATGAAATCCATTCTTTCACCCACCATTTCCATATCCATATCAACATCTGGCCGCATAAGGGTATGCTGAAAGATATGCCACATGAAATTCTCATATGTTCCCATTCCTGCAAATATCAACCCCTTCAACACCACGATGCATCCAACCATTATAATTTCTTCTACAATTATTACCCCATTTCCCCAGACCTAGTTTTTCAGATAAAAAAACCAACGATTCCACATAGCCCATCATACTCTTCATCACCAAATAGTTATCCTTTATCATGTTCAAAAGGACACTATAGGACCTCCTGGATCTATCCATTACAAACACTCACGTACAAGTATACTATAAACATAAAAACCAACAAATTTTCATGTTATTATGTTTATAGTATACTTGTATGTCAGTGTTTGGAATGGATAGATCAAGGATGTCCTACGGTGGCCTTCTAAAGATGATAAAGGATAAAGACTTGGTGATGAAGAGTTCGATTATCTGTGTGGAATCGTTGGTGTTTTCATCTAATCAACTGGGTCTGGGGAAATGGGGTGACAATTGTAGAAGAAATTATAATGGTTGGATGCATGGTGGTGTTGAAGGGGTTGATATTTTCAGGAATGGGAACATATGATAATTTCATGTGGCATATCTTTCAGCATACCCTTATCCGGCCAGATGTTGATATGGATATGGACATGGCGGGTGACAGATTGGATTTCATTGTCCCATGAAGGGAGATATAACATGTTTTCATGCATCAAATATTATAGATGTATGTGATACTAGTGACACCGCGCATCCTATTGATGCAGGGTTACCACTTATATGATTAACGAATGTTTAAAGTTTTGTTTATATTGGTCTTATGGTTTATATTTTATAGTATTTCAAAGTCACGTTCTTGAAACATTTCTATGTTTCAAGTAGGCGGTTTTGAAAGCTTATAAGTTATTTTTCATGAACAATTTTTATGAAATGATTTGTGTTTTCAATAATTGGTAATATTCTTAACAAATTTTTAATGTTTTGTTTATATTGGTCTTATGGTTTATATTTAAAAGTATTTCAAAGTAACGCACTTGAAACATTTGTAAGTTTCAAGTAGGCAGTTTTGAAAGCATATAATTTTTTTTTCATGAACAATTTTTATGAAATGATTTGGGTTTTCAAAAATTTCCTATATTATTAAATAATGTTTAAAGATTCGTTTATATTGGTCTTATGGTTTATATTTTATAGTATTTCAAAGTCACGTACTTGAAACATTTCTAGGTTTCAAGTTGGTGGTTTTGAAAGCCTATAAATAATTTTTCATGAACAATTTTTATGAAATGATTTGTGTTTTCAACAATTGTTTATATGTTTAACACATTTTTAATGTTTTTTTATATTGGTATTATGGTTTATATTTTATAGTATTTCAATGTAATGTACTTGAAACATTTATAAGTTTCAAGTAGGCGGTTTTGAAATCTTATAAACTTTGTTTCATGAAGAATTTTAATGAAATGATTTGGGTTTTCAACAATTGCTTATATGATTAACGAATTTTTATTATTTTGTTTATATTAGTCTTATGTTTTATATTTTATAGTATTTCAAAGTCACGTACTTCAAACATTTATAATTTTCAATTTGGTGGTTTTGAAAGCCTATAAATTATTTTTTCTTGAACAGTTTTTATGAAATGATTTGTTTTTTCATCAATTTTTTATATGTTTAATGAATTTTTAAAGCTTCGTTTATATTGGTCTTATGGTTTATATTTTATTGTATTTCAAAGTAACGTACTTGAAACATTTATATGTTTGAAGTAGGCGGTTTTGAATGCTTGTACATTTTTTTTTCATGAACAATTTTTATGAAATGATTTGGGTTTTCAACAATTTCTTATATTATTAACGAATGTTTAAAGTTTCGTTTATATTGGTGTTATGGTTTATATTTTATAGTCTTTCAAAGTCGCGTACTTGAAACAAAATTTTAAAAACTAATAATTTCTTTGTTAGGTGAAAGGCGACATCCTCCTAAACATTTTATATGAATTATATATTTAAATAAATTTATAAATCAAACAAAACATAAAAAAATTGTAATTTTTTAGGGGAAAGGCGGTACCGCGGGTGCCGCCTTTCGGGGGTATTTTGAAAAAAAATCACTGTAACGGTTTTTTGTAATTTTTTTAGAATGCATAAAAAAAATCGAGAGAAACCATATGTTTGGGTAAGATATATTGAAAATATAAGATATAATACGTTATAAGTACCATTATATCTTTTAATAAATTTAAAAAAATGAGTGTGAAATTTATTTATTGGTGGGTAGAATGTAACACAACAAGATTTAACTTTTAATTTTTCCATTAAATAATTATAATGTAAAATAGTTTTTTACACACCAAAAATAAATAAAATGATTTATTATACATTTTACTAAGATAATATATTATAATACAAGATAAAAGTTAATAAATTCTGATAAAGTAATGTAAAAATTTTATTAAAAAATTACAATAGGAAAATATCTGATATAAAATAAAAAGTGAACATAAAATCTTTATTCATGGGTATTTGAATGAATATATTCAATAAAATTATAACTATGGATATATGAAAAATTATTTGAAAAATAATAGAAATATTGAGAGGGATGTAAATGAATAGAATGAATGATTATAGTATGTTATGAATATATATATATATATATAAAGGAAAGAAATTTCTATTATATATATATATATAATAATTGGAAATATGTTAATTGGATATATGGTCATTAAAAATATTTCCACTGGGTATTCACCTATCCAAGGTGAAAAGAGGTAGGTTAATTTTTAGTACAAATTTAAAAATAATATAATAAAACAAAACATTATTATTTAACTAAAATATATAAAAAATATTTTTATGTAATACATATTATTTTTATTATCATTAAAAAATTGTTTAGTGCATTTAAAAAATTAAAATAAATTATTAAATAATAAGGTATTTAAGAAATTAATTGGTTAGAATATTAAAAATTTAAATTAATAGTATTCAATTAAATTTATTTAATGTTTAAAAAATATATTTCTCGTAGAATTGTTTTTAAATTATTTATCTCATTATTTTTATAAAATAAAATGATCATTATTTAATCATTATATTATTTAATTGAATTTGTAATATGAATTAAAAATAAATTAATATTCTTCTATATATTTTACCTTAAAATAATAACAATAAATTCATTTAATCTTAAAAACATAATTTTTTGCTAAAAAATATTTTTATTGTTTTATGTGTTTTTATAAAAATTAATTTATACAATATTTTGAAATTGAATGTAAAAAAATGGATTTAAAATTTATAATCATCATGACCAAATTATTTAATGAGTTGAATTTATTTTCTAGAAACAAAATTATCGAGGTAGAAATTAGATTCTCTAGTAAAGGTGAAAGAGTTGTTTTCAAATAATT
Organism: Viscum album; assembly: GCA_963277665.1. NCBI lineage: Eukaryota > Viridiplantae > Streptophyta > Magnoliopsida > Santalales > Viscaceae > Viscum > Viscum album. The sequence continues at coordinate 2,006,252,427 of OY728126.1, read as the reverse complement.
ATGTTTATAATTATTATATAAGGGTTTAATAAATAAATTATATTTATTTAAATTAAATTATATCTCCAATGTAATATTGAAATATATATCAATTACTCAATTGATTATTTAAGTTAGTAATTTATGGGATAAAATAATAAAAACACTTTACTTATAAAAATTAATTAGTCTATAAATTGTTTTTCAATATAACCTATTTTTTAATTTAAAAGTTAATTTTCACATATTAATAAATACAATCATATTAAATAGAGTTCAAAATTATAATTATCACATCAAAATTGGGTAAGAGGGCTCATTTTTTATTGTTTTTAAATAAATAATTACCATGGTCAATATTTAAAAAAGTTAAAACTGATAAATTTGGTACCAAAAAGAGGATGAAAATTTTTATAAGTAAAATGATATAAATTATTTCTATAAGACCATTGTTATATGTGGGAGTCAATTAATCATTTATCAAAATCATTTATTTAAAAAAAATCATTCAACACACTTTTGATTTTATCTTGACCCTCACCTAATGTATGTTTCCAAATAATTGTCACTTATATTTATATATAAAAGGTACTCTCATAAACCCACTAAAAACCACACCAATAATTTAGATAACTCTTTAATATAGACCAATTTTCCTCTATTAAATCCCCATTAAACATTTTCAACCTCTGGTCACAAGTAGGTGTTAGAAATTCTCCATTTCTAAGGGGTCATCCAAATAAAGATTCTTGTTCACAATGAGGCAAGAGGGCATTTGATCATATGGGAATTCAATGTATTTTTTGTATAAAAATTAATTTATCAGATTAAAAAAATATATATCATGAATATTTTCTTCTTAGATTATTATATTTCTAATATTTTATAATTTCATATAGTATTCCTTCTTTCTCTCTTGGTAGATCACATTTTATTCCAAAAATTCTTATTTTATGGATTTTTATATTTAGAAAAATATGAAGTAGTTCAGAATAATTCACATCCTTTATTTTAAATATTTATATACTATGTCCATAATATTCATTTCAAAACATTTTCTTTTCATATTTTTAAAATTCACTTTATATTTTCTTTTATACTTTTCTAATCTCACCTTTTTGGAAAGGAAAATTTATCAAAATCTTCATCGATATAGATTTTCATTAAAACTACCTATATGTTAAAAATTATATTTCAAATAATTTTTACATATTTTATCTTCAAATAGATTAATATTTTATTAAAAAATATTTCATTTCAATTTTCCATTATATGGAAGTATTTTAACATGATATATAAAATTTTATACTGTCTTTAAAATGATTTTAGATATTGAATTATAACATATCTTGTTAATGAAATGTTTAAAAATTGATTCCAAAAAAACTTATGAGTAAAATTCATTTTATATCTATATCTCCAGATAATGATTCTCTTAAGGATTAATACTCATGATCATCCTATAAGTGTTTTCATTACCCACTTCTATTAGAAGATTGTATTATGGTATTAACTAAAAAAAAGGATGGAATTTTAGGGGACACCATCATAAAATGTGATAAACCCCATTCTATTTATGTTAGTTTTTATAGGATATCATTTGGGATTGATTTCATCTAGAAGATATGTATGATTTATTATTATGTGTTGGGTGGGGTCAAATATATCCATATAATTCATTAATTATAGATTTATACCTCATGAGATAATTATAGGACACACTATATGATACTAGATCCACTATTGGGGTAGTTATCCTAAATGATATAATATGTTTTTTGATATAATAGTGATTTTTTATCCATTATGTTTTGGGAATAATGATTCTGATTCCTAACCGACTAAGTTAATGGGATGAATGATTACTATGATCAATCCACTATGTAATGGACCATAAAATTTTAATGCATGATATACTATGTTATGGGTCATAGGATTTTTATTCCTTATCCACTTGGTTATGGAATTCCAGATTATAATTCTTTGTCCACTATGTTCTAGGACACATGATTATGATCCTTAATCAACTATGTTAAGGTATGTAGGACAATAGTGATTAATCCACTATGTTATTGTTTCCTATTATTAATATTATCTATATTTTAATTCTACGAATCATGTCTATGTTATCCACAATTGATCATGATTAAGGTATTATATTTTTTTAATTTTTGTTCCATGATATATATTTTATCATTTGAGGTTATATGGACCTCTATCAAGCTTTATGAACAAATATTATGATTTCATTATATTTTTAATCACATATATCCCCATTCACATTCTCTCTCACATGCATATGATCTAAATGATTTAATATCATTGATAAATGATCCCTTAAAAAATTTATATCAAACCTTTTTTATTTTCCATATCCATTTGGAATTATATAAATGAATATTTTTAAAATATCATTTAATGTAGGGAAAACTGTGGGATATGTTGAATCCATAATGTCTAATAGGATATTTATGAATCTATATAAAATAAAATAATCCATTAGATTTTGGGATTATGATATTTTTATGAGATTTAATTGTTATGTTATAGAAATGATGTAAAATATCAATATTTTATGTTTGGGTCATCTCATCCCTACTAAGAATGCATACTGGGTTCCTTGATTAAACTAGGTATTCCTACTAATTGGGATAACTCCTCATCCAAAATCATGAAAAACATTTCTTGTATTACTATGTTCCAATATGAAAACACAACAGAATTCCCTTTATTATAGAGTTTTGAACTAACAATTATCCTATCATGTTCCTTGGAAGAATAATTCTCCCTAGGTAAGGTCCTCAACAACTTGATTCCCTAAAGGTAATATATAATCCCCTCATAATGTCAACGTACCTAAATTATCTACTTTAAATGAGGTCACTGATGTTTCAATATTAATATTCCTCAACGTAATCTTGACATACTGACATATATTGGGGACAAAACCTCGATATATATGTGCCTCCAAAATTAAGATATTTATGTCATAGTTTTAAATTTAGACCGAGAGTAATCAAGTTCCATTGGAATTTATAAGAATAAATATTCTCAATATTAAAAATAATAACGTATTAGTATAATCAATATAATCCTTATATTTCAATCCAAATAACCATTAGTGGAGGAATTTGAATATTTATTTTAATACTGGTATGGGGGATGATAGGACGATTGAGGGTGTTGGTGCAATGATTTGATCAATGAAGGTACTCTAGTGAATTCCATATCAGTTGGAGAATAAAAGGATTATAAAATGGGAATGGAAAACATAGGAGATGGATCTATGTCATAGTGTTGGGTTGATCACATATCATGTATATGCTTAAGGAACATCAAATAATATAGAAACCTATTGATCCAAAATTAGATATGGATATAATCTATTGTAATGTCATATCCAATACATTTTATAAATGAATATAAACATTATTAGAATCTATTAGCCCAAACACAAATATTTTCCATTAAATGCCAAAAAATATTGAAATTTGTCTCAGAATCATTGAAAAACTTTTTAGGAAGACCAAACAAGAAAACCAGAGATATATTTAGAAAGAAAGAATATTTTAAAATTCTACAATTTATATCAAAACCTTCATTTTCTAAAACCATGCCATTAGGGAAAAGGATATTGGTAAGGAAGTTATTAATCATATTAATATCTATAAAAGTGGTGAAGAGCTGATTGAATTCCAAAACCTTAGATGAAAAAGGGTTGGTTGTCTCAACCCCAATTAGTGGTGGAGGGGTCAAGGAACACATAAATGCTATTAGGGCACTGTGGGTTTAATTATAGAGGGTGGTAGATAGTGGTGGTGAATTTTTTTCTTTATTGATTACCGACCATCAGATTTATTTTGATATCTACCATTTATCTTATGGATGATTTAAATACTCTTCATTTATGAGATTAATCACTTAATACAAAGTTTTATCTTTCTCTATTCTATTCTATTATATTATTTTATCTCAAAAAGATATGGTCATGATGGTTTCAATGGTTAAATTGGTTTGGTTAAAATTTTGGTAATGGTATGTTTTCTCCAAGTTATTAATGGTTTATATCAAATATCTATAGGGGTGTAATCATCTTCTACCTCAATTATGGTTTTTTTTATTAAATGTTAAACCATTGAAAGGGATTCAAATTTTAACTTAAATTATTTTTTTATGAATGTGAAATTATCATGTTTTTTATATTGTTGTTAACATATCGAATTTTCCAAATAAGGAATTGAAATAAAGTTGAAGAAATTGAAAGGGGAGAAATGTTTTGAATTCGATTTATAAATTATCGATGATATTGATTATATATTATATATTAGAATTATTTTTAAGATAATTGTTTTGATATCCTGATTTTTGTTGATTTCATATCAATTTTTCAATTTGATCAAAAAATAATGGTGATAAATAATGAAGATAATATTGATTTCTGAATTTATAGTAATTATATTTATGCCTAGAGTTTTTCAATATAATTGTTGCATGATTGTAGATATTATATTATTTCTTATTAATATTATAAGTATATTTTTTGAAGTGTTTATGTGAAGTAATTTTTATAGGTTTTCCCTTACCATGATTATTGCAGTTTTGGTAGAATATGTTTTTTATGTAGAAAAGGTTGGATCAAAGATATTTTTTATGGTGGTTAATTATGGATGATAATGGTTTTTTGTAGATTAAATTGAGTAGTGGTTGGACTAATAATGAGGTTGGTGACATGGTATTTCTTAATTATCATTGATTTGAAGTGGTATTGATGTCTAGAGGTTAGGGAAAATGTGTCTTAATTTATTAATAATGTCGTTAAAATAAATGATTAACTAAATGGATTAATTGGAAGTACAATGTGATTGAACGTTTAGGGATATAATAGTATTTATTAAATTAAATATTTAATACAAATAATTGTGATAATTTAATTAATAATGATTATGTAACTTATATTAGATATATGAGGATGAATAATTATAAACTAGTTGTGGAATAATGTATATTTTATGGAAAAAATTATTAATATATTTGATAATGTATGTTCTTAGTAATAATTAATGTAAATAGATTAATTATGGATGAATCACAAGATGATTTGAATATTATTTAATGATATGTTTTTTGGTTTTTTGGATTTTGATTTATGATATCAATATTGGATCATGTAATGTTTATATGTTACAACAATTATATTATGAATTACTTATAATTGTAGTCATATAGTCTTATTTTTATATAAAATACTATGAGAAAGGGATTATTATAATTCCTAGATATACTAATTGTATTTTATGTTATATATTACACACCCCCACCAATGTTGGGAAACTTGACTGATGCCTATATATAGTATTCTGGTTCACTTATACCCCACTATATAGGCTATTGGGGATAAATATGGTTAACTACACCCTTTAAGACCATCTATTAAATGTTTAGTATGATATATAAAGGATAATGTTAGGATCCATAGGATATAATGAATTATGTTTATTAAGATTATAATACGGGAGCATGATGGTGGCTTATAAGGGAGGAGGATGGTTTTCCATTGATTTCCTTAATTATTATGTACCTTTACATGATTAGATATATATATATATATATAATATTATGGGATGTGGTTATTTCTATGTTTTTGTTTTTTATGTATATTAATAAGGAAGGGATGGTAGAATAAGGAAATAATCCCTTGGTAAATGAGTGTCACTGAATTAGTAAAGAAGTGGGTTCAAGGAAATTTTTTATGTGTTATTTAACCAATACTACCCTATTTTTATGTAATATTATGTTAGTAAGGCTTGATGGGGTATGATTAATTAGTTAACATTACTTGGTAACATGTTAATTTAATCTATCTAGACACTAGGGAATTATTATACTTCTTCCACATTTACATTAGAGTTTTTTTGAGGATCCAATTGAGTGTACATGTATGATATATCTCTATCCCTCTCTATCTCTCTCTCACACAGAGATATATATATCTGTGTGTGTGTGTGCATGCGCGTATGTGTTCAAAGACCGTAGGATTTAGTTACTTATGAGGATTTGTTTTATTATATCATCTAGTTACACCTATAATTATATTAAATATAAAAAATTCATATTATTTGAAGGTAAATAGATTGGGATCATTATTATTATTATGTCAATATAAAATTTTACATCTCTTTTTGATTCTAATGTTAAAAAAATATTTTTTAAAACATATATATATTTATCCACAACTAATATAAGTGAGAATAATTTCCTTCCCTAAACTAATTTGTAGTAATAATCAATTTACAGCAATCTACTATACTAATCCACCATAATAACCATTTTATATATATCCATTACATGAACTAAAAATTCTTATGAGATTACCATTTTAGAAAATCCTTATAAAATAAGATGGATATGTAAATCATTTCACAATTATTTCCCCCAATAGAGTACCAATATTCATAGAATACGACAGTAATGATATTTTCATCTCAAATTTATAAAAAAATGATATATTTATTAATGAATATAATGATAATATATAAGACAACATAGAAACAATCATAGAATCAATCTGAATACCACCCACCAAGGAATATCATAAATCACTCACTTCCTCCTAATATGTATAATAAAATGAAAAAAAAATTCTTTGAATTTTATAAAGCAATAAATTTATTCTAAATGATGTATTCCGACTCCGCCTCAATTCCATTACTCAATTTTATTTAGTTATATCAACTTACATCCTAGATCCTTGATATTTCTTGGATGACACACCATTTTTCCAATAATAATATTCTTTAATACTTTATTTTATGACTCACTATCCCCGGTTGGAAACAAGTAGAAGGTGTGTACAAACACGTAGAATTTAAATTTTCCACTTCACCTCTTTTGAAATAATTAAGTGAATTTTTTGTGAGTGAAGTGAGAGTTTTAATCCACTAGTGTTTTTTAAAACTCTTTCTCCATTCCATTCTACCCACTAAAATTATTTATTCTAACACTTTAATGGGTAATAAAGGTATTTTCCTTCTATGTGTGGTCTATATCCACTATTTTAACTTCAATCATAAAAACCATCTATCCATAAGCAGTTATCCACATTAGTATAATCCTCAAATATATTTTTAGTCATAGTTGCATATTTAACCTTATCAATATGAGGTTCTAATTCATCACTAAATCCAATTAATATAGAAAAATATTGTTAGACATCAATTAATGCTCCGTATTTGACATATTTTCTTGTTCAAACACCGTAAAATATCATATCCTTACTGGATTTCACTCCATTGGAAAATAATATCTAATGCTTAACTTTTAAAAAATCTAATTATTTTCCTTATGATTTCAATAATTTAACAATATCTCTAACCATTTTTGTGAAATAATTTATTGTAAATTTCATAAAACTCTTCAATAAAGTTATCTAGAATATATAAATACATGAATATATAATGAAACTTATCCAACCGTTCATCTACTAGTTCTTGGAAATCATAATATCTAAATGATGGTGAATATTTTTTTGAAAGTTACATGCCTAATCTATCTCCATCCAGAAACATCAGTAATACTCTATATATAAATCATAGATAACATGGAAAATTACTCTCAACAACTGAAAATGTATATGGGAAACCATTTCACCTTTTCTTATTCTTCTAGTTTCAAATATTATAAGAGTTATAATTAAATATTATATATAATAGTCCATCCAAAATAATAAAGTTTCTAAGTTGATAATCATCACAGGACATATAATCAATAACATATTTAGGGGATTTGAAATTAATCTTTTGGATAAAACCATTTTTCAATTATTTTTCCCAACAATCCACGAATCATTTCACAACATTTTTCCCAAAATAATATTTAGGGTAAAATATTGTGTCATCGAAAAAAATCATAGAAGAATGAATGATTTTTAATAACCAAGGTCACGTGATATAACTCTTTACCACACCTATAATGACATATAAACTATTAATATTTCTGAAAAATGATTAGGTTTAAATGGCACAAATTACAAAAGCATCAATTTTTATCATCTACATTTCATTAACCTTAAACACTCCAATAACTCTTGGATTTCCATATATAATAAATCTATACCTTCTTATGGGTAAATTTTAAGTTCCAACTATCATATTCTTCACACCTACCAAACAAACCAATATCTAATAACAAAAATTTGCTCTGATACCATTTTATATGACCTATACCTAGGGGTCTAAATCCAAAGGCATATATCAATGTGAAAAATTCCAAAAAGAGGACTCCCCTAACCAGAAAATGATGGGAACATGTATCAATAGATAAAAAACTAGGAAATGATTTTTCCTTAAATAATTAAATGGAGAAAAAATTTATGATCAATTTTAATATCTTTTTACCAAATAATCATCAAAATTCATAGATTGAAAAAATAAATTTTAAAATATTCAACACTATAGTACTAGTTCACACAAATAATCTAGGTAAATAAAATTGGTTAAAATCCTAGCCATCAGATCCTACAACTATTACTCTAATGTGGATCTAAGACTAACCACTAAAAAATTACATGATGTTTCCTTTCCCCACATCAAAAAAATTATTTTATGAATTCTAACCAAAGTTCGCAATTAAGGGGTCAGTATAAAAGTATTAAGATGTAACAAATTGTTTTTTATCTCTGGTATTTATCCTTTAAAATTTTGTAAAATTAGTTATTTTTCACCTAATATGGATTCCCTATAAGGTAAGTAATGGTTCGAGGGGGGGAGGTGTACAAGGCCTTTTTGGATCTTAGAACCCTGGATGGTGGAGAAAATCCTCGACCCACACAATTAGTAGAAATTGTGAGATGCATCCCACATTGTCTCTTCTAACCATGTGGGCTAGAATAGTGAAGTGAATAAGGAAAAACATTTTTCCCTAACATTCTGTAAGGGGCCACACACCCATTTGAAATTTAAGTAGTTTTTAGGAGAGGATATTCACATGATTGGAGCATGGTTTATCTAACCATGTGGCCTAACCTTACTGGTTCCATCTTAATGTAGTGGGTTGTTCATGATTGGTGGATGATTTTCGAAACTATGTGGTCAAACCATGCAACCCAGATATTTTGGGTAAAATAACCATTTCCCCCTTAAATCCATTTTAATTCAAACTCACCTTTCATATCTTCTCTTGTAGATAGTAGAGGACTTCCTAACCCATTTTGTGCACCCAAATCCCACTTTTATAGATTTTTTCTCATTCATCCATCTGAACACTAATTCCATTCCAATTAATAACATTGGATGCACATTGAAGAGTAATTGGTTCCTTTTCATATATTTTACGTTCTTCTTTACCTCGATCATGGTATTTAGATGTAGGATCATATGAACTTTTTTTATGAAAATGATCAGTTCTACAGATTTATTTTGATCCAAGACAATATAACGGTTAATATTGGATGACGACAGTAAGGCAAGTTAAGGTTGGTGGCCTATAACTCATCCATTAAGTTTCATCATTGTATAAATTAATATAATTGAGTTCAAGACGATTTTATCGAGTGTGCAATATTAAATTCATGTTCATTGATTATAGTCATTAGAATCACATTCTAAGACCCTTTTCATATAATTTATCCATCGTTTGATGTTATGAACTCAATGTATACCACCCCATGAGGGGGTTTTTACATAATTTAGCCTTTATTGGTTCATTATACTATTTGTTCCACCATTCGGGTGTGTTGTATCATGGTCTCAATGAAGTTAAGTTTTAATTATTTAAGGGATATGTAAATGGATGTCACATGTATTTGTATCACAATACCCATAGGATCCCTTGGTTATCTACATGTGGATACCCTTTATGAAACCATAGGATCCCTCCGTCATCATTATAAGATTCATTGGATACTCTAATTAGTTCAATCATGTTATTTATTGTCTTATAAAACATTGGATACATATTTGGGACTGTTCATTTCTTATCCCATTTTACCATGAAAGAAACCCTTGTACTCATTTAGAAATAAAATTATTGTGGAATTATTTGTCTGATTTCCTTTTATTAATGTCTTACCACTTATAGTTAGGGTAAAGGTTATTACTGTGTTGGATCGACCACTGAGGTCAAGGATTCCTTGGTTATTACATTGGATCCACTTATATATTATCATCATTACATGATTCCTTTTTATAACATGGATCCATTGATAGGATTACCCTGTTATAGTGTCATTGTAGGTTATGCCTCATGTGAATTGCTATATAAATTTAAACATAGTAAAAAAATAAAATGTTTACATGTTCAGACACCATCATTGGCTAAAGAAGGTACTTGGGTGTTTAAATTCATATAATGATTACATTTATATATTTATTCTTGAACACTATATTAGTTTATATTTCATGCACTTGATATTATATATACCATTTGTGGTGGCCTATAGAGATTTATCTGACACCCTATCCATGCCACCATTGGTACTCAGATAGATTACATGTAATCTATTGTTGAAAATGGGAAGCATTCTATTTTGGACACCTGATATTTCATTATTTCATAAGATTGAGCTCATTAGTAGATGACTGAGATGGATCTCAGGATTCTTGGATAGTTTTTCTTTTATTTTTTCTTCTTTTTCATAGAATGTATTTATTTCTAAAATTTATACCTATTTTAAAAAAAATTAGAAACATGGCATGAATTACCATTAAATTTTTAGTATTCTTATCATTTTATTTATATTTTTACTCTTTATGTCTTCATTCTATATAGAGTGTTACTTTTTCTATTGTCTATAGTGTATGTTTCTATAGTTCATATGCTTATCATACTACTTCCCCTATTTTTCTATTACTAAATTTATCCATTTTTCTACACTATGGTAATTGTGAAATATTATCTTCAAGGATACACCCATGACCCTCCCTTGAAGTGAGCAAACTTTGGTGTTCGGGAAGATGCGCTTGAGGCCATGTAGCCAACAAGAATTAGGGAAACATTGAGTGGAACATAGGGCTAAGATGTCACAAATTGGTAACAGAGTCGTTCCATTATCGATTTAGTAGATGGAGAAAGTATATATGAATTTAGAAATGATTCAGAACTTGGTTATAATCCTTGATTGGTCATAGCTATCCTATTTCGAGGTAATTGTTGTGTTTCCAAAAAAAATGATTTTTGATATTCTTTTGATTGTTACAGTTGATATCATTTCACCATTGGGTGGTGCACATGCTATGTGGTGTTTATTATTATTAGCATGATTAAGGATTTAATTTATCCTTTTCTGGATGACATGAGGTCAAGGAGAATTATTATATGAACTATCATAGAAAACTGAAATTCATGATCCATGCATATGCCATGACATATGTTTTCATTTCAATGCTTGAATTTATTATTTTTCAAATGATTTTTAGTGGTTATGTTTTAGTTATATTATGCCTATGTCATTCCTTATCCAATTGGGTGAGTTTCAGTTTCAATTTAAGCGTTCTATGGGCCCCCGTGTGGGTAGAATGGGTTGTTTACTATGTCAATACATCATAAATATCTTATTTCATTCTGAGGCCAGATGTAGTCTAGTTTAAATAAAAATTAGGTGGGTATTTATTTTAGTTATATGGTTTATGGTAATTGATTCACTTGAATTTACAATCCATTTTAATCAAATATTTGTATATATAGGGAAATTTAAACATTAATTGTTGATATCGACTTAAAAAAATAAATTGTTTCCAATAAACGAGATCCAAGGTGATATTGGTCCATCAACTATTGAGACCCCAATATTTCAAACATGAATAGTTACTAATAACTGTCCTTTTAAGATGGTAGATGGGGAAGCATACTACCTGAAGTGATACCTTACATTTATAATATAATTCCACTAGTGTTTTTATCTTCTTTAATCTTGTTCTAAGGTGTATTTTTAGCATCTTTAAACATATAGAACCATGAAATCCTGGTTTTTTGTGTTAGGAGGGTGGTGAAGACCATGATCCAAATATAGTGGGACTTGATCTTACAATATTACAATTAGATGTTCCACTCGAGGATCCACACGTTTTACTGGATCTATGCTCTAACACTTATCTTTGGGAGAGTTTTTTTTGTCTGATGTGTTCCAGGCATTTATTTTCACTACCTTCACAAAAAATGGATGATTTGACATGTGAGTTCCAGCAGCAGCATCCTCCCACCTTTTAGGGGGATTTAGGTCCACATGATGTTTTGTATTGGTTGGATGCCACTTTATCAAAATTTGACCATTTTGACAAACCTCTATAGGAGGGGTTAATATTTTTACTTACAAGCTACATGATTTAGCCAAGTGTTAGTGGGATTTGATTACATAGGCTAGTCATCCTCAGGGCATATTATGGGATGATGTAAAGACTACCTTATATGACTACTTATTTCCCCAGACATTGATATTTTAATGATCCAAATAGTTAATGCATCTATATAAGGGCGCAATGTTTGTCATAGAGTATTCAATGAATTTTTTTGAGTTATGGTGCATTGAAATTCATAGAGATGGTGATGAGATTTATCATGCTAGATTTTTCAAGGATGGGATTGAGTATGCCATTTCTACTTAGGTGAATGTGTTTCATATACCTATATTCTCTGATGTTTTCATTCATTCTCATATCACTGAGCATAACTTGACAGAATGTGATAGTACCGAGAATAGAGTATTAGTGTCTATTTAGGACATTAGTTCTTCCAAAAGAAGAAAAATTTTCCATTCAGATTTTCATTAGAGTAGTGGTGGTTAGATTAAATATACTAAAATCTATGGTTTGGAGCTAGGTATTCTCAATGATGGTGTTTCCTCGAAATCTCACGTTTGATCTTCTATATGGAGGGACTTCTCCCCACTGTTCGATTCTAGGGTCCCCTCATTGATGAGATATATTAGAAAAGGAAAAGTGAGATATGATGATAAAACCAAGAGGTATTTTAGTCTCTGAAGGACATTGCTCCTAAAAGGATTATAAACAAGTTAGGATTGGAAATGTTCTATAAAACAAGGATTCTACCATTAAAAGGTATAAGAATTTCTATTTTTTTTATTTGTGATCCATCTATTTTTCCAGTTGGGTATAAGACTATAATGTTAAATGACTTTTTGTAAAGACCCAATGATGATTGGGGTTTCCCTGTTTTTAGATATATCCTGATAGGAAATTGATTATTCCACATCCACTTCCTGAATGAAGAGTTCAGGCACCACACTTGGGTGTTTGGCTCTATTCCCTTAATCCAGGATTGGATAACATTTAAGAATGGGACTTCCATTTCAACCTATTCTCCATCAAGAAATATAGATATTAGGCATTGATTATAATTTTGGTTCTGAATTGGATTTATTATCACCCTCACATCCAATTTGATATTTCATCAAGTGTGTGAAATGCTATAAAAATGTATAAAACTACATTGATGGATAGTATTGGCAATTATTCCTTGGTTTTAGTTGAAATTTATCTCAATTATGATTTGGTTGATCTGGTTTTTCTCACCATATCAAAGGATTCTATCAATTTTCAGATTAAATATGAGAAATTATCCTTATTTTTATCATATTTTTAGTCCATTAGACACCTAAAGTAACATTGTTTTAGAAATTATACTTGTAAATTCCGTTTTCTCATGCGTCATAATCAGTCGGTATGCAAGAAGCTACAAAAAATAATATGTAAGGAAGGTCCCTCCAACACCCTTCATGAAAAAAGCATATGCTACAAGAAATTTTGATAACATTGAATAACAAGGTGATATGTCGGAGAATAATAATATTATTGTCAATTCAATATAGGAGAATCCTACTCAGTATCATGTTAGTGTGAAATATCAACTAGAAGAACATCATTGTTAGGTTTATATGATGTAGAGAACTGATGATGGTCCCATTAAATAGGAAGTTCTAATGATTATTCCCTATAGTCCCTCAGGACTTGTATAGAAGATATTGAAGGAGTTTGTTCCTCATCATTGGCCTCAAGGATAGAATTATAGTGTTTTCATTAATTGTGGCTCTGATAAAGAGGTTTCAATGATTATTGATGAACTCAACTTATAGTGGTGTCTAAACAAAATTTGGGTAGGTTGAATGGACATGGAGAATACTGATTTTGCAAAGGAAAAATCACATCGAGATTTTGTTGATAATGGAAAGGTAGTTTTTGATGATTTTTCATTGGAACCATTAATGAAGGAAAGGATAAGGAAGAATTACATACACGTGAAACCCACTCTGATAACTATATCCAAATCAGTCAAGATAATGTATCAAGGTGATAATTTCAATCCATTGGGGGATGAATCTGACTGGGAATATGATGCCTCTAATCCTCTTGGCTTCGATTACTGATGTTATTTGTTTTGGGATAAGGGCATTATGTCTTGTATGTCGCAATTACCCTCACTCTATGTTCTTTACCTTTTTATTTAATATTGAATATTTTACTAAACATTATAAAAAATCTATAATGGAATCTCAATTATATTCCCTCGATGTGGATTGTAGAAAGATTTGAATCCTCGTTGTGATAGAGAGACAATGAAGTTCAATGCATGCAACCGTATAGGGAATCATTAGATATTCAGTTATACTTTCCGAACTACTTCTAGTGGAACATGATAAAAAACCTCCATATTCCTTGGAATGTTCTTTTACACCACATCAAGTGGGGAATTATAGTAACACTGACAGTACTAATCGAGGGGGAGGTTGTGTTCGTGGTAGTCAGTATATGTATCTTCACTGAAAATAGAGTGGTCATACTCATGGTTTTCGAGCTACATCACAGGCTTGTGTATTATTCTAGTTTCATTATTTATGTTCAATACTATATGATAAATGTACAAGACCATCTATAGTACTATTTAATATTCTTGTATACCCCACTATGGTATCTTCATTATTTTATAAAGGTTCTTGATGCACTTTCATCTCCTAATCAATCATGGAATGTGTTTCATAATAAATTAAGTATTAATATGGTGCAATGAACCTAAATACACCATTGGAAGAATGGTCAGCGGTCATAAGCCAATGTTGGGACTACCCCTTGAGGTAGGAAGTTACACTTTATTGTGGGAACTCTTTGTTCTCGAGATGACAGACATCGATGTCATTCTAAATACGAATTGGTTGGTTTTTTATTGAACCTGTGTAGACTTCTATTTCCACTGCTATCCTTTATAGTAGTAGAGGGAAAAAATTATCTACACATTGTTGAGTGGGATGTCCATGAAAGTAGTGTGGTACCATGATATCATGGGCTAGGTTATGTGACCACCTTAGTTTCTATTATCATTATGGAGGAGTTTTAAGTACACAAGGAATATTACCCTCCCATAGTACATTGTGTCAGGGATGTACTTCCCCATGATTTTTTTATCTTACCTCCTCATAGGGAGGTACTATTTATGATTATAGTTATTTTAGGAGTTAATCTAATGTTTGCCCCTCTTTACAAAATAGAACTAATGATTCTTGATGTGATTAAGAATAAATTATAGGATCTATAGGAAAAAGTATTTATACGACAATTTTCTTCCTCACTTTGATCACCCATTACATTATTCAAGAAAGTAGATGGGAACCTTCATTTATGTGTGGATTAAAAATAGTTGAAATAGATTATAATAAAGAACTACTATCCAAAACCTCAAATATATGATATCTTATACTAGCTATGTGGGGATAGGGTATTCTCTTAGATAGGACGAAGTTCAGGATATCATTATGTGTGATTTAGACCATTAGACATACCTTATACAACTTTCCATAGAAGGTATGGTCTATATGTGTATCTCATTATGTTTTCTGGTCTAACGAACACGCTGGACAATTTCATTGCTTTTATAAATTGGTTGCCTTACCCCTATCTTGATTATTTTTATGGTTTTAGTGGATGAAATCTTGGTGTTCTCTCATACTTTTAAAGACCATGTTAATAACCTTGGGGTCATTTTGAATACACTGATAGAGAATCATCTTTATTCCATGACTGATATGTACAAATTTTGGAAAGAAAAAATTCACCGCATGGGACATATTATCTTGGAATTCGATGTATATTTTGGTTGATATAGGGTGAGTGATATGGATTCCCTATATCACCATAGGAATGGGTTTTATATGTTGAGATTTTTAAAGAGGGTTGGATTTTACAAGAGTTTTATACAGGTCTTCTCACAAATTTATGAGACACTTAATGGTCTTACAAGGAATGGTTTCAAGTTATTGTGGTCAGGAGAGTGTAATAAATCTTTTAGGTGTTGGGACCAAGTTTTATGATGATGTTATTAAATTCAAAGAAGTTAGATCTTTTGGTGTCAAGGATGTTTGAGAAGAAATTAAATCACTTTACGTTGTATAAGTGGGTGAGGAAAGACATGAAAGATAATACTTTCCATGGTAAATATGAAGATAAAATACTGGTCTATATTTCACAAATATCATAAATTGGTTGGAGAAATTATGATGAAATAATTATGATGTAATATGGGAGAAAAGATGCATCCAATCATTATGGCTGGCCTTCCAGAAGTAGGTGTCTAAGGTGGTGAAGTTTTCTAATGTTTTCTAAATTGTTGGGGTCCAAAATTTGCAGTTCGGATAGCTTTGATAAAATTGTATTTCCTTGATGATCTCATCAAAATATGGAAAAGGAATAAATTTTTAGATGATTGGATTCATGAAGTATATTTTGTGAATACATGATGAATGTTGACGATGTTCTTCATGATTACCAAGAGTTTCGCGAATGGAAGATGTGAAATGCTTTGCAAGTAAGATTTACAGTGCAAAGGAAGAAGTATCATCATGGATGTGAAAAGGAAGAAGGATCATCATGGTGGTTCAAGGGAAGAAATAAAATTAATGTGGCATGAAGGATTTGATAGAACACTGCACGATTATGAAGAGCTTCATGAACCCAAAAAATTGCCATGGTGCTTCGCCAAATGGAGTGAATTTCATCAGAAATTAAGGAGATCTGCAAGTTTAGGCTGATGTAGAACTGAGGTGGATGGATGGTTCTAGAGTTATCAGGAAATTCCTATATATAAGACCCTACCTCCTTGAGAAAAGTAGAGTGACTTAAAGAGAATTTCAGATCTCTCAAATTACAAATAACGTTCAGGGAGATAGAATGCTCTGTAAAGGTAGTGAGTTCCACAAAGGAAAGGAGCTTCCTAGAAATCCATTGATATTTTCAAAAGATGTTACCTTTGCATTGACCAATCTGTGCTCTATGAAATAGTGACCTTTGTGATCTAGTTATATTTGATAAAAAAAGTTCTTTGCAAACCTGAGTGCTCTGTGAAGCTGGGAGTTTCGCTAAGGAGCTTTGTGAAGGAGTTGTATCAGCTAAAGATTTGAGGTCCCAAATTAAGTTGTAAGTATTTCCATGTTGATTAATATATGACATCGTTATAGGACTAAGTATTATTATGAAATCCATGTAGTCCTTATCAGCTATTGGATAGGAAAGACTGGAGTTATTTTCAACGATTATATTTGTGATGGTTTCTCAAGAAGGATAGAGATATTTCTATACACTATTTATGATATGGGGGTGAACACATACATAAATATTATCTCCCAAGTACTAAACGTGTATAAGGGAATATATTACTCATTTTATTCCACATCAAAGCATTTTTTTCTAGTGTATTTTGTGGTACTGGATTATTTCCATACCATACCAAGGATATAGCTGCTCTTGTTGAGTGGTGAACCATGTAAATCTAGTGTTCCTGTGGCTGTGTGAATTTAGTAGGGAAATAAAACATTAATAAAAGGTGAAGGTTGTTTAAAAAATAATTGAAACCTAAAAAGAAAAAATATCACTAATTCACCCCTCCCCCTCTCAGTGATACATGGATCATGACTGGGATCTTCAATTTGTATCAAAGAAATAGGTTCCATTCATTGGTTAATTACAGATGTTTTGAAGAGAAGATTTGAAGGAGAATCCGAACTACATAAATAGTAAAGTAATTCTGATATTTTATGGGAAGAATTATCATATTTGGAAACATATAATGATGCATTATCTTATGTCTCTTGGATATATAGTTCTTGAAACTACAACAGATGGAATTACTGTTATTGATGACAAGGTTCCTCTTACTCCTACAGATAAGAAGAATACTGAGAATGATAGAAGAGATATAAATGAACTACTCTCATCTCTTTTTGAGAGTTAATTTTTAGGAGTGAAAGGTGTTGCAATAGAAAAGGAATCTGGGAAAAACTAATAACATCTATAAATTACATACAAAAGTGAAGAAGGAAAAACATAAAATCTAAAGGTTGAAGTATGAAGACATTAATATGGGTGAGAATGAATCAGTTGGGGAATTCTTAATGAGGATAAACGACATTGTCAATACAATTAGATTTCTTGGTGAAAATTTGGAGGATTCTAATGATTTTGAATTGATCTAGAGAGTTCTTTTGAAAAATTGTATGCTAAAGTTTCATCACTGGTAGAAAGAGATCCAAAAACATTATCTCTAGATGATTTGAATAGCACATTCAAAAATTATGAAATGAGAAGGGAGAATATGATGATGGGGAAAGCAATAGCCAATATAGAAATTTCATTCAAGCCTGCAAAGAAAGGGAAGTCAAATAAAATTATTATTGAAGAAGAAGCTGGTGAATCCAACACTAAATATGAGGTATGTCAAAATTTTGATGAAATTTTATCCTTGTTTTCTATAAATGTGAAAGGAGGCACAGATAAATACAAAGCAAAAAAACCCTTTGAAATGTTTTGATTGTGGAGCTATTGGCCACTTTGTAGAAAAATTCCCCCAAATAGGGAATGACGAAGATAATGATGAAGAAGACAGAAGACCAAGAAGGTCATGAAAGAAATAGGGTGAATAAGATAAATAACCTAGTAGAGGTAAGGATAAAAAGTTATTCACATAGAAAAGAATAATATTTTTGTCAAAAAATGAATAAGATATTGATATTGAGACAAAATCTAAAAAAATTGCTGAGAAATCTAGAGAGAGTACATTTTTTGCAAAAGTGAATAATGATGATTATGAGAGAAGTAACACTGAAGAAAAGGGAACTAAAGTTGAAGAGTATCAGAATGATGATCTAAAGGAATGTTTGAGAAAGAGAAAAAGGCATGAGATGGAAAACAAGTAATTTAAAATTGGATGTGCTTCATCATTTGACTAAGAAGGTATTCCTGATAATAAAGAAAAATTTGAAAAAGAGATTGATGATATGAAAAATTCTCTTGAGAGTGAAAAGAATCTAAATGATCATTTGGGAGTAAATCTAATGGAAAATTAATATGGGTTGGAAAATGTACAACATAAACATTCTAATTCCGAGGAGAGGAACACGTGGTTCAAAAACACTATTATAGGAGTCGGTGAATGTTCTGATAAGAATAAACCTTAGAAGGATCATAGAAATTTACCTTCAAAGGTTGAGAATAATGATGAAACTGATTCTGATAATAACAATGATGTAAAGGATACATATGTGGTCAAATATAGAAATACTGAAAAATCAGAAACATCTAAAAATCCAATGTCCAAAATGATTTCTACTACATCTGGTTCTGGTATATCTGAACAGAAATCTGAGCTGAAGAAGAAAGATACAATTAGAAATATGAAGGCGGATGGTCAGCAGAGATCAGGTAAGAATATTGTAGAGAAAAATTTTCACAACTCTAGTTAGTTTGGAAGTATCATAGGAAAATATTCATTCATTGGCTACTGCTTGTATTGTGTTGGATTTGGGAACATGGAAAATATTTGTTGGTCCAACCAACAACATTATCACAATTCCAAAATTTTTGAAAGAAAAGGACTATGGGGGAGTCAATATTTTCAATAAAAAATCTCAAAACAATGTTAAGAAGATATCTGAGTAGGTTGGTTTCAATGTTGACAGTAAGTTTCAAAAATTGGAAATTATCTACAAAAGATGTGATCGACCTGGACATCATGCTAAGGGTTGTATGAATGTGTAACGGGAATAAGAAAAGTGTTTTAAAAATTCTCAGAATCTTGATATTTTAAAGGCTTTGAAAGACATATATTGTAGGTCTTAATAGAAAGAGTTCTTCATTGTCTATCCAGAAGACATTGTCATGGATAGAAAATTGAAGGAAGCACAGCTGAATGTTGTAAAAAATGATGAACAAAAATCTTTTGTTGTTGAACCCGCTTTAAGAGCTATGAAAGGTTATTGAAATTGGATCCTTAAGAGTGGGTTTTCATCTCATATGGTAGGATACTTGAATATGTTAAAGAATGTGAAATATTTCAATAAAGGAACAATGACATTTAAAAATGATGAATCTCTAAGGATCAAAGGTGTTGTATCAGCCATCATTGAAAAAGAAAAGATGAAATCCAGGAAAACAAAAATTTCTGAAGGGATGAAACACAACCTAATAAGTGTGTCTCAAATCTATGATGAGGGAAAAAATGTTATCATCAGAAAAGATGGATTTTTTGTGAAAAGTGAAAATTATGGCAATATAGTTGCAAGAGGTCAACATAGAAGAGAGAATTTGTTCCTTGTTAGTAAAGTATAGAACTCTTGTTACATGGGTGTGGTGAATGATAATCAGTTATGGAATAAAAGGATGGAAAATATGTGTCATAGAAATATGTTCATGTTATAAAAGCAACATAATGTCTGAGATATGCATGATTTCTTAATAAGAATAAATTGGTTTTGTACTATTTGTGATAAAGGGAAGATTACAAACTCAATGCATAAGAGATTTGAAATTCTCTCAAAACGACCCTTTGAGATCATACATTTTGTTATATTTGTTCAAATGAGAATGAAATCTACAAATAGAAATTTGTACTTCTTTATATTCATTGATGACATTACACTAATTACTTGTGTTATGTGTGTGAGACATAAATTTGATGCTCAGAAAATGTTTATGAGTTTCAGGAGGAAAGCATAGAAGGAATGTCAATATTCACTATAGAAGATGTGAATAAATAATAGTGATGAGTACAATAATAAATAGTTTTTACATTATCTTGAGAAGCATGGAATTCGGCCGGAGTTCATTTCACCATACACACCTCAACAAAATGGTGTTTTTGAATGAAAGAATAGAAGTTTTGGGGAAATGAGTAGAACTATGTTACTTGAACAAAGTCTTTCTCATTATTATTAGAGTAAAGCAATGAGAAATGATGTGTATATTATGAATTGATGATTCTATAGGACAAACTCATATATGACTCTATACGAAATGTTCAATGAAAAAACTCCAAGTCTGAAACACTAACGTGTTTTTGGGAGTCTATGAATTATAAAGAAGAAAGGTGGAAACCATGGAATGATTGATAAAATAGGAGATGGTGTAATTTATCATGGATATGATCAAGAAGGAATAGGATATAGATGTTTCAAAAATGAAACAGAAAGAATTATTGATTATTTATATGTGAAAGTTATTGAGAATGTTGAGAAAGAAAATAAGTTATATGCTGATGGGGAAGTTGAGAGGGATAAAGATGATTTGGTTAACAATTATAATAATGATGTAGTCTGTGTTAATCCAAAACAAGAAGAGGAATCAAACTTAAAAATCTCATGTGATGAGGAAGAAATTCAAACATCTCATCTTATGGTGAGGAAACAAGTGGATTCTCATAACATTATTGGAGATCATCATCAGAGGGATCAAACAAGAAGAAAAACGAATTCTATTTCACACACATTTCTCTATTCGAAAGTTGAACTAGATGATGTAAATGAAGCATTAGAGAATCCATAATGGATTTAGGCTATGAATGAAGAGTTTTATTAGATAGATAAGAATGATACTTGGGAACTTGTACCCAAGCCGGACAACTAGAACATTGTTGGTTCAATGTTGGTTTCCTGGAACAAGCTGAATGAAAAAGGTTTCATGATAAGAAAAAATGAAAACTTTTTTGCAATGGGTATTCACAAATTGAAGGCATTGATTTTGATGAATCATTTTTTCCTGTAGCAAGGTAAGAAACAATCAGAATCTTTATTTCTATTTCTACACAACAAGGTTACAATATATTTCAAATGGATGTAAAATCCCCATTATTGAATTCTGATCTTGACAAAGAAGTTTACATTGATCACCCTTTTGGATTTGTTATTGGGAAGGATGAATGTTACATGTGCAAGTTGAAGAATGATTTGTATGGGCTAAAAAAAGATCTGAGGGAATGATATTGTAAAATGGATAATTTATTGAGGAAGATGGATTTAAAGAAAGGTAGAGTTGACAATGATCATTGCATAAAGGAATATCAGGATTCATCTCTCATGGTAATTATTTATGTCAATGAAATTATCATTGCTGGAATTGAAGAAAGATCATGTAAACAATTTTAGGAGGAGATGATGAATCCATTTGAGATTTACATGCTTATAGAAATGAAATACTATCTTGGATTGCAAATTTTACAAAAGAGGAACCCCATTTTTATTTCAAAAAATATGAATTCTAAGTTACTTTTGAAGAAGTTTGGCATGGAAAATCTGAAACTATTATCCACAACAATTTTAGTGGGAACCATGTTTTATAAAGATGGAGAAGGAAATGACGTTGATCCAAAAAGTGTTTCTAAAGCTAATTAGAAGTTTGTTATATTTGACTACCTCCAGACTCCACATCATCTATGTTGTTACCTTATGTGCAAAATTTCAGAGCTCTCCTAAAGAATCACATTTGATTGCTGGAAAAAATATTTCTTAGACATATCAAAGGCACAAAAATTTTTGGAGTCAGGTACGATGGCTCCGAAAATATTGATCTATTTCGGTATTTATATACTGATTGGGTAGGAAACATTGATGGTTGAAGATACACTCTTGTTGTAGTTTTAATTTTGGGTAAATGTTTTGTTAGTTGGAATACAGAGAAACAAAATTCATTAACTCTTAGCACATATGAAGTTGAGTATGTTGCTTCTACTCAAGATGCTACCCAACTAATGTTGATGAATACTCATTTTTAATATCAACTTATTGAAGTAAAGCTTTCATTGCTCTGGGGATGTTCCAATCAGAGTGAAATCAATCCTACAAGGAATCTGATACAAAATTCTAGTTCAAAAAAAAATGCCATAATGTACTAATTTATCAAACAACAGGTGGAGAAAAAATAATTAATTCTAGAGTATGTTCTTACATCAGAACAAGTTGTTGCCATATTCAAAAAACCATTACCCAATGAACCATTTTCTCAATTGAGGTTGGACATGGCTGTCCAACCTCCTTCTCATCAAAGTTGAGGTATATGTTTCTATCCCCACTCTCATCTTACCTTTGGATAGTGTTGTTAAGGGGTAGAATAGTAAAAAAATATATCCTTATTGAGGCATGTATAAGGGGAGAGTTATGGGTAAGAAGTTAATTTAACATGTAAATGTGTGGACTATTCTAATTGTTTGTTGGAATGGTTGGAGAATGGTTTTAGAGATGTTGTTGGGAATTTTTTTTTTATTATAGTAATATTGATGAAGTGAAGAAGGAAACGAAAGAAAGGTGAAGTGATGTAGTTTTATAGTGACTAAATTTTGATAGTATGATCTATCTATCAATAATTATTATTTCCAACAATGGGTTATCTCACATAGGAATATAATTGTTGATATGTGACCCATTAGTTTATGTTTCAATGTTTAGTGATTAATTAATCTTAGTGGAAAAATAAATCAGAAGGGGAATATTGTTGAGCAGAATATTACTAATGATGTTTTCGGATGCATGAATTATTGTCTTTTGTTTTCCAAGAATTTTGAGAAGAAAGGAAATCACATCACTTTGAATGAGTTGGTGAGAAATGGAAATAAAGTTAATACTTTCCATAATAAATCCGATGATGCTTTGCAAGTCTGTATTTCAAAAAGTTCATAAGTTGGTTGGAGAACTTATGATTCAATAATTATAATGGAAAAGGGGGAGAGATAAAGCCAATCATATTGGTTGGTCTTGCAGAAGAATGTGTCTAAGGTGTCATAGTTTCATAATGTTTTCCAAATTTTTGGGGTCCAAAATTTTGATTTGGGATAGCATTGAAAAAAGTAGATTTCCTTGAAGATATCATCAAAATATGTAAAAGGCATGAATTTCACTAGGATGTGATTCAGGATGTATATTTCTCTCAGATGTGTATAATGATGATGTTGTTTTTCTCAATTATGATGAGCTTCACGAATAACAGAGGGGAAGATCTTTGAATGTAATATTGCAGCGAAAAAGATTAAGAATCATCAAAGCATCACAGAGGATGAAGGTGCATAGTAGTGATACAAATGAAGAAAGAGCTTTGTTGTGGTATAAAGGATTTGGTAGAACACTCCGCGATTATAAAAAGCATCGCCAATCTAGAAAATAACCACGGTACTTCACAAAACAGAGTGAATTTTAGCCGAAATTATGGATCTTTGCAATTAGATGATAATGTTGTGCTGGGGTGGATGGAAGGTTATAGATTCTATTGTAAATTTCTATAAATAATCCCCTACCCCCTCGAGAAAAGCCGATAGACATAATGATATTTTTATAGCTCTCAAATTTTGGAGAAGGTTCTCATAGATATCGAGCTATGTGAAGGGAGTGAGCTCCATGAAGGAAAGGATATTCGTGGAGAGCCATTGAGCATTGAAAAATATGTTTTCTTCATAAATACCTATCTATACTACCCAAAATAGTGATATTAATGGATAAGATATATTTTCGAACAATAGTGCTTGGTGAAGATGGGAGCTTCACGAAGGAGCTCTGTTAGCTGTAGATTTGAATACCCAAATTAAGTGAGAAGTACTTTCAAGTGGATCAATATATGACTGGTGTATAGGACTATGTATTATTACAATGTCTAGGTAGTTCCTTTCAACTTCTGGATATTAAAGAGAGGATATGTTTTCAATGATTATATTTTGGATGGTTTCTCAAGAAGAACATAAATATTTCTTTATCCTATTTTTCCTTAGAGGGTGAAAACATACATGGGCATTATCTTCCAAGTAATCAACGAGTGAAATATCATATCCAGCTCGTTGTATTCCACATAAACGGATTGTTTTCAAAGGTATTTTATGGTACTGGATTATTTTCGTACCATACCAAGGATGTAGCTTCTCTGGTTGAGTAGCGAACCTTGTAAATCTTGGGATCATGTGGTGGTGTTCATTCATTAGGGAATGAACTCATTAACTGTAGTTGAATGTTGTTTCAAAAATAAAGAAAACATAGAAAATAAAATATATCTCTGATTCACCGCACCCCCATTTAGTGATACATGGATCATGACTAGGAACATCCTTAAGAACAAAAAGTAAGGTATGTATTGAAACAGACTTTGATACATACAGAGTCTGGTAGAGGCTATGTAGGGTTTTTTTAAACAACATGAAAAAGTATGGGTGTTTTACTAATTTAAGAGGATAGAGTTTTTATTTACAGATCTTAGTAGTTGAGGTCTCATGATATACATTACCCAACACAAAACCTCGAGAAAGTAGTTTTTCTCTATTTATTATGTTGATGGAGACACTATATGATGGCGTAGTGATTTTTAGAGTATATATACCACAAGAGGCTCCAATATATCATTACATATAGATAATTGAATCTCAGATAGTAGATATGGGTCAAATATATTCATTCCTTCCATTTTTCCTTTCTTATACACCTAGAAAGGGAAATATTGCAGCAGATGAATTATGTTGGAAAACTCAGGCACATGCCATACAGGAAGACATTAACAAATTGAAAATGATGGAAATATTTTCTATGCTACATCTATAGTCCGATAAAAGTCATGAAAAATATAATCTCTCAGCCTTGATAGTTACCTATTCACCCCATGAGAGGGTAATGAGTATGCAATTATTATATCCCTAAGGCCTGGTTCTTTGGGATATAATTTCTAGTAGGGAACTACCCTTGAATAGGTCTCTAGATAGAGATAAAATTCAATGTATACATGGAATTTTTTGTGTACCTAAAAATTTGAGAGAGAAACTGATATCAGAGTCCCAAACATTAATTTGGTATGTTCTTCTAGGGATCTCCAAAATGTATTGAGATATGCAACACCTGTATTAGGGGTTGGGGCCAAACGTCAGATATTATGCTTTATCACTTAGTGTTCCACCTATTATAAGGTGAAGGTGTAACACTAGTGTCCTACTAGCTTTTTACAACCGGTTCTAGTCTAAGAATGGAAATTTGAAGATGTTTATATATATTTGGTAGTAGGCTTACCAAGTTCATCTCAAGGTAGTGATATAGTTTAGGTAGTCAATAACTGACTGAAAAAAGTATCCCACTTCAGTCATATATGGAATAATTTCTTAGTTGACAAGTTGAAAGTATTTATGCTTTTGAGATAATCAGACATCATGGGGTCCCACATACTATCATTTCAGAAAGGTATATTTACAGCAATGGATATATTTTTCTAGGGTCATAGAAATATATGGGTACATAGGTTTTTCTAACGAATTAAATTCCCAAACTAATGGCCATTGGAATAGAAGATACATGTGTTATATGACATGTTTCGGGAATGCATCTTTAATTTCCATTGATCTTGTGAGAATCATATGCACCTCATTGATTTCAACAATAAAAATATTTTTCAATCATAAATTTAGATGTATCCTTTTGAGTCATTGTATGGTAGTCCCTTCTGTTGACCATTGTGATGGTCATAGGTAGGTGATTTATAGCTATTAGGTCCCTATCCCATATAGGAGACTTTAGTGAAGGTTCATATGGTAAAAATGAATATGTCTATTGCTTAGTCTAGATAGAAATTTAATGTCGATCACCAATAAAAACCTATGTATTTTGAGGGTCAAGATCATCTTTTCCTGTTGGTATCACAAGGGTTTGAAAAAAATATATATAATGAGGCAAGGGAAGTGGTCACCGTGTTATGTAGAGACATTTGATATTTTGGATAGACATGTTATGGTATCATATTGGTTGTTACTACATCATTGGTACATTTTAATTCATGAATTCTTCCACATTTTATAGATTCACCATTATCATGTTGACCCATGTCATACATTTAATCCTGATGAGGTTGATTTTGATGTAGATGATTAATTTGTGGAGTACCCAAAATGAATTGTTTACCAAAGCATGAAAGATCTCTAAGTACAGTCTGTTCCATTAGTATGGGTTAAATAAAAGAATGACCATATATATAATGAGACTTAGGAGTGGGAGGTTGATGTATGTACCTTGTTTCCAAGGATGTTCTCATACGCTGCTTCACCACCCATGGAAGGTTAACTCAAGGATGTGTTCCTTTAAGGGGGAAAGACTATAAGAACTAGATTTTTCCCGTAGGAATGAATATTTCTAAATTTAGTATAATTATTTTTTGGAAATAATATTTATTCCCAATGAGGTTATAATTGTTTAAAGGTTGTACTGGGCTAATTCAAATCTTGAAACCCCAACTAACAAACAAAATCACTAGGCCACACAGTTAGTAGAAACCAGGTACCCCGTCCCACCCAATCTCCCCTAACCATGCAGGTACAGATAGTGGGGTGAAGTGCGGATAAAAATTTTCTCTAACCATGTTCAAGGGGCCAAATGACCATGTGAAATTTATATAGTTTTTATCATAGGATATTCATACGGTTGGTGCACAACCTACCTAGTAGTGCAACCTAACCATACAGGTTCCCTCTTTATACAGTGGGAGGAAAACGATTGGCACACAATTTTACCAACAATGCAGAAAAACAAAGTAACTCATATATTTTTGATAAAATCACCATTCTCCTTTAAATATATTTTAATTCAAACCACCTCTAATTTATTATCTGGTGGATATCAAAGTGATTATTCTCCCATTTTGAGTTTCCAAATCTATTTCCAACAGCTTTTGATCGCATCCATCCATTTAAACAACAATTTGATACTCGTTAATCACATTTGATGTGCATCAGTAAGTAATTGATACTTTTTTAGAAATATTTATTTTTTCTTCTCCTCAATTACACTATTCAGATGCACGCTCATATTCCTAATTTTCATGGTGTTGGTTCGTTATTCATATTTCTTCTGATCTAGTAAAAACTGAAGGCTAATACTAGATGAGGATAATCATGTATGATTAAGGTAGGTGGACTATAACACATCCCATATGTTTCATGATTTAATAAATTTTCATAATTGCATGCATGCTGATTTCATTGGATATGGCCTATTATATTCAAGTTCATTCCATATAGTTATTAGAATGGTATTGTAAGACCCTTTTAATTTATTTAATCCATAATTGTAGGTTATAAACTCAATGTCAACCGCCACAATAATATTTTATTCATTATTATGCCTTCAGTGGTTTATTATAATATAGGCACTAATTTTTGGGTGTACTATGAGTTGGACTAGATGAAGGTAAGTGTTAATTAGTTTAATGAAATGTAAATATAAAACATAGATATTATTATCACTTGACACATATAAGGTATATTCTTAAACTTGATAAATTAAACTTAAATAAAAATATGAAGTGTATTATATATGTGTCTTTTCCAAAATTAATGTAATTGAATAACTAAGTTCTACATTCATAGAACACATTTCCATGATTTTTGTAAGGCAGTGGAGCACACATAATAAATTGAATAAGACATATATGAATCAATAAATTGTCACATTACCTTTAGCACTGCCAAAATAATGAATGGTATGACTTGAAACAAATTTTTTAATAAATGGAACTATTATTACATGGATTAATTTATTAATTTTATCATGTATATGGTTTCTATTGCACATGGACCTATTAATTATTATAGTATTTTTAAACTCAAACCAACCTTGGATTATTGAGGGAATGCCTTGAGAACATGTGGACACCATTCTAATTCAAGGATGTCAGTTTCGATGGGTGAGACACACCTCAGAATCCAATCTTTCTCTACTTGTGGATTCCTACTATGAAAATGTAATATCCCTAAATTAAAATTATAGGATGCCTTAGATACATTACATGGATATATAATGATGTCTATAGACATGTGGCCCCTTGTATACACCCTTGGATGAAGTTATTTCTTTTTCTATTTTACCTTGGATGAATTCCTTGCACTCAGTTATTAATTGAATTATTAGGGAATACCTTGGGTGATACTCTTTGATTACACTTATATCCCTTATAGTAAGGCTACAAGTTATTACTGATTAGGAATAACCCCTAGGGTCAAATATGCCTTGGATATTACCTTGTATCCTCTTCATTATTATCATCATCATTAGAATATTCCTTATTATACCTTGGGACTTTTACTAAGATTATCAAGTAATAATGTCAGTGCTAATTATATGTCATTTTACTTACTATAAAAATTAGTATATTACTAACAAATAAAATGGTTATATGTTCAGATACTAAATGAGGGTGATGCGAGTACATAGGTATTTACATTATGGTACTTCTTACTTTTATACATGCATGCATGTACACCATATAAAATTATTTTACACTTAGTAGATGTTACAGATGTTGTTGGCGGTGGCCAACTATTTTAATGGTAAAGAGAAATTCACTGAAACCCTCACTATGGTGGGCTCAGTTGGGCCAGATTATTGATTGGAGGGATTTTACCTCTTGAACAATCATTAACATAGGATAATTTTGATTATTTATAAAAACTCCCAACGGTTTCCTCATCTAGAATTTTTTATGTACCAACATTCCAAAGGCTTGTAGTCTGTTTGAGTTTTAGACACAATGAATCCTAGGGACACACATTGGTTGAGATGATGGGAGGTTGGGCTCATCACACCCTTTTTAGGGGAATTGTTTCCTACTTTGGGACTCCCTTATAGATTTATGGCATGTTCAAGAATCTCTTCCTAATCACATTAGGGGATTGGTTACCCTATCAAATGATCATGGGATAATTCTATTTCACATGTAGAAGACTAGGAATCTAATTTATGAAAAAAATGAAAGGGGGATAACATTAGTCAGTCCATCTATATGTATATGAGGTTCTTCATCCTTTTATGTGTAATGGGTAACTAATATATATATTGAAGCCGTATACCCTGATACATTGGAATTTTCTACCACATAGGGAGGTGATTCACATTATGATGAGGGGATTGAACCATTATGAGGTGTTCTATGTATCATTGTTATTTCAGATGATAAATCCCATGTAGTTCATTAAACCCCTATAACAAAATTTAGTTAGGAGTGGATATATGTATGGGTGTAGAGGCACCATATATTTGAGCTCAGGTCTTGAAGTGATGTCTTACATATCCTGGTTATAGTAGGAATTATAGTCCCTATAGTGAAATCACAACATTGGGAAAGACCCCAAGGATGATAACCATATACATGTAGTGTTCATATCATACCACTCATTTAGGATTACATATTGGGATTTCCCTTACTGGTGAATATTCATGATTTCGATGAGGTGTTCTATTGTGGATCCCTAATCCCATGTGAGCTATTCTTAGTGTGAGAAACATGGGGTGACAAGTGATCAGCACCATGAAATATGGATGTGGAGGCTTACATACTATAACTGCTATTAGGGGTTTTAATATAGTGTCAATTTCATAAAGAGGAATCCTACGTTTCCTAATTAGGGTAGGATTCATAGTTTTTATTGTTTGGTTGATTTCTCAATACACTAAGTGAAAATGTAGAATGACCAACCCATGAGAATTATTAGGTAACGATAGTTGAAATTTTGGTGACATGAGGCTTACATTAAAATGTATTTTTATTTTAATGTAGGACTTCAGAGGAGGACTTATGTATCCCGGTTATTATAGGAATCATAGTTCTCATAGTATACTTAATTGGGTCTCTCACACTGACATTTCCCTTTAGTGATTAGGGCTTACACATTCATGTATTCCTTGTCTTTGTAGAGGCTTATGATGAAAATGTTATGATTTTTACATCTCCTGAATCCCAAATAACCTATGATCATTCAGAGAGAAAATGGATATCAGGTAATCAATATCATTGCTTATAGATATGGTACTAATGATCAGGGATTTACATTTGAATTGTTGAAATGGGTCTCAATCCTTGGGGAAAATCCAATGTATCCTAGTTATTATAAGAACTAGAGTTCATGTAGTTCATTATATGAGGGATTATACTCTGTGGTTTCCCTGTGTCTGGGGAATATACATCGAGGGTACAAAATGTTATGATTCCCGGGGATGCCTTAGTAGATTGAGTAATATTGTATTATGTCACTGATCAGAGATTACACTAAGGGTACTCCCTATTGAATGTGGCTTATACACTGAGGAAGGAAAATGTCATCAATTCCTATGATTCCTTAGTCGTTCTTGCCTTTTCATAAAGAGGCGTTGCATAACCCACCTGACTTGTCCGAAAGAAATCTCAAGACCTGACTGTCTTGTCTAGAGGGTGTCTTATAACCTAACAAATATTCAATGGTGTCATTGAAATAATTGGATGAAAGATATGGATTGTGTCATGAGAGTTAGCGAGACATGTCTTAGAGGGCGTCTCATGTTAGGGACGACATATCTGTAGGGTATCGAATGTGATGGACAACATGTCAGAGGATTGAATGATTCTCGGTTGACTTCTCCAGAGGGTTTCGTAAGAGATGGTTGACATGATCAGGTTCTATCACATGACTTGTCTTACATGAGATAACACCATTATATGAGAAAACCGATTTATATTAATAAAATCATAAGTCTTGTTAAATGAGCCAAAAGGGTTCCACGGGACTAAATATTCATTCCAGAAAGATCCACATGTCCTTCTATTACATGTCCAGTGGACTTCTCATGACCTAAATAGCATACCAAAGAAGTATCAAGAGATATCAGTGACGTGTCCTGGCACTGTCACCTGTCTTGGATGGTTCACGTGAATCATATGAGGGGAAACAAACATGATTTTTTTTGTTTATGTATACAATCAGTAGTCTTTTTTCTGGTCCTTATATCGTGAATTCCTTAGATTTATGTATTGTCAAATTATATGATGTCTTGTATGATCTAGAATACACGTGGGTTGTTCTTCATGTGTCCTTCTAGAAGTTAATCATTTGATATATAAATGATCATGCATGGTGAATTATTCATGGTTCATGATCGTTGAAGTTTTTCCCCAATATATTACATGATGGGAGATTTGTTTTTTATAAGATAATCCACTATGAGAAACCAACTATAGGGTTTATAGAAAATTATTAGAGTTCACCCTCTTGGTCGTGATAGGTAGTCGGGCCTTCTTTGTGCTGGTCTGGTGGATTTTATGACTTCCAACCCAGTTGTTCACTGGTTTTCACAACATATCTTGTGTGAATCCATGACAGATTCAATGAAGGGTTATGGAACACCGTTTCTTCAGGAGGCACTCTCTCTGATATCTTAAAGTAAGTCTCCTTATTTTCATCATCCGAGAGTCCCTCTGATCAATGCCTCCTTTATGGGATTATTTCTAATTAATGAGGACATTGTAGAACAATGAAACTATGATAAAGGACTTCTATATTGTCATGTTGAAATGTCCAAGTGATTTTGTGATATTAGAGTGCCTATGAAAATACCATCATGAAATTCTCAAGGCATTGCATGTGAGATTTCGTGAGGCAAGCATGGCTTATTTTGCGGTCACCTTGAGATCTAGTCATCTTGTGAAGGAGTCTTGTGAAGTCATGTTGCAGATGTCTGTAGTGTTTTAGAAGTGTTTTGTGACTGTGGGAGTCTTCTGAATATAATATATTTTATTTCATTTATTTTATTTTCTAACTCATGAGAGTTATGAAAAATTACATGTGTAATGTTGATGATAATTAATCTACATCATAATGATGAATTCCATGGAAAAAAGAGGTATCATGGATATCTTAAAACATTTAATCGAAAAAATACATATGTTTATTCTTAGGGAGAGAGAGGGGATGCGCATGGATTCCTAGACATACTCAAGGCCTTTTGTGTGATGAGTATTATAAGACAAGGTGCTTTTGCAAGATAAGGCAGGTATGTCACCGGTGTCTCACGATGTTATATGGGCCACTAGGGGTGTGTATCATGTATTTTATGACTGTGAGTAGCTCCCACATCCTCTCCCATTCATTTCATTTGATTTATTCTGCAAAGGCTCAAGGGTATAATGATTCTATTTGATTGTTGTTTAGGAAAACCATTATCCTCATCTATGACACGTTGTGTGAGATATTTCTAAGCAAGGGGCCTCTATTTTTTGGATATCATCCCCCATATATTCCAAGGATTTTTAGTTGGATAGTTAGGTGGTTGCTTCTAACAAACCGCATGGCCTGGGGGTGGTTACCCAGCTACCTCCACACATCAATTGGTTGTCTGAGGTGCCTTTGCAAGAGTATGAGGACTTTTCAAAGGAAGATTTGTGGGACCTTCTGCATTATATCTACTACACTAGGTTCCTTCATGTGATGTATGCTGGTCACATGATCGCAAGTCTCTTGGAGGATCACGTGATCTATGATATTTATACACATTATACTTCCTTTACTTTTATGGGAAAATATTATCCACATTCAGGTATTTCAAACATTATGATTTCTTCGATGTTCATTTTTTGGCATCAAAAGTGACCATCCTCGGGAGTTATCTTGGTAGGGAGAAGGTATTGGTTTTGAGGAAATTAAGTAACCACCTAAGCCTCTTGAATTTTTGGGAATCGTTACCTTGGGTGATGTTTGGTCTACTAGGTGACTCTTGGTATTCTAGGAATTTCCATATACATAGGGGATGATGGCTCTTTAATCCACCAGAACCAATTATCATAGAGCTCTCTAACCATACCTATATTTCATACTCCAATGATGCATTACATATTTGGGACTTTGAAGAGACTCAAAAATATAATGATTCCTCCCTCTTTTCTCACACTAAAAATGATATAGTTTTCTAGTCTATCCAAATTAATATCCAGTATTCATTCATTTATGATGTGCATTGTATTTTATTTCTTTGATATTATGAGAATATCATATTCTACCCATCCATTATGTAACATCAAGTGAACCTGGATGTTTGGAATTTAATATTTAAATCAAAATAGATTTCATTCAAGAAGTACTCTTGAATTCCAACAAACAAGATTTTCTATAATAATTTTCTATTAAATTTATCTTGATATCACAAGATATAAAAAAGGATGCTTGGTTAGGATACATGTCTCAAATGTGGAGTGATCTATATTTTCCCCAACATGATAGGCTCAGATAGAGTTTCTCTATTGTGCTAAGGATATGAAGTTTTCTTACAATAAATTTTTAGACTAAATAACATCCATGTTGTAAATATCAGTATTTTAGATTGAACATGATATCTCTTTAGTTTAGGTTCTTTTAGATCAGACCTAAAATTGCTCTTGTTTTATTGTATTTTAGTTTAGACCTTGATGTGATGTATTTTATGGTATTTTTTTGGACCTTGGTGTGCAAAAGATTAGGGTATTTTATCTTGGACCATGATGAATCATAGATTAGGATCTTTTAGCTCTGAACTGGCATTGATGACCATAGAATATGGTGCAGAAATGTTATGAATGACCTAAAACACACAGAGTTTCTATGTTCTGGTATAGTGTTCCTGGGGCACACCAGGATTGGATTTCCATTCCTACAAGGAGTATATGCATTTAGTTTGTGGGTTTAGTCCTTTATTCATCGATATAATGTCTAATAAAATTATATTTACACTCTCTTCCAAGGGTCACGTAATATTTATTGATGTAATATTAGTTGATGGATAAAACTAGGGATAATGTCCCCACCTAGATAGTTGGAACATGGGTGATATAAATCATAACCATAAAGTTAGTGTTTATGAATGTAGGATGGATTAGACACAACGAGTATCTCACATAACACTCTAAGATGTTCGATATTTCCATATTATCATTGGGGTACAAAAGGATTGATTCTTATTTATAGTAAGAATTAACTGCCTTTAGTTGGTGGTTTATGGCCCTTATTAGTCGATGGAGGGGCCAAAAAAAATATGATCTCCACTTCATTTCCAGGGATATGAAATATTTTTGAATAATCAAATGTCTAGATGATGAAAATGGGTATGGAAAGAAGGCAATCCTAGAAGGGTACTATCCCCCTATTTATGATCATATATTGATTATGAATCTTGAGCCCTACACCCTGTGGTTTCGAATCACGAGGTATAGGATGTCAAAGATTACGAACGGGTACATCACATTCCAGCCATGCGAAAGGGTACAAAACCCGGTAACATAACATCAAGGATGTCGAATCCACTTATAAAGATTAATACGAGGATTGTAAATCATGGTCAAAAGTGTTGGGGTCTAATGAATGATATGGGATAGTCAAACTGGGAGATATTCAAATCAAAATGGGGTGTCGAGTTATATTATAATGGTGTTATTGATTACAAGGATTGGAAATACTTTTTTGTATAGTGAATGATTTGGTTAAAGACAGATGCAAATTCATGATCCATGGTAATGTATGGATTGTCAAGAATATGTTCCTTGAATTAGGGTACCTTTTTCTAGGGGACATGGAATGATGTGTGATTTTTGGAAAGTGTAATATCCAACAAGGGTTCAAGAACCATAAAAGTGTTTTCACCGCATAGAAAATATATTTATTAGGCTATGGGATGTGAAAAATCATTGATATATCATTTTCCTAGAACTAGGGGTCTAGAGAGAATTACTTTCCATTTATTAGGGACATAATGTAGAACCTATGAGCTTTATGTATGACCCATTTTGACTCTAATTTCATCCTAAACTATAGGGATTAATAGTTTTAAGAGTGAATATTTTACATTTTATCACGCCACCTATTTCCAATTTTTAACCTAATAATTTTTTCATCTCTTTTGCTAGTAGTTTAAGGCCTTGCAGGTTGGACCATTACAGGCTAGATTTTAATGGCATACAACTTTTAAAAAATTTAAAGTAGTTAATGGTTATGAATCATTTGGAACAAATATGAGATATTTTACACAAGATCCAAATTATGGTACCCATGGTCAAGAGCACTCCAAAATACTTCTGAGTGGTATATAGAAAGGTCATAAATTATTGGTCGAGGTTCTCAGGTAATGTGTAATGATATGGGTTAGTCATATTGGGGATGAGCCAAAATAAAATGAAGTGTTGGGATACACTGTCATGACTTCATGATCAGAAGAATTTGAAATCCATTTATATTGGGAAATGATGTCATTGGTTGGTGGGCCTCAATCCCTTCTGCATCAATAACATTTCTGAATTGGGAGATCTATTTTCTTATCAAAGGGCTATGAAAGTCTTTTGGAAACCTGGGTTACTCAATACATGAGGTGTGGAACATGGATTTATGTTCTTTAAAAATATGGTAGAAGCACCTTGTACTCTGGTTTACTGAGGTAAGGATATTGTTTCTATTTGATAAGGAAAGTAAAATGGGTGATGAACTGTACAATTTATCTTCAGGTAGTGGGGTTGTTTTCTGTGCAGTTTATCATCATGTAATAATGACTTTTTCCTTGTAGTTTAACGTTAGATTGTAAGGTAGTATTTGTAGTGCAATTTAAATGTCATGTGAACAAGATATTTTCCTTTCAGTTTGATGTCATGTAGTAAGGATGTAATTATGTAATGTTTATCATAATAAGGTAAGGACATACTTACGTGTAGTTTAACTTCATGAAGTGAGGATGTAATTTTGTGTAGTTTAACATTAGACATTATTACATACATCTGTGAAGTTTGACGTCATTTTTTAAGGACATAGTTTTGTGTAGCTTAATGTCATTTGGTGAGGATGTATT
Source organism: Viscum album (assembly GCA_963277665.1). Classification (NCBI taxonomy): domain Eukaryota; kingdom Viridiplantae; phylum Streptophyta; class Magnoliopsida; order Santalales; family Viscaceae; genus Viscum; species Viscum album. The sequence goes on along the minus strand of OY728126.1, from coordinate 2,006,215,577 downwards.
CCTGTGCAATTTAGTGTCATGTTTTAAAGGCATACTTCCATGGAGTTTAACATCATGTAGTAAGGATTAATTCAAGTTTATTTTAACATCATGCAGTGAGAACTCATTGTATACCTATTACAATATTTCCATTAGGATTGAGATGGAACTGCCGAATGAAGTCATACTTTAATTGAATGTGGAATCCCTTACCGAGACTCATAAACCCACGTGAGGTATTCTTGGTGTGAGAAACAAGGAATGAAAATGGTTCATGTCACCATGGAGAGCCATTCAGGGGTAGGATAGGAAAATTTTGTATCATGTTGTGTCTAGAATAAGATATAAGATCTAGGTATCCCTACGTATCCCATTGAAAAAGTGAATCAATCCATTACTTGTTCATGGAAACCTTTACTATTTAAAGTCATGTGGTAAGGTTTTGGGTGACTCGGCGTGATTGAAGATTTATGTTATGGATCCATGCAGTGTAACCTCATGTGTTAAGGATGTAAGATACCAAGTAGTTTAACATATTATTACCAGAAAATCTCTTTATAGTTTATATTCATACGGATAGGATGAGATTGTTTAGTTTAATTTCATGTAACCGGGATGAATTGTGAGACATATTCCAATGTTGATGAAAGAAATGAAAATCATTTCTTGAGAAACCTCACATTGGTGGGTGGTGAAACATGCTCCCCAACAATGGTGATAAATGAGTATTATCTATTTTAAGAGAACTTGCGTATGATGTAAGGAATTTTCCATTTGGGATCCAACTTTAACGTTTTATTACAGGTATCATCATGGGTCTACGAGACTACACCAGTTCATAGAGGATTTAATGATGTAGAAACCTTAAAATAAAGGCTCATGCAGTCAATTTCTGATAGAAATCCAAGTTTTTGTGTGTGCACTACATGTTCTCATCTATCTATTCCTATTCATCCATCTGCTTTTGTAATTGTTCATACCCTGAGAATTTTCATCAAATGACCATCCAATGTGATGTAAGATATACTTATATGGGTAACACTTCCTTGGTATCACACAACAATGTGTTTGGAATTGTCTATGTTTTAGTATGAATGGTGGTATAATAGGACAATAAAGCATAGAGGATCTTCATCGACCAATATTTCTTATCCTTATTCAAAATATTCTATATTATATTTGATAGTGTCTTATTGAAGGCCTCTATCTTTCCATTTGCTGTGGTATGATAGTGAGACCTTTTATTGGACATGATATTGTACTCCTGGAATAGTATATTTAGCTCTAAAGAATAGAATTTGGCATCATTATCCATCAATATTGTGTTGGGTATTCAAAAATGGGTGATGATATGGGAATTGAAAAATTTGATGATATTCTTCGTCTTGAATTTTTTTATGGGTATTGCCTCTTCCCATTTGGAAAAGAATTTGGTAATAGTAATGATATACTTGAACTTATTTTTTTGGGTAGGGGATATGGCCACACAACACCCATTCACCAAACTAAAAATGGAGAGGAATATTTATCTGTATGTATAAATTCTTGGGGCTGATAGATGATGTTTTTATGGTTCCTGAATGTATGACATATCATGGTGAATTTCTCACATCCCTATATCAATGTTTACTATTAATATCTAAACCACTTAATTTGGAGGGATTTCATGTTTTCAGAATGATGGTTGCCACAAGATGGATCAACAAATTCTTTCTTGAGGGAAAGAATCACTCCTTCTATGAATCTGAGGATGATTCTTTCAAATCCTCATATGTAGAGGGATTTGTGAACATTTGATCAATCATGAAGAGTGAAAATTTTTGCATGACACATAATGTTTTCCCATCTGGCTTAGTCTGTAGGGAGAATACCATTATGGAGGTAATTTATTATGGGATCCATTTATCTAGTGGTGTTCATTGGTTCAACGTGCTCAATGAAGGTGGTGAATAGATTGATTTCAACCATATCACATATGAAAATTGATGAGACCATTCTTCAATGGGTGATATAGAAGACTACTTCCTCCCAACCAGGGTCGGAGAGGATGGTGGATGCATTAACAAATGCATTCTCACAAACATTCTAGGACCGTGGAACATGATGCAATGTGAGATTAAAATATAACTCTTCCACCAGTCCGGTGATGTAGCCAGTGAGGGGGGCCAGTTATTCCTTTTCAATTTAATATTCCCCATTGATCTTTTTTATCACCAATTCCGAGTCCCCTTTGATATTCTGGTTGGATATGTGCAACTGTATGTGTAGTTCTGACCTTGTGATGTGGGGTTGATACTCGACCACATTATTTGGGCATCCATTGGACAGTGAGAAATAATAAGAAAAAATATGTTTGACCAGATAGACAAATACAATCCCTAGAACAACTCGATTTATATTCAATTTGTCCATCCTCATTTCAATAATACTCTTAGAGGCACTACCAAGTAAATCATCAATGTCCATGGAGTGTCATGGGCCTAGAAGACCACATCATCTGGAATCTCAGTGTCTTTCAGTGTATTTTTTGGGCTAGGATGCTCTATGAGGATGTAAGCATGGGCCTTCCCTTTTACTTACTTATGCGATATGAACTGAATGTAACATTACTATAGAATGACCACCCATCCATCCAAGAGCCCAGTAAAAACATGATAGCCAAGGATGTACTTGAGTGGATCAATATGATCGACTAGATAGACTTTGGGATGCTGTATGTATCACCATGTCTTTTTCATTATGACGATGAGTGTAAGGAAATTTTTATTGACACCATAATATCTAGTCTCAGTATCTAGATTCATCTGAATATGTTATAAGAGTCTACTGCCACATTCCAAATCATTTTTCTATATGGGGAGGGAACCTATTGAGAACTCCATGGTTGTCACATATAAAATGAGTGGCCTTTCTTGCACTAGAAGAATCAATATTGGTGGGTGAAGAATGTACTTCTTGAGATGGTAGAATATTTATTGAGAGTAATCATCTCATTGATTGGTTATTCCATTATTCAATAGCCTAGTAAAAGTGAGAATTTTTATGGACAAGTTAGCTATGAATCTCTAAATTTTGGTGTGGTTACCTTGAAGTTCCCTTAGTTTTTTGAGATTTCTGGGGGTCACATTTCAAAAATAGACCTAGTATTCTCTAGATATACCTCAATGTCATAGTGGCATACCAAAAATCCATTAGTCTTTCCTGATGTTACCAAAAATGTGAATTTTAGTGTATTTATCTTTAAACATTGTTGTCACAACTTGTTGAGGATTCTCCAAAAATCTGTGAAGTGATCACATCATTGTTATTATTTTATAACAAGGATGTCAAAATAAGACATTTCCATCCTTTATTGGAATGGATTAAGGATGTGATGCATAACACAGTTGTATATAGTGCCAACACTATTTAATCCTAATGGTAGGACCTGATAGAAGATGATTCTCTATGGCACTCTGATGGCAGTGGCTTCTTCATCTTTAGGGGCCATCTTGATCTGATTGTACCTCGAGTTCCCATACATGAAGGAAAGGGCTTAGAATATATTGGTTGCATTGATCATGATTTTTATGATCAGGAATGGGGGATCTTCCTTTGTTTAATACTGATTAAGGTCTCTAATGTTAATCCAAAACCTAATCTACACATTATTTCTTGATAAGGATGATGTTGCAAAGCAATATTAGGTGTTGAAATACTTACACTAAGTTGGATTTGATCATCTTATTATATTCCTCCTCTCCGTAGGTGGAATAATATGGGTTCATCCATATGGCCTCTTACTTGAAGCCTCAATGCTCAACGGGTAGTCCGAGATAGGGTCTATCCACATCTAGATTCGTTCTGTGAATGACTATATAGTTCAAAGATAACACATATAAATGCAGCTTTAGAAATTCAATGTATATCTCTCACTCTTCATGGGTAATTTTGAAACTAATCATCACAGTCCATGGGAATTAATCTATTTACATAATTATTTTTCTAAGATCATCGATGGGTGTAGAGACCCCTTCATCGAATGCGGGAGGGGAATTCATGAGTTCATCATCATCCTCTTCCATTTCTAAGTTTATGGAGAAATTTTTTAGTGAATATGAAAATTTAGGGGCTTCTTAATCACTATCAGGGTAAGGAGGGCCATGAGAATAGACATTATCATCCCCTAACACTCGAGTCATTATAGAGAGATTCTAGTGTTGATTGTTTTTCTACAATTTCACTGCAGACAGGAAAGGCTTGGACCTCTAGGACTAGATATGTTACATAAATTGAATTTATGGAGAGAACATAGTAATGATTGAGCATACACTAGGGATTCATGGGAAAGGATCACAAGACATTAGGGAATTTAACCATTATATCATCATCCACCATAATTTTCTTACCTCACTTCGTGTAGAAATTCTCTTCGACTTATATGTCATTACAAGTATTTAAGGGTATGTTCTCACCATGTTATGTGCCGACAATTCCATTGATGGGGTACTTAATACAATTATATAATATTGAAGGTACAACCAAGTGGCTATGGTTCTAGGGCCTTCCATATAGGATATTAAATGCAGTGTATTACTGCATAACCATGAACTCAACATCATATGTGAGTTCCCCAATCCAGGATTTGAGATTGATCTTTCCATGAGGTTTTTTCTCATTCATATCATACCATTTAATTGATAGAATTGTCGGAGATATGTCCACATATACATATCAAAAATGTTGGAGGGTTATAACCAAGATGAGATTGATCTCAAAACCATTATCAATTTAATCCCTTTGAATTTTAATTTTATTGAGCCTACCTGAAACAAATAAGGGCATATTGTGCCCTTGGATGATATCTTCCTGTTCTTCGTTAGTGAACGTGATGGAGACATGAAATTATGAGGAAATGGTCTCCACTTATTATACCTCAGCTACAAAGACTTGAACCTTAAACTCTTGTAGGATTTGGATGGCTTCATCAAGTGCCTCCATAAGTTATTTTGAAATATGAAGCACATCAATGATTGGGATATTGGATGGGAATGTTTCCAGCTATATCGTAAAATCAAACTTTTTTACCAAAGGTAGGCACTTGATGATGTTTGTATGATCCTCGACAGGAAACTCATTATCTGAGGAATTTGATGTGGATGGGCATGGTGCTTTTACAAAGTCCAAAGGAGTTTCTGCTATCTATGGAATTGGTTGTGTCATACTTCTCTGTTTATTAGGATAACAGATAATTGGACCCCCACCAAGTGGTCCTTCAAGACAATTAGATGTAGATGGATAATGGAGGGTTTGGAGATGCCTAAATGTATCTTTAGAGACTACTATATTTATTTACCATTGTTTTGGACTGAATATATATTTTCCATGGGGATATGAATTTAATATTAGGTTCGACCAAATCCACGTTGTCCCCTGTATCCTGATTCCCAGTGCATGCAGCCTCATGTTTCCCAATTATGTCTGGGAAAATCATGCACTAGGGAATATTGATCATCAGATTATGGTTATACTTAGTTTATCATAATGGGGGAACCAAATATGAGCTCTTTATCTGAGGAGGATTCCATTTAGTGGGGTGGTTCATATTCTCTAAATGTTGTAGTGATGAAATCCTCAAGTGTTTGAGCCCATGTTGGATCAGAATATGACTCATCACCTTCTGTTTTTTCATGTTTTTAATGATAAATCCCACTTTTGTGAGGAATATTTGATATTGTCTCCTTATATGGTGGAGTAATTTTGGGTTTTCACAACTATGCTCTCAGGGTGGACTGAGCCCTGTAAACTATTTTTTGAGTCATCCTGTTGTTGATCTTTCATGCATGCCTAACTAAGACCTTCTATCAATCGCCATATTCTTCAAATTGGGTGATTGTTATGAAATCCAAATACTCTGTTGAGTTATCTAGCTCCACATATCCAAAATTTACCATGCCTTTGAGGACATATTTAAAGGTAGAGAAGTCATGGATGTTATAATCCATCATAATATGGAAGGGACATTAGTTGGGATAATCAATGAGGTTAACCTACTCAGGACTCATGGGATGTGGTAACATGAGTAGGTTGTTATCCATAAATTCCATGAAATAACTCAGAACTTATTCAATTTAAAAGGAGAATGATTTATTCATCCTCTCCACAAATCTCGGGTGACCTTGAATTCAATGTACATCTCGATGTGGGAGATTCTTTGGTTTCCACCGCATGGTATAGTGTGCAGAGTGGTTTGGTAACATCTTTGGTACTTCTATAGGTACTTCCATATTGATAGGGATAGTCACAACTTCTGTTTTTCCTAACCCTTTCACCGGGGTTACAGGTATTACTTGAGGTTGGGATTGGGTTCTCTGAATGGAGTCTTTAAGACATTTTTCCATATCAATGAACTCACAGAACCCACCTGGATACAATATTGGGATTTGTGGTCATTGTAACACATCCCAAATATTTTCATCCTAGAGTTCGAATAGTTGATCCTATATGATAAGGTCATAGAGAGAATAGGTTAAACTTTTTTATCTTGATATGAAGTCATACACCCTCTCATTTTCATGTTTCTTTTAGTTTTTGAGGTCAACGATCACCATTTTACATATTGAGGAATTGAATTGATAAAGAAACTAGTGAGATGGGTCTTTTCATCTGGTTATGGATCCTACTGGTAGACTACTATACTAAAAAAATTCCAACCCTATCAGAATACTTACAAAACACCTCAACTTTGTTGCCTCTTGTTAATATCAACAGACCTTCATTAGTCCACAGAGAGATACGAAGTGTGTGAGATTCCATCTGGGTCTTCTACACTATCAAAGGTAGATAAAGTAGGACTTTTAAAATTTGGTGGAGGCATAGCGTCATCCAATTATTTGGGATATGGATTTCTCTCAGGCTTCCATGGTTCATTTCACCCTCCAATAGCTTCCATTCTAGTAAAAATAGACTTGACGATGTTAATAAACTCTAGGGGGATTTATGTTCAAGATGTATCCCATTTATAGGGAGTGGGTGGTAGTTTCTGAGGATGCCCCACCTTTATCTATCATTGATTTTTGATTCATCACAAGAGTGAATGATTTCCATGATGAGGGAATGTCTGTCTCCACAATAGAAAGAAGTCAAAATCATTTTCAACATCCTTGATTATATAGACTAGTTTCCAAGATCTAGAGATAGTCTAATGCTCAGATACACCACTTACTAGAGGATCCACTATGAGAGGTATAATATTCATCTCTTTCACAAGACGATACTGAGAGATAATATTTCCCCTGAGGAGATCCCCTATAAGCTATCTAAGAGATTCTGTATTACTCTCATAGTGTGAAAACTATTACTCTATGAATGGAACCTCAACATTTATGGATGTTGAACTTGATGTTTCCACACCATTCCATTTTTCATAGGTAGGGTTCCTCTAGAGTGGGGGTAGGTCGTTATTTAGGGATGCCACATTTTAGATCCTTCTCTAGTTCTGGGTGAGTGCAACCTCAGTTGGTGCATCCCGATAACCATGCTCTATAGGTATATTTTTGTTGTGGTGACCTTCTAAATTCAGGAATTGATCCACGATGTATTCCATGTTGATAATTAAAACATTCTGAGAGGCATATCAAGCAATGGTGGTTGTTCCAATACTTTCTACACAACAAGATGGTTATGTACAGCTTCCATAGGGGTGATTATTCAAACCCTTGTACATTGTGGGGAATTTTTCCTTAGAACCCTATGAGGGTCTAATATCCTTTACCTTATATTCCTCCTATGTTGGTATATATATAGTTACATTGAGCGTGTTTATAGTTTTGATTTTATGATGAGCCCCAACTAGTAGAGGTTTGTCTTGCGGCCAGAGAAATATTTTGGATTTTTTTTAAAAGGTTGGGGCCGAAGCCTCATTTATTATTAAATCAAAGAAAATACCTCTTTAAATGGGTAGAGGGAGACCCATTACATATCCCGAAGGCACAGTGTGCATTTAGCCTATTACATGGCCAGTAGACCCATTTTTTGGCCCAAAGCCCATTCTGTGAATAATACTGCTACAGTACCCACGCTGCTACAGTACTGCATAGTACCCGCCACTGCTACAGTGCTCTGCCGCCGCTACAGTACTCTACTGCCGCTATAGTGCTGCCAGAGAAATATTTTGGATGCTAGATATTGATTTATACTTATCAACATGGAGAATATTGGATCCCATTGTGGTGACAATGATGATGAAAATTCACATAGCCCTACTAGATGGGGATTATCTTGGGCCATAATTAGCATTGACTGGTCATGTTGTTGTGGATCCAATGGCTCTAATCAAATATTTGATTACTCCTAAAATGGATTTGGATATATAAAATACCCCAATTCAGGGGGATGGGGTTTATCTAGAATAACCGTTGATAATTATGGGGTCCTCTCAGAGGATGAGGAATCAGGGGATGGTGATTGAGATATAAATTCCCCCAGGCTAGGCATTGGGGTTTGTTCACATAATAAACTGATGTGTCCCAAATTATCATGATAATTAAAAATCCATTTTCTTGAGGGAGTGGTAGATATTTCCCTAGCTCGGTGAGCAAGATATTCTCTTGGATGACTAATATGTAATCTACTACAACAACCCATTTGATATGGTGTATTTATGATCGCATGAGATCTTTGTGAGATGGAAAACTATGATGAGAATCATTCCTTATAGAAAGTAGTTCAGAGGATTATAACATCATTTCACATTTTTGAAATTCTTTCTCATTGTTTCGATGGGCCCAGTTTGGGTTTTTTTTCTATACTCTATCTCTCTAATTAGGTTGTTTGGGAACCCTTGAAGCAAAATTTTATTGTTGTAGTGACTAACTAGCCCGATCATTACCTGGTCCCCTAATTTCGCTGGTGGATATGAAATTAATGGATTATTAATATAAGTGGTTCTAAAATTCTAGGTGTGCATCAATGTGTAAGGCTCCATAATATCCCCATCACAGAATATGGATTCTGGATTTTTCTTTGGAGACATGATACTGAAGAGTTTTAATGCAATGAAAAAAAAACATGATTTAGATTTGTATTGTTCTTTTCTATCTTTGAATCCCGGGCCATGGGGATAGCTTCCAGGTATTGATGACAATAGAGCATCATGATGTTCTAAAGGTAACACTTATATCCTGGATAATGAAGGTGTCTAGCAATTAGCTGCGGATGAGTATCCCAGGGATTTTGTCATAGATTAGGCATGAATGCCTTCTTCAAATCATCTGGGATCTCATAGTCATCAATATCGAGGGGGTGGACTTGATGGGGAGGGATTTCATGGATTAATCTTTCCTAATTATTATGTTGAACTCCTCTTCATGAAACATACATTCCTCTATCTATTCACACCATTGATGATGGATCTATAGGTATCCTACTAACGGGAGTGTAATGTTAGTGGAATTTTATGGGGAACAATATGAAGTTGATGTTGATGTTTGGAGAAATTCTCTATATGAAGGCATCAGAGTTCATAACATCTCTATATAAAAAGGTGTCTGTGTAGGGGAGGATTTACTTGTCTATGGGAGATATCATATTGGTGAAGTTAATCATGGTGGATGTCAGGAGTAGTGTCTGTAAGACCCATTCTGCAGCATCATGAGGAAGACTATTATGGCAATGAAAATATTTTGATTTCACTTTTATTGGAGATTTTAAAGACCCACAAGGTGTTGAGAATATGTCTATAATGACCTTTAAGAAACTATCACTGAATATATTATGAATATAGTCAATAATCTACGTTGTGGTTAGAATATTCCGACCCAACTTTCTTGAATTGTGTAGGGATGTGAGACTATTGTATGATAGTTTTCGGAACTTTTAGATAAACATCTGATGTTGGGGGTGTATGAACCCCCTAATGAGAATCTAGTGGAATACTCCTATGAGTTATCTCATTATTTAAAAGAATATGAGCCCATCCCAAGGGATGTGACATTTTTACTTGGTGAGAATCTGTCAACATGAGTGTATGATCCCGATCCAGATACCTTGGAATATGCCTGTGGTATTTCTAGGAAGAAGTATGAGCATCCCCTGATGCATGTCTCGATCTCACATGCTGATCCTTGGTTAGAATAGGAATATGATCCAGATCCGAATATTCATTCTCATTCAGAATATGCTGATGGACCTTCGGAATGGGAAAAGGAATGTCATACAACACATGTATTTCCTTGGAATAATGCTAGAGTAGTTTCTCTTTAGAGGAAGTTGGAATATGTGACCGCTATACATTATTGGTAGGAATATACTATGAAGATTTTTTTATAAGAATATGAGTTTATCTCAAGGTTTTTTCTATTGTCACTCAGTGATCTCTATCCATAATGGGGATATATTCCAAATCCTATGCCTTTGAAGTATGTCATTGGACTTCTTCGATTGTAATATGAGCATGTTCTATGTCTTGTCCCCCTCTCATGGGGTGAGCCCTGACTAGAACATGGAAATGAGCCTGATCTTGGGCCTATGAAATATATCATTGGACTTTTTTATTATTATAATGTGCCCCAATAATGTGGAATGTTCCACTCTCACCAGGTGAGCCCTGATTGGAATGAGAGTATAATCCTGATATGTTGCCTCATCCTTTATCACAAAATAGTGATAATCCTACTGGATGATAAAAAGAATGCAAAATTTCCCTGGTGCAACCACTTGATCTAAATGATCATAGTGTTGAGCTGCCTTGGCTATCTGGATATGGATATGAATTTCTCCCTTTATCAATAAAAAATTTAGCATGTGTTTGAGAAGTTATCCAGCTGTTGTTATAAAATATTGGTACTTTAGTAAAGTGTGTGTAGGTATATAATTTATCACATTTTCTGTGTCTATTATTGAATGGAAGGTTTCCTCGATTAGAGTGGTAATATGTTCCCACTTATTCCACCATGTGACACCCAAATATATCAATTGAATTCATATAATGGGGTTGGGATATGCACCTCCCCCATACCTGTGGTGGGAATATGCACACAGACTTGTTACAAGCGAGTAGTGATATGAGAATGCATTCTAGTTCCTAAAAGAATATAATGGTAGGCCTATTAAAATGGAGTTTGGATTTGATCCTTCTCCTTGAAATCCAGTGACTTCATCCTATGATGATCCTTCCATTTTTTCTCATGCATAGGCATTAGAGGTGGAAGTTTGTTGTGTGGTACCCTCAGCACGTGACTCTTGGGTACCAGCAGGATGATACTGGAGAAGCAAGTTGAAAGGTTACCTCCTCAAAGTAACCTGAATAGAAAGAGAGGATTATTTGGATTTGTGGTCCACCTTCATCAAATATGGATGGTAGTAGTTGACTCACTACGGGGATAAGCTATTAAAGGTGTTGGATGTAGGGAAAAAGGTTACTCACTTAGAAGCAGCTTTTACATGGTGATGCATACTCTCCAGTTTCTATATTGTGTGAACATCAAAGGTAGCTACTAGTGATAGGATTTTACCGAATCTGTGGTATTCATAGACCATAGTGTTTACCATCTATCGTTGATGTTGTCGTGTAGGTTAGATTGTCTTGAGACCCACATGGCATACAACTATAAGTGATTTACTATTGAGAATATTGTATGGAGAAGACATTGTCTTGAATCGAGATGTTCAGAGTAGTATCTATATTTGTGCATATGATAAAGAACATGGTTACCAGATATTGAGATATCATATGAAGGATATTCTTGATCAGATATGCATGGATAAAATAAATTATGTTTTATTCGCGATTTGACCATTACACACGTTTGGACTCATCAAAATGATGATGCACTTATTTTTTGAGAACCCTAGTTATAGAGGGTCGTCTTTAGTATCATGTCAACCTTATTACATTGTTTTTATAGTTTAATAAAAAAAATGTTCCCTGATATATGATTATCCATTCATTAAAGATATTGTTGTTGATTTCAACATATTAGTTTTCATATGGTGTACAAAAACATAACATGACTTCTAATAACCAATAATTTTTTATATTAGAGATTCATAACTACTTCCCCATTTTTGTTTTTATGGGAAAGATATGTCTATGGAAACCCTCACTGAGGTGGGATCATTTTTTCCTAATGGTTGATTGCGGGGTATTTGACCTCTTTCCCAATCTATAACGTAGAATCATTATCATTATTAACCAATACTCCCAATGGTTCCCATATCCATAATGGGGTACAAACCTGATTTCCAAATGTAGGTGGTCAGTAATGGTTTAAGACCCAACAAATCTTATGGAATTCCATTGGTTGAGAGGATTGAGGGTCCGGCACATCCCACCCTTATGAGGGGAATAGTTTCCTACTTTGAGACTTTTATTGGTTTAAGTCATGATCATGAATCTCTTCCCAATATTGACATGGGATGAGTTACCCTAACAGAACGATCATTGGTTTATTCTATTTCATATTTAGAAAGGTGGGACACTCATTGATGAAAAAATGAAAGGGGAGAATCATTAGGGAATCCATATGTATGTATCCAAGCTTCTCCATATATTTCTTGGTAATGGGTTGATTCTTTATATGATGAACCGGTATAACAAGGTACTTCATAATTTTTTGGCACATAGGGAAGTGATTAATATTACAATGAGATGATTGAGTAATTACAAGGCATCCTACGTATCCTGGTTATTATAGGAATAAAAAACCACGCAATTCGTTAAACTTGTGCAATTTAACATCACGAAAAGAGGAAATATGTCTGGGTGTAGAGGCACCATATATTTTAGATTGAGTCATGAGGAAACATCCAACATGTCATGGTTATAGAAGGAATCAAAATTATCATTGTTTGATCAATCCCTTATGAATGACCCAATGTAGATACCATTATATGACTAGTGTTTGTATCATACCACTCATCCGGGCTTACATAATTAGATTTCCCAATATTTTGGATATTCATGATGTCGATGAGGTTTTCATGGGGGCTCCCTAAGACCGTGTGATCTAAGATCATTTTGAGAAAAATGTGATAATAATTGATCAGCCTCATGACATATTTTATTGGAGGATTACATACTGGAACTACTCTTGGGGTTTTTAATATAGATAATGATCCCTAAAAAGGTAACCTAAAAATCCTTATTATGGAAGGAATCAGAGTTATCATAGTTCAATTAATTTCTCAATCCACATAGGGATGAGGTAGAATGATCATCCCATTGGAATGATTGGGTCCTGATGGTTGAAATGTCAGAGACATAAGGCTCACATTGAAATGAATATTTTCTTGAGATCAGGAACTAAGAAGGGATCCTACATATCCTGGTTATTATAGTAATTAGAGTTCTCATAGTTCAATTTTGTGAGTCATACACACTGATTTTTCCATGTACTGATGAGGGATTACACACTGACATTTACCTTGTCTTCATAGAAGCTTATCATGAAAAGGATATGATTATTGTAGCTCCCTCACCCTATGTGTTCTATGCTCTTTGTGAAAAATAATGGATAGAAATTATCAGGTTTCATTCTTATATATATGGGACATAGGTTCGGGTACTTCACTTTAATAGGTTTATATAGAACTTGAGCCTTGAGGAGGTGTCATGTGGATCATGGTTACTACATGAATCAGAGTTATAAGAGTTCATTCGGTTGGGGCGTACACACTAAGGATTCCCAAAGGACAGGGATTAAACACCATGGGATGAAAATTTTATCAAGACCAATGATTACTCTATTGATTGGGGAATATTATATTATGCCACTGACCGGGGCTTAAACTCTAAGGTTGACCAATTTTTTAGGGCTTCTACACCGGCAATGGACAATGTCATAAAATATTTGGATTCCCTAGTTGATCTTTCATGTTCTCCTAGAGGGCGTTACATAACCTAGATAACATGTCTCGAGGACATCATAAGACCTAACTGGCTTGTTTATAGGGCGTCACATAACCCCACTAATATTTGATACTGTCATTTAAAGAGCATGATGTCACATATAGAAGGTTTCATGAGAGTTAAAGAGACATATCTCATTGGGTGTCTCATGTTTTGTGGGAAATTTTTGGAGGGTATCACATGTCCTGGATGGAAAGTCTGGTTGGAAGCGTGAGTCCTGGATTACATGACCGGAGGGATTTAGGAGATATGGTTTACTTGCCCATGTTCTATAATGAGAAGTGGATTACATGAGTGGACATCAGTATATGAGTCAGGAGATATATCTGAAGGTCATCGAAATGATTGGGTGATGAGCCCAATTTGCATCATGAGACAAAAGTGGCATACCCAAGAGAACCACACAGCCTATTATGACATGTCTAGATGACATCAAATGACCTAAATATAATATTTAAGGAGCATTTCATGATATGGGTAACATTTAATATCACTTTCACGTGTTTTGGATGGTTAAAGTGAAGCATATGAGGGTCAGAGAACATGTTTTTGGTTTAAGTATTCCATAGTTAGTATTTTTTTATCCCTTCTATCATGATTTAATTATTTTAATTAAGTGTCAGTATATTTTATGTCTCCCATTATCTCGAATACATGGGGGATGTTCTTCATGTGTCTCACAAGAATCTCTTTAAATTATATATAAATCAACACATGAGGTGACTATTGCATTGTATATGATCTCTCTAGTTATTCATCAGTATATAACCTTGATGGATACTCATCATTTGGGAGATCATCCACTTTATGAAAACCACTCCATCACCGAGGAGAAATTAAAAAATTTCAGCCTTTATATTAAGAAAGGCAGGAATTCCTTTTTCATGAGGGGTTGGTTGTTTATAGGTCTCTCCACCTAGGTTGTTTATATGTCTCTCCACCCAGGTTGTTCATTGGTTTTCATAAATAAATTATTATAGGTTCAAAACACATGTAAAATCTAAAAATTGCTCAAATATTAAGGGAAACATTATCATAAAAAATAACCTTATATACCTATTAATTAATTTTTAAATACTAGTTTTTCATGATTAAGAGATACCATCCATTTTGAACACATTTAAAATAATATTCCTTTTAAATTTTTGATAAAAATTTAAAATATCCTTGTTCGGAAAATGGGAAGAAGATTACATTTTAATAAAATTGTAAAAATAAAATAATGGATATTTTTTTAAAAAATATAATTAGATAATATGAAATAATTTTATTAAAAAAATTAGAAAACATGGACATGGATGAAAAGGGATTTTTGACCAAAGAGAGAAATAATGTCAAATTTCCTTACAATCATTTCTTTCCACGAAGTGAATAAAGAGAGGGAAATAAAAGGAATAAATATAATTTCAAGAAATAATCAAAGGAGAATAAAATTTATTTTTTGTAAGATATATATAATAATATTTCATTATTTTGACATAATCATAAACAATCCTGATAAACCATGAGGTTGTAACATAATAATCTTATTTTATTGGTATCTTTTTATTCATAAGACACATGAATGAATGATATAAATTAGGAATTTAAATATCATTATAATAATGGGACCCATGGTAGAACAATTTAAAGGGTCAGTATGTACACCACACAAAAGAAAAAAGTTGTGAATACAAATATTTCTCTTAGAAATAAAAGAGAGACTATAAATACCTTACCTCAAGTATATACATTCTTTGTACACATTTGAACATCTTATATAATAAATATAGGTTTTTATACAAATATTATAGAAAAATACTCACATATATCGTCCCATATATTATTTACATAAAATATTTTATTACCCTTTTATGTACAATTCCTTGTTAATAATACATTTTGGGTACCAATCGGTTCATTTATCATGTATATTTTGGTTTGGTATATTCAGAACATTTACATTGAGCATGGTTAAATCATATATATAATGTAAACCATGATATAAATATAATATATATTTTCATTATAAATTTATTTTTATTAATCCAGTAATATTAGAGATATAAAATCAACTACACCGTTCATCGAGATAGTAGGTTGCATGTACGCATGAACATTGGGTTCATTTTCTGGACAGATAAAAAAATAAAGGTAAAAATTAATTAAACATTATAGATTAATTATTATATCATATATATAATATATATTTATTATGTGTACCATTTTTACCATACATGTCAAAAATAAAATGAAAAACAAGTCACATTGTCTAATGGTGGTGGTAGTCGACATGTACGCATATGCGAAATTATCATTTTTCAATGGATTGGAAGGTAGAAATTTAGATGTAATATTTTAATTCCATAGTAAAAATTATGACATAAATATCATATATATATTTTAAACCCATCATTATATCCATATATTAATTGTGGGGATGGAAAATAAATTACATATGTCTGTCATGTCGCAGTCTAACATACACATGATCAATAGTTTTGTCTCTTATGTGATGGGGGAGATAGATATAGGTTTTGTAATTATCATAATAAAATATCATTATTTTGGTTATAAGGTTGTTTTTTATTATAATATTTGAATAATATTTGAATAATATTTTAAGGAGGTGGAAGAATAAATAAAATAAGAGAACTTGGTTAAGAACAGTACATCTTCTTCAGACAACCTCAATAGGATAGAACCAAAATCCTACATAGGAGGCTTTCATGATCAAAATAAGGCCTCTAGGACATGTGTATTCAATTAATTAACTTATTTTAATTATTATTGGCCAAAAAATAGGTTCTTGGAGTTTTGATAAGAGAGTATATGGGGTTTCATTTTATAAATAAGGGATACAACACAATTGGAATTTATGAAAATAAAAACTTATAACCATGTTTTTCACAATAAAAATGCTCTTAAATGTCACATTATCTATAATTATATGAGATAAGATCTAAATATTTCCATAAATAGTAATTTTATATGTTATAATTCAATTTTATATAGAAACATTTTATTTTAACCCTAATAAATCCGTTTTAACCTTAAAAATGGTAATTACTTTTTAAAGATATATTATTTATTATGACAAAAAATTATATTGACCATATTATATAATATTAATTTTCATAGTTAAAAATATTTAATCCAATTGAATAAATTAAATTCAAATATGTGGTATAATTTATTTTAATATTTAACCTACACAGGTGATGAAAAATAGTTTTCCAAAGAAAAGGTTATCATAACTATAAAATGTTTTTATATCAAAATTGAACATTAACATGATTAATTTTTTAAAAATTTGATTAAAAAAAAATTTAACTAATTTATATTTTAATACATTTAAAAAACATGTATCTTTTTAAATGATTTAAATAAAAAGGCAGTTTTCAATAAAAATCATTATTTTTAACTACTCATCAAAAAGGTAATCTTTTCAAAAAAAATTCAAATATTCACTTTAAGGAAATTTTTAAATTTTTATTTAAAAATATAGTTTATTTTTAAAAATAAAATTTATAAAATTTGAAAATATTTCTTTTATTATTTGTTTTTAGAAATTGATAAAAAACATTTTTTTAGAAAAATGTATTTTTAAAGCGGACAAAATTTACGAAAAATTAATAACATTTTTATCAATATGTTTTATTTATATAAAATAATAATAATTAATTTTTAGAATTTTATTATTTATATTCATTCCATGATGTTTAATGTCTATATTATAAACATCATTTTTGAATAATAATATTAATAGTATATTGTGGTTTGTTAAAGCTCTGTGTTTCTTGTATCCCAATATATTGAAATTAAATCAATTTGAATAAAAAATCATAAAATATATGGGTGTTACAAATTGTTTTTTAATTTGATAGTGAAAGGCCTGTTATCATTAATTATGCAAAACTCTTTTAATTATATGTTATTTTCCATAAGATATTTCTCAGAAGCTTATATTCTCTCATATTCGTATGATATAACCCTTGAGGACATGTTGATGAGTTTTTACAATATTAAAAATTTGATCTCGCCCGTTTCTTATATTTCTATTCCTAGGATATGAATATGAATATAACATGTTATATGTCTATAATGTTGTGTATAGTGGTACGATTATAGATAAATGTTCCAAGGTATTGAAAAAAAAGTTGTTTATATAGCTGATATCTAAATAATCTAATCCCAAGGTTATATGATTTTAGGATTACTATGAGATGTAATTTTTAAATTATGGAAATATATGTATGTTAATATTGATCTATCTCACTCAGAATCAAATATATGTTTTAATTTATGTGTTTTTAGTACTGGATTTAGGAGTGTGGGTCTTTGACACCTTAGATGGTAATATAATGTTGTTAAGTTATTTTTGGGATCAATTTAGTTATTGTTTGGGGATTAAGATATGATAAAATTTCATAAAACACTATGGATAAATATAAATATAGTATATCATCCAGGTAGTTTGTAAAATTATAGATTGTGTGGTTTACTAGTAATGAAATGCATGTCTAACTATGAAATTTTGGATGCAGGCTCTAGCATAGATTCACCTAGAAGTAATACTTATGAAAAACCCAGTTGCGTATTAAATGAACCTTCACCTGATACATGAAAAATAATCCTAATTTTACATTTGTTTTGAAACTATAGGGGGATACTATTGGGTGATTCATATGATTTTTATGAACTATTATAAAGCATTTGAGAACATTTTTCATTTCATGGTTAGAGAAAATTGATGGATAAAAAAATGAATAACCTATCGTGAAATATAAAAATGTTTAACGTTTAGTAAATAAATCATTTATAGTATATTCCATTTAAGTTAATTGTTTTCATTTTTATAAGATTATAAAATTCATCTATTTAAATTAATATTATTTATGCATTGATTTGAGTCAGAAGAAACCACTAACAATTGGTGTGATGAGAAAGAAGATGACTTCCCCAATGAGTATAGAAATTGGGTGGGATAAGGAGTATTGAATCTTGTGTTTATTTTCATTCAACTATCCAAGGATATGAATAATAATAAAAAGCATGTTGATATAAGGAACACGACAAGGAAGGAGAAAAATTCAATCCAGTTGTTTATGTGGAAAAATCCACCTTCCATTAGGGTGTCTTATATACCTCAATGTTCTATGAAATAAATTAATTCTATAGAGAAGATGTTTTATGTTATCCAATTATCAACCTATAAGAAGTTTTATTTGTCTTTTTATCATGTGGAAGGTGATTCTATCCAATGTTGAACTCTAATTAGGTATACAATGAAAATATAAAAGCATAATGTATGGAATGGGAAGAGTTTTAGAAAATATTTTTCACCATATATTTTTTATGATCATTTCGCATAAAATGGAGTGATGATTCCCAGAGTTAAGAAATCAGTGGATTAATATATTTTTACATATCAGAATAATTTTATGATCATTTCGCATTAAAATGGAGTGATGATTCCCAGAGTTAAGAAATCAGTGGATTAATCTATTGATACATATCAGAATAATTTTATTATTACTGATCCCTATAGTATAATTGAACAATACATTAGTGGGATAAAACCAATTCATAGAAAGGCATTATCTGTATGTGACTTTTTTAGATTTGAATAAATGGTTCAATTTTTATGTATGATGGAAATAAAAATAAGTAACTCTCTTAATTACAGTGATAATGAATGTAATATGTAGATTAATGGAATATTTAAGGGAAAACACTTGAGGAAATAAATTATAGTCACTTATATATGAAAAATGAAAATTGAATCACCCAAGAATTTACTTGAAATAAACCAAGAAATGTTTCAAGTGTGGTAATGGTGGCCATCCAGATCATAATTATCATCTATGGAAAAATATACCAATTAATGATGTTGCATGAAAGAAGTTCTTGACTGTTACTACATCGACACATTAATTCTTCAAATGAAAGGAGTTAAGTTATTACATAAATCAATTCCCTTGCCCAATGGATACTGAGATTAATAAGCATCTGTAACCCCCAACCCCAAGGGAACAAAAAAGGACCTATGTGATGAACACCAATAATTTTTATTTTGATCATTATGGAACACATATCCTCTACTTCAACATTGAAGTGATCTTATTGGATTTTGATTATAGGAGCTCTAGTATATTGAAGCATTTTTTTCATGGGAATTATATCACCATCCCAATGATTCTATTATAAAATAAAACCTCTATTTTTATGATTATTGTATTATAATACACACTTTAGGGTAATATTTTTACATAAATATTATTAATTTTTCCATTAGATGAATTTTATGTTATTTTATGGAACATGAGTGTTTATCTTCATAGAATTCTTATTAATTATCAAAATAGTAAAATCACATTTCATATATAAAATCAAGGTATTAAAATATATTATTTAATTGTTGAAAAATAACTCTATATGAATATTAATTCAACTATATGACTTTTAATACTTAATTATGAGTAGTGTTTAGCCAAAATTATTGTAGAGAATCATAACAATGGGAATACACATATTACAATTCATATTCTTACCCATGTTTGTAAGGTTTATATCTCTTTAGGAATGATATCTTGAGATATGTCTATATTTTAGATATCATTAGTTATTTTCATTAGTAATTGATAACTAATATTATGTGGATAAAATTTATTTTTATGGGGAGACTTTAGAACCCATAATATTTTAGTATTATTTTTTCCCATTAAATAAATACTATGTTTAATAGCGAGTTTCAATCATTTCAAAAAATTAAAATGGAAGTGTGATAGGTTAAAATAAAATTATTTAATTTGACTCTAATAATATAGTCGTAAAATTGGAAGGTATAAATAGAAGGAACCCCATTATGAAATATATTTAAAGAAACAATTGAAATGAAATTATGTAACATAATTCTTGATTATTATTCGCTTTTATCTAAGATTTGAATTGAGGTTACATTACTAGGGTTTTCCCTAGACCAAGCCCAAGTAGAACAACATTAATTATGGCTTGAGGAAAATCATTTTAAAGTGAATTTCATGATTATTTATATTTTTTTGAGAACCATTTTTGTTTAACCCCCACCCATGACTTCCATAGGATTATATATTATCCTTAAGTAATATGGAAATATGTTGAGGGGTTGTGTAAGTTGATGTTATCAAGATATAAGCATGTAATTATTAATGTACTATGTTATATATATATATCACATGTATTTTATAAATTTGACATTTCAAAATTTAATGAAAAATAGTGTCATTTATTATATTAATTCAACAACAAAATTCAATTAGTGTAGTTAAACATCTTATAAGATCATTTTATACATTAAATGAATTTTATTCTAAAAAAATTATCATGTGGATTTTTACTTTAAGAATTTAAATATATTATTTTTACATAAGCTCAAAATATATTGTTGATGTAAATAATATATTAATACAAATTTAATTAGTAAATTATTAGAAATAAGAATAATAATGGTAAATATTCAAACAAATTGGTCTTCCTATAAAAATAGTTTCATTATATTTCATGTTTCAATTTAAAAGTTAAATTAAAATATATTATTTTTATAATTTTAAAAAAATTACTTATTTTTTGGATTAAATATATTAATATTATCTGAATATTTATTTTTTGGATTTTTCTGAAATAGTTTTGGGTTAATATTTCAAATTAACATTTTTAAAAATACTATCAATTTTATGACTTCATAAGACTATAATCACAACTTAAAAATTCATGAAACACTTTCCTAATAAAATATTTATTTAATAAGTATATTTTTTAATTTTAAATAATAATTTTAATTTTAAAACCAATTTTTAACATTTAGGAACACATGTAATATTTCAATCAAATGAAAATTGTTTTTTATCATTAATTTTAATTATAAAACCACATGGTTGGATTTTTTTTGGATTTCCTTAAAATAAAAAATAACACTTTTTATTAATAAACCAATTAACGTTATAAAAATCATTAACATTGATAATTCTATCCTAAAAAAATTATTCTTAAAAATTCATTTATTTTTAAAAATTGTTTTTACACATTATATGATATAATTTTAAAATTAATTTTCTTCCACATTGAAGATTTTATTTGAGACAATTTTTCAGATATTTGAATTTTAATATTCTTATATTACTTTATAGTTTTTTTAATTTGGGTTTTAAACTAAATTTCTAATGTTAAAAAATGATTTACCGCATTAAAACTAATATTATAGTAAAAGTTAAAGATATAGATAGAAAGACAAAAAATCATTATACCATATCTCCAAATGTGTGATGAAAAGATTTTTCAACCCTATTCTTTTAAAAACTCTATTATTTCCCAATTTTGGACACACATTCCTTGTATTTGTTCTCCATTTATATTATTATAAAAATGTCACCCATTACTTATAAAAGGATACCTCCTCCACCCCTCAAATACACTCTAAAAATTAAAATTACTCTTAACTATATGATTATTTTACTTCTCATATATACCACTCCCAATATTGGTAAATCCTATTATCCCTATAAAATATATAAATCCTCCAATTATAAGAAGTCCTCTAGGAGAGGTTTCAAATTCTCAATGTCAATACTAATCAATTCTATAGCGTTTTCCTTTAATATATTTCTCTTATAAATATATTTTACCCATTATAATACTATTAAAATAGTATTATTATTATAATTAAATGTTATTATATTAAAGTTATAACCATTATCAACAATTACCACTTAGTTAGAAATGATAACATTATTCAAGCGTATGTGCGGACTACCACTTAAAAGAAGTGACATATTTAATTTTTTATAACATCATTGCATGACTCTATATAAAAGAGAATTTAATGTATAAATCTGAATTTTATAAAAAATCATAAATTATTAAATGTTAAACCATTTTATGTCTTTCTCCAAATATTTCAAAAAATGAAAAATTCACTAGTGTGCACTGTAGACTAGCTCCACCATTGAATTACATATTTTATTTTCCATAACAACCCTAAAGGGATAGATATAAGATTTTATCTCATAAATAAATATGATATTTAATAAATTATTATGTTTTTGGAAATATAAATGTGGAATTATATTAATCATCCCATCCATTGGAAAATGAAAATGACGCTCATGTTAGGTGTGGACTACAACCACCATGGATGGTGTGATTCATTTTTTATCAAATACGTCACAGATGATTATAGAAATAATATTATGTTGAATAATAAAAATAAAAATAAAAATATAACTTATTTAATATATTTTAAGGATTTAAAAAAAATAAATGACAATTATAAAGTAATTTGATTATATTGGTAAAATACCTTAGATAATCTTTTCACTGATTCCATATTCATTACCATGAATAAAACCCTCATAGAAATATATTAAATTATTATAAACAAATAAAAAAATCAATTAAATTACCATTAATGATATAGTAATTAGGTCCTTGGTATCAAACAACTGGAATTGAAATCTATATTTTAAAGCATTCATGAAACAATCTAAATCGCTAATATTCAATGATGAAAATAGACTATACAAAACTAATCATTTTATAAAAAAATGTTATAAATGAAAATTATATATGGTAATAGATATAAATAATTTCATAAAATATTTTATTAATATGGTTATTTATATTATACATGAGGATAAATTTCTTTCATGGAAGTCAAGTGTTAAAGAAAGGGTTTCTCATCTGGCTTATTTTTCATTGAGACATATGTCATATTCAAAAATTGTTTTATATTGGGTGGTGTATATGCTACCGTATTGAAGTTTTATCATACTTATATTCAATTAAAGGGATTTATATATCCATATATATTTCAATCTTTTAAGGACTTTTGATTCACTATATATTAATATTTTAATGTAATTTTGTTAAGTCCAACATTTTTATATGAGTTATATTACTTCATGATAAACATATTTATTTAATTATTAGATTATTAAAATATAAAATATAATATATTATATATTATATTTCTTCCTGGGGAAATATTAATTTTTAGTTATTATTCCCTTGCTTGATTAATTTATTTACCCTAAAAATGGAATGTTTTTTAAAATAATTCCAATACTTTTAAGGACTCTTTTTCCTCTATATCTATATTCCTTCATCACGAAAATGTTATCCTTCCTTATTCTTAAATTTAAAAATGTATTATTTCTTATTATCTTCATATTTTTATTTATACATTTTATGATGAATATTATTAACCCTTTTTAAAGTGTGAAATTCAATAAAGGAATTTATAAAAAATAATGAATTTTATTTTTATTTCTTATTCCTATATATTATTTTTACAGAAAATTTCATCTAGATAAACATTATATTTTTTTTTCAATTCATCATTACTGAGACTCCTTCACAAAAATTAATTTCAAATTTTTTTCTTGCCCAATTCTAACATAAATATTTTGAAATTAAAATGTAATATCTCCTTTTGATGATAATGTTTATAATGTATTATGAAATCTATTTTAATTATTTTGATTAGATTTTCCTCTTTATTCCAAAAATATAAATATAATTTTTAATAATTTTTCATGAATCGCCTTATAAATTTACTTGTGAAATATTCTTTTTGGGATATTTAATTTTGAGGATCAATTAATCTAACTCTTGAGGTCATTTTATATGATAACATTTAGAAATGTTACGAAACCCAATTTATATCAATGGATTATTTGGGATATGATTTATTATTGATTTTTTATAGAACAAATTTGAATAGTTTATTTCTATAAGGC
This sequence comes from Viscum album, assembly GCA_963277665.1. Taxonomy (NCBI): domain Eukaryota; kingdom Viridiplantae; phylum Streptophyta; class Magnoliopsida; order Santalales; family Viscaceae; genus Viscum; species Viscum album. Next base: position 2,006,190,956 of record OY728126.1, on the reverse strand, counting down.
TATTTGGGTCTATTAAATCCTTGAGATGGTTTATATCTATTAAATCCATGTGGTGGGTTGGTTCAATTAATTACATGATATAAATTGGTTAATGATTATATAACATTTTTGAATGATTTAGTACTATGGACATGATTATGGGTATCTTTATTCACATTTTCTTCACATGGATATATTTTTTGATACAATTTTTTGAAATGTTCTTTTTTTATTATTAAAAAGTTTCTTATTTATCTATGTTTCCATGAAAAGAAACATTTTATTGTAATATGCATATGAATATTTTCAACGGATAATATTTATTATCTAATGTACTTATTTCATGGTACGTATTTTTTTATTTGGTATTACATGTCCCACTATCATAACTTATGGAAAACTCTTTTTGTTTCATATTACTTTTAATATGTTATTTATCTAATGCTCATGTTTTATCAAATTATATAAATATAATCTTTAATGACCTGTTGATGACTATTTCTATTTCATAGAATTTTTACTCACCCCTTTCTTATGTTTCTATTATCTAGTTTATAAAGATGAATACAACAGATGATATGTCTATAAAAGGGTCCAAAGTATAACAATTTTGGAGGAATGTTCACATGTATTATAAATTAAGTTGCTTATATAGATGATATATAGATACATTAAACCTTTGGGTTCTAGGATTATGTGATTATTATTAGATATCATTAATTATATAAATATATACAAGTTTTTATTAATTCATCAAACTTGAAATCCATGATAGAATGTAATTAATATGTTTTCAACACCAGATCTGCGAGTTTGAGTGTGGGGTTCCTCATTGATTGTTTAAAATTTAATAAAGTTTATTTAAAAATCATGTTTAATGGTGGTTGGATATATTCAGAAATATTGGTGGTGTTTTTTATAATGTATTTGTTTTTGTATTGTGGGTGTGAGTTTTTTGGTAATATTCACTAAATCATAAGCCAATACATGGTGAGGTTTACCGCATCGTTGTTTTTTCATGGTTATTAAAACCACCTCATGATGTTAATTTATAATGGTATAAGACATCATATATCAAATATTCCTATATTATTTATAATACTTACTTAGCTTATTAACACATATTGTGATAATGTGTAGATATATTATTAATTTTTAATGGAGATTCAAAATCACATAATTAATGATGGACTATTCTAAATAGTTGAAACATTTAAATACAAAGGTTGGTGATTTAATAATATAAGAATTTTTATTATGTTATAATATCCTTTATTAATTTTTTTACTTCTATAAATTTTAGTACATGGAAATAATTTGTTGATACTAAATCACATTATCTATTATCCAAGTCCCTCTAGAATTAATTAATAACCATTTTTCTATTATGAGGAGGAACTAATATATCTTTCTTAAGAAAATGTCATATTAAAGCATAATTTAGTGATTATAGAGGTTAGTGGATACCTTTATAGTAATGAACCCATTGGTTTTTATTTATGTAACTTGATTAGATATACTATTAGTGATTATTCTACAATGATGGTGAGGTATGATTTTTGGTTTTTTATTTAATATTATTGATTCCTTACTCGACCTATATTGTATATGGTTTTTGTGATTTTTTCCACATATTATGGGTCAAGAGATTTCTCCCCAAAAAATTTATGTACTTCTTATGGATTTCATGGATGATTCTCCCCAATTATATGCTGAAATATAATGGTAAGAGACCTAAGTATCTTCTTTTTTTCAAATTCCTCATTATTTCCCACTGTTTTTCCCTAATTCAGTCATGGTGTTATAGGGTTTCAGACTGTGGGAAAATGATTTGGGTGTTTTTTATTATTAAGGATTCTAATTTTCTCTTGATGCCCCAATCTTTTTTTTCTTAGTTGGTTAAAGAAAAATTAGTGTATTTTTGGTTGCTGATTTTACTCCTTCATCACTTGTTGGATTTGACAATTTTAATTGTTGGTATTTAATCACATTATCTAAATATTTCAATTCTTTTTTTATTCTAATGTTATATTATATAATAAACGTCACTTACATATCCCTTTATCTCAAAAGCATAAATGATTTTTTAAACCTTCTCATAGAAGTTTTGGTGATTTAAATAGGTGGAAGAACATAACTAAATATTGATTACTCCTTTTTCCAATTCCCACAAGTTTTTATTGTATTTAAAATTAGATTAATATTATTTTACATCAAATGATCCCTCATTCTTTTTAAATCCTAGTGGGGGATTGAAAAAATAATTTTATTGGATATTAATAGTTTGTATCTCAATTTTTTATGTTGTTAAACATTATGTGATTCCCCTTTTCAATGAAAATATTCTAATTATAGTTAACCATTATAGATAGTATGTGTAGTATTTTTTATAAATGAGATGAAATTATTTATTCTAAAATATTTTGGTATTTTTCTGAGACATCCGATCCTAATCCAATTTATGCCACCTCTATATCCAGAATTTTAACTGGCGTGTTACATGGATTGAGGTTCATTCATGATAACCCAAAGATAGAAACTAGTATTTGGTCAAAAATTAAAAACACATGGGAATAATTCCAAAAATAAATAATAAGAAACATTATCATTTCCTGTTTATGTCCATAATGGACTCCCTACGCATTAGAGATCTATGCACTATAAAATTTAATATCGGAAAAAACTAACATGCTCAAAAAAACATAACCAAAAGACATAACCTTTCAACTCAAAATAAATGAAACAATATATAAAAAATAAAACAATAATCATATAATATAAAGGATCAAATCGATTATATAAAAAAATACCAAACAAAAAACCAAAATACTTGACATGATTTCCACATGAACTCAAGGGTCACCATCTATCCTCAAAACCAACTCTCTCTTTGAGAGTCCATGAATTTAAATTGATGTTGAAAAATAAAATTGGGTCTACTGAAGTTTAGTGACACTAGAAGGGAATGATCATAATATCCTAGTCTATAATCACTGAGGATTCCATACACTACCTTTACCTAAAACAAACCATTAATGATAGTTTGAAAATATAGGTAGAAATAGGTATTTATTATTTTATAAAAACAAACTCATGAGCTTTCCCATAAACTAGTTTTTAAACCCACAACAATATTTAAATAAATATTAAATATTTTTCCTTGGATTTAAACACACTCTTTTAAAAAAATAATTTTAAAACTACCCATGATGAAAGTTGAAATAACCCAAAAAAATTATAACTAAATAAATATACATAATAATTAAAATTTTGAATTTAATGGTCAAACAAATAAAGTTCCAAGAAAAATATTGAAACTAGGGAATTAGTAGTAAGTGGTATATCTAATGTTAAAAAATAAGATAAAAATGGAACTTTTATGACATATCAAGAGATAACAATAATAAGGAGGATAAATAATGAAACACAGGATAGAAAACAAATAATATTAATGTATACAGAATAATTGGGTAATTATAAATATATTGTGCGGAAATCTAAGATATACTCTAGTAGAATAAAATTTTAGCACATTGATGCATTCCTAGTACATAACCAACCATCACCTCTAACCTAGACTCAATAGTGGTACCCCCACATGGCCTCAAATACTAAAGGGTATATAGTCTCATCGTGAATAAACATTAATCATCTCTCAATCCTTCACTAATAAACCCAATATCCCCATGGTAATATTAATATGAGGTTAGATAACATTTATCAAATCTCAAAATCAATACATAGAAATATCATATTCTCATCCAACCTCCTTACATCAACTAATTATAATCGATTTATATTGTACATATCAATATCACAAGAATGTAATCTTATAATATCTTACATACAATGCTGTTAAGGGGGTTTCATTTGAGTGTACCTCATTTGAGATAAATATTTAATTGGTTCCAATATTGCGTTAATTTATAAAATAAGAAATATATTTTTAAACTCCCATTGAAAATAATTTTTACAATTATATCAATTTAAAAGATTATTTTCATAACTTTCAAATAGTAATTTTGGGTTTATCTTTTATTTCCTCATTCGAAACCTGTTTTTGAAGCCATTTTGGATGCCAAGTGTCACCATAGGAAAACTCTTATTTTGAAATTATATTGGAAAACAACATCCTGATAAAACTACATTATAACCATGAGAATTAAAGATTTAACTAAAATAATAACTTATATAACAAAAATTATAATGAAGTATCATGAAATAATGTTCAAGACCCCACAAACCCACATCCCCCAAAAAAAACAAAATATCCAAGATAAAACCATGAAAATTCATAAGAATTGTAAATAAAAGTTAGAAAACACCCCAATATTTTAATGTAAATCAAATAAAAATATAATAATTTTTCATAAAAATATCATGAATCTATGTAATTAATGAAACTCTTTCAAAAATTATTGTATATTTATAAAATAGTTATCACTTTTGATAAATCATATTTAGAAATCCCATGAATGAATGATGTTTCAAGATAAGGAAAACAAATGGAACCAGCCAACTCAAAGTGAATGTGCACAAGGAGAAACACTTGAATATGGTAAGAGAATAGATTGAAATGTAATCGTCAAACTATAAAATCAATAATTTAAAAAATGAGGTCAAATCCACACCCTAGGGTTTTTCCATCACAAGACCAAGAAAAATTAAGAATATAAAACATGAAAAGAGGGAAGGTAAGAGGAGAAAAAATGCATACATTAAGAAGACCACTAAGAAATTATGTCGATGAAGCATCAAATACAAAGATGAGAAATGGATAATAGAGCTTGTAGATGCCTTTATGTGTGTTGGATGAGTAGAGAGGAAGAGAAGTAATATAGTGTCTTAATTTGAGAGGAACATAATTGGATTTTTCCTATTTATGGGAAAATGGGAATGCCCCATAGTCTTGCTTCAGAGTTTATAAAAATATTCATGATTTAATAGAATTACCTATTTAATTACACATTTTTGATGCACGGTTTGAAAAACTATACACCATGTATAAAAAATGGATCTAGTATAAAATTTAGGTCCTTCATATGGTGTCCATGGAATAAGTAATAAAAACTTCCTAACCAAACACCATATAATGAAACTCCATAATATTAAAAAATATGTGGGATTTTAAAAAAAAACTCAAGGAAAACATAATCATCAATCAATAATTAAAATAATGTGGAATGTGATGGTCATGGTCTGACAATTCTCCCAATTGAAATACCTTTAACCCCTAGAAATTAATCGTTCAAATGATACAAACCTAACATGAGAGTTAAATGTGATATAGAAAATAAAAACTATTATGTTAAAGCCTCTGAATCCTATGAAAACCAACTAAAAACATGAAACCTGTATCCATAACCAAAATTTTAATGCACACATGACCATCCAAAGAAAAAACCTATGACACATAGACCCATAGAAAATCCCCACACCATTTAAGAAACTAGAATAGTAGATCAATAAAACAATATAATTCCAAATTATTACCATAGACTATATCCTAAACCCTCATGAAAAGTGACTCCCACAAAACCATTAAAATAATGGAATTTTTATAACCTTATATATAAAATAATCTTCTCCCACAATAAATAAAATTTATTGTAAAATATAAAACAAAACACACCCTTATAAGCACTACAAGAATCCTAATAAATTTAATATCAATCCACTCACTAGAACCTTCTAAGTGAAAATGATAAGGGAGGTGGAAGAAACCATGAAAATTCTATATCAAAATAGTATAGGAACTAAACATTGATCAAATATTAAGGATGTGTAACCTAAGACTATATACATGAAGCACTAATCATAGTAATCCCAGAAAAATTTAGACAAACTCCCTACAGTTATTAATATCATCTAGTTCATTGTCATTGAAGTTAACTGAATCCCCAACAAACTCCCTTCTGTTGGTGGGTTTTTTGTGTTGGTGTCATGTTCAGTAGTTGGTTTTCTAAGTCAGTGTCATGTGCAATGGTGAGTCATCTGTGACAGTGTTAGCTTCTCATAATTAGAAAATATGCATGTTTTATCTATCTTTCTTACCGAGTCATCTGTTTGTCGATGTAAGTCACTCATACTTAGATGATTTTAGATGTTCTGTCTATCGTACAATTTAGAAAAATCAGAGAGTGTTAATACCCATAAAAATACATAGATAACTAGTTATAGGCTCATGTAGAAATAAATATACCTAAATAGTTATATGATTGAAATGATCTTATTATTCAAGATAATGCTTTGACATATTATAGTATCTAACATGAGGTAATATATATGGTAATATCTGACACGATTTGTTAGAATTAAAATAATTATAGTTATAGATAGTGTCCAGCAAACTCTATTGGACAAAAATCTCCCCCTTTTTGATGATCACAAATTATGGAATTATTATGTTCCATTGGAGAATGATTAAAGTAAAAAAAATTTGATTAGTATCTATCATGAAGGTAAAATAATGTATCTGATATAATAATTCATACACATAAAAATGAGTAAACTCATAATAACGATTAATAGTGTTCTCTCTCTTTTAATAATGCATAATAATGTTCTCCCCCTTTTGGGATTGGAAACAGTGGAAAACTAAATAAAGAATATTAGAAACTATGATAGGTCATTCATAAGAAAGGTACACTAAATTAGGAAAAGTAAAAGGACTCATCCATATAAAAGAATGATCAAAACTACTCGATTGGGTCAAGGGGTTCCTTCCACTTTTCAGAAGGATTGAGGGATGGTTCAGTAGAAGTAGAAGGATGAAAAGAAAGAGGGTTTGAATGGATTTTCATAGGAGTTAGAGGCACTCCTTCGGGAACTATAGAAGCTAGGGAAAGTCTATGTTGTGATGTAAGCTAAGGAAGAACAATCTCTATAATGATGGGCCTGATCTGAGATAATGCCTTAGAAATTGACATCTGAACAGGTGTAGGTAGAGAACTAGCAGGGCCAAGTGGTGTAGTAGGAGGGACCAAAATGGCTTCACATAGTACATAGAGATCTAGTTTTAATATCTTGATGAACTCTTCAATTATCTTTCCACCATATTTCATTTCCTTTTCAAACTTGTTTTTTAATGAAGATATACAACAAGGGAGTGAATTCTCTAATCTTGTGAATTTGATCATTAAAATCCTTTTTCACTGGAGGAAGATCAATATTGGTGGCCAAATACATTAAGAAAAAGTTCATTTGATTCTTTTTGGTGAGTTTGGAGAAAAATTCATTAATATTTTTGGTTTGATCATCCTGAGTGTGTGAAGAACTCCTTGTATAATACTTCACATGGTCATGCAAATTGTCTAAATTGTTCTCAACCATGGTCGTAATTGAAATTAACACTTGTGGATATTTTTGAAAACCAAACTAATTGTAGAAATATTTTCAAATTGGGAAGAATGAATAGGTGGATTTGAGGTTAAAGAAAGAATAGATGAGTAAAGTTCCTTAACTTATTTTCTTAGTTTGTACAAATCAAGAGCATTAAAATGAGAAATATGATTCTCAAGTCCTTTCATGACACTTTTTATTGTATTCTAATACTCGGTGGTTAAATCATTGATTACAGTCGTTAAATTCTTCATATGATTCCCAATCTTGATGTTTCATGTCATAATTATTTATGTAGTTGTAATAAAATTTGGATGAATTTCCTTTATCACCATCTTGGAAACAAAAGAAGCATTAGCGTAAGATAGACTAGTTGAGGCAGTAGTAGAACTAAAAAGTTCTAGCTTGCATTACACCTTAAACCACAGATCATATATATTTCAAATTTTCATGCAGCTCATTGTTCTCTCTCCTACATTCATCAATCTCATATATCATTTGAGATTGATCGTAGTGTCTTATGGATGAACATATCTATTCTTATAAGTTTTCCAAAACAGACTTAGTGAAATAGTCATTAGAATATGTCTTAGCCACTGGTTCCCTTACAGTAACTGCAAAACCTTTAGCATCTGAATCATAATCATCTAATCCAAGTGCCACATACCCAATATTCCTCACCCATTCAGTCATAAATTTAGAGTCCATAGGAGTAAGAGTATCAAGCCTTAATCTTCCAATTTTTTCCTCTTCATCATCTTGAGTTACTCATCCTCGAGTCTGCCCCTCAATGTAAGATTTCTTGCAGATTTCCCCCATAGTTAATGCTTCCTATCTAGGTTTCTTCTTCTTATGTAGAGTTATTTATATAGTATATATAGCTTGAGAAACCAGTTCATCTAGAGCGACATTTTAATCTTGAACAACAAGCTCAACAGATACACAAGCATTAACTTCAACAATATCCATACTAACAGCATATGAATTCTCATTATGAGGAATAGATTCACTATCATTGCCACTTTCACTACTTTATCCCTTATTACCATCTTCATTATTTTCATAACCATATTCATCATCAAATTTATCATATTCTTCTTCCCTGCCTGATTTTGAACCACTTTCACCACTGCCAACTTTATCTTCTTCATCTTCTTCTTCACTAGATTCAATGACATATTCTACACTTCCTTTAACATCTATTTCTTCACTTCCAATAGATTACAGAAAAGTTTCATGAGAAGGTAATTCCAAAGGTATATTTGGAGGTCCAATAGGGACTCATTTTTTTGGTCTAGTTGTGTCTGGGTCACTTTTATCATCAACTAGTGATCTTAGATATCTTATAGGAGTTTCAGGCTCCTTCTTCCCATTTGATGAATGTGTTACTTGTTCATTTGGACTAATGATAGGATCCAATAGATCCCTTTGACTAACTATATGATATATAGTATTGAAATTCTCATACAATCTATCTTCATCACCAACTCATTCCTTCCTCAATGTGTTCCAGTTAATTTTCATTCTCTTTCTGATATCAAAAGTTCAACAAATTCCACTACATTCAGTAACTTCAACAGTATCTACTTCACTTACACAACCTTTCTCTTTTATAATTGTTAAATAATTATGGAGTAGAAAATATAATTTGACCTACATCTGGTTTTTATCATCTCATTAATGTGTACCATCAGATATCTGCACAGATTCCATTTAACTCCTTTTTGTAGACTATACACCAAGCATACATTCTGGTACTTGGGAGAAGCAATGTCCCCTTCCTAGGAAAAATTTGATGTAGAATAAACAAAAATAAAATTCTACACTCAACATTTAATTATGATGCATTGGGTATCCTATTTTCTTCATTTCCAGTTATTTCTTTCAGAGTTGTCTCATAGATAAACAATTCACTTTTAGGGGGAGAAGTACCTTGATAATCATCAAACGGTCCTTCGTGAGGAGCCTTCCGATTTTAGGCCCAGTGTCTTGAAGAGAATGATATTATCTTCTCTTTTAAAATAGACTTCACCCAAAAAAAATCAATTCCTTCCAGCAGAAGTTCTTTATTCAGGTAAAATTCATGTACCAACATTGGTTAGAGAACTCTGCCTTTTTTGGAACCATTAAAACCATCCTTGATCTTGAAACACCTTCAACAAAAAAGACTTGCTCTCTACGATCCATTCCTCCATTACTTCTTTCTTTAATGTTACAACATGGATTCCTGACTTGGATTCATAGGACCTAAAGTTTTTCTCAATTCCCCAATCTTTTTCTAAGAAGCATGAGAATCACCCTCTTCAAGAACTCTCTTCACATTCGCTATTCCAAATAGTTCAGTTGGGATGTTAGAACGTGAAAGGTTGGGGGTAATGAAAGGGAATGGCAGCTGAGAGAGAGATTGAAAGTAGAGATAATGGAGTAGAGTGGACCAATTCAAATTTATATCAGTTTGGGATTTTGAAATTACACAATCGTGAAATCGTAAATCAGGTTCAACAAAATTAATAAAATTGTGTTGTTTTGATATAAACATAAAACATATAGAACTAGTGAGTCATCGGTGTCAGCATGATAGAATTTTTATAACAATAACAGTGTCAGTATGATATGGCATTAGTGTCAATATGAAAATGGTGTTGGCATGACAACAATGTCGGCATGAAAATGGGGTCGGTAAGACAATGGTATTAGTGTGAGAACGGTGTCGGTAAGACAACAATGTCTTCCTGACAACATCACTGAAATAGATCAAAGGAAATCCCACAAAAGATCTTACTAATTGATCATTCCTAACTCTTTTCTGATGTAATTCATACTTTTAGAGTTCAATATCTTAGTGAATATGTCAGCAAGCTTATATTCAATTCCAATAAATTATAAAGTGATATCACCCTTTTGATAATGTTCTCACAAAAGGTGATTCCTTACATTAATATGTTTTGTTCTATAATGAGAAAATTTGATCTTAGAAATTTTAATAGCACTTGTCTTGTCACAGTTTATAGGTATATGTCCAAATTGATATCCATAGTCCATCAGATTTTTTTTCATCCACAAAATTTGTGCACAATAGCTACCATCAGCTATGTGTTCATCTTCAGTAGTAGATAATGCAACAAAATTTTATTTCTTACTACACCCTGAAACCAAATACTTTCCCAAAAAGTGACATGTCCCATAGGTTCTTTTTCTATCTAATTTGCATCCAAAAAATCAGCATCAAAATAACTCAATGTGTCAAATGATTATCTTTGGGGGTAAAAAAAACCTAAATTAATATTTTTTTGAGGGATTTGAAAATTATTTTAATAGAATTTAAGTGAGTTTACTTGGGATTAACTTGAAAATGGGAACACATACACACACTAAACATTATATCTAGTCTACTATAAGTCAAGTAGAGAAAAAATACAATCATTTCTCTCTAATAGGTCTGATCAATAGATTTATTATCCTCATTCATATCCATCTTACAAGTTTTACCCATTAGAGTGTAACTAGTTTTAATGCTATCAAATCCAAAAAAGAATTAAAATATATTTTATGTATTTAATTTGATTTAAAATGATAACTTGTTTATTTAAATAAATATGATATCCAATAAATAATTTTACTTCACCCATTAAACTCATTTCAAATTCATTTTGCATCATTATATAAAAATCAATACATGAGGAATTTCTTGAAGATCCAAATATTATATTGTCTACATAAATATGGACAACTAAAAAATCTTTATAAATTCATTTTATAAAAATTATAGGATTATCAATTCCTTTTGTAGCACCAATTTAAATAAGAAATTTTTTTAATCTATCATACCAATCTCTTGGAGCTTGTTTTAAAACATATAAATCTTTTTTTAATTTTAGAACTTTATTTCTAAGATTAGGGTTTTTAAAACTAGGGATTATTCAATAAAAACATCCTCAACTATATACCAATTTTAAAATTCCCTTTTAAAATCCATTTGATAATGTTTAAAATTGATATGGGAAGCATAATAAAGAAGTATTATGATAGCCTCAAGTCTAGCAACAAGTGAAAAGGTTTCTTCATAGTCAATGCCTTCATCTTGACTGTAACCTCGTCCAAAAAATATAGCTATGTTTCAAACAATATTACTAGATTCATCTACTTTGTTCCTAAACACACACTTAGGGCTTATGGTCAAGGTATCATTGGGTCTATCCACAAGTTTCGAAAAATTATTTCATTCAAATTGATTATGTTCTTCTTTCATATCCATCAACCAAAATTAAATTTTTTTCATCATTGATATATTTCTGTTCAATCTATGTCAAGAAGGCTTGATGTTCAACCTAATTTCTAAGAGAAGCTCTGCTTTGTGTCCCTTTATCCAGTCAACAACAATAGCATCTAAAGGATGCTTCATAAGAGTTCTAAATAGTCTAAAAAAGGAGGGTCTAGTAATATCAGGTTCATCTACCAGTTTGGGTTCATCATGTTCATATTCTAAAGAATTTTCAGAACTATTTTTTTAATAGATTTCTTGACAAGAGGATTATATGATTTTTCATTTATGTCGAGGTTTGAATATCATCTTCAAGGTTGTATAGATAGGTCTTAGGTTCATGTGGATCTGTTTCATCAAATTTTATATGAAAATATTCTTACATGCATTTGGTTCTTTTATTAAAGACTATATAGGTTTTACCAAGGGTGAGTAACCATTGATGATTCCTTCATCACTCTTAGATGTAAATTTATCATGGTTTTCCTATGTGTTAAAGATACATAATTTGAAACTAAATACTTTGAAGTAACTAACATTGGATTATCAATTGTTCCATATCACATAAGGTGTCTTCTTGAAGATATGTCTAATTAAGACTCTATTAATTATGTAGAAAGCTATATTTACAGCCTCAACTGAAATGTAAACAGGTAAATAATATTCATTAAGTATTGATTGGGAAATTTCATTTTTAGGTTCTATTTATTCTTTCTACGACTCCATTCTAGTGAGGAGTCTTTAGGGAAGAGAATTTATGACTATATATATTGAGTGAGAAAAAATATTCACAGTCTTGATTTTCAAACACTTAGCCATGATAAATTCATAAAGATTTTATTCTAATTCCACTATGACTTTTAACTGTTTTAGAATAATTGGTGAAGTAAGTACATGCTTCCCATTTGTGAGCTATTAAATAAGTCTAATTATACCTATAATAATCATCTACAATAACAGAGACATAGTAATTCTATTTAAACTAGAAACTAGAGAGTTTGCAAACAAGTCCATGTGAACCAAATCTAAAGGTTGAGAAGTTGAAACTTCATTGTTTGATTTGAAAAATATCTTATGATGTTTACCATTTTCACAAGGATTTTAGACTTTGTAATTTGAGAACTCAAGTTCGGGTAGATCTTGGACTACTCGTTTTCAATTAATATTTCTAAGAGAGTGTACATTATAGTTCCCAAATCTCCTATGACAAATCCAAGAATATTTATGAATTAAACTTCAACAAAAACACATTTTGAGAATTTTAGGAATCTATGTTAACAGAATATAATTTTGTTTTTCTAAAAGTAGAAAATGGCAATTCATTATTAGAATTAAAAAAATTTCAAGAATCATTTTCAATGTTAACATGAAAACCATAATCACATAATAGTGAAATGAAAAGCAGATTATATTTCAATCCAGAAATAAAAAGTACTTTAGAAATTAAAAATGAGTAGTGTTACCAATCTTGAGTATGCCAATTATTTTTCCTTTTGCATGGTCACAAAAGGTGACATATCCACCATGAATCATGATTAGGTTCTTGAAGCTTGAATAATCTTCTTATCATGTGTCTTGAACATCTAGTATCAAAGTATGATTGAATCTTGAAGGTGCACTTCCAAGAAATTTCTTAAAAAATATTCTAACAATAACATATTTTGGAAACCATACGTGTTTGGGTCCAGTGACATTAGTAATAAATTCTTTATGTACCTGAATTTTCCTTATAGGTTTCCTATAAAGATTATGTAACATATTTAAAAATATTCTCTATTTATTCTAGAAAATGTAGAGGTAGTAAAGGATTTTTTAGAACTGGTACTAGTAATAGAATTTTGATTTATAGGTATAAGAACAATTTTTCTAGAATTTGTTAAAAAATGTGTTTTAGATTGGTTTATAAGTCTAGGGTGATATCCAATACCAAAAGTGTATATAAGAGCTATTTGTTTACCAATCATTAGAGTAAGATTATTTTTTCCATTGTAAAACTTCTCTAGATATTTCATTAATTTTTAATTTGATATTTTTAATAAATTTTATTCATTGAAAAGTTCAACATTATTTCCTTTTTAGTGGTATGCTCAGACTTAATAGTTACAATAAAAACAGTTAATTTCTTTAAGGATTTATATTTATCTTTTAGTTCATTACAAGTTTCTTCCACCATGTTACAGAATTCAAATAGTTCATCACATGACATATTTTTAGACTCACACTCATTTTTAGAATAATAGGAATTGTGTGCTGGAAAATATAAGGTTACCTCAGATGTGTCTATCAAAAAACACATATTTTTCATGTCAAATTTCTCATCATGAGATGATGCTAATTCACTAGATCTATCCTCAGAAGAACTTTTGGTGGCCTTTATATCTTTCTTATATTTCACGTCATTATTTTCATTGTTTGTTTTGTATTTTAATTTTGGATAGTCGACTTTGACATTTCCTCTCCTTTTGCATTCATAACAGACATTATCCTCTGATTTTTCATTTCTTTTTTACTCATTTTACAAGCGGCCCTTATTGTTATACCATCCTTTATAATTGGGCTTCCTAAAAAAAATCTTCTTCCTATCGAATTTCTTAAATCTCTTTGTTAATTGAGCCATCTCTTCATCAATATCGGATGTTGATTCATCATTATTGGATCTCTCAGTAAAGGCTATCACCTTCTCTTTTTCCTTAATCATAGAGGTAGAAGTTTTGAAGGCTGCAAATTTTTTCTTAGGTTTTTCTCTTATTATTTGTTGACTTTCACCCTTTCCTCATACATCATTAATTCTCCAATGAATTCACTGAAAGGTAATTTTTGGATATCACATGATTCTCTGATTGAGATAGAATTTCTTCTTCATCTATCCGGTAAGCATCTTAGAATCCTCATAATTTGTTCTTTGGTAGTAACTTTTCCTCCCAGAGAGATCCTAGTGTTCACAATTTAATTAAACCTAAGATACATGTCAGAAATAGGAACCTTAAGATTAATTATTAAATTATCATATTTCATAGTATATGTGCTAATTATCATTTCCTTAGCACTGGATGTTCCTTCATTTTAAATAGACAAAGTATCCCATAATTTTTGGTCTTTTTTACGTGCATAAATTTTGTTAAATTATTAAAATCCTAAAGAAAATTATATGGAATTAATGGATTTGTAATTATTGATATAAGAAGTCTTCATTGTATTATCCCAAGTAGTTCTATATGTAGTATAAATCTTATAATCGTCTTTAATTTGAGACCAAATTTCCAAACCCATACTTTTTAAGTGAATTTTCATTTTAATTTTCCATTGTGCATAATTTGTTCCATTAAGGAATAGAGGTACATTGGTAGCAGAACCATCCAATATATTGTCCATAATAAACATTTTAGAACAATATTTTAAAGAGATGAAAATTTTGTATTAATAGAAATTTTTTTATCTTTGAAATACAACTAAAATCACAGTTGAAAAGTTTAAAAAATCATTGAAAACTAAAAATTCCTAAAAACTCTTAAACTAAATATTGGTCAGAGTAGTGTACTCAAGAGGGGGGGGGTGAATTGAGTATCTATAAAAATGTATGTTCAAATAGTATTATTTGAGATTCCTCAATACATACAATTCAATTGACTAGTTTTCCATTTATTGAATTTATAAGATCTTTACTGTTCGATTAATTACTCAAAAGATTTATTAGTT
Organism: Viscum album; assembly: GCA_963277665.1. Lineage (NCBI taxonomy): Eukaryota > Viridiplantae > Streptophyta > Magnoliopsida > Santalales > Viscaceae > Viscum > Viscum album. The sequence goes on along the minus strand of OY728126.1, from coordinate 2,006,175,679 downwards.
TTCTGTTATATCAATTTAAAAATTAATATAACTTTTGAAAATAATATAATAATTCAATACTGTTATAAAACCATTCTAAGACTAAAAATAAGAGTTCAATTTAATTTTTGGAAATATGTGATAAAACAAAGTAAAACTAAAATGTAAAAAATAATGGATTTAAAACAAGAGGTTCATTCTCAAGTAGAGACTTGACCTTATCGACATAGTTATCACTTTACACTAGGACGTTTAAATTAATAAACAATTTTTTCCACACCCTGGATCGGGGTTTACAATAGCACGGAGAAAATCTAGGCCACAAGACCTCTACCATTGTTCTTTACGGGTACAAACTACCAGGTCACACAAGGACCTCTTACACACTTATCTATGGGAGTAAACATATGTAAGAATGTATTATTGGAACGATATCTTGTATTATTCAGTTTTATATAAGAGATAGTGTGTGCATAATAGATAGATTCACACACTTCTCAAATGTATTTAAAATTTAACCTATTAAAGAAAAAAATATAAGAAAGTATTTAGAGGGCTCTGTGTGGATTGAGATATAGCTATTGACTCTTCAGATGTAGCTAAGATGTATTCTAAGTCTTCCTATGGAATCTGACACAAAAACAGAGTGGCACATTCTAGTTTCTAGGTACATGTATGGTTTTGTAGGTATATTCATCTTCTTCATAAACATTTTAATGTATCTTTTTAATTCGATGATCAAATCGGTTGATATTGACTTGTTTTTTCTTATTTTATTCTTGAGTTCATAGTGATTTCATGAGATTTGTAGATGTTCTTCAGTGTGTTTCTCTCTCGTAGTCATGCAACACAGTTATCTGTTTTTCTTCTTTATATATTCTCCCTTTAAAAATGATTCTTATTTTCAAGAGATGACAAAGAGAATGTACATTACACATGAATAGGTTCATTGTACCTTGTACTGTCTACTGAAATTCCTACAAAAGATTATTAATTATTTTAGTATCATTAAATGTCACAAATATGACCATTATAAATAATATTAATAAATGCAGATTGAAATATTCTATTGGTGAATCATCTTTCTGTGTCTCCTTCTGTCGGTGTCTCCTTCTATCAGTCTTTCCATACACCAGTGACTTGTTTCAATGGTGATTCCTTCTGTTGGTGAGATAGTTGATCTATCGGGGACTCATATCAACTGACAGTGAGTCCTAGAACCAGTAGCACAATGCAACAGTTAGTCACTTGAACTGTTGGTAGATCATCTGCGTTGGTGTCATGTGCAATGGTGATTCGTCTGTGTTGGTTTCATGTGAAACGGTGTGTCATCTGCGTCAGTTTCATGTGAAATGGTGAGTCATCTTCATTGGTTTCATGTGCATGGGTGATTAATCTGCGTCAGTGTCAGCTTCACATATATAAAACATATACATGTTTGATTTGTCTGTCCATGATTCATCTATCTATCGGTGTCATTGACTCATACATAGATAATTGTATATGTTCATTATACAATACAATTTATAAAATTCAGAGAGTGTCAATACCCATAAAATCACATAGATAATCTGTTATATGATTGTGTAGACTTAAACATGCATATATAGTTATATGTTTGAAATGATTAAATTATTCAATATAATACTTTGACATCATTTAGGATATATCCTATGGTAAGATATATGGTAATATTTGACATGATTTGTGATAATTAAAACTATTTTAGTTAGATATAGTGTCCAAAAATCTCTATGGGCCAACAACCAATATCAAATATTCCTAATTTTACCCGAAAACAAAACCAACTACATTCTAGAAAACGGTAGTTCTGAAAAATAAAACCAGATCTTAAAAGAATTTAAACACCATCTGAACGACAATTTCAAACTTCAATGTAAAGGGATGAAATAAAGAAAAAACATTATTTCTATAAAATTATTTTTCATGTGATTCTGATATCTCTAGAAGTTTCAGTAAAATAAGTACAGAAAAATTTTAAAATTGTTTTTTGTAGAGTTTCTAAATTGCGTTGGGAAATTAATTGAATTTTTTGTGTAATAAAAATGCATTTTCAAACTTCCTTCAAATATAATGAAATTTAGATAAGTATTTTATCTATATATTGTGATAATAATCAAAGAAATACAGACACTATAGATTAACAATTCATAAAAATACATAAATGTTTTTAAACATAATCACATGTAATCAAACAAAAGAAAATATACACATAAAAAATATCCCTAAATAATCAAAAATATAATTAAACAATAGATAATACACATGAACAAAAAATATCCCCCTTTTGGTTTTATTGAAAAACCAATACTTTTTAAAAATTAAAACATATTTTAAAACATTTAAAACAAATTTATTTCTCTCCATTTATTGGTCCACATTTTTTGCAAGAATATCTATCCCAAAAAACAATGATTTAAAATGATTAAAACCATGTTATTTATCACCATTTACATAAATAAAAAGACATTAAAAAAATATGATCCTAAATAAATATAGTGATAATAAATATTAAAATTCTAACATACCAATTTAAACTTTAATTTTTTTCAAATTCAACCGAGTCTAAAGGCTTTGTAAAATTTTTTGCAAACTGATTTCTAGATGGTAGAGATTGTAAAACAATGTCATACTTTTTGACATGATATCTAATAAAATTCAATCAAATATAAATATAATTTGTTCTATAATTATTTATGGGGTTTTTAGAAATAGAAATTGCAGAATTATTATCATAATAGATAGGTAGTTTATCCAGATAAACACCAAAATCACATAATGTTTTCTTAATCCATAATCATTGATCACAAATACTATAAAAATAAATATTCATAGATTCTTCATTGGATAAAGAAAAAAAAAATAGTTTTTTCTTATAAGACTAGGAAATTAAAATTTTCCTAGAAAATGACACATACCTGATGTTCTTTTTCAGTCAATTCAACAACCTCCAAAATAAGAATCAGAATAAAATGTAAAATCAAAACTGTTATATTTTAGATAAAATAAACCAGAATCAACAGTTACTTTAACATATCAAATTATTATTTTGAAAGCATTAATATGACTTTCGTTTTGATATTCTTGAAATCTAGCACATAAAAACACTAAATATGATATCAGGTCTAGATATAGTTTAATATAGTAATATACCTATTATTCCTCTATAATATTTAAAATCAATAGATTTACCAAATGAATCAATATCTAATTTACAATTTTTACCCAAATATTTATTCATAGATTCTGGAGAATCAAGACAAAATATATTATGTAACTCCTTTGCATACATAGATTGATTAAGAAAAATTAGATCTTCTCTTTGAAAAATTTGATGTCCAATGACTAATTTTAATTCTCCCATTAAAGTCATGAAAAATTCAAAATACATAAAAGAAGAAAATTAATTACAGAGTATTTCACTAGATGATCCAAAAACAATATCATCAATATAAATTTCTATAACTAAAATATCATCAGATGTTCTTTAAATAAAAAGAGTTTGATCAACATTTCATTTCATGAAACCATTATCTAATAAAAGAAAAAAAAATCATTCATACCAAGTATGATGTGATTATTTCAGACCATACAATGATTTAAAAAATTTAAAAACATGGTTTTGAAATTTTTCACATTCAAACTAGGGGTAGAGAAATATAAACATCCCAAGTTATAAAACCATTTAATAAATCACTTTTTATATCTAGTTAATATAATTTAAAACCTTGAAAACAAGTAAAATCATAAAATCATATAATTTCCCCTAACCTGGAATTATATTCAATTAAAACATTATAGTATGCACCTTATTCTTGAGAGTATCCTTAAGAAACATGTCTGGCTTTGATTTTTACAATCTGTTTTGATTTATCCAGCTTGTTTATAAATATCCAATTAAATCCAATGACCCATTTAACATTATAAAATTATACTAACGGTCAAATATTATTTCTAACAAACTTATTTTATTCATATTTCATAAAAACAATCCAATTTTCATCTTTCAAAGCATCAGTAACATTAAAAAGATCAAAATCAAAAATAACAGCAGAATATTCACAAAAATTTAAAATTCAATTTTCTAATTTTAACTCCAGAATCAACATTGCTAATTAAATTTTCCATTGGATGATCTTTGTAAATATTCCTTGATTTTGGATCTTGTTGAGAAGGGGTATACTCTCACCCAGTTGATTAATTTATATCTTGAGTAAATTCTTCACAAAAATTAAATTCTCTAAACTCGTTGACATAAAAATTAGAATCAGAATTTAATTTAACATTATTTTTATCAAACATAACATGTATAGATTCTTCAATAATCATAGTTATTTTATTATAAACTCTATAAATTTTAATATTATTATAATATCTTTAAAAATTCTTCATCGTTATTAGCATCAAATATATCTAAATCGTCCGTTGAATTTAAAATAAAACCTTTAAAACCAAAAACACTAATGTAACGAACATTATGATTTTTATTTTTGAATAATTCATAAATATTTTTATTTATGAATGTCTAATAAGAAGTATATATGAAATATAATATGAATTAAACATGGCTTTGCCTAAAAATATTGATTCAAATTATATTCACATAACATAGTTTGATCCATTTCAATAATAGTTTTATTTTTCCGTTCTACAACACCTTTTTTATTTTGTGCTTAGGGTAAGAAAAAGTATAAAAATAGAAATTCTTTTAACATATTTTTTCAAAATCTCAATTAGGAAATTAAACATTGTTATCAATATGAATATAAATAATCATACAACCTTTTTCATTTTGAAATAATTTCCAAAAGCTATAAGTTTATTTAAAGTATCATTTTTATGAGTAATAAATTATTCCCAAGTAAATATATTATAATCATAACCAAAAACTAAAGTATATTTCCTTACACAAAGGCTGTAAATTTAAGTGGGATCAAATAAATATTGATGTATTAACTATAATGGTATATTATCCCTTATCTAATTTATGAATCTAAAAGAAATTTTGTGTTTCCTACCTTTTATGCAGTCATCGCAAACATGAAAATGATCTTTCTTCAAGCAAGTAAGTTGTAACACATTTTCCAATTTTGAGATCTTTTAAAATAATATAAAATTAATATGTCCTAAATGTTGATGCCAAAGGATGCTATAATTATGTACAATGTTCAAAACATTACATATTGAATAGTTAGTTCATAAAAATCAATAGTATAAGTATTATATTTTCTATTAGCACAAAATAATAACGAATCGTCTTTAAAAAATAAAAATTTATCATTTTTAAATTTAACTTCCATTCCATCATCACACAATTGTGATATACACATTAAATAACGTTTTAAAACTTAAACATATAAAACATTAGAAATAAAAGTATAATTGGATATGCCATATTTACTAAAACCTTTTACTTGGCCTTTGGAATTGTCTCCAAATATAATAGTGCATCTATCACATGTATTTTAAGTAGTAAAATTATATGGGACTCTGGTCATATTCCTAGAGCATCCACTTTACATGTACCATATGTCATTCTAGAGACATCCACGATATTTTCCCTACAAAAATAAATTACTTGAAAAAAAAATACCCAAGAAACATTGGGTCCAATTAGATTAGTAAGAAAATTTTTAAGCGCCCATAAAGAATTTAAACATTCATTGTATGTTACTCTAGATAATAATGATTATAAAATATTTGTTTTGGTAAATGACAACTATTTTTTAAATACAAGGTAACAATAATTTGTATAGTTTCCTTTCATGTCACATTAGAAACAAGGGACAGTTTAAGTATAACCATTTTTACTTTTAAAAAAAATGAGTTTTATACATTTGAGGTAATATCCTATCATAGAGAAAACCATCTTTATGATTATCGGTTTTTTTCGATGATATCATCTCATAATATTTTTTATTCCCATGAAAAAAGGAAGATTAACATTGTTTAAGACATTGAACTTCCTTTTTCAATTCTCAATCAAATCTTGAGAAGATTTCAAATTTTCATAAACATGTGAATGCGATGAAGAAGAAGAATTGTTACTTAGTTTTTTCATTCTATTACGAAGTATTTTATTTTTAGAAACAATAGTCACATTATTTTCATTAATTTTATTATATAAATCAGAACCATTGAAAATATCTTTTCATAATATTTTAATTTGATAGTTTAATTCAAAAATAGTGGGGTTTTTGGAATCACATTCAGAATATGAATATTCAGAATAAAAACAACAATTACTAAACTTATCTAGTGATTCCATAATGAAAAAGTTAGAAGATTATTTTTCATTTCTAGATTGTTAAATGGAATTAGATTCTTTTTTACAACACCAACTATTGCCCAATGCCTTTTTGTCCTTTTTATTGTTATCATTATTCATCAGTTTAGTAAAATAAGGTTTGATATCCCTATTATCCTACACTCATAATAGGTTACATCTGAGGCATTATAATTCATATCACCTTTCTTATCTTCCTTGTATTTTTCTTTATGATGGGTTTTTATAAAACCATTCTTAAATCCTTTTTTTCACTCTTCTGTAATCTCTAGTCACAATATGAGCCATATATTACTTTTCACAATCTGGTAGATCAGAATCAGTAGAGTCAGAAGAAACAACATTCATAGATTTAAAAGATACACATATTTTCCTCCTAAATAGTTATGTTGTTCAGTTCAATTTCATATTGAAGTATTTATATAATCAAATCATATAGGGTTTATGCATTGAAGTTATTTATTTCATCAATAGAAACCTTCAAGGCATTCCATTTCTTTAGTAAGGCTCATATTACTCTTTCAAAAAATACTGGGTATTTCAGAGCTTCTCCAAGTGAATTTATTCCAATCATAATGATTGTAAATCTGTGGAATATTTGTTTAATAGTTTCATCTTCACCCTTCATGAAGTCTTGGTACGCTGCACAAAGAATTCCATGTTTTTTAAGGATTAGTTTTTCAGATCCAAGGTGAGTAACTTGAATAATATTATATATTTCATGAGTTGTATTACAAGTAGACACATGATGAAAAAATCATCTATTAATAACACAATATAAAATAATTAAAACATTTTAATTAAAATCATATCTAGTATCATCAATTCAAGTAAGAGTATCTGGGTCAACTTCAGGAAGTGTATATTTATTTGACATGATAGACCAGTGCTCAATGATCAACTGTTTGAAGTAATCATCCATTCCGGATCACCAACAGCGATAATTATTACCATTAAAGTGAGGTATCTTTGGAGGTATCCAAGCATCATTTTGGTTTAATCATAACATCTTATAAGATATTGTCCTTAAACTGTTAGGTCTAGGAATGTTTTATCACAAATAAAATCACAAAAGACTCAAGAGAGGGATTTTATAATTCCAAAAGGAATAATATCTTGAAATAGATTGAAGGGTATTAAAAATAGAATAATATAGCTAATCAGTTCTATAAAGGTTTTCCCACTAATACCAATTGTTTGGTATCATATGGGTATATTGAAGGGGATAAAATGTTCTTAAGAAGGTAAACCTCTAATACCAATTGTTAGGTTAGATGGGGTAATGGAATATGGTCTAGAGGAGGTGAATAAACTAAATTATAAATTTTAATCAAATAAATTGACTAATAAAATTAATTATCAAAGTTAATTATTACTTTTAATTAGGAGTAGAAATAGTTAATAACACAATGTTGTTTTTTAATGTATTTCATTCTATAGTGGTACTAATTATACACTTATAACTCTATATATGGAGAGACAAACGTGTTCACTAAAAATGATTTTTAAGGGAGAATCATAACAAAATTACAAATCCTTTTCTAGGGGAGGGATAAACACAACACTGAATTTTGTATGGGGTCCACAACCTATAAAACATGAATTTAGACACAAGGTGAAACAACCCAAATAGTCCTGACTTTAAATACAGGGAGTCAAAAACCTTAGATCCTAAAATTATAATTAGGGATTCACATCCCGAGAAAAGAGAATAAGAAATAATTCTTTGAGGTGGAAACGCATAAATAGAAAAATATTGTGTGAGAGAGAGATTTGAAATAGTGTTATAGACTCAAAACTAGAGAATGAGAAGATAAAATAACTAAAGAACATTTACTAGTTTTTTATTATTATATAGACTCATCTCATCAAGGAAATTATAGTCGAAGTATAATTAATTCAGCCATTGAGAGATCATGCGGATCATGAAACAGAGTGTCGTAGGATGTTGTTGTAACATACAACATAAATAAAGAATAATACATATTCATATTTATTAATATATGTGAATTAAATATTAATTTTACTTTAAGGGGGATTCTATGTTCTATGGAGTACCTGATACGCAACAACATGTTTCTTTGAAATCTTATTTTTCACACAATGTTGAGTCATACTCATACATAATAATATAATATTATTATTTTAAATGGTAGTTAACCCCTAGACGATGTAATTGCGGGAAAGAACAGAACATAATACAATATTATTATAAATGTTTTTGAAATGTTTTTACATTTATCCAATAAATGTTAGTGTCTTTAAATGTGAATGAATCTATTTTTAAGCACAATTAGTCTAATATTCATTAAAAGGTCGATTTATCACCTTTAGATGGTGAACCATCATTAGATATAGTTTTTTTCACTTTTATATGTTCTATTTGAAAAAAAATATCTTCTTTAGAATCAGGAAATAAAAATTTACTTTACATATTTTTTTAGTATTTTTCTGATAAAATTCACTTTTTAATGAATAGTGAAAAATAATATATTTTAATTCAAAACTGCCTTTTAATATAATTTATTTATACGGTTAGATTATATTTTTCATTAGTTTTAATGTTTAATATTATTATATTTATACCAATTAATCCAATGTTTGTCATTGGAAAGAGTTTAACATTGAAATTAGACATAAATAAGTGTCAGTATTTTGATAGTTATTAGTTCTTAAAAACATGCTTTTGTTTTGAAAATGATAATTAATTTTAAATTGATTAATCCACCTTATTTGATTTTATTTTGGTAAAATATATATCCTTTTTTAATTCATAATATTAAATATATCGTAGGCTTAATTTTTTGTATTTTTGAGAAAACCTTCAATTTTTAATGAATAGTGAAAACACTAAGTAGTAGTTAAAAAACCAACCTTTTCATTTAAATGAAATTTTACCACTTCTGTGAATTGAATTTTAAAAATATGACATATATAGTTGTTATTATTAAGTAAAATGTGGTTCAACAAGATGAAATTAATTTTTGGTGAACAGTAACTTTTTCCTTTTATTAATCACAGTTAAAGGTAAATATGGTAATTAAACATAAAAAAATATTATAATAATATAAAATTACCTTAAAACTTTTCCTGACATTATTGTATGAGTAATACCTAGTAAATAAAATCCTTGGGTGAGACTTTTTTCCTTTGAAAGACACCTGGGTAAAATAATGATATTGAAAACTTTTTATTTAATGTAAAAAATAAAAATATCTTAAACATGTATTGTTTTGCTAAAACAATTTTAATGTGGAGTTATATTATTGATATATTTGACTATAAATATTAATGATAAATATGAAACAATTTCCTACATCATGGTACTTATAATTTTTAAACACCAAATAAATAAAATTATTTATGACACAATAAGGATCCAGTGTTTACCTCATTATTGAATGTTTTAAATGAATTAGATTATAAAAATTAGAAAAATATCCAAAACTAGTCCAATTCTTATTGGATGATTTAATTTCAAACATTAGTAATCATAACTTAGACTTTAATAAGTTTTGGACCTTTAGAAACCTAAAATAATTATATAATAAAATAATATTTTTGAACATTTCTAAAGAGCCCATCCACCCCTTATAAAAATCCATCACCTATAACCTATTACTCACACCTCTCAATCCCCTTGTATCATACAAAATCTACCCAAATAATCTATCATTATCCCTCTATTCCACCCATAATCCTTACCTTAGGTAGAAGGAACTTCAAAAAATCATTTTGGTTCAAACCAAAGGGAGTTACCTGATTTAAACGTAACGTCATCTTTTATGTTCTTTTATTTTATTTTATTTCTACAATGTAACACCCCAAGATTTTATGAAAAATATTCTTTTAATTTAATTAATGTATTGTGTTGTATGCTACACCAAGATTACCTTGCGCTATATGCAACACCGTATTAGCTTGCATTATACGCAATACCATTCTTGGATGGTGTTACACACAATTTTGATAATAGTTATTCTACGCAACCTTGAGTATATATATATATATATTAAATGTATAAATTAAATATGGTTGGATTATGTTATACGAAACAACGAAGGATTCTTTCACAACACGTAACCCGGACTTGGCTTGCATTACACGCAATCGCGACCTTCCTCGATAGCGTGTGTTGTACGCAATACCAGGTTTTACTAAACAACGATATATTATTATAATATTACTATGAACTAGCCGTTATGAATAGTATTAACTAAATTTTGAATTTTATAACATTATTATTCATCTTACACATTTTCTAGAACATGGTATAAGAACAAAAAAAAATTCGGGTAAATTAAGTATTTTTCAGAAAATGCAGTTTTGCAGCCTTTTGATGGTGCAAAAACATTAAATATAGTTTTTAACATGTTTATAAGTTCAATTGACAAAATAAAATTATTCTTTGGAATCAAGAAATAAAAATTTACTCTGGATAAATTTTTCATATTATTCTGGTAACTTTCATATTTTGATGAATAGTAAAAACATGCTATATTTTAATTAAAAACAACTTTTTCCATTGCAATAAATTATATGGTTAAGTTATAATATTTAATGGTTTTAATGAATAAATAGAATATATTTTTACCATTTAATATAATTTATGTCATTAGCATTGAATTTACATTAAATTCGTAGGTTAAATCAATTCAATCTTTTGCAATGTTTTAAAGAAAACCACATTTTCTTTCGACAACGGGAATAGTTTTAATTTAATTTCTGAAAATTTTGTGTATAGAATTTGGAAAAATGGAATCCATATTTGGAATCAGTGGGTCCAAATTATGTTAATAAGATACTTTTTATTTTTGGGAATTATGAATAGTAACTACGGTAAATTTTATTTACCGTAGTTAATGATAAATCAGGTAATTAAGGGTAAATATAATTTTATAAAATTACCCTAAAACATTCCAAAATTCTATTTAATGGATAAAAGTAGACCCATATAACCTAAGGGTCGGATTAGATTCATTTTATGGACTTTTGACCATGAAAATAATTTAATTATTACTAAAACCAAAGAAAGTGACAACATGTCACTCTCTTAAATCTTATAAGTATAATAATTTTAATTTAGTGATAAACATCATAAAACGTAAAACATGAATAGTATCCAGAAATCTAATAAAATTATAGACATCATGATAATTTATTTAGAATTTTTAGGGATTAAATAATTGTCATTAATGGTGAGACATTAATGATATAGAAATTATTTATTAAGTGGAAAATAAGTAATATAGTTTTTATTGATAAAATAATACCCATTAAAAGGCCCACAAACCTGACCAAAACTTATTGGTAGTGTATATATACACCTTAATCATCCAATGACCTAATATGTAACTGTTTGGAGCCTTATAAAAGTGATTATGACACTTATATTATTTTATTTTAAATGATGCCAATGTTGTCACCTTCATAATTTAATAAATATAACAATTTAAATATTCTGATTTTAATATGATAAATTCGAGTAAAAATATTATTGTAAAAGGTAATAGATATATTTTCATCATAGGATTTTATTTTTAATTTTTATGCAACAAAATAAGTATATTAAATAATTAAACAAAAATGTTGTAGTAATTATTTTATAAAGAGAAAAACCAAATAAATGGTTTTAAAAATAATAAAACAAAGATTATATGAACTATTTAATGTGATCCACTAATTTTATAGATACATATGACCTTTTATGAATCTATTAAAGCTTTTAGTTCGAACATATCTTCTGTATATATTTAATTTAAATTCAAATAAATGAATAGTGTCAAAATTGACACTATTGTTATTTTATAAAAATAACATATTATAAAATTGTTTAAAAATCACAAAAATATTTAAAAATTATAAATTGAAATTTATATGTTATATAATGTTATAAAGAAACAATTATGGAAAATTCACAACAAATAAGTAATTATTTTTTATAATTTAATATTTATAATTTTATTACCACAAATAAACCTAAATAGATTAAATAAGGATAAATCAAAATGATAAGGTTTAAAATAAGATCCAAACATGACTAAATTTGATTGGTTGAGGATATTACAACCCTATATCATCTAATATTATAATATGAGTCATTTCTGGAGGTTTTTAAGTGGGGTTAGATTTATTATAAATTAATATTTTTAAGAATTCCAAAGGTGCCCCTCTCCTCCCTTATAAAAGGGTACCTCCTCCCTCTCTTCCACACACCACTTTGAGCCTTCATTCTCGGCCAAACCCTACCCAATTCTCTTCTCCACTTCCCTAGAAACATCCTAGATGTCCTGGTCTTTTTCAAAGACCAATTTTAGTGCCCTAAGAGGAGGTCTCAAAGAGGCACTTCAAAGAAGAGGTAATTTCCGTTACCGATTCTTTCACCACTATTTCTTCTTCCACTTCTTCTTCTTAGGTTGTTTAATTATGAAGTAATAACATCAGTATCACTCATATACTTATATGTTATTATAAGTATGAAACAACCCTATTTCACCATCTATCCGTCCTACGGGAAACGAAATCACCGTGCGTGCGTACGTACAGAATACCGTCTCCACGCCGTGGTGTAATCTATTTTCCACCACCACCTTACTTGGATGGGTATAATGGTGTAAATAATAAATATATATGATTATTTTAAAGTGATATTGATTCTTATATATTGTATCATCCACTCCAATTCAATTCAATAATTATGGAAACAATATCATCGCTCGTGCGTACGTACGGACTACCGTCTCCACGACGCGATGAGATTCATTCTCCATGTTAACCATTTAAGAATGATTATAAAGTATATATAAGCAATAATAATGAAATATATGACATTATAATGCTACTGGATTTATGTATATATGTATGTCATCTACATAATTCCATTCAACTCAATAAGGAAACGAAAACAGCGTTCATGCGTACGTACGTCCTACCATCTCCATGAACGGTGTATTTCATTCCATTTATCGATCTATTATATATATATCTATATTATGAATATATATTATATATAAATCATGTTTTATATTCTGGAATTATGTAATCGTGATCTATGTAATCATATGAATAATTATGAGTCAAAACACGGATGACAAATGAAACGATTTTACCCAAAACACTCATTTACATGGAATTTACAAAAGAACGGGTAATATAAAGTCATAAGTGAACCATATATGATATCATAACAATGAATATTATTCTGTAATAAGTCGATGACATTATTTAAATCATTATACAGGAGGTTTGAATAAATACGAAGCATATCAGACATAAGGGAAGGGATAATTTTGCAAATCTCATTTTTATCCGAGATTTCTTATTCGTAATTATTTTCTAGTGTTATTGTTATCATCCATGTCCATGTTTACTAAAAATGGTTTCATGTTTTTTTAAAGTCCTTTTTACCCAATTTTTACTTTTACTACATGGTATGTAAGGAATCTTTCTTTTGTTTATGTTACGAGGTACTTTTTTGACTTTTCCAAAAAAAGTACAATAAGAATGTTTTTTTAACGTATAAGGCATGAAAGTATTTTTATGGATTTATAAAGCCTTATTTTCATGAAGCTTCATTCAAAAGATTTCATGACTATTTTTAACAAAAACATTTTCTTCTAAAATTTCATGACATTTTGTGAAAAGAAAAATGATTTTGAAGAAAAAAGGATATTTTCCTGAAGAATTCATTTAAAGTGTTTTATCAAAACCATTTTCATCTAAGATGAAATTATTTCACATGTGTATGTTTCAAGTTTAATTTCTCTATGATTTACATGGTATCACTTTTATTATGATGAAATGCCCATTTTTTATATGGATTATGAGATGATGAGATGATGTTTATGAAACCCATTTTATTCTTTGGGTTATGATGAATGTTTTAAGTTTATTTTGTGGAACAAGTAAGAATGATTTCATTATGAGATGGGTGGGACCTATATCTCTCTCCAATGCATTGGGTAAAGATTTATATCTCATGAGATAGACATGGATGGAACGGTAAGTTAATATGGTTCAGTGTTGCAGGACTGAAACGAGGAGTGAACTCGATTCAGAAAGGGACTTTGTCCACTAAGATGATCTTCGCAGCAATGCCTTGGCTACTATGGAAATCATGACATGTCATGAATGGTTACAAAAATTAAATGTTTTATTCCCATGAAATTTTATCATTCTTAATGTTTCTTTGTGATATATGCCTTACGTACTTCCAGGTTTTATGTCATTGCTCAAGCTTTTGATGTTTAAACATTATGTTCATGTTTTTAAGTTCAAATTTATATGGTATGTTTTATTTTATCCATGCTTACCCTTACTGAGCATTTTATCTCACCCTTTTTATGTTTTCTTTTCCCCAGGATATAAAGAAAGGTTTTAGTTATGAGAAAAATGGGAAGATCGTTATGGGAAATGTTGAAGATCTTTCACCACGATTAGAAGATTACGTTCCATGTTTCCAAAGACACTAAACTATTACAGTCCTTGTGCGTGTGTATTTTTTATGTACTAAGTATTCTGCAAAAGTAATGTAATGTCCATGTACATCAAGCTTCGGGTCGCTACAGTTGGTATCAGAGGGTGGTTTAGTCAACTTTTGGAAACTAGGTTGCGAAAACATTAGTGAGATCCGTAGAGATATTTCTAAGGTATTTCTAGGGATGCCCCTAAGGATAAGTATACATATAGGATATAGTCTTAGAACTATGGTAAAGATCTTAGAATTTAACATAAGATGTTAGATATTGAAGTTACTCCCCCTTTATTATGATTTTTGCCTCTAACACTATTCTTTTTGGGTTTTTGAAAATGGCTGGAAACAAGATGATTCACGATAATGGAGGATATTATGGAAAATGGAATGATATTCTTCATGAGAAACCAAATGAAATGGGATTTGGAAGTCCAAACAACATTATTATGATAAATCAAAAATCTCATAATATGATCAATAAACTCAAATTTTGTATGTTTCCTGACTTGTCTAATAAGAGAAATATGGAGTTTCATGATGATCATAGAGGAAATAAAGTTCAATTTCCCCTATCTAAATCATGTGGGAAGAGGCATCAAGGAGAATGTTTCAAAGGAATTGGAAGACGCTTTGGGTGTGGAAAAGAAGGACACAAAGCCAGTAAGTTCAAAGGAAAAGGTTTAGTTAACACCAGGGATGAGGATAATGGTATTGCTACGACATCAACAATGGTTAAATGTTTTAAATGTCGAATGTATGGGCATTATGAAAACCAATTCCCTATGGGAAAGTCTCTTAAAGGGAATTAGTATGGCCGTATGAGTAGTATTTATGTTGATGATGATGAAGAGACTACAAATGATATGTGAGTTGAAATAATTTTTGAATCTCAGTCAATGGTTTAAGAAGGTAGTGGAATGATTACATGTCTATCAAGTGTAATGTTGTATAAGTAATCTCATGGTACTATGGAATAAAGAGACATCTAAGGATTGTTACACTGTTGTCATTCCTTATGTATTGAAAGTGTGTGATGAATAGTACCAGTATTTTTGGAAAGTAGATGATATGCGCATAATGAAGAGATAAGGAGAAAATTAAATGTTTGATAGTATTCATGAGATCATGACTGATATAAGGAGACAGTTATATCATGGTTTGACTATATAAAATTTTTGGATTTTGGTATGCGGAAAGAGTTAACTTGTGACAACATTCATGTTTTCCCTAAGGTTTAATGGATATTCATTTTTCAAGAGAATACATGATTAAGGTATTCACATGATTGGAAGGTGACCAATAAGATAATGGGGGATAAATGATGGTTGGTTGATGAAATTTCATGTAATCGTTTTCTTTATATTATGAGCTTGGACTGATGTATTTTAGATAAATATTGGAATGGATTATGTTGGACATAAGATAGTATTGTTTAAGGATAGATTTTTTTTTTCAATATTATTGATGGGATGTTATAGTAATATAGTTTTAGAAAAAGGAGAACCTGTAGGATGGGCAACAACCCATCGCGTCGGACAAGGCTGTGGGAATCTAACCCACAACCAAAGTGTGACTAGCCTTTATCGCCTACCACTGGCCTACAAGAAGTCCCTGGTTAGTAGAAAATAGTTTTATTTTATTAAGCGGTATGATATATGAAGTATTAGTTAATTTTTGGAACCATATATGATTAATCTAACCATAAGATGGACTTATAACTTTTGATAACCTTTTGTTTGAAACACATGGAATGACCCATCATTCTATCACATGATCTGCTAACACATCACGAATAAAAAATTCAACTTCATTTCATTAAGGGATGAAGTGGAAATTGTTCAATTCACGAACAACAGTGAGATTGTTCCAAAATCATGCAAGTATTTCTTTTAATTCATCAACTTTAGGGAAATGATCTTGAAAACCAAAAATGTTGTCCTAGTTCCCTTATATCCGATGAATCAGATGGTACCTTAGATCATCAAAAATCAATAGCTTTGTGATTGTTGGCTTTTTCATAGCCATGTTCTCTACCACTCTCCATCATAACTTAATGGTTAGATTTTTCTTCCATATCCATATTTTCACCTATGTTCTCCTACATGGAAACCCAGTGATGAGTTAATTTGGGTAACCGTTACATTTCATACTTTAGTTTTTAAAGCCATGTTTTGGTATTCCTTTTAACGATATGGGTTTCTATTAAATAATCTTTCGAGTAGTAAACCATTTATAACCCCGAAGAATTTTGAGGGCGAAATTAATTTTAAGGGGGGTAGAATGTAACACCCCAAGAATTTATGAAAAATATTCTTTTAATTTTATTAATGTCTTGTGTTGTATGCTACACCAAGATTACCTTGCGCTATATGCAACACCGTATTAGCTTGCAGTATACGCAACACTATACTTAAATCGTGTTACACACAATTTTGATAATAGTTATTCTACGCAACATTGAGTGTATATATATATATATATTCAATGTATGAATGAAATATGGTTGGATTATGTTATACTAAACAACGAAGGATTCTTGCACAACACGCAACCCTGACTTGGCTTGCATTACACGCAATCACGACCTTCCTCGATAGCGTGTGTTGTACGCAATACCGGGTTTTACTAAACAACGATATATTATTATAATATTACTATGAAATAGCCGTTATGAAAAGTATTAACTAAATTTTGAATTTTATAACATTATTATTCATCTTACACATTTTCTAGAACATGGTATAAGAACAAAATAAAATTTTCGGGTAAAATAAGTATTTTTCAGAAAATGCAGGTTTGCCGCCTTTTGATGGCACACCCACATTAAATATAGTTTTTGACATGTTTATAAGTTCAATTTTACAAAATAAAATTATTCATTGGAATCAAGAAATAAAAATTTACTTTGGATAAATTTTTCATATTATTCTGGTAACTTTCATATTTTGATGAATAGTAAAAACACGCTATATTTTAATTAAAAACAAATTTTTTCATTGCAATAATTAATATGGTTAAATTATAATATTGAATGGTTTTAAAGTATAAATATAATATATTTTTACCATTTAATATAATTTATGTCCTTATCATTGATTTTACATTAAATTCGAAGGTTAAATCAATTCAATCTTTTGCAATGTTTTAAAGAAAAACCCGTTTTCTTTCGATAACGGGATTAATTTTAATTTAATTTCTGCAACTTTTGTGTATTGAATTTGGAAAAATGGAATCCATATTTGTAATAAGTGGGTCAAAATTATGTTAATAAGCTACTTTTTATTTTTGGTAATTATGAATAGTAACTACGGTAAATTTTATTTACCATAGTTAAAGGTAAATCAGGTAATTAAGGGTAAATATAATATTATAAAATTACCCTAACACATTCCAAAAATATATTTAATGGATAAAAGTAGACCCATATAACCTAAGGGTCGGATTAGATTCATTTTATGGACTTTTGACCATGAAAATAATTTAATTATTATTAATACCAAATAAAGTGACAACATGTCACTCTCTTAAATCTTTTAAGTATAATAATTTTAATTTAGTGATAAACATCATAAAACATCAAAAGTGAATTGTCTCCAGAAATATAATAACATTATATACATCACGAAAATTTATTTAGAATTTTTAGCGATTAAATAATTGTCATTAATGGCGATACATTAATGATACAGAAATTATTTATTTAGTGGAAAATAAGTAATATAGTTTTTATTGAAATAATAATACCCATTAAAAGGCCCCCAAAACAGACCAAAACTTATTGGTAGTGTATATATACACCTTAATCATCCAATTACCTAATATGTAACCGTTTGGAGCCTTATAAAAGTGATTATTACACTTATATTATTTTATTTTAAATGATGCCAAAGTTGTTACCTTCATAATTTAATAAATATAACAATTTAAATATTGTGATTTTAAGATGATAAATTCGAGTAAAAGTATTATTGTAAAATTTAATAGATATATCTTAATCATAGAATTTTATTTTTAATTTTTATGCAACAAATAAGTATATTAAATAATTATACAAAAATGTTGTAGTAATTATTTTATTAAGAGATGAACCAAATAAATGGTTCTAAAAATAATAAAACAAATATTATATGAACTATTTAATGTGATCCAATAATTTTATAGATACATATGACCTTTTATTAATCTATTAAAGTTTTTAGTTCGAACATATCTTCTGTATATATTTTATTTAAATTCAAATAAATGAATATTGTGAAAATTGACACTATTGTTATTTTATAAAAATAACATATTATAAAATTGTTTAAAAATCACAAAATTATTTAAAAATTAAAAATTTAAATTTATATGTTCTATAATGTTATAAAGTAAACAATTATGGAAAATTCACAAAAAATAAGTAATTATTTGCTATAATTTTGAATTTAGAATTTTATTACCACAAATAAACTTAAATATATTAAATAAAGATAAATCAAAATTATAAGGTTTAAAATAAGATCCAAACATGTCTAAATTTGATTGGTTGATGATATTACAACCCTATATCATATACTATTATAATATGAGTCATTTTTGGAGGTTTTTAAGTGGGGATAGATTTATTATTAATTAATATTTTTAAGAATTCCAAAGGTGCACCTCTCCTCACTTATAAAAGGGCACCTCCTCCCTCTCTTCCACACACCACATTGAGCCTTCAGGCTCAAAAAAACCCTTCCCAATTCTCTTCTCCACTTCCATATAAACATCCTAGTGGTCCTGGTATTTTTCAAAGACCAATTTTAGTGCCCTAAGAGGAGGTCTCAAATAGGCGCTTCAAAGAAGAGGTAATTTCCGTTACCGATTCTTTCACCATTATTTCTTCTTCCACTTCTTCTTCATAAGTTTTTTCATTATGATGTAATAACATCAGTATCACTCATATACGGATATGTTATTATAATTATGAAACAACCCTATTTCACCATCTATACATCCTATGGAAAACAAAATCACCGTGTGTGCGTACGTACAGAATACCGTATCCACGCCGTGGTGTAAACTATTTTCCACCACCACCTTACTTGGATGGGTATAATGGTGTAAATAATAACTATATATGATTATTGTAAAGTGATATTGATTCTGATATATTTTATCATCCACTCCACTCCAATTCAATAATTATGGAAACGATATCATCGCTCGTGCGAACGTACAAACTACCGTCTCCACGACGCGATGAGATTCATTCTCCATGTTAACCATTTAAGAATGAATATAAAGTATATATAAGCAATAATAATGAAATATAAGACATTATAAATCTACTGGATTTATGTATATATGTATGTCATATACTTAATTCCATTTAACTCAATAAGGAAACGAAAACAGCGTTCATTCATACGTACGGCCTACCGTCTCCATGAACGGTGTATTTCTTTCCATTTATCGATCTATTATATATATGTATATTCTGAATATATATTATATATAAATCATGTTTTATATTCTGGAATTATGTAATCGTGATCTAAGTAATCATATTATAAGGCCCCAACCATAAACCATACTTAATCTTGAGTTATTACAAGATTACACATTGACGATCTTTCCAGGTTTAGAGTTTTAGAGAATTAGATAATGAAACATGCATTACATTCCACATTTAAACAAAGTGGTTACATAAAAGACAGTATTCATTCTTCCCATTAACGGAAACATATTTAAAATAAAACATTTATTCTTTCTTGACACATCCTTGACACTATCATCACATAATGTACCTTTCCCTTGACCTGTGAAAAACATTTCAAAAACATGGTATGAGCATAAAAAGCTCAGTAAGGGTTATAAAAATATGGAAAGGAAACATGAGTTCATATTTACATAAGAATTAAATCGTACATTACCCATAAAACATAGGAACTCTAACATACCTCATAAAATCATGAATAAATCATAGAAATCATAAAGACATAAAGGTAACTTGAGGCATTCATAACTTTCCTACGTAGGGAGTAACCCTCTTGGTTACGTTTAGAATACCCAGCACAGTATATTCCCTAAATCTCTTACGAGAAACCTTAACGTTTAACCCCTTCGCGTTACCCAATGCATTGGAGAGCTATATCGGGCTCACCCGCCCTTAGTTTATCACGGAACCACCCGTTTTCATAACAATGCCCAAGAACCATAAATGTATCACATAAAACATGAATAAAGGAAATATAACATTTCCACATTTCAATCACAATATAACATTTTAGGATATTGAAATAATGAATCCATTAAAAAACCATTTTCAAAACCATTTAAAACATTTAATAAAGAGATTTTTGAATCAAAGTGTCCCATACCACCTTGTAGCTTTTAACATTTTAAACCATTGATATCCATATAAATAAATCCTTAAAACAATTTTGAAAACATGGATATTAATAAGAACAAATCATTAAAACATTTAAGGCAATATTTTGGTTACAGGGTTTTTACCAAAATTAAAGACACTTGAACACAATAATTGAGGAATAACATTTAATCAGAACTTTATAATATCGTGAGAATAAATGGATTCATGATATAATATTCCAAAGGACAGTATATACACCATATAAGAGTGAATTGGTGCATAACAACAATGATGTCTCAATAGAGATGTAAAATGTGATGAAATCCCTTATAAAGAAGGTATCCTTAAATTAAGGATAAGCCAATCTCAAAATTATGTGTGAAAAATATAAATACACCCAATACAATTAAATATTAAGTGAAAAAAATAAAAGTTCATTCAAACATATTCAAAGGATGACATATTCAATAACTACATGTTGAACCCAAAGAAATCAAAATTGGGTTCAAAAGTTCCCTTGGTAAAATTCGACAGCCTAACGGCGTCCCATCAAAAATTCAGAAAATGAGTTGATGAGAGATAAAAAGTGAATATAATCACTTGGGCATAAAATTTACATCAATCCGGATATATAAGAACATATCCCAACATAATAGTATGTGAATTAAAAGACATAACAAACAAAGTTTTTTAAAAATAGGGGGGTGAAAGGTTCCCTTACTGACTTGGGTAACTTTCGAAAAGTACACCCCATTGAAGAAGTGTTATACAATGAATATGTAAATACCCATAAATGGAATTATATTACAAAAGGAGTGTAATAATTGGCAGTACATAAACCACTCAAAGGAAATTTTGGCAAATGTAGCATAAATCTCACGGGAATAAAAGTGAGATGAAAAATCTCTTACAAAAACTCGGCAGCCTAACGTCGCCACTTAAAACTTCCAAAATGGATTGATGAGAGGAAATAGGGTCTCTCATCACATCACAATAATGTTTAAAGAAAGAGGAATATAAAAGAACATCCCCCAACACAACAAATAGGAGCTTAAAATAAGTGACATAAAGGAGAGTACTTAAAAAGAAAGAGAGAGGTTAGATCTCTTATGAAAATTCGGCAGCCTAACGGCTACACTCAAAACATCCAAAATGGATTTATGAGAGAGAATAGGGTCTCTCATAATATGTACATAAAAATTACAGTAAGATTAATATAAAATAACATCCCAATCACAAGAAATATGAGCTTAAAAGGACTGACATAAAAGAGTGTACTTAAAAAGAAAGAGAGGAGTAGGATCCCTTACCTCAAGTCCAACTTGTCTTGTTCGTTTCTTTATATTCCTGAATAAAAAACATTGGTAAGAATATAATTTCTTAACGACCTCTTATAAATATTATTATTCAGTTCATATCACATATTTTAATGTTATAATAATTGGTTAATAATATGAGTTCATATCAGACGTTTTTGTTGATGTTTGGTACTTGAGTCAAAAATTGAACTTGTTGGAAAATAATTTTCCATGTGGTTATAGGTACATCATATAAAGAATAGTATTGATGTTTTAAATATCATATATATCCAGTATAAATTCATTTTATACTATTAAATAGCATTTGGAGGTAAAAAACGAAAAGCACCGTTCATGGAGACGGTAGGCCGTACGTACGCATGAACGCTACTTTCATTTTTTTCTTTGTCATATTAACATGATTAAAAATAAATGATATATATATATATATATATTATAATTAAAATATAATATATATGTTATATAGGTCACATATGTTCATTAATTTCATTCTTTATACGTTCTATGTCTTGCTTGTACGAGTCACATCACTTGAGGGGACGGTAGTCCACACTTCCTCATATGAAATTATCGCATTTACACAACATGAAAAGAATAAAGGTATGGTTTAAATATAAAATAAAGAAGAATATAGTAAAAATAAATACCATATATATCATATATAAAATATAGTGACATCATAATGGCCACCTTTAAATGTATTAAATGAATATTGAACAATCATCGTTTTGTGAGGCAGAAAATCACCAACCACAGAAATAGTATGTTCTTTAACCATTAGACGAAGGTGTGTGTAAGTGTAGATATAATAATTCTTATAACAAAATACTATTATATTGAAGATACTGGAGATTTTACAAAAGAAATGAATAAAAATAGTTTAGGGGTTGGAGAAGCAAAGTAAAACAAAAGGACACAAGTGAAGACATTACCTTAAAATCGGGTAACTCCCTTTGGTTTGAGATCAAAGGCTACCTTGGAAAGACTTCTGCCCAAAGTTAGGCTTCAAGGAGTTAGAGAGGGATGTGGAGAGACAAAATGGGCAGGTTTTGGCCAAGCCAAAGGCTTTGGAAGTGTGGGTAAGGAGGTAGTGGTTGGGGCCTTTTATAAGAGGAGGTGAGGGGCACTCTTGGAAAGTAAATAAATGTTACTTTATTTTAGAATGATTTTCGGATTTTAATGGTCCCACATTGATGTGTTTTGCAGATAAGGTGATAAGGGTTCGAAATACACCCATACAATAGGTTTTGGACATGTGTAGGTCTTAGATTTTACATTATCTTTCCATTTTATTTAAATCGTTAAATAATGAGTTCATCGCTGTATCATTATGATGTCATAAATAATTTAATTTATTTAATGACTAAAAATTATAAAAAAAATACTATGATGTAGAAAATATTTTTATCTTTCCAATGACTATTTATAGTAAAAAAAATCATTTATTTAGACAAATTTAAAAATATTTTACTTAGGTGATACATTCTTTGTTACATTTAACATTCTTTAAAAATAAATAGATAAAAAGTCACTTTCTCAAAAAAGTGATTAAATGGGGCCCCCAAATTTGGAACAAGGCACACCATGGTCGGAAATGAGGCAACCAGTAGCCTTAGGACAGATGATGTGGTAATTTTTTATTATTATGATATTATCTTATTATCTTTAACTACCCGATTACTCATTAATCAAGATAATTAAAGATAATTACCGTCGTTACAATTCATAATGTCCAAAAACAAAAGAGTCTTAATTACATAATTTGTAACTTATGATTCCAAATATTTAATCCATTTTACCAAATTAAAAACACATAAATTGCAATAATTAATTAAAAAAACTTCCTGTTGTCAAAACAAATAGCGGGTTTTTTAGAAACAATATTTACGAAAAGTTTGGCACTTGTTTATGTCCAATTCCAAAGTGAAATTAATCCCAATGACCATAATTGAATGAAATGGTAAAAATATATTCCAATTACACTTTAAAACATATTAAAAAGATAATATAGCCATATAATTAAATTATATGAAAAAGCAGTTTTGATGTAAAATGCAGTATTTTTCACTATTCATTGAAAAATGAACATTGTCAGAAAAATACCAAAAATTAACCCAAGGTAAATTTCTATGTCCCAATAATAAATAATATGTTTATTTTGAAAAATATATCTTATAAAATTGTCAAAGTTTTGATTTTAAAAAATGGTTTTCCATCAAAAGGTAGTAAAATAATCTTTTAAAAATACTAGTGTATTCAATGCTTAAGATTCGATTCATTTGTATTTTAAGCCTCTAACATTTATTGGATAAAAGTAAAAACATTTAACACACATATATAATCATAATTTAGTTATTTATATTCATTCCCGCCAATACAACGACTATGTGTTAACTACTATTTAAAATAATTTTATTTTATTATTAGAGTGGAACGTAAGATTTCAAAGGAACTCGTTGTTGCGTATTGGGTAAGCCATCGAGCATAGCATTCCATTTAAGTTAATATTGAAATTTTTTCCACAAATAGGTATAAATATAAAAATTTCATATTCTTTATTTACCTGGGGTGTTACATCCTTCCCCCCTTTTGGAAATTGCGTCCTCGCAATTATAAAACTGGGCTTGGAAACATCATTGAAAATCCCACATCGGAACAAGATTCGGTAAAACAATCACTTGAAAATAAAGAAAGAGAAGTATAGAGGTCACCCGAGTTAACCCATACTAGGATTCCATGTAGGAAAACATGGACATGGAGGAGAAAACATAGGGTAATGTTCTGATGGAGAGTGATAGAAAACATGTTTAGGAGAAAGTTAACCACAAGAAAATCACGAACTTGTGATGAGTTAAACGGTATTCGATTCCCCAGTAGGAAAACTTAATAGACAACATTTTTGTTTTAAGTTACTTTTTATTGAGGAATTTATTCATAAGGAAACATAATTACTTATCATGTTGACTTTCAACTTTTATTAGATTTATTACACAAACTCATACTTTCCCCAAAAGATGAGTATTTAGGAAGACTTGTTCACATTAAGAGTGCTATAATCAACTTCTAGAGAACCACCTAATCAACAAAAGAGAACTATATACTTCCCATATATTTATACCTTAACCAAAACCAAAACCAAAAGGTTAGTACAAGATCAGATAATACAGAAAAGGATAACCCTTTATAAAAAGAAAATCTATTCTTAATCTCCAAAATTTGTCCAACAAAACCCAAAGTTCAACGAGGACCATTAGATAAACAATTTGTCCATAAAATCCTTCAAAGTAAACCAAACTAATATTGAAACCCAAAAATTTGAAGGTTTTAGTCACATAGTCTTCCAAGTTAAATCGTAACATTTATCTCCACACAACATCAGTTGCTCTTAAAGTCTCGTATTGAAGAGTAATTAACCTAATCACATATCCTCCATGATAGGATAATAAATTTCCATAGATAACCCAAAATCAAATACCTCTTAATTCATAAAATCATCTAACTAAAAAGAATCAGTCAAACTAACCAGGGACTTCACGTAGTCCAGTGGTAGGTGATAAATACCAGTTTCACTTTTGTTGTGGGTTCGATTCCCACAGCTTTGTCCAACGCAATGGGTTGTCACACGGTCTGCGTGTTTTCCTTTTTCCAAAACTATATAATTCTCAAATCATTCCCCAAAAAGAGATAAAATCATCAAAAATAACCATAACCTAATTTAACCTCAATTGTATCTCATGCCTTTCACTTCCATCATAACTTATAGTAACCCATAAATACCTCAAAAGTAAGGATC
Source organism: Viscum album (assembly GCA_963277665.1). Classification (NCBI taxonomy): domain Eukaryota; kingdom Viridiplantae; phylum Streptophyta; class Magnoliopsida; order Santalales; family Viscaceae; genus Viscum; species Viscum album. Next base: position 2,006,149,471 of record OY728126.1, on the reverse strand, counting down.
CTATAAACCCAAATGGTTCTTTATAACTATGTCCACAAAAGAACAGATAACTATTCCTTGAATAAAATTTTCATATATTAAACATCAGGGTTACACATACTATAAAATGTCTTCTAATGTAACCCCATCATCAAAAGAGACTTAATACTCTTAATAATTTCACCATAACTCTTGATGCCCTTATATGTTGACTTCATACTCCTTCAACATTCTTCATGATCCATTAACCATTCATTTCCAACTTATTCTGAAATACTTCTTTCCTACAAACAAAATCATGAATCATATCCTAAGATTCCAAAATAGGAAAACAATAGTTATGAAATAATCCATACCTTTGATTGGTCATTTTCAGTTTCTTCATCCGCAATCGGAATGGCATTAGGTATTGGTAAACAATCATTTGTACGATCTTGGTGATCCCATTCCCGAAACTTCTTCATAGGACATGTGTTTGCATAATGACCATGCACACCACATTTAAAACATTCAATTGATCCCTCAGAAAATACTTCTTTCCCTTTCCTCGAGTCAACTGGATACTTCCTTTTTCCATGGCCGGTTCTTTCTTTATGACCTTCATTTCCACATCTATAGCATATTTCTGTCCCTTTGAAACATTTTCCATGGTGTTTCTTTCCACATCTTTGACACATAGGTTTTTGAACACACTTACCATTATGATTATTACCTGTACTTCCATAGGTATTTGTTTCTCTCATATATGATGCCTTAGAGAAATAACCAAGGTTTAGGTGGTCAATCATTACTCCAGATAGTTGGTTGAGGATAATCACAATAGTTATCATTGTATCTCCCATATCATTCAGTTTCTTGCTCAAAAAACTGTCAAAGTTTCCTTCACATCCACTATGACTTTGGTGCCTTGTAGATCCATCGATTTACTAAAACCAAAAAGTTAATTGTGATTATATCAAAAAAACCATCATGTACTAATGAGGAAGATAAACACTAATATTTACTTACTCATTCACTTTATGTAAAACTAGGACGCTTTCTGAAATCCTAACCATTATGGTAATGTCACATATGCTTAAAGAATACCCTAACCTCAAAAGTTATCTAAACCGACCTTTGATACCAACTATAAGGCCCCAGCCTTAAACCTTACTTAATCTTGAGTTATTAAAATATTACACATTGAGGATCTTTTCAGGTTTAGAGTTTTAGAGAATTAGATCATGAATCTTGCATTATATTAAACATTTAAACAAAGTGGTTACATAAAAGACAGTATTCATTCATCCCATCAATGGAAACATATTTAAAATAAAACATTGATTCTTTCTTGACATATCCTTGAAAATATCATCACATCATGTACCTTTCCCTTGACCTGTGAAAAACATTTCAAAAACTTGGGATGAGCATAAAAAGCTCAGTTAGGGTTATAAAAATATGGAAAGGAAACATGAGTTCATATATACATTTGAATGAAATCATACTTTACCCATAAAACATAGGAACTCTAACATACCTCATAAAATCATGAATAAATCATAGAAATCATAAAGACATAAAGGTAACTTGAGGCATTCATAACTTTCTTACGTAGGGAGTAACCCTCTTGGTTACGTTTGGAATACCCACCACAGTATATTCCCTAAATCTCTTCGGAGAAACCTTAACATTTAACCCCTTCGCGTTACCCAATGCATTGGAGAGCTATATCGGGCTCACCCGCCCTTAGTATATCACGGAACCACCCGTTTTCATAACAATGCCCAAGAACCATAAATTTATCACATAAAACATGCATAAAGGAAATATAACATTTCAACATTTCAATCACTATAAAACATTTTAGGATATTGAAATAATGAATCCATTAAAAAAACCATTTTCAAAACCATTTTAAACATTTAATAAAAAGATTTTTGAATCAAAGTGTCCCATACCACCTTGAAGCTTTTAACATTTTAAACCATTAATATCAATATAAATAAATCCTTAAAATCATTTTGAAAACATAGATATTAATAAGAACAAATAATTAAATCTTTTAAAGCGATATTTTGGTTACAGGGTTTTTACCAAAATTAGAGACACTTGAACACAATAATTGAGGAATAACATTTAATCAGAACTTTATAATATCATGAGAATAAATGGATTCATGATATAATATTCCAAAGGACAGTATATACACCATATAAGAGTGAATTGGTTCATAACACAATGAAGTCTCAATAGAGATGTAAAATGTGATGAAATCCCTTATAAAGAAGGTATCCTTACATTAAAGATAAATCAATCTCAAAATTATGTGTGAAAAATATAAATACACCCAATACAATTGGTTATTAAGTGTAAAACAATAAAATTTTATTCAGACATATTCAAAGGATGACATATTCAATAAATACATGTTGAACCCAAAGAAATCGAAATTAGGGTAAAAAGTTCCCTTGGTAAAATTCGACAGCCTAACGACGTCACTTCAAAAATTCCGAAAATGAGTTGATGAGAGATAAAAATGGAATATCATCACTTGGACATAAAATTTACATAAATAAGTATATAGAAGAACATATCCCAACATAATAGTATTTGAATTAAAAGACAAAACAAACGAAGTCTTTTAAAAAGAGGAGGGTGAAAGGTTCCCTTACCGACTTGGGTAACTTTCGAAAAGTACACCCCATTGAAGAAGTGTCATACAATGAATATGTAAATACCCATAAATGGAATTATATTAAAAAAGTAGTGTAATAATGGTCAGTACATAAACCACTCAAAGGAAATTGTGGCAAATGTAGCATAAATCTCACGGGAATAAAAGTGAGATGACAAATCTCTTACAAAAACTCGACAGCCTAATGGTGCCACATAAAACTTCCAAAATGGATTGATGAGAGGAAATAGGGTCTCTAATCACATGAACATAACGTTTACAGAAAGTGGAATATAAAATAATATCCCCCAACATAACAAAGTGGAGCATAAAATAAGTGACATAAAGGAGAGTACTTAAAAAGAAAGAGAGAGGTTAGATCTCTTACAAAAATTCGGCAGCCTAACAGCGCCACTCAAAACTTCCAAAATGGATTGATGAGAGAGAATAGGGTCTCTAATCATATGTAAATAAAAATTACAGTAAGATTAATATAAAAGAACATCCCAATCACAAGAAATATGAGCTTAAAAGGAATGACATAAAAGAGTGTACTTAAAAACAAAGAGAGGAGTAGGATCCCTTACCTCAAGTCCAACTTGTCTTGTTCGTTTCATTATATTCCTGAATAACAAACATTGGTCAAATTATAATTTCGTAAGGACCTACTATAAAGAATATTATTCAGTTCATATCACATATTTTAATGTTATAGTAATTGGTTAATAATATGAGTTCATATCAGACGTTTTTGTTGATGTTTGGTACGTGAGTCAAAAATTGAACTTGTTGGAAAATAATTTTCCATGTAGTTATAGGTACATCATATCCAGAATAGTATTGATGTTTTAAATATCATATATATCCAGTATATATTCATTTTAAACTATTACATAGCATTTGGAGATAAAAAACGAAAAGCCCCGTTCATGGAGACGGTAGGCCGTACGTACGCATGAACGCTACTTTCATTTTTTTCTTTGTCATATTAACAGGATTAAAAATAAATTATATATATATATATATATATATTATAATTCCAGTATAATATATATTTTATATAGATCACATATGTTCATTAATTTCATTATTTATACATTCTATGTATTGCAAGTACGAGTCACATCACTTGAGGTGGCGGTAGTCCACACTTCGTCATATGAAATTATCGCATTTACACAACATGAAAAGAATAAAGGTATGGTTTAAATATAAAATACAGAATAATATAGTAAACATAAATACCATATATATCATATATAAAATACATTGACATCATAATGGCCACCATTAAAGGTGTTAACAGAATATTGAACAATCATTGTTTTGTGAGACAGAAAATCGCCAACCACAGAAACAGTACGTTCTTTAACCATTAGACGAAGGTGTGTGTAAGTGTAGCTCGAATACTTATTATAACAACATCCTAGTATATTTAAGATACTGGAGTTGTTACAAAAGAAATGAATAAAAAGAGTTAAGGGGTTGTAGTAGCAAAATAAAACAAAAGGACCCAAGTGAAGACATTACCTTAAAATCGGGTAACTCCCTTTGGTTTGAGCTCAACGGATTCCTTGGGAAGACTTCTGCCCAAAGTGAGGCTTCAAGGAGTTACAGAGGGATGTGTATAGAAAAAATGGACAGGGGTTGGCTGAGCCAAAGGCTTTGGAAGTGTGGGTAAGGAGGTAGTGGTGGGGGCCTTTTATAAGAGGAGGGGAGGGGCACTCTTGGAAAGTAAATAAATGTTACTTTATTTTAGAATGAGTTTTGGATTTTAATGGTACCACATTAATGTGTTTCGAGGATAAGGTGATAAGGGTTCGAAATCCACCCATAAAATAGGTTTTGGACATGTGTAGGTCTTATATTTTACATTATCTTTCCATTTTATTTAAATCGTTAAATAATGAGGTCATCGCTGCATCATTATGATGTCATAAATAATTTAATTTATTTAATGTCTAAAAATTATAAAAAAAATAATATGATTTAAAAATCTTTTTAGCTTTCCAATTACTATATATAGTCTAAAATATCATTTATTTAGACAAATTTAAAAATATTTTACTTAGGTGATACATTCTTTGTTACATTTAACATTCTTTAAAAATAAATAGATAAAAAGTCACTTTCTCACAAAAGTGATTCCATGGGGCCCCCAAGATTGGCACAAGGCATCCCATGGTCGGCCATGAGACAACCAGTAGCCTTAGGACATATTTTGTGGTCATTTTTTATTATTATGGTATTATCTTATTATCTTTAACTACCCGATTACTCATTAATCAAGATAATTAAAGACAAATACTGTCGTTACTATTCATAATGTCCAAAAAAAAAGAGTCTTAATTACATAATTTGAACCTTATGATTACAAATATTTAATGCATTTTACCAAATTCAAAACACATAAATTGCAATAATTAATTAAAAAAAACTTTCCGTTGTCAAAACAAATAGCGGGTTTTTTAGAAACAATATTTAGGAAAAGTTTGGCACTTGTTTATGCCCAATTCGAAAGTGAAATTAATCCCAATGACCATAATTGGATTAAATGATAAAAATATATTCCAATTACACTTTAAAACAAATTAAAAAGATAATATAACCATATAATTAAATTATATGAAAAATCAGTTTTGATGTAAAATGCAGTATTTTTCACTATTCATTGAAAAATGAACATTGTTAGAAAAATACCAAAAATTAACCCAAGGTAAATTTCTATGTCCCAATCATAAATAATATGTTTATTTTGAAAAATAAATCTTATAAAATTGCCAAAATTTTGATTTAAAAAAATGGTTTGCCATCAAAAGGTAGTAAAACAATCTTTTAAAAATACTAGTGTATTCAATGCTTAAGATTGGATTCATTTGTATTTTAAGCCTCTAAAATTTATTGGATAAAAGTAAAAACATTTAACACACATATATTATCGTAATTTAGTTATTTATATTCATTCCCGCCAATACAACAACTATGTGTTAACTACTATTTAAAATAATATTATTTTATTATTAGAGTGCAACGTAAGATTTCAAAGGAACTCGTTGTTGCGTATTAGGTAAGCCATTGAGCATAGCGTTCCATTTAAATTAATATTTATATTTTTCCCAAAAATAGGGATAAATATAAAAATGTCATATTCTTTATTTACCTGGGGTGTTACATCCTTCCCCCGTTTTGGAAATTGCGTCCTCACAATTATAAAACTGGGCTTGGAAACATCATTGAAAATCCCACATCGGAACAAGAGTTGGTAAAACAATCACTTTAAAATAAAGAAAGAGAAGTATAGATGTCACCCGATTTAACCCATACTAGGATTCCATGTAGGAAAACATGGACATGGAGGAGAAAACATAGGTTCATGTTCTGATGGAGAGTGATAGAAAACATGTTTAGGAGAAAGTTAACCACAAGAAAATCACAAACTTGTGATGGGTTAAACGGTATTCGATTCCCCAGTAGGAAAACTTAATAGACAAAATTTTTGTTTTAAGTTACTTTTTATTGAGGAATTTATTCATAAGGAAACATAATTACTTATCATGTTGACTTTCATCTTTTATTAGATTTATTACACAAACTCATAATTTCCCCAAAAGACGAGTATTTAGGAAGATTTGTTCACATTAAGAGTACTATAATCAACATCTAGAGAATCACCTAATCCACAAAAGAGAAAATATACTTCCCATATATTTAGACCATAACCAAAACCAAAACCAAAAGGTTAGTACAAGATCAGATAATCCAGAAAAGGATAACCCTTTATGAAAAGAAAATCTATTCTTCATCTCCAAAATTTGTCCAACAAAATCCAAAGTTCAACGTGGACCATTCGATAAACAATGTGTCCATAAAATCATTCAATGTAAACAAAAATAAGATTGAAACCCAAAAATTTGAAGGTTTTAGTCACATAGTCTTCCAAGTTAAATCGTAACATTTATCTCCAAACAACGTCAGTTTCTCTTAAAGTCTCGTATTGAAGAGTAATTAACCTAATCACATATCCTCCATGATAGGATAATAAATTTCCATAGATAAACCAAAAAAAAATTACTCATAATTCATAAAATCATCTAACTAAAAATAATCAGTCAAACTAACCAGGGACTTCACGTAGTCCAGTGGTAGGCGATAAATACCAGATGCACTTTGGTTGTGGGTTCGATTCACGCAGCTTTGTCCGACACGACGGGTTGTCACATGGTCTCCGTGTTGTCCTTTTTCCAAAACTATATAATTCTCAAATCATTCCCCAAAAAGAGATAAAATCATCAAAAATAACCATAACATAATTTAACCTCAATTTTATCTCAAGCCTTTCACTTCCATCATAACTTATAGTAACCCATAATTACATCAAAAATAAGGATCATATAAACCCAAATGGTTCTTTATAACTATGTCCACAAAAGAACAGATAACTATTCCTTGAATAAAATTTTCATATAATAAACATCAGGGTTACATATACTATAAAAAGTCGTCTAATGTAACCCCATCATAAAAAGAGACTTAATACTCTTAAGAATTTCACCATAACTCTTGAAGCCCTTATATGTTGACTTATTACTCATTCAACATTCTTCATGATCCATTAACCATTCATTTCCAACTTATTCTGAAATACTTCTTTCCTACAAACAAAATCATTAATCATATCCTATGATTACAAAATAAGAAAACAATAGTTATGAAATAATCCATACCTTTGATTGGTCATTTTCAGTTTCTTCATCCTCAATCAGAATGGCATTAGGTATTGGTAAACAAAAATTTGTACGATCTTTGTGATCCCATTCATGAATCTTCATCATAGGACATGTGTTTGCATAATGACCATGCACACCACATTTAAAACATTCAATTGATCCCTCAGAAAGGACTTATTTCCCTTTCCTCGAGTCAACTGGATGCTTCCTTCTTCCATGGCAGGTTCTTGCTTTATGACCTTCATTTCCACATCTATAGTATATTTCTGTCCCTTTGAAACATTTTCCTAGGTGTTTCTTTCCACATCATGGACACATAGGTTTTTGAACACACTTACCTTTATGATTATTATATGTACTTCCGTATGGATTTGTTTCTCGCATATATGATGCATTAGAGAAATCACCAAGGTTTAGGTGGTCAATCATGACTCCAGATAGTTGGTTGAGGATTATCACAAGAGTTCTCATTGCAGTTCCCATATCATTCAGTTGCTTGCTCAAAAAACTATCATAGTTTCCTTCACATCCACTATTACTTTGTTGCCTGCTAGATCCATCCATTTACTAAAACCAAAAAGGTCAGTGTGAGTATATCAACAAAACCATCATGTACTAATGAGGAAGATAAATACTAAGATTTAATTACTCATTCACTTTATCTAAAACTAGGACTCTTTATGAAATCCTAACCATTATGGTAATGTCACTTATGCTTAAAGAATACCCTAACCTCTAAAGTTATCTAAACCGACCTTTGATACCAACTATAAGGCCCTGTCCTTAAACCTTACTTAATCTTGAGTTATTACAAGATTACACATTGAGGATCTTTTCAGGTTTAGAGAATTATGGAATTAGATCATGAAACTTACATTACATTCCACATTTAAACAAAGTGGTTACATAAAAGAGGGTATTCATTCTTCTCATCAACGGAAAAATATTTAAAATAAAACGTTGATTCTTTCTTGACACATCCTTGACACTATCATCACATCATGTACCTTTCCCTTGACATGTGAAAAACATTTAAAAAACATGGGATGAGCATAAAAAGCTCAGTAAGGGTTATCAAAATATGGAAAGGAAACATGAGTTCATATATACATAAGAATGAAATCATACTTTACCCATAAAACATAGGCACTCTAACATACCTCAAAAAATCATGAATAAATCATAGAAATCATAAATACATAAAGGTAACTTGAGGCATTCATAAATTTCTTACGTAGGGAGTAACCCTCTTGGTTACATTTGGAATACCCACCACAGTATATTCCCTAAATCTATTCAAAGAAACCTTAACGTTTAACACATTCGCGTTACCCAATGCATTGGAGAGCTATATCGGGCTCACCCGCCCTTAGTTTATCACGGAACCACCCATTTTCATAACAATGACCAAGAACCATAAATGTATCAGATAAAACATGCATAAAGTAAATATAACATTTCCACATTTCAATCACAATATAACATTTTAGGATATTTAAATAATGAATCCCTTAAAAAACCATTTTCAAAACCATTTAAAATCATTTAATAAAGAGATTTTTGAATCAAAGTTTTCCATACCACCATGAAGATTTTAACATTTTAAACCATTATTATCCATATAAATAAATCCTTAAAACCATTTTGAAAACATGGATATTAATAAGAACAAATCATTAAAACATTTAAAGCGATATTTTGGTTACATGGTTTTTACCAAAATTAGAGACACTTGAACACAATAATTGAGGAATAACATTTAATCATAACTTTATAATATCATGAGAATAAATGGATTCATGATATAATATTCCAAAGGATGGTATATACACCATATTAGAATGAATTGGTGCATAACAACAATGAATTCTCAATAGATATGTAAAATGTGATGAAATTCATTATAAAGAAGGTATCCTTAAATTAAGGATAAATAAATCTCAAAATTATGTGTGACAAATATAAATACACCCAATAAAATTGGATATTAAGTGTAAAAAAATAAAAGGTCATTCACACATATTCAAATGATTACATATTCAATAACTACATGTTGAACCCCAAGAAATTGAAATTGGGTTAAAAAGTTCCCTTGGTAAAATTCGACAGCCTAACGGCGTCACTTCAAAAATTCTGAAAATGAGTTGATGAGAGATAAAAAGGGAATATCATCACTTGGACATAAAATTTTCATCAATCAGGATATATAAGAACATATCCCAACATAATAGTATGTTAATTAAAAGACATAACAAACGAAGTCTTTTAAAAAGAGGAGGGTGAAAGGTTCCCATACCGACATGGGTAACTTTCGAAAAGTACACCCCATTGAAGAAGTGTCATACAATGAATATGTAAATACCCATAAATGGAATTATATTAAAAAAGGAGTTTAATAATGGGAATTACATAAACCAATCGATGGAAATTGTGGCAAATGTAGCATAAATATCACGGGAATAAAAGTGAGATGAAAAATAACTTACAAAAACTCGGCAGCCTAACGACACCACTTAAAACTTCCGAAATGGATTGATGAGAGGAAATAGGGTCTCTCATCACATAAAAATAACGTTTAAAGAAAGAGGAATATAAAATAACATCCCCCAACATAACAAATATAAGCTTAAAATAAGTGACATAAAGGAGAGTACTTAAAAAGAATAAGAGAGGTTAGATCTCTTACGAAAATTCGGCAGCCTAACGGCGCCACTCAAAACATCCAAAATTGATTGATGAGAGAGAATAGGGTCTCTCATCAAATGTAAATAAAAATTACATTAAGATTAATATAAAATAACATCCCAATCAAAAGAAATATGAGCTTAAAAGGAATGACATAAAAGAGTGTACTGAAAAAGAAAGAGAGGAGTAGGATCACTTACCTCAAGTCCAACTGGTCTTGTTCGTTTATTTATATTCCTGAATAATAAACTTTGGACAAATTATAATTTATTAAGTACCTCCTATAAAGATTATTATTCAGTTCATATCACATATTTTAATGTTATAATAATTGGTTAATAATATGAGTTCATATCAGACGTTTTTGTTGATGTTTGGTACGTGAGTCAAATATTGAACTTGTTGGAAAATAAATTTCCATGTAGTTATAGGTACATCATATCCAGAATAGTATTAATGTTTTAAATATCATATATATCCAGTATATATTCATTTTATACTATTACATAGCATTTGGAGATAAAAAATGAAAAGCACCGTTCATGGAGACAGTAGGCCGTACGTACGCATGAACGCTACTTTCATTTTTTTCTTTGTCATATTAACGAGATTAAAAATAAATGATATATATATATATATATTATAATTCCAGTATAATATATATGTTATATAGGTCACATATGTTCATTAATTTCATTCTTTATATGTTCTATGTATTGCATGTACGAGTCACATCACTTGAGGGGGCGGTAGTCCACACTTCCTCATATGAAATTATCGCATTTACACAACATGAAAAGAATAAAGGTATGTTTTAAATATAAACTACAGAAGAATATATTAAACATAAATACCATATATTTCATATATAAAATACAGTGACATCATAATGTCCGCCTTTAAAGGTGTTAAAATAATATTGAACAATCATCATTTTTTGAGGCAGAAAATCGCCAACAACAGAAATAGTATGTTATTTAACCATTAGACGAATGTGTGTGTAAGTGTAGCTCGAATACTTCTTATAACAACATCCTAGTATATTGATGATACTGGAGTTTTTACAAAAGAAATGAATAAAGAGAGTTTAGGGGGTTGGAGAAGAAAAATAAAACAAAAGGACACAAGTGAAGACATTAACTTAAAATCGGGTAACTCCCTTTGGTTTGAGCTGAAAGGCTTCCTTGGGAAGACTTCTGCCCAAAGTGAGGCTTCAAGGAGTTATAGAGGGATTTTTAGAGACAAAATGGAAAGGTTTTGGCCGATCCAAAGGCTTTGGAAGTGTGGGTAAGGAGGTAGTGGTGGGGGCCTTTTATAAGAGGAGGGGAGGGGCACTCTTGGAAAGTAAATAGATGTTACTTTATTTTAGAATGATTTTCGGATTTTAATTGTCCCACATTGATTTTTTTCGAGTATAATGTGATAAGGGTTCGAGATGCACCAATCCAATAGGTTTTGGACATGTGTAGGTCTTAGAATTTACATTATCATTCCATTTTATTTAAATCGTTAAATAATGAGGTCACCGCTGCATCATTATGATGTCATAAATAATTTAAGTTATTTAATGTCTAAAAATTATAATAAAATTACTATGATGTAGAATATATTTTTATCTTTAAAATTAATATTTATAGTCCAAAATATCATTTATTTAGACAAATTTAAAAATATTTTACTTAGGTGATACATTCTTTGTTACATTTAACATTCTTTAAAAATAAATAGATAAAATGTCAATTTCTCACCAAAGTGATTCCATGGGGCCCCCAGGTTTGGCACAAGGCATCCCATGGTCGGCCATGAGACAACCCGTAGCCTTAGGACACATGTTGTGGTCATTTTGTATTATTATGATATTATCTTATTATCTTTAACTACCTGATTACTCATTAATCAAGATAATTAAAGATAATTACCGTCATTACTATTCATAATGTCCAAAAACAAAAGAGTCTTAATTACATAATTTGGACCTTCTGATTCCAAATATTTAATCCATTTTACCAAATTCCAAACACATAAATTTCTATAATTAATTAAAAAAACTTCTCGTTGTCAAAACAAATAGCGGGTTTTTTAGAAAACATATTTATGAAAAGTTTGGTACTTGTTTGTGCCCAATTCCAAAGTGAAATTAATCCCAATGACCATCATTGGATTAAATGGTAAAAAACTATTCCAATTACACTTTAAAACAAATTAAAAAGATAATATAACCATATAATTAAATTATATGAAAAAGCAGTTTTGATGTAAAATGCAGTATTTTTCACTATTCATTGAAAAATGAACATTGTCAGAAAAATACCAAAAATTAACCCAAGGTAAATTTCTATGTCCCAATCCTAAATAATATGTTTATTTTGAAAAATAGATCTTATAAAATTGTCAAAAGTTTTATTTAAAAAAATGTGTTGCCATCAAAAGGTAGTAAAACAATCATTTAAAAATACTAGTGTATTCAATGCTTAAGATTGGATTCATTTGTATTTTAAGACTCTAAAATTTATTGGATAAAAGTAAAAACATTTAACACACATATATAATCATAATTTAGTTATTTATATTCATTCCCGCCAATACAATGTCTATGTGTTAACTACTATTTAAAATAATATTATTTTATTATTAAAGTGCAACGTAAGATTTCAAATGAACTCGTTGTTGCGTATTGGGTAAGCCATCGAGCATAGCGTTCCATTTAAATTAATATTGAAATTTTTTCCACAAATAGGGATAAATATAAAAATGTCATATTCATTATTTACCTAGGGTGTTACACATATGAATTATTACGAGTCAAAACACGGACGACAAATGAAACGATTTTACCCAAAACACTCTTTAACATGGAATTTATAAAATAACGGGTAATATAAAGTCATAAGTGAACCATATATGATATCATAACAATGAATATGATTCTGTAATAGTTATATGACATTATTTAAATCATTATATAGGAGGTTCGGATACATATGAAGCATATCGGACATAAGGTAAGGGATAATTTTGCAAATCTCATTTTTATCCAGGATTGCTTATTCGTAATTATTTTCTGGGGTTATTGTTATCATCCATGTCCATATTTCCTAAAAATTGTTTCATGTATGTTCAAAGTCCTTTTTACCCAATTTTGACTTTTACTACATGGTATATAAGGAATCTTTCTTTTGTTTACGTTACTTGGTACTTTTTTGACTTTTCCGACAAAAGTACGAAAAGAATGTTTTTTTAACGTATATGACATGAAAGGATTTTTATGGTTTTATAAATCCCTATTTTCATGAAGCTTCCTTCAAATGATTTAATGACTATTTTCAAAAAAAAAACCCTTTCTTCTAAAATTGCATGACATTTTGTGAAAAAAAATGATTTTGAAGAAAAAAGGATATTTTCCTGAAGAATTCATTTAAAGTGTTTTATCAAAACCATTTTCATCTAAGATGAAATTATTTCAGATGTGTATGTTTCATGTTTAATTTCTATATGATTTACATGGTTTCATTTTTCTTATGATGAAATTTCCATTTGTTTTATATGTATTATGAGATGATGAGATGATGTTTATGAAACCCATTTTATTCTTTGGGTTATGATCAATGTTTTAAGTTTATTTTGTTGCACAAGTAATAATGATTTTATTATGAGATGGGTGGTACCTATATCTCCCTCCAATGCATTTGGTAAAGATTTATATCTCATGAGATAGACATGGATGGAACGATAAGTTAATCCGGTTCAGTGTTATAGGACTGAAACGAGGAGTGAACTCGATTTAGAAAGGGACATTGTCCACTAAGATGGTCTTGGCAGAAATGCCTTGGATACTATGGAAATAATGACATGTGCCGAATGGTTGCCACAATTACATGTTTTATTCACATGAAATTTTATCATTCTTAATGTTTCTTTGTGATCTATGCCTTACATACTTCCATGTTTTATGTCATTGCTCAAGCTTTTGATGTTTAAACATTATGTTCATGTTTTTATGTTCAAATGTATATGGTATGTTTTATTTTATCCATGCTTACCCTTACTGAGAATTTGAGCTCACCCTTTTTATGTTTTCTTTTCCCCAGGATATAAAGAAAGGTTTTAGGTATGAAAAAAGGGGAAGATCTTTATGGGAAATGTTGAAGATCATTCAACACGATTAGAATATTACGTTCCACATTTCCAATTACACTAAACTATTACGGTCCTTGTGCATGTGTTTTTGTTATGTAATATGTATTCCTCAAAAGTAATGTAATTTCCATGTACGTCAAGATTCGGGTCGCTACATACATCCCCCTAAACTCTTTTTATTACTTTATTTTATAATAAAACTGTTATCCTCAATATACTATGTTTTCATTATGGGAATTATTCTATCTAAACTTACACACACCCTTATCTAATGGGTAAATAACGTATTGTTTCTATGGATGTAGAACTACTACCTCACAAAAGGATGATTGTTCAATCATATCCAACCTCCTCTTATGGTGACCATTGTGATGAAACCGGTTTTATATGTGATATATATTATATTTATGTTTTCTCTATCCTTTTTTATTTTTTTCATTTACATCAAACCTTTATGGTTTCCATAATGGGTAAACACGATAATTTCATTTGAGGAAGTGCGGACTACTGCCCCCTCAAAGTGATATGACTCATTCTGGACATACGTAGAATTTATAAGGGATGTAGATAATGATATTATATATTATATTATACTGGAATTATAATATACCTATTTATCATTAAATTTTCATTCCATTAAAAATATGATATAGAAATGAAAGTAGCATTCATGCGTACGTACGTCTTACCATTTCCATGAATGGTACATTTCATTTCTTACCTGCAAATGTTATGTACTATTATAAATAAATATATATACAGGATATATGTGAAATATATGATATCTAAATCATGAATATCATTATGAAGATAATTTTGTTTTGACCACATGGACACCTTGTAAATATAAGAAGTTCATTTTGGACTCAACAACCAAATATCGACAAAATTACCATTATTAACTTAAATGATTACATAATGTTTATAAAATGGTAATAAGCGATATAAGAGGAATAATAAACATGAAAAAGGTTATTAAGAAAGTATAAATTAACATTACATTATTATTCATGAGATTAAAGAATGAACAATTCATTTCGGACACGAGGTAAGGGCTACGTCTCAATCTACTTTCATCGAAGCATATTTTGTTTTATAAATCACATTATTTTATAAAGTGTATAAACACCTTTGAAATTTCATTACATTCAAAGGGAATATTTTTCTATGAGGTGTTTTACTAAATGGAAAAAATTAATGTTTCTTTCAACGTAAGCGGTGAAAATGACCTTTTCTGCTGCTGTGAGAATTATTTGATATACGGATTCCTTAACAAGACATAATGTTTTCAAAAGAAAATAAATACCATATACTCTTTCACATATTTTGGTATTGAAAGTGGTTTTGATAATGGATTTGTTATTTAAATATATTTAAATGATATATTCTGATTAAAATGAGGGAATGTTATCTTTCCTTTATATTTGTTTTATGTGTTATGAATATGTTCCAGTTCATGGGAATTGTTATGTATATGGATGGTTCCATGATAAACCTAGGGTGGGTGAGCCCAAAATAGCTCCCAAATGCATTGGGTAATGTGATGGGGTTGAACATGAAAGTTTCTTTTAAGAGATTTAGGGAATATACTGTGATGCGTATTCCAAATATGAGTCCATACATAGCTATGAAATCTATAATGTAAGCATGTTATGGATGCCACAAGTTACCATTATGATTTGTGATTACTAAGTGTTATTGAAAAGTCTTATGATTTCATGAGGTATGTTAAAGAGATTATGTTTGGTATGTATTAATGAACTAATGTTTTCATTCATTATTTTATAACCGTTACTGAGCTTTTTATACTCATCCAATGTTTTTGAAATTTTTTCACATGACATAAAGATGAATAGGGTCAAGGATGGGATCAAGGAAAAGTAATGTTGTCTAAAACAAGGAACTAGACATGGCACTTTTTTTCATGAGTTTTTATTTTATGAAAAAACAGGAAAATAAGTAGGAGTGTCTACTTTGTAATTTTTGAGATGTAATATTTATGGCATAATTATCTAAAACTCTAAACATGAAAAGATCCTCAATGTGAATTATTCATTTAATTCAAGATTATGTACTGTTTTACGGTTAGGTCCTTATAGTTGGTATGAGAGGTCAGTTAAGAAAACTTTCGGAGTTAGAATATTTTTAAATTAATGTCCATAATTTAATGTATGGTAAGATTGAAATGATTTAGAATTTACATATTACCATGTTTCTTTTCCAAAGATATTTTTGTGTTCAAAATAGTTTTCCATAGAGGAAATAGGGCAGCTATGAATGGACAACATCAGGTGGAATACAACCTTCCAAATTAGTAACCTGAGACGGTCGGAATCGGAACTAAACAGTTTGTTGTAGTGATGGAACTGTTGACTCAGGCTATAAATGATGGTGGTATCCATGCATGACATCATCCATATCAATGATAGGGGAACATGTCATTAGTGGAGCATTTCATGAGGCAACATCCCCCATCATTCAGAGGATCATCTGACCCTATGATAGCTAATGGGTGGATTAAAGCACTATAAATTATTTTTGATGTCATGGGGTGTTCAGAACATTCCAAGGTTAATCTTTATGTTTACCATTTTAAAGGTGAATTTGATTAGTGGTGGTCGATGGTGAAAATATTATTGTTAATGAAGAGATTGTTGCTCTTGATTGGGATAAATTCAAAGCTTGGTTTCTTGAGAAATATTTTCCTATGGTGGATCATCTTCGGATGAAAAAACAATTCTTAGAATTGAGGTAAGAGGATGACTCGGTGGCTGCTTATGAAGTAAAATTCACTTGACTAGCATGGTATGCTTCAAATTTCATACGAGATATTGATAGTAAAATAAACCATTTTACTCAGGATTAAAGCCAAGTTATTGAAGTGAATCACCTTCTAATTAGATCAAAAGTTATGAAAAACATGTTCTATGTGCGGAGAAGGTGGAAATAGAGTTTGCTAAAGATCAGGTGGTCTTTGACAAACAACATAATAAGAGGTCGAGGTGGCAGATGAAAGGGAAGAAATATTCAAAAAAGACGAATTGTAAGAAACATAAGATTATATTTTGTGAAAAAATGTGGTAACAATCATGTTGGGGAATGTCTTTTGAATTTTGGTAAGTGATAAAGATGTGAAAAAATGGGACATAAGGATCATAATTGCACTGAAAAATATCAGGGTAATGGTAAGGAAAAATCTGATTTACAGTCAGCAAAATGTATTAACTGTAATAAAATGGGGCATTATGAAAATGAGTGTCCAATGAAGAACTCATCTGAGGGAAAGAAAAAAGAATACATGCATAAAGGAGTGTTTAAATCCATTGCATCTACGTCAAAAAATGTTGGGCCATAAAAAAAATTAGTATCTAGTACACTATTTGTTTATTCAGATTATAACAATGTGTTGTTTGATTCAGTGTCTACACACTCCTTCATTTATTAGATGTTTTCTAGTAAATTGGTAATTCAATATCAAGATATAAATCCTTAAATTTTGGTAAAAACACTAGGGGGAAATGTTGAGACAAAAAGAAATTATAAGAATATTCATGTCCATATGTGCATAAAGATTCTACCTATAAACCTTATTGTTTTTTCACTAGTAGAGTTTTATGTTATTTTGGGTATGGATTGGATTTCCATTTATCATACAAAGATTGACTGTAGAGCTAAATAGGCTTCTTTTCAGGAATATTTTCAGTTTTTATACAATAATAAACCCTTACTTTTGATATCATATAAGGAAGCTCAGAAACTAGTAAAAGATTGAAATGAATGTTACCTTGCACATATTCTTGAAAATAACGGAACTGTTCAGATTAATGATGTTCCAGTGGTAAATGAGTGTCTTGATGTTTTTCCTAATGATTTTCCTGGTATAATACCTGATTAGGAAGATGAATTTATTTTTCACTTAATTCTTGATTCTATGACAATTTCAAAACCCCCTTATCGAATGGCTCAAATTGAACTTTTAGATTGAAAGTAGAAATTACAGGAGTTATTAGATAAAGGTTTCATTCAACCTAGAAAATCCCCATGTGGTGCTCCTGTATTGTTTGTTTAAAAGAAAGATGGTTTAATGAGACTTTTCAATTATAATAGGTCATTGAATGACATCACTATTAAGAAAAAGTGTCATTTTCCTCATATCGATGATTTCATTCATCATTTCCATGAAGCTCAGTATTTTTTGAAGATTTATTTGAGGTCGGGGTACCATCAGTTGAAATTAAAGGAATCATACATTCTGAAACCACGTTTCGTACTAGATGTGGTCATTATGAATTTGTAATTATGCCTTTTGGATTAACCAATGCACCTGTTGTATTCATGGATCTTATGAATAGAATTTTCCTTGAGTTCTTGGATAAGATTTCAGTTGTGTTCATTGATGATATTTTGGTTTATTCCAAAAGTAAATAAGCACATGAAAAATATTTAAGGGTGGACTTGAAAACCTTAAAATAAAATAAATTGTTTGGGAAATTCATAAAGTGTGAGTTTTGGTTATAAGAAATTTCATTCCTTGGTCACATTGTTTCAAAAAATGGCATAACTATTGATCCTTCTAAAACAGAAGTTTTTAAAAAATGGCCAAAACCCACGAATATAACCAAGATCCATAGTTATTTTGGTTTGGCAGATTATTTCCAAAGGTTTGTTGAAAATATTTCATGGTTATCTAGACCATTGGATAAGTTAACTTGAAAAGGTGTAAAGTTCATTTGAACAAAAGAATGTGATGATTGATTTCAAGAATTGTAAATAAGATTGATGAATTCTCATATTTTGGAACTAACTTCCAAAAATAGTGAGTTTGTTATCTATAGTGATGCTTTGTTAAAATGAATTGGTCATGTCCTTATGCAGAATGATCATATAATTGATTATACATCACATCACTTGAAACCTCATGAGTTAAATTACCCAACACATGATTTGGAATTTTTTGCACTTGTATTTTCTTTAAAATTTTGGTGGAATCATCTGTATGGAGTAAAATTTGAAATATATATTGATCACAAAATTTAAAGTATATATTCACTCATAAGGAATTAAACATGAGATGGTGGAGATGGTTGGATTTAATCAAAGATTATTAATGCATAATCCATTATCTTCCATGAAAGGAATATAAAGTAGCTGATTCGTTGAGTCAGAAAAGTAATGCTACATTAACCAGGTTACGTTTAGAACAATATCCTTTGATTAAAGACTTGATGAACTTTGGAATAGAATTTGTTTGTGTGGGAAATTACTCTATTTTATTTTAGGTGTTAGTGAAATCATCCCTATCAGATAGAATTATTAAAGCATAGAAGGATGACAGTGAGTTGAAGAAAATGCTAGTGTTGGTTTAGAAGGGTAAGTTACCTAAATTTAACATTGACAAAGGCTATAGTTTGAGGTTTGGGAAGAGATTATGTTTGACTTGTGATTAACATTTAAAGAAAAAGTTATTATCTGAAGCTGATATTTCTTTGTTTTTAGTTCATGCTAGCAGTACTAAGATGTATAGTGATCTTCGGAAATATTACTAGTGGGATGGAATGAAAAGAGATGTTGTTGATTTTACTATGTTGTGTTTGAATTGTCAACAACTTAAAGCAGAGTGGCAGTTACTGGAATGGATTTTTCAGTCTTTACCAGTGCCAGAGTGGAAATGTTAAAATATATCCATGGAATTCGTTGTGGGATTTCCAAAGTCAACTTGTGGTAACAATGCAATTTGGGTTATTGTTAATTGATTGAATGAATATGCTCATTTCCTTCCTATTTAGTATAATTTTTCTCTAGATAAACTTTCTCGATTGTATGTTAAAGAGATAGTCTGGTTGCATGGAGTTCCCCTCTCCATTATATTTTATTGTGATCCCAGGTTTACTTCTATATTTTCAAAAGGCCTTCAGAAGTCATTGGGTATAGAATTTAATTATAGTATAGCTTTTCTTCCTCAATCAGATGGGAATTTAGAGAAAAAATTCAGACCTTGGATGATATGTTACGTGATTTCTCAATGAATCACCAGGAAAATTGGGACCACCGTCCTACTTTGGTTGATTTTTCTTATAATAACAGTTTTCATTCTAGTATACAGATGGCTTTATTTGAGGAATTATATGGGAATCGGTGTCCAAGTCTATTTTTTTGGGATGATGTAGGTGAAAGGAAAATGATGGAACCAAAAATGGTAGAAGAGACGGTAAAAAAAGTTTAGTTGATTCAAACACACATGAGAATATCTCTGAGAAGGAAGAAATGTTATGCGGATAACTAGAGAATGGATATTTCATTTAAGGGAGGTGATCATGTCATTAACAATGTTTCCCTATGGAAAAGCGTGATGAGTTTTTGTAAGAAGGGAAAGCTGGGTCCATCATTCATTGGACCTTATGAAATCCTAGAAAAAGAAATATGAGTTGTGTACAAAGTGGATTTACCTCTATGTTTATCCTAGGTTCACATTTTTTTTTCATGTTTCAATACTGTGAAAGTATATTACAGATCCATCTCATGGTTTGATCCCAATGGTAGTTCAGTTGGAAGATAATCTCTTTTATGAAGAACAACTAGTCCAGATTCTTGACCGAAGAGAGCAATTGTTGCAAAATAAGGCAATTAATTAGTTAAAGGTTTTTTTGGAAAAACCGTATGGTTGAAGAGGCAATATGGGAATCTGAAAATGCTCTGAGGGATAAATACCCCCACTTATTTTATATGTGAATAAAAATTTTGAGGATGAAATTTCCAAAATAGGGGTGGGATGTAGCATCCCAAGTAAATAAAGAATAATACATTTTCATATTTTTTGACATTTGTGAATTAAATTTTAATTTTACTTTAAATGGGATTCTATGATCGATGGAATACTTGATATGCAACAATGGTTTTCTTTGAAATCTTATATTGCACACAATGGTGAGTCATACAGAAAAATAATAATATTATATTATTATTATAAATGGTAGTTAACGCCTAGCCTTTGTAATGGTGGGAATGAACATAACTAACTAGAATATTATTATACATGTTTTTTAAAAGTTTTTACATTTATCCAATAGAAGTTAGAGGCTTAAAATGTGAATGAATATATTTTTAAGCACAATTAGTCTAATAATAATTAAAAGGTCAATTTAAAACAGTTTGATGGTGAACCCTCCATAAATCTAGTATTGGCCACTTTTATATGTTCTATTTGACAAAATAAAATTCTTCTTTAGAATCAGGATATCAAAATATACATTGGTTAAATATTTGGTATTTTTCTGTTAAAATTCTTTTTTTAATGAATAGTGAAAAATAATATATTTTAATTCTAAAAATCCTTTTAATATAATTTATTATATTAATATATTATCTTTTTAATTGGTTTAAATGTGTAATCAGATTATATATTTACCAATTAATCCAATGTTAGTCATTGGAAGTAATTTTACTTTGAAATTGGACATAAACAAGTGTCAATCATTAGATCGTTATTATTTATTAAAAACACGCTTTTTGTTTTGAAAAAGAGATTTAATTTTCATTTAATTAATCCATCTTCAAAGTTTTAAATTTGTTAAGATAGACAAAATTTTTGAATTCGGAATATCAAATATTTTCTTAAGTGAAATTTTTGGTATTTTTCTGAAAACCATCAACTTTTTTATGAATAGTGAAAACACTAAGTAGTAGTTCAAAACCGAATTTTTCATTTAAATGAAATATTACCGCTTCTGTGAATTGAATTTCAAAAATCAAACATACATGGTTGTTATTAGTAAGTAAAATTTCGTACAATATTATGAAAATAATTTTTGGTGAATATTAACTTTTGACTTTTATTTACCGGAGTTAAAGGTAAATAGGGTAACTCAAGGTGAAAACAATGTTATAATAATATAAAATTACCTTAACTCTTGTCCTAACATTATTTAATGAGTAATGGTCGACCAATACAATCCTTGGGTGAAACGTTCGGCCTTTTAATGCCACTGGGGTAAGATAATGGCATTAATAACTTTTTTATTTAAATTAAAAATAAAAATATCATAAACGTGTATTATTTTGCTAAAATAATTTTAATGTGGGGTTATATAATTGACATATTTGAATACAAAAATTCATTAGAAATATAAAAATAAATCTTAGATCCTATTACTTTATTTATAATTTTTAAACGTCAAATAAATAAAATTATTTATGACAGAATAAGGATGTAGTGTTTACCTCATTAATGAATGATTTAAATAAATATGATTACAAATATTAAAAAAATATCCAAAACCTGTCCATTTTTTATTGGATGATTTTTTTACGAACATGATTCATCTTATCTTATACTTTAATATGTATTGGACCTTTAGAAACAGAAAATAATTATATAATAAAATAATATTTCTAAACTTTTTTAAAGAGCCACTCCTCCCCCCTTATTAAAATCCCTCACCTATAACCCGTTACTCACACATATCAAGACCCTTGAATTGTCAAACATATTCCCAAATAATCTCTCAAGATCCGTCTATGCCACTTAAAATCTTTACCTTAGGTAGAATCCACTTCAATAAATTCTTTTGGCTCAATCTAAAGGGAGCTACCCGATTAAATCGTAACGTCTTCTTTTAAGTTCTTTTCTTTTATTTTACTTATAAAACCCCCTAAAATATTTTAAATCCTTTATTTTATAATATAACCAGTAACTTTAATAAACTAGGTTGTTTATATGAGAATAATTCTATCTACATTTACACACACCTCTATCTAATGGGCAAAGAACATACAGTTTCTGTGGACAGTGAACTACTGCCTCACGAAACGATGATTGTTCAATCTTATCCTACCACATATTATGGTGTCTAATGTGATGGAACTATATTTATATGTGATATATATTATATTTATATTTTCTCTATGCTTCTGTATATTTTCATTTATAGAATACCTGTATGGTTTCCATAATGGGTAAACGTGATAATTTCAATTGAGGAAGTGCGGACTACCACCCCCTCAACGTTATATGAATCATTCATGCCATACATGGAAAGTATAAAGGATGGAGTTAATGAAATTATAAATTATATTATAATTGAATTATAAAATACATATTTATCATTATTTTTTCATTCCATTAAAAATATGAAATAGAAATGAAAGTAGCATTCATGCGTACGTACGGCTTACCGTCTCTAGGAAAGGTGCATTTCATTTCTTACCTCCAAATATTACGTAAGATTATAAATAAATATATATAATGAATATATATAACATATATTGTATCTAAATCATGAATATATTTGTAGATATAATTAACTTTTGACCACATGGACAACTTCTAAATATAAGAAGTTCATTTTTGACTCAAGTACCAAATAACAAAAAAATGACCATTATTAAGATAAATGATTACATAATGTTTATAACATGGAAATACGTGACATAAAAGGAATAATAAACTTTAAAAGGGTCCTTAAGAATATATAAATTAACTTTAGTTTATTATTCAAGAAATTAGTGAATGAACTGTTCAAGTCAGACACGAGGTAAAGGACTTCGTCTAAATATCCTTTCATTGAGGAATATTTTGTTTTATACATGACTTTATTTTATATGGTGTATAAATACATTTGAATTTTCATTTCATTAAAATTGTATATTTTTCTCTAAGTCATTTTACTAAATAGAAAAAAAGAATTTTTCTTTTAACATAAGTGGTGACAATGACCTTTTCCGCCACCGTGAGTATTATTTTATCTATGGCTTTCTTAACAAGCCCTAATGTTTTTAAAAGAAAAATTAATACCATATACTATATAACATATTTTGGTATTGAAAATGGTTTTGATAATGGATTTTTTATGTCAATATATTTAAATGAGATATTTTGATTGAAATTTGGAAATGTTATATTTCCTTTATGTTTATTTTATGTGTTACGAATATGTTATGGTTCTTGGGCATGGTTATGTATACGGGTGGTTCTATGATAATCCTAGGGGAGGTGATCCTGAGATTGCTCTCCAATATATTGGGTAACATGATGGAGGTTAACATGAATGTTTGTCCTAAGAGATTTAAGAAATATATTATGATGGGTATTCTAAATGTGACTCCCTATGTAGATGTGAAAGCTTCAATTTAAGCATGTTATGGATGACATAAGTTAACTTTATGATTTTTGATTACTATGTGTTAATCATATATCTTATGATTTCATGAAGTATGTTATTGATCTTAGGTTATGTATGTATTGATGAACTAATGTTTTATTTTATTATTTTATAACCATTACTGAGATTTTTATGCTCATCCCAATGTTTTTTGAAATGTTTTTCATTGGACTTATAGATGAATAGGTCCAAGTATTGGATCAAGGAAAAGTAATTTTGTGAAAAACATGGAACTAGACATGAGACATTTTTTTCTGATTTTTTATTTTATGAAAAAATGGAAATTGATTAGAAGTGTATACATTGTAATTGTTGAGATGTAATAGTGATGGCCAAATTATCTAGAACTCAAAACCTGAAAATATTCTCAATATGAATTAATCATTTAAATCAAGATTATGTAATTTTTTATAGATGGGTTCTTATTGTTACATATTTCATAGTAGGTTCAAAGTTCAAATCACATTATCTTGTAAAAAATAGAGTATCAAAAATGCTAATGTGAGTCTTGCAATTTGTATCTTGCTATACATAGCGAGTTTTCTCCTAAAATTGAGAAAGATATATATAGAGTAGATATTCAGCAGTTACAGAAAATCTACTTCCTTTAGATATTGAAAATAAATTAATTCAAGAGAATTCATAAATTTCTCCATAAAAATGGCATAATAGTCTCCTATTTATTCTTATAGAATAAATCTCAAATTAAAGCATTCAGAATAATTTGAGTTCGTCTTTAGAAAATATTTTCAGAAATATAGAATTGTTGAATGATTCAAAACAACGATTTTAATCCACTCAAACTTCATTAAATTTAGGCAAAACTGTTTCTAAAAACTGTCATCACTATATGTTAGTAAATACAAAAAATTTGAATTTAATAAATTTTGAAACCTCCAAATTTATGGGAAAAATACGTTGAAGAATTATTATTTTTTTCCTTCAGAAATATTTCATGAAAACATGAAAAACTCTTCGATTATAATCCTTATATTTTCTGAGAATTTTTCTAGTAGAGAAAACCTTAAAAATAATCCTATTATATACAGAAAGTCACTTTTCTAAAAAAATTCATTGAATGAATAGTAAATTCGGAATGAACAGTAATGCATGGTTGATGAACCATAATTTTCACTATTCATGAATAGTACTCGGCATATGCATTGAACAATTGCATAGGGTTGATGAACAATACATTACAGAATGAATAGTAATGTAAGGTATTAACCATACTTTTCACAATTCATTAATAATAACTTATTGTTCCTGAACCATAATTTGAACTTTTCATGGACAGTAACATAACATAGAGAATGACCAGTAATGAAGAGTTGATGAAGAATACTTTGTGTAATGAATAGTAACATAGGGTACAAACCATACTTGGATCTATTTATGAACAATAATGTGGGGCTGATGAACCATACATTAACTATTCATTAACAGTAATGTAACGTAGAGAATGAACAACAATGTATGGTTTTTGAACCACACTTTTCTGAATGAACAATAATGTAGGGTTGATGAACCATACTTTCCACTATTTTGAATATAGGGTTGCCCATACACTGAAAAAACTGGATAATGTTCTTTAACAAACTTCATCAAATTTTTAAGGGAAACAACATATTCATACTTTAGAAAAAAATAATCATTTGTAGAAAAACCTATTGTCTTTCCATATATTCATGATTCAAATAAAACTGACATCTACTATTCCAAATATCATTGAAAAACAAAAACCACAAAATTATGAAAAACAATGATTATGAAAAATCAAACCAGAACATAAAACAATTTAAACACCATCAAAACACCATTTTTAGACTTCTATGAAAACTGACAAAATAAATATAAACAAGACGGATATCTATAAATTTATGTTTCATGAGAATTTTATATCTGTAGAAGCTATAGTGAAATAAATACCGAAACATTTTAAAATAGTTTTTCATAGAGTTTCTAATACTCAATTAGAAAATTAATTGAATATTTAGTGTAATAAAATGTATTTTTATACTTCAATATAAATTAATAAAATGTTTATACATCCCTTAGCTATCCAAAATAATAATAATAATTGGAATAAATTCAATGTATTTTAACAAATTATTAAAATTCATATAGGTTTTAAAATGAAAATCACATGTAATCAAACAAATGAAAACATGAACTTGGGAAAATAATCTCCTCAATTAATCAAACAAGTACTCACACAAACGAGAATACACATGAACAAACAACATACATAACCTCAAATAATTGAGTTATTAACTTTCACCAAATGCGATAATGAACACTATATACCTAACTTTAGTTATCCTTAATTAATAAGATATTATATTTTTTTATTCCATCTTTGGAAGCCCTTGTCCAACCAATTCAATCAATGATCTATCACCTTATCATAGGGATCCCGCAATCAAAATCATTAGAAAAACCTCAAACTCAATTGTTATGGGATAACTTAATAAATATTACTGGAAATTTATAAATTAAAATAGAGAAACATTGAGAACATATAATAATAACCTCACAAAAAATATTCTCTCAGAAAAGATATCTAAATATTACAATATGAAGTGCCCTAAGTGAAAATATATTGTAAAACATCCATCATAAGCTTCAAATTTTATGTTGGTTACTAAATTATTATTCTTGAGGTTTTATTCCTAATTATGGGCATCAATGTAATAGACTTTCAATATTCTAATTTTTCGCTTCTTGGGATATGTTTCAATGGCATAAAATACAATGTCTTCATCTCTCAATGGGTTCAATAAGACAATACGTTTTTATTGTTTTTAGTATCTACACTATCAAAATGATTTATATGAATTTTAATCATGTTGGATTAGTAAATATTATTCTTGTAGACTTTTTACATATCTATTTGGTGGGATTTTCACATCTTCATCAGATAGACTATGTACATCACCTTCTGGTAGACTGTATATATATTCATCTGATATACTTTTTATATGTCTTACCAACATTCTTTATATTTTTTAGTACAAAAAATTTATATATTTCTATTTTGATATAATTTTTTATGTCCACCTGATATACATTATATATGTCTGTCTAATATTCTCTGTTTATTTTAATACAATATAATATGAATATGTATGTCTAATATAATTTGTATATATTCATCTGATATACTTTTAAGTATCAATATAATATAATTTATAATCCTTCATCATTAAATAAATATAAACCCTTCCTCATAAATTGAGAATTCTCCATCCATTAAACCTTAAACATGGTAACATTAAGTATTACTACAAAAACTTATACTTGGGAGGAAATAAGGATTATAAATAGAAACATTATAAGATTAAATTGTGATTTTAAAAAGTAATAGTAGAAATATATCTTTTGACTCAACACAGTGGTCATGCACGACTTGGATGTATGGTCTGGTTGACCTTGTTCTAGTCATATAATTATCTCTGAGAGTTCCAAAGAAACATGTATGTGGGATCCACCAAATTTTACAAACCATAAAATCACTCCATGTAATTAAATTTAAATCTCACTTTCATACCAAAATCATAAAAATCCATTAACCAATCCATATAATTACAAGATTTCCAAAATGAAGCCAAAATGCATCAATAAATTTTAAAAACTAAAAATTTAATAATTGAAACCTATCTTCCCATGTATAAATTAAGGCTATAAGGTAAAAAGAGTTAGATATACTATTTTTGTACCTACCTCACTTGTTTTAACATTCCTAACTCTAATCTATCAATCAAACTCAAATTATATAGGGAACTCCATGAATTGACATTTCAAAAGTTCCTAGTCTATAATTCAATTTTTTTCATGAACCAGCCAAGTTCAGCCATGAATGGGGTACCTAATATGGCCCATGACAAGGCCCAAGGTTTATTTCACATAACCTTAGGCTGAAAAATTGTTATAGGAATCACATATAAACTAATAGGAATGATTTCTCCCAATAAATAAGAAAAAACATGGAATGTCCACTAGGAATTTTGGTATAACCTCTATATTTTTCAATTATCTATGCAAACAAAAATTAAATAGAAAAGAAATTACAACACAATAAAAAAGACACAACTATAACATAAAACCATAAAACTAAAAACAAATAAAACACTACAGTGGGATTATAAAAATAATAAAAATATAGAAATGTCAAGACATCATGAAAACTGAAATATCTGACATGATCTCAAAATTACCTCTATGGTCACCATCCATCATAAAATATAACTCACTCTTTGATAAACCAAGAACTAGCCCCATACATTTAAAATTAACTTGAGTCTACCGACACTGAGTGGAGAAAGTAGGGTGTGAGAATAACATCCTCATAAGAAATCACGAATGAGTATTTGAATTTTTATTACCCAAAATAGCCATCAATTATAGTTTCAATATACATGGATAAAATATTTTTTTATTAATTTATGATAAAAATACCATGAGATTTACTAGAAACTAATTTTTAAACCCACAATTTTCTTTGAAGAAATATTTAAATGATTTACCTATATTTAAACACAACGCTTTGGGGAAAACGAACTTCTAAAACAAATTATGAAAACAAACATTATTTTAATAAAATTTAACCAAATAGAACACACCACTATATAAAATAAAAATAAATCATTAAAACCATGAATGCAATGGATGGAAAAATCATGCTCCTAGAAGAAGTAATGAAACTAGGTAAATAGTAGTAAGTGGTACATATAATGAAGAAGCATTTTATAAAATGGAAATTGGTAGAACATATCAAGATATAATAATATGAATAAGTAATGGTAATGAAATTGAATATATAAAATAGGTAATATTAAATTATAAATAATCATGTTAAATTCCAAAATATCCCAATAGGTGATCCTAGATGTACTTGGATGGAATCATCAACTGAACTATCAATGAATTTCAAGTCTATAACCAATCAACTTCTCTAACCTAGCCACAATATTAGAAATCCTCTTTAGTCTCCAATACCATGAGGTATTTAGAAATTCTAATTATATATAAATATTAATGTCCACTCCATGAATCACTAAGATTCCTAGGATCCCCATGATGATAGTGATAAGAGGTGAGGTAATATATATCAACTCTCAAAATCAATACATATAGATGTAAAATCATTATCCCACCTACCCACACTAACAAATATGAATTCTCTATATGTTTTAAAAAACAACATATAAATCATATTAAATTATAACATCATAGATACATTTGGGTCATGAGGATTCCATTGGGAGTATAGCATAATGGAAAAAAATTTAAAAGGTACCAACTATGCCTTAACTTTTAAAAACAGTTACACTTTTTCAAAAAGCTTTTAAAATAACTTGTAAAACAATAAAATTTTAAAATATCCTTCTAAATGTTTCAAAATGTCCTCTTAGGTTCTTATTTAGGAAAATACTTTGAAAGTTATTTTTTAATTCATTTTGAAATCCAAGTGTCTCCTTTAGAGAACCCTTATTTGAAAACTATTTTGGATATCATACATTATATTAAAATACCTTTAAAATCATCAAAACTAAATATTTAAATAAAAGCACCACTTATATAACACACATGATAATTACATGTTAAGAAAAAAAGAATAAATATCCCATAAATAGATAAAACCAATAAAAATAAAAATAAAAATAAGATAAATCCATAAAAATTCAAAATAATTAAAATCAAATTCAAGAAATGACTCAATAATTTAATTAAAATCACAAGGAAACATACTAAATCCTAACAATTAATTAAATTACTAAATTCTTCAAGATATCCACTTAAGAAATTCCTCAAATAGCTAGCATTCACATTTATATTAAAAAAACCAATTTATGAGATGATGTAGTTTCTAAAACTATATAAATACTCCTCATGAGCTTCTAAAATGGTGATAATTTCAGAGAAATAATATTTGGAATGTCCATTAAATAATGGTCTATTAGTAAATGGATAACTCAAAAAACAAACATCCGTAGATATTTTTTGGAAAAAGATAAATTCTGGAATATGGGAAGAGAAGGTCCAAACATGGGATCTACACACCCCAACATCCGAAATCACAAATTTTTAGATAAAAATCCACCCTAGGGTTCATCCAATGTAAATACAATGAAAAGAAATTAGTGAGAACAAGATAATATGGAAGAAGAGAGGATAAAAGTGCCTTACCTCAACAATAACACCAAGAAATCAAGGTGGGTGATTCTTAATATACAAAATAAGATAAAATGATGATGTATCTTGGGTATCCCTTCATTCATGTTAGTCGTGTTGGGAGTAAGATTTCTAATTTAGGGTATTAATTTAAAGGGCATAATTGGGAAATAAGTTTTTTACAAAACTGAGTAAATCACATGGTTTAGACTCACTCTTTAGTGCAACTAGTGTGCCAAACTGCGCACCCTGTGCTGAAATGCAAACTTTATTATTGAAAACTGAAGATATTTTTACATAAAACTCAATGGAAAACATAATAATTAATAAATAGATAAAATTATATGGAATGTAATGTTCAGGGTGTGAGAATCCTATAGACCTAAACATCCTGATCCAGTGGAATACATACATAGCCTACTTTTAAAGCAAGAACATTTTTTATAGTAATCAATTCCTTGAAACTTATCATTAGTTTATTTGGAATCTATCATACATATAACATCATCAAAATATAAAATACCACAAAAAAATAATCAATTCTATCTTCATAGATCATTTTTTTATTTATTGAACCCTTCTTAATAAAAAGGTTATCCTCGGGGAATGGATCAAAGATATGGTGAGATAATATCCCAATAAGTGAAATGAAATGTTAATATAAAGAACATAATCATTAATATATATCATGATATCATCTTTTAATAAGTGGGATCAAATCATAGGAGCGTCAATGAGATCAACATATTTCTCATGAATCCATAACAAAGGAGGAATAAGAGGAAAATCTATAAATTATAATAAGAATGTGTAGAACATTAGTAAGTGGCACATGCGTAGTAATAAAACATGATAAAAAAGTCATGTATTAATACAAATACATTATATAATAATGGATATAGCTAATTATATCATTCCCATGCATAAAATTCTAAAATAAGTTCAATGTATCTTGAATTTTTTTTATATTATCGACAAAGTTAAATACATATTGTTCATGAATAATTATCTTAGGAGATATAAATATTTAAAAAATGTGTTAGATAAATAGGCCCACTCATCACATAATTATATAATCTATAGCATGTGTTCTACTAAAAATAACTCCATGATCATATTTCAATCTATAATAATAACATGTATAACCCATGATAAAAAATAAATAGGTACATAAAATCATTATACATAATATAATATAACCAATCATGTAATAATCAATGAAATAAAATTTCATTCACATGAAAATTAAGGGAATATTAAAAAGGTATATTTAATGTAAATAAAAAATTTGTTTTGAGAAAAATTTAGAAGTTGTAAACTATAAATAAATAATAGGATTCAAAATAGGACTTGGAAAGTGTTTCTGTAAGAGTTCCTTTACTATTATAATTATAAGAATTTTGAAATATAAATGGTATGTAAAAAATATAAACTACATGGATATATTGTGTATAAAAATTAAATAGAAAAATTAATTAAAAGCTCCTAAAAGATGAAAAAGATAGAGAAAGAGGTTCGTAAATAATATTATTATATGGATTGTTATATTCAATAAAAATAGAATGAATTGAATAATATCACGTAATGAAGAAATATAAATAAATAAATAAATTTGATATAAAAAATGACAAAAAATATGAATGAGGAGTATGAGATAAGAAAATATAAAAGGAATGGAAATTTGGATAAAAAACCACTTAAAATTTTTAATATGGTAAATATTGTGGACCAATCAACGATAGAATTTTTAAATCCAAAAAAATCATTGAAAAACATAATATAAAATTTTCATAAGATATCACATTGAACTCGTAGAATAGATTTGGTAAATAATAGCAAACATGATCAAAGATATAAGATTGAGAGATGAATCCCCATACCTTAGTTAATGTTTTTTATAACACTTTTAAAACTCTTATATAACAAAATTATGTATATGAAAATATAAATAAAAAATATATTATATTAAATTAAACTATTATTTATCAATTATAATCATTTAATTTTTTATTAACTTCTCATTAAAGATAAAATAGAAAAACAACATGTTTGTATTATTTATTCTTTTTTATGTATTAATTTGATTTTTTTGTTCACTAATCTTTATCTATAAGATAAATTACTTATAAAATCATAAGAATAAATAAAATTAAATATATGATATTATATATATATATATATATATGTTTTTTACTAGTCATGAAGGAAGTTATGTGTAAAAAATTGATAACATCTCCATAGGTGATTAAACCAACCATTTATGGGTTATGTTAAAAATGAGAGATATGTAATATATATTTTGTAAATAATTTATTAAAAATATTGAGTAATATAATATTATTTATATTTATATATATAATTTATACAAACTTTTCCTCAAGTTAGTGATAAATAAAAAATGGAAAATTTTCAAATTGGTGGAAAACCGACAATTAAGGGGACATCTCCAAAATTAGAATTATATATATATATATATATATATTATAAATATATTTTAATAATTTAACTATATAATAATGATTTTAATCTCTTATATAGTTGAAAATTCTATTGTTTAATATAATTAAAAATGAAATTATAATATAAGAGTATAGGGGAAAAATTAAATGATGTGGATAGAAGATTAGCATACTATTTAACAATAACTCATTTACTATAAGACTGAGGACATAAGGGATTGGATTTAGGTGATAAAAGAATATATCTTAGGATATAAGAATGATTAAAACAATTTAATTTAGAAAATATTAAGAATGATTATAAAATTGGAAAGTGACTTTCCATAGGGGTGAGAGAGAAAATTAATACTTGAACTACAACAGAATTTTGTTTTAAAACAATTAATAAAATAATATTTTATAACTAATTCTTATAGTTGTGATCATATTTAAGA
The DNA here is from genome assembly GCA_963277665.1 of Viscum album. NCBI lineage: Eukaryota > Viridiplantae > Streptophyta > Magnoliopsida > Santalales > Viscaceae > Viscum > Viscum album. The sequence continues at coordinate 2,006,116,063 of OY728126.1, read as the reverse complement.
ATATTAATTATATTGAATTAAAAAAATATTCTATCAGGAACCTTAATCCCTTTCACCCATGAAAATAAGTTTTATACTAACCTATAGAAAATAAATAAATAAAATATTCAAATATTGATTTTAATTATTAACATATCACTTTAGATTGTGGAATCTAATTTTTAGTTTTGGGAATTTATTTTATTCTTTTAAATGGATTGTTTATCTTATTAATCATAATTTATTCCATGAGAACTATTCTAGAATTTATGATGTCTTTATTACATCAATATAATGTCATAAAACCTTATGTTTTAAAATTTTATTCTTCTATTCACCCCAAAATTCGTGATTTCTATAAAAATAACAAAAAACATTCTTGTATAATTTCCACACCATAATTTCAAAAATTAAATTAATTTTATAAAAATAATGTTCAAACTTAGTTAATTTTACGTTTAAATATTAATTTGAAGATTTTGATTTTTAAAAAATATGTTAAAATATATTTTATTAAAAAAATACACTTTTAAATTCTTTGAGATTCCTAAATTGAATATTTATTTCATAGAATTATAATATTTATATTTACATATTTTATTTATATTAAATATTATTTTAAAGTCATTTTATTATTCTTATGATCATTGTTTTGTCTAAGGGTCAGGTCATTATTTGAATGGTCGTGGTACTATTTTAACTATTAAATTAATATTCCAATGGTAAAATTTTCTTTATATATACAATTAATACATATTATTTACTTTATTAATCATTCACAATGTTTTATCTCAAGGGTCTTAAAATATTCTGAAAATTAAAAACTATATTTCTATGATTTTGTTTATTTATAATATTATTCAAGGGTGTTATATTTCTAGGTGATAAATTCTTGATGGATTTTAAAATCCTACTTATGTTATTTATTTATTCTTGTTATCACATAATGATACATTTTTTTTATTTTATGGATTTTATTTATTATTTTTATGTAATTTGACATATTGATAAAACAAATTCATATTTTTCGTTATTCTATGATATAAATTTATTATACTGTACCATATTCCTAATATGGCATGATTTAATATTAATAATTATATTTTAATATAATGAATTCTATGTTATTACATTGTTTCCCCTTAAATAAATTCCTCTCTCACAATGTTCACTCATTAGTAAACATCTATTAATGTTTTATACAAATTGTTACAAACAATAATACCAACTAAAAAATTAATAGTATAATTTAAAAAACATAAGTTCATGATATAAAACAATGGTGATAGAGTTATGGTTTTGAACCTATATGTATATACTACGTATACTTGAATTATTTTTACAGAACTAATTTCTTTTACCCTAACGTTTCTATATCCTAATTTAGAAAAATTAAATTAAATATACTCTAATACCAAATGAGACACCCCCAGATCCACACATTTGGATTTGGTACAACACACAAATACTTTATATACAAAACATGAATATTTATTATAGTAATCCATTCTTATAATACTATGTTTTTAGTCCTTTTAAAACTATGTACATGTTATATCATCAAACTCTTTAATACCAAAAAAATAAATCAATTCATTCTTCACAGATATCCTATAAGTTGATCAAACCATACTTATAACATAGGATCACCAGGGAACATATATTAAAGAAAGTGAGAACTAAAATCCTAGTACATATAATGAAAAAAAATCATAATAAACATAATTAGCAATAGATATCTTGAGATCATCATGTAAAAACTTATGTCAAATAATAAGAGAGTCATTTAGTTCAATACTTACCTCACGAAACTATAACAAAGGAGTAGAGGAAAATAAAATGAATCATAATTGGGAATGTAAAGAATATAAGAATTTATACCATGCATAATAATTAAACATCATAAAAATAATTCAAGGTTTATTCAAAGATATTATAAAAAATATAAAAATATCACTGAATCATTCCAATGATTAACATTGCAGACTATCCTCACTACTTCATGCCTACACATAACATTATGAACAAAGATAACTACATCATATTCTTACATAATGATCTAATGAAATATAAAGAGATTCCTCATGCCTTATAATTTTTAATAATTTGATACTAATCCCTCACATCAATATATTCTCAATATCATGTATTTTATAAATAATGAAAAATAATGTAGTGATCAATGTAACATCCATAATCATAACAAATATATCCCATAATAAGAGAAAATGGGTTTCATAAAAACCTCATACATAATATAATAGATGAAATTATATAATAATTAGTGAAATTAATGTTTCTTTACAATACATTTTAAGCAATATACATATAGGGTGTTCAATGTAAATAAAAAATATATCTTCATAAATTTTTTGTAAAGGTAGACCATAAATAGAGAGTTGGATTCAAAATAGAAATTTAAAAGATTTATTTTAATAGTCTCTTTAATATTTTTATGATAATAATTTTTAAATATAAATGTAATATAAGAAATAGAAGAAACCAGAATATAAGTTGTATAAAAAGTCAATAGAATAATGCATAAAATGTTTCTGGAAGAAGATGGACAAAAAAGAAAGTATTTTGTAGAGAATATGGAATAATGTTTCATATAATTATATTTTAAAAAAATGGGAATATTAAAAATAATATACCAAATAGAATTAAAATTAAATAAGAAACTTTTATTGGATTAGTAATGTTCATGAAAGATAAATGAGGAAGATGAGAAATGTAAATCCAAAAGGATTCGCAATTTGCACGGGAAACCCCTTTATTAGGTTTATAATGTAAGAATTATGGAACAATCAGAAATATAATATTTAAATCACAAAAAAAATATATATGAAAATTTAATATATGTATTTAATATGATAGATCATGGAAATAAAAGAATAATTTTTGATAATGTAGATGGACCATGATTTGAAGACAAGAGACTGGGAGAAGAATCCCCTTACCTTGGGTTTTGTTTTGATTCATCATGTTTAAATATCATATATAACCAACATATATTAATTTAAACAATAATAAATAATTATAATACATTAATATTATATTTTTTTCAATAATAATCATTAGAATTCATTTTTTAATTTTTAATTAAAGATAAAATGGCATGATGGCATGTTTATTTGATTTATTTATTTGTGTTTATGTTTCATGGTTTTGATTAAATATTATTTATCCCATAGATAAAATATGTATAAAATCATAATTAGAATATTTATTTCCTAATTACATATTATATATAATTTATGGCAACCTTATAAAAAGAAAATTTCAGGTAAATAATAGACAACATCCTCGTAGGCTGTTAAAATGATCATTAATAGGACGTGTGAAAAGTGGGTGATGGATAATGAATATTTTCTATATAGTTTATAATAATTATAGAGAATCATAAAAACTTTTTATTTACATATATAAGTTATGTTATCCATCTCTAATAATGGGTTTAATTTGTTGGATTTTTACAAACACTCCCTTTATCATTTCATAAGTTTTAAGAGAGTCTGTTTATATTTAGTTGATTTAATACACAAACACACAAATATATATATAAGTATTATAGAATTAAATTTATTTTCCTAATTTTTATTAGGTGTGATATATTATTCATGATAATAAAACAATATGTTTTTTTGAAAACAATACACTTCTATAATTAATATTAAATTTGTAAAATTTCTTATCAATTTAAAAATATTACGCATTCATTTTAAATACCATACACAAATAAATTTTTATGTATTTCCTATATATAAATAATGAGTAAACTATATTTTTAGGCATTTATTTTTTTGTCTCAATAATATCATATAAATAAAACATTGATTTGAAACTTGCGAAAAACATTCATGTTACAATACATAATATATTTATTTACATATTTTTGAATGTTTTGTTATTAATATTAATTTGAGATATATTAAATTTCTATATATACATATATATATATATATATTATGAAAGTTAAAAAAAGAAAAACGTTTTAAGTGAAAAATATTGGGAATGTGAAATTTTAATATAAAACATCTGAATTAAGAAGATGGAAAAATAACAAAAAATTTAATAAATATATATATTGTTTAAAATAGAAATAATTAAATTAAAAACACTAAAATAAAGGGTTGATAAGAGTGATAATGTCCTAAAGAATAGAATAATGTAATATAAATAATTATAATACATGATTTTAATGGGGGTAATGTGTTGTGTAAAATTAATTTAAAACATGTATAGAAAAGAATTCATGTATGGGTGAGAAGGGGAGTTATAATTTTAGTGGGGCTACTTAATAAAATTATTCTATTTAATTTATTAATTTTTTTTAATAAGTTAGTAACCAACTCATTAATTTACAACATGAAAACCCAATGTTGTAATTTAAATGGATGGAATAAATGCACAGTTATGGGTAAAGTAAATTCGTCCCTCTACATGTGTATAGAGTAAAAATATTTTATATCCTATATTTATTACTAAAAAATAAATTAATTGGGATTTACATTACTATAATATAATATGCGTTCCATGTAATGTGTTTCTTAAAAACCATGTTCAGATCATGTGTCTAATGTTATTTAAAAATTTGATTATTCTTTCTTTTTTTTCCTAAATTTTCTATCAATATGAAAAACTAAATATATATCTGGATACCATATAAAACCTTTTTAGTGGTAAATTTTATGTCCTTTAGCCATAACATGAGAGTTATAAACCTTCAACTCCAATCTAACTCATGCACTATAGATTTTCACCAGGTGGGGGATTCGTTATCTCTCTTATAATTTATCTCTAAATTTGGATTAATCATACTTGAATCATATTGGGTCAATAAATGAGACAAAACATAGGAAGATAAGATAGTATAATTTACATTTCGTATTGTCAATTCATAATCTAAAAAATTATCAAAGAAAGGGAAAAATAATAATCATATGCGATTGATTAATAATTATTTTTATGAAATATAAATAAAAGAGAAAAGTGGATTATCGCCTGTTTTAGAATATTGAATACTATTTCATGCATATGGAAGTTAAGTATAATTTAATGCATAACATTATTATTGTATAATGATCAATAATCAATTAAAAATATATTTAGTATATAAATGTTATCACATGCAGTTTTATTATTCAGTAGTTATAACAATTAAATAAACGAGATAATGAATTTTTTCTTGTAGTTTAACGATTATTATTATTTCATGAATTAAAATAAATTAAATTTAATTGAAATTAGAAATATAATATAATAATTGTTCAATATGATGAAATTTATCATTATTATTATTTTTATAGTAATATAGTGGTTAAATATTAGAGTTGGGGGAACTATCACATTAATATATTATTGATATTTTATCTTATAATTCCATTGTTAGTTTGAAATTATATTTATTATACTTTCATCTCAATCAAATATAAATGAGTAACTATACAATGATTGAATAATGATATGTTGAATTATTAACCTTTATTAAATCACAATAATTGATGAGAGTGGGATGCACATGATTATTACTGAATGATTATAAGTGGGTATACAAGATCATACGTGTTTCTATAATATTTTTGGTATTTCCGATTAATTTACTATAATGTTTGTAATTTATTAGCTATGTAATAGTTTTCTTGTAGAATACATAACATACATAGAAATTGATATAAAACATAAATTAAGAATGATAAAATTGAATAAAGAAAAAGGAATGAGTAATTATTTTCGTTCTCCCTTGAATACTATGAATTATAAAATTATTATTGGAAGTATTTTATGTATGATATTTTATATTGACAAGATACTTCTTATATGTTTCTTTTTAATTAGAATCTATGTATAATTAATTTACTAATTAAATATAGAAATGAAACTGGTAGTTGCTGAAGATAAATGATTGGGGCTAAGTGAGATCATTCTGGTTGTGGTAGGGTTGAATGTCTTGATGTCATGGCCATAGTTGACCTTGATTGTGTGTTGAAATTATTTTTTATCCTATTTTTTATAATCGTTAAAATTATAGCCTTAATGTAAAATATCGTTAAACCAGTATAGTTGGAATATTTTTTGAGTAGTGGGATAGAGGCTTAGTGCAATTATGGTGACCGATATCAATGATGTAAGAATAGGTTGTATTGTTCAATATAGTTCCAGGGATAGCACTGGGTCTTTAAGAATGAGTTGAGTGCTACGATTTCTCATCAATTAATTATTGGTGTACTTTTTTTGTCTAATTTGGGTAGATATATGATATAAATATCTACTACCTATTGTACTATTATTATCTAGTGAATGTTAATTTTTATTATGGTATTTTTGATGAGTCCTATAATACCTAGGAATCTTGAAATGATAATAAAATATTAAAAGAATATGTATGGGTTTTGATGATCACAACTGATGATGACATACTTCAATAAAAGATAAAAATAATGGTATTCAAACCCCTAGTATTGGAAAATAATATGATTAATCGTGGTAATGGATATGATTTATTATTAATTAATGATTGGTAAATAATTAATATTAGATATTGATTATCTTATGCATGCTTGAGTTCTAAACCATTACAGTGGCAATCGAGGGTCTTGTTTAATTATAGAAGCATATTAGTCCAATAATAAGTAATTTTACTTAGTTTGATTGTGTGATATATATAATCCATCTTCTGATTTCACATGATTCACCACCAAATTCATAAGGGAAAACAACTCCAAAATTTTTTGGCAGGTGTTCTCTCCAATATCTAGGTTGGTGAGTTAATTTATGATTCACTTCTCTTTCTTCATTTCTTCCCTTTAGTGGTAGTATCATGTGTGAGCATATTAAAGATGTGATTGCATAAGGTGTGGAGTATAGACTAACATGGGATATGATGGATCTCGATTATACTATACATTTATGTGGGATATAATTGTAATGGCCCATTTCCTCATGATCCACCCCTTTTCCAAATTATAGGGTCCTATGGGGTCTCACCTCGTTCGGTATGACCGATCAGCGCACCCGATTGGGGCAACTGATTGGCGCGACCGATCAGCGCGTCCGATTGGGGTGACCAATCGGCACAACCGATCGAGGCGACCGATTGGCAGGACTGATCAGCGCGACTGATCGGTGTTATCCAGCCTTGTCAGGTTTTCCTCCAACAGTTTTCCCGTAATGCCTTTTTTTAAACCTTTTTGACCTTCTAAGGCATTTCAAGGACATTTTTAACCAATGATTAATATCCTAAAATCCCGAGAAACCTCCCTATTAAATAACAATTAATTCAGTCATGTGTAACCACCCAACCTTGTGGGGAACCACGATCCAAATTTAATGCCACCCAATTCTCATGTCCCGTAACAACAGGATCTTATCTATATATCGCACATGAATTTCTTCTTCCTTATTTTTACTCTTGGTTGGCTTCCTTTCTTCTTAGTACGTTTGGATCTCCCGACGCCCCTCCCCTGCAATTCGTGCATCCCCTATTCTTGGCACATGGAGAATAGCATCGATCATTGATCAATCAAGTAGGGATTTTCTCCATCGTCTCTCCTTTCTATGTATCATGTGGGGTGGGCATGCTTTTGCCTTTGTGGAAATTGATGAATCTGAACTCAACTAATATAATTAATGTACCTTTAAAGAATGAAAGGGGTTGGGATCAGTGTTCTTTTGTACTCTTTATGTTGATATGTGTTATGAATTGTATGAGCCTATGTTCACTTAAAATCATGGCCGTTGGTGGTCTTTCTTTGCGCACTAATGATCCTCGATGCTCCTGGATGTTTAAATAACCGTGACATGGAATTGGTTAAGTACGTATACTCGGTTAAATAAATTGAAAGCTCCAGGATCAACCCCTTTCTATTATAACCCCGGTTAAAGCACAATGGATTTGAAACCATGGAGTGTGCTAAATATTTTAAATCTAAAAATAAATGCATGGGCCTACCTTGTGTGGGTGGTAGTGGTTTGGTTTTTTTCTTCCACGGGACGATTGCGGGTGTCCATATGGTTTTCTTGGATGGGGGCTTAGATTTCTTGGGTGATATGGGTGGGGATGAGATCCCCTGTTGTTATACTTTCAATTGTTGTGAATCTGAGGCAGTGTGCTTACTCTGCTTCTATCCAGAACTGGGGTGGAATCCTCTATTGTTGAGAAACTGTTGGCTCTTGGATTTTGGGGACATGGGGTTGTGTCTCGGGGTTTTCTTTGGTTCCAGTACTTTGAGGGATCTCACTTATCCATTTGTTGTTGTGACATTACCAGATAACTGGGTGTGAATATTTATGTTGTTGTTTGACTTTCTTCTTTCTCTGGCTTGAGGATTTGCCTTCTAATTACCCATTAGTGTAGAATTCACCTAAATGGGGTTACATGAATATAAAAATAGGAAGAGTTTAAAGGGGAATTGGTTTTGGGAATGAGTTGAGTCTTGGCCATGAGTGCTGTGTTGTTATTTCATGAATGAGTAGTAATGAGGGTGTTTGTACTTAGGTTATGGAACCCCTAGGTTGGGATGAGTGTTTTTTACCTATACATATATCTGTAGATTTTATGTTTCTTATTTGCGCCCCAACCAAGTTGAGGACTTAGTGCCGAACACCCCATTTCATGGGGTGGGTGATTTTCCCAAAACTCCTATGAGTGGCTGGTTGTTGGCTCCTTTTCTGCTCCCTTTCCCGAATAACCCATGTGTAACATCCCCAGTAAATGAAGAATAAGACAGATTTCATATTTGTTAATATGTGTGAATTAAATATTAATTTTACTTTAAAGGGGTTGCTATGTTCGATAGCGTACCTGATACGTAACAACAGGTTTCTTTGAAATCTTACGTTGCACGCTAATTATATAATATTATTATTTTAAATGGTAGTTAACTCCTAGCCATTGTATTTGCGGGAATGAAAAAAACTAACTAAAATATGATTATACAAGTTTTTTAAATGTATTTAAATTATCCAATAAAAGTTAGAGGCTTAAAATGTGAATATTTAGCATAATTTACATTAAAAGGCTGATTTATCGCCTTTTAATGGAGAACCCTTTTTAAATATAGTTGTGGTCACATTAATAAATTCTAATTTACCTAATAAAATCCTTCTTGATATTAGGGAAATCAAATTATACTTTGGGTAATTTTTTGGTATTTTTCTGATAAAATTCAATTTTCAATGAATAGTGAAAAATATTGCGTTTTAATTCACAAGTTCCTTTTAATCTAATTTATTTATATTGTTAGATTATATTTTAATTTGGTTTTAAAGTAAAATTAAAATATATTTTTACCATTTAATCCAATGTTTGTCATTGGAATTAATTTCACAATGAAATGAGACATAAACAAGTATCAATCTTTTGATAGTTATTGTTTCTTAAAAAAATCTATTTGTTTTAACAACGGGAATTAATTTTTAAATTACTTAATGCCACTTATATGTTTTGAATTTGGAAAAATAGACATCATTTTTGACTTTGGAATATAAAATAATGCTTAGGTTAATTTTTGGTATTTTTCTGAAAAACATTAATTTTTGATGAATAGTGAAACCACTTAGTGGTAGTTAAAAAACTAACTTTTTCTTTTCAATGAAATTTTACCACTTCTGTGAATTGAATTTCAAAAATCCGACATACATGGTTTTTATAAAGAAGTAAAAATGTGGCTCACTAAGATGAAAATAATTTTAGGTGAATAGTAACTTTTGACTTTTATTTACCACAGTTAAAGGTAAAAATGGTAATTCATGGTAAAAAGAATATTATAATAATTCAAAATTACCTTAACACTTGTCCAAAACTTATTGGTTGAGTCATGGACGACCACGGGCATCCTTGGGTCGATTTTGGGACTCCTTTGATCCACTTGGGAGTGATAATGTCAATTTAGATCAATTAATTTAATGTAAAGACAAAATTGACATTAACAAAAATCATTTAGTAATTAATTTTAATATGGTGTGATATAAGTCCTACTTTTGACTATAAATATTTTTCGGAAAGTTAAAACAATTTCATGTATTATTGTATTTTTCTATAATTTTTAGACATTGAATAAATTAAATTATTAATGAGACAATAATGATGCAGTATTTACCTCATTAATAAATGATTTAAATAAATAAGATTATAATGATTAAATTATTATCCAAAACATGTCCAATTCTGATTGGATGACTTTATTTCGAATATGAATCATCTTATCTTCGACCATAATGATTTTTGGACCATTAGAAACCGAATATCATTATATAATAATATAATGTTTTCACACTTTTCTAAAGAGCCCCTCCCCTCCCTTATAAAAAGAGACCATTTCTAACCAATTCCTCACACCTAAGAAGCCATTTGTCTCATCCAAAAACATCCCAATTAATCTCCCTACATCCATATCCTCCCCCTAGAAGCCTTACCTTAGGAATAAGGCACTTCAACAAGTCATTTGGTTCAAACCAAGGGGAGTTACCCAAATTAAAGGTAACAGTTTCTCTTAAATTGTTTTCTTTTATTTTACATCTCCAACCCCTAAACTCATTCTATTATTATATTTCGTAACAACACCAGTATCATAAATATACTTGGATGTTTTTATGAGATGGATTCTAACTACACTTACACACAGCTCCATCTAATGGATGAAGAACATAATGTTTCTGTGGATGGAAAACTAACGCCTCACGAAACGATGATTATTCAATTACATCTTACCGCCTCTCATGGTGGCCATTATGATTTAATAGTATTTATATATGATATATATTATGTTTATGATTTCCTTATGCTTCTGTAATTCCCTTTTTATAGCATGACTTTATGGTTTCCAGAGTGGGTAAATACGATAATCTCATTTGAGGAAGTGCGGACTACCGCCCCCTTAAAGTGATGTGATTCGTTATGGCATTATGTGGGATGTATAAAGGATGGAGTTAATAATATTATATATTATATTATACTGGAATTATAATATACCTATGTATCATTATGATTTAATTCCATTAAAATAAGAAGATAGAAATGAAAGTAGGGTTCATGCGTACATACGACTTACCGTCTCCATGAACAGTGCATTTCCTTTCATACCTCTACATGTTATGTACTATTATAAATACATGTATATGCTGGATATATATGATATATATGATACCCAAATAATGAATACCATTCTGGATATAATGAACCTTTGACCACATGCACAACTTGTAAATATATGGTGTTCATTTTTGACTCAAGTACCAAATATCGACAAAACGAACGTTATTAACATAAACGGATGAATAACAATTATAACATGGTAATAAGTGATATAAAATGAATAATAAACTTGAAAAAGGTTCTTAAGAAAGTATAAATTAACTTTAGTTTATTATTTAGGATATTAAAGAGTGATCGAGTCAAGTCCGACGCGAGGTAAGGGACTTCGTCTCAATCTCCTTTCATTGAGGTATTTTTAGTTTTATACACAACTTTATATTATACGGTATATAAAACCAGTTGAATTTTAATTTGATTCAAATGGAATCTTTTTATACAAATTGTTTTACTAAATTACAAAAAGGAATGTTTTTTTAACGTAAGCGGTGACAACGACTTTTCCGCCGCCGTGAGTATTATTTGATCTCTGGCTTCCTCAACAAGCCGTAATGTTTTTAAAAGAAAAAAAATACCATATACTCTTTTATGTATTTTGGTATTGAAAATGGTTTTGATAATAGATTTCTTATGTCAATATATTTAAGTGATATATTTTGATTGAAATTTTTAAATGTTTTCTTTCCTTTATATTTTTTGAATGTGTTATGATTTCTTTTTGGTTCTTGGGCATTTGACGGGTGGTTACGTGATAAACTAAATGACGGGTGGTGCCGTGAATACCAAGAATGGTGGTTATGTTATATCCTCCAATGCTTTGGATATGGAAGTCAGTCGTATGGCTATTCCATTTAGTGATATGTGTGGAAGTCGACCGTATGGTTATTCCATTTAAGTATGTTTATGTCCCTAGTTACCTTTATATGTTATGTGTTCTTTATATGGGTTTTATGGTAATCTTTTTGTTACAAAATGTTATGTAATTATCTTTTATTCAGTGGAGAGTATTTACTAATTCATAAAGGTGAAAAGTATTATGTATGTTAAAGTTTTCATGGTTTACTTGTTGTTTTGAAAAACTAACAGTTTTACTTCTTTGTGTATCCTTTACTGAGATTTTTATGCTCATCCCATGTTTTTGAAATGTTTTCCACAGGACATAAAGTAGAATATAGTCAAGGATGGGATCAAGAAAAAGTAATTCCATCTAAAACATGGAACTAAACATCACTCTTTTTTTCAAGAGTTCATGTTTTGTAAAAAAATGGAAACTGAGTAGAAGTGTCTACTTTGTAATGTTTTGAAATGTAATAGTACTGGTCTAAGTCTCTTAAACTCTAAACATGAATAGATCATCAATGTGAATTATTCATTTAATTCAATATTATGTGAGGTTTAAGGCTGAGTCCTTATAGTTTGTATCAGAGGTCAGTTTAGATAACTTTAGGAGTTAGGGTATTGTTAATGTAATATCTATAATGTAATTTACGTTAATATTAAAATCACATAGAATTTAAAGATTACCATGTTACTTCACCTAAGATATTTCTTTTTTTAGAATGGTTTTCTGTAGAGGAAACAGGGTATCTATGTTGGGATGACATCAAGAGGAAGAAAACCTTCCAAATCAGCAACCTGAGATGGTCAGAATTGGAACAACATAGTTTTTTGTAGTGATGGAACATTTGACTCAGGCAATAAATGGTGGTGGTATCCGCGCACAAGATCAGCCAGATCAACCACAAAAGAACATGTCAGTAGTAGAGCATTTCATGAGGCAACATCCCCCATCATTCAGAAGATCATCTTACCCTGTTCTAGTTGAAGGGTGGATTAAAACACTGGAAAAGATTTTCTATGTCATGGGTTGTTCCGAACATCAAAAGGTTAGTCTTGTTGTTTACCATTTTGAAGGTGAAGCTGATCAGTGGTGGTCGATGGTGAAAAATATCAGGGATAGTGAGGAGATTTATGCTCTTGATTGGGATGAATTCAAAGGTATGTTTCCTGAGAAATATTTTCCTAAGGTGGTTCATCTTAGAATAGAAAAACAATTCCTAGAATTGAGGCCGGAGGATGATTCAGTGGCTACTTATGAAAAAACATTCACTCGATAGGCAAGGTATGCTCTGAATTTCATCTGAGATCTTGATAGTGAGATAAATTTATTTTACTTAGGACTGAATCCACGATATCGAAGCAATTTAGCTTCTCGTGAGTTCAAAAGTTAGGAAAAACTTGTTCGATGGGTGGAGAAGGTTGAAATGGAGATTGTCGATGAACAAGAGTTATTTGACAAATAAGAGAATAAGAGGTCCAGTTGGCAGGAAAAGGGGAAGAATTCATCTATGAAGCCTAAAGGTAAGAAAACTAAATATCCATATTGTGAGAAGTGTGGTAAAAAGAATCATGGAAAATGTTTATCAAAGACTGGAAAGTGTTTCTGGTGTGGTAAGTCTGGTCATAGAGCTCATAACTGTAAGGAAGATGAACAATAAGGCAATGAAAAGCCATCAGTAAGATGTTTTAAGTGTAATGAAATGGGTCATTATGCAAATTACTATCCAGAGAAGAAGTCAACGGAGGGAAAGAAGGCATACTACAAGTAGAAAGGGGTGGTGAAATACTTTCGAACTAATTTAGCAGATGTTGGGCCATCGAATGAAGTAGTATCAGGTACACTATTTTTTTGTTAAGATTATACCAATGTGTTGTTTGATTCAGGGTTTACACACTCTTTCATTTCTGAAATGTTTTCTAGTAAATTTTGAATTCCATCTCATGATATGAATACTGAACTTATGGTAAAAACACCTGGTGGAAATGTTGAGACAAAAATAAAACATAAGAACATTCCTGTCCTTGTGTGCTGAAATAATCTACCTACAGACCTTATTTTTTTCCTCTAGTATAGTTTGATGTTATTTTGGGCATGTATTGGCTTTCTGTTTATCATTCGTAGATTGATTGCAGAGCTAAAGAGGTTTCTTTTTAGAAAGATTTACAGTTTGTGTACAAGAATGAACCCTTTCTTTTGATAACATATCAGGAAGCTGAGAAACTAGTAAAATATGGAAATGAATGTTACCTTGCACATATTGTTGAAAAAAAAGAAACTGTTCAGATTAATGATGTGCCAGTGGTAAACGAGTACCTTGATGTTTTTGCTGATGAGTTTCCTGGAATTATACCTGATCGGGAATTTGAATTTACTGTTGACTTTGTTCATGATGCTAAGCCAATTTCGAACCCCCGTTATCGAATGGCTCAAATTGAACTTTTAGAGTTAAAGAAGTAATTGAAGGAGTTATTAGATAAAGGTTTCATTTGACCTAGCACATCACCATGGGGTGCTCCTATTTTGTTTGGAAAAAGAAGGATGGTTCAATGAGACTTTTCATTGATTATAGAGAATTGAATAACATCACTGTTATGAATAAGTATCCTTTTCCTCATATCGATGATTTGTTTGATCAGCTCCAAGGAGCTCAGTATTTTTTGAAGATTGACTTGAGATCGGGGTACCATCTGTTGAATGTAAAGAAAGCAGATATTTCGAAGACTGTGTTTCGTACTAGATATGGACATTATGAATTTTTAGTTATGCCTTTTGGGTTAACCAATGCACCTACTGTATTCATGGATCTTATAAATAGAATTTTCTGTGAGTTATTGGATAAGTTTGTGGTTGTGTTCATTGATGATATTTTTGTTTATTCCAAAATTAAGGAGGAACATGAAAGTCATTTATGGGTCATCTTGAAAACCTTAAAATAAAAGGAAACATTATGGTGAATTCAGCAAGTGTGAGTTTTGGTTACAAAAAATTTCTTTCCTTGGTCACATTGATTCAAAAAAAATGGTATAACTGTTGATCCTACTAAAACAGAAGTCATTGAAGAATGGCCAAGACCCACAAATATAACCGAGATTCATAGTTTTCTTTTATTGGCTGGTTATTACCGAAGGTTTGTTAAATTTTTTTACAGTTATCTAGTCCAATGACTAAGTTTCCTCGAAAAGGTGTTATGTTCATCTGGACAAAAGAATGTGATGATTGTTTTCGGGAATTGAAAAGAAGATTGCTGAATGCTCTTGTTTGGGCACTGCCTTCCAGAAATGGTGAGTTTGTTATCTACAGTGATGCTTTATTGAATGGACTTGGTTGTTTCCTAATGCAAAATGATCAGGTAATTTCTTATGGTTCACGTCAGTTGAAACGACATGAGTTAAATTACCCTACACATTATTTGGAATTAGCTGTTGTTGTTTTTGTTTTAAAAATTTGGAGGCATCATTTTTATTGAGTGAAGTGTGAAATATATACTAATCACAAAATTTTTAACTATATATCCACTCATAAAGAATTGAATATGAGATAGAGGAGATGGTTGGAATTAATCAAGGATTATAATTTCCCGATCCTTTATCATCCACAGAATGAAAATAAAGTGGCCGATGCTTTGAGTGGAAAATGTAATGTATCATTAACCGTGTTATGTTTGGAACGAGATACTTTGGTTTTTAATTTGATTAAATTTGGAAAAGAAGTTGTTGGTGAAGGAAATTCTTCTGTTTTGTTTTAGGTGTCAGTGAGATCATCTCCATCGGACAGAATAAAGAAAGTGCAGAAGGAAGACAATGAGTTGCAGAAAAAGGTAGAGTTGGTTCAGAAGGGTATGATGCCTGATTTTAATATTGATAATGATCCTATTTTGAGTTTTTAAAGAGATTATGTGTGCCTTGTGATTCATACTTGAATAATGAGTTGTTATGTGAACCTCATAGTTCTCCGTTTTCAGTTCATCCTGGGAGTACTAATATGTACAAAGATCTTCGGGAGTATTACAGGTGGGAAGGAATGAAAAGAGATATTGCTGATTTTACTGTGAAGTGTTTGCCTTGTCACCAGGTTAAAGCAGAGTGATATTTACTGAAGGAATGCTTCAGCCTTTACCGGTGCCATAGTGGAAATGGGAAATTATATCCATGGACTTCATTGTGGGATTACCAATGAAATCTCGAGGTAATAATGCAATCTGGGTTATAGTTGACTGATTTACTAAATCTGATCATTTCTTTCCTATTAGAGATACATTGTCACTAGATCAACTTGCTCGGTTGTATGTTAAAGAGATAGTCAGGTTGCATGGAGTTCGCCTCTCCACTGTATCTGATCGTGACCCCAGGTTCACTTCTAACTTTTGGAAAGGCCTTTAGAAGTCATTGGGTACTGAATTAAATTTTAGTATAGCTTTTCACCCTCAATCAGATGGGATATCAGAATGAACAATTCAGACATAAGAAGATATGTTACGTGCTTGTTCGATGGATTATCAGGGAAGTTGGGACCAACATCTTTCTCTGGTTGAATTTTCTTATAATAACAGTTTTCATTCCAATATACAGATGGCTCCATTTGAGGCATTATATGGAAAGCATTGTCGAACTCCAACTTTTTGGGATGAAGTAGATGAGAGGAAGCTGATGGGACCAGAATTGGTAGAAGATATGGAAGAGAGAGTTCAGTTGATTCAGAAGCACATGAGAACATTTCAGAATAGACAGAAAAGTTATACAGATAACCGGAGGAATGATCTTTCTTTTGAGGTAGGTGATCATGTCTTTCTCAAAGTTTCTCCATGGAAAAGTGTGACGCGTTTTGGTAAGAAGGGAAAGTTGAGTCTGAGGTTCATTGGAACTTATAAAATTTTGGAGAAAGTTGGATCAGTTTCATATAGAGTGGCTTTACCTCCATGTTTATCCCAGGTACACAATTTTTTTCATGTTTCGATGTTATGAAAGTATATACCAGATCCATCTCATGTTTTGATCCCAAAGGTAGTTCAGTTGGAAGAGAATATCTCTTACAAAGAATAACCAGTCCAGATTCTTGGCTGTAGAGAACAAGTGTTGCGGAATAAGGTAATTCACCAGTTAAAGTTTTTGTGGAAAACCCATATGGTTGAAGAGGCAACGTGAGAATCTGCAAATGCTTTGAGGGATAAATACCCCCACTTATATTGATAAGGGAATAAAAATTGTGAGGATGAAATTTACAAAAGGCGGGAAGGATGTAACATCCCAAATAGATGAAGAATAAGACATATTTCATATTTTTTAATATTTTTGAATTAAATATTAATTTTAATTTAAATGGGTTGCTATTTTTGATAGCGTACCCGATAGGCAACAATGGGTTTCTTTGAAATCTTACGTTGCATGCTATTTATATAATATTATTATTTTAAATGGTAGTTGACTTCTAGCCGTTGTATTAGCGGGAATGAACAAAACAAACTACAATATGATTATACATATTTGTTAAATGTATTTAAATTATCCAAAAAAAATTGAGGCATAAAATGTGAATTTTAAGCATAATCTACATTAAAAGGACGATTTATCACCTTTTAATGGTGAACCCTTTATAAATCTAGTTTTGGTCACTTTAATAAATTTTAATTAACCAAATAAAATCCTTCTTTATATTAGGGACATCAAATTTTACTTTGGGTAATTTTTTGGTATTTTTTTTGATAAAGTTCATTTTTTAATAAATAGTGAAAAATATTTCATTTTAATTATAAATTTCCTTTTAATCTAATTTATTTATATGGTTAGATTATCATTTTAGTAGGTTTTAAAGTTATATTAAAATATATTTTTACCATTTAATCCAATTATTTTCATTGGAATTAATTTCACTTTGAAATTAGATATAAACAAGTATCAATCTTTTGATAGTTATTGTTTCTTAAAAAGTAGATATTTGTTTTATCAACGAGAATTAATTTTTAAATTAATTAATTCCACTTCAATGTTTTGAATTTGGAAAAATAGACATCATTTTTGAATTTTGAATATCAAATAATGCTTAGGCTGAATTTTTGGTAATTTTCTGAAAAACTTCAAATTTGGATGAATAGTGAAACCACTTAGGGGTAGTTAAAAAGTTGATTTTTTTCATTTAAATTCAAATTTTCCATATATATGAATTTAATTTAAAAAATAATACATACATGGTTGTTATCAAGAAGTAAAATGTGGTTCTTTATGATGAAAATAATTTTTGGTCAATAGTAACTTTTGACTTTTATTTACCTCGGTTAAAGGTAAATAGGGTAATGAAAGGTAAAAAGAATATTATAATAATATAAAATTACCTTAAAACTTGTTCTAACATTATAGGTTGAGTCATGTCCGACCATGGGCATCCTTGGGTTGATTTTGTGACCCCTTTGATCCACTTGGGAGTGATAATGACAATTTAGATCAATTAATTTAATGTAAAGACAAAATTGACATTAAAAAAACATCGTTTAGTAATTAATTTTTATATGGTGTTATATAAGTCTTATTTTAAACTATAAATATTATTTGGAAAGATAAAAATATTTCCTACATTATTGATTTTCTATAATTTTTAGACATCGAATAAATTAAATTATTTATGACACAATAATGATGCTGTATTTACCTCATTAATAAATGATTTAAATAAACAAGACTATAATGCTTAACTTATTATACAAAACATGTCCAATTCTTATTGGATGATTTTATTTCGAATATTACTCATATAATCTTCAACTATAATGATATTTTGACAATTAGAAACCGAATATCATTATATAATAAAATAATGTTTTCACACTTTCCTAAAGAGTCCCTCCTCACCCTTATAAAAGGAGACCATTACTAACCAATTCCTAACACCTCTCAAGCAATTTTTCTCGTCCAAACTCTGCCCAAATAAGCTCCCTACATCCCAATACTCCCCCTAGAATCCTTAACTTAGGCAGAAGGCACTTCAAGAAGTCCTTTGGTTCAAACCAAAGGGAGTTACCGAAATTAAAGGTAACAGTTTCTCTTAAATTGTTTTCTTTTATTTTACTTCTCCAACCCCGAAACTCTTTTTATTCCTTTATATTGATACAAAACCATTATCATAAATATACTAGTATTTTGTTATAAGAAGGATTCAAACTACACTTACACACACCTCTATCTAATAAATGAAGAACATAATGTTTTTGTGGATGGCAAACTAACGCCTCACGAAACGATGATTGTTCAATTACATCTTACCACCTCTCATGGTGGCCATTATGATGGAACTGTATTTATATATTATACATATTATGGTTATTATTTCCTTATTCTTCTTTACTTCCCTTTTTATTGCATGCCTTTATGGTTTCCATAGTGGGTAAATACGATAATCTCATTTGAGGAAGTGCGGACTACCGCCCCCTAAAAGTGATGTGATTCGTTAATGCCTTATGTAAGATGTATAAAAGATGGAGTTAATAATATTATATATGATATTATACTGGAATTATAATATAACTATGTATCATTATGTTTTAATCCCATTAAAACAATAAATATAAATGAAAGTAGCGTTCATGCGTACGTACGGCTTACCGTCTCCATGTACGATGTATTTCATTTCATACCTCTAAATGTTATGTACTATTATAAATACATAGATATTCTGGATATATATTATATATATGATACCCAAATCATGAATACCATTCTGGATATAATGAAACTTTGACCTCATGAACAACTTGTAAATATAAGGTGTTCATTTTTTACTCAGGTACCAAATATCGACAAAACAAATGTTATTAACTTAAATGATTTCATAATAATTATAACATGGTAATAAGTGATAAAAAATAAATAATAAACTTTAAAAAGGTTCTTAAGCAATTATAAATTTACTTTAGTTTATTATTCAGGAGAATAAAGAACAATCGAGTCAAGTCGGACGCGAGGTAAGGGACTTCATCTCAATCTTTTTTGATTGAGGAATTTTTAGTTTTATACACAACTCTATTTTATACGGTGTATAAACCACTTTGAATTTTCATTTTATTTAATGGAAATATTTTTATACAAATCATATTACTAAACCACAAAAAGGAATGTTTTTTTTACCTAAGCGGTGACAACGACTTTTCCGCCACCGCGAGTATTATTTTATCTCTGGATTCCTCAATAAGACGTAATGTTTTTAAATGAAAATAAATACCATATACTCTTTTATTTATTTTGGTATTGAAAATGGTTTTGATAATGGATTTATTATGTCAATATATTTAAGTGATATATTTTGATTTAAATGTGTAAACGTTTTTATTCCTTTATATTTTTTGTATGTGTTATGATTTTATGTTGGTACTTGGACATTTGATTGGGGGTTATGTGATAAAAAAAATCAAGGTTGGTGCCATGAATACCAGGACAAGTTTTTTGGTTATAACATCTAATGCATTGGGTATGGAAGTCGGTTGTATGGCTATCCCATTTAGTGATATGTGTGGAAGTCGACAGTATTGTTATTCCATTTAATTATGTTTATGTCCCAAGTTACCTTTATAAGTTATGTGTTCTTTATATGGGTTTATGGTAATATTTTGGTTACAAAAGGGTATGTGATGATCTTTTATTCAGTGAAGAGTATTTACTACTTCATAAAGGTGTAAATTATTACTTATTTTAAAGTATTCATGGTTTACTTGTTGTTTTGAAAAACTAATAGTTTTACTTCTTTGTGTATCCCTTTCTGAGATTTTAATGCTCATCCCATGTTTTTGAAATGTTTTTCACAGGACATAAAGTGGAAAAGGGTCAAGGATGGGATCAATAAAAGTCATGCCATCTAAAACATGGAACTAGACATGACTCTTTTTTTTCAAGAGTTCATGTTTTGTAAAAAAAATGGAAACTGAGTAGAAGTGTCTACATTGTAATATTTTGAAATGTAATAGTAATGGACTAACTCTCTAAAACTCTAAACCTGGAAAGATCCTCAATGTGAATTATTCATTTAATTCAATATTATGTAAGGTTTAAAGTTGGGTCCTTATACCAAGTCTCTTCAGGCAGGCTGTGATGGCCTGAAGTCCATTATTTAGCCCAAGAAGCTTCAGGAAGATTAGTTGTAGTGGTTGGCCCAGGTGTTTAGGGGAAGGTTTTCTCCCAAGTGTCTTCTGGATGAGGCCCATGTGTCTTTGGGAATGGCAGTAATTGTTCTGACCTAGGTTTTTGCGAGTATGGTTTAGAGTGGTGGTTGTGGCCCAGGTGTCTGCGGTCGGGATAGTTGTTCTGGCCCATGTGTGTGCATGCGGGGTTTGGAAGTGGGACTGCGGTGAGGCTATGGCTCAGGTGTGTGCGGTCGGGGTTTGGCTATGGGACTGCGGTGAGAATTGTGGGATTGGTTCGATGCATAGGATTTCTTTAACAACCAGTGGTAAAGTGGCGCGGGATACCCAAATATCGATGTTCTATTACTTTAATTTACATTAATGGCCTTGCGTTATTGGGGGAGTGTTCCATGGTGAGGTTTTGGTGGGTATATTTTCCTTATTGGGTGTTTGGTTATCTCTTTTTCATCGTGGAATTAGAATGTATCCTCACTTGTACACAAGACTCTTTGGTTGCCCCTACTGAGTATACTTGTATGCTCACCCTACGTATATAAAAATACTTTCAGGTTTCTAGGAGGACATGCGAGATCGTCCATGACTGTACTAGCTCATACCTTCGTGGAATTTGATATTGTTGATTTCCTTTTCTTCATATCATTTTCCTTTTGGAGTTTTGTGGCTTGTATCTTTTACCTTTGAACATGCATATGGGAATGGTTTACTTTCATTCGTACTTGCACATTCAGTTTTGGTGTTGTGGGATTTACTATCTTATCTCCCGATCCAATTAAAAGAAAAAGGGTAATGCCTTCCATTTATTGTGAGATTTTAAACCCTTGGTGCTAGTATCCACTCTGGGACCTATTCAAGGCGGGTATCAGGGGTCATTATCTCTCCATCAACTTGAAGAAGGAAGGGTCTGGCAATCTACTGTCCCTTCCCTCATCTTGGTGAAGGCGGGTCATGACAGAATGGTATCAGAGGAGTGTTGAGAGATAGGATGGATTCTGGAGTTAGGCACAATGAGTATTGCATCAGATGGTAGGGAAACAATGTTGGGTGATCATGGTGCGTGAAATAGGCCCGAGAAGACCTGCTAGGACACTGGTTTTTAGGGCCCCCCTATGATCCGATGCAAGGAATCTGGACCTACCGAACGACCATGTGTGGCTACATTGATTGTACGGCAGAGACCCTAGGAAAGGTACATGCATCATAATGACTTGTTTTCTCCTGTTTCTGGGAGTATTTTGGGAATTTAAAAATAATAATAAAGATGTCTATGAAAATTTGAGCAATATTATGCACTACTTAGGCCTAGGCATTTCTTGTTTATCTTGCAGCTATGGAACCAGGGAGATGACCATGAGTGGTACAGGTGATCGAGGCCAAGGAGGTCGATTTAGCTAATTGGAAAACGACTGACAGAGAGGAGGAAGATGACCGGTGGAAAAAGACGATTCTAGCTTTCCAATGTCAGACCCTCAAGAAGTATGAGGGAAACACCTCTGACATGAAGATGGAGAGCTGGCTAGAGGAGCTGGTGTTAGATTTCAGCTTGATCTGAGCTCCGGTAGAGTACTGGGTTCCTCTGGCCGTAAGTTAGAAGCGAGGAGCAGTGCGTCAGTGGTGGACGCTTTATCTAGGAGAAAAAAGGGAAGCTAAGGTGACGTGGGCTGACTTCGAGAAAGAGATCCGGGCGGAATTCCTCTCCTCCACCCTGAAGGAAGAGAAGAGACATGATCTACTCTCCCTCCAGCAGGGGATTATGTCAGTGAGGGAGTTGGGGATCAATTTCAAAGATCTCCTCCACTTTACTCCGAACCTCTTTCCGGATGAGGAGTTTTGGGCGAGACGTTTAGAGGAGGTGCTCCGACCTTCCCTCCAGTATGTCATTAATCCTTTAACCCTACCGACATTCTTAGAGATTCATAATAAGGATGAAGTTGTGGAGAGCATGCACACGCTGGGAGGTGTTTTACGAGAGGGGATTCAGCTAGGCTCGTCAAAGGGAAAGGTCGTCAGCACTAGACCTCTAGCATCGGGACCCTCTAGGTTTCGACCAGCAGGGAGTAGGCCTCAGTAGTTCCAGTTCTGATCCCCTAGCCCTCACCCTTTCCCTTTGGGCCCAGGGCCGAGATGCTTCGTCTATGGGAGCCATGGGCACCTTCGGAACTGGTGCCAAGATAGAGTGCAGTACGGCAGTAGTGGGCAGGCCCAGCGCCCACCTCAGTAGCAGCAACTTTTAGCTAGGACCTTTCAGCCGCAGCAGTAGGGGCAGCGAGCTCCCGCTCCTCCGAGGGCAGACATTGTAGGAGGAGGCCGCCCCAGGGTGCTCCTCAGGGACCTCGACCAGGGAATGGTCGGGGAGGTGGCTGATAGATGAGAGGCAGAGGAGCCGGGCATGGGCAGTTTCACGCCACGGAGGCAGTAGTTCCAGTAGTACCGGAGGTCGTTCGAGGTACAATAAGTTTGTTCAGTACCCTTTCTTACATATTCTTCGATACAGGAGCTTAGCACTCCTTTGTTACACCCATTCTGGCCTGTTCTTTGGGTCTAGATGCCGAGATACTTCCAGTGCACCTCGTGCCGAGCACACCAGTCAGAGGTCAGAACGACCTGATATATGTTTTTCGATGATGCAGACTGATGATAGTGCCACATCAGTCAGTCAGGGACCTCCTACTATTGTAGATACAACCATACGATGTAATCCTAGGCATTGACTAGTTGTTCTCTCTATGCTCCATCATCGACTACTTCCGAGGAAGGGTCGTGTTTTCAGACATAGGTGGTCGACGTGTTACTTTCACCGGCGAGCGGGGTGGCTCGAAGGGCAGTAGGCGAGAGGAACCCCTACTCTCCTTGTTAGCTGAGCTATCAGTAGAGTCAGCGGATGTAGAGATGGTGGAGGTATTGGGAATCATCAGTGAGTTTATGGACATCTCCCCTGAGGAGGTGACGACTCTACACCCTCAACGTGATGTCGAGTTTTGTATATACTTACAGCCTGGTGCTCGTCCGATTTCGATGGCTCCCTACTAGATAGCACCTTCGGAGCTATGGTAGTTGCGGATTCAGATTGACGATCTGATGAAGAAGGGTCATGTTCATCCAAGTGCATCACAGTTGGGTGCTCCAGTCTTGTTCGCAAAGAAGGTGGATGGTGGTCTTAGGTTGTGAATAGAATACAGAATGCTGAATCAGGTGAAGATCAAGAATCGCTTCCCTCTTCTAAGGATAGATGATCTTTTCGACCAGCTGAAGGGGGAAGGATGATTCTCAAAGATCGACAGGCGGTCTGGATATCACCAGTTAAGGGTGAAAGAGGGTTACATCCCAAAGACGTCCTCCAGATGGAGATATGTGCACTTCAAGTTTGTGGTCATGCCATTCGGCGTTACAAATTCTATAGTTGTGTTCATGGGGCTTATGAACTCTGTCTTCCTGGAGTATCTAGATTGATTTGTAGTAGTGTTCATCGATGACATCCTAATCTATTCAAGATCAGAGGAGGATCACGCTGAGCACCTGAGGACGGTTTTGGAGGTCCTCCGACAGCACTAACTCTTTGGGAAGTTGTCAAAGTGCATGTTTTGGACGTGAGAGGTGCAATTCCTTGGGCACGTGGTGTCCAAGCAGGGAGTAGTGGTGGACCCATCAAAGGTTGAGGCAGTTGTTTCTTTAGCATCACCCAAGAATGTGGCAGAGGTCCGTAGTTTCCTCGGGCTAGCAGGTTACTATCGGAGGTTCGTTCCAAACTTCTCCCGAGCTGCACCACCTTTGACATCCTTGACCAAAAAGGACAAGGATTTCGTGTGGAGTGAGCAGTGCGAGGAAGCCTTTGACTATCTGAAGAAGAAGTTGGTTAGTGCCCCAGTGCTGAGATTTCCAGATAAATGGGCGGCGTTCGAGGTGTTCTGCGATGCTTTGGGAAAAGGCCTTAGGCGTGTGCTAATTCAATGACAAGGGGTGATCTCTTATGGGTCCTGATAGCTATGCCCTCATGCACGTATTTATTCCACCCACGATCTGGAGCTCACAGTGGTCGTTTTTGCACAAAAGTTATTGTGGCACTATCTCATCAGAGAGCACATTGTGGACTTCACGAATCACAAAATGATTAATTATATCTTCCCCCAGCGGGACCTAAACTTACGGAAGTGAAGGTGGGTGGAGTTACTCCCGGATTACGATTTCAAGATTTCCTAAACCTCAGGGAATGGAAATGTGGTGGCTGATGCCGTGAGCAGGAAGTCACAGAGGGATGTGGTCTGAGAGTCGGTGGATGCTTGGAAGGTGATGGAAGAGTTGGATGCCCTGAACGTGGATGCAAGGATGGATCGAGGTATGGGTTTCCTATATCAGATTACTGTACAGCCTTTTCTGTTACATCAGGTGGAGGAGTCTCAGTGGGGAGACTCAGAGAGCAAAGTGATTCATGACCGGGTTAGCCAAGGTAGTGCTCCGGAAGGGTGGACAGAAGATGGTCAGAATCAGATGCTATTCCGAGAGAAGTTGTTTGTTATGGAGGTAATGCACAGAAAGGTTCTTAGCGGGTTCCACAACTCACCCCTAGTGGTGCACCCGAGAGTTTCCATGATGTACCAAGGTCTGAGGAGACAGTTTTGGTGGCCTGGGATGAAACGATAAGTGGTAGAGTTCGTGGAAAATTTCCTAGTGTGTCAGCAGGTGATGGATAAAAACTATGTTCTAGGTGGTTTGTTTCAACCTTTAGATGTCCCTGAGTGGAAGGGGGATGACATCTTGATGGATTTAGTCATAGTCCTACCCAAGGTTCAAGGAGGGTGCGATGCTATCTGGTAGGATAGACCGGTTGATAAAATCGGCTCACTTTCTGGAAATCAAGGAGTCGAGTGCAGTGGACGCTCTAGCATGAAGGTATGTGAACGAGGTGGTGCGGTTGCATGGGGTTCCAACGTCCATAGTCTCAGATAAGGATGAATGATTTACCTCACGATTCTGGAGGGGTTTGCAGCATGCTTTTGGCACCCAGTTGCGCCTTAGCACTGCCTTCCACCCCTAGATAGATGGGCAGAGAGAGCACACCATCCCGACCATGGAAGATATGCTACGAGCATGCATCCTGGACTTCGAGGGATCATGGGTGCGGCACTTTCCTCTGGTTGATTTTTCCTACAATAGCATCCATCACTCTACCATTGGCATGGCTCTGTTTTAAGCTTTGTACTGGAGGCCATGTCGCTCACCCGTGTGGTGGACTGAAGTTCAGGAAGCGAGTGGTCTTCGACCGGAGGTGGTGTAGAGCACGACGGAGAAGGTGTAGCTTATATGAGAAAGGATGAAGGCGGCACAGGACTGCAGAAGTCATTTGTCGATAATAGGAGAAGACCAATGGAGTTCGGGGTCGGGGACCATGTGTTCTTGATGGTCTCCCCTCAGCATGGACAACGGATATTTGGCAGGGGAAGTAAGCTCTCTCCCAGATTCGTCGGACCCTTCGAGGTGTTGCACCGGGTCGGCGAGGTGGCTTATCAGCTGGAGTTGCCACCATAGATACAAAGGGTGCATGATTTCATCTATGTGTCCCAGCTTCGTCAGTATCTGCACGAAGATTCACACGTCCTCGACTGGGGAGAGCTAGATATCGAAGATGATGAAACCTTGATGGAACGGCCAGTGATGATTGAGGGTCGTGAGTAGAAGGTGCTTCATGGACGAACCATCCCATTGGTTCGCGTGTTATGGAGGCAAGGTGGGCTTGAGGAGAGTACCTGGGAGAGGGAAGTGTAGATGTATTCCCAGTACCCAGAGTTATTTTCAGTTTTATCCTGTTTTTTCAATACATGTTTGTTGTGTAATGCTTTACCTTATTGACTATGGATATGCAGTTTCCTTTTTCTGTGAATGTGTGTGATGTGTCCTAAAGGATGGTGAGGGGAGGACCTAATTTCTAGTTAGGACGCATTAAATTGGATGCGCCTAAACCCATGCGGGAGAGTCACTGCCGCCCAAAGAGGATAATATCTTAACACAGAGGAAGGGAAACCCATCTCTCACATGGATGGATGGTTTAGTATTTTGTTTTGCATGGTTCCACGGGGAAAGGAGGGGTTGGAAGTCCGTGACTGCTCAGGAGATAAGGTGTCCCTATGTCAGAGAGGTTCACTCCTGAGAGGTATCTTTCAGGGTGGTTGTTTAGACCCCCCTCTTTTCATCGGGACTAGTTCTGGATTCTCGAGGGCGTGAATAGTTTGAGAGGTATCTGATTTAATGGCACAAAACCTCATGATCCATCCCTTTTCCAAATTCTAGGATCCTAAGGGGTCTCCCCTCATTCGGTGCGACCAATCGGTGTTACCGATCGATGCGACTAATCGGCGTGATCGATCGGTGGGACCGATCGGCGTGACCGAATGATCGGTGTTATCCAGCGTTGTCGTGTTTTCCTCCAACAGTTTTCCCGTAACGCCTCTTTTAGGACTTTTTGACCTTCTAAGGGGTTTCAAGGCCATTTTTAACACATAATTAATATCTACAAATCCCGAGAAACCACCCTATTAAATAACAATTAATTCAGTCGTGTGTAACCACCCAATCGCGTGGGGAACCACGTTCGGAATTTAAATCCGCTCAATTCCCATGTCCCGTAACAACGGGATCTTATCTATATATCACACAGGAATTTCTTCTTCCTTGTTTTCCCTCTTGGATGGCTTCCTTTCTTCTTAGTACGTTTGGAGCTCCTGAAGCCCCTCCCCTGCAAGTCGTGCATCCCATGTTCTTGGCTTGTGGAGAATAAAATTGATCTTTGATCAATCAAGTAGGGATTTTCCCCTTCGTCTATCCTTTCTGTGTATCATGCGGGGTGGACATGCTTTTGCCTCTATGGAAATTGATGAAACCGAACTCAACTATGATAATGAAAGGACCTCTAAGGAATTAACGGTGGGTGTGATCGGTGTTCTGTTGTTCACTTTATGTTGATATGTGTTGTGAATTGTAAGAGCCTATGCTCACTGAAAATCATGGCCGTTGGTGGACTTTCGTTGCGTACAAATGAACCTCGGTGCTCCTGGATGTTTAAATAACCATAACATGGAACTTTTTAAGTACGTATACTCTGTTAAATAAATTGAAAGCACCAAGATCAACCCCTTTCAGTGATATCCCCAGTTAATGCACAATGGATTTGAAACAATGGAGTGTGTTAAATCTTTTAAATCCGAAAATACCTGCATGGGCCTGCCTTGTGTTCGTGGTAGTGGTTTGGTTGTTTTCTTCCACGGGCCGATTGTGGGTGACCTTATGATTTTCTTGTATGGGGGCATAGATTTCTTGGGTGATATGGGTTGGGATGGGATCCCCTATTGTTATACTTTCGTTGGTTGTGAATCTGAGGCTGTGTGGTTACTCTGCTTATATCACAAATTGGGGTGGAATCCTCTGTTGTTGAGAAACCATTTCATCCTTGATTTTGGGGATATGGGGATTTGTCTTGGGGTTTTCTTTCGTTCCAGTACTTTGAGGGATCTCACTTATCCCTTTGTTGTTGTGACTTTACAAGAGAACCAGGTGTGAATGTTTAAGTTGCTGTTTGACTGTCTTCTTTCTCTGGCTTTCGGTTTTGCATGTTAATTGCCCAGTAGTGTAGAATCCACCTAAATGGGGTTAATTGAATATGAAAACAGGAACAGTTTAAATGGGAATTGTTTTTGGGAATGATTTGTGGCTTGGCCATGAGTGTCGTGTTGTTCATTCATGAATGATTCATAACGAGGGTGTTTGTGCTTAGGTTATGGAACCCCAAGGTTGGGTTGAGTGTTTTTTACCTATACATATATCTATATCATTTATGTTTCTTATTCGTGCCCCACCCAAGTTGAGAACTTAGTTCCAAACACCAAACTTCATGGGAAGGGTGTTTTTCCAAACACACCTATGAGTGGCTGGTTATTGGCACCTTTTATACTCCCTTTCTAGAATATCCCAAGACTCCTAGGGCAGGCTGAGATGGCCTGAAGTCCATTATTTAGCCCATGAATCTTCAGGCAGGGTAGTTGTGGTGGTTGGACAAGGTGTTTGCGGGCAGGTTGTCTCCCAAGTGTCTTCGGGATGAGGCCCAGGTGTCTTCGGGTGTGGTAGTAATTGTTCTGACCGAGCTGTTTGCGGGTATGGTTACGCATGGTGGTCGTGGACCAGGTGTCTGCGGGCGGGATAATTGTTCTGGACCAGGTGTGTGCGGGCAGGGTTTGGTAGTGGGACTGCGGTGAGGCTATGGCCTAGGTTTGTGTGGGCGGGGTTTGGCAGTGGGACTGCGGTGAGAATGGCGGGATTGGTTCGATGTGTAGGATGTCTTTAATAACCCATGGGAAAGTGGCGCGGGGTACCCAAATATTGAAGTTTTATTACTTTACTTTACTTTCCTTATGTTATTTGGGGAGTGTGCCTTGGTGAGGTTTGGGTGGATAGATTTTCCTTGTTGGGTGTTTGGTTATCTCTTTTTCGAGGGGACATTAGAATGTCTCCTCACTTGTACATGAGAGTATTTGGTTTTCCCTAATGAGTATACTTGTATTCTCACCCTACGTATATAAAACTGCATTCAGGTTTCCAGGAGGACTTGTGGGATCGTGCAGGACCATATTATCTCGGACCTTCAGGGATGTTGTTGTTATTGATTTCCTTTTCTTGTTATCTTTTTACTTTTGGAGTTTTGTGTCTTGTATCTTTTACCTTTGAACATGCATATGGGAATGGTTTACTTTCAGCCGTGCTTGCACTTTCAGTTTTGGTGTTGTGGGATTTACTATCTTATCTTCTGATCCTATTAAAAAAAAGGGTAATGCCTTCCATTTGGTGTGTGATTTTATACCCTTGGTGCTAGTTACCACTCCAGGACCTATTGAAGGTGGGTCTCGGGGGTCATTATCTCTCCTTTAACTTGAAGAAGGAAGGGTTTGGCAATATGTTGTCCCTTCCCTCATCTTGGTTAAGGTGGCTCATGAAAATAATAGATCAAGGTCATATTATATACTTTTATCTGGTCATGGTGACTATGGTTTCTAAAGGGTGTACTTGCATGGGCTGTAATGATTTGACATTTAATTAATTTACACAGGCTACAGTGGATTTTGGACTTATAATTTGATGTGAATGAGATGATGGTGATGAGAATGTGGATGATGGTATGTTTCATAAGTCCCATGTCTTGATATGGATGATGACATGTTGTATAGGATGAATGTTTTAATATAGTTTCTTAAATTTGGGTAGGATGATTTGTGGAAGGGATGAGATAAAGATGAGATTCATTAGGGTGTTAGAGAGACACATTAGTGGGAAATTTTATATTGGGTAACTTTATTTATATATATGATTTGATATAGATATGTATTACATGGTGTGTGATCGATGATGAGTTTGGGGAGTTAGTTTTCTTAATTAGGTTATTATTAGGCTTCATTTATAAATTTTTTTGACTTCACTATATTTTTTCACATTTTTTATAATATGTTTTTGGATGTGTGCTACTATGTATACAAATTATGCTCACCCTGTGCATATATATTTATTTTCAGGTATTTAAGATCTAATTGGTGATAGACTAGTATGTCCCAAGATTGAGGAGTTATTCTAGATATGTTGGAGCTTCATATCCATTACTAAGGATTTTTTTTATATTTTAAGTTGTATCATATATATGACATTACATTCATGTATGGGTCCTTCAAGAATATTGTTGTGATATTTTATATATGATATGTAGTTTCATGGTGTATTTTAATATTATATATTATTATCATAATAATACTAAGGGAAATACCCCCCATTATGTTTATTTTTATACCCTCAGTGATAGTAACCAAGATGTGTCATATTAGTGGTTGGATTCATTGGACATTATCTCCCTTTCTTAACTACTGACATAGGAAGAGAACCTGTGGAGGTATGGGTCACTAAAAATTGGTATTAAAGCTTTTGGTTGAGAGATATGATGGATCTTGGGGATGAAAATATGTGGGTTAGTACATATATAATATTATTTGAAAAAAGTATGTAACATATGAAATGGAGACTGCATAAGAAATATGATTTTTGTCCCCCTTGGGATTTAATGGAATGAGCTTCATGTTTTATAGACATGTAATTATAATTGATATTACTTCTAGGGCAGGGACATCAGAAAAGATCATGATTCACAATTTCATGTGTTTTTTTTGAATTAGTCATATGATGGGAATTAGTTTGAATAAAATTAATTAATTAACCATAAATAATCATTAATATAGGGTTATTAGTCCATATAATATTTTTCATTTTTATAGATTCATTCAATTATATTTCCTTATAAATGTCCTAAAAACATTCCAAAGTATGTTTCCACATATCACTGTAATGTAGTGGTTGATGATATTGACACCTAGAGGAGGAAACCTTAATATTTCAGACACAATAGTATTCAAAATATGATAGATATAATTCCGACCATGAGATATAGTCTTAATTATTAGAGGTATATATATCCTTTAGTTTTATTTGTTAAAATAGGGGCATTGGGTTTTAGTTGTTGGGATGATGTTGTACGGTGCATCTATTTAATGGTGGTTTTTATTCCTTAGGGATTGTGATGAGTTATCTACTTTATGGGAGTCGTTTCCAGATCAGTTCTATTATGAGGTTATTGATTCAAATTTGTAGGTATCCAGTTAGTATAAGGTTATTTTTGAGTTCTTGGGTATTTCTAAGTTCTATTATTGTTGTGACACCATAGAGTTTTTTGGTCCATCCTAGAATCCTTTGTTTTTTATCCATTGAATAGAATGACTAGAATTATTGGTATTCCACTATTATTGTTACCTCATATAATGAATGATTGGAACTAAAATTATTCTATTTAATTGAAACCCACATATTGAATCTGTTAATTTATGATTATTTAACCAATTCATCCTTTCATTACCATCCAATAATGGATTTTCCATCAAAGAAAATAAAATAATACTCTATCCTTGGTCCCAGTGGTAATGATTTGATCTAAGGGAGGGGATGATATTCTTATTTTTGATTTCAAATTTATACTATTTACTCAGGCACTGTTTTATTGGTTTTTGTCTATGTTAGTTGTTCATTATGGGAATTTTCATGTATGTATTTTTCCTCTCACAATCCCAGTGTTGTGGGTTTTGGTCAAGGGGAGGGGTCCATTGTATATGTTCTCTGTTATCTTTTACTTTCTTCTCATGGACTTTCTATTATGGGTTTTGGTATGGGTGAATGTGATATTGTAAGATATGTTGGACCCTGGTATTGGGGAAACACTTAAAAAGTGTATAATTCTCCTATTTTCATATACCGTCATAATTAATTATCCTCAACAAAGATTGGTTGCATTTGGTTCACACTATTATGAATTTATTCAAGAGGTGAATCATTTTTTATAATGATGATATGGAGAAATATATTTTTTATTTTTAAGAGAGACCCTTGGATAGGGTAAAGTAATATTAGTTATATGTATTATTTAAGGTAAAAACTAATAATAATCTCAATAGAATAAGTCTTATTATAGTATACTCTATTGGGTTTATTATCCTCACTTTGATGAATTAAAAGTTAAAAATTATCACCCTCTTCTACGAATTGATTATTTATCTGATTAGTTAGTGGGATATAAATATTTATTGATGACTTGTTATAGTTAAGATATTGTCATACTCAAGTAAAGGATGAGGATAGTTAAAATAATTCCATTTTTATGTCTTTATAGGTATTATGATTCCATTAAAATGTCATTAGATGTAATGAATTCTCCATCTATGTTCATCTATGTGGTTAATGTTGTGTTCAATGAGTTTTTTGGAATTATCCACAACGGTTTCAATCAATGACATCCTCATTTTTTTAGTGTTCGAGGAGGATCATATAGAGAAATTAAGTGGTGTTTTCTGAAGTTCTTTGTCATCATAAATTGTTTAAGAATCTCTCAATGTGTGATTTATTGTCCAAGGGATCCATTTCGTGGGGAATTTTGTGTCTTAATATGTAGTTTTCATGGATTACCATCAATTTTTTTTTCATGTAAGATTTATATTCCTCTAGTAATGCATTTTTTTCTTCTCCTTGAGTTCCACTATTCACCAATGGTGGCACAGTCCTATCTTACAAAGATGTATCATGTTTTATAAGGTTTGTTTCGGTGGTATGATGTTAAGAGGAAAGATACAGTGTTTATATATTTGTTTTGGGTTTTTTCTAGTTCTTATAGTGGTAATGATTCTATATGAGTGATCGTGAACCATTAGATGTAGTTATCTCACTGATTATTGATTTAGTAGTCAAAATATTTATAATATCATTCATGTAAATAATATTTCATTCCATTTTATTAGAACCTCCGAGGTGTTACATAGGCACTATTTTCCATCAGATTGTGTCCTTTAGTTCTGCAATGGCTTAGACAAGGGTGTGCTTATCATTGTAAGATGAAGAAGCGCACTCAATGTGCCAATTTGTCCAATGATTTATTTTTTAAATCTCTTATTGATATATGACCAGAATCATGTTTATATGATATTTTTTATCTACAATGTTTTAGTGTTGATTGATTTCCTTACCCTTGTTTGATAGGTATCCGCCCTGAGTTTTTTATGAGATATGATAATTTTATTTACCCATTTTATATCATGTGATAAGATTTTGTTATCCTCTTGTAGTTATATCCTTGATAGGTATCTCAAGGGTTTTCATATTTTTTTACTCTAATTATCTATTTGGGTTTTATTTTGATTCCCAAGGATGAGAATCAATTCAGTGTTATCTGATGTTGTGGATAAGATTTTCTTGACACCTCCCTTGGCCATTTTTCATGTGTTAAGAGAGCCTCCAAATTCCTACTAGATTTAATATATATATATATATATATTTTAAATAAATTTAGTAATTTTTGTTAATTTTAATATATTATTCATGTTAAAAAATCATACACATGGTTTGAAAATAATATGCATCTTTTAAAAATATTTCA
This sequence comes from Viscum album, assembly GCA_963277665.1. Classification (NCBI taxonomy): domain Eukaryota; kingdom Viridiplantae; phylum Streptophyta; class Magnoliopsida; order Santalales; family Viscaceae; genus Viscum; species Viscum album. The sequence goes on along the minus strand of OY728126.1, from coordinate 2,006,082,039 downwards.
TTAGTGTGGTTTCTTATACATTTAAAAGTATTACATATTTATTTTAAATATCATATATATATAATTTATTCCATGTATCTTATATATAATAATTTCAATCAAATATATTTTTCAGAATATTTTTCTCCATGTAAATAACCCCAGGCATATAAAATATTAATTTAAGATAGTGGAAAAACCATCATCTATCAAAACACACACACATATATATATATATATATATATTATTTATTGATGTTATGTTATTAATATTAATTAGGGGTTTATTAAATAGATATATATATATATATTATACTTATTTTATAAAATAAAAATTAAAATGTTTTAAGTGAAAAACATTCGGAATATGAAAATTTAACGCAAAACGTGTGAATTGAGATTATGGAAATATATCAAAAAATTGAAGAAAAATAAAGAGAGAGAGTGTGTGAGTGTAATAAATGCGTTTTTGGTCAATTTAAATAATTAATGAATGACACTAATTGAATGGGGTGATTAGAGTGAGAGGATCATGTAAAATAAATACAGGCAATACTTTCGTTTAAAAGTTATAATCTGGTGTGCAAAATAAATAAAAAATGTTTATAAAAAATAAATCATATATAGAAGAGATGGTTACTCACAATTTCAGTGAGATAACTTAATAATACTGAAAAATTTTAATTATTACAAAATATTTTAAGATGTAAATAACCAAAATGTCAATATTATCATTAAAAACTAATGTTGTGATTTAAATTGTGTGACTAAATTCACTAATATGGATAAAGTTCATTCATCCATCTCTGTATGTTATGTGCATGAATATTTTACCCCATAACAATATTAATTAAAAATTAAAGTAATATTAATCGCTATATTAGAATATAAAACATGTTCCATGAAATTCGTTTTTTTCAATACACTTCCAGATCAAGCGTTTGATGTTATTTAAAAATTAGATTATTCGATCTTTGTTTACCCTCATTTCTTCTAGATCTGGAACACCAAAGAGATTTCCATAGATTATAGTATTCCTTATAAAAATTATATGCACTTAACAATATCCATACCTTGGGTGTTTTTAATCTCCAACTTGTTGTACCTCTCTCTCTCATTGTGTTTTCATGGTAACAATAACTAACTTCTCTTACTAATAATTTCATTTTGGTTGATTTTCATATTTTCATTAAATTTCAATTATTGTAATTCAATTATAAATTTATCTTACTTTAAATTATTGAGTAAGGATTATTTATATCTCTTTATATCCTTCAAATTCTTTGAATTAGCATATAAGAACCTTTGAAGACATTGGAGTGAAACAAAGGAGGATCCTCTTAAAGATATGCTTGATTGATAGCATTGGTTTTCTAGTGGTGTATCCAGTGAATATTTTCTCTAAATAAAGGTCATTTTTTTGACACTAGAAAATAGTACCAAGATGGTATTGATCTTCTAGTAGAATTGTTCTTCTAGGTATCCCAATAAATACCTGGTGGAGGCTACCCTCCATATTAGATGGCGTTGAGCTCGCTCGAGTGAGGAAACATTTAAGATCGTAAAAAAGACAAAAAATGTTATCTAACTAATCTTCATGACACAAAAATAATGATAGATGTATCCTGATACAATCATATCCTATAAAAGCCCATATTTATCTCATTATATGACCAATTTTCACACGATTTTCAATGATATGCTCTCAAAAGATCAAATGATGGTGATGCCCTATTTCTGTCTAATCTTCATAAGATATAACATCAATATTCTGATATCCTCAAGTATATCTCACAATTTTAAAAATATATCTTTGTAAAAACATAGTAGTTATAAAATAATTCATTATCATATTTATTAATATGAATTGGATTGTTTTATTAGTTATAAAAATATTAAGAAATTTTTAAAAGAAATTGGTTTAATTGAACATATTTACTATATTGTTTTATTTTAATGACTAATTTATAAATTTTAGAATTTTAACTTATTAAAATGATTATAATTTTTTAAATCAATATATAAAAATTTACTTTTGGTGTCATTTTGGTAATGTTATAAAATATTAATTTTTGAATGAATAGTAAAAAATAAAATTTTCTATAAAAATTATGTTTTTATAATAAATTAAGTTATTTTAGACTCCCAATATTTTTTGAATATTATATAATATAACTTAAGTATTATTTATTTATATTTAATCCACATATTTACTTTTCAATAAATTTTATATTTTTTTCAAACATAAGTCTTTTTTGGGTTTAAATATGGGGTTTTCTAAAAACTATATTAAATTACATAATGTTTCTCAATTTAAATTAATTAAAAAAATCCATAATGGGGAATTATATTAAAAAATATATATATTATATTTACGTAAATATTAATTTGGTTTTTCAAATTGATTATTATTAGTTATAGAGTTAATATAGAATCATATTTTTCTAAAGAATACAAATCTTAAAACGAAGTTGCCTCTCCAAGTATGTGAGATTAATATTAAATTAAATTATAACACTTATTTTAATTGAATTTCGAAAACAGATTAATTTTTTTTTTCATCGTAATTTATAATTTCAAATAAGGTCAAATTTATTTTTTAGCAAAGATATTTGTGAAAACAATTAATATTAATTATAATGATTAATGTAAAAATGTGTTTAGTTAATTCTTAAACATCAAATATAAGGTGTATAAATGACCCAACATTTGTAAAAAACACACTTTATAGAATTATTTAGACCATATTCATTCCATAAATTTTTTTTAATTATTATTTCCGGTGAAATGAAACAAATGTGGTAGAATTCACTCTTTAAAAAATCACAACTGTTCCATTCACCTCACATATAAAATACCACCCCTATACCCCTACCTTAAAACATTCGAAACAAATTGGTTTGGAAAATAACTTCCAAAATCAATTATTAACTTCTATAATCTCCTAATAAAATCATTAAGTTGTTAAGAAAACCAACTAAGGAAGTCCTTTTGTGCTCACCAAAGTGAGATACTTGAATAAGAGGTAATGTTTATCAATAAGAATTTCATTCTATTTCTTCCTCCACCCCTTCAATTATTCATAAACCATGATGATATAATAACCAATGTATCTTAAATATATTTATATGATCTTTTGTTAATTGTATAACCTATAACCAGACACAATTATATAAAATGGGTTATGAAATCATCATTTGTGTTTACGGTGGGCTATTGCCTCACGAAACGATGTTGTTTTTCATTCTATTAAGACCTATCATGGTTTGAAATAATGATTGATATTAAGTTTATATATGATGTTTATAACATAATTATACCTTTGGAATCATTATACCATATATATCATTTTATGTTCCATTCCGGAATGGATACGATGACGTCGCTCGGGTGTATTATGGACTAACGCCTCATGAAGCGATGTGATTCACTAACACTTTACATTAAAGGTAATAAGGGTAATTTTAATGAATATATGTGATATAGATGAAATAATTAGGATATCGATGGTATATTTATCATTCTTTAAATATTATATATCTTTTTGTTTCTTACCTTTTCACTCACTAAAAAAGTAATAATGTCGTTCCGCAACGTGTGGAGTACCGCCTCCTTAAAGCGATGTGATTAATTTTTTATCATCACATAAAAATAATGATATATATATATTAAAAAATAAATCTTTATTTATTATATAATTATAATTTTTGAAATATATAATTTTACTTAACATGTATCCCCAATGATCATTGAAAAAATGGGACGTTACTCATGCATACGTATGGCCTACCATCTCAATTATTGTAATGTTAACTCATTTGACATAAGAAAATTTCCAAAATGGTTTTAAAATTATAATTTATGTATAAATACTATAATAATTTCATTATTATTATTTTGTATTTTTTTGAACAATGACCTTCTTTACTATAGTAAACTGGCCAAAGTTGATTTTGACACATCAGCCAAATATGTCCAACCTAAACATAATTGATTAAGTAATTGTGTATAACCAGGTAATTAGTGATATAAAAGTAATAATATACTTGAAAAATTTTATAAAACAATTAAATAATAAACATAAGTTTATAACTTAGGAATATAACAATGCACCTGATGAATCGGGCAGAATGTATGGGATTTCCTCTCAATTTATTTTATAGAGTCATATCTTCAAGTTATGCAGATTTATTATTTTATTGGGTGTATATATAGACCCTTTCACATTTTATATAATTAATTAATCTATTATAATGGAATTTAATGTTTGTTAATTTTATTTTTTCATGGGTATTGTGAGTTAAATATTTACAAAGTGATAAGGTACTTTTCTTCTAAATAAATCATCTTTTAGTCCTTTTATTCAAACTCACTTTCTATTTTGTGTCCATATTTTAAAATTAATTTTGAAATGTTTTATATAGAAATTTAAGATGTATGAGGATCATTTTTTTATTTTAATTTATTTCAAAAAAATTAAAAGTTATATTATTACATATTTTTAACAAAGTGTTTTGAAAAACAACAAATGAAATGTTATATTTTTAATATACATCCACAAAAAACATTCCTAACACCATGGATATTATTTTATTTCTAGATTACATTGAAATATTACATTATTACTTAAATAAAAATTCCCACTTTCCATTTTTTTTGGTATTTTGGTATTGAAAATGGATTTTTCGAAAGAAAATATTTTTTCTATTAAAAATGCGATTTTGAAATAAAATGGTGTTTTAATGTCTAAAAGCGATTTTCATATGAGATTAAATTATTTTTTAAAATGAATAAGTGTTTTATTTGTGTTTCTGTTTTTATAAATTATATACGATGTGTTATCCTAGATAGCATAGGGTGATCTCATTATAGATTGAATGATGGGTTTCAAAGATAGAGCTTCAATGCATTGGGGAATGATTATGTTATCTAGAGAATCATATTTGAAGTTGGTTAATTATTTATTCTAATTTTTAAGGGTTCTTTAATGGTTTTGTAATGGTTATATGGGATGATGTCTCAGGGTACCTATGTGAATTTTTTATTTTGACTAAATATATTTTATTGAAATCATTTATTTTCAAAAGTTAAAATAAATGATATTTTAAAGGAATGATAATTCCATTCATGGGAAAAATGTTTGGTTTTCAAAAATGGTTTTTAAGGGGTTTAATTGGACTAATGGTTTTCTTATTTTTGTATTCCTTACTAATATTTTTGTGATCATCCTATTTTTGAAAATAAAATTCTTTATATTTTAAGGATGGATAAGGTAAATTAAGAGGTTATGTTAGAATCCATGAAGAGTATTCATAAAATAATATCATGATTTATTTTTAAAAGTATTATATTATGGGAGAAATTGATTCTAATAAAAAGTTCCCAATTTGTAATTTATAATTTGGTTATGTATGATTTATTACCTACTTATTTAAAACTCTATACCAGAAATGATCCTCAAAGAGAAATAAATTTTTTTGGAAATAACTCACAATTTTGTATTTTTTAAGGATGAGTCTTTATAGTTGGTACCAATGTCAAGTTCAAAAAACATTAGAGGATATGATATTGATAGTATTATACTCTTGAATTATTTTACAATATCGTCAATTTAAAATGATATAAAATTTTGTGGCTGTCATGTTACTTCATATAAAATATATATGTTTAGAATAGTTTTCTATAGTGAAAATAGGTAAGATTTAGTGGAAAGGCACTAAGAGGAAAATATAATTCCGAATCAGTATCACATGATTGTTGGAATTGGAACTGAGAATCTTATTTTAGTGATAACTCAGTTGAATCATGTTGTAAATGGTGGAAGTTCCAATGATACAAAGGATCCTGATCAACAATGACGGAACATGTATATAGTGAAGCATTTAATGAGGAAACATCCCTAATAATTAAGTGGATCATCTGACCCAGTTGCATCCAAAAGATATATCAATGCTCTAGAGAATATATTTGATGTCATGTGATATTAGGAATGTCAAAACATAACTCCTTCCAATCATCATTTTGAAGGAGATGATGTTCGATGGTTTGCTTTGGTTAATAATACTAGAGAGAAAGATGATCTGATGCCATGGAATGAGAAATATTTATCAATATTCTTCTTTGGAAATATTTCCATATGGTTTTTTGACATAAAATAGAAAAATCATTCCTAGAATTGATCCAAAAAGATGAATATTTTGATGATACATATAAATTAAAGTTCACAAGATTGTTTAGAAATGTGATGGGTTTTATCTAGAAAACTGATAGAAAAATTATTTGGGTTTACACCAAAATAAAACTACATCTACAAAGATCTTCTTCCCATGATTATTTGAAAGTAATGAGAAATTTTTTTAATTTATTTAAAAGGATGAGATAATGTTTTTTGATTCTTATGTGCCTTATATGGATGAAAGTAATAATTAGTTAGGATGAAAGGTGAAAAATATTCATGTAAATTTATAATATCATCTACTGAATATAGCATAGAACTTTCAAGGAAAACTCTGGGTGAAAGTATTAAAGAAACTATGATTTATTGAAATCATTATATTTTTATTAGTGGGATGGTATTTCCTATAAATCTTTATTAATTGGACATAGAAAAGTTTGATATCATTCTAGTTATGGATAAGATTCTTTTTTATCTTGTTATGATATATACAATGCTATTAAATTTTTGTTAAAAGATATCATGACATTTATAACTTACAAAAAAGCTAAGAAATTAATTTGTGATGGAATTAAAATCTAACTAGATCATATTGTTTAGAATAAATAAATTGTTCAAATTAATGATGTTCTTGTAGTAAATGAATTCATTTAGGGTTTTGTAGATTTTTTCCTAAGTTTTATTCTTGATAGATATATTATGTTTACAATTGAATTGGTACATAATGATAATACTATTTCTAAACCCCATTATCAAATTCCTCAAGTAGAATATTTAGAATTGAAAAAATAATTTTAGCATTATTTATATAATTTTTGCATTCAACCTAGAAGTTAACTATGGGTTTCAACTATTTTTTTATTAAAAATAATGATGTTTTAATGAGACCTTTTGTTAAATATAGATTCATTGTGACATAGTTATTAAGAAAAGATATAATTTGGATCAAATTGATGATTTGTTTGATCGTCTCTTGAGATAATATAATTTTTCAAAGGTTGACATGAGTTTTGAGTACCATTAGTTGAATGTGATAGAATAAGAAATTATGAATACTAAATTACAAACAAGATATGGGCACTATGAGTATATAGTTATGTCATTTTGGTTTATCTAATGCACATATTGTATTTATGAAACTTATGAATAGATTTTATCATGAGTTCTTGGAAATGATTGTGGTTGTTTTTATTGATGAAATTTTTGTATATTATAAATGTAAAGAGTAATATGAAAGACAGATTATGATTTTTTTAAAAACTATAAAAGAAAATAAACGGTATGTGAAATTATGGAAGTGTTCATTTTGGTTGTAATAAATATCATTCCTTAGACATATTATTTTTAATAATGGAATATCTTTTGACCCCACTAAAACAAAAAAAATTAATAATGGATAAGACTCAAAAATATAACGTAGATTCATTATTTTCTTGGATTAGCGGGTTAGTACATGTGGTTTGTTGAAAAAAGTTACCAGTTTCTTATCCTAAAAATTTTGTTATATCAAAAAGAAGTTAAATTCATCTATACAAAATATTTTGACTATTGTCCTCAAGAATTGAAAAGAAGATTGGTTAATGCTCTAGCGGTGACCCTATCTTCTAGAAATAGAGAATTTCTTATCTACGTTGATTCTTAATTGAAAAAAAATCATTATTTCTAAATGAATAATAATCAAGTAATTTTTGGTGATTCATTTAAGTTGAAACCTCATTATTTAAAAAACCAAACACATGATTTAGAATTTTCTACTATGGTTTTTTATTTAAAAAATTGGTGGAATCACTTGTATGGGTTAAAGTTTGAAATATATACTAATTATAAAGTTTCCAATTATATATTCATGCAAAAAGAATTGGACATGAGAAAAATAATTTGGCTAGAACTAATCTATTATTTTATTGTATAATCCATTGTCATCCTGAAAAAATAAACAAAGTGATAGATGATTTGACTTAATAAAGAAAAACTACATTAACCTTGTTGTGTTTGGAACATCACTATTTGTTTAATGAATTGATGAATTTTGGTCTATATGTTGTTGATGTTGGGACATCCTCTATTTTTTTAGGTTTTAGTATAGTAAACGTCATTAGAAATAATTAAGAGTGCGTGGAAGATGAATCAATCATTGTAGGAAAAGGTAGAATCCATAAATATGGAAAATTTTCATGGTTCTAATATTTATTAATAAGGTTATTTATGATTTTTGAAAGTATTATGTGTTCCTTGGGATTCACATTTTTGGAAATATTTTTTGAATAAAGCTCATAGTTCTTCATTTTCCATTCAATCGGGAAATAATAAGATGCACGCAGACCGTCCGAAGTATTGTTGGTGGGATGTAATGAAGAGAGATATTACTGACATTACCGTGAAGTGTTTATGTGTTAGTAGGTCATTTTATATTGATAATTACTAAAGGGTATTCCTATAAATTTTCCAATATTGGAGTGAAAATAGGAGAATATATCAATGGATTAAGTAGTCGGATCTGTAAATAGTTATCAATGTAATAATTCGATTTGGGTTATTATTGATCAATTTGATAAATATTCACATTTCATTCAAACTCAAGATAAAATTTCTTTAGGAAAACCATATATACTATATCTAATGTTGATAGTGATGTAGCACGGAGTGTCTCTCTCTTTTGTATCAAACTGTTATCCCAGGTTCATGTCGATTTTTTTGAAAGGACATTAGAAGTCATTTGGAAATGAAATAAATTTTAGTGCAAATATTCATCCTCAATATTATGGAGAGTAAAAGATAATAATTTATACCATGAAGGATATAATTGGTTCTTATTTAATGTATTACCAGGGAATTTAGGATCAATAAATTTCTTCAGTTGAGTTTTTTAATAATAATAGGTTTCATTCCAGTATATAGATGGAACAATTTAAGGAATTATATGGAAAAAAGAGTTAGAACCCTGTATTTTTGAATGATTTAGAAGAATGTAAGTTGATGGTACCAGAAATAGTATAATATATAGAAAATAATGTTTAGTTGATTCAGTAACACATGGGGACAGCTCAGAGTATGCAGAAAAGTTATGTGAATAACCGGAGGAATATCTTTCCTTCAAGGTTGGTGATCATGTATTTCTCAAAGTTTCTCTATAGAAAAGTGCGGTATTTTTTAAATCAGTGAAAGATTAAATAATAGAGAAAGATGGATTAGTTTCATATCAATTAGACTTACCTTCGAGTATATCTCAGGCACTCAATGTATTTTATTTTTCATTGTTAAGGAATCATATGATGAATTCATAAAATTTTTTAAACCCAGAAGTAATTAAGTTTAAAGAATACCCTTCATAAAATTAATATCCATTTTAGGTTCTTGAAAAAATAGATAATTTTTTTTTGATTGAGGTGATTCAAAAGGTTTTTGTTTTATTATAAAACCATATAGTTAAAGAGGCAGTATGAGAATTTGAAAATGATATGAGGGAAAGATATCCCCACATGTTTAATAAATTATTGAAATTATAAAGATGAAATTTATAAATGGGGGAATCATGTAAAAACCAAGGTAATGATATAATAAATCATTTTCATATTTATTAATATGAATTCGATGGTCATATTAGTTACAAAAACATCAAATTAATTTTAAATTAATTTTTTTAATTAAACACTTTTCATATATTATTTAATTCAAAATATTAATTTATAAATTTCATTAATTTAATTAGAAAAAATTAATATCATTTTTCAATTCATAAAATAAAAATTTACATTTTTTGAATTGTTGTGATATCTCATAAAATATTGATTTTCCAAAGAATAGTGAAAAATAACAATTTTTATAAAAAGTAATTTATTTTTTATAAATTCTCTGACTTAAGAGTCCTAATTTGTTTTGGATATTATTTCATGTGATCTATGTATTATTTATTTTTATTTAATAAAAATAATTACTTTTTAATAAACTTTATATTGGTTTTTAACATAAGTTTTTTCTAGATTAAAGATGGGTTTTTCTAAAAACTATTTTAAAATGCGTAATGTCTATCTATTTAAATTAATTAAAATAATCCTTAATAGGGAATGTTTTAAAAAAATTATATATTATATATCATTAAATATTAATTTATTTTCAAAATTTTAATATTATTATTATTCATATAGTTAATACTGAGTAAATGTTTTTAAAAAAAATATTCTCTTAAAAACCCTTTGTCTCTCCTTGTGTGTGGGATGAATATTAAATTATAATATCCAATTCTATGGTTTGAATTTTGAAAAGTGGATTCCATATTTGTAATAATGATAATTTATAATTTATAACAAGTTAAAATTTAATTTTGAAAATTTTTATTAGTTAAAAAAATTATAATTTAGTAAAATGTTTATGTACAAATAAGTTTACTTGATGGTTAAACATATAATATAAGGTTTAAAAAATGAACAAAAACTTATCAGGACCATATTTTTTAGTCTTATTTTTTACCTTATGAATTATATTATAATTTTTGGTTCACTATTGGGTCCTTTTTACATGAAAAAAACATGGTTTGAATTCACTCTTTTAAAAAAATTATAAGTATTCCACTCACCTCTCTTATAAAAGGCCACCACCTCTCTTTTTCTATTAAAACCTCCAAAACCAATTTATTCATACAATACCTTCCCAAATCACTTATATAATTCCCTATTATTTTCATATAAGTTTTAATTTATCCATAAATCCTACCAATGAAGTACTTTGATGCAAACTAAAAGGAGATACCCGAAGAAGTGATAAAATTCATCAACGAGCATTTTATTTTATTTCTACCAGCAACTGTTTAAATTATAATTGTAAAATGATTATATGATGAACTAATTATATTACACAAAAATATATGTTTTATGATAATTTAATTACCTATAACTATAGACACTTTTATTAAATGGGTTACAATATAATCATTTTTGTGTACAGCAGGATAACACCTCACCAAGTAATGTCTTTCATTCTTCCACTACCTCCTCTTCTGATTGGGTATAATGAAGGATTTAAAGTTTTTCTATTTTATTTAACACATAATAATACTTATTTAGTCCTTATATCATATGTATTATTTTATGTTCCATTCCTTAAGTGATATAATTACATCGCTCGGGTGTACGGCAAACTACGGTCTCACGAAGCGATGTGATTCACTAACATGTTACATAGAAGGTAATAAGGGTAATGATAATGGATATATGTGATATACATGAATTTTTTTGATATTAGTTACATATCTATAATTATGTAAATATGATATATCATTTTATTTCTTACCTTGTTAGTTACTAAAAAATTAAAAATGTCATTTGCGTATGTGTGGACTATCGCCAGGTCGAAGCGATTTATTCCTTTTTTTTTCACCACAACATCACAATAATGATATATATATAAGTATTTATGATTAAATAATATGGAATTTAAGATATATTTATCATTATATGAAGATAAAATTTTACTTACTATCTTTCTATAATGATCATTGAAAATTTGATAAGTTTCTAATGTATACTTATGGCCTACAATCTCCATGATCAATATGTTAGCTCACTTTTCATAACCATAATTCATTATTGGTTTGAAAAAATAATAATTTATTTATGAATATGATAATTATTTCAATGTAATTATCCAGGATATGTTTAAATAATGAATTATTTGACCATATTCAACCTTGGAATGTCAATTTTGACACATAAGCCAAATATAATCAAAACTGATGATATAAACTTAATTGATTAAGTAATTGTATAAAACATTGTAATAAGTGAAATAAAATTTAAAATTTAATTTTAAAATAATCTCAATAAATTAAATAATTAATATAATTTTAATATTTAGGTTGATAAAGGCACATGTGATGAATTAGACTCAAGGTAAGAGACTTCATCTCAATTTCTATTCGTTGAGGTATATCTTGATGTTTTGCACCTTTATCCATCTATATATTGTATATAAAGCCCCATTGACATTTTATATCTTGTATTTAATGTTTTTATAATTGTTATTCTTTAATAGGGAATATGATTTAAATACTTATGAAGTGATTAAGGACTTTTCTTCTAAATAAATAATATTTTAATGTTTTTATTCAAACTATATTTCTCTTGATTGTCCATGTTTTAAAATTATTTTTGGAATTTTTTATATTTACATTACATATTAATCATGTTCATTTTATGTCTGTTTTAATTTATATCAAAAATTATCAAAAGGAATCTTTTTGCATGTTTTAAATGGAACATTTTGATAAACAAAAAATGAAATGTTATATTTTTGAAGTACGACAAACAATGAACATTCATATCTCCATGACTATTATTGGATTTTTAGATTCCATTGAAATCTTATATTATATTGTAAATTAAAAACCACATTTCCCTTTTTTGTAATATTTTTATATTGAATGTTTTTTTCAAATTAAAATTTAATATTGTATTGAAAATGGGATTTTGAGATAAATTTTTTGGTTTAATTTCTAAACATTATTTTCATACCAGTATAAAAAAGTTTTTAAAATGATAGTCTTTTAATCATGTTTTAGTTCTTGTAAATTTTATATGATGGGTCCAAACAGATAGCACTAGGTGATCCCTTTATTTATTAAACTATCGATGTTCCCAGATAACGCCATAGATCCTGTAGTAGATTAATCTATTGGTGAACCTAGATAACCCTCCAATCCCTTAAGTAATGATTATGTTCTTCATATAATTGTATTTAAAGTTTCCCATATAGTTATTCTAATTTTAACGTATATGTAATGGTTCTATGAGATAATGTTCCAAGGAACCTACATGAATTGTATTTTATTTCTAATGAGTTTTCATGGAATTTTATTTTAAAAGGTAAAATAAAAGGTATATTAAAATAATGATATTTCCCATCATGTGTAAAATGTTATATTTTAAATAATGGGTTATTTATGGGGTTTAATTTATTTCACTATAGTGATTTTTTTCTTCTTTTTTATATACCTTACTCATGTTTTGGTGCTCATCCTATTTTTTAAAAAATTTGTATAGGATTTTATGAATCGGTAAGGTATGGGAATAGGTCAAGTCAAAATTTGTGATGTGTTTTCATTAAAAGATATTATTATTTATTTTCAATGTTTTATATTATGGAAAAAAGAGATACTAATTGGAAGTGGCCACTTTTTATTTTTTTGGTTTTTTTATAATTTATCAACTAATCATATAAAAATCTAATCATAGAATGATCCTTAATGTGAAAGAAAGTAATTTATTGAGAAAAACCTAAGATTATTTAATGTTAGTGGATGGGTCCTTATACTCTTCCTCCACTATACCTCCATCTAGCCTTGATATTATTTTATTTTTCATTTAAGGGGTCTTCCTAAAGAAATTATCTCTTTCCTTATCCTCTTTTCTCTGATGGTTCACACTTCAAAAAAGTGTAGGATATGTCACTTAGATACTGGTGAACATCAAGTTAGTATTCAAAAACCACAATTGTGATGGATGGATTCGTGGACACCATTGAGACCATGTAATTTATACCATTGACCTCTTGAGTCTAGGGGTAGATACATAGGTTCACACATATTTCAATTTTCATACTCTTTATCAATTGTATTTTCTCTTATTTAATTTTTCACACTTCCCCATTTAATATCAAATCACATTCATGCATAAATTTTGTTTGATCATTTCCATTCATAAATTACATTAAAATTTTCTTTAAAAAATAATATAGAATTTATTAATTATCATGTAATTTATTTCTCACTTTAATTATGTTAATCCAATTTAAATATTTTAAGGGTAATTTCACCCCCCCCCATTTTCATATTTTCAGACTATAAATTGGTATCAAAGGAGTTTTTCCTATCTTTCCAAAAACTCTTAATGTTACAAAAATAGATCTTTAATTGAGTTCAAACATATATTTTTAATGATAAATAAAATTTCAGTTTTCATGATCCTATTTTTGATGAAACCAATTACCCTTTTTGGATGTATTTGATGTCAGTATTATTTGGTAGTATTTCTTATTCAGACTGGAAAATTGTAATTCTTGAGTATTCTCCCACTAAAGAATCTGATCAAAAATAAATTTTTGAATATATTAATAATTTGGAATTAAATATAAAATAATTTAATTTCTTACATTTGGTTCTTGATATAAAAGAGTTTAAATATGTTTTTATGTGAAAAACTATTCATTAAATATAAAAATCCCTAGAATTAACCCATGAACTCACAAATAATGTAAAGGTTAAAATATAATATGTGTTTCTTCATAGTTTTTAATGTTTTACAATTTATTTTTATGAATCTATTAGAATAATATTTAAAAAACTTATGGATATATTCAATATAATAATGTCCCTTGATAAATAATTAACTAAAAATAATTCATAAAGAATATTTTATGGGTGTTACGTTACTCCTAGGATCCTAATATTAAGTATATCTAGGAATCCAAAGAAGTAAAAAATATTGTGGTAGTTGACTAATTAAATCCTTAAAAAAATATGAAATCATAATAAAATGCAAAGTGGATAAGGATCTAATTATGCCAATGAAGTCATGAAAACCATCACCTTCAATGATACCAGTGATGAAAAATATGTAGTTAAGGTTATTGACTATGTTAATCTTACAAGTAACATGATTAATAGTGTCTAAAATAATAACATCAGGATTAAATCCAAAAATTTAATTCAAAAGGTAGAAGAAGAGGTGAAAAGATATTAATGTAAACATGAGTGGTCGCATAAAACCGGAGTGTCCCGTTTACAATGTAAAGACCCGTAAAATTCAAGAGAATTTTTTTATTAATTTTCTTTGTGATTTTACAAGAACGCATTTTCTGAAGGCACCTGACTCTGAGGCCCGGTGTGCTCAGAATCATGTTCCGATGTTTCGCTCGGGTACGTTCAGTGAACGAACGAGCGCGTATTCCTAAATTTTTAACCGGTGCTCGGAATCGAAATCTGAGGGCACCGATGGAACTGTGTCACCAGTAATTGCTTAAGAAGACCTTTTCCGAAGGTGCGTTTCCTCGGGAGGAGTTGTTTAAAATTTGAGGTTTCAGTGAAGAATAAAATAAAATTGTATTCCAATTTTATTTTTCTTCTAATTAGTTTTATCCTTTGTGTGGAATTTGGGTTGCTAACTTCCATTGGGATAATAAAGGAGAGGTAGGTCCCACAAGATCCCCCACCGATTCACATTCCCCATAACCCCTTGAAACTCCTCTTAATATCATCCTTGTAATTAATGTTGCGACTTTCCCTCTCCTCTCTATTATTTAAGCCAACCCCTTAATTCAATTAATTGAATTTCGTTTTTAAATTTTAAACTCTTGGAATGACTTAATAAAATAATTGGAGCTTATTTTATTTTTGGGTTAGATATGTGGTGTTAATGATTTGGAGAGAACACTCGAAATCTAGAGGAATCTTCATCTTCTTCGTTGGAGAACGCGAAGAATGTCAAGACCCCAATGAAGAACGCCGTCACTGCAAGGAGTGATCATCGTGCCTTTCTTACCCTCTCTGCAGCCGGTGTGAGACGCAGCTCCATCTCGGACGATCACCGTCAAGCGCATACGGAGCTTTACCTCGGGACGTCGTTTCCGCGACGCTCTTCGATCGTCAACTCGTTATCGAGGTAGGGGTTTGATTTTGGTTCATGAACATTCCTGACTGTCCAAATGTCAATTTCATAGCTGCATGATATCAGATTAACGGGAGGAGGTTGACCGCACGAACACGGCTGACCATCCTCCACCTTTGATGATGTGTTTTTCGCGGCACGAACAAAGGTAGCACGGTACAACGACACCACGCGGAAACAAAGAAGAAGCGAGGCTCCGTCGTGCCACGCAGTTGAGGCTGAACAAAGCTAAGTCGCCATCGCGCCATGCCAGACAACCACGAAGAGGCCGTGGCCGGAGTGGGGTCATGGTGGAGGGGCGCAGCGCCATCGCGCTGTACCAGTCGGACAAGGCTGCGGCGGTGCAAGGCGGGGCGGCCGGAACCGCCGGCCGCTGGCACCTCGGAGGGGCGGGACCGCGGGGTCCCGCGGAGGCCGCACCGGCCGGCCGGACGGTGCCGGTCATTTTGGAGGGATGACCGGGGGTTGTAAACCTAGGCTTGAAAAGGTAGCAGCCCCCACGTGGTGCCGCAATATCAATCAAGGGGGGCAGCCCCCCCCCCCCCTTCCCGCAACGGCTCAGCCAACACTGAGCTGGCCCTACGGGGCGTATCGCGCCAGGCCAACCGGCCGCCCAGGCCATACCGGCCGCACCAGGATGGGCGATGCCCTAATGGGATGGACCCGGACCTGGGTTGGGTCGCCCCGGTTCGGGCCAACCCATGGGGTCTCGGGCCGGGTCGGTCCGGGCCCAAAACCCCCTAAAACCGGACAGGTTCGTTATTTTGACCATATCATGGGCTACGGACCTCCGATAAATGGACCTTTAGGTTAGATGCGATCCTTAGATCGTGGCGGTCGTTTTGGTATATTACACTCAAAGTTTTAGAGAACTTTGTGTACGGCCTGGTTGGTTCGAACACGAAACCAACCGGGCCCTCGGAGCGGAAATGTTTATAACTTGAGCTCCGGACGTCCAATTGACATGACGTCAACTTTTTTTGATTCCTCTTAGTGAGAAGGACCTTTTGGATTACTCCCCCCGAGATTTGGACGCAGTTTGGAGTGTGGTCGGGTTGGTTTTGACATAAAAACCAACTGGGTCCCTAGAACGAAAAACCCAATAACTCTCAGACCGGGCGTCTGATTGACGCGCTATCTATCACGTTGAGTTCCTCTTGTCAAGATGGAACTTTGATATACATAAACTCCGGACTACATGCCAGTTGATGTATCGACCCCTTGGCTCGTGGAGCAGACCCTCCTGGAATTGAGCATGCTGTGTGCGGGAACCCTAGAGCTGGCTGCGATAATGACGCCGATGATGACTGCACTGAAATCCTCTGTGGGTTCGGCAGTGACGACAACTGCACTAAAATCCTCCATGGGTTTTGCAGCAATGAAGACCGTACTGAAATCCTACGTGGGTTCAATGGAGATGAAGACTGCACTGAAATCCTCCATGGGTTCGGCAGCATTGAAGATAGTACTGAAATCCTTTGTGGGTTCGATGGCGATGAAGACTGCACTGAAATCCTCCGTGGGTTCGGCAGCGATGAAGACCGTACTATAATCCCATGTGGGTTTGACAGCAATGAAGACTACACTGAAATTTTCCATGTTTTCGACAGCGATGAAGACCATACTGAAATTCTTCGTGGGTTCGACGATGATGACTACTGTTCTTGTATCCTACGTGGGTCTGGCAGTGTTTGACACTATTCTTGCTATCCTACGTGGGTCTAGAAGAGTAGGTGGTTTGTATCCTAGGTGGGTCTGACAACATAGCTGGTTTAGTATCCTACGTGGGTCCCGGCTTAGATTAATTAGTGGATATATCTGATCATCTCTATTACCTTACGAAGAAGTATACCGGTGTGAGATGAGTATTTACTTCCAATCATTATCTTGGATATGATTGACTTGCTTTCCTATGTGGATTGGGTTGTGTTATCCTATGTGGATTGGGTTATACTCCTATGTGGATGTGATCGAACTTGGGTTCAAATGTTGGAGTCGAACGGGAATTGATGACTTAGGTATATGTATGGGCATATACCTAAGTAGTGTTGGATGTTGCTTTGTGATTGTATCTTTCCTTTGTGGATTATCCTTTTTGGATCTTGGGAGACCTTCGGGGGTCTCGGGGTCCCTACTGAGTAGCGTATACTCACCCCTACACAGGCTATGCCCGCACTACGTTGTGTTTGTTGTAGATGACAGACAGTGATGATCGTGGTTGAGGCTTGTGGAGCAAGTCAGTACCTGGAGGTGGACCACTGGGTGGGACGTACACGGAGCGGGCAGCTGGACCCGAGGAGCTGAGGAGGCTATCTGTACCCACCATTTAGGTGAGACTTCCAGTTGATGGCTCGACATTGCTGCTTTACTTTCAGTTATTGTACCTTTTTTCCAGTTGTACATTACATTCAGTTTGGGTTTCTATTCTGGCCCATTTAACTTCCTCACTACTATTATACCTAGTTTTACTTAGTATTTACTTCTTCTTGCTTACTCTGTGGTGTTTGTTTACTTTATAAAGGCAATGCCTTCCCCTATTTGTTGGGATTTACGCCTTGGTGCTAGTCACCAGCTCCTGGCCTATGGGAGGTGGGCTTGGGGTAGTCACGACACGGGTCCCGAGGATAGGTTATGACATACATGATGAAGCTCAAATAAATGATAAATGGTAAAAATGCTTTTAATGTCTCTTCATGGAGTGAAAGCGGTGATTCCATGGATTCAACTTCATCATCTGCATCAAGTGACTCATCTATAAAGTTCCTTATGGAATATATTGATGATTAAATTGATGTATGTAATCCCTTTACTATTTTCTCCTCCTCTTATTCTTCTCCACATTTATCTCCCTCCTCTTATTCTTGTTCACTTAGTCACCTAAATTATAATGATTTGAAATATTACTAAAATAAACATGACAATGGATATAATCAACACGATTCTTTATATCTAAAAAATATATAATCTATTCATTGAAGAAAAATATAATCTATAAAAAGAAGAATATATATTTATAAAATAAAATTAAGTTCACAACATGGAAATAAAAAATCAACCAAATGTCGATAATCATAGATCCACTCATAAATATTTAAAAGAATCCCTTTTAAATTCGCCCTAAAAGAAGAGAATTTATATAAAATTTTGGTTTCGTAAAAATCATGAAAAGATCAAGCTATATTTGGATAATCCAATCATGAAATAATCTCTAAGAATAAATCAAAATATAATTTTGTAAGAGAAGTTGTAGAAGAAAAATATTATAATTACTATAAAACTATCAAAAATTTAGTATATCAATATGATTAAAAGGTCTTTATATTGAATTCTAATGTCAATTAATCTTTATTCTATTTTTTTAAAAAGAAAACCACTAAAAAAATTTTGATGTCAAAACCTTTATTGGCTAACAGAATCTAACCCAAGTTTGTTTTTGTACCAAAATCATAAATCATTTATTTTTTTAGGAAAAGTGTCTTCCAAGAAAAACCCAAGACACAATGTGGTACCTCAATAGTGGTTTTTAAATAGACATGTGTGGAGAGTATTCTAAATTCTATAAAATCAATAAAATTGAAGGATGCCACATTAACATTGATGATGACTATAGTGGTAATTTAATCAGTGAAGTTAATTTGTGTCTTTTAAACTCCTCATTAATAAAAATGATTTTTTTTTCAAAAAATTCCTGAAACAAAATTTTCTAAGTATCATTCAATTGTGTGATAGTTGTTCTAACATCTCTATTAAAAATTATTTTATAAATTATTTTGAATTTGAGGAAAAACATTTAATTACCACTAAAATATTTCAAAATTTATAGAAAATCAATTTAAAATATTCTTCTAGACAAAATGTTAAATGTTTGAATGCAAGTATTAGTGATTCATGGGTTTGGAACTGCTAGTTTTGTCATTATATCACTCACTGTCTCATCAAAATCACTTGATATAACATATTAAGATATCGTCTCAAATTGAATATTACCATTTA
Organism: Viscum album; assembly: GCA_963277665.1. Classification (NCBI taxonomy): domain Eukaryota; kingdom Viridiplantae; phylum Streptophyta; class Magnoliopsida; order Santalales; family Viscaceae; genus Viscum; species Viscum album. The sequence continues at coordinate 2,006,062,236 of OY728126.1, read as the reverse complement.
AATGGTTGGTAATGCATGAAAACATAGTAAGTAACAGAAATCCTCTTTTAAGTATAAAAATTGTATTTAATATTCAAAATATCTTTCAATAATTCATATTAATAGTTTTAGTGGTAATAAAATTGAATTTATTCAAGTAAAAAGCTACAATCTCAGAATTTCTAAATAATTTACATGATTCAATTTGGAATAGTTATTATCTCATAAAGTAAAATATTATAATAAATTCATCTAGTTTTCTAAAAAGGATAAAAATAAGAAATTCTTTAAAATTATTTCAATTTGAAGAGATCATTGTGGAAAATTAAATAATAATGAATTTTATGATTTATCTTCTAAAAAACCCTATATTTTTAACACCATGTTACCTTTCATTATATATTCCTTATTTTGTTTCCCTTTTTTGGGGTGTGTTAGGGTATTTTTGAGAATGGGAAGCCTTTTATGGGGAAAATGGCCAAATTATTTGGAATGTATATTTACTTGAATTAATTGAGTATGGATATAATTGTTTAAATTTAATTAGAGGGTACTCTTTGGTGACAAAGAGCCTTAATTTTTGATTTGGAGGATTTTTATAAGAAACTATGTGGAGTATTATCTGCTAGAAACATTTACATAACTAATGGGTTACATAACATTATTATGTTATAGGGAATATGTCATGAATCTCATGTTGGTAGTGAAAATTTAAAAGGCTATAAAACCATTACATGATGTGAAAATATTTATCAGTAATTAATTTAATCTTTTGTGATGTCTTTTTTGTAATATCTTCAATTCATGGGATATTATTATGTGAAATGGATTCAAAAAATGAATTCATCTACTCCAATGGTTTTAAACATGTTGAATTTCTGAAGCTTATTTCCATTTAGTGTACTTGATTTCCTCTAAAAATATATGATGATTTTGGGAAATTTTGGGTGATCCCCCTCCCTATGGGTCACCCCATTCGGTGTTCAATTACTATAGTTTTTCACCATATATCCATGGTAAGAATTCATTATGAAACATTATTGTATTTGTTCATAGTGATGGAATTGGATATTCTTGTGTTTCATATTCATGATAAATTTGTGTTTTATATTCATCATTTGAATTTTTATTTCACTCCTTCTCTTTCAAAAGATGGTCCACCGTTATTTTATCCTAATTGTCAATGGTGGATAGGTTTCCCTCATTTGTTGATGTTGGCGTATCTGTAAAAGTGTTGATAATTTTTGAATTGATATAAGTTCATTTTAATCCATTTGTTTTTTTCATTGAAATGTACTTTCATTTGTGAAATAGGGTTTTAATAAATTATGAGAGTGGTTGGAAAAAACTTATCATATTAGGGATCTTGGGTTCATCGAGAAATAAAAATTTGTGACCCTAGTGTGCATGGAACTACAAGGGGTGACTTTTCTAATATCGACACACTATGGTAGGACTAGATATCAGCTGAAAACACTTTATTCCTATTTTAGTTTTCTTTTATAACTATTACATATTCTCATAGTCAAGATCCCAAATGGTGTTCTCTGTGTTTTATTCCTATTTTATCACATGATGGTTTATTTCATAGAAATTTTTTAACATGATTAATTCATATTTTATTCATTTAAACATGATATATTCCTAGAGTTTTGGAATATGGTATGTACTTATGGAAATTAATGGGAATTTTTAAAAAAAAAGTATTTATGAAAAACATAATATAGACAAAATTTTGTTTTAACCATAGAACTATTACACTCTTAATATTAAAACATATACAAATTCTATGGTGGTATACTTCTATGCTCTATAATCACACACTACATTTACCCATAAGAAGATGTACACCTTGTTTTTTAGGAATTAGAGAATGGGAAGAGAATCATGTATCATTTCAAACTCTCAAGTCATTTTTCACCTTCATAGAATGATGGTTGAGAGGTGATAGTTTGTCACATGGAGTCTTTTTTCTCTTTTTTGTCATACTTTTCTAGCTTATAATGTTTGTCTTGAATTTTATTGATCTTTATGTATCTATTTATTTTTCATTATAGTGTGTTTTTATATCTTGTTTTGGTTATATTAATGAAATATTTCTATTATCTTTATTATACGTCACCATGTGATGTCTAACTCGAGTAGATGGTTTAATTGGCTTCGGGCGGGGGGGGGGGGGGGTGTTACCATAATCATTCTTTTTTAACTCCTAAAACCCCTAAAAAAGGTAGTGGAGAGGAAAATATTTAAAAAAAAAAATAAGTTGAACTATTCTAAATTAATTTTCTCTTACATAATATTTTCGGGTATGGAGCATCAATATTGCATGCTATATCATTAATCATGTACTTGTTAGATCTATTCATAACAAGTCCCATTATGATTTTTTTAATAAAAAACCTAAAGTGTGATTTTTTGAAAATTTTGGTTGAAAATATTTTATTTTAAAAACTGAAATCATTCATGGAAAATATAATTCTAAATTTGATGAAGGTATCTTTATTGAGAAATTCAACTCAAGAAAAGCATAATGAATCTTAAAAAGGGACAAAAACTATGGGAAAAAAATTCTTTATATATTTTATGAATATTTTCCAAAAAAAATCCTTCAGAATGTATTTAAAAATATAATTTTAAAGTAAATTTATAAAACTAAATAATAGAAATAAGAATAAGAATATTCTTCAAATTATTTTTCCTAATTTTTTTAAAAGAATATAAATATTACATACATGAAAATATCATCAGTGATTTACATGTGGGGACTCATACACATAGGTTAGTATTAAATACGGTTGAATAGATTGTCTTTTTCTCTCACCTTAAACATAAAAACCTTGAGGATTCCCATAAAGATGAAAATTGGGTTCATTTTGTCCAATATGGACTTAATCAATTATCTTTAAGTGATTTATGTATACTCGAGGAAATTTTTAATCATCATCATGTAATGGGATATAAATGTGTCTTTTTTCATAAAAACGGTTGAATCTTGTAATATCACTAGAACCAAAAAACCATTAGTAGAAAAATGTTATAATTAATAAAAAGTAATTTAATTTGTTGAAGCCTTTTCACCCATATCTCAACTAGAATTAATAAGAATCTTTTTGGAATTCACATTTCATCTATATTTTATACTCATTAATATGGATGTTAAACACTCATTTATAAATGGGTTTATTTGTAAAAAAATTTAGAACAATCTATTTGTTTGGAAAATAAATATTTCTAAAATTATTTTTTTAGACTAAAAATTTTATTTATTATTTAAAAAAATTCTTTTGGGTATGCTATGAAATTTTTTTAAAATATATTATTTCAAAGGTTATAAAATAAGAATTTTCAAATAAAATATATTTTTACAACACATCTCAAATGATTTATTACTCATTCAAATTTATGTTGATGATGTGATTTTTATATCTACCAATAAGAAAATATTTTTTGAATTTCACAATTTAATGAATAATAAATTTAAGATGAGCATTAGGGATAAATTTAACTTTATTCTCAATTTTGAAATTTCATAAAATTTGTGTGGAATTTTTTTAAACAAAAAAAAAATAAAACCATGAAATCTTAAAATGATTCATAAGCGATCATGCTATGGAAATTATAAATCCCTTGAGTACACCATATAGATTAACATTGGATAAAATTGGTAAAAATTTTGACATCAAGATTTAATGATTTATTATTTAGAGTGTAATATATATTAATGTAAACTAGACTGATTAATTCTTAGAATTTTTCATTTTTCTCATTTTTAATCAAATCAAAAATAATTTCATTTAAAATCGTACAAAATGGTTTTATTACTATTTAAAATGAACTAAAAATATCATTTTAATCTAAAATGAAGCTCTTTTAAATTAACATATTTTCCCAATTTTGATTGTGATGGATTTTAACTAAATATGAAAAGTACTAGTGTAATATGTGATCTATAAGGTAAATACCTTGTCTCACAAATTGGTGAGAAACAAAATTTAGTTTTTCTTTTTATCATTGATGTCGAATAGGTAGCCACATGGAGCTGTGAATTCAAATAGTATGGATGCAGTACAATCTCATGGACATTTTCCTTTCATTTATCCATAACCCTATAAAATTTGAAAATAAAAATTCCATTTAAATCTCTAAAAGTCTTATAAAAACTCTCACACTAAACACATTCACCTTCAAAACCAGTTCCTAAGAGATCACTTCTAAATGGGTGATACCTAATTAACCTTTGTACCTATATAATATAAACACCTTGATATTTTCACCAAAACTCTATCCCTTGATCATTTCAAATTTATTTAGGAATTATTCACTTGTGACATTATTCATTTTATTTATGGATATCTTGAGTTCTCTTTAAAAAAATATTTTAAAATTGTTATTTTTTAAAAATTATTTTAAAAATATTAAATTGAGATTTTTATTTATATTTCTTAGTTATAATCCCTAACCTAACCTATATAATCATTTTAAGGATGAATTTTATCATTTTAATTATGTAATTTCTAATAAGAAATATATTTCATTATCAATTTTTTTTATTAATTATCAAACTATTTTATCATATTTTTCAAAATTAAAATATCATATTTTCCATATTAACTACCTTTATAATTTTTTTTTATTTTTAAACTATATTTTATACCTTATCATTATCATAGGTACCTTTAATTTTCAAAATTTTAATTTTTTTTAATCCAAATATTTCTTTATTATTCTTTTCAAAAAAATATTTCTCTTCAAAATGATTAATGATGACTAAAACTATTTTATATAAACTTTTATCTAAATTTTATCTTCTATTTTTTGATGAAATTTAAAATCGGTGACATAAACTCAAATTATAGTATCAAATCAAAGAAAAATCATCTATATGATCTTAAAAAATGAAATTTTTCAATAAATTTTAATCCATTCATTTAAAAAATTTTCTTCATGGAAAAGCTATGAATGAGTTTTAATTTTGTGATTTTCTTCTCTCTTTCACTTAAATTTCTTTTTCACATATTCTTTATCTTTATTAATTTCCTTTCTTTTTCTTCCTCTTTTTTAATATTCGTTTTTCCCTTGGAAACCTAGTTTATTTATTCTTTTAATTTACCTATCTCTCTCTAATAATTCTCGTATTTACAAAGTTATTGAAATTAAAATGTGTTTTCAAAGTCTTTTTATTTCATAAAAAGTATTTTTAAAATATTTTTGAATGTTCAAAAATCTCTATTGAAATTTTCATAAATTTTTTTTTTAATATTCAATTTATTTGAATTTTTTTCTATTTTTTATGTATATCTATTTTTTATAATCACAATGTGGGGGAAATTTATTATAAGATTTTTTATGGGGGATTTTCTTCATTAAATTTATTTACTTTTTAGTGGAAGAGTTCTTATTTTTTTCTTCATTTTTTATATTTCATGCTTAATTTTTTTTAAATGGTTTATATTTTAAAATATATTAAAATAATTCTCAATAGTTATAAAAATTATTTTTTATAGTATTTATTTCTATAGCCTAATAAATATCTACTTAAATCGTGAATTTATTTTTTATCACATTCATTCTTGTTATATTATTAATTAATATTTGTATTTTATGTGTTTTTAATAATAAAAAAGGGTATATTTTCATACCTTTTTCACTCATGGTATTTTCATCACAAAAAATACTCAACTATATTAGTTTTAATTTCAGTTTTTATATTGAATTTAATGTATTGGAATTCAATAACATCATTAAGTTTATTTAAATCTAGGCTGAATTCATAGTTATATCCCTTTAAATCTTCAAATTCCATGGAATCAACCTAATTGATTGAAAGAAGGAATTATATTGAAATGGAGGAGGCTCCTCTTAAAGATATGCATGTGCAGATAGTAGCGGCTAGTCGGTGGCTAATCTAGTAAATATGGTTTCTACCTGAATTACACTGGCCATACATTGTCCAATAGTGGCTATTCAATTGTGATAATTCAATAGAAGCATGTACACTAAACCATTCTTTTGATGAATAAATATTTCATCTTATTATATTAATATTTATTACATAACATTTTAATCCACATAAGAATCGTATAGGTATAGTATATTGCGAAACATGGATATATTACAACTTGTTCATAAGAGACCAACATGTTCCCCCAATAATTTATTCATAAATATTAGGATTATTATAAATATCTTACATAAAATCATACTTCATAACTCGTTGAATGGAAACAAAATAATTAGTGATCTCAAATGTTCAGTAAGTTTTAAAAATATAGATATCCATGACCATTTAAATATAGCATGAGTATAATGGGTATGACAACATGATATTAACCATTGAAAATAATATACAAATATTCTTATATCCAAAACCTGATTCATCACATAAATCATTGTATTTTATAATATATTAATAACAAAGTGATCAAAGATAATAATCCATGATAATATAACATTTACATAAGATCATTTGATAAAAGAGTGGCATAAAGTGTTGAAACCCATTATCATAGAAATATTGTGTTAATTATATCCATAATGAAATTTATAGAATGTTATCTTTGGTATAACTACCCATGTAACTTCTTCAAGCTTGGGATAACCAGTTGTGTACCCTCTTGTAAGCTATAGAAAACCTCCTGTGTACCCTCTTGTTTTAGTATTTGGATAACCTCTCTTGTACCTTATTTTTCGAGGCATGGGATAACATTTAATATACTATTTGAGATCATATGAACATTCATATTTACCAAATTAATTAGGTGGATATTTAATTTTGGGCCTACCAATCACATAACCATAAATACATTCAATTGTATGCTATAAGATCATAAGAATATTCCTCATAAAATAACCCATGGATACTAAAATGAGTTCATCGACATTTCATCATTATAACCAAGAACCATCTACATATATAATAAAGATGTTATCATTGGAATTTATACCCATTATAGCATAATTATTATCAAAGGATGTTATTATAAAGGATGTTTTATTTTAAATGATCTTTGTAATATTTCTTCGAGGAAAATGTGTTTTTGATTTTTAAATCACATATTTTAAATATAAAAAAATAATATATTAAAGAAAAAATTTCATTTAAAATGACCATAAAAACATTTAAATAAATCTTCAAAGAATTTAGTTTTCATGAAGGTAGGAAATTTTTTTGATGTATTGTATGTCAAAATAAGGATTCATTTCATATTTTTTGGTGAAAACGTCAAAAGTACCTAATTTACAAAGTGACATTAATATTCATTTCAAATAAGTTTTGAAAAATTAAAAAATCGGTGAAAATGAATTCAAATAATTAAATTATAATATTAAAAAATCATAATTTTGTTTTTAGAAAACATGGATATGGAATGAAAAGTATTTTAGACTAAAGAGAGAAATATAATCAGTTTTTATTAAAATCATTATTTCAGTCTCTTGAGTATTTGTAGAGAGTAAACTAAAAGAAAAAATGTAATATTTATAAATAAGAATAGTATAAGAAAATTAAAAATATTATTTAGAGGTAGATAATAAAATTTAATTTTCATGAACTTAATCATAAACAATCTCAGTAAAGAGTGATATAGTTACATAAAACCCTTACCTCGAGTTATACTTTTTTTTGAAAGCACTCTAACCTCATGTATGATAAATTTAAATTCATTATTATTATATTAAATAATGATTTAAATACTTATATTATAATATATTATCCACTTACAATAATTTAATTTTCCTTTATTAACAATTATTTATTAAAATTATTTTCTCTAGGTGTTAATTATTTCATTTTTAATGAGAATTTGGTTCAATTTTTCTGGTCCTTGTACTTTGATAATGGTTACATAGTATTTATAATTATAATAATGATGTAAATATCAAATATATTAATTATCTGTTTATAGTTTTTTATAAAGGAAATAGATAGAAAAATGAATTACACTATTATTGATGATTGAAAGTTGTACGTACACATGAATATTGTTTTCACCTTTTGACGAATATAATGAAAGAAATAAAATTAATAATTTAAATTAATAGAATCATTTTTTATCATATATATAATATATATTCCCTAAATCTATCCATATTACCATAAATATAAAATATAATTGAAAAAAACAAATCACTTTGTGGAGGTGGTAGTCTACGTGTACGCAGAGAGACATTATCATTTTCCAATTGATTTGAAGGTAAGATGGTAGATGTTATATTACAATTCTGTAATTATAACTATTTTATAAATATATAATATAGAATTTAATACCATCATTATAAAAATCCATTAATTATGGTAATTTAAAATGAGTTATTACCTTACGTGGAGGTAGAAGTCCACATGTACGCACAAGTGATAATTTAACTTCTCATTTGATGAAAAAGAAAGTGGATAATTGTAGTTCCATAATCATAGTAATATTTAAATATATTTAGTACACATTAGTTATTGTTTAATTATAAATACCATGTTTTTAGATTAGGCCGATGAAAAAATATATTTAAAGGGGTTATGTAGGAATATTACCTCTTATTTGATAGACCTCCTCTAGACCCCTTTTTAGGGATGCTTGGAAAGGAATTTAAAGAAGAAAATACCATAAAACTTTTGTATAATGATGTTTAGGAGATACTTGGGTTTTTTTGTTGATATATATGAATTAAAGTGGTGTAAATAAATTAGAGAAGGGGTGTCCTTTTATAAGCGATGAAATGACGCACTTGTAATTACAAAAAAGATCAAACTATAATTTAGAAATTATCAAGAAAAATGATTCATAATGACTATAAATTCTGATTAAAAGAGTTTGTGGTCTAAATTTCATCATCCAATTAAATTTATATGGGTTTTTGTATCACATAAAACATTATGTATTGCTCAAACCCTTGGTTAACAATCTTTAATTTTAACCATAGTATGGAATTTTTGAATATTAAAGGGTTATAATTTTCCTTATAAGTTAAAAATTATCTCATAAATAGTCATGGAATAAAAATTTTCAAGATAAATCCCACATTAAAGATTTTTTTGATTTTTAAATAATTTATTTAAATATTATTTCTTATAAAATAATATTTATGTTATTTTTTACACTATTAATTTAATTTTCCAATAATGAAAATTTGATATAAATGGAATTAAAATAGAAACAATTTACATATATAAAACATATTATACTAATATATATATTTTTTGGAACAAAATTTTTCATCCTAATTGTATTACATTTAATATGTTTAGAATCATTTATTATATTTATCAATTTAATTAATTAAAAATGTGTGAGAATTGCATTACTCTTTCTGGTAATTATTTAATAACATAAAATTAAAAATAGATTAATATGATAAATAATTAATTTACCTTTACAATAAAAATTTATTACTAATATTATCATCTTTTTAGCCATATGTTAAAAATTTAGAGATATTGAAGTCTGGGGAGTGACATTTTGTATTTATTCTTTTATTAAATTAATATAAAGTTCCCAATTAAAGAAAAAAGTAATGAAGTGTACCTATATTCGAGACCTGAATTGAAATGGATAATATAAATTAATACAATAGAATAAATTTAAGTGTTATAGGAATTTTAAAAGCTTTTCCCAAACATTTAACACTATTTTATCTGTTTTACCATTACTATGGTGGAAAATATTTTCCAATATTACTGCTCATGATGACTAAAAATAAGAGTTATCAATTGACCAAAATTGCTCCACCAAATTCCAAATATGTAATATATTTTTCATGATTTAGTTTCTATAATATTTAAAAAATCTTTTTTAAAATACATGTTCCAAACATGCTGAAAACTACTTTTTATAAAAACACATTTCTAAGCATAAAATTGGATATATATTCTTATCTCATCACAAAAAACATTATATAGATTTTAAAATAAAATTATTCAATGTATATTATATATATTTTATTATAAATATTCCCCAATGGGGATCAATTAAATATATTTAGAACAAAAAACATTACACACAAAAAACCAGTTAAAAAAAACATCTCTTATACTCTCAAAATATATTTTTTTCTTTTCTAATCAATTGATAACCAATGAATTCACTGTAAAAATGATTAAAAACAATTGTTTTCCATAATTTATTAATTTCTATTTGTCCATTTTATTCCAAAATCTATTCGATAATTGTCACATTAAATAATAATATTTTAATAGTATATCATGGTCCGTATAAACATGGTGTTGAGTCTACAGCAAGCTATCAGAGAAATGAAATTTAGTTATAGAAAAATAAAACATAAAATATAATGGTGTTAATTTATACCCCCCAATTTAATTTTTATATAAAATCTTTTTCTCTTTGATATGAAAAAATGAGGATATCAATGTTTCAATACATCTTCGGGTTCCAAACTAGCTTCAATGAAATTTTTATTCCTTTATATAACTTTAAACAGGTCAGTATCCTTTTTCAACAATGATTTTTCCTTAAGATGAAAATTTTATATTGGTTTTTATTCATTGTAAGGATCATGATCCAATGGTACATCCTTTTAGTTTATAAATGTGATGGAGTATGTATGTGATTAATTAGAAGATATATATGGAACACATTATGAACTTGAGAGAGGATCAGTGGAAACACCAAGAGATAATCTACCATCACTACTCTATCAGTAATCTAAAAAGTGATAATATACATAGGGTGGAGATTTCATTTTTTCTGAATCTCATAAACTTCTTTTATAGTTAAATTTATAAAAATACTTTTTCACCAACTTAAAATTATATATTTCACATATGATTATCCCCATAACTTTTCTATCGGCTTTAAGATCCATTGATATGTTATCGAATGGATCTTACATTATATACCATTTCCTCGACCGTATAAGGTTCAAATATTTTTTTTATTAAACATTATCCCATCATTTTGGAGTTTTACACTTCTATCCATAGATAACTTCATTAGGAGAAATCTGAATACTCGATCAAAAACTACTATTGTATAAAAACTCAATTGGATGAAGGTGTTGAACCCAACATCCTTTAAAATAAATAAAACAATATCTTAGTATGTAGTATAGTATTTTAATGGTTATCTTAAACTAAACAACATTCTAAGGATGGTAAGATGTTCTAAAACACAAATCTCTATCAAGATCCTTCTAATGAATTCTCCATAAATTCAAGGAAAATGTCGAATCTTGTTTAGATACAGTAGAATGTGGACCTCCATAAAACCTTAAAACTTATGTAATGTATATTCTGGAAAACATAATAAGAGGGAAATATTATCTACCAGTGATGAATTTTTATGAATTTTTATGGATACCAAATATAAACCAACTAGGATTATATTATTTAGACATTTTTTATATTCTAATAACAAAATCCAATATCATGTCTTCATATTTCCATTCTAGTATGTGATATAGTTATACTATCCCCTTAGAATTTTTTATCTCATCCTTAATGATGAAGTTAATATTTTCACATATTTTATAATAAAATTTAATATTTTTAATATGACCAATGACTTATTTTAAATGAAATTTTCATATTTTGTGGTCTTATTTTGAATTTGAGTTTAATTGATAATATGGAATAATTTTGAATTCTAAAATGTCATTATTGACTTTTAATTTTGGCCATAATTTTTTTTAAATATATTAAATTTTGAAATATTATTTTTTAAGAATCCATAAATTTTGGAATTAAATTAATTCAAGTTGATCTATAGATCAATCCAACATCATGAGTCTCAAAACTATCTCACAACCTAGACGTAAAAATTTGGTCACAAAATGATTCTATTTTGATGATGGGCCTATATCTCAAAAATTAAAACTATAATAAAGAATAAATATGACAAGGTGATATAGAAAAAGTTTGGGAATAACTTAATTATCTATGGGAATGCCTAATTCTACTTCCTTTAATTTCATGAATTCATGGGAAGTTGCATCATTGGAATTCAAACAACAATTTGGAAAGAATATTTTTTTAGTAAAATTGATATATCTAATTAATTATGATTTTTATAAAGATAAAATTTTATTGGGGAATGTACAAGATAATAGATATAAACATTAAAAAAGGGATTTTTTAAAATAAGGTCATTTAATAGGTTTAACAAGTTCTAACTTTAGACTGGTAGAAATGGATTGAAGAAGAGTACCAATCTCCCTATAAATTTCTAATCGACGTCTATTTGAAGAGGTTTTCACTTTTTTAAACTATTTTTTTACATTTTTAGTAGATTATTTGTTTATTATTTTATATATTAGTTTTATAATTTTTATATATTTTTCTCTTTATTTATATCTCATTTTCCCATTGGTTTTATTTTATTTAGTATCCCACCATGTTCCCTTCTCAACTTCACTAAAAATGTAGAACTAAAATCAGTGTTTGTTCATGGGAGGGAATGGTGGTGTGATTGAGTTCTTTATGCATTAATTATTTTTATTTCATAAATTCTAGTAATTTTTTCAATGGTTAATTTTTTTCTAGTTACAAATCACCCAATTTTCTATATCATCTTAATTATTTTTCTCATTCATAAATAATACTTCCCTTCACAATCTAGGTTATTCTTATGGAGGAGTATGACTGTGTAGTGATAGTTGGAAAATAAGTCTTTTACAAGATGTTCACAAAATTATTTCACTATATTCATTGGTCTCTATATGTTGTAATCACAATTCAAATGAGAATGTGGGGTGTAATAGTTATTGATCCCCTCATTAAATAGGATAGTGAGATTCCTTTTGAATACTGATATCAATCATTAGGACCTTTTAATAACATTTTTCATCGTTTTTTATTCTAAATTTATTCAATGATTCATTTATTTATAATTATATTTATATTTATATTTATATTTATATTTATATTTATATTTATATTTATATTTATATTTATTATTATTATACGAATTTAATAATCAAACCCTCCATCTATATTAGTTTTTAGTTTTATATTAGTTATATTAAAATAGTTACAATAGAGAATCAATACATGTGAGAGGCCATCATGTGATCTTCCCTAGGTTGTTCTACTTTGGTATGATGTTAGGAAAATAATAATTTAATTGAATATTGGTTTATGAGAACTGATACCATCATTATTGTGCCATTTTGTGAGAGGTTGATATCCTTCCCAAGCTATTTTTCTTAAAAAATCCAAATTTCAAAAAAAATTGGCATACCATTTATTTCATTATTTTTTATGGATATTTATGAAGATGTTTTATATTATTGGAATGCTAATAACATTGATGGTGATTAATTTTGGAAATATAAACTGAATATTCAAATGAAAAAAATGACCCTAAACTAGAACAAAACACATATCCAATGGAATAAATTTCTCCACAAATAGAACCAAATTATTGTACACTTAAAAGAAATTTCAAAATATATAAATAAGTGATCAAATAAACAAATATACTTTCCAATTCTACTGAAGAAGTTATTGTTATTTTGGTGGAACAACAAAAAGAAAAATATGATGTGAAAGAAATTATTTTTCCACCGATATTTAAAGAATACATTGGTGAGTTTGAGGCAATACATGAAGATCAATATCCCCATTAAATAAATAAATTCCCTACAACAACGGTTTAGGAAATATATTTTAAATATGAACATTTTTTTAAAGAGATTTAATATATGAGAATTATTTATATTAAAAATTATTAATTTTAAATTGAATAATAATCTTACTTGTATTGAATTTATAGATTCAATACCACTATAGCAGGAACTTGTTAAAGAATATGAAGAAGTTTCTTAGGTTGATAAGGTAATAGTAGATTTAGTTGAGTTATACACTGGTTCACATGAGGGTAATGGAGAAAAACAAAAAATCGTTATGGAATCATTTGATGAATCAGAACTAGAAGTGAATCTACATCCTATTATAATATCTTAAATACTAGTGTAAAGTTATAATCCACGTAATAAAAACTAAAATCACCCCTAAATTCTATTCCATTCACCTTTGTACCTCGTATTCTCTTTATTTCCTCTTCTAAGGGTTGGGGATATTTTTTTCTTTGTGGGTAATCACTCTTATAATATACTCATTGATGTTGGGAGAAATAAAATATGGTTCCTTATAAGTATTAAATCACACCCACATCCATATTGGTGATGATTCATAGAAAATTATAGACTAAGGATAGTAAAAATATGGCACCCAGATAGGGGGTCCAAACCATGATATACCCTTTTTTCCATTTCACTTTTTTTATTTTATTTTTATTATGTTATATTTTTCCAACATTTTTATATATAACTAGAATTAAATAAAAGATTTAATCTAATCATCCATTAAAAAATGAACTCATATTGTGTATTTCATCCCCTTGGTCTTTATACCCTTATTTTTGTTTTGTTAAACAATGATGGGGGTAGTTTAATCTATGTGTGGGAAAGTTTCAACCATATTAGATTTTGGTCTATATTTCCTTTATGATCTTTCTTTTTAGAAAAATTTGGTTTAAAGGGGTATTTATATCAATTTTCGCACATAATTTTACTTCGATCACGTTCACATGATTTTTTAAATGATTGGTTTAAAATTATTATTGATGTAGAAACATAATTTGTGAATTTGATTTTGAGGAATTTTTATTAGATTGAATGATTTTAGAAATCTATTCCCATAATGAATAGAATAAAATATTTTTTCTATTCCTTTGAGGTATTCTAACCCATTTTCAAAATTCTTCATTATATTCCAATTTTTTTAGAGAAGTGTGGATTTTTTATGAGAATTAGAAGTTTTGATATTTCTATTTGAAATCTTCAGAGTTCATGTAATTTTTATGACATGATTAAGGAACTTATTTTTCATGGTATATTTTAACTTGTTCCCTACCTTTATATTTTTTATTTTTATTTCCTTAAAATAATTAATTTTCTTACAGTTTTAAGCCATAGTACATGATGATTTTTCCTTACCTTCCTGCACACTTGTATTTTTTGTGGATACTTTCAGTTTAAATATGGGGAAAGAGTTGTTCATGTTTGTTATTTGTGATGTGTTTCATTTTGGATTAGTGTGAGGTGTATATGTGTGTGATCTTTTTGGTATGTAAAGAGTGGTATGATTTGGTATGGTTTATCATTTTATTTTACTTTTTGGATATCATTAGGTTCTCCTTTAAATGAAATTCCAAAAATGGAAAATATGTGACAAATACAAGTGTGATTTAATTCTTCATTATTATTAATTATGTTACTAATTTTCCTCTCAAAAATAATGTCCAAATTTTTTTATTTATTCATTTTACAGAACTGTTAGCTTATCATCCATAAAAAATGAATAAAATGAAAAAATGAAAAAAATGGGGGAGGAAATTTGGATGAGAGAATTCCTTGAAATCACAGTATTAATCATGTCTTATTTCATAAAAAGGGGTGCTGTTGTGTTTTACATTTTAGGAAAAATTGTGTGAGGTATTTCCTAGGATTACAATTTAATATTCATGTATTATACTTATGATTTCAACCTCCTCTTTTTGGCCATTCAATTTTCAATTTATTTTACTCACCAACCCAATGCCAAAAAAATGACCTGGAAAATGAAATCATGATTGAAAATATTAATATGAATTACTCTATGAGTAAATGATACTTTTAAAAATCCTATGGTGATACCTAATTTTTTTGAGTGTGAGAAATAATCCAAATTTATTTTTTCTTAAGTGAAGAGTGACATTAAATTCAATGTGTGGTAGGTTTTGATAGAGCCATGGATGAATTTTTGGGTTTTAATTTTTTTTATGATAGATGAATGTGAAATTGAATTTTTTTTCATATATGAGACATGATGAAATTTTATTTTGTAAGAGATCATGTATATTTTCTCATTTATTAATCTTATTTGGATTTTAATTCGAATATATGATGATTTCCTATTAGTGTAATAGATGTGTGTGGGGGTTTGGGGAAGAAAACATTTTAAAATATTTTAAATTGTAATTAAGTTTTTTAAACCCACCAATTAGTTATTTTTTGTAAAAGTGTAACATTTTTAGTTTTTTAGTAATTTTATCATAATTTTAAAATAAATGATTATTTTATTTTAAAATATTTTTATTTACATAATTTTTCATCCATAAAATTTTATAAACTTATTGAATTTTTGAATGTCTATTTTTTATTCATAAATTTATATTTTTGAAATTTTAATTAAACTAAATGTAAAGATAAATATGACATATTGAGGCTCAACACTATATCACAATTAGGGCCTTCAAATATATGCATAGAATAGATATCTTTTGATGATGGTGCTATATCTCACATATTAATGTACCAATCGAGATTACATTTGACATAGATATATATAATTTTTCAGGAAAAAACATTATTTACTATGGTAACTCTTGATGATGTATCATTCATGGTCATTAATGACAAGGAAGTTGGAGCACTAGAATTCAAACACTCATCTAGCTAAAATAACATTTGAGAGTAAAATGGACATAACTTGTTCATTACAAGGAAAATAAAGATGAAATTTTATGAATACATGAAATATAAAAAATATAACATCTTTTAAGAATGTAAAATAAAAAAAATAACTTTAGATGTATAATAATCATGATATTTGGATGGAATGAATTCGATAAAAAATGAGAACCCCTCTCCATGTAAATTTGGACTCCAAATTCATTTCTAGGAGTTGGAACATTGGTTGGAAACCTTATTGGGCCATTTTTAGTATATTTATAAGGTAATATTTTATATAGTTGTATTATAATTATTACATATTATTATTATTCTTCGTATTTAATTCTCTAATTTTTTTATGTGTTCACCCATTGCATTCTCTTCTCAACATCAATAAAAATAATGAACTAAACTCGGTGTTTGTTTGAGGGATAGAATAATGGAATGCTTGATTTTATTATGAATTAATGTTATATATATATATATTCAATTATATTAATTTTTTTAATGTTAAATTAATTATAGAGTGTGGTATCCTTTTTTCTCTATTTTCAAAATTTTTATTCTTGTTTATCAATCACCCTTCAATTCATTATCTAATTCATGAATACATGGAGTATGTATGAGATAGTTATAGTTGTAGAAGAGGTCTAATAAATGAAATTTGGAAGATGATTTCCCTATATGAAGAGGTCTTGGTGTGGGGTAATCATTTTTCAGATGGGTAGGTGAGGTGTGGTAAAACTTAATCACTGCATTGAATTATATATTAATATTACCATTGAACAATGATATAAATAATCGTGAACTCTTAAGAACATTTATCATCTTTATTTTTCTAACATAATTTTTTTAGAATATATATATATATATTCATATTAATATTACATACATTTCATGAAAAAATACCCCATGTATATTAGTTAGTATTTTAATATTAGTTATTTTATAATTGTTACAACAGAGAATTAGTGTGTTTGAGATGCTTCCATGAAATCGACGCTATATTTTTACATTGCGATACATTCTTATGAAAAGAACATTTTAATTAAATAGTGTTTTAAGAAAACCAATTTCCATAATTTTGAAGCTATTTCTAGGGAGGATAAGAGCCTACAATACCTATTTTTTCATAAATAAAAACTCATAGATTTTAAAAAATATATATATTTATTTCATATCATTAACTTCATATGTATTATGGATTTTTATGATAAAATTTCATATTATTGGAATTTTGATAAGTTTGATGTTTATTATATATGGGATGAGAAATTGAAGATACAAATGTAAAAAAATAGACATCAAATAAAAAATAATTCACAATAAATGGAAAGAATTTTTATCTAAATAAAACAAAATGATATGAAACTTCAAGATAATTTAATGATGCTTGATGAAGTGAGAAACCAAATAAATATCATTTCCACTACTATTAAATTATTCAATGTTCATTGGATGGAATGAAAAAACAAAAATATAAAAAGAATTAAATTTTAATTCCATATACATTTCAAGAAGTGAATAGAGAGGTTAAATAAATACATGAAGATCAAGATCCCTTTTTAACAAATAAATTCCCAAAACCCCAGTTTAAGGAAAATGGGGTTTCAATGTAAATATTTTAAAGGAAATTTAATTTCTAATAATTCATTATATTCAATAGTTAATAATTTTTAAATGAAAATTAACCTCCCCTATTCATATTTTTTAGATTTGGTCCTACAAGTATAGGCCATAGTTATAGAAGATGAAGAAGTTGATTGTGTAGAGGTGGGAATGGAGGAACCAGTCTAGTTGTACACCAGTGCATATAATGAAGATGGAACAAAATTAGGAATCACTATGGAATCATTTTATGACCCTAAAAAAAGATAATTCATATCCTATTCTACTCTATTAGGCATAATTTGACATCACTCTTACATCTGAAAAAAAAGAGCACCCCTATATTATTTTCCCTCACCCTTTTAACATTAAATTCTCTCTTTTATCTCTTCTTTGGGTTGGGGATATTTTTATTTCACTTATGGTTACTTTTTCCTGGAATCTAATCATTGGTGTTGGTAGAAATCATATCTAGATGTTTTTATGAAATTAAGAACACCCAACTTTACATTGGGGATGACCCATAGCAGCTTCCAAACTAGGGGTAGTAAAAACCTACCACTCAAATGGGGTACCAATCCATGGTCTATCATATTTTATCTTTCTATTTATTTTTTCATTATTTTTATCATAATATGTATTATTTTTTTATGTCTTAGTAATAGGTTCTATGATCTTAACTAAATGAATCCACTAGATAATAAACTTAGGTTTTGTCTTTCCTTCCCTTTTTTTCATCCATTATTTTTATTTTTTTGAGATGAAGTAATTAGGATTTTAATATAATTATTGGGGATTGGGACAGTTCATATGATATTTCAAATATTATATTTTAAATGATTCTTGGCATGGAGACTTTTTCCTTGAATATGATTCTTATAAATTTTTATCATTTTGACTAATTTTTAAAATACATTACCATGAAATGATGACTCGGATATTATTCTATTTAAGTGAGTTATTGTAATTTTTTTTTATAAATTCCTATAGATACCCACACCTTGTTGAGAGAAACTTGGATTTAATGCGACAACCATAACTTTTGATATTTAAATTTTAATGATTTTGAGTTCAAGGAATATTTTAATATAATTAATGCACTTATTTAGTAATCTATATTTTAAATTGATACATACCTTTACATTTACACTTTTTATACCTTATATGTCATGAATTTAAATATGGGTTTAATCAAAATTAGAAACTGATTTTTTCTTACCTGCTTACACTCTTAGTATTTTTTGCATGGATATTTCATGTCTGAGTGTTATGGAAAATCCATGTGTGTTCTTTGGGATTTGTTTCCTTTTTAGTTGGTGTGAGTTTTTTCTCATCATTTTTAATCATATAGAGAGATATAATTGGTAATGATTCATTATTTCATTGTGCATTATTTGTATCATCTATTTCTCCTTTGAAACAAATTCAAAAATGAAAAAAATAGAATAGATATTGAATTATTAATGGTGATTAATTTTTTTTACTCTTGTACCTCTCAAAAATCAATGTCATGAATTTTAATTAATTAAATATATTCTATTGTAAGCTCATTCTATATGGGAAAATGAATAAAAAAGAAAAAAAATGAAAAAAGTGGGTGAATTTAGATGAGATCATTCCTTGTAATCACTACATGACTCCTGTATCATGTCCTGAAAAGGGGGTGGTGATGTGTTTCACATTTTTAAGAATATTCAGTGAGTTATTTTATGGGTTTTTACTTGAATATTAATTTATTATAAAAAATATTTCAACCTCCTCTTTTCAGCCTTTGAATATTTAAATGATTTTACCCACTAGCTCAAATCCACGCAAGTCACATGGAAGAAGTACTCAAGATTGAAAATATTTTCATTTCACATGTTATGCTGAAATATTAATTTTCACAATCTTATGGTGATACATTAACTTTATTATTATGATCATAACTCAATATATAATTTTTCCTGAGTGAAAAGTGTCATAATATTCAATGTGATGTAGATTGGGATTTGGTCCAAGGATGAATTTTTTAGGTTAAAAATTTTTATATGTGAGGGATGAAAATTAAAGTGGGATTCTTTCATATAGTTCTCCTGATGGAATTATTTATGGAATATATCTTGTATTTTTTTCCTTTTTGATACTTATGTGAATTCTAATTCAATTTTTTAGGATTGACCAAGAGTGAAATGGTTATGTGTGAAGGAGTGATGAAGATAAAATTTTAAAATAGTTTACACTATTATTCAATGTTTTTAATCTAACCAATTTGTTATCTTATAGTCATATTTGATTTTTTTTAATTTTAGTCTCAATTTTAGCTTATTTTCTGAAATGGCATAATTTTGGAAGTTAATTTTTTTTTTCTTTTTTTAATCCGTAACATTTTCTAAAAAAATTTGAAATTATAAAATTCATTTTTTAAGATTTCATACATCTTTTATTAATTTAATTCAACTAGAACACAATATTAATTCTAAATCTTGAGGCACAAAGATAGATCTCAAACGGGGCCTTCAAATTTGTGTAATGAAAGGATCACATTTGATAATGGATAAATATATTATAAATTACTAGTCCAATGGAGCATAAATTAAACACTTTGATAGATAATATGTCAAAAAACAACTTTATTAACTATATAAATGCCTTATTCTACCTCCATGATGGTAATAAATACATGGGAATTTAGATCATTGGAATTCGAACAGTCATCTGGCCAGAATAACTTTATATAGTAAATCATCCATAGAACATTCATTAAATGAATAATAAATATAAAATATCATGGTTCTGTGTGAGAGAAAATTCTGAAAATCATTTTAGAAAGGATTATTCCAAAATTCATTCATTTATTCTGTCTAATATGCACATACTTTTGAGAGATAGAATTATATCGAAAATTAGCACCCCCTGCTCTATAAATTTTTACTCCCCATCCATTTCAAGGGGATGGAACATTGGTTGGAAATCGTAGTTGTATATTTTAGTATATTTTTAGTGTTCTATTTTATATAATATTATTATACTTTTTGAATATTATTATTCTACTTCATATCTCATTTTCCTGGTTGTTTTATTTTATGTGTTCTCCCACTATGTTCCCTTCTCAAATCCATTAAAAATTGACAATTGATCTCTATATATTTTAAAAGAAGGTATTGGTTATTAGATTGATTTTTTATGCTTTAATTAGTTCTATTTATTCAATTATATGAATTTTGGGGATGATTAAATTTATTGTGGTGAGTATTCACCATATTTTCTCTATTGTTTAAATTTATTCTCATATTTATCAATCATCCATTTCTTTACTATCTAAGTCATGCATACAGTGGTGAATGTCTTGGGTAGTGTTGGTTGAGGATGTGGAATTATATATGATGTTTTCAATATGATTTACTTTCATGAATATTTCTCTATATATAGTAATAACAATTAAAAAAATAAGGTGATGGTGTATAGGTCATAATCAGCTTATTGAATCAAATATTGAGATTTCTTTTGAACAATGATATCAATCATCATGACCTCCCAAGAACATTTTCCATAATGTTTTCTTATAAATTCATTATATGCTTAATTTATATATATATATCTCTGTGTGTGTGTGTGTGTATTTTAATATAACAATCATTTCATAATCAAACCCCCAATCTATATCGGTTATTATCTTTATATGAGTAAGATTATAATAGTAAAAATATTTAATTGTTTCAAGTGAGAAACCTCGATGAGGTCAACCCTATGTTGTCCCACCATGGTAAATTAAATAAAAAATAAGAATTTAATGGAACATTGGTTAAACAAATCCACTGATATCACATAACTTTCTAAAATACCAAGCATTGAGATACATAATATGAAATATCAATTTTCATGTTATCTATATGAAATAATCTTTTAGATATATATACATATTCATACTTCCTTGATGAATAAAGTTTGACAAACTACAAGTTTCATCCAACAGATACCTGAAATATGGTATAGATGGAACACATACACATCACCCAAACCTTATCATTCCATCACAATCATGGTTGAAATCCGAAACATTTCTCACATTCTTTTGACGCTATGTATCTTCCTTTTGTACCACTTTTATCTTTACTTGGATGGATGGATCGAAACTCATTTTAAGTAGATATGTTTACTCTCATTCCATCAAAATTTAAATATTTATCCATTTCAAATTCAAAAATATTCTATCTTTTGTAATTTTCATCGTAGATAAGCTGGTATGATCATTTTAACTCAGAGCATCTGACGCCTTTTTTACATTCCTAGGGATGTAATGTATTGAGAAATCATAATCCTTAATAAAAAATAAAAATATTCTATGGAACATTTATAACCCTTTCTTAGAGAATATAAACATTAAAATTTTATAATCCATATAAATATCACACCATTATTAGTAATGATATTACCTATATATCTTTAATGAAAAAAATTACCGAAGCTATCTATAAATCCTGAGTTTGGTAAATTTTCACATGAACCATCAATTTTCATAAGTCATAAGACAACAATATATAATTATGAATTTGTACGTAACCCATACCCTTCATTGATACATCACTGTATATCCTAAACCCTTCTTTATTATAGGGTAATATAATCGCATTCCCTCTAGTTCCTTGAAATTTTATTCACATTCATCTTTCCAAAGGAACATGGATCCTTTCTGAGTTAATTGGGTGAGTAGATTAAATAGGTATGAGATATTCTCGACAAAGCCCTGATAATATCCAACCACATGATAAAAACTATAGATCTCAATCATAGTGCTTAGTCTAGGACAATATTCAATTAAATTTGTCTCTGATGGATTCACTGATATACTTTCTCATGAGATTATGTAACCCAAGAATGAATCTTTTCGTAACCAAAATTCAGGACTAGAATTTTTTTCATACATATTGTCTTTCCTTAGGGTCTTGAAAACAATCCTCAAATTATCTTCATCCTCTTACATGAATTTTTATTATATAATAATATCATCTATAAAGACTCCAAAAACTAATCTATATAATTTATTATGACTATATTCATTATAACCATAATGATAGTGGGGGAATTTGTAAGACCAAATTGAATTGCTATAAATTCATAGTGTCCATACCTCTTATGGAAGGACATATTTGGTATGTATTAACTCGTTTCCCTAAATTGATAGTATCCAAATCTAATTTCAATATTTGAAAAATATTTTTCTACATGTAATTGAATGAAAAATCATCAATATGGGTTATAGGATACTTATTCTTCATTTTGATCCTTTTAAGTTCCCAACAATCAATGAATATTCATATTGTTCTATCTATTTTATTAAATAATAATGGATCCACCTTAAGGTGATGGAATTTACCAAATGAATCCCTTCTAAATATTATTTATAAGTTTCTTCATTAATTCATACACCTCAATCAGGAAAATTATATAAATATTCTATAATGTAGGTGTACCAATATGTATTGGTTCTATTGAGAACTCAACACCTTTATTTATATGTATTCCATGAAATTATTTCATAAAAACATAAAAAAACTCAGGTATAATAGGAATATATTCAATATTGAGTTTCTTCCCAACCATCTGAGAAAAACATCCATTTTGGGTAGGATTCAGGACCTATATAATGGATGTAATTTCCATTTAAAGTTCATATTTATCATCGCATTGATAGATGATAATGGGTAGGTTCATAATATTAAAAGTGACTTCTATTAATTAAAAAAAGATTTTGTATTTTTGTAATGTAATCTAATTCATTACTATGATAACATCAAATTAAACTAGAATGAGGGTAATGATATTTGTAGGAATCACCTTCCCACAAAATTCAATCAGGGAATAATCATAAACATGAGAATTGATCATTATACAATTAGGGGAATTGACTAATAATTAAACCTAATATCTTTTGGGGGTATTTTGATACCCTTATAAAATTCATCATATATAAAAGTGTGGGCAGATCCAGAATCACATAAGACCTTAGTTGTTATAGAGTGGTTTTTAAGGGTATCTTTAAGAACTTTGTTATCATACCCAACATGGAAATAGTTATCACATGAGATTTACCTTTTCCTTTGTGATTAAGAGGGTTTTTAAGTTTATCATCATCATTAAGATTTTAATTTTTTCAGTAGTTGTCATAATTCCCATACTCCTATCATTTTAAACATGAAAGTGTAGGTGGTACATTTTGTGGTATTTTACTCCATAATTGGCTAACTTTTTTCCCTAACCATGGAATTCGATTTATTTTCCTTTCATTCCACAATTAAATTAGTTACTATACACCTTAGGAAAATTTCCTCCATTTCTCCTACCACACTTCAAGAATAATGGAAGTCCCTTCTTCCTCCATCTATAGTTTTTATTTTTTTAATTTCTTTTTATTCCATCTTTCTTTTCATATCAAAACCATGACATTAATGGATCACTATAATCTCTATTTATAAATTTCTATAAAAATGAAAGATTTATTCACATCTACTGAATTTTATTATGGATAAATTTCTTTATAAACCTGGTTTTATTCAACTTAAGAATCAATCAATGATACCTTCTGGATCAATGATAATATGAAAAGCATAACTCAAAACCCTTCTAAAATTTTCCTCATATAAACTAATTTAATGATCATCCTTATTCTATATATAACATAATTTCTTCTACATTTTCATATAATGAATATGAGGAAAGTACTTATTTAAAAATAACATTCCAAACTCATCCTGATCCATAGATTTAATTTCTTTTATTTATTTGTGTTCTTAATGAGATTCCACCATTAATATGTTTTAACATATAAAATATAGACAAAAAATGAATTTTTAATTCCCTAAAAATTGGATAATAAAAAATATATTTTCAATAGTACTGATCCATAGCTCACTAAATAGTTGATCAATAGAACCACTATAATAAAATGGATGCTTCGTCATGAAGAACTCAATAGAATGTTATCCCCTATATTTCTTGTTTGGAAGGATGGAATGATTCATGGATTGAAAAATATGTTTATTCATAGGAATGGTATTTTTCAATCCAAATAAAAAACATTTCAACTATTGAGAAGAAATTAATTTCATTTCTCATCACATTCAACATTAACACGGTTCCTTCAGGTTCTAGTCATTGACTAAAACAAAAAAAATTGTTTGAGTGACAACAATAATCATGTAAAACCAGATAATCATGAAAAATAATTTATAGGATGTATAAATCATGTCACCATAGGTTTAACCTAGGTTATCGATGATTATCATCTATTTAAAATCCATTATAATTATCTACAAATAAAATTTGAATTGACCCAGTCATATACATCGGGACTATCAAACTAAGTACGTAATAAGGGTACAGTAACTACACACTAGAATGGTGGATGGTATATACATGAGAATCTCATTTTAGAGTTATCTATCCTAAATTTATCTATAAAGAACCCATATCCACTAGTAAAATCTAGATAGGTATTTTTTCTATAAAAATCGAACACTTTTCTTTTCCAAAATATAGGATTATCATAAGGGTTATCAATTTTTTTTCTCATTCTTGTTTCCAAAGGTGACTAAACCTTTATTTGATACCAACTATAGAAAATATTAATTTTTAATGATAAATATTACATATTATTAGATAAATATACATTACATCACTTTTTGATCCATGCCCGAATCATATATGTCTAGTTTCATTGGAAAGTTGGATACATAAATAACTTTTTCAAAAGAGATATAAATTATCTCCCAATTATTTCTTCATAACTACCACACTTTTGAGACATATCATTAATAAAAGTTATTTATATCCTGGGGAAAGGAAACATATTATAGGGTTCCCTCATAATCTCACTAAGGTTAAACAATAGAGATATAAGTGATCATTTAAATATAATTTGGTTATAATGGGTACATGAACATGAGATTAACGTTTGAAAATAATACCCAGTAATTCTTAACTCATAACATGAGTCATGGAATAATTATTGTTCGTTTATAATACATGAAAAGTAAAGGGATCAAAGACAATATGTAATGACCCAGACAACAGTGACCCAGAGCCTATGCATACTTCATAACATTAGTACTAGATATAAATTATCACATCCCAAAGGACTGAATAGTTTAGTAGTCCTATAAAACTAGATACATACTTGATATTCACAATACATTTTAAATCATAAAATATATAAATTATTATTTTTTAATTCCATTATTCAACTTATCATATACCAATATATCAATCAAAAATCGTGACATAGAATCCTAGGGAAAATAAAACACAAGAAATGGGTTAAATTAGATGGTTATTTAGGGTAATGGTATAATAAAATTCATCTTCAATAAATAATCATAATAAGTATAGAAAGGTCAAAAAATGAAACAAATTCCATTAAATCAATATACTGATCATAATATGGAAGAAATAAATTAGGACAAAAACCATATATATAATAACATTAGATTGAATCATATCTACGTATATTATAACTAATAAAATAATCACATAGAAATCCATAATTGATTTTTTAATGAGGGGATTAATAATTCTGGACATCTAAATCATTCAATACATTTCAAATGATAATTTAAATTTGTGGGTATAACCCCGTATAATTTGGCTGAATGATTTGTCTCACGAGACCTATCAATGCATCAAAGAGCAATTTATAACTAGTCCCCACCCATCACATAATAAATACAATTCATTCATCAAATAAATGGGGGAAAATATAATCAACATAATCATTTCTATTAAAACTAACATGTCAAATTTTAATACACACTTCAATCCAAAAAAACATAATCATAAACCATCCATAGTTATTGGTTGAATGGTAATAAAATTGTACATCCTCAGTAAATCTAATCACAAGCATCAAATATATTAATAAAGATGATTTTAAAATAGAATATCCCCATTTAATCATATCTAAAATAAATTTTTTACATCACTGATTAATATAAATACAATAAAATTTCATTAAAAACATTTTTTATGAAAATAACCACATCACATTGAAAATAATTTTAAAACAGAAAGTTCAAAAAAATATTTTGAAAATAAATTTCGTTAAAAATAAACAAAGAATACTTGTAAAATAAACATTTAAATAATGACTTCTTGTGAGGTATAAAATTACATTAATGTCATACATGTAAAATCAATGATTGGTTTGGCATTTTTCAGAAAAGAAAATTGATACTTGTTTTGAAAATGACATGAAGATTCCTCTAAAACCATTTTTCAAATAATTCAAAATGGGTAAAAATAATTTTTAAAATAATTTTTAAAAGTTTAATTTTTTATAAAACATATTTATAAAACAATTATTTGGATGAAAATGTATTTTCTATAGAAGAGAGAAATAATGCCGCTTAAAAACATTTTCTCAGTCATTTCGTGCTCAAAAGAGTATAAAAATGGTACTAATTCTTGAAAATTTTCAATAATAGATATATAACAATAAAATAGATCGATTTTTATAAATATATATCAAATAATTTCCCCAACGAAGACGTAAAATAAAATCCTAAATAATGATGAAATTGTGAAATAAACAATTAGCACAATGTAAAAATATTTGAATCATAAGACCTATGAAAGAAATAAGTAAAAACGAAACAATAAATAAAATCAATTGAAATATATTCATGATAACATTTTTAAAAATACTTATTATATACACCAAATAAATGTAATAAGTGGTGAAAATGTTGTATGTCTCACAAAAGTAAAAGTGAGATTAGAAACCTTTACCTCAAGTCAAATTCCCTCACATGTTTCCTACCATCATATATAATAAATATATTATTATAATAAATATATTATTATAATAAATATATTATTATAATAAATATATTATAGAACCATAATGATATATCTCATTCCATATATGATTTAATTATAGTCTTGTATCACCTATTTATTAATAACTAATTGCTAAAATCATTATTTCTCGTGATAATTGCTTCACTTTTTATGTTTGTTTTAGTTCAATAATTTTGGGATTTTTAATTTTGTCTTGGATACATCCTATATACATTGTTAACCACGATATAAATATAATATTATATATATACAATAATATATTAAAGTTAGATACAAAAAATGTATTAAACTGTTCATAGAAACAATATGCCATATGTATGCATGAATGTTGATTCAATTTTTATTAATGGATAGAAAAGAAATAAAATAAATATTCATTACAATTCATATAATAATTATTACTTAATAAATATAATTTACAATAATAAAATACTTATTTTTTACAATCCTGTAAAAATAAATTAAAAACATTTTATATCATTATATGGAGGCAGTAGTCCATATATAAGAATGAGTGACATTATTCATTCTGATAGATTAGAAGGTAAAATTTTTTATGTGAAATTATATTTACATAAATATGGTTAGGTTATAAATATCACATATATTCATTAATTTTAACATTACTACCATCCATGTAAATCATAAGCAATGAATGAATCACACTTCTTTACAAGGATGTAATCGGGCATACACACTAGTGGTGTTATAGTATCCCCCATGGAATGGAATGTAATAAGTTATATATGATATTATAATTCTAGAAGTATAATAATTTCATAAATATCATTTAAAAATATGTTATATTTTAACTCCATATGATTTTACAATGTATCTCTTTTAAAATTTAATCTTTTTAACATCTTGTGTTCCACACAACACCCAACTTAAACAAAAAAATGAAATATTATTATGCAATCATTATAATCTATCCCATAAATTGTAAAAAATTAATAGTATTAAAAAAATGTGAAATTTATTTATTATATACTAATTTTTTTACATTCATCCAATATATTTTATATCATAATATAAAAAAATATAATTTTACACATAAGAAATGATACTTTTAAAGGCATTATCATATTATAATGGTGAAATTTTTTAAAACTCAATTATGAAATATTTAAAAATTATATTTTAAAAAATAAACTTCAATTATAAAATTGGGTTTTCATAGTTATATTGAGGTGAATTTTTCTATTTCTCTAAAAAAAAGTATTTTATAGGGGATAGTAAAATATACTGATCTTTATTTAAAAATGTATTTTTATTTCAACCCTGTGAAATATATATTTAATGTTGGATTAAAATTAAAATAATTTATATTATACTTTTAATACCTCCATTAAGATCATTGGAATCAATTTCTATTTTTAATTAGGTATAAAACTATTTTTATATTTAATTGGAATTTTTCTGAAAATTTATTTTTCTGTTTCATTTTTTGGTATAATTTTATGTTAAATTACACCAATTTTGTTTTTTAAATTTATAAAAAAAGAATCCATAAAATTTATTTTTATTTTTTAAATTTAGTAAATATTAACCTTTTATTTTATGGGAAATTTTAATATATAAACTTAATAATTTTTATTACTTTGATTAAGGGTAAATATAGTAATTTAATAATAAAATAATATGATAAGGGTAAGAAAATTACCCTAAACCTTTTAATAATTTTATTTTATGAGTATTTTCTTACCATAATAACGCTTGGGTGAAATTTAGGACCTTTTGTTTCCATTGGATTGACTTTAACTCTCTTATAGTATTTTATTTAAAAGAATGTTAAACTGTTCAAACTATGGTATCTAATTTGTTTAAAAATTTTAATATATGGTTTTATATAAGTAATATTCATCCATAAATATTAATTTGAGATAAAAAAATATTTATATTCAAAATATAAATTTATTTTTAAATTTTACGTAAGAAATAATTACCTTAAAGGATTTCACAAGAATGATGGAATAATTATTTAATTAATGAAAATATCAATAAAATGATTATACTAAAAATTATAAGAACCATTAAATTACCTAAAAACACAAATTGATTTTATTTTTTGATAATTTTTGGATCATAATAATTCATGATTTCCATTTATGACCATTTTTTCTATTAGGGTGTTGTTATGACTTGCATTGTATTTTATTTAATTAAAAGTATAACATGTTTTACTCTTGTTTTCAACAAGTAAAATATTTATATTATGGTTTTATAAAAAATATTTTTTCACGTATAAGTCATATTATTATATATAAATGATTTATGTAAAAAATAGTAGTTTATTTTCTATATTTAGTAAATAAATTAATACATTAAATAATTAAACAATGTTTCATAAGTGCCTCAGCCCGGTTGGTGAGGACTCAGCAAGTGCATCCATGATACCTAAGATCAAATCAGGTCAAATAAAATATTTCTAGGGTTAGTGTAGCAGTATTGTAGTAGTATTGTAGTAGGAACTGTAGAATACACTACAACAGTACTATATCAGGTACATTATCATGAATTGTTCGGCACTGTAACAATTGGAACTTTTCATCCATCTTGGCTTCTAGGCCACTGGTTTGGTCCTCGTGTCTTGCAAGGATTTGGAGCCACCCAAGGCCTTCATGCCAGTTTTTTCTCAAGTCATTAAGGCCAATATAAGGTGTTAGGTTCACCCCAAGGCCTTGGGTTCGCATGATGTAGATGTACCATTCATACTACAAGGGACAAGGCTTCAGATGATGATCAGGGTAGGCACATTCACAAGAGCAGAGCAAACCAGAATTGGAAGAATGAGAGGGTATTGATTTCCCATCAGTAGAAGTCATGTGAAACTTTTCATAGGATAGCTAGCTGACCAGCCCTGTGAAGGTGGAGTGCTGATATAATGACATATGATGGGGAGGAGCAGTTCCAAGATGTCTTGTCTCAGTGATTACCTCTAAGACCAACAGGTCATTTAATTGTCTCTAAGCCTTCAGGCCTTGTATGGTTTCCATATCACCCATTTAAAGGTGTATTATATAAATAATATAAAATGCTGGCCTTCAGGCCATTCCGACCATTTAAACAATGTCGATGAAGTAGTTATTCAATTAATGGTAAACTATGATACATTATATTAAAATATTAAATGTAATATATTTTTAATTAATTAAGGTTATTAATGAATATTAAAAATGATAATGATGTATTATGTATGTATTAAATTTACTGGTTTGAAAATATCTTGTTATATTTATATTATTAATTTTAAAGTAATAAATATTTTCAAATTTGATAATACTGATATTTCATGAATATATATTTTTTAAAATATTTAAAAATCACAAAATTTTAAATAATTACTAATTAGATATTATATGGTGTTAAAATTAATGCCCCTTCAATTATAATCCATTTAAAAGTATTTGGCTCTATAATAGTATTGTTATATTTTAATATTTTTAGAAATTATGAATATTACCCTCAACTCAATTACAAAGGGGAACCTCCTACCACACATCTTCAAAACAATTTGAGAAATATATATCATCTAAAATCTACCCATTTATCTTAAAAAATTCATTAGAAATTTTTATAATAGATGGTCTCCCCAAAATACAAAAAATAATATCCCGAAGAGGATATCTATATGATTCTTTTAGAGAAGGTAATCATCTTTACTAACTCTTTCAAGTTTATTTATTCTTATTCTTCATCTTCATGTGTTATTTCCATTATAAAGTAATAAATATAGTTTCATATTTATTCTTATATGATATTTAGATTATGTTACATCCATATTCCATCTTTTATCCATCCTTTGAAAAATGAAATCACTGTGCGTGCGTGTGTATGACTAACCTTCTCCAGTATGTGGAGTAATTTGTTTTTCATCATCGTGTTACATGTATGGTTATTACAGTGGAAATAATGGATATATATGATAATTATATAAACTATATAAATTCTTGAAATGAATTATCTATATTCAATTAAAAAAACAGAGACATTTATGAAAAAACATACATGTAAAAAATAGGGAAATTAACACATGAAACAATGAAACTAAGGAAATTTTATTAATGAACAAGTGTTAAAATGTATAAAAGTAAAATATAAGGTATTATAAATATGAATACTTTTATTTAATATAGTAATTACATTATTTAAACCGTAATATAGGATGTTAAATAACGCACCACAAAAGGGAACCATGTGGTAAGGGATTTTCGTCTCACATTTATATCAATGGGACATATGCTATATTCACCACATATTTATTATGTGTGAGTTATGTACATAAAATTTGTTATATTATATCATTAGTATATTTAGTTTATATTTA
The DNA here is from genome assembly GCA_963277665.1 of Viscum album. Taxonomy (NCBI): domain Eukaryota; kingdom Viridiplantae; phylum Streptophyta; class Magnoliopsida; order Santalales; family Viscaceae; genus Viscum; species Viscum album. The sequence continues at coordinate 2,006,030,048 of OY728126.1, read as the reverse complement.
TTTAATGTTTTTTAAATTATATTCTTAAATGGACATACGATTTGACTGATTTTAAAGTCCCAAGGGAATTCATATAAATTTAACTTTGTTGAGAAATATTTTAATATCATTCACCTAATTTTTTTTTATGGTGTATAAGATACCCATTTTAATTATTTATGATCATAATTAATTGAAAATAAAATTTTTATTAAATATTTATATTTCTTATATTATGGAAATTATTATTTCCCAAACCATATACCATTTTTTCATATGGTGTTTACTTTGAAAGGTATTTTATTATACAAGAAATATAATGTTTAATATATATCTTTTACTCAATCAGTATATATATTTATAAGGAATATTTATTCATGAATTGAATCAATTATTAGAGATATGAGGAGTTTTATGGACATCCAAGAACAATTTGAAACCATATAGAGAATATCTCCTCAATGCATTAGTAGTCTCATGAGATGAATAAGTTGGTGAAATTAAATGGATTTTATCCAAGAAAATTAAACTGTATTTTGAAATGACTTGAAGGTAAAGGTGTCATGTGTTGGGGAAACATGACATAAAATAATAACTAATTTCCTTCATTAAGATTTTAGTTATTTTTTCCATGATATGTTCACTGTGATATTGTATATATATTCATGTTGTTCTAAATTTATTTATTAAATAGAATGCGTGTTCAGTTAATTACCTTGAAATATTGATTTTTATTATTGATTTTTGATAGATTATATATTACATAATCATTACTAAGCATTTATTATCCTAATTATTTTATTTCATCTCCCCGGGTTATGAAAAAGAAATCTTTGAATGATTTTTCAACGATGACATTTTTTTAGCTTTTTCTATGTTTTATAATTTATTTTTCCAATGTGAAATGGGTTCCTTGTATGTAATCTAGTTTCCAATATTGGTAAACTTATTGGCCCATTTGTATTTGAATCTTGTATTAATTTAAATTTAATAAACTAAGGCATTGAATCTGGGTTACTAGTGTTTGGGTCATTATAATTGATATCAGAATGAGTTTAGTAGACAACTAAGGAACTTGATTTTGGAAAGCATTGATTAGGGAATATAACCGTAGAGTTGAATTTTAAGATATTCTAAGTATAGAATGAAATCACATATATATTTTTTACTACCATGGGTAACCAAGGTTAAACCTGAATACTCATAGATTTTGAATAACGTGTTAGGATTTAGACATACATTGATTAATATTTCATGGGTACAAAATAGCTCACTCCTATTATTGTAGTTTGATGCTTACACATCAATGAAATGGGTTAACATTTAATGTGATAGAAAATGCATTTATGAGAAACCAAATGGGTTGATAAATATGTTAATTGATATTTTGATTATTCTTAACTATTTATCATGGTATATGATTAAAAACATACACCTTAACCAAAACTCAGACTGTCCAAAGAAGAAAAGGATAGAGATCACTAAAAGCTCATGTGGTGGAAACCATGGGGGAAAGATGATTCTATTTATTATATATTGAGAATTTCAGAAGAAAAACTCATGTTAATGTCTTAGAGTAATAAGAATATGACTTTGGTATTGAAAATTAGGACTCATAATAATTAATTATCAAAGAAAAAATGAAAAATTAGGTTAATGAAATGGATGATAATAATTTCCTCCCTCGTTTATTATTGATCTTTGAAAGTAATTAATGTGGGATTTATAGTAATTATAAAAATAAATGTCCATGGAAGGAATTTCATGATGATAATTAGCAATATTTTGGGAATAATGGTAATACTAGTGATGATGAAGAGACTACAAATGATATATGATTGAAATGAGGTATTAGGTGCAGATAATGGTTTAAGAATGAAGTTGAGTGATTAAAGTTCTTATGTATTTGGATTCAAAAATTAAATTTTAAAAAAATCTATTTGGTTATAATAATTATGGAATAAATATGGATTATACAAAAATACATCTTCTTTAAGTATTTGGAAGCTAATTATGAATACTACCAGGTACCAAGAGGGGTGTTAGTACTGTATGTTGATCTTTTGGAAAACACATGATATTGGCATAGTAGTCCAAAACATGTGTCTAATGTTGAGATGATAATGATACAAGGATGTTTATGAGACAAAATTTGTGACCGTGAAATTGGTTGGTGATTTTTTGGTTTGTGTTAACTTTATAGTTTTTACTACATGTTTGGATTTAAGGAATATATTATCGATGACATAATAATTTATTTTTGGAGTCATGAATATTTTAAAAATTGTTTTAAGGTTATCAATGTATTCATATATTTGGGATGTAAAAATAAGATATAAATTAGGTTGTTTGGGGAAATTTTGTGTTATGTTAATTTTTATAATTTAGTGCCCTTCCCTCTAAATATTTGCACACTAAATTTGGGAAGATGTATTCTGGATGAGTCTTAAGGCTAACAACTTTTTGAATGTATTTATTTAAATTTGGAGATTTTTTTGAGGTTAAAGTATGATTTATCATATTCGATAACCTTTGATGTCTATTTTTTAGTTTTAGTAAAAAAAATTTGGGGATATGTGAATGATTTATCTTATGATTCATTAAGTGCTTCATGAATGAAAAATTTAACTCAAATATTCATTTCATGTTCTACGAGATCAAGTGAAAATAGGTCAAAGAACAAAAAAATTATGATATTATGATAATAACATGGAAATAAATAATGTTTATTTTATCTTGTTATTTATCTATGTAGTAAAAAATAAGCCTACAATACTAGGAAAATGGTTTTGATCAAAAACATTATCCATTTATGTATAATTATGAGAAATTAATGATATTTTAACATATCATAAATTTATGGTTTATTGGATGAGTAATTATATACAATAATCATACATTATGTCATAACCCATCCCTCGGGGCCCGTGCTGTGACTACCCCAATCCCGCTTTCCATAGGCCAGGGGCTGGCGACTAGCACTGAAAGGTGTATTCCTTAAATCCGAGAAGGCATTTCCATTATAACATGTAATCACACACAACCAAGCACACAACAATATACGAACACAAGTAAACTACATAGAAAAAATAGTGATGAAAGTAAGAGGGTCCGGAATACAAGACCAATAATAAAGGTACAAGTACAACTGAAATACAATACATCTTCAGAAAGAGAAAGAAAACTACTGGGTCATCCTCTGAGGTTCATACCTGAAGGGTAGGTACAAATATCCTCCTCGACACTCCACATCCACCCATATCATCTGCGAACCAACATGTTGAATGATCCACCACCAGACACCATCCAGTCCTGGTACCCTCATCCTCAGTCAGAGATGTCCGTCGTCTACACCAAACACAACAAGGTTCGGGCATATCCCGTGCATGGGTGAGTATAACGATACTCAGTAGGGACCTCGAGACCCTCATGGTCTCACCAAATTAACAAAGGATAAACCATATATCATGAAATCAATTGACAACCCTACTTAGGTATATTCCCATACATATACCTAAGTTATCATGTATGCTCATCTCAATCATGAGGAAACACGGAGTCCAACTCAAAGCCCAAGATCAACTATTCCACAAATGAAGGAGTACCACAAAGGTAAGTACAACATAGGTATTCCACACAGAATAATACCTCCAAGGTATTACCACAATGGAAAGTACCACATAGGTATGGACTCAGCTCACACCAAGTATAACATAGGTAAAGTAATTGAGATGATTATATATATCTACTGAATCATATTACTCTGTTAAGAGGCAGACAAACGAAGGATCCTAAAACATCATCAGACCCATAGAGGGTCGTAGTACATCATCAGACCCACAATGGATCCTAGTACCTCATCAAGCCCACATAGGATCTTAGTACATCGTCAGACCCACACAGGATCCTTGTACATGGCCAGTACGTCGTCAAACCCACACAAGATCCAAGTATATCATTAGTATTTTGTTAGTTCTACATAGGATCCTAGTACATCGTCAGTACGTCGTTAGACCCCCACAGGATACTAGTACATAATCAGAACGTCGTCAGACCCACAAAAGATCCTAGTACATTGTCAGTACTTCATCAGAACCACACAGAATCCTAGTACATCATCAATATGTCTTCAGACCTACACCGAATCCTAGTACATCGTCAATACATCGTCAGACCCACACATGATCCCAGTACATTTCCACAGCCAGCTACAGGGTTCTTGCACTAAGATAGATTATCTCTGAGAGGGTCTACTCCTCAAACCACTGGTCGATACTCAAACTTCCACGAATTCACATGAATAAATACACCAAAGGACCACCACATATTAGGGGTCTCAACGCAATAGACAGTGCATCAATCGGACACCCAGTTTGTATGTTTTTAGCCCTTTAGTTTTGAGGGCCCTATTGGATTCATGCTCGATCCAACCCGACGGTACCCCAACTTTATCTTAACCTCAAATGGGGTATACCAAAAGGACCTTCTCACTCCAAGGTTTCGGGATCTGTAGACGGTTCATCAAACGGATGCTCGTTGCCAAAGTTATGGCCAAAAGTAGAGGATGGGTCGAAACTGGTCTGGGTCCGGTCCGACCAGGTCGGACCGACTGGCCCGACCTATCTTGGGCCGACCCAACCCGGTTTGGGTCAACCCGGCCCGTTGGGTCCATCCCGACCAGACGGAGGGGTGGCCGCGGGGCGGTTCGGGGCGGCGCGCGGGCTGTGGGGCGGCGTGTGGGCCATGGTCCCACATAGGGGCTACAGTTGCGCTATGGCCTTCATCGCGGCCAGCGGTGTGCTAGCTGCAGTATCTGAGTCCCACCGGTGGAATTCATGGACACCAATCGCCACCTTCTTCCATTGCGAGGAACACAAAAAAAAACTCAAAATAAATAGTGAGAGGTCGGGCCAAGATTTTTTGGCATACACCCTCTGCATTAGGGTGGTAGCAAGCGGCTTAATAAATCATGCACGAAGAACATCAAACCCTACAACCTTCGGCAATGATTATTCCCAAACCTGCAAAAAAAATCATCCACAGATCAACTAGTTAGAGATTTGATCTGCATTCTTTGTTTAGAAGGGATGAACATGGGAATAAATAATCACACATAGTTAAATCCCTACCTAGGAGGTTTGTTGACAGAGGTTGCGAGGAAGGAGACGATGTCATTGGGAATAGGGGTGTCAGCGTTCGTCGCTTCTGTAAGGTGCTTCCAATTTCGGCTCAAATGTCGTCCTTGTTCTTCAATTCCAAAGTGCGTTCTTCATTAGAGGATGTGTTTCTCCATGATTCTCCAAAGATCAGCCCTTTTTCTAACACTCTCCACAAAAATACCAGGATATGAAATGCCAACTGAAATTAAAATTTGTTTAATTTAAGTTGACACCATAATTAAATGACACTTTAGATTAAATGGAGAGTTAGCATAATTAATTTAATCAATTAAATGGGAGGAGTAATTAATAAGGATTTAAGCGGTTTTCTTCATTAAAGTGGGGTTCGGGTGGTCCCCACCACCATGGATTCAAATTGGGAGTTTTAGTTTAGGTGGTCCCCACCTCTTAACATCCACATGGGAGTTTCAAATAAAAATTAAAATGTTAAAAAATTTATTTTATTTTATTCTTTCACGAAAAACACAAAAACTAACATTCACCCTCGACCATATTTCATCAACGAGAAAGTCTCCTTAAGCGAATACTAGCATTGTGAGTTCAACTGTGTCCTTATATTTCAATTCTGAGGACAGATTCAAAATTTACCAACACCCGCTCGCACATTTAATAAACCTACCTGAACAAAAGTTCAAAAATTCATTCCAGACACACCGAGCCTCGGAATCACACGCCGTAAATTTTCACGGACTCGTAAGATTCCCATATAATTAAAAAAATTACATGGAAATTCCGGGTCTTTACTTTCTCCCCACATTATGGCTTTGTTCCATATAATGCCACAAAAGAAAACTAGGAAAACACGTGGGGAAACTGAGAACGAATCTGAACATCCCACTCCCATGTGCTCTCATGGAGGATCCCATGCTGCCAGCGAACACACACCAGAGGTATCGACCACCCACAAAGGACTCACCCCTATCGATCATCAATCTCTACTGGAACCTCCATAAACGTCGCCCCATCATCAATGTCCTACTCGACATGGTCGATGATGTGAGAAGGTTCATGCCCGTATCTCCTTAGCTGGGATACGTGGAAGACATCATGCACTCGGTGTAACTGAGGAGGAAGAGCTAGGTGTTAAGCCACCTCTCCAACTCTACTGAGGACCCTAAAGGGTCTAATGAACCTCGGAGATAACTTGTCGCCCCGACCAAATCTCTACAAACCTCTTCGAGGTGGGACCCGTAGAAAGACGTAGTCGCTATACTCAAACTCTAGAGGTCTCTGTATTCAATCGACAAAAGACTTATGCCAGCTCTGTGCAATTTTCATCTGCTCCTGGATGATCTGCACCTTCTCTATGGTAGCCCATACCTTCTATGTTTTTTAAACCCTCCCAATATAAGTGAGAGAGAGGCTCTCCCAAATTAAGTGTTGGCCAGAGTGGACACTCAAGAGGGGGGGGGGGTGAATTGAGTTCCAATTAAAATTTCTGTTTTAAAAGATTTGTCTTAAAAACCCCCAAATAAAATACTGAATTAAACTGTAGTGAATTTATATCAATGTAAGGGTTCAGTTGGGTTCTCAAGGGATTTATTATTTCCCAGTTAATCAAAACAGAAAGGTTGATTAACTTTTGAAACCAACTTACTGATTTATAACTGATATAAACACTTTCGAATTTAATTATCAAAGTGACTTTAAAACAGTTTTGGATTTAAAGAGATTTGAAGCGGAATAAAAGAAAAACTTTGAAAGATATAGCACAGAAAATATAACCAAGAGGTTCAGTCTCAAGCTGAGACTTAGTCCTCTCAAAAGCTTTTATAAAAAGATGATCCACACCCTGGATCGGGGATAAAGAACAGTATACAACTGTCCAGGTCCAAGACCTCTACCACTGTTATCTGTGGGAAATAAGGACAACTGCAACTAGCTGTCTAGGTCACACGACCTCTACCACTATCCCAGTGGAAAATAAAAGATGTAAGAGTATTGAGTGAGGATTTAAAAATCCTCCAGTTAGAGTATAGGAGACAGTGTGTGTGACGAAATTCAGGAGATAACACACACTTCTCAATATGTAAAAATATAAATCACAGAACAATTATTTAGAGTTTAGAAATGGCTCTAGTGATTGTCATGCAGTTCTGGACTCCTTTGATTGATCAGAATTCGCTCTGAGTCCTCTTCTGGTTTTTTATCTGGAAAACAGAGTATCGTCTGTTTCCTTGACTTCCAGGTGTAGAGATAGTCGATGAAGCTCTTGTGTTATGTTCTCGTTCTCAGCTCTTCACTGGTATGCTGTAATGAGTTCGTTGTGTAAGTTCTGTCGTCTCTTTGCATTCACGCTCTATTGTTCTTTCAGCACACCTTTGTGTTTTGTATGTCTCGTGTATTCGTCTATGTCTCGCACAGCCTGTGTTCTATCTCACTGTATTCATCTATTCATACACTTTTGTAGTAGCATCCTTCCTTTAGTTTAAACCACGTGCTCCGGCAAAAGATGATTAACTTTTTGCAGGTACGAGGTATGGTTCCCTGACATCCAACAACACACATTAAATAAATGTCAGTGTATTAAAATATACCTGATATGACTGTTGGTTAGATTAAATAATGATAAAGAAATTAAATCAGTGTCGGGTTCTGTCTCTGGAGCGGTAGCTCTTGATATCGGTAGACTTGTGTTACAGTGGGTGTCTATAGGTCTGAGTATCGGTAGACATTTGTAATGGTAGACTTTTCTATCGGTAGACTTGATCACATCAGTAGCGGTGGACTTGTAACGGTAACTATGGCTCTGCCTTGTATCGGTAGAGGAAAGTCTTTATCGGTAGACTTTGCATAACGGTGGACTTCAGAATATCGGTAGCTCTGTATCGGTAGCTGTCGACTTCGATGTAGCGGTAGGCTTAAGTACCAGTGATCTTGTAAATGTAAATCTATCGGTATATTTGATATACCGTATCAGTAGACTTTGATGTAGCGGTGATCTTTGAGTACCGGTGAACTTGATGTATCGGTGAACTCCGTATTGGTAGCTCTATTCGATATCGGTAGCTCTAATCCATAACAGTGGCTATTGTTCGGTATTGGTAGCTAGTGTGTAATGGTACCTAAAAATTGTTTGAGCATTCAATTGGCAGAATGAGTTAAGTCATAGTAAACATATATCTGATAATTCAAAAGACTAAATTTAAGCATACTGAAAGTAACAACATATATTAAAGTATATTTGGAATGTATTAAGCGTAATCAAGTTATAAAGAAAGAATGGGTGGGATTATCAAAACACAATAAATCCACTTAATTCCAAAGGGTTCAACAATAACCCCCTTTTTGATAATCACAACTTATGCCAAAATAAAGTATTATCAGTGGAAACAAAACAAAAAAGAAAAAAAATATTTATCAAAGTATGATATCAGTAGTATAGTATCAGAGGAAAAATATGGAAATAGGAATATATCAATAAATAATGTAGTGTCAGAGGAAAGCACAAGCAAGATTCTTTGGTTTGCATATTTCTCCCCCTATCAAATTAACTACAAGATTCTCCTCCAAAGTATTGATTTTATCCCCCTTTGTCCCCTTAGGTGAACAACATTCTCAGGTTTCCAATAATTTCTCCCCCTTACTGATTAACAAAAAGGAGGGTATTAGAGAAAAGAGAAGGACTTGGAAAGAAAATAGATAGAGTAAAATAGACAGGGAAGAGAGGAATGAAGTATTTGATTGATAAGTAAAAGATACAGTGGGAAAATCAGATAAGTACAAAAATACAATGAATCTCATCAAAAAAAAAATGGCTAGAAGAACTCAATCATCCTCTTGAACATGTGTCTTTCCCATGGGATCAGCAGAGGGTTCAGAGGTAGAGTCAGCAGGCTTGGGAATTCCTGAATGAACCACTGGTGGATCAGCAACTGATACAGCACCAGATCTGTAATCTGTCTCTCTCTGAGTGATCATCGGTGTCAGGCTCCTGATGGCTTGAACTGGAGTCAGTTGAGGAGTACTCCCAGAGGCAGAAGCAGGAAGTGCAGGTGGTACAATAACTGGTCGAGCATCCACATGCAAGAAAGGCGGTAAGAGATTCCTGAAATCCATGATGATGCTTCCTCCTCTCTCCATTGCAGACACAAAATCATATCTATTTTCTATAAACTTATCCAAAGCAGGAGTAAGCTCCCTGAGCTTACTTACTTGTTCCTTGAATGCCTGGGTAACTGGAGGCAACTTCTTATTTTCAAGAAGAAGCTTGAAATGGTTTGTCATTTGGTGCTTGGTATAAACTTTTTCAAAATAAGCATCCACCTTATTTTTGATTACCTCTTGAGAAGCAGTAGCTTCCCGCAGGTGATCACGACCAAAACTACTAACTTCCCTAGTGGTAGCAAGAATCTGAGTATCTGATGCACCACTGGGACTGGCCTTAGCCAATTCATCCTGAATAATAGCGCGGATCTGGTCAAGGTTCACACTGGAGATATTTGAGGGAAGAGGTTTCATTGAGAAGGCCGCTGTCTCCTTGAAAGATTGAGTCAGACTACTAACTACCTTCTCAACAAGTTCATCTTGATTGGTCAGATGTTCTTTGACTGACTTCTCAAAGGCCTCAAAAACATCCACAACCTGTTTGACCACTTCTTTGATATACCAAATGTTAGTGTGCACTTGGGTTTGAGAACTGTTCAAAGTATTCAATGAAGCGATTGACTGTCTAAGAGCAACTACAGCTCCTGTCCAACTCTCAGTCTGAGCGTGGCACACTTTAAGTTCTTCCACCATTTCTTTCACAGGACTAGACACACTACATCCAATGGATAACTCAAGGGATTCCTCCACGCTTTTCATCTCTTCAACCATAATGTTCTTCATATCTGCCACTGATTCTCTTATTGCTTATTTCAATTCAGCTTTTAAAGACTCAAGGTCCTTCTTGGTTGCCACATTTTCAGCCACAGTGGGTAAGGTAATTGACTCTTTTTGGGATTGGTCTTCCTCATCCGAATATCCATGAGAAAGTCCAAGAATCATATATCCGGGATCTGATGTCCAACCTTCAATGTCATATAACCCTGATACTGAGCCAAGATTCTCCTCCTCACTTGGAACATTCCCCTGAGATATTTCTTCCAACTGTTATTCCTGAGGTAATTCTGCACTTTCCTCTACAACCACACCAGATTCAATAGCCATTTGTTCTGAGTCATTAATGACTCTCTCATTAATAGGTGCTGCTGCTATGTATTCCTGAGCAGCAAATGTCTTGACTGTACTGACTATTAGAGGACTCAAACTGAGCTCTTTTTCAAACTTTTCTTCATCATCTGCTTCACCATCAGCCTCTTTTTCTCCATTAACATTATTATCAGATTCAGTTGTCTCATCCTCCTCAGAGGTGTCCTTGATAATATTCTGGCATGCTTCTTCTTCTTCTTCTATAGTCTCTGTATCATTGTCCTTTAAGACGGTTTCTCTTTTTGTTAGTTCTTTTGGAGGGCTAGCTACTCCATAAGAAATAACATGATGCACATGACTTGGGGGCAAGTCTGGATCTCCTCCTTCCTCTACTGATGTCTCTTCCTCCATAGCTTCATCATCACTGTAGACCGGTTCTGGCTCATCTGGTCCAAGACCCGGATCCCTCACATCCTTTGGTCTAGAAGGATGATTCATAAGAGTATACTTGTCATAAATTTTTCCATCATCATTCACCCATGATTTCATCCAAGGATTCCAGCTAACTTTCATGTATTTACAGATAGTTCTTCTAATACAGAAGTTATCCTTGACCACTACCAACTCATCCTGAGGTCCAGCTATCTCCTTCACTTTCAGCATCACAGAAATTAGTTTTGAGAAAAACAAGGCATTTGATTTTGACTTCGGTCTAGTCATCTCTTCCACTTGAACCATAATCAATCTACATAGATTGATTCTCACACTGTGCTTCAGAAAATGTAACAGATATATGTCTTGGAATCTCAAAGAGGCAAAGTCTCCTCTTCTCGGACTAACAACATGATGAATAAACTTAAACAACAGTTTGTCTTCTCCTACCATCTCTACAACAATCACCTTTCTAGGGGTCCCATTCCCTGTGAGTTCCAGCAGAGCATCTTCATATTGAAACAAATCACTGGTTGAAGGTACAGACTTTGAGAAAAATGCATAATATCCTTCATGTGGAACTCTTAAGTTCCAAGCCCATTCCTCTGAAGTAAAAGATACTTCCTGACCATTTACCATAGAAACCATTCTGCTTTCTTCTTCAGACTTTTCAAAACGAACGAATTTGTATAATTGTTTCACCAGTCCTAGATAATAAGGTATGTTGTTTTTTGCGAAGCATTCTATCCAAACATGTTCTTGTAAAACCTTAATAACTAACGATTTTCTTTCCATCATCCATTCTGCACACACTTCTTTTTCAACAACAATCTCTCTCTTTGAGAGATATGGGTTTATAGGATTCCTTCGAGCTACACTTTCACTTCTACTTCCACTGGTATTCGATACTTTCTGTCGTTTCTCTTGCGGCTCATCACTCCCATCTGTGACTTGGGGTCTCTTGACATAGGCAATTACGGATTGGAGGCTAGGGTTCTGAAGATTGAGAGGTTTAGGTTTAGGAGAATTCGATCAGACAGGTACGCGGTGAGATTGAGTGAGTCTAGTTCGAGTTTTAATATCATTTAGGATTCATAAATCACATAAATCATAAATAAAATAAATAACGGTTCGATGACTCGGCTTTACAGAATTATAAAACAGCGCGAGATGTACCTGTAAAGTCTCTTAACGGTGAGGTCTTCTAACGGTGAGGTTTTCTAACAGTGAGGATTCTCTAACAGTGAGGTTTTCTAACGATGAGGATTCTCTAATGGTGAGGTTTTCTAATGTTGAGGATTCTCTAACGGTGAGGATTCTATAATGGTGAGGTTTTCTAACAGTGAGGTTTCCCTAACGGTGAGGTTTTTCTAACGGTGAGGTTTTTATAAGGGTTTAAGGATAAGTTATCATTCCTAATTCGTGTCTAATGAAACTTAATCTTACTGAACTTAAAGGCTTAGTGAAAATATCATCTAACTGAAGTTCAGTGCATATAAACTCAAGTGTTATATAACCTCTTTGATAATGATCTCTTAAAAAGTGGTGTCTAACATCAATATGTTTAGTTCTAGAGTGAGACACAGGGTTATTAGAGATATTAATCGCACTAGTGTTGTCACAGTTGATTGAAACATGTTTAAAGTCAAATCCATAATCCAGTAGTATGTGTTTCATCCACAGAATCTGTGCACAACAACTACCAGCAGCGATGTATTCTGCTTCAGCAGTAGACAATGCAATTGTGTTCTGTTTCTTATTACACCATGATACTAGGGATTTTCCAAGTAAGTGACATGTTCCAGATGTGCTCTTCCTATCTAACTTACAGCCAGCAAAATCAGCATCTGAATAACTTGTTAAGTCAAATGATTGTCCTTTTGGATAAAACAAACCTAAATTCATAGTACTATTAAGATATTTAAAAATTATTTTAACATCCAGCAAGTGTGATTCTTTAGGATTAGCTTCAAATATAACACACATACATACACTGAACATAATATCTGGTCGACTAGCAGTAAGATAGAATTAAACTCCCAATCATACCTCTATAATTAGTTTGATCAACTGGTTTTCCAGATTCATCAACATCCAATTTACAGTTGGTACTCATAGGTATATCACTTTCCTTAATGCTATCCAAACCAAAACGTTTTAACAAATCTTTATTATATTTACTTTTATTTAAAATAATACCATCTTTTGTTTGAAAGATTTGAAAACCAAGAAAATACTTAAGCTCTACCATTAAGCTCATTTCGAACTCATTTTGCATAACTTTGAAAAATCAGTACATAAAGAATATTTAGAAGATCCAAAAATAATGTCATCAACATAGATTTGTACTATTAATACATCTTTTGAAATCATTTTTATAAAAAGATTGGGATTAGCTATTCCTTTTGTAAATCCTTTTTAAATAAGAAAGTTTGAAAGTCTTTCATACCAAGCTCTTGGAGCTTGTTTTAAACCATATAAATCTTTAGAATGTTTAAAAACATGATTTTGAAAATGAGGATTTGAAAAACCAGGTGGTTGTTCTACAAAAACATCTTCAACAATAAAACCATTTAGAAAAACACTTTTCACATCCATTTAATATAACTTAAAATTCATATGTGATGCATAGGCAAGTAAGATCCTAATAGCCTCTAATCTAGCTACAGGTGCAAAGGTTTCCTCATAGTCAATTCCTTCTTCTTGATTGTAAACTTGTGCAACTAGCCCAGCTTTGTTTCTAATGATGTTTCCAGATTCATCAACTTTGTTTCTAAACACCCATTTTGTGCCTATGGTGATAGTTTCCTTAGGTCATTCTACTAATTTCCAGACTTTGTTTCTTTCAAATTGATTTAGTTCCTCTTGCATAGCCATTACCCAGAATTCATCATTGATAGAATCATTGATATTTTTAGGTTCTAGCTATGACAAGAAGTCTTGATATTCAACCTGATTTCTAAGAGAAGCTCTAGTATGTGTCCCTCTATCAAGGTGTCCAACAACAGCATCTAAAGGATGGTTCTTTAGAATCCTAGTTGGTCTTGAAAAGGTAGAGATAGAGATTTCAGGTTCATCTACAGGTTGAGGTTCAACAGAAGCAGGGTCTGGAAAATTTTCAGAACTGGATGTTTTAACTACAGGTCCACTGTCTTTATCATTAAGGTTCAAAACAGATAGATCATCTTCAAGATTTTCCAGAGAGGACTTAGGTTCATGTTGATCAGTTTCATCAAATTTGATGTGAAAAGATTCTTCCACACATTTGGTTCTTTTATTGAAAAATCTATATGCTTTACTAGAAATATAGTATCCTAGGAAAATTCGTTCATCACTCTTGGATGGAAATTTGTCAAGATTGTCTTTAGTATTAAGAATAAAGACTTTTCAGCCAAAAAATTTGAAGTAGTTAACCTTATGTTTCCTATGGTACCACAACTCATAAGGGGTCCTCTTAAGAACGGGTCTAATCAAGACTCTATTGATAACATAACAAGTTGTATTTACAGCTTCAGCCCAAAAATAAACAGGTAGGTAATACTCATTAAGAATAGTCCTAGCAATTTCTTGTAGGGTTCTATTTCTTCTTTCTACTACACCATTCTGCGGAGGTGTCCTAGGGGTAGAGAAATTGTAACTATAGCCATAGTGTGAGTAGTAGGATTCAAACTCATGATTTTCAAACTCACGACCATGATCACTTCTCAGAGTTTTAATATTAAGTCCACTATGGTTTTCTACAGACTTGGAGTATTTTAAAAAGAAAGAACAGGCTTCACTTTTGTGAGCTAGAAAATATACCCAAGTATATCTAGAAATGTCATCTACAAGCACATAGACATAATTCCTCCCATTTAAACTAGAAACTCTAGAAGTTCCAAACAAATCCATGTGAACCAACTCGAGAGGTTGAGAAGTTGACACTTCTTTCTTTGATTTAAAAGAAACTTTATGTTGCTTTCCCTTTTGACAGTGATTACAAACTTTGTCAGCTGGAAATTGAAGTTTGGGTAGGTCTCTAACTAAGTTCTTCCTAACATGTTTTCTAAGTGAATGCACATTACAGTGTCCTAATATTCTATGCCAAAGCCAAGACTCTTTATGAAAAGCATTTAAAAAAGTAATATTTTGCTTATCTAAAGAATTTAAGTCAACAACATAAAAATTTTCATTTCTCAAAGCATCAAACACTAAAAAAAATTTAGAATTAAAAACATTGCAAGAATTATTTTCAAATTTAAAATAAAAACCATCATCACATAACTGAGAAATACTTAACAAATTGTATTTAAGTCCATCAACAAATAAAACTTTAGAAATTAATACTGAGTCAGTGTTACCAATCTGGCCTAAGCCGATGATTTTTCCTTTTGAGTTATCACCAAATGTGACAAACCCTCCATCAACTCTGACTAAGATTTTAAAGCATGAGAAGTCTCCTGACATATGTCTTGAACATCCGTTGTCCAAGTACCAGGTCTTTTTACAGGAGCTCTTTAAGCAGGTTTCCTACAAAATAGATTTAAACAAAAAATGATTTTGGTACCCAGATTTTCTTAGGTCCAGAAAGGTTAGCCAATAACACTTTAGGTACCCATATTTGTCTAATGGGTCTCATAAAATTTCTAGAATCAACAGATTTTGAAAGATAAACCTTATTATATCCATAACTATGAATATAACTAGTCGAAGCATAGGAAGGTCCAGAGATAGCTACATTCTGTCTAGATTTAGGAATAAATCTAGTTTGGGTAATTTTCCTTTGACCAGGTTGATATCCTATACCAGCAGTGTATCTATGTGCTATTTTCTTACCTAGAATTTGAGTAAGAGTGTCTTTACCATTGGTAAATTTCTCTATGTCTTTCTTGAGTTTCTCATTAGATAATTTTAGTTCAGTATTCTTTTTAAGCAACTGAGGATTATTTTCTACTTCAATATCTAGATCAGATTTATGTTTAACAGTTAAAGCATACTGTTTCTTTAAACCTTTGTATTTGTCTTTCATATCATTACAAGTTTCTTCTAACATATCACAATATTCAAACAGTTTAGGTTTAGACATGTTATCACATTCAGAATCATCTCCAGAATAATATGAATTTGAAGCAGGAGTTTCTAAAGTTACCTCAAAAGTGTTTGTCATAAAACCAATGTTCACCTTGTTTCTGTGTTCAGTTTCAGAAACTTCAGATTCAATAGAACTATCCTCAAAAGCACTCAAAGTGGCCTTCATGGCTTTCTTATACTTTTTATCCTTGTATTCATACTTCTTCTTGTATTTTATCTTTGGACAGTCTGCTTTTATGTGTCCCTTCCTTTTGCACTCATAGTAGACAACTTCATCTGATTTTTCAGATTTCTTCCAATCCTTTTTCCAATGTCCCTTGTTGTCATACTTACCTTTGTAGTTTGACTTTTTGACAAACTACTTCTTCCTATAAAATTTATTAAACCTTCTAGCAATGTGAGCCATCTCAGCATCACTATCAGAATCACTCTCACTGTCTTCACAGCTTGAACTTTCATTGATAGCTTGAAGCATTTCCTTATCCTTATTCTTTGAGGTTGTAGTTTTGAAGGCAACGGATTTTCTTCTAGGTTCATCATCTTCTTCTTTGTTTACTTTGAGTTCCTCTTCATACATCATCAGTTTTCCAATTAGTTCTTTGATTGGAAGTTCTCCAATGTCACATGATTCTCTAATGGAGACAGAGGTTCCTCTCCATCTTTCAGGTAGTCATCTCAAAATTATCATGATTTTTTCCTTTGCTGGAACATCCTTTCCCAGAGAAGTCATTGTGTTGAAAATTTTATTGAACCTGAGATACATATCAGAAATGGGTTCATCAGGCTTCATCTTAAAATTATCATACTTAATAGTATAGGTGTTCAATCTCAATACTTTAACATTAGTTGTTCCTTCATGAGAAACAGCTAAGGTATCCCAAATTTCATAAGAAGTTTTACAGGAAGATATTCTATTAAATTCCTCATCTCCTAGAGCATATTACAAAGCATTCATAGCTTTACAATTATTATTGTAGGCAGTCTTAGTAGCTTAATTCCATGTAGTTCTAACAGTAGTAGGAATTTTATATTCTGATTCTATAACAGTTCAAATATCAAAACCCATGCTCTCTAAATGAATTTTCATCTTGATTTTCCACTGAGCATAGTTAGTGCCATTGAAAAATGGTGGTCTATTGGTAGCAACACCTTCAAGTATATTATCCATGATAGCTAACTATAAGAAAAGATATTAAAGAGATATAAATTTAGAAATAACAGAAATTTTAAGAACTTTAAAATACAACTAAAATCACAGTTGAAAAACAAGGTACAAAATATTTTAAACAACCTCTGATACCAAATGTTGGTCAGAGTGGACACTCAAGAGGGGGGTGGGGGGTGAATTGAGTTCCAATTAAAATTTCTGTTTTAAAATCTTTTTCATAAAAACCCCCAAATAAAATACTGAATTAAACTGTAGTGAATTTATATCAAAGTAAGGGTTCGGTTGGGTTCTCAAGGGATTGATTATTTCCCAGTTAATCAAAATAGAAAGGTTGATTAACTTTTGAAACCAACTTACTGATTTACAACTGATATAAACACTTGCGAATTTAATTATCAAAGTGACTTTAAAACGGTTTTGGTTTTAAAGAGATTTGCATCAGAATAAAAGAATAACATTGAAAGATATAGCACAGAAAATATAACCAAGTGGTTCAGTCTGAAGTTGAGACTTAGTCCTCTCAAAATCATTTATAAAAAGATGATCCACACCCAGGATCGGGGATAAACAACAGTATACAACTGTCCAGGTCCAATACCTCTACCACTGTTATCCGTGGGAAATAAAGACAATAGCAACCAACTGTCCAGGTCACACGACCTCTACCACTATCCCAGTGGGAAAGAAATGATGTAAGAGTTTTGAGTGAGGATTTAAAAATCCTCCAGTTAGAGTACATGAGACAATGTGTCTGAAGAAATGCAGCAGATAACACACACTGCTCAATATGTAAAAAGATAAATCACAGAGCAAATATTTAGAGTTTAGAAATAGCTCTAGTGATTGCCATGCAGTTCTGGACTCCTTTGATTGATCCGAATTCGCTCTGAGTCCTCTTCTGGTTTTTGTCTGGAAAACAGAGTATCGTCTGTTTCTTTGACTTCCAGGTGTAGAGACAGTCGATGAATCTCTTGTGTTATGTTCTCGTTCTCAGCTCTTCACTAGTATGCAGTAATGAGTTCGTCATGTATGTTATGTCGTCTCTTTGCATTCACGCTCTATTGTTCTTTCAGCACACCTTTGTGTTTTGTATGTATCGTGTATTCATCTATGTCTCTCACAGCCTGTGTTCTATCTCACTGTATTCATCTATTCATACACTTTTGTAGTAGCATCCTTCCTTTAGTTTAAACCACGTGCTCCGACAAAAGATGATTTACTTTTTGCAGGTACGAGGTACGGTTCCCTGACATCCAACATCACACATTAAATAAATGTCAGTGTATTAAAATATACCTGATATGACTGTTGGTTATATTAAATAATGATAAAGAAATTAAAGCAGTGTCGGGTTCTGTCTCTGGAGCGGTAGCTCTTGATATCGGTAGACTTGTGTTACAGTGGGTGTCTGTAGGTCTGAGTATCGGTAGACATTTGTAACGGTAGACTTGTCTGTCGGTAGACTTGATCACATCAGTAGCAGTGGACTTGTAACAGTAACTGTGGCTCTGCCTTGTATCGGTAGCGGTAAGTCTCTATCGGTAGACTTTGCATAATGGTGGACTTCAGAATATCGGTAGCTCTGTATCGGTAGCTGTCGACTTCGATGTAGCGGTAGGCTTAAGTACCGGTGAGCTTGTAACTATAACTCTATTTGTAGATTTAATGTACCATATCGGTAGACTTTGATGTAGCGGTGATCTTTGAGTACCGGTGAACTTGATGTATCGGTGAACTCCGTATCGGTAGCTCTATTCGATATCGGTAGCTCTAATCCATAACGGTGGCTACTGTTCTGTATCGGTAGCTAGTGTGTAATGGTAGCTAAAAACTGTTTCAGCATTCACTTAGTAGAACGAGTTATGTTATAGTAAACATATATCGGATAATTCAAAAGACTGAATTTAAGCATACTGAAAGTAACAACATATAATAATGTATATTTGGAATGTATTAAGCATAATCAAGATATAAAGAAAGAATGTTTGGGATTATCAAAACACAATAAATCCACTTAATTCCAGAGGGTTCAACATTATGTATTCATGTGTTGGTATTGAGAGCTTCTCTCTCCTCCTAGAATCTAGAGAGGGAGTCTCTCAAGAGAAGAAAGGTCTTCAAGTTCATTCATCACAGATTAAAGGATCTTTCCATGCAGTGATCGTCATTGCGTTGAAGTGAGCATTGGAGATCAGCACTAGCACCTAGATCTTGACGAACGACATGCATACAGATTTGAGAGGTGTGTGTGGACGATCTAGAGGGCTTCGACATTGGAGACTTCAAGAAACAATCACTAGAGTCCTGCATAATAATTGCACCCATAAATTTCAAACTAGGTATATGTTCAGTTTATTTTTGTTCTCTGTTTAAACCTTGAAAGAACCTCAGACCAAACCCGGAAAAGATCACTGGAGTTGACAGGGTTATGTCACTCTGGTGATGTAGAAAATTATAAACTTGTGGAAAATATTTTTCCACAACGGCCTCCCGTGTGCAACGGACCACCTCTCGTCGGACCTTATCCTTGCACCGCCTTGGACAGAGACCTGTCGGACCGTCGCACCATGCCGCTCTCGAACCCCGGCCACCAAACATCATACTGGTGCAGGCCGAGCCCTAAACTGGCCATCGCCAGTCCCTGTCATGCTGGACCAGGCCGCCGCTGGTCTAGGTCATGCCCGACCTGGCTACTTCCTCGCTGGCTCACCAAAACAGTGGGCTGCCAGTCATACGGCTGGCCAAAATGCTCCCCGACATCATCTTGCTCCCTTCAAACCTTTCCAGAAGTTGATGTCATTGTGGGAGTCGCAGGACCGCACGGTCACCATGCCATCATTCTGTGGTCACGCTGCGGTCTGGGTCTGCTCCACGATAAAACCCCACAGTAGTTCGCAGTCATACCAAACTCCTCTACGGCTAGAGGTAACCCCATATTATATCAATTTTAATTAATTTGTGTTTTTAATTTAAATTGATTAGAATTAGTTTTGGGGTTCAAATTTTTTTTATTCCGAAATATTAATATAATTTAAGATTAAAAATAATTTAATGGTTTAATTTAATTTTTAAAAGTAAAATTAAATTAAACAAATGGAACTGATAAATAAATTATTTGAATTTAATCAAATTCATTTAATTTATTAGAACACCCTCTCACTCTTAAAATTTATTGCAATTTAATTTTCTTGAGCATATTTTACACCGACTGGTCTTCAGAAAGGGACTGAACTATGTATGTCTTGTATTTATTTATTCAATGCATGCGATGTTTGTAATAATTAATTAGAAAAATGATGGTCTATGAATCATCCTATTATTTTCAAATATGTATAAGGGCTTACATGTCTAATTCACCAGATTTATTTGGTACCCCTAGACCCCCTCGCTTGCATGTGAGTATATTTGTAATTAAATGATGATCTGAGATGCAGAACCCGCCAAGATGAGGTGGTAAACCAGACGAGAGCCAATCACATTACACTGGGAATGTTGTAATGTGAGTCAAGTCACGACTCAGGTATGGATGCCCCAAGGTCAAGACTGATCTGCAATGGATCGATCATTATAGAATTCTCAAGACCAGTCAGATTGCATGGTTTACATTATGCATAGTTAATTATTTTATGTTTGTGCATGATTATTGCGTGATCACATAGAATAGTAAACAAGATAAAATTTATAAAGATGTGAAGAATTATATTATATTGCATGTCCAGTTGTGAGCATGACAACCCTGTTTTAAAATAATAAATAGAAAAGGACTATATATGTCAATAAATATTAAAAATCCCTCAAAGATATAATAAGTCTAAAAGCCTTCCATTTTTCACATATAAACAAAAATGGCTGTTTGGGGTGTTCTTCAGCCATAGTTGAGAGTGCCTCTTACTACTAGGGCATTTTAATGAGAGAAATGGGTCGACTTAACTAAAATGAATAGTCAAGGATTAGCCTTAGAAAACGTTATATCACTTTAGAGGCAAGATGTTGAGGGAATCAAGTTTAGATTCCAAAATCTGGGACATTACTCAACAACACAAGGAACCATAAGAACAAGTTGTTGGCCAGTCTAGTGCCTACCTTGAAACCCTCCAAGTAGTGGCGTATCCCTAGATTATAGACCTCGAGGAAGGATTCGAGGATCCTTGCCACTATAATACTCAAGCGACATAGTATTACAAATCTATTAGTGAGGACTATTAAGGCCCACTAAAATAGTAGGAGACATTAAAATGATATAATAATTTATTAATCAAAACTGTCAAAAGGTAATCAATAAAAATTACTAACTGCTAAATGTTTATCTGATGTAGATTATAAATGGCAATCACCAACACCACAAGTACTCTATCACTGTGATCGATCTTGGATAACGAAAATATCCTGACCAGCAATAACTTCCAGGAGTGGTACAGACACTTACGCATAGTACTACACAACGAAATAGAGTTATATGTGTTGGAATCCCCAATTCCTGCTAAGCCTCCTCGGGGAGAAAGTAAGGCGGAAATAGATAAATGGAGAATTCATGTAGACAATGCTCTTGATGTACAATGCATCATGTTGTCATCCATCTCCAGCCAATTGAGAAAAATGCATGAGGATGAGGACTCCAACAAGATTTGTTCGTATCTACAAGAACTATATGAGGAGAGGGAAAGGAAAGAAAGGTATGAGATCTCAAGTGTGCTTTATAAGTGCAGGCTAGCAGAAGGGCACCAAGCCGGTCCTCACATACTCAAGATGATTGGGTATATTAAGAGGCTTGAAGCCCAAGGGTTCAAACGGAACCAATAACTAGTAGGGGATCTCATTCTTGCCTCTTTACCATCACGATTCTCAAGATTTATTGTCAATTATAATATGAATGATATGGAAAAGTTTCTCCCAGACCATTTGGATTTTTTTCTCCTTGATGATAAGGATATAAAAAACACTTATTCATCTTTCCTTATGGTGAATTTGTAAAACATGGTCAAGGCAAAGTGGTCTAAGGTCAATTCATGGCCGAAGAAACCAATGCATCATCCTGCAAAGAAGCCAATGATTTAGAGGCAAATTAATTAGTAGGAAGTTGTCTGATTTGGATGTGGAAATAAAGGCCACTGGAAGAAGAATTGCAGTGCTGGGAAGAAGAAGCAAGCTGATTCTTATACTTCAGGTATTTTTTTCGTTGAATCCAATCTATCATTATCTACAATTTGGGTATTGGATATGGAATGTGGATCACACATTTGTATTCATATACAGTAATCAAGTTGGTTCAAGAAGATTTAAAAAAGTAAAGTGGATCTCTGAGCTGCAAATGATTCAATTCTGGAAGCCTTGGAAGTGGGAGACTATCACTTAAATATTCCGACTGGTTTGGTTTTAGTTTTAAACAATTTCTATTATGTACCTTCTATTACCAGAGACATTATCTCTGTGTCGAGCATAGACACTATGGGTTTTTTTCATTTTGGGAAATAAATTTTGTCTCTTTTATATGGATAACATATGTTATGGTATGGAACATCTGAACAATGGATTATATATGCTGAAACTAGAAATCAAAGTAATAAAAATCAATGAAAAAAATATGCAACATGAATCAAATAACACCATCCAATGGCACTTCAGGCATGGTCATGTAAACGAGAAGCGATTACAAAGATTGCATCAAGAAGGGTGTCTAGACTCGGTACAGTTATAACCCTTAGATGTATGTCAAGATTGTTTACAAGGAAAGATAACCAAATCACCTTTATCAGGAAAGGTAGAAAGAGCCAATGTAGTGATGGAATTAATACATACTGATGTGTGTGGTCCATTTCCAGTAGAGGCAAGGGGTGGTTTTCTATAAATCATTAATTTCACTGATGACTATAGTATGTATGGTTATATCTAATTAATGTAGTATAAGTAAGATTCCTTTTGGATATTTAAGGAATACCCAAATGAAGTAGAAAACCAACATGGTAAGAAGATAAAAGCACTTCGATCAGACCGAGGCGGAGAATATCTTAACCAAGATTTCATTGACCACTTAAAGGGGTGTGGGATAGTATCCCAACTCACTCCTCCTTATACACAATAATGGAATGGTGTTAGTGAAAGAAGGAATATGACCTTTCTTGACTTGGTTGGATCAATGATGAGTCATGAAACCCTTCCTTTATCCTTTTGGGGATATGCCTTTAAGAAAGTAGAATATAACCTTAACTGAGTACCAACTAAAGCTGCAGAGGGTATTCCATATTAGTTATGGTATTAAAAGAAATCAAACCTGACAGATATGCGTGTATGGGGGTGCAAGGCATTTTTCAAGACTTTACCGAGTGACAAATTAGTATCCAGAAGCACTAAGGGAATCTTTATAGTTTATCCTAAGGAAACTAGAGGATAATACCTATATAACCCTTTAGATAGAAAAGTCGATGTGGAAAGATACACCACATTTATAGAAAGGGAACAAGTTTCCATTGAAAATAGTGGGAGCAAGATTGACTTTGATGAAGTTAAATCTCCAGATGTACAAGATTTGGTAGTGGAACAATCTCCACAAAAACAAGTGGAATAAGAAGTTGTTATTGAGACACATATACCGCGTAGGTCTACGCGAGGGGATAGGGAACCAGAGCATTATAGTTTTATTATAACTGAGTCAGGGGACACATTAGTCCTTGAGGATGATGAACCTCTAACCTACAAGGAAACTGTTAAAGGAAAAGAAGATTCTAAATTACAAGATGCCATGAATTCTGAGATGGAGTCTCTGTACCAAAATCATGTTTGGATATAGGTAGACCCTCCAGTTGATGTAAAACCCATTGAATACAAATGGGTATTCGAGAAGAAGCTGGAAATGGATGGTGAGGTTAATACCTTTAAAGCAAGACTGGTTGAAAAGGGTTTCATGAAACGTCAAGGCATTGACTATGATGAAACCTTCTCACCAGTAGCAATGCTTAAATCCATCAGAATAATGCGTAAAATATCATCCTTCCATGATTATGAAATCTAGAAAATGGATGTCAAAACTACCTTTCTAAATGGGATGTTGGTTGAATATGTCTATATGACTCAAACTGTAGGGTTTGTTAGGTTAAATAATTCCAATAAAGTATAAAAGATGCAGAGATCCATTTATGGATTGAGGAAAGCATCAAGATCATGGAATGTTCATTTTGATAAGTCCATAATAGATTTCATTTTTGTTAAAACTGAAATTAAGCCTCGTGTCTTTAAAAAGGTTGAAGGTAATTCCATTGTTTTCATAGTATTATATGTTGATGACATATTAATTAGGGGAAACGTTGTGCAAGTCATACAGTTACTTAAGAATTGGTTAAATGAATTATTCTCCATGAAAGACTTAGGTGAAGCAGCCTACATTCTAGGGATCAAAATCTATCACGATAGATCTCAAAGGATATATGGTCTATGTCAAAGTATAGATATTGACAAGGTACTTAAAAGGTACAATATGGAACAATCCATGAGAGGATTTTTACCTGTGTCACATGGTGTAAATATCTCCAAGAAAATGTGTCCAAAAATACAGGAGGATATTCAAAAAATGAGTAGAGTACCTTATGCTTCGGCAATGGGTTCTATCATGTATGTCATTCTACATACTAGGTTTGATGTTTCCTTTTCTTTAAGCATGGTGGGTAGATATCAAGCCAATTCTGGAGAGCTGTATTGGATAGCTGTTAAAACTACCATAAAGTACATGAGGCGTACTAAGGATATGTTCCATGTGTAAGGAGGAGATGAGGAACTAGTTGTGTGGGGATTCACTGATACTAGTTTCCAAACAGGTCATGATTATATGAAATCAATGTTAGGATACATCTTTTTCCTGAATGGTGGTGTAGTGAGCTAGAGAAGCTCAAAATAAGATTTGGTTGCTAATTATTCATTAGATTCCGAATATATTGCATCTTCTGATGTAGTAAAGGAAGTAGTCTAGATACACATCTTTATCTTAGACATTGGTTTAGTACCTAGTAGTTCAGATCCTGTTCCAGTATATTATAATAATTCAGCTGTAGTGGTTCTAGCCAAGGAGCCCAGGTCTCATCAGAGGATGAAGAATATTATTTTGAAGCTTCATCTCTTGAGGGATTTTACTCAAAGAGGTGAAGTGATAATTATCATAGTAGACACAAAGTACAATGCGGCAGACCCCCTGACAAAAGCCTTTTCTCAGTAGAAGCATGATTCTCATGTGAGATCTAGCGGATTGAAACCCATTAGTAGTTGGCTCTAGTGAAAGTGGGAGTGTTGAAAGTGGGTGCCCTAGACACAAATTTTATTATACTTTGATTAACACTACATGTATTCAGTTCGTTATAATACATGTTTTTATCTTTATATAATTGTTTAGATACTTCTGAATCCACTTTGATTATGGAAATGTCCATAGATTACCTGTCGCATCAACGGGTTATAGTAGATCCCAGGTTATAATGAGAACCATGAGATTCCATGATAGTAATCTTAAAGTAACTTCCTATGGTTCAGTTACATAATTATGAATGGACATCGATGTTGTGTGACCATCAGGTGTTGGAGGCTCATAAGCATTGAGACTTTTTCTCATGAAGTCTGCACTTGATGATCTCTTGTAGTTGAGATCATGAGGACAGACCCACATAATAGGAACACCACATGTTTTTATATTTCATTTGTCATTCCTATCTATGGACATTTGTAATGGTCTTTAGACTTGAGATCATTTTCAATGGATGTAATTTAATTACATACATTTGATGCAAGGTGAAAACCATGTCGAGAAAGCCGTGGTGAGGTAGTTTGTATCGGGTACGTCATTAATGGCATGGCATTGATTGAATGATCGAGAAAGGATTTTTCAATTCTGAGTTTAGGAATAGATATCTCAGGCCTGGTTGATTAGGATGGTTGCACCTTAATTAAATCCATGGCCATGGTAGTGGAAGGTAAGACCATCCAGACAAATCAACAAATAAAATAAGTCAAAATAAATAATGATGACACTAGTGTACATTCTGCTTTATTGAGATATCAATTATGAAGAGATTATATTAGACAGACTATGTTAATAGAAAGGATGTCGTTGCATTGACTTTACCTTATCTCTATAGGGGCCTCGATGGGTTGCTAGACCCCGCTCTAGGTTGGTGGATATTATTCACTACTATTGAGGTAAGGGCCTTGAGAGTCACACACAGTAGCACTATGAGAATATTCCATATTCTTGGAATAATAATATAGAACTTGTTGGGCCCTGCCAAAGGGTCTGAGCACTATCCAAGTTCTTTGGATCACCAAAGAATAAAAAATTAATTTATTATTCACATTTAGAATATTTTTTTGATTTTATTTATAACATGTGTTTACAAGTTATATAGTAATTACAAGTATTAATATTATTCAAATAGATTTTAATATCCTATGTTAGTTTAATATTAGCAGGAGGTGTGAGTTGAGTTAAAGAATCAAATTTATCATGTAATATATTTATATATTACAAGTAAGTGATAAATTATAAATATTATTTATGGAATAATATTATTTGTCATAAATAATTATTTATGATACTTATATAGCAGACATCTATTATATGGGGGTCGGGAATCCATACCACGTGTTTTAAACACTCCCTATATAAGTGAGAGAGAGGCTCTCCCATATTAACTATTCATGTGTTGGGATTGAGAGATTCTCTCTCCTCCTGGAATCTATAGAGAGAGTCTATCAAGTGAAAGAAGATCTTCATGTTTGTTCATCAAAGATTGAAGGATCTTTCCTTGCGGTGATCGTCGCTATGCAGAAGTGAGCATTGAAGATCTGCGCTAGCACCTGGATAATGACAAATGGAACATGAGCAGATTCGTGAGGCGTGTGTGGACAATCTAGAGGGATTCAACGACAGAGTCTTCGAGCAATGATCATTGGCGTCCTGCAGCGGACTTACGCACGTCAATTGTAAACTAGGTACATGTTCAGTTTCTTTTTGTGCTCTTCATAAACCTTGTGATATCCTCGAACCAATCCAGGACAAGATCACTAGAGTTAACAGGGTTATGTCACTTCGGTGAAGTAGAATATTTTAAATTCTCGGTCCACCAGCTTCTGTTGCGCTATCCCGATACCCTAAACTCTGGTCCAATAAGTGCTCACTCCCCTGGGTTAGTCCAGCACAAAGGTGATTTACAAGGTCTCCCGTAAAAAACCTCAAAACGTGCCATTCCAATGGTGGAGTGATAGCTATTGTTGTATGAAAACTCCACCAAAGTCAACAGATCCTCCCAATTGTGACCGAAGTCAAGGATGCAAGTATGCAGCAAGTCCTCAAGGGTCTGAATGGTCAGCTCAGTCTGGCCATCCGTCTGAGGAAGGAAGGCGGTGCTCAAATGAAGCTATGTATTGAAAGCCTCCTACAACCCCTTCCATATCTGGGAATTAAAACATGTATCAAGATCGGACACAATTGTCGAGGGTAATCCATGTAGCCGCACAATCTATATCACATAGAGGCGTCCCAAGTTCTCTACTGAGCTGTGCTATCTGATAGGTAGGAAGTGGGGTGACTTGGTGAGTCGGTCGACAATCGCCTAGATATAATCCTGACCTATGGATGTACGTTGAAGTCAAGTCACAAAGTACATGGATATACCATCCCACTTCCACTATGGGACCTCTAATGGGAGAACCAAGCCTACTGGTACCTGATGCTCCGCCTTCACTTGCTGACAAGTGATGAACCGAGAGACATACTCTGCTACTGATTTCTTCATTCTCAGCCACCAGTGTTGTCATCGGTGATCTTGGTACATCTTCTCCACTCCCTGATGTACCGCTAGTGGGGATGTGTGGAACTCCATCCACACTTCCTCCCGAAGCGACACTGGTACCATGGTACATCCTCTGAAAAGGATGGCGTGCTCCCCACCATCAAAAAATCTATCATGAGTCTATCCTATGGATATCTGAGCATGTCAAGGCTCGTATTCAGTGTCCCCACGATGAGCCTCTATGACTCGGTGAAGAAGTGGGGGAGTAACTATAAGAGACTAAATAAAAGATGCTCCATCTCAATCCACAAAGGATATCTACAAAGCGGCCATCTACTCTGTCGCCTCGCCTAGAACCTGTATACCAGATCTCCTGCTGAGTGCATCTGCTTCAACATTCCCATTCCTATGAGTATAGAATATCTAAAAGTCATAGTCCTGGAGGAACTCAAGACAACATCATTGTCTCAGGTTCATGTCCTTCTAAGAGACGATATACCAAAGACTCTTGTCACAAGAGTACACTGTTAAACCCTCACCCATCAAGTAATGTCACCACATATTCAAGGCGAATACCACTGCTACTAACTCTTGGTCATGGGTAGCGTAGTTTTTCTCATGATGCCTCAGCTGTTGAAAACCATATGTGATCACTACTCGCTCATGCATTAGGACACAATTGAGTCCGGTCCCTGATGTGTCGCAGTAGACTACGCACCCAATGACCTTCTCTAGAAGCCTCAAGATGGAGGCACTAGACAGCCTCTACCTCAACTCCGGAAAACTCCAATGACATTTCTATTACCATACAAAGGGTTTTCCCTTCTTTCTCAACGTTGATAATGGTGCTGCAACTCTGGAGAAAATTGGCATAAACCTCCGGTAGTATCCAGCCAAAACCAAGAAACTTTGTACCTCTGTTACACTTCTATGTGGCTCCCTAGCAAGTACGGCCTCAATATTCACTATATCCACTACAACTCCAGCCTCTGAGATCATGTTTCCTAGAAAGTGCACCTCTTGGATCCAGAACTAGCACTTTGAGAGCTTACCATAAATATGGTACTCTCGGTGTGTGTCCAGAACTAACTGAAAGTGATAGGCATGCTCCTCCTCAGGGTAAGTCCATCTGGTGCTGCAAAGGATACTTTCTCGCTGGGGAAGGTATACATGTCCCATCCTTGAGAAAACACCACACATTGTGCCGAATACAGTCAATATGAGCATGGACTATAGATATCCTGTCCATACCCAAGATGACATTGTATGGCCTCGACGCCACTACCAGGAGATCCCAGCAGCATCTCTCACCTCTTAGAGTAAGCTCACACTATCGGCACTAGTGTGTAATTGTCGAAACCTCTCCCATATGAGTCTCTAGTCGTAAGGGTCAAGATAACATCTCCATCAGAATATCTGAGCTATGAATGAGGGTAGTTGGAATAAAATAATGACTGGAACTTGTGTCTATAATTACTGCAACTAAGGTGGTGTAGACACAGATTGTTCCTCGTATCATCTCCGGAGTGCGGTGATCGTAGGCCTCAGCTGTCTGGAGCTGAGCTTGCCCATGTCCTCCTGCTCCATTTTCTCGGGGTGGACCACCTGGTGGTGGTGGAGGTAACATCTTGAATCGACCCCCACTGACAGCTACCTGTCCATCTCCTCTGCCATGTCCAACTACTCCTTAAATACCTCCTCGATCAAACCTTTGTCTTTGCCTAGGTAGTCCCTCGACCGTTTTCTGATAATCCGTACGGTGGGTCGGGAAATCACAAGCTATGTGACCCTACCTTCTGTATGAGAAACACTACCTATTCCTTGCATTATTGGATCTGTCTCTGGTACCCCGCACAATTGATTTGGAGTCAAGCGGTCATCCA
Organism: Viscum album; assembly: GCA_963277665.1. NCBI lineage: Eukaryota > Viridiplantae > Streptophyta > Magnoliopsida > Santalales > Viscaceae > Viscum > Viscum album. Next base: position 2,006,000,437 of record OY728126.1, on the reverse strand, counting down.
CCAGAATGTCTGGTCCTCTTGGACCTCTGTGACATCTATTTGCTTCCAGCTATAGAATAATCTACTACATGATGTCCAGTGCTGGGTCTTTTTTCTCGTGACTACTCAGTAAGAAAACCCTCTACTAAGATGGCTCTCTCTAACACCCCCGACTGTGTCAGGATGCTAAGAGAAATCATTGAAGCCCTAATCTCCCGCATGAGTCCCTGCTCGATGGTTCGGGCCCTGAAGAATGGGTCTCGCATCGTATTAGTGGAGTAGCATGAGAGGTCAGTTAACCTCACTGAGTACTAATCCCTAGTCATTCTACCCTGCTATAGATGAAAAGGCTCATATATGTGCACTGCGCGACGAGTCTCTGGGACAAACTCTGCCCAACACAGGCTCTCGATGTCTTCCCAGAGAAGCATCACCTCATCGTGAGCCTGGAGAATAAAGATCCACCATCTTCTTACTTATACCAATAAAAGGATGAAGGAAAGGATCACCATGAGATCATTTGGTGTCCCTACAAGCTAGAAGACTCTCACTAAGGCCTCCAGCCAATCCTTAGCTGCATGTGGGTCCGTCTCTCCCCTGAACCTGGGTGGCCTCTGGGTCTGAAACTCGTGAAATGCGCTAAGTCGGTGTGCAACCTATATTGCTAGGGTTGGTGGTATCGGTGTCCCAACAAGTAATGGTAGCACTGGTGCCTCTGATAGTGCCTCTATTGGAAGAGGGCCCTGCACTGAGGCCTCATCGCTTAGTGGATTATCAGTGTGTTCTATATCTGGAACCCTAGCCGGCTGTCTATATGAAGGCATCCTGAAAAGAAATAGGTGTTCCATGGTCAATAAGTTATACCTAGTGATCTAACTCAAATTGAACATAAATAAAACTCTCAAAAACACACATGCAGTCAGAGTTTTCATGCACGAAGTCGGAAATCAGAAGTCAGGATCCTGGTGTATGGATATGTCAGCTGCGACACCAACACTGGATTCCTGAAAATGATAACCACATGCACTACACATATCTCTATTACCGTTAAAAATATCAGAGTCATGTTTTCTATGGTAGAACTGACTCCTCTGATTCCAATTTGTCACGAACCGTCCCTCGGGGCCCGTGCTGTGACTACCCCAATCCTGCCTTCTATAGGCCAAGGGCTTGTGACAAACACTGAAAGGTGTATTCCCAAAAATCAGGAAGGACTTACCTTTATATCATGTAATCACATGCATCCACGCACACAAAAAGATATGAACACAAGTAGACATTATAGCAAAAAGAGTGTTGAATGTAAGAGGGGCCGGAATATAAGCCCAACAGTAAAGGTACAAGTACAACTAAAATACAATACAACTAAAGAAAGAGAAATACATCTATGGTTTTTTCCTCTGAGTTTGCTACCTGAAGGGTTGGTAAATATAGCCTCCTCAGCACTCCACGTCTTCCTGTCTCCCCTACATACCGACACACGTATGGTCCACCTCTGAGCACTGTTCAGTCCATGTACCCTCGTCCTCAGTCAGCGTTGTCCGTCGTCTACACCAAGCAGAACTTTCTGCAGGTATAGACCATGTAGGGGTGAGTATAAGGATACCCAGTAGGGACCGTGACACTCTAAAGGTCTCACTAAATCCAAAAAGCATAAACCACATAAAATGAAATCAATTGACAACCCTACTTAGGTATATTACCATACATATAACTATGTTATCAAGTATTTCCTTCTCAATCATGAGGAAACACAGAGTCTAACTCAAACCCCAAGCTCAACTATTCCACAAAGGAAGGAGTACCATTAAGGTAAGTACTACACATGTACGCCACACAAAAAAATACCACCAAGGTATTACTAAAAAGGAAAGTATCACACAGGTACAGACTCAGCTCACACCAGGTATAACTTATGTAATGTAGTAGAGATGATTATATGTATCTACTGAATCATATTACTCTATTAAGAGGCAGACACATGAAGTATCCAAAAAGATCATCAGACCCACAGAAGATCGTTGCACATCGTTTGACATACACTGAATCCTAGTACCTCATCAGACACACACAGGATCCTAGTACATCGTTAGACCCAAACATGATCCATGTACCTCATCAGTACATTGTCAGAACCACATAGGACAATAGTACATCGTCAATACATCGTCTGACCCCCAAAGGATCCTAGTACATCTTCAGTACATCTTCAGACCCACACATGATCCTAGAACATCGTCATTACGTCATCATACCCACACAGGATCCTAGTACATCGTCAGTACATCGTCAGAGCCACACAAGATCCTAGTACAACATCAATACGTCATCAGACACAAACAGGATCCATGTACATCGTCTGTACGTCGTCAGACCCACATAGGATCCAAGTACATCGTCAGTACGTCGTCAGACCCACAGAAGATCCTATTACATTTTCAGTACGTCATCGGACCCACACAAGATCCTAGTATATCGTCAGAACGTCGTCATACCAACAAAGGATCCTAGTACATCGCCACAACCAGCTACAGGGTTCTGGTACTAAGCATTCTTGTCTCTAGGAGGGTCTGCTTCTCAATCCACTGGTCGATACTCCAACTGCCACTAAGTCCCAAAAAGAAGTATCCCAAAGTACTGCAATGTATTAGGGGTCTCAACACAACAGATGGTGCGTCAATTGGACGCCCGACCTGTATGTTATTAGTCATTTAGTTCGGAGGGCCTGGTTCGATTTGTGCTCGATCCAAATCGATGATTCCCCTACATTATCCTAACCTCAAGTGGGTTATACCAAAAGGACCATCTCGGTCCAAGGATTCTAGAGCCGTAGACGGTTCGTTAGACGGACGCCTGGTGCCAAAGTTATGGCCATAAGTATGGGATGGGTTGAAACTGGTCTGAGTCCCGTCCAACCCGGTCAGACCAACCCAACCCGCTGCGTCCAGCCCGACCTGCACTGGGCGGCCCAGAATTGCGGCCAGGCCTAGTGGCGGGGCGACCGAGGTGAGGCGCAGGGGCTACGGGGCTGAGCGAGGGCCGCGAGGCGGTGCGGGGGATGCGGCGCGGCGCGGGTGCCGCGGTGCCGCACAAGGGTCACGAAGGGGCGGGAGGTCCACAGGGCGGCACAAGGGCCACCGTGCGATGCGGGGGATGTAGTTGCGCCGTCACCTTCATCAAGACCGGTGGTGTGCCGACCGTCACATCTGAGTCCCCCCAGTTCCATTTACTGGCACCGGTCGCCGCCTTCTTCCATTGAGACGAACACAACAAAAACTCAAGATAAATGCGGAGATGACGGGACATGCTTATTTGGCCCGAATCCTAGGCATTAAGGTAGTAGGAAGAGGATTAATAAATCTTGCATGAAGAACATCAAACCCTACAACCTCTAATAATGATTATTCCCAAACCCGCAAAAAGAAATCATTCGCAGATCAACTAGTTAGAGATTTGATCTGTGTTCTTTGTTTAGAAGGGAAGAACATATGAATCAATAATCACACATAATTCAACCCATACCTTGGGGGTTTGTGGATGGAGGTCACGAGGAAAGAGGCGAAGTTGTTGGGAATAGTGGTGTCGACATTCGTCGTTTCCACAAGACGCTTCCAAAGTCGGCTCGAACGTCGTTCTCATTCTTCAATTCCAGAGTACATTCTTCATTGGAGGATGTGTTTCTCCATGATTCTCCAAAGCTCGTACATTTTTCCAACACTCACCCCAAAAATCCCATGAGATGAAATGCCTACTTAAATTAAAATAGGTTTAATTTAAGTTGACAGCATAATTAAATGACACTATTGATTAAATGGATAGTTAGAATAATCAATTTTCTCAATTAAATGGGAGGAGTATTTAATGGGTAATTGAGAGGTTTTCTCCATTAAAGTGGGGTTCGGGTGGTCCCCACCACCATGGATTCGAATTGGGGGTTTTAGTTCGGGTGGTCCCCACCTCTTAACATCCACATGGGAGTTTCAAATAAAAATAAAAATGGTAAAAAAAATTAAATTATTTTATTCTTTCACGAAAAACACAAAACCTAACTTTCACCGTCGACCAACTGTCATCGAGGTGAAAGTCTAATTAAGCAAATATCAACACTGCAAGTTCAACAGTGTCCTCAGATTTTAATTCTGAGAACCGGTTTAGAATTTATAAAAACCTGCTTTCACTTTTATTGAACGTAACCGAAAAAATGTTCCGAAATTCATTCCCAGCACACCAGGCCTCAGAATCATGCGCCGTCAATTTTTGTGGACTATAAAAATTTCCATATAAATAATAAAAAAAATATGTAAATTCCAAGTCTATACACATTGGTACAAAATTTAGGACCTTTCTAATCCACACGGTTGAAATTAAGACCTTTATTGTATTTTATTTAAAATAAATTCAAAATTTTCACACTATGGGTTTTAATGAATATAAGTATTTTAATATGTAGTTTTCTAGAAGATATATTTGAAAAAAAGTCAGTTGAAATATATATGACTTATATTAAACATTTAAATTTATTTATATTTTTTAGTGAAGAAATAATTAGTTTAAATTCTTTCACAACAATGATGTAATAAATATTTATTTAATGGAAATATTAATATATTGATTTTAATTAAAATGATAAGAACCATTAAATTACAAAAAAACTTCACTAAACATTATATTATGATTAATGTTTTTACATAATCATTCAAGGTTAATATATATATAAAAAATTCCATTAAGAAGTGGTTTTGTCCCTTTATGGTATTTAATGTATTTAAAAGTCAGAAGTGTCATACTGTTGTCTTAAACATGTATAAAAAATATATTATAGTGTTATGCAGAATATTTGTTCCTAAATAAATATAATTTGGAAAGATACAATATTTTTATATATCAGGATAGTTTATTTGAAATTTTTAGTGAATAAATAATTACTTTAAAAAATTACATAGCGATGATGAAATAATTATTCAATTAATGGAAAAGTTAGATAAATTATATTAAAAATATTATAATTATTATAATTTTAATAAATTTATGTTATCCAAGAAATTTATATAATATTATGAAATATTAGATAAGTATTAAAATATTTGGTTCAATGTTATATTTTTATATTTATATTTTTAATGTCTATGTATGTAATAATGTCAAAATTGAAAAAAATGATATTTCATGAATATATTATTTTTTTAAAATTATTAAAAAAACAAAAAAATATTAAATTTATAAAAATTATATAAGTAATTATATAAAATTTTATTCCATATTCATTTATAGTCCATTTTAAAGTCCATTTCAATAGAATTGTCGTATTATATTTTAATATTTTTAGAAATTTGGAAAGTTCCCCCCACCTTAACTGTAAAAGGGAACCTCCTCCCTCACATCTTCACAAAACATTAAGCCAGATATCTCAACCAACCCCTTCTCATTTATCTTCCCATATTCATTATCCACGTTCTAGAGATTCTTGTCTTCTCAAAATACCAATCATTGTTTCCCTAAGAGGTGATACAATTGGGGTTCTTTAAGATAATTTAATAATCATTACTAACTCTTTTAAGTTTATTTCTTATGTTACTTAATCTTCTTTTTTTATTTCTATGATAAATTAAAAATCTAGAATAATAAATATTATGAGGTTTTATTAAGATTATGGGAAAACCATATTCCTTATTTTTCCATTCTATAAAAAATGAAAGTATCACATCTATGTACAAAAGTCATATCGTCTCTATACCATGGTGTAATTTTTTATCACTACTTTACTAGGATAATTATAGTTATATAAAAAATGTATATATATGATAATTATTACATTATATAAATTTTTAAAATTATGGATCTATATCCAATGCAAAATTACTGGGACATTCATGACAAAATCTACATGCGAAAATAAGGCAATTTACAATCGAAACAATGAAAGTAACGAAATTTTATTAATCAACTAATGATAAAATGTTATAAAAATACAATATAAGGTATTATAAATATTAATATAATTTTTTAATAAATTAATAACTTTATTTAAACTATAATACAGAATCTTAATGTATGAACCACCAAAGGGAAGTGCGTGGTAAGGGATTTTAATCTCACTTTTATTTTATATGACATATGTCATATTCACCACTTATTTTAATTTTGTGATTTATGTACATCATATTTGTTATATAATTTCATTATTATTTTTTTTAATATTATTTAATGTTTAGTTAATTTTTATTATTTCTTAGGGTATATGATTCAACTTATTACCAAGTGGTAAGGGAATTCATCTCAATTTCACTTCATTGTTTCATATTTAAATATTATGCACCATAGTTTATTTCTATGGTTTATATTCTTCCCATTTTATATGTTTATAATAATAATTCATTGAAAATTTCAATTCTCTTAAATATTAATATTTATTGTATCATGTATATGATTATTATGAATGTTGTATACAATTTTTACATACATTGTTGACTTTGGATGTTATTGATTAAACTGGGTAAAAATTATATATATATTTTTACTCAATGTGGATATTTTTTAGAAGTAATATTGGTTCAATAATTGAATATATTATTAAATATATAAGGAATTATTTAGATGGGAAACAATAATTGGATACCTTATATAGAAAATCTCCCTGATCCATCGGTAGTCTCTTGAGACAAATAAGTTACCCAAATTAAATGGGTTTTTACCAATAAATATTAAACAATATTCTGAAAGGCCTTGATGGTAAAGGTATCATGTTTCCCAATAAAAATGTGTATAGTAATTAATAATTTTTTTCATTAATAAATCATTTATTTTTTATCACTGATATTTCCACTGTGATATTATATGTGGATTCATATTGTTCTCAGGTTATTTATTAAATTATATGTGTGTTCTATTAAATAAATTTCTATTTTGTTTGTGCTTATTGATATAGGATAGCATTCATTATACATAATTCTTACAACATATTTGAGTTATTTTTTATTTTATTTAATTATATAGTTATGAATAAGATATCATCGAATGAATTTTTGAGGATGTGGTTTATTATAGTTTGTTATATTTTATGTTATATTTTCATTTCTTAGTGTAAAATGGGTTTCATGTGTATATTTTTATTTCCAAAACAACTAAAAAGACACATCCTTTTTATTTTTAATATTGTATATATTCTAATTTAATAAAGTATGGAACCAAATTCAGGATATATGGGCTAGTTTCATTAAATAAATTCATCATTATATCTTTCCTTGAAAGGTCTTTATAGGAAATGAATTACATCATTTCGTGAGGTAGTGGTCCACTATACACACGATCGATGGTTTCATTTACCATTTGATTGAAGTGAAGATAACTTTAGGTTATTCCACTAACATTATAAATTTTTAGTATATAGGGGATACTAGTGTTATTATATTATCTGAATAGAAGAATATTATAAGGGGTTAGAAGAATAATAAAAATGAAAACACATAGTTAAAATCATTACATCTTCTTTGGGAAACCTCTTTAGGCATAGCCTAAAACCTTTCTAGATTGGATTTATAATCTAAAAAGGACTATAAGGTGTGGGTATAGATTTATGTAATTTATTTTTGGTGATATTTACCAATAAAACATTTTTTTAATTTTTCATAATAAAGGACAGGGTTGGCCCATTATAAGTGGGGGAGATAACACATAGTGAATTTATGAAAAGATAAAGTGATACCCATTTTCTCATAAAAATGCTTCCCAAATGGGTAATTATATATAATTAGAGATTTTATTTTCTAAATATGGCCAATAAATTTGTGTTGGAGACGTTTTAGGTCATTTCTAACCTTTATATTCTTAGTTCACCCCTGGTAAGACATTTTTACCTTCACCACAATAATTGATTTTTACTTATTTAACTATCCATTATGGTAAAAATATATGTTTATGTTATTACGTAATATTTATTATTATAATTAATATTATATAATCCATTTTTAGAAAGTAAATTCACATATGTAGAAGAATTCTATTTAAAATTAAACTTGTATGTGTGATGAAAAAGCAGGTTTCCAAAGAGAAAATTCACATACGTATAAAAGGTTTTAATATAAAATTAAAATATGAAACTAATTACAAAGTCATAAATTATATTTATTATATTATTATTTAAATAATTCAACTTTAAAATAAATTTCAAATATAATTAATCATTGTAAATACTATAAATGATTATGTAGTATTCAATAAAAATCAGTATTTTTTAATATTCATTGGAAAATGAAACCTTTAAGAAATCTCCCAAAAATAAACCCTAAACTAATTTGGATGTGATTATTTCAAAAAATATTTTCATTTTATAAAATAAATTTTCTACATGTTTCAGAAAAATTATCATATGTGCACAAGAACAAATGAAACAATTTTCATTGAAAAAAATGTAGTTTCGTAGGAAACATTTCTTTTTTTAAATGGTACTTATTTTTTTTATAACAATAGTTTTCCATTAAATTTATTTTATAAATTTGTAAAAAATTTAGTTTTAATTATTTATTTATTACTTTTCATAACGACTATTTTAAAGACTAGGTTATAATGGTCATGTTTAAATAATAATATGTCCAATGAGTATCTCATTTTTATTTAAACCTACGTTTTTATGCATTGCAATCCATCAAAGGGACTGAATTTATTTTAAATATAAATATAAATATAAATATAAATATATATATATATATATATATATTAAATTATAGGGGTGTTAAATTCTCTTATGATATTGGTGTTTCATTTCATATATTCTATCTAATATGATATTACTCTTTTAAAATCTCAACGTGTTATATTTTCCCCCTTAATTAAATTGCATCTTAATAGTTTAATTTTCATCTCAATAATAAAAATTTTCACATTTGAAAACACCCTTCAATAAATCTCACATCATGAGAAGGTTTAATAAAACAACCTCTTTTCATGATATAAATTGATGTATAAAGGTCTTGTAAAATAATCACATTATTATATTTCCATGTAGGATGACATGGGTGAGAAATGAAGATATGGACCTAGAAGAAATGTATAATATCTAAATAATGATGGAGGGTTATTTTGGTCATTTATCAAAATAAATGTAATGAATAATAGAAATACAATAACCAAAAAACCATAAATTGGTGACTTAAGGGACCATTGGATTCTTCACAAATGAAGGTGTTATGATAAGTATTATATTCCAAAATTATTTTCCTAGAATGAGGAATTAATTTACTATTCAATATAAAAACATATTAACATATATATACTTAATATATCATCATTTAATAGAAACAATTTCTTCCTTTAGTTCTTCTTTCAACAATATACACATTATTTATTACTCTAAGAAATGAATATCCAAAATGAATTTTTAGGCTCAAAGCATAATTAACATATAATTATAATGAAAATTTATTCCTCTTGTCAATAGATATTTTTCAAAACAAAAATATTTATTACAATTTATCTAATAACACCCAAATTTCAACAAAATCCATTCCATATATAGTTAACCTTAATACTCAACCAGAATATATCTATCAGAATTCAATGTCCAAAAATTTTGAAGACATTCCACTAAACAAAAATTATATTCCTCAAACAATATAAAGTATCTCTTAATGTCACATTCCAAATATGTGAATACCTTAATCACCATAAAACCTTAATGGTAGCATTAATTCTTCCAAAAATAAAATATCAGTTTCTAAAACATAGTCCACAAATAAATACTTATTATAAACTCTATAAAATTTTAAATAAATCATCAAACCTCAATTGAATTTCATGGTCACCAATAGTATCCTACAAATATATCATTATTATCTCAATATCACGCACATATTAAGGGTTATTCTCCCTTAATCTTCTGTTTTCCAATAGGTTTATCTTTTTGCTAAATCATCTTTATCATTCATTAGTACCATTCAACGTATTATCTAAAATCCATTAAGAAATAGTATTATGGTTCAATTATTATTCATTTCATGATTCTTGTAACCATAATATCATTAAAAAAATACTCATATAATATAAATATTAAATTAAATAAAAAACACATTAATCATTCCACTTTGTTTGTGGTAATAATATATAATTCACTATATTCCCAACGATTATTTTATGGAATATTATTTTAAAACATGAAGAACTCATTTTTCTAGTGCCTTGTCTCTTTATAATTAAATAATGAAACAATGGAAATTTCAATCCTACCCTTTAAATTATGATCATTGAAAAATTTCTTTCTACACATATATAAAACTCACATTACCTTCAATAATGTATCAAGTTGTTTCTTTCCACAATTATACCATGTCAGAAAACCCTTCTTCCACATCTTCCACTTATCCACTTTTTTCTCAATCATCCTATTATTCTCTTGAATTCCTTTTAATCGATAAAATAAAGAGAATTAATTCTATATTTTGATATCACATAATACTATGTCCTCGTATAATGATAATTTTTTGGGGATTAGTTCCTTCAAAATATTTGCTTAAACTCATCAAATAAATCATTATTTTTACTATTTGGATTATGTGCATTGAAACAGTTCACATATCATCCAATAGATGAAATTTTTTAGAAAAATAATACACTATATAATACCATAACATTCTGTATCATAATGTGTAATCCTAAATCATGTGAAACTATTTACATAAATTAAAAAAATTGTGCATGGATAATCACATAATCCTAAAAATCGTTTCATTGAAAAATTTTGTAAATTATAAAATTATTTTCAAATAATTTATAATGGTTTGTAAAAAAAATTTAATGTTTCTTCTGTATGTCCCACAATATTTTCAAACCAGATGTCTAGTAAGCCTCATTTTCATGTACTAGGTAATGTTCAAGTAAATCCAAACACACCTTTTTTAGAGTAATTAACCCTTGGTACATCTCTTCCAAAACCATGTCCACTTGAAGTATCCATAAATGGAGGTATTTGTATGAAAACCCACGTTATATTTATCTTAATAAAAATTTATGATGTTATAATAAAATCATCAACAATTTCTTTCATAGCATCATGTTCATTAATCTATGTTTTATGAAATCTATTTTCAAAGGTCTATACTAAACATAATCAGATACCAACTGTAATGATCTAGACTCTAGTACCTGGAGCTCGTGTCAAATTTTTTAAATTACTATTGGATACATTTTATCACATACTAAAGGAAATCATTGTTTAGTAGTCTTGTTAAACTATATACAAACTTTTAAATTCACATTAAATTTTAGAACATAATTTAAAAATAGTATTTTCTTTGATAACTCCATTATTCACCATAGAATATCACTATAAATCATTTACAAAACACTTAATTATATCCTGGGGAAAATAAAACATAATAAAATGGTGATATTATATGTTTAGTAAGGTTAAGAATAATAAGGAAGATATCAGTAATAAATAAGAAAAATAAATATGGAAAGGGAAATAACTGAAACACATTCAATTTAATATATAAACTAATAATAATATGTATAAACAAAATTATGATCAATTAAACACATATAAACAATCACATAAATCTAAAACATATCAATGTATATTCTAAATAATCGAATAATCACATTGAAATCAATATTTATTATCATAATGAGGGAATTCATAATATTGGACATCTAAAGATATCAAGACCTTTCACAAGATATTTTAATCTGTGGGTAGTAAGGTATCTAATTTTTCCAACTAATCTGTCTCATGGGACATGTCTTTTCATCAAAGGGATATATATATAATTTGGCTCCACCCATAACATAATAAATCCAATTTATTCCTCATGTGAAAGGGGTGGAAAATAATCAATATAAAAATTCCAAATATAACTAAAACATATTTTTTTATACTCACCCCATTCAAATAAACATAATCATAAAACATCTAGTGTAATCGGGTTAATGGAAATAAAATTGTACATTCTTATTCAAACATATCATAAATCATTAAACTAAAGAATAATGATTACTTTTGTATGAAATAACCGTAGTGGATCACAATTAAAATAAATGGTTGATGACATTGATGAAAATAAATACAATAAAAATAAACCTAAAATATTTTTGAGGAAAATAACCTTTTCACACCAATAATATTATCAAAAGAAAATGTTCAAAAATATTTTGAAAAATATATATTTGAAAATATCCTTTAAAAACATGTAAAATAGTATTTAAAACATTGATTGATCCTAGAAGAGGAAAATTTTTCTCATGTCCCACGAGCTAAAATAAAGATTTCTTTCACATTTTTAGAAAACTCTAAACATACCTTATTTAAAAAAATACTAATCAAAAAATTGAAAAAGTAAAAATGGGTAAAAATTTATTTAAAAAACAATTTTTAAATTGTTAAAAACATTTTTTAAAACATTTTAAGAAAACACTGATTTTTTGGAAAAAAATGTCTTTCGATCAAAGAGAGAAATAAAGTCGTAGTTTCTTAAAAATATTCCATTAGTTAAAGTAAAAAAACTAAGTAAATTAGTAAAATTTATAGTAAAAATTTATTATTAACCATATTATATGAAAATACAGGGATTTTATGTTATAAATTTCAAATAATTTCCCCAAAGGAAAATTAAACAAAAACAATCCTGAATAATGATGAGATTGTGAAAATAAACCCTGACCACATTGGTAAATTTTTAATCATAGGCCTAATGAAAGAAATAATGTAAAATGAAACGTTAATTACTATTAATAGAAATAGATTCACGATATAACAAATAAAAATTGTAATTATTTACACCATATAATGTAATATGTGGGAAATATGGCGTGTGTCTCACAGAAGTAAATGTAAGACGAGATACCCTTAACTCATTTTAGACTTCCCTCATATGTGTCTGAACCTCCTATATAATAAATATTGTTTTATTATAAATATATAAAATAACCATAATTATATATATCTTACCATTTATTATTTATTTATATTCTTTGATCACTGATTTATTGAAAATTCATTATTCATATCTCTCTTTCAAGTGATAATTTCATCGTTTTTCATGTATGTTTTAATTCAGTAATTTTATCATTTTTAATTTGATCATGGGAAAATCATATAAATAATATTATTTATCATATAAATCTCATATATATTAATTATATATGAATTTATAGTAATCTATTAATGTTATAGATAGAATATGGATCACTCTGTTCATGTAGATGGTAGGTCATATATACGCCTTAAAATTAACTCAATTTTTCTTGATGAATGGAATTAAATGAAACTAATTATTAATTAAACATTATATAATAATAATTATTTCATAATTATCATTTATTTTAATCAAATAAATCCTTATTACCATCCATGTAAGAATAAAACAAAAAACATTTCACATCGCTACTTGGAGGCGGTAGTCCACACATACACACGAGCGACATCATTGCTTTCTAACGGATTGGAAGGTTAAACATTGGGTGTGATATTATATTTAAATTAGTATATTTAGTTGATATGTATCATAAATATTATTAATTATAAACTTACTACCTTCCATTAAAATTGTAAGTGAAAAATGAATCACACCGCTCCAAGAGGCGGTCTTTAGTCGTACACACGAGCAATGTTATCATATCCCCCATGAAATAGACATAAGAAGTTATATGCGATATGATAATAGTAGAAGTATAATAATTTAATATATATCCAATACATATTTTCAATCCATAGTTATATCCGTTATATATAGGTGGTGATGGAAAATGAATTACATCAGTTCGTGAGGCGGTAGTTCTCCACACACAAGATCGACGAGTTTACTTTCCATTTTATGGAAGTGGATATAGATATGGCTTATAAAATTTACATAATAACAATTCAGTATATATAAGATATTTTTAAATTATATTATTTTGTTGAATAATATTTTATAAAGTTATGATAAGAAGTAAATTCAAAATGTATATTTAAAAACATTTCAACTTCTTTAGAAATCTTATTTAGGTTTTGTCTAAAGCATTTATAGATTGGATTTCATGTCTAAAAAGGGCGTATAGGATGATTGGAGTTATGTAAAGAAGATATTTGGTTATTTTTGTCAAAAACAAAGGTTTTTAGAAATGTGAATTGTGTTGGAGAGGGTGTGGCCTATTATAAGTGGGGGAGAGGACATACACAATTTTTTTTTAAAAGATAACAAAATACCCATGTTTTCCAATTAACAAAAGCCTAAAAATGGTTCATTAATCAACCATATAGATTATAGGCATTAAATATTCCCATAATTTTTTTCAAATGTTTAATTTCATTTTAAACCCTTATAATCATTGTTTAACCCCCCAATAATCCAATTTTTACCTTAATAGTGGTAATTAATTTCTAATGCTTTTACAATTCATTATAGTAAAAAATGAATCTGACCTTGTTAGATAATATATATAATGATCATTCCAAATATTCAATCTATCTTTCCAAAATTAAATTCATTGAATTTCCATAATTCAATTGAAAATTAAACCCATTGATGTGATGAAAATCGCATTTTAGAAGAGAAGATTCTCTCATGTGTAAAGGGTTTTAATATCAAAATTCAATATTAAATTCATTCCACTAACTTGAATTGAATTTATTATAATATAATTGAAATAATTTGACATTAAAACAAATTTAAAATATAATTTATCTTTGTAATTAATAGAACCAAATAGTCATTTTTCAAAAAAAATAGAATTTACACTATTCATCGAAAAATGAATGTTTTTTGAAAAAATACATCAAATTTAATCTATGATAATTTTAATATAATGATTTAAAAAATTAATTTATTTTTATAAAATAAATTTTCTAATGTTTTTTATATATAATTTTATCATATGTGTGTAATAAGTGACTAAATCATTTTCATTGAAAACAAATTATAGTTTTTCAAAAGACATTATCTTCTATTCCAAATGGTTAATATTTTATTTTTAATCAACATTAAACAATTTAATTTATTTTATACATTATTAAATAATATAAATTTCATAATTTTGTTATTACTATTTATCCCCTTATTCATAATAGTTTCGGTATATTGGACCATGTTTAAATATTAATATTTCAATATAGTATTGTGTTTCATTCAAAATCAGTGGTGTGTGTATTGTGAACTATCAAAGATGTTTAATTTGTTTAAAAATAAATATTTTTAAAATTATATGGGTGTTAAATTATATTATAATCATGGTCATTCATGTTATATATACTATTGAATATGATGTTTCTCTTTCAGAATCATGTGGTGTTACTACATAATCCATTAAAATATAACATTTCCATAAGATCATGTAACAAAATATTGGCATAAAGTCTAAAATAAGAAGTACTTCTAGAAGTTAATGAACCTATACTGATTAAATCAGAACTTGAACTTTGGAATAGTAATTTGAATCTCATGAATAATAAACTTGACAAATGAATAGTAACCTCACCCTTGAAATTATAGATAAAATTTATTCATCTTATAAATTAATGTATGATATAATTATGTCATTGTAAAAGTAAATAAATGATTTAAAAATTATAAATTAATTGTTGATATTTTTATAAGTCATAAATATTTAATTAAAATTATGTGTTTAATTTAATAATTTATTGGAACAAATATTTTCATAAAATATCTTCATAAATTTATATTTTAGTATTCTCATGATTTTAAGATAATTTTATAAGACCTTAATTAAATTTTCATGGTGTTATAAAATCAATTATAATTTTACAATCTGTATTTCTCGAGTAAATGATGATTTTATTTAAATATTAAATTTCTCATATTTAGATAAATATTTTCTAAAAATGGAGTTTATTATTGAATTCTAAACATCAATAAATTTTTTAGGTAATTTTTTTGTATTTTTCTGAAATAGTTGAATTTTTGGTGAATAGTAAAATATGACGATTTAAAATAAATCCTAAATACCCAAATTATGGAGTCATAAATAATATATGTATTATAAAATCACAAAATCTAGAACTATAATTCTTTATTTTAATATTTTTGGTGATAATTATCAATTTATTCATAGTCTTGAGCCAAAATAATAAACTAATGAATAAAATAATTAGAAAACACCCCTCACCTTCACTGTAAGTACCACCCATCACCACCTATCATGATTTGAGACTTCTCAAAATTCTGATCAAATAACATCCCATCCCCTCCCCCACATCTATGAGCTCTTGGTCTCATCATAAAACCAAAAATATTTCCTAAAGGAGGTTCTAACAGAGGATGAATACAAGAGGTAAACTCCTCTTTCTTTTCTTTTAATTTTTTTAAGTTGATTTCCTTTTCTTATTATATCCTCCCCTTCCTCATCCGAGTGGAATGATAGCTCCATTAACTTATTTATACTGTAATTTTATTATAAAAAAAGAATAATCCCTCATCAATACCATTTCTCATCTCATTTTTATTAAAAATTGCGAAATCATCCCCTGTGATGTGTCAATTTACCGACATCATGGGCGATGCACATTCATCTTCCTTTAATGCCTTCAAGGCTGGTCATAAAACCATTTTAATGGTTGAAAAAAAATTAAATTGTATTTTATATCCCTTTTTATGTTTTGTAACTAACATACATGCACAATAATAAATAATGAAGCAAAACTATTTTGTGATGATCGAAAAATAGCCGCAATAATCTAAAAGATTATTACTAATGTCTTATCTAATGATTCATTCTCAAATCCTAAAACAAAATGATATTTATAACCATAAAAACATATTTATTATCATTAATAACCTATGATTTTAATTCAGGAGAATTGCAACAATTATATGTGAACTTCATTACTTTTATAAAAGTGAATTGATCTTGAAAACCTAGAAAATGAATGCTCTCGAATGATAAAATCATATATTATAATCACCAAAAAGTCTATAAAAAACTTAATAAAATTATACTAAATTAAATAAGTGTATACAACTCCATAAATTAATTAATTAATTAACTTAATTTGATTATCTATCACATTAAATTCAATCTCAGAATCGTTTCGGACATAAGGTAAGGGTTTCTACCTGAACCCCCATTTCCCTTCAGTTTACTCTCTCTCTCTCTCTCTATAATTAATTTTAATACTTCATTATTTTTTTTATATATTCTAAATTATTTTTATATGTTTAAAACTCATATTTCTCGATCACATCATCATTATTTATTGGAGAAATATTTTTTTTAAAGTTTTTCTTTCTCAAATCATCATAATAAGAAAGTCTGATTAAAGGAATTTCTCAATTTCTTACCCATTATCATGTGCTATATGTAATCATTTTAATATACAATAATTATTTTATAATAAATATTTTTATTTTAAAAAACTATCAATGTTCTTTTTTGGTTTTATACGAACAATTATTCCATTTCTGTTTTAAAGAATCATTAATATTTCTATTAAACTACACTAAAATGCTTTATTTTTATTGTTTCTTAAACACTATTTATTCATGTGTTCACTTCATTTTGAAATAAATTATCATGATCTTTGCCAATTTTCCCTTATTAATGTCCATTTATGATTTAAATTCCTTCTTTTATAGACCCCATTATGATATTACCTTATATTATGCCTTTTAATAATATTAGGATATCAAGTTATTTCTATGGTAACCATTATGTTTATGTTTGATTCCTTATGTATATTTATTTTTATGGTACACATATTTATGAACATGTTACGTTGGGTCTTCCTTGATAGTGCTCCAATTCATTTGGTAATTTATAGTCTCATTAGATGTTGTGTGCAATGGTATTGGTGGTTATCCTTGACTCATGTTGTATGTGCAACAGTCTAGGTGGTTATCCTGGACTCATGCTCCTCAATGTGAAATAATCCATGAATTATGATTATGTTTTGTTTTATATTTCTTCCATATTACTATTATTCCATGATTATATGATCTCATGTTCTATATGTTATGATTCTATATGTTTTTGACATTTTATGTGATTATTCTATGCCTTCTAATCCATGTACTAAGATTTATTCTTATTCATATTCCCTTGTTGTATTTTTTAGCTCATCAATTTTTTAAAGTATTACCTAGTTTATCCTTTGGAAATATAATGGCTCAATGGGTTTTTACCTCATTATGACGATTAAATAAATGATTTATTTATTTTGGTTTCATGATATTTAATTTTGAACCTAATATTCAAAAGACACAAGAATTTTCAATCCGTTGTTGTATATGATGGTTAATTGTTCATAAAATCATGTAATAATATTGGTAAAAGGATATGGTTATTATATTGACTCATAGTGGGATTGTCTCATCACTTGCATTATCCAACATCTCTATTCTCAGACATTTACATTTAAAACTCATAATGTCTATATTAATGAAATTAATAATGTGTATTATTTTAATGATAATTCAATCCTATTGTAGGTAAACATTAAGACTTATGGCGTAGATTAGTATGAGGTTGCAGAAGATCATGCTGATTGTTCTTCAAATGGACCCTTTGTTCTTTTATGCTATATATTCAAAGAAGTGTCCCTTGTATGCATACCGGGTATGTATAGGTGTGATGATAGAGAGAATACATAATATTTTTGAATACTTGAAGGATCATTTTAAGAGAGAAAACATGATACATCCTTACTTTATTTTGTTGGTGAAATAGAATAGCTTGCAGAACAAGAAAGTAATTTCCTATAATCAGGATAAAGAGAGAATTACAATGCACTATTTCACTATTAATTTTACAAAAACAAGTTGAGATCCACTCCCAGTCACATATGAGGAGACTCAACCACCTAAGAACTTTAAAATGGGAAACACTATTATTTTCTATATCTTACTACTTAGTACATATAATTGTTGAACTAATTTTTTAGTAGTGTTTTTTTCTTCTTTATCAACATGAACTCTATCCTCCACCAAAATTAGGGAATACATGATATTCTCTTAACTCTATTTTCATCAGTTTACCCATGTGTTTGCTGATGAGTCCCATGTGTGATCTATTTTTTTTTCTTCCCATGGTTTTTTTGAATAGGTCCTTGTGTGGACTAGAAACATTATATGCCATTATCTATATAACTGATCTTGGATATGGATTTGATTGTATTTATATAATCTTCATTGTAGTAGGTGATTTCCAAGTGGAGGGGATATGGTTTGGATTGAGATTGAGCCCCTTTTTTATTCCACTATGTTTTTTTCCTTTTGTAAAGCTTTAAAATTTATAATTTTTTAATAATATAAATACAATACTTTGATATTTAATCATTACCAGTATTTATATATGTAATTAATAGAATAAATTTATTTCTAAGGATAAAGTAAATTTATTTTTGTTTTAACTGAGCACTAATCAAGCTTATATAAATATTTTAAATGAAATACGTTATATTAAACTAATCTTTTGATTGACTAGGATTTTTTATTATAACATTGGGAATTTTATTTAAAGTTATTTTTTAAAGAAATTTTTAATGGAAATTCAATTAACACTCCCCTCCCCCATCTTTAGCTTCTCACTCATACCATCATTTAGTATCCAACATTTTCAAAATATTTTAAAAAATCATTTTATTTGTGTATTAATGATCCTAAATTTATGTGTGTTATAAATTTAGTTAATTAAATTTGTAATAGTCATGAAGGACCATCTTCTAATATAACACCGTTATTTAATGGAAATAACTATGTTCAATAAAAATAAAGATGAAAATGCATATTGAAATCATGGGTTTTGAAATATGGACAGCTATAGAATATAATTATGAGAAACCTAAGACTACTAAAATATATGTGGTGGTGCCAAAAAAACTTCTTATAACAGTTATTGTGAAAATAATAATTCTTTTCACTATTCTTTTGAAAATAAAAATTTTAATAGAATATCTACATGTAAAACTATACATGATATTTTGGACACTTTAGCTGTTTCTTATGAAGGAACAACTAATGTTAAAGAAATGTTGTTAAATAATTATATAACTAAATATGATTCATTTAATATGTATCATTATGAGATTATTTCAAATATGTAATTTAGGTTAAATGAGATAGAGAATACGATGCATTCCATAGGGAATCTAGTTTTTGAAAATGAAAAAATCAATCAACTATTAAGGTGTCTTCCAGAAAGATGGAGAGGAACCTCAATTTCTATAAGAGAGTCATGGTATATTAATAATAGACATATCCAATAGATAACTAGAAATATGATTATTTAAGAGGAATAAATTAATGTAAATTCGGAATATGATGATAAACCTAAATGGAATTCTGTAGCGTTCAAGTTGTTTACTTCAAAAAGAATGGAAAAGTTCTAGATAAATGTTCTAGTGATGTTTAATCACCATCGATAGTTATGAAGAGATGGTAAATATGGATAGAAGGTCAAAGAGGTTTTACATAAGAAATAAATTTTTAGTAAACCAAGATATAATAAAAAATATGCAATTAAAGTAAATTGGAAGAGAGATTGGAGTAGGGGTATATGCACAAAATGAGACCAATTTTTATGAATGTAAGATAAAACAAAATGTCAAAAAAACCATCACAGAATGTAGTATAAAAATAATTATGATGAGAAGGGTAGAAAATATAATAAATTAAGTAAATAAACGTGAATTTATTCTGAATACATCTCCAGTTACTCAGGCACAACTCATAAAGAAAATCATTATAAACCAAACATGTGTTTCCAGAAAAACACGTCTGAAGTATATTGTGAACTTACTATTTCTCCTATAAATAATTATAAAATTTTATAATAAGGATAATAATGTTGAAAAAATGTCAAATGAGGATATTTTTGAATATTTTAACATTCTTTAATAAACTTTAAATGAGCTGAATGATAAGTACAGAATATTAAAGAAACAACATTCTTCATCTTCTAATATTAAGTAAAATATTATTATCAAAAAAGAGAATAATTTTCAATTGTAAAATGAAAACAATGAATTCATATTATTTTATTAGAAACTAAATAGGTTATTATAGTGATTTATTAGTGAAATAAAACACTAAATAAAATACTGGGAAAATATATTTCACCTCAGTACATCACTGGCTGAGGTTATCAACCTTAAAGAAGATGAATTGTCAAGACTAGTTTTGTTCATAAATCTAGTTCTGAATATTCTATACATTGTTATAATTGATGTGGAAGTAAAAAAATTTTTATTTAAAAATGATTAAAAACTTCTAATATAAAACCCATTAAGAAAATAAGGTTTTATAAAGCCATAATTAATGACATTTCTATACCCAAGAAGACCTGGGTAGCAAAATATTTTTTGGAATAAAATTTATTTTGTAGGTAATCTCCCTAATGTGATCCAGTAAAAGTATATAGTACCTAGATAGCTCATTTTCTAGACATATGGCTAGATATTACTCAAACAACAAATATTTTATAAAGTATTATGTTGGATATGTCACCTTTTCTGACAATGCTAAAGGGATAATCATTGGCCTTAGAAAAATTGGTAACTCTAACATAGTTTTAATTTCTAATGTATTATTTTTTGATAGTTTAAAATAGAATATACATAGCATGTAATCACTATGTGATGATGGTTTTCTTGTAAAATTTAAAAAAATGAAATTTTTTTGTTCTAAAATTGATTTGTTGATTACTTCTTTGAAAAATTAAATTTTTCATTTTTTTAGTCTATAACATTTATTTTCACGAAATATTTATTATTTATTTTCCTTTAATAAATAATATTATGTTGGGAATAAAATATTAGGACCCTATGATATTCACCCACTTATAAATATAACTAATATTGAATTATTCCAAAATATACCAATACATGAATTCTTAAATGATAAATTTTATAACCCCTATAAAAAATAGAAACAACCCAACATATTTTTCAAACAAAAGATTTATGTTTCAACTTCTAAACCTCTTATGTTTATGCAAAATGATTTTTTTTGTCCATTCGTAGTTTCTAGTTTCAATGGGACGAACTATGTATATATCCTAGTAGATGACTTTTCAATGTACATGGGTATTATTTATAGTTCAAAAAAATTGATGTATGCTCTTACATTACCAAGTATGCTACATCAGTTTAAAATATTACTGGACATTGGATTAAAACATTAAGAATTTATCATGTCCATGAGTTTAAAAACAAGACTTTGAATACTTTTTTTCACAAAAGGGATATAACCACAAATTTTCTCTTCCTATGACCTCCCAACAGAATAGAGTTATAGAGATAAGAAATAGAACATTTTATGAAATTTCTTAGATTGTGCTTAATAGATGTGAACTTCCTATTTAGTTTTGGCAAGAGGCTATAAATATAGCCTGGTATATAATAAATAAAGTGTTAATTCAAGCTCTTTCATAGAAAACCCCCTATGAAATTTAGAATAATATAAATCCTAGGGTTAATCACTTTAACTTTTTTTGGTTGTCGCTTTCTTATTCTTAATACTAAGGATAATCTTGAAATGTTTTCTTCTAAGAGCGATGAAGTAATTTTTCTTTGGTGACTCATCATCTACTCAATCATATAGTGTGTTTAACAATAGAACCAAGAAAATGGAATAATATTTCCATATCATGTTTGATGAAATATATCATTATGAGACTAAAACCCATTTATAAAATCTTGAGGATGAATTTTTTACACTATATATCAATGTAAAATACACCGACACTATTGTAAAATATGAAAAAAAACCAATTTTGAGGAAATTTGTGAACCCAAACAATAACCTATTGATAACCGTGAAATAACAAACCCTTTTAACAAAGAGATATTATGAATCATAAATACCATTATCTAGATTCAATAGTTGGATACCTAGATATAAGTACATGGGTTGGAGATTCTCTTATAAATCTTCATTAACATCATGCATTCTATCATATCTAGAACCTAAGAACATCACTGAGGTAATTAATGATGAATTCTATGTATTGCTTTGTGATAAGAGCTCAACCAATTTGAAATAAATAATGTTTGTTAACTTGTGGCTAGAACTATATAAACATTGAATAATGGAAATAATTGTGTGTTTAGAAAGAAGGTTGATGAATCTGGAAAGTTTTAAAAAGTAAGGCTACACTAGTTGAATAAGGTTATAATCAAGAAGAGGGTGTAAAATATGAAGAATCTATTACATTGGTATCATGAATTTAATACTGTATAACTGTTCTTTCCTATGAAGTAAATTTATATTATAAACTATATCAAATGGATGTTAAAAGTGTATTCTTAAATGGTTATATAGTTTAGGATGTTTTTGTTGAACACCCCCGTGATTTTTGAAATCCTGATTTTTCAAATCATGTCTTCATTCTTGCAAAATATTAATATAGTTTAAAATAGTATCCAAGATATTTTTATGATTGGATCAACACTTTTCATATTTTGAAGGCTTTTTATAAAGTTAAATATAAATCTACTATTTTTATAAAAATAATTTGAAAATTTGTTTTAGTTGTTCAAATATACGAATATTATATTACCCTCATATCATTCAAATATTATTTATGTACTGATTTTTAAAAATAATGAACAATGTGTTTGAAATGAGTTTAATGTGTGAAAGAAAGATCATTCTTATTTTTAATATATTTTAAAATAAAGAAGTAATTATTTTAAATCAATGTAATTATATAAAATATATTTTAAAATGTTTGGTTTTGGATAAAACAAAAAGTATTGACACTCTTAGGAGTAACATCTATAAGTTAGATCTTGATAATATTGTAAATCCAGTGGATCAAACCATTAATAATGGTACGATTAGAATTATTTTCTACTTAACTGTTAGTTAGTATGAAATTATGTTTAGTGTGTGTATGTGTTGTCATTTTCAAGAAAACCTAAAAGTTTCACATTTAAATTCTATAAAAAGTGTTTTCATACACCTCAAATATAAAACCAATCTAGGATTGTTCAAACTCAGAGGATGTGAATTTAGATTAGTAAGTTATTTGGATTCTAATTTTGGTGGTTACATGCTAGATTAAAAAAGTACGTCGATAACATGACATATTTTTGGAATGTATCTAGTATGTTGGTGTTGTAAGAAGAAAAATTTAGTTTCATTGTCTCCAAAGAAAGTTTAATACATAGATGCAGGTAGTTGATGTCCTTAAATTTTTTGGATGAAGCACAATATACTTGAACATGGTTATCAACTCATACATTCCCCTATAAATTATGAAAACCCAAATGTAATAAATATTTATAAGAAACTTGTGTATCAATCTAGAAAAAATAACAATTATATAAAACATTTATTTTTGAGATTTCATTTTCAAAAGGGCGATATTAATATTGAATTCAAAAGAACTTAACATCTTCATGCTGATATTTTCACTAATCTATTAAATTATGAGATACTAAACTACATCAAAAATGAAGGAGGAATGGCAAATTTTGGTTAAACTTTAATTTTCGGAACCCACCATTAGAAATTACCCACCATTGAAAATTACCCATCATTAGAAATTTCCCACGGTTGAAAATTTCCCACCATTTGAAATTACCCATTATTGGAAAGTATCCATCATTGGAAATTACCCACTGATGGAAATTAAAAACCATTAGAAATTACCCACCATTGGAGATTACCCACCATTTGATAAACCACCATTAGATAACCCAATGTTGGATACCCACTGTCGGTGATGACTCACCATTAGTAATAACCCACCATTGATAATTTTTATTTTGGGATTATTTATTTAATTTCTTTTAAAATAAGTATATTGTTTTTAATTTATGATCATAAATGAAATAAATGAAATAAATTGAGTCCTTGGATAAATTTAACACACAATCTCATTAATTTCTCTCTTAGACTTCTCCAAGACCCATTATCTCCTAACCATTATCCTTCTATTGACCTCGCAGAAACCATTAAATATATTTGAAATGGATAGAGTGATGTGAGAGTCATATTCAACACACAAGGAGTCACGAACATCGAATAAGAAATGAGGATATTCGAGCAGATCTATAGTCGAGATGAGAAACCCACAACTTATAAATCACAAAGGTGATGCTATGAATGAAATGAATTCTGAGTGGTTATTATTAAGACATTAGATGGTTGTTAAGGTAATCTAGGACCAATTATGGGTATAGTGGTTCTTGAATAATATGAGACTATTCCTCCCTAGGTTGGTGCATAAATATTAACAGTATTTTGAGATTAGTTTTAGAGAATATAAACATTGGATTTGAATTATCATAGATAGAAATAAGGTAGTATTCACTTGGATATTATGGGTTAGGTGTATGAAAGTACCTCATGAAGGAGATTCAAATGATAATTAGGGATTTATTACAAGTGAAAATGATTCATTTGTATAAGATAATAACATGTATGATATTATAGGAGATGTGACATTAAGTAAACTAGTTGTAAAAATGTTATATGACAAGTGTCGTTTCCTTTTTAATTTTATAAAGCATATATTATGCCTCAGAAAAGGTGATTTCATCAAAATGAAATATTAAGATATATATCTACTCTATATTTTGAAAAGAGAATAAAATTCAACTTGAATAGCTATTTAATTATTCATATGATAGATATGTGAAAGACATATTCCAGGTCTGAATTCCATATATTCCCAAGGTCAATTTCAACCATGACTGGGGAAACATGACTTGTTTCTAAGGATAATGAATCTGAGGTGAAGTGTAGAGGTTCATTCCTTACCAATGTTATATATAATTGAATGAACATAAATATAAACCCATGGTTGAGTAAATGGGTTGATGATTTTGGTATGTTTTATGAGGATCTAAATCCTTTTGATCACCCTCACAGACTAAAGAATCTTGTTGATCTTGGATTACATCCAGATGAGGTTTTTGTTTACTTGGATGGGGAGAAGGAAGAAGAGAAGGTTCATTCTCCTGGTGATGATGAAGATTTCTCAGTTGATAAGGGTAGAGTCATAGAGATTCTTAAGATCCCATCTATCTCTTTTGGTATGATATGTACTCTAAGATCTATACTAGTTAAAGATACACCTTTGAGTGAGAAAGATGATGAAGATAAAGAAACTGAGGTTTTAGGAGAAGAGTAGTTCATTAGTTATTTATCTAATACTTCTTAAGATGCTGTAGTTTTATATGATAATGGAAAGGGTGATGAGAATGGTGATGAAAATAATGTATATAATGAATAAAATGGAAGTTAATAATATGATGTTAGTTATGCAGAGGATAAAGGATCTTGAGATGTCAAAAGAATAATGAGATGATTTAGGTGAAGAAAAATGTGATGGAGATAGTGGTAATAGAGTATCTAACCATGGTGTTCTAGATGATAAATATATGTCTTGAGAACAGGTTTCTTCTCCAATCTTGTCTATTTATTCTTGGTCTGAGGAGAGCCAAATGTATTTTTGATATGCTGATGAATAAATTAGTGATGAGTTAAGAGAAGATTTTTAGGAGGATGAAACTGCTAATTGTTTTACCCATAGAGTTGAACCTGCTGATAGTGAACTTGTTGAGTCTCTAATTGTTTGTTATATTAGGTTATGTGTCACAGATTGGGATGAATGGGAATGATTCCATGGTTTTTACGGATTTTGTTGCACTACTCTAATTCAGATGATAATGAGATCTATCCACCAAATCATGTTGGAACATCTACCCCAATTCAATATGAGATAGATTCTAAGGGAACCTTCGTTGACCAGCTCGATGATTCAAGAGAGATTTAATGATATACTTTAGATATTCATGTTAGATCTTAGCATGCAGAAGCTGGTGATGATAGATTTTCTACACAATTTCCTATCACTTCTCCTTCTATGTCTTCTGAGGTTGTGTCTAGAGAAAACATGGATCCATTTAGAGGGAGGCTTATATTTGGATTTGAGAGGATTTTTAAGATTCAGGTACCTCCTACTACTAATCGTAGTGAAATAGATGATAGATTCCTATTTGAGATTGTGGTATGACACATTTATCCCGAGATCATTCATCGTATTCATGAGGTTGAGATAGTGAACATGTGTTTGGCCAGTGAGATGGAGTCATTAAGGACTATGATAGATAAGACAAATAAAACTTTTTCTGAGATTTGGGTTGGTGTGTTGGGTATGTTTGAGTCTCTACATTAAATTCCTTCAACTTATAGTGATCCACCACCCTTTTATATTGAGTTTATCTGATCATTTGTTAAAGATATTAATGTTGTTCTAAGGGATGTTCCTCCTACTCCTCTAGAGGGATTGTGGAAGATCAAACACAATATTGATCATGTTTATAGGATGGTAATAGAATGTGTGAATGATATTATAAATGACATAGAAACCATCACTAATTAAACTAAGTACAATCTATCTTGGATCTATACCAATCATGATTTGAAATCTCCTTTCATGTTTTTGGTATAAAATCTTTGGATTTTACTTGTTTCACAAACATTCATGGAATATGTTAATCAGCTAAAAGTTATAACCCTTCTTCTAATGTTTTTTATGTGGAAAAAAGGACTTTTTCAGTTCCTTGGAGCGAGGAGGAAATACCATCATGAACATAATCAATATTATTATTCCTTTCTTGAACTTGTCTGGTATAGTAGTGGTAGCTGAGGAGGAAATTACAATGACTTCTCATTTATCTCCTCCTACAACTACTCCAAAGATGTTCAGAATAATTATTACTGAGGATCCAAATGATTTTTTAACTTCTTGGTTTCATCCCATTGGCATGACTCCCAGAGAAGTTGTCTAGGATCTTCTAATGATTATCATTATAGGGCTTCCTACTACTTCCACCTCTACCATTTTTCCATCTACCTCTAATGTGGGGATGGATCATCCTGTTTCTAGTACCCATGATGATAAGTGATTGATAATTAAAATCTTGTGTCTAATAAGTAAATTTTTATCTATTTTTGGATGTAATTCAAATTCTATTATACTCAATCAAATATCTATTGTTATTCCTCTTCTGTTTCTTTTCTAATTATCTTTACTAAATTTATTTTCACTTTTTGATAATCCCAAAATGGGTGGAATAAATATGGAATTTATTTGAAAAGACTAATTATGATGATTTCTTAATTTATATTATACTTTGATACCATACCTTTGATATCATATTTATTTAATATCCTTAATACCATATTTATTTATATTCTATTTGGAAATTTTATGTTCAAACCTATCACACTAACATTTAATAGTGTTAAGAATATATCTTTAAATTTTCAAATACATCAATTTCATGCCAAATTTTATATTATAGATGGTTTTTAAAATTACATGATTTGTGATCATCAAAAAGGAGGAGATTTTTGGAACCAACTTATTATAAAGATCACAAATCACATTAATTAAATTATTAATGGTTTTACTATTTTATGATATCATTTTATAATATATGGAAATCTGGTGAAAATTTAGATAATTGTTGAAAAGTCCTATATTAATAATTTACTCAGCCCCCAAAAGACTCATCATTGGAGTTGAGTCACCATAAAAAAAAGAATCACCATTCGAGTTGAGTCACCACCATAAAACAGTATCCCAGAATTCACATTCCACTGAGAATGAGCTACTACTGAGGAAGAATTTCCATCAAACGAGTAACTATTGAGATGAGCCACAACTGATATGAGTAATTTTTTAGACGATTAACCATAGAGGTGAGTCATAAATGGGAAGAGTCACCATTTAAATGATTCACCATTGAGATGAGTCACCGTTGAGAAGAGTGGATATTGAGATGAGTCAATGTTGAGATAATTAAACTTAGAGATGAGTCTCTATTGAGGTGATTCAGCATTGAGATGAGTCTCTGTTGAGATGATTCACCATGAAGATGAGGTACTACTGACAACGAGTCACCATTGATCATAATTCACTGCTAGATAACTTAATATCAGACAACCAACCATCATCCTGACCACCAACGGATAGTCTCATTGCAATCCTAACCCATTGTCACTATTATAGTATATTTAAATTTAAATTCCCTATATCTATATTAATTATATTAATGATGAGGATTATTTTAATGATTATTATTAAATATTACAGGAAAACATTAAATCTTATGTAAGAGTTTAGTATGAGGATACCTAAGATTGTGATGATTGTTCTTCAAAGGGAGTCTTTTTCCCACTGTGCATGTTATTCAAATAATTTTTCCACATGTGTGTGTAATGTGTGTGCATGCCTACTCACAGAGAGAATACATAAACTTTATAAATACTATAAGGATCATTCCAATAGATTGTACATGCTACAACCTTAATTTCCATTGATTGTGAAAGATTATAGGTTGCAGATCATTAAAATGTTTTCCTACAATCATAAAAAAAAAGAGAATTATGATTATCTATTTCATTTTTAATTTTAGAGAAATGTAATGAGCTCCTCTCCAAGCCACACCCAAGGATACTCAAGAATCTTATCACATTAGACCTAAAAACACTATCGTTTTCCATATCTTACTGCTTGATATTTCTATTTTTTGCGTTTATTTTTAAGCAGTGTTGTTTTTATTTTTTATCAACCTGTAGTGTTACTATCACCATAACAAGAGAATATATGATATTATCTTAACTCTCTATTCATTTGTTTACCCATGTGTTTTGTAAGAGCCCCATGCATGGAGTTTGTTTATTTTCATCCCATGATTTTTGTGGAAAAGGTACCTACGTGGCCTGGATAGCTTGTATGTGGTTTTAAAAATACCTAATATAGGTTGTGGATTTGATTATATTTATATAATATTATTAGTAGTAGTGATTTCCATTTGAAGTTCAATAGGTGTCTTCTTGAGACTGAACCCTTTGTTTTATTTTCCTCGGTCTTTTTTCTTTGTTTTCCTTTTATAAATCATTAAACATTATTTTTTAAAATGGTATACAAACCATATATGTGATATTTAATCTTATCCAGTGTTAAAATATGTATTATATTGAATAAATTGATTTTAAGAGTTAATATATTTTTTTAGTTGATCGTTAATCAAGCTTTGATAAATCATTTAAAAAATGAAATTTATATTAACATACTCTTTTGATTAACTCGGTGTTACTATTTTAACATGGGAGATTTTATTTAAACTAGTTTTTAATATAAATTTTAATCAAGAATTAAATTCATCCCCCCCCCCCATATTGACCTTATCACTCCGACCTACTATGTTGTTAGAAATTATTTATTTGGATTTTTTGTTTTACAAACATTACTCAATTTTGGAATAAAATTTTGAAATTTTTATGAAGTTTCCCTCGGTTGTATCATTAGGTAACATGAATTAGTGAACTATAAAAGGGATCTAGAAGACATTAAAAAGAATTGGGAAATTTATCATGCTTATTCACATGTAAAATAAAAATAATTAGTATACCATGCATTCTTTTAAAAATATAAATACTTTTATTATAAAATATAGATTTGGTTGATTCCCCCCATCATATTAACTCAAGGGTTTCAAAAAATATCCATATGATATCATAAATTACAACCCTTCATCGTATTATTTTCATTGAATTATTTTACTACATTCATTGGTGAAATCTAGTGGTAAGATACATAAATATCTACATTTTCTTTTTTATTCATTATATATTCCCTTGTTTTTACCTAATTCAAAAATAGTTTCCTAGTGTTTTTTCATTGGGGTTAAATGATTTAGGGGGTTTTTTTATTGGATATAATATTTTTATAAATTTACTATCTTCTTCATCGTAGGTGATTGAATTTGATGTGGTGGATTTTCAATAGGTTGTTCTATTCCATTTCCTCTCTTTTTCAAAGACCCTTATGTTTGCTACAATTTACTCACTTTTTGGAAATATTTAATGTATCATTGTTTTATTTATATTATTTTAAATATAATTTATTTGATATAATTCACATATATATTAATTACTATCAAACAAATACATACTTTTTTGTAAAAAAGTCGTATAAAATTTATGGTTATATAATGAAAGGAAAATAAAATAATTAGATACAAATTATTACATGATTAGATAAGTCCATAAGAATTTAATGACTGAATAATGGTTTTAAAGTATCACTAGTGTGTATAAAAAACTACTTATGTGATATAATTCCTTATTTGGAATGATTTAAATGGGTTTTATTGAAATTTTTTATCAAAATATTGTATGTTTTCATTAAATCCTTCTTTGCCTATGAATAAATATGTTTTTTCAGTTTTAAAGGTTTTATACTAACTTTTTAATATTATTAAACAATATTTAATTCCCCCTAATCTCATTAATATTATAAATGATGTTACCCATTATATTAGGATTATAATGTTTTTATAATTGAGAAGGGGTTGTTTTCATTATGAGAGCTTTGAATTATGAGATGTGTCGATTTATTGAAATGATTATGATGGTATATTTGTTATGAAATGCCACTTCTAATTTGGGATTATAGGGTACCTATATAATTTCTTCCATGGGATTGCCTTATATTAGGAAGTCCATGTTGGTGAACTAAATCATGCCAGAATTGGAAAATTTTTGTGAGAAGATAGGACCCCAATGCTACTAAAAGGTTAGTTCTATTTAGAAAAAAACCCCATAATGGGATTATTTTCTTGATTCAATTTCAAAAACTAGTATTTCTATGTTTATATCTCTAATTTTGTTGGTTTTAAAAAGGTTTTGGTTACACTTATTTTAATATTTTGGTTTTCAAAATAATTCATAATCATTATTTTATAAGATTTAGATTACAAAATGGTATGTGATTTCATATCTTCTCATTTCAGAAACTTGAATATCGGTTTTTTTAGGTGGGAGTATATATAATTTTTTTAGTTATCCCACTTGACATTACAATCACTCTCAAAAATTATAATTTTGTGTGAATTTACACTTTGTTTTTACATGATACAAGTAATGGTGATGATCTATGTTGATTTCATGGAGGATTATAGTTATGATTGGCTTATAAATTACATGATAGGTGAAGGTTGATTGTAAAGCCCTCACCCTAGAAGCTCAAATCCAGTACATTATTTTATTACATCAGAATGATTATAAGGAATGAAATCTTGAAGGAATAATTAGTTTTCCAGTCTTATAAGACCATATTACATTCATGATACTCGCAATACATTTGGAAAAGAAACTAAAACCTGATACAATATTAAATTAAATAAACTACATCCTTGAAATCTAATTCAATATTTTCTTATTTTTAACTTAGGGAAAGGAAACATAAGTAATAGGTGACCTCAAATGCCTAGTAAGGGTATATAATATAGCTAAACATAAATAATAAGGCATGGTGAATAACTACAGAACACAAGACATTAAAACATAATTGTGACCATGATATAGAAGAAATGAATTCTCAATAAATAATGCCTTAATAAAACATAACCATGGATATTCTAATAGTCGAATAATAACATGGACTATCAAATACTAATCTCATAATGGAGAAATTCATAACAAAAGACACCATAAACATAACTTCAATGCTTTGGCCAAGAAACTAAACATAATCAGGTAAGACGTTAGCCCATACTGAAACTAGTATGTCTCCTGAGACCTACTGATGCATTGAGGGGAAATAACAGGCCCCACCCTACACTTAAGAAGTCCAAGGCATTCCTCATGTGAAATGGGTGAAGCATAATCAACATATACTTTCATATTAAAACTAACATATGAAATGTAACTAACATTCCACAATTAATAAACATAATCACTAACTGTTTAGAGTAATATGGTGAATGTTATCAATATACCAAATCCATAGTCAAAATGAATCATAATCCCTTAAATGAAATATAGTAAATGATATCATAAGAGATAAACCTCAATCAAAAATAATATCCCACGAAGGATTTTGGTATATAAGAAAATACTCTAATAAAATCATTAAAAGATATTCATAAAAATACAATTTTAAAATGGAAATAATCTATTCAAAAGTCACACATTTTAAAAAGAAGAAATTTAAAAATATATTTTTGAACCAAAGTTTCCCATAAAACATTGAAACGGAAAAATTTGTAAAATGGGTGATATTAATTTTTTTTAATTAAATGGTTTTGGGTTAATTTAATTTCCGAATATGGTTTCGTTGAGTGCTAAATCATATGGCGTTTTGATTGAATTCCATCAGCGCCAAATAATTTGGTGCTTGAGGTTTTTTTAAATACCCACGCCACCACATCCCAACCCCCCTTATATATATATGTGTGTGTGTGTGCGCGCGTGTGTGTGTGTATGTATCTTGTTGTACCCCCAGTTTCCATAGTACGCTTCTCTTTGAATAATACAATAGCTTGAATTGTGCCCAACTTCGAGTTCTAGCACACCACGATCAATCAAACTAGTTGTTATGAATAGTAAACCCACTTTTTGAAAAATTATAATTTTTATTTTTCAAAATGGACTTCATTTTTTCATTCAGAATATCAAAATTAGCCTTGGGTGAGTTTTTGGTATTTTTCTGAAAACATTCTCTTTTTGATGAATAGTGAAAAACAATGCCTTATTGTTTAAAACTGACTTTTTATTTAAATAATTATTTAATTTATTCAAATTTATTTTAAGTCAAAATAGAAACATAATACCTATATAAGTTCAATTTAATTCATTGGAGTCATTTTATAAGAAGATTAGGTATATAATAATTTATTGAACTTTTTAGCCACTTTTACCCACCTTCTAGGCACATTTACAAATTTGCATAAAACATAATTTTACCACTTTTGTAAATTGAATATTAATAATATAAGAGAGACGGTTGATATCAATAAGTAAAATTTTCTTCAATATGATGAAAATAATTTTTTGAGAATAATAACTTTTGAATTTTATTTACCACTATTAAAAGTAAATTAGGGTAATTAAAGGTAAAAATGATATTATAATTACCCTAACGCATCTCCTAATTATATTGGATAAGTTTATTTAGACCAAAATAATACTTAGGAGTAAAATATTATCCTTTTGGATCCACATGTATTAGATTTGGACATTTATTATATTTAATTTAAACAATATTTAAAAGTGTTAAATTCCAATTTTAATAACTAAAACATTTTTAATATAGAGTTATACATATGATAAATTAGACTATACATATTAATTTTAAATATAAAAATATTTCCTACATAATGGTATTTTATTTATTAATTTATACATTAAATTGTTAAATTTATTTATGACACAATGATGATACAATAATTACCTTATTAATGAACGATTGTAATAATTGAAATTACAAATATCCAAGTAAATGTAAATTGAGACTTTTTTGCATTATAATAATTTTATATGTTACTATGACATGTTAGAATTGATTTAATGTATATTTTAGAATTAATATAGTTGTTATAACTTTCACAAAAATAAAATACTAAATAGT
Source organism: Viscum album (assembly GCA_963277665.1). Lineage (NCBI taxonomy): Eukaryota > Viridiplantae > Streptophyta > Magnoliopsida > Santalales > Viscaceae > Viscum > Viscum album. Next base: position 2,005,966,102 of record OY728126.1, on the reverse strand, counting down.
GTCAAAATTGACGTAAATGAGTTTTTAAAACAAATACTATTTTCTTAAATGATATAATATTATTAAAAATCTATGTTTTGGAAAAAGGAGATAGATAATGTTATATATATCAATAATTAACCACTTGGGGTTATCTTGGAGTTTTATAGTATGTTTATTAACCATTTAATATAATAATACAAGAAAACATGATAAATGTTAAACTATTTAACCAAGAGTTAAATCTAAAAGATAAGATTAATATGGTGACCTAAACAAATTTATATTTGATGAGAATATTTCGACCCATAACTACCTTATCCTTGAAATAAATTGTAACGCCCCGACCCTAGATACACAGAGTCGGTGCATTATTACATAACATTTTCATGATCACAAAGGATCAAGTCTCAAAAGACCGATTAGTTTAGTAGTCTTGGAAACACTAGATATATTCATAAGTCTTACATTACATCATAAGGTAAAAAAACTACAACAACATCTTGTCTTCATATCCCCTCATACTATCCCTACAATTCAATCATAAATTACTTCTTCATAATCCTGGGAAAAATAAAACATTGAAAGGGGTGAGTTCAGATGCTCAGTAAGGATAACATTATAGCAGAAGCTTTCATAGATAAGCATAAACACTTAAGGCAGTTTACAACTAAAACAAAAGCCTTTTAAACATGAACTTCAACATAAAATGGAAATGATAAAATAAGATGATGCTATTTACTTACTCACATGGATATTATACTAGTCCAATGATCACATGCAATATCAATAACCACTTTCATAATGATGGAATGCATAATGCCAGACTATCATAACCACATAGCCAAGGCCTCATGCCAAGACTACAAATAAGATTTTTCCAAGGCCTTGTGCCAAGACACTAGTTTGTCCCGTGAGACCTACCGATGCATTGAGGAGCAATAGCGGGCTCCCCCCGTCACTTACTATGTCCAATGCATTCGTTATATGAAAAGTTTTAAACAATACATAAACATTCGTATTAAAACTAACATACTAAATGCCATTACATTATCCACAAACCATTAATGGTATAAAAATAGCACATCCACAGTCAAACATAACTCATTCGATACAATATGGAAGATTGTATTGTATCATAATAACCTCAATCGAGAATGATGAAGGATATTGACATATATGAAAATAATCATCAAAACAATTAGAGTGAAATATCCCCCTTTTTCATGAAATCATTTAAAAGTCACACTATTTGTCAAGAATCCATTTTAAATAGATTTTAGAATCAATGTATCCCATACCACATTGAAACTTTTAAAAAGGAGTTTTAATTTTAAAACTTTAATTTCCATATAAATAAATCCTTAAAACCATTTTTTAAAACATGGACATTAATGAACAAGATTTAGAAGAATAAGTCTTTAAAACATTTAAAAATGGTATTTTAGTTAGAGTTTCTAACCACAATAGAGACACTTGAATAAAAATAATTGAGGTAATCAAAACTTTGTAATATCATGAGAATAAAGGGATTCATGATATACTATGTCAAAGTACATTATATACACCACATAAAAGTGATTTGGTGTCTAACAACAAAGAAGTCTCAATGGAATTTAAATTGAGATGAAATCTCTCATAAAGGCTGTATCATTAGTTTAAGGATAAATCAACGACATAATTATGTGTGAAAAATATAAATACACTAAATATGATTGGATATTCAGTGTAAAACAATCAAAGGACATTCACACATATCCTAGTAAAAAAAACACCAATGAATTGGATGTTTATCTCAACAAATCGAGATTGAGTAAACATTACTCTTATCAAGTTCATACCGATGAAATGAGAATTTATAAATGGACTGATTATTTGTATAAAAAGTATATCCACAGAAATGGGAATGGAAATTATGACATAATAATATGATTAGTGATTCCACACATAATCTTGGAGTAAAATAATCAATGAAGTATGCGTAAAGCCGAATGAGTGGAAATTGAAATTTCAAATTTCCTTATTGATTTGGTAACATACAAAACATAAAACCATGAAAGATGGATCATAAAATGATGATTTAAATATACATGAATTAAATTATATTACACAATGAATACAAACATGGGAAGTACACATACACCACATGTAATAATTAAGTGGTAAACAATGGAATTCTCACGAAATTAAGAGTGAGTTAAGAAACCCCTTACCTTGTACTTTTACTTGGTTGGGGTAGGTTAACCTACTGTATAATTTTGAAATAATTGTTATTAAATTATTCATGAATCATATACATTAATATGATATCATATAAGATCTTTTAACATTTCTTTGTTAATAATATCTTATAATTATCGTCGTTTCGGGTGTTAACTTACTCGTTTTATTTTATATGATTTGTTATGTATGCCATGTTTGTAATAGATATGTTGTATCTTATTCATATACAGAATTATATAACGTTTTTAAACATTATTTTTAAATCATAAAATGATAATTAAACTTGAATGGATATGATGGAGAATGAATCTCATCGCATTCGTGGAGACGGTAGTCCGTACGTACGCACGAGCGACAATATCATTCTTTTGATATTAAAATAATATATAATTGGATGTTATATAATATATACAGAATCATTATCATGTTATATTTATTATTTAAATGAGTTACATATCATTATTATACCCACCCAAATAATAATATATTGAATAACAATTACACCACGACGTGGAGACAGTAAGTCGTACGTACGCACGTATGGTGAATGTTATTCAAAGGGTGGATAGAATACTGAATATGGTTGTACCATATTTATAATAACATCACAGTATATATAAGATACCAGAGTTATTATTTTATAATGGTAATAACAATGAAATAAGAAGTGGAAGAAGAAAGGAACATGGAAGAGGTGGTGAAAACATTACATCTTCTTCGGGTTCTTCCATTTGATTTGATTAAAATGGCTCCTTAGGATGGCTTTCTGATCAAAATAAGGCCTCTAGGTTGTAGTGAGGGAAGTTAAGAGAGTATTTGGGCAGGGTTTTGCAGAAAAAAAAGTCTTTGAAGGTGTGAAGAAATGATAAGGAGGAGTGCCCTTTTATAAGAGGGGTGAGGGGCACCTTTGGAAAAACTAGAAATATTAATTTATAATAAATTCATATTCAGTTTATAATGGCTCCAAATTTTATTATTAAAAGGTTAAGGTGGGTATAGTTCGAAAACCATTCAACAAATAGAATTTAGATAGGTTTGTGTTACTATTTTAACCTTATCATTTAGTTTTAACTCTTAGTTAATTAGTTTGACATTTACCATGCCACTTTGTATTTTTTATATTATATAGTTAATAAACTTACTATATACATCCAAGAGACCCCCAAGTGGTCCATTAATGATATACCTATCATGATATAAGTCTCTTGGTAGAAAATTAGATTTTTAGTAATTTAATATCAATTAATAATATAATATTTGTTTTAAAAACTCTTTTATGTCAATTTTGACACTATTCAATATTTGATTTTTTTGAAACTCATAACAGAATTATTACTTCGGAAAAAGTCTATTAAATCAATCCTAATATGTCATATTATCCTAGAAAATTAGTGTAATTCATTAAAAGTCTTAAATTATGTTTATTTGGGTGTTTATAATATCAATTATTATAATTTTTCAATATTATGGTAATTACTGCATCATCATTGTGTCATAAATAAATTAAATTATTTAATGTCTAAAAATTATAAATAAAATATCATTATGTAGGAAATCTTATTATCTTTCTAATTAATATTTACAATCTAATTTATCTTATTTATAACCCTATATTAAAAATGTTTTTCTAAATAAACATTGATTTTAACTCTTTTAAATCTTCTTTGAATTAAATAATAATAAATGTCCTAATCTAATCCAAGTGGACCTCAATGATAATATTTTATTACTAAGGTTGTTTTTGGTTGATATACACTTGTCCAATAGAATTAGTACATGTTTTAAGGTAATATTAATATCATTTTTACCCTTAATTACCCTATTTACTTTTAACAGTGGTAAATAAAAGGAAAAAGTTATTATTCACCAAAAATTATTTTCATCTCATTGAACCACATTTTAATTCTTGATATTAACTGTCTGTCTCGGATTTTCGAAATTCCATTCACAGAAGCAGTAAAATTATGTTTTATGAAAAATTCATTTTTTTTAACTACCACTTAGTAGTTTCACTATTCATCAAAAATTGAAGTTTTTCAGAACAATGCCCAAATTTCACCCTAAGCTATAATTGATATTCCGAATTAAAAAATGATTTATATTTTAAAAAATTATAAACATATAAGTTTCATTAATTAATTTTATAATTAATTCCCGCTGTCACAACAAATAGCGTGTTTTTAAGAAACAATATATATCAAAAGATTGACAATTGTTTAGGTCCAATTTCAAAGTGAAATTAATTCCAATGAACACCATTGGATAAAATGGTAAAAATATATTCTAATTATACTTTAAAACCACTAAATAATATAATTTATCACTATAAATTATTTTGATTTAAAAAGTTGTTTTTAATTAAAATTGAGTAATTTTCACTATTCATCAAAATCTAAGTGTTATCCGAAAAGTTTCAAAATTTCACCCTAGGATAAGTTCGATATTCAGAATCCAAAAATGAAGTCCATTTTGAGAGTTATAATCTATAAAATTTCAAAAAGTAGGTATTACTATTCATAACGGCTAGTTTGATTGGTTGTGGTGTGTTAGAATCTTGAAGTTGTGTACAATGAACGCCATTGCATTATTCGAAGGGAAACAGACTGTGGAAGCTTGGGGTGTTACATTCACCCCTCCTTCAATATATTGCGTCCTCGTAATTTTTAAAATTGTGTTTGGGAATATAATGGAAAGTCCCACATCGGAAAAAGAGTAAATTAAACTATCACTTTAAAAGAAAGAAAGAGAGGTATAAAGGTCAACAAAGATAACCCATACTCGGATTCCATGTAGGAAAACATGGATATGGATGATAAACTAAGTTTCAAGTTCTGATGGAGAGGGATAGAAATCATGATCAGGAGAAAGTTATCAATAAAAAAACCACAAACTTGTGTTGGGACAAACAGCCATTAGTCTCCTAGTAGGAAAGTAAACGGACCACATTTTTTTGTTTTATGTTACATTACAAAATGATGAGGAATTCATTTATGATATTGACTAAGAATATAAAGATATATACTTACATTTTAAGTAGTGTTTTATTCTTTAATAAATTTCAACCACTAACTCATTTTTTTTAAACGATGAGTATTCAAGATGACTTGGTCACACTGGAAGAGCTAGAATAAACTTCTATAGAATCACATGATCCATGAAGGATGAACTATATATCTACATTGTCTTTAGAGATTGATCAAAACCAAAATGGTCAGTACAAGATCTACTGATCCCCCAAAAGGATATTCCTTGAGAGAAATAAACACTAATCATAATTTCCAAAATTAAACCAACAGTACCCCAAAGTTAAATAAAAACCATTCAATAATCAATTGTCCTTAAAATCCTTTAATATAATCAAAACTAATATTGAAAACCAAAACTTATTAAGAATGTAGTCTTCCACATTAAATTGTATCTCCAAATGACATTAATTACTCTTAAAGTCACATACATAAAAGTAATTAACATAATCATTTCCATAAATAACCCAAATCATTATAAATCCACAATAAAAACATAGATAAAAATCCACCATTACTCCCCAAATGAAATCCCATACTACTCTATTTTCCTTTGGCATATAGTGTTCTCAACAAAGCAATCAACTTCCAAAATAACATTTACCACTTAAACACCAAATCATTTTCCTATACTAAGGGTATTCATTTGATAAGACATAAGATCCCAAATAAAATTATTATTGATAAATAAATTAATTTAACTAAAATTAATAGTCACACTAACCAGGGACTTCACGTATTCCTATGGTAGGCGATAAATCCCAATCGCACTTTGGTTGTGGGTTCGATTCCCACAGCTTTGTCTGACGCGGCGGGTTGTCACACGGTCTACGTGTTGTATTTTTTCAAAAACTATATTTTATAACATTAACAAAATAAGATAAATTCCTCAAAATAACCATAACATAATTTAACAAAAAATGTTATATCATACCTTTCATTTTCATCCCAAATTATAATAATTTGTAATTGCGTCAAACCCAATGATCATATAAAATCAAATGGTTATTTATAACTATATCCACAAGAGAAAAGATAATTCTTCCATAAATATCATTCTCACATGGAAGACGTTAGGGTTACAAATACAAGATAAAATTATTCCAAAGTAAACCCTTTAACAAGGATCACTAATAATTTTTAAACATTTATCCAACCATTTATTTCCACATAGTTTCTTCTCTGACCAAGAAAATGTACTATAGAATAGGACATTCACTCGGGTAATGGCTAGGTCCCCTACATTTACAGAAAATGACTGTAAATGGATTCTTGGGGCCATTTTAATCTTCTTCCATAGTACTATTTATTTTCCTTCGGCAATTCTTCACTTTATGTCCTTCCTTCCCGCACATAAAGCATTTCTTTGTCCCATTTAGACACTTTCCTGGGTGTCTCCTTCCACATTTCCTACATGATGGAAATTGAGGATTTCTTTCTCTATGGTCTCCACTACATGAGATTTTAACATTCATCACCTTTCTATTCTTTGTTGAGTCCAGTAATTGGTTAATATATATATTGTTGATCATATTTTTGGATGATTTATTTGGCATAAAGACGATACCTTTTACGCCTATCAACATTCCTTTTTGTTGTTCATTTCCACCACCGTTCCCACCTTGTACATCATTCTCAAAGTCACTATGAATTCCTTGGAATCTATCCATTGACTAAAACCAGAAATAATTGTGTGAGTAATAGTAGTCATACAATCATTTAGAGATTAACATGTCACAATATTCTCAATTTGAAACACATTAGGATTAACCAAGGTCATTTACTCTCATCTTATATATATAATACTTCAAATAGGTTTGTAAAGAAAATGCAAATTATCCTAAGCATATCCCATGGGAGTGTCGTAACCAAGAGTGCAGCAAGGCCCATTGTCGTGCTCCAGTTCCCGTTCGAGTCTAGCTCACAACATTGTTTTCGGGTTTTACCCCTAGGTACATCTATTCCAGAGCCGCCTCTACCTTCTTGTATCCATACAGGGATGTATTGCTTTGAAAACTCACAAAATCTCTACAATACCAAAATTCTAGGAAGTTCTTCTATACTAATCCTCAAAGTTCATCTTAGGTCTACATGCTCTAATCAGAGTTTATCTAAATCTAGCTTCCAAGGTTTGTACTAAAATTCTTCTGATACTAACTGTAACCCCCCGACCCTAGATACCTAGAGTCGGGGAATTATTACATAACATTGGAATGATCACAAAGGATCAAGTCTCAAAAGACCAATTATTTTAGTAGTCTTGGAAACACTAGATATATTCATAAGTCTTACATTACATCATAAGGTAAAAAAACTACAACAATATATTCTCTTCATATCCCCTCATATTATCCCTGTAGGTCATTCATAAATTACTTCTTCATAATCCTGGGAAAAATAAAACATTGAAAGGGGTGAGCTCAGATGCTCAGTAAGGATAACATTATAGCAGAAGATTTCATAGATAAGCATAAACACTTAAGGTAGTTTATAACTAAAACAAAATCCTTTTAAACTTGAACATCAGAATAAGATGGAAAATATAAAATATAATGATGTCATTTACTTACTCACATAGATATTATACTAGTCAAATGATCACATACAGTATCAATAACCACTTTCATAATGATGGAATGCATAATGTCAGTCTATCATAACCACATAGCCAAGGCCTCATGCCAAGAGTAAAAATATGATTTTTCCAAGGCCTTTTTCCAAGACACTAGTATGTCTCATGATACCTCCCGATGCATCTAGGAGATATAGCGGGCTCCACCCGTCACTTACTAAGTCCAATGCATTCCTCATATGAAAAGTTTTAAACATAACATAAACATTCTTATTAAAACTATCATACGAAATGTCAATACTTTATCCACAAACCATGAATGGTATAAAAATAGCACATCCACAGTCAAACATAACTCATTAGATACAATATAGAAGATTTTATTGTATCATAATAATCTCAATCGAGAATGATGAAGGATATTGACATAGATGAAAATAATCATCAAAACAATTAGAGTGAAATATCCCCCTTTGTATTGAAATCATTTAAAAGTCACACTATTTGTCAAGAATCCATTTAAAATAGATTTTAGAATCAAAGTGTCCCATACCACTTTGAAACTTTTAAAAGGATTTTTAATTTTAAAAAATTAATGTCCATATAGATAAATCCTTAAAACCATTTTTTAAAACATGGACATTAATGAGCATGATTTAGAAGAATAAGTCTTTAAAACATTTAAAAATGGTATTTTAGTTAGAGTTTCTAACCAAAATAGAGACACTTGAATAAAAATAATTGAGGTAATCCAAACTTTGTAATATCATGAGAATAAAAGGATTCATGATATACTATGTCAAAGTACATTATATACACCACATAAAAGTGATTTGGTTTATAACAACAAAAAATTCTCAATGGAATTTAAATTGAGATGAAATATCTCATAAAGGCCGTATCCTTAGGTTAAGGATAAATCAATGACATAATTATGTGTGACAAATATAAATACACTAAATATGATTGTATATTCAGTGTAAAACAATCAAAGGACATTCACACATATTATAGTAAAAACAACACCAATGAATTGGATGTTTATCTCAACAAATCGAGATTGAGTAAACTTTACTCCTATCAAGTTCATACCGATGACTTGAGAATTTATCAATGGAGTGATTATGTGTATAAAAAGTATATCCACAGAAAAAGGAGTGGAAATTATGAAATAATCAAATGAATAGTGATTCCACACATAATCTTGCAGTAAAATAATCAATGAAGTATGCGTAAAGCCGAATGAGTGGAAATTGAAATTTCAAATTCCCTTATTGATTTGGTAACATACACAACATACACCCATGAAAGAAGGATCATAAAATGATGATGTAAATATAAATTTATTAAAGTATATTACACAATTAATACAAACATGGGCAGTCCATATACACCACATGCAATAATTAAGTGGTGAACAATGGAATTCTCACGAAATTAAAAGTGAGTTAAGAAACCCCTTACCTTGTAATTTTCATTGGTTGGGGGTAGGTTAACCACCTTTATAATGTTGAAATAATTTTTATTAAATTATTCATGAATCATATACAATAATATGATATCATATATGATCTTTTAACATTGCTTTGTTAATAATATCTTAGAATTATCATCGTTTCTGGTGTTAACTTACTCGTTTTCTTTTATATGTTTTGTTACTTAAGACATGTTTGTCATGGATAGGATGTATCTTATTCATATCCAGAATGATATAAAGTTCTTAAAAATTATTTTTAAATCATCAAATGATAATTATACTTGAATGGATATGATGGAGAATGAATCTCATCGCGTTCGTGGAGACGGTAGTCCGTACGTACGTACGAGCGACAATAACATTCTTTTGATATTAAAATAATATATAATTGGATGGTATATCATATATAAAGAATCATTATCATGTTATATTTATTTTTTAAATGAGTTAAATATCATTATTATACCCACCCAAATAATAATATATTGAATAGCAATTACACCACGACGTGGAGACGGTAAGCCGTACGTACGTAGGTATGGTGACATGTTATTCAAAGGGTGGATAGAATACTGAATATTGTTGTACCATATTTATAATAATATCACAGTATATATAATATACCGGAGTTATTATTTTAGATTGGTAATAACAAAGAAATAATAAGTGGAAGAAGAAAGGAACTTGAAAAGGGGTGGTGAAAACATTACCTCTTCTTCGGGTTCTTCCTTTTTATTTGATCAAAAGGGCTCCTTAGGTTGGCTTTATGATCATACTAAGGCCTCTAAGTTGTAGTTAGGGAAGTTGAGAGAGTATTTGGGCAGGGGTTGGCCGAACCAAAATACATTGAAGGTGTGAAGAAATGAGAGTAGGAGTGCCCTTTTATAAGAGGGGTGAGGGGCACCTTTGGAAAAGATAGAAATATTAATTTATAATAAATTCATATTCAGTTTCTAATGGCTCAAAAGTTTATTATTCAAATTTTAAGGTGGGGATAGGTCTAAGACCATTCAACCAATATAATTTAGACAGGTTTGGGTTAATATATTAACCTTATCTTTTAGTTTTAAATCTTAGTTAATTAGTTTGACATTTACCATGTCACTTTGTATCTTTATATTATATAGTTAATAAACATACTATATACATCCAAGAGACCCCAAAGTAGTCCATTAATGATATACCTATCAGGATATAAGTCTCTTGGCCGAACATTAGATTTTTTGAAATTTAATATCAATTAATAATATAATATGTTTTTTAAAAACTCTTTTCTGTCAATTTTGACACTATTCAGTAGTTGATTTTTTTGAAACTCATATCAGAATGATTACTTAAAAAATAGTCAATTACATCAATCCTAATATGTCATATTATACTATAAAATTATTTTAGTTCATTTAAAGTCTTAAATTATATTTATTTGGGTATTTATAATATCAATTATTTTAATTTTTCACTATTATTGTAATTACTGCATCATCATTGTGTCATAAATAAATTAAATTATTTAATGTCTAAAAATTATAAATAAAATATAATTATGTATGAAATCTTATTATCTTTCTAATAAATATTTACAATCGAATTTATCTTATGTATAACCTTATATTGAAAATGTTTTAGTAAATAAACATTGATTTTAACTCTTTTAACTCTTCCTTGAATTAAATAATAATAAAGGTCCTAATCTAATCCATGTGGACCTAAATGATAATTATTTATTCCTAAGGTTGTTTTTGGTCGAGATACACTTGTCCAATAGAATTAGGACATGTGTTAGGGTAATATTAATATCATTTTTACCCTTAATTACCCTATTTACTTTTAACCGTGGTAAATAAAAGTAAAACGTTACTCTTCACCAAAAATTGTTTTCATCTCATTGAACCACATTTTACTTCTTGATATTAACCGTGTCTCTCGGAGTTTTGAAATTCCACTCACAGAAGTGGTAAAATTATATTTTATGAAAAATTCAGTTTTTTTTAACTACCACTTAGTAGTTTCACTATTCATAAAAAATTGAAGTTTTTCAAAACAATGTAAAAATTTCACCCTAAGATATAATTGATATTCCGAATTCAAAAATGATTTCTATTTTTCAAAATTCTAAACATATAAGTTTCATTAATTAATTTATAATTAATCCTTGCTGTCACAACAAATAACGTGTTTTTAAGAAACAATATATATCAAAAGATTGAAAATTGTTAAGGTCCAAATTCAAAGTGAAATTAATTCTAATGAACACCATTGGATAAAATGGTAAAAATATAATCTAATTATACTTTAAAACGACTCAATAATATAATTTATCACTATAAATTATTTTTATTTAAAAAGTTGTGTTTAATTAAAATTTAGTAATTTTCACTATTCATCAAAATATAAGTGTTATCCAAAAGATCCAAAATTTCACCCTAGGATAAATTTGATATTAAGAATCCAAAAATGAAGTCCATTTTAAGAGATAGGATTTATAATATTTCAAAAATTAGGTATTACTATTCATAACGGCTAGTTTGATTGGTTGTGGTGTGTTAGAATCTCGAAGTTGCGTACAATGCACGCCATTGCATTAGTCGAAGGGAAACGTACCGTGGAAGCATGGGGTGTTACATAAATCCACTTTGACCAATTAAAAATTGAAAATGATTTTATAATAATATAATATTTCTAGTTTTTTCTAAAGTGACCCTCACCTCTCTTATAAAAGGGTACTTCCACTTCTCTTTAAATCACACTTCCAAATCCATTTTCCTAGGCCAAAACACGCTCAAATATCCTCTAAACTACCCTCACTTCAACCTATAGTCCTTAAGTCTATCAGAAAGCCATCCTATGGAGCCCTTTTGATCAAATCAAAAGGAATCACCCGAAGAAGAGGTAATAATTTCATCACCTATTTCAAAGTTCTTTTCTTCTTCCACATCCCCATTCTTTTTTATTTCCACAGCATAATAATAACTAGAGTGACTTATACATACTGTGATGTTATTATAAATTTGGTTCAACCGTATTCATTGTTGTATACATCCTATGAATGACGAAGTCACCATACATGAATACGTATGTCTTACCGTCTCCACATCGTAGTGTAGTTTGTTATTCAACACTTCATTATTTGGATTGGTATAATATTGATTATAATTGATGTAAATAATAAATATAACATGTCAATGATTTTTTTTAAATATGTTATAACATCAAATTGCATACGATTTCACCATCAATAGAATGATATTGTCGCTCGTGCGTACGTACGAATTACTGTCTCCACGAAAGCATTGAGAGTCATTCCTCATCATAACCATTCAAGAATAAATTTAATTTTATGATTAAAAAATAATTTTTGAGAACATAATATCATTAGGTATATGAATCAAATATATCATATTCATAACAAACAAGACTTACATAACAAAACATATAAAGGAAAATGAATCAGTTATCACCCAAAACGATGATACTACTGAAATATTATTAAAAAAGAAATATTAGAAGATCTTATATGATATCATATTTATGTATATGGTTATTTTATAATTTAATAAAAATTATTTAACTACTATACATGAGGTTATCGGTCGCTCGACCAAGGAAATGTACAAGGTAAGGGTTAATTTTACAATCTCTTTATTATCTGAGGTTGTTAATACTTAATTATCTATCAAGACCTCTTTTTCATCCATATCCATTTTTCATAAAAATGTATTTTAAAATATTTTTACTATTTGTTAGAATATGGGTTAAAGTCATTTATACCTTTGTTTGATTTTTATAATTTTTTTTGAAAGGAATCTTTCTATCAATTTCTAAACAAGGTACATTATGGCCTGATCGACAAATTAAAGTAAGAATGTATTTTTAACTTATATGGAATGTGTAACACCCCAATATTTCATATTGTCTTATTTATTCAAAATAATTCAATAACTTTCACTACACGCAACACCATGTTCAAGCGCACCATGACTAACCAAATAAGTCGTTCAAAAGGGTTTATGAATAGTATTAACTAAATTTTAAACATTATATAATCCTTATAATTTTGGAATCCATATTATGAGTTTCTTAGACATAATTTAGGAACAAATTCATTTTTTTTAGATTAAAGATGTTGTTTTTCAAAAAAATGCACTTTTACCAACTTTTAATAGTCAAACCCTTTTTTTTAAATCCAATATTTTAAACTTTTATATATTCAATTTGACTAAATAAAATTACTCTTTAGAATGGGGACATCAAAAATTTACAAGGTAACACCCCATGCTTCCACGGTACGCTTCTCTTTGAATAATACGGTAGCGTGTGTTGTACGCAACTTCGTATTCAAACACACTCTACAACCAATCAAACTAGCCATTATGAATAGTAATACCTACTTTTTGAAATTTTATAAATTTTATCTCTCAGGATGGACTACATTTCTGGATTCGGAATATCGAATTTATCCTGGGGTGAAATTTTGGAACTTTTCGGATAACATTTATATTTTGATGAATAGTGAAAATTACTAAATTTTAATTAAAAACAAATTTTTTAATCAAAATAATTAGTAGTGATAAGTTATTAATTTGAGTGGTTTTATAGTATATTTAGAATATAATTTTACCATTTAATACAATTTTGGTCATTCGACATCATTTCACACTTAAACCTTACATAAACATGTATAAAGCTTTTGCTAGTTATTATATCTTAAAAACACGCTTTTTGTTTTGACAGCGGGAATTAATTTTCAATTAATTTCTGCCACTTCTATGTTTTGAATTTGGAAAATTGGATTCAATATTTGGAATCAGGATGTTAAAATTGTGTAAATAGGTAACTTTTATTTTTAGACATTTTGAATAATTACTTCGGTAAATATTTTATTTAACATGGTTAAAGGGTCAATCCGGTAAATAAGGATTAAAAAATTATATTATAATAATACAAAACTGCCCTAAAACGTGTCATAACATTATTGGTTAATACATGTCCGACCATGGGAATCTTTGGGTTGATTTTTGGACCCCATGTATCCACTTGTAAGTGATAATGGTACTTTATATTAATTAAGTTAAAATAAATACTAAAATGACATAAGCATATATCTTTTAGCAAAACATTTTTTACATAGGGTTATATATGTTGGATTTTAGATTATAAAAATTAATTAGAAATATAAAATTATTTAATACATAATGATATTTTATTTATAATTTTTAGACAATAAATAAGTTAATTTATTTATGACACAATGATGATGCAGTAATTACCATAATAGTGAAAAATTAAAATAATGGATATTATAAATACCCAAATAAATATAATTTGAGACTTTTTATGAATTAAACTAATTTTCATGGTTAATATGACATGTTAGGATTGACTTAATTCACTTATTTAGAAGTAATAATTCTGTTATGATTTTCACAAAAATCAATTATTGAATATTGTCAAAATTGACATAAAAGAGCATTTAAAACCAATATTATATAATTAATTGATATTAAATTCCTAAAAATCTATGTTTCTGACAAGAGACTTATATCATGATATATTAATTATTAATGGACCACTTGGGGGTCTCTCAGATTTATATGGAAAGTTTATTAACCATATAATATAAAAATACAAAGAGACATTGTAAAAGTGAAACTATTTAACTAAGAGTTAATACTTAAAGATGAGGTTAATATAGTAACCCAAACCTGTCTAAATACTATTGGTTGACTGGTTTTAGACCTATACCCACCTTTATCTTTAAATAATCCACTTTGGTTCCATTAGAAACCGAATATGAATTTATTATAAAATAATATTTCTCACTTTTCCAAAGGTGCCCCTTACCCCTCTTATAAAAGGGCACTCCCCCTTCTCATTAATTCACACCTTCAAAGCCTTTTGGTTCGGCCAAACTCTGACCAAATAATCTATCAACATCCCTAAATTCATCCAAGTGGCCTTACTTTAGTCAGAAAGCCAACCTGAGGAGCCCTTTTTATCAAATCAAAAGGAAGAACCCGAAGAAGAGGTAATGATTTCACCACCCCTTTTCAAGTTCCTTTCTTCATCCACTTCTTCTATCTTTGTTATTACCATTCTAAAATAATAACTCCAGTATATTATATATACTTTGATGTTATTATAGACATATTAAAACCATATTTCAGTATTCTATACATCCTTTGAATTACATGTCACCATACGTGCGTACGTATGGCTTACCGTCTCCACGTTGTGGTGTAATTGTTATTCAAAACATTATTATTTGGATGTTTATAATAATGATCTTTAATTCATGTAAATAATAAATATAACATGATAATGATTCCGTATATATGATATACCATCCAATTATATATTATTTTAATATCAAAATAATGATATTGTCGCTCGTGTGTACGTACTGACTACCCTCTCCACGAACACGATGAGTTTCATTTTCCATCATATCCATTCAAGTCTAATTTTCATTTGAGGATTAATAATAGTATCTAAGGACTTTATATAATTCTGTATATGATTAATATACAACCTATCCATGACCAACACGGCTTACGTAACAAAACATATAAAAGAAAACAAGTAAGTTAACACCCAAAACAACGATAATACTAATATATTATTAACAAATCAATGTTAAAAGATCATATATGATAACATATTAATGTATATTATTATTCTATAATTTAATAACAATTATTTCACCTTTATACAAGAGTTTAACCTACTCCGACAAAGGAAAAGTACAAGGCAAGGGTTTATTTCGCAATCTCTTCATTATTCAAGGTTGTTTATACGTAATAATATACTAGGACTTATTTATCATCCACATCCATGTTTCTTAAAAATGTATTTCAAAACATTTTTAAAATTTTATAGAATATGGGTTAATGTCATTTATACCCTTGTTGACTTTTATAAGTGGTTTATAAAGGAATATTTCCCTTGTTTTCTGAACAAGTTCCTTTTTAACCTTTTTGACAGAATTAAGGTAAGAATGTTTTTTTAACTTATACAGCAGGTGCGGCTATTTTCCGCCGTTATAAAATCGTCGAAGCTTCCCTTAAATGTTATAAGAATATTTTCATAGAAAATGTTTTATTTTATAAATATATGACTCATAAATGATTTCAAAATAGAAAGAGATATTTCTTTATAAAGAGTTTTGATTTCATCAATGTCAACATCCATTGATGGATTTTAAGTTTATTTGGAGTTGATTTATTATGATACAATACTTCCATATTGTATTGATGGTTCTGTGATATGATTGACTATGGATGTATTATTTTTATACCATTCGTGGTTTAGGAAGAAAGTATTGACATTTCGTATTCTATTTTTAATACGAATGTTTATGTTATGTTTAAACCTGTTCATATGAGGAATCCATTGGACTTAATAAGTGACGAGTGGAGCCCACTACAGCTCCTTGATGCATCAGTAGGTCTCATGAGAAAAAATAGTGTCTTGGAACATGGCCTTTGAAAAATATTATTTGTAGTCTTGGCACGAGGCCTTGGATATGTGGGTATGATAGTCTGTAATTATGCATTCCATCATTATGGAAGTGGTTATTGATATTACATGTGATTATTCGATTAGTAGAATATCCATGTGAATAAGTAATGGAATTATTTCATTTTATTTTTTCCATACTAAGTTTAAGTTCAAGTTTAAAAGGCTTTTGTTTTAGTTATACTCTACTTTAAATGTTTATTCTTATTTAAGAAAGTTTCCTCTATAATGTTATCCTTACTAGGAATTTGGGCTCACCCCTTTTCTATGTTTTATTTTTCCTAGGATGTGAAGAAGTAATTTAAGAATGACCTGCAGGGATAATTTGAAGGGACAAGAGTGTGGACTGTGGAGAATATATTGTTTTAGTTTTCATTTTATGATGTAATATAAATGTTATTAATGTATCTAGTTATTCCAAGGCTACTAAACTAATCAATATTTTGAGATTTGATCGTTATTGTGATCATGCCAATGTTAGATAATAATGGACCGACTCTAGGTAATTGGGATCGGGGCGTTACAGTTGGTATCAGAGGAAGTTTAGTACAAACCTTGGAAGATAGATTTAGATAAACTAAGAATAGATCACATAGATCTAAGATGTACTTTGAGGATTAGTATAGAAGAACTTCCTAGAATTTTGGTATTGTAGAAATTTTGTGAGTTTTCCCAGCAATACATACATGTCTGGATACGAGCAGGTAGAGGCGGCTCTAGCACAAATGTACCTAGGGGTAAAACCTGAAAACACCGCTTTGAGCTATACTCGAACGGGAAATGGTGCACGATAATGGGCCTTACTATAGTCTTGGTTACGACACTCCCGGGGAATATGCTTAGGATAATTATCATTTTATTTACAAACTCTTATGAAGGGTTTATGAGTATATACTTCCTTAAAGGATACATTTTTATGATTATGGATTATATCCATACACTATTTAATTTATATTATGTGTTTGACATGTTTGGGATTAGGTATTGTTATTCATAAACAAATCTGGTGTATGACATTGTTTAGAAATGGCACCCAGTAGAAGGAATGAGAACTCCATCAATGCACATGATCCAAAGAGAAAGAAGGATCATATCTTTCATGGTCTTAAACAAGAATTTATAAGAGAAATAGTCTCCCATGTATTATCATCATATGACGAAATAATATCATGTGTTGATAAGATAAGTAAAGAGTTTACTGAGTCCTATGTCTTTGAAGGGATGCAAGAGAAGAAAATGGTGGAAGAGAGAAAGGTGGATAAAGGGAAGAGGGAAAAGAATAATTTTCCCACATGTGATAACTGTGGGAAGAAATACCCTAGAAAATTCCTGAAAGGAATGAGAGGTTTTTATATGTGTGGAGGAAAAGGGCACAAAGTATGTGACTACAAGGGTAGGAAAATAGTTTCAAATGTAGAATGCTTCATTTGCAAAGAGTTTGGACACTACGTGTACCTAAGTCCTAGTCATCAGAATATGCCGAAAATGATGCTATTGGATAATAATCAAGTTATGATACTACCACAGATGAAGAGGAATGATTAGAGTTCTTATGTTAATTATGTCATTTGATTGTTGTATCAACAATGTACTTGTTATAATAATTATGGAGTATATAAGGATTGTACTGCAGTACTATTTCATTAAGGACTTGAGATTGTGTGGAACAATGAAAAGTGACTCAATAGCAGGTTAAAATTTTGGAAAATATATGGTTGAGAGAAAGATAAACCATAATATGGTTCTGATACCGAGGTAGTAATTTTAGAATAATACATGATTGATTTGGATAAATTATATTGGATATTCTTGACTACCTTGAAACTGATTAATGATTTATATATTCCATCATTGTTGGGGTTTACAACATTATTGGATTGAAGGAGTATATCTATTATTCTTTAAGGAATAAGGGATCATGAATATAATCAATAAGGTTATATGGTAATTCATGATGTTGCAGAGTTTTAAAAGAATACATGATGATGGTGTCCACGTGTTATTACGCGGTAAAAAGGATCGTCATTGTGTTTACCTTCCTTATAAATTTTGGACTGAATTATTTTGGATAGTTCTAGTTTAGATTATTTTGGATTGCCATAAAAGGACAACCCGTCGCGTCCGACAAGGCCGCGAGACTTGAACCCACAACCGAAGGACGACAAGGGTGTATCACCTACCACTGACCCAGGTGATGTCCTGGAATGAATAATGTAGTTTTTTTCAATGGTTCTTCTAGATGAATTATAAATTCATTTTTTAACCCTATAAGAATAGGATAAATAGAATATTATTTTTAAGTTCTATTATCTTTTAGAGTAAAAGATGAGTTTGTGGTAGAACATAGTTAAAGGATGAGACTCTACATGTCAAGTATATATTTTTCATATTCTCATATTAAATTATGAAATTAATTCTTATACTTTAGTGATGGTATCTTAAAAAAAATGTGTTATCCAAATACCATATGTTTTTATGAACCGATGGTATTTTAAGTCATCATAGATTGATGAATTTAAGGCCCTCAATTTTACACTTGTTTGTGATTGCTGACCTCAATCACTACCTATAAATATTTACGTTTTTCCTCCAATTATATGTCTCTAATTTCCACCAATGTTATCCGAATAGAGATCATAATTTGGTGGTGACCCTTTCATTTCTCTTTTCCTCTTATTAAGACTAAATTTTATTAACCCAATTTTCGATGTGGGGTTTTCCCACAAAGATATTTTCTATATTCAACTTTTTATTTTTGAAGAAAAATTAAAAATTGTGGGGACGCAATTTATTGAAGGAGGGGAGAATGTAACACCGCAAGATTTCAAAGTGTGTTATTTCTTTAAAATAATTCAATAACATGCACTACACGCAACACTGAGTTCAAGCGCACCATGACTTACCAAACAAGTCGTTCAAAAGAGGTTATGAATAGTATCAACTAGATTTTAAACTTTATATAATCCTTATAATTTTAGAATCCATATATTGAGTTTCTTAGACATAATGTAAGAACAAATTCATTTTTTTAGATAAAATATGTATTTTTCAGAAAATGCACTTTTACCAACTTTTAATAGTAAAACCCTTTTTTTAATCCAATATTTTAAAATTTTATATATTCAATTTGACTAAATAGATTTAATCTTTAGAATTTGGACATAAAAAATTTCCAAGGTAACACTCCATGCTTCCACGGTACACTTCTCTTTTAATAATACAGTAGCATGTGTTGTACGCAACTTTGACTTCTAACACACACTACAACCAATCAAACTAGCCGTTATGAATAGTAATACCTAATTTTTGAAATTTTATAAATTTTACCTCTCTATATGGACTTCATTTTTTGATTTAGAATATCGAATTTATCCTGGGGTGAAATTTTGGAACTTTTAAGATAACATTTATATTTTGATGAATAGTGAAAATTACTAAATTTTAATTAAAAAACCTTTTTCAATCAAAATAATAATAGTGATAAATTATGAATTTGAGTGGTTTTAAAGTATATTTAGATTATATTTTTACCATTTAATACAATTTTGTTCATTGGACATAATTTCACATGTAAAACCGGACATAAACAAGTATCAATCTTTTGATAGTTATTATATCTTAAAAACACGTTTTTTGTTTTGACAGCGGGAATTAATTTTAAATTAATTTCTTCCACTTCTGTGTTTTGAATTTTGAAAAATGGATTCCATATTTGGAATCATGATGTTTAAATTGTGTAAATAGGTAACTTTAATTTTTAGACATTTTGAATAATTACTTCGGTAAATATTTTATTTACCATGGTTAAAGGGTAAATCTGGTAAATAAGGGTTAAAAAATAATATTATAATAATAAAAAATTACCCTAAAACATGTCCTAACCTTATTGGTTGATACATGTACGACCATTAACATATATAGGTATATTTTTGGACCCCATGGAGCAACATGTAAGTGATAATGACACTTTATATTAATTAAGTTAAAATAAATACAAAAATAACATAAGCATATATATTTTAGAAAAACATTTTTTAAATAGGGTTATATAAGTTTTATTTTCTATTATAAATATTAATTATAAAGAAAAAAATTGTTCCCACATAATTATATTTTATTTATAATTTTTAGAAAAAAAATAATTTAATTTATTTATGACACAATGATGATACGGTAATTATCATAATAGTGAAAAATTAAAATAATGGATATTTTAAATACCCAAATAAATATAATTTGAGACTATTTATGAATTAAAGTAATTTATAGGATAATATGACATGTTAGGATTGACGTAATTAATGTTTTTAGAAGTAATCATTCTGATATGATTTTCACAAAAATCAATTATTGAATAGTGTCAAAATTGACAAAAAAGAGTTTTTAAAACAAATTTTATATTATTAATTGATATTAAATTCCTAAAAATAAATGGTTCTGACAAGAAACTTATATCATGATATGTATATAATTAATGGACCACTTTAGGGTCTCTTGGATGTATATAGTAAGTTTATTAACCATATAATATAAAAATACAAAGAGACATTGTAAAAGTGAAACTAATTAACTAATAGGTAATACTTAATGATAAGGATAATATAGTAACCCAAAACTGTATAAATCCTATTGGTTGAGTGTTTTTAGACCCATAACTACCATAAACTTTAAATAATCCACTTTGGAGCCTTTATAAAACGAATATGAGTTTGTTATAAAATAATATTTATAGCTTTTCCAAAGGTGACCCTCAGCCCTCTTATAAAAGGGCACTCTCCCTTATCATTAATTCACACCTTAAAAGCCTTTTGGATCAGCCAAACTATGCCCAAATACTCTCTAAACTTCACTAAAATCATCTAAGAGGCCTTACTTTAATCATAAAGACAACCTAAGGATCCATTTTTATCAAATCAAATGGAAGACCCCGAAGAAGAGGTAAGGATTTCAGCACCCCTTTTCAAGTTCCTTTCTTCTTCCACTTCCTCTATCGTTGTTATTACCATTATAAAATAAAAGCTCCAGTATATTATAAATACATTTATGTTATTATAAACATGGTACAACCATATTTCATTATTCTATCCATCCTTTGAATGACATGTCACCATACGTGCGTACGTACGGCTTACCGTCTCCATGTCGTGGTGTAATTGTTATTCAAAACATTATTACATGGATGGTTATAATAATGATGTGTAATTCTTGTAAATAACAAATAAAACATGATAATAATTCTTTATATATTATATTCCATCCAATTATATATTATTTTAATATTAAAAGAATGATATTGTCGCTCGTGCGTACGTACGGACTACCGTCTCCACGAACGCATTGAGATTCATTCTCCATCGTATCCATTCAAGTATAATTCTCATTTTATGATTAATAATAGTATCTAAGGACTTGATATCATTCCAGATATGATTTATATACAACCTATTCATGACAAACACGTCTTACGTAACAAAACATATAAAATAGAATGTGTAAGTTAACACCCGAAACAACGATAATACTAAGATATTATTAACAAATAAATGTTAAAAGTTCATATATGATATCATATTAATGTATATGATTATCATATAATTTATTAAAAATTATTTCACCATTATACAGGATGTTAACCTACCTTAACCAAGGAAAATTACAAGGTAAGGGTTTATTTCACAATCTCTTCATTATCCAAGGTTGTTTATACGTAATAATCTACTGGGGCTTCATTATCATCCACATCCATGTTTCTTAAAAATGTATTTCAAAACATTTTACTATTTACTAGAATATGGGTTAGTGTCATTTATACCCTTTTTGAATTTTATAAGTGGTTTATAAAGGAATCTTTCCATCATTTTCCAAACAAGATCCTTTTTAACCTTTTCGACAGAATTAAGTTAAGAATGTTTTTTTAACTTATATGGAAGGTGTGGCTATTTTCCGCCATTATAAAATTGTCAAAGCTTACCTTAAAATCTTATAAGAATATTTTCAATTTTTATTTTATTTTATAAATATATGACTCTTAAAAGATTTCAAAATAGAAATAGATTTTTCTTTAAAAAGAGATTTGATTTCATCTATGTCAACATCCTTTGATTGAATTTAAGTTTATTTGGAGTTGATTTATTATAATACAATACTTCCATATTGTATTGATGGTTCTGTGATATGTTTGACTTTGGATGTGTTATTTTTATAACATTCATGGTTTATGATGAAAGTATTGATATTTCGTATTCTAGTTTTAATACGAATGTTTATGTTATGTTTAAACATGTTCATATGAGGAATGCATTAGACTTAATAAGTGACGGGTGGAGCCCGCTACAGCTCCTCGATGCATCGGTAGGTCTCCTGAGACAAACTAGTGTCTTGGAACAAGGCCTTGAAAAAATTCTATTTGTAGGCTTGGCACGAGGCCCTGGCTATGTGGTTATAATAGTCTGGCATTATGCATTCCATCATTATGAAAGTTGTTATTGATATTTCATGTCATTATTCGATTAGTAGAATATCCATGTGAATAAGTAAATGGAATTATTTCATTTTATTTTGTCAATACTATGTTGAAGTTCAGGTATAAAAGGCTTTTTGTTTAGTTATACACTTCCTTAAATGTTTATTCTTATTTAAGAATGTTTCAGCTATATTGTTATCCTTACAGGGCGTTTGAGCTCACCACTTTTATATGTTTTATTTTTCCCATGATGTGAAGAAGTAATTTTTGAATGACCTATAGGGATAGTTTGAGGGGATAAGAGTGTGGACTATGTAGACTATATTGTTGTAGTTTTCATTTTATTATGTAATGTAAACGTTATTAATGTATCTAGTTATTCCAAAGCTACTAATCTAATCGGTCTTTCGAGATTTGATCATTCTTGTGATCATTCCAATGTTATGTAATAATGCCCTGACTCTGGGTAACTGGGGTCAGGGCGTTACAACATGTGAGGATATTTTCCACCGTTATAACATCTTAGAGACATACCTTACAAGATTATAATATTTTATTAAAATAAATATTTTAATTTATAATTATGTTACTTTTAAATGATTTTAAAATAGAATGATATATTTTTCTCAAATAGTTTTGATTTCTTCTATGTCAACATCCGTTGATGGATTTTACACTTGTTTAAAGTTGATTTATTATGATACAATATTCCATATTGTATTAAAGATTTTGTGATATTTTTGATTATGGATGTGTTATTTTTATAACTTTCATAGTTTATAGTTAAATTATTAACATTTCGTATGCTAGTTTTAATATGAATGTTTATGTCATTTTTCAACCTGTTCACATGAGGAATGCATTAGACTAAGTAAGTGATGGGTGGAACCCGCTATAGCTCCTCGATTCATCGATAGGTATCATAAGACAAACTAGTGTCTTCGAATAAGGCCTTGACAAAATCTTATTTGTTGTCTTGGCATGCGGCCTTGACTATGTGGTTTTGATGTCCGACATTATGCATTCCAACATTATGAAATTAGCTATTGTATTACATGTGATTATTCGACTAGTAGAATATCCATGTAAATAAGTAAATGGAATTATATGACTTATCTTTTCAATATTATACTGAAGTTTAAGTTTAAAAGTCTTGTGTTTTAGTCTTATACATTGCCTTAAATGTTTATTCATATTTATGAATGTTTTCTCTATATTGTTATCCTTATTGAGCATCTAATCTCACCCATTTGTTATGTTTTATTTTTCCTAGGATGTGAAGATGTAAATTATGACTGACCTGCAGGGATAGGCTAAGGGATATGAGTGTGTCCTATAGAGACACAATGTTTTTTTAATTCATAATGTAATGTAAAACTTATGTTTGTATCTAGTTCTTCCAAGGCTACTAAACTGATTGGTCTTTCAGGACATAATTCCTTGTATCATGCCAATGTTATGAAATAATGCACCGACTATGGGTAATTATGGTCAGAGAATTACATATCTTATATATATATATATATATTTATTTATATAATTATAATTATAATAAATTTAATTACTAAAATAGCTATACTTCTATTTATAATTATATTTATAACAATTATATAATTATAAAAAATATATAATAAAAATAAATATAATTATAATTATTATAATAATTTTATTATTATAATAAAATATTTATTTACAATAATTATATAATTATAATAAAATATATAATTACAATAATTATATTATTATAAATATAATAAATATATAATTATATAATTATAATAAAATATATAATTACAATAATTATATTATTATAAATATAATAAATATATAATTATAAATATATAATTATAAATATAATAATTGTATAATTATAATAAATATAATAAATATATATAATAATTACAAAATCACAATTCTTTGGATTTATTTATATATAAATATTTAAAATAATATGAATGTAAATATATTTATAAATATTTAATTATTAAAATATGGTTAGATATACATTTAAAATATATTTATAAAAAAGTAAATATATATTAATAAAAAGATATATAATTATAAATATTTATAATAAATATATAATTATAATTGTTCATAATAAATATATAATTATAATTATATTTACAAATTTATTTATAATTATATAATTGTAAATCTATATTTATATAGTTAGAAGTTTTTATTTATAAATAAATTTGAGATATTTTAAAAAGTATAATTAATACATTTATTATATTTAATTATTTATGATATATTTAGAAACTAATATATATTTATAAATCATTATATGATTATAAATTTTGAAATTTTATTTATAAATAATTTATATTTATAAATTTTGATTTATAATTATATATTTTTAAACATATTTATACTTATATAATTATTAATATTTATTAATAATTATATAATTTTGAACATATTTATATTTATTTAATTATAAATATTTATTTATATTTAAACATGTATAATTATACAATAATAAATATATTCATTAGATATATAATTATAAATCTACATTTATTACTCAATGTCATAAATTTCATTTAGATTGTATTTGTACTTTATAATTTATATGCTTATTAAGTCACATACATGAAACATAATAATTTTACAATTATGAGTTTGTTTTTATTTATCTAAAACAACAATTACTTATCAAAGTGAATAATTTTTTTAATATATACAACATGGCATTTGAATAAATCAACTTCAATGCCCCCTGGTACCACAACGTGCTATTTGAACCTCACGCCCATTATGCGTCTAACATTTGTGTCGCTCTGGTGTCCTAGTTGTGGTTTCCTCCTCTTATAGTGCTTATGGTGACTCGTCATGGTTATATGTAGAGGACCGAACAACATCACATGTGGAGGTCGACCCAAAATCATTTGTGGATCCAAAATGACCTCAAAGCTCCTAAAAATGGAAAAAATGGGACATTGAAGAATACCTTGTTGGAAAGAGAGGGGGCCACCACAAGCTATGTTACTAAACCCAACTCATAGTCCAACGTAGTCATCAGAGAAGAAATATGTGGCATACAAGCATCTCCCTACTATGCAAGTCCATTAGTTAGCTGGGTAAGATCATATCTCTATGGTGCGACAGCATCTGCAAGAGTGGCTCTCGTACATCTATGATGTCACCTCTGCCCCCCTGATGTACTCGTCTCTATCTTCTAGCTAGTGGTGGTGGTGGTGGGGCATCTTCCTCAGTAGGCATAATAGATACATCATCTATTCGCAGGAGATTCAACTTTTAGATATGGATTCGCATATACCTGTGGCACCACATCATAGAAACTGTCACATATGAATCAGATATGATTTTTGAGAGCCAACACATCTCACTAAACTACATACCTCCTAATATATGGCTCATCTTGAGGATGTGTTATGTGTGAAAGATGATAACTGTTTCATGACTACAAAAGAAATAACACCCAAATATATACTAAAAGTGAGTTAAAAAAATATAATAAATCTTAATAAATATACCAACTATTGAATGTCAATCCCCTAATGCGTAAGGTGCATGATGGTGTGTCATAAACACTAGTCTACATAATACCCCTGATTAGATAACTAATAGTTTGTTTTGGGATATTTTTATAGAAAGATACCATATTGGACACACCAGTCCCGGAACTCGATATAAGTTGCATGAAACTGTCACTAGTCTATTGTTTGTCAACCTATAAGAATAATCAAATGTAACGCATCATCCAATTGTGGTACCATGGGGATATGTTGTATATAACCAAAATGGCACATGAACCGATATATCTGTTACCACTCAGTGATGTGGAATTAGATGAGTGGCACTACTACATCATGATCTCCAATCATATTTGTGCAGTATGGTGGAAGTAATGCTTAGAAAAAACCTATATAGGGATTCCATGAATCTGGATATATACACTCAAAAAATAAGTCATATATTAACATGATATTGTTATTCAGAATACATTAAAATAACTTAAAAAGGTAATAACAAAACAAAATTTTCTACAAAAAAATAATGTTGAAATTACATCAGCTGGCACTATAGCATCAAATTTATCTCTAAAACTATGTACACTATGTCTTGGAGTATGTCCATACTTTTGAGACTAACTCCACCAGGATAAAAAGAGGAAATATATGGTATGTTTACAAAAAACAAAAACAATAATACTTAATAACTGAAATTAATAACATATACATACTAGCATCCCCGAGGACAGTCTTGAAATAACACTGGTGCAAGTGGTGTGATAACTCGAGGAGAGAAGTATGGAAAATGAACCCAGGCCCACATCTGTAGCAAAACCATATATATTGAAATCTATCATGTATCGACATGATGACTGGTATAGATCCATCTGTACAGGTTTTCCAATACAATGGACCCCAAAATATTCATAGTCGTTTGATCAAGATCCTAAAGTAATATGAGGTATGTCATGTGTACCAATGTGGTGCAGTAGTCGATGAAAAATATGCCTTCGATCAGTCACACAATATATGTACGTGTGTACTAAATATGGAACTCCTCGCCTGTATCATGAGGAATGATGGAGAAATACTCATCAAGCCACCACATGCACAAGCGCGAACCCTGATGGACACCTTGTACATTGACGACGTCAATTCCTAGTAGATGTTATATGACTGCAGACCAGTGTCCATTAGTGGAACCCGAAACTACCTTTCTGTGGATGGGTAAACCAAGAATTTAGGTGACATCTTCTAAAGTAATGGTCATCTCCGCTATGAGATATAAAATATGTGTGTCTCTATTCACCATCTCACAACCAATGCAGTAATAAAATGGTGATCAATGGTCTCGAAGTCACACATAGCGACTAAATAAAATCTTGCATGTCTGAGGCGTGTTCAAATAGCTGTTGGGGCTGCATCGTGATGAAAATTATGTGCTCTCCAAATAACAAGAAGTCTAACAGGTCAACACGCCAACACATCGTGCAACACGTGTGTCTCCTATGAAGATAACTTAGGCTACTCCATATGTATTAATTGATATTAAATCATTAATTTCAAGTATTATATGACATTTATCATATATGTTATTAAATTTATCATATAATTTTTGAAGGAAGCATAAAACTTTTGGCTATCAGAGCTATTAGTCAATCTAATATGAATTGAATTGGTATTGCCTGACAAGCTCAAATGTTCTAATTTTACAAATATATATAGCTTCCCCTTATAGATATAGAAATGAAAATATAATTCGATAATATTTAATATGATCCTAGTGTAAAACTATCCAATCCATACTTATAATTAAATAGAATTTTATAATTTATAGAATAGATGGATCCAAAATGAAATGGTAGCCAACAATTTTAGAAGAAAATTCCCTACAACGTTTGATATAATTAGATTTCACTCCCACTAGTGTGTTCTTATTCATGACACCATAAAATAAATCCAAAACCAAACCCAAACCAGAGGAAAATTGAGCAGATAAAAAGGAATGTGATTCTCTTGTATCATTTAAGGTGAAGGTTCCCCTGAGAGGTGAGAAGTTTCCTGCCTTTATTAGTCGATACATGGTTAATCATACTAAATTATTCTTTTGATGTGTTCTTGGTAATCTTGCCATTAAATCCATAGTGAAATAATCACACTTCAATTTTGGAATGGGTAGAGGCTCTGAAAACACAATAGACCTCTGTTTCATGTCCTTATCTAGTTGAATTTATTAGATCGAATAACATTACCATGAACTTGTAAAAGCTTTAAAAATTCATGAAATAAGATCGAGGAATGTTATTTGGTATCACCCTAAACTGATGGTAATTAGATCTAAAATTGATCTTGGAGAAGGTCTTGGAACCACTTAGTTGGTTAAATAGTTCATTGGCATGTAGAAGGGGACATCAATTCATTACTATCAACTTGTTCAGTATTCAATAATCTATACATAAGTGTAAATTCTAATATTCCTTCTTATTGAAGAGAATAAGTGAACCCTAGGAGAAGTACTAGGACACATGAATCCTTCTGATTCTAGATCTCCCAACTGAACATTCAAATCGCGAATCCAAAACATGGATTGGTTGTCTATCACTCAAAAACATAATCTCCAAAATAAGGATTCATTCTTCTCTTCACTACTATTGGTTAACTACCACTTAGCATAACATGGTATCTATACTTCTTGTCTAGAATCCATGTGATGCTCTCATCGCACACATGCTCTCCACCATATGTATTATACCACCATTCAAAATTCACTTTTCCTTCTCTTCCTACACACATTTACTATATACAAGGAACTGCTTGCATTTTGCATCTTTACAAGTAGTAAATTGGGGAAACAAGACTATGAAGGGTGGATTATAAATGGTTATATGATACAGATGGGGGTGATCATGTGTGTGATTAGAGCATCAGAGGGACGTCGGGTAGGATGTTCAGGTCACATGCTATGCTAAGCAATAGTTAACCAACAATCGTGATTGGACAAATAATCCTTAGTTTCATAATTTGCTTAAATTCATGTAAAGAAACCATTTGGAATGATGTAATGGTAATCTTGAAATTTTCACAATTAAAAAATTGTCTATAGAATTAATGTATTATTTTATTTTTATGTTTAATTTATTTCTTTTTAGTATTACTCTTAAAAATTGTTTTCTTATATATGTGGATTCTTTTTTTGAGTTGATGTTGTTTGTTTAAAGATACTAATGAAATGTTTATAGTTAGACAATGAAATTCAATGGTGATAATGATAAAAATGATTACATGTTCAAACTTTTATAGTAACTGATAGAGTACATGATTCATTTTAATCATTAGATGATTTCCCAATGTGTCTAGGGAAACGTGTCTTCGTATGACCTTCCTAGAGGCATATGTTGCACCATCATCTAGGTTCTCTTTCACTGGTCCAATCCATCTCATTCTGAATATGAGTCTACATTGGAATCCCTTTAGGTTAAAGCCTAGTGTTGTTTGGTAGAAGTGTGGGTGCACCATCAGAAAGAAGAAAAGTCTTCTATTCTCTGATTGGAATCCATGGAGTACTTTATCAGTCATCGATACTCTCTTGTCGTTAAGCTGGATCAATGAACTACTTCCATGATACATGTACATAAGAACCTGATGAAATCACATGGCTACAGGGATATCTCAAAGCTTGAATGTTCCCACATTTATAGTAATGTTTATCCAATAAAACCACTAGGATGAAACCATTTCTTTGAGCCACAACATCACTAGGCTTAGTGACATAAAATCATTTCTCTAGAAGATTAAATGCAGTTACACAATAAGTTATAGCTTCCTAAAGAAAACTATCTAGCTCATGTTATAAATGGTGTCCATAGCACATCCCTCTATTCAGACCCTCCTTATATGTATTTCCTTGTTCCAGAAAATAGTTTACATTATGGTAGAAGGTCTCTTGTATGGAACCTATAATTGAGATTTAAAACATTATAATAATATAATATTATAATTTTATATCTTTTGAGTAACATATAGTCAAATATTATTATTTTCATTTTATAGATACTTTCTATAATCCCTAGAAAACTCTATTTATGAATTCTATGATGTTGGTCATAATATGTCCATATCTCCTCTCAGCATCATATTCTAACGAAGATTCTTTCTTTGGTATTTTGATAATGTAATAAAAAAATTACGAATTAGCTTGGTAAATATCTTCTTGATGATCCATCATACTTCTATGTTGAGGCTTGTATGAAATAAAACAATAACTACTCTGAACACATATGGATGTAACTATGAAAATGAATTGTAAAACAAAAAAATTATATTCATACAAATTTTTAATATTTCATTCTTCATCGACTCGTTATTAAAGTTCATTCAAAAATTTATAGAAATGTGTTGAATATAATCTTGACTATGGGAATAGGGTGATCTCCATGAATGAACCTCAGACTGTACTACCTCCATTATCTCATTATGGTGATCTGAAATAAGAAAAATACCTTCTACATCTGTAAAAAATTCCCAATGACGTGCTAGAAAACAGCTCCATGATGAAAAGTTCCCCTTCTCCACAATTGAAAATGCCAAAGGTAGAGGGGCTCGATTTCCATCTTGTGTGAAAGAAATCGATAAATTTCATGCAAAATTTCCTTAAAAAATGTTTCATCAATATATATAATCTTCTTGAAATGTCAAAAAGTTACCACACATGGTAAAAATGTCCAAAACAATCTATCAAACACAACCATAAACTGGTCAAATAGTTTGTCTTGGTTAAAATATTTAGTTGTATAAAACCGATAGATTAGTTGATTATTGTGTCCTAAATGATCTAGAAATTGTGGTAAAACTCAATAAGATTCTTCCCAATCAACATAAAATTCCACAATAGCATTTTGTCGCACCACCCATACCTTCTAGTATGAGATTTTATAACAAAAGAAGTTGTTTGATTCACTCCACCACCAAAACGACCGGAATGTCTTGACATGGTCAAATTATTTCAAAAGTAATAGTTGAAACAAACTCAACATATAATTAAGTGTGTATCTTTGAAAATCATGGGTTCACAAATGTGTGTGGACTAAATATAGTGATGCACCAACTATGAAAAGTGAAATCAATTATATCTCGTAGATGCATTTAAAAGATTGAATCATATTTGACACAATGGATCAAATAATAAGACCTATTTTACTCTTCTATAACATAATATTAATGTATTTCAATGTGATATTGTTTTGTCACATTTTTCATTAAATCATTTCTCTGAAACGGTATTCCAATATATATAACACCATCATCAGACAAGCGATTTATGCCACTAATGATTCTTGGAAATTATATACTAGGAGTAATAACTGACCAATCAAATTATGGAAAGTGACTCATGACCTTAGTTGACCATGAAGCCAATAGTATAGGATGGTTCAATGGTCTATTGAAACTTGCTTGAGTGGGCACAGACTGTTCTTTTATATTCTCTTATTCTTATTCAACTTCCTCTACATATTCTTGTTCTAAATTGTCATCATCCTCAAAATCATTGACCAACACATCTAAATTACGTGGACGACTGTCCATTTAGACTATGGCCTGAGGAAATGATGGAAAAACTACCATTACTGATGGAACCTATTGATTTGTTATAGTTTGAGCATATGACGTAGTCTCATGAAGTTGTGATTGGCCAACTTCTAATATCGATGGAACCTCCATTGTAGATATAGTGATATACAACTCCATCATTTGATTCTCAGGTTGATACATAATCAATTAAAATATGTATTCCCATTCTAAATTATCAGTTACTGGTTAGGACACATGCCAAAACCAATCTAAAAATTGTAGATGTTTGTATGTGATATATTCCATCACTTGAATGCTCTTTAATTTTAACATTCGATGAATTTTTCTTCAAAAAGATTCCAAAGTTGTACAACCTCCAAGAATCAGAACACCTTATGGTCATATAGTATAACTACATCGTTGTTCTGTCTCAATTATTTGACCATTGAAAAAAATGTTGGTGTCCATTTTTTTTATCTAAAATTAAACATCATTATTAATTAAATATGATCAGATAATCAATTTATCTATGCATGGTTCTTGTAATTTTGTTTGGAATCCAAATCCCTCCACCAAATCAATATATTCAAACCATATTGATGTGTAACACTTTACCCAACCCATGAGTTTGTGTTACATACCAAAATAATAGAAGTCAAACATATTCATACATATCCACATCCATCATATACATGAGGTACATGAACACATCATGTAAAAGCATAGAGTTATATGAGATTGACAAACTCTACATGAGTAAGCCCAGAGTGATAGATAGCCAATCCCATTCACATTCGTAGACAATGAAAGCCTCTCGGAAAGTAGGTGGCTCGAACCAATGCCCCTCTACCTTGGGATACTTTACTCAAGAGACCATTCAATTAATGACAACTATAACACTTAATATGCACAAAATACATGCAAAAACTAAATTCAAGTTTATAACATCAATTACAGACCGAGGTCAAAGTAGATGAAAAAAATAAATTCATTATCACACCTAGAATGTAATGCAATGGTATATTCTATAAGAAAATTATAAAATAATTACTTCTCTAATTAATATAATTACTTCACTGATTAATATAATTACTTCGCTAATAAATATAATTACATTGCTAATTAATATAATTACTTTGCTAATTACCATTAAGTAGTTTCTTAGTTACCATTAAGTAGTTTCCAAATTACCATTAAGTAGTTTCCTAATTACCATTAATTGCTTTTCTAATTAGAATAAATTAGTTGCCTATTTAGAATTAATTAGTTGTCTAATTAGAATTAATTACTTACCTAATTAGAATTAATTAGTTGCCTAATTAGAATTAATTAGTTTGCTAATTATAATTAATTAGTTATAATTAGGGAATCCCCTAATTACACTAAATATAATTACTTTGCTAATTACACATAATGAAGCCCCTAATAAAAATTATTTAATCGCCTAATTAGAATTCATTAATTGCATAATTAGAATTCATTATTTGCCAAATTACCATTAATTAGTTGCCTAATAACCATTAATTATTTACCTAATAACCATTAATTAGTTTCCTAATTACCATTAATTAGTTGTCTAATTTCCATTAATTGGATTACAAATTACCATTATTTGGTCACCTAATTACCATTAATTAGTGGCCGGATTACCATTAATTAGTTTCCTAATTGCCACTAATTAGTTCCCTAATTAGAATTAATTAGAATTAAATAGTTTCATAATTAGAATTAATTAATTTCCTAATTAGAATTAATTAATTTCCTAATGAGAATTAATTAATTTCCTAATTAGAATTATTTAATTTCTTAATTATAACTAATTAACAAGTAACCATTAATTAAATACTTAGTTACTGTTAATTAATTTCCTAGTTACTCTTAATTAAACACCTCCTTAAAAATAATTAAACACCTCATTATAATTAATTAAATAGCTAATTATAATTAATTAAACACTTAATTAAAAATAATTAAACACCTCCAATTAAAATTCATTAAACACCTAATTGGAATTAATTAAACAACTAATTTTGATTATTTAATTACCTAATTATAATTAATTATTTACTTTAATACAATTAACTAATTACCTAATTAAAATTAATTAATTACCTAACTAAAATTAAATCAAACCCTAAATAGACTAATTACAATTAATTAAACACCTCATTAAAATTTATTAAACACTTAATTACAATTAATTAAATACCTAATTACAATTAATTAATTAAAAAATTAATATTAAATAATTACCTAATTTCAATTAATTAAACACCTAAATGCAATTAATTAAACACCTACTTAAAAATACCTAAACACCTAATTATAATTAATTAAAAGCCTCTAATTACAATTAATTAAAAACTAATTATAATTAATTAATATTCCTAATTAAAATTTATTAATTTCCTAGTCATAATTAATTATCGAATTAAAATTAATTAATTAACTAATTACAATTAAATCAAATCCTAAATAAAATTAATTACCTAGTTATCGTTAATTAATTACATATTTACACATATTTAATTACCTTGTTAAAATAATTAAATGAACTGATTATAATTAATGAAAACACCTAACTAAAATTAATTAAACACCTAATTACAATTAATTAAACAAATAATTATATTTAATTAAAAACCAAATTATAATTAATTAATTTCATAATTACAATTAATTAAATGCCTAATTAAAGTTAATTATTTCTCTACTTATAATTAATTAATCACCTAATTGTAATTAATTAAACGCCTAATTTGAATAAATTAATTTCTTAATAAAAACTAATTAATCGCCTAATTGTAATTAATTAATTGCCTAATTACAATTAATTAAATTCTTAATTACAGTTAATTAATTACCTAATTACAATTAATTAATTTCATAAATAATTTAATTAATTTACTAATTACAATTAATTAATTTCTTAATTATAGTTAATTAATTGCCTATTTAAAATTAATTAATTTCCTAATTACAATTAATTAATTTCTTAATTACAATTAATTAATTATCTAATTACAATTATTTAATTACATAATTAAAAATAATTAATTTCATAATTACAAATAATTAATAACCTAATTATAAATAATTAATTACCTAATTAAAATTAATTAAACACATAATTACAATTAATTGAACACCTAATTAAAATTAATTAAACACTTATTTATAATTAATTAAGCACCTATTTAAAATTAATTAAAAACCTAATTACAATTAATTAATTACCTAATTACTGAAAATGAGCTATTAAAATTTGTAAATATAATTATTTAATTATGAACTACTTCTTGGAAATGAAAAAATAAATAAATAAACATATTAAACAATTAATTAATGACAAGGTTATCATTAATAAATTACATAGTTACGCATAATTAATTTCTTAGTTACAATTAATTAATGAACTCATTATAATTAAATAAACACCTAATTAAAATTTATTAAACACCAAATTAAAATTAATTAAAAACCTAATTACAATTAATTAAACACCTAATTACAATTAATTAATTACCTAATTTAAATTAATTATTTTCTTAATTACAACTAATTGATTTCCAAATTACAATTAATTAATGGACTAATTTTAATTAATTAAAAACTGAATTACAATTAATTAAACGCCAAATTAGAATTAATTAGTTTATTAATTATAATTAATTAATTGCCTAATTATAGTTAATTAATCACCTTATTATTATTAATGAATTGCATAATTACAATTAATTAATTTTCTAATTATAATTAATTAATTTCATAATTACAATTAATTAATTGCTTGATTACAATTAATTAATTTCCTAATTGCAATTAATTAATTGCCTAATTAAAATTAATTAAACACCTAATTATAATAAATTAAACACCAAATTACTACTAATTAAACACCTTATTATAATTAATTGAACACCTAATTACAGTTAATTAAACACATAAATATGATTTATTAAATGCCTAATTATAGTTGATTAAACACCTAATTACAATTTATTAATTACCTAGTTACTTAAAATAAACTATTACTATTTATAAGTATAATACATTAATTATGAACTATTTATATGAACTAAACAAATAAACAAATAAATAAAAATATTAAACAAATTGAAAATTAGAATCACCTCAAATTTGTGGAAGCTCCTTCAGAGCCCAATAGTTATGCAGACAAAGAGAGGCAACACACCAAGAAGAATTTGAGAGTGCATATCAGAGAGAAGTTAGAGAGAGAGAGGTGGTGTGGGAATGGTGTGTGGGAATGGGGAGGGGTGAGCCCCCTTATATGGGGGTAATATTTAGGTGACACTTCAAGTGGCACTAATAGGCTTAATCTTAAACCATCAATGCCACTTAAAGTGGCACTAATAGCTTTAGGCAATAATGATCAGCACTAATTCAATGCCACTTCATGTGGCACTTTGATGGGAAACCCACAGTGCTGCATCAAGTGGTGGTTTGCAGATTTTTACACACACCACCACTTTATGTGGTTCTTCTCTAACCCATTTTCCAAATTTAAAAAAAAATAGACCAATAAAAAAACAATAAAACCTATATTGAAAACATGGACGTGAATTATAAATATTTAGAAGAATAAATCTTTGAAACCTTTAAAATGGTGTCTTATTTAAAGATCCCTTATATAAACCCATAAAAATATTCATTTATAAATATTAAAAAAAACATGGACATGGATGATAAATATGTTCCAATAAATACTTACATTTAAACAATCTCAATTAATAATGAAATTACATCTTTTACCCTTACGAAGATAATATCATTATAGAAAGGAAAAATCAATGACTTAATTATGTGTAAAAAATATAATTCCACACCATATAAGTTGGTATACAGTATAAAACAATCATAGGTCATTCACATATATTCTTGGAAAAACATAACCAATGACATAGATATTTAGCTTAATAAAAGAAAATTGAGTTAAGATATCCCTTACATTGGGTTCAACATCCTTCAAATATGTTCAAAACACATGGATAATGGTTTTAATAGAGTTATTAATTTATTATATAACTAAGATCATGTTTATAACACCTTAAAAAAATCTTCTTATAACACTTTTCACCCATTTATTAACAATACTTTGTTATTTCCATTGTTTTAGGTGAGTTCTTTTCATGGTTTCCACAGTCAGTTTATTATGGTCTTCCTTATCTAAAACAAATAATAATCCATAATTAATAATACATATATATATATATCTCATTTTGAACAATTAAACATGAATTTAAACTGCCCATGATTGAGATAAAGTGTAACAAAACCTCATCATCCACAAAGACGGTGAATTGACAGACCACATATGTCAGTTTTGTTACTTAAGAATAAAAGAATAAAATAAGAGATTTTATGATTCATATTACATAATCAAAACAAAATTTTAATATATATATATATGATTCTAGAATTTTCATGAATTATTAGTTTTGAGGTGAGGATAAGGTAAAGTGAAAAATAATTTAAAAAAATAAGAAAAATTTATCTTACATTTTGATTCTTTCCTCCTTGAGAACCTCCTTAGGCTCTTAGAAGTGGTATTTTTGTGAGACCAGAAGCACTAGAGTGTAGTAAGAGATGATGGGAAGAGAAATTGGATGTATATAGGTGAGAAAAAAAAGGCTTAAGGTGATGAAATTCTATGAATGGAGGAGCCTCCTTTTATAATTGAGGTGGGGGGAAAATTAGGAATTACATAAAATATTAAAATATGTTAAGTATAAAAATAGGGTTAAATAATTTAAATAGAGAAATAAATGAAATGAGATCATAAAATAGACATAATATTATCATATTATTGCTTTATCAATAATTTGTTTATATGTAAATAATTTAATAATATATTTTAATTAAGAAAATAATATATGTCGAATTAAACACTATTCATAACCATGACATTAAACACAAGAAAAACTATTTAAAATTCGAATAAATTTTTTATATCATAGAAATATCATATTAATATATTTAAATCTTTAATTAAATTAAAACTTTCAATTATATTATTTATATAAATTTTAATATAATTCATTTTATTTATTCATTACATAAATAATTGTTGCATCATAATTGTTCTAGACATTAGGGTAATTATTTATTCCTTAAAAATTAATAATAAAATTTCATGAAGAATAAAATTTTATTAGATTTAAATACACTAAATATTTTTGAAAAAAAATTCTATAAAACCATAAAATATAATATTATACTAATTAAAAAAATGTGACCACTTGACTTCATTTTGATAAAGAAAATTATGAAGTCCTTAAGGTGATTTAAGTGGGTCAAATATGTTCTTAATTCATATCAAATTTAGTTAATGGTTGGAACAAGATTATATAATAAATCATAAAAAATATGGTTCTTTTATTAATTTGTATAATTTTAATTAAAATCACTTTTTTAATTTTTCTTATTCTTGTACAAGCACTGCATAAATATTGTGTAAGTACTAATATTAATTATTTCATATATAAAATTAAAAATAAATTAATATCATAAAAATAAATGAATTAGGTTCAAAAATAAATCTATATTCGTTCATTATGTATATTTACTAATAATCAAAAGTGGAAAACTTTTTAAATTTGATATTTTTTCTTTTCTTGCTCTTTGTAAGCATTTCACGGGCATATAGGTAAGATTAATATGATAAAACTATAAAATTAGAAATTATTGGGAAAAATAGTAAATTAAAAATAATAATTAATAAAATTTTTATTAAAATAATCTTTAACTCTTAATTATTATTTTTCAGAAACCAAATTTTCTTTGTCACCGTAAAGCAGTTACTATGTCGACAATGGAAATGGTTCATTTATACATATCAAGAAAAATCAAATTTATTTGTTCTAAATTATTTATATAAAAAATTATTTTAAAAAATAATTATATATTTATTCCATAAGTTTAATATATTTTATATCATAAATATATCATTATTTTGTCATAACGAAATACTCTATTTTCTTAAAAATTGTATTTTTACTATTAAAAAAATCAAATATTTCACAAAAATACAAAAAAAATCCTCATAACCAATTTTATA
Organism: Viscum album; assembly: GCA_963277665.1. Taxonomy (NCBI): domain Eukaryota; kingdom Viridiplantae; phylum Streptophyta; class Magnoliopsida; order Santalales; family Viscaceae; genus Viscum; species Viscum album. Next base: position 2,005,926,722 of record OY728126.1, on the reverse strand, counting down.
CATGTATAATTAAAAAATGAACTCTATTTTATGAATATAAATTTATAAATATGAGAAATTATATTTTTAATTAAAATTATCATTTACTAAAAATATACCAATTTTAAAATTATAACCAATTTTATGACACTTCGAAAAATTACCTAATGTGTCATAAAATTATCTTATAGTCATAATACAAAAATATTTATATATTATTCTATTTTATGAAAATATATTTTCTTTTGAATGAGTATATTAATTATAAAAAATTAAATAAACATTTATTTTTCATAAAAATACTAATACTTAATTAATAATTTCTAAAACATATATTTACTTTCAATATGGTATAATTATATCATAGTTTCATTTATAAGATTCCTAAATTTTATTTATACATTCATGATTGAGGTTACTATTCATTTGTATGTTTTACTATTCAAATCATATGGGTAACATTACTATTTAAAAGGGTCAAGTTACTATTAACTAAACAATTAAGTTTATCCTATAAGACTCTAAATGTATTACTGATCAAAACCATGTATGTCTATTTTTGGAAATTTAATTCATATAAGTGAAAAAATTATGTTTCATGGATAGGTTATAACTCTCTATCTTAAATAACTATAATAACACTTGCTTTTTTCATAGAGACTCAGTGTCATATCTATTTAATTATTTATTAAAATTATTCTTAAATCATTATGGTGTTGCATTATCCCCTCCTTCGATAAATTTCAACCTCACAAATTTAAATTTCACTTCAAAAAATAAAAAAGGTTGATACAATAAAATACTTTTGTGGAAAACCAACATCAGAAAATATAGTTCTTAGATAACATTTTTTGTTTCAAGATCATTTCCCTAATGTTGAGAAATTATTTCACTCCATAATAATGTAATGAAATATGAGTAATTGAAACATTTCGATAAACACAATCATATCCGTCAATTGTGCCTTAATTTATTCTTTCTTCATTTCAGGGAATAAGTTTTATCATAGGGTAAAATAATCTCTAAAACCTTATCTAAATAACGAATTCAACCATTTAATAAATGGTTATATTATACAAAATATCATGATCCAACACATTAGAAAGAAGGTCACTGAATTTCCCTAATAAAGATAAAATACAACAAGAAATGGCTCTTAATCATCATATACATGCATGTGAGTACATTGTCCATGTATTCTTTTGAAGTATTAAAATAACTTTAATTAACATAAAACCTTTTTTAATACGTTCATGGTTATTTATTCCTTATATAAAGTATAGAAATTTGGATATATTCCTTAATTTCAAAATGTTGTAGACTCTACCACTTTGTTGATATTCCATTATTTAGATCCAAGATAGAACGTTCTATCAAATTTGAGTTATCCAGGTGAATAATATCTTTATTTCAAAACTGATATCTCGGTGTCAAGAACATATTAAGGGTTTTTTTCCTCAACCATATATTTTACCAAAAGTTTAAATTGCTACTCAGTCACTTTTCCTTAGTATCATTCATCATACGACATCAAATGTTTAATGAAATAGTATTATAGTAAAATCCTTATATATTCTATAATTCTTATAATTAGTACATCACTGATTAAAAATACTCAAAAGACATAATTATTGAATCTAAAAATAAGAATAGTAATCATTCGTATTCACCTGTTGTAGTAGCATAATCTTGACCATGATCCATTTTCTTCTTTTGGTGTATATTTTTTTAATTCATGGGACATTGATATGTGTAGGGTGCAAACTCCTTGTAGTTAAAGAATTATACATTGGAAAACTTTTTCTTATCCTTGTAATCACAAGAATTGTGAACTTTCTCTCCGCACTTGTAGAAAACATCATTTTTTAGGCATATACCAAGTTGTTTCCTTCCACAATTATAACATGTTGGAAAATAATTCTTTCCATTATTCCCTTTATCTATATTTTTCCCAGCTATTATATTCTTCTCATTCTTCCTTTTGAAGCCATATTATATAGAAAACTCTTTCTTCTTCTTTTTAGTACAGGATATTATCTCCTCATATGATGAAAATTTTGGAGAGACTAGTTCCCCTCGATAGACTAGATTAAACCCATTAAAGAAACAATCATTCTTACTCTTTGGATTAATTTCATTGATTCAGTTCTCATTCCTTTCGATAGGAATCATTTAAAAAAAAATTCATACACTAGATTAGATTATTACGTTATGAAACATAATGTATAATCCCAATACTAGTGAAATACTTAATATAAATTTAAAAAATTATATGTAGCTAATATCATAATGATAAATATGGGTTTTTTGTGGAAATATGTCACACCCTAACCATAGGTACTAATTTATTTTAATATTTTCTTGGTCTAGGATATTTCTTGTAAAGGTTTAATATGTGAACCAGTTTAAATTTTTTAATTTATGGAAATCTGGGAGACTTTTAGCATGTTCATAGGAACTATATGGTTAGTAGGAAGCATGTGGACTGGCCCAGGTACTCGTGAAATAGGTTCTGAGAGTGGACCGAAGCTACCACACAATTTAACCATGGTCGGTCAAACTATGCAGGTTTTTCATGAAGCTGATACCAACTTTTCTTGTGGCTACCACATAGTTGGTTCATGGTTTAGTAAACCATGTGTCCAAACCATGCAATCGTTGTAAAATATTTAAAAGATTAAAACCCTAATCTATCATATCCCCCTTTTAATCTAAACTTTAACCCCTCCCCTTGGGTCTACTTTGGACCATGTTAGAGTCCCCAAACCCTCCTCTCTTTGGATCGTCCTCCACTATGGATTCATCTTTGGAGCCCTATGTTGAGTTTCTTAGTTTTTTGTCACCTTTTTATTCCTCTTTCTCCCCTTTTTCCATGATCTCTATATTTCCTTTTTTTGGGATCTTGTATATCCAAACCCTAGAATTTATGATTAATGATTTGGGTTGTTTTTTTTGGAACTAGGCTTCATGGATCTTCCTTGGGGGACTATTCATCCTTTACCGGAAGTTTCATCCCATTTTCTCTCCATTGAGGTAGGTGTTTTTGTCCGTGTCCATTCTTAAGAAATATTTTGATGCTTCGGTGATCTAAATTAATTTTTAAACACGATTAAAATACCCATGATACTCTTCACCATCTAATTACTGTTTTTTTAAATTATTAGAATTTATTAAAAATGGGTTTTAAGGTGATTCTCCATATAGGCCTATGTTGGTATGCACTAATGGTGTTTGATAAAATGCAAGTTTAGCCTTTAAAGTAGAATCTCATTATTTTATTGGTCTGTTCTCTTAGAATTGTTTTATTAAATGTATTGAATTCTAATTTGAGCCTTGTATTTGTAATGGGGTGACTTTTATAATTTTTATGTAAAAATTCCTTCTTGGTTCATAAATGTATGTATTCATTTTTAGTGATTATGTGAAATCATCGATCTTGGTTTGGAATCATTTAGAGATTTTTAAAGTTGTTTTTTGGCATTTTAATGGACAATTAGAGTGTTCCATTAGATGTGAATTCAATTTAAGATGGAACTTTAAAAAACTTCTCCCTTTCTTAGGATTCTTATTCAAACTCTTGGTCTTTCAATAAATGTCTCATTGGCTAAAGTGATTCTTTCAAGTGGTTTTGAATTTTATGTCTGAATTCATATCACATTTGGTACTTTAGGAGGGATGGTTGGATTCTAAATGATACAGAAACTTGTTTGGAATATTTAGTTATTTTGTAGATTATCATCTTGGTTTCGAAATAGTGTTTAAAGTGGAATTGGTTTGGAAAATGTAACGTCATGTTTGGAAAGTGTTCATAGATGTAGTGTTTCTCATGGTCTTGAAAATGTTTTGTAAATATTTTTGGTATGTGCATTTGTATTTGTAAAATCAAGGGTCTGTTTAGACATTTATGATTTTTTTAAATTAATGGTTAAATGTTTATATGATGTGATGGCCTAGTTGGAACCTTTGATACTGTGATGTATTGTGGGAACACATATTGGGGATTTCTCTATATGGGTTATCATATTGGTGGTGTCTATTTTTGGGGATGGAATGTGTGGGGATGACGGGTAAGATGAGTCACACATATGAGGGCCTCCTACTTATGTAGTATTCTTTTACCATGGGTCCATGGGTTCCATTTTGAGGATCGAGCGATAGTTTCTTATCGACCTCACTTATATGGATTGGTACCCCCTGTATATTCTGAGAGACTATGGGGTTTATTCCACTAGATTGGTCAGTTGAGAGCGGCCAGTTGGTTATAAAATATATATCTTCACCATATGCCAGAAGGTTGTTCGGAATCGAGTACATGCAGGTATTTCTCATGGGATGTTTATGAAAACCCCATGGTTTATTATCTGTAATTGTTTTTGTATATTTTTTTTCACATGGTTTTATGTTTATTCTACTAGTGTATTTTCATCACAACCTAATATCCCTCTATTTGAATTTTGGTTTTATTAATTGGTAAACTCTTATTTGAAAATAGAAATGTGGTATGGGTTGTTTTAAAAAGAAAGGAAATGATATTTATTAAAATAAGAAAAACATATTTTATTAAATGTATTTTAGAATAGTGTTAATTGATTGTTTTTTTGAAATTAAGTGAGTTGATTATTCGGTTGTTTCCTACAATTCTATGAGGCTCACACCCTACTTGTATCATTTGTTGTCGGTAGACCCGAACTATTTTACAAGTCCCCCTTCTCATCTAGATTTTTCATTCATGTTTCTTTTTCATTGGAGCCGGTTGGTTGGTGGACGGTGGTGGACACAAAGTCACTAGGAAATCATGGTAGCATGGATCTATTTTAGTTTTGTTATCTGTTTTATATTTAGTTTCTTTTTTTTTCAGTTGTATCTTGTAATTGAATCTATTTGTACATTTACTTGAGATTCACATTTTGGTTCTTCTTCTTGTTCAGTTTCATTTTATTAATCATGTTTATTATGATGAAATTGGTCCTAGTTGAATTTCATTTGATTTCCAACACTGTTTGGAAACCTGTATGGATCCGAAACATCATTCAGGTTATGCCACAGACTGGGTCAGGTGTTGGGACAGATGGAATCATGGGATGGTTCTTGAAAAAATGTTATCATATGAGGTTATTTTTAATTTGGGTGTTTTTTATATTTGATACTAGGACTTTAGGGTCTTAAGAGGAAGGATATGGATTGGTTCCTGATCACCACCACTCATGATAAGACCAATGTTACCAAAGGTAATTTAGGATTTGAGTCTTTTTTCTTTACTTTGGATTGATGGATGATAATGGTGGTGATATGGTGTCATATTATGATCTCAAATGGTGTAGTCACTCATGTGATTTCTATGTGCACGGTTCAATGTCCTCTAAGGGTTATTTCTTACTTGGTGCATGGCTCACTACCATGTCATCGGGTTACGCATGATTACTAGTTCCTCCTTCTTGTAGTTTTTCATTAGTTGTGTCTTGTTTTAGTCATGGGTTTTTGTGAGTAAGCCTCTGAAATGAATCTGGTTTATGAAAATTGAATTTATTTTTTTCAAGTTGTTTTTTAAATTAGTAAAATGTGTTTTAAGGAGAATAATTTTGGATTGGGAATTTGGTGAATTCCTGGGTTTTGGCAATAAAATATTGAGAGTAACCCTTGGTGTTACTTATGAGAATTTTCATATGTGTGGGTGTTTATGGAAAGATAATATTGTCAAGAATCGATTTAAATGAATGAAAACATATGCAGTGGTTCATAGGATTCCATCGGTGTGTATCTAAAACTAAAGTATTAGCCTTGTTTTTCTAAAGTGATTTGAAAAGAGGAAAATGAATTAATTTTTTTTTAATGTGGGTTTTCTTTTGTGGAATGTAAATTTTAGTTTGGAAAGTATCCTTGAAATAATGTGGTTTTGAACATTAAAATGGAAATTATGTTTTTGAAAATAGGATATTGGTTCTGTTTGGCTTGCCTTTGGCTTGTGTTTGGCTTGTAAGCCAACTATTTTGGCTCAAGTGTTCTTTTTTTATTGTGCTTCAGTTTTGATGTTGGTTTTGGTTTTCTATTTCCCTGTTGTTTAGAAAATGTTTCCCAAAAAGTTCTTATTGGTTTATAATGATTCATGCCCATTTTATGGTTCTCCTATGTCGTTTCCAATCCATCATGGTGATCGATGTGTGTTAGAGTTAGTTGAGTACCTTGAAGAAGTAGATAGTGTCTTCGGATCATTCGGAACTCTAGAATATATTAGAGTTCATGATATTTTGGTGTTGTTTGAGGGTACATATTTGGAAAAATAGGAATTTATTTCCCCAACATTGATGAAAATTGGGATGATGCTGGACGTTTTAAGTCCGTGTTTGTCCGATGGTTCATACCTGAGGAGGTGAAGATGAAGAAAAGGGAAGAACTCAGGGGTGTTCAGAAAAGAGGTAGGAAGGTAAATGCCTATGTATAATGTATCAAGGAGTTGGTTTTCATATATGTTGATGTATATTAATAGGATCTATTAAAGACTTTTATTTTCATTAGATTCATCATCCAGAGATCAAGGAGTGAGTCCTCTCCTCCAAGGATCATATTTTTGAGAAGCTAGTCAATGAAGCATTCTTAGTTGAATTAGTTTCTAAAGCACAAATATTTGGTAATCAATTCTCTAATTTGGATCATAAGGGTTTAACATTTTATGATAGGGGTGTTCTAGATGAACCTATTTCTGAAAGGTCCCCATCATTGGTTCTGGATTCCAGGTCATCAGATTGTTCACTTGTGTGCCACCAGTGTGTCTAGTTTGGGAATTTGAAGCTCTCTTTTTTGCATCCCTCAAAAGAGAAATCATTATTATAGACATTTTGTTCATTTAGGGATGTTCTTTCAGAATCATTTCTTGAAGAAGGAGTTGGGATCAGCGGATACTAGTACATGACTATGAGGTAGTGGATGCTTTGATCATTAGGGTCGTAGCCATAGGCCTCATAGTAAAGTTTGTATATATTCATGAGTTTTTGGGGATGTGTGAAACCTTGGACCAATTTTTTCCTCCCATGTTGTGATGGAAATGTTTGAAGATTCCTTTTTAGTTCATGTTATTTTTTATGCCCATAATTTCATTTTAATGGAATTATGGGCTATTCTATATAAATGGTTGTGTTCAAATGAAAGTGGATTATAAAATCATTTATTTTTGTTCATATGCATTTAACCCTTGTTTTGGTTAGTTTAGGTTTTAGTTTTTCTCATTTAGAGATTTTCACGTTTTGTGCAATCATGGGATGGTGTTTTCAGTCTGGGTTTGAGTTATTTTTGTGATTTTTCCCTAGTGTTGGGGGTTCAGCATGTGTGGGATATTTTCAGTGTGGGATGGGAATTCCACTATATGGGTTTCTAGGTGTATTGGGTTTCCATGTAGTGGGATTCTCTTTTAAGTGTTGGTGGGGGTGGTTTTGGTTTATGTGGAGAAATTATATGAGATTCATGTTGGGATTTCTCACATTAGACGACTTGAGGTAGAGTGGTTGGGGTTCCCATGTAGGTTTGATCACATTGGGGTTGAAATGTGGATTATATTAGATGAGTTCTTATGATTGAGACAATCCTCTCTTGTTCTCCCCTCATAATTATATTTTTGTTTATTCCTGATTAGTTAAATGTGACTTTTGGGGAGAAAGGGCACCCTAAGGCTCATGGTTTCTTTCGGTCTTGATCGGGCATGTAATCAAGTTTTAATTATCCTTCAGCCTAGTGACTTTCTAGGGGAATAATGTTCCCATAGTGGGAGTAATTGTTACACCCTAACCTTGGATAATCATTTATTTTAATATTTTATTCGTCTTGGATCTTTTTTTTTGAGGATCAGGTTGATACATGGTTTAAATTTTTGAATTTTTGGAAGTTTGGGTGATTTTTAGCTTATAAAAGGGAACTACACGATTAGGGGAAACCATGTAGACTTGCATCGGTACGTGTGCAGAAGGTACTGAGGGTGGAAAGAAGAAACCACATAGTTTGAGTGTGTCCAGTCAAACTATTTTAGTTGGTCATGTGTTCAGTACCTTCTTAGGAAGTGGCTACCACATGATGGTCACAATGTGTGGTAAACCATGTGGAAAAACCATGTGATCGGCGTAGAAATTTTAAAAGATAAAATATATAATCTTCCCTCTCCCCCTTTCTACCCAAAACCATATCACCTCCCTTTGGGTTGAATTTGGTGCATGAGAGTGTCCCCAATCCCTCCTCTCCCAATCTCTTCCTCAAATAAGAATCTATCATTGAAGTCCTAAGGTGAGTTTCTCGGGGTTTTATCCCCTTTTTCCTCCTCTTTATTCCATTTTTCCTTGATCTCTCAGTTTCTCTTTGATGGGATCTTGGTTGGATGAACCCTAGCAGTTAGGGTTACGGCATTGTGTTGTTTTTATTAGATATTGGGTGTATGGATCATCCTTGGTGGAGTAGTCTTTCTTCTCCAAGACTTTCATTGCATTCGCACTCCATCGAGGTAGGTGTTTCCATATGTGTCCTTTCTGAAGAAACCTTTTGATTCTTGGGTGATCTCGATTATTTTTTAAATATGATTCACATATCCATGATACTCTTGGATAGCTCATTATGGTGTTTTCAAATTAGTTAAATTTATTAAAAATGGTTTTTGGGGAGATTCTCTATATAGACCTATGTTAGTTTGTAATAAATGTGTTTGATAAAATGCCAATTTTGCATTTGAACTAGAATTTCATTATTTTAGTAGTTTTTCCTCTGGGATATGTTTTATTAAATGGATTTAATTTTTATTTGATCCTTGTATGTGTAATGGGGTGAATATTATAATTTGGTTGGAAAAAGGCCCTCTTGGGTTATAAATGCTTGCTTGCATTTTCGGTAATTATGTGAAATCATTGGGCTTGGTTTGGAAGCAAGTGGTGATTTTGAAAATATTTGTTTGATATTTTCAGGGACAATTGGAGTGTTCCATTGGATGTCGGCACATCCATGGGAGAAAAATGTGCACACGTGGACATGAATTAATATAAATATAGAACATTAAAATACTTCTCCATTTCTTGTCTTTATTCTTCAATCTCTTTGTATTTCAATAAATTCATATATTTCCCAATTTATTATTTCAAGTGGTTTTATAGTTTATATTTGAATTCATGCCATGTTTGGTAATTTAGAATGGATGGTTTTTTATAAATGGTACAAAGTCATGTTTTTCATCTATGGTTATTTTTTGGATTTTGATATTGGTTTTAAAATAGTATTAACAGTGGAATTTGTTTTGGAAATATAAAGGATTTTTAGGACATTATTAATCCATGTGGGGTTTCTCATTATCTTGAAAATGGTTTGGAAATGTTATTCGTAATTTCATTTGAATGTGTAAAATCAAGGGATTGTTTGGAAATTTAGCATGTTTTTAAAGTAATTATTAAATGTTTTTATGATGTGATGGCCTGAATGGAACCTTTGATAGTGATATGTATAGTGGGAACTTCTATTGGTGATTTCCATATAGATGATATCATATAGGTGGTGTCCATGTTTGGGGTAGGAAGGTGTGGTGACGATAGGTAAGTTGATTCACGTATGTGAGGTCCTCCTACATACACAGTATACTTTTACAATGAGTTAATGGGTTTCTTTTAGAGGATCGAGTGACTATTGCTTATCATCCCCGATTATATGGGTCAGTACCCAGTAGATTTGTTGAATGTTCTGATGGGTTGTTCCACTATATTTTTCAGTTGATGGTGGGTAGTTGGTTATTGAGAAGTGAGCTTCACCATATTACAACAAGTGTTTCTAAACCGAGTATGTCCAAGGATTTCCTAGGGATGTTTAGGAAATTACCATGGTTTATTATCTATAATTTTTTGTTTATAATTCTTATCACTAGTTTTTTTATTTATATTTCTTTTATTTTTTCATCACGTCCCAATAACCCTCTGTTTGGATTTTGGGTTTTTATATCGTAAAATCTTATTTGAAAATATTAATGTGGTATGTGTTGTTCTAAAATGAAATATAATGATTTTATTAAAATAAGAAAAACATATCATCATAAATGTATTTTAAACTAGTGTTAATTGATTGTTTTTGGGAAATTATATTTATGAATTCTCTGTTGGCTTCCTACTGAGATGTGAATCTCACACCCTATTTGTATTATTCAATGTCGGTAGACCCGAACTATTATGTAGGTCCTTCTTCTCGTACATGTTCTTGGTTCATGAACATGTCGTTACAGCTAGTCAGTTGGTGGATGGTGGTGAACATGAGGTCAAAGGGATATCACGGTAGCGTGGATCTATTTTAGTTTTTTTCCATAGTTTTGTATTTAGTTTCTTAATTGTTTGGTTGTCTCTTGTAACTGAATTTGTTTATACATTTATTTGAGATTCAGTTTTTGTTTCTTCTTCTTGTTCATTTGAATTTTTTTTACCCATGTTATTAGGTTGAAATCATTCCCACTTGGATTTCATTTGATTCCATACATTAGTTACGAGCCAGTGGGGATCGGGAACACCCTTGGAGCCATGCTGTAGACCGTGTGAGGTGTTTGGTTGAATGGCATCCCGTCCTGGTTCGTTACAAAATGATTATATTTAAATCCTTAGTAATGGTTGGTTCTAAAAATGTAAACTGTCCAAATAATATCCACTGGGAGTGTCAAACCAAGAACACAATAAGATCCATTTTAATGTAGCAGGTTACCCATAGTCAGACTTAGGACACCTTTTCATAGTTGTTACCCCTAGGTACATTTGTTCAGAAACCATGTCCACTTGTAATATCCCGATAGGTATGTATTTCTTGGAATACCCACATGATCTCCACCTTACCAAAATTATAGGATGTTCTTCAATACATATCCTTTATTTTTATATTACGGTTTTGTTTTATAAACTATATTTTCTAAATCCAGTTTCCACAGTTGTTGCTAAAAAAAATTTGATGCCAACTATAAATCCTCAACACCAAAATCCCAGATCAAGTGCATTATTTTATTATATTGGCATTATTACAAGGAATAGAATCCTGAATGACCATTCATTTTAGCAGTCTTAGAGGACCATATTACATTCATCATGCACTTAATAAATTAAGAAAATAAAATAAAACATTATTTAGTATAAAATAAAATAAATTTCATCATTGAAATATTATTCAAAGTTTTCTTCTTCATAACCTAGGGAAAGTAAATATAAAGAAGTGGTGAGCTCAGATACCCAATAAGGGTAATTAATATAGAGACATCATAAATAATAATTCATGGTGAATAACTAAAGGACACATGCCTTTAAAACATAATCTTTAGCATAATATGGTTGGAATAAATGCTCGATAAATTATTCCTTAATAAAACATTACCATGGATATTGTACTAGTGGAATAATCACATGGACTATCAAATGTTATTCTCATAATGATGCAATGTGTAACGCCTCAACCCCAAAAACCCAAAGTCAGTGCATTATTTTTATACCTTGGCATGATTCTAAGGAATAAAATCCAAAAGGACTGATCATTTTAGCAGCTTTGGAATTCCAAATTACATACATGATACTCATATTACTTTAGGGAATATATAAAATACAACAAGATACAAAAAAAGATGAAATAAACAACATCCATGAAACACATATAAAGGATTCCTCTTAAAAAACTGGGGAAAGGAAAGATAATAACAATGATCTTAAATACTCATTACGTGTTACATGAAGAAATAAAAATTGAATTACAGTTAATAAGGAATAGAAATTATGTAAAGTTAAATAACATAAAAAAACACATTCCACCAATATTCTATGAGTGAAAATGCATCCATAGATTTTTTCACAATGAAAATATCATGGAAAGTAATAAATGAGTATTGAATAAATAATATTATTATCTATTTTATGTAATGTATCTTCAAAAAACCATTGAGAAAGCATAATTATGTTGGTAGAAACCCATCTGATTCTGTTGGGAAACAAACACAAAGGTTTTTTCGCCAACTGTTTTATCTAATTGGACCAATCGATGCATTGAGGGTCTATAGCGGGCCACTCCCACCACTAAAATTATAAATCATTCTTCATATATTGATTTAATTCAAGAAAAATATTCTTTTTATATATCTATATTGATAAGATGATATTGATTCATCAATATTTCCCCAGTTAAAACAAATTTCAAAATAATCTTTATATGTAAAATGGAATACAACTAAGACAATAATCATATTCATGATACAAGAATATGGGTATTTAAAAGAAATAAAAATTAAAATTAAAATTTATCTGAAATGGTTAGTAAATACACCACATAAGAATTATAAGGTGCACAATACAAATTAATTCTCAAAAAAATGTAATTTGAGACAAAGTCCTTTACCTTAATTCCCACATATATTTATTGTGTTTTCACATCCTGAACAACAATATTATATTTATTAAAATAATTATAAAAAATTGGATTATAGTTATTTTTATAACTATTTATCAATTATAAAAAATTTACTATATTTATAAATTTTTATTGAAGAAAATTAAAGTGTTTGATATCATGTTTTACTTAAAAAATACCAGTTTTGAAAAAAAAATTAAATGTAAATTTTAAATTAATTTAATTAAATTTAAGAAAAATATAATGAATATAATTATATGTTTATACATTATATATATTTTATAACATCCAACCTTGATTATGGTTTTATGTTCTGATATGGAAATGTCACCATATGTTGTTGATCGCCATTGACAGAACATTAATGACAGAGTCGGAAGAATATGTTTTAAAATTTTATATATAGTAGTATCACACTTAAAGATTGTTAAAATAATTAATATATATTTAATTTACTTACTAATTAATTCCTATAATGATTGTTTATGGAAATTCTGGTGTAAAAATTAAGAGGAAGCATAACCCGAAAGAAAAATGGGGGTCTAGGAATGTTTGTTTCCTTGTTTTTAATGATCGGTTTTCTTATTTATATGTAATGAAGTTCATGTAAAATGGGTAAAATTTTAATGAAATGGAATTATTAATAAAATAGATAATTTAAAATTGTTATATTTACAATTTTTTAAAATTGTATGATTATGAGTCATCAGATAAACATTTAATGATAATTGCTTATATTATTTTTGGTGTTTTTTCGATCATTAAATGACAATATTGTATAATAAATTAATATTTTGTATATGTAATGGTTATATATATGTTAAATATGATGTAATAAATACATAATAATCTGGATCAGCCATAAAATTGTGTTTATGTGCAGCCTTGTAGGATAAATTGAAGAAAAAAAATTTCTCATCCATGAAAGTTGTAAACTAGCACCGCACGTGCAATGATTTCATTTTTAAAATAAAAGAGAGAGAGACAGAGAGAAAGTATTTTCATGATGTGTATTCAAATAACTTGATATCATTTCAGTATATATATAATACTAGTGTTATCTTGATCATTTAGACATAGGGGTTGAGGAGGGCATAATAAAGGAAAGAACTTGAAACGAAAATAAATGGAAAAGGAAGTGGATTTTACCTCTTGAATACTCCATGTGAACCCCCTTATGGAGAGGGGTTTTTGGAATTTTGGTAAGACCGAGATCTCATGGAAATGTGGAGATACTAGGGAAGAGGTTTTGGGAAGAACATTTAAAATCTTCAAGGATGTTATGAGTTAGGAGAAGAGGGGTTGAGGGTAGTTTTTTTAGTGTAGGGGAGGGGTCATTTATCATTATTTTATTCATTATTTTTTTATTTTTCTCCAGAAAACCAATAGTGTTGATTATTATGACTTAATACAATTATAAGTACATTTTATTTCCAACCATGGGTTCTTAAATCATCCTAAAATCACATACGATTCCATAATTTATGTATTTATCATTTATCATAAATTATCGTATTTTACAATTCACCAAAAAATAAATTATTTCAGAAAAATATAAAAAATTCACCATACCCATTTCATGACATGCAGAATCCATAAATGAACTGTATTTTATGAAAATATTTTTTCTAAATATGATAATTATATTTTTTAATTAAAATCATCATTTACTCAAAATATATAGTTTTCAAATTTATAACTCAATTTATTACACTCTAAAAAATTAACTAAGGTCTCACAAACATATCTTAAAATAATAATAAAAATAAAAAATTATGAAAGTAAATTTTCTTTTGAATCATAATATTAATTATAAAATTAAAAAATAAAAATTAAATTTTATTTAAATACTAATACTTAATTAATAAATTTTAAAACATTTATTGACTATAATTGTATCATACATTCACATATAAGATGCCTAATTTTTTTTACACATTCATGGGGGAGGTTACTATTCCTTTGGTCAATTTACTATTCATAAGGGTTATCTTACTATTCATAAGGATACTATTACTATTTAAAAAGGGTCAATTTACTATTCACTAAAAAAATTAGTTGATCTTATCAGACTATCAGTATCATATTGACCATAACGGTGTATATATATTTTTAAATTAAATTCACAGAAGTGAGAAAATTATGTTTAATAACCAGGTTATTATAATAAAAAATTAATTTTTGGTAGAGACTCTGTGATTTTATCATTAAATTCTATAATAAATTTATTTTAAATCCTTGGGGTATTACATAATTTATTATATGGGAAAACATAAACATACTGTCAAGGCATAGGCCAATACACTATACATAATCTGGTAAGACGTGAGCCCATACCCAAACTAGTTTGCCTCATGAAACCTACCGATTCATAGAGGGTCTATAGAGTTCCCAACTCTACACTTACAAAATCCAATTAATTCCTCATTTGAGAGGGTTGAAACATAATCAACATATACATTCACATTGAAACTAATATAGGAAATGTAAATAAATTTCCCTAATCAGTAAAAATAATCACTAATCATTTAGAATAATACGGTGAATGTTATCAATGTAGCACATCCACAGTCAAAATGAATCATAAACCATTAAATGAAATATGGTAAATTATAACATAGAAGATAAACCTAAATCAAACATAAGATCCAACAATTGATGTTGGCATTGATGAAAATACTCTAATAAATTCCTTAAGATTTCTTGGGGAAATACCCTTTCTTATATTGAAAGAATTTATTCAAAGGCCATACATTTATAGAATAAGACATCTAAAAAGGTATTTTTTTAATAAAAGTATCCCATAAAAATTAGGAAAATTGGAGAGAAATTATAAAATTAACATTTTAAAATATCCATGTCCATATAAATAAATCAATAAAACCCTTATTGAAAACATAGATAAGAATGAGAACTACTTAGAAGAATAAATCTTCAAAGACATTTAAAACAATGTTTTCGTTAAATAGTCCTTACATAATACCATAAAAGTATTCCTTTTGAAAATATTTAAAAAACCAGGACATGTATGATAAATATGTCCTATTAAATACTTTCTTATAAATAATCTTAGATAATAATGAGATTATGAAATTAAGTCTTACAAAGATCGTATCATTAGAGTGAGGAAAAATAAATGACATAGTTATGTGTAAAAAATATAAATCCAAAAAATTTAATTTGATATACATTATAAAAAATAAAAGTTCATTGACACATATTCATTGAAAAACATAACCAATAACATTGATGTTTATCTCACAAAATGGAAATTGAGTTAAGATATCACTTACATCGGGTTAAAATCCCTTAAAATTAGATCAAATCACCTGTATAAATTTTTTCATAGTGTTATTAATTTAATAAATAACTAAACTCATGTTTATAATACCTCATATAATGTTCTTAAAACATTTTCAAGACATTTATTGAGGATATTTTTTCATTTCCATTGTTTCTGGCGTGTTTTTTTCATGGTTTCCAAGGTCAACTTATTATGGTCATTTTTTAAAAAATAAATAATAATCTAGAATTGATAACACATATATATACATATATATTAATTTCATTTTTAACAATTAAATGTGAATTAAAATATCCCATTATTGTAGTAAAGCGAAATGAAAACACATCGTCCACAAAGGAGGTGAATTGACATACAATGGAAGATGATTTCATTATTTAATAATAAAAGAAGAAAATAAGGGATTTTATGATTCATATATCATAAAAAACAAAATTTCACTATATATATGGTACGTTAATTTTAATAAATAATTGTATAGAAGGTGATGATAAGGTATAAGTGAAAAAGAATTCAGAAAATAGGAAAACAAAATCTTACCTCTTGATTCAATTCCCCTTGAGAACCTCCTTTGGATCTTGGAAATTTTCTTTTTGTGAAACCATAAGAACTAGAGTGTTGTAGGGATGTGGACCACGTAAATTTTCAGAATATAGGTGAGCATGGAGACTTAAGGTGATGAAATTTTGTGAGGGGAGGAGCCTCCTTTAATAATTGTTGTGAGAGGAAAATTAGGTAATCCTAAAATATAAAGATATGTTAATTCTAAAAATACAGATAAAGACTTTCAATAGAGCTATAATTCAAAGTGTATCACAATTTTGATATAATATTATCATATTTTTATTTTCTCAATTATTTTTTAATTTTTAAATAATTTAAAAACATATTTTAATCTTGAAAAATAATTTATGTCAAATTAAACACTATTCATAACCATGAATTTAAAAAAAATAACAAAAAGTATAAAATCTGAATACTATATATTATTATAACCTAGACATATCATATTAATATATAATTTTTTTAATTAACTTTAAAATAAAATATTATATTTATTTTATTATTTTTAATTTCATTAATTAGATGCATTCATTAATTAAATAATTATTTTATTATAATTTTCCTAACCATTGGGGTAATCATTTATTCCCTAAAAATTTAAAATAAAATTTCATGAAGAAGATAAATTTTTTATATTTCAATACACTACATATTTCTGAAAAATTATTGTATTAAACCATACAATGAAATATTATACTAATTAAGAACTCAAATGTGACAACTTGACATCCTTATGATAAAGAAAATTATAAATTATTTAATGTGATTCATGTAGGTCCAACATGTCCCAAATTATAATAAAATTTTCATAATTGTAGACACTTTTTTATATAATTTTTTTCAAAGATATGGGTATTTTAATATTTATTATAATTTTAATTAAGATACTTTTTTATATTACTTATTCCTGCACAAGCACTACATTAAAATTTCATAAGCATTAGTGTTAATTATTATGTATATAAAATTAAAAATAAATTAATATTATAAAAATAAATTAATTAGGTTCTAAATAAAATTAAATATTCATTCATTTTGCATATTAACACATATACATAACAAGACAACTTCTTAAATTTGTTATTTTTTCTTTTCTTGCCCTCTACAAGAATAGCTGAGACATTTGGATAAGATTAATATTATACAAATATAAAATATGAAATTATCAGAATTTTTTTTAATTATACATAATAATTAATAACAAGATTGTGAAAATATTCTTTAGCAATTAATTTTTATTTTTACAGAACCAAATTCTCTTTGTCATCACAGCGCGGGCACTACGTCGACAATGAAAGTGGTTCTTTTTTACTTATCAAGAAAAATATAGTTTATATATTTTATATAATTTCTATAAAAAATTTCTCGTATAAATTAATTATTTATTTATTCCATAAGTTTAACAAATTTTATATCATAAAAATCTCTTGACATTATAAAAAAACTACCATTTTTTCATAAAAACTGTAGTTTTTACTATTCCATAAAAATTTATCTATTTACAAAAAATCCAAAAAAAATAATCAAACCATTTTAAAAATTTATAATTTTAAATCATATATTTTATAAAAATAATTTTATAAATATGATAAATTAAATTTTTAATTAAAATCCTCATTTACTCAAAAAATAAAAATTTTAAAATTATAACTGATTTTAAGGTACTTGAAAAAAATTAAATAAGGTCTCATAAAATTATCTTCGAGTCATAATACATCAAAATATTAAATAATTATTTTCTTTTACTAAAAAATTCCTTTGAATCATTATATTAATTATAAAATTTGAAATAATAATTTATTTTTTATAAAAGTGCTAATACTTAATTAATAGTTTCTAAAAAAATTATTTACTCATGCAATGATATAATTATATCATGATTTCATTAATATGATGTATAAATTTTATTTATACTTTCATGGGTGAGGTAAATAATCATTTGGCCATTTTACTATTCATAATGGTTATGTTGTTATCTATAACGGTATCATTACTATTTAAAAGGGTCAAATTACTATTAACCAAAAAATTAAGCTAATTCTATCAAGCTCTAAATATATTCATTATCACAACTGTGTAGATATTTTTTAAGAAATTATATTCACAGAATTAGAAAAATTATGTTTACTGGCTAGGTTATTAATTTCTTATTTAAATAACTATAATAACAAAGTGTTATTTCTCCGAGACTCAATGTTTTCTGTTTTAAATTCTATATGTAATTTATTCATAAATACTTTGGGTGTTACATTGATCATTTTTCATATGTATATGAGGGATTTTGGTTTCACCTAGTTATCCATTTTGAAGTTGTTTACTTTCCTATATTAGATGTTAGTCTATTTTGATATTCCTTTTGATTTTATTTTGGTTATTTTAAAAAATTAAATTCAAGTGAAATATATACATATATATATATTATAATTCATGTTTATGGTTTTTATTGATGGTTTTATTAATATTATTTATTTCAAGTGTGATTCTTATGCCATTTCATATTTTGATATATGTTATATTTAAAAAATATTTTTTCAATGGTGTGATTATTCTAATATATACATAGGTCATGTGAAATTATGAGTATGAATCTATTACATTGTTTTGTTTTTAAATTAGAAAAAATCATTCCTAGTGAGAATTGTTGATTCCTTTTGAACTTATTTTCAACCTAAGGGGATTAACAACCTAATTTAGGATTAAATAAAGTCATATCATGTACCATTAGAGGATTACCGAGATTGTTTTTTTATACTTTTTATCCACATATCACATTTTTTATTGTTTATAACATGGATATTTTAAACATTATGGTTAAAAGTTTTGAATTTTTCCACCCTATCCATCCATGTGTGTAGGTTCTTCTGAAATTTACGGTATTGATCAGTAATAGAATAGGAGAAGTGATGGAGAATCATGGATGGTATATCTACAGGGATTGAAGAAGAAAAATCAATACGATAGTGGGAGATTACAATATGAATATAGAATATTGGTTCCCATGGTGATGTGAATCATGATTGTGGGAGGTTTTTTAGAACTAGATTGAAGGAAAGTGGGGGATGTAGTGCCCTGGTTGTGTGATTTGGTAAAGTAATATGATGGGTAGGGACTTCTATTGTTGGATATGTCTCCTTGTTTGGTAGATCAACTAGGAAAGATGGATGTACCATCTCATCCATCTATGTAAGAGATATCCATAAGCAATTTAACCGAAATACTCTTGATTGAAGCTCTTAATAGACCTAGGGGTAAGTGGGATTGAAGACTAAGAACATATTCTGTTTAATTAGGAAAAAATGTAGGTTATGTCACAACCCATCCTCGGGGCCCATTCCATGAATACCCCAAGCCCGCCTTCCATAGGACAGGGGTTAGCGACTAGCACCAAAGGCGTAAATCTTGATAAAAGGGAAGGCATTGACTTTATATGAGGAAAAAAACACAATAGTGTACGCAAGCTGGAGTAAACAAAAAGTAAACTGAGTATGAAAGAAAGTGCTAGAATGTAAATGGGCCAGAATACAAACCCAACTAAAAGTACATTACAACATTAAAAAAAGAACATCTGCAGTAAAGTAAACCAACAACCACTGAGTCATCCTCTGGATATCCCACCTAAAGGGTGGGTACAAATGGTCTACTCAGCTCCTTGAGTCCGTCTCTCCACTCCGTGTACATCCCACCTGATAGTCCACCTCCAGATATTGTCCCACTCCACAAGCCTCAACCACGATCAGCGATGTCTATTGTCTGTAACATACACAACATAGTGCGGGTATAGCCCGTGCAGGGGTGAGTACAGGATATTCAGTAGGGACCCCGATACCCTCGAAGATCTCCAAGAACCCACAAAAGATAAATCAAAATGAATAGTTACAAACACAAAGGATCAACCAACTCTACTTAGGTATATACCCATACATATACCTAATTCACCAATTCTAGTTCGACTCCAACTCAAGAACCCAAGTACAACCCAGTCCACACAGGAAAGCACAACCGAGTCCACAATGGAAAGCACAACCTAGTCCTCACAGGAAAGCACAACCCAGTCCACACAGTAAAGTAAGTCAATCACATCGATGATAATGGCTGAAAGTCAAGACACATCTCACATAGGTATACTACTCACGAAGAGGGGTGGAGATGATAAATGTAGCCTCTAAATCATCTCCCCTGCCGAACCCATGAAGGATCCAAGTACAGTAGTCATCACTGCTGAACCCACATAGTATCCTAGTACAGTAACCATCACTGCTGAACCCACATAGGATTCAAGTACAGTCGTCGTCATCGTCAGAGTCAGAACCAGCTCCAGGGTTCCCGCACATAGCACGCTCGATTTCGGGAGGGTCCGCTCCACGAGCCAAGAGGGTTTATACATCAACTATCACAATGTCTATAGTTGATGTATCCCGTAGTTTCGTCCCACGTCATAAGGGAAAAACCAATCAAAACGTTCCCAAGTCACGGAGAACAAGACGACCAAGACATTTCCCTAAAGTACACGGCGTGTAGGTAAGAAAAACACGTCGTGTCATCAGACACCGAGTACTGCCCATGTGAAATGGCATGTGTCACATGTTTAGTCGTGTAGATAAGTAAGTACACGACATGTGGTTTGGTTACACTTCGTGTCCAAACCTCTAGGGTCGGTTCTATTTGTGTTGGCCATGCCTGGCTGTGTGGTGGTGTACATGCCCGTGTACTCCACCCCGTGTCTGTGTATTCCCGAAATACACAACAAGTCATCACGAAGCCACTTCTGCCATGGTGAAGGTAGTACCTTCCGTGCCACTTGGCCATGGGGTTCTGCCCGTGTCCATGTATCTCCCAGATTACAAGCTGAGCCTCGTGAAGCTGCTTCTGCCTTTCTATGAGGAGAATACACATCGTGTTACTTGGCCGTGTATTTCTGTCTGTGTCCGTGTATTTTCCCTAAATACATGCCATGTCCATCGAAGTCTCCGCTGTAAAATAGTGGGGAGAGTATATGCCGTGTGTCTAGAGTCCCACACCATGTGTTACTTTTCTAACGTCCGAAACGGAAGCTACAGTACACTTGTACTACAGGGCGTGTGCTCTTGGAGGACACGCCCTGTATTTTGGAATTTTCCAGAAACAACGCATCTGGACAACATGCCTTCTGAGGTGTTCGTTCTTTGTTCCGATGATCCGATTTCTATGAAACTTACGCTTCTAGGTCGCCCCGATGCTCTGAGGTCGTTTACGGTGTTTTCAGGTATCTGATTGGCTCTGAAGACATAACTTGATTCACCGCTCAAGAAAGGCCAAAGAATTCTAGAAATTCACAAGAACGGCGGAGGAATAGGACTGTGTTACTTTGGTCCGGTCCCTTCCTCATTATTCTGATAACAATCAGTTTAATAGGAACAACAAAATGGAAGGAAAACCAATCATTACTCAATCCAAACACACCCCTACCTCAAAAAAAGATATCGAAGGTCGGGTGTCGCGCTTGACGGCGTCGCAAGGTGGGTAGACATCGACGAAGAGCATTCAGGGAGGAAGTGGTGTCTCCCCTTTTTACACTGAGAGAAGTTTGAAAGGCATGACGTCATTGGAAAGTTCCCACGTCAGTGTCTCCCCCCATTTCACAGTGGAAGAACAGGATGGAGAAACAGTGGTCACTAAGTCGATGTTCTGCGTCGAAGCATTGGCGTTCTTTGTTGAGGACGAAGTTCTTCAAAAAAAAACTAGAGCTCCCTCCCCAAAATCTCAACACAACATGCCCACCCCAAAAATAAAATATGGCTTCCTTTATTTTATTAAATCATTCCATGCATTCAAATTTACAAAATTCAAACACTTAATAAATTGATGAAGAGTTTCAATTAATTAATTAATGTGTGTGTTGGCATGCAATAAAAAGGGAGAGAGGGAGAGTTACTTAATTAAAGGGAGTTAACAAGTTTTAAAGGGGGAGTTTATGAGATTTATGGAAATGTGAAGGGTTGGTGCTCGTGTGGGCCCCACCACACATTAATCCTCACATGGGTAGTTAGGATGTTAGTGGGTCCCACCCTTACTTTCCCATGTAGGTTATAACCACTTAAATTATAAAAATAAAATTGTCCCACAATTTTATTCACCTCTCAATTAATCAAAAAAAATTATCTTCTTTTCCCGTGAAAATGCATCTTTAGTAAAGGTCCTCTTAAGCAATTACAAGCTCTGCAAGTTCATCAGTGCCCTCAGATTTTAATTCTGAGCACTGGTTCGAACGATAGAAAAACCCGCTCGTTTGTTCACTGAACGTACCTGAGCTAAACATCGGAAATTGATTCCGGGCACATCGGGCCTCGGAATCAAGTGTCGTTAGAAGCCACATACTCATAAAATTAAAAAGTATTTAAGAAAAAAAATTCCTTGAAATTTATAGCTCTTTACATTACTCGCACATCAAGGATTTACGTCCCCATAAAGCTACATCATAAACTAGGGAAACAAATGAGTCCACTGTGCACGCATTTGAGCCTCCTGCTCCCATGTGCTCTCCTGGAGGTTCCCATGCTACGAACGAATGAGCACCAAAGGTATCGACCATCCATGTAGGACCCACTCCTATCAATCCTCAATCTCCACGGGGACCTAAGAAAATGTCACCCCGTCATCGATGTCTATCTCCCTGTGATAAATGATATGTGTCGGGTCGTGCACATATCTCCTCAGCTGAGATACGTGGAAGACATCATGCACCCGGTGCAACTGAGGTGGAAGGGATATGCGATAAGCCTCCTTGCCTACCCTGTTGACCACCTGGTATGGTACGATAATGCTCGGAGATAACTTGTCGCCCCAGCCAAATCTCCGTAATCCACATCGAGGTGAGACCCATAAGAAAACATGGTCACCATCCTTGAACTCAAGTGGTCTATGTCTCCTATCGGTATAGGACTTCTGTCTGCTTTGTGCAGTCCTCATCCACTCCTGGATGATCTTCAACTTCTCTGTCATAGCCTGAACCGTCTCTGGTCCTATAAGGGCTGACTCCCTAGGGTCAGTCCAGCACAGAGGTGATCTTCATGGTCATCTGTAAAATACATCGTATGGTTCCATCCCGATGGTGGAGTGGTAGGTGTTGTTGTACGCAAACTCTACCAAGGGTAGGTGATCCTCCCAGCAACAAACAAAGTCAAGTACACTTGCATGGAGCATATCCTTGAGTATCTGAATGGTCCTCTATATCTGGCCATCTGTCTGAGGATGAAAGGCGATGCTCAGGCGTAGCTGTGTCCCAAAATCCTCCTACAACCCCTTCCAATGCCGGGAAGTAAAGGGAGCGCCTCGATCGGAGATGGGAGACGATGGAACACCATGAAGCCGTATGATCTCCTGAACGTAGAGGCATCCCATGCTCTCCACTTATCCCTTCCCTCTAATAGGTAGGAAGTGGGCTGAATTGGGGAGTCAGTCAACAATCACCTAGATGGATTCGTGTCCTCTAGAAGTACGTGGGAGCCGCATCACAAAATCCATGGAGATCCTATACCACATTCACTCTAGGACCTCTAAGGGTTGTACCAAGCCTGCTGGTACCTGGTGATCCACCTTCACCTGCTGGCAGGTGAGTCATCGTGAAACAAACTCTTCCACAACCTTCCTCATACCCGGCCACCAGGGTTGTCGCCTGAGATCTTGGTAAATCATCACTAATCCTTGATTTACCACTAAAGGGGAAGTGTGAAACTTCCTCCGCACCTCCTCCGGTAATGCAACTGGTACCATGGTACGCCCATTGAAAAGGATGATGTGCTCTCCTCCTATAGAAAATCAATCAGTTTCTTGTCTTGTGGATATCTGTGCACATCACGTCTCACAGTCAACGTCCCCATGCTGTGCCTCTATGACCTACTGAAGTAGTAGAGGAGTGACTGTGAGTGACTGTAGAAAGGCTTCTCCATCTCTATCCACAAAGGATAACTGCAAAGCGGCTAACTAATCCATCGCCTCTCCATCTAGCTGAATGCCCGACCTTCTGCTGAGAGCATCAGCTACTATGTTCACCTTCCTAGGAGTATAGATTATCTCAAAGTCATAGTCATGGAAGAACTCGATCCATCGCCACTATCTCAGGTTCAGTTCCTTCTATGAGAAGATGTACCTGAGACTCTAGTGGTCATAGTAGACTGTAAAGTGCTCACCCATCAGATATTGATGCCACATCTTTAAGGCAAAGATCACTACTGCTAACTCCATGTCATGGGTAGCATAGTTATGCTCGTGCTACCTCAACTATCATGAAACATATGAGATCACTACTCGCTCCTTCATTTGGACACACCCGAGTCCGGTCCCTGATGCATCACAGTAAACTACATACCCTACGCCCTCCTCCAGCAGCCTCAATATGGGAGCACTGGTCAACCTCTGTCTCAGATCCTGGAAGCTCTACTGACATCTATCTGACCACATGAAGGGTTTCCCCTTCTTCGTCAAAGCTGAAAGTGGTACTACAACTCTAGAGAAGTCTGGCACAAATTTCTGATAGTACCCAACAAGACCTAGGAAACTCCGCACCTCTGTCACACTCCTGGGGGGCTCCCATGCACGTACTGCCTCGATCTTTGCAGGATCCACAGTAACTCCCACCACTAAGATGATGTTTCCCATGAAGTGGAACTCTCGAATCCAGAACTGACACTTCAAGAGATTACCATAAAGTTGGTTCTCTCGGAGTGAGTCCAGTACAACCAAAAAGTGATAGGCATGCTCCTCCTCAGTAGTCGAGTAAATAAATATGTCGTCGATGAAGACTATGACAAATCGATCGAGGTATGGCTGGAAGATCATGTTCATGAGACTCATGAACACTACTGGTGTGTTGGTTATGCTGAAGGGCATAACTAAGAACTCGTAGTGGCCATACCGACACATGAAGTCCGTCTTTTGCACATCCTCATCTCGAACTCTGAGCTGATGATAACCTAAACTGAGGTCTATCTTCGAGAACCATCGTGCTCCCTTGAGCTGATCAAAGATGTCATCAATCCTCAAGAGTGGGTACTTGTTCTTCACGGTCACCTGGTTTAGGAGACGGTAGTCGACACACAGTTGCAAGCTCCCATCTGCCTTCTTGGAAAATAAAATCGGTGAAACCCAGGGTGAAACACTAGGTCGGATGAATCCCTTTCCCTGCAAATCCTCTAAGTGTACATGCAGCTCACGAAGCTCGGTAGGAGCCATCTGATATTCTAGAGTAGATATCGGGGTTGTCCTGGGGTAAAAGTCAATATAGAATTCTTCCTCTCTGTGAGGAGGTAGTCCTGGAACATCGTCAGAGAAAATGTCCGCATACTGATCCACCAAAACAGGAAAACTCAGACTCCGCACATCAACCATTATGAGGATGAGACTAGCCAGCTGATGTGTGATTGGTTATCCTCTCCTCTACGTATGTCCATCCTGTTCTGCAAAGGCTCCCTTCTCACCGGTGAAGGTGAACCTGCTCCCATCCATGCAGACACACCACACTTTGCGCCTAATATATTCAATATGGTCATGGACATTAGATAACCAATCTATGCCCAAGATGACATCGTAAGGCCTCAACGCCTCTATAAGAAGATCCCATCCAAAGCCCTCACATCCTAGAGTAATCTCACACAGTCGACAGTAGTGTGTAATCGTCGAGTCTGCTCCAGTAGAAGTCTCTAGCCATAAAGATCAAGCCAACGGCTCTGTCGGAATCTCCGAGCTCTGAACAAGGGTAGCAGAAATAAAAGAATAACTCGCTCTTGTGTCTATAAGAACTGCAGGAAGGGTGAAGTAGACACAGATAGTACCTCGAATCATCTCAAGTGTGCCGTTGTTGTAAGCCTCCATTGCCTGAAGCTGAGCCTGCCTCTGTCTGCTAGCTCCCTGTGGTTGGGGTGGACCTCCTAGTGGTGGTGGTGGTAGTGCCTCGAAGCGTCTTCCACCACATACTGCTCGGCCAGCTCCTCTTCCTTGTCCGCCAGCTCCCTGTGGAGCACCACGGTTGAACCTCTGTCTCTGCCTGGGTGGTCCCTCAACCATCTGCTGCTCCTCTGCATGGCGGGTAGGGCATTCACAAGCCATGTGGCCCTGCCCACCGCATGCCTAGCATTGTCTGCCTCTCGTATGATTGGCTCTGCTGCGTGTTCCCCACACCTTCGAACCCGTATCATGAGGTCATCCACCTAATGGCCTTGTCCGCTTAGACCCTTACATCATCTGTCTACCACCGGCTGCAGAAGACACCGCTACGTTTCGCCCTGCGGTAGGCATCACTACTGGCATAGGCTCAGAAAGTAAGATCTTCATAAGAAGGGCTCGCTCTATTACTCCTGCCTACGTCGGAATGCTGAGGGAGATCATTGAAGCCCTGATCTCATGCCTTAGTCCCTACTCGAAGGTGAGGGCTCGGGAGAATGGTTCTCATAACATGTACGTGGAGTAGTCTTGCGGAGTACTGGGCTACTGTCATGCTGCCCTGCCACAGCTGTAGTAACTCCTGGATGCGCACCGCACAGAGGGTGGTTGGAACGAACACCGAGCGGAAGAGGCTCTCGAAGTCCGTCCAAATTAGAGATGCCTAGTCATGCACCTGGAGCATCAGGCTCCACCATATACCTGCTAACTACCTCAAGAGAGTTGCCGCAAGGACCACCATGAGGTCAGTTGGTGACCCTACTAATCTAAAGACTCAAATGACAGCCTCAAGCCATTCCTCGGCTGCCTGAGGGTCCGTCTCGTCAAGGAACCTGGGCGGCCACTGATGCTGAAACTCATGCAGTGCACTCAAGTGACGTGAATTCTCCACTTCTGGGGTAGGTGGTATTGGTGGACCAGTGGGTAGTGGTACCACTAGTGCCTCCACTGTAATGGGGCCCTGCACCCAGGCCTCGTCACTCAGTGGGCTGCCATCTCGCACGTAACTGGGACCCTAGTTGGATGACTATGTGGGGCTATCCTGAGAAGAAATAGGTGCGCCACGGTTAGTACAGTATATCTGGTGAGATGACACAATGTAATCACTAATAAAACTTTTGAAACACACATGCAATCAATGTTTTTGTGAATTGAGTTGGAAATTAGAAGTCAGGGTCCTGGTGTATGGATATTTTGGCCGCCGAACCAACCCTGGACTCCCTATACTGATAACCACACTCAATACCCTTAACACTATTACTTCACAGGAAGAAATTATCAGAGTCCTATGTTCTGTGGTAGAACCGACTCCTTTGATACCAATTTGTCACGACCTGTCGGTGGGGCCCGTGCCATGACTACCCCTAGCCCGCCTTCTATAGGCTAGGGGTTGGCGACTAGAACCAAAGGCATAAATCCTGATAAAAGGGAAGAAATTTCCTTTATATAAGGAAACAAACACAACAGTGTACACAAGCTGGAGTAAACACAAAGTAATATGAGTATTAAAGTAAGTGCTGGAAAGTAAATGGGCCAAAATACAAACACAACTGAAAGTACAGTACAACAGTAAATGAAGAACAGCTACAGTAAAGTAAAGCATCAACCACTAAGTCATCATACAGATATCCCACATGAAGGGTTGGTACAAATGGTCTCCACAGCTCCACGACCCCGTCTGTCCGCTCCGTGTACATCCCACCTGATAGTCCACCTCCATATACCATCCCGCTCCACAAGCCTCAACCACAATCAGCATTGTCCGCCGTCTGGAACTAGCAAAATGTAGTGCGGGCATAGCACATGTAGGGGTGAGTATACGATACTCAGTAGGGACCCCGAGACCCCCGAAGATCTCCTAGAACCCACAAAGGATAATTTTCAAAGGGAAGTTACAAACACAAAGGGTCAACAAACTGTACTTAGGTCTATTACCATAAATATACCTAAGTCATCAATTCAAGTTCAACACAAACTCAAGAGCCCAAGTACAACTGAGTCCACATAGGAAAGGACAACCCTGTCCACACAGGAAAGCACTACCCAATCCTCACAGGAAAGCACAACCCAGTCCACACAGGAATGTAAGTCAGTCATATCGATGATAATGATTGAAAGTCAAGACACAGCTCACATAGGTATAATACTCATGCAGAGGGGTGGAGATGATAGATATAACCTCTGAATCATCTTCCCTGCCGAACCCACGTTGGATCCAAGTACATAAGTCGTCGCTACCGAACCCACGTAGGATCCTAGTACAGTAACAATTGCTGTCGAACCCCCGTAGGATCCAAGTAAAGTCGTCCTCACTACCGAACCCACGTAGGATCCAACTATAGTTGTCCCTGCTGCCGAACCCATGTAGGATCCAAGTACAGTCATCATCTTTGTCGTAGTCACAGCTAGCTCGAGGTTTCCCGCACACAGCACGCTCAAATCCGGGAGGGTTCGCTCCATGAGACAAGAGGGTCGATATATCAACTGTCACAAAGTCTAGAGTTGATGTATCCCATAGTTCCATACCATGTCATAGAGTAAAACCCAAGAAAAATGTGCCCATGTCATGGAGAACAAGATGACCAAGCCATTTCCCTAAAGTACACGGCGTGTAGGTAAGCGACACATGTCGTGTCATCATATACCGGGTACTGCCTGTGTGAAACGGCCCATGTCACAGGGCTAGTCTTGTAGATAAGTAAGTACATGGAGTGTGGTTTAGTTACACACCATGTCCAATCCTATTGGGTCGGTTCTAAGTGCACTGGCCATGCATGGCTGCGTGGTTGTGTACATGCCCGTGTACTCCACCCCGTGTCTGTGTATTCCCGGAATAAACGCCTAGTCATCACGAATCCACTTCTGCCATGGTGAAGGTAGTACATGCCATGCCACTTGGTTGTGTGGTTCTACCCATGTCTATTTATCTCCCAGATTACACGCCGAGCCTTGAAAAGCCGCTTCTTCCTTCTATGAGGAGAATACACGCTGTGTTACTTGGATGTGTATTTCTGTCTGTGTCCGTGTATTTTCCCTAAATACTTGCCATGTCCATCGAAGTCTACTTTGTAAAACAGCGGGGAGAGTACATGCCGTGTGTCTAGATTCACATGCCATGTCTTACTTTTTTAACGTCTGAAATGGAAGCCACAGTACGTTTGTACTACATGGAGTGTGCTCCTGGAGGACACACTGTGTATTCTAGAATATTCCAGAAACAACCCCTCTAGCCAGCATGCCTCCCGAACTATCCGTTCATCATTTTGATGATCCGATGTCTATGAAACTTCTGATTCTAGGATTCCTCGATGCTCTGAGGTCGTTTACGATGGTTTCAGGTCTCTGATTGGCTCTAAAAACATAGATTGATTCACCGCTCAATAATGGCTGAATAATTCCACAAATTCACAAGAACGACTGAGGAATCAGACCGTGTTAGTTTGGGCTGGTCCCTTCCGCATTAGTCCGATAACAAGAGGTTTGAGAGGAACAACAACATGGAAGGAAACCCAATTATTACTCAATCCAAACATAGCCCTACCTCAACAAAATATATCGATGGTCGGGCGTCACTCTTGACGGTATCGTAAGGTGCGTAGATTTCGACGGAGAGCTTTCGGGGAGGAAGTGGCGTCTCCCCTTTTTTTCGAGGAGAGAAGTTTGAAATGCGTGACTTCATTGGAAAGTCCCCGCATCGGTGTCTCCTACCTTGTTGTAGTGGAAGAAGAGGATAGAGAAACCGGGGTCGCCGTGTCGATGTTCTTCATCGAAGAGTTGACGTTCTTCATTGAGGAAGAAGTTCTTCAAATAAAAATAGATCTCCCTCCCCAAAATCTCAACACAACATGCCCAACCCAAAAATAAAATAAGTCTTCCCTTATTTTATTAAATCATGCCTTTCATTTAAATTTACAAAATTCAATCACTTAATTAATTAATGACGAGTTTCAATTAATTAATTAATTTGTGTGTTGGCATGCAATAAAGAGGGAGAGAGTGGGAGTTACTTAATTAAAGGGAGTTAACAAGTTTTAAAGGGGTAGTTTATGAGAGTTATGGAAATGTGAATGGTTGGGGCTCGTGTGGGCCCCACCTCACATTTATCCTTACATGGGTAGTTAGAATGTTAGTGGGTCCCACCCTAAATTCCCCATGTAGGTTATAACCACTTAAATTATAAAAATAAAAATGTCCCACAATTTTATTCACCTCTCAATTAATCCACAAAAAATTAACTTCTTCTCCCGTGAAAACGCATCTTCGATAAAGGTCCTCTTAAGAAATTACCGGTGCTGCGAGTTCACCAGTGCCCTCGAATTTCAATTTTGAGAACCGGTTCGAAAGATAGAAAAACCCGCTCATTCTTTCACTGTACATACCTGAGCTAAAACTTCTTGAAATTGATTCCGGGCACACCAGGCCTAGGAATTAAGTGCCGTCAGAAGCCACAAACTCGTAAAATTACAAAGTATTTATGAAAAAAAAATCTATGAAATTTCCAGGTCTTTATAGGTTAGTTTAGGAGATACTAATATTTTGGGATGAATTCACAATTGTTGAATGTTTATTACACATTTTTATCCCCCTTTTCTCTTTTAACAACGTTTCCATGTCGATTGCCTCCAATGGATTCCACCTAGTCCTCTAAATTTTTATAAAAATTGTAAATACATGAATGTTTTTCCTAGTCTCTATTTTTAAAAGAAAAACATTCAATTTTTCTCAATTTTTCCATGTAAATCATTATGATTATATTTTCTATCCCAGTAATTACTATTTAAATGAATATTTTTCCATTTAAATAAATTGGAAATGGAGACTAAAAGTGAATCGGTCCTAGAAAATCTCAAGGGTGAATTGTTTTTAATTTTCATGAGTATAACTCAACATTTCCTTCCTTTATCATTTATACCACCCAAGATAAAAAATCATAAAAGAATAATTTAGACAGAGACGTGTGAGAATGTAGACCAATGAATGTTAGGGTATTTATGATACATATTGGGATTTTTTGGCATAACGATGATGCTTATAACTATAATGAATCATACTTACTAGTAAATTAGCATCACATGAGAATTTAAACATGTTATTCATAATGATTGGTTGTGATACTATTATATAGAGTATTATAAGATAAAAAACGATTATTTTGGATTTTGAAATGAATAATTTTATTATACATGGATAATTATATTAAAATAAGTGTATCATTTTCATAATAATAAGGTAAAACAATTATGATAATGACATGGATTTATCATGGTAATGAATTAAAATATACTATTATTATTATTATATTTTTATATAGGGTGGTTAGTGGATAATGCTAAATCTCGTGTTGTGCTATGATAAGACAATATATGTTATTATATATATATATATATATATTTATACTATATGGTGGTAGTATATATAGATAGTGGTTCTATGAGAGGTAATGTATTATCCAAACCTTCATTAGGAAATCAACACATGATAACTGTGTTATGAACAATTCTAGTTTCACATTTGATTTACCAGTATGATTAACCATAATGAATAAAACTAAAATGTTATTTATTTTTGGAAGTTTTTAGTGGTGTTTAGTGGTCCTTAGATTATTATTATGAATTAGAGATATTTGATACTCAAGGGAATAAAATTTTATGAGACATAACGAGATTTATATATATTATTAGACTAGTGATATTACATTAAAACCCTATAAGCATGGATTCCTTGACATTATTATAAATATGAGTTGGTAGATGGTGATGATATAGAAGGTATGGTGAATATGACAATTAATTTTGTAGTATAGTGATGATTATAATGTGATAGATGATATAATTATGGATTTTCCGAATGGATCAATCATATAAAGTGGTTGTTTGAGTTATTCCTTGTACTATTTTAGAGTTATTTCATTTATCAGAGTACTATTGCCTATAAAACCACCACCTAGGTGTATTTTTATTAGGTAAACCCCAAAATCATATAAATGATTGACCTAAATTTATTTATGTCTCAGTATTACCTCCCTCATCCCACTCTTTGGTATGGTTTAGATGTGTGGCGTAGTGATTCTTGATATTGATTTGTATGTGTTCTAGTTATGTAAGTGGGTTGTTGATAAGATGATTAATATAAGATATGTGTGCCCAAGATTATGGGAGTGGTTTTTAGGGTATATTTTCTATATTTAATGGAATATTTTTTATTATATATAAATTTCTTTTTTTATTTATTTGGTGAGTGATTCTTGTAGTGAGATATAGGAATGGAATGTTTTGATGAGATATACTGTCTGTGATGTATTAATCATTTATAGACTGAGGTGTTCCCATACACTAATGGAAATGGGATCTATACCAACGGTTTTGGGAAAATCGTTGGTATATTTCACATATATGGACCTATACCAATGGTTTGGCCAAAACCGTTGGTATAGGTAACTAATTTTGACATATACCAATGATTTTCCCAAAACCATTGGTATAGGGGTAACCTATACCAACAATTTGGAGAAATTGTTGGTATAGGTCACTTATATGGACCTATACCAACGGTTTTGGACAAAACATTGGCATAGTTTCCCCCCCATACCAACAGCTTGTCCAAAACTGTTGGTATTGGTCAAAAAATCAAAGAATCTAATATGAGGGTTCTCAAAACCATTGGTATAGGTATATACCAATGGTATTGAGAACCGTTGGTATACATACATGTATATTTTATGGAATCTTCTTATAGAGAACATTAAATAAATAAAATTTTAAAATATTTAAGATAATAAATATATATATTTATGAAATTATGTTTACAAAAGTCATGTTAGGTTAGTGGTTTGGTCGTCCAACCATAAACCGGAGGTACTGGGATCAAAACCAAAAGAATGATTATTTTTTAAAATACAGATACCAATGGTTTTATGGATCCATTGGTATAGATTTTTCATGTTACTTATACCAATGGTTTTGAAAACCTTTGGTATATGTATATACCAAAAGATTTTCCAGAACTGTTAGTATAGACTTATCCCTATGGCTTACTAGCCAACAATTCTCCAAACCCTTGGTATAGGATATACCAACGGTTTGGAGGCCTATACCAACGGTTTCAATCCATTTTTATAGGGTATTTTTCTAGTAGCGATATATGAAGTTTTCACCTTATTTACCATTATGTAGTAAAGATTCATCTATGTATTGTGATTTTACTAATTTTGATAACATTAATTCATAATAATGAGTTCATTTTTCATTCTTTGAGTATGATTTGAAAATTTTATGAACATAATCCCCCCTAATTTTACAAAAAAAAGCTAAAAAAATTAATTAATGAAGGATTTTTGTTGCATTATCTTAGTCAGATGGGTAGTTTACTATAGATTGTGGATTGAGACTATTTTCATATATTTTTAATGCATATTTAATTTATAGTATTTTCACTCTATTGAGGTTTTCTAGATTATTTCAGGGATATTTTATATATATTGTTATGTTTTATGAAATTAATATTTTTGTCATATTGAACATTTATAGATTGATTTTATTCCATTGTTCATGGGTTGGGGTGTAAACTTTTCTTTTATAGTCCTATATTGTTCTTTTGAAATGGTATTCCTTTCATTTGAGTGTTAAAAACCCACAATATTAGTCAATAACCCCCATCCTATTTAAGTGGGTCTTGGGGTGGAACTCAAATTCACATCACTGATTTTGGGAGGGGTATTACCAGGGATTAGTAATTCTATAGTGGTGTCAAAGAA
Source organism: Viscum album (assembly GCA_963277665.1). NCBI lineage: Eukaryota > Viridiplantae > Streptophyta > Magnoliopsida > Santalales > Viscaceae > Viscum > Viscum album. The sequence continues at coordinate 2,005,892,838 of OY728126.1, read as the reverse complement.
GTTAGTTTTGTTCTAAGATTGAATTTATATAAGAACATGTTAAGTGTCTATTTGGAAAACCAGTGTAATCATGTTAGATGTGTTATTGTTACTTCTATTCATCCAAAGGACCTGGATATTGTGTTTCATATGATAAAATACCTATACAAGTACTTTTATTGTTTAATACCTAACTAAAATTCTCAATATTGAAACTATGACCCTAATCATAAACCAAAATTTTGTACGAGTCACTACACCATGGTTTGTGTTGGCCCAAAGATATTATTGTACAATATCACTAACTATAATGGTTTTAATTATCACAAATCATGTCATATATTAACATATATCTTACCTCATGATAGATCATATATTATGAAAAATCATCATCTTAAATATCAGATCATTTCAACCACATTACTATTTATGTGTGTTTAAGTCTAAACAAGATTATAATTGATTATCAATGTTTAGCAATGAGTTTTACCATTTTCTAACTTTGTTGAATTGAAAGATAGACATAACATCTACAATTCTCTAAGTATGAGTCACTGACACTGACAGACAAAAGACTAACCATTGGACAAGACACTAATAGACAAAAGATGAATCACTGTTGCATATGACTCTCCAATGCAGACAACCTACCATTGCATGGTGTTACTGATGCAAGTAATAACCATAAGATAAAATGAGTCACCGTTGATTCAACTCTCTCACCAACAGAAGTAAGGACTCACAGTTTATTTGAGTCCCCAATAGTTCATCTGTCTCACCAATAGAAGGAGACACTAACACTCAGGGTCACTGATACCGATTGAAAGGACTCAATGATATATAGAGTCACCGATGTTGAGATACCAATGAAAATAACTCACCAATATTTATGACTCATCAATAGTCATAAAAACTATTTTTAATTTATTAATTCAAATTTATACCTAACGGTCATATTTTGAAAAATTATTGTTTCTGACATTATTTAATATTGTCTTTAAAACATTAAGTATATTGTATGAGGTACATACAAATGGGGAGATAATCATGTCTATTGGAAATCAACGTATAAAAGAATTATATGCTTGATTTTTCATCAAGTACAAAAAAATCAGCAAGAAAAGAGTTTTCCTACAACTCTCGAGCTCACTTTCAAAACCCCAGAACTCAAAGGAATAACATATGGAGAGATCAATATGAAAATATAAAAGCCTCTAAGTTACCCTAAATTCGTTTTAAAATGACAAGATGAACATTTCACACACCTGGATGTCAGTTTACATTGACTATGATACACTATTTTGGATCCATCCTCTAAAAGAGGACTCAAACTTCATTTTCACTATATCAAACAAGTCCAGATCTTCATTGTAGAACACACAGAGACTTCTAAACCATATTATACCTCCTTATCTCTTTTTTCTTCTATATGTTACACAAACAATGACTCCTACGCATACCTAGAGGATACCTGATATCCTCAATCTCACACTCTTTTATCAATTTGTATCCAACTTAAAACTGTGGAAGAGGTCGTGTGTGACCTAGTTGTTGTTTTCCCAATAAGAATTATGGTAGAGGTCAAGTATGACCTGTACTTCCCCCTGTGCCATTGTGAACCCCGTTCTAGGGTTTGGATCAAACTGTTTATTAATTTAAACATCTTGGTGTCATGTGATCATGTACATACTTCACTATATATGCAAAAATAGTGGAAAATCTAAGTGGAATTAGAATAAAATCCTTAAGAAGTGATCATGGCCTTGAGTTTGAAAATAAATACTTTGAATCTTTTTTCTCACACAATGGCTATAGTCAAAACTTCTCCTTCCCTAGGACACCTCAACAAAATAGAGTTGTGGAATGAATAAATAATACCTTACAAAAAATAGTCCAAAAAATTCTTAATGAATATGATTTACATTTTTACTTTTGGGATGAGGCTATGAATATAGCTTGTCACATAATGAATAGAGTCTTAACTAGACCTATTTTTAAGAAAACGTTTCATGAGTTGAGGAAAAGTAGAGAAACCAAAGATAGTTATTTCAAAGTTTTTGGTTCAATGTCCATATTATTAATACAAAGTATAATATTGAAAAATTCACATCCAAGGGTGATGAATGAATCTTCTTAAGTTACTCAACCTCTAGTAAATCATAAAGTGTTTTTAACAAAATAACTAAATGTGTGGAGAAATCTGTCCATGTCATGTTTAATGAGACAGATCCACATGAGCCTAAGACCTATCTAGAGAATATTGAGGATGATATGTCTAATCTATACTTCAATGCTAAATATTATGACCACCTTATGAAGGAATCTATTAAAACTTCCCATTCTGGAAATTCTCTAGATTCAAGTCATAATGACACTGGACCTTTTGAAGAGCCTAAAATCACTGTCCCTTCTTTTTCTAGAGTTGTTAGAACACTTAAGAACCATCCTTTAGATGTTGTTGTTGGAGATTTAGATTAATTAAGACAAACTATAGATTCTCTTATATATCAGGCTTAACATCAAGACTTCTTGTCTAATATTGAACCTAAAAACATCAATGATGAAATTAAAGATGAATTTTGGGTGATGGATATGCAATAAGAACATAACCAATTTCAAAGAAATAATTTTTGGAAATTTGTGGATAGACTCAAATACCCCATGGTAATATGAACTATGTTTTTGTTTAGAAACAACGTAGATGAATCAGGTAACATTGTTAGAAACAATGCTAGATTAGTTGCACAAGGTTATAGTAAAGAATAATTCATTGACTATGATAAAGCTTTGGCACATGTTGCTAGACATGAAGCGATAAGAATATCTCTTTACAATTCTACCAATATTAATTTCAAACTACATCAAATTAATGTTAAAAGATCATTGCAAAATGGATATATAGTTGAGGATGTGTTTTTAGCAACCCCTTGGTTTTACAAACCCTCATTTTCAAAAACATGTTTTCAAATTGACAAATGATTTATATGGTTTAAATGTTAAAATGGTGGAGATGAATTTTGTTTTTTATTTAACAATAAATTAAATATAGAAATTCTGAAGGGCCATTTTATTCAATTAAGGAGTTCAATAAGATAAAGTTCACATGCTTCATTGAGAAGAAGCATTTAATAATAGAGATCACTTTATGAAAATGATGAATCTCTCTTAAAATATTCGCCTTCAATTTCCATTTTGGTGAAGGTGTTGGCATGTAATTAAAGGATAATGAGTTTTATTGAAGCATTGAGTGATTTGAATGGCTAGTGGATACCTTTAGAGGTAGGAACCCATTGGTTACTAGCATGGTATCTCAATAAAACTCACAGTTGAAAATGATTTATTATGGATAGTGTGGTATACCTTCTAATATGAATTTTCATTATCATATTATTTATTAGTCTCCATGTAGTTATTATAAATGGGTTTTCTATATTATTTTATTTTATTTGGGCATAGTGATGTCCCAAAAAACCCTTTACTTGTTACTAATTATGTGTTGTTAGAGAATGAATAAGAGGAATATGATGACCTCACCTCACCATGTTTCATGAACTAACCCAGGTCAACCTATAATATCTCAAGATATTACCCATCCCAAGGCTTGAGGTGTGTTCCCAATCATTATGGGCTAGAGACAAGTGCCAAAGGTACCAAATATAGACACACATAAATTATTTAATCCTTTATTAGAAATAATAAATGTGAATGAGACACTTACCAATAATCTTTCATGGTGCATCAACTTGATAAGCCTCCATGAAAAATTAGAAAAGTAACTTACAATAAAACATAAAATAAATTATTTAAAAATATGATAAAATTACAACACAATTGATTACAAAAAAATGGATACCTTTTTTAATTATTATATTCATTATCAAATTATCTATAACTCTCTATGTAGTTCCTATAAAGGGATTTTTTATATTATTATTTTCATTTTGGAAAAGTGATATCCCACAAAACCCTTCAGTGGTAACTAATAGGGTGTTTTTAAAGAATCAATAAGATGAATATCATGACATGACCTCACCAAGTGCCATGAACTAACCTAGTCCAACCTACCATATCACAAGAGATTACCCATCAAAAGGCCTGAGGTTTATCCCTAGTCACCATGGGCTAGAGACTAGTTTCAAGGGTACCAAATTTGGACACATGGAAATTATTTCACCCTAAATTAGAAATAATAAATAGGCATGTGACACTTACCAAGAATCCTCCACAGGGAGTCAATTAGATAGACTTCAATGAAAAATCAAATGAGTAACTTTAAATAAAACCTAAACTAAATTATTAAAAAAATGTGATAAAAATACAACACACTTCATAATAGAACAAAAATTCTTAAAATACACTATAAAACTAAAATAAGGATCCCAAGATCAAAATAAGGCCAAAGGGGTCGATTCGAACATGACTTGGGATAAGTTAAAAGATCCTAAAATTCCAAAAATAAAAATATTTTTGTGACAAAAGGCCACCTTTCATTATCACTAATAGAATATTATCTGTGAGCGATTAAAAATACAAAATTCAAAATATAGAGCTTCTTTAGAACATAAACTTATAAAATCCATCGAGTTTACCGACATTGAGTGGTATACGTGGGGTTTGAGAACAATTTCACAGTCGGATTATTCCAAAGAGTCCATGAAATTACATTTATAATATACCCATAAATTCTACTCTGAACTAAAATATATGAAAGTAATTATTTTGACATTTTAGGAAAATAATTACATGATAAATTGTTATGTTCGTTTAAAAAAAATATTTTTTTAGAAAAGAATGGATTAAGTTACCAATAGACTACCTATTTTAGAATACCATTTTGAATAAGTAAAGTATCTTTGTTGTTTCATGAGAAATTTGTAATTAAACATAAATAACCTTCAAAATCCCCTTCTCCAAACAATTTAAAAACTTTAAAACAGAACCTATAATTAACAACATAAGGTAACAAGTGTAAAATTAAACATGAATGGGAAAGATATGAAATTTTCCTAAGATAAAAGTAAGAAAAAAAATTAAACCAATTATCTATAAATGTATCAATAAGTGATATTAAAAATGTAATACATTTAAAAACAAATTATAAGAGGAGATAAATTCAAGTAGTACATATCATGGTAGTGTCGTCAATAAAAATGAAATATAATCGCAATAAAGGAATATAAAAATGGAAATAAAATTCATGTATCACATATTTATGGTGAAATTATTTAGTTCTAGTAAGAAACTCTAAAATGTTCTCGGTGAGAACTAGAACCTTCCATCCTATTATATTTCCTCAAACAAATTGTTCCCTTATTAACCTTCCTAGCCTTACATGGTGAAACTCCTCATAGGAAAATAATAACATATACAAGAGAAAACAAGTGGATGTTGAATCATAACCATAATATAAATTAAATATCAATGTCTCACCTTGATACCCATGGTTTCCATGAAATTAGCAATGTCTAGTGAGTAGACAACTATAATATCATCAATAAAAAATTCAGAAAAAAGAACAAGTTATCTTAATATCAATATCTTATCTCACATCTAAACAATCCCTTTATAATGTTCCTATTACCACTTACATAATATTTATTTTATATTCAGACTCATCTCATAACATACACAAACTCATATAAAGGGTGATAAGTTGGGCCTCAAACAATGGGAATTTTTAGGACATGAAATCCCTTTATACAAGGTGAAAATACGCCTTTATCTTTTGGAATGTAATTAAAAACATTAATCCATTCTTAAAACATATTTTGAAAACAATTATTATTTCAAAACCTCATTAAAACCAAATAAACACTCAAACATTACATAAAAAACAAAAAATATACTACATTAAAGCATCAATAAATAATTAGAACATCATTATATTAATGTGGAATGAAAAAAATAAGTTTCATAGAATTCATGAAATTATGTTACAAAAATCAATAATGAATTATTAATTGACATAAAATTATTTAAATCAAAAGGAAAACCATATATTTGTAAAATAACAATATTATGATTCATTGACATATAATAATATCCTCTCAACTATGCTTATATATGGAAAACCCCTTTTCATTTTTTTAATGAACACCTAGAATGTGAAAATTTTATTTATAAAAATATTAGTAAAATAACCATTAAAATCCATTTTTATCAAGTTATGAAATAAAACAAAAATTTTGAGAAAAAAATGGATTTATCAAGAATTTAACATATAGGTGTAATTTTATTAGGTAATGGTTTTAGAAGATACAATCACTGTGTGGAATTTCAATAAACTGGAATTATATGGAATCACCTACTTAGGTATTTTATTGATAACACAAAACCATAAAACATGGAAATAAGATGACCAAATAAGAAACTATAACACTTCAAAAATCAACAAAACCAAGTATTTGAATAACTCCAACATTGTATTTGTCTATAATAGCCCCATGGAATAAATAAGGGAATAAAATTTAATATTATAAGATAAATTGAGAAAAAAATAAATAAGGACCAACCCATGAGAAAAAAATAATAAATCAAGGATTAAGGATCTTAGAGGCATAAAAGTGAAGGGAGAAATAATTCTAGATCTCACCTTTAGATGATTTGTGTTAATGGTAATGGGAAGAATTTCAAATGGGGTTTAATATTGATTAGGGTCGAATAGGAATTCTAAAAAACTAAAAAATTGATCAAGAACTTTTGTAGGTACATAGCATTAAATATTATATATTTTAGTGAAATTAATCTATAATTCAATTTCATACATTACAGAATATATTTTAGGTTAGATATTTAGAGATTTATGACACAACTTTTACATAACATTCCCATATATATACAAAGTAGAAACATCAAATTAGTATCCAATTTTTCCATAATATACAACTGTTAGAATTAATTTTTTTTTCTTTTCATGAAAAATATTCATTCATTTCTACTTTAATTTTTCTTTTTTTCTTACCCATCCATAAACCTGGGGATATTTTTTTTAAAACATGGCATGGGCACAAAATATACGTAAGGGACATAAAAAAAAGAAGAAATATGTTTTACTATTGAAAAAAATTAGAATCATTTTAATGTCTTCCTTTATCTTAAATTTTTTTTGTTCATAAGAAATAAAAAATCACCACATGAAAAAAACACGTTTTTATCAAATAAAACCATTAAAACCCATAGAAATAAATTAAAAAACCCCTTTTGGAAGCATTTAGAATAACATTTTTATTCCATTTTAAACCTATGATATAAATAAATGTAGACTATTTAAATACATAAGATAAAACTCTATGGTAACTTAATCCTTATTTTTTATTAAGAAAAGGAACATTACCCAATTCATTAGAGTCATATCTAAATTCCCACAACGTATAAGCTGTATCGAGCTCACTCGATGTTATCTTGGTGCACCCATTGTAAATGTTATTTAGGATCACCTATGAGATATAATAGGGATAAAACCTTTATATAATTTTTATTAGGCTCACCTATTAGTCATCAATATGATCAAGTACCATTTCAACAAAAATATTTCTCATTATTCCAATTTTTTCATCATAAAACTCAACGGAATACATTTAAACTCATATGAAAATCACTTTCAGGTATCAAAATACAATTCTTCTTTTAAAACACCATTTTTATTAAAAAATACCCCTAAATACGGTTTCTATTTTTTCAAAACCTTGAATCTTGTAAACGAATCCCAACTTAAAAGATGGTTTATGGGCGTGGGAAAGATATTTGTAACTATATATGTTAAAATAAAACATTTATTATATCATTTGTAAAGAAATTCAAAAATTCCGTACAATGATTTTTTTAACAATGAAATACAAAATAAAAATTTATAAAATTATTATATACAAATAATTAAATCCTTAAAATAATTGTTAATATATGCACTTGTAAGAAAAAATTATTTTTCAGAAAAACATTAAAATTGTATTTTTTTTACAAAAAGTATCTTACCACTTTGGAAACATTTAAACATAAGTACAAAGAAAGAATAAAATTAAAAACAATAAATATATTTATAATAGAGAAATTAATGATATAAAATTTCAAATGGGGTTGTATATACTCATCACAAAATAATATAGCTACATAACATCCAAATATTCCTTAACAAAAGGAACTTGAGATGAAGTCCCTTACCTTGAGTCTGACTCACCACGTACATTACTTATCTTCCTAAATAACTAACATATGTTAATTATTTATATTCTTAAGAAACATTTTTAGTTTTGTTATTCCTTTTTTCCCACTTATTACTATGTTATATATGATTATTTAATTCACTATATTTATGTAAGATGTTTTGTTGATATTTAGTTTAGGTGTCAAAAATGACTAATGTAGGTTCACTATGGTTAAATTGGTCATTACTACTTAATATCATGAATAATAATCCTTAAATAATTATCATTTTTATACATAAATTATACCTTTGAAAGTAACCATTAAATATGGTTATGAAAAATGAACTATGTTACAATCATAGAGATTGTATGTCGTATGTATGCAAGAGTAACATTTCCATTTTTCAACGATCATTACGTAAAAAAAGAAAATTTTATTTTATATTACCAAAATTATGTTAATATCATAAACACAAAAAAATAAGAAAATATACTTATCTATATGATTCATGTTATGTTTTTATGAGAAAGTAATCACATCTCTTCATGGAGGTTGTAGTCCACACGTATGCACGAGCAATGTTATTATTTCTCAATGAATGGAATGGTAAAATAAAATGATATATATTATATTTTTGGAATGATAAATTTGTAATTTATATCATTGTGATATCATATATATCAAGATGTCCATTAGTTTGGTCATCATTAACTTATATGAAGAGAGTTAGTGAAAAACAAATCACACCGCTTCGTGAGGTAGTAGTCTAGTGTACTCATGAGAAATATTTTCATATACCCCACAGAATGTAAAAATTTATATATATGTAATATATTAATTCTAGAAGTATACTCATGTTAAAAATTTCATATATATAATTTAAATTCATCATTATGACATTCTATGAGAGGCGATGATGAGAAACGAATCACATCGGTTCGTGAGGGGTAGACAACTATGCACATGAATGATGATTTTGTTTCCCATTTGATAAAATAAGATATGGATTTTGGTTATTAAATTACCATAATAACATCTTAGTTTATATTATATATTTTATTATTATATTATCAGAATTGAAGATGGTTTGAAGAATGTGGTTGAAAAAATAATATAGAAAAACTCAGTTAAGTACAAATACTCTTCTCTATACAACCACTTATGGTTAGAACCAAAATACTTATCATGATTAATTTATGACAATTTAAAGACCTTGACCCCAATAGCCCAGATCTGATTCCTTACATTATTAAATTGCTATAATAAACAAGGAAGTTGAATCCCAAAGGACCAAATAGTTTAGTATCTTTAGAAAACTTGATACAAACATAAGTCCTATGTTACTAATTGAAATGAAAAACTATATAGAAAATCTATGGGAAACAATAATAAAATCCTAGATTATCCTTGCACGTCATTCATAATACACATATTTGCATCTTTAAAAAAATAAAACATAATTAAGGGGTGAGATCAGATGCTCTATAAGGGTATGAAATATAGTGTAAGAAAATATAAATAAAAAGGCATTGTGAATGACTAATAACACATTCCCTTAGAACATAATCTTCAGCATAATGTGGAATGATTAAAATTTAAATAAAATCCATATAAAGAATCACATGAGAATTAATCTTTACCATGGATGCTAATATACTTTAACAATCACATGTATTATCAATTAATAATATCATAATGTGAAAATTTATAATTCCAAACACTATAAACATACCATCAATACCACGCCAAGATCTCTACAGAAATCGGTAAGGCCTTGGCCAAAACCTGGACTGGTTTTTCAAATGAGACCTACCAAGGCATTGAGTGGATATAGTGGGCCCCTCTCATCAGATAGTAAGTCAAATAGATTCATCATATTTCAAATAAAAAAATATATTTAATTAAATTTTTCCCATACCATTTGGAATTATTTTCATTATAATAATAGATGAATTACTCTATTAAAATCATAGAGAAATTATGGAGAGAAATTTCATTTTTACATTGTAATGAATAGTTGTTTTTGGAAAAGTAATTTGTATTTTTCATAAAATTATATTTTAAGATGTATATCCTAGAAAAAAGGGAGGAAAATTGAAAAGATATTTTACTCATAAATAATTTCAAATTAATTTAAAACATGTATAAATATCATTTAAGATACATTATAAATGACACACATTAGTACGGTTTAATGGAAAATACTATTGTGTATTTAAAACATACAAAGGAAAAAATTTGTGTAAAAATAGAGATTTAATAATATAGTTTACCATGATAACATTACTTATTTATAAAATGGTTCCTTAAAACTGATTACAGTGTTCACTTGATCATTGGTAAGAAATTGGGTGGTTCCCTTTAATCGAGATTTCTTATCAGGAATAATTGAGAAGGGAACCTTATAAAATCATGCATTTCACAACAAAGAATGATTAAATTTTCAGGATACCTAATTTTAGAAAATAGACATATAATTAAGAATAATTATATAAAAATATAAATAATTACATTTTGGTAAATTGGGAGAATGATTAATCCTAATGAAAAATGGTTGTTCGGGAAGAGACTCTTACAAATTTGTAATCAATCAAATCATATGCACCGTAAAGTTAATGATCCTAAAATGAGACATTGAATATAATGAAGATTAATATATTAATGATAATATTTATCACAGATAAGTATACATACACCACATAGAATAAATATTGGTGAATATGGAATATCTCAAAAAAATAAATGTGAGATGAGAAAACCCTTACCTTATGTTCGAAAGTGTTTAATACTTGTAAATAATGTCCAAGATAATGAATTTATATTATTAAATAAATTAGTTTAGAACCTATTTAAATTATATTTGATTTATTATAAAACTATTAAGTTCATTTATGTCCATTTTTATGAGTTATAATATATAATTGTGTCGTTTGGGAGTGTTCTTTTCCTTAGTTTTCAGGATTGGTTCACTTGTATACATGTACGAAAGATCATATAAAATGGAAAAACTTTTTAGAAATTGAAATTAAATTTTATTAATTAAAATACATAATAATAAATTTTTATAATTTTTATTTCGTTGTTTTGGGTGAGGATGAATCCTTTGATAAGATGTTAGTGATAATAATTTAGATTATTCTGTTCTTTTTTCAATCATCACACACTAGTTTTGTTTTATTAATTAATTTTCTGTTTATATAATAGTTATATAATGTTACATAATATTTAATAAATATATAATAATCTCTTTTATAAATAAAAAATGTTTTATTTCAATCCTTGAAGGTAGAATTGAAAAATGGATACATGTCGCCCATGAAGGCAGTTAATCGACACCTCAGAGATGATGTTTTCATTATTAAAATAAAATGAGGAGAAGAGACTTGATGGTGTATTTTAACTTGACATAATATAATTCTTTTATATAAAATATACTGTAGTTATCACATCACTTTGGATAGGGGAGGTGATGGAAGGATAATAAATGAAAATGATTTGAAAGAAAATAAAAACAACTAATGAGGATTTTACCTCTTAAATTATTATCATTGAGAACATCATTAAGGAACTTTTAAATGGTATTTTAGATGAGAAAATAAAGTCAGAAACATTAGGGAGATGTTTTTGAAATGTATTGGATGGAAATTAGACAATCTCTAAGGATTAAGAGGTGTGTGGAGAAGGGGTGTTGAGGGGTGGTATCTATAGTAGAGCATAGGGGTGTTTTCTAATTATTTTATTCATTAGTTTATTATTTTCCCTCATGAATATGAATAGTTTTAGAATTATCAATATATATATTAAAATATTTAATTAAATTTCTAGATTATGGACTTACATCATATATACATCATATATTTCCCAAGAATTCATTTATTTATTAAATATTTAAATTACTGCATTTCAGTATTCACAAATTATTCAACTATTTTAAAAATTAAATAAAATTAACCTAACATTTTAAAAAAAAATTTAATTCAAAAATTAACTCCATTTAATGATCATAATTTTTTAAATAAGAGAAATTTTTTTTTAATAAAATCTCCATTTACTCAAAAAATATATTTTTTAATATTATAAATGTTTTTATAACACTATAAAAAATCCATTAAGGTATCATAAAACAATATTATAATCACAATAAAAAATTATTAATTTTTTGAAAATATTTTATGAAAATAAATATTATTTTAAATAATTATTTTAATTGTAAAATTATAAATAAACCTTTATTTTGCACAAACATATCAACACTGAAACTATCATTTTTAAAACATTTATCTACTTATTCCATGATATAAATTTATCATATTCTTATTTATAAGATACCAAAAATTTTATTTATACTTTCATAGGTGAGTTTACAAATCAAATCCTAAAGAAAATATTAATATGGAATAATTATAGTTTTATAAAATTGGGGGTTTTGACTATTCTCAAAAAAAAAATATTTTCTACAAAATACAAAATTTTTACCCTTAGCTAATTTTAAAAATTTTATTTTGAAAAAGAATTATATTTTGTTCAATATAATTTATAAAAGATTCAAATTTTATTTTTAAAATATGAGTTTCATTAAAAGGTGGAAAAACTATCTTTAAAAAAATATAGTCTTTTAATGCGAAAAATTGGATTCATTCTTATCTTATTCATATAGAATCATTTGGATGAATATAAAAAAATGATTAAATATATAATTTATAAATTTTGTTAATATTATTCATTCCCTCCACGTTTACATTTAGGTTATAAAATTCATTTGTAAATAATGATATTTTATTTTATATCATTATTCATTTAAGTTTGGTGTTGTGTGAAACCGATTCTTCATAATAAATTAAATTTAAAAAGATAAATATCATAAAATCTTGGGGTTTTACATTCTCCCCTACTGAAATAAATTGTGTCCTCACAATTTGAATTTTTACATCAAAAAATTAAACTTGGATACTTCAAAATTACCTTGTGGGAAACCCACATTGGGAGTAGGGTTAATAAATTATCCTCTCAATTAGAGGGAAATGGAAATGTAGTTGTTACTAAGGAACTAGGTATTTGAATAGGAAATCAATACAGACAAGTGAAAATATGGACATTTAAGATTATTCTATCCATAAATTAGTGATGTTTATTGATGGAGAACATGGTCTTTATAAACTTAACCTTCAAAAATTAATAAAATTTGTGATAAGTCAAAAGACCATTGATTTCTCATAATGAAATGTAAAAAGATAATGTTTTTTTTTCAATATCGTTATCCTATAGTTGATGGATTCTTTTATATTCATATAAGAGCCTTTGAAAATAAACATACATGATTAATTTCAATTTTATAAGCTTAATATCATCCTTTGGTTGTGCATTAATATATTTTCAATTTATCACTTACACCTAGAAATAAATATTCAAGATGAATTTTTTATGCCTGAATCACTTTTAATGAATCATGTGGTCCTTAATTCATTCATTTAACCATTATATTATTTATTAAATGAAGAAGGTTTTAATATGTTTGTAATGACCAATAATTATCATATTTTTACATGATCTATTAAACAATTATTTAATATCTAGCCTCATCTAAAACATATCCGTCCATAAACGACAAAAAAATTTAGAAGGAAGGTCACCAAATTTCGAAAAAAATGTAACATTATATTCCACAAATAATTTTTCTCTTAATACCCTATAAACAAATATATGAATACCCTGATGAACATGAAAACATAATGAATATATATGCACATTAAAATCGAAAAATGTAGAAGTATTGTAGTATAATCCTTATATATCTCAAAAATATTATAAATAAAGAATTATTGATAAAATAATAAAATAATATAATGATTGAATAAAAAACAGACATATTAATCATTCCTCTTTTTCTTAGGTAGTAGAATAATCATGAATATGATCGATCATCCTATTTCTATGTATATTCTTTTGACGCATGAGATGTTGATTTGCATAGTGGCCCATATCCTTGAAGTGGAAGCACTAAACATTCTAAAATTCATTCTTTTCCTTAAAATCATGAGAAAGGTGGACTTTTTTCCACACATGACGTAAACTCCTTTTCTTCTTAGAAAATACCAAGGTGTTTCCTTCCATAATTATCCAATATGGGAAAAATACTTTATTGCCTTCTCCCCTTTATCTATCTTTTTACCACCTTTCATCTTCTTCTCTTACTTCCAGTTGAATCCATAAGACTTGGATAATTTTGTCTCTATATTTTTAGAAAATGATTTTGTTTCCTTGTATGATGATCCTATTTGGGAGAATAATGACATTTGAAATATGGGTTTAAACACATAGAAGAAATGATCATTCTTACTCTTTATATTATGTTCATCGGTGAAGTTATCATTCATTCAACTAGGTTCTATTTCTAAATAATGGCATACACTACATTAGTCATATAATTATGAAACGTAATTGATAATCCCAAAACAATTGATATACTTAACATAAATTTAAAAAATTATGCATAGATAATATCATAATCATAAAAATGGTTTCTTTAGGGACATATTTACTATTAAATCCATAAATAATTGTTTTTAATGAAAATGTGAATTATCCTAATAATATCCTCCAAGATTGTATAAATTGGTTCCCAATAATTCCCATCAACATATACCAGGTTACACCGATCCAGGAAAGACACACCTTGTGAGAGTTGTTACCCCTAGGTACATCTGTTCCAAAACAACATCCACTTGTAGTATCCAAATAAAGATGTATTTCTAAGAAGACCCACAAAATATCTACCTAACCAAAATTATATAATGTTCTTCTATGTGTATCCCCCAACTCCATCTTAGGTATATTTTCCCAAATATTTTTTTTCTAAATCTATTTTATAATGATTTTACTAAACATACTTTGATACTAATTGTAAAGACCCTGACCCCAGTAGTCTATTACTGGTGACATAAGTTATAGCATTGGTATAATAAACAAGGAAGTCAAATCCCGAAGGACTTAATAGTTTAATATGTTTAAAAAACCAATTAAAAACATAAGTTTTACATTATAACATTAAAATATCAACAAAAAATGAAATCCATTGGAAACACTAATATTATTCTAGGTTATCCCTAATATTCATTCATTATACACATATTCGCATCCTAAGAAAAATAAAACATAAGAAAGTGTGAGATCAGAAGCTTAGTAAGTGTAAGAAATAAAGTGGAACCTAACATAAATAATAATGCATGTTGAATGAATAAAAACATAGGAAATTATAACATAAAATTGAGTATAATATAATGGGAATAAATGATGAGTAAATAATTCCATATAAATAATCACATGAGAATGAAACTTAACCATAGATATTCTACTAGTTGATTATATCACATGAATTATCAATTACTAAGATCATAATGAAGAATTCATAATATTAGTTAGTATAAACATTCCATCACGGCCTTAGAAAATAATTCTACATAAATTGGTACGGCTTTGGCCAAAACCTGAACGAGTTTATATCATGAGACCTAATGATGCATCGAGGGGAAATATTGGGCCCCACTCACCACTTGCTAAGTCTAAGACATTCTCCATATGTCAAATAAAAGGATATCATTAAATAGAAATTTTCCATACTGCTTTGAAATATTTGATTCACAATCATCGATTAATTACTCTAATAAACTCATTGAGAAATTATACAAATAAATACCATTTTTCCTTTACAATGAAGTGTTGTTTTTGAAAAAGCATTGTTATTTGTCAAAAAATTAGATTGTACCATGTATATACTAGAAAATAAAATTGAGGGATAATGAAATTATATTTTAGGTGTAAATTATTTCGAATTTAAGTGATAACATGTTAATAGGGAATTTTAGAAACATTAAAAATGAGCCACTTTAGTATGGTTTAATGGAAAATACTAACGAGTATTTAAAATTTAAAAAAAATTATTTTGGTGTAAAAATTTAACAAATATAGTTTTTTAATAATACAATTAGTTATTTTAGAAAAATAATGGTTTCTTAAAATATATTATGGTGTGAAATTGAAAATGTGTAAAAACTAGGAAGTTCTATTAAATCGGGCTTTCTTATTGAGAAGAATTGAGAAGGTAACTATAACAACCCAAATTTTTTTAATGAAAATTATTCTTGATCTGATTAAATGTATTATTATATAATATTGTTGTATAAAACAAATGCACTTCCTTGGTTTTATGTTTTTCTATTTTAAAATACTATTAATAATTATTATTATTGATAATATAGTTGTTTAATAGTGATCACATGATTAATATAAATATAGAGTTTTAACAAATTCAATTTACTCAGTCAAAAGAAGTGATGGCTTCATCCAGTAGAATTTCTACATAAAAATCCCATTTTTCAGAAAGAATAACAAATTTAGCTTCCTTAGGATTCTTTCTTGACCAAGCCCAAGACATTCTTCAACACATTACGCTTGAACGGAATTGCCTATGGCCGAAGTGGAAGTTAATTGGGATTACCACCCCGGTGTTGTTATCCGAGCCTCCCCAAGAGTCTGTCACCATCATGTTCCTTACCGTTAGGTCTTATGCGGGTGTTATAAATAGTTATCTAACAATACCCTATAACTATGATTATGTGTGTTAGTTTTGTATAGAATAAACTGTATACATTCTTTTTATTATTGTTACCTTATAAATGGTTTTTAAAGCACAAATAGTATTTTTAGTTAATATTCAACTAAGAAATATATTTTGATAAATTAATGGATTTTTTAAATAAATATTATTTTAATAAAATATTATTTCTAAATAAATATTCTAATTAATTATAAATGATAGTATAATTTTAATGAATAAAATTGAAATTTTTATTATGGTTTGAAAACTATTTATGTTAAAACCCATGAAATTTCTGTAATTTTTTTTTAAATTGAAAATTTACATATTTATAAAAAAAATTTAGATAAAAATAATATCATTTTTTGATTCAAGACATTGAAATTATCCAAAGGTGAATTTATCATAATTTTCTAAGATAGTCGAATTTTTGTGTAAAAATTAAATACAGTTTAAATATATATTGTGTTTTATGAAATCATAATGACCCATTAGTGATTTAATAAAATACAATAAAAGGTTTTTTCTGAAAAAATATGTTACATCTTTAAATAATTGTGATTTTATATTTTTCTTATTTATTTTACAAGGCCTTAGTGGACCATCCAAAACATACAATACATTTTAAAATTTTAAAATGGGTTCCTTGAGAGTGTGACCCACCTCCACATAAGAAAGCCTAATATTTTAATATGTTCTCCAATTGGATTTATAAAATAATTTTATCAACTCCACTTTGGAGAAAATCATGGGAAAACCATGGGATGGTTGTGGCTTTGATTAGTTTAATGTGTAGTGTCCAAAACCTCAATAATAAAGAATTCCCTCTCCTTCCCTGTATAAACCCACTCAATATCCCATTCCACTTAACATAAACCATTTTTATCTTGACCAACCCCTTCCCTCCTCTCTATATAATCCTCCCAAGGTGGACCAATATCCCAAGAAGCCTCCCTCAATCCTCTCCCAAGCCTTTGGGATCATACTTCCATGTAAGGGATTTCATCTTTCCTTATTTATGTCCATGTTTTCTTATATTTTTATGACCTTTTATATTCAATTAAAAATGTTGGGGTATAATTTATAATCTCCCCTATACATCAATATTTATTTTTTAATGATGATATATCCATTTATCTCTCATTAATGCCTCCCATGTACACCTGTTACCATGCTGAAATTCCATAAGGGATTTCTTCCTTCCTTAATTATGTCTCTGTTTCCATATATTGTTATAACCTTTTATTTTCAACTTAAAATATGGGTTTATTATTTTAAACCTCCCATATACTTCCCTCCTTATGTTTTAATGGTTAGAGACAAATTTTTCTCTCATTAAATCCTCTCATATACACCTGTTAGCATGCCAAAATTTTGAAACATATTTCTATCTCCTCATTTACATTCAACTAATTATTTTTATATTATGTATCTAAATTCCATTAAATATTTTGGTGATTGTATATATATGACCCCCTTACTGTCCATTTCATGTACATATAATTATATACCACTTTCTCTCTCATCAACAATTTTTATGAATTCTTATGTCATGTCGTTATGCTACCGAAATAGCTCTGTAATTTTCCAATCCAAAGTCATTGTGTAGTGAATACCATACTCATTTCTCTATCATGGAAATTAACAAATATGATAATTTACTTATTGATTATAATGTTTTATTTATTTATTCCACATTCCTTTATCGTGGAATAAATTATTATGTAGAATTACTCTATGTCGTATGATCCATGTGGCACAATTATGCATGAAATGCAATGATTAAGAAGGGTGAGCCCTGATAGCACTCCAATGCATAAGGTAAAGAGTAGTATCGTGATATTATAAGTAAAATTAGGGTTTACTGAAGATAATTCATGTCCAATGAGTGTTTAATCCTGATAATTCAAGTGCAATGAGGGTTTACTCCTACTCTATGGGCAATGAGCTTTGGCTCATGCTAATATCATGTTAAATATTATCACCACATTTCCATGTTATGATAGTCATTCTATATCATAACATTATCTTTATTATTATCTTATTCTCCATTAATATTCATATTGCCTAACATGAAATGTATTCTTCATTTTATTCCTTATTTACTCCCTTACAAGGCTTTATAGCTCACCCTTTTTTATGCATGTCCTTAGGTTATCCTGTGAAATGCTATGTAAGAAAGAATGTTGTGGTCATGTAAAATATGTTTTCAATAATGATTTTGTTTTTTATGTTCTAGGTTGTTATGTAATGTTCCCAATTTCCCAAAACACTATACCTCTCAATCCTCAAAGTTTTCTTAAGTGCAAGTTTATGAAATAAATCATGCTTAAGTGTGTAATAAAGTGCATGGTTGTTATAGTTGGTATCATATTATAGGTTTTGTTATTTTTGGATTATGATTAGAAACACCCAATGAATGCCTTAGGGATAATACTACGTCTAATAAAATGAATCATAAATTTTAGTGAGTATTGAGTAAGTGGTTTATCGAGTAAATACATCCCTTTCTATATACGAGAAGGTAGAGGTGGCTTTGGCACAGATGTATCAATGGGTAAAACCTAAAAACACCTCTTTGAGCTAGACTCAAATAGGAACTGGTGCTCAAAAACGGTCCTTGAGGCACTCTTGTTTATGACACTCTGATGGGATATTCATTGGTAAGTTCATAAGCTTACTATGAACCATTATTAATAGAATAAAAAAATTAATTTAATAATATTTTTTTGGAAGTAGATCATGGATAACATATATTGAATCCTATAAGTTCATATGTTATGGAAAAAATGTAATTTATTAGATATCCATTTTTTCATTGGATTCCCCTTTTTATGTTACCCTTAAGTTTTCTTTTATTCTTTCCAATGTCTGGTAATAGGATTACTCTAGCTCAAAACTGATGTGAGGATCAATGTGATGACGGTTCTAATGAGATTCCCAATCCCATTGGATCGAGAATCTCAATCTCTATCATGATACTCTCTCAGTTAAATCAAGTTTTGAATATAAAAATGGATCAAGAGGAATGTTCAACCCCTCCTAATAAATAACAATCCACAATTGAGAGCTTCATGAGACAAAGCCCTCCTACTTTTAATGGATCAATTGATCCCTCGACCACTGAACAATGGATCAACTACATTAAAAATAACCTCTCCATCCTTCAATTTTCTGAACAAGAAATGGCTCTCTTGGATAATTATCGTATGGATGGTGAAGCTAATAATTAGTGGAAAAAGAAAAAAAATACAAATCCTATGGTAGAGATAGATGTGTTGGAATGTAAGGATTTTTAGAAAATATTTATCAGTAAATAATTTCTTCACATCCTCTGACATAAAATTGGAAGGGACGTCTATGACCCCAATAAAAAAGATGAAGAATCCATCAGAGCGAACAGGGAAAACATCACAAGTATTGCATGATATGCCCTATTCTTTGTCTTCCCCCTTGAATGCAAGGTTGACCGCTTCATTGGTGGGATAAAACCTAGACAAAGGAAATCCCTAGAGATCCGTGACTTCGAGATCTATGAGGAAATTGTTTAATGTGGCCTCAAATCCCAAATGGATATCAAAAAATCTCAAGGGTATCATGAGTATAAGAAGCATAATGTAGACTTTAATTATATTTGTTTTATGGATAAATCCAATGGTGCTAAGAAATTCCATCACCCCGTATGCTAATAGTGCAGAAAGAAGAACCCTGGGAATTTCTTTAAGGGGATGAATAAATTCTTTTTGTGTGGAAAATAATGGCACATGTCCATTAACTGTCAACAAGAAAAACCCACTACAGTGATAGAGGAGAGGAACACTTTGTTTTACCCTCAATGCATTGTTCATTTCTTCAACTTCAATGAACCATGGAACTTTGAAAACCAGTTTCCTAAGTCAAGAGTTTTCAAAGGCAACCAAAAACCTATAAGGAAGCAAGGGAGAGCTTTTCCCATCACTACTACCAAAGTGGACCACAAAAAAAAAATTGGTTACAAGTACGCTAGTTATTGATTCAGTAATAATGAACGTGATTTTTGGTTTTGGTTCTATACATTCTTTTATATGTCTAAATTTAGTATAAAAATACCAACACCACCACAAATCATGGAATTAAAGATGTTAGTGAGAATTGAAAATAGGGAAATCATTGCATCCCATAAATATAACTCCTCCCCTGTCACAATTTTTGTATTAAAATTCCCGAAGAAACCCATCAACCTCCCTCTGGTGGAATTTGATATAATTCTTGGCATGTATTGGCTTTCCCTATATAAGAACAACATATATTTTCATGAGAGGAAAACCACTCTCTATATGGAGAATCGACACCTGGTTCTTTAAAATTGCAAATAGGAGGATGATTCTTCTTTAAAACCGTCATATCAAGCGTGGATATTACTGCCCTTTGAGAATGCATATCTTTCTCAGATGATTAAGTATATGGATGCCACCATCCATAGAGACATACCTATTGTGACAGAATTTTCTAAAGTGTTTCCTGATGAATTTCCTGGTCTTACTCCTTAGAAGAGATGTTTCATTTTTTGATTTATCTTATACCTGGGTCATCATCAATATCCAAGACTCTGTATATAATGGCTATTGTGGATCTTGACGAGATGAAGAAAAACTACATGAGAATCTGGATAAAGGGTTCATACACCCAAGTGCCTCACCATGGGGTGCACCGGTCCTCTTCATCAAGAAAAAGGATGGGTCAATGCCCCTTTACAATGATTATCACGAGTTCAACAAAATCACGATAAAGAAAAAGTATCATATACCACTAATTGATGACTTTTTTTATCAGATACGTAGAGTATAATACTTCTCCATGGAGGATTTTCGGTTGGGATATTACTAAGTAAGTTGGAAGATGGAGGATATTCCCAAGAGTTCTTTTCATATATGGTACAGGCATTATGAATTCTTAGCAATGCCTTTCAAATTCAAAATGCTCCATAAATATTCATGGACATGATGAATAATGTATTTAAATATTACCTTGAAAAATTTGTTTTATTCTTTATAGATGATATTCTAATTTACTCAAAAACCAAGGAGCATAATGAGGAGCATCTAGGGTTTGTACTAGAGAACTTCTAAAAAGAGAAGCTCAATGAAAATTACAACAAGTGTGAGTTCTGGTTAAAGAAAGTCTCATTCTTGGGTCATATCATCATAAGTAATGGGATATCTATGTTTACCTCCAAGAAAGTTTTAATTGAGGGATGGTACAGACCAACATATGGGATAGATATCCATAGATTCATGGGGTTAGCTGGATATTATCATTGATTTGTGAGAAATTTATCATGATTCTCAAACCCTCTTACCAAGCCAACTCGAAAGGAAGTCATGTTTTCATGGAGTGATGAATATGAAGAAAGATTCAAGGAGTTGAAAAGGTATCTTATCACTGCATTGGTACTCACATTATGCACAAATGGAGAACATTTTTTGGTATTTAGTGATGCTTCAATGAAGGGCCTTCACTGTGTGTTGATGAAAAATGAGAAAGTCATTACCTATGATTCAAGGCAATTGAAATTTCATGAGAAAAACTATCCAACACATGATCTAGAGTTTGATATAGTAATCATCGATTTAAAATTTTGGTGAAATTACCTCTTTGGTGAGAAGTGTTAAATATTCATAGACCACATAAGCCTCAAGTATGTATTCCCAAAAAAAGAGTTAAACATACACCAATGAAGATGGTAAGAGATGATCAAATACTATGACTTATCAATCCATTACCACACTGGGAAATTGAGCAAGGTGGTGGATTCTCTAAGTAGAAAGGACTCATAAATTCTTTCATTGATATGAATTAAAATGGATCCAATCTTATAAGATTTGATGAAGATAGAAATGGGAATCATAGTGAAGGAAACATCATCAATCCTTTCAAAAATGATTGCTCAACCATCTCTTTTGGAAAGGATAAAGGATTCTCAAAAGGATGATGTGGGAATTTATAATAAAGTGGAAACTATAAAAATGGTAAATCCTCGGAGTTCAATGTTAATGAAGAAGGAATTGTGAGACTTTTGACCAGACTATGTGTTCTATCAAATATGTAGTTAAAGGAAGAGATTTTGTATGATGCACATAGTTCAAAGTTATCCATTCACCTAGGAAATAGAAAGATGTATTGAGATATTTGAGGATTTTATTGTTTGGATATCCTGATAAAGGAGATCGCTGAGTATACATCAATGTGCCTGGTATGTCTGAAAGTGAAGGATAAGAGGCTAAAATCTAAGGGGGTGATGTAACCATTTCCCATACCAATATGGAAATAAGAGAACATCACCATGGACTTTGTCACCATACTTCCAATGAAATTCAAAGGAAACAATTATATCTAGGTTTTTGTGGGTCATCTTACAATAACTGCACATTTCATCGTAATTCAGGAGGATTTTTCATTGGATCAACTATCATGAATATACATCAACGAAGTGGTAAGGATTCATAGAGTACCACTATCTATTGTATTCGATTGATATCCATGATTCACATCTATGTTTTTCAAGAGTCTCCAATATGGTATGAATGCCGAGTTAAACTTTAGTAAGGATTATCATCTTCAAACGGATTGCCAATATAAGTGGACTATCCAATCACTTGAGAAAATTTTGAGAGCATGCTCAATGGACTTCAAAGGATGATGGGATTAACATCTTCCTCTGTTAAAGTTCTTTTACAATAACAGTTTCCACTCATGCATCCAAATGACTCTTTATGAATACCTTTATGGGAAGAGGTTCAGAACACAAACATGTTGTGTTGAAGTTTGGGAGAGAAAACTCCAAGGTCCATAAATGGTCGAAGAAATGGTGGAGAAGGATACGACCATCCGACAACACATTAAGCTCCTCAGAGTTGACAAAAGAGATATACTGATAATCATATAAGAGATCTAGAGTTTGATTTAGGAGAAATGGTCTTACTTTGTATATCACCATGGAAGAGGGTTATGTGATTTGGTTAGAAGGGAAATCTTAGTCCAAGGTACATCGGCCCTTTTGAGGTCCTTGATCACATTGGTGGAGTGGAATATCAACTAGAACTCCCAAAGAACCTATCTCAAGTAAATGATGTATTCAATTTGTCACTCATGAGTAAGTACATACCAAACTCATAACATATAATCAATCCATATGTGGTGCCATTAGGTAATGACCTCTCCTATAAATAAAATCCGGTGAAGATCTTAGATCGTGTGGAAAAAGTTCTACTAAATAATATAATTCCCCTAATAAAGGTGTTGTGGAGAAGCCACAAGTTTGAAGAATAAACATGTGAATTGGAGGAGGTGATGAATCAGAGTAACCCTCATCTATTTTAGTGTCGAAAAGGAAATTTTGAGGGTTAAATTTTTTAAGGCGGGAGGATTGTAATGACCCAAACTTTTACTAATGAAAATTCCTCTTGATCTGATTAATTATCTTATTATATTAAATAGTTATATAAAACATATGTACTTCCTTAGTTTTATATTTTGTGATTTTAAATTACCATTAAGAATTATTACCATTGTTAATATATTGATTGAAAAGTGATCACATTATTAGTTTAAATATTGGGCTTTAAAAAATAAAATATATTCAAGAAATGGTAGTGATGGCCTCATTTAGTAGAATTGCACCATACGAAGCCCATTTTTCAGATCTCAGATAAGAGTTAGCATCTCTAGGCTTATCTCTTGACCAAGTCCAAGATGATATTCAACACGTTAAGCTTGAACAGAATCACATCACCTACAGGAGAAGTGGATGTTAATAGAGATTACCACCCGAGCGAGGTTATCCGAGCCACCCCAAGAATTTATCACCATAGCACACTTTACCCTTAGGTCTTATGTGGGTTTTATAAGGGGTTATGTAAAAATAACCCAACACTATGATTATGTGCATTATTATTTTGTAGAAAAGTGTATATACATTAATTTTATTATTGTTACCTTGAAAATGGTTTTTAAAGAAAAATAGTATTTCTTTGTTTATATTGTATTAAGAAAACTATTTTGATGAATTAATGTATTTTTTAATTAAATAATATTGTAATGAAATATTATTACTAATTCACTTATTTTATTAAATAAAATGATTCTATAATTTTTATTAATACAATTGAAATGTTTATTAGGGTTTGAAAACTGTTTTTGTTAAAACCCTTGAAATTTCAATAAATGTCTATTTTTATTTTTACAATTTAATATTCACTTATTTAAAAAATGATTTACATAAAATTAATATAATTTTTGGATTTAGGATGTAAAAATTATCCAAAAGTGAATTTTTCATAAATTTTGGAGACTGTCAAATTTTTGGGTAAATATTAAATACCGTTTAAATATATAATGTGTTTTAGGACATCATAATAAACCATTAGGGATGTAATAAAATAATATAAAAGGTTTTTTCAGCCAAAATATGTTTTATCTTTAAAATAATGGGATTTTACATTTGTTTGATTTATTTTACAAAGCCTTAGTGGGCCCTCCAAGACTTATAAAACATTTTATCATTTTAAAATGATTTCCTTGAGAGTGTGACTCACCTACACATAAGCAAGAATAATATTTTAATAATTTAGGACATTGGACTTATAAAATAATGTTTTTCACTCCAATTTGAAAAAAAACATGGGAAAAAATGGGATGGTTTGTGGTTTTGATTAGTTTAATATATAGTATTTGAAACCTAAATAATAAAGAATTCCCTCTCCTTTCCTATATAAACCCACTCAATATACCATTAAAATTCACTAAAAACATTTGGATCTCGACCAAATACTTCCATAATTTCTCTATATTCCTCCCAAGGATCCCCAATATCTCAAAATTCCTCTCTCAAGCCTCTCCCAAGCCATTGGGATTACACTTCCAAGTAAGAGATTTATTCCTTCCTTATTTATGTCCAAATTTCCTTATTTTTCTATGCCATTTTATTTTCAATTAAAAATATTGAGGTATGATTTACCACCACCCCTATTTTCCCTATTTATTTTTTAATGATGATATACCCCTTACACGCTCATTAATTGCTCTCATGAACCCCAATTAACATGAAGAAATTCAGTAAGGGATTTCTTCCTTCATTATTTATGTCAAAGATTTCATATATTTTTATTACCATTTGTTTTCAATTTCAAATGTTATGGTATGATTTATAACCTCTAATATACTTTCATCATTAATTTTAAATGATTATATACCCCTTTCTCTCTCATTAATGCCTCCCATGTACACCTGTTACTATACTAAAATTTCGTAAGGGATTTCTCTCTCCTCCTTTACATTCAAACTATTTTTTATATTATGCGTCTAAATTCCAATAAATATGTTAGAATATTTATATATATGACCCCATTAAAATAAATTTCTTTTACATATGATTAGATACCACTTTAACTCTCATCAACCATTTTTATGAATTCTTATGTCGGGTCATTATGCTGCCGAAATTGCACCGTGACTTTCCAAGCCAAATTCATTCGGTAGTGAATACCATGACCATTTATATTTCAAGGGTATTAACATTTATAAACATTTACTTATTGAATATAGTTTTTCATGTATGTATTCCACATTCTTTTATAATGGAATAAATTATAGTGTTGAATGATTCCATGTTTTATGATCCATGTGGCACACTTATGCATGAAATAAATTGATTAAGAAGGGTGAGCCCTGATAGCGCTCCAATGCATTGGGTAAAGAGTAGTATCATGATATTTCAAGTGAAATTAGGGTTTACTCATTATAATTCAACTGAAATTATGTTTTACTCATGCTAATTCAATTGAAATAAGGGTTTAATTACGATTCATTTGCAATGAATCTTGGCTCTTTCTAAAATCATGGTAAATGTTGTTGTCCCATTTCTATGTTATGATAATCATGCTATATCATGAATTTATGTTATTGTTTCTCTTTTGCACCACTGATATTCAAATTTTCTAACTTGTATTTTATTCTTCATGTTATTTTGTTCTTACTCCCTTACTGGGCTTTAGAGCTCACACTTTTCTTATGCATGTCCTCATGTTATCCCATGCAATGCTAAGTTTGAAGGAATGTTGTAGTCATGTAAAAGAAGTTTTCAATAACGATTTTGTGTTTTATGTTCTAATATGTTATGTGATATTGCTAATTTCCAAATACACAAGACTTTTCGATCCTCATTGTTGTCTTAAGTGTAGGTTTATGTAATAAATCATGCTTAAGTGTGTAATATAGAGTAGGATTGTTATATAAACCATATAAAATATTATATTTCCTGTAAAAGAATGATAAAATGCTCTGGAAGTATGATTTTGGAACATGTACACATAATTTTAATGAATTATATAAAAATAAAGAGGAATTTCATTGTGGTATAGAGGGATGAAGCGTAACATGAATTAAAATGCACTACTAGAAAAGTTTCCAATACCCACGGTTTGAAACTGGGGGATCCAGAGGCATCAAGATTTCCCTATACCCATGGTCTTGTAGAAACTGTGGGTATGGCCCACTAAAATTTCACATTACCCATGGTTTTGGAAAACTATGGGTATACATCTATACCCACAGTTTACATAATCGTGGGTATACATTTTTACTAAAAAAAATTATATACCTAAGGTGTAGTAAACCGTGGGTATATATAGATTCTTCACAGAACACATACACATGGTTCAACAAACTGTGGGTATATATATTTTCGTAGAAGAATATATACATATGGCATAATTAACTATGGGTATAGATGGTTTTCCCAAAAAAAACAGCTACCCACCTTGGTTTCACCTTGATCCTACAAACCAGAATGGAAATCACTATGAAACAATAGAATAGTTCTTATTAGAAATAATGGAACCTATTTGAAACCACACCCCCTCCCCCCTTGAACATTCCCCACTCTCCCCTTGGACAGAACCCCATTGCACCTCCCTGGACACCCCCTCTCCCCTATAGACCCCCCTAGACCCCCCTAGACCCCCCCCCCCTTGTACACCCCCAAGACACCCCATGGACATCCCCCCCCCACTCCCCCTACTTCCCCTCCCTTCCCCCCTAATCACCCCCCACCCACATCACACCCCCTCCCCCTTTAACACCCCATGGACAGATCTTCCTTACCCCCCATGATTCCCCTCCCCCCTACTGGACACACACCCCCAGACACCCCCCACTGGACCCCCCTAGAAACCCCCCATAGCCCCCCCAGAGACACCACCCAAATGGACACCCCCCACGGACCCCCTTGGACACCCCACACTAAACCCCTCTCTTCCCTAGATAGCCCCCTCCCCCTGAACCCCCACACAACATTCCCCCCCCCCCCCCGCATCCCCCCTCTCCACCCACATCACACCCCCACACCTCTTGTACACTACCCCCAGCCCCCTGGACACCCTCGTAACACCTCTTCGACACCCCCTCCCCTGCACCCCCACACCCCCTACCCCTAAACCCCTACCACCACTGCCCCTTCACCCCACCTCTCCCCAACCTCCACCCCCATTACCCCCCCCCCCCACTTACACACCCACTACCCACACCCCCACCTACCCCACCCCCCCTCCCCCGCACCCACACACCCCCTTCCCATTTCCTTTCACCCCCCACACCTACACCCCCACATTTACCCCCCTAGACACTACCCCCCCTCTTGGACCCCCCCTCCTGGACACCCCCCTCCTGAACACCCCTACCCCTAGACACCCCCTCCCCCAGGACACCCCCTCCCTCATAGACCCCCCCCCCCCACAGCTGGACACCCCCTTCTAGAAAACCCCTCCCCCTATACCCCCAACAACCCCTTCCCCCTTCACCCCCACTACCCCTTCCCCCTTCACCCCCACTAGATCAAAATGAGGTATTCTGGGCTATGAATTTTGAGGATGGTATGAAGTAGGTTATTTTGGTACATGAATGTTTCTTTCACCTGTCATATTTTAATGGGGTCATGAATTAATCCCCCATAACTGATAGAATCCTGAGTGAGGGTAAAATATATGGGTAGTCTTATATTAAAAAGGGGACTTATTAAGGGTCATAAGGGAAATGGATAGAATAGCCAGAGTAGTAATGCATTTATTACACCTCAAGGAGGAAGGAATGTGGAGTGTTACCAGTTCAATAATATTACTCATGTTCAATTTTTTTTCCACCAGAACCTAGTGGAGTTTCTCACATGTATGAATATGGGTTACATGTAGCAGTATTGTAGGACATCCCGATAGTTTACTAGTTTTATATGATCTGGTTAGATACAGGGTTCAGGATAGAGTTTAGAATCTCCCTAACAAACTAGTATATGGGGTTTCACAGGTTGTTTCAGCCATGGTGGGGGACGCAATAACTGTGGGTAGGGGAAACAATTCTATCATAGTGATACATCTCAAGGGAGTTAGGAAGGATAACTGGGAATTGGCTGTCGAGTTACATCCTATTGAGAATACTCCTGAAGATTGTGATTTAGGGCTATTAAAATTTTGACATATAGGTTTAATATATTATACTCTAGTATCTTTTATATTCAATAACAGTTCATCACAGAAGATTCTCTATATCCAAATCCACATGATCACTTCCATCCATCATAAAAAAAGCTTGTACGAGTATACTATGAAGATCATGGAGGGTATGTTTTGGTCATGTGTTCTTTGTTTCAAGGGTTCATTGGAGAGTTATCTAGAACTTAATAGTTGAAATATAATAATAATTATCAAGTTATTATTTGGATGGAACCCTTCCAGGATTTATATGGTAGGTTGTGGAGAATAGTTTTATATTGGTAAGAGTTGAGGAAATCTAATGTTATTTGGAAAAGTTTCATATAAGAGATGTTAGAGAATATATAACTTATAAGGAAGTAGTTGGAAACCTTTTTAGAGATGTAAGAGGTCATATTATTATTGGTGATTCTTCCCTCTATATTTTTAGGTGGGTGACCAAGAATTTCTATGAGTGGTCCCACGATTGAGACACATATATGTGTGGAGATAGGGGAAATTGGTGCCCATGTTTATGGGGTTGTCTAAGAATGTGGGGTGGATCAGTATAGTGATCAACTTGTTAGCTCTTTCTTATAATTTTTAGATGATTAATGATTTATATCATTTATTATATCGTAAGAGATTACTTCATGATCCATGTCATGTGATCAAGGTTGAGTATGTAATGTTGTATCCATACTGTTTGAGGAATAGCCAGTGCCTGTTATGGATTGGAGTGTGATGAATCTTCAATAGAAGATGGTTCCTCTAGTAACATTGAAGTGGCTGCATAAGTGGATCCTAAAGGAGATATGGGGGTGTGAATTTAATATGCAGGTTTTTTTCCTATAAGGCTGAATGATGCTAGAAGATATAGACCAGGAAAAATACACTATATACCAGTGAATTTTTATCACCCCAAATCATCTCAACCATAAAACAATTTTAATTTTTTTGAAAACCTCATATATTGCAGTGAATTTTTAATTTTAAAGGTATTATGAAAATTCCAAGAAGATATTTTGGAAAAAAGTGTTAGTTTTAAAACATAATTCATGATGATAAAAATATAATGGTTACCTAATGGATAGATACCAATTTTAATCTCCTTTGTTCCTTCACCAATTAGAGTTTCATTTTCCCTCTTATACTCCTCTTTTCTCCAAGTTGATCTCCTAAGATTCATCCAGATTTTTTTGGATTTTTGATTGAATCAATTTTCATGTCACAATAGAGGTTTTTTCGTACTAAAATTTGGATGAATTCAAAGTGGATCACACTATAGTAAGGAATTTTATACCATGAGAAGTCATTTTCAAGAATATCGTGAATTTTTTTTGAATTTGAAGAGATGAAGAATTGGATTGAGATTCAAGGGTTTGAATAAACATAAAGAGGTTTGTTTTGAAAAAACTAAATGATAGGGACACATGGCTTTATCCTATTGGATTAGAGGAAGTAATACTGATCCCAAACATTGACGAAAGGGTTAGGGTTTTTAAGAGTGTCATAAAACTTCAAATAGCATTTTTGGAGTTAAATATATGTGGAAAATAATACCATATCCATTTTTTAGAAAAGAAAAAAGAGAGAAACAATTCATATCTACATTACATATAGGATAAGTGATCCTAGAAGGATAGAAGAGTTATATTTCTATATATGGTTCATTAGAGGAAGATGCATGATGATTAAAAAGAACTATTGAAATATCAGATTGTTGAAGAAATCTAGTAAAAAAGGATTATTATGGTGTTGAATAATCATAATCTGGAAAACATATTGTAGCTTTTTTATTCATTTAGAAGATAAATAATAGTACCTTCTATCAAGAGTTCATTCTCATATATCTTTAGAAGTATTATAATTAACTCTTTACAATGAATTTTCCACATCTAACTTTAAAAGTTTGGAAGTGATACAAAGTACAGAATACTAGATAATCTATTCTTGAATCAAGGATGTAAGGTGAATTAGTAACTTATTCTAATACAAAAGAAACCATCATGTCTAATTTTTTTGAGATATCTTCAATTGTATAAACTAATAAAAATATTCTGTATAGCAGTGTAAGAATGAGAATAAGAGAGAGTTCCCCTTGGGTGGGGAGTGGAAAATCCATACACCTTATAATGATAGTTTGTATTATCATGAACTGATCATGATCAAATCTTATATCAATATAAAGTGAGTATAAAGTATTTTGACTCTTTGAAAAATATTTAGTGTATCCTATTTCTGGTGAACCATGTAAAATACTCATGTTTTTTGGTTTTAAAACAATTGGTGTTTGTTTTGAAATTAGTTTTAGAGATGTTTTAAAATAACCATGTCATGTAATGGGCTAAGGTTTGAATTATGAAATGATTTCCATTTGGTTTTGGATGAAAGAAGGCTTAATGTTAACGGTTCATTGGTTTTCAAAATGTGTATTTTATTAAACCATGTTTTTCTTATTAAAGAAGGTTTTTTGGTCCCTTGTGAAGGGACAACATGGTGAGATTTTAGGGACATTGCCACATAGGGGTCTATGTCTCATGTTGTTTGATGTGTGCCCCTCCCTTCGAAAGATCTAGTGTAAAATTATATTGTTCATCATTGGATTTTTTGACGTATTGTTTATTTTTATTCACAAATTATGAATTTGGTTGATAGTTTGATCATTTAGGGTCTGTTTTCATTTAGAATCTCTCATTAGCTCTAGTTTGGGAATCACCACATACGAACAATTTATCCAAAAAAAATTAATTCAAAAAACTATGGAAAATAAATAAAATTTCGACATGGCCCATATGTATGTCGGACAACCATGCCAGAGGAAAATAAAATAAATAGAAGCAACATAGTAAAAGAAGACAAAAATTAAACACACTATTAATCCCTCAACTACCTTTACTCCCTCCCCTACAAAGAAAACCGCATAGTTGCCTCCAGTACCCTTCTATCTCCCTTCACATAATATAAGTTCCCTACATCTGTAGAAAGTTGTAAAAGGTCTAAGTGGCTGTTTTAATAAAGAAAATAAAATAAAATCCCAACAATAACATACATGTTTCCTGTGATTAAACAAGTCACCTCCCTACATATAAGAACCACAATGCCTCATGGGTCCAATCTTGTTCCCTGCATGCAAGGGGTAAAAAGATCCAAGTTTCAAAATGATATTGTAAAATAATAGAGTCCTATTAATTAATTATCACTCTTCCTATTAATGGTATATAATTAGTTTGGATCCATTTTCAACTTACTTCAGATTTGTTCAATACAAGTTTGTTTGGGACATTTTCATTAGATTTATTTTTTCTTGTTTTAATTTATATTATCTTGGAAAATTTCATTCATTTGGGATATAATAGACTCAATTTGATTACATTTAGTTCTATAAGTTTATTTTAGTTAGGTTTAATTCATGTTAGTTGTGGTCATATTGGTTTGAATTCGTTATATTTGGCCCAATTTGATTTATCATTTATCATACCAGATTATTTCTTGTAAGATATGTTTTACTTGGTACAATTTAGTTTCATTCAATTTTTTTCTATTTGAATTATATTTTCCTAATTTTGATCATTCAGATCTATTTTGGTTGTTCTGATTTACATTTATTCCATTATGGTTCAGTTAGTTTGTGGATGTTTTCTAAATATGTTTCATTCTAGTTTTTATTTGGTTTTATTCTATCCATTATGGATCATGTTAGATTGATTCAATTTTGATTCGTTTCAATATAGTTTGGTTCTACTTGGGTCATGTCGGTTTATTAAGGGTTTATGCATGTTAGTTCTATTTGTATAGGTTCATGTTTGGATTTGTTTTGTTTTGTTTTTTCTTTTTAATTATGTCACACACAAAAATCAATTTTAGAGAACATCTAATATATTATTAATTACTGCAAATGAATATCAATCACTATCAAGGTTTTTTAACAATCAACAATACCCTTTAATATATTTATATATATATAATATAATAGTGATACCATTATCAAGATACATGAATAATATGAAACAATAACCTACCTAATCTCAGTGAGTCATAATGTGTCCTGTGAATTTTTCATCAAAAATGTCAAGATCACGTACCAAAACCATAAGTGAGCTTTCACACTCAAAAAAAACCTTCAAGAATCATCTAAAAAATAACAAAGAAAATTATATCACTAAATAAACTCAATTATATAATATCTTCAACCAAAGAATAACTAATACCTATGAGAAACTAATGAAATCAATTTCAAAAAAATTAACACAAAATTCCACAAGCCTAATGTATCAAATAACTACAATAGAGTATCCCATAATTTCACACTAAAATATAGAAAACCCTAGGAAAAACATACCTTAGTCACCTTCCATTAAAATATAGGAAAATTGTTTACAATATTCACACATCATCCTCTTTTATAAAAGATAATAGATATCCCCTTCATCCAAGATGAATTCCACCATGATCATATAGGATTCACCTAAAAAAATTTAATTCATTAACATGGATTGGAAGAAATGAAAAAAAATGAAGAGTTTTGGATAATTGGAATACCTTTTGAGGTCGAGAGGTGGATTCCAGGATGAGGCGGAGGTGGGGTGGAGGTAGAGGAAAGGGGGTTGTAGATGGGAGGTACCTGGTCATGTTGAAAAGGACTGTATGACATTCCCACTAAGAAAAAAGGAATAAAATAC
Source organism: Viscum album (assembly GCA_963277665.1). Classification (NCBI taxonomy): domain Eukaryota; kingdom Viridiplantae; phylum Streptophyta; class Magnoliopsida; order Santalales; family Viscaceae; genus Viscum; species Viscum album. Next base: position 2,005,858,945 of record OY728126.1, on the reverse strand, counting down.
TAAGCTATCATATAAGGCTTCATTTCACTTTTTTTCACAATAAATAAAATGGGTCCCACATAATAAGGCAGTTGATAAGAGTGAGAACATCAGGTTGTCTACAAAGATAAATGATGATACAATTAGAAAATGAGGATTAGGGAATATCCCAATGATAATGTTTGAAGTATAGAAGATCTCAATAGAGAGACATCTATCAAAATTCTAGGTCTAATTAAACAGAATGTACCCCACCTTATCTATTTTCATTTGATGCTTACTAACAAGTATGGAATTAAAAGAAACAAATATTGGGGATGTTGGAAGAGGCTATCACTATTTTATAACAGTAGAATATTCTCATCATTTATAGAACTAGTGATAATGCTCGATTTCATGAGAGATATTATGGGTAAATTCTTGGGCACCAAGGAAGCATTTAGAAATCTGGGTGTAGGAACATATGAGTCATTGAATGATACAGTGCACAATCTTGACGATCCCTTTGGTGGAAAATTGAAGGAAACCATGAATGTATCTCATATGTTATGAGGGTGATTTTATGATCTCTCTACCTAAGATCAAGAAATCATCAATGATTCATAACATTACTGTATAGTGTTTATAAGGAATATGTAGTATATACCAATAAATCTCCATAACATGAATAATGTTCATAATCTGGAGAAGTTACATTTGTTCCACTTTATTTTATAGGTAAGGATTTGGTTTTCTATAGTCCTATAAGGCCTATTCCTTCTGTGGAACTAATCACACCTACTACTATTGTAACTGTCAAAACTATACCTGAGCCTAGTACAATATTTTCTACTGGTCATGTGTCTCCTCACCACAAGGTATAAATACATGTTGATTTAAATAATTCAATCCACCGAATCAAAAACTATCAGTAATATAAGAAAAAAATAGGCACCAATTTCATGAAACTTTACACAAAAAAATATAATCAAAAAGAGTAAAACCTGAGGATGCATAGTAATAAAAAATGATGAAGAAAAATTTCATAAATGAGTCTCCCTGCAAGATTTCATTTGGCATGTGAGAAAATACATTACATCATATTTTCACAGTTACATGCCACTAGATATAATAAATTTTGTTTGCATACATTTTTTATGGAGGTTGCGCAGGAATCAGAGATGATGAAGCAAATAATACCTCTAGACAAGAGTAAACCCTCAATCCAAAGTTATTCTAGGATAGAATGAGAACATGCACAATTGGAGATCATGAAACTATAAATGAAATGTCACTAATAAAGTGAGTTTAATCATGCAATCTAGAATGTAGAGTCGGGTACCTTATCCTCAAAATTCTTGACTCATTTGATTAACATACTTGGGACTATTAACTCTATTTTCAAGAATGCATTCATAATTTTTTTGACTCACAAACCTACAATACAATCATAATTAACTTCAAATTTCCAAAAGTGAGATATATTGAGTAAGTCCATATGAAAAAACAGATCAGAATCATATATTAAATGTCTTAAGAAACTATTTATTTCTTGTCTTACTCACTAACATACATCATGATATAATATTTTACCAGAACTTTCTGTAGGGAAGAAAGAAATTCTTGGTATGGCCACTACATACACAATACACAAAGGTGCTTGTATAGGTACACATGCCACTCTAAAATTGGAAATATAGCCCCCTAAAAAACATATATTTTAAATGAAGTGTTATGGTCCTCACAAACACTGATCCCAGGTAAACACCAATAATGGTCTATATAAACCATAGATCGGTTTATTATACCCCATATAAGTTTCCACGACATGTATAAAATAGTGGTTGGGGGTAAATCTAGAAATTTGGGAAAATAAATAACCAAAATACCACACATACCTTGAAGGTAGAGATGGAGGTAGAGGTCAAGAGGGGAAGGCCGGGAAGTAGAGGTCGGGAGGTCTATGTGGAGACCGAGGTCAAGAGGTCTAGGCGGAGGTTATGAGTTTGGTGTCGAGGTGGAGGCAGGGAGGGGCTGGGAGGCCGGAGCTCATAGGAGGGGATGTGGGCCTGTCAAAGTGGGAGGGGGAGAATGAGCTCGAGTGATATTAGATATATAAGGGAATATACCCATGGGTTTTTAAAAAAACGTGGGTATAGGTCTGATGAGATACTCTATACCCACAGTTTAGATAAACTGTGGGTATAGAACCATTGGTTTAGATCCCATTTCCAATAGGGATAGTTGTTTGGGAAGAAACCCTTAACAATTTCTAAACAATCAAATTGTATGCCCCATAAAATTAATGACCATATTATGAAAATTTAATACCATAAAGAAAATTTTATTGATGATAATTTACATAAAATGTCATTATAGAAACACCACACACAATATATAGTGGGGAATATGGCATAAGTCATAGAAATAAATGTTGAGATGAGAAAACTTGTTCTTTATGTTTGAAGGCATTCAGAACTTTTACTTAACATCATGTATAATGAAATTAGATTCATTAATAAATAATTTCATAATCTATTTAACATATATTTGATTTATTATAAACTTATTGTGTTCATTTACGGAATTTTTTATTAGTTATAGGATTTAATTTTGTCATTTGAGAGTGTTCTTTTCCTTGGTTTTCAGGATTGGTTCACTTGTATGCACGTACAAAAGATCATATAAAATGGAAACATTTATCCAGAAATCAAATTATCTATTATTAATGAACATCTATAAAATTAAATTTTTATATAATTCATTTGGTAGTTTTTTGTGAGGATGAATCATTAGATAAGACGTTAGGGATAATCATTGAAATTATTTTGGCAGTTTTTCAATCTTCACACACAATTTTTTAATTAATTACTATTATGTACATATACCAGTTCCAAAATATTAAATAATATGTAATACATATATTATAATATTTTTTAAGAATAAATACGGTTTTATTACTAGAATTTAAGGTATAATTGAAAATGGAAACACATCCTCCTCGAAGACAGTAAATCAATAACTCACAGACAATGTTTTTCTCTTTAATATAAAAGGAAAAAGAGAAGAGAATTGATGGTGGATTCTAAATTAACATAATAAAATTTCAATATATAAATTATACAGGAGTTACCATGTCAATTTTTATAGGGAAGGTGTGTTAAGGATAAGAAAATAAAAGAAATTAAAAGAAAATTAAAAGAATGAAAGAATATTTTACATCTTGAATTCATCTCATTGAAAACCAACTTACAGAACACTGAAATGGTATTATGGGGAATACCAAAAATACTAAAACATGGGGTATATTTTTTAGAGTGGTATTGGGAATAAATTGGGTAGGATTTAAGGCTTAACAGTTGTGAGGTGAAGGGGTGGCATTTATAGTGGAGGTTATTAGTGTTTTCTCAAAAGTTTATTCATTAGTTTGTTATTTCTCCACAAGAAAATGAATTGATTTAGAATTATCACTAAATATATTAAAATAATTATGTATAGTTAGACATTTTTTTCTTATCATCTATACATCATCTATGACTAAATAATTCATGTATTTATTTAATACTGTAAATTACTATATTTCAGTATTCCCAAAAATTAAACTATTATAGAAAAATCCCTAATATTCTCCTTACCCATTTTATGATGTTTATAATTCCCAAAAAAACACCATTTTATGAAAATAATTTTCTAAATATGATAAATTTAATTTTTAAATAAAATCATCATTTACTTGAAAAATTTATTTTTTAATATTATGACTATTTTTATGGCACTTTGAAAAAATCATTAAGGTCTCATAAAAATATAATATAGTTATAATACCATAGAATATTAATTTATGAATATATTTTAGGAAAATAATTATTCTTTTAAATAATTATTTTAATTATGAAATTGTAAATAATCATTTATGTTACAAAAAAATATCAGCACCTAATTTATCATTTTTAGAACATTTATTTACTTATTAAATTATATAAATATATCATATTCTAATTTATAAAATACATAAAATATTTATATACTTTCATTTATGAATTTTAAATTAAAATCTTAAATGGATTTTAACATGAATAAAATGAAAATTTTATAAAAATCGGGTTTTGACTATTCATTGAGAAATAAATATTTTCAGAAAAATACCAAACATTCACCCTATATTAATTTTTAGATTATTTTTGAAAAATGAAGTTTATTTTTTTCAATATTATTTATAAAAGTGTCAAAATTTAGTTTTAAAATAATTTATCCATTTAAAGAGTTAAAACATACTTTCGAAAAATATAGCATTTTAATGCGTAAAATTTGAGTCGTTTTTATCATATGCTTATAAAATCGTTTGTATGAGTATAAAAAACATTTAATTAAATATAAAATACATAAATTAAATTAATAATATTAATTTCCACCAATTTAAAAACTATATTATAACAATATTTTAAAATAATGTTATTTGATTGTATATCATTATTCTTATAAGCATGGTTTTGTGTGAAACCTATGTTGTTGATGAAATTAAATTAAAAAAGACACATATCATAAATTCTTGGGTTGAGGAAGATTAATCCATAGTTTATGAAACATCCCAGGTAAATGATGAATAAGATATTTTCATATTTATTAATATTTTTGAATTAAATATTAATTTTTCTTCAAAAGGGTTTCTATGTTCGATAGCATACCTGATACGCAACTACGAGTTTCATTGAAATCTTACGTTGCACACTAATAATATAATATTATTATTTTAAATAGATGTTAACCTCTAGCAATTTTATTGGCGAGAATGAACAAAACTAACTATAATATGATTATACATGTTTGTTAAATGTATTCACATTTATCCAATAAATTTTTGAGGCTTAAAATGCGAATGAATCTAATTTTAAGCAAAATTTACATTAAAAGGTCGATTTACCACCTATTAATGGAGAGCCCTAATTAAATCATGTTTTGGTCACTTTAATAAATTCTATTTGACCAAATAAAATCCTTCTTTTGAATGGGGACATCAATATTTACTTTGTGTAAATTTTTGGATTTTTTCCGATAAAGTTCATTTTTTAATGAATAGTGAAAAATATTGTATTTTAATTAAAAACTACGTTTTAATATGATTTATTTATATGGTTATATTATATATATTTAATTGGTTTTAAAGTTTAATTAGAATATATTTTTACCATTTAATCCAATGTTGTTCATTGGAATTAATTTCACTTTGAATTTGGACATAAACAAGTGTCAATATTTTGATAGTTTTTGTTTCTTAAAAACACGTTATTTGTTTTTACAACAGAAATTAATTTTAAATTAATTCATGAAAGTTGTATTTTTTAAATTTTTTAAATTAGATATCATTTTTTAATTCTGAATACCAAATATAACTTAAGCTGAATATTTTTTATTTTCCAGAAAAACTTCAATTTTTGATGAATAGTGAAACCACTTAGTATTAGTTAAAAAAACTGAATTTTTCATTTAAATTAAATTTTCCACTTCTAATAATTGAAATTTGAAAATATGACATACATTTTTGTTATTAGTAGGTAAAATTTGGATCAATAAGATGAAAATAATTTTTGGTGAATAGTAACTTTTGAATTTTATTTACCGCGGTTAAATGTAAATAGGGTAATTCATGTTAAAAAGAATATTATAATAATTCAAAATTACCTTAAAACTAGTAATAACCTTATTTTATGAGTAATTACCGACCATGGGTATCCTTGGGTTTTTTTGGGACCCCATGGAGCAACTTATGAATGATAATGACACTTTAGATTAATTAATTTAATGTAAACGCAAAAATGACATAAACAAAAATCTTTTAGTAAATTAATATTATGTGGTGTTATATAAGTAATATTTTTGACTATAAATATTATTTTTAATGATAAAAATATTTCCTACATTTTCGAATTTTTTTATAATTTTTAGACATTGAATAAATTAAATTATTTATGACACAATAATGATTTAGTGCTTACCTCATTAATAAATCATTTAATTAAATAAGATTATAAATATTAAAATAACATTCAAAACCTGTCCAATTATTATTGGATGATTTTATTTCGACCATGAGTCATCTTATATTCTACATTAATGATTTTTTGGCCTTTATAAATCGAATATCATTATATAAGAAAATAATATTTTCACACTTTCCTAAAGAGCCCCTCCTCCCCATTATAAAAGGAGACCATTTATAACCAATTAATCACACCTCTCAATCCTTTTGGTTCTTCCAACCTCTGCCCAATTAAGTTCCCTACATCCCTATATTCCACCTAGAATCCTTACCATAGGCAGAAGGCACTTTAACAAACCATTTTGGTTCAAACCAAAGGGATTTACCCAAATTAATGGTAACAATTTCTCTTAACTTATTTTCTTTTATTTTACTTCTCCAACACCTAAACTTTATTTATTACTTTATCATATAACAAAAATAGTATAATAAATATAGTAGTATTTTTTTATGAGAATTATTCAAACTACACTTACACACTCCTCCATCTAATGGGTGAAGAACAATCTGTTCTGTGCATGGAAAACTAACACCTCACGAAACGATGATTGTTAGATTATCTCCTACTGCCTCTCATGGTGGCAATTAAGATGGAAATGTATTTATATATGATATATATTATGATTATGTTTGCATTATTCTTTTGTATTTTTCTTTTATAGCATACCTTTATGGTTTCCATTGTGGGTAAACGCGATAATTTCATTTGAGGAAGTCCGGACTACCACCCCCTCAAAGTGATATGAATCATTCATGCGATACGTGGGACGTATAAAGGATGGAGTTAATTATATTATATGATATTATACTGGAATTATAATATACCTTTTTATCATTATTTTTTAATTCAATTAAAATAGGAGATATAAATGGAAGTAGCGTTCATGTATACGTACGGCTTACCATCTCCATGAACGGTGCATTTCATTTATTTCCTCAAAATGTTATGTACTATGATAAATACATTTATATACTGAATATATATGATATATATGATATCTATGTCATGAATATCATTCTGGATATAATGAACTTTTGACCATGTGAACAACTTGTAACTATATGGTGTTCATTTATGACTCAGGTAAAAAATATCAAAAAAAAACTTTATTAACTTGAATGATTACATAATGTTTAGAAAATTGTAATAAGTTATATAAAAGGAATAATAAAATTGAAAAAAGGTTCTTAAGAAAGTAGAAATTATCTTTAGTTTATTATTTAAGAGATTAAAGAACGATCGAGTCATATCGGACACGAGGTAAGGGACTTCGTCTCAATCTCCTTTCATAGAGGCATATTTTCATTTATACACAATGTTCTTTTATACGGTGTATAAACCCCTTTAAATTTTAATTTTATTCAAAAGGAATATTTTTTTCTATGAAGCGTTTTACTAAACCATAAAATGATTGTTCCTTTTAATGTAAGCGGTGACAACGACCTTTTCCGCTGCCGATAGTATTATTTGATCTTTGGCTTCCTCAAAAAGCCATAATGTTTTTAAAAGAAAATAAATACCATAATCTCTTTTACATATTTTGGTATTGAAAATAATTTTGATAAAGGATTATTATATGTCAATATATTTAAATGATATTTTGTGATTGAAATGTTGAAATGTTATCATTCCATTATATTGGTTTTATGTGTTATGATTTTATAATGGTAAATATACATTTGATGGGTGGTTACGTGATAAACCAAATGACCGATGGTGTCGTGATAAATCAGGACTGGTGGTTATGTTATAACCTCCAATGCAATGGGATTGGAAGTCAGCCGTATGGCTATTCCATTTAGTGATATGTATGAAAGTCGACCATATGATTATTCCATTTATGTATGTTTATGTCCGAAGATACCTTATATTTTTTGTGTTCTTTATATGGATTTTATGGTAAACTTTAGGTTACAAAAGGATACGTAGTGATATTTTATTTAGTGAAGAGTATTTACTACTTCATAAGGTGAAAAGTATTACTTCTATTAAAGTATTCATGGTTTACATTTTTTCTCCATTGTGTATCCCTTACTAAACTTTTTATGCTAATCTCATGTTTTTGAATTTTTTTTCATAGGACATAATGTGGAATAGGGTCAAGGATGGGATCAAGGAAAAGTCATGTTGTTTTAAACATGGAACAAGACATGACTCTTTTTTTTTCAAGAGTTCATGTTTTGTGAAATAAATGGAATCTGAGTAGAAGTGTCTATTGGTTTTTTTAAATTAAATGTAATAGTTATGACCTCATTATCTAAAACTCTAAACCAGAAAAGATCCTCAATTTGAATTATTCATTTAATCCATGATTATGTAATTTTTAAGGCCGAGTCCTTATATTTGGTATCAAAGGTTGTATTAGACAACTTTAGGAGTTAGGGTATTGCTAAATAAATGTCCATAAATTAATTTAAGGTAATATGGAAATGATATAGCATTTAATGATTACCATGTTGCTTCGCCTAAGATATTTCTGTGTTCAGAATGGTTTTCTGCAGATGAAACATGGCAGCTATATTGGGAAGACATCAGGAGGACGACAACCTTCCAAATAAGCAACCTAAGATGGTCAGAATCGGAATTGAATAGTTGGTTGCAGTGACGGCACAGTCGACTCAGGCTATAAATGGTGGTGGTATCCATGCACGAGATCATCTAGATCAACTATAGAAGAACATGTAAGTAGTAGAGCATTTAATGAGGAAACATCCCTCATCATTCAGAGGATCATATAACCCTATGATAATAGAAGGGTGTATTAAAGAACAGGAGAAAATTTTTTATGTCACGTGGTGTTCAGAAAATAAAAAGGTTAGTCATACTATTTACCGTTTTGAATGTGAAGCTGATCAGTGGTGGTCGATGGTGAAAATATCATGGATAGTGAGGAGATTGATGCTCTAGATTGGGATGTATTCAAAGGTATGTTTCTTGAGAAATATTTTCCTATGGTGGTTCATCTTAGGATGAAAAATCAATTCCTGGAATTAAGTTAGGAGGATGACTATGTGGCTGCTTCTGAAGAAAAATTCACTCCACAGGAAAGGTATGATCCAAATTTCATTTGAGATCTTGATAGTAAGAAAAATCCATTTTACTCAGGACTGAAGACACGAAATTGAAGAGAATTTTCCTCTGGTGAGTTCAAATGTTATGAAGAACTTGTTTAATGTGCAGAAAAGGTGGAAATAGAGTTTAACGATGATCAAGTGTTCGTTGACAAACAACAAAATAAGAGGTCCAGTTGGCAGGAAAAGGGAAACAATTCATCAAAGAATTCCAGAGATAAGAAAATTAAATATCCAACATGTGATAAGTGTGGTAAAAATTATCCTAGAGAATGTTTATCAACGTTTGGAAATTGCTTCCAGTGGGGTAAGTCTGGTCATATATCTCGTAACTATAAGGAAGATGATCAAAAAAGCAATCAAAAGCCACCAGTAAGATGTTTTAAGTGTAATGAAATGGTTCATTATGAAAATTAGTGTCTAGTGAATAACTCAAATGAGGGAAAGCAGCTAGACCACAAGAAGAAAGGGGTGGTGAAATCCTTTGCAACTACTTCATCAGATGTTGGGCCATCAAACGAAGTAGTATCTGGTAGACTATTTAATTGTTCAGATTATGCCAATGTGTTGTTTGATTTAGGGTCTACACACTCATTCATTTCTGAGATGTTTTCTAATAAATTTGGAATTCCAAAACATGATATTAAAACAAATATTATGGTAAAAACACCTAGAACAAATATTGAGACAATAAGAAAACTTAATAACTTTTCTGTCCTTGTGTGCGGGAAGAATCTACCTGCAAACCTTATTGTTTGGCCTCTAGTAGAGTTTGATGTTATTTTGGGCATGGATTGGATATATGTTTGTCATGCTAAGATTGACTACAGTGCTAAATAGGTTTCATTTTAGAATGATTTGTAGTTTGTGAACAAAAATGAACCCTTTATTTTGATAACATAGCAGGAAGCTGAGAAACTAGTGAAAGATGGAAATGAATGTTACCTTGCACAAATTGTTGAAAATAAAGGAACTGTTCAAATTAATGATGTGCCCATGGTAAATGAGTATCTTGATGTTTTTATTGATGTGTTTCCTTGTATTATAACTGATCGGGTAGTTGAATTTACTGTTTACTTAGTTCATAATGCTAAGCCAATTTCAGAAGCCCCTTATCGAATGGTTCAAATTGAACTTTTAGTGTTAAAGAATCAATTGCATGATTTATTAGATAAAGGTTTCATTTGACCTAGCACATCACCTTGGGGTGCTCCTATCTTGTTTGTTAAAAAGAAATATGGTTCAATGAGACTTTTCATTGATTATAGAGCATTGAATAAAATCATTGTTAAGATCAACTATCATTTTCCTCATATCGATGATTTGTTTGATCAGCTCATGCGAGCTCAGTATTTTTCGAAGATTTATTTGAGATCAAGGTAGAATCAGTTGAAACTAATATAAGAAGACATTTTGAAGATCGTGTTTCGTACTAGACATGGCCATTATGAATTTATAGTTATGCCTTTTGGTTTAACCAATGCACCCACTGTATTCATGAATCTTATGAATAGAATATTCCGTGAGTTCTTGGATATGTTTTTGGTTGTGTTCAATGATGATATTTTATTTTATTCTAAAATTAAAGAGGAGCATGAAAGTCATTTAAGGGTCATCTTTCAAACCTTAAAAGAAAAGAAACTTTATGGGAAATTCTTCAAGTGTGTGTTTTGGTTACAATTTTTTTTTTCCTTGGTCACATTGTTTCAAAAAAGGGCATAACTATTGATCCTAATAAAACAAAGGTTGTTGAAGAATGAATAAGACCCACAAATATAACCGAGATTTGTATTTTCCTTGTTTTGGCAGGTTATTACTAGAGGTATATTGAATATTTTGCATGGTTATCTAGTCCAATGACTAAGTTAACTCGAAAAAGGAGTTAAGTTCATCTGGATAAAAGAATGTGATGATTGTTTTTAGGAATTGAAAAGAAGATTGGTGAATGCTTTAGTTTTGGCTCTGCCATCCAGAAATGGTGAGTTTGTTATCTACAGTGATGCTTCATTGAATGGACTTGGTTATGTCCTAATGTAGAATGATCAGGTAATTGCTTATTCTTCATGTCAGTTGAAACCTCATGAGTTAAATTACCCTACACATGATTTTGAATTAGCTTTTGATGTTTTTGATTTAAAAATTTGGAGGCATCATTTGTATGGAGTAAAATGTGAAATATATATTGACCACAAAAGTTTAAAGTATATATTCACTCTAAAAGAATTGAACATGAGATAGATGAGATGGTTGGAATTAATAAAGGATTATGATTGCATGATACTTTACCATCCAGTAAAATCAAAAAAAGTGGCTGATTCTTTGAGTCGAAATAGTAATTCTTCATTAACCATGTTGCATTTGGAACAAGGTCCTTTGGTTTTTGATTTAATGAACTCTGGCAAAGAAGATGTTGGTGTAGAAAATTCTTCTGTTTTCTTTCAGGTGTCAGTGAAATCATCTCTATCAGACAGAAAAGTTATGCGGATAACTAGAGGAAGGATATTTCATTTGAAGTATGTGATCATGTCTTTCTCAAAGTTTCTCCATGGAAAAGTCTGATGCGTTTTGGTATGAAGGGAATGTAAAGTCTGAGGTTCATTAGACTGTATGAAATCTTGGAGAAAGTTGGATCAGTTGCATAAAGAGTTACTTTACCTCCATGTTTATCCCAGGTACACAATGTTTTTCATGTTTCGATGTAGAGAAAGTATGTACCAGATCCATCTCATGTTTTGAGCCAAGAGGTAGTTCAGTTGGAAGAGAATCTCTCTTATGAAGAACAAACAGTCCAGATTCCTGACCGAAGAGAGCAAGTGTTGCGGAATAAGGTAATTCACCAGGTAAAGGTTTTTTGAAAAACACATATGGTTGAAGAGGCAACATGGGAATTTGAAAATTCTATGAAGGATAAATACTCCCCACTTATTTTGATAAGTGTATAAAAATTGTGAGGACACAATTTCTAAAAGGGGGGAAAGATGTGTTATCCCATTTAAATGAAAAATAAGAGATTATTATATTTATTAATATTTATGAATTAAATATTAATTTTACTTTAAAAGGGTTTCAATGTTCAATAACATACCTGATACGCAATAATATGTTTCTTTGAAATCTTATATTGGACTCTAATAATATAATATTATTATTTTAAATGGAAGTTAACTCCTAGTCTTTGTATTGGAAGGAATGAACAAAACTAACTAAAATGTGAGGATACATGTTTGTTAAATATATTTTCATTTATCCAATAAATGTTAGATGATTAAAATGTGAATGGATCTAATTTTAAGCATAATTTACATTAAAAGGTCGATTTACCACATTTTAATGGAGAACCCTCTTCAAATATACTTCTAGTCACATTAATAAATTCTATTTTACCAAATAAAATCTTTTTTTATAATGGGCACATCAAAATTTACATTGTGTAAATTTTTGAAATTTTTTCGATAAAGTTCATTTATTTAATGAATAGTGAAAAATATTGTATTTTAATTCAAAACTGTGTTTTAATCTAATTTATTTATATGGTTATATTATCTTTTTTATTAGTTTTAAAGTGTAATTAGAATATATTTTTATCATTTAATACAATTTTTGTCATTGGAATTAATTTCACTTTGATTTTTTACATAAACAAGTGTACATCTTTTGACAGTTATTGTTTCTTAAAAACACATTATTTGTTTTAACAACGGGAATTAATTTTAAATTAATTAATGAAACTAATATGTTTTGAATTTGGTAAAATAGATATCATTTCTGAATTTGGAATATCAAATATATATTAGGCGGAATTTTTGGTATTTTTCTGAAAAACATCAATTTTTGATGAATAGTGAAACCACTTAGTAGTAGTTAAAAAATGATTTTTTCATTTAAATGAAATTTTACCACTTCTGTGAATTGAATTTGTAAAATCAAACATACATTGTTGTTATTAGCAACTAAAATTTTGTTCAATAAGATTAAAATAATTTTTTTGTGAATAGTAACTTTTGACATTTATTTACCGCGGTTAAAGATAAATAGGGTAATTCAATATAAAAGGAATATTATAATAATTCAAAATTCCATTAACACTTGTACTAACCTTATTGGATGAGTAATGGCCAACCATGGAAATCCTTGGGTCAATTTTGGGACCCCATGGAGCCACTAATGAAAGATAATGACACTTTAGATTATTTAATTTAAAGTAAAGGAAAAAATGACACAAACAAAAATATTTTGGTAAATTTATTTTCATATGGTTTTATATAAGTAATAAATTTGACTATAAATATTCTTTAGAAATATAAAAATATTTCCTACATCATACTATTTTTTTATAATTTTTAGACATCGAATAAATTAAATTTTTTATGACCCAACAATGATGCAGTGTTTTCCTCATTAATAAATGATTTAATAAAATAAAATTATAAATATTAAAATAACATCCAAATCCTGTAAAATTATTATTGGATGATTTTATTTCGACCATTAGTCAACTTATCTTCTACTATAACGATTTTTGGTCCTTTAGAAACAGAATATCATTATATAATAAAATAATATTATCACACTTTCTTAAAGAGCCCCTCCTCCCCCTTATAAAAGGAGACCATTTCTATCCAATTATGCACACCTATCAAACCTTTTTCCCCATCCAAACTGTTCCCAATTAAGCACCATACATCCCTCTCTTCCTCCTAGATGCCTTACCATCAGAAGAAGGAACTTCAACAAACAATTTTGGTTCAAACCAAAGGGAGTTACCTATACTAAATGTAACTGTTTCTCTTAACTTCTTTTATTTTATTTTACTTCTCAAACAACTAAAATCTTTTTATTACTTTCTTTTATTACAACACCAGTATCCTCAATATAATAGGATGTTTTTATGAGAAGGATTCGAACTACACTTACTCACCCCTCCATATAATGGGTGAAGAACATAATGTTTCTGTGGATGGAAAACTAACGCCTCATGAAATGATGATTGTTCGATTATCTCCTACTGCCTCTCATGTTGGCCATTAAGATCACACATTATTTATATATGATTTTTTATGTTTAAATTTTCTTCATTCTTCTGTATTTTTATTTTATATCATACCTTTATTGTTTCCATTATGGATAAACGCGATAATTTAATTTGAGGAAGTGTAAACTACCGCCCCCTCAAAGTGATTTGACTCCTTCATTCCATATGTGGGATGAATAAAAGATGATGTTATTTATATTATATTATATTATACTAGAATTATAATATACCTATGTATCATTATGTTTTAATTCCATTAAAATAATAAATAGAAATGGAAGTAGCGTTCATGCGTATGTACGACTTACGGTCTCCATGAACAGTGCATTTCATTTCATACCTCCAAATGTTATGTACTATTATAAATACATGTATATAATTGATATATATGATATATATGATATATATATCATGAATATCTTTCTGGATATAATGAAATTTTTACCATGTGAACAACTTGTAACTTTAAGGTGTTCATTTGTGACTCAAGTACCAAATATCGACAAAAAGAATATTATTAACTTGAATGATTACATAATGTTTATAACATGGTAATAATTGATATAAAAGGAATAATAAAATTTAAATTGGATCTTAATCAATTAGAAATTAACTTTATTTTATTATTCATGAGATTAAAGAATGATCATGTCAAGTAATACATGAGGTAAGGGACTTCCTCTCAATATCCTTTCATTGAGTCATATTTTAATTTGTACACAACATTCATTTATATGGTGTATAAAACCCTTTAGATTTTACTTTTATTCAAATGGAATATTTTTTTCGATGAACCATTTGACTAAATGACAAAAAGAAAGTTCATTTTTACTTAAGAAGTGAAAATGACCTTTTCTGCCACCGTGAGTATTATTTGATCTTTGGCTTCCTCAACAAGCCGTAATGTTTTTAAAAGAAAATAAATACCATATACTCTTTTACATATTTTGGTATTGAAAATGGTTTTGATAAAAGATCATTTTATGTAAATATATTTAAATGATATTTTTTGATTGAAATGTGGAAATTTTATCATTCATTTATATTGGTTTTGTGTGTTATGATTTTATAATTGTACTTAGACATTTGATGGGTGGTTACGTGATTAACCAAATGACGGGTACTATTGTGATAAACCCGGATGGGTGGTTATGTTAAAACCTCCAATGAATTGGGATTGGAAGTCGGCCATATGACTATTCCATTTAGTGATATGTGGGGAAGTCGACCATATGGTTATTCCATTTAATTATGTTTATGTCCCAAGTTACCTTTATATGTTATGTGTTCTTTATATGGGGTTTATGGTAATCTTTTGGTTACAAAAGGGTAAGTAGTGCTCTTTTATTCAGTGAAGAGTATTTACTACTTCATAAAGGTGAAAAATATTAATTCTGTCAAATTATTCATGGTTTACTTGTTGTTTTGAAAAACAAACAGTTTTCCTTCTTTGTGTATCCCTTACTGAGCTTTTTATACTAATCCCGTGTTTTTGAAATGTTATTCACAAGACAAAATGTGGAATAGGGTCGAGGATGGGATCAAGGAAAAGTCATGTTGTCTTAAACATAGAACTAGACATGACCCTTTTTTTCAAGAGTTATTGTTTTGTGAAATAAATGGGAACTGATTAGAAGTGTCTACTTTGTATTTTTTTTTGAAATAAAATGTAATAGTTATGGAATAATTCTCTAAAACTCTAAACCTGAAAATATCCTCAATTTGAATTATTCATTTATTTTATTATTATGTAATATTTTAAGTTCGGGACCTTATAGTTTATATGATTTGGGTGATTATGGAAGTTATTTAGTATATTATTTTTATAACAAAAGGGGGTTGAATGTAAGAATATTAGGGGAGAGGGGTGGCCTTTTATAAGTATGGTGACTGGAAGACTTGTAATTTTTAGAAAGAAAAAGTGATAAATAGGTTTTTCACATTCCAAAAGACCTAATATTAGACTATTTTCAAGAATTATACAAGATAAGGTAAATTTATGACCCTTAAAAATATTTTTTATAAGTTTTTAAGTCATTTTAAACCTTTTATATTTATTTGGACTCCCCATAAATCTGTTGTTACCTTAATTGTGGTAAACGATTTTTACTATTTTCAATATTCATTATGAAAAAAATTATGTTGTAATTATTAGATATTATAAAATATTTTGATTCCAATTATGGAATCTATTTTAACATATTAAATTTTGAAAATTTGAAAAATTAAATTTAAAATTAAACCTACAGACATGATGAAAAATTAGGTTTTCATGAAATGTATTTTTCATGTATTAGATGATTTTATATGAAATATATGACTAATAATGATAATTTAATGAATTTAAATTTATATTTGTGTACGTATTATATATAAATTTAATTAAATTTTTTCTTTACTCGGAGTTGTATTAAATAATTAAAATGGTGAAACATTATGCACTTTAAAATAATTTTCAGAAAAAAAACCCTTTTAAAAAACAAAAAATAAACATATACAAAAATCCAATATAAAGATGATTAAAATGAAATTATTTTGATTAATATAATTAAATAAAACTTATCTTACATTAAATAATATTCCAAACATTATGATTCTTTTAAATTTCTTAACCTATTAAAAAGAAATTACATTTTTACAAAAATCTGTATTTTTACTATTCATTAAAAAATCAATATATTCTGAAAAAACCAAAATTTTCACCCTAAGTTAATTTTTATATGATAAATTAAAAAAAATTAAGTTCATTTTTTAAAATTATTTGTATAAAATTTCTAGAAATTAATTATAATATTTTCTCACAAAAATAAATAAAAAACATTTTTGATGCAAAAGATATTTTTAATGAATTAAATTACTTCACTAAAAATTAATTGATTATTTACATAGAATTTATAAATAACTTTATACTGAGATTTATGTTTATATATATATATCATAAAATATTTAATACTACTATTTCATACAAATTTAATGTCTATGTTATAATGGTCATATTTAAAATAATGTTATTCTATAGTTTATTTAAGCACAGTGTTGCATCTCTTATACACTATCGAGGATGAATTTTTTTTAAATGTAAGGGTGTTAAATTCTACCCCTAATAAATTTAATCCTTAATATTTTAAATTAATCTTATTTTTCAAATGTTTTACATATATAATTACCTATTTTTGGAAACCCACATCGTAAGAAGGGTAAATAAAACATCTTCATGATAAGATATAATAGAAAGTACAATGATCATCTGGAAAAATTCAGAGATAAGTTTCCACGTAGGAAATAATTAGGTAGAATCTAATATTTCGACATAAAAAAGTAATGTTTAAATATATATGGATAGTGAATGAGATCATTAATCATAAGAAATTTAATTTTCTTAAGAAAGTCAATATCCATGGAACTGTAAACCAAAGAGGTGTGAAAAAGACTGTTGTTTCATCAGAAATGAACATAATAAGATGAAATTTTCATTTTTAATATCAATTTATTATGGTTGTGTTGTTACTTACCATCTAAACTAAGAACATAAGGATGTATACATACTTAATAACCTTAATCTTATCCATTAATCAATTTCTACAACAACCTCATCTTTTACTCTAAATGATGAGTATTCAAGATGATTTTTTCATGCCTGAATAACTAAAATAAACTTTTAAATGATAAAATAACCATAAATGGATAATAATATATTCCTACAGTGTTTATAAATTAACCAAAATCAAATTAATATGATATAAGTAAGATAATTTAAGAAAATTTATAAACCATCTTATGGTGAATATAACATTAATCTACAAGGCCTCTTCAATAAAACACAATGTTTCGCCTTTATTTTTCAATAAATAACTATTTTTAGAATTCATAAAAATATTATTATCTATTATTGAAATCCAAAAATTATAAGGGTTTGATCATATATATTTCATATATTGATATAATATTCATCTCCAAATTTCAAAAATCACTTTTAATGACTCATAGAAAAAATGTAAATGACTTAATCCCAAAATCTCCATGATATAATAATAATTTCCACAAATAAAGATATAAAAATTCCACAGAAAAAAATATAATTCCACATTGATTACTTAAATAAAATATCATAATTTTTGTCCACATTAATAAAATAAGGTTCCAAAAATCATGAAACTCCTCCAAAATATTATTAATCACCTAAACTCCAATTAAATTTACAATCCCCTGATTATCTCTATGATAAAACATATATTCCCAAAATAAACATAATATTTATCTATGAAATATTTTGAGTGAAGGAAATGTTGTCTTAATAACTAGGAAATCACATCGGCTAGTAGATTGGGTTATTCCCTAATCACCATTTGATTATGGGTACAAGCCCCAAAACATTACTAGATATGATGGGTTGTTTACAAAAGATATAGTGATATAATTCTTATAACATTCCCATAAATGTGGTGAACATCCAAAAAAATATCTTAATAATCAATGATCATATATACCCAAAATCATTCAATACATTTAAACTTATGTCCACAAAACAAAAAGACAATTCTCTCTCAAATAACAATTTCACGTGTTAAAATTCAGGTTATTTGTACATAAAAATCAATCAAAACATAGTAAATGTCTGCAAAATTACACTCATCACATAAAACATCAAACAAGTATTAATGAATTTAAAATTATTATCATTATTAAATATACCACTACATTATAAATCTTCATTACCTTGATTTACACACCTTAATCACTAAAAATTATTCGTAATCCATTAACCAAGATTTTCCCACTTATTCTTTTATACTTTCTTCCAATAAAAAAATATGAATCATGTCATAAGATTCAATGAATTCAAAACATAATCCATGATATAATAAATACCTTTCGAATTTCATCTATAGTTTCCTCATCTTAACCTATAATGGAATTAGGAATTGCTATGAATTTATCTGTACATACTTGTTAATCCCACTCTTGAGCTTTCCCCATAGGACATTTATTTTCATAAGTCCCAAACACAAAAAATTTAAAACACCCATTTGTTTCCTTTGGAAGAATTGTATTCCCATTCATGGTGTTAAGTGAACGCTTCATTTTCCCTTGGAATATTATTTCTTTATTCCCATTCTTAACACATAAAAACATCTTTTATTTCTCTTAATTCATTTCTAGGGTTATTTTTTCCACATTCTTCACACATAATTCGTTCATTATTTTTACCATTGTGATATTTATCACATCAAATAATATGGGAATTTGTTTTTTCCTTGTTTTTTGTATTCGTAAACTCAACTTGGTCATAGTTTTCAATCATAACACGTGATAAATAGTTAATAATAACCACTATATTTTTTACTACAGCACCCATTCCATTCGTTTTATTATCCAGAAAACCACCAAATTTTCCTTCACATCTGTTATTAATATGGTTCCTTCCATATCCATTCATTTACTAAGACAAAAAAGGTCATTATGAGTATATAAAATTAACAATATTATGTAGATTATAAATATTAAGATATTTGGAACCATTAAATCCTCTATTAAATACATTCAATTTATCCAAGATAACCATAATTATCATTATCACACTAACCAGTGTGGTTATATAACATTTTTATCTTGATATCAAATAACATCCAAACCTATAATTTAGTCTAAAACTTTTATCTAACACTAAATTTATGAACCTAGTCTTAAACATTATATATTCTAGTGACTACAAAAACAATTCACTTTATATCATTTGAAAATATATTTTAGGGTTATATATTTAGAGAGTTCAGTTATAACTTTTACATAACAAAACCACATATATATAAAGTGTACACTTACAATCAATATCCATTATCCCAAAAATATAATAAATATTAAGAAAACAATTATTTATTTTCTTTAAAAATCAATAACACTTTCAACTTGACTTTTTATTTATTCTTACCCATCCTTAAAACATGTGAAAAACATTTTAAAGAGTTGGATTAGCACAAAAAAGGCCATTAAAGGACATAAAAAAGGATAAATCTGGTAGTCTAATGAAAAAAATAAAAAACCCATGAAATTTTTACCTTTATCTTCATATCGATTTGATCATATGAAATAAAACATTTCCACATAAAAAACCACTCTTTTTACTCAAATAAATCATTTAAAACTGATCACAGGAAAATAAAAAACCTATTTGGAAACATAGATCATCATATTCATAACCCATTTTAAATATGTATAGGAAGTTACATGATTCCAATTAAATACATATGAGAAAAAAATCTAGTAACTTCATCCTTTTATATTAACATAAGGAACATTACCCAATCCACTGGATTACTATCTAGGTTCACCCATCGTATATTTTATATCAGCCACACCCATTGATATCTTAAAGCACCGTCTTATAAGATACATCGGGCTCACCCATGAGATTTAATTTATATCAACCTTTTATATAAGATGTATTAGGCTCACCGGTTTCTCAGGTATAATTCTAAAGTTCCCTTTCAAGGAGAAAAAAATCTTCTTTCACTTTTTCATCAAAAAAACATTTGAAAAACACTTCAAGACTCATATGAAAACCACTATAGGATATCAAAATACCATTTTATTTTAAAAACCTATTTTCAATACCAAAATTCCATGAAAGATGATTTTTATTTGATAATAATATTAAATATTTTAAATTAATTGAAGCTTGAAATAATGGTTATGGCGGTGGAAAAAGTCATCGTCACCGTATACATTGAAATAGAACATTCCTTATTTCATTTATAATGAAATTAAAACATTCTATACAAAGTTGTTTTTGAACAAATCTAAATGATAGATAAAAAAATCACTTTTAAGAAATATCATCTCTATATAACTATATTCTTAAATACAGTTTAAAACATGGAAATGGAAGGAACATATAATTATAAGGAAACTTTAGAATATTATTTTTCTTACAAAGAAATGTTTCTTACTACTTTGGAAACATTTCAATGAAATCCCCCTAAAAGAGTAAGATTAAAAAAGACATTAAATGTTATAATAATTGATAAATTCATGATATTAGTTTTAAATGGGGATATATATACCACTCATAAAATAATATTGGTGTATAACACTAAAATATACCTCAAGGAAATAAAATTGGGACAAAGTCCTTTCCCTTGATCCCAACTCATCATGTACATTATTTATCTTATTGAATAAAAAAATATGTATATTATTTATTTTATTAAGAACCTTTTCAATTTTAATATTAATTTTATTTTACTTTCTAGCAATTTATATATGATAACCTAATCAATTAAGTTTATGACACATGTTTTCATGATATTCGACTTTTGTGTCATAAACGAAATTAGAAGCTTTACTATGGTCAAGAGGTAATTATTAAATTATATCAAAAAATGATAATAATAAAATAATTAATAATTCTATATATAAAACAAACCCTTCAAACGAATAATTAAATATGGTTATGAAAAATAAACTATGTTACAATCATGGTGGGGGTATGTCATATGTATCGATGAGTACTGTGTCCATTTTACAACAATAATTATAGAATGAAAGTAAGTTTTATTTTATATTCACAAAATTATACCCCTATAATAACAATAACATTATTTAATTAAATATAACTATCCATATCATTCATGTGATTCGGTGATGAGAAAATAATCACATCTCTTCATGGAGGAGGTAGTGCACAAATACACACATATTGCGTTATCATTTATTAATGAATGGAAAGGTAAAAGAAAATGATATATATTATATTTTAAAGAAAAATAAATAACTCATTAATATAAAAATTATTTCATATATTTCATTTATATTAATAACCATTATCAATATTACCTTCTATGAAGAGCGTTAGTTAAAAACAAATTACATTGCTTCAAAAGGCAGTAGTATGTTGTACACATGAGAAAAGTTGTTGTATCCCCCATTGAATGAAAATTAAGAAGTTATATTTGACATATTATTTCCATAAGTATAATAATGTTAAATATAAAATATATATACTTTAAAAACCTTATTATAACCTGACATGATAGGTAATGATGAAAAAATAACATCAATTTTTGATAAGGTAGATCATCGTACACTTGAATGGTGATTTCTCTTCCCATTTGATGGAGGAGATGATTTATTTAGTTTATGAAACATAAATAAAAATATATAAATTTTTCAATTTATGGTAGATATTGGTTATATTATATCATAATATTTGAATAAGTCTTGAAATATGTGGAAGAAAAAATAAATTAAAAACCCTTAGTTAAGCATGATACTTCTTCTTTAAGTAACCTCATTAGTTTAGAACCAAAATCATTATTAGAATGAGTTTATAATGAAAAAAAGGGTTATATAATTTTTTAGTTTGTTATTAATTTATTTATTTAGTTATTGGGAAAACCAAAATGGTTTTTAGGTGTGAATATGATACAAGGTGGGTGTCCTTTTATAAGTTAGGTGATTGGAACACATATATTTTTTAAAAAGAAAAACTGTTACTCATGGTTTCAAATGAAAAAGGCTCCAAAATATACCATTATTGAGACTTATAAAATATAAGGTCATAATATGGCCAAAAATAGATTTTATACTCTATTATATTTCATTTTATCCTTTATATTTTTATTTTAACCCTAGGTAAATCGATATTTATCATAACAACGACAAATGATTTTTATAAAATTCAAAATTCATTATGATCAAAAAATAATTTGACCTTATTAGATAATATAATTTATTATTATTAAAAATATGGAATCCATTTTACCAAATTAAATTCACAGAAGTGGTAGAATTTAATTTAAAATAAAACCCACAAATGTGATGAAAAAACAGGTTTTCAAGAAATGTATTTTTCACACAAAAGATGATTTTATATTAACTCTAGGACTAGTAATAATAATTTAATGAATTAAAATTGAAATTAATAATATATGTTTTATATATTTCATTTAAATCATTTCTCGTTAGGTTTTGTTTTAGTTAATTAAAATGGAGAATCATAATGCACTTTAAAACAGTTTTCAGAAAAAACATGTTTTCAAATGAAAAAATAAACTTATACTAAAATCCAATATAATGAAGATAAAAATGTAATTAATTTTTATATATATAAATAAATAATAAATATGTTACATGAAAACATATTCAAAACATAATGTTACATATAAATTACTTATCTTTTGTAAATACAATGACATTTTTACAAAAAAAATTATTTTTTTCTATTCACAAAAAAATAACTATTGTAAAGAGAAAACAAAAAATTTCAACCAAATATAATTTTTGTATGATAATTTTAAAAAATTATTTTAATTTTTAAAATAAATTTTATAAAATTTCTATAAATTAATAATGATGTATTCTTAGAAAAATTATTTTAAATAATTTAAAAAACATATTTTTGATAAATATAATTACATAATAAAAAATAATTGAGTATTTACTAAGAACATATCAATAAATATATATTGATTGGGAAATTTATATTTATCTTTCATAATGTCTAATACCATTCATATCCTCCAATTTAATAGGTATTTTATAATAACCATATTTAAAATGATATTATTTCATTGTTTGTTTAAGATCAGGTTTGTGTGTCATGAATTCTATCGTGCATGGATTTATTTTTTTAAATATCTGGGTGTTACATGTATGTATTATACAAATTATTTACCAAATTTCGTACTCTCCATGTGAGAGGTGTTATATTACGTAGGAACTTCTATAATTTTTGGTTACATATCTTATCAAATCATTTTCAAACAATGTGTTGGCCACTAGATATGATTTAACTCTTTATAAGGTTACTCAATATAGTTTAACATAATCATATAACTATTGTGTGGGTTTAATAATAAATAATAAAAGGTTTCATGGTAACTACTAAACATGTGACAATCATGTGGTGAACATATATCTATTGAAAACTGTTAAATTATAAAGTTCTAAACTTTGACTTCACCAATTCCAATAAATTAGATAATTATACAAGATAATAAACAAAATTACCACTAAGGGGTTACAATTATCCCCATCATGCAACATTATTCTTCTAAAAAATCAAAAAATAGTTATGGATAAGAAGAATAAAAACCATTCATCCTAGATAGATCAAATAAGTAATGAAATTTTCACCCTTACATTGAATATAATAAAGATATATTCAAAGATATTGAATTCAGAAAAAGTACCGAATGATATTATACCCAAATCATTTCAATATTGGAAGATCAAACTATCACAAAACATATCACATGAAACTCCAACTAGTTGACCAAAACTTTGATACCTTTGATAGGACTCCCTACCATTTAAGGATCACTCTAATATGATGGGATAACTAAAACCAAGCTATCCTAAGGAAACCACTATGAGACACTACATAATCCTCACAACTAAAGATAAAAAATAGAATAACCCTTTGAATGGTATATCTAGAGACACAAAAAAAATATAAAATTCTTTAAAAGGGCACATAATATTAATCATCCCAATATATAATTTCATAAATTAATAAAGTACAAATATTAAAGGGGAAAGAAAAAGAAGAAAGGATTCCCCCAATAGGATCCATAATATTACTATCTTGGATCATGCTATGATGTGGATTTTTTCCCATTGTTAATACATCCATTTATAAAATTTTCAAAGATGACCCAATCAACCACAATAATGATAGGTTTTCATAAATTTCAGGACAAATGTACTAGAATTCTGAAATTTACCACACCATAAACATAATACACATGTCTTATTTAAAGGAGTATTGAAGATATAATAAGTGTGTTTAGTCACATAATATTGACTCTTTTATCTCATATTTATCTTTATTTTTTTCTTGAAAATATAGGGAACCCTCATTATCACTAAAATGGACGAGACTCCCCCCATAATAGGATACCTTATATAGGTAAGTTCCAAAATTCTGTTTTTATTGACTACATTCTCAAATAAATGCATTCCAAATTAGAACACATAAACGGATCCTCCCATCAATGGATTCCTTATTGTTTTTATTTCCACCATTATGGCCTTGTCTACTATGTCCTAAAACAAAGCCGTGCCAAATGAAAACTCCCTCAAATATGCCTAAACAAACAACCATTTCGATGAATTAGGATTTCTTAGAGTACTCAATGACTAGCTTAGTGGAGAAAAGAACTACATTAGTGAGTTGGTAAGTATATTCCTTTACTTTTAGCTCACCCTACTAGAGTCAAAATATCTTAATCACCATATACACCTTCACCTTATCAATCTAATTTCATTAGATGAAAGTGGTCATAAAAAATTCTTAATACATTTCATTCTATAGACACAATGGAATGATAATGTCCTTCTATTTTAGAATTGAACGTCTAAATAACATAGATTTGGATTCCACTCTTGAGACTTCAGGATTTTCGGTTGAATTGAAGATTCAATCCATATTCTCTAACCACTCTATAGCCTCTCTATGACCTTTTTTACTATGAAATGTGATAAAAAACTAACTCATGAATTCTATATAATGGTTAAAGCAATAATAAGGATCGAATTGTACCACTATATCAAGAGTATTGGTAGAGTATACTACTAAAAAGACTAAATCTAAATCATGAGAGAAACAAATACAGGGAATATCACATGATATATACTTCCCATAATTAATCAGAACCTTTCTAATAGGAATAATATAAATAATAAATAACATAAGTCTTAATTTAATTCAATAAAAATACACATCTCACAAATCCGAATAATCCACATTCCAAAGGAAACAAATTTAAAAGAATAAATCATATATGCAATACATAAAATATTCCTTTTTTACTCATGACACTTAGTAAAATCAAAATATTTGTTTTTTTAATTCAAAAAACATTTTTAAATTATTTATATTAATTTAAAAAATAGTGTAAATATCATTCACATGAAAATACAGATCAAAACTACCTCTTATTTGAAACCCATCCATAATAAAGTTAAAAATAATGTACATTGGTTTCAAAATCATAAAATTACAGTTAAAAATAATATTGACATCTATTATTTAATTATTAAAATAACTTTTAAGGTCTGACAATTAAATTTTATTTGAAGTTATGTTAAAATACTATGTTATTTTTTTTGGAAGTTAGATTTTACAACTTGAACCAATTTTTTTCAACATAAGGTATCAACACTATCTAATCATGTAACATCAATGTGTTATAAAAAATTACTTTAATACATCCCAAAGAGTAAAAAAAATATAACTCAAATTAAGATGGGATTTAAATGGGACAGGGAACAAAATTTTAATTGGTTTATATCTATTCAATTTTTTCCTACGTGGTTTGGTAAACCATGTTCTACCCATGCACCTACCAATGGGAGTTACCAAAAATCTTGCCCACTAGCTCGGTACTATTTTTCAAGACATCTGAGATAAATGTCTGTGTAATATTCATATCTTATTTCAAATTTGTAACACAAAAAAACATATAAATAAAAAATGTAACATCAATATAATCTATAAACCCATTTATCTATATCAAAATATGTAAAAAAATAAATGAAAAATTTATTTAAAATTCATGTCTCACACTCAAATATCCACGGTAAATTAAAGATAAAAACAAGAAAAAGTTATCAAGGATATTTTCACACCAACCACTTGAATAAAAATTCTTATATCTAATATTACATTACAATATAAATAATTATATGAATCTAATTTCATCGTCCCATGAACGAATCAGATTCAACTCACCACAACAAACAATATGGCATGTTACAAGGCCTGGGGCGTCTTACCATCCAACCAATGCTTGATACTAGCTCTAAGGGTACCAAATATGACCATAGAGAATTTATTTAACACTTTATTATAAATAATAAATAGGTTTCAGACTTTTACTGAGAATCCATCATTGTGCATCCATAAGTTGAATTTCTATGAAAAATCAAATAAGAAATTTTAAATTAAGAGAAACCAAATGAGGAAAATCTATGATAAACATCCAACCTACTCCATAACATAATATAAATAAAGAAAACACACCATAACACTAAAAAGGGGTTCCCATAACCATAAATGTTCAAAGGTTCCAATATAATCATAGCTTAAGACAAATTAAATGAACTCAAAATACCACACCAAACATCTCTTTATGACTCAATGTAAGCTTACATAACCACCAATATTATTTGATTCATGAGATACTTGAGAGAAATTATCTAATAAGTATATCTTATTAAGAACATGAACCCTCCAAAATCCACTAAATCAACCAATATTGGGTGGTATAATTATGGAGTGGGAAAAATTACCATGTAGGATTCCACTAAAGTCTATGAAATCCCCATTATAATTTATCACATAAATTATAGTTTGAAATATAATATATTAAAGTAATGTTTTTTAAATTTAAAAAAAACAACAAAATTTGCATGCCTTAGCTCCCTTTTAAAAAAACCCTTTTAAAGCTAATTAATTAAGTTCCATAGAGAAAAATTATTGGAAAATTCCTTTGGAATAAAGTAAATTGAATCCTTTATTTCATATAAAATTGTTTGTTGAACCCAAATATCCTTCAAAAATATTTTCTCAACGTAATATTTAATACAATAAGACAAAATGTGGAATTTAAAATATATTTTAACAATTTTAAAAGAAAACATGATAGATAAGGATACATAATTTTCACTAGATTGATACAAGATACCAAGTAAATAAAATAACAAAAAGAATCTACATAAAAATTATAATTACCAACATGAGACACCAATACAAGGAAAACATTTAAGATGCACCATAATAAAAGATAATGTTAATTATTATATATCATGATAAATTAGTAAATGAAAATTAAATAAAACATAATAAAATCATACAAATAAGGACAACAAAGAAATGTATCATGTAATCATGGGAATATCTTGTGGTCCTAGTGAGAAAATACTATATTTACTTAGAAATAAATAGAACCTATCATCCTCTTAGTGTATCTATAAATTAGAACCAGGTATACTCTTCATAGCCTCACTAGGTGGAACTTCCCATAGATGAGTCATATCATACAATAAAATATTTGAATCATAGAAAAATAATAACTAAAATCTCAAACATCTCACTATCTCCCACCTCAAAACATAGGGTTCCCATGAAACTAGATAGTAGAGGTGAGGAAGCATTAATCATATCATTAATCACATACCAATAACATAGTACATGAGGTAATATTCAAACTCAAATCATAATGTACACAAGATCTTATAAATCAAGATACCTTGGAACTCATAGTGAGGTTCTTTCTTATGAGATAATATCCTTCTATAAAAGGTTCCAAATGGGTCTTTAATTTTGACTTAACAATTTAAGACCTAAAACATTCTTTGAAACCCATTTCAGACCAGGAATTAATTTGAAACCACATTTTTACCAAATAGAAACTCAAACATTAAATAAAAATTCCAAAAATATACTATTCAAAATAATTGAATAAAAATTAAACATTATTATATTAATATAGAATCCAAAAAACCATAAGAAATGTAAACATATTAAAAATTAATGAATAGATGTCAAAAAATACTTACTAATTTCCAAAACACATCATAAATAATAAAACATCCAATAAATTTATGAAATTACATTTTTAGGATTCACTATGAAATTAAAATTCCCTTTAAAACTATGATTATATAATAAATACACTGATAAAAAATTATCGATTTATCAAGGACTATATATATAAGTATACTTTAGGGAGTAATAAGACATAATGTTCACATTTAATATCAAAAAAGTAATTACAAGGAAATTCCTATCAGTTTTTAGCACGGATGGAACAAAACCTTTGAATATAAAGTGAACTGGACTGACGAAGAAATTTTCACACCCTATACATCATTAAACTAAATTTTTAGAAAAATCATAACCATGGGTTCAACCTCCAAGGCCCCATAAAAAAGAAAAATTAAAGGAAATACAATCTTGGATAATAAATTGATAAAATAAAAAGATAACTAAAGACCTAACCTGTTGACATCTAGGTTGGTTGGGCTTAGAGACCTAAAGGGGAAGGGATGGATATAACTAATACTACCCTTTAGTAGATTTATATGAATGGAAAGGAGGAGTATAAATGGTGTTTGAAAATAAATATGATTAGATTATGAATTAAAAAAATTTAAAATTCTAGATAGGATTCATGGTTTTATCACATGATTTACCAATCCATGAATTAACCATGAAATACCCACTGTACCACCGTGGAATTGTTTCATGGTTTGGCTGCATGGTTTATCAAACAATACGCTAGATGTGTGCTTGTAATTGGATAGAATTTCACCATATGTAAAGTTAATATATACTATTTCCCCTAAAATTATGCCAATTTTTTGAGGTTAATCATTTGTAAGAATAGGTTTCATAGTTAATTCTAATTGTTTGGAAACCATGCATTATCTATGTAGTTATGAAGAGCACTAAAAATTTAAAACATTCAAACATGAAACTCGCTAGTTCAAATAAAATTAATAATTTAAAAATTAAATAGACAAATGAAATAAGGTAGTTACACCAAAAAAATGAAACACAAACATTTCTAATTAGAATTAAATTAACGATTACAAAAATAATACACAAAACTTACATCAGAGTGTTAAAAAAGGGATCATCCAATCCCAATAATGAGATAAATATTAACCCCTAAAGAAAACCTGTAATAGGTAACATGATGGTGACTAGAAAAATGTATAGAAAATAAGAGATATATAAAAATAGTAAAATAATCACCACAACCATAAATATGAAAATAAATTTCGTTATAAGATAAGAAAGACATACATCAGTCACAAATAACCAAACCAACACACTATCTCTAAAATGAAATGGTAAAAAAGTCATGAATGGCTCCACATACTCCTATAATGGTCATCCAATTCCAAAACTAAATTCATCTAGTTTCACCCTCCACATGAACTTATAAATATGAAAATAACAGATAATAATAATAGGGTGATTATACTGGCATAATCTGTAGATTCCTCAATAAAAATTTTCTAGGTTGACTAGAAAGGCATAGTAAAGCCCTACTAAATGACATATAGGAGAATTAATCAATTAGTAAATACTTAAAGAAATAATGACCCATGGAAAACTCCATCTCATGTCATCCACCACCTCAAACATATCATTAGATCCAAAATTCCATATCTAATACATTAACTACCTTCTCATGTTATCCCCACTTTAAATGATAGCTGATCTAATAATAAAAACCTATAATCGTAATGAGAAAGGAAAATATAGTGACCCATGTTTAACATACATGAATATTACATAATTTTTTATAAATATTCATCACATTACAAAAGGAAATTCATGAGTACCAAAATAGTTTACTGTATTTGGAAACATGGAATAGGTTCTTCTGACTTGGTTAAATATATTCAATGTTTCCCAAAAAGGACATCCCATATAGTACTTATAATTAAATCCTTCATTAATAACTAGGATAAAAGGAAAAATAATAACGTGTGAGATCGTATTCTCAATAAGATAAAATAAATAATATATGTTAGCATATCATAAGAATAAGGGTTTTAGAACATGAGCATAACATTGGAAAACCATACCCTGCATATCAAGATCACTACTATGAATCGTGTCCTAATTATTGGAAGTTCATAAGACATGGATCATAAAGAAATAAAAGAAAATAAGTTGTGAGATCATGTCAATATAATAAGACATAAACTTATGTTATGTTAATACGAATATAAAATCATTACCAATAAGTCAAGGTTTATTTCCAAAACGTCTCAGTGAACTTCATGGGCAATTGACCTACTGGGTGGGACACACCACCATCCCCAATCATAGACGTTTCCTTATAGAGGAATGGGTTGACACCCAAAACTATATTTGTAGTCATGTTTCACTAATAAGACTATATTAGTAGTCATGAATCACTCTCTAGACCATCTTATTAGTCAATGATCACTTCTAGGACCACCTTAGTGAAAAAACTAGCTTACTGAACCACACCCACTCCACATTTCATCCATGTCTATATAATGAGATATAATTTTTTATCCAATGACTTAGAGGTATATATATGTTAAACGTATCACATAATGGAATCATACATATGTGTTATACAAGATAATAAAATATTCATTGTATCACATCCCATAAAAAGATACGGGTTTCATAAACATCATATCATAACCTATGAAATTAAATGGGTACCATATACATCATATCATAACTTATGGTTAAGATATTGGTTTCATAATCATTTCATAATTGAATAACCTATGAAAGGAATCAGGTCTCATAAGTCTTTTATCATGGTATAACCCACAAAAGAGGAATGAGAATCATAAACAAATTTTCATCTTGAACATAAACCATTCAAATAATAGATAGTAATGGTTCCCTTATATCATTTACTTAGTAAATAATAAGCTATATAAAAGTATTTCATCTTATATAGAAATGTATTTTGAAATATCACTTGCATTATTTCTTAAGGAAAATATGATTTCTTTAAAAATATTTTTTTATCAAACATTCTCAAAATCCTTTCATTGAAAACTACTTTGAAAACTTTTAATGGAATATTTTAAAATAATTGAAATCCATTTCATGGAAAATAACCTTTGAATACATAAAAATAAATAATTTAAAATAATTTTTTACCATAAAACATTTTTGAAAAGATTTTTCTTCGAAAATTACCTTTAAACATTATAAATGATGATTTACAAATCATTTAAGACACTTATTGAACATATATCCTTTTTGAAAACATATTTCTCTGGAAAATTAATTTCCAAAATTTTAGGAAATAAATTTTATTAAAAAAAATAATCTTTTAAACATTTAATGGAAGACTCAAATAAATTATGGTTTTCATGGTTGATAAATACATTCTTGTTAAACATTACTTTTTCAATGTAAAAAAGTTTAGAAAAGTACCTAGATATGAAAATGACAGGATCATTACATTATAAAAACCATTTTGTTAAAAATATAAAACATAGTTAAAATTTTCTTTCAATAACTTGGTATAAATACTTCAAAAACATTTTTAGAAACCATGATTTTGAGAGAAAATAGATTTCTGACCGAAGAGGAAAATAAGTTCAGATTTTATTAAAAATATTTTATTAATAATATTAAGTACTAAAGTGTGAAAAATGGTACCAATAAATAAATATATCATGAATAACCAGATTATAAGAAATTTTTTGAGTGTTCATGAGAGATTTAACATTATATTTCATTAATGGAACCATAATCGTAAAAAATCCTTATAGCGATGTGATTATAACAAGAAACTCTTACCACTTTGATATCTTTGAATAAAAATACCCATGAAATAAAAAAATAAATGATTCTTAAAATATAATTAAATAATTTTATTCATCATATAACATGTCAATGGTCATTATATACACCTCGTAAAAGAATGAAAGTGGTTAACAGAACATGTGTCTCAAATAATGCAATTTCAGACAAAATTACCTTACCAATTTTGTAACTTTTGAACAATAAACATAATAAAAGATAGATAATAAAATTATTATTCCAATAAGCATAAATTTACATATAATAATAATATAATACATTCATGGGAGGTATATAAATCACACAAAAGAAACATTTAGTGAATATGGAATAGTCTCGCGGAAATAAAAGTGAGACTATAAAACTCCTTACCTTATGTCTCGACTCTCATCGTACAAGTTCAAACCTATTATATCATAAATATAAGTTTTTTATACATCTATTAAAAATTATTTTTAAATATATGATACCATATATTATTTTAATATTTCCTTTTATTACCAGTTTATCAAAAATTCCATGTTAAAGTTATATTTCGGTTAATATATGCATTGTTTTTCACATGTATTTGGATTTGTTATATTGTTTTCCTCGTACTTATAAAATTATTTAATAACATCTATAATGATAAAAATGATATAATAATAATATATATATACTATATATGAATTTATAATAATCTATAAAAGATTAAAATCGAAAATAAAATACACAATTCATAGAGATGATAGGTCGTACGTATGCATAAAAGTTGTTTCTATTTTCTTATCATATAGAAACACAAAAAAATGATACATGTAAATATATTTTCATTAGAGTATAATTATTATTTAATAATTATCAAATATTTCTATTAAAACCATTATTTATAAAATCCATGTAATGTGTGAATGGATCACATCACTTTGAGGAGATAGTAGTCCACACATCCACAAAATGATATAATCATATTCCCAAAAAATGGAAATCATAAAGGTATGTGTTATATAATAATTCCATGATAATAAATACATTTTAAATATCATATATATCATATAAAAATATTAATTCCTCCATTATTCCAATCCTTGAGAGGTGGTTATAGAAGAATAAAATGACATTGGTTCGTGAGGTGGTAGTCTGCCCTACCATTTAATGATGATTGCGTATCAAATTTGATGTAAGTGCGTAAAGGATTGGGTAGTATACATAATATAAAAATTAGGTAAATTTATTATATTTAAGTTATTATATAATCATGGAATAATAATAATTTAAGTGGTGAAGATATAAATAAAACAAAAGTGTTCGTCGAAGAATGTTACTGCTTCTTCGGCTAACTCCTTTTGGTTTTCACCTAATGGCTTCCTCATTTTTATTTATACGAAAATTGAGTCCTATAAGATGATTGGAGGGATTTTGGGAGATTATATTTTTCAGTTTTTTATTGAGAAAAAAGGATTTATAGGTTTCAATAAGTGAGGGTTGAGTTCACTGATTAAGTGGGGGAGGAGTAGCATTCTTTTAAATAAAAAAGGATAATCACTATTAATACATATCTATTACTTAATGTGACTCTAATAATGGTAAATTTTAGATAAAATAATTTTTCTGGTTTATATATGGATATCAAATGGGTTTTGGACTAGATTTTAGATTATTTTTTCCCTTAATATTAAGGTTTAACCACAAAGTAAACTCGTTTTTACCTTAATCAATGAATTTATTTTAGTTTAATTCACTAATATTTAGGTCAAAAACTAATTTTAAATTAATAAAAAAATGTGAATTATACTGATAAAAATTTTGGAATCCTTTTTTTAAAATTCAATAAGATATGTGGTAGAAATTCAATTAAAATTAATCCCACAGAAAGGATGAGAAAGCTAGTTTTTTTCATGTAAAAATGTTCAATAGTTTACTAAGATTTTATATGTAAATTCCATATAAAAATTATTCCAATGATATAAATTTTAATAATTAATGTCTAATTTAAATATTTTCAAATTAAAACTAATTAAAAATAAAATTTAACATTATAAATTATTTAGATAAAAAGTCTGTTTTCAATTAAAATTCAGTAATTTTCACTATTCATCAAAAAAAATGAAACTTTTCAAAAAAATACCAACATTTCACCCAAAGAAAAATTTTTTATTAAAATTTCAAAAATTATATTTATTTTGTAAAATAATAATAAAAAATTAATCAAAAATGGACTTCAAAACAAGTCTTCCAATAAAAGGCGGCAAAATGCCTTTTAGAAAAATACAACTTTTTTATGCTTAAAATTGAATTTGTTCTTATTTTATGCCTATAAAAATTATTGGATTATTGTAAAATCTCTTTCATTAATTTATAATTTATAAATCTCATTCATATCTATCACTAATTGTGATTAATTTAATTTATTTTGGTAAAAAAAATTCTGGGCATAAAAAAATAGATTTTTTAATAAAAACATGTCATTTATTTTCAGTTGAGTTGATTTTTCACTTCTATTTAATTGATAACCAAAGAATTGATTTTAAAAACATGTATAAATCATATTATTATAATTTATTTAATCTTATTCATTCCCTCTATTCCAATATTTAGGCGATTACTATAATAATATTCTAATAATATTATTTATAGTGCATTATAGCTCGGTAAAACTCAGTCATTCGAGTAACACAAGATATTGATGTAACTCAAAAATGTGTGTAACATAATCGAAAAATATTTTTATATGTACCAAAATATAATATAAGTGTTTTTTAGGTCAATCATAACATAGTGTTGTGCATAATGAAGTCAATGAGAGAAATTTAATTTATTCGAAAAATAAATTCCCAAACTACATTTTTAAAGGAATTTTGGTAACATAAAATTTACCTAAAGTAACTCATAACTGTGTTTCAAAATATAAAAACATATTGGAAACTATAATCATGCACCTGGAAGAGAAATTTAACTATCATGTTCAGATGGATAGTGATAGAGAACATCATCAGGATAATGTTAATGATCATAAATCTAAAAACCAAGGTTGCTTAAAAAGGTCATTGATATCATAATGATTGAAGATAATGAGGAATAATTTTATTTCAATACCATTTTCCAAAAGTTGAATAATTCCCCCAAGTATATATTCTTTATTTCATTTCATTTTATATACACAATCTCACCCTTTTTTATGTCTTGATCAATTTCCACTTTATCAATTGCTAAAAAAATAATGGTGTGTTTTTTATGCCTAAATCACTAATTGATCATAATACCATTAATTATAATAAAAATTCATTCCATATATCATTAGTTATCGTCACTGAAAAATTTTTAGTACCATTTATCCAATAGTCATATATCTTCATATGGAGAGATAATACTTCAATCTCTAAAACCTCTACTAAAACTTCACTTCAACCATTATATAAATGGTCAACCATGTAACCATTCCAAAATATGAAAATATAAAATATTATAAATAAGGTCACTATATTTATCAAAATAATCAAAACTTTGATCCCCCATATTTTATAAATTATCTCTCAGTTTTTACAATCCAAACATTTGAATAACATCATCTTTTATTCTCTTGTAATAGGGTAATAACCTGAATTACCTTAAATACTTATTAAAAACATAAAAGTTTTCTTATTACAAATATCATTGGATATATTCCTTAAATCCAAAACTTTCATAGTTTCTATCAATGATTAAACAAACCACTTTGTCAACAAATCCTTTTTCAGTTCTAAGGTCATCAATACTATCCAATTTACATTATTTATATCAGTCATCTCTGTATCCATACTAAACATCAATTCATTATCATTTGGAACATATTTAGGGGTAACTTGTGATAATTATTTGTTTTCCAGAAAATATAACCTTTCCATTAAATAAATTTTCTATGTCATCATTACTATTCAATATAATCTTCAAAATCCATAATAAAAACCATATACTGAGAAATATTTATATATTTCATAAATCATGAATTCAAATATAAAAATACATCAATCCTTATAATTCAATTATTGGAATGGAATAGGTATATGCTTGTCTTAGAAGCCAGTTATTATGTCCGGGAATTGAGTTGGGTAATTCCCATGTTATCTGTAGATAATATATTAAACTCCTTGACCATTTGACACTATATAACCCTTTTCCTCACAATTAACATCTCCTCCTCCATTCGAGGTGTTATTCCAGGTTCTTGTTCCCATATTATAAAGTTGTAAGAATCTAAATATTCTTTCCTTGATGTTCATTCCCACATCGTATTTAATAAAATATGATATTCCTCTTATTCAATGAGTTAGTAATCAAACTAAATCTCATTTTTTCAGTCATATAAGCTGATAACTAATTTTGAATAATCATTATATCATTCTTTCTAGTCTTCATCCAATTTGGTTTCTCATATTCACTAAATTGTCCAACTGATTCCATGTTAACAACATTCCTTTTCATACCATCCATTGACTAAAACAAAAAATTTATTATGAGGAACACTAATCATAGTTTGAACAACACATATTAATGAAAAATCACTTACTGGATGTCTAAATAATGACACCTTTTTTTAATTTAACACACATTAGGCTTTTTATAGGTTATTTATAGTCATTTTATATTTAAATCCTTCATGATTGTTCATAATGAATTTTTGGATTTCTAGATCTTATGTCCTAGTAGTGTCAAACCTAGTTTTCAGTAAATCCCGTTTTCATGCTCCAGTTCTCAATCAAGTCTAGTTCAATATGGTGTTTTGGGGGTTGTTAACCCTATGCACATCTATACCAGAGCCACATCCACTTGTAGTGTCAAAATAGAGATCTATTACTAGAAACCACTATCTTTATACTTTATCAAAATTCTTGGACATTTTCGAATACTTTAACTCATTCTTAGACTATCCATAGATACATCTCTATACATATCCTCAGAATTATCCCTAGGGATATCACTAAATTATTATCATCCTAGTTTCATAAAGGTTAGATAAAATATTAGATTAATAAAAACTATAGACAAATAGATTTACATAAATGGATATTACATCATTATATATGAATATTCATTTTATTAAAGATTACATTCTTTAGAACCATAATATTTTACTATCATTGTAAAGTTAGTACACATTCTTCAAACATGGTAAAATATACTAAAAGATTCTCAAAAAGATCATTCCATTTATTAATCCTACATAAAACCTTTATTTATAGCATTATGAATGGAAACATAGGAAAGAGTGAGCTCAGATTCATATTAATGTTAACTAAAAGGGATATGTAAGAAATAAGGGTATGAGAACATGATGATAAAATTGGAAAATCATACTCTAAATATCATGAACATAGACATGAATCATGGAATAATGATTGGAAGTTCATTAGACTGGAATTAATAGGAAATAACAGAACATGAGTTGTGAGAGCATATAATTGGCATAAGACATAGACTTGTGGCATACATATAGGCATACAAAATCATTCTGAATAAGTCAGTGGTCATTGACAAAACTGATCAGGGAAATTCAAGGGGTTTACACATACTGGTAGGGACAGACCAACAAAACCAGTCACATCCCATTACATATAGAATAATGGGTTCACTCCCTAAACCATCATGGTATTGAATGGTTCATTCCGAAGACTATGTTAGTGGTTAAGGTTCACTCTTAAGACCATATTGGTAGTCAAGGTTAACATATAAGACCATCTTAGGGGAAAAGGTACCTTACCGAACCTAGTTCACTCCCCATTTCATCCATTTTTATCTCATGATATATAAATATTTACCCAATTAATTGGATGGAGATATAGTTCCCACCTGTTACATAATGAAATCGTATGTACATATTCGATAAGATAACAAAATATTCATTATATCATATCACTTAAAAAGATATGGGTTTCATAAACATCATATCATTACAAATGAAATTAAATGGGTATCGTAAACATCATATCATAACTTGTAGTGAGGATAAAGATTCTATAATCATTTCATAATAGAATAACCCGTGAAATGAAGCTGGTTTCAAATGAGTTTTATCATTGTATAACCTATGGAAGATAAACGAGTTTCATAAAAAACCATTCATCTTGAATATAAAAAATTCATTGAAATGATAGTAATGGTTCTCTTAGATTATATCCCCATTAAATCATAATCAATATGGAATTATGTTATCTTATATAGAGAAGTATTTTGAAAGATCACATGGGGAATTTCTTAAGGAAAATAACATTTCATTAAAAATCCTTTTTTATCAAGCACATTTAGAAATCTTTTTTTTGAAAAAAATTTTGAAAACATATAAATGAATCTTTTATAATAATTCAAATTAATTTTTAAACATAAAACTTTTTATAAATTGTTTTTTAAATATCTATGAAAACATATAAATGAATATTTTAAAATAATTAAATATAATTCATGAACATAAAACATTTTCAAAAATAATTTTATTCAAAAACCAATATAAAAAAATTAATTTATCAAAAATTAGGAAAAAAATTAAAATAATTAATAATGTAAACCTGAAAATGATTCTTCAAGGATATTATGCTCATGATGGTAGATAAATATATACATGCCAAATAATTTTTTTCATCATAAAAAGTTTCAAAAAGTGGCTCGATTAAAAATGACAGGAAGATTGATTCCTGAAAAATATTTTGTTAAAAAGGTAAACTATGGGTAATATTTTCTTTTAAAAATCAATGCATAAATTTTTCAAAAACAAGTTTAAAAAATATGGCTTTGCGAGAGAACATTGTTCTGGCCGAAAAGATAAATAAGATTAGATTTTCTTAAAAAAAATTGAAAAAATCATAACTACCAAAGAGTGGGAAAATGGAACAAATACATGAATATATAATGAATAAGTAGAGTAGAAGAAAATTAATGATATTTATTGAGATATGGATGATAAGATTTCATCAATGGATGAATAATTGTAAATAATCTTGATAATGATGAGATTTTATCAATAAACTTTTTCACCTCGGTAACATTGAATCAAAATCCCCATGAAATATAAAATTTCATAAAGCTTAAAATATCATGGAAACAATTATATTCCTTATATAACATGTCAAAGGGAAGTATATAAATCTCATAAAATAATTTACGTGCATAACATAACATGTTTCACAGAGAGGGAAAATGGAGATAAAATTACATTACTAATTTTGTAACATTTAGACCATAAAACCCATGAAATATAGATAATAAAATAGATACATAAATACACATAAATTTATGGATAATAATCATATAATACATTCATTTATAGTGTACACCCCACATAGAAGAAACAAGTGGCGAATATGGCATAAGTCTCACCTAAATAAAAGTGAGACTATAAATCTCCTTACCTTATATCTTGACTCTCATAGTGATCATTTAAAAAACATGTATAATAAATATAATTTTAATATAAATATATTAAATAACCATATATAATTATATCATATCATATATGATTTTTTATGACCCTTTTTTAGCCGTTTATTTATAATTTCATGTAAAAGTTATTTTTTAGGTAATAACCCATTTTTTCACATCTGTTTTGATTGGTTTTATTTTTTTCATCTTACCTATATCATGGTTTCATCATATATATAATTATAATCATGGTAAGAATATTATATATAATCAGTTTATATGTATTTATAATAATATATAAAAGATAGAAATAAAAAATGAAATGTACCATTCAAGGAGATGCCAGGTTATATGTACGCATGAACGTTGATTCCATTTTCTTGTACTATTGAAATAAAGAAGAAGTTTAAATTATATATATATTATCCTTATAGTTTCATTATTATATTATGTATATCATATATTTCTAATAAAAAAATCCTCAATACATTCCATGTAATGCGTAAATGAATCACATCACTTTGAGGAGGTGGTAGTCCACACTTCCACAGATAATGTTATCACATTCCCACAAAATAGAAGGCATGAATATATATATTATATAATAATTATATAAACATAAATAAATAATAAATATAATATTAAAATAATTATTCTATCATTATTCCCAACCTTGAGATATTTTAATGGAAGAACGAACAACATCAGGTTGCGAGGCAGTAGTCTTCTGTACACATGAACGATGATTGTGTATCCCATTTTATGGATATGTGTGATATTTTAGGGAATAAACATTACATAACAACATTTAAATATATTTATTATACTACGGTTATTATATAATAATGTAATAATAAAAATTTAAGGGGTGTAGAAAGAAACAACCCAAAAGTTTTCATCGAATATTGTAACCTCTTCTTCGGGTAACTTCTTTTGGTTTGCACCAAATGACTTACTTGGTTTGATTTATAAATTAAGTGAGTCTTATAGGATTATAGTAGGGTTGTTTTAGATATTTTATAAGGTTTTTGATGATTCGAAAGTCTTCATAATTGTGAATAATTGAGTGGGTGGGTGCCTTTATATAGTTGAGGAGGGGCATTCTTGTAAATACAAAAAAGGTAAACACTATTGAGAGGTCTCCCTTGAATCATGTGCCTCTAATAGTGGTAAATGTTTTATATAAGAGGATACATGGCCTAAAAATATCCAATAAAATTGTTTTGGAAAATTTTCTGGGTCCTCTTTCCCCTTAATATTAATATTCAACCACTATGTGAACTTGTTTTTACCTTAGTTGTTATAATTAATTTTAATTACTTTCACAAGATTTTTGAAAAAAAAACTAATTTAAACATACATTAAAATAATAATTATTACTATTAAAAATATTTAATTCATTTTACCAACTTCCAATAACTAAATTAGAACAAACTTATTTAAAATTATTCCTGTCGACGGTATGAGATTGTGGGTTTTTAAACTAAAAATGTTTAATAGTTTACTTAATTTTTCTATCTAAATTCAAAATGAAAATGATTCTAATGAACTAAATTAGAATAATATATGTATAATTAAACAATTTTTACATTAAAAATAATTCAAAATATAATTTATCCTTATGAAATATTTAGACAAAAATTCATTTTTAAAATAAAATTTAGTATTTTTCGCTTTTCGTCAAAAAAATGAAACTCATTAAAAAAATACCAAGAATTACCTGAAAGTAAATTTTCATATTGTAATATATAAAATTTATTTTAGTTTTTCAAATAAAAATTATAAAAGTATAAAAAATTAAATTCAAAAAAATTCAACCCTTAAAAGGGAGTAAAAATGCCTTTTAGAAAAATATAAATTTTATACCTAAAATAGGATTTATTATTATTTTATGCCAATTAAAATTATTGGATTATTGTAAAAACATTTGGTTTAATTAAAATATATAAATTTCATTAATATAACTCACTAATATTGATTAATTTAATTTAATATTATAAAATTCCATTGTGTTCATAAAAAGAGTTTTTCATAATAACGCATACTTTATATTCAATTGGATTTCATTTTTAATTTCTAATTACTTGATAACCAAAAAATCAATTTTATAAACACGTTTAAACCATATTTTAATAAATTATTTAATTTTTTTTGTTCCATATATTCCAAATTCAAGGTTATAAATACAATAAGATTTTAAAAATAATATCAATGTTATATTGTAGTTCAGTAAAACTCAGTCTTGTCTGTAACACAAGATATCGAAGGAACTAGTGATTATGTGTTATAGAGACCAAATATAGTTTTTTGTCTACAAAAATCTAATATAATTATTGTGTGTAGTGCAATCCTAACATGGTGTTGCGTATAAAGTAATCCATAAGTGAAATTTAATATATTAAAAAAAATATTCATAAAAACTCAGGGTGTTTCATTACATCTATTACAAAAAAATTGTGTAAAGATACAATAATAATAATAATAATAAATATATACTTAGTGGAATGTCACATCCATGTATCACAAAAATATTAGGTAATACCATATCCCTCTAATAACCACTTATTAAACCAACCAAAAAATGCTATCATGACTCCAAAGCATATAAGCAACATCATATTAGCTAGAAAATAGAAAAATAACTATTAGATAATAATTAAATTAAAAATATAAAAATAATCATTCCATAGGAGTCACAACATATTACATTAATCCTAGATCATATTTTCTAACTAATATACCAAAACTAGCATTTCAATTGTCTTAAAACCTAAACTATCATCCACTTTACCCCATAGCCCAAATAGTATAACATTATCCCTTTAAAATATAACTCAAGTCATACCTACACATCTAGTATATCATCAATAATTATCATGGTTCAAAATAGTAATAAATAAAAATTTAAAAAACATATTCAACAAAAAATCAGTCGGAGGGAACCATAATATATAATTTTTTTTAAATTAATTTCCATTATAATTAATTCAATTTATTCAATAGCCATTTCATTTATATAAACATTTACACCACTCCAAATACCTCAATTATTGTGCTACTATTAATCCATGATTCCATACTAATTGAATCTTCACATACATACAACACAAAAGTCTTGATTAGGAACTAAATGTAATTAATTTTCATTACATTTTGATTATTTTTCATGTGATTCATTA
Source organism: Viscum album (assembly GCA_963277665.1). Classification (NCBI taxonomy): domain Eukaryota; kingdom Viridiplantae; phylum Streptophyta; class Magnoliopsida; order Santalales; family Viscaceae; genus Viscum; species Viscum album. Next base: position 2,005,815,974 of record OY728126.1, on the reverse strand, counting down.
TTCATAAAATCCATTTTTATTTAATTTTATAAATTAAACTTCATTTATCATCATATTTTAAATATATGATTAAAGTGTATTAATATGGGTGCATTTAAGAATAAAATTATAGAACATGTTCTATTCATGATTTGGATTTGAAATTTTAGGATATAATTGATCAATTTGTGGGGATTATTTTTTCACATGGATAAATACTTCATTCTCAACTAAATAGGGAAATATCGGAACTTGAGCGTAGAAATTTATGGTTAAAAAATATTAGACCATAGACCCATGAAATGAATGTGGAGCCCATAATTCATGTTCAATAATTATGAAATATTAAATGAAGATATATATGTTCGAGGAAAAAAAATTATTTAACCTATGGACCAAGATAATTTTAATATTTTAAATGTTATCCAAGTATCCCAAGTTTAAGTATAAATTATATTCTATATTTCAAGGCCAAAAAATGTGGGGCCATCATTTCAACCATAACGTATGAATGAATGGTCCAATTGTGCTCAAATTTTTAAAAATATTATTATAAATCAAGGGAAAAAATTTCCCTTCTACAAACAATCCGTATTAATTCATCTAGATGCTTTAATTCTTGCATCAATAGGAGGGATGAATCTGGATTCTATTTTTTTAGAAAAAGATGTAAAGTACACTATGAATTTTAATTCCCACCTACATTTGACCACCCTAATTAATTAAGATGAAATGTAATGATGGGGATTGTAAAATTCCTAAAACATTTCTTATTTTAGGTGTTGGTGGTGAAGGAATTTTTAAGTTATATTTTTTTCATTCAATTGTAATGTTATGTTGTTATTTATTAATCACAAGTTGATTTTTTCAAAAGTAAGTTATTTGAATCACACTATATTCTAAATAGATACTCTTATTCTTATTATTTTTAATTACTACTCAAAAAATACTAATATCATTTCATGAAGGTTTTAATTTATTCACAGAATGGATAGATAAATAATTTACTCAATGATAGAGTGTTTGTTATTTCATTAATTCCACCTCTTCAATCCCACGTATTTAAGACAACTAATATCTTCCACTGATACTTTTTTATTCATATATGGAAAAAAATCTTATGGGTTGATCTAATGAAATTTTATAATTTTGTATTGGATTTTATTTGGTGTGTTTTAACCCATAAATTAGTTTATTTAATTGAGAGTCAATTTTGATGGCTTATTTTATTATTATTCTTCTTCTTCACTAGTTTTAAAAAATTGAGTATAAGTATGATCCAATTCTATATAGTGATCATGAATGCGATCCTATAAGTCAATTGATTATTAGTATTGAAATTTTGTGGTGTTTAAATCAGTCAATGATGTTGCGGGCTTATCTCATTGATTATATACGTCTTGAATTTGTGAGATGAAATTATATATTAATAAAATACATCCAACCTAGACTTAACAATGATGTAGGATCAAACCATCATCATTAATTATTTTAATTCAATTTTTTTTATTCTATTCTAAAAATTAATTCACCCCAAATATTTATCCTTTCATAGTTACAATCCACAACAAATATAAGTATCTCAAATTGAGTTAGATAAGATGAAAATCTTACCATTTCCCAAAAATATTGAGTTAAATATTTGTTAAACAACCTGACACAATCACCCAATCATTATTTGGATCAACTAAAAAGATAATTTTATAATAAATAATTTTCCCCGCACAAAATAATTTCACTGATAAATATCATTCAATTTTTTTTTTAAAAATGGGTAGATTCCTTTTATGAAACATAATAAATGATCAAATATATACTAAAAATGGTACCCCACCATGGTTTCTCAATCATATAATAGGTTAGAATATTTTATGAAGGTTGAGGGATGGAAAAAAATTAGCTCATTGACATGATGTATAACAGAACCTTTAAAAATAAAACCCTAAATAATGTTTATGAGTATCTATAAAGTCTTTTTGAATTGAACCAAACATAGAAAACCCTACACTACTATGAGAAGCCTCCCATATCTTGTGGGGTACAAACTCTCAAGGAATATGAAATGATTAGGGATACATTTCTACCGATTTCTAAGAAGTTTGATAAATTGATCCTAGAATGGTCTAATGCATTCAAATTATAATCCCTATATTCAAAATGTTTGACATACATTACCATATGACTAATAATTGCCAAAAAAATCCATCAATAAAGGATGTTCTAGTGAGAGTTCCACCATTGGAGTTCAATGCCCAAAATTTTCAAAAAACATGGTACCAAAACAAATTTAATCTAAGATATAATGACCATACAATATTCCATTGGAATGTTAGTTAGTAACCCATTCAACCACAATGTGAAAATCCCTACACTAAACAATATTAACCAACCCCTAATCAGTTTCATTACCAATTGGAAAAATTCCAACACAATAGGGTTCAATTCCAACAACCTATCAAATAACCCATACAAAAACCTAAATATCGTATTAGGATAAAGCAAGAAGCTCAACCCCTATGTAATATTTTTCATAACCCTTAATTGAGAAACATTTTACGAAAATGGTGAGAATGAATTTTATGGTTTCATCACTAAAACATTAAAAATAATGAATTAAATATGGAAACTCAGCCATTCCCACTTAGTTTGTCACACCCCCAAACCTATAGGGTTTATCTAGTTTCATATAATCTTCTCTCAAGGAGTTCATAGTTTTGATTTTCTTAAGAAGTGGAAAATACATTGAGAAACCCAAACATAATATTACAATACCATTTTATTCTTCAATGACTCGTGAAAATACTGAATAACCTCCATTTTAATATTAAATATCTTGTGATAATTTTGGGTACCCATCACCTACCTATTTAATCTAGTAACCTACTCCTTTCCCTCAAAGAATCAGGGGAAATTTAAAACATGATATTAATGAAACATTAAGATAAATGTTCTATAAATTTAATCATAATATCCCCATTCTCAATAAAATCCAAACCATGCCTTCATATTCAAAGTACCTTAAAGATAATTCTACATTAAAGAGGAAATTTTAAAATATAAATCAAGTCCTTATGGTAGCTCATGAGAGCACCTCTATTCAAGGAATTGGTCATTTAAAATTTAATGACACATGAAATAATTAAATTAATATTTAAATTTTAGAGAAATTTTTTCTTAATTCCCGATGTGATCTCTAATAAAATATTTGACAAGTTCAACATCAATATTTTATCAGGTATGTATTGAGGAGTCACAACCGACATCTTTCACTCTCTAACTCATAGATCATAGTGTTCAGGTTCACAAGGATATCTTAAAGGATATTTTGGTGAAAGGTGAAATTTCAATTTACCCAATTGACATTATTTTTCATGAAAATAACCCAATATTAGTCCTATGGAGAAAAAAATAATTATCACTGATCATTACTTCTTTGATACAATGAACTAAGTTATCCGATATAGGAATTTAAACAGGAAAATAACCATTGGAAACAAGAGACTTGACCTCCAAATCTTTAACCAAAGCTCTCAAGTTATTTATAATGAGGATGTTCATGAGGTTGAATATATTATTATTGTAGAAAATTTACATAAGGTTGATAAATGAATTTTTGTTAGATGTTTAAGTCAACAAGAAATCAATTTTTTGTATTCACATGAAGGAAACTCATATACTTGTCTATAATATCTCTTGTATGCATCCTTTGACGATATTCCTAGAAAATAAATTTCCAATAGCTCAGAAGAAATCATAAACATTGATTCTATACTCATTCTATTCCCTAAAAAGGAAATTTTAAAACCTAGAACATCGTTTTTAAAGGATTAAATTGTTCTAAGAATTATAGAAAATTCAAACTAGATTAATTATAACTTTTAATACACTAGATTAAATTTTTTATAATAAAATAATGAATTCATGGTTTTTAATTGCATTATTGTGCTTGAATTCATATGGGTTAACCAAAACCATCTGGTTTTCATTTTATTTTTTTATTACTTCAATGTGGTAATTCTCCTTGATATATTAAACAAGAATAAGAATGAAATTAGATAGAATCAATGTGAAAACCCCAACTATTGTAACCCAAAACTGGTATATACTTTACTATATTACTGTAAGATAAAATGGATCTCATCCAATAAGACCAATAAATTTAATAGTCTTTATGAACCAGATAAATACATTATTCTAATATTAAATTATAATGATCAAAAATATAATATTAGAAACAAGCTTTCATCCATTATATCACTCATAATAACATTATTCAAATAATGAGGAAAATGAATCAAAAAAGGATAAGATCAGATACCCATTAAAGGATATATACAACAAAATTTATCATTATTAAATAAGGAATAAAAAATATATCTATGTGGGTAATCAAAACATATTCCATTCAATCAATACTTGAGTTTAATGAGTATCCATGGCTAATATCAGCATAGAAAACACATGGATAATAATAATAATTGAATTCTAAAAAAGGAAAATTTATAATTGTGTACAATCATGATCAATACCAATCAACCATGATATCTTTAATCAAACCATCAGGGCCTCTCATCCAAGACATCATTCTTATAAAATGGGAAAATGTAAAAAAATAGACATATCACATGGAATGTCTTTTGTTTTTCTACATGAGTCATGTGGATGCATTAAGGGTATATCTATAAATGATATCCTCCCATCACTGCACATCCTATATATTCCTCATATTGTAGATTATGAATAAAATATATTCTAAAAATGCATTATAATTCAATAATTGTCTTTATAGACTCTGGAATAAATAACATCAATACAAAATCATAATAAACCACCCAAATAAACAATGTATATATTTTAATTTGTTAATATCTCTATTAAATAATAAATAACATAAATTATGTTATCATAGAGGAAAATATTCATTAAAATATCAATGTAATATTTCTAAATGAAAAATACTTTTTCATTTTGGAATCATAAATTTTAGAATCAAAAAATTTATAAAATATTAAGGAAAAAAATATTCTTTGAAAATAACATCGCTTCTTATAAAAGAAGCTCCAAATAATTTAATGGTAATGATGGTATAAAATTCAGTTCATGTCATGTATGTTAAAATAAGTATTCCATTTATATTTTTGGTAAAAGCCAAAAGTACCTTCTTTGTAAAATGATAAGAACATTCCTTGGAATAATTATTATCAAAATTAGAACATAGGTAAAAATAAATTTAAATAATCATTGTATATGTTTAAAAACATTATTTAAAACATTTTATAAAATATGTATATAAAAGAAAAAATTATTTCTGATAGAAAAGATAATTAATGTCCACATTCCTTAAAAACATTAATTTTATCTCATGAGTACTTAAAGTGAGGAAAACTAAAGGATAACATGAATTCTCAATAAATAACAAGATAATAATAAATATATGTTTTTTATCATAAAATATCATATAATTCCCAAAAATTAAAATTCAATCATAAGTAATCCTGGTTAATATGTGATTGAAAGATAAATCTCATACCTCTTGATAGACTTACATAGAAATTTATATAACCTAATGTATAATAAATTTAAATTTATTAAAATTCTATATCATATTCGTATACATACTTATAATGTCAAATATTTTTCAATAATAAAATTTTAGAATATATTTAATAACATTTTATTATTAAAATTTTTGTTACTGGGTGTTAGTTGTTTATTTTTATTGAGAATTTCAGTTCGGTAGTTCTGGTCCATGTACATTGATCATGGTTCCATAAAATAGATAATTTTAATAATGATATGAATATTATATATATGTATGTATGTATATATTCATCCTTAAAATTTCTAAATCGAAAAATTAGTTACACCACTCATGGAGATGATCGTTATTACATACCCATGAACGTCGTTTTTGCTCTTTAAAAAATGGAACAAAAGAAAAATGAATTGTAATTAACCTTTATATAATCATTATTGTATAATATATATCATCTATATTGATTAAATATATCCTTATTACTATCTATGTAAATAAAAAATGAAAAATGAATTACATTACTTTGTGGAGTTGGTAGTCCACATGTACACATGAGTGATGTTATCATCTTCCAACGGATGAGAAGGTAAGAAGTTAGATACAAAATTATAATTTTGGATGTAAAATAATTTTATAGATAATATATATATATATATATATATATATTTTCTACCCAACATAATAACCATTCATGGAATATTTTGATGGAAAATGAATCATATCATTGCATTGAGGTTGTTCTCCACACATATTTACGAATGATACTTTTGCTTCCAGTTAGACATAATAGATTGTGGATAATAGTGGATAAAAATAATAATAATATTTATGAATATTTATGATACTTTATTTTTTTGATAAATACCACATATTTATAATAGGTATAGGAATACATATGTTGAAATAGGAGAAGTAAGACAATTACATCTTCTTTGATAGGCCTTCTTTATATTACTTCTTAAGGACCCTTGGAATGGTATTTTATGAAATAAATCACATATAATTTATCTATATGTAATTTTTAAATATAATTCATAAGGTTTTGGTCGATTTATATGGATTTAAGTCGTTTAAATAAAGAATATAAGGGCCATGTGTTACAACTTTCGGCGCACCTCCCCAAAAGCCAAAGGCTGCCGAGTACCAGCAAGGGTGTGAAAAGGTATAGTGGGTAAGATATACCCTCTCAGAGGAAAATAAGGCACTGGTCTGAATATTATTTAAAATAAGAGACTCTAAAAACTCTAACTAGAACCTCATAGCAGAAGCATTGTCTATAGTAGATAAACCAGCGCAAGCAATAAAGAAACAACAACAACGAAATATAAACAAAACAGCATGTTGAAACCACTTCTAAAAACTACTAGAATTGACCAGTCATGCATCCATAGTAAGTAAAGATATAAATAGGGCGCCAATGGCTATCCAATAGTAGATACAACAAACAAGTTAATCATTATCATATAGGAATTAAAGAAACAAATTATTCTTCATCTAGGCATGTCCTTCTGGTCAATGCTAAATCTCCATGCAATGGCTAATACGATCCAACTCCTGAAGCTGATGCCTTTCCTGTATGTAAATCCATAAAGTCTACATGTGTACCAAAGGTTCCATGCAGGGTGTGATACAAATCTCATTATGATACCACCCAATGGTCCGTACCTAGTATAAGTGTTTAAGCAGACATGCATCCATAATAAAAGTAAACAGAACAATGCACAAAGTAAACACAACCTCTACTGGTGCCCAACACCCAATATGGAGTACCACTTGCTTCAGTCAATATTGTAATATCAATCAAGTAACACGACACCATGTCCCTCCTAACACCGCATGTCTTAAGTATTGATGTCCCTATGGCATGCCCAAGAAATAGAAACATGAAACCATATGCCTTCTGACACCTTGTGTCTCAAATACTAACATCCCATGGGCATGCCCAAGAAATCCGAGGGCTTCTCACCTTCCACGCAGATTCTATAGAAATCACCCAAAAAAAAATTTCCTAATTACAACTACGGGGGCCTATACCCACACATGCGGTCAAAACTACCTCATCATAGATTCATCTATGTGCACATGACCAAAGTCACAGGTGAGTAGTAATCATAAAATTTAGAACCTAAGACACAACATCTCTAGAACCTCGTGCCCCTCTGACCATGTTACTCTGAATTCGATGGCCTTTACACCAAAGTAACTTAGGTCATGCCCAACCTGACAGTCTCACTACCTCAATAAAACATCCACGATGCCCAACCCCATGGTCAAACTACCCAAATAAATCGGGCCAAGCCCAACCTCTGATCAACAGCACTCAATAATATCTGTGTCGTGCCCAACACAACCCAAAGGTTCTAGCATAAGAATTATCAATAATCACATATATATAATCAAAATAATTACTTTAAATGTGAAAAACAATTTAAATAGTTCAATTGCACTAGCCATGTGATGTACTATACCAGCACTGAGGTCGTGAAATAATCTAACAAACTTAATCATTCTTAAAGAGTTTAAACTCAACAGTTTAATCAAAACAGTTCAGTTATAACTATTTTGGTGCCCCCAGCCGAAATTCCCAAAATGCACAATGACCTTTAACCTGGCCTCCCTAAAGCATAGCAATGTAAGGGAATTCCCAATGACATATCATAAGGAATACAATCAATTCAATATGAATAAACACGGGTCTTGCTCAAAACCTAACATTACACTAAAAAACACAACCCCCAAATGTCTACAAAAAAACACAAAACAATGTATGAGCCATCTAACTTATTCATTTAGACGTAGGCACATCCAATATAGAGTTATAATTCAATTCCGATCTTCCTAGATCTACATTTCCGTCAAATCCAAGAAATTCTACTCAGATGGAAACTATGGCATGTGAGGAAAAGGAACAAGAACAGAATAGGGTGTGTTGGTTTAGATGTGACACCCTCCCATATAAACGAATAAAATAAAAATACATGGGGTGTATTAAGGAATACACACCATGTAATAGCTGGTCTATACTCTTACTTTCACATCATTCAAAATCATCACATGGCTTAGATGCGTCACATGGGTCAGAAGATAGCAAGGACTTGGCCAATATGCGGAAAGAAAAATACATGACATGTTATATAACACTACATTCCATATAGTAGATTATTTTTACATGGTCACCACACGATATGTACTCAACCAGCACGCATCCAGTACACACCTAACATTCACACAACATGTACTTGGGAGTACACAGCTTGTAATCTAGAAATTTCCATAACTACCCAGTTTCCCCCCTTTTTGTCAAAAATAAGGTCAAATGAAAAGAAAAAAAAGAAAACATGTACCTCGAAGAAAGAACCGGGTTCTTACACTAACATTCTCCATCATTTTCCCAATTGGATCATGTACCAATATTATTCCTTCCAAAAATTAATCCTATGATTTTGGAGTTTTACACTTTCCTCAATATGTGTAACATCCCAGCTTTTTGAAGAGGTGTGTTCTTTTAAATTACTTTTCAAAATCTCTTGTTATATGTTAATCATAGGATAAAATAGCTAAGGAATAGTCTGGGAGAGTCTTGTGCTTGTTTGGAGCTCTCATTTCATGAAAATGGGAAGTTAGACTAGGCCACATAGTTAGAACATAGTTAGTGTTAACCGTCTGACTCATCCTTACAATGAAACTATTGCATAGGGGAATCCACAGGGTTTGTCTATAACCATGTAGGGAGGGTCGCACACGTGTGTGAGGTTGAAGACAACCTCTATAATGGAATTTCACATGGCTAGTGCATGTTTATTAAAACCATGTCCCTAACCTATGGGAGGTTTCCCATTAGAAAATGTGGTTAATATAGTTAGTGCATAGTTTGGAAAATCGTGTGCCCAATCAATGTTGTCTAGTAAATGAATAGAGAATGAATATTTTTCCATGAAATGTTTTTAAGCACTCAAGCATAATTTTTTCAACCTCCAGAAGATATCACTCATGTAAATCTCTTATACCTCAATATTATAGGTATTTTGATCCCTTATATATCCTAACTATAATTTCTTTTCTACCATATTTATTTGATCCCTCTCATAAATTTGAAGATTCTTTTGATATCACCTGTTCTAGCTTGATTAAAGGGATGACATTGAACAATGTATAAAATGTGAACCTAAGTTTGTTGGTCTAACTTCTTTCCCTCAACAATCATCTATTTTATAACATGTGTCATTTTGTTTCATGACTAACCTTTTGGAAAAAACCTCTAGATTATTTAATAAATTAAATTAGATGATTTACCGTACCTAATATGGCCCTAATGAGTGGCGAATAAACCCTTTGATTTATCACCTTGAATTAAGCCACCCTAATGGGCTTGTTTTTCATTAGAGGTCTATATTACTTTATCTTTATTTATCTAAACATCCATTGAGGGGTATTTCCTTGAAATAAATGCCTTGAGTTAATTAATTTAACTAAGAGGAATAATATTCCATAGTTTTGTCCCCTACACCTCATGACATAATTGAATATCTTAATTAAGTGATTTGGATAACATGTTAATTATGTTATAGATATTTTCTTATTAAATGGTATGAAATTGAAATCTAACTCATATGCTTATTTTATGTTATGGTAGATACAAGGTTGCTGACATAATTACAACTTTGAAAGGCGTCTCGTTCCTTAATTATAATTTTTTTGAGAATTGTAAATACATTGGGGGAGATACTAGGTCTTCCTTGGATGGGTTCATAACACCATTACTCTACCTTAATTTGAGAGATATTGGTTCTCTATGGGAGACCCCATGGATTGGGTTGGTGGAGAGATTCTTTGACCACTCCATATGTGAGACTCAGACGCCAATGTGAGATACCATGGATGCACATTGTGTTCTTTTTTGTTTTCAAACAATGTCATGTGTGATACTTGGGATCTCATTTATGGGTATCCTTATAAAAACTACCATGAAATTGGGTATATGCAGTGCCCCTTGATCAATAAATGGTATTCCTTTTGAATATCCTTGCACCGGATTAGTGCTCCTCTACTAAATTCCAAAGGTTCTGCTTTAATTGAAGAATAAGAATGTGTGACTGGACATCCTAGGATGTTCCCGCCAAGGAAAATCAATTTCTTAGGGTTGATCCATCATTAATTATTTATTTATTATGATACCATTTTCAATATTTCATACATGTGTAGGTTACTTGATTCAAATACATCCATATTATGCTAAATCAGGAAGATTTAGAATGGTATCCAAAGCAGAACATTGTCTGATGTATTAATTTATTTATTATCTTATATTTATTGTTATTGAAACATTGATAATTTTATATTCATGAACTAGATTGATTAAGACACTATTGGTGGAGGCCTAATAGTTATATCTCACACCATTCTTGGACCACCTTTTCGAACCAATAATACTCTTGGTTATAGGTATATATAAGCCGAATTTTTTGGCTACTAATTCATGATTGACAGTTAAGATGGAGTACAGGTGAAGAGGACTTAGCCGATGCCAGAGATATAAGTAGTGGAAGGTTTTGGCCATTATTATTTTTATATAGCAAGTAGCATATGTCAGTTTCCGCTTTATCCTATTTCTTTATTTTTTTATAATTACATGAAATCATGATCATCATCATTTTTATGTATTTATTATTTAGCTTCTGCATGTTCATTTATTATTCTATTATTTAATGTTCATTTTTTTCTCTACATTCTTTTATTATTCACCACTATGATGTACTTTGATCTATGAGGTAATAGTCTCCCCATGGAAACACCCTAGTCCCTTGCTGCTAGTCGGAAGCCTCTAGTGTATGGGGTGGTGCGATTGAGGTAAAGTGGCCAACCATCTTTGGGAACTACTAAGTGGACCCTAGGGAAGGACACTACAATGTTGTATCAGACCCCATTCTTTTTCCTTTTGTCTCACTATTTGCGTATTAAAAAAGAAACGAGGAATATTGGAATGTGGTAATGAGCTCGTTCCAGGGAGTAGCTAACCCATGTATAGGGGAAACCCAAATTACCTTAAATGGGTTGATGTTGTTGTTGGCTGTGTTGCCACAATTTTACATATTTCATCGTTGGGTGGTGTACATGATATATGAGGTTATTACTATTTATTTTATTATTAATAAATTCATCTTACTTGGCCCGATGATATGAGTTCGTATCAAATCTTTCAACATTATAGGCACTAAAGGACATCAAATACACGAATTATTCCATGCTATAACAATATTGTTTCATGAATTTCATGTATTTCACTTGTTTACAGTGATTTCGTTTGTTGTTATATATATTGAAATATGCTAAAATTTCTATATGGATTGAATAATTGGATTAATTAATTTTCCTAAATCAATATAAATGGTGTTTTCTCACATAGACTGATGATGACACCATAATTAACAAATTATTCAACATTTGAGTTGTACAAAACTGGTTTTTTAGGGTGAAATGTTAGTTTATTCGATTAATAAATTTCAATTAAAATTTGAGAAGAAAGTACTTCTTTAAATTTAGAATAGTGGCCATTCAATTAAATCACTATACAAGACCTTTTACATTCTGATAAAGAGAAATTGCCTTTACTGGATGTATAGGTCAGGTCACAGTTATATTACATACGAATTGAAATTCATAAATAGCAATAGCCTTTATAAATTTGGAATTGGTGACATGATTAACTATTATTAGATATCTATATTCTTATAAATAAAGGAAAACTTAAATAAATTAATGCTTTCAAATTAAATGATTAATGTCATACGGTGAATATAAATGAAAAGTAAAGGGTTTTTTCCTTTATATCATGCATTTGAAACCCCAAATACTGGGATATTTACTGTGCCATTTGAGACCTTGACCCTTACATGACCTTAGTAGGGGGTGATATTTTATATCTCCCAAGAATTCTATGACATTTTCTTATCACATAGACCTAGATTTAAAATCATGTATAGAGGTCTGAATTATTATAGAAAGGTTATGTTCCATTCATTTCCAACTTTTTATTTTCATATCTATTATAAATATTATCTGAGGCATGATCATGGAAATTGTAGACCTATGTAGCCTTAATGTCCTCACTTTGTACTCTAAAAGGGAGGAGATGACCATGCTCTAGATGTGGTGTCCCATGTGCCACCAGTACTATCTCCTATATTGATACCTAAGGAACCTCCAATTAATCTTCCACTAGGATTTGACACTCATTTCATAGATATTTTATTCTATTTCATGTAGTCTATATAGGGTTCTCCCTGAACCTCCCCTACTTTGGAAGAGCTGACTCGATATATCCAGTAGCAACATCCTTCCACCATATCAAGGGATGGAAGAACTCATGTTGTTAATTCAGGCCTAGAGGTCATTTTTTCTATCTTGGAGAATATAGAGAAGCCTATATAGTGGAGGATAAATCTCTCCACTTATATTCTTCATGAATCAAATAAGCATTGGTGGGATATCCTCACTCAAGATGGTTGACATTAGGGTATGGTATGGGCAAACCACCTGATCAATTTTTCTCACTACTTGTTTCTATATATGTTGAGAACATATAAATTCCAGATAGTATATTCACTTACAGCAATGTGAAATGTTAGTAAAGAATTATTAAAATCGATTCACTGAATTACAACATTTTCACAAACCCTGATCGGTGATGAGCTGATGACTACATCACATTTGGAGGATAGGATTTCATAAATCATCTAATCCTAGGTAAACATCTTCCAGTTTACCACTATTTCGGAGATAGTGACCCAAGCCCCAATCAATTCAAAGAACCTGAGAGAATATAGAAATGTGAGTCTGGTTATTCTTGCTTTTGGATAGGGATCCGCTTTAACTAGTGGCCAGAACCGTCATTTTGAGGGTACATGTTGGAGGAGTACTATCCAAATTGATCCAAAAAAAATTTATGTGGTGAGCCACCTAGTGTGGTAGGGCAGGGAATAAAAACCCGTAAGGCATGAGGAACTTGATCGACTGCCAATATTAAGGTAGGATGGGTTACCTATATCATTTCATCAAAAAAAATATCATGTTTAAAGTGAGAGGGGATATTTTTCGACACCACTTTCAGGTGTAGGATTAGTGACTCCATGTTAGGATGGTATTTTTTCTACTACTAGCCTATCATGCCAAGGGGGTGGTCATGGTCGAGGTAGTCAGTCCTCAGTGGATCAGTTCCAGAAGAGCATACCTACTTAGGTTAGTTAGGATGCATCTGAGGGATATGATTCAGACCATATCTATATAGGTTAGTGTACACATGAGGAGCAGAGTATAGGGCCTTTTACTATACGAGGTACTATTAAAGTATACTCTACATTAGTTTCTTTCTTATTTGATATAGGTGTGTCTCGCTCCTTCACATTTGATGAAATTATGGAACATTTGGGCCTGATTATATAGAACGTCAGTGGTTTTATGACTCTCGACACACAATTAAGGGTTCGATCAGAGGGTATATTCTAGTTTAAAGAGTTCTCCCTTCAGATAGGTTGGTACTATTTCCTAGGAAATCTCTTCATCCTTGATATGACTATCTGTTACTTCATTCTCGGTATAGACTATCTAGTTCCCTATCAAACCCATGTTGATTGTTATCACCGATAGGTGTTTTTTACCTCACCCAAGGGTAGTTCTTATATTAATAACTGTGAATGGGATATCTAGGTGAGTCAAGATAGACATAAGCATACTAGGAAGGGTAGTGTGATAGCTCACATGGATAGTGTATTTTTGAGGGATTAGGGGATGTATCTTATGGAATTCCATATTTTGTTGGATCATTTAATTGATGTATTCACTGATGATTTCTATGGTTTACCTCTTATGGGAGAGGTGGAGTTCACCATTACTCTAGTTCTAGGTGTGGCACCATGTCCATACATACTTATAAGGTTTCACCTACACAGCACCAGGAACTCAAGAAGTAGTTGGAAGACTTAGATTAAAAGGGTTTTATCTCACCTAAGACATCCCTATGGGATTCACCTATCCTTTCCACCAAGAAGTTAGATGTTACACTCAGGTTTTTTGTAGATTAAAAATGGTTGAACAAGCTTGCGGCGAAGAAAAGGTATCGATTACCTTGTATAGAGGACCTCTTTAACTAGATCTGAGGAGTTATAGTATTCTCTAAGATTTATTTGAGGTTAAGATAATAGAAGGTGTGTGTGATACTATCAAATATACCTCATACAATGTTCTGAAGATGGTATGACTTGTATGAGTATCTAATAATTTCATTCATTCATACGAACATGCAAACCATTTTTATGGTTCTGATGAATCGAGTTTTCCACCCGTATCTAGATTCATTTGTGTTATTCTTCATAGAAAATCTCTCAGTGTATTATATCACCAAACGAAAACCTTCCACCCATCATGATATCATGATAAATACACTGAACGAGCACTAGATTTATGTGAAGCATAGAAAATTCCACTTTTGGATCATTAATATTCACTTCTTGGGTCATATCATTTCAAAGGAAGGAAAATATGTTTACCCATAAAAGGTGAGTGTCGTTGTTTCCTAGGATCATACAAATAATTTATTTGACATATGAAATTTCTTTGGGCTTGTAGACTTTTGTACATGATTCATATAGGGTTTTTAATACCTAGAAGAACCTATTACTATATTGACTAAGAAAAGTGTGAAATTCATTTTTCCCAAGCTTATGAAATAAAATTTTCCGAGTTTAAAGGGATACTAACTTTAGAACTGATCCAGATTATTTTAGAGATGAGAAGATACAATACGATTTACTATAAATATTCAGGAATTAGGATTTTATTAGTTATTATGTATGGAGATAAAGTTATAGTGTATGGGTCTTTCCAGGTGAGACCACATGAGTAGAATTACCCTACATACAACCTTGGTCTAATTTTATGGACTATTCTCTATTTTGTTGGAGCCATTATCTATTGTGAGAGAAGTTTGTTGTTTCCATGGATAAAAAAGTCCCAAACACATCTCCACACAATGATACTTGAATCTGAGGTAGTATAGGTGGGTACTAGTACATGAAATCCTTCAACTTAGAGATTTCATATACACATGGTAAGGCTAATTTCATGGTTCATTACTTGATTAGAAAATCCCAAGATAGGATATCCAGGAGGCTAGTAGTGGGTGTAAGTTGATGGCCCTATTTTATAATATGTTCCTGGATGTTTAGCAAGATTGAGGGCAACCTGTGTTAGAATCTATAACAATGACATCCTATCTTTTAGAGTAGGTGTGGATGATACATCTATCCTATCCTGAGGCCCTCATCATAAGGGAGAGTGTCTTAGGTGATAACCCACTACCTGGTTTAGTTTTTGACAGGAATATGATCCTACTATATCATGGGCATGTTTGGGTGCTTACTAATATATAGGAAGAGTTGTTTTGGGTATCTCATTCCTCTATTTGGGAAGTTCACTCTAGGATTACCAATATGTATAGAGACGTACATCATCAGTATTGGTGGATTTTTTTGAAGATATAGATTTTAGGATTCATCATGAGGTCTTCCACCTAACAATAGGTAAAGGGAGAGCACTAGTGATGTGTTTTACTCCTACAACCACTATCCATTCCTGTGTTGAAATGGAATGATTCCACCATAGATTTGTTTACGCACTTTTCGAGATCCCCTTGAGGCAGCAATGCATTATGGGTAATCGTTGATAGGTTTACTAAGTTTTCACACTTCTTAACAAGGTGGGATACCTTCTTAGTTGATAATCATGGAAATATATATAACTCAGAGATTTTTCACCATCATTATATTACCCCTTTAATTTTATTGAACTGATATTCTCTGTTCACATCAAGGTTTAAGAAGGGGTATCAAAAGGAACTAGGTTCATAGGTTCTCTTGAGTATAACTTTTCACCCTTAGACTAATAATAAATCCTAGTGGAAAATAAAAGTTCTATAAGACATTCTATGGGAATGAATCTGTGATTTTGAAGGTTCATGAGAAAAAACATACACCTCTCAAAGAGTTTCCTATCATAATTTTTTTAAGGAAGTGATTTTGATGGATCCGTATGAGGACCTTTCTTGTAGGTTATGTCATTCGACTATATGATGGTTAGAGGTAGGTGAGGTAGCACAACCGGATCCTCTTATCATTTAGAATAATTTAGAAGATGTACAACTGATTTGGAAACATATGTCTATAGCTCATGCTTAGTAGAATTCATACATCGATCATCATCATTTACCTCTAGATTTTGAGGTAGGACATCTTGTATTTCTATGAGTTTCACCAATATTGGGTCATATATGATTTCGGAGACAGGGTAGGATATCTCCCCATTATGTATAGACTTTTGAATTCATGAATAGATTAAGACCGGTAGCTTATTTGTTGCAGCAACCTCAAAGGTACCCTACCATGCATGACGTCTTCATCATGTCATAGCTTTCTCAGCACCATGCTAACTCAGGTCACTCATTTTACCCTAGGGATATTGAGATAAAGGTGGATGAATATTTTGAGGGGCACCAGATATATTTCATCGAACATAATACAAAGGCTCACTAAGGCTATTTTGTTTCACTGGTATGGGTGATATAGAAGCATGTCCATGTATAGGACAAGACATGCGAGTATAATGATTATGTACACGTGAATTGGCTGAAGCATTTCACATATGACATTTTACCAACCATGGAAGGGAAACTCAAGGATGATTTTTTAAGGAGATGAGATCAGAATATCCTAGATTTTCATAGAGGTATATACATTTATGTTACTATTAAACTCTTATATTTTTATGCTAATTTTGGGATATAATGGAATATGAATGATTTGGGAGAGTATTGGGATCATTCGATTCCTTCACCGTCGAATAAGTTGGATCCCTCTTGTACATTTGATAAGTCTTCTGATATCTCCCATTCAAGCTTGATTAAAATGGATGACACCAAAAGAAGAGAGATCTAAAAACCTATGGTAGTTAATCTAGATTTTTTCCCTGAAGTTTCATCCCATTTATAACATGTGTTGTTGTGACATATGGCATAACTTTACGGAAATGCCTTTAAATTTTTTAATAAATTAAATTAATTTTTTTCCCATGCTTAATACGACCCCAATGAGTGGTGAATCAGCCCTTTGGTTGATCACATTGAAATAAGCCACCCCAATGGGTGTGTTTTACCTTATAGTTATTTTTTTCTCTTTATCCTTACTTTTATAAACACCCCTTAAGGGTTATTTACTTTTAATTAATGTCTTGAGTTTTTAAATTGAATATTTAGGAATAGTGAGAAATGTTTGAAGCACCTACACCTCATTCCATAATTTAATTGCTTCATTAAGTTATTTTTTTCATCTTTTTAATTATGTTATAAATGTTTCCTTGTTAAATGGTATGAACGTGATAGACAACTAATAACCTTAATTTATACTAAGGGAGATACACGGGTTCTAAATTAATAATTCCTTGGAAAGGCTCCTCATGCTTTAATTATAATTTTCAATTAAGTTTAAATACATTGGAGGTGGTACTAATTATTTCATGGATGGGCTTACCTAACATTCCCTCTACCTTCATATGAGTGATAATTATTCCATTGGGGTACCCTATGGACATGATTATGGAAGAGATGGTTGTACCATTCCCAGAGGGAGACTTAGACACCAACGTGTGATACCATTGATGGACTGGGGGGGATTTTTATGTCTTCACTCCTTGTCGAGAATGATACTTGGGATCTCATTTATTGGTCACCATGATTGGAATACCATAAAATTAGGTATATTCATTTCCCCAAGAGTGATACTTTGAATTCCTTTGATATCACCTTGGATGAGATCAGGGTTCATATACTAAATTCTAAAGGACTTGCTTCATTTAATGATTAAGAATGTGCCACTGATCTTCCTGGGACATTTTGTAAATCCAAATCTCATGGTTTGGGATGGTCTAAAATTGATGATTTATTTCTGATGAACCCCTTTACCATATCTCATATATGTGTAGGTTACTTCATTCAGATACATACGACTTAGGTCAAAGAATGTAGAGTCAGAAGGGTATCCAAAGAGGAACCCAGCCTTCTGTATTTAATTATCTATTTATTATCTCTCATTTATTGTTATTGTCACATAGTTTATTTTATATAAATGAACTAGATTTATCTAGACACCAATGTTGGAGTCCTACTAAGTATATCTAACACCCTTCTTGGGACACCTTTAGTACCCAAGACGTCTTTATTGTTGCCGGTATAGGTAAATGGAATCATCTATCTTTCGATGCTTGATTGACAATTAGAATAGAGTATGGGTGAAATAAACTGATCCTATGCTCGATATTCTACTAGTGGTAGATTTTGGCCTATTGTATTTTTCATACCATGTGGTATATTTCTATTTACCTTGTATATAGTTTCCTTTATTATTTTGTATATTTAAATGACATCATGATCATAATCTATTGTATCAATTTATTATTCATATTTTGGTTCTCCATTTGTTGGTCAACTATTTCTTGTTTATTTTTTTCTACTATATAATAATATTATTAAACACTGTGCTATACATTGATCTATGAGGGAATATTCTTCCCATATATGCACCATAGACACTTGCTTCCAGTCAAAAACCTCTAGCAAAGGGGCATGCACACTTGAGGTCATGTGGCCAACCACCTTGGGAAACCATTGAGTGGCCTCTCAGGCATAATGCTAAAATATAGATCTTAATAAGGATCCATATGAGTGATCGATTGAAATATATTCCTGTAATAAAATTATATAAAAAAAACATGTTAACCCTAAGATCTTTTGAAATCCATAGAGAAAGCTCTCGGCATGTCTTCTAGTATTTGAATGGTTCTCCGAGGTTGACCACTGATTTGAGGATGATAAGAAATTCTAAAACTAAACACCATATCTATATCCATGTGAATAATTCTCCATAACACCAAGGTAAACCTTGGATCTTGATCATATATTATTGATAGTGGTACTTTTCAAAAATCTCATGACATTATTTAATGTATAACCGAGTAAGATAGTAAAGAGTCTAATCTTTTCTAATAGTAAAAAAATGTGTTGATTTTTTATAGAAATTGACTATAACCAAAATATCATTAAAGTATTTAGATTTCTTGGGGAGTCCCATGATTAAATCCATGGTAATTGTTTTTTATTTTCATTCTATTATGGGTAATAGTTTCAACATCCCCTTTGAATTTTGTCTCTCATCCTTAACATATTGACACACTAAGAATTAGGATACATACTCTGAAATATCTCATTTCATGTTTTACCAACCCAAATACACTTTTATATCTAAATACATATTCAATTTTCTTTGGATGAATAGAGAATTATGTATTATGACATGCATCCAAAAACTCATTTTTATGTTAGGTACTGACAGAACAAATACTTGATTCCTGAACCATATCATTCCAGCATTATCATAGTTGAATTCAGTAACATTCATCACATTATTCTATAATTTTACATCTTCTTTTTGTTCCATATTAATACTATATGGACAAAAGGTTGAACGTTCATCTATAAAAGAGTAGATACGTGACCTTTCATTAATATTTCATGATCTAACTTCTAAAAACTATAACTATTGGAATTACTTCAATCCTTATCATGGAAAAACTAGCATGGCCTTTATAAACCAGGGCATCAAGAACCTTGTTCACCTTATCAAGGTGATAACATATTGATCATTTATAACCATTAATTAACTCAGACCATCTTCTCTGGTGTATATTCAACTCTTTCTATATAAATACATACTTTAATGTTTCATGATTAGTGTGCATATATATGTGTATATATATATCACAACTTTAACCATAAAGAGAATGGATTCATATATTTAATGAAAGAATAACTGCTACCAACTCCGAATCATGAGTCTGGGAATTTTTATCATGAATTTTCAAATAACAATAGGCATAATATGTCACCATATCATTCTACACAAGTATGAATCCCAGTCACTTCATTGATGCATTGCTATATATCCCAAAACGTTCGACATTGTAGGGTAGTGTAAGAACAAGTTAATTGACCAACCTTCTATCCAGTTCCTTGATGTTCTCCTCACATTCATATACCCACAATAAAAATACCCTTTTTGAGTAAACATAGTGAGTGTATTAGATAATTGTGATGAATATATTACAAAGAATCAATAGTATCCATCCAACCCGTGAAAAATATGGATCTCAATTACTGTGGTCGGTTTAGGAAATTGCTAAATAACTTCCATCCTTGAATGATCCAACAATATACAATTAATTGGAATTATATAACTTCAAAACGATACTTTTTTATCCAATATACACTCTTGGTAATTTTTGAATATAGCTTATCCTTACTAAGATTCATTAGCACCATCCTTAAATTCTCTTCACGCTCCTCCATTCCCATCAAATATATAAGAATATCATCCATAAAGGCTACCAAAAACTATTATAGGTTATATCTAAGTAACCTTTTCATTAAATCCATGAAGATAAAAGGGTCATTGGTAAGTAAAAATAGAATTACTTTTAATCCAAAATGATTATACCTCCTACAGAATAATATTTTTGGTACATACTCCTTGTTGACCCTTATCTTATGATATCCAAATCCAAGAATAATCATGAAAATCTATTGAGGTCCTCATAATTGATCAAACAAATCCTCAATATAGTGTAGATGATACTTTTTTTAACAATGATCTTATTATGTTTTTTATAATAAATGCAATGATAAATTGACCCATATTTCTTCTTAACAAAAAGAATAGGTGCACTCTATGGTGAAGCATGAGGCCAAATGAATCCCTTATCTAGATTCTCCTAGAGTTTCTTCATAAATTTTGGAAACTCAATCAGGGTCATTATATATAGAGACATTAAAATAGGTGTAACACAAGGTATTAATTCTATTGAAAATTAAACTTTTCAATTTGGGGGAATGTAATGAAACTCGTCAAGAAAGACATCAACAAACTCTTGTAAAAGAGTAATATCCTCAATTTTGAGTTTCTCCCTGAAAATTTATGATAAATATCCCTTATTAATTAGTAGTAAACCCCATAAGCAGGAAGTAATTTCTATTAGGAGTTTATGTTTATCCTCACATATATAGATGACTGTAGGTTGATTTAGAATATCAAATGTAAGTTCAATCCCTCATCAATTGATATTGGATTTATATTTAGAGAGTTGATACATGCCCAAAATATCATCTAGATTAACTATAGGAAGAATAAAAAATATTTAATGGAATAACATTCCCACAAGCTTCTATTAGAGATGGGATATATGTTTTATATTCCATCATTTCAAAAAATACATTTTTTACTACCAACACAACATTTAATCATTGAGGTGGGGATATGATACCCTTATAAAATTCAAAATATATTAAAGAGTAGTTAGAACCTAAAGATAATTAAACAATTTCACCTATAGAGTGAATAATAAGTTTACCATTCACCATATCTCTAGGAACGTTATCTTTTGCTGTAGTAATTTCATAATCATAGCCTTGTCCCCTTGGATTCTTTTGCTGTAACTTCCCAGGATGCTTGGGATATTATTTACAATAATTTTCCATCTCTTAATAGTTAATGCACTTTATAGAATTTGTTTCTTTATTTTTCTTTAATTCATGATCTGTATGACCCATATTCCCACAATTAAAACAAACTATTATTCCCATTAATCAAGTACCAGAGTGTTTCTTTCCCTAATTGTCAAATATTGGAAATCACATCCTCCATTTTTTCCTTATTTGAAACATTTTTTTATAGTTATCATTAGGAAACATATTTTTGTAACTTCCAATGAATATATAGGACTTATAAAATTCATTCTTTATTTTTATGGAACATAAAACTATATAATCATTTGATGAAAATGATTTAAAACTACTGTCATTTGGAGACTCAGTGTAATCCCATCAAGTGAATGGTAAATCTTGATTTATGGATTACATATGTATCCTACATCATGTCTAGATAAACTTTTAATGTTAAACTCTTTATTTTACAAAAAATATTTGACCTTTTGATTTAAAGTTGGAAAAATCCTCTCTATTTCATCTCATTGTCCTAGAAAGAAGTATTATCCAAAGAATATCACATTAAAGGTTATTTATTCCAAAAATATTCTTTCATCAAACTATTTTATGATTTGGATCAATGACCATAATTGACTGATGTCTCCTTTCAAAAAATACACTACCAAAATAATATTTTCACATTCATTACATCCCAAAACTAAGAAAATCTATTCAAGGGACTTAATACATTTTTCAGGTACCGATTGATTAGTAGTACCATTAAAATATGGAAGCTTTTGTTACATGATGAAATATAAAGAAGTTGAATCATGTTGTGGAACAATATGTTATTTTATATGGTAAATGTTATTCCGCATAACTTGAGTTTTCTACCTTAATATGTCTATGTTTTTCTCTTTTCCAACACCAGGTGAATTGGATGGCTCAGTAGGGAAATCCCTTCATTTTATATAGCTTATAATTCCCTTTATTCCATTAGGTTCCATCACTGAATAATGGAACACAATGATTTAACTTTTAATCATCATAAATATTGTCCCATAAAATGAAAATAACTCTAATGTTAAAATTTATAAAACATTATAAGGGACTATCATAATATTCATGTTATTTATATACTTTTAAAAACTAGTTCTCAATGTTTCTACTAAACCTTCCTCTAGTAATGACTATAGAAATCCCCAAAACAAACATCTAATTGATGGTGTGTACATTATTATAAATGAATAAGATATATTGGATCTCATCCTGAAGGAAAAATCAGATTAATAGTCTTAAATAACTAAATATATACTTGATTCTTAAATTATATAGGAATTATAAAAAGAAATTTCAATGGAAACATAGTTGAATTGTTGATACCATTCAAAATATTCTTAAAAAAATCCGAGTTAATGAAAAGCAACAAATAATGAACTTAGATGCTCAGTAAGGGTTGAATAAAATAGAATGTGTCAAGATTAAATAAGGCATAATCAATATGGAAGGGTGGATAATCATAACACATTTTATTCAATAAACCATTGAGTTAAATTAGTATCCATTGATAATATTAACATAGTAATAACCTGGATAAAGAAATTTTAATTCTTAATAAAGGAATTGTATAATTTGGTAAATTCATGATCAAGGTTTCTCAACCAATATATTGTAAATCATACCATTATTTCCTCTCAACAATGAAATCATTCTTATTAAATTAGAAATTTTATCCAAATATGTATCTAATAGGGCATGTCTCCCATTTTATATCATCAGACAAATCAATAGATCAAGGGGATAACTATAACCAAGACCCACCCATCACTATACATCCTATTCTTTCATCATATTGTGAGATATCAATAGAATTAATTCTCAAAATACATTATAAGTCAATAATTATCCATATAGAATCATGAATATGAAACAACTATACATCATAATAAAAAAAATCTAGATAAAGAATAAAAAACCACTGTTGGATCATATCACCAATAAATCATAAGTGACAGAAAATGATGTTGTCATAGATTAAAAATTATTTAAAAGATCATTAGAGTACTTCTCGATAAAAATACCCATTTTATATTAAAATAAAATAATTGAAATACAAAAAATAACATAAATATTAAGGAAAAAAACTATTTGAACATATCCTTGGAAATATTTAAATTAATATTCAAATCATTGAATTGTCCTGACAATGGGAAATTCTGTTCATGTTGTGTATGTAAAATTGGTTATTCATTTCATGTTTTTGGTAAAAAGTAAAAAGTACCACATTCAGAAAATAAGAAGAAGACTCCTTTGAAAAACGTTTATAGAAATTAAAACATGGGTAAAAATAAATATAAAAAATCATTTTAGGATAGTAAAAACATTCTTCAAAACATTTTATAATACATGGATATGGAAGAAAAAAATAATTCTGGCTGAAGATAGAATTAATGTTGAATTTACTTAAAAACATTATTCCAGTGTATTGAGTACTTAAAGAGAGGAAAATTAAATTAATCTTATATTAACAAAAATTAACTATAGGGAAAAAAATTTAAATTTATCATATAATTATTATATAATTCCCTTTAATAGAAATTGAATTATAATCATTCCAGATTACAATGAGATTGAAACATCCTTACATCATGTTAGACTTGCTATGAGCGAACTATAAACTGTTATATAATAAATTTAAATTTATTATAATTATATATAATAGTCATATAAATTCTTATAATATCATATATGATCATCTCATAACATTTCAACACCCATTTATTAATAATTTTTTATTAAAATCTTCCTTTTAGGGTGTTAATTGTTTAATTTTTCATGAGAATTTTAGTTCGATACTCTTGGTCCTTGTACATTGACTATGGTTCCATTGTCTAAAAAATTTAAATCATTATATAAATATCATATATATTAATTATATATATATATATATTCATCCATAAAAGGTTGTGATATAAAAATGAATTACATTGTTCATTGAGATGTTAAGTCGTACGTACACATTAATGTTATTTTCACCTTTTGAGCGATAGAATGAAAAAAGGATAAATTATAATTAAACATTATAGAGTAATTATTATATTATATATGTGATATATATTCATTAAATATATATTTATTACCATCCATTTAAACAAAAAACAAAAAATGAATCACATGGCTTCATAGCATTGGTATCCCACGCATATACACGGGCGATGTTATCATCATCAAATGGATGATAAGGAAAGAAATTGGATATTGTATTATAATAATAGAATTATAATTATTCTATTAATATTATATATAAAAATGGAACCAATCATAATAACTATTCCTTATATATGGTGATAAAAAATGAATTGTATCACTATGTGGAGGTGGTAGTCCACACATACAGTCGAGCGGTACTTTCACTTGAAATTTGGGGGAATATAGGGTAGATAATGGTGGTTTCATAATAATAATAAAAAAAATTTATATAAAAGATACTTAATTTATTATTTTATGATAAATAACATATATTTAGTGGAGGTAGAGGAAGAAATAAATTGTAGATGTCAGGTAAGATGATTACCTCTTCTTCGATTCTCCTTCTTTAGATTCTTTATTAATCTCACTTAAAATGATATTTTAAAAATAAATAAACTCTAACTAGTTTATAATGAATTTGGGAGGGGAATTGGGTAGGGTTTTCTCTACCTTGATGTATGAAACTGGAGTAAATAAAAGATAGACTGAGTGTCCTTTTACAAGGGATGGAAAGCACACACTTTGAATTTCTAATAATGTTTTAATATAATTAATTTTTTTCTCATGTATAATTCCTAAACGTAGAAATTAATTATAAGATAAAGAATTTATGTTATAAATATTATCATATAATAAAATTTAGATATGTTTTGGTATCATTTTTGGCCTTTTCTTTTAGTTTATCCCCTTTGTTAACCAATTATAACTTTAAATTCTATAACAACTTTTACAACCTTAAAGTGTTATATTTTACATATATTCTAAAAATTATATCATAAATGGGGAAATTATCAAATTTTATACCATTTAGGATCATAATTTTTCTTTTTCAATGTTTTTTTGATTTTCAAATAATTTAATAAAATATTAATTTTTATATAATATCATTTATTTCATTTTTGAAACTATTAATCTAATATGTCGTTAAAGACAACAAGAAAAAATAGAAATCAAATAAAAATCATTAATTCATACCTAATATTTTTTTATTTATATAAAAAATTCATTTTAAACTATAAATCACAAAAAAATTACTTCTAGAGTTTTTACAATCATTTACATGATTTTTCTAATATTTCCATAAGCACTATGTCAGCATTGTGTAAGAATATATGATAATTATTTCATAAATAAAAAATAAAATTAAATTACCATGATAAAATATAATTCATATTTAAAAGTACCATTTATAACCAAAATTATCCTATTTTAATCCAAATGTATAAAATTTGTTGATATTAAAGACAAGAGAGTGCCATTTTAGAATTTTATTTACTCAAAATAATATAAATGTCATTATCATAAGAAATTAGAAAACAAATTCCATATATTATAATTTAAGATGACTATGGTTGAATTAGTATCGTATAATGATATAAATTAAAGTAGAAAATATATTTTAAATTCTTTACCAAATTGTTTTTCACCTTAATTATCTGATTTACCATTTACGATGGTGATAAATTTTACCACAATTACTTTTTATAACAACAAAAAATAAAAGGGACAATTTAACAAATTTAAACGTTATAACATCAAATATAGAATCTATTTTATAAAATTAAAATACACTAATTTTCATAAAATAATTAAAAATATATCCGCTAAATGAGATGAAAAATGTTTTTCCAGGAAATGTATTTTTAAGCATAAAAATTGATCTATTTGAAAATCATATTAAATATTTATCCTAATGGAATTGAATATATATTATTTTAAACAAAAAGGACCATATATAACTATTTTACTAATTTAAAAATATAATGAGGATTTAAAATTTGTTTATTTAAAGAAAAGAAAAGAAATTTTTACAAAAAATATTATTTTCACTATTCACTAAAAAACATCCTTTTACAAAGATCACAAAAAATAAAATTATGTTATTTTTGAAATGTTGATTTCAAAAATTACATCAATTTTATAAAATTTAATTTCTAAAATTGAAAGAAATTAATTATAATATCTGTATAGAAAATGTAATAAAAATAACTTTTGAAGAAAACATATTATTTAGGATGGTAATAGATTTTCTAAAAAAATTGAGTACTTATATCCTAAAAATTAATCAGTAAATTTATATTAAATAGTTTTTTTCCCTAATTTTGTTAAATTTACTCATACCCACAAAAATATTAGGTAGGTTATAACTATCAGTAGTATTTTGTGGTTCATTTAAACATAGTGTTTGGTATAGTGAAATATATCAAAAAAATAAATTTAATAAATCTCGGCATGTTACACCCTTTATAATATTTGTGAGATTATATTTTTCATCAAGACACATAGCATTATTCTAGAATCATATTCTAAACCTTCCCACTAACCCCAAAAATAAGGAATCGTAATCTTAAGAAAGTGGTTAGAAAATATATCATTAATATTTATAAAGACAGTATTAGATAAGTTGGTGAGATCCCTATCAAGCTAAAAAATTTAAACTAAATACTTCCTTGGAGGTATCCCATCTTGTAATGTCCCTCGATCAGGAACTCTCTCATATGGCCAAAACTGGTTGGTTACGGGACCTCAAACATGTCTTCCCATACACTAGTGTTTGGAAACTAATAGCGGGGATGTGCTACTTATAGTAGGGAGACTATACCCCGAGTATAGAGTTATAATACAGTGGAAATAAAAATATGAATAAATATTAGAATAACCAAAATTGTGGAACAATGCAACATACCATTGGAAAGTAAAAGGGGAAACCAGTAAAGAAATAATAATGAATCATGTAATTACAAGATGAATGTATCTAAATTTGAAACTAAGAGAAATAAAAATAAAAGAATAATCTAACATAAAAATAAAATTAAAATACCGAGGTCTGAAACCCCATGTCAGTCCCACCTATAAACATCATCTCATCCAGCAAGCAACATTCAGCAACAAGGCCCCTCTCCATTGTCTAAAACTATATCCATGTAATCTGCTTGATTTCCAAATGGAGGCTTGAATCAGGAGTGGGTGAAACTCAGTAGGTCAACACCACTGTGTCTAAAAAACCGGTATGATAATAATTTCATGTATTAATTTGATAAAATGGTTAATTAATTTAATAAATTAATACAATACATAAATCAACCAACTTCAGTTCCATTTCAGAATGCATCTGATAATGTTATATAACCATGCCAAACATATCCATATACCCATAGAACGACCATATAAACATGAACATCCATTTATATAAGAATTTTAGCATCTCTTAAATTCTATATGTATAAGCATATCAGCATTGAATAGGCCAAGCCCACTCGATATGAATTTAATAATGTATCACTAGGAAATGCCTGAAATATAATCATTTGATCATTTATCATTGGGCCAAGCATGATATATAAGCATTTTAGCATGTACACTTGGACAAGCCCATAATATAATCATTTAAACATGTATCAATGGCTCAAGACTGCTATATAATAATTTCATCTTGTATTAGTGGGTCAAGCCTTCTATATTATCATTTCATCTTGTATCCCTGGGCAAAGACCAAAATATATACATTACAACATGTATCACTACACAAGACATAATAGAAAAAATATCAAAATATCACGTCTTAATGCTCAATTTTTAATTTTGAAATTTACCATTTCCATTAAATTAACCTATTAATTTAAATATCACATTATCAACAATCATATACATAGCCCATAAGATACTTCCAATGTGATCCTATATTAGGAAATCACTTTCAGTTTCATGTCATGAGAAACAAACTTTAAACTGTTTACCAATTCATTATTTGTCCATGGTCCTCTTTCCCAAGGGGTATCCACAGTCTAGGTCGCAATTCCATTAAATCCAAAGGGATACAAGGAATAATCTAATATATGATTTACTATTATACATCATTCAATTAATTAATGCACATTTTGTGTTAATGCAATCACAATATTCCTTATACTAAGATATTGAACACACCATAGGGTTAGGTTTTGGCAACCTACCTTAACACAACGATCATGAAAACCATAATGGGGATCACCAACAAAGGACTGATGTAATGGAGATCAATTAATAACACTAGATCAACCAAAAAAGTAAATAAATACATGTTTCCACAGTGAAGATCAAAATCACCTAACGCTTAATTAAATAACGAGAAAATGATAATAAAACCAAACAAAATGATATTTTTATGGATCAAACACCAAAACCAGATGTCCAAAATGGATTAAATAACTCTATAATACTTAGAAACTCACCTATTACCAAAAAGAGAAAGGCCTACTTTGGTTGAATGAAAAACATAAGTTTTTTATCCCATAAAATTGCTACGCCTATGACTAAAATAGCGTGAAGGTATATTACAGAGAATATAATAATGCAATATGAGGTACACTAATATTGACATCAATTTAGATGATTTTAACACTACTCTATCATTACACATTGTGTAATGTAGATTCATAGTGTGTAATATAATTCACTCCATGAACCCATTCATGACATCTATCCCTTTTACATCTTCTACCCAATGATAGTTACACAACATCTAATGTATTTAAATGATCTATAAATACCCTGAGATAGATTTAAGACCTAAAATCCTTTGAATAGATCAAACCACCTCAAAACCCTTTTAAATATATATAAAACCCTCATAATCTTCATGTTTATACCCAGACACAATTAATTCAAAAAAAAACATGCATCCACAAACATTATATAATTTTCTACAAAAATGTATCTTCCTTATCTAAATGAGACTCAACCAACAAGGATTAAAGGAACGTTATCCCAAACAAAATTGTTCTAACTCAAAACTCAATTAGGGACATACTTAGAAAAAGATGGGATCTTACAACCTCCCCACCATATAATAGCTCATCCACGAGCATCTCCCAACATCACTAAGGGATCTTGATGAACAAGTATAGCCATAGAGTTTACACATTAGACTACCACTCCCTAGTCTCCACCTGATGATTCCCATGGTGTGACTATACTCAAACTAGAGGTGTAAAACTAACTTAGAGATACATCAAACTATGGTCTACAATTTGTTTCATATGCTCCTCAATGGACACATCATCACAAATCTCGATATACTTGATGTCTACCCCATGAGAAAGGTCAAGATAATATCTTTGAAGTTATGAAATGTGAAACACATCATGAATGTAACTAAAGAAATTTGTAAGGGATATTTGGTATTCCATTAGACCGACCAATTCCATAATCTCAAATGGTGTGAAAAACCTAGTTCTAACTTTAACAATTTTCTGATACGACATTTCCCTAACATAAGTGATTCACCAAAGAAAACCCAATGACCAACCTAAAACTCCATAGGTCATATCTAATTGTTAGAGTATGATTTTTTAATGATCTACATAGTAATAATTTGCATACTAGTCAACTAATCCTACTGAAATATCTCATGCATGAGACATGGTCCAACAAGCACTAACCTACATTCCTACAACCAAAAAAGAGGGGAACGTTATGGCCTGTCATATAAATCATAAAAAGGTTCCATCTATATTGATTTTTAGAAATTATTATTATATGAAAAATCCATGAATTTCAAATGATACTCCCATTGACCACGAAAATCTAGAAAACATGCTTGTAACAGATCTCCAAGAACCTAAATATTCCATTATGATTGATCATTAGTTTAAGGATGATAGGATATGCTTGGAATAACTTGTGATCCCAAAGAATAATTAAAACCATTCTATAATGAATATGTGAAATGATGGTCGCTATCGAAAATGAAACTAATTGGAACACTATGAAAAAAAACTATCTCAGGCACATAAAGACTACACAAATCATTAATGGTGAGGGTCTCCAAGATAGGAAATAATTGGGATAACTTTTTCAGTCTTTCCAAAATCACACATAATATATCATTATTACAAGGTTTCATGGGTAATACTATCATAAAATATAAAGTTAAATTACCCCATTTCAAATCATGAATGGGAAAAGGCTGTAATAACCCTATATGCCTTTAATGCTCAGCCTTCACCTACTGATAGGTGAAACATCTCACCATGAATCCCTCTATCACATTACTCATTCTTGAGCACCAATAATATCTACAAATGTCATGATACATATTTTTCAAACCAGAATGTACCTCCTATATATAATCATTAAACATTCACATCAAATCTTCACACATTCCCTTATAAACCCATACTCAGCCATAAAAAAGATGATAATATCCACTTTCAAAAGACCATCCTAATATTTTCTCCACACCATAGAATCTTCCTCTCATAACTAAGTCTTATCGATTAGAAAACATCTATGTCTTTGTCTATTCAAGAAGCATGGGTATGATATATGTTTAAGTTAGTGCTACTCATCCCTGGGACTCCTAAACATCTAGATGCATGTCCTCAAATAGTGAAATGATCCCCTACTCATTACAATACTCTCTCACTACATCTTTCTACATCTTTAAGATCAAGGAATCAGTAACAATGTTTCCTTTTCCCTTTGGATAATCTATCTTGAAGTAGATATACTATAGATACTCAACCCACCTCCTCTTTAAACGGTTCAGGTCTAATTATGAAAAGATGTACATGAGGCTCTTTGGGTATATGTATACCCCAATCGAATCTCCCATAATATAGTTTCTCTAACATCTAAGGGTGTGTACTATCGTTGATAACTCTAGATCATGAGTAGGGTAGTTCCCCCATTGTGGTCTCAGTTTTATAGAGAAATAAACATCCACTCAATACTCCAACATTAGAACTAATCAAAGTCCAAGCATGGATGCTTTATAGTACATAGTGGATGATTTTCCCAGCACATGTACAATAATGATAGGTTTTTAGGTCAACCTTCTCTTCAACTCCTAGAAATATCTCTCACAATCATTTGACCAAACAAATATTACCCACTTCATGGTTAGAAAGGACATTGGTACTATCAGATGATAGAAATATGTGATAAGGCACTGATAATAACCTACTAAATCTAGAAATCAATGAATCTCAAGTTCATTCATGGGAGGATTCTAATATACCATGGTTACAACCTTCTTAGGGTTCACTAAAAATCCTACATCTAAGATGACATGGTCCATTAATTAAACTTTATCAATTCAGAAACTACATTTGGTTTTCTTGATATAAATTTGATGCTCTCTCAATATACTCAAGATGATTTCAATAAGTTGGGAATGATCATCCACTAAATGGGAGTACACTAATATCTCATAGAAAAAAACTGCCACAAACTAGTTTATAAAATTATGAAAGACCTTATTCATTAAGTCCATGAATACAGCATGTGCATCCGTCAAACCAAAGGCATCACTATAAATTCATACAATCCATACATGCTCTTAAAAGAAGTCCAAGGTATGTCTGGTGATCTCACTCTCAACTGGTGGTATCTTGATCTCAAATTGTTCATGGAGAGGATATTATATCCACTCATCTAATCAAAAATATTTTAGATATATGGATGGGGATACAGGTTCATGACTATCTACAACTTCAATCTTTTATAATCCAAACATAAGTGAAAATTCCCATCAACCATCTTTGTGAAAAGAACTCGAGCACCCCATGGAGGAATACTAGACCAAATGAAACCTTTGGATTCTATATCTTACAACTTAAATTTCAACTCCAAAATCTCTAATGGTGTCATTCTATAAGGTGGGATATAAACCGGTTCTTCTCTCATTACCAACTTCATCGTTAAATTGATCTCCTACTTGGGTGGTAAGCCTTAGAACTCATCAGGAATGACTTATTAAAAATAGTATACCAGTGTTGGAAAATAATCTTTTTCCCATGCAAAATATTCTATTTTCAAGATGATCTATCTGAGCCACGATATAATAAAATCTATACTGAATTAGTCCAGGATGACCAGCGTTAAGATCCCTCTATCCTAGGGGACAATAACTACCTTCTTCTAGAGATAAAAAGGTAACTATACTCATATAACAGTCGATATTATCCTAGGATATAACTTTCCAATACATAACAAGAATCAAATATAAACCTATTATTTCCACCAAAATTGATTCTGGAAAAACAATTTCCACTATTTTCTAAAAAAGATTCCTTTTAATGCTTGATATTATATAACTTCACTCCCAATGGTGTGTCGAGGGTCAAAAAACCATCCAAGTATTCCATCACCCATCCCAAACGGTTTTAAAAAATAATTGATAAAAAGGAATGTGATTCTCATGTATCAAACAAAATTAATGAAATGGTTTATGATATAATAATCGTACCTCTGATGGTAAGAAGGTACTGCATCCCCAATAGATAGAGTAGAATATATAGCCTACAAATGACATACACCTCTTCCCTAGTCTCTAATCTGACTCCCTTGAGATATTCCCTTCACCTCATACTAATTATCCTTTACTAGGTACCATATCCCATATATCACCCAAAAATTCCAGTGGAACTCCAACTACCTATCTTCTCAATGGTATTTTTTTCCATCACACACTATGATACCTATGCCAATTGCATGCCACTTCTCTACTATGGAAATGTCTTAAAAAACGTAAAGATGACCTAGTTGTCCACAAGAATGACCCTTCAATTTGAGGTATGAAAACTGATGCCTCTTGTTGCCCAATGTTCCACACTGATAGAACTACAACGGAACATAGTCCTATGATGGATTCCCACTTCCCTAAATGCTCTACCCACTATTTGCATGGAAAAAAACTCAATGAGATGCTTCTTACCATAAGAAGAAGAGTTCCCTACCTAGTAAAAGAATTCGACTTCTTCTCATGGCCTCTCTCAAATTTCCTTCCAAGATGAGTGGATGCTTCATAACATTTGAAAATATACTCAAGTAGAAGACGTTCACCCATGAAATGATCTCATAGTGCACCCTGTCATGAAAATACCTCACACTAGATATCACATCAGTAACTAGAGATGGATAAAATCATAGTATTTTGGTAAAACATCTAGTATACTCCATAAATCACATACCCTCATATTTCATGTGCATCAAATTTTAGCCTTTATATTCCTCTATGTCTCTGGTTAGAAATAGTTTAGGAATTTTGCCTCAAAACCCTTCAAATATAACTCCACATACTGCCCAAGTTTCTCTAGAATATCCCACCAGATCATTCCAAGTCCATGAATCATATATGAAGCAAGCTTCACCATCCTATCTATTGGGTGTCTCAAGGTGCTTGAGGATCATCTGGACTAACCTGATCTGAATCTTGGTTTCCTGGGGTCCTCCCTCCCAAGTCAACATAGGTAGATTATGGATTTGAATGTCCCTCTTCTACTAATACATCAAAGGCATGTTGCGAATAATCTACCTTTCCATGGATTTCATGACCCTCAAGTTGCTTCCATGAAGCTAAACATCCATCTAATCCCAAGGAGCTACAAGAATCTCTAAATCAATAGTACTAGGAGAATACTAATTTCCACTCTCTTAATGCTTAACTCAAAGATGATAATGATGAATTTCATCATAAAATACAAATGAACTTTTTATAACAATGGGTAAAAACATGGCCAGTCTCAAAATGTGACAACAAAAGAGATACATAAACACCTGGTTTCTCTAAACATCGATTATAGCTGTTTTAGCATGACATGATAGTCTTTTATTCCATTTATCATATATAAGGTATCTCATATCACAATTCATCAAGGAAAATATATCCAATGCAATAAATATGTCCTTATCATGAACAATGAATTCCAAGATATATCCATATTTTTCAATCATTATGCATGCATAATCATCTCATTTCATACTGATCCATGACTATAAATACCAAGAAACAATAACATCACACAATATTTGAATCACCAAATGAGAAATAATATCAATTGTAACAAGATAACATAATAAACAAAAATCCCATCCCTAGGACCTTGGATTTTCCAAAATACATGGCTTAGATATTCCCACTAACACATTACTATGTACTGACACATTCTAGTCTCTTTTTTATCCTTCCCAAATAGTAAAGAAACCTAAAATACAACCTACTTCTCTGATACAACATTGTAATATCCCCTAATCTAGCACTCCCTCACATGGCCAAAACAGGTTGGTTACAAGACCTCAAGCAAGTCTCCACGTATTCCAAAGGCTATCTACTTGTAATGATGGTGTACTATGTATAGTGGAGAGACTATACCCCCTATTCTATGGTTATAATATAGTATATGTAACATTATAAATAAATATTAGAGTAACAAAAATAGAATAACAGTACAACATACCACTGGAAAGTAAAAGGAGGAACTAATAACCCAATAATAATGAATCATGTAATGATAGGATAAATGTATCATAATATAAACCTGGAAGCAATACAAATAAAAGAAATAAATAAAAAATAAACTCAACATACCCTAGTCTTGAACCCCATGCCAGTCCTACCTCCAAACTCTAGATCATCCAGAAAGACACAATTATCAGTAATGTCTCTTAACCTTATTCGAACCTACATCTACATAATCTTCTTAATTTCCAATTAGATGTCCAAATAGGTTGTGAGTAAAACATAGTAGGTTGACACCACTGTGTCTAAAAAACTATTCTGATAATAAGTTCCTAGAATAAAATAATAAATAGGTGTATTAATTTAATTAATTGATACAATACATAAATCTATCTACTTCGGCACCCTGACTAAATGTTTCTGGAATTATAACCTAACCATGCCAACCATATCCATATACATGTGGCATAATCAAACAACCCATAAAATCCCAATAAATAACCATTCCAACCATATGAGAAATATTTATATATAATCATTTCACCATCAATTGAGCCAAGACCGCTATATAATAATTTCAGCATGTATCATTGGGCCAACACTGCTATATAATCAGTACATCATGTATCACTATGAAAGTCATAACATAAAGGATATCACAAGATCAAATCATAATCCTAAATGTTTAATTATGGAAGTTACCATTTTTCTTTCAATTACCCCATTCATTTATATATCAAATTATCAATAGTTATATCCATAGACCATAACCTACTACCAAAGTGCTCCTATATTAAGAAATCACTTGAAATTTTATTTCATTATAAATTCACCTTAAACCATTTGAAAATTATTTATTTATATATGGTCCACTCGCCCAATGGATAGACATAATCTATGTCCCAATTTTATTAAATCCGAAGGGGTGAAAGGAAAATTTAAATCCATGAGTTGTTAACTTTAATAATTTAATTAATTAATGATCAAATTGTGACAAAATAATTGAAATATTTCACAAACCATGAAATTAATCATACCATAGTGTTAGGTTTTGACAACCTACATTAACCTGGTCATCAATAAATGCCAATAAGGGGATTTCTAATAAAGGACAGATGAGAAGGGGATATATAAAGTAACTTATAGAATCCAAACAACACAATATACACATGTTTCCAGAGTAGAGATCAAAAGGACACACCTCTTAATAAGAGAATGAGGAAAGGATAAGAAACCCAATGAAAATGGGCTTACCAGTCATTAAAAACCAAATCGTGATGTTCGAAATGGATGAAATCACTCCAACAATTCCTAGAAAATTTCTTTGGCCTGAGAGGCGATGGGATGTAATAGATGAATGGAAAACATAAGTGATTCATTCCCCTAAAATCCCTCATCCCATGACTTGCATTAGGTGTATGCATATTAAATGATGTATAATCCTTAATTATGAGGTATGCCAAAATTCATGTTGCCCAGATGAATAAAACCCTACTCAAACATTATAGATATTGCAATGTAGATTCTTAGTGTGTAATTATTTTCATGTTGTGAACCCATTACTAGCCTATATCCCTTTCAAAAATTCTTTTGGGTGGTAATTACATGGTGTGTAAATCATTTACAAAGCACGTAAATACCTTCCAGACAACTTTAATCCCAAAAATCCTCAAAAGATCCTGAACCACCTATAAATCCTTTTAAACATATTTAAATCCGTCATAAGCTCATATAATATTCTTATACCCATACTCTATTAATTGAAAACAACATTCATCCCCAAAAATTAGATCATTCTCCCTAAAAAATGCTCTCTATTTCCAATCAAGACTCATCTAACAAGGTTTAGAGACAATCCAATCCAAACTATATATTTTTAACACAAAACTCAAAGAGAGTCGTAGTTGAAAAAATATAGGATATTATACATATTATTTTTAGTTTTTTATTTGGTTATTCATTTTATTTTATCTCCTTTATAAAAAA
The DNA here is from genome assembly GCA_963277665.1 of Viscum album. Classification (NCBI taxonomy): domain Eukaryota; kingdom Viridiplantae; phylum Streptophyta; class Magnoliopsida; order Santalales; family Viscaceae; genus Viscum; species Viscum album. The sequence continues at coordinate 2,005,778,426 of OY728126.1, read as the reverse complement.
ATGAAAATATCGTTTATTTAGTTGGGGGAAGCCCTGGGGGATTCCATTGTACTCTAATGTTGCTAGTGTTTGAGATTTAATTGGTAAAGAACTTAATGGTTTTAAATTGAACCACTATACTTCCATAGTTAAAACACCACCATCAGTCATGCCTACAGTGTATAAATGTGACATAAAGTCAAATTGATCAAATACTTATTTTTTAATATTTATCTTTAATCCAAGTGATTTTTTTCTATGTTTCATTTATAATATCATTTTTAAACATCCCTCATCCAATTTCTTCCCAATTCTGAACTCTCACTCAAGTTCTCTATCAACACTGATGAAAGTACAATTCTAATTTGGGGTGTAAAAATATCGTATTTTTTTTAAAAAAATCATCTTTTTATAAAATTTGATTTATTTTTCCATTAATATGATTATTTACAATTTGAAAAATGAAAACTAATTTTCATGTGATTTTTATGCATTTATTCGGATTAAAATCCAATTTTATGTTTACAAGCATAAATTGTTGTAAATTATATTAATTATACGTTATTATTCACCATAAAATTTCATATCATTTTAATAAAAATTACCTAATTAAAATCATTTGTATTGTGGGGTGTCAGTTCATTTTATTGGGGTCTATTAATTATATCATATGATTTGATGTCACTGTTGAGTTTAGTTTGAGAATCTGAAAAAATTGAAAAAAAAAACCAAAACAAATATGTTCATGTTGAACAATATTTTTACTTAATTAAAGGATTTCACCACCTGGGGATAGTGAATCCATAGTTTTATTACAATGATTTAGGCTATATATTATTGTTATAGTGTATGGAATTGACACAATGTGTGGATCTTGAAACTTAGGGATAGTGAACCCATAGTTTTCTTTCCAAAAGTTGGTATTTTCATCTCTATTTAAGAAAAAAAAATATCCAATAAATCAAAAAAAAGCCATTTTATGTTTTAAATGTAATTTCCACCTAACACTTCCATTTTTCCCCCCTCAATGAAAATGCAACCCCATGTATTTTGTGACTAACAACACATCTTAATACTAAATTAGAAAAAGATGAAGGGTATATGTGAATTTGAATAAAAGAATGGACTTGGGGTTGTGGTATTCTTGGGTATTTGAATTTTTTTTAAAGGATTTGAATCATAATTTTTTAATGTGAGGTTACTATGGATACAATTATGTATAAGAATATGTTGGGATTGGGGAATTAATTTTAATATTTATGTTATCTAATTATATAGGGACTATAAAATCTCATGTTAGGGTTCTAATTAACCACTAAAAGTATTTAATTTTCAATAAATTTTTATTAGTTTTCCTTTGATTCATTGGTCATAAAATAATTGGGTTTTTATTTTATAATTGGAACTTCATTTCTCTTCATATGTTCAATTAATGGTTGTAGTGTATTAATTGGATGCCTTTAAACATCATCTTGTGAAAAAATATCAATTCAAGATTTTAATTTAAAATTTTAGGATATTATTAATCATTTTTTTGAGTTTATTTTGATCTTATGGATTGATTGTTTTTTCATAAATAAATATGGAAATGTTGGAATTTGGCTGTGTAAATTTCTAAGAAAATCAGATTGGACTATAGGCCCAGAAAATGAATGTGGAGGCCAAAAATCATTTACAATGAAAATTTAATTTTATCTGTTGAAATATAACTTCAATAGGAAAATTTAATTAAAATATATATGAATATAATTTTAAATTTTTCAAGGTGATACATGAAGACCATGTCGAAGTATAAAATTAGTTCTAAATTTCAATGATAAAGAGCCTACCCACTAGGTCAACCATAACTTCTAAATTAATGGTCCCATTGGGTCAAAAAAATTACAAATTTTAGAAAAACTTTGGCGAATTTTTTTTATATAGTAGATCCAAATTAAGTGATATATGATCTTGATATCACAAATAAATAGGATGTATGAATCTAGATCTGATTACTTTTGTAAAATGTGGAATATCAACCTTCCATTTTAATTATTACACACATTTGACTACCCTAATTAATTGGTATGACATTGAATTATGGGGGATTTACCTAAGGCTTAAGAATTTTCATTTTAATTTGGTATTGATGAGGCAATTAGGATTTTTCTAGTTTTTTTCTTTCAATTGTAATGTTATATTATCATTTTATTAGCCCAAGTCTATTTTTCTCAAGTAAGTTTCTTGAATCACAACAGATTCTTAATAAATATTATTATAATTACAATTTTATATTATTATACATAACTCATTGATGCTAATTCATTATGGTGTAAATTTATTAACACAGTGAATAGATAAATCCATTTCATAGTAGTTGAGTGTCTTTTATTTCATTGTTACACTTATTTAATCCCACCATATTAAGTCGACTAACATCCAATATTGAGATCTTTGAATAAATTAAAGGCTATAACTATTATATTATGATATAAGTAATTTTTTTGGGATGATTTGGAGGTTATTTTATGTGTTTTAACCCTCCAATAAGTACATTTCATTGATATTTATTTAATGACTTATTTTCTTCTTCATCATCAATGATTTTAACGACTACATATTTTGAGTACTTGTATAATGAAATTACTTGGATTGATCATGAAATTGATCCGATAAGTTAATTGGTAATTTTTATTGAAATGTTTTAGGGTTAAATAATTTAATAATTTTAGGGATTTATCTCATTGACTGGAGAATTGTGGAATCTTTGGTCTGAAATTTTCTTTAAAAATGAATACAGTCATCTAGCACTAATAAAAAATTATGATTTAACTATAAATATTAATTATTTTTATTAAAATAATTTTATTTATATTATTAATAATAATTCATACCAAATAGTTTGACACTTGATACAAAAAATCCTCAACAAATCTGAGTGTCTCAAGGTTCATTTCTTTAATCCCTATGGATTAGACGCCCAACATTTTCTTAAAGAAATCGTATCTACCCATAGGGTTAATTTAAGTGATAAAATGTCCCACTATTTTAATTTAGATATTATTAATCTTATAAAAATCACATCAAATACCTAACATGTCATCAAAAAAACAATAAAAAATCACTTATCACAAATAAAAATTAAAGTTAGAATCCCCTACCTTAATTCATAATTAGAGAATGAGGATCGAATATTCAAACACAATATTCCTCACGAATAAATACTAAATATTTATAATTTTATTTGATTTGATCCATTGAGAAAAAGTAATTCAATAATATTTCCATGAGAACACAAATCACTATGAATATTCCCTTTCTCTTCTAGTGTTTCCAAGGAAAAGTTAAAACAAAATAATAAAAGAGGGAGAGTAAACATTTATATTTAATAGAAAAAAATCCATGGTGTGGTTTCCAGACCCAAATCATGTTTTTAAACCGTCAAAACTGATTCAAAATACATCAATTTAAAATGAATCTACTTTCTTAAATTTTAATAAAATCACCTTATATTATTTAAAAATTGACTTAAACCATACCATTTCCAATACACATTTTCATACTAACTTCATGTCCCTTTAAAACCATGTGATGAAAAAAATATTCCTCCCATATACCAAACTATTTTTTGAACTGTTCCCATACACCATGATGTAATTTCCTACAAGTTTCTAACAGTATCTCCCTCAAAAAATACATACAAAAAAATAATAATCATATGAATATTTTTATTAAGCCACATAGTGTTATAAAAAACAATGAGTTAATTTCTCCTTCTAGTGATCAATGGATCCTTAAAATCATTTTCCCAAAACCATGACCTACCTATTATAATGACAGAAACAACCATGATGATATCAGAAAATAGTCAAATAACTAGACCATTACATAGTTTATCTTAGAAACCACAGTTAGTTTCTTCTTCTACAATATAATTTATATATCACTTATCCCAACTTTAATACTTGAACACTCATAAATTAGAGGATCAGAAATTTATAGACCCTGAAATTAGATACCTCTCAATATATTACCATCCTTAATAATCGAATAAAAATTTTAAAAAATATATTATATGTCACTATTAAAACATAACTATTTCATATGATACCACTCATATAAGAATATCACCATAAAAATTGAGTATAATATTAAAAAAAGAGAATAAAGAAAAAAAATCAATCACTTCAACACAATTTCATAACATCATTTCATGAACTATAGTTTATAATTTCTCTACATACTGAACTTGTATAAAATTTTTATGACCTTTATGAGATTTCACCCATTCTCAAATAACCTACACCTTATTTTCCCTACTTTTCCCCAAATTTTTCTTGATGATCGTGAACTCTCTAAGATCCATATAATATAAATACAATATACTTGGTTTCACATACAACAACTAATATGTTTCCATAACAATGGATGAATGGTAGTTGTTGTTATAAGAAAAAAAAGTTAAAAAACTTCACATAAGATCCTCCAAAATCAAGGACATTTTCATGAAACATGTCCTCTAGTGTTTATTTCATATTCAATGTCTAACCTTCTTTATAATGATTGAATGTTGTACTAAGGAATAACTGAGAACCAAAAGCACCTATAAATCCTATCTATATCCATGATGTAAAAGGAGGATATCAATTAGATAAAGTAATCAGAAAAATTTAATAATGTCTCACTTGTACCTCAACATAGATACTTACAAACACATCTTTGGTGTTCAACTACTTAATAATCAAAAAATGATATTAATTTACCAAATTTTCCAAAAAACCCATACTGTTTCATATCAACCTAATAATCAAGGAAAACCTATCACAAAATTCATGGATATATTCTCTCATTTTCATTATGGAACATTTAGAGGCGATAATAAACATGATAGAACTTGATGATTATATTTAACTCACATAAAGATAAGGCACGAAGACATTAAAACTACCATCAATCACTTCATAACAATCCACCACAACCACTCCATAAAATTAAGATAAAATGTAGAATCAACCAAATTCGCTTTTATCAGTGATCTAAGGTAGTCATGAAAATAGACTCTCATGTTTCCTAGGGAACAAACATCTTATAATGGTTAAATACCAAATGTTCACTATCCTCCTTCCATCCCTCATGAGCATAATCATGGAAAATTAAATATCTACAAATTCAATCTCAAGATCTACTAACTAATACCCCTACACTTTTTCAAAATAAGGGATAATTCATTATTATTTGGTATAAATAACCAATACAACTTACTTAATCCAAATCAAGATATAAGGGTATGATATGATTCATTATCCTCTATTAATGAATTACTTTTTATATAATATATTTGAAATCCTTTCTACATAATGAATATGTTATCATAGTTCTCTTCCCCAAAGTACATGATCCTTTGAAATCATAATTCCAAAATAAATTCTACAATATCCACTAAATAGTGTTTAAATATCCCTATGATAATATATATTATGATATTTTGGTTACACGAGATCAAAAAATGTTTTTCCAAGAATAAAATTTATACATATCCAGATAATATAAACAAAAAACAGTATTCAGAGATCATTAGTAACATTATTACACTCATGAGGTCATATCAACCTACACTAGTAAGATATAACTTCCTTATCTTTCATAAATACAAACACTATGTAATGATTTAAGAAATCACAATAAATATCAAACATGTCTCTTTGCACTAATAAAAAAAGGATGGGTTTAGTAGTAACCTTATCTTTCAAGTGCTCAAATATCAACTTACGCTATGTCTTATAAATATAATCATAAAACTGCATGCTCCAAAATGATAAGGGTGGTGAAATAATACTGAATTTTTATATTGTCATGTAATAATAACCAAATTAATTTAGAATGTATCTAAATTTTGATTGTTTCCCCTTTCAATGTAGCAATAAAACTCCACCCTTATCTAATATTGTTCCACTACCCATCCATGTTGTGAAATAACATGTATAAGGAATTAAACTTCTCACATATGTAACTAACACTTTGATAATTTCATGTATGACTGGTGTTGATGGAAAAGTTCCAAAAATATAAAAAATTTATCAATTTTATCCTCTTAGGATCTTGAATGAACTAATATTTCATCGATAAATAAAATAGAAAATTGATCATGATAGGGCCTAGAAAATATTAATCAATACCATAAAACTTGTTTGTGCATTATTAACTCTAAATGGAATCATCACTAACTCAAAGTGTCTATAGTGGTAGTGAAAAGAAATATTCAGAATTTACTCAACTTTTACCCTTTTTTAAAACCAACAAGAATTGTTCATATGATCAAATAAATAATTAATACTCTAATATGGATATAAATTCTTCATAATAAAGTGATTCGCCGACATATAATCAATACATAGCCTCATACATGAATCTGTTTTCTTAGTGAAATGAATTGGGATACCACATGGTTATATGAAAGTGTGGAAAAACCCTCTATGAAATATGTTATCAATATGGATCTATACATTTTAATGCTTGGTTGGTTCCATTTGACATATATCTATCAATATCAAATTCTTTCCAAGATACATCTCAATGTAAAATGTGATCTCCAACCACGGTGGTAAAAATATAATATCCTCAAAAAATACAACGATAAACTTGCTCGCAACTTTTGAGAACTCCTTCACCCTCACCTAAAATAAAAAAACATTAAACTCACATGTAGAGAACTAATTTTCTGATATTTGACTCACCAAAACCCATTATTTGGGCCACTATCCCACAAATATACCATATAGTATCTACAAATTTGGTACTATATCACTCTCCTCTAATAAAAATCAATGAATGTTTTCATAATTAATAGAAAATTCATGCCTAGTATAACATTTTAGGGTTGATTCTTTAACAATACTAGGTTATATAAATTATAATTTCTTCTTATCACTAATTCATAACAAAAAATAACCTCAAATAACTTTATGTGGTCTCTACTATAGGATTACAACAAGGTTGAAATCTAATCCTATCGATGCATAAATCCATTCCGTTAACTAATCTATTTGTTACAAATTAATGTTATATACAAGGGTCAATAAAATAAGGGGAACAAATGAATAAATATAGATATAAATATCACCACCTTTTGTTATATATACTCATCTTCCTATAATATATATATTTGATCAAAACCATCACCTCTCCTTCACTAAATTTAATACCTTCCTTAACCTCACCTTATGATCATTCCATATATCCTAGAGGATAAAAACTATTCCTAGGCTACACTATACCCCCACCATTGCTAACCATGGGTCTATCTAGTCATTGAGGTTGCTACTTATAAAGTATTAAAGGGGAATTTCATGGTTAATGGGGTGGATCATTCATCAACACACTACACTTTAGGGTATACTCACCTCTATGATAGGAATGACATATAAACTGTCAATGTCATCTACCTATAAATAAATAATAAACCCCATTTCCACCCACAATCAAAATATGTGAACTACCATCACCTAGGAATTATATATAAGGAGTCTTTCTCCTATTACCCAACTACCTAGATATCAATGATCCCCTACATCTGAACCTGCTATGAACCATACTCTATCATCCACCATCATTAACTTTTCCAATAATCCATGACAAGGTCTTCTCAGTGGCCTATTACGTTTTTAGTACCTCGATTTACAACATCAAAGTAAATATACTTGCCTTCTTTATAATTCTAAATCAATAGCCCCCTCTCAAAATGAAAAAATATCTACACTTGATCAGTTATAAATTCATAGAAATGATGAAAAAACTCATCAACCTTACTCTATACTCTCGAAAATTGGAACTCTATTCATAAATAAATAAAATATCCTATTCCCACTCCTACTGAGGGTAGAAGTAAAGAATCTATCTCATAAGGAAACATTAAACTGGCTCTAATTTACTATAGATGCATCCTATTCACCAAAAAAATGGGTCCACATATGCCACACTAATCTAAACAATAAAATCATCATGTATTTAATCAAATTCTATAAAAATAACTAAATAAGATAGAAGAAAACAAACACTTCCTCTAACAAGTACCCAATTTGATTATTAGAAATAGAAAACTCATAATTTGAAATGTTTTTGTACTAAAACTCACATAATTTAACGATTTATAATTTAATTACTACTAGGTGTACCCTTTTATGATCAACCATAGGTTACCATTTCACTGTTTCTCCATTCACTTTGTAGTTCTGATGTATATCTGTCATTATAAAAAGTAAAAAAATTCCAAGGCCCAAGACCAGTGTGGATATTCATACCCAAACAATCTCATGTTCAATTAGAGATATCAATACAATGCACAATACAAGTAATAATTAGGATTCTAATTATATATAATGCATGAGTCCACACATGTATACTTCCCTACTAATAATATAGTATTCCTTTAGTGATGAATTATACAATTAAATTATATACATTGAATTATAGGTTCCCTCTATATCCCTAGACAGGTTCACTAGGTTATTTTCACATACTAGTTGCAAGTAATAGGAAAACCTCACTATCCCATTCATTCATCACCCATGTCTACTGTAATTTCCACCAAAGAAAGCTCAATTATTAAATTTTTTTCATGACCTTACACCACCGGTACTACTCTATAGTTAGAAAATAGACCAAGTGTGACCCTCAAATATAACCTCTAATAATTCATGGGTGGCGACTCATTTTAATGGTATCAAAAACAAATTATATGATGAAATACCCTTTTTAATATAAAAGAAAAAAGTATCACCAAAATTATAAATACAATAACCAATTTATGCATGAGTTAATAAACACATGCATGAGTTTGTAAATCAAAAAAACAGACCAGAAAAATATCAAAAAAACGTAGTGGAATGTCGTCAACATAAAACTCCACCTACTCCTAGAAATTCCATCACATGAGTGAACTAACATCGTTCGAAATCACCATCAACATTAAACTATGAATAAAAAAATAATAGGGTCAGTATACATGTATACACATCTTGTTCCTCCTCTAAATTATCTTATGTTAGATAGAAAGGCATAGTAAATACTTAGTAAATGACATATATAATCATTAATAATTTAGGGATGAAATAAGAAAACAATAACATAAATAAACCTCCATCGCATGTCGACCACCACCTCATATGCATAACTAAAATTGAAATTATATAATTAGTGCATCAGCTTCCATCTCATGTTACCCATACCTCTAATGAAAGTTTATATAACCATAATAACAACCTGTCATCATAAAACGGACCTTACAAAAACAAAAATAATAATAACAAAAATAAAAATTGTACTTTGATACAGTTACAAAAAATTAACAACATTATTTATGGTGTAATTCATATATCACCTTAACATCAGGTGATACCACATCCCATCAATGAAAACCTCACAAACCTTTCAAACAAAGATATCATAATTCCTTGACATATCATTAAAAACATATAAGGCATAAAATATAATAAATCCCCGTAATAAATAACCTTAGTTCATAAAAAAAATAATATTAATAAAATAACAAACACAATATTTTCCATTATACTGGGTTTATATTTTCTAACCATTATATGAAAATCTATATAACCTTTAGCTAACTACATCAACTAACCACCAGTATGCCCTATAACAAGACTACATAACTATTATCCACTAACAATATAAATCATACAATACTTCCATAGTAAGTAACCAATAATTATTACATTACCATTTTAAAAATACTTATTCATTCATAATAATTTAATTGATCTAAGAAATTTTCCCCACTACAAATACCACTGTTTCCATTTTTCCATTAATTCATAATTATATATTAAATAAACCCTCACTTCCACACATGGATAATTAATTTAATTTATATAATATTGATATTATAATAATCATAGTGATCACACATCACCACATAAACTAAAATAAATAAATTCACTTAGTATTTATAAAAATAAAAAAGTTTGATCCTCTATCTTAATTAATCATTAACAATTAGAAAAAAATATTGAAACTCTCACTTCCTCATGAAGAACTCCCCAAAAACATAAATTTCAATTTATTCAATTACATGAGATAATGGAACTCAATGATACATGAAATATTACTCAATATTATTGAAAAAATTCTCCCTTATTTCTAGGGTAAAAAAGGAAATGATAAAAATGAATGATAAGAGATATTGATTTAAAATTTATAGTTAAATGAAAACATATCAAACCAAGGTTTGGGTTCACAAACAACATCATTGTTTTCATTGGCCAACCACAATAAAAAAACTATAGTGTAACAACACACATATATATGAGGTATGAATTCAATATATTAATGGTTAAAACCTATATATTTTAGTCCTTTGGATATTTTAGGGATTATATGAGGTTAATGTATCATTTTGAGGAAACCGTCCCTTGGTTGGGTAATTTTTTCAAGAGAATATTCCCCAATGGAACCCCATTGGATAGCCACATAAGAATAGTTTTCCCATACTTTGGCCTTATTTCACTGGAAATCTTACCATAATTCCAATGTAAAATGCCCCACATCATCACAAATTGAGAAAATTAGAAATTTTTTTGATATTTTTGTTCTCAAGAGTGTTTCTAGGGAAATATGTAAATTATCATATAATATGATATTAGATAATTTTTCCAACCACTTTTTTAGTCCCTTAATAGGGTGTTTACCCTAGGATAAAAGTTTTATAGAAATCCGAAATGTTTGAATTTCCCTAGAATATTTATTATGTAATTAATTAAATATCAAATTATTAACGAATGTTTGTTTAGTGATATATTTTAAATTGTTCTTTTTATTGATATTTTTTATCAATATTTGAGTCTAAAATATGGGTTTCTACTTTGGTGGGGCATAAAACTATCATGGGCCCCAACCCCAAGCCCAAATTCCCTTCTATTTTCTTTGCCTTTATTCTTCATTTTTCTATTTTTCCTTTTCACTCCTAACTAATTGTCTTGATATATAAATAAAATCTCCACCACACCTATGTTAATAAAAAATGAAAGAGATAATAGAGAGATTTAGAGGGAGAAAGTTTCATTGGCAGTTCGTCTAAGGCTCATATCGGAGTACGGTGACTGCGGGTGGTGGCTTTGGCGTGAAGCTTTAGTGTTTTACACCTAGAGATAAGTCTATTTTTATGTTTTTAGAAAAAATACCTATATAATATTTTTGTAAAAAGTTTATAATCCTTTTATGGGTTGTTGGGGACCCATTGGGGGTTGATATATGGTCCAATTAGGAAAATTGGGGGTTTCTAGGATATCACAAAGTATTTCTATTTGGGAAACTCATTTACATGGAGTTTAGTTTTGGGAAAACTCATTTTTTGTTCTTCCATTCAGGTGAGGTTATGATTAATATGTTAAATTGAATGTGTGTTTAAGATCTTTCATTATGGGGTGACTTGGGGGTGTTGTATGGGGATGGCTAGACACCCCGTATTAGGGGAACATGGATGTGCAGGGAACACTGCCAAAGCCTGTGTGAGGTAAATAAATAGTGTACGTATACAATATTTTTCTAGACACCGTGTGAGGATACATGGTTTGGTACATGATTGCAAACCCCATTTGGGGTATAATACATGTACTAGTCAATCATGGCATCTACATAGGAGAAGTTTACATTGAGTGGGCTTTGTCACACAATCAGAGAGGACCTTCAGGGGTACTCATTGTCTACCCAAAGCACACACCATGTACTTTTCCTTCCTTAGTTTTTTATGTCATTCATCTAGGAGTTATAATTCGACTTTTAGTGCTCTATTTTGATCATTTTTTCATGTAGGTCATAATTGTGGTATATTTTTTTTTAGAGGCCATTCAAAAGTAAATTTGGTTTGGGATATTGTTTTTAGGAATATTTCTTTAAGGAATGTATTAAGAATCATCCAGTGAGTTGGGTTGTGTGATGTGTGACCTGATTGATGGTTATGATCTCATTAGTTTTCTTAGATTATGGATACTATGTCAGTTTTTTTCTAGTTTATTTCGGATAGATCATGGAAGGTGGGATCTATTAGTACCTTCAAGGAGATCTTGGACTGTACTGAGATGTTAAGATTGGTTGCACAATGTTAGAGAAGTTGAGTCTTATATCGTTCATTTAAGGACCATATATTTTTAACATTTGGGGTAGTTTGATTCCATGGGATAGTTTTTACTTTCATGTGTCATTATGATGCGGAGATGGGTTTAAGGGACCCATTGGAATGCTTTAATGGGTGAGATGATACTCTGGGGTGGATTTTTTTTAGGGAGATCAACTGAGTCTTTCTAGAAATGGTATTTTACCTGAGGTTTCACTTATATTTAGGATATATTTCAAGGTATCCTAAACATTAGGTGGTAATTAGAACTGATTATAATATCCTTGTAGGAATTATCATGATTTTGAATTCCCTTTTGGGTGTATTTTGTATGCAGTATCTGTATAAGGAAACTAAGGGTTACTTAAGGATTTTTTTCAGGATTGTCCCATGCTTTGGATAATATATAGGAACATCTCATAGGATGTATTTATCTTATTATGGACTTTTGGAAATTTGAGGATCATTAGATAAGAATGACCTGGGAGCTCGGGTGAAATCAGGGAGTCCCTTGTTGGACATCACATTATGATGTGGACTCATGCACCATGGGAGCCATGAGTTTTGTGAGCTAAGAGTTAATCAATAATTCTTGTTCATCTATTTTGATGGTAGACTTAAGAGTTGGATTGAACCATGTATTATATTCACTATATCCAATAGTTGATCAGTGTTTCTATGTCACCTTTTCGGATGATGAATTGATGAGTTTGATTGACCCACATCCTGGGTGGAATATAGCTTGGATTTGATCGGTGATGCTAGTTTAGATTTTTTGATATTGGGTTCAGGATTTAAATAAACCAATGTTATAGTGGCCTTTTCATAAGTTGTTTTAGGAATATTCTTCTCAATAATTGGTTTAAGGAGGACACCTAAGTTATATCATGGACCATACATTGGCCATAAATTTGGATCCAGTTCTCTCATTCATTGGATAGTTTTGGTTATATGGGATTTAGGATCTAAAAGGAGATCTAGATGGGTGTCCCCCTCTAATATAGAGTTATCGGTTACCAACTATGGATATTGAGAACTCTTTGGTACTATGATTGGACCCTTGGGATAGTGTATTTTTTGGGGCTATGGATATATGAGACACCTGGGATAGAGAATCTATTAGTCCAATATATGGATGGACCCCTAACAAAGTGTAACTTTGGAGTTTTTTTTTTGATCCTTATTTATTTTGCAGTACCTGCAGAACATGATAGGTTCTCTAGGGACTAGTGTAGAAATATTTCACTAGTTATGGTTGTTTTATTGGAGTACTATATCTTGGTATATGTGTGTTTTCATGTGGATGCATATGATTATGGACTGTGGTATGGAATTAAACTATTTTCATTTAAATACCTTATATCACATGTGTAGATCTCGTGTTCATGATAGATATCATGTTTTGGGGTGATCCACATGCTATAAATCCTCTAGTATAGGCCAGAGAGATGGTAGATTTAGCTCAGGTTTCTAGATAAAACCTGTGGTTGGATATTTTATTTGTTACTATTTATTCATCTTTATTTTTATGTTGTTTTTTATTTCATTCCATGAGTTATTAGTTTTTGGCTAGGATAGGATACATGTGATAGAAAAATATAGTATCTCTATTGGGCAAGGCCTAATGATAATTATTTATCACCCCTTGAACATGTACCTCATTGTGTGTGTTAGTGTAGAACTTATTTCTTTATTTAGATAAAGAATAGGTTGCATAGTGGATTTGGAGGAGACCCAGTGCTTTTTGACTAATCAAGACAACTCATGTGGATTCTCATGATTAGGCAGGGGAAGATCCAGAGTCATGGAGACTGGGAATTTGGTTCAGATCATAGTTGGTAGTAGACCCTAATGTATTTATTTTTAGTTTTTTAATTTTCATTATGTGGTCATCCAAGTGAGAAACGAATTATTATTTTTCCATGAGTTTTTTTGGATAACAATATTCCACATTTTATTTATTATTACATGTTATTGTTTCAGTTTATTTATTATATATTCTATAATGTTTATCCTTGTGGATGGTTTAGTTTTTTCTATATTTATTTTAATATAATATAAGGTTTTTTTTTCCCAATATATTTGATAGAATCTTACCAATAGTCAACATCCTCTTTCACATGAAGAGGCACACTTGGGGATTTGTGGAAGGTCATATTGGGTTATGTGTTAGGTAAAATTTGGCTAGTTCACTAAAAATGTTATTAGAGGATACTGGTTTTATGATTTGGGGAGTTGGTAGATAATCTCTATTGGAATTTGTAATAAATTATGATGGATATTATAATCATGTGTAAAGAAAACATTTTTTAATATGTTTTCTATGTTTTATGGGTGTGGGATTAATGTTTTTGGTTTCCATTTTTATGGTTGTGTGATTTCACCTAGTTTGATTCACTTGTGTTTGTGTGTTTATGGTTTATAATGGTTTTTGGATCTTATCACATGAACAAGAGGCCAATGCTCATGCATTATTCTACGAATGTATGATTCACATGACATATTCCTATCTCTGTGTATTTCACTGATGATATAGGTTTGTTTTTTTAAAATATCTTCAAAAACCAATATGGCGTGTCGTATATAAATCCTTGGGAGAATGTCACTCAACTGAATGAAATGTATATATATTATTCAGATGAAATACCAAGTGACTCTTATGGAGAGGAGTTTATCGAGGATGTAGATGTAGTCCCTTCCCTGAGGGATGCATGTAGACCCTTGTGGGCCAGTGTGGGCAATGAGTGCCCTGTTGATGGCTTGATAAGGGAATGGATTCCAAAGAGAGTTTTGGATTGGGATTGAGTTACTGAAAGGTGGGGTTTCCTCAGATATTAGAGATTCACATTTCTTGGGATGGAGTTATTAATTCCATGTGTCATCTAACGGGTCTTGTGGTAAGAACCATGTGACTACTACCACTCATGGATTGGATGGGAGTAGTTGTTATTACATGTTGGGGTTGTTGAGGTCTTCTATCTCTAGGGTGTGGTTAGGAATTTTGATATCTGGTTCTTAGAAAGTGGATTACTAGGATTTCTCCCATTCTTATGGTAGGATTTAGAGAGAATGTTTGGTTGGTTGTCTATCCTTTTTCATTTTTGTTGTGATTTGGGTTTCACGTTGAGAGCGTGGTTGGATGCTTGCTTCTTTGGATTGATGTCTAAGTGGAGATTGGTTTTTTTGGTTGATCTTACCATATAGGAGATGCATCAATTTTGAAGAGGAGTGTCAAGGATGATCCAGTTTGTTGGAACTAACCTCTGTGGGGAGCATAGTTTCTGGTTTTATCTTTGTTAGCCTAACTTCCTTAGGAATTGTCATTTGTGATAGTGAGTCATGTTGTGCATTCTATTGCTGGATAAAGAAATTACTATTTTGGTGAGCACTCTATAAGTCATTGTAGATTTTGACTCGCATTTTAAGTGGTTTTTTATAGATGTCGTTGTTCTTAGTGAGTCATGAATGTTTGTTGGTTGTTTTGGTTTTCATGTTGTCGCTCGGGTATAAGTGTTTTATTTCATCTATATATTACATTCAGTGACATGATTTTGCATGGGACATGTGGTTTTTTTAGTTAGTTAATGATAAGGATACTCCTATTGTGGGGAGAATCAAATTGGTCACAAAGTAATGTCTCTTTTGTTGGGAGAGAGTTTTGAGCATTGTAAAGCTAGTTTTTTGGACGGTCGAGATGGTATTGGTTTCTATAGTGTTTTGAGAGATTTTGTTATTACTAGATATACATTGAGGCTTCTCATGAGTTAGAAGAATTTGTATAGTGCATTTTATTATTACCCATATCATCACATGTTGATAAAATTAGATGAATTTTGAATTTTTTTTTCTCATAAGTGTTTTAGGGAGAAACGGTAAATTATCCTAGGAAATAATCTGAATTAAATTTTTTTACCACTTCATTATTCCCCAAATGAGTTTTTTACCCAAGGAAAAGTGTTGGGTGGAAATCCAAGCCATTCATATTTTCAGGGGATATTTAATATTTAGTTTATTAAATATTAATTTATTTGTGCATGTTCATTCGGTGATATTTTTAAAAGAAGAATCAATTGAGATACTTTCTCTGTGGCTGAGTCCATAATAGGGGGATTTCCTAGGTGGTGAAAAAACATATCATGGGCATCAGGACTAGGATTGATCCCTATTTTATTTTCTTTTTTACTTATTTTTTATTTTTCCATGTTACATTCCTCTATCCTTATATTGATACATGAATGTGTACTCCCCCCCAATATTTAATATTTATTTTGATAAGTTTAGAGACATCCCAATATATCCCAAAGAATGTATGGTCACACCCTCGGTTGGTAACGTCGAGATTACTAAGGATGAGATATTTTTTCATGGTTTCCCCAATTATAACTAGGTTAATTTTTCTAAATATGATACATTGTGATATTCAATTCCTATTTATTGGTTTTTCTTTTTTGGTATGACATATAATTGGAGTGTACATTCATATATAATCTTTGAAATATAAAATTCACATGACTTTTATATAATTTTCTATTATTATGAACGTTGATTTGGAATGATATTCGGTTGTTTAAAGATCCAGTGGTAACATATATAGAAATTTACAAATATACAATGATGCTCGAATTATAATTAATAAAAATATGATTATTTTTCTCAATTTTTTAATTGATAATTGAATCTATTTTTTATAACATTATAACCCTGATATATAGTGGGTGGTTAGGGATAAAGAGAGTGTATAATTTTATGTGAGACCCACAGTATGTTAGGGAATGTGTATAGAATAGAGTGATACTCTACTTATTAATTATTATGTCATTTTTATATCTAGACATGTTATATACAGGATTCTAGGTGGAGTTTTTTGCATTACAAGGATGTAATACTATGAGGATGTAAAAACATGACCCTTTAAATTTATGAATTATTTTAGTTTTTCAGATAAAATGTGTGTTTTTTTATATTTATAAGTGTTACAGGGGTTATTGTTGGGGTTTTCCTTGGTGGTAAGCACTCCATAATACGGCATCATGGATGGGGGTTTAAAACCCATGGAGTAAAGTTAATTTACCAGTACTATAATGATGACAGACTGTAGAAATGGTGGAATCGTAGAGGTGGTGGGAACTATAGTAGGAATTATAGTTGTAGTAGTACTGTAGTGAGTACTATAACAACCCAGGTATTATAGAAAAAAAATTCACTAGTGGGCCATTGGTCAATATTATAGAACCACATGCCATGTAAATGGATTTCATGCCCACTGGGTCTACGAGACATGTAATGGACATCATTCCCACTAGGCCTATGCGCCATGTATTGAATAAATAAGTCTTGATGGCTGGAATTTCCCCTTGGGGGCCATGACCTACCCTTCCTGCCGGTGTGTCTGGTGGGTGTATTTTTAACTGTAATTATACCCCAAAGTACCTAATATATATATATATATATATATATATATTATGGGGGCATGATTATTTATATGAGGTATTTCGGAGTGAACGGACAGGTCTGCATCCCATTCATGAGATAAATCTTTAATTCACACTTTGATTTATCGAGCAGAGGGGAGGAACCACATGCACTAACCATTTCAAGACCATAAATTAATCTAAGCTATGAATTAGTGTTATGTGGTTTTTAAGGGTTTTATTATATATTTTTTTGAGAGGGTTATTAAAAAATAAGGGGCTTCCTCCTTGGAAAAAACACATAATAAACATCTCCCTTGTATAACTATTCTTCCAAGTGACATCTTCCTTATTTATTCACAAAATTAAATGACATCAATTGTGATTAAATTCTTAAGGTAAGTATTTCATTATGTTATATATTTTATTTTGTTTCTCTTTCAGTATTTTGGTCTCCCACTATTATTTATAGTATTTTTTATTTCATGGTTTTCTTATGATTTTCAATTTTCTACAAATTTAGTATAAAAAAAAGGTTGATACAGGACGAGATATCAGTTGTGAGCATATTGTAATTGTGTTTTTGTAAATAACATCCTTAAGATGTTGAGAATAAGTAGGGGTATGTTCTTAATATTTGTATATTATAAATATTGCTTTATAATGGGTTACACTAAATATAATTTCCCAACTAAAAACGATAAAATGATATTTAAATTTGGTTTTTTGTTTTTCCTCAACAGAGGAGCTATTAGTTAGATGAATTATAAACAAGCCACCCTATTGGGCTCAAATCAAAGGAAATGTATCTAATAACATAAAATTATATCAATTAATCATTTTGGATTAATAATATCAACATCAAACATAAGGTGGTTATAAAAATTAAGGTAGAAATTAATCTTCATTACATAACAATGGAGTTTTTTTTTCAGGCCAAGGAAAATCAGCCTAACTAAGGTAATAAATACATCCTTTTTAAATACTATGTCATTCATTAAATCTTTGAGAATGGTGATGTAAATATCTATTAGGTGGATACCAAGTAGAATATAGAGGGTATATTGATAAATAGTTTAATGTTGCAGAAGCATGAAGGTCATAATAAGTCTCTAGGTACTAGATAAATGTGAGAATAAGTGACAAAATCTCCAAATTGAAATTTATCATGATTTTATAGTAAATAAAATATATATTTAACATTTATTTATTTTAGTTTCATATTTTATAGGAATAATGAAATTATTACATCTCCTCACAGTATAAGAGTGAGATTTATTTAATTAATGATCATCATGGAGTATTATGGGTTGTGATGATATGTTAAGACTGGAATGAGTAGAATCTTGTATATGATATAGATTATACTCATGAGATTATATGTGGGGACTTATTATCTAGATTTTCCCATGAAATTATATCACATGGAATGACAAAGGGATATTGATATACTTATAGATACATACTTGATATGAATCACCCCTATCTGATATTGATAAGATAATTAACATGTGAATATTCATACCTTGATACCATTATTATACTTTCCTTAAGAATGAGTTAAT
Source organism: Viscum album (assembly GCA_963277665.1). NCBI lineage: Eukaryota > Viridiplantae > Streptophyta > Magnoliopsida > Santalales > Viscaceae > Viscum > Viscum album. The sequence goes on along the minus strand of OY728126.1, from coordinate 2,005,759,368 downwards.
AATGAGGTGGTGATATATTATTAATCATGTCATTAGTTGTGTTTAACCAATATGGGATTTTTTATCTTTTATGATAAGTAAAAAATTTAGTCCCACTGTTAAATTAGACTAAGGAAATGTATGGTCATTCTTTGTTAGCTGACATGTTATGTGGAAAACAATTTTTTTGAATGAAATGTGATTTATTCACTCAAAATAGAATATATATTTAAATAAATCATGAATTTATTAGATATAATATACAAAATTGACATTTTCTATGATTAGTGTTCACTTGATGTCTTTGAAAAATGGATTATATTTGTGTGAACCAAAAAAATTGAAAAAAATTAAATCAAGGATTATGATGATGACCCCTCACAAAATAAAATATAATGGTAGAATTTATACTAATGTGACATAACCAGCACCATATAAGATAGGTTCATACCTAAACTATGGGAAAGAATAATTATTATTCCCCTAAATTTATGTTGAATAAAAAATGTAGGGTGGCCGAATGTCAAAGAATCACAGAACATATCCTAAATTTAATGTGTCACAATCATTTTATATTGATACACCTAATTTTTTCATCTCATAATTCTAATGATACTATTCTTATTTGATGCCAACATAACATACATCATAGTGAGGAAGTCCTTGTACTTTCCATTGTTCTCGCGTGTACACAATTCATGTTTCTATACCTTACACTTTAGTGCATGTAAGACACACTATATTTCATATATTCTCCCCAACATTATTTAATTAAAAAATTTATAAATACCTTAAAATCACAACATTAAGGAGGAGATTATTATCCATTTGAAAAAAAATCAATATCTTCTATATGTGATTTAAACTCACAACTCCCATATTTCCAGCTCTTTTTTTGATCCCTATGATTTATAATCGAGGATTAAGCTCTAATATCTTAATGAGGGATAACCTAAAAAATAAATGATATTTTTTAACTAAATACCTAGTGTAGTTTATAACATGGAATCTATGTTCCCATGTCCTTTGAGAATAAATTGAATCACTTACTCTCAAGGAACCCAGTAGACCACAGATCAAGGGACATGAAAAAACCATATAATTGTCTAAGAACACTAATATGGTAATGCTAATGAATAATTTCCACATGTCATGCCACCATTTAAAAACTTAATAAAACATTAACTTATGAACAATGTTTCTAATATTCTCAATGAACATGTCCCCATGTTTTGAATAAAAATGTATTCCTTATATTTTAATTGTGAGTTTTCACGCAATGAAGAAAAAAATCAAGACTTAATGTATTAACCATTATCATAGGGTTTTAAGCCCTACATGCGGATTGTATTACCATTTTACATATCCTATAGGCTATGAAATAATATGGGTTACCTTAAGTGAGGTCTTCTTCTATTCCCGAAGTTCAACCATGGGCCCCAAATTCGAGATTTCTTTTTTTGTAAGCCCTAATCATGTTATGTGCTTCCATTAGGCATATAGTTATTTAAAACCCTACCACCTGAGCTCTAATACACACTGAGAATTTTTATACAATCCCCACAAATGTTAGAGGGGTTTCATACAGTTACACTTCTTGTAGAAATTTTTAACACTATCGACTAACTCATGTGATTATATTCCAACCTAGAATAATCCTAACATTTCTCCTCCAGGTTACCAAATTCTTTGGGTATAATCTAAATTCACCCTATTTTTTACTAATAGACATGAGGTTATTAAAAATAAGATACAAGTATAACGTGATATCTAAATGCCTTCTCTAGTTTTATCTAAATATTTGAGTCTTCAAGGCCTAAAACCTAGTGTAAGACCCCTTCCATGACAACAATCATCTATTAGGGAAAATGTTACATCCTAATCTAAATCATTTGGTCCGATACAGAGTTACACATGACCTAATTCATTCCTATATGTACACAAGATTTTCGATTAAAAGTGAGGATCTGAATAGTGTAGTGGGGAGACTATTCACTCAATATTAGAACACACACCATAATAATATCAATAAAAGAGAAATAAATCAATAGGTAGTAGTAAAACTAAATAATAATAATGATAATATAGTGGAAATGAAAAGTATCATGGAATAAATAATAATAATAAACCAAGGCCCCTTAATATTGAATTTTAACCAAGGTATATGAAAAATAATAGAAAAAAAATAATGACACTACATTATCACTCTAGAGTTGTTATTAACTTTGAACAGAAAGATTCGTATCCTTAGCCCCATTTCATAGGTCCCCTTATCTTTCTCAAATTTATCTAGGGTGGAGTTTCACATGACCTCATTCATGACTCCCCATATCTAATAGGTTGATGACTAGCATCAATTTTCTGAGTAGTGTAGTAGTGATACATTACCCTGAGTATCAATATATACATCAAATTCATATTAACAATAGATTTATTGATCAATAGAGCATGTAAGAAAGAAATAAAATCAATTCTACAAGATATGAAATTTTAGGCATTATGGATTTACACATGTAATAAACCAAGGACCCCTAATGTGGCAGGTCACCCATAGTATGAGAAAAACTACATAAAAATAAATATAGACCCCATGACATCACTCCATATTCTATCACAATACCAAATCTAAATAAAATACTCCATCTCCTTAGATCCATTTCATTGGTCCCTTTCCTAGATCCCAAATCATGAATTTTTCACATGAATCATGATACACATGCATGGTGTGATTATAATCCTATTAGGATTACACCAATGAATCCTTAGCATAAATTAACATGCATAAAATATGTAGTAAATAAAGATAAGTTAATAATCATGAAACAAAAATTTGTCATGTATTGAGATGTAACATGCTAACAAAGCTACCATGGGCCCTAGACAAACCCAGTTTATCCCCATGCCAGAATAATAGTCATAATGGAAGTTGTGTCCATGGGTTATCTATAAGGCCACCATGTATATCTTGGAGTATCCACAAGTCCAAAAAGTCACGAGTTAAGCCCGGAGATCTTCAATCCCCATCCCTATCATGGGTTAGGCCTAAATTCCACCATACCCCATCACTACTTTAGGTCAGACTATAAGGTTATTGTATACCAATGATACCATGGGTCAAACATCAATGACATCACACCCCTACCAGTGTCTTGGTACATCATAGTATTCATTACATGAAACAAATGGTCACCCTATAAGGGATATCCAATCCATAATGGTACACATGTCACTTTTTACTAGAATAAAAAACTTCCATAGTACATACATTCCACGTAACATGGTATAGCATGTATAGTCAGAAACATAGTATATCAAGCATGTGCCTAAACATCTATACACACACATTCATGTGATCGTTATTGATCATTGATCTCAAAGGATACACATTCACACACATGTGATCAATATCAAAAATGGGTATCATTAGCTACACACACATAGGTAATCAATATCAAGGAAACAACTGTATTAAAGTGATTTACATCATATGGAACATTATACCATAAGATTGATGGAACTCAAATGTCCTGAATCAACACCCAAAATGAGTTCCAGATAAAAATTACCCAATAACAATAACTAGAATGAAAATTTATCAATTTGGTTAATAATCTAGAATAAAAGGTGCATGTTGGGTCAATATTGTACCAATGGTATTTCTTAAATCAAGAACACATTTCCCTTCATCAGTTTCTCTCCACATGTTATATGGTTCATCCATATTCTAGAAAAATAAACCCTTATTAGGTGAATGATGAAGTTAAAACCCAAAAATAAGGATGGAAAACAAAATATAATAGGAAAACAACTAAAATAGAACCTTTAAGGGTTGATCCTCCAATGTCAGGGATGAAGCCGAAAATTTTTCGGTTGTAAGTGCTCAGGAAGTTTTCCAAGAGTCACCTATGGTTCAAGAGGAAAGAATGATCAATGAAAGGGTTCAAGGGGAATTGGTAATTTATCAGAAATATAAGAAAATATTCATCAAAATATAGTATATAGGTTCATGCTGCAATGCATACTAAATCTATAAATACCACATCATAAAAGTTTTGTCCATAAAACAATGGTGTATGGTCATGAACTTGTCCAAAATCCATATCATGGTCAACGATGTGATCCTATAAGATATTGAAAGAGAACACAATGAAATGGTTATCATGAAATTATAGCCTCTATATCCTCACAATAACACCACATAGCAACCACTCTCTATGGTATAATGATACAAAATTCAGCAGAACTACAAGGAATCCACCTTCCAATCCTTAAAACCACAGCCAATTATTGGTTCCACAACAATGCCAAAACAATAAGAACCATAAAAAATTAAAATAATACCATAGTTTCCAAACAACACCGCAACCACATCCTCCACTATGAATAATATAAACCATGTCATGGAGTCTAGATAAATCTAAAAAATCAGTTTAACATCACTCTTACTCTATCAAAACCTACTTTATGGTATTCCTTCAAACACGAATTACTAAAACTAAAAATAATTGAAAAAAATGAAAAAAATTAAACCGTAAAGCACCTAAAAATATGAAGGGTATTAAAAACTATATCTATAATATAATTCTTATCATTGAGAATCTTCGATAGAAGTCTTACATGAATAACTATGGATGATATGATAAGACATCAGACTCCCACTCCCAATTCTCCCCATGAATTTTTCTATGATTCCAAACAAAACACAAAAAAGTGGTATTATGTTTCCCCTCATCACATTCTCACTCAATTATACAATTATTAACACTTTATCTACAAATTATACATCTATCTATAAGTCAATTTCCTCATTATCGATCACATGCACAAGATTGGGCTCATACCTACTGAGATATGTGGAAGATGTCATACATACCATGATAGTATTGAAAAATATTCAATCATTAAGATACTATTCTAAAATGTTCAATGATCTTAAATGGTCTCACAAACTATTGTTCAAGATTCCATTTCATCTTCATATGATAGTTCCCCAACTGATGTGACACCCACAAGAAAACTCAGTTGTTGACAACAAACTCCAAAGTTCATTTCCTATTTGTTGCATACAATCATTGTATACTTTTATTAGATACCAACCAATTACAAATAAAATTCACCCTCTTGAAGGTCTCATGCAGCATACTCAGTCCAATAATAGCTTCCACATCACCCTCGTTCTAACAAAGTTATGAGGGATGTGGCTGACTATAAAGTGTGAAATAATGTTCCATCTAAATAGAAGCCTATAAAATTATATTTTATATGAAATTAAATAAGTAAAAATGATCATCCCATGATCTAATAAAGTCTTCTATGCATGGTTAAAGTATATATTGTGTGATACAAATCGTCCTCTATGACTACCCATCAATCTGTGGATGATGAATTCTTCTAAATTTCATCTGAGTTCTTAAATAATTATACAAGGGCTACCAAAATCATGATATAAATCATTCATTATTGTTTGATATGATACTATAAGTAACTCCATTTAGTCATATAATCTCCCATATATAAATCTTTCCAAACTCATCTTCTGAGGAAGTTTCTAGAATCAGTACAAAATGTTCCAAATTCATAAGATGAACAATTATCACCTAAACAAAATATTAAATTCTCAAGGTCCTGGTAAACCTCATCACAAATTCCATCATGGCCTTTTCCCACTTTCATATAGTCATGGTAAGTGCCTAAATTAATGCTCTTGGTCACTGATGCTTCACCATTATCCTCTAACAGGTCAGAAAATGAGAGATGAATCCCATTATATTTATCTTCATTCCCAGACAATAAAAGTGTTTCCTAATATCATAATACACTTTTTTCAATCCGGGGTTCACTACTCATTGAGAGGCATGGGAGTCCCTTATCATATCTTCACTCAAGGAATTTTGGACTAAAATTGTCCCATGAAAAAATATCACCTCTTCATTATCCAATGAACAACATGGAACAGAATCAATTCCCATTGACCATTATCATATCATTGATTATGGGGTCAAATTCATGGATGGTATTTACCCAGTCCACCAACATTGATGTGATAACCAATGGAGCACATCAAATCCCCCTCGGACCTAAAACTCATCCATAAAAATTCATCCAACATGCTTATCGACCACAATTTCTCCTCTGAAGGTATCTCTTGAAGCTCCTTTATTTTCCTAGTGAGAGAATATAAAATTAAATTAGTATTCCTTAGAGAATAAGTCATGTTAAAATCATATGTGTACATTTACTCCACCCAATTCCTCTTCCTGAGATTCAAGTCTCACTGAGAGAATATGTAACGTAATCTCTTATCATTTGTATTTATGAGAAAAATATCACTGATGGGATAACAGTACCAACACTTTAGAGCATAGATTTTCGATTCCAAATATAATTTATTAATAAGGTAGTTCCACTAATGGGGTCATATCTAGTAACACCTATAAGTTACTAACTGATCCTTCTGCATCAGTACAACTCCAAAACTAACACCCGAAGCATCACATTGAACCACATCTCAAATCAGGAGCACTATAAATGACTAGATTAGAGATATTTTCTATATAATCTACATAACAAATAAGTCTATTTCAATATTTAATCTACTTCAACTGCACCCCATTCTTTGTAAGCCTCATAATAGGTGTTTTCATGCTAGAGAAGTCCTGAATGAAATATATTTAATAGATTTCCAACAAAAGGAAACCCTTGATCTCGAACACATTTCTGGGTAATTACAAAGAAATTATATCCTCAACCATCTCAGAGTCCATAGAAATTCCTTCCACAAAGATCTCATTCCCAATAAAAAATACCTTCTAGATATAGAAGAGACTCGTCGAGAGATTGAATGGAGAGGATTTTCTCAATGTGTACTCAATTATATCTCCAAGTATCTTGTATGAATCATTGTAGTCCTTGAGTATATGAGGTTATCATCAAGAAACACTATAATAAGGGATTCAAGATATGGATAGAAGATCATATTCATGAGATTCATGAACAGTTCTGGTGTATTTTTTAACCCAAAAGGCATGGCATGATACTAATATAGTCTGCATCTACTCTTGAACATTTTATTAGGAATATCAATATCTTTGACCCTATGGTGGTGTTGGATTGATATTGGGTCAACATTTTAGGACACTAGGGCTACCAAAAACTGATCAAATAGGCCATCGATACCTAGTAACATGAATATATTAATTATAAAAACCTAATTCATATTCAGGTAGTCTATACATAGTTGAATACTATAATATTTTTTCTTTCAGAATAGAATTAGAGAACCCTAGGGCGATGTTCTTGTTATGATAAGATCCTTATCCTCTTAATCCTTGAATATTTCCTTAAATTCCTTAATCATGATAGGAACCAATATAGGTTTCACCCTTAATATGATTTCAGTGTCAATACACTATGCCCTAATCAATATGAATCCAAAATAATTCATCATGGAATACATCCGGCTATAGTTCCACTATAGGAGGAAAAAGGAAGAAGGTATTGGAATATCTGTTGTAAGAACCATCCCAATTACATGTGTTGTAATAGTTATAAACTAACTTGGTTCTAGACCCATTCTACCTACTCCGACATCGCATTCACTATTCAAAACAAACTTGTCCCACATATTCATATTAAAGGAGACTCATCTCTTTTAGTAGTTGATGTATACTCAATAAGTGACCAATAAATCCATGTCAATAATCACATAGAAACTAGTTATCTATAATATCATTAAATCCTATAAATTTCTATAACCATCAAAAAATATGAAATATTTCTGACGTCTCTATAGGTGATCAAATTTCATTCTCAATGATGCTGTAATAGATAAAAACATAAAATAAAACATGATTGTAAAATCAATCCCAACAATTTTTTTACAAATATTGACAAATGGGAAACTAATGTACCAAAAAAAGAATAAAATAGTGTATATGTGATCAAGACCATGCATGTAATAGTCAATGGTTTCTCTACAACATCATCATTTACTTAATCCATTTCATAAACTCCACTCGCTTCAGTTCTATAGGTTATTCCCTAAGGTACATAACTCTATTGGGTCATTAAAGTATTTAGGGTTATAGTTTGATATCGAGGCCCTATCCAGATCCATTGGTCATTGTCCGTATATTATCCAAACCCCTATAGGAATCTACCTACATCACACTCAAATAGAAGTACTAAAGCTTCTCTTTCATTTGACACAAATGAAACATTCTCTGATGGCCTGGGAAAAAAAATTTATAGTTCCTACACTCTCTATAGTTTAATCACTAGGAACCTAATACTACCATATAGGGGTATGAGGAAACCCTACTCTAGTTAGATTGGAAACTGTTTCCCTATTTAACTCCTCATACTTAAACTTATTTCTACCAAAAGAGGAACCCACTATATCATTGCATGGTCTTCCAGCCAATATACTAAGAGATGGAATAATCCCTATAGCTTTTTCCTCCTAAAAAATTCTCAATCATGAAATCCTTGAGAAAATCCTCTAGATGTGTCTTCGGATTTGAGCTCCTAAATTGATTATTCAGTTACAAATAAATTACAATCTCAAGATTTCTGGAATTCTATGCCTCATTCCTAGCTAATAGTGGAGTGAAGTGAAGAAAATCGTTGAAATGAGTAGATTTGAAAGAAACTATAATTTGTCCATACTAAATCACTATAAACTCTTATACGGGATCCATATTTAGTGTATCAAGGAATAACTCTTGTAAAATAGATCATTAAAGGTCACAAAATTAAGACACTCTTGTCTTTCTACAAGGATAATGACACTGAACCATCTCCTAAAAAGTTGTTCAAATAGTGATATAAAATATTTTATCACCCTTATAATTATGTATTAAATTTTTTATGGGTTTAGGAATCCCATTATTAAGACATTCTAGGTGGGATATATTGGACCACCCATTTGTATTTGGTCCATAACCCAGGCCTCAGAACTTCAAATTGGATGATTCTACCTCACTTGGATATAAAAATCTAAGGCACATCTATCCACTGAATTTAGTTACATTTTCACATGTTTCGGTCAGTCAAATAGCCTAATAATGAAGGAGTAAAAAGTATACCATGAATAGTCACTTAGCCCTTGAAACACTTGACTACTTTTTATGGAAATTTAAATTTAATTGTTCATAAAATCACTCTTTCCCATCATTCACATATGTTTCAAGACCATGGGTATGGGCGATTCTAATTTTATTTCTCTATTATTTCATTTTAATCCTATTTTCCCTAATGTACTTCTAAGACTCTTAGTAACCAATTTGGGGGGAGTTAGTTGTTGTAATATTGACCTTCATGCTTGTAATCATTCAAAGGTAATTTAGTTTTCACATTTTTATTATATTTTTCTACATTTTTCATATTTTATTTTATTTATTATAGTTTGATATGATACAAATAAATGTAATAATAATCCTCATGCTTCCTTTTATAAATCATATCTTGTGATGATTTGAGTGTGGGTGCCTGTTTTCATACCTTTTCCTTCTGTGAGTGTGTGAATGGATTATATCTATTGAGAAAAAATATAAGATTAAACCCATAAATATTCATTTTCTTGTCCTGTGGAAATATTATCATTGACACAATTTGGGTCATCTCATCATGTTTTTTATGTGATGCCTTGATTGAGTTCTATTTTTTACATCAATTCTAGTTTGTTGATTTTGAGCGGTTGCCAATATTCAATATCATTGATCGAATCCAAGGAGGTATCCTATTAATAACAAATATACCATGATAGTTTTATTGTGTATAAACAATGAAATCAAGGATCCTTCCCATTCTATTAGGAGTGATGATGGATTGAGCATCAAGGGACACTCTCCCGGGCTGATAACGATTTCTATGACTGGTTTATCTCAAATAATAATATATTTTAAATTTATATTTTAAAATAATCATCCCAAAAGTATTTCATAATCCCATTCTCCTTTTTATTTTCATAAACATAATCCTATTTTTTAATTAATGATCTATGGCTCCATCGAGAGATGACCTAGGGTTCCTACTAAGCTACAGAAATTCTTGTTAAAATAAACATGTAATTTGATATGCTTTACAAGGTGACCATATTTTGGAACCATTTATGGTGTTACAAGCCCATTTTCCCCATTTTATTATTATTTTTTGTTTTTCTATTTCATATTCATTTAAATATTTTCCCCCTTCCCTCTTGTTTGTTTTCATTTTTTTTATTTTTCTGTGTGTTTCTTCTGATCATTTTATTTTTTTCTATCTATAATTATATTGTATAAAGTTATATTTTCTTAAATCCTTTCAATGTTATTATGTGTTTTAATTTTATTCATCTTCTATCAAACAAATAAAAAATAACAATAAAAAAAACAATTATACTGGACATCATTATTGATTGATAAAATCTTTCAATGAGAAACTACATGAATATAACCCATAAATTAAAAATTAAATTCACTAAAAGAATAGTTTATCAATAGGGGAAAATTCAATTATCACTATGGAACTGATTTTGTAACCTCTAGTGGTCCCAAACCAATCAAAAATTGAACCAAATAAAACCCCAGAAATCATGGGTGTAAATAATCAAACCTTAAAAGAACTGACCACCCAAGATGTGCAGTAACAACCCACGTACATACAATTTCCTAAAGAAGCTTCCATATTTTAGCTGATATAATGTATCATCCACCTCCTTCCTAAATTCTTTTGTCATCCTGGTTATGACCCTCAAAATAATCTCAAGGAATTTGGCCTAGTGTTCTTCACCATGAAACACCAAAATGTATATGGGGACTGCATTTGGTTTAGGTCATTCCATTTATCCCATGATGGTTTATCCAAAGATTTTATATACTATATTCCTACCAAAATTGGGGGCACTAATGACCATAAATGAATCATTCAAGATAATTTTTCCCCACCTCTTGAACTGTATCAATTAGAAGAAAAATTGTGTCATTGAGAAATCATAAATAGATTCCCTTCATGAATATTGGGTGATATTTAAAATACTTGGATCAAGTTTCCCCCAATACCAGATAAGTGAATAATTACACATTAAATACATATACGAGGTACTTTTACCCATGGATCATGGAATGACAGATGTTTCAGCTGGTGATTCCCTAGTTGATAAAACTGCTTATGCCACTCATGTATTAATATCCATCATGGATCAAAATGAAAAACAATCAGTACACAAGAAATTGCACCAACCCAGTGAGTTCAAGAGGTAATTTATTCATCCCTAGAAAAGAATGTAGATAATAAACATTATGAGATGCATACACTTCTAAGATAATTAGCTCAAACACAAGGTAACACGCAATATTCTTTTGTTCTATTGAATTTTTGTATTTGTTCTGATAACACACATTTTTATAATGAGAGCCCACAACTTCAGGATTCATATTAATATTTTTCAGAATTATTTCTTGATATTTCTTTTCATAATTCACCAACCTTCAAGCAAGAACCATTCAGGACAAATCTAAACCCCAGTTGGAAATCACAACCATAGTAACCTCAAGAAGGAAACTCTAGATACCCTAAATGGAATTGGTATCAACAAGGACAAGGTATGAAGCCTTATTATCCTTTTACATCTCAAAACAATCCTCCTCATACCAAATAAGAACCAAGCCTCAAGGACATGTTGAAGTAAATGTAAACCCATAACCCCCAGTTGAAAATAACCATGCAATTGGAAATTCAATACCTGTGAACTCAAGTGGGAAAATTGTAAAACACCACCAGTGCAATTAAGATGCAAGTTTCTAAAAAACTGACATCCCAACACATTTCTAAACCAAAGGACAAAGGTAATGTATATGAAATTACACTTTTTAGTGGTAAATAAGTTTCACCTTATACTAATTCTACACAACCTGTAATTCCATCACTTGATAACTCTATTTTCATACCCTCAAAAAATTCAAGTAAAAAAATAAAAAGGGGGGATTCCCCTAAAAAAATATTCCTCTTCCTTTCTCCCAAAGACTATCTAAATCTATGAAAAACATTGATAATGAGATTTATGAAGAAATAATGGATACATTTATAAAGGTTCATGTTAACATTCCGTTACTCAAAGTAGTTAAACAAATCACCTTCTATGCCAAATTTCTTAATGAGATTTTCACCCAAAGACATCGACTGAAGGAGAATGAGAGAGGAAGCTTGGGAATAAATTTCTCATCCTTAATACATCCAATAATTCTAACCAAATTAAAGTATATGGGAACTTCTATGATGCTTTTCACTATATGGGATACCTTTATTTCTAATGCAATGCTATATTTGGGTGCTTCAATTAATTTATTGCCTTACTCTGTGTACACTCCTCTATAAGTTGTAGAGCTTCAACCAATGGGCATCATCATGGAACATTCCAACAAGAGAACAGCACAACCATCCTGAGTGATCGAGGAAGTCCTCGTAAGAGTGAAGAACCTCATCTTCCTTGTAGACTTATACATTATTAAGATAGAAAATACCCGAACCTAAGGACATGATCCTCTTATAAATGGGAGGAAATTACTGAAAATAGAAAATAAAATCATCAATGTTCACAATGGTACATTTTCCATGGAGTTCGGTAGAGAAAATATATGTTTTAATATCCTTGATGCGATGAAGCACCCCCATAGAAGAGAACTCCACTCTTCCCATTTATACGGTGGATGTGATCTCTAATGACATACAGACACACACAATTCTCTCTTAAACCTACATTTTGATTCATTTTACTCTTCCTCAATGTTGTATTATTTGAGTTTTGATTCATATTTTCAGTTTTGTGTGGGTTCAAAAATGTTAAAATTTTGTTATTTAGTTAAAGAATGTGTTCTTTCTGAGGTACCCATGACCATAGATGATTCTACAAATCTCCTTTCCATAGATTCTCTTTTATTAAATAATAAACATGAGCATATAGACAGTTTCACAGTCCTCACTCCCCCTAAATCACCTCCCTAAATCCAAACACCATCGATGTTAGAATTAAAACCACTTCCATCAATTTTAAGTTATTCATATCTTGAGGGTATTAAACAATTTCCCATCATTATTTCCAATATCCTCTCTCCAAAGATGGAATCAAAATGGCTTCTTATTTTTAGAGAGTGTAAAAAGGAAATACGATGGACATTGATTGATATTTTGGGGATTATCCCATCTATTTTTATGCACCATATACTTATAGATGATTATGTTAATTCTGTAAGGAAATCATAACACCGGTCGAATCCCACTCTCCTTGAAGTGGTAAAATTAAATGTCAAAAAATTAATTTCTTCTTAGAACATTTATCTTATACCTGATATTAAATCAGTTAGCCGAGTGAAAATTGTTCATAAAAAACTGGAATAAAAGTAGTGTCAAATTAAAGGAATGAATTGGTTCTAATACATGAGAAAAATAGTTGGAGAGTCTGTATTAACTACCATCGACTGACGAAAGACACAAAAAAGGACCACTTTCCACTACCTTCCATTACCAAAATTTTATAAAGAATATGTGGTAAGTCCCATTATTTTTTATGGCTATTTGGGTTATTTTCATATCCATATATACCCCAAGGATCGAAAAAGAAAAAATTTACCTTCCCATTCAACACATTTACTTATAGAATTATGCCTTTTGGTCTATGTAATTCTCATAGTACTTTTTAGAAATGTATGTTGATTAATTTTTGAGGACCTTAAGAATTGTATGGAAGTTTTTATTGAGGATTTCATTGTTTATTAAACACAATTTGATTACTATTTGTAACACATGGGTTATTTCCACCATTGTTTCATTGAAAAGGATCTCATATTAAATTATGAGAAATTTCATTTCATTGTTGGGTAGGGGAAAATTCTTAGGAACATTATTTCAAAAGAGGGAAATCAAGTGAAAAAATAAAAAATTTAATTATTTTCTTCCCTTCCATATCCAAAATTAGCTCGTGAGGTTCATTCCTTCTTGGGCCATGCTGTTTTTTACCACTGATTCATTAATGACTTTAGTAATATCTCACATCCATTGTCTCTATTATTGCAAAAGGTTTCCGAATTTTTTTGATAAAAATATGGAGGATTAATTCAACTCAGTAAAAAAGAATATCACATCATCCCCATAATCCAACCACCAATGTGGTATCTCCCCATAAAACATATATGTGATGCCTCTAACATTACGGTTGTGGAACTTTTGTAAAAAAAGATTGAGAAGTCTCCCCATGTAATTGCATGTACCTCATATACCCTTGACCCTGCCCATGAAAACTACACCACAACTAAAAAATAGCCCCTTTATATTATTTTTTCTATAGAAAAAAATTCACAACATGTAAGGTTAAAAAAAATTTCCTTTATCATAATTCTACCCTTCATTTTCTCCTAAAGAAACCTGAAGATGAGCCCCAACTCATATAATAGATGTTTCTCCTCTAGGAGTTTGACCTTGAAATTTATGATTATACAGAAGTATAAAATGTTTTACTTGACCACATTAGAAGTATTTCCCCACCACTAGACCAGTGTTTTGAATCATCGCACTACATTGGAAATTCCTTCCTCATGATAACCTTTGTAATGTTGTGGATCATACACCCTAGTATGAAAATATTCTTAATTTTCTGGCAGCATCTATGGTCCCCCTAGATTTAATCACTTCACAATCCTAGATATATAAGAATTAATCCTCGTGGTACATTGGTGATGACCCATATTCGTGGAGGATTTAAATTGACCACGTTTTTCGTCATTGTGTCCTGAACCATGAGTTAACTTCTATTTTGAGCTTTTACTACACTTTGGCTTATGGGGCCAATTTGGCTCCCAACGTATATCTCAAAAGATCCTTTACTCAGGAATTAATTGTCCAACATTGTACAGAGGAGCTCATTGGTTGTGTAAGTCATGAACATGATGTAAATTCACTTAGAATATCTCCAAACGGAATGAAAATACCCAACAGACCATGTTATTTTGTGAGATCTTCGATGCATTATGAATTTACTTCATGGGTCGTTTTCCAAATTCATTTGGATTTTTGTAGATCTTACTACATAATTAATACATGTGTAAATGGGTGGAAGAAATGGCTATTAGGACATTGGCTCTCAAGTAGTTTTTAATTTTGTAAGGTCCCAAATTTTCAATAGGTTTGGTTTTCTAAGATTCACCATTAGTGACCAGGGTTCACATTTTTTCAATCATAACATAAAAATATTTCCCCATATGTATGGATTTTTGTATAAATTCTCCATTTAATATCACCCCAAAACTGATATAAAATCATAAATATAAAATCATGAAGTTAAGAAAATCATGGAAAATGGTATAACCAAATAATAAATATTGCATTTTTCACTTGGTTGATGAACATTGGGAATACCATAAATCTTTTAAAACCTCGTTCAGAATATCACCATACAGGATTTTGTTTGGAAAGGATATTCACCTCCAAGTGGAGGTAGAAAATCATTAATATTTGGTTGTTAAACAATGTAACCTGAATCTTTCAGATGCATGTGAGAATAGGAATATGCATATTCAAGAGATGGAAGAAATTATATGTGATGTATATGAGAACTATCGAATCCATAAAGAAAAGGAAAAGTCTATCCATGATGGTATGATTCATCATTGAATGTTTCATATCGGTGAGAATGTCCTCATGTATAATTCTAGGAAAAATCTTCACCTAGATAACCATCATTACCAATGGATCGATCCTTATATTGTTACCGATTTTTATCCTTTTTATGTTATACATGTTTTCCATGAGAAGAGTGGACAAAGGATTAATATCAATGGGAAGAGGTTTAAACACTTCTATGAGGGTTTTCTAAAGAATATCATGGATAAAATCCATCAAATGAATTCAATATATGACACCAATTTGTAGGATGTCCCTTCTCGTTACCTTTATTTATATTTCTATTTATTTAAACTCCTTTCATTGAGGAAAATGTAATATTTAGGTGTGGGTTAGGGTTACATGTTATTGTTAGGATTAAAAAAACAAAAAAAAAAACAAAAAAATGTGTATTCATTTTTTATTTAATTTTATTTATGTTATGTTTTTAGATAAAAATTGATATTAGAAAGAATATCCAAAATCATTTTTCATACGTGAGTCGATTGGGTGGAAAATTGCATTGTTTTTGGACAAATGTTTTTTAAATAAATTTTGATATGGAATTTATTTTGAATTTGTATTTTTAAATCATTATTAGGTGTCTTAATGGATTTTTTAATCCCATGCTTAATTATCATTGTATAATATTTTAATCCCATACCTGAAATACATTATAATCTCATTACTCTATATTCTTCCTTTTTTTCACTTTCTTGACAGTCTTGGGTCATGTTGAGAAACTAGAACTTTTTTTGATTCTTTTTGAATCTATAAGATTCAAGTGTTCTACATTCATGATAGAGGTCATTGTTCATTAAAAATCACCTCATAAAATTACATTCTATTTCTTCCCACCATGAAATTTTACCCTTATCAAGCCTTAGAGGCCATGAAATTCCTATTAGTTAGAAACATTATAGGATAATTTATCTCTATGTATCTATATATTGTTTAAATTCTTGTTTTAATTTCAACTATTATTAGGGAGAGGGTGTTTCTATGGGAATTGTTGGGAAATAATTATTTTCATGGGTTGATAGAAAAGGGTCCAACATTTTTTGGGTACTAGGTCTACAAACCATATTATATGATTTTGTTTTACATGTTTCCTTATTTATCTCAAAAAAATTGTACATTAATAATATAGTTGTGTACATAAAAAAGAATAGAAAAAAAGAAAAAATGGAGAATAGAGGATGGTTACTCATTATTATTCACTATTTGTTTCTAACCCGCAAAATTGGGAAATGGGGATAGTGAGTTAGAAGTGAAACACTTTTGAGGCATTGAGTGTGTACATTCATTGTGAACAGTTGCTAAATTTCTACATGTTTTGAAATTAAGAGATTAAATGCTCCTCTTTTGCCTCATATTTTCTAACATTAAATCTTACCAACACTTGAACCTCATAAAAACCTTTTGGAAGTCCTCTTAAGTAAAACACTAGTTTATTTTAGTAGAGAAATTATAATTTTATCAATAATATTGTAAGATCACATGAACATGGGGAAAATAGAATAACTACACTTTTATATCATCCTTGTGTGAAGAGGGAAAATTTCTAGGTGAGGTAGGTTGCGATAAGTTTCATGGGTGAACAAATAAATTTGAATAAATTTTAGTCTAAGAGAAGAAAAATTATTGGAAAATTAATTTCATAAATGATACAAAACGAATTTCATTTCAAGAGAAACATGGAGATTTTCTAACCATTTATTTAGGAATGGGACATGATTTAGATATTAGACTTTTCCTATGAGTACAGTGTTTTAGGTGTGGGGGTGTGATATCACAGTGATATAACATTTTTTCACCCATATACTTTTGTATTACATTGTTTATGTGATTAAGAATCCCATTATTATATCTTTTTCACTCAATTTGTTTTGAATTCATTTGTTGAAAACATGATTCAATGATTCAATTTCACAATGGCCCAATTTGAAAGTAGTTCAATGATTATGTCTTATCATTAACTACATTGATCCAAATGTTGAAATTATTTTATATTTGATTCTGTAGATATTTTTATTCAATTCATATACTTCTGAAAAAGGATAAATTTGAGAATAAAGGGTTCAAACATGGCCTACGATTGAAGACATTATGAGTGATACAACTTGGACCACCCTTCTATATTTGGTCCATAACTAAGGTATCATAACTCCAATTAGGTTTTTTCAACATTCATTGGATATCAAACTCTATTTCCCACATATTAGTAAAATTTCATAACATTTTCTTGTAATTTTTTCATCCAAACATCTAGATAAAGAAGGAGTAAAAATTCTTTCTTGAATAGCTACCTATCCCTTTAAAACTTGACTACTTTTTGTGGAAATTTTTATGTAATTGTCCATAAAATCACTTCTCCCCAAAATTATCATATTTTTCATGACTATGGGTAAGGGTGAGTGTAATTTGATATCTCTCTTCTTCCATTTTCATCCTCTTCTTCCTCATCTACGTCTAAGTATCTTGTTGATCAATTTGGGATGTTCTTAGTTGTAATCGTGAGCTCCAATCTTGTAACCATTGAGAGATAATTTGATTTTTAATATATTGTTATCCATTTATTTATATTAATTTTATATTTACTATATTTTGAAATAATACAAATCTAAGTAACAATAATCCTCATGCTTCCATGCATAAATCAGATCTCATGATGATTTGACTGTGGTTTCCTGTTTCTCAACTTTTCCTTTCGTGAGTGTGAAAACAGATTGTATCGGTTGATAAAATATTGAAAATTTATCCCATGAAAATGAATTTTTTTTTCATGTAGAAATATTATCATTGATTCAAATATGCTCATCTCATCAGGTCGTTGATGTGATTCCTTGATTGGGTTCTGTTTTTACATCGATTTACGTTTGTTGATTTTGAGTGGTCGCTGATAATCAATATCATTGATCAATATAATTCTAGGTGGTAAACTATTAAAAAATAACATAACACATTGGTTTAGTATGTATAAAATATGTAATCAATAATCCTTCCCATTCCCTTAAGTGCGATGATGGATTGAGCATCAAGGGATACTCACATGGTTTGATCAGAATTTATCCAACCAATTTATCTCAATTAGTAATATAGTTTAAATTTTTATTTTAAAATCATAAAACCCCAAGAATTCTATAATCACAATACCCTTTTATTATCATATACACAAGCTTCAATTTGAATTAATGATCTAAGGATCCATCAGGAGACAACCTAGGGTTCCTTTTATACTTCAAAAATCCTACTAAAAATAAACATATAATTTGATCTGATTGTAAACATGATAATTTTTTGGCAAAATTTATAGAGATAAAATATATTTTTTCCATTTTATTTATTTTTATATTTCTTTATTTCGTACTCATTTCAATATTTTCCCCCTTCCCTCTTGTTTGTTTTTATTTTTATTTTTTATTTTTTTGTATTTGTGTGTGTTTATTCTCCTCTCTATATTCTATTTTTATCTCTCTAATTATATAGTATAAAATTATATTTTATTATATATTTTAATTAATATTAATTCATTTATTTTTATTTATCTACCATAAAAAAGAATAATCAAACAAAAAAAATTATACTAGACATTATTGATTCATGAAAAGATATGCCAAAGAAACACTGCTTGCATTTGACCATAAAATTGAAAAGTCACTTCACTATAAAATTAGTTCATATAGAGTAGGAAATTCAAGTAACACTGAGGTACCCCTTTTGGATCCACAAGTGGTCCAAAACCTGTCAAAAATTTAAGCAAATGAAACCCCATAAATCATGACTGCAAATAACCAGACATAAAAGAACTGGCCACCCAGGATGTGGAGTACCAACCCATGTATATCTAATATCCTAAGGAAGCGGCCAAATTGGAGATGATATTGGGCCTCATCCACCTTCTTCTTAAATTCCATGGTCTTCTCAATGATGACCCACATAAGATTCTCAAGTATTTTCACATAGTGTGCTCCAGCATGAAACCCCAAAATGTGTATGAGGACCACATAAAGTTTAGGTCTTTCCCTTTATCGCTCTGTTTTGTAGAAAAATACTAGCTATATTATCTTTCTACCACAATTGGGGGATGGAATGACCATAAAAAACTCTTTCTAGATAATTTTTTCCCCACCTCCCACACTGCATCAATTAGAAAAGAAATTTGTAGAATTATGAAATAACAAAGAGATACCTTTCATGAATATTGGGAGAGATTAAAAAAACTTTCCTAAATTTTCCCCACCACCAGATTAGTGAAAAATAACTAATTCAATACATATATTAGGGACTTGTCCCCCTGGATCATGGAATTATATGTGCTGCAGCTGGTGGTGTTTTAGTTGATAAAACTTATTCTGCTACTTGTGAATTAATACTAAAACATGTATAAAAATAAACTACAATTTGGTAGATGAGCAATTACACCAAGTCGAGGAGTTCATGAGTTAATTCATTAATCCCTAGAGAAAAAGTTAGATAATGAACTTGATTAGATTCATAGCCTTATAAGACAATTATCTTGGGTATAAGGTAATCCACATTCTTCTTATGTTCCATTGCATTGTCGTATTTTCTCTGATAACACTCAATTATCGGACCAGTGTCCGCAACTTCTTGATTCATCTGAGTCTTGTGTGGCTGTATTCCATGGGAATCCTTTTTATCTAGCACCACCCTTAACATAATAACAATTAAGTCCAAATCCAAAACTCAGGTGGAAATCACAATCATGGTAATAGCAAGAAGGCAACTGGAGCTACCCTAAACAGATTTGGTATCAACAAGGTCAAGGCAAGAAAACATATTATCCTTCATTATTTCAACCCAATCCTCCTCCTACCATATCTAAACCATGCCTCAAGGATATGGTGAAGAAAATGGAAACCTTGAACCTTAAGTTCTAACAAACCACACAATCGGCTATTCAATACCTAAAAACTCAAGTGGGATAATTGGGAAACCCCATTGGTGAGATTAAGATTTAAGTTTCTGGAAAACTACCACCCCAACCCATTACTAATCCGAAGTACAAGGGTAAAATATGTGAAATTACACTTCATAGTGGTAAAGAATTTTCTTCTTCTACTGATTCTACCCAACAAGTAATTCCCTCAATTGAAAACTATATTTCCTTACCCTCAAAATATTCAAGTAAAGAAAACAAAAGTCAAAAAGGGTAAACAATTTATCTTTGATGATTTCCATCAACAATATATTCCTCTTATATACCTGAAATACTCTAAATCTAAGAAACAAATTGACAATGATATAAATAAAGAAATAGTAAATACATTTAAAAAATGTTAATTTTAACATTCTATTATTGGATATTGTTAAACAAATATCTCACTACACCAAATTTCTACAATATATTTGCACCCATAAATAGTGACAAAAGGGGAATAAAGGAGTCAACCAGAGATGGAAGGTCTCATCCTTAATACAGCCAGCAATGCCAACCAAATTCAAGGATCTAGACACTTTATTGATACCATGAACCATATAAGAGACCTTATTTTTTGATGGAATTCTATATTTGATTGTTTCAATTAATGTAATGCGTTTATCTATGTACACTTATCAATAAATCAAAGATATTCAACCAATAGGCATCATCATGAAACTTTTCAATCAGAGAAAAAAAGACCCATCCAGAGGGATTTATTATGTCCTCATAAGAGTTTAGAACATCATCTTCCTAGACTTTTACATTCCTGATATGGAAGATACTTGAACCAAAGTACATGCTCATATCATATTTGGGAGCGCATTCCTCAAAACAACAAAGATGATGATCATTTTTTATAGTGGTACATTGTCCACGGAGTTTGGTGGAGAAAAGTTATATATTAATATCCTTAATGACATAAACACCCTATTGAATAATACTCCACTATTGTTATCTATTATATGAAAGATCTCTCTAATGACACACACATACACAAAATTCTATTCTCACCCCACACTCTGATTCATTTTCCTCTCCTTCACCCTTATATTATTTGAGTTTTGATTCCCGTTTTGAGTGTTGTGTGGGTTCAAAAATATGTAAATATTTTTCTTTAATTGAAAAAAACTTCATTCTGAGGTACCCATGACCGTCGATGATTCAGAAAATATAAATTTCATATATTGTTTTTTCTTAGATAATAAAAATGAGCTGATAGAAAGTTTCGTGGACCTCACTCCCCCTAAATCCTCTAACTCAATCCAAAAAACTCAAGTGATGTAATTAAAACACCTTACAACTAGTTTAAAATATTCTTATCTTGAGGGAATTTACCTATTACACAGCTTTATTGACAATAAACTCTCTCCGTAGAAGGAATCAAAACTACTTGATCTTTTGAGAGAGTGTAAAAAGGTGATAAGATGGACATTTTTTGATATTCCTGGGATTAGCCCATCTATTTTTATAGACCATATACTTAAAGATGATTAGTTTAATCTTATAAGGAAATAAAAAACAAGTTGAATCCCACTCTCCTTGAAGTGGTCAAATTGTATGTTAGTTAATTGTTTTCTATTGGGATAATTTATCATATTTGATAGTAAATGGATTAGCCGAATTAAAATGTTTCCTAAAAAACTAAAATAACAATAGTTTCAAATGAAAGAAATCAATTGGTTCAAACATGTTTGTAAGATAGTTGTGAAGTCTTTAATGACTACCTTCGACTAAATCATGCCACACAAAATAACTAATTTCCTCTACCTTTCATTGAAAAATGTTATAAAGACTTTATGGTAAGTCCCATTATTATTTCCTTCATGAATATTATGTTTATTTTCAACCTCATATATTCCTTAAGGATTAATAAAATAAAACATTTATCTTTTTATTGGGCACATTTACATACAAAAGGATGTCTTTTTGCCTATGTAATGCTTCGAGTACATGTCAGCGATGTATGTTGAGTATTTTATAGAGTGCATTCAGAATTACATGGTAGTTTTTATTGATGATTTCACGATTTCTGGAAGTTCCTTTGATGACTGTTTAGCACACCTAAGTTCATTCCTCTACTATTGTATTGAAATATATATCATATTAAATTATGAAAAATCTCATTCCATGGTTGAGTATGGGATAATTATATGGAAAGTTATATCAAAAGAGGTAATTCAAGTGGATAAATCTAAAATTGAATTAATTTCCTCCCTTCCATATCCAATTTTTCTGTGATATACTATCTTTCTTGGGACATGCTGGTTCTTATCACAAATTCATTAAAGAATTTAGTAATATCTCACTTCCTTTGTCTCGATTATTGCAAAATGATTCAAAAAACTTTTTTGATAAAAATTTTGAGTATGATTTCAATTTACTAAAAAGTAGTCTCACATAATAAATCATAATAAAACTAAAATGGTGGGATATCCCCTTCTAAATTATGTGTCACTCCTCTAAATTTGTAGTTGGGGTAGCTTTATCACAAAGGGTTGAGAAGTATCCTCACGTCATAATGTATTCTTTGAGTACCCTTTTTCCTACCAAATAAATATACACCAGCACTGAAAAATAACTCCTTTATATTGTGTTTTCATTGGAAAAAATATGTTTTTATATTATCATTTCAAAAATCATTGTCTTTTCTGATCATTTTGCCCTTTATTTTCTCCTAAAGAAACCTTAATCAAAGCCCCACCTCATATGGCGGATGCTCCTTCTCAAGGAGTTTTACCATGAGATTCATGATAATAGAAGATTGTAAATTTTTTTAGCTTACTATATTAGTAAGATTTCCCCAACACTGGACCACCATGTTGACTCACCCCTCTAAATTGGATAATTCTTCTCTCATGAGGTCCTTTGTGATGTTCTAGACTGTACCACCTAATATGCAGATATTTATAATTTTATGGAAACATATTGGGTACCCACTAATTTCAACACATCACAATACCATATAATTAAGCATGAATCATGATGGTACATTTTGGATGAACCATATTTGTGGAGTATTTTTAGTGACCAAGTTGTTTGTATGTTTTTCCTTTACCATGAGTTTGCCTCAGTATTGATCTTTTGTCACACTTTGTCTTCTGGGGTCCACATTGGCTCCCAAAATAAAGCTTGAAAGGTCCTTAACTCTATACTTTATTGGAAAATATTGTATAGATATGCCCAAAAGTTATGTAAGTCATGCACACGATGCAAATTCACCCAGAATATCACCAATAGGAATGAAATTCTCCAACAACCCATGTTATTTTTGTGAGATCATTGATGCATGGTGCACTGACTTCATGGGGAATTTTACAATTTCATTTGTATTTGTGTACATGTTTCTAGTTGATGACTAAGGTTATAAATTAGTAGATGAAAAGGCTACCTAGATCGACAAATCTCAAGGGGTTATTGATTTTGTGAGGTCCCAGATTTCTAGTAGGTTTGGTTTTCCAAGATTCATCATTAGTGACTAGGGTTCATATTTTTTCAATCATAATATGGAAAATATGCTACATAAATATGGGGATACTCATATAGTTTCCACAACATATCACCCCCAGACTAAAGGATAATCAGAAATCTCAAATTAGGATGTTATGCGCATCTTGGACAAAATTGTACAATCCAATAAGAAAGATTGTAGTTTGTGCATGGATGATGTACTTTTGGTATATCATTCTACTTTTAAACCCTTAATAATAATGTCACCTTGTAGGATTGTGTTTTTAAAGGCTTGTGACCTCCCAGTGGAGGTAGAACACCATTCATATTGGGGTGTTAAACAATGCAATAGAAATTTTTTAGATGTAGGTGAATATAGGAAGCTACAGATTCAAGAGTTGGAAGAAATTTGACCTGATTGATATAATAACTCTTGAATCTATAAGGAGAAGAAAAAGGTTATCCATGATGGGATGATTTTTTAGTAGATTTCTCTTTTTGTTGATAAGTTCCTAATGTATATTTCTAGGATAATGCTCTAGCAAGGTATTCTTTTTTCCTGATGACTCGGTACTTATATTATTACTGATGTTTACCATTTTGGTGTTATACAAGTTTTACTTGAGAAGAGTTGATAGAGGTTTACTGTCAATAGGTAGAGGCTCAAACACTTCTATGAGGATTTTACAATGCATCTAAAAGAGAAAATATAAATTATAGTCTCCATATATGAAACCACTTAGTAAGTTATCCCTTCTCCCTAACTTTATTTTTTTGTCTATTATTTAAACAAATTCTATTGAGGATAATGTAATTTTTAGGTGTGGGGGAGGGAGAAATGTCATAGTAATTATTAAAAAAACAAAAAAAGTATTTTAATTTATTTTCGTTTTATTTTTATTGTGTTTTTTGAGAAACATTAATATTAGAAAGAATATCCAAAATCATTATTGATTCTTGAGTCTATTTCTGGAAAAAATACATTATTTTTGGGGAAAAACTTTTCAAATTAATGTTGATATGGAAAATTTTTCTAGATTTCGTATGTTCAAATCATTTAAAAGTGTTTTAATGTATTTTTGAACCCCATGCCCCATTATCATAGTCAAATATTTTAATCCCTTACCAAAGAGACATTATAATCCCTTTCCTACATATTATTCATTTCAATCACTTTCTTGATAGTCTTGGGTCATGTTAAGAAACTAGAAAATTCCTTAATTCTATTTGACTCCATAGGATTCAAGTGTGCTATATTAATAATATAGGCCAATGTTAATTAAAAAAACCCCTCGTACAATTAAACTCTAGTTTTCCCACCTTATCATTTTATCTTTATTAAGGCTTAGAGACCATAGAATGCCTATTAGGAAGTCTCATTGCCGGATAATTTATCCCTATGTATTCATATCTTATGTACATTCCTGTTTTATATTCAATAAGTGTAGGGATAGGGTGTTTCCAAGGGAATTATAGAGAAATAATCATTTTTATGGGTTTATAGAAAAGCTTCCTACATTTATTTTGGTTATTGGATATACAAAACATATTATATCATTGTAATATACATGTTTCCCTATTTATCTAAAAAATCAATATATATAATATTGGTTTGTACATAAAAAACAAATGAAAAGGAAAAAGTGGAGAAAAGTGGATGTTTACTCATTATTATTCACTTCATGGTTGTTAACCACAATAATTGACAATGGGGATAGTGAGTTGGAATTGAAACACTTTTGAGGGGTTTAGTGCGTACCTACATTGTGAACACTTTCTGAATTTTGACATGTTTTGAACTTCAGATATTGAACACTCCTCTTCTACCATAGATTTTTTAAAATTAAATCCTACCAAACATTGAACCTCAGAACACACCTATTTCAAGTCCTATTGAGTAGAACACTAGTTTATACAAATAGATATCTTACAATATTATCAATCATATGGTAAGATTACATTAACTCTTAGAAAATATCCTAACTTCACTTTCATATGTTTCTTGAGTGAAGAGGGAAAATTTATAGGTGTGGTAGGTGGCGATATGTTGCATGGGTGAACAAATTAATTTGATAACATTTAAATGTGAGGGAAGAAAAAATATGTTAAAATGGATTTCATAAACTATAAATGATGAATTTCATTTCAAAAGAAACATGGAATTTTTATCACATTGATTTAGTAATGGGACATGATTAGGATATTGGACTTTTCCTATAAGTACAGAGTTTTAGGAGTGGGGGTGTGATCACATGGTGATATAACATATTTTATCACCCTTATACTTGTGTGTTACATTTTTATGGGTTTAATAATCCCATTATTAAATAATTTTACACTCAATATTTTTTTTGATTCATTGTTAAAAGAATCTTAAAAGATTCAATTTCACAATGGTCCAATTTGAAATAAGTTCATTGATTTAGTCATATCACTAACTACCCTAATCCAAATGTTAAAATTAATTTTATTAGGATTATATGGCCATTTTGAGTCAAATCATAATACTGTGGCAAATTATTAATGTGAACATAATCTTCCCAAATGTGGCCTACAATTGAAGGCATTATGGGTGGGCTAGATTGGACGACCCTTCTATATTTAGGTCATAACTCAGGCCTCAAGACTCGAACTGTGCTGATTGGACCTCCATTGGATAGCCAACTCTAGAAAGCACCTATTACCCAAATTTCATTACATTTAAACGCATTTTGTTTAGTAAAACATCCTGATTAAAAACGAGTAAATTTTATTTCATGAATAGTTACCTATTCCTTTAGACATTAGACAATTGTTTGTGGAAATTTTGATGTAATTGTCCATAAAATCACTCCTAAACCATATTATAATATGTTTCACGATCAGGGGTAAGGTTGAGTCTAATTTTAGAGCTATATTGTTTCATTTTAATCCTATTCTTCATCATGTACATCTATTTCTGTTAGGGATCAATTTAGGGGGTGTTCTTTATTATAATATTGAGTTTCATGCTTGTAACCATTGGAAGGTAATTCATTTTCTAGGTTTGTAGACTATTTTTATTAATTTATTCCATTTTATTTTTTATCCTTGTTTGATATAAAAAAATAATATAACAATAATATTCATTCATCCATTCATAAATTGGATCTTGTGATGATTTGAGTGTGGTTGCCTCTTTACTCACCTTTTCCTTTTAGGAGCGTGTGAACAGATTATGTCAATTGATGGAATACAGAAGCTTGAACCCATGAATATTAATGTTATTTTATTATTTAAATATTATCATTAACACAAATTTGGTCTTCTCATCAAACTATTTATGTGATGCCTTAACTGATTTCAATTTTTACATTGATTCAAGTTCAGTGATTTTGAGCAGTCTCTGATAATCAATATCATTGATTGATCAAATCCTAGGTGGAAACCTAGTATGTAATCACATAACGCACTGGTTTCAATGTTTATAAATCAAGTAATTAATTATTCTTTCCATTCCTTTGATAGCGATGATAGATTGATCATCAAGGGACACTCACCCGGGTTGATCATTATTTCTCCAACCGGTTTATCTAGCATAGTAATATAGTTTAAATTTGTGTTTTAAAATCATCATCCCCAAAGTTTTCCATAATCAAATTACCCTTTTATTTCCATAAACATAATCCTCTTCTTGAATTAATTATCTAAGGATCCATTGAGAGATTACCTAGGGTTCCTACTATATTATAGAAATTCTAGTTAAAAATAAACATTTAATTTGGCGTTCATGACAACACATTCACATGTCCCTAAAGTATGAAAGTATCTATCATTAATCATCGGTCCTTTAGAGACTCCACTTGATCAAACTTCCACTCAATTATGTTAATATAGACCTCAACATCTCGGGGGGGGGGGGGCTCTATTGCCTTGGAAGGATGGATGATGTTGTAGTTAGAATCCTTAAACATAATCAATTATTTTTTCTAGAAACTTCTCCACCTCAAAAAGTCACTATGTCAAAAAAATCATAGTTGAATCTATATAAATAGCTTGAGAGTGTATGGGAGAATCCTCTATTTCATCCCACATACTTCTAGTGGTGGAATAAGGGTGTTTTCTCTAATGGCATAATTTTTAACTACATCCACTGGTGGTCCCTTTAGATTTCATCTAGGTGTAATTATCTATAATATTTAACATGAACTTAGAAGAACAATATTTTCTTACTTATGATATCTGCTTGAGTATTCTATAGACATACATAGATGATTCCCATATTAAGACAAATCCTAGGAGGCCTCCCATAGTTATACTGTATATCCTTCCTAGTAATACCCAAGGCATATGCCTTGTCCTCTATACATCCGTGTTAGTCACAATAATATATATATATATATTAAAATAAAACAAGAATGCTCATGTTTGAGAAATATAGATGTTAATATAAATATATCATGGAATTATAGATCAAGACATTAAATTAAATAAACTACCATAGATAGAAAGAAACATAAATATCTAACATTGAATCCCATTTTCCTAATCATGATGGATGAATGCACCCTAATCCCATAAATTGTAAGAAGAAAATATACTCAGAATCAATATGAAGCAATAAATCCATAACCATAATAGTAGTCCCATCACTGGTAACATGGTGTTTCGTCACATAAGAGTTGTCCAAGAACTTACATGACAACCTTACCATTGTTCCACCCAGCCTAAATCTATTTTACCTTACCCCAAACATAGTCAATAATAAATGAAAAGGAAAACCTCATTGTATATATCATTGTAATTCCCTAACTCGAATCACCTGGTCCGGGTCAGAGTGTTATATATCCTCAAGAACACCTCCCCTTGTTATGATGATTCCAGTTATCAGTCAGGGTATGAATGGTGTAGTGGGGATACTATACACTCAGTATCATGAAATACATCATAATCAAATATCTAATTGAGTAATAACTCAAAATGTCAAAATGAAACTAAATAATTACAATTATATAACAGATTACATGTCAGTTATCAGAGAGTTATAGAAGTCATAAACCAACGACCCCTAATAATGAAAGTAAAATAAAGTATAATTAAAATAAAAAAATAAAGACCCCATGACATCACTCCATCGTATATCTTGCTTCCACCTATGGACACCAAGATCCTTCCCCTCAACTCCCTATAAATTGTGCCTTCCCATTTCCTAGATATGTCTCAATAGAAGTGTCACATAACCTCATGCTCACCTTCTCATATTTATGAGGTTTCCTCCTGGTTATGATTTTATGAATGGTATAGTGGAGATACTATACCCTCACTACCAATTCATACATCATAATGATATGAAGAATATAGTAATAATTTAATAGTATATAATTAAGATAAATAATTACAATTATATAATATATGACATGTTAGGTATCATAAATTCTTACAGGTAATAAACCAAAGAACCCTAATGTTTAATGTTAACCAAAATATGGTCAAAATAAGAGAAAAAAATTAACTAAACACTTAATCACTCTAAATTCTATACTGTTACCACCTCTAAACACCAAGATATATCTCCTTGGATTTCTTTCATTGGTCCCTTGCCCTATCCTGGATCTATGGTCATGAAGTCTACACATGCATCAAGATTTCCTTATAGGGTATGATTATAAACCCAAAAGGACACAACCATTGAGTCCTTATTATAAGTTCACATGCATAAGTGGTGTAATAAAATTTAATAAGTAAATTAATATGTAAACAACAATCAATCATATGTTGATAATGCATGAACGAACCAAGCCTCTATAAACCCTGGTCATACATATTTCTTCTCTATTCTGGAAGAATGAACATAAATAATGTCAAGTTATTTATTTTTCTATTACCCACCACATAAATCCTTAATTAGACACATTTCCACCTTGTTTTGGGTTATGCAATAGGGTCATCAAGCCCAGTCTCTATCACGGATTAGGCCTCAGGCCATCATACATCATCCGTACCTTGGGTTAGGCCACATGACCATCATATCCCTCCACATTCAAGGTTATATCCTCGTGGTTGTTGTAACCCTACCCCATGTCTTGGTCCATCATCATCATAATCACGCATCACACATGCTCTTTCTCTATGGTCTTTCCAAGGCATGACAGTCCATCAGTCACTTGCTACTAAAAAAAACCTTTACAGGTAATAAATTCACACATAATATGGAATATAATGTTTAGGCACAGACAAAACATATCAATCATGAGTCTCAGTTGACACACACACACATGTAATAATTATTGAGCATGGGTCATGGGATGCACATGCACATGCATGTGATTAATATCAAAATTGGGTCTCATGGGTTGTAGATGCACAAACATGTGATCAATATCGAGGAAAAGACTATATATGATAGATTTACATGGTAAGGAACTTTGTAACTCAATAGTTACGGGACAAAAATTCCAATAATCACTACCCAGTATGAGCCTCACTTTCCAATTCCTTAATGAGAATCACTAGAATAAATGATTCTTTGGATGATGAAGAATCCTGAAGAAAATGTGTTCATTGGGTCAATATTTCACCAAATAGATGTCATTAACCTACAACACATTATCATTAATCAAATATATCTTCATATACAACATGGGATATCCATATTCCATGACCATTTCCCCTTAGCAGGTGAAGTATGGAGTGAAATACAAATAATAAGGGAGAAAAAAAATAGAATGGCTGAGTAACTCACTAAGAATCTTCAAGAGTTGATCCTACAATATCATGTATGAAGATAATAGTTTACGTTTTATAATTGGTCTTAAATATCCCCTATATACACATAATGTTCAAGAAGAAAGGATGGTAAATAGTTGGGTTTGAGGAGACTAGGGAACTTATAGGCAATCTAGGAAAACAGGCATCACAACATGGTACATTGAGCCACAATAGAATGGGTCCCAAATTAACAATGACGACGGTGAAAAGAAGATGTTTATAAGATAATGGTTCATGGTCAAAAATGTTTTCAAATCCTACAACATGTCTAATGATGAGATCCTATAATCTCATGAAAGGGGATATGGGGCAATGGAAATTACCACTCTAGAGCCTCCAAGCCCTCATATGAACACCATATCACAACCACACACCATAGTGCAATGATACCAAATTTGAATAAGTATCCAAAAATATACCTTATATTAATTCACATCCTAACTCACACTCTCTAATGAAACAAAAAAAGACAAAAATAACCATAAAACTTCTTTACATGCCATAGTTCCCCAATTAAGACATAGCCATAACCTCTTTAGCGCAGAATATTCACCATATCGTAGAATCCAATTACATCTAAAAAATATGTTCAACTTCCCTATTTATCCCCTAAAATCAACATTAGGTTATTCATTCAAAAATGAAAAACTCAAACTCAACATGATTGAAGAAAATAATCCAATAAACAAAATTTAACACACCTTAAAATACATGGTGCGTTATAGAAAACTAGAATGTCATGTGCATGCATAAGTCAGACACCTGACATTTTCTAGTGCATTTTCACCTAATTTTTCTTATAATATGACCTTAAAATATATGTAATAATAGTCTTGGATGAAAGAACATAAAATGATTCCCATTTTCCATATCACATGGAATTAAAAGTGTCAACATTCCCTATCCCATGGTTTTTAAACTATGACCACGAACTATGTGGGATTTTGATTCCCCTCCCATGGATACATAAGAATCCCCTTTCATGGACCGAATCCAAAAAAACTCACCTCCCACTGGTAAAAAGATAAATGAATTATTTGTTAAACTGTTAATCCTTTCTTAATGGAATTAAATTCTAGTACACTCTTATCATTAAGTATAATTTTGAATAGATACTTATATTTAAATCATGTTCACTAGTCACAAACCAATAAATGTTTAAATCTTCAAGTGATGAACTATTAAATCCCGCATCTAATGTATTTATCCTTCTTGGATGTCATGAAACTCCGGTGTAACCTTAATTACTCCTAGGATACCTTAACCCGCCACATAACCTTTAAGTATCCCTGTAAATTATAAAACCTTGTTTTATCCATCATCACATGGTATCCTCTCAAACATATACCTTTATTAAACCCATGTGCCTATATGTTATGAGATAATATATTAATATACTATTGTAAATCCAATAAATCATAAACATTCTAGTGATGATCTAATAAAAAATAAATCTTGTTTTTGATGAGCTAGTAAACCCTTAAATCCACTGGTAATAATCTAGTGAATCTATATCATCATAGGTGATGATCTATTAACCCCTAAATCTAATACTAATAATCCAGTAAGTCTATTATTTCACCCATAATGAGTTAATAAACCCATATCACTATTATTGACAATATAATATATTATTCATTGGTGGTGATCTAGTAAATATATTATTTTATTAGTAATGATAATGTAAATTAAAATATTTATACCAGTGATTAATGTGCACATTAAATCCCCTTATTCCTCCCTAGACATTGTTAAAATATATATTTACCTTCTATATAGCCTTAATATAAAAATAATCACATGAATACCTATTCATATGAAAAAAGATTGAGATTTCATATGCCTTGAGTGTAAGTTGATTTACCCGAATCATGATTTTCATTCATTGACTAAATTGAACAAACGCTTTTATAATAAGTGTTCACTCCACTAAGGTGGAAAGTGATGTAAAATAAACAATTTCTTTTATTGTAAAGGATTTAACAAACACATGATTAATGCTAAAAAGGTTTCATGGAATAGAAACTAAGTTCCTTCATGAGATGATTCTACCTCCCATCATCTTAGTTTTATCATGCATCTCCAGGAGAAAATAATCAATCAGGAATGTGAAGTAGAGATTTCAAAAAAAATAATAGTATACATACAATATAAAAAGATACATATTATGGTAGATATATTAATATAGATATCTAAATGTGATTGATCGAGATCATATCAAACCCCTTTGTCGCTTAAGTAGAAATGATGTTTTTTATAGGCCTCTATTTTCTTATAATAATGGATTTGGGAATTCATATTTTCCTTAATGGTATAAAGTGATATAGGATAACACACAAGGCCCGAGAATGAGGATTGATTTTTTTATAATGTTTTTCCAAAAAATTGAGAGGATTTAGGGTAATCATATCAAAAAGAGTTTGGATAGATTCAGAAAGAGTAGTGATGTTTTTTTAACTCCAACAAGGATTTATAGAAAGTGGGAACTTTATTGATTTATGCACTCATGAATAATCCTTCACATAATGAGTTTCATGAATCCATGACGTGTGTCTTCTTGTGGATCTCAATATTACATTATAAAGCATGTGATAAATTTTATATGATATCATTCTACTGACTCTATTATGATGATTATCATGATATTTCGTCTTATTTACACACCATGTTATGAAGAATAGATATATTATATATTTTTAAATTAGTTTAATAATCACATAATCAATTATGGGACTTTTATAAGAAGTTATAATAGTGTGAGCCAATGGTTTTCCATTTCATAATATATGAAATTTCATGACTCCAAAAGATCCTTATTCATTAATTGATGCATATAAATTTTATTTTTTGGAGCCCATATGATCATAATAGAGTTTAAGAAAAAACCAAAATTAATACCTTCTCTTCAATCACATTCATGAAGGTGATGTTAGCATACTTTTAAAGGAAAAAACTCCACCTAATGTTTTTAGTGATTCCAATGGCTGGGAAATAAAAGTTTTGGTATATATATATATATATATTTTATATTGTTAATGTAACTTGATCAAACTCACTATTGTTGAAGATCAAATCATTAATAGTGAGGAACACACATTTATTGTTTTTTAATTCATTTCATTATTTCCTCTCTTGGAAAATATTGTTTATAGAGTATGTGTATTTCTTATACTTATTATGGTAATATATGTCTAACAAAACAGTTTAGTTATGATATGAGTTTTGGAGATAATGACGGAGATATTAATTATATCATATTTTTGCTATTGAAATTTAGTCTCTCTTTGACTACTCATTTTTTTTCTTTTTGATAGATTATAAATATATTTTCATTTCAAAGTTGGAATCACATTTATTGCGTGTTTTGTTATATTATTTATGTATTCATTATTTTCCAAGATATATAGGCCTCATATATTAGTGGATAGTTTAATGTTGTGTAGGTTATATGTGATTTTGATGAGTTATAAGAGGTTATATTTGTTTAATAATGATATTTGTTTGAGATTATTTGACAGGTGGTGGATGATGATATATTGGATTGGGAGATGCATAGTTTTACATAAATATGGTTTTTTAATTTTTTTTGACTTGATTTAGTTTTAGGATTTTATAATAGAGATAATTATTGATCTATGTAGTTTATAAAATGTTACTTGGTCAGTATAGAAAAAAACATTTGATATGAGGATTTGTATAGTTTTCATGGGGGTGTTGAGTAATTTGATTCTAAATAATTAAGGACATTCTAATGAGTTACCAAGGGTGATAACAGAATTATGTCACATATAGACGTAATTTATTATTTTATGATAAATTATTTAGAGTGAAATAATTCCCTTAAGGCCTATATTTACATATTTATTCCATATTTATAAATAAGATGATTCTTTTCTCATGGTAATAGAAGTCCTAGTGGGACAATTAGATTGACATATGTGTTTGATAACTTCTATTCATGGTAACTAGCCCCTAGGGAAGTTATGTCAGGAATGTGAACATAACCTATGTAAAGGTTATCTAACTTGAATATTTAATATTATGTGTTCAAACCATTATGATTACATTTATGTGTGATTGAAAGGGTTGGGAATTTTAAACTGATACCATAAGAGAATATGGGAAGATATTTATCTTTGGAAAATTATTAAATGTGTCTACGTTATGAGGGATTGATTTCAAGTACGATTTTCCTCAATATTGTTTGGGGACACTGTCTTGGTCAGGTGTTTCCATGGGTTAGAAGTTAGATAGATTCAGGTCATCCAAATGGCTATGACTTTTTTTTATTTTGATTTCAGTAGTATGGGTGCCCATTAGGATTAATTATTAAAAATATTGGACACATATGAATAGTGAAATGTTGAGGATTCCTCATTGTTGGTGCAATAGGTTTTATCTATAGCCACATCCATAAGAGCAGTAAAAATGATTAGTTCATGTGTTTTTGAGACTCTTGATGTATGAGGAGATGAAAAAAAGCTAATAGTGACATACTATGTGTCTATACGGACTGTGAGTTACTAATTGAAAGAATGCGAATTGATAATTTAGGTAAGTTGATATAATGATCAGTTTAGAAATTAGTTGTGGATTTATAAGGTTAGTATTGTAATATTTAAGTTTCATTGTGATTAAATGATTCAATGGATCAATTTATCTTATATATGAAAGTTTAAGTGGCTATATCTCAGAAGTATAAAGTGATAGCTAATAATGATGTGTCTTAGTATGGTATATATGAGAAAATTATCTTTCCTGATTTAATGAAGGTGGTACTATAATGTGTTATGAGTTCATACCATGAATATGGGGAAAAAAATTAGTGATTGGGAAATGGATAAAGGGACACCTAATCATATTAATATATAATGCAATGTAATGAGTTGTAGTGATAAGTGGTTATGTTTTATTAATTATAAACTATAAAAACAATTATTTAACTACACTATATACTAATTTTTATATGGGTAAAGGGTTAAATACATATGGAAGGGATATATATTTTTATGATTTCATAATTTCATAACATAAAAATAGTAACATGAGAAATAAGTTTTAATGGAATGTGTACCAAAATACAGTAAAAGGATAATAAATGAGTTATAAAACAATTAGTAAATGATTCATGATTGAAATGGAAACTTATATTAATGAGAGGAGGAAATAAATATGTAGTTGTGAATAAAATTCTAGGGTAAACTCATATTGATGTGGCCTATCAAATTCTTCTCCATTATTTTAATATATTTTCATGATCAAATAAACCTTCACATAGGTTTATAATAGTCTCTATAAGAATTTTCAAGATAACTAGTGAACTAAAAATAACATATATCATCTGTGAAATTTAGAATAATAACGAGAATGAAGTGTTGGTTCATTCATACCGAAGACCACAAAATCATATGATTTGATGAAATTTATTCTCTAAGTGATCATCAACTCAACATATGAATTGATTACTATTTATGAAGAGTTCCTTAAAACTAAATAATTAATGGACATGGACATATTCTATAAGTACCTTGATTGTATCCCTAACTATATTATATTAAAAAACCATAACTGAGTGACTTGGAAAACCCTGAAATAAAATAATGAATGTAGTAAAAATGATTTGTGGACTATAAAAAATCATATCTAAAAAGAATTTCAATCGAGAATTATCTCTTGAAATATAAGAGAAGAACATTTTTTAACAAGTTTGAACAACACTATACAATAGAGTATGCAAGTAAGATAAATGTGAAATCCCACTCAAATGATGAAGTAAATTCATGTATATAAAATGTGTATGCCTTTGATCTATCTAGTTGTGAGTTTCAGTAACACGGTATAGAAAGGTTCTTCCT
Source organism: Viscum album (assembly GCA_963277665.1). NCBI lineage: Eukaryota > Viridiplantae > Streptophyta > Magnoliopsida > Santalales > Viscaceae > Viscum > Viscum album. The sequence goes on along the minus strand of OY728126.1, from coordinate 2,005,722,783 downwards.
CTTAAATAGGAAGCATCCTAGTGTCTTTATATATTCTAATATAGTGTCAGGTGTTAGTATTAGTCTCTAGAAAATAGGGCACCCCGACTATTATAATTTTCAATATCTCAACTAAACATCGACACTAGAATCAGTTAAATAATTATCTAATCCATTACCACCCAAGACTACTCAAACAACTTCAATTGACACACTCAACTCAGTAATCACATTTTTCAACTAGATGAAAAATAATTGGTGGCTGTGAACAAGATTATGTATTATTTATTTTAATATCTATCACTTAATAATCATATCTACATTGTATGGCCATTTCAAAATAATATAGCATCATCATCATCATTTTACTTAATTTACCATTTTTTGGAATTAAATGGCTACATAGTCATGAGTCTCCAACATGCACGATAAGAATATCAAACCCTAGAAATTGATCCCTCAATTTATATTTATTATTCGGATTATAACCTATATGAAGAAAATACAGTTTGGGGTAGATGAAATCATGATAAAATTACTGTCAAGGTTGATGAAAATAGGGGGTGGATGACATCCTCAATGAAATCACATCATGCACATTGGTAAATGATTTAATATAACGATTTTTATTACAAAGAAATAAAAAAATGAAAACATATATGTACTACATAATATTAGGCTAGAAGAGGTTATTTTATTTTTTATTATATGGTAATATAAAATAATTTGATAGAAACATCCTAAATTGGTGTAAAAAACATGATTTTTGTGTTATTATAGAACTAACAGAAATTATTTTATGGTGATTGCAATTAATACCCTGAAAGGTAAAACATTTATCATATTAAATGATGATTTTTTGAGTGATGATCTTTATAGTGGTAGAATTGTCAAAAAAATGTATTTTTCCAATGGTTAAAATGTAATTTTCTTCCACAGATGAGGTTAATGCATTTTTAAGAAATATATAGTGAATACACAATTTGGTTTCATGACTATGATCATTGGTAAAATATAATTGGTGAGTTATGTTATTTTATTATTAGTTATTCTTAGATCATGTCTTATATTTAAAAAAATCAAATTTTTGTAAAGATCCATATTAATAAGAAAATAAATTTTTATGAAAAAATAACTATTATTTTATAGAGAAGAATATCATTATATATTAAAAAAGTTATTCTTGACAATTATCATTATTTAATCCTATAAAAAAGAATGTTTTTTAAAGGGGAAAATAATATAAATATTTATATAAAATACTATTCAAATAAATGATAATGTTAAATTTATTTTATATAGAACATATAGATCACTAGTATCTAACATCATTAGATATCACATTTTTACTTTTATAGAGAGAGATGTTAAAAACTATATTCATAATGAAATATGATCATTTGGTAAATAATTATATGGTAAGGCCTCAAGGGGCTATTTTTATAGAATTACATGTATAAATAGTAATTTTTTCTATTAAATTTATTTGGATGATCAATTTCATATCTATAAGTTATTTGAAAAGTTTATATAATTTTTTCTATATATTAATCAATCAAGGATGTTTTCAATTTTGACACCCCATACATAACCAAAAAAATATGATACTCTAGTTATATCATTTAGGGGAGTTAATCATCATGATCAATTAGTTTAACTAGTGTATAGACTATTATCTACATATGATAGTAATTTTTTGTTTTGTTTTTTGATTCATGTATTTATTACATGTATCTAAAGTATCTTATTGGTATTTTTATAGATCAATATAGGATAAAAAATTTATTAATGTTTTTCCTAAAACATTGAATTGGTGGTTCTTATAACATATAATGAAAGGAATCCATAATAAGTTATATGTATATAGAAACTATAATAAGATAAATATTGATATGAAAAATGTGATTTATTATACATTGGTTTCTAAAGATTTTTAAATGAAATGGGTGATTTTTATAAAGAAACGTAGTAATAAAAAGATTAGTTTTTTGGTTTATATAATTAACTTCAAATATGGATAAAAATTTATTTTAAAAAATATTTTTGAGATGGAATATAAAAAATATAAAGGAACAAAATAATTCATTCATTTTTTATGAATTCATTAACTCAAGTACCATGTCATAACTATAACATCCATGAACCTGCACTCCCAAATCTAGTGCTAAAATCATAAACATTACATCTCTAGATTTCATACAAATAAATGTGACCTAATTTCAATCATTAAAAACATAAAACAACGTGAAATTTTTTGAATCACATATATACCCAAGAATATTTTAGTTTTATAGTTTTATATAATTAATAAAACCTCTTTCATATTCTATATTTCTATACAGTATTCATTTTTTCCAAAAAAAAACAAGTTCTTTATAAAGACATGTTTTCTACATTCAAGGATAGTTCCATATCTAGAACAGGGAAATTGTTAACTTATTTAAACATATTTAAACCCTATGGAAATCATTTTAAAAGATGGTATGAGCACAAAACCATAGTTATAACATCCCATCCTAGGTTCCACATACCGGTTCCCCGGTCTGATTCACCATGTGACCTCAAGAGTGCCTCCATTTATGCCAAAGGTTATCGACTACTAGGGAGGGAATAGTAATGATCACGGGAGACTTTACAATCATTATCATAGAATTAAAATAATATAAATATATATAAAAAAATATCCAAAATAATATAATAGTAAATAACCAACAAGGACTAAGCATCACATGAATAATTCTAAAATAAGGAAAAATACAAAATCCAAAAGAGTAGATATGTCCTGCCATATATGTGTCAAGTTTCAAATGAAAATTCAAAAGTAAAGACACGATGATGACTCCCAATCAGGTCCCAACATCATGTATGGTTTCCTCATCAATGCTTTATACTGAATCCCAACTCAAACATCTAATATATTGTGTTTTCCCTTATCTTTTATTGAAAAAATGATGTTTACTTTGTTACTAATCGGTAACCCGAGAAGGGTGTGAGTAAAACTCAGTAGTCCTCCAATAATTGTGTTTAAATAAGTATTCATTTGTTGTTAGTGTATTAATTCTTATAAGGAATAAAATACAATAAATAAAAGTAATCATGTTTCACATTTATTATTCGTTGGTTAACCACATTATCCCTTGGGATCATGGTGAAACCGAAGTTAGTCATACCTACTTAGGCCCATGTCGGAGTCTGAAACATACATCATAGGGATTATAGAATTTATTACTCCATAGGATTTCATTTTTTTAATTGATTCTAATTTCATTTCAGTGCCTTGGAGTGTCAATCTTGGTACCATTATCATGGATACTTGGAGCATCAATCCAAAATTATTATCATAGTTTCTTGGACATCAGTCTAGTTCCAATATCATATGAACTTAGAGCATTATTAAAGCACCATAATCTCAGGTTCTTTGAGAATCAATCCAACACCAATTCTCATTCATGTATCGAGGGCCTATAACACCGGTATGTCCACCCACAAAGGGAGAGAATCAGTCTAAAACACAAACCTCATTGTTCAAACACAAACACACACAAACAAACACACATATAGATATTTTAAAACTTAATAAGACAATTATCAATCATTCTCAATATGGTCCACCATTTAATTTAACAATCATTAGATATAAAATAATTTCAAACCGTTAACTATTTAACCCAATTACCATGAATCATCTCATAACTTATTAAGCATTCAAGGTTAGGAAAGGAAATTGTATACAAGTTAACATACCAACACATTAATAATTGGTTCAATTTCAAAAACCCCTTAATTCCATTTTTTCATTCCATAATTATCATTTCAAGGTAATTGGAATGCCCCCTGAGTTTCCAAAATCTATGGCATCATAATCACCAATGAATCCAATGGGATCTATGAAGGCTCTCTCAATTCATGCGGATTCAATTAACGTTCCAAATTTAAAAGCAATTGAAAAACATGTAAATGAAATGGTACAACTAAAAACAAAATATAGTTATTAATACTATGGTAATTATCATATATATCACCTTCCTTATGATCTCACCAAACCTCATCCCTTAATTCGATTTAGAATGGATGAAATCATAATGGAGAATAAGATCTAGTATCAAAACCTATGATCAAGATCTAATAAAATAATATCCATTGAAATCTATACATATACCAACAAAAATATAAGATATCAACCCTCTCTAAATGGTGAAAAAATGAAGAAGAGAGGAACCTAAATATTCAATAGATCACATACCAGAATGAGGTTAATTTCTTCCATCGAATCTTCAATTCACAAAGGAATGAGTTCAAGAAGAAATGGAATCCCTTCTAGAGCCCCCAAAATCCAATTAAAAAAATTAGGCTAAATGAGGGTGATTAGGGATATAAAATAGGGATTAAATAATTTTTAATTCAATTTTGGGGGGTTTAAAAGTATAATCACATGTCTTCATAGAAGGGTTTCATGGTTAGAAAAACTATGAGACCTAGTTGTCTTCCCAATATAGTAATTCTATTGGGGTTAAAGGTTTGGACACATAGTTACATTAATAATTCATCACCCCTTTATCTAGGTTTGTATTATTTGGGGGGTGGCCACAAGGTTTGGTCAATTTGTGCACCCCCTTCCAGTGGCTCAAAATGGGGTGCATGGTTTTTTTGGGCCAACCGCATGGTTTTCCCCCACCATGAACCAATAATGCACAATCCCATATGATTCAAAAATTACTCAAATTCACTCAAAATGTCCCCTAGAAAAGGATCGAACAAAGTATGATCAAAACCAGGGTAAAAAATAACTTAAATTGAGTATAATACATCTCAACAAAGTTTGGGATCATATAATATCCCCACCTTACAATAGCTCATCCTCATGATTCACTTATAAACATCACTAAGCATTTCAGGTAAAAAGTTCAAGCCACTAAGCCCGTATATCAGCCTCACATTCCCATGTTTCTTCCTGAACATGTCTATGTTGTGACATCACATGGACCAACATCACATTCCTTCCCTAAAAACTATTTCAATACGATCCATAACTTGAATTTAATGCTCCTAAAATGATGCATAAACCTCAATCTCAAAATCATCAACATCTGCCATATGAGAAGGGTCGGGGTTATACTGCCAAAGATATGACACATGAAAAATATCATACATAGTATTATACATCTATGTAAGATATAATCGATATGAAACTAGTAATATTCTATCCACAATCTCGAATGGGATGAAAATCTTGGGCAACGACTGGCCCTACTTCCAAATCTGATGGTGACACAATCTCAATGACACCTGAAGGAATACACGATCACCCAATATAAACTCAAGAGGTCAATAAAATAGATCATCATAAAATTTATATCTAATCTACACTATACCAATACATTTTTAAATTAATTGAATATGTCATGATGTCTCCTATATGAGTCTTAGTCACACAAAAAATTGACTCGCCCATGTCCATAAAATATAAGGGTGATCTGCATGGCCTGCCTTAAAGTGCCTTATATGGTTCCATATGAATAGTATCCTTATAACTGTTGTTATAGTAGAATTAAACTAACACTAAGTGATTATACCATGACCCACTATAATGAAGGATGAATTATCTCAGTATTTCTTCTACCACCTGAACATTATTCTATGATAGCTCTTCTATCTGTGGGTGGTAGGTCATACTTAGAAACACCTGAGTACTAACTACTTCCCATAAGCATTTCTAAATGTGTGAAGTAAAGTGAGGATCATGATATGAAACTATACATCACAAAACACCATAAAAATTAAATTATCCCAAACATATAATTCCCCCAACTGTTTAACTGTAATGGTCTTACTAATTGAAAAGACATGGGCTACTGTCATTAACATATATACAATCACCCATATTTATTCATTATTCTAAGGTATCCTCGAGAGACCTATCAAAAATCCAGGGTAACTTCATCCCATTTCCATTTCGGGAAATAAAATATTTTTAACAAACCATTGGGTCCTTGATTCTCTGCCTTTACCTAATAATAGGTGTATCATTGTGTCACAAAACCTGTTATCTCTTTTTTCATTCATAGAAACAAAAATACACTATGAATTTTATGGTACATTTTGGTCAATCCAAGGTGCACTACCTACATTGAGTAATAGAAATCATGAATCATATCCTATCATATAAAATTATTCATAATAACACAACCATAAATATATATGGTTTCTTCATCATCGATAACCCAATCAAAAGGTGACTCCCCTCCTACCAGGCATTCCCTCATGTCCAAACACTATGGATCCTCATAATGCCTCTCCTTGATCTAGATTAGAAGTGTAGACTCCACCAATAAGGATATGATATTCATATGCTATTTTCCCACTTAAACCTATATATACAACTCAACAAATAAGGCAAGTAACCTCCACTTAGAATTAGACTCTGAGACTACCTAAGTCTTTTTCATCTAGCACAAAGCGTCAGAAAATTTTTCCCCTTCCCATATTTATAGGCTATCTCAAAGTCAATTGACTAAATATACTCAACCCATATCCATTTTCCAAGATTTAATTTTTTTAAAAATATTTACATTAAAATATTTTGGTTGGTATCAGCAGTAAACCGTTCCCCGAACAGGTAATGTCACCAACACATTTAGGCATTAACGACTACAACCAACTCTGGATCATGTGTATGATATATTTTTTTGTTTGTACTCAAATATCAAGATCCATAATCCATGACTTGATAAATCTTCATCAAAACTTCCACATATACAATCCTAAATGAATAACAAAAAAAATCTATAATCCTCACCTGGCACGAGTGGGATCAAAATCGGTGCAGAGGTCAAATTCTTATTTAACTCATGAAATGTATTATCACATGATCTAGATCATTCAAACTTCATACACTTCTTGTTCAATACCTAAAGTGGAACTACGAAGAAATAAAAATCTATGATGAATATTTTATTATAACACGTTAAATCCAAAAGTCTTCAGATATCAAAAACATTCATTTGCTTCCCCTAAAAAATCTGCCCAAACATTCTCTAGGACCACTAAAAAAACTTTCTCAGGGATAATGTTACCCATGAAATGTACCTCTTGGGTCCATAATTGAATCAAGGATGTATTTCCTGATATCTTATTCACTCTAAATGTAATAAATTATATTTTAAGATCTTTGCAATGGTCATCATGAGTATGGGAGTACAATAATATGATATAGATGAAAAAACCACAAACTGATCCAAATATAGGTGAAATATTTAATTCATTGAGTCCATAAATATATTAGTTGTACTTATTAACCCCAAAAAACATCACCTTTAACTCATATAGGCTATACCTACTCATGATAGTAGTTCTTGATATATCAGAATGTCTCAAACTCAGTTAATGAAACCCTAAACTCAAATATATCATGAAGAATACACAAGAACCCCTTAGAAGGTAAAAATTATTTTCAATATGTGGAATATGATATTGATTCTTGACTATTATCTGGTTCAAATTATATTAATCAACACAAAAATGCAACATCATGTCATCCTTTTTAAAATCCAAAACAGAAATCTCCAAGGTGATGGACTCGGATGAAATAATACTTTTTTATATAACTCATCTAATGGGTTCTTAAGTTATTGAATCTCTACTAGTTCTAATCGATAAGGAGTAACAGAAACGGGTTTAGATCCAGGAATAAACTCAGTTGTGAACCCAATATCCCTCTCAGGTGGAATTCATGAGAAGTAATTAAGAAACACATCCTAAAACCAATCCACTCTATGTGTAAATACATTATGCTTCACACCCTCATCATCAAAAACAAGTCTCATAACTTGGGTGGTGAGATCCCCCAGTTTCTGATGAACTGGACCCACATGAACTACCTGGATATCTCATTATACATGATAAACATATCAGTAAACCTCTAGAGATGTAAATTTTAATATCCAATTATAAAAAATGATGTGCGCTAGGTATGATACTAGCTAGTTCATGCCCATAAATCATGTCAAAGTTGGACATATCAAGTACATACAGATACTAAAGAAAATGATATTAACCAACCGTGAGGGAACACCCTTTACATAGAAAGATTTACTTTTACCATATACTTAGAGGGGTGTTTATTTTCTTAACCCCAAACAAAAACTCCACCATCAAACTCAAAATATTTAAAATTTGAGCATATATAAAATAATATTAGGCACTTTTGTCAAATAAAGCACAAGAAAACATAGAAGTAAAATAATTGTACCTCTATTTTTTGATGTCCCAACCTCACTATTAACAAGTACAGGTTGAATAGTATGCAACTGACCTATCCCTTTACCATGTGCTCCAATCTCAATCCCTTATGTTGAACGGCTCTGCTGATATGGGTGATCATACCCTAAAGTAACACATTCACTTCCCTAACCAGCAAGGCTAGTATAACTCCAACTTCCCAAGTGTTATGGGGTATAATACCTCCTTCTAGTACTCTAGTTTGGACTAGATCCTCCACAACTACCCACCTATTTAGGTTTCCTGCAATACCTCTATAAGAATCACATCCGAATGCATGCTCAATAGTCTATTAGAGTTTATGGACACTGGTTATGAATGTGACATGTCTTACCACACTGATGAAAGAACACTCAATTACACCAATGAGTAACTGATATTTCTCCCTAGATAATCTATTTTCCACTAATCTAGTAAATTTTCTCATTAATACACTTCCTACTCTCGAAAGACTTACCTCAAGGTCATCTAGAAGAAACCAAAAATTCTCTACTGAAATACTCTTTCAGGTTCCCCTTAGAAATGGGTTCCTTATTCACTACATCAGCAAACTTATTCATCCAAAAGATATTAATCTAGGATAAAATATCACAATTATTTCCATCCTAAAAGTGTCTTTCCATAGTGTCATCATATCCTACTATAGATGGGGTAATGTGTTTTAAATTGGTGATGCAGCTAGAGAATTCCATTACTAACATGCTTCCCTCATTCAACTGCATAAAAGTTTCCTCCCTCTCATGTATATGTGTCTTTAGGTGAAAGTGTTCCCATAAAATATACATGAAGTCCTTCTATATCATGCTCTCCAATTGCGCATCAAAATCCTGAATATCCCACCATCTCTTCACTAGTCCTCATAACATATGGGATTCTAACTTGACTCTTTTATTCTGATGAGTCTCTAAATGATGTAATATTCTATAGAAAACCTCAATCCATTACTCAACTTCCTTAGGTACAAACTCTGAAATTAACATTAGAGGGTAATTCAACTAGAAATTAGGGGACATATCAAACTTTTTTTGTACAAAACACCCTGGGCATCTTTAAATGAATAGTATAAATCGAGAAAATTTCCCATGTAACTTCTCTTCTGCCCCCCCCCTCACCCATAACTATCAGGGCCACATTTCCCCCTACTATAGGTGCATTCCCACAAATTTCCTTCTATCTCCATATAGAAAAAACATCATCATGGAAGAATGTATCTAAAATTCCAATTATAGAACTTAGGACACATAACACATTGTTAACACATTTGAACAAGAGAGACTCACAAAATGATACAAAACCTTATCCCACATACACTATCCCACGGTTAAATTTGAGGAAATATCACTACCATAAACCATACCTAACCTGGTTTCATTGATAACATAGGGTAAAAAAAATATTTAAAAGCCTTCCATTAGACACACATTGTAAAAAATTTCACATGTAAAAAATTTAAAATATTTTATTTATTATAATTTCATTATAGGCACCATTTTTTTTAAATTACTTAAATGAGGAAAAGTATTTTCATTTTCCATAACTTACTCAAAACATGATTTTCTATGAATACATAATATGAAAAATGTCACAGAAATTACTCATTTCCTAAAATGATGAATTCACTACTCAACTCTCGTGTCGTACTAGGACACAGGTAAAATCTATGAAAAACAATAAAATCACACAATAATTGGATCACCCAAGGGGAAATAAAATTTAATTGTAATAGTAAACCTCAGGAGTAGAAATCCCACCCTTGTACTTGGGGTTTCCCCCACACATTTGTTATCTACCCCCCATGAATGAGCTCATGAACAAGGCCTAAATCATCTTAGTCTCTAGTCTACCTTTCCCAAATAATAAAATAACTGAAAATAAAACCTTCCTAGATACCACTTTATAGCATCTTCACCTAGGTTCTGTATACTGGTTCCCCAAGACAGTTCTCTATGTGACCTCAAGTGTGCCTCCCTATATTCCAGGGATTACTGACTAGTAGGGATAGAATAATAAGGATCATGGGGAGACTATACCATATTTATCAAATCAATATAATAATATAAATCAATATAAACAAATAGAAAAATTGATAATATAATAAAAACCCCAACGATGACTTGGAATCACATGAGGAATTCAAAGAAAAAGAAAAAATTAAAACCAAAGTAGTAAATAGGTCATTCCATATATGTGTCATGTATCAAATGAAAACCCAAAAATGAAGTCACACTAGAAAATACCAAGTAGTTTCTGACATCATTTCTGGTTCCATCATCCATGATCCATCACAAATCCCAACTCATCCATCTAACAAATGGGTCATTCCCTTATCCTTTCCTATAAACAATAATTCTTATTGGGTACTAATTAATGGCATGAGTAGGATGTGTGTGAAAATTAGTAGGCCACCACCAATGCTGTCTGAAGAAATATTCCATCTATAATAGTGTATTTATTTGTATAAAGAATAAAAGATAAATGATAAAAGTAATCAAGTTAAACATTTATTATTCTTTGGTGAACCACATCGTCCCTTAGGTTCATAGTTACACCCAAGCCAATCACACCTTCTTCATCCCATACCATAGTCTAAAACATACATTCTAGGGATTTTACAATTTATTCTTTTATGGGATTTCATTATTTAAATGATTCCAATTTCATTTTGGTACATTGGAGCATCATTATATTTACGATTGTCATAGATACTTAGAGCATAAGTCTAGCATCATTATCCTGGGGACGTGGAACATCAGTCCAACACCAATATCATGGGTACTTAGAGCATCAGTATCTCACAAAAATCTTGGGTACTTGGAGTATAATTCCATCAATAATTCATATGCATGCAATATAGGCCTATAGAATTATTCCATCCACCAATTGATAAGGAGAATCAATCCAACACCCATACCTCATTGTACACATATATAAGTATATATCATGGTTCAAAATTAACAACCCATTATTCAACCATTCTCAAAATGGTTCACAATTTAATTTATAAGTCATTATCTTTAACATCGTTTATTCCCTTTAACCATTTAACCCAATTACCATGAATCATCTAATTACAAATTAACATATCGAGGTTAATCCAAAAAATATTTATTCTAGTTTACATGAATACACATTCACAATTATTTTAATATCATAAACCCTTTAATTACCATTTTTAATTTCATAATTATCAATTCAATAAAAATAGGAACACCACATGGGTTTCCAGAATTACTGGTTTCATATTCTCTAATAGATCCAACAAGATCTGGGAATGGTCTATTAATTCATGAGGATTCAACTCACTTTAATAATTTAAATACAATTGAACAATATTGAAAAATAATAATGAAAATAATTACACAATATCATTATCAAGAATTTAGGAATTAGAATGTATACCACCTGCCTTAGAATCATTGATGAACTTTCATGCAACCCTAGACATTAATTTGAGGTAGAAAAGATGAAATAACAAAAGTTAATAAGATATAGGACCAAAACCTAGGATCAAGATCTAATAAAACAATATCCTTTAAAACGTATATCTATAACAAAAACAATGTATGAAACCACCCCTCTTCTAAGGGAGAGAAATATGAAGAATAGAGGAACCTAAACAAGGAAGATATTGCATACTAGAATGAGGTAAATTTATTTATCTTGGTCTTCAATTCACAAAGGAAGTAGTTTGAGGAGCCAAGGAATCTTCTCTAGAGCCTCCAAAAGAATATTAAACCATATTGGGCTGAGTTGGGGTGATTGGGGATATAAACCTAGGTTTCAGTAATTTTTATTTAATATCTTTGGGGATTAAAAGTACATGTACATGGTTTCCTAGAATGCCTGCATGATTATATAAATTCTTTTCCTTAACCATGTACCCTATATAGTGCTTCTCTTTAGGGTGAATGGTTTGGCTACATGGTTACTTTAACCATGTTCCAAATAGGCATCACCCCTATGTCTCAGGGGGTATGGTTTGGGGGTGTCTAAATGGTTTGTTGAAACCATAATCCCCCTTCCAATGACTCAAAATAGGGCACATGGTTTTCTAAGAAAACTTCATGTTTTTCTCTAACCATACACCAACCATGAACACCACCATTTGTTTCAAAATTTCTCCAAATTCACCAAAAACAACCAATAAGAATGTATCAAAAAATTATGATCAAATAAATAGTAAAATAATACCTCGAAATGACTACAAAACTTCTCCAAAAAGGTCAGTATCTTACATCAGTGATGGATATAAAAAATGAAACCTAAAAGTTCTTGAATACTCAAAAAAATATTCATTTTTCAAAAATTCACTTTGAGCTCAAAGTGATCATTTCCTTACCAAATAAATCAAATTTTCGACCTAAATATTTTCATAAAACATTTCATAGTTAATATTAATGGAAAAATAAAACATATAAAGTTTTCTTTTAAATTATGAAATATTAAATAAATATTTTTCACATAAAAATATAGTTTTCACCCCTAATAAGTATAATATACATTCATTTAAAAATAATCTCTTTATTTATGTTTTTGATAGCATAACATTTCCCTGAAACCCATAAAATAAAAAATAAATCATATAAGTAACTTGAGGCATTATTTTAATATGACTCTTAAAATGGATTAACCTTAATGGTTACATATGGAATAACCTTCATAATTACAAATAGAATACACTTTATGGTTAACATATGATATAAATCATACAAAATATATAGGAGGTATTTAATAGGATAACAATTCTTTGGTTTATAATAGAACCACCCATCATCGTAAACTATTCTCAAGAACCATAACATAATCATTACACATAAAATCTTGAAGTTATTATTATTATACACAGAAAATATTATTTTCACCCATGAAAAATAATATGTTGTTATTAAAATATCCATTCCATTTAAAACCCTTTTTAAAAATACTCAAAACAATGGAAAAGATGATTTTTCTTTGAATAAAACTCTAAATGTTTTTTTTGAGGAATACAAACATAAAATAATAATTACAATGGTGGAAAACCTTTTAACACTGTATACATTAAAATATAACATTCCTTTTTATCTTTTTGTTAAAATTTTTCATATAAAATTCATAAGAAATTCCATCTTATAACATTTGAAAGTTAGTAAAAATTGGCATAAAATGTACTTTATAAATAACTCATATCAATATTAATACATCAATAAAATAATTTTAAGAATATATACATGGAAAATAAATATTTAGAAAATAAATATTTAAAACACATCCTATGAGGTTTTTAAAGTAAACTGTACCTTACCCCAATTATGAATCATCGAATAAATTATTTATATTTTTGAATAATAAAATTAATTTAATTATTTAATTTATTAATAAGATTTTTCATGTTTATTATTATTGGACCATTAATAATCAACTACTAAATTAATTAATTTCACATTATACATTTTGATTATATTTATCTCATATATCCAAAATGACATTAATATGTTGATTATGGTCAATGCAGTCAATATTCCACCATGCCTAGAATAATAATAATTAAATAATTATCAGTTTAATATTTTGATTTTAATTTTAAAAATAATAATGAAATATTATTTGGAAAAAATAAACAATGTTGCAATCACGGAAATGGTAGGTCACATGTGCACATGAGTAATGTTTTCTTTTTACAAAGATAATTATGGAAATAAGGTGTGTGTTATTTTATAATTCTATAATTATAATTATATCAAAAATATAATTTTACCTCTTTAATTAAACATATATATATCTTCCATATGACGTGGTGATGAAAAATGAATCACATCATGGTAATCCACACATACACATGAACGATGTTACCATCTTTCAATGAATAGAATGGTAAGAAATTAAATGATAAATTATCATTATAGAATGATAAATATTTTATAAATATCATATATTAAATTTATCCTTATATTCATTAATGATATATAGAGATGGAAAATTAATTACATTGGTGTGCAATGCGGTAGCCCACAGTACACAATAATGATGGTTTTGTCTCCCATGTAAAGGAAGAAGGATATGGATATTGGTGATTCAATTAACAGAATAACATATCAGTGTATAGAAGTTAGTATTTTTAGTATATAATAATGGTTGTAGAATATTCAAATGAGGTGTAATCATAAGTAAATGTAAAATATTTGGGTAAAATATATACCTCTTCTTTTGGACAATCTTCTTTTATTTTCACCTTAATCCTTTTAGGTTGGTATTATGTCAAAAAAAGGCCTCTAAAATTAGGGTAGGGATTATAGGAAGTTATTTGGGTTGGTATTAGTAGAACCAAAAAGGTTCTCTGCATTTTATGGAATATGATAGGTTGTTCCCTTTTATAATGAGGGGAGCGACGTTCCTGAAATTTCTTAAATAATTAAATTAATATAAATTAATTTTCATATTCAAAAGGATAAAAACTGATAAAATTTGAATATAAGATTATAAAGAGTAAAAATACTCTCATAAAATTACAATTTAACATGTTTAGGTGATGTTTTCACCTTTATATTTTTGTTTTATCCCTTTGTTAAATCCTTTGATGATTATCATGATAACAATGTATTTTACACTTTATAGGAAAATATATTTACTATAAAATGATAATTAATACAAAAATGGTCCATGGTTGATATTTTAAACCATATCTTAATTAATTGGCCGAATACAATATTTTTAGAAATTTGAAACCATTTAATAAAAATTTTAAATAATAAAATGGTATTTATGCCATTCTTTGAATTGCATTAAATATTATAATATAATATGTGACTAATTCATTTCAAATGGTTCCAAAATTTCATTAATTTTAATATAATGAAGACATGTAATTAATAAAATTATGCAATTCAATTTTTACATGTTTTGTATCCTATTAAACCTAATCTTTTGGAGGTTCACCAATTTTTACCTTAAATGTGGAAAAGAAATTCACAATGTTGAAGGATTAGAATTTTAATTATAAGGTGAAAATCGGATAATAAATGTTCTCATATTAGTCTTTTTTCTTTTTTGTTAAATAATTTTATAAAATATTATTCCAAATTAAATATTATTAATGTCATTTCTTCAATATTCATTTAATTTTACATTGAAAACAATAAGACAAAAATTTAATAGAATATAAACATTTAAAACATCCAAAATTTGTTATATATATTTAAAAAATTCATGGGACACTATAAATCTCTAAAATTGTACTACTTTTAATATTTTTAAATTAATTTATTTAATTTTTCTATTTATTGAATAAATAAGGTATCAGTGTTGGGTAAGAATTTAAAATAATTATTTCATTACTAAAAATAGAAATAATGACCATTTAAAAAAAACCAATTATATTTAAAATATCAATTTAAAACTCAACATTACTTCTTTTTGACCATTTGTCTTAAATTTAATGATAATAAAATAAAGAGAAAATGATTTTTGTCTTTTCATTACATAAATTATAATAAAGGTAAAGATCCCAGAAAAATGTTTGTTAATGGTCATATATTTGAATTTTTTATTATATAAGGGAACAATATAGTCATCTAATAAAATTAAGTCAAGTTTTACGGATACTTTTTAGTCTTTATCAAATTATTTTAATCCTTAATTAAACCATTTTACCATTACTACGGAAACAAAATTTACTTTGTTTACTATTCATAGTGACCATAAATAAAAGAAAACTATTTTAAAAAATAGGATATCCAAATTAAAAATATGGAATCCATTTTTCATGAATCAATTTCTATAAGTGGAATAACATAATTTAATATTTTAAAAAATCAGTGAAAAAAAGTGTTATAGAAAAAAATTAACTTTTAAGTATAAAAATGTTTTTAAACCCAATTATACAATGAAATTGATTTTAATAAAATTAATTGGATTAGAAATAATAAAAGAAAACTTATTATACTTTGAAACCATTTTAAAACAAAATGGATATTTATAAATTTCTGAATCAAAAAATACAATTTTCAATAAAAAATAGTATTTTTTACTATTCAGTTGGAAATAAATATTTTCAGAGAAATACCAAAAATTCACTCTATGATAACTTTTTTGTGATTATTTCAAAAATTATACCCTTTTATCAATTAAAATTTCTAAAAGTTCCAATTATTAATTATAATATCCACTCACAAAAAGCAATAAATAACAATTTTGAAGAAAACATATTTTTGAAGAATAAAATAACATCACTAAAAAATGAGTGATTATTTCATAATCAATAATAAATTCATTTTTACTGATTATTAACTTTATATATATATATATATCATAATTTGGTTAATCATATTCATACTCTCCAATTCAATGACTAAGTTATAATGGACGTATTTAAATAAAATTATTTCATGGTTATTTTTAGCTCGGTGTTGCAAATCTTATACGGTATCAGACATAATATTTATTTTTAAAATCTCATGATATTGCATTATCTCTATTTATTGAATTTCATACTTATAATTTGAACATTATATTTATAAAAAAGGGTTTGACATCTGAAAACACCATTGTTAACATCTCATATCATAAAAAGGGTTAATAAAATTACTCTAGAATTAAGGGAAAGATAAATATAAAGGTCATCTATAATATCACATAACTATGTTTCCTAAGAGAATAAAATTAGTGGGATGTTCAAATTTGTGTGTCAAGGAGAAACATAATTTCCAAATAATTATGAAGAGTGATGAAGATCGTTGATCACAAAAATGTGAATAATCATAATAAAGTTAATGGCCACAAAACTATAAACCAAAGAGGTGTAAAAAATGTCATTGATTCATTAGATATGAAGGTAAAAGGATAAGAAATTTGTTTCAAGACACTTTTACAATAGTTTATGGATTCTATTAGAATATTACCTAATAACATAAGGAAATATATTTACTTCATAAATAGAATTTCATCCTTTGATCGATTTCCACCACAATCTCATATTTTCATCAAAAACATTTCTCTTCAAGATGACTTTTTTTCTACCTGAAGCACTTAAATAAAAATCTAATAGATTACATAATCCAATAAAGGATAGATATTTATTCCTTAATTATTATAACATTAACCAAAATCCATATGATTAACTTGTTGTATTATTATTCCAAAAATGAATAAACCTTCATATGATGAAATACAAAATTAATCTTAAATAACTCAAAAATAACACGCAAAGTTCAACATTGGTCATTTGATAAATAACTAACTTTAAAATTTTTAAGGTTAAAACCCAAAATTAAAAAGGTTTTGGTCAAAAATTTTTCATATATTAATTTAAATTTTTTAATTAACATTAATCATTCATTAGTTTATATGAGCATAAATATTTATTCCCTAATCATATAATCTAAAATATATGCTAATTATTTCCATAAAATAAATAAATCACAATAAAGGCACATTAAAATCATATATAATTCCAAAATATAATTCAACATTTAATCCTAAAATTAAATCCTATAATTCCCAATTTATCTTTATCATATAATGTTCCTAAAATATATTTATATTATTCTAAAATTCACTTAATCGTGAAATTAATTTTTAGTACCATGGTTATCCAAAAAAAAAATATTTTCCCAGGATCATATTAATCTTTATCTATCAAGTAATTTAAGTAAAAAAATGTCATACTAACCAGGACATCATGTGAGCAGTGGTAGGAATTTCACCCATATTTCCCTTTGGTTGTGGATTCAAGTCCTGCCACCTTTTTGGTTATTATGGATTGTCTCCCATCCTATGGGTTGCCATTTTTCTAAATACTATATTAATTTAATACATAAAACATTCATAAAAATATTATGAACAACTTAAAAATAGCCTTAATCATAAAATATCATATAAATGCTAAAGGTTATCAATAACTTTAAAATTATTCCCAAAAAATGAAATGGAATTCTTTTTCAAAAAAAATTCTCATTAAACTAAAGGGTTGCGTATAACTCATCCCAATTAAACATCTCTAAAAAATTCATTAATCACTTTAAAATAACATCACTTAAATCCTCAAAAGGGGTGTGTAAGAGTTTGATCTTATGATCAACCTTAAACTCATAAACTCATTAATGTATCTATATATATTATGATAACCTATTATGAAAATATTATTATATTGAATTTTGTCTAAAACTTACTCTGATACCAACTAAAACTTCCCTAAACCCAAACTCCCATACTTAGTACGAAAATAATGAACCTTGCATTTCTATCCTTGATACTAATAAATGCTACCTGATATCATCTATAAAATACATAAAAAATCATAAAAAATTCGATAAATTACATACCCAATGAAATTTTAGGTATAGAGTTTTATAGAATTAGGAAAATCTCTTTCAAAGAGGACATTTCCACATAGTATCCATTTTTTCCCCAAATAGTGTTGTTTATAATGTCATGTGTGTTTCCTTCAAGGTAACTTCTATATCTGGAACATAGACTTTTTATCATTATTAATAATTATTAATCCCAATGAAAAACGTTTTAAAAAATTATATGAGCAAAGAAATCATAGTAAGGGATAGAAAAAGGAAAGGAATAATCGTGTTAGTTGATGAATACTCATAAAAATATTCCATTTCAAAATACAATTTGAGCTCAAAATAAACTTTTTCTTACCCATGAAATAATCTTTTATACTCACATATTTTTATAAAAAATTTATTTAAAAAACATAAATTAAAAAAATAAAACTCATAAAGGATTACTCTTAATCATTAAAAAACATGAAAACATTTTTAAAAAGTTATACTTTTCGCCCTTAAGAATTAGCGTATACTTTCCATTAAAAATAATATAATTATTACCTTTTTAAAATAATAATATTTTCATTAAAACCATAAAATTTATAAATAAATCATATAGGTAACATGAGGAATCATTTTTATACCACTCTTACAAATATGTAAGCATTTATGGTCTCATATGGAGTAATCGTCGTTGTTAAAAATTGAATAACCATCATAGTTAACTTTCATGATAAATCATACCCAATGCATTAGAGGATTATCAAGGACCCATAGATCCTTGATTTATAATGGAACCACCGATCATTATAAACAAATACCATGAACTATACCATAATAATAACACATAAAACCCTATATTTTTTAATATTTCACTCAGAAAAATATTCTTTTCACCCATAATAAATAATTTTTGGATATTGAAATATCCATTCTGTAGAGACCCGAAGCCTGACGTATATGGAAATTACATTACTTTTTCGGAATACGTAGTACATAACAAAAACAAACACACAAGGACCGTAATAGTTTAGTGTTTTTGGAAACTCGCAATATAATCTTCTAATCGTGGTGAAAGATCTTCAACATCTCCCATTAAGATCTTCTTTTTTTTAAACCTAAATACTTTCTTTATGTCCTGGGAAAAGAAAACATAAAAGGGTGAGCTCAAATGCTCAGTAAGGGTAATCAAAAGAAATATCAGTCACGTCATATTCATAAGAACATATCTTTTGGAAATATTAACCTGCAAAAGAGATCATAATTTCCTAACATGGGATAAATCATAGCAGTGAAATGTAATCCCAATAATTATAACTTAAAACATTAAACTTTGTGGCATACACACATAATCATAAATAATTATTTCTTGTTAGTCAAGAATCATTTCCAAGACTATCTTAGTGGACAAAGTCCCTTTCTGAACCGAGTTCATTCGCGTTTCAGTCCTGTTTCACTGAACCAGTATAACCTACCGTTCCAGCCATGTCTATCTAATGAGATATAAAATCTTTACACAATGCATTGGAGGGAGATATAGATCCCACCCATCTCATAATGATACCATTCTTATGTGTGCCACAAAATTCATAAACCATACATCGTAGCATAACCCATGTAATAAAAATGGGAATCTTAAACATCGTGACATCTTAAAACAATTCATATAAGATAAAGGAATTCATAAAAATATTTCCATCACAACATAATCAAATCCATGTAATAATAGGGATAGAAACATAACCCTATATTGTCTTAGATGGAAAATAATTTTGATAAAACACTTGAACTCCATTCTTGAGGAAAATATCCTTTCTACTTCAAAAACACTTTTCCTTTCTTAACATGTCATACAATTCTAAACTAAGAGAAGTTGATTAAAAATAAACATGAAAACTTGTAAAGGAAGCTTTTTGGAAATAATGTTTAAAAATCCATTCATTTCGTATAAGTTAAAAAAACATTCTTCACATACTTTTTTTGGAAAAGTAAAAAAGTTCCTCGTACGAAAAACGGCAAAAGATTCCTTTCATATATTTTACTAAAAACCCACCGAAGGGTAAAATTGGATTTAAACAGTTGTAGGTGTATGAAAATAAAATTATATATTGAGAAAACATGGATGTGGATGATAAAATACACCCCAGTAAATACCAAAGTATAAACAATCTCGGATAAAAATGAGATTGTGATATTTTCCCTTACCTTATGTCCGATATGCTTTGTAAGTATCTGAAACTACTGTATAATGATTTAAATAATGTAATTAACTTATTAATGAATCAAATTAATTGTTATGATATCATATATGGTTCAATTATGACTTTATATTACCCGTTCTTTTGTAAATTCCATGTTAAAGAAGCATTTTGGGTAAAATCATTTCATTTATCGTAGGTGTTTGGACTTGTTGTTCTTGACATTATTATTACTTATATCATGATTTACTTACTTCCAGAATATAAAACATGATTTATATATCATATATATTCAGTATATATATATATAATAGATAGATAAATGAAATGAAACACACCGTTCATGGAAACGGTAGTCTGTACGTACGCATGAACGTTGTTTTCCTTTCCTAATTGTCTTGAATGGAAGTAAGTAGATGACATACATATATATATATATAAATAAATCCAGTAGATTTAACATTTGAAATATTTCATTATTATTAATTATATATACTTTATAATCATTCAGTAATGGTTAATGTGGAGAATGAATCTCATCGCCTCGTGGAGACGGTAGTCCGTACGTACGCACGAGCGATGATATCGTTCTCATGTTCGTGAACTTGTGTTGAAGTGTATGTATACTATTTCAGTATCAATATCACTTTATAATAATCATATATAGTTACTCATTACACCATTATACCCATCCAATTAAGGTGGTGGCGGAAAATAGATTACACCACGGCGTGGAGACGGTATTCCGTACGTACGCACGAGCGGTGATTTCCTTTTTTCCGTAGGATGGATAAAAGGTTAATTAGAGCTATTTCATATTTATAATAACATGTCAGTATATAAGAAATACTAATTATATTACTTTATCATGAAACAACTAATGAAGAAGAAGTTGAAGAAGAAAGAAATTGAAAAAGATCGGTAATGGATATTGCCTCTTTTTGACTTGCCTTTTCTTAACCTCCACTTAAAGAACTAAGGATGGTCTTTGAAGAAGACCAGGACCTCTAGGATGATACTAGGTAAGTGGAGACGAGATTTTGGCAGGGGTTGGCCGAGCTTGAAGGCTCAAAGTGGTGTGAGGAAGAGGGGGAGGAGGTGCCCTTTTATAAGGGAGGAGAGGGGCACCTTAGGAAAATCTCAAAATATTATTTTATATTAAGGTCAAATTCGGTTTATAATGGTTCCAAAGGGTCTTATTTAGAAGATAAAGTTGGGATGGGTCTAAATCATTTCATCCAACAGGATTTAGACATGTTTAGGTTATTATTTTAACCTTATCAATTAGATTTAACTCTAAGTTAAATAATTTAACTTTTACCATGTCTTTTTGTTTTCTTACACTATATGGTTAATAAACTTACCATAACAAGCCAAAAAAACCCCAAGTTGTTTATTATTAATATATCTATCCTTATCTAAGTCATTTTTCTGATCCTTAGATTTTTAGGAATTAAATAACAATTAATAATATATAATTTGTTTTAAAAACTAATTTATGTCAATTTTGACACTATTTGGTACATGATTTTTATGAAATTCATAACAGAATGATATGTTCGAACCAAGTTACTTATATCACCAATAACATGTCATATTAACCTAGAAATTTTATTTAAGTCATAAAAAGTCTCAAATTACATTTATTTGGGCATTTATAACATCAATTATGTTAATATTTTCTTAAAAAGGTAATTACTGCATCATCGTTGTGTCATAAATAAATTAAATTATTTAATGTCTAAAAATTACAAATAAAATATCATTATGTAGGAAATATTTTTACCTTTCTAATGGAAATTTAGTGTCGAATTTATCTTATGTATAACCCTATATTAAAAATTATTTACTTATTAAACATTGATTTTAACTATTTTAACCCTTCTTTAAATAAATTAATAATAAATGTCCTACTCTAATACAAGTGGGCTTAAATGGCCATATTTTATTCCTATGGTTGTTTTTGGTCGAATTACACTTATTCAATAGAATTAGGACATGTGTTAGGGTAATAATAATATCATTTTTACCCTTAATTTACCCTATTTACTTTTAACCGTGGTAAAAAAAGTCAAAAGTTACAATTCACCAAAAATTATTTTCTTCTCATTGAACCACATTTTAGTCCTTGATATTAACCGTGTGTCTTGGATTTTCGAAATTCCACTCACAGAAGCGGTAAAATTATGTTTTATGAAAAATTCAGTTTTTTTACTACCACTTAGTGGTTTCACTATTCATCAAAAAATGAACGTTTCCAGAAAAATAAAAAGAATTAGGCCTAAGCTATATTTGATATTATGAATTCAAAAATGACGTCTATTTTACCAAATTTCAAAACATATCAGTTAAATTAATTAATTTAAAAATTAATTCCCGTCGTCAAAACAAATAGCGTGTTTTTGAGAGATAATGACTATCAAAAGATTGACACTTGTTTATGTCTGGTTTAAATGTGAAATTACATCCAATGACCAACATTGTATTAAATTATAAAAAAAATATTCTAAATATACTTCAAAACCACTCAAATTAATAATTTATCACTATCAATTATTTCTATTAAAAAAAGTTGTTTTTAATTAAAATTTAGTAATTTTCACTATTTATCAGAATATGAGTGTTATCTAAAAAGTACCAATATTACACCTAAGCTAATTTTAATATTCCGAATCCAAAAATGAAGTCCATTTTGAAAAATAAAATTTTCAAAATTTCAAAAAGTGGTTATTACTATTATTAACGGCTAGTTTTAATAATATTTTAATAGCATATCGTTGTTTAGTGAAAGTCGGTATTGCGTACTACACACGCTATCGAGGAAGTTCGTGATTGCATGTAATGAAAGGAAAGTCAAGGATGCGTGTTATGCAGGATCTTTTTGGTGTAGTGTACAACACAAGACATCAAATTAAAAGGAATATTTTTCATAAAATCTTGGGGTGTTACATTCTACCCCCCTTAAAATGAATTTCGCCCTCGAAATTCGTCAGGGTTATAAATGGTTTACTATTCGAAAGTTTCTTTAATAGAAACCACATTGTAAAAAGGAATACCAAAACCAATCTTTAAAAACAAAAGTATGAAACGTAACAGTTACCCAAACAAACTAATCACTGGGTTTCCACATAGGTGAAAATTTGGATATGGAAGAGAAATCTAACCATCTTGTTCTGATGGAGAGTGGTAGAGAACATGGCTATGGAAAATCCAGCAATCAAAAAGCCATAAATTTGTGATGATATAATGTACCATTTGATTCATCGGATATTAGAGCACTAGGAAACCATTCTTGGTTTTCAAAATCATTTCCCTAAAGTTGAAGAATTTGAATTAGAATAAATACTTACTTTATTTTGGTACAATCTCACTGTTGTTCATACTTTCAACAATTTCCATTTCATCTCTTAAAGAAAAATGAAGTTGAATTTGTTATTCGTGAAGTGTTAACAGATCATGTGATAGAATGATGGGTCATTCCATTTGTTTCAAACAAAAGGTTAGCAAAAGTTATCAAATATACATAAGTCCATCTATGGTGAGGTTAATCGTATATGATTCCATGATTGAACCTATACTTCATATATCATACCGCATAATAAATAAAACTAGTTTCTACTAAACAGGGAATTCCTGTAGGCCAGTGGTAGGTGATAAAGGCCAGTCACACTTCGGTTGTGGGTTCAATTCCCACAGCCTTGTCCGACGCGATGGGCTGTTGCCCGTCCTGCAGGTTGTCCATTTTGTAAAGCTATATTACTATAACATCCCATCAATAATATCGAAAAAGTTCTATCCTAACTTATTTCCAACATAATCCATTCCAATCTTTAGGCTTATCTAAAATACTTCGGTCTACGGTCATAGTATAAAGAAAATGATTACTTTAAATGTCATCAACCAACCATCATTTATCCCCCATTATCTTGTTGGTCACATTCCAATCATGTGAATACCGTAATCATGTATTCTCTTGATAAATGAATACCCATTATTCCTTAGTGAAAACATGAATGCTGCCAAAAGTTAACTCTTTCCACATACCAAAATCCAAAAATTCTATATACTCAAACCATGATATAACCTTCTCCTTATATCAGTCATGAGCTCATGAATACTATCAAACATTTAATTTTCTCCTTATCCATTCATTATGCGCATATCATCTACTTTCCAAAAATACCGGTACCATTCATCACATACTTTCAAAACTTAAGGAAAGACAACAGCGTAACTGTAACGCCCCGACCCCAGCTACCCAGAGTCGGTGCATTATTACATAACATTGGCATGATCACAAGAAAGATAAAATCTCGAAAGACCGATTGGTTTAGTAGCCTTGGAAACACTAGATATATTCATAAGTTTTACATTACATCATAAAACGAAAAACTACTACAACAACATAATGTCTTCATATCCACACTATTAACCCCTCATAATATCCCTGCAAGTCATTCATAATTTACTTCTTCACTACCTGGGAAAAATAAAACATAGAAAAGGGGTGGGCTCAAATGCCCAGTAAGGATAACAATATAGCGGAACATTCAAAATAAGCATAAACATTTAAGGCAATGAATTACTAAAACAAAAGCCCTTTAAAATTGAACTTCAACATAGTATGGCAAAAGTAAAATGAAATAATGCCATTTACTTGTTCACATGGATATTCTACTAATCGAATAATCACATGCAATATCAATAACCACTTTCATAATGTTGGAATGCATAATGCCAGACTATCATAACCACATAGCCAAGGCCTCTTGCCAAGACTACAAATAAGATTTTGTCAAGGCCTTGTGCCAAGACACTAGTTTGTCTCATGAGACCTACCGATGCATCGAGGAGCTATAGCGGGCTCCACCCGTCACTTATTAAGTCCAATACATTCCCATATGAAAAGGTTTAAACATAACATAAACATTCGTATTAAAACTAGCATACGAAATGTCAATACTTTCACAATAAACTATGAATGGTATAAAAATAGCACATCCACAGTCAAACATATCACAAAACCTTCAATACAATATAGAAGATTTGTATCATAATAAATCAACTTCAAATAATCTTAAAAATCCATCAAAGGATGTTGACATAGATGAAATCAAAATTCTTTTTAAAGAAATATCTCCTTTTATTTTGAAATCATTTAAGATCCATATAAAATAAAACATTTTCTTTGAAAATATTCTTATAAGCTTGTAAGGAAAGCTTTGAAGATTTTATAACGGCGTAAAATAACCGCACCCACCGTATAAGTTAAAAAAAAACATTCTTACCTCAATTCTGTCGAAAAGGTTAAAAAGGACCTTGTTTTGAAAACGACGGAAATATTCCTTTATAAACCTCTTATAAAAAGTCAAAAAAAGGTATAAATGACTTTAACCCATATTCTTGTAAATAGTAAAAATGTTTTGAAATACATTTTTAAGAAACATGGATGTGGATGATAAAGAGATCCCAGTAGATTATTACATATAAACAACCTCGGATAATGAAGAGATTGTGAAATAACCCTTACCTTGTACTTTTCCTTGGTTGTGGTAGGTTAACCTCCTGTATAATGGTGAAATAATTGTTATTAAATTATACAAGAATCATATACATTAATATGATATCATATATGATCTTTTAATATTGATTTGATAATAATATCTTAGTATTATCGTTGTTTCGGGTGTTAACTTACTTGTTTTCTTTCATATGTTTTGTTACGTAAGACATGTTTGTAAAGGATAGGTTGTATATTATTCATATCCAGAATGATATCAAGTCCTTAAACATCATTTTTAAATCATAAAATGATAATTACGCTTTAATGGTTACGATGGAGAATGAATCTCATCGCGTTCGTGGAGACGGTAGTCCGTACGTACGCACGAGCGACAATATCATTCTTTTGATATTAAAATAATATATAAATGGATGGTATATCATATATACAGAATCTTTAACATGTTATATTTATTATTTACATGAGTTACACATCATTATTATACCCATCCAAATAATATTATATTGAATAACAATTACACCACGACGTGGAGACGGTAAGCCGTACGTACGCACGTATGGTGACATGTTATTCAAAGGGTGGATAGAATACTGAATATGATTGTACCATATTTATAATAACATCACAGTATATGTGAGATACTGGAGTTATTATTTCAGAATGGTAAGAACAAAGGAAGAAGAAGTGGAAGAAGAAATGAACTTAGAAAAGGGTGGTGAGATCATTACCTCTTCTTCGGGTTCTTCCATTTGATTTGATCAAAAGGGCTCCTTAGGTTGGCTTTCTGATCAAACTAAGGCCTCTAGGTTGTATTGAGGGATGTTGGGAGAGTATTTGGGCAGAGTTTGGCCGAACCAAAAGGCTTTAGAGGTGTGAAGAAATGAGAAGGAGGAGTGCCCTTTTATAAGAGGGGTGAGGGGCACCTTTGGAAAAGCTAGAAATATTAATTTATAATAAATTCATATTCGGTTTATAAAGGCTCCAAAGTTGACTATTCAAAGGATGAGGTGGGGATAGGTCGAAAACAACTCATCCAATAGAATTTAGACAGGTTTGGGTACTTATATTAACCTTATCTTTAAGTATTAACTCTAAGTTAATTAGTTTCACTTTTACAATGTCTCTTTGTATTTTTATATAATATGGTTAATAAACTTACTATATACATCCAAGCGACCCCCAAGTGGTCCATTAATGAGGAACCTATAATAATATAAGTCTCTTGGCCGATCCTTAGATTTTTAGGAATTTAATATCAATTAATAATATAATATTTGTTTTAAGAACTCTTTTATGTCAATTTTGACACTATTCAATAGTTGATTTTTTTGAAACCCCTAACAGATTGATTACTTCGAAAAAAGTCAATTAAATCAATCCTAATATATCATATTATCATAGAAAATTAGTGTAATTTATTAAAAGTTTCATATTATATTTATTTGGGTATTTATAATATTAATTATGTTAATTTTTTACTATTTTAGTAATTACTGCATCATCATTGTGTCATAAATAAAATAAATTATTTAATGTCTAAAAATTATAAGTAAAATATCATTATGTAGGAAATCTTTTTAGCTTTCTAATGAATATTTACAATCGAAAATCCAACATGTATAACCCTATGTAAAAATTGTTCTTCTAAAAGATATATGCTTGTTTCATTTTTGTATTCATTTTAACTTAATTAAAATAAAGTGTCATTATCACTTACAAGTGGATCCATGGGGTCCCAAAATTGACACAAAGATGCCCATGGTCGACCATGTATCAACCAATAGGGTTAAGACACGTTTTAGGGTAATTTTGTATTATTATAATATTATTTTTTTAACCCTTATTTACCGGATTTACCCTTTAACCATGGTAAATAAAATATTTACCGCAGTAATTATTCAAAATGTGTAAAAATAAAAGTTACCTATTTACACAATTTGAACATCCTGATTCCAAATATGGAATTCATTTTCCTAAATTCAAAACACAGAAGTGGCAGAAATTAATTTAAAATTAATTCCCGCTGTCAAAACAAAAAGCGTGTTTTTAAGAGATAATAACTATCAAAAGATTGACACTTGTTTATGTTCGGTTTAATTGTAAAATTATGTCCAATGATAAACATTAAATTGAATGGTAAAAATATATTCTAAATATACTTTAAAACCACTCAAATTCATAATTTATCACTATTAATTATTAAAAAAGTTGTTTTTAATTAAAATTTAGAAATTTTCACTATTCATCAAAATATGAAAGTTATCCGAAATGTACCAAAATTTCACCCTAGGCTAATTTTGATATTCCGAATCCAAAAATGAAGTCCATTTTGAAATATAGAATATATATGATTTCAAAAATTAGGTATTACTATTCACAACGGCTAGTTTAATTAGTTGTGGTGTGTGTTAGAACTCGAGGTTGCGTACAACACACGCTATCGCATTATTCAAAGGGAAACGTACCGTAGAAGCTTGGGGTGTTACATTCTCCCCTCCTTCAAATAATTGCGTCCTCGCAATTTCTAGGGTATTACTGCATAAAAAGACTCGGGTGGTTCTTCATCATAAGTTCCTCGGGTTCCCACGTTGCCTCTTCCATCTTATGATTCCTCCACAAAACTTTTACCAGACGCGTCGTCCGGTTTCTCAGCACTTTTTATCTCGTATCAAGAATCTTGATGGGCTCTTCACAATAGGAATGATCGGGTTCCAGTTCTAATTCCTCATAGGTGAGTACATGCGTTGGGTCAGGCATGTATTTCCTCAACAGAGATACGTGGAACACATCGTGAACTTTGGAGAGACTTGGCGGCATTGCCAATCGGTAAGCCACAGCCCCAATTCGTTCTAGAATTTCGAAAGGTCCGATGTACCTGGGACTCAATTTACCTTTCTTACCAAAACGTATGACTCCCTTCCATGGAGATACCTTCAGGAAAACATGATCACCGACTTGAAATTCCAAATCCTTCCTTCGATTATCGGCATAGCTCTTCTGCCTACTTTGAGCTGATTTAATGTGATTTTGGATTACTTTCACCTTTTCCACCGTTTCCTCCACCAGCTCTGGGCCTACAAGTTTTCTTTCACCAACGTCATCCCAACAGGTTGGTGTACGACATCTCTTTCCGTATAACGCTTCATATGGTGCCATCTGTATACTCGAATGGAAGCTATTGTTATAGGAAAATTCTACCAGTGGTAAATATTGATCCCACATACCCTGAAAGTCAAGTGAGCAAGATCTCAACATGTCTTCTAAGGTCTGAATAGTCCGTTCTGATTGTCCGTCTGTTTGAGGGTGGTAAGCAGTGCTCAAATGAAGTTCAGTATCTAGGGATTTCTGAAGACTTTTCCAAAATCTTGAAGTAAAACGGGGATCACGATCAGAAACAATCGATAGGGGTACTCCATGAAGTCTCACAACTTCATTAATATATAGTCTTGCTAGACGTTCCAGGGGTAGATCTTCTCTTATAGCAAGAAAATGTGCTGACTTGGTAAGACGATCAACAATAACCCATATTGCATCGTTCCTTCTAGGAGTCTTTGGTAGCCCCATGACAAAGTCCATCGTAACATTGTCCCATTTCCACTCCGGTATGGGAAGAGGTTGCATGACTCCTCCAGGCTGTTGCCTTCCAGCTTTCACTTGTTGACAAACCATACATCTTGACACAAAATCAGCAATCTCCCTCTTCATGTTGTCCCACCAAAAATGTTCCTTCAAATCTCTATACATTTTGGTGCTCCCAGGGTGTATAGAGAAATTGGAACTATGAGCATCATCCAGCAATTCCCTTTTTAGATCAGGTATATTGGGAACACAAAGTCTCTTCCCGAATTTCAAAATTCCATCTTCATACAAAAAGTCTCTCAATCTCCCATCATTCACAGCTTTAATCTTCTTTTGGAATTCGTCATCATCGGTCTGAGAACTCTTAATCCTTTCTAGTAAAGATGGTTTGGCAACCATTTGAAAAAGCATTGATGTTTCACCTTCCCTGGTTATTCCCATGTCCATTTTCACTAGATCCATGAAAATTGGATCCCTTTCAATTCTCATATTGTTCAAAACTCCATGGTCTTTTCTACTCAAAGCATCTGCCACCTTGTTTGCCTTCCCCGGGTGGTAGTGTATCGTACAATCATAATCCTTGAGTAATTCAAGCCATCTCCTTTGCCTCATGTTGAGTTCTTTTTGTGAGAAAATATACTTCAAACTCTTGTGATCAGTATAAATCTCACATTTTTCACCATAGAGGTAGTGCCTCCATATCTTCAAAGCAAAGATCACAGCTGCTAACTCAAGATCATGAGTAGGATAGTTTTGTTCATGAATTTTCAACTGTCGTGATGCATAGGCAATAACTCTATCATTCTGCATAAGGACACAGCCAAGTCCTTTCTTCGATGCATCACTATAAATAACGAACCCATCATTCCCCGATGGTAGAGTCAATATAGGAGCATTGACTAATCTTCTCTTCAGTTCTTCGAAACATTCTTCACACTCTTTTGTCCAAACAAATTTAACCCCTTTACGTGTGAGCTTCGTTAATGGGTTAGCCAATCGGGAAAAATTCTGGACGAAACGTCGATAATAACCTGCCAAACCAATAAAACTACGTACCTCAGTTATACTCGTTGGTGCTGGCCATTCTTGGATTGCCTTGGTCTTAGAAGGATCAACAGAGATTCCATCTTTAGAGACAATATGGCCAAGAAAAGAAATCTCCTGAAGCCAGAATTCACACTTGCTAAACTTCCCATATAATTCATGCCTCCTCAGAGTCTTCAAGATAATGCGCAAGTGATTTTCATGATCTTTGTAGGTTTTGGAGTATACCAAGATATCATCAATAAATACCACCACAAATTCATCGAGATACTCCTTGAAAACTCTATTCATCAGATCCATGAATACAGAGGGTGCATTAGTCAATCCAAACGGCATTACAGTAAACTCGTAATGCCCGTACCTGGTTCGAAATGCTGTCTTCGGAATGTCTTCCTTCTTCACACACAACTGATGGTATCCAGATCGAAGGTCAATCTTTGAAAAGTATTGAGCTCCATGCAGTTGGTCAAATAAATCATCAATACGAGGTAGGGGATACTTGTTCTTTATCGTTATAGCATTGATCTCCCTGTAGTCGATACATAACCTCATAGATCCATCTTTCTTTTTAACAAAAAGAACAGGGGCTCCCCATGGAGAAACACTAGGGCGAATAAATCCCTTATTACTCAATTCCTCTAGTTGTTTCTTTAGTTCGACTAGCTCTACAGTGGCCATTCTATAAGGGGTCTTCGATATAGGCCTTGATCCAGGAATCAAATCAATAGAAAACTCAACTTCTCGTTCTGGAGGATGTCCAGGTAAATCTTCCGGAAATACATCTACAAATTCTTTCACAATAGGTACATCTTCTATTTGAACATTCCTTTCCTCACCGACAGTTATTTCAGTCTCTTCCTCCCCGATAATTGAATTAAGTTGAGCTACAGGGGGTGGATCTAAATAAGAATTAGGTGGTGACGATTCTGCTCTAAAAATAAGGTGTTCTTTATCATTATCATCAAGAATCGTAACCTCTTTCTTCTTACAATAAATCTTCGCATCATAGTCCGAAAGCCAGTCCATACCGAGGATTATATCAAACTCAATCATAGGTATGACGATGAAATCAGCAGATAAAGAAAATTTATGTGCTCTAATGGGGACTGATTCACAAAACTTTGTTGCAACGATACTTCCCTTAGGAGTTTTAACTGACAACTCCCTTATTAAATCAAATTGGAAATATCTAATTTTCTTAGCAAACTGGGAAGATATGAAACAATGCGATGATCCAGAATCAAATAATGCATTTGCTAAACTTGAGGAAACCATTAAATTACCTGCCACCACGTCTTTCGGAGCTTCTACCTCAGCAGTAGTGATAGCATAAGCCTGGCCTTGATCCCTTGGCCTTTTCTGAGGTAAGTTCTCCTGACGCTTAGGACATGCATTTGCATAATGCCCCATCTCCCTGCAATTGTAGCACTGAACGTTGGTAGCTTCCTTCTTCCCCTTGCAATCATGAGCTTGGTGGCCTTTTTCACCACACTTGTAACAGACTCCCATTCCCTTCAGGCAAGCACCAGGATGTTTCTTCCCGCATTTACCACAAGATGGATATTCAACCTTTCCCTTCTTCCCCTTATTTCCATTCCCAGATTGATCAGCAGGTCTCTTCTTCTCTTGCTTCGCTTTAAAGTCATAAGACTTAGAGAATTCCTTTTCGGTCTTGATAGCACATGAGACAATGTCTTCGTACGATGAAAAGGATTGTGAGACTAATGCTCGACGGAGAAATGGTTTTAACCCATCAAAGAAACGATCAATCTTACTTCTTGGGTTGCGAATATAATCACCAGCGTACCTCGCTAACCTTGTAAAGTTAGCCTCATACTTTGTGACATTCTCATCCTCCTTTTGTCTCAGACTCAGAAATTGTCTTTCCATATCCGCTCGATGGTCGCGAGGGAAGTATTTTTCTAAAAATAGATCTTTGAATTCCCTCCATTCCATATTTGATACTTCATCATCTTCCTTCGTATTTTGAATCAATGACCACCATTGATCAGCATCTCCAGTGAGGCGGTAAACTGCCATGATAACTTTTTCCCTTTCACTGCTCCCCAAAGCCTGAAATATTTTCTCTAGGGAACATATCCATTGCTCAGCTACTAAGGGATTTGTATTCTCATTGAACGTTGGTGGTTGTTGCCTCATGAATCGATCTAACATTGATCCTCCACACTGCGGATCAGGGTGCTCCATACGGGTAAGGTTATTATTCATAACCTGAGTAAGTTGTCCCAGTATGGTGATTAGCTGATCAGCACCAGTTGCATCGCCAGCCCCACTATAATTATCTTGAGCAGGAGGGCAATCCCTACATGGAGTGCGTGCATTGATACGGTTTCCATTTCTTCCACTAGGCGCCATTTCTAAACAATGGCATAAACTAGATCAGTTTATGAATCAAAATACATAATCCCATACTTATAAAACACTTAACATAAATTGAACTATTTATGGATATAATCCATAATCATAAAAATGTTTTCTTTGAGGAAGTATATACTCATAAACCCTTCATAATGATTTGTAAAGATAATGAGAGTTATCCTAAGCATATCCCCCGGGAGTGTCGTAACCAAGAGTGCAGCAAGGCCCGTTGTCGTGCACCAGTTCCCGTTCGAGTCTAGCTCAAAGCAGTGTTTTCGGGTTTTACCCCTAGGTACATCTGTGCCAGAGCCGCCTCTACCTGCTCGTATCCAGACAGGGATGTATTGCTCGGAAAACTCACAAAATCTCTACAATACCAAAATTCTAGGAAGTTCTTCTATACTAATCCTCAAATCTCATCTTAGGTCTACGTGCCCTAATCAGAGTTTATCTAAATCTAGCTTCCAAGGTTTGTACTAAACTTCCTCTGATACCAACTGTAACGCCCCGACCCCAGCTACCCAGAGTCGGTGCATTATTACATAACATTGGCATGATCACAAGAAAGATCAAATCTCGAAAGACCGATTGGTTTAGTAGCCTTGGAAACACTAGATATAATCATAAAGTTTTACATTACATCATAAAATGAAAAACTACTACAACAACATAATGTCTTCATATCCACACTATTAACCCCTCATAATATCCCTGCAAGTCATTCATAATTTACTTCTTCACTACCTGGGAAAAATAAAACATAGAAAAGGGGTGACCTCAAATGCCCAGTAAGGATAACAATATAGAGGAACATTCAAAATAAGCATAAACATTTAAGGCAATGAATTACTAAAACAAAAGCCCTTTAAAATTGAACTTCAACATAGTATGGCAAAAGTAAAATGAAATAATGCCATTTACTTGTTCACATGGATATTCTACTAATCGAATAATCACATGCAATATCAATAACCACTTTCATAATGTTGGAATGCATAATGCCAGACTATCATAACCACATAGCCAAGGCCTCGTGCCAAGACTACAAATAAGATTTTGTCAAGGCCTTGTGCCAAGACACTAGTTTGTCTCATGAGACCTACCGATGCATCGAGGAGCTATAGCGGGCTCCACCCGTCACTTATTAAGTCCAATACATTCCCATATGAAAAGGTTTAAACATAACATAAACATTCGTATTAAAACTAGCATACGAAATGTCAATACTTTCACAATAAACTATGAATGGTATATAAATAGCACATCCACAGTCAAACATATCACAAAACCTTCAATACAATATAGAAGATTTGTATCATAATAAATCAACTTCAAATAATCTTAAAAATCCATCAAAGGATGTTGACATAGATGAAATCAAAATTCTTTTTAAAGAAATATCTCCTTTTATTTTGAAATCATTTAAGATCCATATAAAATAAAACATTTTCTTTGAAAATATTCTTATAAGCTTGTAAGGAAAGCTTTGAAGATTTTATAACGGCGTAAAATAACCGCACCCGCCGTATAAGTTAAAAAAAACATTCTTACCTCAATTCTGTCGAAAAGGTTAAAAAGGACCTTGTTTTGAAAACGACGGAAAGATTCCTTTATAAACCTCTTATAAAAAGTCAAAAAAAGGTATAAATGACTTTAACCCATATTCTTGTAAATAGTAAAAATGTTTTGAAATACATTTTTAAGAAACATGGATGTGGATGATAAAGAGATCCCAGTAGATTATTACATATAAACAACCTCGGATAATGAAGAGATTGTGAAATAACCCTTACCTTGTACTTTTCCTTGGTTGTGGTAGGTTAACCTCCTGTATAATGGTGAAATAATTGTTATTAAATTATACAAGAATCATATACATTAATATGATATCATATATGATCTTTTAATATTGATTTGATAATAATATCTTAGTATTATCGTTGTTTCGGGTGTTAACTTACTTGTTTTCTTTCATATGTTTTGTTACGTAAGACATGTTTGTAAAGGATAGGTTGTATATTATTCATATCCAGAATGATATCAAGTCCTTAAACATCATTTTTAAATCATAAAATGATAATTACGCTTTAATGGTTACGATGGAGAATGAATCTCATCGCGTTCGTGGAGACGGTAGTCCGTACGTACGCACGAGCGATAATATCATTCTTTTGATATTAAAATAATATATAAATGGATGGTATATCATATATACAGAATCTTTAACATGTTATATTTATTATTTACATGAGTTACACATCATTATTATACCCATCCAAATAATATTATATTGAATAACAATTACACCACGACGTGGAGACGGTAAGCCGTACGTACGCACGTATGGTGACATGTTATTCAAAGGGTGGATAGAATACTGAATATGATTGTACCATATTTATAATAACATCACAGTATATGTGAGATACTGGAGTTATTATTTCAGAATGGTAAGAACAAAGGAAGAAGAAGTGGAAGAAGAAATGAACTTAGAAAAGGGTGGTGAGATCATTACCTCTTCTTCGGGTTCTTCCTTTTGATTTGATCAAAAGGGCTCCTTAGGTTGGCTTTATGATCAAACTAAGGCCTCTAGGTTGTATTGAGGGATGTTGGGAGAGTATTTGGGCAGAGTTTGGCCGAACCAAAAGGCTTTAGAGGTGTGAAGAAATGAGAAGGAGGAGTGCCCTTTTATAAGAGGGGTGAGGGGCACCTTTGGAAAAGCTAGAAATATTAATTTATAATAAATTCATATTCGGTTTCTAAAGGCTCAAAAGTTGACTATTCAAAGGATGAGGTGGGGATAGGTCGAAAACAACTCATCCAATAGAATTTAGACAGGTTTGGGTACTTATATTAACCTTATCTTTAAGTATTAACTCTAAGTTAATTAGTTTCACTTTTACAATGTCTCTTTGTATTTTTATATAATATGGTTAATAAACTTACTATATACATCCAAGCGACCCCCAAGTGGTCCATTAATGAGGAACCTATAATAATATAAGTCTCTTGGCCGATCCTTAGATTTTTAGGAATTTAATATCAATTAATAATATAATATTTGTTTTAAGAACTCTTTTATGTCAATTTTGACACTATTCAATAGTTGATTTTTTTGAAACCCCTAACAGATTGATTACTTCGAAAAAAGTCAATTAAATCAATCCTAATATATCATATTATCATAGAAAATTAGTGTAATTTATTAAAAGTTTCATATTATATTTATTTGGGTATTTATAATATTAATTATGTTAATTTTTTACTATTTTAGTAATTACTGCATCATCATTGTGTCATAAATAAAATAAATTATTTAATGTCTAAAAATTATAAGTAAAATATCATTATGTAGGAAATCTTTTTAGCGTTCTAATGAATATTTACAATCGAAAATCCAACATGTATAACCCTATGTAAAAATTGTTCTTCTAAAAGATATATGCTTGTGTCATTTTTGTATTCATTTTAACTTAATTAAAATAAAGTGTCATTATCACTTACAAGTGGATCCATGGGGTCCCAAAATTGACACAAAGATGCCCATGGTCGACCATGTATCAACCAATAGGGTTAAGACACGTTTTAGGGTAATTTTGTATTATTATAATATTATTTTTTTAACCCTTATTTACCGGATTTACCCTTTAACCATGGTAAATAAAATATTTACCGCAGTAATTATTCAAAATGTGTAAAAATAAAAGTTACCTATTTACACAATTTGAACATCCTGATTCAAAATATGGAATTCATTTTCCTAAATTCAAAACACAGAAGTGGCAGAAATTAATTTAAAATTAATTCCCGCTGTCAAAACAAAAAGCGTGTTTTTAAGAGATAATAACTATCAAAAGATTGACACTTGTTTATGTTCGGTTTAATTGTAAAATTATGTCCAATGATAAACATTAAATTGAATGGTAAAAATATATTCTAAATATACTTTAAAACCACTCAAATTCATAATTTATCACTATTAATTATTAAAAAAGTTGTTTTTAATTAAAATTTAGAAATTTTCACTATTCATCAAAATATGAAAGTTATCCGAAATGTACCAAAATTTCACCCTAGGCTAATTTTGATATTCCGAATCCAAAAATGAAGTCCATTTTGAAATATAGAATATATATGATTTCAAAAATTAGGTATTACTATTCACAACGGCTAGTTTAATTAGTTGTGGTGTGTGTTAGAACTCGAGGTTGCGTACAACACACGCTATCGCATTATTCAAAGGGAAACGTACCGTAGAAGCTTGGGGTGTTACAGTAACAATCCTTAGATGTCTCTTTATTCCATAGTACCATGAGATTACTTATACAACATTACACTTGATAAACATGTACTCATTCCAATACATTCTTAAACCATTGACTGAGCTTCAATAATTCTTTCATCTCACATTTCATTTGTAGTATCATCATCATCATCAACATAAATACTACCCATACGTCCATACTTATTATCTTCATGTGACCTTCCCTTAGGGCATTGGTTTGCATAATTCCCGTACATTCCACATTTAAAACATTTAACCATTTTTGACGTCGTAGCAATACCATTATCCTCATCCCTGGTGTTAACTGAACCTTTTCCTTTGCACCTACTGCCTTTGTGTCCTTCTTTTCCACACCCAAAGCATCTTCAAGTTCCTTTGAAACATTCTCCTTGATGCCTCTTCCCACATGATTTACATAGGGGAAATTGAACTTTCTTTCCTCTATGATCATCATGAAACTTCATCTTTCTCTTATTAGCTGAGTCAGGAAACTTACCAAATTTTACTTTATTGATCATAATATGAGATTGCTGATTTGGAATAACAATGATGTTTGGACTTCGAAATCCCATTTCGTTTGGTTTCTCATGGATAATATCATTCCATTGTCCATCATATCCTCCATTATCGTGAATCATCTTGTTTCCAGCCATTTTTTAAAACCCAAAAAGAATAGTGTGAGAGGAAAAAATCATAATAAAGGTAGAGTAACTTCAATATCTAACATCTTTGGTTTAATCTAATATCGTTACCATAGTTCTAGGACTATATACTATACGTATACTTATCCTTAGGGACATCCCTAGACATACCTTAGAAATATCTCTAGGGATCTCAATAAATTTTTCGCATCCTAGTTTCCAATGGTTGACTAAACCTTTCCTCTGAATCCAACTGTAGAGACCCGAAGCCTGACGTACATGGACATTAAATTACTTTTGTAGAATACTTATTACATAACAAAAATACACACACAAGGACCGTAATAGGTTAGTGTCTTTGGAAAATCGGAATATATTCTTCTAATCGTGGTGAAAGATCTTCAACATATCCCATAAAGATCTTCTTTTTTTTAAACCTAAATCCTTTATTTATGTCCTGGGAAAAGAAAACATAAAAGGGTGATCTCAAATGCCCAGTAAGGGTAAACAAAAAAAATATCAATCACGTCATATTCATAAGAACATATCTTTTGGAAATCTTAACCTGCAAAAGAGATCATAATTTCATAAAATGGGATAAATAAAAGTAGTGAAATGTAATCCCAATAATCATAACTTAAAACATGAAACTTTGTGTAATACACACATAATCATAGAGAATCATGTCTTGTTAGTCAGGACTCATTGCCAAGACTATCTTATTTGACAAAGTTCCTTTCTGAACCGAGTTCATTCCTCGTTTCAGTCCTGTTTCACTAAACCGGTATAACCTACCGTTCCAGCCATGTATATCTCATGAGATATAAAATCTTTACCCAATGCATTGGAGGGAGATATAGGTCCCACCCATATCATAATTATACCATTCTTATTTGTACCACAAAATTCAGAACCCATACATCGTAGCATAACCCATGTAATAAAAATGGGAATCTTAAACATCGTGACATCATAAAAAAATTCATATTAGATAAAGGAATTAATAAAAATATTTCCATCACATCATAATCAAATACATGTAATAATAGGGATAGAAACAGAACCCTATATTATCGTAGATGGAAAATAATTTTGATAAAACACTTGAACTCCATTCTTGAGGAAAATATCATTTCTACTTCAAAAACACTTTTCCTTTCTTAACATGTAATAAAATTATAAACTACGAGAAGTTGATTAAAAATAAACATGAAAACTTGTAAAGGAAGGTTCTTGGAAATAATGTTTAAAAATCCATTCATGCCGTATAAGTTAAAAAAAATATTCTTCACGTACTTTTTTCGGAAAAGATAAAAAGTACCTCGTACGAAAAACGACAAATGATTCCTTTCATATATTTTACTAAAAACTCACCGAAGGGTAAAATTGGATTTAAACAATTGTAGGTGTATGGAAATAAAATTACATAATGAGAAAACATGTATTTGGATGATAAAATACAACCCAGTAAATACCAAAGTATAAACAATCTCGGATAAAAATGAGATCGTGATATTTTCCCTTATCTTATGTCTGATATGTTTTGTACGTATCCGAACCTCATGTATAATGATTTAAATAATGTCATTAACTTATTACAAAATCATATTAATTGTTATGATATCATATATGGTTCACTTTTGACGTTATATTACCCGTTCTTTTGTAAATTCCATGTTAAAGAAGCGTTTTCGGTAAAATCGTTTCATTTATCGTAGGTGTTTGGACTTGTTGTTCTTGACATTATTATTACTTATATCGTGATTTACTTACATACAGAATATCAAACATGATTTATATATCATATATATTCATTATATATATATATATAATATATAGATAAATGAAATGAAGCACACCGTTCATGGAGATGGTAGTCCGTACGTACGCATGAACGCTGTTTTCCTTTCCTTATTGTCTTGAAGGGAAGTAAGTAGATGACATACATATATATATATATATATAAATAAATCCAGTAGATTTAACATGTCATATATTTCATTATTATTCATCATATATACTTTATAATCATTCATGAATGGTTAATGTGGAGAATGAATCTCATCGCATCGTGGAGACGGTAGTCCGTACGTACGCACGAGCGATGATATCGTTCTCATGATCCTGAACTTGTGTTGAAGTGTATGTATACTATTTCAGTATCAATATCACTTTATAATATTCATATATAGTTACTCATTACACCATTATACCCATCCAATTAAGGTGGTGGCGGAAAATAGATTACACCACGGTGTGGAGACGGTATTCCGTACGTACGCACGCGCGGTGATTTCCTTTTTTCCGTAGGATGGATAGAAGGTTAATTAGAGTTGTTTCATATTTATAATAAAATATCAGTATATAAAAATTACTGATGTTATTACTTTATCATGAAACAACTAAAGAAGAAGAAGTTGAAGAAGAAAGAAATTGAAAAAGATCGGTAATGGATATTACCTCTTTTTGACGCGCCTTTTCTTAACCACCACTTAAATAACTAAGGATTGTCTTTTAAGAACACCAAGACCTCTAGGATGATACTAATGATGTAGAGAAGAGATTTCGGTAGGGGTTGGCCGAGCTTGAAGGCTCAAAGTGGTGTGTGGAAGAGGGGGAGGAGGTGCCCTTTTATAAGGGAGGAGAGGGGCACCTTAGGAAAATATCAAAATATTATTTTATATTAAGGTAAAATTCGGTTTATAACGGTTCCAAAGGGTCTTATTTCTAAGATAAAGTGGGTATGGGTCTAAATCCTCTCAACCAATAGGATTTAGACAATTTTAGGTTATTATTTTAACCTTATCAATTAGATTTAACTCTAAGTTAAATAATTTATCTTTTACCGTGTCTTTTTGTTTGCTTACAATATATGGTTAATAAACTTACCATAACAAGACAAACTAACCCCAAGTTGTTTATTAATAATATATCTATTCTTATCTAAGTATTTGGCCGAGCCTTAGATTTTTAAGAATTAAATAACAATTAATAAGATAGTATTTGTTTTAAAAACTAATTTATGTCAATTTTGACACTATTTGGTACATGATTTTTATAAAATTCATAACAGAATGATAAGTTCAAACCAAGTTACTTATATCAACAATAACATGTCATATTAACCTAGAAAATTAATGTAAGTCATAAAAAGTCTCAAATTACATTTATTTGGGCATTTATAACATCAATTATGTTAATATTTTCTTAAAAAGGTAATTACTGCATGATCGTTGTGTCATAAATAAATTAAATTATTTAATGTCTAAAAATTACAAATAAAATATCATTATGTATGAAATAGTTTTAGCTTTATAATTAATGTAATGGTCGAATTTATCTTATGTATAACACTATATTAAAAATGATATACTTATTAAACATTGATTTTAACTATTTTAACCCTTCTTTAAATAAATTAATAATAAATGTCCTAATCTAATCCAAGTGGGATTAAATGGCAATATTTAATTACTATTTTTGTTTTTGGTAGAATTAAACTTATCCAATAGAATTAGGACATGTGTTAGGGTAATAATAATATCATTTTACCCTTAATTACCCTATTTACTTTTAACCGTGGTAAAAAAAGTCAAAAGTTACTATTCACCAAAAATTATTTTCATCTCATTGAACTACATTTTAGTCCTTGATATTAACCGTGACTCTAGGATTTTCGAAATTCCACTCATAGAAGCGGTAAAATTAAGTTGTATGAAAAATTCAGTTTTTTAACTACCACTTAGTGGTTTCACTATTCATCAAAAAATGAACGTTTCCAGAAAAATACAAAAAATTAGGCCTAATCTATATTTGATTTTATGAATTCAGAAATGAAGTCTATTTTACCAAATTCAAAACATATCAGTTACATTAATTAATTTAAAAATTAATTCTCGTCGTCAAAACAAATAGCGTGTTTTTGAGAGATAATAACTATCAAAAGATTGGCACTTGTTTACGTCTGGTTTAAATGTGAAATTACATCTAATGACCAAAATTGTATTAAATTGTAAAAATATATTATAAATATACTTTAAAACCACTAAAATTAATAATTTATCACTATTAATTATTTCTATTAAAAAAAGTTGTTTTTAATTAAAATTTTGTAATTTTTACTATTCCTCAGAATATGAAAGTTATCCGAAAAGTACCAAAATTTCACCCTAATCTAATTTTAATATTCCGAATCCAAAAATGAAGTCCATTTTGAAAAATAAAATTTACAAAATTAAAAAAAGTGGTTATTACTATTCATAACGGCTAGTTTTAATAATATTTTAATAGCATGTCGTTGTTTTGTGAAACTCGGTATTGCGTATTACACACGCTATCGACGAAGGTCGCGATTGCGTGTAATGTAAGGAAAGTCAAGGATGCATGTTGTGCAAGCTCCTTTTGGTGTAGCGTATAACACAAGACATGAAATTAAAAAGAATATTTTTCATAAAATCTTGGGGTGTTACACATTCCATTAAAAACCCTTTTGAAAATAATAAAAAGAAAGGTAAAATGGGATTGATTTGAAGAAAACATGAAATATTATAAGGTAATATAAACATAAAGTAATTGATACAGTGGTGGGAAAAACCATTGATGTCATATTCATTAAAATAGAATACTCCTTTTTGTCTTTTTGTCAAAAAAATTCATATAAAATATGTAAAAATATTCATTTTGCAAAATTTTCAAAGTAATTCAAAATTGAAATAAAATATCCTTTATAATTAAATAATTTCCTTGTAAATACATCAATATAAAAATTTAAATAATATATATATTGAATATAAGGATTTAGAAAATAAATCTTTAAACATTTAAAGGGAGGTTGTTAAAGTAAAGTGTCTTTTACCATGGCTCTGAATCATCATGTAAATTATTTATCATCATGAATAATGAAATTATTTTAATTATTTACACTTTTAATAACATTAATAAAATTTTTCTTCCTTGTTTCATTTTATAATCAATTACTCAATAAATTGAGTTCACATTGGTGGTTTTCATGCTATTCAGATCATATGTCCAAAATGACCTCGATAGGTCGACTTCAGTCAAAGTGGCCAACATTAAAAAAATATATAGAATAATAATCATTAAATAATTTTTATTTTAATATATCTATTATAATTTTAAATCCAATAATGAAATATGATTATTTAAAATTAACTATGTTACAATTAGGGAGACGATAGGTCATACGTACACATGAGTAACATCTACATTTTCAATCAATCAATTTGAAAAAAGGAGAGTACTATTTTATATTTCTATAATAATAATTATATCATGAATATAATATTATATCTTTAAAGAAACTTATATATATCAGCCATATTATTTGGTGATTAAATATGAATCACATCACTTTGTGGGGGTGGTAGTCCACATGTACGCATGAAATGATGTTATCATATTTCAGTGAATCGAAAAGTGAAAAAGTAGATTATATATTATATTTCCATAATGATAAATATTTCATTAATATAATACATTAAATACATAATTATATTCATCCATGAGATGGAGTTATGGAAAATGAATTGCATCGGCTCTCGAGGAGGTAGTCTGTCATACACAGGAATGATAGTTTTATTTCCCATTTTATGGAAGTACGATATAGATATATATTATTCCATTTCTAAAATAACATATCCATATATGTTAGATAAATTTTTTAATATATTATCATGTTTGGAAAATATTTGAAGTATGTGGAAGAATAAATAAAACAAAAACATTTGGTTAAAAGTCATACCTCTTCTTTAGTCAATCTTATTTTCTTTACACCTTAAGCCATCTAAGGTAGATATTA
This sequence comes from Viscum album, assembly GCA_963277665.1. Lineage (NCBI taxonomy): Eukaryota > Viridiplantae > Streptophyta > Magnoliopsida > Santalales > Viscaceae > Viscum > Viscum album. The sequence goes on along the minus strand of OY728126.1, from coordinate 2,005,678,803 downwards.
TTCGAAAACATTACCTATATAATGAGGTAAAATATAATAGTATGTTATTTGGGAAGGTATTTTCTAAAATATAAAGTTATTTAAGTGTGTAGATAAGAGTAGATGGGGTACCCCTGTATAATAAGGGGAGGAGAATTCATTGAATTTCTTAAAAAATTAAATTAATAGAAATTAATTCTCTTATTAAAAAGGTTACAAAATCATATAATTGAAATATAATATGATTATGAGTATATATTATCTCATAAAAAAAATTGAACAATTTTAGGGAATTCTTGAACACTTATATTTTTGTTTTAACCCTCCGTTAACTCCATTGACGATTACTATGATAATAAAGTTTTTTACTCATTAAAGGTAATGATAGTTACTATAAAAGTTTAAATGGTCTAAAAATGGACCATGGTTTATATTTTCAAACATATAACAATAAATTTGATGAATATATGATTATTAATAATTTAAAATCATTTAATAAAACATTATTTAATATAAAATATCATTTATGTCACTTTTAGAATTACAAGAAATATTATAATTTAATAAGTGTAAAATTAATTTAAAATGATTAAAAAATTACATGTATTAGATTATAAGGAATATATTATATTAATATAATCATAAATTCAATTTTTTACATGTTTTAAAATATTTTTAAACCTTTTCATTTGTATTAAAGACTTCATTAACAAATTTTAACCTTAACCGCAATAATGACTTTTTCAATATAAACAGGTTATAATTTTACTTATAAGGTAAAAATTTCATCTTAAATGGTACTTTTATAAAATAAAATTCAATCTATCATCCTAATTTTACTTTTGATATATTTATTTATTTTTATATAATTTTATAAAATATAATATAACATAAAATACCATTATTATCATTTTTGACACTATTAATTTAATTAGACTTTGACATATGTGTTTGATTTTCAATAATGTATAGAAATAGTAAAATAATATTCAAAATTTCATGGGATTTGTTTAGTAGATAAAACACTAGAAAAATGAATAAAAATGTATGCCTCCAAATTATTACTATAACAAACACATTGTCTAACTTACGGAAGATTATTTAACATAAAGATATACCATCAGTGTCAACAATAACAATAATGAGTCGATCAACTAATTAAAAACATGTAAGTATTAAAAGTGTAACTTTGATGGAAATTACAGACTATTATATACAAGAACATGGATTTTTTTCCAATTAATATATATCTATGGGAATATTCCTTTTTAGAAGATGACCACCTCAGTATTTATATTGTAGGTCGAACAACACCATGTCAAATGATTACAGAAATACCGAATAATAAATCATGACTATTTGAATTCATAATCATTAAAATAGAGTCATAAATTCCATAGATATTTTTTTTCAATTAATATATATCTATGGGAATCTTACTTCATTTCATAAACTACACCCACTTTAGTTCTATAGGCCATTCCCTGAGGTACATAACTCCATTGGATCATTAAATTATTTGGGGTTATAGTTTGATATCAAGGCCCTATCCAGATCCATTGGTCATTGTCCACATATTCTCTACACCCCTATAAGAATCTGCCTATAACACACTCAAACAGAAGTGCTAAAGCTTCTCTATCTTTCGATAAAAATGACACTCTCTCTGATGTCTTGGGAAAAAATTTTGATAGTGCCTACTCTCTATATAGTTTAATCACTAGGAACCTAATACTACCATATAGGGGTATGAGGAAACCCTACTCTAATTAGATTGGAAACTATTTCCCTATTTAACTCATCAGACATACACTTATTGCTACCAAAAGAGGAACCCACTATATCATTTTAAGGTCTGCCAGCCAATATACTAAGAGATGGAATAATTCCTATAGCTTTTTCCTCCAAAAAAAAATCTCAATCCTGAAATCCTTGAGAAATTCCTCTGGATGTGTCTTCAGATTTGAGCTCCTAAATTGATTATTCAGTTACAAATAAATTACAATCTCAAGATTTCTGGAATTCTATGCCTCATTCCAAGCTAACAGTGGAGTGAAGTGAAGAAACTCATTGAAATGAGTAGAGTAGAAAGAAACTATAATTTTTCTATATTAAATCTCTATAAACTCTTATGTGTGATCCATATATACTGTATCAAGGAATAACTCTTGTAAAATAGATCATTAATCGTCTCAAAATTAAGACACTCTTGTCTTTCTACAAGGTTAATGACACTGAAACATCTCCTAAAAAGTTGATCAAATAGTGATATAAAATATTTTATCACCCTTATAATTATGTATTAAATTTTTTCTGGGTTTAGGAATCCCATTATTAAGACATTTTGGGTGGGATAGATTGGACCACCCTTTTGTATTTGGGCCATAACTCAGGCCTCAGAACTTTAAATTGGATGATTCTACCTCACATGGATATAAAAATGTAAGGCACACCTATCCACAGAATTTAATTACATTTTCACATGTTTCGGTCTGTCAAATAGCCTAATAATGAAGGAGTAAAAAGTATACCATGAATAGTCACTTATCCCTTTAAACAATTGACTACTTTTTATGGAAATTTCAATGTAATTGTTCATAAAATCACTCCTTCCCATCATTCACATATGTTTCATGACCATGGGTATGGGCGATTCTAATTTTATTGCTCTATTATTTCATTTTAATCTTATTTTCCCTAATGTACTTCTAAGCCTCTTAGTAACCAATTTGGGGGGTGTTCATTGTTGTAATATTGACCATCATTATTGTAATCATTCGAAGGTAATTTAATTTTCACATTTTTATTATATTTTCCTTCAATTTTCCTATTTTATTTTTTTATTCTAGTTTGATATGATACAAATAAATATAATAATAATCCTCATACATCCTTTTATAAATCATATCTTGTGATGATTTGAGTGTGGGTTCCTGTTTTCTTACCTTTTCCTTCCGTGAGTGTGTGAATGGATTATGTCAATTGAGAAAAAATATAAGATTAAACCCATAAATATTCATTTTCTTGTCCTGTGGAAATATTATCATTGACACAATTTGGGTCATCTCATCATTTTTTTATGTGATGCCTTGATTGAGTTCAATTTTTTACATCGATTCATGTTTGTTGATTTTGAGCGGTTTCCAATAATCAATATCATTGATCGAATCCAAGGTGGTATCCTATTAATAACAAATATACCCTACTAGTTTTAGTGTGTATAAACAATTAAATCAAGGATCCTTCCCATTCTAATGGAAGTGATGATGGATTGAGCATCAAGGGACACTCTCCCTGGATGATCACGATTTCTATGACTGGTTTATCACAAATATTAATATAGTTTAAATTTATATTTTAAAATAATCAACCCTTAAGTATTTAATAATCCCATTCTTTTTTTTATTTTCATAAACATAATCCTCTTCTTTAATTAATGATCTCTTGCTCCATCGATATATGACCTAGGGTTCCTACTAATCTATAGAAATTATTGTTAAAATAAACATGTAATTTTATGGGCTTGACAATGTGACCAAATTTTGGCACCATTTATGGTGTTCCAATCCCATTTTCACCCTTTTATTTTATTTTATTTTTTTTATTTCATACTCATTTAATTATTTTCCCCCTCCCCACTTTTTTGTTTTCATTTTTTTATTTTTCTGTGTGTTTCTTCTAATCATTTTATTTTTTTTCAATCTATAATTGTATTGTATAAAGTTATATTTTCTTAAATCCTTTCAATTTTATTATGTGTTTTAATTTTATTCATCTTATATCAAACAAATAAAAAAATAACAATCAAACCAAAATACAATTATAATGGACATCATTTATGTTTGATAAAATCATTCAATGAAAAACTACATAAGTTTAACCCATAAATTAAAAATTAACTTCACTAAAAAATAGTTTATAAAGAGGTGAAAATTCAATTATCACTATGGAACTGATTTTGTAACCTCAAGTGGTCCCAAACCAATCAAAAAGTGAACCAAATAAAACCCCAGAAATCATGGTTGTAAATAATCAAACCTTAAAAGAACTGACCACCCAAGATGTGCAGTACCAACCCACGTACATACAATTTCCTAAAGAAGCTTCCATATTTTAGATGAGATAATTTCTCATCCACCTCCTTCCTAAATTCTTTGGTCTTCCTGGTTATGACCCTCACAATAATCTCAAGGCATTTCACCTAGTGTTCTCCACCATGAAAAACCAAAATGTATCTGGGGACTGCATTTGGTTTAGGTCATTCCATTTATCACATGATGGTTTATCCAAGTATTTTATATACTATATTCCTACCAAAATTGGGGGCACTAATGACCATAAATGAATCATTGTAGATAATTTTTCCCCACCTCCTGAACTGTATCAATTAGAAAAAAAATTTGTCATTGAGAAATAATAAAGAGATTCCCTTCATGATTATTGGGTGATATTAAAAATACTTGGTTCAAGTTTCCCCCACTACCAGATAAGTGAATAATTACACATTCAATACATATACGAGGTACATTTACCCATGGATCATGGAATGACATTTGTTTCAGCTGGTGATTCCCTAGTTGATGAAACTGCTTATGTCACTAATGTATTAATATCCAACATGGATCAAAATGAAAAAAAATTAGTACACAAGAAATTTCACCAACCTAGTGAGTTAAAGAGGTAATTAATTCATCCCTAGAAAAAAATTTAGATAATAAACTTTATGATATGCATACACTTCTAAGATAATTAGCTCAAACACAAGGTAACTCTCAATCTTCTTTTGCTCTATTGATTTTTTGTATTTGTTCTGATAACACACATTTTTATAATGAGACCCCACAACTTCAGCATTCATATGAATATTTTTTAGAAGTATTTTTGGAGATTCCTTTTCATAATGCACCAACCTTCAAGCAAGAACAATTTTGGACAAATCTAATCCCTGGTTGGAACTCACAACCATAGTAACCACAAGAAGGAAACTCTAGATACCCTAAATAGAATTGGTATCAACAAGGCCAAGGTATAAAGCCTTATTATCCTTTAACATCTCAATACAATCCTCCTTCTACCAAATAAGAACCAAGCCTCAATGACATAGTGAAGTAAATGTAAACCCATAACCCCCAGTTAAAAAAAACTATGCAATTGGCTATTCAATACCTATGAACTCAAGTGGGAAAATTGTAAAACACCATCAGTGAGATTAAGATGCATGTTTTTGGAAAACTAACATCCCAACACATTTCTAAACCAAAAGAAAAAGGTAATTTATATCAAATTACACTTTTTAGTTGTAAATAAGATTCACCTTATACTAATTATACACAACATGTAATTCCCTCACTTGATAACTCTATTTTCATACCCTCAAAAAATTCATGTAAATAAAAAAAAGAAAAAAGGGGATTCCCCTAAACAATCTATTCCACTTGCTTTCTCCCAAATACTTTTTAAATATATGAAAAACTTTGATAATGAGATTTATAAAGAAATAATGGATACATTTATAAAGGTTCATGTTAACATTCCATTACTCAAAGTAGTTAAACAAATCACCTTCTATGCAAAATTTCTTAATGAGATTTTCACCCAAAGACATCGACTGAAGGAGAATGAGAGAGTAGGATTGGGAAAAAATTTCTCATCCTTAATACATCCAACATTTCCAACCAAATTCAAGGATATGAGAACTTCTATGATGCTTTGCACCATAGGGGAGACATTTATTTCTGATGAAATGCTATATTTGGGTGCTTCAATTAATGTATTTCTGTACTCAGTGTACGCTCCTCTATAAGTTGGATAGCTTCAACCAATGGGCATTATTATGCAACATTCCAACTAGAGAACAACACACCCATCCTGAGTTATCAAGGAAGTCCTCGTAAGAGTGAAAAATATCATCTTCCTTGTAGACTTATACATTATTAAGATAGAAGATACCCGAACCTAAGGACATGATCCTCTCACAAATGAGAGGAAATTCCTCAAAATAGAAAATAAAATCATCAATGTTCACAATGGTTCATTTTCTATGGAGTTTGGTAGAGAAAATGTAAGCTTTAATATCCTTGATGCGATGAAACACCCCTAGGGAAGAGAACTCAACTCTTACCATTTATACGGTGGAAGTGCTCTATAATGATACACAGACACACAAAATTATCTCTTAAACCAACCTTTCGATTCATTTTACTCTTCCTCAATGTTGGATTATTTGAGTTTTGATTCATGTTTTCAGTGTTGTGTGGGTTCAAAAATGTGTAAATTTTGTTATTTAGTTAAATAATGTGTTCTTTCTGATGTACCCATGACCATCTATGATTCTACAAATCTCCTTTCTATAGATTCTCTTTTATTAAATAATAAACATGAGCATATAGACAGTTTCACAGTCCTCACTCCCCCTAAATCACCTCCCTCAATCCAAACACCATCAATGTTGGAATTAAAACCAATTCCATAAATTTTAAATTATTCATATATTGAGGGTATTAATCAATTTCCCCTCATTATTTCCAATATCCTCTCGCTAAAGATGTAATCAAGACAACTTATTATTTTTAGAGAGTGTAAAAAGGAATGTTGATGGACATTGACTAATATTTTGGGGATTATCCCATCTATTTTTACGCACCATATACTTATAGATGACTATGTTAATCCTGTAGGGCAAGCATAACACCGATCAAATCCCACTCTCCATGAAGTGGTAAAATTAAATGTTAATAAATTAATTGCTTCTTATATCATTTATCTTCTACCTGATATTAAATTAGTTAGCTGAGTGAAAATTGTTCATAAAAAACTGGAATAAAAGTAGTGTCAAATGAAAGGAATGAATAGGTTCCAACACGTGAGAAAAACAGTTGGAGAGTCTGTATTAACTACCATCGACTGAAGCAAGACACATGAAAGGACCAATTTCCACTGCCTTCCATTGCCAAAATTTTATAAATAATATATGGTAATTACCATTATTTTTTATGGCTATTTGGGTTATTTTCATATCCATATATACCCCAATGATCAAAAAAGAAAAAATTTACCTGCCCATTCAACACATTTACATACAGAATTATGCCTTTTGGTCTATGTAATTCTCATAGTACTTTTTAGAAATGTATGTTGAGTATTTTTTGACGACTATAAGAATTGTATGGAAGTTTTTATTGAGGATTTCATTATTTATGAAACATAATTTGATTACTATTTGTAACACATGGGTTTTGTCCTCCATTGTTTCATTGAAATGGATCTCATATTAAATTATGAGAAAGTTCATTTCATGGTTGGGAAGGGGATAATTCTTAGGAACATTATTTCAAAAGAGGTAATTCAAGTGAATAAATCAAAAATTGAATTAATTTCTTCCCTTCCATATCCAAAATTTGTTCGTGAGGTGCTTTCTTTCTTGGGCCATTCTATTTTTTACCAGTGATTCATTAATGACTTTAGTAAGATCTCACTTCCCTTGTCTCGATTATTGAAAAAGGATTATGATTTTTTTTTAAAACATGTGGAGGATTATTTCAACTCAATAAAAAATAGTATCACATCATACCCCATAATCCAACCACCAATGTGTGATCTCCCCTTAAAACTTATATATGATGCCTCTAAAATTACAGTTGTGGAACTTTTATCACAAAGGAATGAGAAGTCTCCCCATGTCATTACATGTACCTCATATAACCTTGACCCTGCCCACGAAAACTACACCACAACTGAAAAATAACCCCTTTATATTATTATTTCTATTGAAATAAAATTTCACAACATGAAAGGTCAAAAATAATTTCCCATTATCATAATTCTACCCTTCATTCTCTCCTAAAGAAACCTGAAGCTAAGCCCAAACTCATACAACAGATGTTTCTCCTCTAAGAGTTTGACCTTGAAATTTATGATTATACATACGTGTAAAATGTTTTACTTGGATACATTAGAAGTATTTCCCCACCACTACACCACTATTTTAAATCATTGTTCTACATTGTAAATTCCTTCCTCATGAGAGCCTTTGTAATGTTGTGGATCATACCCCTTAGTATGGAAATATTCTTAATTTTCTGGCAGCATCTATGGTCCCCCTGGATTTTAGTACTTCACAATCCAAGATATATAAAAATGAATCCTCTTGGTACATTGGTTATGAAACATATTTGTGGGAGATTTAAAGTGACCAATTTGTTCGTCATTGTGTCCTGAACCATGAGTTCACATCTATTTTGAGCTATTGCCACACTTTGTCTTATAGGGCCAATTTGGCTCCCAACGTATATCTCAAAAGGTCCTTGACTCAGGAATTAATTGTCCAACATTGTACAGAGGATATCATTGGTTGTGTAAGTTATGAACATTATGTCAATTCACTTACAATATCTCCAAAATGAATGAAAATACCAAACAGACCATGTTATTTTGTGAGATCTTTGATGCATTGTGAATTGACTTCATGGGTCCTTTTCCAAATTCATTTGGATTTTTGTAGATATTACTACATATTTAATACATGTCTAAATGGGTGGAAAAAATGGCTATTAGGATACTGGCTCCCAATTAGTTGTTAATTTTGTAAGGTCCCAAATTTTCAATAGGTTTGGTTTTCTAAGATTCATCATTTGTGACCAGGGTTCACATTTATTCAATCATAAGATCAAAATATTTTTCCATAATTATGGATTTTTTAATACATTCTCCATTTAATATCACCCAAAAAATAATAGACTAGAATACATATAAAATAATGAAGTTAATAAAATCATGGAAAAATGGTATAACCCAATAATAAATATTGCATTTTGCACTTGGATGATGAAAATTGGGAATACCATACAGCTTTTAAATCCTCATTCAGAATGTCACCATACATGATTGTGTTTTAAAAGGATATTCACCTCCATGTGGAGGTAGAAAATAATTCATATTTGGTTGTTAAACAATGTAATATGAATATATCAGATACATGTGAGAATCGTAATATGCATATTCAAGAGTTGGAAGAAATTATATGTGATGCATATGAGAACTCTGAAATTTATAAAGAAAAGGAAAAGTTTATCCATGATGGTATGATTCATCATTGAATGTTTCATATTGGTGAGAAGGTCCTAATGTATAATTATAGGCCAAATCTTCACCTAGATAAGCTTCATTACCAATGGATCGATCATTATATTGTTACTGATTTTTACCCTTTTTATGTTATACATGTTTTCCATGAGAAGAGTGAAAAAATGATTAATATCAATGGGAAGAGGTTTAAACACTTCTATGAGGATTTTATAAAGCATATCATGGGGAAAATCCATCTAATGAATTCCATATATCACACCAATTTGTAGGATGTCCCTTCCCCTTACCTTTATTTATATGTCTATTTATTTAATCTCCTTTTATTGAGGACAATGTAATATTTAGGTGTGGGTTAGGGGTACATGTTATTGTTATGATTAAAACAAAATAAAATGCGTTTTCATTTTTTATTTCATTTTATTTATCTTATGTTTTAGATAAACATTTATCATAGAAAGAATATCCCAAATCATTTTTCATAATTGAGTCTATTGGGTGGAAAATTCAATTGTTTTTGGACAAATGTTTTTTAAATAAATTTTGATATCGAAATTTTTTGGAATTCGTATTTTCAAATCATTCTTAGGTGTTTTAATGGACTTTTTAAACCCATACATAATTATCATTGCCTAATATTTTAATCCCTTACCTGAAATACATTATAATCTATTTACTGCATATTCTCCCTTTTAATCACTTTCTTGATAGTCTTGGGTCATGTAGAGAAACAAGAACTTTTTTTTATTCTGTTTGAATCTATAAGATTCAAGTGTTCTACATTCATGATTGAGGTCATTGTTCATTAAAAATCGCCTCATAAAATTAACTTTTATTTCTTCTCACCTTGAAATTTTACCCTTCTGAAGCCTTAGAGGCCATGAAATTCCAATTAGTTAGAAACATTATGAGCTTATTTATCTCTATGTATCCATACCTTGTTTAAATTCTTGTTTTAAATTCAACTAGTATGGGGGAGAGGGAGTTTCTATGGGAATTATTGGGAAATAATTATTTTTATCGGTTGATAGAAAAGGTTCCTACATTTTTTGGGTACTAGGTGTACAAACCATATTATATGATTTTGTTATACATGTTTCATTATTTATCTCAATAACATTGAATATTAATAATATTGTTGTGTACATCGAAAAGAAAAGAAAAAAATGAAAAAAATAGAGAATAGAGGATGGTTACTCATTATTATTCAGTATTTGTTTCTAAACCGCAAAATTGGGAAATGAGGATAGTGAGTTAGAAGTGAAGCACTTTTTAGGCATTGAGTGTCTACTTTCATTGTGAACACTTGCTATGTTTTGACATGTTTTGAAATTAAGAGATTAAATGCTCCTCTTTTGCCTCATATTTTTAAACATTAAATCCTACCAACCCTTGAACCTCAGAACAACCTGTTGGAAGTCCTCTTAAGTATAACACTAGTTTATTTTAGTAGAGAACTTATAATCTTATCAAGAATATTGTAAGATCACATGAACTTGACGAAAAGACAAAAACTACACTTTTATATGTTCCTTGTGTGAAGAAAGAAATTTTCTAGGTGAGGTAGGTTGCGATAAGTTTCATGGGTGAAAAAATAAATTTCAATAAATTTTAGTCTAAGAGAAGAAAAATTATAGGAAAATTGATTTCATAAATGATACATAACGAATTTCATTTCAAAGGAAACATAGAGGTTTTCTCACCATTTATTTAGGAATGGGACATGATTATGATATTAGACTTTTCCTATGAGTACAATGTTTTAGGTGTGGGGGTGTGATATCACAGTGATATAACATTTTTTCACCCTTATACTTTTGTATTACATTGTTTATGGGTTTAAGAATCCCTTTATTAAATATTTTTCACTCAATATTTTTTTTAATTCATTTGTTGAAAACATGCTTCAATGATTCAATTTCACAATGGCCCAATTTGAAAGAAGTTCACTGATTATATCTTATCATTAACTACAGTGATCCAAATGTTGAAATTATTTTATATTGGATTCTATAGTTATTTTTATTCAATTCATATACTTTTGAAAAAGGCTGAATTTGAGAATAAGGGGTTCAAACATGGCCTACGATTGAAGACATTATGAGTGATACAACATAGACCACCCTTCTTTATTTGGTCCATAACTCAGGTATCATAACTCTAATTAGGTTTTTTCCACATACATTGGATATCAAACTCTGTTTCCCACATATCTGTAAAATTTCATTACATTCTCTTTTACTTTTTTCCATCCAAACATATAGATAAAGAAGGAGTAAAAATTCTTTCTTGAATAGCTACATATCCCTTTAAAACTTGACTACTTTTGTGGAAATTTTATGTAATTGTCCATAAAATCACTTCTCCCCAAAATTATCATATTTTTCATGACCAGGGGTGAGGGTGAGTGTAATTTGATATCTCTCTTCTTCCATTTTAATCCCCTTTTCCCTCATCAACATCTAATTATCTTGTTGATCAATTTGGGATGTTCTTTATTGTAATCTTGAGCTCTATGCTTGTAACCATTGAATGATAATTAGATTTTTAATATATTTCTATCCATTTATATATATTAATTTATTATTTATTATATTTTTAAATAATACAAATCTAAGTAATAAGAATCCTCATGCTTCCATGCATAAATAAGATCTCAAGATGATTTGAGAGTGGTTTCCTCTTTCTCAACTTTTCCTTTCATGAGTGTGAAAACATATTGTGTCGGTTGATAAAATATCGAAAATTTATCCCATGAAAATGAATATTTTTTTCATGTAGAAATATTATCGTTGATGAAAATATAGTCATCTCATCAGGTCGTTGATGTGATGCCTTCATTGGGTTCTATTTTTACATCGATTTATGTTTTTTGATTTTGAGTGGTCGCTGATAATCAATATCATTTGTCAATAGAATTCTAGGTGGTAAAATAGTAAAAAATAACATTCCACATTGGTTTAGTATGTATAAATAATGTAATCAATGATCATTCCCATTCCTTTAAGAGTGATGACGGATTGAGAATCAAGGGATACTCACATGGGTTGATCACAATTTATCCAACCAGTTTATCTCAATTAGTAATATAGTTTAAATTTTTATTTTAAAATCCTAAAACCACAAGAATTCTATAATCCCATTCCCCTTTTATTATCATATACAGAATCTTCATTTTGAATTAATGATCTAAGGCTCCATCAGGAGACAACCTAGGGTTCCTTTTATACTTCAAAAATCCTACAAAAAATAAACATATAATTTGATGTGATCGTAAACATGATAAATATTTGGCACAATTTATAGAGATAAAATATCTTTTTTCTATTTTATTTATTTTTATATTTCTTTATTTAATACTCATTTCAATATTTTCCCCCATCCCTCTTGTTTGTTTTTATTTTTATTTTTTTTGTGTTTGTGTGTGTTTCTTCTCCTCTCTGTATTATTTTCTTATCTCACAAATTATATAGTATAAAATTATATTTTATTATATATTTTAATTAATCTTAATTGATTTCATTTTATTCATCTACCATAAAAAATAATAATCAAACAAGAAAACAATTATACTAGACATTATTGATTCATAAAATGATATGCCAAAGAAACACTACTTGCATTTTACCCTAAAATTGAAAAGACACTTCACTATAAAATTAGTTCATCTAGAGTAGGAAATTCAAGTAACACGGAGGAACCCCTTTTGGATCCACAAGTGGTCCTAAACCAGTAAAAAATTTAAGCAAATGAAACCCCATAAATCATGGCTGCAAATAACCAGACATAAAAGAACTGACCACCCAGGATGTGGAGTACCAACCCATGTATATCTAATATCCTAAGGAATCGGCCAAATTGGAGATGATATTAGCCCTCATCCACCTTCTTATTAAATTCCATGGTCTTCTAAATGATGACCTGCATAAGCTTCTCAAGGATTTTCACATAGTGTGCTCCACCATAAAACCCCAAAATGTATATGAGGACCACATAAAGATTAGGTCTTTCCCTTTCTCCCTCTGTTTTGTAGACAAATACAAGCTATACTATATTTCTACCACAATTGGGGGATGGAATGACCATAAACAAAACTTTCTATAGAATGTTTTCCCCACCTCCCACACTGCATCAATTAGAAAATAAATTTGTAGAATTATGAAAAAACAATGAAATACCTTTTAAGAATATTGGGAGAGATTAAAAAGACTTTTTTGAGGTTTCCCCCAGCACCAGATTAGTGAAAAATAACTAATTCAGTACTTCTATTAGGGACTTGTCTCCCTGGATCATGGAATTATAGGTGTTGTAGCTGGTGGTGTTTTAGTTGATAAAACATCTTCTGCTACTTGTGAATTAATACTCAACATGGATAAAAATGAACTACAATTTGGTAGATGAGAAAATACACCAACTCGAGGAGTTCAAGAGTTAATTCATTAATCCCTAGAAAAAAAGGTAGATAATGAACATGATTAGATTCATAGCCTTATAAGAAAATTATCTTGGGTATAAGGTAATCCACATTCTTCTTCTGTTCCATCGCATTGTCATATTTTCTCTGATAACACTCATTTTTCGGACCAGTGTCCTCAACTTCATGATTCATCTGAGTCTTGTGTGGCTGTATTCCATGGGCATCCTTTTTAGCTAGCACCACACTTAATGTAATAACAATTAAGTCCAAATACAAATGTAACGCCCCGACCCCAGTTACCCAGAGTCGGTGCATTAATTACATAACATTGGTATGATCACAAGAAAGATCAAATCTCGAAAGACCGATTGGTTTAGTAGCCATGGAAACACTAGATATATTCATAAGTTTTACATTACATCATAAAATGAAAAACTAATACAACAGCATAATGTTTCCACAATCCACACTCATATCCCCACATAATATCCCTGCTGGTCATTCATAACTTACTTCTTCACTTCCTGGGAAAAATAAAACATAGAAAAGGGGTGAGCTCAAATGCCCAGTAAGGATAACAATATAGCGGAAACTTTCATAAATAAGAATAAACTTTTAAGGAAATGTATAACTAAAACAAAAGCCTTTCAAACATGATCTTTCAACATGGTATGGCATAAATAAAATGAAATAATGCCATTTACTTATTCACATGGATATTCTACTAATCGAATAATCACATGCAAAAATCAATAACCACTTTCATAATGTTGGAATGCATAATGATAAACTTTAATTACTTTTCAAGGCCTCGTCCCAAGACCTTGGGGCTAACTGTAACCGGAACCCAACCCGGAGTGCCTCTAATAACCGGACACCAACCCGGAGTGCCTCTAATAACCGGACACCAACCCGGAGTGCCTCTAATAATCGGACACCAACCCGGAGTGCCTCTAATAACCGGACACCAACCCGGAGGGCTTACTTTTACCAGTCCCTAACCTGGAGGGCTTACTTTTACCAGTCCCCAACCTGGAGGGCTTACTTTTACCATTCCCCAACCTGGAACATACTTGTCCAACACATTCATATGAAGTAAAGATTGAAATATAACATAAACATTCTTATTGGAACTAGCATACGAAATGTCAATACTTTCACCATAAACTATGAATGGTATAAAAATAGCACATCCACAGTCAAACATACCACAAAACCTTCAAAACAATATAGATGTTTTGTTTCATAATAAATCAACTTCAAATAATCTTAAAACCATAAAAGGATGTTGACATAGATGAAATCAAAATTCTTTTTAAAGAAATATCTCCTTTTATTTTGAAATCATTTAAGATCCATAAAAAATAAAAAATTTTATTTTAAAATAATCTTATAAGCTTGTAAGGTAAGCTTTGAAGATTTTATAATGGCGTAAAATAGCCGCACCCGCCGTATAAGTTAAAAAAACATTCTTACCTTAATTCTGTCGAAAAGGATAAAAAAGACCTTGTTTTGAAAACGACCGAAAGATTCCTTTATAAACCACTTATAAAAGTCAAAAAGGGTATAAATGACTTTAACTCATATTCTAGTAAATAGTAAAAATGTTTTGAAATACATTTTTAAGAAACATGGATGTGGATGATAAAGAGATCCCAGTAGATTATTACGTATAAACAACCTTGGATAATGAAGAGGTTGTAAAGTAAACCCTTACCTTGTACTTTTCCTTGGTTGGGGTAGGTTAACCTCCTGTATAATAGTGAAATAGTTGTTATTAAATTATACAAGAATCATATATATTAATATGATATCATATATGATCTTTTAACATTGGTTTGTTAATAATATCTTAGAATTATCGTCGTTTCGGGAGTTAACTTACTCATTTTCTTTTATATGTTTTGTTACATAATCCATGGTTGTTGTATCTTATTCATATCCAGAATGATATCTAGTCCTTAAACATCATTTTTAAATCATCAAATGATAATTATACTTGAATGGATACGATGCAGAATGAATCTCATCGCGTTCGTGGAGACGGTAGTCCGTACGTACGCACGAGCGACAATATCATTCTTTTGATATTAAAATAATATATAAATGGATGGTATATCATATATACAGAATCATTAACATGTTATATTTATTATTTACATGAGTTACACATCATTATTATACCCATCCAAATAATATTATATTGAATAACAATTACACCACGACGTGGAGACGGTAAGCCGTACGTACGCACGTATGGTGACATGTTTTTCAAAGGGTGGATAGAATACTGAATATGGTTTTACCATATTTATAATAACATCACAGTATATGTGAGATACTGGAGTTATTATTTTAGAATGGTAAGAACAAAGGAAGAAGAAGTGGAAGAAGAAATGAACTTGGAGAAGGGTGGTGAAATCATTACCTCTTCTTCGGGTTCTTCCTTTTGATTTGATCAAAAGGGCTCCTTAGGTTGGCTTTCTGATCAAACTAAGGCCTCTAGGTTGTAGTGAGGGATGTTGGGAGAGTATTTGGGTAGATTTTGGCCGAACCAAAAGGCTTTGAAGGTGTGAAGAAATGAGAAGGAGGAGTGCCCTTTTATAAGAGGGGTGAGGGGCACCTTTGGAAAAGCTAAAATATTAATTTATAATAAATTCATATTCGGTTTCTAATGGCTCCAAAGTTGATTATTCAAAGGTAAAGGTGGGGATAGGTCGAAAACCACTCAACCAATAGAATTTAGACAGGTTTGGGTACTTATATTAACCTTATCTTTAAGTATTAACTCTAAGTTAATTAGTTTCACTTTTACAATGTCTCTTTGTATTTTTATATAATATGGTTAATAAATTTACTATATACATCCAAGAGACCCCAAAGTGGTCCATTAATGATGAACCTGTCATGATATTAGTCTCTTGGCCGAACCTTAGATTTTTAGGAATTAAATATCAATTAATAATATAATATTTGTTTTTAGAACTCTTTTATGTCAATTTTTACACTATTCAATAGTTGATTTTTGTGAAATTCATAACAGATTGATTACTTCGAAAAAAGTCAATTAAATCAATAATAATATATCATATTATCCTAGAAAATTAGTTTAATTCATTAAAAGTTTCATATTATATTTATTTGGGTATTTATAATATCAAATATTTTAATTGTTCACTATTATAGTAATTACTGCATCATCATTGTGTCATATATAAAATAAATTATTTAATGTCTAAAAATTATAAATAATATATCATTATGTAGGAAATCGTTTTAGATTTCTAATGAATATTTATAATCTAAAATCCAACAAATATAACCCCATGTAACAATTGTTATTCTAAAAGATATATGCTTGTGTCATTTTTGTATTCATTTTAACTAAATTAAAATAAAGTGTCATTATCACTTACAAGTGGATCCATGGGGTCCCAAAATTGACAAAAATATGCCCCTGGTCGACCATGTATCAACCAATAGGGTTAAGACACGTTTTAGGGTAATTTAGTATTATTATAATATTATTTTTTAACCCTTATTTACCGGATTTACCCTTAACCATGGTAAATAAAATATTTACCGCAGTAATTATTCAAAATGTCTAAAAATAAAAGTTACCTATTTACACAATTTGAACATCCTGATTCCAAATATGGAATCCATTTTCCTAAATTCTAAACACAGAATTGGCAGAAATTAATTTAAAATTAATTCCCGCTGTCAAAACAAAAAGCGTGTTTTTAAGAGATAATAACTATCAAAAGATTGACACTTGTTTATGTTCGGTTTAATTGTAAAATTATGTCCAATGACCAACATTATATTAAATGGTAAAAATATATTCTAAATATACTTTAAAACCACTCAAATTCATAATTTATCACTATTAATTATTTTGATTAAAAAAGTTGTTTTTAATTAAAATTTAGTAATTTTCACTATTCATCAAAATATGAAAGTTATCCGAAATGTACCAAAATTTCACCTTAGGCTAAATTTGATATTCCGAATCCAAAAATGAAGTCCATTTTCAATTATAAAATATATATAATTTCAAAAAGTAGGTATTACTATTCATAACGGCTATTTTGATCTGTTGTGGTGTGTGTTAAAACTCGAAGTTGCGTACAACACACGCTATTGTTTTATTCAAAGGAAAGCGTACCGTGGAAGCTTGGGATGTTTCATTTTAAATTTTTTGATGTATCCATTTAGTCAAAAAGTTTAAAATATTGTATTTAAAAAAAGATTCACTATCAAAAGTTGATAAAAGTGCAATACTGAAAATGAATCTGTTCTTGCATTATGACTAAGAAACTCATAATGTGGATTCTAAAATTATAAGGATTATATAAAGTTTAAAATTTAGTTAATACTATTCATGACCTCTTTTAATGGATTTTTTTTGGGTAAGTCATGGTGAAATTGAACTCGGTGTTGCGTGTAGTGCAAGTTATTGAATTATTTTGAAGAAAGAACACACTATGAAATCTTGGGGTGTTACATTCTCCCCTCCTTCAATAAATTGCGTCCTCGCAATTTGAAATTGTTCTTCGAAAATAAAAGGTTGAAAATAGATAATATATTTGTGGTAAAACCCACATCGGAAATTGGGTTACTAAAATTTAGTCTTAATATGAGGAAAAGAGAAATGAAAGGGTCACCACCAAATTATGATCTCGATTAGGAGAACATTGGTGGAAATTTGAGACATATAATTGGAGGAAAAACGTAAATATTTATAGGCAGTGATTGAGGTCATCAATCACAAACAAGTATAAAATTTAGGTCCTTAAATTCATCAATTTATGATGATTTGAAATACCATCGGTTCAACAAAACATAGGGTATTAGGATAACACATTTTTGACGTTTCAAAATATCTTAGTTGAAATCCCACATCGAAAAATGAATTAATGAGGCCTCTACTTAAAATAAAGAGTCGAAAGTATGAAGATTACCAAAAATAACTCATACTAGGGTTCCATGTAGGAAAATATGGATATGGAAGAAAAATCTAACCATCAATTATCTAATGGAGAGTGGTAGAGAACATGGCTATGAAAAGGCCAACAATCCCAAATCCATAAATTAGTGATGATTTAAGGTACCATCTAGGAAAACATTTTTGTTCTAAGTTGATTTTCTTAATATTGAGGAATTTATTTATGAGATTGGCTAACATCATAAGGAGATATACTTACTTTATAATTAGAGTTTTATCCATTAATAAATTTCTACCAAAAACTCATCTTTCACCCTAAAAGATAATAGAATGTAAAAAAAATTCTCTTTACACTATTCGTATAGGGTTCCAAAATAAAGGAATTTATAATTCATCTACAAGATCTTTTAATAAAAACTACATTATTTAATCCAGGACATCTCGTGGCCAGTGGTAGGTGATACACCCTTGTTGCCCTTCGGTTGCGGGTTCAAGTCTCGCAGCCTTGCCGGACGCGACGGGTTGCCGCCCGACCTCCGGGTTGTCCTTTTATGGCAATCCAAAATAATCCAAACTAGAACTATCCAAAATAATTCTGTCCAAACTCACAGTCCAAAATTTATAAGGAAGGTAAACATAATGTAGATCCTTTTTACCCCGTAATAGCATATGAATACCTTCATCATGTATTCTTTTAATACACTAAAACATCCTGTATTACCATATTCCTTATTGATTACATTCATGTTCCCTTATTCCATATAGAATGTTGGATATACTTCATTAATCCAAAAATGTTTTAAACCCCAACAATGATGGAATATACAAATCATTAATCAGCTTCAAGGTAGTCAATAATATCCAATATAATTTATCCAAATCAATCATGTATTATTCTAAAATCACCACCTCGGTATTTGAACCATATTATGGTTTATCTTTCTCTCAACCATATATTTTCCAAACATTTAACCTGCCACTGAGTCACTTTTCTTTGTTCCACACCATCTCAAGTCCTTAATGAAATAGTACTGCAGTACAATCCTTATATATTCCATAATTATTATAACAAGTACATTGTTGATACAACACTCAATTGATATAATCAACATAATAACTCTAATCATTCCTCTTCATCTGTGGTATTATCATAACTTGATTATTATCCAATAGCATCATTTGCGGCATAATTTGATGACTGGGACATAGGTTCGCGTAGTGTCCAAACTCCTTGCAAATGAAGCATTGTACATTTGAAACCATTTTCTTACCCTTGCAGTCATGTACTTTGTGCCCTTTTCCTCCACACTTATATCAAACTCCCATTCCTTTCAGGAAAGTTCCAGGGTGTTTCTTTACACAGTTACCACATATGGGAAAATTCTTCTTTTCCCTCTTCCCTTTATCCATCTTTCTCTCTTCTATCCTTTTCTTCTCTTGCTTCCCTTCAAAGCCATAGGACTCAGTAAACTCTTTACTTATCTTATCAACACATGATATTATTTCTTCATATGATGATAATACATGGGAGACTATTTCTCTTATAAATTCTAGCTTAAGACCATGAAAGATATGATCCCTCCTTCTCTTTAGATCATGTGCATTTCTGGAGTTCTCATTCCTTCTACTGGGAGCCATTTCTAAACAATGGCATAAACTAGATCAGTTTATGAATCAAAATACATAATCCCATACTTATAAAACACTTAACATAAATTGAACTATTTATGGATATAATCCATAATCATAAAAATGTCTCATTTGAGGATGTATATACTCATAAACCCTTCATAATGGTTTGTAAAGAAAATGAGAATTATCCTAAGCATATCCCCCGGGAGTGTCGTAACCAAGAGTGCAGCAAGGCCCGTTGTCGTGCACCAGTTCCCGTTCGAGTCTAGCTCAAAGCGGTGTTCTCGGGTTTTACCCCAAGGTACATCTGTGCCAGAGCCGCCTCTACCTGCTCGTATCCAGACAGGGATGTATTGCTCGGAAAACTCACAAAATCTCTACAATACCAAAATTCTAGGAAGTTCTTCTATACTAATCCTCAAAGTTCATCTTAGGTCTACGTGCTCTAATCAGAGTTTATCTAAATCTAGATTCCAAGTTTTGTACTAAACTTCCTCTGATACTAACTGTAACGCCCCGACCCCAGTTACCCAGAGTCGGTGCATTAATTACATAACATTGGTATGATCACAAGAAAGATCAAATCTCGAAAGACCGATTGGTTTAGTAGCCTTGGAAACACTAGATATATTCATAAGTTTTACATTACATCATAAAATGAAAAACTAATACAACAACTTAATGTTTCCACAATCCACACTCATATCCCCACATAATATCCCTGCAGGTCATTCATAACTTACTTCTTCACTTCCTGGGAAAAATAAAACATAGAAAAGGGGTGAGCTCAAATGCCCAGTAAGGATAACAATATAGCGGAAACTTTCATAAATAAGAATAAACTGTTAAGGCAATGTATAACTAAAACAAAAGCCTTTCAAACATGATCTTTCAACATGGTATGGCATAAATAAAATGAAATAATGCCATTTACTTATTCACATGGATATTCTACTAATCGAATAACCACATGCAAAAATCAATAACCACTTTCATAATGTTGGAATGCATAATGATAAACTTTAATTACTTTTCAAGGCCTCGTCCCAAGACCTTGGGGATAACTGTAACCGGAACCCAACCCGGAGTGCCTCTAATAACCGGACACCAACCCGGAGTGCCTCTAATAACCGGACACCAACACGGAGTGCCTCAAATAACCGGACACCAACCCGGAGGGCTTAATTTTACCAGTCCCTAACCTGGAGGGCTTACTTTTACCAGTCCCCAACCTGGAGGGCTTACTTTTACCAGTCCCCAACCTGGAACATACTTGTCCAACACATTCATATGAAGTAAAGATTGAAATATAACATAAAAATTCTTATTGGAACTAGCATACAAAATGTCAATACTTTCACCATAAACTATGAATGGTATAAAAATAGCACATCCACAGTCAAACATACCACAAAACCTTCAAAACAATATAGAAGTTTTGTATAATAATAAATCAACTTCAAATAATCTTAAAACCATAAAAGGATGTTGACATAGATGAAATCAAAATTCTTTTTAAAGAAATATCTCCTTTTATTTTGAAATCATTTAAGATCCATATAAAATAAAACATTTTATTTGAAAATAATCTTATAAGCTTGTAAGGTAAGCTTTGAAGATTTTATAATGGCGTAAAATAGCCGCACCCGCCATATAAGTTAAAAAAACATTCTTACCTTAATTCTGTCGAAAAGGTTAAAAATGACCTTGTTTTGAAAACGACCAAAAGATTCCTTTATAAACCACTTATAAAAGTCAAAAAGGGTATAAATGACTTCAACTCATATTCTAGTAAATAGTAAAAATGTTTTGAAATACATTTTTAAGAAACATGGATGTGGATGATAAAGAGATCCCAGTAGATTATTACGTATAAACAACCTTGGATAATGACGAGGTTGTAAAGTAAACCCTTACCTTGTACTTTTCCTTGGTTGGGGTAGGTTAACCTCCTGTATAATGGTGAAATAGTTGTTATTAAATTATACAAGAATCATATATATTAATATGATATCATATATGATCTTTTAACATTGGTTTGTTAATAATATCTTAGAATTATCGTCGTTTCGGGAGTTAACTTACTCATATTCTTTTATATGTTTTGTTACATAAGCCATGGTTGTTGTATCTTATTCATATCCAGAATGATATCTAGTCCTTAAACATCATTTTTAAATCATCAAATGATAATTATACTTGAATGGATACGATGGAGAATGAATCTCATCGCGTTCGTGGAGACGGTAGTCCGTACGTACGCACGAGCGACAATATCATTCTTTTGATATTAAAATAATATATAAATGGATGGTATATAATATATACAGAATCATTAACATGTTATATTTATTATTTACATGAGTTACACATCATTATTATACCCATCCAAATAATATTATATTGAATAACAATTACACCACGACGTGGAGACGGTAAGCCGTACGTACGCACGTATGGTGACATGTTATTCAAAGGGTGGATAGAATACTGAATATGGTTGTACCATATTTATAATAACATCACAGTATATGTGAGATACTGGAGTTATTATTTTAGAATGGTAAGAACAAAGGAAGAAGAAGTGGAAGAAGAAATGAACTTGGAGAAGGGTGGTGAAATCATTACCTCTTCTTCGGGTTCTTCCTTTTGATTTGATCAAAAGGGCTCCTTAGGTTGGCTTTATGATCAAACTAAGGCCTCTAGGTTGTAGTTAGGTATGTTGGGAGAGTATTTGGGCAGAGTTTGGCCGAACCAAAAGGCTTTTAAGGTGTGAAGAAATGAGAAGGAGGAGTGCCCTTTTATAAGAGGGGTGAGGGGCACCTTTGGAAAAGCTAGAAATATTAATTTATAATAAATTCTTATTCGGTTTCTAATGGCTCCAAAGTTGATTATTCAAAGGTTAAGGTGGGGATAGGTCGAAAAACACTCAACCAATAGAATTTAGACAGGTTTGGGTACTAATATTAACCTTATCTTTAAGTATTAACTCTAAGTTAATTAGTTTCACTTTTACAATGTCTCTTCATATTTTTATATAATATGGTTAATAAACTTACTATATACATACAAGAGACCCCCAAGTGGTCCATTAATGATGAACCTGTCATGATATAAGTCTCTTGGCCGAACCTTAGATTTTTAGGAATTAAATATCAATTAATAATATAATATTTGTTTTAAGAACTCTTTTTTGTCAATTTTTACACTATTCAATAGTTGATTTTTTGTGAAATTCATAACAAATTTATTACTTCGAACAAAGTCAATTAAATCAATCCTAATATATAATATTATCCTAGAAAATTAGTTTAATTCATTAAAAGTTTCATATTATTTTTATTTGGGTATTTATAATATCAATTATTTTAATTTTTCACTATTATAGTAATTACTGCATCATCATTGTGTCATATATAAAATAAATTATTTAATGTCTAAAAATTATAAATAATATATTATTATGTAGGAAATCTTTTTAGATTTCTAATTAATATTTATAATCTAAAATCCAACATATATAACCCTATGTAACAATTGTTGTTCTAAAAGATATATTCTTGTGTCATTTTTGTATTCATTTTAACTAAATTAAAATAATGTGTCATTATCACTTACAAGTGGATCCATGGGGTCCCAAAATTTACACAAAGATGCCCATGGTCGACCACGTATCAACCAATAGGGTTAAGACACGTTTTAGGGTAATTTAGTATTATTATAATATTATTTGTTAACCCTTATTTACCGGATTTACCCTTAACCATGGTAAATAAAATATTTACCGCAGTAATTATTCAAAATGTCTAAAAATAAAAGTTACCTATTTACACAATTTGAACATCCTGATTCCAAATATGGAATCCATTTTCCTAAATTCTAAACACAGAAGTGGAAGAAATTAATTTAAAATTAATTCCCGCTGTCAAAACAAAAAGCGTGTTTTTAAGAGATAATAACTATCAAAAGATTGACACTTGTTTATGTTCGGTTTAACTGTAAAATTATGTCCAATGACCAAAATTATATTAAATGGTAAAAATATATTCTAAATATACTTTAAAACCACTCAAATTCATAATTTATCACTATTAATTATTTTGATTAAAAAAGTTGTTTTTAATTAAAATTTAGTAATTTTCACTATTCATCAAAATATGAAAGTTATCCGAAATGTACCAAAATTTCACCTTAGGCTAAATTTGATATTCCGAATCCAAAAATGAAGTCCATTTTCTTATATAAAATATATATAATTTCAAAAAGTAGGTATTACTATTCATAACAGCTAGTTTGATCGGTTGTGGTGTGTGTTAAAACTCGAAGTTGCGTACAACACACGCTACTGTTTTATTCAAAGGAAAGCATACCGTGGAAGATTGGGATGTTTAATTTTAAATTTTTTGATGTCTCAATTAAGTCAAAAAGTTTAAAATATTGTATTTAAAAAAATATTCACTATCAAAAGTTGATAAAAGTGCAATACTGAAAATGAATCTGTTCTTGCATTATGACTAAGAAACTCATAATATGGATTCTAAAATTATAAGGATTATATAAAGTTTAAAATTTAGTTAATACTATTCATGACCTCGTTTAATGGATTTCTTTTTGGGTAAGTCATGGTGCAATTGAACTCGGTGTTGCGTGTAGTGAAAGTTATTGAATTATTTTGAAGAAAGAACACACTATGAAATCTTGGGGTGTTACACCAAAACTCAGGTGGAAATCACAATCATGTTAACAACAAGAAGGCAACTGAAGCTACCCGAAAAAGATTTGGTATCAACAAGGTCAAGGTAAGAAAACACATTATCCTTCAGTATTTCAAACCAATCCTCCTCCTCTAAAATCTAAACCATGCCTTGACGATATGGTGAAGAAAATGGAAACCTTGAACTTTAAGTTCTAACAAACCACACAATCAGTTATTTAAGACCTACAGAATCAAGTGGGATAATTGGGAAACCCCATTGGTGAGATTAAGATTTAATTGTATGGAAAACTACCACCCCAACCCATTACTAATATGAAGTACAGGGGTAAAATATGTGAAATTAAACTTCATAGTGGTAAATAATTTTCTTCTTCTACTGATTGTACCCAAAAGGTAATTCCCTCAATTGAAAACTCTTTTTCCTTTCCCTCAAAATATTCAAGTAAATAAAAAAAGACAAAAAGGGTAAACAATTTATCTTTGATGATTCCCATCAACAATATAATACTCTTCTATACCCTGAAAGACTCTAAATATAAGAAAAAAGTTGATAATGATATTAATAAACAAATAGGAGATACATTTAAAAAATGTGAATTTTAACATTCTATTATTGGATATAGTTAAAAAAATATCTCACTACACCAAATTTCTAAAATATATTTTCACCCATAAATAGTGAAATAAGGGGAATGAAGGAGTCAACCAGAGATGGATGGTCTCATCCTTAATACTTCCAGCAATGCCAACCAAATTCAAGGATCCAGACACTTTAATGATACCATGAACCATATTAGAGACCTTGTTTTTTGATGCAATTATATATTTGATTGCATCAATTAATGTAATGAATTTATCTATGTACACTTATCAAAAAATCAAAGAGATTCTACCAACAGGCATTATCATGCAACTTTTCAATCAGAGAAAAAAATACCCATCCTGAGGGATTGAGTATGTCCTCATAAGAGTTTAGAACATCATCTTCCTAGACTTTTACATTCATGATATGGAAGATACTTGAACCCAAGTACATGATCATATCATATTTGGGAGCCCATTCCTTAAAACAACAAAGATGATCATCATTTTTTATAGTGGCACATTGTCCACAGAGTTTGGTGGATAAAAGTTATATATTAATATCCTTAATGACATAAACACCCTGTTGAATAGAACTCCACTATTGTTATCTATTATATGAATGATATCTCTAATGACACACACACACAAAATTCTATTCTCACCTTACACTCTGATTCATTTTCCTCTCCTTAACCCACAGATTATTTGTGTTTGGATTCATGTTTTGAGTGTTTTGTGGGTTAAAAAATATGTAAATATTTTTCTTTAATTGAAAAAATTTCCATTCTGAGGTACCCATGACCGTCGATGATTCGGAAAATATAAATTTCATATATTCTTTTTTCTTAGAGAATAAAAATGAGCCGATAGAAAGTTTAATGGACCTCACTCCCCCTAAATCCTCTAACTCAATCCAAAAACCTCCAGTGATGGATGTAAAACCACTTACAACTAATTTAAAATATTCTTATCTTGAGGGTATTTAACTATTACACGTCTTTATTGACAATAAACTCTCTCCGTAGAAGGAATCAAAACTACTTGATCTTCTGAGAGAGTGTTAAAAGGTGATAGTATGGACATTTTTTTATATTTATGGGATTAGACCAACTATTTTTATAGACTATATACTTAAATATGATTAGTTTTGTCTTATAAGGAAAGAAAAAAAGAAGATGAATCCCACTCTCCTTGAAGTGGTCAAATTGTAAGTTAGTTAATTGTTTGCTATTGGGATAATTTATCCTATATGATAATAAATGGATTATCCCAACTAAAATTGTGCCTAAAAAACTAAAATAACGATAGTTTCAAAAAAAAGAAATCAATTGGTTCAAACATATTTGTAAGATAGTTTTCAAGTCTTTAATGACTACCTTTGACTAAATCATGCCACACAGAATAACTAATTTCATCTACCTTTCATTGAAAAAATTTTATAAAGACTATATGGTAAGTCCCATTATTATTTCCTTCATGAATATTAAGTTTATTTTCAACCTCATATATTCCATAAGGATCAGGAAAATAAAACATTTATCTGTTTATTGGGAACATTTACATACAAAACGATGTCTTTTATTCCTATGTAATGCTTTGAGTACATTTCAGCGATGTATATTGAGTATTTTATAATGTGCATTGAGAATTTAATGGTAGTTTTTATTGATGATTTCACAATTTCTAGAAGTTCCTTTGATGACTATTTAGCACACCTACATTCTTTCCTCCACTATTGGATTGAAAAGTATATCATATTAAATTATGAGAAATCTCATTTCATGGTTGAGTATGGTATAATTATATGGAAAGTTAAATCAAAAGAGGTAATTCAAGTGGATAAATCTAAAATTGAATTAATTTCCTCCCTCCCATATCCAAAAATATTTGTGATATACTATCATTCTTGGGACATGTTGGTTCTTATCATAAATTCATTAAAGAATTTAGTAATATCTCACTTCCTTTGTCTTGATTATTGCAAAATGATTAAAAAATTATTTTTGATAAACATTTTGAGTATGATTTCAATTTACTAAAAAGGAGTCTCACATAATAAATCATAATCAAACTAAAATGGTGGGATCCCCCCTTCTAAATTATGTGTCACTCCTCTAAATTTTTAGTTGGGGTAGCTTTATCACAAAGGGTTGAGAAGTATCCTCACGTCATAATGTATTACATGCGTTCCCTTTTCCCTACCAATTAAATATACACCACCACTGAAAAATAACTCCTTTATAATGTGTTTTCATTAGAAAAATTATGTTTTATCTTATCATGTCAAAATTAATTTTCTTTTATGATCATTTTACCCTTTATTTTCTCTTAAGGAAACCTCAATCAAAGCCCCGCCTCATATGGTGGATGCTCCTTATCAAGGGGTTTTACCTTGAGATTCATGATGATAGAAGATTGTAAATTTTTTTAGCTTACTATATTAGTAAGATTTCCCCAGCACTGGACCACCATGTTGACTCACCCCTCCACATTGTAGAATTCTTCTCTCATGAGGACCTTTGTGATGTTCTAAACCGTTCCACCTAATATTCCGATATTTTGAATTTTATGGAAACATATTGGGTCCCCACTAATTTCAACACATCACAATACCATATAATTAAGCATGAATCATGTTGGTACATTTTGGATGAACCATATTTGTGGAGGATTTTTAGTGACCAAATTGTTTGTCTGTGTTTCCTTTACCATGAGTTTGCCTCAGTATTGAGCTTTTTTCACACTTTGGCTTCTAGGGTCTACTTTGGCTCCCAACATACAGTTTGAAAGGTCTTTAACTCTAGACATTATTGGAAAATATTGTATAGATATGCCCAAAAGTTATGTAATTCATGCACACGATGTCAATTCACCCAGAATATCGCCAATAGGAATGAAATTCTCCAACAACCAATGTTATTTTTGTGAGATCTTCGATGCATGGGGCACTGACTTCATGGGGAATTTTCCAATTTCATTTGGATTTGTGTACATGTTTCTAGTTGTTGACTAAGGGTATAAATTAGTAGAAGAAAATGCTACCTATATCGATTAATCTTAAGTGGTTATTGATTTCTTGAGGTCCCATATTTTAAGTAGGTTTGGATTTCCAAGATTCATCATTAGTGACTAGGGTTCATATTATATTAATCATAATATGGAAAAAATGCTACATAAATATGGGGATACTCATATAGTTTCCACAACATATAACCCACAGACTAAAGGACAATCAGAAATCTCAAATTAGGATGTTATGTGGATCTTGGAAAAAATTGTACAATCTAATAGGAAAGATTGTATTTTGTTCATGGATGATGTAATTTTGGTATATCATTCTACTTTTAAACCCCCGATAATAATGTCACTATATAGGATTGTTTTTTTAAAGGCGTGTGACCTCCTAGTGGAGGTAGAAAACCATTCATATTGGGATTTTAAACAATGTAATATAAATTTTTCGGATGTAGATGAATATAGGAAGCTGCAGAATCAAGAGTTGGAAGAAATTTGACTTGATTGATATAAGAACTCTTGAATCTATAAGGAGAAGAAAAAGGTTATCCATGATGGGATGATTTGTTAGTAGAGTTTTATTATTGTTTATAAGTTCATAATTTATAATTCTAGGATAAAGCTCTACCAAGGTATGCTTTGTTTCTAATGGCTTGGTACTTATATTATTACTGATGTTTACCATTTCAGTGTTATACACGTTTTACATGAGAAGAGTGGACATAGGTTTACTGTCAATAGGTAGAGGCTCAAACACTTCTATGATGATTTTACAAAGCATATAAAGGATGAAATATAAATGATAGACTCTATATATGAAACCACTCAGTAGGTTATCCCATATCCCTAAATTTATTTTTTTCTATTTATTTAAACATATTCCATTGAGGATGATGTAATTTTTAGGTGTGGTGGAGGGAGAAATGTCATAGTAATGATTAAAAAAACAAAAAAATGTATTTTAATTTTCATTCTTTTTATTTGTTTTGAGTTTTAAGATAAAAATTGATCTTAGAAAGAATATCCAAAATTATTATTGATTCTTGAGTCTATTTCTGGAAAAAACACATTATTTTTGGGAAAAAAATTTCAAATGAATGTTGATATTGAATATTTTTCTAGAATTAATATGTTCAAATCATTTATAAGTGTTTTAAGGTATTTTTGAACTCCATGCCCCATTATCACAGACCAATATTTTAATCCTTTACCTAAGAGTCGTTATAATCTCTTTACTACATATTATTCATTTCAATCAATTTCTTGAGAGTCTCGGGTCATGTCGAGAAACTAGAAAATTCCTTAATTCTGTTTGACTCCCTAGGATTCAAGTGTGCTATATTAATGATATAGGCCAATGTTAACTGAAAAAAAACCCCTCTTACAATTAAACTCTAGTTTTCCCACCATGAAATTTTATCCTTATTAAGCCTTAGAGACCATAGAATGCCTATTAGGACGTCTCATTGAAGGCTAATTTATCCCTTTGTATTCATATCTTATGTACATTCCTGTTTTTCTTTCAATAAGTGTGGGGATAGGGTGTTTCCCAGGGAATTATAGAGAAATAATCATTATTATGGGTTTATATAAAAGATTCCTACATTTATTTTGGTTATTGGGTATACAAAACATATTATATCATTGTAATATACATGTTTCCCTATTTATCTAAAAAATCTGTATAATAAATATTTTTTGTACATAAAAAAAACAAATGAAAAGAAAAAAGTGGAGAAAAGTGGATGTTTACTCATTATCATTCACTTCTTTGTTGTTAACCACAAAACTTTACAATGGGGATAGTGAGTTGGAATTCAAACACATTTGAGGGGTTTAGTGCGTACATGCATTGTGAACACATTCTGAATTTTTACATGTTTTGAACTTAAGATATTGAACACTCCTCTTCAAACTTATATTTTTTAAAATGAAATCCTACCAAACATTGAACCTCAGAACACACCTGTTTCAAGTCCTATTGAGTAGAACACTAGTTTATACCAATAGATATCTTACAATCTTATCAATAATATGGTAAGATTACATTAACTCTTAGAAGAGAACTTAACTTCACTTTCAAATGTTTCATGAGTAAAGAGGAAAAATTTATAGGTCTCGTAGGTTGTGACATGTTGCATGGGCGAACAAATTAATTTGAAAACATTTAAATGTGAGGGAAGAAAAAATATGTTAAAATTGATTTCATAAACTATAAATGATTAATTTCATTTCAAAAGAAACTGGGAAGTTTTCTCACATTGATTTAGGAATGGGACACGATTAGGATATTGGACTTTTCCTAGAAGTACAATGTTTTAGGTGTGGGGGTGTGATCTCATGGTGATATAACATATTTTATCACCCTTATACATGTGTATTACATTTTTATGGGTTTAATAATCCCATTATTAAATAATTTTACACTCAATATTTTTTGTAATTCATTGTTAAAAATAATCATATAAGATTCAATTTCACAATGGTCCAATTTGAAATAAGTTCATTGATTTAGTCATATCACTAACTACACTAATCCAAATGTTAAAATTAATTTTTTTAGGATTATATGGCCATTTGGATTCAATTCCTATTACTAGAGAAAATTATTAATGTGATCATAATCTTCCCAAACGTGGCCTACAATTTAAGGCATTATGGGCGGGCTAGATTGGATGACCCTTAAATATTTAGGTCCTAACTCAGGGCTCAGAACTCCAATTGTACTGATTCTACCTCCATTGGATAGCCAACTCTAGAAAGCACCTATTATCCAAATTTCATTACATTTTAACGCATTTTTTTAGTAAAACATCCAGATGAAAAAGGAGTGAATTTTATTTCATGAATAGTCACTTATTCCTTTGGACACTAGACAATTGATTGTGGAAATTTTGATGTAATTGTCCATAAAATCACTCCTACACCATATTATAATATGTTTCACGATCAGGGGTAAGGTTGAGTCTAATTTTTGAGCTATATTCTTCCATTTTAATCCAAATATTCATCATGTACTTCTAAGTCTGTTAGGGATCAATTTAGGTGGTGTTATTTATTATAATATTGAGATCCATGCGTGTAACCATTGGAAGATAATTCATTTTCTAGGTTTGTAGTCTATTTTTATTCATTTCCTCCTTTTTATTTTTTATCCGTTTTTGATATAAAAAACAATAGAACAATAATTTTCATTCTTCCATGCATAAATTGGATCTTGTGATGATTTGAGTGTGGTTTCCTCTTTACTCACCTTTTCCTTTTAGGAGCATGCGAACAGATTATGTCAATTGATAGAATACAGATGCTTGAACCCATGAATATGAATGTTATTTTATTATTTAAATATTATCATTAACACAAATTTGGTCATGTCATCACACAATTGATTAGATGCCTTGATTGATATCAATTTTTAAATTGATTCAAGTTCAGTGATTTTGAGCAGTCTCTGATAATCAATATCCTTGATCGATCAAATATTAGGAGGTAACCTAGTATGAAATCACATGACACACTGGTTTCAATTTTTATAAAACAAGTAATTAATTATTCTTCCCATTCCTTTGATAGCGATGATAGATTGATCATCAAGGGACACTCACTTGGGTTGATCAATATTTCTCTAACCAGTTTATCTAACTTAGTAATTTAGTTTAAATTTGTGTTTTAAAATCATCAATCCCCATGTTTTTCATATTCACATTACCCTTTTATTTTCATAAACATAATCCTATTCTTGAAATAATTATCTATGGAACCCTTGAGAGTTGACCTAGGGTTCCTACTATATTGTAGAAATTCTATTTAAAATTAAACATCTAATTTGGCATTCTTGAAAACACATTCACATGTCCCTAAAGTATGAAAGTATCTGTCTTTAATCATCGATCCTTTGGAGACTCCACTTGATCAAACATCCCCTCAATTATGTTAATCTAGACCTCAACATCTCGGGGGGCTCTATTTCCTTGGAAGGATGGAGGATGTTGTAGTTACAAGCCCTAAACACAATCAATCATTTTTCTAGAAAATTATCCACCTCAAAAAGTCACTATGTCAAAAAAATCATAGTTGAATCTATGTAAATAGCTTGAGAGTGTATTGAAGAATCCTCTATTTCATCCCATGTACTTCAAGTGGTGGAAAAGGTGGGTTCTCTCTAATGGCATAATTTTGAACTACATCCACTGGTGGTCCCTTTAGATTTCATGTAGGTGGAATTATCTATAATATTTAACATACACCTATAAGAACAATATATTCTTACCTATGATATCTGCTTGAGTATTCTATAGACATACATAGAGGATACCCATTGTAAGACCAATCCTAGGAGGCCTCCCATAGTGATAAGGTATATCCTTCCTAGTAATACCCAAGGCCTATGCCTTGCCCTCTGTGCATCCATGTCAGTCACAATAATATATATATATATATATTAAAATAAAACAAGAATGCTCATGTTTAAGAAATCTAGATTTTAATATAAATATATCATGGAATTATAGATCAAGACATTAAATTAAATAAACTACCATGTATAGAAAGAAACATAAATATCTAACATTTAATCCTATGTTCCTAATCATGATGGATGAATGCACCCAAGTCCCATAAATTGTAAGAACAAAATATACTCAGAATCAATATGAAGCAATAAATCCATAACTGTAATAGTAGTCCCATGACTGGTAACTTGGTGTTTCGTCACATAAGAGTTGTCCAAGAACTGACATTATAACCTTACCAATGTTCCACTTAGCCTAAATTTATTTTACCTTACCCCAAAAATAGTCAAGAATAAATGAAAATGGAAACCTCATTTTATATATCATTGTAATTCCCTAACCCGAATCACCTAGTCCTAGTCAGAGTGTTATATATCCTCAAGCACACCTCCCCATGTTAAGAGGTTTCGAAATATTAGTCAGGGTATGAATGGTGTAGTGGGGATATTGTACACTCAGTATCATGAAATACATCATAATCATATATATAATTTAGTAATAACTCAAAAGGTCATAATGAAACTAAATAATTACAATTATATAACATATTACATGTCAGTTATCAGAGAGTCATAGAAGTAAAAAACCACCAACCCCTAATAATGAAAGTAAAATAATGTATAATTAAAATAAAAAAATAAAGACACCAGGACATCACTCCATCGTATATCTTGCTTCCACCTCTATACACCAAGATCCATCCCCTCAACTCCCCATCAATTGGGCCTTCCCATTTCCTAGATATGCCCAAACTGAAGTTTCACATAACCTCATGCTCACCATCCCATTTGTAAGAGGTTTCCTCCTTGTAGTGATTTTCTGAATGGTGTAGTAGAGATACTATACCCTCAGTACCAATTCATACATCATAATCATATGAAGAATATAGTAATTATTTAATAGTATATAATTAAGCTAAATAATTACAATGCTATAATATATGACATGTTAGGTATCATAAATTCTTACAGGTAATAAACCAAGGAACCCTAATGTTTAATGTTAACCAAAATATGGTCAAAATAAGATAAAAATAAATTAATTAAGCATATAATCACTCAAAATTATATATTTTTACCACCTCTAAACACCAAGTTCTATATCCTTGGATTGCTTTCATTGGTCCCTTTCCCTATCCTAGATATCTGGTCATGAAGTCTACACATGCATCGAGATTTCCTTATAGGGTATGCTTATAAACCCAAAAGGACACAACCATTGAGTCCTTATTATAAGTTCACATGTATAAGTGGTGTATTAAAATTTAATAAGTAAATTCATAAGTAAACTACAATCAATCATATGTCAATAATACATGAACTAACCAAGCCTCTATAAACCCCGATCATACATATTTCTGCTCTATTCTGGAAGAATGATCATAATGAATGTCAAGTTACATAGTTTTCTTTTACCCACCACATAAATCCTTTATTAGACACATTTCCACCTATTTATGGGTAAGAAATAGGGCCATCAAGCCCAGTCTCTATCTTGGATTATGCCTCAGGACATCATACATCATCCCAACATTGGGTTAGGCCACATGACCATCATATCACTCCAAATTCAAGGTTCTATCCTCATGGTTGTTCTAACCCTACCCCATGTCTTGGTCCATCATAATCATTATCACGCATCGCACATGCTCTTTCTCTAAGGGCTATCCAAGGCATGATAGTACATCTGTCACTTGCTACTAAAAAAACCTCTACAGGTATTACATTCACACATAATAAGGAATATAATGTATAGTCATAGACATAACATATGAATCATGAGTCACAGTTGATACACACACACATGTAATCATTATTGAGCATGGGTCATGGGATGCACATGCACATGCATGTGATTAATACAAAAATTGGGTCTCATGGGTTACAGATGCACAAACATGTGATCAATATCAAGGAAAAGACTATATATGATGGATTTACATGGTAAAGAACTTCGTACCTCAATAGTTATGAAACCAAGATTCTAATAATCACTATCCAGTACGAGCCTCACTTTCCAATTCCTTAATTAGAATCACTAGAATGAATTATTCTTGGGATGGTGAAGAATCTACAAGAAAATGTGTTCAGTGGGTCAATATTTCACCAAAGAGATGTCATTAACCTACTACACATTATCATTCATCAATATATCTTCATATAAAACATGGTACATCCATATTCCAGGACCATTTACCCTTACCAGGTGAAGTATGGAGTGAAAAACAAATAATAAGGGAGGAAAACAAAAATAGAATGGGTGAGTAACTCAATTAGAATCTTCAAGAGTTGATCTTACAATATCATGTATGAAGCTAATAGTTTACGTTTTATAATTGGTCTTAAAGATTACCAATATTCACATAATGTTCAAGCAGAAAGGATGGTAAATAGTTGGGTTTGAGGAGACTAGGGAACTTTTAGGCAATCTAGGAAAACATGCATCACAACATGGTACATTGAGCCACAATAGAATGGGTCCCAAATTAACAATGACCATGGTGAAAAGAAGATGTTTATAAGATAATGGTTCATGGACAGAAATGTTTTTGTAACCTACAACATGGCTAATGGTGAGATCCTATAAACTCATGAAAGGGTCTATGGGGAAATATACATTACCACTCTATAGCCTCCAAGACCTCATATGAACACCATATCACAACCATACACCATAGTGAAATGATACCAAATTTGAATAAGTATCCAAAAATCTACCTTATCTTCATTCACATCCCAAATCACACTCTATGATGAAACAAAAAAAACAAAAAGAACCATAAAAATGATTTACATGACATAGTTCCCCAATTAAGACATAGCCTTAACCTCTTTAGATTAGAATATTCACCATGTCGTAGAATCCAATTCCATATAAAAAGTATGTTCAACTTCCCTATTTATCCCCTAAAATCAACCTTAGTTTATTCATTCAAACATGAAAAACTCAAAATCAACATGATTGAAGAAAATAATCTAATAAACAAAATTTATCACACCTTAAAATCCAAGGTGTGTTATAGAAAACTAGAATGTCATGTGCATGCATAAGTCACACACCTGAACATTTTCTAGTAAAGTTTCACCTAATTTTCCTTATAATATGAACTTAAAATATATGTAATAATAGTCTTGGATACAAGAACATAAAATGAATCCCATTTTCCATATCACATGGAATTAAAAGTGTCAAAATTCCCTATCCCATGGTTTTTAAACTATGGCCACGAACTTTGTGGGATTTTATTTCCCCTCCCTTGTATACATAAGAATCCCCTTTCATGGACCAAATCCAAAAAAACTCACCTCCCACTGGTAAAAAGACAAATGACTTATTTGTTAAACTGTTAATCCTTTCTTAATGGAATGAAATTCTAGTACACTCTTATCATTAAGTATACTTTTGAATAGATACTTATATTTCAATCATGTTCACTAGTCACAAACCAATAAATGTTTAAATCTTCTAGTGATGAACTATTAAATCCCCCATATAAAGTATTAGTCCTTCTTGGAAGTCATGAAACTTCGGTGTAACCTTTATTCCTCCTAGGATACCTTAAAACTTAGCATAACCTTTAAGTATCCTTATAAATTATAAAACCTTGTTTTATCCATCGTCACATGGTATCCCCCCAAACATATAGCTTTATTAAACCCATGTGCCTCTATGTTATAAGATAATATATTAATATAATAAAGTAAAGCCAATAAATCATAAACCTTCTAGTGATGAGCTAATAAAACATAAATCTTGTTTTTGATGAGCTAGTAAACCCTTAAATACACTGGTAATAATCTAGTGCATCTATATCATCATAGGTGATGATCCATTAATCCCTAAATCTACTAGTAATAATTCAATAAGTCTATTATTTCACCCATAATGAGTTAATAAACCCATATCACTATTAGTGACAATATAATATATTATTCATTGGTGGTGATCTAGTAAATATATTATTTTTTTAGTAATGATAATGTAAATTCAAATATCTATACCAGTGATAAATGTGCACATTAAATCCCCTTATGCCTCCCTAGACATTGTTAAAATATATATTTACCTTCTATATAGCCTTAATATAAAAATTATCACATGAATAACTGTTCATATGAAAAAAGATTGAGATTTCATATGCCATGAGTGTAAGTTGATTTACCCAAATCATTATTTTCATTCAATGAATAAATTGAAAAATCCCTTTTATAATAAGGGTTCACTCCACTAAGGTGGAAAGTGATGTAAAATAAACAATTACTTTTATTATGAAGGATTTAAAAAACCCATGATTAAAGCTAAAAAGGTTTCATGGAATATAAACTAAGTTCCTTCATGAGATGATTGTACCTCCCATCATCTTAGTTTTATCATGCATCGCCGTGAGAAAATAATCAATCAGGAATGTGATGTAGAGATTTCAAAAACTATATTAGTATACATACAATATACAGAGATACATATTTTGGTAGAGATATTCATATAGATATATAAATTTGATCGATCGAGATCTTGTCAAACCCGTTGGTCACTTAAGTAGAAATGATGTTTTTTATAAGCCTCTATTTTCTTATAATAATTGATTTGGGAATTCATATTTTCCTTAATGGTATAAAGGGATATAGGATAACACACATGGCCCCAGAATGAGGATTTATTTTTTTATAATGTTTTTTCCAAAAAATTCAGAGGATTTAGGGTAATCATATCAAAAAGAGTTCGGATATATTCAAAAAGAGTAGTGATGTTTTTTTAACTCCATCAAGGATTTATAGGAAGTGGTATTTTTTTTGATTTATGCACTAATGAATAAACCTTCACATAATGAGTGTCATGAATCAATGACGTGTGTCTTCTTGTGGATCTTAATACTACATCATAAAGCATGTGATAAATTATATATGATATCATTCTAATGACTCTATTATGATGATTATCATGATATTTCATCTTATTTACACACCATGTTATGATGAATAGATATATTATTTATTTTTAAAATAGTTTAATAATCACATAATCAATTATGGGACTATTATAAGAAGTTATAATAGTGTGACCAATGTTTTTCCATTTCATAATATATGAAATTTCATGAATCCAAAAAGATCCTTATTCATTAAATGAGGCATATAAATTATATTTTTTGGTGCCCATATGATCATAATATAATTTAAGAAAAAACCATCATTAATACCTTCTCTTTAATCACATTCATGCAGGTGATGTTAGCGTACTTTTAAAGGAAAAACCTCCACCTAACGTCTTTAGTGATTCCAATGGCTGGGAAATACCATTTTAGGTATAAATATATTATATATTGTTAAGGTAACTTTATCAAACTCACTATTGTTGAAGATCAAATCATTAATAGTGAGGAACACACATTTAATGTTTTTAAATTCGTTTTATTGATTCCTCTCTTGGTAGATATTGTTTATAGAGTATGTGGTTTTCTTCTACTTCTTATAGGTAATATATGTCTAACAAAACCCTTAAGTTATGATATGAGTTTTGGAGATAATTAGGGAGATATTAATTATATCATATTATTGCTATTGAAATTTAGGCTCTCTTTGACTACTCATTTTTTATTCTTTTCAATAGATTATAAATTTATTTTTATTTTAAAGTTGGAATCACATTGATTGCTTGTTTTGTTATATTATTTATGTAGTCATTATTTTGCATTGTATATAGGTTTTGTATATTGGTTGATAGTTTAATGATGTGTAGGTTATATGTGATTTTGATGAGTTATAAGAGGTTATATTTGTTTAATAATGAGATTTGTTTGAGATTAGTTGACAGGTGGTGGATGATGATATATTGGATTGAGATATGAGTAGTTTTACATAAATATGGGGTTTTAATTTTTTTTGACTTGATTTGGTTTTAGGATTTTATTATAGAGACATTTATTGATATATGTAGTTTATAGCATGTTACTTGGTCAGTATAGAAAAAACCATTTGATATGAGGATTTGTATAGTTTTCATGGGGTTTTGAGTAATTTGATTCTAAATAATTAAGGACATTCTAATGAGTTACCAAAAGTGATAACAAAATTATATCACATATAGACGTAATTTATTATTTTATGATAGATGATTTAGAGTGAAATAATTCCCTTAAGGCCTATATTTACATTTTTATTCCATATTTATAAATAAGATGATGCTTTTCTCCTGGTAATAGAAGTCCTAGTGGGACAATTAGATTGACATATGTGTTTGATAACTTCTATTCATGGAAACTAACCCCTAGGGAAGTTATGTCAGGAATGTGAACATAACCTATGTAAAAGTTATTTAACTTGAATTTTGAATATTATGAGTTCAAACCATTATGATTTGATTTATATGTGATTGAAAGGGTTGGGAATTTGTAACGGATACCATAAGATAATATGGGAAGATATTTATCTTCGTAAAATTATTAAATGTGTCTATGTTATGAGGGATTGACTTGAAGTATGATTTTCCTCAATATTGGTTGGGGACACTGTCTTGGTTAGGTGTTTCCTTGGGTTAGAAGTTATATAGATTCAGGTCATCCAAATGGTTATGACTTTTTTTCTTTGGATTGCAGCAGTATGGGTGCCCATTAGGTTACATTATTAAGATTATTGGATGCCTATGATTAGTGAAATATTTAGGATTCCTCATTGTTGGTGCGATAGGTTTTATCTATAGCCACATCCATAAGAGTAGTAAAAATGATTAGATCATGTTTTTTTAGACTCCTGATGTATGAGGAGATGAAAAAAAGCTAATAGTGAGATACTATGTGTCTATAAGGACTGTAAGTTACT
The DNA here is from genome assembly GCA_963277665.1 of Viscum album. Classification (NCBI taxonomy): domain Eukaryota; kingdom Viridiplantae; phylum Streptophyta; class Magnoliopsida; order Santalales; family Viscaceae; genus Viscum; species Viscum album. The sequence goes on along the minus strand of OY728126.1, from coordinate 2,005,639,103 downwards.
AATTGGTAGAATTTTAATTGATAATTTAGTTAAGTTGAAATAATGATCAGTTTAAAAATTAGTTGTGGATTTATAAGGTTAGTATTGTAATATTTAAGTTTCATTGTGTTTAAATGATTCCATGGATCATTTTTTCTTATAGATGAATGTTTAAGTGGCTATATCTTAAAAGTATGAAATTATAGCTAATAATGATGTGTCTTAGTATGGTATATATGAGAAAATTATCTTTCCTGATTTAATGAAGGCGTTACTCTAAAGTGTTATGAGTTCATACCATGAATATGGGGACAAAATTAGTGATTGGAAAATGGATAAAGGGACACCTAATCATATTAATATATAATGTAATGTAATGAGTTATAGTGATAAGTGGTTATGTTTTATTAATTATAAACTATAAAAATAATTATTTAGCTACATTATATACTAATTTTTATATGGTTAAAGGGTTAAATACATAGGGAAGGGATATATATTATTATGATTTCACAATTTCATAAAAAAAAAAAAAAACTAGTAACATGCGAAATAAGTTTTAATGGAATGTGTACCAAAGAATAGAAAAAGTATAATTAGTGAGTTATAAAACAATTATTGAATGATTCAAGATTGAAATGGAAACATATATTACTGATAGGAGGTCATAAATATGTAGTTGTGAATAAAATTATAGGGGAAACTCATATTGATGTGGCCTATCAAATTCTTCTCCATTATTTTAATATATTTTCATGATCATATAAACCTTCACATAGGTTTATAATAGTCTCTATAATAATTTTCAAACTTACTAGTGAACTAAAAATAACATATATCGTCTGAGAAATTTAGAATAATAATGAGAATGAATTTTTGGTTTAGTCATCTCGAAGACCACAAAATCATATGATTTGATGAAATTTATTCTCCTAGTGATCATCAACTCAACATATGAATTGATTAATATTTATGAAGAGTTCCTTAAAACTAAATAATTAATGGACATGGACATATTCTATAAGTACCTTGATTGTATCCCAAACTGTATTATATTAAAATATCATAATTGAGTGACTTAGAAAACCATGAAATAAAATAATGAATGTAGTAAAAATTATTTGTGGACAATAAAAAATCATATCTAAAAATAATTTCAATCAAGAATTGTCTCTTGAAATATAAGAGAAGAATTTTTTTTAACAATGTTTGAACAACACTATACAATAGAGTATGCAAGTAAGATACATGTGAAATCCAACTCAAATGATGAAGTAAATTCATGTATATATAATGTGTGTGCATTTTATATATCTAGTTGTGAGTTTCAGTAACATGGTATAGAAAGGTTCTTCCTCTTAAATAGGAAGCATCCTGGTGTCTTTATATATTCTAATCTGGTGTCAGGTGTTAGTATTAGTCTCTTGAAAATAGGGCACCCCCTATATTATAATTTTCACTATCTCAACTGAACCTCTACATTAGCATCAGTTAAATAATTATCTAATACTTTACCACCCCATACTACTCAAACAACATCAATTGTCCCACTCAACTTAGTAATCACATTTTTTCAACTAGATGAAAAATAATTGGTGGTTGTGAACAAGAGTATGTATTATTTATTTTAACATATATCACTTAAAAATCATATCTACATTGTATGGCCATTTCAAAATAATATAGCCTCATTATCATCATTTTACTTAATTTACCATTTTTTGTAATTAAATGGCTACATAGTCATGAGTCTCCAACATGCACGATAATAATTTCAAACCCTGGAAATTGATCCATCAATTTATATTGATTATTTGGTTTATAACCTATATGAAGAAAAGACAGTTTGGGGGTAGATGAAATCATGATAAAATTAGTGTCAAGGTTGATGAAAATAGGGGGTGGATGAAATCCTCAATGAAATCACATCATGAGCATTGGTGAATGATTTAATATAAGGATTTTCATTACTAAGAAATCAAAAAATGAAAACATATATGTACTACATAATATAAGGCTAGTTGAGGTTATTTTATTTTTTATTATCTGATAATATAAAAAAATTAGATAGCAACATCCTAAATTGGTGTTAAAAAACATGATTTTTGTGTTATTATAGAACTAACAAATAATTTTTTATGGTGATGGCAATTAATAACCTGAATGGTACATCATTTATCATGTTAAATGATGATATTTTGAGTGATGATCATTATAGTGGTATAATTGACAAAAAAAATGTATTTTTCCAATGGTTAAAATGTAATTTTCTTCCAAATATGATGTTAATGCATTATTAAGAAATATATAGTGAATACACAATTTGGTTACATGACTATGATCATTGGTAAAATATAATTGGTGAGTTATGTTATTTTATTATTAGTTATTCTTAGAGCATGTCTTATATTTAAAAAAAATCATATTTTTGTAATGATCCATATTAATAAGAAAATAAATTTTTATGAAAAAAATAACTATTATTTTATAGAGAAAAATATCATTATATATTAAAATATTTGTTCTGGACAATTTTCATTATTTAATCCTTTCAAAAGGAATGTTTTTTAAAGGGGAAAATAATATAAATATTCCTATAAAATACTATTTAAATAAATGATAATGCTAAATTTCCTTTAAATTGAATATATATATCACTAGTATCTAACTTCATTAGATATCACATTATTACATTTATATAGAGATATGTTTAAAACTATATTCATAATGAAATTTGATCATTTGCTAAATAATGATATGGTAAGGCCTCAAGGGGCTATTTTTATATAATTACATGTATAAATAGTAATTTTCCTATTAAATTTATTTAGATGATCAATTTCATGTCTATATGTTATTTGAATAGTATATATATGTTTGTCTATATATTAATAAATTAAATATGTTTTCAATATTAACACCACATACAAAACCAAAAAAATATGAGACTCTAGTTATATCATTTATGGGAGTTAATCATCATGATCACTTAGTATAATTAGTGTATATACTATTATATACATATGATAGTAATTTTTTTGTTTTGGTTTTTGATTCATGTATTTATTACATGTATCTAAAGTATCTTATTGGTATTTTTATAGATCAATATTGGACAAAAAAATTATTAATGTTTTTTCCTAAAACATGGAATCGGTGGTTCCTATAACATATAATGAAAGGAATCCATAATAAGTTATATGTATATACAAACTATAATAAGATAAATATTGATATGAAAATTTTTATTTATGATACATTGTTTTCTGAAGAGTTTTAAATGAAATGGGAGATTTTAATAAAGAAACATAGTATTAAAAAGAATAGTTTTTTGGTTTATATAATTAACATCAAATATGGATAAAAATTTATTTTAAAAAATATTTTTGAGATGGAATGTCAAAAATATAAAGGAAAATAATAATTCATTAATTTTTTATGAATTCATTAACTCAAGTACCATGTTATAACTATAACATCCCTGAACCTGCACTCCCAAATCTAGTGCTAAAATCATAAACATTACATTTCTAGATTTCATACCAATAATTGTGACCTAATTTCAATCATTAAAAACATAAACCATCCTGAAAATTTTTGAATCACTTATATACCCATGAAAATTTTAGTTTTATAGTTTTATATAATTAATAAAACCTCTTTCATATTCTATATTTCTTTATAGTATTCATTTTTTCAAAAAAACGAGTTTTTTATGAAGACATGTTTTCTACATTCAAGGATAGTTCCATATCTAGAACAAGGAAATTGTTAAATTATTTAAACATATTTTAACCCTATGTAAATAATTTTAAAAGTTGGTATGAGCACAAAAACATAGTTATAACATCCTAACCTAGTCGCCACATACCGGTTCCCCGGTCTAATTCACTATGTGACCTCAAGAGTTCATCCCTTTATGACAAAGGTTATAGACTTGTATGGAGGGACTAATAATGATCACGCGAGACTGTACCATCATTATCATAGAATTAAAATAATATAAATAATATAAAAAAAATTCCAAAATAATATAATAGTATATAACCAACAAGGAAAAAGCATCACATGAATAATTCTAAAATAAGGAAAAATAAAAAATCCATAGTAGATATGTCCTGCCATATATGTTTCAAGTTTCAAATGAAAATTCAAAAGTAAAGACACACTGATGACTCCCAATCAGGTCCCAAAATCATGTATGGTTTCCTCATCAATGCTAAATACTGAATCCCAACTCAACCATCTAATATATTGTGTTTCCCCTTATCTTTTCCTGAAAAATTGATGTTTACTTTGTTACTAATCGATAATCTGAGTTGGGTGTGAGTAAAACTCATTAGTCCTCCAATAATTGTCTTTAAATAAATATTCATTTGGTGTTAGTGTATTAATTTTTGTAAGGAATAAAATACAATAAATAAAAGTAAACATGTTTCACATTTATTATTCTTTGGTTAACCACATTATCCCTTGGGTTCATGGTGAAACCGAAGCCAGTCATACCTACTTAGGCCCGTGTCGGAGTCTGAAACAAACATCATAGGGATTATAAAATTTATTACACCATGGAATTTCATTTTTATTAATTGATTCTAATTTCATTTCAGTGCCTTGGAGTGTCAATATAGCTACCATTATCATGGATACATGGAGCATCAATCCAGCATTATTATCACAGTTACATGGACAAAAGTCTAGTTCCAATATCATAGGTACTTAGAGCATTATTAAAGCACCATAATCTCAGGTTCTTTGAGAATCAATCCAACTCCAATTCTCATTCTTGTATCGAGGGCCTAGAGCATCGGTATGTCCACCCACAAATAGAGAGCATTAGTCTAACACCCAAACCTCATTGTTCAAAGACACACACACACACATAGATATTTTAAAACTTAATAATACAATTATCAATCATTCTAAATAAGGTCCACCACTTAATTTAACAATCATTAGATTTAAAATCATTTCAAACCTTTAACTATTTAACTCAATTACCATGAATCACCTCATAACTTATTAACTATTCAAGGTTAAGAAAGGAAATTGTATACAAGTTAACATACCAACACATTAATAATTGGTTCAATTTCAAAAACCCCTTAATTCCATTTTTTCATTCCATAATTATCATTTCAAGGTAATTGGAATAACCCCTAGGTTTCCAACATGTATTGTATCATAATCACCAATGAATCCAATGGGAGCTATGAAGGGTCTCTCAATTCATGCAGATTCAATTAACTTTCCAAATTTAAAAGCAATTGAAAAACATGGAAATGAAATGGTACAACTAAAAACAAAATATACTTATTAATACTATGGTAATTATCATATAGATCACCTTCCTTATGATCTCACCCAACCTTAGCCCATAATTCGATTTAGAACAGATGAAATCATAATGGAGAATAAGATCTAGTATCAAAACATATGATCGAGATCTAAAAAAATAGTATCCATTGAAATCTATACCTATACCAACAAAAATATAAGATATCAACCCTCTCTAAATGGTGAAAAATGAGGAAGAGAGGAACCTAAATATTGAATAGATCACATACCAGAACAAGGCTAATTTCTTCTATCGAATCTTCAATTCACAGAAGAATGATTTCAAGAAGAAAAGGAATCCCTTCTAGAGCCCCAAAAATCCAATTAAAAGAAATTGGCTAAATGAGGGTGATTAGGGATATAAAATAGGGATTAAATAATTTTTAATTCAATTTTGTGGGGCTTAAAAGTATAATAACATGTCTTCTTAGAAGGGTTTCATGGTTAGAAAAACAATGAGACCTAGTTGTGTTCCCTATATAGTACTTCTATTGGGGTTAAAGGTTTGGACACATAGTTACTTTAATAATTCATCACCCCTTTATCTAGGTTTGTATGGTTTGGGGGGTGGAAAAAAGGTTTGGTCAATTTTTGAACCCCCTTCCAGTGGCTCAAAATGGGGTGCATGGTTTTTTTGGGCCAACGACAAGGTTTTTTCCCACCATTAACCAATAAAGCACAACCCCATATGCTTCAAAAATTACTCAAATTCACTGAATAGTTCCCCTAGAAAAGGATCAACCAAAGTATGATCAAAACCAGGGTAAAAAATAAATTAAATTAAGTATAATACATCTCAACAATGTTTGGGATCTTATAATATCCCCACCTTACAACAGCTCATCCCCATGATTAACTTATAAACATCACTAAGCATTTCAGGTAAAAAAGTTCAATCCACCAGGCCCGCATATCAGCCTCACATTCCCATGTTTCATCCCGAACATGTCTATGTTGTGACGTCACTTGGACCAACATCACATTCCTTACCTACAAAACTATCTCACTATGATATATAACATGAATTTAATGCTCCTCAAATGACGCATCATCCTCAATCTCAAAATCATCAACATATGTCATATGAGATGGGTCGGGGTTATACTACCAAAGATACGACACATGAAAAATATCATACATAGTATTATACATCTATATAAGATCTAATCAATATGACACTAGTCAGATTCTATCCACAATCTCAAATGGGCTGACAATCTTGGGCACCGACTAGCCCTACTTCCAAATCTGATGGTGACACAATCTCAATGACACCTGAAAGAATACACGATCACCCAATATAAACTCAAGAGGTCAATGAAATAGATCATAATAAAATTTATATCTAATCTACACTGTACCCATACATTATTAAATTAATTGAACATGTTCTGATGACTTCTATATGAGTCTTAGTCACAAAAAAAATTGACTCGCCCACGTCCATCAAATGTATGGGTGATCTGCATGGCCTGTCGTAAAGTACCTCATATGGTTACATATAAATAGTCTCCTAATAACTGTTTTTATAGTAGAATTAAACTAACACTATGTGATTATACCATGAACCACTAAATTCAAGGATGCATTCTCTAATTATTTCTTCTACCACCTGAACAGTATTCTCTGATAGCTCATCTATCTGTGGGTGGTAGGTCATACATAGAAACACCAGAGTACCAAGTGCTTTCCATAATCATTTATAAATGTGTGAAGTAAAGTGAGGATCATGATATGAAACTATACATCACAAAACACCATAAAAATTGACATATCCCAAACATATAAGTCCCCCAACTGTTCAACTATAAAGGTCTGCCTAATTAGAATGAAATGGGCTACTTTAATTAACCTATATAAAATCACCCATATTTCATTATTATTCTAAGGTATCCTTGAGAGACCTATAAAAAATCCATGGTAAGTTCAACCCATTTCCATTTTGGGATATAAAATATTTTTAACAAACCAGTGGGTCATTGATTCTCAGCCTTTATCTACCGATAGGTGTATCATTGTGTCACATAACCTGTGATCTCTTTTTTCATTCATAGAAACAAATATTCACTATGAATTTCATGGTACATTTTGGTCAATCCAAGGTCCACTACATACTATTATTAATAGAAATAATGAATCATCTCATATCACATAAAATTATTCATAATAACACAACCATAAACATATATGGTTTCTTCATCATCGATAACCCAATTTAGAAGGTGACTCCCCTCCTTCTAGGTTTTCCCTCATGGCCAAACACTCTGGATCCTCATAATGCCTCTCCTTGATCTAGATTAGAAGTGTAGACTCCACCAATAAGGATATGATATTCATATTCTATTTTCCCACCTAAACCTATATATACATCTCAATAAATAAGGCAAGTAACCTCCACTTAGAATTAGACTCCTAGACTACCTAAGTCATTTTCTTCTAGCACAAAGCGTCAGAATTTTTTTTCCCTTCCCATATTTATAGGCTATCTCAAAGTCAATTGACTAAATATACTCAACCCATATCCATTATCCAAGATTTAAATATTTTTTTGAAAATATTTACTTTAAAAATTTTTGGTTGGTATAAGGAGTAATCCTTTCACCGAACAGGTAATGTCACCAACACATTTAGGCATTAACGACTACAACCAACTCCGGATCATGTGTAGGATATATTTTTTTGTTTGTACTCTACTATCAGGATCCATAATCCATGACTTGATAAATCTTCATCAAAACTTCCACATGTACAATCCTGAATGAATCACAAAAAAATCTATAATCCTCACGTGGCACGTGTGGGATAAAAATCGGTGTAGAGGTAAAATTATTATTTAACTCATGAAATGAATTATCACATGATCTAGATCATTAAAACTTCATACAATTCATGTTCAATACCTAAAGTGGAACTACCAAGAAATAAAAATCTATGATGAATATTTTATTATGACGCGTTAAATCCAAAAGGCTTCAGATATCAAAAACATTCATTTGCTTCCCCTAAAAAAACTGCCCAATCTTTCTCTAGGACCACTAAAAAAACTTTCTCAGGGATAATGTGACCGAATAAATGTACCTTTTGGATCCATAATTGAATCAAGGATATATTTCCCTATATCCTATTCTCTCTTAATGTACTCAAGTTTATGTTAAGATATTTGGAATGGTCATCATGAGTCTGGGAGTACAATAAGATGATATAGATGAAAAAAAACCACAAACTGATCTAAATACAGGTGAAATATTTAATTCATTGAGTCCATAAATATATTAGTAGTACTTATTAACCCCAAAAAACATCACCATGAAATCATACAGGCTATACCTACTCATGAAAGTTGTTCTTGATATATCAGAATGTCTCAAACTCAGTTGATGAAACCCTAAACTCAAATATATCATGAAGAATACACAAGAACCCCTTAGAAGGTAAAAATTATTTTCAATATGTGGAATATGATATTGATTCTTGAATATTATCTGGTTCAAATTATATTAATCAACACAAAAATGAAACATCATGTCATCCTTTTTAAAATCCAAAACGGAAATCTCCAAGGTGATGGACTCGGAGGGAATAATCCTTTTTTATATAACTCCTCTAATGGGTTATTAAGTTATTGAATCTCTAATAGTTCTAATCAATAAGAAGTAACATAAACAGGTTTAGATCCAGGAATAAACTCTGTTAAGAACCCAATATCCCTCTTAGGTGGAATTCATGATAATTCAATAAGAAACACATCCTAAAACCAATCCACTATATGTGTAAATACATTATGCTTCACACCCTCATCATCAAAAACAAGTCTCATAACCTGGGTGGTGAGCTCCCACAGTTTCTGATGAACTGGACCCACCTAACCTACCTGGATATCTCATTATCGACGATAAACATATCAGTAAACCTCTAGAGATGTGAATGTTACTATCCAATAGTAAAAAATGATGTGCGCTAGGTATGATACTAGCTAGTTCATGCCCAAAAATCAAGTCAAAATTGGACATCTCAAGTACATATAGATCCTAAAGAAAATGATATTAACCAACCTCGAGGGAACACCATTTACATAGAATTATTTACATTTATCATACACTTAGAGGGGTTTTTATTTTCATAACCCGACACAAAAACTCCACCATCAAGCTCAAACTATTCAAAATTTGATCATATATAAAATAATATTAGGCACTTGTGTCAAATAATGCACAAGAAAATATAGAAGTAAAATAATTGTACCTCTATTTTTTGATGTCCCAACCTCACTATACACAATTATAGGTTGAACAGCATGCAACTAACCTATCTCTTTACCCTGTGCTCCAATCTCAGTCCCTTATGTTGAATCGCTCGACTGATATGGGTGATATTACCCTAATGTAACACATTCACTTCCCTAACCAGCAAGGCTAGTATAACTCAATCTTCCCAAGTGTTATGGGGTATAAGACCTCCTTCTAGTACTATAGTTGTGACTGGATCCTCAACCACTACCCACCTATTGAAGGTTCCTGCAATTCCTCTATAAGAATCACATCTGGATGCATGCTCAATAGTCTATCAGTGTTTAGGGACACTGGTTATGAAGGTGACATTTTTTACCAAACTGATGAAAGAAGGCTCAATTACATTAATGAGTAGCTGATATTTATCCCTAGCTACTCTATTATACACTAATCAAGTTAATTTTCTCATTATTACACATCCTACTCTCGAAAGACTTACCTCATGGTCATTTAGAAGAAACCAACAATTCTCTACTGAAATCCTCTTTCAGTTTTCCCTTAGAAATGGGCGCCTGATTCACTACATCAGCAAAATTATTCATCCAAAATATATTAATCTAGGATATAATATCACTTTTATGTCCATCCTAAAAATGTCTTGCCAAAGTGTCATCATATCCTACTATAGATGGGGTAATGTGTTTTAAATTGGTGATGCAGCCAGCAAACTTCATTACGGACATGCTTCTCTCATTCAAGTGCATAAAAGTTTCCTCCCTCTCATGTATAGGTGTTTTTAGGTGAAAGTGTTCCCATAAACTATCCAAAAAGTCCTTCTATATCATGCTGTCCAATTGCGCATAACAATCATGAATATCCCACCATCCCTTCACAGGTCCTCATAACATATGGGATTATAACTTGACTATTTTATTCCGATGAGTCTCTAAATGATGTAAGATTCTATAGAAAAACTCAATCCATTACTCAACTACCTTAGGTCCAACCTCTGCAATTAACTTCATAGGGTACTTCAACTAGAAATCCTGGGTCAGATCAAACTTATTTTGTACAAACCACCTTGGGTATCTTTAAATGAATAGAATAAATCAAGAAAATTTCCCATGTAACTTCTCTTCTTCCCCCCTCACCAATAACTATCAGGGAAACTTTCCCCACTACTATAGGCGCATTCCCACTAATGACCTTCTATCTCCATATAGAAAAAACATCATCATGGAAGCATGTATCTAAAATTCCAATTATAGAACTTAGGACACATAACATATTGTTAAAAAATTTGAACAAGAGAGAGTCACAAAATGATACAAAAATTTATCCCACATAGACTAACCCATGGTTAAATTTGAGGCAATATCACTACCCTCAACCATACCTAACCTGGTTTCATTGATAACATAGGGTAAAAAAATAATATTTAAAATCCTTCCATTAGAAACCCATTTTAAAAAAATTCACATGTAAAAATTTAAAATATTTTAGTTATTATAATTTCATTATAGGAACCATTTTTTTAAAATTACTCAAATAAGGAAAAGTATTTACATTTTACATAACTTACTCATAACTTGATTTTCTATGAATACATAATATGAAAAATGTCACATAAATTACTCATTTCCTAAAATAATGAATTCACTACTCAACTCTCATGCCATACTAGGACACAGGTAAAATCTATGAAAAACAATAAAATCACACAATAATTGGATCACCCAAGGGGAAATAACATTTAATTGTAATAGTAAAAATCAGGAGTAGAAATCCCACCCATGGACTTGGGTTTTCCCCCACACATGGGTTATCTACCCCCATGAATGAGCTCATGAAAAACCCCTAATTCATCTTAGTCTCTTATATACCTTTCCCAAATAATAAAATAACTTAAAATAAAGCCTTCTCAGATACCACATTGTAGCATCCTCACCTGGGTTCTTCATACTGGTTCCCCAATCCAGTTCTCTACGTGACCTCAAGCGTGTCTCCCTATATTCCAGGGATTACTGACTAGTAGTGATAGTATAATAAGGATCATGGGGAGACTATTCCATATTTACCAAAGCAATATAATAACATAAATCAATATAAACAAATAGAAAAATTGATACTATAATAAAAAACCCAACGATGACTTGGAATCACATGAAGAATTAAAATACAAAGAAAAAATGAAAACCAAAGTAGTAAATAGGTCATTCCATATATGTGTCATGTATCAAATGAAAACCCAAAAATGAAGTCACACTAGAAAATACCGAGTAGTTTCTGACATCATTTCTAGTTCCCTCATCCATGATCCATCAAAAATCCCAACTCATCCATCTAACAAATGGGTTTTTCCCTTATCCTTTTTTATAAACAATAATTCTAATTGGGTACCAATTGATGGCTTGAGTAGGATGTGTGTGAAAATTAATAGGCCACCACCAATGGTGTCTAAAGAAATATTCCATCTATAATAGTGTATGTATTTATATAAAGAATAAAATATAAATGATAAAAGTAAACAAGTTGAACATTTATTATTCTTTGGTTAACCACATCGGCCCATAGGTTCACAGTGACACCCATGCCAATCACACCTTCTTCATCCCATACCATAGTCTAAAACATACATTCAATGGATTTTACAATTTATTCTTTTATGGGATTTCATTATTTAAATGATTCCAATTTCATTTTGGTACCTTGGAGCATCAGTATATTTACTATTGTCATAGAGACATGGAGAATCAATCAAGTGTCATTATCTTGGGAACGTGGAGCATCAGTCCAACACCAATATCATGGGTACTTAGAGCATCAGTCTCATACAAAAATCATGGGTACTTGGAGTATAATTCCATCACCAATTCATATACCTACATTCGAGGCCTAGATAATTAGTCTATCCACCAATGGATGAGGAGAATCAATCCAACACCCATACCTCATTGCACACATATATAAGTTTATGTCAAGGTTCAACATTAACAACCCATTATTAAACCATTCTCAAAATGGTTCACTATTTAATTTATAAATCAATATCTTTAACATCATTTAATCCCTTTAACCATTTAACCCAATTACCATGAATCATCTAATTACTCATTAACATATCGAGGATAATCCAAAAAATATTTATTCTAGTTTACATGAAAACACATTCACAATTATTTTAATTCCATAAACACTTTAATTACCATTTTTCATTTCATAATTATCATTTCAATAAAAATAGGAACACCACATGGGTTTTTGGAATTCATGGTTTCATATTCTCTAATAGATCCAACAAGATCTGGGAATGGTCTATTGATTCATGAGGATTCAACTCACTTTCTTAATTTAAATACAATTGAAAAATAGGGAAAAATAATTATGCAAATAATTAAACAATATCATTATCAAGAATTTAGGAATTAGAAAGTATACCACCTACCTTAGAATCATTGATGAACTTTCACCCATCCCTATCCCTTAATTTAAGGTAGAAAAGATGAAATAACAAAAGTTAATAAGATCTAGGACCAAAACCTAGGATCAAGATCTAATAAAACAATATACGTTAAAACATATATATATACCAAAAAAATGTATGAAACCACCCCTCTTCCAAGGGAGAGAAATATGAAGAATAGAGGAACCTAAACAAGGATGATATGGCATACTAGAATGAGGTCAATTTCTTTAACTTCGTCTTCAATTCACAAAAGATGTAGTTTGAGGAGCCAAGGAATTTTCTCTAGCGCCTATAAAAGAAAATTAAACCATATTAGGCTAAGTGGGGATGATTAAGGATATAAACCAAGGTTTCGGTAATTTTTATTTAATCACTTTGGGGATTAAAAGTCCACGTACATGGTTTCCCAGAATGCCTGCATGATTAGATAATTTTTTTCCTTAACCATGTACCCTATATAGTGCTTCTTTTTAGGGTGAATGGTTTGGCTACATAGTTACTTTAACCATGTTCCAAATAGGCATCACCCCTATGTCTAAGGGGGTATGGTTTGGGGGTGTCTAAATGGTTTGTTGAAACCATAATCCCCCTTACAGTGACTCAAAATAGGGAACATGGTTTTCTAAGAAAATATCATGTTTTTCACTAACCATACACCAACCATGAACAACACCATTTGTTTCAAAATTTCTCCAAATTTACCAAAAACAACCAATAAGAATTTATCAAACAAATTATGATCAAATAAACAGTAAAATAATACCTCGAAATGACTTCAAAACATTTCCAGAAAGGTCAGGATCTTACATCAGTGATGGATATAAAAATGGAACCTATTAGTTCGTGAATACTCATAAAAATATTCATTTTTCAAAAATTAACTTTAACCTCAAAGTGATCATTTCCTTACCAAAAAAAATCAAATTTTCGACCAAAATATTTTCATAAAACATTTCATAGTTAATATTAATGGAAAAATAAAACTTATAAAGGTTACTATTAAATTATGAAATATGAAAGAAATATTTTTCACAAAAAAAATATAGTTTTCACCCCTAATAAGTACAATATACATTCCTTTAAAAATAATCTATTTACTTATGTTTTTGATATCATAACATTCCCTGAAACCCATAAATAGAAAAAATAAATCATATAGGTAAGTTGATGCATTATTTTAATATGAATCTTAAAATGGATTAACTTGAACGGTTACATATGAAATAACCTTCATAATTACAAATAGAATACAATTTATGGTTATCATATGATATAAATCATACACAATACATAGGAGGTATTTAATAGGATAACAACTATTTGGATTATAATAGAACCACCCATCATCGTAAACTGTTTTCAAGAACCATAACATGATCATCACACATATAATCTTGAATTTTTTATTATTATACACATAAAATATTATTTCCACCCATGAAAAATCATTTCTTGATATTAAAATATCCATTCCATTTAAAACACTTTTTAAAAATACTCAAAACAATGGAAAAGATGATTTTTCTTTCAATAAAACTATAAATGTTTTTTGAGGAATACAAACATAAAATATTAATTACAATGGTGGAAAAACATTTAACACTGTATACATTAGATTATAACATTCCTTTTTATCTTTTTTTTTAAAATGGTTCATATAAAATACATAAAAAATTCCATTTTATAACCTTTGAAAGTTTGTAAAAATTGGCATAAAATGTAATTTATAAATAATTCATGTCAATATTAATACATCAATAAAATTATTTTAAGAATATTTACATGGAAAATAAATATTCAGAAAAAAAATCTTTAAAACATATAATATGAGGGTTTTAAAGTAAATTATCCCTTACCCCATGTATGAATCATCGCATAAATTATTTATATTTTTGAATAATAAAATTATTTTAAATATTTACTTTATTAAGAAGATTTTTCATGTTTATTATTATTTGGACCTTTTATAATCAACTACTAAATTAATTAATTTCACATTATACATTTTGATGATATTTAGCTCATATATCCAAAATGACATTGATATGATGATTATGGTCAATGCAGTCAATATTCCACCGTACCTAGAATAATAATAATTAAATAATTATTAGTTTAATATTTTGATTTTAATTTTAAAAATAATAATGAAAGATGATTATGAAAAAATAAACAATGTTGCAATCACGGAGATGGTAGGTCACATGTGCACATGAGTAATGTTTTCTTTCTACAAAGATAATTATGGAAATAAGGTGTGTGTTATTTTATAATTCTATAATTATAATTATATCAAAAATATAATTTTACCTCAACAATTAAACTTATATATGTCTTCCATATGACATGGTGATGAAAAATGAATCAAATCATGGTAGTCCACACATACACATGAACGACGTTACCATCTTTTAATGAATAGAAAGGTAAGAAATTAAATGATAAATTATCTTTATAGAATGATAAATATTTTATAAATATCATATATTAAATACATCCTTATATTCATCCATGATATATAGAGATGGAAAATTAATTACATTGGGGTGCAATGCGGTAGTCCACAGTACACACAAACATTGGTTTTGTCTCCCATTTAAAGGAAGAAGGATATGGATATTGGTGATTAAATTAACATAATAACATATCCGTGTATAGAAGTTAGTATTTTTAGTATATAATAATGGTTGTAGAATATTCAAATGAGTTGTAATCATAAGTAAATGTAAAACATTTGGGTAAAATATATACATCTTATTTTGGACAATCTTCTTTTATATTCACCTTAATCCTTTTAGGTTGGTATTATGTCAAAAACAAGGCCTCTAAAATTAGGGTAGGGATTCTATGAAGTTATTTGGGTTGGTATTGGTAGAACCAAAAGGTTCTCTTCATTTTATGGAATATGAGAGGTTTTTCTCTTTTATAATGAGGGGAGCGACGTTCCTGAAATTTCTTAAATAATTAAATGATTATAAATTAATTTTCAAATTCAAAAGGATAAAAACTGAAAAAATTTGAATATAAGATTATAATGAGTAAAAATACTCTCATAAAATTATAATTTAACATGTTTAGGTGATGTTTTAACCTTTATCTTTTTGTTTTAACCCTTTGTTGGCTCCTTTGATGATTATCATGATAAAAATGTTTTTTTACTATTTATAGGAAAATATATTTACTATAAAATGATAATTAATACAGAAATGGTCCATTGCTGATATTTTAAACCATATCTTAATTAATTGGCAGAATATAGTATTTTTAGGAATTTGAAACCATTTAATAAAACATATTAAATAATAAAATGGTATTTATGTCATTTTATGAATTGTATTAAATATTATAATATAATATGTGACTAATTCATTTCAAATGGTTTCAAAATTGCATTAATTTTAATATAATGAAGATATGTAATTAATAAAATTATGCAATTCAATTTTTAAATTTTTTTTATCCTATTAAACCAAATCTTTTGGAGGTTCACCAATTTTTACCTTAAACGTGGAAATGAAATTCACAATATTAAATGACTATAATTTTAATTATAAGGTGAAATTGGATAATAAATGTTCTCATATTAGTTTTTTTCTTTTTTTTAATAAATTTATAAAATATTATTTTAAATTAAATAATATTAATGTCAATTTTTCAATATTCATTTAATTTGACATTGAAAACAATAAGACAAATATGGAAATAGAATATAAACATTTAAAACATCCAAAATTTGTTATATATATTGAAAAAATTCATGGGACACTATAACTCTCTCAAAGTGTACTACTTTTAATATTTTTAAATTCATTTATATAATTTTTATATTTATTGAATAAATAATGTATCACCGTTGAGTAAGAATTTAAAATAATTATTTCATTACTAAAAATAGAAATAATGACCATTTTAAAAAAACCAATTATATTTAAAATATCAATTTAAAACTCAAAATTCCTTCTTTTTGACCATATCTCTTAAATTTAAAGATAATAAAATAAAGAGAAAAACATTTTTGTCTTTTCATTACATAAAATATAATAAAGGTAAAGATCCCAGAAAAATGTATTTAAAAGGTCATATATTTGAATTTTTTATGATTATGGAAATAATATAGTCATCAAATAAAATTATGTCAAGTTTTATGGTTACTTTTTAGTCTTTATGAAATTATTTTTATCCTTAATTAAACAATTTTACCATTACTATGGAAACAAAATTTACTTTGTTTACTATTCACAATAACCAATAATAAAAGAAAACTATTTAAAAAAATTGGATGCCCAAATTAAAAATATGGAATCTATTTTTCATGAATCAATTTCTATATGTGGAATAAATTAATTTAATATTTAAAAAAATCAGTGAAAAAAAAGTGTTTTAGAAAAAAAATTACTTTTTATGTATACAAATGTTTTTAAACCCAATTATACCAAAAAATTGATTCTAATAAAAATAATTGGATTATAAATAATAACAAAGAACTTATTATACTTTGAATCCATTTTAAAACAAAAGGGATCTTTATAAATTTCCCAATCAAAAAATACAATTTTCAATAAAAAATAGTATTTTTTACTATTCAGTTGAAAATAAATATTTTCAGAGAAATACCCAAAATTCACTCTAAGATAAATTTGTCGTGATGATTTCAAAAATTATTCCTTTTTATCAAATAAAATTTCTAAAAGTTCCAAAAATTAATTATAATATTCACTCACAAAAAGCAATAAATAACAATTTTGAAGAAAACATATTTTTGAAGAATAAAATAACTTCACTAAAAAATGAGTGACTATTCCCTAATCAATAATAAATTCATTTTTTCTGATTATTATATTTATATATATATATCATAATTTGGTTAATCATATTCATACTCTCCAATTCAATGTCTATGTTATAACGGCAGTTTTTAAATAAAATTATTTCATGGTTATTTTTAGCTCTGTGTTGCATATCTTATAGAGTGTCAGACATAATATTTATTTTTAAAATCTCATGATATTACATTATCTCTATTTATTGAATTTCATACTTATAATTTGAACATTCTATTAATAATCAAGGGTTTGACATCTGGAAACACCATGGTTAAAATCTCATATGATAAAAAGGTTTAATAAAATTCCTCTAGAAATAAGGGAAAGATAAATATAAAGGTCATCTATAATATCACATAACTAGGTTTTCTAAGAGAATAAAATTAGTGGGATGTTAAAATTTGTGTGCGAAGGATAAACAAAATTTCCAAATAATTATGAAGAGTGATGAAGATAGTTGATCACAAGAATGTGAATAATCATAATAAAGTTAATGGCCATCAAACTATAAACCAAAGTGGTGTGAAAAGGGTCATTGATTCATTAGATATGAAGGTAAAAGGATAATAAATTTGTTTCAAGACACATTTCCAATAGTTTATGAATTCTATTACCATATTACCGAATAACATAAGGAAATATATCTACTTCATAAATAGAATTTCATCCTTTGATCAATTTCCACCACAATCTCATATTTTTCTCTAAACAATTAGTCTTCAAGATGAATTTGTTTATACCTGAAGCACTTATATAAAAATATAATAGATTACATAATCCACTAAAGGATAGAAAGATATTCCTTAATTATTATAACATTAACCAAAATCCACATGATTAACTTGTTGTATTATTATTCCCAAAATGAATAAACCTTCATATAATGAAATACAACATTAATCTTAAATAACTCAAAAATAACACCCAAAGTTCAACATTGGTCATTTGATAAATAACTAACTTAAAAATTTTTAAGGTTAAAACAAAAAAATAAAATGTATTTGGTCACAATTTTTTCATAGATTAATTTAAATTTTTTAATTAACAATAATCATTCATAAGTTTATATGACCAAAAAAATTTATTGCATAATCATATAATCTCAAATATATGCTAATTATTACCACAAAATAAATAAATCACAATAAAGGCACATTAAAATCATATATTATTCCAAAAAATAATTCAACATTTAATCCTAAAATTTAATCCTATAAGTCCCAATTTATCTTTATCATATAATGTTCCTAAAATATAGTTATATTATTCTAAAATTAACTTAATCATGAAATTAATTTTTAGTATCATGGTTATCCATACAATAGAAAATATTTTCCCAGGACCAAATTAATCTTTATCTGTCATGTCATTTAAGTAAAAAAATTTATTACTAACTAGGACATAATGTGAGCAGTGGTAGGCATTTCACCCTTATTTCCCTTTGGCTGTGGATTCAAGTCCTGCGGCCTTTTTTGTTATTATGGGTTGTCACCCATCCTATGGGTTGTAGTTTTTCTAAATACTATTTTAATATAATACTTAAAACATTCATAAATATATTATGAAAATCTTAAAAATATCCTTAATCATAAAATATCATATAAATGCTAAAGGTTATAAATACCTTTAAAATTATTTCCAAAAAATGAAATGGCACTCTTTGTCAAAAAATAATTCTCATTAAACTAAAGGGTTACATATAACTCATCCTAATTAAACATCTCTGAAAATTTCATTAAACACATTAAAATGACATCTCATAAATCCTCAAAATGGGTGTGTAAGAGTTTTATCTTATGATCAACCTTAAACTCATAAACCCATTAATGTATCTATATATATTAAGATAACCTATTATGAAAATATTATTATATCCAATTTGGTCTAAACCCTACTCTGATACCAACTAAAACAACCCTAAACTCGCACTCCCATACTCAGTACGAAAATAATAAACCTTACATTTCTATCCTTGATACTAATAAATGCTACCTGATTTCATCTATAAAATACATAAAAAATCATAAAAAATTCGATAAATTACATACCCAATGAACTTTTAGGTATAGAGTTTTATAGAATTAGGAAAATCTCTTTCATAGAGGACATTTCCACATAGTATCCATTTTTTACCCAAAATGTGTTATTTATAATGTCATGTGTGTTTCCTTCAAGGTAAATTCTATATCTGGATCATGGACTTTTTATCATTCTTAATCATTATTAAGCCCAATGAAAAACGTTTTAAAAAATTATATGAGCAAAGAAATAATAGTAAGGGAAAGAAAAAGGAAATGAATAATCTTGTTAGTTGATGAATACTCATAAAAATATTCCATTTCAAAATACAATTTGAGCTCAAAATAAAAATTTTCTTACCCAAGAAATTATCTTTTATACTCACATATTTTTATAAAAAAATTATTTAAAAAATATAAATTAAAAAAATAAAACTCATAAAGGTTTATTCTTAATCATTAAAAAACATTAAAACATTTTTAAAAAGTTATACTTTTCACCCTTAAGAATTAGCATATACTTTCCATTAAAAATAATCTAATTATTACCTTTTTAAAATAATATTATTTTCATTATATCCATAAAATATCTAAATAAATCATATAGGTAACATGAGGAATCATTTTTATATCACTCTTACAAATATGTAAGCAATTATGGTCTCATATGGAGTAATCATCATTGTTACAAATAGAATAACCATCATAGTTAACTTTCATGATAAATTATACCCAATGCATTAGAGGCTTATCAAGGACACATAGATCCTTGGTTTATAATGGAACCACCCATCATTATAAACAAATACCATGAACCATACCATAATAAAAACACATAAAACCCTATATTTTTTAATATTTCACTCATAAAAATATTATTCTCACCCATAATAAAGAATTTTTGGATATTGAAATATCCATTCAATTAAAAACCCTTTTGAAAATAATAAAAATAAAGGTAAAATGGGATTTATTTGAAAAAAACGTGAAATATTATAAGGTAATATAAACATAAAGTAATTGTTATAGTGGTGGGAAAAACCATTGATGTCATGTTCATTAAAATAGAATATTCCTTTTTGTCTTTTTGTCAAAACATTTCATATAAAATATGTAAAAATATTCATTTTGAAAACTTTTGAAAGTAATTCAAAATTGAAATAAAGTAACCTTTATAATTAAATAATTTCCTTGTAAATACATCAATATAAAAATTTTAAGAATATATACATTGAATATAAGGATTTAGAAAATAAATCTTTAAATATTTAAAGCGATGTTTTTAAAGTAAAGTGTCTCTTACCATGGCTCTGAATCATCATGTACATTATTTATCATCATGAATAATGAAATTATTTTACTTATTTACATTTTTAATAACATTCATCAAATTTATTATTCCTTGTTTCATTTTATAATCAATTACTCAATAAATTGAGTTCACATTGGATGTTTTCATGCTATTGAGGTCATATGTCCAAAATGACCTCGATACGCCGACTTCATTCAAAGTGGCCAACATTAAAAAATATCTAGAATAATAATCATTAAATAATTTTCATTTTAATATATCAATTATACTTTTAAAACCAAACATGAAATATGATTACTTAAAATTAACTATGTTACAATCAGGGAGACGGTATGTCATACGTACACATGAGTAACATCTACATTTTCAATCAATCAATTTCAAAAAAGGAAAGTACTATTTTATATTTCGATAATAATAATTATATCATAAATATAATATTATATCTTTAAAGAAACTTATATATATCATCCATATGATTTGGTTATTAAATATGAATCACATCACTTTGTGGGGGTGGTAGTCCACACGTACGCATGAAACGATGTTATTATATTTCAGTGAATCGAAAAGTACAAAAGTAGATTATATATTATATTTCCATAATGATAAATATTTCATTAATATAATAAATTAAATACATAATTATATTCATCCATGAGATGGAGTGATGGAAAATGTGTTACATCGGCTCTCTAGGAGGTAGTTTGTCGTACACAGGAATGATGGTTTTATTTCCCATTTGATGGAAGTAGGATATAGATATATATTATTCAATTTCCATAATAACATATCCATATATGTTAGATAAATTTATTAATATATTATCATTTTTGGAGAATATTTTATGTATGTGGAAGACGAAATAAAACAAAAACATTTGGTTAAAAGTCATACCTCTTCTTTAGTCAATCTTCTTTTATTTACACCTTAAGCCATCTACGGTAGATATTATTCCAAAACTATACCTATATAATGAGGTAAAATATAACAGTATGTTATTTGGTTAGGTATATTCTAAAATAAAAGGTTATTTAAGTGTGTATATAAGAGTAGATGCGGTAACCTTGTATAATAAGGGGAGGCGAATTCTCTGAATTTCTTAAAAAATTAAAAGAATAGAAATTAATTTTCTTATTAAAGAGGTTAGAAAATAATATAATTGAAATATAATATGATTATGAGTATATATTATCTCATAAAATAAAAATTGAACAAGTTTAGGGGATGTTTAAACTCTTATATTTTTGTTTCAACCCTCCGCTAACTCCTTTGACGATTACTATAATAATAAAGTTCTTTACTCTTTAAAGGTAATGATAGTTAATATAAAAGTATAAATGGTTTAAATATTGACCATGGTTTATATTTCCAAACATATAACAATAAATTTGATAAATATATGATTTTTAAGAATTTAAAATCATTTAATAAAACATTATTAAATATAAAATATCATTTATGTCACTTTTAGAATTACAATAAATATTATAATATAATAGGTGTAAAAATAATTTAAAATGCTTCAAAAATTACATCTATTAGAAGATAAGGAATATATTATATTAATATAATCATAAATTTAAATTTTTACAAGTTTAAAAATCTTTTTAAACCTTTTCATTTGTATTAACCAATTCGTTAACAAATTTTAACCTTAACCGCAATAATGACTTTTTCAATATTAGAGGGTTATAATTTTAATTATAAGGTAAAAATTTCATCTTAAATGGCACTTTAATAAAATAAAATTCAATCTATCATCCTAATTTTCCTTTTTATATATTTCATTATTTTTATATATTTTATAAAATATAATATAACATAAAATACCATTATTGTCATTTTTGACACAATTAATTTAATTTGACTTTGACATATGTTTTTGATTTTCAATAATGTATAGAAATAGTAAAATAATCTTCAAAATTTCATGGGATTTTTTTAGTAGATAAAACACTAGAAAAATGAATAAACATGTATGTCTCCAAATTATAACGCTAACAAACACTTTGTTTAACTTATAGAAGATTATTTAACAAAAATATATACCATCAATGACAACAAGAACAACAATGAGTCGATCAACTAAATAAAAACATGTATGTATTAAAAGTGTAACTCTGAAGGAAATTACACACTATTATTTACAAGCACATGGATTTTTTCCAATTAATATATATCTAAAAGAATCTTTCTTTTTAGAAGATGACCACCTTAGTATTTATATTGTAGGTCGAACAACACCATGTCAAATGATTACAGAAATACCGAATAATAAATCATGAATATTTGAATTCAAAATCATTAAAATAGAGTCATAAATTCCATTATAAATAGGAATTATTTAATCTATTGAATATGATCCTTTCAATTGATCAAAAAATAGCATTAATGATATATTTACGTCTGGTGATACCATTGTAGAAAACACAGATAATATCTATACTAAAAAACATTATCATTGACCAGTCAAACATTGGGTTCCTAAAATAATAATAAACTACAAACGTTGGTTTGAAAGCAAATGATTATTTAAAAATTTAGTGTTGATTAAGTATACATTTATTCCATTATATTTATTATTTCATCTAAACTTAGGTTTGTTGATCCATACATATTATTCCAAAACATAGGGTTTCCAAACCATTTGTTACACTTACAAACATAGGGTTTGAATAGTGTATCTAGAATACATTAAAACATATCCAGAATACTTTTAACAAATATTTTCTCAAGGATCAATGAATTGTATACGCTTCCATAATAAAAATGAATGTTTAAAAAAATATCATTACCCAGAAATTCAATTAAAAACAATGTTGTTAGTAACATAAATATGGGTGTTTCAGACAATCAAAACCAAAATGAAATTTATTAAATTGTCAAATAAAAACATTTTCAACAACCTAACCCATTTTATGATAAAAAACCATAAATAAATATTAAAATTAAAACAAAATATGCATATTTTATAGAAAAAATTCTTTTCATTCTTAGAAATTCTCATAAACTTCTCAACAACCTCACCAAAATAAACTTCTCCTAAATTTCTCTA
Organism: Viscum album; assembly: GCA_963277665.1. Taxonomy (NCBI): domain Eukaryota; kingdom Viridiplantae; phylum Streptophyta; class Magnoliopsida; order Santalales; family Viscaceae; genus Viscum; species Viscum album. Next base: position 2,005,614,881 of record OY728126.1, on the reverse strand, counting down.
CCTTTATAAACTTCTCCCCCTTTTGTGGCATCAAAAGGATGAGAGTAAACAAACAAATTTAAATAATTCATCTTCAAATTATATAATCATGAATCCATGAGAACATATAATATAATATTCGATGAATAATAATGGTTCGTAATGGATGTAATAGATCATTTAATTATTTCCATATCACTTTATAAATATTTATTATAACTTCCCCTAAGATATATAATGTTTCAAGGAATTAAATAAATTATTTTTAATAAATTTAAAATTACTTTTTTCATGTCATATTGGAACAAAATATTTAATCTATTAATAGAATCATTTATTATTTAATAGACTAATTAACCATGTTTAATAAAAGTTTTAAATAGTTACACATTAAGAACATGTTTAAATGTAAGATAATAATTAAAAGTATAAAATATGAAAATAATTTATGAAATAATTTATAACACAAATTTTACTAATAACAATAATAATACATATGATACTAAAAATAAATAAACTATTGATATGAAGAAATATTGGGGTGTTAGAAAGTATTATATGGATCCTCATCACTTTCCAAGTATCAATATTTTTAACATAAATCTACTAAAACTCTTAACAAATTTTATACACTTCTTTCAACATTTGTTGATCTTTAATACAGAAAAAAGCAAAAAACTATTTAACTAAAAACTCATTCAGCTTTTCAAGATCCAAATTTGTGACATATTCCCTTCTAGGTGCCACTATTCATCTTAACATTTCTATTTTAAACACTAAAAATTATTCTTTTGAAATTGAACATGATTTCACATTTTCATACTACCTTTTATGTGTATTAAATACTCATTTCCAAACTAACACTTTTTTTATCTAATCATATTACTTTAAATATTTATTTAGATCATCATTAAGCTTTACTATTCCTTTATTCAAGGTATTTAATTTAAACATAAACTCTTAAGAAAACATTTCATCTTTAAAATTTTGAGAAAATAAAACTATTGGCTCTTTAAAACCATTAACTTCCTTATCTCTTTCAAAATATTTTTCAAATAATTCTTTTAAATAAAAAACGGTTTATTCTCATAACCTATCAAAAAAAGGATTAACTTTTGTTTTTGTCTAAGAAATTATATTCTCTAAACATAAATTTATTGATCACTTAATCTTGATTGGAATACATTTATATGTTTTTGAAAAAGATATTTCAAAGAATAATAAGAAGAATAATAATAATAATAAATTTACGAGGATTAGAGAAGAATATTATAGGGTTTTAAGAGAATATAATACATTTGTTCTGATAATTTTCAATTGATGCTTCACATTAATAGGTTGAAAATATAGGATAACCATTTCAAATTTTATGTTTTGAAATTACATTTTACATAATAAATTTTTTCTAATTTTTTTTCATAAATTAATTCAATAAAATGAAATTTAAATAATAAAATAAATAAAGTCGTTTTTCATGAACCTATTTAAATATTTTAGCAATTTAGAAATAAAATTTTATAAAATAAGTTTTAACAGTGTAATTTAAATATAATGGAAGGATTTAACAATTTTAGGATAAAGGATCTATCTCCCCCTATATGAAACAATCAATTCAATAAAACACATATATGAAAATAGAAATGATATACCTCCTGGTTTATTCATTTTAGTTCAAATGATTTTTTGATAACGAACTACATCAGAGTTGATAACTCCTTTGTTAAGATAGAAATTTCTATATATGTATTAGATGGCTACTTAATCATTTAACGATTTAGTTATGTGGTGTATTCTGGAAAAACATCATACACAAGTGCCTTTTTGTACACATACTATTTTGGGTCTGGTGGTGTTATCATTTACACATTTAGGTAATCAAATCTATTTATTTTCTATAGAAATTCAACTATAATAGTTAAATAATTATTTTGAGAAATAAACATTTTTAACACAAAAATAATCATTTTTTTATAAATAATCAGTAATTTTTATAATTTTTTTTAATATCACAATAATACCATTTAACAGTTGACATGATTTTGAAATTTTATCTAGGAATAAAAATATTCCGATATAACTTTGGTCTTTCACCATTGCTACATATTCCAAGTTTTCCTTCGTGAATTTTATTTTAACTAAGGATTTGATTCAAATATTTTTCACCTTTTATAATAATACTAAAATATTATTTTAAAGTATCAACTTTAGTCAATAAATATTTCATATTGGTTTCATGTAGATCATAAGAAATTTTCAAAGATTTGGATTTTAAATATATAATTATTTTGATGAGAAATATTTTTTAAAAAAGTTGTATCATAATATTTTATAATTTTTCTATGATATTTATTTAAGGATTAAAATTTATCTTTTATCAAAAATCATTAAATATTTTAATCATCGTAATAATATTATTCAGATTTATAGTTTTGAGAGAAATAATATTGTACCTCATTTGTATTATCCATAAGAAATATTATTTTATTTTTATGACCATCCTCAAAATTTATTGAAGATCCACCATTTGAACCCTAAGAATAACTCCAATTAGCATTAATAATTTTGATTCCTCTTATTTTATAATTGAAATTTCTTTTACCTCTATGTAATAGATAGTAAAACTTTGTATGACCTCTCTCTTTATATTCACAGTATCTATTCTCTTTAATCCCTTTATTTATTTTGTTGTATAGTTTTTCAAACCTCTTAAAAATATTTGATACAAAATTATCTGTATCTAGATGAACTGAGTCAAATGATTCATCTAGAGTAGTATTTAGAGTATCATTCACATATTTGAGATGATTTTCAGTGTTGGCATGCATGTCATATTCATACATCATCAAAGTTCCAATTAGTTCATTCGTTATTAATTATTTACCTACTATGGATTATAATATAGTAGTAGATATTCCATTCAATGTAGAGGAAAAAATCTATGTATATTTAATGGGTTGTTTTAAATATTAAATTTATCTCTAAAAGCAACAACATTATTAACAGTTTCTGTCAATCTCCCATCCATTGGAGTGATATTTTAATCTTCCTACATTATAAAATTATCAAACATTATCTTTGAAGTTTGTTATCATAGTTTTATGATATTTTTAGTTCCTTTATAGGAAACAAAAATTGTTTTCCACATCTCATAAATAATAGAACATTGATAAACAATATAAAACTCATATTTTACTAAATCATAGACAATACCATTCATTTCTCTTGAATTAAGATCATATTATTTTTAATGATCTTTATCCCATATTTCTATATCTTCTTTAGGAATTTCCTAATTCTTCAAAATGTTCATATAAACTCATATTACATGAACTTTCAATTAAATAGTAATATTATCTTTCCAACATCCATAATTATCACCATTAATGTAAAGAGAATAGATCATCAACATACATTTTCTAAGATTAATCATTTCATGATTTTTCTTCATCTAAATAATCAACTCAACCTTATTAGAGCCAGAAGATACTTTTGATAATAGTTGTTAGTATTTTATTGAATTTTTTTTCAACGATTTTAAAAAAGGGAAATATCCCAATAAACCCCTCTTTTATTACAACTTGTTAGGTCAAATAGGTCAGAATGACTATGTAAAAGACATAAGTTGGGGAGAATTGTGATCCTTTAAAATATTTGATAGATTCAAAACAACTATCTTCATATGAATTTATTATTTAATTATATCTTAAATATGAGTATGTTGTGGAAATAAATAAGGAAAATGAAATAGTGATATATAGTGGTTAAGGACACAAATATCCCCTAGTCCACTCCACTGATGCTCTCTCCAAGGGCTTGAGGATTTTCACTAGTAAGTCCTTTTTACCATGGACTTCTCTGATTGAGTAAAGGAGGTTGACATCTTTATAATGAAGCTCATATAAATACTTATGTTTATTTTACAAAGAAATAATTATCCATATACTAGTCTGATGTTTTATAATATAATAAATTAATGGAGATTGATTTGATTGAGAAAAAAAAGTTTACTCATAGCTGTAGCAGCAACTGATAGATGTGTTTGATCTTGAATAATATACCATAGCATAAAAATAATCTTTAATGTTTTATTGTATTTCTTTAAAAATAATTTTTTAAAACCACATATATATTAATAAACATATACCTCTCCAAATTTTAACTCTGAAAAATTCTTTTTCGAACTAAGAGAGGAAGAATTAACAATAAGATATAACAAAAGTTTCATCAATAGCCACGATTTGATCAACTAGAGAAAAACATGTATTTCTCCAAAGTGTAACTCTAATGGGGATAAAACACTATTATTTACAAGTACATATATTTTTCTTTCTAATTTATATATCTCTATGTGCATCTCACTTTGTAGAAGATAACTATCTTAGTTTTTATAATATAGCTTGAACAACTACAGGTAAAATGATTCCAAAAATACCACATAATAAGTCATGAATATTTGAATTCAAAATCATAAAAATAGAGTCATAACATCCCTTAAAATAATAATGATTTAATTTTTTGAATATGAGACTTTTAATCGGTTGTAAAACAGATTTAAATAGATATTTACTTTGGGAAAGAACATTATAGAAAAAAGGATAATATCTTTGATTAAAACCCCTTTTATTGACTAGTAAAATATAGGATTGCATTGTATAATATTAAAATCTAGAATTAGGGTTGATGAACCATATGTTTATTTCTTTAAACATAGTGTTTCTTCGAAACTCAGTGGTGTTGATCCATATCAATTATTCCAAATGTAGGATTTCAAAACCATATGGTATTCGTACAAACATAGGGTATGAATAGTGTTTACAAAATACTTTTAAATGCATCCAAAATACGTTAAAAATATATCTTCCCTTGGAACAATAACTTGTATATGCTTCCAGAATAAAAATAAATGTTCTAAGAAATAACATTACCATGAAATTCACTAAAAAGAAACTTTTTTAATAACATAAATGTGGTTTTTTATGATCATAAAAACCAAAAAACAAATAAACCAAAAATTTTAATTGACACTTACTCAACAAATTTTTAAATTCTTCAAATAAAAATAAATTTTTAAATAAAAATTGTTATTTATCAATCTTCACTAGAAAATAAATCATTTCATAAAAATCACAAAAATTAAATATAGTATAATTTTTACACTAAGATTTAAAAATTTATATACTTTTTATAAAATAATATTTCTAAAACTTATAGAAATTAATTAAAATATTATCTCAAAAAAAGTAATAACTATCATTTTTGAAGAAAACGTATTTTTGATGAATAAAATGGAATTAATAAAAATTGAGTTCTTATTTACAAAGAATTAATAAATAAGTTTGTATTTATTAGGAAATATATATATATATATATCATAATTTATTTATCTTATTCATTCTTTGAAATTCAATGGCTAGGTTAATATAATCATATTTAAAACAATATTTTGTGGTTTAATAAAACTTGGTGTTACATATATTGTATGCTACTAAAAATAGTATTTATTTTTAAAATATAAATATATTTTAATATTCTTTTCAATATCAGTATAACAATGAATTGTATAAAAAGTTTGAGAAGGAATATGAATCATAGTTTCAATTGATGGATAATATAATTCATTATTTTTCATGTTATCCTATTGATTTTCAATTCTGATCTGAGTACACACCTGCAAAGTTTAGAGAGGTACAAGATGAATTTATAGGAAAAATTAATTTTATCACAACACAATTATGTAATGATGGTTCTATCAAAACCAATATTTTTTTGTGGACATTCGTGATTTGGTACAATCAAAAGAAGTTAACAATGTATTTATTTTTAATCTGACTAGTTATGAAGTTTCATTTCGATGCTTATTGTATGAGTTTAGGTAAATCTTATGAAGGAATTTTTTATGTGAACTAATCCTAGAGAATGTTAAATATGCACCTTACGAATATATTTTGTGGTGATGATGTAAAAAATATAAAATGGATGCACATGGTGAAGTTATAATGTTAGATGGATGAATCCACAAGTAGAATGATATGATGGGTTATGTCACATATTTTATAGATTCACTAAAAACTTTTGTTAGTGGAGAGGGAAAAAATTAAATTTTCAGTTCCTAAATGAATTGAAAGGGTATTTTAAACGAAATAATGTAAATGGAGAGAACCAAGTTAGAAGAAATAGTGTAATGGAAGGATAAATAACTACAGTTGGTGAGAATCAATCTTCTAATAATGAAATTCAATGCTTAATACATGTCAATAATTGAGTATGGCCATCATAAAAGTGAAAAAACCAGTATTGTAGATAAATTTATACAAAAGTGTCACTCTATGGTAACCAAAAAGAAGGGTTAAGTATTTCCCAATTAGGCGTGCATCATTTTAAATTGAATTTGTTTCATTAAATTTTAATATTTTTTTAATGATAATTAGAATTTTTCATAACATGTCCTTATTATTCCATCCATCCCAATAATATCAATTTTAAGGAATGATTAAAGTGAAATATTCCCAGACACAAGACATGTGTGATCATCTAGTTATGTTCAATATCTTCAATCAATTGATTACAATTATAGATAAAAAAACCTTATTAACAATAGTTACATTTGTTACAAAATTGAAATACTATAATATTTATATTTTAAATTTATTTATTTTATTTTTATAAAATAGATAATGCTATGTAGAATGTATTTCACATTAATAACAGTAATGTTTCTGTATGGCCAAACATTTAAGTTCCATTAAACACATATTTTCACAATAATTTGAGGTATCCAAATATTAAATAATTAATTAGTTAAAAAAGGATATGTGATTTTAAATTATATAAATTTTGATTGTAACTCCTCTGGATTTCATTGTACATTATCTCTTTAAAATAATTCAATAGCTTTCACTACATGCACCACTGTGTTTGAGTGCACCATGACTTACCAAACTAGCCGTTCAAAAAGTATTTATGAATAAAATTAATTGAATTTTGAAGCTTATATACTATATATAATTTTAATAATCATATTATCTATTTCTTAGACATAATATAAGAATAAATTCGATATTTTAGATAAAAGAAGTACTTTACAAAAAAAATGCAATTTTACCACCTTTTAATGGAGAACCCTTTTTAAATCCAATATTTGAAAATTTTATATATTCAATTTAATGAATTTAAATTCTTATTTATAATAGGGATAAAAATATTTATCTTGGATATATTTTTGATACTTTTATATAACTTTCATATTTTAATAAATAGTAAAAAATACTAACTTTTAATTGAAAACAAATTTTTTAATAGAAATAATTTAAAGTGTTAAATTATTAATTTTAGTGGTTTTAAAGTATAATTATATTATATTTTCTTCATTTAAAATAATCTAGGTCATTTTATGTAAATTATCATTTAAATTGGACATAAACACATGTCAATCTTTTGATAGTTTTTACTACTTAAAAACCTACTTTCTGGTTTTGACAATGGGAATTAATTTTAAATTAATTAATTTAGTTTCAATGTTTTTAATCTGGTAAAATTGACATCATTTTTGAATTTGTAATATAAAAATTATCTTTGGGTCAATTTTGGGTATTTTTCTGTAAACATTCATTTTTTGATGAATAGTTAAAACACTACTTTATAGATAAAAACCGACATTTTCTTTTAAGTAATTTTTTTCATTAAAAATTTATCTTAAAGTAAAAAATAGATACATAATAAATATATTAGTATAATTTAATTAATTGAAGTCATTTTATAATAACATTAGACATATAAAATTTTATTGAAATTTTGTAACGTCCTTTACTCACCTTCTAAGAATATTTGCAAATTGGCATAAAAAGTAATTTTACTGCTTCTGTGAATTGAATTTAAAAAATCCAAGATACATGGTTTAAATAATTAAGTAAAATTTGGTTCACTGGGAAGATAATAATTTATGGTAAACAGTAACTTTTGAATTTTACTTACCACGATTAAAAGTAAAAAAAGTAATTAAAGGTAAGAATAATATAAATATTACCCAAAAACATGTCCTCGTTATATTGGATAAGTTTATTTCCACCAAAATCAAACTTAGGACAAAAATAATATCTTTCTGATCAATTTGGGTAATAATAGGACATTTATTATATTTTATTTAAAGAAGAGTTAAATGTATTAAATTCAATGTTGAATAACAAAACCATTTTTAATATAGGGTTAAACATAAGATAAATTCAACTATATGTATTTGTTAGAAATATAAAAATAGTTCCTATATTGAGGTATTTTATTTATAATTTTTATACATTAAATAATTAAATTTCTTTATGAAATAATGATGATGTAGTAATTACCTTGTTAATGAAAGATTAAAATAATTAATATTATAAATATAAAAATAAATTTAAATTGAGACTTTTGATGCCATCCATGAATTTTATAGGTGAATATGATATCTTAGGGATGATTCAATGTATTTATTTTGATGTCATAAAGTTTTTATGATTCAATAAAAATCAATCACTAAATAGTGTCAAAATTGACATAAATAAGTTTTTAAAACAAATACTAGTTTATTAAATAATATAATAATCATAAAAATATATAGATTGCCAAATGACTTAGATAAGGTAATGTGTGTCATTAAATAACCACTTCAGGTTCTCTAATCATTTTATACTATGCTTATTAAACATGTAATACAAAAAAAACAAGAATACATGGTAAATGGTAAACTATTTAACGAAGAGTTAAATCAAAACGATAAGGTAAATATAGTGACCTAAACTTGTATAAAACCTATTGGTTGATATTATTTAGACCCATAACAACCTTAGTCTCGAAAAAAATCCATTTTGAGCCATTATAAACCGAAAATTATTTTATAATAAAATAATATTTCCAGCTTTTCCTAATGTGACCATCAACTCTCTTATAAAAGGGTACTTCCCATTCTCTTGACTTCACACCTCCAAATCCTTTTTTTTTTCTCAGCCAAATCCAACTCAAATATCCTCCCAACTAACCCAAATTAAACCTATAGGCCTTAATTTTATCATAAATACAACCTAATGATCTTTTTGATCAAATCAATAGGAAGCACCCGAAGAAGAGGTAATTATTTCATCACCTCTTTCAAAGTTCTTTTCATCTTCCAATTCCTCTTTATTTGTTATTTCTATTCTATTATAGTAAATATGGTACCTTATACATAATTATATGTTATTATAAATATGTTAATACCATAATCATTAATTTATCCATCCTATGAATGACAAAGTCACCATACGTGCGTACGTACGGCTTACCAACTCCACACCGTGGTGTAGTTTGTCATTCAACACTAAATTATTTGGATGGGTATAATAATGAGTATAGTTAATTCGAATAATGAATATATCATGGTAATGATTATGTATATATAATATACCATCCAATTAAACACTGTTTTACGATTTATAGAATGATATTGTCGCTCGTGCATACATATGGCTTACCGTCTCCACGACGTGATGCGATTCTTCTTCAACGATCACCATTCAAGAATTGTTATATATATATATATATTGATTAAGTATGATAAGTATGAAATAATATTTATATGGGAATAATATATATTTATTTAGATAAATATATGTCATTAACTTACTTCCATACTATATGATAAGAAAAGAGAAAACATTGTTCATGTGTACGTACAGACTACGGTCTCCAGGAATTGTGTTTTCATTTCATAAATATATCTATTATAAATATATATTTATTCAATGTATATATGACATATAAATCATGTTTTATATTCTGAAAGTATTTAAATCATGATCTAAGTGATATGATGAAAAAATAACAAGTTAAAACACGTACAATAAAGAAAGCGATTATTACCCGAAAAGTTACTTTAACATAGAAATTATTATTAAATCATAGTATAAAGTCATAAATGAATAATATATGATATAATAAATATTAATATGGTTATGTTATAATTTAAGAACATACTATGGTCATTATACAGGAGGCTAAACGTTCCCTTGACTAAAGGAAAGTACAAGGTAAGGGTTAATTCCTCAATCTCATTATTATCTCAGATGGTTTATATGTATGTTTTTACTAGTGAATATTTATTATCCATGTCCAAGATTCATAAAATAATTTTCAAAATGATTATTTTAAGGGAATATTTAACTAAAACATCATTTTAAATGGTTTAAATATTTATTCTTCTAAATCATTCTCATTAATATCTATTTTTTTAAATTGTTTTAAAGATTTATTTATATGGACACGAATATTTTAAAATGTTAATTCTGTTCAAAATATTGAAAGTGGTATGGTACATTTTTATTCAAAAATCTCTTTTAAATTTCTTCTTTTCTAAATTGTGTGACTTTTAAATTATTTCATGAAAAATAGGTATTTCTCTCGAAGTGTTTTACTGGTCATTTTCAACTATATCTACATCCTTTACTGGATATTATTCTTTATTGAGGTTGGTTTATTATAAATAATTCATATTGTATTGAATGAGTTGTGATATGTTTGACTATGGATGTGCTATTTTTATACCATTCATGGTTTATGGTTAAAGTATTGACATTTCGTATGCTTTTTTTAATACGAATGTTTATGTTATGTTTCACCCTTTTCATATGAGGAATGAATTAGACTAAGTACGTGCCAGGTGGGGACTACTATAACCCCTTGATGCATTGGTTGGTCTCAGGAGATAAATGAGTGTCTTGACACAAGGTCTGAAAAAATTATTTGTAATCTTGGCATGAGGCCTTGACTATGTGGTTGTGATGTCTGGCATTATGCGTTCTCTCATTATGAAATTAGTTATTACATGTGATTATTTGACTATTAGAATATCCATGTGCATGTGTATACGGTAATGATTGATTTAGTTTTTCCATATTATGTCCATCTTTATGTTTAAAAGTATTTTATTTTCATTACCCATTTTGCCTTAAAATATTATAGCTTCTACTAAATTATTTACCCTTACATATCATCTGAGCTCACCCCTTTCTTATGTTTTGTTTTTTGAAGAATCAAAGAAGTGTATTATGAATGATATGCAGGGTTAAGGAAGGGGATTAATGGAATTATTAAAGGATTATTCATGTTCTATTTTATGTTGTAAAGTGTAATATAGTGTCCTTGTATGCAATCTATTTTCCAAGACTGCTAACCTGATCGGTCCTTCAGGACTTGATTCCTTATAATAATTGCAATGTATTAAAATAATTCACTGACTCCAGGATTCTAGGTTCGGGACATTATAGTTGGTTTTATAGGAATTTTAAGAAAAACCTTGGAAATATATTTAGATAAACTCTGATTAGAGAACATTATCCCAAGATAATATTTGGGTATTAGTATATAAAAACTTCCTAGAATTTTGATAATGTAGATATTTTGTGAATTTTGGAAGAAATACATCCCTGTCTAAATAGGAGCAGGTATAGGTGGCTCTGTAAAATATGTATCTAGGGATAAAACCTGAAAACACCGCTTTGAGCTAGACTCGAATGGGAATCAGTGCATGACAAAGGGACTTGCTGCACTCTTGGTTATGGAAATCCTGGGGGATATGCTTAGGATAATTCACATTTTCTTTATAAACCATTATGAAGGATTTATGAGTAAATATGTCAGCAAATAAACTATTTTTATGATTATGAGACTAGATGTGTCAGAATATTTTATTAATGTTGAGGATTTTTCTAGTTTTTTTATAATACATTATTATATGATCTAACTTGGGGTATTTAGTCATTTAGAAGTGGCTCCCAGTAAAAGGAATGAGGACTCTAGCAATACATATGATCCAAAGAGTAAGAAGGATAATATATTTCATGGTCTTAAGACAAAATTTAGAAGGGAAATAGTCTCCCACGTATCCACATCATATAAAGAAATTGTAACCTGTGTTAATAAGATAAGTATTGAATTTTCTAAGTCCTATGGATTTGAAGAAATGTAATAGAAGAAGAGGATGGTAGAGAAAAAATATAGATAAAGGGAAGAAGGGAAAGAAGGATTTTTCCACATGTGATACATTAGGAAAGAATCACCTTGGTAAATTATTGAAGGTAATTGGAGTTTGTTATAAGTGTGGAGAAAGGGTTCATTAGGAAAAATAATGAAAATGGAAGAATGAAAAGACTAATATTTAGTGTTTCAATTGTAGTGAAATGGGGAATTATGAAATTAAATGTACTAAGCATCATGGAAATATATCTTAGAAGAATCAAAGAGATCAAGGTCATGCATAATATGTTACTACAATCTATGTGGAATAATTAATGTATTTGTGCTACTGGATTGAAAAATTATGTAATTTGAGTGTTGTATCAATGACGTACTGGTTATATGAATTATGGAAATAAATAAGGATTGTAATATAGTACTATTTCATTAAGGATTTGAGATTTTATGGTACTAACAAGAGTGACTCAATAGAAAGTTAAATGTATTGGAAAATAAATGGTTGAGGGAAATATAAACCTTACTATGGTCCTGATACCGAGATAATTGATTTGGATAAAGTAAATTGGGTATTATTGACATCCTTGGAACAGATTAATGGTTTGTTTATTCCATCATAGTTGGAGTATTAGAAAATTTTATATTTATGGAGTATATTCAGTATTCTATAAGGAACAGGGTAGCATGAATGTATTCAATTAGATTTTATGGTAATTTAGGGTGTTACCATGTTTTATCAGAATACATGATAAAGTTATTCACATGTTATTATGTGTCCAAAAGAGATCTTCATTATATTTACCTTCCTTATAAATTTTGGACTGTGAGTTTGGACAGATGTATTTTGGATAAGTCTGAAGGTTGGAATGAATTAATTTGGAATTTGGATACTATTGTTTAAGGTTAAAACATTTCTTAAGATTATTTTTGGATTGTTATAAAAAAGAGTTCAGGCAATAACACGTCACGTCCGGCAAGGCTGCAAGACATGAACCAGCAACCGAAGGGTGACAAGGGTCCAATACCTACTACTGGCCTACATGATATCCTAGTTTTTATAATATAGTTTTTTATGTGGTTAAATAGAATCATTATAAATTCATTTTTTTAACCCTATATGATTAGTTTGAATAGAGTATTTTTGATTTCTATTATCTTTTGGTGTGAAAGATGAGTTTGTGGTTTAAATTAGTTAAAGGATGGTACTTTACTTATCAAATATTCTCTTTTTTCTTATTCTGTTAGGAAAATAATTCTTAAACTTTAGGGAAAGGATCTTAAAAATAAAATTATGTTATCCTAATACCTCTTGTTTTGTTGAGTCGATGATACTATGAATCATCGTAGATTTTTGGCTTGAGGCCCTCAATTTCCCATTCACTTGTTTGTGATTGATGACCTCAATAACTCCCTATAAATATTTACATTTTTCGTTCATTTATAATTTCTATCAATTTTCTCCTATTCTAAATCCTAATTTTGTGGTGACTTTTTCATTTCCCTTTCCCTCTTATTAGGACTAAATTTTATTAACCCAATTTCTTATGTGGGTTTTCCAAAAATGTATTTTATATTTTTAACCTTTTATTTTCAAAGAAAAATTTCAAATTGCGGGGAATAAATTTATTGATGGAGGGGAAAATGTAACTCCCCATGACTTCATAGTACGTTATCTCTTTAAAGTAATTCAATAGCTTGCGCTACATGTAACACTTAGTTCAAGCACCCCACGACTTACCAAACTAGCTGTTCAAAAAGCAATTATGAATAATATTAATGGAATTTTGAGTTTTATATACTCCATATAATTTTAACATTCATATTATCTATTTCTTAGACATAATATAAGAACAAATTAAATTTTTTCATATTAAAGAAGTACTTTTCAAAAAAATGCAATTTTAGCACCTTTTAATGGAGAACCCTTTTAAATTCCAATATTTGAATATTTTATATAATCAATTTAATGAAGCTAAATTATTATTTTGAATCAGGACATAAAAATTTAGTTTGGATAAATTTTCGGTACTTTCCTGATAACTTTCATATCATGATGAATAGAAGAAAAATACTAAATTTTAATTGAAAACAAATTGTTTAATTAAAATAATTTTAAAGTGTTAAATTATTCATTTGAGTGGTTTTAAAGTATAATTAGATTATATTTTTATTATTTAATATAATTTAGGTCATTCTATGTTATTTCACATTTAAATTGGACATAAACACATGTCAATCTTTTGATAGTTTTTACTTCTTAAAAACCCACTTTCTGGTTTTGAAAATAGAAATTAATTTTAAATTAATTTATATAACTTCTATGTTTTGAATTTGGTAAAATAGAAATCTTTTTTTATTTGCAATATCAAAAATATATTTAAGTTAATTTTTTATTTTTTTCTGAAAACATCCAATTTTTTATGAATTGTTAAAAACACTACTTTATAGATAAAAACTGACATTTTCTTTTAAATAATTATTTTTAATAAAATTTTTATATTAAAGTCAAAATAGATATATAATACATATATTATTTCAATTTAATTCATTTGAGTTATTTTATAATAATATTAGACATATAAAATTTTGTTGAACCTTTTTAACGTCTTTTACCCACCTTCCAAGCACATTGGAAAATTTGCATAAAATGTAATTTTACCACTTCTGGGAATTGAATTTCAAAAATCTAAGAGACATAATTGACATAATTAAGTAATATTTAGTTCAATAGGATGGAAATAATTTTTTGTGAATAGTAACTTTCGAATTTTATTTACCACAATTAAAAGTAAATAAGTTAATTAAAGGTAAAAAATATTTAAATTACCCCAACACATGTCCTAATTCTATTGGATAAGTTTATTTCGGCCAAAATAAACGTTTTGACAAAAATAAGATACTTTTGATCCATTTGGGTTAAATTAGGACATTTATTATATTTTATTTGAAGAAGTATTAAAATTGTTAAATTGAATGTTTAATAACTAAACTATTTGTAATATAGGGTTACGCAGAAGATAAATTCAACTATAAATATTCATTAGAAAGATAAAAGTACTTTATACATCATAGTATTTTTTTTAATTTTTAGACATTAAATAATTAATTTTTTTGACACAATGATGATGGAGTAAATACCTTATTAATGAAAGATTAAAATAATTGATATTATAAATATAAAAATAAATGTAAATTGATACTTTTGATGCCATCCATGAATTTTCTAGGTGAATATTAAATCATAGGGACGATTGAATGTATTTTTTTCGAAGTCATAAAGTTTTTATGACTTTATGAAAAATCAATTACTAAACAGTGTCAAAATTGACATAAATTACTTTTTAATACACATACCATTTTACTAAATAATATAAAACTCCTAAAAATCTATAGTTTTTAAAAATTATTATATAAGGTTATATATGTCATTAATGAAACAATTTAGGTTATATTGGAATTATATAATATGTTTATTAACCATTAAATATAAAAATACAAGAAGACATGGTAAATGTTAAACTATTTAACGAAGAGTTAAATCTAAAAGATAAGGTTAATGTGGTCACCTAAACTTTTCTAAAACATATTGGTTGAGTTTATTTAGAACCATACCGAAATTATTCTCGAAATAAATCTATTTTAATACATTAGAAACCGAAAATAATTTTATTATAAAATAATATTTCATGCATTTCCTAAAGTGACCCTCACCTCTCTTACAAAAGGGTATTTCCCCTTCTCTTAAATACACACCCTCAAAGCCATTTAGAGGCTCCAACCCTGGATTAAATAACCTCCAAACTACCCTCAATTCAACATAAAGGTCTTAATTTGATCATAAATCCAACCTTATAAGCCCTTTTGATCAAATCAATAAGAAGCACCCGAAGAAGAGGTAATTATTTCATCACCTCTTTCAAAGTTATTTTCAACTTCTACTTCCTATTTCTTTTTTGATTTCCATACTAAAATAATAACTCCATTACCATATACAAACATAGATGTTATTATAATATGGTAAAACCATATTAATTATTCTATCCATCCTATGAATGACAAAGTCTATATACGTGCGTACGTACGACTTATCGTCTCCACATCGTGGTGTAGTTTATTATTCAACACTAAATTATTTGAATGGGTATAATAATTAGTAAATTGATTTAAATAAAAAATATAATATGGAAATTAATATGTATATATAATATAACATCCAATTAAATAGTGTTTGACCATTGATAGAATTATATTGTTGCTCATGCGTACGTACATCTTACCACCTCCACGACGAGATGCGATTCTTCTTCAACGATCACCATTCAAGAATTGTTATATATATATATATATTGATTAAGTATGAGAAATATGAAATAATATTTCTACTATAATAATATATATTTATGTATAAAATTATATGTCGTTTACTTACTTTCATACTATACAAAAAAACATAAAAAATGTTCATGCGTTCATACGGACTACCATCTCTATGAATGGTGTTCTCATTTCATAAATATATCTATTATAAATATTTATATTCTGAATATATATGATATATAAATCATTTTTCAAATTCTGGAATTATGTAAATCATGATTTAAGTCATATGATCAAAAATAACAAGTTAAAACACGTATGATAAAGAATGTGATTATTACCTGAAATGGTACTTTAACATGGAAATTATTATTAAATGCGTAGTATAAAGACATAAATGAATCATATATGATATCATAAATATTAATATTGTTCCATTATAATTTAATAACATACTATATTCATTATATAGTAGGCTAAACGTACCCTCGACTAATGGAAATTACAAGGTAAGGGTTAATTCCTCAATCTCATTTTTATCTGAAATTGTTTATATGTAAGTTTTTACTAGGAAATATTTATTATCCATGACCATGTTTCATAAAAGGGATTTCAAACGGATTATTTTTGAGGGACTATTTAAGTAAAACATCATTTTAAATGGTTTAAATATTTATTCTTCTAAATCATTCTCATTAGGGTCTATGCTTTCGAAATTGTTTTAAGGATTTATTTTTATGGACAAAAATGTTTTAAAAGGTTAATTATTTTCAAAAGATTCAAAGTGGTATGAGATGATTTTATTCAAAAATATATTTTAAGTTTCTTCCTTTTTAAATTCTATGACTTTTAAATGATTTCATGAAAAAGGGATATTTCTCTCAAAGTGTTTTACTGATCATTTTCAACTATGTCAACATCCTTTACTGTATGTTATTCGTGATTGAGGTTGATTTATTATAAATATTTCATATTTTATTGAATGATTTATGATATCATTGACTATAGATGTGCTATTTTTTACCATTCATGGTTAATGGTTAAAGTATTGACATTTCATATGCTAGTTTTAATATGAATGTTTCTGTTACGATTCACCCTTTTCATATGAGGAATGCATTAGAGTTATTAAGTGAAGGTAGGGTCCCTCTATAGCCCCTCGATGCATTGTTAGGTCTCATGAGACAAATTAGTGCCTTAAAACAAGGCCATAGAGAAAAATTTATTTATAGTCTTGGAATGAGGCCTTGACAATGTGGTTATGATGTCCGGCATTATGCATTCCCTCATTATGAAATTTGTTATTACATGTGATTATTACAATAATAGAATATCTATGTGCATGTGTATATGGTAATTTTTTATTTATTTTTTCCATATTATGTTGATGTTTATGTTTAAAAGGGTATTATTTTTATTACACATCTTTCCTTAAAAGTTTATAGATTCTGCTAAATTATTTATCCTTACTGAAAATCTAATCTCACCCCTTTCTTATGTTTTGTTTTTTGAGGATTCCAAGAAGTGTATTATGAATTATTTGAAGGGTTAAGCAAGGGGATTAATGGATTTAATAAAGGATTATTTATTTTGTGTTTTATTATATAAAGAGTATTGTAATGTTCATCTATGAAATCTAGTTTCCTATACTACTAAACTGATCGTTCCTTTGGGACTTGATTCCTTGTAATCATGAAAATGTATTAAAATAATGCATCGGCTCCAGAATTCTGGGGTTGAGGCATTACATTGTTAAATTTTTTTTGGAAGCATGTTTCTTTATTTTTCTATATGATATTTATTTTGGGTATATTATGAATAATTTAAATGATATTTTCCATTGGATTTATTCTTTTGATTTCAAGGCAGCAGGAAATTATCCCACTAACATAGTGGGATAAAATAATAGGTTTTAATGTGTGTTTCAATTTTTTTATTTGAGTTTTGATGGGAGTGGTAAGTTATCTCATTTGGATAGTTAAATAATGTTTATTTATTAATGTTATATTCCATTTAAGTTATCATTGGATTTTTATGGGAATATAAATTTATCCCACCAACATATTGAGATAAAGTTTTACGTTTTAATATGTGTGTCCATTTTTTTTATTTTTCAAATTTTTTGTAGTGGTAACTTATCTCAATAATTAATTTAGATAAATTTCATTTAGTAATGTGATTTTATATTTGTATTGTTTGGAAATTTTTATGGTAGGGAGAATTTATCTCACTACCATTGTGTAAAACCCATCAGGTCCCTAGTGTGTATTTTATTTCTATTGTTTCAATTCAAGAATTTGAGGTTGAAAAAATATTTTTAGGAGAACAGATCTGGTCACACAAATAGTGCTAACTGTACCCTTGATCTTATGATAAGGGGAGGGGATTAAAGGTATATTTTCATCGAATGAAAATGATTTGTTAAACCGTACATGGTTTCTAGGAAATATTGAAACCTAATTTGGTTCTAGGGGGTGACCTGTACATTTGGTTCATAATTACTGAAAACCATGTGGAAAAACTATATGATATTTTCTAAGGTTTCTAGTAGGTCATTCATGGTTGGAATAAAATTTTCTTAACCATTTTCCCAAATTTTGTGGCCAAGAAAATTTTCTTAAAAAGTGGAAAAGATAAATCTCCCCTTTAGAATGTTATCTTTTATTTTCATAATATTAATCCTAGTTAGATGAACATACCCACTCCATTAATGACATCCTTATTCCTTTGCCTCCTTGGTAGATCTCCCATATCCTTGGTGATTTATCTTAAAGTTGATCTTTATTTCTTGTGATTTTCTCCCCTTTTTATCTCCTACTCTCTTGTTCTTACATTTACATTAGATTCTAGAACCCTAGTTGACCATTGGGGTTGAAGATAGGGATAATGATGGGTTGTTAATGAAATTTCTTATTGATATAGTCTTGTATACATCCTCTCTGATCATTTTTAGTGGTTTTAGATAATGGTAATGAGATTACATTGTGGTTGAGGGTAGGTTTCTATACCTAATGGAACTTTTCCATGGTACACCTTAGTTTATTGAATTTACCTTGGTTTAATTTGATTTAAAGTATTTAATATATGTGGTTGATATATATTTTTCTAATTAGTTGATGTGATTCTTGGATTTTGTTGGTTTTAAAGGGGGTTCTCAAATGTTTTTTCTTGGAAATCAATTTTATGTCATGAATGTGTTTTGTTAATTTTTTCAAAGAGAGACATGGGTATAAGAGAACTTCAAATGAAGTTTTAAATAGTTATTTTTGTTGTTTAATTATTTTAATTAGTGTGGGTATGTTTAGAAATGTGACTGAATTTATACAAAATATTTATTTTTTATTTGATCCACATGGGAGACCTTGGTTTATTGGGTTAACTAAACTAAAGCATTCACGGTGTAATTTATGTATCGATTAGGTAATGTTTCCCAGTTAGAGTGTGTGGTCTAATGTAAGGGGTTTTTTCCTAATGTGGATGATTATGTAACTCCTTATCCCTAGAGGTCTACCAGGATGGAAATATAGTCATTTAAGTGTGCTATAGTTCAAGTAGAGAGTTTTAGATTCATTATACCCATAGGTTTGAGCCCGTGTTACTTGTATAGATTTATGATTAGATGTGTGATTTCTTAATTAACATTTAATTTTTGGATATTTATGTCATTCATTCTATATTTCGCTTAGTTTCATTTATTATTTCTTTATTTATTCTATTTTTAAACTTTTTTTGTTTTAAGGAAAACAATGGATTTTGATATAAGAAATTTGTTAAATGAAATGGATTTAAATTTTTTCAAACATAGACTAATGGTTTTCATGGGAAATCTATTATGCAACTTCATGGTGTTATCCTAATAGGATTTACCTCACACTCTATATATGAATTTGGGAATATTTGGACTTGTTTTTGAAGGATATAGGTAAAGGTAAGAGTTCCAAGATGTTTTGTGGTTGTTCTCGATGTTCTTCATCCTTCCTTTTCATAGTGATAGTGTCTATCATGGGTCACAAGGAGTTTGGATCATGTGAATTATTTTGGTGTCCTTGGTAATTTTGTTTTGATTTCTTTGTATCAACCACTTCGACCTTGATCTTACATTGGTTTTTTTTTAATATTGATTGTTTTTTTATGATGATGGTATAATGGTTTTGAGTTATATTTTATTCTTACTGCTGATTATTCCCTAATTTCCTATCATTATATTTATAATCTATTGATTTTTTATCTAGGTTGTCCAATTTTTGGATGAGCCATTACAAATTTCTAGGTGGAATTTGTGTGTTGTCATTTGGATTTTTAGGATGGAACCATTTAAAAATGCTTATATTTGATACTTGGTTCCTTTTCGTTATATTATAGAAATTGATAATTCACCTCAGGATATGTGGAAAGAAAGATCAGGTGATGGGTCAAGTTGACTATAACTTCCTAGGCCTAGATCACTCATAAGTTACCAAATTTGGTTGGATACAAGGCCCCATGAGTATATCACCATATGCCAGAGGCTACCAACTAGAATTGATGGTCCAAGGTTGTACAATGGGGATACTACACCCTCATAATAAAAGTACCATAGTAGTGTAAAAAATGAATTATAGTATTAGAATAGTAAAATATAACTAGAACAGTAGAAGTAAAACATAAGATAAAAATAATAAATGGTCATCAGTAGCTACATCGAGTTTCATATACAAAATGATGCAATTTCAGGTGTCTAATAAAAAAAGGAATAGAAAAACATGGTCTGAGGTATGCATAAATATAGGTTTATAAAAAGGAACCCCCCCAATTCTATCTCTAGATAGCGTCATGATCTATAGCTTGGTCTTGTGATCCCCCACACCGTTGATATAATCAATCAAGAATTAATAAAAAATCACTTTCCCCAATCCTTACCTACATCTATAAAGTATTTATGGGTACCAATCAATGGGTGGAATATGGTGTGATATATACTCAGTAGTCCACTACCAACAGTGTCTATAACAAATCTAGCTTGTTCCTATAAACCATAACTATGGGAAGGTTTAACAGGAAAGATATAAAGTGAATAGTATATGTGACAATTTCTTAGTCATTGGATGTAATAATATTAGACTATTAAAGATGATAATAAATGTATATATATGATATGTCGTCAACTGGTAACTACATTCTTGGAATTCGCCTCATGGGAAAGTAGTATCAGACCTATATGGGCCAGGTCCCGAGGCGATAACTTGGGAGACCTCATTGAGTCTAATGATTAAGTCCAATAGAAATCTCTAAATAATAACTCACCTACTATGACATCCCAAAACAGGTTTCCACTCAATGATGCATCGAGCCCTGTTGTCAACATGTTCTCAAGCGCATCTCCCTGAATAGTAGAGGTTTCTGACTAGTAGTGAGGGTGTATGGTGTGTCTGTTGGGAGATTGTGCCCTCATTACCAGAGTGGATCATAGTATATAAGATATAATAATAGATAAATAATGTAAGATGTATGATAAGAATATGGAACAATATAATTATTTACTATAGACATAAGACCAGTAACCCACCATAGTGGAAACAGACAAGAATAATAAATAACAAAAGAAACTGATAATAATACTAAAAATTAGAAACTAGGTTATTTGAAAAAACTGGTGATAATTTATGACATGTATCTATCAAGTAAGAAAACATGGACACAAATTAGCAGGCAATACAGGCAATACAAAAATTAAAAAAAAGAGACCAAAACTATATAGTATCTCAATCCCTAGCTCAATCATCTTCTACGAAGCTCTATCCTAATGCAAGAAGTCAAGATTAGGTGTTCAAAGTTGGATGATTCCTATTATTAGCACCTACATACATGTAATCCTCCTAGGAACCAATGGAGGCCCAGATAGTGTATGAGATAAATCTCATTTGGACACCACCAAATGTGTCTATACTATCCATTATGTGAAATGTAAACTGATAATGAGTAAGTATATATTAATATAAACGGTAAAACAATTTAAATACTCAGATACCTACTTCAGGCTCGGCTGGTAATTTCTCTGATCATTATATCATTTAATTAATTCATTCCAGTTCAGTTAATATATTAAGTCATGTGAGTAATAACTATCATTGACATCATGTCATGATAATAACAAAATAGTATCCAATATGTAATACGTGTTCCAGTAATGATAATTATATTGAAGAGGATCCAAGGTAAAACCAAGGAATCCATAACATTAGGGGTCAAGAAAACATATTAATAATCTATATTCAAGCTAAGGGTGATCTATGTGTAATTGATGGGGGATATAACAAGGCATTCCATTTGGATATGATTCTAACCGAGTCCAAGGAACTCATCCAAGGTAAAATGGGATTGGTAATGATTAGGCCCAATGGGTGTATCTATGGCCCCAAATGTGCATAAATATCAAACTAAACCCAAAAAGATTATTCATTTAATTCTATAATGATAATGGAGGGATCATATGATGTCATGTCGAGAATCCTCTAGTAGATATAGATTGGGTTCTAGGGTGGGTTTCACCCATGGGAACCAGCATCCCTGAATCAGAATGGCATACATGAGTGCTCAAGGCATTCCCTTAGGAATCCAAGACTAGATCGAGTCTAACCAGCCCTATAATTATAAATAGGTCCACATAGAATATGAACTTTATACTTGATTCATTATATAAGTTAGGCCATGTAATACTCATTCCTTTAATTAATTCAATTTGGTTCATTATATACCATTTATTAGTGTGACATGACATAGTAAGGACATGAAACCATTTAATATTTTAATTACTTATTCAGCATTTAGGATCACTATTCTACCTTCCATTAAACATGGAAAGGTGTGATAAGAATGTGCAACCAAAACATTTAATTATATTCATTTAGGCCATGTAATATGTATAAAAAAACATTCCATTTATTATTTTAATGTTTTTTTTGATTACTTTGATACACTTACCTTAGTATGGTTATGTGGTAAAATTTTATACAAGGGATATTCATTGCCAATTCCATAATAATTATATTGGGGAAAGTTATTAACATTAACCAGGTCAATCCAAATAACACCAAAATGGTGGTTCATATAATAATGACAACAACTAAAGGAATATTTATGGGAACACCCTAATTGGGGTGGAAAGAATTGAGGTCTCATCCTATAATAGTGTGATGATACTATATAACAAGGACTCTAGAATATGAGACTAATGGTTATAAGAAATGAATATATATTTAATCATGTAATTACTAATGAAATCGATATGTGTACAATGTTGAATGTTTTAGAAATAGAAAGACTTGAGGGATTAGTCATAGACGACCTACCATATCCTCCTATAACTCTCCTCAACTTGTATCAGCCTCTAGTTTTTCCTAGATCAAATAAAAAATAAAGAATAGATCAACACCATGAAAATAGGGAATATGATCCTACATCAAAATAGAATTTTTGAGGAGAATACAAATGATTTAGGGATTAATATGATTGGATTACTTACAGATACACATCCAATAAGATGAGCGAGGATTGAATCAGAGTTCAAATGAATGAAAGAGATAAAAACCTATCAAAGCGTGATTGAGAGATTCAAAATGGGATAAGAGGGTCCTCATTTTTCTGGTGAATAAAAATTGAATGATTAGTAGAGAAAAACATTCATTAAGGGAATTGTTATCTTTTTACAAAAAAAAGGGAGTTGCATGGTTTGGCCGCACGGTTGTTCAAATCGTGTGCCAACCATGAGAAATGGATTTGCTAAAAACTATAGACCATATGCATGGGTGTGTGCCCCCTGGTGCATGGTTAAGGAAAACCATTTAACTTGCTTCACCCCCTAACCAATACCCACACGGTAGGGAAACTATTTCAAATGGCCCACACAGTTTATACTATCCATTCCTCCAGTGATATTTTCCCACCGTCCGGGGTCCTAAGATCTAAAAAATCCTCATACACCCCTATAACCACTGTGAAATCATTAGGCATCTATATTAGGTCCAAAATAAATAATTATACCTAAATTTTAAGGATCTGAAACTGAGATAAAAACCATGTTCTTAAAACTACATGGGCCAGGTCCCAAGGTGATAACCATGGAAACCTATATATAGAGATATGAATGTATAAAAAAAATCATACATTAAATAACTTGATCTACTTCATCGATGTCATTCCAGAAATAATATTACCTCGGCTTAATAGGTTCCACAACTCAATATCCCTCTTTGGGGTCATACCGTAATGCAATATAGTCCGTACCTATGATTCATAGGATTCATACCTTACTCTTTCTCATAGGTTCCATATTGTAAATAATTATACCTAGGATTCATAGGTTCCACACCTAGATTCCCAAGTTGATTCCATGATGATATGAGAATAGGTATCAAAACATTATAATATGTCAATGCCATACTGAAATTTCAAACATTATGAAAATAATATAATTATTAAAAGGGTTGTGTTATTGTCCATTCCTAATTTCAAATATCAATATAATAGGAAAAAACTAAGGTAATATCTATCTCATTCCATAATTTTTTTTATAATGAACCATTTAATTACATTGATAAAATTTAATAGCATGATAATGCAGGCATGTCCATCTCCAATTATCTTCTTTAATTTAAAATAGGATCACACTATAATACAGAGAGCTTAAACACCTAAAGGTGTTTCTTTATCATAGGAAAGAAAAAATATCACACCTCATGGTGGCCCGGTTTATGATTGACAACCTCCAACCATGTCTAAGTGCAACAAGTACATCACATACCATGTTCAATCATTTACTAAAATATTATAATTCAATTTAAGAGAAACATCTATAAAGACCAGTGTTTGGAAAAATGGTGATAGTTTCAAAAATTATGAAACATTTGGGAAAAGGTATAGACCACCTAACTTATACCTGTAGTAGAACACTCATCCAAGGATGACTCTAGGTTCAGACTAAATTCTGATAAAACAGAAGAATAAAATAATACCCTGTAAATAGATATTATTAACTTTCACCATAATAACTTTTTAGATAGAAATATAAACAAAGAAATAATATAAAGGAATGGAAATATCACTGGTGGCTTCCTAATGTGATAGTAAGGTCTTGATTTGTAGGTCGTACAGAGAATATTTTTCAAGGACAAGATTTAGGAGTGGAAGAGAGCTTGTAGTACAGAGGGACGGTTGTGTGTCAACAAGAAAAGAATAAGAGATAAGGGTTATTAAAAAAATAGGGTATATTTCCATTTTTCTAAAAATTTAAAGGTTTCATGGTTGGCCAAACTATGTTCCAACCATGCACACCCCATTATCCAAGGGGCACATCTTGCAAATCCTAGAGTACAAAATTATAGAAAACATTCACAGACTGTGTGTACCCTCTATTTCACACCATATGGAAAAATCCCCCCTTTTATGGTTTAGAAAAACCATGTGGTACCCTTACAAGGCCACATAATTTGAGGTGTATGGTTTGCATTAACTACGAGCTAATCAGGTGCCTCTTATGTTTACTCAAAAATTCAAGGTTCTATGATCTAAACAAGCCCCAAACACCCCCATTTCCCCCAAAACCTCATTTTGAATTTCCATTAATAAAAAACCGAGGAATTAAATTGAAATCATAATGTTTCATACATTATAGAGAATATGGAACCTTACAATCTTCCCCCTTAAAGAAACTCATCCCTAAGTTTCTATTCCATGGGTGGTAAAACATCATCTAAGAATAATTCTAGCCACTAAGCATATATATCAACCTCCCTCTCCCAAGTCTCATCATGTATGTTGTCATTCTACCATATTACCCATATTATAGAAACTAACCTACCTCATAGAGTCTTTGTGATAGGGTCCAAAATATGAATAGGGTTCTCCTTAAATGAAGCATCAATATCTAGTTTCACCTAATCAAGCTAGAACACATGAAAATGGCCAAAATAGAAATTATGTAATTTGAGAAATGTGAAGAAACATCATATATATACTGATATATTTCTATACGTTTTGTCTTATAATAAATGGGTATGAAAATTTCTAAAATCATAAAGGATACAACAAACCAAGGTGATAGCTTACCTTGTCGCCTAAAATGTTGTTTCTCAAGTATATTCGATACATGTAAGAATACTTCATCTCAGAGCTCAAACTCTAGAGGTCATTGATGATGATCGACAAAACGATTATGTCTAGACTAAGTTGTATCCTTTCTTTATCAAATTACTTAAAACTACTCTAGAGTCTTCTAAATGAGATGAACCAAAGAAGCATTGCCTCAACTACCTCTAACAATCACAAAGGTGAACATAATATATTGACATATAAATCCTCATATATATCCAACTAAAACGCATCTTAAAATCTATTATCGTAATAAAAATCAGCTAAGTGGATATTTTTCTTCCATGAACCAACAAAATCAAGGGCACCTGGTCTGTGCATGTCCCCTAATACATGTATCATCCATTCAAACTAGTCATCGATCTGAGGGTGAAAGGTTTTTCTCACAATCACCTATGTACCCAAGGATATAGTGACCCATGATTATAATAAATAGATATTACATAATTTTTTAAGAATATTCGTTATATTATAAATGCACACATGTGAGAACCGTAATGATTTAGTGTCTTTAGAAACATAGAAACACAAAAAATGGTCCATAGGTAAACTAAATTGTATCCCATTATGATATTCGTAACTAAAAACCTTCTTTTAAATATCATAAAAAATACATTTATTCATAACATGGTGAAAGGAAGAATAATAAATGGTGAGATCAGATGCTCAGTATGGATAAATAAGGGAGATACATCAGCATAACACGAACATAAGGGTATCAGTATTTGAGCATAACATTTGAAGACCATACCCTTAATATCAAATTTCATAATCTTGATCCATGGAATTAATATTATAAGTTAAAAATACGTGAATCATAATGGAATCAAAGAACATGAACCAAGAGAGAAAAACATTAGTACAAGACATAGATTTTTGGAATATATATAAGGATATAAAATTATGTCTACATTAGTCATGGATCATTTCCAAGGATATCATATTTATAATGGCTTCACTCCCCAAATTATCACAGTAGTCAAGACTCACTCCCAAGATGATCATAGAGAACAAATTACCTTACAAAACCAGGTTCAATAACAGTTCTAGTCCATTCTATATCATGATATATAAATCCTTACCTAATGCATTAGAGGTAAATATAGGTCTCACTTATCTCATAATGAAAACTACGTTTATGTGGGTCATATGATCATAAAACCTTCATCATGTCATAAACCATGAAATAAAATCATATTCATAATCATTTCATCATATCATAACCAGTTGAAAAGAGATATGTTTTATAATCATTTCATCGTAGCATAATCCATGGAAAAAGGAATGGGTTTCATAATAATTTTATCATGGTATAACTTGTGGAAGACAAAAGGGTTTTATAAAAAACAATTCCATCATAAAAAACCATTTGAAGAAACAATAACGGTGGTATCCTTGGATCATATCCATATAAAGGCATCAGTAACATCATTGAGTGTTATCTTTGGAAGTAAAATGATTTTAATCAGTCATTTAAAATGTTTATCCATGAAAATATCTTTTCCACTTTGCGAAGAAAATTTTTAAACATTAAAAAATCTGAAAATATTTTTCATTCAAAATATTCATGAAAACATATAAATGATGTTTCAATGAAAATAATAGTCAGGATAATGGGAAGTTGTGTTCATGATTTACTTATTGAAACAAAGATTCATTTCAAATTTTTGGTAAAAGACAAATGAGAATTGTTTGTAAAATGACATGAAGATTCATTTTAATAAAATTATAAAATTAAAACATGGGTCAAAATTTATTTTAAAAATCATAGGATAATAATAAAAAAATTTGAAAACATTTATAGAAAACATGGTTTTGGAAGAAAATGGTTTCCGACCAAAGAGATATATAAAGTCAAATTTTATTAAAAACATTTTCTCTATTATTTTTTGTACCAAAAAGTGGGAAAAATATACTATTAGTTTAAAATATCATCAATATATAAAGTAAAATGAAATTAATTATTTTTTTGAGAGATGTATCATAATATGTTGTCATGAGAAACATAATCATAAATAATCCTGATAAACGTTGAGAATAAAACATAAAATCATTACCACTTTGTTAACATTAAATTATAAGCCCCATGAATTAATAACATAAAATAGAAATTAATATTTCATGAGGACAAATAAAATCATGATATTACAGGTCAAATTGTCTTTATATACACCTCTTGAATGAATATAGGAGCATAAGAGAATGTGGAAAAATTGAGACAAAAATATCTTATTGCTTAGGTAAATTTTGAACAATAAACCCCATTTAAGAGAGATTAAAAAGTGGATATATACACCCCAATAGTTTTCTAGATAATAATAATAATATAAATTCATGGGAAGTATATACCCCACATAAAAGAAAAATGTGGTGAATACCACATTTATCTCACAAAAAATAAAAGTAAGACAGAAATCCATTACCTTTAGTCTTGTCTTTCATCGTACGTGTTCAAAAATATTTTATAATTAATATATATTTTTTAAAAATTCACATAATAATAATATTTATATATATCATACTATATATTATTTTCTTATGAACTTTTATTGCCCACTTATTAACAATCCCATGTTAAATTTATGTTTTGGAAAATAACCACTTTGTTTTTCATATATGTTCGGATTTGTTATTTTTTTCTATTAATTTGATAATTAGTTTATAATATCCATAATATTAATTATGGTATTAATATGATAAATATTAATTATATATTTATTGAGAGAAATCCATAATATTTAGTGATAGAAAATGAAATACACCGTTCATGCAGACAGTAGGTCATACGTACGTATAAACGGCGTTTCCATTTTCTTGTTGGATTGAACGAAAAAAAGTAAATTATATATTATCACTATAGAGTCTATTTTATTTCATAACTATAACATATTTTCATTAAAACCTTCATTAGTACCTTCCATGTAAATCTTGAATGAAACACATCTCTTCGCGAGGCGATAGTTCATCGTACACAAGAGCAGTGTTATCGTATTCCAAAAAATGGGGAGTATGAAGGTGTGTGTGATAAAATAATTATATAATTATAATAATATCACTAATATAATTAATAAACATATAATATAAAACTATAACGAACCTTTATAGGTTTTAATGGATAAACTAAAGACACTAGTTCGTAAAGTGGTAGTATGTCATACACACAAACGATGATTTCGTAATCCATTTTATGGAAGTAAATAAGGTTTTAGGTGACGCCTTTAACATAAAAGCATGTACTTTTATATAATATATTTAGGATATTATATCCTAATGGTATAATAAAAATTTAAGTAGGTTTAGTAATAAATAAATATAATTCTTATTGATTAACATAACGTATTCTTCAGGCATCCCCTTTAGGCTTACCCAAAGAACCTTCCTATGATGGCTTTCTGTCAAAACGAAGGCTTCTAGGATGACATTGTGAAAGTTGGGAAGTTATTTGGGTAGGTATTGTATGAAAAAAAGGGTTTCATTGTGTGAATATAAGAGTATAATAGGTGTCCTTTTATAAGTGAGTTGAGTGGTACACTTGTAATTTTTTGAAAGTAAACGTTGTACCCATATTTTTCACACGCCACAATGGTCCAAAATCAAAACAATTCAAAACATAGAAAAAATAGGTAAACATATTTCCATAAAATAGATTTTATAAAAGTTTATCGGTAATTTTAACCCTGATATTTTTAGTTTAGCCACCGAAAAACCCATTTTTACGTTTACTCTTGTAAATAATTTTTACCTTTCCACTATTCATTTTGATAAAAAATAATTTGAACTTATTAGATAATAAAAATTATTATGAATAAAAATATGGAACATATTTTTTAACATTATAATCATAGAATTGGAAAAAATAATTTAAAATTTATCTCACAACTATGATGAGGATTTGGGTTTTTTAACGAGAAAATTTTCAGAAGGATGAAATGTTTTTATATCAAAATTTAATATAAAATGGATTAAAATGATCTAAATTGAATTAAAATATATATAATTTAACTAATTTTATTTTAAAATTAATTTAAAATGTTATTGAACTTTATAAATAAATCAAATTAAAATTCTTTTTCACTTAAAATTCATAATTTTTCACTATTTATTAAAAAATGAAAATTTTCAGAAAAATCCAAAAAATTCACCCAAAATCCTTTTAACATGATAATTTTAAAAACAATTTTTATTTTATAAAATTAATTTTATAATGGATTAAAAAATATTTTTATTATTATTCACATAAAATACACAAAACATTTTTTTGGGAAAGTAGATTTTAGGAAACATATAAAGACTTTACCAAAAATTAAGTACTTTTTTATCAATATGTTTAACATATATAAATAATATTTTGAAAGTAGTTATTAGTATTCATCTAATTATGTTTAATGGATAGGTTATAATGGTAACATTTGAATAAATATATTAATAATTTATCATGGTTCATTGAAACTTAGAGTTGCGTGTAACACAAGGTAAAACTAATGTTACGTGTAACACAAGATATAGACAATGATTAATTTATCTAAAAAAATAATTCATGAAAATTTAGGGTGTTACATTTTAACCCCTTAAAATTATTTTATAACTTTAAATTAATCAATCTAATTCAAAAAAAATGAGGATACTTCTTCCTCGTCATATCCTCAAGTTCGTACACATCTTCCTCAAACTAGTTCTTATTCAAAAAAAACATTGATTAGGTGAGTGGTCTTGTTTCGTAGAAAAATATGTGTACAATATCAAATATCCACTAGTTATTTCTCATAAGAAATATCTTACTCTATAGGTATGACCTCTATGTTTATTACATGTGAAGTCTGATGTTAGAACTTCATTATGAGAGATACATGAAACACATTAGGGACTTGAGAGAGGTTTGGTGGAATCACAAAACGATAGGCTACCATTAAGATACGATAAATAATTTAAAAGGGATATATATATAGAGATTAGTTTCAATTAATTCATGAATCTCATAACCTTATTCCAAAGGGAAATTTTTAGAAACAAAATTTCACCGACATCAAATTATAGATTGTGTTGGTGATTATCAACATATGTTTTCTACAGACTCTAAGCTTCCTTAATGTTTTGTTGAATGGATATAACCTTTTCCTACATTTATTCATCTATCTAGGGTCTTAGTAGATTTATTTATCCTACTTAATTCCAACACATTGGATCTCTACATTTCTTTTCATAAAATGATCTATAAGGATTCACCTGAGAGATTGAGAAAATGCTATAATTGTAAGAAATATCAACTAGAGTAAGGTGTTAATATAAACCACATTTGAAATCCAACGAACAAGAACCAAACATATCCTCTATGGTTTCAATTTTTTATCAGGTTGATAATATCTATAAGGATGATACACAGTGCGGAAACTAAAATTCATATTAAGATCTTGCTGAAGACTTCTCTATAACTTTGAGGAATACCTCAGATCCTAATCAGACACAAGGGAATGTGGTACTCCATTCAACCTTACCACTTCCTTAATATATATCTTGGAAATATAATCTAAATATTAGTATTCATTGTCAATAATAAAGTGTGATTACTGAGTAAGGTTATTGACTACAACCCATATTGTATTATTCCCTTTAGAATATTTTTGGATTTTAATGATAAAATCCATGGTGATGTTTTTGCGTTTCCATTATGGTGTGGATAAAGGATATAACATACTGTTGTAATTTTTTATTTAATCTTTATTTTGATAACATACCATGAATCAAGATAAAAACTCTACGATATATCTATCCATGTCATCCCACCAAAAATACTCTTTCAACCCTCTATATATCTATGTACTTCCCAGATGAATAGATAATGAAGAACAACGATCTTACTCTAAAAAATCCTTCTTCAAATAAGGTTTGGGTGGAATGCATACACAATTTCTAAAACTTATCATTTCTTCATGATCAATGTTAAACTCAATAACATTTCTAAACTTATTTTGTAGCTTTACATATTCCTTCTGCGCCTCTTTAATCTTTATATGGATATATGGTTGAACATTTAATTGAAAACGATTTTATTTTCCCCTTACTTTAGGATTTCTAGATCCATCCATTTCAAATCCATAAATTTTGGATCTTTTTTAATCATCGTCATCTATAATCTAAGACAATCATTTCGACTCAAAGCATCATCCACCTTGTTCTCATTACCAGTGTGGTAATGTATTGAGTATTCATGATCTTTAATCAATTGTAACCATATTCTTTAACACATATTCAACTCCTTATATGTGAATATATATATTAAAATTTTATAATATGTATATATATAAAAAATTTATGCATAATGATAATTCCTTCATATATTTAACAAAAAAATACCACAGCTAACTCCAAATCATGAGCTCAGTAATTTTGGTCACAAATCATCAATTTTCATGATGAATAAGCTATAAATAGGACATTTTTCATAATAACACATCCCAATATTTTCTTGGATTTTTCACTCTAGATTACAAACTCATATCCCTTATACATTAATTTAATCACAGTTGAAATAACTAATATTCTCATTATTTTCTTGAAACATTCCTCACATTCTTCTGTCCAAATGAACTTTAGTACATTTTGAGTTAAATTTGAGAGTGAATTAGAATGTTGTGAGAAATTATCTAAAAACTGTCAATAATATCCAGCTAAAAAAATAAAACTATGGATCTGAGTCACCATGGTTGGTTTTAAATAACATTTAATAGCATCCATCATTGATTGATCTATTGATATACCATCTCTTTAGATTATATGACCCAAAATGAATCCATTAACAGTCAAAATAACACTTTGTAAATTTTCTTATAGTTTCTCCTTCCTTGCGGTCATTTTTAATATTATCAAGTTATATTCATGCTATTACTTTATCTTTGAGTAGAAAATAATGTCATCTATAAAGACTTCCACAAACTAATCAAGGTAATATATAAAGACTCTATTAATTATATCCATTAAGATAGTGGGGGGATTAGTAAGAGTTAATGGAATCACTATATATTTATTTTTTTCATACCTTGTACAAAATTATTTCTTCTTATTGAACATTAATTTATGGTATCTATAATAATGGTCAGTCTTGGAAAAGTATTGAGATCTACATAGTTGATCAAAAAAGTCAATAATTTGTTGAAGAGGATACTTGTTCCTAATTTTGATTTTTTCATATCCTCATAATAAGTTTAGAGGTTCATTGATCCATATTTCATTTTAACAAAAATAATATGTGAACACCATGGTGAATCACTTAGTTTAATGAGTAATTTATAATGATTTTCCTACTGTTTCATCCTTAATTCCAACAACTCAATCAGGGCCACCCAATTGGGAGTCTTTGTAATTGGTGTGGCACCAGGTATGAGTTCTATTTGGAACTCAACATAACATTTTAGTGGAATAATAGGAAACTCCTATGGAAGGACGTCAAAAAAATTCTAAACAATATGAATATCATTGATTTCAAGTTTCTCACCATCCATTTGAGATAAAAACCCCGTCTGAATGGGAATTAATACACATAAAATGGTTTAGATCGCCATTTGAATTTCATACATATAGTAACATTGATTGACAATCACAGGATTCTTTAGAATATAAAATTTTAATTGCCTTCCTCGATAATTGATGTGGGGTTTATGTAGAGAAATTCAATACATTTCTAAACACATTAAGTTCAGCCTGAGGAAGAATGAAAATATTTAAAGAAGCACATTCTTTCCAATGTCAACCAGATAGGAATCATAGTCTTGAGATGAGATCATCTTACCATTAGGTGATTTCACTACTAATTTTACATTTAACAATTTGAGTGGAATCATGACACCCTTATGAAATTTCTTATATATGAAATAATGGGTAGATCCAAATTCAAATAATACCTTACCAATTTTAGAGTGGATGATAAATATACCATTCACCACATATTTATTTCACCCCTCATCATAAATAATGATAAAAATATATTTCTCTTTATCTCTTAGATTAATAGTTTGTTTACATTGATCATCATCATCATCCATTGGATTTGGACATTGGTTAGTGTAATTCCCACACTCCATTCATTTTAAACACAAAGGTGTGGTTGGTGTATTCTGTTAAAATTTATATTTATTTGAATAAAAATATAACTTAATCCCATCACATTGGAAAACAGTTTCCTGATGACCTTCCCTTCAACAATTAAATCTTTTACTAGTCCCCTTAAGTCAATTTACTCCATGTTTTTATCACACATTGTACATAAAGGAAGATCATCATTTTCCCTCTTTGGTTTTTATATTTTCCTTTGAAATATATTTTTATCTTCTTATCAAAACCAAGAGATTGATACATAAATACAACCTTAATTTCCACATTGATATAACAATAAACAATATATTCATTTATAATGAAGTCTATTATTTATAACTACCTTTGAAGGATTAAGTTTATGCCACTGATGAATTGATCAAATATACTTTTAGGTTGGGTGATAATACCAAAAACATACCTCACAAGCCGTGTAAAATGTTCCTTATAGGTTCCAATAGATTCATCATCCTTTTTCTTTAGCTTAAGGAACTCCATATCCCACTTTGGATGAAGAATTTGAGGAAATTAATTATTGAACAATAAGTTATTGAGCTCATTCCAATCCATGGAGTCAATTTTAACCTATTGCCTCGTTTTCATGAAAATATTTAACCATTTATCTGCTTATCCTTACAATCAATAGATAAATAAAATGAATTTTTCATTTTTTAAAAACTAGAAAATAGAAAATATCTTTTCAGTGGTACTGATCAATTACTTAGAAACTAAAAGATTAGTGGTTCCACTGAAGGAAGGTGTAAATTTCCTCATAATGGACTCAAAATAATGTTTTCCCTCCTTTATTCATTTGGAATTACATCATAATTCATAGATTGAAAAAGTTATGTGAGCATAGAAATAATATTTTTCATTATAACTCCCATAATGTTTGGATTCTTAGGAGGAAAATCATTTCAGTATTTTTCACAATCATTATTGACACATTTCCTTTGGGTTACATTCATTGAATAAAACCAAAAATCATATTGTAAGAAACAATAATCATAGATAAGAACCACATAATCATGAAAAATAATGTATAAGATTTATAAATCATGATACATTATCTTTAATCTATGACACATTATATTTTTCTAAGGTCATTCATAGTCACCATCTATTTAAATCCTTTATGATGGTCATAAAGAGTTATTGAATTTCCAAAGTGTATCCCCTGGGAGTGTCAAACCAGGTGTGCGGTAATGCATATTGTTGTGAACCAGATTATGATTGATTCTAGCTCAATTTTATTTTTTTAGTTATTAACCCTAGGTACATCTATTCCAAATCTACATCCACTAGTTGTATGCAGATAGAGATGTAATTTCATGGAAACCACTAACTCTATCCTTTGACAAAATTTTATGAAAATTTCTAATACTTTGGCACATCTTTACAATTATTACAATAGTTTGGGTAGGGGTATTATAAAGAAAAAAATAAACTACTACACCTATAAGTACTTAGGGAGACTCAATCCTACGACCTCCCATGAGACCCATAGAGACAAAACCACTAGGTTTCACCCTTGGGAGAAAATCATCTCTAGACGTATCCTTAGTCATTTCCATAGGGATATCACTATGTTTTTATCATTATAGTTTCAAAAGGATAACCAAACCAATCCTTTGATACCAACTATAGTGACCAGATCATATCATAACAATGGGAAAGGAAAAATCAGAATGGGTGATCTCAGATTCTCAGTAAGATTAAAAAAGAGGGATATATAAGAATAACATGTACATAATGGTATGATAACAAGATCATAACATTTTAAAACCATACCCTTCATATCAAATATAAAAATATTTATATAATGTAATAAATTTCAGTATTTCATAAGACATTAATCAAAGGAGAATCAAAGAACATGGGCATAGACAGAAGAACATCAACATAATATATAGATTTGTGGCATAGACATAAGTGTAAAAAATAATTTCCTTATTATTCAAGTGTCATTGAAAATTCGATAATAGTGGAATGGGATAACTACCCAAACCATAATAGTAGTCAAAGTTCACTGCTATGACCATCATAGTAGACAAATTCCCTTACTAAACTAGGTTCACTCCCCATTCCAGTATTGTCTATCTCATGATATATAAATCTTTAGCCAATGCATTGGAGGGAGATGTAGGTCCCACCTATATCATAAATAAAACAATAATTATTTTTTCCAAAAGATCATACAATATTCATCATATCAAAAACCATAAAATGAAATGGGTTTCATAAAAATTTCATTATATCATAACCTGTATAAAATAGACATTTTTCATAATCATTTCATCATTTCATCATATTATAACCCATGGAAAAAGGAGAAACTTTTATAAGAATTTTATCATGGTATAACTTGTAAAGGAGAAATGGGATTCAAAAAAATCATGCCTTCACAAATAAAAGAAATTCATAGAAAAAATAAGAATGGTATCCTTGTATGATATCCTCTGTAAGGTATAGGTAACATCAACGGGTGATATCTTAGATGAAAAATGATTTTGATTGATCATTTTAAACATTTCTTGATGAAAATATCCTTCCTTCTTTGAATAACACATTTTATATAATAAAAAATTTAAAATATTTGTCTTTGAAAATAAACTTGAAAACATATAAATTAAAGTTCAAGTAAAATAATTTTATTGTTTACTGAAGGTTTTCCTCATATCGTACACATTAAAACAAATATTCCATTCACATATTCAATAAAATCCAAACAAGCATTGTTTAGGAAATGAAAATAATATTACTCTCAAAAAATTATAAAAAGAGAAACCTGGTTAATAATTTATTTCAAAAATAATAGGATAATAATAAATCAGTTTATAAAACATTTTTAGAAATAATGGTTTTGGAATCAAACATATTTTTGACCAAAGTGATAAATATAGTTATATTTTCTAAAAAAATATCAATTATTTTATTTACCAAAGAGTGTAAATAATGGGACTATTAATTGAAATATAATGAATAAATAGAGGATATAAAATTCAATAATTTCTTGTTATATGGATCATAAAATTTGATCATCTAAAAAATAATCATAAAAAATCCGGATAAATGATGAGATTGTGACATAAAATCATTACCTATTTAGAAAAGTTGAATCATAATTTGCATGAAGGAATGCTATAAAATGGTACATAAAATATATTTAGGATAATTATATTCATGATACTATATTTCAAATGATCTCTATATACACCTCATGAAATAATATAGGTTCATAACACAATGTATGTCTCATAGAAGAGAAATTGAGATAAAAAAAGATCTTACCGCTTTGGTAACTTTTGAACTATAAACCCCATGAAAGAGTGATAATAAAATGAATATATAAACCATAATAATTTTCTAGATAAGAATTATAATATAAATTCATGCTTATTAAATATACAATATAAAATAAACATGTGGTGAATTTGGCATCTGTCTCACAGAAAATATAAGTGAGATGGAAATACCTTACATTAAGTATTGTATTATGTCATGAATATTCAAAAGACATGTATAATAAATATAATTTTAATATATATCTATTAAATAAAAATATTTATATATATATAATACCATATATTATTTTCTTATGACATTTTGTTACCTTTTTTTAATAATTCCTTGTTAAAATTATATTTTAGGTAATAACCACATGGTTTTTCATATATGTTTTGATTTATTATTTTTGGTCCTATTAAATTGTTCAGGATTTGATTATATCCATAATTTTAAAAATTATATAAATATCATAAATATTCATTATATATTTATTTATAGTAATCCATAAAATTTAGTGATTGAAAATGAAATACACCGTTCATGTTGACGGTAGGTCATATGTATGCATGAATACTGTTTCCATTTTATTTTTTGTATTGATAGAAAGATATATAAACGATATATTATTGCTAAATAGTAAATTTTATTTCATATATATTACATATTTTCATTAAAAATTTATAATACCTTCCATATGAATTATGAATGAATCACATCACTTCGCGAGGCGATAGTCTGTCATACACAAAAGTGATGAAATCGTATTCCCAAAAAATAGACAGTATAAAGGTGTGTGTGATATAATAATTAAATAATTATAATCATATCAAAAATATAATATATAAAAATTTATTACCTAAATAAAACCAATCATGATAGGTGTAAATAGAAAAACTAATGACATCGGTTTGTGAGGCGTTAGTCCACCGTACACATGAACGATGATTTCCTAGTCCATTTGATGGATGTGTATATAGTAATAGGTCATGAACATAACAAAAAAAATTCT
Source organism: Viscum album (assembly GCA_963277665.1). Taxonomy (NCBI): domain Eukaryota; kingdom Viridiplantae; phylum Streptophyta; class Magnoliopsida; order Santalales; family Viscaceae; genus Viscum; species Viscum album. The sequence goes on along the minus strand of OY728126.1, from coordinate 2,005,576,099 downwards.
CATTATATATAATATACTGAGATTATTATATATTAATGTTATAATAATAATTTATGGGGATGGGTAACAAATAAAATAAAGATGCTTATTGATAAATGTTACCTCTTCTTCGGGTGTCCTCCTTAGGTTTTCACCAAAACCCTTTCTAGTTTGACTTAATGTAAAAACTAAGGCTTATAATTTGATATGAGGAAATTTTGGAAGTGATATGGGTAGGAATTTTTAGAACCAAAAGGGTTTTCATTTTTTAAGAGGATATGAGGATGGGTGGACCTTTATAAATTAGATTTTTGGAAAACATGTAATTTTTTGAAAGAAAAAGGTACACCCATGTTTTCCACATGCTGAAAGGTTCCAAAATGAACCAAATTTGAACCTTAGAAATTATATGGTAGAAATATTTCTATCAAATAGATTTTATACACGTTTATAGGTTATTTTATCTTTTCACTTTTTAGTTTAGCCCCTGAGTAAACCCATTTTTACCTTAACCGTGGTAAATAAATTTTTATTGTTTTTACTATTTTTTGGTCATAAATTATGTTATAATTATTAAATAATATAAATTATTCTGATTGAAAATATGGTATCCATTTTTTCAAATTCCATTAAAAAAAAATCAAATTCATATTTAAAAACAATCCCACGGACACGATGAGGATGTTGGTTTTTGATGAGAAAATGTTCAAAATTTTGAAATGTTTATATATCAAAATTCAATATAAATTTGATTAAAATGAACTATGTTGGATTAATAGATATATTGTTGAACTAATTTCACTTTAAACCAAATTTAAAACATAATTTTACTTTATAAATAAATTAAATGAAAAGGTAGTTTTCAATTAAAATTCATTATTTTTCATTATTCATCAAAAAAAAAGAAACTTTAAAAAAATCCCAAATATTCTCCCTAAGCTAATTTTGACATGATGATTTCAAAAATTATGTTTATTTTATTAAATTAATTTTCTAAAAGCATTAAAAAAATTAATTTTATTATTATTCATAAAAAATACATAAAAACATTTTTTAGAAAGTAGTATTTTCAAAATATATATAGACATTATCAAAAAATAAGTAAATTTATATTAATATATTTTATTTAGGTAAATAATATTTAAAAATTAGTTATTTCTATTCATATAAATAATATTAATGGTTAGGTTATAATGGTTATGTTTGAATGACTATATTAATAATATATCACAGTTCATTAAAACTCAAAGTTTCAGGTAACGCATTCTAAAATAGGTGTTGGGTGTAATGTGAGCTATCTAAGAAATTTAATTCATCTGAAAAAATCATAATAATTCAGGTTGTTACTATAATGACCTGTGTTTTTTTGGATTCAAATTTTGAGAAGAAATATGATTTTTTTTCTTTCAGAATATTTTATGGTGTAAAATGGTATTTTCTCCTATAATATAATCTTATAATTTTTTATCACTCTATTGGGCCTAGAATAGGGTTTTTACCCTAGGTCATGACATGAGTGGAATTCAGATCCTTTCAAATTTTAGCATAATAATTAATAATTAATATTTAATAAATTAGATAATAAATTATTCACGCATTCTTGTTAAGTCATATATTTTTAACGAAGTGTCAGATAGATATTATATATCTATTGTTGAATCCAGAATGGGGAGTTTTTTGTAGGTGGGGCATAAACTTGGGTAGGGAATTGAGCCCAATTGGGGCACCCCATTTCTTTTTCTTTTCTTTTTCTTTTATTTTCTTTTCCTCTTTTATTTTCATCCTTCTCTTATGGCTTCTCATGCATGACCATTAGGTATCCCCCTTCACATGACCAAGAGAGAAAATGGGATATGGAGGGAAAGAGAGAGTAAAGGAGAAAAATAGATACAATCATGGATCACGACACGTGCTGAATCATCGTGTGGAAACCATGGACCATAGAAATAAGAGAAGTTTCTATAGATTCCAAAAAAAGGTAGGGTTTTTAAAAAAACATAGATCCCCTTAGATTTTTAATTTTCTAGTTTAAATCCCCTTTTTTAATTTCTTATGACCCCTCGTGGTATGATCTGTTGCTTATGGTGGGAAATGGGGGATTTGGGTGTTTCTAATGGTTTTCTATCTGGGAATACTCGTCTACACGGAATGTGGTTTAGGGAACACACATTGTGTGTCCTTCCTATTCAAGGAAGATTAATTTTCAAATTTACACACCATGTATGGGATTTACATGAAGTGATATTAGACTCGGTTGGGTAGCTGAGTACCCCATCTAGGTTACCTGTGTAGGTGCACATCGCCATGTAGATTACATGGCCAGACCCCGTGTGGGTTGCTCGCCATGTATCATTACATAGACAACATATATACATGTAAAAGATATGTAGGTACATAGATAGGTAACCCATGTGGGTTAAAGGTTGTGTACCAGTTCTACACACCTAATAATTGTGCTTTTACACTCCAATCACTGGTAGTACACACCCATGTGGGGCCTTGAAGGTATGCACCGTGTATTAGGGTACACACATCGTGGACTCCTCCGTTGAAACCATTTCAAGGGTTTTTCATATCTTTTCTCCCATGAGTCTTAATTGGAGCTAGGGTTAGTCCATTACGGGTATTGTGTTCATGTAGATCATCATAGTATGACCTACGAGTTGTTTTCAAAAATCGTAGGTGATGTTTCAGGAGTTTTATGAACAAATGGGATCTTCCTCTACTAATCAAATCTATTTGTCTCCTGAGAGTGACACCCTTTGATCTAAGATGATCCTCATGTTGACTCTCTTGACTAATGCCTTTATATAACATCCTTTTAGGACTTCACCATTATGATATGTTCCTTTCTAGACTAATAGGTCATAAGTCTAGTTGTTTGTGAGGATCCCTTGTATGATTCTTCTTCATATGTTTCCACCTATAGTAACCCATATAGGATGCCTCTATCTTATTTTTGTTTACAAGGGTCCCATATGGGATGTATTTTCTTACATGTTGACTTAGGGATTCCCTTATAGTATCCCTTACATGTATACCATTAAAAGGATCTAGTGAAGGATGTCTCTTCATCTTGTGTTGATTTTGGGGGGCCCTACAGGATGCCTTATCCTTTGTACAATTTCAAGAATCCCTTTTAGGATCCCTCTATTGAGTTGTTGTTCAAGGATTACATATATGATTACTCCCTTACCTTCTCAATTTAGGATCCAAAGTAAGATTCCTTCACTTATGTGTGGACCTTGAGGATCCCATGTAGGATAACTCTCCAGTGTTTTGACTTGAGGGACCCAGTTGGTGGAACGATGTTTGACTGACCCTGTGATAGTACATTAGGTTTGGATAGATATCATAGTGGGTGTCACCTTAGAACTCATTCCAATCTTTTAGTCCCATGGATATATGGTAGTAGTGGTTGGTATAGGTTTTTGGCCACCCTCACTCTTTGTTTGTACCTTCACATGTTTACTGCTGATGTAGAGATGATTACTAGAGGTGATCCATGGTTGATGGATGTTGACCCTAATGTGAGATGTCTTTATTTAACTTTGGGATTCCCATTGTGCTTTCCTGGAATCTATAATCCAATCAATATTATTTCTATATTATTGGTTTAACCATAGGTACTACCTAGGTCTTGGTTATTCAACCTATATATTTGATTATTTTATTATTAGTATTTCCAAATATTATTCATGGGATCCAGCTGTTGAGCCTATTATTATGATATATGGGAATGATGTCCCTACTAAGAATACTCCCGGATGATTCTACTATCCTAAGTGATGAAGATGATTATTCTTTACGTGGGTTTTTATATGTTGATTATGATTACGCTCTCCTCAATCTGATTATACTTTTGGATGATTACGCTCTCCCAAGTCAAAGGGATTATTACGCTCTACCTAGTCGGTTACATGATTATGGTGTTGGAAATTGAGGTTCACATTACTGGATACTCATTGATTGTTACACTCACTCTGGTGATATAAAGATTATGTTATGCCTAGTTTGAGAACTCTAGGGGTGGGCATGGAGTCTCATTGGTGTGCTCCCCTTACATCACCTAAGAGTTAGATCCTTAGGGATTATCCGAGTTTCAATGCCATGAATGCCAATAGACCGGTACCTAAGGCGCAGACTTTGGACTGTATTTAAATGGAATGAGGATCATTATTTCTTGATTAGTGACCATTTACAAGAAATCTAGATTTACTTCCCTAGAATCCTTCTTTATAGTGATTGGAGGCAGGTATGATTGAACACAAGGTTGGGATGTGTATCCTCCTATAGTGACATTTCTTTCTTAGAGACATTATTGGTGTTGGAAAAAATAGGCATTATTGATTGGGATAATAGACCTAGAGATCAAATTAATTTTACATGGATTGAGTTGTATTATTTCCACCCCAATTCCCTTTCATAGGATGTTCATGCTATCAGGATTGTGTATCCAAGTATATATTACTGATGGTTTTACATTATTTATTCACCTTACTTAGGTATATTCACATTTAGGAATATATATATAGGTATGGGACTATACAAATATATGCATACAAATATAAATATAATCTATATCACCTGACCCATTTGACCGAGATAATGGACCCATGGTTCGAATGTGGTTTCACATTATATGCTTTACTTATCTTTTTAGTTGAGTCTCAGGTAGGCTGCGCATATTGCATGAACATTCACATATGATGGTATACTTTTATGTTCATAATTGGGGTGTCCTATTATAATTATTTTCTCACCCATGTATATGCACCTCATTGTGCGTACATACCTTATGTCTAATTTTCAGGTTGAGGATGGATTTAATGGTAGATTGGGCTGAGGCCTAGAATTTCATGATTGAGAAAAGATGCTTATGTTCCTAGTTCTGATTATGCAAGTGCAATTCGAAATTATCTAGAGATCAGGTATGTGGTCTAGCTCAGAGTTAGTAGTAGGTCCTTATACTTTTATTTTGGTTTCTTTTTTTTACTCTTGTATATGTATAGTCATCCTAGTTGGTGACTAGTTACGTATGTATGACATTGTTCTTAGAGCTTTTATAGCACATTCATTTATTATTACATCATGTTCAATTATAGTTTACTAATTGCTTATGCACTCCATTTATTTTCTACTGTGTATGATACTTATCTATTTCTACTATTTTCTTACTCTAATATGAAGGAATAGTCTCTATACTATCACACCCTTCCCCTCGTTGCGTGTCAGTAGCCTCTCTCAAATGGGGAGGTTCACTTGAGACCTTGAAATGAGTAGGATTAGTGCATTGGTTTAGTTGAATCTAGGTCGGGATATTACAAAGTGGTATGAAAGTTTATCATTTACTTTGATTTACAATTTAGGATATAATAGATAGTTTTATTAGGAATGTGTTGGAAAATATGATGGATATCATACTGTTTCATCAAGAACACTTATTCTCATAAGAAGCTATGGTTTCCTGGGGTTTGGGATTGTTGTTCTGATCTATGATTTTCTAATTGAATATAATTTTCACTTTGACTGATGCACATTCTGTATAGATGTTGTGGTTTATTTTGTATGTCTGGATCTTGTACATTAGAAAGTGGTCAGGGAAGGATTTTATCTCTTGGGATACAAAGGTAAGGTGTGTATCATGCATCATATTTGTCACATAGGATACCCATCATATAGGCCTGATAGTGTCTGATTCTTAGTGATAACATTGGACAATTGTTTCAATTTCCAACAAAAAACTAAATGGTGTTTTCCCATATAAGTTTTTTATGACATTATACTCAATTGATTTGGATTACATATTTTTTTCTGATAGTAGGTGATGTGGATCTAATTTGAGATATTTGGTGGTGAGGTTGATGACTCATTCCTCATGCACGGGATGTGAAGTAACCATAGTAGGCCAACGGGGAAAATTACACTAATGTATTATACCCCTTGTGTAGTTTTTTTCTCATGTCTGGTTATTTAATGTTTCAATAACAATCTCTATACTATTTTCCATCATATATTGGAATGATATTCTATTTAATCAACCTTTTTTTGTGATTATATAATTGGATCATTGAGTACGATGTGGATCGGTACTAAGACATTTTTAGTGAATTGGAATTCGAGGGGGTGTTATCATATACATATTCATGGTGATTTTCAGTCTAGTATCTCTTCTATATTGGTATCATTATATCCAGGAAGTATTTACTTATGAGGATGTTCAGTGAGGATCGGTCCCTTGTAGGTTGTGTTGAATGTTTTGACCCTAATAGTTCATGATGATCTTTACCTTATTTAGAGAGGAATATATTTTGGACTAGGTGGTTAGACCTTATTTATAACAACCTAGGCTCATCATACATAGATATTACATCATTTTAGATGAATATATGGTATATTTCAATAAAATATGTCTGGGGACCTTAATAGTTTAATGTATTTGGAAACTTAGAAACAAAATAATCTATCCAGGTGAAATATCTTGAACATCTACCATAAATATCTCCACCTTTAGAAATTATACCTAAAACAATTCTTCATAACATCGGGAAAGGAAACATAAGAAAGGGGTGATCTCAGATGCTCATTAAGGGTAAATAATGGAAATTCATAAATATAACATGATCAAAGGGTATGGAACTTGAGCAAACATTTGAAGACCATACCCTACATATCAAAGATCATAATAAAGATTGGAATTTCATAATACATAGATCATAAGTTAATTAAGATCATAAGTCATGAAATCTTAACATAGGAATAAGGCATGGAATTTTTGTCATCCCCATAAGAATATAAAATCTTATGTCGAGGCTACCTACCAAGTCCTTTATAACATGTTAGTCTTGGGATATAACCTATGTTACTACTTTGGTCTTGGGCTAACAACCATTTTAGCCTCTTACTTTTAGTCTTAGGTTACCACCCATGTACCTTCTTGTTTTAATGATTGGGCTACAACCCATGTACCCTCTTACTTTTAGGACTGGGCTACAACCCATGTACCTTCTTGTTTTTGGACTAAGGCTAAAACCTATGTAACCTTTTACTTTTAGGATTGGGTTACTTCCTATATACCCTTTTATTTTTAGGTTTGGTCAAAAATGTTTTTACCATCTTACATTTAGGCTTGGGAAACAACCCATGTACCTTCTTGTATTTAGTCTTATACTACAACTCTTGTACCCTTTGATCTCATATACAACTTATCATTACCCAATACATTGGAGGGAGATATAGGTACCACCCATATCATAATAAATTCATTCATATACGTGGCACGATATAATCAATGAAAATTTATAGGGTTCAAAATAACTTTAGGAAAGCATAACCTGCGAAAAAAAGTTTTTTCAAAAGTCTAAAACTTGTGGAAGTGAAATTAGTTTCTTAATCATCATTCCATAAAATATTAAACCATTCAATAAATAATTTGAATGTAATATTTGGATCATTTCCTAGAAGGGCATGAGTAGCAATAACAAATGTTATATTACATGGAAAATAACATGGAAGGATATTTTAAAAACATTTATTGAGGTAAATTTCCTTTCTTATTTCAAAAATACTCTTTAAAACATAAAACATGAAAAAATATATTTTCCTTAAAAACCTATAAAATATTATCAATCCTTTTGAAAACCATTTTTCTTAAAAAAATTATAAGAGAATCTTCAAAACATTTTGAAAATAATATTCCTTATAAACTTATAACAGAATGTTGAAAACCTTGGGAAATTATTTTCCTTAAAAACTTATAAAATAATCTTGAAATCCTTTTCAAAAACATTTTCCTTAAAAACATATAAAATAATCTTGACAACCATTTGAAAAAATTCTCCTTAAAAACATATAAAAGAATCTTGAAAGATATTTAAGAACTGTTTCCTTAAAAATCTATTTTTAAAAAATCATAATAAAATAACCTTTTAAACATGAAAATATATCTTCAAATAATTTATGGCGGGTAAATCCATACATGTCGTACAAGGTAAAAAGAATATTTCTTTAACACAATATAAATTTTAGAAAAATGCCTCTTTCAGTTAGAGAAAACAATATTTTTTAAAAAACATTGATAAAAGAAGATAAGGGGGAAATTTTATTTAAATAATTTAGGAAAATAGTAAAATATTCTTGGAAACCCTTTTTAGAAAGCATTTTTTTAAGGAATATAGAATTTCAACCAAAGAGAGGGTAGAGTCAGGATTTCTTAAAAGTAATTTCCAAACTATATTATATACCAAAGAGTTAATAGATAGTACCAGTAAATGAATATATCATTATTAACAAGTCGAGATTAAATTTCAGAAATTTTCTTAAAATATGGGTTATAATATTTCATCAAAGTAAGCGTAAACATAAACAATCTTGAAAATTGATGATATTTGTTCAATAAACTCTTATCATTTGGTAACATGGGTTAACACTATCCGTGTAATAAAAATAAATTAAATGATTATTATAATATCATTAAAATATGGACTTTCATGATATATCATATAATATTTAATTAAATACACATTAATATATATTTATGTTCATTAAAAAACATGAGTCCTGAAGAAGGAAAATTGAGACAAAGATATTTTACCAATTTGGTATCTTTTGAAACATAAAACCCATGAAATAAAGGTCACATAATAAATATTTAAATGGACAGAAATTTAAATATAAGAAAAATATAATACATATATGGGAATTATAAACACCGCACAAAAGGAATGGGCAGTTAATAAAGCATGTATCTCATGGAAATAAAAAGTGAGACAAGATCCCTTTACCTAGTGTCTCGACTCCCATCATACTCATTCAAACCACATATATAATAAATATAAATTTATTATATATATTTTAAGTAAAAATATTGTTACATATAATACAATATATTGTTTTATTATGACCTTATATTACACTATTTTTAACAATCATATGTTAATGTTTCACTTCGAGTAATCCCTACTTTCTTCTTTGCATGTGTCTTAATTTTCTACATATTCGGTCCTTATGCATATATAATGATTCAATAATTTAAAAAATGATATAAATATCATTTATATTCATTATATTTTTATTATAATAATCTATATAATATATAAAGATGAAATTAAATACACAATTTATGGAGATGGTAAGTCGTACGTATACAGGAACGTTGTTTCTGTTTTTATTGTCATATTTAAAGAAAGAATGAAAATGAACACTATGTATATATGTAAAAATATAATTATAGTAGAATTATAATGTTATATATATTATATAAGTTCACTAAACCCATCCCCAATACATTCCATGTAGTGTGGGAATAAATCACATCACTTTGAGGGGGTGGTAGTCCACACTTCCTCAAAAACAATATCATATTTACACCAAATGGAAAGTAAAAAAAGACATGTGTTGTAAATGAATAAAGAAGATTATATACATAATAAAGATAGTATTTAACATATATAAAAATATTTTCCATCTTAATTTCCACCATTAGAGGCTGTAAATGAAAAATAAACCATTGTCATTTAGTGAGTCGGCAGTTCGCCATTCAAGTAAATAGTATGTATGTTACACACTTGATAGAGGTGTGCCTAATTGTAGTTGAAAACCTTAGAAAATAAAATTTAATAAGAAATTAAGGTTTTAGGGTTTATAAACCTTGGTTTTTTTATACAATCATGGAATAAATAGAGTGGAGTGGGTGGAGAAGGAGAATAAAACAAAGGATCTTGAGAGAAGGTGTTACCTCTTAATCGGGTAACTCTTTTTGGTTTGTGCCAAAAGGATTCCTTAGAAGACTTTATACCAAAATAGAGGATTAATGGAGTAAGGGAGGGATTTTTTAATGTTTATTTGGAATTTCTTGGTCGATCCTATGTGGGTTTAAATGTGTGAACAAGGAGAGGTGGTGGCCTTTTATTAGGAATGATGAGTGGCACTCTTATAGATATTTGAAGAGGGAAATCCACCCATGTTTTTCATGTTTCAAGTGGATAAAATAACAATACTAAGTAGATAAAAGTGAGTATAGCTTAAATATATTACCAGAAAATGTATTTTCAAAAAGTGTATTGGTCGTTTTGGGCCTTAAGGTTATGGTTTGGTCCCTTATTAAGCTTAATTTAACCTTAATCGATGTAATTAATTTCAATCACTTTCACTAATATTTTTTTCCAAAACTAAGTTGAAATTATTATGATTTAAAAATTATTCTGATTCCAAATAAGAAATATATTTTTCCAAATTCTAATCACATAATTGGAAGAAATTAATTCTAAATTAATTAAACAATTGGGTCGGCAATTAATGTTTTTAAAGTAAAAACATTCAAGTGTTTGTAATTTTTTTATATCCAATTTAAATGTGAAATGGAGATCAACGACCTAAATATTATAAAATGATAAATATATTATCTAATTAAAATTTGAAACCAATTTAAAATACATTTTATTCTTATAAATAAATTATATGGAAAAATAGTTTTGAACTAACATTCTATATTTTTAACTATACAATAAAAATGAAACCTTACAAAAAAATGATAACAAATTATCCTTGCATAATTTTTATGTTATTATTTTAAATATGAAGTTTACATTTACATATGAATTCTATTAAAGTTAAAAAATTTGGATTTAAAAAGGGTTCTTTATAAAAAAAGGTAAAACTACATTTATAAAAAATATGCATTTTTAAGCATAAAATTAGGTTTGTTCTTTATCTTATCTCCATAAAATATATTTAATGAATATAAAAAATATTTGATTGAATATATAACATATATATTAAATTAATATCACTCACTAATTATATTTAATTTAATTTTTTAGGGTAAAACATCTATGTGACCATAAAAATAATAATATTTCCTTTTTTATTCAATTAGTCTTCATATTCATTTATAATTAACCAGTAACCTATGAATTCATATTAAATTGTGAAAACCATATATTTTCATAAATTATTTAATACTATTCATAACATCTAATTTAATGTCTAGTTTAAATCTTTTTATATTAAATAATCATATTTTAATAATATATTATTGTTTAGTAAACCGTGGTCTAGGGTGTTACACAATCCATCGAGGAAAGTCATTATTTTTTATAATGAAAGGTTAAATTAGAGTTTCGCGTAGAGAAAGATAAATTTTATGTTATGTGTAGTGTAAAATTTACTTGGATTTCATATAATGCATTCCAAATATAGTTCATTAATATAAAATAAACTATCTTCAGTGTCGCGTGAATTGAAATATATATATAAAAATATTAAATTAATTCAAAAAATAATTCAAAAAATCTCAAAGTGTTACATTCCACCCCCATTAAAGTGAATTTATTACTCAAAATTCATTTGGGTTATAAATGGTTTAATACATTATAGTTTCATTCATAGAAACCCACATCCTAAAAATGAATATTAAAACATCCCTTAAAATACGAATGTTGGAACAATAATGGTCACCCAAAGTAACATAGATCTAGGTTTCCATATAGGGGAATATAGGTAAGTACTAAAAACATGGACATGGGAGAAAAATATATCTATCAAGTTCAGATAGATAGTGATATAGAACAAGGTCATGAGATATTTAAAAATTAGAAAGCTATATATATATGATGAACTAAGGTACAATCTGATTCCTTGGAAATGGAGGTACACTTTTCACAAAAATTATTCAAATAAGGTAAAATATGATTCCTTATAAATGGAGTTACTAGGATTATATTTTTTGTTTCAATATCCTTTCCTTAAATTTGAAGAATTATCATGAAAAGATATACTTGCATGATTTTAGGACAATGTCACCCTTTGTTGTTCATTAGTTCACTTCACCTCTATCTTTAAAAATGATGGAAAATTTTTCATTCCTGAAGTACTAACAGATCATGAGATCAATGATATGCCATCTCATTTTTCACCAGTTGTAATCTAATCAAAGTCATTTGAATAGGATATCCAATATGCATAAATCATTATTTGGAGAGATAAAAGTTTAATCTTATTAACTTCATCTGATGCTTATCTTAAACATTCCACAAATGGTTAAACTTATAACCATTCAAAAAGATAAAAATTAAAATAATTGGGAATAGTTTGATGAAATAGTATTAACATTGATCCCCCATATATCACAATGTACCACTTGGTGGTCACATTTAAAACAAGTGAATACCCTCATCGTATATTCCCTTAAAACATTGTAACAATCTTACTTACTCTAAATCCTTTTTTGGGAAACATGAATGCTTCCTAATTCTAATTTTTACTATATATATCTTTTAAATCCATTAATTTGTATACTTTATCCTTAATGACATACAAAACGTTTTCAATAATCAGTTCCAGGGTAATCTGTACCATCCAATTTACTTATTCATATCTAGTATATATTTATCCAATCATCATTATCTCTACATCAGACATTAATTAAGCGTTACCTTACCTTAATAAAAATATCTCATTTCAATGATATCAATATACCATGTATTCATCACCATTAAACAAGTTATTTTCATTCCTTAATGAAAACTTATTCTAAAAATAATTATATATTTCGTGATTCATATAACATAATCTCTAAATTCCAAAACATAAATACTTCATTCATCCAACATTTTTCATAAACCATTACTCAGGCTTCGTCAATTTATTCCTTAATACCTCTTTCCGAGAATATGAAATATTGATCATGTATTAAGTTTCTTCAACCTCAATCTAATCATGATTCTTATTTTTAATATAAATAACACTGGAAGAATATCACATACCTTTCACATGTTGTTTGCGGTCTCTTTATCTTCATAGTATAACCAATAGATATACCACCTTCATGATTCTCAATTTGAGATTTCCACTTGGGAAATCAATTCACATAATTCCATACATTCTACATCTAAAACATTAAATACTAACCATGTCACTTATATTTCTCTCTATTTATTAAAACAAGAATGAAAAGTGTGAGAAACATTTATCATATTAGGATACCATATAATCATGAAATTTTTCTTATAGGTTACCTAAATCATAGATGTTACTTAGATAATCTATGAAACCTTTTTTTATCATAGGTTATCTATATTCATCCTCTATTTAAATCCTTTATGATGGTTCTTAATGATCTTGTGAATTCCCAAAGCATATCCCCCAAGAGTGTCAAACCAGGTGTGTAGAAAGGCACATTGTTGTGTACCAAATTAACCTGAGTCAAGCCTAGGACATCTTGTAAAAGTTATTACCCCTAGGTATATATGTTCTAGATCCACTTATACTTGTAATATCTTGATATGTATATATTTCTAGGAAACCACTCACTCTATCCTTTACCAAAATTCCATTACATTTTCCTAAATGTGGACTCATCCTTATATTTATCCTTAGAGACATCCCTAGACATATACATCAAAATATACCTAGGGATATCCGAACATTTTTATCATACTAGTTTCTATAGGTTGACTAATCATTTCATTTTATACTAACTATAAAGAACTAGTTTTAACATACAAGGATATTAGATCATTTTAGATGAATATTCAGTACATTTAAAAAAATACATTCCTAGGGACTATAATAGTTTACTATCATTGGAAACATGGAAACAAAGTATTCTATACTAGTGAAGATATTAAATATCTCTCATAAATATCTCCACCTTTAGTACTTATACCTAAACCCATTATTCATAACTTGTGGAATGAAGTCATAAGAAATGGGTGAGCTCAGATGCTTAGTAAGTGTAAATAAAGGAAATGTGTAAGCATAACATATACAAAGGGTATGGAACATGAGCATAAAATTTGATATTTATACCCTCTATATTAGATATCATAAAAAATATTGGGATTTAAAAATACATAGATCATAAGATAATTAAGATCATAAGTCATGAAAGCATAATATAGGAATAAGACATGGAATTTGTGGCATGCACATAAGAATAGGAAATATTATGTCAAGGCTACCAACCAAGTCATTTATAACATGATAGGATTGGGCTATGACCCATGTACCTACTTTGGTCTTAGGATAAAAACTTGTATACCCTTTTACTTTTAGACTCGAGCTACAACCCTTGTACCTTCTTGCTTTCAGGATTAGGATACAACTTGTGTACCCTCTTAGTTTTAGGCTTGAGATATAACCCTTGTACCATTTTGTTTTTAGGATTGGGCTACAACCATTGTACCCTCTTACTTTTAGGATTGGTCTACAACCTATGTATCTTCTTGTTTCTGGGATTGGGCTACAATCTGTGTACCCTCTCACTTTTAGGCTTTCACTACAACCCATATACCTTCTTGTTTTCAAGCATGGGCTATAACCCGTGTACCCTTTGAGCTCATCTACAAATTATTATTACCCAATTCATTGGAGTGAGATATAAGTATCACCAATCTCATAATAAATCATTTCATACATGTGCCACAAGATAATAAAATTTATATCATATCATGAACTAAAAAAGGGATAGGTTTTATAAAAATTAAATCATATCCCATGAAATCAAATGGGTATCATTAATATTTCGTCAAATCATGACATATGAAAATAGATAGGTTTTATAATCACATAAGTATAAAATAAACCATGAAAAGAAGTGGGTTTCAAAAGCATAAAACCATTGGAAGTGAAATGAGTGTCTTAAGAATCATTCCATCAAAACATAAACCATTCAAGAAGTAATATTAATTAACCCTATAGATAATTTTATAAAAGGGCATGAATAACATCAATGAATGTTATATTAGATGGAAAATAACTTTTAAGGATATTTTTAAAACCTTTATTGAGGTAAATATCATTTTTTTCTTTGAAAAAGACTCTTTAAAAAATTAAACCTTTTGAAACATTTTACCTTAAAAACTTAAAAAATAATATTGAAACCCTTTTGAAAAATATTTTCCTTAGAAACTTATAAAGTATCTAGAAAACATTTTGAAAAATCATTTTCCTTAAAAAATATATAATATGCTTGAAAACCTCTCGAAATCAATTTTCCTTAAAAACATATAAAAGAAACTTGAAAACAGTTTTTCTTACTATTTTATAAAAGAATCTTGAAAACCTTTTGAAAACCATTTTCCTTAAAAACTTATAAAATAAGCCTAAAATCATTTTGAAAACCATTTTGTTGAAAATATATTTTAAAAAAACTTCATAATAATTAACATTTTATACATTAAAATAAATCATCAAATAATTGACGGTGGGTAAATCCATACATGTCGTACGAGGAAGAAAGTACATTCTTTTTTCACGATAAAGATGTTATAAAAATTCCTTATCTATAAAGAGATAAGAATTATCATTTGAAGAAATTAATAAAAGATAAAAAAATGGTAAAAATTTATTTTAAATATTTTATTAGTATAGTATAGTATTATTGGAAGCCCTTTTGAGAGAAAATTGTTTTTAAGGAACACATATTTCCAACCAAAGAGAGGGTATAGTTGAGATTTCTTAAAAATACATTCATAACTATATTATGTAACAATGAGTTGAAAGATGGTACCAATACATGAATATATCATTAATAACCAGATGAGAATAAATTTCATGAATTTTCTTGAGAGATTTTTTATAAGATTTCATTAAATAAAACATAAACATAAATAATCTTGAAAGTCAATGAGATTGTTTCAATAAACTCTTATCACTTGGTAACTTGGGATCATACTCTCCATATAAGAAAAGGAAATTAAATGAAACGTAAAATATCCTGAAAATATGTATATTCATTATATATCATATTAAATGTATTTATATACCACTCAAAATTAATTTAATCTCATAACAGAACATGAATCTCAAAGAAGGAAAATTAGGACAAAATTATTTTACCGATTTTATAACTTTTGAAACTTAAACTCTCTAAAATAAAGGTAATAAAATAGATATGTATATACCCATAAATTTAACAATAAGTAATATTTAATACATCCAATTTAAGTACACACACCACAAAATTTGAATGTGTGGTGAATAAACAATGTACCTCATAGAAATAAAACGGGAGATGAAATCCCCTTACCTTGTGTCTTAACACTCATAATACTTGTTTAAACCACATTTATAATAAATATAAATTTATTATATGTATTTTATATAACCATATTATTATATCTAGTACCATATATGGTTTTATTATGACCTTATATTACCTTCTTATTAACAACCCTATGTTAAAGTTTCAATTTCGGTATTATCTGCTTTGTTCTTCGCATGTGTCTTAATTTTTTATATCATCGATCATTATACTTATATCATGATTACATAATTTAAACCATGAAATAAATATAATTTATATTTATTATATTTGAACTATAATATTATATATAAAATAGAAGTATGAAATGAAATACACTGTTCTTGGAGATGGTATGTCGTACGTACGAATGAACATTATTTCTGATTTTATTATCATATTGAAAGAAAGAAAGAAAATGATCTATATTTATATATGTATATAATATCATTAAATTATAATTATAATGTTACATATATCATATAAGTTCACTAAACCTATCCTTAATACATTCCATGTAGTGTGTGAATGAATCCCATCACTTTGAGGGGGTGCTAGTTCACACTTCCTCAAACAAAATTACCGTATTTACACCAAATTGAAAGTAAAAAATATATGGGTTTTAAAAAGAATATATAATCTTAACGATATAATAAATATCATATATAAACATATATAAACATATTTTTCATCATAATTTTAACCATGAAATATGGTAAAGTAAAAAATTAACAATCATCATTTAGTGAGGTTGTAGTTCACCGTACACGTAAACAGTATGTTCATTACCCATTAGATGGAGGTGTGAGTAAATATTGGAAGAGATAATTCCTCCCATGTTTTTCATATTTCATTTAGATCTAATAATTATCCAAAATCGTAAAATGTAGGATAGGGTTGAGATATTGTCAGTAAATGGATTTTGGAAAAGTGTATAGGTTTTTTTTGGGCCATAAGGTTATGGTTTTGTCCCTTATTTACCTTAATTTAACTTTAATCGATGTAATTAATTTTATTCACCTTCACTAATCTATTTGGAAAAAACTTTTTTTACCTTATTATATATTATAAATTATTATTATTCCAAATATATAACCCTTTTTTCCATATTCTAATCAAATAATTGGAAATAATTAATTTAAAAGTAATCTCATAGTTGGGTCGACAATGAGGGTTTCTAAAGTAAAAACATTCAAAAAATTAGTATGTTTTCATATACCATTTTAATGTGAAATATATCTAAATGAACTAAATTTTATTAATTGATAAAAATATTTTCTTATTAAAATTTTATACCAGTTTAAAATGTAATTTAATCTCATAAATAAATTAGATGAAAATGCAGTTTTGAACTAAAATTCATTATTTTTTTACTGTTCAATAAAAATGAAACCTTATAAGAAAATACAAAAAAAATTATCCTTACCTAATTTTTATGTTTCACATTCATAGATGAAGTTTATTTAGACATATTAAGTCTATAAAAGTTCCAACATTTTGATTTAAAATGTGTTCTCTATTAAAAGGCGGTAAAACTACATTTATAAAAACTAAATGATTTTAAGCAAAAAATTGGGTTTGTTATTTATCTTATGTCTATAAAATATTTTGAATGAATATAAAAAATATTTAATTACATATATAAAAAATACTTTAAATTAGTATCACTTTATAATTGTATTTAATTTTATTTAATAGTGTAAAATAGCCTTGTGACCATAAAAATAATAATGTTACCTTTTTTATTCAATCAGCTTTCATATTCATTTAAAATTAATTAGTAACCGATGAATTCATATTATATTTTTTAAACCATATATTTTCATAAATTAGTTAATATTAATCATAACCTCTAATTTAAAATCTATGTCATATCATATTAAATAAACCTATTTTATTAATATATTATCGTTCGGTAAACCTCGGACTTGCATGTTATGGAAAGCATTGAGGGAAAGTCATTATTGAATATAATGCAAGATAACCTAGATGTTTCTTGTAGGGAAATCAAAAGTTTATGTTGCTTTTAGTGCACAATTAACTTTGTGTTGTGTATAACTCAATACAACAATAGAGTTTTAATATAAAATAAAATATATTCAATGTTGGGTGAAATAAAAAAAAATTAAATTTATTTGAAGAAAAAAATAAATCACAAAATCCCGAGATGTTACATTGTGACCCAATTATAAGACCAACTCAGTAAGGCTAGGTTTGTGACCTTGGGGGCCTTAGTTTTAACTCATACCCTTAAAGGTTAACATTCATTTTGATCAAGGGAAACCTACGTGAGATGTTGGAATAAGTCTATGAATGCTTTTTTAGGCAATGATCTTGGTTATATTATTGTTTGTAATTTATTCATGGTTAGTGCTCAGGTTTTTTGATATATGAATTTTGATGTATACATCTTTTGACAAGCTCCCAGGGTGATTTGGTATCAAGACTGGATTTTACAAGTAGAACTATTTGGGTGGTTGGCCATGTGAATCAGTGTTTCCACTATTGCTAATGTATTCATATCATAGTTAGACGCACGTGAATGAAATGACACTAAGTGATGGGAAGTCATAGAAGATATCATGTCATAGGTGAGGTTTATAATTTTGAAGAGGATTTGCAATGGATCTTATGGATTAATGAGACAAATGTGTCGTGTGGAACAGTCAACTTAGACTTGTGTTAGATAACTCGTATGAGCATGAGTTGGATGATAATGGTATGAACTAGTTATAAATGGTTCCATTTAAAACCATAAATTGCTAAGAGACGATATCTGAGCTGAGTACTGATGAATTAAAGACATTTCATGGGCATGGTTTCCCATGATTTGTGGTTGAATGATTAATGTACCTCCATGGTAGAGGTGGCATCAGGAATAAATTGGGTACTGGGAGATAGTTGACCGATGGATGAACCTAGACATGTGTTGTTGGTACAATTGGTGTTAGGTGTTGGTTAAATTCAAGTTATCCTATTTGTGGTGAGTGTGGATTGGATAGAGATGTACACTCATTTTTAGGGAATCTTAGTGGTTAGATATCGTCATGCTCTATATTTACATTGTCTTGAGTTTTCTGAGAGATATCTGGCCCTACATAGATCTTATTTTATTTTAAATTTCATTCATGGTTGGTTGGTGAAATCTATTGAGGTTGTGCTTGAGGATAGGTATAAGGTAATCCATATGGTTGGGAGAGGACCATTGTATATTTGATAGTTTTGATCCTCATTTTTCATTTTAATTCAACATTTTCCAAGAGTCTTTGAGCTTAGGGTTTGGTTTTTATAGATGATGATAAGTGTATTCCTATGGTGGGGAGTACCAGATCAGTAATAGTTTAACAACTTCTATGTAGGAGATAGATGTTGATTCTATGAGACTGGTTATTGGATAGGAAAGATATATTTTTTGTGTAGAGGCTTAGGGTGAGATCATGAATACTAGTCTTACTACCAGATATCTCATGGTCAATAAGGTTTATGGTGGTTAGGATGTAATGACCGGTGTTTTTTCAGACTATAATTTTGTTCAAAAATTTGATTTTTTTATTTTATATTCTTGTAAGGGATAAAATGGACTTCTCTCCAAGAATATCATCTCAGATAACTTTTTTTACTACAATGTTGGTCCCAGTATAGGGTTTTTACCACATGTTAGTAGTTTTTCATAATTGTGATCCATTTAATTTCTGTAGAATAATTAATATTTATTATTTGATAAATTAAATATTAAATTATTCTTGGATGTTCATTTGGTCATAAATTTTTTACAGGGAATCATATTGAGACTTTTTCTTTGATTTTGAGTCTGTAATGGGAATTTTTTAATAGGATGGGCATAAACTCATGTCTAGTGCCGAAGCTGATCACCCTATTATTTTTCTTTCCTTTTTCTTTTCTTTTCTTTTCTTCATTCTCCATTGTCTTCACACACACTCCCCCTTCAGGTCACACTTCACAAAACCGATAGACCAAACATGAGAGGTATATAAGGGGTAGAATGAGGTTCCACCATGGAACTCGGGAAACACTAAATCATCATAAGGAAACTATGGACCACAGAAATGGGTGAAGCTTTAGAAACATCCCCCCAGAGGTTGGACATTTTTATATTTCTCCATATACCCCATAGATTTTCCAATTTCTAGTTTAAATCCCCTTTTATACTTTCTTATGACCCCTCATAGTTAGATCCATTGTTTGTGAGGATAAAATTGGGGTTTTAGGAATTTATAATGATTTTCCATTAGGTAAAACCTGTTTACACAATGTGTGGTTTAGGGAATACACGTCATGTGTTCCCCTACTCTAGGAAGATAATATTTCTAATGTACATTCCATGTGTTGGATTTAAATGCCATATACTGATACTCATCTGTGTAGCCATATACCCAAACTAAGATGCATGTGTAGGGTCACATGGCTTTATAGATTACATGGTCAGACCTCATACGAGTTTCACATCTTGTATTAATACATGACCAACATATGTACATGTCCATTCCATGTGAAGTACATGGGTAGGTAACCCGTATGGGTTTCAATCCATATATATACTCTACACTCTATATAGAGATGATTTTATACACAAAGTATAGGCAGAATTACATGCCTAGGTGGTTCCTTGAGGGTACACACCACGTACTAGGGTACAAATTCCATGAACTCCTCCTTTTATACCCTTTCTAGGGTTTTTCATATCTTTCACCCATGAGTAAAAAATGGACCCATGAGTATTCCATCATTAGTATCTATTCATGTATATCATGGTGGTAAGATCCATGAGGTGTTTTGAGGACTCCTAGGTGGAATTTATGTCATTTATTAAAGGGATAGGTTCTTCCTCTAGTAATTGAATCCAGTTGTCTCCTGAGAGTTAGACCCTTTGATCTAAGATAAGTCATGAGCTATCAATCATTAATTATTACATCATATATCTTCCTTTTTAGGAAGTATACCTTATGATACATTCCTTTTTGGACTAATAGGTTGTGAGTTTAGTTGTTTTTAAGGATCCCTTGTAGGATTCATCTTCTTAAATTTTGAACATGATGATTCCCTTAAGGATGCCACTAACTTCTTCCTGTTACCAAGGGTCCCCTATGGGATTCCTTTGATTACATGTTGACCTAGGTAATCCCTTGTAGGATCCCTTTCCAATATACCATTTTGTGGTTCTCGTGAAGGATTCTTATGCTTCTTGTGTTTCTTTTCAGCGTCCCATGCAGGATGCCTAATCTTTTGTACCATTGTAAGGATCCCTTGTGGGATGCCTATATTGACTTTTCATTTAATTATTCCATGTAGGATTCTTCCTATAACTTCTTAGCTGAGGAACTTGAGTTAGATTCCTTCACTTATATGTGTACATGGAGGATCCCATGTAGGATTCCCCACTAGTGTTTTGGCTTGAGGGGCCCATGTGGGTTCTCTGATGTTTGATAGACCCTGATCTAGCACATCATGTTTGGGTAAAGATGGTAGTGGGTGTCACATTAGATCTTTTTCTAAACTTATAAGACCATGGGGTTGTATCAATAGTGGTGGGTTTAGGCATTATGATACCCTCAATGGTTTTTATACTTTCACATGTTTACAATTTATGCATTGATGAATAACATAGGTGATTCCTAGTTAGTTGTTGTTGAGCTACATGAGGCGACTTTCTTTCCCTTCGGTATTCCCATATACGCTTTCCAAGGATCTTGCTTCTAATTACAATTATTTTTAATCATTGAAATAACCATAGGTAATACTTGGAACTTGGATGTTGAGCCTATATATTTTATTATTTTATTTTTGGTTTTTCCAGAGGTGCTTACTCAGATCCAGCCGTTGAGCCTATGATTATGGTATACCGACATGAGGTCCCTAGTAATAATAATTAGGGATGATTCCACTCTCCCGAGTGATGAATATGATTCCCCTCCCCTCAATTTTTTATATTTTTAAGATTATTATTCCCTCCTTGATCTAATTATAATCATGAATGATTACACTCCCCCGAGTCATAGGGATGATTATACTCTGCCTGATCATTTACTCGATCGTGGTGTTGGACATAGAGTTTCACATCGTTGGATACTCATTAATGGTTATACTATATCAAGTGGTAGATGTGATTATGCTTTCCTTTATTAGATACCACTTGGTGTGGTCATGGAATCTCACAAGTGATCTCTCCTTACAACACCTAATGGAAAGACCCTTATGGATTATCCAAGCTGCACTGTTGGGACCGCCTATGGATCGAGACCTAGGGTTCAGACATTGGACTGTATTTACATGGAATGAGTAGAATGACATCCAGTTCAGTGATGAATAATATTATTTCTATATATACCTCCCTATATTCCATATTTATAGTGATTATAGGTGAGTACATGTGAAACCAAGGTTCGGACCGGTATCCCCCAGAGGTGACAAAGCATGCTTATAGACATTTTCATCTCTAGTCAAAGTAGGTATTATTGATTGTAATTATGGAACTAGTGATTTACATAATTATACACTACTTGAGTGGCATGAAGTCCATCTCAATTCCCTTATATAGTATTTCATGATTATTGGGATTATGTACCCAAGGATCAATTTATTATGGTTCAACATTATTTCATCCCCTTACTTAGTTATATTTATAATTGTGTGTATATGTATAGGTATATTACTATACACATAGATATGCATATAAATATCAAAATACATGATATCACATGACACATCAGATTAGGATCATGGACCCAGGTCTTGAATATAGTTTCACATTATAATATTTACATATCTTCTCAGTTGTTTCTTGTTTAGTCTAAGAATATTATGTGAGCATGAAATTTTGATAGTAGAATTATAGTTCCATATTTAGTGTAGCCTAGTAATATTATATTATCACTCATATATGTGCACCACAGTGTGCATACAGACCTAATGCATACTTTTTAGGTTGATCATGTATTTAATGTTAGATAGGGTTGAGGCCTAGAGTTTCATGATCAAGTGGAGTTTCTCATGTGGGTACTTTTTATCAGGTTAGTGCAGTTCAATAGTGTCTGGACACTAGGTATGTGATCTGTCTCAGAGTTAGTAGTAGATCCCTATATTTTTTTTGTTTCTTTTTTTACCCTTATATATATGTGGTAAATTCATTGGGTGATGAGTGTTGTATGTATGATAGAGTTATTAGAGATTTTATAGCATTTTAATTTATTATTACAGCATGTTCTATTTTATTTTATTTCTTGCTTTTGTGCTCTATTTATCTACTGATATGTATGATACTTGGTTATTTACACTATTTTATTACATTAGAATAAAGAAATAGTCTCCACACTATCACACCCAAGGACCTCATTGCTAGTTGGCAGCCTCCATCATATGGGGAGGTGTGCTTGAGGCCTCATAACGAACCAAATTGGTGCACCGGTTTAGTTGAATCTGGGTTGGGATGTTACATTATAGAAGCCTTTTATTACCCCTACTAGAACCATGATGTGAAATGAGCATCCCTATAATAAAAAATAGTATGAGGTATCACGTGTAGGGATATATTCTCAAGGATATATAATATCCCAAACTTATCCACTGAGAATGTCTCTTTGATATGTATGTAGTGAGAGACCATTGTGAACCTATTGACGATCACCCATACTACATCACTACCTACATGGGATATCATTAATCTAGTCACAAAATTCATAGTGACATCATCCCATTTCCACTCAATAATGGGTAATGACTATAAAATACCTACTTGTAATAGGTGTTATACATTCGCCTAATGACAGGTGGAACACCGAGTAACAAAACTAGTTATCTCCCTTTTCATCCTTGTCCACTAGTATTATCGGTGTAAGTCATGAAACATCTTGGTAAGACTGGGATGTAATGCCTAAGAATAATCAGGAGAATCTTCCATCAATTCCTCCCAAATATCCATAGTAACCTAGATGCTTCCATAAATTAAGAAGATATCATACCCCTTGACAACCCAACCAAGAGGCAGGTCATTGCCGAAACAATCTTCCGTACGACTAAGCCCTCGTGATCTTATAGTTGTATCGTCTTTACTTTAAAAGTGAATAATTCACTGATAAAGATGTAACTATAGACTAGCCACGATGGTTCTGAACCTCTAATTGCATCTTAGTAAATATATTTATAAACTACCAATCATTATTGGTCTCTAAAACTACATGTGTTTGATTCCTCTTCTTAAAAACATCCACTACAACATTACCCTTACCAGTAATATAGTGAAGATCAAAATCAAAGGATTGTAGGTATTCAACCCACCTTCTCTAGATGAGTTTCAAGTCATGATACATGAAAAAATATATATAGGGCTTTTTTGGTCTGTATACAAAAAAAATTCTCTCCCAGTAGGTAATGCCTCTAATAACACAATGCATGAACTACAGCTGCCAACTTGAGATCATGAGTCTGGTAAATCTTCTCATATGGTCTTAGTTGTCGGGACTTGTATGCAATTATTTTATTATTCTACAACATAAATTCTTCTATCTTTATACCTAATTCATCACAATTAATTGTATAAATTGTTTCTATCACTTGAAAAGTTTATATCAATCTAGAAGTCAATCTCCCTTTCAACTCTTGAAAGGTTGTCTCTTAGGATTCATAAAATATAAACATTATAACCATATTATTAAATATTATAAGAGATGTTTTTAGGAATAAAAATTATTTAAAAAAGTTCCTATAATTACCTTATATCCCCAAGAAACTAAATGTATTAAAAACAATATTGGGATGCTCCCAGGTAACTACATATCTCACCTTCCGTGGGTCAACTTATACTTCTTCCTGTAAGATAAGGTGACCAAGGAAGTGTAGCCTATCATTCCAAAAGTGGAATTTAGTTAAATTATCATAAAACTAGATTTATTTCATTTTATTCTAAATAATATCAAGATTTTTTTCAAAGTTGTTTCGAGTATAATATTTCACCAATTTGTCTTCTATAAATACTACCAAAAATAAATCCAAATATGAGTGGAAACTTTGATTAATCATATCCATGAAAAAGGCTAGAACATTCATGAAATAAAATGTCATAACTAGATACTCATAAATACCATACCTAATATTGAATGTTTTATAAGGTATATTCAATGTTCTAACACATACCTGGTGATATCCTAACCTCAAAACAATCTTTAAGAAAACATGATCTCATCGATGCTGATAAAAGATGTCATCTATTCAAGGAAAAGGATATCGGTTCTCTACAGTAATCTGATTCAAATTGTATTAACCCACACAAATACTATGTTATATCTCCATATTGTTAGTGAAAAGGATTGGTGAACCTTAGGGAGAAGTACTGGGCCTTATAAAACCATTAGCTTCTAAGTCCTCTAGATGTCTTTTAAGCTCCTATAAATTAGTAGTGGTAATTCTATAAGGAGGCATAAATATTACTAGAACTCCTGGAACTAGATCAATAGGGAACTCCACATCCTCTTTATAAAGTAAACTAGAAATTTCATTTGGAAATACATCCTTGAAAGGATCTACTACAGGAGGGGAATCAGTCTGATGTATTTCCATATCATCCATATAAAGGCTAGTAATATGTCATATCACACCACCCATCCCATGATGATATGGTATATATCTACCTTCATGGATATCCCATTCAACATTTTAAACATAAGTACCACCCTTTTGTGATGTAAATGATACCATCTGGCAATATAAATATATGTAGTCATGATAAGGAACTAAACATTCAATCCTGAGAATAATGTCAAAACCCAAAATCTAAAGGATGAGTGAGTTCCACAGAAAAAGATAGCCACCTTTATCAAGGGGTAACTCTTTACACGAGCATAAAATTTCTAATAATCTACCCAAATAAGTATCAAGGGTTATAAACCAACAAAATTACTAAATTTTGATATAATTATTTCTATAATAGGCACAAAAATAAATGAATTTGAACCCCCTGTGTCAAAAAAAGTTACTAAGGTAGATGATACTAAAATTGTACCTCAAACTATCATTGTTTTGGGACTCTATTCCCATGAAACATGTTTCACTACATTAAATGGATCATTCTTTGGCCCTTAGATACAATATGACTTCCTTGAGAAGGGATTATCAATTGAAGCTATGAAACTGGTGTTTGAATCCCCTAGCTATGGCCACCTCCTCATCTAGTCCATCCAAGTTTACTCCATATCTCTAATGAACTAAGATTAACATTTGTGGATATTAAATCATTGTAGATTAATATTCTACACATTAAAAATCCTGATGAATATAATAGTCGAGTGTCTTTGGAAACATGGAACACATTCTTATAACTTGGTGGAAGATATTCAATGCTTCCCACAAATATCTTCTCATTTAGCACTCTAACCTAAAACCTTTCTTTATAACCCGTGGAAAGGAAACCTATGAAAGGGTGAGCTTAGATTCTCATAAAGGATATATAATGGAAATGTGTATACATAATCATTAACATAAGGGTATGATAACAAGTTCATGACATTAGTATATCATACCCTTTATATAAAAGATAATAATCAAGAGTCATAGAGTAATCATTGGTAGTTCATAATAAATGAATCATAATTGAATAAATATCATAATACATGAATTCATAACATTGGAATAAGACATCGAACTATAGAATACATATAAGCATATCAAATCATTCTCTTTAAGTCAAAGCTTATTTCCAAAACATACCAAGGAACATCATGGGGGATGCACCTTCTAGGTGGGACACACCACCATCCCTAGTCATAGTAATTTCTTTATTATGGGTTAGGTTTCACCTTTTATCCATAGTGGATCATGTTTCCCCTTCTTCTCACAGTGGATCAAGCCCTTTGACTTGTTTCCCATCATTATCTCATGAGATATAATTATTTTCCCAATGCATTTAAGGGAGATATAAGCCCAAACCATCTCATTACGAAATCATACATAATTGTTCTACAAAATCATTAAAAATAATATCATAACCCATGAAATAAAAAGGGTATCTTAAACATGTCATCATATCATAACCTTTGTAAAATATATATCTTTCAGACTCATTTCATCAAAGCATATCCCATGAAAAGATGCGGGTTTCATAAGTATATAACCCATGAAATAGAAATGGGTTTTATAAACATACAGACTATGAAAGAGAAACAGGATTCATAAAAATCATTCCATAAAAACATAAACCATTCAAAGAAGGAATATTAATTGAACCACTAGATAATGTACCCAATAAGGCTTGACTAACACCAGTGGATGTCATCATATATGAAAAATAATCTTGAGAGATATATTCAAAACATTTCCCAAGGTAAATATCATTTCTTTTATGAAAAATAATTTTTAAAATATAAAACCTTTATAAAACCTTTTTTTGAAATAAACATTGAAAACATATAGATTAATCATGAAAACATTTTGAAAATATTTTCCCTTGAAAACCTATAACGGAATATTGAAAACATGTTGAAAACTTTTTCCCTTGAAAACATATAAAGGAAGATTGAATTCATTTTGAAAACATTTTCACTTGAATACCTATAAAGGAATCCTGAAAACATTTTTAAAACATTTTTATTTGATAATTTATAAAGGAAGGTTGAAATCATTTTTAAACCCTTCTCTTAGAAAACAGTAAAATAATCATGATAACATTTTCTAATCATTTTTCATTGAAAACTTATAATGGAATCTTTAAAAAATTTAGAAAACCTTCTTCCTTGAAAATTTATAAAAGAAGCATGATAAATTAGGAAAAACTTTTTCCTTGAAATCTTTTAAATGAACCTTGAAATCATTTTTATAAAAACATGGTTTCTGAATAAAATGGGTTACTGGTCAAAAAGAGAAATAGGGATGGGTTTTCTTAAAATCATTTTATTAATCATATTAACTACCAAAGAGTGGAAAAATGGTACCATTACATTAGGATGTCATCAATATCCATAGGATAAGAATATTCATGAGAGTTATTGAGGTTTGGATCATAATATTTCACCAATGGATGTATAATCGTAAACAATCCGGATAAACAATGAGATTATAGAAATAAACGCTTACCACTTTGGTAACATTGAATCATAATACCCAACTGAGAATAACATTACATAAAGCTTATAATATCATGAAAATAAAACTATTTGTGACATAACATGTCAAAGGTATAGTATATACACCTCATATGAGAATATAGGTGTATATAAAAACATGTAACTCAAAGAATAAAAATTGAGACAAAATTTCCTTACCAATTTGGTAACATTTCAATAATAATCCCAATGAAATATAGATAATAAAATAGGAATTTAAATACCCATAAATTTAATTTTAATAATCATATAATATATTAATGGGTATTATATAAAACATATAAAATAAATTATTAGTGAATATGGAATAATTCTCATAGAAATAATAGTTATACTATAAATCATGTTACTACTTGAGTAACTTTTTAATCACCATACCCCTGAATGAATAAAATCAATTGAAACATTTAATATCATTAAATAATTTAAATTCATGATATAAAATTTCATAGGTCATAATATACACCAAACAGTTAGAATAAGTGGTAAATATAGAATATATCTCAAAGAAATAAATGTGAGATGAGAAAACCCTTACAGAGATTGTATCATTCGAGTGAGAATAAATAAATGAAATTGTTATGTTTGAAAATTTTAAATATAATACATAAATGTGTAATTACATGCTAATATAGTTATAATTCATTTCACATATATTCTTGGAATAACATAACCAATGACATTGAATTTTAACACAATTAATGGAAATTGAGATAAGAAATCTCTTACCTTATGTATTGACTCTAATCGTACTCATTAAAACCTACAATATAATAAATATAATTTTATTATACATGTATTAAATAACCAAATTATTATATGTCACACCATATATTATTTTATTATGAATTTATATTACCCATTTATTAACAACTCTATTTTAATGCTATGTTCTAGGTAAAATCTGCTTTGTTTTTCATACATGTTTTGACATTTCATTCTTAGTCCTCTTAATTATATCATGATTTAACTATTTATAGAATTTATAAAATTATTTAAATATAATATATATTAAGTATATAATTAGTTATAATAATATATAAAATATATCAATATTAAATTGAATACATCATTAGTGGAGATAGTAGGTCGTACGTACGCATGAACAATGTTTTTGTTTTCTTATCATATTAAAAGAAATAAAGTAAATGACATATATGTATATATATAAATATATTTTAATTATAGTATAATTATTATTTCATATATATTATATATATTTTCTGAAATCATCCTAAATAAATTTCATTTAAAGTGGGAATGAATCACATCACTTTAAAGAGGCTGTAGTCCACACATCCACAAATGAAGTTATCGTATTCCCACAAAATGGAAATCATGAAGTTATGTGTTATATAATAATTTTATAAGAATAAATAAGTCATATATATAATTTATATATCATCTAAAAATAGTAAGTCTATCATTATTTTCATCCTTGAAATGTTGCAATCGAAGAATGAATGACATCTGTTCGCGAGGTAGTAGTTTGTCGTACACATGAATGATGATTGTGTATCCCACTTGATGGAAGTGTCTGTTCATGTAGATCATAACCTTAGCATAAAAACATATGAGTATATTTTTTATAATGAGTTTATAACACAATCCTTTAATAATAATTATTTATGGGGTTGGAAAAATAAATAAAATAAAAGTGCTTGTTGAATGATGTTATCTCTTCTTTGGGAAACTCCTTTTGGTTTTAACCAAAGGGATTCCATGGTTTGACTAATACCCAAATTTAATCATCTAGGATGAATTGAGGGAATTTTCTAGCTTATTTGGGTGAGTATTTTATGGTCAAAATTTATTTATAGGTGTGAATAAGTGAGGGGGTGAGCGCCCTTTTATAGTGGAGGAGGAGTGGCATTCATGTAAATACAAAAAGGTAGAAAATATTGAGAGGTATTCCTTACATCATGTGTCTCAAATAATGGTCCCTTTTTAATAAAAGTAAGGATACTATCTAAATGTATCCATTAAATTTATTTTTTATATGTTTCTAGGTTATTTGGTTTCTTAAGTTAATGTTTAACCACTATGTAAACTCGTTATTACATTAATCCGTGTAATTAATTCTAATTACTTTCATAAAATATTTTTGGTCAAAAACTAAATTTAACTTACAATTAATTATAAATTTTTATTATTATATATATGGAATATATTTTTCCAAATTTTAAATACATAATTTTCATAAAAAATTAAAATTAATCCTACATTCGTGATGTGAAATTGGGTTTTTAAAGTAAAAAAGTTCAAATATTTGAATTGTTTTTGTATCCAATTTCAAAGTGAAATTGATTACAATGACCTAAATTGGATTTATTTTTGTATAATTGAACTAATTATCTTTAATAACCAATTTAAAATATAATTTTACTATATAAATAAATTATATGAAAATATATTTTTGAATTAAAATTCTGTGTTTAAACTATTCATCAAAAAATGAAATTTCTCAGAAAACTGCCAGAATTCACCCTAATCTAGTTTTGAAATTACACTTTTAAAAATTAATATTATTTTATCATACATAATTTATTATTCTGTAAAAATTTATATTCAACATAGGTGCTCCATTAAAAGGTGGTAAAATTTCTTTTTCACAAAATAAATAACTTTCTACTTAAAATTAGTGGTATTTATATCTCATGTCAAGAAAACACATAGTATAAATGTTAAATATTTGATTGAGTATATAAATATATATATCATTAAAAAAGTTATAAAAAGTGGTTTAGTTAATTTATTAATCTAAAACATGTTTGATTTCATAAATATGGGTTTCTTGCAAATGATTTCCTATATTTTCAAAAGAGTTTTATTTTCATTTCAAGTTAATAGGTAACCAAATAAGTCTTCATATATACACGTGTAAACCATTTTTTCATAAATTAATTATTCTTATTCATAACCTCTATTCCAATGGCTATGTGACAACTATAATAATATTTTAATAATATTATTAATAACACATTTTAGTTGTTTACAACTAGGTCATTCTTGTAACGAAAGTTATCAAATAAACATGGAATTGTGTGTAAAACAAGACAAACATAGCATTGTGTGTGCCGTACAATAATATAAGTGTTTCATATAGCAAAATCATATCTTGTTGTTAGGTGAAACTCAAACCAAACATAATTATTTCATATAACACAGTCTATATTTTGTGTTCTGTGAAATACAAAATATCAAAAAGATAAAATTAATTAAAAAATATATTGCAAAAAATCTTAGGGTGTTACATTCTACCCCCATAAAATGAATCTCCATCAAAATTTATCTGGGTTATTAGTGATTTAATACATGAAAGTTCCTTTCATATAAACCCACATCGTAAAAATAAATAATAAAACTCCCTTTTAAAATTGGAAAGTTATAAACATAATGGTTACCCAAAGTAAATCACAACTAGGATTCAATTAGTATAAAATAGGTGGAAAGTGAAAACATAGACTTGGAAGATAAATATAACTATCATGTTCTAATGGAGAGTGATAGAGAATATTGATCAGTAGAAGTGGTTGATACATTATCACATACCATAAATATATGATGTTCTAAAGGACCATTCGATTCATAAAAAATGATGGTACTAGGATAAAATTTTGGTTCCAAGATCATTTACTTATATTTTTATAATTTCACCAGATGATGTACTTACTTTATTTCATTCTGTTTCAAATGCATAATCTAACCCATTAGTTGTTTCTTAACTAATTTCCACTTCATCCCTTACTCTAAAAATGAAGGTGAATTTTTTATTCCTGAATCACTAATGGATCATAAGATCCATATATAAAACAGTATGTCATTCCATATATCTTTAGTTGTCATCACCATAAAAAAACGTTAGCACAGGTTATCCAATATGCATAAATCCTCATATGGTGAGATAATACTTTAATCTCTAAACCTCATATGAAGATTAACTTAAACCATTCCATAAATGGTCGACCTTGTAACCCTTCCAAAATATAGAAATCAAAAACTTTAGAAAGAAGTTAACTAAATCATCTTAATATTGACCCCCATATATCATAAGCTACCTCTTGGCTATCAAATTCCAAACATGTGAATACTTTTATGATGTATTATATTGAAACATCACAATAAGCTGAATTACCATACATCCTTATTGAAAACATGCATTCTTATTTATTCCAAATATCCTTAGATATATTCCTTAAATTATGTAATCTCCATCAATGATAGCTTAAACCACATTGTGAACAAATCCATTATTATTTATAAGGTCATCAATACTATATGATTTAGTTTATACAAGTCATCATATATTTACCTATACTACATATCACTTTCTCATCCTTAGGAACACATTAAGGGTTACGTTAACTTAATCACAATATCACCTTTCCATTCAATCACTTTTCTATGTCTACATCACCATTCAACATATACCTTTAAATCCTTTATTAAAAACGAATACTAAAAATAATTATATATGTCATGATTCTTATAAAATAATCTTTAATTCCAATACATATACACATTAATCATCCAACATTACTCTTAAAGAATTACCCAGGATTCATCATATTTTCCTTAATACACCTTTTAGAGAATATGAAATAGGAATCATGTCTTACGGTTCCTCAACATAAATCTAATAATTATTATTATGTTTAATGTAAACAATATTAATAGAACATCCCATACCTTTCACATGTTTGTTTCTTCCTCTCTATCCCCATCAGTATAACCAATACTCGTACCACCATCCTAATTATATTAATGATATTTCAAATTAGGACATAGATTTTTATATTTTCCATAAATTAAACATTGATAACATTAAATGTTAACTATATTTATTCTAGTTCCCTCTATTAACTAAGACTAAAAGGTATCATGTGAAAAACAATTATCATAGCAAACAAACATAATCAAGAAAAATTACTTATAGGATTCCTAAATCGTGGTACCTATTTATAAATCTATAACATCATCAGATTATCCTTAGAGATATCCCTATACATATCATTCTAAATATCCCTATGGCTAACAATAATGTTTTCTCATCCATGTTTCCAAAGGTTGACTAAAACTTTCCGTTGATACCTACTATAGCGACCTAGTCTTAACATACATGGACATTATATCATTTTATATGAATATTTATCACATTACAAAAGTAAATAACTGAGGACCATATTAGTTCAGTGTATTTGGAAACTTTTAATACATTATTGTAACTGGGTGAAAGATCCTCAATGTTTCTCACAAATATCATCCCATTTGTTACTACAACTTAGAAACAATCTTCAAAACTTGGGGAAAGGAAAAATAAGAAAGGGTGAGCTTAGATGACTAGTAAGGGTAAATAAAGGAGATACGTAAGAATAGTCATTATCAAAAGGATGTGATAACAATATCATAACATTAGGATATCATACCATGCATGTCAAAGATAGTAATCCAGAGTCATGGAATAATTATTTGTAGTTCGTAAGATATGAATCATAAGGAAATCAAGACCATAATCCATAAAATCATAACATATGAATAATTCATGGAATTTTGGTAGGCACATAATCACATAAAATCATTTCTTATAGGTCACGTTTCATTTCCAAAACCTATTAGAGAACTTCGTGGGGGTTGTACTTACTGGGTGAGACACACCACAAACCCTAATTATAGTCCTTTTTCTTATATTTGATCAGGTTACACCTTCTTCCCATAGTGGGTTGAGTTTCCTATTCTTCTCATTGTGGATCAAGCCCGTTGACTAATTTCCCATCATTATATCATGAGATGTTAATATTTACCCAATTTATTAGTTGTCAATATAGGTCCCACCCATATCATAATGAAATCATATATACTTGTTCCAAAAGATCATAAAAAATAATACCATAACCCATGAAATGAAAAGGTTATCATAAACATGTCATCATATCAAAAACTGTGTAAAATAGATAGGTTTGATAATTATTTCATCAAATTATATCCCATGAAAAGATGAAATTTTATTAAGCATATAATCCATGAAATAGAAATCAATTTTATTAAAATATATCCTACGGAAAAGAAATGGGTCTCATAAAAATAATTCTATAAAAACGTAAACCATTCAGAGAAGGAATATGAATGTAACCCTTGGATCATCTCCCTAGTAAGGCTTGATTAAAACCAATGGGTGTCATCTTATATAGAAAATAATCTTGAAAAATCGTTAAAAACATTTATGGAGTAAAATATTCTTTTGTCATTGAAAATTTATTTTTAAAACAAACAACCATTAGAAAGAAAAACGTTTAAAATAATTATTAAACCATATAAATATTGAAAACATTTTGAAAAACGTTTTCCATGAAACCTAGCAAAGTAATCTTGAAATCATTTCAAAAACCCTTTTCCTTGAAAATTTATAGAAGAAGTCTGAAAACATTTTAGAAAACATTTTTCCTTGAAAATTTATAAATGAAGCATAAAAACGTTTTCGAACACTTTTTATTTTAAAACTTATAAATGAATCTTGAAAACATTTTTAAAACCCTTATTTTAACTTATAAAGTATGCTTGAATACATTTTGAAAAACGTTTTCCTTGAAAACATATAAAAGAAGCTTGAAAATTTTTTGAAAACATTTTTCCTTGAAAATTTATAAATTATTATTGAAAAAAAATTTACAAAACTTTTCCTTGAAAACATTTTAAGGAATATTGAAAACATTTATATAAAAAAACAAGTTTTTTTGAATAAAACATATTTTAGACCAAAGATATAAATAAGGTCATGTTTTATTAAAAATATTTTCTTAATCATCTTAAGTACCAAAGAGTGTAAAAATGCTAAAATTACATGAGGATATCAATAATAACTAGAGGATAATAAAATTCATGAGATTTCTTGAGTGGTGGATCATAATATTTTTCTAATGGACGTATAATCATAAATAATCCTGCTATATAATGAGAATCTATCAATAAACTCTTAACACTTTGGTAACATTTAATAATAATCACTAGGTGAGATTAAAATTGAATGAAGCATATAATATCATGAAAATAATAATATTCATGATATAACATGTAAATGGGATAGTATATCCACGTCATTGAATAATATAAGTATATAGAAAAAACTTGTGTCTCAAAGATAGAAAATTGATAAAACAATTACTCATCAATTTGGTAACTATTTAACAGTAAGCCCCATGAAAGAGAGATCATAAAATAGATATGTAAATACCATTAAATTTAATGACATGAATCATATAATACATTCATCGTTACTATATAAATCACACAAAATTAATGAGTGTTAAATATGGAATATATCTCATAGAAATAAAAGTGAGACAATAAATCCCCTTACTACTTGAGTAAATTTTGAATCATGATCCACATGGAACAATATCGGAAATTTAAACCTTTAATATCATTAAATAAATTAAATTCATTATACAAAATTTCATATTTTATTATATAAACCACCCAATAATAATAAGTGGTAAATATATAATATATCTCACAAAAATATACATGAGATGAGAAAACCCTTACAATGATCGTATCATTAGAGTCAGAATAAATAAATAAAATAATTTTGTTTGATAATTTTAAATACAACAAAATGGAAATAGATAATAACAATCAATGTTTATTTCACACATATTCTTATTATAATATAACCAATGACATAGAATATTAACTCGATGAATGGAAATTGAGTTAAGAAATCCCTTACTGTATGTCTTGAATATCTTCATACTCATTCAAACTTCCTATATAATAAAAATATGAATATTTTACATATATTACAGAACAATATTATTATATATCATACCATATATGATTTTATTGTGACTTTATATTACATATTTATTTTCAATTTCATGTTAATGTTATGTTACTAGTAATATCTACTTTGTTTTCCATACATGTTTTGACTTTCCATTCTTAGTCTTATTACCTAGATCATTATTTACTTATTTAAAAATATAAATCCTGATTTAAATTTCATATATATTTAGAATATAAATTTTTATTATTATATATAAAATATATTAAAATTAAATGTAATAGACGTTCATGAAGAAGGTATGTCGTATGTACGCATGAACGTTGATTCTGTTTTCTTTTCATATTGAAACAAAGAAGGTAAATGATATATATATTATCATTATAGTGGAATTATTATTGAATATATATCATATAAAATTTATAATACCATCCTTAACAAATTCCATCAAAACTTGTGAATGAATCACATCGCTTGGAGGAGTAGGTAGTCCACACGTCCACAGACGAAGTTATCGTATTTAAAAAAAATGAAAATCATGATGGTATGTGTTATATAATATTTACAGAAGCAGAAATACATCATAAATATCATATATATCATATAAAAATATTACTTAACATCATTATTACAAAACCATTAAACTTATAAATGTAATAACGAATAAAATCGGTTTGAGTGGGAGGCGTCTGCCGTACACACGAATGATGATTGTGTATCCCATTTGATATAAGTGTGTGTGATTATAGGTCATAAACTTATCATAAAAACATGTAAGTATATTTATGAGACTTATATTATTATATACTAATTTAATAATAACAATTTATGAGGTGTATAAACAAATAGAAAAAGTTCTTGTTGAAGGATGTTACCTCTACTTTGGGTAACTCCTTTTGGATTTAACTAAAGGGATTTCTTGGTTGGATTTAGGCCAAAATTGAGGAATACATGATTAATTTGGGGAATTTTGGAGCTTATTTGTGTAGGGTTATGTTGATCCAAATGGATTGAGAGGCTTGAATATGTGAGAGATTGAGTTTGCGTTTAATAGTGTAGGATGAATGGAATTTTTGTAAATACAAAAAAAACAAATAAACACTATTGAGAGGTCTCTCTTACATCATGTGTATCCACTAATGGTCTATTTTATATAAAATGGAGTATATAGTGTAAATTTAGACATAAAATATATTTTTTAAATGAATCTATGTTATTTGGCTTCATAAGATAATGTTTAACCACTAAGTAAACTCGTTATTACTTTAATCGTTGTAATTAATTTTAATTACATTCACTAATATTTTTGGTCAAATACTAAATTGAACATACTAGATATTGTAAATTATTCTTACTATAAATATGTAATATATTTTTCCAAATTTAAAATAAAAAAGTTCCAACAATTAATTTAAAATATACCTCACATACTTGATGGGAAATCAGGTTTTAAAAGTAAAATATTCAAAAGTTTTAAATGTTTTTAAATCAAATTTCAAAGTGAAATTGATTAGAATTACATAAATTGTATTTATTGATGTATAATTGAACTAATTATACTTTAAAACAAATTTAAAATATAATTTAAATATTTTAATAAATTATATGAAAATGAATTTCATAATAAATATTCATTGTTTTCAATATTCATTAAAAAATGAAACTTCTCAAAAAAATACCATAAATCCACCCTAAGATAATTTTGACATTATTATTTCTAAAATGAAGTTAATTTTATCAAATATAATTTATAAAATTTTCAAAAATTATATTTAAAATATGAATGCCTTTAAAAGGTGGTAAAATTACCTTTTAGAAAAATATATATCTTTATGCGTAAAATTGCTTTTATTATTATCTATTATCTAAAAAACACATAAAATGAACATTAAATAGTTTATTTAATATAATTTATTTATATATTTCATTAAAATCATTTATAAAAAAATTAGTTAATTTTTTGACGTAAATTTTGTTTGATTTCAAAAATATGGTTTCTATCTAAAGATTTAGTATATTTTAAAAAGGTTTATATTTTGATTTCTAATTAATTGGTCATAAAATAATTATTATTATATACTTGTGTAAAACATATTTTATTAATTTAATTATTATTATTCATAACTACCATTCAAATAGCTTGGTGACAACTATAATAATATTTTTATGATAATGTTAATAGTAAATTATAATTTTTGTAAAACTAGGTCTTGTGTGTAATGAAGGTTATAAAATGAAGAAGTAATTATTTTCAATAGAATCCAAACATAGAGTTGTGTGTACCAAAATATAATATACGTGTTACGTGTACGATGAGATTAACTTGGTGATGCGTGCAATGCAAACCAAACTTACTGCTTTCATATAACACAAGCTATATTTAGTGTTGTATTCAATGAATAATATTGACAAGATTAAATTTATTTTAAAAAATATATTTCACAAAATATTAGGGTATTAAAAGATTCCTACCATATATAAAGCTATTTATCCCTCTCTGGGACTCAGTTTCCGTGTTGATCCTCTCTCACTGGCCACTAGATGGAAGATTCTACAAAACCATACTAAACAGCCCATTTTCTTGTAGGATCATAATTCAAATAAGACCCTCCCACACTAAGGTTTCACATTCACTTACTTACCAAACTGAATATAGACTAAAAATCTACTAGTACAGGCACAGAGACTGGCACTTCCCTCATGGGAGGTCCAAACATGATTCTTCCTACCACCCGAAAATTCACTACAGGTTCAAGAAGTTGTTCAAAATTGATCTGAACCTCTAGATTTCCTCAAGTTATGTTTGGTAATAAGAGCCTAGTTTACTATATCAAAAATCGTATTTAAAGAGAAAACAATCACCTAATAATGAATAGTATGTCAGAGCCCATCCTTAAAACTTCTTGCAATCATTGTCTCATTAATGTCATAGATATGAGTAAAGTGTTGAAGCTCTATAGAAAGAGATAAGTAATCCATAACAGAAAAACAACCCTATTGTAGGTGCATGAACTCCCTATTATGATCATACCTCAAGGTCTTAAGGAATAATTATCCATAGAAGGTATATTGAAAATCCCTCCAAATCACTTCTCAGTCCTGTCATTCATAGTCCAAAATATCTCACCAACATTTAGTGGATCCTCGTAGAAAATACATAGAAAGATTCACTCTCCAATTAGAAGGTGTCTTGAGGTTCTCAAAAATAGATAAGACAATATCAATACATAACTCTGTATCTTGGGGACTGCAATCACCTGGAAAAGTATGTGGATTGTTTTGGTGGAACTCCCACATCAACTCTTTCATAGAAGGGGTAGGTCAATGAACAGACTGTATAGCCTACATAAGTCATAAAAATTCACCTTAAAATTGATCATTATTTCCTACAACATGTATATAAGGATTTGAAATAGGTGGAACTTTTAGAGGTCACACTAGTGTATTTGGTCCCACCACCAATAGAGTATGGTCATCACCACCCTCATAGCATATGACTAAAAGAAGTCATGGTCACATGTCTCTAAAAATTCCAAGAACACACCTACTCTAGAATTTTATGGTGACTAAGATCACAAATATATGAATATGAAACGTACAAGACTTCCTATATAAAATTCACACCCCTCATCCTACTCATGAATCTAGGTCTGGGTAATAATAACAGTCATAAATAATGCAAGAGACTCTGCCTACTTCCCACTACTAAGGTTGAGTCTTGGTCAAGATATATATTTCACTGTAAGGGTTCGGGTATATGGACTGTTAATTTCAAGTTCATGTAGAAAACAACCATAAAGTTTCTATAAAAACCTCATTTAATAGTGAACCTATTATAATTTAATATTTATCAATTATTACATTTATATAGTATAACTGTTAACTAAAGTACCATTCCAAATTTATACAAGAACATGCATTATAAATTTTAATTGGTATCTCATATAACAATATCCAGACCATTACATTAAATATCAAAATGTAATAGGAAATATAAATTTATTTGACTAAATGTACTTTCATTCCCAATTTAAATAGGTCCATTCACTCTCTAAATTACAAATAAAATCCATGTTTTCAAAATCAAAAAACATTTCTGCCTTTTTCACATCTCTTACATAAGTAAAACGTGTAATAATTTTCTAGTTAAGATGTAATCATCAAACTATATGGTAAAATACCATTTAGGTTGATGCAGACACTTTAATAACCAATTTTTTAATACCATTTTCCTTATAGAAATGATAGTTGCATAAGAGATATATTTTCAAGGTACATACAACATCTACCACGCAGTCAGGCAATGAAACCTACATGTAATTTCATAATTAAAGACAAATTAATCTTATAAGGTTCCTAAAATGATGCATGACCAATGACTCTTCACCATAATGTGAAAAGGATAAAATATAATACAACATCATAATAATAATAACATCACATATCATGTTAATCACCCAATGGTGGAATCAAAACAACTATAATAGGCATAAAATATAACATCAAGTCTCATCCCAAGAAATTAAGCTTTTCTCTCATACATGGGTTAGATACTCCCATCCATGGGATTATTACCATATTCTAACATACCCTAGTCACCATTCTACAATCCCAAAATAGAAAGGAAAAGAAAATAAACCCCTACTACCAATTTATAACAAATCAGAACCAGTTAATTTGTATGTAACTGATCTTGCTTGGACACTAGGCCTCAAGTGAACCTCCCCGTATGCCAGAGGCTACCGACTATTAGCAAGGGTCCAAGGTGGTATAGTGGGGATACTATAAACTAGTAATTAGAGTAACACAGTAGTGTAATAATTGTACAATGGTGAAAGTATAATAAATGATAGCTTAAAAATGTGGAAGTAAAACATCATAAAAATAAAGATTCATCAATATAAACATTGACTACCATATACAAAATGATTTAATATCATGTAAATAAACAAAAAGGAACATGAAAACATGGTAGTAGTCACACATACATAGAGGTATATAATAATAGAAAAAAATATTAAGATTTATATCTTTTAATAGAATCACATTCCATAGCACAATCCTATGATCCCCAGACCCATGATATAAACAATCAATCATTGAAAATTGGCAACTTTCCCCTATCCTTACCTTCATCCATGAAGTCTTTCAGGGTACCAATCGGTAGCCGGAAAGGTGTGTGAGATACACTCAGTT
The DNA here is from genome assembly GCA_963277665.1 of Viscum album. Lineage (NCBI taxonomy): Eukaryota > Viridiplantae > Streptophyta > Magnoliopsida > Santalales > Viscaceae > Viscum > Viscum album. The sequence goes on along the minus strand of OY728126.1, from coordinate 2,005,535,013 downwards.
GGCCACCACCAATGATGTCTTTAATAAATCTAGCTTATATAAATAAAACAAAACCATGTGTAAGTATAACATTCAATATATAAAGAGAATAAAAATGTGAAAATTCCATGAGCATAATATGTAACAAGAGAAGAAAAAAATAGACAATTGTAAATATATATATATGATATTTCATTAGTAGATAACTACATGCTTGGAATACACCACATGTGAAAGGAGTATTAAACCTACATGTACTAATTCCTAATGTTATAACTAGGGAAACATCATTTAGACCAAGGATCTCATCCAATTGAAAGATTGAAATAGTAACTAACCTACATGGTCCATGTCCTAAGGTAATGACCATGAAGACCTATATCTAGTGATATTAATTTATATGGATGTTTTAGGTTTCATAGCTCGATCTATGTCATCGGTGACATACCATAAATAAACATACCTAGTAGTCATAAGTTTTATACCTCAATCTCGCTCACTGGTTCCATAACATAATGAAATAGGTTTCATACCTAGGAGTTGTAAGTGACATACCTCAATCTTTATCATCATTTATATAATATAAATAATTATACCTAGGATTTATAGGTGTCATATCTTGATTACCTAGTTGGTTCCATACTAAGATGAGAATGTGTGTCATATCCTAATAAGAATTCAGTGCCATACTAAGATGTTTAACATCAAGAAAATAATATAAAAATCACAATGTCATTGTTAGTGTCCATACCTAATTTTAACTATAAATATAATTGGAATGATCTAATGGAATTTTGATTTCAATACATCATTTTATTTATAACGTACCATTTAATTACTTTGATAACATTTAATAGTATGGTGATGGAGGAATGTCCATCTCCAATTATCTCTTTTAATTTAACATAGGATCCCACTAGTAGAAAGCAACCTCACGCACCCAAAGGGTGGATTTAACATAGGTAAGATAAAAGAACATTCCTCATAGGTGGATTGAGTTGAGGTTGAAAACCTCTAACGAATTCTAGGTGCTACAAGGGTAATATAGACTCATTGTAATCATTTATTTAAATATTCTCATTCAATTTAGGATAAAAATACAGAAAGATCAGTTTGTGGAATAGTAGAGATAGTTTCATAACAAATTAAACCTTAGAAAAAATGTATATTCCACTTTCCTTTTGCATGTGGTTAAATATTCATCTAGTATTGGGCCTTGGTTTAGATTAAATTGGGAGAAAATGAAAGAATATGTGCATACTTTAGAAATATGGAATATTATATTACACAAAAATAACTCCATTGAGGGGAAGATAAATGAATAAAATAAGATAACAAAATAGAGATATCATTAATTGCTATCTAATGTAATAGATGGATCTTGATTCAATGGTTAGATGGAGAAGATATACCAATACCTAGATATAGGTTCAGAGGGGATATTTCAAGGGACAGGTGAGGTTGTGCATGTAACGCCCGGACCCCAGTTACCCGGAGTCGGTGTATTATTACGTAACATTGGAATGATCTCAAAAGATCAAGTCTCAAAAGACCGATTAGTTTAGTAACCTTGGAAACACTAGATACATTCATAAATGTTACATTACATCATAAAGTGAGAAATCACAATAACATAGTCTCCATAGTCCACACTCATATCCCCTTTAGACTATCCCTACAGGCCAGTCATAAAATATTTCTTCACATCCTGGGAAAATAAAACATAGAAAGGGGTGAGCTCAGATGCTCAGTAAGGATAACAATATAGCGGACAATTTCCAAAATAAACATAAACATTTAAGGCAATGTATAACTAAAACAAAAGCCTTTTAAATATGAACTTCAGCATAATATGGAAAAAATAAAATGAAGTAATTCCATCTAGTTATTAACATGGATATTCTACAAGTTGAATAATCACATGCAATGTCAATAACCACTTTCCTAATGATGTAATGCATAATTCCACACTATCCTAACCACGTAGACAAGGCCTCGTGCCAAGACTACAAATAAGATTTTGTCAAGGCCTCGTGCCAAGACATTAGTTTGTCTCATGAGACATACAGATGAATCGAGGAGCTATATCAGTCTCCACCCGTCACTTATTAAGTCTAATGCATTCCTTATATGAAAATGTTTAAACATATCATAAACCATAACATAATAGTATCACATAAAACATGCATAAAGGAAACATCACATTTCCATATTTCGATCACAAGATATCAATACAACACGTTGATATAATAAAAACATTATCAAAACCATTTTCAATACCAAAATAAAAGAAAAGTAAAACATGGTATTTATTTTTCATTTTAAAAAATGTTATGGCATGTAGAGGAAGCCGAAACTCAAATAATGGTCACGGCAGTGGAGAAGTCGTTGTTTTCGCATACATACGACAAAAAAAAACATTCCCTTTTGTCTCTTAGTAAATCTCCTCATATAAAAAAGATTCCTTTTGAATAAACGTAAAAGTCAAAGGGGTTTATACACTGTATAAAAGAAAGTTGTCTATAAAACAAAATATACCTCAATGAATGAAGATTGAGACGAAGTCCCTTACCTCGTGTCTGACTTGACTCGATCGTTCTTTAACCTCCGGAAAAATAATCTAGAGATAATTCCTACTTGAATAAGAACCTTTTTAAAGTTTATTATTCCTTTTATATCACTTGTTACCATGTTATGAAAATTATGTAATTATTTAAGTTAATAACGGTCGTTTTGTTGATCGTTGGTACTTGAGTCAAAAATAAACTTCTTATAATTACAAGTTGTTCATGTGGTAAAATATCCATTATATCCAAAATTATATTCATGATGTAGATATTATATATATCATATATATCTAGTATATACATTCATTTATAATATTACATAACATTTAGAGGTAAGAAATGAAATGCACCATTCATGGAGACGGTAAGCCGTAGGTACGCATGAACGCTACTTTCATTCATATTTCGTATTTAATGGAATGAAATCATAATGATATAAAGGTATATTATAATTCCAGTAATATATATTATATAATATCCTTTACTCCATCATTTATACATCCCATATATTACATTAACGATTCAAATCACTTTGAGGGGGTGATAGTCTGCACTTCCTAAAATGAAATTATCGCGTTTACCCATAATGGAAATCATAATGGTATGAAATAAATAAAAAATAAAGAAGCATAAGGAAAACAAAAAAATAATATATATCATAAATAAATATAGTGACATCTTAGTGGACACCATGAAAGGCGTTAAAAGAAGATTGAACAATCATCGTTTCGTGAGGCAGTAATTCGCCACCCACAAAAACAGTATGTTCTTTAACCATTAGACGATGGTGTGTGTAAGTGTAAATAAAATAATTCTCATAAAAACATACTAGTATATTGAATATACTGTTGTTGTTAAAAAAAAGTAATAAAAATATTTTAAGGGGTTGGATAAGAAAAATAAAACAAATGAACATAAGAGAAGACATTACCTTAAAATCCGGTAACTCTTTTTGATTTGAGCCAAAGGCGTCCTTGGGAAGACTTCTTCCCAAAGTGAGGCTTCTATGAGTAAGATGGGGAAGTTTATAGAGTATTTGGGCAGAGTTTGGCCGATCCAAATGGCTTTGAAGGTGTGAATAATGTGGTAGAGTTGGGGGCATTTTATAAGAGGAGAGGAGGGGAACTCATGGAAAGTTTTGAAATGTTACATTATTATGACGTGATTTTCAGATTTAAAAGGTACCAGAAATATATATTTCTAGGATAAGGTGATAAGGGTTCTAAATAAGCTCATCCAATATGTTTTTTAAAAGTTTATGTCTTAGATTTTACATTATCTTTTCATTTTATTTAAATCGTTAATTAATGAGGTAATCGCTGCATCATCATGGTGTCATAAAACATTTAATTTATTTAAGGATTAAAATTATAAAAAAATGCTATGATGTAGGAATTCTTTTTATCATTCCAATGACTATTTATAGTGAAAACTATGACTTGTATAACCTTATGTAAAAAATTGTTATAGTAAAATAATACATGTTTGTGACACTTTTCTTTTTACTTTAAATAAAAATTTATTAATGTCATTTTCTTACCCAAGTGGCTCCATGGGGTCCCCAAGTTGACCCATGGATTGTACTGGTCGTCCATGACTCATCCAATAATTGTAGGACAAGTGTAATGGTAATTTCATATTATTATAACATCATATTTACCTTAAATTACACTAATTACCTTTAATCGCGACTAATAAAACTTAAAAGTTACTATTCACCGAAAATTATTTTCATCCCATTGAACCACATTTTACTTCCTAATTACAACCATATATGTCAGATTTTTTAAATTAAATTAACAGAAGCGGTAAAATTTCATTTAAATGAAAAGTTAGTTTTTTAACTACCACTTAGTGGTTTCACTATTCATCAAAAATTGAAGTTCCTCAGAACAATAGAAAAAAATCACCCTAAGATACACTTGATATTCTGAATTCAAAAATGATACCTATTTTACAAAATTACCAACATATAATTTTCATTAATTAATTTTATAATTAATTCCTGTTGTGAAAACAAATAGCGTATTTTTAAGAAACATTATCAATCCAAAGATTGACAATTGTTTATGTCCAACATCAAAGTGAAATTAATTCTCATGACCACCATTGGATAAAATGGTAAATGTATATTATAATTATACTTTAAACCACTCAATAGTATAATTTATCACTATAAATTATTTTTATTAAAAAAGTTGTTTTTAAGTATTTTTCACTATTCATCTAAAATTGGAAGTTCTCAGAAAAATACCAAAAATTCAACATAGGCTAATTTTGATATTCCAAATCCAAAAATGAATTCCATTTTTAAATATAAATTTTATATAATAAAAAAAGTGGGTATTACTATTCATAACAGCTACTTTGATTGGTCGCGGTGTGTTAGAATCTCAAATTTGTGTACAATGCAAGCTATTGCATTATTGAAAGGGAATCGTACCGTGGAAGCTTGGGGTGTTACATTCTCCCCTCAATCAATAAATTGAATCCTCTCAATTTGAAAATGTTCTTCGGAAATAAAAGTTTGAAAATAGAAAATACCTTTGTCGAAACCCCACATCGGAAATAAGGTTAATAAAATTTAGCCTTAATAAGAGGGAAATGGAAATGAAAAAGTCACGACCAAATTATGATCTCGATTAGAAGAACATTGGTGGTAATTAGAGACAAATAATTGGAGGGAAAACCTAAATATTTGTAGGGATTGATTGAGGTCATAAATCACAAAAAGTGTAAAATTGAGGGCCTCAAAGCCATCAATCTATGGTGATTTAAAATATCATCAGTTCAACAAAACATAAGGTATTAATTTAACACATTTTTTAATATCCCTTTCCTAATGTTCGAGAATTAATTTATTCATAGAATAAGAGAGATTTATATATATATATATGTATACTTGATAAGTATAATTTCAACCTTCAACTAATTTCTACCACAAACTCATCTTTCCCTCAAAAACATAATAGAACTCAAAAATATTATATTTATCCTAATCGTACAAGGTTAAAAATATTAACACATACCATTTAGATTAAGAAAACTATTTTTTAAAAACCAGGGACTTTCTGTAGGCTAGTGGTAGGTAATAAAGGCATATCGCACTATGGTTGCCAGTTTGATTCCTACAGCTTTGTCCGACGCAATGGGTTATCCCCCAACCTGCAGGTTGTCCTTTTCCTAAAACTATAGTATTATAATATTTCAAAAATAATCTTTAGAAATTTTTTAACATTAAACAATACTATCCAAAGTTAAACTTAATCCATTCCAACCTTTATAGTTATCCAATATACCTCTGTCCAGACATTCTCTAAAAGGTCTCTAAATTCCAAAATCAAGTCATTAGATTCCCCAAACAAAGTAATTTTTTTCTTATTATCACAAACTAAAAATATGATTACCTTCATCCTATTAAAACCTTAATGAAAACAACAATTACTGCAGTACAATACTTATATATATCTCATTATTTTTATAACCATAATACAATCCTTGAGTCCAAAAGCACCAATACATTAATTATTCCCCTTCAACTATAGTAACAACATAAGATTGTCCTTGGTCCCTCGGCCTTTTCTGAGGTATGTTTCTCTGACACATTAGAAATTCATTCTCATAATGCCCCATTTCCATACAATTATAGCATTAAGCATTGATATCCTCTTTCTTTCCCTTTCAATCATGATCTTGGTGACCTTTTTCTCCACATCTATAACGAACTCACATTCCTTTTTGGCAAGTACATGGGTGATTCTTCCCACAATTATCAGATTATGGAAAATCCTTCTTTCCCTTTTTCCTTTTATCTGTCTCTTGTTCCACAATTCTCTTCTTCTCTTGCTTTAATTTGTTGTCATAAGACTTAGAGAATTCCTTTTCTGTCTTGATAGCACATGAGCCAATATCTTCTTATGACGAGAAATATTGTGAGACTAAGGCTCGACGGATAAACATTTTTAAACCATCGAAGAAAAGATCAATGTTACTTCTTGGGTTACGTATATAATCTGTTGCATGCCTCGCTAACCTTGTAAAGTTAGCCTCATACTTTGCGACATTCTTATCCTTCTTTTGTCTCAGACTCAGAAATTGCCTTTCCATATCTGCTCGATGTTCATGAGGAAAGTACTTTTCTAATAAAAGCTCTTTGAACTCACTCCATTCCATATTTGATACTTCATCACCTTCATTTTTGTTTTGTATCAATGACCACCATTGATCAGCATCTCCGGTGAGGCGGTAAACTACCATGATAACCTTTTCCGTTTCACTACACCCCAAGGCATTGAATATTTTCTCTACGGAATTTATCCATCCCTCAACTACTAAGGGATTTGTACACCCATTGAATTTTGGTGGTTGTTGCCTCATGAAGCAGTCTAACATTGATCCTCGACGTGGTGGATCAGGGTGCCCCATAAGAGTAAGGTTATTATTCATAACTTGAGTGAGTTGTCCCAGTATGGTGATAAACTGATCAGCACCAGTTGTATCACCTGCTCCACTATAATTATCTTGAGCAGGAGGGAAATCCCTACATGGAGTGCATGCATTGATACGGTTCCATTCCTTCCACCACTAGGCACCATTTATAAAAAATGGCATAAACTAGATCAGTTTATGAATCAAAATACATAATTCCATACTTGTAAACCACTTAACATAAATTGAACAGTTTATAGATATAATAAGTAATCGTAAAAATGTTTTCTTTGAGGAAGTATAAACTCATAAACCCTTCATAATGGTTTGTAAAGAAAATAAGAATTATCCTAGGCATATCCCCCGGGAGTGTCATAACCAAGAGTGCAGCAAGGCCCGTTGTCGTGCACCAGTTCTCATTCGAGTCTATCTCAAAGCGGTGTTTTCAGGTTTTACCCCTAGTTACATCTGTGCTAGAGCCTCCTCTACCTGATCATATCCAGACCGGGATGTATTGCTCGATAAACTCACAAAATCACTATAATACCAAAATTCTAAAATGTTCTTCTATACTAATCCTCAAAGTTTATCTTTGGGTTATGTGCTCTAATCAGAGTTTATCTAAATTTAGCTCTTAAGGGTAGTACTAAACTGCCTCTGATACAAACAATAATTCTCCTACCCCAGTTACCCAAAGTCGGTGAATTATTACGTAACATTGGAATGACCACAAAAGATCAAGTCTCGAAAGACCGATTAGTTTAGTATCCTTGGAAACACTAGATACATTCATAAATGTTACATTACATCATAAAGTGAAAAATCACAACAACATAGTATCCATAGTTCAAACTCATATCCCCTTTAGACTATCCCTATAGGTCAGTCATAAAATATTTCTTCAAATCCTGGGAAAATAAAACATAGAAAGGGGTGAACTCAGATGCTCAGTAAGGATGACAATATAGCAGAAGCTTTCACAAATAAACATAAACATTTAAGGCAATGTATAACTAAAAAAAAGCCTTTTGAACATGAACTTCAGCATAATATGGAAAAAAAATAAAATGAAGTAATGCCATTTAGTTAATCACATGTATATTCTACTAGTCAAATAATCACATGAAATATCAATAACCACTTTCATAATTATGGAATGCATAATTCCAAACTATCATAACCACGTAGCCAAGGCCTCGTGCCAAGACAACAAATAAGATTTTTTCAAGTCCTCGTGCCAAGACACCAGTGTGTCTCTTGAGACCGACCAATGCATCGAGGAGCTATAGCGAGCTCCACCCGTCACTTATTAAGTCCAATGCATTCCTTATATGAAAAGGTTTAAATATATCATAAACCATAACATAATAGTATCACATAAAACATGCATAAAGGAAACACCACATTTCAACATTTCAATCACAAGATATCAATACAACACGTTGATATAATAAAAACATTATCAAAAATATTTTCAATACCAAAATAAAAGAAAACTAAAACATGGTATTTATTTTTCATTTTAAAAAATGTTATGGCTTGTAGACGAAGCCGAAACTCAAATAATGGTCACGACGGCGGAGAAGTCGTTGTTGCCGCATACATACGACAAAAAACCATTCCCTTTTGTCGTTTAGTAAAACACCTTGTATAAAAAATATTCCTTTTTAATAAACATAAAAGTAAAAGGGGTTTATACACCATATAAAAGAATGTTGTGTATAAAACAAAATATTCCTCATTGAATGGAGATTGAGACGAAGTCCCTTACCTCGTGTCTGACTTGACTCGATCATTCTTTATCCTCCTAAATAATAAACTAGAGTTAATTTATACATTCATAATAACCTTTCTCAATTTCATTATTCCTTTTATATCACTTATTACCATGTTATGAACATTATGTAATTATTTAAGTTAATAACGGTCGTTTTGTCGATCTTTGGTACTTGAGTCAAAAATAAACTTCTTATAATTACAAGTTGTTCATGTGGTAAAATGTAAATTATTTCAATAATTATATTTATGATGTAGATATCATATATATCATATATATCCAGTAAATACATGCATTTATAATATTACATAACATTTAGAGGTAAGAAATGAAACGCACCGTTCATAGAGACGGTAAGCCGTACGTACGCATGAACGCTAATTTCATTTCTATTTCGTATTTAATGGAATGAAATCATAATGATATAAAGGTATATTATAATTCTAGTATAATATCATATATAATATCATTTACTCTATCCTTTATACGTCCCACATATGGCATTAACGATTCAAATCACTTTGAGGGGCCGGTAGTCCGCACTTCCTAAAATGAAATTATCGTGTTTACCCATAATGGAAATCATAAAGGTATGAAATAAATGAAAAATACAGAAGCATAAGGAAAACATAAAGATAATATATATAATATATAAATATATTTACATCTTAATGGAAACCATGAAAGGTGTTAAAAGAATATTGAACAATCATCGTTTCGTGAGGCAGTAATTTTCCACCCACAGAAACAGTATGTTCTTTATTCATTAGACGAAGGTGTATGTAAGTGTAAATCAAATAATTCTCCTAAAAACATCCTAGTATATTTAATATACTGGTTTTGTTACAAAATAAATTAATAAAAAGAGTTTAAGGGGTTGGAGAAGAAAAATAAAACAAAAGAACATAAGATAAAGCATTACCTTAAAATCGGGTAACTCTTTTTTATTTGAGCCAAAGGCTTCCTTGGGAAGACTTCTGCCCAAATTGATGCCTCTAGGAGTAATATAGGGAAGCTTAGAGAGTATTTGGGATTAGTTTGGCCGATCCAAATGGCTTTGAAGGTGTTAATAATGTGGTAGCGGTGGGGGCCTTTTATAAGAGGAGAGAAGGGGCACTCTTGGAAAGTCATGAAATGTTACATTATTATGAAGTGCTTTTCGGATTTCAAAGGTCCCACAATTATATATTTATAGAATAAGGTGATAAGGGTTCGAAATCCACTCATCCAATATGTTTTTGACAAGTGTAAGTCTTAGATTTTACAATATCTTTTCATTTTATTTAAATCGTTAATTAATGAGGTAATCGATGCATCATCATGGTGTCATAAAAAATTTAATTTATTTAATGCCTAAAAATTATAAAAAAATAATATGATGTAGTAAATATTTTTATATTTCCAATTACAATTTATAGTTAAAAATATGACTTTTATAACGCCATGTAATAATTATTTTAGTAATACAATACATGTTTGTGACACTTTTATTTTTACTTTAAATAAGAAGTTATTAATGTCATTTTCTTACCCAAGTGGCTCCATGTGGTCCCCATGTTGACCCATGGATTGTATTGGTCGGCCATGACTCATCCAATAAGGATAGGACAAGTGTAAAGGTAATTTCATATTATTATAACATTATATTTACCTTAAATTACATTAATTACCATTAATCGCGATTCATAAACTTAAAAGTTACTATTCCCCAAAAATTATTTTCATCCCATTGAACCTCATTTTACTTTTTAATTACAACCATGTATGTTGGATTTTGAAATTAAATTCACAGAAGCTATAAAATTTCATTTATACGAAAAGTTAGTTTTTTAACTACTACTTAATGGTTTCGTTATTCATCAAAAATGATGTTTCTCAGAACAATACCAAAAATTCACCCTAAGATATATTTGATATTCTGAATTCAAAAATGATGTCTATTTTAAAAAATTCCTAACATATAAGTTTCATTAATTAATTTTATAATTAATTGCCTTTGTGAAAACAAATAGCGTGTTTTTAAGAAACAATATCAATCAAAATATTGACAATTGTTTATGTCCAATTTCAAAGTGAAATTAATTATAATTACCACCATTGGATAAAATGGTAAAAGTATATGCTAATTATACATTAAATCCAATCAATAGTATAATTTATCACTATAAATTATTTTTATTTAAAAAGTTGTAATTAAGTATTTTTCACTATTCATCGAAAATTGGATGTTCTTAGAAAAATACCAAAAATTCAACATAGGCTAATTTTGATATTCCAAATCCAAAAATGAAGTCCATTTTGAAATATAAAATTTATATAATTAAAAAAGTGGGTATTACTATTCATAACGGCTACTTTGATTGGTCACGGTGTGTTAGAATCTCGAACTTGAGTACAATGCAAGATATTGCATTATTGAAAGAGAATCGTACCATGGAAGCTCGGGGTGTTACAATGCATCTATTGGAAAAGAATAAGGAAGAGGGGTTATTAAAAAATAAGAGGGGGATCTTTATTTTTTTCAAACATTAAATTTTGAAAGGTTTGGTCGTATAGTTGGCCAAACCATATGCCAACCGTGTGCACCCAACTATTTAAGGGGAACACCTCACACAGCCTACATCACACAATTAGTAAAACCATGCAAAGCATGTGTGCTCTATGTGTCTCATATATGTATTGCTAAATCCCCCTTTCACAGTTTAGGAAAACAGCGTGCTAGCTATACAGTGTTGTATGATTTGAGGTGCACGGTTAGCACTAATTGTACGCTAAGAATTTGACTCATGTTTTCTCAAAAAATTGGGGCTCCATACTTCGAACAATCCCTATACAACTTCATTTAATCCGTAATATCCTTATGCATTTTTAGTAAGATAAAATTAAGGAATAGACCTAAAAACAAAAAGATCCCTACCATAAAAAAACATAGAATACTACATTGACCCAGGACGTTCAATTACAAAATATACTCAGAGCTCTCTTCATATTGGGGAAGTAAGGGTAGAATGAAGATAGTACCATCAAGTCTCTAGAGGAAGTTGTGGGAGAGTGCATGGCCAGCTCTTATTTGTGTAATCCCTCGAGTTACCATGGGTGGTCAAAAGATGTGTATTGAACTAAGATCAGTTTTAAATTTTCTTACCATATTTGAAATTTATTTCTCTTTATTATTGGTTTTAGGGAGAAATAATGGGATATTTTATGAAATTTTGAGTTTCAGGTTGAAATGTGGAAGGAATCTAGATTCATATGGATTATCTGTATAGTTTTCAAAAACCATGTGAAACTCATGTGGCTAGGTTTGAAACTCCTTATAACGTGACCTTCATAGTTCGCACATAGAAAAACTATATACAATGAGGAATTGTTTATAATGTAATAGACTTGGAGTTTTTAAGTCTATTATCAAATAATTTTCACCATTAATCATTTTTTTAAACTATGAAATTTTTGGGCTGAGTTCTGGGATTTTTGTGGTTGGTTTTGGAGTTTTCTGGAGGCCTTTTGGAGGGGTATGGTTTGAGAATAGTTTATCCAAACCATACTGATCCTCCAGGAAATCATACGGTAAAGTAAAAAAGCACTTAGGGGTAGTGAATGATTAAGGAACACAGTTTAACAAACCATGTGGTCTCTCCTAAAATCTCATTTGACATGGTTCATAGTTCAAACTCATGATTAGCACATGGTTTAACAAATCAGGTGGGTTCCCATGAGAGGAAGTAATCCTTGCCTTATTGGTGCATATTTTGACAAACCATATAACCAGACCATGTTAACATGAAGTATTTATCTGGAAATACCCATTAATATGCATTAATTAACCATTTGACCCATTATTTCATCTACATGAATTAATATTGAATATTGTGACTATCTTGTCTTCCTCAATGTTTTTCTATCCTCTCAATATTGATTTTGGTGGATCCAAGAGTGTTGTTGATTGGGAATTTAGGTATATGGTCTAAAAACCTTCATTCTTCAGTTTTCATTTAGATCTACGATTAATCCCTTGAATTAAATCATTGATTCATCCTTCCTTTACCTAATCTATGGATTTGTATGCCACCTAATAATGAATTATTTGATCGTTGCTATAACAGATGTATTTTTTGATGTGTCAATGACATCCCCATTGAAATGAGCTAGATCTCTCCTCAATGGTATATTAATCTATGTATGTTAACATAGATCAATCATCAGGAGAACTTATTCTTCTTGAATCTCTTCTTGGATCTCTATTCTGATGATATATTCATAGTGGATCAAGGTTCATTGATTTGAATTATGGTTCTCTTCTAGATTTAACGAGGAATATATGATTTTTTCTATAATTGGAAACCAATTGGGTGAATTGGAACCATATTATTCAATATATCTCGGAACTAGTTATTTTGAAGAACTTGGTTAAGTATGTGATTCTTGAACATCCCCATTTGCATGAAATCTCCTTAGGTATCTTTTTCTAAACCATTTCTTTGATGAACTAGGACCCATTATAGGAATTGTTAATGTAAAAACCAGTTTTTCATGGGTGAGCAGCCTAATTTGGGATTTTGTCCTGTGATGAATATTGGATTACTTAATCCAAAATCTTAAAGTAGGAAATTATTTAACATTTTGGTCCCCTTTTACTCTTTTAACTTAATATAATCCCTTTTTAACCATTATTGATAGTCATTTCATGTGTTTATAGCCCATGAGACCCATATATGATGTTTGATTCCAGGAGCATACCTATGTATCTTGTTTTCCATTTTTTACTTTGATCACATATACTTTTATATTTCTAATAATTATCATGATTTCATGTTATCTTCTTCCTTTATATGCTCTACATTGTTATATGTAATTACAATGTTGTTATAAGTATTTTTCCTGGTACTCAGAATAGGTGAACCATCATGATATGGTTTTCCACTAGAGGGGGGTTTTCATGCATGAGATGGAGAAGATAATGGTCTTGAATAAATGGTGGGGGAATGATGGCCTTGATTAAGACCTGTGGTAGTGTCATTTGGGGTATGGTGGCCTTGTATCCTGACCTAAGGTATAGACAGGGTACAACAACCTAAAGGTGTAATCTATGATAGAGGAGGGATGCAATGACCTTATGGACCAATCCAAATTGACACCATGACATGGGTGAGGGATATGTTCCCTATAATTATTGATAGATCCTGGTCACATTAAACATCCATGCAATTATCCTTCTAGCATGGATCTAAAGTAGGTAGGTTCAGGGGTTGTGGTGGATTGGTTAGAATATGAGTGATTATAATATGATTGTTTATCCCTGTATTCACATTTAATATATCCTCTGATACACTTTTTATATCTTTTCACACATGTTATCGAAGAATTGGTGGTATCCTACTGATTTTATTACTCACATCCTTTATAGGAATCTCAATGCACGTCCAGACTTCCTGATATGGGATCCAAGGGAAAGGGGTCCATGGGGGATAGCTGAGTTGTGGAGTGTGAATATTATCAAAGTACTAGGAAAAACTCCAGAGGATTTCTATATCATATTATTATCATTTATCTTATTACACATTGCATAATCTGGTTTTTATTTTAACTTTGGGAGACTAGTTGATTTATTTTTATGAAAAGGGTGCCATATGTTGTTCCATTATGTTACTTTTTATTTATTTTAATATTCTCATTATTTATTTATATTTATTAAGTAAGTATATGATTATTGAGGGTAGATTCTTCCCGCTAAAGGACTTTATACCCTGACTTCTAGTCGATAACCTCTTGTAGATAGGGTGGTGCACATGAGGTCTTGTGGCTCTCTGGAGTAGACATAATGTTTTAGTTCAGGTTGTTAAAAAACAATATAAGTGCTTATTTTCTATACATTTCTTTTGGGTTAACTTTGTAAATGGTGGATATTATATAGGTTTTGTGGAACTTTGGTAGGTAATTTTCCATGTTTTTACCAGATCATGTGTAACGGACTTTTCAGTTATAGTTGATAGGATTTTTGTTGTAGTTTTATGGGATTTTGGTGCATTAATGTATCATGATTATGAATGTAGGACAAAATTTCATAAATATATCAGTTGATTGTTTCATATTAGTTATTTAATTTAATGACTTGATTTGTTTTATCTATGAAGGATAATTCAATATTATCTGTTGAATGATATATTTTCATTATCTACTGATGATGTATATCTTTTTTGGAATTATTTTGTTGAACGTGAGCATGTGGTTATGTTGTGTATATATATGATTCTGACAAGCATGTGGGTATAGAGAACCTTGGTTAGATCATGAAAGGATATACATTGGGTTATGGTTATCCTCCTCATATAACCATTTTGTGGTCCCATAAACTAATTAGGATTTGTCGTAACAACTTTATGTGTTTTAATGTTCATTTTTTATTTCATAGAGATTGTCTCCTTGTAGATTCTTGGATTCTCCTACTATGTATGACACACCAGTTCCACCATAGGTTGTATAGGATGATTCAACAAAACATGGCCTCACAACTTCTCCATTGGTTGATGAATTATATCCATTCCAATTCACAGACTTTCAAATTTCACCTACCCGTATAGAAGGAGTATAAAGGACCATGGTTTACTATACCCATGACTTATAAGTCTATAATCCACCATACGTTTTGGGTACTATAGCATTAAAATATGTTGAACATTGGTTATGAATTATTGAGGTCATATTTGACTTAGTTGAGACAACATAGGACCAATGGGTTAACTCAGAATTGTTAATGTTTCAGATACCTACCATGCGATGGTGGGGTGTCACGGGACAATCTGGTATACATGAGAGTATATCTTGGTAGGATTTCAAGAACCTATTATTTAGGTAATTTTTTACTAAAATAATAAATCTATATCATGCCTAGAAATTAATAAATCTTTAACATGGAACCATGACCATATCTATAAACTCTACTTATTTCACCAAAATACTTCATTTTTCTCCTCTCATGATCATAAATGAGGCACAAAAATCCTAGAAGTTTGAGATCAATATTCATCATGATTATTTATAGAAGTTTAGGACTTTCAACCTAACAACATACCTAAAGGTTCTGTGCAGGTCCTTTACTATTAAGAATTTCATGGATGATAATTTAGGATATGGTCTTCTTCCACCATTTATTACTTAGAAGGTTGGACCACTTACTGTTGTAGTGAGTGTATCTTATGGTAGTAGAAAGAGGAAGGTTGATAATGTATAGGGTTAGTAGTTATTAGGTTTGGTAGAGTATGTATTATTCATCCCCCTCGTGAGTTCTATGGTACTTCAACTGTGGGATGTTCGGACATTATCCCTGGTTCTTCACCTCACCTCAGAGAAAGTGTCAACATTTTGAAAAGATAGGGGATTTCTATGAATTATTATCCATATCATTGAGGTTATTTTCCATATAGGTGAATGATATATGTGATATATGACATAAGGATCTAGTTGGTGTACTTTTTAGTTGGCTAAGATGATGATGACTTAGGTGAGTCATGTACCTCAGGGTTAGGACCATTGAACTGAGGTAGGCTGATTTTATGTAGTGGACCAGGCTCCAAAAACTGGTGGTGAAGTAACATCTACTATTTTTGGTATAGTCATGATCACTTATATATTTTCCACTACTTTTTTTATATTGGTTCTTCATGTTCCTCAATATAGGAAAAATTTATTACCAAACTTGACTTACTATTCAAGGTGTATTTTGAGTTCTTTTCACTTAATACTCTATTGGGAAGGAAATTGGACCATCATCAGTGATTCCTAGAGTTTCCTATAATCATTTTTTATTATGGATATATATGAAACATTATTATTCTATAGATTATGAGATTTTATGTGATTCATGTAAAGGACTAGATAAAAGGTTATAGAGGCCAAATTTATCATTATCAAAGATGGGTATCATTTATTTTTCCTAAGGGAGAGATGTTCATGATGATTGGTGAGTGGGAGTTGGGAGCAGGTAAAGTGGGTCTAGACATGAGCAAGCTTTTGGTGATTATGGAATATATTTTAGGATTGGATCTTTCAATGGGATCAATTATAGTCCTCTCATCTTTTATTCTAGTAGTGGATCTCTATTAGAAAATCATTCTACATGACTTCTTATGTCTTCCCCACAGTAAAATATTTTACATTGAGATATAACTCATTCTAGGTGTACATCACATTTTTATACAACCATATCGAATGACTCTTATTGTGTTAAAGTATCATAGGGTATAGGTTGAGAACTTTGAATATAAGTGTTTTTTTAGGTTGATTACATAACCTTGGGGTGAACCTATTATTTTTTTAAAGAAGACGAATGGTAGTCTTCAACTCTACATAGATTACCTAAAGCTGAATCAAGTGACCATGTTGAATAGGTAACATTTTCCCTCGATTGAAAAACACTTTGATTAGTTGTGGGTAGTCTATTGGATCTCTAATATTGACATTTTTTTGGGATATCACCAGATGTGTGTTAAAGTTTAAGAAATT
This sequence comes from Viscum album, assembly GCA_963277665.1. NCBI lineage: Eukaryota > Viridiplantae > Streptophyta > Magnoliopsida > Santalales > Viscaceae > Viscum > Viscum album. The sequence continues at coordinate 2,005,517,760 of OY728126.1, read as the reverse complement.
ATTAGGATAGTGGTTAGGAAAATGAATGAGCTATAAAAGTTCATTATGATGCTATTTGGATTGATGAATGTGTTGGTAATGTTCATGGAAATCATGGATAAGATCTTTCACACATAAATTGTCTCATTTTTTGTTCTTTTCATTGATTATATCCTCTTTTATTCACTAACCTCAATTAATCATGTTAGACATATCAATATAGTCTTGAGTTCACTTCACGCACATCAACTTTGTGTTAAGTTGTTGAAGTGCCACTTTTGAATTCATAAGGTGAAATTATTTTGGCGTGTGGTTTTTGAGATTGGTATATTAGTGGTCCGGGAGAAAGTGGGGGTGGTGTTATCCTCGTCACATCCCTTGAATGTGTTTGAGATCAGAAGCTATCTTGATTTAGAAGGGTACTATTGGTGTTTTATCTAAGATTCCACCAATTTATTAAAACCCTTGATTACAATAAAAAATAAATGGGTGATTTACCATTCATCATACTAGTGTAAGAAGTATTTTCTTGATCTAGTTATAATGTTGACTATATCTTTAGTGTTGATTCTTCCTAATACTGGGGTTGGATATATCTTGTATTATGATGCATCCAAAGCTGGTTTGGGGTAATTTGTTATGCAAAGGGAGGGGTAGTATCTTATGGGTCACATCAATTGTGACCCCGAGAGTAGAAATATCCAACCCATAACTTAGAGTTAGTAGTTGTGGACCATGTTTTTATATTTTGGTGACACTATCTCTTTGGTAAGAGGTTTTATGCCTACATATACTATTAGAGCCTCCATTATATATTCTCATAACTAAATATGAATTTGAGGAAGAGGCACTAGGTAGAGTACCTATAAATTATTGATATTGAGATTTCCTATGCACCAGATAATGGTAAGGTCATTATAGATTCTCTTAGACATATGTTATGGGTAACTAGGGATCTTAGAGAATGGCCTTTGGAGTAATAGTGGATTCTGATGAGCTTGTCGACCAACTGGAAGATGGGTGCTTCTAAGGAATATGGATTGATGACATGTGACCCATTACTAATAACATGTACTTTAGTGTATTGGGTTAAGTAAAATAAGTAATCTGGCCTATAGGGTGTTATAATGTGGGAACATCTAGCAGGTGGTGAACCGATACCTAGGTGGTCATAGGATGGTGGGGATGTGATCCTATTACATGGGATAGTTATATTCCCTGCTTATATTAGGAAAGATTTAATGAGATACTTCCATTGATCTAAGTGGGTGGTGAATACTAGAGTAACAATATGTACCATGACTTTAGGAAGTAGAAATAGTGGCTAGGTATGAATAGGTAAATTATTGGATTAATATTTCTATGCCTTACCTGCGAAAGGATAAAGGTAGAGCACCAACATCTGGCTGGTTTCCTCCAATATGATATTATTCCTATGTTTAAGTGGAAGTATACAATAGTGATCATTGTGATGAGTTAACTAGGACCCCTAGGAACCATGCCAATTTTTTGGGAGATTTTTTATCAACTAATGAAGGTTTCCCATTTCTAAACAATATGTGATACTGCTTAGTTTATGAGATGGGAAAGTTGTTCATCTGTGAAATTGTAGGATTTTAGAGATTTCCATTTATAATTTTATATAAAATAGATTCATGTTTTTCAATGTGGGTTTTTTAGGGTTTTTATAAGGCCTTAGGGACTCAAATGAGATTGAGTACATCATCCCATCACCACAAATATTGGCATTAAAAGAAGAGGATTTGTATATTGGATGATATTATCTCATATTGTGTTTTATACTTTACAGGAGCTTAGTATGATCTCCTATACATATTGTAGTTCACATAAAAAATAATATACATCAATTTGGACAGTACCATATGAAGATCTTTATGGAAGGCCATGTTTTTCACTACTTTATTAGCACAATGCTAGTGAGGTTGCATTATGGGGCCCAATATGGTATAGGGGACATTTGGGAAGGTGAAACTAGTTTAGAAAAGTTTTATCATAGCTTAGAGAAATTATAGATCTTATATTAGCTATAGGGTGATAACTTTAGATTTTCCCATAGGTAAATGGGTTTTTCTGAGAGTGACTCAAAATTTAGGGCATTGACATTTTCATAAGAAGGGAAATATTGCTTCATTATATATTTGACCCTTTGAGATCACTCAGTGGATATAAATTGTGGTGTACTATCTGGATCTTTCTTCTCTCTATTGAGATATGTATGATATGTTTCATGTGTCTCATATCAATTGGCACATGCTTTATGATATGCATGTTATTGACAATGAGGATGTTGGACTATAGCATAATGCATTGTATGTGGAATTTCAGGTACAGATTTTTGACTAGGATGAGAAAGTCTTATGAGGTAATATGGTACCATTTTTTCACATTATATGGAATCATGTATGGATATAGGAGGATACTTGGTAGTATTATTCTTATATTTGGGTTTAGTGGCCTAATTTTTTCAAGCAGGAAGCCTAGTGATGTTTCATGAGAATTAAATGTCTTTATATTGGGTGATTATAATGGACTTGGATTTTTCTAGTGTGGTACAAGTAAATTTAATCTTTTAATCTTGTTTTTTGAACTATGAATTGATTGGGATGATTTTTAGGCACTTATGATTCTTTTTTGAGTCTTATAGAGGCTTTTTGGAGGTGTGTGGCTTGAGAATTATTTTGACAAACTATGATTATCCTCCATAAAATCTTGTAAAAAGTTCCATAAGCACTTGAGGTGGAAAGCTGTTATAGTGCATAGTTTATCAAACTATACCGCATCTCCTAAAAAACCTTGTGACATGGTTTCGAGGCCAAACACATGGTTGGGGCATGGTTTTACAAATCATATGACCAAACTGTGTATGTTCCCATGAGAGGCAGTATGCCTCTCATGGTTGGCACATAGTTTTACATACTATGAAACCAAAAAATGTGCACATGATATAATTATCTGAAAATCAACTTTAATGACCATTAATTTCTTATTTTTAACCCTTATCTTTTATATGAATCCCTATTAAATCTTGAGAATCACTAGACATCCTCAACATTTAACGCTCCTCCCAAGCCTGATTTAGATGGATCTATGGGTTTTTAATATGTAATTGAGATGTGTGATCTAAAAACCCATGTTCTTAAACAAAAATCCTAGATCTTCTATTCGTCCTTTGAAAAAAAATCATAGTCCAATCATGATGTCTCCCTATATATTAATTATAATGTCACCTAATAAATAATTCTTTTAATTTTTCTGAATAGATGTGGTTTCTGACATGATGATGACATCCCCACTGATCGGAGCTAGATCTCTCATGAATGGTGGATGAATCTGAGTATGTTATCATAAATTGGTCTCCTAAATAAATTTTTGTTCTATAATCTCATATTTCATCTCTATTATGATGATGAATTCTTGGTGGATCGATGTTTATTGATTAAACTCCATGTTCTCATCAATATTTCAAAAGTAATTTGTGATTTTTTCCTTAATTGAAAATAAATCCATTAAATTGGCACCCTATTATTTGAAATATATCAAAACTATTTATTTTTATGGGCTCTGTGAGGTATGTTTTAATATAATTACCCTTCTTAGCATGGAATTTCCTAAGTTACCTTTTTCTAAACCTATTATTTGATAAACAAGAACATGTTATAAGCATAATTGATGTGTGAACTAGTTCTTTATGAAGGAATAATTTTATTCTAGCTTGTCTTAAGGTACCTTTTCTAAACATATTCTTTTATAAACTAGAACTCGTTATAATCATCATTGATTTGTGAACTAGTTTTTTATGAAGGAATAATTTGATTCTGGATTCAATACATTGATAGATACTATAGTAACTCAATAAAAATCAGGAGGTATGAAGTTCCTTTCCATATGAGGCCTTTGTGTTCTCTTGTTTCCTTGATATTTTCCTTGTTTTACCATGCTTGGTAGTGATTTCTTGTTTGTGTGTATCCTATGAGACCCATATATGATGTTTTATTCCATGTGTATGTTTATGTATCTTTTTATCCATGTTTGGTTTTGATCACATGTTCTCGTATATTGCTAATGATTTTCATGATGTTATCTTATGTTTTTGATTTGTATGATCTACCTAGTTATATATAATTACCATGCCTTTAGAGGTATTATTCTTGGCACTCAGAATAGGTGAACCATCATGATATAGTTTTCCCTTAGAGGGAGAGTGTGCATGACATGCGATGATGATGATGATGGACCAAAAAAAGGGTTAGGAGGATTATGTTCTTAAAGATAGCCATGTAGTAGTGGAATTTGGGGTATATAAGGCCTTATGCCAAGACCCAAGGCATATACATGGTATGATGACCTTGAGTCATGACCTTTGATAGATGAGGGATGTGACAACCCTATGGCCCAATCCAACTTGATTCCTTGGTACTACAAAGATATGTGTTATCCATCCCTATAGTTATCTCTTAGTTACTTCTGACATCCTAATATTATCCTTCCAAAATGGAGCTAAGGAAGGTACAATCAAGGCTTGTGATGGGATGGTTAGAACACCAAAAGTGCTCGATGTATGATTTTTTATTCTTGTTTCTGTGTTTTTTATTTCATGGAATTCACTTGTTATACATGTGAACACATGTTAAGAACACATTTTTGGTGTCCTACTAATTTTATTACTCACACCATGAACGAGCATCTCAATGCATGAGAAAGATTCATGATTCGGAATCTAGGTAAGGGAAAGGTGCTCACAATGGATAGTGGAGATGTGGAGTGTAAATATAGTTACATACTCTGGTTTAGAGTCCCTCTTTTATAGATTAGTGTATTTATTTTCATGACATTGGTGTTATGTCTTATTATATTATTTTTCTTATTCTACCACTTAATATTGTAATTATTTATTTATTTATGTTTATGGTGTATGTTTATGATTAGCAAAGGAATAGTTTCTCTACATATGGAATTCTGAACCTTATTTCTAATCGACATCCTCTTGTATATGGGGAGGCACACTTGAGGTTTTATGGCTATCTGGATTGAACCGGGTGGTCTTGGTTGGTTCATTACATATATTTTCAATGTTTTCAGCCCTTTTTAATTGAAATTATTATTATTTATTTTATTACTTTTTTAGGAGTAATTGAATAGGTTTTCTTGATTAAATTGATGATTCTGGAATTGGGATTTTGTATTGATTGAGTTTTGTGTCTTGTGTTTTATAGAATATTCCTCCCAAAAATTCCCTTAAAGACTATAGATAGGTAGATGTAGAAAATTTCCCATACACCAACCCTCTATAAGGCCATGATTTCATTGAATCAGTCATTCAGACTATCTACCATTTGGGTCAAGAGAGTGGAAGGGATTGGTCTTCAATAGTGTCCCATTCTCAGGAGTTCATGAAGAATAATCCACTAGTCTTCCATGGTAAAAATAAGCATTAAGAGACCAAGGAATTGGTGGAAAGGATTGAGTATATATTTTATTTACTCAAGACCCTAGAGACTTAAAAATTTCTCATGTCCACCTATATGTTATAAGGGACTAGTTAAAAGTAGTGGGAGTCCATTGTAGAATACAATTTTCATGCAGATCTCACATGGGTTGTGTTCAAGAATATGTTTGATAAATATTTCTATCCAAAAATATTTAGGGTGTTGAAGACCCATGAATTAATAACTCTAGATAAACGGATTCATTTTTAATGAATTATGCCACTCATTTCTCCAAGTTTGTTCATCTTTCTCATAATCTCATCAAGAGTGAATATCTTAAGTCTAGAAACTTTGAAATGGGTTTGAAACCCAAGATCTTATTTAAGCTTATTCAAAATTGATTTCCAACCTATGTGAAGGTGGTCTAAAAGGTAGTTTTGGAAGATATGGTTATATTAAGATTGACTTGTCTCAGTGGTGCCTCATCTATGGAAAGAGGTAATCATATCCCTTCTTTGAACCATAAGAAGAGGTGGGAGAATTTATATTAGTGTGGTAGTGGGGAAACCATCATTCATCAGATTCTATATTAGTGGTTTCATCAGGGAATATTTTTGTGATATGATTTTAGTGTGGAAAGGAAGGCCACCGCAAGCCACGGTGCTCAGTGGTGATCAAGATGTTCCATAACTGTGGGTGCTCTGTCCATATTTAGTATTTCTATAGAATACTTACTCAGGGAATCATATTTGGTTATTCTTTTACTAGGAGATCCCATGTTCACTCAGATGAATCTAAGGTTGTGGGACCCTAGCCTCAGAAAAAGGTGTGTTCTCACCGAGTTAATAAGATTTAGGGTGGATCTTGATTTGTGTATTTATATACAGCTAATCATGTTTTAGATGATGTTGATATTGGTTTATATATAATTATAAACATCTTTTTTATTTCATCTTGCATAGTTTTTTCATTATTTGTTACAGGAATATCTCAATCCTTTATCTCATAAAAGTTGATTTATTCTCTAATATTGTGGTCAGATACGATGCCATTGATAATGGATCTTTCATCTCTATTGGGAAAGAGGAGAGATTCAAGCATCAAGTGTCTAGAGTTTTAGGTTTTGGTTGGTTATTTTGAGATTGTGTAGGATTTCTTAGTTCCCATCGTATACATATTTTATCATGTTATTTTCATAGATATGATTATTAGTTTTAAATCATAGTTATATTATTATGACCATGGGGTTTGGTTCTTTTCTCTTGAAGGGAACACTCATGTCTTCAAGGGTGAGTGGGATTCTTATTCAGGGAGGGGAGGACCTATTGTTCCTGATGTTGGGTATATTTCCTCTTAGTTATCCAGTTTTAACTTCAATTTGGTTGAAAAACTTTTATTTGGTTGTCTTTTAATAGTGGTATATCGATATCCCTATGTCATTCCATATGATTTTTCTAGGTTTTTCTCCCAGTGGGAGGTGGAGTTCTTCATTGACATACTTTATGAGATGAGAGGCATATTTCTGCCATCTAACAATATGGATCCTACCAAACTAAAGGATTTGAAAGTTTAGTTCAGTGATCTTTTAGTTTGTGGAATTATTAAACTAAGTGTATAACCATGATCATCATGAGTTCTCTTTGAAAAAAGGTAGTTTGTGGCCTCTAACATTGTATTGATTACTAGAAACTCAATCAAGTGACCATCAAGAATAAATGTTCATTTACCCAAATTGATAAATTTATTGATCATCTCATGGGATCCTCATGGTTTTTGAAAATTAACTTTAGGTTGGGATACCATCAGTTGAGGGTTTTGGACTTAGATTCTCTTAAGGCATCTTTCAGGAGCAGGTATAGGAATTTTGAGTATTTATTGATTCCATGAAACCTTTCTAATTATCTTGTGGTTTTCATGGATTTAATGAATTGAATATTATATTTATATATTCATTCATTCTTGGTGATATTTTAAAATTATATCCTAGTGTAAACCAAGTCAAGTAATGAACACGAGTACCATCTAGTCATTACCCTAAAAACCTTGAAAGAGAACCTAATTTATGAATCTATCTCAATGATTGATTTATATTTATGAAGTGATGTTATTAGACCATGTGATATCCCAAAAAGGTGATTTGGTGGATCAGGAGAATATTAAAGCAGTGATATATTGGGAAGATCCCAAAAATGTGTTTGAGATTAGGATCTTCCTAGATTTAACTAGATATTCTTGGTTGTCTTCACCATATATTATAATTGAAAAGGGGTGAAATTTGATTATGACGAGAAGTGTCATAGTTATTTTGAGGAGTTGAAAGTGATATTGAATTCAAATTTATTTTTTTATTCTCCCTAAACCACATAAATGTTATTTCATGTTTTTATGTGTCTACATTAGGATTGTGGTTGGGTTTTGTACTAATGTATTGTGATCATGTAGTGGTGTGTGGCCCTCACCAGTTACGCTCTCATGAGAAGAATCGCCCCACTCGTGACCTAAAGTTGGTAGTGGTGATGCATTCTTAAAATATATGGAAGTAGTATATTTTCTAGGAATGGTTTACAATATATTAATATCATAAAATTATAAAGTATATTTTTACCTAGATGGGTCTGAATATTCAGGAAATATTCTAGGTGGATTGTATTTAAATTTCGACTTCAATATAGCTTACACCCCATGAAAGGGGAATGTGGTAGACAATTCCTTGAGTAATAGACTATCGATCCATGTTGTGAGATAATAAAAAAATACATGGTGCATGATGATCTTGTTTGCTGAGATTTTTTTAGATGAGAAAAGGTAAGATGATAACATGTTCTTGATTTGTGATAAAGTTGAATATATTCCTTGGATGATCAGATTCAGATGAAGTAGGTAATAGATCATTAATAAAAACATCATAACTACGAATTAAATGGTGGGGAAACCTCTAGTAATTAGTATTGGTCACCTAGGGTGATATTTTATTTTGGAATAGGCATGTCATTCACTTCATCTTATGATATAGTTGATAGAGGTTGGGAACTAATATATCTAAGTCATTCACCCCAAGGATACCAAAATGTTTTATGATCTGAAACACTAGTATTAATGGCCTTAGAAGAGGTTTTAAGTCATCAATTTTGTGTCTTAATGCCTTAACAATTATATGATTAAGGATGATCATTAAAGGAAATACAATTTATTGAATTTTATTCCCATTATAGTGTATAAGTGCGATGATATTTCTAGGGATTTCATAATTGGATTGCCTCAAAATTTGAGTGGGAATGATTCTATTTGGGCAGTTATTGGTATATTTAATAAATCGAATCATTTTCTTCTTATACATGAGTCGGTGAAGGTAGAAGATATTAGATTCTTGAATGAATTAGAGTTTATAAGGCTTTATGGTGTTCCTTTATCCATTGTTTCTGATCGATTCCCTCACTTCAGTTTTCTATTTTAGAGTAGTCTTTATGAGGTGATAGGTTCTCAGTTGAGGTTTACTACGGTGTATTACACTCATATGGATGGTCAGAAAGAGTAGTCTATCCATAAAACTCATAAAGGATATGTTTTAATCAAGTTTGTTTGATTTTGATAGTCCTTGGGAGAAGCATCTATCAATGGTTGAGTTTACATATACTAATAGCTATAAATGTTTGATAATAATGGATCCCTTTAGGGGTCTATATAGGAAACCATGTTTATCCCATATCTATTGAATTGAATTGGGTGGGAACTCATTTTTGGGGTTTATATTCATTAAAAAACAGTAGATAATTTTTATTTTATCTCAAAGATTTTGGAGAAAACATAAATCATCAAAAATATTTTTTTGACCATCAATGTCATTTGTAAGAGTCAGAATTTGGTGATTGAGTGTTTTTAGGGTTTCTCCAAATATGGGGAATTATAATATTCGAAGATAGAGTAATATTGTATAACATTATGTCTTCTTGTTTAAGATAGTATAATTTCTCATAAAGGTGGCATATCGGTTGGCATTACCACTTTAATTTATGTCCATCCATGATGTATTTAATTTCACCCAGATGCATAAGTACCACCCAAACCCATCCCATATGATCAAATGAGAGGATTTGGGAGTGGGTCCTAACACCACTATTGTTGAACAGTATATTTATATGATGGATTATCATATCAATGTTCTGTATATTAATTTTATCCTCTTGGTCCATCTTTTATGGAAGTGTATATAAGATAGTCATGATTCATGGGAGCGTGAAGTGTTTGTGAATGATCAGTGGCCTCACATTTTCCGAGATTCAAAACCATAAGAACTTTTAGGGGAAGAAAGAAACATGATGGGAAGAATTTGGATGCCCATATGGTCACTGGTATGTATTTACTTTTTATTTTATTTTCATTTTAATAATTCTTCATGTTTTTAGGAGTTGGAGGAAAAAAATAAAACGTATGAGTAGAATAGAATGTGGAACATGGTTATTCAATGGTTAGTACAAATTTTTCTCCCAACCATGTGATATGGGGTATAGGACATCAAATATATTTTCCATGTCGAGTTCATGGTTTTTTAAACCATGCGAGGTTCCTAGGAAACCGTGCAACCTCGTTTTTTTCTAGGGGATGACATGCATGGTTGGAAAATGGTTCGTGTAAACCATGCAGACAAACTACACAAAATTTATTGAAGCTTCTAGTATATCCTTATTGATTAGAACATGGTCTACCTAACCATGTAGGAAAAATGTATATCTTACCTAGATCTATTAAAAACATGGGAAAGACTAATTTTACCTTCTAAATTTTAACTTCCCTTTTCTTAATCTTCCTTCTAGTTGCACAACCAGCACCCCAAAAACTGTGATAAAATTACTCCCTTACCACTTTGGAGGATATAAATTATCCTCAGTGGTTTATCGCGAGTTTATGAGTGAATTATTATTTTTTTCTCCTATCTTCCACTCACATCCACTTATTTTTCTATTTCCTTAGAATTATGGAACCCTGGTTTCCATAAGGGTGGAACATGGGATTATGGATAGGTTTTTAATAAAATTTCATATTGATATAGGATTTTGAGGATTCTATATTCTCATTACTAGTGGTTTTAGATTACGGATATGATATTCCATTTTGTTTGAGGTAGGTTTATTTACCTAATGGGGAATTATTTGGTCAAATATGAGCTAAGAAAAGACTCCAGAGTGGGTGAATCGGGCTCTTGAAATTATCTTCACTTAAAACAACCCTCTATTAAGGTAATAATGTTTCTGATATTTTCTTGTCATAAAAAACAATAAGAAATTACAAAAAATATATAACATATAATATGTTATAGTGGTTCAGAGAAAAGAAACTCCCTAGTCCACTCCACCAATACTCAACTCCTAATGCTTGGAGATTTCACTAGTATTAGTCCTTTTCCTAGGGACCTCTTGGGTGATTCAAAGAAACTATCACTTAGTACATATATTAGAGATTTTTTTAGGATCTTACAATGATTTTCAAAAATAATATCTTACAATACTCAGTACAAGGAGTTATTACCTTCATTAATGAGAAAGAATAATGAGATATTACCAGATGAATCTTATGACTACAAGATGCAACATACAGAAGATAAGAGATCTACAAGAGTGAAAATAATAATGGATAATAGATCAAGGATACTCTTTGAAACATAGGAGTATTAATCTTGAATGAATATATAATAACCCAACTCTTTATTACACACATAATCATGATTTACACTTGATGAAACATAGAAGATCGAGTGGTCTAGTGTCTTTTGGGATTAGGAACATTACATAATAACTTAGAACATAAAACAAAACATCTTTATTCAAAACATCCTTTACATGACCACTACATTCCCTCGTACTTAACATTGCATGGGATAACCAGATGACATGCATATGAAAAGGGTGAGATATAAATACTAGTAAGGGAGTAACCAAATAAAAACATGAAGAATACAGTACATGTAAAGGAAATAGTCATATCAATGGATCATAAGAGAAACATGAACATAATGGCATGATATATCATGATTATTATAACATGGAAATGTGGAAACAACACGTAATATGGTATTAGCATGAGACAAGGCTCATTGCACATGTAACACGAGTAAATCCTCATTGAACTTGAATTATAATGAGTAAACCATCATTTCACTTGATTTATCATGATATTAATCTTTACCCAATGCATTGGATAGCTATTAGGGTGCACCATTCTTAATAATTTTATTTCATTCATAAGTTTGCCACATGGATCATGTAACATGGATTCATTGTACATAATAATTTATTCCATGATAAAATAATGTGGAATTAATATATGAAACTCTATAATAAATAATTAAAAGTTCATAATGGTGAATACCCTTGATAGAGAAATAGGCATGGTATTCACTATACAATGTCTCTGGCTTGGAAAATCGCAATGCAATTTCGACAGCATAACGACGTGACATAAGAATTAATAAAAATGGTTGATGATAGAGAAAGGGGTGTCTCATCATACGTATATTAAATGGAATGTTATGGGGTCATATTGATATATTCCCTGAAAAATTTATTGGAATTTGGATTCATAATACAAAATAATTTCTTGAATGTAAATGAGAAGAGAGAAATTCCTTACGGAATTTTGGCATGGTAACAGTTGTACATGGAAGGCATTAATGAGAGATAAATATGCCTCTAATAATTTCAAAAATAAGGAAGGAAGATGAATGAGGTAATAAATCATACCACAACATTTTTAATTTAAAACAAAATGGTATAACAACATAATGATGTTTGGACAAAAATGAGAATGGAAGAAATCTCTTACATGGATATGTGATCCCAAAGTCTTGGGAGAGGCTTGAGAGAGGATTATTGGGAGCTTGGGGAACCTTGGGAGGATTATAAAGAGATAAGGGAAGAGTTTGGTCAATATCCATGTTCTTTGAGTGAATAGGAAGTGGGAGCTTTTGTGGGTTTATATAGGAAAGGGAGGGAATTCTTTATTATTTAGGTTTTGGACCCTACACATTAAACTAATCAAAACCAAAAACAATCCCACGGTTTTTTACCATGATTTTTTCCAAAGGGGAGTGGAGAAAAATATTTTATTTTTTCAATGGCCTAACTTCTCAAAATATTAGGCTTGCTTATGTGGAAGTGATTCACACTCTCAAGGAAATCATTTTAAAAAGATAAAATGTTTTATATGTTTTGGAGGGTCCACTATGGATTTCCAAAATAAATTAAATAAACCTAAAATCATATTATATTAATGGTAAAACATATATTGGTCGAAAATACCATTTATATTATTTTATTAAATCACTATTGGGTCATTATTATGTCATAAAACACACAATAATTAAAGTGTATTTAATTTTTACCCAGAAATTCAACTGTCTCATAAAATTATGAAAAAAATCACTTTTGGGTAATTTCAACTCCCTGAATCAAAAAATAATATTAATTTTATCTAAATAATTTTCTAAATATGTGAATTTTTACTTTTAAAATAAAAACCGACATTTATCGAAAATTCATGGGTTTTGATAAAAATAACTTTCAAACCTTAATAAAAATCATAATTGTATTCTAAAAAATAATATGATCATTTATATTTAATAAAAAATAATTTGGTTTTAATATTTTATTAAAATATTATTTAATTAAAAAATCCATTAATTCATCAAAAAATATTTCTTAAATAAATATTAACTAAAAATACTATTTGTGCATTAAAAATTATTTACAAAGTAACTATGATAAAATAAATGTATATTCCTTATAAAAAATAATGTACATAATAATAGTGATAGGGTCTTGTTACCTAACCCCATATAACACTCGCATAAGACCAAATGGTAAGGTGTGCGATGGTGATAGACTCTTGGGGTGGCTCAGATAACATCGCTCAGGTGGTAATCTCTAACAACTTCCACTTCTCCCATAAGCGATTCTGTTTGATCTAAACATGTTGAAGCTCATATTGGGCTTGGTCAAGATCTAATCCCAATGATTCCACCTCCTTTCTATGCTCCGACAAATGGGATTCTTAGAGATAAATTCTAGTAGATGAGGTCATCACTTCCTTTGTATGAGTAAATTTGATTTGTTAAATCACTATATTTATAATAATCATGTGATCATTGTTCAATGGATTTATTAGAAATGGCCATAATTATTAATAGTATTTTAAAATCCAAAAACATAAAACCAAGTAATTTCATATGTTATATAACCATCTTACATAATAAGACATTTAATTAGATCAAGAGGAATTTTCATTAATAAACGTTTAGGTCATTATGATCTTCCCCCCTTAAGAAATTTTTCCTTCAAATTTTCTTTTTCCCACACTAAAACAGATGTATGTAACTCTACTTCATCAATTCATATAATTCCCATGTTGCTTCTTAAAACTTTGGGTTTCACTACTATACATTTACGAGGGGAATTTTCTAATTTTTTAGAACTTTTTCCTAACGATCTAAGATCTTCACCGGCTTCTATTCATTGGAGAGGTAATTCTCCAATGGTATCACCTCTAGATTGAGTACATGCGATGGTTCAGGTATGTACTTCCACAAGAGTGATACATGGAATACATCATGTACTAGATATAGGATCGATGGGAGTGCTAGTTGATAGGCCACTACTCCAATGTGATCAATGATATCAAAAGGGTTGATGTACCTTGGTCTTAGCTTTCCCTTCTTCCATAATCTCATAACACTCTTCCATAGTGATATAAAGAGGGATACCATGTCTCTAACATCAAAATCTAGATCTCATCGACGATTATTAGCATAGCTCTTTTGTCAACTTTGAGCACCTTTAATGTGCTACTGGATGATCTTAACCTTCTCCACCATTTCTTCAACCATTTTTAGACCTAGGATTTTTCTCTCTCCAACTTCATCCAAATATGCTATTGTTATACACCTCTTCTCATACAGGGCTTCATAAGGATCCATTTGGATGATTGAGTGGAAACTCTTATTATAAGGGAACTCAACCAGAAGAAGATGTTAATCCCATCCTCCTTTAAATTCAATTGAGCATGCTATCAACATGTCCTCAAGTGTTTGGATAGTCTTCTCAGATTAGCCATCAATTTTAGGATTATAAGACATATTGAAGTCCAGCTTAGCATCCAAAGTATTTTGAAGACTCTTCCAAAACATAGAGGTGAATATTGGATCTCAATCGGATATAATAGATAGTGGTACTCCTTGAATCCTTACCACTTCTCTTGTATATATATGTTCTAGTTGATCCAATGAGAAATCCTCTCAAATTTCAATGAAGTGTGTAGCCTTTGTAAGATGATCCACAACAACTCATATAGCATTTTTCCTTTGGATGTCTTTGGATGTTCAGTGACAAAGTCCATGGTGATGTTCTTCCATTTCAATGCTGGAATGGGTAATGGTTTCATCACCCCCTTAGACGTCTGCCTCTCAACTTTCACTTGCTGACATACCTGGCAATTTGATGTATACTCAGCGATCTACTTCTTCATGTTATCCCACCAATAATTATCTCATATATATCGATAAATATTTGTGTTTCTTGGGTTAATGGATAAATTCAAGCTATTTGCATCATCCAAATTATATTTATTTAACTCTAGATTTGATGGAGCACATAGTCTTGATCCAAATCACAGAATTCCTTCTTAATTAACATTGAACTCTGAGGATTTCACTTTTCTAATAGTTTCCACATTCTTCTAAATTTCCACATCATCCTTTTGATCATCCTTTAACCTTTACAAAAGATATGGTTGAGAAATCATTTGTGAAAGGATTCATTAGGTTCCCTTCTTTATGATTCCCATGCCCATCTTCATCAATTCTAAGAAGATTGGATCCTTTTCAATTATCATCAATGATAGAATTGCTTGGTCCTTTCTACTTATAGAATCTACCACTTTTTTTGCATTCCTAGGGTGGTAATGGATTGAGCACTCATAGTCTTTGATCAGCTCTAACTATCTTCATTGGTTCATGTTCAACTCTATTGTGTGAATATATACTTGAGGATTTGGTGGTCCGTATATATTTCACACTTATCCCCAAAGGGGTAATGCCACCAAATTTTTAAATATAAGACCACTATAGACAACTCCAAATCATGTGTTGGATGGTTTTTCTCATGAAATTTCAATGGACTTGAATCATATGCAATGACATTGTCATTTTACATCAACACAAAACCGAGACCCTTCTTCGAAGAATCACTAAATACCACAAAAATTTCTCCCCTTGTGGGTAGTGTGAGCATTGGTGCAGTGATAAGACTCATTTTCAACTCCTTGAAGCTCTCTTCTCATTCATCACTCCAATAAAACTTTACTACCTTCCATGTTAGCTTGGTAAGAGGTTTGGACAATCATGAGAAATTTCTCTCAAATCAGTGATAATATCCAGCAAACCCTATGAAGCTGCGAATATATTCTACTGATGTTGGCCTCGAAAATCCCTATATTGCAGCTATATTGGAGGGATCCATAGATATCCCATTGATTGTGATTATATGACCCATGAATGAGACATCCTTAAACCATAAGTCACACTTGCTATACTTTCATAGATCTTATCATTTCTCAAGGTCTCTAATATAGTACTTAGATGATTCTCATACTCCTCCATGGTTTTTGAGTATATTAGAATATCATCTATAAAGAAAACAAAATATTTGTTGAGTTAATCTCTAAATACTCTATTCATCAAGTCCATGAATATTTCTAGAGAATTAGTGAGTCTGAATTCATTACTATGAATTCATAGTGCTTGTATCTTGTACGAAAAGTAGGCTTGGGGATATCCTCCTTCTTCACACTTACATGGTAATATCCTGACCGCAAATCCACCTTGGAGAAGTATTTTTCTCCATGTATCTGATCAAATTAGTCATCAATTCATGGAATAGGATACTTATTATTTATCGTGATTTTTTTGTGCTCATGATAATCAATGCAAAGGCGTAATTCTCATCCTTCTTCTTGACGAAGAGGACTGGTGCACCCCATGGAGAAGCACTTGGGCGAATAAACCCTTTTTCCAGATTCTCTTGTAGTTGTTTATTCATCTCCTCAAGCCCCCTAATAGCCATTCTATATGGAGTCTTGGATATTGGCAATGCCCTGGGTATAAGATCAATTGAGAATTCCACATCTCTTCTAGGAGGAAGACCAAGTAATTCCTCAGGAAACACTTCAGTGAATTCCCTTACAATAGGCATGTCTTCAAGGATGGTTGCTTCCTTAGACTCAATCATCTGAGCCAGATATGCATGCTCATAGGGTAATGATATCCAAGCTTGGGATGATGGTTATAAAGAAGATTCATCCTCCTTTCACTTGTATAAAATCAAGGGTATATTCTCTATATGGTGAGTGATTTCCCTCTTACGATAATTTATGTTGTCTCCATATAAGGAAATCCAATCCATGAACAAAATTGCATAAAATTATACTAGAGGTAGTATGATGAGGTTCACCGAAAAGTTCAGTCCACATATTATAAAAGAGGACGATCTATATTCATGGGATTCAATTATTTTTCCATTTGACATACTCAATGACATATTTACTTTCTTGATTTGTGGTGGTGTTGAGATTCCACTACTAAACACTGAGGTTAAAAATAATTCATAGAACCATAATCAAAAAATACATTCGCTGTTGTTGAATGAATAACTATCGTATCTATCACCACTTTCTTGTCGGGGTTCACTTCGGCAGTAGTAATGTAAAAAGCTTTCCCTTGTTGCCTTGGAGGTTGTTGGTTTCCTTTGAAAACCTGTGTCTTAGGGCACTGGTTTGCAAGGTGCCCGAGATATTTGTAGTTG
Organism: Viscum album; assembly: GCA_963277665.1. Classification (NCBI taxonomy): domain Eukaryota; kingdom Viridiplantae; phylum Streptophyta; class Magnoliopsida; order Santalales; family Viscaceae; genus Viscum; species Viscum album. Next base: position 2,005,500,488 of record OY728126.1, on the reverse strand, counting down.
AAGTAATGAACAACAAGTTGAGGGTCCAATGGAGTGTTCCTATCCTCTGTCGCCGCCATAGGTTTTTCTTATCGGCATTTAATGGCCTAGTGCCCTTATCTACTACACCTAAAGCATTTCCTTGTCCCCTTCATGCTATTTTTGGGGTGCTTCTTTCAACACATTTAGAAGGTGGGGTGCTGGATTTTCTTAGCATGGTTGGATTTATCCATCAGACTACCAGAATTGATGTCCACCTTATTATTCTTATCCCCATGATACCTCTGAGATTTTATGATCTCCATTTAGGCCTTGAGGTCACATCAGACAATTTTCTCATAGCTATCAATGTCACAGATCTCTAGGGATTTCCATAGGCTAGGTTTTAGACCACCAAATAAGCAGTCAACCATGAATTTTGGGGTAATGACAAAGTCGGAGGGGTATCATGAAATCCTTGTGATGTTTTCCTCATACACTCTGATGGATTCATCATATTTTTTTCGTGTGGGAAAGAATGTCTCTTACCATCTCCAGCCCGAGGGTGTGAGGAAAATATTTATCAAAAAACATTTTTCAAAAATCCTTCCATTCTAATGCCTTGATTTCTTCCTCGGGCTTAGTATTTTTAATGAATGTCCACCATTGATCGGTTTCACCCTCCAAACGATAAGAATCCATATGAACCTTCTCTTGTTCAAAACATTGAAGGATAGAGAATATATTTTCAATGGAGTTGATCCATTGTTTGGAAACTGGGGGATCAGATGATCGATTAAAAGTAGGAGGCCTTTGTCTCATGAAGATCTCGATTGCGACTTGTTCTTTCTTAGAGGTGGTTGAATGTTCCTCTTGACCCATTTTTCTATTAAAATATTGAGTTAACTGAGAGTGTATCATGACAAATTTTGTGATTCCCATTCCCATTGGATTGGCCATCTCATTAGAATAGTCATCACATTGATCTTCATATCGGTCGTCAGCCCGATTCCTCCTGTTACAGGACAATGGTTAGAATAAAAGGAAATTTAAGGGTAACACATAAAGGGTAATCAAGGACAAAAATGAATGACTTATAAATAACTTTTATTTATTTAACTTATGAATCTATATGATTGAATCTATGTTATCCATGATCTACTTCCCAACGTATATTCTTATGGACATTTTTTTAATGGTTCATACTAAACTTATGAATTTACCAAAGCATATCCTCCAGAGTTTCATAACCAAGAGTGCAGCAAGACACAATTTCGTGAACCATGATACCTTGGGTCAAGCCCAATACTCCTTGTCATAGTTTTCACTCCTAGGTACATCGATGACAGAGCCGCCTATACCTTCTCGTATCTAGATAGGGATGTATTGTCTTGATAAACCACTTACTCAATAATCACCAAAACATAGGTATATTTTTACTATACTTATTCTTATCCATAAGCCTTTTAATAGGTTTTTCTAATCCTAATCCCAAAAATAACAAAACTTATCCTCTGATAACAACTATAACAACCCAACTCTTTATTACACACTTAAACATGATTTATTACATAAAAAACATCACTTGATGCAACATATAAGATAAATAGTTCTACAGTATTTAGGGCTTACGAACATTACATAACAACATAGAACATAAAACACAATATCTTTATTGAAAACTTCCTTTACATGACCACAGTATTCCCTCGTACTTAGCATTGTATGGGATAACCTGAGGACATGCATAAGAAAAGGGTGAGCTATAAATCCCAACAAGGGAGTAGACAAGGAATAAAATTATGAATACAATACGTGTTAGGAAATGGGCATATCAGTGGAGCATAAGAGAAACATGAACATAAAGGCATGATATAGCATGATTATCATAGCATGGAAATGTGGAAACAACACTTAACATGATATTAGCATGAGCCAAGGATAATCGCACATAGAGCATGAGTAAACCCAAATTTCAATATAATTAGAACGATTAAACCCTCATTTCACTTGACCTATAATTATACTAATCTTTACTCAATGCATTGGAGCGCTGTCAGGGCACACCCTTCTTAATCATTTAATTTCATTCATAACTGTGCCACATCAATCATATAACATGGATTCATTGAATATAATAATTTATTACATGATAAATGATTGTGGAATTAATACATGAAACTCTATAATCAATAAGTAAACATGCATAAAGGTGAATACCCTTGATAGATAAATGGTACTGGTATTCAGCACACAATGACTTTTCCTATGAAAATCTTGCTGGAATTTCGACAGCATAATGGCATGACATAAGAATTCATAAAAATGGTTGATGAGAGAGAAAGTGGTGTCTCATTATATGTACATGAAATGGACAGTAAGGGGTTCATATAGATACATTTCATGACAAATTTAATGGAATTTAGATTCCTAGTACAAAATAATTTCTTGAATGTAAATGAGAAGAGATAAATTCCTTATGGAATTTCGGCACGATAACAGGTGTACATGGGAGAAATTAATGAGAGAGAAAGAGGTCTATAAACATTTTAAACATAAGGAGGAATGTATGGGGGAGGTTAAAAATCATACGCCAACATTTGTAATTGAAAACAAAATGGTATAACAACATAATGAAATTTGGACAAAAATGAGAAAGAAAGAAATCCATTACTTGGAAGTGTGATCCCAATGGCTTGGGAGAGGCTTGAGAGAGGCTTATTTGGAGTTTGGGGTGCCGTTAGAGTATTCCAAAGAGATAATGTAAGAGTTAAGTCTAGATCGAAAGGCATTGAGTGAAGAGGAAGTGGGATTTTGGGTGGGTTTATATAGGAAAAGGGAGAGAATTCCTTTTTATTTAGGTTTTGGACCCTACACATTAAACTAATCAAAACCACAAACCATCCCACGGTTTTTGACAAAGGGGAGTGTAAAAAAATATTTTATATGGATAATGGATGATCCTTTTAAAATATTGGGCTTTCTTATGTGGAGTTGAGTCACACACTCAAGGAAATCATTTTAAAAAGATAAAATGGTTTATAAGTCTTGGAGGGTCCACTAAGGCTTTGTAAAATAAATAAAATAAACCTAAAATCACATTATTTTAATGGTAAAAAATATATTTTCCGAACATTTCATTTATAGTATTTTATTACATCACTATTGGGTCATTATGATGTCAAAAAAGACACTATATAATTAAACTGTATTTAATTTTTACCCAAAAATGCGACTATCTCAGAAAATTATGAAAAATTCACCGTTGGATAATTTAGATGTCCTGATTCCAAAAATAAAATTAATTTTATCTAAATAATTTTCTAAATATGTGAATTTTTAATTTTAATAAAAACCTACTTTTATAAAAATATCATGGGTTTTGATAAAAATAGCTTCCAAACCCTTAAAAAATGACAATTATATTCATAAAAATTATATGATCATTTATATTTAATAAACTTTAATTTGGAAATAATATTTAATTAAAATAATATTTAATTCAAAAAGTTATTAATTCATCAAAATATATTTATTAATTGAATACTAACTAAAAATACAATTTGTGCATTAAAAACTATTTACAAAGAAACTAGCATAAAATGAATGTATATTGATTAAAAAATTAATAGAAATAATCATAGTGATAGGGTCTTATTACATAACCCCACATAACACCCGCATAATACCTAAGGGTAAGGTGTGCGATGGTTACAGACTCTTGATGTGGCTCCGATAACCTTGCTCGGGTGGTAATCTCTATCAACTTACACTTCTCTCGTAGGTGGTTCCGTTCGAGCTTAACGTGTTGAAGCTCATATTGGGCTTGGTCAAGAGTGAAGCCCAATGATAGCACCTCATTTATGAGCTCTGATAAATGGGCTTCTAAAGGATAAATTCTTTTGTATGAGGTCATTGCTTCTTTTTTCTGAGTAAATTGGATTTTTTGAAGCCCTATATTTATACTAATCATGTGATCACTGTTCAACGACTATAATAGCAACTGTCACAATTATTAACAGTTTTTTGAACTCCAAAAACATAAAACCAAGGAAGTTCATATTTTATATAACCATTTTACATAATAATACATTTAATTATATCAAGAGGAGTTTTCATTAATAAAATTTTGGGTCTTTACAGAACAATTGTAGATAAATTAATTCATTTTCATTTTCTTAGAATAGATAAGCACCAACACATAAGGATTTTATAGGGAGAGAAAGAGTGTGTGTGTGTGTGTTTGTGTTGTAGTTTCTATTTATGATGTTTTTGTTTGAATATATAATTATATGTTCTCTAAAACTATTGTTAATATAACATCCAAAAACTAAAAGGATCTCTTCAGATACTTTATGAGTAATTTTCCTAAAAATTACCTTGGAAAAGGTACTGGGTAATAAAAATAATCTCTACTCCTTACTTTCATGGTATTAAATACCTTTTAGAAATTTAATTTACTATAAATAGGTATTAAATTGTTTAATACATTCAGATAAGTATTAATTTTCACTTGAAATGTGCTAATGGTAATAAATACAAAAGTTTAAAAATGACGTAACTAATTTTGGATTACCAAATAGCCAAAATATATGTATCTAAATTCAATTACATAAATTGATCATGTTTTCATTATTTACATATGAGAGTTTTTCATGTAGAAAAATCATGTATTCATAATGATCATGTAATTGAAATTTACATAGCTAACTGAATCGCATAGTTGATTAGAACCAGATATCCAAATCTTCTACATATCCAAACCACATAGCCAATTTTCTAATATATTTGATTTGGTGTAGTTGTTTCATCGACATAGCCTCTTCTCACATATTTTATTAAGTTACATAGGTGATTCATGTTTGAAATTATATTACATAGTTGATTCATGTAGTTGAATTCTTGATATAGCCTGAGTCCTCATGTAGCTTATTTTTCTAGACTTAGAAAAAAATTAGCAGAAATATAGATTATAGCATGGTTGAACTATTATAAAATATTTTAACTAAATAATATCAAAACCTTTTAAAGAAACTTAAAATAAAATGAATTAGTAAAATAAGAAGTGTTCTAGGATAAGAAAATATAAATTCACATTATATGTGTTGGGAAAACATCATTAATCCAAAAATATCCCACATTTTGATGACCACAAAACCCATTGAACATTTAACATGAAATTTTTAATATTTTAAAGATTTTTTTAGAAAATATTTATAATATACAATAATTTAAATATATATATAATTTCTTATCACCATCTATATGTTTTATACATATTTTTTAAATTAAATATGTATGTTAATCGATAGGAAAGCACATTTACTATAGACCATTGAGTCGTAAATAGTTAAATTATATTGAAGAAAATAAATTTGATTAAGGTGTGATTGAAATTAAGGAATGGAATCATGTAAAACATGTAAGAAAATGGATTAAATTAAACGAAAAAAATCACATCGCAAAAAAATAAAGTGATAAATACGAACATTATTAAATAAGACCACTTGTAAAAATATAGATACACAACACAAATAGAAATATATATACACAATATAAAATATATGAACTAGGCTTATAGATAGGTTTAAAGTGAAATTTTGGTTTGGGTGGAGTTTTATTGATGGAGGAAGAGGAAGAAGAGGTAGTAGGTGGGTCAATAACTAGAGTAGGGACTACCCTTACAAGCTCTACTTCAGAAAAATCATGAGGTCCAAAACCATATCTATCATGAGTTATCTATATAGGCATTATCCAAAAATTATCAAGGGTTTCCAAAGTAATGATGAAATCATATGAATTAGAGCTTTTGAAGGACATTTTCTTTATAGTAACTAAATGGGTAACTTCAGTTCTAGTAGGTTCAGAAGCAAGAGTAGTATAATTTATCTACTCATGATTATAGATAATGAATTGATAAAACACATTTTCCAACTTCTATCTATATTTAATATATCAATTAAGAGGTGTGGGTCCGATGAATCTTCTTCCTCTGAGTAAGTATAGTACATAATTACACATGTCAATATTCTTAATAATATCCCTATTGTAAAACCCCATAATGTTTGTACCAAATTTTCAATGTATGTATGATAAATTGTAGATATAATTGTACAAGCCCAATTTAATAGCTTTAACCTCTCTTCTATAAAGTCTCTGAGAAGGAGCACTAAGTACATTTTCTACCTGAAAAGAACTAGACAGAGATGTGGGGGGTTATGAAAATATCATTACATGAATTCTATCTATGGATAATTGTAATCTAATCAACCTCCTCTCTAGTGAGTTAAAATTCTTCTCCATATGAGCTAACTATTATAAAATTAATTGAGAAAACTAAATTAAATTATTTTTGAGTGTATGAGAAATTGAAGCATCCGAATGGTAAAGGATTGGGGCAATAGATCTGATTACCATGTACACATTAATCTCCTTCCATTTTTCTCTAGCATGAAAAATATGGGATTTATAATATTTTGAAGAACTATAATCCTCTTCAAAATAATCTAATTATAGATATGAGATAATATCCTAGATCATTTCCATCATTTTCACTTTGTCCAACTGACTCCTACTAAATATCCCAAGAGAGGGTGAAATCATGTGTCATACATCCTTGGAGTCTACCATATTTTCATCCATATTACTAATGACTAGGGAATAGATTAACTGAGAAATACTATAATTACATTCTATGAAACATAAGTTCCAAGTAATTCTCTTCTTAAATATTCTATGGTTTCCTTAAAATTATCCAATAAATACTTCATAAAATCATTAAAAATCACTAGAGTAAACATGTCACATTACGTTTATTGGATCCAAGAATAAACTGAGTTAAGATTTAAAAAAATCTTATCAAAGTGATTCTAGAGATCAAGATCCACTGAAGGTTAAAAATTAGTTGTGGAAATTTGTTGAAATATCTTAATTAATTTAAACTAGATCACAACCATACATTTCAATGTATGAAATTCCTCATTAATAGCTGATTTAAAACATCGAATCTCAGAAATGGATGCCTAAAACATATATGAATAAACCACATGAATGATCTAAATCCTAAATCTATGTGATTCCACTATAAATTCATGTTTTTCACTTTTAAATTTGTTGTACACACCCCTTTTAGCTCACTAAACCAGTCCCTTACATCCTTAAACTCTATTTCATTCACACCAGAAGGAACTGGTTGCATTAGTTGAGGATTCTTGATAAAATTGGTTTTTTATCAATTATCCCCACCAATCAATCATGGTTAGATATAAATATTGAGGTCTCCTTAAATTTCCTAATATTATCCTTAGAATTGATCAAATATTTATTTATCTCATCATAATATCCCTTCGAACTATCAAACATAGTGAAAATTGCTGATGAAAAAGTCTATATATGTCTCTGAATATCAGATCCTTCAGAACCTCTTACCATTAAGGGTGAATCCTCTTAAACTTGAGAAGGAGATGAAATATATATGGGGTATGTGAATTAATAAAATGTAATCTATATGGTGGATCAACCACTATATTCTCAACCTCAGATCTATAATAGTAACTATTATGACCACTGGTCCATCCATTCTAGCAGTATAAGCTAACATAATAGGCTTGGGTTCAATTGGCCTTTCCAATTTGATATTTTAAGTTTTATCGGTAGTATAAACCTCTTCATAAATAGATTCCTTAACACTAGAAGCTATAATTAATGAATCTAAGTGGCTTCCACAATATTTCTGACCTCTGTCAAAGTATAATCATATATCCCAACAATTATAACCTCCACTTCTCTAGTAGACACCACCTCAGTGGGTGATTCATCCCAATGAGGTGAGTTCGTAGACTAATAAACATCAAATGGTGTAGGATGTGGTATAAAATTTTTAATATCACTCTCCTATCTAGTAGGTTTCAATGAGTTGGAGGTAGTATCATAGTTGTACCTAAATTTTTTCAAAATAACTCTATACAAAGTGTCACTCTTATGGAACTTAACAACTCCTTCATTCAAATACACTTCCTTATTCTTCAGAATAAGAGTCAAAATTCTTCCATATTGGTAATAATTGAGATTCCACATTCCCTAAAAATAATGGGACATGAACCTAATATTTTACATCGATAGGTTTATCTTCACATTATTTATTAGGACATATAGAATATACTTGTCCTAAAACAGCACTTTCTCATTGTCACATTCATTCTGGGAAATCCATGTCTAAATGAATTTACACATAAATTTCCATTTAGCCTCTAAATATTTCAATGCTTTCATATCAAAATAATATGAACAAAAAAGAAACTTAAAAACATTTGAGGGTCCTACCAAACTCATTCCAATCAACGTCTGACTAAATTTGTTCTCTCCATTGTTGGAGAAATTCATGATATATACCATTTCCATAGAAGAAACCAATAGAAATTTCTTATTCACAATCATTGATAGAACAACCCCTATTTCACCAAAATCGAACTCAATATTCCTCAGCAACTCAATTAACTTCTATTTGAACAAGAATACTTAATTTTTTTCGTTGAAAAAAATCCAAACCTTGTAAGTGAAATACCTTCCTCAAAAATAACTTGTTCCCATTCAACCAAACCATGTCTAAAGCTTTCCTAGAAAGAACTCAATGTAGTTCACCACCATCCCTGTATTTATTCAGATATCCACAACCAATACCATCTCCATGATTTATTTTCATAATCTATAATAGTTTAGTTGAAGTTGAAGAAATTTTAGAGGGTAGTAGTTTCTTTTAACAAGAGAAAGGACATATTTGAATGGTCAGAGAGGAGAAGGTTGGTATGAGGGTTAGGTTATGTACCCGTTTTGGGAAAAGGATATATGACTGATTTGGTTTTAGGGTGAAATATTAATTGAAATAAAGAATAAAATAAAATATAATAATACAAAACAATTTAAAAAAATTAAAATTATTTTTTAAAATTAAATTAAGTCACAAATAAATATAATAAATTAAAAAATTTTGAAAATAAATTAAAATAGGTTCAATTCATTTAAATTTAAAAATTCATTAAAATATAAAGAAAGTAACAATAAATTCATAAATTGATATATAATTAAAATAAAATGAAACAATAAATGTTAAATCAAATGATATCAAATAACCCTAATTCTCGCTTAATAAAATCAAAATGCTCACAATCAAGGTGTTTAGTAAAAATATCTACTAATTGATCCTCATTAGTGATAAATTCATAATATATATCACATTTATGAATGTGATATCTCAATAAATGATGTTGTGGATATATATTCATTGTTCTCAAGTGATTTATCGGATTATTAGAAATTTTTATATCACTAGTGTTATCACACTGGATTGACACTAGATTAAAATTGACTCTAAAATCAATCAAGGTGTATTTCATCCACAACACTTGTGCACAAAAACTACCAATATATATGCATCCTATTTCAGAATTAGATAATGAAAATGAGTGTTATCTCTTACTAGACCATGATAAAAAAATATTTACCTATAAAGTGATAGGTTCTTGAGGTAGTTGTTCGGGGAGATGCTTCATTCCTTTGTTGATTGTGGCATCTGACAACCCTTCAGTGGATCCGGTGATGGTTCGTGGCTTCGTTGATGTTGGTGCAGGGCTCGATGTGTTCCTTGTATGTTTCTTGAAATTTTGAATTTCCTTTGCGGATTTTGGGATTTTGTGTGGTTCTGTGATCTGCTTGACTCGACGATGGTGCTGGATGGCGTCAACGACAGTGGCGACGACACTGGTGGCAACCTGTGGGTGTTTTTTGAATTTTGAACTTTGATGTTTGTATTTGGGTAATTTCGTCCCCACTTATTGTGTAGGTTACTGATCAGCCAAAAAGCGGATTCTAAAAATCAAATAAAAATCACTTTTCAGTCAGTCATTCATTGAATAGAGAACACAATAATTCCATAAACATAATTTATGGTATACTAGCAATAAAATACAAGATAATCCCAATTATTCCTCTATAAAAAATTTTGTCAATTGCTTTCCTAGCTTCATCTAAATCAAAATTTCTATTCTAAAGAAAAGTATTTTCATCTATCTTTCCATATTCAAGTCCAAATATTATAAATAATTAATGTAATTATTTTATTTAATTTAGAGCATTCACAAATTATTTTTGATAAATTTGAAATACCATAATGAAATATAGATCACCAATAATACTCATTTAAAATTATTTTTTCATGATCTTTGAAAAGTAATTAAATAATATTTTATATATATAACCAAAAAATACATCATTGAAATATATTTGAACAAATAAAGTATCTAAAGATGATGTTTTTTTGAAAATAATAAGATCTTCGAATCCTAATGAAAATAAATTTGATAAAAAAAGGAACTCAAACACTCATACCAATCTCTAGGTTCATGTTTAAAATTATAAATAGCTTTAGAAAATCCAAAAACAAAATTTGGAAAGTGGGGATTTTAAAAACCTAATTGTTTCTAAACATAAACTTTCTCCATAAGAAAACTATTTATAAATTGTGATTTAACATCCATCCAGTATAGTTTGAAACCTATATGAGATACATATAATAGAATAATTCTAATTGATTCTAATAAGGATACATAGAAAAAGGTTCAATCATAATATATTTATTCCTCTTGAGTGTACCCTTTAGCCACCAAACATGACTTATTCCTAGTGATCACACCATAATCATACTGATTATTCCTCAAAACCAACTTTTTCATATAAAAGGGTAATAATAGGTTCTATCAACTAATTCACATACTTTATTCATCTTGAATTTCTTTAAATCTTATTACATAGATAAAACTAAACTCTAACCAGTTAAATATTAATCTAAGGTTTTACATTCAGGATGAGATAAAAAATAAATATAATTAAACAAGTATTCATACACAACTTCATATATTAATCCATTTATCCACTATTCCCATTATGGTATCTTAGGGGTGATTTATTAAGGTTATAGGTTAATGTGTGACACAATTTTGGTTTCACTGAACTCTACCATTTTAGGATTGGCTTCACCAAATTCATGTTCCATATCATCATCCATTCTATTATCAAATAGTATAAGGTCTTGTGATTTTATTATAATAATTAACTTATTTACTTGAGTCATTTTATGATCAAACGAAACAATTTCTTTAAATTTCACATGATTTGATTCTTCAAAGATACTTGACCTTTTGTTAATAACTCTATAATCCTTATAAGTAATAGAATAACCAATGAATATTCCTTCATCATATGTTGGATCAAATTTACCAAGATTTTTCTTGGTGTTCATAATTTAAAAATTGCATCCAAACACATTAAATTTTCCCCTTTTTTGTTTTCAATTATTTCATAGCTCATAGAGTGTTATCTTCCAAATATGCCTAATTAGAACTTTGTTAATGAGATAACATGTTTTATTTATAGCATCATCCCAAAAGTGTATGGTCGGGTTATATTTATAACAACCTGAATCTGGAGCCCTTCCACTGGTGCCCCGTACTTGGTTCGACACATAACCTCAAGCGCATTTTACCAAACGCCAGAGGATGCCGAATAGCAGCGAGGGCCTTGGTAAGTTATTGGGGAAACTATTCCCTCATTTAGTAAGGTATACAGGGCAAGAAAAACAACAGTCAATAGCAAAAGCAGTAAACAACATACAAAGACTAAAACTATACAGTGGAAGAAATGAACAAATAATAATGATAATAATGATGCAGCAGGTACAAGTATCTAAGGAAAGTAGCAAACATAATAACGTGGTGAAATACAACTGAAATAAAGTACGAAAGTAAAAAAAGAAACTCCAGCAGCATCACAACAATGAGCTCGGTCCTATGCTCTCCAGCTCCAACCAACAATCATGTAACCAAAGTAGAAGAGCCACAATCCCTATCCACACCTGCAACCATATAACCTGTTTGGGCTGAATAGCAGGACCCAATTAGGGTGTGAGACTAATCCTAGTAGGCAATCACCACGAGATATGTGCCCTACAGGCAGTGAGTAATATAGAAAAATTAAAGGAAATAAATACAGTAGAGAAACAGAAATACACTAAAGTAAACAATCATACAAATCTCCATTAAAATTTAATTAGAATTTTAGTACAATCATTTAGCTATCATCCAAGGAACCTAGAAACAGCTCTACACTCCCAAGGAAAACAAGTAATCACAACAGGAACTCAACAGTCTACCTAAACAGCAAGTAGTACAAACCCAAGATTCTTCATTGGCTTGGTGTACTCCTCACAACCAACCAACAAACAAATAAAAAAACTGACTCTCTGGGTGGCTTCTACTAGCAAAACCCCTCTAGTCAAATAAGCGTACAAAGTCACATACACTCTGGGAAGCTCTCAACATCAATTCCCATGTGGTCTTGCAACGAAAGATATAGACTCTCTGAGGATGCACTAACGTCTAATTCCCCCTATAGTCTCACTACATAACTAAGGACACCCTGAGGAAGCACAATGTCTCATTCCCATAGGTCCTACGATCGATACTAATTATAACAAACTCTCTAGAGAAGCCCTAATCGTCAATTCCCCCTTTAGTCTACCACACCAGGTTCACTCAACCCTGAGCAGTTTAGTCGTGCTTAATAGAATATTAGAAGCCTAAGTAATTTTAGCAACTACTTTTCTAATAGCTACAATTGCATCCAAAAGAATATAAACAGTAGGAAAAACATGCAATCAAGTCAACATGCATACTATAAATATGAAAAAAGGGTTGCCTTGTAGGAAAACCATGCCAAACGGAAAAAAACAGCCAAACAAGGGGAAACACACATGGGGTGATCCTAAAACATGCTAACAAGCAATTATTAATCATCTAATAACCTCATGCATACAATCAATCTAAGGCAGATAAAAAAACAAGATCATAACCCTAACCCGGGATACCTGATACATGGGTATCCAGAAATTTTGCACCAAAAACACAAAGACATTCAACATAGGGCAACAAACCACCTACCTCGATCCTTGGTGATCGATATATGTGAACCTCAACAATAGATTCCCCTTAGAACGATGAATATCTTAGAAAACACACACAACGTTCATCCCATGATAACATGCAAATGAGGAGGAATCAAGAAACAAGGATACAACAGAAGGAAGAACTCACCGCTTTGACTCCAACGCAATCGACCGTGCTCGAATCGGAGAACGGACGACGAGGTGGAAGCTCGTCGAATATTCGGCCATACGGGTTGCTCTCGGACGAACCATACCTAAAAGAAGATGAATATCTCGATGATGCGTGACCCTGGTCCGTTTAATGAAAAAAAAAGAAAGTACACGGTGTGTACTTCTTGAGTACATGGCGTGTACTTCAGTTTTCCATACACCAAATTAACCAGCCTCCACCTCACCCTTACACACCGTGTGTGTGGCCTAGACACGACCAGCACACGGCTTCAAGCCAGAGAAGAGTACAAGACATGTACTCATAAATTACACGGCGTGTACTCTGAAAATTTATAGAAGATTCATTTTTTCCTTAAAACTCCAAGAAAAAGAAAAGTGTACCTAAAAAGAAGATCCGGGTTCTTACAAACTTCCCCCCTTAATGAAATTCGTCCCTGAATTTCCCTGAAGAGACGAAGAAAAAAGAAACCTCGAACAGCTCTGTCCATTACGATCGTACATCGGCCTCCCTCTCCCAGGTCTCGTCATGTACTCGCCCGTGCTGCCATAGTACCCATACCAGAGGAATAGACTGCCCATGGAGAACCTTCTTATTGTGATGGAAAATCCGGATAGGATGCTCCTTGAATGACGCATCCGTTTCAAGCTCAACTTCCTTAGGCTAAAAGATGTGAGATGGTTCTCAAAAGTAGCATCAGAGCTGTGAGACGTGGAAGACGTCATGCATAGCTTGATATCTCTGAGGTAACTGTAACCTATAAGCAACCATCCCAAATCTCTCCAGAACCTCAAACGGTCTGACATATCTCTGTGAAAGCTTACCCTGTCTCTGAATCCTCTTGTGTCCCAACCTCGGGGTAACACATAAGAAGACCTGGTCACCGACCTCGAACTCCAGAGGTCGTCTCCGCTGATCAGCATAAGACTTCTGTCGAGACTTCACTATAGCCATTCTCTTCCAAATCAGCTCTATCTACTCTGAAATCTCCTGGACAAGATGAGGTTCCAGCAATGCTGCCTCTCCAGCCTCCATCCAGCATAAAGGTGATTGACATGGCCTACCGTACAAAGCCTCACAGGGCGCCATCTGAATAGTTTCCTAGAAACTATTGTTATAGGAAAACTCCATAAGAGGAATATGCTTCTCCCAAGAACCACCAAAGTCTAGAATGCAAGCTCGAAGCATATCCTCAAGCACTTGGATCGTGTATTCTGACTGGACATCTGTCGGAGGGTGATAAGCTGTACTTAGAGGTACATGCGTACCCAAAGCATTCTATAACCCCTACCAGAAATGAGAAGTAAAGCGGGCATCCCTATATGAAATGATAGTGCTCGGAACCCCATGCAAGCACACAATCTCGTGGACGTACAACCGTCCAAGCTCATCGACACCGAAGGTCTCCTTTATCGGAAAGAAGTGATCAACATTCGTAAGCCTGTCGATGACGACCCACACCGCATCATTTACTCTCGATGATCTCGGAAAACCAGTCATGAATTCCATCGCAACGTCATTCCTCTTCCACTCTGGAATGGGTAACTGATGCAAAAGCCCCGCTAGTCGCTGATACACTGCTTTCACCTGCTCACAGGTAGAACATCTCATGACGAAACTAGAAACATCCTTCTTCATACTTGGCCACCAGTACTGGTGATGAAGATCCCGATACATCTTGGTGACGCCAGTATGAATTGCCCAAACTGAGGAATGGAAGTCTCGCATCATCTCCTCGCGTATCTCTATTGGCACCTATACGCGTCCTTGGAAATGCAAGATCTCATCCTCACCAACGGTCCACCCGGGAAGAGGGTCCTCTCCTAATACGCTTTCCCGTAGGACTAGGCCTTCCGAATCTGCCAGCCGCCTCATCCGAACTCGGTCCAGAAGTATGGAGGTAATGCCCATATAAGATAGTAAAGTCTGCACCCGCATGTCGTACACCTCCAAATGGATCTCTGAAAAAAGGGCCATCAGTTGCCACTCACTACTAGCCTCATGAACTTCCTGTATCTGATTTCTCCTGATCAGTGCATCAGCCACTGCGTTGCCTTTCCCAGGCGTATAAGCAAGATCAAAATCGAAGGACTGGAGATACTCAACCCACCTCCGCTGTATCAGATTCAGGTCACGCTGCGTGAAGATGTACTTGAGACTCTTGTTGTCAGTGTATACCACGAAATGTTCTCACAGAAGGTAATGTCTCTAGTAATGTAAAGCATGAACAACCGCAGCCAACTCCAGGTCATGCGTAGGATAATTCCTCTCATGAGGCCTCAACTTCCGAAATCCATATTCAACCACTCGATCCTCTTGCATAAGCACTACCCCATGTCCTATTCCAGATGCATCACGGAAAATTGTATAGCTCTTCCCCGGCTCCGGAAAAACTAGGATCAGTGATGAAGTTAATCTCCCCTTTAGCTCTTGGAAGGCTGAGTCATAGGCTTCTGACCAAACAAACTTCACCCCCTTCTTAGTCAAGCCCATCAATGGTGCTTCTAGGCATGAGAAGTCCTGTATAAACCGCCTGTAGTAACCAACCAGCCCCAAGAAGCTCCGTACCTCAAATATGTTCTTCGGCTGCTCCCAGGTAACTACTGCTCTCACCTTCTCTAGGTCTACTGATACTCTTGTCTTTGAGATGACATGACCCAGGAAGTGAATCTCATCAATCCAAAAGTGGCACTTTGAGAGTTTAGCATAAAGCTGATGCTCCCTCAGTGTTCTCAAAACGATCTCAAGATGGGTTGCATGGTCATGTCGAGTGTGAGAGTACACCAAGATATCGTCCTCGAAGACCATGACGAAGGAATCCAAGTAAGGATGGAACACTCGGTTCATCAGCGCCATGAAACTGTTGGCACGCTTGTAAGACCAAACGGCATAACTATATACTCATAGAGGTCTTACCTGCTCCTGAGGCTGTCAGAGGTATATCTGAAGGTCTAACGCGCAGTTGATGATAACCGGACCTCAAATCGATCTTCGATAACACTCGAGCTCCTCGAAGCTAATCGAAGAGATCATCAATTCACGGTAAGGGATATCAGTTCTTGATCGTCAACTGGTTCATATTCCAATAATCCATGCAAAGCGTAAGGGTACCATGTTCCTTCTTCGCGAACAGGACAGGCGAACCCTACGGAGAAGTACAGGGTCAGATAAAACCCTTTGTCTACAACTCCTCCAACTGCTTCTTGAGCTCCTACAAGTCAAGTGTAGCCATCCTATAAGGAGGAATGGACACCAGTTCTACTCCTGGAACGTGTTCAATCGAGATTTCTACCACACAATCCGTAGGCAACCCTGAAAAGTCTTCTGGAAAGACATCTGGAACGCGATCAACCACCAGAGGAAAATCTAACTGAGAAGTCCCCTAGTTATCTAGATAAAGACTAGCAATCTGGGCCATAACTCCTCCTAGACCATGATGCTTGAGTCTGACTCGACTCACCTGAACATCCCACTTTCCTTTATAAAGGAATGATTCACCCTATGGTGATACAAATCTCACCCTGCGGCGATAGCAGTCGACAACAACCTGGAAGAGAACCAACCAGTCCATACCGAGAATAACGTCATAGCCCGTCATCTATAGGACATAGTGTACCCATAATAAATGATACCCTGCAACCTCGAGAGGGCACTCCTTGCACTGACGTACGCTAAATGTCCTCTTTCCCAAGGTTGTGTCGAGAGTCAACAAGTCAGCAGACGAAAGGCAGAGAGGTCAAGACATTCCACAATAGCAACAGAGATAAATCTATGTGAAGCACTAGTATCGAAAAGGACTGAAGTTAAAACTGAGTTTACTAAGATCGTACCTCGAACTATAGAGGGTCCGGGATCCTGCTCCTGATGAATCTTCTCTACAGAAAAGTATGGAATGTACCGCGGCCCTATGTACCAGCCTGAAAACCCTGAGCTGCTCCTCCTTGAGCATGTCCACCGCATCCACAGCCTCTACCCTAACCTAAACATCTTGCAGAACTATAGCCCCTAGTCTGCTGTGAATCCGGTAGTCCTTCTCCTGTACGCGGGGTCAAAACTGATCCTCCTTCACTAGACGTTGGAAGGGGAACCTTGCTAAAACGCTGAAAGTGACCCATCATGCCGCAGGATTAGCACTCCACTGGGTTCATTGGGAACTGGGGCTACTTATGCATGTTTCTCCCACACTGATAACACACCACTTGGGTGCCAGAAGAGATATCTCGTCTACCAGAAGGAATACATTGCTTCCTCAGGTCGCCTCGGGTAAACTCTCAGTGGTGCTTCCTGCTGTCCGTCTGGAGCGAATCAACTTTGGATGCTTAACCGCCTGGGTCCACAGCTCCAGTATCCCTCAGGTTCCTTTCCGTGATAAGTTCCTGGTTGACTATCAGAGTAATAGAAGTCAACTGAAAGACATTCACCTGCGACCTGATCTCCGGTCTGAGTCCTTCCTCAAACCTCCTCGCTAGAAACAGCTCGTCATTCCCCAGGACGGGAGTAAATTGCTGTAACTCAGTGAAGCGGGAGGAATACTCCATAAATGAGAGAGTACCCTGCTGCAGGCTCATGAACTCCCTGGTTCTGTCATCCCTCAGCGTCGTTGGGTAGAAGTAGTCGTAAAACGTACGCTGAAAGTCATCCAAAGCCATAGCCTACTGGTGCCCCGTCTGAGAGACTACGTCCCATCATCTCTTGGAGGAATCTCATAGCATATACGTCGTGAGCTTCACCCTTCTCTCTAGAGGAATCTCCCGATTCTCAATGATGGACAGCATGGCTTCCAGCCATACCTCTACAGCTTGAGGTCCTCCATCCCATGTGAAGGTGGGAGGGTGCTACTGCTGGAAGACCCGCGTCAGCTCTGCCATAATCGGGGAAGGATGTTGAACTCCCTGGAAGGTCTGCATGAATCTCATAAAACCCTCTCTGAACTGAACTTCGGCACCAGTGTTTGGAATCACTGTAGGTTCCATGTCCGGAACAATGGGTGGAACTACTGGAAGTCCTTGATCGGTCATATCAGGTGTACGATCGTTGCCTAGTTCCTGGCGTGCAACAGGAGGACGTCTCGGTGCCATAGCTCTAAAAGACCAAAACACACCTTCATTAAAGATTAACACAGTTGCAACATAGGAGTGTAAAATGGGACAGGAGGGGGAAAAACCTGTAAAACTAGGAAAAACATGACTACATGGCGTGTAATACAACTACACGGGGTGTTTCTTAAAAGTTTACCCAGGGAGTGTACATTGGCCATACATGGTTGTGTAAAAAACCGAGCTACACGACATGTTCTTAAACTACACGACATGTACTGACCTTTTTCTCCCTGCCCAGTTACTCCTACACGACTAAGTCACACGGACTGTCCCGACTGAAGACTACACGGTGTGCTTTGAATCAGACATGGCGTGTTCTGGACATGCCTTACCTGGCCCGTGTTGTTCGCGACATGGCCTGACACACGGTCGACACTGCACGACGTGTTCCTAAGAGACACGACATGCACCTGAAGGGAAACCTCAACCCGTGTTGTTCATGACATGGTCCTGTACTCGGCTGATCCTTACACGGCGTGTTCCGAACAATAACGGCATGTATATGAGAGGATAAAACCGACCCGTGTTTCTCAAGACATGGTCGGATACCTGGGAAAGGATACACGGCGTGTGCATAATGAACACGGCGTGTACTAAACATTCATTAACTGGCCCGTGTTGTTAGTTACACGGTCGGGATTCTAGTCAACCTCTACACGGTGTGTACCTACCGTACATGGCATGTTCCCAAAAACCATTTACAGCTCCATTTCCCTATCCACACGGTCAGTGACACGGCCAAAAACTACACAGCGTGTATATATAAAGTACACGCCATGTATTCTGGGTTTTTCCGGATAGTAGCCTCAGAACTGCGTCGGAGCCCAGAAAACACAGAAAAACAAGGTTTAAGGTTCCAAATTACGATCTGTGCTGGCCCATACTCCCCGTGAATCAAATCTTGGCATCCTAACAATGCATATAACAAGAAAACAGTACGAGTACTTAGAAACCACCAAATTCTGATCCTCAAGGGCCCATAATACCTCTAAGATCAATTTTTGGCACCCGTGATAAGGAAGATCCAAACAAAGATACCTTATCAATATAAAATCTATTCTATCACATCAGCTATCACAACAACATGCATTGTCTATCACAAATCCTATCACAACAACATGCAATATCTAATGCAACCTAGATGGCATAGCAAGATTCATGGCTTGTGATCTTCTAACATGTGCCTATATGATGAATGAGATGGAATACCCTCATCTCATTGGGTTGCCAAAAAATAGAACTGCAATCATATAAACAGTAACAGCACAAAACAAGTGCATCATCCAACGGTGAGATCAATTAAACTATAACATTAAAAAAACTCAAAACATGCAATAATTAGGGTAATCTGGCTTTTTACCTATACACAGGTTCTAGAATGCCCGGGCATAGCTATTTACCATTCACCTATTCCGTATTTTCCATGTCTAATGTCGTTACATAGTTAGTCAATAGAAAACGGAAACACCTCCTCTGATACCACTTTGTAACGACCTGAATCCGGAGCCCTTCCACTAGTGACCCGTACCCTGTTCGCCACATAACCTCAAGCGCATTTCCCCAAATTCCAGAGGCTACCGACTAGTAGCGAGGGCCTTGGTATGATATTTGGGAAACTATTCCCTCATTTGTTAAGGTATTCAAGGAAAGAAAAACAACAGTCAATAGCAGAAGCAGTAAACATCATACAAACACTGAAACTAAACAATGGAAGCAACGAACATATAATAATGATGATAATGATTTAGTAGGTACATGTATCTAAGGAAAGAAGCAAACACAACAACGTGCTGAAATACAACCGAAACAAAGTACGAAAGTAAATACCTACCCCAGCAGCATCACAAGACTAAGCTCGGTCCTATGCTCTCCAGCTCCAACCACCAATCACGTACTTGAAGTAGAAGGGACAGAATCCATATCCACACCTGAAACCATATAACCTGTTTTGGCCGAAAAGCAGGACCCAAACAGGGTGTGAGAGAAATCCCACTAGGCAATCACCACAAGATCGGTGCCCTACTATCAGTGAGTAATATAGCAAAAATAAACGAAATAAATGTAGCAGAGATATAAAAATACACTAAAGTAAAAAATCCTACAAATCTCCATTCGCATTTATTTAGTAGTTCAGTACAATCATTTAGCTATCAACCAAGGAACCTAGCAATAGCTCTACACTCCCAAGGCAAACAAGTAATCACAATAGGAACTCAAAAGTCTACCTAAAAAGCAAGCAGTACAAACCCATGTTTGTTCTTTGTCTTGGTGGACTCTTCACAACCAACCAACAAACAAATAAAAACACTGACTCTCGGGGTGGCTCCTACTAGAAAAACCCCTCTAGTCAAATAAGCGTACAAAGGTACATACACTCTGGGAAGCTCTCACCATCAGTTCCCCTGTGGTATTGCAAAGAAATATATAGACTCTCTAAGGAAGAACTTACATCTAATTCCCCCTATAGTCTCGCTACGTAACTAAGGACACTCTGAGGAAGCACAAACTCTCATTCCCATAGGTCCTGCGATCGATACTATTTATAACAGACTCTCTAAGGAAGACCTAATCGTCAATTCCCCCTTTAGTCTACCACACCAGGTTCACTCAACCCTGAGCAGTTTAGTCGTGCGTAACCGACTATTATCAACCTAATTATGTTCAGCAACTACATGGCTAATATCTACAAATGCATCCATAAGCATATAAACAGTAGGAAAAACATGCAATCATGTCAACATGCATACTAGCAATATGCAAAAAGGGTTGCCTCGTAGGTAAACCATGCCAAACGGCAAACAACAGCAAAAAAAGGGGAAACACCCATGGGGTGACCCTCAAACATGATAAAAAGCAATTATTAATCATCTAATAACCTCAAGCATAGAAGCAATCTATGGAAGATAACAAAACAGGATCAAAACCCTAACCTCGGATACCCAATACATGGGTATCCGGCACTTTTTCACCAAAAACTAAAAGACATTCAACGTAGGGAAACAAACCACCTACCTCGATACTTGGTGATCGATATATGTGAACCTCGATGACAGATTCCCCTTAGAACGATGAAGATCTGAGAAAATTCACAAAACGTTCATCCCACGATAACATGGAAATGAGGAGGAATCAAGAAACAAGGCTACAATAGAAGGAAGAACTCATCTCTGTGATTCCAATGCAATCGACCGTGCTCGAATCGGAGAACGGATGGCGATGCGGAAGATCGTCGAAGATTCGGTCGTACGGGTTGCTCTCGGATGAACCAAACCTAAAGGAAGATGAATATATCGATGAGGCATGACCCTAGTCCGTTTAATGGGAAAAAAGTACACGGTCTGTACTTCTTGAGTACAAGGCGTGTACTTCAGTTTTCCGTACCTCGAATTAACCGACCTCCACATCACCCTTACACACTGTGTGTGTGGCCCGGACATGGCCAGTACACGGCTTTGAGATTGAGAAGAGTACATGGCGTGTACTCAGAAAGTACATGGCGTGTACATTAAAAATTTCCCGAAGATTCATTTTTTTCTTAAAACTCCAGGAAAAAGAAAAGCATACCTGAAAAGAAGATCCTAGTTCTCAAAATATTCACATAACATTGTCCTTGTAATTTCTTACAAGTTATTATTCCTCCTTTTAGAAACATCAATCTATTGAGGTGTGTAGGTGGTATAAAAAATATATTTGATACCATGTTTTGAACAAAAATGATTGAAATCCTGGTTTTAAAATTCTCCCCCTTGGTCGATTATCAATGTAATAAATTTAACATCTTTCTCTTTTTGATCCAATTCACAAAATCTTATAAAAACAGAACAATAATCACTTTTAATACAAAAAAAATAAAACCAAATTAAATATAAATAAATCATCAACTAAAAAAATATTCCCCACTTGGGATTGTTATTCTTGATAGTCTAACCAAATCCATATGAATATGTTCATAAAGCCTAAATATATAAACCTATTTAATTGATTTAAAATATTACTTGTTTTTATCACCCATTGGGTATGCATCACATATTTTATATTTATTAAATTTAAGTGGAGGTAAATCTAAAATTAATATTTTATAAGAAAAAATTCTTAAAGAGAGAAAAATACAATGATCATGTCTTCTTTTCCAAATCCAAGATTCATTTTCTTCATCATTTAAATAGTTCATATTTTTTCTACCGAAATAATTAATATCTATAATATAGGATTTATTATTTCTAGGTTCCTTAAAAATAAGGAGTTTATCACTAAAAATAAAACATACATTATATGAAAAATATATAGAGTAGCCTTTATCACAATGTTGATAAATACTTATTAGGTTTCGTTTTAATCCTTCCACATAAATAAATTTTTGGATGAGAACTGAGCTTATATTTGCAACTAATCAAAATCAAATAATTTTTCCCCTCTTATTATCACCAAATGTGACAGATTTATCAATTTTGGATAAAGTATGAAAGTTTGAGAAATCTATACACATATTCATTAAGAATAAACTATCTCTATACCATTTTTTATTAATGATATTTTATAATTTTCCATAAAAACTAAATAAAATAAGATGATTTTATGGTACCCATATTCTCTTGGGTCTTAAAATGTTAGTTATTAATGATTTAGGAATCCAAATCAGTTTGTGTTGTCCAAATATTTCAGCACAATATTTTGATAAACATATTAAAATAAAATGATTATTAAAACTAAAAAAATTAAAGATTCATTATATTAAAACCATTAAAATAATTTCAAGTTTCTCTAAAATGAAAAAAAATTACATGTTTTTATTCTTTGAATTTGGCATAAAATTGTTTTTTTACTGGTTTTGTTTTTCACCTTTTCTTCATATTCCAAACTTATCATTTTGTATTATATTATTACCAAGGGTTTTTTTTAGATAATTTTACCCTTTTGTAAAAACATTAGTATAATATTTAAAGGATTAAACTTGTTTTTTCAAGCATTTAATTATATTACCATTTTCAATACAAGAACCAACATAATTTTTCATCTTAACCTCATAGTCTGAAATTTGTTTGTGTAAGTCTTATTTTTTACTTACAGTAACAATATAGTGATCTGTGAGATTTTTATTTTTATTTTTCATTCATTCATATTTAGTTTCTACTGTATTAAAATATTCATTTAGTTCCGAAAAAGATGAATTTTGAGTTTTAAAGTCAGATTCATGGCATGAAGTGTAAAAATGTACCTCATCAGATTGTGTTATAAATCACATGTTAGTCTTTTAATTTGGGATTTTATATTTTTATTTAGAATCTGTTTCATCATAATAATCCTCATAGGCACTCTATGTTTCATTCTATGACAACCCTGCTTTTTAATACAAACTTAAAGATGATTTATTACATAAAACTTCACTTGATATAACAAATAAGATCGAGCGGTTTAGTGTCTTTGGGGCTTAGTATTGTTACATAAAAACTTGAAACATGAAATACAACATCTTTGTTGAAAACTTCCTTTACATGACCATTACATTCCCTTGTACTTAGCATTGCATGGGATAACCTGAGGAAATGTATAAGAAAAGTGTGAGCTGTAAAGCCCAGTAAGGGAATACACATGGAATAACATGAAGAGTACAATACATGTTAAACATTAGGAATATCAATAGATCACAAGAGAAACATTAACATAAAGTCATGATAAAGCACGATAATCATTACATGGAAATGTGGCAACAAAACTTAACATGGAATTAGCATGATCCAAGGCTCATTGCACATGGAGCATGAGTAAATCCTCATTGCACATAAAGCATGAGTAAAGCATTTTTTCACTTGAATTATCATGAGTCAACACTCATTGTACATGATGTGTCATGATACTATACTTTACCCAATGCATTGGAGTGCTATAAGGGCGCACCCATCTTAATCATTTCATTTCATGCATAAGTGTGCCACATGGATCATAAAACATGGATTAATAAAACACAATCATTTATTCCATGATAATGGAATGTGGAATTCATACATGAAACTTTGTAATCAATAAGTAAATGTGAATAAAGTTTAATACCATTGTTGG
Organism: Viscum album; assembly: GCA_963277665.1. Classification (NCBI taxonomy): domain Eukaryota; kingdom Viridiplantae; phylum Streptophyta; class Magnoliopsida; order Santalales; family Viscaceae; genus Viscum; species Viscum album. The sequence goes on along the minus strand of OY728126.1, from coordinate 2,005,476,211 downwards.
AGAAATGGGCATGGTATCCACTACACAATGGCATTGGCTTAGAAAATCGGTGTGATTTCGGCAGCGTAACGATATGACATAAGAATTCATAAAAAATGGTTGATGAGAGAGAAAAGGGTTCCTCATAATATTTACATGAAATGTACAGTAATTATGTCATATAGATACATGTCCCAACAATTGTAATGTAATTTAGATTCATGATAAAAAAGTATTGCTTGAATGTCAATGAGGAGAGAGAAGTTCCTTTTGGAATTTCGGCATAATAATGGGTGTACATGGGAGGAATTTAATGAGAGAGAAAGGGGTCTCCCATCATAAAAAAATAAAGAGGTCAGTATGAGGGAAATTAAAAACCATACCCAAATATTCATAATTTAAATTAAAAGTGTAAGACAACTTAAAGAAAATTGAAAAAATTGAGAAATGAAGAAAATAACCTTACTTGGAAGTGTGCTTCCAAAGGCTAGAGAGAAGCTTGTGAGAGACTTCTTGGGAGCTTGGGGAACCTTGGGAGGATTCTATAGAGAGTAGGGAAGAGGTTGGACGAACTCCAAAGGCTTTGAGTGAGGAGTAAGTGGGAGCTTGGGTGGGTTTATATAGGAAAGGTGAGGGAATTATTTATTATTCAGGTTTGGGTCCCCTTACATTAAATTAATCCAAACCAAAAAACATCCCATGGTTATTTACCATGGTTTTTATCAAATGGAAGAGGAAAACAATATTTTATAAGGCCAAAGTCATAACTTCTTAAAATAATAGTGTTTCTTATGTGGAGGTGATTCATACTCCCCTGGAAATTATTTTTAAAAGACAAGGTGTTTAATAAGTCTTTTGGGGTCCATTAATGCATTGAAAAGTAAGTTAAACCAACCCAAAATAACATTATATTAATTTCAAAACATATATTGGCCGAACATAAAGCTTATAGTATTTTATTACATCACAATTGGGTCATTATGATGTCAAAAAACACATTATATATTTAAACGGTATTTAATTTTTACCCACAAATTTGACTGTCTCTGAAAATTATGAAAAATTCACTGTTGGATAATTTTGAGGTCCTGATTCCAGAAATAACATTTATTTTATCTAAATAATTTTCTAAATATGTTAATTTTCATTTTTGAAATAAAAACCGACATTTATCGAAAATTAACTGGTTTTGACAGAAATGGCTTTCAAACCTTAATAAAAATTACAATTTCATTCATAAAATTATATGATCATTTATATTTAATAAAAAATAAATTAATAATAATAATAATATTTTATTAAAATATTATTTAATTCAAAAATCCTTTAATTTAATAATATATAAATCTTAATTAAATAATGACTAAAAACCTTATTTGTACTTTAAAAACTATTTACAATGTATCCATAATGACAAGAAATTATATTCATTATTATATATGAAAAATAATGTACATGAACATAGTACTATTTATTTGTTACATAACCCCTTAAAAAATCCACATAAGGCCTAAGGGTAAGGTGTGCGATGGTGACAGACTCATAGGGTGGCTCAGATAACATCGCTCGAGTTGTAATTTCTATCAACTTACACTTCTCCCATAGACGGTCCAGTTTGAGCTTGAAATGATGAATCTCAGCTTAGAATTGGTCAAGAGAAAATCCCAAGGATGCCACCTCTTTTCCAAGCTCTAAAAAATGGTCATCATATGGAGCAATTCTACTGGAAGATGTCATCGCTTCTTTTGTCTGAGTAAATTGGATTTGTTAAAGCCCTATATTTATACTAATCATGTGATCACTATTCAACGACTATATTAACAACGGTCAAAATTCTTAACATAAAACCAATGAAGTTTACATTTCATATAAACATAAAGATAAATTTAATTAGATCAAGAGGGATTTCCATTAATGAAACTTTGGTTCGTTACAATATTCCCCCCTTAAGAAATTTCTCCCTCGAAATTTCCTTTTACCCACACTAAAATAGAAGTGGGTAACTTTGCTTCATCATTTCCTCTGATTCCCAAGTCGTTTCTTTAATCTTGTGGTTTGTCCACAACACCTTGACGAGGGTCATTGTCTAATTTCGTAGAAATTCTTCTCTACGATCTAAGATCTTCACTGGTTGCTCCTCATAAGAAAGATCATATTCTGATTGAACCACCTCAGAAGAGAGTACATGTGAACGGTCCGGTATGTACTTCCTTAAGAGGGATACATGAAATACATCATGTACTTTGGCCATGGTAGGTGGAAGTGATAGTCGATAGGCCACAATCCCGAAAAAATCAAGAATCTCGAAGGGGACGATGTACCTTGGACTTAACATCTCTTTATTTCCAAACCTCATGACCATATTCCACAGTGATATGCATAGAGAAACTATGTCTCCAACTTTAAACTCAAGTTCTCATCGACGGTTATCTGCATAACTCTTATGTCGACTCTGTGATGCCTTGATATGCTACTGAATGGTTTTCACCTTCTCCACCATTTCTTCGACCATTTCTGTTCCAGCCAGCTTACGTTCACCGGCCTCATCCCAACATGTCGGTGTTTGGCACCTTTTCCCATACAGGGCATCATATGGTTCCATTTGGATGCTCAAGTGGAAACTATTTTTATAAGAGAACTCAACTAGAGGAAGATGTTGATCCCATCCTCCTTTAAAGTCCATTGAGCATGCTCTGAACATGTCCTCAAGTGTTTGTATAGTCCACTCAGATTGGCCATTAGTTTGAGAATGATAGTCCGTACTGATGTTCAGTTCAGTATTCAGAGCATGTTCAAGACTCTTCCAAAACATAGAGGTGAATCTCGGATCTCGGTCAGACATAATAGATAATGCTACTCCAAGAAACCTTACCACTTCCATGATATATATCTATGCCAGTTGATCCAATGAGAAATTCCTCCTAAATTTCAAGGAAGTGTGCAGTCTTTGTAAGACGATCCACAATAACCCAGATTGCATTGTTGCCTTTAGATGTCCTTGGAAGTCTGGTGACAAAGTCCATGGTGATGTTGTCCCATTTCCATTTTGTTATGGGAAATGGTTACATCATCCCCTTAGACTTCTGCCTCTCTGCCTTCACTTGCTGACACACCAGGCACTTTGATGTATATTCCACGATCTCCTTCTTCATATTATCCCACCAAAATTTTTCTCAGAGATCTCGATACATCTTTGTGCTCCCTGGGTGAATACATAAATTTGAACTATGTGTGTCATCCAAAAGTCCCTTCTTCAGCTCAGGACTTGATAGAACACATAGTATTTTCCCAAAACACATAATTCCTTATTCGTTAACATTAAAATCTGAGGATTTACCTTTTTTGATAGCTTCCACTTTCTTCTAAATTCCCACATCATCCTTTTGAGCATCCTTTAACCTTTCCAAAAGAGACGGTTGAGGAATCATTTGTGAAAGGATTTATGATGTTCCCTTATTTATGATTCCTATGTCTATCTTCATCAAGTATAAGAAGATTGGATCCTTCTCAATTCTCATCATTGATAGAATCTCTGGGTCCTTTCTACTTAGGGCATCTTCCACCTTGTTCGCTTTCGCAGGGTGGTAATGTATTGAACAGTAATAATCCTTGATGAGCTCTATCCATCTTCTCTAGCGCATATTAAACTCTTTCTGTGTGAATATATATTTAAGACTCCTGTGGTCAGTATATATCTCACATTTCACTCCATATAGATAATTCCGGCAGATTTTCAAGGCAAATATCATAGTCACCAACTACAAATCATGTGTTGGATAGTTTCGCTCATGGATTTTCAACTGCCTTGAGACATAGGATATCACTTTATCATTCTGCACCAGCACACAGCCTAATCCCTTCTTCAAAGCATCACTGAATACCACAATAAGTTCTCCACTTGTGGGTAAAGTGAGCACGAGCCCAGTGATAAGCCTCCTTTTCAACTCCTTGAAGATTTCTTCACATTTATCACTTCATGAAAACATTACTCCCTTTCGAGTTATCTTGGTAAGATGGTTGGACAATTGTGATAAATTTATCACAAATCATCGATAATATCCAGCTAACCCGAAGAAGCTAAGTATATCCGTTACCGATGTTGGCCTCGTCCATCCCTCAATTGCATCTGTTTTAGAGGGTTCCACAGATATCCCATTGCATGTGATGATATGGCCCAAGAATGAGACCTCCTTCAATCAGAACTCACACTTGTTGTACGTTTCATAGATCTTCTCCTTACGCAAAGTCCTTAGTATAGTTGTTAAATGCTCCCCATAATCCTCCTTGGTTTTAGAGTATATTATAATTTCATCTATAAAGACTTCCACAAATTTTTCGAGGTAATCTATTAAGACTCTATTCATCAATTCCATGAAGATTTCAGGAGCATTGGTGAGTTCAAAAGGCATTACTATGAATTCATAGTGCCCATATCTTGTGTAAAAAGCAGTCATGGGGATATCTTCCTTCTTCACCCGTACTTGATAATATCCCAACTGCAAGTCCACCATGGAGAAGTATTTGCTCCACATAGCTGATCAAACAAGTCATCGATTCGTGGAAGAGTATACTTGTTCTTTATCATGATTTTGTTAAGTTCCCGGTAATCGATGCAAAGCCGCATTGACACATCCTTCTTCTTGACGAAGAGGACTGGTGCACCCCATGGTGAAGCACTTGGGCATATAAACCCTTTATCCAGATTCTCCTGTAGTTGTTTCTTCAACTCTTCATGTTCAACTACATCCATTCTATATGGAGTCTTGGATATTGGTAGTGCCCTAGTTATAAGTTCAATTTAGAACTCAACATCTCTTCTAAGTGGAACAGCAGGCAGTTCCTCGTGAAACAGTTCAGCAAATTCCCTCACAATAGGCATTTCTTCAAGGATGGATTCTTCCTTGGACTCAATCATCTGAGCTAGATATGCGTGCTCATAGGGCAGTAACATCCATGATTGAGATGATGGAGCTAAATGAGATTCATCTTTCTCCTTACACTTGTAATGAATCAGGGGTTGATTCTCCATATGGAGTGTGATTTCCCTCTCCCGACAATTTATGTTGGCTCCATATAAGGAAAGCCAATCCATGCCAAGAATCGCATCAAATTCCACTAGAGGAATTATGATGAGGTTCCCCGAGAAATTCAATCCACATATTATAATAAGGGAGGACTTATATTCATGGGATTCAATGATTTCCCCATTTGTCGTACTCACTGAAATCTTCACTTCCATGATTTGTGGGGGTGCTGGGATTGTTCTACTAAACTTTTGAGATATAAAAGAATGTGTAGAACCTGAATCAAAAAGTAAGTTCTCTATTCTTGAATGAATAACTAGTGTACCTATCACCACTTTGTTGTTGGGGTTCACATCGGCAGAAGTAATGGAAAAAGATCTTTCTTGATGCATTGGAGGTTGTTGGTTGCCTCCGAAAACCCTCGGATTAGGGAACTAATTTTCAAAATGCCTCAGTTCTTTGAATTTGTAGCATTGAACAACTCATTGAGGTTTTAACGGAGCATTCCTCTCCTCTGTAGCAGTCGCGGGTCTTTCTTGCCTATAGTTAACACCTAGGTGCCCTTCTCTTCCACACTTAAAGAATTTCCTCGTCCCCTTGAGGCAATTTCCAGGGTTCTTCTTTCTACACTTTTGGCAAGTGGGGTGCTGGATCTTCATAGAACCGTTGTATTTATCCATCGGATCACCAACATTTATTTCCACCTTATGCTTCTTGTCCCCATGATACACATGTGATTCCCTGATCTCCATCTCGACCTTGAGGGACATCAGACAATTTTCTCATAGCTGTCGAAGTCACGGATCGCTAATGCTTTCTGTAGGCTAGGATTCATCCAACCAAACAAGCGATAAACTTTTCATTCGGGGGTAACGACAAAGCCGGAAGCGTATCATGTAATCCTTGTGATGTTTTCCTCATACGCTCCAACATATTCTTTTTCGTTTTTCTTGGGGGAAAGGAAGTCCTTTTCCATCTTAAGCCAGATGGTGCATGAAAAATATTTATCGAAAAATATCTTTCGGAAATCCTTCCATTCCAATGCCTCAATCTCCTCCTCAGGCTCTGTATTTTTTATCAACATCCACCATTGATCAGCTTCACCCTCCATACGATAAGCCTCCAGGATAACCTTCTCTTGTTCAGAACATTGAAGGATGGAGAATATCTTTTCAATGGAGTTGATCCATTGTTCAAAGATTGTGGGATCAGATGATCCACTAAAAGTAGGAGGCCTTTGCCTCATGAAGATCTCGATAGCGACTTGTTCTTTCTTAGGGGTGTTGAACTTTTTTCGTGACCTCCGTTTCTATTCAAAAGTTGAGTTAGGTGAGAGAGAAGCGTGATGAAGTTCACGATTCCCGCTCCCATTGGATTGGGCATCTCAATAGTACAATCATCACACTGATCTTCACAACGGTTGTTAGCCCGAGTCCTCCTATTACTGGCCATTGGCTGGAATAAAAGGAAAGTTAGGGGTAACACATAAAGGGTAATCCAAAGAAAAAAGTTGATGACTTATAAATAAACTTTTATTTCCTTAACTCATGAGTCTATAGGCTTTAGTCTAGGATTTTCATGACCTATTTTATAACATATATTCTTAGGTCCATTTTTTAATTCCCTTAATAAGGGTTCAAACTAAGCTTGTGAATTTATTAAAACATATCCTCTGGGAGTGTCGTAACCAAGAGTGCAGCAAGGCCCATTGTCGTGCACCAGTTCTCGTTTGAGTCTAGATCAAAGAGGTGTTTTCGGTTTTTACCCCTAGGAAACATCTGTGCCAGAGCTGCCTCTACCTGCTCGTATCCAGACAGGGATGTATTTGTTTGATAAACCACTTACTAAGTACTTACCAAAACATAGGGATGTTTTTATTATACTTAGTCTTGTATCTAAGGCTTTATTATGGTTTTCTAATCCTAATCCAAAAAATAACTAAACCTATCCTCTGATACCAACTATGACAACCGTGCTTTTTAATACAAACATAAACATGATTTATTACATAAAACTTCACATGATCAAACAAACCATATCGAGAGGTTTAGTGTCTTTGGGGCTTAGAATCATTACATAAAAACTTGAAACATTAAATACAACATCTTTATTGAAAACATCCTTTACATGACCACTATATTCCCTCGTACTTAGCATTACATGGGATAACCTGAGGACATGCATAAAGGGTGAGCTATAAATCCCAGTAAGGGAATACACAAGGAATAACATGAGGAGTAAAATACATGTTAGACATTAGGCATATCAATAGAGAAGAAGAGAAAAATGAACATAAAGGCATGATAAATCATGATAATCATTACATGGAAATGTGGCAACAACACTTAACATGGAATTAGCATGCGCCAAGGCTCATTGCACATGGAGCATAAGTAAATCCTAATTGCACATAAAGAATGAGTAAACCCTAGTTGCACTTGAATTATCATGAGTCAACACTAATTTCACATGATTTATCATGATAATATACTTTACCCAATGCATTAGAGCGCTATAAGGGCGCACCCATCTTAAACATTTCATTTCATGCAAAAGTGTGCCACATGGATCATAAAACATGGATTCATAAAACATAATCATTTATTACTTAATAAAGGAATGTGGAATTCATACATGAATGTTTTTAATCAATAATTAAATGTGCATAAAGGTGAATACCATTGATGGAGAAATGGGCATGGTTTCCACTACACAATGGCATTGGCTTAGAAAATCTGTGCTATTTCAGCAGCATAACGGCGTGACATAAGAATTCATAAAAAATGGTTGATGAGAGAGAAAGGGGTTCCTCATCATATTTACATGAAATGGACAGTAAGGAGGTCATATATATACGTGTCCCAATTATTGTAATGGAATTTAGATTCATGATACAAAAGTATTGCTTGAATGTAAATGAGGAGAGAGAAGTTCCTTTCGGAATTTCGACATAGTAACGAGTGTACATGGGAGGAATTTAATGAGAGAGAAAGGGGTCTCCCATCATTCAAACATAAATATGGATGTATTATGGAGGTGAGAAACCATACCCCAAAATTCATAATTGAAATAAAAAGGGAAAAACAACTTAAAGAAAATTGAAAAAAATGAGAAAGGAAGAAAAAAACCTTACATGGAAGTGTGCTTCCAAAGGCTAGAGAGAGGCTTGTGAGAGGCTTATTGGGAGCTTGGGGCACCTTGGGAGGATTTTAGAGAGAGTAGGGCATAGGTTGGACGAACTCAAAAGGCTATGAGTGTGGAGGAAGTGGGAGCTTGGGTGGGTTTATATCGGAAAGGTGAGGGAATTATTTATTATTTAGGTTTGGGTCCCCTTACATTAAATTAATCCAAACCACAAACCATCCCATGGATTTTTGGCATGGTTTTTTTCAAAGGGAAGAGGAAAACAATATTTTATAAGGCCAAAGTCCTAACATCTTAAAATAATAGGGTTGCTTCTGTTGAGGAGAGTCATACTCCCATGGAAATTATTTTAAAAAGACAAGGTGTTTAATAAGTATTGAGGGGTCCATTAATGATTTGAAAAGTAAGTAAAACAACCCAAAAATGAAATTATTTTAATGTAAAAACATATATTGGACGAACATAAAGCTTATAGTATTTTATTACATCACAATTGGGTCATTATGATGTCATAAACCACATTATATATTTAAATGTGAATTAATTTTCATCCAAAAATTTGACTTTCTCAGAAAATTTTGAACAACTCACTGTTGGTTAATTTCGACGTCCTAATTCCAGAAATAACATTTATTTTATCTAAATAATTTTCGTAATATGTTAATTTTCACTATTAAAATAAAACCCGACATTTACAAAAAATTCACGGGTTTTGACAGAAATGGCTTTCAAACCATAATAAAAATTACAAATGCATTCATAAAATTATAAGATAATTTATATTTAATAAAAATTAATTTAATAATAATAATAATAATTTATTAAAATATTATTTAATTCAAAAATCCCTTAATTTAATAAAATAGAATTCTTAATTATATAGTCACTAAAAACATTATTTGTACTGTAAAAACTATTTACAATGTATCAATAATGACAAGAAAAAATATTCATTATTATATACAAAAAATAATGTACATGAACATAGAACTATTTATTTGTTACATAACCCCTTAAAATAGCCGCATATGTCCTAAGGGTAAGGTGTGCGATGGTGACAGACTCTTGGGGTGGCTCGGATAACATTTCTCGAGTGATAATTTCTATCAACTTCCACTTCTCCCATAGACGGTCCTGTTCGAGCTTGAAATGATGTAGCTAAGCTTGGTCTTGGTCAAGAGTGAAGCCCAAGGATGCCACCTCTCCTCCGATCTCTGACAAATGGGCTTCGTATGGAGAAATTCTACTGGACAAGGCCATCGCTTCTTTTGTCTGAGTAAATTGGATTTGTTAAAGCCCTATATTTATACTTATCATGTGATCACTGTTCAATGGCTATATTAGCAATGGTCAAAATTCTTATCATAAACCCAATGAAGTTGAAATTTCATATAAACATAAAGAGAAATTTAATTTGATCAAGAGGGATTTCCATTAATGAAACTTTGGGTCGTTACACATTTTTAGTACTTTTTACAATTTTATCGAATCCTAGTTTCCAGTTGTATTTCTTATCAGATTCCCTTTTTTCCATCATGTTATAGACAATATAGTTTGTTGTGTTTAAGTTATTTCAATCATATCACATGACATCCTTAGAAATTACATCATATTTTTTTATCATTTTGGAAGTATTTATTGAATCCTCTTATCTTATTATAAAAATTGTTAAATTTATTAGCACATTGTGCAAGCTCTCTATTAGAATAAGAATTAGTTGAAGTATACTCATTAGATAATCCATAAATTTTTATACCTTTGATCTTATTATCATCCATTAAAGTATAATCATTAAAAGTAAAATTTTACTAATCAATAATTCTATGATCAGTAGCTTTAGATTCCATTTCTACCACATACATCATGAGTGTTCAAAAAGTTTCTTTTATTTCGAAACTTTTTACAGTAGAGGATTACGTGATGGAAGATAAAATTCTACAGAATTTGGATGGTAGAGCTCTTATAACTTTTAAATCTACATCGAGTTTAGGAACTGTTTATCCTAGATAATTGACATTATTCACAATTTCTATAAATATTGCATTCATATAAATTATTATTTCCTCATCATTCATTATGAATGTTTCAATATTTATCTTCATAGTATTGTACCTTGGCTACCTTACATTATCAGTGCCTTTATAGGCTATCGATATATATTTTTTGCATCTCATGTGTTGTAGAATACTAAGAAACTCAGTTGAACCCATCTAGACCAAGTCTAAATATAATATAATTTATGGGTCTGGATTTTATACCATACTAACCTTCTATATTATCATCCCTTTTGGATCTCCTTCAAAAATTATATCAGGCATAACATCTTTCAAGTAAACCTTTAGACTAAGGTTATTCAAATGAATAATCATTTTTTTCTTCCAACTTCTATAATTTTTTTCATTGAAATAGTGTTCTATAGCCATACACATACCTTCTCTATTTCCATCCATAGCAACAATTTTAATATTATCTTTATAAATTCAACCTTTTAGAATATAGAACTCAAGAGTCTCTCCATTTAATATGAATTAATGATTGGGGATGAAATTTATAAAGACTCAAGAGGGGGTAAATTGAGTTCTTGAAATTTTCTTCACTTAAAACCATCCTCTATTATGGTAAGATTTTTTATAATCTTTTCTTATCACAATAAATAAACATAAATAAAAATATTAAGATAAATATAGAATAAATAATATTTTATACTGGTTCATGGAACATAAATCCCTTAGTCCACTCCATCAGTAATCAACTTCTAAAGTATAGTGATTTCACTAATACCAATCCTTTTTCAAGGGACTACCTAGTTGAGTTAAAAAAGATATCACTTGGTAAAAATTCATGATATTTTTTTGGGATTATAGAAAAATTTATACAAAAAACAACCATCAACACCTAGTATAATGAGTTCTTACTTTCAGTAATGAGAATGAGTAATGAGAGTTTTCAAGATGAAACATGCAGTTGTAATATACAGCTGATAGAAGAGAATATATCTTTAATATAGAAAATAAGAATGGGTAATATCTCAAAGAGTAGTAATATTAATAATTAAATCACAGCTTTAGAGAAATTTATTCTTATTCTTCTCTTTCTTATCATAGAGAATAAGGAACCAAAAAGGATTTGAGAGAGTGTGTGTATGTGTCTTATAGTCTTTCTTCACATAGAAATTTTTTTCATATAGCCAAATCAAGTATCCATCTTTATCAAATATCCAAAATTTATATATCATTAGAACCACATAGATAAATATTCCATGAATACAAACCACATAGAAGAATTATCCATGTTTCTAATTCGATGTAGCCATTTTCTCAATGTAATTGTTTGTCACATATACAATTTAGTGACATATGAAATTTATATGGGCGATGTTTCCATGTAGTTGATTGAGTTAGTTTAATGCTCTACATAGACAAAGTCCACATAATTAAAGTCCTCACGTAGCTAATTTTTCTAGACATATTAAAATTTTATTTAGAAATGAAAATTACAAAAGATTTAAATTATTAGAGTATATTTATACTAAATAAGATTAAAACCTATTAAACATAGTTAAAATAAAATTAATTTTTAAAATAATAATGGTTTTGGGATCATCAAAACATTAATTATATGAGATATATTGGGACAACATCATTAGTCAAACATCTTTTCTCTAGAATACCTTAGGTTCTTGAATTTCCCTTAGTTTAATTAAATTAATTATATTTAACATGATTTTTAGAGGGAATTTATTTGATTACTTGCTATTATTCTTGTATTTTGTTAGTTTCAAAGGGGTTTTCCAAAAAAATCTTAAAAATATGTTTTATATCTTAAATTGTTTTTAGTAATTATTTCAATGGGAGAATAATATCAAAAGGTTTGTCAAAGGATGATTTAAATTTTGATTTCACTTGTTTAATTTTTTAAATTATTAGGGGCATGATTATAAATTATACTTCATTTATTTTGAATATGGATTTTTATTAGATACACATGGGAGACCTTGGGTGAGTGGGTTAACTAGACTAAATCATCCCTAGTATAGATTGTGCATTATTTAGAGAATGATTCCTAGTTATATGTGTGAGATAATGGGATGGATTGTGTTTCATGAAAAGCATCATTATGTATATAGATAGCTAAATAGTACTACCTTAATTTTAGCAGGTTCATTTATTCTATCAAGAGTTTTTATAGCAATTCACATTGGTATTAGAAACATAAGATAGAGACTATATTTCATGTATGGATTTAGGATGTGATGTATGTTTTCTTATTTACCATTTTACAATTGAATAATTGGTTTATTCATTCCATTTTTTCCTCAGTTTCATTTTTTATTTCATTAATCATACTATTTTGGAACTCTGTTGGTTTCAATGAAACCAAATTTTTTTATATAAGAAATTTTTAAAATTAATTTTGTTTCAAAAGTTGTTTTCAAACATAGACTGATGGTTTTTATGTGTAAGAAATTATATAGATTCATGGCGGTATCATATAGGTTTTTCCCTCACACCATTCATATGCCTTTAAGAATATACAGAGTTGGGTTTTTAGGATACAAGAAAAATTAAGAGTTTCATGTATTTTCCTAGATCATTATGATGTTTGTATTTTATCTTTCTCAAAGTTATTGCAGTTACTATAGGTCATAGGTAGTTGTACTTATGTTGATCAATTTGGGACACTTGGAGAGGATTTTGTTTTCTTTGTATCAACAACATTGTATTAGAATATACTTTAGTATCTTTTGTATTTTGATGTTGATTATCTTTTTGTTTGTGATTATGGTTTGATATTTATGAGTTATGGTTTATTCTGGGTTATTCTTATACACTTTTTTCTTATTATTGTCTTCTAAAACTGTTTATTTTTATGTGTTGATGTCCAATTTATGGATGGGTCATTCCATAATTGTAATAGGAATATTTGTGATATTTTTGGGATTTTGAGGTTGAAACTATTCCCAAATGGTTATATTTAATACCCTAGTTATTTCCTTCTGCTCATGGTGATGAGGAACATGCTTTATGCCTTATAGAGAGTTTGATCATGTAATGGGTTGGGTGACCCAGACAAGTCTCTCATAAATGGTGAGATAAATTTCAAATTTTAAATATATTTTATATTCGGTTTCTCCTTTTAATGTTTTGGCATAAAAAAATATCTCACCAAAATAGAGAGATAAAATTATAGTTTAAAAGTGTTTTCCCATTTGGATATCGTTGAAATAATGTGGAAGTTGTAAATTATCTCACCAAGGAAGTGAGATAAATTTAAATTTATAAATGTGTTTGTCTACTTGGTCCTTTAAAATTGTTAGAAGAAAAATGGTGTGAATATAATTTCATGTTCATCATAATTTATCTTTATGAAATAGTGAGAAAAACAGATATCATTTAGAAACTATATGAATATAATTCAATTCAGTTTTAATTTGTATTTTGGGTTAAAGGTAGATGGTTCTATGTAATTGAGTATGTAAATTGAAATATGGATTTCATATATAAAATTTTTATCTAAAAGTTGTATATACTAATATTTCATAAAATTTGGCATCTTGTAGTGGTATATATTTGTTTTTCAATGTGTTTAATGTGTTAAAAAAATTAGTGAGTGTTAAAATATAAATTGTAGGACTAAAAAACCAATAAAATAGATATTTTTTTTGAATTGACTGGAATATGTTGTATTTTTTAATTCGAGTGAGTGTTTCATTAAAAAATAATTATATGCATTGTGGTGATTTATAATATTGGACACCAATTAATTATTAAACGTAACAATTAAAAATAAACATATTGAGGTGAATTTTGGGTTTTCAACCTAATATGTGATGTTTATGGTGTTAATTATTAATATAGACTCTAATAAGAACTTTACAATATTTTTTTAACAGTCATATCATGGTTTTGATATCTGGTTTGTGAACAATGTGTTTTTTTTTGAATTTTAGGTTTTAATTGTTTTTTTAATTTTAAAAATGATCAAATGATTATTATATAATGGAAACGTGAAAACCCATTTTATGAATGTAAAAGGAATATAGAAAATTTTATATGATAATTTTTTATAAAAAAATTAATAAATGTGAAATGTGGAATGAAATTATTTTATATTTTAAAAAAACACACAATGATAAACTTCACTTTTATAATAAATTTTAGTATACTTTTTTGTAAAAATTAATTTATTTCTCAACATTTATCACACATGTTTGATGAGATAAACATCAGTTTCTAATAAGGTTATATTAATAAATGAAATGTATTCCAAACACCTAGTGACATAAAATTTATTTAGAATAATATATTTTTTTCAGAATGAAATTCATCTATTTATGATATAAGATAAATTTAATATAATTTAATATATCTTTCATGTATAATAATAAAATTTTTCAGAAATGAAAATTTATCTTGAATGCTAAATGTGATAAATTATATATATAATAATGTATTTTTGGGATAAATTAAATTTAAATCATGTGTAAAATGAGAAAGATTTCAATAATAGAAATAAATTTTGTAATTTAAAAAATGATATTTATCTAATATTTTAGATGAGAAAAATTTTAAATACAATAATATATATTTAAATAAATAAATTTTGTCTCCTACCTAAATTAGATTGATTTCACCTATAATGGTACATATTGAAATAATAAAATTTATATAATATTCAAAATGTGTTAAATTTAGAATATCATATTAGGTATTTAATAAAATGAAATTTATTTCATGCATGGGATGAGATATATTTCATACACTATTAAATATATTTCAAAAAATAAAATTTTTCAAATTATGATATTTGAGAAATTTTATATATCTATATATCTTTTAAAAATGAAATTTATTAAATGTATGAATTGTCATACATTTTTTAACATAAATTTATTTTGTGTATAAAATAAAATAATTTTCAAATTCTTTGATACAAATTTTTTGAAATTAAATGTATATCATGTATTGCTTAAGATACATTTCACGCATATTTTAAGAGATGTGACGTTAAATTGGAAATTTATCTCATCTTGCATAAGATATATTTTCAATTTTTGAAGGATATAGAGTTTTAAATCAAATTTAAGTCACCACATATAAAACTAATTTAAAAATTATCATTGTACATGAATTTTATCTCATATTATTATTGATATAACATTTATATTAAAATAAATATATTATTGTACATAAAATTTATTTTTCATATTTCATAAAAGTGATAAATTTATTAAATATTAATATGATAGTCCATTCGGTTCTCTTTTAACATTTATAGCTATTTCAAATTATCTCAGTCGGATAGTGAGATAAATTTATGTTTATAAATATTTATTCTACTTTTATTTCTCCAATCATTTTCTGTTAAAATAAAATTTGTCTCACAAAAAAAATGAGATAAATTTAAGTTTATAGTTTTTTTTATATGTTATATAGATTAAGTTTATTATAATAAATATCTATGTCACCAAAAAAGTTAGATAAATGTTTTTTCTAATGTGTTTACCCATTCAGATCTATTTAAAATTTCATGGTTGTAGAAATTTATCACACCAAAATAGTAAAATAAACCTTAGCTATTAATGTGATAGTACATTTGTTTCTCTTTTAACTTTTGTAGTAATGGTAATTTATTTCACTAGGATAATGTAATAAATTTAAGTTTAAAAAATCATCTATTTTAATTCTCATTTAATTTTCTAGGTTGGTTTGAGTTATCAAGTTAGGATAGTGAAGTAATTTTAAGATTTAAATGCGTTTATCCATTATGTTATTTAAATTAGTTTACAAAAAATATTCATATCTGAAGTACCGAATGTTGTTTGGTTGTTTTTATATTCTGCTTGTGTTTAAATATCATGTTAATGTAATTAATAAAAAGTTTATTTTTTCAATGATGAAGTGAGTATCCATCCATCAAAGGAGATCAATCTATTTCCATTGTGTTTTAATGGAAAATTAAAAAAAAAATAGTCCTTGGAATAACAAACATGATATATTCCTTATACTTAAATCAGATGATTAGAGAGTTGATATTATAGTGAAATACAAGTACCAAAGTTGGCCAATTTTGTTTCTACAATAATCAATTACAATGATAAATATCTGAGAGCATGTTGTCCACTGAACTTTTCCATAAAACATGTATATGTTGTATTTAACAAGTTTTAATCAAGTTCTATGTGTTTGGGAGAGATAAATGAAATTAATAAATCCATACTTATAAATTAAAATATATCTGATGATGTTTTTCTTGTTTTATAACTCCTAGATGATGACTTATAATTGTTGGAATTTATAAGGTATATGAGTTAATGGAAGTATTCTATTCTGAGTATTCTATATCATGCAAGACATTGGAACAAGCATAAATGTATATGAAATTATTTTAATAAATCCCAAAATTATTTTAATCCATTATAAAGTCATTTGAGTTGGTTGAGAAGGTTTGGAGTTGATTTGAAGAAGATCATAATTCATTTTAGGAAATCTATAACCCTCCTGGGGTGTGAAAAATGTCAAAGTAAATTTTTCTACATGTCAAGCATGTAGTATAATTCATCTATGTGGAATAAATTATACCTAATGTAGATGATATTTGAGTTTGTGAGTGGAGAAAAAAATAACCTAGTGAATTATCTTATGCGTAGGGGATTTTTTATGTTTGTAAGTTATTTGAGCTACATGATCAACCCGTATAATATTTTGGTGAAACCCATATGAAATTTGAGTTTGATAGGATTTCATAATGGAAAAAGTTATAAATCATGACACGTTTTAACAGGTTGTGAGAGATTTTTCAACCGTGTTGGAGTTATGTGAAAGTCATAAGGTATTATATCAGGTAGTAAGATATTTTATCTATACATTAGACATTTTATGTATGAAAAATGAAAACCCCAAATGAATAAGGAGATTTTCTACCGCGTATAATATTTGAGTGGGCTGAAATTATTTAAATGGAAAATTCATATAGTGTATGAAATTTCAACTGGCCATATGATATTTTCGATAGATAATATGATAATTAAGCTTTCTAATTTTATTAAATGATTCATGTATGGTGTTTTTGATCCTGTATAAGTTGCGTATAACATTTTGAGTCACATAGGACATTTTAATTATGAAAATTTTAGGTTTTTTATTATTGAAAAATAATGTTTTATAGGATTTTTTATTCTAAATATGAAATTAAATTTTAATATATTGAATCTATTTTAAGTCTTATAAAAAATATAAATATTCATCAATTCATAATTATATCTTGATAAATGTTTCTTCAATACTGAGAAAAAGATCAATATGTGAAAAAAAGTTTGCAATATCTAATATGATTAAATGAAATTATCAGGATTTCAAGAATAAAAAAAATTGATTCACATTGAATATTTAATTATACATCAGATATTAATTCATTTATGATTTTATTCTATTAATAATAATAAATATAGAAGCGTGATATGTTTTTGTTTTTATGTATGGAATTATTGTTTATCTCTCATGTCATAAGGTGAGTACCACACCGAAAGATATGATTTTTTATATTCCTTTCATTCAGCTTAGAAAATTGAAGTGTGATAATTTGTTGAATCTTGTTAAAGAAGATGAGTTCATGGATGTTTTATAATAATAAGAAAATATTATTGACTACATTAGAAACATTAAATTAGGGTCTTCTTGGAATAACCTTTTATTTGAAGAATCAGATCAAGGGTAATCATGGGAATCCACAAATGGATATTCTGTAATATCATTTTTGGTTGGTGGATGTTTTTTTCAACATACTTTACATTTATTAATCATTTAAAACAAAATTATAATTTATTTAAGCATCCCATAAATGTAATATTATGATAATATCAAGGATATGGAAATAAAAAATCAAGAATAATCTATGTTTGATGTGTGAGAAAATAGAGAGAATTAAAGAGATATAGAGAATCTCAAGGAAGAATAATAAGTAAGAATAAACTATAAAACCTATAAAAGGAATAAAAATAGAAAAAATCTGTTAAAACTTAATAGTTTTGATGATAAATAAGGAAAATAAGAAAATAATGATAAATATTGAATAGTAGGAGGTTATTCTAAACATTATATGAGAAACACATTGAAAATTTAAATTAAATTATTATTTAAAACTAAATATGTTCAAAAGATTTATTCATATGTAATATATCACCATAATACTTTATAATATATTTCTTTTAGAACAAATATAATTTCGTCAATAGCTTCGGATGCATGCAACACCAGATTTAAACAAAACACTATTTAATCACTCTTTGAGAGGATAATATAAAATTAATTTTTACCACTTTTAGAAAACAATTTTTTGAAAAATAAAATTAATATTTTAAATAATAATATATAAAATAATATTTGGGTGAGTTTTTGTGATTTTTATGGGAAGTTTTATTTTTTGATGAATAGAGAAAAATACTGAATTTCAATTAAACATTTCCAATTAATTTAAATTATTTATAATGTTATATTATATTCATAATTTTTTTTAATGTAGTATTAGATCAATTATATATCAATAAATCCAATTCAGGTTATTGGAATCATTTTAATATTGAATTTGGATATAACAACATTGTTAGATTTTGAACATTTTCCCTTTAAAACATATTTTCTCGTCGCGTCTGCAAGAGTAATTTTAATTTAAAATTTTTTAGTTATGTGAAATAAAATTGGAAAAATGGATGAAATATTTTTAATAATAATTATTTAAAATTTCTAATAAGTTGAGGTTAATTTTTCAACAAAATTAATAGTAAAAAGGTAAAAATTATATACCTTGGTTAGGGTAAAAACTATTTTATCGGGAGTTAAACTGAAAATATAAGAGTAAAAATGACATAAAATGATAAATTAATTTATTTTTATGAGTATATTTTGACCCTGGTCATTAAAATCTCTAAAATCTGGAAATTACATTCCACTTTACTTTGAATATGATCCATATAATAAGATAAGTAAAGAAAAAGAAAAAAAAGGAAACTCCATCGCTCTTAATATTTTTAAGGATTTGGGATGGGGAAAAGAAACATAGTTTAGGTTATGGATATTATTTTGGAAGATAAATGATTATTTTTTATCATAATAATCTATATTTAATATTTATTGTAGAAATAATTGGTTAAAATCATAATAATTTCCAATCTAGTAATTATTTTGTTAATAATTAAATAAAATAAATGATATTAAATATATTAAAAGTGAAGTAAATATATTCAATTTTTTTGTTAAATTATTTTTATATATTATTAAATCATATTTCATAGGATTAGACATAATATATTCAAATTTCATCATTTTATTGATATTTTTGAAATTCAAATTAAATTAATAATGTCAAAATTGACATTAATGTTATTTTATACTAAATGATATTTTATTAAATGATTTAAGATTATGAAAAATCCAATCTTCTTCCAAGTTATTTTTAAATTTTAATAAATATCAAAAAAATTCCATTCAAATCCAAATTTTTCTTTTAAAATGACTATATTGACTTCTAAATAATAAAAACACTATTGGCATTGTTAACGTTAAAATGATGTTTTTGCGCATTACATGTGCTTATGTTAAAATTAATTTTCAACATAGATGATATTTTAATTTGATTAATTTGATTTAATGTTTATAATATTTTTTCCAAATTATCTCATGAGAATCATTTTATTTTATTTTTAAAGGATAAATTTTCTAGGTTATAAAAATAGTTAATGTGGTGAAAACCCAAAATGGAAAAAGTATAAAAACATATAGGTCAAGGAACAAAATGTTTAAAACATATGATTATCTATTATCTGGTGGTGTGGATCTACCAAAAAATCCATTCACACATTTAATTATCTTTTTTACATCCACTTGGGGTAAGATAGACGTCCCAATAGTGAATACTTTTTATATTTGTTAAAATGGAACTCCTACTAAACTATAAAAGGCCACCCCTATCCTCTCTTATTCACACCTTCAAACCTCTTTGGTTCAACCAAGAACATTACTAATCACTTCCAAAATTCCCAATCCTCATCCTAGAATCCTTATTTTTTGCAAAAATAAAACCTAGGAAGGATTTAGTTCAAACCAAAATAGGATACCTGGAAAATATGTCATGTTCTTCAACGAGTGTCTTAATTTTATTTCTCTATCCACCTCATTCAATTATTTTTAAACCATGATGATATAAAAACTGTAGTATATTACATACACTAGGATTTTTTAATAATATTATAATAACCTAAAAACGTAGTCACCTCTATAAAATGGGTTATGAAATTATCATTCGTGTGTACGGCGGACTACCACCTCGTGAATCAATGCCATTAGATCTTCCATTGCCACCTTTCATAGTTCAGTATGATGATAGATATAATGTATATATATTATATTTTTAAAAAATTTATATATAGGGATTCATTATATCATATATATATTTATATTACCTTCCATTCCATTAGAGATACGATAACGATTCTCGTGTGTACAACGGACTACCACCTAGAAAAGAGATGTGATTCGACTTTCACTAACACTTCACATGGATGGTGAAAAGTCTAAATTAAATGATTATATATGATATAAATAAAAAAATATTATAATAATTACATATTTATCATTCTAAAAATATAATATATATTATTTTATTTCTTCCTTTTCACTCATGTAAAAATGATAACATTGTTCGTGTGTGTGTGGACTACCTCCTTCACAAAGCGATATGGCTCTATTTTCATCACCACACCAAATGGATGATATAAAAGTACATTGAAATAAATTATATGATATATATGATATTATGATCACTATATAATGTAAAAATATTACTTACCAATTTCCATAATGGTCATTGAAAAATGGAAATGTTATGTATGCGTACGTATGGCCTACCATCTCCATGACAGTAACATAATTCATTTTTCATAATCATCATTCACAATTGGTTTTAAAATTATAATTTACGTATAAATATGATAATTAATATATTATTATTATTATTTAGGTTATATAACAACATAATATATACAAGATCTAGGACTTTCATGAAAAATCACAAAAGAGAAAATATGGCGAATAACACCCAAAAAATGAAAGTAATGAAATATTATAAACAAACTGGAAGTAAAATGTTATAAGATGATCCTATATGATATTATAAATATTATTATAGTTCTGTTAGATATTAATAACAATCTTAAAACCATTATACATGATGTTAAATCAAGTTCAACTAAAGGAAAGTGTGAGGTAATGTATTTCATCTCAATTTCATTTCATTGATGCATATCTTAATGTTATGAACCTAGGTTTCTTTATATGATGTCTATATTTATCCTTTTATATGAAATATCATGATTCATTAAAAAATAATGGAATTTTATGTTCCACTTTGAATCCTTTCCTCCAAGGGGGTTTGACATGAACATTACCAAGTGGTAAAAGTTATTGAAAAATATCATTTTCTTCTATGATTGTTAACCTTATCTTAAAACAATGACATTATTGTAATCATTTTTATTAGACATTAAATTTATATTAAATTTACATATTATTTCATGATGTATATTATTTTTTCCTAAATATTATACCATTTATGCATACGATTTTAACATTGAATGTTATATTATTTACTTAGGAAATATTGATAAATTCATATCCTTTACTCAATACATATATTTTATGATAATTCATATTGATTCATGAATTAAATATATTATTTGTATATGAGTAGTGTTTTGGACCTATAGTGGGGGGTGAGGCCTATAATTATATATCCCCTCAATGCATCAGTAGGTCTTAAAGATAAATTAGTCAGGAAAATTAAACAGGTTTTTACATGTACTTTAAATTGTCTTGTGAAAGGAATTGATAATATAGGTATCATGTGATGAAGACATGACATCCCATAGTTAATAATTTTCTTCATTAAAAATTTAGTTATTATTTTTCATGAGTTTTAATAATGATATTATCTATAAATTAATTTCATTCTCAATTTATTGATTAAATGGAATGAGTTTTTAGTTATTTACCTTTCTATATTGATTATGAATTATCTATTCATGAATTAAAGTTATTTAAATGGCATGTGGGTTCAGTTATTTACCTTTACATATTTATTATTATTTATTGATTCATGATATCTTCCACTAAATTTAACCCTCACTAAGTATTTTATCTCACCCTTATTTTATTTTTTTTCCCAGGTTATGAAAATTAATCATTTAAATGAGTTTTCAAGGATGTTGGGAATTTTATAGTGTTATGTACTATGTTTTATTTTATATTTCCAATGTAAAATGGGTATCACGTATAAAAACCCATACTTTACATAAATTGTTATTACTTAAAAATTGAATCATACTTATTACAACATGTAACAAAACCATGAAAGGACCGTATAGGTATAGTGTCTTTAGAAACTGGGAAACATAAACAACTGGTTCATAAAGTGTATACACTGTCTCCCATTTATTTCATCATATCTATAGTCCCTTTTGGTATATCTTACTTAATAAGATTCTTCCTGACCTGGGGAAAGAAAACATACATAAGGGTGAGCTCAAATTCTCAATAAGGGTAAAAAAAATAAATATCAATCACATCATATTCATAAGAACATAACATTTTGGAAATCATAACCTGCACAAGAGATCATAATTTCATGACATGGGATAAATCATAGTAGTGAAATGAGATCCCAATAATCATAAAATAAAACATGAAACTTTGTGGAATACACACATAATCATAGAAAATCATTTCTTATTAGTCAAGACTCATTTCCAAGACTATCGTAGTGGACAATGTCCATTTCTGAACTGAGTTCACTCCTCATTTCAGTCCCGTTTCACTGAACCGGTATAACCTACCATTCCAGCAATGTTTATCTCATGAGATATAAAATCTTTACCCAATGCATTGGATGGAGATATAGGTCCCACCCATCTCATAATGATACCATTCTTATGTGTGCCACAAAATCATAAATCATACATCATCGCATAACCCATGTAGTAAAAATGGGATTCTTAAAAAACATGACATCATAAAACAATTCATATAAAATAAAGGAATTCATAAAAAAAATTCCATCACAACATAATCAAATCAATGTAATAATAGGGATAGAAACAGAACCCTATATTATCTTAGATGGAAAATAATTTTGATAAAGTACTTGAACTCCATTCTTGAGGAAAATATCCTTTCTACTTCAAAATTTTTTTTCTTTCTTTAACATGTCATACAATTTTAAACTAAAACAAGTTGATTAAAAATAAAATTGAAAACTTGTAAAGGAAGCTTCTTGGAAATAATGTTTTAAAAATCCATTCATGCCATATATGTTAAAAAACATTCTTCTCGTACTTTTGTCGGAAAATCCAAAAAGTACCTCGTATGAAAAACGACAAAAGATTCCTTTCAAATATTTTACTAAAAACTCATCGTAGGGTTTAATTGGATTTAAAAAATTTTACGTGGATGGAACAATATTATATATTGAGGAAACATGGATGTGGATGATAAAATACACCCCAGTAAATACCAAAGTATAAACAATCTCGGATAAAAGGAGATTGCGATATTTTCCCTTACCTTAGGTCCGATTTGCTTCGTAAGTGTCACAACCTCCAGTATAATGATTTAAATAATGTTATTGAATTATTAAAAAATCATACTTATCGTTATGAAATCATATATGGTCATATTCTTAGCTTCTTATTAGTAATATTTTATTACTACTTGTTATTCGGGTGTTTATAACTTTTTGTTCTTATGCATGTTTTGTCGAATAAATTATTATTATTCTCTTTAGGTTATAGATAACTCATTTCCATAATGGTATTAGTGTAATTTATATCATATTCATTCATTAAATTCATTTATATTATCATTATGAAATGAAGATCATGTTGAACGAGTCGCATCACATCGTGGAGACGGTATTCCGTACGTACGCACGAGCGAAGATATCGTTCCCATGATCGTGGAATTGTATTGGAGTGTATGTATACTATTTCAGAATCAATATCACTTTACAATAATCATATATAGTTATTATTTACACCATTATACCCATCCATGTACGGTGGTGGTGGAAAATAGATTACACCACGACATGGAGACGGTATTCCGTACGTATGCACGCGCGGTGATTTCGTTTTCTGTAGGATGGATAGATGGTGAAATAGGGTTGTTTCATACTTATAATAACATATCAGTATATGAGTGATACAGATGTTATTACTTCATAATGAAACAACTAATAAAGAAGATGTTGAAGAAGAAAGAATATGGAAAGGATCAGTAATGGTTATTACCTCTTTTTTTGACGCGCCTCTTCTTAACCCCCTCTTAGGGAATCGGGTTGGTCTTTGAAGAAGACCAGAACCTCTAAGATGATTCTAGGGAAGTGGAGAGGGGAAGTGTCAGGGGTTGGCCGAGCTTGAAGGCTCAAATTGGTGTGAGGAGGAGAGGGAGGAGGTGCCCTTTTATAAGGGAGGGGAGGGGCACCTTTGGAATGTGTGGAAATATTATTTTATTATAAACTTATCTTCTGTTTCAAAAGGTCCAAAAATAATTAAATATGATTATAAGATGACTCATGGTCGAAATAAAATCATCCAATCAGAATTGGACCTGTTTTGGAAAATATTTTAATCATTACAATCTTATTTATTTAAATCATTTATTAATGAGGTAAATATTTCATCATTATTGTGTCATAAATAATTTAATTTATTTGGTGTCTAAAAATTATAAAAAAATATCATTATGTAGGAAATCTTTTTAGATTTCTAATTAATTTTTATAGTCGAAAATATAATTTATATAACCCCTTATAAAAATTAATTACTAAAAGAGTTTTGTTAATGTCAATTTTGTCTTTACATTAAATTAATTAATTCAAACTGACATTGTCACTACCAAGTGGCTCAATGGGGTCTCAAAATCGACCCAATGATGCCCATGGTCGGCCAATACTCATCCAATAAGGTTAGGACAAGTCTCAATGTAATTTTGAATTATTATAATATTCTTTTAACCTTGAATTACCCTATTTACCTTTAACCGTAGTGAATAAAAAAATTACCGTAGTTACTATTCATAATATCAAAAAATAAAAGTAACCCAATAACATAATTTGGACTCACTGATTCCAAATATGGAATCCATTTTTAAAATTAAAAACATAGAAGTTGCAGTATTTAATTTAAAATTAATCCCGTTGTCAAGAAAACGGGTTTTAAAAGTTAAAACATTGCCAAAGATTGAAATTTTTTTACCTATCAATTCAATGTAAAATTAATGCTAATGACATAAATTATATTAAATGGTAAAAATATATTCTATTTATACATTAAAAACAATAAATATTATAATTTAACTATATAAAGTATTGCGATGAACAAAGTTGTTTTTAATTAAAATATAGCGTGTTTTTAAGAGATAATAACTATCAAAAGATCGACACTTGTTTATGTATGGTTTAAATGTGAAATTACATCCAATGAATTTTTTTTATTAAATTGTAAAAATATATTCTAAATATACTTTAAAACCACTCAAATTAATAATTTATCACTATTAATTATGTCGATTAAAAAATGTTGTTTTTAATTAAAATTTGGTAATTTTCACTATTCATCAGAATATGAAAGTTATCCGAAAAGTACCAAAATTTTATCCTAAGCTAATTTTGATATTCCGAATCAAAAAATGAAGTCCATTTTGGAAAATAAAATTTACAAAATTTCAAAAAGTGGTTATTACTATTCATAATGGCTAGTTTTAATAATATTTTAATAGCATATCGTTGTTTAGTGAAACTCGGTATCGCGTACGATGCAAGCTATCGAGGAAGGCCGAAGTTGAATGTAAAGCAGACCAAGCTAGTGTTGTGTGTAGTGAAATATTCCTTTGATGATTTATATAAAATAAAAACAAAATATTTCTCATAAAAGTCTCGGGTGTTACATTCTACGCCCCTTAAAATAAATTTCGCCCTCGAAATTCGTCACTTTGTAACAAACAGATGAGGATACCTCTCCCTCATCATATCCTCAAGCTCCCATGTATCTTCTTCTAATTGATGGTTCCTCCATAAAACTTTCACCAAGCGAGTGGTATTGTTTTATAGGACTTTTTCACTACGATCCAGAATCTCTATTAGTTGTTCTTCATAAGAAAGATCTTACTCCAGCGGTATAACTTCTGAGATGAGTACATGTGAAGGATCAGGTATGTACCTTCTCAAGAGAGATACATGGAACACATCATGAACTTGGGAGAGATTCGGTGGGAGTGCCAATCATTAAGCTACCTTCCCAACACGATTCAGTATTTCGAAAGGACTAATATATCTAGGGCTCAACTTTCACTTCTTTCCAAATCTCATGACCCTCTTCCAGGGAGATATTCGTAAGAACACTTTATCACCCACTTCAAACTCTAGGTCTTTTCTTCGGTTGTCGGGATAACTTTTCTGTCGAATCTAAGCTGCTTTTATGTGTTGTTGAATAGATCAGACCATTTCTGCCATATCATCAACAATATCAGGTCCTAATAGCTTTCTTTCCCCAACATCATCCCAACAAGTTGGAGTCATTCATTTCTTTCCATAGAGAGCTTCATAAGGAGCCATCTGAATACTGGAGTGAAAGTTATTATTATAAGAAAATTCCACCAAAGGTAGGTGTTGATCCCAACCACCTTTGAAATCTATAGAGCAAGCTCTCAACATATCATCTAGAGTTTGAATTGTCCTCTCAAACTGACCATCTGTCTGAGGATGATAAGCAGTGCTGAAACTCAACTCTGTATCCAGAGTATGCTGAAGACTTCGCCAGAACATTGAGGCAAACCTTGGATCCCGATCAAATATAATAGAAAGTGGTACTCCATGCAATCTTACCACTTCCTTTACATATATCCTGGCAAGCTGATCTAGAGAGAAATACTCTTTAATAGAGATGAAGTGTGTCGACTTTGTAAGATGATCAACTATGACCCAGATAGCAGTATTGCCTTTGGATGTTTTAGGAAGTCCTGTGACAAAGTCCATAGTGATTTTTTCCCATTTCCATTCGGGTATGGGTAATGGTTGTGACATCCACTTAGACATCCGTCTCTCAGCTTTAACTTGCTGACAAACCAAGCATCGAGAGACATATTCAGCAACATCTGTTTTCTTTCCATCCCACCAGAAGTACTCTTTCAGGTCCCTATACATCTTCGTGCTTCCTGGATGAATAGAGAATGAAGAACTATGAGCCTCATCCAGTAGCTCCTTCTTTAATTCTGGGATGGGAGGAACACAAACCTGATTCCTGAACTTTACTATCCCATCACAATCATGGTTGAATTCATGAACATTTCTCACCTTCTTTTGTAACTCTACATCATCTTTCTATGCCTCTTTAATCTTCACATGTATATATGGTTGAACATTCATTTGAGAAATATACGATTTTCCCCCTTCCATTATAATTCCAAGATCCATCCATTGTAAATCCATAAATATTGGATCTTTTGTGATCCTCATCATGGATAAACTGGCATAGTCTTGTCGACTTAATACATCTACCACCTTGTTTTCTTTCCCAGGGTGGTAATGGATTGAACAGTCGAAATCCTTAATCAGCTCCAACCATCTTCTTTGGCTCATATTCAAATACTTTTGTGTGAAAATATACTTTAAACTTTTCTGATCAGTATAAATGTCACACCTTTCTCCATAAAGATAATGTCTCCAAATATTTAATGCAAAGATTACCGCAGCTAACTCCAAATCATGAGTTGGGTAATTTTGCTCATGGATTTTCAATTGTCATGAGGCATAAGCTATCACCATATCATTTTTCATGAGAACACACCCCAATCCCTTCTTGGATGCATCACTGTAGATCACAAACCTTTCTCCACTACAAGGCAGTGTGAGCACAGGTGCACTGGATAACCTTATTTTCAGCTCCTTGAAATTATCTTCACATTCCTCAGTCCAAACAAACTTAACTCCTTTCCGAGTAAACCTGGTGAGTGGATTAGATAATCATGAAAAATATTTCACAAAACGTCAATAATATCCAGCCATACCAAGAAAACATCGGATCTCAGTTACTGTTGTTGGTCTCGACCATCTTTCGATAACCTTCATTTTTGCTGGATCCACAAATATCCCCACTTTTGAGATTATGTGACCCAAAAATGCACCCTTTTGAAGCCAAAATTCACACTTGGTAAATTTGGCATAAAGCTTCTCTTTCTCGGGGTCTTCAATATAATTCTCAAGTGATCTTCATGTTCTTCCTTGCTCTTTGAATAGACAAGAATATCGTATATAAAGACTACCACAAATTGATCAAGATATTCTCTAAAGACTCTATTCATCAGAGCCATGAAGATATCATGGGAATTAGTAAGACCAAATGGCATCACTATAAATTCATAGTGCCCATACCTTGTACAGAAAGCCGTCTTTGGTATATCCTCCCTTTTGACCCTTAATTGATGATACCCTGAACGAAGATCAATCTTGGAAAAGTATCAAGCTCTGTGTAGTTGGTCAAATAAGTCATCAATGCATGGGAGAGGATATTTGATCTTGATAGTGATCTTGTTAAGTTCTCGATAATCAATGCAGAGTCTCATTGATCCATCTTTCTTCTTAACAAATAGAACAGGTGATCCCCAAGGTGATGCACTAGGGAATATGAATCCTTTATCAAGATTCTCTTGGAGTTTCTTCTTCAATTCCTGTAGTTCAATTGGGGCCATTCTATAAGGTGTCTTTGAAATAGGTAAAGCACCTGGTACGAGTTCTATTGAAAACTCAACTTCACGATTTGGTGGAAGACCCGAAAATTCCTCCAGAAAGACATCATCAAACTCCCGTACAATGGGCATATTCTTAATCGTGAGTTTCTCACCAACCATTTGAGATAAATATCCTTCATTTATTGGAATCAAGACCCATAATATGGAAGAAATTTCCACTGGAAGGTTATGTTCATCCTTGCATTGATAGACGATCATAGATTGATCTGGAATATGAAATGTGACTTCCCTTATTTGGAAATTAATATGAGCTCCATATAAAGAAAGCCAATCCATGCCAAGAATCACATCAAATTCCACTATAGGAAGGATCACAAGATTTTCAGGAAGCACTTTCCCACAAACTTCAATCGGGGAAGAATTATAAACTTTTGATGTGACTGTTGTGCCATTAAGAGTTTTCACAACCAACTCAACATCTAATTGTTGAGGTAATACGGTGATACCCTTAGAAAATTATTCAGAAATAAAAGAGTGGGAGGATCCAGAATCAAATAAAACATTTTCTACTTTAGAGTGGATGGTAAGTGTACCTTTCACCACATCGTTATCATACTCGACATCTCTGATATAAATTGCATATGACTTTCCTTTGTCGTTATCCATAAGAGTTTGTTGACGTCGACCATCATCATCAACCCTTGGATTTGGGCATTGATTGGCATAATGCCCCATCTCCTTGCACTTGAAACATTGAAGTGTAGTAGGTTCATTCTGTGCATCCCTTCCTGTTTTTTCATCATTAGACATCTTCTTCCCATCATTACGGCATTCAAATTCCCAATGACCTTCCTTTACACATTTGAAACATTTACTTGTCCCTTTAAGACAACTCCCTCCATGTTTCGTTCCACACATTGAGCATAAGGGAAATCCCATCTTCTTTTCAGTGTGCTCTTTAGATTTTCCTTTGAATTCCATTTTCCTCTACTTATCAAACCCATATGACTTATGGGTTACTGCAATCTCCATCTCAACTTTGAGAGAACATCGAACGATTTCCTCGTAGCTATTGAAGTCCCTTATGGCTAAGGCCCTTCGAAGACTTGGTTTTAAGCCACTAAAGAATAGATCGATCTTACTCTCATGTTGGATAATAATACCAGAAGCGTACCTTGCAAGTCTTGTAAAATTTGTTTCATAGGTACCAACAGATTCATCATACTTTTGCTTCAGTTCAAGAAACTCTTTCTCCATCTGTGTTCGTAGATTACGAGGGAAGTACTTATTGAAAAATAATTTCTTGAACTCATCTCATTCCATGGACTCAATTTCATCCCTTTGCCTCATATTCTTAATAAGATTCCACCATTGATCAGCATCTCCCTCTAAACGATACACTGATAGGATGACTTTATAATGTTCAAAACATTGAAGAACTGAAAATATCTTTTCAGTATTACTAATCCATTGTTCATCAACTAATGGATCAGTAGTCCCACTGAATGAAGGTGGACGCTGCCTCATAAAGAATTCAACAGAATGTTGCTCCTTCCTTTGCTCGTTTGGATGTCCTGCATGATTCATAGCATGAGAAATTTGTGTGAGCATGGCTACAAGATTTTTCATTCCAGCTCCCATAACATTTGGTTGCTCAGGGGGACAATCATTTCATTGCCCGTCACATTCCGCATTAACACGGTTCCTTCGGGTTGTAGCCATTGAATAAAACCAAAAAGAATAGTGTGAGAAACACTAATTATAAAAGGAAAACCACATAATCAAGAATAAAATTTCACATATAAGGTCTTATCCTAGGTTATTCATGGTCATTTTTAAAGCACTAAGATTGTGTTCTATGATTATACATATCCTTAGGATTCTTACTAAGGATTTCAAATCCTAGTTTCCAAGGGTTGACTATACCTTTCCCCTGATACCAACTATTACGACCCATACTTTACATAAATTGTTATCACTTCAAAATTGAAGCATAATTATTACAACAAATAACAAAACCATGAAAGTACCATATAGGTATAGTGTCATTATAAACTGGGAAACAAAAACAACTGGTTCATAAAGCGTCTACACTGTCTCCCATTTCTTTCATCATATCTATAGTCCCTTTTGGTATATCATACGTAATAAGCTTCTTCATTACCTGGGGAAAGAAAACATACAAAAGGGTGAGCTCAAATGCTTAGTAAGTGTAAACAAAAGAAATATCAATCACATCATATTCATAAGAACATAACATTTTGGAAATCTTATCATGCAAAAGAGAGCATAATTTCATAACATGGGATAAATCATAGTAGTGAAATGAAATCCCAATAATCATAACATAAAACACGAAACTTTGTGGAATACACACATAATCATATAGAATCAGTTCTTATTAGTCAAGACTCATTGCCAAGACTATCTTAGCGGACAAAGTCGATTTCTGAACTGAGTTCACTCCTCATTTCAGTCCTGTTTCACTGAACCGGTATGACCTGCCATTCCAGCCATGTTTATCTCATGAGATATAAAATCTTTACCCAATGCATTGGAGGAAGATATAGGTCCCAACCATATCATAATTATACCATTCTTATGTGTTCCACAAAATCATAAATCATACGTCATCGCATAACCCATGTAGTAAAAATGGGATTCTTAATCAACATGACATCATAAAACAATTTATATAAAGTAAAGGAATTCATTAAAATAATTCCATAAAAACACAATGAAATCAATGTAATAATTGGGATAGAAACAGAACCCTATATTATCTTAGATGGAAAATAATTTTGATAAATCTCTTGAACTCCATTCTTGAGGAAAATATCCTTTCTACTTCAAAAACAATTTCCTTTCTTTAACATGTCATACAATTTTAAACTAAAAGAAGTTTATTAAAAATAAACTTGAAAACTTGTCAAGGAAGCTTCTTGGAAATAATGTTTTAAAAATCCATTCATTCCATATATGTTAAAAAAACATTCTTCTCGTACTTTTGTCGGAAAAGTCAAAAAGTACCTCGTACGAAAAACGACAAAAGATTCCTTTCATATCTTTTACTAAAAACTCACAGAAGGGTAAAATTGGATTTAAAAAATTGCAGGTGGATGGAAAAATATTAAATATTGAGGAAACATGGATGTGGATGATAAAATACACCCTATTAAATACCAAAGTATAAACAATCTCGGAAAAAATGAGATTGTGATATTTTCCCTTACCTTAGGTCCGATTTGCTTCGTAAGTGTCCGAAACTCCTGTATAATGATTTAAATAATGTTATTGACTTATTTAAAAATCATAATTATTGTTATGATATCATATATGGTCATATTCAATGATTCTTATTAGTAATATTTCATTACTACTTGTCATTCGGGTGTTTATTACTTTTTGTTCTTATGCGTGTTTTGTCGAATAAATTCTTATTCTTCTCTTTAGGTTATATATACCTCATTTCCAGAATGGTATTAGTGTAATATGTATCATATTCATTCATTAAATTCATTTATATAATCATTATTCAATGAAAACCATGTAGAATGAGTCGCATCACATCATAGAGACGGTATTCCGTACGTACGCACGAGCGAAGATATCATTCCCATGATCGTGGAATTATATTGGAGTGTATGTATACTATTTCAGAATCAATATCAAATTACAATAATCATATGTATTTATTATTTACTCCATTATACCCATCCAATTATGGTGGTGGGGGAAAATAGATTACACCACGGCGTGGAGACGGTATTCCGTATGTATACACGCACGGTGATTTCGTTTTCCGTAGGATGGAAAGATGGTGAAATATGGTTTTTTCATACTTATAATAACATATCAGTATATGAGTGATACTGATGTTTTAACATCATAATGAAACAACTAAAGAAGAAGAAGTTTAAGAAGAAAGAATTTGGAAAGGATCGGTAATGGATATTACCTCTTTTTTTGACGCACCTCTTCTTAACCCCCTCTTAGGGCACTACTGTTGGTCTTTGAAGAAGACCAGAACCTCTAGGATGATTCTAGGGAAGTGGAGAGGAGAAAGTTTAAGGTGTTTCCCGAGCTTGAAGGCTCAAATTGGTGTGAGGAGGAGAGGGAGGAGGTGCCCCTTTATAAGGGAGGTGAGGGGCACCTTTGGAAAGTGTGGAAATATTATTTTATTATAAACATATCTTCAGTTTCAAAAGGTCCAAAAATCATTAAATATGAAGTTAAGATGACTCATGGTCGAAATAAAATCATCCAATCAGAATTGGACATGTTTTGGAAAATATTTTAATCATTATAATCTTATTTATTTAAATCATTTATTAATGCGGTAAATATTTCATCATTATTGTGTCATAAATAATTTAATTTATATGGTGTCTAAAAATTATAAAACAAATATCTTTATATAGTTAATATTTTTAGCTTTCTATTGAATATTTAAAGTAGAAAATATAATTTATATAACCCCTTATAAAAATTAATTACTGAAAGATTTTTACTAATGACAATTTTGTCTTTACATTAAATTAATTAATCCAAATTGTCATTGTCACTACCAAGTGGCTCAATGGGCTCCCAAAATCGAACCAAGGATGACCATGGTTGGTCAATACTCATCCAATAATGTTAGGACAAGTTTCAAGGTAATTTTGAATTATTATAATTTTCTTTTAACCTTGAATTACCCTATTTACCTTTAACTGTAGTAAAAAAATTACCGTGGTTACTATTTATAATATCAAAAAATAAAAGTAACCTATTAACATAATTTGGACCAAATTATTCCAAATATGGAAACCATTTTTCAAAATTCAAAACATAGAAGTTGCAGTATTTAATTTAAAATTAATCCCGTTGTTAAGCAAATTGGTTTTAAAAGTTAAAACATTGCCAAAGATTGAAATGTGTTTACCTATGAATTCAATGTAAAATTAATGCTAATGATGTACATTATATTAAATGGTAAAAATGTATTCTATTTATAATTTAAAAAAATAAAAATTATAATTTAACCATATAATTTATTGCGATGAAAAAGTTGTTTTTATTTAAAATATAGCATGTTTTTAAGAGATAATAACTGTCCAAAGATTGACACTTGTTTATGTCTAGTTTAAACGTGAAATTACATCCAATGAACAACATTGTATTAAATTGTAAAAATATATTCTAAATATACTTTAAAACCACTCAAATTAATAATTTATCAATATAAATTAATTCGATTAAAAAAATTTGTTTTTAATTAAAATTTAGTAATTTTCACTATTAATCAGAATATTAAAGTTATCCGAAAAGTACCAAAATTTCATCCTAAGCTAATTTCGATATTCCGAATCCAAAAATGAAGTCAATTTTGATAAATAAAATTTAAAAAATTTCAAAAAGTTATTATTACTATTCATAATGGCTAGTTTTAATAATATTTTAATAGCATATCATTGTTTAGTGAAACTCGGTATTGCATACGACGCATGCTATCGAGGAAGGTTGCGGTTTCCTGTAAAGCAAACAAAGCTAGTGCTGTGTGTAGTGAGAGACTCCTTTGATGATTTATATAATATAAAAACAAAATATTTCTCATAAATGTCCTGGGTGTTACATCATGTATGTATCTAGTTCTCCAAAATTGATAATCTAATCTGTCATGTAGGATTTTATTCCTTATATCTATGCTAGTGTTATAATGTAAGACATCGACTCTGGGTTATTGGGCTTATGGTAATTAGAGTTATATCAAAGAAAGTTTAGTAATAACCATGGGAACAATATTAATGAAAACATATATTATAGAACATTAGACTATGATAGAATTTAAGGATATGTATAGAATAACATTATGATGTTTTTTAAGGTATATATTATGTGTTTTTTCTACAATACATCCCTATTTGGATACTATACATGGACATGGTTCTAGTATAAATATACCTAGTGGTAATAACTCTAAAAAGGGTGTGTTGGGCTAGACCCGATCATCACTGAGTTCACAAAAACGGCGTTGAATACTCACCTAGTTTGAAACTCCTAGGATGTATTCTTAAGATAATTTACATTTTTTAAAAACCATTATAAAGTATTTGAATGTAAAAATATCTCATAATAAATGAAAGTTTATGATTTTAAGATTAAAAATGAATAAATTTTTATTTTATGTTAAGAGATACACCACATTTAGAATTATACATTATGATTTAAAATTCGTAATTTTATGATATAATCCAGTATATTCTATTTTTTAGAATGGAACATGTAAAGAAGAAAGGTATGAACAATAATGGAGAAAGTAGAGATTCTCCTACTGAGGAATCCAATATATCAGGTATTGCAACTTATAACATTATAAATATATTAGGTATGATTAATCTAGTTATGAAAAATAACCTTACTCAGATGGAGAAACCTATTCCATAGTGTGATTTTCTTATGTTTGATCACTTTATGGGACATAGGCCCTAATAATTTAGTGTAACTATTAATCTAATAGATTTTGAGTAATATATTAATTATACAGATAATATATTTATATTGTTGTGATGTGGTGAAAGGGAAAATGTTTCACTTACAGGGTATTGTCTCAAAAGAAATATTGGTCAATAATGGTCATTGATCCGGAATACTAGGGAGAAAGAGGAAATATAAATCATGAAATTGAAATATTTTAAGAATACATTATTCCAAAAATATTTCCCTAATGAGAAATATACTGAGACAAAGAGAAAGTTCCTTATACTAAATCAAAAGGAAGAATATAGTGTTATGGTGTAGGAATATACCTTTACAAGGTTAGATAGGTATGATATGGATTACATATAAAACATTTTGTTCAAGATTGATGATACTTTGTTTTTCAGTCACATTACCTAGTAAATAATTCCCCATTTAAAAATTTTGTACAGTGGTGATCCCTGGGTTGTCTCACAAGGAGGTTGAAAATTAAGTTTCCAAACTATCACTTTGTTAATTTGTTTGTGTTCAATTTCATAATTTGAAAGGGGGTTTTTAAATGAGTTACAAAAAGTTAAATTAGATAAAATCATATTAAAATAATAAATCTAGGTTAGTGACAATAAATCAGAAGTAAATTGGACTTAAACAAATAAACTAAAGAAAGTATTAGTGAAAAAACTTCTATCCTCAGAGACTTCCAGTATCATTTTCTAAATAAATTATCCAATTTGATTTCTCATTTTATACCTAAATACCTCAAGAGATACACCTAAATTACCTAGACACCATATTGATACATCAAAATGGGTTTTAATTATATTATTAATGTGATACGATAACTTGAAAACCTCCAATAAACCAAAAAAGATTACACTCATTATGCTCAATGGGGAGACATCAACTATCGAAATTTAAATAGTGAGAATAAACAATCTAAATTTATAAGTAGAAATTATATCTAGATTAATTTATAAAAAATTTAATTCATTAAATAAAAGTACCCTCTTCATTCAAGAAAAATACTTTCTGGATAAATAAAAAGGAAAACAAAGAAAAACACAAACTCAAAAGAGAAGTGTCCTCATATCTACATTATCCACCACCACATCGATTCTATCCATCGTGGATTGATTATATTCAATGTAACTCTCATTATCCCTCTTATATTAACCATTACATCACCCTCCTTCAATCCAAATTTCCTTTGAAATAATGTTGAGATGATAATATAAAGGGAAAATGGGGGTGGAAAATGTTCTATATAGAATCTATCTGCCTGAATTTTTTCTCATGTTTGGAACCCTTATTAGCTACATAATTATGAGATGTCTTCATAAATTATTTTCTCGTGTTATTTTTCGTTCAAACTAAAAAATTTCAATTTCTTTTTACATGTTTTTAAAAATTTATAGCCAAAATACGTAAAATAGAATTTATGGATGATTTGATTGTCTGGATTCCTAAAATATCATGAGGCACTTGAACATATTAAATAATAAATTTAATATTGGTATTGTAATGACCAAACCCTAGTTTCCCAGAGTTGGTGCATTATTACATAACAATGGCATGATCACAAAAGATCAAATTTTGAAAGACTGATTAGTTTAGTATCCTCGGAAATACTAGATACATTCATAAGTTTTACATTACATTATAAAATGAAAAACTACAAAAACATAGTATCCATAAGACAAACTCATATCCCTTAGACTATCCCTGCAGGTCAGTCATAATATAATTCTTCGCATCCTCGGAAAAATAAAACATAGAAAGTGGTGAGCTCAGATCCTCAGTAAGGATAACAATATAATGGAAACTTTCATAAATAAGAATAAACACTTAAGGAAATGTAAGACTAGAAAAAAAGACTTTTAAACTTGAACTTCAGAATAATATGGAAAAGATAAAATAAAAATAATTCAATTTACTGATTCACATGGATATTCTAATAGTCAAATAATCACATGCAATATCAATATCCACTTTCATAATGATGGAATGCATAATGTTGGACTTCATAACCACATAGTCAACGCCTTGCTCCAAGACTACAAATAAGATTTTTTCAAGGCCTTGTTCCAAGACTCTAATTTGTCTCATGGGACCTACTGATGCATCTAGGAGCTATAGCGGGCTCCACCCGTCACTTACTAAGTCCAATGCATTCCTCATATGAAAAGGTTTAAACATAACATAATCATTCGTATTAAAACTAGAATATGAAATGTAAATAGTTTATCTATAAACCATAAATGGTATAAAAATAACACATCCATAGTCAGTCATGTCACAAAACCTTCAATACAATATGGAAGTTTTGTATCATAATAAATCAACTACAAATAAGATTGCAATCCATCAAAGGATGTTGACATAGATAAAATAAAAAAATAGAGAAATATCTATTTCTATTTTGAAATCATTTAAAAGTTATATAACTATAAAATAAAACATTTATTTTTAAAATATTCTTATAATCTTGTATGGGAATCTTTGATGATGTTATAACGACAGAAAATAGCCGCACCCGCTGTATAAGTTAAAAAACATTCTTACCTAAATTTTGTCGAAAAGGTCATAAGGTGCCTTGTTTGCAAAATGATGCAAAGATTCCATTCTAACCATTTTATAAAAATAAAAACAAGGGTATAAATTACTTTAACCCATATTCTATTAAATAGTAAAAAAATTTGGAATACATTTTTAAGAAACATGGATGTGGGTGATAAAGAGGTCTTAGTAGATACTTACGTAAAAACAACCTCAGATAATAATGAGATTATGAAATTAACACTTACCTTGTAATTTTCCATGTTCTATGCTATGTTAACATCCTTTATAATAGTTAAATTATTGTTATGATATTATACAGGAACTTTATACAAAAATATGATATCATATATGATCTTCTAATATTGCTTTGTTAATGATATTTCAGTAGTATCATCATTTCGGGTGTTAACTGATCTGTTTTTATTTATATGATTTGTTACATAAGTAATGTTTTCTATTTATAGGATTTATATTATTCATATTCATAATGATATTAAGTCTTTAAAAATTATTTTTAATCATCAAATGAAAATTATTCTTGAATGGATACTATTGGGAATGAATCTCATCGCGTTCGTGAGGACGGTAATTCGAACGTACGCACGAGCGAAAATATCATTCTGTTATTATTAAAATCATATATAATTGGATGTCATATCATATATAAATAATTATTATCATGTTATATTTAATATTTTCATCATTTATACTCATTATTAAACCCATCCAAATGATGAAGTGTTTGAATAACAAACTATACCACGACATGGAGACGGTAATCTGTACGTACGCACGTATGGTGAATTTGTCATTTATAAGATGGATAGAATAATGAATATGGTTGTAAATTTTTTATATGAAACAAAATATAATATATAATATACTTGAGTTATTATTTTATAATGTAAACAACAAATAAATAGGAAGTGGAAGAAGAAAAGAACTTGAAAGAGGTGATGAAATATTTACCTATTCTTCAGGATCTTCCGTTTGATTTGATCAAAAGGGATCCTTAGGATGGATTTCTGACTAAATTAAGGCCTCTAGGATGAAGGTAGGATAGTTGGTAGGATATATGGGTAGGTTTTGGCCGAGCCAAATGTATTTGACGGTGTGAATTTGAGAGAAGGTTATGTTCCCTTTTATAAGAGGGGTGAGGGGCACCTTAGAAAAATATAGAAATATTATTTTGTAATAAAATCATTTTCTGTTTCTAATGGATAAAATTAGATTTATTTTGATACTAAGGTGAGTATGGGTCCAATAACAATCGACTAATAGGTTTTATATAGGTTTGGGTCTCTATGTTAACTTTATCTTTTAGATTTAACTCTTAGTTAAATAGTTTTACATTTACCATGTCTCTTTGTATTTTTATAATATATTGTTAATAAACTTACTATAAACTTATTATCTAACCCCAAGTGGTTAAGTAATGATACAAATATCATTATATAAGTCTTTTGGAAAAAACATATATTTTTAGGATTATTATATCAACCAATAATATTGTATTTGTTTTAAAAAATCATTTATGTCAATTTTGACATTATTTAATAATTTATTTTTGTTAAAGTCCTAAAAAATTTATTACTTAAAAATAGATACATTTAATAAACCCTAACATGTCATATTAACCTAGAAAATTATTTTATTTCATTAAAAGTCTCAAATTATCTTTATTTGGATATTTATAATATCAATTATTCTAATCTTTCATTAATATGGTAATTACTACATCATCATTGTGTCATAAATAAATTTATTTATTTAATGTATAAAAATTATAAACTAAATACCATTATGTAGGAAATATTTTTAGACTAATAATTAATATTTATAGTTGAATTTATATTGTGTGTAACCCTATATTAAAAATTGTTTAGTTATTAAACTTTGAATTTAACTCTTTTAACTCTTCTTTAAATAAAATAATAATAAATATTTTAATATAATCCAAGTGGACCAAAGAGGTTCATATTTTATTCCTAACGATGTTTTTGGTCGAATTATACTTATCAAATAGAATTAGAACATGTGTTAGGGTAATAATAATATCATTTTTACCCTTAATTACCCTATTTACTTGTAACCGTGGTAAATAAAAGTATAAAGTTACTATTCACCAAAAATAATGATCATCGTATTGAACCACATTTTACTTAGTAATATCAGCTATGCCTCTTATATTTTTGAAATTAAACTCACAGAAGTGGTAAAATTATGTTTTATACAAATTTAGAAATGCTTCTAGAAGGTGGGTAAAAGAGGGTAAAAAGTTCGATAAAATTTTATATATCTAAATTCTTTATAAAATGACTGCAATGAATTAAATTGAAATTATTTAGGTATTATGTATCTATTTGTACCTAGAATAAATTTAAATAAAATAAATAATTATTTAAATAAAAATTTGGTTTTAAACAATAACTAAGTGTTTCTCACTATTCATCAAATAATGTAAGTTTTCAGAAAAATACAAAAAATTCACTCTAAGCTAATTTCAATATTCTGAATCCAAAAATGAAGTCCATTTTGAAAGGTAAAATTTATAAAATTTAAAAATGTGCGTATTTCTATTCATAATGGTTAGTTTGATTGGTCGCGGTGTGTTAGAATCTCGAAGTTTCGTACAATGCAAGCTATTGCATATTCAAAGGGAAGAGTATCATGGAAACTTGGGGTGTTACATTCTTCCCTCCTTCAAATAATTTCTTCCTTGAAATTACTATAATATTAATACATAAAATGATTCGGGTGGTTCTTCATCATAAGTTCCTCGGGTTCCCACATTGCCTCTTCAATTGTATGGTTTCTCCATAGAACTTTTACCAAACGGGTTGTCCGGTTTCTCAGCACTAGTTCTCTAGTATCAACAATTTTGATAGGCTCTTCACAATAATATAGATCAGTTTCCAGTCAAATTTCCTCATAGGTGAGTACATGTGTTGGTTCAGGCATGTATTTTCTCAATAGTAATACGTGGAACACATCGTGAACTTTAGAGAGACTTAGCAGTATTGCCAACCGGTAAGTTATATCCGCATTTCGTTATAGAATTTTGAAAGGTCAGATGTACCTAGGACTTAGTTTACCCTTCTTACTGAATCGTATAACTCCCTTCCGTGGATATAACTTCAAGAAAACATGATCTCCTACCTAAAATTCCAAATCCTTCCTTCAGTTATCGGCATAGCTCTTATGCCTACTTTGTGTTGTTTTGATGTGGGTTTGGATAAATTTCACCTTTTCCATAGTTTCCTAAACAAGTTCTGGGCCTACGAGTTTACTTTCACCAACATCACCCCAATATGTTAGTGTGTGACATCTCAT
Source organism: Viscum album (assembly GCA_963277665.1). NCBI lineage: Eukaryota > Viridiplantae > Streptophyta > Magnoliopsida > Santalales > Viscaceae > Viscum > Viscum album. Next base: position 2,005,434,921 of record OY728126.1, on the reverse strand, counting down.
GCCATATAATGCTTCATATGGTTCCATCTGAATAATTGAATGGAATCAATTATTATAGGAAAATTCTACCAAAGGTAAATATTAATCCCACATACCTTGAAAGTCAAGTGAGAAAGATCTCAACATGTCTTCTAAGGTATTAATAGTCCGTTCTGATTGTCCATTAGTTTGAGGGTGGTAGGTAGTGCTCAGGAAAAGTTCAGTATTCTGTAATTTCTGAAGACTTTTCCAGAATCTTGATGTAAAACGGGGATCACGATCATAAACAATCAATAGGGATGCACCATAAAGTCTTAAAATGTCATTAATATATATTCTTGAAAAATGTTCACGTGGTAAATATTCTCTTATAGAAATAAAATGTGTTGACTTGGTAAGATGATCAACAATGACCCGTATTACATCATTCCTTATAAGTGTCTTTGGTAGCCCCATGACAAACTCCATCGTAATATTATCCCATTTCCACTTAGGTATGGGAAGAGGTTTCATGACTCCTCCAGGCCGTTGCCTTCCAGCATTCATTTGTTGACAAACAAAACATCGTGACACAAAATCAGCAATCTCCCTCTTTATGTTGTCCCACAAAAAATGTTCCTTCAAATCTCTATACATCTTGGTTCTCCCAGGGTGTGTAGAGAAATTAGAGCTATGAGCATCATCCATCCCTTTTTAGATCAGGTATGTTAGTAACACAAAGTCTCTTCCCAAATTTCAAAATTCAATCATCATATATGAAGTCAATCAATATCGCATTGTTCACATATATAATCTTCTTTTGAAATTCCTCATCATCAGTCTAAGAACATTGTATCCTTTCTAGTAAATATGGTTTGGAAACCATTTGAAAAAGTATTGATGTTTCACCTTCCATGATTATTCCCATATCTATTTTCACTAGATCCATGAAAACAGGATCCCTATCAACTCTCATCTAGTTCAAAACTCCATGATCCTTTCTTCTCAAAGCATCTGCCACTTTATTTTTCATCCCTGGGTGGTATTGTATTGTGAAATCATAATCTTTGAGTAGTTCAAGCCATCTCATTTTCCTCATTTTGAGTTATTTCTTTGAGAAAATATACATCAAACTCTTTTGATCGGTATATATCATACATTTTTCACCATAGAGATAATGTCTCCATATCTTCAAAGAAAAGATTATAGATGCTAACTCAAGATCACGAGTAGGATAGTTTTGCTCATGAATTTTTAGTTGTCATGATGCATAGGCAATAACTCTATCATTTTTCATAAGGAAACAACCAAGTCCTTTCTTTGAAGCATCACTATAAATAACAAACCCATCATTCCCCGAAAGTAGAGTCAAGATAAAAGAATTGACTAATATTCTCTTCAGTTCTTCAAAACATTCTTCACATTCTTTTGTCCAAACAAATTTAACCCCTTTATGTGTGAGCTTTGTTAATGGGTTATCCAACAAAGGAAAATTCTGGATGAAACATCGATAATAACATGCTAAACCAATACAACTACATACTTTAGTTATACTCATCGGTGCTAGACATTCTTGGATTGCCTTGGTCTTTGAAGGATCAATAGTGATTCCATCCTTTGAGATAATATGGCCAAGAAAAGAAATCTACTGAATCCAAAATTCACACTCTCTAAATTTCCCATATAATTTATTTCTTCTAAGAGTCTTTAGAATAATACGCAAGTGATTTTCCTGATCTTTGTAGATTTTGGAGTATACCAAGATATCATCAATAAATACTTGTACAAATTCATCATGATATTCCTTGAAAACTATATTCATTAGATCCCTAAAGACAGGGGGTGCATTAGTCAATCAAAAAGGCATTACTATAAACTTGTAATGTCCGTACCTGGTTCGAAATGGTGTTTTCTGAATGTCTTCCTTTTTCACACGGAACTGATTATATCCAGATTGAAGGTTAGTATTTGAAAAATATTGAGCTCCATGAAGTTGGTCGAATAAATCATCAATGCGAGGTTGGGGATACTTGTTCTTTATTGTTATAGCATTGATCTCCATGTAGTCAATGCACAACCTCATAGATCCATCTTTCTTCATAACAAAATGAATAGGGTCTCCCCATTGAGAAACACTAGAGAGAATAAATACCTTATTACTCAATTCCTCTAGTTGTTTCTTTAGTTCCACTAATTTCACAATGGCCTTTCTATAAGGGGTCTTTGATATGGGCCTTGAACCAATAATTAAATCAATGGAAAACATAATTTCTCATTCTGGAGGATGTCCAAGTAAATCTTCTGGAAAAACATCAACATATTCTTGCATAATAGGTACGTCCTCTATTTGAACATTCCTTTCCTCACCCATAGTTATTGCATTCTATTCCTCCCCAATAATTGAATTTAGTTGAGCTACTAGGGAGGATCTAGATAAGAATTAGGTGGTGATGTTTCTACTCTAAAGATAAGGTACTCCTTATCATCATCGAGAATTGTAACATCCATATTCTTACATAAATTTTCGCATCATGGTCTGAAATCCAATCCATACAAAGGATTATATCAAACTCAATCATGGGTATGACGATGAGATCAGCAAATAAAGAACATTTATATGCCCTAATGGGAACTGATTCACAAAACATTATTACAATGATACTTCCCTTATGTGTTTTGACTAACAACTCCCTTGTTATGTCATGTTGAAAATATCTAATTTTCATAGAAAACTGGGTAGATATGAAACAATGCAATGATCCAAAATCAAATAAATCATTTTCTAAACTTCAGAAAACAATTAAATTACCTGACACCACATCTGTCAAAGCTTCAACCTCAGTAGTAGTGATAGCATAATCTTGGACATGATTCCTTGGCCTTTTATGAGGGATGTTTCCTTGGTGTTTAAGAAATTAATTTTCATAATTAACCCTTTCTCTATAATTGTAGCATTCAACCTTGAGAGCATCTTTCTTCCCCTTGAAATCACGAGCTTGGTGGCCTTTTTCACCACACTTGTAACAGACTCACATTCCCTTTAGGAAAGTAATGGGGTGTTTCTTCCCACATTTACTATTGGATGGATATTCAAATTTTCCCTTCTTCCCCTTATTTCCATTTCTATAGTGTTCAACAGATCTCTTCTTCTCTTGCATTGCTTTAAATTTGTAAGACTTAGAGAATTCCTTTTCAATCTTTATAGCACATGTGACGATATCCTTGTATGATACGAAGGATTCTAAGACTAATTCTCCCTGGAGAAATGGTTTTAACCCATAAAATAATCAATAAATTGTACTCCTTGTGTTACTTATATTATATGCTTCGTGCCTTGATAACCTTGTAAAGTTAGACTCATTCTTTGCGACATTCTCATCCTCCTTTTGCCTCAGACTCAGAAATTACCTTTCCATAACCACTCGATGGTCATAAAGAAATTATTTTTCTATGAAAAGCTCTTTAAACTCCCTCTATTACATATTTGATACATCATCATCTTTCTTTGTGTTTTGAATCAATGACCACCATTGATCTGCATCTCCCATGAGGAAATAAACTGCCATGACAACTTTTTCCCTTTCGCTACTCCCTAAAGCATGAAATATTTTCTCTAAAGAATTTATCCATTGCTCAGATACTAATGGATTTATACTCCCATTGAATTTTGGTGATTTTTTCCTCATGAAGCGGTCTAACATTGATCCTATACATTGTGAATCAGGGTTCTCCATTCGTGTAAGGTTATTATTCATAACTTGAGTGAGTTCTCCCAGTATGGTGATAATCTGATCAGCACCAGTTGCTTCACCATTTCCACTATAATTATCTTGAGAAGGAGGGAAATCCCTACATGGATCAGGTGAAATGATATGGTTTCCATTCCTTCCACTGGGCGCCATTTCTAAACAATGGCATGCACAAGATTAGTTTAAGAATTGCAATACATAATTCTAAACTTGTAAAAAAGTTAACATAAATTGAACAGTTTATGGATATAATCCATAATCATAAAAATGTTTTCTTTGAGTAAGTATATACTCATATACCCTCCATAATTCTTTGTATAGAAAATGATAATTATCCTAAGCATATCCCCTGGGAGTGTCCTAACCAAGAGTGCAGCAAGGTCTGTTGTCGTGCACTAGTTCCTGTTCAAGTCTAGCTCAAAGCGGTGTTTTTGGGTTTTACCCCTAGGAACATTTGTTCCAGAGCTTCCTCTACCTACTCATATCTAGACAGGGATGTCTTTCTTGAAAAACTCATAAAATCTCTAAAATACTAAAATTCTAGAAAGTTATTCTATACTAATTCTCAAAGTCTATCTTAGGATAATGTGCACAAATCAGAGTTTTTATAAATCTAGCTTACAAGGTTTGTACAAAACTTCCTATGATACAAACTATAATTCCTCAACCCTAGTCACCCAGAGTTGGTGCATTATTACATAACATTGGCATGATCACAAAAGATCACGTCTCGAAAGACCGATTAGTTTAGTAGCTTTTGAAATAATAGATACATTCATAAGTTTTACATTACATTATAAAATGAAAAACTACATCAACATAGTCTCCATAGGCCACACTCATATCCCTTATACTATCCCTGTAGGTCAATCATAATATAATTCTTTGCATCCTGGGAAAAATAAAAAATAGAAAGGGGTGAGATCAGATGCTCATTAAGGATAACAATATTGCAGAAACTTTCATAAATAAGAATAAACATATAAGGTAATGTATGACTAGAACAAAATACTTTTAAACTTGATATAAGTAATAATATGGAAAAGATAAAATCAAATAATTCCATTTACTTATTCACATGGATATTCTACTAGTCGAATAATCACATGCAATATCAATAACCACTTTAATATTGATGGAATGCATATTACCGGACTTCATAACCACATAGTCAAGGCCTTCTTCCAAGACTACAAATAATATTTTTTCAAGGCCTTGTTCCAAGAGACTAGATTGTCTCATGAGACCTACCGATGTATCAAGGATCTATAGAGGGCTCCACTCATCACTTACTATGTCCAATGCATTCCTTATATGAAAAGGTTTAAACATAACATAAACATTTGTATTAAAACTAGCATACGAAATGTCAATACTTTATCCATAAACCATGAATGGTATAAAAATAACACATCCACAGTCAAAAATATCACAAAACCATCAATAAAATATGTAAGTTTTGTATCATGATAAACCAAATTCAAATAAACTCACAATCCATCAAAGGATGTCGACATAGATGAAATCAAAACATTTTTTTAGATAAATATCCTTTCTATTTTGAAATCATTTAAAAGTCATATAATTATAAAATAAAACATTTATTTTGAAAATATTCTAATAATCTAGTAAGGGAAACTTCAACTATGTTATAATGGCAGAAAATTATCCACACCCACTGTATAAGTTAAAAAACATTCTTACCTTAATTTTGTCGAAAAGGTCATAAGGTACCTTGTTTGGAAAACGATGGAATGATTCCATTCAAACCATTTTATAAAAATTCAAACAAGGGTATAAATTACTTTAACCAATAGTCTAGTAAATAGTAAAAATGTTTTGGATTAAATTTTTAAGAAACATGAATGTGGATGACAAAGAGGTCCCAGTAGATACTTACGTAAAAACAACCTCATCTAATAAAGAGATTGTAAAATTAGCCCTTACGTTGTACTTTTCCTTGATCTAGGGTACATTAAACTCATGTATAATAGTTAAATAATTGTTATTAAATTATAAAATAACTATATACATAAATATGATATCATATATGATCTTCTAATATTTCATTGTTAATGATATTTCAATTGCATCATCGTTTCAGCTGTTAACTGATTCCTTTTCCTTTATATGGTTTGTTACATAATTAATGTCTGTTATGGATAGGATATATCTTATTCATATTAAAAATGATATTATGTCTTTAAACGTCATTTGTAATCATCAAATGAAAATTAGTCTTGATTGGATACGATGGGGAATGAATCTCATCACGTTTGCGGAGACGGTAATCCGTACTTACGCACGAGCGACAATATATTTATTTTGATATTAAAATTATATATAATTGGATGTAATATAATATATAAAGAATCATTATAATGTTATATTTATTATTTTCATTATTTATACTCATTATTATACCCATCCAAATGATGAAGTGTTTGAATAACATACTATACCACGACATGGAGACGGTAATTCTTACGTACGCACGTATGGTGACTTTGTCATTTATAGGATGGATAGAATAATGAATATTATTATAACATTTTTATAATAACATAACAGTATATAGAATATAAAAGAGTTATTATTGTAGAATGGAAACAATAAAGAAATAGGATGTGTAAGAAGAAAAGAACATGAAAGAGATGATGAAATATTTACCTCTTCTTTGGGTTCTTCCTTTTTATTTATCAAAATGGATCCTTAGGTTGGATTTATAACTAATATAAGTCCTCTGAGATGAATTTAGGACAGTTGGGAGGATATTTGTATAGGGTTTGGCCGATCCAAATTGCTATGAAGCTGTGAATTTGAGAGAAGGGTAAGTGCTCTTTTATAAGAGGGTTGATGGGAACCTTAGGAATAGATTGAAATATTATTTTATAATAGAATAATTATCTGTTTCTAATGGATAAAAAATGATTTATTTCGAGACTAAGGTGGGTATGGGTCCAAAAAACTCAACCAATAGGTTTTATATAGGTTTGGGTCACTATATTAACTTTATCTTTTAGATTTAACTCTTAGTTAAATAGTTTTACATTTGCCATGTCTCTTTGTATTTTTATATTATATGGTTAATAAACATACAATAAACTTAAAATAGAAACCAGATTGGTTAATTAATGATAAACCTATCATTATATAAGTATTTTTTCCAAACCTTATATTTTTAGGATTATTATATCTACCAATAATATTGTATTTGTTTTAAAAACTCATTTATGTCAATTTTGACATTATTTAATAATTGATTTTTTTAAAGTCTTAACAACTTTATTAATTATAAAGAAATACATTTAATCAACCCTAACATGTAATATTAACCAATAAAATCATTTTAATTCATTAGAAGTCTCAAATTAGATTTATTTGTATATTTAGAATATAAATTTTTTAATCTTTCATTAATATGGTAATTACTGCATCATCATTGTGTCATAAATAAATTTAATTATTTAATGTATATAAATTATTAATAAAATATTATTATATAAGAAATATTTTTATACTTATAATGAATATTTATAGTCAAATTTATATTGTTTTTAACCCATTATTAAAAATGGGTTAGTTATTAAACATTGAGTTTAACTATTTTTACTCTTCTTTAAATAAAATAATAATAAATGTCCTAATCTAATCCATGTGGATCAAAGAGGTTCATATTTTATTACTAAGGTTGTTTTTGGTCGAATTATACTAATCCAATAGAATTAGGACATGTTTTAGGTTAATAATAATATCATTTTTACCCTTAATTACCCTATTTACTTTTAACTGTGGTAAATAAAAGTAAAAAATTATTATTCAACAAAAATTATTTTCATCTTATTAAACCACATTTTACTTACTGATATCAACCTTTTCTATCAGATTTTTGAAATTCAACTCAGAGAAGCAGTAAAATTATGTTTTATAGAAATTTGGAAAATGCTTCTAGGAGGTGGGTAAAAGACGTTAAAAAGATCGATAAAATTTTATATATTTAAACTCATTATAAAATGACTCCAATGAATTAAATTGAACATATATTGTTATTATGTATCTATTTTGACCTAAAATAAATTTAAATAAAATATATAATTATTTATATAAAAAGGCGGTTTTAAACAATAACTCTGTGTTTTTCAGTATTCATCAAAAAATTGAAAGTTTTCAGAAAAATACAAAACATTCACCCTAAGCTAATTTTGATATTCCAAATACAAAAATGATGTCCATTTTTGAATAACAAAATTTATAATGTTTCTAAAAGTGGGTATTACTATTCATAACGGCTGGTTTGATTGGTCGCGGTGTGTTAGAATCTTGAAGTTCCATACAATGCAAGATATTGCATTATTCAAAGGGAAATGTACCGTGGAAGCTTGGGGTGTACAGGTATTTATGTAAAATATTAAACTTCTATTCATCTCTCTTTTACTAGTTTAATCACCTCATATTTAGACCATTTATACATCATTTGTTAAATGAGATTCAATTCTGTCTGAAAATGATTTTCGAATTTGAATAAATTTTTTAAACCTTCAAATGGTCTATTCAAGAATTTTTTGGAGTTAGAACATATGAATAACATGAGAAATGGGTTATTATAAAAAATTATAATATCGCAGAATAATAAAAAACATTATGACCAAAACACCAAATCGAATAGAAACCATTAAATTTCCATAATTAGGAAATTTTCACAATGTAGCACAAAACACTTAAAAATCCCAAAAATGATGTAATTTCACATATAATGAAAAATATATGGGGATTAAATCATTAAAATTCAAATGAAAATTAAAAACGTTAACTTTTTCAATTCCCCCACAATTAGCACTTGGACTCCCAGATTAATGATCACGCAAAATAAATTGCCAGTGAAAATTAAAAACATATGTCAATGAAAATATCAATCTAAAAATCAAGGAACTCAACTTATAATGCCTCTAAAAAATATTAAATTAACAATTAATCACTATGTTCATTCATTCCATTCCAATTTCACTTATTCCTCACTATACAATTATGTGTATCTCACATTTTTTCCTCTCAACACATGATTTTTATATTTAACAATGTTTTTCTCATCCAAATAAATGCAAGGGTCACAATATTCTTAAAAAATTTATAAGTATACACCCAAATGATTAAAATAATTGAATTCATCATGAGGAATTATAAATGGTTATTATTAGGGTTTATTTTTGGTGGGTTTTAAATGAGAAAAAATCTAAGGTATAAAGAGAGGGTTGAGACCTTTTTGATGAAAAAGTGAATGATTCCATATTTCACTTAAGAATGGTCTTCTCATCATTCTTCATGTCATAAAATCAGTTGAAAAAAAAAATTTCATTCATTTAAATCCCACAACATCCCACATATAGAAAAAATGTTACACCATTTTCTTGCAAAATTCATATTTTTTTCCATTTAAAGCTTCAAAAATGAACAACTTTATTTATATCTTTATGATCCCCAAAAATTCACATCTCTATTTTCCATGAAGTATCCATAGGGGAAAAACATTATTTTTTATTAATAATATATTCATTCATTGATTTTTTCTTCACTCAAAATTATCCCAACATGATGTATCAAATCATAAATAATCTCCCCTACACTTAAGCATTACCAAAATCTTGTATTGCACTTCAAGAGCAGTTTAGATAGGTAAATTGTCTTGTAATGTGGATACCTAACTTATGTACCTGGATACTAAGGGAAACAAATTTATAATGTATTGGGAATGCTTTAATAAAAAGGATTCTAATGAAAAATGGTTCTTTCAATCCCAAACGAACTACCACAATCATTTTGAACACAACTTCATTATAGATCATATGTTTTGATAAAAAACAAAAGGAATGTTCAAGTTAAAAAATTAATTTTTTTTCACTCAAGAAGGGGGATAAATGTGAAGAAGATAAAAAATGGTTCAAAATCCACATGGGAATGTTATTTTCAATATTGGACAACATTAATGGCATGAAATTCATAGTTCAATGATATTTTAATGAATTTCCACAATTTAAATCTAAAACAAAGCACATTTCAGTAACCCTTTATATTAACTTCTAATAATCAAGTTTTGTATTTTCATCAAAAATAGTTTCCAATGAGAAAAATTATTTCTTTGAAGTACATGTTTTTTTAAACACAAAATTTGATATAAAATACACAAAATTTGAAAATAAAACACAAAATTTAAAAGGAAAACTAAAAAATAAATTTGATAAGAAAACACAAAAAATTCTAAATCTAACCAAGGATATTACTCTCCCCATAAATATTTTTAACAAAGTATTCTTTTTGAATATTAATTTAAATTGTGATGTCAAAATAAAGAACATAAGACATAATAAAAACAAGTGGAGAGGAAAGAAAAAACTTAGTTTTCATTTAACAATAGTAGCCATGAACTATCATTATAAAAACTAAAACTTAGAAACCTAAATAAAAAACAATGAATAAAAATTTTATTCATGTTATGGAAATAAAAAAAATAAATGAAATGATTCTTGTTATGAACTTTATAGTGGGTGTTAGGATTTCACTGCCCTAAGTTAGGCAGTTCTATCAGGTTATCACCAATCTAAATGAGGGTGTAGTTTCTTCCTTATGAACCACCAAAAATAAATTTATCTAATCTTATAAATATCCCAAAAATTTTAAAATCTCCCAAAATAATATTTCCTTAGCTTCCCCTCCAATATTTTATGTTCAAATGATGTAGTGAAAGATTAAAGAAAACATAAGGGAAACATACCACGAATTTATGCTCACAACCAACCTATAGTGGTTACTAAATTTTAATATTTTGATGTGTTTAACCATCAATTTAATCTTTAAAAATGTCTTCTTCTTTGAAACAATTATTGGTAACACCATCCTCATGTGATCCAATATAATAAAATAGTAATATCACTCTTTCTTCAATTTCATCCTTGACATCCTCTTTGTCTGAAAAATAAATCCATTCAAAAGCAATGGGAGCTAAATATGCAAAGGGACAAGCAGTTATCAATTTATTGTCAAAATAATTAGGAAAAATTGGATAAATATTTGATATATATCCTTGTGTATCATTAGGTTCTAAATCTATCTTAGAATGGCTGACAGTTGTATTAAAAGTGGACAGCTGCACAGGCTCTTCCAAATACTCTTCAAAATGGAATGGCTCAAGTTTCTCTTAATATGTGTACAAATATTCACACAAGGGTTCTAAATTTTCAATTTCAAAAATAGGTCCTTCACATGAAATTCCATTATCAACAATGTCATACCAATAATTTTTCCAAGACTTTTAAATTTCAAAAGACACATCGATTGTTGAATCCGTGGAGATTTCATCCTTAAAATTTGTAAATTGAGATTACAAATTAGTTTTCAAATCATCCAAAAAATGTTATTAAATATAAATGAATGGTGTGAAAAGATTTACTATTTCATCAGTGACTTTTTGAGATTTCAATTCTTTCAATTCTTTTAATGAAATAGAAATAATTTCCACTTTTTTCGTAAGTATTGAATCATTGATCGTTAGTGTTGAAGCACCAAATCATTTTGATGGATTGTGAAATTATTTTCTTGGATTATGAAATAATTTTCATTAAATTGAAATTTTTAAAATTCTTTATTACTGTACTTTTCAAATTTTTATAATCAATCCAATCATTGGATTAATCAATGTGAAAATCCATTTTTTTGTTTTTTTAGACACTAGATTAGTGGTTAAAATACTAGAAAGTCAAAAGATAGAAAAAATCCCTAGAAATGGTTCCAAATACTAATTTGGGGTTTTTTTAGATTACCCCAATCAATAATTTTCCCTTAAAAATGTAGTATAGTAGTGACCATAGGGTTATCTCATGAGGAGGTTGTAGACAAATTTGTCAAACTGCCACTTTGTTAATTTGTTTTTGTCAAATGTCAGAATTATAAATAGGTATTAGAAATGATTTAAATAAAATTAAATTACATAAAATAATATTAAAATAATAAATCCATTTTAGTGATTAGAAATCATAAGCAAACCGGACTGAAAAACAAACTAAATAAGGTAGTGGGGGACAAACATCGATCTTCAAACATTCCCTTTATCATTGTTGAAATGAATTATCCAATTTTATTTCTACAGGTGCACCTAAAGACCTCAAAGAAGAAACCTAAGTTACCAAGTCACCATACTGATCCCTAAAACATGGGTTTCAATCCTCTTATTAATGTGATTTTATTACCTGAATAAATCTAAGAAACCAAAACAGATTTCACTCATTATGCTCAATTGGGAGACCTGCCCAAAGAAATATTAAAAATTAAAATAACTAATTTAAATTCATAAGTTGAAAAAAATCCATATTAATTTAGATTAAATTTAATTCAAAAAACAAAAGGACCATATTCATTCAAGAAAAACATTTTCTAGAGAAATACAATGGAAAAAAAGTACAAACTCAAAACAAAAGTGTCCTCAGATCTCCACATCCCACTACCACATGGTGTCTATAAATTATTGTATTTATTATATTCAATTTTAATACTCTTATTCGTAATATATTCATAATAATAGAACGATCATTCAATCCAAACATCCTTTTAAATTATTTTTATATTATAATATAAAGGGAAAATGGGGTGGAAAATGTTTTGTCCAGAATATGTCCTCCATAATGTTTTCTATTGATAGACACGCTTCAAAAAATATAAATGTTGATGTTTCTCTATAAATTATGTTCATATGAATGTTTTATTTCTACCTACAAAATTTTAGCTTCATTATAAATGTGTAGAAAAAGTTATAGTAAAAATAATTTAAAACGTTTTTCAAGAGGAAGTGACTTTACATATTCCTACACTTACACGTAGAACATGACCATGTCAATGAATGAATTTAATAATATTATTTATTGAAATGATTTATCTTGTAGAAATATATATTTTATGTGTTTAATAGCCTCATTAATACATTTTTTATGGAGTTATAAATCATTTATTGAAGAGACTCAATTCTATATGAAAATTGATTTTTTAATTTGAATGATTTTTTTGGGACTCCAAATGGTTGATTCAAAAATTTTCTAAGTTGGAAAATATGAATCTCATGATAAAAGGGTTCCTAAAAAAATAATATCTATAATTATATTAGTATATAAAATATTATTCAAAAAACACTAAACTGATGAAAAACTATTTAAATTCTAGAATTATGGAATTCTCAAAATTTAGCTCAAAACACTTAAAATTTAAAAAAATGATTAAATTTCACATATAATGATAAATTTATAGGGATTAAATCATTGAAATTAAAATAACGAATATTGAAAATATTTCTCTATCAGTTTACCATTTCTTTAGAGGTCTTAATCCCAGTCTCTAAAGGGCGCTGGTCTACCAAAAATTTCCATCATATGTTTAAATAGTTTAATATTCCATAAAAACATAGAAGGAATTATATTGGTCTAACTCATTCAAGTGAAACAAATAGAACAATTGGTTATTTTAACACCAATAAAAATTGAATGCATCATAGAAGATAGAAAATTTGAAGCATTTTCCATCATGTTAGAACTGTGGAAATAATCACCCTAGGAAAGGACCAAAAGGCATGGGAGTTTTCTAAAAGTTTAAAGAAAAGGTTAATCTAGTTAAATAATTAAAGGGGGGGGGGGGGGAATTAAAACACTTCTTTTTAATTTTTCAACTGAAATGATATGGGAAACTATGAAATTAAATTTTTTAAGCTTTAAGGGAATCTACCAAAAAAGAGGCCAAGAGGAGAAGGTGTTGCTTATGTTATTTATAAAAATGATGGAAATTATTATTATTATTGTGTATTTGGATCTAATAAATATATTTTAAAAGTATTTTATTGATGATATTATAATCATAAGAATTATGGAATATATAAGGATTGAACTACAGTACTATTTAATTGAGGATTTGAGAGAAAATGTTGAATGGTACTGGGGATCAAGAAAAACGATTCAATGGTAAGTTGAACTTCTTAGAAAACACATGATTGAAATAAATATAATCCTTAATGTGTTATTTATATTTAGATAATTATGTCAGGATAAAGAGGTGATTTATTTAGATAAAGTTAATTGGATAGTGCTGAATACCATGGAACTTATTAATGATTTGTTGAAGAAGTGGTATATGCTATCATATATGGAGTTAATATAATTTCTAGATCTAAGGAATAAATCCAATAATCTATGTTTTATTTAAGGAATGAGGAATAATGCATTTTGTAAATAATTTTACGTGGTAATTTAGTTATTTTCCATGTTTTAATGGAATACATGATTAAGGTATTCACATGATTGGTATGCGATGATTAAGTGATACTTCATATTGTTTAGGGGATTAATGGTAAGTTTATTTTGTAAAATCAGTAGCCTTACTTATAAAGTTTTGGATATTAATATTTTGGAAGGTTCATAAGGTAAACTATTTATTAAATTTTTAAAGATTACCTTTTGATGAGGATTTGAAGATTATTATATTACTTTATGATATAGAGATTAATGAATATTGGATAACTTGTGTTATTTTTTTTCTTAATTATAACTATAGATTAAAAGAATGAATTATCATTTTATTATGGGTATTATGATCCATGAAAAGTTAATTTTGGTGATTTTGGCATGAAAAAAAATTCATTTTTTTATATTCATCTCTTGTAATAAGTGATGAAGTGGAAATTGATCAAAGCACAACTAAAGGATGGAATTATGATTATGAAATAAAAATATATCAAGTATATTTTCTTATATACTTAGAGGGTGAAATGATTCCAAAATCTAGGAAAAGGGTCTTGAAATAAAATTTTATCATATTACCATCATTTATAATGATGTCAATGTCTATTTTCACACATATTTGGTTTATGGTTTTTATAGTCGTTGGCATTATCTGAATCACCCACTTTCTTGTGATCAATAACCTCTATCGCATTCTATTAATCCTTGGGTGTTATTATTTTCTTTTATATCCATATTTTTACATCCCACCTATGTTATCCTACTTGTAATATTAGTTATTTTATTGTTCTATATAACCTTCATACTTCCCATTCTCTCTTATTAAGTGGATGTTTTATTAACCTTTTTATGATGTGGGTTTTTCAGACAATGGTATTTCCAAATATCAAACCCTTGATTACTAAGATCAATTTTAAATTGTGAGGATTGAATTTTATTAAAGTGTGTAGAATATTACACCCTAATAATTTAAATTATATTTCTTTTAGAATAAATTTAATCTCATCGATTGCTTGTGTTTCACACAACATTGTGATTACAGAAAACAAAATTTTGTTAAGATTTTCACACATAATTTAAAAATAATTTCTAAATATTTTGGAAAATATATTTGAAAAAATAAATTAATATTTTAAATCAGAATACCAAAATTATATTAAGGTGGTTTTTTTGATTTTTTTGAGAAGTTTCATTTTTTGATTAATAGTGAAAATACTAAATTTTAATTGAAAACTACCTTTTTGTTTAAATTTTTTATATTTCCAAATTATCTTTTGAATTGTTTTTATGTAAAATTTCTCAAATTATATATAAATTAATCAAATTTAGGTCACTAGAATCATTTTAATATTGAATTTGACATAAAAAATTGTTGATTTTTTACCATTTTCCTTCTAAAAATCTGTTTTCTCCTCACGTTTGTGGGATTAATTTTAAATTAAAATTTTAAAATTATATGAATTGAATTTGAAGAATGGAATATAAATTTGGAATTATAAAAAAAATAATTTAAAACATGTTCAACTTAAGTTTATCAAAAAATTAGTAGTAAATATAATAAAAATTATTTATCACGGTTAGGGTAAATACTAATTTACCAGGGGTTAAACTAAAAAGATAAGAGTGAAAATGAACTAAAATATTCTGTTAATTTGTTTTTATGATTATATTTCAACACTGGAAATTAAATTATCAAAAATATGTAAATCCATTTCCACTTTCCTTTGAAAATGACCCATAAAACAAGTTAAGTAAAGAAAAAGACAACAAAGGAAACTTCCTTACTTTTAATATCTATAAAGCATTGGGATTGGAAAAAACAATATGGGTTATATTATGGATATTATTTTGAAATATAAAATATTATTTTTTTTCATCAAAAATTTATCTTTAATATTTATAGATGAAATAATTACATAAAATGATTAAGAAATGTCAGTGTACTAATTATTTAGTTAATAATTAAGAAATATAAATGATATTACAAATATAAAAGGTTAAGTAAATTTAATGAATTATTATTTTACATTAATTTTTTATATTTATATATCATATTACATAGTTTTGGACATTTTTTATAATTCTGTCATTTTCATGATATTTATTAAATAAAAATTAAATAAATAGTTTCAAAATTTACTTTCATTTTATTTTATAATAAAAAATATTTTATTAAATATTTTATATTTACTAAAAATTATAATTATTCCAATTAATTTTCAAATTTTAATAAATTTCAACTATATTCCATTCATAGACCAATATTTCTTTTATAATGACTATTTTGAATGGTAAATTATAAAAACTTAGTTAGCATTGTTAAGGAGAAAATGATGTTCTTGTGTGTTACATGCACTTATGTTGAAATTAATTTCCAATAAACATGGTATTTTTATTTTATAAATTTTATTTCATATTTATAATCATTTTTTACATTTTATCTAATAAGTATCATTTTAAATTAGTCTTACAGGATAAAGTACCTAGGTTAAGAAACTAGTTACTATAGTAAAAAACCAAAATGTTAAAAGTATATAAATGTTGATGTTAAGGAAAAAATATTTAAAACATATGTTTAATTATGTATTGGAGATGTGGATCAATAATATCATACCACTATACCTTTAATTAACACATTTTTATGCACTTTTGGTATTTACTAAAAAATCACTCCTCCTCAACTATAGAAGGTCACCCCTTATCCTCTATTCTTTGCACATACGAAACTCTTTGGATTAGAAAATCCCTACTCAAATAAATTAAAAACTATTATATCCTCGTCCTAGAAACCTTATTTTGGGAATAAATTCAACATACGAAGGATTTAGTGAAAACCAAAAGAGGATACCTAAAGTAGAGGTAATGTTCTTCAACAAGAGTCATTATTTTATTTCTTTCTCCACCTGCTTAAATTCTTATTAAACCATGATTTTATAGTAACCTCAGTATCATTAATATATTGAGATGATTTTATAATATTTTCATGACCTAAAACAATCTACACCTTCATCAAATTGGTTATGAAATCATCATTTTTGTGTACGGTGGACTACCACCTAGCGAACCGATGTCATTCATTCTTCCATTATCACCTTTCACGATTGGGTATAAAGATAGTTATAAAGTATATATATGATATTAATGATATGTTTATACCTGTAGAGTCATTATATAATATATATATTTATACCTTCTATCCCATTGGAGATATTATAATGTCTCTCATGTCTACGGTAGACTACAACCTTGTGAAGCGATATGATTCATCTTTCACTAGCGCTTCACATGGAAGGTGAAAAGGTTAAAGTTAATGATTATATGTCATATAAGTGACATAATTATGATATTAATTGAATATTTATCATTAATATAATAAAAAAATAAATCATATTATATCTCCCTTTTCACTCATGTAAATTTGATAACATCATTCATGTACCTGTGGACTACTACCTTCACAAGGAGATGTGAATCTCTATTAATCACCACACCAAATGGATGATATATAAGTATATTTTAAAAATAATATTATATATATGATATTATTATCATTATTTGAAAGCATAATATTACTTACCCCCTTTCTATAATGATCATTAAAAAATGGAATCATTACTCATGCATATTTATGGTCTATTATCTCCATGATCGTAACATACTTCATTTTTCATAACCATAATTCATGATTGGTTTTAAAATTATAATTGAAGAATAAATATGATAATTATAAAAATAGTATTATTATTTTTCTTTAGGTGATGTAACTATATAATATACACAAGAACTGGTACTTTCATAACGAAGTACGAATGAGAAAACAAGGCAATTAATAAACGAAACAATGAAAATACGGCAATATTATTAACAAACATGTAGTAAAATGTTATAATAGGATCATATATGATGTTATAAATATGATTATGTTTCTTTTATAAATTAAAAATAAATTTAATAACATTATATATGAGGTTAAATCATGTTCACCTAAAGGACAACATGCTGTAAGGGATTTCATTTCATTTAGGCATATTATAATGTTATACACCTATTTTACTTTATATGAAGAATATATTGAAATTTGAGATTTACTATCATTATTCATTGATAATTCATTTTATTGTAAGACCCACTCCAAATAATTTCATCCAAGGGGATTTAAATTGAAATTACTAAGTGGTAAAAGTTATTGAACAATCTCATATTCTTTTGAGATTATCAACTTTCTCTTGAAACAAACACATTCATATAGTAATTTTTATTAGACATTAAATATATATTAAATATCCATATTCATTCATGGTGGATATGATAATTTCATAAATCATATTTTATTTTTACATATGGTGTTTAATTTAAAATTTATTTGATCAACTAGGGAAATAATGACAGATCTATATCCTTTACTCAATATGGATATTTGATGATAAGTCATATTGATTCATGAATTAAATCTATTATTTTATATTTGATGTATAATTTTTAAAATGCAATTATGGGTGGGGTATAGCATTATATATCTCCTCAATGCATCAATAGGTCTTTTAAGACAAATCAATTGACCAAATTAAACATGTTGTTACCTATAGTTTAAACTGTATTACAAAAGGTATTAATAGTAGAGGTATCATATGTCTAATTCATGACATCTAATAATTAATATTTTAATTAATTCATAATTTAGTTATTATTTTCCATGAAATTTTCATAGTGATATTATATCTAGATGCATTTCATTCTTAATTTAATGATTATATGGAATGAGTTTTTAGTTACTTACCTTGATATATTGATTATGAATTATATGTCCATAAATTCAAGATATTTAAATTGTATGTGTGTTTAGTTATTTACCTTTCAATATTGATTATTATTTATTGATTAATGGTATATTTTGATGTACATAACCATCACTGTTCATTTGAGCACACCCTTATTTTGTTTGTTTTCCCCATGTTATGAAAAATAATCCTTTGAATGAGTTATCAAGGATGTTGAGCATTTTATTTTGTTACATAATATATTTAATTTTCTATTTCCATTGTAAAATGGGTATCATGTATGTATATTGTTCACAAAAACTACTAAACTGGTCAGTACTTTGATATTTGATTCCATGTATCTATACCAATGTAATAATGAAGACATTGTCTCTAGGCTACTGGGGTTAGGGTCGCTAAATGTAACAACAAACCAAAATGGAACATGAAAAATTATATATCTTCTAAAATTTAGTTATATAATTTATGGGTAAAAATAGATATTACTAAATTATGAAATATATATAAATATAAAAAAGTGAGTCATTATTAATATTAAGGCATTTATAAAATTCAAATTTTATATCTAAATAACAAATGAAATCATGTTATGTGTAAAATATATTTTAAAAAAAATACATTTTAATGCACTTTGAATTTATTATATTATGGTTAAATAATTTTTTAAAAGGAAATAATTGATAATAGAAAAAATAAAATAAGTTAACATTCATCCAATAGTTATTACTTAGAAAGTAATACATTTATTTTTATCTTTATGATATATGTTTCTGAAAATTTCTTTTATGTTCTTATATTAAAAATTATTTTTATCACTTTTAGAAATTGAATCACATAAAATTATTTTATTTTTTTAATTATAATTTTTAAAACATTTAGTGAGATTAAATTCTTTTTTAGGCATAAAATTAAGTTACCAAGATAAATATTAGTTACCATAATAAAATAGTTATTTTTCAAGGAATGATACTTTTCTCAATATTTTGATTTTAAATTAAATTAATTTATTTAAAAAAATTTAATTAATATGACGTTTAAAAATATATAAAAATAATTTAGAACTAAATTAATTTAAGATAAATTTTAATTAATATTAAGAACACTTAATAATTGAAAAAACATTTTTCTACAAAAACAGTTTTCAACACATTATATGTTTTAATTTAAAAGTAAAATTTCCCATATTTAGAAATTGAATTAGATTAAAGGGAGTAAAATTTCATTTTAATAAAATCTAAATTTTGTTAATAAGTTTCATCCTATATTTTTTGTAATAAAATAATTACCATGGTTAAATTTTAATCAAGAATAAGTGTAAAAATGTATAATCTTATATTGCTCAAATTTTACTAAATTAATTTTACATATATACCTTATGGAATAAATATTTGAGTTTTTAAAGTCATAACTTCAGGTATAATCAAAATCTCTACACCTAAGTCTCATTAAATTTAATTCTTACCCTGTATCTAACATTCATTTACAAATATTTGTCCCTCTTTTTACCTATAAAATGACATCACTTCCACCCACTTCAATCCACACCTATAATTAAAAAATTCAATAAAACTATGAAAAAAATTACTTATTTTATATCCTATATACACGTTTTAAATACCCTAGCCTCAAAAAAAGTACCTCAAGTCCTTTATTTCTAATGGATACATCAGTAGATGATCAAAATTCTCAAAGTAAGAATTACTTACCCTTTAACTTCCTTTATTTTTCCTTCTCATCCACTTGCCTCAAAACACTTCATAACCATATATATATAATGACACCATTATAAATAATATAATAAAATTTTATTATATTTATGGTATGGACATTATCTATTCCCCTCACATTTTATAAAAAAAATGAAAATGTAATTCATGTGTGTGTGTGGACTACCACCTTCATAAACAACACGTTTTATTTTCTATCACCACCTTTCAAAGATAGTTACAGAAGTGGTTTTATTGAATGGATATGTTATTTAATTAATTATTTATAATCTGTAAATAAAAATTATACATTCTATAAGTAATATTATCAATAATCTATCAATATAAATATAACCTCCTAAAATGAACATACCACGTGGGAAAATTATTTATTTATAAGTGAAAATTTATTTTTTTCATTTAAATTCCTCTTATAAATATAAAAAATTATGATATATAACCATATATCATATAAATAATTTCATTATAATTTTTTGATAATGATATTATAATGAAATAATCCCTTCTATATCCATACTCACACATAGATTATAGCATGTTCATGTTGGGTAGATTTAACCACCTACACAAACATTGATATAAATTTATATCAAGAGTGGATTTAAAAACTAAATATTTTATATTAATAAGTGAATAAAGATTTTTTTATTATATAATGGTAATAGAAACATTTAACTCATTAATTAAGACAACATCATTCGTTTGTTATAAATTACCAAAACAAGCATGTCACCAACTTCGTCATCACTAATAAAAAAAAATACATATGAAATGAAAATATATAATTATAAATAATTATATAACATAAATTAATGTACCTTTTATGATTTGTTAATTATTAAAATTGGAAGAATAAATCATAAAAACACTTCTATTATGAAACTAGTTCAAAAAATTCAACATTAATCAAACCCAATAGTGAAAATAAGTAATAAATATCTAATATACTTGTAGAGAATATTTATTAATGAATTTTTTTAAAAGTTTATAGATATTAATAATGTTATGAAATTTAATAGTAAGATATTTATTTATTTTTGAAGGATTATATATCATATTTTACTAAACATGGAAATAATTCAAGGGTTTTCTTAGTTTCAATTCTAATTATTTGAGAAATATTATATATTATGCACCATGTTTCTTTTGTAAGGTGATCTATTGATTTCATACAACATGAATTTTATAAACTTTATTTCCATTTAATTAAGGGTATATACTAAGCCAAATGAAGTTATTTTCTTTAAATGTATTTTGACTCAGTGTTACCCAAGTCGTAAGTGTTTTTCGTAACTCAATTTTGGTTCATTGAGTAATGATTGTTCTGTTGAACTTATTTTTCATAAGTTAGGTACGTTATTCTCTTTGATTTTATTATGTGGTATTTTGTCATTGTTTAAATTTTATCCACTTAAACCCCTTTAACAATATTTTATTCTTCATGGAGTATATTTCTTGTAAGGGATATTAATAACTCAAATCCCCTTTCTTTGATTTATAATGTTTTATATTGATCTTTTATCTTCCATTAATGGGTTATCCCATAATAAGATTTTATTAGAGGGTACATTACCTTCCCCTATGGGATAAAATTAATTTTATAAAAATATTTTACCTTGATAAATATCTTCCTTAAAAATGATATAATTCTTAAGAATTATTCACATCCTCTTTAATGGTGGTTTCCCCTCCCTATAAATATTTTATTTTCTCTCTAATGGTATCCTTTATAATTGGAAACCTAATTATGGGTCATCTCATTTGACCTCTATTTTTATTTTATTATATTTTAAAAATTATTTTTTCTTACTCTTAATGATTCGTGTTTTCAACAAATGTACTTTAAAAATATAAAAGGGTTTTTACAATCAGGGTCAAATGCTTTGTCTTGCATACAACATTTACTTGGGTACATTTATGTATTTTTAAGGATAAATTGTTGGAGATTATTTTTAAAAATAAATATTTTTAAAATTTCCACTTCACATTTTCAAAATTGAATTTTGAATGTGACCTATAACTTTGTCTTTACATAAACATTAAAAATATTTTTTAAAAACTTTATTATATTTTAACATCTATTTAACATTTCATATTAAAAAGGATTTACCCAAATTGACTAATGTTTCATGGAATACCCTCTATATTATATTATTATATTTATATTTAAGTGGGATTGAAATAATGGTATCAAACAATAATATTCTTGATCCCTTCTTTTGTGGTTCCATTTGAAGCATTCTTCTTTTAAGAGTGTTTCCCATCAATTCCAAATTCCTTCTATGATTCTTTTATTACACTAGTGATATGTTCTTTTAAAACCATCCACATTATTTATCTAGATTTATTATGATCACTTGATTCCATATATCTACTATGGAAAGTTCTAACATTCTGTATATTTTTAGCTCCATACGGATGATTATTGATTACTAAGGTAGGTAGGTTATGTATTGGCATCATGTATATGTTTTATTCAAATACGAAAGATTATTATAAAATTTAATTATGTATTTTTTATTCATTTTATCTTTTACAGAATGAATTGGAATTAATTATTGATATTTGGGACAAATTTATAGATGTCCCATTGATGCATCGATAGGTCTCATAAGAAAAACTAGATTGGGTATTTCAGTGTATGATTTCCTACAAAAAATTATTTCCTAGACATAAGGCCTTAGTGGTAAGATCATGAAGACTAATATCATGATGTCTTTTCTTAGGGAATGGATCAGTCGTTCAACATTATCCATTTCATCACTAAAGAACTACTTATTGTTATCCATGTGATATTTTCATTTCCATTATTATCTGTGTATATATTATGCTTCATTTTATTGTGAAATTATTTTTGGTTATCTATTCCTATCGCATTATTTATGCTCATATTATCCTCACTTATGATATTTGATTTTTATCACCTACGTTTACTCTTATAGAGAATTTTATTTCACCCCTTCTTATGTTTCCTTTTCCTAGGTTATGAAGTAAAGTATTACACATGATATTTCTAGAAGAGAATATCACGTGTGGATAATATTTGTGAAATATTGATGAGTTATTAGTGATTAAATAGTTTCATATATAGTGAGAAAAAATCCATTTAGTAGACATAGACTTTATTATATCATGATTTGTCATAATTATCTAAACCTCCAAAGGTGAAACATCTTGGAGATGTATGTAATGAAATTTTATCGTTAATTCATTTAATTATGGGATATCTATATCTAGTAGTATATATTTGGTATCAAATCCAATATATAAATTATTTATTTTCATCATTATATCCAAGAGTGTAAGTTCTAGGTGTTGTATTTGGTATCATGGAAAGGATTAGATAATATTAAATATTAGGATTTTATCTGTTAAGGATGTAAATAGTGTTAAGGATATAAATGCTATTAATGATTCCAAAGTTAATTTTTATTAAAATTTCAATGTTAAATATAACCATTTGGTTAGTTGAGGAAATATTGAATATTTTATAGATTAGGATAAGAAAACAGTAGTTATAACCCTAGGGATATGTTTATGGGATAAGTATAAGTGATAAGTCTAAGGCTTAAGTCTCATTATAGGATAATATCTTGAACTTTTTATAAAGCGGATATTGTTTGGTTCTCCCTAAAATTAAATACTTGTCTGAATATTGGAAAGTTGATAGGGATATGAAAGAGAAGCACCTAGGGGTAATCTCCCTAAAAATGGCTAGTTGATTATCAACTAAATCTTTACACTGGTGTAACATGTGTGCACCTTAGACTGCACACCTATCTATAGACTCCTAGGGAATATAATTTAGTTAATTACATTATATTTACAATAAATTATGAAATATTTATATTATTAAGGAATTAGGTCAAGGAATGTGAGATAACCCCACCTAATGGAAACTAGATTGAACCAAGAGTGATTTAAGTTTAACTAAAATCTAATTTTAGAGATTTACACATTCTTATGTTGAATTTGGTATGTAATTATCTTAAAATAATTCTTTTATAGTTAATCACTCACATTTACTCATTTTGGTTTTAGTAATGGTTAAAGCCTGAAGGAACCAATTTAACAACAGATACCAAAGACAATACAAAGATTTTACCAATAAGAAACCTAACAGGATAAGAGTTTAAGTGATAAATATTATGGTTATTCCTAATCATATATTATGAATTATTATTTAAAACATAAACATAGTTGAATTTCCAAAACACACCTAAGAAAATAAGAATGGATCTCTTGGAGGTTTTCAGGAAAAAATGATAAAGGAAAGATGATTAAATTTCCTACATATTAAAAATGTGGTAAGGGGAATCAAGTGAAATTCGTTAAATTAATATGAATATGTTTTATGTATAGGAAAGGATGGATTTTAGAAACAATTTAAAATTGAAATATGAAGTAATCTATCAAAAAATCATGGTAAAATATTTTTTTCCATGTCATACATAATATATTAAGGTTGATTCCTCATTTGAAAAGATATTTTGAGTTATGTTTATCTTTTCAATACCTATAAAAAATTATTAATGAGTGAAAATTTTAATTTTGAGGCCATAATTTATTTAAAGGGAATAATGTAACACCCTAAGAACTAAAATTATATTTTCCTTTAAAACATAATTTTTTCAATATCTTTCTTAACACGCAATGTTGAACCAAGATGAACCTATAATATTTTATAACCACTAAAATATAGTCATGAAATTGATTAAAAAAACATATGTAACCAAAATATGAAATATATATATATAAATAGAAATAATATGTCATTATTAATGTTAAGGAATTAATAAAAATCAATTAGTTTAGATTAACAAAAAATAAATTCATGTCATATATAAAATATATGTTCTTAATAAAGGTATTTTTCATACACTATGAAATTTATTATAGTATGGTTAAATAATGGTTTAAATGGAATATATTGTCAATATATACATGAAAATAAATTAAAACTCATCAAATTATTATTATTAGGAAAGAAAAAAATTTATTTTCTTATTATAATATATATGATCCTTAAAATTGTTTTTATGTTATTATATTAAAACTGATTTCTATCAATTTTATAAATTGAATCATCTAAAATTATTTGAATATTTTTAACCATAATTTTTAAATTATGTAGTGGGATAAATATCATTATTTGACATAAAATTAATTCACCAAAATAAATACTAGTTTTCATGGTAAAATAGTTGTTTTTCAAGGAATTATACTTTTATAAATATTATGATTTAAATTAAATTGATCTATTTTAAAATAATTAATATAATATGATGTTTAAAAATACATGTGATGAAATCAACACTCATTAAATTTCTAATAAATTTTAAATAATATTAAGAACACTTAATTATTAAATCAATTTTTTTCTATAAAATAGCATTTCAAAAAACTATATGCTTTAGATTTAAAGTTAAATTTATAATATTTAGAAATTAAATTATATTAAATTGAGTCTTAATTGGATTCACCATGTAAAAAAATTTTAAGAAGGGTCTAATTATATTTTTAGTGATAAAATAATTTCCATGGTTAAATATTATTCATGATTAATAAGTGTTTAAATGGGTAATATAATGTGTCTAGAATTGTACAAAATAAATTTGACTCGTAGAAAATCTAGAATACCATTATTGGGTTAGAAATTCATACCTACATGTATCACAAACATTTTCTCACCTAACTCACCTAAATATCATTAAATTCCATTCTTACTCCTTACCCAACATTCTTTTCCAATGATTTTATCTTTTTTATATAAAAAACGAGCTTACTTACACCCACATAAATTCATTCATCTGGTTCAAAATTACAATAAAACTATACCAAATATAGTTCTTCTAAAACTCCTCTACACATTTGGTATCCCCTATGTAATATCCCATTTTTTCTAGGTGTGTCACTCATTTAGTTTTAGTGGAACTCTTGGAGTCTATATTTTTTTTGTTGGACCTCAGTTGTAGATTCTATAAACAATTTGGGTTAGTTCTGGATAAGATATATAGAAGTGTAGGAAGAGGGGAAATTTATGGCGATAGAATAAATTTATTCCATGAAGTCCCAATTTATGATGTAAATTTGGTAGGTCGGTCTCGTAAAATAGAATCAAGTTGTAAATAGATCGAGGAAAGATGTGAATATGATATTTATTATAGAAAATGAATTTAAAATTCTAAATCAGTTTTTATTTAGTTTTTAATTCTAGTAATTGATTTTTTTCATTGGGTATGGAAATCAGGGAACTCACAATGTAAATTTCTTGTTTACAACATGATTATCCATGCCTAGTACTATTTTAAAACCTCCTACCGCTTGTGTCATGCATTCTGGTAATGTGCATTCCCTCTCTCAATTTCTGGCCTTCCAATATTAATGTATGAGAATCCCCTTGGATCTAGATGCTCTTTCCCTTTAGATATTATAGTTTTAGTCTTAGATATCGAAGTTAATCATTCGGTTCATAAACTCGTTCTTGTATAATTTGTTTTCCCATACAGAGTACCCTATATTGGACTACATAAACCAAATGAAATTTTGATGTTCCCTTTTGGCAGTTTATTTTTTTATTGAGAGGAAGGAGGAACCTAACTATACTATGGATGTTGAGTGTTTTCCCAGTAATTTTATTATTTTATGGTGATTGGTTTAGAAAAACTTCCTAAATTTATATTTTGATTCTTCTATTTTGTGAAATTAGTGTGACCGCAATGGAATACCTTGTGTGTGACCTAAATAATTGGATATAATTAATTTCACATGCTTATACCTCTCATTGGATACCATTGGGTCCATTATAATTGATACTGAACTTGCGACCACTTGATAAGTGATCATACCCTTGAACATCTGGCGTAATGGAAGCTTTGTTTAATTGGAATTTGGTATAACAAGTGAATTATGGTAATTGGTAATTTTAATGTCATATTTGGAATGATTGTTGTGTTCTATTATGTTTTATTATTTTGATTTATTTTCTTGTTATGACTTTAAATTATTTTTAAATGATTATATAAATGGATTTCACCTGGTTATGCAAAAATGATTATATATGGGATTCATGCCTAATTATGATTAAATGCGTATATAAATTTTTATTTCATAGTTATACTAAATTGATTATATAAATGGATTATGAACGATTATGATAAAATTATTTTATTAAGGTAACAAGTCCGGTTATGCTGAAATTCTTATATAAAGGGATTCCTCTCAATTATATTGAGATGATTATATAAAGGAATTTCACCCCTATATGTTGAAATAATTATAAAAAGGGATTTCACGTAGGCATGATACAATTATTATAGGGTATTTTCCAGTTCACCAGTGATGATTTTTGGATTAAACCCTTTGGGGGTTCATGATATGGTTGGCATGGTTCTGGAACATGCATAGATATATCTAGAAACATACCGAAGAAGGTTTGGCTGACACTGATGTCACTCTAGAACTCGATGGCCAGATAGTTTATTTTATGATCTATATTAATTTATTAAATTAATACCCATGTTTATCACTTTATTTCATGCACTATATATTTATATTGGATTTTTTATACACCATGGGTGTCGAACTATAGAATTGTACTCACACCCTGTTTATACCACTATTTGGTACCCAGGTTGATTTCATGGATACAGGTTTAGACAAGGGATGGGGTCCCTACATTGATTGATTGCATATTATATGGGTTAAAGTTTAGATATGGGATTGAATTTGGATTTGGGACTAGGGTTTTGGGGTTTTTATTCCTTTTTTTAATCATCTGATTGTATGAATATCATCATGTCATTTATTTACATTAATTTTTTCATTAAGTGATTTTTTTTTATTCAGCTTATTCCTTCTTCAACTTTAGTTTCTTGTTTGATTTCTTATATTGTTTCTGTTGCTCTATTTTTATTTCTACTGTCCCTGAAACTCTATTCAATAAGTTATATAGTCTCCCCATAATATTATTTATATCCTCTCTACTAGTTTGAAGCCTCTAGTATATGGGGAGGCACTCTTAAGGACATATATCCAACCCAGATCGATCACATGATGGAGTATCGGGTTGTGGATGCTACAAATTAGTATCAGATCTAGGTTTATTTTTTATTACTTTACTATTTGAGAAAGGTAAAAAAGACACTAGGATGTGTCAGTACTTGGCAATGATCTTATTCTTGGGAGTAGATAACCCTTTTACAGGGTGGAACTAAGTGCCTAGGGATGGTATTTTAGTTCATTTTTTTTACTTGTTACTGATTTTATGTTATTAAACTTTGGTTGATTCAATTTACATGTAATATAATTTTTATTGAAATTTTACTCATCATTCGGTATGGCACGATATGAGTATATTTGAATCATGATTGGAATATAGGGATATATGTTGACATGAGTTATTCATTCTAGGGACATATTTATTTTTCTTGACATATCTATATAGAGAATTTAAAATGTAATCCCTTTATATAGATAATAAAAGGAAATGGATAGAAACTATTATGATATACCAAATCACTTGTTAAGACCAGTGTGGAGGAACATAGGTCCATTGATTCTCTATTTATTTCACATATTTAGGTTGGTATTATTGTTTCCTTGTGTTCTAAGGAGTGTATTGGTCTTTTTAGATAAATTTAATCATCTTCTTTTGGGAGAGTGGAAATCAGCACCCTTCAAATGAAGCTGAAAAAGAATATAATACAACTCCATAGAATTAAACAGATGATTAGCATCATGATAGCTTTCAGATGGTTATACAATTCATAGAGTATATTTTTCACATTGTAACATTGATCTCTGAGATAATGAGGGATTAAAAACTTTACCATCCACCTGCATTCACTGGATAGGGAGTACCCCAGGTAGTTGAGTTATGGATTGAGTCAGTCTATATAATCTTCAAGTACCTCAAGACACCCATGGATAAGAGCGTTAAGCCTGCTACATAAATATTTTGACTATTATCCAAGAATTAGTGGGAAATTATGAAGTAATATGGGTATTAAGATGAGTTTTCCAAAAAGGACTTCGAGGAAAAATTCTTGGGATAATTCTTTCTTGCAACGTTGAGGGGTGAGAGGGCTTGTGAATTCATGCACCTAATAGAGGAAGAAAAATTAGTGATAGACTCCTTTAGAAATTTTTCTATCCTGTAACATTTTTTCTCCATCCTTGGATGTTGACGAGAGCACTAGGGTGATACATTTTTAGGATGTGATTCACTAAAAGATAAGTTCACTGATGAATGTATTTCTATTGAGTAGATTCTGATGCATGATGAATCAAGATCTACTTATGAAAGGAAATCTGAGAGACTTCATGAGTGTCATCCAGAATGGTTTGGCAGGTTAATATGGATGTTCTTCTTCTAGTATTAGGAAATGAAACTATTATAGTTATGGATAAGTAAATAGTGGGTAGAGCAACATGGGAAGTGGACCTTGACCTCAAAATCATAGCTTAGTTGAGAGATATTAGTGTGGAAAGGCTAGCCACAAGTTCCATTAGTGTCCTTACCCTATTTTTATCATCATGATTGTAACAATATGGGTTATACTAAGAGGTTCAATAGGTTTCTACTGTAGAATATTAGTGGAAGGGTATAAGGATAGTCACTGGAGTCTAGAAGTGACTAAGCTACCCCTCACCAAACAGGTATCTAGAGTTCTACCAGATGTCCAGTCTATGGTAGGGGATCTGGCTCCCCAATATAGGAGAAATAGTACCAAGTAGATGGAAAATCATATGGGAGTCTAAATGGATCCTATGATAGAGGGTTGATTCATCTACACTCCGTACAGTCTACTCCGACTAGTTTGGATGTCATACCATCCATTGTTATAGGTACGATACTTGTATCATATACCCTCCATGGAATTTTTGTTAATATAGGATAATTGTACTACTTTATAAATTATCATTTTGAAATTTTTTTGGTTTTTTGTGTGGATATCTTGGATGGAATTATGACCATCAACACACCTTTGGGAGTGCATTCATAGGATACCAAACATTGTATGGATTTCTCTCCTAAAATCGGTGGCTACGATTTCCTTTGGGATATTTTTGGGCTATAAATGAAAAGATTTGATTTTATTATGGGTATATAATTGATAGTTGTATACTAGGATCATATATACTGTTTTCATAGGATAGTATCATTTATATCTTTAGAAGGGGGAGTTATACTTTCTAGGGAGAGTGGGATCCCCAAACTGGTCATGTAGGACAAATTCAGTGTATATTGAATTTTATCATGGCCTAGTTGGTGATCATTGCTTTATATGATGGTGGAAAAAAGAAATCTACATTTCCTCTAATGGTATACCATTTTTAGGATGTTTTTTCTAAGAAGTTATTCATCTTACCACCTAAGTTGAAGGATGAGGCCATAGTCGAGTTGGTTCCAAGATATAAGCCAATTTATATTCTACATAACATGATGGAACTAGTGGTGCTTCATGATTTGAAGACTTAGATAGAATATATAGAGGAAAATTAATTCATACAGCCTATTACTTCTCCATGGGGTTCATCTATGATTTTTTAATGAAGGTTGATGAAAATTTTCTCTTATGTGTGGATTATTAGAGACTAAACCAAATGATGGTCAAGAAGTAATATCCCCTTCCATGCATTGATGATATATTTAATCAACTGAGAGGTGTCAACATATTATCTAAGAACTAATTTATGTCGTGGTACCATCAGTTGATGGATATATCTTCTAACATACATCGGACTACTTTTTGAAACATGTATGGATTATACATGTTCATGGTGATGTCATTCGGTTGGAAGAACACACCAGTAGTATTCATGACCTTGATGAATTAGATCTTTCATCCTTTTATGGATCAATTTTTGGTAGTTTTCCACGACAACATCTTATTTTAATCCCAGTCTACAGATGATCATCCCCAATATATAGACATCATCTTGAGTATGCTTAGAGAGCATTGGATTTACACTAAGTTGTCCAAATACAATTTTTGGATTGATAGAGTACACTTCTTGGGTCATGTTATCTCAAAATTTGGTGTTTCATTAGACCTATAGAAGTTTTCATCTATTGAATCTTGGGAGTGTCTTGAGAATGAATTTTATATTTGATGCTTTATGGGTTTAGTAGGTTATTATCAGAAATTCCTATAGTACTTCACCCATTTAGTATCTCTGATGTCTAGGATGACTAAGAAATGGGTGATGTTTGTTTGGTCATATTATTGTGAGAATTATTTCTAGGTTCTGAAGATCAAGATAACCTCATCATAGATCCTCACCTTTCCCTTTCTAATTAATAAGTATGTTGCAATTCATTCAGATTCGAGATCAAAATGGTTTTAATGAAGGAGGATCATTCTATTTTTTATGGGTCTAAAAAGCTAAGAATCCCTGAGATGAATTACCCTACTCATGATATGGAGTTATCTATGTTAGTAAAAATCATGAGATATTGGAGACACTATCTATTTGTTAGATGTTTATTATGTACATAGACCACATCATACACATGTATAACTTTTCCTTATGAAACCTGATCCTTCGGCATAAGAGGTTGGTCAAGTATCTTTAGTATTTCAATTTCAAGTCGTAATTCACTCCGGCCAAGGGAATCATCATTATTGATTCCTTAATATGGCTGACTCTTACATAGGTGGTGTAGGAGTCTTGCGATGAGTGGAGGCTGATGGTACTCTTTATGAACATGTATCTAGATTTTTAGGAGTCTTGAGGATGAGTATATTTGGTTTACACATATGTTATAATCATGCTCCTACACCGGATCAAGATAGATAAGTTATCTGATCTAGAAGGATTATCTCTAAGTGATAGATTATATGGTGGGAAGACGCCATTAGGATAGTCCCTTAGTAGTATTTATGTTCTTATTTATTTATGTGTATAGGATTCTATGGGTTTACACAAGGAACTTATGAGAGAGTTTCATTCTTCTAAATAATCATTACATTCTGGTCCTATAAAAATGTATCATGATATCCATTGACAATACTAGTTTCTGGGGATGAAAAAGGATATAGAAAGCTTCATAGAAAAATCCATCACTTTTCAGCAGGTGAAGTCCAATAATCATAGGCTTTCTTGGTTTTTGAATCATCTACCCATTCCAAAATGGAAGTGGGGTGATCTCACTATAGATTTTGTTATAGGATTTCCAACACACATAGTATGAATTATACAGTGTAGGTGATCATGGATCAACAAAAAAGGAATCCCACTTATTTCCTATTTGGGAGACCTCCACCATCAATGATCTAGGTAGTCTCTATTCACAAAATATTTTTAGAATGCATGGTATTTTGAGGATTATCATTTTTTATTGAAATCATAATTTCACATCTCAGATCAGGAAGGTCCTTCAAAAGGAATTGGGATCATAGGTTCTTTTAAGTACACTTTATCTTACTCAGATTGATAGCCAATTTGAATAGATGATTCAGATTCTAGAGGGTATATTATGTGCCTGTGTTTTGTATTTTCGTAGTTCAAGGGAAAATCACCTGGAACTCGTGGAGTTTGCATATAATAATAGCTTCTTGAAATTGATCCAATTAGTTCCTTTTGAGTCATTGTAAATAAGTTCATGTCATTTTCCCCTTTTTGGTTAGAGGTGGGTGATTCAGTACTCGTTGGGACATGTCTCTTGTAGGAGACATCAAAGTAGGTCCAGTTGATTAGAAAGTGGTTTTTGACAGGAGAGATCCAAAAAAATCATACATTATATTGAATAAAACCTATAGAGTTTGAGGTTGGTCAACATATTTTCCTTTAGGTGTCCCCTAGACTAAGATAATTTCATATTAGAAAATAGGGGAAGTTAGTTCCTATGTTTTCTAGTTTGATTGTGATAGTTGGAAGGGTTAGTCTAGTGATTTACTGTTTTCCCCTTCCATATTGCTACAATTACAAACATGATTTTTTACATATGTCACTATTTAGAAGGTATCATCTTGACCATTCTAATGTGTTTCATTTTGATGATCTTGAGTTCGATGTTGATGCTTCCTTTAAGGAGAATCTGATTTATATCATAGACCATAGTGAGAAGAATCTTAGGGGAGATTGTGCCTCTTGTATGAGTCTAGTGGAAGAATGGGTGTAGTGATTGGATACCTAGAATAGGGAATTTGATATTTAGACACAACATCCATACTTATTCACTGATACCCAATAATGATGCTTATAAAATCTCGATTATGATCTATAATATGGTAGGGAGGTTGTAACATCCCATATTTTCTAGGTTAATCTCACTTTTTGTTTTGGTAAACCTCTTGGAGTCTGGTTTCTTTTCCTTGGGCCTTGGTTGGTGAGTCTATAAAGAGTTTGGATAGTTCTAGGTAAGGTTTGTAGAAGCTTGGGAAGAGGGGTAATTTATGGCTACATAAAAAAATTTTGCTCTAAAGTCCCAATTTGAAATGTAAATTTAGCAGGAAAATATCATAAAATTTAATTAATCCATAAATTCATCAGGGTAAGCCATGAATCTAATATTCATTATCTGAAATGGGTATTTATTTAATTTTTAACTTAATGTGATGATTTTTTATGGATATGGAAATAATGGAATTTATAATCCAATTCCATATTTACATCATGTATTATCCACACCTAGTGATGTTTTAAACCCTTTTGTGGTTTTTGTCATGCAATCTGATAATGTTTGTTCCCTCTCTAGATTTTAGACCTTCTAGAAGTGGTGTACAATAGTCTCCTTCAATCGGGAAAGATGTTCTCTTTGGATCATGGAATCCCAATCCAAGTGATTAGAGGTAAGCCTTATGGTTCATAATATCTATTGGTCGGAGTTTGAAATTCAAGAGGGGGTGAATTGAGTTCCTATAAAAACATCTGTCAAAAAAATTATTTGAAAGAATCACCAAATTTGAAAACAACATAGGCCAGTTAATCAATGTATTAAATGTATAATAGTTTGACTGTTCAATTAATTTCATAGAAGATTGATTAATTCTGAGTTATAAAAATATGAGATATTGAAACAAATTTTGAAACTAATTTACTAATCCAAAATATTTATAAATACTATAAAAGTATAACTATTAACGTAAAACATATTTTTTCTTAAATATAAGTTAAATTATAGTAAACTAAAATTGAAAAAATACAGCAGATTAAAACAAGTGGTTTAGTCTCAATATGAGCCTCAATCCACTCTACTTGGTGATCACCTGTCACCATGAAATATATATATAAATCGTTAATTCACACATAGTATCAGGTTTACACAACCGTATATAAACTATCTAGGTCACAAGAACTATAACATAGTTCTATGTGGGAACAGAAACAGCCAGGACACACAGGACCACTACCACTATTCTGCATGAGATATAATAGGTGTAAAAATATGTTTGGGTGAGGATATATTGTATCCTATAGTTTAGTATAAGAGATAGTGTGTTTAACATAGTTATACACACACTGCTCAAAATGTAGTAAAAATTCACACAATAGAGTAGGAAATAAGAAGATAGAGTTTAGAATACTCTGAGTGTTGTGAAATGTTGCTTTGGACTCTTTGGATGTAGTAGATGTGAAGATTGAGTCCACTTATAGAAATAGACATTGAAATAGAGTTTCTTGCAACTTTGTGTTTTGGTTTCCCTGAAGATGAAGTTATATTCCTTTTCTTAGGTTTTTTTGCTATGGGGATGTTGGAAATATGGTGCACAACAATACTTTATTGGTGTTCATTCAACAATATTGATAATTCCTCATATGTTCTAATTCCATTCATTCACAGTTCTAGTAAGGGTGCGCATATAAGTCCTCTACTTTATATTAATGTCACTCTTTCATCTCTCATGATTTTACCTTTTATATTCTGTACCCCAAAAATAAGCATGATTTGTCATAGGTTGTGTACCTCATACTTCTAACATCCCAATTAATATTGTCTAAAAAATAATTAACTTAATCAGTAGCATTAAAATAATAAAATATTAACATTAGAGATAATTTTGAATAAAAGAAAATTTAAACAGGTTGTCTTTGACTTCTCTATCAGTGAGTCAATATTTCAGTGTCTCCTTCTATCAGTTATTCATTCTATTAGTATCAGTGAGTCATTTTATCAGTGAGTCATTTTGTCAATATCTCCATGCATCGGTGACTCAATGCATTGGTGACTCATTTTGTACTATCAGTAATTCATTCTTTCTGTCGGTGTCTCATTTGTGTGGTTAGTGAGTCATCTACTGGTGATTCAGTTTGTACTGTCGGTGATACATTCACTCTGTTGGTGTCTCAATTGAGTTTTTGGTGATACATTTGTTCTGTTGGTGAGATATTTTCACTATCAATGATTCATTTATCTGTGAGTTAGAATTAACTATCGTTGAGTCATTTTGTTTCAGGGTGTTAGTGACTCATACTTAGCCAATTTTCTATTTTAACTATCTTATAACATGAATATACACAGAATGTGTTAAATACATAGTTTATCATAGATAATCATAATTAAACATATTGAAACTTAAATAAAATGATTGAAATTATTTGACATGATTTGAATTGACTTGTGATTATTAAAACCATTAAAACTATAGAGGGGCCAATAACCTCCCCCTTTTTATGATCAAAAATCATGGAATTATAAAGTAAAATTAGTTGATGATTAATATAATCATTCTACTTACTATCTGCCATTACTATATCCCATTACTGATTTTCTTAAAAAAATGAAATTTCTCAAGAAAAAAGGGATAGGGTTTATAGGTAAAATATATAATTCCTTATTTCTATCCCTTTAGTTTTCTCCCCTTTTATCTTAATGAGATGTAAATAAGAATAATAATAATGCCTTGCTTTTTCTCCCCCTTTTGGTGTGATCAAAATGGTTAAAGAGAGGAAAGAATAAAATTAAACAAGGAAATAGGCATAACAGAAAGAAGGTAAATGAAATATCATTAAATTTCATAATAAAGGTATAGTATAGTTCTATGGAATACAATAAAAAAATACAATAAAAAAGACCTATCAAAAAGTGATAGAAGCTACTCCTTATGATCTAATTTGTCTTTTCCTTTGTTAGAATGGTCAATGGTGGGTTTAGTGGATGGGGGCTAAGAGACTTGAGGATCGGAATGAATTCTCGAGGGAGAAAGTGGTACTCCTTTTGGAATAGAAAGTGAAAGGATAGGTTTGGATAAAGCACGAGGCTGGATCAACTCTGTGATAATAGGCCATATAAGGCTCAAAGCTTGAGCAAATGACATAGACTATGGAGGAGGTGGCACTAAGGTGCCAGGAGAGTCTGATTGGGTAATAAGTTGTATGAGAGGTGCAACAGCTGGAACCACTATAGCTTCACTCAGAACATAGATATATGGATTCAATTGATTTATGAAATCTTTGATTATCTCCCCACCATATTGAATTTCCTTATCAAAATATTCTTTTTCTCTATGAACTTGTCAAGAAGAGGCATAAAGTCCTTCAATTTTGGAACTTGATCCTTAAAATATATAGTATATGGAGGAAACTTCATATTATATACCAAATATTTAAAGTGACTTGTCATGTTTTTCATGTATAAATCCTCTTGAAGTAATAGTCCACTTTCTATGAGATCTGAGCATTGGCAGTTTCAACACTCTTGGAGTAGAACCTGACCATATCATGAACATGGTCCCTATTTTTCATAATATTTTCAATTTTATCTTGATCTATTCTATCCAAAAAATCTTTAAACTCTTCTCTAATTGCATTCCTCACTACCTAAACATCTGGTGAGTGAGATATAGGCGTTGTTGAGCTAGATTCCCCTTGTACAGTGTCTTTAACATCCTATATCAACTTTGTAAAAGTTGGAACTTGAATGTGGTAACTAATATCCTCAAGTCCTTTTAGGGTTCTACCCATGGTTCTCCAATACTTAGAGGTCAAATTGTTGACAGTGGTAACCAGTCTAGTAAACTGATTTCTCAACTTCTGATTATTTGTCACAATAACATCAATGAGAATAATAAATCCTAGTTCTACTTGATAAATAACAGTGCTAGAGAGAATATTTTCATCACTTTAATTCAATATTAACATGTAAATAGGTATGAAAAAATTATTAATGGTGGAACAAAGTTTTTCTTTGAAACTGCCAAAATCAGCTCTAATGACATAGTCACTAGGAGGGATATGAACCATGAATTATCTTGCAATAGGCACAAACACTTCATAATATGAATCTTCATAGTCCAAATGAAGAGCTACCTAACTAGGATTTCTTTACCATTCATACATTGCATCATTATATAAAGGGGTGAGAGTGTCAAGTCTCACTCTTCCATTTTGAGGTTTCCCCTAAGCATGATCTCTTTTATCTTGAAGCTCCCCTCAACTGGATCTCCTATTACTTTATACTCCCCCTTAGCATGAGATATTCTTCTAGCATAAACCAACTGAGGTACTCAGATTTTTTATCTTTCTCTTCTCTTTGAGCTTCAACAACTACCTCTTCTATAGTTTCAACTACTGAAGAACCAAGAGGGTCTCTAAAGGGATCCTGATTCATAGTACCAGCCAGCTCTACTGTATCATCATGATCATCACTAGGATGATCTGAATCACTATCACTCCCACTTATCTCATCCTCTCCATAATTTTCATCATCTTCTTTACTTCTATCATTATGTTTTTAATTTTTTTTCTTTCTCTTCTCAACTACCAGATCCACTTCCATTTTCTTCTTCATTTTCTTCTATGCCTTAGACACTTTCCCTTGATACTTCTTCTTCTTCTTATTAATCCTATTCAGAACCACTAGACTTGCTCTCATACCCCACACTTCTAGAAACATTTTTATCCTCATAACCACTGTCACCAAGAGTTGGTTCATCATAAGGTAAGGCCATAGGTGGACTAGGATGACCATATGACATTCATCTTGGAGCTTTAGTGGTTTCAGGGTCACTTCTATCATTAATAGGAGATCCTTATTCCCTAAAAGGTGTAGTAGTCTCTTACTCATTATAATAAACATGTTAATAATCTTCTGGTCCTAGACCTGGATCCACTAAATCTCTCTGTCTAATAGGATGGTCCACTAGGTTGAATTTTTCATAAATCTTATCCTCATCAATAAATGGTTCCCTCTTTTAGTTATTACAATGGATTTTCATCCTCTTTCATATCTCCTTACTCAATAAAATTACACTACAAGATGAAATAGTTTCTTCACCTTCATCCACATATCATTTCACTTTTATCATGGCTAAGATCATCCTTAGGTTGAATATGAAATTGGTCTTACATAAGGGCTTAATAATTTCACTGATATGAACTATTAGATATATATATAGGTTCACTAGAACTATTTTCATTAACAAATACAACATGTATACATATTGATGCCTCAAATATGCAAAGTCCCCTTTCCTGGGACAAAGCTGGTACTGAATGAACTTAAACAGTATCCTACTTCCACCATCTAGCTCTATAGAAATAGGCCTCATGTCCTCCTAATTTCTAGTTAGATCCTTTAGAGTTTTCTCATAGAAAAAGATGTCATTGCAGGTGGATAAGTTCCTTGGTAATAATCATACACACCTTCGTGAGGTATTTAAAGGCATTCGGCCCAATTCCTAGATGAAAATGAAATTCTCCTTCCTTTAACTATAGATTAGATCCAACTAAATTCAATTTCTTTCAAATGAAATTCAGCATTCATATAAAAATCGTGGACAAGATTTGTGTATTAAGGCCTCTCATTGTCTGAAAACCATTCCACCCAACATTAGGATTGTAATATCTTCAAAATTTGAGACTTACTCTTGAGAAATCATTTAGTAAGAAATTCCCTCTCAAGAGTTACCACATTGTTCGTAAGGTCTATATTGAATGGATGAAACTTACCTGATTCTCCCTTTTTTTCTTATTAGTTTGTGACTCGTCTCCAGATCCTTCTTCCAGTGGGAAATTCATCCTTTCCATTTTTGAGGGTTTGGTTGAAGGTTGGAAGGTGAAAGGTCGAGGG
The DNA here is from genome assembly GCA_963277665.1 of Viscum album. Taxonomy (NCBI): domain Eukaryota; kingdom Viridiplantae; phylum Streptophyta; class Magnoliopsida; order Santalales; family Viscaceae; genus Viscum; species Viscum album. The sequence goes on along the minus strand of OY728126.1, from coordinate 2,005,395,426 downwards.
TATGGAGAAATGGTAGGATTGTAAGGGTTAAAGTGTGAAGGTAAGTAGTAGAGTGGATAAACATGAATTTATATCATTTAGGGAATTTGAGATCATAAATGTGTGAACATGGTTCAAAGAAATAAATAAAATAGTTTCGTTTTAGTTAAAACATAAAACAGATAAAAAAGCGGGTTCTATTGGTGCTAGAATGACAATATCCGTAGGACACTATATGTTTCCACATGACAGTATTGGCATGACACTATCAGTGTCGAAAAAACATAGTTTCAGTGTTAGCAAGGCCATGTTTCGGTATGACAAATGTGTTGGTGTCGGCAAAACATTTTCTTCAAGACATTTTCAGTGTCGGCATGACATCTACACTTATTCTTTATAGAGTTATCAACATAAGGTCTTTATAAATTAATCATTCCAAATTCATGTTTGATTTAATTCATTCTAATATAGTTTAATGGATATGTCAATATGTTAGCAAGCTGATGTTCAGTTCCAATAAACTCTAGTGTTGTATCACCTTTTTGATAATGATCTCTCAAAAATTGATATCTTACATCAATATAATTTTTTCTTGAATGAGAAATAAAATTATATGAAATGTTAACAACACTAGTGTTATCACATTTTATAGGTACATGTCTGAATTGATATCCATAGTCTAATAAAGTGTGTTTCATCCACAAAATCTGAGCACAAAAACTACCAAGAGCTATTTATTTAGCTTCAACAATAGATAATGAAACAGAATTTTTCTTTTTTACTACACCATGAAACTAGAGACTTTCCCAAAAAGTGAAATATTCCAGAGGTTCTCTCTCAATATAACATAAAAGCACCAAAATAATCATTAGAATAAATCACTAAATCAAATGGATATCCTCTAAGATAGAATAATCCTATGTTATAAGTAAATTTAAGGTATTTAAAAATTATTTTAACAAAATATAGATGAGATTATTTAGGTTTATCTTGATAATGGACCCACATACACACACTAAACATAATTTCATGCCTACTAGCGGTTAAGTAGAGTAAACTTCCAATCATTCCTCTATAAGTGGTTTGATCAACAGCTCTACAATTTTTATCAAGATCCAACTTACATGTGGTACTCATTGGATTATCACTACCTTTTGTACAATCAAATCCAAACCTTTTTAAAATATCTTTATTATTACTTTTATTTAAAATAATACCTTCTTTATTTAGAAATATTTTAAATCCAAGAAAATGTTTGAGTTCTCCCATTAAACTCATTTCAAATTCACTTTCATCATTTTTTAAAACATCAACACATAAATAATTTGTAGAAGATCTAAAAATAATTTCATCTATATAAATTTAACTACTAATACATATTTAGAAATTCATTTTATAAATAGAGTAGGATTGGCTATACCTTTTGTAAAACATTTTGGAAATAATAAAACTGCTTATTTTGTCATACCAAACTCTTGGAGCTTATTTTAAACCATATAAATCCTTTGTTAATTGAAAAACATGATTTGGAAAATGATGGTTTTTAAAACTAGGGGGTTGTTCAACAAAAACATCTTCAACTATATACCCATTTAGGAATTCACTCATAATATACATTTGATAAAACATGAAATTTAGATGTGATTTATATACAAGAAATATTATAATGGCATCAAGTCTAGAAACTGATGAAAAAGTTTCCTCATAGTCAATCCCTTCTTTTTAACAATAACCTTGTGAAACTAATATAGCTTTATTTCTCACAATATTACCAGCTTCATCTAATATATTTCTAAACATCCATTTAGTTCCTATGGCCAATATATATTTGGGTATGTTTACAAATTTCAAGTCATTCTTTCTTTTAAACTAGTCTAGTTCTTCTTGCATATCCATTACCCAAAATTAATCATTGATTATATCATTGATGTTCTTAGGTTCGATTTTTGATAAGAAAGCTTGATTTTCATCTTGATTTATAAGATAAGATCGAGTTTTTTTAACTTTATCTAGGTCTCCAACTATAGCATCAAATGGTTGATAAGAGTTCTTATGGGTCTAAATAAATAAGGGATAGTAATTTCAACTCCTTAAAAAGGTTCGGGTTCATCATGACTAGATAATGGATAATTTACAGAACTAGAATATTTAACAGATTATTTAAAAATAGGTTTAGAATATTTTTCATTTATTTCCAGAATTGACATCTCATTCTCAAGATTTTCTAGGGAGTTCTTAGATTCATGTGGATATGTTTCATCAAATTTGACATGTACATATTCTTCTACGCACTTAGTTCTTTTATTTAAGACTATAGGATTTACTAGAGACTGGATTACCTAGAATGATTTATTCATTACTTTTGGATGCAAACTTGTCAAGATTTTCCTTTGTATTAAGGATATCGACTTTGAAACCAAATACATTAATGTAATTAACCTTGGGTTTCATATTATTCCACATCACATAGGGGGTTTTATTATGAACTGGTTTGATTAAGACTCTATTAATAATATAAAAAGTTGTATTGATAACATCGGCCAAAAAATAGATAGGTATTTCATAATCATTAATCATAGTCCGAGCTATCTCTTATAAGGTTATATTTCTTCTTTCTACATTACCATTCTATTGGGGTGTCCTATGAGCAGATAAGTTATGACTATAGCCATTTTTTGAGAAAAAATATTCAAATTCATGGTTTTCAAACTCATGGCCATGGTCACTTCTTATGGTTTTAATTCTAAGACCACTTAGGTTTCCGATTGTTCTAGTATACTTGGTGAAATGAGAAAAAGATTCACTTTTTTGAGAAATAATGAAAGTCCAAGTATATCTAGAATGTTCATCTACTAGAACATAGACATAGTGCTTCCCATTTAGACATAAAACTCTAGATGGTCCAAAAAATCCCTGTGAACCAACTCAAGAGGTAAAGGAATTGCAACTTCTTTCTTTGGATTGAAAGATATTTTATGTTGTTTACCATTTTGACAAGTATTTCAAACTTTTCCATTTGGAAACTCATGTTCGGGTAAATCATTAACTAATCCTTTCCTGGAATGATTTCTAAGTGAATGAATATTACAATGTTATAATCATCTATTCTAGATCCAAGAATCATTATGAAAGGCACGTAATCATGAAACATTTTTAGAAACTAACAAATATAAGTTTAAAGCATAAACATTTTCATTTCTAAAAGAAGTAAATACTAACTCATTTTTAGAGTTAAAAATATTTCATGTGTTATTTTCAAATTTAACATTAATACCATCAACACACAACTGAGAGATATTGAGTAGATTATAGTTTAATCCATGAACAAAAATTACTTTAGAAATTAAAACTAAATTATAGTTACCAACCTAGCCAAGGACAATGATTTTTCCTTTAGAATTGTCACCAAAGCTGATAAGACCAACATCTATCTTTATCAGATTCTTGAAGCATGAATAATATTATGTCATGTGTCTTGAACATCCATTGTCCAAGTACCATGGACTTCTCTAGGTTCTATTTAAGAACATTTCCAATACAAACATATTAGACAAGAAAAGATTTGGGTACCCATATTTTTTGGGTCCAGTAATATTAGTAATAAGAGATTTTGGAACCCACATTTTTTTCATGGGTTTCATATACACGGTTTGTAATGTATTTTAAAAATAGACATTATTTGTGCCAGAAAAACAATAACTAGTAGAATATGTTTTATATCTAGAACTTGAATAATATTTTCCAGAACTATATATAAAACTATATTTTCTATATTTAGATACAAAGTTGGTTTTAAAAAAATTTATTTTACCGGGTTGATATCCAATACAACTAGTGTATTTGGGTGTAACTTGTTTACCATGAATTTGAATCAATATATCTTTTCCATTGGTAAGATTTTTTAAATCATTTTTTCAATTTTTAGATATAAAATTTAAGATTATTGTTTTCTGTAATAAATTTAGTATTTTTCCCTTTCTATGATAAGCTCATATTTAACAGTATAGCTAAGATCATGTCGGTTCTCTAAAGATTTATATTTATATTTTAATTCATTACATCAATCATAAAGCATTTGGAAATATTCAAAAATTTCCTCATTAGTCATATTTTTATAATCACTTTCATCTAATGAATAATAATAATTATTTACAGGAGACTCAATGGTCTCCTCAGATGTGTCTGTCATGAAACACATGTTTTCCTTGTAACCTTTCTCATCATGTGATGATTCTGATTCACATGATCTATCATCACGAGCATTCTTGGTGGCCTTCATTTTCTTCTCATATATTTTATCTTTGTTATAATATTTATTTTCATATTTTAACTTAGGATAGTTATCCTTTACATGTTATCTCCTCTAACATTCATAAAAAACTATTTCATTTGAGTTATCCTTTCATTTCCAATCATTTTTTATAGTTTCCCTTATTATCATATTTTCCTTTGTAGCATGGAATCCTAAAGAATTTATTCCTTCTCTAAAAATTCTTAAACCTTTTGGATAACTGATCTATTTCCACATCACTGTCTGATGGTGAATATTTATTACTTGTACTGTCAGAATGAGTTTAAATCATTTCCTATTCTTTATTTTTCGAAGTAGTGGTTTTGAATGCCACTGACTTTCTCTTTGGATCATTATCATATTCCTTTTGGACTTTTAATTCTTCCTCATACACCATCAACTTACCTATCAGATTCTTGACGGCCATCTTACTGATATCATAGGATTCTTTAATTGATATTGAGGTTCCTATCCATCTGTTTAGTAGACATCTGATAATTCTCATGATTTTCTCCTTAGCAGTAACTTCCTTTCCTAGAGAAATCATAGTATTTACAATTTCATTGAACCTAAGATATATATACGAAATAGGTTCAGCAGGATTCATTTTAAAGTTATCATATTTAATAGTATATATTTTTAGTATCATTTCTTTGACATTAGTGGTTCCTTAATGCGAAACAGTTAGAGTATCCCAAATTTCATGGGATGTTTTACATTCAGAAATAATATTTAATTATTCATCTACTAAAGAATAATATAAGGAATTCATAGATTTCTGGCTATTATTATAATAATTCTTGGTTGGTTTATCATAAATATTTCAGGCAATATTAATAATCTTATATTCAACAACAGTGGAATAACAAATTTCAAAACCCATACTCTCTATGTGAATTTTCATCTTAATTTTCCATTGGGAATAATTAGTTCCATTGAAAAAGGGAGGTTTGTTGGTAGCAGAACCTTTCAATCTATTATACATAATAAAGGATAAAGACTAGAGTTTAAAGAACTAAAAATTTAGAACTAACAGAAATTTTGGGATCATTAAAACACAACTAAAATTAGAGTTGAAAAGATTTAAAAATATTAGTTTTAAAAAAACCTTTGATACCTAATGTTGGTTATAGAAGGAAACTTTATAGGGGGTTAATTGAGTTCCTATAAAAAATTATATTTAAAATTATATTGGAAATAATCCCCTAATTTAAAATCAACATAGGCCAGTTAATTAAAGTACTATATTTATAATAGTATGACTATTCAATTAATTTCCCAGAAGATTAGTTAATTCTCATTTATTTAAATATGAGATATTGATACAACTTTTAAAACTAATTTACTATGAAAAAATAGTTATAAATAATATCCAATATTAACTATCAAAGTAAAACATAGTTTTCTGAAATCTGAGTTAAAATAGAGTAAACTAAATTTGAGAAACACAACGGATTAAAATAATTGGTTCAGTATCAAGATGATACTCAATCCACTCCAATTGGTGATCACCTTCCTCCACAAAATAAATATATATAAATCTTTGATCCACATCCTATATTGGGGATTACAAAAACAGTATACAAAATATCCAGGTCACAAGACCGCTACCATAGTTCTACGTGGGAATATAAACGTTCAGGTCACACAGGACCGCTACCACAATTATACATGGGATATAATAGGTGTAAAAATATGTTTTTGTGAGGATATCTTGTTTCCTCCAGTTAAGTATAAGAGATGATGTGTGTTTAATAGAAAGATAAACACACTTCTCAAAATGTAGAAAAAATGCACACAACATAGTAGGAAATAAAAAGATATAGTTTAGAATGCTTTAAGTGTTGTGAAATGCGGCTCTAGACTCTTTATATGTAGCAGATGTAATGATTGAGTCTACTTATGTAAATAGACACTGAAAAAGAGTGTCGGGCAGCTTTGTGTTCTGGTTTCTAGGAAGATGAATTTTTATTCCTTTGGTTCTGTTTTGATTGATACATGGATGTTGGAACTTTGGTGCACATTGGGATCTTATTTGTGTTTAGTCAGCAAGAATATGAATTACTCATATTTCTTCTTCCTTTTGTTAACAGGTTTAGTATGGGTTCTCATGTGAGTCCTCTACTATATGTAAATTTCACTCTATTAGCTCTCATTCTCTCCTATTATATATTCAATATCCTGACAATAAGCATGATTTTGGGTAGGTTGTGTACCTCCAACTTCTGACATCCCAATTATTGACTACAAAAATCATTAATTTAATCAGTATCATTAAAAAACTAAAATATGATTGTTAGAGATAATTTTGAATAAAAGAAAATTTAAACAGTCTGTTAGTGACTCCTCTATTAGTGAGACATTTTATCAGTGAATTCTTCTATCAGTGATTCTTTATTTTGGTATCGGTGACTCATTCTATCGACGAGTCATTCTATCAGTACATTCATGCGTCGGTGACTCAATGTGTTGGTGACTCATTTTTTTGGTGAGTCATTCATTCTATCGGTGTATCATTTGTATTTTCAATGAGTCATATATTAGTGAGTTAGATTGAACTTTCGGTGTGACATTCACTCTTTCGATGTCTCAGTTGAGGTATTGGTGAGACATTTGTTCTATCAGTGAGACATTTTCACTATTGGTGAGTTTTTTATTAGTGAGTCAAACTTAACTGTCGGTGAGTCATTTTTTATGTCAGTGTCAGTGACTCATAGTTAGCAAATTTTCAGTTTCAACTGAATTATAACATGAATATACATAGAATGTTTTAAATACATATATTATCATAGATAATTATAATTAAACATATTTAAACCTAAAGAAACATGATTGAAACGATTATACAAGATTTGAAATTATTTGTGACTATTAAACCCATTAAAACCAGAGAGGAGCCAACAATATCCTTCACAGATTATCTATGTTCCCATGTAGAGAACCCTAGATCAGTCTAATAAAATCAGATCAAGTTTTTATGTTCCTTATTATATGTTTCTTGGATCCATTAAGAGGAAGGAGGAATTATATTATACTGCAAACATTGAGTATTTTCTTACATCTTCTATACTTTTGAGATTGGTGGTCTAGAACAACTCCCTAAATTTCTATTTTGATTCTTATAGTATGTTCAATAATTGAAATAATGCAATCATGCCATGTGCACAACCAAAATAATTGGATAGTTCACTATTTAAATAATTTCACATGCTTAGACCTCCCAATGTATCTCATTGGGACTATTGGAATTGAGACCAAACTTGAATCTAACTGATAGGTGAGCCTGCCCTTGAACTTGTGATGAACTAGTAGCATTTTTTAATGTGAATTTTTTATAATAAGTTAATTATGGTAATTGGTAATTTTTAATGTCATATTTGGAATGAATTATGTGTTCCCATGTGTTATATTATCTTAGATTATTGTCTTGTTATGATTTTAGGTTATGATGAAATGATTATATAAAGGTATTATGCTCGGTTATGATGAAATTCATATGTAAAGGGCTTGTGTGATGTTATGCTAAAATTATTATAGAAAGGGCTTGCATCCAGTCATGTTGAAATTCTTATAAAAAGGGCTTCAGACTAGTTATGATGAAATTTCTATATAATGGGGTCATACCCAATTATGATGAAATTCCTATATAAAGGTATTGCACCGGATTGTGATGATATTATTATATAAAGGGTTTGTAGCTAGTATTGTTGAAATTATTATAAAGTGGATTGTTCCTGGACATGCTATAATGATTATAGGGTATTACCCAGTTCACCTGAAATGATTTTTGGATTAAACACTAGGGAGTTATAACTATGGTTGGCATGGTTCTGTGAAAATCTTAGAGATATCAGGAAACATCTCAATGTATGTTTTTCTTACCCCAAGTCTCACTCTAGAACACGGGAGTCAGAGGGTTTATTTTATTATTTTTATTAATTTATTAAATTAGTACCCCTAATTATCAAATTCTTGCATGCACTATATATTAAAACTAGATAGTTTAGACACTATGGATTTCAGTCTACTGAGTTATACTCATACCCCATTGGGGCCATCATTTGGTACCTAGGAAGATTTAATAGATGTAGTTTTGGGAAAGTAAAAAAGGGGACTTGTATTGATTGATTTCATACTAGATGGGTTGGGTTTTAGATATGTGACTGAATTGGGTTTTGGGGTCATGTTTTTTGTTTCTTTTATTATATCTATTTATTCATATGATTGTATGAATTTCATTATTTCGTTTAGTTACATTCAACATATCATTACATGATTAATTTTATTTGGATTTTTTAGCATGTTACTTATTCGTCTTGAGCTTCTTGTTTTATTATTTATATTTTTTATACTCCTCTATTTTTATTTACACTATTATTCAAACTCTATTCTACGGGGCATATTCTCTCCACTACATTTTATACACCATCGCTTCTAGTCTGTGGCCTCTAGCATATAGGGAGACATGTCTATGATCACCTAGTCAACCCAGCTTTATCACATAAGGGAGTAATAGGATAGGGGAATTACACTCTATCCTCAATAAAGTGTCTCAAGTAATTCATTTAATGAGGACACATCAAGAGGAGATCAAAATTCTCAATATATTTATTACTTACTCTTTAACTTCCTTTCTTTATCCTTCTCATCCACCCTCCTCTAAACCCAATCAAACCATATATACATGTATTTATTTATTTATTTATTTATTTATTTAAATAAATAATTTTAAATAATATACTAAAATGTTATTATATTTATGGTATAAAAATTATTTATTCCCCACTCATTCATTCAATAAAATGAAAAACTTCGCTAATGTGTGTGTCAGACTATCACCCCCATAAACAACACATTTCATTTTTCATCACCACTTTTCATGGATGGTAATATAATTGGATTTAGTGAATATATTTGTTAATGATTTCAAGATTTATATTCTATAAATATAAATTAGGAATTCTATAAGTAATATTATTAATAATCGATCACTGTAAAACTAACTTCCAAAAATAAACATACCAAGAGTAAAAGCGATTTATTCGTAAGTGGTAACTTTTTTTCATTTACCTTCTTCTTATAAATCTTAAAAATTATGAATCTTCAAATTAATAACATCTAAATAAATTCATTATTCTTTTTTTGTAATTCTATTATAACAAAATAATCTATTCTATAGCCATACTCACACATAGATTTTATCATGTCTAAGTTGGGTCGGTTTAACCACCTATATGAACAATGCCATAAATTTATATCAAGGATGGGTTTAGAAAATTAATATTTGATATTAATGAGTAAATAATTATTTTTATTTTCTTTTTAATGATAATATAAACCTTTAACTATTTAATTTAGACATCATTCATTCATTATTAATTACCAAAACAATATTGTTGCCGACTTTTTTGTCAAAAATAATAACTAAAATATTTAAGAAATGTAATTATAAGATTTTAAAAAATTATAAAACATCAATTTCAATACCTTTTACTATTTTATAATGATTAAATTTTGTAGAATAATGAATAAAAATGTTGCTATTATGAAACTAGTTCAAAACGACCAAGATTACACACACCCTATATTGAAAATAGATAATAACTAACTGATATACATGTAGAGAATGATTATTAATAAATTTCATAAAATGTTCTAGATATGAATAAGGTTGTGAAATTGAATATTAATGTAGTTATGTTTCTTATACAATAGGTTTTAATTAATTCTGCTAAATAGATAAATATGGTAAGGGTTTTCTTGGTCTCAATTTATATTTATTGAGATATATTACATGTTACGCACCATGTTTCCTTTATATGGTTTTTTATTCATTTATTATCCCATAAATATTATATAATTTATTGTATTTGAATTTATGGGATATACTAATCCAAATAAATCTTTTTAGTCAAATTTATTTTGACCCAAGTGTTGCCTCAGTCATAATAGTTTTTGTAACTCAATTTTCATTCATTGAGTTATGATCATTATCTTGAACTTATTTCTCATAAGTCAGTTACATTCTTCCATTTTACTGTATTATGCAGTATTAAATATTTTTTTTCATTTTTACCACATAATCCCCTTTTAAAATATTTCATGCTTCATGAAGTGTGTTTCTCATAAGGGATATCGATAAATGAAGACTCCTTTTGTGAATTATAATGTTTCATATTGAACATTGATTTTCCATTTTTGGGTTCTCCCACCCTAAGATTTTATTATATGGTACATTCTCTTCCTCTCTGTGGATAATGAACATTTAATAAAAATAATTTACCTTGATGAATCTCTTCCCCAAAAATTATGTCATTGTTAAGAATTATTTACAGCCTCTTTAATGATGTTTTCATTACCTTATCCATATTTTCCTTTCCTTCTAATAGTATCCTTTAAAATTTGAATCCTAATTATGTGTTATCTCATGTGACCTATATATTTTTCTTCACCTATTTTGAAAACAAATATTTTACCCATTTTATGATGTGGGTTTTCAATAAATGTACTTTAAAAATATCAAAATGTTTTTCCTTTCATGGTCAATTAATTTTTCTTTCAGACCACATTTCCTTGTATATATTTATGTCTTTTTCAGGTATTCATTATTATAGATTCTTTTTGAAATAATTTTTTTCAAAATATTTACTTAAAAATTTCAAAAGTGACTATTTAAAGTGACTTGTAACTTCATCTTTATGATAATGTTGAAAATGTTTTCTAAAAACTCTATAACATTTTTACTTATATTTTCATTTTCATATTCAAAATAATTTAACCTATTAGACTTATTTTTCATAAAATTCCCTATATTTTATGTTATGATATTTATATTTTAGGGTAATTTAAATCATAGTATTAAAAAATCTAATTCCTGATCTCTTATTGTGTGGTGCAGTTCTAAGTATTCTTCTTTCAAGGGTGTTTTCCATCTATGTCAACATACTTTTACGTTTATTTTATTACTTTAGGGAAATAATATTCTGAAATCATCCAAATTATTTCTCTATATGGATTATAATAATATGGTTTTATTTATATATTGATGGATATTTTTATATTTTTTATATTTTCCAGCTCTATACAGATGATTATTGACTGTTAAGGTCGGTGGATTATGCATAGGTAGTCTGTATAATTTCTATTCCAATATGGGTGATTATTATAAAAGTTAATTATATATTGTTTATTAATTTTCTCATATGATGAATTAATTGAAAATATTTAGTTATGGGTTGTACCAGGTTATAGAGTTCCTTTTGATGCATTAATAGGTATCATAAGAGAAACTAGATTCTGTATTTTAGTATATGTTTTCTTAGAACAAAATATTATCTAGACACAGTACCTTCATGGTAAGAACATAATGTATAAGATAATGATGTCTTCGCTTGGATCATGGAATTAGTTGTTATATATTATAAATTTTATCATTATGGGACCAGTTATTATTATCCATGAGATATTTTCATTTCCATTGTTTTTCATGGATATGTTATGCTTAATTCTATTATGAAATTATTTTTTGTTATTTATTCATGTCTTATTAATTTATTCTCATCTTATACTCAATTATGATATCATATTTATATCACCTAGGATTACCCTTACACATCATTTGATCTCACCCTTCTTATGTTTCCATTTCCCCAGGTTATGAAGAAAAGGGTAACACATGATATGTCGAGAATATAATATCATGTGCAGAGAATTTTTGGGACATGTTGAAAACTTATTAATGATTAAGCAGTTTCTTATATAGTGGGTAAAATTTCCTTTATTATATGTGGGTTCTATTAGTATATTATTTTTATTCATTATCTTAATATAAAAACCTAAAATGTATTGGTAATGTGTATAATAATTTTTGTTTCTTTAAGTCATTTAATTATGGGGTACTTATATTTGGGAATCTATTGTTGGTATCAAATCCAATATGTAAATTATGTGTTTTTGACACTGGATCTTAGAGTGAAGGTCTGGGGAACTATAGTTAGTATTATAGTAGGGTTTAGATAAATTTATAAATTATCATGTTAACATTTAATGATGTGAATTTCATTCAGTAGTGATAAGTTAATCTTTATCATAATTTCAGATGAATAGATAAACATTTAGGATACCTGAGGTAATATTGAATATTTTATGGATTTGGATAAGAAAACATTAATGAAAACACTGGGGATAATTTTATGGGATCGGTCTAAGTGGTGATTATAAGGAATAAGTCTAATAATATGATAAAATCCTCAAGTTTTGGTGAAATATATATTGTGTAGTTCTCCAATAAATTACATAACTATCTATATATTGGACACTGTATGAGGTTTTGGAACAGATTTACCTAGGGGTAATCACCCTGAAAGGGTTGGTTGGGTATCAACTCAATCTTCACTCTGATGTATGATGAGTATGTCAAAGACTACACACCTGGCTAGAAACTCAAGAGGGATATTCTTTGTCTAATCACATTATCTTTACAATACATTGTGAAAGATTTATCTTGTTTAGGGATTAGGTTAAGGGATTGAGATAACCCAACATAAGGAAACCTATATTGAGTTGAGAGTGATTTAGGTTGAAATAAAAGTAATTTCAAAGAGTTATATATTCTAAGGTTTAATTAGTCATGTAATTATATTACAATAATTAACTTATAGTTCATCACTAACATTAACTCTTTTTGGTTTTTTTAATGGTTCAATCCTGAAAGAACCATGTTAACAATTGATGCCATGGAAAATGTGTAGATTTTCCCAATGAGAAATATAATGGGATAAGATATATGGTGATAAATATTTTGGTTATGCCTAATAATCTTTTATGAATTATAATTAAAAATGGGAAATTAGTTGAGTTTCCAGACACACCAAAGAAGAGAAGGAGAGTGTCTCATGAAATTGTAGGCGACAATGATGATTAAAAAAATAAGATTAAATTTATTACATGTCAAAAATTGGTAAAACGAACCAAGGGAAAATCCTTCAATGAAATGGAATATGTTTTATGTAAAGTAAAAGATTGCATAGAGTAACAAGATGAAATGGAAAGACAAATAAATTTGTTTACATGATATGAAAAAAATATTTATTTTTTATTCATACCTAATATATTAATGTATCACCTCATTTGGAATTATCTTTTCTATGTTTTATAAGAATGGTCATTTATATTCTTAGTGATAAAATAATTATCATGGGTAAATTATAATCAATATTAATAAGTGTTAAAATGATTAATCGAATGTGGATCAAATGTTAATAAATAAATTTGACACATATACCTTCTTGAATACCTTAGTTAGGTTATAACTTCAAAAATACATTCCATACCAATATTTCCCCACCTAACACACCTGAATATTAATAAATTCAATTCTTACCCCTTACCTATAATTTTTTCCAATTATTTTTCCCTATTATTCATATATAAAATAATCTCACTTCCACCAACATAAATACACACATATAGATTGTAATTAAAATAAAAATATTTCAAATATAATTCTTGTAGAACCTCTGTACATGTTTGAAAGTCCAATTTATCAACAAATTATATCAAGTCCTTCACTTCCAAATGATCCTTCAAGAGAATATCCAAATTATCAACGTAAGTATTACTTAAACTGTAAGTAAATTTTTTATCCTTCACATCAACACTCTTAATAACCCATTATAAACACATGTATATATAGTAAAAAAAGAAAAAATAATATACTAAAATTTTATTATATTTATGGTATAACCATTATTCATTCCCCTCTCATTCAATCAATAAAATGAAAATGTTTCTCATGTGTGTGTGTGTGGACTACCTCCTCCATAAACAAGAAGTTTAATTTTTCATCGCCACTTTTAAATATTGGTCCTATAAATGGGTTTAGTGAATATATATGTTATTTATTTTCAGATTTATATTATATAAATATAAATTTTTAATTATATAATTAATATTACCAATAAGCGGTCATTGTAAAACTAATCCCCAAAAATGAACATACCAAGATGGGAAATTATTTATTTATAAGGGACAACTTATTTTTCATATACCTTATTATTTTAAATCCAACAAATTATTATCTATCACCTTAATAAAAACTACATAATTTCATTATACTTTTGTGATAATGATATTATAAAAAATTAATATCTTCCGTAGTCATACTCACACATAGAATGTAGCATGTTCTTGTGGGGTCGATTTAACCACCTACACAAACAATGCTATAAAGTTATATCAAGGATGGATTTGGAAACATAATATTGTATATAATAATTAAATAATGAGTTGTTTTTGGAATGGTAATATAAACATTTAACTTATTAATTAAATCAACGTCGTTTGTTTACTATAGATTACCAAAACAAGCTCATCACCGACTTCATTATCACAAATAATAATGAAAGTAATTAAGAAATGAAATTATAACATTATAAATAATTATATAACATTCATTTTTGTTCCTTTTATGGTCTAGGAATGATGAAAATTGGGAGAATAATAAAGAACAACATTGCTAATGCGAAACTAGTTTAAAATGATCATGATTACTCACACCCAATATTGAAAATATATAATAACTAACTGACATACATGTAGAGAATGATTATTAATGATGTTTATAAAAGTTTATAGATATAAATATTCTTATAAAGTTTAATATTAATATAGTTATGTTTTTTAATAAGATTTTGGAGTGAATTTGACTAAATGGGGAAACAAGGTAAGGGTTTTCTTGGTCTTGATTCTGACTCATTGATACATATTACATGTTATGGACCATGTTACCTTTGTATGGTGTTCTATTGATTTATTATCCCATGAATTTTATATAATTTTTTGCCTTGTAATTTTTGGGATATACTAATCCAAATCATGTTCATTTCTTCATATCGATTTTGAATCATGTGTTACCTCAATCGTAAGAGTTTTTTTTGTAACTCAATTTTCATTCATTGAGCTATGATCATCCTCTTGAACTTATTTCACATAATTTGGGTATATTCTTCCCATTGACTATATTATGTGGCATTCTCTCATTATTTTATGTTTTCCCACATAAACCCATTTTCAAATATTTCATTCCTCATGAAGCATGTTTCCTATAAGGGATATTGATAACTCAAATCCACTTTCTTTGAGATATGATATTTCATCTTGAACTATGATTTCTAATACTTGGGTCCTCCCACCCTAAGTTTTTATTATATGGTACATTACCTTATTCACTAGGGATAATGAAATTTTAATCAAAATATTTTACCTTGATGAATCTATTAACCAAAAATTATATAATTGTTAACAATAATTCTCATCCTCTCTAATGATGGTTTCCCCTCTTTGTTGATATTTTCCTTTATCTCTAATGTTAACCTTTATAATTGGAAACCTAATTTTGTTTTTTCCCTTGTGAACTCTATAATTATATTTTGCTCTTTTAAAATGGATGTTTTTTACTCTTTTATGATGTAGGTTTTCAATAAATGTACTTTAAAAAATAATAATGTTTTCCTTTCACGATCAAATGTTTTGACTTTTAGGCCACATTTACTTCGATACTTTTATCTATTTTTCAAGGATCCATTATATTTGATTATTTAAAAATGTAATTTTTTTTCAAAATTATCACTTCAGCTTTTAGAAAATAACTTTTTAATGTGACACACAACTTTGTCTTTATGATAATATTGAAAATTCGTTCTAAAAATTTTATTAGGTTTTCACTTCAATTTTTGTTTTCATATTTAAAAGGATTTAGTCTAATATAATTATATTTAATGAAATACCCTCAATTTTATAATATGAATTTTATATTTTAGAGGGATTTAACTCATTTTATTAAATAATCCAATTATTTATCCCTTCTTGTGTCGTGTCATTTGATGCATTCTTCTTTCAATGGTGATTTCCAACAATGTCAACGTCCTTCCAAGTTTATTTTGTAATTTTTGGGATATACTATTTTGAACCCTTCCAATTTATTTTTATAGATGGATTATGATCATGTGATTCCATTAATATACTGGGGAAAGTTTTGATGTTATTTATATTTTTTAGCTCCATACAAATTATTATTGACTGCTAAGGTAAGTGGATTATGTATTGACATCCCATATATTTATTATTACAATACATATGATTATTAGAAAAGTTGATTATATATTTTTTATTCATTTTCTAATATGATAAATGCATTAGAATTAATAAGATATGGGTAGATTTTGGTTATATATAGCCTCTCAATGCATCTATAGGTCATATAAGACAAACTAGCTTGGGTTTTTTAGTGTATTCCTGCCCATAATAAAATATTTCCTAGACATAAGGTCTTGACTATAAAATCATGATGTATAAGATCATGACATCTTGACTTAGGGAATGGAATTAGTTGTCATAAATTATGCATTTCATCACTAAGGAACCGTTTATTATTGTTAATGATATCTTTTAATTTCCATTGTTATCCATGGATGTGGTATTATAGTTTTTTATCTTTTCCTAGCATATTATATATGCCCAACATATGCTCACTTGTGATCTAAGATTGTTACTTAGTGTTTGAGTTCACCCCTTTTTATGTTTTCATTTCCCAAGGTTATGAAGAAAAGTATTACACAAGATATGAAAAGAAGAAAATATCATGTATGGATAATTTTTGGGATATATTGAAGACTTATTGGGGATTAAGTAGTTTCTTATATAGTGATAAAAAATTCTTCTTGTAGACATGGTCTCTATTAGTTTACAATTTATCCTATTTCTCTATATTTGTAAAGATAAAATATATTAAAAATATAATTCAATATATTTTTTCTTTAATCCATTTAATTATGGGATAGTTATGTATGATAATATATAGTTGGTATCAAATCCAATATATAAGGTATGTGTTTTCAGCATCAGATCTGGGACATCACATCTGGGACACTACACTATGGTAGTTGAGTTCATGGAGTATTGTGTTGTGAGTTTCCAAAAACAAATTAAGATGAAGAATTGAATGCTAGTTAGAGATATAAAGGCTCAGCTTCATGAGTAGTTTCTGAATACATTGAGATATTCAAAGTCGGTTTGTGCTGAGGAAGTGGATCTCATATTATTTCACTACACCAAAATTTGTATTTAATAGTGTTTTTTTCATTTAGCGGCAGTTTTCAAATATTGTCGTTAAATCGTGTGTCGGGAAATAATTAGCGGTGGTTTTTTAAAACCACCATAGAATGATCTAGGGTCAGTATTTTAGTGACGGTTTAAACCGTCGCTAAATCGTTTATATATATATATATATATTTTTTATTATTATTATTATTTTATTTATTTGTTTTTTATTTGTTTTTAGTTGTTTTTATTTTTTTATTTTCGTAATTTATTAATATATTAATATATTAATTTATTTCTTTATTTATTTATTTTTACGATGCTCATGCTCATCTCCATGCACAAGTCCATGTCCATGCACATGGTCATACCATATATAGAAATTCTGCGTTGGGTGATATTTGAACCGCTTACCTCTTGCTTATTCTCCAAATACTTTACCACTCCAACAGGCTCTTCATGTGGTCAATAAATCAAATTTAATATTTTTGTGTGTGAGTGTGTCTATATATATTAATTAGAAAAATAAATATTACATAACAAATACATACACACTAAATAACTATTAATCAATAATCACTAACTAATAATTAATAATTACTAATTACTAATTACTAATTACTAATTAATAAATATAATATAAATGAATAATAAATAGATAAATGTATAATATAGAAATAAATGGTAAATAATAAATAGTAAATAATAAATAATAAATAATAAATAGTAATTAGTAATTAGTAATTAGTAAATATTAAATATTAAATAGTAACTAGTAACATGTAAATAATAAATACTTAATATATAATTTATATAATATATAACATATAATATATAATATATAATATATAATATATAATTCAAAATATATTATATATAATTCATAATACATAATATATAATATATAACATATAATATATAATATATAATATATAACACATAATAAATAATATATAATATATAATGTATAATATATAATATATAATAAAAAATATATAATATATAATATATAACATATAATACATAAGTAATGTATAAATAATAAATAAATTAAAAATAATTTAATATAGGATAAATAAATAACAAATAAATAAATAATAGATAAATAAATAAATAATAATTAAATAATAATTGATAATTAACACTAAATAGTAAATAATAAACAATAAATAATAAGTAATAAGTAATTAATAATTAATCAATAATAATTATTAATTTATCATTAAGAATTAAGAATTCATAATTAATAATTAATATTTATAAATTTATAAATTATTAATAAATTATAAAGAAATTATTAATAACAAAATAAATAATAATTGATAAATAATGAATATTCAATAAATAAATAATAAATTAATTAATTAATAATAAATTAATAATAAATTAATATTTACTAAATTAAAAATGAATTAATAAATAATACATAAAAAATAATAAAGAATAAAAAATATAGAAATATATAAATTGATTAAATATATTTAGTAATTAATAATTAATAATAACTAATAATTGATAATTGATATTTAATATTTAATAATTATTAATTAATATTTAATATTTAATATTTAGTATTCAATATTAAATATTTAAGAAATAATTAATAATTAATTAGTAATTAGTAATTAATAATTAACTAATTAATAATTAGTATTTAATTAATTAATAATGAAGAAAGAATAAATAAATAATTAATAAATAATAAATGAATAATAAACTAATAATTAATAATTAATTAATGATAAATTAAAATTAAATTAATAATTAATGTGTACATAATAACTAAATGATAAATAAATAAATAAATACATATTAAATATTAAATAAATAAATAAATTTATAAATAAATAATAAATAGAAAAATAATATATAAATAAATATTAATTAATTAATTAATTAATTAATTCATACTAAATAAATATTAAATAAATAAATAAATAACAATTAATTTATTAATTTATAAATTTATTAATTATATAAATCATAAAATGTTAAAAACCACTTAAAACCCTAAAAATACTAAAATGACCATAAGTTTTGATCCGAGACTCTTTTTTCTATGCCACAACCAGTCAAATCGAATATCATGAAATGATCTTTAATGTGATATATGGTACATGCTGAATGGACACTTGGATCGAAGGTAATAACCATTTGAATCTTTAAAAAATCGCGGTCTGCAACTAAAACCTATGTTTCAGGGGTCTTCTTGGCCTTTCTAGTATAATAAAAAGGGGTAAAATACTTAAAAAGTTGGTACCAGACCTAAATGGAATAGAGCTCGTCACATGCTTCAATTTAATATGTGTTAGATCCCAAACAGACACTCGGATTAAAAGTTATGTTCGTTTGAAGTTCAAGATCGGTTTTAAAATTTTAAAATTTGAATATATTTTTTTCATTCATTATCACATGATTAAAATCTCGCTTGGTTTTAACTCATTTGATAAGCTTTTATTTTACTGGTTGTGGGGCTTAAAGGGACTCTTGGATCAGAAGTTACAGTCATTTGATGTTGAAATCTAGTTTTTTAATTATTGAAGAGTTTTTTTAGTTTAAAAATATTATTAACTAATAATTATAAATATTTATAAATTGACACATTATAAATAATTAAAATTATAAATAATAAGCTATATTTTATTATAAATAATAAATAAATAATAAATAAATAAATATTTTTAAAAAAAATCTTCAATTTCATGACGGCTTTGAAAAAACCGCCGCTAAAAAATTTAATTTTTTTTTGAAGAAATTATAAAACATTTATAAAAAATATTTTAAATACATTTAGCATTTGTTTTTTAGTGGTGGTTTTCCAAACTGCCGCTAAATTTTTAACCGAAAAAAATTTAGCGGTGGTTTTCAAAACCCGAAGCACTATTTTCTTAGTGTTGGTTCATTTTCACCCAGTGCATAATGGATATCTACTTTAAGAGGAGGTAGTTATTATACAGCTCATGGGATACTATTATAAATAACAAGCAAGAGTATACCAGGTAACTTGTTTTATATAATAAACCACACATGTGTAATATTGGGTGAACTCGGTTTCAGGATAATCCCTGATCATCCATTGTATTTTTTGATTCAAATATTAGTGAATAATTTGTGCCTCATTGATAGTTGAACACAGAAAATTGTATGCTTCTTATATTGGGGATAAACCATGTGTAAAACTATTACATCCTAGTATATTGTTTATATTTTTTTTGCTTCATGTTTCTATAGCATGTTGGTTGAATCATTAAAGTTCAATTTATAACATAATAGTTAACAAGGGTTCAAATACCAAAAGGTACAAGTTAAAATAAGATTATGGAATTTGGTGAAAGTTAAACAAACTAGATTCACACCCACCCCATTAGGTGTGTCTGCACAATCCATTGGGTACTATAATTTGTATCAAATTAAGGTTCACTCTGATTGTATATCTTGTTATATCATAATAGATATCAATGAAAATAAAATCACTGATTGGTTATAAATATGTTTCCTAGTTTTTTTATTAGATATACATAAAGTGTTGATTTTAGATGTTTGAATAAGTGTCTAAGATAAGGGAATATATTTCCATCCTTGTTAAAACATATATTGATGTATTATAAAATAACATGTGAAAAAAATCTAATAAAGAGGCTAAAAAACATAGAAAAGATTCATGGAAGGTTAAAGAGACACCATTAGCTGGAGGTAGTCAAAATGGTGAGCATTTTTCAATCAAATATGATGATGATTGTTCCTCTAGTGAAATTACCTTAATTTGTGAAGAACATAGTTTCAATTAGTCACATTGTGGCTTTTATTATGATATTAAATGACACCTAAATTAGGTCCCACTTGTATTTTTGACATATATATTTTCATAAATCAACGGAATAATTAATGAAAAATCAAAGTTGGATGAATAAGTTGATGTTATAGAGGATTCATTAGAAAAGAAGGTGAGTAGATGAAACATTCTCACAATGATTTCAAAAGTCAAAGAAGAAACATTCAATCTTTTCAAGGAATGAATTTCAATGATATATGAGTAATTCTAAATATCTATCTATAGGAAAGAGGAATTTGAGAATATTATTAAAGTGTTGTTATATTCATTTGAAAATATTCATAAGTATCCATAGATGTTAAGTACACAAAGCTAAAATTAAAATAAAATAGTGTGAAAGAGATAAAAAAATCCTAATAGAGACAAGTAAAATTCATGACGTTTAAATTTAGAAGTCGAAAAATGATTGAAAAGTTTGGATGAGATCATTTTAGGATTAGAAGTACACACTCAACATAAAGCTCCTTGAGTTTGAAGTGAAGATAAGAAATTTGGAAACTATACCTACTAGAAGTATCAAATATGTTGGAAAGAATATAGATAGATCCAAATAGATTTATATGGGACTCTTACACCTAATAAGACTCAAATTGGTGGAAAATAGAGATTGAGGTCCATCAAAGAGGTATCCACCTCAAGCTCAAGGAAGGAGGTATCCCATAACCGTGAAAACTTTGAGTGTACTAAATCTATTGATACTAAATGTGAAGATTCAGATACAAATTCTATACAAATGTGGAAGATAAAAAAATTTTACAACCACCAATATATTGAGGAATTAGGTGATCATGTAAAAGAAAATTTTTTCTCGAAAAGGATCATAAAAATATGGTGTTTCAACCCAAAAAAATATAAATCATGTCATGTTAGTTGGACTACACCTACATGAAAAAGAACTAGACTGATTGGAAGATGTTGGTGGTGTTGTAGATTTGAACAAAAGTATATTAATTGTTGGAATAATTTACCAATATGTAAAAATAAGATTATCCATATAGAAGGTGGATAAAGGTAGAGTGAAATATTCTAGAGTGAAGCAGACCCCATGGAAAAGGGAAAATATATCAACATGGAGAAGATTTGATATCTATTAAATTTTCTATGAAATTTGAAAAATCGGTGGTCACTATTATGATGGGTACTGGTAAAACTCTATCAAGTATCATTCTTATAATGATTAGAATATAGGAACACTATAGATTGAGAAGAAGGTAATGAAAGAAAGTGGTTCTATTTTAGGAGATAAATTATTAAAGAATAGTATATCTAAGAATACAATGAAGAATGGTAATCAA
Organism: Viscum album; assembly: GCA_963277665.1. NCBI lineage: Eukaryota > Viridiplantae > Streptophyta > Magnoliopsida > Santalales > Viscaceae > Viscum > Viscum album. The sequence continues at coordinate 2,005,372,931 of OY728126.1, read as the reverse complement.
GCAGCACAACCAAAAATAAAAAAATGTTTCTATTATGAAAATAGAGGACACATCATGGACCATTGAAAAATGGCATTGAATAAAACGAAATAAGGGAGAAATTTGAAATCTAAAATAGAATCAATCTAAGAGAGAGATAGTTTGATTGATGTGGGTTTTTCTACTCCCTGTTAATATGTTGAAAATATGATGAAAAGGGTAACTAAAATGTTGTCAAAGATGTGTGTGGAAGGTTCTAATAAGAAGAAAATATGGATTTCAGATGAATGACTATCTTGAATATACAAATAAGAAATTATGGGAAATAAAAATTTATTTATAGTGATAAAATTAATGATTTTAAAAAGGTACCCAGACTCGAAGAGATATATGGGAATAAACATAATGGTCTAATAATTATATGGTCAAATCAGCTAAAATTTTCTAAGATGATAGAACAAGAGAAAATTAAGTAAAGTGTTTCACTTGTGGCTATTAAGAACTCCAATACAGTTATGAATGGAGTTGAAAATAGAAAGATAACCATGTTTCCCAGAGGAGAATAGACTTAGAGTATCAAGAAGGAATAAATCATGAATAAAATAGATATTTTATACCTTCAAAAAATGGAGAAAATGTAATGAGAAATATGAATTAACCCTAATATTCAAATTGAGGAGTTTTTTATGATCAACCTTATTCCCAAGTCTAATATTTTATTACAAGTTAGGAATTGAAGGTCAAGTAAGGAGATAATCCATTAAAGGGGAGTTATTATAAATGTTCATGAAAATATAGGTTTATCATTTTTTGACTAATTTTTAAATTTAGATAGCTACTTAAAAAATTTAAGGATAAGGTATAGTTTTCACTCACCTATCACTATTTTAACCCGTATTCATTATGTTTATAAATGTGTAGTGATTTGCAAGCCAAATTTTGTAGAAAACCTTTCACTTGAAATTTTTTAATGTGTGTTTAATTTAGTGTAGGTTATTTAATTTGATAAAAATCCATTTGTGTAAACCCTAAGTAATGAAGGTTTGAGTTGATTCCACATTGAAGTGATTAAATGGACAGATATTTTTCCAAGACTTGTCACTATTTTTTTCAACATCGGGTTAACCGAAGTATACATAGATTTATTTTTTGTGACATTTTTCTATGAAAATGTGGTATTACCATTATATCATGGATATATTGAATAATTTTGGAATTCAGATGGAAATAAAATGGATAGAATATGTGTTTCATAAAATTAGAAGATTTTTTTAGAGATGAGAGATATTACCCTACCATATCACTTGGGTGGAGAATAATGTTCCTCCCTTTTCATTTATTTTCAATTATATAAAGAAAAATTACATTGAATTGTGAAGTTTACTTATAATTGAAAACAAATACAAAGGGTATATTGAAGAGACCAAAGGATTCTAATTGTATTTTTTGTCAATTAGGCTTGTTATCAAGAAGCATTTCAATGTAATTCATGAAAATGTTAAATATTTCGTGATGAAGTGAGTATCCATCCATGAAATAAGATCTTGTTTTTATCAATATTTTTTTCACGGGAAAAGATAAAAATAGTAGTCATTGGAATAACTATATGGACATATTCCATGGACCTAAATTATAAGATTAGAGAGCTAGTCTTTAAGTGAAAGACAAGTACTGAAGGTTAAAAAGTCTTTTCTATAACAGACACTTCTGAAGCTGAACATCTAAGAGTTAGTTGATTATTTAACTTTATCTAGAAAACATTTATAAGTATTATTTAAATAGTTTTAAACCATTTTAAAGTGTTTGGTAGAGCTATACGAAAGTGAGGAATCCATCCTTATAGTTTATAAAATATCAACTATTGGGTTGTTTTTTACAACACCTAAATGGTGATTTATAATAGAAGGAATTCAAAAAGTGGAGAATATAAGGGAAATAATCTCTTCTAAGTATTTTATATGGTTTAAGGATTTGGAAAAATCTTAAATGGATTTTTAAATAATTCAAATAATTCCCACAATTATTTTGAGCCTTTATAAATCCATCAGAGTTGATTGAGAAGGTATGAATTTGTTTTGAAGAAGCTCATACATCATTTTCAAATATTTAAAATTCATGTGATAGAGTTTGAAAAATGTTAATGGAAATTATCCATAACATCCAACATATAGGATAATTCATCTATGTAGATTACATTTTCCAAGCACAAATGATAGTTGATCATGAAAGATATATAGTGTAGAGGAGCTAAAAAATAAAATGGAAATTCTACTAAACGTATGATATTTATCATATGTATATGTGATTTGTTCGACATAAGTCACTCATGTGATATTTTTTTGAATCCCATATGACATTTTATTTTGGCCGAATTTCATAAAGGCAAAAGTCATATGGCATAAGACATTTCAATAGGGTGTAAGAGATTTATCGATTTTGTAGGATTTCTATGAAGGTTGTGATACATTTTGTCTGGTCATAAGATATATTATCTACATAGTGGATTTTTGAGATATTAAATAGGAAAAGGTTATAAAAACAAGGATTTTTACTACCTCGTATCATTTTTGAGTTGAAAAAAATGTTTTAAGGGAAAATTCATATGAAAAATGACATTTCACCATGTCATGTGATATTTTATATGGATCGTATGATATTTTATTTTACCAATTTTTTTAAATGAGTCATGTAATATATTTGTGATCTCTTAGAAAATTTATAATCCATGTATGAATTTAAATGTTGGGTATGATATTTTACTTAGGAAAATATTTAGTACCTACTGGGTAAAAATTGAATTTTTTTAGAATTGTTAATTCTAAGGATGAAATGAAATATCAATATTCTGGGGATATTTTGAAGTGTTATAAACATCATGATGTTTCATAGATCCATTATTTGAGCTTGATAAACTAATCTTCAAGGATATCAGTATATGGTCAATGTGTGGAATAATGTATTCAATATCTAATGTGCTAAAATGAATGTATCAGGTATTGGCTAATAATGAAAATGAAATCACATTGATGCTAGACCTGTACATCATAGCTTAATTAATTTATGACATGGGATTCTTGAGAATAATAAATTATGAAGTTTTTTGATTTTTTTTGTTCAAGATCTTATATTTTAGCTCTCATGCTGTAATCCATGTTTCATGAACCATGATATGATTTTTTGTATGAATTTAATAAAACTAGGGAAATTGAAGAACAAGACATTGTAGAAGAATGTTAGGGAAGATGAAGTCATGTTTTTTCCTGATAATAATAAAATATTATCATCTAAGTGACATAAATTAAATAATGGTATTGTTTGAGTATCCTTTGAGTTCAAAAATCAGTATAAGGAAAATCAGGGGAATCCAAAAATTGATATTCTATAATATTAATTTTTGGCTAGTGGATTATTTTTTCAACATGAATTCAATTTATGTGTTCTTAAAAATGAAGGTATCAATTAATTTTTATACTCATACACATATTATTATGAGAATATTTCAAATAATAAAATTTAAAATCAAGAAGAATTTGTTTTTTGAGGTGTGAGAAAATAGTGAGAAGTCAAGAGATACAGATACTCTCAAGGAAGAAGAATAAGTAAGAGTGTTCATTTGAACTTATAGAGAGGAATAATATTGAGATTTGATCCTATAAAAATTTATAGGTTTTAAAGTTATATAATAAAAATAATAAGGGTGTTGTGAGCGGATTCCCTATACCTAACTAATTTATATACTCTTATTATCATTACATGTATACATTGTGATATATACATGTGTTTATTCATACAAAAATAGTGTTGATACGTTTTTATCCACTTATTATGAAGTACTTTCCTTAGATTATGTGTTGTATTAATATTTTACAGAATTTCCCATCCATAATGAGAACCTCGTGACACAATAATAGTAATACTAAATATATTTTCTATGGTTTGGATACATCATACTAACGGGACCTCGATGATGCCTTCATATTAGGTGTTGGGGAATCATAATCATTAAGACTTCTTCTCATGAAGTTTTCACTTGGTGATCATGAGTAGATGAGATCATGAGTACTAACCCACTAAAAGGAATGAAATATGTTTTACGTGTCATTGGATATTATTATATTAGACATGTGTATTGGTATCCAAACATGAGATTTTTATCAATTTTTACCATTTGATAATGTACATTGATGTAATTTAAAAACCATAGAATTGAAGTTGTGGTGTGGTAGCTTCCATTGGGTGATTTATTGGTGGTAGGGAATTGTTTGAATGATCCAGATAGAATTTTTCACTTTTGAGTTGAGAAAGAGATATCTCATGGGGATAGGTTGACCAAGATGGTAGTACCTTCATTAAATACATGGTCATGGGAAAATAATTTAAGTCTATCTAGTAAGGTCATGAAATTTATGAAGCACAAAAAGGATGATGATGTAAGTTTGCATCTGTCTTTATGAGATATCATGATATAAAAAGGTTTTATTACACAGAACATGTTCATAGTAGGTAGTTGTAGATATGAAATTCTTTATCACCTTAGGGGCTAGAATGGGTTTCAATACTCTACTCTGGGTATGTGGGTTGGACTCACTACTACGAGGATAATGACCTAAAGAGTCACACACTAAGTGTATCCATACGATCTAGTTATTCAGATGGATATGATTTTAGGTTGAAGTGGGCCCCACATGCGAGGGCTAGTGAACATTTGAGTATGATAGATTACATATAAAAATAATTATATTATATTATTCAGGTTTTGAATAATTATTATTGAATCTATTTATTATGTTATTCAAAAGTTTTTTATCATAAAAGTGAATATGAGAAAATATAATTTTTCAAACAAACATTACACGTTCATGGTTCATTAAATTATTTAGGGAGATTATGGGATAATTTAATTGTTCTTATTTTGTCACATAAGACTTTATAGAGTTAAAATAGAGTGATAAAATATTTTTGACATTTACTAAAAGTTTATTAATTCATAAGTGTGTGTAAATTCTAAAATAAAAGTATTACTTTGTATAGACCAAAGTACAACTTTAGAAAGTATAACCTATGTATAAAAGATCATTTTGGACTCTTGAATTGTATAATCCACCATTTGGACGAATTTATAGAGAGAATATATCCTCTTCCCTCCTCTCCTATCCACTAAAACGTTTATAGAATGATTCTGATGTAAGAACATGGTCGGACCAATCTTGTCTTCTCAATCGAGTATGTGTTATTCACATGGTTTAAGGGATAGAATATTGATGTTAGATTTCACATGATATCACCCCAAGAATAAAATATCAATGATCTAGGAGTTGTGATTTATGTGTGACCGGTCTAGTGGATTCCTAGATTAACATCTTTGATCCGTGGCACAATGGTGGTGAGTGGATCAAACATGCAATTTCAGGTGAACAAGGTACCATTTATGCTTTCGTTAAATTTTATTTTTCATTCTTAAATTGAATTACATGCAATCCTTTATTAAATATGGGAAATGTGTTTTGTGGATCTAGTGTTTTTTGTCATGAATCTAAACACAAAATTTTAATCTATGTCTATTCCAGGCTTATACTTCACCCTGGGGTTCTTCAATTGGTATCATAACTAATGTGAAATTATTTAAGCCATATACTTTATAATTTTTATTAAACCTTATATGATTCAGAAAGAGGGTTTTGATATAGTAACAATAAAAATAATTTCACATCAATCCAAGTTTGTATTTCCAAGATATTTCTAGTCAAGGATTGAAGGGTTTTGCATAAATATTTTGATAAAAATTAAGGGTTTATTTTTTCATGTATTTAAATGACTATCGATGGACTTAATTTTTATTAGAAGCATAATCAGAACACATTGCATGTTAGTCAAAAATACCAGAAGTTAGCGGGGTAGTTTATTGTCAGTAGAATCTTTTTGTGATAGATTAATTTATTTTCCAAAAATATAAAAAAAATAAATACAAAGATCCACTTAAAAGCATGTTTTTTTAAAATAATACAAAGCTTCCCTTGAAATATTGTTTTTAAAAAAATCAATATTTAACCCTATTTTGTTTGGGAATGGAAGTGAAATTCCACCCCAATTATGTGGAGGGTGATGGATTTAATATATATATATATATATATTAATGTTATATATATTTTGTGTGTTTCTTTAAATAGATGACCAATTAGACTTGAGCTAGACTGATATAGTCAACTTCCAACCTACTAGACCTATCAACCCTATTACAACCACTAAATAAATTACTGGGGATCTACTTTTTGTCCAAATAAACTTAAACAAAAATATGAATAAACGTTAAAATTTTAATTTTATTATATGGGATTTAATAAAATTATTTCGAGTGTTGTGGGATATACCAATAATTAATTAAAATTGTTTTAATTCAATAAAATCATTAAAAATAACCTCAGGTTTAATTATAGAAAATTTAATTTTTCTAATGAAATATAATTTCATATTGAATGATCGTGATCTGAGACTGACTTGTGCATGTTTTATTTATTATTTATTTAATTTAATTATTAAATTTAATTTTTAAAATGTAGTAATTGTTTAATTTTTAAGATCTAAATATCATACCTATGAATTTAATTTTTATAAGGGAATATGTGTCCACATTAAAATAATAAAATGTAGTTTCACATCTTGAGTCCCCCTCACATGTGTGTGAGTATAAACTATAAAGATAATAGGAGTTCATGGTGAAGTGGTTCAAGATAAGAGTTGGTATAAACTAAATAAGTGAAGTGAATGGGATATGTGAGTGATACAATTCATGTTACACATTGACTTATAGAATTCATTTAGGGTCTTGGTTAATCCATTATTTTCTCGATGGATTTACCAATAGTTAACAACTCATGATTTCAACATTATTTATTTATTTTATCATGTTAATGCTTTATTATTTTATCAATATGTATTTATTACATGTGATCACATAGCATAACAAAAAACAAGCATTCAAAGATAAAATAATCTTGTGTAGTGAATTTTTTCTATTTAAACCTTGGTTAATATATGATTTTGATCAAATATAAATAGAATGTTAAATAGGAAATGATTCCATTCATAGATATTAACATAAAAAATCCCTCAAAGAAAATATTAGGTCATTATAAGTCCTTTATCTCTTGAATTTGGATGTAATCGATTGTTCTATGTTCTTGTCAACCCTAGTTGAGGTACCTCTTATTATCAAGGGGTTCTTATAAGAGTTTTGAGTCTACTTAACAAAATTTAGAACCAATGGAGTATCCATAGTTATATTTTTTCAACTTTAGTGGCAATGTATTGAGTAATTCCAACTAATTATTTACATGAGTTGAGACTCCACTCAACATATCAAGGAGTCACGAGTTAGTTTGGTCGGTCTGTAAAACACCAACCATAAAATTCTCCGAGCTGTGGAATATACATAGCTTGAAGACTATGTTGGGATTTTTCAAGGATCCTTGTCATTAGAATACACAAGAGACAGAGTACTTCAAGTCTATTAATGAGGGTTACTATAGTTTGATAAAATAGAGGGAGAAATTTGATGAATAAACAAATTGATAATTTCTAATCAGTAATCAAGATAAATTTACTAATCCTATGAATTTTTTTTATAGAAAATGGAAATTAATACCAAAAGTACATTGTGATCTCTATTGGAAAAACAATATTCCCAAACTAGCACAAGTTTCAAAGTGTAATATCGGAATTTGTGTAATGTAATATGATATAGAAAATTTAAGGTGCTGGAGTCCCCAATACCTATTGAGGCACCTCAAGAAGCAATGGTGAGAAAAATACGTACATAATACTCAGGTATGATGCATATGATGTTATTCCATAATGATATAATCAACATCCTATTTGAGTTATGTATACAACATCAATACATTGATTATTTCACATATTATCTCGTATTTGAGAATCTTGTGAGGATAAAGTGAAGTGATATATGAATGGATTTGTTTATACTAGATACATTTAAATTAAAATATGAGATATTATATTTCAATAAATCCCATTATTAAATCATTATAAACAACTTTATCCAGTTTTGTTTAAGGTTTGAAAAAGAAAATTATCGATAAAATGCTTCATTAACTTTTGAGTAATTTTTCCCAAGAAAATAAAAACCTAAAGAAATTTTTATCTTTAGTTCTTATGGTGAAAAAGTTGAAAGATAATGTAAAAAGGCCAATAAGAAGTGTTAAACCAAAGTAACCTTCACAAATTCCATCAAAGAAAAGAGGAAATACATTATATAGAAGATTATTTTCATTGCATGTCCTAAGATAAATCCTTGAAATTTTAAATGCAATGAACTAAATTAAAGAAGTAAGTAGTCCGTTGATCTTCGACATTAATGAATCTGTCTTTTAAAAAAATGTATTTTTTTCGTATATAATACATAGGTATTAAATACAATATTTCAATCACATACATTTATTTAACTATAGTAAACAATTAACTATAGAAATATTGCAAAAATTAGGTGGATTCTCTAAGCGACTGAGAATGGGTGATTCTTATGTCAGGTAAGAGAATTACAATTCTCATCATTATGAAGCCTAATGATTATATTTGAATTTTTTTAAATTATTATCAAAAACTTATCTCACATTTCCAATAGATATAAGGATGCATTATTCCAGTTTTGGAATGAATATTTTTTTGGGTGCTTAATACTTGAAAAATAACTTTGCAATGCTTTAATCCTTGGTAATACATGATGAATGTAAAATGTAAGACTTATATACCCAGTTATAGAATGATAATAAATTTTTAGTAAAATTAATTATTTTTCATGGATATACCCAGTATATCTTTTGGATTTTTGGAGTTAAATATATTATCTATTATCAACACACTTATGTACTTAGTTTTGTACAAAGAAACCATTATAAATAAAGATAAGTCAAAAATATTTTGAAAATGGTTTATCTAGGGACCGTGAACTATTCAAAGGGTAAAATGGTGGTAAATATACTTTATAAGATTCATTTAAATATTAATTATGGAATGTGATATTTATGTATGATATATGTGTTTTTAGAAGATATGGGTATCTTCAGGCCTGAATATTGAAGATTATCTTTACCAAACATTCATCAATAATTATTTTATAACATGGAGTAATTCTTAAACACACATTACCTAATAGACATCAAATAAATGATTCTAACAATTAGGATTGATGGTGATTCATGCAATTTAACATTGAGAAATAAAATTTTGCATGGATTAATTCCTAGACACGCATTTCTTTTACACATCAAATTCTTGATGTAAGAATAATGAGAATTAATGTTGAGACACATAAGCATTGAAAAAAACATCCATTATTTTTCGAGGAACTTTTCACAAATAGGAGTTGTATCCCATAACCATATGTGAAATATAATGAAAAAATGGATATCATGTGAGTTATAGTACGATATAAATCCATTAATTTATAACAATGTGTGTTTAGATGCAATGTTTTTTAAAATAACATATACAAAATTTCATCAAGAAAAAAAATGTGCATCTAAATTATTTATCCTAAAGGTTTCTAAGGATATTAAAAAATAATAGTCAATTAATAGACTACTTTTCATTAAAAGGGTGCCATATATAGTTGAGACCTTTGGAGAAAGATTGATTTATATTTATTCAATGACACAAATTCGCAAATAGTTGGCATAGGAACAATGTCCACAATAGAATATGGAGAAGGATTATTCAAGAGACACATACTACGTAGGAAGGATATGATGGATTTCTATTCACCATGTATGATGATACTTTATTCATTGAGAGTAATGAATCCTACATGTAAATAATACATGGAAATAATCAAAGATTTACAAGATCAATTAAAATTCAATAATGGATTCCATGTATCAAAGTATAGTGGATTATTATTTTGAATCTTTTGGTGTGTACTCAAGTGATATTATACATGTGTGGAAGAAACAGGGAACCAATAATGATCGATTGGTAATACCAAGTCATTATTCCTAAAATCCATTAAAATTTTACTTTTCATAGCTACTTTCTATGATCATTATATTTGGCATTGGATGTTAAGACTGCCAATTTTGGATGGTTTCTATACAACACAACCGGAAAGAGTTGGTGACATCATAAAATTCCAATAGGGATGCCAGTTACAAAAATCTATTTTAGGATTTAAGTAAACAAAAATATCATAAATTTTTTATTTAGGATGAAATTTTTTTATGTGTATTCAAAAGGCTAGTGGGAGAATTGTTATTTGATAAAGTAAAATATGTTTTGTAACATATGAAAAACAACTGTTGGTATTACCAATATTCAACACCAAAATGAAAGAATCTCTACAAATATTAACTTAATGTAGCAACAAATGTTCTAGGGAATGAGATATACTAAGTTAGATCTAATTGTTTCTTAGACCAATTCAAAAAAATAGACTAACACGGTATTGATAAAATACAAGTTATACCAATTCAAGAGAGAATTTTTACTAGTGTCACATGGCATAAATATCACTAAGAAAACATGAATGGGGCATATAAATAGATTAAATAGGTGAGTAGAATTCCTTAAGTTCTAGATATGGATTTATCACATATTCCATGTTATGTATTATATATGATATTTAAAAAATATAATTAATAGTAGGAAAATATAAGATATATATAGGAGAACATTATGAGATTTATTGAAAATTATCTAGTTGCATTCAAGGAAGTACAAAGCATAAGTACATAATACTATGAGAGGAAGGATTGCTAATTTTTATGGGACACAAAATAGACTTCCTTTATATCGGTATGATATAATATCATAGTTATTATATGTTAATGGGTCAAGCCAGTGGTATTCATATATACAAATTCTGAGTACATTGTGACTTCTTATGTAGATAATGAAATAGTGTAAAAATGAAACAAATTGTTTTGGTTCTTGAAATTGTACCTGGTAACTAAATTTTTATCATAATTATGATAATCCTTTTACTAGTATAATCCAATCTGTCATGTTTTTGCAGTGGATGAAAGGTATATACTTGGAGATATATTCTCTTGAGTGATTTTACTTAGATAGGTGAATTCTCAGTTAGCAGAGTATCCATAAAAGATAATATGGCAGACCCCTAACTAAATCCTCCTCTCAGAAGAAGCATGATAATCATGTGAGATCTAGATAGTTGAGAATTTTTAGAATATGTCTCTAATGCAAGTGAGAGTGTTCTGAGTGGGTTCCTATCCTTTATGTTCTTTTATTACCATTACATGTATATATTTTGATATTTACATGTGTTTATTCATACCATAATAGTGTTGATACTTATACATCCACTTTTTTACATGGTATTGTCCTAATATTATATATCATATAAAAATATTATATTAGTTCACATGTATAATGAGAACCTTGAGATACTATGATAGTAATCTTTAATATATTTCTTATGGACTAGATACATTATGTTGAAGGGACATAGTTTATGTTGACTATCAGGTGTTGGGGACTCATAAGTATTGAGACTTCTTCACATGAAGTTATCACTTGGTGATATCGAGTAGATGAGATCATGAGGACTCAATCAATAAAATGAACACTGTGTTTTTTGGGTGACATTAGTTGTTCCAATATGTGAACATGTGTGTTGGTCTCCAGAATTGATATTGTTATCAATGTGTGCCATTTGATCATGTACTTTGATCTAAGGAAAATACCATGATATTGAAGTCGTGGCATGGTAGTTTGTGTTGGGTGCATCCTTGGTGGTAAGGCATTAGTTGAATAACCAAGATAGAATTTTTCACTTTTGAGTTAAGGAAGAGACATATTGTGGGCCCAAGTTGACAAGGATGGTAGTACATTCAATAAATCCATGTTTTTAGTATAAGGAGGTAAGTCTATCAAGTATGGTTATGAAATATATAAAGCATAAAAAGGATAATGACAACAGTTTTTATCCTGCTTTATGATATAACATGAGACAAAGAGATTATATTACATGGAATTTTTTCATAAGAGGTATTCATAGCTATGAAATTATTTTTATCCGTAGGGTCCATGATGAGTTAATAGAATCTAATATCATAGTTACACTATGCCAATGGGTAAGTGAAGCTCATTCAAGCCAGTGGTATCCATATATACAAATTCTGAGTATGTTGTGGCTTCTGGTGTAGATAAAGAGATAGTGTAAATATGAAACAAATTGTTTTGGTTCTTAAAATTGTACCTGGTAACTAAATTTTTATCAAAATTATGATAACCCTTTTACTAGAATAATCCATTATGTCATGTTTTTGTAGTGGATGAAAGGTATATACTCAGAGATATATTCTCTTGAGTGATTTTACTTAGATATGTAATGTCTCGGTTAGTAGAGTATACATAGAAGATAATGCAGCAGAACCTTGACTAAATCCACATCTTAGAAGAAGCATGATAATCATGTCAGATCTAGCTAGTTGAGAATTGATAGAAGTTGTCTTGAATAAAAGTTAGAGTGTTCTGAGTGGGTTCCCTAGAACCAACTCCTTTATGTGATTTTATTACCATTACATGTATATATTTTGATATATACATGTGTATATTCTTACCATGATAGGGTTGATACTTATACATCCACTTTTTTACATGGTATCGTCCTAATATTAGATATCATATCAAAATATTATATTAGTTCCCCTATATTATGAGAACCTTAAGATACTATGATATTAATCTTAATTATATTTCCTATGGGCTAGATACATTATGTTGAAGGGACATAGTCTATGTTGACTATAAGGCATTGGGGACTCATAAGTATTGAGACTTCTTCACATGATGTTATATCTTGGTGATATCAAGTAGATGGGATCATGAGGACTCAATCAATAATATGAACACTGTGTTTTTTGGGTGACATTAGTTGTTCCTATTTGTGAACATGTGTGTTGGTCTCCAAAATTGAGATTGTCATCAATGTGTTCCATTTGATCTTGTACTTTTATCTAAGGAAAATACCATGATATTGAAGTTGTGGCATGGTAGTTTGTTTTGGGTGCATCCTTGGTGGTTTGGCATTAGTTGAATGACCAAGATAGAATTTTTCACTTTTGAGTAAAGGAAGAGACATATCGTGGGCCCAGGTTGACATGGATGTTAGTACATTCAATAAATACGTGTTCATAGTATAAGGAGGTAAGTCTATCAAGTATGTTCATGAAATATATAAAGCATAAAAAGGATAATGATAACAATGTTTATCCTGCTTTATGATATAACATGAGAAATATAAATTATATTACATGGAATGTGTTCATAAGAGGTAGTCATAGCTTTGATATTATTTATATCCTTAGGTTCCATGATGATTTGATAGAATATTCTCTTGTTCTATGGGTTGGACTCACCAATATCGAGATAAATACCAGATGGTGACACACTAAGTGTATCCACAAGTTCCACCTATTCAGATGAATGGGTCTTTATAATGAAGTGGGGCGCATGTGTAGGGGCAGATTAACATCTGGGTTTGATCGCTCAGAAGTAAAAACTAATTATAATATATTATTCAAGTTTATAATAATAATTATTGAATTTATTCCTCAAGGTATTCAAAAGTTGATTGATCATAAATGTGAATATGATAAAATATAATTTTTTTAATGAACATAACACATTCAAGGTTCGTTAAATTATTTGGGTAGATTATCATCCAAGTTAATGGTTCTTATTTTATAACATAGCATGTTGAAGTGTTACAAGTTTGTTATAAAATATTTGTTTCATTTATGAAAAGTTTATTAAGTCATAAGTGATCAAAAAGGTCTAGAGAGAGTGTTATTACTTTCTAAGGATCAAAGTGCAATTTTGGAAAGTTTAAAAAATGTATAAATGATAAATATAGCCTCTCGAATAGTAATATCCACCAATTGGATGAATTTAGAGATATCATATATCCTCTATTATCCTCTCAAGATCTTAGAGAGATATTATTAAGGAATAACATGGTCAGGTCGATCTCATCTTCTCTAGCAAGCCCACATTCTTCACATTAATGAAGGGAAATCACAAAGCTCTTTGGTTTCCCATTCTAGCACCCAAGAATCATAGATTAGAAATCCATGAGTTTTGGTGCATGTATGGAATATCTAGAGGACACCAATATTGGATTCACTAATCTAAAACACACCGATAGTGACTGGAAAAAAAATCTTACAATTTCAAAAAAAAAAGTTACTATTTACACTTTTGTTCGATATTATTTTTCATTCATTGATTTAATTGCATGTGATGCTTTAATAAATCTAGGAAATGTGTTTTGTGGATTCAGTATTTTTTAACATGAATATGAACCCAAAATTCTAATCCATGCATGTTTTATGATTCTTATATGCCCTAGGTTCCTTCAAAGAGAAGAGTGAGAAAGGACATCTTGTAAGAGGTTATTCTGAATATTTTTTTGAAATTGAGTTCATAGAGTATTGAGTAATAAGTTGTGAGAAATATATTATGAAGAAGAAATTAAATTTATACAAAGATACAAAGTTTGAGTTTCATGAGTTCTTATTAAAGGAATTTAGGTAGTCAATTTCACTTTATGTAGAAGAAACATATCGGATATCATTGGTACAGTTTCACCCAGTGCATAGTGGAGATCTACTTTAAGAGGAGGAAGTTGTTAAACAACTCGTGGGATACAATTATAAAGAACCTGGGGAATCATATCGGTTCACATGTATAATATAGTAAACCACACATGTGTGATATTGAGTAAACTTGGTTTAAGGATAATCTTTGGCCACCCACAATATTTCATTATTCGAATATTCATAAAAAAATATTTCTCAATGGGGTTTGAACATGGAAATGAGTAGGTTTATCACATTGGGATCAAACCTTGTAAAAATACCATGTGCTAATATCTTGTTTATATTTTTACATTATATGTGGTTATTGAATGTTGGTTAAATATTAAAAGATCCATTTATAACCTAACAGTTAATGGGGGTTCAAATACTAAAGGGGAAAAGATAAAAGAAGATTTGTAGATTTGGTAAAAGTTGAAAACACCATATTCACCCCCCAACCTCAGTTGTGTCTACATGATCTACTATATTCTAAAATATCACTAACAAAATTATATATTTTTTTTAATTTTTTTCCCTCTTGAATCAATTTTAAATTTCATTGTCATTGGATTTTATCTCAACAAAACAATGTGATAAAATTTACTTAATAATATGATATTCCATTTGGTTATCTTTAACATTTATATAAATAATAAATTATCCCACAAGGATAGTGAGATAAATTTTTGTTTTTAAGTATGTTTTCATTTTTTCATCTCCTTTCATTTTCTAGGAAGATATAAGTTATCTCACTAGTTCGGTTTGATAAATTTATGGTTTTAAATGCATTTATACATTTGGTTCTCTTTCAATTTTAATAGTATTTATAAATTATCACACAATGAAATTGAGATAAACTTATGTTTCTAAATGTGATTTTATGTTTTTATCACCTTTAATTTTCTTGTGAGATATAAGTTATCTAACCAAGGCAGTGAGATAAATTTCATGTTTTAAATATATTTTTCCATTCGAGTTATCCTTGAAATTTATTGGTGGAGATAAGTTATCTCACCAATATAGTGATATAAATGTATGATATTTAATGTGTATGTCCATTCATATGTCTTTGAAATTTTAGGGCCATTTTAATTTATCTCACCAACACCAAGACATAAATATCCTTGAAGGTAAATGGTATCTCAATAATATAGTGATAAAAACATGAGGTTTTATATACAATGAAGAAGAACTATTTTAAAATTTATTGAAATATTTGATATTTTAAAACAATATCATAGTGATAACTAGATTTATTTTACTATAGGGACCAAATCCATGATACTCATGCATCAAATAATAAAAAGGTCAACTTACACTCACATGTATTTCACATAATAAATTCTTCTGACTGTGATTGATTTCCATCTTTAAGGAACTGATGTAGTAAATATGCTCATAGTCATTTAACACACTCGACGGTTATGGACAAATAAAGTGGCTCAAAATTTTAAAAATTTTATATTTTTTAATATAAAAGAACCCCATATCCAAGCCTATAATAGTGATAAATATTTAAAATATACTAGTTGCCTCTTATACCTTAAATATTTAAAATATTAAATTATGAAAAAAATACTCAAAGATGATTTGGTTGTTGAGTTTTCATCGATGAAATCATTTTAGATAGTATTTCATGATTGGAAGAATTAATATTGTAACTCTTAACCATGTTTTAAATGTAGGAAATTTGTTTTACATATAGTAATTTCATCATTCATAACAATTCACAAGAATTAAAATTGAAATTAAAACATAGTAATTCATGCCATATCACAAGCCTCTATCATATATGGGTCTACTCAATTCAGTTGTCAGGGTTGTGGAGTATTTTAGTATTTATATGATATTCAAATAGATAAATTTGTGGAAAATTAAAGAGGGGTGAATTTAATTTGAAGGACTACCTCAATTTTTCAACCACTAAAAAAGCTAGACATCAAAAATATATTATTTATGAATGATCAGAGTAAAATAAAATTAAATAAATTCATTGGAAAATAAAATTTTGAAAGGTAGATAAGTTAACCAAAGTACAAAAAAATTACAATTATAGATTAAACAAATAAACCTAATTAAACAAAACATATAGTATTAGATAGAAATTCAAAAACTCATATAAATGATATTATATGATAGGACAATTCCAATTAAAGGATTTATTCACTTTTATCTCAAAGAGGTAAGAGATTCGACAACCTGAATCGTGGTAATAATGTTCTAACTTGGAACATTATCGATCTATACATGATAAGATGATAAAATTCATTACCAATACTTCCTTGAAAAAACATCGAAAACAAGGAGCTCTATCCTTGAGCTCCTCTGCAGTATCCTCTGTCCTTAGTAAGTCCAAGCACCCTAGACATCATAAATCATCAAAGTTTGTAAGTTGTAGTTTCTAATCCAAAGAAACTCAGCAATCATGCAACATCATAAGAATTATTATAAACAAAAAACTTAGAGAATTTATGTTAAACCTCACATGATTGGATTCTCTATAAAAAACATTGAAACCAAATACAATTGAATCTCTCAAAATAAGGAAGATGATTCACAATCACTTAATGTGATGAATTACCATACCTTCTACTTGTTAAAGCCTAGTTCTGATTTATAATCTACATTGTAACAAAATTAAATGGTGAAATTTCATGTTCTTCAGGTTTAGTTATAATATAATCATATGTATTTAACCTTATTTTAATGAAATAAATTTATTGTAGCTTTAAATTTTCAATGTTTCTTTATCGTGTTTAGTGACATAAGTTTATTGCATCATATCATCATAACTTATGAGAATTGAAATTTATGTTATTTTCATGGAAATATTAAATAAGATACTTTATGTAAACTTATATTCAACATGTGTTTATTTTGATTTTAAAAATGAAGGATATGAAAGTAGTATCTTGAATCAAAAATATCCCCCTTTTGAAAATCATAAAGCATGAATGAAAATGTATGTTTAACTGAAATTTAAAAGAAATACTCCCTATAAAACATGATGAAACTCCTTGAGTTTAAAATCTATATAATTTAAATTTATCTCCAATTAAATTAAAACTTATAAAACATGTTAGTGAAAACAAAATAACCCCCTTAAACAAAGGAAAACATATTACTCCTTATATTTATCCACCATTCTAATTTTAAAAAATAAACAAAAAAAAGATCATGTAAAATAATATTTAATCACAAGATAGGGTAGTTAAAAATGAATTTAAATGAAATAAGGTAGAGTAAAAAACATCATATGACTTTTTTAGAACCTATTATCACACGTAAGATGTGAAATGAATATATAAGAGAAAACTTATCTCCCCATGTGGTGAAAAAAGTTCTTCCTCTTAAATTTTTGTTTCTCCCCCTTAGAATACACTTCTAACTTTGTGATTATAAATGAATGATTGGGTAAAAATTTATCTTATTATTAACTTCTGATAGTCTCTCATATAAAAAAACAATCAAATATAAACAAAAGTTCTCCCCTATAACACCATTATCTTGAGGTACACCATAGTTATATGGTTCATATTTTATATTTATAATCATTAGGATTAATTACTCAAAGAATGTGGAGGGATAAATGGAAAAAAAATATGGAATCTTTATATAGGGTACATTCACATCATGAATAGGTAATTCATGATGTAAAAGTATTCTATAGGTGATGTTGTGAGTTTTTCACAAGGTGTAAAATAGTTTTTAGGTTTTTTCCTGAGGGGATATAAATTTTGTCTTGTATGGGAACATGTCTATTCATGATGTGAATCCCTAATTTATTTCATTAATGGGGTTAATTCCATATTTTTTAGTCTATTCTTGTATGTGTGAAGCCTCATTCGATTATGTTATTTTCCTTTCAACTTTCAGGGATACCCTAAGTAATATTTGAAAATCTTCAATTACCAGACTTCAGTTCCAATGGATATTTGAGTATTTGATTGTGTAAATAAAAGTTTAGTAACTTTTTATTCCTTTTCAATCTTGGGTATATTCAGTTTGTCTTGAAAATAACCATGGATCCGTGATATAATACTATATCTATGAGTTTGTATATGTTTTGATGATATTTTCTTGGGTTTTAATATAGGGACAATTGGAAGTGGTCAGGTCTACAAAATCTTCTCATATCCATTGTGCCAAAAAAATTTGAGGAAGATGGATTCCCTCCCACTCTACTATTTTGTAAATTTATGGCTTGATATTTTTTATTTTTTGTACATTGAAGAAAATATCTTGAGAAATGTATTTGTAAAAAACCCTATTTTTATATGATTTTAAAAGTGTTAGTTTGAATGATTGGGGCAAAGTTTATTTTTAACGAATATTAATGTAATTTATAGTTAAGTAAATGTTTTAATTATGTTCTTGGATTAATTTTGTTGGTGTGAGATCATGTTTGAAATGGGATGAAATAAGGGGTTGAATGTATCCCCATCAAAGTGGGACAAATAAGGTAATGAAATAACCCATGTTAAGGTATTTCACCAAGTAATGTCTTGGTGAAAGGATAAATCATCTCTCAAAAGTATATGGAGGTATATGGTTACATGCATAGTGTGTGTGTGGGTGTGGGAATGGAATAATTATTCAAACACTGGTGAAAATCCCACTTATACCAACACAATGTTCCCAACAGTTTAAAAAACCGTTGGGAAATTTCTACTATACCAACGGTTATATAGAACCGTTGGTATATTCTTATAGTGTTTTTGGTTTCCCAATGGTTTAAGGAAACTGTTTGGGTATAGTACTGATTAAGAGGTTTTTTCCAATGGTTTAAACAAACCACTGGGTATAGTTTTGAAGAGTTTTTTCCCAATAATTGTAAACCATTGGGATAACAATACTTTCCCAATGGTTTTTTAAAACCATTGGGAAACAAAATACACAAATATCGATACCTCCAAAGATATAGAAATCCAGTGGTCTCAAATCTTTTTCCCTAAATGAGAACTCGATGCACCATATCGAATATATTTCCCTAAACCATAACCAAATCAAATATTTTTACCTAAATCTCAATGTGAACCCTGATTCCTAGCACAACAAGTCTAGTTTCCCAACAATTTGTTCTTCCGCATTAAATGGATACGTGTGAGTTAATTTATTTTAGATTTTTTTCATTACATTTTGATGAAATTTTGTGTGTATTATAATCCCCTTATGAACAAAAGGCATATATCATTTTTGGTTGCAGTTCGAACCCTACTTCCCAACCTTCTCTTGAGGGTTCTAACTCTAATTTCCAATCAGGCATCTATCATTTATTCAAGTAATTTTTGTTCTTATATTTTAAATCGGTACGTGTGCCTTCATTTATTTTAGAATTTTTTGTTCCATTTCACTGAAATGTATTTTGTATTATGATCCCCTTATGAACACAAGAAATATATCTTTTTAGGTTGCGATTTTGTTGTGATTTATCTGTATAGAATAATTTTGATTGATATTGAAGAGGTCAATAAGATCCTGAGTTATTTTATCCTTGGTTTATTTTAAATTTAAATTCTATTGACATGATTTCATTGGTTAGACATAAATACAATTATAGAATTTTTTATCCTAAGAGGAATGATACAATACTCATGCATTATGAATGTACCCCTAAATATTGTCTTTGCAATATCACGCTCTTAATTTAAGATGATAATACCCACACTATAAGTCATTCAATGAAGTGGTGCTTCCATGATAACCATTAGAGTGGGTTTGGGGTTATTTTCATGTGTGAATGGTGATAGTACCAAAATTTACTCTATTACATGATCATTTATTCCTACTCCATCAAGCGGTTCAGTCATACCCTTGTAATATTTTTTGAAATTCAATATGTGTGTAAGGAATTCATGTTACAATTTTCTTAGGTAGTTATAAAGCATAATTAAGGTACTTATATAATTTTCTATCCTAGGTAGGCACCCATAATAAAGGAGTATAATCATCATAGAACTCACCAATGTTGTTCATGCCTATTCATTATTTACTCTTTGATATATATCTCATGAAAAAAAAATAGCATGGTAATGTGAACGTAATTATTCACTGCTATTTGATAGTATTAGAAGTCTGTAGAGGTTCACCTAAGGTGCTGTTGTACACCTTCTTGGATTATATTGTATTCATTTTATTCTGGGCATTAAAAATCAATATTAGAGTGTTTTATTTTTCTTATTATTTGTGGATAATTATATAGTGATAGGTTTGTGTTGGATAGGTGAGTCATGAACCCATCTCCAGTGGTAATTATAGGTTAATAGGGTAATGAAATTGCGCTTTTTGATTATCAATGTTACCAGGACACCCCCCCCCCGGCCACTCCCTACCCCCTTGGACAACACCCCCAACGCCCAGGACATCCCCCACCCCCCTCGATAGCCCCCAACCCCATGGCCACCCCACCCTAGACAAACCTCCCACCCCCCTGGACGCCCCCTACTCCCTTGGACAGCCACCCCAACCCCCTGGAAAGCCCCCCCCAAGCCCCCAGAAACCCCCACCCCACCCTCGTGGACAACCCCCCCCCCACCCCTAGACACCACCCCACCACCTGGACACCCCTACCCCCTGGACAACCCCGCCACCCCCATGGACAGCCATGCCACCCACATTGACAGCCCTGCTCTAGATAGTCTACCCACCCCCTGGACACCCCAAACCCACCTGGACAGCTTCTCTACCCCCATGGAAATCTCTCCCGCCCCATGCACACCCCTACCCCCTGAATATCCCCCCCCCCCATGTACAGAATACCCACCCACCCCCTAGACACCCCTACCCCCTGGACAGCCCCGCCACCCCCATGGACACCCTCATCCCCCCTGGACAGCCCTGACACCCCCGTGGACAGCTCGCCCACCCCCTGGGCATCCCCTACCCCCCTGGACACCCCCCACCCCCGTGGAAAGACCTCCCACCCCTGGACACCCCTACCCCCTGGACTTCCCTATCACCCCCGATGACAGCCGACCCACCCCTTGGACACCTCATACCCCTGTTGACAGCCCTTCCACCCTCGTGGATAGCTCGCCCATCCCCCTTGACACCCCATACCCCTTGGACAAAACCCCACCCCTGGAAATCCCCCCACCCCTGGACACCCCTGACCCCCCCTGGACAACCCCTCCACCCCCGTGGACAGTCCACCCACCCCCTGGACATGCCGTACCCCCCTGGACAGCCCCGCCACTCCCCTGGACACCCCATAACCCCCCCCCCCCACCCACTCTAAGACATCTTTTTAACATTTTACCAGCTAATGAACAGGATGGTTTTGTTCTTATACAAAACTTGTATAGAGGCCTGCATCATCTACCTGGGCTAAAGAAATTAAATTTTTTCCTTAATTTTTACAACTACTTTACCCCTTATGAATCTGGTAGAATCAATGCTCCATGATTTTAATAGAATAATGACACATAGTAAATAACCACCCTACTAAAAATTAAATTTCTTTATTACATCTTGTATGATTTATTGACTTCATTATATATCTGTTCAATCTCAACTAAAAAAATGTATAGTTAAATTATACATGAATCCCTCTATTACCTATCATTTTTTGGGTTACACATTAGTTATCCTTTTCTAATTACTTACATATTTATTTTAAAATGCAGTAAATGTAACCAATTGAAGAGAGGTGATGGTAACAGATGATGTACAACCATCATCGCATGACTGAGATGGGCATTCCACCACTACTACCTATAGTGAGTATTTTATTACAAATATATATATATTTAAATAATATATAATGTTATGTGATTAATTTTGTTTTAAAAATTCTTGTAGGATCCACCTATTAGTTAATAGTTATTTGATGAGAAGACTAGTAGTGGTCCCAGTACTCAGGGTGTTCGTATGAGGGGGGGGGGGGTACAAGAGCTCGATGATCAGGTCGGCGTACCCGATTAGACCCTACCCCTCCCACTGACATACCATCCATCCCAAATTTTGTTCTCGGTGTGTCATTAGGGACACACGGGATATTTAGTCCTCCAATGTTTTCACCACACTTTACATCTGAGACTCCTCACCCATATATACCATATACAATGATTATTCCCACTCCCCATTTAGCATTCGGTCAGCCATCCCTATCATCTTATTTTACTTCTACTTCCTTCTCTCTCAAATTTTATATTCCATCTTCTCCGACTCCTACTCTGCTGGAGTATGTCCCTGTAGAGTATACATTGGGACCCACTCCACCTATATAGGGTGTTCCTTTAGTTTCTATGGATCCAGCGATGCCCATTGATCAGACTACTATAGGTATAATTATACGACTCTAACAAATTTTTACACCATTATTTATTTTCATTATAACATGTATTGATAAAATATTTATTTTTATTTTATAACAGATACATCTACTGATAGGATGCAAGGGAGGGGGTGTACACGCATGTGTATGGTGTGGAACAACCACACACAGTTGATGGTGGACTATAATGAAGATAGTAAAATGATTGAAAAATTAGGGCAGCAATGTCGGAGTTTTTTGGTAACGCTTTCCAAATACTCTGACATCATTCCTGTCAGCCCGCTCTCCTGGAGACTATTTCAAAATGAATTAAAGGATAAATATTAGGCAGAGATAAGGGTAAAAAATTGCTATATTTAATTCAATATATTATTTTTTTACTAATATGAATTAATATTGTGGTGTCAACTTCGTTTTAATTTCCCCGATAGTGAGGGTGCAGGGCCAATACGTCTAAAGTATTTAGGTGATATTTGGAGTTCTTAAAAGAAAAATTTATATATTTATTGGTGTTATAGAGTTGGCACAAAGTTAGTGGCAGTCCCTATCATGGATGATTTCCCGTTAGAATAGTATCGACAGATGATTACTCATTGGTCGACTTGCCAGTTTAAGGTATTAATCACATTAGAGGTATTTAAATGAAAATTTTCATGTTTTTTTGTTAATACTAATTATTGAATTTTATTTAGGAATAAACTGGAAGAAATAAAAAAATTATGTTTAAAATACCTCCACACATTGGGATGTACTACGATGCTAGATCATGAGTGGAAGCAGGTATGATAGTTTATAATTTTTCTTTATTACTTGCACTTCATATTACTTTCTCCATAATTTATTCAATTGATAAAGTTGTTATATAATTTTATTTATGAAAATAATAATTGGTATCCAATTTTTAATTATGGTTCCCTATATTTAATGTCATTTAGAGGCATAAATTGAATATAGAAGGAAGTGTGCCTTGAGAAAAACTGTTTTTCTCGAGTAGAAGGAAGAAAGATAGAAGTGCGGTTAATGAACCGACTAGCAGAAAATTGTAAGTTTTACTTTGTATATTTAAAATTTTAATATCTATTTTGTAACATAATAATATATTTATATATGTAATAGGATGCTTTAGAGGCCCTTGGTGCCCAGGAACCTAAAAATTTTGGGCTAAATGATCACTTACATCAAGTGTTGGGAGATGAGCACCATGGTAGAGTACGTTGTCAACCTTGGAAGAGTATAGTTAGGATGAGGTATTTTTCGTCCTCAAGTACGAGTTTTAGTGCCACAGTGTTCAAGAAGGTAAATTCACAGGAAGAAAAGGACGAAAAAAGGGCCATAGAGATAGAAGAACAGTTTGTTAGGGAAAACACTTCATTTATGAAACTGTTGGAAGTTTTACGTCCAACACTTCCACCAGAGGCCAACATAGCTTGGGATGAATATATGTCATCAATGAATTCTATATAGGGTGCACCGGGTGGAATTTCTATTGGTGGTCTAGATGATGGAAAGGAGGAGTCTGAGGCGAAGGAGGAGGAGGCAGAGGAGGAGGCCGAGGATGAGGCGGAGGAGGAGGGCGATGAGGATGTCGAGGCTGAGGAGGAGGGCATTGAAGAGGCAGGGGATGATGATGGAGATGACAATGAGGAAGAGGGTGAGGTTGATAATGATGGTGATGATAGTGATGGTGATGAGGGATAGATTGATCTGTTTCATTTTTTACTGATATTACTAATCTTTGATATTTATTGATTTGTTGTGCCTAAATATATGTGTGACTAGGTAGGTAACATTATATTTATTTTTCATCTATAAATAATAAAACTAGACTTGATGATTTTTTGTGACTGATTCACCCCTCCGCTAGACAGCCCCGTCACCCCCGTGGACAGCCCACCCACCCCCGTGGATAGCTCGCCCACCCCCCCTAGACACCCTCGTACCCCCTGGACAGCCCCCACCCACGTGGATAGCCCACCCACCCCCTAGACAACCTCTAGCCCCTGAACAGTCTCACCACTCCTGTGGACAACCCACCCCCCCACCCACCCCCGTGGACAGTCTTCCCCCCCACCCCACCCCCCCCCCCAAACACCCCAACCCCCCTAGACACCCCCTCCCATTCTGGTCAGCCCCCCACCCCACCCCCATGGACAACCCAACCACCCCCCTAGACACCCCGTACCCCCCTAGACAGCCATGTCACCCCCATGGATAGCCCACCCACCACCCAGGACACCCCGTACCCCACCTGGACAGCCCCGCCCACCACCCTGGACACCCCATAGCCCCTAGACAACCCCCCCCCCCCCCACACACACACACCACCACCACCCCTATGGACTACCCCCCCAGACACCTTGTACCCCCTGTACGGCCCCGCCCACCCCCTGGATACCCCATACCCCTTGGACAGTCCCCACCCCTCCCACCCCCGTGGACAGCCCGCCCACCCCCTAGACACCCCTTACCCCCTAGACAGTGCCTCCACCCCATGGATAGCCCCCCCCCCCCCCCATGGACACCCCCCACCCACCCACCCCCATGGATAGTCTACCTGCCCCCTGGACACCCCCAACCCCCTGGACAACCATACCACCCCCATAAGCAGCCCACCCACCCCCGTGGATAGCATGACAACCCCCCTGGACACCCCCTACCCCCACCCCCACCCCACCCCCCCCCCCACCCCCCCCACCCCCCACCCCACCCCCCCCCCCACCCCACCCCCGTGGATAGCCCACCCACCCCCAGAACACCCCTTACTCCCAAGACATCACCTCCACCCCATGGATAGCGCCCCCTCCCCCCCACCCCCCATGGTTAGCCCTACCCCCACCCACCCTCCCCCATGGATAGTCTTCCTGCCCCGTAGACACCCCCAACCCCATGTACAACCCTACCACCCCTGTAATTAGCCCACCCACCCCCGTGGACAACACAACAACCCCCCTGGACACACCCTACCCCCCACCCCCACCCCCGCGGATAACCCTCCCACCCCCTAGACACCCCCTACCCCCTGGAAATCCCTGCCACCCCTGGGGATAGCCCACCCACCTCCCTGGACACCCCCTACCCTTGAACATCCCCCCCCCCCACCCTTGTGGATAGCACTCTCACCGCCCTTGGACACCCCCTACCCCCTAGACAGACCCCCCCACCCTCATGGATAGCCCACCCCCACCCCCAGAGAGCCCACCCACCACCTAGACACCCCCTACCACCAGGAGAGCCCCCCCCCCCACCCACCCCTGTGGATAGCCCACCCACCCCTATAGACACCCCCACCACCCCCAGACACCCCCCATCCCCCCAAACACCTCTCCCCCCTAGACACCCTTAACCAACTTGGAAAGAACCCCAACCCCCTAGATATCCCCCACCCCCCAAGACACCCAGCAACCACGTGGACACCCCCACCCCCATGGATAGCCCTCCCACCCACCTGGACACCCCTACCCCCTAGACAACACCCCCAAACCCCCTAGATGACCCCCCGAGACACCACCCCACCACCTGGACACCCCTTAGATACCCCCCCCCCACCTTGGACATCCCCCACCCCCGTGGACCCCCCCCCCCCCAGACACCCCCACCCCCTGGACAACCTAGACACCCTTAGACATCCCCCACCACCTAGATGACCCCCACCCACTAGACATCACCCCACCACCTGGAAACCACCCTAGACACCCCCACCCCCATGGACAGCTCCCCCATACCCCAATAAAATCCCCCCCCCCAACCCTCTAGACGGCCCCACCCCCCTAGACACCACCCCACCACTTGGACACCCCCCTGGACACCCCACCCCCATGGACATCCCCCCACCCCTAGGACACCCCCCCAGCCACCCCCTGGACACCACCCCACCTTGCTGGACAACCCCTACCCCCTTAGACAGCCACCCAACCCCCTAGACGGCCCTCACTCCCCCTGGACACCACCCCACCACCTGGAAACCCCCCTTAGACACCCCCCCCCCCCACCCCTAGACACCCCCAACCCCTGGACGACCCCCCCCCACCTAAACACTGCCCCACCACATGGACACCCCCACCCCACCCCCACCACCATGGACAACCCCCACCCCTTAGACACCCCCACCCCCTTGGACACAACCCCACCCCCTGGACACCCCTACCCCCTTGGACAGCCCCCAACCCCATGGACGACCCCCCTGGACACCACCCCACCACCTGGACACCCCCACACCCTTGGACATCCCCCCCCAGACATCCCCCCAACCCCCTGGACGCCCCCATCCCCATATACACCACCACACCACCACACCACCCGGACACCCCTCCACCCCCCCAGACACCACTACCCCCATAGACAAACACCCCCACCACCCTGGACACCACCCCACCCCCTGGACACCCCGGAACCCCTGGACAGCCCCCCAACCCCCTGGACCGCCCCCACCCCCTGGACACCACCCCACCCCCTGGACCCCCCCCCCCAAACACCCCCACCCCGTGGACACCCTTTAACCCCATGAACCCCCCCCCCCCACCCCCTGGACAACACCCCACCCCCCTGGACACCCCCCCCCCCCTCACCCCCTAGACACCCCTACCCCCATGGACAACCCCCCCCCCCCCCACCAGCACCACCACCACCCTGGAAAGACCCCCCCGGACCCCCCTACCCCCTTGGACAGCCACCCCATTCCCTTGAACTGCACCCCCAACCCCCTGAATTCTGAATTGAGTTATTTACGTATTTAGTTAACTTATGAATTATGTGTTAATGGTGTATGGGTATACTTGTTGTATGTGTATACTTGTTATAATTTCCTTACGAGTTATGTGTTAATTCTATATGTGTGTAGAGGATAATTGAATACATAATTGGAGGTATTCATAATTCTGTATGAATTGTGGGTTGTATGATTTCTGTATGAATTCATACAAAATTATATATGTATTCTACAGGTATTTATAATTGTGTATGAATTCTGCACAGGGGAGGCATGCCTGTTGGTGGAAGCTAGTGGAAGCCCTGCAACTACACAGGGGGAGGTCGGCTTGCTATTGTAGGTACATAAAGGCTATTCCAATGGTTTACAACTATTAGCATATCTGTAAAAATAGAACTTATACCAACGGTTTTATATAAACCATTGGTAAAATTATAAACCAATGATTTACAAACCTTTTGTATAGGTGTTTTTACATGATATTTACCAACTGTTTATGGGAAACCGTTGGTAAAAGTCTATACCAACAATTTGTAAACCATTGGTATAGAGTTTATTTTTTTATATTACCAATGGTTTTAAATAATTGGTAAACATTTATACTGATGATTTCAATGAACTATTGGTATATACTCAATTTTTCAAACATATCCCAACGGTTCTCATATAACCGTTGGGATATGTCTATCCCCACGGCTCAAGACCCAACAGTATGGACAACCGTTGGTATAGTTTATACCTATGGTTGTCCAACCTTTACCAATGGTTTTAAATGGTTGTTAAAGATGAAGATTCCATTAGTGCAATTAGTAATAAATGGTTTAAAGGGTTTGTTTAATATTTTTCCATATATGGATATTGTTTATGGTTTTGATAAAAACTATTTTTTTCTTCTCTCGTGTTTTATATAAAATTTTCTAACTTGTTCTTGTACTAGTGGTGTGTGTTGGGAAGTCTTTGGTTAATACCTACTGAGTGATTTACTCATGCTCTATTTCGAAACTTTGGTGAGTTTGAAGATTTCATCTACTATGATAAGGGGAAGGGGTGGGTTTTTTATTTCATGAGTGGAGTTACTTGATGTTGTTGTCATGTAAATTGGATATGAAGCTTTAGATTGTTTGCTTCTTGGCCTGGAGTGGTGCACTTTTATTCCAGAGTCATTCTTATTTTGAGTCTTAGGCTATGTTTCTTATTTATTTTTCCTTTGTTACTATGATATACTGGTATTTTACTGATTTATGTGGTTTAGTTCTCATGTATTCTATTTCTTTAGGTTGTTATATAATTTTTGGAAGGTTTTTTTATTTAAATAAAGTTTTCCTCTGGTAGTTTATTAATCCCTTTGAATTTATTGTCATCCCTTAGTGTCCTAGAGATGTCAACTAAGGTTGGAATCACATTTTCCTCCTCTCAAGCCAATGATTTGGGGCAGCATGTTACAAATGGTATCAATCATTTTTGATCCTTGGGTTGGGTTGGTAGAAAGGATTTAGAAATGTCAGAACTTTAAATGTATATCATTAAAAGAAATAGAAAACATTTTTATGTTGAACATCAAGTTAACAAGTTGGTTTGCGTAAATAGTGATTTAATATGCTTCTAGGTGTGTTTTGTCTCATTATAGTGGTATTAGAAAATGATTGTATCATATCATTCATTATTACTAAGACTTCCCACTATGATTTCATTATTCATCTATTGTTTCATGATTTTTAAAAAATATTTAAATTATTCTAAATGGTTTATTTTTTAAATGAAAATTGTAGTGATGGTTTCTGATGGTGATTTTGAATTTTCAAGCTTTCAGTTCCTAGAGAATAATGATTAAGTGGTGTTTCATTATGGTTATAGAAAATGTTACCAGGTAGAAACTGTAGAAATCATTAAGAAGAGGCTTTGGAAAATGTGGTTTCACCTAATCCATGGGTGAACCAACAACTTGTGAAGATCATTGTGCAAGCCTTTTAAGTAATTGACAAATGAAATAAAAATTATGAACAAAGGAAAGTGGATCATTCAGTATAATTTTAGAAAAAATCCACCAATGTTTTAGTGGATTATGAACCATAAAAAGTGACAGTGTGGCTCAACTAAATGAATATAATCTTGAATTTTACTAGTATATTGGCAGAGACAAAGGTGGATTTGGAAACATATATATTGGAGGATATTTCTCCCCAATGGTGGGATTTATCTATCCAAGATAGATATGAACAAAGAATTTTGTGGGAGGTCATTGAGGAATTTATAAACAAATAATTATATCCTCACGCATTCAAGATAACAAGAACAATAGACTTCTTCATATTAAATTAAGAGAACATATCTATGAGAGATTATGCACCTATGTTTATGAAATTGGTTTATTTTAATCTAGAAGTATCTACTAGTGCATCCTTGAAGGCATGCATCTTTGAGTCAGGATTTTGACTAGATATTTGATCCAAGATAGATTTCCTCCATATTAAATATTATAAAGAGATGGTTAACGTGGAAATAGTGGTGGAAACGGATCTTTCTAGGATTTTTGTTGGAGGTGGTATTTTTCTTTACATAGGAACATGTGGGTACTATAATGCTAGAAACAAGTGGAAGAGGGACATATATTCTCAAGGAGGTGGTTCCCCTTATACTCAAAATTTTAAATCAGTTAGTTTTCCACCAATATTTGATATTAAACCAGGTTATTTCCTATGTTGTTCATTTATAAATAAGAAGAAAGAATGCACTACACCACTAAGAAATTGTCACTACTGGGGAAATAATGTTCATATCAATAGATATAATCATAGACTTATTAAATCAATAGGTGGTACAATATCAAATCAACCGTGGGTCTCTTATACACGGATGGAATAGATCCATCAGACTAGTTCTCCTCTATAGACTTAGGTGAACCAAAAAAAATCCAAAACACTTGGGTTTTCCGATTGAAACCTCATGAGGGAATAAATCTCTATCCTATGGTAGCTAATCGACATATTTTTGGAGCATACTAGGAGAAAATGACATAGTAATTGGTTCCTATAAGTTGAGAGGTACCATTCTTATAGACTTGGCTATTATGCATGGCTTGTTTAATACCGGTGTATCATACTCTTTCATTGCTTCTTATGTGGTTAAAAATTTGGTACTATACCTGGAAATGATGTCTTATGTCATAATTATCAAGGAACCCCTTATATAGAATGAATATAGAGAATCCAAAAGCCCATCATTTTATGTTACCATTGATGTAGTGTAGATTATATGGGAATTTATAGTCTTACATATGGTTGTTTGGATTTAAACATTTGTATGGATTAGATGTTGGGATTTAAATCCCATATCGACTTCAATGATCTCTATGTAACATTTACATTCTAATATGGGGCTCTTCATGTATTCAAAAGGGATTGGGAAATAAATGAAAGTAGAGTAAAACCTTTCTTGACAATGGACAGAGCTATCTATAGCCAGTTAGAAGCAACAGCCTTAGAAGTTATTGATGAAATAGTAAATGTGAATCATACTATAACACCCTATGTTTTTATGAAATATTTTTTTAAATAAATTTAATTCTTAGGTAGTATGTGTTACACGCAACATCATGTTTTAACGAATCACTGTACACTATTAATATTATTATTTAAACATCTCTATTATAACCTACTGGTTAAAAATGGTGGATGAATAGGAATAACCATATTTTAAAAACTAATTGTAATGATATTGAATAAAAAAACCATATTGATAAAAACTACTTTATTTTTAGTAAAGTCTTTATATGCTTCAAAAATACATTTTTCTCGGAAAATATTGTTATTTCATTTTGTTAAAAATTATTAAATTTGTTTTTTTTCACTTTTATAAGATTTATTTGAAAAAATAAAATTAATTTTTATAATCTAAATTTAAATATTATCTTTTGAGTTAACTTTTGATAATTTCCTTAAATGATTTATTTTTTGACGAATATTTAAAAAATACTAATTTTTATTAAAAACTATATTTTTGTTGAATGCATTTACAAGATGATTTATATTTTAAGATAATTTTAAAAGTAAAATTGGTTCAATTATATATTTATTAATCCAATTTATTTCATTGTAATGAATTTAATATTATATTTTCATATTAAAATGTTCTACACTTATGAGAACATTTTCTTTAGAAAACAGAGTTTTCATCACATCTGCAGGATTAATTTTAAATTAAATTCTATCACTTATATGAAATGAATTTCGAAAAATGGATTAGATATTTTTAATGAAAATAATTAATATTATACAGTAATTCCAACTTAATTTTAATTCATAATTAATAGTAAAAATAGAAAAAAATAGTTATTGTGGTTAAGGTTAAAACGGGGTTTTACTCATAACATGCGCCTTTGTTAAAATTATATTTACACACAAATGGGATTTTTATTTGATAAATTTTAATTTCTATTTATGATCATTGATTTAATATTATCTAATAAAGATCGTTTTTTAGTCTTTATGGATAAATCACTAAAGTAAAAAATCAAATAACCAATTTCCGTGGTGAAAACTAAAATGGTAAAAGAAAGTAAACTTAAAGGCTAAGGAATAACATGTTTAAAACATTTATTTTTTTATGGAGGTATTTACTGACTATATATTACATCCAATATATTATTTATCAATTTTTAAGGCACTTGGGGTGATAGTGACTTACTATTATTGAATAGTTTTATGTATTAAAAAAATATCCCCCTCATCAATTATAAAAGGGGACCTCCTCCCTTTACTTATTCGCACCTCATATAAAATGTTTCTTGAGAAAACCCTACCAAAATATCATTCCAACATCATTATTCACATTCTATATATTATTTTATTCCCAAAAGACCAATCCCAGTGTCCTTAATAATAGATCCAAATGAGGTTTCTCTAAGAGAATGTAATTGTCTTTACTACACTATTAATTTTTTACATATCTTGACACTTTAATTCACGTCCTAATAATTACAATATAATATCAGTAATATTTACTTTATACTGAGATATTATTATTTTGATGGAATAACCTATATTAATACCCTCTACCATAAAATGGGAAATGAAACTGTTGATCGTATGTACAGCGGACTACTGCCTCGTGAACCCATGTAATTCATTTTACATCACCACCAATCAAGGATGGATATAATGTGGTATTTAAATTATATATATGAAATTTATGAAATTATTATACTTAAGTCATTATAATATCATATATACCTTAATAATCTCCATTTTTTGCAAATATGATAATGCTGCTCATGCGTACAGTGGACAACCTCCTTATGAAGTAATGTAATTCATCCTTCACATACTATTTATATGGAAGTTAATAAGGATAAATTTAATGAATATATCTGATATATATGAAATAATAACTATTATATAAAGTTTAATTAATATTTATCTTTTTATTATTCCCTTCATCAAAAAAATGGAAACAATATTCTTTTTTTACATACGGTCTACCATCTCTATGAATGGTGTAATTAATTTTCTATATTTAAATTATATAAATTAATATAAATATATATATAATGAATATAAATGATATTTATTTCATTTTTAACATTATGGATATTATGTAACTATGATCAAAGTAAAAGGATCAAAAATACCAAACCAAAATATACATGAAAAAGAAGAAGTTATTACCTAAAACCTTATTTTAACAAGGAATTATTAACAAAAGGAAATATGTAAATCATATATGGTATCATATATATTAGTGTTTTTATAGAATATATTTATAATAAAACTAAATATATTATAAAGGAGTTTTGAATTAGTCACTTTTTTATTTATGGGAGACATATTTCATATTCACCACTGGTTTCTTTTGTGTACTGTATATATTATCCCTGAATGTCTTTTATGGTGATTCATATGAATTTTATGGATATTTAAATATACATTAATAGTTATTTTTTTCATGAGGCTTATGTTTTAAAATATACAAATCTGGTAAAGGTTATAATGTTAAAATCCGATTATTTATCTAGATTGTTTAAAATTATGCTTCCAATGATGAAATCTTGTGATCTACCTCTCAATAGAATTGTGAATTTTATTCCACTTTGGTTAATTATGTATAATACATGTTTACTTTAATTTTCCTATATTTAATAACTACAGATAAAAAATAATCATTTTTAAGAAAAATTGACTGTATTACTCTCTTCAGTTGAAATCATTTTTCTTCCATGTCTATGTTTTTTTAAAATGTTTTAGAGAATGTTTTTACTATTATATAGTGGTTTTTCAAAGGCATTTTTACCCTCGTTTGAATTTTCACCAAATGTTTCCAAATTATTCTCTTTGTATTTTTTAAACCAAACATTCCAGAATTTTTACCAAAAAATGAGAAAGGAATATTTGTTTTTACATACATAGCATGAACATAATTTTATTCTGTTATGACCAATCAATTATTTGAAGTATCCTATGAAAAGTTTCAAGGTTGTTTTAAAAAAATATTTTTTCTTGACATTTGATAAATTTTTATGTTTTAGAAATTCTATTTCAATGTGAAAAAGATATTTTCCTCAAGAAATGTTTCAAGTGATCTTTCAAAATCATTTTCCACTTAAGATGACATCCTTTGATGTTCATAATATTTACTAGGGATATGATCAAATGATACCATAATTTTTATTTATATGAATGGTTTATATTTAAGGTGGAAAGATGTGTATGAAGCATATTCCTTTTATATGGGTTATTCTATGATAAAATAATTAAATGTTTATGTGGTTAATTTCTTTTCCATGATTTATGATGTGATGAAATGTTAATGAAAAATATTTATTTCATTGATTATGATATGATTAATGTTTTATGATTTTTTGGTACATAAATTTATATATTATGTGATGGTGGGACCTGTATATCACTCCAATTCATTAGGTAAAGTTTTATATCTCATGAGATAATGATGGGAAACAAGCTGATGTGCTGGATGAGATATAGGAAATTGGGTAATGTTATTTTTCCACTATGGGAAACAGGTGATGATGTCTGATCCATTATGAAATGGGAAATAGGTGATGATTCCGGATCCATTATGAAATTGTAAGTAGGTATTGATTTCACACGTATATGACATGAACTTATGGATTATGATTGATTTATGATGATTTAGCACTCTTATGGTTCAAGTATTTTTGAAACGATAATGTTTTATGCCATGGCTCGTGTTTATGATCCATGACAGATTGGGTATGAAATTTTTATATTATAGTAATAATATTATACCCTTGTACTTATTTTTTACTTTCATTTGATCATCAGTTGATATCTTCCACTTTTACCCTTATTGATCATCTGATCTCACCCTTTGTTATGTTTCCTTTCGCTGGGTTAGGAAGAAATATTTATATAGGGTATGTCTATGAAGTGTACTAAATTTCAATATTTTTATGGTATATGTTGAATATATTTCATGAAATAACAATATTTTTTATCAAGTCTCCAAATACTCTAATCTTATATGGTCTTTAGTCATGTATTTGTTAAATGTATTGAATATTCATCTTTTAAGATGTAATATCTATGTATGAAAAGTCTAGGCTACTTTAGTTGGTATCAAAGCAATGGTTTAGTTAAAATTTGAAAACATTGATAGGTAAGATTTAGTGAGATCCCCATGGAAATTTCTGAGGATATTTCTATGGATATGTCAAAGGATAAGTCTAAGGATGATTCGATGTATTGGAAAATATCCAAGAATTTTTGGTGAAGGATAGAGCGATTGATTTCCGATCAATTACATCCATGTCTAGATACTACAATTGGATTTGGATCTAAAACAATTATATCTAGGTATAATAACTCTAAAAAGGGAACATTTATATTGACTCAATAATTACTTATTTCATGACAATGGGCCTTTTTTCACACCTAGTTTGACACTCCCAGTGTATACTCTATGGAAACTCACAAACACTCTATGAACCATCATGAAGGATTTAAATAGATGATGATCATGAATGACCTTTGTTAAACCTAAGTTTTATTATATTAAAAATAAGGTTTCATGATTTAGACATCCTATAAATTAATTTTCATTATTATTTGGTTTCCCACTATGATTATTGTTGCTTACACTCTGCTTTTTGGTTTTAGTGAATAGTTGGAACTTTAAGAAACAATGTTAAATTTTAATGTGATGGAAAATGCAATTATTTTACCCATGATAAACCAAATAATATAGGAGATAAAATGAAAAATCACATTGATATTCTCATGGAAAATTCTCAAGATATGAATCACATTGAGTTTAGAAATGATCAAAAGAGGGAATAACATTCTGTTTAGTACTTCATGAGGCAACACCCACCTTCTTTTAGTGGTTTTGTTGATCCAATAGTTTCTGAGGAATGGATAAATACCAATAAAATATATTTTACATTCTCCAGTGTTCAGGGCATGAAAATTCATTCTGGGTGATTATCATTTGGAATGTGAATCATATCAGTAGTGGACTCTTATCAACAACATATGGGAATGGGATGAAATTGAATCTATAGAGTTGGATGGGTTTAAGATCTTATTTTTTTAATAATTTTGTTCCTCATATTATTTATGCAAATATGGATAAGTAATTCGTTGAGATTAATCATAATTTTGATGAATCTATTGGTACATATGAGGCAAATTTCACAAGACTCAAGATGTACACGTTTGGTATAATCATCCAACATGAAAGTAAGGTTGATTAATTCATTGGTGGAATAAAACCAATTCTATGGAGGGAACTGGCTTTAAGATACTTTAGTAGCTATAAATAAATCATTATATATTCACTCAAGGTGGAAAGTTAAATTTGAGATTCCCACCAATCCCATGGTTTTGATAGGAAAAGAAGGATTGAGACTCATGAAGAAGGGAAGTTGCATTTGATATTTTAAACTAACCTATTATCATATTTCA
Organism: Viscum album; assembly: GCA_963277665.1. Classification (NCBI taxonomy): domain Eukaryota; kingdom Viridiplantae; phylum Streptophyta; class Magnoliopsida; order Santalales; family Viscaceae; genus Viscum; species Viscum album. The sequence goes on along the minus strand of OY728126.1, from coordinate 2,005,336,421 downwards.
GTGTGATAATAAATATGATCATCTAATGGGGATCATATCCATTGTATGGTCCTTGATTCCCATTCAAAATGGGTGTTTATCTTATATGGTTTGTGTAAAACTCAACATTGATGATATTATTATTGTGTGGGGATTTTTTTATGTCTTTCTAGAAGAGTTTTCTAGTACTCCATCAAAATTTGAAGTTTATTTCTCAATAAAAATCATATTTGGTGTCACACATATTTCAAGAACTCCCTACAGAATGAGCCTGATTGAGTTGTAGGAATTGAAAAAGTGACTCCAAGGGAACCTTGAAAAATGATTCATTCAGCTAAGTGTGTCCCCATTTGGTGCACCAGTTATTTTTGTTAAAAAAAGATAGATCATTGTGAATATATATTGATTTTAGAGAGCTGAACAAGATCACAATCAAGAACAAATATCATTCACCCCGTATCGATGACTTTTTTATCAACTGTGCGGACCTAAATACTTTTCCAAGATTAACCTTAAACTATATATCATAAGTTGATGATCAAGAAGAAGGATATACCAAAGATATTATTTCATAAAAGGTATGGACACTATAACTATATGGTGATGTCATTCAATCTTACTAATTACCCATGTATCTTCATGGATTAAATGAATAGAGTCGTTAAATATTTCCTTGATCAGTTGTTGGGGGTCTTTGTAGATGATATTCTTATCTATTCAAAGAGAAAGGAATAATATAAAGATCAATTGAGAATTATACTGAAGACACTGAGGAAGGATAAGTTGTATGAATAATTTACAAAGTGTGAATTTTTTCTATAACATGTTTCATTTTTTGGTCATATAATCTCAAGAGGGGGGTATCGGTGGATCCGTCAAAGACATAGGAAGTTGAACATTGTCCTAGACCAACCACAATGACTGAGATCTTAATTTTTCTAATTTTTTATGGATATTATCGATGTTTGATGGATAATTTCTCATAGCTATCTATTCCACTCACAATGTTAACTCAAGGGGGATCCAAGATCCTTTGGATAGATTAATATAAGGAAAATTTATAAAAACTGAAGAGAAGATTATTTAGTTCACTTGTGCTTACATTACCCTATAGAGGATAAGATTATGTAATATATAGTGATGTATCAAGGAAGGTATTATGATTAAATCTTATGTATAATGATATTTTGATAGCTTATGAATCAAGAAAATTAAAGGTTAATGATAAAAAATACCCAATTCATGATTTGGAGTTAACTGTGGTAATTTTTTAATTAATGATATGGAGAAATTATCTTTACAGAGAAAAGTGTGATATAAAAACTAAACAAAAAATATTAAAGTATATGTTCACATGGAAAGAGTTGAATATATTCCAGAGAAGATGTTTGGATCTCATTAATGATTATGATTGATCAATACACTACCACCCCAGGAAAGCGAACAAGGAGGCAGATGCCTTGAGTCGAAACTATGATGAGAATCACAAAAGATCCAATATTTCTATATTTTCAAAGGATGAATCTTGTAACCTTAATTTAAGTGGAGAAATCATATCTTTCTCAAATAATCATTCAATCAACTATCCTTATAAAGATAAAATAGGTGAAAAAGGATGATTTCAAGATGATAAATATGGTGATAAATATTCATGAATTCAACATTGATTATTATGGAATGATAAGGTTTAGGAATTTTGTGTGTGTTATGTCTATACTTTATTTAATGAAAGAAATATTAGAATATACTCATAATTATTCATTATCTATTCATCCTAGAAGTAAAAAGATGTTTAGATATTTGAAGGAGTATTTTTTGTGGGATGGCATGAATTTTGATATTATAATGTTTGTATCTCAGTTCTTGGTATGTCATCAAGTTATGGTTGAGAGGAAAAATTATAATGGTATGTTACAACCATTACCCATACTAAAATGGAAATGGGAAAACATCACCATGGATTTTATCATTGGACTCTACAAAACATCTAAAGAGCATAATGTTATATGGGTTGTAGTTGATCTCCTTATAAAGTCTACACACTTCATTTATATTAGAGAATATTTATATTTGGATCATATTTCTAGGATATACATTGGGGAAGTGGTAAGGTTTCATGGAATACTATATTACATCATGTTTGGTCAGGATCTAAGGTTTACCTCAATGTTCTAGTGAAGCCTTCAGGAAACTCTTGATACAAAATTGAGTTTCAACACTATATATCATCCCCAAATAGATGGTCAGTCTAAGAGAATAATTTAAACCCTATAGGGTATTCTTAGATCATGTTCCATGGATTCCAAATGTGTTTTGGATCAACACCTTCCTCTAATAGAGTTTTCTTATAATAAAATATTTCACTCAATAATTCAGGCGACTCGTTATGAATCCCTCTTTAGAAAGAATTATATAACAACAATGTATTATGATGATGTTCGAGAAATAATGCTATTTGGACCAGATATTTATGATGAAATGGTAGATATTGTTTGAGTTATTCGACAACACACAAGTGTATCACAATGTTGAAAAAACATTTGTGCTGAAAATCATCAATGTGATCTACAGTCTGAAGTAGTGAGAATATTTTTCGATGAATTTCTTCATAGAAGAAGGTTATTCAATTCAGGAATAGATGAAAGTCAATCAATAGGAATATTGGACCTTTCAAAATTCTTTATTGAGTAGGGATGGTTTCTTATCATTTAGCACTATCATTGAACCTCTCTCAAGTACACAATGTTTTTTATGCATCTCTCTAGAGAAAGTACATGCCTAATCCTTCACATGCACTGAAATCAGAGGTCATACTATTGGATCATGATATTTCTTATAGGTAAAAACCGGTGGAGATTCTAGAATGTAGAGATAAATTTCTACAAAACAAGACCACTCAACTTGTCAAGGTTTTTGAAAAACCCACCAATTTGGGGAAGCTTCATGGGAACCTGAGGATATGATGAGATATAAGTGTCATCTTCTATTTGTATTGGAGTGAAAATTTTAAAGGGATAAATTAATTTAAGGGGGGTAGAATTTAACACTCAATTTTTTTATTAAATACTTTTTAGAGATAGATTTAATTTCTTATATAGATCACATTATATGTAACACCATGTTTTAACAAACCATGATATACTATTAATATTATTATTTAAAAATGATCATTATAATCAAGTAATTAAACATGTAAATTTGGTTAGTAATAATCATATTTTAAAAATTAAATATAATAGTTTTATATAGAGAAAACATATTGATAAAAATTACTTATTTTTTAGTAAAGTATTCATGTGCTTTGAAAATACTTTTTTCTCAAAAAATGTTTTTATTTATTTTTGTTCAGATTGATTAAATGTAATTTTTTTCAATTTTATAAAATTTATTTGAAAAATAAAATTAATTTTTGAAATATACATTTCAAAATTATCATTGAGTTATTTTTTATAATTTTTTGAAAATGATTAGTTTTTTGATGAATAGGGAAAAAATACTGATTTTTATTAAACAAATGTACTTCTTTAAAGCATTTACCATACATTTTTAATTTTTAAATGGTTTAAAAAATAATATTAGTTCAATTATATGTTTATTAATATAATTTAGGTTATTTTAATCAATTTAATATTGAATTTTTATATTAAAACATTATACACTTGTGAAAAAAATTTCTTTGGAAAATCATGTTTTCATCATGTCTATAAGATTAGTTTTAAATTAAATTACAACACTTCTATGAATTGAATTTGGTAAAAATGGATTTAATATATATAATAATAATAATTAATATTATACAATAAGTATAACTTAATTTTTGGTCATAATGAATAATAAAAATAGTAATAATTAATTACCGTGGTAAAGTTAAAATGGGGTTTTTCGCATTACATGTTCCTGTGTTAAAATTAATTTTAAACACATGTAGGATTTTTATTTGATAAATAGGACTTTTTATATATAATTGGTGGGTCTATATTATCTAATAAGTGTAATTTCATTTTTATGATTAAATGATAAATAACCTAGGTAAATGAATAAAAAAATTAGTTACCGTAGTGAAAACTAAAATGATAAATGAAAGTAAACATAAAGGTTAAGAAATAATGTAAATACCAAAATTTACCTGGATAATAATTTTGAATTTTTCGAATCAGAGGATTATGAGGGGTAAAATGATCACATTCCTCTAGCAGATGATCTCGGGTAATATTTCTAACCACACTGTTGGTCATAGAATAGAGTATTTACAATAGGATAAGAGTTTTGGTGGGATTCTGAGTAGTTTGAGTTTTGGTGAAATATTTAATATTTAACAAGTTAAATATTAAATTATATGTGTGAGTTAGGGTAGTGATTTATATTAAAAAGAGCATTAGAATTAGATTCTGAATGTTCGATTGTGTCTGGAATGGAGGTTTTTTTGGGTGAGGTAAAACCTAATTTGGATTTTAGGTATTGAGACATGTATTAAATGGGAATTTAATTAATTAATTAATTAATTAAATAAAGTAAAACATCAACCCCCACATATTTGGGGGATTCCTACACATTATAAGAGGGGGTAGGGTTCCTCTCTTATGCATGACCAAGATGGGAAGGACAAGAAGATTTCATCGGACTTCGTCCATTGTAGAGATTGGGACCAGATTGAGGTTCAATGTCCTTCGGGAGTGTGTTTAGACCCAAAGATTCCGCATTTACACTGTGAGGTAGGATTATTATTATTTTTTATTTCTATATCCCTTTATATTAATTTATTTTATGTTATAGATCCCTATTATGATTGTTAAAGAACCCACAAGTGTTGATGTGTACCAAACTGAGGGAAAATTGGGGTTTTAGGAGGTTTGTAAGGGTTTCCCGTTCGAAAACACTGACTACACGGTATGTGGTTTTAAGAATATACTCCATGTGTTCTTCCCATCTAGGGAAGATGGAATTTTTAAATGTACATGTCATGTACTGTAAGTCCACACCATGAAGTAGTACATGTCCATGTATCTAGTCGTGTGGTCAAGGACATGGGAAGACAAGGTTTTTGAAAAGTAAACACCCTATAATTTAGGTACACAACATGTAGTTGGACATGGTCATGTACTTGGGGAGACACCCTATGTGAGGGGTACATTTTTTCTAGTAAGTATATGGACAAGCACTATGTACACCTTATCCATGTAGTGGGACATGGGAAGACCACATGTTTCTCTAGAAATGTATAAGTACATGCCCAAGTGTTGATTATAGAGTACATGTTGTGTAATCATAAGTAAATGTTCTGTACTAAGAAGTACTTAGAGTGTAATTTTTCTATCTTGGGGGGTTTTGGGTGTTTTGTGCCTCAACTTTAGAACTGTACTTATGAGTAGTCCATTCTAGGCATTTTTTCTATGTAGATCATGATGGTGGAATTATTTTAGAATTTAGAGGATTTCTATATGGTGTTTTGAAAAAATTTAGTTCAACAAGAGGATACCCTCTGAGTTTAGATTCAGAATCTCTAGTGGGTTGGGTTATGAGCTTTGAGGGCTAGGTGAGGGTTGTGATCTCAAAGATCAGTCTTGCCTGAGCGTTCCATGGAAATATTTTTTAGGTTCCTTTGATGGATCCTAAGAGGTGGTATCAAGTAGTATCTCTGAGGAGATCTTGGTTTGTCCATGAGGATTGGGACTAGTTGCTCGAGGTTAGATAATTTTAGGTTTATATCCTATATTTTAGGATCATATTGGTTAAATCCTTCATGATTGGTTGACATCGTAGGATGGTGATTACAATTGGGTGTTGTTGTGGTGTTGAGTTGAGTCTGAGGGACTATTGAAGATTTCCCTAGTGGGATAGTTTTTTATGAAGTGACCATTGAATGTCATATTCAGCTATTGAAAATGCCCATGTAGCATGAATTTGATTTTGGGATCCTTGTTGGCACGTTGTTGATTGAGGATCAGTTGGAGGACATTGAGGGCTACTTGAAGATGTTTCAGGTGTTGGGATTTTCTCGAGTCCTTGTACGAGATAGAGAAACCCCTCATAGGATTTGCGGATCTTTATGTGTCATTTGGTCCATTTGAGGATCTTTTGATGGGAATGGGTGTTTGAACATACCTTATTGTGTTTTCTCTTGGTTGTGTATGTTGAGACATGGTTTATGTCTATATGGATATTGTGATATGGTTGGATTACCATTTTTTAACCTAGTTTCCTAGTAAGGGCCATGATATCTAAGAGGTATTGAAGGGTGATCCATAGATATGGTTTTTGATATCTATAATTGAGAATGTTGGAAATACACTTCATATCAGTAAAAATAACTTGGTTATGGTGTGATTGTTAGACCAAGGTTCCAGGAATGTTGTTTGATATTATTTAGTATTGTGGATGTGATGACACATGTATGTGGTTAGATGTTAGACTAATGTTACAGGTAGTGATATTATAAAATATGTATTAGGTGTCAGGATGAGGCTCCAGACATAGATAATATACTTTATTATTTATGTTCTATACTGATACTTTGGGAAATTATGGTATACCAGATGGGATGGATGGTGGAATGATGCTCTGCATCCATGGTTTAGGTGTTGGAATATGGTCCATGCATGATTGATTTGATATATGCTTTAGGTGTTCGAAAGATGCTCTAGACACTTCTATTTATGATATATGTGATAGATGTGTGAATTGATGGTCTAGGATTATTAGAACATTTGTGGGGTAATTTGGAAATATGTGTCAAGGTCCCACGTATGAGATAATGTTTGGATCATGAGAAAATTGTAGGCGATTACTTAGATTACCTTTTGGGATGAAAGGAATATTTTTGAATGGGTCCCTGAAATCAACAGGTTTAGTTGCGTTGTCATACATATTGAGGATATGGGTTATTTGGGATGCACAATCATTGAGATGTGAAAAAAGGCGTCCCTATTTTTTCTAAATTAGGTATGGTTGATCGAGTTCTTAGACCTAAGGATCAATGATGGTTTTATTTGAATTTATATTCAGTTATGTTTTGACTAGTTTGAGCATATTCCATGAGTATGAACTTATGGAAGCAGAAAATAGGTTCACTGTTGGGGGTACCATACTGAGATTTATTTATTACCCCTTGTACATGCACCTCAGTGTGTGTTAAGACCTTCTTTCTTCTTTCAGGTTAATCACAAATGAAATATATATTGGGTGGAGGCCTTAGATTTCATGATTGAGCAACTCTCTTATGTGGAGTAGACTTGTGATGATGGTGTTGCTTGATAAGGTACTAGAGACTAGGTATGGGATATGTATTGGGGTTGGAAGTAGATCTTGATGTATTTATTTATCAGTTTTTTATTTTGTATATGTGATGTATGTTTTATGTATGGAATGGTTTTTCAAGCCATTATTTTATTTTGTTTCATTATTTCATACTTCAATTTCAGTTTATTTATTCATTATATATATTCTAATGTATATTTGTTTTCTTATTTACATCTAGTTATGCACTCTGATATGGGGGTATTTTCTCCTCGCAGTTCCACCTTAGACCCCACTGCTATCCAATAGCCATTGGAATATGAGGAGGTGCACTTAATGTCTTATGGTGAACCGACTTGAGGAACATGTTTAATGCAATCCATCCTAAGAAGTTACAAAGTGTTATTAGATCCATTTACTTTCAGTTATTTTACTATTTAGATGTGGTATATTTTAGATATAGGAATGTGTCAGATCCCATGATGGATATCAGATGGTGCATCGTGAACACTTTTTCTCATAGGAATTATAGGTTACTGATGAACGAGATTGATGTTCTTAGTAATTAATGTTACAGTTTTATATTATTTCACCTTGGGTGATGCACATGTTGTTTTCATTTTATGGTGTATTTTGTATTTAATACTCTTGGCCTATTGGAAAGAGGCATTTGATTTGATTTTTACTCTTAGTCTATAGAGGAAAGAGGTGTCTCATGCATCCTAAATGGAATATTGGATCCACATGTTATTGGCCTACTTGTATGTGATTTTATGTATTCCCCTCTGATGGAAGGTTCTTTGGATCTATGGTGACATGATCGATGATGAGGATGTTGGTATGGTCCTCATACATAGTAGGTGTAATGACCTGAGTTGATCTAAATGATATGGGTGTATAATAGTTGGAACATTGTGGGTGGTTTTTTTCGAGGATGGTTATGTGGTCTGGTCCTCCAAGAAGTGGTCTAATGTTCATATTCTTGGATAGGAAAAGTTCCCTGGTTATCATCGATTGGTTTAATGTGTGATGTCTTTCATATTTGATACCCTATAGATGGTTGTTTTGGTATTATGATGTTTTGTGACATGGTATAGTAGTATGTTTGATGTCCTATGAGTTTTTTCCTTCTATGAGTTGTCATAGACATAGGTGGTTGTATCAAGTGACTTTACATGATAATTGATTAGTAGGAATATTTGGGAGAGCCTAGTGTCCTTTTTTAAATGACTCTATATTAGGTATTTAGAGTCGTTTCACATCCAAGGGTGACATGTGAGACGGTCGACTGAGTTATGAGTGCTTTTGGTTGTGGGAGCCAAATAAGGATGCTTTGGACTCTTGAAAATGGTTCATTAAGGGTGAATCTGGGTTTGAGGTTTATGCTCATGGGATTCCTTTTGTTTTTAGAAGAATAATTTATGTGCTAGTGTTTCATCCTTGTCGGTGGTTTCAAGAGGGTCAGGTTTATTTGGATGCCTACCCTAGGAAATGGATGTGCAAGAGAGTTGATCATGATGTCTTTGAGTTGGATTGAGGGCATAGGAAGTGATTGAGTTTGAGTGGTTAGGTATTTTGAGCCAATGGTTGTGAGATGTGACTCTTTAGAGTTAAAGTAGGTTTTGTGGTCGGGTTACACAAGGGTGTGTGACGATTATTTGATAGAGGAATCTTGGATATGTGAGCATTGATGATGCATTGTATCATTTCTCTTGAGGATCAGAAATTACATGATTGTATTTATGTGGTGCTTGAGTTCGGCAGATAACCATGAGTGGGCTGAGAATTGTTACGGGTGTGATGAGATGCTTGTGGGAAGAGTGAACCAAGGTACTTGGGATTTAACTGTTATGTTCTGGAATGGATTGGTTGTGGTTGTATCCATTGACTAAATATTATTATACTTGTAGTTTAGATATGATCATTTATAATATCAGAACATCTTCATGAGTTTTATAATAGATCATTAGATATATTCCATTCGATAAAGATTTCATTTTTGTTGATAAGGGCCACTTGGGAGGTTTCCCTTGAGTTTTGTGTGTGTGTGAAGTCATATGGTAGGGAGTGAAACATCAGATTTCTATGAGTGAGGACCCTATGATAGATCAGATGTTGACTAATACAATGGTTTTCATTATCGAATGTTAGAAATGGGAGATAGTATATGCTTAGTTTTGTCTCTCTAGTGGGAGTGAGATAGCCATGTCCAGTTCCAAGGTTTGGTTGTGATTAGTTCATGGGCCTTGGAAAACATATTTTGTTATGAGGTGATATTAAGGAAAATCATATGGTGAGGATTACCAGATCGTTCATGGTGATGTGACCCTTATGTGGGTACGGTCAAGCCTGCAGTGAGGACCACATCGAACAGGTTGGTGCACCATTTAGAATGCGTTTTTAAAGGTGACTCTATTGATGGGAATCATCATGGATTGAATTTGATAGTTATGGGTTGAGTTTTATGGTGAGAAGACCCATGATTTGATTATGAGTTTTGAATGATTCTATGAATTCTACAAATATATGGGTGTAGTTTGGAACTGTATTAGTGGGTTGTTTATGGTGGAAAGTGGTGGATTGGCCTTTAGATGAGTTGTTCACTTTATCCATGGGGTTATGTAGTGAAACTCGGTTTTCATCATTGAGTAAAACGTGTTGAGTTGAGTATCTATAAACAAAAAAGGCAGGTTAGGATGTGTGGAATGAACATAACTATGTCTTATCGAGGATGATAAACTTTTTGGGGGGAGATTGAAAAATGATCATTTTTTCCTAGAATATGATATCAAATAATATTTCCAACCACTCTTTCTTCCCAAAATAGGGTTTTTACCCTAGGATAAGATTTTGGTGGGATTATGAGCATTTTATGTTTTAGGGAAATATTTAATATTTAATAAATTAAATATTAAAGTATCTACATGATTTCACGTAGTGGTATACTTTGAAAGGGGTGTCAGATTGAGATTCTTATAGTGTGATAGAGTCAAAAATGGGGGGGGGGTTCCTATAAAAGGTATAAACTCGCTTTGGGTTCAAGGAATTGGGATGAGTATTAAATGAATATCTAATTAATTAATTAATTGAATAATTAAATTATGTAAAACACCTCCATCTCCAATTTTTGGGATTCCAATGCATGTTAGGATGAGGGAGGGATCCTCCTCTGCATGCAACGGTTGGAATAGGAGGGAGAAGAGAAGGAGATGCTTCCAGACATCGTCCATGGTGGATATCAAGACCAGATTGAGGTGTAGCAGATTCCAAGAGCATATTTGGACCTGAAGCATTGGAATTTACACCATAATGTAGGATGATCTTTTAGTTTTATTCCTAGATACACATATATTAATTTATTATAGGTTTTAATGACCTATTATGATTCTTAAAGACCCCATGGGGTTGATCTGGACCAATCTAGGGAAAACAAGGGTTTTAGGAAGTTCGTAGGGATTTTCCATTCAAAAACCCCAACTACATTGTGTGTGGTTTAGGGAACACACACCATGTGTTCTTACAATTCAAGGAAGATGGGATTTTTAAAATTACATTCCATGTAGTAGTATATGTCCATGTAACTTATTGTGTGGTCAAGGACATGTGTAGACAAGTTTTTTGAAAATTACACACCATGTACTTTAGGTACACTCTATATAGTTGGACATGGCCATGTACTTGGGAAGAAACCCCATGTGAGTGGTATATGCCTTGTAGTAAGTACAAGGATAGGCACCATGCATATCTTGATTGTGTAGTGGGACATTTCTAGACCCCATGTTTCTTGTGCTAGGTTGTAACCAAGTCCTTGTATGAGATATAGTAACCCCTCATATGGTGTCTTTCTCTTATTGTGGCCTTTAGGCCATTTTAGGATCTTCTGATGTGCATGGGTGTTTGACCTGCCCTTTTTGTGTTTTCTCTTGGTTGTGGATGTTGATACATGGTGTATGCATATGTGGATATTGTGACATGGTTATATTAACATGTTTTGGAACATATTTTACTAATAAGGGTTGTGATAGATGAGATATCTGGATAGATGGTCCATATATATGTTTTCATATATCTGTAATTGATAATGTTAGACAAGATGCTTCGTATTGATACCAATAGTTTGTTTATGGTTTGAGTGATTGAACAAGGTTCCATGAATTTTTTTGATGTTACTTATTATAGTGTATGTGAAATAATATGTATGTGGTTGAGAATTGAAATGATGTTTTGGGCAGTGATAGTATATTATATGGATTATGTGTTATACCGAGGCTCTACACACATATAGTATACTTTGTTGTTTATGTACCATACTCATTCTCTAGGTAATGATGTATACAATATGGGATGGATAGTGGACTGATTCTCTGTATCCATTTTTTTGGTGTTGGCATGATTCTCTATGCATGATTGATTTGATATATGGTTTAGGTGTTGGACTGATGCTCCATTCACTATTATTTATGATACATGAGATAGATATTAGATTTCTTTTCTAGGCTTGGTAGTAATTTTTTATTATAAATGGGACAGATATGTAAAGATTCCAAGCATGAGATAATTTTTGGGTTGTGAGGGAATGGAAGCTGATGACTTATATTAGCTTCCAGAATGATAAGACTATCATAGGATGGGTCCCTAAAATCATTATGTTTGGCTGTGGTTGTTATGGATATAGAGCCCACATGTTATTTGGGATACACGGTTATTGATATGTGATTAGTGACATCCTAAAATTGATAAAATTAGGTATGGTTTATCAAGGCCTTGTACCAAAGGAACAACAATATTTTTGTTTTTATTTATTTTCAGTTATGTTTTGGGTTGGTTGAGCATATTTCATGAGCATGCACTTATGGCAACAGGTTATGGGTTCATTGTTGGGGGTGGCCTAATAAGATTTATTTCTCTACCATTATACATGAACCTTAGTGTATGTGAATGACTTATATCTACATTCAGGTTGACTAAGAATACACAATGGATCATGAAAAGGCACAAGATTTCATGATTGATCATGTTACTCGTGTGGAGTCGACTCGTTGGGAGGGAGCAGGTTTATGGGGTACTGGAGACCGAGTATGTAATATAGATTAGAGTTAGAATTAGAGATTAATGTATTTATTTATTATTTTTTATTTTTTGTATGTTATTGGCCTAATGGGATATCGATGTTGTATGTATGGAATGGTAGTTTGGGACTTTGTTGTATTTCATTTCCTTACAACATGATTTCGTTTTAGTTTATTTATTAATTCTGTATATTATAATACATATAATGTTGGTAAATTACTTCTAGATGTTCACTGTGATATGGGGTTATAGTATCCTCACAGTTCCACCTTATAACCCCGTTACTCATCATCATCCTCTAGTGTACGAGGAGGTGTGCTTGAGTTTTTATGGCTAACTGTCTTGGAGCACCAGTTTAGTGGAATCTGGATCAAGACATTATAAATAAATGTTTAAAACATGTTTTTTTGTGTTGGAGGTGTGGATAAACCATATATTCCTTTCAATATATAATTTTTTACTTTTTTAGGAACTTTTGGTGAGAGTGACTTCCCATTCATTAATAGTTTTTTGAATTTATAAAAATGACACTTCTACTCAATTATAAAAATGGGACATCTATCACTTATTCATAGTTCATAAGTCGTTTTACTTGACCAAAACATACCAACATCTCTCCCTAACATCCTTATCCATGTTATAGAGCTATTATCATTCCTAAAATACCAATTCAATGGTCTTTAATAAGATATCCAAAGGAGGTTTCTCTAAGAGAAGATAATTGGCTTCATTAAGATCTTTCTTTTTACTTAATCTCTTACCATATTCATTCATTTCCTAATAATTACAATACAATAACACCATTATTTAACAAAAAAATAAATTTTATTATTTTTATGTAATAATTAATATCCATCTCCTATTCCATCAAATGATAAATTAAACTATTCACTGTGTGTATGGCGGGCTACAACCTCACAAACTGATGTAATTAATTTTTCATCACCACCTACCAAGGATGGATATAATGATGAAATTAAAGAATATATATGATATTTATGACATTATTATACTTTTGAAATTATTATATCACATATACATTAATACTTTCCATTCCTTTGAAATATAATAATGTTTCTTGTGTGTATAGAAAACTATCATCTCGTGAAGTAATGTGGTTCATTTTTCACTTACTCTATACATGGAAGGTAGTAAGGAGAAATTTAGTGAATAAATGTGATATATATGAAATCATAATTATTCTTTAAGGATTAATTAATATTTACCTTTTTTCCATCCGTCTATAAAATAAAGATAATGTTCATATGTACGTGTGACCTACCTTCTCCATGAACGGTGTAATTCATTATCTATCTTTAATTTAAATGGATTGCTATAAATAAATATATAAGATATTTATATAATTTTTAACATTAATTAGTTTATGGAAACATAATAAAATTAAAATTCCCTAAAACACCAAATCAAAACATACATGAAAAACCTAGCAGTTATTACCCAAAACAAGATTTTAACAAGGAGTTGTTAATAAATTTGTAAAAAATGTCATAATTAAATAATATATGTATGATATATATTAGTATAGTTCTGGAATATATTAATAATAAAACTATATTTCTTTTATAGAGTTTCAAATGAGTATGAAGTAATTTGAGACTTAAGGTAAGGTATTTTTGATCTCTCTTTTATTTCTAGGAGACATATGTCATATTCACCACTTGTTTCTTTTGTGTGGTGTATATAATATTAATGAATGCATTTTATGATTCTTCTTGTGAATTTTATGAATATTTAAAAATTCATATTTGGTTATTTCTTTCAAGGGGCTTGTTATTCAAAAGATACCAATGTGGTAATGGTTATTATGTTATAATCCCAGTACTTATTGGGATTGTTTATGATTATGTTTATCATGGTAAAATGTTATAATATAACTCCCAAGAGAGTCATGAATTTTATTATACTATTGTTATCTATTAAAAATAAAAGTTTTAATTTCACTATTCTCTCTTTAATAACTCAATAGTCCAAAATAACATTTTTTATAAAAATTGACTTTATTTCTCTCTTCGGTTGAAATATTTTTTCTTCCATTTTCATGTTTTCTAATAATGTTTTAAATAAAAAAATTTATATTCTACAATAAATTTTTAATGAAATTTATAATATTTTTTTTATTTTTATGAGATTTTTCAAGATTAATATCTTTTTCATTTTCCAAATGACGCACTCTTGACTTTTTACTAAAAATCAGAAAGGAATATTTGTTTAAAAATACACAGCATGAATGGAATTGTATGTTATCATGACCACTCAATTATTAGAAACCACCATTACAAGTTTTAATGGTTTTTTTCAAAGAAATTTTTTACCATAATATTTGGGAATTTGTTATGTTTTAAAAAGTTTATTTCAAAGTGAAAAGGATATTTTTCTCAATAAATGTTCTAAGTATTCTTTTAAAAAAATATCCATATACGATGATATCTTTATATGTTACCTAAGATTTACTAGGGATATCATAAAATGATACCATCATTATTCTTTCTATAGATTGTTTATATTTATGATGACGAGATTTTTATGAAACATATTCTTTTTCCATGGGTTATACTATGATTAAATGATGAAATGTTTATGAAACTCATTTTTCCATGGGTTATGCTATTGTGAAATTTTTATGAAACCCCTTTATTTTATTGGGTTGTGATATGATTAATGTTTATGATTTTTTGGAACAAAAATGAATGCATTATGTGATGGGTAGAACCTATATCTCCCTCTAATGCATTGTGTAAATTTTTATATCTCATGAAATAATTATGGGAAACAAGAAGATATGCATGATATGCTACGGGAAACATCCTAATGTGCTTAATCCACTATGGGAAACAAGTGATGACACCTAATGCATTAAGAAATGGGAAATAGGTTATCTATAATAAAATGTTAAATGGGTGTTCATGCCTAAGCCATTATGTTTTGATGGTCATGAATGTTAACCTTGAAATATGAAATGGTATTTATGCTTATGATAGTTCCACACTTATATGACAAGAAATTATGGTTCATGATTTATTTATGATGATTTATCATTCTTATGGTTTATGTCATTTGAAATGATAATGATTTATTCCATGAATCATATTTATAATCCATGCTAGATTGAGTATGAAATTTGTATGTTATATTCATAATCTCGTACCCTTATGATTATCTTATGATTTCATATAATCATTTGTTGATATCTTCCAAACGTACCCTTACTGAGAATCTAGGCTAATCCTTTCTTATGTTTCCTTTCCTTGGGTTATGAAGAAATGTTTAAGTATGGTATGTCTATGAAGTGTACTAGATAGTAAGATATTTATGAGAGATGTTGGATATCTTTCATTAAATAAGAATATTGTGTATATCTAGTATCCAAAGATACTAATCATTTTTGGTCCTTAGGCATATATTTTTGAAATTTATTAAATATTCATCTGTTATGATGAAATATATATGAATGAAAAACATGGGTCATTATACTCTCTATCATAGTGGATTAATACACGGATATCTTAATAAATTATTTTTCTAGGTTACCACCTAATAGGTAAATTATATTTTCAATCAATCAATTACCGAATCAATCCCTATTTCATTACTGTCTTATAGAATGGATCTAAATGTGTTGCAAGAATTAAAGGATTATCTAGAAGAGTTCGAAAGTAAAGGCTTCATCAGACCTAGTTCATAACATTGGGTTGTACAGATTTTATTCGTAAATAATATATAAGGTTATCTCTTGTTATGTATTAATTGTCATAAATTAAATCAAGTCTTGATTAGAAATCGCTATCATATTCCTTGAATTGAAAACCTATTTGAAAAATTAAATATATATAATTGTTTCTCAAGGATTGATCTATACTCGAGATATCATCAACTTAGAGTCAAAATAGGGGATATTTCGAAGACATCATTTGAGAGTCCATATGACCGTTATGAATATGTCATCATGCCCTATGGTCAAATGAATGCACCAAAAGCCCTTATGGACTTGATGAACCATATCTTTGATAGGTACATAGAATAATTTGTTATTTTATTTGATGATGATATTATAGTTTAATCTCAAATCGGGAATGACCATAAGTAACACTTGAACTTCTGATGATTATATTATGGGGTCATCATTAGTATGCTAAATTTTCTAATTATGGATTATGGATCCAAGAATTCTATTTCATCAAGCATGACATTTTTGAAGAAGGAATATCAGATGACCCTCAAAATATTAAAGCAGTAATTTCAAGGCATCCACAATGAATTTTTTTTGAGGTACGCAATTTTTTGGTATTAGAATGATATTATATTTACCTTTTTCATGAATTTTCTAAACGAGATTTTCCTATAAATACTTTGACAAGAAATGTTTTTTGATTCATATAGAATGGTGACTATCATAAATTCTTTCTCAATCTTAAAACATAAATCATCTAGAAACCCATCATAATCATTCCAAAACCAGGTAATGTAACACCCTGATAATTTTTATAAAATATTTCTCTTTAAATAATCTGATTTCTTCTGTAGCTTTCATTATACGCAACACCGAGTTTAAATAATTCACAATATATTATTAAAATATTATTGTATAAAATAGTATTTATCGTATATCCATTGGATTTATGGGTATTAATCATATTAACTAGATTATGAAAAATTTATGGTTATATATGTATAAAATTAATTTAGTGGTTATCAATTGATTATAAATGAAAATAAAAATCATCTCAAAGAAAATGAATTATTTTTCTGAAAAATATTTTTAATGTGGGAAATGTATTTTAATATTAATAAAATAAATTAATACCTATAGGAGAATGATTTTAATTAAATATATATATTATTTAATTAATAAAAAAAATAATCATTCAACAAATATTTTTCTAGACATAGGATAAGAATAAATCTACTTTTATGCTTAAAACGTATTTTTTAGAAGCAATTTTTGTCACTTTTTCACACTTTAAAAATAATGTATACTACTTATAACTATGGAGTCAAATAAATTTAATTACATATTTATAATCATGAGGTTAAAATTTTGTAAATATTATCCTTTTATTTTTTTCAATATGAATAAAAACTATGGTAAAATTTATCGCCTCCGTAAAGGGTAAATCTGGATAATCTAGATTAAAAATAAGTGAAAAGGCCATAATTTTTCATCCTATATATTATTGGATGTAGTAAATTCAAACCTTATCACCGTAGTATTGAAATATATTAGTTTAATGCACACTTTTCCATGAAAGTTATTTATATCTTATTTAAATCAATGAAAGTTACAAAATGCCACACTCTTAGTTCTAAATATCCTTTATGTGTTCAAATAGGGAAAAAACTTGTCATTAACAAATACTAGTAGTAATTTTGTGCATAATTAATTTATATTCATTGTGGTAATTTATTTATGATTTTAATTATTATATAATTACCTTAACTTCTTACACAATTCCAAAATATTATTTACTCAATTAATGAAAAAATAAAACAAATGATTTTGAAAATATTAAAAGGTATATAATTTGAGTAATTTATAGTGTTAAAAAATAAAGTTTAATATTAAATATTAGTGCTATTTTAAAATATTATATTAAAATTCAAACTCAATATTTATGTATTAATTCAAACTAAATGAATAGTGTTAAAATTGATAATAATGATATTTTATCCAAGTAATATTTTATTAAATTATTAAAAAATAATAATTTTTTTTGAAATAATACATGTTTTATTTTATATGGTATATAATTTAATAACTTTCCTATTTATGGGACAATATTTACCTTCTAATTAAAAAATTACAACCTTTAATATCGAAGTAGTTGTTTCCATAGATAAAATTAAAATTGGTTAACTATGGGTTAATCAAAATGATAAGGTTTAAAATGAAACCAAAACATATATAAATTCTATTGGTTAATATAATTAAAACCCTATCCAATATTATCATCAAATCCCTAACCATTTAGAGTAATTTTTCTTGATTATGAATTTATTGTATTTTAATATTTTGAGAAATTCTAAAAGTACCCCTCACCTCAATTATAAATGGACACATCCTCCCTCACTTCATTACACCACATTGTGTCTTTTGTATCATCTAAAATATAAAAATTAATATTATAAAATTACCTATATACATTATATAGGTTTCTATTATCCCTGAAAACCGACCCTAGAGATCTTAATAGGAGATATAAAGGATTCATTTCAAAGAAGATATAGTCCCCTTATGAGACCACTTTCTTTTCAACCCTTCATTACCTCCTAAAAATATATTTTATATATCATAAAATAATAATTTTAGTATCCTAAATATTCATAAATATTATTATTATCATTAAAACACCATTATACACTCTCTTTCCTATAAAATGAGGAGTGAAAATATCACTCGTGTGTATGAACAACTTATCGTCTCCACGTAGCAATAAAATTAATTTTCCATCACCCTATGTTATGGATGAGTATAATGGTGGGTTTAATGTTTATATATTATATTTATGAAATAATATATTTTTTAAATTATAATATCATGCCAACCTACTTACCATCCATTCTTTTGGGAAACGATAACGTTATTTGTGGGTACGTGTGGACTATCGCATCCATGAAGCGCTGTGATTTGTTTTTCATTCATTTTTTACTTGGATGGTAATGAGGATTAATTTTATGAATATATATAATATATATGACATAATAATGATCCTAAAAATGTTAATTTATGTTTATCTTTCTTTAATTACATCTATTGAAAAACAAAAACAGCGTTCATGCATACGTATTCCATATTGTCTCCATGAACAATGTAATTTATTTTTCTATCTATAACTTTTATGTATGACAATAAATATGTTTAAAATTAATATATATTATATTTATGTAATGAATAATATTTTTTAGATGATATAACCATGATAAATATACAAGTACTGAAGCTAATGAGTTGAAATACTCAGGGAAAACAAAACAGTTACACTTGAAAATGATGATTTTAATAAGAAATAATTGATAAAAGGGGGTGTTGAAATGTTATAAAGGTATAATATATATAATTATAATTATAAAATTATTCTTTTATATAATTATAATAAATATAAATTTATTATATTATAGGTTAGAGTGATTTTGATGAAAGGTGAACTCGAGGTAAGGGGTTTATGTCAAAATATCATTGTTTATCAGGGTTAATCATGACTACACCTACGATGATGGAATATTATGATATATCTCTCAAAAAAATTATGATTTTTATTATCCTTTGGTTACTTATTCAAAATTCATGTTTCCATTTCATTTTCCACATCTTATGTCCTTAAGAGACCGAAATTATATTTTTAAGGAAAATTGACTTTATTTTTTTCTTCAATCAAAACACCTTTTTATTCCATATCCCTGTTAACTAAAAATGTTTTAAAAAGGGGTTTTACTATTATCCTGAAATTGTTATGTCATTTTTACTCATGTTTTACTTTTTAAAAATGGTTTGAAAGGAATCTTCTTTTAGTTTTCCAAACTAGGTACATTGTGACTTTTCCAAAAATGGTATGGAGGAAATATTTTTTTAAATTTTATAGAATGAGTGGATTTTATTTTCATAATGAATAATTTTTTATTTAAATATTCCTTTACAATTTTACATGGTTCCTTTCAAAGAAAATTTGTTCCTTTATATTTGCACAGTTTTTTTAAGTGATTTCAAAATTGAAAGGTTATTTTCCTCAAGAATGTTTAAATGATATTTTAATGGTATTTATATTCATCATGGACAACAAAACATGATTTCAATTATGATTTACTAAGAATATAATACAAGGATACCATTCTTATTCTTTCTCTAGATGGTTTCTGTAAATTATGGCACGATGTTTATGAAACATATTCCTTTTCTACAGGTTATGCTATGATGAAATATTTTTAAAAACCATTTCCTTTCATGGATTATGATATGATAAATGGTTTATGATATTATGGAACAAATATGTATTAATTTTCTTATGTGAAATGTGGTACCTATATCTCACTCCAATAAAATAGTTAAATATTGAATTCTCATGAGATAAATAGGATTCGAATGGGGAGTGAACCTAGTTCAGTAAGGGATTGTGTCTACTTTGATAGTATTGAGAGTGAACCTTGACTACTATAATGGTTTGGGGAGTGAACTCATTCCACTATGATAGCCTTGGAAATGATCCTTGACTATTAAGAAAATGATTTTTTTGCTTATGTGTATGTCACATATCAATGTATTATGCCTAAGTTAAGCTTTAATGGTTCATATTATTTTATTCCCTTATGATTCATATATTATGAACTACCAAGACTTATGTCATGACTTAATATTATGATCTTTGATATGCAGGGTGTGGTTTAAAAACCTTAAGATAATGTTCGTATACCCTTATTCTCATGTTATGCTTATTTGATCATTGATATCTCCCTTTTTTTCCCTTAATGAGCATATGATCCCACCCTTTTATTATGTTTCTTTTCACTGGGTTATGAAGAAAGGTGTTAAGTATGATATTTCTAAGAAGGGTGCTAGTTATGAAGAAATAAGTGAGAGATGATGTATATATTTTATAAACCCATTGTTTATGATTCCAATTTTTCAAAGATACTAAATCTAAATGATCCGATCATGGATCAAAATGTTATGTAATGAATATTAATATATTAAGATGTAATATCTATGTATGAAAAGTATTGATCACTATAGGTAAGGACTATGTGGTATATTGTGAAGTATCTAGATTCGGTCTTGGTTCCATTCTCATATAGGGAGATCATATTGCGGCCTACGGTACGAGACATTTACAGTCACATGAGAACAATTATACAATGCATGACATGGAATTAGCTACAATTCCCATGCCTTAAATACATGGTGGTGTTTCATTTTTGGAGAAAGTTTCAAAGTATTTAGAGACAATAAGAGTTCTTAATACATATTTTATTATCTATACATGAACATGAGACAAAAAAATATAGATTTTATATCTCCAAATGTTCAATTAAAACTTAGTATATACACCCAGTAAATGGAATTATATGGAAGATTCATTGAGTCAAAAGTTGTGTGGTGAAGTGGTTTGAGAATCTTGTTCACAATGGAAATTAATGGGAATGATTACTGAAATGCATCTAGATTTCACCACACATGATGACCATGAAGTTTTGTTTCTAGTTAGTCATGTTCTCGACTTGATGGATTCTTAAAAGCGGGTCATATAGAAGATCCTTATTGTATCACTATTAGGTCAAACCTAAATGGTGAGGAGACTTTTGATGGCTAGATAGGGGATGTAAACACCTTTTTTTGATTTCCGAATCTAATTATAGTTACTTAGTATTTCTCATAATAGATTCTTTCTGCATGTCACAATTTAAAATATTATATCCATCCAAGTATTCATAAAATGTACAAGTTGATGAAAGATTATTTCTAGTGGCCAGGTATGAGTGGAAAGACTATAGATTATGTGATGAAAGGATTAACTAGTCAATAGGTAAAATTATAACATCAAAAACCAGTTAGTATGTTTCACTCAATGCATATACCTATATGTAAGTGATAACAAATCCCAATGAAATTTTTCAAGGGACTATCGAAATATTTTTGTAAAAATAATTTTTTTGGGTGATTGTGGATCAACTCGCTATGTTGGCACACTTTATCCCTATTAGAGAATCCAACATAGTAGTGGACTAAGAAAATAAATTATCCAAGAAGTGGTCATGTTATATAGAGTTCTAGTTTCAATTTTATCTAAAAGAGATCATAGATTCACTTTCCAGTTATGGGGGTCATTACAATAGAATGTGAGGAGTCAACTAACCATGGTCATGACATATCATCCATAGATGGATAGGTATTTGGAATGCATAATTCAAACATTGGAAGATATGATCAAGGCTTGTGTCATGGATTTTAACATCACTTGGGTAGACCAAATATATTTTTTGGAATTATTCTATAATAACAGCTATCATGAAACAATAAAAATAGCCTCATTCAAGGATTTTTATAGTCTTCCTTGTTGTTATCCACTTTGTTTTGGTGGAAAAATAAGAGACATTGTTGATTAGACTGATTATTGTCCATATGACTATAAATTAGATACATATGATCCAGAAGTTGATGGTTATGGTTCAAAGTTGACAAAAATCATATATAGACAATCATCTCTAGCCTTTATCTTTTGATGTGATTGATTATGTCTTCTTGAATGTAACTAACAGACCCGAGGTACCCTCACAAGCTGGCACCCAACCTAATCCTCCACATACACAAAGGTCATTATCAATCCCCATGAGGTGGTGACTAGAACCCAAACATCAACAACAAACAAATGGAAATATTTTTCTTAACCAAAAGAAGACAATATGGAATATTGATACATATTATAAAATAACTACAGATAAAAAACCATAAGAAAATATATTTTATAACTGAGAGAAGATGTTAGAAGTTGTAAAAAATGTAAAATAAACCCAATGTAAAATTACAACAGCAAAGGAAAACTAAAACAAATACAACTACTTCATGTTATAATGTGTGTAGCATCCCACCATCTCCTAACCAGCAACCATAACCATTAAACATAAAATATTGTTACCTCACTATGACACCTTGCCTTTTCCTACATCAAAAGACATAACCAGTTCTACACACTACCAAAGTGGTGTTCAAGGTGTGATATAAACAATCTCAGTAGAATCACGCTCAAGTGTTCCATATCAATTTTCTAATCAAACAAAAAAATATGATCATTTTAAATAAAAAGATTGTGTGATATATGATAAATCACATTGTATCAAAAGCATGGAAAATATTTCACTTTTTATATAGTTCAAAAATATGCAAGGAAAAATAGTTTCAAATCATAATTTATATAAAAATTTATCAATATTAAAGATGGTGTATCAAATACTGAACAATAAAAAAGCCAAACCATAGGTAAATCATGCCAAGGATCATAATAGGTCAGGCTAGCAGTCAACACATACCACAATCAATGACTAGTGCATACTCAATCCCCAAGAACAATAGTCTTAGGGAGCATAATAACACCCCAGGAGTGAACCCCCCCCCCCAATGTTTTCATTTTTAATCCCCTAGACCCAGAGGCCTAGTAAGCAGGTAAACACCCCATAAGTGAACCCCCTACTGTAAAAATAGAAAATTGACCAACGATAAACCTTCAACATAAGTACCCAAGGCTTCACATGTGCTAAATTTTCCCAAATGATTTTAAAAAAGGTTGCTTACAATTAATTTCAAACAACTCTTTTATTTAATCAAACTTTATTTGAAAACTATTTTCACAACCCATTTCACAATGCTTTGAAAACACCATTTTGTTTTACACAAAACCAAGAGAAACCCCATTTTTTACAGTTACTTCATATACAAACACAAATAAATCATGAATATTTATTTATTAATCAATTTATAAAATAGGAGAAATCATGGTTCATTCAATAAATTCTATAGAAGGAACCACCCACCTCAAACTCGGGTAGCACGTGCCCGCAATGGGATCCACCAACATAGGATGGAATGAAAATACAACAATTGAGGCCCTAGAATTGAATCTCACATCTTAGAATAAAAATCCCAAAACAAAACAGATTGTTGAGAAGATAGATCAAAACATACCCTAATGAATAGACACTCGTCGCACAACAACCAATAAAGGACTGAACCCCAAAAGACGATTGCACATCGGATCTAGAAGGAATAGTATAGAATCATCCAAATGTGTCCAACACCACATGATTTCATGTAATGACTCAAATTTTTTATATATTAGTTATAATATTATAAGGATTATTCTCAGAGCTATTCACTGAAATGAAATGAGATTCTAAGACCCGGTGATCCTAAACTTAATTCTTGAAATATATTATATATATTAAATATTATGTGTGTATACTTTTCTAGAAAAAGTAGAGTATATTCTAAATGGGGTATAGGATTGAAAATTTGAATCTTTTTTTGAGATCAAAGCATGGGCTTTACCCTAGGCACGGTATAAACTTTTTCAGCAGCATACATTTTTCTAAAAGCCATCACATAAATAAATAATAAAATAAATTTATTTATTGATTGGCTTTATTAAGTGATGTAGTGAACTAACTATTTATCTATTTAAACACAATTATGACCAATTATTAGGATTTATTATATAACCCTACAAATTGATAGATAACCTTGGTGAATGAAGATGATGTATCGAGGATCGTTTACACCAACAAAATTCAAGGATCTCACCAATGGTAATAACGCAGATTCGTTTTTCCACAGGGATTGAACCAATTTGAGGTAGGGTTTTTTTATCATATGGATTTATCCCAATTTTATTATTATACAATTAATGTTAATCAATCATTAGATTGATTGATTTTCAGATTGGTCGTATTGAGGGTATGGCTTTATTCAATGGGAGTATGGGAGAAATTTTTTATTTTTGTTGGATATTTATTCATTATTCTAATAGAAATGAATCAAAGAAAACCCAAAAATAGATAAGTATTTTCATCTCTTGTATTTCTTTTTTTTCTTCGATCATTATTAAATCATTCGTCTTTGGGGTTTCAATTAACTGACAGTCTGATAAATACCCTGATAAATAATCGTTGCACACCCATTTCTTGGTGAAAAGGATTGATATCACAGATCTGTGTTTGGATTGATGGTGGGATCGAGCATCAAAGATAGTGATGATGGATAGGGGGTGTATTTGAGACCTTTGGTTTGATTGGGGCATGTGACAGCAACAAGGACCAATGATGAACATTTTCCCATGCATTATTGTGGCTGGATTCATCCGAGCATAAATGATGAGGCTCAGTCAGACCAAATCGATGATATCCAGGAAAGATCAATAGTGGAACTAGAGGTGATAGAGTCATGAGCGTATATAAAGGATAAACCCATGGGTTCTTTGAAATCTCAGGTTATGCAATGTTTATTTCCAAATTACACGTATTGTGGGACCCCCTGTGTAGTGATAGTGTTTTACTAAGAAGAAAAATATCAGATAGAGTATGATAGTTGTCACACTACATGTGAACTATATCTGTAATCTCAATGTGTACCTAGGATGGTAAATGGACATGACCAAGATTGAATGGTCTTAGACACGTTGTGTAGTAATACAATGACTTGGCGAGGCCAGGTGTACATGGGAAAAGATATGTACATGGAAATGGTCAGGGGTATAGAGGATCAAACACACTGTGTACTCAGACACAGTTATGGGAATGGGCCGTGATATATGGGTAGAACAGAGTGCTCAAGGGACACTTCATATACTTCTAGTACACATCCTTTACTTCTCCAAATATGTCTTGTATCCCTTGTTCTCTTTATCTTGAAAGGTTTTGTTATGGTAAATTTCCTTGATCCATTCCCTGAGGGTTTAGTATAGAGTCATGTCATATGCATGAGATGGTGATACCTAGTAGGGAACTTATGTATTGGATAGAGTTGTCAAAATCCATTTATGAGGCGCTAATTGAGATCCTCTATCATCATCATTTTCCCTAGGTGGGGTTCTTGGTATCATCATGACCTACACTCTGTGGGAGTCAATCCCCTACTTAGTAGGTTAATTCAAATCAGGTTGATAGTATACCCCATGACTTTTGGTGTGATCCCCATATTTACATCAATATCTTCAAACTTTCAACATGTAATTCAAATGGAAATACCTAAAAAACATGACATCTTGGAGTGATTCCATCAGTTCTATCTGAATCACGGAGTGTTTTCACCTAGATGAGTGTTATATAGAACCTTTGAGCAGGAATCCAAGGTTAGTTTTATGGTTGTGCCCTCACCTTGAGACTGTGTGTCTATTATGAGTATATCTAGATGTTCTTGTTATATATTTCATTGATATATACCTTTTATGAGCTGACCATTATTATTGATTCTATTTTATTAGTGATTTTGGGGTGTCCTACTAGGTATTGTTATATTCACCCATGCATGGGATTATCTAGCACATGTCATGTATTTTGTAGATGACCGACCATTTCATAAAGTCTTATAGGTACTTGGACCTGAAAGAGATTAGTGATTTAGATAGACCGAGGTGTATTCTAGTGGTTACATTGATAGATGTTCACTCCTACTTCATAGGTTGGTCTTGTTTTTAATTTCTTTTGGTGGGATTGTATTTGGCCCCTTCATTTCTAGTACTTGTTATCATAGTCTAACGGTGGGATTTTAGATGTATGTGTGCATGTTTATTAGTTTTTTTACACGTATACATTGTATAGGCTTCGATGTGTGTGTGTAGGTACATTAGACTATGGCCTCCCATGTGAGTGATATTCCCACTCGATGCAAGTCATCAACCCTAGGCCTATTGGAGGTGGGATTGGGGTAGTCACTATTTAGTCCTCATTGGGATTGGTCAAGACAGAGTGGTATCAGAGTTGTCGGTTCTACATTAGTAATGGACTCTTTGAAATTTATTTAGAGAAATGGTGTTATGTGTTTCGAGTTCCTATCTCAGGCTAGGGACTGCAGTGATAGTGTAGCAGCTAACGTGTCCATACACCAGGACTTTGAAAACCTTCTTATTGACTTAGTATGTCTAGGAATTGGTTGTAGGAAAAAAACATTGATACATGAATCATATAGGAATGGGTTGTTGTTTCCATGTCATTCTTGAATAATATCTCCAGATATACTCATTGATCATGGTACATCATGTCTATTATAGGATGCCTCCAAGAGATTTTCTCGCTACGATTCAGTAGAAGGATCATGAGGATGATCCCATCAGTGATGAGGCTTTGATATAGGGACCTTTTTAAGAGGTGTTACCTCTGGTGGTACACCAGTCTTACCAACACCTATTGAGTATAAAATTTTACTGGTGGTATAAGAAAATGAGAAGTGTAGGCTGAGCGCGCTTCATGAGTTTCAGCAACAGTTACCCCTAAGGTTTTGAGGTTATCCCAACCCTCAAGTAGCTGATCATTGTATTGAGGTGGTGACATGAGTCTTTCATCTTTCTAGGACACTTTCAGACTAGATGGTGTTCTTGGCAGCAAGCCTTCTCCAGGGCTCTATAGGATGATGGTGGGGTTTAGTGAATTAGTCATATGAGGAGGTGACTCTTTCATTATCAGATTTTGATCACCTTTTTAGGTATGTGAACATCTAGGAGATTCTGTAGCTTTATCAGGGTGGTATGATTATGGATAAGTATTTTTCTAGGTTCACTAACCTTTCTCGATACTTAATGGAGATGGTGTGATATCAGTTCCTTCAGGCTTGGACCTTCGAGCGAGGACTATGAAAATACATCTGAGATATCATGATACCTTTATGATTTCCTACCTATTATGAGGTGTTAGAGTGTTCCTTGGTGGTTGAGAGTTTCTTTGTTGAGTATACACAAATGGTTAGTTCCAATAATGGACACCTGAGAGCTGAGACTTCGGTGGAAAGGATCCAACAATAGACATAGGGACATGGATATTGAGATGTTTCAGGAGTAAATACCAAGAAATAGGGTATATGGTTCAGTATCATGAGATGGATAAAGTTATCCTAGAGAGAGGCAGTGCTTCTCTTATGATGGTTAGGGACATCTTTCATGTGATTGTCCAACTTGAAGTGAAACTGATAGGGATATATTGGATGGATTTCCATGGAAAATATAGTGGTAAGATATGGAAGGTATACAGGGAAGAAGATGTGGCAGAGGAGTTCGTAGAGTAGCTAAAGGTGGTATACATTTCAATTTTTTACCACCACCACCAAGGTGATCTATGTCAGGTTCAGGGAGCTGGGGGCTAAGGGTGAGGGAAGCTACAGGTGGTTGAGACTTATGACCTAGACACTCTAGGGATGATACAAGAAATCATTAGTGTATTTTCTAACTTAACTTTAGTACTAATAGACATAGGTACAAATCATTAATTTATTTCCACTAATCTGGTTTAGTACTTAGAGATTCTGGTTGATCCCTTGGATTGACCCTTGTACTTTGAGACTCCTACTTGAGGTGACTCAGTAATCAGAAATTTCTAATGACTATATATCTTAAATATTGGAGGGGAGAGTTTATTTTGGGATCTCTTTTTATCAGTGATGATCCCTTATGATTCATATTAGGTATGGATTGATTATCTATAGTTTATTCCCATATAGACTATTTTAAGTGGTGGATATGGTGTGTCCTAAGTGATGGGATGAGGTTTTCCTTTATGAGTGAAAATGAATCCTAGGTAGAGTAGGATGGGATCATGCTTAGGAGAATACATCTTATTTATCATTACTTTTTTTAGAAAAACCCTTGGTTAAATGGATGCTATGAGTTTTTAGTTCCCTATAGTGGTGGAGGAGTATGAGGAAGACTATCTTGAGGACATTCCAGACTTACCTCCCCATTGAGAGATAGACTTATACATTGATCTACACCCTAGGATGCCCTGGTATCTACACCATCATATTGGATGTCTCCTACAATGGTTTTTGAGATAAGGGTGCAGTTGGAGAGCTTACAGAAAAAGAGATTTGTCGGACACAGCGTTTTACCCTAGGCAACCCCAGTTTTTCCTACCAAAAAGGAGGATGAAAGCTTGTGGTTGTGTGTGGATTATTTTTGTATAAATTAGGTTACCATAAATAACAAGTATCCACTACATAGGATCTATTACCTCTTTGATCAGCTGATACAATCATGATGGTTCTCAAAGATTAACCTCAGATTCAGTTATCACAAGCTATGAGTCTGGGATAAGGATGTACTGAAGATGGATTTCCAATGTATTTATAGTTATTATGAGTATTTTTTGATGTAGTTCGGAATTATTAACACCTTATAAGTGTTCATGTGACTCATTAATTGGATATTTTATCCTTTGTTAAACCACTTTGTGGTAGTATTCATCGATGATATCCTAGTGTACTTGGAATCTAAGGATTAGTATGTTAGATACTTGGGGATGGTCCTAGATGTACTCTGAGAGAACCAGTTTTATGGGAAGCTCTTGAAGATACATTTATGGATTTTGGAGGTCCACTTCTTAAAACATGTTATCTCATTAGACGGTTTAGTAGTGGAACCAACAAAGGTTGAGGCAATGTTATCTTTAGAGCCACCTAAGAGCATGAAGGATGGATGGAGCTTCCTTGGTTTGGAAGGATACTATCAAATATTTATTCCTAATTTCTCCAGGATATTAGATACCTTTAAATATTTTACCCAAAATGGAAATCCTTTCATGTGTATAAAGAGTTTGTTGTAGGATTTTCATGAGTTGAGGAAAAAATTGATGGGATCTCCCATCTTGATATTTTCATAGGATACTGTTGTGTATATAGTTCTCTACGATACATCAAGGATAGGGATTCTTTGTGTTCTGATGTAGAGTTAGGAGATGATTGTATATGGTTCATACCATCTGATACCACATGATATGAACTACATTACCCACGATCTTGATTTATCAGTTGTAGTCTTCACACTGAAGATGTGGCGACACTACCTGATGGGCAAGCATTTTATCATATATTCTAACCAAAAGAGTCTCAAATATATATTCTCTCATAATGATCTTAACTTGAGATATAGAATATGACTATATTTTTTTCAAGGATTATGAATTTAAGATTTTCTATACTCCTTGGACGGGAAACGTGGTAGTAGATTCCCATAGCAGGAGATCTTGTTCGTAGTTTTTGAGTGAGGTGTTGGAGTAGTTAGCCTCCTTAGAGTTAAAATTTATGTATGGGGATGAAATAAATTACCTTTAGTTGATGGTTTTTACCCTTTTTATTTTATATAGAGTTTGGGAGATTCATATTGAGGATACCAACTGTGATATCCTACATACTCAATATCCAATGGACTTACTCCTAATGGATTTTCTGAAGTTGGGGAGCATTTTGTTCTTTTCAGAGGATTTATGATGGTACTAGTTGCACTGAGTGAGGATGTGCAAAATTAATTTCATATATCATCATTAGTGGTACAATCCAGTTGTGGGAAAAAATGTACCAGGACCTTCAATGGTAGTTCTGGTGGCCAAGAATGAAGAGGTGTATTGCAAAGTTTGGTTGTTGATGCCTTACATGTCAGTAAGTGAAGGCTGATCACAAGGTTATAGAAAGTTTATCTCAACCACTTAAGGTTATTGAATGGAAGTGGTATGTTATATATATGGACTTTATGATGATGTTACCATGTAATTCCATATGACACGATGCCATCTAGGTAATCGTAGATTGACTCCCAATTCGTCCCACTTCCTAGATATTCGAGAGTAGAGTTCAGTAGAGATCTTGGAATGCATATAAATTCAAGATACAGTTCGACTCTATGGAGTTACCTTGATTATTGTTTATGATTTTTATTCTCAATTCACATCTCAATTATGGAAGGTATTACAGGAGTCCTTTTGAACTTAGTTACATTTGAGCATAACTTTTTATCCCCAGACTGACGGCTAGATTGAGCATTCTATACAGGTCCTAGAGGACATGTTGTGGTCTTTCATGTTAGAATCTGGTTGTAGTTGGTAGGATCACTTACCATTAGTTGAGTCTGAGTACAAAAGAATCTACCATTCCACCATCGATATGGCACTCTTTGAGGCCTTGTACGAGAGACCCTACAGGTCACCACTATGTTTGACCAACCTAGGAGAGTCATAACTTATGGGATCCAAGTTGGTGTCAGCCATGATAGGGAAGTTTCTGATCATCCAGAAGTGTATGGGTACTACATAGACCCATCATAAGTCATATGCAGACCAACGAAGGGGGATGTTTGAGTTCGAGGAGGAAGACCATGTGTTCCTGCGGGTCTCACCTCAATGTGGGTTATGGAGATTTGGTCATGGTGGAAAGATACATATGAGATTCATTAAACCTTTAAAAATATTTCATAGAGTTAGTAAGGTGTCATGTCACTTAACTCTACCACCGCAGTTAGACAGGGTATGTGCATGACCCATCACATGTTATCGACTAGGGATAGTTGGACATTAAATATGGGGATACCTTTCCTGAGTACCTAATGGAGATATATGATTGAATATAAAGGATCCTTTTTTATGATCAATTCCCATAGTTTGTGATAAGTGGAAGTAAGAAAATTTTCAAGAGAGTACCTAGTAGTGGGAGACCCAGATATATGATCAGCACCCACATATCTTTATGTGTCATTTTGTTTTGGATTTATGGTATATAAATCTTCAAGGTGGGGAGAATTAAAAAACATTAATTTTTTTATATTACTTTAGAATATTATATGGATTATTCTCAGATCTATTCACTAAAACGGAATGAGATTTCAAGGCCCGGTGATCCTGGATTTAATTTTTGAAATATATTATATATATTAAATATCACATTGCATATTTTTTCTAAAAAAGTGGAATATATTAAAATGGAGGCTCAGATCAGAAATTTGAGGCTTTTTTGATCTTGGATCATGAGGTTTATCCTAGGCACATTATAAACTTTATCGTCATCAGACATTTGGTTAACATTCATTGCAAGCATAAATAATAAAATGAATTTATTTTCTTATTTTATTAAGTAATGTAGCAACCTAACTATTTCACGATTTAAACATGCTTATGACCAATTCTCAGGGTTTCCTTCATAACCCTAATAATTTTTTGAGGTCCTTGGAGAACAATGATTATGGATCATGGATTGTTTACACCAATGAAATTCGAGGATCTCTCCAATAAAAACGCCACATATTCGTTCTTCATCAATGATCAAAACACTTTGAGCTGGGGTTCTTTTTAATTTAGATTTATCCCCATTTTATTATTATATGATTAAAAAGAATAAATCAACTAACAGATTGATTGTCATATTATTCATATTATGAGTACAGGTTTATTTGTGAGGAATTTGGGAGAAATTGTCTACTTATTGTGGATCTTCATTATCATTTTAACAGGACAAAATCACGGAAAACGTGATCACGGATGAGGTTCAATCCTCTATTGTGTTTCTTATTTTTCTCCCACCATTATTTGTGCATTCATCACTGGTATTTTGTTTGACTGGTGGTTCAACAAATACCCAAATAAAAAATTATTGTGGACCAATTTTATATCTCAATGGATTGATATCATTGATCTGGGTTTGGATCAAAGATGGGAATCAGAAATGATGATGGTGATGATGGATTAGGGATGGATTTAAGACCCTTGATTCTAGTTGGGTGTGTTATGGTAATTAGGAACAATGATGACCATTTTCTCATGTGTTTTGGTGGTCAGATTCCAACGAGTAGTGACAGTGTGGCTTGGATGAACCAAATACACAATCGTTGGGTGAGATAGGCAGTGAAACTAGATGAGATAGATATATGGTAATACATGAAAGAATAACTGATGGGTTATATGAAATCCTGGTTTATATGGCCTATATTGTGGAATTACAGGACATGTGGAACCCCCTGTGTGGCACTGGCATTTCTGTGAGACGAAAAATATCACACGGCATCTGACAGTAGTCTTACAGTGTGTGAACCTTACCTAGAGAATCAACATGTATCTCAGAGGGTACATGGAAATAACTAGGAGTACATGGGGTTATACATGTATTGTATTCAGACACAGACAAGACCAGGATGATTGTACATGGGTAGAGTTGTGTACTTGGACATAGTTAAGAGTTAACTAGCTCAGAAATATTGTGTACATGAAAAAAGACACGATCATGGGTTGTTATACATGGGTAGAACCCAGTTCTGAAGTTTCATAAGATGTATTTTTATTACACACCATTTACTGTTAGTGCATTCCATGTACTTCTTCAATTATGCCTTGGATCCCTTATCCTCTTTAGCTTGCACGAGTTTTCTTAAGGTCTCTTGATCTATTCCATGAGGGCATAGTATGGAGTCTCATCTTATTTATAGAATGGTGATAGTCTAGGAGGGACTTTTATCTTAGATAGAATTTTTGGAATCCCTCTGTGAGGTCAAAAGTGAGATACTCAATCATCATCATTTTCCCTAGGCGGGGTTCTTAGTATCTTTGTGACCAACACTATGTGGGGGTTGATCCCCTACATAGTGGGTTAATCTAGATTGGGTTGTAGGTATACCCCCTGGCCTTGGGTTTGATCCCCATCTATGTATCGATCTCTTTATACTTTCAACTTATAATTATTATAGTGATACCTGATGAGAATGACATCTTAGATGGACGTCATCAGTGTTATCTAACTCATGGAGCATGTTCTTCTGGATGAGTGTTATATGGAAGCTTAGAGAAAAAAAATCCTATGTCATTTTTACGGTTGTGACCTCACCTTAAGACTTTGTGTTTATTATGTGTATATCATTATGTTCTTCCTATATATGTCGTTGTCCTGTACCTGTGATGATCTCACTATTATTCTTGATGTTATATACTTAGTGATTTTGAGGTGACCTACTGGATATTTTTATACTCACCCCTATATGGGATTTTCCCATGGGTTCCATGTCTTATACTAAAAAATAACCTTTTGACAAAGTCCTAGAGGGACTAGGACTAGGAAGATCTTAGTGATCCGAACAGACCGAGGTGTATTTTAATGGTTATAGTGACAACAATTCACTCATACTTCACAGGTTGGACTTGTTTTTGATTTCTTTGTGTGGGCTTGTATTTGGACCCATGCTTTCCAATACTTGTTAGCATACTCTAATGGTGGGATTTTAGATGTATGCATGCATGGTTATTGGTTGTTTTAGATTTCATCATTATATGGGCTTTGAGATGTGTGTGTGTGTGTGTGTAAGTACATTAGGTTATGGCCTCCCATGTGAGTGATATTCCTACTCCATACTAGTCGCCATCCCCTTACGTATTGAAGGCGAGCTTGAGGTAGTCATGACTCGGTCCCCATTGGACTGAGTCATGACATTTCATATCCACAAATACAGCCAATGCAGCTATCATGACCAACGGATATGAAATGGCTAGAAATACACTTACTAGGGAAAAATGAAACAACCTTCATAGAGATGTAACAATGAAATAAATTATCCTAAATGAGAGGAGATCACCCAAATCACCTGTAATAATATCTATATTTCAAGGAAGGGAAGATAAAATTGTATCAGATAAGTTTTGGGCATGCAGTGCATAAAAAACTACATCTCATGACTGATTCACACAGTGAATCCATGATTCATGACGTGAATAATTCGAGATTCATATTTTACAAAAAAGGCTTCACCTCAGATTAAAAACCCCTTATCAACTATTTCATTATGTGAACATGTTTCATGGCCTATAAAATTTTCATAACCATAATCAGTTTCATGGCTTCTGTTTGACACCAGATTCACGATGTTAATTGACTCTGTAGCAAGCACCAAGCAACGGCCCTGTAGAAAGTCCTAAAACCAACTCCAACACCCTATAAAGATAAAAACACACTCTTAAACAATATAAAGAGTGTACCTTAAACTATGATGCTAAAATCTCCCCAAAATAATACTTTATTCCATTAGGAATTCATGTGGAAGAAGGGTGCTCTAGAAAGTGGTGAGGTTACTCCTCCCTCACCGATGATTCGTACTCCCAAGTCTTATGAGAATTTGATTTTTGTCTCCATAGAACTCTGACCAAAAGGATAGACTTACGATGAAATAATTTCACAAAATAATCAAATATATTTTCTAGACGCTCTAAAAATTAAATTTATGGATCTAACTCAATCTATTCCCAACATAAAACATGTGAAGGATCGGGATGGTACTTCCTAAGAAAAGATATATAGAAAACATAATGAATACCTATCAACAATGCTTTTAATGCCAAATGATACACAACCTACCCAAGATGCTTAGTGAACTCTAGCATTCCAACATATCTTGGAGCCGAATTTCCTTGTTTCTGAACCCGACGGTGACCCAACTAAGGAGAAACTTTTTAGAAAACCTGATCACTTATGAAAAAATCCAATGGATGGCATTGACTATCTGTATATGATTTCTTTCAACTCTATGTTGTAACTAGATGTCGATGTATATCCTAAATTCTCACTGGTGTCTCCTAAATGATACTTTGTACAACAAGAGAGGTATGACACACCTCTTCCCAACAAAGAGTTGATCTTCATGGGTGACCATAAAAATCCTTAAAGGGGTCCATTCTGATCGATAGACCAGTCTCAAATGTATTATAATGCACCAGACCTTCTATCCCATTAATTTTCTAAAAAATTAGATGTTTTAGGTATCGGGGGAAGCCTTGGGTTTTTTAGGATAATGGTGGATTTTTGTAAATAGGTCATTCTAGCATGACTCATTTTGAACTAACACTGACCCACTAGAGGTGAATCATTTTGAGCTAATAGTGACTCACTAGCAGTGACTCATTTTCAACTAAAAGTGACTCTCTAGCGGTGACTCATTTCCAACTAATGATGAATCACTGGAGGTGATTTATTTTCAACTAATGGTTACTCACTGGCAGTAACTCATTTTAAAATAATAGTGACTCACTGGTTTTCACTCATTTTTGACAAACAATGACTCATTGGTGGTGACTCATTTTGAACTAATGATGACTCACATGCAGCAACTCTTTTTGAACTAATTTTCACTCACTAGAGGTGACTCGGTTTTTAAACTAATGGTGGCTCACTAGTGGTGAATCATGAAAATTGTTTCCATTTTATCCAAAAAATTAATTTGTTTTCCATTTTTTGATGATTCTTTGATGAAAAACGGTTTCAATTATTTACTTAATGAATTTTAAAGTTGTTTCAAAGGTTATAAATCATATCTTAAATTACTAAAAATATAGATACATTTTAAAATGTTTAAAACATATGTATTTAAGGATATCTGAATTGAATGGTAAATTTATACCATATCTAATCCACTAGTTTGGATCTAATCTTTTTTAAGAGAAGATATTTTTTTCCTTCTTTCAGTCTCATATGGCCAGCTCCCTTATACTTCATATTCAAAAACACAAGACTGGTCTCTCTGGGCTCAACCAAAGAGGATCTTTTCCAATAGAATCTATAGCCTTGAAATCATGGTTTTTCAACTACTTAACACTAATAGATGTAGTAAATATGTCAAAAGACTTTGGGTTGTTATGAATTCCACTCTAGAAGACCACTCCATGGTCAGTTACAGTGATCAAATGATCACTTTCAGGTTCAAATTCATGCGATTCCATCATTTTTTCTCCTTCATCTATTCCTAAAACAGATACCAAGACTGTTAAAGACTATGGATGGAAATTTTCTCCATTACTGGCATAATCTCCAAAACATGGAATATTCTTAGAGACTTCAATTCTATCCAAAATAAATATGAGAAACTAGGTTAAGTGAGTAATTATATTTCCTCCAGGGAATTTAAAACTTTCACTAAAAATAACAGCTTAGAGTCAACCTTGTTGGTACTTAATACACATGGTATAGAAAGCATATCAATAGAGTAGTGGATAGTAAATTTTATAGGGATTTTATTGATGAGGATTCCCTTCATACTTGAGATTATATTACTTTCACTACCTTATCATGATTTAATTCATATCATCACCCCAAACTGGTCATCTTTATTTCTAGATACTTTAAGCCTCCATTTCCTTTTAGGTTTAACAATGTGTGGGCTCTTCATCCATAATGTGGAAAGCTTATTCTAAAGGTTTCTAATTCTATTGATTACAATAACAATAACTTTTCTTATATTATTAAGCTTGAAATTATTAATATGAATATGAAGTGATGGAAAAAGGATTGATTTAGCTCTCTTGGTAATGATATTTCCTCCCATGGGGCCTCATTGCAACACATCCATGAAAGAAACAGTTACAAATACTTCTCTTGTGACATATATAATAAATATAAGGCCTCCCTCAAACTCAACAACCTCATAATTCTTAAGGGGATAATTCAAATAGAAAAATTCAAATCTAAGTGGATTAAGGATTTTTATAGGAACACCAATTTCTTTAACTCCCTTAAAAGAGTAAGGAAATATAGTGGGGATTTGTACCTTCTTAAAGATTGTGAATAGGTTGTGGAAAGCAAGATGGATATCTCATATCATGGTGTATCTTAATACATGAATCACTTCAATTCCCCCCCCAACAACACTGATCTAATAGAGGGAATTATTCCCAACCTTGTGACTCCTTATGAAAATATCATTCTTATATCAGTTCCTTTGGATTCAGAGATTAAGGAGCTAATTTTGGGGATCATTCCCCTGGTCTGGATGGATTCATCAATTTCTACTTTCAAAACTACAACGAGATCATTCAAAATGATGTTTTCAGGATTGTTATTTACTTCTTTAAATGTGGATGACTTTTCTAGGGGATTAATTCTTAGTTCCTTTCCCTTATTACAAATATGAAAAATTCTAATGATATTTAACTCTTCAAACCAATTACATTGGTCAACACTATTTATAAAATTATTGGTAAAATTTTTCTCAATGGGATTTCCATTATATCCAACAATATTTTCTCAACGAATTAGTTTGGTTTTATCAAAGGAATAACCATTAAATATTGCATCATTACTGCCTCTGGATGTTCCAACCTCTATAAAAATACCACCATGGGATTCAACATCACCCTAAAATAGGATATTAAAAAATCATTGATGTGATAGATTATATATTTTTTTATAAATTTTTAGCCAGATTTGGATTTGATAAAATATTCATTAATTGGGTTAAAACCATCTTGAATCCATCTCAAATATTAGTGCTTATTAATGGTTCCCCTAAAGGGTAATTTTCTTTCTAAAAGGGGGTCAAAGAAGGTGACACTCTCTTTTCCATCATCTTCTCCATTGATGAAGACTATCGAAGCAGGATTCTCTCCAACATGGTTGATAATGGAAGATTGAAGACTAACAAGGATTCTATGGAACTCTCATCTCCTTCTCATCTCCTATATACAAATGAAATTTTCCTCTTTACTTAGGGAAACAAAAATAACATCAGGGAACTTAAAAATATCTTTCTGTACTATGAAATGGCTACATGTCAAAAGATTAGTTGGAGAAAGTACTTTGTCTAGTTTGGGAAGAACATACATGTTTCAAGGAAAGTTGGAATTATAAATGGGATGGGATTTATAGAAGGAGGTATTTTTTTCAACTATGTTGTAAATCCCATGTTTTGGGAGAGAACTAGATCCTTCCACTTCACAAACATTACAGGCAAGATCATAATGCAGCTTGCCTCTTAGAAAGGAAAGTCTCTATGAATGGTTGGCAGAGTGTGATTGGTGAAATCTATCATTCCCTAAAAACTTTCTTACTCTTTTATGGTATATAAATGACATGATTATTTAATTAAAATCATAAATGTGTTTATCAAAAAAAATTGGAGCAGGATCATACTTGAAAGGAAGCTGGTTATTATTTCATGGAAAAAATGTTGCAGGCCATATGATGTTGGGGGTCTAGGAATATAAAACCTCCCCAATTTTAGTCATTCCTTAAAATCTCACTTAATGTGGTGGAAAATAAATGAAAAATTAGAGACCATAGGATTTATTTGTATGGGTGTCCAAACCAAACCCAAACTGATGGTTCTAACCCAACCTGGCCTGGTTGGGTTGGGTTGGGTTGAGTTACATGAAAAAATCATCGGTTTGGGTTGTTGTTAGATCAACCCATACATGAGTTGGGTCGGGTCTTAGGTTGGTTGAGTATTGACGCAACTTGACCGGATGACCCATTGATGTATGAAAAATAAACTATTCCCTCCTCAGTCACTCACTCACCCCATCTACCCCCAAATTCCTCCTCTCTCTCACACTCACTTCCTCCTCCCCTGACCGCAACCTCTCTTCTCCAATAATAAGAAAACCCTACTCCCCACTGATTCTCCTCCTCTTCCTCTCATCTTATCCCCTCCTCTCATCCTCCCCTCCTCCTCCCTCAACCTTCTCTTATGAGAAAACCCTATGCCTAACTCGACTTCTCTTCTTCTCCTTCCCTCTTGAAAAAACCCCACTCCCTAATTCTCCTCCTCCCTCCTCTCCCACCTACTTTCGCACCACAATTAATTCACCAACCCATCCGGTCACCCTCCTCACTCACCTCCTCCCCCAACCTTCCCTTTCAAGTGATGGGGAGAAAATTATCTACTTTTCCTCCTCCTACTATAGGTTCCATGCATATGCTCTAATATCTATGAAAGTACTTCTTTATTTTTTATTATTTTGTTCTTCTTATCTTCCCCCTTCATTTCAGTCATTTTATTGATTACCCCCCACCCATTACTCAAAACCAAGTTATTCTTCTACGTGGGGTGTATCATGGCCACAACTAGAGACTCTCTAGTGGGTGGGCGTATTTTTTTCTCATTTCCATTGTTGTTGTAGTGATTTTATTTTTTATTTTTAATAAGGAAAAGAATATGGAATAAATTATAGGCTCTAGATCTTATTTATATATGAAAATTAATGTGATTTCTTAAAATATATATATATAATTTTGAACACATAAAATAACTAAACATCAATTTTGGACAGCATACAGTCATGTACAAGTGAATTCCTATCATATGTTGGCATGCCTTCTAGTCAATTGATTTTCTAATATTATCATTATACAATTTATATCTGGTATAAATTAAATTTATCACGATGTTTCTTGAGTTCAATACAAAAATGTTTATCATGTCATTATAGTATATACAGTGAGTCATAAAGGTTCCATTATCAATTTAATATATATATAATCATGAAAAATATTTGAGTCACTCCTATGAATCATATAAAAATAACAAGCCATTAGGTTTAAAAAGAAGATACATATTGATAGAATATATGATCAAATTGTAATATCATCTACATATAACAACACAATCATAATATCCTTTGAATACTTCTTAATAATAAATATATTATCCACATTACCTTTCTTAGTGAGGTTATCTAAACAAAATAACCATAATTTTTCTTACCATACCTGAGGAGTCTTTTTTATGTTCACATAATTCCTTTAAAATTCGTAATATATAATGATACTTCAATTTTATACAAAACTATTGTTGGTTTAAAAAAAATCTATTTTAATATATGAATAAATTATGAAATGAAGTCTATATATCCCTTTACTAAATATAAAATATCTTGTGTACCACCATGAATTGTTAGAATTTTATTTTTTCAATCTATAAAAAGGGAAAAAATAAAAAATTATCAATTAATTTTACCTAAATATAGATTTGATCAACTATATTTACTTATTTATCATAAATAATCAAGATTCAATTAACATGTTCCTGATCATATATGTATTGATAATGAGTTTTTTATTATCTAGATGTTGTACTAGCTCCCTTAATTATTTCATTGGAATAAAATTTAATTCCTAATCATTTTTGGTACCAATATGAGGTTCTTTAAAGTTGTAGGCACATCAATATCTACATTCAATGAAATGAATATAAAATTCTCACTTATGATTCATAGTATATTTCTAGTTTTTATTATAGAATTAACATTTTCAATTAGTTTTTTAGTAGTTTGGTCTTTATATGACTTCCACACATTAGGTTTGAAATTAACAGGCTCCCCTTAGACTAATATTGTTATTCTCTTGATAAACCATAATAAAAGTTTAGAACCATCCAAATTATGTTTTTCAAATTCATAATCCAACTATTAAAAGATATATTTATTGTCTTAAAGAATTTTCTCATCAAAAATATCATGAAATGATTAATGAACTATAATTTTCCTCTTTATTTAAACTCTATATGAAATTTTAGTGATCGGGTTTGGTCGTGTCTCTTGATTAACCTGAACCAACCTGACCAAACCCGCAATGGGTCGGTTTGGGTCAGGTCGATCGGCCAGGCATCACGTAACCATACCCTAAATGGGTTGTGTTGGGTCAGGTCGGCAAATTATGAAGCATGTCACCCAACCCAAACTGACCTTTTTTATTGGGTTAGGTCCAAAAATATCCTCAACCCAACCCATGGATACTCCTATTTCTTAGAACAAAATTTTGAGCAAGTTCAATTCTAGGAATATTAATTACCTTGAATCATATGTTTGACCTACTTTTAAGGCCTTTGGAATTTCTTCACAGACACACTGGCTTGTTGGTAGGGACTCTACCCTCAAATTTTGGTTCAACAATCAAATAGGAACTCCATTATTGGATGCACTTCATAATGTTGATCCCTCCATGGACCTACATATCTCAATTAAGGTAGAAATATACAGTTATCTTGATAATATGCCCGGTGAGATTAAATAGGTTTTGAGTAACTTTTATTTCATATATGGGTATGACCTTATGATATGGTAAATGTTGGATTGGTGTAGCCCAATCATTTTGGATGATGTTGGGCTGAATGCTAGCAGGACATACTATACACCAAACCACGAATCTCATGGGTTGAGCTTTGAAGTGATCCTGTTGGGGGCTACATGGGGCAACATACCACTGCTCCGAGGGTCAAAGGGCCAAAGGTTCCTAACCTAAATTTTTAGGAGACTGTAGCAACTCTGACCAACTGTAGAAGAGCTGACTAGGAAACATCGATAAGGAACTATAGAATTATGGACTTTGATATGGTTACTTTAGCATCTCGGACTATTGATACGACGGTGTTGTAACTCCGTGGACTTCTAGCCACTGACCACTATAGTAACTTAGACTTGGGTGGTCATAGCACTATAACAGTGTGGAAATCCCGCAACTGTTCACTGTAGTATAATGGAATTATTGTGTGGTTAGTGGCACGATGTTTTTTCTTCTTTATTAACTCATTAAAGCTAGGTTTTCATGTGTGTGAAATACTGATCTCCTTCTAATTGTGCTCTATATTTGAGTGAGGTGATTCTTTATCTCCATGGATGAAAGGATTTTTCCCAAACGACATAAATTTTTGTGTTTTTTTCATCTTCATCTTCTTCTTTTGTTTCTATTTTTTTCTTCATCTTCAAACCACTATCATTACGACTCCTAGAATTTATGAAACAAGAATCTACTATAAATGGGATGTTAACATCAAATTTATATTACTAAAACATAGTGAGGTGAATTTTATCTAGCATAAACTAGGTCAACATGTTAAATAAAGCATGGGTCCCTTAATATTTATTCTAGTGGGGAGGCTGAAGCATGGAAACTTTCCAATTGATGTCTACGTTCAATATATAGGATTTTCACTATGCTCAAGATGTTTCCTCTACCACTAACATAGAGAATATATCAAACACCACTTTATCAGTTGTTCCACTACCATGACCATGTGGTGTTCCCTTTCTAACATGTTTAAAATCCAACATCCTCGGGTCTCGACCATCCAGGAGTTCCTTGGAGGCTTCATGGATTTTCCTCTTTTGTTTTACCACATCAACTTTCTTTAGGGGGTTTCCAAAGAGCTAATATGCATCATTTGGTAGGCCCAGAATAGAGAAATCCATGAGAAGGACATATTTCAACCTCAAGCTACTCTTCCAAAAACCCGAGTCCCTAATTTTATTAATCACTTCTCAATCCTGAAACAGTTTGGTGTTAATGGTAACTATCACCCTCCCTATATAAATATTTAATTTCTCTATTAATCTATTTTTATAGGATGGAATAAAGTCAACATAGATGGAGCATCAATCGGTAATCCAGGCCCATCGGGTTACGGATCTGACTCCATAAATCACCTTGGTGACATCTTGGGATGTATTTATGGACCTTGTGGAGTTTGTTCCTCTATGGAAGAGGATATTCTTAGCCTCATTAATGCGGTAGAGCTTGAAAAATAATGGAGTTGGAATAACTAATGGCTGGCATGTGACTCAATTATCATTCTCCAAGCCATCGAAACTGGTTGTATTCATCTCTCTTGGAAGTTTACTACATGATGGATCAAATGAAAAGAGCTTATCTCTTCCACTGAATCATAGCACATGCATATAGGGAGACCAACCTTTTTGCGGATGGCCTAGACAACAAGAGTGTTAATTATGATGACCACATCAGGTTGAACAATTTTACAAATGATCTTAATCCCCTATTTTGAAGGGATCATTCTAGAATTCTCTATTTTAGACTCTTGTGGCCTTTTCTTTTCTTTTTAATAAATTTTTTTTGTCCTCTTGAGCAATTTATCACCCTTTATGGATGAAATTTGTTGGAATATTTTTTAAATATTTTCATAGGGAAGTAAAATTCATCATGATATCATTGTGAGATAAATTTAATCTCAAAAACTACCACATCCCATAAACATTTATATTATACATGTTAATTTCTCTATGTATGTTATAATATTTGATTACACGCTCATATATATAAACCAATAGTCATTGTAAAATAATTGTTTATTTCAGTTCTATAGCTAAATTATCTCACCCATATAGTATGATAAACTTTAAATTAGTTTTCCATTGTGGAGATCTCATACACCAACAATATTTTAAATGAGAAGATGTTAGAATCATACTAGATTTTATACCACCAAGCCACTGATATAAACATATGATAACTTTCTATCTTTTTTTTATTATATGGTTTAGGGATGTAATTTTTCTCAATAGACAATTGAGATAAATTATTAACAACTGTTAGAGCTCTATGATAGACACACAATCCTTGCATCAGTTACGTGAGATAAAATTTAGTTACAAAATTTAAAATTTTGTATAGACTAAAAGCCAAAAAAACACAATTTATCTCAACCAGTATTGAAAATAATTTTTATCAAGGAAATTTATAACTACAATTTTTTCTCAAAATCACTCATTCGATAAATAAATATAGTCCAACAAATGAGATAAATGAAAAATACAAGCTTTGGAACAACATAAATATGTAAGAATAGTAGCAACTGACATTAAATTTATATAAATGGCTTGGTGAGATAAATTTGTCTCAATCACCCTGTGAAAGTTCTGTAACATATATACTAAAATAAATTTCAATTAATAGTATGAGTTACACCAAAACACAAAACAAAAAAAAATACATTGGATGAAATTTTTTCAAATAAAATTTACCTCATAAGAAATTTTAGATAAATTTTCATCAAAATAATAATAGTGTATACTGAGAAATAGATAAGAATTTTATCACACCATAATTTAGAGATAAATTTAATCTAAAAATAATGTTATTACAATAAGTTTCTCCCCATGAATAATTCAGTAACAATTTAAATTTAAATTATCTCAATGGCTAGGTGAGATAAATTTGAACTATAACAATAAGAAAAATATGAGTTGTCAACTAAGTTAAAGATTTCCAAATATAATTTATCTCAAT
Organism: Viscum album; assembly: GCA_963277665.1. Classification (NCBI taxonomy): domain Eukaryota; kingdom Viridiplantae; phylum Streptophyta; class Magnoliopsida; order Santalales; family Viscaceae; genus Viscum; species Viscum album. The sequence continues at coordinate 2,005,291,852 of OY728126.1, read as the reverse complement.
GGAAAGGTGAGATAAATTTCATCTAAATGGTAAAACATAAATTAGATTTCCTATAGATGATAGTTAAAATATTCATTAAATAAATGAAATTTAGGGTTTAATAACTAAAAATTATGGTTTTTAGAAAACCTCTAAAATATAACACCTAGATAAAAAGAATATAAAAATTGGAAATCTTTTTATCATAAAAAAACTATAAATCAGCATGTGTTTAATAAGTAAAAAATAGGGTTAAAATTTAGAGATTCCATTGTAAAAATATTTAACCTTCATGCATCATGTATCCTAAAAAATTCCCCGAAAAACCTAAAGGGGTCAAGATAAAATACAATCTGAGAGAAGACCAATGTACCAACTGATATCTCCATGTATGACACCCTCTTTTTTTCTGTTAAGGAAAAGAAACTGGAATAAGAGATCAAATCAACCAGGACAGTCACATGACATATCAAGCACATAATAAATAGAGGTGGGGTGTTCTTTTAGTATTTTATTTTATATTTTTATACAAATAGAGTTTTTTAAATGAAAAAATGGGGATTTTCAGTATTTCATAAATTGAATCGAGTGAATCATGAAGAAAGTTCATGCTTTAACCTTCACTAAAAAAGCATGGATAGAGTTCACAATTCCTAAATCACGATTGTATAGGATCAGTGAATGTGATGTGATTGGGGACGTAGTTTTATCTCCGTGAAGCCATCTGTGATTACAATTCAAGAATTAGATCTACTATTTTATCAATTTTCCCTAAAAATAAATGTATTTAGGCATGGATTCATATCAATAGAATTGACTGGATATTATAGAACCCATGAATCCTTTTTTATGTTTCATGCACTATAGGAATAACCATCAAAATTGGTAGGGCTATAGAGGAGGTGAAATGTGCATATTATGCTTAGATTATTTTTGAGATTTATCCAAGTTTGACTATAATCAATCAGGTTGTTATTTTAAATAATAAGGATAATATTAGCATCTAAATTTTGTATGAAAAAATACCTTATTTTATGTGTGGAATTTCAATAAATTAGGAATTAGAAATTAAATTGTTTGAAATATGTGGCATGCTCTTTTTATTCTATTAAAATTCTAGATAAAAAGGGATGTTAAAAGATTAAAAGAAATATGAGTGGTCTTGGTTAGTATTCTTTTTCTGGAAAACAATTATAGGGGTAGAAGGTGGGGGCTAGATCCTATAAGGGTGGCTACCTAGGAAAGTGGACTGAATTAGATGATAATGGTGAATTGTAGGATGTTGTTTGTTTAACCAAGTCTTAGATTTTTTTGAAGGCTATACCCTTTGAATTATTTGGTTTATCTAAACAAATTCAAGTGTTGTAGGACCCTCGGGTGAAACGTTATCAATCAGAATTGACTTAGGATAATATTTTTGATAAAGAGGATTATGGGAGGTAGTTTCCCCATGAATGGATATATTTTGGGGATTCACTATCAAAGGGTATGTTGGCTGAGCAGATGACTTACTTTGATGGTCAATCTAACAATTAATTTTTTGATCAGGTTGAGGTGGACCTAGAAATATGGTAGGATCACAAATTTTCCACTACTAAAGGCAGAAGGAAAATAAAATTAGTTTTTTCTTCCATAATCATTTCCAAATTTATGATGTTCCCTACCAATGGATCTGTCTAGATTGTAGGATTTCAAGGAAATCTAAAAGATATTTCTCAAGAGGACTCCATATCAATGTAGGTTCCTTCTAATGTTGTTGGGTTAGTTTAGAATGCTCTTGTATTGTATATAATGGGTGAACCAATGAGTGGTAATAATCCCCCATTAATTAATTTCATAGTGTAGGGAATGTTGCATGCAATAGATTTTTATTAGGACCTCATTAAACTAATTATTTAATTCCTTATAATTATAGGTAACACATTTTCCTCAACTAATAACACCTTATATGTTGGACAAGAGTTTGAAACTAAAAGTGAATAGAAAAATGTAGTTAAGAAATACCACATAGAGTGAAATTTTTCATATGTGGTTGATGATTCAAAGAAGGGAAAATATTTCATTATATGTGAGAAATACATTTCACAATCTAAATGTTAATTGAGAGCAATATATGATATTTTTTTCATTCTCTAAGTTACCTATGGTGGAAGGCCCCCATACTTGTGTACACCCAAGCCCATCGATAGATGATTTTTTACTAGATGAAAAGTGTATATCGACTATTATTATTGAGATGAGAAGTACATGTAAGAACATTATCATGTCCCTTATCTACGAATGAATGAAAAAGTTATCCAAATACAAGATATCCTATGCAAAATATTTTAATGAAAAAAAGATACTTGTAAAAGTGTATGGTGATTGAGATGAATTATATAAAGTTTTTTCATAGCTAATGTGATTATTGTATTTTAAAAATCATGTTATTTATCATATTGGCACTATTGAGTATATTAATTAGGATAATCAAGTTTATTGAACAAAAGTTATGTTCTAGAGGCTATCTTGGGCATTCAGGTTGTGCAGTGCAATATTTCATAATTGCAATCTATACATTCAAGTCTATAAAACTTTTATTTATGAAAATTATAAATATATACTTCTCATTACTTCACCAAAATATGGTAATCATGCTCATATCCCACATGTATTCTCCATTATTGAGAATAAGTGCATTGAATCATGGAGTAGGTTTTTAGCCTCTATACGTACCCATGTTAGGAAAATCTAGAGAGTGTGCTTGATATCTGATCATTATAAAGTGATTATAGAGGTCATTAACTCTAATGGTATATCATAGCGAGAATAGAATGTTTATCATCAATATTACATATGAAATATTTCAAGTAATGTCCATAAGAATATTAAAGATAATGTAATAAAAAAGGAAATCTACAAATTGGGTATGTTTTCTTATGCTTATATTTATTTAAATAATTGTTACCATCCTTTTAAATGCATTGATGTATTCTTATTTCAGCAAATGATCCCCAATAAAGAAAGTCCAAGGAGAATATTAAAGGAATTCAGAGGGATAATTAGGCCATCTATGATTACATGATGCATATTTTGATGGTGCATTGATCATTGGCATATAATGACTACATGAGATATGGCTATATGACCACTAATATTATGTAGTACATAAACAGGGTCTTTGAGGGTGTTTATAAACTACTGATCATTGTCTTAGTATAAGAGACATTTTATATATGTGTGTAGTACTTTTTCAAAGGCTCCCTACATACTTATCGAGGGATGAAATATGGAATGATCTTTGGTCAGAACTTCTAAAGAGTCACTGATAAGATATTATAGTACACATCGTCATTTTTTATTTGAAGCTTTGAACAGGATGGGAGCCTCTTTGAGGTGATATAGTTTCATTACCCACTCATAGAAAACAATGATTGAGTTCTAGTAGTCTTACTAGAAATTAGGTACTATGATTATGGTTATTTCTAGGAATTGTGGTATCCTTGTGCATATTTCATTGTAGTTTATGCATTGAGGAGCTTATTGTGGGAAAGCTATGTTGACCCGATATATCGTTTGAGAACTCTAGTAGACTATTATAGTTCACCTTGGATTCTTGTTGGTGGTTATCATAATTTTAACATTTTTAATAATAATCTAATTGTGGTCCCTGATATTAGTAGGTTTCACACTCAAGGATGTATAAAGTCAAATCATATTAGAAATGAGATGGACTGACCTTTATAATAGGGAGTGAGACTACAATGAAACATATGTATTGCAGAAGGTCATAGTTATAAAAAATATCCCAATATGGTAGGAAGGATTTCCACATCATAGTAGCATTGATCATATTAATGTATTTTATCATGAGGATGTAAAAAAAATTATTATATTTTGGATTATTTCATGCGACATAACCCTAAAATTTTTATTCTATATCATTTTAGAACCAAAATTTATTTCAATATTTCATGACAATTAAATATTTTAGATGTAATTTTCTTTAGATTTTGAAAGTGTCTTTGACATACAGAAAAGAAATCATGCATACATAACTCAGTTGGAATCATAAATAATTTTCTGATATTTCAAATCGGAAATCTAGCTCGAGTATCGACATGTTCATGCCCACATTATTCTTGAAAATCCAAAAAAATATTTCCTTCATTAAAAAGCACTACTTGTTCCCTTCCTTAAATCACATGCACTTTGAGTGTTTTAGATGTTTCAAAATATTCAAGAACAATATATATATATATATATATATATTAAAAATTAATAAAATATTGCAATTATATCATATAAGCTCTTAGTAAAATGATGTATTAAAATATTATTAAAAAAGACCACTAGGATTCATTTTTAAAATACAATGAATATTTCATCAATGTAGATCTTAGTTAACGTAAATGTAAACATCAAATACTATAAGATGTTTAAAGGTAAATTAAATTTCATAATGATAATATTTTTCCATATGCAGAAGAAATAGGTCTATGAATAGGTAAATTATAGGATGCGTTAATCATATCTAGATATGAGTATGAGAGTGCATCCACCATTTCTCTCCACATGTCCACACACCATTTCTTGACAATATTTTATAGGACTCGCTACATGGATTATGATATTTTTTTCATGTAAGAAATTCTAATATGTAAATTTTTATTACAAAAAATATAAGTTAAAAAATGTTATATGTGGGTGGAGCCATACCCATCGACATTCATGTATTTTTAGACATGATGTCCATGCTTATAACTTATATTGGATAGTCTTTATCAATATAACATATGTGATTATTAATTATATAATTAAATTATTATTTTCTGTTTTATATGATTTAATTTATTAATTTTATATTCATTTTTTGATATTACAGGTTTCATAGACACCATATGCTGGGCTTTTCCTCTATAATCTCCCATTTTACGGTACGACGATGCTTATTTCTAGCACATGCATCATACCACATATTCATTTTAACATGGTTAAGTGAAACCATGTTGATTGAGTTATGAGTAATTTTAGTTTCCATCAGCCCATCCCTGCACTATCCAATTAGTTTCCTTCACTTCATTCCCTAATGATATTAAGGAAGTGAGACTTCAACTGGAGGTGATATCATGCACACTGTATTCAGACATGGGATAGAATTCATGAGTCTTGGTTATGAGGGGAAGACATGGCATACATAAAGATATTATATTAGTTGGATTATGAACCTTGGTACTATATGACCTCATTGTTATGTCTCACATGACCGAAAAAAGGATATCATCAGTTGGTAATAGTTCCTCCATTTATTTTTGAATATATTTTTTTAACAACTTTAGTTTATTATATTTTTTTCATGAAAATCATATCTCACACATGATTCAAATATATAATCCCATGGATGGAGGCACATTTCACCAGGATTATTTTCATAGAGTAGTGATAGAGGTGTTTCATCCGATGGATGAGATTTATCATGATATTTTCATTGATATGTCAGATGATACTAAGGGTGATGAGCCTTCCACAATTTTTATAGGAGAGGAGAGGGAAAAAAAGAAAGAAACAAAACTAATCACCATATTTTATAAGATTCCAGAATCTCTATTCCCATCAATAAAGATATGAAACACTATAAACACAGTATTCTTAGAGTATTCTAGGGAATTGTCACAATCCTTAGCCATCCTCCATATGGGAGATAGGATGTCAGGATTGATGTAATTCCCAATGAAATTATAATCAACCACCAACAAAATTTTGTTCCACCATTTGAATTTATCTACATAAAATTTTAAAATACATTTTCCATAAATCCTAAATGGACAAGGATTTAAACTTATCCATGAAGAATCTTGAGAAGACCCCTCTATTTGAGTCTCATAATAGATCCCCACATCCAGATAGACCCAAAATTCCTTTATATTCCCCAACCATGTTTATCATTATCCAACATTCACAAGGAGGATTCCAAAATGCATGAATAAAGCACATATATTTATTGTAGTCCTACTTTATATGATTTTTTTCAAGGTTAGACAGTTCTTAAATTGAATTTCTCTACATACCAAAACTAAATGAGTTATACAACTTTATGTTTGAGAAAATATTGAACATGGAAAGATGTAGGTTATTATCATTATTATTGATCGTCAAAATTTTTTTTTCACCAATATAGTATGATATAAATTGACAAAGATATCAAAAAATAATATCTTCAACAACATAGAATTTGTAAAGATGTAGCAGTAATCTGACATGACTTAAATGTTATTGACATCAAAGTTATTAATTTCAAATAAATTGAATAAAAAATTCAAAGGGTTTTTGGAAAGAAACATAGGAAGATGATTTAATTGACGGATTCATCACATTTCATGTATATTTCATAATTTTTTTCCTAGATGGTGGCCTCCCCCTTGATTTATCAAAATGGGTAGGAAGTGACTAGGTGGTGGGTTTCCAAGCCCCACCATCCATCCAGCAGAGGAATGAGAGAGGGTGATTTAGTGGCCTAAAAAAGGAGGATTTACCCTATGTTAGAGATAATTTGTTTCAAAAATAATATTCTATTAGTTTTTATGGTATTTTGGGAGGTGGATTCACCACACATTCATGAGAGTTATTTATAAGGGGTTTATCCTTGTAATAGTGAGGGAATTTCTACACACTTTTACCCATAGTGTGAAATTTTTATTTGACTATGGGTATTTTACCTCTTTAATTTTGAGAGTTTTTCCATGTTAAACGGTGTGATTTATTTTCCCATTTTCACATTATTTTATCTAATAATTATTTCTAAACTAGTGGGCCAATAAATATTGGTCTCACAAAATTATATCAAAGTAGGTTCTGGTCTGATTTTGTTTACTTTTTAATGTACTAATAATTATCATAAATTTTACTATTTTATGTTATTATAATTCTAGATGATCATTCACATAAAAAAATAATTTATTGAGATTGTCAATTATACCATTGTGAAATATTGGAGTTTATGGATTGATGGTGTTTCCAGATGGAAGTGATATTTGAGATCAAAAAATTCGATGGGAATAATTTTATGTTTTCGAAAATGAAGGTATAAGATGTTCTATGGAAAGATAAATGCCTACTAGAAATTAGTGAAAGACTAATATGTGTGATATATGGTAAATGGAATGACATGAACAATATTATTATTTCCAACATCCATTTGGATTTGGTAGATGATGTCCTGTGAAGGGTTGATGAGAAACAGTATAGAGAAGGAAATATGTGGTAATATGATGAAGATAAATGAGGCCAAGTAAATAATTTTTTTACTAATGACAAAATTATAAACTCTTAAAATCGTATAGTCATTGTTGGATAATGACCATGTGAACACCCTCAATACCCAGTTTTCTCATCTCATGGCTCTGGAAAATAAATTGTGGATTCTGAATATGTAGATATTCTTCTCTAGAGTTTTCCATATCTATATAATCAACTCACCATCAACATCGAAAACATAATTCTAACAGATATGTTGAAATTTAATGATTTTGTAGCTTTGTTTCATAAAAAATAAAGTCAAAATCATAACAAGGAGTAAAACATGAAAAAAATTACCAAGAAGAGGATCTATCAATGGAGGGAGGAAGGATGGTGGAGTGTGGTTCAATTGGGAGCCAAAATCAAGGAAGCTCCAAATCCGGGAGTAATAAGTAGAATGTAACATGTTGCAATTATTTAAATAATTGGAATTTCAAGATTCATTATTTGAATAAAAAAAGTAGTAAAAATAGTTCTTTGGGATATGTGGTGAGTACTTTTGGGAATAGATATATACTAATTAGTGAAGTTCCAATGACTGATAGAAGAATGAAAAATATAAAGAATGTATGGATAATCTACTTGAGAGAAATATGAAGCATGATGTATCTATGTGAATTGTTTGATCAATATGAAACGATCCTCAAAGGACATGTGTACATGGGGAATTATCAAACATTACAAATAATCGGAGTCAGTACCATCAAACTAAAAATTATTTATGGTATTATTTGAAACATCCAAGGAGTACACCATGTTGTGGTTTTAAAGAAGAACATATTGTCTTTGGGACAATTTTATGATATCATATATAGGAATCACACCCAGAATAGAGTGATGTGAATAATGAAGGACACACTTTTGGTGATTTAGGTGAAAGAGAGCATAAAGATCATGTATGTGCATATGGGTGAAACTTACAATGGGGTAGAGATAGTTGTCATATCAACTACCTCAAAGAAATTATTAATGATGTTATGGAATCTAAATCATGGAAATATGTCTGAACAAGGCTAGAATATTTTTTCCAATCAACAGTTTCCCCATATTCATACAAGGGTATCCTTAAAATCTTGTGATCATTTTATTTTGAGAACGAAACAGAGGTTAAAGTCTAGGATATCAACAATAAGAGGAAATGAAATATTAGATTTGATCCATTATAATGTTTATTAAATACCAGTTATATCCTTAGAATGAGTAATTTAATTTGTCTAATTCATAAAATATTATTCTAGGATATTTTTTGTTTACCTAATTAATTGGAATGCATATGTTTTTAAGTCTTCAAAACAATCAAAGAATGTGAGGAGTTAGAATATTGAAATAAGATCAAGTGGTTGAGGACTGGAAATTGAGGAGAATATATATGTGAGGAGTTTAAAACATTTTTAATGAGATATAATCAAGAGATAATTCATGGTGTCATATACTCCTCAACTGAATGGAGTTGTAGAGTTGATGAAGAGAACCATGTTGGATAGAACAAGGGATTGGTTGAAGACTGCATGTATTTCCAAAACATTCAGGCCGAAGTAGTGAATACCACCTATCATGTGATCAATTGATCTTTTTCAATGAAGATTAATTTTAATACCCTGATAGATATGTGTACTAGTAAAACCACTAACTATTCTTGGTTACATACATTTTTAATTCCTCTACATGGATTTTTAATTACCCGAAAATATCTTAGTTTTACATTTGAGGTTTAGGGCATGTATCTTTATGGGATATGTTGATGGTGTGAAGGGGTATCATTTATGGAACCCCATTACCAACAAATGTATCATTAGTTGATATATCATTTTATATAATACATAGCAAAAATAAAAATTTATGTATACATTGATAAAAAGAATACATAAGCTATAATAGTTTAGGTGGAGGATAAATCCATGGAAAAACATGTTTTCTATGAAGCATTACTAGTGCACAGTGATCCAATACCGATTAATCCTGGACTGTGATGATCATCCCATGAGAAATTATTATCAGTATAGATCTCAGAATATTTGACTGAGAGTAATACTATCTAATTCTTGTTGTAGGAGGATGGGACACCATCTTCTTTTGAGGAGGTGTCCTAGAGTCTGGATCTATCCTTGTGGATGGTTGTATTTCCAGAGGAACTTGAATCCCTAAACAAGAACAAGATTTGGGATCATATTTTGTTACCTTATGGAAGGAAGTATATTATTAAAAAAAATTAACATTAAGGTCACATAAGATAAAAAGAACCATATAAAAAGATATCATGCAAGATTGGTTGGTAAAGGATACACTCAGAAGGAAGTTATTGATTTTAACAAAATATTTTCTCAGATTGTTAGACTGATGACTGTTGAAATAGATCTTGTGATGTTATCTATATAAAATTTACATCTAGATCAACTAGATTTGAAGGCATGATTTCCTCAATGTGATATTTATAAATAAATATATATTCTCCAAACATAAGGTTTCGTAAAAGAAAGTAAAGAGAACTTGGTTTTAAGGTTAAAATTACTCTGTAGGTTCTCAAAAAGGCTTGAGTTTTTCCATACATAATATTTTTCCTATATCATGATCCTTGTATACAAATAACTTCATTCATATCCTTGTGCACATTTTCATAGGTGCAAATGGTAAAAATTTCATCATTCTTCTATCACATGTGGATGACTTGTTGGTTGTAGGCCCGAAAAATTATCATATCGATGAAATTAAGGAACATTTGAATAGATAATTTGATATAATGGAATATGGAATATATAAAAATACTATGGTGATGCATTTTTTTGAAATAAAAAATAATTTGTATATTTTTCTATCACATAATAATTACTTACGAAATATAATGAATCAAATCCACATGAAATAAAGAAATAAAATATCTACCCCTCTTCCTATTATTTACAATTTTCCTATATAACAAGTCCTAGGAGTGAAGAAGAGAGGATGAAGATTTATTGAGTACCATATAAATCAATTATGGGAAGTTTGATGTTTTATGTGGTTTAAACTAGACCAAACATTGCAAATACAATGGGAGATATTAGTATGTACATGGTGAATCTAGGACGGGAGTGTTGGAACATAATGAATAAGATCCTGAGATGAATCATGTGGACCTCATATGCTTGAATATGTCATGTAGGATTGTATTTCACTATCAGAGGATATGTTGGTTCAGAATTTATAGGTGATTCTGACTAATGAAAAGGTGCTAATAATTATATGTTTACGCATGCAGGAGGTGTTGTGAGTTGTATTTAAAAGGTATAGTTAGTTTTGAATTTATCCTTGGTGGATATAGAGTATAATAGAAGCTACACAGGCTTTAAAATATGTAATTTAGAAGTGAATATTATTTGAGGATCTTAGGCACAAACATGGGAAGATTCCACTATTTTGTGTGAGTGAGCGTGCCTTGAAAATTAGAAATAGTCTATCTTTCCATACTAGGATGAAGCACATTGGGTTACAATATAACATTTTTTTGAGAAGTTTTTGAGAGAGGAAGTGTGGATATATTAAGAATACACACTAAATAAAATCTTCCATATTTACAAGCTAAGGTGGTTGACACTAATAAGTTTATATGGTGCAGATTCTCGAGTCTCTTAACAAAGACATGTGAAACTTGCTTTGTAGATAAGAAGGTTGTGTGGAGATGTACTTCGATCGTAATAAATCCTAAAGTGTATAATGTCTCGGAAATTATGTGTAATTTTTTTAATTATATAGAATTATTATGAGAGAAAATGCTTTGATTGTATGTGATTCCAAGGCCTGGTGAGCCCGAAATAGAATTTGGAACATTGTTTAAGGTAATTTTAGTAATCTTTCGTGCGAGTTTTTCTAAATTTTGAACCGCTACTCAAATCAAAAATCTGAGTCCACCGTTGAACTCAAAATGTCGGGATTTTCCTAGAAATGACTTAACTTCAGCCAAAAAGGGCCGAGCGGAAAAGTTATTTATTCAAAAATTTCAAGAAAAATAATAAAATAATTTAATATAATTATTTTATTTCATTTCTCACCATTCAGTGGTGGACGAAAATACTATGGTGTAGTGATGAGGCGGAAATGACGAAAATTACTGGAGGGTTAATAATGACTCATTTGAAATTGCAACATTGATATTTTAATGTCTCATTAAATGTGGCTCATTAATTGTGGCTCATTAAATGTGGCTTATTAAATGTGGCTCATTTAATGGGCATCATTAATAGGCACAACGTTTCGGAGATTTTTATTTCCTTTAATAAAAAATTGCATTATAGTTTTGGAATTAACCAATGTGGGGAAATCTCTGATGAACCGCCAAAAAAATTCCTCTCCAATGAAGAAAGAAGAATGAAGAGACAAACGTTGGAAGATCAGATCTGGAGGTTGGAAAGCGATGAATAATGACAAGATCGCTGATTGACGACGACACTAATTTCATCCTTCATCATCAAATAATCCAACAAATCCTAGTAGTGGAATATGTGTTCTAATTATTTGATGTTTTCTTCCTCATTAATGAAATCTTATAACAAATACAGATCAACAAACTAATGTGCTGATCTGCAAATCGCTCGTTCTTGAGGGTGGATATTGTGTGGGGGTCTGATTTCGGTTTTATTTCAAGTAGTGTTGTTATCATAATGTTTATCCCCATGAATAAACTCTAATGTAGTGGGTGCAGGCCTACCCGAACAAGGCCCAGTAACTCTTACATATTTGTTCTTGTTGCGTTCATTAAAGTCGACTGGTCAACTTGACAGCAAGGCGAATTCGAAGGCTTCCCGGTGATGGTGGAGCCCTACGAAGACCGTAGGAAAAGAAAAATCCAAAAAATTGACCATCAGATGGACTCTAGTGACCCGTTGAAGGCACTACCGATGTGCTGCCGGTCGACGGTGGCATGCGGCAGTGACCACGATTGGAGGGTGGTGGCCCACCTATCGGTGTGTCATGGAAGCAGGAAGTTGTGGCCGGACGGCCGTGTCGTCAAAGAGATGTGGCACTGGGAGCTGTGTGGAGGGAAAAACCATGATCGAGATGTTCATTGGTTGGTGATTCATGGTCCGTCGATTGCGATTAGAGGAGGTCATGCGTCTGCGAGGCCAACAACGGTCAGATGCGGCACGACATTTACGATCAGTAAGTTATTTGGTGTCTAATATGAAAAAATTATTTTTTGGTGAATAGTAACATACACTAATGAATAGTAATATTACCCTTATGAATAGTGACATAACCTAATGAATAGTAATATTACCTATGATATTATTTAAATAATACTCAATTTGGAGTATGATATACCTATATCATGGAATATGAAAATAAGTGTTTTAAATTTGTTGTTTTTTGAGTAAATTGTAATTTTAATTAAATATTAAATTATAATATTTAGAAAATTATTTTTAAAAATTGGACTTCATTTTTGGATTCTACACGTCCAAAAATGGTTTGGGTGAATTTTTTATATTTTTTTATAATACGTGAATTTTTTATGAATAGTAAAATCTCATAATTCACAATAAATGTTAAAACCTGAATTTCTACATCATGCTTGAGTCATGGATGATGTAAATGGCCATTTGTTTGAACTCACATGAATTTATTACTATTCTTGGTCATGTAATCATCACTATTTCTTGTCTTATGGAAAAATAATTAACTAATTATTATAATATTATGAAACCCCTCCTCTCCTCCACTATAAATACCACTCATTCTTCGGTCTCTCTCCAATCCTCTCAAGCTTTCTTCCTTGCCAATATTCTACCCAAATATCTCCCAAATCTCCTCCCCCATGTCCAAATTCCTATAGTATATTCAAAATATAAAAATCTCTCCCCATAAGAAGTTCTCGAAGGAGATAAACTCAAGCGGTAAATTATCGTTTCCAATTCTTTTATTTCTTTTAAGTTCTTTTCTTTTCTTGTTTCCTTCCCCACCATACATTTCCCAAATGGTATGATAAATCCAGTAACATAAATTTACTAGAATTTTTTATATGATAATGATATATTTCAATGTCATCTCTCCTTTACCCATCTTTTATTTGAACGAAATGAAAACACCATTTGAGATCTGTTAATTTAGCCCATTTAAGGACAACCGTTTATAAATTTCTATTATCATCATTAAATCTGGTCATGAAACCATTTTTATGGTTGAACCAGATTATTAAAATTTAATATATCATATTTATGATTTTTTAAACCTTTTTTACAAATGGTATTATGTTATAAAGAAAAACATGTTCATTGTAATCAAACCAACAGGTTAACCAAAATTGTTATCACTAAGAATTTATATAATAACTCATCCTCACTCCCAAAAACTAAATGAATTATTATAACAATTTAATCTCTTGAATTTTTATTAATAACATAAAACGTCAATTATGGACAACAACTTCCATCATACATGTTTATCTGAACATGAATATAAGTGAACCGGTCATTAAAACCAAGTTAGAAAACAAACCCAAAAAATGAAATTGAACCTTATAACCAATCAAAATGGTTATAAATGAACTAAAAGTTATTATAATAAATATTATAAATATATAAGAAGTTTTTGAGTTATTAATTAATAATCCTAATTTTATTATTCATGTCATTAAGTTCAACAAAATACCTCCATCAGATTTAAGGTAAGGGATCCTCTCCATTTCACTTTTATTCAAGATTGCCCTCTATGTTATGACCTTTTAGGTGTAATTACTCATGATGGGGTATGATTACTCAACTCACCCATACTTTCACCATGATTTATAAAATATTATTAATCCCTTTATCTCTCCTTAAACCCTCTTAATTACACCCGATATTATGTCGACAATCCGTAAGGATTCCTACCCAAACCGCCTTTATTCCTTTAGGTTGCTCAATAATTCTTTTTACCCAAATGAAGTTTTGTTTTATTTTTATGTAAAACATATAAATTCTATTTACATGATCCAAAATCATGTTTCATTATCCAACCCTCATTCTCTTTCAGGGATATAAAAGCTTTTATGTGATTCCCTCCTTGATACTTCCTAGTAACAAAACACATTTTAAGGGAACATCCCAAATTTTTGCCCAATTTCAAGTGAAGATTATCCTCTTTTTTAAGCCAAAATTTAATTTATAAGATAATTATTTTTATTATGAAAATCATTTTGGTTCATTTATGGTTTTATATAAAATATTTTCCTCTTTTTAATTTGAAAACCTCTATAGTATTTTCCTTAAAACCGCAAAAAAAATTTTTTGATGAAAATAATTTTACTACATGTTGTCACTTATATTTTAAATTACATGGCATGATATATGCCTATTTTACCTTATTAACATCAATTTATGTTCTAATTTGTTTATTTCATGGACACTTTCATGATATTCTCCTTAGTTATGCTTTAGGTCGTGATTGTGCTACCCAATTATTTCCATGGGTAAGCCTTATGTTTATGTAAGATTGGTTCTATATGATTATTTATGTGGAAAACATACTCATAAAATGTAAGATGGGTGAACCTAGATAGTGCTCCATTTTATTGGGAAAAGTTAGGACTTAAGAGATGCTATGTGCAATGGTCTTTGTGGTTAGCCTTGTCTTGTTCTACTATGGGAAATGAGATTGGAGGTTAGCCTTGGCCCATAATATTATGAGAAATGAGATTGACAGTTAACCTTCACTCGTACTAAAGGCATTTTTTATGTTTCTGTCATATTTCTATGATTCCATGTTTATATGATTCCATGTTTATATGTTATGATCCCTTATGTTACATGCATTTTTTATTTCTTTATGTCATGTTCCTAACCCTAGTGCTATGTATTTATTCTTATTCTTATTCCATTAATGAGATATAGCTCATCCCTTTTTCCATGTTATACCCAAGTTATCCTATGAATATGTATGGGCACAATGGAATTCAGGGGCTCTTTATGAAGACTAAATTTTTTTTTTAGATCCATGTTTTCCGTTTAATGTTTCCAGACTTCCAAGACACTATAATTCACAATAAATGACTTTTAATATAATGTATAATTATGATTAAAATCATGTAATCTTATATGTAAAAGTCTAGGGTCTCTATAGTTTGTATAAGAGGATGGAATAGTTATTTTTAGAGATTAGGAAGAAAACACTTCAGTAATAACCTTAAGGATGATACAAAGCATAAGAAAACAACACAATGTTTTGGTAAATATAGAGTAAGTGGTTTATCAATAAAACACATCCCTGTCTGGATACAAATTGGTAGATGAGGCTGTGGAACCGATGTACCTAAGAGTGAAAACTCCAACAAGGAGTTTCAGGCTTGACACGAGGTATACTACTACATGACAATAGAGCTTGCTGCACTCTTGACATTGACACTCCTAGGGGATATGCTTTAGTAAATTCATGAGATTAGTATAAACCATTATTAAGGGAATAAAAAAATTCCATAAGAATATAAGTTAAGAAATAGATCAAGCATAACCTAGATTTAAACCTAAGGAATCATATGATAGGATATAATTCTCCTCTACATGTTTATCCTTTTATGTTCAAAATTTTATTTTTTATGTCCAATAACTAAGTATCAAGCCCTAAAATTGTACGTTCTTTTTTTGTAGTTAATGATGGGAAATAGAAGAACACATTTCAACAATTAATATGATAGAAAATGTGAATAGTTTCCTAATGATATGCCTAATATGATGGTAATGAGTGCTCAAAACTTCATGACAATACTTTCTCATCTTGGTCAAGTTTTGAATAATAACTCAAATCACATGTAATGCTATCCTCCTACATAGAAAGAGAAAGTTTATGTGAAATAATTCATGTAGAAAAGTCCTCCCATGTTTAGAGGATCTTTTGATCCCCTCCTCATGAAATAATGTATTAACTCCATTGAAAATATATTATCCATCCTCTAGTGCTCGAAAGAAGAGAAAGTTGTACTTGCAGTCTATCATTTTTATAGGGAAGCTAATCAGTGGGGGAAAATGATCAAGAATACAATGTCCTGAGGTGAAATTGATTCCATGAATTGGGATGCATTCAAGAAGATGTTTTTCAATAAATATTTTCCACAAACCCTCCATCTCTAGATGGAAGGAACGTTCCTTAGACCCAAGCATAAGGAAGATGAGTCCATCGGGGCGTATGAAGAAAATTTTACAAGGCTTGAAAGGTATGCCTCTAGCATTGTCCTGAACACCAATAACAAGGTGGATCGCTTCTTTAGCGGGCTAAAGTTGATTCTATAGATGGTTTTGGCGATATGGGACTTTGAAAGTTATGAGGATATTTTCAATTATGCCCTCAAGGTGGAAATGAAGATTGGAGACTCTTAGTGGTCTCATGGGTCCAATGACAAGAAGTGGAAAATGGAGAATAACATCAGTGGTTCAACAAAAAAATCCCATGATGGAAAGAAGCCCAAATATACCACTTGTAAATGTTATGGGGAGAATCATACTTGGAACTATCTAAAGTGAACCAGGAATTGCATCAAATGTGGAAATATGGGACATCTGACCAATAACTGCCAAAGGGATATTAAAATTACCGCTAATGTGGAAGAAGAAAGGATGTTTTAGATCAATGCTCAGCTAGTGGTGTAGTGTCACAACTACCAAGATCATGTGAATTATGAAAACAATTTCCATAAGCCATGGGTTGTTGGAGGAAATAAAAAATAACCTCTAACGAAACAATAAAGGGATTATGCGATCACTACTACTGAATTGGATCTGGAAAATGATGTGGTGACAATTATGCTAGTTATTAATTCAATAATATATAACACACTATTTGATTCTGGTTCTACACATTTTTTCATATCTTTCATGTTTAGTAGAACTATTCAAACACCACCTCAAAATTTGGAGGACAAGTTATTTTTGAGAATTGTGAATGGGGAAATTATTGTGTTTGTGGTTTATAACTCCTCCCTGGTTAATGTTTGTGGACTGTACCTCCCAGAAAATATCTACATACATCCTTTAGTGGAGTTCGATTCTATCTTGGGAATGTATTGGCTATCTTTAAACAAATACAATATCAACTATCTGGAAAAGAAGATCAATCATCACATCCTAAAGCATCATATGATTCTTTACTATTGTAAGGAGGAATATGAATCTCCTTTATAACCAATGTATCATGTATGGATATTAATTATTTATGAGCAATCATTTCAAGATCAAATGATTGAGACAAAGTATAGAATCATGCTGGAATACATGCCTATTATGAGGGATTATACTAATGTATTCCATGAAGAGTTTCCTGGTCTTCCACCTGACCAAGAGGTTGAGTTATCAATTAAAATTATTCTTGGATATCTACATATATCAGAGACCCCTTTTAAAATGGACACCATATATCTAGAAGAGATGAGGAAGAAGGTACAAGGAAGTTTGGAAAAGAGTTTTATACACCTAAGTGATTCACTATTGGGTGTGCTAGTCCTCCCCGTCAAGAAGAAGGATGGATCAATGTTCCTCCACATTAATTATCATGATCTCAATAAAATCACGATTAAGAACACGTATCCCCATACATAGATAGATGAATTGTTTGATAAGATTTATGGAGACATTTATTCTTCTAAGGTGGAAATTCGGTCAAGATATCACCAATTAAAGTTGAGGAAGGAAGATATTCCCAAGTTTTTCTTTGGAACAAGGTTGGGAAACTATGAGTTTATAGTTTTTTCTTTAGGACTCAGTAATGGTCTAGAAATTTAATGTATTTAATTAATAGTGTCAATAAATAATACCTTGACAAATTTTTGATAGTCTTTATCGATGATATTTTGATGTAATCCAAGAGTAAGGAGGAACATGAGGAGCATTTAAATACTGTGTTAATGAATTTTTGAAGGGAAAAGATGTATGAAAATTAATGTAAATGTGAGTTTTTCAAAGAGGATGTATCATTCATGGGGTTTGTTATCACCAATAAAGGGAAATATTTAGACCCTTATAATACAAAGTCAATCAAAGGGTAGCCCATTCTAATGTCTGTAATAGAGATTTGCAACTTTTGGGGTCTGGCTAGTTATTATCGACGATTTGTGAAGAACTTTTAAAGATTGTAAAACCCAATGAACAAGCTGAAATAGAATGGATTAATATTTTTCTAGACTCATAAATGTGAATATTGTTTGAAGGAGTTGAAAAAGAGGCTTATCACAGTGCCAATACTCACACTCCCAACAAGTGGAGAAATCCTTGTGGTGTATAGTGATGCTTTAAAGAGGGACTTAGAATGTTTACTGATAGAAAATGAAAAAGTGATAGACTATGCATCAATGTAGCTAAAATTTCATGAGAAAAACTATCCCACACATGAAAAGGAGGTGGTGGGTGTGATCTTTTCATTGAAAATCTGGCGGCATTATCTCTATGGGGAAAAGTGTGCGATATATATTGACCACAAGAGTCTCAAATACATATTCAGACAAAAAGAGAATAATATGCACTAGAGAAGATGGATAAATCTCATCACGGATTATGACTGCTCAATCCACTACCATCCCAGTAAGGAAAATAAGGTGGTGGATGCTCTAAGTAGAAATGATCTTGCATCTTTACCAATAATGAGAATTGAAATGGATCTGTTCTAATTATATTGATAGAGGATGGACATGGGAATCATTAAGGGAGGAAAATCATAAATCCTTTCTCAAATGATTGCTCAAACATCCCTCATAGAGAAAATATAGGATTCTCAAAGAAGATATGTGGAACTTCTGAAAAGGGTGGAAGCCATCAGAAGTGGGAAACCCTCTGAGTTTATGATAGATGAGGAAGGATTTATAAGATTTGGGTCACAATTATGTGTACCATCTGATCCAAAGATAAGTAAAGAGCTTTTTTAATGACACACATAGGTCTACCTTCTCTATTCACCTAGGGAGAATAGTAATGTATTGAGATCTTTGAAAAAGAATTTGGTGGGACAATATGAAATTAGAGATTTCTAAATATTCGTAAAAGTTCCTCATATTTCAGCCAGTGAAGGCAGAGAGGAAAAAGACTAAGGGGATGATGTAACCACTACCAATACCAACATGGAAGTGGGAGAATATTACCATGGACTTTGTCATTGGACTTCCAAGGAAATCTAGAGGAAACAATTCTATGCGGGTCATTGTGGACCATCTTACAAAGACAACTCACATTATCATAATATGAGAGGACTTATCATTGTATCAAATTGCATAGTTTTACATAAAAGAAGTGGTAAGGAAGCATGGTGTACCACTATATATTTTATTTGATCGTGATCCTAGATTCACCTTGATGTTCTGGAAAAGTCTCCAACAAGATATAAGCACTAAACTGAACTTTAGTATGACCTATCATCTTCAAATTGATGGCCAATCTGAGTGTATTATTCAGACACTAGAGGATATTTTGAGAGCATGTTCTATGGAATAAATGGAGGATAATACCAACATCTTCCACTGGTTGAATTCTCCTACAACAACAGTTTCCACTCAAGCATCCGAATGACACCATATGAAGCCCTTTATAGGAAATGGTGCAGAACACCAACGTGTTGGGATGACGTCAGTGAACATAAGCTACTAGGACCTTAAATGGTTGAAGAAATTATGGACAAGGTGAAAACCATTAAATATCATATCAAAACATCCCAAAGTTGATATAAAAGTTATGCAGAAAATCATTGATGAGACCTTGAGTTCAAAGTTTGAGACATGATATTTCTAGGCATATCTCCGTGGAATAAGGTAATGGGGTTTGGAAAGAAAGGGAAGTTATGTCTCAGGTACATCAACCCCTTTGAGATTCTTGATCGCATCGGGGCTGTGGCCCATCGACTAGAACTTCCACCTACCATGGCCGAAGTACATGATTTCTTTAATGTATCTATCTTAAAGAAATACATACCAGATCCTTCACATGTACTCTCTTCAGAGGTGGTATAGTTGGAGGATGATCTTTATTATGAGGACCAGCCAGTGAAGATTCTGGATTGTATTGATAAAGTAATATGTAAAAATACTACTCACCTGATCAAGGAATTATGGTGGAACCATAATTATGAAGAGGAAACATAGTAACTAGAGGGCAAAATGATGGAAAAGTACTGACACCTATTTATGGCTTATAATGTAAAATGAAAAATCGAGGGTGAAATTTCATAAGGGGGGAAGAATGTAAAGACCAAATACTTTATTAATGGAAAATCATTTCTTATAAATATTTAATAAACACAAGAAATCAAAAAACAATGAAATACTAAGTGCTATGTGGCCTTTAAACAGAATTTTTTCATTTCTGTGTTTTGAATTTCGAAAATCTGACATACACCGTTGCTATCAGTAAGTTATTTGGAGTCTAATATGACCAACATAATTTTTGAAGAATAGTAAAAATATACTTATGAATAGTAATGTTACCCTTATAAATATTAAAATACCCTAATTAATAGTAACCTCGCTTATGATAGTATATAAATAAGATTCAATTGGTAGTACAATATACCAATATCTTGAAATAGTAAAATAAGTGTTTCAAAATTGTTGTTTTTTGAGTAAATTATTGTTTAAATTAAATATTAAATTAATAAAAAAATTTAAATTATTTTTTCAAAATGGACTTAATTTTTTGATTCTACATGTTGAAAAATGTTTTGGGTGAATTTTTGAGATTTTTTCTAAAATACTTGAATTTTTTGATGAATTGTAAAATATGATAATTCACAATAAATGCTAAAACCTGAATTTCTGCATCATGCTTGAGTCATGGATGTGGTAAATTTCCATTGGATCGAAATCACAGGAATTTATTACTATTATTGGTCCTGAAATCATAAATATTTCTTATCTTATGTAAAAATAATAAACTAATTATTATAATATTAGGAAACCCCTCCTCTCCTCCGCTATAAATACCACTCATTCTTCCCTCTTCTCTTCACTCATCTCAATCCTTGTGACTTGCCAATATTCTACCTAAATCTCTCCCCAAGATCCTTCCCCATATAAAAAATCTCCTAGTCTCTTCAAAATAACAAAACCTATCCCCTTAAGAGGTTCTCAAAAGAGATAAACTCAAGAGTTGAATTCCTATTTCCAATTCTTTTATTTCTTTTATGTTCTTTGCTTTTCTTGTTTCATTCCTAATTTTCCTTCACCCAAATGGAATGATAACTCCAGTAACATAAATGTACTAGATTTTTTTATGATAATCAGATATTTCATTATAATGTCTCCTTTCCCCATATTTTATTTGAACGAAATGAAAACACCGTTTGAGATGTGTTAATTTAGGACATTCATGGACAACAATTTATCAGTTTCTATTATCATATTTAATTTTGGTCATGAAACTATTTATGTTATGGTTAAAAAAGATTATTATATTTGTAATATATCCTATTTAATGTTCTTTAATCGTTTTTACAAATGTTATTATGTTATAATGAAAAACATGTTCATTGTAATCAAACCCACTGATTAACCAAAACGATTATCACTAAGGTTTTATATAATAAGTCATATTCACACCAATTAAATGAATGAATTTTTATAATCATTTAACCTCTTAGATGTTCCCTAATAACATAAAAATTCAATTCAGGATAACAACATTAATCTTACACGTTAATCTAAACATGAATATAAGTTAATCGATCAGTAAAACCATGTAAGCAAACAAACCCGAAAAATGAAATTGAACCTCATAACCCATAAAAACTGTTATAAATGAACTAAAAATGATTATACTAATTCTTATAAATATATACGAGTTTATGGAGTTATTAATTAATAAACCTAATTTTATTATTCTAGTCATTATGTTCAAGCAAAGATAACCATTATATTTAAGATAAGGGATCCTCTCCACTTCACTTTTATTAAAGGTTGACCTTTATGCTATGACTTTTTATGTTTAATTAATACTTATGGGGTATGATTATTCACCTCCCCAATACTATCATCATGATTTATAAAACATGATAATCCATTTTTCTCTCATTAATCCCTATTAAGTACACCTGATATCATGTCGATGATCTGTAAGGAATCCTACCCGAACAACCTTTATTCCATCAAGTATATCTATCTTCCCTTTTTACCCAAATTAAGTTCTCTTTTATTTTTATTTAAAACTTATACATGATGTTTATATGCTCCAAAATCATGTTTCAAGAACTATCACCCATTCTATTTTGGTGATATACATGATTTTAAGTGATTCCATCTTCCAGACTTCCCAGCAAGCAAACTAATTTTTTGGTAAATTCCCAAATTTTTACCCAATTTAAAGTGAACTATATCCTCTGTTTTAAGCCACCATTATCTTTTTAAAATCGGTATTTTTATTATGAAAACATTACTGGTTCAATTATTGTTTTATATAAAATATTTTCCCCTTTTCGATTTTAAAATCTCTACAGTATTTTCCTTAAAACCGCACAAAAATAATTTGATGATAATACATTTCATACATGTTGTCACTTCTATTTGACATAACGTGCCATGATATATGACTATTGTACCTTATGAACGTCCATTTATGTTCTAATTCCTATAATTCATTGTCACATTCATGATATTCCCATTGGTTATGCTTTATGTAATGATTGTGGTACACAATTCTTTCCATGGGTAACCCTAATGTATATGTATGATTGATTATGTATGATTATTTATCTGGAAAAAAAATCATGAAATGTAAGATGGGTGCGACCAAATAGAAATCTAATGCATTAGGTTATTTTAAGTCTCATGAGATGCTATGTGCAACGGTCTTAGCGGTTATCCTTGACTTGCGCTACTATGGGAAACAAGATAGGGTATTAGCCTTGGCCCATACTAATATGAGAAATATGATTGGTGGTTAGTCTAGACTCGTACTAAAGGCAAGTTTTATGTTTCTATCACATTTCTATGATTCTATGTTTATATGAATCCATGATTATATGTTATGATCACTTATTTTACATGCCTTTTTATTTCTTTATGTCATGTTTCTAACCCTTGTGCTACGGATTTATTATTATTCTTGTTCCATTAATAGGATTTTAGCTCATCCCTTTTTACATGTTATCCCAAGGATATCCTATAAAGATGTATGAGAAAAATGGAAGTTAAGGGATCTTTATGAAGACTAAATAAATAAATTTTCTATTTAGATCCATGTTTCCAGTTTTATGTGCCTAGTATTCCAAGACAGTGGACTTCACAATCCTTGTCTTGTACTCTAATGTAAAATTATGATTAAAATCACATAATTTTATATGTAAAAGGATAGGTTTTATATAGGGTTGATCTATGAATTTCTCGTTATTGGAGGTGGATATGGTGTGGGGGTTTGATTGGGGGTTTTCAAGCTATGTGTCTATCATCATGTTTATCCCCATGATTAAACCCTAATGAGGATGGAGCGGGCTGACCCGAACAAGGACCAGTTCCTCTGCCATAGTTTTTCTTATTTTTATCTTTTAAGATGACCAATAAACTTATCAGCAAGGTATATTCAAGGGTTTCATGGTGGTTATGGCACCCTACAGAGACTGTAGATGCAAATGGATCCCAAATGGACCACCAGAGCGACTTCGGTGGCCCGTCAAAGGCACCTCCAGTGGTGGCCGGAGGCGGTGGCCATGGGTGGAGGATGGAGGCGTGCCCATAGACACACTGATATGGTAGGAAGCCAGGTTCGGATGGCCATGGAAACAAGGAGACACAACATCATATTACATGTGGAGGGATGGATTACTTCCGAGCCATCTGCTGGCAGGCGAGCCACGTTCTGTTGACCAAAGCTGGAGGAGACCCTGTATATGTGGGGACAGTGTGGGCTGGACCTGGCTTGAATTTCATGTCTTGGCTGGACGGTGCACCACTGACTACCCTTGTGGTCAGGCCTCAGGCTAGTAGGTCGTGCCCCAAGCCAGTGGGACTGACCCACGCCGACGGTCCGGACCCACACCCACCAGGCTGGACCCTCACTGGCTGGACAAATCCGTGCCCTTCGGGCCAGGCCAAACGAGACTAGGTCACTGGATGACCAGGCGGGTTGGACCCTCAGCGAAACTGGGTCGAGTCCAGTAAGGCCCATTGGGCCTGGGCCACTGGCCAGGCCGGGACCAGACTGACCCCGACCCGAACTAGGTCAAGTCGAGTCCTTCTAATTGAACCAGGGCATTTGGGGACCCCCAAGATGGGTTTGGTGGGTCAGTCTGACCAGGTCGGACGGGGTCCAGACACAACCGTCCCCCTGTTTACTAGAACGCTTGTCTCTTGCAATCCACGCGTTCGATTGATGCACCATCAGTGGAGTTGGTACCCTTGCAACATGGAGTTCCATTTTGGATACTCTAATAGAGTTTTGGATGCATCTTGATTATGGATAGGTTGTATCGAACTGAAATCCAACCATGACCTTTTTACTAAAATGATTGAAACTTACAAACCGGGCTTCCAATCGATGCATCGTCTGATGCGTTAGAACCCATACAACAAGAAATTACTTGGGGTTACATATAAGTGTGACTAATTTATGGTTGAAATATGACCAATGGATTAAGGAAAAGATCCTTTTGAACTTATACATACAAGGTGCAATAATATACTGGTTGGCTATCAAGTGAAGATTGACCCTCTCTGGATCGGCAAGAGGGTGTCCCTTTGTAGATCAGCAATGGCGCGACCATCCATAGATCGGCAAGAAATAGACCCTCCGTGAATTAGAAATGGTACAACCCTTTGTGGATCATTATGAGAGAAACCGTCCATGGATCGACACTAGCGAGAACCACTATAGATCATCATGAAAGAGACCATATGTGGATCAACAGTAGCGCGACCCATCATGGACCAGCTATAGAGTAACTCATCAAGGATCATAATTCGAGTGAACCTTTGTGGATTTTTAGTATGCCAACCTTTCTCAGATTATCAGTTGAGAGTCTCAATAGAATAAGATGATCTAGCTTATGACTAATCCTCTTTATTCTTGTTATTTAAGTTGTATACCTAGTGTGAGATGTCTTTTACTTTGTGATTTGTGATTGAGATCTATCTTTGAGTTTTTTTGTGTATTTATTAAGGACATTTGAAGGTCTTAGGGTTTATACTGTGTATTTTTATACATACCATTGAACGAACTTCACCTCCACCTATTGTGTCTTGTGAAAATGACAAACAACTTTGACCGAGACTTTAGGGAGCTAGGACTAGATGTTGCTCGGAGGTGGATCGATAGATGTGGTGTGCTGCAGGGACATCTGGTAGAGATCCATAGCTACCCTTCTAGTTGGATCCTTGGAATATGACATCTGGAGTGGGTGATTCATTTGATATACTTTCCATTCAGTTGGGCTTGTATTCTAACCCATAGACTTTCATTTTACAGACGTTACTCTCAGTGGTGGTACTTTTTCGTGGTTGTATTACTTTTCTTTCCTTCACGGTTATCTTTGTGAAGTTCTCCGTGTCTATGTGTGTACAGGATTAATGAAAATTTATTCTCTTTTTGGGATATTTCTTTCTGGTGATAGTCACCTTCCCATGGCCTATGGATGGCGGACTTGGGGTAGTCATGGACTATGCCCTGGGGAACGAGTCATGACAAAGTGAGAGATATGTCTGTAGTTATTTATTCCCACATGGTCCCCGACTCCTTGATTTTTTAGAGGGGGGTGATGATGATGTGTTGTGGGTGGCCAAACCCCATCAACCATCTAAAAGATAAAGGGGGGGATGTGGATTTAGAGGCCTATAAGTGGAGGCTCTCTCCTCTTCTTGAGATGATCTACTTCATAAATCCACTCCCATCATTTTCTCTTATAATTTTTGTGGGGAATTTCCCATATATTAAAGGGATGTATTTGTGATGGTTTTCTCCTTGTAATAGTGAGGGAGTGTGTACCAAATTGTAACCATAGTTTGATACTTATATTTTGAAATGGTTTTTTATCCCTTTCATTGGTGGGGGGGTTCCATGTTATTTATTGTATTATTTATTTCCACATTTTTAGTTTATTTTTTCTGAAAATTATCACTACTATAGTGGGACACTCATTTTTGGTCCCATGAATAGAAACTACACATATAATAAATATGGGCATCTACCTTCTTCAACTACATGTCAGTAGGCAGTTACCTACACGAATATCTCCAAATGGGAGAATATTTAGAAGGGGAGACCCCTGGATGATTTAATTGATTAATCTAATTTTAGAAATCAGTTGTATTTATCATACCGTGTATATAATACAATTTTCATGTGTGAAATCCATACAATGTGTTTTTCTAGATAAGAAAATACATTGTAGGGAATTTATTATTATAAATACCCTCCATATAGAAGTAAGGGAATTCATCGAGGGGAGTTCCAAATTTATCGATTAACACTTTTTTAGAGTCATAATTCTAAATATGTGAGAAGGATTAGATGGGAATTATAAACATGGTATCATAGTATAATGATATGCTTGATCTCATACATTTAAGATATTTCAAATTATATATCACTACTAATTTTTTTTATTCATCCTTTTCCAGGAATAAGAGTATATTTTTGGATCTTTTTTGTTTTTAACCATTTATTGAAGTTGGAACTTTGGATCCATTTAGGGTAAGGGTTTTTAATATAATCCTCCAAGGAACTATGTTTGCAGTGATTTATTGAAAAACCTCAATTTTTTATGTCCATTCCACCATCATGGGTGGAATTACAATAGATATTCCAAGGTACAATGATAAATTTCCTTTCACATATGAGTCTAGTTTAAAGAAATTTCTTGACTATCTTACTCATAATCCTGGTGAGAGACAATAAAGGAGTATTTGATTTTTGGAATAATGATCCCTTTAATTGGATATATTCTACCTTAAAGAGAAAGGGCCTTCCCTTTACATCCATTCAATTAATGTTGATCTTTTCTAGAATTTACACTAAATAATGAAACCTTAGTACTTTCTTAAAATATTTGAATACCCATGTATGTGAATGTAAAATTCCTTCCTTGAAATTAAACTTCTATTTCATGAGAAATTTTACCCATTCTATGAAGTTACTACTAAAAAAGATGCTTGTATTAGGTCTTATGATATGCTAATGCAAGATCTCTACATAAGGATCTATATATACTATTTTATTACTTCTATATTTATCATATTCTATTGAATGAAAATAATTAGGCCATCAACATAGAAGATATGAGTAATATCCTTCACTCATTTCCATACCAACATTATGTGAGTTTCCCTTTATCAACAATATCAAATAAAGACCTTTTAATATTTTATTCATTTATAATAATGATTATGGATAATAAAGTGTCCCTTTCCGAACCCAAAAAATAGAACAAGAAGTAACTGTTAGGTGTGGAATTGAAAATAACAAATAAGTGGGTTGGTTGAAAAATTTTCTTGATCAAACTAATAAAAAAAACTGGAATCCATACAATTTTAGAACTCATAAAATGAAATCCCAATTTATTATGTCAAATGACTTTGTGAGATCCATCATGAGGAATATGAATCCTTTTATACTTAGTTTATTAAGGAAATTGAAGTATTTAGAAGGAGTGATCAATAAATATTGTATTTTTCTTTCCCTGATGAAACCATATTGGTTTTGAGAAAAAACATTTTCAATGAACAAGGAAAACCTTTTGGAAATTTGTTTTGCGGATCTTGAATAATCTATTAACATGTGTAACTTGCCCTTACTAATTGATTGAGTCATCAAACTCAATGTTTGGAAACATAGAAATTAATTTGTAATTAATTTCTTAGGGATAATTACATTTCTAAATAATATTTTAATCATATTGAGATTGTCACTATGCACAATATCCTAAAATTATTGGAAGAAGAGATTATAAAACCCATTCGGGCCAAGGGAACATTATGGATTAAGGGGGAAGACAACATTTATTACCTAATACAATTATATAAGTTTGGTTAGATAGTTATAATATGATTCTTCAATGTCCCTGTGTATAACATCCCTCATAAAGTTGGTATTCCCCATGGATTACTTATTGATTATATCCTTGAAGAAATCTAAATTGGGGTTCTATATATATTCCATTGTAGAGAGATATCACAACTCTATTTTATGTATGTTATAGGTTTTCTAACATTTATAACCTAATTATTGTTGGTAAAGAAGGTTATACTATTATCCCCTACCCTCATCCACTTGACTATGAAGTTATATTTTAGGATTTCCTCCTTTATTACAATATTTTCATTCAGTTATGAGGTCAACTAAAATTATTTATTTAATGTGGGGATGTTAAGACTATCATTTTAGTTTATTTATAAATCCAATATATCCTTTTCTAGAGTTTCAATATACACATCAATAACACTACATATCTCTTTACTTGAGGACCTAAGTATAGGCTTATGATTCTTTAATTTAACGATATGTGCATAAACATCATTGATACATGAAGTGTTGT
This sequence comes from Viscum album, assembly GCA_963277665.1. Taxonomy (NCBI): domain Eukaryota; kingdom Viridiplantae; phylum Streptophyta; class Magnoliopsida; order Santalales; family Viscaceae; genus Viscum; species Viscum album. The sequence continues at coordinate 2,005,263,166 of OY728126.1, read as the reverse complement.
TCTTTGAGTCCTATGTGATTTTTCTATAGTATGAATGTTTAATCTAGGAATTGTTGAATATAAATTCATGCTTCACTCTTTTATTAATTCTTATTAAGGAACTGAGGATGGGATGATGGAATATGTTGGTTTTCAAGAGAGTTATAGATGAAATCTTTACCCATTTATCCAAATCATTTAATTTTAGGAAGGTTATGTTAGGTTTTATAGAAAAACTTCTTTTGAAATTATTACTCTACTATGTAAATATATTGAAATTTAGAAAAAACTAAACCATATCATTTTGATCAATACATTATATTAATAATATGCTAGAAATGGTAGATGAAGGTTTATCAGTCTTTTTATTACTTCCCACAACCACATTAAAATCACCATTTGACACCGAATAACCTAGGACCATTTTCAATTAAATACTAGTTTCAAACAAAATGTATCACCTTCATTGGTAGTTGTTTAAGTCATAAATTAGGAGATAGTAAATTGGGTTACCTTAAAAAAATAACCATGGTAGTTTAGGCTTGTTGATTGATATTGATGCCTTCAAAATCAACCACCCTCCTGGCTACAAGGAACCATAAATTTTCAAATGTATCTATATATTTATTGATTACCATTTTATCGTAACCTAAAGACTAAAAATTCATTATTTTAATGAAATTAAGGAATTCATATTTTTAATAATCCCAATCATTGCAAGGTGGTGTTTAAGGATAAGGGATTTGAGAGAGAATGTTATTAGTGACTTTTCCAAACCCTAAAAACATGAAAGTGGGTATTAATTTATACGTAATTTTTATTTTGATTTATTTTCACCTGAGTTTTTATTTTTATTCCATGTTAATCATTTGGGAATTACCTTCTCGATAAGTGATTTAGAGGAAATTGACAATTCATTAGGACCATCTAGTCTAGTCTGCTTAGTTAATTCTGATCGGCTATTGAGATCAAGGTTGGGTGCGGGATAAGATTCCTCATTATATTTAGAATCATACAATTTATACCTTTTATTTTTCATGTATTTTATCCATATTTGTGAGATCTAGTGCATCTATATCCACACCTTGAGGGCTAAAATTATAAGGAAATATCTCCCCCCAATTGGATGGTTTAGTTGACTGCCTTGAGAGGATCAAATCAGAAGGCCCAGAATTTTAATATAGATACTTACAATATTCTTGAGAACTATTCTTATTATCTTTTATGCCATTGTAATGCTCTGATTTTCCATCTATATTAGGAATGAAATTATCCTTAGAGATATATTGTTCGCACTATTCCATAGGAAAGATAGGGGATTCCCGCTATTTCTCCTCCACCAATTCTCCCCATTTTCTACTAAAGGTTCAGTCATTACTCACATGAAACATTCATTAAATATTATTCTTACCCTTGTTATAATTACTTAATTTAATATCTCTGTAAAACCCCATTCATTAATATTATTCCCCATTGAACCCCATCATCGTTAATGGAAATCCATTATGTTTTTTAGGATTCCCACGACTCATAAAACCTACTCTTCATGGACTATTTCTGAACATTATTTTTATTGGAAAGAATATACTTTTTAAATTGATGATTTTAGTGATAATGGGATCTAGAAAATTTATGGGACATTAGATTTCAATAATCATATTATGCTGGAATAAATTCATATTCAAAGTCAGCATCAAAAATTTCACCATTGACAAACAAAATATCATTATCATGAAATGTGTTAAGAAGATAAATATCCCTACAAAATATTGAATAATATCTATGATTTCCTTTAATGGAGATATCATCCTTTTTAAGAGGGTCTCCATTGAAAGTATCAAGGTCTCTGTGAATCCAAGGTTTCCAAACTTCCCAGTTGAGCTCATGAAATCTAAAACAAATTTGGGAATTTGTATGCTTCTGAATATATAGATTGAAGTTTATATCCCATGATGATATTAGGAGTAAATCAATGATAATATTTTTAATGATTGATTTTAAACAAGTTGAATTTTTACGGTCAAATTAAAACACAAAATGGAAGAAACCTTTCTCAATTGGAAGGATCTTCTAATCAATAAATCCACAGATATGAGATAAATTAAATTTCAATTCATCAAATATTAGGTGTTTACAATCCCATAACCAAATAATAAAACCAATTAAATAGATTCTAAAAATATACAACCTCTCATTAAGTGCTTCCAGATTTACATTTATAGTGAATTTTGCAACTTCAATTTTGGATAAACGTGAAATATGAAATGTTTGATTTGATACGCCACTCTCCCGAGGGAATCAATTTCTTAAAATATCCAAAAAGGTGACTCCCTTTTTTACCAAAAAAATTTATTTCTACGGCTCTTGGGAGAGACAAATTTCCATACCTTATCATAAAATAAAAAATGAGTTTCATAGAATGTAACTATAATGGCCCCAACATCACCATTGTGAAATCCACATGAAGACTCCGTCTAATCTCAATCACATTGTATCTATATAGAAGATTAAAATGTGGTGATGAGATAGGAATGACTATAGATATGACGTGGGTTCAGTGGTGTTAAAATAAAATGGGATGGTTTGGGGTTTTGAATCCCTAAGCTAAAGGATGTCTGTCAAATTTTATTTTTATATTTATAAATATATTTAGATATATACATATGTTTATACATACACATATATATCTATGTCGATGTATATAATTATTTATTTATGTATATAATTATAAATACATTTATAAATTCTTTTATACAACATTTTTTTTATATTTACACATAAATATATATTTATTTATATAATGTAATAATATGTATTTACATATTTATATATATTTATATAAATATATTTATACAAATATTAATAAATAAAATTATATTATGTATACAAATGCAGACACACAAACACTTAAATACATTATATAATGGACATTTATACATTTATATAATTATATATATACTTAAAAACAATTATGTACACACACACAAACATGTTTTTATATAATATATTTAAATAAATAATAACTATAATTATATAATTTATTTACATAATTGATTTATTATAAATTAATTTATATAATATAATATATATTTCCTTTATATATTTGACTGCAACATTTATATGTAATAGAATACATATCAAACTATATTTATATTTTACATAAAACTATATAAAAATAAATAAATAAATAAATAAATAAATAATACATATATATATATATATAATATTTACTTATGTTTATTGTTATTACTATAAAATATGGTTTTTTTAAAAACAATTAATGGGGATTATAAACCATTGTATATAAATTATTAACAATACTTTATATCTCTGGATAATGAATTTTAAACTATCAAAGAATCAACATAGTGAAAATGAAATTTGGATGGATTAAAAAATAGTTGTGAAGTTTTGAATAATGTTCTTAAAAGGTTTTATGTCATTTGACAAATTCTTTGATATACACTAAAATTGACCAATCATATAACAACCTAAGGTTTTAATAGAACACTAATTTTGATATCTTTGTGAATACCAAGATCAAACAAATCATTAAATATAATTTAATTGTGATAATTATCACCTAACTGTTGGAACAGAGGGAATAAATGAGATTAATTAAATTATTAAAATATAGTTTATAATTTTTTATAAAATTAATTCATTGGTCACAGATTAATTAGGGAAAAAATAAAACCAATTGAACATAAAGGATGTGTTTTTATAAAAAAACTATTCTGATGCCCATAATGGAATTTTATATTAGAAAATTAACTTGATCTATATTATTGAAATTTATTAATAAAACATATATATTTTATGTAAAACCAAATTTTTTAAAATTCCTTTAATAATTATGATATGCTTAAGGTAACAATAAATTCAATTTTATTAATTAAAAAATATATTTTTTAAAAATACAATTCTTCCGCATTTTAAAGGGACACCTATTTTAATACTAAATTTTAAAACTCATAAATTTTATATGAAAAAATTATCCTTTTTTCTGAATTTATTATATAAAAATGATCTTTGGGTTAATTTTGTGTGTTTTTATGACATGTTTGATTTTTTGATAAATTTTGAAAATATTTTATTTTAATTGAAAAATGACATTTCATCAAAATAATTTATAATGTTAAATTATATTTTAAATTATTTTTAAAGTAAAATCAGATCAATTATACATATAATAAAACAATTTATTTTATATAAATTATTTTTTTGTTTAATTTAGACATAAAAAAATTTCATAATTTTGAACATTTTAAATTTAAAAACTCTTATTCTCTTCTTTTATGCAGGATAAATTTCAAATTAATATTTTTTCGAATTCTATGAATTTAATTTAGTAAAATAGATTACATATTTCTAATCAAAAGTTAAAAATTAATTTGTAATGTCCTTTTAATCTTTAGCATAAAAAATGTGTTATGATAAAAATAAATATTTACAATATTATAGTAAAATAATGAGACAAGTTAAAGTAAAATGTAAAAGGTAAAAGCTTGAAATACATAAAAATTAAAAAATTATATTGTTGGTCAAAGTGTTTCTCTACCATAACCTGCCTTTAAGGAATTAATTATAAGAAAAATTCAAGGAAATTAAGGCCACATCAATGTGATCAACTTTAATTATAAAATAATCATTATTTAATTACTTAAACCCATCCCAACTCAAGTATAAATACCACCCCTCACCACCCCATTTACTATAAAAACCCTTCAATATCATATAATATCTAAAATACCCTCTAATAATTACTCTATCCATGTCCAAGTGATTATTGTCTCATCCAAATAACATTTACTAGGTTTTTAAGCGATCTTTTAAGGAGGTGATATTGAAGAGGTAATTTTCCCAAACCACATCCCAAATTTTATTTTCTACTTTTAATTTATCCTCGCCTCTTTCATCCATAATGGAATAGTAACTCTATAATAATTTATATACTATAATTTTATATTTCTAATGGAATATCATATATCAATCCCATTTATTACCTATCTTTTTCATTAAAACGAAACTATTTTCCAAATTTTTCTAGCTAATCGCCTCTGTGAATAATGATTTTGTTAGTATTCCATTACCACCTTAATGGATTCTCATAAAAATATTATTCTGGATAAATATGATTTTAATAAGTATATTATAAATTATTATTTTTTATTTAACTAACTGAAATAAATAATATTAAATAAAACAAAACTAGTTTTGATATTCAGAAAACCACTAAATATAAACTAAACATTTATCATTAACATTTTATAAAATGAATCATCATCATGTATGAAATAAAAATGATAAATTGGAAAATTTAAATATCTATAAGTACATTGATAACATTTAATTTTACTTTTAGTGTTTTATTTCCGTTTGAAAAGAAAATTCATGATTATACACCAATGAACCGACTATGAAACCAAGAAATGAGTGAACCCAAAACAACAAAAATAATGAAATATTATTAATGAACATGTGGTGTGATGTGATAAAATTATAATATATGGTATTATAAATATAAATATTATTATTTAATGAATTAATAAAATTATTTAAACCAATATACATGAGGTTAAAGAATGTTTCACTAAAGGGAAGTGTGAGGAAAGGATTTCTCATCTCAGTTTTATTTATTTTAGATTTATGACTAATTCACCACTTATTTATTGTTTGTTGGGTACATAATTCCCTTATATATATAATATCATCAATCTCACTATATTAATGGTAATAATGTTCCATTTGATAATTATTACATTTATGGGGCATATGATTTGATTAATTACAAGTGGTATGTGATTTCTTAACACAATTTTCATTCATTGGGTTAAACTTCTATTTCATTGATTATGTCATGATAAGCTTATCTGTGAAATGATTTTTTATCTAATGTTTTATTTCCACTTAATTTATGTGTATTTATAGCGAATACACATAATCAATTCATTCAATTAGTGATATGAACTTTGTAAAGGACTTTGTCTCAATTTCGCTTCATTGAGGCATATTTTAATATTTTACAGATAATTTATTTTATTTGGTGTATAAAATTACTCCTTATTTTATTTATGAGCACAATTAATTGAAAAATTCATTTATATTAAATATTAAAATTTCTTGTATCATGGATATTATTATTTCCTACATTAAACACCATTTTATATATGATGTTTACTTTGAAAGTTATTTAATTGACTAGAGAAATAGTGGAAAATATGTATCTTCTACTAAATACAGATATTTATTGGTAATTAACATTTAATAAACTGATTATTCAATATAGAATGAATGCTTTAGACATAAATAAATGGGTGGAGACTATATATATAAAATCCTCTTTATGATTTAGTAGTCTCATGAGATGAATAATTTAATAAATATTAAACTATCTTTCAAAAGGTCCTGATTGTAAAAGTATTATGTTCCTTAGAAAAATGAAGTCCCATAGTTATGAATTTAATTTATTAAAAATTTAGTTTTTTATATACCTGATATTTTCACAATTATGTTATACATGGATTCATATTGTTATCAAGTTATTGATTAAATGACATATGTGTTCAATTGTTTTACATTTCCACATTGATTATGAATTATTGATTCTTTTAATATTAGGATTTACTTAACCATTACTGATCATTTTTACCTCACCTTTTATTATTTTCCTTTCCCCAGGTTGTGAAGAAGAGATATTTTAATGGGTTTTCAAGGATGTAGTTCATTTTCTTTTGTTAAGAATAATATTTTATTTTATATTCCCAATGAAAAATGGGTATCATGCAGGAAATAATGTTTTACAAAACTAATTAAATAGTTTATCCTTTGGAATTTTAATATTTTATCTATAACAATGTAATAGAGTAAGGCATTGACTTTGAGCTACTGGGGTAATGGTATTTACATTTGGTATTAGATCATGTTTAATAGAATCATTGGGAACTAGATTTTGGAAAATATTGATTAGAGAATCTAACCTAGTGAATTATTTTGATAATAAGTCTAGGTATATAATATCATCCAATAGATCTAGAAATGACCATGGAAAACCTAGGTTTTACCTAAAAACTCATAGATTGAGAAGAAGGTGTAATGATATATATATCCTATAAATGATTCTTGATGACTAAGTATGATTAGTTTTTTCTCACACTGTACTTTTTTGGTTTTAGTCATTGGATGGTTATATAAGGAATTGGGTTAATATTGAATAATATTGACAATATATTGATGAGAAACCAAAATGGATGTTGAATAGGTTGAATGATATTTTCATCAAGATAAATGATTAACAACTTTCACCTTAACCAACTCTTGGACTCACCAATGAATAGAAGGATAGAGTATATTGAGAGCTCGAGTGGTAAAAACCTTTAAGGAATGCTTATTATTATTCTTATATGATAATAACATGAGAAGAAAAACCAATGTGTATGTCTTATAGGTATGGGAAGATGTTTTGTGTTTGAAGGAAACCAAACAATTAATTTCTGTAAAAAATGAAAATTTTTGTTAACAAAATAGTATGATAATAATAGTCTTTCTAAGGTATCATCAATGGATAAATGTTTTAAAAATGGAAATTTAATATGTAAAACCCTGATATTTTTATAATATAGTTTTTTAATTTTATGGATGTATTGTGTTGTATGCTTCACCAATATTAGCTTGCGCTACAAACAACATTGTCTTAGCTTTTGGCACACACAACACTATGTTTGGCTTGTGTTATACACAATTTAATTTTATTTTGATAGATTTAATTTCAGGAAAGTCTGAGTTGACATGAAAAAGTAAATATTATTATGTTACCATATAACCTTGTCATTATAATGGCATGTATGAACAATATTAAATTTCTTCTAAAAAAACTATTTAAATGCAAATAAGTGAGTTTATAAAGTAATAAAATCTCTCTTTATGGATTTTATTATGGTAATATATATTTAATATATTTAATATAATTTTTAAAATTTATCTTATATGATTTATAGGCTTGTTATAAGAACAAATTCATTTTTTTGGATAAAAGAAGTATTTTTCAAAAAATACATTTTTTCCACCTTTTGATGAAGCTCTAATTTTAAATCTATATTTATGAGAATTTTATATATTCTATTTTAAAAAATAAAATTCTTATTTGGAATTGTAATATAAAAATTTAATTTGGATGAATTTTTGAAATTTTTCTAAAAAGTTTTATGTTTTGATGAAGAGTAAAAACAATTAAATTGTAATTGAAAAGAACTTTTTTCATTGAAATTATTTATGTGAATAAATTATATTATTGTATGGTTTTAAAGTAAAAATATAATGTATTTATATTATTTAATATAATTTTTCTCTTCATATTTTGTTTTACCATGAATTTTGATGAAAAAGCATTTCAATCTTTTGCATTGTTTTAACTTTTAAAAACAAGTTTTTCATTAAAAAAAACGAATTAATTTTAAATTAATTACTCCAACTTTTGTATTTTGAATTTTTAAAAATGGATTAAATATTTTAAACTAGTTTTTCCAAATTAGTTTAATAGATTTTGTTTCATTTTTTGTGCATTATGAATAGTGACTTCAATATTTTTTATTAATACATTAAAAAAGGTAAATCGGGTAATTAAGGGTAAAAATTTTATTATAAAATTCACTTAACACTTTTTTAAATATGATAGGATGATTTATTTTCGAACTATACCATCTCTATGTTTAAATTATACCAATTTTCTGACACTTAGATGAGATTATGGCATTTAATATATTTTATTTAAAGAAAAGTTAAATAGATCTTTCTCAAATTTTAATAAATTAATCATTTTCAATATAAGGTTATAAAGAAAATAAATTCAACTATAAGTTATCATTTGAAATATAAAATATTTTTCTTTATCATGGTAATTTATTTTTAATTTTTAGGTAATAAATTATTAGATTAAAGGTGTATATATTGATGATGAAAAAATTATTTAATTGAGGAAAATACTAGAATTCTTTTTTATTAAAAAAATAATAACCATTAAAAGACCATAAAACTTGACCAAATATTATTGGTGTAAGAACCTGGATCTTCGTTTCAGGTATGTTTTTCCCTTTCTGGTCATTTTTGAGAAAAAGAGGAAAATCTGGAAATTTTCGAAGTACACGTTGTGTACTTTATAAGTACACACCGTGTACTTTGATGCAGCGCAAGGCCGTGTATTCTCCATGTCCGAGCCACACACATGGTGTGTAGGGGTAATGTAGAGGCCGCTTAAATCAGAGTACAGAAAATCCAACTACACGTTGTGTACCCTTGAAGTACATGTCGTTCACTTTCTTTTTTTCATTAAATGGAATGGGGTCGCGCCTGACTGAAAGAACTCGCTTCTTCTCCATGTTCTTCAATCGAGAGTGACCTGTATGGCCGCGAACTTCCTTCAAGCCCTTGAGCATCCATTAGTTTTCCAAATCGTCTTCCATCGATTGCGTTGGAACCACAGTGGTGAGAAATTCTTTCTTCTTGAGTTTCATTCAATGATTTTCCCTCTTTCTGAAGATATCATGGGTTGAACGTTTTGTAGGTTTTCATAGATCTACGCCGTTCTAAAGAGAATCAAGCCTCATGGTCAAATTATATTTATCTTGTAGGATCATGGTAGGTGGTTTGTTCCTTACCTTTCGAAGTGTTTGATTTTTATTTGCAAATTCTACCAATACCCATGAATGGGGTATTGTGTGATTACCGTTTTTCCTCTGTTGTTTTCGTTCCTTGCCTGTATGCTAGTGTAGAGGTAATTTGATCATGTGTGAGGATAATTTATTGTGCATCGATGTTTTTACCATGACTTGTTCTATTTAAGTCCATTGGGATTGGTTAGCCTTTGTCTTTTATGCATGTTTCCATTCCCTGTACCATAGGATGGAATGTTAATCCTGACATGCTTTCTATGTTGTAGACTGGTTATCCAAGTAGCTCTGTAGGTGAACATTGGCCTTATAGCATTATTATGCACTGACTGTCATGGGATTGTGAGAAACCGGTGCTATAGACTATAAGGGATAGACCGAGTGATCTTCCCAGAGAGTCATGGATATTATAGAGTACAGGAGGGTAGACCAAGTGAGCTTCTTTAGAGAGTCTTGGACGTTATAGGCTACAGGGGATTGATTGTGTGAGCTTCCTAGAGAGTCTTGGATATTATATACTACAGGAGGGTATTCCGAGTGAGCTTCCTTAGAGAGTCTTTACTTTGTTTGAATTTCCTTAAAACCTTTCCAGGATAGAGAAGGAATTGACTGAGTGGGCTTGCTTAGAGAGTCTGTGATAGACCTGTGACTATAGAAGGAATTGACCAAGTGAGCTTCCTCAGAAAGTTTCTAGACCTTGGGGAAATAAGAGGGTTAGACCGTGTGATCTTACTCAAAGAGTCCCTGACTACCATAGAATATAAGGTAAATTGACCAAGAGAGCTTTCCCATAGAGTCTTATAATTTCCTATGACCCAACCATAGGGGTTAGGCAGAGTGCGCAACCCAGCGGGTTGTTGGTAATTCATGGCTAGGACCAGAGGGGTTAGCTACGAGTACTTCCCAGAGGGGTTCCTGTTGTGGTTTGCTGTTTGCTTCACTGGTGCTTGTTGTTCTTTGGATTGACTACTGTTTTATAGCATCCAATTACTGCTTCTTTTTGTTGCTTACTGTTTACTGCCTGTTGTTTACAACTTACTATACTATTACCTTCCATATGCTCACTGACTGTTAGGCACAGATTTTCGGGTGGTGGCCGACTAGGATTTAGTCTCACCCCCTATTTGGGCCATGATTTTGGGCTCAAACAGACTATGTTGTTGGAGGAATAGACAAGGCAAAGCGCCCTTCGACTTTAGGTATTTGATTGCTTTAGAGCAGAACAGCATGGGACCAAGCTTAGGCTTGTGATGCTGAGGAGCTATTTATCTTTTCTTTTTTACTTGTTTTGGTACTGTTTGTATTTATTGCATTGTAACCTGTTTGGCTGCTTTCCTAGATATATATCATGCATCATTTCATATATACATATGTGATTCAGTTGTTTATTGTTTTTGTCTTCTGTTTTTTATTGTTGTTGGATATTTACTGCTTCCTCTATTGCATGTTTTGTTTACTTCCATTGTGTACTCTGCCAATGAGGGCATAGTTTCCCCGCTATCACACCCAAGGCCCTCGATACTAGTCGGAAGCCTCTGACATTTGGGGAAATACGCTTGAGGCCATGTGACCTACCAGGTATGGGGCGCCTCTGGTTGTCTTCCAGAACCGGGACGTTACAAAGTGATTTCAGAGGCATTTTTTTCTCTTGATTTACTGTTTGGAGCCTTTAGCCAAGGATAGGACGGATTCGATACTTGGTAATATAATGTGCCTGGGAGTAGCTATCCTGTGTACAGGGAAAATCCATACTACCTTGTTTATTTCAGTTTTTCTGATTTTGAGCGGTTGATATGATTTCACCTAGATGGATTCACAAGAATTATGTTGTTATTGTTTTCACTATTGCGGTTCTATTTCAATCACAACCCAACTAGATGAGAGTAGTCCATATCATGCATCATATAGGCACTTGTTAGAAAATCACATTCCATGCATTGTTTCCATGCCATCTAGGGTGCATTATCTATTGCATGTTGTTGTGATTTAAGTTGTGTAGATTAAGCATGATATTGTGATAGATTCTTAATAGAATCCTCTCTGTTTGATAGAGGAATTGTTTTTATTGTACCTTGCTTAAATGAATTCCAAAATTTGGTTCTTGAAGTGTTATAGGCCCTCATTAATCGGAACATTATAGATCATTGACTTGTTTCTCATGTCTATGGCTTGTAGGAGATGCCATGGTTTTATTTGTGGAGAGTATGGGCCCTTACATATATGAATTTGGCACCTCCATGCTTGTTTTTCAGTGTTTTCTGGGCTTCAGTGCAGTTTCTGAGCTACTGCCCGAAAAAAACCCAGAATACACGGCGTGTACTTGACTACACGTCATGTAGTTTTAAAGAGTGTCACTGGCTATGTGAGCAGAAACACTGTGTTATGATTTTTTTTCAGAAACACGCTGTGTATGGTCGTTACACGCCATGTAGCAGTGAGCCGTGTACCTGGCCATGTCACTAACAACACGGTCGGGGAAGCTTGTGTAGTACACACCGTGTTTGGTATGAACACGCCGTGTAGCCTTGTTACAAGTACCCGGCCGTGTCATGAACAACACGAGTCAGTGCTATCTTCTCTTATACATGTCGTGTTTGTTCGTAACACGCCATGTAAGGGTCAGTTGTGTATCCGTCCGTGTAACTAACAACACATGTCATTGAGGCCTTGTCTAGTACACGCCGTGTTCTTAATGGACATGCCGTGTAGTCTAGGGTTAAGAGGACCATGTGGTTTCATCATGTAAAGAGACCCAGATAGGGGAAAAAAGTCCATGTACACACCGTGTGTGGGTATAACATGCCGTGGAGTTTGGGGTGTTACACGACTAGTTGTGGAAAATGTACACACCCATGTGACTAGCCTTAAGGAACACGCCGTGTAGTTTTATACCCGCCATGTAGTAAAGTTTTGTAAAACTATTCTTCAACATCTTCTACCCGGAGAATTTGAGCGCCGATCGAGCCTGAGATTTTATGAGTCTCGAGCAGGGTACTCTTTCTGTTATGGAGTACTCGTCTCGCTTTACTGAGCTGTAGCGCTTCATGCTAATACCAGCAGGCGAGGAGTTGTTCCTTGCTAGGATGTTTGAGGATGGTCTCATGTAAGAGATCCATTCCCTGGTGAATACCTTCGGGTTGACTTTGATATCCTCTATCGTCAACTCGGCGCTGATCACTGAGTGCAATGTAAGAGATTCTGGAGCAGTGAGCCAGGGTGGTTCGACATCCAAAGTTAGTATTCCTCCTACTAATAGCAGGAAGCACCGCATGGAGTCTGCTCGAGGAGATCTGAGTAGGCGGAATGTATCTTCGGGTAGCCAGGTAGTATGCTACTAGTGTGGTAGGAGTGGGCCTACTAGGCCTCAGTGTCAAAGAGACTCGATGGAGTGCTGATCTTGCGGCAAGATGGGCCATCTTTAGCGTTTTTGTCAGATCTTCGTGCCTATAGCTGGTTGTAGGGGTTCTTCTATGACCCCATGTGCAGGAGATGCATCGCCAGTTTCTCACCAGTCTGGGAACTAGAGTTCTTTTTTCCATTCAGGACAAGGTGGAGGTCGCGGCCGTGGTGGTCAGTCACCAGGTTACCAGCGACAGCAGAGTGGATCAGCTCAGAGTGGTCAGCCAGGGGTGCAGGGCAGCGATTCAGGTCAGACTTTCATTATGGAACAGACCCCTCAAGAGAAGGATCCTGACCCTTACAAAGTTTGAGGTACTATATTAATAGCCTCAATTTTATCTTCATCACTTTTCTATATTGTTGCTTCTCATAGTTTTATCTTTATTTCTTTTGTGGAGATCCTTGGGCTCTGTATCCTTTCGTCTGTCGGAATGTTGACTCTTGACACACCGTTGTGAACAAGGACATCTAGCGTATGTAAGTGCAGAGAGTTCCCTCTTGAGGTTGCGGGGTGTCACTTATTATGGGACCTCTATGTTCTAGAGATGACAGACTATGATGTGATTCTCAGTATGGATTGGTTAGTTCCCTTCTAGGCAGTTGTTGATTGCTATCATCGTAGGATGAGTTTCGTATCACCAGAAGTTCGATCCTTTCTTTATAGAGGCGAGTGGAATTTCCAGGAGGGTAGAGCTAGACCCGAGCATCAATGGCTAGGAGGAGTTACAGCCCATATTTCCAGTCTTTATTTGGATGACCTTGGGACTTCATAGTTTGAGTTTCCTCTAGTGGTGGACCGTTTCAAGGATGTCTTTCTTGAGGACTTTTCAGGTTTTCCTCTGGAGCATGAGGTCGACTTCTCGATTGAGCTAGTTCTAGGAGTGGCACCTATGTCCATTCCTCCTTATAGGATTGCTACACCGGAGTTACAGGAGCTCAAGAAGCAGCTGGGGGAGTTGTAGGCAAAGGGTTTCATTCGACCCTGTACTTCTCCTTGGGGTTGTCCATTCCTTTTTGTGAAGAAGACAGATGACACCCTTAGGCTTTGTGTGGATTATCAGAAGTTGAACCGGTTTACTGTCAAGAACCGATATCCCTTGCCGAGGATTGATGACCTCTTTGATCAGCTTCGAGGAGCCCAGGTGTTCTAGAAGATTGATTTGAGGTCTGGTTACCATCATTTTCACATTACACCATCAGATATACCACTTAAAACCTTCAGAAGAAGGTATGGTCTGTACGAGTACACAGCCATGCCATTCGGTCTCACGAATGCCCCATCAGTTTTCATGGAAATGATGAACCGAGTGTTCCATCCATAATTTGATTCCTTCATGGTGGTTTTCGTGGATGACATATTGGTCTACTCTCAATGTAGACACGATCATACTACCCATCTTGAGATCATTCTGTGTACATTGAGAGAGCATCAGTTATATGCTAAGCTCTCAAAATGCCACTTTTGGATGGATCAGATTCACTTCTTGGGTCATGTTATCTCAGTGACATGAGTATCAGTAGACCCAGATAAAGTGAGAGCTGTAGTTTCCTTGGAGCAGATGAAGAATGTCTTTGAGGTGCGAAGTTTTCTAGGGCTAGCTGGATACTAGAAGCATTTCATACAAGACTTCTCACGCCTTGTAGAAGCGCTGACAGGTCTGACCCAGAAATGGGCGAAGTTCTTATGGTCTGATTCTTGTGACACAACCTTTCAAGAGCTAAAAGGGAGATTGACGTCAGCACTGATACTAGTCTTTCCAGAGCCGGGAAAGAGCTATACAGTCTACTATGATGCTTCAGGTGTTGGACTGGGAGATGTGCTTATGTAGGGAGATAGAGTCACTGTGTACGGGTCTCGGCAGTTGAGGCCACACGAGAGGAACTACCTGACGCATGACCTGGACTTCGAAGCTTTTGTTCATGGATTAATTTTTTGGAGACACTATCTTATGGGAGAGAACTTTGTGGAGTTTACCGACCAAAAGAGTGTCAATTACATCTTCACTCAGCGTGATCTGTATCTGAGACCGCACAGTTGGGTCGAGTATCTTTAGTCTCTCGACTTTGAGCTTGCCTATATGCTGGGAAAGGGAAACACAGTGGCTGATGTTATGATTTGGAGAACTCAGATTTACGAAGTTCAGGAGGCCAATAGTGAGTGGGAGCTTATGGGTTTGTTCTCTAAGATGACTTTGGAGGTGCATGAAAAACAAGGGAAAACATTTCTTTCTTCTGTAGCTGTTACCTCCACCATTCTTGATCGGGTGCGGATGAGGAATCTATCAGACTCAGAAGGCCTTGTCCTACGAGAGAGTTTGTGTAGAGAGGACCCTATTCATGGATAGAAAGTGGGAGAGGATGAGATCTTGTGTTTTCAGGGACGCGTGTTGGTGCCAATAGACATACGCGAAGAACTGATGCAGGATTTTCATTCTTCAGTTTGGGCAGTTCATCCTGGCATCACCAAGATGTGTTATGATCTACACTACCAGTATAGGTGGCCAGGTATGAATAGAGATGTTGCTCGGTTCGTCATGAGATGTTCTACTTGTTAGTAGGTGAAGGCAGAGCATCAGCGACCATCAGGGATTTTACAGTAGTTACCCATTCTTGAGTGAAAATGGAATGATGTCGTGATGGAATTTGTGACTGGGTTACCGAGGTCACCTCGAGGGAGTGATGAGATTTGGGTTATTGTCGATAGGCTTATGCAGGTTACTCACTTCTTGCTGATCAAGGAGACCTTCAGTGTTGATGATCTGGGGCTGTTGTACATCTGAGAGATTATACGTCTACATGGAGTTCCACACTCCATTTTTTTATACAGGGATTCTTGCTTTACTTCTCAGTTCTGGTAAGGGCTGTAGAAGGCTTTGGTTACACAGGTACTTTTGAGTACAACATACCATCCCCAGAAAGATGGCCATTTTGAGCGTACGATTTAGGTGCTTAAGGATATGGTCTGAGCCTACATTATAGATTTTGGTTGTTCTTGGGAGAAGCATATTCCTCTTGTAAAGTTTTCCTATAACAATAGTTTTCAGGTGACTATTCAGATGGCACCTTACGAGGATTTGTATGGTAGGCCATGCCGATTATCTTTTTGCTGGCTAGAGGTAGGAGAGGCATCTTTTCTGGGACATCGCCTTGTTCAGGAGACCTCATTGCAGATAGAGTTAATTTGGAAGAGGATGGATACAGCACAATCTCGATAGAAGTCGTATGCTGATCAGTGGAGGAGAACTCATGAGTTCAAGGTCGGAGATCATGTTTTCTTGCATGTCACACCAAGTTTGGGACACAAGAGGATTCGAAGATAGGGTAAGCTTCCACAATGGTATGTTGGGCCGTTTGAGGTTTTTGAGAGAGTTGGGATGGTTGCCTATCGGTTTCAATTACCTCAGAGGTACCGGGCTATGAACGACATCTTCCACGTTTCTCAACTCCGACATTACATTTCAGACCCATTTCATGTCTTTCAACCCGAGGAGGCTGAGCTCGAAGCAGATGCGTCATTTGAGGACCATCCTGTCCGAATTGTTGATCGCAGTTCGAAAGTTCTCTGTGGATAGCCTATTTCTCTGGTATGGGTGCTATGGTAGAACGAGCGAGTACATGATGAAACTTTGGAGATGGAGGCTGATGTATGATCGCAGTGGCAGGAGCTTCTCGGGGTTTCTTCTTCTACGCCTCTCTAGGGAAATTCGGGGACATATTTCTATAAGGGGGGAAGTTTGTAAGAACCCATATCTTCGTTTTAGGTATGTTTTTCCTTTTCTGGTCATTTTTGAGAAAAAGAGGAATATATGGAAATTTTTGAAGTACACGCCGTGTACTTTGATGCAGTGCAAGGCCGTGTGCTAGCCATGACCGGGCCAAACACACAGTGTGTAGGGGAGATGTGGGGGCTGCTTAAAGTTGAGTACGGAAAATCTAAGTACATGCCGTATACCCCATAAGTACACACCATGTACTTTTTTTATTAAACGATCCACGGTCGCGCCTGATGGACTTAACTTGATTCTTCTCCAGGTTCATCGACCAAGAGTGACACGTATGACCGTGAACCTCCTCCGATCCCCAGAGCCTCTATATGTTTTCCGAATTGATCATCGTCGATTGCGTTGGAACCGCAATGGTGAGATCTTCCTTCTTCTTGAGTTTCATTCCATGATTTTCCCTCTTTCTCATGATATCGTGGGTTGAACATTTTGTGCATTTTCTTAGATCTATGCCATTCTAAAAATAATAAATCCTAGTTATCAAAGTATATTGATCTCCTAGGAGCAAGGTAGGTGGTTTATGCCTTGATCTTCGAAGTCTTTGAGTTTTATGTGAAAATTCTATAAATACCTGTGAACAGGGTATTGTGTGTTTACCTTTTTCCCCCTATTATTTTCTTACCTTGACTGTATGCTTCTGTACAGGTAATTTGATCATGTGTGAGGATAATTTGGTGTGCCTGTATGTTTTTTCCATGCCTTGTTCTATTTTCGACCATTGGGTTTTGTTAGCCTTTGACTGTTATGCCTGTTTCTATGTCTTATATAGTAGGATGGAATGATATTATTAACATGCTTGTTATGCTCTAGACTTGTTATCCAAGTAGCTCTGTAGGTGTACTTTGTCCTTATAGCATTATTATACACTGACTGGCATGGGACCGTGAGAACCCGATGTTGTATACTATAAGTGATAGACCGAGTGAGATTCCAAGAGAGTCATGGATATTATAGACAATAAGAGGGTAGACCCAGTGAGCTTCCTCAGAGAGTCTTGGACATTACACGCTACAGGGGATAGACTTAGTGAGCTTTCCAGAGAGTCTTGGATATTATAGACTACAGGAGGGTAGCCCGAGTGAGCTTTCTCAGAGAGTCTTTACTTTGTTTGAATTTCCTTAAAACCTTTCCAGGATATAGAAGGAATTGACTGAGTGGGCTTACTTAGAGAGTTTGTGATAGACCTGATACTATAGGAGGTATTGACCGACTGAGCTACCTCAGAGAGTTTCTAGACCTTGGGGATATAAGAGGGTTAGGTCGTGTGATCTTCCTCAGAGAGTCCCAGACTACCCTAGACTATAAGGGAAATTGACCAAGTGAGTTTTCCCAAAGAGTCTTATAATTTCATATGACCCAACTAGAGGGGTTAGGCTAAGTGCACTACCCAGAGGGTTGTTGGTACTTCTTGGATAGGACCAGAGGGGTTGGATGCGAGTACTTCCTAGAGGGGTTCTTATTGTGGTTTTCTGTTTACATCACTGCAGCGTGTTGTCCTGTGGATGGACTAATGTTGTATAGCATACTATTACTACTTCCGTTTGTTGCTTACTGTTTACTTCATGTTGTTTACTGCTTACTGTACTATTACCTGCCATAGTCTCAATGACTGTTAAACAAAAATCATTGGGTTGTTTCCGAATAGGATTTAGTCTCACACCCTGTTTGGGCCATGCTTTTGGGCCCAAACAGACTATGTTTTTGCAGGTATAGACAAGGGAAACCGCCCTTCGACTTCGGGTACATGATTGCTTTGAAGCAGGAGAGCATGGGACCAAGCTTAGGCTTGTTATGCTGAGGATATTTTTATCTTTTCTTTCGTACTTGTTTTGGTACTATTTTTATTTCCAGTATTGTGACCTGTTAGGATGCTTTCCTAGATATGTATCATGCGTCATTTAATGTATTCATATGTGCTCCAGTTGTTTATTGTTTTAGTCTTCCACTGTTTATTGTTGTTGGATATTTACTACTTCTGCTATTTCATGTTTTGTTCACTTCCACTGTGTACTCTTCCAATGAGGGCAAACTTTCCCCACTATCACACCCAAGTCCCTCGCTACTAGTCAGCAGCCTCTGGTGTTTGGGGAAATATGCTTGAGGCCATGTGACCAACCGGGTAAGGGGCGCCTCTGGGTGGCTTCCAGAACTGGTACATTACAATTGGTCAAGTATATCATGAATACAATCATCCAAGGGTCTATTTATTGAAAATTTGAATCCTTATAAAATTTATTATGACACTTATATTATTTTATTTAATGCGATGTTAAACATTTCACATTCATGTTTTAAAATGTTTAACATTTTAATGATGGAATTTTCAGAAGATATATTGGAATAAAAGTATTATCATGTAATATAATAGATCTGTCTTCAACATTTTATTTTATTTTTAATTTTTAACCAACAAATAAGTATGTTAAATAATTACACAAAATTATGTAGTAATTATTTTATTAATGGAGAAATAAAATAAGAGTTACAAAAAATACTAAAATCAATATAATTTGAGATAATTAATATATCCAATAAATTTTATAAATAACCTTGACCAATTATAGTTATAATAATTAATTTTTTTAGAGGTTAAAATAATAAATTGATCTTTTTTAAAATACATTAATTGAATAATTTAAAAATTGACTCAATTGATATTTTATCGAAATAATGTTTTATTAAATTATTTAAAAATAATAAAATATTTTCAAAAATATAAAATAATTATTTTTTACTCTAAAATGTTCTATATAGTTCATTTACGGTATAATTTACATCATATAAGTAAAAATTACTCAATTATAATATTGACCTATTTGTTACATTAGTTAACATTAAAAGATAACAATTAAGTGTAAAATGAAATGATAATGTTTTAAATTAATTCAAAACATGTCAAAAAATTATTCGATTATAAGATTAAAATCATATATCATCTCATATTCCAAAATAATACATTTTGGATGTTTTTTGTATGGGTTTTGAATTTATTAAAAATTAATTTTTTTTGGAGATCCCAAAATTTCCCCTCACCTCAATTATAAAAAGAAGCCTCCTCCCTCACCTCTTCATTTAACATGGAGCCTTAAATCATGGAAATACCATTCCAATTTCTCTTATAAACTTCCTTAGACAAATTATGGAGATGATGGTATTCTCAAAATACAAACTCTATTAACATTAAGAGGAGATCTAGAGGGAGCTCGCTGAAGGAGAGGCAATCTTCTTTACTAAATCTCTCAAGATCATTTATTCTTACATTCCTCTTCCTTTCATGTTTCCATTATAAAGTAATTAATTAAGTATCAAATATAAAATGATATGTTATTATATTCTGGAACAACCTTACTCCACCTTCTGTCCAGTCTATCAAAAATGAAATCATCACTCGTGCATACGTACAAGTTATCATCTCCACAATATGATGTAATCTGTTTTTCACCACCACTTTAATCGAATGGGTATAATTATTGAAATAATAATTATATATGTTTATGATATTGATTATTTATCAACATATATACCATCCAATTCCATTATTTTTTACTATTAAGGAAATTATACCATCAATCATGCGTACGTATAACCTACCATCTCCATGACACGATGTGATTCATATCCATAACCACAATTCATGAATGATTATATAAATGTATATAATGAATAAATATGATATATATTACCTCAATATTATTCCATAAATTATGTAACTATATCCTATTTACAATAATTGACACTTGTATAACAAAACTTGCAAGAGAAAATAAAGCAGTTAACACCAAAAGAAGATTAATAATGAAATATTATTATACAAGTGTTAATCTAATCACATATGATATCATAAATATAAATACAGTTCTAGAACAAGTTAATGACAATATTTAAACCATTATACATGAGTTTTTTATACATACAAAGGAAAATAGACCTAAGGTAAGGGATCATTTTTTTCTCACTTTTATTTTTGTGGGACATATGCCTTATACACCACCTATTTTTTATGGTGTTTATGCTACCCATGAATTTTTTATGATTATTATTATGAATGTTTTGATATTTAAAATACTAATATAATTTTCTTTATTCTATGAGGAATTCTATTTGACTAAATATAAATTTTCAATGGATAATTTCGTAATCTCATTATTATCCAAGATTGTTTACACGTAAGTATTTACTGGGGTATATTTAACATTCATGTCCATGTTTTGTAAAAAAGTTTTCATAAAACGTTTTAATATTCATCTATGGATGATAAAAAACAACATTACACATTTTTCATTTTTAATACATTGTTTTAAAGGAATCTTCATTTCATTTTTAAATGAGTTACTTTTTGACTTTTTATAAAAAAGTACAAGAAGAATTTTTTTTATCTTATACGACATGAATGGATTTTTACCCTTTCATAACGCCATATTGACATGGAGAATACGATTCACATTTTGAAGGTTATTTTAAAATGAATTATTTTCTTTTAATTTTTTTTCATTTTATGAAAACAAAATGTTTTTGAAGAAGAAATGATATTTTCCTCGAGAATTAATTTCATGTGTTTTATCGAAATTATTTTCCATATAATTTTACATTATTTAATAAGGATATGTTTCAAGTATATCATCCCAATTATTCCTACTATTTGAATATTTTGTTTATAGAATTATATATATATATAATCCATTTGTCTTTCATGAATTATGTCATGATGGAATGATATTTAAGTAACCCATTTATCCATTGGGATATGCTTTAATGAGTGATTTATATTTTTGTGGAACATGTAAGAATGATTTCATTATATGGTGGGTGGGACCTATATTTCATTCTGATGCATTGGGTAATTATGAATAACTCATGAGGTATATATGTTATGCATGAACATGATTTCTTGTTAACAATTATATGTGTTTACCTAGTTATCATGTCCATAATTCTTTGAGTGAACCTAGTTTCCATGTCCATATCTTTATAAAAGGGTTTAATTTCATGTCCTTAATTAAACGTGTGAACCTGTTAATATTTATAATTGTTCAAAAAGTTACAAGTTTGTGTGTATGACACAATTTATGGATTATGTTAATGTTATTATTTCATAGATTATGTTCCTTGATTTCCTTTTGATTCATGTCTTATGAAATGCAAATATTTATTCCACAATTTTTGATATGCAGGGTATGCATATTTTCACAATCATGTTCCCATACAATTATTCTCATTATATTCTAAAATATTTACTTTTTATAACCTTATTGATCATCTGATATCACCCATTTTTTATGTTTTCCTTTTCCTCAGGTTAGAACGAATTGTTTAGGTAGGGGTGATAAAGGGGAAGATCTTTATAGGAGATGTTAAAGATCTTTCACCAAGTTAAAAGAATGTATTCTATGTTTCAAAATTCAATAAACTATTACGGTCCTCCATCATTAATTTGTAAAATGTAATGTATATTCATCTAAAAGGATGTAATATCTGGGTACTTCAAGCTTGAGTCATCATAATTGGTATCAGGGTAAAGGGTTAGTCATCATTTAGAAACTAGTATGGGGAAACATTAGTGATATCCCTAGTGATATTTCTAAGGATATTTCTAGGTATTTCCATTGGGATAATTCTAACTATAGGTTACAATCCTATTACTTTAGTAACAATCATGAGTGGCCTAGTATTAAACCTAAGATATCATAGATTGAAGTATTTTAGTTAATTTCCACTAGTTATGTAACCTTCATCCAGGATAATTATTTCTCACACTTTCCTTTTTGGTCTTAGAAAATATTATGAAGTTGATAGAAAATGGTTAACATTGAATGTTTCAGATGTGACAATGATAGGAATTATGAAGATCAATTCCGATGTGGAAATCTCATGAAGAGAATCATGAAGGTGGCATGAGTATTGGTTATATTATTGAGGATGAAGAGATTGTAAATAGAATGTGAAAGATATGGGATGTTCTTAATTTTTTTTAATTTAAACCATAGAAGCCAAGTTATATTATGTTTTACTAACCTTAAGTCACGATTCAAATTTTATGAAGACTAAGATGATGGATCCTGTGTAATAGTTTAAGAATAAAGTTGGACGTTTGAAGTGTATATATTTCTGAATTTAATGATTATGCTATACGATTCATGAAATATATTAGTGTTTTCAGTGTATGTTTACTATTATGGATTAGAAAGGTTAGGTTAAATAAATCTAAGGACCTAGAAAAGTGATTTAAGGGAAAGTTGATAAAATTTGATATAACGATATTTGTATAAGGATATGTTGGTTATGAAGTGATGTGTTCACTCCTTCAAGTCCTCCCCAACCATAATGAAGATGGTATGAGTATAAAATGGAATGGTTCTACGGAAAAGCCTCTTAAAAGGTGAACTTTTTGTTGGATTATGTATCTCTCATTTTGTTTTTCCGTCAACCCCAGATTGCGTAAGTATGCTACACCTTGTGTTTGTACTGACAAAATTTACTCTTTAAAAAAATCTCTTGAGGCATGATTTGGGAGACCAATTCATATCTCAGTTTCTCTAAATTATATGGTGATTTTTTAGTTATAATAGATTAAGGATTTTTTGAAAACTACTTTATGCTATCATGGATGAATTTCACAATGTTTTGGTTTTAAGAATAAAGAAACAATCATGTATTCAATAAGGATATATGGTAATTAAGGTTATTACCAATACTCCAAGGAATAAATAATGAAGGTGATCATATGTTTGGAATATGACCGACATAATATATGTTATGATATATGCGGGATATATGTTAAGTCGATTTAGTTCAGCACTTTCTAAAGTTGTGGATTTTTAGCTTTTAGAAGGATTGAAGGGTTATCAATTTATGGAATGTTTAAGTTAAGCATAATATAAATTCTGGTAAAATAATGTTTTATGTCAACATAGGTGGACTTATTCATATTTTATAACATTTTCTAACCTTTTTATTATGATAAAGATAGATAAAATAACCTATAATTCTATTTATAGATAGCATGATCTGCTAAAGCTTTAGGAATGAAAAATTCAACTTCATTTATTGGAATACGATATCAAGTCGAAACTGATCAAGGTACAAGGAAAGGATGAGATTATACTTAATCACGTATGTATTTTTTTCTCATTCATAAAATATAGGGAAAATATCTTAAAACCAAAAATGTTACCCAAGTACCTTCATTTCTGATGAATCAAATGGACCCTTAAATCATTACAGATTTGTGTATTTTTGATTTTTAACTTTACCCTAACCTTATTCTCTATCAATATCTAAAAAAATATAATGGTTAAATTTCTCTTTCATATCCCTATTACCACTTTCCACCAATATTCCCCATTGAGCAAACCTAGTTATTAGTGACTTTGGGTAACTGTTATGTTTCTTATTATTCCCTTTTAAATGGAATTTTTATTTTTCATTTTTAAGATACAAGTTTCTACGAATGAAACATTCAAGTATTAATCCTTCTATAACCAAGAAAAATTTCTTGGTTAAAATTAATTTGAGGTGGGGTAACATCGCTAGATTTTTATAAGAAAATTTCTTTTTTATTTTTTATGCCTTGTGTTGTATGCTACACCAAGATTAACTTGCGCTACATGTAACACCATCTTATTTTGCGGTTAAGACAACACTATACTTGGCTTGTGTTGCATATAATTTCAAGTTCTATTGATATTATTAGTTTCACTGAATGTATTTTATAATTTAATAACTAAATATTATTGTGTTACCTTTTAACTTAGTCATTACAATGGAGGGAATGAACAATAGTAACGTTCTTCTAAAAACTGATTTAAATGGAAATAAGAGAGTTTATAAAATAATAAAAGCATTATTTATGCATTTTATTAATTTAATATATATTTAATATATTAAATAAAATATTTAAAATTCATCTCATATGTTTTCTAGGCATGATATGAGAATAAATTCATTTTTCTTGGATAAAAGATGTATTTTACAAAAATTACAGTTTTGCCACATTTTGATGGAGTAACCATTTTAAATATAGTGGTAAAAAATTTATATAATATATTTAAGAAAATAAACATCTTATTTGGAAATAGTATATAAATATTTACTTGGGATGAATTTTTTAAATTTTTCTAAAATGTTTGAAGTTTCGATGAATAATAAAAATATACTAAATTTTATTGGAAATGAACTTTGTTCATCGAATTACTTTATGTGGATAATTATATAATTGAATGGTTTTACAGTAAAATATATATTATATTTTTATCAATTAATATTATTTTTCTTCATTGGAATTAATTTAACCTTGAATTTTAATTTAAAATCATTTCAATATTTTGTAATTTTTATGTTTATTTTTTTTCAATTTTGAAAACCATATTAATTTTAAATTAATTATAGAAAAATCTATGTTTTTAATTTGAAAAATGGATTACATATATTTAAATCAGTGGGTATGAATTATGTTAATATAATTCTTTTATTTTTTGGCATTATGAATAGTAATTTCAGTAATTTTTATTAATATACTAAAAAACTATCAAGAAATTATAGGTAAAAATAATATTATACAATTTCCCTAACAATTGTCCTAAAATGATTAGATGAGTTATTTGATACCTAAACCATCATTGGATCAAAATTATACCTTTTTTAATCCTCTTGGATGAGATTAAAACATTTAATATATTTTATTGAAAGAAATGTTAAATATATCTTACTCAAATTTTTATAATTTAATCATTTTAAAACTAAGGTTATATAGAATATTAATTAAAATATTAAAACTAATTTTAAATATAAAACATTTTAATTTATCATGGTAATTTATCTTTAATTTTTATGAATTAAATAATTACTTTAAAGGCTTATACATTGATGATGTAGAAATTATTTAATTGGTGAAAATCAATAAAATAATTTTTATTAAAATAATAATAACCCTTAAAAGACAAAAAAATTCATAAAATATTATTGGTAGAGTAAATATGAACCACAATCATCCAAGGGTAGAATTATTGACCATTTGGATCCTTATAGAAGATATTATGACACTTATATTATTTTATTTAAAGAGATGTTAAACTTTTCACATTCATGTTTTAATAAGTATAACATTTTCAATGATTTATTTTTTATATGATATATTTTACTAAATGTATTATCCTAAAATCTATTAGATTTTTCTTCATCATAATATTTTATTTTTAATTTTTACCGAACAAGTAGTTATATAAAATAGTAACACAAAACTTATGTAGTAATTATTTTATTAATGGAGAAATAAAATTGGAGTTATTAAAAGTACTAAAATAAATATAATTTGGAATAATTAATATAGCCAACATATTTCTAGATAATCATGACTAATTATAGATAAACACTAGTAGAAATCAAGCCTATACCAACACTTATTTCCCAACGGTTTGAAAAAACCGTTGGGATAATGAACCAATACCAACAGTTCTATTAAATCGTTGGTGTAGATAATTTAAGCTATGTTTTCCCAATAGTTTAACAAAACACTGGGAAAGATAAATTTTACCTAAGATTTTTTTTATCCATTGGTAAAAAACACCCAATTTAAGGCTATTTTTGGGACCCCTTCCGATTTTTTATCATCCGTCCGCATGAACACTCCCCGACATCTACCCTCGGCCCTATCTTCTCCTCCCCGACCTCGACCTCTTCAACCTCCCAGCCTCTGCCACTTCCTCCCAGCCCCCAGCCATTCTCAACTGCCTCTCCTCCGATGATGTTCTCATTCCCTTCTCAGCTCCCTCTCTGACGACGACATCCACCTCCCCTCTTGGCTCCAAGTGACGTTCCCCCCTCCCATATCAAATCCTTCTACTAGCGACATACCCCATCACCTCTTGTCTCCCTCTCCTTATCTATCACCCCTCACCCCATTTCCAGCCATGCATGAGACCCCCCATGGTTGAACACCCTGCGCGAAATCCCCCTCTCTTGGATCCCTATCCTCCCGTCATTTTTACCATATTTATTTAGGGTTCTTGAATAGTACTTTGGGGTAAGGATAACCATTCATATTAATCATGCATTATCTAGAGTTTTGGGTAGCAACCAACTCATGGTGTGGTGAATTATTGGGTAAATTTTTAATTTTTTGAAAATAGAGACTTCCAAAAATGTAGGGTTAGATTCACATGTTTTAAACCATTGATTCTAAACATGCATTCAATAAAATATTCATGCTTTTTTAAAAACCTCATATTTTCCTCTATAGACACCTATTAGACATGACATTGTGTTGGTTTTTTTAATCATGATATATATGTGATGAAGTTGTATCTTCATTAAGATGTGCAATGATGTGGGTTAATTAGAGGTGAGTGATGTTATATGTAATTTTATGGGTTATTTTGAGGAGTTTCAGTCTGTCTAATTGATTGGTTCATAAAACATAGGTTGGTTATGCATATATTATGTAATAGGAATTGATAAAGTAAAATGTTGGTCTCGGATGTCCAAGTTGATTATTTGGATGGTATTTTCTATCAAAAGTGTGTATGCCTCTATTTACTGTGGGTTTATTTTCCAATTTACCAATGTATTTATTAAACCAATACACATTTACCACAATACATAAGAACAAAAAAATCATAGATAGACACTACACACCACAAGAAACCCATGGGAGAAACCCCTTGACATCTACTAATAGTTAAGGGGGAATTAACTTAGGAACTAATTTCAATTGGCATGAAATCCTTGAGAAATTCCCATTTCTGGTAGAAAAATTACCAACACATTTTTTTAATATAGTATAACGAAATGGTTTACACATTCATGACTAAGTAGACAATTTGGTTCATGGACTGGTGCCCTACTTGGTTCAATAGTAGGATCAACTACCAAACATTGATTGTGGTCCCGATGAGCTTCTTTCTATAGTGAATAGGGTTATCATTACAATATTCAACTCAACTAATGTAGAAAAGATGCATATTAAATGGATATGTGTACTAGTTTAGTGTTTTCAACAATGTGAAATATAAATAAGATAATGAAAAATAAAGAGATTATTAAATGGATCTATTTCCCCTTGCTTTCAGGAACATGATTTGACCTATGGGGCATTGTGGTTCTTACATATTGGGTGGTGACATTTATAGTCACATGATACAAGTATGTTTTTGTTTAGTTTTCATTTTATTTTCTTTATCGCATTGTTCACTTAGGGCTTTTACAGCTTTCTACAGATGGAGGGTAGTGATGTCGTCTTGGCTAGTTGACATAGATCACTTGTATACTATAATACCATGAGGTGTGTGTGTGATGAAACTTTGGAAGCTAGAGTACCCTTGGGTTCTTCCATGAGATGGAGGTGTTTTTCTAAAAAATTAAGTGGGAACATTTCTAGAGTATGTTGGAGTCATGAAATAACCCCAAGTGTTTCCATGAGATAACATAAATAACCCCAAGTGTCTCCAAATGTCTCCATACATCATATCATCCTCTCATAAGTTGGAAACTCACCCAATCTTATCAGACATATCCATGTCTATCTTCTCAGTCACATAGTTTAGAATCATCTCTCGAGGACTATCATATGCCTCTATGCACATCTCATCATCCAAATATACCAAGAAGATTATTCACCTCATGATTGTCCAAGTCACAAAATCACACCTTGTCGAACACTTCTATATTCTTATCCCAACCACATGGGAATCGTCTAGGGTCCCTCAGACCCGTCATAGTCACAACTCACTTACCATAATCTTCATACCACACACTATCATGGCATGTTGACAATTACTTAATTGTATTCTCAAGAATCTGGTTAAAAACCTCATCAAAATCATGTATTATAACCTATCCCCACTAACCAGGTTCCATCCAAGCTAAATCACACCAAGACACTTGGAATTATAATACTAATATGTCTGACAAAACATAATACCCAAAGTAGAATCTCACCCTTCATCTCTTTAGTTGATCTCTTGAATAAATAAATGGAGTAAAACCATTCATAATACATTTTATAGATATAGAGGAACCATCCCGCTCTAAGAACACACCAAGATTCCAATCCATCCTCATAAGTATTTCCTCATAAAACTCTAAACATACAATTGTCACAACTATCACTACAAGGCCCAATATTCTTAGGAATACTTTACTTGATCTAAACCCTCATCTAGTCAATACACATATAATCCCAATTATAAGACATATGTTAGACCACTCATATCCCAATCGATATCTTATCCACTTGGAGACATAGTGTTTAAGGGGCTATAGAGGCTCTTAATACTTTCTTTATACACATGTAATTCAAATGTTTTTCAATGTTGATAGATGAAAATTTGGGAGGAATCTTCACATCATGGAATATTTCCCATGACTCTATAGATTAAAGTGGTCTCTTAAAAGAGAATAAGTGAATACATTGCCTTTTTTCTTATTTTCATCTCAAATAAATCACCAAAAAACCATAAAATCCATTTCTTCAGTGTTTTTTTTGAATTATTTATATTTTATTGTCTGCATGAGTGTTTTTTAAATTTCATAATTTGTAGGTATTGTATTAATCATTTTATATTATCTACAAGTGTGTTTTTTTATTCATCATTATTCTAAAGGTTTGTATTATAATTATAGAGTGGAGACATCTATATTCTGGTTGATGGAAGTGTAGTAGAATAATTGGAGAGGGGAGGCCACTGGAATTGCATAAGAGGGGAGTCCTCTATATACTGCTTGCTGTAGAGGGGAGGCCCAAGGGTTTTTTGTTTCTTATATGTTGGGTGGTGATGTGTATAGTCATAGGATACATGTTTGTTTTAGTTTTTTTATTTTATTTTCTTTATCACATTGGTCACTTGGGTCTTTTACTGCTTTCTATGGACATATGGTAGTTATATTATGCAAAGAGGGCTAGAAGGGGTTCAGATTGTTTCAGTATCCCATCTTTGATCTGAGTTAAGATTCTATGGTTACTAATTGTCTCCCACCACATGTATTTGAAGAATTCAATGTTTTTACTCCATATTATGTTTT
This sequence comes from Viscum album, assembly GCA_963277665.1. Classification (NCBI taxonomy): domain Eukaryota; kingdom Viridiplantae; phylum Streptophyta; class Magnoliopsida; order Santalales; family Viscaceae; genus Viscum; species Viscum album. The sequence continues at coordinate 2,005,233,327 of OY728126.1, read as the reverse complement.
CGGTAGGGAGTTGGATTGTTTTATGTTGGTTTGGGTGGATTTGGTTCTCTGCTGCCAACTTAGGTAAGCATTTAATGTCGTTGGTTGGTTTATCACTAGTTATGTGGCATCCTTTATGTGTTTTAAGGTTCCTAGTATCCTTTACGTAGTGCATTGATCTATGCTCGTTGGTTTTGAGTTTCCTAGTCAAGGGAGACTCACCTGTTTGTGTAAAGGTAAGTAAATATATGTATTTGGGATCCCCCATGACATGTGTATTCAACTATGGTGGTGATTATGCACGTATGGGGCTAGATGTGCCCTTGTGTGTGTATATATATATATATTCATACGTAGGTGAGGGGAGACGAGTATATGCACCTAAGAATATATGAAAGAATCCTCTTGCACATGCTCATGGCCATGTGGGTGTGTTCATAGGGTCTAGGTATCCTTTCATGTGGGTGAAGGTGCATATACCCAGTGGGGGAGAAACATGTTTTAGTTAGAAATCCCCAAGAGCCGAAGTTGATGGCTTGGTTCTACCATGAGGTAGGGTCCCTATCCTAGCCTCTATAATTCTAGAATGCTTTAAATTAAATTTAGCTTCTTTCTTAATTCTTCTTAATTATATTGAATTTCATATCTTTAATAAGTGTTAATTAATATAATTTTTTTTGATAAATAAATTCATGGTTTCATAATAAAACCCCTCCAATGAGGGTGCGCTATCAGAAAAAACTCACAATGATAGTTATGTTGATCTAGTTTCTTTGCTTATTGCATTTGATTTGTGCTGAATGCATTTTTGAATAAACCTTAAATATAATTAAATGAACTATGTGATAGAGTAATGCCACGATTTTATAATAAAAATCCTCCAATGGAGGTGTGATGTCTTCTAAACCAAACATTAGTGATAGATTTTTGTATCATGTTTAGATTTAGTGTGATTTTTCTATATGCCTCTTTTCAGTGTTTGTTTTTTGGATAGTTAGTTTTTGTTCTCTGTGAATAATATAAATTTACTTATCATACTAATTTATCTCAAATTTCATTTCCAGAGTAAGCATATTCCTTGACCATGGCACATTCCTTTTTCATCTTTCAAATATTTTAAATGAAATTTATATGGTTAGGTGAAGTGAATGAATTTGCAAATTCTTTATGTAGGGTCTATGATTCTTTTCCATTGTTTCATTTCCCTTTAGACATTGCATCATTGTTCCACTCGCTACAACCTTCCAGTAATCCTTTATATCATATTAAATAGTTTATTTTTTCTATTATGTCCGATGTGACCCAATCTTATGGTGAAATACATTTGGGGTGTTTGACTGGCCTCTTGGCCACCCCTTTAGGTGTGATGTCCTAAATGGACCTAAATTCCCATGACTTAAATGATATATCACCATCTATGATATTCTTTCGATTAAAATCTTGTGAATTACTTATACAATTTCATATAAAAGTTGGTTGTATTTCATTGTTGCTTTCCACCAAATGTTGATGCTTCCCTCCCTGGAATTTCTACCAAAGAAAAAAAGACTGAATTACATCAAAAATAATTGATGTCCAATCATGTGGCAGTGTTGTGTACAATAACCATGTCTATACTCCTAGTAAAATTTTCATCGGAAGAATCTTCCACTGAGCTTCCACAAATTTCAAGAGCATGTATATAAAACTCTAGCCATAACAATAAAACTAACTTCCATTCGAACCATTAACAACAGGAATGTTAGATATCATTGGAAATATACTCCCTCTGAAATATTCCTTCAACGTCACTAAGAAATACATGAAATTTTTCTACCACTAAATCATGCCTCAGTTCCAGTCCATTCAGGACCCAATAACTTTTTGAAGGTCCTTCCATTTCCTTGATGATCTTTTTACAATTTTTTATATATTTGGAATTCAAAAAAGTCTTCATCAACAAAAGTTTCAGGATAATAAAATACCTAGACTTGGGTTTTCAATCTTCCACCTTTATAATGGATTTGGTTGAATTCATTGAAGACTTTACTAATAAGTGAATAATAAATGACCATTTTATATAATATAGATTATCTTTGGATGTTTTATCACCAAAAATAATGAAATATCCTTGAATCATGTATAATACTGACACAGAAATATCATAATCCTCCATTTATAGAATATTCTACATGAGAACATCACTGGGATATGTTCCAACAAAATGGATACCCTATAGAACCTATAAATGATTCCAGCCAAATGGATATTTGTTGTACGATACCATTCCAGTGTTCTAGGATAGTATCCCCAAACTAGTGGAAATATCACCTAGTATATATTTCAAAACACCCATTAATCCACAACCTCTAATATATTGGACCATCATAGGATCCACATCTTCATTCATGGATCATATTGACAAAAGGCTTTGATGCTTCTTAAATTTGTGATTTCAGGGAAAACACCTTTACATGGATGCCAATTTTTTTAAACAATGTAATTAGTTGTACAATGGATCTTTTTAGATCACCTAACATGTACATGTTTTGATTCTACCTTCAGTCTTCCATATCCACATGATAATAATTCCACTAACTCAATAAATGGTTAAAATTCTTTTACAACATGGAACTACCCTTCTAAATCATTCATCTAGATCTGGAATCCCTTTCCACAGTTAACCATAATTATGAATCCAATAACATGAGTCCCAGGATTTATGACACATCTCCCACTGTTGAGATAATCCTCAGAGCTGTATTCAGATGAAACATAATTGGGAAAAACTCCTACATTTTTCCCATGACCATATTGAACAACCACTCCTATAACCTTTAGTTTTCTATATCATATATCTACTCCCCTTCTAGGCATTGGGTGACTAGATCCCCATATTCAATATTACATGAATTTAGATGGGTTAGAAAACCCTTGTTTTCATTGATATCCACCCCAATCACCTATGGAATTTATAGATCCTCTAAAAAGTGTACATTTTAGGAATTGACCTTCTAGTCTTGGAAGATTATCCTCAACTCGACTTTACACGGATCCAACATTATTGCCAATGTGTCCTTCTAGTAACATGTATCATGTATTTTGACTCCAAACACCCAAAATTATCATTGGTTTAGTTTTCACAGCCTTCATGTATACAAAATACCTTGCTTCAGGCCAACTCACCGTCGAAAAGAATGTATAAACCTTACAGGTGTAGTAAAACTAGTGTCCAATAAGAGCTGTATTTTCTACCATCGAACCATCAAATTGGGCCTAAAACTTGCATGTATTATCTCCATAATACTCATGTTGGATATCTTTTGTATGACCCAAATAAGTTCCATGAGAAAAATTAATTTCTTGGGGGTAAGGGTTACCATCAGACAACCCATTATGAAATTTCATAAAAGATTACACTATAATCGTAGACATTAAAAATAAAAATATACAATATTTGATAATGATAGAAAATATAAATCATATAAAAATTAGCACTCAGTATAAAGGGATACAATGGGAGAATTTATACATCTCCTGTAATAACTTTTAGGGAATAATAACTGTTGTGGAAGTAAAGGATTTCTAGGAATATTGACCTTTGAGACATGTCACGTGGGGGATATTTCCCTTAGAGGAAGGATATCTTGAATGAAATATGGAACACTAGGGAAGTGTAGTTCACATCGAATAGAGCTCAATTTGAATGAGAATAGCATTAAGAATATTTCCATTTAAGGATTATTTTATGGGTTTTTTAGTCGCATGATGAATTAGGAATTACATATAGGATATCCATCCTACACATAAAAATCAAAAATCCTATAGAGTATCAAAACCATGATTTTGTAGATAGGCTTTCTGAGGAATATTAAAAGGAAGGTGTTAATGGTGAGTTTTTCCCGACGATGGATGGGTGTGCAAAGATCACTCCTTAGACTACTCCAACCCATCCTTGTGATGAAGTTAGGTCAGTGAACTCTCTGGTCCTGCAAGAAAATAATTAGCCTAATATGTCTTGTACAGACTTGGTAAATGAGTCCCACCTTTCTAATTTTGGATATTTTAGAGATTATTTTCACAATGGATCATAAGATTAGTATAATGATGAAGAAATTTATTATATTTATGTAGCTAAGGAGATCTCTATAAAAGATAATATTTATTATAGAATGTGGAAGAAATAGAAATTGAAGGTCTCCAAGGATTTTAGAGGTAATTACAAACTTGATTCAATCATCTCATTGAAATCCAAAATCAAAAGGGCCCCAACATGACTTGAATGGTGGAAATTAGATAGTGTATTTTAGATTTAAAAAATGTTAAGGGTGAAGAAGGTCAATCTAATGACACTCAATCTATTGAAATCTCCATTCGTTATTTATATAGAATATTGGATTACAAAAATTCAACGGTAATTCTCTCTCCCACTACTTATATGGAGGATAGGGAAAAAAATTAGAGGGTAAAAAACTAGTGGTGTCTATATTATATTATATGGTACAACCTTTGGACAGTGGTAAACATAAGGCCCAGAAAGGCCATATCGATTTTGTCATGGAAGGGATTTACATATTGTTGCTGCAACACTATTGCTATCAAAATTGAAAAACTTTGATGGGAATTTCAAGAATTTTATTTTCCATAACTTTTAGATAAGTTTGGTCCAAGTATTTTTTGGGAACAAGTCTTTGGGATATAATTTCAACAAAATGAATACCCCTATTGTATTGATTCTTTATTAGGGAATTTGTTTAGCCTCAAAACCTGCTCAGAGAAGGTATATTGTTTCTACTACACCTCCCTTGGGTGCATTAAAGATTGGACATTTTTTATGCTACTCTTAGTGAGAATATATCATTGGGGTATGAACTTATGTATTTTTGGGGAGAAAAGGATATACCAACGGTTCTGTAAACCATTTGTATAAAACTAATTGGTGGAAACCTCCCATATTTTCCAACAGTTTCAAGAACCATTGGTACAAAAGGATACTGGAAAGTATGGACAGTAGGTGCTATGGTTCTTAAACCATTGGTATATATATACACCAATGGTTTTAGGAACCATTGGTATACAGGGTCGCTGGGAAATAGGTGCTACGGTTTCAAGAACCGTTGGTACACAAATAGGTGCAACAGTTCTTGAACCATTGATACATACATATATATATATATATTTGTCAATGGTATTAGTGAAACTGTTGCAACAAATTGGGTATAAGGCTACTACAATGCAAGACAACCCAATGGTTTCCTACACCATTGGGATATCCTATACCAATGGTTTGGAACCATTGAGATAAAGAATATTTCCAGTAGTAAAAATAAATTATTTAGATCTAGGTTAACATATTAACATGAAAATTTTAAAAATAAATTAAATGAATAGTGTCAAATTTGAAACTATTGATATATTGTCAAAATAATGTTTTATAAAATTATTTAAAAATAATAAAATATTTTAAAAAATATAAGAGAATTATTTTTCACTCTATAATGCTCAATATTGTTAGTTGGTGGTCTAATTAACATAAAATAAGTAAAAACACAATATTCTAAAATTGAACGATTTGTTACCTTAGTTAAAATTTAAAGATAATAATTAAGGGTAAAATAATATGTAAATATTTAAAATGAAATTAGATTGTAACATCCCAGTTCCGGAAGCCACTCAACAGGTGCCCCGGACCCGGTTGGTCACATGACCTCAAGCGCATTTTCCCAAATGCCAGAGGCTGCCGACTAGCTGCGAGGGCCCATGTACGATAGTGGGAAAACTATGCCCTCATTTTTCAAAGTGTAGTGCAGCGGAAGAAAAATAAATAGCATACAACAGTGGAAGTAGTGAACAACATATAACTGAATGGATAATCGATGTAAAATAGAACCAGCAGTAATATATGTATGAAAATGAAGCATGTCACTATTCTATGAAAAACAGCCAGAGCAGGATACAATGCAATACAATATAATACAATGCAGCTCAAAGTACAAGGTACAACAAAACAAAACAAAAATGTGCAACAGGAACTCAATAGCATCGCAAGACTATGCTCGGTCCCATGATTTCCTCCTCCTCTACAACAATCATGTACCTGTATAGGGGCCCTTTCCCTTATCCACACCTGCAGAAATATGGTCTGTTTGGGCAGAAGACATGAACCAAACAGTGTGTGAGAAATAAATCCCAGTAGGCACCCACCAAAGGCTCGTGCCCAACTATCAGTGTAAATGTGCAACAACATTGTGCAGTAATAAATGAAATAAACTAAGTAATACTCTAAAGAAACTAACATTACTAGTTATATTACCATCTTTAATATTCATTAAACCATTCAAAATTAGACATCACCATGGTGAATTTTCTAAGTAAATAGTCAGTGTCCTCAAGCACGCAAACCCTTACCCTCTGGTAAAGAGAATCCAAAACCACAGGAATCTGCCCACATTCATATCGAATAATTCCCACATGCGTATGAGGTGTCGCCCACAGGCACAGAATCTACTGCCCATAGGCATGAAAGAAGTTTCCCTCAGGCTGAATAGAGCATTGTCCACAGGCTAATCAAAACACTGCCCTCAAGCTAAACAAGCAACCGAGCCATGAACAATATATAAACAAGCAATTTATATACAGTTCCTCTCAAGGTAATTTATGATTTTCTAGAATTTACGGTATACCCTCAGGTAACCTGGCCAAACAGCTAAACAGAGGAACACACCCCAAGGGTTGTCCTGGATCCATGAAGCGATCCAAAAAAGCAGTTTACAATTACATTTAATTACCTATACAATTTTAGGTATTTAAAATAGCCAAGGCCTCAGCCACAGAACACCCCAACTTGGGTTTGTAGTACAATTGTACACAAAAACTCATATCAGTTGGAATTTAAACACCATACAACATACCTCGATTTCCCCTGATCAGTATATGTGAACGACGCTCCTCGAATCATCCAAGATCGAAATAGATCTAAGGTGAACATAACCTCTTTCAAACTCAAATTACTTCTCTTAGAGGAATAATTGGCAAGAACTATTCAAGGAGGAGGATGGAATCACCCATGCAGTTCCAAGGAGATCAACGATGCAGAAAATATGTTTCTGGTGTGCAGTCGGGAGTTCCTCCAAGCTTCGGCCATCTCTCCCAAGTTCCTCTGGCATTCTAGGCTTCCTCTGTGAACAGAGGAGGATGCTGCCCATTTTTAACGAAAAAGGACTACACGACGTGTACTATTGAGTACACGACATGTAATTTTCATTTTTTAACTGTTCCTTTGGCGGATTCCTTCCACCGTAGCATTGTTCATTTGTTAACATGAGTACACGGTGTGTATTCTTGATTACATTGTGTGTACTATCGCTCAGCAGTCGGTTGCTTCCACCACCTTACTATTTTCCTGCCGACTAACTAGACGGCGTGTAAATACATACTACACAACGTGTAGTCATGTTTTACACCTTTCATCGCCAGCATGGCTACACACCCTGTGTACTCATCCCATATGGAAAAAGTACATGGCATGTGGAAAAGTACACGGTGTGTACCCACAAAATTTATGATTTTCACCCATTTTCCTTATTTTCTAAAAAACACTTAAGGAAAAGTTAAAATATGAAACTTGTACCTCAAGAATAATAAACAGGTTCTTACAAACATCCCCCCTTAATGCAATTCGTCTCCGAATTTCCAATCCAAGGGTGTTGAAGATAAAGATCAGAACAACACTAGCCACTGAGCACATACATAGGTCTCCCGCTCCCAGGTTTCGTCCTGTGCACAGCCATGCTGCCATAACACTCGTACGAGAGGAACTGACTGGACTCATAGAACATCCGTGCTCCAATCCATGGTACGAATCAGATGCTTCTCAAAGGACACATATATATGAAATTCAACCTCCTCTGGCTGAAAGATGTGAGACGGGTCTGAATGATAGCAGTGCAACTGAGATACATGGAAGATGTCGTACATGGACCGGTACCTATGTGGTAACTGTAACCGATAGGCAACTGGCCCGACTCTCTATAGAATCTCAAATGTCACCAAATACCTCGGTGAATGTTTACCCTGTATTCTGATCCGCCTATGTCCCATCCTCGGTGAAACACGCAAGAAGACCCGATCCCTGATCATGAACTCTAAGGGTCATCTACAGTTATCAGCATAAGATTTCTGACGTGACTGTGCAGTAGTCATCCGCTTCTGAATCAATTGGACTACTCAGAAGTCTCCTGCATGAGACATGGTCCTAGTAAAGTTCCCTCACCTGACACCATCCAGTACAAAGGTGATCGGCAGAGACTACCATATAAAGCCTCGTAAGGTTCCATCTCAATAGTTTCCTTAAAACTATTTTTATAGGAAAACTCGACTAGGGGAATATGATTCTCCAAAGATCCCCCAATGTATAGGATGCATGCACACAGTATTTCCTATAGCACCAGTATCGTATGCTCTGACTGACCATCAATTTGAGGGTGGTATGCTGTGCTCAGAAGCACCTGTCTACCCAGTGCCCTCTAAAAACTCTACCCGAAATGAGACATAAAACAGGAATCCCTATCTGAAATGATAGAACGAGGGACCCCATGAAGATTTAAAACCTCTCGGATATACAAATTCTTGATCTCGTAAACTCTGAATGTCTCCTTGATTAGAAAAAAGTGAGTTACCTTTGTGAGTCTATCCACAACAACCAATACAGCATCATTTCCTCGAGGTGACCTCGACAACCCAGTCAGGAAGTCCATCAATACATCTTCCCATTTACACTCCCGAATGGGTAAATACCGTAACAGTCCGGTTGGACTTTGATGCTTCGCCTTCACCTACTGACAGGTGGAACACCTCGTAACAAAACCAGATATCTCCCTCTTCATACTCGGCCACCAATACTGATGTCTCAAGTCACGGTACATCATGGTAATTCCAGGATGAACTGCCCAATCTGAGGCATGAAACTCCCGCATCAACTCCTCATGCATATCTCCTGGAACCCACACTCGTCCATGGAAATTCATTACCTCATCATCGCCTATTGTCCAACCAGGAGGAGTGTCCTCACTTTCCACAGACTCCTGTAGAACTAGGCATTCTGAATCAGATAGTTGTTTCATCCTCACTCTATCTAGAAGGGTACACGTCACAGATAAAGATGAAAGATAGGTTTGCCCCTGACTATCGTGCACCTCCAAATGCATCTTAGAGAACAAAGCCATAAGCTTCCACTCATCAGTAGCCTCATGAACTGCCTGTATCAAAGTCTTCCTGCTCAGTGCATCAGAAACTCCGTTACCCTACCAGGTGTATAGGAAAGATCAAAATCAAAGGGCTGAAGGTATTCAACCCACCTTCATTGTCTCAGGTTCATTTCACGCTGAGTAAAGATGTACTTAATAATTTTTTTGGTTGGTTAAAACTAAAAAATGCTCTCCCAATAGGTAATTTCTACAATAGCGCAACGCATGAACAACTGCAGCCAACTCGAGATCATGCATTGGGTAATTTCTCTCATGTGACCTCAACTGCTGAGACCCGTACGCAACAACCCGATCGCCCTGCATCAACATAGCTCACATCCCAATATATGATGCATCACAGTAAACTTTATAGCTCTTCCCTTGCTCTTGGAGTATCAGGATTTGTGCTGATGTCAACCTTCCCTTCAGTTCCAAAAAGGCTATCTCACATGATTTTGTCCAAACGAACTTCACACCCTTCTTAGTCAAACCCGTCTACGGAAATCATAAGTGGGAGAAGTCCTGGATGAAGCTTTTGTAGTAACTATCCAGCCCTACGAAACTCTGTATCTCAAACACGTTCTTAGGCTGCTCCTAGGAAACTACTGCACTAACCTTCTCTGGGTCTACTGCAACTCCTGCCTCTGATTTGATATGAACCAGGAAGTGAATTTGGTCCATCCAAAGGTGGCACTTTGAGAGCTTATCATATATCTTATGCTCTCTCAGTGTACTCAGAATGATCTCAATATGGGTGGCATGGTCTTGTCGAGTGTGAGAGTACACCAAGATTTCGTCCACAAATAATACCACAAAAGAATCCAGATAAGGATGGAACACACGATTCATCAGAGCCATGAAAACTGCTGGTGCGTTCGTGGGTCCAGAAGGCATAACCAAGTACTCGTACAGTCCATATCTGCTCTGAAAGGCTGTAAGTGGTATGTCTGATGGTCTCATGCATAGCTGATGACATCCTGATCTCAATTCAATCATCGAGAACACTTCTGCTCCATGAAGTTGATCAAAAATATCATCAATCCTCGGCAAGGGATATCGGTTCTTAACCATCAGCTGGTTCAGCTTCTGATAATCCACATAGAGTCTGAGGTTACCATCTTCCTTTTTTGCAAAGAGGAATGGTGAACTCCAAGGAGAAGTACTGGGTCAGATAAAACCCTTTGACTGTAACTCCTCTAACTACCTCTTGAGCTCCTGTAACTCAGGTGTAGCCATCCTATAAGGAGGAACGGACACCAGTGTCGCTCCTGGCAGAAGCTCAATAGAGAAATCCACATCACGCTCTGGAGGTAGACCTGAAAAGTTATCCGAGAAGACATCCCTGAAACGATCAACCACTGGAGGGAAATACTTATGACTACTTCCCTGGTCATCCAGATATATACTCGTAATCTGGGATGTGATTCCACCTCGCCCACAACACTCTGGTCTAGCTCGACTTGCCTGAACATCCCATTCACCCTGGTATAGAAACTCTCCACCCTCCTGTGATGTGAAACACAATCTACGACTATAACAGTCTACAAAGGCTCGAAAGGGAACCAACAAGTCCATACTTAAGAATTATATCATAAGATGTCATCGCTAATACATAGAGGTCCCAATGAAAGTGAAACCCACCAACCTCAAGGGGGCATTCCTTGAATTGACACACACATGTCGTTCTCATTCCCAATGTAGTGTCTAGCATCATAACATTGGAAGAAGAAGAAACACAAAGCCCAAGGTTCTTCACAATGGGCACAAATATGAAACTATGTGTATCACCTGGATCAAAAAGTACTGAAGATAAAAAAAGCTACTAGAATAGTACCTCTGATGGTAGAAGGTTTGGGATCCTGCTCCTGTTGAGTCTGTTGCACTGCATATGTATGCCCAATGTCGGGGCCCTACGACACAACCTGGCTACCCTGAGCTGCCCCGCCCTGCTGCCTCTGAGATCGTGGTGTTTGGCTACCACGGCCATGACCACCATCTCTACCTGAACTCCCGGATGTATTCCAGTTTTTCAACTGGTAAGAAGCTACATGTCCTACTCTCCCACGCAGAGTCTACACAGAACCCCTCTCACTAGCCATTGGTGGAAATGCCCTGCAAAAGCGCTGAAGATGCCCCATCATGCCGCAAGCTTGACATTCCACTGGGTCACGTGGACGCTGTTGTCTCTTGTGCCCCTCTTTACCACACTGGTAGCACATGACCTAGCCACATGAAGAATTCATCTGGCTAGTACTGCCATAGTGAGAGATGTCCATCTGTCTCTTCCTCTTATTGGTAGATAAAGTACCAAAAACTGGTGATGAACCGCCCTGGCATGCACCACTAGCATCTCACAGGTTCCACTATGTAATCAGTGCCTAGTTCACAATAGCATGTACTGTAGGCAACCTAAATACACTCACTAGTGCTCGGATGTCATATTGAAGATAATCCTCAAAGCGTCCAGCCCTCAATGTCTCATCACCCACCAGAACGAGTGAAAAACACTGATGCTCGGTTAAACGAGTAGAATAATACATCACTGACATAGCGCCCTACTGTAGGTTCATGAACTATCGAGATCGATCTACCCTCAGCGAATCTGGGAAGAAGAATTTATATAAGGATGTTTGAAAATCTTCCCACGCCATGTCTCTGTGATGCTCTGTCTGAGTGGTAACATCCCACCACCTCTTGGTAGAATCACACAGCATATAAGTCGCGAGCTTGACCGTCCGCCCTAGAGCCATCTCAAGATGCTCAAAAATAGACTGAAATAAATCCATCCAAGACTTTGTAGCCTATGGTCTGCCATCCCCGGAAATCATTAGGAGGATGCTTTTGTAAGAAGATACAAGTCAGCTCAACCATAGATGTGGCAGCTGGCGGTGCTCCCTGAAAGGTCTGCATGAACCGCATGAAGCCTTCACGGATCTGCGCATCCACACCTGTGTCTTGTATAATGGATGGTGCTGCATCTGGCTCTGTTGGAGGATCCACTAGTAGCCCATGGCCTACCATCTCTGGAGTATAATCTTTGCTGCTCTCTTGGCAATCAACACCTGTTCATCTCGGTGGCATGACTCTACAAGGTCAAACACACACCATAGATTAAGATTATCAAAGGCTGAAAACAAGGAGACAGAGAAAGATAGTTTTCAAAATTTACAAAACATGCCTAGATGACGTGTATAAATACGACACAGTGTGTTCTCAGAATCCATTCACATGGGCGTGTACTCCAGCTTAAACTGGCCGTGTAACATCCCAAACACATGGCATTTCTTCTAACTACACAGCGTGTACTTGAATCTTCCTTCCCTGTCCGTGTCCTTCTACACGGCTAATCCACACGACTCCCTTTGAACAAGACTACTAGACATGTATATCATCTACATGGAATATATGGTTTCATTTTCCAACTTCCCGTGTCGTTCATGACACGACCGACTACTCGGCTGACACCACACGGCGTGTTACACCCGCACACGGTGTGTACACCACCCCGTTTCCCTAGTCACACGGCTAAGTCCACATGGTCTCACAATGGTAAGGATTACAAGACATGTCCCATAGGTACACGTCATGTTCAAGAAGAGGTAACACTGGCCCGTGTTTGTTAGCTACATGGTCGGGTCCCCAGGTCATACTACACGACGTCTTCCACAGTGGACACAGCTTGTATGTCTTAAGGTTTCTCCTTCTGTGTTGTTAGTTACACGGAGGAATCCAGGTCAAAACTACATGGCGTGTACAAACGGTACACAGTGTATTTCCCCAAGCCAAATCCTACCCTGTGTCCCCGCCCACACGGTCTATGACACGGGAAGAGACTACACGGCGTGTACTGTAGTTACACAACATGTACTCAAAAAGTTTTCTTTTCTTCTCGAGTAGAAGAACACATGGCGTGTGTCCAAGGAACTACACGGAGTGTATCCCAGGTTTTCCAAAAATTAAGCCTCTAAAATTACTCTGAAACCCAGAAAATACTGACAAACAACACCTAAGTTACAAATTCTGACCCGTGAGGTCCCATACTCCCTGTGAATCAATGTTTGGCATCTTATAAATGTTATAAACAAGTAAAGAAGTCAATGATCCACCAAATTCACGTCATTGAGGGCCCATACTCCCCAAAAACCAAATTTTTTCATCCATCCTCTCAACAGACTCACACAAAAATACCCTATCAAGTAGCAGGTATTTATCAAACCAACTATCACAACAACATGATTTCTCTTGCACAAAAACTATGACAACAACATTCAATTTCTAATGCACCTACATGGCATGAAACTTTGCATGGAATGTGATTTCAAGCATGTTCCTAAATGATGCATGAGATGTAATACCCTCATCTCATCAGGTTGCAACTAAATAGAACCAATGGATAAAATATAAACAACACAATCACAAGTGCGTCACCCAATGGTGAAAATCAAATCAACTGTAAAATTTGAAAAATCAGAAGAATTGAAAAAATATGAGGTAGACATTCTTTTCCCTATACACGGGTTAGCTACTCTCATACACAGATTATTACCAACTACCATTTCTGTCCTGTCCCAGACTAAGGCACCAAATAGTATGTCAATGTAAAGAACCTCCTCCGATACCACTTTGTAACATCCCAGTTCCGGAAGCCACTCAATGGGTGCCCCAAACCCGGTATGTCACATGACCTCAAGAGAATTTCCCCAAAGGCCAGAGGCTGCCGACTTGCAGCGAGGGCCCAGGTCTGATAGTGGGGGAACTATTCCTTCATTTGTCAAAGTGTAGCGCAACGAAAGAAAAATAAATAGCATACAACAGTGGAAGCAGTGAACAACATATAACTGAATGGATAACTGGAGTAAAAGAGAACTATCAGTCATATATGTATGAAAATACAACATGTCACTATTCTATAAAAACAACCAGAACGGGATACACTGCAATAAAATACAATACAATGCAGCTCAAAGTACAAGGTACAACAAAACAAAACAAAACAGTGCTACAAGAACTCAGCAGCATCGTAAGCCTACGTTCGGTCTCATGCTCTCCTCCTCCTCTACAAAAATCATGTACCTGTATAGGGACCCTTTCCCTTATGCACACCTACAGAAATATGGTCTGTTTGGGCTAAAGACATGACCCAAACGTGGTGTACGAAATAAATCTTAGTAGGCACCCACCAAAGGCATGTTCCCAACTGTCAGTGTAAATGTGCAATAACAGTGTGCAGTAATAAATGCAATAAACTAAGAAGTACTCTAAAGTAACTAACTTTACCAGGTATATTGCGATCTTTAATATTCATTCAACCATTAAAAATAAGATATCACTACGGTGATTTTTTAAGTAAACAGTCAGTATCCTCATGCACGCAAACCCTTACCCTGAGGTAAAAAGAATCCAAATCCATAGGAATCTTCCCGCAGGCATATCGAATAATGCCCACACGCGTACGGGGTGTCTCCCACATGCACAAAATATACTTCCCATAGGCACGAAAGAAGTTGCCCTCAGGCTTAACAAAGCACTGCCCCCAGGCTAATCACAACACTACCCTCAGGCTAAACAAGTAACCAGGCCATGCCCATCATATAAACAAGCAATTTATATACAGTTCCTATCATGTTAATTTAAGACATGCTCAAATTTACGGTATACCATCGGGTAACCTGGCCAAATGGGTAAACAGAGGAACACACGCCAGGGGTGGTCATGGATCCAAGCATCAATCCCAAACAACAGTTTTCAATTATATTTAATTACCTATACAACTTTAGGTATTTTAAATAGCCAAGGCCACAGCCACATGACACCCCAACATGGGTTTGTAGCACAATGGTACACAAAAATGCACAGAAGTTGGAATTTAAACACCAGACCACCTACCTCGATTGCCCCTGATTGGTATACGTGAAAGACGCTCCTCGCATCATCCACGAATGATGTAGATCTGAGGTGAACATAACCTCATTCAAACTCAAATAACTTCCCTTAGAGGAAGAATTGGCAAAAAATATGCAAGGAGAAGGAAGAACTCACCCATTCGGTTCCAAGGAGATCGACTGTGCAGAAAACGGGTTCCCGGTGTGCGGTCAAGAGGTCCTCCAAGCTCCATCCGTCTCTTCTAAGCTCCATCAGCATTATAAGATTCTTCTTTGAACTGAGAAGTCTACTTCCCATTTTAAGAAAAAAAAATAGACTACACGGTGTGTACTATTGAGTACACGGTGTGTACTTTTAATTTTTTAACTGTTCCTTCCGCAACTTATTTCCACTGCATCACTGTTCATCTATCGACATGAGTACATGGTGTATATTCCGGATTACATGGCATGTACTGTCGCTCAGTTGGAAGTTGCTTCCACCACCTTACTATTCGCCTTCCGACTGACTACACGATGTGTAAATACAAACTGCAAGGCGTGTAGTCAGGTTTTACACCTTTCATCGCCAGCATGGCTACACACCATGTGTATCATCCCACACGGCTAAAGTACACTGTGTGTGGAAAAGTACATGGAGTGTACCCAAATTTTTTTTGATTTTTCCCCATTTTCCTTATTTTCTCAAAAACACGTAAGGAAAAGAGAATAGAAGAAACCCACACCTCAAGAATAAGAACCAGGTTCTTAAACAAACCATGTAAAAAAATTATTTACTGATGATATTAAAACCTTATTACATCTCTTCATAGAAACTATGAAATTTCTAGGGTTTTTTGGACAGGGATTGGATTTATTAAAAATTATGATTTTTGGAGATACCCAAAGTGCCCCTCACATCAATTATAAAAGGGAACCCCCTACCTTATCTGTTCATTTCACATTGAGCCTTCTATATTAGACATAACCTTCCCACTTGAGTTCTAAAATTCTTTAATCAAATTATATAGGATCATTTTTTCTCACGATACCAACTCCAGTGCTTTTAAGAAGAGATATATCGGGAGATCTCCAAGGAATAGGTAATCTCTTTTATCGAATCTCAGAAGATCATTTCTGAATATACTTTAGTATACATATTTTTACATTATAATGTAATAAATTAATTATAAACTATATAATTAAATGTTATTATGGTTTTTTAAAACTTTATTCCACCTTTAATCCATCCTTCGAAAAATGAAATCACCACGCATGCCTATATATAGCTTACTATCTCTACACCGTGGTGTAATCTATTTTTCACCAACATTTTACTTGTATGGGTATAATGATGGAAATAATAACTATATATGATGATGATATTTGAATATGTTACAAAAAATATACCATCCAATTCCATAATTTTTACTATTAGGGAAATGATACCATCGCTCATGTGTACATACAACCTACCGTCAACACGACGCGATGAGATTCATATCCATGTCCACTATTTTTGAATGATTATATAAATTTATATAATGAATTATTATGTTATATATTACCTTGATATGATTCCATGAATTTTTTAATTGTATCCTATTTACAATATTTGGGACTTATATGACAAAACATGCAAGAGAAAATAAAGCAGTTAACACCAGAAAAGATTAATAGTGAAATATTATTTAACAGTTGTTAATCTTATCACATATGATATCATAAATAAATATTTGGTTTTGTAATAATTTAATTACATTATTTAAACCACTTTAAAAGAGTTTTGGTAATGTAAAATGGAAATAAGACCTAAGGTAATGTATTATTTTGTCTCACTTCTATTTATGTGGGATATTTTCCTTACACACCACCTCTTTCTGTGTGTGGTTTTTATGAAACCAATAAATGTTTTTATGATTTTTATTATGAATGTTATGATATTTAAAAAATTTATATATTCTGATTTATTTTATGTGTTATACAATTCAACTAATTATAAATTGGTATGGGATTATTTCACAATCTCATTATCATCAATGATTTTTTATACGTTAGTATTTACTGGGGTATATTTATCACACATGTCCATGTTTTATAAAAATGATTTAATAAATTTTTTTTCTATTCATCAGTGGATGTTAAAATTAATTTTAACCAATTTTTGAATATTTACTACATGGTTTTAAAGGAATCCTTATTTCATTTTCAAATGATGTACATTTTGACTTTTCTAGTAAAAGTATGAGAATAAATTTTTTATCTTATACGACATGAATGTATTTTTACGCTTTCTTAATACCTTATTTCCCTGAATTTTTCCTTAGATGTTTTCAATGTTATTTGAAAATAAACTCATTTCCTTTAAAATTTCACAACATTTTATGAAAATTAGTCGTTTTTTATAAAGAAAGAATATTTTACACAAGGATTAATTTATTCTGTTTTATGAAAAATATTTTCCATTTAATATGAAATTACTGAATAAGGAAATGTTTCAAGTGTACAATACATATTATTCAAATAGTTTGATTATTTTTATGTTTAAATGCTTTTTATGAAATCCATTTTCCTTTCATGAAATATGTTATGATGGAATGATGTCTAGGAGACCCTTTTTGTTCTTTGGGATATGCATTGATGATTGATTTATATATTTATAGAACACATAAGAATGATTTAATTATGTGATGGGGGGACCTATATCTCCCTCTTATTCATTGGTTAATGTAAGATAACTCATGAGGTAAATATGTTATGCCTGAACCTGATTTCACGTTCACAATTCTAAGTGTGTACATGGTTTTCTTGTTCATATATTTATACAGGGGACATGTTTCATGTCCTTAATTTAATGAGTGAACCTATTTGTATTTATACTTTTTCACTAATGTACATGTTTATGTGTATTCCAAAATTTCATGTCTTATGTTAATGTTATGATCTCATGGATTATATTCCTTGATTTCCTTATGATTCATGTTTTATGAACTCCCAATATTTATTCCATGATTTTTGGTATGTAGGGTATGATCTTATATTTTCATGATCATGTTCTCATACACATATATTCTTGATATGCCTATATATTTCCTTTTTATACCATTATTGAGAATCCTAGATCACCCATTTTCATGTTTTCTTTTAGTCTATTTGTAAATAGTGGATTTTTAGGGGTGATAAAGATGAATATATTTATGGGATATATTGATGATCATTCACAAAGTAATAAGATTATATTTGATGTATCCAAAGGCAATAAACTATTATTGTTCTTAAACATGTGTTTGTAAAATGTAATGAATATTCATCTAAAAAGATATAATATCCATGAATTTCAATTTGGGTCATCATATAATTAATGTTGTATGAGGGATAACTCAAAAAGATAATCAGAAAGTTTATACATGCAATGGTTAGACTACTTTTGATGAAGAGACTACAAATGTAAAAATAAATTAAGTTGGTATTAAGGAATAATATGATGAAGTATAGAATTAATTAGAATGAATAATGTTCTTATGTTTTTAGAATCAATAATTATCTTATCAGTGATATTCTATTTATAAGAATCATGAAATCTATAAGGATTTTGATACAATACGTATCCTTTAGGATTTGAAAGAAGAAATGTTTAAATTGTGTTTTTATATTGATAATGGTATTTATATATTTGATATGTAAAAATAATATCTACATTATATTATTTGTGGAATATAATGTTAAGTTTCTTTTGAAAATTTAGTGACCTTATTTCTATATTTGTGGACATTGAATTTGGAATTATTTATTTTGTGTGAGTCTTAATATTAACTACTCTGGCATAGATTAATTTGATGTTTGGATATTTTTGTTTGTTGATAACATGTGCTGACCATTTTGGTTTCAGTAAATATTTAAAGTCTTATGTAATGAATTGTGGATATTATTATTCATTAAAGTGATTTAGATAGAAAAAAGTATTCTTGAACATCCATTTAATGTCATCAAAGCTAATATGAAAATAGATCGAAGCACAACTAATGAATGAGATTATGCATCTGACATGAAAAGAAAACGGGTAATTTTATTTCCTCAGGTGCTTATCCAGATAGTAAAATAATAACTCAAACTAGGAAAAGGATTCCAAAATGTTCTATTTTTACTTTTCATACTAATAAATCAATGGTATTTTAATCAAACAAAACATTTCTGTGTTTTTGATAGTTATATTTCTAATAACCATGTTCTCCATCACAGACAATCATAACAAGATAGTTATATTTCTCTTACATGCTAATGTTGATTCATTACACTAATTATTTATTATATAGAATCCTTGTTTTTGGGGGAACTTCTCATTTTACTTTCCTTCTTTTTAAGAGGGTGTTTTATTAACCATATTTAAAATGTTGGTTTCCCAAAAAATAATTTTCAATTGTCAATTTTTTTAAAAGTTTAATTTCAAATTTTTAGGACACAATTTATTGCAGTAGGAATGATTGTAAAACCCCAATATTTTGAAACCATAGTAGGTTCTACATCTTAAAGAACACTATGTATAAACAAATTTTTAAATGTTATTTAATTGGGAAAATTATCACCCAGACTTTGAAATCCATTAGAATGACATGAATGAATGAGATTAACTAAATTATGAAAATATTGTTTACACATTTTTATAAAATTAATTAATTGGTTAATAATTAATTAGAAAGAAAAATGAAAACCAATTAAACATAAAGGCTGTGCTTTTATAAAAACCATTTTTTAACTAAAATTGTAATTTATCTTAATAAATTAAATTAATAACTATTAGTGAAATATCTTAATTACATTAATATTTTATATATTCAATTAAATGTCATTAAATTCATCCAATACATTTTATAGGATTAAGATAGGAAAAAAAATACAATTTTAAGCATAAAAACTATATTTTTCTAAAGGATAATTGTACCTCCTTTTAATGACACACCTATTTTATAACTAAATTTTGATAATTAAATGAATTTTATTTGAAAAAATAAAATTATTTTTTAAAATATTAATATAAATATTGTCTTAGGGTGATTTGTTGGTATTTTCTAAAAAAATGTATTTTTTTGTTGATTAGTGAAAATATTGCATTTTAATTTTAAACTCACTTTTCATCTAAATAATTTATAATCTTAAATTATATTAAAAATTGTTTTTCAAGTAAAATTTTGTCAACTATATATATTATAGTCGTAATTAGTTCATTTAAATATTCTACATGATGAATTTGTACATACAAAACTTTTCAAACTTTAGAACATTTTCACTTTAAAAACACTCTTTCTTGTCTAGTATGTAGGCTTAATTTTAAATAAAAATATTCAAATTTGATGAATTTAATTTTTTAAAATAGATTCCATATTTCGAATCAGAAGGTCCAAATTATGTTTTAAGGTTATTTCCATTTTTAGTATTAAATTTACCATGTAAAAAATAAAGATTTATCCTGGTATAGGTAAAATAATGGGATAGATTAAAGTTAAAAGTAAATATCTTAAAATACCTAAAAAATAAAACATTAAATATAACATAATCCATTTTTAATGGGAAACTATATTTTCAATATCTTACATTATATTCCATGTCAATATTAAATGAAAAAATTATTATTATTATTTAAATCTTACCCTTATAACCTATATGTTAGAATGATAGGAATGAATAGTTTTAATAGAATTATGAAAATATGTTTTGAACATGTGTATATATAATTAATTATCTTTTAACCAATTAATTATAAATGAAGATAAAACCCTTTTTGAAATAAAATTAATGGTTTTTCTGAAAAAATATTTAAATGTCCACAATTGTGTTTTATACCAATAAATAAACAATTCACTCTTTTTTGGATTATACTAATGAAATATACATAAAACATATTCAATATAATATTTAAAATTCATCATATGTGTTTTATATTAATGATATAAGAATAAATTGTATTCTACACATGAAAGAAGTATTTTTCTAAAAAGGTTGTTTTACCGCCTTTTGATGACAGTCTTGTTTTAAATATTATTTATGGCAATTTTATAAATTAAATATTAAAAAGTAAAATTATTATTTTAAATATTAATATCAAAATTTACTTTGGTTGAATTTTTGGGTTTTCTAAGATAAGTTTCATATTTTGATAAATAGTGAACTAATATTACATTTTAATTGGAAAAAACATCCCTACATGAATAATTTATATTGTTAAATTAAATTTTTAGTTGGTTTTGAAGTATTATTAGGTAAATTTTTTATCATTTAATCAAATTTGGTTCATTTTAATAAATTTAACATATAATATTGATATATGAACATTTCAATCTATTTAATGTTTTTACTTTAAAAATCCACTTTCACATTCCATCAATGAGATTAATTTTAAATTAATTGATTCCAATTATGTATTTCAAATTTTGAAAAATTGATTCCATATTTATAATTATATGGTCAGAATTATGTTAATAATACACTTTTATTTTTGGAAAAAATGAATAGTAACTTTAATATTTTTATATTAACACGTTTAAAGGTATATAAGGTAATTGAGTGTGAAAACGTTATATTAAAAATTATAAAATTAGCATAAAACTCATCCAAATTTAATTTAATGAGTGTGTGTCAACAAAAATAATTTATAGGATGAAATTATAACCTTTTGATACAACATGGATGTGAGTATGACATGTATTATATTATATTCAAATAAAAGTCAATTTTGTCACAATTTTATTTTCAACAAGAGAAATATTTTTAATATTGGGTAATATAAGAAATATGTTTGAATATAAATAGTATTTTTAGAGATAAAAGGATTGTCTTTATCATGATATTTTATTTCTAATTTTTAGGAAATGAATAATTATATTAAATACTTGAACAATGATGATGAAATAATTTTTTAATTGAAATAAATATCAAATAAATAATATTACAAATAATAAATTAAATATAATTTTATATTATGAATGTCATACATGATTTTTAGATGAATTTTACATAATATTGATTCTTTATTAATATTATTTTAAATAAATCATGATTTTATGATATTTTTAAAAAGACATTTAATGAATAATGTCAAAATTGATATTATTAATAGTTTAATTCAAATAATATTTTACTATATGATTTATAATTTATAAAAATAAAAATTTCAGAAAATATATTTTTATGAGTTTTAAAAATTCATTAATTACTAATTTACTGGTTGTTTGGACTTTTATAGTAATTATATTAACCCTCAAAATGCAAATTACACGATATCGCATTAAGAATCAAAATGGATAAATAAGGGTTAAAAAAATTTAAGGATTATAAAATAAGAAAACTTCTCTAATTTTCATTGGATAAATTTAATTATAAAATAAATCATCCTATATTCTAAAAAAATCAGTTGGGATCCATTTTAAATTGAAAATTAATTTATATTAATTTAGTAATTTGAATAATTCCATGAGTGCCAATCCCCTCTCCTTTGAAAGGGCACACACTATTCTATTTTCTTAACACTTAAGCACTTTGGAGTGGAAAATATCAACCCAAATACCATAATATAAATCATAATCACATTATAATGCCTTTATTTTAGGTAGAACACCCTCATTAGAGGTGTTAATGTGTTAATCAAAGGAAATAGTCTGAAGAATAGGTATTTTTTTAATTAAGTATTTCAATTTTAATTCTTGATCCATTTAATTAAAATATTATTCAACCACTATTGAATATTTAATAAAGTATCCTAAATATAAATAGATTTTTTTATGATAATATCATCACCTAAATCCATCTCTGCATCCGTCAAATGGGAAATTAATTATCGTTCATATGTACAGTGAATTACCACCTCACGAAGAGATATAAATAATTTTCGACCACCATCTCCCAAGAATAGTTATAATTATGGAATTAATATTTATATATTATATTCATGAAATATTTATCACTATGAAGGAATAATATATCATTTATTTTCTTACATTTCCATGCATATAAAATAATAACACCATTTT
This sequence comes from Viscum album, assembly GCA_963277665.1. Taxonomy (NCBI): domain Eukaryota; kingdom Viridiplantae; phylum Streptophyta; class Magnoliopsida; order Santalales; family Viscaceae; genus Viscum; species Viscum album. The sequence continues at coordinate 2,005,210,242 of OY728126.1, read as the reverse complement.
TGCGTACATTTAAACTATTACTTCCACAAAGTATTGTGATTCATTTTTCATCACCATATCACTTGGATGATATATATATAAGTATATTTACATGATTACTATGGTATTTATTATATAATGTCCATTATTTAAAGATAAAATTATAATTACCTTATTTTCATAATGATCTTTGAAAAATGGAAACATTATTCATTTTTACGTATGACCTACCCTCTCCATGATTATAACATTTTTAATTTTTCATAACCATACATAAATGTTTTTATTTAAAAGTAAAATTTATGTATAAAATTTATTATTATTTGATGAATATTTTTTGAGAGATGATTTAATAATACCATTTTGGCTATAGACATCAAACTAAAGTCATTTTTGGAATCGTGTACTGAATATCATAAAAAATTCCTACGTGAAATTATAAAATTTATTAATTCTTATAACATGATATTAAGTGATATAAAAGGAATAATAAAGTTAAAATAGATTCTCATAAAATTAAATAATTAACTTTTGTTTATTATTCAGGAATTTAATTGACATACATGTTGAATCAAACTCATTGTAAGATACTTCCTATCAATCTCCTTTAATTGAGGTATATCTTGATGTTATACACCAACCTTATTTTCAGAGGTGTATTTACTATTATGTTGATATTTCATATCAGGAATTTATTTTATTCTCATCCTATTTATTTTTTTTTAAAAAATTATTCTTTAATGGGGGTTTTGATTTAGATGTTCATAGTGTTATGTGACACATTGAAAGTATAAAAATTTAATTGTTCTTCATATAAATATTCTTCATATTATTTTATATGTTCATTTATATGGATATAAAAGGGTTATAAAGAAAATTTTATGTCTATTTTAGATGTCATTATTTTTTTCTAAAGAGTAATCGTTTTATGTTTCTGTATGAAACTTTTGACCTCTTTTACCAGTTAAACAAGGAATGTTCTTTTTAATGTATATGATGGAAACAAATTCTCTATTATTTTATAAATTATCTGATATTTTTATTCCTCTATAATAATTAATGTTTATAAAAGAAAAATAAACCACTATTTTCCTTTTTAGTTATTTTTTATAAAAAAGTTTGTTTTGAAAGCGGATTTATTATTTTTATAACGTGAAGTGTTTTCTTAAAAGTGAAAATGAAAATTTAGGAGAGAAATGATGAAAATTGAAAAATTTATGTGTTTTGATTATATAACAGTACATAGAAATTTTATCAGTGGTTACATGATGAACCAAGGATGGGTGGTTCTGTAATATACCAAGGATGGGTGTTTAAATTGTAACCTCCGATGAATTTTGTATTCAAGTCTTCCATATCACTATTCCATTTAGTAGAGTGTCATATAAGGAAGTCGACCACATGACTATTCCATTTATAACATTGAAAAGAATAATTATGTCCCAAGGCACCATTATGTATATTTTATGCTTGCTATTTTTTTATGTAAATATTGTGGTTAAAAAAAGTACGAAATGAGATTATTTTGAAAGGAAAGTAATTACTACTTATTATGGGTGAACAATATTACTTTATAATAATGTTGTCATTGGTTTTAATGTTTATATATGAATTAACTTATTCCTTATTTTTATATCCTTTACTAAGATTTTTATAATCATCCCACATTTTTTTAATGTTATTCATAGGACTTAAGGATGAGTAAGGATTTAGAGATGTCATGTTGAATGTCATGAAGATTTTTTATACTTATTTTATTTTAAAAGATTAAGATTATAGAAAAAATTGATACTATATAGAGGTGTCCACATTATATTTTTATGTTTTTTTATTTATGAGTTATGGCCTAATTATCTAATGATCTAATCCTAAAAATATCCTCAATGTTAAGGAAAGATAAATTATTGACTTAACTCAAGACAATGTAATGTTTTAAGGCTGAGTCCTTATATTAAATGGGTTTTTGAAGTGTTTTTAGACAATAAAAGACCTTTAAAACATAAATTATATATCAAATTCATTGAAATTAATTTCACCTAATGGTGAATGTCTTTAATTACAAAAAAAATAAATATTTAATTACAATAAACCATTCCTCCTCAAACATAAATACCACCTATAACCACCCCATTTCTCCAAAAAAATCCATGAAGATACTCAAATATATTACAAAAACTCTCCTCCCCACTCTCCCCACATCCAAGTGCTTATGGTCTCACCCAAGGACCATTTCTAAGGTATGTAAGGCTTCCTTCAAGGATGTGATATTCGAGAGGTAATTTTCTCAAACCACCTCTCTTATTTTCTTTTCTTATTTTAATTTCTCCTCATCTCCTTCATCCATCAAGGAATAATAACACCCAAATAATGTATATACTGTAATGTTATGTTTAGGATAAAATATATATTATATATAATTTTTATTACTACCTTTTATTAATAATACTATTTACCAAATTAAGTCGATTAGTAGCCTCCATGAATAATGATTTTGTTCATTTTCCATTACCAACTTCAAGGCTAGTAATTAAAATAATATTATAGATAAATAAGTTTTGAATAATTATATTATATATTATTTCATGTTTTGGAAATTTTATATATATATATATAATTTTTGATAAAATGAAACTAGATCTTGATGTTCGAAAAAACCGCAAAACATAAACTAAAAAATTAGCATTAACATAATATCAAATGAATCATCCTAATTTATGAAATAAAAATGATAAATTTTACCACATAATTATATATAAGTCACGGAATAAAATTTCATTTTACATTTGGAGTATTATTTCAATTTGAAAAGAAAATACACAATTATACATAAATGAACCGACCATGAAACCATTAAATGAGCACACCTTAAACAATAAAAATAACGAGATATTATTAATGAAATGGTGGAAAAATGTTATAAATGGATTATATAAGGAATTTTAAATATGAATATAGTTCTATAATTTATTATTTACATTTTTATACCATTATAAAAGAGTTTAAAGAATGATGCACTAAAGGGCAGTGTCAGGTAAGTATTTCTAATCTCACTTTTACTTATACGAGATTTATGTCATATTCACCACTTATTTCATAGGTGTTTTGTATGAACTTCCATTTGATATATAATATAATGAATATAATTATATTAACTATATTAAATTTTTCATTTGATAACTATTGATTTTATGGGGATTAAAATTCAGCTAATTAAAAGTGTTAAGGAATTTCTTTACTCAATTTCCATTCAATGGGTTAAACTTATATTTTATTGATTATTTCATGCTAAGGTTATGTGTGAGATAAATTTTTATTATCTAATTTTTTATTTACACTTTTTATATTGATTTATAAAGAATACACATAATTTATCAATTTTATTAACAATTCAAGCTTTAGAAAAGTCATCATCTCAATTTCAATTCATTGACACAAATTTTATTATCATGAACTTAATTTATTTTAGTTGTTGTTTATACTTCTTATTTGTTTTATTTATGATCATCATTAATTTAAAATTTCATTTCTCTTAAATATCTATTTTTCTTATATCATGGATATGATTATTTCCTAATATGTATACCATTCTATATGTGGTTTTTACTTTGAAATTGATTTCACTAACTAGATAAATAATGTCAAATCCATATATTCTACTCATTATGGATATTTATTTTGATAATTCATACTGATTAAATTGATTATTCGATATATAGTATATGATTTGGACATGAAATAATGTGTGGGTTCCATATATAGAAAAACCCTGTGATGTATCAGTAGTCTCATGATATGAATAATGTGGCCAATTAAATCAGTTTTTACCCCTTAAAATTAAACAGTATTCAGAATGGTCATAATGATAAAGGTATAATGTGAAAAGGAAACAAGTAATCGAATTTTTAAGTATATAATTATTTAAGAATTCAGTTATTTTAATCCATGATATTTTTACAATGATATTATCTATCAATTAAACTTGTGATCAAGTTATTGATTAAATGAAATGTTTGTTTATATATTTTAGATTTTCATATTGATTATATATTAATGATTCAAGTTATCATCCATTTTACTTAACACATAAAGATCATTTACCCCCACCCTTAATTATTTCCGTTCTCTGTTTCATGAAGAATATTTCTTTGAATGAGGTTTCAAGGATTCCGTTTTTTAGATTTTGTTATGTATTATGTTTTATTTTCTATTACCAGTATAAAATGGGACTCATGTATGTAATCTAGTTTTCGAAAACTGGTAAAATATTCGGTCCTTTGACATTTTTATCTTGTATGTATGCCAATGTAATAAAGTAAGTTACTAGATCCAGACTACTCAGGTTAGGGTCTTTACATATCACATATTACAATTGAACAATATCATTATATTTGATTTGAATGTGATGCATATCATAGGCTATGATCTCCCCATATTATATAAAGGCATGTGATCCCTATATCATTTTGAATGATAAGGATTATGATACAGTAATTAAGTTTATGGATATTACCACTTTATCGTTATGGGATTTCATTAGTTATGAATCATTGGGATGATTATGTCATAGAATTATTAACATGTTATTATCATTAAAATGTTCAATGGTCATAAATAGATATACCCCGGACCTACACTCTATAGTTTAGCTTTAGAAACAATTAGTTTTTATACTCTCTTCGATACCAAGTGAGATAATTGATGATAAAATTTCTTATATTTCACATTGAATAATAATGAAATATCATAATAATCTCACAATCTAAGAGAAAACATTAGTGTCTTTGAGTATCAAATATATAGGAAAATTATTTTACAACACTTATGAAAATTTATAAACAATTGAAACCCACTAGAATAATTTCTGGACTTCTCATAAGTTATACTCATCTTTATAACCTGGTGAATGGATATATGATAAAGTGGTGAACACAAATGCCCAGTAAGAGGAAAAAATTGACCAACATGTCATCAATGGTTATATTATTGGCACATGAGGACATGATAATGGGATATATATATTATTAAAAAAACCAATATGATTTGTCTATATAATAGAATGAAATTTAATGTCTAATGGTCAAACATATACCATGATATAAACGTTCAGAATCATGAGAAAAATATTTATATTCGAGGACTGTAATAAAAGAATGTATCATAGAAATGTGGAAAGAATAATCAACATAGTAAATTATAATATTTTGAACATATATTTTTACAATTATGAAAGTGTATAGTTTTTGTGAGTATATGTAACCATAATTACCCTCACAAGATGTCTTTTTGAGCATAGATAACCACAATTACACACATAGACAATATTTATATATATTAGAAATCAAAAGTTAACTCATAAATCATATTTTTCGGCATAGATAATCAAAATATACTCATGTACAATCATTGTGATCATAGTTAAATCACACAGAGTCTTTGTGAGAAAAACTAACTAAAAGACACTCACACCCAATGTCATCGTCTCATGGGATAAATATTAATTACCAATTCATTGAAGGTATATATAATATCCAACTCAAATCATAATTATAATCCATATGATTGTATTTTCAAAAATATTATTCATATATCATATCATGATGAACCCATGGAAAAAAATTGGGTTTCTTAAAACTTTAAAATGGGATCACATGAAATGAAATGAACAGTTAGATCAGTCAATACCCAAAATTCAATAACCTAAAAAATTTATTTCACTTGGTAACTTATAGGGTTATTAGAGACATATTACTATAAAGGGGTTAGATATTTTGATGAAATGGAGGATAAACGAAGAAAAATCATGATAATATATTTCATCAAATATTTTAAACATTTTTCTGAAAAATTAAATTTCGATTGACCTTCAAAAAAAAATTTCATGAAAATGAAATAATTTTTTAAAAACAACATAAAATTAAATTCCAATAATTGATCCTTCAAAAATCATTAAAGGGTTTCTGGTGGAAATATTTATTGGAAAATAATATATTCAATCAGGAAAGAAATTAACTTTAGTAATTTAAAATCCTTTTATTAAAACCCACTTAATTTAAAATATAAATAATGCCTCTATTTTAAAAAAAGGTAAATAAAATTATGAATATCACAAAAAACAAAAAATATTTGGATTTCAAAATAACATAGGGAAATTGTTCTTAACAATGTTCTAATTTTAAGAGGAAGGAATTCATCAATGAGGAATCTTGGAATTATAAGTGTAATTTTTGATAGAGGGAAATGGAATGTATTATATAATAAAAATTCTGTACATAATGAATAAAAAATTGAAGAAGAATTTTGAGAATGAGATTCATAACTCAATTAAAGGATATTTGAGTTACCAAAATCACTTACCACGTTGGTATCTATTGATTCAAAATCCCCTAAAAGACAGTTAATAAGATGGATTTTTAAATAAAATTTATTTAATTAAATTATAATAAAAATATCCATAGATATTCATATTCACCACATGATATAAACAAGTGGTGAATATGGAATATATCTCCTAGAATCTAATTTGAGATGAGTAAAACCCTTACCTTAACTCTTGACTTCTATAAATGTGATTTAATCACCTATATCATAAAAATTTCCATCATAGTAAACTATTTCATAACCTTATTCAAATATATTAACCTATATATTCATTAATTATAATAATTTATTAAACATTTATTAGTTAGTTATAATATATTTTCATCATCGGATGTTAGTAATTTTGATTTTTTCACAAATGCTTTAAAAAGTAGATATTTATTCCCATTATATGATACTATGATAATAATTCTAAGATTTTACATGGTACTAGACTAGTTTATTTATAATGAATTATAAATCTTCAATATCATTCCGTGATATTTTAGTATTGATTAATGAAAATGGAATAACTAATGAGCTAATCTAGAGAAATTTATCAATATCAACATATTTATTTATAAATATCATAAATTTTTGAATCATCCTTAAAAAATATTAAATTATTAATAATATAGTTATTATAATAATATTTGTCCATAATAAAATTTCTATAACTAATCATGAAGGCATTAATGAAAAATAAAGCACATTGTCTATGGAGGTGGTAGTCTGCACGTAACACATGCGATGATTTCATTTTTCAATATATGTTGTTTTTAATAAAATGCCAAATTAATATTAAAAAAATTACCAATTTCATTAAAATAATGTTTATTAATTATAAATATTTTTAAAATCATCCAATTTGGTTTGTGATGAAAAATAGAGCATGTTTCTCCATGGTGATGGTAGTGCGCACATACACACATACAACATTTTTGTTTTTAATTTAACTAAATGATGGTGGAAATTTATTTATATATTTTTAATTTTATAAATTTTATAAATATCATATTTATTCAATATTTACCCCATTTAAACCATCCCTGGAATTACTTTATGTAAAATTAAATATATCGCTCAATGGAGGTGGTAGTTTGCACATATGCTTGGGATGTGTTTTTAGTTTTATAAGGAGAAGGGTGGAATATATATAATAATTATTCCATGACTATAATATAATTTTAGTGTAATAATTATATTGATGGTAATATTGTAGGATGTTATAATAGAATTTGTGGTATAGAAATAGTACTTAAGTAATATAAATTAAAAGGATCAATATGGGAATTTTTACCTAACTATATGGAATAACTCCATTAAAAATTAGATTGAAATATTTGAGGCGTGTTCCTTTTAGAAAAAAATAAAATATAGGATAAATATAAGAGTGTAGGGGGGGGGACTTTGGACGATTTTAGCTAAAAAAAGGGCTTATAGTGTTAGGAGAAATATGGTGGTGAAGGTATCCTTTTATAACTGAGAGGAGTGACACTTTGGTAATAATAGGAGAACTATTCAAGGGTAGTGGCTAAAAAAGTGGAAAATAATGGAAGGGGTATGTTGTGGCTTAGGAATTACCTCGACCACTTAGTTGGGGGAATATTTTTAATATATCTTATATCATTTACCCTTTGTTCTAACCTTTTACAATTGTTTAATTTTACATAGTAACTCATTTTCAACCTCAGTTGCTTATTTTTATGGATAAAAATTAGTTACCCTTATTAGGTAATTTAAATATTCCTGAATAAAAATGTGAAAAAAATCATAATATTAAATTACTAAACGTGATAAAAATTAATTTTGAAATAATAAATGTATAACACATAAATATAAAATTTTGAAAAATTTAAATTAGTTTCTAAATTGTAAAATATATGTTTGAGAAATAAAATAAATATTATGAAATTAATAATTGTACATATTACACAAAAATTTTATTAAGAAAAATTTCAATAATTTTTTTATTCATGGTTAGATAAAGTATTATGTCATAAAATACACAATATTTGTAAGCATGGTATTTTGTACTACTCATCTAATAATCAATATTTAAAAAAAAAAAAAAAAAAATTAGAACTGAGATATCTCTGTTACAATGAAATAAAAAATGTGGTTTATTTTGTAAAATTTCAATTTTAAAATTTATGAATTTATCTTTAAAATAGAAACATAAATAACAATAAAATATAATTTTTAGGAGAATAAAATTTTAAAATTCTAAATTCTCTTATTCTTATTTCCTATAAATTTAGAAATAAATTATAATCAATATATTATTAATATAAAAAATATATTTAATCATATTTTAACCATATTATTCTTTGTTTCCTAAAATAAAAATTTATAGTGAATAGAAATCCAATCATAGAATAAATACATTTGTAAGAATAAAATGAACTTATTAGTAAATTAGATACACTAATTTAATTTTATAAATACACTAGAAAAAAAATGGAATTTTTTTATTTCAATATGAATTTTAAAATGTGGTCAATTGTATTTAATCCTACCAATTCAATGACTATATGATAGTAGTCACATTTATAACATATTATTTTATTTTAATAAAATGTATCACATTTTATTTTGGATTTGTGTTGAGTGTGGATAAATATATTCAAAATAATATTTTAGTAATAGAAAATATATACTAAAATATTGGGGTGTTATATAAAATCCATTGGGGATATTTTTTTGAGTAATGTATGTCAGCTTCCAAGCACTAGATGAAGATGCACAATCATCTTTGTTGAATTAATGGGGTATATATATGAATATTATCCTCCAACTATAAGTTTGAGTGACTATATTGATAAAATATGAAGCTATATTTTTTTTACCCCTTAGTTTTCATAAAATATGGTTATTTTCCACCTTTGTATTTTTTAGATTCCTATCATATCGTACTTCGATTCTAGTAGCTAGTGTACCACCAGCGGAGGGGAAGGTTCATCATCTCTCACTTGGTGATCTCAATCATACTTATTCAATGTCGATATTTCTTTTCAAAATCAAGGATAACCTATATATATTTATTTTCTTTTTTTCATGTTGACACTCTGTTGATAGTTTGATCATGGAATCCGATTTTTACACTATGATGGTCATAATATGGTCATATAAAACCCATAAAATATAATTAGAAGTATATACATATTATGTTTGAAATATTAAATTAATTTAAACAAAAAAAAAGTGTTGGATACTCCTGAATCAAACAAAGTTAAGATATAAAACTCCACCATCTCGAGACCATTGATTAGTGTCCCAACATGTTCTTCCACGTGACCTCAATCCCCCTCGACATATTAATTAAAATTTTGACTATAATCTTGGTTCTATGTTGTTAAATTATGGATCATGATATTAGTGAGCCAAATATTATATTTTATATGAGTAGTATTTTATGCGGATAACTTGGAACAAGTGTTATCTCGGGATTATGAGTGGTCTTAGATATAAAAATCAAGGGAAAATACTTTTGTTAATGATGAACCATGAGAAGTGTTACAAGGTATATTACATAGTCATGTAGATGAATTGGTATTACATGATATAACACAAAAATATTCATTGGGTATCAATGATAGTTTTTAGGGTAGGATCTGTAGGATTCCTTAACTAGTGATTTTGAGTGTGGATCCAAATGTGGTTGTGTGTCATGATATAAGATGGTTGGATCTCAGATGGGTATAACATGGGTAGACACTTACGGTCTTGGAAGATATTTATATTATTTGGGTGATCATGTGATTATCCATGGGACATGTGAGATGTTAGGTTTATTTGAAAAATAACTTTGGCGCTCTGTGTCAGATGATGTTCACATGTGAGTCACCATGGTCTGTGATATAGATAAATGATCTTGGATTGGTTGATGGATGAATCATGTAAATTTGAGTTAGGTTATGAGATTATTTGTTATGGGATAATACACCCAATTATTTTATATGAGGTCTTGGTAGTGTATACTAATTCTTCAAGGGTCCATTGAATTATATATTACTGAGTGGTCATGTATAAAATGAGGAATGATGATTTCAATTTAATTCTCACAGGAAATGTTTTATGTAGATTTTATGAGAATAGGAAATTTAACTTTATAGTGAGAGGTGTCATTAGAGAGGGATTTAGGTGTCATGCTGTAGTTGACCTGATAGTATTCTTAGACATAGATTGTAAGGAAGGTGTGTTTCTAGAGCTTGTTGAGCTTACACTTGAGGAACAATATAAGGGAATACATATGGTGGGATGATATCCTTTTTATGTGGAGAGTGTGGCACTCATTATGGAATAATTATTGTTGATTCCAATGATGGAATTTTTGGTAAGATTGAAAAGTTAAATAGTTGATGTATCTTGATGGTGATCCGGTATAAGAGGGATTATAATATCAAATAATTATGCCTGGTAATGGATAAAGTGAAATTATGGAGGTAAAAACCACACATTATAAGGGTTATTTGTGTGATGATATTGGTCAACAAATTATTGATATGGAACACGGATTTCATTGTGAAAGTAAACCTGATTTTTTCTTATCCCATGGTGAAGATAATATTTTTGATTTAGATGTGACATCAGATGGAGTCTCTGCATTGGATGTAGGCTTAGGATGATTTCAAATATGAGACAACGGTGATTAAAATAGGTCATAATCTGGTGCCTAGGGTGATAGAATGAAGTATGATGCAATTGATTAGTGTCCATCTATGGAATTACACCAAGAATCAGGTTTGAAATTTAGTGTGTCTGTTTAGATGATCTTGAGAATAATTTAGGGGTTATGTTCTTATTATTTAGATGTGTGATAGGGTGTCAATGGGTGAAGTTAAATTTTTTTGAGAATTTCTAGACAAGGGAGGCCATATCAGGGTTTTTGTGTATGTTCATGTGTGGTGAGTTGAATACCACAGTAAGAATATTGATGAACTTTTGGTTTAGGGTCGTAGTAGATGATTCCAATAGTGGGAGCACAATTATTTGAAATCAACCCTTGTGAGATGATTATTATGGAAGGGAGAAAAATAAACCTAGGGATTTTATGATTGATGAGTCCTCTATGAATCATGATATATGAGTTTCTTTGAGTTTTGTCTCGATGATTCATTGATAGTGAGGAGTAATGACTTGACTTCAAGTGAATAATTCACCTTGGTTTTTTTTTGAGTTTCAATGTGGAGGATTATTTGGAATTCTGGGATAGAACATGGTAAATTGAGCATCATTTGATAAATATGGTAGGTTGGGAATAATGGTTCAATGATCACCAAGTATTTTTAGGGATGAGAAGTGTAATGTTAAAGAGGTTGTAAAACCCCATTCCATTCTAGGTTTTATGTTTCTGGAAGAATTTCATTTTTTACTCTCTAGAGTTCGGAATATTTTTAGAATTAAGTTTAATATTGGAATTATATGTGTTATAGAATCCAGATTCTAGGTTTTTATATATATACTGAGAATCAGTAGGTGCCTCAGGTGGTAAAGTTAATCTTAGGTGCATTGGGAAAGGTTTTGAAATTTCAAAAGGGGTTTTCCCTATTCACATTTGATTAATGGTTAGGGAAACCCATATAGGTTGGATTTGGCTTAGGTCTTGGTTAATGGTAATAGAAAAAACATAAGGAACATAGATTTAATCTTCAAAGGAAATCCACACGATTAACATAGGGTTTGGGAAAAAAATGTGGTCAAACAGTTCGACCAAACCATGTAGCAACCCAAAATTTTGAAAAGGTGAAAATTACTATTTTTCAGCTACATCTTTTTATAAAGAAAACCTCCCTCTTCCCCCTTTATAATTTTTGAACTAGGGAGAAAACCTTCCTATCTCTTAAATACTAATTTTATTTTTCTTGAATTTAGTTTGGTGATTTGATCCAAAGCCTCCTCATATATCGTTTTTTATTCTTATCCACTTGTTTCTATCTAATTTTAGGTGATTAGAGTAGGGTTTGGTGATGATTTTTTCCAATGTATGGTGGAAATCATCTGATATGGTGGGTATATTTCTCCACATGGTTTGAGGGTGTCCCAATAGGATAAAAACATTTCATTTCATGTCATTTAGATTAAGATATGCTTCCCACTAGATTTTTTACAGGGATTTTTTCTTAAATTAAATTAAATTTTCTGATGAATAAATGGAGAGTGATATAGAATTTGGGTGCTTTAGTGTTGGGTGTGTTTTAGTATTGTAACACAAAACATTGGTCATGTTTTGGTAAATTAAATGTGGATAAATTAGATTTTCATCATTATATAAATTTAAATTAACATTTATAATAAAATATAATTTGTAATAAATAACGGAAATGGGTGTTGTGGCTTGAGATATGACCTCATATGGATGGGTGATGATCGCCCAACCTTGTACTAGCTTGGGATAGAGTTTCCAAGTTGTGATTTAATGGGAAAACATGAGTGAGGTAGGTTATACCTATAAATTAACCCTTGGTATATTCTTTTTATTTATATAGAATGTGATATACGATCTTTCCACTAATGTTTATCAAAATTTTACTTATATAAATTTTCTATTTAAAATAAAATTCCTAGTAAATGGAAAATGTATTAACGTCCATTGTGGAGCCTTGTACACGAGCTTGATTCCCCATTCATTGATGGAAAAATATTTCATCATAAAATATTTCTAGGACATAACTAGATCCTGAATGGGTATAAATTAAATATATTTTATAAATGTAAAGGTCCTTATTTAGGTAATTTCAGACTTCATGATCATGTATCTGTAATATTCCAAGATGATTGGCCCATGTATTCCATGATGGAACTATGAGTAAACTGAGTGCTATTTGTATAGTTTGTTAGATATTGGGGATAGTTCTCATCAATTACTAGAATGTGAATACCTAGGTGGGTAATCTCATAGTAAATTGAGGATATATTGGGAAACTCAACTGACCTTGGGTGAATTAGGATATGAGATAATCATTTTTGTATATTACTGGAGTGGTGTATATAGGGATGACCCTATGATGCTAGTGAGGCCATAATGTAATTATAATGATATCAAGTGATGCTATTTCCTTAAAATGATGAGCTTAGATCAAGATTTGTGATTCAAATAAGGGAAAACATATAGGTTTACGTGTTATAATGTATCCTAATCGACCCTAGTAAGTTTCCTTGGTTATGTATCCCTTGATAGGGTTAGTGTGAGCATAGTTAGTGATGATTTTGGGTGTCACATTAGAACAGGAATTGAAGGTGTCATTCTAATAGGGCTATAATTAAAGGGATAAGTCATGAACTTGAGTGAAAAAACCTGGTTATACAATATTTGGTTTGTAAGTGGGTAACCCAATTTATTTCTGTTATTATTATTATTATTATGTTATTTTACTGGGTGGATGTAGTCCCCCAGATATATGATTATGGGATACCAGGGACTGCTTCCCAAGGATCTAGATATGGGTAATGATGATGGGATTATAAGGATTACCTTTGTAGGATCAAGATATGTTTGGAAATTATGAGATGTCATGGATCAACTCCCATGGATCCAATAGATGTCCAGTGATGATTTAATTCTAGAGATTACTTCCCTAGGATATGATGAATACTTCGAGATAATGGAATATTAGTGAATACCTCCCTAGGATCTGATGGATTTTTGATGATGATGGGATTTCAAGGGTTTTTCCCCAATGATATGATGTATGTTTAGATATGATGGGATGTAAGTAACTACTTTCCTTGGATTTGATAGATGTTTTTAAATTATGGGATTCTAGAGATTTCATACCTAGGTTTTGATGGGTTTTTTTCCATGATAGATTTCAAAGAATACCTCTCAATTATCTATGGATGTTTGGATATGGTAGAATGATAAGCATTAACTCTCTAGGATTCATGGATATTTGGAGATGATTGGATGACATGGGTCACCTCCCTATCATTAAAGAATGATTATGATGCTGGGATAAGAAGGATAACTTCCATAGGATCTAGAGATATTGGGTGTTGGTGGGATTATAACAAATCAACCTAGGTTGACTCAAAACATAACCTAAACAAGGTATCTATAAGGCCTCAAGTGGACCTCCAAATATGCTAGAGGCTTCTAACTAGCATGGAGGGCATAATACATGTAATGGGGAAACTAATCCGTCAAATTAGAGTGTAATAATTATGGAAGATAACTAAAAAATAAATATCCCTAAAAACATAATCAAATAACATAGAAGAATGATATATTAAATAGAATAAAATATACAATCTCATGATCATGCTATTACAGATAATATAGTCACCCATTTGGCCAACCACATATAGAGACAAAAAAATAAGGAAAAAATTCAACACTCAAGGATCAACTTCTATCTCTGAGCTGTACCAGAAACCCAATCACCAAAATCTATTGAACCGATCCAGATCTGTCCTTAGACTCCATCGACTGATCCCACTCGATCTTGAAACATTGGGCTTCTACCCCATCCATAATATCCAATGTTCAACCTGAGTGTATATATATTTTTTTCACTCACATCAAAGCTCCCATGCAACAGATGAGAAAATAATTTCTCCATAGGCCATCTCTAATGGTGGTAGCTAACATCAACTGAAATAAAAATTGAATGAACATTCGAAATGAACATCCTTTCCAGACATTAATAATTAGAATGAAATAAATGAATTAAATAATGAATAAAAAAACACCACCAACCCTTTGGTTTTAATGCCACCCGATCCCCAATAAATTTAATATGGACATTGCCAATAGTCTAGTGCATGTGGGTCATAAAGCAACATAACAACATTCCCATTTACTAAACCATTAAGTGTCTTAAAATCATAAAACACACTAATAGTCATATATGTTGGACCATAAGATATATTTATAGGCATCCCATATGACAATATAGAAAAATATCAGAACCCTTAGACTCTAATAACATGATCAGAATTGGTTAAAGGAATCTTGATTGACATGGTGGGAATTTCCAATGTACCAGTAGTCTGGTAGAACTAGCTAGGCTTAAAATAAATCCCATGAGTGAGATGATATTATGGTAAATAATCCATTCTTGGAGTATGGGAACATAAATAGACCACTATCCCTAAGTCCTCAACATCCCCAAATATTGACCCCATAACTACTATATTACTCCGAATAAGGGACTTTACTAATATAAATAACTAATTAGATCCCCATAACCCATCGAAAACTACCATATAAACAACAGAGGAGAGTATTAAATCAAAATCAGGACCAATTCCCAATATATTAATATATCAGTGACATTATTCTAAATTTATTACTTTAGAAGTAAACTTCGAGAAACATAATAAGAATAATCTAAAAAAATATGGTTTGAACGACGCCCACACCCATCTTTAACATCACATCCTCTATGGATTACACTAAACCTCTATAGGTAACAGAAAATGGGATACCCATGGTCCCTTAAACCATATAAAAAATAGTATTACCTACAAATGGTACTCTATTTCATCCAAACAACTCCAAACTAGATCATCAAATGAAAAATCCACAACCTTCTAATAAGGGCTTACAACTGATCCTGAATCAATTGCATGCCCTCAAGGGAATCCACTAGGGTCTCTTAGACCAACCCCATCACCCATGAGGACTTTAACCTTGAACAACATCCAAATTTCCACCAACAATGGAAAACCATGAGGTTCCCTTAGAACTACCTCAATATCCACTAGATAACAACCATCCATACATGGAATCTCATAGGGACACACCATCTCATAGGCACTATCTAGACTAAAAGTCATGAAACTATCCTAAAATACCAATCCAGAAAACCCCAAGAGACTAGTACTGATTTCCAAGATCCATCTAAACAAACACATTCAGGATACCATTAATTTCCACCTTCTTGGAATAGTCTCATGAATCCCAACTGAAACCCCTTGTAATCACCTTCCAAGTCATCCATAAAATGCATCACCTTACCTTATGGTCTCATCCCACACTTAAAACCTATAGGGTGAAGAATTCTAAACCTCAATGGAAACATGTTTTCCAACCTTAACTTGTTCAGAGTGTCACACTACACCACCTAGGTTCCCATAGTACTCAATAACCCATCCTATATATAATAAAACAATCAGCGTGTACTATATATAGGTCCTCTCATAGATCTAGAGTGAGAAGAATACCTAATGATTCTACCCTTTACTACCATCAAACACTACTAAAAAACACATGGCTTGTCTTTTTAATCCACAAGGTGAGTGATTGGGTCTTATGAATGAAGACCCATTAGTGAGAATCTGAATCCATCATTCTACCCAAGACAATTTAAAATAGAACTAAATGTGGATATAAAAAATTTCAAAATCATTTTCATACATAGAAATGATTATTAAATTGTAAACAAATGAAAAACAAAAGACGTACCTACCTCACAGTGGGAACATTGAAGCTTCTAGCTTGACTCCACACTCCACAAACACTACAAGAACCTATCCCACATTAATGAGAAGAATGATCGATCATAATAATATATATTTAATTATTAAAAATTAAAAAATGTGAATGATCTCATAAAATCACACTAAGGTAAATTCACTCTCTAAAAGAGTGAATAACTACCCGTAGATGGTCTGCAACATAATATTGACACTATATTAATAATATTAACTAACAAGAATCACTAGATTATAATTAAATTTATTTCAATTTACTTAAAATACATATAAAAAGTCCACTTTTCATCATACATTCACTAAAATATTAAGAGAAATGTGTGTTCCCCATCCCCAATGTCCTCTCACCATGACACACTAATGTCACCTCATAACAAGGTGATTACAGCATGATCCAGGGGAATCATCAATGAAACCCTGGATAGAGGAATCCAAAATTAAATAATAACTTGACTAATAAATGAGGGTGTAATTGAATAATATCACCTCAAAACACAAAATATTACATCAAAATTCACTCTAATACAAGGAGAGAATTGAAGAAAAAAGAAAGGGAGGAGGGATTTGCTGATTCTGTGTGTGAGGGGAAGGGGAAGAGGGAATCCTATTTTTGAATTTTGAAGGGTAAAAATGAAAAAAACCATTTTTAAGTAGACTAAAAGTTTAGTTGCATGATTAGATAAACCATGTTCAACTATGTGGTTGGAACCATTAAAGAACATCACATTCTCATATTTGGCCCACCTGGTTTAACCAATTATGAACAATCCACGAAAACAACACCAAAATGATCTACAACACCTCATAGAGTTCCCACATAGTTTTGTTGAAACCTTCGGAATGTTTTGATTCATGAACCTAAAGCCATCTTACTCTATATAGTTTGATTTGAAACTCATACACCTATGATCATATTATGGTATTATCAAGAACACGAGACATGCACTAAGGAAAAAAACATAATGAACCTTAGTGGGACACATATTTTGTCCCAAAATGTGCATATAAAACAATGAACCATTCTGAAAAATCCTATGAAAGGTAAAACTTACACCTAAAGATCCTAACCAATAGGAAAAAACCTGAACCACTTAATAGGCCTTAAACTACTCATAAAACACTTACGAAATGTGATCTAACTCTTAGAATTCCATTCAAAGTATGAATTAACTGAACAACCACTCAATGGAAAAAAATTAATTCTATATTACTTTTAGATCCTTTAAAAATGTGTGTCATTAAAATACCCCCCATAATGATTCTCACCCTGAGAAGCCTCATTAGTTATTAAATATAAAATTAGGACCAATGTCGACTATCAAATCCAGGAAAAACAACCATGTTCTATCATGGAACATCATACACACTTACACAATAAAAACCCATCCAGATGGACCAGATACACCAAAGAAACACTATAAATCTGTGGTATTATCTTCAAACCACTAGGTACATGTATTGAATGGAATACTCAATATAGGTTCAACATCATTCTATCCTATGTTGTATAAATCCAAATTTGATCCTTATTATATATATTTATTTTAAAATTATCGACCTTATCTGCTGACCCATACCTGATTCAATTCACACGAGGATCACTCCTACTTCACACAGAGCTCGATGTTTCCATCATGACTAAATCTAACACAATATTAAAATTCCCAATATATTATTCATCAAGAAACTAGATAAATTCATATCCACCCATGAAATGGTATTTTGATTCCACCGTGACCAATATGATTCTTTCCACCATAAGAATATCATATTTTTACCCTATAACAAATAATATAACCTTTAAAACCCACACTATGACCACTACCTAACATAATTATTGGAACTAGTTTACCTGATTATACTTGATTTCCATTATAAAACCCAAACACCACTAACTCTTGGCTTACAAATAATGACATTCCCTTTGAGAAAAGATACTTCTGCATCAAGGATCACATTTTATAATAGATATTGGTGTACACCCACCATATAGCTTCCCTAACACCACTCCTTGATATAAAAAACTCTAGATATACACCACCACAACACTTCTTGGGTTCCTCAAAGACTATAAAACTCTTAAAATACCCACACATAGTCTAAGAAAATAATCCATGGACCAACCGATACTACACTTCACTAGCATGAAAATTACCTTACACACGAACTAACTCGATATCACATGAAAACATTACCGCATTATAAAATGAAACATGATTTAAAAAATAGGTTTAAGCTCACATGAGTCATGTACTACCATATCTAGGATAACACACCTACACCATTGACCATGCTACTCACATAGATCAATTCCATCAAACCAATGCACCCTCAGTGATCTTCTTCAAAATCAAGGTATCCCAATCATTCCATGGAAACTGCATGACCACAATCCAACTGATAATCATCCAAAACAAGAGCTTCTACCAATTTTCTAACATCACAACCATAAGTGCACCAAGAAACAATAGGGATAGGTATCAAACCAAACATTTCCTCCTAGCCCAATATTGATACCATGTGTACTCTTATATTTTCACACATAAATTCAATGGAAATCATATGTCTATCCACAAACCAAAATTTAACTTGACCCCAATAAAATCATCTCCATGTCAGCCCTTTCACTCATCAAGCAATCATTAGGGCATCAAATTCATGTATTAATCCACTAGGGTCTCTATACATCCCTCGAAAAAGGGACTATATTCCCCCACTAATGAAAATATTGGTGTAAGATCCACATGACCCTTAATTAAAAACAAGTATACATAATTTTGGTTCAATTGAGTAGAATGTCACCAAAAATCTATATGAGACAATACTATATATGTTATTTTTGGAGCTACAAAAAATTCAACCTCCATCAGTAGCAAAACCACATTGAGAATGGAGCATGTAATTAGAATCCTATCTTCCTAGAATAATTCATGTAAATAGGCCGATTTCCCCTAATACAAGATTAAGAACCATAAAAAAATAAACAAAACATAGAGGAATATAACAAATAAATATCCAAACCATAATAAAAAACTAAGAATAATAGTACCATCAACATGGTAACCATGACTTCACACCAAAAAGAAATTCATGACACACCAGTCCAGATTCTATCACAAGATTTGACACATATTTAAAATATTTGTACAATATTTACCCAAATCATAAAATAATATAGGATTTGATTCTATTTTATAAATAACCGAACTGGGTTAACCAGAAAAGTCACCTAATTAGGACCTCCACAAGGATTAAATAATGTCACTCCATATGTCAAAGGCTTATGAAAATTTTCAAGGGCCTATTCTATACAATATAGAGACCACACCCTAAAATCAGAGTGTAATAACATCTAAAAAACTGAACAAAAACACACATACATAAACATTTGATTACATATAATCCAATAAAATAAAATCATCTTATAACCAATGGAATATAGCATAAAAACTCATGGTCATGATAGAACACATGATCTGGTAACCCACTAGTTTGATGAAATATAAAGAAAAAATAAATATGGGAATAATAAAATACACCAGGAGCTTATAATATACCCGAGCCATGTCTAAAACCTAGTCACCAAAAACTATTGAATCCCTCCAGCTCGATCCTCATAATCCCCTAGTCAATCCTACACTGATATTGATGGACCTTCAGACTCTGCTAATCTATGTCACTCGATCATGAAATAATATGCATGTACCCAATCAAATGTAACTTGTGATCATCCTAAAATTTTATATAAGGTTTTCATGTGGAATGATGTTACCATGTAGGGGGTCAGAGAATAATTTCTACGTATGACACCATTAATGGTGGTACATTACATCTGATATCACAAAAAGTTCATAAACACATGGTAAACATTTCCTAGATGAAAAATGACATTAAAAAGGTAATAAAAGAAATATATTATAAAAAACACAACTAATACTTGGGTTATAATTCCACATGTACTATACTAAACCGACTCTAGCCAAATCTGGGGGAGATCACCTTAGACTCATAGATCGAGATCCGATGAAAAAAGACATATTCATTATATAACAGCTTTGATACCAATCTAAACAACCAAATTTTAACCCTAAATAATTATAATATCCATATCTAATATGAAATCACTTATCTACCCAATTTCAATTATGTTTATAGTTTTAGAGAATTAAGGGAAAATAATCTACATAACAAAACATATTTCATTCTCCTCATTTCGTATTTTTTCATTATACAAAGATTTTATTATTACATAATAAGACATCAACATATCTGAAAGATTTTTCCATAGATAATAGACTTATAAACCAATCACACATTATATCAATTTTTCAAAGCAAGGGAAAATAGATGAATGAGAAATGGTGTGCTTAGATACTCAGTGAAGGTTAACTTGAGAGATACCAATCCATGATCGTATAAAATCATAATATTAGACTAATGGTATAATATAATAATTAAAACATAAAAGATTCTAAAAAATCATTCATAGATCATCAAACATTTGTTTTGGCATAAATATTTTTCATTTCAAAATACATTAGTCATAAGAGTGAAGAATTAACATTAATCAATCACGATCCATGAGAGAATATTACATGAATATGAAAATTCCATAAGAACTATGTACAACAATTATAGGAATTAAAAATAATTTCATTTGTCAAGTTTCAGTTCCAAGATTTTTATATTGGACAATGTACTATATTGGTTTGGTGTTACTCCCCATTCCATCATTTTCTTAGTCATGGTTCACTCCCAAAACTGTCATAGTGGATAGTGTCCCATACTGAATTAGGTTTAATAATTAATACAGTATATACTATATCATGATATATTAGTAATCAATCAATTAATTTGAGGTACTTCATGGACACACAAATCATATAATTAAAACCATACTAATGTGTGACACAAGATCATATAAACCTTCATCAATTCATTATAACATAACCAATGAAAGAGAAATGAGTTTTATAAACATTTTATCATCACATAATAATAATATATCCATTAAAATAACATAGAGGGTATAATTAGATATTATCCCTAGTGAACAATAAAAAAACACAAAAAGATATTCATATAGATGAAAAATACCTTTAAAATCGAATTTGAACATTTCTTTGAAAGTAGGTGAAAATATTCTTTTCTTTCGATATATTTAAAACAAAATATTTCCATAATTTTGAGAAAAATATTTTCTTTGAAAAAAACCATTGAAACTTATTAAATAAGATTCAAATTAAAAAATGTCCTTGATTGTGGGAAAATTTATTCATAGTGTAAATGTTTAAACAAATATTCCATTCAATTTTTTTTGAACAATGTCTTAAAAACCAATTTAGAAATCATTGAAAAAACTAATTTATAATTTTTCTAAAATAAATTAAAATATGTTTATAAATTTATTTGAAAAATCATTGGATCATAAAAAAAATTACTCTTGAAAATTGTTTAAAGAACAAGGGCATGGAGGAATTATTTTATCGACCAAAGAAGAAATAAGGTTGGGTTTTCTTAAAAAATCTCAATCATTTTATGCACCAAAGAGAGGATAAAGAAAAGAAAACATGGAAAAAAATTAAAAAACCATATGATGAGAAAATATATGGATTTTAATGTATAAGATCCATATAATTTCTCTTAATGTAAATTAAATATAGAAAATCTCCAAAATAAATGAGATTGTAACATACACACTTACCGCTTTGGTAATATATGAATCAAAACCTTAGGAAGGGGTAAAACATAGTGGGATTTTTAAATTCCTGTAGTTTTCATTAAAATAATCATATAAATAATGGGTAGTATAAAAACTACATAAAAAACAAGTGGTTTACATTTCCTATTTCTCACAAATATAATAGTGAGAAGAGAAACCCTAACCTCGAGTCATGTCTTGCTTTGTAGACATTCAAAAACCATATATAAAAATTAAAATAACCATCTTAATATATATATATATATATTCATATATATAATTCCCTTATAATTTTTAATTATCCTTTTATTAATAATTATTCATTAAAATAATTATTCAGTTGAAAACAAGTCAATTTCCCATGCATATTTCGATTCGATGATTCCATAACATGCATTTTAGTCATGGTATCATCATAGAGAGAATCAAAACAATGTAATAATAATTATGTTTATTCATTATGTAGTCTTTTATAATCATCGATGTAACGCCCCGACCCCAGTTACCCAGTGTCGGTGCATTATTGCGTAACAATGGCATGATCACAAAAGATCAAGTCTTGAAAGACCGATTAGTTTAGTAGCCTTGGAAACACTAGATACATTCATAAATCTTAAATTACATCACAAAGTGAAAAACTAAAATAACATTGTCTCCATTTTCCACACTCATATCCCCTTCAGACTATCCCTGTAGGTCATTCCTATAATACTTCATCACATCCTAGAAAAATTAAAACATTGTAAGGGGTGAGCTCAGATGCTCATTAAGGATAACAATATAGCGGAAGATTTAATAAATAAACATTAAAATTTAAGTCAATGTATAACTAAAACAAAAGCCTTTTAAACTTGAACTTTAGCATAATATGGCAAAAGTAAAATGAAATAATGCCATTTATTTACTCACATGGATATTCTAATAGTCGAATAATCACATGAAATATCAATAGCCACTTTCATAATGATGGAATTCATAATGCCAGACTATCATAACCACGTAGCAAAGGCCTCGTTCCAAGTCTACAATAATATTTTGTCAAGGCCTCGTGCCAAGACACTAGTTTGTATCATGAGACCTACAGATGCATCGAGGAGCTATAGCGGGCTCCACTCGTCACTTATTAAGTCCAATGCATTCCTCATATGAATAGGTTTAAACATATCATAAACCATAACATAATCGTATCACATAAAACATGCATAAAGGAAACATAACATTTCCACATTTAAATAACAAGATATCAATACAACACATTGATATAATAAAAACACTTTCAAAACAATTTTCAATACCAAAATAAAAGAAAAGTAAAACATGGTATTTATTTTTCTTTTAAAAAAAGGTATGGCTTGTAGAGGAAGCCGAAACTCAAATAATGGTCACGGCATCAGAGAAGTCGTTGTTGCTGCATATGTACGACAAAAACATTCCCTTTTTTCATTTAGTAAACACTTCTTATAAAAAAGATTCCTTTTGAATAAATGTAAAAGTCAATGGGGTTTATACACCGTATAAAAGAAGGTTGTGTATAAAACAAAATATGCCTCAATGAAAGGAGATTGAGACGAAGTCCAATACAAAGATCATTTTCTTAAATAAAATAGACCTATTATTTGTATTCACTATAATTACACATAATGAAAATAAAAATACAAGATAGGACATAATAATATCATGACGTAATTTGAAAGTAGGAGATTAACCCAAAGAATTTAAATTTGGTTAAGAAGTTCTCTTACCTCGTGTCTGACTTGACTCGACCATTCTTTAACCTCCTGAATAATAAACTAGAGTTAATTTATAATCGCTTAAGAACCTTTTTCAAGTTTATTATTCCTGTTATATAACTTATTACCATGTTATGAACATTATGTAATTATTTATGTTAATAACGACCGTTTTGTCGATCCTAGGTACTTGAGTCAAAAATAAACTTCTTATAATTACACTTTGTTCATGTGGTAAGATATCCATTATATCCATAATTATATTAATGATTTAGATATAATATACATCATATATATCCAGTATATACATTCATTTATAATATTCCATAACGTTTAGAGGTAATAAATGAAATGTGCCGTTCATGGAGATGGTAAGCCATACGTATGCATGAACGCTACTTTCACTTATATTTTGTATTTAATGAAACAATAATGATATAAAGGTATATTATAATTCCAGTATAATATCATATATAATATCATTTACTCCATCCTTTATACATCCCACATATGGTATTAACGATTCAAATCACTTTGAGGGGGTGGTAGTCCGCACTTCCTAAAATTAAAATATCGTGTTTACCCATAATGGAAGCAAGAAAGGTATGCCATAAAGGAAAAATACAGAACCTTAAGTAAAACATAAACATATTATATATCATATATAAATATAGTGACATACTAATGGCCACCTTTCAGGGTGTTATATGAGTATTGAACAATCATCGTTTCGTGAGGCAGAAATTTGCCATCCATAGAAACAGTATGTTCTTTAACCATTAAATGTATGTGTGTTTAAGTGTATCCAGAATACTTCTTATAACAAAATCCTAGTATATTTAGGATACTGGTGTTGTTACAAAATAAATGAATAAAAAGAGTTTATGGGGCTGGATAAGCAAAATAAAAGAAAATAACATAAGAGAAGACATTACCTTAAAATCGGGTAACTCTTATGATTTGAGCCAAAGGCTTCCTTGGGATGAATTATGCCCAAAGTGAGGCTTCTAGGAGTAATGGAGGGATTTTGGGAGATTATTTGGGCAGAGGTTGGCCAAGACAAAAGGCTTTGAAAGTTTGAGTAAGGTGGTAGTGGTGGGGGCCTTTTATAAGTGGAGAGGAGGGGCACTCTTGGAATGTCATGAAATGTTACTTTATTAAGAAATCATTTTCGGATTCTAAAGGTCCCACAATGATATATTTAGAGATAAGGTGATAAGGGTTCTAAATAACCTCATCCAATAGGTTTTCGACAAGTTTAAGCCTTAGATTTTACATTATCCTTTCATTTTATTTAAATCGTTAATTAATGAGGTAATCGCGGCATCATCATGGTGTCATAAATAATATAATTTATTTATTGTCTAAAAATTATAAAAAAATTATCATTATGTAGGAAATCATTTTAGATTTCTAATTAATATTTATAGTAAAAAATATGACTTGTATAACCCCATTTGTATTTTTTTTAGTCAAACAACTTATGTTTGTGACATTTTTATTTTAACATTAAATAAACGTTATTTATGTCATTTTCCTACCAAAGTGGCTCCATGGGGTCCCCAAGCTGACCCATGTATTGTAATGGTCGTCCATGACTCATCCAATAGGTTTAGGACAAGTGTCAAGGTCATTTCATATTTTTATAATATCATTTTTACCTTAAATATCACTAATTACCTTTAATCACGATTAATTAAACTTAAAAGTTACTATTACCCAAAAAATTATTTTAATCCCATTGAACCACATTTTACTTCCTAAGGAAAACCATGTATGTCGAATTTTTGAAAATAAAATCACAGAAGTGGTAATATTTTATTTAAATGAAAAAATCAGTTATTTAACTACCACTTAGTGGTTTCACTATTCATCAAAAATTGAAGTTTTTCAGTATAGTGCCAAAATTTCACCCTAAGATATAATTGATATTCCAAATTCAGAAATGATGTAAATTTTAAAAAATTCCAAACATATAAGTTGCATTAATTAATTTTATAATTAATTCCCGCTGTCACAACTAATAGCGTGTTTTTAAGAAAAAATATATATCAAAAGATTGACAATTATTTATGTCTAAATTCAAAGTGAAATTAATTATAATGAACACCATTTGATAAAATGGTAAAAATATATTGTAATTATACTTTAAACCCACTTAATAGTATAATTTATCACTATAAATTATTTTGATTAATAAATTTGTTTTATGTATTTTTCATTATTCATAAAAAATGGAAGTTCTCAGAAAATTACCAAAAATTCAACGTAGGATAACTTCGATATTACGAATACAAAAATGCAGTACATTTTGAAATATAAAATTTCTATAATTCTAAAAAGTGGGTATTACTATTCATAATGGATACTTTGATTAGTCGCGGTGTGTTAGAACTCGAAGATGCGTACTATGCAAGATATTGCATTATTGAATGAGAAGCGTATCGTGGAAGCTCGGGGTGTTACATTCTCCCCTCCTTCATTAAATTTCGTCCTCGCAATTTGAAATTTTTCTTTGAAAATAAAAGGTTGAAAATAGAAAATACCTTTGTGGAAAACCCACATCGGAAATAAGGTTAATAAAAATATAACTTTAAAAGAAAGAAATAGAAGTACAAATGTCACATGAGATAGCCCATACTAAGAGTATATGAAAATATGGATATGGAGGAGAAACAAACCATCATGTTCTGATGGAGAGTTGTAGAAAATAGTATTAGGAGAAAGTTTAACTATATGAAAATCACAAACTTGTGATTGGTTAAACAATCATTGATTCCCCAGTAGGAAAAGTAAACCAACAATGTTTTTGTTTTAAGTCACCTTTCATAAATTTGAGGAATCTATTTAAGAGATTTTCTAATAACGTAAGGAAATATACTTACTTGTCATGTAGGCTTTCATTCTTTATTAAATTTTCACCACAAACCCATCTTTCACTCAAAAAGATAATAGAACTCAAAAATATTATATTTATCCAAATTTTATAAGGTTAAACATATTAAAACATACCATTTATATTAGGAAAACTATTTTTTAATAACCAGGGACTTCCTGTAGGCTAGTGGTAGGTAATAAAGTCCTGTCGCACTATGGTTGTGGGTTCGATTCCTGCATCTTTGTCCGACGCAACGGGTTATCCCCCGACCTGCAGGTTGTCCTTTTCCTAAAAATATAGTATTATAATATTCCAAAAGTAATCTTCAGAAATGTTTTAACCTTAAACAATACTATCCAAGGTTCAAATTAATCCATTCCAACCTTTATAGTTATCCAAAATACTTCTATCCAACTCACAGTCCAAATTTTATGACGAAGGTAAACATAATAAAGATCCCTTTTTTTCCATGTAACAACATGTGAACACCTTCATCATGTATTCTTTTAAAACACTACAACATCCTGAATTACCATGATCCTTTATTCCTTATAGAATACCAGATATACTCCTTCTATCCAAAAAGTATACAAATCATCAGTCAGTTTCAAGGAAGTTAAGAATATCCAATATAATTTATCCAAATCAATCATGTCTTATTCCAAAATCACTATCTCGGTATCAGAACCATATTATGGTTTATCTTTCTCCCAACCATATATTTTCCAAATATTTAACCTACTGTGGAGTCACTTTTCATGGTTCCACACAATCTCAAGTCCTTGATGAAATAGTACTGCAATAGAATCCTTATATACTCCATAATTATTATAACCTATACATCATTGATACAACAATCAAATTACAAAATTCTTTAATAAGAACATAAGAACTCTAATCATTCTTCCTCATATGTGGTATTATCATAACTTGATTATTATCCAATAACATCATTTAGGGCACACTCTGATGATTTGGACATTGGTTTGCGTAGTGTCCCCACTCCTTACAGATAAATCATTGTACATTTGAAACCTTTTTCTTACCCATGTAGTCACGCACTTGGTGTCCTTTTTCTCCACACTTATAAAAAACTCTCATTCCCTTCAGGCAAGTTCTAAAGTGTTTCATCCCATAGTTATCACATATTGGAAAATTATTCTTTTCCCACGTCCCTTTTTCCATCATTCTTTCTTCCATCCTTTTCTTCTCTTTCTTCCCTTCAAGGCCATAAGGCTCATAAAATTCGTTACATATCTTATTAACATATGATACTATTTCTTCATATATTGAGAACACATGGGATATTATTTCCCTTCTAAATGTTGGTTTAATACCGTGAAAGATATTATCCTTCTTACGCTTTGGATCATACGTATTGCTGGAGTTCACATTCCTTCCAATGGGCACCATTTCTATATAATGGCATAAACTAGGATAGTTTATGAATTGCAATGAATAATTACAAACTTGTAAAATACTTAATGTAAATTGAACGGTTTATGGATATAATCCATAATCATAAAAATGTTTTCTTTGAGGAAGTATATACTCATAATCCTTCATAGTGGTTTGTAAAGAAAATGTGAATTATCCTAAGCATATCCCCCGGGAGTGTCGTAACCAAGAGTGCAGTAAGGCCCGTTGACGTTCACCAGTTCCCGTTCGAGTCTAGCTCAAAGCGGTGTTTTCGGGTTTTACCCCTAGGTACATCTGTTCCAGAGCCGCCTCTACCTGCTCGTATCCAGACAGGGATGTATTGCTCGGAAAACTCACAAAATCTCTATAATACCAAAATTCTAGGAAGTTATTCTATACTAATCCTCAAAGTCTATCTTCGTCTATGTGCTCTAATCAGAGTTTATCTAAATCTAGCTTCCATGGTTAGTACTAAACTGCCTCTGATACCAATTGTAACGCCCCGACCCCAGTTACCCAGAGTCGGTGCATTATTGCGTAACAATGGCATGATCACAAAAGATCAAGTCTCGAAAGACCTATTAGTTTAGTAGCCTTGGAAACACTAGATACATTTATAAATGTTACATTACATCACAAAGTGAAAAACTACAATAACATAGTCTCCATTTTCCATACTCATATCCCCTTCAGACTATCCCTACAGGTCATTCCTATAATACTTCATCACATCCTGGAAAAAATTAAAACATTCAATGGGGTGAGCTCAGATGCTCAGTAAGGATAACAATATAGCGGAAGATTTCATAAATAAACATTAACATTTAAGGCAATGTATAACTAAAACAAAAGCCTTTTAAACTTGAACTTTAGCATAGTATGGCAAAACTAAAATAAAATAATGCCATTTATTTACTCACATGGATATTCTACTAGTCGAATAATCACATGAAATATCAATAACCACTTTCATAATGATGGAATGCATAATGCCAGACTATCATAACCACGTAGCCAAGGCCTCGTTCCAAGTCTACAATAATATTTTTTCAAGGCCTCGTGCCAAGACACTAGTTTGTCTCATGAGACCTACTGATTCATCGAGGAGCTATAGCGGGCTCCACCCGTCACTTATTTTTTCCAATTCATTCCTCATATGAATAGGTTTAAACATATCATAAACCATAACATAATCGTATCACATAAAACATGCATAAAGGAAACATACCATTTCCACATTTCAAACAAAAGATATCAATACAACACATTGATATAATAAAAACTCTTTCAAAACCATTTTCAATAACAATATAATAGAAAAGTAAAACATGGTATTTATTTTTCTTTAAAAAAAAGGTATGGCTTATAGAGGAAGCCGAAACTCAAATAATTGTCACGGCAGCGAAGAAGTCGTTGTCGCCGCATACGTACAAAAAAATATTCCCTTTTGTCATTTAGTAAACTCTTCGTATAAAAAAGATTCCTTTTGAATAAACGTAAAAGTCAAAGGGGTTTATACACCGTATAAAAGAAGGTTTTGTATAAAACAAAATATGCCTCAATGAAAGGAGATTGAGACGAAGTCCCATAAAAGATCATATTTTAAATAAAATATATATATTATGTATATTCACTATAATTACACATAATTAAAATACAAATACAAGATAGGACATAATAATATCATTACGTAATTTGAAAGTAGGAGATTAACCCAAAGAATTGAAATTGGGTTAAAAAGTTCCCTTACCTCATGTCTGACTTGACTCGACCGTTCTTTAACCTCCTGAATAATAAAGTAGAGTTAATTTATAATTGCATAAGAAACTTTTTAATGTTTATTATTACTTTAATATCACTTATTACCATGTTATGAACATTATGTAATTATTTATGTTAATAACGACCGTTTTGTCGATCCTAGGTACTTGAGTCAAAAATAAACTTCTTATAATTACACTTTGTTCATGTGGTAAGACATAAATTATATCCATAATTATATTCATGATGTAGATATCATATACATAATATATATCCAGTATATAATGCATTTATAATATTCCATTACTTTTAGAGGTAAGAAATGAAATGCACCGTTCATGGAGACGGTAAGCCGTACATACGCTTGAACACTACTTTCATTTCTATTTCGTATTTAATGAAATAATAATGATATAAAGGTATATTATAATTCCAGTATAATATCATATATAATATCATTTACTCCATCCTTTATACATCCCAAATATGGCATTAACGATTCAAATCACTTTGAGGGGGCGGTAGTCTGCACTTCCTAAAATGAAAATATCAGGTTTACCCATAATCGAAACAAGAATGGTATGCCATAAATGAAAAATAAAGAGCCTTAAGTAAAACATAAACATATTATATATCATATAT
Organism: Viscum album; assembly: GCA_963277665.1. Lineage (NCBI taxonomy): Eukaryota > Viridiplantae > Streptophyta > Magnoliopsida > Santalales > Viscaceae > Viscum > Viscum album. Next base: position 2,005,179,338 of record OY728126.1, on the reverse strand, counting down.
AAATAGTGTGACATCTTAATGTCCACCTTTGAAGCTGTTATATGAGTGTTGAACAATAATCGTTTCGTGAGGCAGAAATTCGCTATCCACAGAAATAGTATGTTCTTTAACCATTAGATGTACGTGTTTGTAAGTGTTGCTCGAATAATTCTTATAAAAACATACTAGTATATTTCGGATACTGGTGTTGTTACAAAAGAAATTAATAAAAAGAGTTTAGGGGGGTTGGATAACCAAAATAAAACAAAATAACATAAGAGAAGACATTACCTTAAAATCGGGTAACTCTTTTGATTTGAGCCAAAGGTTTCCTTGGGAAGAATTATGCCCAAAGTGAGGCTTCTAGGATTAAGGGAGGGAAGTTGGGAGAGTATTTGGGCAGAGTTTGGCCGAGCCAAAAGTCTTTGAAACTGCGAGTAAGGTGGTAGTGGTGGGGGCCATTTATAAGTGGAGAGGAGGGGCACTCTTGGAATGTCATGAAATGTTACTTTATTAGGAAATGATTTTCGGATTCTAAAGGTCCCACAATGATATATATCGAGGCTAAGGTGATAAGGGTTCGAAATCTCCTCATCCAATAGGTTTTTGACAAGTGTAAGCCTTATATTTTACATTATCTTTTCATTTTATTTAAATAGTTAATTAATGAGGTAATCACGACATCATTATGGTGTCATAAATAACTTAATTTATTTAATGTATAAAAATTATAAAAAAATTATCATTATATAGGAAATCGTTTTAGATTTCTAATGAATATATATAGTAAAAAATATGACTTGTATAACCCCATTTAAATTTTTTTTAGTAAAACAACTTATGTTTGTGACATTTTTATTTTAACTTTAAATAAACGTTATTTATATCATTTTCCTACCAAAGTGGCTCCATGGGGTCCCCAAGTTGACCCATGTATTGACTTGGTCGGCCATGACTCATACAATAGGTTTAGGACAAGTTTCAAGGTCATTTCTTATATTTATAATATCATTTTTACCTTAAATTTCACTAATTACCTTTAATCGCGATTAATTAAACTTAAAAGTTACTATTCCCCAAAAAAATATTTTAATCCCATTGAACAAAATTTTACTCCCTAATGACAACCATGTATGTCAGATTTTTGAAAATCAAATCACAGAGGTGGTAATATTTCATTTAAATGAAAAAATCAGTTATTTAACTACCACTTAATGGTTTCACTATTCATCAAAATTGAAGTTTTTCAAAATAGTGCCAAAATTTCACCCTAAGATATAATTGATATTCCAAATTAAAAAATGATGTCTATTTTAGAAAATTCCAAACATATATGTTTCATTAATTAATTTTATAATTAATTTTAATTTTCACAACAAATAGCGTGTTTTTAAGAAACAATATATATCAAAAGATTGACAATTGTTTATGTCTAATTTCAAAGTGAAATTAATTATAATGAACACCATTAGATAAAATGGTAAAAATATATTCTAATTATACTTTAAAAACACTCAATAGTATAATTTATCACTATAAATTATTTTGATTAAAAAAGTTGTTTTAAGTATTTTTCAATATTCATAAAAAAATGGATGTTCTCAAAAAATTACAAAAAATTCAACATAGGATAACATCGATATTACGAATACAAAAATGAAGTCCATTTTGAAATATAAAATTTCTATAATTTTAAAAAGTGGGTATTACTATTTATAACAGGTAATTTGATTAGTCGCGGTGTGTTAGAACTCGAAGTGGCGTGCAATGCAAGCTATTGCATTATTGAATTAGAAGCATATCGTGGATGCTCGGGGTGTTACAATCGATATAAGGTGTTAATTAAAAATTAATTACATCACTATCTGGAGGTGATAGTCCTTATGTACACATGAGCATTGATTTCATTTCCCATTGGGGTGGAAATGGGATGAAAATGGGTTTTCCATGAACATAATAAATTTTATGTATATTTAATTTTATTAATTTATTATATTAATATAGTTATATAAGATTTATAGTATGTGTAAGAAGAAATAAACATGAAAACACTTGGTGAAGAGTTATGCATCTACTTTGGAAAAGATCAATTAGATTTCACGTTTTGACTTAAAAGGATGTTATTATGCTAACAAAATAGTTTATAGAATATGGGGATTGAAATTATGTAGATATTTACGTAGGTATTTCATGAATTAAAGTTTCCAATAGGTGTAATGAAGTGGGGAGAGGAGGCACCATTTTATTAGTGAGGTGGGTGGATAACTTGTAAATACTTGTAAAATTAACATATAATTTGTTTTTAAATAATTTTAAATTGATAAGAAGTTACATATATTCTAATATAATGAGTATAAGATCTAAATATAATCAACCAATCAATTTTATATAAGTTTAGGTGATATTTTTAAACCTTATAATTCGGTTTAACCCCCATGTAATTGTGTTAAACATTAAATATTATGACCCATTTTTTACTATCTAAGTGTCATGAGCATAATATTAATAATCAAAAGTGGAACATAAAATAAAAATGAATGATATTCTTGAAATAATTCACCAAACATGATTCATGTTTATATTTTTATAATTTTATAATGATTTTAAAAAAAATTAAATATTAAATACCATTTAAGGTAATTTTCAGGACTATTCATATATATTGACTTTAAGGGAATAAATATAATAATTTAAATTTAATATAAAATGTTTAAAAATTACATATAAATTATTATTATTCACGAAATTTTCGGGAAAACACAATTCATCCAAAATACAATACTTTTAATGTTATTAAAATCATATATTCAATTTTTCTACTCCTTGCATAAGCACTGCATCAACGTTGCGTAAACATTCAATGAAATTATAGAATATATTAAAAAAATAGGAAATAAAAATTATTATTATTTAAAATAACTATGTATAATAATTAATTTATTCTTTTTATCCCTATGATAACATTTTAGAGATATTAAAATAGAGAGTGTCATTTTTGTAATCTTTCTTCACTTAAAATAATATAAATGTCATAATTAAATTAAAGTGTACAAAAATTAAATATTTTAGAATTTAGGTAGGTTATTGTCTAATTAGAATCATTTAAGGAAATAATGGACAGTTTCAGACTAATTCTGAGACATTGTCCTATAGTTTTAACCATAATTATCTGATTTTCCAGTTTTAATGGTGATAAAATTTTACTATGTCCAATATTCATTATGACTAAAAAATTAAATTGAAATATTTATAAAATTTTAAAGACTAATTAAATATATTAAATTCATTTTTTTAGATTCAATTATCATAAGTTTCAGAAATAAATTTTAATATAAGTGTGCAAAAGGCAAAGAAAAACAATTTTTTTGAAAAAAAATGTATATTTATTCATAAAAATGATTTTATTCCAAATAAAGTGAAATTATGGTTACTATGTAATTAATTAAATAATATTTAATAAATGATCTATTATTTTAGATTAAAAATAAATACAAAATATAATTATGCTGTGAAATTAATTTATTTAAGGAAAATAAATGACATTTTTATAAAATTAGAAAAATTTAATTATGTATTAAAAAATCAATATTTTATTAAAAATTTCATGAATTAATCCTAAAAATATTATGGTATGATTATTAAAATGAATATTTAATGTTTACTATATTCATTTTTTAAAAGTGAAAAAAATAATTATAAAATCTACCTAAAAATGTAATAAAACGCATTTTTGAAGATAATGTATTTTTAATGAATAAAATGATTTTATTATCATCAATCTTATAATAAACATAATTAATTTACTGTTTGTTATTCATTAAATAGGATTGATAATAAACTAATTTTTTAGAACCATTTATAAATATAGATTAATTAAATATATTAATTTTAAATTACATTTCACAAAAATAAATAATTTTATGAAAAATATATATTTTACCTTAAGAATATTTTATATTCATTTTGAACCAATTAATAATCAATTTATTTTTTATTTTTTATTTTATTAAGAAATTAAACATATTTCACAATATATAAATTCATATTCATACATGTAAAACCAATAGCTAAGTCATAATAATCAAAATTAAATAATAATATTTATGCAGTACATCGTGGTTTGTTTAAGCTCAGTGTTTCATATAAAACTCACTATAAAATATATTATTTAAATAAAATAAATTCTAAAATCACGGGGTGTTACATTGAGATCCTAGAGAGTGTGGATCACCACAACACATAATATCAGCCACATCCCTTAGTCCACAAAGAAGATCAAACACATCAACAATACTTCAAATCCCTGGGATATATCAATTGGAGTGAAATAAACAACCAAAAGTCCTACCAAATCCCCAATACTATAATAAAATGATATGAACAAGTTATAATAACTCTATTCAATACATGATAACCTGTGAATGTCCTAGTAATCCTGCAAAACTAGGCATGCTGACAATCCATCCTAAGACCACAAAGCTACTTTGGGCACTTAATTTATCTCACGGGCATGAAAACCCACATTCCACCCTCTTAGAGTTCTTAACATCAACAAATAGTAAACCCATATTAAGTAAATAAATCTAAAATGGGTGGGGGTGGGGATCACTCATCTTGGTCTCCCATTAGCTCCATAAGACCCATATAAGGATATATCATCATCCCAAATTCCAATGATGTCTAGACCTTATTCTCAGATAATATCATCTAGTATTCAAATTGTTCACTCTAACAATTCATCTATATGAGGATGGTACGACGTTTTCAATATTAGCTGAGTCCATAGAAATATCTTTAATCTATTCCGAAAGTGAGACATGAAGCATGAATCCCTATCTGAATCAATTCCAATGGTAACTCCATGAGGTTAACCATATTGATCATTTCTATTGGTAATACCTATTTAACTATGGAGTTATAATTTAGTAGGATTCACAAAAAGGTTCATGTTGTTTACTTGGGTAGTAACATTTATCCCTTTTAACCCTTTAAATTTATCGGGTGTTACAATGGTATAAGAGGAGCAACCAATCCTAATGTGTAGTGGAACTTCCTAGGATGATATTTATAGTCCACAATAAGGATGTTTTTATCAAAGGGGGGGGGGGTGGTGGTAAATGTGACACCCTAAGAAGTTAAGGGGTCGAAAAGGCTAAATATTACTACCCATGTGAACAAGGCAAGCCTTTCTTTTCGAGAGGGTACTTGAGTAAAATCCACAAATAAAGAGTTTTTTATTGGGGTAGTGATTAGAATTGTTGAAATACTATGAATTTTACTAGGGTTTTTATGAGTGGGGATAAATGAAAATAGAAATAACATATTTAGTCCTATGGGTTAATCATTAGTTTTATGATTCATTCAGACACATGGGTGATCCCCAGCAAGGGACCATGTATCTATAGATAAAATGTTGGTTCCTGGTAGACCAGGACCCCAAACCATGTTAAGGGTGGATTATTTTGATGTATGTGATGACTATATATTAAAAAAACATTCTATTATAATGTCAAATTTATCATTTATTAACAATTGTTCATTAAAATCAGCATTCACGAGTTTACAATTTTATTCCCATGCATGTTCTGGTTCAGTGGTTTAAGTCCTTACACTTTTTTAATATTATCATTATCTCTATATTATGAATCATTTTATAAGTATAATATTTATTTATGGTATAAAATATTATAACCTTTCATATAATTTGGGGATGAAAAATTAATTACATCACTTCGTAAAGATGATCTTAAAGATGTAAACACATGTAATATTTTTATTTTCCAATGAATTGTTATAACGAAATTTAAATGATAATATATCATTATAGAATAGTAATAATACCATAAATTAGATATATATTAATTAAATGTATCCTTATGAACATCCATGTAAATAGGAAATGAAAAATTAATCATGTCACTTTGTGATGGTGGAAGTCTATATATATGAACATATGACATTATCCTTTCTCGTAGGATGTAAAATAAGTAGAAAATAGACATAACATTAAAAAATAGATTCTTATAGTAAATATATTGATACCAACATGTTAATATTGGTATAGAACATTGTAGGAGGTCTAAAAGATATAAATATGAAAAATATTGGCAAGAACACATACCTCTTCTTTGGGTATCCTCCCCTGAAAAACAACATAAGCATTGTTGGATGGATATTTAGGGACGAGAAGAACCTCATGGTCATAAACAAATATGTTTTAATAGTATTGTTTCATATCTTTTTCAATATAAAAGGCTCTATAGGTGTGGATATGTGATAAGAGGTGGTTCCCATTTATAAGATAAGTGGGTGGAAAACTAAAAAACATTAAGAAAATTAAAATATAATAATATCACTATCATTTGAAAATTTCTCAAAATTTACAGATATTCATAGGTAATAAGGGTATGTTTGAAAATAAATTAAAAAATAAAATTAAATAAACCATTGTGTGATATTTTAAATCATATCTCTTAGACTAACCACACATTTTTACCCTTTAAACCTTTACTTTGATAACAAGATTTTTACCATGGTTACTATTCATTATAACGAATAACTAAGTTCAACATATACCATAATATTATTTATTATAAATAAAATTATAAAAATAATTCTATAAGATTCAATTCCTCAATCTGGTGCAATGCAATTCTAATATCCATGTCGAAAGTGGTTAAGATCCATTTTTACTGGAAAAGTATTTTTAACCATAAAAAGGATTTTATTCTAATTATTTTTCCTGTAAAAACCATCAATTAAATGTTAAATTATTTTATTGAATACACAATATAAAAACTAAATTAAAAACATTAATAAATATAAATTAATTTTATTTACTAATGTAAAACATCATTGTGTACATGAAAATATTTTCCTGAAATATACTTCTTTTTTACATTAAAATTATTTTATCTTCACTTATAAAAAAATTAAAAATCAATATTTAAATGATAATAATATTTTTCAAATTCAATAAAAATATTCTCATCATAATCCTAGTGCATTAATGATCAATATGAGTCATATAATTTTTTGTAATAATTTTGAAAACATGATCTTTTAACTTAAAATGATATTATTTTCAACATTTAAAACTATGTACTTATTTCATATGAATTAATAGATAATTTTTCATTAAGAAAAGTTACTATAAATATTTTTTCGTTGTTTATTTTTTCATATTCATACATGTTAATCATTTGTTTAACTGATAATAGTAACATTTAATAATAATATTTTGATAATAGACCACAGATCTCTTGAACTCAATGTAGTGTGTAAAGAAATATATAAAACTGATTAAATTTATTTAAAGAGAAATATAACATAAAATTTTGGGATGTAAAATTTCACCTCCCTATGATAGTTTTTACAAAAAAAATTGATACTTTAATACAAAAAAAAGATAAGTTTTCCTTATCAAATCCTCCAATTCCCACACAACTTTTTAAAATGTATGTTTTTTCCATACAAATTTGACCTGATGAGTGGACTTGTTCTAATTCACTTTCCCTATTTGAATATAGAATCTCCCCTAACATTTTCTTATAAGGAAGATCGTTCTATAGTATTAAAAACTATTAGTTTTATACTTGTGAAGTATTAGGTATGTACTAACTTGAAGGAGATACATGGAACACATCGCACACTTTATAGTGGGATGAAGTGTCATGTGATAAGCTATTATCCCTAGATGATCAAGAATATCATCTGGGCTAATATATAGGGGGATTATCTTTATATTATTTCTAAATTTCATAAAATTCTTACAACTATATATTTCATGGTATACCTTATCACCAAATTTGAACTCTATATCTCACTGATAATTATCAATATAACTTTTATATGAAATTTGACATACCTTGATATGCTATTGAATAACACTATCATTTTCTACCACATGCTCATCTAGTTCAGGTCCCAATAAGTTTTTTTCCCCAAATTCATCCCAATATATGGGATGTCTACAATTCGTTCTATATATGAATTCATAAGGATCAATTTAAATTAGTGATTGAAATCTATTGTGGTAAGAAAATTCAACCAGAAGAAGGTTTTGATACTAAACTCCTTTAAATTCATTATTTCATGCTCTAAACATGTCTTCTAGGATTTTAGTATTCCTATTAGATTGAAAATCTATTTGAAGTTGATATTTATTATTAAACATAAACTCTATATTCAAATATTTCTAAATACTTCTCTAGAAATTTGAGGTCATCATCAGATCCTAGTCAAATACAATAGAATGACATTCTCCATACAATATTACCACTTACTTAATTTATACCATATAAATATAATAAGGAGAAAAAACCTTTTCTGATTGCAATTAAATGTTCTAACGTTGTTTGATATTCAAATAGATCCCAAATAATATTATGGATTTTAGATATTTTTTTGAGTTTGATCTTGAAATCCATGGTTATGTATCCCCATTTCCATTTTGGTATAAGTAATGGTTGTAAAATCTCCCAAAATTTTTGTCTTTTAACCTTAACATACTAGAATACTCTGAGTCAAGACATATACTATAAAATATATATTTCTACATTGTCCCACCAAAAATTCTCAATATTATCTATATACATATTCATACTTCTAGTATGAAAAGAGACTGATAAACTATTAGCATCATCTAATCACTATTTCTTCAAATCAAGTATTGAAAGGAAACATTCTGAATTCCTAAAACTATTCATTTTTTAATTATCATGGTTGATCTTAGAATTATTCCCCACCCTCTTCTTCATTTATACATTCCCCAATTTTGACCTCTTTAATACTTGAATGGATAGGTGTTTTAACACTCATTTGAGAAAGATATTATATATCCACCTTTATCATGATTTCAAGATCCATATTCTACAAATCCATATTTATTAGATCTCTTTAAATCCTTATTATATAAAAATATGCTCGATACTTCTGTTTTATAGCATCAACAACCATATTCAAATTCCCAAGATGGTAGTGTATTGTACCGTCATAATCATTAATCAACTATAACCATATCCTTTGGTGCATATTTAACTCTTTCTATATTAATTTACACTTTGAGATTTTATAATAAGTATACATATCTTTCCTTTAAACCTAAAGAAAATGCCTCTACATTTTTAATGCTAGGTATCTCTCAAACCATTTGAGATAATCGCCTCTTATTATTATGTATTAGAACCCCATAAAATGGAACTAGTTTACATTTAAAATCCATGTTCATCTATGCAAATATAGATGATCATATGTTGATTTGGAATATAAAATTTGACTTCCCGTACTCATAAATTAGTAGAGGAAATTTTTATATAAATCCAATCCATGACCAACATCACATCAAATTATACTATTGGGATGATAAAAATATTGAAATATTAATCTTCCCATAACCTTATATGATAGTGGATCAAAAGAATTACGAAAAAATTATCACACCACTAAATGTTTTTTATTTAAAATTCAATAATCATCTGAGAAGTGATTTAATGTTCTTATCAATCAGTCTCTATATAAAGGAATTTGTTAAACATGAAAGAATAAAACAATTTATATTCTTGATTGGATGATCACTAAATCATACACCACTTTATTTTTAGGACCCACATTAGTAGTTATGATTTCATTGTCTATTCTTCAATCCATTAGTCTTTGTATTTTCTAATTCCAATCATTCTTTTTATACCTATGATTATGGAATTTACCTAGATAGTGAATTTTTTCCCCCATTAATGATATTGAACTATTAATGATACCCTATAATGAACACCCTTTCCCATCATTACATCAAAATGAATATTTATTTTCCAGTGAAAATTTTATAATTTTCTCTACTCTTCTACACATAAAACATCTTCTAGTTTAATTGAGATATTTTCATGGGTTATTCTTTCTATATATTCCACTTTTAATAAATTTAATATTCTTTTATATATGGTCTTTATTACCATAAATTTTTTAAAATTCATTTTTATTTTTTTTAATTTCAAATGGGTTCATGTTTTTAGTCATAATTAGAAATTGTTGACTAGGAATAACCAAAATACTTTTCATCCAAGCTCAAATTCCTTTTTTCTTGTCATAAGTATAGTTATTTCATAATTTATCACATTCTTTTTTCATTGTATTTCTCCTAGTTTTATATATTGACTAAAACAAAAAACATATTTTTGAGTATCAATCAACATTAATCAGAGTAAGAAATCAATTGATAATGAAAAAAATTATATGGTATCCTAAATTATGTAACTTTATCATCAATCTATGAAGCTTTTAGTTCATGATATATCACTTTTATTTCATCATATATTGTTATATATTGTATATACTTATTTTTATAATGGTTTATAAATAGAAAAATAATTAACAAAATTATATCCCTAGGTAGTGTAAAACTATGCGTGTAGTTAGACCACTTTTTTCATGAAGAAGGTGAATATAAAGTTAATAGCCAAACAATAATTTTTAAAGCTATTATCCATTATTAATTTTTTATATATCTTGAAACTAAAATTCTGTAACCAAACATGTATTTTGTGGCTAATAAACTACAAATTATATATCTTACCAAAATATGAGGATGTTTTCATATAAATAGAATTAACCCTAGGGTTTTCACTAAAGTTTATTATAATAAAAATATATAAAAGTAATTGAAACCTATTCTAATACTGATAGATTTAAACCAATATTTTCATACATAAATATTAAATAATTTTACAAAAATGTTCTATAAAAATAAAAATAATAAATACTCAAAAACCATAATGGTTTTGTCTCCTTAAATACATGATACAAAATTAAATTATTTCGTTAATGATAAGAAATATATTACATTAATTTATTCTCATATATAACCCTCCTTAGACATACCCTACCTAATACCATTATTTATAACACGGGAAAATGGAAACATATTGATGGGTGAGCTCAGATTTCTCATGAGGGTAAACATTAGAGATATTAATCAATGATCATAAGTGGGAATAAGAAAAGCATTAGGTCTTGAAAACATGATTATAACTTTAAAAAGTAATACCTAATTAGGTAAATATCATTAATCACGATTCAGGGAATACATCTTTTTCATAAAAAAATACATAGGTCATAATAGTGTGAAATTATCAATAATCAAGCATGACCCATGAGAATATATCTAAGCACAATACATATATTCGGGGCATATAGCCAAAACTACGAAATCATTTACATAGTCAAGGTTCACTTCCTAGAATATCATTGTTGACAGAGTCCCATTGTAGATTTGGTTCACTCACCATTCCTTTATTTCCTTAGTCATGGTTCACTCCCAAGACTCTCATAGTGTATAGATTCACTTTCTGAATTGGGTTCAATCCCCATTCCAGCCCATATTATCTCAAGAGATATCAATATTTACCAAATGCGTTGAAGTGGTATATAATTCTAAGAGCACCCCTATGTTAATGAAAAGTATAAATAGAGTTTCCTAAAGATCATAAAAACATTCATGAATTGATTATATCATAATACATTGAAAAGAAATAGGTTTCTTAAAGATCTCATAATAACCTAATGAGACTTTAGATAGAAAAATGTTTTATAAAAAAAATTCCTAAAATATAATCAGAATAACCCATCCAGTGAAAGGAAGTGGATAATATCACATGAAAATATCTCCAGCGAAGTATAAAAATCTATAATCTATTTTTACAAATATAAAAATATCTGGAAAAGAGAATTTAAAACTTCTTTGAAAATAGAGAAAATATTATTTTATTTTAGTAATTTCAAAAAATAAAAATCCCCAGAATATTAATAAAAAAATTATCAACGAAAACAAAAATATAAAGTTATAAATTTATCTTGGAATAAAATAATGATCATGGTGGTGTGAAATTTCATTCATGTTGTATACAATAAAAGATAAAATCAGTTTCACAAATTTGTAAAAATTCAAAAGTGAGTTTTATGTACACAAATTGAAATTATTCTTTTCAATAACTTGAAAATAAAATCAATGTTAAAAAATAACATATTTCTCAAACAATATCTCTATATAAAAACATTCATAAAACATTTTTAAGAACATAAATATGGAAGACAATGTTCGTCTACCACTGAATAAATAAGGTCCACATTTCTTTAAAAAAATTGATCTTTATAAGTACCAAATAGAGGATAATGAAATGAAAACATGAAAACCTAAAAAATAAAAACATTATAAGAAAATATATCGTGTTTAAGAGATAAATAGAATATAATTCCCCCAATGGATATTCAACCATAAACAATCCTGATTAAAAATGAAATTCCAACATAAACCCTTAAACCATATACTAAAAATTTTCACAGACACTTTTAATTTGTAATATAATAATTTTTTTATTATAAATCTAAAAGAAGACCATATTAATAACATTATAATAATAAAACATTCCCATATAATTCCCAATTAGTAAATTATTAACAATTATTCATTAAAATTGACATTATGGTGTTTCCTATTCTGTTTCCCATGATTATTATGGTTTGATGGTTCTATAACATAATCTTTTACTATGGTTTCAGAAATAAAGTTTTATATATAATATTTTTTCATGATATAATATTTAATAACCATTTATATAAGGCAGTGATGATAAATTAATGGCATCGCTTCGTAGAGATAGTAGTCTGTACGCACACATGAGTAATGTTATTGTTTTCCCATTAATAGAAATAAAGAAAAGAAAATAATAATATATCATTAATGAATAATTATTATAACTTAAATATAATTTTTTCTATATAGATACAATCTTATTATTATCAATTTAATGAAAAATTGAAAATGATTTACATCATTTCATGGAGCTTGTAGTGCACATGTGGGCACAAATGACATTATCATTTCTCATAAGCTTGAAAAAAGGTTGAAAATAGTTACACCATTAACATAACAAAATTTATTATAATAAATATTATTATTAAATCATGTTAATACGGTTATTGAAAATATTTACGCGGTTTAAAAATAAAGAAACATGAAAAAAAATCAGCAAGAATATATACTTATTCTTCCAGTATCCTCCTTTTAAAAGAACATTAACTATTCATGGATGTGTCTTTTTAGATGAACATGACCTCAAGGTTATCTGTAAGTATGTTAGGATAATATTTTAGAAAATTTTTGTTGAGATAATGGGATAAATTTGTGTTTATAAGTGAGAAGAGTAAGTTCCCTTTTATAAGTGAGGTGGGTGGAAAAATTGTAAATATTAAGAACATTAAAATTTAAAATGCCACTCTTATGGAATAGTGATTAAAAATTTAAAAATATTTAGAAATAATAATTTTATGTTTGAAATAAAATCCAAAATCAAATTAAATAAAGTTTTTCAGGATATTTTAAGGCTTATATCTTAAGTTGACCCCATCTTTTAACCCTTTTAACCCATAAATTGGTAACAAGCTTTTTTACTATGGTTTTTATACCTTATGAGAAAATATTAAGATGAAATTATAAAATAATGTTAATTATAATGATTCAATATATGGAGTACATTTTATAAGATTGAATTTTTAGAAGTGGTGGAAATTCAATCTAGCATCTGTGCATAAAATATGCGACAAATGTTATTAGAGGAAAAGTATTTTTTATGAACACAAATATTATTCTCATTATTTTTGTTATAATAAATATTATATGAATTTTAATAGAATTTATTTAATACAAGACAGAAAATAAATTAATATAACTAATAAATAGTGATTAATTAAATTTACTTTGATAAAAATGTATTATACACATAAAAATAGTTTTCTAAAAAAAGTTCATTTTAGCATTAAATGATTTAGATTCACTTTTATGCAATTAATAATACATCTATGAGTGATTATTTATATATTAAAATTAAATATCAATATATTTAATCAAAATTATTTTTTATTGGTGATCAAGATACATAATATTGAAAAATAAAATACATAGAAAATAATTATCTTTTAACATTAAATTATATAATTTTTAACATTTAAAACTGAGCACTTATTTACTATCAATTTCTCAATAATTGTAAATTAAGAAAAAACTTACATATATATAGTCTTAATAATTTATTCAGTCCTATTAATACCCTATAATCCAATATTTAGGTGATAACAAACACATTTAATGATAATATTTCAATAATATGTTGTGGTTCATTTAATATTTTTGTTGCATATAAAGAAAGCTATCAAACACATCAAATTTATTAAAATATAAATATATTACAAATCTTGGGGTGTTGCAGCATTGAACAACACCTTATCCCAATTGTATTTTCAAATTCATAGTAAGTAATTTTCCTCACCCTCTTTATCTTCCTCACTAACCTTGATGATGACCACCTCCATGTCCCCCCTTAGTCCTATGTCCCTAAGGATATGTAACATCATGGGGTGATCCCTTGATTTATACAATCCTCTAAACTTCTAAAAAACCAAAAAAGTCTATAATGTATTCTTATATGACATTTATGGAATGTAATACAATGATTTTCACTAATGTGATTTGGTTTCCATCAAATAACTTGTAAGGGTGCTCAGATATGAAAACTACCAAATCACATGGTCCCCATAAGAAAAAAACAACACTATATTTCAAAATATAGGTCTCGTAATTCAAATATATAATGAAATAAAAAGATCATACTAGATATTTATATTCTTCCAATTAAAACCTTGTCAGAAAAGGATAAATAAATCCCTTATTATCAAGATTTACTCCTCATGGAGTTCTGATGAATTCTCAAAAAATGTTATATTTTTTAATCTATCATCTTCTGTATCACCATATCCTTTACTAAAACCATGATATATGTATTTAATATATGTAGTGTGACCTAGTACTGAATCATTTGATGTAATAACTAATTATTATGTCATTCAATATCATCATCTATTCGAAAAATTGCTGATTATAATGAAAAAAATTTATGAACTCAAATCAAATATCTTTTAAACATAGATTTCCTACCATAGGGTGGGAATTTTTTCTCTATATCCTCTTTATCTGTTAATAAGATATTACAAACCTAAAATTACTTAAAAAATTATTTTCCTGGTTCCTTTGACTCCATATGATCTCTGATAATTATAGTGTACCCGTAATGAGATGTACCTATCAAAATACTAACCACCCAAGAAATCCAATTCTCTTCCCACACACCTATTAAAAAATGAAATATATAGATCCTACATACACCAATCTATCTCTTAATTTAAGATATTCCCATTATAATTTGAAAATATTTGGTGAAAAAAATCAGGTAGGGTCTTCTTTTAGGAACCTTCTTCCAATATATCAACCCTTATCTGGTCAACTAGAGAAACCTATTGATCCTCCTCAACCTAAACCACACAGAATAAATTCACAGAAAATATATCTATAGTACCAATGTAAAATCCTAATATTGGGAACTTGTATTTTATTTGATGATCATTTAATTAAATTCTTTTTAAAAATTCTTTATAGTCAAACCAAATTAAAATACAAGTACAATCATCATGATGCATGTACCACACCAATGTATCTACCTTGAAATCATCATGATATTTCTTAAACACATTCAAAAGAATATAATGTCAATGTGATATATAGTTGGGGACATTCTATATCATTGATAGTCACATTGGCTTACATCACATGTTATGTTTCAGTAAACTGTTTTCCTACGCACCCAATACAATCCTCAGTACTTCCCATATTCAAAATCAATCCTAACTCTCACCATATCTCTGATAACTCTCTATTATAACCCCCATTGGAACCCTTATTGGGATTTCAGTAAAGGAAACATGATATTTGAATTTTACCATTAATTATCCATAATATAGCGACTATCACCAAGGGTATAAAACTCAAAAATATATGAGGAATTCCCTCATAAATTCTCAGAATAATATGATAATCTTAATTAACTATATATAATATAAAAAATAACCAATCTCAAAACGAATTTAATGGAATATATAAATAATTCTCTAAAATAAATACCCAAAGTAGACACCTTATATGGCATTGACATCATGAACACTAGATATCTCTATATCATGATCTATTAAGGTCTAACTTGATCATTAAATCTATCCTAAAAAATAAAATAATAGTTTGTAAAATAAATGGGTGAGTATACAAGTATACTCAATAGGATCCTTCCTAAAATCACTCATAAAAATGTTAAATAAGTATACTAATTCCACGGTGAGAAAATAGTGAAACAAAGTCAATACCTATACCCATCCATTTAGTACCTATCATCACTATGGTGCACTATTAAATTCTACACACAATTATAATAACCTAGTAACAACAATATATATATATAAATATATATCAAAAAAGTATTTATGGCCACTTTACCACAGAACATGTGACACTGATTCCCTGAAGGTGTATGTACTGGTTAAACCATCCCTTCCCTGTCTACACAACCACATATTAATACCATTTTGTAACTAATACATCATAAACATATGCATAAACCGCATACAACTTCCAAATACCACACCACTACCACATTCTGACCAAGACAAATAATGAAGTAAATTAACATGTATCCCATCTCACCATATATGTCTCAGGTGAATCACCACACCACTTATGTAACGACCTGAACTTTTGTAAAATATTTGTTTTATAAATTTGAGTGTTATTTTATTTTATACTCCACAAAACTATATACTTTAATTAATGAATTGATTATAATTAAAATGAAACTGTTGGGTTTCTACATTTATATGACCGTTGGTTAATATGACCATTGAAACTAAACTCTTAACGTTACGATTATTATTTATAAATATATGTGACATTGGTTAATTAATAAAGAAAGAAGGGTCGATGGCCTCATCCAGTAGACTCAAGCCAATTGAAGCCAATCTGTCATAACTTGGGAAGGAGGTTGCATCACTAGGCTTTTCTCTAGACCAAGCCCAAGCTGGGGCTTCAACATGAGAAGCTTGAACAGAATCACCTAAGGGAGAAGTTCAAGATGATAAAAATCACTACTCTGTTAATGTTTTCTGATTCGCCCCAAGATTCTATCACCATATCACACCTTAAAAATAGGTCTTAAGCAAGTGTTATAAGGGGCAATGTAACAAGACCTCAGTTACTTTGTGTAATCCTTTTGTATAAATAAAAATGTTATTTCATCATTCCTGCTTTTTTAATAGCTTTTCTTAATAAACTATACATTTAATTAAGATAAATTTGATAAATTTATTTTACAAGTAAAAATTGTACTTTTCAAATATTTCTCACACATAGAGAATTATTATTATGAAATAAACATCATTTTTTAATTAGAAATGTGAAAATTAACAATGGCTGATTTTTTAGAAATTTTTTAAGAAGTTTCCATTTGATGAATAGGGTTTTTTGATGAATATTATTTGATAAATAGTCTTTTTTTATGAATTGTATAAAAATATTTTATTATTAAATAACTTTTTTTGGGAAATTATTTTAAAAAATCCGCCATACATGGTTGTAATCAGGGTGAAAAATGTGGTTAAATAAGATCAAAATAATTTTTTTGGTGAATATTAACATACCCTTATTAATAGTACTAAATAGTAGGAATAGTAAATCAGGAAAAAAATATAAAACTCACCCATGAATATATAAATACAATTTAGACATATCAAAAGTGAAAAAATGATCATAGTATATGTTTTGGTATTATTGTATGTCATAAATATTTTATTTATAATTTTATAATAAATTTATTTATTTAAAATTAAAATTTATTTTCATAAAATATAATCTTAAATTGTTACTTTTTTTCTTTTGGTTATACGATAATTTAATGGGACCTTGATTAATTTTTCAAGGTGTTACAAAACAAGTTATATATTTAGAGTTGTTTTTTTGAATAAATAATGATTTTATTTAAAAATTAAATTACAAATATTTAAAAAATTGTTTTCATAAAATGGGGTTCATTTTTTACTTCAGAGCATCGATATTATGTTAGGCTGAATTTGTGAGATTTTTATAAAAATATTTGGTGAATAGTGAAAATACAGTTTTAAGTTTTAGTGTGTTTAAGGACATCATTAATGATATAATCATGTTGTAATAATTCTAGTCTACTTTTGAATACTAATAAATGTTATGACGTGTCTCAAGTGGCCAATACCATGGGAAAGCCCATGGTTTTGCAAATAGCACCGATGAGGTGTCCCTTTGAAATGAATAAAATATTCCCTCACTTTTTCTAAAAACACCAAGACATTAACTCATTACTTTCATTCCAAAATACTCCTCAACTAATATTTGGTATTTTTACTTCACAAGGAGTCCTCCCAAGGTGCCCTCATGCCCCGAAAGTCCAAAACATTGAGTTTTTTAAGTCACTCTTCAATGTAACGGAACCTTTCACCCTCGTCTTTTAAGCCATGACTTCCTTTATGTTATGTCTTTTAGTTTCCATATTTTTATATTGGGGTATGTTCTTCTATTTACTTATTTCTATAAATTATATTTCTAATTGATTATACACCATTTCCTCTCTCATCAACTGATTTCTTGATTTTTTTTGTGATGTCGTTAGGCTGCGGAATTTTTTGTAAAACAAATCTCATCTTCTCGTTTCTTTCATGTTTTTTTTCATGTGGTATGTCATTAAAACATCGATACCATGATCTTATTTAAATTTTATTCTGACCCTATATAGTATTATGAGTTATTTTTGTGTGGTTGACCCTTGCCCCCTCTCTTTTTTAATGTTTTCTAAAACCATGTTTTCTAGTCGTTATGCTGTAGATTTTTCGTCTCAAAATCACTCTCTTTTTTCTCATGAAATTCTATTTTTTTATTTATGTGAATAACCAAATATATTTTTATTTCTAGAGGTATAAATAAATACATAAAATTTATCTATTTGATTCTAGATTTTATATATATAAAACCTTCATTCTGTTTCTATGGGTTATAAATGACATAACGATCTCATTTTTAAGCACTTCTAAAACGTCACAATTTTTAAATAAAACCCATTTATTTTATTCTCTATGGATTATTTGTGAAATATTTGATTATGATCGATGTGTATAACATAAAAATAAATACTTATTAAGGTTTTTCCCTAGTTTTTCTCTAATGCATTGGGTAAATAATTTAATCTCTAGAAATGAGAAGTTTCACGATACCTTGGTGAATAACCATGGTATTTTTTATGACACATTGGGGATGAAATTTTGTGTCATGTTCATAAATGAAAAAATTTATTACTGTAGCCACAATTTTAAGTTATGTTTCAAGTTATTATTGAAATTATATACATGTTTATCATTAATTATGATATCCCTCATGTTCTTATTGATATCGCTCAAGATCACATGTAAACTATTTCACTTGGTTTCCTTACTGGGCCTTCTTCTCACCGTTTTCATTGATGTATGTCTCCAGGTTATGAGTTGTAGTAATTATACTTAGGATGAACCTATGGTGAATCCTTGCATGTGTTCTAGAATTTTTTTTAACATTTAGTGTATTTTGTTCCTGATTTCCAAGACATTAGACTTTAAAGATCCTCTTTTTGTAAAATACAATGAAATGTTATGTAATAAATAGGTGGGATGCCATAGTTGGTATCAAAGTATAGTTTAATTATTTATAGAAATTAGGCTATGATCATTTTAGGAAGAACCTTACAAAAAAATTTAAATATAAGAAAACTTCTTGGTATTTTTTAAATTATTAATTAATTGGATTTCAAACAAATAACTTCATGTTTGGATAAGAACAAGTGGATATGGATCTAGCACATATGTACCTAGGAGTGAAAAATCTGACGAGGTGTTTTGGGCGTAACCTAAGGTATTCTGGTACATGGCAATGGGCCTTGCAACACTCCTTGTTTGACACACCCATGGGAATTTATTGATCAATCAAAAGCTTTTTATGAATCATTATGAAAGATTTATAGAGAAAAGTAATTGTTTAAGCCTGATGTTTTAAGACATAAAAGTCCATTTTTTTTAAAGATTCATAAATGAAATAAGATTCTCACCATGGTTTTATTCTTGTAGATAATGGTGGGAAATATGAGGAACCATTAAAATGGTGACTGAAATAGACCATGTGTTGATGACCCTATGATGGAAACCAGAATTGAATCTTTCATGAGAATGATGAGCCCACATACCCAAGTTATGGGAAATAACTTGAATCAAGCTGAGAGGCTGCTCTCACCGCAAATGGAACAACATTATATTGAGTCTCTTATTCATCAACGACCACCAACCTTCTATGGATCGATCGAACCATTGATTACTGAATAGTTGATCAGCTATATAGAGAAGATCTTTTCTGTGCTCCACTGTTTAGAGCAAGAAAAGGTCACCCTGGATGTCTATCGCTTAGAGGTAGTAGCTGATAAATAGTGGGAACTAATTAAAAACACTAGAATAAGAGTTTAGGTTGAAGCTATTGAGTGGGAATAGTTCAGAGGAATCTTATTCAATAAGTATTTCCCTCATTAAATGAGAAAAAAAGGGAGAAGAAGTTTCTCGATATTAAGCAGATGGAGAATGAATCTATGCGAAGATATGAGATGAACTTTACAAGGATTTCAAGTAATACATATAACTTTGTCATGGATCCAAATGGGACGGTTGATAGATTCTTTGGTGGACTATGACCTAATCTACGAAAGAATCTAGGAAACCGAGGCTATGGAAGCTATGAGTAGATCATACAGAGTGCAATGAAAGTTGAACTAGAGGTCAGTGAGATGTAGTGGTCTCATAAATCCAATGACATGAAGAGATTGATGGATCCTAGCTTATGGAAGAAATTTTGTCAGGTTAGAGGAGGTATGAAATTGAAATATCCCACCTGTAATAAATTTGGGAAGAAGTATTTGGGGAACTACCTGTTTGAGAGCGAGAAGTGATACAAGTGTGGAAGAGATGATGTTATTTCGCAGAATTGTCATAGTGAGGTGAAGCCTATAATTCCCAACACTGATGACAAGGAGAAGATGGTGCAAGCCCTACCAGATGTCCAATTCTATAAGTGTGGACAACATGGGCACTTTTCCAATCAGATTCCAAAACTGAGGTCAGTGGAGGGGAATCACCATCAGCCTCAATAAAGGCCAA
Organism: Viscum album; assembly: GCA_963277665.1. Lineage (NCBI taxonomy): Eukaryota > Viridiplantae > Streptophyta > Magnoliopsida > Santalales > Viscaceae > Viscum > Viscum album. The sequence continues at coordinate 2,005,158,239 of OY728126.1, read as the reverse complement.
GGGAACAAGTTCATACATTTGCAATCACTATGGATGATGTTGAAGCGCCAAATGATGTGGGGGAAGGTACTATTATTTTTCTCTCAAAGCTAGAAAGTACTTCATTTGATTCTGGTTCTACGCATTCCTTTATTTCCTCCATGTTTGCAAAGAATTTAGAATCAACCCCCGATTTTCTAAAAGTAGAGTTATCAGTCAAGAATCCTTATGTGATTATCCAAAAATCATAAGTATTAAGAAACTATATTATTTACATTAATGAGCACAATATTATCAAAAATCTAGTAGTCATTCCCATGCTAGAATTTGATATTATACTAGGGATGGATTGGCTATCAAAGTATAATGCTTAGATCAAATGAAAAAGCAAGGAAATCTTAGTATTCTTGAATGGAAAATCTACAGTTATCATCTAAGAAGAGATATCTCAAATCGATCTTTGTCAAGAAGAACCTCATGTATCCATAATTATGGAGTTTATATCTGAATAAGAAGAAGGAAATGATATATTAAGTATAGAAAATATCCCCATCATCTAGGAATACATTGAAGCAGTTCCAGAGGAGTTACCCAGACCTCCCTAGGAATGATAGGTAGATTTATCCATTGAACTCGTACCTAGATCTCATCCGATATCAAATACCCCATATATGATGGAAAATTTGGAGCTAGAGGAATTAAAGATAAACTTCCAGGATCTTTTGGATCTGACCAAGTGTGTCTCCTTAGGGAGAACCTATTCTATTTGTGAAGAAGAAGGATGGATCGATGCAGTTATGAATTGATTATAGATAATTTAATGGGATGATAGTAAGGAACAAATACCCTCTTCCAAGAATTGATGACTTGTTTGGAAAACTTCGTAGGGCTCAATTCCTCTCTAAGATTGATCTACATTCTGATTATCATTAATTGAGGGTGAAGAAAGAAGATATTCCAAAAAATGTCTTTCGATCAAGACATGGAAATTATGAGTTTGTTGTTACATCCTTCAGACTAACTAATTAAACTGCTATTTTTTTGGATTTGATGAATAGAGTCTTTAAGGACTACCTTGATAACATTGTGGTACTTTTTATTGATGATATTATAATGTATTCCAAAAGTCACGAAGAGCATGAGGATCATCTAAGGGTTATTTTATAATCTCTATGGAAGTATTGGATTTTTGGAATGTTTTTCAAATGTGAAATTTGATTACAGTGAGTTTCTTTCTTAGGGCACATTGTTACCAATGAAGGAATCACAGTTGATCCTGCGAAGAAAAATGTTGTTGAGGAATGGCCTCAACCTACAAAAATAACTGATATTCATATTTTCCTTAGATTAGCAAGATATAATAGGAGGTTTGTGAAAATTGTTTCATGAAATTATAATCCATTAACCACGTTAACTCGAAAAGGGGCCAAGTTAATCTGGACAATGGAGTGTGAGGAAGGCTTCCAAGAGCTGATGAAGAGATTGGTTACCATACCCATGATAACTCTACCTCTAAGTAGAGAAGGATTCATTATTTTTAGTGATGAATATCTAAAAGGTCTTGGGTGAATATTCATGGAAAATAAAGCAGTTATTGCTTATGCATCACGATAGTTGAAGACTCATGAGAATAATTATCCTACGCATGATATGGAGCGGGTTGTGGTCATTTTTTCTTTGATGATACGGAGGCACTATATTTATGGGGAGAAATGTCATATATACACTTACCATCAAAGTTTGAAGTATGTATTCAAACCAAAGGAATTTAAAATGAGACAAATGAGATGGTTGAAACTTCTTAAAGACTATTATTGTTCAATTCATTATCACCTCGAAAGAATAATCAAACTTGATGATGCATTATGAAAAGAAGACCCAGTTGTTCTTTCCATGATGAGGATTCAAAGAGATAATTTGATCAATGACCTAGTAAATCTAGACATGGGAATTATATGGAAGGGGACATCATAAACCCTAAACCAAATGATTTCTCAGACACCATTACCAGAAAAGATCAAGAAATATTAGAAAGAATATAATTTTTTTCAAAAGAAGATTGAGGCTGTGGAGGACGGTAAGTATTCTGAGGTCAATATTGATCAAGAAGGTGTACTGAAATTTCATACATGACTATGTGTTCCATCTATTATGGAAATAAGGAAGGATCTGATAGAGGAAGCTAATAACTCTATATTTTGTATACATCCGGGAAGCATGAAAATCTATAGAGACCTTCGTGATCATTATTGGTTGGATAATATGAAAAGGTAGATTGCTGACTACACTTAATGGTTCCTAGTATGTCAACAAGTGAAGGAAAAGCGACAAATTCCAAAAGAAGTATTGGAACCACTACCCATACCCACATTGAAGTGGGACCATATCACCGTGGACATCATCATTGGTCTCCCGAGAAATTCCAAAGGAAACAATGTTATAAAGGTTATTGTAGACCATCTCTCCAAGACTTGCCATTTTATCTCCATTCAGGAAGATTTATCTCTTAATTAACTTGCTAGGATTTACGTGAAGGATGTGGCCAGGCTTCATAGAGTTTCAATTTTTATCACATCTGATCATGATCCAAGGTTCACATTGAAATTCTTGATAAGTCTTCAACTTTCATGGAGCACTGAATTGAATATCAGTACAACATATCAGCCCCAAAATAATGGGCAATATGAAAGGACTATTCAAACACTCTAGGACATGATGAGAAGATGCTCAATAGAATTTAATGGTGGATGAGATCAACATCTCCCTTTAGTTGAGTTATCATAGAACATCAACTTCCATTCAAGCATTCAAATGGAACCCTATGAAGCTCTATTGTGTAAATGATGTAGAACACCTACTTGTTGGGATGAATTTGGTGAGAGAATGATTCTTGGGCCTGATCTTGTGCTAGATATCATGGAAGAGGTTCATGCCATCCAGTAACACATTAAGGCTAATGAGAGTTGGAAAAAGAGATATGCCAAAAACCGAAGAAGGGACTGGAATATTGATTTTGGTAACAAAGACTTTCTTCAAATTTCACCTTGGAAGAGAGTCATGAGGTTTGGGAAGAAAGGGTATCTCATCCCTAGGTGCATTGGCCCTAATAAAATCCTTGATCGCGTAAGAGTAGTGGCTTATCGGCTTGCACGTCTGCCAAATATAGGACAAGTTCATGATGTATTCCACGTATCCCTCTTGAGGAAGTACATACCTGGCCCATAATATGTACTAAATCCAAATGTGTTACAACTTGATCATGACCTCTCTTTTGAGGATCATTCAGTGGATATCATGGATATTAGATATAAGGTTCTATGAAACAAGACTACCCACATTGTTATAGTGTTATAGAGGAACTACAAATGCGAAGAATCCATGTGGGAACCAAAGGAGTCTATGAGGAAGAAGTACCCCTACCTTTTCTCTTCAGTGGGTATGAGTTAAAATTTCATGGAAACAATTTCCTAAAGGGGGAAGAATGTAACAAACCGAACTTTAGAATAATTTTTGTTTCCTTGATTTGTGTGTTATTTTATTTTATACTCCACAAAACTACATCCTTTAATTAATGAAGTGATTGTAATTAAAATGATACCGTTGGGTTTCAACTGTTATATGACAGTTTGTCAATATGACCATTGGAAACTAAACTCTAAACGTAATAATTTTTTGTTTATAAATACTAGTGATATTGGTTAATTAATATTGAAAGAAGAGTTGATGGCCTCATCTAGTAGAATGAGGCCATACGTAGCCCATCTTTCAGAGCTTGGGAAGGAGGTTGCATCACTAGGATTTTCTTTGGATCAAGCTGAAGATGAGGTTCAACATGTGAAGCTTAAATGAAATCGCCTAAGGGAGAAGTTCAAGATGATAGAAATCACCCCTTGGGAAATTTTTTCTGAGCTGCCCCAAGATTCTATAATCGTAGCACACCTTACACTTAAGTGTTATGAAGGTGTTAAAAGGGGATATGTAATGAGACCTTAGTTACTTTGTGTAATAATTTTTTCTAAATAAAACTATTTTGTTATTATTCCTATTTTGGAATATCTTTTATTAATAATGTATATGTTTAATTAAGATAAATTTGATAAATTTATTTTAGAAGAAAAAAATTGTACTTTTCAAATATTTCACATACATAGAGAATTATTATGGAAAAATAAAAATAATTTTTGAATTTAAAATGTCAAAATTAACATAGGCTGAATTTTTAGAAACATTCTAAGAAGTTTCAATTTAATGATTTGTATTTTTTGATGAATAGTATTTGATAAATAGTGTTTTTATGAATAGTATAAAATATTTTATTATTAAATAACCTTTTTCTAGGAAATGATTTTCAAAAATCCGTCATACATGGTTGTAATCAGGGTGAAAATGCAGTTAAATAAGATCAAAATAATTTTTTGGTGAATAGTAACATACCCTTATGAATAGTTATGAATAATAAATTTGCAAAAAAATAGAAACTTCACCCATGAATGTATAAATACAATTTAGACATCATAAAAGTGAAAAAACAATCATAGTATATGTTTTAGTATTTTTGTATGTCACAAAAATTTTATTTACAATTGTATAATTAATTTAATAATTTAGAATTATAATGTATTTTCATAAAATATAATCATAAATTGTTACTATATTTTCTTATGGTTATACAATAATTTTCTGGGACCTTGATTACTTTTTTATAATGTTAAAAAACAAGTTATAGTTTTAGAGTTGTTTTTTAATAAAAAATGATTTTATTTAAAAATTTAATTATAAATACTTAGAAAATTATATTCATAAAATGGATTTCATTTTTGAATTCAGAGCATAGTTTTTAGGTTATGGTGAATATATGAGATTTTTATAAAATGTTTTATTTTTCAGTGAATAGTGAAAATACAGTTTTGAGTTTCGATGTGTTTAATGACATCATTAATGATATAATAATTATGTAATAATTCTGTTCAACTTGTGAATAGTAATATACGTTATGAGGCATCCCAAGTGTCCAATACCATGGGAAAGCCCATGGTTTTTCAAATACCACTGATGAGGTGTCCCTTGGAAATTAATAAAACATCCCTCACTTTTGCTATAAATACCAAGACTTTCCCTTATTAATTTCATTCCAAAATCCGTATCAACGAATCTATAGTCTTTTTACCTCCCAAGTAGTCCTCCCAAGGTACCCTCATGCCCCCAATGTCCCAAACTTCTAGTTTTGGACGCCAGTCTTCAAGGTAAGGGAACCTTTCACCCTCCTCTTTTATGTCAAGACTTCCTTTATGTTATATATTCTAGTTTCTATATTATTATGTTGGGGTATGTTATTCTATGTACTTATTTCAATCCATTATATTTCCAATTTATGAGAGACCATTTCTTATCTCACTAACTGATTTCTTGAATTTTTAAGTGACGTCGTTAGGCTGATAAATGTTTGGTAAAAGAAATCACATCTTCTCTTTTCTTTCTAGTTTCCTTTCCATGTGATATGTCATTCAAACAACCATACCATGATCTTATTTAAATTATATTCTGTCACTAAACATTATTATGAGTTATTTATGAGTGGGTGAACTTTTTCACATATCATTTTAAATGTTTTCTAAAACCAAGTTAAGTAGTCATTATGTTGAAGAATTTTTGTCTCAAATCTCTATCTTTTTCTCAAGAAATTCTATTGTTTTATTTAGGCGAATACCCAAATATATTTTCATTTCAATAGTTATTCATCAATACATAAAATGGTTATATTTTATTCTTGATTTTACATACACAAAATCCTTATTTCTTTTCCATGGGTTATAAATGAAATAATGATCAAGTTTTTAAGCACTTTTAAAACGTCACCATTTTGAAATGAAACCCATTTATGTTATTCTATATGGGATATTTATGAAACATTTTATTATGATATAATTTGATAAAATTAAAATAAATACATATTAAGGGTGTGCCCTGATATCACTTCAATGCATTGGGTATTGAATTTAATCTTTAGAGAGGAATGTTTCACAATATCTTGGTGAATAACCTTTGTATTTTTATGACACCTTAAGGAAAACCTTGGGGATATGTTCATGACTGTATAAATTAAATTTTGTAGCCAAATTTTCATGTTATGTTTCAAGTTATTATTTCTATGATATGCCTCTTTTCCATTTATTATGATATCCTTTATGTTCTTATTGATATTACTCATGATCACATGTAAATTGTTTGACTTGTTTTCTTTAATAGGAATTCGGATCACCCATTACATTGATTTATGTCTCAAGGTTATGTGTTTTAGTAATTATACTTAGGAAAAACCTATGGTAAATCCTTACAAGTGGATTAGAAGAATGTTTTAATGTTTTATGTATTTTGTTCCTGATTTATATGACACTGGACTTAAAAGATACTCTGTTTGTAAAATTTAATGAAAAGTTATGTAATAAAAGTCAACGCTACCATAACTTACTCATCAAAATATAAAATCACTTAGAGCCATTATAACCCATACAAATTATAGAAGAAAGAGTGTAGAAGGGGGTTTAGTTATCCATTCATATTACTATATTCCTAGATGATAAGAGTATTCCCAAAACCCAACACCTCATATGAGAATTAGTTGAGTTAATAAAATTTGGTGGTGGTGTGTATGAATTAAACTAAAAATAAAATGAATATTTATAATCACACACTAATACAACCTAATAGTCCACTAATTATGAAAACACTTCTATAACCACTAACATCTCCAGTGTACATCAACATCCATTAACACATCTAGACAATACAACCAACCAAAAAACTATACACCTTAATTCCATCCATATTTCATTACCAATTACATATTAACAAATCTCCAAACATATATATTAATGAATATATATTTATTTTTCCCATATATTGTCGTTTAATTTAACCCATTTCCCTAAAACATTTATATATTAATCATTACCACTTTTATAAATTAATTATCATACATCAATTAATATTTACCAATTTTATTATTTTTATCCAACAAAATTTCCCATTCCTATTTCATTAAATCATTATATTCTTTTTTTTAATCCAACACCATACCATATCTACCAATTCAGTTTAATGTTTTTAAGTTTTTCTATATTTCTATAAAATTATAACTAGTAATCACTTCGACAAAATATCATATCCATAGATACATTAAACATGAAACCCTTTACTCCTCTATCACATCTAGTTTAACAAAAACTTATAAACCATTTCCCACACAATAACATATTAATAAAATATAATAAAACCACACACAACATCAAAAGAATAACACAGAAGAATCATACCTTAATAAACAGAATAATATTATTTCTTATCTACACTTAGTACAATGTACCAATGATGTAACATTTCAAGTAACATAAAATAAACCATAAAAACAACAGTATTAATGAATTATAAAAACAATAAATATAAACCACAATGTATTTCCATTATTTACCTTTAATTTAACAATTTACCCAATCAATGAACAAAGTAAATTCTTATTTCCATTTTGTTTTATCAATTAATTTATTTAAGTTAATTGTCAATTTAAATAATGATCAGCACAAAAAATTTCATATGAATCGCAAAAAAAATTGTCCTATAAGAAAAAAAATATGAATTAACTATAATAAGGAAATAATGATAAAATAAGTAATGGATACTCAGACACACTATTCCATTCAATTGATTCATGTTTAATTTATTATATTTATTAGGTTAATTCAAAATATTTATCTAAAAAAATCATGATAATTATTCATTCAACACATATTAAGAGAGAAAAATTTCATAATATCCTAACTAATTTTATGCTTAAAAAATTATACTACAAGGATGAATAGAAAATGTTGATAGATTACCAAAAAAATCACAAGGATCCTCCATAATACTTATACACATGAAATCAATACTTAAACAAATTTTTATAAAAGACCAATATACCCCACTACCATAGTCTCTTTGAAGAGAAGGAAGATTATAAAATTAAATAAACGAGAGAAAAGTTCCTCGTACATGTGAAGAATTGATCTTGTAGAGAGCCTTATATTCACAGAATAATTGCAAAACATTACCATAAACGAACCAATAGATAACATGGTTTTACAAGATACTAAAGGATTCAAACCAAGAGAATACAAAATCCCTAATTTATAATTATAATCTTGGTGACATGATCAGGATGTGGAAAGAGCCTCACCACAAAATATCGAGACCCATTCAAGGGATATATGAAGTCCAAAACATTAAAAATATTTATATTTCCCAATTTTCCTACTACAATTTCAATTTTTAGAAATACCTTTATCCATCACCACAACATATGTCAATACACAATGTTATAAAAACATCACCCCCTTTACCCAATATATAAACCACCACAATGTTGAATCTAATTCCATTTTCATTTCTATACTACTTACATGACATTACCTTAGTATTGAATTCCCATGGACATACCATAATATATAATGGCCTCTATAATTCCTATTTCGAACACATCAATGGCATAAAAGGATTTCACCAAAACACCATGACTACCAAAATATGGAATTATATAACATAAAATCCACTATGTCATAGTTCAATAAATAAACAGTCGCATACCATCAAAACTACTCAAAATTAGAAAAATCAATTAGACATCATGGTTATAGTCACACTATGAAATCCCCCAATGACATAATAAAATCGAGCATGGCTATTTTTTCTCCTATAAATATCTATAATTTTCAGACTCAACACCATTAACACCCCTAAACCAAAAAGTATGGTATAAAATGAAAATCCAAGCCTCTATAGTGTCAGTGATCTAAAATAATCCAATGAAACAAAGAAAAATAGGAGTACACTAATTGGTAATCAGTAATATATTCTTTAGAGACTATCAATCTGGGTCACTAAAGAACTTCTCTCGTCAATTTTTTGAAAAAATAACTAGAAAAAGTATAATGACCACTTAAGTTACTCAATATTAGTTTATTAGAGACTGCTAATAATAGTTTTTATATTTATGAAATAGAGACAACTCTAATGATGGTCACTAAAAGTATTATAAATTTAATTTCACATTCCTTTCTCCTCTTTAATTCTTCCTCCCTGAATGATCTATTATTTTAATAGACCAAACCCCCTTCCCCTAAAACTTAATGCAACTCTACATTTCCTACTCTTCCACTACCATCATGATGTGAAATTTATCCACTTTCCACAAGTAAACCTATCACCCTTCTCCCCATTTCCTTTTACCTCCTCACTCACTACTTATCCTTCGAAACCAACCTCACTTCCTTTTTATATAACCTATTGTTTATATATCCATTAATTATATCCATAATCAACAAATTATTGTAATAAAGATAATGAATATCATTTTTTCATAAGATAAGGCTTTTTTACTATCTTAATATGATATATATGAGTATTACTCTTATATTCCAGTAATTATTCTTCCTAGAATACCTTTTTAGATGTGTATACATTTTTCGACTAACTAGTTTTTTTATTATATAATTAAATTATTTAGTACAAAAATTGAATTGTGAAAACATATTTATATATATAAATAAAATAATATTAAGCTTGAGAAAACTCAATTGTTTCATAAAATGTGGAGTTTAAAAATTTCAATAACCATGAATAATTACTATTTACAATTATTGATTTTAATATTAATTATTTTTTATGGTTTTGACTAACTTGAAAAGTTTTTATAGGTATATTATACTACTATAAATACAAACATAAAATTGAAATTTAAGGAATGTAAATTTTATTATATATTATAGTTTAGTTTTTAAATTTTGTAATTAATAGAAAAATGTGACAATTAATTTTCTATAGTTTTATAAATTTTAAAGAGCAATATTTTAGGACTTTCATTAATAAAAATATTAGTGATTCAAATATATGTAGAGCATGTTTTTTGTTCTCATGTCTTGAATTTATTACAATAAATAAAAAGAAATGAAAATTGGTTATTTATTATTTAATGGTCCAAAAAAATAATTTTTTATTGCACATATTTAATATTTTTAATTATTTATAACAACCATTAAGTTCATCATATTTTTAAATTTATGCGAATAATAAAATTTAAATACCTTCAATTTTACATGATAATGAATATATGAATATATCATTCCAAATCTCGACATGATTGATATTGAACTTGAGAATCGTCTCAATAATCATGGGGTGGGTGTATAGAAAGTTGAAGGTATTAAATCTTAAGGAAGAATATGAATTCCTTTGATTATAAAGAGCTTGATGATATTACACTACTCTTATAGACATTATTTATTTAACACACATATTGTACCCTTAACATATACACTCTCATCCCTAAATTCTAAAGACCATGAATGATTTGAGAAACATCAATGACAATTTTTAACAATTAGAGGGTATGTTTAAAAACATATGAATAATCCCTAATCATTCTATCCTTACTCCCAATTATCATCCTAAGCCTATTATATGGTTAAATCCATAAATATTTATGACTTCACCCAATTTTCAAACTAGGTATGGTCCATTTGGGTAGCCCAAATCATAAACCCCACACAATCATTTGTTTTATCTCCTTTTATGACATAATATTTCTTACCACGTGATGTTAAAATGTATAGTGTGATCATATCACAAAACCACAATCTATTCACCAAAACTATGTGGGATTTGATTCCTATTTTTCTGAATGATAAGAAGGATTCCACCCTAAAATTTAATCCCAACAACATAACCATTTCCCTCCCCCTCTAGAGGCATTATATTTGATGCCCAATAATCATCTTGGAGAATATCAAAAAACTCACCAAACATTCCACCAGTCCCCATAGAAATATTAACTATATGTAATATCCTAATAGATATTAAATATGTTTCTTTCCATAAATGATAAGCATATAAGGATCCCTCTCTACTGGATGTTGAAAAATTACCTCCCATAGCTGACAAGACTATGTGGAATTATTTATTTAGATGTATAGAATGAGTTCGTTAATTTTAAAATCATAAGAAAAATCCCACATGATGCATTAGAAACCCATCCATATGTGACATGCCTAGGTTTCTTTAGGTGAAGAGACTAAAATTCATTATGTGAATAGCACAACAAGCCTATGTGATGAGCATAGGATCTCTTTGGTCTTCCTTTAAGGGACAATCCTAACATTTATCTATAATGTGATAATAACAATATGCTTTATACTATTATCATAAGAAGCTTTTGTTTCTAGAATGTGATCTCTAATTATTTCCTTAGGTGAAAAGCCTATGATTCCACCCTTACCAATGTGATGAGCATGGGATGGACTTTGAGATGAACGTAGATTCCCTTAGTCAATGAGCCTAAGACTTCTCATGTGAAGAGCATATTATACCTCATAAAGAAAGCTTTATATTCTATATTCAACAAGTGTAAGATTACTTATGTGGTGAACATAAGTTACCATGTGTTATGAACACATGATGCCTCTTCTGGAAAACCTATCATTCTCAATTTAGAAATCCTAAGATGCCATCATGTCATTTCCAAAGAAAGATATTTATAGATTCTAAATTCAACCTTCAAATTTTTCAGGTTCCTGAAGACCTATCCACTATAATAAAATGTGTTCATCCTTATAAGGCATCCAATAAAGTAAATATCATATTTTGAACTCAGTATGGCACAAGGAATAGGATTCAAAAACGTGTATTAAATTAAAAATGGAAACACGAATTCAGAAATTTTCTACATATAAGAATCCATGGAATAATGGGTGAAATCAGTATGGCACAAAGAATTGGATTCAAAAATATTTATTAAATTATTAATGGATCCAAGGAATGAGATAAAATCAGTATGGAATAAGGAATGGGATTCATAAATTTAGAAAAAATAATAACCCACCTGTGAAAGACGAGCCATATTTTGAATGTGGGAATGCAGTACCAAATGATCCTGATCATCCAAGGTGTAGTTAGATAGTGTGAAAGTCACTGTGTGGGTGGAATGCGATAGAAAATTGAATGGTGAACTCAACTTTAATCCCTTCTCTTTCATCATTGAGAGTATAAGTTACATTTGACTTCTCGATGGTTAGATATCAATGACGTTGGGCATATTGGGAATTTCCACCATCATACATATACTCACAGTAGGAATCATAAGATTCTTATAGAATGAAAACAAGTTGTCATGCTAAATGAACTAGCTAAACCCCCACTAACATGTATGGTGGATAAAGAACAACCCATATGGTGATCCCACATACCTTTCCCCAATAGGTGATAATTATATACTCTATATCTCTAGGATACCCTCTCCCTATTTCTTCAACATAGATTTTACAATGGATGATCTTACATACCCATTTCTTCAATTATAAACAAGAAAGAGTCCTTACCATCATAGAATTTGTCTAAGAGGACCTTGAAGACACATATACATGATGAATCCCCTAATAGAAGTCTTAAAGGGGGAAATTTACCCCCATTACAACTCTCGATTTTTTGGATTCATTCCACAGAATGCGCCAATGTCATGTTCCCCAATGTCAAGGTGGTATGGGACATCCATGCCATGGTAAACCCAGATACCATAAGGGAGTCCCCAAAGAGAGACCCCACCACCTAAAAATTCCATCCTCATAGGACAAGACTACTAGTTTCTAAACAAGATAATCCTATCATATATTTATCTACCATGGTTTAAAATATATGTTTCCCACACGATGGAATAACATGAATCCTGATCCATGAGACACCACTTCAACAAATCCAATGGACTGTGCTACTATGGACTCATCCCTGGTCATCATCACCACTGTGTATAGATACACATTTTATAAACATTGATTGGGGTTGAAACCACCCAATTGGAATGTGGGTTCAACTCTCATGACCACTTCAATCACCCATATCCACCAAAGAGTTCCTCCCCAGGATAAAGAATCATACCAAATAGGACTTCCCTAGGATTCCAGCTACCATTATATAGTTACATCATATTTAAATGAATTCCCCCCATTCTAAATTTCCTTCATAAGGTAGAAGAACTTCTATAAATCATGGAGGTCATCTATGTGAAACCAAAAATTATTCCCATGACAAAGATCTTCATGTATACCAGAATCTCACACTTGAGAAACATCTAAGATGGAAAAAAGCATTGATATGGAAGCCAATAGTCAGCTAACCCTAGCCTTTTAGATTTAAAGACCTCTATAATCTAAGGATAGATATTCTCACATCATCTAATGTAGTTGGGGGAAGTTACCTGTCAGTTGAGGATAAAAATTCTCAGCAAAAAAGTTTCCAAGGTCCCAAAGTCCCCCTAAAAATAATTATATGTGTATGATTTATTATATTCCTTCTAATGAAAATTCATGTAATTTTGTATACAATAATTGACATCCCTTCTATCCAATTATATTCTAAAAATATGGGAGGCATCAAAATCCTTCCTTATAGCCTCAGATGTGAATGAGCATCCAATTAATCCATAACCACCTGATTATATCCCTTAATAAAAGGATGTAGAATCACCATATTACCTTTTAATGTTATTAAATCTTGATTCATATTGTCCGAATAGATCCCCAACTAGGGTAGACTGTCTCAACTGAAATAACATCCACCTAGAAGTGAAAAATAAAGGAGGTATTCATTTCTTCCACTAATGACTCTCCACAAATTCACAGCTTTATAGTTGGGTTTCCATTAAAATAAGATTAAGAAGAATGATAAATATTATGGATATCCATTTCAATTCATTTGTTTTTATCGAGTTCTATCCACATGAGATCCCTCATTTCTCTACCCTATTCAATTTATTTGGAAACAAAGAAGTAAATCTCTAGAAATATATGTTGATAATATTTTTCCACCTACAAGTCTATAATATGACCTATCTAAGAAGATATAACAATCATCATATCCTTTAATAATGAAGACTGATCATTAAACTCCACATGATTCTAATGACCCAACATCATGACTCCAGTTGATATCATCAAAACCTATAGAGAGTGTTATTTGAAAGTCTCATAGTGCTATGATAGATCATTGAATAGGAATATCCCCATGAGTATATTAGGGGAAGGGGTAGTATGCTACTCTGTAGTTCAATCCACTCTTTCATTAAAGATAGATCTCTCAATCCTGTATACCAAATTATGTAAATGATTATATAATGATGACCACTACCATGGTGAAAGCCATCACAGGTAATCTCTATGATGATTAGAAGCATGCTGTAAGTGATAAGGCATGTGAGGTGGATCCATCATAATAATATTAACTATGATCGGTGAAACCTACTTCAGGTTTTCGGACCAATCAGTAGGGAAAATCCATGGATCTTTGAAGTCTAAATGAGGTAATACTTCCAAACATTATTCATTTGAATGTCAATAAAGGCAAATGGGTGGTTGAATCTTATAGTCCTCATGAAGCTACCGAGGAAACTGATGCTGATGCCTGAATCACCAATTTCTCTAATAAATCAATATCTCTAATTTGATTAATCTTAATCTCTTCCCATGGTATTATTCTCCCCTTGGGGATGTTTAGGATGATGTTGTAACACTTCCTTTAAAACATCGACAGCCAATTTCCTTTGGTAATTAAAAAAGGATCTATGCTAATGACTACAACAACTCAAGACATGTCCTGGTCTTTTTCATGGATCTCTCTCTAGTGGATCAATTTGAATTCCTACAAATAGATCATGGTTTTTCCGACTTGTGAGCTTACCAACTAGCCTATGGGTAGACGAATTTTGATGCACCCCATGAAAACCTAATCAGTGCTCTCACTACTTTTATGGAGGCTATATATATATAGTAAATCTCTAAAGTAAGTAATAATTGGAATGTGTGAACCATTTTTTCAAACATATATATTTTATAAACCTGATATTTTATTTCTTCAATGGTATAAGAGACCCATAACATCATCTTGTCCATTTAACCTCTTAGTATGGTTTGATGATGGGGACCTTAGAGCAGTATGAAGAAACAAAAATATAATTATTCTTCTAGACTATAAAAGGAATTGATTTTATTTGGTATAACTTTATGGTTCTGGGGTCCATCACCAACTTTGAGGATATAGGTTAAGAATTCCTTTGATAGATTAGCTCCACCCTATAAATAATGATTTCCAATGGACTATCCAAGTAAAAAACCAATAGAATCTATCTATGATTGAATTCATCACTTGGTGTAAGGGCTTGACATATTCTATTGATATCCAAATTCCCTAGGAATATTTGGATGGTATGGGTGTATTAAAAATTCAAAATGATAAAGTCATGACCCTTATCTAACAAAAGTATCTTGGTGGGTTCTACGAGTTTACTATGAGAAATCGTCCCCTCAAAGAGTATATGATATAGAATAATAAAAGGTATCATTTATTACCTCCTGCCCTATTAAATAATACCATCAGATTAGAAATGGATATTATCACATAAAACCCATACCGTTAGTCGATTTTGATTTATGAAACCATACAGAACATGAATTTCTAGATAGAGAATCAAAAAAATAATGTTCTTTAGGGATTCCATCAAAGATGAGAACTAATAACTTTTATACAGTGAAAAAATTGTGCTTATTTATTAAAGGAAGAATAATCCCCCAATTTCATAATTTTTTTCATGGAGAAGCACCCAATTAATCACCCAAATATCAAGAACCTATAAAAGGTTGACATGAAAAAAATATAACTATTTCATCTAACATAGATTCCTTGGAAACACTATCAAGGACTATTTTTTTCATCGAATAATATCCCAAGTAAATTGTAGATTGTGGAATAATGGATGTGGTTGAAACTCTAACATAATTCACCTATATTTCCAATGAACCTACCGATGATCTGGTTACCATGTATATATAATTGGGTTTAGACTATGAATAACCTATGTTTGACGTTTTCTTCACTCAAAATTAATTCAGTTTATCCCATGAGGTCATTAAATACTATTTGAATCATTTAGTGTCCCCAAGGTTATATTTTCCTCTCTAGCTACCTAATAATCTTTATATCCATCCATAACATAGAGGATCCATCATTGAAAACACAAGGATGAACAGAAAATTAAACTGGGTAATAATTTGGTGTGTACCTTAATGAACTATATACCCCTTAAATTAGGATTAAGATTCATAAGACATCAAATGTTAGAGGAATCTTAAAATGAAGAGAAATTTTTTGACTCCATATTCGGAATCATTTTGGTAGACCTCCATACAATTATTTCATTATAACTGTAATGCCCCAACCCCAGTTACCCAGATTTAGTGCATTATTATATAACATTGGCATGATCACACATGATCAAGTCTCTAAATACCGATTAGTTTAATAGCCTTAGAATCACTAGATACATTCATAAGTCTTACATTACAAGATAAAATGGAAAACTACAACAACATAGTCTCTATAGTCCACACTCATATCCCCTCAGACTATTCATACAGGTCATTCATAAATTACTTCTTCATGTCCTGGGAAAAATAAAACATAGAAAGGGGTGAGCTCAGATGCTCAGTAAAGATAACAATATAGCGGAAACTTTCATAAGTAATCATAAACATTTAAGGAAATTTCTAACTAAAAAAAGCTTTTTAAACATGAACATCAGGATAACATGTCAAAAATAAAATGAAATAATTCCATTTACTTATTCACATGGATATTATACTAGTCGAATAATCACATTCAATATCAATAACAACTTTCATAATGATGGAATGCATATTTCCAAGAATATCATAACCACATAGTCAAGGCCTTGTGCCAAGACACTAGTTTGTCTCATGAGACCTACCAATGCATCGAGGAGCTATAACAGACTCCACCCGCCACTTACTAAGTACAATGCATTCCTCATATGATTAGGTTTAAACATAACATAAACATTCTTATTAAAACTAGCGTATGAAATTTCAATACTTTATCCATAAACAATGAATGGTATAAAAATAACACATCCATAGTCAAACATATCACAAAACCTTCAATACAATATGGAAGTTTTGTATCATAATAAATCAACTTCAAATAAGCTTAAAATCCATCAATGGATGTTGACAGAGATGAAATCAAAACTATTTGAGAGAAATATCTCTTTTTTTAAATCATTTAAAATTCACATAATTATAAAATAAAAAATTTACTTTGATAATATTATTATAATATTTTATGATTTTATAATGGCAGAAAATATCCACACCCACCGTATAAGTTAAAAAAATATAAATTTTTACAATAATTTTGTCGAAATAGTTAAAAAGGACCTTATTTGGAAAACAAAGGAAAGATTCCTTTATAAACATCTTATAAAAATTCAAAACGGGGTATAAATGACATTAAACCATAGTATAGTAACTTGTAAGAATGTTTTCAAATAAATTTTTATGAAACATGGATGTGGATGATTAAGAGGTCCCAATAGATTATTATCTATAAACAACCTCGGATAATGAAGAGATTGTGAAACAAACCCTTACCCTGTACTTTTACTTGGTCAAGGGTAGGTTAACCTCCTGTATAATGGTGAAATAATTGTTATTAAGTTATACATGAATCATATACATTAATATGACATCCTATTTGATCATTTATCATTGCTTTGTTAATAATATCTTAGTATTATCGTCAACTTGGGTGTTAACTGATTCGTTTTCCTTTACATGCTCTGTTACGTAAGTCGTGTATGTTACGGATGGAATGTATCTTATTCATATACCGAATTATATCAATTATTTAAACATTATTTTTAATAATCTAATGAAAATTAGTATTAAATGAATACAATGGGGAATGAATCTCATCACGTTCATGGAGACGGTAATCCGTACGTACGCACGAACGCTACTTCCATTTTATTTTAGATTTTAAAAGGAATCAAAACCAAATGATACATAGATATATTATTATTAAAGAATAATATAGTATCTTATATATGTTACTTAAGTTCATTAACACCGTCTTTTATACGTTCCATGTATGGTATGAACGATTCATATCACTTTCAGGGGGTGGTAGTCCGCATTTCCTCAAATGAAATTATCCTATATATATACAACATGAAACGAATAACTGTATTCTATAAAATGGAATTAAATAACATTAAATATAAAATAAATATCATAAATATCATATTTAATTACATTTTCATCATAATGGCCACCATAATAGGTGGTAGTAGAAGATTGAACAATCATCATTTCGTGAGGCAGTAGTTCACCGTCCACAGAAACATTATTTTCTATACCCATTATATGGAGGTGTTTGTATGTGTAGTTATAATCCATAACATAACAACAACCTAGTATATTGAGGATACTGTTGTTGTTATAAAAGAAATGATAAAAGATATTTTAGGGGGTCGGAGAATCAAAATAGAAGAAAAGAACTTAATGGGAGATGTTACCTTTAAATCGGGTAACTCCCTTTGGTTTGAACCAAAAGGACCTCTGGAAGTGCCTTATACCTAAGATAAGGCATTTAGGAGGAGTAGAGGGATTTAGGGATATTAATTGGGCCGATTTTGGATGATCCAAGTGACTTGAGAGGTGTGTGGAATTTGATAGAGGTGGGGGATTTTTATAAAGGGGAGGAGGGGCTCTTCGGGAATGATTGAAAATATTAATTTATTATATAATTATATTCAGTTTCTAAAGGACCAAAACTCATTAAAGTTGAAGATAATATGACTCATGATCTAAATGAAATCATCCAATAAGAACTGGATAGGTTTCAGATATTATTTTAGTTTTTATAATCTTCTTTATTTAAATGTTTTATTAATGAGGTAAACACTACATCATTATTGTGTCATAAATAATTTGGTTTATTAGATAGATAAAATTTATAAAAAAACCATGATGTAGGAAATGTTTTTATCTTTCTAATGAATATTTATAGTGTAATACATAACATGTATAACTCTATGTAAAAATTGTTTTACTAAAAGATATATGCTTATGTCATTTTTGTCTTTACATTAACTTAATTAATAGAAAGTGTCATTATCACTTACAAGTGGCTCCATGGGGTCCCAAAATTGACCCAAAGATTTCCATGGTCGGAAATTTATCATCAAATAGGGTTAAGTCATGTTTTAGAGTAATTTAATATTATTATAATATTATTTTTTACCCTTATTTACCAGATTTACCCTTTAACCATGGTAAATAAAATATTTACCGAAGTAATTATTCAAAATGCCTAAAAATAAAAGTTACCTATTTGCACAATTTGGATCTCCTGATTCCAAATATGGAATCCATTTTTTTAAATTAAACACACAGAAGTGGTAGAAATTAATTTAAAATTAATTCTCGTTGCCACAACAAAAAGTATGTTTTTATGAAAGAATAACTATAAAAAGATTGACACTTGTTTTTGTCAAATTTAAATGTGAAATTACTTATAATGACCTAAATTTTTTTTAAATGATGAAAATTTAATCTATTTAAACTTCCAAACCATTAAAATTCCCAATTTATTACTATTAATTATTTCGATTAATAAAGTTTTTTTTAATTAAAATTTAGTAATTTTCACTATTCATAAAAAACTGAATGTTTTCAGAAAAATACGAAAAATTTACCCTAAGATAACTATGATACTCCAAATCAAAAAATGAAGTCCATTTTAAAAGATAAAATTAATAAAATTTTAAAAAGTGGGTATTACTATTCATAACGGCTACTTTGATTGGTCGTGGTGTGTTAGAATCTCGATGTTGCATAAAATGAAAGCTATTGAATTATTCAAAGGGAAACGTACTGTGGAAGCTTGGGGTGTTACAATAATAACACCAGTTATATCCTCTGACCATTCATTGATAATTTATATATAGGGTAAATACACCGCCAACAATGAAAATTCACACTATACTATCCCCAAATGTGGTCTATGCTACTAAGATAGAAAGGAAAGTATCTCCCAAATCTAGACAAGTGTAGCTTCCTATGGATACATAATACAATGTATCTCTATAGCCTATTTAGTTAGTTGACTATTTGGATTAGTCTCAATAATCAACATCTATGACATAACTACCCAATTGATGATAGAAATCTATGGGTACATATTAGGAACCATTTCCTCAGCCAACTATGCCCTCCACACATCCTATCAAGGAGAAACCACTTGGGGGTAATCACAAGACCCTATCTTGGAAGTATGACTTGATTAATAACCTCACTGATATCTTTTATTGACTATAAATCATGGAGGTTATCCACCTATCAAAGAAGCTTCTTAAGGAACTCCTCGAGGTCTTTAAGAGCCCTCTTGAGTTTTAAACTGAAGTGTCTATTGTTAAAGTATACCATGCATTGGAATTTGAAAATGAGATTTATCAAGACACCATATCCTTATTTGGAGAATATGCATGTGAAATAATCATGGGGAACATACTCCCTCTCTGTATCTTAAGAAATATTAGTGTAATCAACATTCAAAAGGGTATGGAAGACACTATATTTGGGATCAAACTTATCTGGAATTGTATTCTCTATATTTTGGGTTTCACTAATATTGATCTCACCATATCGAACATAATTATTTAAAGGTAGGATTATATGGAGAATAATCCACTAAAAATGTTCCATCTAAAGACCTAGTTAGAACATTCAGTATCAAATTTTTCATGATACACTACTTTCAACACCATATTGGGAAGGACATGGATCCAATTTTGTGCATATATCCTCTAATCATATCAGATGATCCTCAAATACCCCCTCAATGGTCAATTAGAGGTAATACATGGTGATTTCACTCCAATTGATTCATGTGAATCCCACTGCCTCAATGCTAGGTATTATAAAAAAGAGGGAAATAATCTTCTGTTCAAATAACATGAGTGTGTAAATTCCCACAATTACTCCTAATCTTCCTCGGTAGATCCAAGGGATTACATGAATAATATCTCAATCTTGAATATTCAAAATATTGAAAAATAAATCCTATACCTCGAGCACTATTTCATTATACCCATGTTTGAATGCACTCAAATGACAACCTATTCGTATAATGGAAAGGTGCATCTAAATCATAGAAATCCCATTCCCATTACATATCGGAATGTATGACCTATGCCTAAAAATAATTATCTTCACCATTTTTAATGGAGATTGGGATTGAAAAAACATAGGTTGACCAAACCATATTGTTTTGACATGGTAGGTGAAATGCTCTAAAGAATAACGTATATGATAGAAGAGATAGCTTCTTTCATTACAGTGTCTATGGAAATAGAAAAACATAAATCTATTTATAAAGTCTCTAATGATTTCATCCCTTAATGAGAAGATAATTACATATTGAATACATCATATCCTATGCCAAATTATCCAGTACGTACATTTATTTATCACTATTTTAATTAATAATACTTGGATGAAGACCCTCATACCTTAAAAGAATGTGTCCCCACTACCATCGATGAGCTGATAAGGGTGAACCAAGACATCAATAAAGATTCAAGGATAAAATTTCTTAGTGTATTCGTGACTCTTGGAGAAAAAGATAAAAACACAAAAATCAAATAATATATCATAAGTTTATTCACATGGAACTATAAAGAAATTTATAGGTCTCAAAAATTATGTCTCCATCCACCAGTTTTTCATTCCCACCATCGCCATGGATTTAAAAAGGCTCCCATGAAGATGCATCCCTCCCATGGTTCAATGTTTGATGGAAAATTTAATAAGATGGTAAAACCCAACATTAATAAGGATGTTCATTATCCAAATTGATTATCCAACACCATCCAAGTTAGAAAGAAGAATAAAAATATCAGAGTTTATATTGAATTTTGAGACCTCAACTGTTATGGCCTAAAAGAAAAATTCCCTATCCGAACTATAGATATTAATAGTTGAAACAAAAGGATTTCATGAAATCTCCTTCATAGAAATATACAATGGGTATAATTAAATCTAAAAGGATCCCAAAAATTAATAGGCTACTAAATTTAAAAAACCTCTGTGAACATTTTCTACTATGTGATGCATTTTGGAATTAAAGAAAACTGGAGCCACCTACCAGTATACCAATCATTAAATCTTCATATATCTCCTAGGAACTATGATGGAGTGTTATATTGAGAACTTTGTAGTCAAATACTACTAATTCTAGGACTATCTCAATAATATTGTTAAAGTGTTCGATATGATATATGACCACTGCCTGAAGAAGATCACCTTAAAGTGTGCTTTTGGGGTTACATCTGTGAAGTTTATCCATATAATTTTCTAGTACAAATACATGATGATAGATCTTGAGAAGATCAACTCCTTCATTAGAATGCCTCATCAATGTAATATATGAGAGCTACAACGCCTTCATGTCCATATATCATATATATAACATTTTTTCACTAAAATGGTAGTAAAATGTAATTCATTTTCGAAGATAATGAATAATGGGATTTCCTATAAGTGATATTAGTGATTCCACACTACAATCATTGATATTATTAAATATGTACTAAATCATCTAGTTTTAATGCCTTTATCTATGGGAATTATTATTTTAATTATTTTAATACCTTGGAAATATTCTTAGTTGCCCACCTAACCCAAAATAATAATAATGAAAAAGGAAAAGGTCAATATTATCTTAGTTGCATGATTCTTAATTTGGAGACCAAATATTCTCATTTAGAAGAACTAACATACCTTATCCTCCGTAGTGCAGAATATTCATCAATATCTATAACATCATAATATCCAATTGATCTTCTCCATTAACCAAAAATAGTAAATCCAAAATATTCCTATGTAAATAATTTATTAATGTGATGGTCATTGATGATTTAGTAATTCAATGTTAGGTTTATAACTCAAAGATATCAAGGGACATGGAAATGAGATTTCCTCTTTGCACAGCCAATATTAGAAGAGTTTCCATTGACATCAACTTCCCTAGTGAATCCATTATCTTCATAGATCAAGCAATTGAATATTGGCAGATGCACTGTGATGGTTAGTCTAGAAGCTAAAATTGAAGAATTATCAACAACCATAAGCTCAATATGATCTTCCTTGGGGTTTCTTCATCACTATTTTAAAGGTTCTCCGGTTTTATGTGTTCCACTTAATAGTGGGATTCATTAACACTGAGGATGTATACAAGGATCAAATCACTAGTATCAAGCCTTCCATTGAGATTGAACCTTAATAGTGTAATGTGAAATGTGATTCTAATCTCGTATGGAAACAAATAAAAGGTGTTCACACTATTAGGAAACATAATCTTGTATCATTCCTCAAATAAACTCGTGATCTAATGGATCAAATTACCTCTAATCCAAAGGTGTCTCTTATCCAATAGTCCCAAAATAATCAAGTAGATACTCTGGATCTCAACACTCACTAATCTCATATAGGATGAGTTGGTCATCCATGTGGTATATCAAAAATTGATCACACCTATCACTCTTGATGATGTAAACAAATAGGTTATTCAAATAACTACTATCTATTCTCTGGTAGGTTCCTCAAACTCTAACACGAGAATAAATATTTGTGATCGGATGAACCATTTCATTGATACCTCAAACAAGAACCTTTACTATCCATCCAAGCTGAATGAGAGAAAATTCAATAGTGAGTAGTAAATTTCATCATCCATGACATCTCCAACATAGATCAAGTCCTCTATATAAACTAAAATCGATGGAATCCTTCCCCACTATATTCATGGAAAGGAAATATATTTTGTATTTCAATAAGTCCACATAATCAAATGTGGGGCTCATCAACTATGACTGAATTTATCATATAATATCGAAATATTGGGGTACTTTTATCCCACCATGCTTTGTTACTACATAATATTAACCTAGAAGTGTAATGCATACCAGATTCATGCCATTTTCATGCATCAACAACTAGATCTTATCCATTATAACCTATAATCTTTTCTCTATAACACATTGGGGAATAATGACATGAGTGCTAACACAACGACAATATCCTAATAGTTTATGTTCCTTCTTACTACCTCCAACTTCTTTTCAATGTGGGTTGAAGCTATTCCCATCTTGGAGGTAAAGACATGGTCAATGATTGAGTTCATAAAATCCCACATCATTCATTAATTCAATACCCATCGCATCATTATCAATAAAAACAAAACCAACATATATGTTGCTAAGTTGAAGTAGTCATATTCCAAATACAATATCCACTCTCAATATACCTCACTTTTTTATACATTAATGAATGGATCGATTGAGGGTTTCAAGAAATTAATTTATATTTTTTAAATGGTTTACTAGAATAAAAAGGGATTGCCTTAAAATTTCTCCAATTTTGTGAGGTAATATCGAACAATAACTCAAACTTTCCCACATGTGACTCCTTACTCCAAATCATATAGAAAGGATGTGGTGATACCCGTTCATGTTTAGGTACCAACACTTTTAAAAAATCTTCTATGATCATTTTACAACATAAAAATATCCCATGTCTATCTATCCATGTTATAATCACTCGATAAGAATAGTCTCAATGTGTTGCACAATTTTGAGGTATATTAGGATCAGGTTTCACTGTCATTCAACAATATGGTTATCCTCTGACCCTTCTTATAGGTTATATTGGTTCTATAATTGAAAAACCAAATGATACTTGGAAGGAAACCACTGAAGTTAGTGCCCAAATTGAAGGTACCCTTCACCATTCACAAGGATTATTCTAGTGGTGTATAATAACCAATTTATCGGAATGGGGAGCACATCACACCTATCACAACTGTAAGGTTTCCCAAAAGGTAATTTTCAAAACATCACATCTTGTTGACACATCCTCACTGAAAAATTTAATTATATATAGTTGAATTCAATTACACACGAAAGTAAAATACGTAGAACTGATCCTTATCTCATAAACATAAACTATTGGCATTTGAGTTAACAACCCCACCCCTCATTGTTGGTCTCATACTGATGTATTCCCTAAAAAATAGCTATAGATTGATTATTCTTTTGTCAGATAATTAGTTACACCTGGATGCTGAATCTTTCTCTAAAAAAACATTTTAGATCCCTTACCTTATCATCATGATTATTACCCTTTTCATATGTCCATTATTAAAGTTTGACATCAAGGCAATACTCATATCATGTTATGAGTCTAACCCTTGAGTTTCCTAATGCACCGCTATGATGTGCTCAATGAAAAATAACATCACACCTATAGTCTTGAACACTACATGAACATCTATTTTAGGTCACCTTCATAGTTCAGGTTATACATAATTTATATACCCATAAATATTGCATTTCCAAATGTAATCCCTTTTTCTGATGACACAATTATCCAAAAGGCCATCCTACTATCTAGAGAACACATCTTGCCTGATTATTGATAAAATATAATATGACCAATTTTTAAAAGAAATGGCCAGTAGTCAAACGTAATTTCCCCCATTCATGATGACATATTAGTGGAATATTTATTTGAAATATGTGGCATGAAGTCATATTCAACTCATTTTTCACCACCCTTTATGATTCATATCCTATAGGTAACTATTTACTTTGTGTCAACCATCCTTTTTCGAGTGAAATACAATACCATCAGTGTTACCCCTCTCACGAATTCATGTACACCAATAGAGAAACATGATCTAATGGGTTTTCAGTTATCTATTTGACATTCCAATTCAATCATATCCCCTATTCTGCACTCTCATGTGACACAAGCGATCTTTTTCTACTCCTTGTTTCCCACACCAAGCATTAATCACATGGGGTTAAGGGTTTTAGTGGAATGTTTACCAACATGACTGATCTATTAAACATTTTTAAGCAGGGACCCCAAAATTTCCTCTTAGAAACATGACATTAAACACCAGTTCCCCCTTAGTCCTAGCATCTTGAATTCTACCTATAAAATCCCTTTCATCCTTGTCACTTGAAATTAAACTACATGCTAATATTATTATAAGAATGACTTAAAAACACCACACAGAACAAACATGATGACCTCAAATTGCATGCATACTCTTCTGAGGTTGCTTTTGTAGGACTAGTGTATTACTTCACATTGGGTTTTTCTTTTCCTCTCATGCTACACGGACTGTGTCACCTAACATGTTTAAACATATATGTACTTAAAACTTATAAAATATTTTCATCCTTACTATATGATGTCAAACTACATTTTTAATTTCCTAACCGCTTGTTGCTAAAATATATAGTTTACTCCCCACCGCATGACATAAAATTTCTTGATACATTAAATCCTTGCTTGAGAGGATTCCCCATTATGTGTTAGTATCCTACCACACCACCTTATAGTACAATTTAAGGTTTGACACTACTAGAAAATGGACCTATATCAACAGTTCTATAGCAATGGATTTGTAAACCTTTACTATAGGTTACCTATACCAACAGTTTTTTGAAACAGCTACTATAGGTACCATAAATTGATCCTATACCAATAGTTCTTACTAAACCATTGGGTAAACATACAATTAAAGACCATAAAAAATAGTTTTCTCAAAACAATTGGTATAATCATCACCTATACAAATATTTATGACAAACCATTATTACAGTTTCTTTATAAAAAACCTATGCCAATGGTTTTTCAAAACCGTTGGTATAGATCCCAAAAATCCAGGTACCTATACCTATAGTTTTTAAAACCATTTGTATAGCTACCTGGATTTTTATGAATTATTTTGTAAAATTTCATCAAAAAATCAATAATATATATACATATATATATCTAATTATATTCACAATGATAAATATAGAATAATGGTTAGGTCTCTGATATATAAGTGAGAGGTCGTGGGTTCAAATCTCAGTTGCATATTTTATATTACATTACCTCTCCTAATAGTTTTCCAAACTGTTGGTATAGACCTATACCCGTGGTTCTCCCTAGACTAGTGGTACAGGTCAATACTAATGGTAAATCAACCAATGGACCTCGAAAACTTTATTATAGTCTATAATAATGGTTTCGTGGCCTATACCAATGGTACCAAACCATTGGTATGTGTTATTTTCGCAATAGTGTGATTCTAATTATAGTGGATACATAGTGATGTATGGATCTCATAATTTAGACCCATATATGAAATTTATACCCACCCCTCAATAACTTCTAGGGATAAGGCTTTTACCGATCCCAGATAGGTTTTAACCCGTATTTTTTACCATATCACACATTTTATTCTCACCCTAATTATTAACATGTATTAGGTATACACGTAAGTATATTACCCCTAGAAATATATGTAGATTGATTTAAACTCCGTAGGATACATAGAGAAACTTTAATCTCGCATATCTCTTCCACCCACTAGT
The DNA here is from genome assembly GCA_963277665.1 of Viscum album. Classification (NCBI taxonomy): domain Eukaryota; kingdom Viridiplantae; phylum Streptophyta; class Magnoliopsida; order Santalales; family Viscaceae; genus Viscum; species Viscum album. The sequence continues at coordinate 2,005,130,896 of OY728126.1, read as the reverse complement.
CTCTAATTTCCTCTTGATTGTATTTGTTCAATTAAACATTATCAATCTTCCTTCACCCCTCTCATGTTATGGATGTGTCACATTTGATGGATATGTCCCAAGAATCAAAAAATTAAACCATGTGCACACTTTATGTAGGTTTTCTATATTGGAATTAGGATCTCTATTTATATATTTTTTCCCTACACAGTGCCATATAGGATGAATTTTCCCTATAGTCCAAATTATATGACCATAAATTATAGTTCCACTAAAATCCATGTACCATTACAATAAAAATAGTTCATTTTATTTAATTTTTTTCTATATTAGCATTGGGATCCAGAAAACATTTTAGGTTTTGTCTACCTGGTTCAATATAGGCAACCTCTACACCTGATCTGAATTCCATGAACATAAACTAGTAGCCATTCTCCCTGAGGTTATCTATAATAGCATTGGAGTCTAATTTCCCTTTTCCCGGGGTTTAATATCTTAATGGATGTATATAATACCTCAAATTTGGTCCAAACAGAAGGATTATAAAGTACTTCCTTTTATGGGATTATATTACCTAGCCATAAGTGCTTATTCAAGTTGGTTTTTCTGTTTCTCATCCAGGACAGATCATCTCACCCTTTATTGATATCACATTACCGTAAAACCCCAAACAAATATTTGTACAATATATATAGCCTCAAATCTTATTACTCAATAGTCAAACTAGAATAACTGTAAGCTACATATGGAAAGAGGAAAAAAATCTCATCTATCAAAAACCCAATAATGGGAGACTCAATAAAAGTCGTCTCTCTAGTTTCCATTTTATCCATATTCATGAATTGGGAAAACGTTAGATCATAAAGGGAAGAGGTAAAAAGATTGTGATAATTGAAATATTTCTCCCATAGATGTCTATCAATGCTCACTAAACACCAGTCCAAGGAAAAGGTAGAAATAATTTTTCACCAAATGTTTTCATATATATTCTAGCTGTATGACATTAAACTGCCTAGAAAATTCATGAATTCCACATTATGTTAAACTACAGAGTTTTAGTCCTACATTTAATACCTTAAAAGGAACATCCCTCTGTTCTAATAATTATTATTGTAAACTATACTCACCCACTGAAATATATTTATACAAGAATTTGGATTTCCAATTCATATTAGTATTGTTTTTTCTTACCTAGTTTGGTCATCTTCCAATTTTCATGAAGATGTATGACCATAAAATCCATCACCCCCATTAGTCATAGAATAGTGAACTTAAATGGAATCAATTGTGGTTTGAGAATCATAATCATTAACTATATTCCATTTTTATTGGTCATATAAATTAGAATTGGGACCTCCAATTCACATTAGGTTTAGTCCCTACATGGTGTTATATAAATTAAACTCACCTTTTCTCTAAGCTCCATTGACTCAATATGGTAGAATTCTATAGTTCAATTGAGATTTATTTAAACTATAAAATATCAAATATAAATAAGATCCTCCCTAGTGAATATTATAACCTTTTCCTCGGTCTATTGTGTGTTTGACACTCAAACATGCATCGTGAATCCCATTCATATGCCTAAAATATGAAATTATATCCCTTGGGTCCTAAGAACTGCCCTTGTTAATTTTCCTTCATCAACACTCTTTTTTTCTAAATAGATTTCATTGAACCTTAAATATTTTTTATATAAACAAAACTCCCATAGTTAAGACACAACACTCTAAAGGATAACCACCCATCGGAGGTATGCATCCTAGAGGATTCTCATTAGCAACATGGCGAGACCATGTTTTGATGGAATGATAAGTAGTCAAAACTAATTCATTTTCCTATATTCTATGTAATATGGTATGGGAATTATTTTTTTATATTTGTCGATGATCTTACTTAGTATATTTTTCACCCCCTTTATAATTAAGATTGTGGATGTTAGGATTTACCTTCTTCTACTCTCATTTATCATGTTGAGAATTAGGCCCATTTTTGTTACCTTACCATAAATTTTGGTAAGGTTGTATGGTGAACTGGGCCTATGTACTCATAAAAAACTATTCTATGAATTTTCCTAGACTATTTTAGTGGTAGATATAACATCCTGACCCCAACACATCCATATATTTCTCACTCTAACATGACATGAGTAGCCTTCCATTCTCCCTATTTCTAACATCGATCATGATGCATGTGATATTGGTAGTTTTGGATTAGTTTCCCTTAGATAATATGTGATATTCCAATATCATGGACTCATTGAATGGTGATGAACTACATGATAAAATTACTTTTCATGTAATATAAAACACCATGGTATCATCCGTGTTATATGAATTAAAACAATATGATATCTTGGTCATCACTTTGGTGGATCACCCCTTTCTTGGGTTGGCCTAAAAAATACCCCAAATTGGGTGTCTTAAATATAAAAAACACAATGAAAATATACATATATCTTGATTTTCACTCATTGTTATACATAGTAATGTATGAACACCTTGTCTTGGACCCAATTACAAACTCCACGACATCTTATCCAAACAGATGAGTATCCCTTTTGACTCAACCTGATCCCCCTCCTTTCCTAACACTATAATGGTAACACATTCATTAAGTATGAGAAATACTTATGTGCTGATGTTTATTGTCTATGATCTAGTGATGAGGGTTTGTCTAATTCACTCAGGGCTTCAGTATACACCTATAATAGCCCCAAACCTTCACTCTTATATCCATTAATAAAAAATTAATCTTCCATTAATAGATTTAATACCAGTACAATGGCCTAATTTCATCCATCCAAAGAAAACAACATCATATGGAAATATTTAATTACTTACATACACAATGACCATTTAGGTTTAGAGTTTGAAATAATTAAAAAAACTCAAACAAAACGATATCTATGCATTAATGGATAATTTTTCAACTTATACCAAACATTTCATTTTTCACATTAAGTATTCATAATATCCCACATAAAACCATTATAGACTTATATTACATAACATATTTCTTTATAAAATATGGAAAAAAGAAACTTCTGAAAGGGTTAATCTCAAACGATCAGTAAGGGTAAACATAAAAATTGACAATTTAATATATTTGGTGAACATAAGATGGGAATAAGATATGAGAACAAATTCAAAGTGCATGAGAATTACATAAGATAATTAACACACACCAAAAACTAGATAATTATATATGTGACATGGAATAAGTCTTTACTAAAGGAATGAGTTATAAGAATCAATAATCTTGAGCAACATGATTTCAATTTTGATAAAATAAACTTGTAAAAACTTATAGAATGTATAGATAAAATTTGTTAGTAGATTGGGAAATTATCTTCATCACATGTGTTCTATTATAATAAAAATAATTGGATCCTAGTGAAATATATAGGGGAATCCTCCCTGATTAGATCCCTTATACTTACTTTTAAGGACGAATAACATTACCCAATAAATTAGAGATCTATATAGAGCTCACCCGTCATACAAGCTATATAGATCTCACCCTCCATCATGATATATTTTAGGAGCCCCTTTCATTATAATTAATTTTAAAGTACCATACAAGAATAAAACAGATGGAACCCTTTATTTTCATTATAAACCTTTTAAATAAAACTTTTATTCCTTTACATCTTGACTTACCCATGGAAAGGAATCATGATTCATGATAATCTATTTAAAACAATCATCATAATCCATACATAGAAAGAGGTTTTATGGTCCCATAAGATCATATTCCCAGTGAATCATATGAATCATTAAATAATGTTAACGTAGATGAAGTTACCTTTAAAATAGTATTTATAATATTTCTTTGAAGAAAGGGGATAATACCATTTTATTTTTACACCTTCAAAAAAAATAAAAACTAAAAAGTAAAAAAAATAAAAAATAAAAAAATACTATGAAAGTGATTTTTTTTCAAAGTATAAATATAAATCTCTTAAAGAATCTTTAAATCTAAGAATATTTATGAAAATAATAAAATCCATATCTGAGACATATGTTAAAATAATGATTTATTTTATCAGATTTTGTAAAAAAGGAAGATAAGATACCTTTTAATCCCTTTTATATAAATCAAAAAATAGGTAAAAATATATTTAATGAATCATTTGAGAACATCAAAAAATTTATTGAGAAAATATTAAAGAAAATATTGATATGGAATAAAAGGCCAATGAATAATGAGGAAATATGGTCAGTTTTTATTAAAATCATTTTATCATCCATTTTAGTCACTAAATAGTGTAAAATTAAAGACAATCTTGTAAAACTCAGAAAAAGAAAAGGATAAGAATAGATATGTGTTTAATTAAATTTAAATCATTCAATTTTTCCCAATTCAACCTTCAATATTAACAATCATGAAAATAAATGAGATTGTAACATAAAACCTTTACCACTATAGTAACTTTGAAATTAAAAAGCCAATAAAATAAAGAATATAATATAGATATATAAATATCATGGATTAAAAAAATTATTCTGTCCAAATTAATTCATGTGATAGTAATTACAACATACAAATAAAATATTATGCCCAACATGAAAATTAGATCGAGACAAAAATAACCTTAATAATATCATAACATTTGAAATGACAATTAATACATGAAGTAATTATGTGAGCATTTGTGAATCCACAGAAAATAAGTTTATACACATTGTAAAATATTTTAGATATAAATCTACATATAATCACGACATAACAATGTCTATAAAGAACTGTTATGATCTAATGAAAAGAAATTGAGATAAAAAACCCCATACATGGAGTCTATATTTGCTAGGTATTCCCTATAACTGTAGTATAGTAAAATTATAATAATTATTTAAATATTTTTTACCAATCGTACATTTTATTAATTTATAATTATACTATTTATTTAAATGTAATATTTGTTACTTAATTATTCATGTCCAAATCATGTTTTTTGAGGACATTCTGTTCATTATTACCATATAAATTTAGTTAATCATGGTAAAGTGGGTAATTATTCCATAATTTAATTAATTTTAATTATTAAATAATTATAATTTTATACATTAAATAAAATTTTTTAATCACCCAATAAAGGCATACCTGATAAATGAATCTCATTACTTTGTAGAGATATTATTATACACACATGCATGAGTGACATTATTATTTTTTAATGGGTTGAAGGCTTAGAATGTAAGTAATAAATTATATTTAAATAATCATATTTATTTAATGATAATATTATATATTTATTAAATACAACATAATAATTATCATTGTATGATGGTTATTGAAAATCAATCACTTCACATCATGGAGGTGATAGTCTACACGTATGCACGAAAAATAGTTTCATTTTTCCTTTGATAGGGAAGGAAATGAATAAAGATCGTTACATAATCATAATCACATATAAATAAATTTATAAAGATAATTAAATTGTATTATAATTTCTAGAACAAAATTTAACGCGGTTGAAGAATAAATAAAATGAAAGAACCATATTTAGTGTTATACTTCCACTTTAGTAGACCAGCTTCATCTTACACCTTATGAATTCTAGGTTCATGTTTTGGTGCATAAAAGACCTCCATGAAGTGGGGAGTAAAGTTGGTATGTTTTTTTCATGATTTTTCAAAGACAGAGTGCTCGAGAAGTGAGACATGGAGAGGATAGGTGGTGTCCTTATATATGAGAGGAGAGGGGTACTCGTGGAATTAGTTAAGGTATTAAATTAATATAAATTACTTTTCAGGTTCAAGTGGAACCAAATTTATATATTTTTAATATTCTATTATTATTAGACTTCATACTCTCATAAAATAAAATTTATACAAGTCTAGGTGATGTTATAATGCTTACATTTTAGTGTTAACCCCTTGTTAACCCTTTTGATGATTACTGTGATATCAAAGTATTTCACTATTTATATGTCATTATAAATTTTATAAAAGGATATGATAACCATAAATAAAAAATGGATGATATTATAGACCATATAAAATTCACTTGGACAAATATAATGTTTTTAATAATTCTAAATCATTTAATAAAATATTATTTATCCTGTAATATCATTAAATTCATTTTTCTGACTATTAAAATAATTGTCATTTAAAAATATATATCAAGATATTAATTTAGTTAAAATATAAAATTTTAAAACTTAATTAATAAATTATATTTATCAAAAAAAATTAACACCATAACTCACCCAAAAAATATTATTTTGTATGTTTTTAAAGTGATTTAATTGATTTTTCAACTCCTTTCACAAGCATCATGTTGGCGTTGCTTGAGGATTTCAGTTAAATATTTCATCACTAAAAATTTAAAAAAATTAAATGATAATAAAATAATTATTATTTAAAATAAAAATTTATAACTGAACATTACCTCTTTTTATCTCTATAAAAAAATATTAGTTATATTAAAAAATAGAAGGTAAGATTTTATATTTATTCCTTACTTAAAATAATATTAAGGTCATTATAAAATTAATGTGGAAATAAACATCTAAATTTTATTATTTTTGATGAATATTTTTGAATAAAACTCATAACATTAAATAAAAGAAATCTTTTGGATGATTTTAAAGTCTTATTCCATTATTTTAGTCTTGTTTTACCCATTTTACCCTTACCATTATAATAACATTTTTACCAAGGATCCTATTTATAATGAGTAAAATTAAAATGGAACCATTTAAATAAAATTAAAATTATAAATTAAAATATAGAATTTATTTTATAATATTGAATTCCAATAATTGTAAGAAATTAATTTTAAAATAAACTTGAAAAACATACAAAAAATGGTTTTCCATAAAAATTCATTTTTAAGTATAAAAATATATTTATACAAAAAATAAACCCTAATGATGATTAAATTGAAATTATTTTTATTTTGGTAACTCCAAATTAATTAATTAAATTCTAAAATAAAATCAAACCAAAAATCTACTTTCTAAATACATAAATAGAAATGACAGTTTTTTATAAAATAAGTATCTTTTTCAGTTTTCACAAAAAATTAATCTTTTCTGAAAAATTCCAAAATTTCACCCTAAGATAATTTTGATATTTTCATTTCAAAATATTTATAATTTAATCAAATAAAATTTATAAAATTTTCATAAAGAAATTATAATATTCTCTCAAACAAAAAAATTATTTTTTAGGAAAATGAATATTTAAGAATGAAATGACATTTAAAAAAATTGAGTTATTATTTATTAAGAATTAATCAATAAATTTTAATTGAGTACGACATTTATACCTATATATTATCATGCATTTTATTATAATAATATTCTCACATTATATGGAATTTTTATAATGTTCATATTTAAATAATAATATTTGATAGCCGTTATTGGTCGGTTTTGTGTGTCCAGTATGCTATCAAGCATAGTATCATTTTTAATATCTCAAGGAATTAAATTCTCCTCCATTTAATAAATTAAATCCTCAAATTTTTTGTCTCCATCTTGGTAATTAAGGGTTCTAATATTTTACAATACCTTTATGGAATACTGACATCATATATAGGGTTAATAATACTACCTTTTGAAATGACAGATAAGGAAATATAAAGATAATCAAGAATAATACATAATTGGGTTGAGAAATAGGAAAAAATTGTGGGAAGTGAAAATATAGACATGAATGATAATTTTCATGTCAAACTAGTGATGGTGGGTGATTCAAAACATTGATCATAATAATTTGAATGATCAGTGGAACGTAAATGAACATAAATCCATAAATCAATAAAGTGCAGAAAAAGTCTATCAATTCATCCGAAATCATTGTAAGAAAGAAAAAAAATTAATTTTCCATATCATTTTTCTAAATTTTAAGGATAAATCTACCATTACAATAGAGAAAATGAAAAAAATACACTTATAAGATTTATTTAAATCCATAAAAAAATTTCATTCTTTGGTTGTATTAAAATCAATTACCATAAAATTCTTATCTTTTACTCTAAAAGATGACTATCCAAGGTGAATTTTTCACATTTCTAAATAATCAACTTGTAAAAGATCATAGGATCAATAAAAAAATGAATCTTCAAAAATAATCTGTTTTCTAAAAAAAATCTAAGAATAATGTTAGATAAAACCCAAAGTTAACAAACAATCTATTTAAGAAATAATACATTTAACTCCAAAATTTCCAAAATAACACCAGCAGTTCAACTTAGACCATTCCATATATAAATATCCATACAACTGAATAAACCTCATTAACCTCAACACTAGACAATTCTTAATCCTCAATGATTTTTGAATAACTTTTATCTTATAACCCTAAAAATATAAAAGAATTATTCCAAAATAATCCCTGATGTTAAATCACATGATACACCTGAGGCTTACAAATACCTCAACCCATTAGACCTTCTTAAAAAATAACAATAATCACTTTAAAATATCATCATATAAAATCAAAAATAGTGTGTTTGTGCATTTTAACTTTTGATCAACCTAAAACATATAATCCCATGATATTATCCATAAATCTTAAGTTAACCTCATATGTAAGAATCGTAATCTCAAAAGTTTTATAGACCTTATACTCATGAAAACCATGACATCCATATGCCTTCACTCCAAGATCTCATTATAAAAAAATTATCTACTTTTCTATCTTTTATATCAATAAACATGACCCGATCTTAGTCATCCAAAACATAAAAATTTATTCATAATTATAAGATAATTTATATACCTGGGAAACTTTTAGGTTTATAGTTTTAGAGAATTAAGAAAAACACTTATATAGAAATACCCATGTCTTTAAGTGATTATTTACAAATATACCCAAATTTTCTTATTCCACATTATGTATTCATCACCTCCCACATAAAACCATTATATAAAAATATTACTTAACAACTTTGTTTATAATATGTGGAAAAGGTAATATAATAATGGTGTGAGCCAAAATTCTCAGTAAGGGTAGTCATAGGAATTAAAAATTTAATATCATCAGTGAGAAGAAGGTAAGAATAATTGTATGAGATCATATTGAATGTGTATGATCATTATATAAGAGAATTTATAGACATAAAAACATAGATCATTAAAAATTCCACATGGAATAACACATCAATAATAGCAAGATTCATAAAAATCAGTAACCATGGGCCTTTTGATGTCAATAATGAACAAAGAACCATTAATAAATCATAGTTACTATACAAAAAACATGTTTTTATCTTAGATAATTATCTTCATCACTCATATTTAAATCTGGTCATAAACAACTAGATACTAGTTAAATATATTTGAGAAACCTCACCAGTTAACTCCCCAACTCTTTCTTCTCATGATAAAGAACATTACACAACACATTGGAGACATATATTGGGAGCACCGATCACCATGATCTATATTAGGAATATCTATCACAATAAATAGTATCTAAGTACCATACATGAATATATCACATGGAATCTTTCATTTTCATTATCATTATTTTAAAAAAAATATTAATTTCTTATATCTTGATTTATCCTTGAAAAAAACTAGTTTCATGAAAATATCATTAAAAAAATAATTATAATCTATCTAGATAAAGAATATAGATGGAATAATAAGATAATATTAACAATAAATCTGAGGAATCATTAATATATGTTGACATAGATAAAAATACCTTTAAAATTATATTTATTGTTTTTTAAAATAGTGGAAAACTCCCATTTATTTTTGTACTTAAAAAATTAAAAATAAAAAAATATTTATAAAATAATTTTTTTGAAAATATAAATTTAAAATTATAAAGTAATAATCAGGTTTAGTAATTGTTATGGTGGTGAGAAAAGTCGTACTTGCAGTACAGGAAGAAAAAAGAATCCATTAACACCTTCTATAAAAAATAACAATATTTAGAAAATGAAAATAAGATTAATTTTAAAAAATTTTATATAACGAAAAAATGGGTAAAAATATAAATAATAAATTATAGATTAATATTTAAAAAATTATTGAAAAAATTTTAATTAAAATATATACACAGATGAAATATTTCATCTACCAAAAATAGATATGGTTAATTTTTCATAAAACCCATTTCTCGCAAATTTTAAGTATAAAAGAGAAAAAATTAAATAAAATAATTTCAATCAAAGAAATAATTTATAGATAATAATAGAGATGTGATTCATAAAAATTAATTTCATAAAATATCCCCCAATGGAACCCTGGTTATAAAAAATCTAAAAAGGAAATGAGATTATAACATAAATCCTTTATCTCTTTGGTATATTTTGAATATAAATTAAGTTGAAGAAAGAATATGTAATACATTTGGAAATCCTATTAATTCCATGAAGTAATATGTCATAATTCATTCATGGGGATTTAGGTACACCAGAAAAAAAATCATGGTGTGTGACATGAGACATGTCATAAGAAAATGAGATTGATATAATGAAAACCTTTTTAAACTGAGTAATGAACACCTTACCTTGAGTCCAGACTTGATTTGTATGTCCATTAACTCCTATGTAATAAAATTTGTGTAATTATTTTAATTTTTAATAAAATTTTTATCTTTTATTAATTTATCATTAAACTATTTTTTTATTTATTTCAATTTCATATTAAATTACTTAATTGGTTCTGTCCATGTCATGTGTTTTGGGTACTTTGGGTTCATAATTGCAAAATGAATTTGGTAGGTAGATCACGATAAAAGGGGTAATTATTCCATATTTCATAAAATATTAATAATTAAATTATTATAATTTTTATACATTAAATATAGTTTTATAATCATATATGAAAGGATTACATGATAAATGAATCTCATTAGTTTGTGAAGATGGTATTCCACACATACGTATGAGAAACATTATATTTTTAAATGGGTTGAAGGGTAAGAATTTATGTAATATATTATATTTAAAAAATCATAATTATTTCATTGATACCATATATATTTATTAAATCCATCATAATATCCATTCTTGTGAGTTTATAATGAAAAATAAAACACATCAATTCGTGGAGGTGGTAGTCCACATGTACACACGGACGACAATTTCATTCCCCCTTTGATGTATAAAGAGATGAATAAAGGTTACTAAATAAACATAATAACATCTAAATATATGTAAGATAATAATTTTATCATATTATAATGGTTATTATAGAACCAATCTTTGTATAATAAGAAATAAAAAGAAATAATTTTATTTAGTTTTATACCATCTCCTTAGAATACAACCTTCTACTTACACCATAAGAATTATAGGTGGGTCTGTAGGTGAGGCCAGGACTACTATGAAGTGAGAAGGATATTTTTGGATGTTATTTGGGATAGTATTGGCCAGACTAATGTTCTCATGGAGTGTGACAAAAAGTGGATAGGTGGTCCTATTATATAAGAGAGGAAAGGGTAACCTTAGACAATACATAAAGTATTAAATTAATAAAAATTAATTTTCATGTTAATGTAAAAAAATAGATATATTTATTATGTATTATGATTATGAGTTTCAATAATCTCATCAAATAAAATTTTAACATCTTTAGGTTATTTTTTAAGCATTATCTTGTAGTATTAACCCTCATTATCCTTTCTAACCACTATCATGATATCAATGTTTATTATAGTTTTGGGATCAGGAAAGTTACTACAAGAGGAATATTGGCCCATAAATGGAAAATGGTTTATATTACAGACTATGCCACACTAACATGGAAAATATAACATAGTTATGAATTTTAAATATTTTAATATAATATTATTTAAAATAAATACCATTAAATTCAATTTAAGAAATATTCATATAATTGAATTTAAAAAAATATCCAAGTAGTAATCGAGTTCAAATACAAAATTTTAAAGCATCATTAATACAATAGATTTTTCAATTTTTTTGTTACAATATTAATCACCTAAAAAATATTACTTTGTATGTTTTTAAAAGAATTTACTTGATTTTTTCTTCTTATTTATCATGTATTGTGTTGGCGTTACACATTCTTTTAAGGTAATTATTTCATCACTAAAAATTGAAAATAAATTATCTTGAAAAAAAAATCCATTCATATATAAAATAAATATTTGTAACCAAACATAACATCTTTTTATTCCTATAAAAAATATAGATATTAAAACATAGGGAGTGACATTTTCTATTTATTTTTTAATTAAAATAATATTATGATAATTATTAAAGTAATGTGGAAATAAATTTCCAAATTTTAGAATTATGGTTGATTATGTTCTAAAGTAAGTCTTCCAATTAAATAATTAAAATTATTTGGGTGAATTTTAAGTCCATTTACAATAATTGGAATCTTGTTTTACTCGATTTACCCTTACTATAGTGACAACAATTTTATAAAGGGTACTATTCATAATGACAAAAAATTGGGACCTTTTAAAAAATATTTAACTTATTAATTTAAAATATGGTATCATTTTTATCAAATTAAATTCCTATTTTTTTTATAAATTAATTTTAATATAAACTCGCATAACATAATAAAAAACAATTTTCCTAAAAAATGAATTTTTATGTATAAAAATGTTTTATACAATAATTAAGAATAATATAAATTAAAGTGAAATTAATTTTATTATTTAATCATAAATAAATATGAAAATTTTAAAAATAATTTAGAAAATAGGAATTTATAAATTTTTGAATGGAGAATATAGTTTAATATAGAATTGGTTTTTTTCATTATTTACTGAAAAAATAATCATTTCAAAAAAATATAAAAATTTCATCCTAATGTAATTTTGATATAATTATTTCAGAAATTAAATCCTTTTTATAATTTTTTTTAAAGATTTGTATAATTTCATTTATCATTTTCGCTCACAAAAATGAATGAAAATAATTTTTGAAGAATATGTATTTTTGAAGTGTTAAATGAATTTACCAAAAGATTTAGTTCTAATTTCTTAATATTTAATCAATAAATGCATATTTAGTAGGTCCTTAATAAATATATTATACAATGAAGTTACTTTTATTCATAGTATCCAATTCAATGACCATGTGATAATGGTCAAAATTAAATAATCATATTTCAAATTCATTAAATCTCAGTGTTGAATGTATTATACGCTATCAAACATAGTATTATTTTTAATATTTTGGGGTTTTATAATACCCCTAGATCATTTCCCCTTTTACATGGGTTTATATCAGAGATATATAGAGTAATTCTATATCACATTGCTATGTGTTGTGTTGTTACCATTTTATGGGATATATAGTGTTGCCTAGATCTCCTATTATGGGCCCAAACACAAACCTTATATTCTTTAGCACATTTTTTAGTACCTAGTTCTTATATTAGGATGCAATTTTAGCCCCCAATAAATGATAGGTTTCATTGCTCTATAGTGATGATCCTTTCAATTTGGCCTTTAACTATTAAACCCTTTTGGTAAAATCTATATGACCTTAAACAATACTAACCCCTTGGTCTAAGATCCATGACCTTAAAATATTCACAGCCTTCACTGAGGTGGTCCTAATACAACATTTTCTACAAGATAATGTTGGATTCACATTTTCCAAATTTCTCTTCATGCCATATCACCCCTTGGTCCTTGCTATATGACATTAAATGGTTCTCCATCGATCTGATATATGAGAACATAAACTATTAGCCCTTTTATTTAGGTGGTTATGGTTTTAAATCAAGTGACCTTAGTTTCATTATTTATGTCTTCTATAGGGTATGAAAAGAACCCTTTCTCTTTTTATTCCACCAAGTTGGCACTTGAATTTTCCCCATTTACGCACTTGTCTTATATATATATGGAACTACTTATTTATATTCTAATTTTTTTTTTAAAAAATTCCCTAATAGTTCTAAAAATCTACCTGTGTATTTTTTTCTCTTTATCAGGAACAGTTTGTTTCTGTCTATTTGGATTTACATCCAACCTTCATGTTCATCTGGGATCCACTTTGGAGGCAAAAAAATGATCCAAATGTTCACCTCCCACATAGGGTACAAGCCCTGGAGGAACCAATTTCATCATATCTAAATGGACTCCCAAATAGTGACGACATAGTTCTTGTAATTCCCCACCTTTGTCTGAAACCCCTTAATAGTGCCCAAACTGATTGAGTCACCATTGGAACCTTAGTTTGTCCTCTATATATACTAGTGGATTTCTACTAGTAGTGGGGGTCTTGGATGGTACCATGTAAAGACTATACCCCCATACCAGAGTGTGAAAAAGCACCCTAGTAACAAAAAAATCATCCACAATAGTAAATAATCTGATTACACTGACACAAAAAATACAAACATTAAAAATTAATGAAATGTAGCAAGAAATAATTGAAACAAACTCCCAGTCCATCCACTAGTCTAGCCACATACACGAAATTAATGAAATAACAAAATAAATGTACAAGTGGATCTTTTATATGCATGAGACTCACCTCATCCCAATCTAAAATACTGTCCAAGATATCCAGTTGAATAATCCAATCCTAGACCTCTACCCAACATGTACATTCAATCAATGATGCCTGATTGGGAACCCAAGTGTCATGGCTACCCAAATAGTGTACACGTACATCTTAGTAGGTCACCACTAATGTGGTCCCAAATAGTAATAATAAATTCATTGTACAGAGGTGGTATGATTATATTACAAATAAAATTACTATATTTAAGTGTAAATAAGTAACCAATATCAATCATAGGGTTCTATCATAAAACCTAGGATCGAATCAAAGAAATATCTCTTAGCATTAATGTTTCCCTGAGCAAATCACACAACTGTGAATACTAAAAATAAGTTCTATAGATTATTCTTAAGACTAAAAAACAACAAGGAGATGAATATAAGGAATGTTTCAAAGGAATTCAAACTCTAATATCCAAAAAAATGAATCCAATGAGTGTTTTTGATAAATTCCAAACCAAATAATATCAAATATGAATATAAGTATTTTTTCTAAGTAATTATAACCTCGATAACCTGTTTGCCAAATCCAAGGAGCATGTATAAGGTATTCAAACCTAGATAACCTGAATCTCAGGGGATTGTGTATCCCACCATACGTATCTAAGGAATGTGTCCAAGGAATCCCAAACTATGTGTCATTATCAAACTCAATAGATGGATTTAAGGAGCATGTTCTAGGAATCCCATATATCTCAAAATATCTTAGTGGGAATTGTGTCCCACCTAAGATATTCAATATAACATATCCTGAAAAGGTTGGATTCCTACCCAAATGAATCCAAAAACCATGTTAGACCACACTCGTACACAATCTACCCTCATCACCATCATAATAAGCATAAAATATTGGATTGGGTTATAACTTTTCACCCATTACCATCATCACCCATTTCCCACATGCACCCTCATAGGGGTCAATATCCCACTAGAGAACACGTTAGGGTCCCCTAAGTCTCATCAGAACATATAAACCCTTCATGGGTCTTCCTACCTCATATATGTCTCTCGAGTCAACAGTTTTCACATGGAAACATCCCTTAACATCATTAAAGTCTAAGTGATACCTCAATAGGCTTAGAGGGAATTTTTAATAGCATCACTCTTAAGAGATGACATAATGCACATCTGACATCCCATGTCCCAGGGTGATCATAAAACCCAAACTATCCATCTATTTCCATAGTGCTACCCACCATGGTTATTATATTTCAATGGGGGGACATATTTCCCATTATCATTATACTAAACCAAAGGTTGTGTGAAATATCATGGTTTCTTCATAGCCTACACGGGACACTAATTTTGATCCTATCATGCTCCTCTACTTGGATGTCAAAAATGCTTATATACTAGGGGCTACTATGATTACCAAATTCAGTTTCACCCTTTAATGGGTTCACTTGTCTGAATGAATATAAATATACAGAAGGCAAAAACTATCAATAGTTGAAGAAAACAAACCATGTAAAAGGACCCAACACGGCCCCTAAAACATTGTTCAATTCTGAGTATTTCATTTAAAAGAGACAATTCATTTTAAATAAACCTTCAATCACCCCCAGTGGTGAGAAAACATATCACATTTGATAACCATAAATTGTAATACCAGAGGGAATGTCCTAAGAACCACCTACCTCAATCATGAAGTTATTTGCCATTGAATCACTAACTAAGAGCTCTCACCAAATCCCATTTAAAATCCAATGGCCATTGTCTAAACACTTGAGGAACTAAGATTGGAAAAAAATATATTCTTATTAATTATAATAAAATTAAAATTAATTAAACAATTATAATTCATCTTAAAAAATTTTAATTAAATTTAAAATTTAATTTAATTACACATAATTATCTAAATCTCACTAGATGCTCCCCCATCACTAAAACTTTTGACCAAATAAATTCTAAGTCCCAATGGCATGCCCCGAGAACTATTTCATGTAAAACCTCTATCATGAGAAATTATTAAACATTTTCCAATTTCACTAATAAACTCAATTAAATTTATATGATGATACACCTCAATTGAAATGGTTTCATTCAGGTGTACATACTATCATGGTATTCCCTCTAAGAAAGGTTAGAAAAATCCCCATTGACATCATCTAATTCCACCATGCTCCCATTATTTGAAAAAATGCTATACCATAGATCTAGATCAACTGGTGTATGACCTCAAAATATTGGTATAACATAATGGTTTTAAGACACATTGGTTGTAGAAGGTTTCCTTATATAAGGGGAATGAAATATAAAAACTCCCAATGTGGGGTACATGGGAAATTTATTTTCCAATGGAACCCATTTTCTCTGGCATGGAGAAACTATTTCCCAAAAAAAGGTTGTTTTTTCTTCCTCCAACCAAAAATTTAGGGTATTTTTCATATTAGTTTCTCAAGTACCCAATTTAGGTAATATGTTTTTTTCATACCTCTTATATGTGGAAAATTTCCCGTTGGTCTCTTTTCCATTGGGATAGACATATACTAACAATTTAAGAAAAAATTAATATAAGTGCTCTATACAAATAGGACCTGGACTAATAGTATAGGCCATATGAAAATACAAATACCAATAAGTTTGGTAAACCATTATTATAAGTATTGTAAATAAAAATTACCATGAGTCTTGATCCCATCCCATCTCAATTATACTTTAACAATGAAACTAATAAGATATAATGAGATTTTTAAAAACAATTAGATATATATATATATATAAGGAATATACATTTAAGAGTATTTATTCTTATTTGACTGAAGAACTTATAAAATATTTATGTTACTATAACACATTTTCTCCAAAAAAATAGTATAGGTATATACAAATGGGTTTAGAGAACCATTGGTATAGGTAGGAATGTATTTAGGGAGATACCATGATGGTTCTCTAAAAACATTGTTATGGTTCTATGGGTAAAAAATAGATTTTCTATTAGTTTTAGGAGGACTGAGAAAAAAAACTAATCTAGGGAAAAAATCAAGGAGGAAGCAAGGGAAATCAATAATAAAGGCCAAAAAAGGAACAAATTACCTTAAATGCCATAAATTAGCCTCTATGGACCATAAAATATTATGATAATCCAAGAATAAAGGATAAATTGAGTCTCTTGGTTTAGCCATGCATGAGGGAGGCAGGAGGAGTTGGGTTTTTAAAATTCATAGGTGTAAAATAGTCATTTTCCACTTTTAATGAGCTTCATGGTTTGGATGAATGGTTTTCCAACCCATGTACCAACCATGTAATAATAAATTTTCATGAATACCCCATCACATGGTTGGGACATACTATTTACCAAACCATGTGCCAACAATGAAAATTGAATCTATCTCAATCTGAAACATTTCGCATAGTTTGTATGAAACCATGAAAAATGAATGAGCTAAGGCCTAGGTCCAATCCACCTCACTTGGTTTTCCTTGAGATATGAATAGTTTCTTCTAAACCATTCTCTAACTAAAAATAAAAAACCATTAACTTTTGAAAATTAACTAAAAATTTTCCCACGCTCTTTATGGTACACAATTTCTCCTAAACAGTGTACACCAAACTATACACCCTAGGATAAATCCCCCTAAAACTAACAAAATCAATCTAAATCTCTTGGTATTCATCCATGAACCCATGTCCCATCTAGGTCCTCAAACCATATCCAAATATATTTCATTAGTACACTCCAACTATTGGAATATGAATATGTATATTATATTTAAAAATAACTCTTTCCTTATATTTCAAAAATTAAATTCACTATAGAATTTATTAACTCACAAATTAGTAGGATTTTACAGCCTCTATACCTTAATACTCATCTACCCTAAGATATTTCATCAATAAATCAAAAATAATTCCTAATATACTTCCATCATAAATTTATCGACAACCCACTATGTTTCCCCTCTGAACACCAAACATGTTTCCCTTGCATAACTCTAATTAAATGTTTCATAATTCTCCAAAAATAAATCTATTTTTTATTGGAATAATCAAAACACCAAAAAAATCTTACACATTCCTATGTATATAGAGAAAAAATAGTTTCATCAATATATTTATTATTCATATCATAGTGCTCCCCATCATATCCTCTTCTCATGCTGGCCATTTTTAATCCATGATGTTTCCCAGCATTGAAATTTCATACTAAAACAAAATTACAATTATCCAATGACCCTCTATGTGATATATTTATCACACAAAACCCCTTAAAACATGATAAAACTATAAAACAAATAAATGTTTTCATCATATGGATTAGTAATTGAATCATCTGAGCCTTTACCATTCATGTATAAGTCCCGAACACATTGAATTTTCCTAAAAAAGTTCCAACTTGTTCCTTACACACATTTTCATTCCCAATATAACTCATATGATTAATTCTCTATCCTAATACATACAGTCGCATGGAAAAACATAATCCTTACCTCTTAGGCCTAACCTTCCCCTTGAACACTCATCTGCACCAACCAACACATTGTCTCATTACGATCTGATCATAATGCCTTGACTCCTAAAGGAATCCCACGATCTTCAAACACCATAAATGAATTACAATCCTAAATCCTATTTTATTTCCATGTTTGGGTTAATAAAAAACCTAAACTTGTACCACGATATTCCTTCACACTGGCACATCATCGATCCCAGGCACACTCAATTAATGTCAAAACCACCCTAATCCCAAAACCAATGATCAAACTACCTGAAATGACACATTAAAATACCAAATATTATATTTGAAATAGGAAAAGTAATATAAAATTCAAAATCATACCCAAATCCTAGATCCACCTTGACCATATAATGATTGGTCCAATCATGCATGTGACCCTTCCAGAACGAGGGTCATTTTTCTATAGTAGAACAAAAAGGTTTCATTCCCTCGAGTGATATCACAAAACATCAATCACTAACCATTAATAACTCACAAAAATATCATCCTTAGTATAAAATGAAATTATATATTAAATTACGGCCACACCATCCAATGAAATTTGGAACACTCCACACCAAATAAATTTCCTTATACTATTCCATAAGAAAAACCTCAACATGTTTCAATATCACATGTGTGTCGATCCTCCTGATCCAAGATGAACCATTATCAACCTTCGACACCATGCCTCCATAAAAATATGTGTTAAGGACAACAATAAGGTCAAAAATCCCAAAACACCTAATAAAACACCAAATTTACCTCTCATTTAAATAAAACTCCCATGAAATCAAGCTTTCATCATTCCTTCAAGTTCTTTATCCCATAACTCACACATCCAAACTCATTGTTCAAAAATTCATAGGCAATGCACATAATTAGTTTATTTCAGCTTCATGTCATCCTAATATAATGGGAGTACACTCCCGTAATACCTAATCATAGAACCTGATTCACACTACAATGATCCATGAATTTTCAAAGCTAGAATCACACACCTAAACCACCGACTATGCTCCATGACATGCCAATCATCTAAAAAAAGAAACAATTTCCTCTTTTCAAATAATCTCAACATCCCTCATATGTTGAGGTAAACTAGATGATAGTCCCCTAAATGGTGTCATTTCGAAATCACAATCATCCATCTATTATTTCACCGCATTATTGGATGTACATCCAAAATACATAGGGTCAGGTACCCTATTAATCTTGCCCATGGATTCCCAATTCTGTACTAGAATTACTAGCTCTTAAGGTACCTTCCTCATAATGTACATAAAATATCTATGTCTATAAAATATCCTCAACAACACAACTTATTCACTGATTACAAAACATAATGAACTTTCCCTGATTTCTACCTTCAAGGTACTATTAATCTTAGGTCAACCCCTCATGTGGGGTTCCTTCACATATCACACTTTATCTCATCTAAAATACCCAACTCACTAATATATGGAGTTGTATCTCAAACTCTAGGCTCTCTTTACTAACCCATATGTCTCTTTTGATGTAATTGATAGCGAATATGGAAATATATTATTCTCATATAAACATCTCAAAACAACTAAAATGATAAACTACTCACTCTAGAATCTCACACATATCCAATATCGCATGCCATGTTATCACCCACTAGGGAACTGATTCTAATTAGGTATCCATATACTAGAATACCCATCAAGAATCATGATCTCAATATGATCCTCACCATACCACTATATACGATAGTCACCCATCTAGAATCACATGATCATCTATCAATATATAATGGAATATCCTCACTAAGATCGGTGATGAGTAGCCCAATGATATACATTTTGGTAAAGTAGAATACCACTAGGAAGATATATAGTTTAACTCTATAATGGTTGTTATGACACTATAAATGACTAAATTGATTCAATTTTTCATAAAACATCACTATAATCACTTGTGAGGGGTCCTTAACTAAGGAATAAAATTCTCATATTGACATACTAGGGTCACTGAACATCCCTTACGCTGAGGGACTACATATCCTTCACTGTTAAGAATATCATCATAGTCACATTTCCTATCATCCGGAGAAACTATATAATGGTTCAGATGAGTAGAATATAATTCCAAGTTATGTGGGAAAAACATATAAATAAATAATGAAACTTTAAATAACTGTATTATATCATCAGTGATATAACTCACATAGATAAATCCATTTTTATATGAATCCAACATACAGAATATTTTTCATGAACATAGGGGTGGGGAAATTTTTTCAAGATTTAATAATCCAATACATCATAAATAAAAAATCCCAAAACCCTTGCACATCATGATTGGTGAAAATAATAAAACCAAAATGAAAGAAACCAAGAACAACAATTCGATATCCCCAGTAACCTAGACTTCCTAACAAAAAGGTATTCTTGCCAACCTAGTTCAATATTCATTTCAATCTCAGAAAACCTTTCTAGCATGTCCTATAATAGTAATACAATATAAAACATTGATTAAATATGTGGTATCAGTCATATAAATACACTTATACCACTTTTTAATGTTGTACCCTTGTCTGTGACAACTGGGTGGTGCCCAGACTGGATGAGTTACCATTAAGACCTAAGGTGAACCTCCACAAGTGATAGAGGTAGACGACTAGAAGAATGGCTCTAGGATGGTACTATGGGGAGACTATAACCCCATTTTTCTCTGAAAAATAACATAAAATTAACCATATGTTATTCAAATTAGTAAATGATCAATGTGTGTGGATGAAATAAAAAAACCCTCAATAATAAATGGCATTCAATAAGTAGAAAATTGTATAGACTCCCTCACCACCCACCGAGCATGCATATAAAAAAATGAATAGATGAATAAAATAAACATAGAAGAGGAACTACTATATAACCAATACTTACCTCATCCCAATATCAAATACCACCCATTTTATCTAGAAGAACAATCCATTTCAGGGCCTCTACCAAACCAATACCTTTGATAAATGAACTATACTCGGCTACCTAAGTGTCATGGAAGCCTGAGTATGGTGTGATTACAACTCAATAGGGTACCACTAATGTGTTCCTATATATAAATAGTAAATTAAATTTTCATATATGATATTCTCATAATATAAATACAAGTATAGTGAGGGTGCATAATTAATGTACCACTATTGACCCTTGGGTTCTCTCATGAATCCTGAGATCAACCAAAACATTTTTTGGACTATGTTGTGGTGTCTTTGAGTAGATCACACAATCGTGCCTACCAAAATTCAATCCCATGTATAATTCTTATTAAAAAGTTATAGTTCATCAAAATTGATTGGGAGTTCAATTCAAAGTGTGTGTCTATGTGATTGTAACTAAAATACCCTTTGATCGAAATCCAAAGAGCATGCCCTAGACATTCCGAAATAAATAATATTCATCTCAGTAGACAATGAATCCCAACATATATATCCAAGGACCTTTTTGAAAGCATATCAAGCCATGTTTACAGACTAGGATGAATAAAAACTAACTATGGATCATGTCCTAAGAATACTATGTATCTCAATACATCTCATTGGGTAGTTCATCCCCCCAGTATCTTCTCATATATCACATCTCAATATGGATAACCTCCTACCTGAACCCATCTGAAACATAAGATTTTCCAGACCGGTTCATGGTTTATCCTTTTCATAGATATAAAATTATCAAACCATCGACATAAGTTCTAATATAGATCCCAAAATCATTACTATTTATCATATGCACCCTCACAGGGGTCAATATGCCAATAGAGAACCAATAATGGTCCCTTATTTACCATCATTGTCAGGAAACCCTTCATAGTCCATTGTACCTCATAAATGTATGCAAGGTCAAAACCCATCAATCAGAGGGAATATAATCCCTCAAAACCATCATAGTCTCATCAATGTCTCGCTGACTTCCACAGAATGTCTTGGGAGCATTAATCTCAAGGGATGGAATAACTCTCATCTTGCATCCCAAGTCAAAGTTTTTTTATCACATCAAACCTATCCATCATTTCCATAGGTATACCCACATAGGTAATCATATTTTAGTGATGGATTAAAAAATTCACCAATATTTTTGTATTATTCTAAATTCTCTATGGCATCTCACGGTTCTATCATAACCTACTCAGGCAACTCATTTTCATTTTCTCACATCCCTTTACACGGAGGTTAACAAGGTACTTGTACTAGGGCCACTATTCTTACCAAATAATATTTCAATCATTTAGGGGTACATGTGTCTCAGTGAATGAAAATATACTCAAGACCTCATCCATTAGTGATCAAAGAAAACAAGAGAGTGAACATGTGTCCAATGTGTCCATTGGCACTTGGTTTATTTCCAATTATTACATTTAAAAGTGTCCATTAATTTTTTTAAAAGATCAATAACCCTATTGGTGAGACCAAATATCACATTCAATAAAAATAAATCATAATACCATATGTAATGTCTGAGGAAACACAAACCCCTACCATGGAGTTATTTTCTTTTTAATAACATCTCGATAGTTGTTTCCTAGGCCCGTATAAATCCAAATATCATCACCTTAACACCCAAATACCTAACTGAAAACAATGAATATGATTTAATTAATTAAAATAAAATTATAATTAATCATACAATAAAAGTTCATCTTATGATATTTTAATTAATTTTATAATTTAATTCAATTAGTCATAATGACCTAAATCTCACTAGATGACTCCATCACATGAAACTCATGAACAAAGGCATTACAATACTCCATGGCATGATCCTATCACAATAATGAGAAAAATATATATTGAAAAATAATAATTCAATATTAATTTTAACCCAATTTACACAAAAACATGACTAACGATTTATAAAGATGCAATTAAACTGAAACATTACGTGATGACATGTAAATTCCACATTAAAATTCCTTCTTCTCATTCCAAAGAAAAGTCCCATCAAAACTGGATGATTCCACAACGGTCTAATGGAATCAGAACCAAAACCCAAATATGGAGAGATAAAATCAAGTGGTAAGAATGGTTAAACAATAAAAGAGACTAGTGGAAGGAAATATTCACCTTAAAATATATGAATTCACATGAAAGTGCCCTAAAATTTTATGGGAATAAAATAATAAATGAGAAAGAGAATCACTTGGTTAGTCAATTCATGAGAGAGGAAGAATGATGAGTGGAATTTTTAAAATTCATAAGGTATAAGAGGTTATTTTCTAATTTTAATGGTTCACACAATTATTCAAACCATACACCAACTATATGGTTGGTGATTTCCAAGAAAAAACCCTTTTCATGGTTAAAAGGTATAGTTTACCAAATTGTGAACTAACAGTGAAAATTGGATCTACCTCAGTATGAAATATTTCATTAAAGTTTTCTAAAATCCTATCAAAATATTGTTCTATCCCACAGTTCTAAGCCACCTATCATGGTTTTCTTTAAGATCTATATGGATTTCTCAAAACCATACTCAAAACATGCAATATAATCTTTTTTTATGAAATGAACATAAAAACACCCCATGCTCAGGGTCTATAGGGTTTCTCTTAAATCGTGCACACCAAACCATGATCCTTTAGAAGAATCCATAAAAAACTAACAAAATTAAACCAAAATCTCCCAAGAATCATTATATCACTAGAATCACCTATTTTTTATTAAAAAAATATCCAAAAAAAATTTATTCAAGACACTCCAACTCTCTGAATTCAAATAAAAATATCTTTTTCAAAAATGTCACATGCTCTAGATTTCCAAATATTTAAATTTCATCAAAAAAATTAAACTCAAAAAGTAAAAATGTTTTATAATGTCAAAACAGACCACCACTTTTCTTATGTACTCATCTTAGAAGATATATATACTATATTACAATAGTGGTGCATATATTTTGGATACAGTAAACAGTTAACCTCAACATATTTTCCTCCTTCATATATCCGTTCAATCTCTATAACTCATAATTTAAAATTTACCTCTTTCCATTTTCTCAAGTGGAATTTTAAAACCATTGGAGTTTCATCCTCATGAATATTGTACATTGATATAACATAAAACTATTATAATTTCGAAAATTCAATTCCTCCATCCTCATGGGTTCCCAATCACGATTGACAAAACTAACTGATCCTGATCCATCCACCCTTGTCCTGTTATCTGGTGTAATTGGACTACCATATATTTATCTATTATTTCCAACAATGATCATGAATCATATGTAATAATATATATATATATATATAATTAATATGAATGATATGAGGAATTTAAAAAAACATGGTGTATGAATATTTGAATGTTTTATTGGTTGATGAAAATGAGGAGGGTTATCCACATATCAAAGCATCTCCTTCATTAAAAAATTCTTCTAATGGATATTAATAGGTTATATATTGCTTTAGATTAGATAACCTATATTTTAATTATTTAATAATTTACTACAATGTAGATAGCTACTCATTTTCCTCCTTCACTTGTGGGAAGACCTTAACCACCCATACATGGACATTTCCTTTCTAATCTATGGACAAAACTCATATAGACATCATTTCAGCTAACTCAACATTAGATGTTTCCAATGGTGCTTCTAGGTATCTGATTCTCACATACCTAATGAGTATATGGTCTAATATTGACACCATTCCTCCTCTGAATAGAAAATCACTTGTTCGATTGCTTGAAGTGATGTGACACCCTCTGATTTGGAATTATACCCAGAAGTAAAAAACTCATGGTACGAACAAAAGTCCTTTATAGATAGGAATTATTGAAATAGTTAATTGAGTGAATGATATTGGACTCCATAGGTCCCTAGATTCCATAACAAATGACAAAGGGATTTAAGCTTTCCCCCCACTTCACTTGATAGTGTGTAGGTGATGCAATTATAAACATTCCTCCACACATCAAACCAGACCACCTAATTCTCTCCATATACATATGATCCTATGTTTTCCATACCCTAATGAATATTCTTATAGTTAATAAACTAATAATATATAAATAGTAGGATATAAATCACTCATAATCTCAAAGGCACTAGGATACATGTTGAGGGAATGGATCAGGTATCCAACCTTATCTTAAATAGGCGATAGTACCACTATTTCCTCCTCAACATATAATATCCCCATTATCCTCCTCCCCATCTAGTTATCCCTTTATAATCTTAGTAGTCTTCTCCAGAGTGTTTAGGGGAAAAATATTTTTCTTTTCCCCAAATGTATTGATGGGCTGACCATCACTAGTAGTGGATGATTGAACTAGAAGAACCATCCCTCCAATCACCAGAGTAGTATAAATATCCTCAAGACCGATTGGTGTACGTTGTTTAAGACTGTATAGAGGGAATACCTCATAATGAACAATCATGGGTAATTGAAATCTAGACTATTCTACATAGAATTTAGTATAAATAGAGGTTATTAATTTAATGATATTACATGTTGTAGAGAACCAGATAACTCCACTTTTCCTTAGGGCCAACAACCCTTTGAACACGTCACCCAAAGAATCTTCTACACCTGTTAGTATTTTTTGTCTCCAAAATCTAGTTTAATTATTCAACATTAAAGGCCCATTTTCATCATTGTTAACCTCAACAATATAATGACCCATGATTTTAAAACATATATATTATATCATTTTTCAGAATATTTATTCTATTACATGCATTTAGGCCCAATAACTCTAATAGATTAGTGCCTTTGGAAACATGTAAATATAAACAGTAGTCCATAAGTGAGGAAAATCATTTCTCACTACATTATTCATAATTATAACCCTACATAGACATATCATAAATAAGAAATATCTCCATAACCTATGTAAAGGAAGCCTAAGAAAGGGAGAGCATAGATTCTCAGTAAGTGAAAACAAGGGAGATACATATGCATAACATGAACATAAGGGTACGAGATCCTGATAATTACATTTAAAACCCATACCATGTATATCAATGATCATAATAATGATTAATAGAATAAATATAGGTAGTTCATGAGACTTTATTCATAAGTGAATGAAAGAATATGATCTATGAGAGCATAATAAATGTAATTTGTAGCGTATAGATAACCATATAAAACCATTTCATTTTATTAAAGGATCACTTCCATGACCATCATAGAGGAGAAAGTACTTTAATAAATCAGGCTCACTCCCTATTCCACCCATTTATTACTGAACCTGGTTCACTTCCCATTCCATCCATGTCTTATTGATCAAATTTCACTCCCCATTCCAGTCTTTTTTATCTTATGAAATAGAATTCCTTACCAAATAAATTGGAGGGAGATATAGGTCCCACGGGTCACATAATTAAATAACACATACATGTGACAAAAGTTCATAAAAATTCATCATATCAAAACCCAAGAAATGAAATTGGTTTCATAAAAATTTCATTACATCATAACCTATGGAAAATAGAAAAGGGTCATAATTATATTACCACAACATAACCTGCGAAAAGAAGTGGGTGACATAATCAATTTATCCTATTATAACCCATTAAAGAGAAACATGATTCATAAAAATCATTAAATAAAAACATAAACCATTTAGAGAATAAATATTAATGGTTTCCTTTGATCATATCCCCTGTAAGGCATAGTAAACACTAACAGAAGTCATATTTGTAAGAAAATTATTTTGAAACATCATTTAAAAAAATAAATGGGGAAAATATCATTTCTTCTTTGAAAAAAACTTTTCAAAACCTACTAAAATTTGAAAACATATTTCGTTGAAAATAACTTCTAAAAATTATAAAATATACGTTGAATAAATTATTTTTCATGATGTGTTAAAATTTCATTCATGTTGTACATGTTAAAATATAGGCTCCTTTTATATTTTTGGAAAAAGAAAAATGAGAATGGTTTTGGAAAAGTTCATGAAAGATCCTTTGAAAATAATTTTTTAAAAATTAAAAAATTGGAAAAAATATCTTTTAAAAATAATTATTGATTAAAAAAATTTTGAATACATTTTTAGAAAAGAATGATTATAAAGAAAACAATTTTCCGACTGAAGATAGATATAATGTCGAATTTTGTTAAAAATAATTTCTTAATTATATTAATAAAAAAGGAGTGGAAATTTGTCCCATTACATTAAGATATCATTAAAAACCATATTATATGAAAATTAATTATAATTATTGAGAGTTATATCATTATATTTCATCGTTATAAACTTAATCATAAACAATATCGATAAATGTTGAGATTGCAACACATGATCATTACCAATTTGGTAACATTGATTCATAATCAACATAAATTAGTAACATATAAAGAAATATAAAATATCTTAAGGATGAATAAATTAATTATATTACATTTTAAAGGGCTGAATGAATATAGGTTCATAACATAGAGTATGTGTGAAAGAATGAAAATTGAGACAAAACTCACTAACCACATTGATAACTTTGAAACTATAACCTCTTGATAGATAGATTCTAAAAATAATGTGTAAATAATTTTTTTAATTAGAATAATTATAAATTACATTAATGTGAATTATATACGATATGTAAAAGAAATATGTGGTGAATAAAGAATGTGTCCCATTAAAGTAAAATGTGAGACATGAATCCATTACCTTAAGTCTTCAATTCATTAGTACACATTTAAAACTCCTATATAATATATAATTTTTATTATAAATAACTTTCAGAACTATATTCATATATATCAATCCATATATGCTTTTATTATGATCATTTATTACACATTGGTTAACAATAGCATGTTAAAGTCATGTTACAGTTAATAAACGATTTATTGATATTATAAGTTTGGATTTGTTGTATTTTTAGTTATTTTAAATTAGTAATGATTTAATAATATCAAAACTGATTAAATTGATATAAATATTATATATACTTCATTTATATATATTTATAATAATTTATAAAATAAATAAATAAGAAATTAAAAGCACAGTTCATATGAGATAATAAGTCGTACGTACACATGGTTGATATTTTCATTTTCTTTTGGGATTGTACTAAATATATTATTTTTTGTATTATTATTATATAATAATATTTATGTAATATATAACACAATTTTTATAAACCCATTGTTATTAAATTTCAGGTATTGCTGGATCAAATCACATCACTTCGCAAGCTAGTAGTCTATCATACACTCGGATGAAATTATTGTATTCCCACAAAATGGAATGTATGAAGGTGTGTGTGACATAAAAAATTCATAATCATAATAAAATCCTAAATTTACTATATATAAATTTTATATATAAATATTATTTCTATCATTATTACCAACCATGAATGGCAGTATGGGAATAATTAACAACATCAGTTTGCAAGATGGTAGTTTTTCGTACACATGAATGATGATTTTGTAACCCATTTAATGGATTTTTGTGTCGTTATAGGTAAAAAACATAACATAAAAATCTTATTATATTTAGGATAATTATTTTATTTTATAATCATAATATAAAAATAATTTAAGGTGTTGCAGGAACAAATAAAACAATAGTGTTTGTTGATAAATGTTACCTCTTCTTCTAGTATCATCAATAGGTTTCAATTAAAAGCTGTAATTGGATGGATTTATGCCAAAACTATGTGTTATAGTTTGAATGAAGTGATTTCAGGAAGTTACTATGTATGTTTTGTTTCATATAAATGGCTTTAGATGTGTACATAATTATATATATTTTGTTTCTTTTTATAACCTAGGAGGAGTGACATTCTTGTGAATACCCAAAATACTCGCTATTGGGAGGTATCCCTTACCTCATGTTCCTCCAGAATTGAAAAATAATCGATGGGATGAGTGAATTGGTCAATAAATAAATAACTATGGTAAAAAAATGTTTACTTTATTATATAATATAAATTATGCTTATTCCAAATATGGAAACCATTTTTCCAAATTAAATTCATCGAAGTGGTAGAATTTAATATATAAATAATCTTATAGATACAAAGAGAAAGTGGGTTTTTTAAAAGTTAAAATGTTCAAAAGATTACAAATTGTTTATATCCAATTTCAATATGTAATTGATTCCAATGACCTAAATTTGATTAATATATGTATAATTTCATCAAAAAACATTAAACCCTACTTAAAATATAATTCAACATTATACATAAATTAAATGAAAATATCATTTTTAATTAAAATTAAATATTTTTTACTACCCTTAATAAACAAATATTTTTAGAAAAATTAAGAAAAATTAATTTAATGTAATTTTTACATTATTAAATTAAAACATAATTTTAGTTTATCAAATTAATTTTATAAAAGTTTCAAAAATTAGTTTTATTATTTTTTCCAAAAGACATAAAAACAGCTTTGTGAGAAAATAGTATTTTTATAACATATAAAAACATTAACATAACAGATGTATATTATTATCAATATGTATTATTTATCTAAAACCATAAAAAATTTTATTTAAATTTTTATTTACTATTTATATCACTAGGTTTAATGGCTAGGTTTTAACAACCAAATTTAAATAACTTTATTAAATATATATCATTTTTTCTTAAAACTGAGTTTGATGCATAATGAAAGCTAAGACCATTTTTCATTTAGTACAAAATTAACATGGTCTATTATATAACACAATATTAACTTACTTTATCATGCAATACAATTCACCAAATAAATTTATTTTATTTTAATAAAAGACCATTAAAATTCCGGGTGTTATACTCTATCCCCCTTAATATGAATTTCACTCTCAAAATTTATAACATTGATACATATAAAAGTTGATAATTCGGCCTCATCATATCGTCAATTTAAAATATTGGTTTATTAAATCGGTGGTAATTACACAAAACTTTGACAATGTGAGAGGTCATGTTTCATTCAACATTCTCTGTATTATCACAAACCTCCACAAGTTTTTTCCACATAAGAAATATCTTGCACCAATGGTATGACCCCTAAGTTTTGTACATGTGGTGGGTCTTGTATTTAATTTATTATAGGAGATACATTGGACACATCATGTACTTTAGAGATTTTTGGTTTATGTTTCAAGGTACTGGATACCACCAAAATATGATAAATAATTTCAAATGGACCGATATAACTAGGGAATAGTTTCCCTTTCTTCTCGAATATCATAACTATATTCCATTGAAAAATTATGGGAAAAAATATATCTTCAATATTAAATTCTATATAACGTTGAAAATTATCAGTATAACTATTCTATAGACTCATATTTTCCTTAATGTGATGTTGAATGGCTCTAACCTTCACTTCTATTTATTGAGTCACATTAGGTCCCAATAGCTTTATTTTTCCAACATCATTCAATCATATTTGAGATTTAAATTTATTTTCACTAAGGTATTCAGACATATCTCTATTAATTAATGAGTGAAATATATTATTGTATGAAAACCGGACTATATGAAGGTGATAATCTCAACAACATTTGAAATCTAGCAAAAAAGACTCAACATTTTCTCCTGGGAGTAAATTGTTCATTTAGATAGACCATACATATATGGATGATAAATAATACGGAAACTAAATTCCACATGAAGTAATTTATTAATACATTTCCAAAACATTGAGTTAAACCAACAATTCTTATAAGATAGAGGGAAATGTGGTACTCCATGCAACTTTACTAATTATTTAATCTATATCCTGGGAAGCAGATTCAGAGATAAGTCATCATTGATACTAATTAAGTGTGCTAACATTGTATGGTTATTTAATTCCACCCATCTTAAATTATTCCCTTGATAGGTTTTAGGTTATCCAATAAAAATATCCATGTCGATTCTCTCCCATTTCCATTCAGGTATGGGTAATTGATGCCACATCCCCTTAGACATTTTCTCTTCTACATTAACTAGTCGGCCTTCCAAGAACTGAGATACAAATTCTTCAATTTATATCTTCATGATATCCCACATGAAATATTATTTCAAATATCTACAAATCTTTATACTTCTAGGATGAATAAATAATGATGAACTATGAATTTCCTCTAATAACTCATTCTTCAAGACTGGTATGGGGGAGCATATATACAGTTCTTAAACCTTATTAATCTATCATGATCATGGTTAAAGTCGCATAAATTTCTAACATTATTCTCTATCTCTAAGTCTTCCTTATAGGCCTCTTTAATTATTACTTCGATTGGTGGTCGATCATTCTATTGAGAAATATAATATTTTTCCCTTCCATCAAGATTTCTAGATCCATCCTTCACAAATATAGATATATATTCTCTTTTGTGATCCCCATCATCGATCAACTCACATGATCCTTTTGAGTCAAATAATATACAACCAATATTATTTCCTATGGTGGTAATGTATTGATCTGTCTAATCCTTAGTCATTTCTAACCGTATTTTCTAGTGCATGTTCAACTCATTTTGTGGAAATATATACCTAAAACATTAATGATCAGTATATATATCACACTTTTCTCCATAATGATAATGTATCCATACCTTAAATGAAAAATATACACATCTAACCCCAATCAATGAGTTGGGTAATTTTTCTCATGATTCTTCAATTTTCATAGGGTATAATCTATAACCATATTATTATGAAAAAGAAAGCATCCCTATTCCTTCTTGGATGAATAATTTTAGATTAAAAACCTTATCAACTCTAGGGGTAATGTAAACATAGATGAACTGACTATCCTTCTCTTAAATTCATTTAAATTTCCTTCACATTCATCTATCTAGAGGAACTTGGATCCCTTACAAGTAAACTTGGTCATAAGACTAAATAGTCATGAAACTTTCTCCACAAACTATTTATAATATCCAACTAAACCAAGAAACCTATGGAATCATTCACCATGGTTGGTCATTTATAATATTAAATAGCCTCTATATTTGTTTGAACTACTTATATTCCATGTTATTAGATTATGTGACTTAATAATTAGTCATTTCATAGCC
Source organism: Viscum album (assembly GCA_963277665.1). Lineage (NCBI taxonomy): Eukaryota > Viridiplantae > Streptophyta > Magnoliopsida > Santalales > Viscaceae > Viscum > Viscum album. Next base: position 2,005,098,036 of record OY728126.1, on the reverse strand, counting down.
AAAATTCACACTTTGTAAATTTTTCATATATTTTCCTTTTCATAGGAACTTTAGTACAATATTCAAATGGTCTTCAGGCCCTTACTTTCTATTTTAATAGAAATAATATAATCAACATCAACTACCAAAAAAGGATCAAGATAACCTCCAAAGTCTCTATTTGTTAAACCCATTAAGATAGTAGTGTAATTAGTAATATAGAAATGTGTCACTATATATTCATTGTGTCAATACCTTATACATAATTACATATTTGGTATATCCTCCTTCCCTACCATTAATTGGTGATATCCATAGTGAATTTCAGTCAATGAAATGTTTTAAGATCCACTATGTTGATCAAATAATTCATTAATGTGGGTAAGAGGATACTTTTTTTCAATTTTGATCTTGTTCAACTCTAGATAATCAATGAATAGATTCATTGATCCATATTTATTTTTTCACATAAAGAATTGATGCAACCCCCACTCTGATACACTTGGTTGCATGAATCCCTTATCAAGGTTTTATTAGAGTAGATTCTTAAATTAATGAAACTAAATAGGATCCATTCTATAGAGAGTCTTTGAAATTAGTGTAGCACTAGTTATGAGATCTATTGAGAACTGAGATTCATGTTTTGGTGGAAGTCTAGTAAAATATACTATAATTAAATGACAAATTTTTTGAATAATATAAATATCATCAACTCTATGTTTCTCCCCAACCATTTGAGATAAACACCCATTCTGAATAGGAATTAAGACACATACAAGGGGTGTAATTTCCATCAAATGTTCGTACTTATTATCACATTTATAGATGATAATAGGTTGGATTTTAATATCAAACATAACTTCACATCCTTGAAAATTTATGTTGAATTTACATAGATAAATCCAAACCATGCCTATGATTACTCCAAATTCAACAAAAAGAAGAATGACACGATTTTCAAGAAGCACATTCCCATAAATTTAAACCAAAGAAGAATCTTAGACAAAAGATGTGATCGTCAAAACATTAGGGTTTTGGTACTTCAAATTCCACATCAAATCATCTGGGTGGAATCTTGGTAACCTTAGAAAATTATATAGATATGAAATAATGGGTATATCCAGAGTCAAATAATACTTTACTAGTTTTAGAGTTGATGGTAAGTGTGGCTTTTACCATGTTGTCCCCCCCTCATCATAATAAATGATCACATGAGACTCCACATTATCATCTCCAGATGGGTTTTCTTACATTGTTCATCATCATTTACCCTTAGTTTTTGGAACTGGTTAGAATAATTCCCATTCTCCCTACACTTGAAGCAATGAATTGTGTGCGGTTCAATCTGTTCCTTTTTCTCTTTATTAACATAATAAACTAACTTCTTTACATGACCTCGACAATCAATTTCTTGATGAACTTACCTTACAAAGTTAAAAATTTACTAGTCCCACTATGGAAATTTCCACGATTCTTATTCCCAAACATAGAGCATAAATGAAGCTCATACTCTTAACTATATGGTCAATAGATTTTCTGTTATACTCTATCTTCCTTTTCTTATCAAAACCATGATATTGATAAATATATCAAACCTCAATTTCCAACATAATTGGACAATAAAAAATCTCTTCATATATACTAAAGTATATTATGGATAATTCCATTTATAGACATGGGTTTGTGTCATCTTGGAATAAATTAAATTTAAAATTCTGGTAGTATGATAATAGTAGACACATACATCACAATCTTATAAAAAATTCCTCAAAGGTAATAATATATTCATTTTTATTTTTTCATAGATCAAGTAATTCTTTTTCCAAATTCATACAAAGATCTTGAGAAAAAATATTATTGAAAAAATATGTTTTTGAACTCATCCCTATCCATTGAGTCAATTTCAACTCATTTCCTCATATTCTTGATAAGATTCAGCCGTTGATCTACTTAACCGTTAAAATAGTATACAACCAAAATGATATTTTCATCTTTCAAACACCGGATAACAATAATATTATTTCATTAGTACATATCCATTTATCAAAAACTACTCGAATAAAAAATACACTCAAAGAAGGATTGTAACGCCCAGACCCCAGTTACCCAGAGTCGGTGCATTATTACATAACATTGGAATGATCACAAGAAAGATCAAATCTCGAAAGACCGATTGGTTTAGTAGCCTGGAAAACACTAGATATATTCATAAGTCTTACATTACATCATAATGTGAAAAATTACTACAACAACATATTGTCTCCATATTACACACTCATATCCCCACATAATATCCCTACTGGTCATTCATAATTTACTTCTTCACTTCCTGGGAAAAATAAAACATAGAAAAGGGGTGAGCTCAAATTCCAAGTAAGGATAACAATATAGCGGAAACTTTCATAAATAAGAATAATCATTTAAGACAATGTATAACTAAAACAAAATCCTTTTAAACTTGAACTTCAACATAGTATGGAAAAAGTAAAATGAAATAATGCCATTTACTTATTCACATGAATATTCTACAAATCGAATAATCACATATAAAATCAATAACCACTTTCATAATGATGGAATGCATAATTCTGAACTTTAATTTCTTTGTCAAGGCCTCGTCCCAAGACCTAGGGGCTAATTGTAACCGGAACCCAACCCGGAGTGCCTCTAATTACCGGACACCAACCCAGAGTGCCTCTAACAACCAGACACCAACCCGGAGTTCCTCTAATAACCGGAGACCAAACCAAAGTTCCTCTAATAACCGGAGACCAAACCGGAGGGCTTACTTTTACCGGTCCCCATCCCAGAACATACTTGTCTAACACATTCATCTGAATGATAGTTTGAAATATAACATAAACATTCGGATTAAATATAACTTATGAAATGTCAATACTTTAAAAAAACCATGAGTGACATAAGAATAGCTTATCCACAGTAAAAAATATCACAAAACCTTCAATAAAATATATATGTTTTGTATCATAATAAATCAACTTCAAATAAGCTTAAAAGCCATCAAAGGATGTTGACATAGATGAAATCAAAACTATTTTAGAGAAATATATATATTTTTAATCATTTTATAAGTAACATAATTTTAAAATAATACATTCAATTTTAAAATATTCTTATAAGCTTGTAAGGGATGCTTTGACGATTTTATAACGGTGGTAAATAGCCGCACCCGCCGTATAAGTTAAAAAACCATTCTTACCTTAAATTTGTCGAAAAGGATAAAGGCGCCTTGTTTGGAAAACGACGGAAAGATTCCTTTTGAAACACATAAGGGTATAAATGACTTTAACCCATATTCTTGTAAATAGTAAAAATGTTTTGAAATACATTATTAAGAAACATGGATGTGGATGATAAAGAGATCCCAGTAGATTATTACATATAAACAACCTCGGATAACGAAGAGATTGTGAAATAAACTTTACCAATTTGGTAACATACGAAACATACAACCCATGAAAGAGGTATCATATAATGAATATGTAAATACACATAAATTAAAGTGTATTACACAAAGAATATAATTATGGGCAGTACATACACCACACAAAAGGTAATGGTGGCGATATGGCATGAATCTCACGGGAATAAGGAGTGAGATGAAAACCCCTTACCTCGTACTTTTCCATGGTTGGGGTAGGTTAAACTCCTTTATAATGGTGAAATAATTGTTATTAAATTATACAAGAATCATATATATTAATATGATATCATATATGATCTTTTAACATTGATTTGTTAATAATATCTTTGAATTATCATCGTTTCCGGTGTTAACATACTCGTTTTCTTTTATATGTTTTGTTACATAAGCTGTGTTGGTTATGGATAGGTTGTATCTTATTCATATACAAAATTATATCAAATCCTTAAACATCATTTTTTATTCATAAAATGATAATTATACTTTTATGGATACGATGGAGAATGAATCTCATCGCGTTCGTGGAGACGGTAGTCCGTATATACGCACGAGCGACAATATCATTCTTTTGATATTAAAATAATATATAAATGGATGGTATATCATATATACAGAATAACTAACATGTTATATTTATTATTTACATGAGTTACACATCATTATTATACCCATCCAAATAATAATATATTGAATAACAATTACACCACGACGTGGAGACGGTAAGCCGTACGTACACACGTATGGTGACATGTCATTAAAAAAGTGGATAGAATACTGAATATTGTTGTACCATATTTATAATAACATCACAGTATATATAAGATACTGTTGTTATTATTTTAGAATGGTAATAACAAAGAAAGAAGAAGTGGAAGAAAAAAATAACTTGAAAAGGGGTGGTGAAAACATTACCTCTTCTTCGGGTTCTTCCGTTTTATTTGATCAAAAGGGCTCCTTAGGTTGGCTTTCTGATCAAACTATGGCCTCTTGGTTGTAGTGAGGGATGTTGGGAGAGTATTTGGGCAGAGTTTTGCTGACCCAAAATGCTTTTAAGGTGTGAAGAAATGAGAAGTAGGAGTGCCCTTTTATAAGAGGGGTGAGGGGTACCTTTGGAAAAGCTAGAAATATTAATTTATAATAAATTCATATTCGGTTTCTAATTTATCCAAATATGATTTTTTAAAAGTTAAGGTGGGGATAGGTATAAAACCACTCAACCGATAGAATTTATACAGGTTTGGGTCATTATATTAACCTTATCTTTAAGTATTAACTCTAAGTTAATTAGTTTCACTTTTACAATGTCTCTTTGTATTTTTATATTATATGGTTAATAAACATAACATATAAATCCAAGAGACCCCCAAGTGGTCCATTAATGATGAACCTATCATGATATAAGTCTCTTGGCCGATCCTTAGATTTTTAGGAATTTAATATCAATTACTAATATAATATTTGTTTTAAAAAAACTCTTTTATGTCAATTTTCACACTATTCAATAATTGATTTTTGTGAAACTCATAACAGAATGATTACTTCGACCAAAGTTAATTAAATGAATCCTAACATGTCATATTAGCCTAGAAAATTATTTTAATTCATTAAAAGTCTCAAATTATATTTATTTGGGAATTTATAATATCAATTATTTTAATTTGTCACAATTATGGTAATTACTGCATCATCATTGTGTCATAAATAAATTAAACTATTTAAAGTCTAAAAATTATAAATAAAATATAATTATGTAGGAAATATTATTATATTTCTAATTAATATTTACAATCGAATTTATCTTATGTATAACCCTATATTAAAAATGTTTTAGTAAATAAACTTTGATTTTAACTCTTTTAACTCTTCTTTGAATTAAATAATAATAAATGTCCTAATTTAATCCAAGTGGACCTAAATGATAAAATTTTATTCCTAAGGGTTTTTTTGGTTGATATACACTTGTCCAATAGAATTAGTACATGTGTTAGGGTAATATTAATATCATTTTTACCCTTAATTACCCTATTTACTTTTAACCGTGGTAAATAAAAGTAAAAAGTTACTATTCACCAAAAATTATTTTCATCTCATTTTACCACATGTTAATTCTTGATATTAACCGTGTCTCTCAGATTTTCGAAATTCCATTCACAGAAGCTGTAAAATTATGTTTTATGAAAAATTCAGTTTTTTTAACTACCACTTAGTAGTTTCACTATTCATCAAAAATTGAAGTTTTTCAGAACAATGCCAAAATTTCACCCTAAGCTATAATTGATATTCCAAATTCAAAAATGATATCTATTTTACAAAATTGTAAACATATAATTTGCATTAATTAATTTTATAATTAATTCCCGCTGTCACAACAAATAGTGTGTTTTTAAGAAACAATATATATCAAAAGATTGACAATTGTTTAGGTACAATTTCGAAGTGAAATTAATTATAATGATCACCATTGGATAAAATGGTAAAAATATATTCTAATTATACTTTAAAACCAATCAAATTCATAATTTATCACCATTAATTATTTTGATTAAAAAAAAATTTATTTAAAATTTAGTAATTTTCACTATTCATCAAAATATTAAAGTTATCCGAAAAGTACCAAAATTTCACCTTAGGCTAAATTCAATACTCCAAATCCAAAAATGATGCCCATTTTGAAATATAAAATATATATAATTTCAAAAAGTAGGTATTACTATTCATAACGGATAGTTTGGTTGGTTGTGGTGTGTGTTACAACTCGAAGTTGCGTACAACACACGCTACTGTATTATTCAAAGGAAAGCGTACTGTGGAAGATTGGGATGTTTCATTTTAAATTTTTTGATGTCCCTATTTAGTCCAAAAGTTTAAAATATTGTATTTAAAAAGGGTTCACTATTAAAAGTTGGTAAAAGTGCAATACTGAAAATGAATTTGTTCTTACATTATGTCTAAGAAACTCATAATATGGATTCTAAAATTATAAGGATTATATAAAGTTTAAAATTTAGTTAATACTATTCATAACCTCTTTTGAACGTCTTGTTTTGCAAGTCATGGTGTGCTTGAACTCGGTGTTGCGTGTAGTGCAAGTTATTGTATTATTTTGAAGAAATAACACACTATGAAATCTTGTGGTGTTACATTCTCCCCTCCTTCAATAAATTGCATCCTCGCAATTTGAAATTGTTCTTCGAAAATAAAAGGTTGAAAATAAAAAATATATTTGTGGGATAACCCACATCGGAAATTGGGTTACTAAAATTTAGTCTTAATATGAGAAAAAGAGAAATGAAAGGGTCACCACCAAATTATGATCTCGATTAGGAGAGCATTGGTGGAAATTGGAGACATATAATTGGAGGAAAAACGTAAATATTTATAGGTAGTGATTGAGGTCATCAATCACAAACAAGTTTAAAATTGAGGTCCCTAAATTCATCAATCTACGATGATTTAAAATACCATCGATTCAACAAAACATAAGGTATTAGGATAACACATTTTTGACGTTTCAAAATATCTTAGTTGAAATCCCACATCGAAAAATGAATTAATGAGGCCTCTATTTAAAATAAAGAGTGGAAAGTATGAAGATTACCGAAATTAACACATACTAGGGTTCCATGTAGGAAAATATGGATATGGAAGAGAAATATAACCATCAATTATCTGATGGAGAGTGGTAGAGAACATGGCTATGAAAAGGCCAACAATCCCAAAGCCATAAATTAGTGATGATTTAAGGTACCATCTAGGACAACATTTTTGTTCTATGTTCCTTTTCTTAATGTTGAGGAATTTATTTATGAGATTGGCTAAGATCATAAGGAGATATACTTACTTTATAATTAGTGTTTTATCCATTAATAAATTTCTACCACAAACTCATCTCTCACTCGTAAAAAAAATTCTATTTATACTATTCGTACAGGGTTCCAATATAAACGAATTTATAATTCATCTACCAGATCTTTTAAAAAAACTACATTATCTAATGCAGGACATCTCGTGGGCCAGTGGTAGATGATACACCCTTGTCGCCCTTCGGTTGCGGGTTCAAGTCTCGCGGCCTTGCCGGTCGCGACAGGTTGTCGCCCGACCTCTGGGTTGTCCTTTTATGGAAATCAAAAATTAATCTCAAACTAGAATTTATCCAAAATACTTCTGTCCAAACTCACAATCCAATATTTATAAGGAAGGTAAACTTAATGTAGATCCTTTTTACCCCGTAATAGCATATGAATACCTTCATCATGTATTCTTTTAAAACACTAAAACATCCTGAATTACCATAATACTTATTGATTAAATTCATGCTTCCTTATTCAATATAGAATGCTGGATATACTTCATCAATCCAAAAATGTTTTAAACCCCAATAATGATGGAATATACAAATCATTAATCAGCTTCAAGTTAGTCAAGAATATCCAATATAATTTATCCAAATCAATCATGTATTATTCTAAAATCACTACCTCGGTATTAGAACCATATTATGGTTTATCTTTCTCTCAACCATATATTTTCCAAAAATTTAACCTGCTATTGAGTCACTTTTCTTTGTTCCACACAATCTTAAGTCCTTAATGAAATAGTACTGCAGTACAATCCTTATATACCCCATAATTATTATAACAAGTACATTGTTGATACAACACTCAAATGACATAATCAACATAAGAACTCTAATCATTCCTCTTCATCTGTGGTAGTATCATAATTTGATTTTATCCAATAGCATCATTTGCGGCATAGTCTGATGACTGGGACATAGGTTCGCGTAGTGTCCAAACTCCTTGCAAATGAAGCATTGTACATTTGAAACCATTTTCTTACCCTTGCAGTCACGTACTTTGTGCCCTTTTCCTCCACACTTATAACAAACTCCCATTCCTTTCAGACAAGTTATAGGGTGTTTCTTCCCACGTTTATCACATATGGGAAAATTCTTATTTTCCCTCTTCCCTTTATCCATCGTTCTCTCTTCCATCCTTTTCTTCTCTTGCTTCCCTTCAAAGCCATAGGACCCAGAAAAATCTTTACTTATCTTATCAACACATGATATTATTTCTTCATATGATGATAATACATGGGATACTATTTCTCTTATAAAGTCTGGCTTAAGACCATGAAAGATATTATCCTTCTTTCTCTTTGGATCATGTGCATTGCTGGAGTTCTCATTCCTTCTACTGGGCGCCATTTCTAAACAATGGCATACACTAGATTAGTTTATGAATAACAATACCTAATCCCAAACTTGTAAGACACATAACATAAATTAAATAGTTTATGGATATAATCCATAATCATAAAAATTTCTCCTTTAAGGATGTAAATCCACATAAACCCTTCATAATGGTTTGTAAAGAAAATTAGAATTATCCTAAGCATATCCCCCGGGAGTGTCGTAACCAAGAGTGCAGCAAGGCCCGTTGTCGTGCACCAGTTCTCGTTCGAGTCTAGCTAAAAGCGGTGTTTTCGGGTTTTACCCCTAGGTACATCTGTGCCAGAGCCACCTCTACCTGCTCGTATCCAGACAGGGATGTATTGCTCAAAAAACTCACAAAATCTCTACAATACCAAAATTCTTGGAAGTTATTATATACTAATCCTCAAAGTCCATCTTAAATCTATGTGCTCTAATCAGAGTTTATCTAAATCTAGCTTTCAATGTTTGTACGAAACTTCCTCTGATACCAACTGTAACGCCCCGACCCCAGTTACCCAGAGTCGGTGCATTATTACATACCATTGGCATGATCACAAGAAAGATCAAATCTCAAATGACCTAATGGTTTAGTATCCTTGGAAGCACTAGATATTTTCATAAGTCTTACATTACATCATAATGTGAAAAATTACTACAACAACATTTTGTCTCCATATTCCACACTCATATCCCCACATAATATCCCTACAGGTCATTCATAATTTACTTCTTCACTTCCTGGGAAAAATAAAACATAGAAAAGGGGTGAGCTCAAATGCCCAGTAAGGATAACAATATAGCATAAATAAGAATAAACATTTAAGGCAATGTATAACTAAAACAAAATCCTTTTAAACTTGAACATCAACATAGTATGGCAAAAGTAAAATGAAATAATGCCATTTACTTATTCACATGGATATTCTACTAATCGAATAATCACATGTAATGTCAATAACCACTTTCATAATTATGGAATGCATAATGCTGAACTTTAATTTCTTTGTCAAGGCCTCATCCCAAGACCTAGGGGCTAAATGTAACCGGAACCCATCCCGGAGTGCCTCTAATAACTGGACACCAAACCTGAGTGCATCTAATAACCGGACACCAACCCAGAGTTCCTCTAATAACCGGAGACCAAACCAGAGTTCCTCTAATAACCGGAGACCAAACCGGAGGGCTTACTTTTACCGGTCCCCACCCCGGAACATACTTGTCTAACACATTCATCTGAATGAAAGGTTGAAATATAACATAAAAATTCGGATTAAAAATAACTTATGAAATGTCAATACATAAAAAAACCAGTAGTGACATAAGAGTAGCTTATCCAAAGTCAAAAATATCACAAAACCTTCAATAAAATATGGATGCTTTGTATCATAATAAATCAACTTCAAATAAGCTTAAAATCCATCAAAGTATGTTGACATAGATGAAATCAAAACTATTTTAGAGAAATATCTATTTTTTTAAATCATTTTAAAAGTAACATAATTTTAAAATAATACATTCAATTTGAAAATATTATTATAAGCTTGTAAGGGAAGCTTTGACGATTTTATAATGGCGGTAAATATTCGCACCCGCCGTATAAGTTAAAAAAGCATTCTTACCTTAAATTTGTCGAAAAGGTTAAAAGCACCTTGTTTGGAAAACGACGGAAAGATTCCTTTCGAAACACATAAGGGTATAAATTACTTTAACCCATATTCTTGTAAATAGTAAAAATGTTTTGAAATACATTATTAAGAAACATGGATGTGGATGATAAAGAGATCCCAGAAGATTATTACGTATAAACAACCTCGGATAATGAAGACATTGTGAAATAACCCTTACCAATTTGGTAACTTACGAAACATACAACCCATGAAATAGATATCATACAATGAATATGTAAATATAGATAAATTAAAGTGTATTACACAATGAATATAATTATGGGCAGTACATACACCACACAAAAGGTAATGGTGGCAATATGGCATGAATCTCACGAGAATCAGGAGTGAAATGAAAACCCCTTACCTTGTACTTTTCCTTGGATAGGGTAGGTAAACCTCCTGTATAATGGTGAAATAATTGTTATTAAATTATAAAAGAATCATATATATTAATATGATATCATATATGATCATTTAACATTGATTTGTTAATAATATCTTTGAATTATCGTCGTTTCGGGTGTTAACTTACTCGTTTTATTTTATATGTTTTGTTACATAAGCTGTGTTTTTTATGGATAGTTTGTATCTTATTAATATCCAGAATGATAGCAAGTCCATAAACATCATTTTTAAATCATCAAATGATAATTATACTTTAATGGATACGATGGAGAATGAATCTCATCGCGTTCGTGGAGACGGTAGTCCGTACGTACGCACGAGCGACAATATCATTGTTTTGATATTAAAATAATATATAAATGGATGGTATATCATATATACAGAATCATTAACATGTTATATTTATTATTTACATGAGTTACACATCATTATTATACCCATCCAAATAATAATATATTGAATAAAAATTACACCACGACGTGGAGACGGTAAGCCGTACGTACGCACGTATGGTGACATGTTATTCAAAGGGTGGATAGAATACTGAATATGGTTGTAACATATTTACAATAACATCACAGTATATATAATATACTGGATTTATTATTTTAGAATGGTAATAACAATGAAATAATATGTGGAAGAAGAAAGGAACTTGAAAAGGGGTGGTGAAAACATTACCTCTTCTTCGGGTTCTTCCTTTTATTTTGATCAAAATGGCTCCTTATGATGGATTTATGATCAAACAAAGGCCTCTAGGTTGTAGTGAGGGAAGTTGGGAGAGTATTTGTGCAGAGGTTTGCTGATCCAAAAGGCTTTGAAGGTGTGAAGAAATGAGAAGTAGGAGTTCCCTTTAATAAGAGGGGTGAGGGGCACCTTTGGAAAAGCTAGAAATATTAATTTATAATAAATTCATATTCGGTTTATAGTGGCTACAATGTTTATTATTTAAATTATAAGGTGTGTATAGGTCGAAAAAAACTCATCCAATAGAATTTAGACAGGTTTGGGTCATTATATTAACCATATCTCTAAGTATTAACTCTAAGTTAATTAGTTTCACTTTTACAATGTCTCTTTGTATTTTTATATTATATGGTTAATAAACATAACATATACATCCAAGAGACCCCCAAGTGGTCCATTAATGATTAACCTATCCTGATATAAGTCTATTGGATGATCCTTAGATTTTTAGGAATTTAATATCAATTAATAATATAATATTTGTTTTAAAAAAACTCTTTTATGTAAATTTTGACACTATTCAAAAATTGATTTTTGTGAAACTCATAACAGAATGATTACTTCGACAAAAGTTAATTAAATCAATCATACCATGTCATATTAGCCTAGAAAATTATTTTAATTCATTAAAAGTCTCAAATTATATTTATTTGGGAATTTATAATATCAATTATTTTAATTTTTCACAATTATGGTAATTACTACATCATCATTGTGTCATAACTAAATTAAAATATTTAAAGTCTAAAAATTATAAATAAAATATCATTATGTAGGAAATCTTATTAGCTTTCTAATTAATATTTACAATCTAATTTATCTTATGTATAACCCCATATTAAAAATGTTTTAGTAAATAAAATTTGATTTTAACTATTTTAACTCTTCTTTGAATTAAATAATAATAAAAATCCTAATCTAATCCAAGTGGACCTAAATGATAATAATTTATTCCTAAGGTTGTTTTCGGTTGAGATACACTTGTACAATATAATTAGGACATGTGTTAGGGTAATATTAATATCATTTTTACCCTTAATTACCCTATTTACTTTTAACCGTGGTAAATAAAAGTAAAAAGTTAATATTCACCAAAAAATATTTTCATCTCATTGAACCAAATTTTACTTCTTGATATTAACCGTGTCTCTCAGATTTTCGAAATTTAATTCACAGAAGTGTTAAAATTAAGTTTTATGAAAAATTTAGTTTTTTTAACTACCACTTAGTAGTTTCACTATTCATCAAAAATTGCAGTTTTTCAGAACAATGCCAAAATTTTACCCTAAGCTATAATTAATATTCCAAATTGAAAAATGATATCTATTTTACAAAATTCCAAACATATAAGTTGAATTAATTAATTTTATAATTAATTCCCGCTGTCACAACAGATAGTGTGTTTTTAAGAAACAATATATATCAAAAGATTGATAATTGTTTAGGTCCAATTTCAAAGTGAAATTAATTATAATGAAAACCATTGGATAAAATGGTAAAAATATATTCTAATTATACTTTAAAACCACTCAAATTCATAATTTATCACCATTAATTATTTTGATTAAAAAAAAATTTTTTAATTAAAATTTAGTAATTTTCACTATTCATCAAAATATTAATGTTATCCGAAAAGTACCAAAATCTCACCTTAGGCTAAATTGAATACTCCGAATCCAAAAATGAAGTCCATTTTGAAATATAAAATATATATAATTTCAAAAAGTAGGTATTACTATTCATAACGGCTAGTTAGATTGGTTGTGGAGTGTTAGAACTCGAAGTTGCGTACAACACATGCTACTATATTATTCAATGGAAAGCGTACCGTGGAAGATTGGGATGTTTAATTTTAAATTTTTTGATGTCCCTATTTAGTCAAAAAGTTTAAAATATTGTATTTAAAAAGGTTTCATTATTAAAAGTTGGTAAAAGTGCAATACTGAAAATGAATTTGTTCTTACATTATGTCTAAGAAACTCCAAATATGGATTCTAAAATTATAAGGATTAAATAAAGTTTAAAATTTAGTTAATAATATTCATAACCTCTTTTGAACAGCTTGTTTGGTAAGTCATGGTGTTCTTGAACTCGGTGTTGCGTGTAGTGAAAGTTATTGTATTATTTTGATGAAATAACACACTATGAAATCTTGGGGTGTTACAAGGATGATGTTTCCCCTTAAAGGATTCAATAGAATGTTGATTAATCCTTTATTTATTTGGATTTCCAAATTAATTAAAATATTGATTATGTTTTTTGAGAATAACAATGACATTTTCATTATACATCCCATACAATTTGGATTCTTAGGATGAAAATCACTATATTCTTTATCTCACTTAGTGTTAATGTTGTTCAATTGGGTTCCATCCATTGAATAAAACTAAAAATCCAAGAGTGAGAAACAATAATCAAAGTGGGGAACCACATAATTGTGAAAATAACTTATTGGATGCCAATATTTTAAAACATTATTTAATCTATCACACCTTAGGATTAAACTAGGTCATTCATAGTCATATTTTATTTAAATCCTTTATGATGGTTTATAAGGAGTTTGGGAAATATAAATGTATATTACCCAAGAGTGAAAAACTAGGTGTGTATAAATGCCCATTCTCATACACTAGTTCCCAATAAAGACTATATCAATATGATGTTTTGGTGTTGTTAACCCAAGGTAATGTTATGATAGATCCACATCTACTTGTAGTATCCATTATTGGCACCTCTTTATGAGAAGAGTGTTTGACACTTCCTTATTTTTTATTTTTGTACTAAATATTTGTATATTGTATGATAGAATTTTATATAATAAGAGAGTTTTATGATAATTTTACTAAGTGTTAAAGCTAGTCCCTGATAGGCACGAGTTATTCCTAAGTATGAGCTACCAATAATAGAGTCGCCATCAGTAGATTCCCCACCAGTGGAGATACTGCCAGGCTTGTCACCACTAAAGAGATACTTCTAGGACAAACTACCACCTAGTACTATTATTGCCAGACACCGAGTCACCATTGGACTCTGAATCACCATCATCCTGAGGTAAAACCAGTCTGATATACTATCATATTTTGATTCACCACTATATTCATCATATCGTTGTTGTCTGAGTACTTTGACGTGAATGGATCAATGACTATTTCTATTAATGGATAAATTGATAAAGTCTTAACAACACAGTCAATATTGATCTGATGATTTTTGATCTCCTTCAAATGTTGCTGGTATATCTATGGGAAGGACTATCTCTCCATCTATATCTCTATTTCACGATTACCAACTACCAAGTCTACGTGTGATTGAACAATGTACATGCTTACCAATTAATCTGTTATGAGGATCATCGACCTAGAAGCACAAAATCCATTACTGATATTCATTGAGATACTGATGAAAATCAACTGAACCATTCCTGCACATTCCTACAATCATCCGTTTTGCTGTAACATTGAAGGAATCTCAAAATCATCATAAAACATGATATGTGGATTTCAAACATACTGAGATTACTAGAATGAGAATCACTATAATATTCACAATGTATCAATTACTCTTTTTGATTATTTTCTTTTTTTCTTTGAGAAGTGTATTGTTACTCCACTATCAAACACACACTATCTCACACACCTAAAACTAGAGAATACTTATTATTATCTCTCTCTTTACATATTTTTACCCATGGTTCTTGAGGAAGACGTCAATGTGTGGCATGTACTATTTTTCTTAACACATATATCTATGGAATATGCCTTTTATCTTGAAAAACATCTATCTGTTTATTTTTTACCTGATCTAGGATATGGATCAATTTCACTATTGTTTTAATCTCCCTAAAATTTGGTGTTTTCCATGTAGAGGGAATTATTTTTCATTGTTAGATTGAGCAAATTTTTTATTCTATTTTAATATTATTTTTACTAAAACATAGATAGTTTTAAATATATGAACAAGACTATTACTTTGATAGTTAATCTTGTTTACTGTTTATATATGTTTTTTTCAAATTAAATTGATTTAAAAACTAAATACAATTTTAACATTATTTTTACTGAGACATAATAACGGTTTGAGAAATATTTTAAAAGGAATGATCGTATATCAATATGCTATTTTGATTAAATAGTTAATTTATATTATTAAAGGTATTTTATTTTTAACAAAAATTTTATTGGAAACTCAATTAACTCCCTCTTGAGCTACTCACTCCAATCAACATTTGGTATCAAAGGATGGTTGAATTTTCTTTTCAATTGCGTTTTTAGTTGTATAATAATGTTCTCAAATTTCAATCAATTCAAAATTTTATTTCATTGTGGATAAAAGAAAATAAATATCTACTACCAATTGACTTTCATATTTTAATAGAACAAATAATGCACCATTAAAAATAAAAATGTAAATTTATTTAGAAATGATGGGTTTTGACATTAGGAATGTAATAGAAGATCAGTATGGAATGTCAAAAACATATATAATTACCTATAGTGATACTATATAAACATTATACGATAATAATTTTAAAGATATGAATTATTTGTCTTGTGCCTTGGGTGATGATGAACTTAATAGAATATCTTCTTGAAAATATATCTTTGAAATATGGGAAACATTATTTGTATCTCATGATGGAACATCAAATGTTAAGGAACTGAGACTAAATATACACACAATTAAATATGATCATTTTAAAATTGATTAATATTAAACTATTTTTGATATTTATATTAGAATCAATAAAATATTAAATACATTGCATTTACTCAGGAAACAAGTGAGAGACAAATATGAAGTGATGAGACTACTAAGATGTCTACAAATCGATGGAGTGGAACATATGTGTCAATAAGAGAATCTTGTAATGTAAGAAGACATTCAGTAAAGAAATTTATTATAAAGGTGATGATGTATGAAAAATTCTTAATGTCAACAAGGAAATTGAGGAACATGAAACAAAATTAAAATCAATAGCATTCAAAAGTAATACCTCCAAATAAATATAAAAGGTAAAAGATGAAAATTCCTATGAAAAAAGAATCTATTGATGGTAGTGATGAATAGATGGCCCAAAAGTCTAAAGGATTGAAGAATTTATATATTAAAAAATATGTTCTTAATGATATAAAATTATAGTTGAAATTATGAAAGTAAGGTAATGTTGAAAAAAGGGAAAAAGTATGACATAGAAAATGAAATATCCTTCTACGAATGTAAGAGTAACAGAAACATAAAATATGACTGTATAAAACTAAAATATAAAAATTAATAATAGGAAATGGATCAAAGCTACATGAAGTGACTCCGAAGATAGCTTTAGTGATTCAAACAATTATCAAGGAGATAAGTTTGAAAGAGAAAATATCTCCTTTGTAGAAAGTACATCATAGGTATAAAATATTCTTCTTGATTATCCTACTAATATTTAAAACTATTATTAAAATGAAAATAGTCATGATATTGAGGAAAATATGTCAAATGATGAATTTTATGAATTCTGTAACTCGGTGGATGATACCATCCATGAAATGAATAATAAATATAAATCTGTTAAGAAAAAACATGCTTTGATAGTATATATTAAAACTAACCTTAATTTTGAAAAAAAAATCAATTGTTAGAAAATAAAAATGAACTAAAACTATCTATTGAGAAATTAAAAAGGTATTTTAAAAGTTTTAAAAATGGAAAGAAAAATCTAACAGAGATTCTTGGAAAGAAAACTACCTCCAAATATATAACTAGCATAGGGTATGAACATAGAAACAAAAAATTTACAAAAACCATATTTATGTTGAGTACTAATTCTAAAAATTCTAAAATTTAATTACCTACTCTTATTAAAAAAATAAATTATTTATTTATAGAATCATACAAATTACTTATATGAAAACCATTAGAAAATTATCGTTTCCATGGTTTCTTATTACTATCATAACTAGACCCAAGAATATTTGTGTACCAAAACCATCTTTTATATAAACATTATTATGTATGAGAACTATTATAAATCCTATAGAAAAAGCCCATTGTATCTGGATAGTGGTAGTTACAGACATATGACATGTGAGTATTCAATTTTCAAAAATTTGGTCGAATTTGATGGTGGTCATGTCACTTTTAGTGACTATTATAAAGGGAAAATAATCACCTTATCCAAATATGAAATTCTTATACAGTGTTAATTTATAATGTTCTATATGTAGATAGTTGAAAATATGATCTACTTAGAATCAATTAGATATCTGATTACGAATTTTATGTAAAATTTGAAAATAAATCCGGTCAAGTTTTTGAGGAAAAATGTTTTAATTTTTACTTATTTAATAAATGAAAATATTTATCCTATTAATTTAATTTCATTATCTTTAAAAAATATTTATTTCTTAAGTGTGTTTCATAATGATTAATTTCTTTGGAATAAGAGACTAGTCCATTGAAATATTCATTCAATTACAAAGATAACTAGAAAAGGGTTAGTTAAATATCTAACAATACTTGAATTATAAAATTATGAAGTGTGTGAAACCTATCAAAAATGGAAACAAAACAAGATTTCATTTAAATATATGAAATATGTTTAAACCTCTCAGCATCTAGAGTTATTTCATATATACATCTTTGTAAAACCTATAGTTTCTAGGTTGAATGGAAAAAATTAGGTTTATGTTCATACAGATGAATTATCTAGGTACAGTTGGGTATTTGTTTACCTCAAAAAAGTGATTCTTGTTCTTACTTTGTTAAGTATGCCATATCTATAGAAAATCTATTTGGACATGGGATTAATACCTTATGAAGTTATCATGGTTGAAAATTTCAAAATCAAGAATTTGAATCATTTTTATCTCAGTATAGTTATAATAAAAAAATTTCTTCCCCAATGACTCTATAGTAGGATGATGTTGAAGAAAGAACAAATAGTACTCTTCAAGAGATTATGAAGACTATATTAAATGAGTCTGGCCCACCTATCTACTTTTGGGATGAGGCTGTTAAAAAATCCTGTTATATTATAAATAGAGTCTTAATTAGAAATCTCTTAAAAATAACACATTATGAGTTATAGAATAATAAAATACCAAAGGTTAATTACTTTATAGTTTTATTTGAAAATTATTTATTGTAAATACAATGCATAATCTGGACAAATTTTCTTCCATAAGTGATTAAGTCATTTTTATGGGAGATTCAACTTCATGTAAATATGATGTGGTGTTTAATAAGATATCTAAAATAATAGAAGAGTCTATTTATATTAAATATCATGAAACCAACCGTAATGAACCTATTAATACCTTGGAAAACTTTGAGGGTGATCTTCCAAATCTGAATCATTATTCTAAACCTTATAAAATTTATGATAAATAAAAATAATGTTTATCCAGTTAATTGCAACAACCTAGAACTAAAGAAAATCTTGATACAACCATCCCCACTTTCCAAAGAGTTGTTAGGATTCACAGAAACCATCCTTTTATGGTGTCAATGGAAACCTAGATAGAGGTACACAAACTAGAGATTCTTTTAGGAATAAAATCAAATACAATAATTTCTTATCACATATTGAACCAAATAACATCAATTATGTTATCAATGATGAATTATGGGTAATAATTATGCTAGATGAACTTCATAAATTCGAAAGAAACAATGTTTGGGATATTTTTGATATACCTAAATATACCATAATTATTTCCACGATGTGGGTGTTTCGAAAAAAGGTTGATCTATCCAGAACCACTGTAAAGAAATAAGGTTATATTAGTTACACAACGTTATAATTAATAAGAAGTTATTTATTATGAAGAAATTTTTTCACCTATATCCAGAATTAAAGCCATTAGAATACTACTTTTAGATGCAGCACATTTGGATTTAAAACCACATCAAATGGATGTTGAAAGTGAGTTTTTAAATGGTTTTATAATTTGGGATTTTTTGTGGAACAAACCCCTAGATTTCAAAATCCACATTTTCCAAATCAAAATTTTAAATTGATAAAATCATTATATAGTTTAAACCAGGTTCCTTGAGCTTGGCATGATAGGCTTACCTATTTTCTTTTTTTAAATAGTTTTCCAAATTGTATATCTGATCCATCTCCTTTTATAAATATAATTTCAAAATATTTATTAATAGTTCAAATATTTTTTGATGATATTATTTTTCAAACTACTAAATATTACCTATAAATTGATTATTCAAATATAATGAAAAATAAATTTGAATTGATTCTTTTTGGTGAAGTCAAATTATTTCTTGGATATCAGATTTTTCAAAACAAAGAAGTTATTATTTTTAGTAAATGAAAATATACAAATGACATCTTTATTTTTTCATAGATATCACTAGAAGTAGTTATTGTCTCATAAGGACCACCTTTAAAAATGATATTGATGAATTTGGAAATATTTAGATCAAACTAGTTAATGAGGGTTGATTGGAAGACTATTATATTTAACTACTAGTCATAGTAATATAATGTTTAGTGTATTTATTTGTTATCTCTTTCAAGTTAATCACAAAGAGTCACACATAATAGTTGTTAAAATAATTTTTAAATACCTAAAATAAACAACTAATTTTGTATTTTTCTATCCAAAAGGACATCCTTTTGATTTAGTAAGTTATCTAGATGTTGATTTCAGTGGTTTAATGTTATATCGAAAAAAACCTCAGGAACATGTCATATTTTAGGAAAATAATTAGTATCACGGTGTATAAATAAACTAAATTATGTTGAATGGTCTACCATTAAAGATAAATACATAGTTTTAGGAAGATTCGATGCATAAATATTATGGATGAAATATACTTTCCTAGAATTTGGATTCGATTTTAGACACGTGTCTATTAATTGTGTTAACAGAACTGCAATAAACATCTCTTAGAATATAATATCTCACTCTAGAACAAAGAACATTGATGTAAGACATCAATTTTTGAGATATAATTTTCAAAAAGTAGTCATAACATTATAATTCATTGAAACTAAACATAATCTTGTTGATATCTTCACAAATCCTTTGAATTATGAAAGATTAACCTACATAAAAAATTAATGAGGATATAAATTTTTTGGATGATAAGTTATCGTGGATAATTTACCGTTACATAATCTATCATTGAATAAGTCACCATTGATGAGTCACCATTTGATAAGTCACTATTGTCTATGTTGTCATTGTTATGTCACTATTGAAGAGACACCATTGATGAGTCACAATTGATATTTTACCATTGATGAGTCACCATTATGAAAAAGTCCCCATTCTTATATTACATTTTCTTTGTTACTGCGATTTTTCATTTCAATTAAAATATTTATTGTTTTATATTCTTTATATTATAATATTTCAAATCCATTAATGATATGATTTAAGGCATAAATCAAATCAATTCACTTATCCCACAATCTGTTTAACTCTTGAAAACATCTATTCCTCTCAGGGCAATCATCTTTCCTACATATCTCATTCCACTAAAGTCTTTAACCAATATGTATGGATCATAAGAAGTGACAACTAGAATCGACTCCAAAATAGGTGAGGAAGTCAATGAAATGAAACGAATCTACAAGCAATTCCTTAGTTGTTTGATGAAACCCTCATATAGAGAAGCGAGTTGTCAGAGCATAAGTAATCAATACACAATGGCTTCCATTAAGAAATATGCTCATTATGAAAGTTATAGAAGATCATAATTGGATGGATTGGTTTGGAATGAATTACCATGTGAGTTATCTAAGGTTTTTTTACAACTTCTACAAGAAAGATGATTTTTTTCAGAGATAACATAGATGTTATAAGAAGTCGTATTAATGGAGAAGAATTATGTTTCTCTTAAAATGAACATGAAAGGTGCCTAAAAGTACACCATAAATGGGTTTATGATAATTTTCAAGGAATTATCCCATGTAATTGTAAAATGGTCAATTATGAAGAGGCTCTACTAAAATAGATATGAGATGGTACTCTATGGATACTTAAGGATGGTGAACTCAATTGTCAATTTAAAATGTTTTTAAAATTTATCCAATGTGTGTTGTGTCATAGAAAGGAATATTTCATTACCATGCGAGATCATGATGTTTACTTCTTCTATGTGATGATATAAGGGTAGATAATCAATCATTGTATTTTTTTGATGACCCATATGTATGTGATGTGCATGAAAACTTCACAGTCAAAATCATTGATATACCCTAACATGATATCATCCATCATGGATGCTAAGGGATTAGTTAAGGAATGTGAATAAGTTGATGATAAGTGTGGTGGTTTTTTTTATCAAAACCAATTTTATAAAGAGTTAAAGTTAATTAGAATCCATGAAAGATGCTTTTAGTGGGATTCAATGATAAACTTTATGATGATTTTAACCCTATTGATCGTCCAACCAAACCCAAGGACATGGTGGATCTTTGACTTAAGCCTGATGAAATAGTTCAATATTTTGATGATTATGAAAGTGAAAAAAAATTAATATTTTGTTGTTGAAGAAGAAGACGAATTTTTAGTTGAAGTGGGCAGTGTTCTAGAGATCCCTAATTCTCCACCTTGAGTTCCTTTTTGACCTCCTTGTCCACCTGGTTCTCTTCCATCCATTGAATCTCTTTTAGATGAAAATGGCTATTAATAAGCCAAATTAAATGGGGGAATAGTTCAATAAATCTTCCTCTAAATCATCACGAGACAAAACAGATAATGGATATGGCAGAGAAGTTGTTTCTTTTGAGGAATTAGATAATACAAAGGATCTTGTTATGTGAGAAATAAATGATTGCGATCATGGAGATGATCCTACTAATTGAGATGATCATGATGGTAAAGATGATGTTGGTCAGGATGATGATAATAGAGTTGGTCATAATGAAGAATATGTCAATCTTAGTGATGTATATAATTATGATTGTTGATGTGATAAATATAGAGATGATTAAGATGATCATGATCATGATATGGTTTTTTCACACCCTTCATCATCATTGGTATAGAGTTCTATCAAGGATAAAGATATATCTAAATATGATGAAATGGATATAATACCACTTATTTCTATAGATGATAAGGAAGCTACGTACGAGGGGGAGAAGTATCGAAAACAATCTAATCAGACAGAGGTAGTATATCTCACATAAGAAGCTTATACATAACCTTCTTCTACTATACCTGAACTTGGTGAAACTTCTTTAGTTCACAAAGAACCAATTAGTATATATAAAATACTTGAAGGAAGTGAATTTTATAAATGGGTCAAATTTAAAAGTTATTTGAAGCTTTGAATTGATAACTAAGTTTTTTATAATGAAACATGAGAATGACCTATCAGAGAAGAAGGGTCCTTAGTGTATCAGATTGATCAAGTAGGTGATTTACAACCTTTTACTCAAATGGAAATTGATAAACTAAATAAGGATAAAGCTCCATAAGAGAATATAACTCTTCCTTCTGCTCAAATAATTTTTCAACATGATGTTGAAAATAAATGACATTTAGAATCTTTTAAAAGAAGTGTAACTTCTAATTTTGAATCTTTTAGAAGCACGTTGATTTCATATTTTAAGGATATATTGATATCCCAACCATCTTAAGCTTCCAGACAGAGTAAAAATAACACTAATATTATCTTGATCGTGTTATATATCATTTACAAACAATGGTTCTATTTCATATTCAAGAGTGAAAAGTGGAAAATAGAAGGTTTTCAACAAAAGTGGTAAGTTAGATAGGTTTATTAGAGGAAGTAAAATACTCTGCCTCAGAAATTTATAATAATTTTTCTCAAAAGATGGACTATATGTCTAATTTTTCTTCTTCATCCACTAAACCTCCTTCTTATCTAGTTCATACTGATAGAGAGCTACTCATATATATTATTAGGGAAGAAATCAGTAATTCATTGGGAGATGTTTCCACTCATGATGATCAACTGAGATAGATTCACCATCATGGAGAGAACATTTCTGAGGTGATTAGGGTGTATTCCATTGATATGAGGACTAATAAAGAAATTATTAATAAATCCAACAATTATTATTTGAAAAGAATCTATATGAAGCCTGATATGTATTCTTACTTCAAATTCCTGGTAAAGAACATCAAAATCCCACCAGTCATAAGGGATTTCAAATAACATGTGAGTAAACTAAAGGTTCTCACACTAGTATTATAGAGATTTATGGAAGATAAAAGGTATTTTTTCATAGCTTTAGAGTTGGTGGAAACATTATTAGATACTTTATCAACCTCAGGAAACCCTTTTTCCATGTTCATAGCACATAAATTATTGAAAAGGGGGACATTAGAGTGACAACTATTCATTCAACAATAACAACAAAGACAATTAGAAACCAAACTACAATGATAACTTAGTTAGATGGTCTTCTACCACCATAATTTCATCCAATGAGTTTTTTTCGAGTTGAATATATTCATCATGTAAGACCTATTCACCTTCGAGAACGACTTCCTCCTTAAACTATAATCCCTTCCATAACAAACTATTATCCAATAATCACAACTACTGATTGAGCCCAAAAAAGAACATAGAAGGGAAAAAGGACGGAAAAGGATAAATATACACTAACCCCAGATAAGGAATCTAATAAGATGATGTCCTTGATAGGGATTTTTTTTCTTGTACTCTTTCTATTATTCATTGTACTGTATCTCTTTTTGAACTCAAAACAACAAAATTTCTCCTTACTGAGAATCCTTTACAAGACCTTTATATTTTTATTTTTTTAATACCAATGCGGAAAATATGGGATTTAATTTAGAAGTTTATTTAATGGATATATATGCTATATTTACCTATATTATTTATTTAATGTTTTTTAATAATTAATGTATATCACCTGCCATGTTTTGTGATCCTCAAAAGGGTGGAGAATATTGGGACCTCCTTATGAGGAGAGTGTTTGGAACTTCTTAAATTTAATGACAAAAAAACCCTGATTCATTTAGTACTAATTTTTTACAATTTTATGATAACATTTTATATGAAAAAAACGTTTTTTTGATAATTAAGATAATTCTTAAAGTGAGTCACCATCAAGAATGAGTCACCACTAAGGATGAGCTACCGCTAGTGGATTCATCACCAGCAGAGTTATTTCAAAGCTTTTCACTTCCAAGGAGCTACTTCCTGGACGAGATACCACCATGTCATGTTTTCACTAGACTCTAAGTCACTGATAGACTCTAAGTCACTGTCATCCTAAGGTAACGCTAGCCCGAGATACTGTCGGTTGCAAAGTCACCACTATCATCATGCTACCATTGTTGTCCAAGGAATTTGATGTGAATGCCTCAACATCCATTTATATTGAATGATAAATTGGCCAAGTATTTATAACATAGTCAAACCCAATTTGAGGATTGTGGATCTCCTTCAAATTTTTCCGTTATATCTATGGGATGGACCATCTCTCCATCTATCTCTCTATTTGATGATTACTGACTACCAAGTCTATGTGTGATTGAACCTATGAACATGTACAGGCTTATTAAATCATCTTATGTGAAGATCATTGAAACAGTAGCACAAAATCCATTATAGAGATTGATTGTGACACCAATAAAGATCAAGTGAAACATTACTTCCCATTCATATGATCATCTATTTTGTGGAAACCATCGAGAAGGATGCTCAATCTCCTCACCAAAGATGATATTATGATTTTGAATATACTGAGCATACTAGATTGAGGATTTCTTTTCACATTACATTGATTTATTTTTCTATTTATTTATTTTTCTTTGGGAATTGTGTTGTTACTCTGTTTTCAAATACACAATGTCTCATACACCTAAAACTAGAGAAAAATTTTAATCTATATTTTTATTTACAAATTTTTTACCCGCTGTTTTTGTGGAAGATGACCATGTGGGGAATATACTATTTTACATTGCACGTATAACTATAGAAGAGGAATTTTATCTTGGAAAACTTGTTGTTTTTTTACCTGATCCAGGCTTTGGATCTGTTTGATTATTATTATAATCTCAGTAGAAATATGTGGTTTCAAAGTGTATGAGATTATGTCTCATATTGAGACTGTAGCTCTTGTTTATTATAGTGTGATATTTTTTTGTTACTCAAACCTAGATTGATTTAAATATACAAACAAAACTATTAAATTGATTGTTAAGTTTGATTATTTTATATATATGTTTTTGTCTAAGTAAATTTATTTCAAAAGTTAAGATAATTACAACATTATTTTTACAGAGACTTAATCAATCATTGAGAATTATTTTAAAATGAATGATATTATATCAATATGCTATTTTTGTATATCTGTTCATTTAATTTTTATGTGGATTTTATTTTTAACAGAAATTTTATTGGGAACTCAATTCACCCCTCCCACTTGAGATACCCACTGCTACTGACATCCATACATGGATTTATTTCTATGAAACAACTCACTATATCATTTACCAACTTTTTGGTCATTTTCCTACACATTGGCTCATCCTGAAAATATCCTTAGACATGTATTTAGGGATATCACTATGTTTTTAACATCATGGTTTCTAAAGGACAACTAATCCTTCAGTATGATACCTACTATAATGACCCAATATTTTACTATATAGGCAATACATAATATTAATGGCATATTTATTACATTATATAAACTCAAGCATGAGAACTATAACAGTTTAGTACCTTGGGAAACATTGAAACATAAACACTAGTACATAAGTGAAATATGTCATATCTAACCATGTTCTACATAATTACCACCCTTATTAGACAAATCATACATAATACATATCTTTTTAACCTAAGTATAGGAAACATAAGAAAGGGTGAGGTTAAATCCTCAGTAAGGAAAAACATGGGAGATACATAAGCATAACATGAACATAATGGTATGAGAACATGATAATAAAATTTGAGAACTATGCCCTGAATATTAAATAAAATTATCACGAGTCATGGAATAATTATTGAATGTTTATAAGACATGATTCATAAGTGAATCAAATAATAGGAGCCCTGAGAGAATAAGACATGAACTTTGTTTCATACACATAAGCATAAAAAATCACTTCCATATTAGGAAAGGCTCACTAACAATACCATCACAGCAGAAAATGTTCTTTACTGAACTGTTTTGACTCGCTGTTCTAGCCTTGTATTACTAAAACAGGTTCACTTCTCATTCCATCATTGTCTTACATAATCGAGTTCACTCCCTATTACAGTTTTATATATCTAACAATATATAATTCATTATCAAGAGAATTAGAGGTAGATATATATCCCACCCATCACATAATGTAATCATACACATGTGTGCCAAAATATGATAATAATTCTTCACATCATAACCATTTAAATGAAATTTTTATCCTGAAATCTTAATTATATTATAACCTATGAAAAAAGGATCGGTTTATAATTTAACAATAGTGTAACCCATGAAAAGAAGTAGGTTTCTTATGAATGATGTCATGGTATAACCTGTTGAAGAGAAAAAAGTTTCATAATCAACATTCCATTAAAACATAAATCATTTAGAGATTGATTTTGAATGGTATCCTTGGATTATATCCTGATTAAGGTATATATAACACCAACAGATACCATCTTAGTTGGAAAATAATTTTGAATGATTATTTAAAACATTTATTGAGGAAAATATCATTTCCTCTTTGAAAAATTCTGTTAAAAAATTAAACCTTTTGAAAAATATTTTTAATTTTTTTGAAAAATTATAAATTAAACTTATATGAAATTATTGGTCTTATCTTCAGAGAATTTTGATCATGTTGTACATGTTAGAATGAAGGTTCCATTCAAATTTTTTGTAAAAGACAAACAAGCATTGTTTTTGAAAATGACATGAAGGTTTTATTAAAGAAATTATTAAAAAATAAACATGGTTAAAAATATCTTTTAAAAATCATTATAAAGGAATAAAAAGTTTTAGATTTTTTTTTTCATAAATCATGGTTTAAAAGGAAAAAAATTCTCCAACTGAAAAGGGTAATAAATTCAGATTTTATTAATTATATTATGTACCAAAGAGTAAAAAATGATACCATTACATGATAAAAATCATTAATAACCATTAGAGAATAAAATTATGATAATTCTTTATATTTTTATCCTAATATTTCAACAATGGAGACTTAATCAAAACTAGACCCGATAAATGATGAGATTGTAACATAAAATTGTCCCCGCATTGGTTAAATTGATTCATAAGATCCAAGAAGGAATATCATATAATGAAACATAAAATAACATTAGGATGAATAAATTCATGATATTATATATCATATATCTTTATATACAACACATGACATAATATAGGTTTATAACATAATATACATCTCAATGTAGAAAAATTGAGACAAAATTCCCTTAACACTTTGGTAACATTGAATATGTAACCCCCTGAAATATAGAATATGAAATAGATGTTTAAACATTAAAAAATTAAATTAGAATAATTATAATTTACATTCATTGTCTTTATAATCACCACATAGATGAAATAGGTAGTAAATATAGCATGTGTCTCACAAAAGTAAAAAGTGAGACGTAAATCTCAAACCTTAAGTCAAGGATTCCTTCATACATATGAAAAATTCATGTACAAAAAATATGATTTTATTATAAATCTATTATAGAGTAATTTTAATATATATCATACCCTATATGTTCTGATTATTACCTTATATTACCCACTTATTAATAATACCATGTTAATGTCACATTTAGGGTAATAATCATTTTATTTTTCTTATAAGTTTTAATATTTTAAATATTTTTAGTTCTCTTTAATTAATAATAAGTTAATAATATATAGAATGTTAACCGTGATATAAATATCATATATATTCAGTACATATTTATTTATGATCTATAAAAGATAGAAATATGAAATGAAATACACTGTTCATGGAGATGGAATGTCATACGTATGCATGAACACTATTTTTATTTTATTTTCTTATTGATGGAAATAAAATTATATAATATATTTTAGTTAAATAATCATATTTATTTTATATATATCATAAATTATTTTCAAACCCATCCTTAATACATTCCCTGTATATCGTGAAAGAATCGCACCACTTCGTGTGGCGTTAGTCTTCCATACACACGAACGAAGTTATCGTATTCCATAAAAATGGAAAATCTGATGTTATGTGTGATATAACAATTACAGAATCTAAATAAAATCATAAATATCACAAATAACATATATAAATAGTATTTTAAATATTATGACCATCCTTGAAAGGTGGTAATGGAAAAATTAAGGAAATTTGTTCGCAAGACGGTGGTGTGCTGTACAGAGAAACAATGATTTTGAAACCCATTTGATGGATGTGTGTGTGGTTGTATGTAGTAATCTTAACATAAATTAAAATTTTTATATTACATATACTAATGTTTTTATATAATCAGGATATAAAAATAATTTATGTGGTTGGAATGATAAAAAACATTATTGAAAAACAATGCCTCGTTTTTAGGTATCATCCATAGCTTTGCACAAAAAGTCATCCTTGGATGGTTTGATGACCATATATTAGTCTATGATGATGATTTTATATAATTTTGGAAGTGATTTTGGAAGGTTTTGGTCAAGAAAAACGTCTTGATAGGTGTAATGAATGGGGGGTGGGTGCGTAATGTGGCCTCTAAGAGACTAATTTTCTCTCGCTGCCGGTGTCTAGGGGTTTTCTAGGTATCATTTCATTTTCCCCATAGGTGTAGCTAGATCTTGAAGAATCCTCATTAGGGTTGGATCAGACTCAGCATGGATAGGAGTTTGTTTGGAGTGATGAAGATCTAGCAAGGTTCGATGATGTTTCAGTATGGATCGAAAGTGCACCGGCTTCCGCTCGGCTCTGTGTTGGGCGAACCTTTTGGTGTTATGATGGCTTAACGTGGTTCTGATCTTCTAGGACTATCATTGATCAATCGTGATGACATGATTTTGGTGAGGACCAGAGTAGATATTCCTCCTCAATCATATTTTCATTCTTCCGGTGTGTGTTCTAATGAGGATGGATTCTCAGTTCAGTATGGCATGACAAGGTGATTCATTTGTTTTACTTCTGGTGGCTTGAAGATGGATTTGGAATGACTCGGAGGGGGAAGGTCTTAGATTAAACGTTTCTATGTGGTTTTTGTAGGTTTTTTTTACTTTTGTGATGTTCATGATAAGTTGTTTTTTCTTGTAATTGGTGATCTGTGGGTTGCTCTTGTATGATTGTATCAGAGTTGTATACTTTGACTTGGTGGAGCAGTCCCTTGTGGCCATAGGTTTAGGGGTCACAGCATGGTGGTTCTGTTTTATTGAATGGTTTTTTGTTCGAAGGGGGAAATTTTTTGATACCAGATGTGACTTCATAGATAGAATTTATAGGAGGTTTCAGAGATGGTGATTCATCTTTGTAGATTTTTTTAGATTTGGGTGTTTGAAAGGGTATAGAATCAGCCTTCAGATGGGGCCTGTAATTTGACAGATGACACTTGCTTGCTGATTATCCTTCCAATATTGAAGAGATTCTCCATGATCAAATGTTGGGGAGGAGTAGTTCAATGTTGTATTTCTGGTTTTACTCTTTATATCCTTCATGTTTGATTATCTTATTTCCATGATGTATTTGCGTTTCTACCCCCTTTATACCATAAATGGGGGATTTATCATATAATAATAAAAATGAAGTCCCGCGGGCCGTTGGAGTAGGGGGGTGTGCCCCTTTATAATTGTGGAGAAGTGACACTCTTGAAAATACCAATAATTATTCATTCTTGGGAGGTCTCCTTTAACTCATGTGCCTCCAAAAGTAGACATTAATGTTTGGTAGGGATGAATATTTCAAGAAATTCCTTCATGACACAAAATAAATTAATTTCTTATCAATTTATTCCTTACTCTTTAAGTATACTATATTTTATCTCTATATTTTTTACCAAGGTAACATATATACATTTATTTTTATAGGTAATTTAGCCATTAATAATATGATTAAAATTATATTTATTATATAATTTATAACCACTAATTATAAATACTAATTCCAATTCAATTAATAAAAAATTTATGTGTGGGTAAAATTAAATTTAATAACAGCACATGTATTTCAGAATATCTTGTTTTAACCGTAATCCTGATAATTAATTTTTAATTTTTCCAGTAATCATTATGGTAAAAAAATTTAATTTGACCTTATTATTAGCTATAACTGTTATTTTTCGAAATATTAAATCCATGTTTTCAATTTACATTCAATGAAGTGGAAAAATTTAATTAAAAAATAATCTCACGGACACATTGAGAAAGAGATTTTTTTTGAAGAGAAAATCTTCAAAAGTTTACAAAGGTGTTATATCCAATTTCAACATAAAATTGACTCATATTACCTAAATTCAATTAATATATGTATAAATTAAACAATAACACTTTTAAAAAATTAAATTATAATTTAAATTTATAAATAAATTAAGCAAAAAGGTCGTTTTCAATTAAAGTTAATTATTTTTCATTATTCACCAAAAAATGAATCTTTCAAGAAAAATACCAAAAAAACAATCCTAAGATAATTATTAAATTAAAAATTAAAAATTGAAGTATATTTTTAAAAAATAATTATATATAATTTTCAAAATTTAATTTTATTATTTTTCACAAAATACATAAAAACATTTTTTTAGAAAATAGTTTTCTCAAAACCTAAAAATACTTTTATAATACTTATGTGTTTTATAATAATTATGTATTATTTATATAAAACCATTATAATTTTTATTTTGAAATATTTATTAATATCTATATAACTATGTTTAATGGCTAGGTTATAGAGGCCACAATTAAAAAACTTTATTAACAATATTTCAGTTTTTGTTAAA
Source organism: Viscum album (assembly GCA_963277665.1). Lineage (NCBI taxonomy): Eukaryota > Viridiplantae > Streptophyta > Magnoliopsida > Santalales > Viscaceae > Viscum > Viscum album. The sequence goes on along the minus strand of OY728126.1, from coordinate 2,005,066,673 downwards.
ACTCAGTGTCACATATAACAAAGGCTATGAAAATGTTGCATATATTTCAAATTTAACTTGGTTTTGTGAATAATCAAGACTATATTTGTATAACATTATGTTTAAGACATCAAATAAATGTTCATATGAACCTGTTTTGTTACATTCTACCTCCCATGAAATGAATTTCTCCTTCAAAATTTTTCATTCTGATAAATAAAATAAGGAAACTTTTGCCTCAAAATATCTTTAAGATATAACATATATTCTTCAAACTAGTATATTTTCAAAAAAAAATTGACCATGTCAGTGGTCTTCTTTTGTATAGATTCCTCAATATGATCCAAGATCTCCACCAGTTGTTCCTCATAAGAAAGATCATGCTCTAATGAAAAAATCCCTAAGTTTAGTTATTGTGATGGTTTAGGCATGTGATTTATCAAGAAAGATACATGGAACACATCATGGACTTGATAGAGGCTTTGTGGACTCACCAAATTATAGGCCACCATCCCAATATGTTCAAGAATTTCAAATGGACCGATATACCTAGGGCTTAATTTACCTTTCTTCCCAAATATCATAACCTTCATCCATGGAGTAGTTATTAGAAACACCATGTAACCAACTTCAAATTTTAGATCACATTGATGATTAGTAGCCTAGATTTTCTTCTGACTATATGTTTCCATGATTTTCTACAAAATGGATCTAACCTTTTCTACCATTTCTTCAGAAATATCACGTCCCAATAGAATTATATTTCAACAACATTCTAGAACTTTTGGAGATATAAATATCTTATTATATATGTCTTTACAGGGATCCATTTAAATTATTGAGTAAAATATATTGTTGTAAGAAAACTCAAATAAACGAAGTTGTGATATCTATCACCATTTTAATCTAATGAATAAGATCTCAAAATATCCTATGGGGTTTGAATATTTCTTTCAGATAGAAAATTATTCTGATGATGAATAGTAATACTGAAACCCAATTCATTATCAAGGTATTTCTAAAAACATCTCTATAACATTGAGGTAATACTTGGATCTTGATCTGATATAATGGAATGTGGTACTTCATGCAACCTTAACATTTCCTTAATGTATATCATAGAATGCGGATCCAGAGAGAAGACTTCTCTAAAAGAAAATAATTGTGATGACATGGTAACATGATCGATTACCAACCATATAACACTACACATTTTATAGGATTTATGAAGTCAAACAATAAAATCCGGGATGATATTCTAGAATTTCTATTTTGGAATGGGTAATGGATTCCATATCTCCCTAGAATTTTGTCTTTCAGCCTTAACTTGTTAGCATACCAAGTATCGTGATACAAACTCAACAATATCTCTCTTCATGCCATCCATCCAAAAATATTCCTTAAAATATCTATATATATTTGAACTTCAAATATTTATAGATAATAAAGAACTACAATCTTCATAAAATAACTCGCTATTCATGTCTCATTTGGAGGGAACACATACACAGTTCCACAAAATTATCATTCCATCATGATCGAGACTAAACTTAGGGACATTTCTAATATTCTTTTTTAGCTCTACATCTTCCTTTTGCACCTCTTTAATATTCACATGGAGAAATGGTTGAACATTAAATTGATAAAGATTATATTATTTCCCTTACATCAATATTTCTATATCCATACTTTGAAAATCTGGAAATATTTGATATTTTTTATCCTCATCATGGATAAGCTAGCATGATCATTTTGACACAAACAATCTTCCACGTTGTTCCATTTCTTAGTTTTGTAATGTATTGAGTATTCATAATCCTTATTCCTCTCTAATCATATTCTTTGGTGCATGTTAAACTCCTTCTTTACAAATATACACTTCAAATATTTATGATCGGTATATATATAACACATTTCTATATAAAGATAATAACTCCATATCTTTAATGACAAAATGACCACATCTAACTCTAAATCATGAGTTGGGTAATGTTTCTCATGAATATTCAATTTTCGTGAGTAATAATCTATAACCATGTTATTTTTCATAAGAGAACATCCCAATACCTTCTTAGATGCATCAATATTAATTAGAAACCCTTCTCCACTATAGCTTAATGTAAGTACAGGTGAACTTTCCAATATTCTATTTAGTTCATTGAAATTTTTCTCACATTCATCTATATATAGTATTTTAACTCCATTTTGAGTTAAATTGGTCATATGATTAGATATCCATGATAAATTCTCTACAAACCATCGATAATATCATGTTGTACCATGAAAATTTCAGATCCCAGTCATCGTTGTTGGTATAGGCTATCATTCAATAACCTCCATATTTAATTGATCTATTGATATACCCTCTATTGAGATTATGTGACCCAAAAATGAAACCTTTTATATCCATAATTAACTCATTGAAATTTTACCACACAGTTTCACTTTCCTTAGGGTATTTACTACAAATATCGTGTTATCTTCATGCTATTCATTTCTCCTTGAATAAATAATAATATCATATATAAATACTACGAGAAACTAATAAAGGTAGTCTTTAAATATTCTATTCATTAAATCCGTAATGATATCATGGGAATTAATACGACTAAAAATAATCACTATACATTCATTATGTCCATACCTTATACATAATGTCATATTGGGTATATCCATCTTCTGGATCCTTCGTTGATTTTATCTCGAACACATGCATATCTTGGAAAAATATTGTGCTCCACGTAGTTGATCAAAAATTTAATTAATATGGTAAAGTGGATAGTTTTTTTAATTGTGATATTTTTTAACCTCTGATAATCAATGAAAATTATAACTGATCCATATTTATTTTTCCCATAAATAACAGGTTCACCCTAAGGTTATATACATGGCCAAATGATTTCCTTTTCACGGCTTTCTTGGTCTTCCTTATTCAATTTTAATATTTTATTTGGGGAAATTCAATAAGGATCCTATGGAACTGGTGTAGTTCCAGGTATGAGTTCTACTGAGTACTCATCTTTACATTCAAGTGTATGAATATTAAACTATCCAAGAAATACATAAAAAACTCTTGTAAAATAGTTATATCATCAAATTCATGTTTATCCCCAACTATTTGGGATAAACATTTATTTTTAATGTGAATTTAGACAAGTAAAATGGATATAATCAATATTTTAAGTTCATACTTATCGTCACATTGATAGATAATCATTCATTGTTTTTGAATATTAAACATTACTTCCCTTATTCGGAAATTGATATGGGATTTAGGAAAGGAAATCTATTGAATGCCTAGTATGACATCGAATTTAACCAAATAAATAATGAAAAGATTTTTAGGAATCACTTTCCCAACAATATAAACGAGAGAGGAATCATAAAATTGAGATGGAATAATTATTCCATTAATAGATTTTAATTCTATGTCCACTTCCAATCATTTGGGTGGCATATTGATACCTGTAGAAAATTTATTCGATATGAAATAATGGGTAGATATAGAATCAAAAAATATAGTAGTAGTTCTATAGTGGATGTTATGTTTACCTTTCAGAACATATTTATCACACACCTCATCAAAAATTGCGATCACATGGGATTTACCCTTTTCCATTGGCTTAAGTGGTTGCTGACATTGATCATCACTATTAACACACAGGTTTGGGTACTAGTTAGAATAATTCTCATTATCCTTACACTAGAAGCACTGATGTGTGGGAGGTTCATTCAATGTAGCTTTCTCATTATTTTCATTATTAGATACCTTCTTCCCATCACTTCAATATCAAAGTTCTCAATAAAATTCCCTTCAACACATAAAATCATTACTATTACCCCTAAGGAAATTTCTTAAATCATTATTACCTCACATAGAGCATAAAATGAATGTGACCTTCTTCGCTCCATGGTTCTTAGATTTTCTTATGAACTCAATATTCATTTTCTTATCAAAACCATGATATTGATATCTAACATCAACCTCCATTTCAACGAAGATTTCACATTGAAAAATAACTCCATACCTACTAATTTATCTTATGGAAAATTCCCTTTAGATAATTGGTTTTAAGATAGTGAATAAGGAATCAACCTTAATTTCAGGTTATATGACAATACCAAAAGTTTACCTTGAATAAATTGTAAAATTTTACACATAGGTTTCAACTGATCGTTCATCATTTTTACATACCTCAAGTTAATTTTTATATATATTCATATGAAGAAAATGAGTAAAGTAATTATTGAAAAATATTTTCCTGAACTCGTCCCAATCCATGATGTCAATTTCATCTCATTTCCTCATATTCTAGAAAGGAGTCCACCATTGATTTTTTTCACCTTCAAAATGGTAGAGAACCAAAATTACATTATCATGTTTTGAGAAATTGATAATGGATATGATATTTTCTATGGTATCGATCAATTTCTCCACAATGAGTGGATGAAAAAATCCATTAAATGAAGGTGGGCATTGCCTCATGAATGACTCAATAGAATACTACTCTCTTTTTTGTTTTTTTGGAATTCTAGCATGATTAATATCTTGAGAAGGTTGTATGAGAATAACAATAGAATTTTTCATTCTATATCAGATAATATTTTTATTTTTAGTAGGACAATTATTGTATTTTTAACCATGCTCAGTTTTAATGGTCTTCCTTTGGGTCTCATCCATTGACTAAAACCAATAATTATTCAGTACGAAATAATAATCATATTGGGGAAACACATAATCATTAAAATCACCTAAAATATGTCAAAATTATGAATACTTATTTAATTTATGACACCTTAGGTTTATCTTATGTCATTTATAGTCATAATATTTTTAAATCCATTATGTTGGTTGGTAAAGAATTTTTGAATTTGCAAATCATATCCCCTGGGAGTGTCAAACTAGGTGTGTTGGAAGTCCCATTTTCATACACTAGTTCTCGACTAAGTTTATCTTAATATGGTGTTTTTGGGGTTGTTACCCCTAGATATATATATTTCATAGCCACATACACTTGTTATATCTAAAATATGATAGAAACCACTCACTCTATCATTTACCAAAATTTTATGACATTTTCCTATAATTTTACATATCCTTTGTATTATTCTTAAGCATTTATTCAGGGATCTCACTGAGGTTTTCTCATCCACATTGACAATGTAAAAATAAACTTTCACTCGAATACCAATAATAACTACAAAGATTTTTCAAACCTATGTATTACATTATTTTTGATAAATATTTATTATATTACACAAACTCAGGCCCGAGAACTATAAGAGTTTAGTTTAATTTAGAAACTTGGAAACATAAACACCATCCCATACATGATCTACATCATCTTCCACTACATTCTACAAAATAAAACTCTTATTAAACATATCATACATAATATATATCTTTATAACCTTGAGAAATGAATCATAAGGAATGGTGACCTCTAATGATCAGTAAGGGAAAACAAAAAATATACATAAGCATAATATGGACACAAGGGTTTTAGAACATGAGAATAACATTTGAAAACCATTCCATGCATATCAATGATAATAATGATGAGTCATGAAATACATATTGGAAGTTAATAATAAATGAGTCGTAATTGAATTATAGAATATGATCCATGAGTGCATAAGAAATAGAATTTGTTTCATACACATTAGTATAGAAAATCATTTCCATATTAGTCAAGGATCACATGAATGACCATCATAACCAACAAAGTACTTTATAAAACTATGTTCACTCTTAATTATTCCCCTGTATTACAGAACCAAGTTCACTTCTCATTCAAAACCTTTATTATTAACTGAGTTCATTCATCATTAATTCCTTTCTATCTAATGTGTTATATATTGTTTCTGAATGCATTTTAGGGAGATATAGGTCTCACGCATCACATAATGAAATCATATATATATATCATAAACCTTCACTATATCATAATCCCTGGGAGGAAATGAGAATCATAAACACTAAATTATATCATAACATGTGCAAAATATATAGGTTTCATAATCATATCACCATAGTGTAATCCATGAAAAGAAGTGGGTTTCACAAGTATTTTATCATGGTATAACTATGGAATGGAAACTACTTTTATAAATATCATAACATCACAAAATAAAAATATTGGAGAAATAATATTAATGGTACCATTATATATAATACCTAGTAAATAATAGGTAAGACCAACCAATTCCATTTTATTTGGAAAATAATTTTTAATGATCTTTTAAAACATTTCTTAAAGAGAATATCCATTCTACTTTGAAAATTTATTTTCAAAATAGAAATAAAATTTGAAAACCAATTTTCTTTGAAAATAAATTTGAAAAATTATAAACTAATATTTGGAGAAATTTTTTTTCTTGGTGTCAAAAAACATTGTTCATGTCGTACATTCAAAATGAAGGTTCCTTTCACATTTTTGGTAAAATCAAAACATGCATTTTTTTTATAAAATTACATGAAGGTTCTTTTAAATTATTTTTCACAAAATTAATACACGGGTAAAAATATATTTTAAAAATCATAAGATAGTAATAAAAAAAGTTTAATACACTTATATAAATCATGGTTTTATAGGAAAACTGTTTTCTGAACGGAAAGAGAAATACAATAGGATTTTTATAAAAATAGTTTCATAATTATATCAAGTACCAAGGAGTAGAATAATGTAACTATTAAATTCAGATATCATGAATAAAAATAGGAGAAAAAAATCATGATAATTATTCATATTTATATCATGATATTTCATTATCTGAGACTTCATCATAAACATTCTTGATTTTCAATAAGATTGTAACCCAAAATAGTAACCTATTTGGTAACATTTATAAATGAGCCCCATGATGGAATAACATATAATTAAAGATAAAATTTAATGAGGATTAATAAATTCGTGATATTTTATGTGAAATATTTTTATATACACCATATGAAGTAATATAGGTGCATAAAATAATGTGCGTCTCAAAAAAGGAAAACTGAGACAAACTTCTCTTACCGCTTTGGTAACATTGAATCTGTCACCCCATGAATGACATATCATCAAATTGATTTTTAAATTAAAAAAATTATTTACAACAAGAATAAATTAAATTCCTATGATTTTTATACACCACATCTAAAAAAGAGGGGGTAAATATAGTATGTGTCTCACAAAAGTAAAAAGTGAGACGTAAATCCCCTACCTTTAGTGTTAACTTCATTAATACATGTTAATACAACATTTATAATAAATAAAAGATTATTATAATTATATTACTGATACTTAATCATATATTTCATACCCCAAAGGATATTCTTATGACCTTTTTTTACTCGTTTATTAATAATACCATGTTAAAGTCACGTTTCAGGTAATAACTGCTTTGTTATTATCAAATGTTTTTAATGCTAATATTTTTAGTTATAGTAACTTAATAATGATTTAATAATCTTAATAATGATAAAAATGTTATAAATATCATATATATTCAGTATATATGCATTTATAATAATCTATAAAATATATAAATATGAAATGAAATAAACCGTTAATAGAGATACAGGGTCGTGCATACGTAGGAATGTTGTTTTCATTTCCTTTTCAGATTTAAAGAAAGAGAATTAAATGATATTTTAGCATTACATAACAATATTTATTACATTAATATCAAAAAAATTACAATAATCGTCATTAATACATTCCTTGTATAGAGTGAATGAATCACATTGTTTTGCGATGCAGTAATCCGCTATACACATGAACGAAGTTATTGTATTCTCATACAATAAAAAACATGAAGGTGTGTGTGATATGTAAATTAAAAAAATCGTAATAAAATAATAATTTTCTTATATATCATATTTAAAAGATATTTAAATCATTATTCCCAACCATCAATGGTTGTAAAGAAAAAATAGACAACATATATTTTTGAGGTAGTAGTCCACTATACATTGGATGATTATTTCATAACCCTTTTTATATATGTGTGTGTGGTTGTAGGTCCCACACATATCATTAAAATATATCATTAAATTTATGAAACTAAAATTATTATATAAGAATGATATAAAATAAATTAAATGTGTAGTAATAATATATAAAATAAAAATGTTTATTAGTGAATGTCACATATTCTTTGGATATTCTCCTTATGTTTGCACTAAATTATTTCATTGGATTTATTTATTCCCAAAAAAGGTATTACAGGATGATTGGAATGAAATTTTAATGTGAATTTTTCCATGTTTGGTTGATCGAAATGGCTTTAGAGGTGTGAATAAGGTGGGATATTGAGTGTACTTTTATAATTGAGCAATGAAATTATTATTAATATCAAAAATTATTCAGAAGTATTGGAATGTATCCATTACCTCAAGTGTGTCCAAAATTAAACAATAATGGAGGGGAGGGATGACTTTTTCACTGAATACATCCAAAAGTGAAAATAAATACATTTTTTATCATGTTATTTCTTAGTCTCTAAGTTTACTCGATTTTAAATTTATAATCATTACCATGGTAACTTATATCATTTATGTTTACCTGTGTAATTTACCCTTTAATAAATTAATTAACAAAATATTTATTATATATCCTAAAACTAATTTTTATAAATATTATGTATGTCATGAACCAACCCGGGTCGACCTTGAACCGGTCACCTGAGTCGTCCTGCAACATGGACCAAGGGGAATTCCTTATCCCCATGGGCTGTCAACTAGTGTCGAGCATCAAAATAGAACATGTGGGAATGATTTTTCTCATAAATGGAATAAAAATAAATATACAAAAACTGAGTAGTGAAAACAAAAACAAGGAGTGGCGAGAAAACAAAGTTGTTCATACCTCCACGTGACCCTATGGGTCACCACCAACCTCAATCCAACGCCACACTATGGCGACAGAATCCAAACAAGGAACAACATAAAAAGCTAAAAATGAATACAAAACTATAGGTTTGTGTATTAAAACTCAGTAATCATGCCCAAAAAATCTATTCTCATATACACATCCATTAAATAAAGAATCCATCAATTTCGAGATTGAAATAAAATGTATTAAACTAGGTTTTTACACATCTTCTTAAAAATAAATCATGATCCATTTCCCTTTTTCATTTAAAAACATGTTCTTATTTAGGAAAAGGAAAATAAAATTTTATTGTTAAAGAAGTTTGTATTCACTTAAAATGAAAGAAAGAAGGTGAAAAACATTCTTATGTTATTTTCTATAAAGATTTTATAAACAACTCATCACTTTCTCAAATATGTTACACCACACAAGGAAGCAGGTTCAGCAACCACACAATAAAGGAAATGGAAAATAGAGCACATGAATAAAAAGTCAAACAAGGAAATACAATCATCCACCACAGACAACTAAGTTCCAAAATACATGGGAGAACCTAGGAGCTCGTTCATTGTCTAGAACATACTATACATGTGACTCATCCTGAAATCATACCTACTCCAAATAATGATAGAATGCCCAAACATTCATTGTTTCCCTATGTGGCCAAACCAAGGGGCCTAATCCCCTAGTAGAGAAAAGTTTGTACTAAGGGCCACTAGCCATTGCATAGTCTAAACTAGTGCAGCAATTGTTCACAGAAGATTCACTTACTATGCTAAGTTCCCATGTCATCATGTGTAACAAAATGGTGAACCAACCAATGTGATCCAAACATCAAATCACATAACACATGCACACATATATATAGACACACACACACACAAAATGAACATGCATCACCCAATTCACCCCATGAAATATGTCCCTCGCCTTTCTATTATTTGATCACATAGGAGTCTTACACAGTAGAACCCCATAATATACAACTTATCTAAAGATAGGGGACCACACCTAAGGAGGGTTTTCCTAAGATAACTATCTGTACATAGTGTCAACCGGACCTCACATTATTTTTCTCATGCCAAACTATTTCATTAATAATCACACGCACACCATTTTGGAAACAAGTAACTCTCTTGGAAACCCATTTAAGAAATCAAATTCACCACATTAAATCCAAATCACATTTATAAGGGAAAATGGGTATTTACTGAAACTCTAATAAGAACATTTAATAAAATAGTTTCATGCAATTTAAATACACATAGTGTATTAATTTATTTCACAATAAGAAATTATTCCAAAAACCATAAATTTATAACTAACATTAAATAAATGTGTGAAATGAAAGGAACCAATAATTATTAAATTTAAAGGAAAATTAATAAAGAAACCTACCTCAATGAAGGAAATAGATCAAGCAGAAAAACTTCGGCTCTTGAAGCGTCCGACAAAAAACGACCACATTATCACAAACACACATTATCATACATATATAAATACCCTTAATCCATTGAACATATTCCCCTCACCATGATGGAATATGTACAAAGAAGATATATATATATATATACATATACACATACATAACTATGTATGTGTGTGTGTGCACCACTGAGGAGCCGCCCATGATCTAATTAATTAACCTAGAGGAACCAATATTATTCCAAAAACAACATACCATTCAATAAATCATGATCTGAAAAAAACAGTATTTTTAAGTGAGAAATTTCAAAGGGACCTTTATGTTTTTCACAGCCCAAATACATTAACTAAAAACACATCAAAAGCTATTTTCAATAATATGAAATCTAATTTTCGTTAAGCATTTCTCAAACAAGACTCACCCTTCTTATACTTGTTTTTTAAACCCCTTTTAGAAACTACACAAGGAACTAACTTCATTTAGAAAATAATGAACCCTTTAAGAAACCACGATTTTAAGAAAACACCATTTTACATTAACAAACCTCTTTTAATTTCACAAAGGCATAAAGCATTTTTCAAATTCATTTACCTTTTTTTACTAAATTTATTAAACCCCATTGAAATTATCACAAGGAAAAATATTCAATTCAACCATTTTTGTGGGGAAATCCCCCTTTTAAAATCCACACACAAAGCCATGTTCACTCAAAAAGGCCTTCCACTTCATTTTCCTAATTTACAAATCACAATTAATGATATAAAAAAAGTCAACATGCCGAAATGATCCATCCAATTTTTAAAAACCCACTATCAATGCATTAACATCTCAAGTTCCTTTGAAATCACATTTCACACCTTTTTTATAATCATAAAAACAATTCTAAGAAGTACCCAAGCAAGGCACACATGAAAACATAACCACATGCTTTAGAAAATACTCTTTCACCATACACAATTTGAGAAACTCTTTCGAAATATATTTTCCACCACATAAATCATCTAATTTCTCTATTTGAATACCAAATGACATTTATCCAAAAACATTTGACACATGTACACCTAGAAATAATTTAATATTCACTTCGAAATATATTTTTATAAAATTATATTCCCAAGAAAACACCACAATAAATTTAATAATTGATTAAAAATAAAATTTGGGAATTAACAAAAATAAACATAAACAAGAAACACTTCAAAAACAATATTTAACATGTTATAATAACCTATAAAAATCATAATGTACTAATTAGAAATCTCATTAAGAAACAAATCAAGGAAAATTAATATTTGAATCAACACAGGCACCAAAAGATTGCTCCGGAATGGAAAGGTATGGAAATGACTACCTTGACATTGTGAGAACGAAACGAATCTTCAATGGAAAGGAGGGAGAGGCCTCACAGACTAACCATACACCCTAATACCCAAAAAATCCTTCCAATATTAACCCTAACCATTTGAGTACCGCCAAGGTAAATAAAACCAAAAAAAATTATATCAGCAACACACGAGGGGCACTAGTTAGGGAGGCATGACTAGAACAGGGAGAACACTGACAAGAGAAGCCTCAAAGAAGGTTGCGACCGTCTAGAGAGGGAAAGTGTGGGAACCCAGGTGCGCCGCTGGTAGGACTGTGGTTGGGGTGTGGCATACATAGGATGTGAGGTGAGTGGAGATGGCCGCGTAGGGGTGAGCGCAACGTTCAGGCTACTGGAGCTGGAGCAGCGAGGGGGGGGGGGGGTCAAGTCTGTGCGCGATAGGGGAAGACCAGGGGGGGTCGCTGGTGCACAGTGCACAGGAGGAAGAGGGGGGGGGGGGGGGGGTGGGTCGACCCCCTTAGGGTTTCCCTTCATAGAAAAAACATCTTAAAATAATAATAATAATAATAATAACAACAACATAATATTATTATTATTATTAAAAATAATAATATTATTATTATTTTAATCAAATATCCTTATAGTATTTGTATTTCATTTTTTTATTCTCTAGGTGATTTTATTATTTTTTTTAAATTCTTCGTAACTGGGAAGGCAACACACAGTTACTCATAACTATGAGGGATGGCCACATAATAGTGATAAAATACATCTGAACTGAAAATAATAATTAAGATAATTGAAAATAACTAGCCAATAGGGCCGGGCGGTAAAAATTCTCCCCATCAGAACAACTTTCTTCCCCCTGAAATCCACTAAGATAATGGTTAACCAAAACTTGAGTCCATTCCCAGTCAAATCAGAGAGAGGCCAAGAATACCGTGTCACCTTTCACACCACTGCTCACACCCGACCGATCAAAAAAAAACCCATGACATAAAATGAAAGGATAACACCTGAATGTTCTACCCACCACACGAATTCGACCAACACAGAAACATTAAAACAGACGCACTCCAACCTGAGGAGGGTATAACACGGTAAATCCCAACCCGAACATACTGACTTCTCCACATGAGTTGAATAGAACTGCTGAGACATAATCGAAAAACCACTACAAGGACACCCAACATATTGGGGCACCAGAACAAGGAACTCCCTATAACAACACTATTGGAATTGAGAATTCCCCCAGACCGATCTAAAACTCCCAACACATCCATCTCCATTAATACGAGTGAGACAATGCTTCCACTAAAACCTAATAATCTTGACCCAAACCAAAAAAACCCTAAAACTCATATCTCCAAATAATCAATAATAAAAACAGGACCAACCCATAGAAGGGCCAAATACACTTTTAGGAAAAACAAATTATTCTAGAGGCCACATTCAGAAGAACACAACTACTATGATCATGAAAGAATAAGTTCATCGAAGTATCAACACAAAGGATGAACTTACAATATCAAGAAAACAAGAACAAGAAAACCTTGAATATCTCTATTCTAAGAAAAAATATAAAGACCCAAAAAAGGTCTCACATGCCTCTGACACCATAACTGTGCACGAGCTTTAACCTAATACCTAATGTTGGGGATCTGATGGCTGAAGCATCTTATGCCTCATAGTCAGACAATAGAATCCACTGATCAGAACTCATTCCTCTAACGGGGCTTCTTATAAAACATTCCCCAGTGACCTGAATGGAAAAAATGATGAAAAGGCATCATAGGGATGTGACAATTTGGTTTGGAATGCCCAAACCGGCCATAATGATGGCACATTAGAAAGTGGTATGATGAATAAGAAGTCGACACAGATGAAAGGGTTTCTCCATAAACGAGTTCCTCTGGGACACCCCACTTGCTAGATAGGGAACCCTTACAAATGATGAGAGGTGATGGATTTTCCATGAAATTCTTCTTTGGATGTTGACTCCTTAATGCGGCCTACATAGGCCTTCACCAAACCATTGGCCTTCTAAACTATAGATGGGATCTTACCTATTTTATCTTTAACCTCCTCAAGAATGATCCATTAGATGAATATGGACATCAACACCTCCCACATCATCCCAACTCCATCTCTGATGAGACATCCACCTCCAATGGTACAAGGTTGGACCCTCCACCAAACCCAAGACAATACAAACTCTAACAAACTCGGGAGTCCCCAACAACCCGAAGATATGCTCTACTCCCCTAAAACTGCTTCACTGCCCCCAATGGACCCCAAATGCCTTGAAGGACAAGAAAAACTTGATAGAAACTAGAATTGGGCATGACTCATTAAAAAAATCTGAGGAAATTTCTGGTTGGTATATTTAGAACAACATGAAATAAAAATTTAAACTCGAATCAAGACAAAACTCAATCAAAAGAAAAACCCAAGCCAAGACATCCAGCCCGAAATCCCGAACAAGATTAACCATAACCAAGAGAAACACCCCAAGCTAAGGGTGACAGACTCATGAGTCAAACACATACAAACATAGGAAAAATACACTTTTCCAAATACCAAAACCCACTTTTAATGAAAAAACAGGTCCTAAAATTACTTTTCATTCAAGTCTATTTTAGAAAAAATAAATCCAAGGCTTAAATTCCAAAATCCCACCCATGGAATCCTATGAACTGCCACATAATCCATTATCCATTTCCACTCAAATCACCCATACATATGTGTCAACATGCACCACATCTCCACACACACATATGTGGATGATCCTAAGGAATACTAAGGGTCTCACATTCTGTTCCATTACCAAATCCAAATATAAGCCAAATTTTCCAAACGGAAAAACATCTTCTTTAGAAACCCACTTCACCAATTGCAAAACAACTTGAAAGAAATTCCCTTTTTACCAGTTTTAAAACCATTAGAGAAATAACCCTATCAAATACAAACCACATTCATTTCCAAAACCACTCTAACACCAACCAAAATCAAGAAAATACAACCAAAACTGAACAACCAGAATGAGGAACTAGTGCTTATGCCCAACCCTGTGACATGGTAGTGAGCCCTGACCTAAGTAAGACATAACACAAGAGGTCCTTGAACCAGGAACCCGAACTCCACATGGTTCAATACACCATGTGGGGACACAACGTGACATCGAGTCAACTCTATTCATATCCCACAATACCAAACAGAAACAATAGACACAAAACCCAGACTACCCTTGGTATCTGAGGTCTCTGCCTGGGTGGTGGTGATATGGCACCGAATTATAACCTAACTTTTGATCTCTGAGAATCCTAACCTCCATCAACTGAACAAAATAAATAACAAGAACCTCCTTTGATACCATTTTCTCATGAACAAACTCAGGTCGACCTTGAACCAGTCACCCGAGCCAGCCTGCGACATGGACCAAGGGGTGTTCCCAGTCCCCACGAGCTGGAAACTAGTGTCAGGTATCAAAACTAAACAAGTGGGAATGATTTGGACCATAAATGAATAAAAAATAAATAAACAAAAACTAAACCATGAAAATAAAATCTAGGAGTGGTGAGAAAACAAAGTTTTACAAACCTCCATGTGCCCTTATGGGTCACCAAAAAAATTAATCCAATGCTTCCCTATGGAGACCAAATACAAGAAATGTGCAATATCCAAAGATAAAAACAAAGATAAAACTATAGGCGTGAGTATTAAAACTCAGTTGGTGTTCCCAAATAATCTATTATCATATGAATTTCCATTAAATAAAGAATCCATCAATTTCTAGATTTAAATATAATGGATTGAACTATGTTTTTAATAATTTTCATAAAAATAAATCATGATCCATTTCCAATTTTCATTTAAAACCATGATCTTGTTCATGAATGATACATTAACATTTTAGGGAAAAAATAAGTTCGTTTTCACTTTAAAAGAGAGAAAGAAGGTGAAAATATTCTTAAGTTATTTTCCATTAAAATTTTCAAAACAACTCATCACTTTATCAAAGAGGTAACACCAATCAAGGAATCCGTGTCAAAAACCACACAATAAGGGAAATGGAAAGTAGGGTACTGGAATAAATAGTCAAACAAGGCATCACAATCATCCGCCATAGATAACTAAGTGCCAAAATACATGGGATAACCTAGGAGATTGTGAATAGTCTAGAATATACTATACATGTGACTCAACCTGAAGGCATGCTTACTCTCAATGAAGTCATAACACCCAAACACTTGGTGTTGCCCAACCTGGCCTAACTGAGAGGCCTAATCCTGTAGCAGAGCATAGTCCATTATAAGGGCCACTATCTAGTGCGTAGTCTAAACTAGTGAAACAATCATTCATAGAATATTCACTTACTATTCCAAGATTCCATGTCAACACATATAACAAAAGGGTGAGACAATTGACGCCATTCGAGCATCAAATCACCTAACACACACACACAGACACACAGATATATATATATATATACATACATACATCATGCATCACCCAAGTCACCCCAAGGAATATGTCCATCACCATTTTAGCATTTGATCACAAATGAGTCATACATAGTGGTCCCACATAATATATAACTCAACTAAAGAGAAGGGACCACATATAAGGAGGGATTTCTTGAAATAACTTGCTTTACAGAGTGTCAACCGAGCCACACACAATTTTTCTCATTTCAAACCATTTCCTAAAGAATCACACACATTCCATTTTGGAAACCAATAATGCACTTAGAAACCCATTTCACCACCTTAAATATGAAGCACATTAATAAGGGCCAAAGGGAAATTTCCAAAAATACTAATAAGTGCCTTTAAGAAAGAAATTTCATGCAATTTAAATACATAGATGGTATTAATTTATTTCACAATAAGATATTATTCAAAAGACCATAAATTTAGAACTAAAATTGAATTAAGGTGTGAAATGCAAGAAAATAATAATTATTTAATTTAATGGAAAATGCATAGGGAAACCTACCTCAAAGAAGGAAGAAAATCAAGCCGAGACACTTTGGCTCTTGATGCTTCTAATGAAAAACTCTCAAAATAGCACACACATGCATTATCATACCCACACACATATATATAGTTAATCCACTGAACAAATTCCCCTCTCCATGAAGGAATATGTGCAAGGAATATATATATATATATACATATGTACCTATGTACCACCCATGCTCAAATTAATTAACCTAGATGAACCAACAATATTTAGAAACCAAAAAATTGTTCATGAAATCCGGATCTAAAGAAAAAATATTTTTAAGTGTGTAATTTCAAATAGACCATTATTTTTTTCACTCCACTAATACATTTACCAAAAACACTTCAAAATCCATTTAAAAAAATATGAAATCTATTTTCATTACGAATTTTTCAAATGTGCCTCACCCTTCATATACTTCCATTTCAAAAAAATTTTACAATCCCCACAAGGAACTGACTTCATTTATAAAAAAGTTAACTATTTAAGAAACCATGATTTTAAGAAATCACCATTTTCCATAAACAAACCTCTTTCAATTTCAGAAACTCCAAAACCATTTTTCAAATTCATTCACCATTCTTTATTCAATTTATGAAACCCATTTGAAATTATCACAGGGAAACATATTCAATTCAATAATTTTTATGGGGTAATACCCCTTTTAAAACCCATACATAAACCCAAGTTCACTCAAAAGGCATTCCACATAATTTTCCTAATTTCCCAATCACAATTAAATAGGAAAACAAAATACAATATGCTAAAAAGATCCATTCCCTTGGTAAAAACCCACTAACAATGCATTCACATCTCAAGTGCCTTTGAAA
This sequence comes from Viscum album, assembly GCA_963277665.1. Classification (NCBI taxonomy): domain Eukaryota; kingdom Viridiplantae; phylum Streptophyta; class Magnoliopsida; order Santalales; family Viscaceae; genus Viscum; species Viscum album. The sequence continues at coordinate 2,005,049,249 of OY728126.1, read as the reverse complement.
ACAAATTTCACACCTTTTGCATAATAATAAAAATACTTTTATGAATTACCCTTGTGAAGAATACATGAAAACATTACCATATGCTTTAGAACATCCTCTTTCACCGTATACTCATGTCAAAACACTTTGAAAATATATTTCACACCACATAAAACATCTAATTTCACTATTTAAAACCCAAAATAAATTTAAAAAGAAATATTTGACTCATTCACACAAATACATAATTGAATATTCACTTTGAAATATATTTTTATCAAATTATACTATCTAAAAACACCACAACAAATTTAATAAGTGATTAAAATAAAATTTGGCCATTAACATGCATAAACATAAACAAGAAACACTTAAAGAAATATTTTTAACTTTTTATAAGAATTCATAAACATCATAATGGGATAATTAGATATATCATTAAGAATAAAATCAAGGAAAAATAATATTTTATGCAACACAAGCACCAAAATATTTCTCCGAAACACAAAGGAATGGAAAGACCTACCTTGACGTTGTGTGAACACCATGAAACATCAACGGGAAGGAGGGTGGGAGCTCATGAACCAACCACGCACCTTAATACCCAATGAAAACCAGACCAAAAATTTACCGTTACCATTTGAGTACCTCAAAGGTAAATAAAACCATAAAAATTGATAGAAATAACACACTTGGGGCACCGGCAAGGGAGGCACAACTCGAGTAGGGAGGACGCCAGTAAGAGAGGAGTCATAGAGGGCTACGTCCATCTAGAGAGGGAGAGAGGGGGAACCCATGTGTTACTCTAGTAGCGCAGTGGTTGGGGTGCTGCACACAGAGGAGGCATGGCGAGGGGAGCTATCCACCAAGGGGGTAGCGCAGCGGTTAGGCCACTAGAGCTAAAGTGGAGAAGGGAGGGGGCTGGATGGTGTGTGAGAGGGGAGGACCTAGGGGGTAATGGGGGCATAGTGCGTAGAAGGGGGGGGGGGTAGATCCCACTTAGGATTTCCCTTCAAAGAAGAAAACATCATAAAATAATAATAATAATAATAATACTAAAAAATAACAACATAATAATAATAATATTATTATTAAAAATCCTAATATTTTTTATCAAAGATCCTTTAAAATCTCTATTTCATTTTATTTTTTTATTCTTCATGCAATTTTATTGTTATTTTTAAATTTTTGGTAACTATGCGGGCACAACACAGTTACTCATAACTGTGTGGGCTGACAACTCAATATTAAAAAAACATAAAAAATAATTGAAAATAACCCGCCAATAGGGTTGGGGTGTGATAAAGTAAAAATAAAAAAATAAAAAAATATGTGTGTTTAAAATTTAATTTTATACAAATGCATATAATGTGAAAAACTATGTTTTAATTTTAACCATATTAATTAATTTAAATTGTTTTCACTAATAATTTTGGTAAAAATAAGATGTACATTTTAAATAATATAAATTTCTATAATTAAAAATATGTAATACATTTTTATAAATTACATTTTTTAAGCGGCATAATTTAATTTAAAATTAATCCCATAGAGGGGACGAGAAAATGAGTTTTTTATGATAAAATGTTCAAAATTTGACTAATTTATTATATCAAATTTCAATATGAAATGATTAAAATGAAATAAATTAGATTAATATATTTAAAATTTAAATACTTATAGTTTATTCAAAATTTAAAATAGAAATTTAATTTATAAATAAATTAAACAAAAATGAGGATTTCATTTAAAATATAGCATTTTTTCACTATTTATCAAAATATGAAACATTTTCGAAAAAATCACAGAAATTCCCCAAAATATAATTTTGACTTTTTTAATTCAAAAATGAATTTTATTTTATCAAATTAATTTTCTAATATTTCAAAAAAAAAATATTATTGTTGAAAAAAGGTATAAAAACAATTTTTTTAGAAAATAATATTTTCAAATCATATTAATATTTTTCTGAAACATATGTATATTATTAAGAATAATTCTTCTTTATATATAAACCTTATTTATATTATTTTATAATTATTTATTAATTATTATATCAGGATTTTTAATTTCTAGGTTATAATGATCTATTTTAAATAACATTATAAATAATTTTTCATTTTTTTGTTAAAACACTGTGTTGCACGTGACAAATGATAAGTTGGTGTTGCATGTAGTGAAATATTAACATGGTGTTACTTATAACAAAATATTTAATTATTGTATCATTCAAAAAAATAAATCTATTAAATTAAATTTATTTTTAAAATTTTCATTAAAAACCAGAGTGTTACAACATGCCCCCACAAGACATCTCTCACACTTGTGTGTTGAAGCTACAATGTGTGAATTATGAAATGTATCTTAAAAAAATAAAAATGTGATAGAAAAGGATAAAATATAAAGTGAAATTTTGTTCTCTATTATTGTTATATTATCTTCTTAGATAGATTTTATACTTAATTGATGGGTGCATGAACACTCATAAAAATGGGAGGCAATGTTGCCCACATTTATTGGCCGCCCAATGATTTCTCACCGTACCTACTTTAAGGAAACTAATATAGGGGTTTACTAGAGGATCCCACTTTATCCATAATTTTTGAATCCTATAAAAAATGATTACAAATGTTAGTAATGGTTGATACATAGTAGCTTTCCTGTGTTTTTGAGGATTATGAGTCTACTACATCTAGAAATTGTTTTCTAAAGTTGTTGTCATGTGGAGTCACCACAATATCTTTAGAAAATCATTAGATAGTTTCACTCCCCAAAAAATCCTCATCATTGGACTCCCTCTATTCCACATCTTTCACTAGCATTGTCTCAATGAGATCCCCAAGAAGTGTCATGTCTATTTGCACTCCGACCTAATTATTCTTGGGATTTACCCATACATAGGGGTAAATCACCCTCTAAATTTTGTTCATTCACTTCATGTATTCCAACTATGAGTCTAGGAACTTTTTATTATCATTCCCACAACCAATGAGGAATATCCCCTAGTTTTTAATCTTCATAGACAATTTTCACAAGGGGAGTGCCTTCGAATTTATCTCACCTCTCCCAAGAATCAGTGAAAACCATTATTTTAAGCATCTCTATATTGTCGTGTAGGTGCTTCCCATGATAAATGATAAGAGTATATTGAGACATCCTGAAATCCTCAACATACACTTGAATCCACTTCCCTTGATTCCTCGTACTCCCAGATGTACCAACTCTGGGGGCCCCTACCTGGGGGATGTGTAAAAGCCACAAGACCCCCCCAAATCTATCATTAACTCCATAAATGATATTCTATTTTGTTGACATGATATCCTAGTTAAAAAATTCATCCCAATTAATCAAATTTATTCCTAGTTCAGAGGATCATCCCATATTTTTGGCTGCTAGTATACTACAATCCAAAATATTCACATAGTCATGGAGAAACCCAACTAGATCGTCTTCCAATAGTAGGTCGATCCTATCCCAACTACCATTGGAAATGAACATACACTAGAGATATTGAAAAACCATTGGTAATGTTCATTACATACTCTAGAATATATCTTATGTGTTAGACATTGATGGTAGAAAAACTGGTGGGAAACACATAAAAGGTGTAGGATTTATAGATGATAGTTATATCAATGCACGTAACTAGTTACCCACCTCAAAAAACCATCTAAAATGAGTGTTTTTTGAGGATTACCCTACCTTCATTCACAATAACCATCATCAAAATTGAGAGTTAATGAAATATGAACTATTCATGTGCTCAAATCATATTGGCCACTACAGCTTAATCGAACATCATATGCTAAATCCCAACAATTTGAAGTGATGAATGCTTCAAGATGGTGTGGGGGGATACTATAGAAACTATTTTTTTTAGTGAAATAATAGGGAATTTTTAATGTTAAAAAGATATAAATGTGATAAGATCATTTAAAAGCAAGTGACCATTATCACCAATAGAAAAAGTGATGATAAAGGACCCCTTTATCAATGGTGAAAAAATCACTATTAAATTCCTTCTTTTTCAGTGCCCTGTTTTAGTGTATCATTTAGAACTAATAATGGGTGCCCTTATTAGTGATTTTTAGTGAAAATGAAGGACATAGTAGCTTCTAAAAAGCTATATCCCAAAAGAAACCCTATAACAGTAAACCATATTTTAAAAGACATACATATTGGAATAAGAATATTATATTCCACCAATATTTCTATTAAAAATATACTGTAAAAATATTTACATTGAAATATTACTTATAATTAATCTCCAATAATCACAACCCAGTATATGAAACAAAAATTATTACATCAGGCTGTTTCCAATGATCATCATCTATACAGAAGCATTTCCCTACAATAAAACCAATGTTTATTTTAGTAACTATATATAAAAAATAAAAAATAATAATTTTAATGTTATTAAATCGATATAAGATAAATTATATTATTAATCAATAAATATTTTAATAATATTTTCAATTATACTGTCAATCATTTTATTAATGAATATTTTTAATTATATATTTACAATTAAATATACAATTAATTAAAATTTATATAATGAATTGTTAATTACATTATAGATTAATAATCTATAAAAATATATTATTAATTACTATATATATTAATGATATTATCGCTTATTAATTATCATAATTACTTAAATAGTTTTTAATGATTATAAAATTAAACTAAAATGGCACATTTATATTTTAAACATGTACTTAGAGTCATACCTATTATATACTAGGTTTTACGAATGTAAAATAAATTACTAAATGTCAAAAAAGAAATATGGGTTATTTTCCTAATGTTTCAAGACAATTGAAACTTATTTAGTTGGTTTTGGATATACAATGAACATTTTATTCTAAATGCCACTTTTAATCTAAAACACACATTTTGATTCATGCTGAACACATGATGTGTCATATTGATGTTTGGTAGATTAATAAACATAAAAAATGAATTATATATTATTTTTATAATTTTTTAAAACAACATAATCTATTTTTGTTAGTTTTTACAATGTGATGTGTTTTTGAAACTAAAATGAAACTTATATTGAAAACACACACTTTAATTTGTACTGGCCACATCGTGTGTCCTATTAATCCATTGCTGATTCCCATACACCAAAAATGAATTATGTATTTTTTCAAAATACTTAAGTTAATTCAATCTCGTTTAATTTATTTTTTCTATGTGATGCTTGTATTAGAGTAAAACACCACATTTAATGTGAAATCATACACTTTGATTCATAATGCCCACATCATGTGTCAAACTAATGTGTGGTCGATTCATACAAATAAATCCTGAATTATATATCATTTTTTTGATGTAAAAAGAACATTTCTCATCATTTTCTTTGTTTTGACAATGTAATGTTCATTTTAAACTAAAAATGAAAATTTTAATGTGGAATCATGTACATTGATTCTTACATTCCACATTGTGTTTCAGATTCTTGCACAATCAATTATTACTCATAAAAAAGGAATTATAGATCATATTCATAATTTTTTTAAATAATCTGATCTCATTTTGTTGGTTTTTTCAATTTGAATATTATTTAAATATAAAATGAAACTTATATTTTGAAAACACACACTTTGATTTATAATGGCCTCCTCATTTGTTAGATTGACGTTTGGTCGATTTCTAATTGTCATAGATCAATTATGGATTGTTTTACTAAAGTTTCAATGAAATACAAGAGTTTTTTTGCTTAATTTTGGATATGTAAAATGAAACTTTTAATGCGAAAACACACACTTTAAGTCATAATAGACACATAGTGTGTTAGATTCACATGAGGTTGATTCTTACATACCACACATGAAATATGTATATTTTTAATAATTTTTTTAAACTATATAATATCACTTTCATGATTTTAACAACATGACATGCATTTTAAACTACAATAAAACTTTTATATTGAAAACATGATCTTTATGTCATACCATACACATCAAGAATCTTATTGACATGAATATAATTATTACACATCAAAAATATTTTATGTATGATTTTCCAACATTTTTAAAATAATATGAGTGCTTTTTCTTGGTTTTTACGATGTAACACATGTTTTAAACTAAAATGACATATTTATATAGAAAGAATGAACATTGAGTCACACTATGAACATTTTATGTTAGATTGACATGCATTATATTACTAAAAATAAAAAATCAATTATGTATCATTTTTATAATGTTTGAAAACAAATATAGCTCATTTTCTCAATTTTGAAAATGTGTTGTGCGTTTTAAACTAAAATGACACTAATATTGATAAAACACACATTTTATCATACTTGAAACATCATGTGTTTAATCCATGAACATTCAATTAATATGATTAGAAAATATATTATTTATTGTTTTAATAAATATTTGTGATAATATAGGATAATTTAATCATTTTTTGTCTATATAAAATGTGTATTAGAGTAAAATAATAGTTTTAATGTAAAGAAAAAAAATTTGAGTCATACCGATCACATCTGGTATCAGATTAACATGTGGTAAATTCCTACATGTAAAGAATTTATTATAAAAAAATTTATTAATGAATCATGAATAGTTGAACTTGTTTTCTTGTATTTTAGAATGTGACACAAGTTTTAAAATAAAATAACACTTTTGATGAGAAAAAATGATCTTTCAGTTATATCAGACACATAATATATTATATTTACATGAAGTGATTTGTGACATGTCATATGTAAATTATACATTATTTTCTTGAATTTTAAAAAAAATGAGCTCATTTGTTTTTCTGAAAATGTGACACATATTTTAAACAAAATTATTACTTTAATATCAAAAAAACACTTTAATTCATATATGGCACATCATGTTCCATATTATTTTTTGGTAAATTTCATTACATAACTAATGAATTATGCATTGATTTACTAATTTTTGAATTCAAACACATCAAGATTACTTAATTTTGACTATTTATGTGTGTATTAGAGTAAAATGATACTTTTAATGTGAAAACACACACATTAAGTCATACTGGAGACATCTTGTGCTAGATTGATGTTTTAATGATTCACACACCTCACACAAGAGTTATAGATCATTTCAATAGTGTTTAAAAACAATATGAGCTTATTTTATTGATTTTGACAATGCGACGTGCATTTTAAACTAAAATGACACATTTATATTTAAAACACACACATTGAGTCATAACATCCAAATAATGTGAAAAATTGATATGAAACCAATTCATACACATCAAAAAATAATTATGTGTCATTTAACTAACTATATAATGCAATTAATGTCCATTTTTATAGTTTTAACAATTTGACATGTGTTTTAAATTGAAATGGTTGTTATATTAGAAACACATACATTGAGTCAAAATAGCCTCATATTGTGTCTACGTGATGTTTTTTCAATTCCAATATTCCAAAAATAAATTATATATTATTGTCCAAATTATTGAACCCAATCCAAGTTCATTTTCTTGTTTTTTACAATGTGACTCTTGATTTAAACTAAGATTCCATGTAGAGATAAACTATCCTCTCGACATGTTGAAATTCCAACCATAATGAATATCCCTTACCAATTAATTCCTTATTTATATTTTGAGAATCAGGTCTCGAATTTTTTGAGGAACCACTATTATTATTTATATTATCTTTCATTTTCATGTTTTTTGTTGAATCAAACATGAATGTTTTGGAATCCATTTTTCTTTTCCATTATAAAGGTTGAGGTTACTGTAACTTGTCTCATACCATTTTTACAAACACATCAAAAGATAGAACATTGAAAAATAAAATAGGATGAGGTGAGGATAACAGATGTAGATTCTCCATATAATGGAAAATAATATCAAATCACTTGCATACAATAAGTAAATTTTTCTAATGAAACTCTTCCTATTTTGGGTAAGTTTTTTTCATTGATAAATAGTCATCCTTTTCATCCTATATTTCTTGTAATGAAAGTAAGAATATATTCAATTCAATAGTAAAATTCAATGAAAAAAGGAATAATCATTTCATTAAATGAAGAATAAAACCCTAAGGTACACACTTCTTCACTACCATGGGTGAACTATATCATAGTAGTTGGTATTATATCCTCATATTTTTGGGTAGAAGGATCATTGACCTATTTACCACACACCATTATCCAAGATACAACCTTAATGTCCAATCTATCACTATAATTAGTAGCTTCAAAAATGTTACTTGCTATTCTGAAAACTCTAGTGTGTAACCCTTCAAGATATCGCTCCCAGAGAAGTTCAAATATTTCTTTATTTGTTGGGTCATCAAAGAAATTTATTTCATTTTCTAGTAACTCATTATAATCCCCATAATTTGTAAAATAGTGAAAATTGAAAACAAATTCATAGAAAATTGGGGAATGATCATACACAATTTAAAAGCACTTAAAAAATTAGTAATAAAAAAACGATTGAAGTAAAACCATGAGATATAGGTTTAGTAAATGTATAAAAAGGTTTAATTATATGTATAATAAATCCAAAGATGAAATGGGTGAATTTGAATGTTTTGTATATTATGAAAATATTTCCCATCATGTTGTGGATATTATTGAGATTCTTTTTATGTTACTCCTAGATATTCCTTTCATAATAACCACAACCATCTCCCCTAGTACGAAAAAAATTGTTCGAATGATCTATTCTGCTATAGATGTCCTAAAATAGTTTACTAAAATAAGTAACTAAATTTACAACATGATCAAAAAATAATTTCATAAAATTTTCATCATGTGGAGGAACCAAAAATGGGGGATTATCATAAAAAATATAGGCTTTATTTAGATGGTTAAAAAATTATGGTGGGGTTAAAATTATTTTAGTATGACAGGAGAGTCAAATCTGGAATATTGTTTTGATTAAAATTAAAAATTTAGTATTAGAATAAAAATATAACAAATAGATTCTCAATACTACATAAATTTATTTTATAAAAAATAATATGTATAAATCACAATACTAATGATTCAGATCCGAGATGTATCTATTAGGTCATTGTCCATACTTGATAAAAAAATATCTAAACACCTCTACTTAATGTCATAAAACATTCTGACATCACATACTATTAACACTAATCTCTAATGAAATATATTTCATCGTATGCATACATAATCTATTGGTAGTATAGATCGTACTGAAAAAATATAGAAAAATAAATGATTAAATTATTTTAAATGAAATTGTCATTACCATAAAAAATTCATATTTGGGGATCCTATTTTGTTGATGTTATATGATATATTTCCTTAATATAGATACATAATATGAAAAATCATGTTCGATATTTTCTTTACATTACAAAAACATTGATGAAAAAGAGTAATTTCTTAAGAAATATATTTTGATAGATAAATATTAATATATATACCTTAATCTGTATATATTTGAATAAAATAATTTGATTTCTGTTTTCATTCACCGACATCATACCATGATTTAGATGATATTTATAGATCACAATATCTTAACAAAATTCATAATAAAAAATAAATTAAATCATTTAATTTGAAGTGTATATTTAATATATTACTTATTGTGAATTAAAGATTCACAATATACATCATGTGTAATTGATTTTTTGCAAATCCATTGTTTGGATCCAAAATATAAACATTCTAGGAATCAAAATTGATTACAATTATAATCTAATTCATACTAAAAATCAAATAAAAATCAATGAAAATGGGGAAAATATTTTATATGTTTAAATTAAAGAGTTTCACCCCTACATCACATGCATCAAGAAGAGTTTTTCATGTATTACTATCTTTTCAAACACAACACCTAGTTCATTTTTTTCAATTTCATCTACATTCAAATTAAATTAGAATATATAAATAATAGTGGTATGAAGGCTTTTAATTTCGATTTTATAGTGTTTTCCATTTATATAGTTGTAGTATATACACATATAGAAAAAATGAATAGATATTAACTATAATGAACATAATAGTTACATTTTTGGAAAAAAACTAGAAAAATATACCTCAAATATGTATTCAAAATTATAACTCATAAACATTCAAACTTCATAATTTCATTTATACTAACAAGACCTATCGTTTATATAATGGATTCTCTAAATAATTATTCCCCACATTCAATATAAAACACATTTCCATTTTTCAATGTTTTATCTATATGAATTTGTAATGTTAATATATGTGACTATGTAACTAGTGGTGTGATTGAACTATCCAAAGGCCCTTCTAATTTCTGGGTTAATCCATTAAATTTTCTTGATCAGACCTTTTTCCCTTTATTTTGACCCTATTTAAAATCGTACCTAATTTCAATGCATTTTCCCTAAACTTTTAAATGGGTTTAATTTGAAAAAAACATTAAATGAAATACCTCCTTATAATTATGTATCATTAAATGATCAAACAGCCAAATTACAAAATAACTAATTTTATTATTGACTATGGTGACATCCACATCATCAGGAATAATAAAAAAAATCAGTGATTGACTCACGAGTTACATCAATATCTACTCCCACATGAACCTTTATGAGTTATTTATTGTATAGAATGTGTCATAGTATATTTTCCACTGTATATCTCACAATAAGTTGATGGGTGGGTACATATAGAAATAAATCACATATAATTTCAACTTGAAAAAATTTGTAATTTCATTTTGTTGGTTGTGGTTTTATTTATATTTATTAGAAAGAGTTATGATATAATTTATTACCTTGCGTAAGGATAATGGATGAGTGAAATTTATAGACTACATGTTAGTGGGGTTATACATCTCTTCATATATTGATCATTGTTCTACAATTATTTTTCATTGACCCCGTTTCATGTACTAGTTCACCAAACCATTCTAGAAAGTAATATATTTTCAGTAATCATTAAGTGATTGCATGACTTTAATCATATCATATGTATCTCTTTGAATGTTTTTCTTCTCAAACTTTTTTTGAGGTGACACTCCTAAACATGAACCTCTTACACGACCATATTGTTGTGGCCACTTCATTGCTAAAAAACATAGTTTTTCTTTAGGTATAGTTGATGAATATGTGTTTCTCAAAAACTTTTATAAATAAATGAACATAAATATATATTTTTATGTCATACTATTATAATGTGTAACCTATTACAATTATACCCTACATACAACTAATTCCCATACTTCTTAGGTCTTTTTTGGGGTTTCTGATTGAGAAAGGAGGCAATCTCACCCAAGATGATTCATCTTCACTTAAATCTAAGACTTTATTACTTCATGTGGAATTATTTAAAAGAAATTAAAAAAAATTACAAGACACTACTGACAGAGGAGGAGGAATCACAGAGTTATATAGTAGTGATGACTGAGGTCATCGTCTTGTTCAAAGTTAACTCTATCAGAAGGAAAATAATCAAGGCTGGAAATGATGGAGATCCCCTCACTAATGGTCTATTTAGAAGAAAGGAAATCAAAAATAGTTTTACCTTAATACCATGTGTGTATATTAATAGTGTGATTTTTTACTACTCTCTTGCATCTCCTCATGTTTTATTCTATTGACCATGTGGTGGTTCCAATACCATGAAATTCATTGTGAATGATAAGTGAGTCAGTATCTACTTCCTCAAGCTGAAAATTACTTAGATCACCTAGCCTCATGATCAAAAAAAGTGCTTCATCTTGGAAAGAGTCCCCCCAACCCAATAATCTTGAAATCCCTAATTAAATAACCCCACTAGTCCTTAATCACCCCTACCCCGCACATGATCACCATAATACTGGACCCATCAGTATTGAGTTTAAGACCTTGATGAGGAGGATACCACTGAACCCATCGACCTTGCCCCATGTTGGTGGCAAAAAACTGGATGGAAGATGAATCCTAAAAAGAACTGAGGTACGGGGAATTTGTCCATCCCCAACACAAGCGAGTCAGGTCCAAAATTATTCTTTTAGTTTTAAAGGTTATACCTGTGCTTGATGATGATAAATCCTTACACCTCACATCATTATCAGAGGTCCATAAACTCCAACATCCCTCTACAATGAGGATGACCCTTTCTTTCTGCTCTGAACCCAAACTTCCCACCCCTGAAACCAATGCTGAAGAAATACCTTGACAGAAACCTCCTACAACATCCAACCTGTGAAACGCCCAAACTCACCCTAGATCAAAAATGCCCAATATCTCCCCAAAAAGGTGTTCGATGGTCTCAATTCTCGGCAGCCTGCAACATTGTCACCTAAAGGCTATGTTGATTCCCATCTGCTGAATGTTCACCTCAGTTGGCAGCACCCTGTTCTTGACCCTTCACACTAGAAAATTGAATATCAAAGGGATATATTTTCACCAAAACATCTCACCCAAGAATCCAAGTCATTATGGTCAAATTTTCATCTATTTTTTTATCTATTTATTTACAAAATCCTTAATTCATTGTACATGACATGGGAAGGAATTGGATTTTTATTCTGATTTATCAATCTATATATAAAAAAGGATCATATATTATTTAATATCATATAAAAATATTAATATAAATTTAAATTACATACCATTTTTCTTTCAAGTGAAGCATATACCATCCTTACTTTACGTTATTTGTACATTGATATTGAGGAAAAATTATTATTATCAAGAATCCCATGTTGAATCACAAATTAAAAACATTTAATGTAATTTTATAAAATATATAATTTCATATAAAATAATAAAATTTATAATGCACCGAAAATGATTCATCATCGAAATGAAAAAGTAAATATTAACATCTTTCTTCATTTATAATATGTGCATATGAAGTTTTTGGGATAGGGTTTACTTTTCCCTAAGAATCCATAATATGCCTCTTTTTTCATAAGTGTTCACACGGCTCTATGATATTTTCTAATTATCATTAATAAAAGTTAGATATAATAATGAACAAACATAAATGAACTCTATAAGGGATAATTTAAAGTAATTCAATTTTTATGATATTTTTTTAGTAAAATGGATAAATTATATCATAAAATTAATAAAATGTCTTCCAAAAACGTTGTATATTATGCAGTCATGATATTGTGAAACATATCTATATCAATTGGAACATTCATTTATATGTCAACCCCAATGTAACTAATGAACATTAACATTTTGGGGAAAACAATTGGCCACGTTGATTCTATCCAACCTCAAATTTTATTCCTTTTCTTATTTCATTGAAAAATTTAGTTAACAAAGCTATAGTACACTACTCTTGTTTTTTTCATCCAAAAGTTATTGATCACATAAAAATTCCTCAGTTTTAGGATCGAGAGTCTATTATTTATTGAGATTAGTAAAATCATCATGTGAAAAATCTATTCTCTTCTTGATTAGTTAAATATTTTATTTATATAACAGAAATTTATTATAGAACACCTAATATTATACATAAAAAATATCATATTAAATAATAAATTAATATTTAAATTGAAATCACTTTTTTCCCTTAAATTTTGAAGGAATTTTTGTCCTCTTTCATGTATCATAATCCCCTCTTCATGGACCACTCTAACATAAAATTCAATAACTATATTGCAACTTTCATGAAATTATTGTGATCTCCCAATGAAAGGGTTATCAAAAATTGAATTTTCATCCAACCCTATAGTTGTTTTAGTCATCAATAGAATAATTGAATAGTTCCAATTTTCTGGATTTGGGATTTAATATACTTATACAACTTGTCATTCCATTTTTAATAGTTTATCCTTATAAAATTACACATTGAAATTCACCTTCATGAAGCGGAATTCGTTATCTTTAACTATACTCTTTCTATAAACCCATTTTAAATGGAGAATGAACACATGAAATATTATATAATATAACTTTTATATTTTTTTTATGATGTTTATGTATGACATATTTGCAGAAATTGGATTTTTATCCTTATAACCCAATATATGAATCAATTTTTCTATAAGCATAACTCCACTATTTTATATCATACTATGTTAGTTTTGTTCTATCATATTGAACTTATAACCACTAATTACATAACCATTGTGAGATAATACGGTTATATTTATTACTTTTTCTATCCATTTAAGTTATTCAAAAAATGAATTTGGATTTACATATAACACATCATTAATATGATCTTAGAATCATCCAATAAACTGTGGATTATGAGCATTTGATATCCATCTTTCATCCCTTGACAGATTAAAATTCTCAAGAATTGCTTTATGGGATTCAACATTTATAGAACCCTATGAACTATTATGTAAAATGTAAAGGTGATCTTTCTTATGCTATGCAATGGTAATTCTAACAATATCTCTTCGAGAAATCCATCCTCCCATAATAAGTCCGACAAGATGTGATTTTAAAAGATCAATGCTATCAAAATATGATAGGTAATCAGTATATAAATAAAAAAACTTCTTCAATAATGTATCATTATACAACATAGCCTCATAGATGACTTTGATTCATAGTATACCCCTATAAAATCATTACAGATCATTAAATTTGGTAAATCCATCTATAAGGTGCAAGGTCACATAGTTTAATCTCTCGATGTGAACCATAAAGTGGACCATCATATTAAATAACGATGATGAGAAGAAAATATCTAATTCACATAACATGACTTGAATTTTTTTGGGATTGGAATCATCACTAGGTATATGAAATTACTACATATAGATTTCTAAAAGAAGAAAATAATGGTTAATGATTGTCATACACTTTTAATAAGAACGTAATATAAAGATACAAGAATTAAATATTACATCAAAACCTATCATTCATGTGATTTTAAAACCAAAAAATTCCAATTAATCATTGACATGACATTCTAAATATTTGATGAATACCCCTTTAGATAATTTACACCATCATGGAAGTTTAAAAATTGAATTTTTTATTTTATAAATAGAGAATAAGATTCCAAAAGATTATAATTACATCATTCACCCTTCTCTATTGCCAAAGCTTATCTTATCCCCTTTTTAATAATGTCCAACCTTGAGTTAATTCCATTTTTGTTTCATAGTGCATTTAGTAGAGTACCAATAACACAATTTCATAAATTTTTCTAATGTTCATAACATAATGAATTTTTTTATGAACAAATAATTCTATTATGGAATTGAATTAAAACTAATATATATTTTCATCATGATTTAATAATGATTTTCAAATTTTTTTACCAATAATAGTGTCAAAATCATTTAATTTCTCAAATAGTTGTTCTCCCATTAGTGTAGACAGTGTTGTACTATGTTCCATATTTCATAAACTGATGTCATCCATGATCAGTATCCTTGTTTATGTGGTAAAAATTTGTGAACTCCTAAAGTCAAAATCATCGAGAAATGTATCAAAATAATTGAGTTGGCACATTCTTCAAAAATGAGACACCCCAAAATTCAATTAATGATATAACATGAAAAAAATTTATATGAAAGATATTAATTTATCATCCGCTATAACATGGATCTCAATGTTAATGCTTCAATTATATAAATAACATATAATGTAACACTTGTATCCCACATAAATTTTATAGGTTTAATCAACAGAGCTAAATAGGCATCAATATAATTACTATATTTTTTCTAGATATATGCGGAGGTAACATAATATATTTATTTTTTATGCATAACCATGGTAGAAAGTTATAATTTACCAACATAGCTTCTAGGTACTGTGAGTAAAACATGATAAACAAAAAGGAATGATTTCATCTATAGATAATGCATGATATAGGTTTCCTTTCTCATTTCCAAGTTAGGGATACTCCTAATCAATTTTATTTCATTGAGGAGAGTATGTTGGGTGACATAGTCTCCCATCTTAAATTCTTGTATCTGCATGAAATTTCAAATTTATAGAGGTTTATTGATATCTATATTGTCATATAAAAAATCTAATAATAGGAAAGTACCACAAAAAATTGAAAGGAATTGATTCATCTTTATTGTATTTATCCACACCACACACATAGATTTTTATAAGATATTTGTAGTCCTTAAAAATATATATATATATTCATTTGGACATTCATGCATTTTTTCCTAGATTATACCCATTTAGAGTAGCATAGGTTTAACATCATATGTTAGATAAGGTTACACATTTTCTTCTGGTATCATATCATTCAAGATACCAAGTAGTTATGTAATGTTTGTGTCACTCCATCCACAAAGAAATTTTAAATTATATAACTTCAATACACCTAAAGATGTTGTATATTTTTTAAAAAAGGTATATAATAGTCTAATTTTACAACTATTTAATTTCAAAAATAACTTTGGGAAATCAAAAAGGTCATCTTCAATTTTAATTTCCATTTCTTCAATATAATATCTATCATACTTTATACTATTATTCATATCAAATGAACCATAAACCATAGAATCATTATAGTTAGAATGTAGGTTTAGTTTTTCCCCATTTATAGTCTAACATTTATAGCTGTTATCGATTCTGTAAAAAATAAAAAAAATTCAAACTCTATTGCATTTTTTATTTAATAAAAACTATATAAACATGAAAAATTATTTGATAAGTGTATTATTCATGCTATATTACAAACATGATGAACTATTTAACTCCATCCTCATAATCATTTTTAATATGATTAAAATTAGTTAATTTTCAATTAATATATATCCAACTATGTCCAAAAATATGTATTTTGATAAAAAAATACTTAAATACACATAAGGCATGGATATAATATATATATACATTAGTACATAAACAAATTATCGGAATTTTATAGTAAATAAATAATTTTTTATATTTGTCTATCTAAACAAATTTTTTTGTAGATATATAAAGCCTATTTTTTAATGAAGTCAAAAAATTTCATAATAAAGGTAGAAATTTATTTATAATTGTAAGAATGTTGATTATTTTCCAAAGAAAAAAATCAAAATAACTTTGGATACTTAAATAATAAATGAAAAAAGTTATAATGAAAAAAAGAAAGAATTTATTGTGTGTACATGTCAGGATAAACCTATGGTGACCTAAAATTGGGAGTTCTCAAGTGAAATTTTCAAATGACTTTTATGTAGTATCATATTAAATATTTTTGGAAATTTTTAGATTTAGTCGAACGATTTTTTTTTGTTTTTTATTTCTTCCAAAGAAAATTAATTGATGTTCTCTTTTATATTCATTGGATTGAATATGTTTGATTGAAATAGTATTACATTGAAATATATTTGGAAAATTCAAAATTTAATAAGAATGGATTCGACTATTTAAAAAATATTTAAATTTATCCACACTCAATCGATGTTTTAAGAATACTTTGTATTTAATTTAAATCATATAACCATTTATCATTTATTAATTAATCAATATTACTAAAATAAAAATAATTCTTAATGTGATTATGGTTAATAGACTCTTTAAATTTCACAATAACTAGTCTTTTTTTTTATAATTATGGATTAATTCATGGAAATAAATCATTGAAAAAAATTAGGATAATTATGAAGAAGAACCTCATTTCTTGAAAACATTTAAGGTCACTAAGCTAAATACTGTTGTTATATTCCTCAAAAGATAAATTCTTCCTTTTTAACCATCTATCATGCTTTCACCTATTTTAAATTCTTTAAAATTTACTTATTTGACATTCATTTTCCAAAAAAATAAATAAACAATATGAGTTACATCATAAATATATTTTCAGTAAATGAAATTATATTCATTTGAAATCAATTAATATATTATGTTACTGAGAAATCAATTAGTAACCTCTTTCATAGAAAAAATAAGGAATATATATTTCATTATTAATTAAAAAATATTTTTATTGGGACCTAGTGATAGAATTACCAATATCAAATTGGCATCATTGTATGGGGTTTCCATGAATTTCATTCTTTTTCATATTTTGATTCAATTTTTTGAAAATCAATATTATTACATTAAATTTTGGGTTAAAAACCATTTTATTATATAAAAAACTAAATTACAAAACATATGCACATTGATTTAGAATAGTTTGAAACATATATTAATAGGAATTTAAATATTTTATTAATAAAATATGCGATAAAGAGATTATAACGTATTGAAAGAGTCTTTAAAGTCTTAAATTTATGAATAAAGACTTGAAACATCCACTACCAGATTTGAAAAATTAAAAACACCCAAAAATGAGTATCCAAACCCTTTTGAATCGTGACCAAAAAAGAACCATGAATGAATTACCTTCATCAAACTAGTGAAATCGAAAAACTAATCAGCTTGATCATTTATAATGGTCAATCCCCTAAAATCCCAATAGGATAAAGAGAATGAGGGTATACTGGTACAAGAGAAATTAAGATTTGTAATTTTTGAAATAATGAAATATTAACATAAAGGATTATAAAAAATAAAATAAATTTGATAGTGAGAGGGTCAATTTTTTCACAAAGATCGAGGGGGAGAAGATTCAGAGGTTAATTAATTAAAGACGATCATGGGGGTGTGGTGGAAAAGGATGAGTTTTGTGATATCATGAACGATGCGAGAAAGTGGGGTTTTATAAGTGTAAATTTTAAAATAAGGGGATGATTTTTATTAGAACATTCCAAAAATTTCTGATAAAGATAGGTTTTATCAGCGCTAAAATAAAATGATTTAATAGAACATATCATTATTCATGAAATAAAGTTCTATTAAATATATATATTTTCTGGTGGTACATTTTTATTACTGATAAAGATATGTTTTATTATTGAACTTGATTTTCGCACAGATAAAACAAATCATTATCGGTGTCTTTTTTTAAACACTGAAATAAAAACTAGTTAAAATAAATTACAATATGTTTTATTCATTGTACATTATTCAGCCACTGAATGCAGCTGCTGATTTCAATAGGGGTGGTCATTCCACCCTCACCAACCCCTCTCCCACCTATAATTCACTTTTTATAAATAAAAATTTCAAACCCATTTGTTTTAGATATGTGTGAGTGACATAATACCATTTAAATTACCAAATGAAATTTATGATTCTCTCTTTCACTTTCTTCTTTTTTCTGACACTGAACATTAATTAGTTTTTTCATGAAATGTTATCAGCACAAATTCTTAAATAGGGAGAGATATATGTTTTTATTTTAAACCTTTGTTTCACCAACTAGGTGTATGTTTATAAATTATTTATATAATATTATATATTTATCATCAGATTGGATAATTAGTATAAATTATTTATTTATCTCAATGATGGTTAGTTTGTGGATTACTTTAATGGTTTTAATTAATTTATATTATACAACCTGATAGGAAAATCTAATAAATAAATTATTACATTCAAGAAAGTATTAAATATGTTGAGAAATGCATTGGTTTATTTATTGAAAACCCCCAGTGAGAGATTTATTAACAGATTAAGGTTGGATATGTATATATATATATTGGAAAATAATATAAAATTAATTTTGATGTTTTGATGCAATATTTATATATTATATTTGTTTTAAGTAAAATGTAAACTATTATTGTATTCTTATATTTATTAATAACAAAATTTTCCTGACATTCTTTCAGTTATCATCATGTCAAATCCTACGAAACTCAAATTCAGTACTCTTGATATTACCATTAGAAATTACATACCATAGATAATGGATGTCGAAATGAATGGTGAATTGGTGGATATCACATAAAAAGTAAAATTAAATAATTAAAAAAACCTCAAAAATAAGGAAAAGGGGATGATATTCATAAGAAGAAATCTCGATGAGGGTTTTAAATGAGAATAACTCATATAAATAGATTCATTTACGCTCTGGAAGAGTTTGAAAGAGAGTAATGATCATTACATTAAACTCTCTATTGGAAGAGATTTTCAACTGGATAATTTCAAATGATTCACATAGAGTGTAAAGTAAGGTCTATGATAATATATTTTTCCTTTTTTTCATGATTTTATGGGAATTTTGGAATCATTCAAATGAGGGAGGACTTGTATGTCACCTTTTTTCTAGGTGCTTTTTAAATTATTGGTCATATAACTAGGCTTTCTTGTAGTAGGGGGTGACATAGTGGTGGCATTCAAAATCATACTTCCTAGATCCTACTTCAGGAGGAATGAAAGGTATGAAAGGTAGGGGATATGGACGTAATAAAATGTGCCTACTTTATGGTTAAATTTAAATTTGGATGGATCCTATTTAGTTAGACAGATTCATGGTGGCGAGGTGGTTAGGGATAGACACATCTCGGTTCTACCAAGGTTTAGTGTGTTTTTCTATGCAGGTTCTTCAATTTAAGTTTATGGGAGCTCCATCATGCTTGGCATAAGGATATGCAATTAGTGTGGCATTATAATTTCTGAATTGGAATAAGATTCTTCCTTTTGGTGTGTTTTCATTAGGGTTCTTATAATTATCCTTGGTGGTTAGCATATATTATTAGATGTTTGTGAAGATTGATCAATTTGGATATACTTGTCAAACACACTTGGGGAGTATGTAATATCACTATGGCTGTGTTAGCTTCTCCATGGATTATTTTTGGTAATTATAAAATTTATGATTTATTTAAATATTTTTTGAAACCTGTTTGTTTTTTATTAAGGGTGTTCCTTGGGGATACATTATTTGTTACCTCCTTGATCAGAGGTCTTGTATAGATTAATAATAATAATAATAAATAGTGAATGTTAAGACGATCATAAAATAGAGGTTACTCTTCCTATGACCCATGATTAATAGAATGATTTACACAACCAAGAAAAAAAGATCCAATGATTTAAATTGTTTAATTTATATAATTTTTTCACTGTTAAAGTATTGTGATAATGGTATTACAGATGGTGATATTTTTCAAAAGATATATAAAAAATTTCATCCATCTCACATTACCCTACAATAGTTATATCTCTTGATAGGTTATATAAATTATTATTTTCTCATATCATCATAACTTATAGTTGAAAATAAATGTGATCTTTTTATTTAAAATAATCGGTCTCGTCATACTAGTTCAACAGTAGAATTTCCTAAAGGAAATTCTATATTTCATGGAAGTAAAAACAATAGAAGATGGGGTTTAGATTCCCATGGTGGTTATGGCTTTATCAGTTGAAATGGATGAGGAAATGGTCATAATCATGGGGATGCTTGGAATAAATATCATAATCATTGAAATATTATCTCATGTACTCTAATGAATTCAGAATATCCCTACTATAGGTGTTGTTATATGGGACAGTGGTCTTGAGTTTTCTGAACCCCATATCATCTTTGTAAGCACTATAAAGTGTCTATTGAAGAAAAGAAGAACGAAACACAATTTTTTAATATACTCTATAAAGAGAAAGAAAAGGCGTTGAATGTTATTGATAATCAAGATCCATTAAATGATTATTTCACTTACCTCAAAGGAACTGATTTTCTTTTTGAATTTAAATAGATGATAGCATGAAATAATTCATAAAAACTACAATAGTTATTATATGTCATATATATATATATTTTATTCTATATGATTTATATAATTTATTTTTTATTATTTGAATTTCAAAAATTGGTTATTATGACAATATTTCCATTTCACTGAAGCATTAATATGGATTGCGTAAATAGAACTGATATTTTTTGGCCGAATAAAGAAAAAATGCTCATAATTATTTAAAAAGTAGTTCCCTAATCTTAAATCACGAAGACCAATTGTGAATAATATATCTGGTCATGCAGATCGGATAAAGGGAACTAGAAAAGGGATTTTTTATTTACCTAATAGGATAATGTTCAATAAAAAAGATGAGTTTTTATCATTAAATTCCAAAAGAAACTTGTTAATTTTAAATGATAAATACCAGTATGGATGTGATACCCAAACAATATCTGAGAGTAATGAACAGTACATGTACATTACTATTAATATATATTGTAAGGGTTTTATACTTTAAAACTACAAAAATTTTCATACATATTGTATTATACATATATAAGGTCAAACAAAATACTTATGTAGTAAATAATGGACCGAAAATCATTACTTTTTGGTCGGACTGATTAGAAAATTCAATTTTAGGAATGATGAAAAAAATAATTTAACATTTGCATAGACATTAAATAAAGATCCATAGTATCTCTCCACTAAGAAAAATTTAGTTAAAGTCTTGTTATCTAGGAAATATAATTATGAGACTGACTCAATATAATAGTAAGGATGAAATACCAAAATTTACTGAATGAATTCAAGGGGATATATTTGGAACAATTTATCCATATGGTGGTTCATTTAAATATATTATGATATTAATTTATGAATCTAGTATATGATCACATTTTTGTTTTATATCAACATGTAATGTAGTGTTTTCTCATTTTATTCTTCAAATAATGAAATTGAGATAATAACTCCCAAATTATGCCATTAATAAATAAAGGATAGATAATGCTAGAAAATATACATCTAAAATTTCCAAGGATCATTTTAATATAAATGGGGATTAATGTGGAGTATCTAGTCACCCATGTGTACAGACAAAATGATTCATATACTTCACTCATAAATTACCTATAACTTATTTCATGACAATTAATGAAGAGAAAAATGTTTGTGAGCTCCAAATGGGGCCATGAAATACTACATACGATGAAAATAATACACATAATTGAAGGTGAATATCATAATAAAATTACACTCTGATTGGTTTTTGGACAAGATAATGATATCTCACGTTTAATAATATTTAGTTATGTGGTATATGTGCCAATCACACCCCCCAATGTACAAAAATGGGACCTTAAATAGGGTTGGTAATATATGTAGGCTATGAATCCATACCCATTATCAAATATCATGAACTGGAATCTGGTGATGTATTTATGTAACATTTTTTGTATTGTAACTTCAATGAATAAGTATTATCATCATGAGGTAGATAAAAGAAACAAATAGTGTTTTTTTCCAATAATATGAAAATGTTATCTTTTCTCAATCCTCCCACCCAACAATGTGAGATGGAATTGAAAAATATTTTACATTTTCAATAACTGGAAAACTAGTTTCCTGATGTATTTAATAATTGAAAGGGAATGAATAAATCAATATACCAGTTGTAAAGGAATAATATAGTATTCATGTCCTAAAGTTACAATTACATAATGACGTTATAGAAATGGCAAAAGAACACCTGAAGCATAGAATAACAATTGGATCTAAGGATAAAAATCCTTGGAAAAGGAAAGGAATACGTTATGTAAAAAACCCCAATATGGAGGTTTGTGTTCTAGAAGAAACACACAATTTAATTAATATTATAGAAAAACATGATAAGAATCACAAAGATAATTCACATGATCTAGAAAAACCTTAGTGTTATGGTAATAATGAAATATCTCTTAATTATTCTATTATAATAAATATATGGAATTGAAGTAATGTTAAAAATACTGAAGAGATATTTTCATATTCTATGTCACATGATATAGAAAATGGAGATCTAAAAAATTTCAATTATGGAATGCTAAAAATGACTTGATTTGAATAAATGGAAGACACAATGCAAGTTCAATTAAATTCACTTAATAGGGGAAATGTCATTGTACATGTAATGTTCACGCCAGAAGCTACAAAACATTTTAGATATAAATTTTTTTTGTATAAAAATCATGAGGAAAATGATATTATAATATTCTCCTCTTACGGATGATATTAGGTTTTGATATATTATCATCCTTGAAATAGATAAAAAGGATAATATGCATCTTATGGATGTCATTAGTACGTGTTTATATCTATTAATTTATAGTAGTGTATATATGAAAATCCCCAAAGGATTTAAAATACCTAAGGTATTGAAGTCAATATGAAAATACTAATATTAATTAATTTGAAAAAATAGATTTATAGAATAAATAAATATAGTCATATGTGGTATAATCATTTGATAGAATATTTGTTAAATAATGGGTATATGAATAATCATATATGCCCATATGTTTTTATTAAGAAAAGAACATATTGAGATGAAATATTCTCTATTTATGCTGAAAATTTAAATATTAATAAAACTCTAGAAGAGAACAATGAATCAATGAGAAACAGATATGATTTATTTTCAATATAAGTCCTGGTAGAAACCATGTATTGTCATGGATTAAAAATTTATCATATTCTAAGTGGTATAATTTTACATCTGTCAAATTATAATGAAAATATCACTAAATGGTTTAATATGGATTAATTAAATCCTTTAAATAATCAAATTGTTTTTCAATATTTAAATATAGAGAAATATCAATTTAAACCTTGTAAATTAATTGAATAATTGGTTGGTCTTATAAAATTACAGCCTTAAACATTACATAATCATGAGATAAGTTAATAATTTAACTTTAATTAATATTTAGGATCTTTTTAGGATTACTGTAATAGATAATTAGGTCATAACTCATACATATCAATTTTGATATTTTATGGCCACATTTTACTCACTATCAATTTTTTTCATAAAACGAAAAATTTTAAATAATAAACATGGTTTAGTTTCATGATTAAATAACATAACATTTCCTTAATCCAATATTTGACCCTATTCTTCTTTATATCTTGTGAAAAACATTTCAAAACTTGGGGATGATCATAAAAAATCTCTTTAGGGATACAAAAATAATGAAGACTGTTAGTCTTGGGAAAACATATAAACCATGATTAATTTATCATAAAGTAATATTTTTCACCTTTATGAAGTATTATTTACACTTCACTGAATATAATCTCATTGATTTCCCTTTTTTATTCAAAAGATTACTTAAAAACCCATATAAAGTAACATATAACATATAAAGGTAACTTTTGACATAATAATACTTAAATGGAAATACCATATGTCCAACTGCCACACATATCACTAAATGGAATAGCCATATGGCCGACTACTTTACCCAATGAATTGGATGTTATAATGTATCACCTATCCTTGGTTTATCATAGAACCACCCATTATTGTTTTATCATGTAACCACCCATCAAATATCCAAGTACCATTATATATTCATAACATATAAGTATTTCAATTATCAATATTTCAATCTTAATATTTCATTTTCAATCAAAATAAATCATTCCAAAGTTATTGAAAAAGTAAATCTAATTTTAAAAAACAAATTCAACAACAAAACACCAAAAAGGTAATAAGTTATTTCTTTTAATTTTAAAAATTTTAATGATTATATAAGAATCCAAATATCAAATAATGGTTACGGTAGTAGAGAAGTCATGGTCGACGCATAGGTTAAAAAACATTCCTTTTTTTAATTTAGTAAAACTATTCATAGAAAAATTATACCTTTTGAAAACATTTTATTGAAATTAAAATCCAAAGAGGTTTATTTTACACCGTATAAAATAAGGTGTTGTATATTATCAAAATATGCCTCAATGAAAGCATATTGAGATGAAGTCCCTTACATTGAGTCATACATGTCACATACATTCTTTATTTTCCTAAAAAATAAATATATGATAATTTCAACATTCCTAATAAATTTTTTCATATTTATTGTTTCTCTCATATCACTTATTACTATGTTATGAAAATTACATAATTATATATACTCATATAATAAGTTTTCTCGATATTCAGTACATGCGTCAAAAATGATCTTATTTTCATGTAAATAGTCCATGTGGTCAAAATTCCATCATCTATAGAAAAGTATTCATGATTTAAATATAATATATCTTCCATATATATGTATTTAGAATAATCCATAATATTTGGATATAAAAAATTAAAATCATCGTTTATAGAGACAATAGTCTGTACGAACGCATTAACTCTAATTTCATTTATATATCATATTAAATGGTGTAAATGTATATTATATTACTAGAATTATATTAATTTCATATATGTCTCATAGTTTTAATAAAACCATCCTTTATACATTCCATGTATATCACGAAAAAGTTATATCGCTTTGTGGGGGCGGTAGTCCACACTTCTTCAAACGAAATTATTGTATTTACACAACATGTAAAGCATAAAGAAATGCCCTAAATAAAAATTTTAGAAGAATAAGGACAATATAAATATAAATATATAATATTTAAAAATATTTTCCATAATAATGGTCACCATGAGAGGTGTTATGGGAAAATAGAACAATCATCATTTTGTGAGGTAGTAGATCACCATACACAGAAATAGTATGTACGTTACCCATTAAATGGTGGTGCGTGTAATTATAGATAAAAAATGTAGAATAAAAACACCATAGAATATTTATGATACTATTTATTGTTATGTAATCATAGAATAAGAAGAGTTTAGGTAGTGGAGAATGAACATTAAACTAAAAATAATGAGAGAAGGTGTTACCTCTTAATCAGTTAACTTCTTTTAGTTTATACTGAAATGCATCATTTGGGATATTTATGCCCTAAGAGAGGCTTCTCAAATTATGGGAGGTATTCTATGAAGATTTTTTATAGGTTTTGGCCAAGTCAAATGGCTAGTTAAGTGTGTGTATTAGATAAGACGTGGTAGCTTTTATAGGAGAGGGAAGGGGCACCCGTGGAAACTCTTAAATTATTAAATTAATGTAAATTAATTTTTTAATTTAAAAGGTTGAAAATTGAGATATTATGAATTTTAAATTATTATAGTTCAAAATAATCTCATCCAATAATTTTTAGAAATGTATTTATTTTATTTTAAATCTTATCTTTTCAGTTTACCCTTAATTACTCTCTTTTAAATTTAACTATGGTAACAATATTTTAAATATTAAGAGGATATTAATTTTACTTATATGGGGTAAATTTCACATAATTGGACACTAAATGAACTTTTAAACCTTAATATATACACATTGAGATTTAATTTATTTTTAGGTCTTTTATAAAATTTAATAAATTTCTATTGTTATAAAACATCAATTATGAAAATTTTTACACTATTAATTTTATAGAATTTAAATAAAATTTAATTAGGGAGCTAATATCGAAAAAAAATTTATAGTCTTCTAACATCTCATATTAAACTATGAAAATTATGTATGAAATTAATTATTTCAAATAATATTTATTTTAATATTTATAAAATCATTTATTTGATTCTTTTATTAACAAAGCAATCACTACATCATCATTGTGTCATAAATAATTTTAATAATCTAATGTCTAGAAAATTAAAATTAAATACCCTGATATAGTAAATAGTTTTATAATTATAATTACTATTTATAGTTAATGATATCACTTATAAACCCGTATTAAAATTATTTTAGTAAGAAGATATATGTTTATAACATATCTTCCATCACTTTAAATGAAATGTTATAAGTGTCATAATCACACCAAAGTGACTTCCAAAGGCCAAATGTTCACCTCAAGGGTTTTATTGGTCCAAAATATATCATCCAATAGTATTATGAGAAGTTTTAGTTTAATTTTATATAAATATAGTATTATTTTTTACCCTTATTTACCTGATTTACCCTTTAATCATAGAAAATAACAATAATTACTAAAGTTTATATTCATCATGTTTAAAAATAAAAGGAAAAAATTTACATAATTTAGAACTTATGATTGAAAATATGGAATAAATTTATGCACATTAAAAATAAATATGTTTCAGTAATTAATGTAAAATTAATTCCTATTGTCAAAATGAGAAACCTATTTTTTTTAAAGTAAAAACAATCAAAATATTCACATGTGCTTATATAAAATTTCATTGTAAAATTACCTCCAATGAAAAATATTGCATTAAAAGATAAAAAAAATAATCCAAATTCAGTTTAAAAAGAATTGAATGAAAAATATAACAAAACAAATAAATTATATAGAAAGGTAGATTTGAATTAAAATGCAGTATTTTTCATTATTTATTAAAATATTAATTTTATCATAAAATACAAAAATTTCATCCAAAGTTAATTTTGATATCCAGCTTCTAAATAAGAAATTTATTTTGTGAAATTTAAAATATAATAGTGAAAAATTTAAATTTAAAAAGTGTTCATCATCAAAAGGTGGTAAAATTACATTTAAAAAAATATTTGAGTACATTATGCTTAAAATTGGATTCATTCTAATTTTAGGCCACTAAAATTTATTTGATGAATAATAAAACATTTTAAGAAATGTCTGAACGTAGTATATATAGTTCTTTTCATTCATTGTAATAAAATGTTTAGACATTAACTACCATTTAAAATAATAATATTAAAAATGTTTTATGTTTTAGTATAACTCAGTCTTGTGTGCAACGTAAGATTTCGATTAAAACTGTTATTGCATTTCGGGTTTTCTATCATCCAAAGAAACCCCTTTAATATAAAATTAATATCTTATTCATTAATATTAATAGATATAAATATGTATTATTCTATAATTAACAAGGTTGTTACATCCTTCCCCCTTTTGGAAATTTCATCTTCTAATTTTATTCGGTTATCAAATAAGTGGGGGTATTTATCTTTCATAGAATTTTCAGATTCCTATGTTTCATTTTTAACTATATGGGTTTTAAAAAAAACCATAAACTGAAAATAACCTTATTCCAAAACACATTCTCTCTGTGTTTCAGAATCTAGAAAGGATGTTCCCAATAAGAAAGATTATATTCCAACTTAACTACTTTTGGACTCAAAACATGAGATGAATCCATTATATACTTTCATAACATTATAACATGAAAAATATTTTGTACTTGGGAATAAATCGGAGGTAAATCCACTTGCTGGAAATTGACCCAACGTTTCCCTAGATTTCATAGGGTCCAATGAATTCGGGATTCTGCTTCCCCTACTTATGAAAACGAATCACACTTTTCTATAGATAAAATTTGAAAAATACATGATAACCTACCTCAAAAAGAATATCCTTCCTCCAATTGCCTGCATAACTCTTCTGCCTGCTATGTGCTTCCCTCATGTGTATCTATGTCAACTGAAATTTCTCTGCCATTTCCTATACCAATTATAGTCCAATCAATTTAATTTCACTTACATTATCCCAAAAAGCTAGAGTTCAATAACTCTCTCATTATAATGCCTCAAATGGTGCCATATGTATACTCGAATGAAAAATGTAATTATAAAATAAATCAACCAATGAAATATGTTGATCCAAATGTCCCTAGTAATCCATTGAACATGCATGTAGCATATCCTCCAAGACCTAAATTGTTTATTCTATTTTACAATATGATTGAGGATAGAAATATGTATTAAATTTTAATTTAGTACATAAGAAATTCAGAAGGCCTTTACCAATGATAGAAGGAAACCTAAGATCACAATTAGATAAAATGGATAAAGTCCATGTGACCTGACTATCTCTTTAATATAAAACCGAGAAAGGTGATCTTGATACACAATTTCTTCAATAGGATGAAAATAAGAAAAATTATTTAATCAATTAATAATAACCCAGATCACATTGTTACCTTGATAAGTCTTTGGTAATCCCACTTCGAAATTTGTGGATATATTTCCCCATTTCCACTCCATCACTAGAAGAGGCTAAGGTATCCACTTGGGAAACTACCACTCTACTTTAACATGTGGGCATGTAAAAACATTTAATAGTGATGTAAGAAGTATCTCTTTTAATTACATCCCACCAGTAATATTCCCAATGATCTATGTACATCTTTTTACATTCAGGATAAACTGAAAAAAGAGTTATATGAGCTTAACATAACAACTATTTCTTTAACTATGAATTACAACACACACAAGATCTCTTCCCAAACCTCAAAACACAGTCTTTATCAATGTTAAATTTAGGTAACTTACTATTCTGAACCAATTCTACATTTTTCTACAACTCACTATCAACCTTTTGTGCTTTAATAATTCTATCTAATAGAGATTATTTCATTGACACTCAAAAAAAGAAAAATTTACTACACCAACCACTTCCAAGAGAAAATTATTAAAATCATTAACCAAATAATATCATTCCAAAAAAGCATGGTTAATGTACCACTACTCTTTTGACTCAAATAGTCAACCACATATTTAGATTTTGTTGGATGGTAATGAATCATGAAATTATAATCCTTGATTAATTCCATCCATATCCTCTGTATCATGTTAAATTATTTTTTAGTGAATATTTACATCAAAATTTTGTGAGAAATATATATTTCACACGTTAGTCCTAAAAAATGATGCCTCCAAATTTTTAATGACAAAAAACAGTAGTTAATTCAAAATCTCATGTAGAGTAATTTAACTACTGAGTTTTCAAATGAAGCGAAGCATAAGAAATTACCTGAAAATTCTACATAAGTCCACAACCATGTCCTTTCAATGTTTCTCCACTATATATAACAAATTCACCATTCGTGGAAGGTAGGGCCAAAACTGGAGATTTTTCCAATCTAAATTTCAGTACCTACAACCAATCATCACATTCATCTGTCTAGATAAACATGACTCCCTTACATGTTAACATATTTAATGGGATAAACAACATAGAATTGTTTTTCGCAAACCTTTGGTAATATCCCACTATTCTAAAAAACTATGAATCGATGTGATATTGGTAAGTCTTGGACAATATTCAATAACTATTTTTTAGAAGAGTCCACAGTTATGCCATACATAGAAAGAATATGACCATGGAAAGAAATTTCTTGCAACCAAAATTCACTATTTATAATTATTCCATAAGATTTGTTTTCTTTTATGTTTTGTTAAACAATCCTTTAGTGAGTACCATGTTCCTTATGGATTTTAGAATATACCAAAATATCATCTATAAACACAACCCCAAACTGTTCCAAAAACTGATGAAACACTCCATTCATGAGATTTATAAATATTAAAGGTGAATTAGATAACCCAAGTGTACTACCACAAAATCATAATCCCCATATCTCATTTAGAATGCAGTCTTTGGAAAATCATCCCCCTTTACCTCCAGTTTATGGTAGTCGAAACTCAAATCAATCATTAAAAAATACTGAGCTCCATGTTAATGAACCAAAAAATCATCGATACGAGGAAATAGATTCATTTTCTTAATAGTGATTTTATTCAAGGCTCTGTAATCAATATAAAATCTCATATAACCATCATTGTTTTTCAAAAATAAAATATGAGCACCACATTGTGATGTTATAGGATTAATGAATCCTTTATCAAGATATTATTTTAATGGGTTTTCAAATTCTTCCATTTAAACATGATCCATTCGATAAGGAGGGTTAGAAATAGGCATAACATCAGGAACAAAATCAATGGTAAATTCAACATCCCGATTAGGAACAATACTAGGAAATTCATCAAGAAAAACATCTCAAAATGCATTCACTAATGGAATGCCACTAATCAAAAATATTTACATATTTTTAACAACATGATCTAGATAAATTTTACTTCCATATTTAACCAATCTATCATCTTCTTGGTATGTCATCAAATGTATAAAATCATTCAATAATACTTTCTTGTATTTACAATCAATTTTTGCATGATAAACTAAATGCAAATCCATAACTAAAATGATATCAAATTCCATTATGGTATGTTCAACTAGATTTCTAGGAATGACTATTATACTAATGATAATATGAAGATTCCTATAAATATTGGTTTCGTTAATACTTCCACATAAAGTATTTACCAAAATATCTTTACCACTTTCATGAGGTTTTACTTCCAATTTACATGCAAAGATCTTATAAATGATGTAATGTAGAGATCCAGAATCAAATAGAGTATTGGAATATTTTGAGAAAACTAGTAACATACCTATCACCACATCAATTTATGGTCCCAAATCAACCATAGTAATAGAAGAATAATTTTACACACCCTTCTACTTTCAATATTGTTGGTTTCCACCTTGGTTAATCAAATTTTAAATAAATTGGCATAATTCCCAAACTCATTGAAACTGAAACATTTTTCCACTAGTTTTTCATTACCAACTTGATCATCTTTCATATAGTTATGAGAAATATGAACAATCATACCACATCTAAAGAAATTCCTGGAAATTGAGATACATTATGCAGAATGAATTTTACTAAACTTCTAACAAGTCGTAAATTTTGTTTTCTTACCTCCGTACTTCTTTGATATATGATTTACCATTGCCTGAAAATTGGATCACTTCTCTTTATAACTCTCATATAACACATGATCCTCACAAAACTCAATTTCTACCATATTAAGACATTGTAAATGTTTTTGATAGCTTGTGAACTCACAAGAAGCTAATTGGCTTCAATATTTAAGCATCAATCATGAGTAAAACCAATTTATATTACTCTCATTATCCATGATAAAATTTTGGATGTACCTTGGAAAACGGTTGGAATTTTATTCATATGAACCACAAAATTTATTTCCCTTTATCTCAATTCCATGAATTTAATTTCCATCCTAAGTCGAATATCATTAGGAACATATTTTCAAGGTATATGTTCTTAAATTCATCCAATTATATAGTGTTATCCTATTCAATTACTCTGAAATTTTTAATCATTGACCACCCATAATTGGATTTACCTTCAAAATTATAAATATAAGGACAAACATTTTTATTTTCAGAACAAACCATTACATCAAAAATATTTTCTATTGTTTTAATACATCCTTTAGCTTGCATAGGGTCATATCATTCTCTGAATGATGGGGGATGTTGCCTCATAAAATATTTCACTACTAACATATTCCTCTATGGATGATCCGGTTGATCTTGTACATGTTCATGGACACCATTTATCACCATAGTCAACTAATCCATCATTGAAAAAAATTGTTTAGCTCTAATTCCACCCATCTCAAGATGCAGATTTGGAGTGTTTTTTCCCATATATTTCATCCCAATATAGATGGCATATTTCCTCTATAGAAAACCATTCAGAATAGATGTATCTCAGATGGAGAAACATGGTAATAAAATTTTTTTATGGCATTTCAATTAGACTATAAGGTAAATATCATATTGGATATTATATTAACAAAATACCAATGCCAATTATTGTCTAAATTGGCCTCTAATACCTACTAAAAGGCCCAACCATAAACATTACATAATCTCAAGATAATCAATAATTTGACATTAATTCAAATCAAGGATCTTTTTAGTTTAATAGCATTAGAGAATTATTTTTTAACTCATACATAGAAACTTAAATATTATAATTTGACACTTCTACACACTATGCATTTTTTTCGCAATACAAAAACCTATAAAAATAAACAAGGTTTCGTTTCATGTTTAAACAACATAACTTTTCTTTGAACTCATCCTTGACTATAATATTATTTAAGTACTATGAAAAACATTTCAAAACATTGTTTGAGAATAAAAAAACATAGTAAGGTATACACAACAAAATAAATCAATTAGTCTTGGGAAAACATGAAATCCATTAATACATTATCTTAAAGTAATACTTTTCACCTTTAAGAAGTAGTTGTTACACATAACTGTATATCATCCCCTTTCTTACCCATTTTTTTACAAAAATATTACCTTAAACTCCATATAATGTAACATATATCATATAAAGGTAACTTGGTACATAATCATACTTTAATGGTATAACTATACAGTCAACTTCCACACATATCACTAAATGGAATAGCCATAGGGATGGATTCCATACTCAATGCATTGGAGGTTATAACGTAACCCCCCATCCTTGGTTTACCATAGAGCCACCAATCTTTGGTTGAACCCATAACCATGTGTCTATGGTTTATCACATAACCACCCATAAAATGTCTAAGTTCCATTATATAATCATAACACATAATGATTATAATTATCTACATTTCAATCATAAAAATTTCATT
Source organism: Viscum album (assembly GCA_963277665.1). Taxonomy (NCBI): domain Eukaryota; kingdom Viridiplantae; phylum Streptophyta; class Magnoliopsida; order Santalales; family Viscaceae; genus Viscum; species Viscum album. Next base: position 2,005,015,470 of record OY728126.1, on the reverse strand, counting down.
TGAAATCACAAGAAGTAATTTCAAGATAATGAAATAGTAAATACACATTAAAACCCATTTTTAATACCAAAACAACCAGAAATGGAATAAGGGGTTTATTTTACTTTTAAAAAAATTAATGTTTATAGAGTAAGCCAAATATCAAATAACGGTTATGGCAGTAGAGAAGTTGTTTTCACCGTATACATTATAAAAATTCCCTTTTTCATTTAGTAAAACACTTTATATAAAAATATTACTTTTCAACACCATTTAAGGAAATTAAAATTCAAAGGGGTCTATTATACACCGTATAATATAAGGTGGAGTATATTATCAAAATATGCCTCAATGAAAGGAGATTCCGAAAAAATCCCTTACCTTGAGTCAGACTTGTCTCGTATGTTCTTTATTTTCATAAATAATAAACTTATGTTAAATTATAATTTCTTGAGAACCTTTTTTGAGTTTATTATTACTTTTATATCACATATTACACTATTATAAAAATTACATAATTATTTATGTTCGTTTTAGATGTTTTGTTGATATTCGGTAATTGAGAAAAAAAACGAACTAGTTTAGCTGTAAATTGTCCATGTGGGAAAAATTCAACCATATCTAGAATAGTATTCATGATTTAAATATCATATATATTCATTATATATGTATTTATAATAATCCATAGTATTTGGAAAGTAAAAAAGTATTTTCTAAATGAAATTAAAAAAATACTAGAGACAATATAAATATAATATATATCATATTTGAACATATTTTTTACTATAATGGCCTCCTTGAGAGGTGGTAGGGGAAAATTGAAAAATCATGATTTCGTGGGGTAGTACTTCACCATACACAGAAATAGTATGTTCGTTACCCATTAAATAGAGGTATGTGTACGTGTAGATAAAAAAATAACATAAAATCATCCAACAATACTTAGTATACTGTTGTTTTTATGTAATCATAGAATAAGAAGAGTTTAGGGAGTAGAGACTGAAAATGAAACTAAAATGTGTGAGAGAAGTTGTTACCTCTTAATCGGATAACTTATTTTGGTGTATAACAAAAGACATCCTTAAGAGAATTTATTCCGTAAGGGAAACTTCTCGGATGGGGGGAGAGATTCTAGGAGAAGGTTGGGCATGGGTTGGCCGATAAAAATAGTTCTCGAAGTGTGACTGTTAGATAAGAGATGGTACCTTTTTATAGGAGAAGGAAGGGGCACCCTTATAAACTCGTAAATTATTAAATTAAAATAAATAATTGTTTCCCTAAATATTATCCAAATTGAGATATGTATAATATAAGATTGTGGTATTTTTATATCATCTCATATAATAATTTTTAAAAATTTATTTATTTTATATTAAATCTTATCATTTCATTTTACCCTTAACTAGTCTCTTTTAAACATAGAAACTGTGATTTTAAAATATTTTTATGATTTTAAAATAATTTAATAAATTTCAAATTTTATAAAACATCAAATTTTTCAAATTTTTCACTATTCATTTTATTGAATTCAAATAACATATAATTAGAGATATAACTTCAAAAAAACCATTTAATAGTCTTCAAACATGTCATATACAACTTCAGAAATTGTGTATGAGATAAGTGATGTCAAATAATATTTATTTTAATATTTATAATAACGTTTATTTGATTCTTTTATTAAAAAAGCAATCACTGCATCATCATTAAGTCATAATTAAATTTTATTATTTATTGTTTAAAATATAAATCTAAAATACCATGATATATGAAATGATTCTATGATTCTAATTATTATTTTTATTCGATGATATAATTTATTTAAACCCATATTTAATTTATTTTAGTAACAAGTTATATGTTTATAACATATTTTCCTTTACATTAAATTAAATGTTATAAGTGTTATAATCACACACAAATGGCTTCCAAAGGAAAAATTTTCCTCCAATGGTTTTTCATGTTCAGAAATATCTCATCAAAAAGGATTAGTAAATGTTTTAGGGTATTTTTATTTTATTATAAAATTATTTTTACACTTATTTAACTGATTTACCCTTTAAATGTGGAAAATAAAAATATTTATTTAAGTGAATATTCATTATGTTAAAAAATAAAAGGTACTTATTTAAAAAATATGGACCTTATTATTCCAAATATGGAATCCATTTTTCCAAATTCAAAACACCATAGTTTCTATAATAAATTTAAAATTAATTCATGTTTTCAAAATGAGAAAATATGTTCTTTAAAAGTAAAAACCATCAAAAGATTGACATGTGTTTATATTAAATTTTAATGTGAAATTATCTCAATTACCAAGATTATATCAAATTATAAAAAATAATCCTGTTAAACATTAAAACCAATTAAAAGGAAAATATAAAAATACAAATAAATTAGGCAAAAATGTAGTTTTTAATTAAAATGTAGTATTTTTCACTATTCATTAAAATATGAATTTTACCATAAAAATACCAAAATTTCAACAAAAGTATATTTTTATGTCCATATTTAAAATAAGAATTTTATTTTTTAAAATAGAATAAAAGTGAAAAAAATTATATCTAAAAAGGGTGTTTCATCAAAAGGATGTAAAAGTAACTTTTACAAAATATTTGAGTATTTTATGCTTAAAATTGGATTTATTCACATTTTAATCCTCTAAATTTATTTTGTGAATGCAAAAACATTAAACAAAAACATGTAAACATAATATTGTAAGTCATATATATTCCCTATAATATAATTTCTAGGTGTTAAATACTTTTTAAAATAATAATATTAATAATGTATTATTTTTCGGAATAACTATATTGTGTGTACAATGTAAGATTTAAGGGAAACTCATTATTGCATGTCAAGTACAATATAAGAAAAAGCATCCCATTTAATGTAAAATTAATATCTTATTCATAAATATTAACAAATATGAAGATTTCTTATTCTATAATTTCCTGGGATGTTATAGGTCTAGTGGTACCATATCTTAGTGCCATCAAAACACTTATGTATCTTGCTAATTGTACTCATCCTGATATATATTTTTCTACTAATTCATAGGAATTATTGAGTTCATCATTTCTAGAAATACACTATAATGGAATTAATCTTGGTTTTCATTATATTTATGGAACTATTGATTTATGTTTATTTTATTATAGAAAATCAAAAAAGAAGATGGTGGGTTTTGAAGATGATGTTTATTTATCAGATCCTCATAATGCACAAACAAAAAAATTTATGTGTTCGTAGTTAGAGGTATTATCATATCATTTATATCAGAAAATAATACACTCATTGAAACATCTTCAAACCATGTTAATGTAATAGCTTTACATGAATCATTTTGTGAATGTGTTTTGTTATATTGTATATCTCAACATATTCAGGATGCAAGTGGATTGCCTATAGAATGTATCCCAACAATATAATGTTAATACAATATTGGGTGAATCATACAATTCAATTAATTATTTATAAAAAATGATGGGTTAAAAGACATACCACTAAAATTCTTTCCCTTCACACATCAGTTAATGAAAAACAGAGATATCAACATGAAATTTTTTCAAACCAATGACAATGTTTCCAATTTATTTAAAAAGGAACTACCAACCATAATCTTTATAAGTTGCGTACATGATATTAGGATGTGTTTATTTTAGAATTTTTAATTTATTATAACCTTCAATGGGAGTTCTATGTTCTTGTACTCTTTTCCATATTCTTGTTTTATCCTACCGTGTTTTTCGGAAAAGGTTTCTAATGAGGGATCATAAAAATGCATATGATATTGTTAGGGGTGATTAACATAATGTAGAGTGTTAAGAGACCATGTAATGTGGCTATGGATTTCAATAGGGATGGTTTGTCCACCCCCACTCTTAGATATTAAAAGAAAATTAAATTAAAAAAAATAAAATTAATCATGATTATTAGTAAATAACTAATTTTAAATTATATTAAATTATTGAATTTTTAAAAAAGTGAAATTTAAAAATATAAAAATTAATAGATTGAATAAATATTAAAATAATGAATATTTGTTAATAATTAAATAGAGTATAAAAAAATTAAAAATGAATATATGTTAAATTGTAAATGAATACATATTAATTATATAAATTAAAAAAATATTAAAAACATTAAACATTATTAGATAAATTAATATAAAATAATATTAAAAAGAAATAAATTATAAAAATATTAAATGAATTAAAATTAGAAATTAATAAACTGCAACAATACTAAAAAAATTATTTTTTTAGCGAATAAAAAATAATAAAATTTAAAAATTATATAAAATATTCAACACTAATAAAAAATATGCATTAAATAAAAATATAAAAAGTGAATAAAATTTTCTGATTAAAAACATAATATTTTAACTATATTATGTTAATAAATAAAATTATAATATTAATGTTAAAATTATATGAATTAAATAAATATCACGCCTGTGTGTGTGTGTTTTTATAAAGTTTCATTAATTACATAGGTTTTTGTGTGAAATTAATGTATATATATAACCCAAATATATGTCAAATTGCGAAAAAACATATTTAGATAATATGCACATTAAATGTCCACTACTTGATATTAATTAGGGAATATATTTAAATGATATTAATTTCTAATTATAATCCAATTTTCACTACATATATCAATATGAATAAAATAATCTATTAAAAATAGTGAATATATTATTGAATAGTCATGTATAAAATAATATTAAAAAATAAAAAAATAAAAAAATATTAAATGAATAAATTATATAAAAAATAGTTAACATTATTAATTAAGAAATATTTTTAAATGAATGAATGTTAATAATGAGTGAATTTTAATAAAAAAATGAATATATTATGAAAATATTAATAAATGAATAAATGTTATAAACTTTGTAAATTTAAATACATGTTATATATATGTATATGTGAGTGTGTGTGTATGCATATTTTTTTTACATGGATCACATTTAATGAGACATTATTTATTGATATATATGTATATATATAATTAATTATAGAAATTTAGATAAATTATAAATTAATAAAATTAAAGAAATATGAGACAAATAAAAAGTAAAATGAGTAAATTTAAAAAATATTACAATATTTATTAATGAAATAAATAATAAAAAAACTAAATTTATAAATCTTTATATATATATATATATATTTAAAAAAATATATGTTTAATAAAAATATAAAAGGATTAAAATTTAATAATTAAAAAATAGTATATATTTAATATTAAATATTAGAAAATAATAATTTAATATGAAAATAGTAACAATCTATTATTTCTGTATGTGTATTTCTATAAATTTTAATTAATTATGTACTTATGAAATTACTGTATGACATATCAAGTGAATGTATACATATATTTTCAATATTTTTGATAAATAAATAAATATTTATTATTTGATATTTATGTCAAATTGAAAAAATAATAATAGGAAAAAATGTTATTAAATGTTTTTTAATATCAATTATTAAATATTTTTAATTTATATAAATTTTTGATTTACTTAAAACTAATTATATAAAATATATATCAAGTGTAAATACATAATTAGTATTATATAAATTATATTAAAGAAACTTAAATATATATATATATCAATATAAATATATTTCTTAAATAAACATGGTCATTAATAATATATTAATTTTTCAAAAAACATCACCTTTCATCGGTGCAAAAATATGCTATGAAAAAAGTCACTCTTATTAGTGTTATAAAAAACACTGATAAATATAACCTTTATCAATGAATATAAAACGAACCTATTAAGGTGGTAAAATTTTCAGTGATTTTTTACGCTGTTAAAGATACCATTTATCAATGCTGACATAGATAACCTTTTGCAGTACTGATAAAGATAACCTTTTGTAGGGCTGATAATGATTCTCTTTATTAGTGATTTTATTTAGAGACCATAAAACCACATCTTTATCAGTAGTTTTTATTATTGCTAATATTGGTCACCACTCAGTATTCATGACTCTATAGCAGTGGGGGTTGATTGGATATGGTTATTCACACCCCTCGAGGTCCATGGTTGCCCACATATACAAAGAATTGAATGAGTCACAAATAGGTATAAATGGCTTACTCATGTTGATGTGATTTAGAGTCTCATAAAGATTAGATTGAACTCATATTTCAAGGTTTGTTTTTCATGAATTTTATAACATTGAAATTATGAATAAAATCTCAATATATACCCCTATGTTTTATTCCATAACTAGTAGAAAGAAACTGATGATTAATTCTACCTGAAACACTTCCAATGTGATCTATAGGGAATATTTCTTCATGCTAAACCATTGCTTTACGTACCGATCCTCCTCAAGAATATTCTATTCTAACTAGTCTCCCATGATAATGAATCCCCTCACATTTCCTTGATCTCCTAGGAATTTTGGCATGTGATTTTTTTTATGAAAATAATGATCCATTTTTCTTGGTAATAGATTGACATAAGGGAGGATTAAATAATATCACTACTGTTTACATTCTAGATTTTTTTTAAACCAAGTCACAATTTATTGAATAGAGAAGAAAGGGTAACATGAGTCTAAAAGACGGAATATTATTACAATCTTTATCATAAATAGGAATCAATTCACTAGGTAATTTATCCTGCCATTTTATGTCCTGATTGACTCCCTTGTTGGCAACATCGTCTGCAACCATGTTCGATTCATGAAAGGAATGAATGAAAATGTAATTGTTTTATGAGGGGGGGGGGTGTCTATATGTATATCCAAGCATTCCTCGCTAGAAAAAAAATAATCTTACATCTCCCACATAATAGGGATCTTTTCATTATGGTGATGGTCCTAGCAGCTAATCCCCACCACACCATAGTAAATATTAAAGGTGTTGGTGTCGAGAGATCATCAAGTCAAAAAATATATTATCTAATTTTGATTTTGAAAAATTTGAAAATAAAATGCCTAAAGTAATTCATAAAAACCAACTATACAAATATCTTTTCTAAACTCATGATAGTTTTGATGAACCTAGTGGCCCATACCCACTTTCTGATAAAATTTTCCTGAAAGAAGAGGTACCAATATTCTTTCCATCTTTGTGGCTACCATACAATCTGATATAGAAGATATCAAGTACTTTGGTATAAATGTTTCAAGGGTCAAATGAACCCCTTTGGCCACCTAGAGTGGGTATTTGATTGTGTGAGACACCTTTGAATTGTGGTCTCTTATGGTGTGACCAACATCAACTATACTCCACCACACATTCCATAGAGATCTCTTAAATCAATATTAAGGTTTTTATTGGGGTTGGAATCCATAACTGTAGCATCATCCTACAAGATAAATATATATAATGTAATCCAATTTCACAAAGTCTAATCTCTCTAGTTTTCCAAAAGCTAATACACAAAACATTAATTTTAGAAATAACTCAGACACACAATCTAACTTTAAGTCTCTCAACCAAATCCGTCAAGGTGTATTATATTTTTCACCTTTGGTGGTCATTGGATTAGTTTTGAGAAAATTCTTTAAGACATGTTCTCAAATAATTATTTTCATGAAATTATTCCCCTATTAAAGTAATATATGGTTGTTTGAAGAATTATAATTCACACAACTAAGATTGAAGGAAAAATTAATAGCTTAAAATATAAGGATCTATGTTGCAGGGCCTTCACACAAGTCAATGTTCCATATAAAGAGAGAAAATCTTAATTTATAAAGAAGATAATGTTCTACCCTCAATGGAGTCCTTTTTATTTATATGATAATGGATGTCCCTAACTAGACTAATGTATGACCAAAATTTTCCAAATCTAGTGGTAAAATATTGCCAAAGATTAGTGTTTTCCTAAAAAATTTATCCTCCACTTTCCCAATAGACCCCATTATAAATAGGGGGTTAGGAAATGAAAAATTAATATAAGAAAAAAGATGGTATTAAAATAAATTTCTTGAGAATGGTTATAATATTATCTTAACTTGGTGTTGTGTGAGTTCATTTTGAATGAATCCCACAAATCTATCTTCCACATGTGTGAGAATTTCATTAAATGACGTCAAACCACCACACATATCTAGAATTTCATGATAGCCGAAGACATTTTTGAGCACCCATATACAATTACTAGAGTCCAGCAAATATATATTTAGTTATCTATCTTGTAGATCTATCCACTGAACATCCTTGCCGCATCTCTCATCTTGAGCATCATGGACATCTATGAATTGTGTAACTCCAAAGACACCCATGGACTCCAACTAGTGAGAACGTACGTTAATTACCACACACAATAACATCAGTGTATTTTATATGTTTGTGATTTTCTCGTGAAACTCTTTTCTAGAATGATCTATATTTATGAAAATTCATAAAAATTCACAAAAATAATGGTTTCACACAACACCCAACTTACATAAAACAAACACCATAGTGATCCACATGAAATCCTCCTTTCAAATATATAAATTTCATGAAATTTGGTGTCTCATTTTTCCTAAACCTATCTAAACTAACCCCACCCATTTAAATTATATATACACCACCATTATTTTTGACCATCATTCTTAATATCTTTATACAAATCAAATACTAGGAAATCATTATGCCCTTCACATATAAGAATATGCACTATCATCGCTAGATATTTTTTACAAATCATGGGATTAGAAACAACCATTTCAGTTTCTCCCAACCAAATACTAGAATTAAAAACATATATATTTGACATATTCATTCTATTGATTTAAAAATCCATACCTTGGGCCTTATAACTAGTGTAATCCCTAGTTTTCTACGCATTGTGTAGTCTAGTCACATGAACTTAAAATATGAACCTCAAACTATGTGGGGTTTTCATCCATGTTTTCCAATAGATATGAAGGCTACATCCTTATGGTTAAATCCTGAAATCACTACCATTCTTACCTTCCTTGGGAAGTTGTATGTTTAAATCATGTTCATCCTCCTAGAGTGTACTGAACCCCTTAATAAACCTTCTACATATCTCTATAGATCCCTAAATTATAGGGTTTCCCACACTTGATGTTAAGTATGTTATTATCCTAATTTGATGAGTGTATGATTATCCATCACCACTAGTAATTAACTAGTGACCTCTAAAAAATGAAGAAACTAAGTGGGTAGACTTCTTCATGTGATGAATATGAGGCGTTCTACATGACGAGGGTAGGATAAACCCCCACCTGAAGCATTAGAAACCCATCCCTAGGTGATGATCCTAGGGAACCATAAGTAAAAATCAAAAAATAAATTATTTGATAAGAATAATTAGACTATGTAAGGATAATAGGATCTCATTATCTTCCCATAGGTTATGAGATAAGTATTCTTTCTTTGTGTGATGTGCATATGTTGCCTTATGGGACAAGAATAAGAATACCATGATATGAGAATGAGACATATTCTCCATTACCCTAGCTGAAAATAGAAGGATTCATTCCCTATAGGATGAACACAAGATTCATTATGTGATGAGAATAATATACTATGTGATGAGCATAATCTTTCATCTTTTTTACTTTGGTGGAACACTAAATATTTTAAACTTTTTCATGTGACAAGAAAGTCATTCCCAAAGTGATGAGACTAGGTTAGCTTGTGTGATGATCCTAGGATTTTGTATGTAATGAGCATGACTTTTCTTATGTGATGAGCCTTAAATGTATTATGAAATGCTCCCAATATTCCTTATGTGATTGAAACTAGATTCCAAGGGTCCAAACCTAATATTCTATATACATTAATCATAGGATTCCCTCATGACCTATACAATGATGATATTTATAGACACCTAACATACCCATCAATGATTGAAATTACATGAAGAATCATCCTCTCAAAATAAGGTTTATCACCATATTTATGAATATAGTGAAGTAAATAATTGGTTTCCATAAAAATATTATTCGAAAAATGGTATTCATGAAAATGTCTTAAATATGTAAAGGCATCCTAGACATGGAGAAAAACTCCATAGAGGAATCTGTTAATGTATGGTTTGACATCCCATCATCTTGATTTGATCAAGGATCCAACTCTATAGATACTATTGGTGATATGTTTCCCACCTTTAGACGATGGGAATTCAGGATTAGAGGATCATGACAATCAATGATACTGTTTGATGATGTTAAATTAGTGGTCTCAATAGAATTCAGTGGAAAAAAAATAAATAATCCAAATTAATTTCTAGATGTATAACATTGAGTAAACTATAATTTATTATCGATTTTTCACTTATTGGATTTAAATTTATGTAAATAAGAATGTTCAATACATTTTTGGAGTTAGTATTAATGTTAGGACATAATGGAGAAAATATTCCCAATTTTTACTACCATTATAATAAGTTAAACTAATAATTAGATTTCAAATAGGATCCTATGGTTATGTGTATCAAAAATTATATATAGTTTAGAAAATATAATTTCTCTCATATTGATGTATTTTATATACTCTATTAGGTGGAATAACTATAGTGTATGTTAGAGTCACAAAATATATGCTAATAGTATTTTTTTAATTAATCTATTTTTTCATGGTAATAATTTAAAATATTTTAAGGACAATTTTGGAACAAGGGGATAAGTTAGTATGAAATTTGGAGGCATTGAGTGGCCTGATATGAATATAATATAAATATTAAATATATTATATCATGTGCATGTGGGTTTCCATAAATAATGTAAAAAATCAGTAACAAGTTATCATATTTAAAATTCTGAAACCGACATTGAATTTAGAAGATTAGTTTTACCCTAGAAATGGCACAATCTTTGTACACATCTAGTGTCTATCTTGAGTGTCATCATGATCAAAATAATAATCAATTAAATTGACATAATTATTTAAATATTATAATTAAATTAAAAACCTAATACTATCATATATAATCCTAATTATGGAAAATCCATATGTTTAGATACATAAACCTTTGAATTGAGATATAGAAATTGGAGGAGGGTTCTCATATGATTAACAATGAATTTTGGGTTTGAAATTCGTGTGCCAATGGGGATTGTGATGTTTACAACGACAGTGATGTGTAACCATTCTTATTTAGTGATTGATCTAAAACCGAGGTAGTGTGCCTGTTTTTTGGTTTAATACCTATTTGATTATCCCATTATGAACATGAATAAACTCTACTATCAGATTGATTATTGTGTCGAACATGTATTTCTAGTGCATAGTTTTCATCCTAAGATTTGGGAATTGATTATTTTTTTCTTTTTGGTTCTTAATTGATTGTTCTAATGAAAATTAATTAAGGATAACCTAAACAATAGCAAAGGTTTATTACTCTTATTATTATTTTGAATTTATTCCCCATTCATCACACATTCATCACTGGTATTTTATTTGGATGATGGTTGAATAAATACGTGGTGAAAAATCATTGAGTGATCATTTTTTGTGAAAAAAAATCATCTTCGAGGGTTCATGTTCGTGATCAGTGGAGAAATCAAAGTGTGGTGTGGATTATGGGAAATAAGAGGTAAATCAACATCATTTTAGGTGATCCCCAATTTAAAGATTTTGGTATTCAGAAAATGCGTTAAAAATATGTGTTTTTACGATCAGATTATATGGCTAGAATATAGTAACCATTGATAACAAGGCTTAAATAATAATAGATCCATGATTATTGGATGGTCTAGTGGAGAAATCGACAATGGAGGAGGTGTGAGAAGAAGATGCATGAAGTTTTTTGACTTTCTGAATAAATATCGACTACATGGTGTGTAGTCTAAAGAAAACACATCATGTAATGTCCTCATACAGTGTTAGATTTTACATGAAGAGAAAAAAATTACAATCCATGTGACATGTGTCACATTTAGTGTATCATTTGGATGGAAGATCAATGTGTACCCAAGGGGTACACAAACATAGACACAACCAACCACACGAGCTCAACTAGAGTACATGGGAACATCCTAGTTGTAACTCCATGACCCAGCTCACCTCTATGATGGTGGTCAGACTGGTGCGTCACATAACCTCAAGCACATCTCCATAAACTCTAGAGGCTGTCGACTAGTAGAGAGTGACTTTTTTTTGTCTGTGGGGGAGAGTATGCCATCATAGGTAACAGATAATATTACACCGGAAGTAAACAACATCAAATAATAAGTAGCGGAAGCATGTGAATAAATATACTACAGAAGAATAAATGTAAATAATCCAACAGAATAATAAAAACCAATTGCGTAAACTCATAACAGAGTGTCATGACATGATATGAGTCTAAACCAAAAGTACGGAAAAAAACTCAAACACACTGTCTACTAAAAGAAAAGACACAAGCAGCAACTACATCAAATGTAAGGCCCAGTCCTCTACCCCAGTATCCATCCTAAGTAGTACTGAATATTCAAGAATCGGATGCAGCACGATTCCCCATGTCAATACCTGCGAGCATATAATGTACTCAGGTGTCGACGACGCCCGAGCAGGGTGTGAGATAAAATCATAGTAGGTCGGAACCCATGGTGTCTAAAGCATTCGATTTCATGAAGAAATAAAAATGCAGTGTTCCATTACATAACCATTTCAAACAAATTAATTGTAGTGCAATGAAATAAATAAGTCGGCCCGGGTCCCAAATGACACTCGTGCCTGGTCACCTACTTCAACCTATGCTGGTAGTCTGAAAGGGTACCTATCATCAAAAATGCATGAACACACACACACACACATATATATAACTCAGAAAGAAAGGTATAACCAGGAAAAAGTATACCCCATGATTGTGCATTAACTTGGGGTTCAAGTCCAGGGTCAACCAGGAACACTTCCCCATATCAGTGGAAATATCTCAATTCTCAATAGACTCATTCAGAAATAACAAGAAATTTAAGTGAATCATTATTTATGGTTCATGTTGAGAGTAGGAGTCTGACCCAGTCCAGAAGGTATCGCTACAGAACATCCGTCAATTTATCCAATGCCACTGCGCCCGTCCAGGACAATATTACAAAAGACCAAGTATCACCCAAGGAATGGATTTACCATGAGTGTGTACCGATATTGCAAAAATGGGTCGAGTGTCATCCGAGGATGGATTAGCCACATTGCCAACGGATCCATCCTGATGGGCCCTTTTGGATCCGATTTCACTCAATACTATTAGAAAGAACGGGGAAGTCTCGGTACGAAAAATCCAATGACACTACCCCCAGAACATAGAGTTAACCCATCCATAATGGTGGATCTAAGCATGGACCTTAATATGGGACCCACCTTCTTTCCCCATCCTGAATTTTATTAAAATTTTCAAAGCAGCAGATATGACATAATCTTCTTGTAAAGTTGGCGCTTGAAAACTAACCAGATACACCCGTGCATCACAAGGCATAAATTTAACAGTTCAACACAACAACATCAAAGGAAATATACATGTCATATCAATACCAGCTGATAATACATATTTAAAAAATAAACAGTTCAGCAAAACTAGTGCGAATGAACCAATAATTGAAGTTCATGTTTTAGCAACTATCTATTTAATTTAATTACAATAAAAAGTTTCTTCGCAACAAATGAAATTAATCAAAAAATAAACTTGGCTAATGGAATAATACACCGATCATGTTGGAAATCCCAAAGGGGTGTCCAATTTTGTTGCAATAAATAAAATGACTGTTCATTTAATTTAAAAACTATAAAAAGTGGTTGTGCAATACCCGTAGCTAATTAAATTAATAACCTGGTTAACAGAAAAATATGCTGACAAAGTCGGCACACCCAAGGGGGTTTTAGATTTTTTTGCAACCATTCAAAAAAATTAAATTAAGATTATTAAGGCTGAAACAATAAAACATAAACATTAAAGTAATTAAAATGTGTAAAATTGCACAAATCCGGTAGGCACTGACTAATGACACAATGGTGGATTTTTTATAAATCGCAATGAAACTGAGGTAAATCTAGTAGAAACCCTACCTTTTAGTCGTAGATGAATCTAAGATATGCGATAGACTTTTATTAGACCCAAAATAGATGAAAATGAATTATTTTAGAAAAACCCAAAATTAGGGTAAGAATCGTCCGTGATGAACTCCATGAAGAATACTCAACAGAATCGAATTATTCCACTTGTACAACATTGGACATTCCCTAAGGATTACTGGGAACCTAAAATATAAAAAATCAGACGTCGGACAGAGGAGAAGTGGCCATCTGAAGGGGCTGCTAGTTAGTGTGATGGGATTGAGGGGTGCGATGTGATGAGTGGGAGAGGAAGAGAGGAGGGGGAAAAAGAACAGACAGAAAATAAATAAAAAGAAATGAAATGAAAAATAAGAGAAAAATAATAGATAAGGAAAAAAATAAATAAAATGAAAATATAAAATAAATCAAAATAATGGAAAGAAAATAATAAAAATAATTAAAAAGGGGAATCCCCCATTTTAATTATTTTCATTTTCCCCATAACCCCCTTTTTATTTTATTTCATAATTTCTTTTTATCCATTCATTCTTTCTGTTAAATCTTCTTTAAATCCCATATTACTCTTTTCAAATCCTTAATTTATTATTTAAAACCCGAACACCGAGCCAAATAATTACGTGACATTTTTCATGAAACGTCTGCAATTATTTAAATAAAATAAAAATCTTTCCGAGACCCACAGTGGGCTGCGCAGGTGCATGCCTCGGGTCACATAATTTATTATACTACAAAAAAATAAAAATATTCCTGACCTAATTATGTCCAGGACATTAAAACCTCCCCTTCATAAGACAACACATCCATGTGTTCCCTTCCGATGGTAGTGGAATGTCACTAGAGAAGAGTTCCGGCCACTGTGCACATATATCTGTCTCTCACTCCTTTGTCTCATCCTAAATGCATCTATTTTGCCACAACACGCAGACTAGTGGGACTGACTTTCCTCAGAGTAATTTCATGCTACGGCCAATGATACAGATCAAATGCTCCATAATGGATGCATCAGCATCAAGCTCGATGTCTCTAAGGTCAAAAGAATGAGACAAGTCTGGATGATTTTGTCGAAGCTGAGATACATGTAAAACATCATGAAAGACACGGTACCTCTGGGGTAGTAGTAACTGATAGGATACCGGCCCAACTCTCTTCACTATCTCGAATGACCTGACATATCTCTGGGATAACTTTCCCTATCTCCTGATCTGCCTGTGACCCAGCCTCAGAGAAACATGCAGAAAGTTGCGATGTCCCACCTCGAACTCCAGAGGTCTATGGTGACGATCTGTATAAGACTTTTTCTAGGTCTGAGTTGTAGTCATATGCTTCTGAATCATCTGAACTTGCACAGAAGTCTCCTAAACGAGATGAGTACCCAATAGTGCGGCCTCAACTACCTCGAGCCAGTACAAAGGTGAACAGACCGTTCTACCATAGAGATCCTCATACGGAGCCATTTTAATTGTCTTATGGAAGTTTTTATTATAGTTAAATTAGAAAATAGATAAATGATTCTCCCAGGAACCTCCAAAATCATGGTTATAAGCATGTAAATTATCCACTAACACTCGTATAGCTCTCTTAGATTGTCCATTGGTCTGGGGGTGATCTTTTGTACTCAGAAGTACCTGAGAGTCGAGTGCCTTTTCCAACCCTTTCCAGAACCATGAAGTAAAACAATATTTCCTATCCGAGACAATATAATGAGGTATACCATGAAGTCTCACAATTTCTCGGATATAAAGCCTTCCCAACTCATCAATCATAAAGTTCTCTTAGATAGGAAAGAAGTGCGCAAATTTGGTCAACCTATCAACAACCACCCATACTGCATCACTACCTCAAGAAGATCTTGGAAATCCTGTAATGAAATATATGGTGATGTAATTCTATTTCCATTCAGGAATGGATAGAGGCTGTAGGAGTCTAGCAGGTCACTGGTGCTCTGCCTTCACCTGTTGGTAGGTGGAGCACTGAGAGATGAAACATGTAATCTTCTATTTCATACCATGCCACCAATACTGTCGAAACATGTCAATATACATCTTGGTAAGCCTAATATGAACTACCCAAATAGTGGTGTGAGATTCTTTCATCATCTCTTCCTGTATACCTAAAGGCACACATACACAACCATAGTAAAGGAGAGTTCACTGCCATCAATAACCCAACCAGGAGGTGGGTTCCACCCTGTAACAATTTATCTCAAAACGATACCCTCAGGGTCAATCAACTATTGCCTGAAAACTTTATCTAGAAGAGAGAATGTCACTATAAGAGTTCCTAGAACTGGTTGTCCAATTTTCTCCTGAACCTCCAAATGAATCTCTGAAAATAAGGCCATCATCTGCCACTCACTACTGGCTACCTGCACGGCATGTGTCTGTGTCTTGCGGCTTAAAGCATCTTCCACAACATTTACCTTCCCAGGGTTATAAGAAAGCTCAAAATCGAACTACTGCATGTAGTTAACCCACCTGTATTGCCTTAAGTTAAAATATCATTGAGTGGACATATATTTAAAGATTTTATGATTCGTGTAAACAACGAATATCTCACCCAACAAATAGTGTCTCTGATAGTGTAGAAAATGACCCACAACTGCCAAATCAAGTTTGTGTGTAGGATAGTTATGCTCATGAGGTCTCAGCTGGCAGGATCCATAACCCACGACTCGATCACCCTGCATCAAAAACTACACTCAGTCCAATTCCTAAAGCATCACAATAAACTGTATAGCTCTTACCAGGTTCAGGAAGAATCAAGTACAAGGCTGAGGTCAGTCTTCCTTTTAACTATTGAAAGGGCTTCTCACAAGCTTCTGACCAGATGAACTGTACAATATTCTTAGTCAAGGCCATGAGAAGTGCTGATAAGTGGGAGAAATACAGGTTGAATCGCCTATAATAGCCAGCATTACCCAAGAAACTGCATATGTCGAAGACACTCTTGGGATTCTCCCATGAAACCATGACGCTCACCATTTATAGGTCAACTGATACCCCTACCTCAGATATAATATGACCCAAGAAATGCACTTTATAAATCTAGAAGGGGTATTTACTAAGCTTAATGTATACATGGTCCTCATTCAGTGTACTCAGCACGATATCAATATGGGTAGCATGGTCGTGTATAGAACACGAATACACTAAGATGTCTTTCACGAAGACTACCACAAAGGAATCAAGATACGGATGCAAAACCCAGTTCATCAAGTCCATGAAGACTACTGGTGCATTCGTGAGGCCGAAAGGCATAACAAGATACTCGTACAAGCCATACATACTTCAGAATGTTGTATGTGGTATGTTAGATGGTCGCACACACACCTGGTGATATCCCTACCTCCTATCGATCGTGGAGAAAACAGTTACTCCTTGGAGATGGTCAAAGAGATCATCTGTACAAGGAAATGTATATCGATTCATTACTGTGACCTGGATATGTTGACGATAATCCATGCATAACCTTAGGGAATCATCTGCCTTCTCAATAAAAAAGGACAGGTGTACCCCACAACGATGTTCTAGGTCTGATGAAACCCTTAGCCTCGAGGTCTTCAAGCTACTTTTTGATTTCCTATAGCTCTATTGGCCCCATCCTATAAGGATGAATAGAAACTGGTTCTGCACCTGGAACGATTTCAATAGTGAACTCCACATCTCTCATAAGAGGTAAGCCAAAGAAATCATCAGTGATGACGTCCCTGAAAAGATCCACCATGGGAGGGAATTCAACTAGTTGCGTTCCTTGGTCACTCATGAAGAGACTTTCCTACTGAGCGGTCACTCTGCCCAACCCTGCATATTTAGTCTTAGCTCGGTATGCCTGCAGATCCCATTCTCCTTTGTGAAGATATGTGTCACCCTCAGGGGATGTGAAGGACACCTGATGTCAATATCAATCCACTAAGGCACAGTAAGGAGAAAGCCACTTCATACCAAGAATTAATTCGATGCCAGACATATCGAGGATATAGAAATTCCAAACAAAACGGTAACGGCCTATCTCGAGGGGGAACTCTTGGTACTATAATATGGACTCTATCCTGACCCCAAGCAGAGTGTCTAGAGACATGATGCCGTAGTGGTACTCAATTGGAAAACCAAGCCTTTCAACAATAGTAACAGATATAAAAGAGTGTGGTGCGCTAGTATAAAAAAGAGAAAAAACTAAGGTAGAGGCTACTAGAATAGTACCTCTCACTATAGATGGTTCATCACAATTCTCCTTTGACGTTGATTACACTACGTACATGGGACCTTGACCACAACCATGATATGCTACCTAGTTAGTCTGAGCAGGTCCGCTCTGCTGATGCTGATAATCTAGAACTTGATTTCCTCGACCATGACCTCCATCATTTCCTCGGCCTGATTGACCGGTGGTAAAATAAGTTCCAGCCTGCTGTGGATTCATAGCTCTCATACCTGATAGAGGTGCAGGTTTAGATCCTCTACTATTGGATGCTGAAGAGATGGAATGGCAGAAACACTGAAAGTGACCCATCCTGCTACAAGCTCAGCAGTCATATGGATCTCTCATGTACTGTTGCTTCTTGTGACCATACATACTGCATTGATAAAATGTGAGAAGAACTATCATGACGTACTATTTGGATAGAATTTCCCCCAGATGAACTTTAAAAATGACGTTTCCTTCTGCTAGAAGAGCCATCACCCTATCTCAGAACTGAACCACCCTGGAGCACTGGTTTAGCTTCCCTGATATTTCGCTCTGAGATACGATCTTCATTCACTATATCTATAACAATGGTCAAATTGAAGACGTTAACTTGCATGCAGATAGTGTACTCATGTCCATCCTCGAAACACCTCGCAGTAGTCTGTGAGTCTTCAGTCAGAGATGTGGAAAAACGCTGAAGTTCTTTGAAACGAATAGAATAATATAACATAGTCATTGAGCCCTACATAATATGTAGGAACTCCCGCATATGATCATTTCTTAGAGTCTGCAGAAAAAGGTGAAGGATGCTTGGAAATCAGCCGAAGCCATGTCACTGGCCTGCTCAGCCTTAGAAATAATGTCCCACCAGTGTTTAGTAGTGTCATGAAGCATGCCAACTGCATGCTTGGACCTTCTCTATGGAGGTGTCTCAAGGTGGTCAAAGATAGATTTTAAAACTTCTATACATTATTCTGCAACATGAGGGCCACCACTCCCGGAGAAGGTGGGAGGGGCTACTGCAGAAAGTCCCACGTAAGGTCTGCCATAGACAAGATAGGTCTGGGAATATTTTGAACTGGCTGCATAAACATGAGGAGACTATCCCTAAACAAAGCGTCAAGGTCCCTATGAAGATTGATAGGAAGTAGTGCCACATAAGGGTCTACGAGAGGAACCACTGGTGGTTCAGGACCCACTATCTCTGGAATGCGCTCATAGCCACTCTCGAGAGACACAACACGAAGACGTCACAGTGGAATTCATCTACGCCAACCAAACAATCCCTTAGACAAAGAGTAAAGAAGGTGAGAAAACAAGTAGGGTGAAAAAGAGGATAGGTACATAGCCTTCCTCTGAGCACTAAACAACAGACAACCCGCCTGAAGAGCTGGGTTTCTTTATAGAAGAGGCAACTAAAAAAGTTTACTAAATAGTTCTACAACCCACTCCTAGGTTGAGTCAGGCTAACATTTAACAAACTAACACAACCTTATATTTAATAAACTGACAATTCAAAATTCTACCACTATGTATAACAACACTCACATGAAACAAGAAAATGCATGATAAAAGTAGATATGGCATGGAAATATGAATGGAATTTAAATCCTATATGCCTATAATGATGCATGAGATGTTTTTCCCTCGTATCATCGGGCTGAAATGGTAAACCAATTATTTCAATAATACCAGAACAACAAAAATGCAATAACAGTGAGTCACTAAATGGGAAATCATATCAACAGTAACTAGAATAATCAATAACTACAATTCCAACCCAAGAATTTGAGTTTTCCCCTATACATTGGTCAGTTACGTCCAAGCACAAAGTACATCCTCAATCCCTATATTCTTGTATCATGTCTGAACCAAACAGTAATACAAAAGGAAAAACCACATTTGATACCACATTGTAACGTCCCGACTCGGCTCAACTCTAAGATGGTGGATAGACCCATGTGTCACATAACCTCAAGCACATCTCCCTGAACGTCAGAGGCTGCCGACTAGTAACAAGGTCCCTTTTTGTATCTGTGGGGGAGACTATGACCTCACAGGTAATAGATAATATCACATCATAAGTAAACAAAAAAATATAATAAGTAGAAGAAGCATGCGAATAAATAAACTGCAGCAGAAGCAATGTAAATAATCCAACTGAATAATAAAAACCAAGTACAGAAACTCCCAAAAGAGTGTCATGCCATGATATGAGTCTAAAATGAATGTACGGACAACAGAACTCAAACACACAGTCAACTAAAAGAAATGACACAAGACACAATTGCATTGAGAGCAAGGCTTGGTCCTCTGCCCTAGTATCCATCCTAAGTAGTAATGAATAGTCATGCTTCAGAAGCAGCACGCTTCCCCTTGTCAATACCTGCGAGCATGTAATCTACTCAGGTGTCAACGACGCCTGAGCATGGTGTGAGATAAAATCCAAGTAGCCCAATACCCACTGTGTCTAAACCTTTCCATTTCATTCAAAAATAAAAATGGTGTATTCCATTACATAACCATTTCAAATAAATTAATTGCAGTGCAATGAAATAAATAAGTCGGCTCGGGTCCCAAATGGCACCAGTTCCTGGTCACCTACTTCAGCCTAAGCTGGTAGTCTGAAAGGATACCTGTCATCAGAAATGAACGAACACGTGTATATATATATATATATATATCCCAGAAATAAAGTTAAAACTATGAAAAATTATACCCCAATCATGTGCTTCAACATGGGGTTCAATTTCAGTCTCAACCAGGCACACTTCCACAAATAAGAGGAAATATCTCAATTCTCAATAGACTCAATTAGCAATAACATAAACCGAAAGTGCATCATTATTTAAGTTTCAAGTTGAGAGTTAGAGTACGAGCCCATCCTGATGGTATCGCTATGGAACATCCGTGAATTTATCCAATGCCATAAAGCCCGTCCAAGGCAATCTTTCGAAAGACCATGTATCACCTGAGGCATGGATTTACCCTGAGTCTGTCCTAATCTCACAAAAAGGGGCCGAGTGTCATCTAAGGATAGCTTATCCACATTTCCAACAGATCCATCCCGATAGGCCCTTTTGGAACCAGTATCACTCAAAAGTATTGAAACGTCTTGTGAAGTCTCGATCCAGCAATGCCAACAACACCGCCCCCGGCACATAGAGGTAACCCCTCAGGAACAGAGGTTCTAAGCATGAACCTTAATAAGATACCCACCTCCTTCCCCATCGTGAATTTAATTAATGTTTTCACAGCAGTATATATGACATAATCAGCATGTAAAGTCTCAGTTTGAAAACTAACCGGATACACCCGTGCATCACAAGGAATAAATTTAATAGTACAACACAACAACTTGCAAGGAAATATACATATCAAATCAAACTCAGTGGATAATTCATATTTAAATAATAAACAGTTTAGAAAAACAGGTTTCAATGATCCAACAATTTAAGTTCATGTTCAAGCAACTATTTATTTATTTTAATTACAATAAAAAGTTTCTTCAAAACACATGCAATTAATAAATCAATAAACTCGGCCAATGGAAGAATACACCGATCATGTCGGCACACCCAAAGGGGTGTCCATCATTGTTTCAATAATTCAAACAACAATTCATTAAATTTAAAAACAATAAAAAGGGGATGCACAATACCCGCAACTAATTAAATTAATAACATGACTAAAGGAAAAATACGCCGACTATGTCGGCACACCCAAAGGGGTATCCGATCTGTTTCCAACCATACAAACAAATTAATTTAAGATGATTTAGGCTGCAACAATAAAAAATAACCATTAATGCAATTAAAATGGTAAAATTACACAAAGCCGGTAGGCAACGACTAACGACACCACAATGCATTTTTTATAAATCACAATGAAACAGATGTAAAGAGTGTAACCACCCTACCTTGTAGTCATTGATGAATCTATGATCTGCTATAGAATTTGATTTAACCTAATTCTGATGAAAACGAAGGATTTTAGAAAAACCCCAAAATAGGGTAAGAATCTTCCACAACGAACTTCTCACAGAATACTCAACATAATTGAATGATACTACTTGGACAACATTTGGATTTCCCTAAGGTTTACATTGCACATGACGTTGAAGGAATCAGACATCAGATGGAGGAGAAGCGGTATTCTGAAGGGGCTGCTGGTTGGTGTGACGAGATTGAGGGGTGTGATGTGATGAGTGGGAGAGGAAGAGAGGAGAGGAAAAAAGAAGAGAGATAAAATAAAAAAAATAAAAGAAAAGAAATATGAGAGAAAAATAAAAGATATGTAAAAAAGGAAAAAAAGAAAAAGATAAAACAAATCAAATGAATGGAGAGGAAAATAATAAAAATAATTAAAAATGTGAAGCCCCCATTTTAATTATTTTCATTTTTCCCGTAACCCCATCTTTATTTTAATTCAAAATTTATTTTTATCCGTTCTTTCGTTCATTTAAATATTCATTAAATATATTATTACTTTTTTCCAATCCTTAATTAATTATTTAAAACTAGAACAATGCACCAAAGCATGACCTGAAATTTTTCATGAAACATCTGCAATTATTTAAATTAATTAAAAAGCTACCCGGGACCCGCAACGAGGTGCACAAGCACGCGCCAAGGGTCACTTAATTAATTACACTGCAACAAAGTAAAAATGTTATGTACCTAATTATGTCCAGGACATTACACTAGTAAATTGAAATGAATAGGTACATTGGAAATTCTATAATACACTAGAATGGACCAGACTACACTCGAATGATCTAACATACACATAATTGTGAAGGTGGTACACTAAGTGCTAGACCAACTTCTATATGAATTGTGTTCCAAAAGGAAAGGATTTTTACATAAATAAATGAATTCTGTGTGAGATGACGTGACACAAGTATACCCAAGGTAGGCAGAACACATTTTGTAATGCTATTATAGACTGTGTACTTTTCTAGGGCATGTTGAGGATCTACATCTATTCAATATGGAAACATTTCAATTGGGTTTGTTCTATTGGATCATCCCTATGTGGGTAAAATGTGGAATCACATACTAATAATATGATTATGATGTCATCTTTGGGATTAGTATTGGATAGGGTCTAGGAATCTATTCACGTGACACAATGTGTGATCCTCTATCATTTCATCAGCTTCCCTACATGGGTTTTGATGAATCATCATGACCAACATAGATAAGTGTATGATCCCCTTCAAAGAGGGTTATTTCATGTAGGGTTAGTTATACCCCATTGGTCTAGGTGATATCCCTTATATGTGTATCGATATCTCTAGAGTTCCAGTGAGAACTTATTTGGTGAGTCATGATGTGCAAGACCTCTTTGATATGTTATATGAGCGATAAAATGGATCATGGAGTGAGTTCTCCCTGATGAGTGTTACCTTAAATCCCTGAGCATAATCATGTGTCTAGTAAAACATTTTGGAAATATTTTAGAATTAGTGTTTGTTATGTGTATATCTAGGTGTTATTATTATCATATCTTATTTTACGATTGACATGAAAATGTGATGATGATATGACTACTATATTGATGTTGTATATTTGATCATTTCAAAGTGCCTTATAAATAGTTTTAAACTGACCACTGCATGGGAGCTTCCTAAATAAGATGTGTCTTATATAAACAACATGATTTTTTATAGATTCCTAGGATTACTTGAAGTATTTGATGAAAAGTTAGCTAGAAAGATCATGGGTTGTGCTGGGTTTTGAATTTGAGATAAGTCCCCTCCTTATTAGCAGGTTGGACTCTTTTTTTTATAGTTTGGTGTGGATTTTAATTAACCCATTATTATTTTTAGTTTATTTTTCATACTCTAACATGTGATATATTTTATATATGATTTTTGGTATCAAATATATTTTACCTTTTCACATTAAATGGGTATTTGGATTTGTGTGCATCTGTACATGTACCTTATAATAAGGCCTCCCATGTGTGTGATATACATAATCAGTGGTTTTTTCTAGACCCTAGCCTACTGAAGGTAATATTGGGGTGTTACACTCATCTTACCAACATCCAAGAAGGCCATTTTGTGTCAGGTCATGATAATGTGGTATTTGAGTGGTTTATCTTAGGACCAGAATTTGGATACTATCAAACTATGAGTTTTTTTAAGAACTAGAGAAATATTGAGGGTGTTTTTGGAGTTTGGATCTTAGACTAGGGACTCCGATGTTGGTGAGGTGGTCGATGTATCCATTCACTAGGACTCTAACAACTTACTGGTTGACTCAATACATGTTGGCACTAGTTTCAAAGAAACCATTGGTACATGGATCATATAAGAATTGGTTGTGGTTTATATATCCTTATTGTGTCATCTTCCTACATCTACTATTTGACCATGGTATTCAATCTTATTTCAAGATTCCTTAACGATGAAATCCAACCAGGATTTCATAGCAGGATCAAGATGATGATACACCTAGTGATATAGCTTTAGTACAAGTTCATGTATGAGAGGTGGTACCTTCAGGTGGGTTTCTAGTATTTCAACCACCCATTAAGAATTATGTTACACTAATAGTACCAAACATGGATGTTTGATTGTTGATAACACTCAATGAGTTTTAGAGGCAGTGACCTTCTAGGTTTTTCAGTGAGCTACCCCCAGAATGTTGAGGACTAGTTAGAGGTAGTTACTTCAGTTTTCTACCTTTTGAGGACACTTTTAGAATTGATGGTAGTCCTATTAGGGAGACTTATTTAGGTATATCTTGTGAGATGGTGGATTTTTGTGAGTTATATAACATTATAAGATCACTCTCTATTGGACACAGCTTTATAAACTCTTCATGGAGAAGTTTTATCTAGCCACATTATGAGAAGTATGCATTTAAGAGCCTCTACAGCTTCAGAATGACATCATAACCATGGAAGGGTATTCATCAAGGTTCAAAAACCTCTCACGATGCTCTTTGGATATGGTTCCTGATTTGTTATTGTGATCAAGAACCTTTAAGAGTGGAATATTAAGAGAAATCAAGTATTTAATGATATCTCTTAACATTACATCCTATGCTAGAGTACTTGAGTGCGATTTAGAATCAGAGAAAATTTTGGGCTATAAAACACAAATAGTTGGTGCCACCGGTGTGAATATAGGATTTATGACCTCAATAGCTAGTATTTGACAATAAATTTAAGGATATTGGAGTGATATATTTTTCAGATAAGGATACCAAGATATAGGGTTTTCAATCCAGGGCTCATACGATGGTTCTATTTATCATAGAGATAGGTGGTGTTTCTCTTGAAATGATCATTAGAATATCATGTGGGATTTTCTAACCTATCTTGTGGTTTACAAAGATATAGTTGATAGACCATCCAAGAAGATATATCAGTAGGAGTAGTTATTTTTATATTATATATGACCTGGTATACGAGAAGGGAGATCAGTTGGAGGTGAAGACAATTTAACCTATTTTCACCACCACCCCCAGATGGTCCACACTATGATCAAGGAGCTAGTGGAAAGGGAAAAGTACGTGTACAAACCATTGAGGCCTACAACCTAAGGCTCTAGGAATTATTATAGGTATGATCGATGTATTAACTAGTTTATATGTAGTATTTATAAACATAGGTACAAGCCACTCTTTTCTTTCCACTTCTCTTGTTTAGGACATAAATATTCTTATTATGACCTTGGAATGATTCATATCATTAATGAATCCCACATGAGGGGATTTATAGACCACATACATATACTGACACTGTGATCTTGCTCTCAAAGGGAATATCTTCATATGGGAAGTCTTTGTAGTAAAGATGTGACCTTATGATGTTATCATAGGTATGGACTGGGTAAATAATTTCTATGATCATATTAACAATATCAGAAAAAGGATGTGATGTGTATATGGTGATGGAATGAGGTTTTCATTTTTGGTGGAGATTGAAACCTTAGAAGACCTGTGTGGAATCATATATAGAAGGATACAACCAATTACTCATTATTTTTCTAGTATCTACCTTGTAGTAGTGGAATTTATAGGTTTTCATCTTCCTAAAGTGGTGGAAGAGTACATAGACATAATTCCCAAGGATGTGATGGGATTACATCTCCACTAAGATATACAACTATATATATAATTTCACCCATGGAGTACCTTAATATCCATTCCATCATATCAGATGTCTCTTGTAATGCATCATGAGAAGAAGGTGTTGTTGGTTGACTTATAGAGAGTGGGATTTATAAAACCGAATTTTCCACATGGGTAGTCCATGTTTTTTCCACCAAGGAGACGGATGGGATATTGAGGTTGTGTTTAATTTAATTTAACTTTATCCAAGTTACAATGAATAATAAGTATCCTCTACAAGTGTCTAATAATTATTTAACCAGTTGAGAGGGTCGATATTATTCATCATGCTTTACCTTAGATCAATTTATCACCAGATATGAGTACAAAATGTGGATATACCAAAGATAAAATTATGATGTATCTATAATCATTACGAGTAATTGGTGATTCCTTTCAAAATTAATAACACCCTTTTAATGTTCATGGGACTCATGAACTAGACCTTTCATCCTTTCTTACACCATGTTTTGGTGGTCTTCAATGATGATATTCTAGTGTAATCAGCCTTTGAGAAGGAAAATCGAAGACATTTTAGGATGGTCCAAGATATACATTGAGAGAACCATATTTATGTGAATATATCATAGTTTCATTTATGGATTTTATAGGTCCACTTTCTTGGACAAGTAGTTTCAAATGTTGGTGTAGAAGTGAACACAATGAATTTTGAGCCATTGTCAGCTTGGGATCCCCCCAAGAGTATGCTAGAGATTTAGAGATTCCCTAGGTGGGAAGTATACTATAATTTATTCATGAATTATTTCTCTAGATTATTGACACCCTTGAATGCATTGAATTAGAAGGTATATCCCTTCACAAGTATGGTGAGGTTCTACTAGGATTTCCAAGATTTGTGGAAGTTGTTGAAATGTTCCCCAGTCATGAGACTTATAATGGAGGGTTTTGGGTATGTAGTATTCTATTTTTCCTATATGTATGGTCCTGGATTTTCCCTAATGTAGAGGTAGGTAGTAATATTATATTGGTCATAAAAGTTGATACTTTAGGAGAATAAATATGAAACCTGCAATCTAGAGAAACTAGTGGTAGTCTTCACCCAGAAGAAATGGTGACACATCCTTAAGATAAAAAATTTGAGCATTTATTTTTACCAAAAGTGTCTCAAGTATGTATTCTCATATAATGATCTTAACATGAGGTAGATGGGATTGTTTGAGTTGTTCTATGACTATTATTTCAAGATATTATATACTATTGGGAAAGGGAATGTGGTAGCAGATAATCTTAATAGGACATTGTGTTCATAGTTATTGAAAAATTGATAGAATAGTTATCCTCATTACAATTTTTCTTAGTAGATTAGGATCAATTGTCTTACCTATGGTCGATGGTTGTTACCCCATTTCTTATAAAGTATGTTAGGGATGCTCAATTTGGAGATACCAACATTAATTCCTTTTATATTTATATATCCAAATGGATGTACTCTTAATGGATTCATTGAAGATGGGCAGTGCATTATCATTTTCAAAGGATAGATATTGGTACCTGTAAGGTTGTGCGAGAAGGTTTTGAGGGATTCTTATTCACCCCTTGGTGGTTAATCCATGTGTAGATAGGATGTACCAATACTTTTGGAATTAGTTCTAGTTTCTAGTGATGAAGAGGTGTATACGAGTTTTTCTCTTAATGCATTGTTTATTAGTAGATAAAGGATAATAACCATATTCTAGCTAGTTTATATCAATTTATTTTGGAACCTAGTAGACATTGGATGGTATATCCATCGACTTCATTACAGTGCACCCATGAACATATTGAGGATCTGATTTCATCTGGGTGATCATAGAATGACCCACCATGTCATCCCACTTCATAGCTATTTAATTGAAGATTTTAGTTGTGATAATGAGATGAATTTATTTTTGTAGATAATTTGGATTCATGGATTTATTGCAATTATTGTTTCATAACTTGACCCTCACTTAACATCATGATTATGGAGAAAATTATAGGAGGACTTTGGGGCTTAGTTGTGTTTAAGCTTGATGTTTCACCCCCAAATAGATGGCTAGGCTGAAAAGACCATTCAGGTTTGAGAGGACATGATTTGGAATTGCATGTTGGACTTTTTCAATAGTTGGGTGGATCAAATACCCTTTTGGAGTTTTCATAAAATAAAAATAATCATTCCACCACCAGTATGGCACTATTTGAGGCCTTGTGTGGGTTTCTCGATAAATCACCACCCTGTTGGACTAATCCCGGTGAGTTGGAACTCATGGACCAAGAGTAGGTGTGTGTGAGGATAGAGAAGGTGAAGATCATCCAGGAGTAGATAATGATTTCATAGAAAAATTATAAGTTCAATAAATACCAACGACGAAGGACTTCCAAGTTTGAGGATGGAGACTAGGTGTTCCTAATGGCCTCACCTTGATGTGGAATGTGGAGATTCAGATGGGGTAGTAGGTTATATCTAATATTTATTATCCCATTCTATATACTATGTAGGGTTTTTGGGGTGGAATACCACTTAGCCCTAATGCTATAAATAGACGAGGTACATTATTCCTTACATGTGTCTTAGCTAAAAGGCTTTGTGCATAACCAATTAAATTCTATCAACTGGCGTGAAATGGACATCAGGGTTGTTGATACCATTGTAGAGTACCCAATAATGGCTAAGGATTAATAAAATAAGAACCTATTTTGGTGATTTATTCCCCTAGCGCTTGAATGATGACAATATAAGAATCTGTAAGATAGAACATGGGACTAGAAGAACCATATACGAGCCCAATACCCTTATCATTTTTATTAGAATTTTTACTTTTCATGATGAAAATACCTAAGGTGGGGAGAATTTTACAACTCCATGTTTTCCTCTTAAGGCTTTAAAATATTTTATGGAATAGATTTTGATCTAGAAACTGATTCAACGAGATATTATAAGGCCCATAGTTGCTCGACATGGGGATAAAATAAATATGAAATATGTTATATCATGAACGTGTAGTTTTTATTAAGTGATGGAATAAATACTTAATAGAGTCCTATATCAGATATCTAAGACCAACATTGAATCTGGAATTTAAGTTTTACCATAGGGATGCCATAATATTTGTATGCATCGGGTGTCTAGTATGATCACAATCATGGGAGGAATAATAATTAATTAAATATATTTATTAATGTAGTTGATTTTATTAAAGAATAAAACTAATCCCCTCCTATATGACATTTTAAAAACCAGAATTATTAAATAATAACATTTTATTTGATAACATATGTGACACCGAACATCGATCTTAAGAAAAACAACACATTAAATTTCATTAAATTTAAGTCGTTCTATAGTATGGTGAATATGAAACCCTGAGTCTAAATGAACTATAATATAGTGTTCCATTATAAGACAAGAGTAAAATTGTTAGGTTTTAATTTTAGAATGAAAATAATGAATATTTTCTTTCTATATTTATTAGAAATAAAATAATAGTCATTTAAAAGAAACATAAATGTTTCTAAAAATGTATTTTTCTCAAAGAAGGATTAGTTGTTCTTTTCACAAATAATTTGAAATTAAATTTTACCACATTTAGATAATTTATTTGTTAAAATTAACTTCATTTTTAAAAATAGAATATTAAAATTATCTTAGGGTGCAGATTTTGAATTTTTCTGATTTATTTTATTTTTTGACGAATCACTACCCCATATCGAACCTTTAACAACACATAAATTGGGATTTAAGGGTGAAACAAGTGATTTTTTTCATAATAAATATTAGAAGGGGAACCAATACCAGGGCTAAAAAATCACTTATAAAGGCTATATTATTGCACCGTGCTATTGAAATTATAGCACGCTATCAAAAATCCACATTTATTCAAAAACATCTAAATGTAAATTCATAAGTTAATAGAATGAAAATTTACATCACAAATATGGAAAAAAATATGTTATATACATTAAATTTTTAAAAAAAATTAAATTAGTATTTATTATCAAGAAAAATACAACAACATCAATGTGACATTGTCTTTGGCTCCCACAAACCCTCTCAAAAAAGGCCGACCAGGGTATCAGTTGCTGAACAAACAACCCACACCTGAGACAAAAACAAACCTATATAAGAAAAAAAATATTATGTTAATAATACTATAAAAAAAATTATATGTAAATTTGAAAAAATTCATTAATAACATGTCAATTTAAAATAAAAGGACACACCTGAAATCACACTGGTCACACCGTGTGTTGGATTGAGATTCATCTGATTCCTAAATGTCAGAAATGGATTGTTGATCATTATAATAATGTGTGAAAACAAATTGAAAGAATTTTTTTGTTTTTGTGTATGCTATATGTGTTTTTTACTAATTTCACATTTTAAACTGAAATCACGTACTTTGAGTCATACCAGTCACATCGCGTGTCAGATTGATTTAAGATTAATTTCTATATGTCACGAATGACTTATGGTTTGTTTTCTTAAATTATCAGGACAATCAAGGTCTATTTTCACAGTTTTCCATAGGGGACACACATATTGAACTAAAATTTCAATTTTAAACTGATAAAAGATATTTTTAGTCATATCAGACACATCAAGTATCATATTATGGTGCGGCTGATTCCTATACGTCAAAAATGACTTATGGATCATTTGAATAATTGATCAAAACAAAATGAATGTTTTTTCTTGATTATGGGTATGTTATTTGTGTTATTTTAATAAAATGGTGTTTTAAATATAGAACACACACTTTTATGTAGATTGGGTAATTATTGTGTCAATTTGACATTATACTTATTCCTACATGTCAAAAAATGACATATTAATAATTTTAATAAATTATCAGGACAATATGAGTGTGTTTTCTTGGTTCTAAGTGAATAAAACTTATTTGGATCTAAAATTTTCATTTTAAAATGATAATGTACACATTGAGTCATACTGGACACACTATGTATCATATTGAGGTATGAATAATTTATACTCTCAAAAATTACTTATCGGAACATTATACTAATGTTTCACAATAATAAGAATGTTCTATCTTGGATTTGAGTATTTCACTTAGGTTTTTTACTAAAATATAATTCTACACTAAAAAACACACACATTGAGTTATACATATCACATCGTGTGTTAGTTTGACATGAGACTGATTCCTATACGTCACAAATGAGTCATGAATATTTTTCCTAAATTACCAAGACACTGAATTTTTTTCGATGTTTTTAGTGAAAGACAATCATTTTGAACTCAAATGTCTATTTCAAATAGATAACAAACACTTGGAGTCATACCCTACACATGGAATATATGATTGATGTGAGGATGACTCCAACACCTCAAAAAATACATATAGATCATTTTTAATGTATAAAAATAATCTGATTTTGTTTGTTTAGTATGTCAATTTTCTATTTTAATAAAAAGTTAATTTTAAATAAGAATACAGATCTGAAGTCATAATGGCCACACAAATTATCGAATTGAGCTGTGGCTAATTCATAAATTTAAAAAATGACATATAGATCAGTTTTCTGAATTAGTCAAAATAATCATAATGTATTGGCTTGATTTTGGGTATGCATATTTTTTTTACTAAAATTTCAGTTTAATTTTAAAACATGAAATATGAGCCATACTGGTCACATCATGTGTTAGTTTGACATGATAATAATTATAATACATCAAAATCAATTATGAATCACTATACTAAATTATAAAGAAAATTGAAGCATGTTTTCATTGTTTTGAGTGAGTGACAATCATTTAAAACTAAAATGTCCATTCTAAACCGATAAAAGACACTGTGAGTCATTCCAAGTAGACCGTGTATCATATTGAGGTGAAGACGATTCCTACACTTCATAAATGACTTATGTGTTATTTTAATATAGTATAAAAACAATATTAATGAGTTTTATTAGTTTTTATTATATCACTCATTTTTTTACTAAAATGTCATTTTAAACTGAAACCCACACCTTGAGTCATAAAAGTCACACCATGTGTCGACTTGTTGTGTGACTAGTTTCTACACATCAAAATTAATGTATGAATCAGTTTACTAAATTATCAAGACAATACAAGATCATTTTATCAACTTTAATAGAGTGAAACATGTTTTGATGTAAAATGTTAATTAAAAACTAATAAGAGACCCTTTGAGTCATATCAAGATCCCCAAGTATCATATTGAGGTGAAGATGATTCCAACATGTAAAAAATAACATATGGATTATTATCATAAAATATAAAAACAATATGAACAAATTCACTCCTTTTAGAGTATGTTATGAGTGTTTTGAACTAAAAAAAATTATAAACTAGAAAAATTCAGTAAGATTCATATCGAGCACACTGTGTCTTATATTGAGGTATTAATAATTGAGATGTGGATGCTTTAAATAAAATTTGATAAAATTCTCATGACAGATCGTTTGAGATGTTATACTTTTGATTCAACTATTGAAAAAACCCATGAGAGATTTATCCTTAGGATTCACATCACATTTCATAAAGTATGGGGTTTCATCTTCTATACAAAATGAACATGCTATACTTTTTTTATCCTATTTTAGATTTTGGGATTTCAAATATGTCATACCAAGATATTTTTGAAAAAAATAAATATGTATAGGATAAAATGATAATGAAATTAGCATAAAAATAGTAGATAAAATGATTATGAATTTAATTAAATTAGTAGTAATTCACCCTCGTATTGATGTTTTTATAAATCCCTTAGTAGATGCATCTTTATGATTCAATTCATATTTCAGGATGCACAGGGTTTCATATTCCATCAAAAAGGAACATGTTATAAATTCCATTCTTATTGTAGATAGTAGAAAGAAAAATATGACTTCAAAAAATATTTGTGAAAAAAACTAAATAAATATTATATAAAAATGATAATGAAATAAAATTCGAAATAGTAGATAAAATGATGAAAAAATTAACTAAATTAATAGGAATTAATATTTTCATTAGATTATTGAAATATCCCATGGTAGATTCATATTTAAAATTCAATTCGAGTTTTAGGAAGCTTGGGGTTTTCTCTTCCATCCAAATGGAAAATGTTCTCTCTTTTCTGGTTTTTCACAGATAATTGAATGAAAAATTTGACTTCTCATATGATATGTGATAAAACTAAATAAGAATTCGATAAAAATTATAATTAAATTAACTTAAAAATAATAGATAAAATGATGAAAAAATTAATGAAATAAAAATCAGGAATTCCCCTTTTAATTCAAATATTGAAAAATCCATTTGCAGATGCAATCTTACAATTCACTTCATGTTTTAGGCCATATGGGATTTGATCTTCCATCCAAAAGAAAAATGTTCTCTATTGTATATCTTGTTGCAAATATTTTAGAGAAAAATATGACATCCCTAATGATTTGTGAAAAAATAAATTAGTATTATATAAAAAAGATAAGTAAATTGATTTAAAAATAGTAGATAAAATGATGAAAAAATTAATCAAATAAGTAGTGGGAATTAACCTTTTCTTGGTATTTGAATACATTCATGACCGATTTCATTGATTTCATTATCTCTATTTTAGACTTAATGTCCAATCTCTCATGATCTTGAAAAACTTCTGACGATCCACCCAAACAAGAGAAAATCAATTCACCTATATACGAATATAAGTATTATGTTAGTAATACTATAAAGAAATAAATTTATCATAATCGTGAAATAATACATTAAAAATATAAATTTTAAACTAAAACCACACAATTTATGTCATACAAAGAACATTGAATATCAGATTGTAGTGGGGAAGATTCTTCCACATTAAAAATGACTTATAAACCAATTTTACTATAGTATCAAAAAAAATTCGAATGTGTTTGATCAGTTTTGAGCACGTCACAACAATTTTACACTAAAATGTAAACATTGAATAAAAAGATACTATTAGAGTCATACCAGTCACATCATGAATTGGAATATGGTGATTCTAATTCTTACACATACCAAATAAGTTATTTATTATTTTACTAATGTATCAAAACAATATGAATGTTTTTTCTAGGTTTTGAGTATTTGACATTCCTTTTTTAAAAAAATTTCATTTAAAACCAAAAACACACATTTTGTCATACTGATCACACCCTATGTTAGTTTTATATGAGATAGATTTATACACTTCAAAAATTACATATGAATTATTATCATAAATTTTTAATACAATTAGAGCATGTTTTTTTATAGGAGTGACACATTCCTTGATTTAAAATGTCAATTTTAAACTGATAAGAGACACTTTGATTCATAATAGGCACACCGTGTATTATAATTAATTGTGGTTGATTCCTATACATCCAAAATGACTTATGGACCACTTAAAAAAAGTATTAAAAAAATTTAAAATGCATTTTCTCGGTTTTGAATATGTCACTTTAATTTTTACAAAAATATAAATTTTAAATAAAAACCATATACATCTATTCATACATGGCATAAACTGGTGAAAAAATCAAATAAATATGTAATATATTCTCATATTTTCACGATTTCTATAAAAATTCTATCACCTGGTATGCTTCCCATTCATTTATAAACAAATCTATTTCCACTCCTATATATGAGGATTGATGACAATTCTAATAGTACTGCAAAAATATAAATAAATAGTGGAGTAATAAACTATTTAAATGAATTTGGAATTATATTAAAAAATAACTCTTTTGGGATGATATATATTTTTAATGTAATTCTCTATCTTTCATAAATTCCTTACATAATAACCTCAATATTTTATATTGGCCTGTTTTGGACACAACAAAATAATTTGATAAAAATAAGTTAATTGTTTTGATATATCATTGATTATTAAATCAAATTATATGTACCCTAATACTTATCCACTTGTAGAATTACATTAACTTCATGTATTCATGGAATGTTCTTATTATATGATTTTGATGATCTTTAAACACCTCTCATTCATAACTGAATTATCATTAAAACAGAATATAAAATATATAAATTAATGATTATTTGTAAAATGTTGTATGATGATTATTAACATTTGATAGACATCATCAGGTGTGGTTTCTTTTTTTAGTATTCATTCATTGAATATATAAAATGGATATTTTGAGTATCCATATTAACTAAAATGAGTAATTGATACAAATTAAAAAAAATTAAGTAATTAAATGAAAGGAAATATATTTGATATGATTAAACTGTAGAGTTTTACATCTGCATAATGGGTATTAAGAAGATTCTATTATCTACAAGTTTTCTTTCATACATTGTTTCTAGTATATCGTCTATAAATTTAATTTTCTTTGTTTCCCATTTTAATTCTAGTGTAGAAGTGATGCGAGGAAAAATGAGTCCATATTTCCATTCACAAGGTTATCCCTTTAAAAAATATTCATACATACCCATAAGAAAATATGAATATTACTTAGTCATAATTAACATAGCATATCATATATTGGATTGGTAAATATTTAAAACACACCTCATGTATATATGTATAATTGTTACTTCTATCCATTCAAACATGAAACATAATTGGGAAATGAATACCACTTTGAAGACATGTTTTTATAAAAGAAATATAGTTCATTTTATGAATATTCCAATAGCTTTCTCAATTGTATGAATATCCACATCACCAATTGGAATAGTTAGCATGTCCCTCATATTATGAGATACATTAATCCCCACTCTCACATGACATATAGGATGTTTTTTGTTGTCTAGAATATCTTCTTGGATATTGAACACAATAATTCTCACAACAAGGAGATGGGTGGGTGTTGATAAAATATAAATCCAAATCAATTTCACCAGATAGAGTATCAGTATAGGAAAAGTATCACTATTTTCATGAATCACATTTCCTTGAAATAGTTATGAGAATATTGATTACCTCATATAAGGAACC
This sequence comes from Viscum album, assembly GCA_963277665.1. NCBI lineage: Eukaryota > Viridiplantae > Streptophyta > Magnoliopsida > Santalales > Viscaceae > Viscum > Viscum album. Next base: position 2,004,979,265 of record OY728126.1, on the reverse strand, counting down.
TATCTCAGGGGAATGTCTCACCTCAATTCTAGTGGGTGGGGGGATCTTTATGTAGTGGATGTTCATGTGTTGTTACTTATCTTTGATTCCTTCCCATAAAATTTTCTAACAACTATAAAATCTAATTAATTTTTTTCAAGAGAACATAATAACGCCTAAAAATATTCCATTTTCTTATATTTATCCACCTATTAATTTAGGGTGACACACCATAACTGGCACATTTGGAACAACAATAATGTCATAGATGCATCAAGGACACTATTAATAGTTGTTCATCTAGTACTAATGATGACGATTTTTATGTCATGTTTAGACAAATATAATATAAAAATAAGTAATCATTGTTATGTAATATTTATTTAAATAAAAAAATTATTACCATATATTTCTTACACATGATTCCCACACTTGAGTGCTTTCATCAATTAGTATCCCTTAATTATTTATGTGTGCCTCCATCCATTGAACCTGACATGGGTTGAATGTGAATTTAGATTTCGATTCGTCAATCTACATATAAATAGAGGAATAAAATTATGCTGTCGTTTTATGTCACATAAAAATATTACAATTAATTTTTTAAAAGGTCCATTTTTTATGTGAAGCGTACACCCTCTCTAATTTGTGGCAGGGGTATATTGGTTTGGGTATATGTTTCTTATTTTATACACTTAGTTTTTGTTTCATAAATTAAAGATACATAATCAAAGTGATTAATTCATATATTTTCCATCAATGTATTACCTATCACAACATACCTGAAAGGATGTCACCTCATAATGACCAATTAACACATCCCATTCCTGTTAGTTTATTAGTTGTGCATACAAATTTGGTGGGTGTGGTTTTATTTTACCTTTAGCATCTCTATGATGAATATTCATAATAACCGTGAGAAATATTCTGTGAGATATTCCAATGAGAATTAATAAAAAAATTAATTCAGGTGTTATCTACTATAAATGAACTCGATAAGAAATAATGAAGAGTAATTAAATTTTTAATTATTATTATTATTAATTAAAATTAATAATGTATATCATAACATGTACCAGATTGAGGTTCAACTAATTATTACACATCCCAAATGTCTTTTGGTTGTTAAAAGAAAAATTTCCACTTTTGGTTTGCAGGATATAGAATATAAAATACGTATACTACCTATGATTGCATTATAAATTGTCCATATTTGTACCTTTCATTATTTAAAACCACTTTAATGAATCCAAATTCCAATATTTTATTTGAAATCAAGTTATAAACCTAGTTTAATTGAATAATTGGTGCATAAAATATTTTAAAATCTAACTCCCATATTTTTTTTGATGATTCCATAGTATGAAATATTTTCATAAAATATATTTATTTCCATGGTACTAGATACATTCATCTTTCCAACAATAAGTCTAACTCCACTAATTTTTTGTATGCTGTTTGTACCATGTATATTTGTGTAGAATGTATATCCATTAAATAAAAAACCATTATAATATAATATATGCACACTAGTTATCCATGAAAGTCATTCTAAAATTGAATCTAAATTTTTAGTTGACTCCTTAAAAATATTATCTTGAAACCATCCTATAAAATATTGATTATGTTTATTTGATATCCAATAATCAGACCCCGAGGGATTCTAATGCCCAATATTTTCTTTCTGGGTTTCAACATTTGGGGAAACCACTAAACTATTATGAAAAACATAATGGTGGTCCTACTCCTAATTTGTAATAGTGATTAGGACCAAATCTATTTCTGAAATTAATTCAACCATTAGTTGTCTGATGTGATGAGATTTTGGAAGAAAAATACATTCCACACTGGATAGTTAGTCATTATAGAATTTAAAAACTAACTAAAAAATATATCTCTATGCAATAGAACTTTATTCCTGGATTTGATTTTTGATATTCCCGTTCAAAATATTTATATATCATTCAATGTGGTACATCAATCAATATTGTATAGGACCACATAGTCTTACATATCTTACCAAGTGAACCATCATATCAAATAATTTCAGTGGGAAGAACATCTATAATTCAAATAATGTGACATAAATTTACTTTTACATTGTTAGAATTTCTTCTGGTTGTATAAATCTAATGTCTATATCTTCTAAAAAGAAATAGTTCTTAGTTAATTTATTATAGACATTATTGGAAAAAATGAAACATAAAGAGACATAAATTTGATCATGATGTAAAACATGATAGTCATTTGGTTTATTATTGTTTAACTTTAAACTATTCGTTGACACTATATTATTGATATTCGATGAATACCCTTCTAGAACTTGTACATCATTCAAGAAGTTTGAAAACTAATATCTCTAATTCCTAGAATGAGTTTAAGTAGTTAGTGGAAGAAAAGTACATTTTTCACCCTTCACTATCACCAACTCTTAATGTATTTCCATGTCAATCATGTACAACATAGCGTTAATTCCATAATTCATTTTTATGGGTGCTATTAGTAATGTTCCAATGACACTATCAAAAATAATTTTTTCAAAATACATGAAATAATGAAAATTTCTGGCATACAAAAAACTCAATTATGGTAATTAAAAAATATGATCTCGTTTTCTAACTAGTTTTTTAAAAATTTTCAAAAAATTATTTTCCAAATGTAATGCATGTATAATTTAAATTCTAAAGTAGTTGACATCCTCTTAGATGAGATTGTGATTTACATTCTTCTATACTCTAATTGAATGATATCATCTAAAATCGGTACATATGTCACTAAGATAGAAATATTTGATGTCCAAGAAACATGGTTTTTGTTGAATTACTCAACCTAATGGATTGTATACCTTGTTCACAAATGGAAGACCCTACAATTACATTAATTCAATATCCAAAATAATTTCTATTCATAGAAAAGTCATTTATCATTCTGTATAACATGCATCTCAATGTGAATTATTCATTTATGTCAGAATCATACAATGTAAGACCTGAATCCCATAATAATTTCAAATCTTCAAACAATGGATCCAAATAAACATAAATATAATTACCCAGTTATTTTAGTCATGATATAATCATAGATAACGTAATGTATCTTCATTTTATGCATAAACATGGTAGAAATTTTTAATTTTCAAACTGAAATGATGTTGTATTGTTAGTACATATTTTTAAACCAAAAGGATTCATGTCATCTGTAGGATGAACAAGATGATGATTTCTTACATCATTTCCAAATACAGGATACTCGTGATCAATTATACTCAATTGAGGATAGTCTGTTGGGTGAAAATGTTTCCAATCATTATTTTTGGTATCAACATTCGACACTAATTGTATTTTACTCTCCTTTTTTCATATAGGCACTAAAACCCTGGAATGATTACAAATTACCATTCAAATTTTCTAGGACCCGATTCATCATCCTTGTATCAAGAAAAACCACACATTGGGAAATTTTTAAGTGATTTGTGGTCCTTGGTAAATAGTATATAGGAATTTTTATAGACATGAATTCTTCTATAGATCATAGCCATTGAATTTAGAATTCATTTAACAACAATTTTTTGGAATGGAATCTCTTTATCTACTGAGATCGTATCATTCAAGATATAATGTTTCTGAGTAAACCTGGAATCACACCATCCATTTCTAGATTCTAAATTATATACCATCATTATGGCTAACAAAGTTATATATTTTGTAGAATTAGTATATAATTATGTCTTTGTAGAACTCTTAAACCTCTCAAATAATTTTGGACAATCAAAAAGTTCAACTTAAACTATCATCGTCATTTCCTCAATAAAATCTTCATCATTATTCAAACATGAAATAACACCTTTGGTATGGTCTCCATCATTCTCTACACTTGAAATCATATCAGATGTTCCATGAAATGCGGTCTTATCCAAGTCTCTATAAAATTCATTTTTCCCCATGTTTAATCCATAATTTATAACTTTTATCTATACCGTGATATGTCAAGTGTTTCATTAACTCATCTGGACAAATTATTCGTGAATAACAACACCATACATGCGAACAAATGATTTGGGATGGGACATATGCATGATATTTTGAAAACATGAATAACTCTTTCACACCATTCTCATACTCTTTTTTCATACGATTGGAATCTGTCAAATTTTCATTTATATCCATCCTATTTGATCCAGTAATACTAATATTTTACAAAATAAATAAAGCGTAAAAACCATTTTATAGAAAAATTCATTATTATGAGTAAAATTTTATTGTAAATTAAGAATATTAATGGTTATGAGTTTAAATCCACAAATTGATTTATTAATGGGTATGATTTTACTAACATGGGATATAATTAATATTTTCAATATTATATGTACCTAATATTTTATCTCTTGAACTAATTCAGGTCCCTAGAGAGACCACTCCCCTATTAGAACACAACATAGAGGCGATCACGAAATGGCCTTTAATACAAATATTAAAAACTATCAATTCATATCTATGATTGATAACTATTTTTATATAGAAATTAGAATTTCTTGGATTTGAAATTTTCCCTCTCAATGTTTGGCATAATATACTTTCCATATTTTGGTTTCCTGAAAAGAAGACAACATTAAAATATGATACACTAATAGTCATTAAATAAATACCCAATATAATGACATGTTTTTTAAAATAGATTGCAATTTTAATCCATGAGACTTGGGGGAAACATTGAAGTAAAAGGGAAGATTGAGGAAAAATAAGACCGCTTATGTGCATGATTTTCAAATGATTTGGGAAAATTAGAAACAAAAAATATTCTTGAGGGGGAGTAACAGATCTCAAGTGAACACATACATTGATTTTAATATATCATTATAATTTCAAGTCAATAAAATTAGATATGCTTTTAACTAAGGAAAATAGATTTTAAAAATCAAATATCAAAAAAATGTTTAAATAAATAAAAGATTTTAAATTTAATTTCTCTTCATCTTGATTCGATATGAAATTTAGAAAAATAATTGATATTATTGTAATTTATCTCCATATTGTTTGAAAAAAAATGAAAATAAAAGAAATGTTTTTTTGGAAATATGAAAAAAATAATCTCTATTAATAATATTGTTTTCCAATACTCTATTATTCCAAATAAAAAAAGTTTATAATTTTAATTTGTATCATGGATTATAAAATAAATAAATTTATTTTGTGAGAAAATATTTATATAATTTTAATTATATATATTTATGAATAAATTTATTTATATATAATTACATAAATATGTGTTCATAAATATATATTTTCCAAATAATTTTATAATTATATAATTATATTCATATTTTTTAATAAATTATATATATATATATATATATATATATTTCAAAATATATTTATAATTGTTTGTTGTTATTATTTTAAAATTACACTGACAAAATTATTTATATACACATAATCAAAATTATTTATATACATGTAACTATTTAAAATCAATATTATTTATATAGAAACAATCAACATTATATGTATACACATAATCAAAATTAATAATTTAGGGTAAATATATTTATTTATAAAATAATATGTTTAATTTATTAATTAAAAAAATATTAATTAAAGAAAATAGAAAATATTAATTCAAATATATTAATTCAAAAATATTAATTAAAAAATATTAATTAGAAAATATTAATTCAAAATAATAATAAATTCAAAATTATGAAATCAAAATTATTAATTAAAATATATACTAATTCAAAAATATTAATTGAAAATAATTATTTATAAAAAAAATTATAAATTTTTTATATAAATAATTAATTCAATATAATCAAAATTATGTATAATCAAAATTATCCATAATAAAAAAATTATAAATTATTTTTAATTATTTATGTAGAGGTAATCTATAGAATGAATATCTGAATCTCCCCAAAATAAAAAAAAGAAGGATCTTATAATCTTAACTCCACCAAATGGATAAAATCATGGACTATCCATCTCTAACATATGGCTGAACTGAAGAAATATTTGTTATACATCGAACAAGAATAAAGAATAAGAGACAAAATATTGGCTTCGGGAGAACCAAAATAGTTAGCGAACCAAAAACTAGGCCAAGATGGGATCTAGAACCTGTGATTTGGGAACTGAATAGTGGATTCAATATGGATCAATATCCACATAAAAACTCAAAGTAGATTCAAATTCCACATCTAGAATACCACAATCCACCATGAACTCAGTCGAAAAGGGTCAAAACTCGTGAGTCGGAGAGTAATGGAAACAAGGATACACATATAGATTCCCAAAATCATGAAATTAAAGACCCAAAACAAGGTTTGTTCATTTTGGTCCAAGTAATGATCTAATATAAGGTAGAGGTCAAAGGTGGTAAAGACCTAGATGGAATAATATCACAATTAAATAAGAGGAGAAATAATCACAACCCATATATCTCGAGAGGTTTGATTTATCGAGATTCTTGATGAAGAGTGGTGGTGATCATTTGGTTCTGTGAAGTCTTGAGGCATATGGGAGGATGAAACTATTATAGTTCAATTTAAAACATCATGTAATGGATTTATCAGAAATTTCAAAATGTGTTGGTAAAGGCACCTTTTATCAGCAGCAAAATAGTAAGTTCTCATAACACGTATATTTATCAGTGCTAAAAAACATTAATAAATACCCAATTTTTATAATATAAGGAATATAATTAAAATATTTAAATTTACATAATTTTAAATAAATATATGAAAAATAAAAAATATTTATATATAAATAAAATTATAAATAAATATATTTATTATTTAAATATAATAATTAATGTTCATTAATTTATTAAATATATATATTTCTTTATATTTATAATTAACAATAAATATACATGAAAATACATTTGAATAATTATCTATATATATATTAATATATTAATATATATAATTATTAATATAATAAATATATTCATTTTAATTTTATAATTATATATATTTATTTATTTATAATTATAATAATAAATAAATGTTTATATTTATAAATTTTTATGTAATTATATATATTTAAATAATTATATATAATTATATAATTATTTATATATATACTTGTTAATATAGAAATATAAATATTATTTAAATATATTTATTATAATTTTATGATTATTTAAAAACATAAATATATTTATAAATATAAACAAATAAATTTAAAAAAATTATATAATTATATATATTTATAGATAGCTTTTATCACTACATAACAACTTCTCCTTATATCATTCTATGGAGATCAATTTGATGATGGCTCCAAATCATCAAAATTGACCATTAGCGTAGATGATCAAACCCCTATTAATGTGGTAAGGCACAAGGAGCTCTTTGTTCTCTGCTACACACACAGTAGATTTGATTTGGTTAAGGACATCTCGAAAAGGAAGTAGAATAGTAACAATTTCTCTTGGTGTACTTAACCTAATGGTGGGGATGGAGTTTGGTTGGTGATGACATTTGAAGGCTGTGTTCTACTTTCAAGGTGTGCGAGATATATGAAAATATCATCAGTATGTAGGCATACAAATACAGGATTACCTCGGTAAGGTTTTGATCTAGGGTATCAGGATGATGGATTTTGGGCCTCTCGATGCAACGACCTCATAGGGTTTCTTCGATGAGATTAGAGTTCCAGTGACAGCTGCGGTCATCCTCCTCTATGGTTCCCTTCATGGATTTCCCCTCTGGAATTCAGTCACTCTCCCTCTCCACATCAACAATTGGTGGATTGTCGACGTGTTTGGGAACAAGGTCATGTAGGAAGGCATCAATTGGGTGTCATGCTTACAGGCGATGCTAGCGGATGGAATGAGAAAGAAGTCATTGGCCACCATCTCCTGACATCTTTCGGATTTGGGGTTCTACTACATGATATAATATTTTTAGGTGCTCTAGTGAGAAGATGAGGAATTTTGGATCCCCTTGGAAGAAGGTCGATGTCAGGGATGATGCATGGCGGTAATGGAAGAAGGTCATTCTAGATGGTTATGCCCCGAAGTGATTTCTCCCATATGGCCCTTGGTGAGTGGATCATGGCTTTGGGATTCTGGAATGTCATTGTTATTAGGATGAGGGATGACCTTGGGAAGAGAACGAGAGAAGACATTGAATGTGACCTTTGATATAAGATGGAAAACTACTGGTTTTTGTTGGTGGGAATTGATTTTGACATGGGACAGATGTGTGGTGCAGTGCTCAACCCAAATGATAGTAGCATGGATGTTTGACCGTATTTTAGGTGATTTTTATTCTCCCTTTAGACTCTTCACATAATTTTGGTTCCTTGGCCCTTTATTTTTGGGATGAATGTCTTTTCTATCCTTGGTCCAATTATTCTTTTATTTTTATGTGGGTTTTTGATTGTAATGAATAAGTGGTTCTACACACCATGGTGTGTGGGTATTCAAGTCAGGGATTTTTGGTGGTGTTTTTTTCACTATCCTATTTTGGTGTTCCTTTACGTGTTTCATGCCTGATGGTTCATGATTTCTTTTTTATTTTAATTAAAAAAATTACGTCCGAATTCATTCTGTAACTAAACATTTCTAATTATATATAATTATATATATTTTTATAATTATATATATATATACTAACATACATATATATATAAATATAAATTTCATTATATTTAAATATATATAAATATAAATATAATAAAAATATTTATTATTTAAATATATTATTTATAATGTTATAATTATTTAAATATATATATTTATATTTATAATAGCAAATAAATATATTTATAAATATTTTTTGTATAATTATAAATATAATTAAATAATTATATATATATATCAATCCAAGTTAGGGAGACCATGGGATAAAAACCCAATGCCTTAATAATTTTCTTATGAAAAAGAAAACTTATAACAATGGGATGTAAAAAGGTGCACACGTGCCATCAAAACAAAAAATTCATTACCTATCATCCAGCTTTCACATTCCACTATAAACATTCAAAGATAAGAATTAAGTCCTCTCACGACCTTAGAGGGTGACAGATCCTCCTCTATTTAGGGGTTATCCAAGGGACACTTCAATATTCATAGAATATAGTGGTATCTTCTTAAGCTGCAGATACCTCTTAATCATTCATAGTCCCTTCCATTTTATATGATCGTACATCCTTGTCAAGAGAAACTGATTTATCAATTTTCACAAGGAAAAATTCGAACGAGTGACTGTATTATTCACGTTCATTTCCTAATGTATCATGATTCCATGTGGAATGAGATTCAGTCAGTGGCCTCATTTGCACATCACCATTTCTGTTTTCCTCCTGAATATCAAAGTGCCCAACACCCTCTGCAAGCACCTATGTAGAGTCAACTATTCTAGAAACCTATTTTGAATGAGTAGGAAAACCCTCCAACTTACCCTAATTTCAATCCCATGATAAATATTATTCATACCCCTACTTTAAAATCACCTCAGTAGGCTATATGCATCCTTTCATTTCTGAAAAATATGTTCATTTATTTCGAACACTATATTTATCCAAACCATCCAAATATACTTGTTCAAACTCTAAATTATTAAAAAAATATAGCCTGGAATGAAATTACCCTTCTTTATCATAGAACCACCATTGTACAGTTTCTTGGCATTATAATTTCCTCCAAATGATGATCCCTATTGTGTAAGCACAGGCGAATTGAATTCCTTTTTAGGTTGGTCATCCTCTAAAGTTATAGTATGATCACATTATACACCACTGTCACATGACACAATAGTAGAAGGAGGGGAGGTAGAAAACCCCCTCAGAATCCAAAAAAACAAATCAATGGAAGGTGAGCCTCTAACATAATTTTGGATCATCTTGGGTTGAATTTGAATGGTGGATTTACCCTATATGTTAATAGCAATCAGATATATACCCCCCCCCCCCAAATTTCATTAGCCGAATCAAAACCATACTCTGAATCAGATGATAAATGACTCATTTGATAAGAGGCATGGGAGTTCTATCCTCCAAGAAGGACACAGATTATGGTTGTGCCCAGCAGTTGAGTTCTAATAATAACTTACCAATTTAGTAATCTATCAATTACACACATTACCTAATGGAAGCCCTTAACACGAGCCTCCAACATAGAACCTTTAAGAGATAAAAACATTTACATCAGATGGTGTTGAGAAGAAAAACATGATCTGTCTTAAGATTTAGGCCATCAAGAACATCATCAAATGATATAAAAGCTTTGACTTAAACATCCCCACAATCAAATACTATCCTATAGGAAGGAAATAATGAATTATTATTTTTGGATAGGGAACTAGTGTCATCATTACCCCCTTCAACATAAGCATCAACATTATTTCTCCCAGCCATAGGCATTTCATGCATGTCAATAGAATATTTCTTACCATTAATAATGGGAAATTTAATGTTACAATTTTCAATACGATGCCCATATATCTGGCATTTTGAACATCTCAACACCCTATAACAATTATCACTTACATGTCAAATTCACAAAAAATCAACATAAAAATCAGGGACATGCTCAACTTCAATTGAATTATGAAATTTAAATTCTGTAGTATCCAAATATAATGTTTTAATCAAATTCAAAAATAATATCAAACTTAACCAATATTGGGGAAATAATGGTCATACCATACCATCTCAGTCTCTTTATCAAATTTAATTGGTGTTCCAATATCTAAGGAAACATCACATAAAATACTTGGGTTCCAAAAGTACAAATTCAACCATTTTATCTAGATCCAACACTGTGCAATAGAATTCTTGGTGAGAAATAAATCATACCATAGATCCAAATCCTGAAGTCTAAGGACCCCAATTTTGTGATTAACAAAGGCACTGCTCCATGCCCTTGACATAATCTCTTGAGATTGTAAATTAAGGGGAAATAACCGATACCAATCAACACAATGTGCCAAACATTACATCCCTATACCGGGAGCAGAAAATTTCTCTGATCATCATGTTACCTCCCATAATTCTTCGATTTCGTAGTAATTCAAGCAATGATGGAGTGAAAATAGGATTTAATCTCCTCCTAGAAGAAATTTGGGTTTGATTCCACAAAATTTAAAGTAGAATTTTGTGAGATGTGGTTGTTATAATTTTTTTGAATCACCACGATGGTGAGGAAATTATCAATAACATGAATCCACACCCACCCACGCAACATTATCAATCATTGAAAAACCATGAATAACTAGATTTGTAGGTTACAAAGAGAGAGAAATATTATTACCTTTCAAATCCGAACCTACTTTTGAGGGAGGTCGAGATTGGTTATCCAAGTGAGAAGTGGCATGGATTTTCTTTAAGGTACCTACAAATATCTCTACTGAATTGAAGTAATCATCTGATAGGGGAATCATCGTTTGAGAAGGAACTAATCACCATGGATTTTGAAAAAGAGATTCTTGAACCATTTCATAACCATTAATGTATATTAATATATATAATTATAAATATAATAAATATATTTATTATTTCAATATATTTATTATTATTTTTAAATATTAAAATATATATTTAATTACATATAATTATAATTATAAATAAATAAATATTATATGTATTTATTGTCATTGGGGATTGGCTTATCAGTAAGTACCTTGTAATAAAACCTCAAGGATGGGGGTTCACAATCCATTAGTCCTAGGTTACTGGAACATCACTATAGATACATTATAATAAAACTATAGAAGTGGTGGAATCGTAGCACCATCCGTACTGTTGCGGTGGAAGGCACTGTAGAGGTGGTAGTACTATAGTAGGTACTGTAGCTGCCTGGGTAATATAATAGTATTATTCATCGAAGGGCGTTTGAGGCAAAATTTTGGGCATTTAGGTCCATACAAATGCTATAATGACTATTGGGCCTATGATCCATGTAATGGGTCTCCTCTACCCATAAAAAAGAGATTCATTCTTTTTTTTCAATAATAAAGGCTTCATCCCCATCTTTTATGAATATATTTATATACTTATATATATATAATAATATATTCCAACAAGCTTGTACCCGAGTGGTAAATGCTCTTACATGGAATCCAAAATAATTAGGATCAAATTTCAGGAAAGCACCCTTAGGGTATTTATGATGTGGCGATGATGTAGGGAAGACACATGCATCTAGTGATGCGGGCATGATGCAGGCAGGCGGTGACACATGTATGATGTAGGTTCGGGTGATGCAGACATGATGACCCAAGCATGATGAAACATTAGGCTTATGAGGCATGTTATGGGCTTCATAACCACTAAGACTATGGGCCATATACTAAATAAATAAGGCATTATGGGTGGGGTATTCCCTTGGGGGGATATGGTCTCCCTTTTCGACCTATGTGTGTGGTGTTTGTGTGGGAATTTAATTGTTCCCCCAAACACCTAATATATATAAAATTATATAAAATTATATTAATTTATAAATATATCTCATTATATATATAATAAATATATTTATTATTTAAATATATTAATTTTTATTTTATAATTATTGAAATATGTATTCATTTATTTTAATTATAATAATAAAAATATATATTTTTAAATATCTTTATATAATTATAAATATATTTATATAATTAAATATATTTATATAATTATATATATATAACAAATATATTTATGATTTAAATATATTCACTATAATTTTATAATTTTTTAAATATATATATTATTTTATTTATAATTATAATTATAAATTAATATAATTATAAATATTTGTATATAATTATAAATATTTTAATATAATAATATATATTTATATATAATTGTATAATTATATATATATATATATATATTAACATATAAGTATATATAACTATAAATATAATAAATATATTTATAATTTAAAAAACATGTACACATGCTATATATATCCCATGCACATGTGTATATATATACATAACCACATATACACACTCACACAAGATAATTCATACACATAGACATTGATATAAACATATAAGTACAAATCTCACACTTTAAGAATACATCATTTATATTTATATAATAGTTTGAATTATTAAAAACTATATATATATATTATACTAGGTGCTTGTGGGTACAGTTACATTCAAACACACACATATCACACATACAAACAACAATGAAAGGTAGGTCATTTCCCTCCAAGGGATAAATCACCCAACCTACAACATTATTACATTATATGTTTTTTTGAGCTGAATTCACAGTGGGAATGAATCCCGATACATGGGCCATAGGCCCACCATTAGATGGACCAAGGACCCTTGTGGCATTATTCCTATGTCACCACCTACATTTCTTGCCTTCGTCACAACCCCCTTCATGGCTTGAAGGTCCAATGCCCCGAATACCAATTCATGAATAATAATACTAGTGTTAGAGTACCCCATATGGATATGGAGTTTTGATGTGTGGTGAATCATTTTGTTAGGTATGGGTTTTTTCCATATCACCTTTTGTTTGAAAGAGCTTAAATTTCGTTCTTTGAGATATGGCTTTGTGAGTCTCAAACTAGGGGTCTTGCTCCTTCAAGAATGAGATCCATGGTTCAATTCATCCCTTGAAAAGAACACGAATGTTCAAAACTAGATTATAATTAAAGGGATTAAATGGTTTTTCTGGAATCCGCACATCCTATGGAATATTTCCGTGGATATGGGATCCCCAATTAGGTTTGATAAAGAATCTGAAGTTGTTAATATTATCATTATGCTATAATTTTAGTTGAGTTTTGAATTAATTTTAACATTAGTAGAGAATGTCTACTTGAATGCTCTAGAGTTTAAATTTTATTTTGGTATTGAGCATGAATATGTTCCAAAAGTTTTCTACAACTGCATTAAAATTGGCCATGTAAGAGAAAATTTTATAATGGGTTTGAGGGGTTCGAATTTACAGATGAATGAGAATCAGGTTGGGGATTATAGATCTAAGCTTCCCACTAATAATAATAATGCATTAGGGAATGTTTTTAAGAAAGATAGTGGTGTAAGGATTCGTAGGTATGGAAATATAAGTGGTGTTCTTGTTGTAGACAATTATGCAATTCATACTTTTTTTCTGATGTGGTTGTGTTGGGTTCTAAAAACCACATTGAATATAATGATCTTATTACAAATTTTGATTAATTTCACATGATATATAAGGGTGGTGTACTGAACTCCCTACAAGGTATGGAAGATTATCGGGCTTTTGATGGTCCATATGAACAATAGATGTGCTTGGAGCATGAGGAACTCTCGACTAAATGTTAGATACCATTTGTTAATGACCCAATGGGAAGGGATGGTTGTGATGACATAATAGATTTTTTTAGCTTGGATATTTTATCACCTCATAATGTGGATGTCTAGAAATTAGAATTTTATATATGCACACAAGAGGTTGTTGTTCCTCCTACTATTATAGGATCTCATACCTCTGATGGGGAACCTTCAATTAATGAAGATGTTGTTTAGGAGATGTCATATCAATTGTTAAAGTAGGGGAAGAGGGATTTGGCTATGCAAGGGTTTAAAGGTAATAAAAATATTAATGGATAAAGATGGATTCTAATTTGTTATCCCTCATAAATCTAAAACTTATGAGTCAAAATTGTAGACTTTATAGTTTGTAACTTCCTCAATTCAAATGATGGTTGGAAATAGAATGAGTAATGAAAATATTGAAATTATGGAGTGGGGTTCCCCACCTCATTATACTAATTTGTTGAAAAATTCATATGTCGCTTTTGGAAGGGCCTTACATGAGGAATTAATTACTATATGGAAAAAATCACGAATTATACCACCACGAAATTTGAATGTTAAAATACCCATTACTGACATCAGTAAGGAGGGAAAAAATGGTATTTCTCATGACATGAATCTACCTTTTCTATGATAGAGCCAAATTCATTTGGTTTCAATAATAATTTAGAAGTAAAGATATTATTATCAATTTAATTTTTGGATGGACTTTGAGAAAGTAAATAGATGGATTTTTTGGAATTTATCTTTAAAATTAAGGATCTTCTCCACTCTAGGGGTTTCATCCGAGTCATCATCAGAAGAAGATTTTGAACTACCAAAGATGGTTAAGATATTAATGAGAGTTATACATCTAATGAGAAGGGGGAGATACCCTACAAATTTGGGTTCTAGAAAAAATTAAAGGTGATTTCTATTTTATAGACTTCTCCTTTTATACAGGCATTTATGTCTTGTTTGGCTTTCATATTTTGTCCCCTATATGATTTTATTTTATTAATATCCTTTGGGTACATCATTTTCATACCTTTTGATGAACCATTTGAGAATATAAATAAACTATTATTATTTTTGACTAATATAAATTTGATAATTTATTATATATAAAATTATGACTATATGATTCATTTTTATCAAAAGTGATATAAATTATATTTATATATAATTTTTACTTTTATATAATTATTTTAATATAAATATTATTTAAAAATAAATAAATATTTATAAAAAAATGAAATTACTTACTATGACCTTTTGTAGTGCTAGAAAAAAGTGCTGGTAAAGGTGACACTTTTATATGTGCTAGAAAAAGTGTAGATAAAGGGTACCATTTTATCAACATTTTAACACTGATAAATGGTAAATTTAATATTGATTTTTTTGAGAGATGAAGGAATTTCCCCCATTATCAATGATTTTTGTCTAGTTCTATTAATGTATAGCCTTGTATAATGTGAGATTTGTGGTAATGAGTATTAAAAAATACTGTATTTTAATAGAAATTTTCATTTTCATTTAAATTATTTAAAAGGTTTTGTTCTATTTTAATGGGTATTGAAGTAAAATAAGTACAATTATATATCAATTAATTCAATTTAGTTATTTGTAATAATTTTCATATTAAATTTTCTTATAAAAATATTGTCAAATTTGGAACATTTCCCTTTTAAAAACCCTCTTTCCCATTGTGTCTGTAAGCTTAATTTTAAATTAAAATCTGCCACATATATGAATGGAATTAAAAAAATTGATTCAATATTTTTAATGACCATAATATATATTTTATAAAATGGAAAACATAATTTTTTACCAAAATGAATAATGAAATCATTCGAAATTATTTATCACAGTTAAGGTAAAAATGGATTTATAAGGGGTTAAACTAAATCTATAAGGGTGAAAATGATCTAATAACATGTAAAAAATATATTCTATGGACATATGTCATCCATAGACCTTATATTATAGATACACTTTCATTATGGGAGTCTTTTGATATTAAATAAATGTTGGTGAAATTCATTGTTTTAAAAAATTACAAGTGTGGCACTCACCTTACTTATAAAAGGACATCCCATGTCCTCTCTAATTAACACCTTAAAACATATTTGGGTAAGAAAATAAATACCCAAATAAATTCAATATTTACATAATCTCATCATAGAATCCTTTCTTTGGGCATAAATACAACGTAGGAAGGCTTTGGTTCAATCCCAAGGAGGATAATTATAGAAGAAGTAATGATATTCAATAAGCACTTTTATTTTATTTCTTCGTACACCTCCTTAAATCTTATAAAAACATGATGATACAAAAAAATAAATATATTCCATATAATTAGGTGTTTTTAAAATACATTCATGACCTAAAATTATCCCCAATTCCATCAAATGGATTAGGAAAACATTATTCGTGTGTACGAAATAAACCCCACCATGAACCGATGTCATTCATTTTTCCATTACCATATCTCATATTTTGGTATGACTATGGATAAAAATTATATAAAATAATTATATCTATTAATTATTTATATCATATATATGCTTTTACATCCCATTTCGTAGTGGATACAATAATATCGCTTATTTGTTCAACAGACTACAGCCTAGTGAAGTGATGTGGTTCATTTTTCACAAATACATTACATGGAATGTAGTAATGGTAATTTTAATGAATTTATATGATATAAATAAAATAATTTTGATATTAATGAAAAATTTATCATTATCAAAATATAAAATTTCATTTCATTTTTTATATAAGGAAAAATGATAACATCGTTCATGTACATGTGTACAGCCACCTTTAAGAAAAAGTAGGACTCTCTTTTCATGATCAAAAAACATGAATAATATATATATATATGTATATTTAAATAAAAAATGCGGTATATATGATATTATTATCCTTATGGAAATATAAAATATTGCATTCCTCCTTTCAATAATGATCAGTGAAAATGGAAATTTTACTCATATGATTATATGACCTACCGTCTCCATTATTGTAACAAACTTCATTTCTAAAAATTAGATGTCATGATAAGTATTTAAATTATAATAGATGTTTATATAAGATAATAATTTCATTAATATTATAATATATGTTATGAAAATCTAAAATATTCACAAGAACTAGAACTTTCATGACAAATAACAATGAGGAAAACTAGGCAATTAACACCCAAAACAATGAAAATAATAAACTATTATAGAAGAACGAGTAATAAGATGTTATAAAAGGATAATAAATGATATTATAAATAATAATATGATTCACGTACAATTTATTAACTTATTTAACACCACTATAATAGAATTAAAATTATGATCAACTAAATGAAACTTTGAGGAAAGGGACTTCATCCCAATTTCCCTTCATTGAGTCGTATTGTAATATTATGAATCTAATTTCTTTTATATGGTGTATATACTACCCATTTACATGTAATATCATGATTTATTCATAATTAACTGGTCATTAATTTTCAATTTTAATTATTTCATCCAATTGGATTTTAAAATTAAAATTAACATCTGGTAAAATTTATTATAAAGACCTGACCCCAGATACCCTGAGTCAATGCATTATTACATAACATTGGTATGATCAAAAGAGATCTTGTCCCAAAAGACTGACCAGTTTTGTATCCTTGTAAGTACTAGATACATTCAGAAGTTTTAAATTACATTATTAAATGATAAAGAAACATTGTGTCTCCTTTTCACACACTCATACCCCTTAGCCCATCCCTTCAGATCAGTCATAATATACATATTTGCATCATAGAAAAAATAAAACATAAGAAAGGGGTGATCTCAGATACTCAGAAAGGATTTCTATATAGTAGAAAAAATCATAAATAAGTTTAAAAATTTAATGCAATTTAGAAGCTTAAAAGACAATCCTTTTAAAAATTAACTTTAGTATAATATGGCTAATATAAATCAAATAATTCCATTTACTTTTTCACATAGATATCATACTATTCGTATAATCACATGTAATATATATAGCTAATCTCATAATTATGGAATGCATAATGCCGGAGACCATAACAACATAATAAAGATCTCGTGCCAAGACTATAAATAAAAATATTGTCAAGGCCTAGTTCTAAGACACTAGTTTGTTTTATGAGACCTAATGATGAATCGAGGGGATATAACATGCCCCTCAAATCACTTACTATGTCCAATGCATTCCTTATATGAAAAGGTTGAAATATAACATAAACAGTTGTATTAAACTAACATATGAATTGTTAATACTTTAACCACATACCACAAATGACATAAAATTAGCACATCCATAGTCAAACATGTCATAAAACTATAAATACAATATGGAATATTATATCATAATAAATCAACTTCAATTAAACATAAATCCAACAATAGATGTTTACATTGATGAAATCAATACAAAAACTATTTGAGAAAAATCTATCTTTCTACATTGAAATCATTTAATTTTTCATAATTATAAATGAAACATTTGTTTTTTAAAAATTAATATAAAATTTTAAGCTAATATTAATAGGTTTTATAACTATAGAAATTATCCTTACTCACCGTATAAGTTAAAAAAACATTCCTTAATTTTTCGAGAAGGTCATAATATACGTTTTTTGGAAAATGATGGAAATATTCCTTTCAATTTTTTTTTATAAAAATCCATACAAGGGTATAAATTAATTTAACCCATAGTCTAGGAAATATTAAAAATGTTTTGAAATACATTTATATGAAACACAGATGTGGATGATAAAGAAGTCTCAGTAGATACTTATGTATAAACAACCTCGGATAATAAAGACATTGTGAAATCAACCCTTAATTTATAATTTTCCTTAGTTGAGGGTATGTTAACCACTTTTATAATGGTTAAATAATTGTTATTAAATTATAAATGAACCAAATACATAAATATTTTATCATATATGATCCTCTAATACTTCTTTTTTAATATTATTACAATATTATCATTGTTTCAGGTATTAACTGATTCGTTTTCCTTTATATGTTTTGTTATGCAAGTAACGTTTGGTAGGGATAAGATGTATTTGATTAATATCCTGAAATATATTATGTTGTTAAAAATTATTTTTAATCCTCAAATGAAAATTATTCTTGAATGGTTACGATGGGAAACAAAATCTCCCCGCGTCTTGGAGACGGTAATTCGTATGTACGCACGAGCGACAATATCATTCTATTGATGATAAAATAATTTTTCATTGGATGGTATATTATATATAAAAAATAATTAACATGTTTCATTTATTATTTACCTCAATTATACTCAATATTAAACCAATCTAAAAAATGAAGTGTTGAACAACAAACAACACCTCGACATGGAGACGGTAAGCTGTACGTTTTCACGTGTGGGGACTATGTCATTAATTGGATAGAATGAATAATGAATATGGTTTTACCATATTAATAAAAACATATCAATATTTATAAGGTATTGAAGTTATTATTTTGTATGTAAACAAAAAATAAAGATGATGTAGAAGAAAAAAAGAACATTGAAATAGGTGATGAAATAATTACCTCTTCTTCGGGTGATTCCTTTTGATTTTAAAAAAAGGGAAGATTATGTTAGATTTTTGATCCATGTAACACCTCTAGGGTGATGTGATGGTAGTTTGGAGGTGATTTGACCAGGGGTTGGCTGTGAAAAATGGCTTTGGAGGTGTGATTTTGAGAGATGGGTAAGTACCCTTTTATAAGGGAGGTGAGGGGCACTTTAGGATGATCTTGAAATATTAATTTATTATAAATTAATTTTATTTTTGTAGTAGCAGAAAATTGATTTATTTCTATGATAAGTAAGATACGGATTGAAATATTCTCATCTAATAGGTTTTAGACAAGTTTAGGTCACCATAATAATCTTATATTTTAGATTTAACTCTTAATTAAATAGTTTAGATTAAACCTTGTCTTTTTGTTTTTTATACTGTATGGTTAATATAATTACTATAAAATTACAAGAGAACCAAAAATGGTTAATTAAATGAAATATATAACATTATCTATGTCTTTTGGAAGAATCTTAGATTTTTAAGAATATTATATCATTTAATAAAATAGTATTTTTTTTAAAACTCATTTATGTAAATTTTGACACTATTTAGTATTTGGTTTTTGTTAAAGTCCTCACAACATTATTACTTAAAAGAAATAAATTTAATAAACCATAAAATTTCATATTCACTTATAATATTTTCAAATCGCATAAAAAGTTACAATTTAATTTTTTTAAAAAATTTATAATATCATTTATTTTAATCATTCATTAATAAGGTAATTATTGTATCATCATTGTGTCATTAATAAATTTTATTATTTATTAGCTAAAAATTATAAATAAAATACCAAGATTTAGGAAATATTTTTAGATTTCTAATGAATATTTATAGTCGAATTTATATTTGGTATAACCATATATTAAAAATGGTTTCGTTATTAAAATTTTTATTTAACATTTTTAACTCTTCTCTAAATAAAAAATAATAAATGTCCTAATATAACCAAAATAGGTAAAAAAGATATTAATTTTGTCCTAAGGTTGATTTTGGTCGAATAACACTTACATAATAGAATTAGGATATGTTTTGGGGTAATTATAATGTTATTTTTACCATTAATTACCCCATTTACTTATAACCACGGTAAATAAAATTCAAAAGTTACAATTCACCAAAAATTATTTTCATCCTATTGAACCATATTTTACTTACTAATTACAACCATGTTTATCGGATTTTTGAAATTCAATTCACAGAAGTGGGTAAAATTACATTTTCTCCAAAATTGTAGTTTTTCGTAAAGGGTAGGTAAAATACGTTAAAAAGTTCTACAAAATTTTATATATCCAATATTATTATAAAATGACTCTAATGAATTAAATTGGACTAGTATAATTATTATCTATCTATTTTGACTTTAATATAAATTTTAATTTAAAATCAATTATTTAAATGAAAAGTTGTTTTTAAACAACAATGTAGTGTTTTTTACAATTAATCAAAAATTGAATGTTTTCAGAAAAATACCAAAAATTCACCATAAGATAATTTTGATACTCCGAATCAAAATCGAATGTCCATTTTGAAAAATAAAATTAATTAATTTTCAAAAATTGGGTATTACTATTCATAACTACTTTTTAAATGGCTAGTTTGATTGGTCGTGGTCTGCTAAAACTCAGAGCTGCATACAACGAAAGATATTTTATTATTCAAAGAGGAGAATATCGTGTAATCTTGGGGTGTTAAAATTATTGTGAAATATCACTTTATTTTGTGGTGGTTGAATTTCTCTTGAAAATATCACTTTCTTATGATAAATTTTCATTATAAATTAAATTTATTTTAATTATAAATTTTGATTTTGATGGATATAATTATTATCTAAATCATATACCAATTTTACAAATGATTTTTAAATTGGAAGTTATCTGATTAATTGGGAAAATATGTATAAATTTTTACCCTTTATTCAATACGGATACATTATTATTAATCATATTTTTTATAAATTGAAATAAATATTTGATATATTAATAATTATTTGGACACAAAAGACATGGGTGGGACCCTATTATAGATATCATATTGATGCATTAGTAGTATAATGAGACAAATTAGTTGTCCAAATCAGATGGGTATTTTACATAGTAATTTTGAACTTTCTTGAAGATAGATCATGAATGTAAATATATCTTATGCTTGGGAAATTTGACATCCCATAATTAACAATTTACTTCATTAAAAATATAGTTATTTTTATCCATGAGATTTTTCCTATGATATTATCTGTTGATGAATTTCATTCTCAGTGTGTTGATTAAATAGAATGTTTTTTCAGTTATTTAAATTTCTATATTGATTATAACTTATCTGGTTATAATAATTTTGTTATTGATTAAATTTAATATTTTTCCAAATATTTACCATTAGATATTTATTATTATAGTAAAATTATTTATATGGAACGTGTTTTTAGTAATTTAACTTTCCATAATAATTTTTATCATTGATCCATGATAGCTTCTACTATACTTACCCCTTATTAAGAATTTGATTCCACCTTTATTTTGTTCCCATTTCTTGTATTCTTTAAACATTACTATGCATAAAATTTTCTAATATTATAGTGGTAATAAAGTTATTCTTGAAAGAAATTATGATATAATTTGTGTATTCGAATTTAATATGGGAATCATATATGTATCTTTTTTACCAAGGCAACTAAACTATTTTCTCCTTTGGAATTTGATTACTTATATATTATGCTATTGTATTAAAGCATATTCTAGATCTAGCCTAATATGGTATGGGTTTCTACAGTTGGTATCAGATGAATTTTTATAGAAACCCATCATAGATTAAGGGATATAACCCCATGATATACTATAAGGATAAGTGTATAAGAACATTATAAAGCTTTGTAATGACATATATTATTTGGTTTATCCTTGAAATACATCCCTTTTTAGATACTATAAGTATTCATGGTTTTGACACATATTTACCTAGGGTTAATAACTCTAAAAAGGGAGCATTAGGATAACCCGATCACCACCTACGTCATGATAACGGGCCTTACTATGCATCTAGTTTGACACTCCTAGGAGATATTCTTAGGACAATTCATAATTTATTTAAACAAAATTATAAATGATTTTAATATGTGATGATAATTAATGGACTAGGTTAAACCGATAGTGTCCTAAAATAAAAAAGTGGTTTTGTGATTTAAACTTCATATAAATGATTATATGGTAATCCCACTATAATTATTGTTCCTCACACTATATTTTTTTAAATTCCTATAACCTAATAGAATCATAGTAATATTGAATATAAAGGATAATTTTATGATTATGAAAAAATGGTATGATTAAGGGAGTGAAATATATTGTGATTATGAATAATTTTTTTTCCTAAAATATGATTATCCACATATACATAAACCAACTAATAGAGTCACTAAAGAGAAGAAGGCTAGATTTTTCCAAGAGTTTGAGTGATAGAGACCATGAAGTAAATAAGTATCGATTTCTACCATTTAATGAATGGGTAAGGTCACACCCATGAAAGTGTCTCAATAAAATAGGAAAATTATTTATGTGTGGAAAGGAAGGTTATAAAGAAGATAACTTCTGATGAAAAATAAAGAGTAAAATGGATGGTAATATGTTCCATCCTATGGTTCCATATGTAGTATTTTTCCTTAAATGTGATGAATCTGGGAATTATCTGAGTCGATACCATCTTCTAAATAATAAACCATAGACCAAGGAACAAACTATGTGAAAATAAAATATATAAAATTAATATGTATTTTGATTCCAGAATTAAATTTTATAATTAATTTAACAATCGTATTTTGGTATAGTAATCATGCAATATTTAAGGATTCTATTAAATTTAATAATAATATATGTCGTTATTAACATAATAGTTATGGAATTTATCATGGGTTTATGAGTTTATGTTTAATCATAAGTTCATGTTTTTTAAAACATCTTTTTAAAATTTTTCCTGTAGGAATATAACTTCATTAAGGATATTTTTGGAAAAATTTTATTTTAATACAACTCGTTGTTTTAGTATAGGATTTAGTGATTTTTTTGGAGGAATAATTCCTTTAAATTTTATAAACATAACATTTGAGGTATTGATAAATATTAAATATAATTTGATCATTAATGAAATTTTAATAGTAAACAAATAATATTATTAGATATTCTACAGAAATAACTGTAATTAAGAGCTTAGTTAAAAGGGTTTTAATGATTAATTTTATTTCAATAATGTTCATCATATTTTTAGGATTTTTTTTGGAATTATATTAATATAGTTTATAATATGGACAACCGACAAGCGGGGTGACAACCCATCACATACGGAAAAACCATGGGGTTTGAACACATGACCGATGTATGATAAGGATTCAGATACTTCCACTGGTATACATGATGTCTTGGTTATTATGTCATTATTTTTAGTTAAATGATTTGAAAAATGAATATTAATGTTTAAATTGTGGTGTTAGTTTTGTGGTTTAGAGAATATTTTATTATATTGGATAAATTTTTCTAACGACAATGGTTCTTGAAAATTTAAAGAGACAAAGAAAAATAATTTTCAATCATTTATGGATATTATAATCCATTAAAAGAGAATTTTATTTCTTTAGTCATAAAAAAATTATTTTTTGGAAATTCATTTCATAGTGTAAGTGATGAATAGTAAATTGAGCGAAGAACTACCAAAGGATGAAAATATTCTTATGAAATAGAAACAAATTAAGTATGTATATTTCATTATATTCTTAAAAAAATAAAATAATTCCTTAACTTTATGAAACATATATTGAAAAAAGTGTTATCTTATTAAATTGGTTTTTTAAAATCATAATGTCTTTTAAATCATTACATATTTATTGTTTTGAGGATATTAACATTTAATTTACCATTATCTTACTTATGATCAGTGACCTAAATCACTCTCTATAGTTATTTACAATTTTCTTTGATGCTAATACATTCAGTTTCCACCAATTTTATCAAAATTAGAATCCTATTTATGAGATATTCCATATGAACGTTCTTACATACTTTTCTCTCTTATTAATAGTGTAACATCCCAAGTAAGTAATGAAAAATAGATATTTTTATCTATGTCTATTAATGAATTATATAGTGTTTTAGAGGCTTGAATGGAGAATAAATCCAATCTTAAGCATGGAATACACTAATATTTTTAAAAGAATGTTTTACTGAATTTTGATGGAAAACCATATTTTAAATCTATATTTTGACAATTTTATAAGCACTATATGTCAAAATAAAATTATTCTTTATTATTGGGATATCAAAATTTACTTTGGGTAAATTTTTGGTATTTTTCTGACAATGTTTATTTTTTAATGAATAGTGAAAAAATACTGCATTTTACATCAAAACTGTTTTTTAATCTAATTAATTTATATGATTAGATTATCTTTTGAATTGGTTTTAAAGTGAAATTAGAATATATTTTTACCATTTAATCCAATATTGGTCTTTGAAATTAATTTCACTTTGAAATTGGAAGTAAACTAGTGTCAATCTTTTGATACTTATTGTTTCATAAAAAAATGCTATTTGCTCTGACAGCGGGAATTAATTATTAAATTAATTAATGAAACTTATATGTTTTGAATTTTGTAAAATAGACATAATTTTTTAATTCGGAATATAAAATATATCTTAGGGTGATGTTTTGGTTTTTTTCTGGAAAACTTCAATTTTTGATCAATAGCAAAACCACTAAGTGGTACTTATAAAAACCGATTTTCCGTTTAAATGAAATTTTACCACCTATGTGTTTTGAATTTCAAAAATCCAACATACATGGTTGTCATTAAGAAGTAATATGTGTTTCAATGGGATTAAAATAATTTTTTGGGGAATAGTAACTGTTATGATTTTAATCACGATTAGAGGTAATTAGTGTAGTTTAAGGTAAAAATAATGTTTTAAAAATATGAGATGAGCCTGACACATGTCCTACCCTCATTAGATGTGTCATGGCCGACCAATAAAATCCATGTCTCAACTTGGGGACCCCATGGAGCCACTTTGGTTGGGAAATGACATAAATAACTTTTTAGTTAATGTTAAAGTAAAAATGACACAAACATGATATGTTTTACTAAAACAAATTTGACATGGGGTTATACAAGTCAGATTTTTGACTATAAATATTAATTAGAAATATAAAAAGATTTCCTACATCATGATATTTTTTTATAATTTTTAGACATTAAATATATTAAATTATTTATGACATCATGATGATGCAATGATTACCTCATTAATAAAAGATTTAAATAAAATGAAAAAGATAATGTAAAATATATGACCTACACATGTCGAAAACCTATTGGATGTGTATATTTAGAACCCTTATCACATTTTGCTCGAATTATATCAATGTGGGACCTCTTAAATCCGAATATCATTTTAAAATAAAGTAACATTTCTTTACATTCCAAGAGTACCCCTCCTCTCCTCTTATAAAAAGCCCCCACCTCTACCTCCTTACCCACACTTCCAAAGACTTTGTCACAACCAAACCCTGGCCATTTTGTCTCTACACATCCCTATATTACTCCTTGAAGCCTCACTTTGGGCAGAAGTCTTCCCAAGGAAGCCTTTTATCTCAAACCAAAGGGAGTTACCCGATTTTAAGGTAATGTCTTCACTTGAGTCATTTTATTTTATTTTGCTTCTCCAACCCCCTAAATTCTTTTTATTAATTTCATTTGTAAAAACTCCAGTATCTTTAATATAATAGGATTTTGTTATAAGAAGTATTAAATCTACACTTACACACACCTATATCTAATGGTTAAAGAACATATTGTTACTGTGGATAGAGAATTTCTGCCTCCCGAAACGATGATTGTTCAACATTCTTTTAACACCTTCAAAGGTGGACATTAAGATGACACTATATTTATATATGATATATAATATGTTTATTTTTTCCTGAAGATTCTGTATTTTTCATTTTGTGCATACCTTTATGGTTTACATTATGGGTAAACGTGATATCTTCATTTAAGGAAGTGCGGACTACCGCCCCCTCAAAGGGATTTGATTCATTAATTCCATATATGGGTCGTATAAAGGATGTAATTAATGATTTTATATATGATATTATACTGGGATTATAATATACCATTATATCATTATGATTCCATTCTATAAAATATGAAACAGAAATGAAAGCAGCGTTCATGCGTACGTACGGATTACCGTCTCCATGAACGGTGCATTTCATTTCTTACCTCTAAACATTATGTAATATTGTAAATGCATTTATATACTAGATATATATGATATCTAAATCATGAGTATAACTTTTTATAATATTGATACATGAACAACTTGTAATTATGAATAGCATATTTTTGACTCAAGTACCAATGATCATTAAAATGACCGTTAATAACTTAAATAATTACATAGTGTTCATGACATGGTAATAAGTGATACAAAAGGAATAATGAACTTGAAAAAGGTTCTTAAGCAAGTATAAATTATCTCAAGTTTATTATTCAGGGGGTTATAGAACGATCGAGTCAAGTCGGACCCGAGGTATGGGACTTCGTCTCAATCTCCTTTCATTGAGGCATATTTTGTTTTATACACAACCTTCTTTTATACGGTGTATAAAACCCTTTGACTTTTACGTTTACTAAAAAGGAATATTTTTTATACTAAGCGTTTACTAAATGACAAAAGGGAATGTTTTTGTCGTATGTATGCAAGACAATGACTTCTCTGCCGTTGTGACCATTATTTGAGTTTCAGCTTCCTCTACAAGACATAACGTTTTTTAATGAAAAATAAATACCTTGTTTTACTTTTATTTTATTTTGGTATTGAAAATGGTTTTAATAAAGTTTTTATTATATCAATGTTTTTTATTGATATCTTGTGATTGAAATGAGGAAATGTTATGTTTCCTTTATGTATGTTTTATGTGATACGATTATGTTATGGTTCTTGGGAATTGTTATGAAGACGGGTGGTTACATGATAAACTAAGGGCGGGTGATCCCGATATAGCCCTCCAATGCATTTTGTAATGTGAAGGGGTGAAAAGTTAAGGTTTCTCCGAAGATAATTAGGAAATATACTATGATGGGAATTCCAAACGTAACCAAGAGAGTTACTCCCTACATAAGAATGTTATGAATGCCTCAATTACCTTTATGTCTTATGATTTCTAAGATTTATTCCTGATTTGATGAGGTATCTTAAAGTGCTTATGTTTTATGGGTAAAGAACGATTTCATTCTTATGTGTATATGTACCCATGTTACCTTTCCATATTTTTATATCCCTTACTGAGCTTTTTATACTCATCCCAAGTTTTTGAAATGTTTTTCACAGGTCAAGGGAAATGTACATGATATGATGATAGTGTTAAGGAAGTGTCAAGAAAGAATCCATGTTTTATTTTAAATATGTTTCCACTGATGGGAAAAATGAGTACTATCTTTTATGTAACCACTTTGTTTAAATGTGGAATGTAATGCAAGTTTTATGTTCTAATTCACTAAAACTCTAATCCTGAAAAGATCCTCAAGGTGTAATCTTGTAATAACTAAAGATTAAGTATGGTTTAAGGCTGGGGCCTTATATTTGGTATTAGAGGTCGGTTTCGATAACTTTATGAGTTATAATTATATTAAATGATTATCCAAAAATATTTTTTTATGGTCAAATTGAAATGATATAGCATTTGAAGATTACCATGTTGCTTCATCTAAGACGTGTTTGTTCAGAATGGTTTTCCGTAGAGGAAACCGGGAAGTAGTGCTAGGAAGGCATACAGAAGGAAATAACCTTCTGAATCAGCATCCTGAGATAGTCGGAATTGGAACTGAACAGTTTGTTGCAGTGATGGCACAGTTGACTCAAGTGATAAATGGAGGTGGTATCCATGCACGAGATCAGCCAGATCAACCACAGAGGAACATGTCATTGGTGGAACTTTTCAAGAGGCAACATCCCCCATCATTCAGAGGATCATCTTACCCTGTGCTAGCTGAAGGGTGGATTAAAGCACTGGAGAAGATTTTTGATGTCATAGGGTGTTCGGACAATCAATAGGTTAGTCTTGCTATTTACCGTTTGGAGGGTGAAGCAGATCAGTGGTGGTCGATGGTTAAAAATATCAGGGATGCTGATTATATTGATGCTCTCGACTGGGATGAATTTAAAGGTATGTTTCTTGAGAAGTATTTTCATAAGGTTGTTCGACTTAGTATGTAAAATCAATTCTTGGAATTGAGGTAAGAGGAAGACTCAGTGGCTGCCTATGAAGAAAGGTTCACTCGATTGGCAAGGTATGCACCAAATTTTATCCGAGAACATGATAGTAATATCAATAATTTTTACTCAGGGTTATAGCCAAAATATCGAAGGGGTTTAGCTTCTCGTGAGTTCAAAATTTATGAAAAGCTTGTTCGATGTACTGAGAAGGTGGAAATGGAGTTTTCCGATGATCAAGTGTTCTATAATAACCAGCAGAAGAAGAGACCGAGGTGGCAGGAGAAAGGAAAGAATTCTTCAAAAAGGTCTGACGATAAGAAAACTAAGTTTCATGTTTGTGATAAATGTGGTAGAAGGCATTCTAGGGAATGCATTCTGAATTCTGGAAAGTGCTACCGATGTGGTAAGATGGGACATAAGGCTCGTGATTGCACTAAAAAAGATCAAGGTGATGGTAAGACAAAAAAATTTATTTACAGTTAGTGAAATGTTTTAAGTGCAATGAGATGGGCCACTATGAAAACGTGTTTCCGACAAAGAGCTTGAGTGATGGGAAGCAGTTAGACTACAAGCAGAAAGGGGTGGTGAAATCCTTTGCAACTACTTCAGCAGATGTCGGGCCATCAAATGAAGTTGTATCAGGTACTTTGTTTTTTCAGATTATGCCAGTGTGTTGTTTGATTCAGGGTCTACACATTCTTTCATCTTTGAAACCTTTTCTAGTAAATTGGAAATACCTTCTCAAGAAATTACTCTTGAACTTGTGGTAAAAACACCTGGGGAAAATGTTGAGGCAAAAAGAATTTATAAGAATCTTCCTATCCTTATCTGTGGAAAAAACCTACTTACGAACCTTATTTTTGTACCTCTAGTTGAGTTTGATGTTATCCTGGGTATGGATTGGATCTTTATTTACCATGATAAGATTGACTGTAGAGATAAAGAAGTTTCTTTTCAGAAATAATTTCAGTTTGTGTACAAGAATGAACCCTTACTGTTGATAACTTATCAAGAGGTGGATAAACTTGTAAAATATGGAAATGAATGTTACCTTGCACACATCGTTGAAAAAAAGGAACTGTTTAGATTAATGATGTGCCAGTGGTAAATGAGTATCCTGATGTTTTTGCTGATGAGTTTCCTAGAATAATACCAGATCAGGAATTTGAATTTACGGTCTACTTAGTTCCTGATGCTAGGCCAATTTCAAAACCCCCTTATCGAATGTCTCAAATTGAACTTTTAGAGTTGAAGGAGAAATTGCAAGATTTATTAGAGAACGGTTTCATTCGACCTAGCACATCACCATAGAGTGCTCCTGTTTTATTTGTTAAAAATAAATATGGTTCAATGAGACTTTTCATTGATTGTAGAGCCTTGAATAACATCACTATTAAGAATAAATATCCATTGCCTCATATCGATGATTTGTTTGATCAGCTCCAGGGAGCTCTGTATTTTTAAAAAATTGACTTGAGATCGGGGTACCATCAACTGAAGGTAAAGGAAGCAGACGTTCCGAAGATTGCATTTCATACAAGATATGGAAATTATGAATTTGTAGTAATTCCTTTTGGGCTAACCAATTCACCTGTTGTATTCATGGACTTAATGAATAGAATTTTCCATAAGTTCTTGGATAAGTTTGTGGTGGTTTTCATTGATGATATTTTGGTGTTTTCTAAAAGTAAAGAGGAGCATGGAAGACATTTAAGGGTTATTTTTCAAACCTTAAAAGAAAAGAAATTGTATGGGAAATTCATCATGTGTGAGTTTTGGTTGCAACAAATTTCTCTCCTTGGTCACATTGTTTCTAAAGATGGGATAACAGTTAATCCTGCAAAAACAATGGTTGTTGATGAATGGACAAGACCCATAAATGTCACAGAGATTCATAGTATCCTTGGTTTGGCAGGATATTACTAAAGGTTTGTTATAAATTTTTCATGGTTATCTAGTCCAATGACTAAGCTAACTCGGAAGGGTGTTATGTTTATCTGGACAGAAGAATGTGATGATTTTTTTTCAGGAATTGAAATGAAGATTGTTGAATGCTCTAGTTTTGGCACTTCCTTCCATAAATGGTGAGTTTTTTATCTACCGTGATGCATCATTGAAAGGACATGATTGTTTCCTAATGCAGAATGATCAGGTAATTGCATATGCTTCACGAAAGTTGAAAACTCATGAGTTAAATTACCCAACATATGATTTGGAATTAGCTGATGTTGTATTTGCTCTAAAAATTTGGAGGCACCATTTGTATGGAGTAAAGTGTGAAATATATACTGATCACAAAAGTTTAAAGTATATATTCACTCAGAAATAATTGAACATGTGGCAGAGGAGATGGCTAGAATTAATCAAGGATTATGATTGTACAATTAATTACCATCCGGGAAAAGCAAATAAAGTGGGTGATGCATTGAGTCGAAAAAGTAATGCTTCATTAACAATGTTGCATTTGAAACGTGATCCTTTGGTTAAGAATTTTATGAAATTTGTCCTAGAAGTTTTTGGTGTAGGATGTTCTTCTGTTTTGTTTCGGGTATCAGTGACATCTACTCTATCAGATCGAATCAAACAAGCACCGAAGCAAGACATTGAGTTGCAGAAAAAGGTAGAGCTGGTTCAGAAAGGTAAGTTGCCTGAATTCAACATTGATAATGAATGTGTTTTGAGAATTTGGGAGAGATTGTGTGTGCCTTGTGATTCACAGTTGAAGAGAGAGTTGTTATGTGAATCTCATAGTTCTCCGTTTTCAGTTCATCCTGGCAGTACTAAGATGTACAGAAATCTTCGGGAGTATTACTGGTGGGATGGAATGAAATGAGATATTGATGATTTTACTGTGAAGTGTTTGACTTGTCAGCAGGTTAAAGCAGAGCAACAGTTACCAAAAGGGATACTTCAGCCTCTACTAGTGCCAGAGTGGAAATGGGAGAATATATCCATGGACTTTGTTGTGGGATTACCGAAGCCATCTCAAGGTAATAATGCAATATGGGTTATTGGTGATCGCTTGACTAAATCTGCTCATTTCCTTCCTATTCGAGATACTTTCTCTCTAGATCAACTTTCTCGATTGTACCTTAAAGAGATAGTCAGGTTGCATGGAGTTCCTCTTTCCATTGTATCAGATCGTGATCCCAGGTTTACTTCAAACATTTGGAAGGGCCTTCAAAAGTCATTGGGTACTGATTTAAATTTCAGTACAGCTTTTTATCCTCAATCAGATGGGCAGTCGGAACGAACAATTCAGACCATGGAGGATATGCTACGAGCTCGTTCGATGGATGATCAGGGAAGTTGGGACCAACATCTTTCTTTGGTTGATTTTTCATATAATAACAGTTTTCATTCCAGTATACATATGTCACCATTTCAGGCATTATATGGGAAGCAGTGTCGAACTCCAGCTTTCTAGGATGAAGTGGGTGAAAGGAAGTAAATAGGACCAGAATTGGTAGAAGAGATGCCGGAAAAAGATCAGTTGATTCAGAAACACATGCGAACAGCTCAGAGTAGGCAGAAGAGTTATGTAGACAATAGGAGGAAGGATCTATCTTTTGAGGTAGGTGATCCTGTTTTTCTCGAAATATCACCATGGAAAAGTGTGATGTGATTTGGTAAGAATGGAAAGCTGAGTCCAAGGTTCATTGGACCATATGAAATTATGGAGAGAGTTGGATCAGTTGCTTACTGAGTGGCTTTAACTCCGAGTTTATCTCAGGTACACAATGTTATTCATGTTTCGATGCTGAGAAAGTATATGCCATATTCATCTCATGTTTTGAGTCTAGAGGTAGTTCATCTGGAAGAGAACTTATCTTATGAGGAACAGCCAGTCCAGATTATTGACCACAGGGAGCAGGTGTTACGGAATAAGGTGATTCATCAGGTAAATGTTTTGTGGAAAAACCACTTGATTGAAGAGGCAACATGGGAATCTGAAAATGCAATGAGGGCTAAATACCCCCACTTATTCGATAAGTAAATAAATTTCGAGGACACAATTTTCTAAAGGGGGGAAGGATGTAACATCCCATGTAGGTAATGAATAATATATATTTTTATCTATGTCTATTAATGAATTAGATAGTGTTTTAGAGGCTTAAAAAGAGAATAAATCCAATCTTAAGCATGGAATACACTAATATTTTTAAAAGATTGTTTTATTGTCTTTTGATGGAAAACCATATTTTAAATCTATATTTTGACAATTTTATAAGCTCTATATGTCAAAATAAACTTATTCTTTATGATTGGGATTTCAAAATTTAATTTGTGTAATTTTTTGGTATTTTTCTGACAATGTTAATTTTTTAATGAATTGTGAAAAAATACTGCATATTACATCAAAACTGCTTTTTAATCTAATTAATTTATAAGATTAGATTATCTTTTGAATTAGTTTTAATGTGAAATTAGAATATATTTTTACCATTTAATCCAATAGTGGTCTTTGGAATTAATTTCACTTTGAAATTGGACTTAAACTAGTGTCAATCTTTTGATACTTATTGTTTCATAACAAATTCTATTTGCTCTGACAGCAGGAATGAATTATTAAATTAATTAATGCAACTTATAGGATTTGAATTTTTTAAAATAGACATCATTTTTTAATTCTTAAAATCAAATATAGCTTATGGTGAAGTTTTTTTTTCTGGAAAACTTCAATTTTTGATGAATAGTGAAACCACTAAGTGGTACTTATAAAAACTGATTTTCCGTTTAAATGAAATTTTACCACCTCTGTGTTTTGAATTTCAAAAATCCGATATACATGGTTGTCATTAAGAAGTAAAATGTGGTTCAATGAGATTAAATTAATTTTTTGGTGAATAGTAACTTTTATGATTTTAATCGAGATTAGAGGTAATTACTGTAGTTTAAGGTAAAAATAATGTTTTAATAATATGAGATGAGCTTGAAAAATGTCCTACCCTCATTGGATGTGTCATGGAAGACCAATAAAATCCATTTGTCAACTTGGGGACCCCTGGAGCCACTTTGGTTGGGAAATGACATAAATAACTTTTTATTTAATGTTAAAGTAAAAATGACACAAACATGAAATGTTTTACTAAAACAATTTTTACATTGGGGTTATAAAAGTCTGATTTTTGACTATAAATATTCCTTAGAAATATAAAAATATTTTCTACATCATGATAATTTTTTTTATAATTTTTAGACATTAAATATATTAAATTATTTATGACATCATGATGATGTAGTGATTACCTCATTAATAAAGGATTTAAATAAAACGAAAACATACTGTAATATATATGACCTACACGTGTCCAAAACCTATTGGATTGGTATATTTCAAACCCTTATCACCTTATCCTCGAACTATATCAATGTGGGACCTCTTAAATCCGAATCTAATTTTAAAATAAAGTAACTTTTCTTTACTTTCCAAGAGTGCCCCTCCTCTCCTCTTATAAAAAGCCCACACCTCTACCTCCTTACCCACACTTAAAAAGCCTTTGGCTCGGCCAAACCCTACCCATTTTGTCTCTCAAAATCCCTCTCTTACTCCTTGAAGCCTCACTTTGGGAATATTTCTTCCCATGGAAGCCTTTGAGCTCAAACCAAAGGGAGTTACCCGATTTTAAGGTAATGTCTTCACTTGAGTCATTTTATTTTATTTTGATTCTTCAACCCCCTAAACTCTTTTTATTAATTTATTTTGTAACAACTCCAGTATCTTCAGTATACTAGGATTTTGTTATAATAAGTCTTCGAGCTACACTTACACACGCCTACATCTAATGGTTAAGGAACATACTGTTTCCGTGGAAGGAAAATTTCTGCCTCCCGAAATGATGATTGTTCAACATTCTTTTAACACCTTCAAAGGTGGCCATTAAGATAAAAATATATTTATATATGATATATAATATGTTTATGTTTTTCTTAAGATTCTATATTTTTCATTTTTGGCATACCTTTATGGTTTCCATTATGGGTAAACGTGATATCTTTATTTAAGGAAGTGCAGACTACCGCCCCCTCAAAGTGATTTGATTCGATAATGCCATATGTGGGATGTATAAAGGAGGTAATATATGATTTTATATATGATATTATTCTGGGATTATAATATAACATTATATCATTATGATTCCATTCCATAAAATACAAAATAGAAATGAAAGCAGCGTTCATGCGTACGTACGGCTTACCGTCTCCATGAACGGTGCATTTCATTTCATACCTCTAAACATTATGTAATATTATAAATGCATGTATATACTAGATATATAAGATATATATTATATCTACATCATGAGTATAACTCTGGATATAATGGATACATGAACAAATTTTAATTATAAAGAGAATATTTTTGACTCAAGTACTAATGAATGTTATAACGACCGTTAATAACATAAATAATTACATACTGTTCATGAGATGGTAATAAGTGATATAAAAGGAATAATGAACTTGAAAAAGGTTCTTATGAAAGTAGAAATTAACTCGGGTTTATTATTCAGGAGGTTAAAGAATGATCGAGTCAAGTTGGACCCGAGGTATGGGACTTCGTCTCAATCTCCTTTCATTGAGGCATATTTTGTTTTATACACAAACTTCTTTTATACAGTGTATAAACCCCTTTGACTTTTACGTTTATTCAAAAGGAATATTTTTTATATGAAGCATTTACTAAACGAAAAAAGGGAATGTTTTTGTCGTACGTATGCGGTGACAATGACTTCTCCACCGTCGTGACCATTATTTGAGTTTCAGCTTCCTCTACAAGCCATACCTTTTTTTAAAGAAAAATAAATACCCTGTTTTACTTTTCTTTTATTTTGGTATTGAAAATGGTTTTCATAATGTTTTTATTATATCAATGTGTTTTATTGATATCTTGTGATTGAAATTTGGAAATGTTTTGTTTCCTTTATTTATATTTTATGTGTTATGATTATGTTATGGTTCTTGGGAATTGTTATGAAGATGGGTGGTTCTGTGATAAACTAAGGGAGGGTGAGCCCGATATAGCTCTCCAATGCATTGGGTAACGTGAAGGAGTGAAACATTAAGGTTTCTCCGAAGATATTTAGGGAATTTTATGTGATGGGTATTCCCAATGTAACCAAGAATGTTACTCCCTACGAAAACATGTTATGAATGCCTCAAGTTAAATTTATGTATTATGATTTCTATGATTTATTCATGATTTGATGAGGTATGTTAAAGTGGTTATGTTTTATGGGTAAAGTATTATTTCATTCTTATGTGTATATGTACCCATGTTTCCTTTCCATATTTTTATTTCCCTTACTGAGCTTTTTATGCTCATCCCAAGTTTATGAAATGTTTTTCGCAGGTCAAGGGAAAGGTACATGATATGATGATAGTGTCAAGGAAGTGTCAAGAAAGAATCCATGTTTTATTTTAAATATGTTTCCATTGATGGGAAAAATGAATACTATCTTTTATGTAACCACTTTGTTTAAATGTGGAATGTAATGCAAGTTTTATGTTCTAATTCTCTAAAACTCTAAACCTGAAAAGATCCTCAAGGTGTAATCTTGTAATAAGTCAAGATTAAGTATGTTTTAAGGCTAGGGCCTTATAAAGAGGACATTTTATTAATTATTTTTAAGATGTGGGTTTTCAAAAAAAATAATTTTCAAATATCAATCCCTTGACTACTGAGATTAGGTTTAAATTGTAAGGAAGAAATTTATTTTAGGTGGTTATAATTGAACACCCTTAAATTATAAATTAATAACATTTTATTCAATATAATATGTTTCACACAACACTGATCTTAAATAAACCATGAAATATATTTCCATAAATATAAACTCTTTAATAGCTTGTGGAATATACAAACCCGTGTCTAAATGAACTGTAATATAACATAACATTATAAACATTCAATTAAATTGGTGTATACGAATTGTACTAGTTAAAAATTGAAAATAATAGTTATCTATTTATTTGAAATAAAATAAGAGTCATTTAAATGAAAATAAAATGTTTTCTGAATAACTGTATTTTTCTAAAAGATGGATTATTTGCGCTTTAAACACATAATTTAAAATTAATTATTACCCCTCTTACAAAATATTATTTTATAAAATAAAAACAATTAACTATAATATCAATATTTTATTTGGTGTATTTTTTAGGATTTTTATGAAATATATAATTTCACTATGAATAGTGATAAATACAAAATTTTAATAGAATATTTCCATTTAATTTAAATTATTTACAAAAAAATAGAATTATTAAATTTCTTATTGAAAAATTAGTTCAATTATATATCAATTAATCCAATTTAGTTCATTTAAATCATTTTCATTTTGAATCTTTTAATTAAAACTTTGTAAACTTTTGAAAATTTTCTATTTAAAACCCCTCTTTCTTGTCATGTTTGTGGGATTAATTTAAAATTACATCATGCCAATTCTAGGAATGGAATTTGGAAAATTTTATTGAATAATTTTAATCATAATTATTTTTATTCTATAATATGGTGAACTTAATGTTTAACTAAAATTAATCATTAAAAAAATTAAAATAAATTACTACTGTTAAGAAAAAAGTGGATTTATTGGGGATAAAGTAAAAGTACAAGGGTTATAATGACCTAAAATGTTTATAAAATATATTTTAGGACCATATCTCTACCCTAAAACTTATATAATATATAATGGTCCATTATATGATCCTTTTTACCTGAAAATTATTTGATTTAAATTCTTTCATTTCAAAAATTATAAACATCCCACTCACCTCACTTGTAAAAGGCCACTCATATTATCTCTAATTCAGATCTTAAAACCTATTTTTTTGGAAAATAACTACTCAAATAAATTCCAAAAATACCTCATAATATTATAAGACTTATTTTGGGCCGAAAATTATCCTTGGAAGGCATTGGTGCAAACCCAAGTAGTATACCTAAAAAAGTGGAATGTTCTCAACGGGTGCTTTTATTTTATTTCTTCCCACACCTACAAAAAATCTTATTAAACCATGAATAAATTAAATAATAGATATATTTAATATAATATTTTCTTTTTAAATACTTCAATTACCTTAAATCATATCCACATCTATCAAATGTGTTACAAAATCATCAATAAAGTGTATGGTAGACTACAATCTCGCAAACTGATGTCATTCATTTTTTTTTCTATTCTCACCTATAACAGTTGGGTCTGATGATATATATAAATTATATATATATATATATATGATATTTATAACATAATTATATACTTTTATTAATTATTTCATATATATATTTTTACATTCCATTCCATAGGTGATAGGATAACGTCGCTTGTGTGTACGACAGACTACCGCCCCACGAAGCTATATAATACATTTTTCAATAAAGAATTTCATGGAATTAAATAAGGATATAGTTAATTAATATATTTGATATAATGGAAATAATTATTATATTAATTACATATTTTTCATTCTCTAAATATAATATATCACTTTTTACACTGATAAAAGCTAACATCATTCGTGTACGTGTGGACTATCGACTTCATAAAGTGATGAGATTTTATTTTCATAACCAAAAAATGGATTATTTTGATAAGTATATATAAAAAATAATATCATATATATTATATTATTATAAGTAATAAAATATAAAATATTACTTACCTCCATTAGGTAATAATCATTGAAAAATGGAAACGCTACTCTTGCGTACGTACAAATAACCATCTCCATTATCATATCAAACATAAATATTCAATGTAATATTTCATGACTTGTCTTAAATGTATAATATATGTAAAAATATGATAATTAATTCACTAATATAATTATGTATATGATGAACCTATATAATATTCACAAGTACCCAAACATTCTTGACAAATCATAAATGAGAAAACAATTTAATTCAAACCTGAAACAATGAAAATAATAAAAATATTATTTAAGAATGAGTGATATGATGTTATAAGATTATTATATATGATATTATAAATATTAATATTGTCCTATTATAAGTAAATAAGTTTTTTAAAACCAATATAAATTAGTTTAAATAACTTTCAACTAAAAGGAAGTGTGAGGGAATGGAATTTGCCTCAATTTCCCTTCATTGAAAATTTTTCGTAATGTTATAAACCAAATTTATTTTATATGGTGTATATAATATCACTTTATATGTAATTTTATAATTCATTGATACTTCATGTTATTTTATTTTTTTATTTTAATTATTTCATCCCTGGGTATTTGAATTTGAAAATTACTAAATAGTAAAAGTTATTATGCAATGTCACTTTCACTTTTGATTGTTAAATTTCTATTGAAACAATCACATTATTATGTTAATTTTCATTAGAAATAAATTTTATATTAAATATAACTATTATTAAGTAATGGTTATGATTTTTTTCTAAATTGTATAACATTTTTACATATAGTTATTACTTTGAAAGTTATTGGATTATTTGAGGAAATATTGATAAAGTTGAATCTTTTATTCAATATAGATACTTGATGATGCAAAACATAGTTTATGAATTAAATTTGTTATTAAATATAAGTGATTTTAAAAATTTACAAGCAATACAATTGTGAGTATCTGTTTTATATAGCACCTTGATGCATCCATTGTCTCATGAGATGAATCAGTTGTCCAAATTAGATGTCTTTTTACCCAGTAGTTTTAGACTATCTTGAGGATATATATTGATGATAATTGCATCATGTGACTAGGAAAAATTAAATACATCTATTAAGAATTTAAATCATTAAGAGATCAGTTAATATTATCCATGATATTTTCCATATGATTTTATATCAAGGTGTATTTCATTCTCTATTTTTTTATTATGTGTCATGTGTTTTCAGTAATATACATTTTCATATTGAATATTTCTTATCTAGTAATGATAGTCATTTTATTTATTAAATGGATTTAGTTTTCAGTTATATACCATTCTATATTGATTATGATAGTTAAATTATTTAAATGAAATGTGTGTTCAGATATTTACCTTTCAATATTGATTATAATCATTGATTGATGATAGTTTCCATTGTACATAACCTTTACAAAAACATGATAACACCATTTTTTTTTTATTTCATAGGAATCTTGGAATTGTATCATTAAATATATTAAAGAATATTCTAGATAGTATAATGTTCTTCCAAAAAAATTCTATTTAAATTTTTTCTATTTGATTGTAATATGAGAATCATGTATGTGTCAAGATTACCAAGACTATAAAACTAGATAGTCCTTCACGATGTGATTACTTGTATCTTATGGAAATGTATTAACGAAGGAACTATATTTGTGATTACGGGGTTGAGGTTAATACATAATACCCATTATGTAAAATCCCTAGGGTCATGCCCAAAACCCTTGGTATTCAAAGAGGGACATTGGAAGAGGATTATTTGATTACCATTGAAGGTCCCTGGGTTGAAAATCGATATTTCAATGGTGGTTGTGGATCTCATTAATGATAGTGATGTGAGATTGTTCATTATTATAAATCTATCCAAACCTAAGGTTAGGAGTTTTTTTTCAATTTATTTAATCCGTGTTTTTTTATTCCATGATGAACATGAATCTAATCCACTATTAAATGGATTTACAGGTTGATCATGTTTTTGGGTTGTGGGTGTATCGTACTGAGATTTAGGAATTTATTATTTATTACTTATTAATTATTTGTTCATTATTCTAATGAAAATGAATGTATTCCATCTTCAATAATGGATGATTTTTTTTGTGTGTTTGTGCATCCCCCCATTCATTACATATTCATCAATGGTGTTTTTCTTTTGCTAATAGTTTGACTAATTCTTAATGGAAGTTCATTGTATGGTATTTATTTCAAGAAAAAGATCATCACCACATTATTGGGTTCGTGATCAGTAGAGTGATCAATGTGAAATGACAATGTTGGATGCTCAGAGGTGTACTAGGATTATATTTGGAGACCCCCCGCCGAGTTCATGATTTTTGGAATTTGGATGACACAATTTCATGATGGTGTTTTTATATCAGATTAGATGGAAGGAATCTATTCATCAGTGACAACCAGGCTCATAACATCCTAGTTCCATGATTATAATTAGGACTAGTGGTGTAATTAATAGTAGTGGAGGAACGAGAGGAAGACACATGAAGGTTCTGGATTTCTGATTTCTAGAATAATACTGACTATATAACATGTAGTTTGAAGAACACAATCCATTTAATCCTCAATATTAATAATAGGGTTTACATATAGATAAGAATATTACATGACATGTGACACATGTTGCACAATATGTTACTCATGACTGACGACTAGACATGTACTATAGGGGTACATGGGAATAAACATTACCATGCACATGGGAAGGACCATATTACATGGGAAAGGGCTGGTGCTCAAACATAGCCAGGTACACTGGCAAGACCAGAGTATATGGGTATTCTATGGAGTACATGGGAATAAGCTAATGTATATGATCTTCGGCAGCAACACACCAATGTAAAATAAGGAACTCTACACACTACATATTCTAAAAGTAAATATTTTGTATATGGAAAAGGACACGTCATTTTTTTATGGTGATGAAAATAAATAACATAGGATGGTGATACATGCCATGAAATGTTTCTAGGGAAAGTTGAGGCCATACATGTCTTAAATGTGAAATAGTTTCAGTTAGGTGTATTCCCTTATATCACCCCTGTAAGGGTATAATGTAGAATCAAATCCTGAGAATTGTATTGGGATCCCCTATATAAGATTAGTCTTGGATAGAGTTCGTTAATCCATCTATGTGACCTAGGGTGTGATCCTCTATCATTTAATCATGTTATCTTAGTGGGTTTTAAAGAATCATCTTGACTAACTTACCTGGACATAAGATACCTTTCTAAATAGATTATTCCAGGTAGGTTCTAATATACTAATGAGGCCTGGGTGATATCCCCCATATGTGTATAGAGATATTCAAAGTTTTAGATATTATCTCTTTGGAATGGCCAGATGAGAATGACCTTTCAGATGAGCATCATTAGTGATAGTATTGTCTGTGTTGTGAGTTATCGTACATGAGTGTTACCTTCAATCCTCAAGAATAATCCTGTGTCTAGTAGTATAGCTAAGATATATTTTAGATTTGGTGTCTTGTTTGAGTACATCATGGTGTTATTACAATGTTACTCATATTATTATTTACATGAATATTTAATTATGAGTTGGATACTCTCTTGTTGCTAAATGTTGAGTGATTTGTGGGTGTCCTATTGGGTATTGATATAGTCACACCTATATAGTCTTTCCCATGACATGGCATGTCATATTTAGATAACATTCTTTTTGAAGGAGTCCTAATAAGAAAAGGAGAAGGCTAATCATAGCAATATAGATAGAACATGGTTCATACCAGGTGAAGCATTAGACAATAATCCCCTCTTTCTTATTAGGTTGATAGATTTTTTTGAATTTCTATATCTTGTATTTTGAACTTTTTCTTTATAATATTTTTTTGGTACTATTATATGGAATAGATTTTATACATGAATTATGGTATCTAATGTCTTTTAACTTTTAGATTTTTTTTGGTTAT
This sequence comes from Viscum album, assembly GCA_963277665.1. Classification (NCBI taxonomy): domain Eukaryota; kingdom Viridiplantae; phylum Streptophyta; class Magnoliopsida; order Santalales; family Viscaceae; genus Viscum; species Viscum album. The sequence continues at coordinate 2,004,936,568 of OY728126.1, read as the reverse complement.
TTATAGATTTTTTAATGTGTAGATTTCCATTATGTTAATTCCTTCCATGTGTGTGATATGACTACTCAATAATGGCCACTAGTACCTAGACTATTGGAAGTTGGATTGGGGTGTCACACTTGGTTAACCTTTGGAATCTTCGGCCCCAATTGGAAGGGTTGTGTAAATTTTGAAACATGGGAAGTAGATCATTGTTATGAAAATGAATTAATTTTCCCTAAATATGACGTTAATGAAATTATTTATTTAATTTAAAACTACTAAATTAATGAGATGAAATTTATAAACAAACAAGGATAAATGTATTTTAACCTACCCAAAAAATTCTTCTTCAAAGAAGGATTTTTACCAACGTAGTAATTATTCTCATATATTAATAATATTAATATGGGGATTATTTGAATTTTTTTTAATAATTAAAGTACATAAAATAAAATAACCATAGTACATGGAAAATTATGTTGGTTCTATACAACCTCTTCCCCAAAACTATTAATTAAACAATAATTTATGATATATCACATATTACGGATGGCCATAGAAGATGTGATGATAATATTAATGGATATTTTAATCATTTATTGTGGATATGAATTAGTTTTTGATTAAAGGTGTGATGAATTATTACTTTAGAGGTAATAAATGTTAATAAAATAGTAGGCTAAGATAAAAATATCATTATTTTACACTATTTAGATAATTTAAACATTACATCTCATAAATATTCCACCTAGATTACAGAACCATATGGTTTACTATCATTTGGGGACCAGCTACATTGGTAAGTTATTTTTACAAAACAAGTGATCATTTTTCCATAATTGAACTCTTATAGAGACCCTTATATACTTCACATTTTTTCTACTTATCTTTATAACACGGAGAACGTAAATATAAGAAAGTGTTGTGCTCCAACACTTAGTAAGGGAAACATATAAATATTTCATCAATGGTTAGATAATTATAATATTAATAGTATAGTGAAAATTAATACTAAAAGTGCATAAAAAATATGAGTTAACTGAAATTCATGAAGGAAGGTCATGAAATATTAAAAGAAAAAACATGTACCAGGACCTAATTGTGTGATAAAACATGGAAATATTATATAAGGAAATTATATAATAAGATCATGGAATCAAATTTATATTAATAAAACATAAAACCTTACATAATAATCATATGTCATGGATCATTTCCAAGACCATGATAGTGTGAGGAGTCCCATGGAGGATCAGGTTTACTCCCCATTCCTATAAATATAGTGGAAAAAGTCCCATGGGGGATTATGATTACTAACTAATCTCATATTTAAAATCTCATGAGATATATATATTTAACAAATGTATTGGAGGTTTATGTAACTACAGGACCATACATCACATAATGAAAATCATACATATTCTTTCCACATGATAAAAAAATCATATAGAAATTTTAAGCATTAACAAACCCAGGAGAATGAATTGGGCTTTATAATTTTGATTCAATTCATAGTCGATGGATATATCATGAAGATACCCAAGAGAATAATTAAAAAATTATTATTTTACCATAAAATTAATATTGAACCAAGTGGGTTCTTTAGAAAATAATAAGTGTGTTTTGAATCTATTAATTGTTTATCATTTTATGGGGGTGATTTTATTTATGAGACATGGAAAAGGAAAGTTTTCTTAAACTATATTTACTTTAAATAGGGAATTACAAAGGGAACTAGAACATGTATAACAATATAAATGAAAAGGTTATTGATCTAGAAATATATTTAAGGGAAATATAAAAAAAATAAAATAGCTTCATGGGAAAATTATTTGGTAAAATGGAGAAAAATAAAGATAAAATGAACCTAAAAATTAACATGGGTTGTATGAAAGATCCCTTACTTTGTTTTAAAACACCTTTCTTGAAATCCCAAATCATTAAAAGGATAAAAAAATCATTAGAAAAGAAAATAATTGTAATATGATTTTATCATAATATAAAATAGAGTTAGGATTCCAATTAATGGAATGAATATTAGAATTATGGGAAATTATCGACAAGGATTGTAAATCATCATTTAAGAGGACACGAATTATTTTTAACATAGTTTCATTTTGATGAATGAATTTAACTCATAAATAAGTCAAAATTGAATAAAAATTGATATCCCAAGAGGTAGAGAGAGATATATATGTATATATATGGTAAACCAAATAAAATTAAATGTGATATTTAAGGATAAAAATTATAACTCAAGGAATCATATTGTGAAATTATAAAAACATTATATTTTTTTGGAAGAAATCTGTGATACACCATATCAAAGAAAAATATGATTTGAAGCGAGTTTTCGATGGTCAACCATCATTGAATATATTATAATTTAAGGGGTAGTAGCTACACCATTAAAATAAATATTGATACATTTTATCAAGGTATTCCATAATGAAGGATGATTGATTTGGAAAACCTTACCTTGTTATAGTTTATTACAAGCATGCATTTAACTTCATAAGTGACTCAATTTTATCTTAGATAACTCTTTGTAAATGAAGTATTTAGGATAGCTTCTTGAGATTAGGGGCAGAATTTTGAGAACAGATACTTCTATAATAGTTAGTTTTGGTAGAGTTTAAATTGAAATTCAATTGTAAAGTGTAACCATGGAGGGGTGGAAGTGATCCCCTATTATAATTTAATAAAAGGGAACTTTTTTTAATATCCTTTACCCTAGTAATACCTCATAATTATAGGTAAAATTTTTCAAAATTTAATGGAATTATTTTTAGACGAGGCTCAGAGACGGAAGGTAATTCCGAGGCCTAGAGTGGCCGGAACATATTTTTGAACTATTTATAAAGTTCATAAAATAAACGTGTGATCAAGTTTTCTAACTTTTAATCAAATAGATGGATAAAAAAATATGAGGGCACTATTGAACTCAAAGCATCAGGATTCACCTAGAAAGTTCATAACATTGGCCGGTGATGGCCAACTGTGGAAATTATTTTTTGGCCGTAAATAAAATAATTTAATAACAATAAATTTATTATAAAAATCTTTATAACGTTCAAATGGATTTTTAGATATACAATATTAGAGTTTCGTTTAGCTCATGAATTCATGCTTCCCATAGGTGGTGGTTAACCTTGACCGGTGCGGGTTGAGGGTGAATGCTAGTTTTCAGACTTTTTGGAAGAAATATAAAATAACTTAAGATGTTATTTTATTATATTTTCTTCTTCATTATGCAGCAACGAGGTGATATTGAATCCCATTAATGAACCTCATTAGTGGATTAGGGTGGTGATATGGCAATGCCCATACGTCTTCCTTCTTTAATTAAATAGGTAAGCCGATGATGATGAACAACCATGGAATTCTTCTAATAAACCACCAAGGAAACCTATCCTACCTTTAACACCTGTGAATCAGACGATGATGAAGATAACCTTGGAGTGTGGATTTGGCCTGGAGTTCGACAGATGATGATAAAAAATCATCCTCATGAAATATTCTTTCCCATGTAGATGTTTGATGCTTTTCTGTGTGAATTGATTTTCCCTGTTTTTTATTTTAAATGACGATCACTACTTAAATCACAAAAAAGATAACCCACAGATCGATCATTTGTGCAGGATAGTTAATGATGTGGGATAAAGGGGATATCTATCATACTGATTGTTCTGAATTTATTTTCTTATTTGTGTTCCAGCTAATAAGAATGAATTTGTGTCATCATGAATAATTACTAGAATCATTTTTTTGGTGTTTGTATGTGTGACTCATTCCCCTATCATCTTTTTGTGTTCTACCCGTTCTTTATGGCACAATGATATTGGTGTGGATGGTAATTGTGGACCAGATAGAACTGCATTAGTCCATCGTTTCCTCAGCCAGTGGAAGAAGGCCATAGAGGTGGCACAAGGTCGTGGAACCAGGCCATGAAATCAAGCTGTGACGACAGGAGGGACGCAGTGTGCTCGTAGCACGCCGCGACAATGAAAAGGGCCACTGCTACGAAGGCCGGATGACGGTTGATGTGGCCACCCAACCACATCAGGCATGTTTTGTGGTGAAAAACTGTAGTCCATGGAGTACAGTGGGGGGGGGGGGCTTGTTGTGGGTCACACAGAAGACCAGTCCGTGTGAGCGGACTAAATGGATGTGAAGGCGGTGCCACCCTAGTGGCACGTGTCTCCTCAAACCGAACACCACCCAACATCCAGACTGGAGGAGAACTAAACCGCCAATCCGAGCATGGATGGAAAGTATATTAGGCTATTGGGTGGCCCGACTTTTCATAATTTAAAAGACAAAATCAGACCAAACAACTTGAGTATTGGGTCACTGGGTGACCAAGTGGGTTGGACACACTGCTGAACCGGGTTGTGCCAAGCAAGGCCAATTGGGACTATCCACAAGACTAGGCTAGAATAGGTTATCCCAAACCCAACCAGGTTAGGCTGGGTCTGTAGAACCGGGTTCGGTCATGCGGGGGCCCCATGTCAGGTTGGCATGGTCAGTCTAACCATGTCGGACAAGGTAGATACGTAACAATCCCCTGTTTACTAAAACAACAATAACTTTTGGAATGGGCATCCGATTGTTGTGCCGTCTGTGGTTTTGGGACCCTTGTGATGACAATGTCTTTTGAGAATAATCTATGTGAGATTATATGGCATTAATTATATGAATGATTTCTTGAGGAGTAAATTCTTTCATAATCAATCGTATTAAATGGAGGGAATACAACAGTTGACTGTGGCATGAAGGATATGGAGTGTGGGACCTCAGTAGTCTAACAGACGAGCGCACCTCAGTGGTCCAGTAGACAAGAAGATCTCAGTGGTCCAATAGAAGAGCATACCTCAGTGTTCCAGAAGATTAGGGGACCTTAGTGGTCCAGCAGACGAGCAGATCTCAGTGGTCAAGTAGACGAGGGGACATCAGTGGTCCAGTAGACAAGTGGATGTCAATGGTATATGAGATGAGAAGACCTCAGTGGTCCATCAGATGAGCATACCTCAGTGGTCCCGAGAGATGAGCATAGCTTAGTGGTCCAGCAGCCGGGCGAACCTCTATGGTCCAGCAAGTGGGAATACCTTAGTGGTCCAGCTGCCGAGTGGACCTTAGTGGTTAATTATGTATGAGTCCCTAAGTAGTACAAGATGATTCATCTTTACGATTGAAAGTATTACATTCTATACTTTGAGTTATACTTGGTGTGAGCTATCCTTATTGTGTGATCTTTCTGTGTCGTCTTACTTCGTGGTGTTTCTTTTTTGTTTTTGGGTCCATACTGAGTATTTTTTGACTCACCCCTACACAGAATTCTCCCACATGTGTCATGTATTGTTTATGTGATCGATTCTTTGAGGAAGACCATGGTTTTCCGATAATATTTGGTTCTCACTGAGATGCGATGGACTTTCGTACTACTATAACTATAGGTATCTACCCTTATCCTACACATCAGGTAGGGTCTCGAGTGAAAAGACCATGGTAGTAGTACTTTCCTTTGTGGTTTTTGACATGTATTCTGACCCCTTTCTAATTTCTATTTATACTATACTCTTAGTATTTTCCTTTGTGATAGTTATGGTTTACATTGTGTTTACTTTATACAATTTGAGCTTTGTGTGTGTGTGTGTAGGTTTAAAGGAAATTCCATCCATTTTTGGGATATTCCTACTCAGTGCTAGTTGTTAGCCCTTGGCCTATAGAAGGAAGGCTTAGGGTATTCATGACACAGGCCCTGGGGGACAGGCCAAAACATAACTTACATGACATCATTATATTATTCCTTAACCAATGACTCCAAAATTTTTTAACAATGGAGTTTAGATAAATATTGTATTGATAAATCATCTGAAAATAGTTTCCACATATGTCGTAACAATTTTTAAAATCATTTACCATAGGTATTTATATTTTTATCCTTTTGGGTTTGAATATGGAAGGTTGTTTTTAACTAAGTTAATTATTTTTTATCTAAAACAATATGGTAAACCATTTATGTTTTTTTGATGTTATGACCCAAAATCTAACTCTATTTTATATAATTGAATTTATAAATATGATAAAATTAACTTTTAAATTAAAGAATTTTATGTAAAGAATTTTTCTGATAGATAAATGATGATTTAACCATAATGTGTTCTTCATATAATTTATTATTGATTATAAATTTTTTATTTTTAATATAATTATTTGTGTGTTGTAAAAGAAAATTAATTACACCATTTAAATTATATTAATTTAACTGATTAGATTAAAAAGTACACAAAATTAATAAAATAATTATTTGAAAATAACACTTTTATAATTATCATGGCCATCAAATTGAATTGAATTATTATGATTTTGTTCCCAATATTGAAATAGACCTTACATTATTTATGTTTCAAAAACAATATACATTGGTTTTATAAAAAAACCTAAAAATTTTATATGATTAATTTTATTTATGAGTACATATATTTTACATAAAAATGTTTTCAAAAACATTTAATTCATTCCTATTACGTCAATTTGGTCCAATTAAAATTATAATATTTTATAATTTAACTTTTATATAAAAACATAAATATATAATAAATACTATTTTTATAGGGAAATAACGTTCCAAAGTATTGACCATTAATATTCTTTTTTTTTCTATCAATTTTAATCGAATTATTGTTAATGTTTTATTTATATTAAAGTATATATTATTCATATCGACAATATACATTTTTATTTTCTTAAAATAACACACACAAATTTTTTTTAAAGAAAAATACATTTTTAATCATATGGAGATCATATTTGTTATATAGCTTCCCTAAAAATGATATTTATTTATTAATATATTTCAAAATTTTCTTATCTCAATTTATACCCATCAACTTAATGGGTAAATTGTAAAGGTTATATAATGTTATATGGATTTTTTTAGTTAAATGTTTTGTGAAAATAATGCAATTTAATTAATTAATTTTTAAAGGGAAATGTAATTTAAAATCGCAAGGTGTTTTGTACATTCTTGTATTAATTTTTATGAGAAATTAATCTTACCACCACATATAAAACATTATATATTTTGTGTAATGAAATGTAATTTTATTATCCTTGTTTAAATAAAAAAAATTCTACATGAATTAATATCTTTAAAAAGTATAATTACCAAAAACAAGAATTTTTTTTCCTCCGCTGCACAATTTCATAATAGAAAAATATTATTTTACGGTTCTGGGTAATATAAATTATCACCAAAAATCATGTTAGGGTTTTAAATTAAGAACATGGTGAAAACGTGAATATTATAACAATATAATTTTATTTTCATTTGGTAGCCCCACTATTACCGTCTATTACTATTAACAATATAAAACATAATGATAATTATACAAAGAAGAAAAATAATCAATTTAACATATTATAAACATAAAAGTTGAAGGAATAATCTAAATTTCATTTATATTCGTAAAATGTGTAGATTAAGATATCATGAATAATTTTGGGTATTCAAAGGAAATAAAAATACCCTGTTAATGAAGAAAATGTCTTTCAACTAATTGGTTTTATAAAAAATATACATTTATATTTTGGAATAGGTAATAGTATTTCACAACCCATGTATTTGGTTTTCAGTTAAAATTGAATGTTAAACTAGTATTATTTTCCTCAAAATATAGAATTAATATAATTTTATTAAAAATAATTTTTTTAGGAAAATGTAGTTGGGATTTCACGTGAAGAAACCACTAAAAATTATTATAGGATGAAAAATTATTGGAATGGAATAAAAATATCTTACTATGAATAGTGGTTTATATAAAATCACTATTAAAAATTATATAGAGAAAAAATATCGAAATATAACTCTAGAATATTAGATAATGCTAAAAAGATTCAGAACTAATTTGATGACATGGTTAATGTGCTACAATAAAGGTGATTATATATTAATTTATATATAAATTCTTTATGTCAGCCAAATAGTTTAGGCAAGTGGAAAACTTTGTCACCACCTGAATAATTTAATATCATGATAAAATCTATGTTTTCCTCACCAATTTGAAAATATAGTCAATGAAAATATTTCTCCCATCAATGAAAACATATATCTTACTTGATTATTTCATTTAAAATAAATTATATCTCCACACAACGTTTATATTTGTTTTCAAAACATTGTACACATGTTTTTAGAATGCCACATGAGAATATAATGCTTCTAAAATTATGAGATTCAATTTCTTTTGTTAGGATATATTCTGAACTTTTATTATAATGAATTTTATCTATATCAATTCTTCCATTATCTTCTACTTCATGATCTATGGGATGTGGTAATATAATGTATATCAACTTGGAAAGAAAATTTAAATTTTTTATAATATGTAATGCACTATAACTATCACAAAATAATGAAATGGGTTATCATTTTTTATAAGATTATATAGTAACCTTATCATTTGAATCACCTTAATACATTCTGGTATTCAAATTGTGAATTATACCTTAGTTGTGGATAAAGACATAGATGAATTCACTATTAAACCCAGCTTACCACTCCTCCTATAAGAATAAATTCATAGTTTAATGAGTATTTTATTTTATCATAGTCTTGTTAAAATATAAATCAACATAGAAATTAATAGTAAACTCTGGTCCTCTATAACATAATGTAGTATTCAAGGTCTCACTGATGTATCGCAATACCCTCTTCACTATATTTATGTTCTCTTATATTAGATTTTACGTGCACCTATCGACTTCTCCCACCACATGTGAAATATCTACTATAGAAAAAACTGTAGTGGATATAATACTATCTATCACTAATGCATATACTTATCTAGAAAACACATTCTTCTCTAATTCACTACTAAAAAATTTCAATTCCTTCAAAAATTAATTCTTTTTAGATATCAAATTATTGTCATTATTTATTTATAGGAAATTATATATCCTTATAATCATATTTGTTTGTCGCAAGTCATTTATATCAAACTTCATAGACAAAAATTTATTAACTATTGTATATGATCTTTAATGGGGCCTAAAACCAACAATATCATCTATATTTAATAAAAGAATAATAAAATCCTTACCAATAATAACCTTGAATTGTGTTAAATGTTTTTAATGAATACTATTGTATCTGAGAATTGTGATATAGTAATTAAATTTCTTTTACCAACATCTGGGAACCTGTTTGAGAGCATATATAGAAATTTATTGAACATGAAATCCATGTTATTCTCATTTTTTTAGAAAAATATACTTATTGGGGTATATAAATAATGTTATGAAGATCAATAAGGATAAAATTTATTTTCACATATAACTACTCTTGATTTAAAATTCATGTGGTGTCACCAGAAACACCCACACAAGCAAAAGTATAATACTACTAGAAAATGATTAATTGGAATATCTACCTTTATTTTCAGCATATTCATTAACCACCATACCAACAATGTATCATTAAATTTGAACTTTTATATCTCACAATATATTAAAGGAACATTTGTTTCTAATGGAATTACTTTTATGAAATAATAAAATATGATCCCAATCCTTTTTCTTATATATGGATTCAGGTTCCTTTAGTATCACTACCATCCATGATGATATTCATGGACCATAGGTCTCCTCCATAAAAATATAGATAAACACTATCGGTCAATAATTTTAATGTAATATTGATCTAAGATACTTATTTTGAGAGTTATATTAGTTTTTTCTATCCCTAGTTAAACACTATAGTGAAAACTCAAAGGGCTCTTGACCATCAAGCCCCATAAATTCTTTAAAGCAAACTGGTTATTTATTTCTTTTATAATAAACCTTTTTTTCAAGCTATAGTAATGTTTTTTATATATATATATACATTAATAATAATCCTGACATTTTCTTCTCTACATGTTTATTTCCCATGTGAAGATGAGTTTAGGGGAAGTGGGATCCCCTAAATAATTCCCCTTCACACCATCAATATACCACAATAAGAAAAAAAAATTGGATCTTGAATCAAAACATGATATTTTATGGAAAATTAAAAATGAATATATAGGTAATAACAATTTATGTAATTGAGAATAATTATTGTGTATTGCATCCCATATTTCAATCAATGTTTTTAGATCAATTACCATTGAAGGAGATCAAATAATCACAAAAGCAGTGGTCATTACTACTTTTATATAGAATGTGTTGAAAAATATAACTATCAAAAAAACCACCCTTGTTAATTCAAAAATGGATATATCCATATTCATTAAAACTCCAATCCACTAAAGAGTGTATACTATTGTAAAATATTTATTGACTCAGTAAAATTTACAAAAAGTATCAATATACTCTCTTATACATAGTTCACCATTGACAGTCCTCATGAAAATGACATTTCATTACCTCCTAGGTCCTTGATATGATTATTTATTTCATATTATACAATGTTTCATTGAGTTGTATATATTTTATATCTTAGCGTTTATTAAAAGTTGAGGATTTAAGGGTCACATGGTTGACCCACACAATTAGGTAAACCATTCGGATCCCCTATGAAAGTGATTTAGTTATTGATTGTTCCATTTTCATGGTCATAGTATGATTAGTTAATCATTTAAGGATATTTAAGAAAACCATACAACTTGGTTTTTCATTGAGGTTTTTTCACACAATTGTCACACGATTGAGGGAAACCATGTGACCAAAATCATTCTGCCAAACTGTGTGGCCTAAATTTTTTGGTATTTCATAATGTATCCTCCCAAATTTAAGTCACCATTACCGCTATACTATCACCATTTATTAATCATATTTTTATAGGGTTAATTAGGTCCTAAAACCTTCTTCTTCTTTTTATTTTTGTGTCTCTCCATCAAATATCAAAATATTTTCAAGGTATTTCTTCTCTATTAATCTCCTCTATTATTATCCTCAATTCCCTATTTTATTTAGGTTTTCTTCCTTATTACATCAATAAATTTATATTAATGTTTTTTGGGGGTTTTATTGGTTATTACTAAGGTATTTTAGTTTTCATGGATGGGATATGATGGATTCATTGTAGGTTTGTCCTTGACCATTGAATGTAATGAGTTTCTAATCAATTTGAATAAGGTATTTCTATATCAATCCCTTATATTTTATTACATGCATGAATTTAGTGTAATGATATCATTTATCTTTAAAATTATACATATATGAAGGTTCAATGAAGAAAATTAGGTGATTTATATTTTTTTAACTATTAAAATTTAATGGGATTCCAAGCCATGTATTTTTAAAAATTATAATGTGTTTTCAATATGGCACTCAATTGTTTTAAAAGGGTGGTGGACACTGGTTTATGGGTCAATCAAACCAATTTTTATCAAATTAATTTGTTTCAATTTTTCTAGATAGGTTATTTTATTATGAAAGGGATTGTTGGACCATGTGAGTTTTATTTTTGAAACTTGTTGATAGATTTGAACATTTCAGTGGTAGTTTCAAAGAAAGTGTGAATTTCTAAATAGATTTCAAGTAGAATACTTAAAATTTTGTTTCAATAGTTTTTTTGAAATGATGTTTTAAATGGTTTGAGATATCATGGAATATTAATTTTACTCTGAAAAGGCCCATCCGTTATCTTATGATAATGTTTTTTCATGGATGTTTTGGGACCCACTTTATGCCCCATGTGCTTGTAAGTGTTTTTTTTAATGTTCCATTTTATATGTGGAGACTCGGTAATGATATAAGGCATTATTTTGTGTAAGGGTTTTGTAGGTTAGATGAGTTCTATTTCAAATGTTTTTAATTTTTTCGAGGCCTGATCATGTGGTTAATTTATTTATCACTAATTTTTTTAGATGTCACCAAAATTCTAAAAGGATAGTAGATAACCTATATGATTGAAATCATTAGGTCAGATTGAAAGAGAACTACAGTAAGGTTATGGGTTAAACTGAGTGTTCTAATGGAATAGTTAGTGTCCTATGATTTCATTGTTCTCATAGGATTCTAAATTCTTGGATAGTAGGACAAGACCATCGTGGGGTGGATAGGTTATTTAGTGTTGTATTAGGTACGTCATCACTAATGAATTTATTTTCTACTAGAGTCCTAGGGAGTTACCTATGATACTAGGATCCAATTGGGGATTATTTTGAGGAGCCCTTCCATTTTAATATTTGTATCCTCTATCGACTATGTTATTATATGACACCATTATTTTAGTTTTTTATCTTTTTATCATGAATTGTCGATACCATGGTTTCTTCTTGTGTGAGTTCCATTTTCTCTCTTTGTTTCTTTTATTACAAATGTTTTGAAAAATATATTTCTATAATAAATGCGAAATAAGGATAAAGGTATGGTTTTTCATTTACTTTTAATCTATATTATAAATGGATGTTTAAGGGTGTCTTATTTTATATATGAAGTGGTGTTTTTTCTAAAGTGTTATTAAAATTTCTAATAAGAAATAGGAATGAATTATATTGTTCTGAAACTCTAGATGATTCAATTTTTTAAAATATTTTTAAAAGAATATATTTAGAAAGTTAATGGGGTTTCAATTAAAATTTTGGGTCTACCATTTCTAGTGTATTTCAAAAGGTTTTTATTTAGTTTTAGAATGGAAAAAACCTGTTGATATTTTTTTTCCATATGGTTGTCCCTATGAAATCATATTTCTTAAATATGTTAAAAGTTTAATTTTTTTAATGTAATATGAAATACAGTTCAAATAATTGGAGGTTTTATACCTAATAGGTTGTATATGTCATGATTATATTTCATATTTTCCATGTTTCATCTCATTGTGGATTTTTTTCCAAGGGTTTAAAAAAGATATTTTGAGAATGGTTATTAATGTAGGATTAGTGTATTGTTTTTTATTTACCATCAAAATAATTTATAAATGGATGTTTAAGGGTGTGATCGTTTAAATGTGAAGTAATATTTTTCATAATTTTTTAGTAATCTTTGATAAGAAAGAGGAATAAATAGTTTCCCTTAAAACTGAAGAGTCTTATTTTTTAAAAAAATTTAAAGGAATATATTTAAACCATGTAATGGGGTTTAATTTACAATTTCTGTCCTAACATTTCTAGTCTATTTCAAAATATTTTTATTTTGTTTTATTTATTAAAATAGAAATAGTTTATATTTTTTTCCTATGGTTATCCCTATAGAATTGTTTTTTTCTAACTATGTTCAAACTATATTCAATGGATTGTAATATGAAATCAAGTGCGTTTAAATGGATGGTGGAAACCGACTGGGTTTTATTGACCGCACAAATGTTTTTTATGTTTCAAGATTATTTTATATTATAGTTTTATCTTTTCAACATGTGATGGGTGAGGTGTGATGTAGTCATGTATTTTCTAAGACAACCATCATTTTATGTGATTTCAATTTTTATTGTTGTATCTTATTATTTAATGCAATTATATATTGTTTATGGATGTTATTTTATGTAATTAAAAATGGGTTGGATCGTTGATTCTAGTTATGAACCATTTTCACTGATATTCTTTTTCTTTTCATTATCGATGTTTCATAGATGTCCAATGAAAAGAAGTACATGCCATTTTTTTGATAGATGGTCTTCAATTTCATTGATACTAATTTGAGGGTTAAATAATTCCAAAGGTGAATACTATGATCCCCATGCATTAGTCTCTAGACCAAGGATATTGGGAGTTCCCTTCAGTCCAGTGGAATACTGTGTCAAGTGTCATCTCATGTGACAACTTGGGATAGTTCATTTCGTCTTCTTTCAAAATTATAACATCTCCTTTGTTTAATATGGTTTAAAAACTTTAAACACATTATCCCTCATCATAATTTGGTATGCCAAAAGTATATGTGAATAATTATTAAGGAATGATACAATGTTTCAGGCTCCTCCTAGTGATATAAATCGTGGTTTCCAAATAATGGAATTGATAATGTATAAAACCTCCTAACCCTTTTCACTATCATTTCAAGCTTCAATATTGGTTAATTTATCATAAAAAACACTAAAAAATGGTAAATATATCTTTTAAATTTCAAAAAGATACTTATCATTAGTGATAATCGTTATTTCACATTTAGTTATATAGTTTTTTTAAACTGTAAAAGCATCAATACTTCAATTGACTTAAATGATGTGAAAACTATCTCTACCACCTTGTATGATTCACCCAAAATCATATAATGTTTCTTTGATATATTTTCTACATTTATCAAATTAAACACACCCTTAAAAATGTTAATTTACACTATCTTTGATCGATCCTATCAACAATGTTATTCATTTATCCCAGAGAAAATATGTTCTTCTTTAGTCCCTCCACTTGGAATAATTCATATATAGATCAAATAATACAATTTTAGAGATTTCATTTTATGGTACAAAATATAATTAACATCATTGTTTGATAATTTACCATGCAAAAAAGTCATTCTATTATTTTTTCCTATTGATTAAGATATTCCATTAAAGATATCATTTTTAATATTTCCTCAGAGTCAATTATATATGAATAAATGAGGTGTTATTTAAAACTAGAATTTTATTTATTTATTAAGAAATATTTATTCATTTAAAAATTACTCATCATGTTTTCTTGACAGTTATTTCGTTTAACAATCATGATTCAAAAGTCCCTCTTGAGGTGACCATTATAAACACAATTATAACATATTGCATTTTTCACCTTGCCTCATTTCATAGGAATTCAATTTTTCTCAATTCCACTAGTGTAACACACCATAATGTTTTCTATTTATATTAATATAGCCTCATCTTGGTGTAATGTTATTATACTAATTTGTTTCACAATTTCTCTTTAATATCCATGATTATGACACCATTTAAGAGTACTATTTCTATAAGGAAATTGATGGTGAGGTTTAAGATGTGAATATCATATGAATATTGAAAACATTTGATAAGATTATTAATATACTAAATATAAATAATTTTATGATCTATCAAATATATATGGTTTAATTAGGTATTAAATATTCTAATATGATCTTTTGACATAAATATTTATCCTTATACAACTTTATCTTGTTATCTGAAATTTCTTTTAAAATATATTCCTCCAGAATTATTCATAAATATCTATATTTCAAGGAAAAATAAATTTAGAAATAAAATTTCCATACATTTATTTCCATTTCTAATTTGTATACCCTCTATTTATTAACCAATTCATTTTGGTTAATTATCATTTCACACTATCACATGAATATTCACCATTATAATAAGAAATTATTCACATGACATTATGTAATATCAATTTTCTCTATCATCATTCCTATGAAAATTGTATATGATATAACTTTTTATAATGAATTGATTGAAATCACAAAAAAATATAATATAAAGAAATTCAAATGATGTGTAAAAATATATAAATAAAATAGAACCAATATATAATGTGGATAACCCCAAAAAATTATTTTCATGTAAAGAACCACATGTAAAGAATAAAAACATATTAATAAGGTAACTTATGGAAATAAAATCTCTATATAAAATTATTAGGAAAAAATACTTCAAAATACCCCCATAAATAATGAAGAACACCTTAAAAATACAACCATTAGGAATTTAAATGATGTTTCCATTGATATATTTCAAAGAGGAGTTAATGATCGCGATTTACATGAAATTGATTCATGAACACTTTAAAACCTACAATGTTATATAATTATATCATGTTGTGGATAATTGAAACTCTTGGTCAATATAAATTCTTTCTGATCAATTTTATCCCATGGTTAGTATTATATTTCCTTCCAATTGATGAAAACACGATGAAAATAAAATTCCAATGTAGAGGAATCCAAAATAAATTTATATTTTTTTGATTAGATAGAGTTATAAGTCTTCTTTGGTGTCTCTAGCGAGTTAATACTAAGGATGTGTATATTGAAGGGTTCTTGAAAAATCAAGGGGAGGATAATTATTCAGTTTTCAAAAAATGGATGTTAAGGACTTGGTTTTAGTAGCCACCGGGTATTCAATAAGACGACAACAAGTAGTTAGTGAAGTAACTAGTGGTGCTGTCACACAAATTTGTACATTCGGTGGCTGGTGAATTTCACTAGAAACATAGTGGGACACTAGGTTTCCAATTTTTGGTTACCAGACACCCATTGGTTGCTAAACAATTTTTTGAATATGTTTAATATGATAATTTTGGGGTTTGAAATTGGAAAACCCCATATAAAGTTTGTCACTCTATTTGGATCATTATAAGGGGGATCAAATCCATTTATTCCCTTAGTCCCCTATATTTTCCTTAATTGATTCATGGATTTTTAGAGTATTTGTTTCATTATAGAGATATTTTATTTTCCACTTAATTTTTTATTTATTCTTTATATAATTCTCCTTTCATTTTAGATGGGTTTAACTAGGGATTTATTTTACATTCCAATGGTTCATGGTATAATTCTTCTGATACAAATATGATTTTATATATCATGGATAAAACTTATGTATAAGTATTTTTGTGAATTTTTTATTATTGTATGTATTGAAATAAGACTCCTAGTTAATTATTTCATAGATTTTGTTGTTATTAAGATGAAATCTATAAAAAATTAAAAATAGAAATGATGGTTCTTCATCATAAGGGGACATGAGTCACTTATAAGTTGTAGATGATTCATTTTATGATAATATATCATTTCTATACCATTTATTTATTTTTAATTAATTAATAAAAATTAGTTTAATTATGTGATTTTTTATTTTTTGGGGAGTCAATTAAAGACCATTTTGATGAGATAAAAGATTTTATCCATCATTGATGACTATAAAATCATTAATAATTTATGAAATGATGTATGGGGTAGTTTTCTATAATATTTTACTTTTTTATATTCAATTTCATGTGATTTGAGATATATAAGTGGGGATAAGGAAGTGTGAATTGACTAAATGAGAACTAATTTATCGTAGATGAATATGAGGGAATATTTATGACCTATTAGGGTCATATAGTATAGTAAACGCAGGTTTTTTAGAGTTGGGTCACATTATGGATATAATAAATAATGATATAGGGATATATTATTTGAGAGGAATCGACAGAGTGTAACCTTCTTTAAGTATCCACCCATGTGACCTTTCAAGGTCTCATGTTAAATTATTGAAGTCCCATAAAGAGTGGTAAGTTGAGTATGATCTTTATAATTGGTTGACTTAATAAATATTTTACGAAAACAATTTAATAGAAAAAGTTATCTATGATTTTTTATTGAGATTATCACAAGATTCCTTGTAATAGAATGTAAAATTAGTCTAGGTAATATTTTTTGGGATTTTGCAACCACCGATCAGCAGAAGATAAATAATTCAAGCATAAGAAAGTGTAAATAAAGAACGTGGAACTCTCTAGATTATTTTAACCACACAAATTCAATTTACCAAGACATAGGAAGAAAAATCACCCTAAATCACTACATTGAGTTGATACTCTTTCTACACTCAAACAAACTCACTTAAAAAATTTCAAGAAAAATAAAAACTTAAAGTACGGAATAAAAATGATTCATGTGGATCATACATTATTAATATATCCATGGAATAAGACAATTTAGTTTTACATTGACCAACATTTAAAAGATTATAATTATAAATTACAAGTCAAAAAAATTATATCACTAATCAATAATCATAAGAAACATGTATAATGGTCCCAAGACACCATTGTAGAGGTACCTACGAAATCAACTAGTTCTAAACACAACCTATAATTTATGGAGTTCTGCCATTTTTCTCATCCACCTATACATTTTATAAGGTTTCATTACCATGACCTTTATATTCATGCGAACTGAAAGAGATACTTTTATTCTCCATCTAATGAATCTTATGTATCATCCTTTACTGATAACCCATAAATAATTAATATCAAATATCATCAACAGTGATCTTGAAGTATTTATATAACTTATATTCATCCACCAACCATGCATATACCATTGAAAAATTATGGAACAAAGATTTTAGGCTTTTTACTATGTTAGTTTTTCATCATATATAGTCTAAAAATCTGTCCGAGTAAGATCTTTTGGTGACATTCTTTCTGGCCCTCTTAATTTAATATTGAAAATATAGTTATCCATTCTAAGAATCCTCCCTGAGATGAATTATTAAGGGGAAACCATTTAAAATACCATAACATATACTAAAAAATAATCTATCAACACCCCCAATAAAAACAATTACTACACTATCTTTTAATTACCAAATTCCAACTAAGGCATAATGTTACCTAACAACTTTCATGACTAAAACCATAGTTTACAAATAAACTAAATTTCTTATTTTAGATAACTTCTACAATTTTATCACATTATACTTATAGAGACCTAGTCTTGACATACATTTATATTATAAAATGTTTCTATAATAATTAAAACATTATACAAAAAGATTCCTGAAGATTGTACTATTATAGTGCCTTAGGAAACAAAGAAAACATAAACACTGATACTTAAGTGAGCTAAATTATCAGTCACTAGGGTTTTATAGAAAAAATACATTCTTGGAAACATCATACATAATACATATCTTCATATCATTGGGAAATAAACAACAAAAATAGTTGAGCTCGAATTCTCATAAAGGATTAATAATGGAGATATGTAAGCACAATCATGAGCATAAAGGTATGAAGACATTATCATGATAATATAAGAGAATAAACTATATAAAAATATAATATACATGAATCATTTCATAAATATTGGTTGTTTAGAAGACATGAATCATAAGGAAATAATAAACATAATCCATGAAATAATAACATATGAATAAAAAATTTAATGGTGGCCGACACAAAAGCATATAATATGATTTCCATAGTATCCAAGGAATCACTACCATGGTAATATTAGTAGCATGGATTCACTACCCATACCATATAGGTTGTAATGGTCCACTCACATGGTCATATTAGTTACATGAGTTCAATCCTCATACGATCTTTGTTTTCATGTTTCACCCCCATGGCCATCTTAGTAGTAAAGGTTTACTCCCAATACTATACTAGTCTATCTCATGAGATATAAATCTTTACCCAATTCATTGGAAGAAGATATAGGTCCTAAACTTATCATAATGAAATCATGCACACATGTTCCAAAAGATCATAAATAATCATATCATAACCCATGAAATGAAATGGGTATTATAAACATGTAATAACATCATAACCTATAGAAAGAGACTTATTTCATAATCATTTCATCAGAAACATTACCCATGAAAAGAAGTGGGTATCATAAGCATAAATCCCATGAAAGACAAATGATTTTCATCAATAACAGGCCATAAAAAACGAATCCATTCCTAGAAAGAATATTAATTTAAATGTTGAATAATTTCCCCAAAAAATCATGAGTAACACCAATAGATGTTTTATTATATGGGAAATAATTTTTAAAACCCTTTCAGAAACATTTCATGAGGAAAAAATGCTTTCTATTTAAAAAAATAAAGCAAAAAACATTTGGTAAACCTTTTTCATTGATAATATCTTTGAAAACATATAAATGAAGGATTGAAAACCAAAAAATATTTTTTAAATCCTTTTTCCATGAAAATGGGCTTCAAAAATCTTTTGAAAAAAAAGTTTTATAACATTTTTTAAAATATGTTTATTGAATGCAATATATTTCTGACCAATGAGAGAGACTGTCATGTTTTAATTAAAAATTATCATAAGTACCAATGAGTAAAAAAATGGGACTAATACATGGTTATATAAATAATTATAATAGGATAAGAAAGTTCATGAGTTTTATGAAGATTTGAATAATAATATTTCATCAATGGAAGTATAATCATAAACAATTTATAGAATCCATGAGATTGTCTCAATAAACTATTATATGTTGGTAACCTGGGATAATGATATCCATGCAATAAAAGAAAATTAAATTAATATTAAAATTTCATTATAAAATTAAATTTCATTATATTTCATTTAAAATGGAAGTATATACACCTCTAAAAATAAATTATGTGCATAAAAATCATAAGTCTCAATGGAGGAAAATTGAGACAAAACCATTTTTCAGATTTGGTTACTTTGGAAAATTAATCCCCATTAAATATAAATCATAAAATGGATATGTAAATAAACATAAATTTAATTAAAAGATATATATAATAAAATCATGGGTAGTAAAAACTCCACATAAACAGAAAGAGTGTTTAATATTGCATGTATCCCACAGAAATAAAATGTGAGATGAAATCCCCTTACCTTGTGTATTGACTCTCATCATAGTCGTTAAAACCTCTCCCATAATCAATATAATTTTATTAAAAATATTTTACAGGACCATATTTTTATATCTAATACTATATATGGTTTTGTTATGACCATATATTATCCACTTGTTAACCGTCCTATGTTAAGGTTCCACTTCGGATAATATACGCATTGTTCCCTGCATGTGTCTTAATTTGTTATATCATTGGTACTTATCCTTATATAATTATTATTTAATTTAAAAATGATATATATATATATCACTTAGTTTTATTATATGTGTATTATAATATTCTATATAATATAGATGTATGAACATGAATACATTGATTATGGAGGCAGTTAGCCGAACGTATGCCTAAACACAATTTCTGTTTTTATTATCATATTTAAGGAGATAAATAAAATGATATATATGTATATTTGTATATAATATCATTTAAATATAATTATAATGTTATATATATCATAAAATTTCACTAAAACCATCATTAATACATTCCATGGTTTGTGTGAATGAATTACATCGCTTTGAGGGGGTTGTAGTCCACACTTCCTCAAAAAAAATTGTTTCATTTACACCTAATAGAATGAAAAAAATATTTGTTTTATAAGGAATAAATAATCAAAAAGCCATATAAAATATAATATATAACATATATAACCGTAGTTTCCATCATAATTTCCACCACGGGAGTCAGTAATGGAATGACAAACAATCATGGTTTTGTGAGGCGGTAATTCAACAGACACAGAAAGAGTACGTTCGTTACCAATTAGATAGAGGTGTGTATGTGTAGGTCAAACCCTTATAATAAAAAAATTCTTTTATATTTATGATAATGGTGTTTTTATATAGGCATGGAATAAATAGATTGTATGGGGGTGGAGAAATAAAATAAAAGAAAGGCGATTGAGAGAAGGTGTTACCTCTTAATCAGGTATATCCTTTTGGTTTGTGCCAAAAGGCTTACTTGGAAGCCTTTATATCCAAGTAGAGGATTATAGGAGGAATGGAGAGATTTTGGGTTGTGTATTTGGAATATAATGGGTGAACCTAAGTGTTTTGAGCGGTTTGAAGGGAGAGGTGGTGGCCTTTTATTGGGAATGAGGAGTGGAACTCTTTTAAATATTTGAAGAGAGAATTCCACCAATGTATTTAATGATTCAAGTGGATATAATAATGATAAAATATAGATAAAAGTGCGGATAGGGTCTATATATTTCCAAAAAAGGTTTTTGTATAGGTTTATAGGTCGTTTTGGCTGTTAATATTTTTGTTTAGTCCCTTATTAAGCTTAATTTAACCATAATCGTTTTTGTTAATTTTAATCACATTCACTAATATTTTTTTGTCAAAAACCAAGGTGACCATATTAGAAATTATAAATTATGATGATTAAAAAAATGGAATCCATTTCTGAAAATTTTTATCACATTATTTGAATAAATGAATTTAAAATTAATCCCAGAGTCAGAACGACAATGTAGGTTCTTAAAGTAAAAATGTTAAAAATATTGCTATGTTATTATATTAAATTTCAAAGTGAAATTTATTCAAATTACACACATTGGGTTGGTTGATAAAAATATTATTTAAATAAACTTTTAATCCATTTTAATATAAAATTTAGTATTATAAATAAATTTAATGAAAAATCCATTCTGAATTAAAATTCGGTTTTTCCACTATTAATCTAAAAGTAAAGTTACTCCAAGAAATACCAAAAATCCACCTTAAGAAAATATCCACCTTCTAAATTTAAAAATTAATTTTATTTTATCGAATTAAATTTCTTAATCTATCGAATATTATTTTTATTATTTTTCCCAAAAGGTTATTAAATGTAGTTTATTTGAGAAAATATTATTTTTAATGATATAAGGACTTCACTAAATACAATATATTTTGTTATAAATATGTCTTATTAATATAAAACTTTATAAATAAAATTTTATATTTATTTATTAATATTTATATTACTACCTTTATCATCTAGGTTATAATTATCTCGTTTAAATAATTATAATAATATAATGATGTTTTATATAAACATCGGTGTTGCGTGTAATGTATGCCAATTCATTGTTCCATGTATCATATTCCATGTTGGTTCCATGTAATGTACACCATGTTCGTTCTATGTGAAATGTATTTTGGAATTTTTCATTAAAAGACATAAATTCAAATTTAATTTCTTCAAAGAAGGTCTATACAAATTTATGTGTTACATTATACCACACTTAAAATGAATTTTTCCATTGAATATTTTCACTCGGGTAAAAGAGAATGAGGATACATCAGATTCATCATATCCTCAAGTTCGCACATAGGATCCTCTAACTGGTGATTTCTCGACAAATTTTTGACTAGGTGAGTGTGCTGGTTTCGTAGAACATTCACTGATCGGTTTAGGAATTTAAAGATTTTGTTCTTCATAAGAAATATACTACTCTAGTGGTATAACCTATGAGTTTAGTATATGTTAAGGGTTAGTCATGTACTTCTTTAGGATATATAAAACAACCACATGATGTAATTAAGAGATATTTGGAGTATGTTACAACAGATAGGATACCGTCCATATATGATCAATAATCTCAAAGAGACCAAAATACCTAGGTCTTAGTTTCCCTTTTTTCCTAAATCTCATAACTTTATTCCGGGGTGAGATTTATAGAAACACATTTTCATCTACTTAATATTCTAGATCATGTTAGTGGTTATCAACATAACGTTTATATTGACATTGATCTTCTTTGATATGATGTTGAATGGTTCTATCCTTCTCAAAAATTTATTTAGTGACCTCCGGTCCCAATAGATTTCATTCTCCATCCTCATCCCAGCACATTGGAGCTCTAACTTTTTCCTATATAGGGATTCATACGGTTCCAAATGAATTCATGGCAAAAATTTATTTTTTTAAGAAAACCGAACTAGAGGAAGGTGATGATCCCAACCACATTTAAAATCAAATAAACAAGATCTCAACATATCCCCTAGGGTTTGTATTGTTGTTTTAGACTGAACATCTTTTTGAGGATGATAGGAATTGTTGAATCTCAATTATGTATGAATTTCTTGTTAAAGACTTAACTAGAACATTGAGGTAAACCATAGATCCTGATTTGATATAATAGAATGTGGTGCTCCATGAAACCTTAGCACTTATTTAATGCATATCATGGAAAGGTGATCCAAATAAAATTCCACCCTAATAAAGATGAAATTTGGTGATCTAGTAAGGTGATCAACTACTACCCAAATAGTATTAAACCCTTTAGTGGTTTTGTGTAGTTGAATGAAAAAATATGTGATGATGTTCTCCAATTTCTATTCTAGTATGGGAAATGAATGAAAAATCCCAATTGATTTTTTTTTCAACCTTAAGTTGTAGGGATACCAAGCACCGAGATACAAAATCTATGATATCTCTCTACATTACATCCTACCAGATGTATTCGTTCAAGTCCCTATACATATTCGTACTTCCTAGATGAATAGAAAATGAAGAACTATGATCTTCCTATAACAAATCCTTCTTCAAATCGGGTATGGAAGGAACACATACATGGTACACGAATCTTATCATTCCATACAAAATCAAGGTTAAACATAGAAAAATTTCAGAATTTCTTTTCAAGATCCACATATTCTTTCTTCACCTCCTTAATTTTATATTTGATATAGGTTGATCATTGATTTTAGAAAGATAATATTTTTCTCCTTCTATTATCATTTTTAGATACAGCCTTTTCAAATCCAGAAATATTTGATATTTTGTGATCCTCCACAAGTATATGTTAGAAACATTCTTCCGACTCAAAGCACCGACCACCTAGTTCTCTTTCATAGGGTAGTAATGTGTTGATCTGTCATAATCCTTTATCAACTCTAATCGTCCTCTTTGGCGCATGTTGAACTCCTTTTGTGTGAATATATATTTCAGGATTTTATGTTCGGTAAATATATCATACTATTATCCATAAAGAAAATTCCTCTATATCTTTAATGAAAAGATTTACACTTCTTACTCCGAATCATCAGTTGGGTAATTTTTCTCATGAATATTCAAATGCTCTGATTCATAAGCAATAACCATGTTATTATGAATAAGGATTCTTCCCAATACCTTCTTGGATGCCTCCCTAAGAATTACAAACCCTTGTCCGCGAAAAGGTTGTGTTTAAATAGGTGAACATACTAGCCTTATCCTCAGTTCCTTGAAAATTTCCCCACATTCATCTGTCTAAAGGAATTTGACAGCCTTTTCAGTTAACATGGTCAGACAATTAAAATGTTGTGAGAAATTGTTCACAAAATTTCGATAATATCTAGCTAAACCGAGAAATCTATGGATCTCAGTCACAAGGGTTCATCTAGGCAAGCATTCAATAACCTCTATCATGGATGGATCTATAGATATACCATTCCTTGAGATTATGTTAGACAAAAATGAAAACCTTTGCAGCCAAAATTCACACTTTGTAAATGGTTCATATAAGATATACTTCCTTAATTTCTTCAGTACAATTCTAAAGTGATATCTATATTCTTTATTTCTCTTTGAATATACAATAATAATATCAATAAATACGTCCACAAGCTAATTGAGGTAATCTAAAAAGACAGTATTCATTAAATCCATAAAGATAATAGGGGAATTTGAAAGACCAAAAGGAGTCACTATATATTCTAATTGTATATACCTTATATACATTTCCTTCTTGGTTATGTAATCTTTCTTGACACTCAATTTATGATATCTAGAATGACGATAAATCTTTGAAAAGTATTGAGCTCTGTATAGTTGATCAAACAAGTCATCAATATAGGGAAGATGATACTTGTTCATGATTGTGATCTAGTTCCACTCTTGATAATCAATGACTAATTTAATTGATCATATTTCTTTTTCAAAAAAATAATGGGTGCACCTCAAGGTGACACACACAACCAAATGAATCCATTATCAAGGTTTTCTAGGAGTCTAATCTCTAATTACTGAAACTTAATCAGTGCCATTCTATACAAAGTATTTGAAATTGGTGTGGAACTTGGAATGTGTTATTTTTAGAACTCAACATCATGTTTTTGTGTAAGGCTAGAGATCTCTTCCAGAAAGTCATCCCCAAAATCTGGAACAATACACATATCATCAATGATAATTTTCTCTCTAAATATATATGATAAACAATCCTGTTGAATGGGAATTAAGACCCATACACTAGATTTAATATCAACATGATGTTCATACATATCGTCACATTGATGGATGATCACAGGAGGGTTTGAAATATCTTTCGTAACTTCCCTTACATGAAACATTATGTTGGATTTATGTAGATAATGACAATCCACTCCCAATATGACTCAAATTCAACCAAAGTAATTATAAAAAGATTTGTATGATGAATATTCCCAAAAACAAAAACCAAAGAGGAATGAAGTTCTTGAGATGCAATCATCATACCATTAATGGATTTCAATGATAATTCCTCATCTAATTTCTTATGTGGAATCATTAAATCCTTATAAATTTATTTACATATGAAATGGTGTGTATATTCATAATAAAATATGACAATAACATTTCTAGAATGTATTGTATATGTGAAATTCATCACATCATTATCACTCATCTCATTAGAAATTGAGATTTCAAGGGATTCCACATTGTCCCTTATCATAAGAGGATATTGACGTCGATCATCATAACCAGAACTTGGGTCTGGGTCGTGGTTAGAATAATTACCGTTCTCCTTAAACGTGTAGTACTGAATCCTGGGAGGAACATTTTGTACCAATTTTTCCCCATTCACAATTTTAACTAGATTCTTCCACCAAGTCATTACTCAAATTCCTGATTTCCTTCCCTTCCACACTTATAACATTTATTAGACTACTTTTGGAATTTCCCTTTATGGTTCTTCACACATACAGAGCATAAAAGAAAGATCATCTTCTTTTCCTAATGGTTTTTTAGTTTCCTTTAAACTTCATCTTCCTTTTCTTCTTAAAACGATGGGATTGATATATGAATCAAACCAAAATTTCAACCATGATTGATCAAAGTAAAATCTCTTAGTAGTTAATAAATTATCTGATGGATAATTCCCTTAAGAGACATAGATTTAAGGCACTGAATATCCTATCAAATTTAATTTTGAGTTGGATGAAAATTCCTAAAGTGTACCTCACAAGTCTCATGAAATTAGCCTCATAGGTACTAACAGATTCACCATCCATTTTATTAAACTCAAAAAACTCTTTATCCATCTAGGTATGAAGAATTAAAGGAATGTACTTATTGGAAAATAACTTCCTGAACTCATCCCAATCCATGGATTCAATATCATCTTTCTGCCTTGTATTCTTGATTAGGGTCTATCCCTAGTATGATTCGACTTTTAACTGATAGATAGCCAGAATTAATTTCTCATTCTCTGAAAACTAGAGAACAATGAATATATATTCAGTATTATTTATCCATTTTTTAGATGAAATTGGATCATAAGACCCTCCTAAAGCATGTGGACGTTGCCTCATGAAAGACTCAACAAAATTTTTTCCACACTTTTTCTCATTTGAATATCCACCGTGATTCATAGCTTGAGAATGTTGTGTGAGAAAAACAATGATTTTTTTTATTCCGTCTCCAATATAATTCAGTTTCTCAAGAGGAAAATTATTGAATTTTCAATTTCATTCACCATTATCTCAGATCCTTTGGGATCCAACCATTGACTAGAACAAGAAACAAAGATTATTTAATAGTTATCAAAACAAGCAACCACCTAATCATGAAAATTCACATATTAGAAGTTTATGTTTTGAAACCTTCATTAATCTATGTCTCTTTCAGTTTTTCAAAGGTTATTTATAACCCAATTATTTTTAAATCCATCATGATGGTTTATGAAGATATTTTTAATTCCTTAATGATTATCCCGTAGGAGTGTCGAACCATGTGTTTTTTATGACCCATTTTCATGTAAAGGATTACCCCGAGTTAGGCCGGAAAAATCTTGTTAGAGTTGTTACCCCTAGGTAAATCTATTCCAAAACCACATACACTTGTAATATCAAGACATGAATACATTTCTAGAAAACCACTCACTATATCATTCACTGAAATTCCATGATATTTTCATATACTTATCTTTATCCTTAAATGTATCCTTAGACATGTACTTAGGGTTCTCACTAAGTTTATCTCATCCTAACTTATAATGTGTAACAAAACCTTTACTTTGATACCAAATATAAATACCCATCTAGAAAATTAATTAATGTTACATAATTCTTTCAGAACATTAAAAACATTATACAAACAGACACCCTCATTTGGAAATATTGAAACATAATCATTGATACATAATTGAGGTACATTATCTCCCACTATGTTCTTCTGGACTAACACCTTCCTAGACACATAAAAAATAATACATATCTTCATAAATTGGGGAAGGAAACATAAAAAGGGTTGAGATCAAATTCTGAGTGAGGGTAAACAAGGGAGATATGTAAGAATAATCATGATAATAATGGTATCATAACATGATCATGAAAATAGAATATCATACCCTACATAAACAAGATCATATACAAGAATCGTGACATAAATCTTTACAGTTCAAAAGACATGAATAATAAGAAAATAAATAAGATAATATAGTAAATAAAAACATATGAATAAAACAGGAATTATGGCATACACATAAGAATATATTATGATTTTAATAGTAGAGAAGGCATCGCTGCGAAGACCAAATTAGTAGTACAGGTTCACTCCCCATACCATCTTAGTAGTCATAATTCACTCCCCTGGACATCACAGTAGAAATAGACAACTCTTCATTCCATCATGTTTGTCATGGTTCACTCCTATTTCCATATTAGTAGTGATGGTTTACTCTCAAGATAATCTTAGTATATCTCGTGAGATACAAAAATTTTCCCAATGCATTGGAGTGAGATATATATCTCACCCATCTCATAATGAAATTATAAATACTTGTGCCAAAAGATAATAAATAATCATACCATAAGACATGAAATTAAATGGGTATTATAGACATGTAATTATATCATATTCTTTGGAAATATATAGGTTTAATAATCATTCCATCATAAACATAACCTGTGAAAAGAAGTGTGTTTCAAAATCATATAACCCATGAAATAGAAATCTGTTTCATCAACATCATGCCAAAAAAACATAATCCATTGAATGAAATAATATCAATAGAAACATTGAATAATTTCCCCATTAGGCATTATTAACACCAGTGGATGTTATCTGAGATGGGAAATAATTTTTAACGATCTTTAAAAAGAGTTTTTTGAGAAAAATTTCCTTCTTGTATTAAAAAATTCCTTTAAAAGATAATAACTTTGAAAAAACAATTCTTTTAAAATATATTTCAAAACATTTAAAGGATGCATTTAACACCTTAAAATGGGTTTAAAATTCATTTTCCTTGAAAATGGGCTTCAAATATCTTTTGAAAACATTCTTGAAACATGTTTTCTGAATACAATAGCTTTTGTACAAGAGAGAGAGACAATAATATTTTACTTAAAAAGAGTATAGTAAGTACCAAAGAGTGGGAAAACAGTAATAATACATGGATATATATTGAATAAAAATATTACAAGGAAACTCATCAGTGTTCTTGAGAGATTTTTAATAATATTTCATCAAAGGTGGAATAAACATAAACAGTGATGAAAAGCGATGATATTATCTTAGTAAATTCTTATAAGATGGTAACATTGGATCATACTCTCCATTTAGGAAAAAGAAAATTAAATGAATCATAAAATATCGTGAAAATAAGGATTTTCTTGATATATCTTGTAAAATTTATGTATATACATGTCAAAAAATAATTTAGGTGCATAACAAAATATGAGTCTCAAAGGAGGAAAATTGAGATAAAACTATTTTAGAAATTTGGTAACTTTTGAAACCTAAACACGATAAAAGATATGTCATAAAATTGATATATTAATACGAATAAATTTAAGAATAATATACATAGAAGCAATCATTTTTAGTACATACACAACACAAATAGAAAAAATGGTTTACATAACATTATCATATAGAAATAAATATTGAGATGAATTCCATTTACCTTATGGCTTGACTCTTGTCTTACTCATTGAAACATCATATTTAATAAAAATTAATTTATTATACATATTTCATAGAACCATATTATTATATATAATACCCCAAATTTTCTTATTATTACCTTTTATTACATGTTTTTAACTATTTTATGTTAAATTTTCACTTCGGATAATATATAATGTGTCCATCACATTGTGTTAATTTGTTATATCATTGGTCTTTATACATATATAATGACTCCAGAATGTAAACCATGATATAAATATCATTTATAACTAGTATATTTTTATTATAATAATCTATATAATATATAATTACTAAATTGTATACATTTTTTGTGGGGATGGTAAGTTGTATGTAATCATGAACTTCATTTTTATTTTTATTATCATATTGAATGAAAGAAAGAAATAAAATGACATATATAAATATATGACATAATAAATGTATAATTATAATGTTATATATATATATATATATCTTATAAGTTCACTAAATGCATCTTTAATACATTTAATGTTGTGTGTGAAGTAATCACATCGCTTTAAGGGGGAGGTAGTCCACACATCCTCAAACGAAATTAATGTATTTACACCAAATGGAAAGTAAAAATGATATGTATTTAAAAAGGAATAAAAAATATTAAATAAAAAATAAATATAATATAAAAATATATAAACATTGTTTCTATCATGTCATCCACCATGATAAGCGGTAAATGAAAAATGAACAATGATCGTTTAGTGAGGCAGTAGTTCGTCGTACATGTAAGCTGTATGTTAATTACCCAATAGATGGAGGTCTATGTATGTGTAGGGGGAAACCTTAGCATAACAAAATAATAGTATATTTATGATACTTTTATTGGTATACAATCATGTAATAATGAGAGTGTAGGGGGTCGGAGATGGAAAACAAAAGAAAGGAGAATGAGAGAAGACCTTACCTATTAATCAGGTAAATCCATTTGGTCTGTGAAAAAAGGATTCCTTGGAAGATTTTATATATGTCGGTAGGATTGAAGGAGTATGGGAGTGATTTTAATATATTTATTTGGTAGATATTGGCCAAACCAAGTTAGTGTGATAGGTGTGAAGAAGGGTAAGAGTTGGTGGCGTTTATAGGGGAGGAGGAGTGGAACTCATGTAAATATTTCAAGAGAGAATTATACCCACATTTTTCAGATTTCATGTGAATACAATAATGATAAAAATAAACAAAATGGAGGATAGTGTTTTAGTATGTCTATAAAAAGGATTTTTTATAGGTGTATAGGGTATTTTAGGCCATACTGTTATGGTTTAGTCACCTATTATATTTAATTTAACCTTAATTGTTGTAATTAATTTTAATAAATTTTACTAATATTTTAGGTCAAAAAATATATTGAACTGATTAAAAAATATAAATTATTCTGGTTAAAAATTTTGAATTCATTTTCTAAAATTATAATCACATAAGTGGTAGAAATTAATTTAAAATTAACCAAACTATCGGATCAATAATGCGGGTTGTTGAAGTAAAAATGATAAAAAGTTTTCTATCTGTTTATATTCAATTTCAAATTGAAATTGATTAAATGACACAAATTGTTTTTATTGATAAATATATAATCCAATTAAACTTTTAAACTATTTGTAAATATAATTTAACCATATAAAAAATTATATGAAAAAGCAGTTTTGAATTAAATTCCTGTATTTTTTACTATTCAACTATATGTTATGTTTTTCTGAAGAATCCCCAAAAATTAGTATAAGATAATTTTGACATTATAAATTAAAAAATAATGTTTATTTTGTCAAATTATTTTTCTATATGTGTCTAAAATTAATTCTATTATATTTAAGAGAAGGACATTAAAAGTAGTTTATTTGATAAAATTGTATTTTTAACCAAATACTGACTTTACAAAAAAAATCTTAT
Organism: Viscum album; assembly: GCA_963277665.1. Taxonomy (NCBI): domain Eukaryota; kingdom Viridiplantae; phylum Streptophyta; class Magnoliopsida; order Santalales; family Viscaceae; genus Viscum; species Viscum album. Next base: position 2,004,905,229 of record OY728126.1, on the reverse strand, counting down.
TTTATCAATATGTTTTGTTATATACAAAAAAAATAAAAAAAAATTAAAATTAGTTATTACTATTCCTATTACAATTTTTAATGTCTAGGATATAATTATCTCATTTAAATAATTATAACTGTAATATCTGAGAAATTCCATATAATTTTTTTAATTATATGGGATTATTTTGAGACCAGGTGCATAGAAAACGCTTAACTCTAAGGCCAAGTGAGCCCAAAATAAATATTCAATTTTTTTTTTATTTTTTTTAAAAATAGTGCACATAGGTGGTTTCGGAAACTTCAAAATGGGTTCCTAGATTAGAAATTCCAGGGAACCATTGCGTCTAGAACGACGACCTTACCTAAGGAAGAGCCTAACCTCAACCGATGCTAGTTGAGGGTAAAAGTAAATTTTTATAAATTTTGTAAAAATTTAATAAATTAATTTTTTAAGGAAATCTAAAATAATATTTTATTTTATTTTATTTAAATTTTTCATTTAGTTGCTGCATTACAAAAATGTTGTTTCATAAATGAAAAATCATAACGACACTGAAACATAATGTAACAGAAATAATAATAATAATTCCCTATTTAATAGGTTAACATAAGACTGATTGTTGGCACTATCGAATATTTCTATGATATTGGAGATTTGGCATTGGTGAGCGACAATCGATGAACCAACCATGAAAACTAGCGCAATTCTCCCTTCGTTCTTCCACCTTTCGAAGGATCACCAACAACAACAGTTGACTTTAGATCAAGGAATGAAAAACGCATTGGTGTGATCTACACCAATGAATGATCCAACCTCAAGGCAGGGTGTCTATTTAATTAAAATTCTTTCCACATTTCTAAATCTCTGTGGTGAGAGTGAATCATTTGACTAATGGAAAGATTCAAGGATCTTGTGGTATAAATGTGGGATGGGTTTAATTGTTTGGATGTTGATTGGGAAATTTGATCCATGAAAAACATGTGATTTGATTTAATTATCTATTTAGCCTCCCTTAAATTCATACATGGATGGATCAAGTCATACAGAAACAAGGCCCAATCCATCTGCCTTGGGTGATTATGTGAGTTTCCCTACTCACTTGTTCAAATGAATCCTCTAACATCACTACATAAAAAACTCAAAATGACATTTAGGATTGTTGTGATGGAAATTAATGGTCTAGGTAGAGACCGAAATGACAAGAAGTGTCCAAGGAATGATGGTCATGGCAGTGTAGAAGGTGGAACGTCTCAATGGCATGCCATGAAAATGGAGGAGACCCACAACAGGAGGCCCAGAGTAGCTCATGAAAGGTTGTAAATTGATCGCCAGAGTGGTGCAGAGGAAGTGCATACCATGACGGCATAGGGGAGGACCTGAGGAACTCACCGCAGGTGGTGATCAGAGGCCTCTGGCATTGAATGGTGGTGGCGGCATACAAAGGGGGTCAATGGTATTCATCACAAGGTGGGACTAGGGTTGCCGATAATAGATAGCCATGGCATGAACAGACATGATTAGTCACACCGTGTGATAAGGCGGGAGGGTCGCGATTCCCATAGCATTGTGGGAGGACTGAAGGAGACCAAACCCAGACCCCACCAGCCCCTTCTTACTAAAACATCCAAAATATCCATACCATTTTTCTGATTGATGTTGCATTTTGCGGAATTGGGACCCTCACAAAGCGACGGTCCATTTGAAATCTTCCAAGTGAGATTTCATGAAATTTGGGATATGAACTATGTCTTGAGAAGTTTATTATCTCGAAATCAAGCGTACTGTGAGCAAGAATCCTACTGATGGCTGTGACGGGAAGGAAGAGATGGTCTGAACTCAGTGGCCTGATAGCTGAGAAGACCTCAGTAACCTAGGAGACATGCAAACCTTAGTGGACTGGTAGCCGAGCGGACCTTAGTGGCTATAACGAACCATACTTTACAAACACATCTATTACTTCAAAATTGAATCATAATTATTACAACATATAACAAAACCATGAAAGGACCATATAGGTATAGTGTCTTTAGAAACTAGGAAACATAAACAACTGGTTCATAAATCATCTACGTTGTCTCCCATTTATTTCATCATATATGGAGTCCCTTTTGGCATATTCTACATAGTACCCTTCTTCCAAACATGGGGAAAGAAAACATACAAAAGGGTGAGCACAAATGCTCAGTAATGGTAAACAAAAGAAATATCAATCACATCACATTCATAAGAACATATCATTTTGGAAATCTTAACCTACAAAAGAGATCATAAATTTCATAACATGGGATAAATCATAGTAGTGAAATGTAATCCCAATAATCATAACTTTAAACATGAAACTTTTTGGAATACACACATAATAATTGAGAATCATTTCTTAGTAGTCAAGACACATTTTCAAGACTATATTAGAGGACAAAGTCCATTTCTGAACTGTGTTCACTCCTCGTTTCAGTCATGTTTCACTGAACCAGATTAACCTGTCGTTCCATCCATGTCTATCTCATGAGATATAAATCATTACCCAATATATCAGAGGGAGATATAGGGCCCACCCATCTCATAGTGATACCATTCTTATGAGTGCCACAAAATCATAAACCATACATCATAGTATAACCCATGTAATAAAAATGGGAATCTAAAACATAATGCCATCATAACATAATCCATATAAGATAAAAGAACATCATAAAAATTATTCCATCATAACATAATCAAATCAATGTAAAACAATATTAATAGAAATATAACCCTATGTTATCTTAGATGGAAAATAATTTTGATAAAACACTTGAACTCCATTCTTGAGGAAAATATCCTTTCCACATCAAAAACATATTTCCTTTATTAACATGTCATACAATTTTAATCTAAAATATGTTGATTAAAAATAAACTTGAAAACATGTAAAGGAATCTTCTTGGAAATAATGTTTTAAAAATCCATTAATTTCGTATAAGTTAAAAAAACATTCTTCTCGTACTTATGTCAAAAAATTAAAAAACTACCTCGTTTGAAAAACGACAAAAGATTCCTTTAATATCTTTAACTGAAAACTCACCAAAGGGTAAAATTGAATTTAAACAATTTTAGAAGGATATAAATATTACATATTGAGGAAACATGGATGTGGATGACAAATATTCCCCAGTAAATTCTGAAGTATAAATAATCTCGGATAAAAATTGAGATTACAAGATTTTTCCCTACCTTAGGACCAATTTGCTTCATAATTGTACAAACCTCCTGTATAATGATTTAAATAATGTCATTGACTTATTCTAGAATCATAATAATTTTAATGATATCATATATGGTCATAATCTTAGTTTTTTATTAGTAATATTTCCTTGCTACTTGTTATTCGGATGTTTATCACTTTTTGTTCTTATGCATGTTTTGTCGAATAAATTATCAATCTTATTTTTAGGTTATAGATACCTCATTTACAGAATGGTATTAGTGTAATATATATCATATTTATTTATTCAATTAATTTATATAATCATTATTAATTGAATATCATATAGAACGAGTCGCATCACATCGTGGAGACGGTATTCCGTACGCACGCACGAGCGATGATATCATTCCCATGATCATGGAATTATATTGGAGTGTATGTGTAATATTTTAGAATCAATATCAATTTACAATAATCATATATAGTCATTATATACACCATTATACCCATCCATGTAAGGTGGTGGTGGAAAATAGATTTCTGCACGGCGTGGAGACGGTATTCCGTACGTACGCACGCGCGGTGATTTCGTTTTCCATAGGATGGATAGATGGTGAAATAGGGTTGTTTCATACTTATAATAACATATCAGTATATGAGTGATACTTATGTTATTAATTCATAATGAAACAACTAAAGAAGAAGAAGTGGAAGAAGAAATAATGTTGAAAGCATCGGTAACAGACATTACCTCTTCTTTGAAGCGCCTCTTTGAGACCTCCTCTTAGGGAACTAAACTTGGTCTTTGAAGAATACCAGGACCTCTAGGATGTTTATAGAGAATTGGAGAAGATAATTTGAAAGGGTTTGACCGATCATGAAGGCTCAATGTGGTGTGAGGAAGGGAGGGAGGAGGTGCCCTTTTATAAGGGAGGAGAGGGGCACCTTTAGACAAACTAAAAATATTATTTTATTATAAAGTCATATTCGGTTTTAATATCTCCAAATTGAATTATTTCGAATATAAGGTGGGTATGGGTCGAAATAATCTCATCCAATAGAATTTAGACAAGTTTAGGTTTCTATTTTAACCTTATCATTAAGATTTAACTTTAAGTTAGATAATTTAACGTGTACCGTGTCTTCTTATTTTCTTACACTATAATGTTAATAAACATACTATAACAAGCTAAACGAACCCCAAGTTGTTTATTATTAATATATATAACCTTATCTAAGTCATTTGGCCTAAACTTATATTCTTAGGAATAAAATTACAATTAATAATATAATATTTGTTTTAAAAACTATTTTATGTCAATTTTGACACTATTTGGTAATTGATTTTTGTGAAAATCAATACAGAATCATTAGTTCTAAAAAAGTTAAATAAATCAGTAATAAAATGTCATATTAACCTAGAAAATTATTTTATTTCATAAAAAGTCGAAAATTACATTTATTTGGGAATCTATAACATCAATTATGTGAATATTTAATTAATAAGATAATTTCGGCATCATCATTGTGTCATAAATAAATTAAATTATTTCTCCCTTGAAATTCATCACTTTGTAACAAACAGATGATGATACCTCTCCCTCATCATATCCTAAAGCTCACATGTAGCTTCTTCTAATTGGGGGATCCTCCATAAAACTTTCACTAAGTTAGTGGTCTTGTTCTATAGGACTTTTTCGCTACGATCAAGAATCTCTATCGGCTGTTCTTCATAAGAAAGATCTTGTTCCAGCGGTACAACATCTGAGCTGAGTACATGTGAAGGATCAGGTATGTACTTTCTCAGGAGAGATACATGGAACACATCATGAACTTGAGAGAGATTCAGTGGAAGCTCCAATCGGTAAGCTACCTTCCCAACACGATCCAGTATTTCGAAAGGACCGATATACCTAGGGATCAGCTTTCCCTTCTTTCCAAATCTCATTACTCTCTTCCAAGGAGATATTCATAAGAACACTTTATAAACCACTTCAAACTCTATGTCTTTTCATCAGTTTTCAGCATAATATTTTTGTCGACTCTGAGCTGCCCTTAGGTGTTGTCGAACAGATCTGACCTTTTCTGTCATCTCATCAACAAGATCAGGTCCTAATAGCTTTTCTCCCCAACTTCATCCCAGCAAGTTCGAGTCCTGCATTTCTTTCCATAGAGAGCTTCATAAGGAGTCATCTGAATACTGGAGTAAATGCTATTATTATAGGAATATTCCACCAAAGGTAGGTGTTGATCCCAACCACCTTTGAAATCCATAGAGCAAGCTCTCAACATATCTTCTAGAGTTTTAATTGTCCTCTTAGACTGACCATCTATCTGAGGATGATAAGTAGTGCTGAAACTCAACTCTCTATCCAGAGTATGCTGAAGACTTCACAAGAAATTCGAGGTAAATCACGGATCTCGATCAGATATAATTGAAATTGGTACTCCATTCAATCTTACCACTTCCTTTACATATATCCTAGCATGCTGATCTAAAATGAAATCCTCTCTAATAGCAACGAAGTGTGCAGACTTTGTAAGATGATCAAATATGAACCAGATTGCATTATTGCCTTTGGGTGTTTCAGGAAGTCCTGTGAGAAAGTCCATAGTGATGTTTTCCCATTTCCATTTGGGTATGGGTAATGGTTGTAACAACCCCTTAGACTTCTGTCTCTCATCTTTAACTTGCTGACAAACTAAGAATCGAGAGACATATTCAGAAACATCTATTTTCATTACATCCCACCAGAAGTACTATTTCAAGTCCCTATACATCATCGTGCTTCCAGGATGAATAGATAATGAAGAACTATGAGCCTCATCCAGCAACTCCTTCTTTAATTCTGGGATGGTAGGAACACAAACCTGATTCCTGAACTTTATTATCCCATCATAATCAAGGTTGAAATCAGGAACATTTCTCACCTTCTTTTATAAATCTACATCTTCTTTCTGTGCATATTTAATATTCACATGTATAGATGGTTGAACATTAATTTGAGAAAGATACGTATTTTCCCCTTCCATTATAATTCCAAGATCCATCCTTTGTAAATCCATAAATATTGGATCTTTAGTGATCCTCATCATGGATAAACTGGCATGGTCTTGTCGACATAATGCTTATGACACCTTGTTTTCCTTCCCAGGGTAGTAATGAATTGATCAGTCGTAATCATTAATCATCTCCAACGATCTTCTTTGGCGCATATTCCGCTCCTTTTGTGTGAAAATATACTTTAAACTTTTATGATAAGTATAAATATCACACCTTTCTCCATAAAGATAATTCCTCCAAATCTTTAATGCAAAGATTACTACAGATAATTCCAAATCATGAGTTTGCTAATTTTTTTCATGGATTTTCAACTGTCGTGAGGCATAAGTCATCACCATATCATTTTTCATATAAACACACCCCAGCCCCTTCTTGGATGCATCACTGTAGATCACAAACCTTTCTCCACTACAAGGAAGCGTGAGTACAGTTGCACTGGAAAACCTTATTTTCAACTCCATCAAATTCTCTTCACATTCCTCCGTCCACATGATCTTAACTCCTTTTAGAGTCAACATGGTGAGTGGATTAGATAATCGTGAAAAATCATTCACAAAACTTCGATAATATCCAGCTAAACCAAGAAAACTTTGTATCTCAGTTACTATTGTTGGTCTCAACCATCTTTCAATAACCTCTTTTTTGGATGGATCCACAGATATCCCCTCTTTTGAGATTATGTGACCCAAAAATGCAACTTTTTAATGCCAAAATTCACACTTGGTAAATTTGGCATAAAGCTTATCCTTTCTCAGGGTCTTCAATATAATTCTCAAGTGATCTTCATGTTCTTCCTTGCTATTTGAGTAGACCAGAATATCGTCTATAAAGACTACCACAAACTGATCAAGATAGTCTCTAAAGACTCTATTTATCACATCCATGAAGATAGCAGGGTCATTAGTAAGACCAAATGGCATCACTATAAATTCATATTGTCCATACCTTGTACGGAAAGATGTCCTTGGTATATCCTCCCTTTTGACCCTTAATTGATGATACCCTGAACGAAGATCAATCTTGGAAAAGTATTGAGCTCCGACTAGTTGGTCAAATAAGACATCAATGCACGGGAGATGATATTTGTTCTTGATAGTGATCTTGTTACATTCTCGATAATCAATGAAGAGTCTCATTGATCCATCTTTATTCTTAACAAACAAAATAGGTTCTCCCCAAGGTGACACACTAGGGCTTATGAATCCATTATCAACATTCTCTTGGAGTTCCTTCTTCAATTCTTGCAACTCAATTGGGGCCATTTTATAAGGTGTCTTTGAAATAGTAAAATCACCCGGTATGAGTTCTATTGAAAACCGAACTTCACGATTTGGTGGATGACCCGAATATTCCTCTCAAAATACATCGTCAAAATCCTGTACAATGGGCATATTCTTAATCGTGATTTTCTCACCAACCATTTGTGATAAATAACCTTATTTTAGTGGAATCAAGACACATAAGATGGACGAAATTTCCAATGGATGGTTATGTTCATCCTTGCATCGATAGACGATCATAGATTGATCTGGAATATGAAATGTGACTTCCCTTCTTTGGAAAATTATATGAGCTCCATATAAAGAAATCCAATCCATGGAAAGAATCACATCAAATTACACTATAGAAGGATCACACGATTTGCAGGAAGCAAATTCCCACAAAATTCAATCAGAGAAGAATTATAAACTTTTGATGCGATTGTTGTGCCATTAGGGGTTGTCACAGATAACGCAACATCTAATTGTTGAGGTAATACAGTGATACCCTTAGAAAATTCATCGGAAATAAAAGAGTGGGTGGATCCATAATCAAATAAAACATTTTATACTTTAGAGTGGATGGTAAGTGTACCTTTCACTACTTCGTTATTTTACTCCACATCACTGATAGAAATTGCATGTGAATTTCCTTTGTCTTTATCCCTAAGAGTTTGTTGACGTCGATCATCAACAACAACCCTTGGATTAGGGAATTGATTGGCATAATTCCCCATTTCCTTGCACTTGTACATTGAAGTGTAGGAGGTTCAATCTGTGTAGCCTTTTCTTTGATCGCATCACTAGACATCTTCTTCCCATCATTGCGGCATTCAAATTCCCGATGACCTTCCTTTCCACATTTTAATCATTTACTTGTCCCTTTAAGACAACTCCCTCCATGTTTCATTCCACACTTTGAGCATAAGGGAAAACACATCTTCTTTTCCGCGTGCCCTTTAGATTTTCCTTTGAATTCCATTTTCCTCTTCTTATCAAACCCATATGACTGATGGGATACTCCAATCTCTATCTCAACCTTGAGAGTACATCGAACAATTTACTCGTGACTATTAAAGTCCCTTATGGCTAACGACCTTCAAAGGCTTGGTTTTAAGAAACTAAAGAATTGATCGATCTTACTCCCAAGTTGGATAATAATACTAAAAGCATACCTTGCAAGTCTTGTAAAATTTTCTTCCTAGGTACCGGCGGATTCATCATCCTTTTGCTTTAGTTCAAGAAACTCCTTCTCCATTTTTGATCGAAGAATACGAGGGATGTACTTATTGAAAAATAATCTCTTGAACTCGTCCCATTCCATGGACTTAATTTCATATCTTGGCCTCGTATTTTTGATAATCTTCCACCGTTGATCAGCATATCCTTCCAAACAATACACTAATAAGATGACTTTATCACGTTCAGAACATTTAAGAACTGAAAATATCTTTTTAGTATTACTAATCTATTGTTCAGCAACTAATGGATCAGTGGACCCACTGAATGAAGGTGGACACTGCCACATGAAGGATTCAACAAAATGTTGCTCCTTCATTTGCTCGTTTGGAAGTCCTGCATGATTCATATCTTGATAATGTTGTGTGAGCATGGCTACAATATTTTTCATTCCAGCTCCCATAACATTTGGTTGCTCTAGGGGACAATCATTTCATTGCCCATCGCATTCCGCATTAACACAGTTCCTTCAGGTTCCAGCCATTAACTATAACCAAGAATAATAGTGTGAGAAACACTAATTATAATAGGAAAAACACATAATCAATAATGAAATCTTAGACTTAAGGTCTTATCATAGGTTTTTCATGGCCATTTCTAAAACACTAATATTGTGTTCTATGCTTAGACTTATCCTTAGAGTTCTTACTAAGGCTTTCACATCCTAGTTTCCAATGGTTGACTATACCTTTCTTCTGATACCAACTATAACAACCCATTCTTTACATACATGGTTATTACTTTAAAATTGAAGAAAATGTATTACAACATATAAAAAAACCAAAAAAGGACCGTATAGGTATAGTGTCTTTAGAAACTGGGCAACATGAACAACTGGTTCATAAATCATCTACGTTGTCTCCCATTTATTTCATCATATCTAGAGTCCCTTTTGGCATATTCTACTTAGTACCCTTCTTCCTGACCTGGGGAAAGAAAACATACAAAAGGGTGAGCTCAAATGCTCAGTAAGGGTAAATAAAAGAAATATCAATCACATTATATTCATAAGAACATATCATTTTGGAAATCATAACCTGCAAAAGAGATCATAAATTTCATAACATGGGATAAATCATAGTAGTGAAATATAATCCCAATAATCATAACATAAAACATGAAACACTGTGGCATACACACATAATCATAGAGAATCATTTCTTAGTAGTCAAGACTCATTTCCAAGATGATCTTAGTGGACAAAGTCCATTTTTGAACCGAGTTCACTCCCCGTTTCAGTCCTATTTCAATGAACCGGATTAACCTACCTTTCCATCCATGTCTATCTCATGAGATATAATTCTTTACCCAATGCATAGGAGGGAGATAGAGTTCCTACCCATCTCATAATAATATCATTCTTATGTGTGCCACAAAATCATAAACCATACATCATAGCATAACCCATGTAATAAAAATGGGATTCATAAACATCATGCTATCATAACATAATCCATATAAGATAAAATAACATCATAAAAATAATTCCATCATAACATAATCAAATCAATGTATGAAAATAGGGATATAAACAGAACCCTATATTATCTTAGATGGAAAATAATTTGATAAAACACTTGAACTCCATTATTGAGGAAAATATCCTTTCTACTTCAAAAACATTTTTCCTTTCTTAAAATGTCATACAATTTTAAACTAAAAGAAGTTGATTAAAAATAAACTTGAAAACTATTAAATGAAGATTCTTGGAAATAATGTTTTAAAAATCCATTCATGCCGTATAAGTTAAAAAAACATTTTACTCGTACTTATTTCGGAAAAGTCAAATAGTACCTCGTACGAAAAATGACAAAAGATTCCTTTAATATCTTTTACTAAAAAATCACCAAAGTGTAAAATTGGATTTAAAAAATTGTAGAAGGATACAAATATTACATATTTATGAAACATGTATGTGGATGTTCAATATTCCCCAGTAAATTCTGAAGTATAAACAATCTCGGATAAAAATTGAGATTGTGAGATTTTCCCTTACCTTAGGTCCGATTTGCTTCGTAAGTGTCCGAACCTCCTGTATAATGATTTAAATAATGTCATTGACTTATTCCAGAATCATAATAATTTTTATGAAATCTTATATGGTCATATTCTTAGCTTCTTATTAGTAATATTTCTTTGCTACTTGTTATTCAGGTGTTTATTACTTTTTGTTCTTATGCGTGTTTTGTCGAATAAATTCTCATTCTTATTTTTAGGTTATAGATACCTCATTTACATAATGGTATTAGTGTAATATATATCATATTTATTCTTTAAATTCATTTATATAATCATTATGCAGTGAAGATCATGTAGAACAAGTTGCATCACATCGTGGAGACGGTATTCCTTACGTACGCACGAGCGGTGATATTGTTCACATGATCATGAAATTGTATTGGAGTGTATGTATACTATTTCAGAATCAATATCAATTTACAATAATCGTATGCAGTCATTATTTAAACCATTATACCCATACAAGTAAGGTGGGGGTGGAAAATAGATTACACCACGGTGTGGAGACGGTATTCCGTACGTACGCACGTGCGTTGATTTCATTTTCCGTAGGATGGATAGATGGTGAAATTGGGTTGTTTAATACTTATAATAAAATAACAGTATATCATTGATACTGATGTTATTACTTCATAATGAAACAACTAATGAAAAAGAAGCGGAAGAAGAAATAAATTTGAAAGAATCGGTAACTAACATTACCTCTTCTTTGGAGCGCCTCTTTGAGACCTCCTCTTAGGGAACTAAAATTGGTCTTTGAAGAAAACCATGACCTCTATGATGTTTATAGGGAAGTATAGAAGAGAATTCTTCATGGATGTTCGAGCTTCAAAGCTCAAAGTGGTGTGAGGAAGAGAGGGAGGAGGTGCCCTTTTATAAGGGAGGAGAGGGGCACCTTTGGAAAAACTAAAAATAATATTATATTATAAAGTCATATTCGGTTTTAATAGCTCCAAATTGATTTCTTTGGAATATAAGGTGGGTATGGGTCTAAATCATATCATTAGATATAATTTAGTCAAGTTTAGGTTTCTATTTTAACCATATCATTTAGATTTATCTTTAAGTTAGATAATATAACTTTTACCATGTCTTCTTGTTTTCTTACACTATAAGGTTAATAAACATACTATAGCATGACGAACGAACCCCAAGTTGTTTATTATTAATATATATAACATTATCTAAGTTATTTGGCTGAAAGTTAGATTTTTTGGAATAATATAACAATTAATAATATAATATTTGTTTTAAAAACTATTTTATGTCAATTTTGACACTATTTGGTAATTTATTTTTGTGAAAATCAAAACAGAATGATTAGTTCGATAAAAGTTAATTAAATCAATACTAACATGTAATATTAACCTATAAAATTATTTTAATTCATAAAAGCCTAAAATTACATTTATTAGGGTATTTATAACATCAATTATGTCAATATTTCATTTATAAGATAATTACTGCATCATCATTGTGTCATAAATAAATTAAATTATTTATTGTCGAAAAATTAAAAATAAAATATCATTATGTATTAAATCTTTTTATATTTCTAATTAATATTTATAGTCAAATTTATCTTATTTATAATCCTATATTAAAATTTTTTTAGTTATTAAACGTTGATTTTAACTATTTTAACTCTTCTTTAAATAAAATAATATTAAATGTATTAATCTAATCCAAGTGGACCTAAAGGGTAATATTTTATCCCTAATGATTTTTTGGTCGAATTAAACTTATCCAATAGAATTAGGACATGTGTTAGGGTAATAATAGTATCATTTTTACCCTTAATTACCCTATTTACTTTTAACTGTGGTAAATAATAGTAAATATTTACTATTCACCAAAAATTATTTTCATCTCATTGAACCACATTTTACTTTCTAACATCAACTGTGTCTCTCGGATTTTTGAAATTCCATTCACAAAAGCGGTAAAATTATGTTTTATGTAAATTTCCAAATTCTCCTAAGAGGTGGGTAAAAGACGGTCAAAAGTTCAATAAACTTTTTATATATCTAAAATTATTATAAAATGACTCCAATGAATTTCATTGAACTTATATAGATATTATGTATCAAATTTGACCTAAAATAAATTTAAATAAAATAAATAATTATTTAAATAAATAGTTAGTTATAAAATAGTAACCCAGTGTTTTCACTATTCATCAAAAATTGAAAGTTTTCAGAAAAATAAAAAAATTTCACCCTAGGCTAATTTCGATATTCAGAATCCAAAAATGAATTCCATTTTGAAAAATATAATTTACAAAATTTTAAAAAGTAGGTATTAATATTCATAACGGCTAGTTTTAGTAATATTTTAATAGCATATCGTTGGTTAGTGAAACTCGGTATTCCGTACAGCGCAAGCTATCGAGGAAGGCCACGATTGCGTGTAAAGCAAGCCAAGATAGTGTTGTGTGTAGTAAAATATTCCATTGATGATTTATATAATATAGAAACAAAATATTTCTCATAAAAATGTCTCGGGTGTTATAGTGACCTAAGAGACAAGCATACCTTAGTGGCCCAGTAGCCGAGCGGAGCTCAGTCGCCCAACAGACAAGTGGACGTATGTGGCCCGATAGCTGAGCGGACATCAGTGGTCCTGTAGAAGAGTGGACCTTATTGTCCTGACATACCTTAGTTACTTATCGGGGATGAGTCCCTCAACATTATAAGATGTTCATCTTTCAGATTTCTAATCTTTTCTTCGATTCTGTAGGTAATAACTATATGAGCTAACAATTCGTAGTGTTTACTTTTCCTTTGGTATCATTCTTTGTGGTTTGGGGTCCCTAATGAGTATTATGTTACTCACCCCTACACGGGATTTGTCGACATGTGTCGTGTCTTGTAAAGACGAACTATGCTATAAAAGATACCATGGTGGTCAATGACCAGGAGATTCCCAGTGAGATTGGATGGGTGAGGTGTACTCAAACAGATTCTAGCAGCTACTCTACACCTACCTTTCAGGTTGGGTTTTATGCAGATATATTATCATATACCATGTATTCCTTTTTTATAGATTTTATTTTTATGGGTTTTTATTCTAGTCCATTTTACATACATCTTGTACTACATTCAGTGGTTATCTTAGTGGAAGGCATTTTTTCCACTTCAGCATTGTGAGATGGGGTTATGAGTGTGCACGTGTACATGTACTTGGAAAATGCCTCCCACTTGCAGGATAATGCCTTTGGTGTTAGTCTCCAACCCCTAGCCTTTGTAATGCAGGCGTGGGATTGTCGCGGCTTGGGCCCTGGGGGACATGTCATGAAAAATTGGTATCAACGGTGGTCAGTTCTACTGTAAGACTGAGATTCTATGGTTTTGTTTTTGGGAAACAATGTTGAATGTTAAGAGTATTACTTTCAAGTTTGAGGAGTCCAGTATTGGTGTGGCGTTCGAAATATCCATACACCATGACCTTTAATTCAACATTTCAAATCAGCACATGAAACCACTAGTGGCATGCATTATATAGGTTTTTGGGTGCTTCCTCATGTCCATATTTAGTCAGATCACTATGAATAACTTATTAACTGCGGTTCCTCTTGATCTATTTTAGGATGGAACCATATAGATATCCCACAAGGATTCCAGTGTGTGACCATGAGGATGGTATGCCCAGTGATGAGGCAACAATACATGGACATGTACTAGAGATAGCCCCACCGGGAGGTGCACTAGTGTTTCCACCACCTGTTGGTCAACTATTGCCACCAGCTCTACCGGTAGAGGTTGCATGTAGGATCAATGCCTTAAATGAGTTCCAAAGGTAGAGATATCCCATTTTTCAGTTGTGAGACTGATTCCCAGGTCGTAGAGGATTGACTCAAGGTGGTTATGTGAGTCTATTATCTGGTGAGGATATCTCATGACCAAATGGTGATCTTAGCCATGAGCCTTCTTCAGATCTCAGTGGGGAGATGGTGGAGCTTGAAAATCCAGACACAGGATGAGGCAACGCTCACCTAGAGAGACATTGGTCACCTCCATAGAGATGAGTTTTTTCCAGTGATGTTGCGCTCAGTTCTCATACTGGTTCTACTATACCTAGATCATGGTGGCATGACAATAGCAGTGTACTCAGAAAGATTCACTATGATTTCTCAATAATCCATGGACATGATGATAGACCCATTATTTAGGGATTGATCTTTTGAGCAGGGAATACGACACGAGATCAAGGCATCCCTGGTATCGCTTAGCATCCCTACTATGGAGGTGGTTCTAGAGCAAGCCCTACTCATGGAGATCTTCCTAGTATAGCAGGTTCCAGTAGTAGGGGATACGAGTAGACCCTGAGTGGTGGAGTCTTCATATGTGGTTAGCAAGCATCAGACACGGGGGGGCCCATGCAGGCTAGGAATTATAAGTAATGACCCCAGGATGTAGGATTGGTTGTTCCAGACCCCCATGGTGGAGGGAGTCATTAAAGGGGAAGGTTTTTCTACTCATAGGGTGGGCAGGGGAACACAGTTCATGATTGCCGAAATCATCACATAGATGACTGGAAAATAGTCAACAGACTACTAAGGAAGAGGTAAAAATTCAAGGGGGGTTGGTTCCCAGGGCGATAGATGAGGAAGGGGAGGCAATAAAGTTTCAGGTTGTGGGCAGAGGTTCGATGTGCTACTACCACCACCCCGAGGTTGTCCACTATGGGCTATAGGAGCTGTTGGGCTGGGGAAAGGCCAGCTTCAAGTGAGGGAGGCCTATGACCACATTACTTCAAAGATGAATAGAGGTAATATATTTGTCTTCTATACCTTAAATGTAGTTCATATAGATACAGGTTCTAGTCACTCATTCCTTTCAATGGATATTGTTCAAATCTTAAAGAATCCAGTGGAGCCATTGGCTCAATCCTTGTGATTAGAGACTGCTAAGGGAGGGGATACGATGATTACACATTGATTCTAGAATTGTTAGCTTAGTCCTGGAGGTTATACATTAATATTATTTCTCATAGTAGTGGGGCCAAGGCCTTACGATGTCATCTTGGGTTTGTACTGGTTATCCATAGTTCATGCTCCGATAAAATGTTTTAGGCATAGAGTGCGTTGTGTCCGCTAGGATGTGACTAGGTTTTCCTTCACCAAAGAGAAGGGATACCTTATATCATAGAAAAAACATTCTTAGAGGAGGGTGTAGTAGGTCACCCACTAGTTGGATTGCCACACCCTTGGTGCGATTGATGAGAAGAGTCAAAACATTACTGTAGTGGTGGATGGGTATGAAGAAATATCTTCTAAGGAAGTTTCGGGATTACCCCTTCATAGGAATGTTGAACTTTTATGTGA
Organism: Viscum album; assembly: GCA_963277665.1. Taxonomy (NCBI): domain Eukaryota; kingdom Viridiplantae; phylum Streptophyta; class Magnoliopsida; order Santalales; family Viscaceae; genus Viscum; species Viscum album. Next base: position 2,004,889,150 of record OY728126.1, on the reverse strand, counting down.
TTTATACCATAGGAAGTAATTGATATCCAAAATATCATACTGGATGGCTCCCTTGTAGAATCGTGAGTTGAGGGTACAACTAGATGATTTATAAAGGATGGGATTCGTGAGACCCAATGTTTCACCATGGGTAGCCCCAGTACTGTCTTCCAAGAAGGAAAACAAGAGTTTGAGGTTGTGTGTAGACTTCAAGTTCTTGAATCCGGTGACTATGAAGAACAAGTGCCCACCACGAATAATTGATGGCCTCTTCGACCACCTAAAGGGAGAAATATGGTTCTCAATGATAGATCTTAAATCAGGCTATCATCAACATTGTGTTGGAGATGAGGATGTACCAAATAAAGTATTTTGTTGTCTGTATGGCCAATATTATTTCATGGTTATTCCTTTTTGTTTGACCAATTCCCCAGATGAGTTCATGGGCCTCATGAACAAGATATTCCAGGCTTACTCTAACTGTTTCGTCGTGATCTTCATTGATGACATACTGGTGTACACAATATCTGAGAAGGATCACACTACACACATTTGGATATTCTTGGATACACTCTGAGAGAATATGCATTATGGGAAGCTATTGAAGTTTCAGTTATGGATTTGGGATTTCTACTTTATGGGACATAAAATTTCAGAGGCTGGAGTTGCAGTGGATCCATCAAAAATAGAGGTGGTGCTTTCTGGGGAGCCACCTAGAAGAACAACATAGGTTTATAGTTTCATGGGTCTGTAAGGATACTACTAGAGGTTCATGCTTGAATTTTCCAGGTTGGAAACACCCTTATCCGATTTTACATGGAATATAAGACCCTTTATAAGGACATAGAAGTTCCAGTAGAGTTTTTAAAAGCTAAGGCGGAGACTGACGAGTGCCCCAATATTGTGACTACCAAAGGATGGCATTGGGTATGTAGTATTTTGAAATGCATCAAGAAAGGGATTGGGTTGTGTCATGATAAAGGAGAAGATATTGATTTCCTACAGTTCATGGTAGTTGAAGGACCACTAAAAGATTATGTGACCCATGACCTGGAGCTTACAGTAGTGGAATTTTCTTTGAAGATGTGGTGGCACTACTTCTTGGATGAACTGTTTAACATCTACTCCAACAATAAAAGTGTGAGGTATATCCTTTCCCTGAAGGACCTGAACATGAGGTAGTGGCAATGGCTAGAGATCCTCTAAGAATATGACTTCAAGATAGTCTATACTTCTGGGAAAGGGAACATGGTTGAAAACGTGCTCAACGGATGATCTAGTATGTGGTTGCTAAGTGAGGTGTTGGTGTAGTTAGTCGCGATGTACATATCCTTTGTGGATGGAGAAGGAGTATCTCATCATCAGTCAATTTTTTTCACTCCACCACTCTTACAGTGAGTTAGGGAGACCGAACATGTGGATATTCACTGCTAGGATGGGCATGTTGAGTTATCCTCAAGATAGTATCTTGATAGATATTTGATAGGTGGGGAGCATATCATCCTTTTCATAGGATGAATTGTTGTGCCAATGGAATCAAATGAGGAGGTTCTAAGGGAGTTCCTCACCTCCTCATTTGTGGTACATCTGGGAGTGGAAACTATGTACCAGGAAATCAAACATTAGTACTGGAGGACATGGATGAAGAAGCCAGTAGAAAAGTTTGTTTCAATGTGCCTCACTTGTTAGGAAGTGAAGGCAAAACATCAGGTTTCAGTAGGCTTGAATTGGCCGCTTGACGTGCTGAAGTGAAAGTGGGATGGTATCTCGATGGACAATGTGACAGTTTTACCCCACACACCCAGGGGAACCATACCATCTGGGGGTTTGTTGACAAACTCCCCATGTCAAACCACATCCTACCCATCAAGGAGCATAGATCAGAAGAGATTCGGCGATGCCTCCACATGTAGGAGATAGTTCGACTCCACGGATTCCCATTAAAGATTGTCTTAGATTGAGACCCAGGATCTATATCCTGGTTGTGGAATGGATCATAGGAGGTGTTTGAGACTCAGCTTCACTTGGGCATAGCTTTCCACCCCCAGAAAAATATTTAGATGGAGAGGAATATCTAAGTTTTAGAAGACATTCTTCGTGCTTGCATCTTGGAATCTGGGCATAGTTGGGAGGATCTCCTACCACAGGTGGAGTTCGTATACAAAAATAGACACCACTACAAAAATGGCATGGAACCATTCATGGTGCTATATGGGAGACCATGAAGGTCACCGTTATGCTAGATAGACCCAGGGGTGTCCACACTATTGATTCCAAAGATTGTATGAGATACAACTAAGAAGGTGTAGGTCATCCAGGAGTGGATGAGGAATACACAAATATAGTAGAAATCTTATGCTGATAGGATATGGATTCCCGTGGAGTTCTATGAGGGATACCACATGTTTTTTCAGGTCTCACCTCAACAAGGATCTCAATGGTTTGGTTGGGGCAGCAAGCTATCTTCGAGGTTTTTCATACCATTTTTTATTATAAACAGAGTTGGTGAGGTGGCGTACTTCCAAGCTCTTCTCCCATAGATGCACTGTGTACATAATGTATTCCATGTATCATAGCTATGGAGGTACGTGCATGACCCATCACATGTTATCGACTAGGGCGAGTTGGATGTCAATGATGTAGATACATTTTCAGAGTTCCTGGAAGAGATTGAGGGTCGATATGAGTATGTGCTTCATGTATAGTCGATTCCAATGGTGCACATTTGTTGGAAGCATGAGATTCCCTAAGAGATCAGTTTGGAGCGGGAGGCTCAGATCCAAGATTAGTACACCCATTTTTTTGTTTAGCCCTTGGTTTGGCATATGAGGACATAAATACCTAAAGGTGGGGGTACTGCAATTCCCCAAAATTCCATGATTTTTTTAATTATATCGGATTATTTTGAAACTAGTGCTCATTCGACACTCAATTCTAAGGCCTAGTGAGCCTAGAATAAATATTTTAACTTTTTTTTAAGTTTATTCAAAATAGGACATGTGGGAAGTTTTGGAAAATTCTAAACGGGTTCTCTAATTACAAATCTGAAGGCATTGTTGTATCTAGAATGACGAACTTACCTATGGAATGAACTAACCTCGACCGACACGGGTCGATTTAAAAAGACGGTTTTTGAACTTTTTATGAAAATATAATAAAATAATTTTCGTAAGGAAAAATAAAATAAACATTTAGTTTATCTTATTTAAATTTTTAATTTCATTGCAGCGTAACAGAAACTCTATTTCATAACAGAAATACCGTAACAGAAACACTGAAACACATTTTCTATATTAAATGGGTAATCCTAAGACCTATCATTGGAATGACTAAGTATTGTTCAGATAATGGAGATTTGAAATTGTCGAGTGATGATCAAAAAACTGCATGCGAATATGAGCTCTATTATTTTTCCCTTCTTCCATCCATCGAAGGATTTCCAAAAAAATGGGGTGAATATCATGGAATGACAAATGAAGTCGTTCAATCTCACCAAAGAATGATCCAACCACGAGGAAGGGTGTCTGTTCAATTAAAATTATTTCCTTATTAAATCTCTATGATGAGCATGAATCATTCGACGAACATAACGATACATAGATCATGGGGAATAAATGTGGGATGAGATTAATTTTTGGGATGTTCATCGGGAAAGTGGATCTATGTCAAACCTGTGATTTCATTTAATTATTCTTTTATCTTCCCTTATATTCTTACGTGGATGGATGAAGGCCAATAAGAAAAAGGTCGGATCCTTACACCATGGGTGTCCATGAGAGTTTCACACCTCCCTCTTTCATATGAATACTCAAACTTCACCACTACAACAACCCAGAAGAATGTATAACATTGTGGAGATAGCGATCCGCTATCTATGCGGAGACCGCAATAGCAAGAAGAGTATGCTTCTTGATGGAAACGACGGTGCAGAATGTGACACATTAATGGCCCACCATAGTGGTGGAGGAGGCCGACATCAATGGAGTTCCATGACAATAGAGGAGGCATGCAGCTAGATTCCTCAGGGAACACATTGAATTCCACGGATCGACAGTTGCAAAAGTGCAGGGGCGGCATGTCACGACGGTGGTGGGGAGGGCCCTCGACATATGCCGTAGGTGGTGATCAGAGGCCACCAGATTCGCTTAGTGATATCCGAATACATAGGGGAACACAGAACCCCCCATGGGAGGGGGATCAAGGTCACCAAAAAGTGACAACGACGACATGATCAGATGCGGTGAGCCGCAATGCGTCACACAGTAGGAGGGATGCAATTCAGGTATACTGTTGCGGTGACCTGGGACAACTACCATGGGTGGGATGTGCTACCCACCGCATCCTATGTAGACAAGACCAGCCCACCAAGCAGGACAGACCAGCTGATGAGCTGGACCCAGCCGGTCTTGGTAAAACCCGGGTTGGGTTGGACCTTGGTCAGGTCGAACTGGACCCAGGCCCAACTGACCCCTTTTTACTAAAATGTTTATAACATCCAAAACATGCGTCTGATTGTTGAGAAATTTATGGAGTTGAGACCCTCATGATAATAAGTCTATTTTAACATACTCCATCTGAGTTTTCATGGATGTTGGGATACACAAGATTGCTTTAGAAGTAGATTCTCCCAGAATCAATCATGCTACGAGAGGTAATCCTATGACAGGTTATGAGGTGAAGGATTAGACGAGCATACCTCAGTGGACCTGTAGTCGAGAAACCTTCAATGTACTGATAGATGAGGGTACCTATGTGGCCCTATAGTCGATCAGACCTCATTGGCCCAATAGACGAGCTATCCTCAGTGGATCGACAAACCTCATTGACTCATCTGTGAAGAGTCCCTCAATAATAAAAGATATTTAATTTTATGACTACAAATATTTCCTTATATACATAAGGTTATATCTTTATGAGATGAAAATTATTAGTGTTTACATTCCATTTGTGTTATTTATTTTTGGTTTAGGGTCCCTACTGAGTATTGTGTTACACACCCCTGCACGAGTTTTGCCTACACATGTCATGTTTTTTCTAGATGACCGACGCTTTAACAGAGACCTTAGTGGTCCAGGACCAGGTGGTGCCCAGTGAGATCGGATGAAAGAACTGTACTCCTATGGATTTTGGCATCTACTCTACACCTACCCTGCAGGTATTATTTTATGAGGATATATTATCAAAGACGTTTTAGTCCTTTTTATAGTTTTTCTTTTTTGGGGTTTTTATTCTGGCCCATTTTACTTATAGTTTGTACTTCGACATTCATTGGTTGTCTTAGTGGGATGCCTATTTTCCTTTTCAGCGTTGTGTGCTAGGGTTATGAGTGTGCATGTGTATAAGTACTATGATAATTCCTCTAACATTCTAGACAATTTTTTTTGGTGCTAGTAACCATCCCCTGGTCATTAGGAGGCATGCTTGGGGTACTTGTGGCATGGGCCCTAGTGGATGAGTCATGACAATAGTAATAAAATGATATTTCATAAAAACATCAGTGTTGCATGAAATGTATATGAAGTCATTGTTCCATGTATCGTACTCCAATTTTGTGTCATGTAACATATGAAAAGTAGGTGTCGTGTGGAAGGAATTATTGACTTATTGAATTTCATGACATAAATAAAAATTTAATTTATTATAAAAAATGTCCATAAAACTCGGGGTGTTACACCCCTATAGAATCATCTTGATGAAATGATATTTTAGGTCAATGTGTTTCATCCCCGAGTGAAACACCATATTCTTATCTGAGTTAATTTCACTCTGACTATCATAGTATATCATCCCATTATCTTAACTTCTCTAAATATCCTTTAACAAACATTTGAGCATTATCAATTATTTCCCATCATTTGTGATGAAAATTTATTAAAATTCTATTATATAATGTGATACCACTGGTTATAGCCATGACATATGGCTAAATACCATTCCATTGAATTTTAACATATATATTATAAAACACATCTATGTGTTTTCACCCTCCAAATTCCATGTGAACATAACTCTACAATGGATCATCCATTCCAAATCATAGATCTATTTTTTACCCTTTCAGATACTCTATGATCTATTTTACAACTGCCTAGTATTCTTTTCATGAACATTCCACAAACTGACTATCAAATCCTAATGAAAACTCAATATATGTTCTTTCTTGTACAATGGAATATATCAAGTTTAGTACCCCTAATTCAAATGGAAGTCCCTCTATTGACATGTCCCCATATTCCTTTCTAGATTATTTTCCTATTTATATTTTCAAGTTTATAGCCAATGGGGTTGAAATAAGATTACATTTAGTCATACAAAATATCTTAATGGAATTTAAGAAGAAATAATTCTATGAAATAAAAACATTCAGTTTTTATACCTTGATCATTATATATTCCCAAGATTATATTAGACTTATCAAGATCATTCATGATGATTCATTCAAAAAAATCATTCTTCCCCTCTTGAATTCACCCAATGTATGAAAATTATTGGAGTATATAATACATTAAAAGGATAAGGATGAAAAATATACCATCTTAAAAATCCTTTAAGTAGAAACAATTATATGAGTTCTTATGGATGTAACCAATCATTCTATTAAAACATTGTTTTTTAGTCCCACTACCATAGTGACTAATTCATTCCATATATACTTATCTTTGGATCACAATACAAATACATATTTTGATGTTTTATGAGGCCATATAGTTTATTTATAGAGAAATAATCATCCAAATCACCATTATGTAATGATCTATTTAAATCCATCTACCCAAGGTGAATATTTCTAGAAGAAATTAGAATTATCACTATCATAATAGTAGTTTGTTAAACTACTGGTGAGTTGTTTTTAGAAAATCCCAATCCTTATTCATGTTTAATGTCTTTGAAAACTATACATTCCAAGAAAATATTCTTATTTTATAGTACATCATTTAAATGTATGACCCATTTAATATGTAGTGATTTCTTCCCTTATAACATTCATGTTATAACATGAGTTTAACTTATATCCAATGAATATATCTCAAATTCCATATCTATCTTCCAATATCTAAAATCATTGAGATGATCAAATCTTCTAGGATATATGGATCACTAACAAGAATTATACGAATGTAATGAAGACAAATTCAAACCTCTAAACTATTCAAATGACTCTTATAGATCAATGAAATTTTACCTAGGAATCTTCTATATCCAAAACACTATACTCCATGAAATCACTATTTGTAACTCTAACCTGAGATGTTGTACTCGTAGAGAATTATGGACCATAATTTGTCAAAACTACCTAAAAAATGTAATTCCCCAAAATCATTATAAAATATTATTACTTACAAAACTTATATTTAGATCAACTTAGATTTGGTCTATTGATATTTTATTCTCACATTACTTTTACACAATGTTCTATTCATTCCACAGGTCTTCTAATTTTTAGAGAACATTCTATCATCTGAGTATCTTTGATTTTCATCATTCCATATCTTTAAAAAGCTTATTCATCACTATATTCACCTGTAAAATATGATTGGGACTTATATTTGAGTGTATCTGTATCCTTAGAATCCACAAAAATATATTAAAAAATCCAAAAACATTATGTTGGATAAATTATACTACTTTATTATTCTAGATATTATCCAGAATCTCCTACCCCAATGGTGAAAAAGGTATCCTATTAATATATCACACTACATAGTTTATTTCATATACCCAAATATATATTTTTATCCTAGAATTAAATTAATCCTCCATGATTTTTTTAAAATATAATTCATTCTCTCTACAACACTATTGTACTCTGGTGTTCCATATATAGTCATTTCAAATGACATTTACCCCCCCCCCCCCACCACACAAAATTCCTTAAAACCATTGATATTGTATTCAACCCCAATATAAAACCCTAAGAATCTCATGAAATTTCCAATATCATTACCCACCATGATATTAAATCCAAATAACACTCCATATACTTTGTATTTTTATTTTATAAAGTAAACACACATGTTACATATTGAATCATCAATGCATGTTACAAAGTAAATTGACCCTCCCCCTAAGAAAAGACTAGTTACAAAGACAAAAATAAACTTCAATAATATCTAACTTCTAGGATTTGGGTGTCAATTTATTTATATGTCCACATTTACTTAACTCCCATAACTTTTTAATTTTATACGATCAGGATTTAGTATTCCATTTATAGCTATATATCACATGATGTTCATATTAATGTGCTTGAGAAAACTTTCCCATAACACTAATATTATCAAGGTTATAGTTTTTTAAATTATTAAACCTCATAAATTTAATCTCATATAAAATATCTCATCCTTTATAGCTATTACTATCACCATAGAACCCCATGTAATTTTATATACTCCATTCATGAAGTTAGTTCATAAACAATTATTTTTCCACCAAAATAGAAAAAATTATTTTAATCTATAGGCCAGGTGTGTGTCTAAATGCCTTAAAATTAGGCTAATATCAATTATTCTATCAGACTCTAACATCACCCTCCCCCATGTTCTTGAGATAATCATAATTATCTTAGTGAACATTTCTAGAACATCTAGATTCATTATTTACAAAATAGCCTTTCTCACACATAGAGTTTGATGTACCCTTGGAATCAATCATTCAGGATTATAATAGAATGATAACACTCAGTAATAAAATACTGATACGACCTTTTTCCTATTTATTCATGGATCTAAAACTTATAAAAATAACACTTTGGATGATCACCCAATGATCCTTATAACCATCCATGATATTAACTTTCTTCTCATAGATCAAACATATGGTTTTGGGCCAAGTTTAAATTCCATGAATTATCTCCCCAGATCTATCATCTAATTTTAGACGATCTTTTCAATGAGTAGATCATACTCTATATTCCACATTATATAAACATCTGAAAGTTACATGGACTTTACACTTTCTGTGATTTTTTTCAAAATAGGTCCTATGGAATCAAATTATTCTCCATCATGGATTTATTGATGCGGCAATACATGAAAGAAAAAGAGGGTGATGATATGGAATAACCTTATTCTATATATGTGATTAATATCTAAGGTATAATGTATCCAATGATTAGTTCTTATTATTTTTTAGAAGGCAACAAAATTTCAAATTGTGGGGATTCTGGTAATAATTCTAATGAAAAACCCTTGAGGATGAGAGAAATAATTATACAAAATATTGAGAATATTATAATATATGTAAAAATATATAATTCACATCCACATTCCTTGTGGTAGCATTAGAATGTGTTGAATGATGTTAAACTAAAAATAATATTGTGGTATTGTGGTGATATTTTGTTATTATCAGGTTTTTTATGTCTTATGTTTGTAAGGGCCCCAATTAAACATAATAAAGTGATGTTATTCAATAAACATATTGGGGAAGGATTCATATTAAACCCTTAAACATAAGGTAATATTTTCTTTAAGAGTTATTTTAATGACCATGACTTCAGTAACTTGGATTCAATGTATAATTTTTTACATTGGAATATGATAGAAGATATTTCATCCCAAAGGACCAAATAGTTTATTAGTTTTGAAGGAATAGATACACATTATGCGTTTTTTCACATGAAAAAAATAAAGTAAAATATATAAAAAATAAAACGATATATATCCTTGAAAATCATTAAAACATTTCGTCTTCATATCTCGGTGAAAGGAAACAAAATAAGGGGGATATGAAATTCTGAGCAATAGTTACATAATATTTTTTATCATGAATAAATAATTAATAACCAATACATAAATTTAAATTACACAACACACATTATATTTAATAAATAACATAACTATCAAAATTGGATAATGCATAATCAATAGGGAAGGAAAATAACTGTAAAAACATGCCACTTAATCAATAAATTCATAATGAAATGTACTAAAAGATAATATCACTGAGAAAATGTCATGGATAATAATATTGCTTATTTTATAATGGAATGAAATTATTAAATATTATATTTACTGATCACATACATTATGATACCTCTATTGTTAGGACTCTTCATAAGACAATTTAAAAATATGGGTAAATCCCATATGATTTGGGAAATTGATTTGTATCTTAAGACCAGTCAATATAGGGATGAGATATATATAACTAGGAAACTCCAATTACTAAATTTACAATCATTTATTATATATCAAAAATAAATTTAATTAACGAATAAATATTCATTATCATTAAATATCCTTATTTAGTAAATGAAAAAAGATTTATCAATATTACCCCAGTTAATCAAACAACATTCAATGTCAAACATAATGTTAAAATTTTTTTACATTTTAGGAAACAATAATATCCATAATACAAGAATATGGAAATTTAATATAAATGTATTTACCAATGTAAAAATATCATAAGAAATGGATTATTTCAAGAGAACGTAATCAATCATAAATGAAGGTGAGATTTTACAATAATTTTTATTAAATCTTTGTTAACTTTTAAAATATACAACTTAAAAAATAAACATGGAAAAAACATTATTCTTCTTGAATAAATTTTATTCAGGTTAAGTACATCAAAGTGTCTATATATAAACCACAAAAATTAAATAGGTTTATGTAAACCAATATGTCTCAATGAAATGGAAATTGAGAGGAAATCCCATAATTGAAACTTCCCTTTTGTAGAATGTGTTTAAAACTAATATATAATAATTATAATAATGTTATTAATTTATAAAATAACAATATTCACATTTATAATATTATATATTATTTTATTATAATATTTTACAAGCTATTTATTAATAACATTTAATTTTTTTCATTATTTTGTTTGTTAATTGCATTGTTTTCTCATGCATGTTTTTCATAAATGTTCATTTTCTTGTAAAAATGATACAAATAAATAATTTTTTTTAATAATTTCATAAATATCATATTTATTCAGTATTTAAATTATTATCAACATTCTTAAAATATATCCATGGAAAATGAATCGCATCACTTCATGGAGATGGTAGGTCGTACGTAAACATGAGTGATGATATCATTATCATAACCGGTGAAAGGGAAAGGATGTTTATGATATATTAATTTTAAATAATTTATTTTAAGTCATATATATCACATATATTCATTATATCTATCCTTATTACCTTCCATATAACGCATTTATCAAAACTGAATCACATTTCTTTGTGAGGCGGCAGTCCACTATACACACAAGCGACATTATTTAATTGGAATGAAAAATACGAATGTATATGTGAAATGATACTTAAAAAAGTATAATTATATCCTTAAGTATATATATACATATATATTGAAAACATCTTTACATCTTACCATGATAGGAGTTTATGGAAAATGAGTCACATAGGTTCGAGAGGCGGTAGTGCACCATACACATAATTTACAATTTCATTTCCCATTTGATAGAAGATGAGATTGATATAGGAAATTACGTTATCATAATAAAATATTAGATTATTTATGATTTTTTTATTATAATAGTCTTATTTAATAATATTTTAAGGAGATATAATAAAAAAATAAGAACGATCATTTAAGAACATAACCTCTTCTTTGGATGACCACTTTAGGTTTTCACCAAAGGGTTTACTAGGATGGATTTATAGTAATAAATTTTTAAAGGATGTTTTTTATGAAGGAGTTTATTTTTGTAGGTATTTTATGAATGAAATGGATATGGATATGTGAATAGAAGAAGAGAGTGGTTGGAATTTTCTATGTTGGGGTTAGGACACACATAGAGTTTTTGAATTGAACGAATGACAACCATATATTTATCATGAAAAAGCCTAAAAAATGGGTCATTTTTTTAACATTATAGGAGATAATTTATAAATGGTTCCATAAAATGGGTTATTTACATGTTTTTATATAATTTTAACCATTATCTTATTAGTTTAAGCAGCACTGAATCCGTTTTTACGTCAACCATGACAATAAGTTTTCACTACTTTTACTATATATTAATAAACTCCCAAAATAAAGTTCAAATTATTATATAATATAAATTATTATGTTTATAAATATGGAATAAAATTTTCTTAAATCATTTAATGTATATGTAGAATCCAGTTTAATGTTATACCCACGTACATAATCAAATTGTGTGTTTTCAAAGTGAAAATTCATATAAGTATAGGAGGGTTTATTATCAAAATTCATTTTAAAATTGATTCCACTAACATAAATTGTATTAATTATAATATAATTGAAATAAATTTACTTTAAAACAAATTTAAAATATAATTTATTTTTTACATAATTTAAAATAAAAGTAAATTTTCAATAACAAATTACTATTTTTTTCACTATTCATAGAAAAATGGAACATGAAATGAAATTTCTCTAAATAAACCCTAATAAAATTTTTATCTTATGATTTTTAATATGTACAATATTTAATAAAATACATTTTTTAAAATAGTTAGAAATTAATTGTAAATTATTATTACAATGTGTGGAAAAGCCACATTTTAGAAAAATATCCTTTTTTCATAAACATATCTATTAATTTTAGATGATTATCATTTTATTTGAAATAAATATATATACATTTAATTTATTTTATAAATTTATAAACCATATAATTTTCATAATCTAGTTATTACTATTCATACATTCCAACTTAATAGCTAGGTTATAATGGTTATGTTTTTATCATATTTTAATAGAATACTTTTATTTAAACCTGGTGTTGTGTACATCATATGCTGTCAAAGAAGTTAAATTTATTTAAAAGGAAATAAATAATAAATATTGGGGTGTTACATTATACCCCCTGACAAACATTTATTACTCAAAATTTCATGGATATTACCTTATCTTTAGTGGAGTGTAGTTCTTATTGCACACATCCTATGGTTCCGATATTGCTTCCCACATTTTGTAATTTCCCCAAAGTAGCTCTAAAAGTCGAGTCATCTAATTGATCAATACTTTCTCTCTAGTATCAAAACTATCAACGGTTTCTTCATAGTAAGATAGATAAAGTTCCAATTCCATTTCATATTAGTTGCGAATCTCTGTTGGTTTTGGAATGTGCTTCTATAATAATGAAATATGGAACACATCAATTACTTTTGGGAGACTTTTTGGAATTTACAAATGTTATGGAATACATAAAATATTTTAAAGGATTTAAAATTGTTCAATGTTCTTCGGGTTCATTTTTCCTTTTTTTACCAAACCTTAGGACACCCTTCCGTGGAGATACACTAAAAAATGTGATCTCCCACTTGGAATTCCAATTCATTTATCTGATTATCAGAATAACTCTTTTTTCTACATTGAGATGCTTTAATATGATCTTGAATAGTCTTTACCTTTTTTCTTGTCTCATTAATGAGTTATAGGCCTACATATTTCCTTTCACCAAATTCATCCAAATAATATGAGGTACAACATATCTTTCAATATAAGGCTTCATATGATTCTATTTGAATACATAATAGAAACTATTATTATATGAAAACTATACCAAATGTAAATACTAATCACACATAAATTGAAATTATATTTACCATGATGTTAATAAATCATTCATTTTTAGAATAGCCCTTTTGGAATATCCATCAATTTTAGGATGTAGGAAGTGTTAAAATGAAGCTTGTTCTCAATTCCTTCTAAAGATACCCCGAATTTGATGTAAAATGGTGATCACGATCATATATGATCAAAAGGGGTGCACTATGAAGTATTATAAATCCATTAATATAGATCCTTGTTAGGTACTCATGAGATAAATCTTAACTTATGGAGATTAAAATTTCAAATTCGGTCCGCTGATAAAAATTAACAGATATTAAAACATTTGTTTAGGATTATTTTGTTGTCATATTACAAATGCCATAGTAATTTCATCCCATTTCCACATAGAAAATAGAAATAAGTTGCATGAATCCTCTAGGATGTTTCTTCTCAACCATTACCTATTTAAAAACTAGGCATCCAGATATATATTCAATAATTTACATCTTTATGTTATCTCACCAAAAATGGTCCCACAAATACCTTTACAACTTTTTTCGACCATGGTGAAAAGAGAAATTTGAGCTATGAGATTCATCCAACAGTTTCATTATATGATTAGGTATATATGGAATGTATAATATGTTTCATAATTTTGAAACATCGTCTACAAAAATCATGATTGTTAATTACCCCATACAAATTTTATTTTCTTGTGAAAAATCTCATCATCAGATTAATAAAATTTTATCTTTTCTTATATGGTTTTATGATGATTTGAAAAAATATTGATTTCTATAATTCCATAAGAATACCCATATTTATCTTTAATACATCCAAGATCATATTATCTCTCCCTTTCCTCATTTGGGTCATAAATCCTTGATCATTCATACTCAACGCATATGCTACTATATTTTCTTTCCTAGGGTCCTATTGTATCGAGAAATCATAAACATTGAGTATCATGATCCATTTACATTAACTCATATTATTTACCTTCTATAAAAATTGTTATTTTAGGCTGTTATAATATTGGTGTATCTCAAATCTTTCACCAACAAGATAATGACTCTATATTATTAAAATAGAGTCCTCAGTAGCCAAATCCTAATCATGGAATGGAAATTTCTAGTCCCAAGTCTTCAATTTCCATGACATATATCTAATAAAATTGTAATTTTCATTAAGAAACAACAAATTACATTTTTAGATGCTTCACTATATATCGCAAACCATTCATTTCTAGATGGATGGTTCCAAATCAGAGCATTGAAATTTCATCTATTAAGTTCATGAAAACATTCATTCACATTCTTTTCTCTAACTAAACATAACCCCTTAGATGTGAATTTATTTTATTGGTTATCCAAATAGGAAAAATTATAAGAGAATCACCGATATTAACCTACTGTAATAATGAAACTATGGACCTAATTTATATATATTTTTAAAGTAGGTAATTATTAGATGGTATTTTTCTTCATTGGAACAAATTGAATTTTATCCTTAGAGGTTATATGGCCATGAATAGAAACTTATTTAAGCTAGAAATTACACTCACTATATTTACCATATAACACTTTCCTTTTAAGAGTCTCAATAATTATCCAAAAATTAATATCATGGTACTCATATATTTTATATTACACCAAGATATCTTTAATGAATACCACCAAGAAATAATCAAGATATTCCTTGAATTTTCTATCCATTAGATCCATAAAATAAAGGGTTCATTATTCAAAAAAATAGAATAATTGTAAACTATTAATGTCCATACCTCATTAATAAATATTTCTCCAGAATTTATTCATTATCTATTAAAAACCGATGATTCTAGAAATTGAAGGTTAATATTGGAATATTAGTGGTCTCCTTATAGTTGATCAAATAATTCATCAATGTGGGGTAGTAGATACTTTTTATTTTTGGTAATACCAATGATTTTTTATAATAAATGAACAACCTTATGGATCATTCAATTTTCTTAAGTGAATTGGGTCTTCCATGGTGAAACAACAGGAAAAATAAATCCATAATCATATAACTCATCTTGTTGTTTCTTCAACTCCACTAATTACCTAGAAAAACTTTTAGAGGGAGTTTTCGATATTGGTTTGTCATAGTGAATTAAATAAATGGAATTACAAAAATCCTTGCTCTAGGGGATTTCTAGATAATTATTCAATAAATACATCAACTTAATCTTGTACAATAGGTACATCCTCAATTTGAATATTACTTTCTTCATCCCTAGACTGTATAGTCTCTTATTCCCTAAGAATATTTTTAGGAGATATATTGGGGGTGTATCTAGACATGTCTCCTATGATAATGTATCTAATAAAATTATACATAATTCTATATCTTCAATTATGAATCATAATTTTATTATTTTTGTAATAAATGTTTCCAATGTATTTGGAAATCCAGTCCATACATTAGGTTATATTAAATTAATCCATAGTTATGATAATAAGGTAACCAAATAATTCATGTTTATGTTTCATAATTGGGACTTTTTGACATATCTTTATTATAATGAGACTTTAAATAAGAGGTTTTACTAACAACTCCTTTCTTAAAGTGCTAGGGAAATATATATTTTCCATGGAAATATTTTAATATATAAAAGTGTGTGAGGATAAATAATAAAATAAAGTTATAATTAACTTTGAAACTATGATTAAATTACTAATTACCACATAATTAGTTGCTTCTTACATAGATTTAGTGATGGTATAAGCTTGACAATCCCCCTTTTCCTCTTCTTTAGTATATTCCCTTAATGCTTGTTGATTTTTTTTGTGTAGTTCACCATCTACTGATATTTGAAACACCGTATACCAACATTTTATTTCTCTATTTTTAATTTATCTTTATGAACCTTATATCAATACTTATGAAAAACTCACATCCCCTTCAAAACGTTCCCATGATGATTATTTCCATAGTTTTCACAAGATTAAACTTACTTCATTATATTCTTTTTATTTGATTTATTCACTTTTTTTTATCTCAGTCAACCTATAATATTCTTGATTTACCTAAAAAATATTGGAACTTGAGAATTAATTCCACATTTTTTATGGAAAATAATTTTTTTTTATATAAACATATTAAAAATATGGTTGAGAGACTAGTGCTCTTTGGAGATATGAATTAAGCCCTTAAATAAAATGGTTGATCTTATATTTTGTGTTTCATGTGTAATTTGTAGTGTACCTGAATTACATTGTAAATATATCCTCACAGATAGAATCACTATAAAACCATAATATTCCATTGTAAGATTCTTTTTAAATTATTTAATAGCATGCACTACACGAGACATTGAGTTCGAGCGCACCATGACCTATCTAACTATTCGTCAAAAAACCAGTTATGGATAGTATGAACCAAATTAAAAAATTTAAAAAAATTTATTTTTCAAGATAGAATTAATTTTTAAATTATGAACATTGAAATTAGCTTAGGGAGAATTTTTGGTAATTTTCTGAGAAGTTTCAATTTTTGATGAATAGTGAACAATACTGCATTGTTGATAAAAAACAAATTTTTCATTTGAATAATTATTTGACATTAAATTTTATATAAAGTCATAATAGATAAATAATAATTATATTAATCCAATATAATTCATTGGAATCATTTTATAATAGAATTTGAAAAAAAAATATTGAACTTTTGAGTGTCTCTTTTACCAGCCTTCTAGCCACATCTACGAGATTTTAATTAAATATAATCCCACCTCTTCCATGAATGGAATATAGAAATATGCACATACATGTTATTAAACCATATGATTATTTTTTTTAATAAGATCAAAATAAATTTAAGGTAATAATAACTGTGGGATTTTATTTACCACAGTTCATGGTATATATGGTAATTAAAGGTAAAAACAATATTATAATAATATAACATTACTATAACAAATTCCCTATTTTTATTGGATATGTGTTTTTCTGAAAAAAACCAACCTTATTCATTATATATTATACTTTATAATCCATTTTAGTTAGACTAAGACATTAATTATATTTTACGTAAAGAAGAGTTTAAAATTACATATTCAAATTTTAATAACTATATCATTTTTAATATTAGTTTATATAATTGATATGGTCAATTATTAATATTATTTATAAATATAAAATAATTATCTACATAATTGTAATTTATTAATAATTTTTAAGGAATAAATAATTACCATTAATGATGACAGAATAGTGAAACATAAATTATTTTATTTATAGAACTATCAAATAATTGATATTAAAAATATTAAAAGATATATAATTTGACATAATTAATGACTTATAGAAACTTTATAGATAAAATATACTTTTTAGAGACATATATTATGTATTTTTTCAATGGTAGCATAGTGGTTTGATATATTCAAAAATGAAAATATTGAATTGTATCAAAATTGACATAAATGATAATTTAAAATAAATAAAATTTTATTAAATATTAAAAAATTAATAAAAATATAAAATTTGTAAAAATGAATATGATAATGATAAATATTCCATTAATGATCCAATTGTGGTTATTTTGGAATTTTATAATAACTATAGTACCCTATATTATAAAAAGACAAGTAGACACGGTAAGAGTTAAACTTTATAACTAAGGGGTAAACCCAAAAGATAAGGTTTCATTTGTGATATAAAATTTTCAAAAAATAATTTGTTGTAATTATTAATACCCATAATAATATTATATTATAAATAACTCACTTTGGAGATATGTTAATCTAAAAATAAATTTGTAATAATTTTATAGTTTTGGTAGTTCCAAAAGTTCCCCTCCCCTCTTTTATAAGAGGGCACCTCTCCCTCTCTTTTATTCACATATATAATTCTCTTTGGAACTGAAAACCCATTCCCACTCCTCCTCCAAAAATTACACCTACTTAATTTTAGTGTCTATACATTGGGATGAATACCATCCTATATAGTCCTTTTGTGAAAGTCAAAAGGAGATGCTCAAAGAAGAGGTAATTGTTTTACCAATTCCAATCAATTTCTATTATTCTTATACCTCCTCTTCTTATATTGTTTCCCTACGAAATTAATAAATACAGAACCATCTACATTATGAGACACTATTACAATTATGTAATGACCATATTCCTCCATTTATCCATCCTAATAATAACAATATCACAATGTGTGTGTACTTATGACTTATCATCTTGAGGTCATGGTGTAATTTGTTATTCAAAAATAATTTATTTAAATGTGTATAATGATGATTATAATAGATATGAATAATTAATATAACATGATAATAATTCTTTATAATTAATATAACATCTAATTCAATATCGTTTAACCATTAAGGGAATGATCTCATCGCTCATGCGTACGTACAACTTACCATATCCATGATACTGTCATATTCATTATCTATATTAACCATTTAATAATGATTATAAAATTTATATGATGAGTAAAAAATAATTATTTTTAATTTTATTTAATTATTTATATGAATGAAATAAATCCTATAAAAAACATGACTTACAAAATAAAACATGCCTAGGAAAACGAAGCAGTTAACACCCAAAACAATTGTAATACTGAAATATTATTAATAAAATGATATAAGAGGATCATATATGATATCAAAAATATGTACATGGTTCTAGTATAATTGAATATCATGTTTTAACTAGTACATAGTAGTTTAACAAAACTTCAACTAATGGAATGTAAATGGAACAAGTTAATACCGCAATCTTATTTTTATCCAAGATTGTTTATACATAAGTATTTACTGGGATATTTTTATCTACCTTGTCAATGTTTTATAAAATAAATTTCAAAATATTTTCATCAATTGATTAAGATATTTTTTACCCATGTTTTAATTTTTAAAAAAATGTTTTTAAAGGAATATTTACATAATTTTCAAAATGAGGTACTTCATGACCTTTTTGACAAATTAAGGAATGAATGTTTTCTTAACTTATACGGAATGAGTTTCTATTTTTACCATTAGGAAACATCAACATTTTGAATATTTACTTAAAATATTACATGGTTATTTTTTTTAAAAATGCATTCTTTTATAATTTTTTGAATTTTAAATTATTTCAAAGTAAAAGGGATATTTTTCTCAAAGAGATTTAATGAATTTATGAGATTTTTTTCATCTATGTCAACATCATTTATTGGATTTTATATTTGATTAAGGATTATTTATTATGATAAAATACTCAATATTATATTTTTGGTTTTATAATATGTTTGACTGTGGCTGTGAAATTTTTATACAATTTATGGGTTACTTTTCTAGTATTAACATTTCGTATGGTAGTTTTAATACGAATGTTTATTTTTGGTTTCACCATTTTTATATGAGGAAATCATTGGACTTAATAAGTGATGGGTGGGGAATATTATATCCCCTTGATGCATCAGTAGGTCTCATGAGAAAAACTAGTATCTTGGAATGAGGATTTGACGGTATGGTTATTTATGGTCTTAGCATAGCGTCATGACGATATGGTTATGATGTTTGTCATTTTGTATTTCCTCATTATGTGATTAAATATACATATGATTATTTGAGTATTAGAATATCCACATTAATGTCTAAATGGAATTATTTGATTTATTATTTCCATATTACGATGAATATAATGTTTAAAAGGCATGTGTTTTAGTTTTATACTTTGCCTTAAAAGATAATGCTTATTTATGATAGCTTCCTCTATATTGTTAATCCTAATTGAACATCTGAGATCACCCCTTTCATATATTTCATCTTTTATCAGGATTCAAATAAATATATTATGTCTTACCTGTAGGGATAATATAGGATATATGATTGTCTTCAAAGAATACACTATAGTATTTTTCAATTCAAGATGTAATTTAAAAATTCTCTTTGTATCTAGATTTTACAAAGCTACAAAACAAATTAGTCCTTCAGGATTTGATTTCATGTGATCGTGCCTATGTAATAAAATAATACACAAACTCTAGGAATCTAGGGTTAGGATGTTATAGATGGTATGAGAGTATGTTTAGTACAAACCATGAAAAAAATATTTTGAAATTACTTTAATTAGAGGACACTACCCTAAGATAGAAATTGAGGATAAGTATATAAGATCATCCTAAAATTTTGGTAACATATGGATTATTTGAATATTCCAAGAAAATGCATCACTGTCTATATTCTATAAATAGATGTGGTTCTACCACATATGTACCTCTAAGTAACAACTCTAACATGGTGTTTTGGGATTGACTAGGTGTTACTTAGTACATAACAACATCCCTTAGTATTCATGTGGTTTGAGACTCCCAGGGTATATGCTTAGGATAATTAAAATTTTCTTTACCAACCATTTGGAATGATTTATGAGTAAGTATTTCCTAAAAGAAACTATTTTTATGATTATGGATTAGATATGAATAAATATTTCAATTAATGTTAATTAGTTTACTAGTTTAGAATTATGCATTATGATTTATAAACTAGTGTAGTGCATGCTATTATTTAGAAATAGTGCTTAGTAAAAGGGAAAAAATGTATCAAATAACGTAATCCATTAAGGTATTCCCCCCTATGAAAGTTAATTATAGTGGTGCTGGTGATATAACTAGAATAGATTAACTTATAACTATAATTGGACACCTCATTCAGGTTGTAAACAATAAACATAAATGTATGGAGCACCCTTATCCACAATGCGGGGGATCAATGTTAGATCAATTCATGAGAAAACAACCTTCAACATTCAATGGGACCAAAAATCAATTTGTGGATGAGAAATGGATAAGTTCTAGAAAGAAAATATTTCTGGGTTAGGGGATTAATGAAAGGGAAAAGGTTGTTTTGGCTTTCTATCATCTATCTAGAGATGCAGAATAGTAGTGGTCATTAATTTAAAACATTAAGGAGGATCAAGAAGTAGAAAATATAAAATAGATGGATTTTAAATAACCCTTCTTATAAAAATACTTTCCTAATGATCTATATGTGGATATGTAGATGCAGTTTTTGAGTATGTGGTATAAGGAGGATGATAATGTTGAAAAGTATGAAGCTAACTTCACAAGATTATTAAGGCACGTTACAGACTATATACGTAAACCAAAATTTAATATTTATTGATCATTTTATTGGTTAAAACTATTCCTCTTATGGGAATTGGTCTTACACTCATTATCATCGTAAAAAGATATCGTCTAATGTGCTATCAAAAAAAATAAAAAATCTCTATGTCTTATGACTTAATATAAATCATGAAAAGAGGAGGGTTTTTGAACACTCTGGAAAATGATGCAAGGGGAAGTAGGGAAAAGTTGAATTTCCAACCTGTGGTATTTGGGGTAAGAAAAACCCAAGTACATTCCTAAAGGAAATTGTGTGATTGTTAGAAGTGTTGAGAAAAAGTCCACCAATATCATGATTGCAAGGGGAAGAAATAAACTACCAATGTTCAATGATACAATTGTAACGAAATGGGACAATAAGAAAATTATTGTCCTAATAATCAAGGAATTTTTATTTTGAAAAGGACAAGGGAGAAAGTCCAAGATTTTGTGATCACGACTGCTAAGGATTAAGTTCCTAATTATCTGGTGGCAGGTACATTAATAATTTTCTCACATTTAGCCAGACCATTATTAGATTTTAGATCCTTATATGTTTTTTATATCTTCCTAGTTCTCTTTAATAATAAAAAATTTAAAATTCACATTAAGAAGGGAGTTGTCTATAAAAACCCCTTGGGGAAATCTAATTGCAACAAGTATGTATTAGGGAGTTCCCATTATGTCATTGAAACATGATTTACTTGCTGAATTTATAATCATAACTATGGTAAACATTTATATAATCCTCGGTATGGATTGGATATCAAAATATGATTTTAAAATTTATTTCAAGAAGAAGGATGTTGTGATTTTTGGAGAAAATGTTGAATACATTATCTTTGGAGAAGCATCTTTATCACATGATTCTTATCAAAAGCCACCCTTAGTAGCTTTACTAAATGAGATTCTTGAGGAGTAGGAGGAAATAACATCTTTGGATAAAGGAATAAATATTCAAATTGAGGATTTAACAATTGTAAAATAATTTTTTTATAGGATTTACATGGACATCCTACAGAGTAGGAAGTTGAGGTTACTATTGATTTAATCCTAGATGGATGGTCAATATCAACAACTTCATATACAATTGACACTGTATAATTAGTATAGTTGAATAAGCAAAAAGAATAGTTGAGGAATAAGGGATTTATTCCCCCTATTGTTTCTCCAGGGGGGGCATAGTTCTTTTTGGTAATGAAGAAAGATGGATCAATAAGGCTCTAAATTGAGAATAGATAAATCAGTGCTATAACAATAAAGAGAAAGTATCATTCTACTCGCACTGATTATTTTTTTATCAACTTCATCGAGATAACTATTTTTCAAATATTGACCATCTTTTTGGATATAATTAATTGTGGGTAAAGAAGGACTCTATTACAAAGAAATAAATCCAAAAAAGCTGTGGAAATTTTGATTTTATAGTAATGTCATTCGAACTAGACTAATTATCCCTATGTTTTTATGGAACTAATGAGTGTTGGAGGAATATATTGAAGTTTTTTTTATAGTATTTATTAATGATATCTTCGTATAGTGTAAAATCTATCACGACCATGATAAACACTTGTTGGTTGTTCTGAATACTCTTAGAAGAAATGATCAACATGGGATGTTTAGAAATTGTGAATTTTGGCATCAGGAAATTTATTTTCATGGTCATATTATCTCAAAGGATGGAATCTCTATTGATCCTTCAATGAAAAAGGTAATCCATGAATGGTTAGAACCAATGAGTATCACCAAGGTATAATGTTTTATTAGTTTAGTTGGGTATTATCAGTCTTTCATCTATAATGTTTTCTGATAGGATAACCCATTAACCAAGATCACAGGTAAAGTGGTTAAATTAATTTGGACCAATGAGTGTGAAGAATTTTTTCATGAATTGATTAAAGGATTATTCAATGATCCTATCTAGAATTTAACATTTGAAAATGGTGGGTTTATTATTTATAATCATGTATCAAGGAAAGGACTTGGTTTTGTCCTTATGCTGAATGAAAGAGTTATTTCTTATGTGTCAAGGAAATTAAAAATCCATTTACAAAACTACCCAAATAATGATCTTGAGTTAGAATCAGAAATATTTTCTCTGAAGATATGGAGACACTATATCTATAGTTAATGTTGTGACATATATATAGATCACAAGAGTTTGAAATATATTTTCTCACAAAAACATATCAACATGAGACAAAGGAGATAGCTTGAGCTACTCAAATATTATCATTTTACAATATAGTACCACATAGGGAAGGAAAATAATGTAGCTGGTGCTTTGAGAGGAAATGATCATGATGTTTTAAAAAAAACAGAGAGTTGAGAAGGATCCTATGTTCATGCATATAGTAATGATGGATATGGGAGTTATCATGGAAGGTGAAACATTACTACTTATTCTAATGGATTGAAAAATATATTTACTAAAAATGATAAGAAGGTCCCAGCCTGAGGATGAGGATTTTCAAAAGAAAATTGATGCTATTATTGATGGTATATTGATCGAATTCTTTTATGAAGATGACATTTTTGAAAATTTGGAAGAGCATTTGTGTTCCTGGTATACCCAAGATAAAAGAGGATTATAGGATGATGATCATTGATCTAATTTCTCTATACACTCTAGTGGTAGTTAGATGTATAGGGATTTGAAGGAACATTTTTTGTTGGATAAAATGAAGAGGTGTATTTTTGTTTATGTGTTGAGATGATTGGTTTTTCAATAGGTGTAGTCAAGAAGAAAACATCCAACAGGAGTCATACATGCTCTTCCAATACCTATGTGGAAATGTGATGATATTATGACTGAATTTATCATGGGGCTTCCAAAGAATCTGATAATAAATGATGCGATGTGGGTTCTTATCAGCCAATTTACCAAATAAGAACATTTTTTTTCTATAATATAAGTTTTATCACTTGAAAATTTTGAAATAATATATATTAATGATGTTATAAGACATCATGGTGTATCTCTATCAATTATTTCTCATCATGATCCCCATTTTACATCACAATTCTATAAAATTCTTTAGAAGGCCCTAGATACCCATCATCATTTGAGCACTGTCTACCACCCTCAAACTGATGGAAAATAAAAAAAAATGTTGGATTAATATAAGTAATGATTATATATTTATCACATTAATTTCACGGTATGTGGGATTAATATTTACCTATAGTATAATTTTCCTATAATAATAGCTTCAATTCAAGTATTCATATGGAACCATATGAAGGGTTATATTGAAAGAGATTTCATACAATGACTTTTTAGGATGATGTTGGTGAAATAAAACTCATAGGCCCTAAAATTTATGAGGAATCAATGGAAAAAGGAAAATAGTATTCAGATCTATATCAAAATAGATCCAAGTAAGAAAAATAGATATGCTGATAACTGAAGAAAGAATTTGATATTTTATGTGGAAGATTATGTTTTCTTGAAGGTATATCCATGGAAGGGTGTCATATGACTCAATAAAAACAATAAATTAATTCCTAGGTATATCCGTCCTTTTGAAGTTCTTGAATGATTTGGAGATGTCACATACTATTTAGAAATGTCACAATGTCTATCCAATGTTTATGATGTGTTCCATGTATCACTATTAAAGAAATAAATGCCAAAAAAATGAATGTACTCAACTGCTAAGAAATTAATCTGGAACATGACATGTATTATAATGAAGTTCTTATCAAGATTCTTGAAACTAGAGAAATAGTGTTGAGAAATCAGATTACTCATTTGGTAAAACCTCTTTAGAGAAACCATAAAATGGAAGAGGTAATGTTGGAACCTATATAACTTCTGATGTAGAACCAAAAAATCATTTTATGAAGTGATATTCTATAAATTTCAAGGAAAAAAATTATTTTAAAGAGTGATTAATGTTACACCCCAAGCATCCACGATATGCTTCTGTTTAAATAATTCAGTAGCTTGTGCTTCATGAAACACTAAGTTTGAGTTCACCATGACCTATTAAACTAGCCTTCTAAAAGGAAGTTATGGATATTATTATCCAAATTATGATATTAATAAAATTTATTCTTCAAAATAGACTTCATTATTTTAATTTGGAACATCAAAATTAATATAGGTTGATTTTTTGATATTTTATGAAATGTTTCAATCATTGAAAGATAGTGAAAATATAACATTGTTGTTCAAAACCATATTTTTGACTTAAATTAATAATTTATAGTAATTTGATTATAAATTTATAATAGGTAAATAATACATATGTTAACCAATATAATTCATTGGAATCATTTTAAAAGAGAATTAGATAAAAAAATTTATTGATCTTTTGAACGTCTCTTTTACCCACCTTCTAGCCACATTTATAAGATTTACATTAAATGTAATTTTACTAATTTTTCTAATTGAAATTTGAAAAACAGAATTACATGGTTGTAATAAGTATACAAAATGTAGTCTAATAGGATAAAAATAGTTTTTAGTCAATAGTTACATTTGGATTTTATTTACCATGGTAAAAGTTAAATAGGGTAATTGAAGGTAAAATAATAATATATTAATATAATATTACCCTAAAAATTTTCCCAAATTCATTAGATAAGTGTTTTTATACCAAAATCAACCATAGGACTGAAATATAAACCTTTTTATGTCACATGGTTTAGATTAGGACATTTATTATATTTTATTTAATGCGTAGTTAAAAATGTCATATTCAAATTATAATAACTATATCAATTTTAATATTATGTTATATAAGTGATATGATCGAATAAAAATATTATATTGAAAACTAGAAAAATTATCTTCATCATAGTTATTTTTTTAATAATTTTCAGACATTTAATAGTTACTAATAATGATTACACAATGGTGAAAAAATATAATTTTAATAAAAAAGTACCATATAAATGATATGAAAAATAATAAAATAAATATAAGATGAATTAATGAATCAAATAATTTAATTTAACAGATAACAAAGACATGTTAGTGACATATTGGACGTATTGTGTTGATGATGTCATGTTTTTTTTATAATTTTAAAAATGAAAATATTTAACTGTACCAAAATTTACATAAATAATCCGTAAAATAAATAATATTT
This sequence comes from Viscum album, assembly GCA_963277665.1. NCBI lineage: Eukaryota > Viridiplantae > Streptophyta > Magnoliopsida > Santalales > Viscaceae > Viscum > Viscum album. The sequence continues at coordinate 2,004,862,447 of OY728126.1, read as the reverse complement.
TATTAAATGTTATAAAATTCATAAAAATATTAGTATTGTTCAACTCACTAGATTTGGTTTAATATTTCATTAATTATACAATTGGGTTTTGTTTGATATTTTATAGAAATTAATATTATCACTATAATTTATAATGACTAGTTGACATGAAAAGAGTTAAACTGTTTAACTAAGGGTTAGTCCCAAATGATTAGGTTACTTTAGTGAAATAAAATTGTCTAAAAATAATAGATTTTGGATTATTTCAACCCAGAATAATATTATCATCTTAATAGATCACTTTGGAGATATTTGAAGCGGAAAATCAATTTATAATCATTTAATAGTTTTGGAGTTTCCTTATGTGCCCCTCCCCTCTATTATAAAAGGGAACCTCTTCTTCTCTTCTATTTACACCTATAAATCTCGTTTTCTCATCGAAACGCTACCAAATTCTCCTCATAACATCCTTAAATTTATCGTAGGGTCATAATTTGGGCATAAATCCATCCTATGGAGTCATTTTGAACCAATCAAAAGGGGATGCTCAAAGAAGAGGTAATTGTTTTACCAATTCCATTCAATTTCATTTCATCTTCTTCTTCCTCTTCATATGTTGTTTCCATACCAAAGTAATAACTACAATATCATTTATATTATAATATGTTATTATAATTATGGAACAACCATATTCTTCAATTTATCTATCCTACTAATAACAATATCCTCATGCATGGGTACGTACGGCTTACCATATCCACATCGTGGTGTAACTTTTTACTCAACACTACTTTATTTGGATTTTTATATTGAATATTATAATATATATAAATAGAGAAAATAACATTATAATTATTGTTTATTGTTAAAATACCAACCAATTTCGTACAATTTTATCATCATGGGAATGATACAGTTGCTCGTGTATACGTACAACCTACCGTCTCCACGACGTGGTGAGATTCATTCTTCACGTGGGCCATTGAAGAATGATTATAAAATTTATTTTATGAGTAAAAATAATTACTATTTACCTAATTTCACTATTTATATGAATATAATACATTTTTTTCATAAAAAAATCCCTTACACAACAAAACATGTAAAAGAAAACAAACCAGTTTACAACTGAAACAATGCTAATACTGAAATATTATTAATAAAACGATATTAAAGGATCATATATGATATCAAAAATGTGGTTTTAGTTCTAGTATAATTTAATAACATGTTTTATCCATTATACATGAGGTTAACACATCCTTTACTAAATGAAATTATAAGGTAAGGGTTAGTTTCACAATCACTTTATTATTTGAGATTGTTTATACTTAAGTATCTACTGGGACATATTTATCATCCATGTACATGATTCTTAAATTTTATTTGAAAATATTAAAAAAAAAATAAAAGTCATTTTTAACCATGTTTTACTTTTTATAAATCTTTATGAATTGAATCTTTCCATCATTTTCCAAATGAGGTACGTTATGTCCTTTTTGACAAATTAAATAAATATTGTTTTTTAACTTATATGTCGCAAGTGGATATTTTCTAACATTTTGATTCATTATAATTTTTTACCAATATATAAAATCATATAAGATTATTTTAATAAGAAATGTTTTATTTTATAATTTTTTGGATTTTAAATAATTTCAATGTAAAAGGGGGATATTTATCTCAAAGAGTTTTAATGAGTTTATTAGATTGTTGTCATCTACGTCAACATCCATTATTATATTTTTTTCTTGATTGAGTTTGATTTATTATGATACAATATTCCATATTTTATTGATGGTTTTATGATTTGTTTGGCTATGGATGTGCTATTTTTATAACATTCATGGTTTCCGGTTAAAGTATTAACATTTCGTATGCTTGTTTTGAGATGAATGTTTATGCAATATTACACCCTTTTCATATGTGCAATGAATTGGACTTTGTAAGTGATGAGTGGGGACTTCTATAGCCCCCCAATGCATCGATATGTCTCATGAGATAATCTAGTATCCTTCCATGAGGACTTTACGGTATGTTTATTTAGGGTCTTGGCATGAGGCATTGCCGGTACAGTTATGATCTATGACATTATGAATTTACACGTTATGTGATTAATATTACATGTGATTTTTCAACTAGTATAATATACATGTGAATTTTTAAATGGAATTATTAATGTTATTATTCAAAAATTATGTTATAGATTCTATTTCAAAGGATTGTGTTTTAGTTTTATACTTTGCCTTAAAATTTTATGATTATTTAGGATAGCTTCCACTAAATTGTGTATGCTTACTGGGTATCTGAGCTCACCTCTTTATTAGGTTTCATTTTTTCCAGCATGAGAAGAAGTATATTATGAATGGTCAGAAGGGATAATATAAGGGATATGATAGTTTTCAAAGAAGACACTTTGTTTTATTTCTTTTCAATATGTAATATAAAACTTATGTAAGTATCTATATATTCCAAGTCTAATGAACTGATCGGTACTTTGGAATTTTATTTCTTGAGATCATAACAATGTAATAAAATAATGCAATGACTCCAAGAAACTGGTGTCAGGCCATTAAAAACACTTTTTATTACTTTTTCATTATGTTGATAAAATATATATTCATTTCATATCATTATTAATAATGGAAATAATTTTTCAGTAATATATTATTAAATTCATTCCATTCCATGTGTTATATTTCCTCTCCCTCCTTAGTCTTTTGGATCAATGAGAACCATTTATTGTCATTGTCTTTCAGACAATTAGTGTTAAATTTTCCTATTAATAACATCCCATGTCCATAAATATATTCAAAGTAAACTTAATCCATTGATGAACTACCATTGGATTAGTAGTCCCACTAATGGAGAAGAGATTATGTTAGATGATGAGATCCAACATAGGAGAATCGTGCTATGGAACAAAAATTTTCTCCTTAAAAGGTTATTTTTCATAACCAAATTATGCTGCCCTAATATAGCCATAATTTTATCATTTCTAGTACTAGCTATATTGCCTTGATCAATAGGGAAATATCTACATTGTCTAAGAGTATTGATATACTTATTCCATTTAGGATCTATTTCTAAATAATGTAATATACTAGATTAGCTCATAAAATTATGAATATTAAATAGAAATGCACAATTATAAATAATTAATAATAGTTATCATAAATTAAAAAATTTATGCTTATTTAATATTAGAATCAGAGCCAGAATCACATCCACCTAATGTATCTAGATAAGGATTTATATCATTGAAAAATTACCTATTATCTTCCTTACCAAACCCTTAGATTGTCCTTATTCACTTATCCATAAATTATATCATATTTTTATGATCTAGAATCTATAAATTCAAAAATCTAGTATCGATGTTTTCTATAAAAATTACTATGATACAAATTGTAACGACTCCAAATCTAGAAACCCAAAGATGTTGTATAGTTTATGACATTGGCATAAGAGATAAGAGATAACATCCCAAACAACCAAATATTTTAGCAGTCTTAATGAACACAATACATACAGGATACACATTTTAAATAGGGAATATAAATAAAACATAATACATAAAAAGTGAAAATTATTTACATCATTGAAACTCATTCAACTATTTCTTCTTCACATCATGCATAATGAAAATAAAATAAGGGTGAGCTAAAATACTCAATAATGGTTACATACAGTTGAAGCTATCATGAATGAATAAGGCATAAACAATTTGGAAATTTTAATAACAAAAAAAATCCATTTTATCAATAATCGGACTATCATAATTTGTTAATTCATAATCAATAATGCGAGGTAAATAATTAAAAACACATGCCACATAATCAATAAGATGAGAATGAAATGAACCCACAGAAAATATCAATTATTAAATAACATAGATAACAATAATAATTTAATTATGAATGAAGGAAATTCTTAATTTTTGGATTTCATGATCTCAACCATCATGATACTCCAACTGTCAAGACCTTTTACAAGCCATTTTAAAATAATGGGAAACCCCATGTTATTTTTCTAGCTAATTTTTATCATGAAACCTATTGATGCATAAAGGGGATATCTTATTACTCTTAAACCATTAACCTGAAGCTAATGCATGTTTAATTACATTATTATTGATACATGTTGTTAAATCCTAAAGGACCAATTAGTTTTGCAGTTTTGGAGAATGAGATACATACATGATAAATATTTTACATAGGAAATATAAATTAAAATAAAACAAAATAAAAGGCTCAATATGATAGAAAATAATTCAATATATTCATCTTCTAACATGGAGAAGAAAAATAAAAAAGGGTGATATCACATTCCCATTAAGTATTAAGTACAACAGAATCTATCATGAATTAATAAACATAATCAATAGTCAAGGAAAATAACTGTATTTAATTACTAAACAAATAATGAAATACATATAGAGATAATATCATTATGATAATATCATGTAAAATAATATATAATTTCATAATGAACTAAATTACTAATTAATAGATGTTATGATCTTCGGAATCATGATACCTCTATCATCAATACCATTAAAAAGTTTGTATAAACCTATAGGTAAAAACCCATTTAATTTGGCCAACTGACTTGTCTCATGAGACCTATCAATGAATTGATGGGATATATAATTCTAATCCACACCCATTAATACATGTCCAAAGTATTTCTAAAATATTTTACAATCAATTCAATTCAAGAATAGTTTTCTAAAAAATTTCCATATTGTGTAAAGGATAGAGATTTATGAATATTTATCCACTAAATAAAATAACTCTAAAAGTATACACAATATGTAAAAATATTATATTTTGAGGAAAAAATAATATCCCTCATATAAGAATAATTTTAATTAATAGAAATGTAACATACAATGAAAAATGTTCATAAAAAAGAATTTTTTTCCAGAGAAATTTAATAATTGCAAAATAATGTGAGATTGTAAAATATCTTTTACCACATGGTAAATTTTAATTCAATTAACCTTGGCTGAAATAATTCAAATTGAAACTTAAAATACCATAAAATGTAAATAAATAATGATATTATTGGTTAATGTGGATGTATATACACTAAATGAAATAAATCTTGTGAATAAACTTACAAAATGCCTCAATAATGGGAAATTGAGATGAAGTCCCTTGCCTTGAGTCTGATTCATCCTGTACATTATTCAGATTCATGAATATTAAAATTATATTAAAAATTTATTTTATTAATAACTATTTTTATTATTATTATTCATTTTATTTTAATTATTACCATGTAATATGTGATTACATAATCAGCTAATTTTATATCGGATGTTTCAATGATATTTGGATAATGTGTCAAAAATAACTTTAGTTGGTTGAGTATGGTAAAATAGATCATTATTTAATCTTATATTATTCCATTAAATTTTATTATGAAATAATAATTTGTGTGTATGGTGGACTACCACATCATGAACTGATGTCATTTTTTCTATTTACACCACTCCTGATTGGGTATAATGATTGATATAATGTATACATATGACATTTATAACATAATTATACCTATAGATTCATTATATCACACACACACAAATATATATATATATATATATATGTATGTATGTATATATATATATATAACATCCATTATATAGGGGATACAATAACATCATTCGTGTGTAGGTGGACTACAACATTGCGAAGCGATGTGATTTATTTTCACTAATGCTTTACAGGGAAGATAATAATGATAGAATTAATGAATATATGTGATATAAATGACATTATTATAATATTAATGACATATTTATCATTATAAAAAGAAATTATATACTTTTATTTTTTATCATTTCAGTCACTGAAAGACGATAACGTCATTCGTGTACATATGGACTACCACTTTCACGAAGCGATATGACTCTCTCCTTTCATCAGCACATAACATAAATGAATTTTATAAGTATATTTAAGAAAATAATATGTTATTAATGATATTATTATCATTATTTTAAGGTATAATATTTCCTACCTCATTTATATAATGATCATTGAAAAATAGAAATGTTACTCATGAGCACACACGACCTATTGTTCTCATGATCCTAAGGTACTTAATTTATCGAAACCATTTTTCATTTTTCCCCTAAAATTATAATTGATGTTTATAAATGGAATTTAATTCATGATTATTATTATTTTTATGATGTAATCATGATCAATATATGTGGATTGAAAATTATAATTCAAAATATACCTGAAAAGAAAATAAGTTATTACATAAAATATGATTTAAATGAGAAATCGACAATAAATATTAAATAAATGGTCATATGTAAATTATATATTGAATAATATATATTTTAATTGTTATATAATGTATTTAGAAAAATCTAATATTTATTATATAGTAGGTTTTAATGTATAAAAATGAATTCAATAGTTAATATATGGGTATTAACGTCAAACATTTTACATCCATGAGAGACATTCCTTATTCCCGACCTCTTCCTTTTATATGGTGTGTATACTGACCATTAATGCACTCTATTATTATTCTCCATAAAAATATTTTGATTTACATATCAATTCACATACCTCTATTTTAATAGGTTTACTGTTGAAAATTTATTAATGTTGTAATGGATTTTTGTCTATATTTCCTTATTTAATACATAAGTTATATTATACACCAGTCTTATTTTATGAGGTATATATAAAACCCATTTGATATGTAATATCACTAATATATTTATTCTCATGAAAATAAATGTTTCAATTAATTTTATTCTTTCATGGTGAAAAATATTCAATGTTACCAAAGTCATAATGGTTTAATGATACAATCAACATTTATCGAGATTGTTTATTATAAAGCTTACAATAATGATATATTAGTATCCATCTCTCAAAACTAATTACTTTTATTCTCATACGGTCATGCCATAAGAATACAAATTTTATCTTCATTTTCCTATATTTTTAGACTTACGATTTTAATTTGATGTTTCTAAAAAAATGTCATTACTTCTCACTAGTAGAAAACCCATTTTCATCAAAACCCGTGTTTTCTTAAAAAAAATTACTGAAACTTTATTGAAATTATTCAAATGATTTATTAAAGTAATATTTACACCTTTTAAACGTTTTAAATTATTTTTTTGAAATTAATATTTCAGTTATATTAAAAAAATGGCCATTTAGAAATAATCATAATTTCGATAGGAATATTTATTTTAATGTTTACGATATGAGAATAATTTTTCACCGTCATGAACATTAATTTATTTGATTTTTTATTTATAATATTTCATGATTACTTTCAAAAAAAATATTTTCAGAATATTTTAGAATGTTTTTTCAAAGTGGAAAAGATATATTCACAGGAAATGTTTTAAATTATTTTAAAGTATACTTTATGAGTTTCTAATCCTATTTTAAAATAAAATGATTTATGAAATATTATTAAAATTTTATTATTGAAATGTGATTTTAAAATAAAGGTTATTTTTCTCAATGAATGTTCCATTTTATTTTATTTAAAAAATATTACACATCTAAAATGAGATCCTTTGATGATACTTATTATTTAATGGGGATTTGATCCATATGTATCGTTTTTATTCTTTCGATGAAAGGATTATGTTTATGATTACATGATATTTCTGAAACGAGTTTTTTTCTATGAGTTACAACATGAATAAATCTTAGGAAACTATCTTATATTCATTTGTTATGCTATAATTAAAAGATGAAATTATTATGAAACATGTATCTTCTCTACTGGTTATGATATGATTAGATTTTGATGAAACCAATTTAATTTCAAGGGAAATGATATTATGAATGTTTTATGATATTGTGGAACACATACTTATGATTTTCATTATCAAATTGGTGAGACATATTTCTCTCTCTAATGGACTCTCATGAGGTGTACTGGACTAGAAAGAGATTGAATCCAATACAATAAGATAATTTTTCCTCTATGATGATCTTATGATTGAAACATTACTATTATGATGGTTTAGAGAGTGAACACATTCCATTATGATATCTTTTACAATGATCCTTTATAATTATGGAAATTATTTTATATGGTTATGTGTTGGACACAATTTTATGTATTATGCTAATGTTATGCTCTCATGGCTCATGTTCTTTTATTTCTTTATGGTTATTGTCTTATAAACTGATAATAATTATTTCATGACTCAATATTATAATGTTTTATATGAATGGTATGGTTTCCATATGTTATTATCATGGTCTCAAACCCTTATGTTCCTGTTATGTTTACGTATCTCCCTTGTTTACCCTTAATGAGCATCTGAGATAATCCATTATTATGTTACCATTCCCATATTTATGAAGGAAAATATTAAGTATGGTATTTTTGTGAAGATTAATAAAGGATAAGAACCTTATGGAGTATGTTTAATTACTTTAACAAAATTATAATATTATATACCTAGTCTATAAATACAACAAACTATTATGGTTCTTTCATATGCGTTTGTGTAATGTATTGAATAATTATCTAAACTGATGTAATCTCACAATATAAGTTGGTATAATATAATGATTAGTAGAAACCATGTGAATTATTTTTGGAAAACATAGATTAGGGAACATAACTTTGTAAGAGACTTTGAAGATAAGTATTGTAGAACATTGGTAATATAGATATTTTGTTGTTTTTTCTTGAAATAAGTCATTATATTGGTCCTATAAGTGGACATGTTTATAAAACAAATATATCAAGTGGAAAAAAATTAAAAATAATTTATTGGTCATGAACCTATCGACACAAAGTTCGCAATAATGGGCCTTAATACACACCTGGTTTGACACTAATGGGGGATACACTAAATATATTTCCCCTTTTATATACAAACAATTATGAAGGATTTGAATAATTTATTGTAATGAATAACCTAGGATAAAAATAAGGTGTATTAGATAAAAAATGGTGTCATGATTTAAGAATAATTAAATTGTTTTCCCATTATGATTATTATTACTCAAACATTTATTTTGTCATATACTAAAGGGATACAACCCTAAAGAATTGTCTTATAATTTAATCTAAATAAAAAGGTGAGGAATATGAATAATTAAATTGAATGATTGCTAGCATAAAATTTATTATTATTATTCCTAATTAGATATCCCAAAATTTTATTAACAATGTGATCTTAATTTAGATTCATAACACATCAAAAAAGTAGAATATAATCTTCTATGAATGTTAATGTGGTAAATAACATAGAATAAATAATATATGTCTTCCTATGTATCAATAATATGGGAATAATAACCTGATTGAATTTCTCAAATAGATGGGAGGATGATATCTTTGTGGAAACAAATTACAGAGAGTGAGAAAGTGTCAAGGATTTTAATGCCTTATGTGTGTGGAACATGGGACTTCTGCAACTCAATACCCTAATATAAGAATTATCTTCTAGCAAAATGAAGGATCTATTTTATACCAATCATTTATGTGGACATATTGAAGTATTTAAGTATTTCGAATCATTAGTTGTATTGTATAAGTATTTTACTAATGGTATTTTGGTGTTAAGAATCATGAAACATCAAATAATTTCATTATTTTAGGAAGAATAAATGTATCCATTGTAAATTAACTTAAGAGTCATATATTACATCAACAGTTTATGATCTTAATGATGATAATAATTTCAAATTCCTTGAGTCAAATTTTGAGGGTTTATGTGGTGAGAGTTTTTCAATATTGAGGATATTTTGAGAGACATTTATGGTAGTGAAAACCTTTGGTTTTGAGGAGGAATGAATTTTTATAGACATATGATTAGAATAATTGATAACATTTAATTTTTATATTTTCTTTGATGTTAATGTAATTATAGGTTATTTCAATTATGAATATTTTTTAATAATATAGTTTTGAAAAAAGGGTAACCTTTAAGATGAGCGACAACATGTTACATTTGGTAAGGTCGTAGGGGTTGATCCCACAACTGATGGGAGAAAATAGTATAGTTCCTACCATTATCCAACAAGAAGGATTATTTTTGTTGGTACATAATTGTTTTACATACTTCTGAGTATGTATCTCAATTCATAGTATATCTACAAATCAAGGATGAGAAACCAATTTCTAAAAGTATGCTACGACCATTATCCACACCAAAAAAGAAACCAGAAGGCATCATTGTGGGGTTTTTCATCAAACTCTCTCAAAATATATAAAGGAAATAATACCACATGGGTTATAGTCTATATCCTAAAAAACAACACACTTTATCTCTTTCAAAAAACATTTATCAATAGATAAGATTTATAGGAAAATAATTAATTACGATTTAATGATTTAATAGAGTACAATATTATATTGTATTTTATTGGGATATGATGTATATTTTTTAAATTTTGGTGAAGTCTTCTTCAATCTCTTGATGAAGAGTTGAGTTTCAGCACTATGCACTATCCTTAGAAATCTGCTTAGTCTGAAAAAAAATTTAATCCCTATCATATATACCAAGATATTGTTCTATTGATTAAAAAGGTGGTTGGGATCAACAACTTCCTCAAGTTTATTTATCTTACAACAATAGTTTTAACTCAAGAATTCATATGGCTCCATATGAAACTCATTATGTAAAGAAGTGTAAAACTCTAATGTACTGTATGAATTTGTAAAAAGAAAGCAATTGGGACCTAAGATTGATAATGAAATTAAAGATAAGTTCATACCCACTCAAAAAAATATGGGAAAGGTAAAAAATGTTAGGCAAATAATCATAGATGTGATGTAGAATTTGAATTTGGTGAGGAAGACATTATATGAAATTTTACATAGAATAAAGAAGAAAAAACTAAGCCCTAGTTATATTTTCCACTTTAAAATTATAAATCATATTATAAACATATCTTATCACATTCCACAATCATCAAAATTCTCCCATGATCATGATGTCTTCAATGTTTCCATCTTATGGTTTTATATATATAATCCATCATATGTATAGAACATAGAGGTTGTACCACTAGAGAATGATCTTTCTTATAAGGAATAATAGAATGAGATTTTTGATTGAATAGAGAATGTTCTACAATCAAGAACATATACCTAATAAATGTTTTATGGTGAAACCACTATCTTAAAGAAGCTACATGGTAATCTAGGGTTATAATGTGGCATTGGTATCCATAGTTTTCTGTACTAAAGTTAATATTTTCAATGGTAAAATTAATTTTAGTGGTGGTAGAATATAACACCCTTAGCATTTTGAAATATTTATACTTTTTAAAATAAATTTATTCTTTTTGATATTTTGTGTTACATACAACATTGATTTTATCTTTCATTAAATTAAACAATATGTTTATCTTTCATTATGAATAACATCGATTATAACTTTCATTAATGACAACATTAATTTTAAACGAAAAATGCAATACCATTAAAATATTTTTATTATACCGTTGGGAGGGTGGGTTGAATAAGATTAAATAAATTGTTAAAATATATTGTCTACACACACAAATATAAATATACTAAATTCCCTTGTGATGTATTGATTTCAAATAAAAATAATACCTTTTGAAAATAAATGGATTCGTTTTCTAAAAAAACTATTTTTATGCACAAATACATGTTTTACCTAAATAAATTAAAAAAATAGATTTTTTAGAATTATTTAAAATAAATTTATATTTTATATATTCAATAAAATATTTAAAATTCATCTTATGTGTTTTCTATATAATAGATAATAATAAATCCAATTTTATGCTTAAAATTATATTTTTCTAAAAATGAGTTTTGTCACTTTTTTCACACTTATTATAAAAATAATTTTTAATACTTGTAAAATTTATATTTCAAAAAAATTATTTTCATTTTTTTAAATCTAAATTTTAAAATTATTTGAGGGTTATTGTTTTAGAATTTTCTGGAAAGAATATTTCTATGGTGAATAATAAAAAATATTGTTTTTTAATTGAAAACCACCGTTTCTTTTAAATTATTTATAAAGTTAAATTATATTTTAAATTTTTTTAAATTAAAATTATGTTAATTATATATGTAATAATCCAATTTTTTAAATTGGAATCATTTTTATATTGAATTTTTATTTAAAAAGTAGTAAATTTTTGAACAATTCTCTTTCAAAACCCAGTTTCTCGTCACATCTGTGAGATTAATTTTAAATTAAAAATTTCAAATTCTGTGAATGGATTTTAGAAAAATTTATTCAATGTTATTAATAATAATAATTGATATTACATAATAAGGTCAACCTAATTTTTTACGCTAATTAATAGTTAAAAAGAAAAAATTATTTATCACGGTTATGGTAAAAATTGGTTAATGAGGGGTTAAAATAATATTTTTTTGATAAAATAAGCTAAGATTGTCTAAAACATATTTTATGAACATATCTAGACCCTATAATGTAATATTAATTATAATACATTATGTTTTATCTTTTATAGGTAAAAAACATTGTCCCACCATTTTGTTTTAGAAAATTACAAGTGTTCTAATCACCCCACTTATAAAAGGCCACCCATATCCTCTGTAATTAATTCCTTGAATCCCTTTTGGTTAAAATAATACCAACACAAATCACATACAAAATCCACTGATCTCATATTAGAATCATTATTTTTTTCATAAATCCATCCTGGGAAGGATTTTGGTGACAACGTAAGGAGGTTACCTGAAGAATAGGTAATGTTATAAAATGAACATTTTTATTTTACTCATTTCTATAACTCCTTCAATTGTTATTAAAACCTGATGATATAATACTATCAGTAAATTAATGAAGAAGTGTTAATGCTATTCTTTGAACATTTTAATTTTATTTCTTTCTCCACATCCTTCAATTATTGTTAAAACATGATGATGTAATACTATCAGTATATTACATATACTTATACATTTTTATTTAAGTAAATTATCATCAACCATATCTAATTCGATCAAATTGCTCACTAAATTATCATTCTTGTGTTTTATGGACAACTACCACACAAACCAATGTCATTCATTTTTCCATTGCCACATCTCATGGGTGGGCATGATTATGGATATAAATAATATATCTGATATTTATAACACTAATATAATTATAAATAAATTATATCATATAAAAAATTATACATTCCATTATTTAGTGGATATGATAACGTCATTCGTCTTTATAGTGGACTACTGCATCATGAAGCGATGAGATTATTTTTCACTAATTCTTTACATGGAAGATAATAATGATAAAATTAAGGAATATATATGGTATAAATGAAATAATTATGATACTAATTACATATTTATCATTATTTAAATATAATATATCATTTTATTTCTTACCTTTTCACTCTTTGAAACATGATAACATCATTCAGGTTTGCGTGAACTACAACATTCACAATGTGATGTCACTCTCTCATTTCCCGACCACACCACATGAATAATTAGTATAAGTATACATAATGTTATAATACTCTATTTAATGTATTATTATAAATAATTAATTATAAAATATTTCATACCGATTTTTCCATAATGAACATTAGAAAATTTAAACGTTAGTCATGTGTATGTATGGCCCTGTCTTTCCATGAACATAACATACTTAATTTTTGAAATCTATATTTATTTATAGGTATTAAAAGTTTAATTAAATTTACAATATTATAATTATTTCATCATCATTATTATACTTATTATGTATCCATTCTCAAGGTAATAAGACCAAAAATAAAAAATCAAGGCACACTCGAAAAACCAAGAAGTTATAACCCAAATTGTGATTTTAAAAATGAATCGTTAATATAATGTAAATAAATGGTCATAAGTAAATAATACATAGTATTATATATAAATATGGGTCTATAATATTTTTATCCTAAACATTGATTTATTTTACACAAGGTATTAACATGTATAAAAGACATCAAGACTCAATTGAAGGGATTTCTGTCACACTTTTTTACTTCTGTGTGACACATTCCAGATTCGTTTCATATTTCTATTTTGTGGTTTTTTTAATTCCCACGAATTTATTTTTTATTAATTTCAAAAAAATTATTTCTATTTAATGGTGAATTCTATTCAATATATTTTTAAATTTTTAGGGTTCTAAAAGTCACCAAAGCGATAATGGAATTTTGTCTCAATTTTCATTCTTTGAGGAAAATGATATATTATGCACCTAAATTTCTCATAGGGGTTATATAAAGTCATTTTGACATGTAATATCGTGAATTTATTTATTCTCAGGATACTATATGTTTAATTTAATGGCATCCTTAAATGGGGATTATGATTCAATATTACGAAAGCGATTGTGGTTTTATGATATTGTCCAATCATTTATCAAGACTGTTTGAGATTTTGTCTCAAATGATTAAATATTTTGATCTATCACTCAATAAACTATTTTATTTTATTATATTATGTTTATTTAATTATAATAATTTTTTTCCCTACATATTAATCTCTTTATTTACTCAATATATCAAAATAAATTTTTTACGAATTTTTTTATTTCACTATTCAGTAGAAAAAAAAATTTCTTTATAAAAAATGTTTTCTAAAAAAGTTCAATTTTTTTAACATTACTAGAATGATTTATTAAATAAATTTTTACCCATATTTAACATTTTACACACTTTTTTGAAATTAATATTTATGACGTTTTCTAAACAATCCCCATTTGGATGTTATTGAAAATGTGAAAGGAATCGTTGTTTTAATGTGTATGACATGAAGAATATTTTCCTACGTCATAACCATTATTTTATTTGAGTATTACATTATAATTTTTCATGGTTATTATAAATGAAATTTATTTTCAAAATGTTTTAGAAAGTGTTCCTAAATCAAAAACGTTATTTTCCTCAACAAATGTTTTAAGTCTGCATTATTATTTTAAAATAAAAGTAATTACAAAATATTTCAATAAAATTATTTCAAAAAGTTATTTTCAATGAAGTGTTACTTTTCTCAAGAAATGTGCCAAGTTATTTGTTTTAAAAATCATTCTCCATATACTATGAAATGTGGGATTTTTTATACTTTTATGTTCTTGGGAGTGAATCTTGTCTACTATAATGGTTTGAGGGGTGAAACCATTCCACCATGTTATCCTATAAAGTGATCATTGAATAAAATCTAATTTATTTTATATAATTATATATATTCCAAATATTTATGTCTTATTAGAATGATATGATCTCATGGATCAAGGTCATTTATTTCTTTATGATTATTTTCATATGAAACAGAAATATTTATTCCAAGACTCATGAATTTTATCATTGATATTTAGGGTATGGTTTTCATATCTTATAATCATGTTCTCATACCCTTATATTCATTTTATTCATACAAATCTTCCTTGTTTACCCTTACTAAGCATATAATATCACCCATTCTTATGTTTCCTTACCCAAGTTATGAAGAAAGGATTTTAGTAGGGTATGTTTATATAGACTACTATGGGACATGATATTTATTGTAGATTTTTATGATCCTCCACTAAATTATAATATTGGGTACCTAGTCCCCAAGTACCCTAAACTATTATGGTCCTCATGAAGGTGTTTGTGTAATGTATTTTTTGTTATCTAAAAAGATGTCATAATTTTGTATGAGAAGCTTGGGTCTCCATAAGATATCAATTAATGGGACACAAAAAAAGCTGCATGTCTAAATAATTCTTTGTATATTGAATAATCAATTTAATTTGTGAATCTATATTCCATATCATCAATTATATATATTGAGTAAATGATATAGATTTATCAATATTTTCATAGTTAATCAAATTAATTTCAATGTAAACACGATATGATTAAATGGTATAAGGAATATAAAATAATCATATTCATCAGAGAATTAAAATTATATTTAATTGAAATGTAATTTGAGATGAAAGATGATTATAATAAGGTGATTTCTCTAAGAGATAGTAAATAATCACAAATGAAGGTGAGATTATAAAATATTTTTTTACCTCTTTAGTAACTTTTAAATTATAACCCCATGAATTATATACATGAAATTAAAAATAAATCAACCTAAATAAATAGTTACTGATGTCAAATATTTAAATGCTTCAATATATAAACCACATAAAATTGATGAGGTGCATATTAACAAATATATCTCCAAGAATTGGTAATTGAGATGAATTCCTTTACCTCCTGCATCCATTTGGTTAAACGTTATTTAACTTCGATTATAATGGTTTTAATAATTTTATTAAATTTATTATAACCACACTCATATTGATAATGACATATATGATCCTACTATATCATTATACCACCTGTTTAATATATTTCATTATTTTCTGTTTTGGGTGTTAATTTCCTTGTTTTCTAATGCGTATTTCGAAATAGAAGTACTGGTTATTGAATAAATGGCATAAATAAACCACATAAATAATTATAAAAATTTTATAAAATTCATATTTATTCTATATATATATTGTTATAACCATTATGAAAAGGTGGGCATAGAAAATGAAACACATCGCTTCAGGGAGACGATAGGTTGTACGTAAGTACATGTGATTATATCGTTCCCCTAATGGGTGAAATGGAATGGAAGTGTATGATATATTAATTTTATATAAAAAATATTGTTTCATATATATCATATTTTTTTTAATTTATCCTTATTACCTTCCACGTAAATCATAAGGGAAAAATGAATTAGATCTATTCTCAAGGCGATGGTCTGCCATACACATGAACAACATTATCATATTTAAAAATAAATTAAAAGTAAGAATGCTTAAGTGATTTTATAAATATAGAATTAAAATTATATAATAAATATTTTATATGTAAATTAAAACCATCAGTATATTTGACTATAAGAGGTGTTGATGGAAAAGATGTTAAATCGATTCGTGAGCTGATTTTCTGTCGTATACATGATCGATGATTTAATGCCCATTTTATGGAATACGAGATAGATATATGTTATTACATTAAAATAATAAATCCCCATTATATGGCAGAAAATTAATGTTTTACACTAAAATGATTTTATTATATTTAAGTTTAGTGGAATGAGAAATAAAATAAAAACCATTCTTTAATAATTTTATCTCTTCATTGGATGACCTCTGTAGTTTTTCACCAAATCATTCTTAGTATGTATTTATGATAGAAAATCGATCAAATATTTTTTGGGGGGATTAAGGAAGTCATTTGGTTAGGTCTTATCCAAAAAATGTCTTTGGATGTGTGAATTTGGGAGGATAGGGGATGGCCTTTTATAAGCGAGGGAGTGGACACGCATGATTTGTTTTGAAAAGAATCAAATACACCCACGTTTTTATCATTCCACAAGACTCCAAAACTGGTAATTATAATCTCTGTTTGGTAATAAGGTCTCTATATATCCATAAAACTATTTTTAGACAATGTATTATATAATTTATCCCTTCTCATTTTAGTTTAACACTCATAAATCAGATCTTACCATAATTGTGATAATTAATATTAATTACCTTTACAATTCATATTGGTCAAAAATAAAGTTGAACTTTTTAGATAATATAAATTATTCTGATTGAAAGTATTTAAATATTTTTTACATATTCAATATGTAAATGTTTTAGAATCCAATTTAAAATTACACCCACATACATGATGAAAAAGTTGGTTTCCGAAGATAAAATTCCCATAAGTATATGGGGATTTAATATAGAAATTCAATAATAAATTGATTTCAATAAAAAAAATTGTAGTAATAATAATATAGTTGAAGTAATGTTATTTTTAAAAAATGAAAAATATATTTCAACACTATGAAAAATACAAACGAAAATAATATTTTTGATAAAAAATATATATTTTCACAATTCATAAAAAAATGAAAATTTTATATTTAATCAAAAAAAATCTCCCTATTATAATTTTTATTTGATTATTAAAAAAATAAATTTAAAATTTTCAAATAAATTTTATAAAATTATTAAAAAATATTTTTATATTACGTGAATAAAGAATGACAAAACCACCCTTTAGAAAAATATTGTTTTTTCATAAAACATTTCTTATTCATTAAAATTATTCTTATTAAATTTATAATAAATAAATATACATTTAATTAATTTATACATGATTAATCCAAAAAAATTTATTATAATTTATTTAGGACTATTCATTCCCACCAACTTAAAGGGAATGTAATAATGGTCATTTGTGAATAATATTTTAGTATAGTATTTATGTTTAAACCCGATATTTCACGCATCACAAGCTATCAAATATATTTAATTAATTAAAAAAAATCATAATATTTTGGGGTGTTATAGTTTCTAACTAAAATTACTATAATATCTAATTATTCTGTTAGTAGTGATAAAAACAACAACACCTACATATCTTCCATAAATATAATTATGATAGACTTGATAGAAATATGAATCATATTAATGTCATTCGCTATACCATGCACTATTTTCCTTATAACATCATCTTTTTAAAAGACCTCCACATTTTAATTTTTTTTTATTTAATGTTGGATTTTGATACATTAATTCAAGAGATTCCATTATCTCTATTACTTAATTTACATCACAGATGTTAAATGTAATGGTCAATGATAATGACAACTGAATCAATCTACGTATATTTCTACCCAACCATTCTTATTATTAATCATATATATTTCTTAATTGTGAATCCCATTAATTAAACATAGGGGGCCTTAATAATATAATAGTCTTCCAATTTCATCATCTTGAAACATATTCAACCATATTTTAGTTGTGTTCCTAAATATTGTCTTAGTTTGACACCATACATTCTAATAATTGTGAACACACAATGAGTCCTAAAACACCAATATAAGAGTGTTTATTGAGTTTCATGCTGAGTCTACTAAGACTCCAGAACATGTACCCCATTAATACTGCTTTTTGGGATTTCAAAATAACCAAACACAAGAATTTAAACCCACATGACATAAAAATTAATAAAAAAAGAACAATAGATTACCTACAGTAAAATACCCACCACATTAAAATACCAGAACATAGTAAGACGAAGAATCATAAACCATTATAAAGTTTTGAAACCCTTTACACAGTCACACAAACTCATTGTAAAAAAACAGTTAATAAAAATTAGTGAAAAAAATTATTTACAAGGTTTAGGTTTTAGTCCTATATCCACATAAGAACACTACATTAATGTCTATTAATTAGAAGTTACAAGGTTATAAAAATAGTTGAGAGGCCACCCAATTTTTAGATCAACATTCAATAATCGAATTAAATGTTTAAAATAGTCCCAAAAATCCTTTATAGATGGGTTTATATAGTCGATTATTTCAGCCATCCTCCTATATTTATGAGGGAACCACTGTTTTCCTAGACCACCACCAAACACTGGTGGGTGTATCTTCCATGACCACTATATTTTGGTTAACTAAACTATTTACTCTAACATTCCATTTTTTGAATCTTATGTATCATAATTTTTAAAATAACCATTTGAATACCTCACTTGTATCCCCATTACTAACCCAGATGAAATAACATGAAATTATTTCATCAATTATCTATAAAACTATCAATTTCACACATTTCAGAACATTGCTTCTAAAATCCTAGCTTCACCAAAATTTTATACCACTTATCTAAAAATTTGGCTGAGGCATATCTTTTAGAGATTAACCTTAAAATATTATAAATAATAACATAGAAACATGTTTTAATTCTTAACAAATCTACCTTAGGTAGATATCCTAATAAGCTTATAAGTGATCAGTTTACCCTAGACGTTCATGTATATAATGTGATAGAGATGATCCTTACTAGATAAGACACCACATAAAAGGTATCATTAAATTAAAATTATAATTAAATAGTATAGATTATGTTTAGTATAATTTGTTTTTTAGCACTTGAAAATTTGTACAACACACTTTTCTACAGAATCCATGATATAGTCCATGATCAGATGACTCGACTCTAGTGTGAGAAATAATGGATCTTCCAACAAAAAGAGAAAAAAATGAGGTATCTATGTTCTAAATTATTTCTCACATATTTATGGATAAAGATAGCTCAATAATTATTCCTAGTATATTATTTTGGTATTGAGAATCTCACACTATAATCTGGATATATATTTTTTCTATTGATGAAAAAAGGTGTGTCAAAGTGGTAAACACACTTTTAAGGGTATTAATGGAATCATTTTGTAGAAAAAGATTAATATGAAATAAATATCCATAAGAATAATATGTTATGAAGGTTTTTATTTTACTGGTAACATAGCCTAAACAAACATATATATCAATAGTTTTTTTTTGAAAATTTGAAGTAATTTTTCCAAATTTTCGTTACATGCTAATATAAAAAATTCCTTGTTCATTCTTACTCACACGTAACCTAGAAATTAATGTTTATAATCATGAATATACATTATTAATACAATATTTTACCAATATAGTTTCATTTATCTACTTATTCTCACACCCTACTCTCCTTTGAGAAAACTTGTAGTGCCTCCATGTCATTCTCCTAGGTCTCCTGCACAGAGCACCGCACATTGGCCAACATTAGTCAATAAATTGAACCCATCAACTCTAATGTTAAATATAATAACATATATATATATATATATGTGTGTGTGTGTGTGTGTGTGTGTGTGAAATTGATGCATAATATTTTTTGACGGAGACCTTATCTTATCTCATCAAGAAACTCCTATGTTCAAAACTAATGGAAACAATGCATAGGTTTTCAAATACTAGGGTGCCAAGTACCATATACTATATAGAGTTACTAATCATGATTATCAAGAACCATATGCACTAAATATTTTTACATTATATTACTAAGATCCCCATATTTCTTGAGGATCAAACACTAGAGTTCCATGTACCCTAACCATCCTGGATGTACCCCACCAGGGGGGGGGGACATCACTGATGCTAGTATACCTGGAAAATGGTTTTCCCATTCCACTATATTGAGGTAGTACAACACTTAATTCCATATATTAGGGTGATACTTTAACCAAAACCCAACCCCAGAGTGAGTCTTTACCCTGTACCCTATACTAGGGATAGCCTTATCCCACGACCCTATACTGGGGATGACCTCATCCATGGCACATATATTAGAGAGATCTGAACCTTTCCCCCTACACATGGGTAATCCTCTACCCAATCCTCAATAGTTGGGTGACCCTTCACCCCACACTCAATAATTCAGCAAACCTTTTCCATTGGCCTTATTTCCTGGTGAACCATTTTTGAAACCATTGTAATAGGGAGAAAACCCACCCAAGACTTTATAATAGTGAACCACTTCAATATAATCACATAAATTGGGCACCACACACCCATATGTCCTACATGGATGCTAATTATTATTTTCCCCCAACCATGGTACCAATCCTTTCAATATATTCCTTGATTTAAGATTACCCTCTTCATTTCTTTTATCTCTCTTCATTAGATATTCTAATATTTTGGACCACTTATTTGATGTAAACCCTAATAATATTATCTCTTATATAGTTTCCAATACATAAAATAAACTAGAAAAAGGATTCCAATCCTTAAGCCCCACTGAATCTCAAATTATCTCCCTTTTTATAGCACAACTGACTACATGGGATTCCTACTATGCTTAAGACCCAAAAATATCTTATCGTTCCTAGTTTCCAATATATGGGACAATCAAAAAAGGTAATCTCATGAATATTCCCCATTTAGTCATATATTTCCCCCTAATTATAACACATGCATCTTATATGAGTCACCTATCTGGCTCATTCCCGAACCATGTTATATCCTTCCACATTACTAATAAACTCGATAAACCTAAAAAAGGGACTCCCACGTGTATCCCTGAATCAATATCTTATTGTTTCCCTTTTCATGAAACCAATATCCTTATCATATTATGTAAAACATTATAAACCAATCTGATCACATGACCTAATAAAATGAATCCTAAACTATTTGGGATTTGATTCAAATTAATTAGGATTTGTAGGATTTGTATATGATGTTCAATACCAACAACCAATAATTCATTTGTTCATGATATTAAAAGTAACTTCACTTTCATTGGATTGTATGACTTTTAAAGGATTCACATTATCCCCATTCGTACAACCATAAAAGGTACGATGTGTCCCATTATCTGAATCCAAACTCTATGGGTTTCGATTCTCTTTATAGTGTCACATTGGAAGCCCCTTTCTTGGTCTCTTTCCAAAATTCAAATATCCTAACACCTCCATTAAGAAAAATTAATATTTGAGATACCAACCATATGACTAAAAACTATAACATCTCTGATTAATATTAGGTAAATCAAGAGCCTTCGATATATATATATATATGTTTGCATAAATACATGGTTTTGATTGGAAGCCTAAAAATTTGTATCCATTCACATTTGGTGATTCGGTAAGAATTAAAGAATATATACTAAATCTATAAAGTACTCATAGAGTAAGAAACAATTTCCACCTTAAAGAAGAAAATTAGTGTAACATTCCACCCACTCGAATTAGGTGTGCTTGAAGTGTCACAAGTAAAGACCCATCAACCGCCTAACATTAGAAATCTAGTTTCAGATAGATCAATGATATTGTTGGTCAATTACTTTTACGAATCAAAATGACCTACTTAATGTACTCAGAAATTTAATATAAATAATTAGTGAGAAAAACTTTTGTGTCTAGTGCTATGTTTCCATTGAAAAAACTATTGTGAATTGTTATTGAATCATTTATACTTGGGAGGGATTGATTGATCATTCACCTACATGAGATTATACATTTATATGTTAATTTGTGGTTATTTATTCCATTAATAATTTTAATAAAACCCATATATTAATATTTGATCTAATTGGGAATTTTAGGCTACACAACATTTCCTGTCATTGTACAGTTACAAACTAGTATACAACCTTGAACTCCACAAGCTACTAATACTCATTATCCAAGGCTTCCATTATATACCTCATCTATGATAACAGTTTATGCCCCACAATATTGGAGGATGTCATAAAAAACATCGTTCCCCCAATGTCAACTAATGAAAACACTAATTTGGGAGTACCATATCAATGGTTTCAATCCAACATTGTAGGAATACTGAAAAAAATTAAAGGATGTAGAGTCTCACCAAAAGACATACCAATAGAAGGCCATAGAGAAGTATTTTCCCCTGTTTCCATATCCATATTCTTTAAGAGACATCCTATAATGCATTTACACACATACTCCCTATCATAGGGAGGTGGAGGAAGATGGAAACTACATCCACGAAACCACTCAAGAGCTTCCAAGGGGGATTTCATTCATCATAGTTACCAACATTGACTTGTGATCATGATTCTAAATGAATTTGTAGAGGAAGCTATAAATGCCTTGATCATCCTGACTAGGGTGACCATAAATAGATCCCACTGGGGTAATATGTCCATTTAAACTCAAAATAAGTTCAATTTACCATATTTTTTAACAACACCAGTACCCATAAACATATCATAATAGTGTCTTATAGGAAGTACCATAACCCCATTATCGAAGAGCCTCCAACTTCATCGAAGCTAGCATTTGTGATGGATTTAAAAATTCCCTGTCCAATGTGAAATGTCACATTAGTGGAGAAACATTATTACAGATTATTGTTTTTTACTTTTTGACATTGGGTTGTAATGGAAATTTATGAATATCCATTGAAAATATTCACTTCAATGATGTTTTTAAAAAACAATTGAGGTCTATACTGTGACTTAAAATTGAATTTAATGGTTCATTCAATTTTAGTTTTTTATAAATTGATATTAAAAATGAATTTCCACATTAATTTTATAGTAATATTAATGTGGAAGATATTGAATGGAAATTTTAACATTGGTTTTTAGTAAAATCAATATTTAAAAAATTATAATTTAACTCAGAAATGATCCTACATAAATTGAATATCGATTTAAAAAAGCTAACATTGAAACCTATTTTCGACGTCTATTATTAAATAAAACCGACATTCTATGTCTAAAAAATCAATTATAACTTTCGATGTATGTTAATATAAAAAAAATCTTAAAATTATCTTTTAACATCATTTTTATCAAAAAACAATATTCAAAGCCTTCAATGATTACATTCAAAGTATATTTTATAAAAAATAGAATGTTCGATGATCAATAATTATTATTACACATTTTTTTAAAAATAAATGATTTTTATAGATGATTTTTTAAAAAAATATACCGAATCACAAGCCCAATATTTTAGAACCTGTTAAAAACATACATAAAATATATAAAATATAATATAACTGTAAAAACAAACTTAATTTAAAGATTTAAATCATAAGGAAATGTAAAAAAATAATTTTTTGAACTGTAATAAAAAAAAATAAGTAATAATTTATAATTTAACTATGCTTTTTTAACCAGGATTTGTTCATTATAGATAATTTGGTAGATAAAAAATTACATATGGTTAAAAACTGAATTATTGATTTCAAATCCATATCTAACTAAAACTAACATAGATACACAAAATATAACAACACACCTTAAAATAAGATATTTTATGATGATTCAACAAACCAAACTTGTATTAATATGAATCTATAAGACACACACCAAAAAAATACAATTGAAATAGTTTGGAACTCAACCATCCTAAGAGATCGTTTTTATGGACAAATTCTCATCAATAATGAACATCATTAAAGCATGAACAAGAAAGATCAATATTTTTTATAACAACATAAATTCTTTCAAATTATTAAAAAAAAAATTAATATTCACAAATAAAACTACATCATCTTTTAATCCACCTAAATTTTAATATTATTCAAACTGAATCACAAGTAATTTGATTATATCATTGAAGAATAATGTATATTTTATATTTCAAAGCCTTGATTTTAATATAAAATTAAATTAAGAATCTATTTTATTGTTCAAAACAAATTTTTTCTTCAAAAAATTTTATAACTCACATATAAATATTTATGTTATTAAAAAAATTCACATATAGAATAAAAATTATAAATTTCACCCAACCAAAGAGAACAATATAATTTAAATTATGATTTATTTGTCTTTATATATTCATTATAAACAAAAAAAACATAACTATATGTCATGAAAAATTGTTCATAATTTTTTGTTATATCAATTATATTTGGATAATAGAATTTCCATATATTTTATATTTATTTTTATAACCTAAAACCTATGAAAAGTTAAAGTTTTTCATCTTGAATTTTGTAAATTTTAGCAACACAAACATGAATATAATTTTATAGTTCATTAAATAAAATAATAAATTAATCCATAAAACCTCTAATAAACTCAAGATTTCTAAAGACTCCATTTATTAATCATGAAATTTTGTTACCATTTAAAAAATTCACACAATATAAATGTAATAAGATTAAAAAAGATGAATCTTAAAAAAATTAATATAATGAACCTTATCAAATTATTTCATCATATTAGTTGTGATTATCTCAAATATGAATCCTAAAATCAAATATTTGCATTCCAACATTCCTATTTGATTATGAAACGAATGTTATGAAAAATTATTTTTAAAATAAAAATAAACACACAGACACACATATATATAATAAAAACATATATTTTCAAATGTAATATGTATTTACCAGTAATATAAATTAGATGAATTTATTTGGATCATGTTTCAAGAATTTATCAATGTTAAAACTTATCGACATCCTTTATTTTAATATATAAATTATAATAACACATTTAAAAAATATTAATTAAGAATAAATAACTTATAAAAAATAAAAAAAACAGACATGTCTAAAAATTTGTTAATCATTTAAATACTCTCACTAATATACTAACTTAAATTAGAGAACAACACTCTAAAATCAAACAGAGTATACCAAATGAAATTAAAAAATAATTTTTATAAAGACTCATTTATATAACATTATTTAAAAGAGACATATCTAAAAAACTAAAACCTATAAAACACGAAATATATTATCTTTAATCAAAAACCGATTGTACAATTACTCAATTATTAATTATAAATTAATATTTAAATTACTGATAATTTAATATTAAGAAAACCTAAAAAAATAGTTTGTAAATAATAAACTTGTAAAAAAATAAATATACCAACTTTAAGTAATTATTTTATAGTTTAAAATATTTTAAACATAAACAAAAGAGACAAACATTATAATTTGAATGTTAAGTATTATAAAAAAGTAGAATGTAAAAAAATTAATGATGGATATGTTCTCCATTTTTATACAACTCAATGTCATTGAAAACCTATATTAACAATGAATTCTCAAAGATAAAAAAATAAAATATTATAAAATAAAACCTATAATAATAAATATAACTAACCCTTATCAAATTTTTTCAACATTGTAGTTGAGGTTACCTCAATCAAGAATGTTGAAATATAATAATTGTATTGCTCCCTTTTTTTGGATGATGATACTATAGTTATGATACATTATCATGAAAATAAAGACCAACACACACACAAAAACACACATATATTTATTTATATGATAAAAAATATATTATCAAATTTAAAATATATTTACCAATAATTTGATGTTGATGAAATTTATTTGGATTATGTATCAATAATTGATCATTGATTAAACTTTACATAACCTTCATTATAATATATATATTATTAAAAAAATTATAAAAAATAATAATTAAAAATAGAGAACATATAAAAGCGAATAAAACATACTTGATCTAAAAAATTCTAAAATATTTACTTACTCCACCAAAAACATTTACATAAGGAAAAGGAAAACCTTATAAAATAAAACACAATATTCCATAGAAATTAAGACTCAATGTGGTATAAATAATAATTTTTTTAACATCAATTAAATGATTCATATATAAAATATATAAAAACTATTAAAAATTATATAAAACATAAAAAAAACAACTGTATAATTAGTAATTTTTAAAAAAAAATTATGAAAAGATACATTCTAGTCATTTTAATGGCTTATATAGTGAGGATATTTTTTATAAATACATAAACATTTATATAGTAGATAAAAACTATATAAAAATAAACAGAATATACCAAATTAAATAAAAAATGATTTTCTAAACACTCGTTTATAACATTTATTAAAAGAGACATACTTTATAGTTTAACTCACCATTATACATAACAAATAGTCTGAAAACAAACTATGGAGATGGGTTTGTTTTCATTCATGTACAAATCAATTTCATTGAAAATATAAAAGAAAAATGAATGTTATGAGATTAAAAAACTGGTTATTTTGATATAATTCATAATGAAATTAATTTTACTATCATTATAAAATTCAATAATTTTACCAGTTGTGATAATCAAAAACATGAATCTTAAAAAAGGATTTCAACATTTCTCCCTTAATTTTTGATGATGACCTTAAATTTACAAAAAACATAATTGAATATAAAAATAATCATATATATATAGTGAGATATTTTCAAATATAAAATATATTTACCATTATTTTCACTTATTGGATTGTACATGGTCCTTTATCGATATGTGATCTATGTTAAAAATTTTCCATGACCTGTATTTTCATATATATCAACTAAAAAAATGTATAAATAATAATAATAATTAAAAAAAATTCAGGACCCCCCCACAAAGTGTACTCCTCCTAGGTCGGCAAAGTGAGAAGGGAGAAAATGGCCCCCGAGTCCCGCCTCCAGTAGGCCCTGTTTTGGCGACTGACACCAAAGGTATTGTAAACACACAAATGGGAGGCATTACCCTCTAAGAGAAAACATACATAAGATAGAGATATGATTGACAACAATCAACTTCAACTCAAAACTGGAATATTAAAGAAAACACAAGTGCACATATGAAATTTCATGCAAAACTACTACAACTGGAAGATAAAAACTGAAAGTACCCAAAAGAAACTAAAAGCAGTAGCAACCACCAGCCTGAATAGTTCCTGCAATACCAAGCTTCTAGAAACTAGCTTGATCTCCAACCTTCTCCAAGTGACCTGAAAAACAATTTATATATACATAGGGTGAGTATAACAGTATACATAGTAGGATCCTCCATAAAGCCTCTAGTGGAATAGTAATGAAAGCATGGTAAAGCAGAGTGAACAATAAGTGAAACTAACTCATCACCTAAACAGGTATACTATGTTCCCAAACTCACCATGGCTACTCTCACCAAGCAATGCATATAATAATATATCATATAATAAAGAATATAATGGGTAATCTGCTACTACTTCTCCATTGTTTTTCCACTTTTCCCCAATGTCGCACATCCTGAGCATCTGTCTCGAAAAGGCTTTCCCGTAGACACCTGGTTAAAGCACCACAACATGAACCTCATGCAGAAAAACCACCATGTTCACATAAGTAATGTAACCAGGTAGTTTCAAGGATCCACCATAGCCTGCATAATTTGTATCATACATCAGGTATTATACCTCATGCCATTATAGCCCATACACCGAGTAAGGATCCTCAAGCCATCACAGCCAATACACATTACACCTATAGTAGTCCATAGAATACTATATCTAGAATATATGTCTTTGAAAAACCAAAAGCAATTACATCCCTCTACACACATATATGGGGAAAACTAACTGTTGTGCCTACCAGCACAGATAACTACAAAGAGAATAGAGCGGGGCCAATGGGGGTAGTCAGCCATTCCTCCTCCCACCGGAATGTTGGGGAAAACACTCCCTAGGGGTTAGAATCCCCGGGGTTTCAGTTTGCCTTACTGACAGGGTGTAGTAGCGTATAGAAACACAAAAAGTACAGGATATATTATATCTCGCAACCATACCATGGGAATAACCTAGTATTAGACACAACTGCAGCTAATATCTCTCAGACTCTGGGATGCTACTTCTAAGAATTGGTATCCTATAACCACACTACCATTTAAAGAGATTTATTAGATTGCTTCATTCCCTTTTTATCAGTTCCACTTTACGTTAATTAATTATTTAAACATTAATTAAATATGAACAATTCCACCTTAAATTTCATTAACATCACACCCAAAGTCAATTGTTCCTTCAAAATTACAACCTCACCATTATTTTCCAGCAAACTCCAACCCCATGGGTTAACTCCATTTATTAAATTTTTTATTATATAATTACTTTCCCACATTTCTAGGCATTCTAGAAAAACATTCTATGACACTAAACATAAGGGGACTCAACATGGTGAGTAGATGTACTACCCATCGAGTATATGTCGCTTATAGCAAAAGCATCTACCCATCCTTAATTTAGAAGCTAAACATGGAAAGCACATGGCATACCCCATGTGTCTTTGCCTCTTTCTGAAGAAGGATAATGAAGACTAGCTTCCTTGAGCAGTGGGGAAAAGTAAAGCAGATAAACAACCAAAACAATCATAAATCATCCAACAATCACATCTGTCCCATTCCATCATCTCTAGTGTCCTACCTGACACACACATGCATAAACCGATGCCTCTCGCCACTCTAAGAGTCATATGCTACCAACACCAAAAGGCCTCCATGCCCCCACATATCACAACACCCAACCAAGCTCACATCACAATAGAAACTACAAAAAAACATCACATCAATTGGGAAATTTGACCTTTAACAGTCAAGAGGGTAACTTATAACCCTTCAAGGAATTATCAAACAATCAGTTCTTTACTCCATCTTGAATTAACATATTTATTATTCATAGGATCCAAAAATTCAGGAAACCTAATCATTAAGTTATCATAAGAAATTAAACATACTTACTATTCCAATTTTATTAACATCAAATTTTAACAAGATCCATATTTTTTTGTATTCCTCTTTATATTTAGCAAAACAATTATCAATTAATTTTGGTTTATGTTCTTTACTAATTTTTGTCAAGAATGAACAACTATACGAAGCAAGCATAGATAACACACTATCTAGCAAAACAAGAGGCAATAACATATGATCGATACTAATTTATTTATCTGGTTAAAATACTTATTATGTCAATTCCATTATCATCCAATGGGATTAAACTGGATAACAATACAGTTTCATGAAAAAATAAAAGATAAGTAACTAATACCCTACCTCAAACAGTTGCTCATGTTATTTATCCACACAACGGGTCACGATCCTCTCTCGTGACAACTGCATCCACCCGAGGATTCCACAGTATGATCACACCAACCAAAACCAAATAAAACTCCATTATAAGAATAAATATTACATGAAATATAATGTAAAGGAGAAACAATAGAATATGAACCCCAAAATAAAGAAGATAAAACATATCTTATATCGAAGATTGATCGATACTGCTTGGTTGCATCAAAACAGAGTGGAAGCAATCCTAAGAGGAAAGTTTTATTATGAAACTCCCACAGGATGGATTGAAATGTTCTAGCGTCTCATAGCTATGAAAAAAGAGGAATAAAAATCGCGGAAGATATCTTGTCCCTTTTGATGATTTAATGGGGTGACAGTTTAAGATACTCTTAATTCCCCATTAAAAGCGGATCGTATTAACCCATGTGGTTTGACCAAGTAAAAACATCCCTGTTCCATATGAATAATTAATATAGGATTTATGTCCGTTGAATCGGCCTTATGAGTCCTTAAAATAAGGCTTTAAATTTATTTTACATCAATGGAAACGTCAAAGGGGAAAACTGTAGGAAGCTGGAAACACTATTCACAAACTCAAAATTTAGCAAAGGAAACACACAGTTCATGAACCTCACTGTTAGAAACTCACCATTCTGGAAACACTCTACACCAACCATTACTTCACAAATACCGTTAAAGGTTACAGATAGAGGTTACCGATAGACCTCACTGTTCTGGAAACACTATACACCTACAGTTATTGTACACCTACCGTTAGAGGTTAACGATAGAGGTTACTGATATACCTCACTGATCTGGAGACACTATACACCTACCATTACTGTACACCTACCATTACTCTACACCTACCATTAGATGTTATCGATAGAGGTTACCAATAGACCTCACTGTTCTGGAAACACTGTACACCTCTCGTTATTAGGTTACCGATAGACCTCACCATTCTGGAAACACTGTACACCTACCGTTACTATAAAACTATCATTAGAGGTTACAGATAGACTTCACTATTCTGGAAACATTTTACACCTACTATTACAATACACCTACTGTTTCTATACACCTACCATTAGAGGTTACAGATAGAGGTTACTGATAAACCTCACCATTCTGGAAACACTGTACAAATACTGTTACTATACACCTACCATTACTATACACCTACCATTATAGGTTACCAATAGACCTCACAGTTATAACACTGTTCACTAAACCACACTGATAAAACACTGTTCACTAAACTTCACCGATAGAATATTGTTCACCTACCATTATAGGTTACCGATAGAACTGTTCAATGATGGAACTGTTCACAAAATTGGAAATTTGGAAAAGTGTTGAGGATAAGTCACCTTGACCTCCCAGAACACCTCAAACACCACATTTTCACAAAGTAATGGATTGTAGAGGTCCGGGCCATTACATTAGATACCTCTCAAGACATTCTAGTCCTCGAGAATTCAAAACTCACCTAAATAGGAAAAAAACAGGGTCCGAACAACCACCGATCGAGATACCTATCAATAGAGAGCAAGCCACAAAAGCAACAAAAGAAAACTGTTAAATAAAACATGAAAGGTCTAACCACAAAGGGAACATCATTACATGAAAAGAGTTAAACATCAAAAAACTCTATGTGCTGAGAACATATCTATGAATCACATTCCCTTGTACTCTCTCCCATTCCACCGTGTCTCCAAAAGACATGAACTAATGGGATAGAACCCCCACACAACACCTTCTCCTTGTGGTCTTGGATATCCATAGGTCGCTCCTCGAAGTTTTCATCATCATCAACATTGATATCTCTCCAATCGATGATGTGAGAGTAATCATGAAGATAACTAAAGATATTTGATACATGGAAAACATCATGTATCCCACTCATATATGGGAGAAGCGCTACTCGATACGGCATAGCTGCAACACAAGCAAACATCTCTAAAGGCCCAAAAAACCGAGGAGAAAGCTTACTTCCATGACCAAACCCTCCCTGCCCACGGCGGAGATTCACCTTCAGAAAAACAAGATCCCCAACATTAAACTCTATGGGTCTCCTTCTTTGATCAACATATGATTTATGATGATCTTGCACTATCTTCATCCTCTCACAAATCACCTGGACTATCTCTGTTGTATTCTGTAGTAGTTCTAGTCTGAGAATTGCTGACTCTCCAACCCCAGTCCAGCACAATGGATAACGGCAAGCCCGGCCATACAAGGCTTCAAACGTTTCCATACCGATGGTGGAGTGAAAACTATTATTGTAAGAGAACTCCACCAAGGTTAATTTCCTCATCCATGAACCTACAAAATCAATAACACAAGAGAGTAACATACCTTCATGAGTCTGGATGGTTTGCTGTGTCTGACCATCCTTTTGAGAGTGAAAAGCATTGCTAAGGCATTGTTGAGAAATGAAAGCATGATAGAGACCTCTCGAAAACCTGGAAGTAAAATGAGGATCTCGATCAGAAATGATGGTCCTTAGGACTCCCTAAAGTCTCACAACCTCCTCTAGATACTACCTCGACAAAACATCCCTTGATCTTGACTCCTTGATTGCTGTAATGTGGGCCAATTTTGTTAAAAAAACTCCACTACCACCCAAATAGCATCATGTCCTCCCAATGCTCGAGGTAAACTAGTAACAAATCTATTGAGATGTCCTCCCACTTCCATTGAGTAATCTCTAATGGCAAGAGAAGACTGCCTGGAACACGGTGTTTGACCTTCACCTTCTGGCAGACTAAACATCGAGACACAAACACTGCAACCGCATGCTTCATCCTAGGCCACCAAAACTGACTCTTCACGGATCGGTACATCTTTATCACACCAGGATGTACTGCTAAAGGTGAACTATGGAACTCTATGAGTAACATCTCTTGCATCTTCAATGGAACAAAAATCCTTCCATGATATAACACTCAGTGTTGTTCATTCTCCATCCAACCATCAGGGGCCTCGCCACAAACAACTCAGTCTCTACAGACCTCCACCTCAAGATCCCACAACTAGGACTCTTCCACCTTCTACATCAAGAATGAATGTACCATCATCTGAAAAATACAACATCTACCCCCAACTTCTCCCATATCAAGATTTAATGCTGACAGTTCTTCTATTACTCTCTAGGAATCACCGGATTCACACACAACATAACTACGTGACTTTCGGCTCAGTGCATCAGCTAAAAAATTCACTTTTCAAGGTGTATACGATATTTCAAAGTTGTATTCCTGTAAGTACTCCATCCACCAATTCTTTCATATGTTCAAGTCATGCTGGGAGATAACATACCTCACACTCTTATGATTTTTGAAAACCACAATGCGCTCACCAATGAGGTAATGTATCCACAACATCAGAGAAAACACCATGGCTGCCAACACAAGATCATGGGTAGCATAGTTTCATTCATGGGGACACGAATACCGAGAACCATAAGAAACAAATGACTTCTGCTGCATGAGGACATAGCCGAACCCCATATGTAAATAATCGCAGAAAGCATCAAACTGAACTCCCTCAGCTAGAAGGCAAAGGACTGGAGCACTTACTAACTTCTCCTTTAGATAATCGAAAGCTTCTTGACACTGACCAATCCATATGAATGCATGATCCTTCCTGGTCAAAACTGTCAGTGGAGACGCAACTCGCGAGGCATCGGCTACAGACCTCCTATAGTAGCCTGTGAGACCAAGGAAACTTTGCACCTCTGACACTATCATGGGGGATACCCAAGACACAAAAACTTCTATCATCGATGGATCCATAGCTACTCCCTGTGGTGACACAACATGACCCAAGAAATGGACTTATCTAGCCCAAAACTCACACTTCGACAACTTCCCAAACAGATGATGGTGATGAAGAACTCCCAAAATGACTTGTAGATGCTCCGCATGCTCCTCTTCAGATGTGGAGTACACAAGGATTTCATTGATTAAAACTACCATTAACTTTTCCAAGAACTCACAAAACATAACATTCATCAATCCCATGAATATAGCTAGAGCATTCGTCACACAAAATGGAATTACCACAAACTAATAATGCCCATGACAACAATGAAATGTAGTCTTCAGGATATCCTCATCCTTCACATGCAGCTGATGATATCTAGACCACATGTCGACCTTTGAGAACCAACATGAACCCTTCTATTGATTGAATACATCATCAATCTATTAAAGAGTATAGCGATTCTTTATCAGCACTTTGTTTAAGCAATTATAATCGACAGACAACCACAAAATGTCGTCAGCCTTCTTCATGAACAAAACTGGTGCACCCCACAGTGAGAAACATGGATGAACAAAACCGCACTATAACTGAAAATAGAGCTCTATACGTAGCTCTCGTAACTTAGAATAGGCCATCCTATATAGAGACATAGAGATAGGAGACACTCCTGGTTGTATCTCGATCCCAAACTCGATCTCTCATCGAGGGGGTAATGCTACAACCTCTTCTGGAAGGACACATCGGTACTCTTCTACGAACCTAGGAAACGTCAACTGGTGAACCTTTGAAGAACTCAGCATCATCTCAACCATCATGGATTATTAGGAAGGAACACGTCTATGACCCATCTGAGGATCTCGCTCACCAACAAACACCATTAGCTCTCCATCCACACCAATGAAGATGACCTTCTTCCTAAAGCAATCCATTATAGCCAGCACCGAATACAACCAATCCATACCAAGGATGAAATCATATGGTTGTATTCTTAAACATAGGAAACCACCCCAAGTCCGGTGATTCCCCAATACTATCTCACAGTCTCTACATACTTCAAACAAGTCATCTCAAACTCCAAATGGCGTAGTCAATGCCAAGGGCACTGGAAGCCTCTCTACCTGATGAACAAAATCATGAACAAAGGTAGGTGATATGAAGGAGTGTGTCGCTCATAAATCAAAAAAAGGCATACACCGAGGTAGAAAATAAGAAAAGGGTACCTTGAACGACATCGGGATCACC
The DNA here is from genome assembly GCA_963277665.1 of Viscum album. Classification (NCBI taxonomy): domain Eukaryota; kingdom Viridiplantae; phylum Streptophyta; class Magnoliopsida; order Santalales; family Viscaceae; genus Viscum; species Viscum album. The sequence goes on along the minus strand of OY728126.1, from coordinate 2,004,827,303 downwards.
TAGAGCTTGCAAAGATAGAGCATGAAGCTGACCATGACCTCCTCCATGGCCTCTCTGACCCTGATGATGACCACCACCACGACCGTGCTCTTCTCTCTAAGGATGGGGAGCGTCATGGGGCTGTCCTCGACCTATCCCATTTACCCTCTACTGATCAAATACCGGTGCAACCGGCTGCTACTGTGTCAGCTGGAACTTCCTCAATGAAAGAACCTAGAGCATAGCGTCTGGTGAACGATGACCGCTCTGAAAGGTTGGGCACTCCCACTACTGATGGCCATGGCCACCAAAAGAAAAACAACCACCTGATCCCTTGGCATATGCCTGATATTTTTTGCCTCTAGAGAAACGAGATGTGAAGCGCTGGGACCTACCCCTAGCTAAATGGAAACCCTTCTTCCTTGAAAACCGGGGACCCTGGACCACAGATCTTATTTGTGACGAATCATGATGATTCTCCTCTCGTGATGATATGGTCCTTTTCAAATTCCCCTTGACAACCTAGTCCCTCTCCAGCACCTCAAGATAAGATTTCAGCATAAATGGGGTGACATGGCACTAGATCTCGGGATGCAAAGCCTCCACGAAATATCTCGTACTAGCCTCCTCATCTAGAAATAAGTTCGAAGCATATCGTAAACGGTTTCTGAAACGGATTCCAAAATCTCGAACACTGGAGCTCCCATGTAAAAGGGTAAGAAGATCCTGGCAACTAGACGCCCTCACAGTCGAAGAAAGAAACTTAACTCTAAACTTGTCTTGGAACTCCTCCCATGAGATCGCTGACTCCCCACGATCCCTGATGTCACGAACCAGGCCAGGTCACCATCCGACCCGACACCCGAACTGGTCCGCGGCAAGGCCCAAAGGGCGTTCCCGATCCCCACAGGCAGGCACAAGTGCCCGGGTATCAAGAGTAACTTGTTGGAACGTTTTACCCGAAATGGTATACGCAAACACTAACAAGATAAAAAAAACTAGGAATCAACAACCAAATAGACCATTAAACTAAAATCAAAATTTAAAGGATTAAAACTGGAACTAACGTCAAAAAAATAAACGACAACAAAGAGACTAAAACTATAACTCAATCCTCCAACTGACAAGATTGGTATAGCATCCGCACGCCACAACACAAACCTTCACGAGAAGACCATCACCGACCAAAACCACCATCGCTGAGCACGATGTCACAACCTGGAACACAGAAGAAACAAAAACTACATACACCCAAGGGTGTATGTAGGGTGTGAGTTAAAAGCCCAGTAGGATTCCACCGAGAAAAAGGTTCCATGGCACAACATCAAAAGGCAATTCAAAGTGCTTATTCAAAATTATAGTTTCAAAATGATTTTAAAGAAAACATTTACAGGCTAACTGCTAAAGAAAACACTAAAAAGGAACTCATTTCACAAACATGATTTTTTATAGTGGAAGAGGAAGGTTCATTATGGGAACACATACACACACACACACACACACACACACACCCACACAGGTGGTCCTCTATATGCCGACGGAAGGCACTACGCCATCGATGGTAGAGCACTATAGGTAAATACCCTATTATTCATCTAGAATGAGTGGGACCCTAGAACCTCGTGTCTCGGTGAAACATGGCTTAGAATGCCACGACCCTCATAAAACGTGGGTTAGAAGTCCACGACCCTCAGAACACGTGGCTTAGAAGGCCACGACCCTCAGATATCATACATTTAGTTAGTGTTCCAATCGTCAATCCAACTAAGTGAAACAGGGACGATACCCATCCAGTTCACTAGCGCACTAGTTCTAGTCCGCCCACCTATATACCCAGGGGTTTCCCTTGTGCTCAAACAAGTTTCACATTCACATAGTATATTCCATTCTCATATCGCAGACCAAACAATATATTGCACACAAAAGTCACTATTTGTATACCCAAACGACCATTTCAAAAACTCACGCACCCCAAAACCATTTTATCATATAGTTTAGACAACTTGCGTGACTTGATAAACTATTTAAACAATTTTAAGAACATTTCAAAATAGAACAATAAGAGTTTGCATGTGAGACATGTCCAATGTCCCATGTAAGAATACCTAAAAAAACGTAATGCACACATAATTCTGTCAAACACAACTCCCACGCTCCACATATAATTTAATAAGTGCAATTAACAATTTATAAAACCCTTAAAATTAGAAAGCAAAGGTTTACACCAGAATGAAGAACTCGATTTCATATACGAACATCACTTTAAAACCAAAAGTGCAGCTTATACAAACTAAAACCCATTTTCCCATTGTTCAACCAATTTTCAATTTAATTCCAAAAGTACGCAACACGGAAAACACACCCAAAGTGACTCTTTTTCATTGAAAATATACATTTAATTACATAGACACCCAAAAGAACTTGAAAACACATTTCACACCTACCAAACAACCCTGAAAACCTTCCCAACCATATTCCGCATCTCAATGACACTTAATTAAACAATTTCTCAATTAATAAAACATCACATATGCATACCACAAGACCTCACTTTAAAACCCACAAATTTTAGATGCCAGAAACATTTGAAAATCAATTGCGCATCCCTACCCTTCTAAAACATCATTCGCACCCCTAAAACATACTCAAGGATCATAATAAAAATTAACACGCAAAAATAGTTTACATTATTTTGAAAAACTCAATTTAGTAAAATTCGTACCTCAAGTGTTCTTGAAAACACAATTTTCACACCTAACAACTAACTAAAACACGTCTAAAAAATTTCAACAACACATCGCACATGAAAAACTTTGGCATTTACTTAAAAACAACATGAATTCATCAATATTCATATCAAAGCACGTCCAAAATGAAATTCGCATCACACAATTTATAATTAGAACACATTATAATTTAATTAAGGAGAAATTTATATCATCTAAAGATGGAATGGCATGGAACCACCTACCTTGGTGTAGCGGACTTCACAAACAAGGTGCGCAAAGACTGTTGCATGCCAATCGCACCTCAAGGAACCTAGCGCGAACCAAACATCATAAAATCAAACATGAATATACAAAATTTAGACCCTAATTCACACCCTAAAAACTGGAAACACCAAATCCCCAATTGAGAAGGACTAAAACCCTAGCAAAGAAGAGGAAGGGATTGCCCCGAGTGGTCCACACTTGCGGCGAAGGGAGTGGAAGGCTGCTGTAAGGGTTCGGGAGGTTGCAGTCACCGGAAGTCTGGTTGGAAGGGGTTTAGAGGAGGCTCAAGTGGAGGTGCGGGCAAGTGGAGTTGCGGGTGAGCAGAGGTGAGGGTGAGCGGGTAGCCGAGTGGGGTTGCGGCCGACGCAAGGAAAGTCGGTTGGCAATGGGAGGGGAGCCGTCAGGATGCACCGTGCCAGGGAAGGCCAGCCGGAAAGGGCTGTTCACCGGATGTCATTGCGCAATGGAGGCGGATGCAACGAGGTCCGCCGGAGGGGGTGGGGGTCGCGCTTCAAATGGGATGAGAGGGGGAGTCCGCCGGACAGGAGGAGAGGGAGGCGGCGTGCGGGCCGGAGAGGGAGTTGGGTGCGGTGCAAAATGGGGAGAAGGGGGGGAAAGTGAGTCGTCGACAATGGCAGGGGAGAAGAAAAAAAACAGTGCATAGGGTTTTGAGGGGGGAGGGTCTGCACGCGATAGGGGAGATAAGGGGGGAAGGGATCCGACAGAAATGGTAGGAGAAAGAAAAAGAGGGAAAGAAAATAATGGAAAAAAATAATAAAAATAAATAAATGAATAAAGATAGAAAAAAGAAAAGAAAAGAAAACTAAAACCCAAAATAGTAATAAGATTATTATTTATAATAATATTCTCAAATTAAAACCATGAGAATAGTAATATTATTATCATCAAAACACAATATATTAAATCAACTCATTCCCATCATCCTTTTCCACACCTTAATTTTATTTCGTTATCATTATTAATTCATTTGTTTAATTAGTTGACCAACGAGCAGGGTCATAAGACAGACTTGGCGAAGCCGCACGGCTTCGCAATTATGCTTCGCTCGTGCGTCGCATGATGACAATCCCCGAAGAAGGAAAAAAACTCATTTAATTATATATTTATTTATTATTAATTCCTTTTATTTATTTGTTTTCACATTGGGCAAGCGAGCGGTGAACTGGGCGGGGCCGTGCGGCGACCCAAGCGAGGCCACGCAACTTCGACTGCGTTGCTCTGGACACAAACAAGACCAAAACAGAAAGAACTCAAAAACTTAAGTCAGGTTTTGACCCGAACTACCCGACGTAAAGAAAAATAATAAGATAAAGAAGTTAGAAAAGGCAGGTGTGACAATTCTCCCCACCATAAAGCTTTCCTTCCCCGGAAAGCCACAACCAGAACCAAACCCCACAGTAGAAAACCACACTCCATTAAGGTTCAAAGAGGATCCCCACAAACACCAATCAAAGTGTGGAAAAAGTATCGTGCTCAGAGAAAGTGACTCAAAGCCATCTTCGAGAAACTCATATAACGATTTTCTGATATGTGTCGCCCGACCCGAAGAGCTAGAACGCCTCCAGTTGATTGTTTTAGAAAACGAACTCTTAAACCCACAGAAACCAACTTTAAAACCCGAAACACCTCAAGCACTATAAAATGAAAACCACAAAATTTGGCTAGATTGAACAAACAAAGTCAAACCACGTCCAAGGAACACTCTTATCACCTATCACCAAGCTAAACATAAAAACAGAAGCAAAAGATCAACATGGGGAGACCCCGAGGGGCTCTCCACCATTAGGAACTCACTGACGCTCGAGATGAGACTGGAAAACCGACACGGAGAGGATTGAGTGGACTCCCCGCCATTAATGAAAATTCCAACACTGATTCATTCTAGAGACATTCATGCGAGACCCAATATGGGTCTCCCCACCATTAAGAACCTACCAACTCCCAAGGAGAGACTTGGAAACTAACATGGGAAGGTCCTGGCGGACTCCCCATCGTGGGTCTCGCCGCTACTAGAACTAACATAGGATACAGAACTTTGAAAATTTCCCGATTGAGACCAAACACCCCACCACAAGGGGCGGGGAGGGAGGGGCCTGACTACCAGGGCGTCAGAAGCAAGACCCAAGACAAACCATCATTTCCACATTCCTAGATGAGCATTTTTTAGATTTGAGACAAATTTACACAACAAACCCCATAAGTCCACTAAAGAAATTACATCTAGTGGAACGCGACCCCCAAGAAATTAATGCATGAAACGAACACTCCTCCACATGGTCACGAAAACCTTATGCAACCATACGGCTCGTTCGAAACAAAAAAACCATAGAAAACAATTTAAACTGACTCCACTCTTAATCCCGATGACAAAAATATGGTCGGGGTATCATACACTCATGGGGTTCCTGACCACGCGCCAGATTCACTCCGGGGCATATGGCTGGAGCCCTGATGTTTGAAGCATCTCCTGCCTCGTAGTCAGGCATTGAAGACTCCCGAGCGGAGCATCTCATTTTGGTTCCACATGCAATCATATTGCACCCAAGGAAACACCATCAAACACAACACATTACAGCATCTGACTGATCATACACGGAACATTAACCAACACTAGAGTTGAAATGGTGCATGCACATCCCCCTTTATCACACTGAATGAGAACATGACACCACCAATCATCACCTGAACCTGACCGTTGCTGTTGAGAGAATCATTACATGGAGAAAGACTTTAAACCGCGTCTTGAACAACACGTGATTCCTGCAAATGACCATAGCATCCTCATACGACTGGGTCTACCAAACTAGTAGTCCAACACGAACCATTCATTAAATGAAACAAACCAAAGACCAGAGGTCATTTAGGACGATATACCACACCAACAACTTAGGGTTGATTCCACCTTTTTCCCACTGGAGTCTCATTTACTACGTCCACACCATCGTTGACTATCAAAGGGACCTCACGCAGCAAGACATCACCGAACATGACCCTTGCAACCGATGTAAATACTACAAAGCCCTTCGAGACACTGGTCAACATCGATAAATCTGAACCACCATCAACTTGCCCCCCTAGAATTTCGTTCACCGCTTGTAAGGTGGAATCTTTAGACGTAACGATGTCAAACTTCATACCTGACAACTAAGACAAATCAAAGAGACCAAAGTCCCCTTCAATCCTCTCATTTCTATCATCCCGCTGCGAGAGGATCCGCTTAACTGGAAAGGACAAGGGACAACTTATCATTATCTCTCAAAAGGGAGAGTCCTTACATTAGTCAACTGGAGGGTCATCCAACGACGAACCATCTGTGGTCGCACGTCAATTTCACATTAACTCTTTATTGGGGGTGTACACTAACCAAGAAAGAAAACTATGGACCTGACCAAACTGGTCCAATGGTCAAAACATACCACAAGAGAACACCAAACGTGCAGGGGAAACCACTACAAGGCTTCCCGATGCACTTTTCAAAATAACTAACTAGCTACATGCTTACATACCAACTTACAAATAGGAATTCAAACTCAGGACACAAATCATTCAGAAAGGATCCTCGGCTCAAGACACCTCACATACGACATTTCCTAAACACAAAGACATTCCACACAAACACTGTTTACTAAAACACCATTTTCATTTAACAAAACATTTTGAAGACAAGCAAGCCAGTGGGTTTCACAAACTGCAATGGTGTCCCATGGGCCTCGCACATGCATGTTCTCGTGCCACACCACCATCCACCTCGTATCCATCCAGGAACTCATCTGCCCGTTCCGTTAACTATTTCTCTTTCCAATATACATTCATGCATGTGGTTTCCCTAGAGAACACCAAGAATAAAAAACAAATCTTTTCATTTTTCAAAACTAAAAAATTCAACCCACGCTGTTCAAACCATACACATCATTTCAATTTTTTAAAGCACTTAATTTGAAAACATTTTCTAAGACCAAAACATTTTTACATAAAAACCAAATTTTCCACGAATCCAAAACAAAGAGACGAGAAATGACGCAAGAGAAAACTTGTGTCAGCGGGTGACTGGAACGTATGGTTGGCGGCCATACGCTAGTCACGCCACTATCACATAGGGTATTTTAGGACAGCGTCCCCAGGTCCGCATGGCTTTCCAGACCCTGTGAGCTCACTAGGACCACTGACCTTACCCCTTTTTCATTTCCCTTAGACACGATTAACAGCAAGGACCAAAACTCAGACAAACCACAACATACTTTGGTAACTTGAGCCCCTCCACGAGGTGTGTTGGCCAGGCACCTTACTCGTAGCCAGGACGTCGAGTCCCGACAACCATAACTCGAGTCTACCGTGACTCTATCCTAAAATAAAATGACCCAAGATAGCAAACCTTGCCCTCTGAAACCATTTTGTCATGAACCAGGCCGGGTCACCATCTGACCTGGCGCACGAACCGGTCCGCGGCAAGGCCCGAAGGGCGTTCCCGATCCCCACGGGCTGGCAAAAGTGCCCGGGTATCAAGAGTAACCTTTGGGAACGGTTTACCCGAAATGGTATACGAAAACACTAACAAGATAAAAAAACTAGGAATCGACAAACAAATAGACCATTAAAATAAAATCAAAATATAAAGGTTTACAACTGGAACTAACGTCAAAAAAATAAACGAAAACAAAAAGACTAAAACTATAACTCAAACCTCCAACCGACAAGATTGGTATAGCATCCGCAGGCCACAACACCAACCTGCACGAGAAGACCATCACCGACCAAAACCACCATCATTGATCACGATGTCACAACCTGGAACACAGAAGAAACAGAAACTACATAAACCTAAGGGTGTTTGTAGGGTGTGAGCTAAAAGCCCAGTAGGATGCCACAGAGAAAAAGGTTCCATGCTACAACATCAAAGGAAAATTCAAAGTGCTTATTCAAAATTATAGTTTCAAAATTCTTTTAAAGAAAACATTTACAGGCTAACTGCTAAAGAAAACACTAAAAAGGAACTCATTTCACAAACACGATTTTTTAAAGAGGAAGAGGAAGGTTCATTATGGGAACACAGACACACACACACACACACACACACACACACACACACACAAGTGGTCCTCCATATGCCGACGGAGGGCACCACGCCATCGATGGTAGAGAAATATAGGTAAATCCCCTAAAGATCATCTAGCTCGAGTGGGACCCTAGAACCTCGTGTCTCGGTGAAACGTGGCTTAGTAGGCCATGACCCTCAGAAAACATGGCTTAGAAGTCCACGACCCTCAGAACACGTGGCTTAGAATTCCACGACCCTCAGATATCATATGTTTAGTTAGTGTTTCAATCGTCAATCTAGCTAAGTGAAACAGGGATGATACCCATCCGGTTCACTAGCGCACTAGTTCTAGTCCGCCCACCTAGATACCCAGGGTTTTCCCTTGTGCTCAAACAAGTTTCACATTCACATAGTATATTCCTTTCTCATATCGCATACCAAACAAGATATTGCACACAAAATTCACTATTTGTATACCCAAACAACCATTTCAAAAACTCACGCACACCAAAACCATTTTATCACATAGTTCAGACCACTTGCATGACTTGATAAACTATTTAAAAAATTTGAAGAACATTTCAAAATAGAACAATAAGAGTTTGCATGTGAGACATGTCCAATGTCACATGTATGAATACCTAAAAAAAACTTAATGCACACATAATTCTGTCAAACACAAATCCCGTGCTCCACATATAATTTGATAAGTGTAATTAACAATTTATAAAACCCTTAAAATTAGAAAGCAAAGGTTTGCAGTAGAACGACGAACTCGATTTCATATACGAACGTCACTTTGAAACCAAAAGTGCAGCTTATACAAACTAAAACACGTTTTCCCATTGTTCAAACAATTTTCAATTTAATTCGAAAAGTACGCAACACGGAAAACACACCTAAAGTGACTCATTTTCATTGAAGATCTACATTTAATTACATAGATACCCCAAAGAACTTGAAAAAAAAAATTCGACCTACCAAACTACCCTGAAAACCTTCCTAACCATATTCCGTATCACAACGAAACTTAATTAAACAGTTTCTCAATTAATAAAACATCACATATGCATACCACAAGACCTCACTTTAAAACCCACAAATTTTAGATTCCATAACCATTTGAAAATCAATTGCGCATCCCAAACCTTCTAAAACATTATTCTCACCCCTAAAACATAATCAAGGTTCATAATAAAAATTAACACATCAAAATAGTTTACATTCTTTTGAAAAACTCAATTTAATAAAATTCGTACCTCATGTGTTCTTTAAAACACAATTTTCACACCATAAACAACTAACTAAAACACGTCTGAAAATTTCAACAACACATCTCACATGAAAAACTTTCACGTTTACTTAAAAACAACTTGAATTCATCAATATTCATATCAAATCACGTCCAAAATGAAATTTGAATCACGCAATTTATAATTAGAACACATTATAATTTAATTAAGAAGCAATTTAAATCATCTAAAGATGGTATGGAATGAAACCACCTACCTTGGTGTAGCGGACTTCACAAACAAGGTGCGCAAAGACTGTTGCACGCCAATCGCACCTCAAGAAAACTAGAGCGAACCAAAAATCATAAAATTGAACATGAATATGCAAAATTAAGACCCTAATTCACACCCTAAAAACTGGAAACACCAAAGCCCCAATTGAGAAGGACTAAAACCCTAGCAAAGAGGAGGAAGGGATTACCCTGGGTGGTCCACACTTGCGGCGAAGGGAGTGGAAGGCCGCTGTAGAGGTTCAGGAGGTTGCGGCCGCCGGAGGGCTGGCCAGAAGGGGTTTACAGGCGGCTCAAGTGGAGGTGCGGGCGAGCAGAGGTGCGAGTGAGCGGAGGTGCGGGTGAGCGGGTAGCCTGGTGGGTTTGCGGCCGACGTGAGGAAGGTCAGTTGGCCAGGGGAGGGGAGCCGTCAGGATGCACCGTGCTGGGGATGGCCAGCCGGAAAGGGCCGTTCGCCGGAGGTCATCGCGCAATGGAGGCGGATGCGAAGAGGTCCGCCGGAGGGGGTGGGGGTCGCGCTTCGATTGGGATGAGAGGGGGAGTCCACCGGACAGGAGGAGAGGGAGGTGGCACGTCGGCCGGAGAGGGAGGACGGTGCGGCGCAAAACGGGGAGAAGGGGGGGAAACTGAGCCGTCGACAATGGCAGGGGAGAAGAAAAAAAACAGCGCATATGGTTTTGAGGGGGGGGGGGTCTGCGTGTGATAGGGGAGATAAGGGGGGAAGGGATCCGACAGAAATGGTAGGAGAAAAAAAAAGAGGGAAACAAAATAATGGAAAAAAAATAATAAAAATAAATAAATGAATAAAGATAGAAAAAAGAAAAGAAAAAAAACTAAACCAAAAAATAGTAATAAGATTATTATTTATAATAATATTCTCAAATTAAAAACATGAGAATAGTAATATTATTATCATAAAAAAACAATATATTAATCCAACTCATTCCCATCATCCTTTTCCACACCTTAATTTTATTTCGTTATCATTATTAATTCATTTGTTTAATTAGTTGACCAATGAGCAGGGTCATAAGACGGACCTGGCGAAGCTGCACGGCTTCGCAATTATGCTTCGCTCGTGCGTCGCATGATGACAAGCCCTGAATAAGGAAAAAAACTCGTTTAATTATATATTTATTTATTATTAATTCTTTTTATTTATTTGTTTTCACATTGGGCAAGTGAGCGGTGAACCGGGCGGGGTCATGCGGCGACCCAAGCGAGGCCGCGCAACTTAGACCGCGTTGCTCTGGACACAAACAAGACCAATACACAAAGAACACGAAAACCTAAGTCAGGTTTCAACCCGAACTACCCGACACAAAGAAAAATAATAAAATAAATAAATTAGAAAAGGTAGGTGTGACACCCGAGGAATAAGAACCACCATTACCTTGCTACTCCTTGCAGCATAATCACAACCAAGGACGCCCGGTTCTCCATTCAAGCATGAATCGAACTGAAGTTGATCTCATCCTCCTCTAACCAGTCTTCTCTGACAGCATCTGAAACGGATCCCTCGTACTTCTGCAGACTCTGGCGTTGAATCCCTCGGAGTGTCTTCGTCCAAGTGTCATCTTCATCAACCTCTACCCTATGGTGATCTGTCGATACAGATTGCTGGACATTGTCTTCTCAAACATGATGAGGACATCAACTAGGAACCATAACTGTAAAATAAAAAACCATTAGAGCTCTTAAACATGGAATATGGAAGACTCCACGTTAATTAATTAATTAATTTCTTTTATTCATTTTATGTTAACCTATCCTAAGGTCTACCCATTCAAACTCAGGCACAAAGAAGAATGATGTGCGATCCTTTCCAAGGTATCTACCCTACAACTACTATCAACTTGTTTAGTAGCCATTGTAAACTTAATGATGTGTACATCATATCATAGGTGGCCCTAAATGCCTATGTCTCAGCCGGTCTCTAGTGTTTACCTCACTTGCTAAACATGCATGACAATGTTTCCCTACAAAACCATGAATCCTCACCTATTCCTAACTCCAACCTCCATCCTATCCCTCAACCAGACCTCTAACGCCACTTTTTCACAACCCCTCCCCGCAATGTGTACCCCTCCTGGGTCGGAAATGAGATAAGGGAGATAATAACCCCCAAATCCCGCCTCCAGTAGGCCCCCTATTGGAGAATAGCACCGAGGGTACCATAAACACACAAATGGGAGGCATTACCCTCTAAGAGAACACATGAGAAAGAGAGAGATAAGATACATACCAACCAACTGCAATTCAGAATTGGAATATAAAAGAAATCCAAGTGCACATATGAAATTTCATGCAAGAGTACTACAACTAGAAGGGAAAAACTTCATGTACCCAAAAGAAACTAAAAACATCAGCAACCACCAGCCCGAATAGCTCCTGCAACCCCAAGCTAGTAGAACCCATTTTGATTTCCAACCTGCTCAAAGTTACATGTAAAACTGTTTATATATACATAGGTTGAGTATAACAGTATACTCAGTTGGATCCTCCCTGAAGCCTCTCAGGAAAAAGTAAATAAAGCATTCTAAAGCACAGTAAACAACACGTGAAACTAAATCGCCACATAAACATGTATACTATGTTTCCAACCTCACCCAGTAACGCATTCAAGAATATATCATATAATAATGAATATCATGTGTACCCTGGTACTTCTTTCCCACTGGTTCCTTCTTTGTCCCAACGTCACACGTACTGAGCATATCTCTCCAAAAGGCTTTCCCATAGACACCTGGATGAAGCACCATAATGTTCACCTCATCAAACAAAACCACCACGTCCATATAGGCCAAGTAACCAGTTAGTTTCTTGGATCCACCACAGCCTACATAACATGTATCATACATCGGGTATTATACCTGAAGCCATTACAGCCGATACACCGAGTAAGGATCCTCAAGCCATCACAACCTATACACATTACACCTATAGTAGTCCATAGAATACTATATCAAGAATATATGTGTGTGAATAACCACAAGCCATTACATCCCTCTACACACATATATAGGGAAATCAAACTGTTGTGCCTACCAACACATGTAACTACCAATAGAAGAGAGCGGGGCCAAAGGGGGTAGTCAGCCATTCCTCCTCCCATCAGAATTTTGGGGAAAACACCCCCAGGGCTCAGAATCCCTAAGGTGTCAGTTTCCCTTACTGATAGGGTGGAGTAGCATATAGAAACAAAAAATGTACATGATATATTATATCTCACAACCACACCATGGGCATAACCCAGTCTTAGACACAACTGCAGCTAACATCTCTCAGACTCCATGCTACTGCTTCAAAGACTAGGTATCCTATAATCTCACAACCATTTAAAGAGCTTTATTAGATTACTTAATTCCCTTTTTTCAGTTCCACTTTACGTTAATTAATTCATTAAACATTAATTAACCATGAACAATTCCACATTAAATTTCATTAGCATCACACCCAATATCAACTTTTCCATCAAAATTACAACCTTATCATTATGTTCCAATAAACTCCAACCCCATGGGTTAATACCATTTATTAAATTATTCATTATAGAATTACATTCCCACATTCCTATGCATTCTTGAAAAACATTCTATGCTACTAAACACAAGGGGATCAGCACGGTGAGTATATGTACTACCCGCCAAGTCTTTGCCGCTTATAACGAGAGAATATACCCATCCTTCCTTGAGAACCTAAACAAGGAAAGCACATGGCATACCCTATGTGTCTTTGCCTCTTTCAGAAGAAGGATAAGTAGGACCAGCTGCCTTGAGTAGTGGGGAAATTTAAAGTAGATAAATAACCAAAATAATCAACAAGCATCCAACAATCACATTTGTCCCATTCCATTACCCCTAGTGTCCTCCCCGACACCCACATGCATAAACTGATGCATCTCGCCACTCTAGGCATCATCTGCTACCACAACCAAAAGGCATCCATTACCCCACATATTTCAACACACATCCCTACTCACATCATAGCACAAACAGTAGGAAAAAAACATCACATCAATTGGGCAATATTCCCTTTAATAATCAAGAGGGTAACTCAGAACCCTTCAAGGAATTATCAAACAATCAGTTCTTTAATCCATATTGAATTAACAGATTTATTATTCATAGGTTCCAAAAATTCAGGAAACCAATACAGTAAGCTATCACAAATAATTAAACATGTTTAACCCACCAATTTGATTAACATAAAATTTCAACAAGAACCAGATTCGCTTACAAGCCTATTTATCTTTAGCCAATTAATTCTCAATTAATTCAAGTTTATGTTATTTACCAATGTCTGTCAAGAACGAACAACTATAAAAAGAAAACATAGATACCACACTATTTAGCAAAACAAGAGGTAATAACATACGATCGATAACAATTTATTTATCTGATTGAAATATTTATTTTGTCAATTATCTTGACATCCAATGGGATTAGACATGCTAACAATACAGTTGCATGTAAAAATAAAAGAGAAGCAATGAATCCCCTACCTCAAACAATTCCTCACATTCTTTATCCACACAACGGGTCACGATCCTCCTCTCACGACAACATCATCCACCCGTGGATGCCACTGTACGACCGTACCAGCCAAAACCTAAGAAAAATCCATTAGAATCATGTTGATTACATGCTATAATATGGAAAGGAGAAACAAGAGAAGATGAACCCCAAATGAACAATGATAAAACATACCTTATATCAAGGATTTAGTGATACTTCTTGGTTGCAAAAAAACAGAGTGAAACCAATCCGAGGAGGAAAGCATGATTGTAAAACTCCCATGGAAAGGATTTAAAGGGTCTAGCATCTCATAGCTAAGAAAAAAGATGAAGAAAAAGGGAGAAAGATATCTGGTCCCTTTTGAGGATTTAATGGGGTGACAGTTTAGGATATGCTTAATTCCCCAATAAAAGCAGATCATATTAACCCATGCGGTTTGACCATTTGAAATCATCCCAAGCAATCGGAATAATTAATATAGTATTTTTGGCCATTGAATCAGCCTTAAGAGTCCTTTAAATAAGTCTTTAAATGTATTTTACGTCAAAGGAAACATCAATGGGGAGAAACTATAAGAAGCTCAAAACACCGTTCACATACATAAAAGATGGCAATGAAAAAAAAATGTTCATGATCCTCATTTGTAGAACCTCACTATTCTGGAAACACTGTACACCTACCATTATTGTACACCCGCCGTTGGAGGTTACCAATATACCTCAATGTTCTAGAAACACTGTACACCTACCATTAGTGTACACCTATCGTTACTGTACACCTACTATTAGAGGTTACTGATATGCCTCACCATTCTAGAAACACTGTACACCTACCGTTACTATACACCTACCGTTAGAGGTTACTGATAAAGGTTACCGAATGAACTCCCCATTCTAGAAACACTATACACCTATCGTTACTATACAAATACCATTAAAGGTTACCAATTGAGGTTATCGATAGACCTCACCGTTCTGGAAACAATGTACACCTACCGTTACTGTACACCTACCAATAGAAGTTACCGATAGACCTCACTATTTTGGAAACACTATACACCTACAATTACTGTACACCTACCGTTACTGTATACCTACCATTTGAGTTTACCCATAGAATTTACCCATAGACCACACCATTCTGGAAAAACTATACACCAACCGTTACTATACACCCACCGTTACTATACACATAATGTTAGAGGTTACCGATTGATATTACTAATAGACCTCACCATTAGAACATTGTTCACTGAACCTCACCGATAGAACATTGTTCACTAAACCTCAATGATAGAATAATGCTCAACTACCGTTATAGGATTCTGATAAAACTATTCACTGATGGAACTTTTCACATAATTGAAAATTTGGTAATGTATTGGGGATAAGTCACCTTGACCTACCAGAATACCTCAAAGACCACATTTTCACAAAGTAATGGACTATAGAGGTCTAGTCCATAACAATAATGAACTTATAAAAAATTATAAAACTTAATTTTCTAATAAGTTGATAAATTTATTATGAACACCTCCTAATATAGAAAAAACCAATATAATGTGAATTAATTTTGGAAAAAAATTCCTAACATATAATGACCTATACAATATTAAAAGTTCACAATTAATGAAATTATAATTAATATTACATCATAATTATCGTAGTGTTATTACCCTTTAAGGAATGGAAAAATTATCACCCAAAATCTATATTTAATTAGATTTTTGATATATATGTATCTCTACATTAGTTTTCAAATATTGCACAACATTTGAAATGAATTTTTGATATATAAGATCAAAAACTAAAGTGGTCTCATCTTGAATAAGAATCAAGTGTATATTCCTTTTTAAATGAGTAATACAATAAGCCTCTTTAAATCATATTCATTTAAAGAAATAAAAATAGTGTCATCAATTTACATACAT
This sequence comes from Viscum album, assembly GCA_963277665.1. Classification (NCBI taxonomy): domain Eukaryota; kingdom Viridiplantae; phylum Streptophyta; class Magnoliopsida; order Santalales; family Viscaceae; genus Viscum; species Viscum album. Next base: position 2,004,811,306 of record OY728126.1, on the reverse strand, counting down.
GGAAAACAAATACAACCTAGGCATGCTGAGCTCATCATGAATAAATAGTTCCATGATATATTTTTTTAATATTCACAAAGGATTGTCTAATCCTCATATATAATTCATCAACCAAAACTCATAAATATTATCCAAGGAAGAAGAACCCTAAGATAATATTTTATGTCCATTAGAAATCTCTATATTATCTGATGTTTTTGTTTCTCAAACGTTTTTCTCTTATACAAATAATATTTATTTTAGATATGTCTATATAAATTAAATGCCAGAAAAAATTATAACTAATTTTTGATCAAATGTAACTAATATTTTAAAAACAAAGTATACATCGTAAGTCAAATAATGGTGAAGGTTCGATAAAAAATATAAAAAATGACACATACAATCTCTAAAATTGGTAACCTTTTTAGTAGGTAATGAAATTAGACTAGTTGGATCTACAATATCATCTACTTATATTTATACATGGCATAGCTACATAGGATCGTACTACAAAAAATCCTAGAAAATATGACCAACTTATTATGCTACAATATGTACATGGGGATCCCTCACACACAGCTCAATGTATATGGTCGGGTGTAAATGATGATGTGGAGGATCCAAGTAGGCATGCTGGGTAGGCTGCACAACCTGTGTAGGCTCTGCAGGATGTGTAAGCTGTGCAAGATATGAAGGTAGTGATTATCTCATTAATTCATCAATCATATCCAACACATCTGATTTAATTTTATCTTATATGTACTATTTTAGGTCTTTTTTCTCATATTTTAATAAATATATTTCTGAGTCTCTTGATTTCTCAATTTGGTGACTAAAAACATTCCTAACACTAACACCCACCTCATAACCTCTCACGTGGCTGGGGAGTTTTTGATTTCCTAGAGATGTAGCCACTACATTTATCCGACCCCAAGGGATAAATGTGTTTAGATTTAATAGTCCTAAAGGTCACATAAAATGAAAAAAATAGAATGGTTTATTAGTTCAATTTATATGAAAAATAAAAAAATTCAGAAAAAAAATTAATTTATTATAATTTTATCATATACTTCCTTAGATATGCTTATAAGATAAATTTCATTTTATATACTCACTTTCATAAATTTTTTTGGTGATGGGGTGAGATGGAGGACCAAACTAGACCTCTTCTAAACCACTAGTTAATTGATCTCTTAATGCATAAAATTAGTATATAACCATTTTCTCCTCTAATAAATTATACCCTAGTCATGATAAAGTATTGAGGTACACGTTTGGCATCTGCATCTCTGGATGATATATTCATGATGGATATTACATAAAATGTTTAGTAATTATTTGATTAATATATATATATATATAATGTTTTATAGTGTAAAATAATTAGCATACCATAAATGATTCATCATGTCAGGTGGTGACGAATTTCTTTTGTGTATCTATATATATAAACCCATAATTGAGGCATAGGTTTTCATTCTGTAACTTCCTAAAAACATAATTTTTTGTCAGTTTTGTTTTTAAATATATCTATAAAACTACCACTAAAGATAAAAACATTTTATTAATATCATTCAATTAATTAAATTTCAATGTCATCTATAAATTAATAAGTAAAATATTCATCATTTAAAATATATAATATTCAAAAAATGAGAGAAAAATAAATCAATTGAGATAGTTTAACATTACAGAATCCCACAACATCTCTATTGTTTTCTTGTTGATGGAATTACAATTTTAAGATAAAACGATAATACCATAATGACTCCATATGGTGATATAACATGTAAGTTGTGTTTCATTTTGGCTAGTTGGGTTATTATTATCGTAAAAATTAATTTATATCCTTTGGACTCCATTAGAATGTGTTAGTTTTGGTAAACATTTAATCCCATGTTTACCAACTCTAGAAATTTGTTTCTCTATAGAATAAGGAGGTGAATACAACCTAGGAGGTGCATTAGTAGGTGGAACATTAGTATGAGGTTGAAAAGTCATCCTACAATTATTTATTGTAAATTAAAAATATGATTTCATTATATATATAGATTTTTATTGCTAAATTTTGAATAATATGAATATATATACATATATAAGCACTCAAATTTATCTATTTCATTTATGGAAATAGGAAAATTTAATAAAATTATATATACCAACATATAATTAGAAAAGTGAATATTTCAAAAAACGATTACAAAAATACCTAAATAAAAAAATTAATGTCACACATGTGTATGTTTCAAAAAAATAATAATGGCATCATGATTCATAACAATAAAATATGATAGTCAAAAGAATATATATAAACAATAATTCTAAAATGATAGAAACATATATAAATTTAAATATCGTAGTTAAAAAAAATGTTTTGGTATCTGTAAATTTAATGAAATCACAGTGATGTGCATCAGTTTTTCTAATCAAAAAATGATTATTCGTAACTAATGAATAAAAAAATTAAATAAAAATCTAATTAATAAAATTTATCTAATTAAAAATCCAATAATGAATAAAAAATAGTTTTCACTTTTAAATTTTATAAAATAAATATAATATTTATATTTATCTGAATAATTAGGGGGGGTAAATTAGATTTTTCCCACATTCCTTCACCATGATAATTTCATAAAACATGGAATATGACTTCATTGTAGTAATTATTGTCATATATAAATCATGTAACAGATGAATAGGCGTCATATAAATACATAATATCATCATCATTGTTATCAACTTGATCAATTCTTTTCCCTTGAAAAAAATACTTTCCACAGATCATTCGATGGATCAAGGACAAAAAATAATTTTTTTTTCATGTTTCACCATTATTAGTGGTCCTTATTTAAAACTAAATCATTTTAATTAATCCATTGTAACCACATAATAATCATGTTTCACATGACTATTACTATCTATCTATTTACACTTAAACACTATGACTCAAATTTTATTATAATTAATTTACTATATATCCTAAAGAACTCCAAAATATTTAATTGATGTATATATTGTTTTCTATCTTTTAAACTAAAAATATGTTGCAAATCAGCAATTAAGTTTGCCCCTATTTTTATTGGTACTCTGTTTATCATGTTTTTTGTAAAACTTTTACCCATTAATATCAAAACCAAACCATGTGATCACATTATGAGAATTCCCCCTTCCAACCATTTCAATTATTCTAATGTAGATATATCTTTGACAAATTCTGCTTTAATCCATGAAACAAATTTCTTTGTATGCTCATTCATCAAATAATTTTCATTAATTGTATAATATCGTACCATTAATTAATCAATATGTGATGATATATAAGGTTGATCCTAATTCTCATTGTTTAAAATATATTAGTGTTCCTCCATCACTTCATCATGAGGAATTAAATTTTATTTTAATCCATAAATACCTCTACCTTCAATATCAACATTCATATTTCAAGATATAGGGACACTAATATTCCCCAATCCATATAAAAAATTAGTACATAACTAAATTACCGCATCTGATACATATTTCTGAACAATATAGGCCTCCAATTAATGAGTTTTTTAACATATCCATTAAAAATTTCATAAATATTTTAAAAGAATACATCAAATGTAAATATAAAATACCATATATTATTATATAATGAACCTGACACATAACTATATGAACCATTATATCAAAAAAATTTGGTGGGAAATGAATTCCTAGTTGAAAAATTATAAGGTCAGATTCATTCTAAAACATATATAATAATGTTGGATAAAAGACATTGATAGAAATGTATATGAAAAATAATTTCATAGCTTGATGATAGTATTTCTGACATGTGTTGTAAATATACTACATAGTGAGACTGGTATAAATTATTCCATCAATATATAAAAATGATGATATTTAATAACTATTAAGTTAAAACCAAAAAATGACACGAAATTCTTAACATTTGAAGAATATCCACTATGTAACTTTAATACCATGCATAAACTATCATAAACTCATGTCCTCACTCTTTCATAATGTGTGAAAATCCATAGGTACATATGTTCTGTTTCTTTTCTTAGTGGTATCAAACTCCAAATTTATTTCCATTGATATCAAGTCCAATATAGTATGAAATACAACTTTTATCTTTACTTTTATCTCAAACAATTTTCTATTCAAACTATCACATATGTTATTCTAAACATGTATAACATCAATGTTATGATTTATCGCTAAATATAACTTAAAAAGGATTATATAAAAGGATATAATGTTTCCTCTAGATATTTTTTTGATGACTATAATATCTTTTTTCCCTAATATAAAATCAATATTTTTTACCTAGTCATAATATTATAAAACTAAATATAGTTAGGGGACATAATATTCCTATAAACCGTTAAAATGTTTTTTTACCTCTGATATGGATGGTAAATTTTAAAAAAATTGATGTCCTGTGTACACTGTATATCTTCTATTCTACAATTGATTATGTGAAGTCTCTTTTTCACGAATTGGACATTATTTATATCCCTAAACACCATATCTAGATACGTTTGAATATTCAAGACTGTTTTTTAGGGAACATTATCATTGAATGAAAAATAAAGTGTTATATAGTTTTTGTATCAAAAAAATTACGTGTCTCCCATAGAATAATGAAGTCAACAATCAATGATGATAGATAGACATCAGTATCATTTACCTACTGTGTTGGTCTAGAAATTAGCATCATCATTGATTATTTTTTCTCCATATATATGTACGGTGAAAGTTTTAAAATACCAAAAAATAGGTTATTGACTTCTTTGGCTACATATAAAAATATATGGATTCATTATATATATTTATATTACCATTATTATATTTCTAAATTCACCTCCAAAATCAATTTTTTGTCAAATCTCTTACATTGTGGTGAATCATTAGGGTGAAATTTATACCATTAGATATAACTCATCTATATTCTATCTTAACCTTTATTTATCAAATGAATTTTAAAATATATTCTCTAAATGAGGAATTGTTTGAAGGTTCCAAATTATTTTAGTGGGATTATTGATTTTGGTACATGTAAATGAATCATTGTAGAAATATAGATTTTTTATAATGAATATTTGGAAGATACCAAATTAATTTAGTAGAAGGTTTGATGTTAGTGTCTTAGAATGAATCAGAGTTTATCATCCACCTTATAACTTAATTTCCCACATTTAGGAAATTTTTATAAAGACTCATATTCTTTCTTATACAGTAAAAAAACATTTTAGAAAGAATGTATATTTTTAAACCACAACCAAATAGGGAATAATATTTTCTATTCCTCAAAATTGGAATTAGGAATCCCATTCTATTCTAGAAGTAAATCTTTCAAAAGTGAAAGCATCCTAGATAAACATTAATCATCGTACCCATTTCATGGTTTTGAGTTAACTATTCTCAAAACTACTGAAAAAGTATATATTTAGTGCATCATGACAATATTCATTTATAAGAATCCCAATACAATTGTTATAAAATTTCTATTTTTTCAATGATTTCAATGCCAAAATCATTATTTAAATCTTCAATATGATCACTTGTCTCATTAAATATATTTTCATCAACATTATACATTGATTTTTCCATTCTTTCACTATTCCATATCCAACATTTATAATAATGGATAAATCCATGGAAAATGAGACCATCATTGATTTCACTAGAATTTATATTTCTCATATTCAAATATATGATCCATGGACTTATAATGAAGTATTTTTTAAAATATTTCATTTATATAATTATATGAAATTATCAAATCCATTTTCATTTTCATCAGTGGTTCTTCATAAATTTATCCAATTACAATCCATTAAATACATAATATCATAAAACAAAAAGTTAATATATTAAAATAGATAAAAATTTAAAAATATATGACAAAAGATAAATTTTAAACATAAAAACATATAATGAAATAAATCTATTAATGATAACCATTTTATCATAAATACAGTTATACATAATGATAAATACATATTATACATAATGTATCTTAAAAAATAAAAATTAATTACAATTAATTTATCTTCAAAATTTTAAACATAATTTATCCTCAAATTAAAAAAACCTCTAACAACCACTTATACAAAATTTATTATGTAAACAAAGTATAAAAACTAATAAAGAATTATCATAAAAATCTATTTTCAAAAGAATTATCATAAAAAAATTATACGTAATTTAACTTATAAACAATTATCATAAAAAACATTTAAACATAAAAATTTAACATTCTAATAGTTATAAAAAATAAATCTTGAATTCTGAACAATAATAAAAAAAATTATACGTAAAATTTTATAAAAAATTATAAAAAAATTACTTCAAAAAAATATATGAACAATTATAGAAATTGTAATACAAAAATAAACTTTTAAACAATTACAAATACAGTTATTCAAACATCTTAAAAAAAATTAGGAAAACAATTATAATAAAAAAGACATAAAATAACATTCAAACCTTTAAAATTAAAAACAATTATATATATTTTTTTTTCAAAAATAAAAAAGCGTAAAATATTTGGAGCTTGATGATGAGAAATGACTTCCGAATTACAATAAACTCAATTAAATTTTCTGGAAACAAAGAGAATACTGAACGATCGATGAAACATAAGTGAACAAAATTAGTTAAAAAACAAAAAACTATGGTTTTGGGTCAACCTTAATAGCTTTTGGATTAGATAATAAGAATCAAGTATCAAATATCTAAGATAAAGAACATAAATAGTGGATACAAATTGATTCTAGAGATAAGTGATGTTTTTTGATGGTCATCAAAACCATTGGTTCCACAACTGGTTGAGAGTCGGTTAATATAGAGTTTATATGGAAATAAAAATGTGATATGTGGATGAAAATCAACATAAGGACATTACCCAATTCAAATAAATATATATGTTCTATAGTTAGAAAAAAGTTGTTTAATATAGGGTTTCGAGATAGGGGTTTGAGAGAATGAAAAAAATAAGGATCATGTAGTTTGTATAAATTTTAAAATATTATTCATGTTAGTTTCTCAAAAAACTAGCATTAATGAGTATTTTAAATCTATCTTTAATAATAGATTTTTAAAACCATTGTTAAATAATATGTTGTAAAATTTATTTTTTAAAAAATCAATGTTAAAATTTATGTTTTTTATTTTTAATGTTATGTTTCATTAAAACTATGGTTGAAAATATAATTCCATGTATTTTAACATTGTTTTTCATAAAAACCATTATAAAATGTTAATTTGTAAGAATTTTAACATCGGTTTTAATAAAAATAAAATTTAAAATTACAACCAAACATCATTAATGATGGTTTAGAGAAAAACCAATGTCAAAATAATGATGTTAAAGAACCTTTTTCTACTAGTGTAATTGACCCAAGTTGAGGTTACCATAGTGGAATCCCATTATATTACATACCCAATAGAATATTTTTCTAGGAAGTGAAAGGATTTTTAGTTTTAGAGACATCTATAAAATCCCAGGGGAAATCCCAGCCTGTAGGGATATGGAAATTTTCACCTTCATGGTTATAACTAATATGATCTATAATGAAGAAATATTCCATGATCATTGATATAACTCCTACATGGAAATCTAGGTTTCTTACTATATGTTTCACATCAATAAATTTCATCACTAATGGCCGACTAATGCTTAAATCAATGATATTGTTGAAGAACATGAAAAATATATGTCATATATAAGTATTTCCACTCAACATGATAGTGTTGATGAAAAAGAAAATATATTATCCACATTAACATCAAATCCTTCAGTTGATAGTAAGGAATCTATTTTAGTATAAGATAATATATTGCATATTAATGATAAATTAAAAGAATTTGATAAAAAATGCTCAATTTATTATGGAAGACATTCCCCATAGCTATGATTGTCATCATGAGTTCATACCTACATCGAATGGACCTCTTCATCAGGGGGATATTTATAGACGCATAAGGGTATATGATCTCATTATTGAGATCATCAAATTAGTGGTTTTATTTTTAAAAAGAATTTTTGCAGTATAGAAGGAACCCTAGGTCTTCTCTTGATGCATCTTTAGACCATTAATTAAAAAAATGGGATTATGTTTATAAAAATTAAAGGGGAATGGGATTATGTATTAATTGAGGTTGGTTATTTTAAAAAATAAATTTGAAATATATTACAAATTGAGATAAACTAGTCGGAGAAATCGTGATATGCCCAGGGAAGTGTCCCTTGATGCTCAATCCATCTTCACTTTGAAGGGATTGGGAAGGATCATTGAAACAAATATGTTTTGTGATTTATTTTGAGGTTAACACCTAGTATTTTATCAATCAATGATAATTATTATCTGCAACCACAATAATTAAACAATGTTTAATCAATGTAAAAACATAACACAATCAAGGAATCACATCAAAAATGTTATAAGATGAATGTATTTATGTCAATGATAATATTCCAAAATATAAAAACATTCATATTAAAGGTTTCATGATTTTGGATTTTATTAATTAACATAATCTATTTACACACTCATGAAAGAAAAAAGTGAGAAAAAGAGGTAGCCACACTGAAATCCTCACAAGATCTGATTTATGCATGGAATAATTAGGATCATTGTTCTTTTGATTTTTATTGTATCATATTAGAATAATCAAAAAACATAATGTATGAAATAAAGAATAATTTACTATAAACATCAAATTCAATTACCTTCCAATTGTTACAAGCATGGAGATCAAGATTATAACAAAGAAAAGCCCCCAAATTGACCACTAGTAGGATTATAAGTATATAAGGAAGAAGATGATTAAAATGGATGAATAGAGATCTCTAATTTGACTCACACTTACCCTTGGTCGTGAAACATATGAAAATGAGGTGGAGGAGTGATTTTGCTGACAATTACTTTAAAAAATTCCCAAAAAGCAGTTAAATGTCTAAATGGAAAGGTGAATATTAATGGAAGTCTTTTTAATCCTTATTTATCTAGATGTTTGACTAAACATAAGTGGTGAAAATGTCATGGAATTATGTGCACTTGTATAACATCATGTTGGAAGTCTAATGGGATGGAATCAACTAAATTGGAGTTCTGAGGCCTGATTTATGGCCCAAATACAAAATGGTAGTCCAATCTAGCCCGCACAAAATATCTTCACTTGTAGGTCACCTTTGGACCCATTTTGATGACATTATTCCTTTTGTCTAGTTTTATTAATTGTATAAAAACGAGTATAGACTCCCAAAAAGGAATTTTAATGTTTGGATCAGTTTAGTTAATGATATACTAAAAAAAGTGAAATACTATAAAATAGGGACATTGTGAAATTCAATGTTTTAAACATGTTTTCGAAAATGGATTCCAAACAAATTGAGTGCAAAATGATTTAAAAATGGGACAATTAAACTCATAAAAAAATTAATACACAAGTATAAGTGTGATAATATATGATATATCATTGTGCGATCACAACCCCACACCAAAACCATTGGACTCCTATGAAAATTATAGTAACCTAATCATGTACCATTCCTATATCAATGGTGAGAAAAGATCCATGCTTCTTTTAAAATGAAATTAATCATGTCTATTTTATTAAATAAATTTTCCTATTATTTTTATTCTCTCACATTCAAATTTGTTGAACTGTATTTTGTCACAGATGCAATATTTCACACTCGCACAAATTTTAGGCTTGACCTACCTCACCTGTAAATTTTCCCTCTTCACTCTAGGAACATATGAAAGTGGAGTTATGCTATTTTCCCAAAGGTCATTAGGTCTTAATATATTCCTTCCATGATTTTAATTTCTCTAAAGGAAAAAACATGAGTGATAATCACGGGGACATAAAAAATGTTGTTCTGAGGATCAAGGGTTCATATGATTTAATGTTTTAAAATATGAGGCAGAAGAGTAGTGTTTAATATCTTCAGTACAAAACATGTCCAAATTATAAAAGTGTTCCCAATGAATGTAGACACTCATTCCCTCAATAGTGAATCACTTCAAATTCACTATCCATGTTTTTTAATTTTTCAGAGTCATAACCATGCATGGAATAATAATGACTAAACATCCATTTCTATCCATTTATTTTTTGTTATGTTTTTTTGTAAACACCTATAATTTTTTATATACATTTTTCAGATAAAGAGGGAATCATGTATAACAAAATTATGTAATATGTTTTGTTTACCCACCACCCAAAACAAATGTATTCACATTTTCTATCAACCCATAATAATGAGTATTTCCTAATAATTCCCATGGAAACACCCTCTCTCCCACACGTTTTGAACATTAAACAAAAATGTTAATTATATATGGGTATGAAGGGATATATTATCTTTTAATTTGGCTAAAAACTAGCCATATCATGGTGTCTATGTATTAATAAGGGTAAAATGTAAATGTGTCCAAATATAAAGGTTAATTTTATGATGCCTATTTCAAAAAATGACAGCCTCTGTCATGAATATACAACACTTGAATCATATTTCTTTTAATATAATTATCAAAAGGTCAGGTTTCTCTACATGATATGATACTCTTAATAAAGATATTAAAAGTAAGAATACGCAATAACTCTATTAAAATTTCTCTCGAGTAAGGGATTAAAATATTGGTCAATGCTAATGAGGAATGTGTTTAAAAAATTCATTAAAATACATTTTTATTATTTGAAAATAAAAATTCTAGGAAAATATTCCTTATAAACATTCATTTTAAAAACATTATTCTAGAACATAGAATTTTCCTCACAATCAACTGAAACCGGAAAATTGATTTTGGATTTTTATTTTAAGATCACTGTTTATTTAAAAACACAAAATAAAGGAAAAGAAATAAACAAAAAAAATTTTGTTTTTGTTTTGATTTTAATTTTAATCCTAACAATGACATGTAACTCTCCCCATATATTAAAATTACATTATCCTCAATTAATGTAGTTTAAATAAGTATATTAATAAATAAAGGTTGTGAGAGGGGATAACCTGATTAGTGGCATCATTTATAGCAACCATCAGCTAGATTTCCTCCATGAGATTCCTAATAAAATCCTCATAGATGTTTTTGAGCGTTTTCTTATTCACAGTAATCCTCTATCCACTCTTATCATGAAAAAACTATATACCCAGAAAAAGGTGAAAATTAGTAACAATATATGGACCGAGTCATATTAAATTAAGACTACTAAGGTGGATATATATCTGAGAATTATATGTGATGACCGTTTCCCCAAAACAAATATTTTGTTGATGAATCAAACCATCTGAAATTCCATTTTCTTCAATTTAGATATTTGAGATTTATCATATTCAATATATAAAATTATTCCATCTCTAGAATCTATAGCTTCTTATGCTCGACAACATCATAATGATTCACATTTCATTATTTAACTAAAAAATATGCATGGTTTCTACCGCTATTGGGAAGTGGAAAATCATTCCAAATATAATGAAATATGGTGTCATTATGATCATGGTTTTAAAAGGTTCACGATATACCCAAAGTGCATCATTTAAGCGCAAAATTCATTCTTTCTTATTGGGTTGTATAGTTTTTTCAATGATTCACTAAACATCCCTTTTTTATATTTATTCCCATATATTTCTTAAGGGGTGGTATATAGTAAAAACTTTTTGATCAATTACGTACTTTTAGAGAAGGATTTTTATGTCAAAATTGCATAAATGAGAACCCTGGTCACCAAAGATAACTGTTGGTGAACCGATCCTTTTAAAAATTTTGGACCACACAAAATCAATAACCACAAAAGAGTCATCAGTCATAGTTTCCTTTTCATCCACAAATTTAGAGACATAATTTGTATCCAGTAAGATGTATGCAAATACAAATGAATTTAGAAAAAGACCCATGAAGAATATTCCCCATGCATCGAAGATGTCATAAAATAACACGGTTTATTGGGAAATTTCAATCCTCTTATAGATATTCCCAGTGAATAGATATCATGTGAATGAACTAAAATATGATAGACATATATATACAATTTATTCTAATATAGTCATGAGTCTAAGACCTTTTGAACTATACTTTGAGATCTAAAGTGGCCCCCATAAGACAAAGTGTGGTAGAAACTGATAACAGAGGTGAACTCATGGTCAGAGACTCACTGATGAAAAACATGATCACTACTAATACTCCAAAAACATTGTTTGTCCCAAATGAAACACCATGATTTATTATTATTTCATTGTTACTGTGATGTGTTGAAATTATTGGGGACCCATGATATTGCTAGAAAATTCCAAATTCCTGCATACCAGGGGGTAAGGTCCGAGAAATCACAAAGGACCTCATGAGGGAAGACATATCTAAGGGAGAGGGGTGAGCCAACAAGGTTGTTAACTGGTGGGGAAGTCCTACTAATTTTGTAAGCTATAAAAATTTACTATCCTCTCTTATCACTAATCTCAAGGTTAAACTCCTAGAGGAGAATCATCCACCGTATGAGGCATGGCATAGCATTGAGTTTCTTTAAGTGAAAAATAAGTATATCATGATCAAAAAAGAAAATGATTTTTATTTGATATGATAAGAACATAATTTTTCCAAGGAAAACAAAAAAAAATTTCTTTTTTAGTGGTGGTGTCGTTTGTTTAGGCATGGTCAAAGGTATATAAGGAATACACAATGACATGAGGAGAATTTTTATCCCTTTGTGATAAAACTACCCCAACTGAAAAGTTAGAGGCGTCACAAATAATATCAATAGGTAGATCCCACCATGATGGTCAGATTATGGGAGGTGATGGGAGACTCCTTTGTAATGAAATGAAATCATCCTCACATTTTTCATAAAAAAATTATTATCCCATTGCAACAACTGAGACAAGAGAAGTGAGATCTTACTATATTCCTTAATGAATCATCAGTAAAAAATATTATGATCCATGAAATATCAAACCACCTGAATATATTTTAGATATGGAAGGGAGGAAATTAATTCAATTTTTGAAATATCAAATTGAATTCCGTATTTTGAACTAATATTCCCACGAAATATCGCACCATAAACCATGAACATAAATTTCTAATAATTTAATACTAGATACATTTCAATGAATTAATTGATGGCATAACCTAGTTGTTAGAAAAATCATCAAAATTAGTGCTATAATATGAGTAATAATCCATTGAAACTTCAATAAAATTATCAAGGTACATAGAAAAAAATACTCATTATACATCACTGAAAAGTACTAGGATGATGAAATAGACTAGAAGGAATCCATCTGTTTGAAAATGTGCCAAATGGACATGTAAATGTTGACTTTTCAGGGTCCTTCGGATCTATATGTATTTGAAAATAACCTGAATATCAACATAGGAAAAAATAATGGGACTTACCAGCTAGTCTTTCTATCATTTGTTTAATGAAAGTTATTGGAAAGTGGTCCTCTAGTGTGGCTTGATTCAATTGATGATAGTCAATATAGGATCATCTACTATTTCTATACTTGTTGGAACCAATTCATTCATTTCTTTTCAATCTAATGTTATTCTAGTATTTTTGGAATAATTAGCACTATGCTAATTTGTAACGACCCAAACATTCATTAATGGAAATTTCTATTGATCTAATTAAAAGTTTATTATGGTTATATAAAATTTGAACTTATTTGGTTTTATGGTTCTAGATTTTAAAATACTGTTATAAATTGTGATTTTTTATAATATAGTCATTGAACATTGATCACATCATTAGTATAAATACAGGGCTTTAACATATCCAATATACGTCTGAAAAAGGAAGCAATGACCTCATCCACTAGACATGCCCCGTATGAAGCCCATTTTTCAGATCTTGGAAAGGAGGTGGCGTCACTGGGCTTCTCTCTTGACATATCCCAAGCCGAGCATGAACATTTTAAGCTTGAGTGGAACCGACTAGAGGAGAAGTAGATGTTAATAGAGATTGCCTCCAGAGCAATGTTATCCGAGGCACCCCTAAAGTCTGTCACCATCGCACACCTTACCCTTCAGTATTATGCAGGTTTCATAAGGGGTTAAGTAACAAGACCCTAGAACTATGAATGTGTACATTATTTTTTTTATAAATAATTTGAATTCATTTTATTATTGTTAATTTTTAAATTGTTTTTAGAGCACAAATAGTATTTTTAGTTAATATTCAACTATGAAATCTGTTTTGATGAATTAATGGAATTTTGAATGAAATAATATTTCAATAAAAAATTTATTATTAATTTAATTTTTACTGAATATATTTGATCATATAATTTTATGAATTCAATTATAAATTTTATTAAGGTTTGAAAACTGTTTTTGTCAAAACCCATAAATTTTCGGTAAATGTCAGTTTTTATTTTAAAAGTAAAAATTCAAATATTTAAAAAATTATTTAGATAAAATGAATATTATTTTGGGAATCAGGATGTCGAAATTATTGAAAGGTTAATGTTTCATAATTTTCTGAGACAATCGATTTTTTGGGTAAAAATTAAATACCGTTTCAATATATAATCTATTTTATGACATCATATTGAACCAATAGTGATATAATAAAATACTATAAACATTATTTTCGGACAATAAGTGTTTTATCATTAAAATAAAGTTATTTTAGATTTTTTTTTATTTTAAAATGCTTTTGTGGGCCCTCCAAGACATATAAAAAATTTTGTCTTTTTAAATTGTTTTCCTTGATAGTGTGACTCAACTCCACATATGAAACCCTAGTATTATTATAAGCTCCTCCATTGGCCTTATAAAATATTTTTTTCCACTCCCATTTGGCAAAATTGATGGGAAAATACCATGGGATGGTTTTTGGTATTGATTAATTTAATGTGAGGTGTCCCAAACCAAAATAATAAAGAATTCCCTCTATTTTCCTATATAAACCCGCCCAAGCTCCCACTTCCTCTGAACTCAAAGATTTTAATGTTAGACCAACCCTGGAACTCCTCTATCAATAATCCTCCCAAGGTGCCCCAAGATCCCAAGAAGCGTCTCTCAAGCCTATCCCAAGCCTTTGGGATAACACTTCTAAGTAAGAGATTTCTTCCTTTCTCATTTTTCTAAATTTCATTAAACTGTTAAGCCCTTTGGTTTTCAATTACAAATGTTGGGGTATGATTTCAAAACTCCCCCATATTTTTCTCTTTATGTTTGGATAATTTTAGATCCGTTTTTCTCCCATTAATTCCTCCGATGTACACCCGTTACTATGCCAAAATTCCTTGAGGGATTTATCTCTCCTCTTTTACATCCAAGTAATTATTTTGTATTATGAATCTAAATTCCATTATGTTTTTTGGTACATGTATATATATGACCCCTTTAATATAAATTACATGTACATATGACGAGACACCATTTTCCTTCTCATCAACCATTTTCATTAATTCTTATGTCACGCCTTTATGTTTCTGAAATATCACTGCGTTTTTCCAAGCCAAGATCATGGTGTAGGGAATACTAGGCCCATGTCTCCATCAAGGGTATTAACCTTTATGCACATATACATATTGAATGGTACTTTCATGTATCTCTTCCACAGTTCTTAATCGTGGAATACTTATAATGTTTATTGGTTCCATGATGTATGATCCATGTGAAACACATATGCATGAAATTAAATTCTAAAGAAGGGTGCACCATGATAGCGTTCCAATGCCTTGGGTAACGTATAGTATAATGATACGCCATGTACAATGGGTGTTAACTCATGATAATTCAAGTGCAATGAGGTAGTACTCATGCTTCATGTGCAACGAGGGTTTACTCATTCTCCATGTGCAATGAGCCTTGACTCATGCTAATTCCATGCTAAGTGTTTGTTGCCACATTTCCATGTTATAATTATCATGATTTATTATGCCTTTATGTTCATGTTTCTCTTGAGATCCATTGATATGCCTATTTACAAACATGTATTTTATTCCTCATGTTATTCCATGTTTATTCCTTTACTAGGCTTTATATGTCACACTTTTCTTATGAATGTCCTCCGGTTATCCAATGCAATGCTAAGTATGAAAAAATGTAGTGGTCATGTAAAGGAAATATTCAATAAGATTTTGCGACCTACGTTTTAAGCTACTATGTAATGTTCTTAACGCCCAAAGATACTAGACATATCAATATTCCATGTTGTATCAAGTGAAGGTTTTATATGATAAATTAGGTTTAAGTGTGTAATAAAAAGGAGGGCTTTTATATAACCCATTTACTATTAGATATAAGATAAATGATCCCAGCAATAAGTAATTTACTAACATCCAATTTTAACACTTCAAGGAGATTTGGATTCAAGAAGAATTTTTCTTTATTTATGGGCATAAACTCATCACTTATAATTATATAGTGCCTAAAAATTATAGTTATAATCCAAGTAATATCAAAAAATTACCTTCTTATCGCCTTTGTACACTCTATAAAAAGTTCAATTTGTTTTGATTTATTCTGTAGAGAGATTTTATTGGAAATAATGAATCTGAAATTGGTCAATAAACTCAATATAGTAATATTTTAAATTAGTTGTAAGTGGTTTTAATTCCCAAACTAGTGGTTCATGGGTTTTGGGAGGGGATTTAGTGGGAGTGAGGTCCATTAAAATTTCTATCAACTCTTTTTTATTATATAAGAAAAGATAATATTTGTAAATGAGATTTGAAGAATCATCGACGGCTATGGGTGCCACAATTTTAACACATTATTCAATTAATGAAAAACATTTACACAATTTTGACCCCACACAACACTCAAAAAGTGAATCATAACTCAAATCATCCAAGGGTGGAGAAGAGGAAAATGAATCAGAGTGTGGTTTGAGGAGATAATTCTGTGTGTGTGTGTAATTATAGAGAACATCCATCAAATATATAGGAAGAGTGGATTACTCTTAGATAAGGTGTTTCATGGAATCAAGGATACTAAAACATACATTTTCTCTAGAAAACTCCATATAACACATACCATTGTGAACATTGATGATCATCTTTTTTCTTTAAGATAATTTCTTACCATCAATGAGAGGAGCACATCATTGGGTTCAATATTTTTAATCTAAAGAATATAGAAGTCTATAGGGCCGATGAGATTCTACACTCTTATGATGACTTCCTAGATCAAGCTGAATGTTTGTGTTGTACTCGAGTTGGTAAGTTTTATGATGATTTCTATTGGTTAAAGCTATCCAACATCTTGAAAAGTGTATATAGAGTAAGTAATTATATTAATTTATGAATCCAAATCAATAATTATTCCATAAAAGAAGGTCTCCCCTATGGTGCATAGTGTCGTGAAAGTTCCCAGATCCCAGTATTTGGTTGGAATTGATAGCTATATTAAGGATGAGATATTCCTTTCTAGATTGACTCTGTCATTAACCTTCGATCGCAATATATTGATGTAATTATCTTTATAAATTTTGATTAGAGAGGGATTTGATTAACTTCATCCAATAATTGAATGTTAACTTGAACTTTTTTAATTTTATTTGTTATTTCTTTATCAATATAATTATCAACATTTTTCGTAGATTTAGGGAGTCTTTTTTGGAAAAAAAGTGTAATATACTATTTAGGGGAATCTTCAATGATAATTATTTTACCCTTTTTGACATTTTTTACATGAATATTCTGAGGGTAGGGAAATAGGGTTTTCAAGGAAGGTACATATTTTTTGTGTAGAATCCTCAGAAAGATAATCCTAATTTCAATATCAATGTTTAATTTAACATATTATAACTTTTTTCTTTTATATTAGTAATAGGTTGAGATGATCTTTGTCTAGAACCTTACATATTAATCTCACCGATGGTGGTTTCCAATTTCCTTACATGAGTTTTCAGGTCTTGAATAACCGATTGTTTGGTTTGTTGGAACTAGAGGTTCTGGGTATCCATTTTATCTGCAATGGCCTTGAGGTTTGGTTTAGATTTGAGAGGAGGATGATTATTTAAATATGTTTAATTATAATAAGGTTTCATTCCTTGGACTTATTGATACCAATTCTATTTAGGGTATCTTGAGGTTCCTCCTTGTTGGTATTATGGTTCTGATTTCCACCCATGGATTGGATTTAGCCTGAATAGTTCTCACTTGAAGTGAGGTGTTTACTAAAAAGGATTACCAAGGAATTCTACTCCATTAGACTGACATTAATCCTGATGTTGTGGTAACTATTCCTAAAAATGAGTGTTATCATAACAAATACCCCAATGCAATGAAAAATAAGAAGAGTGTGAGTTACCTTGTGCTTGAGCTAATTGTCTTATAAGGGTATACCTCTCTTAATGTTTATTATCTTCCTTTTTTTATAGGGATTAATGACTTACCTCAATAACTCCTTGGTTTTGTGAATTTCTTGTGCACCAATTTTTTTTCACATTTTGAGCCATGTTGGCTATTAGGTCACAAGTGACAGAAATAGTGTTATCAACTAGGGCACCACCAGTTGAAGCATGTATCATTACATGATCCATGGTGATAAGTACCTCATAGAAATATTTATGTATTACTTTTCACTAATATTGTGGTGTGGGAATCATGAAAAAGTCTTTTGAATCTTTCCCAATCATCATGAAGCCCATCACCTTGTGATTGAATAATGCCATAAATTTCTATTCTAATTGATGCAGTTCAAGAGGAGGAGAAACAATTTTCTAGAAAAAGTAATTTATGGTCATTCCAACCCCCAATTATGGTAGGTATATATTATATCAAGTATTTTTCTTCACCATCATGGGGGAAAGGGATGGTCCTAAAATTAATGTGGTCCTATGACACATTTTTTGTTTCATAGTGCAGCACACTATGTGAAACCCCTTGAGAGGTTTATTACGGTCCTCATTGAGAATAACATAGAATTTAGGAAGAAGGTTTATGAGGAATAATATTATATAAATTTTGGATTCTTTTTTAGGATACTGGATTTATGCGAGTTGGTACTCTACATCTGGGGTGGTCAATTCTTTTAAGGTCGGATTATTTGCTGCCATGACTTCTAGGGATTGATTTGGTTCAATTTTTGACAATTTTGGGACCACATGGGGATAAAAAAATGGGTTTATTATTGTTACATGAATTTACTACTCTAGATGGTATAATTCTTGAGTTAGGTGACCTTTGAATTTAACAGTGTAGTTCAGTTGTATTTATTTTCTAGATCTTGTCATGTAACAATGATGTCTAGAATAACTGTTTGTTTATTTGATTGTTCTTTTTTATTGATTTTTTATTCACGATAAACAAATTTATAAAATTAAAACAATTAATAATATTTAACTATATATGTAAATATCATTTTATACGATGTAATTAGATAAAGAGAGATAAATAATATAGAGGGATCTATAAACAGACACAAAGACACAAAAACAAAAAGGAAATAAACAAAAACATTAGGGAGGGGTAAAATATTATAATGAGTATGATATAAAAAAATAATATAAATAAAAAAAAGGTGGGAAAATGGTTTTATCTCCCCATAAATGGTGAAAACAATTGATCACATTGTCAAGAGAATCAAATTATATGTTTACATTTTACTAGTATTTCTATAGTATATCGGGAAGACAATGTCATCTCTCGATGGAGCCTTTTATAAATAATTAAAAAGGAGGATTGTATTTCAAAAAATAAAAGTGGAATGGGATTATGGAAAACATAGTTGTTTATTATTTTAAAATAGTAATTTAATCTTTATTACTATTTGAGATAAATAGATTGGAGAAATCATGTTTAACTTGAGTGAGTGTCCCTTGATGCTCAGTCTATTAACACACTCAAGGGAATGTGAAGGATCATTTATTACTTGATTTATACACACCGAAACCAGAATTTTTTGTCATTACTTCCTATTATTCCAAATAGTATTTTATGGATGAACGATATTGATTATCAATGACTGCCCAAAATCAACAATGTTGAATCAATGTCAATGAAAAACTCAATCAAGGAATCACTTAGACAAAATGACGAGATTACTAGATTTGGGTCAATAATAATATTAAAAAAATATAAGAAAATTCATATTCGTGGGTTCGCACTCATGAAATGAAAAGGTGAGAAAAGAGGCAACCACACTAAAATCATCACACGATCCAATTTATGCAGGGAAGCATGCATATTCTTGTTCCATTGATTGTATTATGTCATACTAGAATAAAAAAAAATTAAAATGAATAAATGAAGAAAAATATATAAAAAAAGAAATTTAATTACCTTTTATTGGTTACAAACAGACAGATTAATATTAAAACAATGAACACCCACCAAATTGATCCCTAAGAGGCCTAGAATTACATGAGGGAGAAAATGATTAAAAATAAAGAAGAGAGATATCTAATTCAAATCCCCCATACCCTTGGTTGTTAAAAATATTTAAATGATTGGGAGGAGTGATTTTCTAGACTATTATATCAAATGATATAGTAAAGGTAGTCAAGTGTCCAAAGAGATATGTGGTTATTCATGACATACATTTTACTCATTTTAATCAGGATGGATGACTAAACCACATGGAAAAATATCATGAAATTTTTTACCGTGTTGGGCCATCAATTTATCTATACAATGTAGTTGAAATCATATCAATTGGAGTTTCGAGTCACAGTATATGGTCCCAATGCATGAGGATGGGCCAATATGGCCTACCCAGAATGTGTCCACATGTAGGCCATGTTTGAGTCCCTTCTGATCACATTTAGTATTTTTACCAGCTGTATAAATTGAATCCCAATGACCATAAAATCCTACTAGAATGTGATTTTAACCTTTTTATCGGTGTATTTAATGATATTATAGAAAAAGAAATGTACTTTCTATATGTTTCATTGTTAAATCTCGTCTGTTTAAAATGTTTTCAAAAAATAAATTTAATACAATTATTGAGTGAAAAAGGCATTAATAATAAGTTGATTAAACCCATAAAATTTTAATAACCAAGTATAATGGTGATAAAATATGTTATATCATTGTACTATCAGTATAATAAAGCCACCCTCTCAACATGAGATCACATTAATTAACCCATTTGACTATAGTGTCAATTGATTAGCAGGAGTTCCCACCACTATGGTGACATTGATTTCTAATTTAGAATACTTATCCAAGGATATATTTGTAAATTTTATTCCATGAATTAATATGTATTCTGAAATCTCAGATGGTTTATATGGAAGGAAAAGGTATAATGGTATAATGGTAATTAAATCTATATAAATAATAGATATATTTGAATCCTCCACCACCCAACTTCCGGAATCCCAACATTCTGATTTTTTGGGATGAGAGATCTTGTGTAGAGTATCAGTTATTTTTCTCCCCTATGTAACATGATGTTGGTAACCCTAGAATAAAAATAGTATATTGTGCTCAAATTCATTGTGCAAACCTTATAAGGTAATATATTTTCATTGTACAAAAACAGTTCTTTTTTTAGAAATAAGTATAGATATATATTTTTAATTCATATACCAATTTATCTATACATTGTGTAAAATTATAATCCTTGAATATTCCAATTAAATTTAGTAAATGAATGATATATTCCAAATTTTCATTAAAAGAGAGAAAGGCATAAGATAATCCTTTTAATCATAACTTCCTTATGAATAATTATTGGATATATATATGGAGAACCTACATGATTATTTTTTAAAAATTCCTATCCCCTTGAGGTATCCTGGTGGGTTCTATGAGTTATTGACTATAACAAAACATATAGAGGACAATTTTTGGGGAATCTGGGAAAGTGATTACCAATAAACCCCCTTAAAAATATAGAACACAAGAAAATAATAGGCATCTATTGTAACACTAAACCCAAAAACATTGAAGTTAAGTTACCATTACAGTAGGAAAAATAAAATTTACTCTTTCTATAATGATAATGTTATCAGGTATGTCATCTCTTATTTAAAAAAAACATAATCATGTTATATGAAATAAATAATTTCGTTAAATAATGGTAGAATGATCACCAAAGATACATCTCTTACAATTGTACGATGGGTTATATGATCTAGGAATTCTTTATCTTTAAATATTTTTGAAAAAGGATACGAGATGATAGTTAAGTGTCATTAGAATACCCCATGGTTCATTTGACATCCGTGTTAGTCATTATTTTTAAAGAATAATAAGAATAAGGGGAAATATGAAGTGTGTGAATTTAAATGATTTTAATGAATGAATGATCAATAAATTAGTTGACTATGTGCATGCCATCATTAATCCATGACTAAATCAACCAATCTTGACCCCAATTGAATCTTCATATATAATTTTAGTATCATATACTTCTTAGATTATTAATATTTGTGCCCATAAGTTTAAGAAAGAAATTGAGATAGAAGGGAGACCCTAGAATCTAAAATTAGACCATAATCAGTTGGAATACATGCCCCCAATATTTGGAGGATGTTGACCATCCCACAAACCAAACCAATGGGAATAATCCCCGTAAATGAGTTCCTCTTATGATAAGAAGAACTTTTTTCCCTCAATTAATGTTATTTGATTGGTAAATAAGTTCACTAGGTAGAAATATTTTCTTGAAATTGGAGTCTCTATTTTCATAAACATAGAATATTCAACATCTAAAAAGATAACACCTAATCCTGGTGAGGGAACTTCTGATAAGGGAATTCATAATCTTTTACAATCATTTATTGATTACATTTTTTCATCCTATATTCGTATAAATTGTGAATAATTATTTGGTTAGAGTCACCTAAATATAAATGTGGTTTCATAAACCTTATTTATGCATTAAAACAAAATGCTAATAATGCATGAACTCACATTCAACAGTAATTCTTATCACTATAATCTACATTGAGACTCCCATCATGAGCCACCCAAAATTCCACTAGGAAAGGAAAGTGTGTTGAAATGACTCCTTCCTATCACCCCTAGTCTAAAAGTCCATCTTTTCTAAAGAACATATAACACAATTTTACTAACAAAATAATGATCTCTGTAAAATAACATTGAATTATATTTGTGTATGTTTTCTCCATGGTGAAATGTATATAACCAACCACAGAGGTCCCACTATAAGTTAAGTACCCAAGACTATAGTATTGGGAGAATTTTATATTTTTAACCCTTTTATGGATTATTTTATAACTTATTCACCCATGATAACTACAAAAAAGTACATAATATAGTAGAGTTATCAAGGATGAGAGTGGCATAATCAGTATACCAATAACATATATCTTTTACATCTTCTATCAAGTAGATTGAGATCAATTCCTACCACCCAGTTCCAAAATTCAACCATGTTTCCATACTGATAGAGGTAATTGTAGAACAAAGGGGAAGTAAATTTATTGTTTATATATCTATGCCAGATTGAAAAACTAATATTCCTTTCAACTAGAGAATGTTTCGAGGTATTTTTCCTCATCCATATAGAATAATTGTTCATGATTATCATAATCAAGAGAATAAGTCCTTTAGATGAGACACAATGACAACAATAGAAAGTAATTCGTAAATGACCTTGACATGTCCCTGGCGAGAGAATGTAATAATTGGGGAGACCTTTAATGTCACTCCCCATTAAAACACATTAATAAGAGAAAATTTGGGAGAACAATTTATTATATGTTAAGACACATAGTTTACTGACTAGGATATATTTAGGGTTAGAGGAACATGTAACTTCCAATCGTGATTATAAGATCGACCCTCTAGTTTGTTGTGACTACATTAGTCAGACCAATGTCCATGAAGGTGACATGTATCACGGAATCCAATCTATGATTTATAGTAGATCCATTTTTATAAGACATTGTTACTAACTAAAAGATTAATATTATTAGGTGAAGGAAATGAATTCTAATTGTCAATGCATATTCGAGAAAAAGAGGGATTTTCTAAGTGGAGAGTAACATCATCATCGAGTAGGAATAACCCATGATACTCAACTACTATCTTGACCTTTTTTGAAAAAGAATATCTATAGAAATAAAGGTATTCTTCTACATGTACCCATGAGTCTAAGATGTATCAATTTGATGGAGGACAAACAAGGTCCTATGTGGTTGTGAATAAAGCTCATGAGTCTTATATGGATGAAAATGTTTTCCTTGAGATAGTTTGTAGCTCCTAGGGCCTGGATGGGAAACATTAATCATTTCTAATTTATCATTGATCCATTCACACATTACATGTTTGGAATATAAAAATTAATGGGAGTCAACCTTAGGAGCATTGTGGCATGTTCTT
The DNA here is from genome assembly GCA_963277665.1 of Viscum album. NCBI lineage: Eukaryota > Viridiplantae > Streptophyta > Magnoliopsida > Santalales > Viscaceae > Viscum > Viscum album. The sequence continues at coordinate 2,004,787,062 of OY728126.1, read as the reverse complement.
CACTGATTCTTCAAGTGGTTGATCTTTTAAAATTTATAATTTTAAGAAACTTATTATTGATGTAGATGTATTTTCTCTCTACCAAGCGAGAAGATAAAAATCAAAAATTGAGTTCTCATTGGATGAAGGTAAGAGTGTTGGCTATGTGGTAGAACTCATATGGGAACAAGAAATATCTCAAATTTATTGGTGTAGTGAATTTACTTCACATCCAATAGTTTTTGTTAATTGATCTCTACTATGTGATTATAAAAAGAATACATCTACCTTCACTCCACATTATATTTAGTCATGAATCCAAAGATGTTGATAATGTTCTCTATGTTTTAGTTGTAAATTATTTTCATTGGATGATCGGGATATGAACGCATCCTCAATTGAATGATGCTTTTATAGTGTTAAGGTTTCCAACTATTTAATTTTTATAGAGCGATTTGGTTATCTCTTATGTAGTATGATGTTCGATTTTGTCCTTGATTTATTTAGGGTTCCAACTTTTCACAAAAAAGAGATTTTTGAAATCAACATTTTAATTGTTTTTAAGGAGAAGAAGGTTGGAGGAAGAAACTTTGAGGGGTCAATCAAATTACTACCAATGCAACTAATTTTCAGGGACTTAAATAAAGATACAATTCATCATTACATGTTTTCTTCAGTAGAATATTGATGTTTCGATAATAGAGTTAATGATACCCATATATCCACCTTTTCCATGTGAAGTAATGGATAAAAGAATAAAATGTATGTGATGGAATTAGGGTCTTATATATATATTAATGATAACAAAAGTTAAATTTTTTGAAGTCTGAGCATGAGTATTTTATATACCACTTATTCATTAGAACATGGAATTATTGAGATTTTAGAAATTATGTGTCCCAAGGATGCAATTAGAAAATATAATCATAATTATTATCCGCATCACTGAATCATGATACATATGATCAAATTATAGTTTGAATTTAAATAATATCATAAAAAAAGATCAAAAAGCCTTGTTTGAGTTATTGAATCTAAAGATGTGTGAAACGTTCACAGTATTCGTTATCACTCTAATAGAAGAGCATTGTGAGAGATGCACCACATTAGATAATTATACCCTTTATGACCCAAAAACACATAGAAGGGTCTATTCTATTTGACCTAGATAAAAAACTCACATACCCTATGTAATGGATTAATTCACATAGGGGGGTCCCTTTTCATTCCTCATCGATTGAATTATAATGGTTGTACTAGATGATCCAAATTTCATAGTTCACTATACCTATATTACAAATTATGAGATCCACATATGGATTAATTTATACTAAAAAATATATAGGGGTTCTTGGATATCCTATATTAGTCTGAAATATAGCTTCTCTTCAGATATTCAATAATACTTCCATTCGGATGCCTTATCAAATTCCCCTTTGGATTCAGTCCATCTATCCTTCTAGAGAATTCATTCATTAATCTTCTCTTCTCCAGTACATGAGCCAGGTCTATATAGAGGAATTTTACATCCAAGAACACCGTGTTTCTTATGAGACACCCTAATATTTTATAGTATTTTTCCTTTAAATAAATTTACTCTCTTAGATATCTTTTGGTACACACAACCTTGAAATTTTTAGATAAGAACACTATGTTCGATCATATACCCGATACACAATACCAAACCTAAACGATCTGTGAAATATATCAGTAAAATATTACCATTATAGCATAGCTATTAATTTGGAGGGCATGATTAGGACTAACCATATTTTGATATATATATATATATATATACATACATATACGACCTGATTGATATTATTTTATTCACAATAATCACTTAGTTTTTAGTAATTTTAGTTGATTATTCCGAAATATATTTTCATCATAAATGACTTTTTCTACTTTTGTTAGAAAATAATTTCATTAATTTTAATCTTATTTATATATTATTCTTAATAAAATGAACTTAATTATTGAAATAATCATATCAAAATTATCTTATGGTGAAAATTTTGTATTTTTTGAACAAATGATTTTATAGTGAATCGTGAAAATCCCACTTTTTTATAAATTTGTCATTTCTATTCGATAAATTATGTAATTAAATGCACTAAAATTTTATTAATTTTATCTCAAAATAACACATTAATTATTTATTTATGTTTAAAATAATTAATTTCGATTTAATTACATTTATTCTAATTTATTTTTAACTTATTTTTATGATTTTAAATACATTTTTCCAAAAACTGTTTTATGTGGATAATATCCCTCCATTTTATTTAATTAAGATACCCACTAACAAAGAATTATTTAATTTTTTTAAAATTTAAATATATTAATTTAAATCCATATAATTATGATTAATGTTCATATAGTTAATGTAATATCTCATTATTCTTGGAAAATGCATTTCAAAAAAACTATTTTTTGACAATAAAGGCATGTTTATAATAAAATTAAATTATTACATTTCTATGAATTTTATTTTAGAAATTGTATTTAATATATTTAATAAAAATAATTAATATTATATAATAATTTCAACTGAAATTTTTGTTATTATGATTAGTGAATATATTAAAAATTAATGACCCCCATTAAGGTTAAAACGAGGGTTTACAAGTCGCATGCGCTTGTATTAAAATTATTCTTTAATACATATAAATTTTTAATTTTATATTCAGTATTTAATATTTATAATTACATTATTTTAGAAATATAATAATTTTTCTCCAAATTTTTTATTACTATATTAATTGACTAGATTAAAATCTAGTTATTGTAAAGTGGTAAAATAAAGTAAACTTATTGGATAAGTGAGTAAAATGTTTAAAAAAATTCATTTTAACTATTAGAAGTGTGTTTAGATATTAAAATCTATCGAATATATTAGTTATCCATTTTATGATTCACATGGGGTGAGAGTGAGTTCCCAAAATTAAATAGTTTTGGGTATTTAAAAAAATGCCACTACTATTTAGTTATAAAAGTGAACTCCCCCATCACTTCCTCATAAATATAAGGTAGTTTGTGTTTAAAAAATTGAACAAAATATATCCCAAAAATACTTTTACACATTATTAATCCCATGGAAAGACCATGATTCCATGCCTAGAGTCCTTAATAAGAGATTCAATGGAGGTTTCTCTAAGAGATGGTAACCATCTTAATGAAGATCTTTGTTTTTCATTATTATGTTACACAAAAAAATTATGTATTAAAAATTAAAATAAAATAACTCCACTATATACCATATAATGAGATTTAATTATTTATATTTCATAATATTTATCCATATCCTACTCCATTCAATATGAATCAAAGACATCACTCTTGTGTGTGACAGATTACCGCCTTGCAATCAAATTTAATTTTTTCCATCGCTGACTCAAACGGATAATTGTAATGACGTAAAAATGAATTTATCTGATAATAATGAAATGATATTAATTATAATAAATTATCATATCATCCACTTCATTACCCATTCACCCTCTCATGTGTGTGTATGATATACTGTCTTTACGAGGAGATAAAATTAATTTTCCATGTCAAAAATTCATGAATGGTTGTAAAAATGATTCTAATTAGTAAGTATGATATTTATGACATTATTATTTATCAGGTTATGATATATTTATATACTACATAAAATAAATAAACATTCAATACCAAACATGCATAAGAAAATAAGGCAGTTAACACCAAAAATAATGAAAATAATGATATTTTATTAACAAAAAAGAGGAAAAATTTTAGAAGATGAAAATATATGATATTATAAATATTAATATGGTTATATTATAATTTAATTAAATTCTGAAAAACATAATACATTTGGGAAAAGTGTGTTCATCTATAGTAAATCTTGAGGTAAGATATTTTTTTCAATTCCCTTTCATTGAGGCATATTGTAATTTTATGCCCCTACATTTTTTGTATGGAATATATAATGTGAGTTTTATATGTAATATCATGAATAATTCAAAATTAATGGTGTTTTACATTTTAATTTTAATTATATTATCCTTGGGTATTTTAATAGAACATTACTATTAGTAAGGAATTTAATTACTCAATTTATTTTCATTGGGTAACATTACTTCTTCATTCACTTTGATATTTAAGATTATTTGTGTAATAAAAATTTATTATGTTATTTTTTATTTATAATTGTTATGTGGATTTAAATTTGATACACATAATCAATTTATTTACTTATTCTCACATCAATTTTATGATAATTATAAGGGTTTTTATCTCAAAACATTATTCTTTGTGAAACATGTTCTTTTACAAACCTAATTCATTTTCAATGTTGTATATAATAACAATTTATATTTTAAGATAATGTATTATTATAATTCGTTTTGTTTTGACATAAAATTCTTGATCTATCTCTCTTTAGGGGTTTTATTAAGGAATTTCTTATGTTTTAATGGATTTAATCTCAATTTCAATTCCATTGAGACATTATTGATAATATGTACATATTCAATTTTTTGTGGTGTATATACTACCCATTTGATGTATTTACCATAAATACCTATTTACTCATGATGGTTAATTCTAAAATACATTTTTATTCTTTCACGAGGTTAAAATTTGAATGTTACTGAAGGGGTAGGAATCAATTTTAGAATCTCACATTCTCTTGGGATTTCATTTTATTATTGTTGAAGGAATATTTTCATTTACCCTCCATAATATCTAATTGATTATTATCCTATGGATATTTAAAGAGTTTACATATTTTATTCTTACTTTTCCTCTCTTTTATAATTAAATTAGTAGAATAAATGATATAGAAAAATGATTTTATTTTTCATTAAATCAGATATATTTTTCTACCATATCAATTTTTTTTAAAATTGTTTACAAAAAGAATGTTAATAACTCAAATGATTTAATAGTGAAATTATATGTAATAATTTAGTTTTTAAAATGTTAATAAAAAATATTTCCATTATTTTAAGAAAGGTACATTTTATACTAAAATATAAAAGTAATTTTTTTAACATATACAATAATAATGGACTTCACTGTCGCTGTAAATTTTTTACAAAATATAGATTTATCTATATATTTTCAATGGTTTTAAAAATAAAAATATTCTACAAAATATAATTTTTATATTTCACTTAAATTTTGTTTATTTTAAATGTTGACATGACATTATTACATAACCTACATTCTGGATGAACTAATGGTCGCCTCTCACCTTTTGAATAATTTTTTGACAGTTAACTTCCTTTTAGGAAAATCACTTTATTTTGATAATTTTTCATTGGATATATATAGTTTTTAAAATATTTATATTCATATATTTTGGATATGATTATTTTCTAATCCTTATACTATTTTTACATATGGTGTTCACTTATAATGTTATCTGATTAATTGGGGAAATATTGATAAATCTATATCCTTTAATAAGTACACATATTTATTGATATGGCATATAGATTCATTAATTTAAATAATCATATGATATTTTTGGACTGCATTAGATATATATTAATTGGAGGGTGTGAGATTATATATCCCCTTTATAAATTATTAGTCAAATAAGGTGAATCAGTATGCTAGCATTGAATGAGATTTTACCCAGAGTTTTAAACAGTATTATAAAATATATTGATAGTATAGATATCATGATCTATGAAATCATGGTTTATAATGTTAATAATTTCCTTAATTTATAATTTAGTTATTATTATCCATGAAATTATTAAATTGATATCATCCATGAAAGCATTTTGTGATCAATTAATTCTTTCAAAAGCATTTTATTATTATTATTTACCTTTTCATATTGATTATGTGTTATCTAATAGTGTTAGTTATGATATTGATTAAATTGAATGTGTGTTTAGATATACTCGAAATGTTGATTATTCCTTATGATTATTATTTAATTATTCATAATAGCTTCAAACATACATAACACTTATTGAGAATCTATGCTAATAAATAATTGTTTTACCTTATCTAGGATATCAAGATGGAATCATCAAATGAGTTCAAGGATTTATAAATTTCACTCTCAATAGTTTTTATTTTATATTTTTTAATTGTATTTGAACTCTCGAGTTTTTATATAGTTTAAAAATAATAAAAAACAATTGTCTCTATTGGGATTTGATTTCCCCAATCTTTCATGAATGTGATAAATAAACCACTGACTCTAGTAAACTATTTTTGGGTTATTTACATTGTGACTTCTATTTTTGTGTGATACATAGAGATTTCTAGATCAATTATCTGAAAACTAGCCGTAAATCCTTTTCAATGCCACCCCCACACTTCATCCTTGTGCTGACATCTACATTTATTCACATCATATTTTCTCCCCTTGATCGACACTAATAATTTTTTTTTATTTTTCCCGGATCTAGGTTTCTAAAACATGTATTTGTGTGTGTCATTGTCTTAATAACTTAAAATAAAAGATGTTATGTCCCTTCTACCAAATTCTAACATGTATAACTACTAGAATTTTCAATATAATCCTAATCTACAGGGTATGTGATCCTTCAATTATGACCAAAAAATACTTGGAGTGGTAAATCCTAAATGACCTTAAACTAAATTCACCTCCCCATAGAAATTTGTATAACCAAAGAAAAATATCACCCATTACATATTATGTCATCAATCCATTTTACGTGAGGTTTAATTTACCATTCCCTTCAATAATGATTTATTTCCCTTATCCAGATTTCGTATATTTTACATGATGCTACAGAAACATAGTTTTCTAAAGAATTTTTTTCACCTCTCATATTACACACAACCTACTTCATAAATACTGAAATTTGAATCACTACAAAAAAATTTATTGAGAATATTTACTCTTATTTTCATCCTTGGAAACTTGAGTAAATCCACTTGGTTTCCCGTCTCATAATAGTTGGTAAAAATTTTCGTGAATGATCCAAAAAATGTCAAGATTTGAATTTTTTTCTAGATCATCATATATCCATTGAACCGGAATTCCCAAAATCAAATTTATTTTTACAAAAATTAGAATTTGTGGAATCAACCTGGGATCGATGTGGCACCAGTGAAATTTACACACTTAAGTAGTGGAAGAACTTCTCCAATTCAAGTAGGTCAATAGGTAGTTTAAATCTACCAATGGTTATATTGTTGAGTGTTGGGAGGGTCATAAGTTATGAAAAGGTGACGGTTTACCAAGTTGGTAACCTAGATTAGTTATCCATATCTCATGATCTAGGTTTATATGGGAACATGTTCAACATGTTTAACTAGACATGTAACGACCCAAACTATCATTAATATAAATTCCTATTGATCTAATTAAATATATTATTATGTTTATATAAAATGTGATCTTCATTGGTTTTATGTTTATGGAATTTAAAATACCGTTATGAATTGTGACCATTATCAATATAGCTGATGAATAGTGAACACATGAGTAGTATAAATATAGGGCTCTAACAAATCCAGTTTACTCATGCAAAGGAAGCGATGGACTCATACAATAGACATTCCCTGTACGAAGCCCATTTTCCGGAGCTCAGAAAAGTGTTGGCATCAATGGGATTCTCTCTTGACCAAGCCCAATCCGAGCTTGAATATTTTAATCTCAAGAAGAACCTCCTATGATAGTAGTGGAAGTTGATAGAGATTACCACTCGAGCAATGTTATCCAAGCCACCCAAAGAGTTTTTCACCATTGCGAACATTAACCCTAGGTCTTATGCCGGTGTCATAAGGGGATTATGTAACAAGACCCTAGAACTATGACTATATACATTATTTTTGTATAAAGAATGTGCATTCATTTTATTACCGTTACATTGTAAATAATTTTAAAATCCCAAATAGTATTTTTAGTGTATATTCAACCAAGAAATCTATTTTGATGAATTAATGGATTTTTGAATTAAATAATATTTTCATAAAATATTATTATTATAGTTAATTTACTTTTTATAAAAAATAAATTATCTTATAATTTTATGAATGCAATTTAAATATTTATTAATGTTTGAAACTTGTTTTTGTCAAAACCCATGAATTTTTTATAAATGTTGGTTTTTATTTTAAAAGTAAAAATTAACATATTTAGAAAATTATTTAGATAAAATTAATATTATATTTGGAATCAGGATGTCAAAATTATCCATCGGTGAATTTTTCATAATTTTCTTAGATAGTTGTATTTTTGGGTAAAAAGTAAGTACCATTTAAATATATAATGTGTTTTATGACATCATAATGACCCATTAGTGATGTAATAAAATACTATAAACATTATGTTCGGCCAATATATTTTTTACCATTAAAATAATGTGATTTTGGATTTGTTTGATTTATTTTACAAAGCATTAGTGGACCTTTCGATGATTATAAATCATCTTGTTTTTTTAAATTTTTTTCTTTGAAAGTGTGACTCACCACCACATAAGTAACCCTATTATTTTAATATTCTCATACGTTGTCTTTATAAAATATTTTTTTACAATCCCCTTTGGAGAAAACAATGGGAAAAAACCATGGGATGGTTTGTGGTTTTGATAAGTTGAATGTGAGGTGTCCTAAACCTAAATAATAAATAATTCCCTCTCCATTCATAGATAAACCCACCGAAGCTCTCATATCGTCTTCCCTAAAAGCCTTTTTAGTTAGATCAAACCCTTACCTCCTCTCTCTATAATCCTCCCAAGTTTCCACAAGCTCCCAATAATGTCTGTGAAGCCTCTCCCATGCTCTTGGGATCACACTTCCATGTAAGGGATTTTTACCTTTCTAATTTTTTGTCCAATTTTATTTAAGTTTTTATTCCATTTTTATTTCTATTAAAAAAGTTGGGGTATGATTTTTCACCTCCCCCATACTTCCATATTTGTTTTTGGATGATGTTAGACCCCTTTCACTCCCATTAATGCCTCCCATGAACACCTGTTACCATACTGAAATTTCATGAGGGATTTTCTCTCCTCTTTTACTTCCAAGTAATTATTTTGTATTATGCCTCTAAATTACATTATGTTTGTTGGGACATGTATCTATATGACCCCATTACTTTCAATTTAATGTACATATGATGATACACCCATTTCTATCTCCTCAACAATTTTCATGAATCCTTATGTCACGTTGTTATGCTGCCGAAATTGCACTTGGTTTTTCCAAGACAATATCATTGTGTATTGAAAAGCATACCCATGTCACTATCAAGGGTATTCACCTTTATACACATATAAATATTTAATGGTAGTTTCATGTGTTTATTACATTTTAAATATTCGTTTAATAACTTATTATGTTGATTGATTCCATGTTATATGATCCATGTGACACACTTTTTATAGAAATGAAATTTTTAAAAGGGTGTGCCCGGATAGCGCTCTAATGCATTGGGTAAAGTATAGTATCATGATAATTAAGGTCCAATGAGTTATCAATCATTCTAATTCATGTGACAAGAGGGTTTAATTGTGCTTCATGTGCAATGAAGGATTACCCATTCTCCATGTTCAATGAGCCATGGATCATGCTAATTCCATGCTAAGTGTTGTTGCCTCATTTCCATGTTATGAATTTCATGCTATATCATGACTTTATATTCATGTTTCTCTTATGATCAATTGATATTCCTATTGCCTATCTTGTATTTTAATCTTCATTTTATTCCTTGTTTAATCACTTAATGGGCTTTATATCTCACCATCTTCTTATGCATGTCCTCAGGTTATCCCATGCAATGCTAAGTATGAAGGAATGTGGTGGTCATATAAAGGATGTTTTCAATAAAGATGTTGTATTTCATTTTTTTATGTTATTTAATGATCCTAATCCCCAAAGACACTAGAACTTATGATATTCTATGTTGTATAAAGTGAAGTATATGTAATAAATCATGTTTATGTGTGTAATAAAAGGAAGGAATATTATAGTAGGTATCATAGGATATGTTTAGTTATTTTTGGGATAAGGATTATAAAATGACAGTGAAGCCTTAGAGACAAGACTACATATAATAAAAACATCCCTATGTTTTGGTGAGTATTCAGTAAGTGGTTTATCAACAAAATAAATCTCTGTCAGGATATGAGTAGGAAGAGGCGGCTCTGGCACATATTTACCTAGGGGTGAAAACCCCGAAAAGGAGTTTCGTGCTTGACCCTGGGTATCCTGGTATATGAAAATGGTCTTTTCTATACACTTGTTTAAGACACTCCTAGGGGATGAAAATTTGTAAATTCACAAACATAGTATGAACCATTATTAAGGGGGGGGGGAATTCTCCAAAGAATATATGTTATAAAGTAAATCTAATGCCTATTGATTCATAAGTTAAGGAAATAAAAGATATTTAAAGTCATCTATTTTTAGGATTACACTTTATGTGTTACCCCTAACTTTCCTTTTATTCTACCCATTGGCCAGTAATATGAGGACTCAGGCTAACAACTGATGTGAAGATCAGTGTGATGAATGTGCTGATGAGATTCCCAATCCTATGGGAGTGGGAATCGTGAACTTTGTCATTCTTTTCTCTCAGCTAAATCAAGATTAGAATAGAAAAAAGGGTCAAGAGGAATGTTCAACCGCCCTAAGAAATAACAAGTCACTATTGAGAGCTTCATGAGAAAAAGGCCTTCAACTTTTAATGGATCATCTGATCCATCAATCGTCGAACAATGGATAAACTCCATTGAAAATATATTCTCTATCCATAAATGTTTTGAACCAAAGAAATCTCTCTTGGCTACTTATTATATAGAGGGTAAAGCTGACAAATGGTGGAAAATTATAAAAAATACAAAGCATGAGGAGGATATCGATGTGTTGGAATGGGGGTATTTCTAGATGATTCTTTTTGATAAATATTTTCATCGCACCCTCTAGATTAATAAGGAATGGGACATCATTTACCTCAAGAAAATAGATGACTAATATGTCAGAGCGTATGAGGAAAAATTCACAGGGATTTCAAGATATGCCTCCCTTTTTTTCATTACCCCCAAATGCAATATTGATCGCATCTTTGGTGGGATGAAACCTAACCTGCAGAAAGCGTTGGTGATCTGTGACTTCAACAGCTATGAAAGAATTATCTGATGTTCCCTCAAGGCCAAAATGGAGATCATGGAATCTCAGAGGTATCATGGAGATAAAAATAATAAGGTGGGCTTCAATTATAGTGGTCCAATGGATAAATCCAATGGTTCTAAGAAGATCAAGCACCCACCTTTCCAAAGGTGCAGAATGAAGCACCCTGAAAATTTCTTGAAGGTGTCGAGGAAATGCTTTATGTGTAGAAGAGTAGGTCACCTTTCTATTAACTTTTTGAAAGAAAAAACCATAAATGGTGAAAAAAGAGAGGAATTTTTTGGTTGACCCTCAACATGTTGTTCATTGCTTCAACTACAATGAACAAGGTAACTTTGAAAACTAGTCCTTAAGCCAAGGTTTTCAGAGGCAACAAACAACCTATAATACAGCAAGGGAGAGGTTCTTCCGTCACTATTGCCAAAGTGAACCCAGAGAACGAAGTGGTGACAGGTACACTAATTATTCATCAATGAATAGAAAACATACTTTTTGATTTAGGATCTACACATTATTTTATATCCAGAATGTTTAGTAGAACAATCCCAGCACCACCACAAATAATGGAAGTGAAGATGTCGGTGTTTATGGAAAATGGGGCAATCATTGATTCCCATGAATATAACTCCTCCGCTGTCATAATCTGTGGATTCCATTTCTTGGTGAACCTCATCATACTCTCACTGGTGGAATTTGGTGCAATTATGGGCCTGGATTGGCTTTCCTTATATAGAGCCAACATAAATTGTCATGAGAGGGAAATCAATCTCCATGTGTAGAATTGACCCCCAATTCTATACAAGTGCAAGGAGGAATATAAATCTTTTTTAGCTCCATCATCTCAAGCGTGGATATTACTGCCCTATGAGCACATGTTTCTTGCTTAGATGATTGTGTCTAAGGAGGAAACCATCTTTGAAGGCATTTCTATTGTGAGGGAATTCACAAACACATTTACCAAGGAATTTGATTGTCTTCTTCCTAGAAGAGAAGATGAAATACCAATTGGTCTTATACCTAGGGAGTTTACAATGTCCAAGACTCTATATAGAATGGTTTTTGTGGAGATTGAGGAGCTGAAGAAATAACTACAGGGAAATCTGGATAAAGATTTTATAGGACCATGTGTTTTACCATGGGGTGAACCAGTCCTATTCATCATGAAGAAATATGGGTCAATGTGCCTTTACATCTATTATCATGAGAACAACAAAATAACAATAAAAAACAAGTATCCTCTACCATGAATTGATGACTTGTTCGATCAACTCCATGGAGCACAATACTTCTCCAAGGTGGATTTGAGGTCAGTATATTATAAAGTAAGGGTGAAGAAGGAAGATATCCCCAATACTTCTTTTCATATAATATACGGGCACTATGAATTCAGATTAATGCCTTTCAGACTCACTATTTCTCCATAAATCATCATGGAATTTATGAATAGTGTCCCTAGGGATTACCTCGACAGATTTTTGGTAGTCTTTATAGATGATAATTTGATATAATCCAGAACCAAGGAGGATCACGAGGAGAATCTAAGAACAATACTCAAGACCTTGCAGAAGGAGAATCTCTATGAAAAGTACAAAAAGTGTGAGTTCTGGTTGAAGGAGGTCTCATTCTTGGGCCATATCATCACAAGAAATGGGATATCTATTTATCCCTCCAAAAAAGATGAAATTGAGGGATGGCTGAGGCCATTATCAGTAACAGATATCTATAGCTTCTAGGGGTTCGCTGGATATTATTGACGAATTTTGAGAAATTTATCATGATTTTCCGACCCACTTACCAAGCTAACTCAGAAGGGTGTAATGTTTTCTTTTAGTGATGAATGCGACGAAAGCTTAAAGGGGTTAAAAATGAGGTTTATCACTATGCTCGTGCTAACATTACCCACAAGTGGAGAATTGTTTTGGTATTTAGTGATGCTTCTAAGAAGGTCATGAGATGTTTGTTGATGAAAAATGACAAAGTCATTTCAAATGATTCAAGGAAATTAAAATTTCATGAGTGGAATTATCCAACACTTGATCTGGAGTTGGCTATGGTGATCCTCACATTAAAAATTTGGTGGAATTATCTTTTTTGGGAGAAGTGTGAAATATATACGGACCACAAAAACCTCAAGTATATATTCACACAGAAAAAGTTGAACATTCTCTAACGAAGATGGTTAGAGCAGATCATAGACTATGACTACTAAATCCATTACCACTATGAGAAAGCGAACAAGGTTGGAGATGCTCTAAGTAGAAAGGACGCGGTGATTATATCATTGATGAAAATTGAGAAGGACCCAATATTATTAGATTGGATGAAGATACCCATGGGATTAATAAAGAAGGAAATATAATCATGCCTTTCCCAAATGATTTCTCAACTGTCTCTTTAGAAAGTTTAAAGGATGATCAAAAGGATAATGTGGGGATTTAGAATAAATTGGAAGCTATCAGAAGAGGGGAATACTCAATGTTTAATATTAATGAATAATGAATTGTGAGATTTGGGAAAAGACTATGTGTTCCATCTAGTTTAGAGCTGAAGAAGAAAATTTTGGATGATGCACATAGTTCAAATTTCTCTATTCAACTAGGAAAAAAATATGTATTGAGATCTCTGAGAGGATTATTATTTGGATAATATGAAGAAGGAGATCACTAAAATTACATTAAAGTTCCTAGTGTGTCACCAAGTGAAGGTGGAGAGATAGATGTCTAAGGGGATGATGCAACCATTACCTATACCATCATTGAAATGGGAGAAAATCACCATGGACTTTGTCACCAGACTTCTGAAGACATCCAATGGAAACAATGAAATATTGGTTGTTGTGGATCATCTTACAAAGTCTGTACACGTCATTTAAATTAAGTAGGATTTATCATTGGATCAACTAGAATATATATACATTATGGATGTGGTAAGGATGCTTTGAGTACCACTATCTATTATAACCGATCGAGATCCAATATTCACCTCTATGTTTTAAAAGTGTTTTCCACATGCTCTGGATGCTGAATTGAACTTCAGTATGGCCTATCATCATCTAAATGATGGCCAATCTGAGCAAACTATTCATACAATAGAAGATATGTTAAGATCAAGTTCAATAGAATTTAAAGGAGGTTAAGTTCAACAACTTCATATGGTTGAATTATCCTATAATAACAGTTTCCACTCGAGCATCTGAATGGCATCTTATGAAGCCCTATATGGGAAGTGGTGAAGAACACCAGTATGTTGGGATGATTTCAGTGAGTGTAAGCTTCTAGGACTTGAAATGTTCATTGAAATGGAGGACAAGGTGAAAACCATTCAAAATCTTATGAAGGCTACCCAAAGTCAACATAAGGGTTATGTGGATTACAGTCGACAAGACCTTGAGTTCAATGCTGAAGACCTAGAATATCTATGCATATCTCCATGTAATAAGTTCATGAGGTTTATAATGAAAATAAAGTTAAGTCCTAGGTACGACATCTCCTTCGTGATTCTTGATCATGTCGGGGCTATGGCCTATCAACTAGAACTTCAACCTACTATAGCCAGAGTACATGATGTCTTTCATGTATTCCACTTAAGGAAGTATATACCAGACCCTTCATATGTAGTATCATCAAAGGTATTAAATTTAGAGGATGATCTTTCTTATGAGAAGAAACCAATAAAGATATTAAATTGTAGAGAAAATATTATAGAAAATAAGATGAATCTCCACATCAAAGTGTTGTGGAAAAAACATAAGTTTGAAGAAGAAACGTTGGAATCAGAAGAAGTGATGAAGTAGAGTTACCCACATCTATTTTAGTGTGGGAAAAGGAAATTTTGAGGGAGAAATTTCTTTAAGGGGAACGATTGTAATGACCCAAAATATTATTAACTGAAATTCTTCTTGATCTAATAAAATGTATTATTATGGTTATATAAAAGGTTAAATTCATTGGTTTTATGTTTCTAGATTTTAAAATACGGTTATGAATTGGGGACATTGCTAATATTTCCATTTAATAGTGATAACATGATTAGTATAAATATAGGGCTTTGACAAATCCAATTTATTCAGACAAAGGAAGTGATGGCCTCATCCAGTAGAGTTACCCCTTACAAAGCCCATTTGTTGGAGCTCGGAAAGGAGGTGGCATCATTGTGATTCACTTTTGACCAAGTCCAAGCTGAGCTTGAATACGTTAATCTTGATCGGGATCACCTACGAGAGAAGTGAAAGTTGATAAAGATTACCACATGAGCAATGTAATTTGAGCCACCCCATGAGTCTATCACCATCACAAACCATACCCAAAGGTCTTATGCGGGTGTTATAAGGGGTATTGTTACAAGAATCTAGCACTATGACTATGTAGATTATTTTTTTATAAATAATGTGCATTCATTTTATTAATGTTACTTTGTAAATAGGTTTTAAATCCAAAATGATATTTTTAGTTAATATTCAACAAGGAAATATATATAGAAAATTAAGGGATTTTTGAATTAAATAATATTTTAATAAAATATTATTATTATTATTAAATTAAATTTTATTAAATATAAATAAACGTATAATCTTATGAATGCAGTTGTAAATTTTATTATGGTTTGAGAGCTGTTTTTGTCCAAACCCATGAATGTTTGATAAATTTCGGTATTTATTTTAAAAGTAAAAATTCACATATTTAGAAAATTATTTATATAAAATTAGTATTATTTTTGGAATCAGGATGTCAAAATTATATAGCAGTGATTTTTTCATAATTTTCATAGATAGTTGAATTTTTTGGTAAAACTTAAATACCGTTTAAATATATAATGTGTTTTATGGCATCATAATGACCCAATAGTGATGTAATAAAATACTATAAAAATTATATTAGACCAATATATATGTTACCATTAATATAATGTAATTTTGGGGTTTTTTATTTATTTTTCAAAGCTTTAGTGGACCCTTCAATGCTTATAAATCATTTTGTCTTTTTAAATTGTTTTTCTTGAAAGTGTGACTCACCTCAACATAAGAACCCCTATTATTTTAATATTTTAGGCCATTGTAATTATAAAATATTGTTTTCCAATCCCCTTTGGAAAAAACCATGGGCAAAAACCATGGGTTGGTTTGCGGTTTTGATTAGTTTAATGTGACGTGTCCCAAACATTAATAATAAAGAATTCCCTCTCCTTCCCTATATACACGCACCCAAGCTCCCACTTCCTCTACATAGAAATCCATTGGATTTTGACAAACCCCTGATATCCTCTTTCTAGAATCCTTCCATGGTTCCCCAAGTTCCCAAGATTCTTCTCTCGTGCCTCTCCGAAGCATTTGGGATCACACTTCCATGTAAGGAATTTCTTCCTTTATCATTTTTGTCCAATTTTATTTAAGTTGTTACTCTCTTTTGTTTTAAATTAAAAATGTTGGGTTATGATTTTTCACCTCCCCCATACATCCCTTTTTATGTTTGGATGATGGGAGACCCCTTTCTCTCTCATTAATTCCTCCCATGTACACCTGTTACCATGCCGAAATTCCGTGAAGGATTTTCTCTCCTCTTTTATATCCTAGTGATTATTTTTTGTTATGAATCTAAATTCCATTACATTTTTGGGTAAATGTATCTATATGACCCCCTACTATAAATTTCATGTACAGATGATGAGACACTCATTTCTATCTCATCAACCATTTTCATGAATCCTTATGTCACACCGTTATGCTGCCGAAATTGCACCACATTTTTCCTAGCCAAGATCATTGTGTAGTGAATACCATACCCATGTCTTTATCAATGTTATTCACCTTTATTCACATATACATATTTAATGGTACTTTAATATAATTAATCCATGTTACTTAATCATGTAATAACTTATGATGTTGATTGATTCCATGTTATATGATCCTTATGGCACACATATGCATGAAATGGAATGTTTAAAATGGTGTGCCCTGATAGCGCTCCAATGCATTGGGTAGGGTATGGTATCATGATATGTCATGTGCAACGAGTGTTGAATCACGATAATTCAAGTGAAATGAGGGTTTAATTGTGCTTCATGTGCAATTAAGGATTACTCATACTCCATGTGCAATGAGCCTTGGCTCATGCTAATTATATGTTAACTGTTGTTTACACATTTTCATGTTATTATTTTCATGCTTCATCATGCCTTTATGTTCATGTTTATATTATGCTCCATTGATATTTCTATTTCTTAACATGTATTTTAATCATAATTTTATTCCTTGTTTACTACCATACTGGGATTTATAGGTCCCCTTCTTCTTATGCATGTCCTCAGGTTATCCTATACAATGCTATGTACGAGGGAATGTAGTGGTCATGTAAAAGAGGTTTTGAATAAAGATTTGTATTTCATGTTTTATGCTGTTATGTAATGATCCAACACCCCAAAGACACTATACCTCTCAGTATTCTATGTTTTATCAAGTTATTTTTATGTAATAAATCATATTTAAGAGTTTAATAAAAGGAGGGGTTTTTATAAGCCATGATTTGGGACAAACACCTATCAACCGGTTCATCTTATATGAAGTTTTATTTATCCTTGGGTTTATTCTTAGCGTTCACAGGGATTGGGGGTCGAAACCAGGAGAATTTTGGGGTGACAGAGCATGGTGCACGATTTTCACACAGCTATTCAAAACAACAAAGAATTCATGCAAGGGGTGTTATAGTGTTTGATAGTGTAGTTTTACATGGTTTGAGAATGATTTTTCAAAACAAGAAAAAATCCCAAAGAAAACTATTTATATTGTTTTGGGTGGAAATTGGAACCTGCACGGATGGATCATGGGTTATATAACCATTTTCCCAAACGGCGTGATCCCTTCTATCTCATAAAATAATTTAAAATCTCCAAATTTGCAAAATTAGGTTTTGAATTTTTGTGTATTTTCCTCTACCATAATTCATAGTCCTTTACTTGTGGCCGTGGAACTCTCCCCATCCTAACTTGGTGGTATTCCTCTCGATTTCTTTGTGGTATGACTTGAGGTAAGTCGTTTTCTTCTTGATTTATTTTTAATGTCCCCTTCCCAAGATTTTTCCCCATTATTATAGAATTTTGTAATCAAAGATGGGTTTATTGGCAGAAACTAGAATTTTTATTGGGGTTTTTGTTTGGTTTCTTGTTGAGTAGATGTACGATGCTTGTTCTACCTCGTATAGGTGTTTTTCACTGGACATGACCTGATTTGGATGAAATCTATGGTAGGTGCCTCTATTTACATTTATTTTCTATTGCGTAATTTTAAATTAAGAATAAATTTTTATTTTTTTGAATATATTTCCATCTAAATAATTTATTCTTTTGGTTTATTTCATGTTTATGTGTTTCGTAGATTATTTTAGAAATTTGTGAGTTTAATGTGGGGTTTTTCAAATGGAAATATCTTGTATTCCCACCAAATATTTGATAAAGTGGCACAGAGACGTTTTTTTATTTTAAATGTATTTAAAAATTAGTTTTAGTAATGTTTTTACCCTAGTAAATTTGTATTGAATTTTTTTTCGTGTTTTCTTATGAAATTCGGTGTATTATAAATTGTTTAATACAAGGACTTGTTTTATATTGTGTTGGCCTAGAGTGGTACATGAGTTAACTAGTCTATAAGTAAGAGGTTTTCTCAAATAATCATTTGATCCTTAAAATAGAGGACCATACCAAACTACATTTTTTCCTATGTATTGATTCATCTATTAGGTAGGAAAACTATGTGTGATTCCTTGTTGATTGTTGAGAGGCCATGTGATATCTTGGAGTTGGGCATGATGAATATCACAAGGGATTACATTACTTAGTTAGAATGATTCCTATACACTATTTTTAGTCTTCATGGTTGATAAAAAAGGTTCAAATAACTTATTCAAAATTGGTTTACATGCATTACGAATTTTATTAGTTCTAGTTTGAGGTGAAAAGATATGTTATTCCCATTGTTCAATTCCCTTTTATATGGTTATATGTTTTTGATTCTTATGATCATCATATTTATTCTGTCTTGGTTATGTTGAGAATGCAATGAAATGTGGATTTTTTATTTATTTTATCAATTTTTGGAATTTTTTTGTAAAACATAGTTTTATTTCAAAAAGGAAAAACAAAGGGATTTTGATTTTTTTTTGGAAATAGTATACATTCAAAGTGGTTTAGGTTTGAATTTTTTTTAAAACTAGATTATTGTTTTTAATGGGTAAATTCCATAAATTGATATATGGTGGTACCCTACTAGGATTTGTACCTCACACCCTACTTGGGTCCTTTAGAGCATTTTCAATTTTCATTTTTCAAAAACCAGGTAAAGGAAATGGAACCATGTAGTTGGGTGGTTCTAAATGATTAATAGAATCTAATATTTTGTGAAGGATATGTGGTATCATAATGATTGACTCGTGTGTATTCTTTTTTGGTATTTTTCTCACCCATTGGAATATACTAGGGCCTTTTGTTGAATTTCAAACTTTCTTTTATATTTGGGTTGTTTAATTTGGGATACCATATATATGTCTTTTGTTGCATGTTTGTAATTGATGTATGTCCTACTTCATGGTATTTTATAATATTATGTTGTTTAATATGATGATATCAGAGTGTCCATATTATTTTATATTCAAGTAATACCTATTTACCCATAGATAAATTTTCCCAAAACCTTATTAGTTGTGCCTAGTGCTTATCGTCATCCCATAACGATCGGGAATGTACTTCAGGATGTGTGGTGGGATGACTCGGGTGGAATGTTAGGTCATACCAGGTTGGTAGATTAAAAAATGGTGTCACAAAATGTTTTTTATTTGTGGGTCATTATTATTTTGGATCTATCCCCATTGGGACATGAAATGTAGGGAGTTGGGAGTTCCCAGCTAGCTCTACTCTGTGTCTAACCTCAAGTTATCATGTGTGTATTAGGACTGTGGTTATGTTTTTCAACGAATTATGGGTTTTTATTATTCTTTTTTCCTCATTATTGTTGATGTTTATTGTAATTCATTCTCTAGGGTATTCATTTGCTACCTTTTTAATTTGAGGATTCATTATTATTGAGGAATCTTATGATTTGTGTATTTTAAGAAAATCATCCTAGAAGGAACTCAACTAGGCATAGAGAGGGTGTGGTGGAGGGTACCATGTATATGAACCATCTCTTTGATCAGGATTTGGTGTAATCATTGATTTTCATGACCCAATCCTTTGGATAAATGAGTATTCATGATAATACAAGAAACTGTGTACCTTGTTTATGAATTTTTCAATCATGATCCATTTTGTTTTCCTCAATTTAAGGCACCTAATGATCTTTAATAGTTTATGGATTGTATCGATAAGATCATTTATTTTTTAAAGACCCAGGATAATTCTAATGTAGGATTTTACATTTATGTGGTAGAATGAATGGTTAGGAAGTAGTGAGAGTCAACAGTTCTTTCTATAAATAATGATAATCTCACATGGACCACTTTCAAAACCACAATTGGTCAATAGTTATATTAGAGATCGTAAGGGTGACTAAGGCTCATGAGTTTTTGAACCCCCAGTATGGTGATAATTTAGTGATGGAGTATGCTGATAGATTTATATATTTAATTCTATTGTCTATGGATTTCATGGAAAACAATTATCTTAAGGATTGGTGTTTTGATATGGTCTTGAGGCCAAAGATCATAACTATGCTCATTCTTCCATGTTTACAGTCCTATTCCAAGGAGGTTGAAAAATTAGTGATGGAAGGGGGATTTTTTCCTAGGAAGAATTTTTTTGTTGTTTTCCTTTAGTGAGCAGGCACTATTGTACTTCTTCAGGATAGAAGTATAAGTAGGATGAGCCATAAGGAGACAACGGAAGGAGAATCCAACCACTGTTGGGATTAGTCTATATGGATACTATGGGATATATACCAGTTTTCTATTATCCACTGGGAGGGAAGGACATAGTAGGATGGATTTCATAGAGTCTGTGAGGATGTTCCTCCGACATATGAAATTGGGACATATCCACAATAATTTCTAGTTTCCTTCATGTGGGTGATATGTAAGATTAATTTTCTCAACGGGATTGTTGCAGAAATTTGAGGCCTACATGGGTGGAGAATCTTATGATCAAGGGTAGGGGGATTCTCAATAGGGGAATAAGGCTTAGAGAAGGTCTAATATATGGAAAATCCATGTAGAAAAGGTCATTCCATAAGACTCAAATTTTAGGGGATCCACCATTTGAGGTATGATATTAGTTACTTCTTCAATAGAATTATTTTTATTTGACATATCTGCACCCAATTATTTCATTTATCATCAATTGATTGACACTTCAGGTATGTGGGATGAGTTTTTCCTAATTTCATGGATTTTATCACCCCATTGGGTTGGAAAAAGGATAAAAGCTTCAATTTCCTTATGTACCATGTTAAGGTAGCTAGTGTGGAGGTCATTATAAAAATCCTTGTTTTTTGGAAATAAATATGTTCAAAATCATTATATGAATGGATTTGTTAGTCAAATATATGATGATAGATGAATTATATCAACATATGGTTCATTTTATTTCTTAGGACGGGAGAAACCACATCTTTTAGAGAGTTTGGAATCTATAATCAGGGAGGATGGAACTAGTTTATTTTAAGGGTGGGTTGGTCTCATGCCTACTTTCTAGGATATTCCATGAGGATGTTGGGTAATTTTCTCTGGATGAAATTATATTGGTCATATAATGTTACCAAATAATGTTTATAGATGACTTATTAGGATTTCAGCCTTGGTAAGTGGTTTATTTTTCTATCTATATGCTTCCAAGAATGATCCCAATTTCCTTGATTTCTTATCAGATGGATCCGGGAAAAATAAAGGAGATGAAATTTCATCTAGAGGATCTTGAGGGAAATTGCTTTATCCAGTTTATAATAACACCTTGTGATTTTCTAGTTTTATTCGAAAATAAAGAGGATGGTAGTCCTTGACTTTTCATATACTACTATGAGCTTCAGTAGATGATGATAAGTAATAATCACTCATTGCCCATAATTTTTGATCCATTTAACCATCTCATAGGGTCCCATGAGATTTTAAAAACTATCTAATATCAGGGTACCACTAGTTGATCGTATGGAAAGAGGATATTCTATAAGCTTTCTTTTGAAGTCATTATGGAAATTTTTGGTATTTTGTTATGATACTTGGGATCACCAATGTTGTGGTTATTTTTATAATACTAGTAAACCGACTCTTTTATCTCTTTAGGGAAGTTATCTATCTATTTTTACCAATGATCTTGGTGTATAAAAACATGTATGGGGACCATACATGTGATCTAGATGTTGTTTTGGGTATTTTTAGAGAGAATATTCTATATTCGAAGTTACCAAACTTTTACTTTTGGATTTATGAAGATAGGTTTCTAGGTCACATGATTTTTGAGGTAGGTGTTTCAGTGGATCTATATAATGATTGAGAAGTAATGTCTTGGGAGTAGAAAAATAATGTATTATAGATATATATCCATCTAGGATTGGAAATGTATTATATGTGTTTTGTTTGGGACTTCTCCAGGATAGCGTCTCACTTAATATAATTAACCATAAAAGGGGTGAATTTTTAATCGTATGAGAAGTGCCAGAATAATTTTGTTGAGTTTCGGACCAGTTTTATATTTTCTCTTATATTAATTATACAAGAATCCAGGTGAGATTATTTGGTGTTTTGGGACACCTATGATGTGGGTTTGGGGTCTTTGTTGATGTAGGATTACCATATGGGGCCTAAGGATCATAGAAACTATTCCCACATGAGCATAATTATCCCACCCATGACTTAGAATTAGTGGCTGTCATGCATTCATTGAAGACATGGAGACACTACCTATTTGGGGATCATTTTACAGTGTATCTGGATCATAAGAGCCTGATGAAAATTTTCACCTAGAGGGACCTAGACCTTAAAAATAAATAATGGGCGGTGTACCTTTTGAATTAGGATATTGATATTCCATATACATATAAGAAGGGAAATGTGGTCATCGACACTTTGAGAAGGAAGATCCTAGTAAAGGCATGTCAGCAATTAGTAGATTAGGGGGCGTTTGATGAGCTTATTTTATAATCTACAATTGGGAATAAAGGAGAAAAAATGGAAAGTATTCTTGACCAGTGTGTAGTTTAGTACCTCCATCATTGAGAAGGTTTGGATTGTGAAAGTGTCCAACCCTGAGTGATAGCATATAGTAGTTCGTTAAGTGGTGGTAGACCTCTTGTGATTGGTATTAGTCTCCCGATGGTTATCTACCTTTTCATTTTCATTTGGTCATTACATTAATTATAAAGTAGGATGTGATGCTTGCATTACATCATTCTAGTTAGCCTTTCACCCTAGGGTGACCAATATGTTCTATGACTTGAGAGGATCGTATTGGTGGTTAGGATGAGATGTTCTGTGGAGGAATTTTTTTCCCGAGTCTTGACATCGTAGTTGATCAAAGAAGAACATTAGGGACCAACCTAGTTATTGTAGCCACTTCCCATTATAGTGTGTTAGTTATATGGGGTCTCTATGGATTTTTTAAACTGGATTACTGATACACTGAGTGGGAAATATTTCATATGAGAGATTTTTGATCTAATAATGAAAACCCCATTTTATATCCCTCATGGGGTCCATGAAAATTAGGTACCTCAGATGCTTGTATGTTCATGTTCTTGTTTAACTTCACAGTTTTCCCTCGATGAAATTTTCTAACTGGGACACTCAATTTACATATGAATTTTATAAGGGACTCAAGGATTCTCTGGGAACATAATTGATTTTGAGCACTAAATATTTTCTATAGATTTTTGGAAAGTCTATGTAGACCATCTATACTCTTGAGGATATGTCATGGACTTGTTTTCTTGATTTTAATGGTTCATTAAAAAGGTACCTTCTACTAGATGAGTTTTAATATAATAAAAAAATAGGTCCTATATCATGATGGCCCCGTTAAAGGTTTTGTAGGGGTGGTCATGCCAATCCCCATCATGTTGGGACGAGGTAGAAGGCAATTCTTTGGTTGAACTTAGCCTCATCTTGGATATTCCTAAGATAGTGAGGTAGATTAAAGATGGATACAGATATATTAGAGACACTTGAAGGAACATGCTGACCGTCTTCATCATTGGTGGAGTTTTAGGTTGGTGATCAGGTGTTTCTCTAGGTAATAGTTCATTTAGGACACTATTTCTTTGTAAATTAGTCAATGTTTACACTGTATTATGTTGGTACATTTAGTATTGTGAATCCTCTTGGGAAGGTTTACTACTAGTTGTAGATTCTACCACAACTTTCCATGATTCATTATGTCTTCCATATGTCCCAACTGAACATATAACATCAAAAAACCTCTGACATATTGGAGTAGGAATATCTGGTGTTCGATCTTAATTCCACTGTGGTGGAGAACCCTATTCCTATTGTGGATGCTAACAAAGGTGTTTCATAAGAAGGTGACTGTTTTGGTCCGTTTTCTCTAGCAGTGTAGTGGTGATATCTGGGAGACACGAGAGTCGAAAGGTTGGTCGAGGGATTAGTGGCCTCGCTTATTTTCTTCTAGTGATTCATGTGGGATTTGTAAGGACATAAATTGACATGGTGGTGAGTTTTAGACACTCATTATGTAACCAATTCATCTAATTTAGAGTTTTTTTATCCTTAGGTGGATTCTTGGAGTTCCAGACTCATGGGGGTCAAAAATGGGAGTTTTTCTGGATATAGAAAATAGACCGTAGTTTGTCTATACTATGTGGAATCCATGTGAAGTGTGTTGTAGTTTTTGAAAATTCAGTTTTATAAGGTTTGAGCATGGTTTTTCAAACATTACAAAACCCTAGAGAAAACCAGGAAACATCTTTTTGGACAAAAGTGTCACCCACATGGTTCGTGCATGGTTTTCATGGTGTTGTGTGCAAACCCAGCAACCCTGTCCATCTCATTAAAAATGGTGAAATTTTCAAATTTCACAACTCAGGTTATTAATTGTGTTTTGGAATATTTTTTTCCCCTTTAAAAAGTGATTTTCACATCCCTTGGTTCTGAATTTCTCCCCCTCCTTCCTTAGTGTAATTCTTCTTGATTCCTTGTTGTTTGTATTGAGTTATATTGTTTTCTTATTTATTTTCTCTTCTTTTCCAATAATAAAGTAATATTCTTTATTTTTTGTGGTATTCTGTAGCCATAGAATGTGGTTTTGGCTAAACCTAGAGGTTTTGGGGGTTTTGGTTTGATTTCGTATACATTTGGTGCATGATTAATGTTTTACCTCATCATAGTGGTTGTATTTTAGAGGTGATGAGATTGGGTCCTAATCCGAGGATGATGTCTCTATTTAATGGAATTGACCATGGAATAACATTAAATTATGAACATATTCATGTTTTTGATTATATTTCCTTTTAAATAATTTATTCTTGATGTATATTCCATGTTTATGTGTTTAATTGTTAGGGTATTTTTTGTGATTAAAGTTGGATTTTTAAAAATAAATCATATTTCATTCCCAAAAGGAGTTTGATGAAATTAATCAATGAGTTGTTTTGATTTTAAATGTATTTATAAAGTGTTTTTATAAATGGATTTACATTGGGAATGGGTTTTTGAAAAAATTAACAAGTTTTATTATGAAATGGGATGTATTATATCTTTCCTTATATGTTATTTTTTTATGAATGTGTTGGAATGGAGTAAAAAGGGGGTTAACTAATGTGAGAGGGAGAGGTTTTTTGGTGGACCATTAGCGAGAGTCCATTTGTTTTCTAGGTACTGAGTTTTCCTTTTGGGAGAAAGCCCATGCGAGCTTCCATATTTGTTGTTGAGAGATAATGTGAGCTCATGGATTTGAAACTAAATAATACCAAGAGAACACCCATTTCATAGATATAAATTTTATTTATTGACTCAGAATAGAACTAATGGTCAGATCCCCTAGTTTAAAATTACTCATTTTTATTGGTTTACATTCATCATCAAATTTATTAGTGTCACTTTGATATAATGAGATGTGTTATGCCCAAAATTCATTTACATTTATGTGGTTATATTATATTGGTTTTATGGTGACATTATTTATTCCATCATGGTTATTTTTATTATGATTTCCTTTTTTTCTTGTTCATTGATTTGATATATGTTTTAAAAGTGTTTTGGAAAATCATTTTTTGGTTCAAAATGGAAAAATAAATAGATTATGAATGTTCTCATGGAAATTAAATATTATCCATGTGTTTTAGTTTTGATTTTTTTTTTCACACAAAATTATTGGTTTGAATGGGTAAAATCATTAAATAGACTCACAGTGGTATCCTAATAGGTTATATGCCTCACACTCTACTTGGTCCCTTTTGGGCATTTTCAGATTTGATTATGTATGACATAGTTAAAGGCTAGGGCACCATGTACCAGGGTGTCTCTTCTTGATTTCTATTGTGTTGTGTTTTTTAGAAGTGACGTGTCCTATCATGTATGGAATCTTGTGGAGTTATTTTTAGTATTTTTTCATCTATTGGGTTATACATGGGACTTGTATGTAATTTAACCATTTTAATTTGATATTTGGTTATTTATTTCGAGATACCAAATATATGTCTTTTCATTTCATGTTTATAATTGATGTTTTCATTATTCATGGTATATACATATTTTTTTATATGGAATCTAAAAATATTAGTGTGCAAATCCTATTTTTTGGATATATTATTCCCTTTAATTAGTGAAAAAATCATTCCCAAAAGATCATTGGGGTTTCCTAGTGCTTTTCTCCATCCCATGGAGATTGGGAACATGCATCAGTGGGATGTGGATTACTGACATAGATGGTGGGTTATGTCAACCTTGGATGGTTTATTATGTGCTTTTTAATTATTTATATGGGTCCTTCCGTGAAAAATGTGTCTCAAGTGAGAATTTATTATAATGATGGGAAGTGGGTGATGATTATTTTCTATTGTAATTTATTGGTTTTCACATATAATATTCATTTTATATTAAAATTAATAAGTAGTGTAATTCCCTTATGCATGAAGAGATAGTCTAAATCAAGGTAAAAAATTGTGGTTGTTCTCTAATTTATGTGTCATAGTTTAATGTTTTATATATGAATGTAAAAATGATAATTTTTTAATTCTTACCATGGTGTGTAGGTGAGGAATATGTTGTGTGGTTATTAAGTTGAATTAACTACCTACTTATGGTATAGTTAGTCGAAGGGTAATGAACCTTTAGTGATCAGTTTTCTACTAGACACAGTCTCCTATGTGTGGTTTTCAGTGGTCTATTGTTTGAAGATCCAATGATTTTATCAGAATCATAAAAAAATAGTTTTTTATGGCGATTTAAATTCTCTCAAGAAGTGGTATCATAGTGGTATATTTCATGCATGAGCTCAATATCACTAGTATCAAATAAATAATATTATCATATGATAGAATGATCATTATTAATAAATTTGGGAGCATGAATTTTGGATTTTGGGGATTGTAGATTGAAGACTATCTGATTGAAAGTTACTTGGAGGTTTCCTTATCAAGAGTGAATCCAATAATGAAAGAAAAAATATATATGAGTGAGGTTGACTATAAAGGATCCAAATCTTAAAAAAAATTCTCCTGTAAGGAATTTTTCTTTCAATATCTGATATCGGAAGAACACTTCGAATGTTATAAAGGAATTGGTGGATATGCTGAAAAATAAATGACAATTAACAAAGTATTGATGTTGTGAAAATTTTCAAGATTATGTTAGACGAATGTATGACCAATGGAAGATCATGTTAATTATTCCAATATGATTCATAGACTGCTCTAATTGGTAAAGGTAAATTTTTTTATGATTTATGGGATTAGATAGTGTAATATTCACTTCCAAATAGCTAGGATATAGTGTTTACTATAGTTAGTATAACCTGTTGATAAAATATACTTAATGATTGATGATATTAGGAAGATGATACCGAATGAGGAACTTCATTTAAGGGATGTTCAAATTCCAACTAGTAGTTCCCTTAATACCAATAGATGAAGATTCAGATCTCAAAAGAAACAACTCTTACAGAAGAGTCCATCTATAGATAAGTATCAAGAATGGAATTGTGAGGATAGCCAAGGAAACATGGATATTCGTAGTAAATCATTGTTGAAATTTTGGATGAAATTAAAATATAATGAAATATTGTAAAAGTCTCAATGAGAACACCAAAAAAACATCATTGTTCAATATTTTTTTATTGCAATAATAATAAAGATAAAAGGAAAAACATTATAAGAACTAATAATCCCGAAAAATCCAAGGTGATTGACTCTGGAACATATTATCATTCAAATAGAGACCAATGATTCATAGGTAATTATGCATCTAGAATGTTTGTGAAAGTCCATATAGTTTATCGAGAAACCCTATAATATATTGGATAATGAGAGGTGAACGTATAAATGAATAATAGAGGATTTATGAAGCTAACATAAGTATTATACTTTCCTAATCTATCTAAGAGTCATATAACCATTGAAAAATTTGATGACGAAGGTTTGGAAACATCCTTTGAAAACGGGAATTGGAATGTTACTCAGGGCTCCATGATTATTTTAAAATAAGTAATGGATGATACCATTTATGTTATAAAAAATTCAAAAAGAAAATATATAATGGTTGGAAGTTAAACATATGAGGATATAGATATATGAAATTTTAGGTTGGGTCAAATTAATTATAAGAACAGAAATGTTCCTTATTCTAAGGTAGTATTTAAGCATGATAACATAGAAAAAAAATGTGTGAAATTTATATGTTGGGAAAGAAATTAAGAGTTACTTTCAACATAGATATTCAAAATCTTAGGGACTGTATGATGGAGACTATACACATAGATATTTGGGTACCTAAAATTTTTTAGTTCTTAGATATTTGGGCCACATAGACCATGGAGTAGTCCAGTTCACACAGAGAAGACCCCATAAGAGGATCAGAGAAACATGAGTAGCATCCCCCAGATGCAGAGCTAACCATATTAGAAGAATTATAGGGTATGACACCCGCCATCGGGGCCAGGTCCCATGCAGATTTCTACGGGGCAATGCTAGCCGACTAGCAATGCAAGGTGGGGAGCTAGGTGATCAATGACACAAAATCTAGGGAGGGGAAATTCTAGTTGGTTGGGCATATGGGTCATGTAATGGGAATGGTATGCCTCTGGGCCTTCGTTTAATGTATTGAAGGTCATTCGGGCCTTGTGATTTGGGTCTACACGTCATGTACAAGTTCCCCTTCAACCCTTAAAAGGGGGATTATCCATAATAAAATAAAAACAAACATGCCTATATTTACTTATTGAATCTTAATTATTATTTATTTCATTTTTTTATTTATTTGAATGTATTGACAAAAAGGGAGTGTGGTCAAAATAAAATGGTCATTGGAATGGAAAATAATGGTATGTAAACTAGAAATGACATTTATAATTTTTGTATTAAACAAGAAATAAGTAATGAGAATATAGTGACATTAGCACTAAAACTGAATATAGTGGGTGAAAAGATGAACAAGACTCTAATAGAGAATACTATGAGTATGAGGGTACAATAAAAAATGCCTTCAGTTATTTGGGTGGAGGAACAAAACAAAACATCTTACCTTACCAATATAAGTCCAACATAAGTTTTTGGGTCGGATCATCTAGAGGATATATGGGCTATAGAAATTTAAAAAGTTCATTATCATATAATCTAAAATAGTTTACCATATGTACATGTGAATTATATGGACAGGGAAATGTTTTATTATATTTCAAAAATATGTTTTTCCTTGGGTTTTGTGTTGAAAATTTCATGTATCATTTGTGGGAAGGTGAAAAAAAATCATTTGAAGAAAGGATGACATATTTGATGAAAATGTTCTGTGGAAGGACTACAACATTGTGGATGATGATGTTCGAAGTTGAATAAATGTTAATTTATAATCTTTTCATAGTATTGAAAGATTAATGAAATTGGATAATTCATATTTAGATGTTGGAGACACAAAAGTAATACAAGTAATACCACCAAAATAACATAAATTTTATGAGTAAGTGAAGCTCTAGTAGGGGCACTATATTTATTTTACCCATATGTAACAGCACTGGTTTTTTGGGTATTGATTGAAATTGAAGAGTCAAGTCATTTAGTTTGGATGATTCAATTGAATAGATAAACCCAAATTTGGAGACTTGTTTATAGGTATGAGGATAATATTAATTTTATAATTATAATTGATATTGGAGAACATTGAAATAGAAAGGTTGAAAATTCCATTGGTCAAACTAAAAAAGTGAGTTAGTCACGAATGATGATATTGATTCATTAACATTCAATGAAAAAATGAAGATGGATGGAATACCATATGGAAAAAGGGAACTTGATAATGAGTGGTTTTACCAAAACAGTGAATAAGATTATGGAATGAATAGATATAAAAAACAACTAGTAGTGAAGGGGTTTTAATAAAAGTAATGAGTAGATTTATTAGAAAATTCGAATCAATTGTTAAACATTCTACCACTAGAAAAATTATGGAATATTTTAATTTAAATATAGGTATCTAGAGTATATTGATGTAAAGATTACTTTCATTCATGGTGAGTTGGATGAGGAGAACTACATGTGACAAATGTTTTTTATTTCGATAGTAGTAAAAAAATTGGGTTTTTATATTGAAGAAAAGCCCATGTGGAATAAAAAATGACTCAAAATAGTGGAATAAAAAATTGGATTCATTCACTTTACATGAAGGGATCACTAGGCTCAATGATGATAATTAAATTTGTAGCATAAAATGTAATTATGACATATTCATCATATTTCATTTCTCTATGGTAGAAATACTAGTTATTGAATCTGATGATTGGAAAATCAAAAACATGATGTATGAATTTGGTGGATAATTTGAGAGGAAAGATATTTAACAAGTGAGAAAGATTCTGGGATGACGATATATATAGATAAGAAATTTAGGACATTGGTTCTATCGTAAAACTATTATATCCAGAAGATCATGGAATGGTTTTGGATGTTTTGAAGTAATCCATCTTAAACCCCAATTTCATATCACTTCATGTTGTACATGTTACAGTATCCAATATTGAATGTGGATGAAAAATGTATAGATAAAGATCCATATGAATCATTGGTTAGAATTTTGTTTTATACAATTGATTTTAATCGGTTATACATTTCCCATGTAGTGAGCGTAACATGTTGGTATATAGAGAATATAGGGAATGTACATTGGGAGGATATGAATTGTATTCAATGTTATTTGAAAGGATTGTAATATGTACTACTATAAAATAGAATAGAAGAACCATCCCTAGTATTGATGGAATCTAAATCTGTGGGTTAAATAGATATACAAGGAAAATTAAAGCCAATTTTGTTTACATTTAGAGGAACAACTATCAGCTGGTCATCAAATATGAAAAAGCTTGTTACTCTATGTTTGGTGGAAGTAGAGAATAATGATGAAAAAGAAGATGGGAAGAAAATGATATGGGTTAAGTAGTTGACAAATGAGCTTGGAAGGGTTCAATATCATGTAGTCCTTACTATGATAGTCAATGTGATATTTAGTTGGATAAACATCATGTGTTTAATAATTAGATGATCTATATCAAATGAATGTATCATTTCATCAAAAAATTTCAATAGGAAAGTGAGATAGAGTAAAGAAAGGTAGTAGGAGTCCAAAATCTGGTATACATATTAACAAAGGTGGTAGTTTAGAAACCATTGAGGTGTTATTGAGCCTTATTGGGACATGGTTGAAGGAAAGGAAATAAAATAGAATGCTACAAATTTATATATGTTAGAGGGTTAATGTGGGTTTTCCCATAAAAAGTCATCAATAGAGATATTTAGGGGATGAAATACCTTGTTCATATCACCTAATGATTAGAGAACTAGATGTTTGAAGATCATATTACTATTTACCAGAATTACGATCAGTGGAAGGCGACTTGACTCAATGCGAAGACGATCATAATTAATCTCTTCCATCGAAAAAAAATTCTCAATTGATTGTAGGTCCTTTATAAGTTCACATATATCAATGGTTATACAGTGGATCCTTGGGAGGTTCAAATTTTTAGGAAATCCAATCTGTTACCATATTTATTGCCTAGATCATGTGGTCATATACATAGATTTGGGTTTTTTTGGGGAGAAGGTTGAACTTGTTTTACTGGTTGCGATTACTATTGAAGTATATGGGAAATTCTGTGAAAAGTGTTATTCAAATGAGCATGCATTGGAAATTGGAGAAGTTACTAAATATTACTTTCCTTTATAATATCTTTTTTTAACCTATAATATTTCATTTATAATAAAATTAAGTATTAGTGTGATTCCCCTATGCATGTAGGATAATGTACAATGCATGTTAAAAGGCCTATTCATTGTATGATTTCTATATTTACATTGTATTTTTTATTGTTAAATGAATTTATGGAAATATTTCAATTTTTACCAAGGTGTGAGGGAGGGGAAAAATTTGTGGGGTGAGTAGATTTAATTGACCAAATACATTTCATAAAATTAGTTGTGGGAGAAAAATTCTAAAGATCAGTGTTCCAAAACATAATGTCTCCTGCATGTGATATTTGAGTGAACTAAAGAATGGAGATTTAATGTTTTTATTATAATCATGGAGATCATTCTTTCATGTTTTATATTCCCCCCATAAATAGGCCCCATTTTAATGCAGAACAACATAGTTTTATTTGATCCACTATATAACCCATTTGAATTTTTTTGGTATGAGTGGAAAGGTCTCCATGTTGTATTCTAAGATGGTGCTGAACTGGATTCTCGATTAGTAATAGTTGACCTAATCCCACTAATTATCATTATATTATCCACGAGTTATAAATTTCAATACATGATTTACCATATCCAGATTCCCTTATTCATGTGAATATTAAATATTTATATATTTTTATTATCATAGGAATTCATGAAACTATTGATGATGATCCCAGTTGCAAGAGAATTAACTGATTGAAATCTTTGTCAAGGATTTATGAAATTTACCTATATCCATTAGAATACCAGTCCACGTAAATATAAACTTATTTGAAATGTAATAACTATTGTGACCATAAAAAAAGATGAAAACTTAGTTAATGATGCATGATTTTAAGCTACGTGAAACAAGGTACACGCAATAGGAATTTTAACTATTAAAATTTGTCTATTCCATTCAGTCTCAAATAAAAATTCCCCCATATAAGTGATCAATTTGAATGATATTTTCCTTTAATTTGATATTTAATTGTTGTCGCTATACATCCCAAACCATATTTCATGGTTCACCTAAAATATTATAGAAAATTTCACCTTTATGATAACTATGTGTTATATGGTTAATAATATTATAGGATATATAATGCAATCAATGTTACCGAACATTTAACCAAAAAAATATTAATTACATTCAAATCCCCTCTCAGTTTATAATCAATTAATTAACGATTGGGTTTAGCACATTATACTCTATGTTGGGAATTTATATTTTCTAATGGAACTGTATTTAGATCGATTCCCATTACCATGGGATATGCAGTGACACAAGGATTTCATATCCATGGCCCAACCACAAATTTCCATAAATCTTTATTTTCTTCTATATATGATAAAATTCTATGAATAGGGCCTGGAGGTTACATACTAATTTTTGTTCATAATTTATATTATGTTATTTATAGAACTATTTTTAGATATGAAGTTTCATTTTTTTCCAAGATGTATGCCCTTATTCTTCATCCAGTGGTGTTCTATGCTACGCAATCATAAAAATAATATACCTAATTCAAGGTCTAAATTGTTGTACCACAATATAAAAATTAAAATAAGGAAAAATTCTTGTCATGTCGAAAACCTATAATGTTTTTCCTAAGAAAAATTTAATTCTCAACTCAATAATCCAAATTATATCATGTATTAGGAAAATTTTAGTTTATTAAATAAAAAATACACAAAAATTTTATAGACTGGTGCATTTCTGAATAAAAATACATTTTATATTCAAATGAATCACTAGTCTTAGAAAAAAGTTATATCAAGTCCTTTTCCTCTTTCATGTAGGTGTGATTTGTTCCATAGTTATATTAAAATTTATGAAAATACCACCTATTCACCTTTATTGGACCACCAATTTATGTGACTTCATACTCATGTAATTTCATATAATATTATGTATCCATAAGAACTTGTATAATACACGGTGAAATAACCTATAGGGACCATGAACCATTTTTAAATATAATTTTATCTATGAAACGAATACATTTTTTTGATATTAAAATAATCACCAACTTAATTTATGATGTAGATAAACTCATCTTGTAAACCCCTATCCATGAGTGAATACTCTTGGTCCCCATATTCAAAGACTATGTAATATTGATTGAATAAACTGAATGGCTGTTAAATGGAATTGATGGTGAATAACCATGTTTCATTTGATCTGATATGTAATACCAATGGGATTTATTTTTCTTGGAATAAATGTCAAATTTTGTCTCCATATCTATTACTTAACTATGTTATGCTGTTTTTTTCCATTACTAATGAGAGACCTACTCCTGCTAGTCTTAATTTTAAATTAACTCTAATATTCATATGTTATGATTTATCCTCTCCATTAATCAGCTAATCAGGTGGATTCAAATAAACTTGATGTCAAAAAAATTTCCCCATACCAACTCTCAATGAATTATTACGAATCCCCTTTCATATTCCTTTTCATTTTTTGGGTGCATCACCTATGAAGACACAAATGTCGTGAGTGTGGATACATCACATTGAAATCCAAAAATATTAGGATGATATTATCCACTTGTAAAATTCATTCTATGTGTAAGGTCTTTTATACCTGACCTTAAAATACATTTAATAATTGTCTATGAACTGTGAAATTAAAATACACACTCCCACCAGTGGGATAATCTTCATCAGTGAAATGAGGCCTTAATGAATATTGGGTTTGACACCCCTTTTGGTACTAAGTATGTAACCTCATTTTTTTCAAAGATGTATATCCTTAAACACCAGCTATATTGTTTAGTCATGAAATGACTTAAAATACCAAAAGGAAAATACATAATACTCTATGTAAAAATTACACAAAGTGTGACGTAGTTAAAAGTCAGGAACCAACACATTTGGCATTCAACATGAATAACCAAGGGAGAATTTTAGTATCTAAAAATGTAAATAGGAGAGAAATATGTCTAATATAAAAATAGTCAATCTATGAAAAATATGAGTTCCATCCCTATGATCCCCTTCCCATTCATAACTTAGGAACATGTAAATTATAAAATTAAAATATATTAATCTCATAGGGATAACCATTCTACCCTAAAAATATAATTTGATTTTTAGGGCCATTATCCTTGGAAAAAGATAGATCACCCTTTTTTCCTCATGCACATTGGTATGAATGATTTTTTCATGGGTATATGATCCTTATCACATGAATTTAAACTTCCTAACATAATGGTCATCATCAAATGACCATAAAATACATTACCTAATAGTCCATCCGGTATGAATTTAATTTACTTCAATTGGTATATTATATATGACCTGATTCTATTATCAATGAATTATATCTATGAAAATGTTCCCTATGTAGGGGTCACAAGTCCATGTAGTGTTTAACAAAAAAAACATGCACTGGGACAAAACCATTAAAATTCCTCAATAAATGTTGTACTCAAAGCTTATAATCCTTGGTTTGGTTATTTGTTCTAGGGAAACAAAAATCCTTGAGTTGATTATTACTCTTGGAGACACCAAAATACATGATTCAATTACTCCTCTTGGTTAGACATGGTCACTAAGTCAATACTCTTCTCTTGGGGATCCTCTTATCATTAATGATTCAGCTCCCAAATCTCAAAATATGTTCATGTAACCATGTAATAGTGTCTATGTTGAAGTAGAATTTGATTTTTTTAATAATCATGAATCCAATTAAATGGTTGGTGGGAGGATCTTCTGGCACTTCAAAATTTTCTCCATAAATTTTTCCATGGTAACCATAATGTTTTACCCTATTAGATGACATAACTCAAGTGAAAATAGAAAAATATGTTTTTACATAAAGAATATACAAATAGGATATCCATGACTGCATGATTTTTCACCCATTAAGGGATATATATAACACAAAAATATTCCCTATTTCATGTATGTTCTATTAAATACCTCCCATTTCCAGTGGGCCCTTTATTTCTTCAGTTTCTTACAAAAATGGGTGTTGAGATCCTAAAACCCATTTTTAATTGTCTATTGGTTACTTTTTTCCCAAAAAAACCCCTTATTATATGAAAACACTATAAATAAGGTAATATTGTGTTTTATAGACATAAATTTAACTAGACATGGATCCTAAAAAGATATATTTATCAAAATTTATAGCTTTTCAATGTTGGAATGAGTTTTTCCAAATTCCAATTTCATGCCAATGTGAACCCCATAAGAATTCCCTGCCTCACAAACACCCTTGTCTCATTCACATCCCATTCATACACTAAATTCTATATTCTATATCCTTCTTACACATGTTTCCTGATACTATTATACACACACTATTCTCTCTTTTGAGGGTACCATTAGCATACATGTGTCATGCAAATTGGACCCCTTCATGAAGTACCCTGAACGGGTCTATACTGGTTTATAAATAAACCCCTTCAACTCTAATTTTAATGATAAATACATATCCATGAGAAGAATCATTGAATGATATCTATCTGAGTGATCCTTAACTTTCCACTTGGGGTGACTCCTACGTCTAAATCTAAAAAAATAAATTACAATGATAACAAACACTAAGGCATGACAGACCCTAGAATCCAAACAGTGACTATACTAGGGCTTTGTGAACCCAATACACTTAAGGGTTCTATACAAAAGCTATATGAATTCTATAAATCTTTGACAAAAATAGGAGTGTCATGTTTCATTATTATTTTACTATACTAGGGTGATCCTTCACATATGACCCTATATTTGGGTGATCCTTCATCTAATACCATATATTACGGAATTACTTTCCCCAATCCCTGAAATCAGTTTAATACTTTTCCCAAGACCCAAAATGTGGGTGATGCCTCTCCCAAGCCCAGAAACTAGGATGATTCTTCCCCCAAAACCCTATATTGGGGATAACCATAACCTCATTCCAAATATTATGGAAAAACTACACTGATACCCCTACACTATGAATATCCTTCGACCAATACCCTTCGTTAGGGTGAATTTTCCCACGACATTATACTTGGGTAACCCTTTATCCTACCATAAATACTTGGGTGACCTTTTTCTATTAGCCTTACAATTAGGTAGATAATTTTCTATAGCCTCTCTAATAGGGTGAACCCTTTTTCTAGGTCTTCATACATGGGGAACACTTCACCCTATTTCTATAACCAATGAACTAGTCACCCGGTTATCCTATGTGGGTGCTAATTTATCCAGGACCCTACGTGGGTACCAAAAATTTTCACATAATCCTTTATTTGAGATTATTTTATTGGTTTCCACATACATATTGAGTCGAGATACTCTTCTAAAATTATAAAATTAATTCACATGGATAAATTACTAGAGTGGACCCACCTAGGCCTTATACTTGGTGAATCCCCCGTCATACCATATCTTATCTATTGACAAAAAAAGTATCATCCATAAGCTAATCTCATGCATAATACCCACCACTATCTTTCCACCTTTATAATTAATAAGAGTCCCTTACAGGTGACCTACTATGAGTAATACCCTGTCATATTTTATATTGTGTAGTTACCAATACACATGAAAAACTATAAAAGGTTTTACTATGAATAAGACATTCTTAGCCTCCTATATTTAACAATTTCAGGAAACATGAAACAAACAAGTCCACCTACTTGGTGTAAGGATAATCCATATATTCTTTTTCCTAATTACCAACATACTTGAAGAACAAAAAAAGGTATATCATGCATAATTCTGACTCACTATCCTTTTGTCTCCCTTTTTATAACCACTTTTATAGAAAAATCCCCAATCATATCCTCTTATTTATAGTTACCAATAGAAAAAATTAACTATGAAAGTGATACCTATGCATAAAAACCACTAAAACAATTTTTCTATCACTTTCAAGACACTGAAGTCCATACCACCTGATGATAAACTATGTGTACCAGTCTTGTCACATGAACATAAATTTATCAACCCAAATAAACATTATATTTCATTCATGTTAACTAAGATATGTAGGATGATTCACTATGGTTTAATCCCAACACCCAAATGGTCCTGGATAAACAAACTTAAAAGGAATTTCACATGGGTAAGGATGTTATAAATTAAAAGGAACCACATCTATCATTTTCATAAAAAATTGAAAGGTATAATGTGTCCCATTAATTAGTATATAATTATGTGGGTTCAGATTCCATTCATAGGTAAGCATAAGAATACCATTTAATTATCCCAATCATAATTACATAACACTGACTACCTCTGTGAATATTGATAAATTTTAGAGTTCATAGCTACAGATTTATAAACAATATCATATTTAATTAATATAAGGATTATGGAGACACTATTATATATATATAATCACATTGAATAGTGGGTTTAAATGTTAATTTGATTGGGGGTATCCAATCATGCACTGGTATTTGGGGAGGAATCTTGTATATATCTTTAAGATATAAGATAATCTTGTAGTTTTAAATAATTCCTCGTAATTATGTAAGGTTCTTTTTCATCTATTCCTATTGACAAATGTTCATCAGAAGTGTCACTATTAAATCCCCAATTATGACTTATCTTTGGGAATTAGGTTTTTGTGGGATCAAAATGAAATGTAGGTTTGTGTTGGATCAAAATGAATGTAGGTGGATAGTGAAATGAAAAAAATTACTGACTTAAATTCCTCACCCCTTTAATTTAAAAAATATATGAGAGTCCTTAGTGTGTTAGGTGTTTTGTTTCCATTACAAAAATCAAATGTGAAGGATAAAATTCTAAGGAACATGTTTTTTACATGACATTTGAGCATGGATTTTATGTGTTATAACCTATGGTCTAATGTTATCATATATATGATTACTAATAATGTGAATGATATTTGATATTTGAAACAAGTGTATTGGGATAATCGTCAAATGGGATGAAAAACACGATATTAAGAAAAACCTATGATATTGATATATCTGGATTCAATAAAAATGATGTTTGATGAGTTATTAACCATGGTATAGAACATTATAGAAGCATGATTCCATATGTTTTTTTATATTTATACTGAAAAATTGTTGTTCATGTGATATATTGATTAGCTATGTTTGGGCGAAAAAGATTTTATAGTTATTCAAAAAAAAAATTAAATATTTAGATATGCACATGGAACTATTTATTTTAATTATAGTTCTCCAGGTTGGGTGATTTCACCAACATCTTATCCAGAAGTCATCACATGGAGTTATGAATTTCCTCCATCCTATTGTTTGGGTTCTCATTAATTTTTTTATTAAAATTCTAGTGATAGTGAATGGGGTTTGATATGAGTATGCTATGACTTCTATATTTATAGTGTCACTACAATTTCATACATAAATATTACATAATATTTAAAATAAACAATATAATTGTGATATATATTATGTTGTCATTGCGGTGAGTTTTTCTTCTTCTTATCGGACGAGTGGTTCGAAAGAGAGATAGGTGTGCTGGTACCTATCATCTGATCCTCCTTCTGTATTCTAGTTTTGTTGGGAGGGGTGCTTTTCCATGTTGTGTTTCCAGCATGATATTACTTCTTGGTAGGGGGTGACACTTCACCCCTGAAAGACACCTCTATTGAACTTTTCTTTCAAGGGGGGGAGGATAATTTCAATAATACTTATTGTATTATTGGTTTTCATTCAAGAATTAAATTATCATGCCTTTACTTAGGGACTTATTTCATCATGGAAATTGTTCCATTTTTTACGGGTCCCTTTTCTTGTAGTTTCAAAAGGGGTATCTTTATTTTTAATTCTAAATTCATGGGAGATCAACACTAAACCATTTAAAAAACGTACGAGTGATACAAATTAATGATCCAAAGGTTTAATGTCTTGATAAAATTAGGCTCATTCATAACTTCCACACAATAAAATTAATATTTATTTAAAATATTATAATTCTACCCTCTAAATATCATTTTCTCCTTATTACATCTATTCACCTGAGGATTATATCAAAGAAATGGGTAATTTGAAATTCCAGTAAGAGGATAAATAAGAGACATGAATCAATATTTCATGGGTGAGAATAATTATCATAATCATATTGACCAAATTAGTTGATCAACATAAATATAATTAGGGAACCATGTGATAAAGGTATGGAATTTGGAAATGCATTAAAATTAAACACCACATCATAGTGGTAAAATACCAACCATAGTTTCAAACAAAAATATATGTGTATTCATGAATAATATATTTTTTTAATCATAACATCATCATGTGATTAAATCTAGCATCACATTAATGAATAATACACATTATTTTATGTGATACATGAAATTACCCAATTAATTTTAGGGATATATAATTTCATGCCCACCCATCACATTATAAAATTTACATAATCATACATTCCACATAGAACATATTACAATATTAATCATAAATTATCCCATGGAATGGAATGGGATTCATAAGGATTTCAAGAATAATTATTTCATGAATAAACATGGGATTCCCAAATGAAAAATTGTAAGAAAATAATTTGTATAAGAATCATTATTAGTGAACGAAGAAGAAACTATGCATGAGGAGTGATGATGAATATTTGAAAGAGGATTTATTTTTGAAAAAAATTGTATTTTTTATAAAATCAAGTTGGAATTAGGTATAACCATGAAAATAAAAGGGGAGAAAATTATAAAATGATGATTAAATAATATTAGTGGAATATTCAAACCAGAGAAGTCATGATAGAGAGATTACCAAAAGAAAATGATTTGGGTTTGATAATTCCCTTTCCTAAATTCCCTCTTTATTTCTCTGCTTTTGTGCCTCATCAATAATAAACATAGAATTATTAAAACATAGATCTAGATTTGAATTATAGTAATTGATAAAAGTATATATAAATTATAATCATTGGATTATA
This sequence comes from Viscum album, assembly GCA_963277665.1. Lineage (NCBI taxonomy): Eukaryota > Viridiplantae > Streptophyta > Magnoliopsida > Santalales > Viscaceae > Viscum > Viscum album. The sequence goes on along the minus strand of OY728126.1, from coordinate 2,004,745,745 downwards.
TGTCATAATTTCCATTGATGAAATTGACGTGTTTTGATATCATGTATTTCAAAGAAATTTCTTGTTTCTTTTTGGATTTCTCTTATTTCATTTGAAGTCATTTACATTATTTATGTATTACTCTAAGACCTTTTGGTCATGTAATGTCACGAAGCCTATGATACATGTTTGGGTTCTCCTTTATCCATTAAAGGGAGGATTATAAAACATGAATAAAAAAATTAGGCCTTCAGGACATTTGGAAAAAACTATCTATCCCTAAAGGTAGTTATAATAATTTTCTTGGTAATCTCTCGGTAGGTGGTTAACCGACCTTTAACGGGTAATTTTTGAAAGAGATAGAAATGTAATTATGAAATTTAATTTTTCCATAAATATGATAATCACAGTAGATTAAAATCATTAATATAATTTTAAAGTTCAGAATAATTAATCTTATAGTATGTTGTATAGAAATAAAATTAGAAAATATAATGAGAATAGAAAATGTGTGAAGTGTTAATAGAGACTAACTCTCTCCTCGGTGTAGCTTCTCTTGTAAGACACTATAATCCCCTTGGTGATTGGAGATAGATTTCATCAAAATAAATCCAAGTATTATATGGGTATTAAAAGATTTTTCTTGGGAATATATTAGTATTTATAATGGGTGGTATGATTGTTTCTCCAAGGAAATGGAGAAGGGTTATTTTTACTTGGGGTGTGGGGGTTTTTTTGAATAAAATAATAATAATAAAATATATAAAAGATAAAAATTGTAATAGTGAATGTTTTATATTATAAATCATATATAAATATAAGATAATAGTTTTAATATTATAAATCCCTATTATAATTCCAATTCATTTTTTATTAAATAAGGAAGGTGGAAAAAGGGAAATTGTTAGTCTAAGGAATCACTTTGGAATTTAGGTTTAGAAATGTGAATTTTAGGTATGGGAATTAATTTTATTGTATTTTAATGAATCATTTATGAAATAAAATATATCATGGATGAAAATCAGGTTTGATAAAGGATTATTTCATTAATACATCATGAAAGATCTAATTTAAGATATATTATTTATGTGAAAAACTATTTTTTCAGTATTCACCTGAAAATTGAAGCATATAATAAAATTACCAAAAAATAACCCTAATTCAATTTCAATGTTCTAATTTAAAATATGTTATTAATTTTATTGACATTAATTTATACCATAGGTAATTTTATTTTTTCATATAAAAAGTTATGATTTTTATGAAATACATCAAAATACAATTTATTATAAATATGTGTATATTTTCTTTGAGTTTATATTCCTGAAATTTTTTTTTTAGTGTTATAATATTCATATTTAATTAATTTTTTTGATAATTATTATTTATATATAAATTAATTGTATTTATGTAAAATTTAAATTCCACTGGCCAGATTACTATTCCCAACAATCTTGTTACAATTCATAATTACCAAGTTTCTATTACAATGGTCACTTTACTTTCATATAATCACATTACCTCCTAAAAATGACTCTAAATTAATTCATTCATTATTAAAATCAATTAGTCTCAAGGATCTATATTTTCATCTTCTATAATGTTGTGCGGTTTATAAATATTTTTTTATTCTGTATAGTTTTGGATGTGGGGTCAATGATTCTAGTATATTGGGGCGATCCATATTTTCCCATTTCAGCTTTTATATTTTACATTTTTTCCTTTTTTAATTTTTTTAGTTTTAATATTTTTCATTACTCATTAATTTAATAGTTTTAATTAATGTAAAAATATTTTATCATTTTTTAGGTGTATAATTCCATACATTATAGTGTAAACCAATTTATTTCAAGTATAAAATATCATTTTTAAAATACATGTTGTTATATGCTCCCCCCATTATTAATTTCATCAAAAAATGTGAAAAAATATTAGTGATACACCTTATAAGTACGCAACCCATGAACCTATAAAAAATTAACAATTTCATTCTTCCATTAGTTGTTCTACTAGCAGTGCATAGGTGGATACCTCTTGTTCATCTACTCCATGTATGACATGCATTGATCTGAGGATTTAATTTAGGGATTTACGAATGCTTCCATATATCTCATCAAGTCCATCTCTATTATATCCTTCGGTGATATTTTTAACTGGATATTCCTCACAGGTTTCCTTTCCCATTGGTTTGGGAATTCAATATATAAATCCCTCCTTTAGATCAATAGTGACTGGTAGGTGTTGGTGAGTTTTTCATCACCCTTTGCCAATGGTTCATCAAATTTCTTCTGATATGAATGAATGAGAATAATCAGATGGAATTCCAAGCATCATTCTCTCGATAGAAAAACATTCAGAAGTCTCTTTTTATTATTTTTTCCCTCATCACCATGTTTGGTAATGTTTGTACTTATATAGAAGGTTTTTTTAGTTTCGTTTATTCTTGGGATTGTTTTTTGTGTGATAGATGTTCTTATTCTCAGGAGGAATTATTTGTTTGTCCACATCATCTATGAATTGGACCTTATTTAGTCTCGGGATAGGGAGGGATGTTCTTGTAGATGTTAGAGGTCTCTCCACCTCTGGATGTCTCTTGACTCTCATAATGGAAAAGGAACTACTTAGGTAGCACTGTGGATTCATCTCCCTGGGACCCCTCTTCCATTTTGGAATCCTATAGTAATAAAATCTATTCAGAATGTACTTGGTCGATTTTTCTATTATGATTTATCCACCCATAGTATGTAGCATACAATATGGATCCCTATATGTGTGGATATTGATATAGATTATTATCTTCTTCACATAATTCTTATATGTAATGGGATGGAACTTGATTTATGGAAAAATATTCTTTTTCCTCAATCCCTTGAATTTTCTCTCAATATAAACATGAATGAAAATTTGATTCATTCTATAAGAACCATGTTATCCGTGACGTATCTTTTAGTGAGATTCATGATTATGTTCATACGAAACTTCTAAACAACTCCAATATAGTACATGATCATGTGATTACTAAGTTTCTAGATGATGTTTCTTTGGTGTAGGAGGTTTTTCTCAATAGTCAATTAGTGGGAATAGATAATCTAGTTTTGTATTATCTTTACCTAAACTAAATATCAAATAGAATTTCCCCTCCTTGTGATAAATTCTCAAAAGGTTCTATGGATTTTGAGTCTTGTAGACCTTTTATGAACTTAACCCTTAGATCCTAGAATCTTATTCATAAAATGATTTTTTCCTCGATTATTCCTGAAGGTTATGTAGATATGACCATATTATATTCCCCCATCTTTAACCCAATAATTTTTTTCATATTCATTTTTTTTCTTAGGACTTTCCCTTCCATTGGTTCCTTCACTAATGAATTTTTACAGTTTTACCATAATTGGTGAGACTAATTTGGATATTCCTACTTCTACTCTGCTTTTAGTGGTGGGTGGTCACTCTACATCAGTGGATCACATGGTCTCATCTATGGTTCTAGTTATTACTCAGGAACTACCGCTATTGAATTCTGAAGAACTGGTTTCCATGCCAATGGACTATTTGTCTCCCTATCCCCTTAAAGTCTTGGATAGATCTCGTCCTCCCAATGCGATTACACCTACTCAAAATTATTTAAATATGATAGAAGAAAATGAAGTGGATTCTATTTAATAATCCTTGGTTTGGGGTTATTATATGATGGATAAAACTAATATTCCTCCCAAAAGCATTAAAAAGCATTCCAAAACTAAATCATCCATTAATTGATTAGGCCTGCAGCCTAGTAACTCTATTTCATTATCAATAAATCCACTCAATGGAATGATAGGGGTCTTGGATACTTGGCTAGGAAGTAATTTTCATTGATGACTATATTAAAGATTTTTTTTTCATTACTAGGCATCCTAAAAAAATCACAATCTTGAATCCATCAAGTACATATGTCATGGTTTTTATTTTATATATTTTTTCTTGGAGTTCATGATAACAGGCACATTTGGATCTTTTGGAATGATCAAATTATGGTGGATTTAACATATCCTCCTAATAAACATATCTCTATTAATGTAATTAATAGCGGTGGTTATTATTTTATATCTATTGTTTATGCTAGATGTTTCCCACTCCAAATAAAGAATCTATAGGACTCTCAATATTCCTAGAAATTTAGGTAATCCCTATACAGAGTTTTATAATCATAGTGGAAGTAACATAATTTTTAGTAGTCTTGATATATGTATCTAGATTTTGATGTATATATATAACCTCTCCTGACCATCTATACATTGTATTCCTTGGTCATCATCTGGACATTATCCTATCATTCACCATGTATATTCATCTATGAAGTTCAAGAAGGGTTTCTTTGATATTAGTTTTGGGAAGCAGCAGGAAGCCTTAAGAGAGATGGTTCAAGATTATTCTAATTTTCTAGTTCTAGGGATTTCTTAGGATTATTTTCTTAATAATATTAGAATACTTAATGATTTCATACTCCCTAGGATTAAGTTTTTTCCTGAAAAAGATTTTGAATTGGAATGTCTTCAGGAGGATATTAAACATCATTTTCTTCATCTACTACTTCAACGGGATGATAATAACTGCAATTTTTTCTTGTAAGTTTGAATGGTTTTAGGATATATTACTTGATCTTGAGAATTCATATAGAGAGAGATAAAAAGATATTTTACATAAGGTTTGGGAAAATAATATGACTTTATTTCATGAATGAATTTGGGAGAAATGGTTCAATATAAGTCTAAATCTTATTCTCATTGATGATACCATCATTAGTGATGCTAGTATAATGGGTCATTTGGCCATTACCAAATTCCTTGAATATATTTTTGGATAGTGGTATGTTAATTAAGATTCTTTCCATGATTGGGAAAATTATAATACTTTATTTTTCAATGTTCTCACTTCTTCTTTGGTTTTGGAAAATCAATGACGGGTGCTCTCCCAGAAGATGAGTAGATTATTGATTCCATTATGTATCTTAATATATAAATCTACTGTATTCCATAGGTATTTACAATTTTTTTTATTATGATGATGACTCATTATCAAAGAGTATATTGTGTGTGATGTTGAATAGTTTTTAAGGGTGGAACTTTACCCATAGTTTCTTTGGCTACCATTTTCAATCAGTTTCTTAAATTCAATCAACAAAATAATTTTCACAAATTCTTCCCATTATTATGTGTATATTCTCTTATGAAGTGTGGGAAACCATTATCAAGAAATGTTTTCTCTCTATCTTCCTCTCTAGGTGTCAAATGAATTTCATCGTTATATTAAAGGTACAAGAAATCAAATAGTTATTTTTAGTTCCAATAAAATAATTTCTGATCTTGAAAAAAGAGTTATTGGTACCAATGTGATGGTTATGATTGATATGGGAATGTCATATAATCAAGTATATTGGTCTTTCATCATTACATTGATCTAATAATTTGGGTTTTATGAGTGGGTTAGTGACATTTTCTTTAACTTCTTTTCCTCTCCATGGATCACTATTTCTTTAATGGGGAAAAGGTATCATTTCATCAAATCACAAAGGGGATTGAGACAAGGTGACACTAGTTCCCCCTGATTACTCATCATTCCATAGGATATTTTTAGTTGAAAAAAAAATAAGAGTCTTGATAACAGTTTGATTCACCCATTTAAATGGTGGTATGTATTTTCTGGTATTTATCTTATATATTTCATAGATTAAATGTTATTTTACCTCAATGGTAGTGATAATTCCTTTCATAATTTCAAACCCATTCTTTATGTCTACAATAATAAATTCAAACATAATGTCATTGAAAACAAAAGTGTTGTTGTTATGCAAAATAAGTGTTCCTCTATGAGATCATTTCTCATTCAAAATATGATTGGTTTGGCTAAACAATGTTTCCCTGTGTCATGTCTTGGTTCTCCTATATCTAATAGGAGATTCAAAATTTACCAATATGAAATAAATTTGAAATAAATTATGGGAAGGATCCAATGGAAAAGTTAAAATCTATCATTTTGTGGAAGTATTTCATAAGTTAATGGTGTCCTTTATTCCACTCCCATGTATGTTTCATCTGTGTGATGACCTCCCAAAGTACTGATTAGGAACATTTCAAGGATTCTTAATTTTTTTATAAAGGATCCTCTATAAAAGGGTGACATCATTGGGAATGTTGGTCTACAATGGAAATACATTTTCAATATAGGGATTACAATCTCAAAGGTATTGATGATAAAATGTGGTGTATACAGTCTAAATTGTTGTGAGATGTAATTATTTGGGATTCTCTTTGGTTTATCTTTTTCCGGAGGATATATGGAAAGTGTCCTTATTATTAGGTTAATAGTTTCAATGGTTATCCCATATGGAATAATTTAAATGTTGTATCCATAAAATTTGAAGAATTATCTTTGGATAGATGGTATTGGTGACATTTATTTGTAAAAATTAAAATGGGATGGTCCCTCTTGTTATTTACAAGGTATCCAATGTTGAAAATTAGAGTTAGGAAGGCCAGTTCCCATCCCCAATTCACTGAGGATGTGTTGAATGAGGATCAAAAAGTGGTTCTGTGTAGAATATAATTTTTTCGGGGTCCATATATGTGTTTTACTACTTTATATTATATTATGAATTTTTGGTTTATTTTCTTTTTGTGTTATGCTTCATCCATTTACAATTTCATATAGAATGGGTAGTAGATATAGGGTAACAATATTTCTTCTAAATTTAGTTTTCTTTATTGGATAATTCACATTTTTTTATTCCAACAAATGAAAATAATAAATGTATCTATATTCCCCTTCCTTTAAATTTTATGTTATAATTTATCCCTAAATATGATTTTTTATCATATATATTGAAAAATTAACTAGGATGTTCATTTTTGGTTCATGAAGATGAATTTACTGATTTCAGTGGAATCATGTGGTTAATGGATGAATTCCTTCTGGAATGTTATAATTTTCATGAGAGAGACTGTGAAGTCTCTCCTACCATATTTATTATTTTTCTTGATTAACTACGTTGTTATATCAAAAATATTATGGATTCTAGAAGTATTATTCCCTTTTATTCTAATTATTATTCTTGTAGAATTTTTAATCTCATTTTTGTTGATGATACTTTATTTTTTTTGAATGATAGAAAAAGATTAATTAGAGGGGTAAAAGATTTATTTGAGGAATACTATAATTGTAATGGGAAATAAGTAAGAAGAGGCAAGAGTAGTGTGCACATATGAAGGCAGTACATAGATGGTCGTGTCATGGATTGGGAATGAAGCTTGTATATGCATAGAATTTTCTTCCCTATGGAGTACGTAGGGTGGCTGGTTTCTCTAAGGAGACTCCAGATATATAACTTTGATGTGTTTTTCAATAAAACGATGTTAATTATTTTCAACTGAAAAATTATTTTGTATCCTTTGCGGGAAAGTTATCTTAATATATATATTGTTGTATTCTATTCCCCTGCATATATTCACCATGCTACAAGTTTCTAAAGGTAGTTTTTCTTGAATTAAGAAGATAATGAACTCATTTTTATGGGATTCATAATAAGAGGTGAAGCAATACTGGGTGTCCTAGGGGAATATGTATAGGATTTTATGTGAGGGTGGGATCAATGTCAATAGTGTCTTGGGCATGATGAAGAGTATTCATGCTAAATTATTTGGTGAAACTTTTGAGGGGATGTCTCCTTGGTATCAGTTCATGATTTAGAGATATAGTGAAGATATGTGAACACAAAAATGTAGGAATTCAGCCATACGTTCTATGATTTATCCATACTTTGAGAATCAACAAAAACACTCTAGATGGTTTGTGGGGAGATAATATATTAATTTAAGGAACAACAATTGGGTATGGTTGAGAATCGTCTCTCTAGTGTGTCTGATCTAGGAAATCACATTCAAATAAGAAAGTGATCATCTTTGGTTCAATCAAGTTATACTGAATATGGAGAAACACAACCTTTTTGAAATTATAGTGCTCAATTTCGAACAGGATAGATGTTCCTTCCTGAGAACCTCTTTGGGTATATTCTCGGCCAATAATTCCATAAATTTAGTATATGAGTGATTAATTATGATGAATTTTCTGAGGTGATATGGAAAAAAATTCTGGTGAATTATAATTTTTTGTGGTGGGTTAGAAAGAACATGATTCATTCCGAGGATAATATCAAGAACCTGGTGGTGAGCCTGGACTCTCAATTCCATTACTATATGAATCCTTGGAGTGAAACCTATGAGAACATATTTTTAGAGGTGAAGGCAAAAATACAGTTTGCTGGGAATTTGGTAGATTCACTGGATGGATGTCCTGTGAGAATTAAATCCTTTATTTCATCAGTTAGATGTTTTATGGGGCTAAATATGTGAGGCTAGAAAAAAGGAACAATCCATCATTTTCCTAGTGGTTTGTTGGAGAAAATGGATTAAGAGGAATGAAATGAGGCATAGAGGGCCCTAAGGTTCTTATCTAGGACTGATCATCAAAATAAAGAGAACCTTGATTTAATTTGACATTCTATGAAAGAATTTAGAAGATTCCCCTTCTATCAGAACCTATCTTTTAGGTTAATCTTTTCCCAATATTAGTCGTACTTCATTATAGGGATGTTGGGTTCACTGGTATCCACTCAAATTGTGACTCAAGATGAAAACAAATGGGTCTTGTTTAAATAGGGAATAGGTGTGTTCAAGGACACTAAGGGATCCATAATCAGGGATTTTTCATCTTCTTTTGGTAGTGATGAATCCATGTAGTCTAAATCCCATGCATTGATCATTGGATTGTATATATGTATCTAGAAACAAATCCACCTAGCTACCGTGGAAACATATTCAATTTTAATTTTCAACTCCTTGTATGGGATTAGTGCATACCTATGGTCGAATGTGTATATTATTTATGGTTTCAGAGGTTTCATGAATAGATGGAAGGTTAAATGTCACACGTTGTATAAAGGTAACACAATTTCTGATTTATTTTCCTCGAGAGTGAATGTAGATGTTAAAATTTCTTGTTTTTCTAGTATTGGTTTATTTATAGTAGAGGGTGTTAACCATGTATTGGAAGATACCCTTGGTATCAACTAATAAAGGATCTCATGATTTCTCGAACTCCTTTTTCCATGTGTCTTTATACCTGTTTAAAATAATTAGAAATGCAAGATTATTAGCAATCGGGGTGGTGGTAATTTCTCATCGGCACAACATGTTGGAACATCTGGGAAATGAAAAATGTTGTTTGTCATCAGGGTATTTGGCCTATGATTCCATATATCATGCTTCAATTATCATAAAATATTTATTTGTTTTCAATGTAGTGTTAATGTGTCATCATTTATATGGTTCTACATTCCTTTATCTCGTCCTTCTGCTCGACTCAGGTGAGTCTTCACTAGGGGAGGTCTTTTGGTGTTTGGGTGAAATGGAATCCCACTTCTCATGCGATTTAACAAAATTCATAAGGTTCTTATGTGAATGTGGTCATGAATGGTGGTGGTGGTGTTCATGATGATCGAACTTTATTTTTGTTGATTTTTTATCTTACTCTCTAGAGGGTACTTCAGCGGTGGAATAAGAAACTATGATGATTCACAATCTCAATATATGTAAGGGAAAATATATCTATATTTCTATAATCAAATCGATTTCCATCCACTATGAAAAGTTATGTTAAAGGACACTAGGATTTCACTTGGTATTTTATCTGTCACATTCATACTTATATGACCCTTATTCACCCTAATAATATGGTTCTTCATACATGGAATGATGGTAATATGTTGGTGGATCTCCTTTCTTCGAAAGGTAACTAGGATGATAGGATTTTATTTTTTACAATAGTGGTTCTCTTCCTACTGATTTTCTGATAATTGTTTAAGGGGATTCCCTCAGCCTTCATCATTTACAACCCCCAATGAACTTCTTTTTACCATTGTTTTTTTATGTTTTTTTCTCTTTCTTCAATAGATGGTCATAATTTTTAGTCATTAAATCCCCAAAATCTCAACTCATATTATCATTTTATAATAGATGAAGTTACTTTTATTTCATTACTTCCTCTGGTTCCCATGTTAACTCTTCATTCTTATGGTTCCTCCAAAAATCTTTTACAAGTATATATTTTTCAATAGAAATATTCCTCTAAGATCCTATATATTCAATGATTTTTCTTTGTATTAGAGTCTATTCTCATGTTTTACCAACTCTGGATTCAATACATGTGAGGGATCATGTATGTACTTCATGTGGAGTGATACAGGGAACAATTCATGAACATGGTCCATACATGGTTGAGGTGAAAGTTGAGAGGCTCATGTTCTTCTGTGATATAGGATCTCAAAGTGGCGAATATACATTGGGATAAGCTTCCCTTTATTTCAAAACCAAATGACTCTCTTCCATGGAGATATTCAAAGGTAAATTTTATCTCCACCATGGACCTCTATGTCCAATTGATAGTTGTAGGAATAGATATTTTTCTGACTCTGAAAAGATTTTACATGTTTTTGGATGGATTAAACCATCTCAATCATCTCTTGTAAAAGATCATGTCCATGTATATTTGGATTCCACGCTTTTTTCAAACAAGTTAGAGTTCTAGATGGATTCCTATATAGAGCTTCATATGGATCAATTTTCATACTCGATTAGAAGTTATTATTATAAAAGAACTATACCATTGGAAGATACTGATCCCATCCTCCTTTAAATGTTATTCTGTTGGATCTTAGAATTTACTCAAGTTTCTAAATAGTCCTTTCATATTAGCCATCTGTTTGGGGGTTATAGGCAGAGATAAAATAAAATTTAGTACTCAAATCATGTTGAACACTTATCTAGATTTTAAAAGGTGAACCTTGGATCATGATCAAATTTGAACAATAGTGGAACCCTGTATCACCCCGACCCTAGTTTCATAGAGTCAGTGCAATATTACATAACCATGGAATGATAACAAGGGATCAAAATCCCGAAAGACCGATCAGTTTAGTAGACGTGGAAGTACTAGAAACATTCATAAATTTTACATTACATTATAAAATCAAAAATAGCAACAACATTGTCTCCATTGACCACATTCATCCCATAGACTATCCATACATTTCTATAATAATATAATTCTTCGCATCCTTGAAAAAATAAATCATATAAAGGGTTGAGCTCAGATGGCCAGTAATGATAACAATATAGAGAAAACTTTCAAGAATTAGTATAATCATTTAAGTCAATGTATAATACTAAAACACAAGAATTTTAAACTCAAACATCATCATAATATGGCAAAGATAAATCAAATAATTCCTTTTACTTATTCACATGGATAATCTAGTTCTCTAATAATCACATGTAATATCAATATCTATCTTCATAATGTTGCAATGCATAATGCCAGACTTCATAACCACATAGTCAATGCCTTGTAACAAGACTAAAAATAATATTTTGTCACAGCCTTGTGCCAAGAAACTAGTTTGTCTCATGAGACCTACCGATCCGTTGAGGAGCTATTGCGAGCTCCACCCGTCACTTACTATGTCCAATTCATTCATCATATGAAAAGGTTTAAACATAACATAAACATTCATATTAAAACTAGCATATGAAATGTCAATACTCTATCCAAAACCATAAATGTTGTAAAAATAACACCTCCATAGTCAAACATATAACAAAACCTTCAATAAATTATGGATGATTTGTATCATAATATTCAAAATCAAACATGCTTAAAATCCATCAATGGATGTTGATATAGATTAAATCAAAGCTTTTTGTATAGATTTATCTATTTCTATTTTGATATAATTTAAAAGTAATATAATTATAAAATAGAACATTTATTTTGAAATTATTATTATATTATTTTATGGAAAGCTACAACAATGGTATAACGGCAGAAAAGAGCTGCACCTGTCATATAAGTTAAAAAAAGACATTCTTACCTTAATTTTGTCGAGAAGAAAATAAAGTACCTTGTTTGGAAAACAACAAAAAGATTCCATTCCCAACATATTTGGTCAAATAAGGGTATAAATTACTTTAACCCATATCCTAGTAAACATTAAAAACATTTTGAATTACATTTTTAAGAAAACACTGTTGTGTATGATAAGGAGGTCCCAGTAGAAACTTACATATTAACAACCTCAGATAAGTATACAGATTGTAGAATTGACCCTTACCTTGTACTTTTCATTATTTGAGGGTATGAAAAACTATTGTATAATAGTTATATCATTGTTATTATATTACATAATAATCATATACATAAATATGATATCATATATGATATTCGAAAATTGATTTGTTAATAATATTTTAGCAGTATCATCGTTTCGGGTATCAACTGGTTCATTTTCATTTATATGATTGGTTACGTAAGCCATGTTTGTTATGAATAGGATGTATTTGATTCATATCCAGAATGATATTAAGTTCTTAAACATTATTTTTAATCATAAAATGAAAATTATTCTTGAATGATTACGATGGCGAATGAATCTCATCGTGTTCGTGGAGACGGTAATCCGTACGTATGAATGAGCAACAATATCATTATATTGATGGTGAAATAGTATGTAATTGGATGTTATATCATATATAAAGAATCATTAAAATTTTATATTTATTATTTACATAATTTATACTCATTATTATCCCCTTCCAAATAAAGAAGTGTTTGAATAACAAACTACGCCACAATGTGGAGACGGTAAGCAGTACGTACGCACGTATGGTGAATTTTTCATTTATAGGACTGATAAGATAAGGAATATGGTTGTACCATATTTATAATAAAATCATAGTTTGTAGAAGGTACTTTAGTTATTATTTTGGTACGGAAAAAACAAGTAAAGGGGAAATAGAAGATGAAAAGAACTTGAAAGATGGTGGTGAAATTATTACTTCTTCTTCGGGTATTTCCGTTTGAGTTGATCAAAAGGGTGTCATAGGTTGTCTTTATGAACAATGTAATGCCACTAGGTTGATGGAAGGATAGTTTGTAGGATATTTGGGTAGGGTTTGGCCTTGAAAAATTTCTATGGGGTGTGAAATTAAGAGAAGGGGAAGTACCCTTTTATAAGGGATGTTAGGGTCCCATTAAGAAAAGTTTGAAATATAATTTTATAATAAAATCGTTTTTGGTTTATAATGGTTAAAAATTGATTTATTTCGAGGATAAGGTTGGGATGGATTGAAAAGTTTTCAAACAATAGGTTTTAGATAGGTTTAGTTCACCATATTAAACATATAATTTAGATTTAACTCTTAGATAAATAGTTTGACACTTACAATGTCTCTGTATATTTTTATGTTATATGGTTAATAAACATACTATAACAAGAAGAGAGAACCAAAAGTGGTTCAGTATTAATATATATAACCTTATCTACATCCTTTGGATAAACCTTATATTTTTAAGAATATTATATCAATTAATAATTTAGTATTAATTTTGAAAACTCAATTTTGTCAATTTGAAAACTATTTAGTATTTATTTATTTTTTGAAACCAATAAACACATTATCACTTCGAAAAAAATTTATTTAATCAACCCTAACAAGTCATACTGACCTTGAAAATTATTGGAATTTATCAAAAGTCTCAACTTACATTTATTTGGACAATTATTATAAAAATTATTTTAATATTTCTTTATTATGATAATTACTCCATCATCATTGTGTCATAAATAAATTAAATTATATAATGTCTGAAAATTATAAATAAAATTCCATTATGTAGTAAATCATTTTATATTTATAATTAATATTTAAAGTCGAATTTAAATTGTGTGTAACCCTATATTAAAAATGGTTTTGTAATTAAAATTTGAATTTAACTCTATTAACTCTTCTTTAAATAAAAAAATAATAAATTTCCTAATCTAATCCATGTGAACCAAAAAGTATCATACTTTATTCCAATGGTTGTTTTTGTTCTAATTACAGTTATCCAATAGAATTAGGACATGTTTCAGGGTAATTATAATATCATTTTTAACCTTAATTACCCTATTTACTTTTAACCGTGGTAAATAAAATTCAAAAGTTACTATTCACAAAAAATTATTTTAATATTATTATACCAAATTTTACTTACACATGTAATCCATGTCTTTTGGATTTTTGAAATTCAACTCACAGAAGTGGTAAAATTATTTTTTATGAAAATTAGCAAATGCTCCAAGAAGGTGGGTAAAAGACGGTAAAAAGATCAATAAAATTTTATATATCTAAACATATTATAAAATGACTCCAATGAATTACATTGAACATATATAGGTATTATGTATCAATTTTTACATAAATAAATTAAAATATAAAAATTAATTACTTAAATAAAAAGTAGTTTTAATCAATAACGCAATGTTTTTCACTATTCATCAAAAATTGATAGTTTTCATAGAAATACCTAAAATTAAACCTAATCTAATTTCTATATTATGAATTCAAAAATGAAGCACATTCTGAAAAATAAAATTTATAAAATTTAAAAACTTGAGTATTACTATTCATAACGGTTAGTTTGACTGTTCGTGGTGTGTTAAAACTCCATGTTGTGTACAACTCAAGCTACTGCATTATTCAAAGGGAAACGTACTGGGAAATATTTGGTGATACATTCTCCCCTACATAAAATAATTTCATCCTCTAAATTTCTAGAATATTACTATATAAAACGGTTTGGGTGTTTCTTCATCATTAGTTCCTCGGGTTCCCATATTGCCTCTTCCATCTTATGGTTTCTTCATAGAACATTTACCAGAGAAGTCATCTAGTTTCTATGCACTTGTTATCTGGTATAAAGAATCTTGAGAGGCTCTACACAATAATAAAAATCAGGTTCCATGAAAATTTCCTCATTGGTGAGTAAATGTGTTGGGTTAGGCATATATTTTCTCTAGAGTGATACGTGGAACACATCATGAACTTTAGAGAGACTTGGATGCATTTCCAAACGATAATCCACAACTGCAATTTGTTCTAGAATTTCGAAAGGTCTGATGTACCTGTGACTTAATTTACCCTTCTTACCAAATAGTATTACACCCTTTCCGGTAGATATCTTCAAGAAAACTTGATCTCTTGCTTGAAATTCCAAATCCTTCCTCTGATTATCGACATACCTCCTTTTCCTACTTTGAGCTGCATTGATGTGGGTTTGGATAATCATAACCTTTTTCATTTTTTCCACAACAATCTCTGGGCCTACAAGTTTTCTTTCACCAATATCATCCCAACAAGTTGGTGTGTGACATATCTTTCAATATAATGATTCATATGGTGCCATCTGAATACTTCAACGAAAGCTATTATTATAGGAAATTTCTACTAGAGGTAAATATTGATCCCACATACCTTGAAAGTCAAGTGACCAAGATCTCAACATTTCTTTTATGGTTCTAATAGTCTGTTCTGATTGTCCATCGATTATAGGGTGGTAGGAAGTGGTCAAACAAAGTTTAGTATCCAAGACATTCTGAATAATTTTCCAAAATCATGATATAAAATAGGGATCTCTTTCTGACACAATTGATAGGGGTAAAACATGGAGTCCTACAACTTCATTAATATATAGTCTTGCAAGATGTTCAAGTGGTAAATCTTCTCTTATAACATAAAAATGTGCTGACTTGGTAAGTGGATCAATAATGACCCATATTGTGTCATTTCTTTTCATGATTCTTTGGTAGTAATATGAAAAATTCCAGCGTAATATTATCCAATTTCCACTCAGGTATGGGAAGAGGTTTCAAGACTCTACCAGGCTATTTCCTTCCAACTTTAACTTGTTGGCAAACCATACATCTTGACACAAAATCAACAATCTCCATCTTCATGTTGTCCCACAATAAAATGTTTCTTCAAATCACTATACATCTTGGTACTCCCATGGTGTATAGAGAAATTGTTGCTATGAGCATCATCCTAGAATTCATATTTTAGAACAAGTATATTGGGAACACAACATCTATTCCCAAATTTCAAAATTCCATCTTCGTATATGAAGTCACTCAATCTTCCATCATTTACAACTTTAATCATCTTTTGAAACTTCTCATCATTAGTCTAAGAACTTTTTATCCTTTCTAGTAAATACGGTTTTGAAACCATTTGAATAAGTATTGATGTTTCATCTTCAATGGTTATTCCCATATCCATATATTTCTAGATCCATGAAAATATGATCCCTTTCAACTCTCATCTTGTTCAAAACTCTATGATCCTTTCTGATCAATGAATCTTCCACCTTATTTTCCTTCCCCAGGTGGCAGTGTATTATGAAATCATAATCCTTGAGTACATCAAGCCATATCCTTTGCCTCATGTTGAGTTCTTTTTGTTATAAAATATACATAAAACTCTTATGATTAGTATAAATCTCACATTTTACACCATAGAGATTGTGTCTCCATATCTTCATAGAAAAGATTATAGCTACTAACTCAAGATCATGATTGGGATAATTTTTCTCATGAATTTTTAGTTTTCATGATTCATAGTCAATAACTCTAAATAGCAAGCCCATCCTTCTCTGATGATAGAATCAACATAGAAGAGTTGACTAATCTTCTCTTCAGTTATTCAAAACATTTTTACAATCTTTTTTCCAAAACAAATTTAACCCCTTAACGTGTGAGCTTGGTTAACGGGTTAGCCATCCGGGAAAAAATATTAGTGAAGCATTGATAATAACCTTCTAAACCAATAAAATTACGTACCTCAGTTATACTCATCAGTGTTGGAAATTCTTGGATTTCCATGGTCTTTGAAGGATCAATATAGATTCCATCCATAGAGACAATATGACCAAGAAAATAAATCTCTTGAAGCCATAATTTACACTCGCTAAACATCCCATATAATTCATTTCTTTGGAGGGCTTTCAGAATAGTGATTATGTGATTTTCAATAACTTTGTAGCTATTTTAGTATACCATGATATCATCAATAAATACCAATACAAAGATAGTATGATATTCCATAAAAATTTATTCATTAAATCCATGAAGGTAGAGGGTGCATTAGTCAATCCAAAAGGCATTCCTGTAAACTCGTATTTCCAATACCTGGTTCGAAATCATATTTTCAGAATGTATTCCTTCTTCACACACATCTGATGATATCCATATCGAAGGTCAATCATTGAAAAATATTTATCTCCATGAAGTTGGTTGAATAAATCATCAATGCGTGGTAGGGGATACTTGTTCTTTATTGTTGTATCATTGATATACCTATAGTCAATGCACAACCTCATGGACCACTCTTCTTAACAAAAATGACAGTGGATCCCCATGGAGAAACACTAGAGCGAATAAATCCCTTATTACTCAATTTCTTAAGTTTTTTATTTAGTTCCACTAATTCCACAATGGCCATTCTATAAGGGGTCTTCGATATGAGCCTGGAACCGGGAATTAAATCAATGGAAAACTCAATTTCTCATTCTGGAAGGTGTCCAGGTTAATCCACTAGAAACATATCAACATATTATTACACAATAGGCATATTCTCAATTCAAACAATCTTTTACTCACCCATAATTATTTCATTCTCTTCCTCCCCAATAATTGAATTTAGTAGAGATATTGTGGGTGGATCTAGATAAGAATCATGTGGTGATGTTTCTTCTCTAAAGGTAAGGTAACCATTATCATCATCGAAAATTGTAACCTCCTTCTTCTTATAATAAATTCTCATATCATGGTCCAAAAACCAATCCATTCTGAGGATTATATCAAATTCAATCATGGGTATGATGATGAGATCAGTAAATAATGAACATTTATATGACCTAATGGGAACTGAATCACAAAAAATTGTTGTGATGATACTTCCCTTATGATTTTTGACTCATAACTCCCTTGTTAAGTAAAAATGAAAATATCTAATTTTTTTAGAAAACAAGGATGTTATGAAACAGTGTGATGATCTAGAATCAAATAAAGAATTGGCTAAACTTGAGGGAACCATAAAATTACCTTCCACCACATCTTTTGGAGCTTCAACCACGTCAGTAGTGATTGAATAAGCTTGGCCTTTCTCCCTTGTTATTTTCTAAGTTATGTTACCTTGGAGAATAGAACATTCATTTGCATAATTTCCCTTTTCTCTGCAGTTGTAGCATTCAACATTGACAGCCTCTTTCTTTCCCTTGTAATCACGAGATTGGTGGCCTTTTCACCACACTTATAACAGACTCCCATTCCCTTAAGGAAAGTATCAGTGTGTTTCTTACCACATTAACCATATGATGGATATTCAAATTTTCTATTCTTCCCCTTATTTCCATTTCCAGAGTGATTAGAAAATCACTTCTTCTCTTGCTTTGATTTGATGTCATAAGACTTTGAGAAATCCTTTTCTGTCCTGATAGTGCATAAGACAATATCTTTACATGATGAGAAGGATTGTGAGACTAATTCTCATCAGAGAAATGGCTTTAACCCATCAAATAATCGATCAATATTTCTCCTTCGGGTATGTATATAATCTACTACATTCCATTCTAACCTTTTAATGTTAGCCTTATACTTTGCGACATTCTCATCCTCCTTTTTCCTCAGACTCATAAATTGTCTTTCAATATCAGCTCAATGGCCACGAGGAAAGTATTTTTATAATAAAATATCATTAAAATCACTCCATTCCAAGTTCGATAATTTTTCATCTTCCTTTGTTTTTTGGATTAATGACCACCATTGATTTGCATCTCCCGGGAGGTGATAAACTTCCATGAAAACTTTTATCCTTTCTCTACTCCCCAAATCATGAAATATTTTCTCTAAGGGACATATCCATTGCTCAGATACTAATTTATTTGTACTCCCATTTAATGTTGGTGGTTGTTTCCTCATGAAGCGGTCTAACGTTGATCCTCCACATTGTGGATCAGAGTGTTCCATACAGGTAAGGTTATTATTCATAACTTGAGTGAGTTGTCCCAGTATGGTGATAAGGTGATCAGCACATGGTGCATCAACAACTCTACTATAATTATCTTCAGAAAATGGAAATCCCTACATAGATTATGTGCATTGATACTGTTTCCATTCCTTCCACTAGGCGCAATTTCAAAACAATGGAATACACTAGATCAGTATATGAATCACAAAATATAAATCCAAACTAGTAAAACAGTTAACATAAATTGAATAATTTAGGGATATAATCCACAATCATAAAAAAATGTTTTCATTGAGGTGTTATATACTCATAAATCCTTCATAATGGTTTGTAAATAAAATTTGAATTATCCTAAGCATATCCCCCGGGGGTGTCATAACCAAGAGTGCAGAAAGGCCTATTGTTGTGTGCCAGGACACCCCAGGTCATGCCCGAAAATC
The DNA here is from genome assembly GCA_963277665.1 of Viscum album. NCBI lineage: Eukaryota > Viridiplantae > Streptophyta > Magnoliopsida > Santalales > Viscaceae > Viscum > Viscum album. Next base: position 2,004,726,391 of record OY728126.1, on the reverse strand, counting down.
CTCGTCAGAGTTTTCACTCCAAGATACATTTTTGCTAGAGCCACCTTTACTTTCTTGTATCTAGACATTGATATATTTCATTAAAAATACACAAAATCTCAATGTTACCAAAATTTGAGGATGTTCTTCAATACCAATCCTCAAAGTCAATCATAGTTTAATGTGCTCTAATTAGATTTTATCTAAATCTAGTTTCCAAGGATTGTACTAAACATCCTCTAATACCAACTGTAATGGCCCGACCCTTGTTAACAAGATTCGGTGCATTATTACATAACATTTTCATTATCACAAGTGATCAAAATATCGAACGACCGGTTGGTTTAGTAGCGTTGGAAGTACTAGAAACATTAATAAGTTTTACATTACATAATAAAATGAAAAAAAACTACAGCATTGCATCAATTGACCACATTCATCCCATATAATATCCCTACTAGTCAGTCATAATATAATTTTCACATCCTTGGAAAAATAACACATAGAAAGGGGTGAGCTCAGATGCTCAGTAAGTATAACAATATAAAGAGAACCTTCAAGAATAATTATATACAATTAAGGAAATGTATTAGACTAAAACAAAAAACTTTTAAACTTAAACATCATCAAAATATGGAAAATATAAATCAAATAATTCCATTTTCTTATTCACATGGATATTCTACTAGTCTAATAATCACATGTAATAACAATATCAAACATCATAATGTTGGAATGCATAATGTTAGACTTCATAACCACATAGTCAAGGTCTTGTACCCAGACTAAAAATATGATTTTTCAAGGCCTTGTACCAAGACACTGCTTTATCTCATGAGGCCTAATGATGCATTGAGGAGCTATAGTAGGCTCTACCCTTCACTTACTAATTCCAATTCATTCCTCATATTAAGAGGTTTAAACATAATGTAATCATTCGTAATAAAAGTAGTATACGAAATGTCAATACATTATCCATAAACCATAAATGCTGTAAAAATAACAAATCCATAGTCAAACTTATCACAAAACCTTCAATACAATATGGAATATTTGAATCATATTAATCAACTTCAAACAATCTTAAAATCCATCAAAGGATGTTGACATAGATGAAATCAAAACTTTTTATAAAGAAATATCTCTTTATATTTTGAAATCATTTAAAAGTCATATAATTTTAATTGAAAACATTTATTTTGAAAATATTATTATAAGCTTGTATGGGAAGCTTCGATGATGTTATAACAATGGAAAATAACCGCACCCACTGTGTATGTTAAAAAAGATATTATTACCTTAATTTTGTCAAGAAGGTCATAAAGTACCTTGTTTGGAAAACGATAGAGAGATTCCATCAAAAACATATGTTGTAAAATAAGGGTATAAATGACTTTAACCCATTTTCTATTAAACAGTAAAAATGTTTTGAATTACATTTTTATGAAAACACAGACGTGGATGATAAAGAGGTCCCAGTAGATACTTACATATTAACAACCTCATATAAGTAATGAGATTGTACAATTAACCCTTTCCTTGTACATTTTATTAGTAAAGGGTACGTTAACCTCTTGTGTAGTAGTTAAATAATTGATATTAAATTATAAAAGAATCATATACATAAATATGATATCATATATGATCTTCTAATATTTCTTTATTAATAATATTCTATTAGTACCATCGTTCCGGGTGTTACCTGATTCATTTTACTTTATATGCATGGTTATGTAAGACATGTTTTTTATGAATAGGATGTATTTGATTCATATACAAAATGATATTAAGTTCTTAAATATTATTTTTAATCATAAACTTAAAATTTTTCTTGAATTATTATGATGGGGAATGAATCTCACCAAGTTCGTGGAGACGATATTCCGTACGTACCCTCGAGCGAAAATATCATTATATTGATGATGAAATAGTATATAATTGGATGGTAAATCATATATAAAAAGTCATAAACATGTTATATTTATTATTTAATCTAGTTATACTCATTTTATACCCCTCCAAATAATGAAGTGATTGAATAACAAACCACACCATGATATATAGACGGTATGCCGTACGTACGCACGTATGGTGACATTGTCATTTATAGGATGAATAAAATAATGAATACAGTTGTACCACATTTATAATAACATCATATTATGTATAAGGTACTGGGGTTATTATTTTGGTATGGAAACAACAATGATAGAGGAAGTGGAAGAAGAAAATAACTTGAAAGAGGGAGGCGAAATTATTACCTCTTCTTCAGTTGTTTTTTTAGTTGATCAAAAGGGATCCTTATGACGTTTTTATGATCAAAGTAAGGCCTCTAGTTGAAGGGAGTATAGTTTAGAGATTATTTGGGTAGTGTTTTTATGAGCCAAATGACATTTGAATGGTGAAATTAAGAGAAGGGGAAGTACCCTTTTATAAGAGAGGTGAGAGTCACTTTAGGAAAATCTAGAAATATTAGTTTATAAAAAAAATAATTTTCGATTTTTAATGGTTAAAAAATGATTCATTTCTAGGATAAGGTAGGGATGGGTCGAAATCCTCTCAAACAATATGTTTTAAATAGGTTTTGGTTGCCATATTAACCTTTTCTTTTAGATTTAACTCTTAGTTAAATAGTTTGACATTTACCATGTATGTTAGTATTTTTATATTATATGATTAATAAACTTACTATAACAAGCCATGAGAACCCCCAGTGGTACAGTATTAATATATATAACCTTATATAAATCCTTGGGTCGTACCATATATTTTTAGGAATATTATATCAATTAATAATATAGTATCTGTTTTAAAAACACAATTATGTCAACTTTGACACTATTTAGTCTCTGATTATTTTGAAAGCCATATAAACTTTATCTCTTAGAATAAAATTTATTTAATCCACCCTAACGAGTCATATCAATCTATAAAATTAGTTTCATTAATCATAAGTCTCAATTTAGATATATTTGTGTATTTATAATAGAAATTATTTTAATATTTCATTAACAAGGTAATTACTGAATTGCCATTGTGTCATAAATAAATTATATTATATAATGACATAAAATTATAAATAAAATACAATTATGTAGGAAAATTTATTATATTTCTAATGAATATTTATAGTCAAATTTATATTGTGTGTTACCCTATATTACAAATGGTTTATTTATTAAACAAAGAATTTATCTCTTTTAACTATTCATTAAATAAAATAATAACAAATGTCCTAATCTAATCCACATGGACCAAAGAGGATCATATTTTATTCCTAATGTTTTTTCTGGTTGAATAACACTGATCCAATATAATTCGGACACATGTTCGGGTAATTGGAATATCATTTTTACCCTTAATTACCCTATTTAATTTTGAACTCTAGTAAATAATAGTCAAAAGTTACTATTCACAAAAAAATATTTTCATCTTATTGAACTCAATTTTACTTGAAAATGTCAACTGTGTCTCTTGGATTTTTGAAATTCAGCTCATAGAAGCGGTGAAATTATGTTTTATGCAAATTTTCAAATACCCCTAGAAGGTGGGTAAAAGACGGTAAAATGTTAAATAAAATTTTTATATATCTAAGCTTATTATAAAATGACTCCAATGAAATAAATTGAAAATATATATTTATTATGAATCTATTTTGTCCTAAAATAAATTAAAATAAAAGAACTATTTAATTAAATAAAAAGTCAGTTGAAATCAATAACATAGTGTTTTTTCACTATTCATCAAAAATTGAATGTTTTTAGAAAAATACAAAAAATTCACCCTATAATAATTTAGTTTTTCTTAATTAAAAAATAAATTCCATATTTGAAAAATATAATTTATAAAATTTCAAAAAGTGGGTACTACTATTCATAACAACTATTTTATTGGTTGTGGTGTGTTAAAACTCCAAGTTACGTATAACACAATGTACTGCATTATTCAAAGGGAAATGTATTGTGGAAGCTTGGGGTGTTACAAACCCATTGAAGCCTCACTACATCATTTATATATATCTTGGAAATTTTTCAATATATAAGTATTCCCAAATGGTGATAAAGTGGGCAGTCATGGTGAGTCGATCCACCACAACCCATATAACATTTTTTTATTTGGATGTTTTCAATAGATCATTGAAAATGACCACCATGATCTTTTCGCATTTCGACAAGGGTATAGACGATAGTTTTTACTTCTCTTTGTACATCTGTCACATTTCATTAAATTAATGACATTCAAATCACTGTGATATATATTCCAAAATATCCTTATTCATGTTGTCCTGATAGAAGTTTTATCAATGATCACGATACATCTAGGTACTTCCAAGATGGATGTACAAATGTGAGAAATTTATGTTATCCTATAGATCCTTCATTATCCTAGGCAATGAATTAACAAAAACATCATTCCAAATCGAATCACACGATCACCGTCAACCTTGAACTCATGTATCTTATCTTTGTTTACTACTTTCACATTCTTTTAGAGCTGCATAATGTCCCTTGTTTCCATTTTTTCTTTATCATGGATATATAGTTGGGAAATATTTAGAGAAAGGTAGGATGTATTCCCTACCATTATGATTTCGAAATCCACCAATTTCATTTACATAAACATAGAGTCTTTCTCAATATGCATCATGGATAGAGTAGTAGGCTCTTTTTTCAAAGATCGTTAACTACCATGTTATCTTTTTCCAGATGATAGTGAATATATAAAAATTATTCCTTGATTATATCTAAAAATATTTTTTTATATATTACATTTTACTTTTTATTGAATATATATTCTAGAATCCTATTATCAGTTTATATATATCACACTTTAGACCATTGAGGTAGTTCTGTCAAATCATCAGAGTGAAGATCATATCTGCTAACTCTAGATCATGTGTGAGGTTGTTTTTCTCATGGATATTAAACTATCATGAGTCATAGGACATAACATTATCATTGAACATGATTTTGAAAACTAATAATTTCTTCAAATCATTGTGGTAGATCAAAAAATATTCTCTACTCTTTGGTAGTGTTAGTACATATATAGTGATTTTCCTATTCATGAGCTCCTTGAATCATTACCCACATTCCTCTATCTAGACATACGTTACCCCATTTTCATGTTAACATAGCAAGAATACCATAAAATGAAATTATGACAAAAGGTTAGTAGTACCAATATAATATAATAAATCTATGGAATTATTTGACACCAGTGGGTCTGGTCCATTCCTTAATTGCCTTTTTTATTGAAGGGTTTATAGAAATTCCAATAATTGTGATCACATTCCCAAGGTATGAGGATGTATACATTAAAATTTCACACTTCTTTAACATAGAATATATTTTATGCTTTCTAATTGTTGCCTATACAGTCGTTAGATGCTTATCATATTCCTTCTCACTATTGGTGTAAATAATAACATCATTAGTAAAAACTATAAATAATTAGTCAAGTTAAAATCCAAATAAACTATTCATGAAATACGTTAATATTGATATAGAATTAGTAAATATGAAGGGAATTAAAGTGAAATCATAGTAAACATACCTTAAATGGAAAGAAATATTCTAAATACCGTCCTTATTCAACTTCAGTTGATGATATCCTGAATGAATATCCACAAATGAGAGGTACTGAGATCATCATAGTTGATTGAAAAAGTCAATAATCATGGGTAGATGATGCATTTTATTTATGGTGATCATGTTGATATCTCAATAATAGATATGTAACTACATTGATCCATCATTTTTCATGATAAATATAACTCCCACACCCTAAGGTGATTCACTAGGGTGTATGATCCCTTTTTTTCAAATGCTATTGTGATTGCTTCTTCAAGTCTTCGAGTTCGATTAGAGAAATCCTATAGGGGAATTTTGAGAAAGGAGTGGATCTAGGTATGATCACTAATGAAAAATCTACATCATGATCTTGGGGAAGTCTAGGTAACTATGCTAGACACCAGTCAGCGTATTCCCTAATAGTTGGAATTTATTCTAGGTTAATACCATCCATTGACTAAATGATTTAGGAAATGTATACTTGTCCATACGTTATCAGCACATCCACCATTAATATAATTTGTAAATGAGATTCATGATCTTCCTTGAATTTTTATAGTTTCTTGGTATGGTTTTCAATATTAAAATTTATTTCATTATATGGATACTTAGTGTGTGCTCTATATAATGAGATCCAATACATCCCCATTATAGTATCAAATTCTACCAAGGGAATTATTTCAAGATTTAGTAGAATTAAATTTTCATAGACACTTACAGGGGAAGATTCTAACACATGGAATGAAATTATATTACCACTATGTTTTTTATAGATATCTCCACTTAAGGGTATCTTGAATTTGACTCAATTGTTGTAAAAAACAAGCATGATATAAAGGATTTCATATTTAAAAAAACTTTCCATTAATCGGTGAATAGTAATTTTACCATGGATGAATTCATTTTCAGGATCCACATTAGTATTAGTAATGGAATACTATTTCCATTAATCTTTTGGCTGTGGGGGTTTTTGGTGGTGATTACCCACAAGGACCTGTTTTTTAGGGTACTAGATTTCATATCACCCTTGCTTCCTATATATGAAGCACTGAATCATGGGAAGCATATTAATAGGTTCCTTCACCCCCCATCATTTTTTTTCTTGCTCATGTCTATTTGATATTCTTGAGAATGGTGTCCTTCTCTCATACACATTAACCACGTCCTTGTCCCTTTAAGGAAAATCCCATGATGCTTCTTCAAATATTTAGACATGTAGGAAGTTGGATAATCATTACATCCTTGTGATTTTCCCCACCAACATGAAGCTACATTCTTTTATTTTGATCTCCATAAACATGGGACCATTCTACAAACAATTACTCTAATTTGAGAGAAAATCAAACCACCAATGAATCTATCTATTTTTCTATCATTATTAATTTAAAAAATGATCTATATATTGAAACCATTGTTATGTTTTCCTCATAAGTTTTTATAGATTCCTATTCCTATATATTCATCTCTATAAATTCTAAATCCATACTTGATCAATGGATTTGAGGGTAATACATTTTAATAAATGTTTTCTTAATGTATTCCCACTCTATCACCTCCATTTCATTCTTCTTATCAATGATCTTTATCAATCACCATTATTGATCGACTTCTCGATCTAAATGATAAATTTAAAGATTCACCTTATTCTTCTCATAAAAACATATAATAGAAAATATATTATCTATTTAGTTAACTCATTGTTTGGTGATAAATGGATAAGAACTTACACTAATTTTTTTGGTTATTTCCACATAAAGGAATCAACGTATAATTGATAATTATTTGGTTAAGGATTACATTCCACATGGTTCAAGTTATTATTCACACCCTAAGAAAACTGGGTAATAATTTCCATGATATTTTTAACTCCACCTCCCATGGAATTAGAGATTTCATTTAGATAATATTTTCATTATTTCTCAGATGGATTTTTGGAATGATTTCTATTAGTTCCAAAAAACTTATAAAATAGAAAATCTTTTGAAATATTTTTGTTCTCTAAAGAGTTAATAATTTATTCTTTTATTCAATTATTACTAAAGGAATATCTTAAGTGATCCATATGTTTAGAATTTTTCTAAAAAATCCCTAGATGTTTAAATTTACTTTGACATATCCTAAGGGTTTTAAGTATTGTTCTGTAATATTAATTTCCAAATTAACTAAGCCACACTCTAATATGATTTATAGAGATCCTAATTTTTCTTAAATAATTTTCTCATCATTTTTAGGATAAACAACAAAATAGTGATACAAATATTGGATCAAAAGGTTTAGGGTTTTGGGAATGTTAAGCTAATACATAACATGTACGTAAAAAACATAAACATTTATTCAAAATATTCATCTTTATCCTTATAAACCACTAACTATCTGTATTACATGTATTCACCTGAGCAAATATATAAAAGAAAGGTGTGACCTAAAATCCCATTAAAAAGATTAATAAGGTCCATAAATAAATATTGCACAGGTAGGAATAATAATAATTATCATTATATTATAAACATAGGACCATCATAAATATCATGAAGGAAACATGTGATAAATAAATGGAATATGGAAATTCATAAAAATCAAACATAATGTCATAGTGGTCCAATACCACACATAGTAGTGGGAAAAACTTGCACCATTTTCATGCATAAAATATGTGCATATCATAACATCATATTGTGAGAAAATATAGGTTCATTTTCATGCATAATAAATTATTTAATGATATACATAACATTACACAATGTATTAGAGGCTTATATAATTCTAGGACCACCTGTTACATCTTAATATTTACCTAATCAAGCATGCCACATTAAAAATATTACAATAATTGTCATAAATTTTACCACAAAAGGGGATGGGTTTCATAATGACTTAAACAATACAAATTTCAAGAATAAAAATGGTTTTACCAAATGAAAAATTGAAGAAACATATTTCTTATAGGAATGATCATTCCTGAGTGAAGAAGAAACAACTCAAGAGGATCCAAGAAGTGTTTTTGAAACAAGAGTTCATTTGGGATATATCTGTATTTTTCATAAATTGAGTTAGAAACATTTATATACCTAAAAAGAAAAGGTGAAAAAAATAATGATATGATATTTATGGATTATTAGTGGAATATTCATACCATATAATTTATCAATTAAGGTTACACAGTGAAAATAATTTTGGTTTGAGATTATATTTACATTAATTTCCACTTTTTTCAATGATTTTTTTTCTTCTTGAATAATAAAAATTGATTTCTTAAAACATTTACGTAGATGTGAATTATAGTTATTTATACATAAATTTAACTATAATAATAATTTTAAAATATTTCTTAATTTATGATGATGAAATAGAAGTGTTTTTATATAATACATTTCTTCTAAATTTCTCGTTTCACTTTGAATTGTTTATTTTCATTCAAATTCCTTTATTGAAATAGATTATTAACTCCAAAAGATTATAATACTTTTAGAATCTTATATATATTATATATAATTAATATTATACATAAAAAAAGTTAGTAATAATAATTTTCTTGGTAATGTCTTTTGTAGGTGGTTAACTGAACTTTAAAGAGGCATTAACGAAATAGCGGGAAAGAGAAGTATGAAATTTATATTTTTCAAAAATATGATAATTATAATAGGATAAAATAATAAATATAATGTTATATTATTTAATAATTATTCTTATATTACACTCTTTTGAAAAGAAATATGGAAAATAATAAATAGAAAACAAATAGAGGGAAGAGTTAATAGATACTTACACTCTCCTCACTGTAGCCTCTCTTGTACGACACTCTAACTCCATTTGTGATTAGGTCATGATTGATCCAAAAGATGCCCATGTATTATAAGGTTATTTAGTGGGAGATTTTGGAATATCATGGGATTTTAAATGTGTAGGAGGATTAGTTTTCCAAGGGAAGGTAGAGGGGTTACTTATACTTGAGGAGAGGGGTAGTTTTTGTATAAAATATTTAAATAAAATAATATATAAAGGTAAAACTTGTAGTGGTGATTTTTTTACATTAAGGATAATACTTAAATATAATATAATGGGTTTAAGATATTAAATGAACTTTATAATATGAGTTCATTATTTCATTAAAATGAAAAGTGAAAAAGTGAAAAATTGTTATTTTAAGGAATCACATTTGATCTTAGGTTTTGGAAAGTGATTTTTAGTTTGGAAATTGAGTTTATTTTATATTAATGAATCATTTATGAAATAAAATATATAATTGTATAAAAACAATTTCAATAAAGTATTGCTTCACTATTACATCATAAATTTTGTACTTAAGGATATAATGGTTATGTGAAAACTGTATTATTACAATTCACCCGAAAAGTGAACAATTTTATAAAATTACCAAAAATTCACTCATAATCAATTCTCATATTATTATTTACAAATTAAATAAATATTTTTTAAAAAATAAATATATTATTGGAAATGTTAAAAAATTTCATAAATTTTGACAATGTTTAAAATAGAGTTTATTAAAAATGTGCATATAATTTTCTCGTGTTTTTTATCAAGACAATTATTTTTTCGGTATTGTAATATTCATATTTAATTAAATTTATCATGATAAATATTATTTATATATAGATTTATTATTTTTAGGAATAATTAGTTTTTCAAAAGTCCGGTTACTATTCTCAACAATTATGTTACTATTCTCAATAGTCAAGTTACTATTCCAACCATCACATTTAAATTCCACTGGTTAGTTTATTATTATAATGATCATGTTACAATTACAATGGTCACATTACCACCTATTAATATCTTGATTTTACTTCATTAATTATTCATCTCACTTCCTCTCAAGGTTCTATATTTTCATTTTCTATAACACTTCTTGGTTTATTAAAATGTTGTTTCTTCTCTATAGTTTTGGAAGTGGGGGAGAAGATTCTCGTATATTAGTGTGATCCATATTTTCCAATTTTAGTTATTCTATTTTATATATTTTGTTCAATTGTATTTTTTTTTGTTTTAATCAGTTTCATTGATGATTAATTTATTTGTTTCTATGAAAGAAATAGATTCTTTTTGGTTTCATTATGTCTATAATACTATATAATATATTATATTTCTCATTTATTTCAAGATAAAAATATCATTTTTATACTCTCGATTGTTAAATTCATTATATTCTCATAAAATGTGGGATACATATAAGACACTAGGGTTTTTGAGGAGCCTCTTATGGTTGGATACTCATTTACTACTATCATGATAATTATCCTGGTATATCCTTAAGGTTAAATATCATTATGTCAACTATACTATTAGGTGGAGCTTCCTCTTATGGATAGAAACTATGCACCTTTTATCTTGATTTTAGATGGATATTAACATCATGTGGATCTCTCTTAGGGATAATCATTTCGAAATTATATATGGATTTTTATTGAGTTTTTTAGTAGGGGATAACAAAGGGCTATATGATACTTGTTATCAACTGGATTATTGAGATTTGGACATACACATGTTGATAAATTATTTACATGATATCATATATATAATGGTATTAACATTTAAAATGTGGTTTTACTTTAGAGTTTGGAAGAGTGTTCCCATAATGATTTGGGAAAGACTATCTGTCATATCATTATAGTCCAAGTTCACTAGTTCTACTCATTAGTGGGGATACATTTTCACATAAAAAATAAACTTTTATGCTATATGTGTTTTTATTTCTTCCATTTTAATCATACCTATGCATGAATATATAATATATTTTATATTAGGGGCTAATTTGTTCTTTATTATGGATTTTAATACTCTCTCCATATAGAAGAATCTATATAGATGTGAAGGATTTATATTTGATATGTATGTTAAGGAAGGCGGCCCAATATATGTGATTTAAATGGAGTTGCCTCGGTAGAGATGTACATATACAGCTAAAAAATATTGACTCCTTTTGTATCATAGTATCATAATTAATTTATTTTTTATTATCATTTCATGTTTATAATAAACCAATTAATCATTAAATTTCTAAAATATAACTTATATGAAAATAAGAGAGTTCATTTTATTATTTCACGGTATATATAATTTATTAAAGATTTCTTTCTTAGTAATAAAATATTATTATATATTTTATAATATTATGTTAATTGAAATTTATTAATAACTATGGTATAATATCAAGGATATAGTCTCCCTGTGGTATATTATCTGACCCATTATTCTTGTCAGAAATATTGGGTGTATGGAGGGTCATTCCTAATGTCACATAACACTTGAGATCATGATATTAGATGGGTAACCAATATATGATGTTACAAAATTGAATCACATCCCCTATTTCTTATGATTTATGATTTAGGGCTCAGTAGATATGGATAGGTTAGTCGGTACATGGGATAGAAATCATAATTTTCCACAGATATCATCACTATGTTTAAAATGAAATGTTAATCAAGAGTTGGGATTTTGATTATTTATTTTTGTTTTTGAAATTTGTCTATATTGATAGAAATGAGTTTTATGGTTGTGGTTAACTATTTTAACATTTTATATGGTGTTGATTGATGCATATATTTGTGAATCATATATTTAATATTGGTTCAAATGATATTTAAATTCTTGTTTGTGATTATAAAAAATATTTCTCGAAATGGGTTGTTGTTAATTAAAATTACTATAATAACTTAAATATTGTCATCCAAATCAACTTATTAGTTTTACATAAATTAAATTAAACTAGCCATAAAATTCTATGAAATTAATGTAACCTAATATAGATGATGTCATTATTTGTAAATGGATGTGATGACAACAAATATTTGGTAGTACTAGTTTATGAATACCATAATACATAGAACCCCTAGATATGTTCTTTTGTATGTTATTTTTCTAGTTATGTGGTAATTTAGGAATGGGAGTTTCTTTGTGAGATGTAATTGGTTGAAGATGTATTTTCATTGGGTTATACATGAGGTCCCATTGAAAACTATGTATAACTTAGATGGTGTGAGTTGAGTTTGATAGTTGAGTAATAAGAAATTTTTCTTATTTGTTCATCTAATTGATGATAAATTCCATTATTATTAGAATTATTTCATATAATTTTATTGGTAACACAAATCCTATAAATAATAATTTTTATACATGTTTGTTACCTGATATTATACTGTTTGGATGTATAAAAAACTATTTTTTCAATATTAATGACAAATTTTTTTGTATGGACAAGGGAATGATTTTGGAATATGTATATTCTTATGTACTCATGGGAATAAAAATGTGGATAATTATTCATGAAAAATAAAATTATCACTGATGGTCAAATGATTAGGAATTTTTTCCTATGATTGATAATATTTGACTCATGATGTCATGGGTTAAGTTATATAATTGGGTAGTATGACAGTGTATGCATTCTTATGAATAGAATTTTATATATATCAGTGATGTTTATAAATTATTATGAGTGTAGTTTTTTTGATTTAATCTTTCAATAGGGGAAGATAACTATTAGTTGTAATTATTCCATAATATCATGTAAAGAATACTTGTTATAAATTTTAATAATCATAGAAGATATGATACAGTGTAGAAAATGCATAGTTTTGAGGCTTTGAATGGTCCAAGTAAAATTCTGATAGGGTCTAGGACTCTTTAGATCCCTATATTTATTGATTTAAGCCATGGGATACTGGTGATATTTTGATAGATGACCATAGGGATTGTTATTGGGGTATAATATGATTGTGGAAAGTAATATTATATTAAATAGTTTTTTATAAATGAGTGATTTTTTTGAATATTAATCATATAATAGATTGTTTAATGGGTTGGGGAATATATTGAGTCATATGTGATATGTAGGGGTTTACTTAGTCTTGATGGGGATAATATTACATTTTTTATTATTAGGTAATTTTGGATATGGTTTCCATGTAGTTTCTTTTAACAATAGATATTTTGATTAGAATATTTTCCTTCTGATTTGAGGATTGATGTATCCAACTAGATCATTGAGTTAATAGCATAGTGTATTACCACATTAGTGATAAACTTTTTGTGGAGTAGAACACTATTTTATGTTTCTAGATATATCATAGGGAGTTCCATAGTTTTTAATAATAATGAAAAAAACTACCTTATAGTAGGGACAAGAGGACGTTAATGTATGGTGTTTCCTAAATGCTTTAGTATTGTGATTGAAATTTCATTATGTTATTGTAATGAAGTTTTAGGAAACACCGAGATATATTTAGATCATATATATAGGTATGGAATGGGTTTAATCAATGGAAATTATATGGATCATGAGTGAGTCTGTTTAAGTGATATGAGAACATGGTTATTCAGGTTCTTGTTGATTGAAAATAAATGTAATTATATAGTGGGGGTTACACCATCTGTTTCATAGGGGAATGGTTATTATTTTTATTTCATAATTATAAGTGATGAGGTGACGTATTTTGTAAACCTAGAATAATAATGGATAAGGTTTCACTTTGGTTATTAAATGAAATTGAGTATGATATGTCTATTTAATGGTAAATGTTTTAGATTTCAGTTTTTATTTTTAATAGTTAGATAGATTTAGTATGGTAAGATAAAAATGTATAAGAGGTTGGGGAATTAAACAATTATAGTGATAATGGTTGGAGAATACAAATTCTTATGTGGAATGTATGATTACAGGTACAATATACCGATAATTGTTTTGATAGATATTGATGTAAAAGATTGATGTAAAATTTTGTGTGTGAATGATCATGGTATGCGTGGGTGAAACATTATGTGGGATGTAGTCTAGAACATACCAGTTATATAAACCATGGAGTTTTGACTTCAATACATGGGTAATTTATAATTTTCACCATAATTAAGGAGTTGTTATTGAGAGGTGAAAAATTGTTTTTCACTATACTGTGTGAGTAGTTGAGTTCTTAATGGATGTCGATATAGTGAGGTATCAACTAAAACATTTAATATTTGAATGAGTGCATATACTTAGGATTCAAATAAATCACTCACTTACAAGAATAAATTCTATATATAATGATTCATAGAATGAGGACTTTTGAGAAAAGTATATTTCATTAATTTATGTGGGTATAAAGAACAACTATAACTGTTGAGAGATATGAAGATAAGAATTAAACACTAAATATCAGTTTTTAGTGTAGTACATGAGATATAATCAATGACACTTATCGATTTAGAAAAATATTTCAATGGGGAGTTTATAAGTACCCATATATTTTGATGTCAGTGAAATTCGGAGACATCATAATCTAGGAGAGTATAATCTTATATAAATTTAAAATTTTGGAATGGGAATTAATTATAGTTTCTATTAGTATCAATAAAAAGTTATATTTATTGTTTTATAAATAAAAGTGTTTTTGTAAAATCCCCTGAAATATAATTCTATAAAAATTTTAAAAATTTTATAGATTAATATAGTGGTTTGGATATACATTAAGTATTGGTATGATGAAATAGTGTAACATGTTGAGAAAGAATTATGGTTTTCACCCTTGTATGGATAATTACTGGCCATTGAAGGTACACCCAATTCCTATTGGTTCCTGAATACTTTTCATTAAATGGGGAATTTTTTTAATTTTCTGTATCTAGAAAAATAAATCTCTATTAGAGTATTTATTATCCAACAAATAAAAAAAGGGGAACTACTACCCTCTTTCCCTTATCCTCCTCCCATTTCCTCTATTTATCTATAGAAATTTGGAAAATTTGGTTCACTAGATAATGTTGTTTTCTATCCTCTTATATTCTTATTCATTCTTATTTTTGTTGTATAATGATTTTAGATGGTTCCATATAAGTATTTATATTAAAATCAAATATAGAATGGTGGAATCGATATTATATGTGGGGGGTTTTTATTTTACATATATATGAGGTTTGAGAAAGATAATTGTAATTTTTCACTCACCATTTCACTTGAAGGAAATTTTTTAATTAATCATTCCTCTTATTTCATTTATATTGAGAGGAAATTTATTAATAAATAAATAGTGGATACCATAGATTTGATCATTGTGGTTTAAGGGAAATCTATGAGCTGTTGGTGCTTCATTGTAAGGGAATTTAGTATTGGTACTCTATTTATTGTGTTTACATAAATTTTCCAAATATAATTATTTATGATAATTTAATGTTTTTTAATGAAATTGTTAAATTTTATATTAATGATATATGGTCATGTAGTCATCATGAATAAGTTGGAGTTCACTCATATGTTATGAAATAACATATGAGGTTGGTTTTCCCTAAAACATTATTTTATTATATGTAACTACACGTGCCATTTTATGTGTGAAAGGGTTAAAATAACCAAATAATAATGAATATTTATTAGAAGAATATTTATGATTATTTTTTTCCTATTAGGAATATTCTAGTTATTCCACTCAAGTTTTCTTGATTCATGTATAATTTATGACTCTATTAAATAACAACACTTGAATGTAGTGTTTGAGAGGAAACATATAGAGGGTGTATAACATCGTGCAATGATCCATGGAAACGTAGAAGAACCTGTGGGATTGATTATATGGAGAAATTGTAAAAAGATACATAAATAATACATTTATACGATCTTTTAGTTAATAACATCAGAAATTGTAACAAAACCCAGGAGTAAAAAGGTTTAGTTTCCTGAAGGCAAGCTACAAAACATCATATTTTACAAAACATGGGGACATTTATCCATGACCATAATCTATTTGAACCTCTTATTGGAATATCATATTATATAATCATCTTTATATCCCAAGGTATTGAAACATAATCAATGGGTGAGATCTAATTCTCAATTGGGAAAACAAATCAACTAGTCAAAACCAATAGATCCTGAATATGAGTGGGAATATGAGATAGGGAGAAATATAAAATATAGAGATCAAGAGATCATTATTGAAAATCGTTATATTTGTTTGATCATTAAGGATCATTGAATAATATTTCCCTAAAAATAATGTACCTTAAAACATTTTGTAATAGCCCACGATTTTTTTAATTATGTATTTTCGAATTAGTTTAACCCTTTGATATTTTTCATTTCACCCAAGACTGAAGATAGTTTTTTATATTAATACATTATGTTTGGATTGTGTCAGATGAAACACCAAGTTAATCATGAACTAAAAGAAACATAACCTTTATTTTCTATACACAGTACACTGAGGTAATCTTTATTTATAAAAAACAATGACTTTCCTTGATGGCTTTCTTAACACACATGACCGAGGATTAATGAACAATAATATATTATTATTATATGATTATTTAACATAATTAAATATAATCTATATTTTCTAAGTTAAATTTTATGAATAATATTAACTAATATATAAAAATTTATGGTTTATATAATATAATATGAATTCATAGGTTACAAGTTAATTATAAATGATTATGAAAGTCAGTTGAATAAAAAAGGTAATATTATTATTTTTATAGCCACCATGTTTTTTACCCTAACATGTTTAATTAAATTCAATTAGGGAGTAATATTAATATAACATATATGTTATATATTCAGTCAAATAAATTTGATATTCATTCATTATATTTTACATGAATAAGATAAATAATTAACCCCATTTTATGCTTTAAAACATATATTTTTATAAATGGAGTTTTACCACCTTTTAATAGAGAACACATTTTAAATCCCAATTTTGGAACTTTTATAGACTTAATATGTTAAAATAAACTTCATATTATAAATTTATTCCCAAAAATTTGGTATGTATATTTTTTGGTTATTTTTTTCTCTAAGGTTTCATTTTTTATTGAATAGTTAAAAAATAAAGAATTTAATTCAAAAATTCTTTTTCATATAATTTATTTATAAGGTTAAATTAAATTTTAAATTTGTTTCAATGTCTAATTAGATAATATTTTTATAAATTAATATAATTTTGGTTATTTAGATAATTTTTAATTTGAAATAGGTTATAAAAAATTAACAAACATTCAAATGATTTTACTCTAAATACCTGCATTATTGACCTGACTATAGGATTAATTTTAAATTAATTTATAAAGATTATATGATTATAATTTCAAAAAAGGAATTCCCAATTTTGGATAATAATATTTTATGATTTATAATAAGGTCAATTGAGTTTTTTGCCAAAAATATTACAGAAAGTTATTATAACTAATTTCATCAGTTATGGTAAAATTAAGCATTATAAGGGACTAAAAAATATGATTAAGGGCCGAAACAACATATAAACATGTAAAAAATCCATTATATGGAAATATTTGGTCAATATCCTCACATTTATCAATATTTAATAATTATTGGATCCACATGACATATGAACAACGTGGGTGGAATTCACACATCAAATATTTACATGAGTGCCACACTTCCTTCCCTATAAGAGACCACCACATATCCCGCTTCTTCACACCACTCAAACCACTTATGTTAAGAAAATATATTACCAGTATACTTCCCCAAATCCCTAAATTCCTCTTTTAGTTCTCCAATTGGGTAGAAAGTTGTCCATGAATGTGTTTTGGCCCAAACAAAATAGAGTTACCTGATTAAGAGGTAAAACCTTCTCTCATGCACCTTTATTTTATTTTCATTCTCCACCACCTCCACTATATTTATTACATGATTTTATGAAAAAATTGTATTATAAATATACTAGTATGTTTTTATTCTATATTTTTTATCTAAACTTAAACAAAACTCCATCTAATTGTCAATGAACATACTGTTTAACTGTACAACAAACTACCGCCTCACTAAACAATGATTGTTCATTTTTTATTACCGTCTCTCATGGTAGAAATTATGTTGGAAAATATATTTATATATGTCATATATTATAATTATTATGTGTTTTTCATGATTTTTTTTATTTTGAAAAATATATATTTTTACTTTCCTTTTGGTGAAAATATTATCTTTTTGTATGAGGAAGTGTGGACTACTACCCCTTAAAGCAATTTGATTCGTTCACACACTATATGGAATGTATTATCGAAGGATTTTGTGAAAAAGATTAATATATATTTATATATAATTATAATTCTTATATAATGATATCATATACATATATACATATAGGTCATTTTATTTCTTTCTTTTTATACGAAAATAAAAACGGAAACAACGTTCATGCGTACGTACAACATACCATATCCATGAATTTTGTTTTCCATTTCTTAAATATATATTCAATATATTATTATAATATACCCAAATTAGTATACAAGTTATTTATATCATGGATTACATTATGTAGTAATTATATAAGTATAAGGATTGATGATATAACAAATTATGACACTTGTGAAGAACTAATGAAATATTACCTGAGGTGAATCCTTTCCATAGGATTGTTAAAAGGAGGGTAATATATGGTCATGATCAAAAAAAAATTGGTATTTGTTATTATAATATTTTTCATTAAAATATTTATAATATTTTTTTATTATATAGGTCAGTTTAATGAGTACTATGAGTTTCACGGTATAAGGTAATGAAATGTATTCCCACTTTTTATTTCTGTGAGATACATACTTTATTCACCTCCCTTTACATTTCAATTTCATGTATACTTTACATGGATGTATTCAATTATTTTTATAATTAAATTTATGGGTATTTAAATATCCACTCTATGATCTATATTTCATGTGGTTTAGGTTTCAAAAGCTTCCAATCGTTAAAATAGTTTTGTCTAAATTTTCATTCTTTGAGACAAAAGTATTTCTATGCACCAAAATTATTTTTAAGGTTTTATATAATTCAATTTTACATAAAATTTCATGAATCTAATTATTTTAATCATATTTTATGTTTAATTTAGTTTCACTTTATTTCTTGGGGATTATGTTTTAATT
This sequence comes from Viscum album, assembly GCA_963277665.1. NCBI lineage: Eukaryota > Viridiplantae > Streptophyta > Magnoliopsida > Santalales > Viscaceae > Viscum > Viscum album. The sequence continues at coordinate 2,004,706,955 of OY728126.1, read as the reverse complement.
TTACTAAGTGATATGTGTTTATTGAAACAATCCCATCACTTTTAGAGATTGTTTATGATTATGCATCCATTGTTGAATTATAATAATCCATTATTCATGAGAACACATGATATTTATTTTTTTATTGTCATTCATGATATATTCATGTATTGGTACCATGTTTCTTCACTTTGGTACATACTATATTTAAAAATATTTTTTTAAGAAACCCCCGAAATACCTTCTCTTTTCTCAGAAATATATCTTCCTTCAAAACCAGGTTTTATAGAAAGGGTTTCCAACAATATTTTACCATTATCCTATAACATTTAAATAAATTTTTACTAATTTTTTCTTTTACCTATATATTTAATGTAATATTATTTTCACTTTCTAAAAAATTCATTCTTCTAAACACATTACAAAAAAAGATCTGTTCATTTTACCTTGTATGGAATGTAAGAATTTACTCATTGTCAATTCATTGAAGAGTCCTTTTCATTTTTGAATATGTAATTTTTTAGAAAATTTTTTTAATGTAATTTTGAAGGGAAATTGTTTTAAAAATGTTTTCAAGCTTCTTTTTCAATTTTTGAAGGTTATTGTTTCATAATGTTTTCAAGCTTAATTTTTATATCTTCAAAGTATTTTCAAATAATTGGTTTTCAAAAATATTTCCTGATATATTCACACTTCATCAAGTAAAAAGGTTTTAAAAATATTATTAGTTTTTATATGTTTTTATAGTTTTTAGATGAAAAATTTGTTAAATTTTTTTAAATCTTATTTTATATGTTTTCAAGTAAATATTATTTTCAAAAACATTTTGAAATTTAATGAAATTTTTTCATATAAAATGGTTCAAAACGTTTTTCAGAGCATTATTTATAATATTTCAAGTTAATTTTTAAGAAAATGTTTTCCAATATTTTTTTATGCTTTAAATATATATTTTTCAAATAAAAAGGATATTTCCACCAATAATGTCTTTAAAAATATATAACAATTGTATTTTCTATATAAGATGGAATCTGTTGATGTTACTCATTCCAATCTAGGAAATGATCTAAAGTTTCAATTAATATTATTTATTGAATGGATTATGTTTTTATGGAATCATACTTAGGATAACCATTTTTCTTTTATGTGTCATTTTCTTTTGAAACCCAATTATTTTAATCAGTTGTGATTATGGTGGAATGATTATGAAACATGTATCCTTTTCCATAGGTTATGATATGATTATATGTTTATAATACCCATTTCATTTCATGGTTTATCATATGATTATTGATGATATTGTGCCACATGTATGTATGATATCATTATGGGATGGGTGATACCTATATCACCCTCCGATTCATTGGGTAATGATTTATATCTCATGAGATAAACTAAGATGGTATTGGGATTGAACCTATGCTACTAATATGGCCATGGAAGTTGACCATGACTACCATTAAGGTATGACTAGTGAACTCATGCCACTAAGATGGCCATAAGAGTGAAATATTAATACCATTATTGTCTGGGGATTGAATCAATACTAATCATATGGTCTTGTAAAGGATGCATTGAATACTATGGAAATCATATTATAATCTTATTTGTTTTCTATAGTTCCATGTCATATTCCTATTTTATGATTTCATAAATTACAGTCTAAATTCTATTATGATCTATTTATTATTATCCACCAGTGTTTATTATGATATCTAATATGTTGGGTATCATCTTGAATTGTTATTCTCAAGTTCTGTACCCTTTGTTCATGATATGCTTATGCATTTTATTTTCATACACATACTGAGAATCTGAGCTCACACATCTCATTTGTTTCCTTTCCCCAAGTTATGAAGAATGGTTTTAGGTACAAGTAAAAATGGTGGATATTTTTGGGGCATATATTGATGATCTTTCACCAGGTTTAATGTTTTTTTTCCAATTTTCTAATGACACTAATGTTTTACGGTTCTTGGGAATGTATTTTTGAAGTGTACAAAATAAACATCTAAAATGTTTTAATATCCATGTATGATAATCCAAGGTATTTATATTATTTATTGAACGAAATATTTAGTCATCCTTTGGAAAACAGTATTAGAAAACATTTTTGAGATCCCTCAGTATATTTCAAAGGGTATTAATAGGGATGTATTTAAGGATGATTCAACATTTATAAAAATGTCCTAGAATTTTTCAAATGGTGGGGAGAGTGGTTCCTTAAAAATAAATCAATGTATGGATACTAAATGTGGATTTGGAATGATATAGATGTATCTTTGGTTAACAACACCAAAAATATGTTCTAGTCCTGACTCGAGGTAATCTATTAAATTGCAATGGTCCTTGATGAACACTTGGTTTGACACTCTTCAGTGATATTATTTATGAATTAAAAAACTATTAACAAACCATAATGAAGTATTTAAATATATGTTGGATATAATAAACCTATTAAGAACCTTGGGTGTCAAAGAATATAGAATGTTTCATGATTTAGGCATCCTATAAGTAATTCCTTTCATTACTATGTGGTTTTCTATTATGATAACCAATTCCCACACCATTCTTTTACTTATTTGTCAAGGGAAGGAACTGTAAAGAACTAGATTAATGTTGAATGTGATAAGAAATTTTCTTATGAGTAGTTATGTGGGAGTATCATTGGAGTGAATGATGTTTCCACTGTGCCTAATTAGTTTTCATGGAACATTATTAACAACATGTATGTAAACCCACTCTTGGAATCACCAAGGAAGACAGATAAGGATTACTTAGAGAGTTTGGTTAATGGAGACCATGGAAGAAAGAATATTATGATTACTTTGTGTCAAGAATGTGGAATTAATCACCTAAGTGAATGTATTATAGGAATGTGAAGATGTTTTGACTATGGTAAATAAGAACACAAATCAGGTTACTAAAGGTGAAAAATGAAGGTTTGTGGAAAAAAAATGGATGAGGATATTGGCCTCCCTAAGGCATCATAGAAGAATAAGTTTTATAAGTGTGGAATAAACCATCGTTATGCAACTCAATTTATTAATACTAAATCTCACGAGGAGTATGATAATGTTGATATAAGTAAGGATTACAATAATGAGGATGATGAGACTACAGATGAAATGTGAATAAAAAGGGGTATTTTGTAACAGGATGTCATAACTTTACTAATGGAATAATGATGAAGTGGGATAATACACGTATTATATATTTTTATTCAATTTTTATATTATATAAAAGGTTAAATATAAAGGGATTTTTCGGTTTCTTCATTTCTCTACAGTTTTAAAAAAACATGTAGTAGTGTTTCATTAGACTATAAATCTAATATAATAGAAAGGTGATGTGCCTGGAAAACAGATGATTAACGAAATTATAAACCGTAATATGTTCATTATGTTATGATAATTTTTTTCATTAATGATATGTGGGATATGAAAAAGTATGTTGGAAGGTATTGATTACCTTTTAACTAATTAAGGACTCATTGACAAGTAGTTTATGCTATCATGTATGAAGATTACAACTTATTGGATTTATTGAGTATATCCAGTAATGTATGAAATAAGGAAGAATTAATGTTTTCAAGATTTATTTATTGTAATTAGGGTTATTACCATGTTTCCAGGGAATATATGATGAGGGTATTCACATGTTTGGAATATGATTACCAATATATACTTTGTGATATGAGGGGGAATCAATGTTGAGATGATTTCATGACTCTCTTTCTAATGTTTTGGATTTTCATCTTTGAAAATGGTAATAAGGTAAACTATTCATTAAAAGTTTAAGTTAAACTTAGTAAGAAGTATTTATGAACTGACTTCATATTGAAAACCTTAGTTAAAAGGATACATAGTGAATATACTTATTTCCAGGATGTCCATCTTATTTATTTTGGAAATTATATTAGAATAATTTTAGAAAAGGAAATCATCTATGTCAGGTGACATAAAATCGTGTCTGTCAAGTCCATAGGTCGTGAAACCATGACTGAAGTATGATAAGGGTTACACTCATACACATGGCCTATAAGATGACCAACTTAATATATAAATATTGTTTATGAATAATTATTTTGGATGAAACAGTAGTGTTACTTTTTATGTTTAGAGATTAATTTATTAAACATATTAATTTTTAAGAATAGTAATAGATAAATAGTTATAATTTTCATTCTTTTTTGTAATTTAATATCAGAAAAAGTGTATTTTAGTCCTTAAATGAACATTGTTAATTTCTAAATATCTATTTCATGAAGCAATGGATTAATTATAAATAGTTAAATGCATAAACAAAGAATTAATCTTTTTTAAATAAATCTATCAAGTAAGTATATTTCGTCATTTTATTGGACTATAAAAGAATTAATCAACATTAGGATACTGACCAAAAAAATGTGATCTCCAAATATTGTAATTTTTTATAATTATGGCTTTTTAAATCATTATAGATTTATGAATTTGAGACCCTCAACTTTTCCTTGATTATTCACTTGTTTTTTATTGATGATGTTAATAAATCCCTATAAATAATTATGATTTTCGTCCCTGTCTAATCTTAAATCCCATCCTATATTATCCTATGTGCAAACATATTTATATGTTACTTTGGGTAACCGTAATGGTTTTGACTTTTTTTTTAAATGATGTTTTAGTTATCTTTTTTACAATTTGGGTTTCTCTTAAATGAAATTACAACTATTAAACCATTGATAAAATATAATATTTTTTAATGAGAAATTAATTTTTAGGGGGGAAGAATAAAGCACTGTGAGATTTTATGAATTATATTTTTTAAAATAATTCATCCTTTTTAATATTCTTTATTTTTGGAAAAACTAAAAAAAGTTTATTGTATACTAAATCAATATGTTTGGGTTTATTTATACAGAACACCAAGTTAATCATACACTACATGAAACATAAAGTTTAGTTTTCCCTATAGGGGACACCGAGGAGAGCTTACATTATATGTATTAATTAAATTCCTCGATGGATTGTGTAACATGCAATTCCGATGTTTACTAAACAATAATATATTACTATAATGTTATTATTTAAAATATCATGATATAGCCTATATTTTAAATTAAATGTAATAAAATTTAGTAAAAAATTTATGAAAATATATTTTTTACATATTATAATATTAATTTGTAGGTCACAAATTAATTATAAATTAATTTGAATCTTGATCGAATAAAAAAAGTAATATTATTTCTTTGGCCACAAAGTTGTTTTACTATAATAAATTAAATTAAATGAAACTAGTGACTGATATTAATGTAATATATATTTAATATATTCAATAAAATATTTTTTATATTCATTCAATTTAATTTATAAACATAATATAAAGAACAAACACTATTTTATGCATAAAAACATATATTTGCATAAATGTAGTTTTGCTGCCTTTTAATAGAGAACCCATTTTAAATACAAATTTTGGAACATTTACAGACTTAATATGTCAAAATAAACATAATATTTTAAATTGAAACATAATAATTAGGTATGTATAAGTTTTTTGTATTTTTTCTATAAGGTTTCATTTATTAATGAATAGGTAAAAATAAGGAATTTATGTTTAAAAATTATTCTTCATCTAATTTCATTATAAGGATAAATTATATTTTAAAATTTTTTAAATATTAAACTGTATAATATTTTTGTCAATTAATATAATTTTGGACATTGAGATTAATTTCTGTTTGAAATTGGGGATAAAACATAGCATGCTTTTGAATGTTTTTACTTTAAAACCCTCTATTGTCCACCTGACTGTGAGATTAATTTTAAATTAATTTCTACCACTTCTATGATTATATTTAGTAAAATGGATTTAATACTATGAGTCATAACAATCTATAATTTCTAATTTAATCAACATAGTTTTTGACCAAAAATATTAGTGGAGGTGATTAAAATTGATTACATCGATTATGGTTAAATTAATCTTAATAAGGGACTAAGACACTACCGTATAGCCCAAAATAACCTATAAACTATCCAAAAATCAACTTCCTGGAAATATATAGACCATATAATCCATATTTCATACTTTGTATCATTATTGGATCCACGTTCAACATAAAAACGTGGGTGGAATTCTCTCTTCAAATATTTACAAAAGTGCCACTCCACTTTCCCTATAAAAGGTCACCACCTCTCCCTCTTCATCACACCTCTAAAACCACATAGGATCAAAATATATATACCCAATAATAATAAAAAAATCCCTACCTTACAATTTTAATCCTCCCTTTGGGCTTAAATTCTTTGATGGAATCCTATTGGGACCAACTAAAATGAGTTACTCGATTAAGAGGTAACGCCTTCTCTCAAGCTCCTTTCATTTAATTTCCTTCTCCACCAATAGAATCTATTAATTACATTATTGTTTAAAAAAAGTATCCCAACTATAATATTATGTTTTTATACTATAATTTTGACCTACACTTAGACACACCTCCATCTAATGGATAATGAACATACAATTCATGTGTGCAATGAATTACTCTCTCACTAAATGATGACTCTTCATTTTTTCTTTATCACCTCTCAAGATAGAAATTCTGATGGAAAATATGTTTATATATCTTATATTTTTATTATTACTTAATTATTCTTCTTTATCCCTTTTTCAAAAAATATATTTTTACCTTCCATTTGGGATAAATTCATTAATTTCGTTTGAGGAAGTGTAGACTACTACCTCTCAAAGTGATGTGATTTGTTCACACACTACATGGAATGTATTAAAGGTGAGTTTAGCATAATTATATGATATATATAAATTTATAATGATAATTTAATGATATTCTATACATATATACATATATGTCATTTTCTTTCTTTATTTTATTATTACAATAAAAACCGAGACAACATTCATGTGTACATTTGGCTTATCGTCTCCATGAACCGTGTATTATATTTTGTACATAAATTATTTATATATTTTTATAATACCCATATAAAGAATATACATTATATTTATATCATTTTTTAATTTTTTAATCTTAATATTTTTAGAAGGATAAAATATATAACAAATTAAGACACATGTGAAGAACAAAGCGAATATTACCTGAAGTGAAACCACTACATATGATTGTTAGTTGGATGGTAATATAATATTATGATAAAAAAATATATTATATTAAATATAAGAATGTTTTTATCTAAAATATTTATCATTAATTTATATTTATTATTCATGTAATTTGAACGAGTATGATGAGATTCAAGAAACAAGGTAAGAGAATTTTGTCACACTTTTTATTTCTATGAGATACATGCTTTATTCACAAAACATTCCTTTTTTTGTGGTGCATATACTGAACATGGATGTATTAAATGATAATTATAATATATTTATGGGTATTTAAATACTCACACTATGATATTGATTTCATGGGGTATACATTTTAAATGTTAGCAAATTGAAAAAACAGTTTTTTCTCAATTTGCCTTATTTGAGACTCATGTTTTTTATTACCTTAAATTATTTTATGAGGTGTCTATACATCCATATTACATTTAATATCACTAACAACATTATTTAAATGACATTTTATGCTTCATTTGTTATAAATTTTTGACATGAGTATTATAGTTCAAATTACCAAGTGATAAGATTTTATTTAAACAATCTCATCACTTTTCGATATTGTTTATAATTATGATTTAGTTATATAAATATTATGATCCATACCTTAAGAGAACTCATGACTTTTATTATAACCCATTTATTAATGTTATATTCATGTACTGGTACAATTTTTCTACTATTTGGTACGTAATATAGTTATTAAAGTGTTATTCTGAGAAAGCCCAACATTACACTCTCTTCGGTTAGAAATATATGTTCCTTACAAAACATGTTTTCTAGAAAGGTATTACAATAATATTGACCATTATATTATAAAATATAGAAGAAATATTTACCATTTTTTCATTTACAACTATCTTTAATGTAATCTTCTTTTCTCTTTTTGAACTATTCAATTTTATAACCTTTTTACCATGAAAAAAGGAATGTTCTTTTTATGACATAAGACATTCATGAATTTACCCTCCATCATTTAATTGAATCTTAATTTTTATTTTAAAATGATTAAGAGTTAATAATTTTTTCAAATGTAATCTTCAAGGAAACATTTCTCACAATGTTTTGAATGTTTTTTCACATTTTTTCAAGGGATTTTTTTTCAAAATGATTTGAATCCTTATTTATAGTTTTTTAAAATATTTTCAAACAAATGATTTTTAGAATTTTTTTTGGATTATTTCATATTTATTCAATGAAAAAGGCTTTCAAAACAATTTCACATTTTATATATGTAATTATCATTTTTCCATTACAAAGGGTTTTAAAAATGTTTTGAATATTATTTTACATGTTTTCAAGGAAATTGTGTTTTGAATCATTTTCAAGATCTATTTTATTGTTTTCAAAGAGAAATTTTTACAAAACATTTCAATGATTTATTTATATTATTTCATGATTATTTTAAATAAAATAGATTTCAAAAGTTTATTGTGTTTTAAAGAGTTTTATTTCAAATAAGAAATGTTATTTACCTCATGAAATATTTTTAATATATATTTCAAAGTAATATTTCATCTAAGATGAAAAGTTTTGATTTTACTCATTCCCTTAAAGAAAATTATCCAGAATATCCATTCATGTTCTGTAATGAATGGTTTTTGTTTTGATAGAAGAATACTTATCACACATGTTTCTCTTCCATGGATTATATTCTTTTGAAACTTGCTTATTTTCACTGGTTATTCTTTTGATGAAATGATTATGGAACATGTATCTTTTTCCATAGGTTACGATATGATTATATTTTTATTATACCCATTTCACTTCATTGACTATGATATTATTATATTTTATTTTGTGGAATATGTATGTATTACTTCATTATGAGATGAGTGAGACCTATTTCTCCCTATAATTCAATGGGTAAAGATTTATATCACTTAAGATAGACTAATATGGACTTCGGAGTGATCCATGGATTATAAGAAGGCCATGGGAGTGAACCATCACTACCAAGATGGTATGAGGAGTGAAATACTTATATTAAGATGGCCATGGGATTGAAACATGACCACTAAGATGGTATGCCAAGTAAAGACATTCATCTAAGATGGTGTTGGATGTGATGACTTGCCCAATATATTAATCATATTAGATAATTATTTGATTTTACAATTCTAGGTTTTATTCCTATGTTTCGATTTCACAACTTATTATCTTAATTTTCATATAATCTATTTCATATTATCTATCAATAATTACTATTATCTCTAATATGTAGGGTATGCTCTTGAATGGTTATACTCATATTCCATATCATTTTTTCATGTTATAATTATACATTTCCATTACTTACCCTTACTGATCACCACATGTCACCCCCTTATTAGGTTTCATATCCACAGTTTATGAAGAATGGTTTTGGGTTGAAGTACCAAATGTGAATATATTTATGAGAAATGTTGAATATCATTCAATAGGATAGAGGTTTTTCTTCCATGTTTATAAAGAAACTAATCTATTATGGTCCTCAGGCATGTATTTTATTAATTTATAGATTATTCATCAATAATGATGTAATATTCATGTATGCTAATCATTGGTCATTATACAAGGCTTAAAAAATAAAATGTTACTAAAAAACGACATGAAATCATATCATAATAAAGAAATGTTTCTGTATAATATGTAATATAATAGAGATGTTCAATTACATATAAATAGGCAATATTTTATAGAAGTTGAAAAAAGTAATCATTTGAAATAATTTTGAAAAAATACCACTATTTCAACAAATTAATTTAATAATAAATTACAATTAAATCCACCATCTAGTTTGTAATCAAACAATGTATTTCCTCCCTTTTATTTGTGAAATAATCCAAGAATATTGAAATTTAAATATCTTATGACATATAAAATCATGAAAAATGAATTAGTGGGTGATATAAGACCTCATCTTTCATCATCCAAATATACGAGTACCACTTAAAATGAAATAATTGATTTTATCTAAAATAAACAGTAATAACCAAATTAGTTTCATAACTTCTCTAAATGGAATCCCATAACAAATTATTCCCATTTAATTCCAAAAAATCCAAAAAATGTGTATTAAAAATATTTCATAAAGGATTATTTATGATCATTTAACTTTTATATAATAAAACATTCAGAGTGAATAATCACCAAAAATGGGATTTCTTCAAAATCATCCCTTAATATCATCATGAATCAAAATGAAAAATAAGTCAATTTAAAAAACATTGTTTTAATGGGGGAGATAAATCTTCTGAAAACATTAATTCAAAACAATTTCTAACAGATATACCTTGAGGAGATATATAACATATGAAAAAAATAAATTAACAAAGTGAATGATATATGATAATGGAAATTAATATCCTTTTTAAATATTTTAAAACAGATTTATTAAAATCCCACATATCTAAAAGAATAGTGTGAATTCTTTTTTTAAATGAATAAAATGTAATATAATAATCATTAGTGAAAAAATGATCTTCCACTAGGAAAATTTGAATAATGAAGGGATGGAAAATAATAGATATTAGGTAAAATCCAATAAAAGATATAAGAATTTTTCTTAACCAATATTTATTTTTTTTATAAAAACATATTCATAATGACATAATGTTTTGGTATGAAACATTGTTTTAGTTGAAAATTTTATTTACATACAACATAAAATCATCATTGGGTAAAATAATTCAAATTGGAAGGTAAATATATGTGGGGAGTTATTGGGACATAAAAAAATTATTTCAATCAAAGAAACCCCTTATAACTCGAGGATCATAAAAATAATAACCTATTAAAATAAAGATATTTAAATTTGACATAAATTTCAATTAATAAAATTTATTTTAGGATATAATATCTCAAATTGGGATTATATAGATAATATAAATAAAATTACATTCATAATAAAAAATATATTCCTCAAAGAGAGTAATTTTGAGATGAAAACCCTCACCATGGTCATGATTTATTCTGTACTAGCATCAAACATATTTAGTAATTAAATTATGTTTATTAATATCATACCCAAATATTTTGTTCATAACTGTAAGCATTTATTACTCCTTATTCATAATCATTCCATTTATATATTTATTATACTATTTTAAACTAATTTCACACATTTTGTGTTTTATAAAACTAGTGGTTTATACTAGTCTCGTAGGAGAAATGTTGGTAATAATTATACATAAAAATTTAATATTTCCTGAATCATTATTTTTATGATAAGATATTATTTATTAAGATATTTTTTGTTTCAATTTCATTTCATGAATGATTCACTCTTTATCATAGAAGATGAAATTGATAATATATTCTTTTTGGTTTTTCTCAACCATTCAACCATGTTTTCTTAATTACGGTGTTAGATAATGTTGTTTCCTAAATAGAAAAAATATTTATTAAAATATTTATACTATATTAAAATAATAATCCATAATATAATTTAATAGAAATTTTCAAGTATGTTTTCAGACCGACCCAATAATAAACACAACAAAAATATTTTTCATAATGATGTGATTTAGTTGAAATATAATTTTACAAAAAGAATATTTATATCCTTCAGTGTTTATTGGTATTATATATCATAATTATAAAGGATATATTTTTTTGAAAATTTTAATTTATTTGAATAAAATATTTTCCACTTGGTATGGTTGTTTTAAACGATTTAATTAATGATGATTTTTTATTGATCATATCATTAATAGGTTCAAAAATTTATCATAAAATAACATTAAGGATATAATAAAATCATATCTATACACTAAACACATTATCATTATAAACAAATACAGAAGTAAAGAAACTCAAAACAAAAATGAATCATTCTATTAAAGAGGTTGTTCAAATATACATATGGTTTAAGATTTTGTTTTCCATAGATTGAGAGAAATGAATAATATGTTTTAACTTTTTGGAATATATATTATGTTAAATATTTCATGATTATTAATTAAATTTAACATTATTACCATCCAGGTAATGTGTTTAAGGAATGTGAACCATGATGCTTTTTGGTGGTGATAGTCCGCACACATAAATGAATACCAAATTTAGATTTCTTATGGGAAAATGGGAAAAGCGAATCGATATTTTTCCATTATCATAAAAATATTAATTATATAATAAATATATATAAAAATATGTTGGTAATTTAAAAATATTACAAGAAATAAAAAATATAAAAAAAGTAGTCAAATAAACATGATTACCCATGATGGGCACCTCGAAATTTCCTAATAAGATCCCTTAGAAATTGATAACATAAGATAATCACATATGAAAATAATATCAATAGAGTGAAATAGGATTTTATTGGAATGAATAAGGGTAGGGATTTTTGAGGAAACCTAATTGTTTGGAAGGACATGAAGTGGTGGTTAGAGTGTCGTATATAAGTTGTGAGAATGATTTTTTTAAAATATTTAAAATTAATATGAAGTGATTGCATGTTAAATATGTAAAGTGTCTCATAAAAATAAATTAATTGATTTCAAGGTGACAGAATGTCTATAATATCCCAAAAACTCACTTATTAATATTTATTAACATGTATCGGTATCTTTACACATTGAATCATTACTTTTTTCATTTAAGATTTTATTATGGTAAATATTTTTTACCTAAGGAAACATAATATTTATGAATAAAAAAGTGTCCCTTATTAGATAATTTGGTTCCACTGGTTATAAATATTAAATGCATTTATCATTATTCAATTTATAAAAATTTTAAAAATTAAATTTAATGTAATAAATGCATAATGAATTGAAATAATTTTTGAGAAAGAAAAAACTTTCTTTTTAAAATTTCGATAATATGTTTTTAAACTAAGATAATTATTTTTGAATGTACAATTTTGGCCAAAAATTAAATATTTTTTTAGGAAAAATATTTCATAAATTTTTAGGTCATACTTATTTTATACTAATGGAATGAAAGTCCCAATATTAGTAAAAATTGTATATTGTAGTATTCACCTAAAAATCATTTTTTTCAGTAAGAATTTGAAGATTTATCTTAAGTATCAACATGATAAATCCAAAAATATAAGTTAGTTTTATCTATTTAAAATTGTTAATTTAATCAATTTAGTTTTTATTTAAAAATGAAATATATAGATAAAAACTAATTTTATTACAAAAATACATTCTTAAACGTCATGTGTTCTTAAAGTTATTTCATATTAATATAAATAATTCCAATATAATAGTTAATATAATAAAATATTTTATATTATCAATTAATATTGGTTGTTTGGATAAAATATATAATACTTTTACAATGTTATTTGAGAATAAAAAATTAATTAAATCTTATTTCTTTTTTATCCACAAATCATAATAGTTCCTAGATGATTAGTATACTTTTATTTCGATGATTTTTTATTATAATTAAATATTTATTTATAATATTCATCTAATTTTAAATTAATAGATTTATTTTAGGGTGTGGGTGCAGAACAAGATATCATAAATATGAGATTTAATTATAGGAAACCCTATACTAAAATATCAGTTCATTAAATTCTCATCCCCCATAAATAAATATCATCCTCAAAATGTTAGTTATCACATATGAACAAAAATAAATAAGGGAATCTAAATTATATAAAAAAACTATCAAACAATATATAAATATATATATCAACCCTACAAAATTCATGAATATATTTATTTCCTCAAAATAGGATAAACCCTAACATTTATTTTTTTATCCACCTATTTGGGTTTGAGTTTATCATTATTCACTATCAAGACCCACATTCTGTAATTTTTTTATTGAGGTTTATTTTACCATTTTTTGTTTGATATAATTTCATAGGTTAATATGAAATATGTTTTCCCTACTCTAGATTTATTGTCCTCTAAGTAAATGAAATTAATCAATAACTTAAATCACATAAAATCTATCTAAAGGAAGAATAATAATATTAACACATTGAAATTTACTATAAAATTAATCTTAGAATAAAATAATCATACAAGTAGAAGATTCCTTCCACAATAAAATCCTCTATGTAGAGATTTAATTATTGTAACAAAATTATTAGATATACTACAGTTTATAAAATGAAACTATAGTAAGTTGTCTATAACTCTCTATTGGAGGGTCATGTTCCTTAAAAATTATGATCCATTTTAAGAGTAGATATTGAAAATGTATTACTTTTTCCTATTAGTATTGGTGGTTTTTGATTATCATCATCTTAGTTATTCCATGAATTAGATAATTTACATGGATTATACCCAAGTTCCCTATATATAATAAATTGAATTATTAATGGTACCTTAGGATTATATCTAATTCTTTCAATAGAGTTTACTGAACTCTTTATTTTCCTCAATAGTTTGAAGCTCGATAATCCCCTCTTTTGTATGTATATCATCTTCTAGTCCCCTAGAGATAAATTTCCTTGGTTTTTCATTCCATTTTTTTTATATTTATGAAATTAAAAATTCTTTAATTCTTCATAATCATCAATTTATATTTCATGAGACATCATCCTTTTCATATTTGGTGTTTTTGGGACATTAAATTTTACACATTTTATATCATATTTCAGGATAGGTAATTTGACATAATCAAAAGTTTTCTCAATCTAGCTTATATATCAATGGGTTTTTCATTAATTTAGTATCTGTATTATACCTCACATCCATGGTTTCTTTTAGTTCTAGGTAATTATAAAACCAAGAGGGTTAATAGGAGTGATGAAAAACTAAAAATAAATAGTAATTTTGACAAACCAAAAAGGAATTTTTACATAAAACATCTTATTCTTTTACATCATCACATTCTAGTAAAATTTAATTAGTTCAACATATATTATTCTTAGTTTTACTTGGGTCTCATTAATTTGAGTTATTGAACATGGAACAACCAAATACCTCAATATAAAAAAAGAAAAAAACAAATAGCATTTCGTAATGTGGAAATTACCATTCTAAAAATACCCCATAAGATTTTATATCCTAGTGTGTAGTTAAAGACCCAATGATCATACATCAGAGTGATGTTGGTGTCAATGCTGAATAATCCCTTTTTGAGATGATTACCCATTTATGGAAATTATCTACAATCACATCAACTTAGAAGTATCCAGTCAAAGATGTAACTCTTGGAAAAATCATACACATGTTTTTAACAATATTTCAATAAATTATACTATACTTAGACTGATATCTTGGGTTTTAAAAAAGGCCATGTAACCATGATACTAATGGTTAATAAAATAATCTCAAAGAATTACTAAACAATTCACCATTATAGACAATTATTCCCATGATATATAAAAATTAATAATAAATTCATACCATAGTTTAATTATGTCATCTCACAAATAGTCTCACAACCCAATGGACTAAAGGTTTGGAGTCTTAGTGATAAGAAACATAAAAAATTTATTTTTCAGCACTTCTTATTTTTTTCCCTTAAATACAATCCTCCAAACCATCATCTTTCCATCTCACATGATATAATAATCTTTATAAAATGGAAAATGTAAATATAATAAAGGTGTGATATTTAATTCCCTTTAAGAAAAACATATTAAAAATTATAAATGTTAGATCATAACTAGGAGGGAATACCTGATTAAGGGAGAAATATCAAATAAGAAGATCCGGGGATCATAAATGAAAATCTTAAAACATGGTAAATCATTAATGGTTATTGTATTGGAATATAATTCCAGATAAAAATAATCAAAATATTTATTAGAAACATATAATTAAAATCAAACAAGAAATTAAACAAATACGATAATAATTGAAAACATATTTAGATTATAGAATACCATAAACATTTGGAATAACTATGAAATAATTCACATTTTACATAATATGAACAATAATATGTATTATGAAGCATTGTAAAAAATCCGTATATTTTCAACCATTAACTTGTTTCACATATCCATGTATATACAACATTTAGTCGGTGAAATAATCAACGTATTTAAAATAATTTGTTTTAAAAAAATTTATATATGTATATGTTTCATTATCTAATTACATATAAAATCATAACAAAATTCATTGAAGGACGATATAGGACCCCACCCATCATATTCTATAAATATGAGGGCCTCTTAAAATCAAATATTTAATTTTATCACAAATATACCATCAAATGAAAATGTGGTTAGTAACTTCTCAAAATGGTTTATCATAAAAGAAACATGATCATTCGATTCAAAAAAATTAAATCTAAAAATTTGTATTTAATAAGTGAACATATTGGTGGAATGGTCATATCAGTATATATAGGATGGACAAGATTCCTTATTAAATGGAAGACAAATCATAGATTGTATTTTTCGTAAAAAGAATATGTTAATATCATATTAAAAAGATGTGATGTCTGAACAACTTATGAAATCCATTTTTTAAGGAGACTAGTGATCATATTAAAATATTACATTAAAAAATATCAATAAATATACCATGATAATAAAATAAATATATTTAGAAGTGAAATATCAAAGGGAAGGCTATAAAAACGTTGAGAAAACAATCATTTTTAAATATTTTAAATAGACTTTATCGAAGACCAACAACATTAAAGATATAAGGAAAATATTGTTTTAATATATATATATGGGAATAAAATGATAATTTGATATAAAAAATTTTATTTTCTATTCGAGAAAGGAGAACACTGTAGGAAAGTAAAAACATGGATTTGGTGAAAAAATACACTAAAATAGATGAGAATTATTTTAAAAAATAATTCTTTTTATGAATTAATATATTCATCATGGGAGAATAATTTGTTTTAATTCATGATTTACCGATAAAAGAATATTTAATTATAACCTAAAATCATGAGAGGGCATAAAAATTAAATATTGAAAGATTAAAATTAAAGTCGAGTGATTGCTACTCAGGAATAAGATTTTAGTCAAGAAAACCCATGAAAACATGATATTCATTTATATAAAACCTACAAAAAGGAATATATTTAAATTAGACATAAATATATATTAAAAGGTATTTAATGATATAATTTATTAAATAGGAATTATATGAAACAAATAAATTAAATTTTTCACAAAATATAACTACATGTTACAAAAAGTGTATTTGTTAGATTAAAACCCCTACATTGGTCCCGATTCATTTTGAATATTCACAAAATATCCAAATTAGATAAGTTAATTTTATTAATTATATACCAACTTAACATAATCATACCTATATCCATTTATACTCATCACTGATAATCGCACCATACATTTATATTAGTTAGTTTTTACATATTTCCCTATATGAGTATTTTTAAATTTAATAGTTTATGTAAGTTATATTGAAGAAGTAATGGTATTTGTTATTATTAAAAAGATCATTCATAAAAAATCATTAAATTTAATATAAATATTTCATTATTATTATCATTTATGTTTTTATTTTCTTTTTTGATTGTTTCATTTTTATGATAGAATATTAAACGGGTAATAATCTTATTGCAATGACTCTTAGTAAATGGAGGATGTTTTGATAATTAAAATGTTAAATATTGATATATAATTTATAGAAAAAAATACAAATAATAATATAAGTATTTATATAATATTAAAAAATTAATTATGTTTTCAAAGTCATCAATGAAATCATTATCATAAAACGTTCCATGTAGGTGGTCAAACTGGACAAAACATGATGATACCATAATTATTAATGAATATGAGGTGATTTGGTTGAGATATTATTATACATGTATAATAATGAAGTCATTTAGTGTTTATTAATGGGACATATTATAAATATAATTTAATTAAAATATGTTGTAATGGATAGGAAAATATCATAATTTGAATAAAATATTTTCATCATAGTACGCTTGTTTTAAAATATGATTTATTGATGATTGTGTTTTAATCATATTATTAATAGGTTATCCAATTTTTTATACCATACATGTAAGGAATTGGTAAAACTAAAAATTGAAATCAATCATTCTAGGGAGGTGGTAGTCCATACATATTCATGGTTGAGGATTTAGTTTTCCATATAATAGGATAAATGTATAAAATGACTTATCATTTCATAATATAAAATATTATATATATAATACATATTTATTAAATTTAATTTTAGGACCATCTATGTGTGGGGTTTAAATAAAATAAAACATTATTATTTGTATAAGTTGTAGTTTTCATGCATAGACATGAATCTCATTTTCTATTTTCGTAAGGGAAAAAGGGAAAGGGAATTAATTATTATTCTCATCGAATAATACAATTCGTTTTATAATAAATAATGATTGAATTAAATATTAATATGTAAATTATAATTTCAAAAGAAAAATTAAATGGGAATAATTTAAGTAAAAATGATTACTCACATTGAGATATTTGAGATTTCATTAGAAGATCTCTTGGAAATTGATGGCACATGCTACTATCTTGTGACCATATGATAAATAGAATAAAATAAAATTATACGGGATGGAAAATGGTTATGATTTCAGGAAAAACCTGAATTTTTACGAATGAATTGAATGGGTAGTGATCAGACCCTTTTATAGGTGGTGATAATGGGTTTTTTATAAATATTACAACTTAATATAAAGGGATATCATGTTAAACATCCCATGGGGATGAAAAACATATGATAATTTAGTGAAGGGTGAGAATGTAGAAAATATGTCAAAAATCTATTAGAAAATTTCCTTAACATTTTTCAAGCCCTTTAACCCTTTTTGTGCTACTTTTTATATCTATAATTTTATCGTGATAACTAATTTTTACCTAAGGTACAATAAAATTTAGGCATAAAAATAAAATAATCCTTTTATGATAATTTAGATCCAAAGATTCCAAATTTCTAATCAATTTATTTTGATTCAATTTCCCAAACTTTTACAAATTAATATTAATATAAAATTTATATAATGTATTAATATAATGGTTGCGAAAAGTATATATTGAATTCGAAAATATCAATAGTAGTTTTATTAACTATAATAAATATTTAAAATATAATATTTTTATTATAATGAAATTTTTTTAAAAGGGTATTATAAATTTCAAAGTTGTACTTATATGTTCAGAATAACATAAAAGATTGTTATTTGTAAAAATAGTATATTGTACTATTCACAAAAGTATATTTTTTTTAAAAACATCATATGTTTACAATAATTTATCATTAATATGATAAATCCAAAAACATAGTTGGTTTTTTCTATTTATATTAAATCAATTGATAAATTTAGTTTTTAATTGAAAATAAAAAATATAAATAAAAACATTTTTACTAAAAATTATCATTTTTTGACATCAAGTGCACTTAATATTTCATCATTTTAATTTAAATAATTATATCATATTAGTTCATATAATGTAATATTATATATTATATTTTATTATTGTTTGATATAATTATTTTTATAAAATATAAAACACATTTATACAGTTATTTGAGAAAGAAAATTTTATTTAAAATTATTTTTTTTATCTACAAAATGAAATAATTTTCATAGAATTAATAAAATTTTATTTAATAGATATTATTATTATTCATATTGATTTATTAATAATATACATCTATTATGAGTTTGATCAATTTAGTTTTTTGTTTTATGTATTTTACATTTTATGGGTCACTCGTATGCCTTAGTTATGCTTTTATTTAACCGTGTTTTTAATCATGGAGTTCCTTGGTATGGGGGGGGGGTAAATTAATCTTTTTATGAAGAAACACCATGGGGAACAATTGAAACTAGGTCTATCAAAAAAATCAACTAACCAAGTGAGCGTTTTGGTTTGGTGAAAATATTCTTTTGTGCATTTTGAATATGGTTTTCCAAATAATGTGACATTTTATATGTATCTATGAAACTATATTTTTATATATAAGTATATCCTGCACATTTGGAAAATAAATATAATTGTGTGGCCACACAAAGTGATCTATCTGTGTCATAAAATTTCTGGTAATTTCATATTTTCTAATTTATTAATTTAAGTATTTTTTAGCTCATTTCTTCTTCTGGTCACACACATCCCTCTTTGTATAACCTATGATCTTCATTCCCTTTTCAATGGTGGACCCCATTGATTCATTACTATATTATCTTTAGGTAATCCCTTTTATTCTTGGTTTGTTTTCCTCTATACCTATTTTACCATTGTTCATCGATTTCCATGGAAGACAGAAATCCTAGATTTTTTTTGAAAAAAACTCGGATTAATGATGATAGTTTTGGTTTTATCTTTGTAATTTTAGTGTTATAGGACCTATCATTATCTAATATAGTGGTTTTTATAGAAGTTGATTTTTTTTCAATGTATGTGTCTCTATATAAGGGAAATTTCCATGCATAACCATTTATTCTTAGTTACCTTTTGTTTATTATTTTATCAAATTTCATTTTAAATGATTTTGAATTTTTATTTATCCATGTTTTATGTGATACATGATTTTTATTGTAATTTTGATACAATAATGGTGGTTTTAAAATTAATTTTTATATTTTCACTCCATTCTTTTATTAAAACCGATCAAAGAGATTTAGTTATTTAAAATGTAATTTTCAAAGGGTTTTTAATGTGGTATTTCATGGTGTTGTATGATTAAAATAGTTTGGGAATAAATGATTTAGGAAGTTGGTTTTTAGATGGATTATGTGATGGGATCCTTATATGTCTTTAAATGTATTTTAATGTGGGATTTTGAGTACTGGGTTTTCCAAATAGAAGGAAATATACTTTCATATAGATGATTCACCTTGATATGTGTGAATTCTTTAAAATAGTAATGTCAGATTATTCAAATTCATTTTGAATTTTCATTTTTATATTGGAACATGTCAATGTTTGTGTGTTTGATATTGAGTAAAACAAGGGAGACCTTGGGTGGGTGTGGTGACATAGGTATTTGGACCTTTGATTATATCCCAGACTAACAAGTCTATATTGCATACCAGATAGAGAGAGCCTTTGGGAAGGAATTCTGAGGGAATATCCAAAGTTTTATTCAGGGGATTGAGAGTGCCATTGATGAGGAAGATTGAGCGATCTTCAGAAACTATATATATGGGACTAATAGAGATCATGTATGTTTGGGGCCAAGGAATATCAAGAGATATTATAACTTTTTATACAAGTTTACATTGTTAGTAATTAGTTATTTAGATTAACTTATAGTAGATCATTGGTGTTAGATTCCAAATTCCACATTATATATGCATAGTTTGTTTCATATTCTTTATTCATGTTGTTAGTGAAATATGTGATTGTGTTATATCTTGTGTCTATAACTTTTCTATCATAATTTTAATATTTAAATATATTAGGAACATGAATTCATGTCTAAAAACCTTGTCTTTTTAAATCATGTAATATAATGTTATGCCCATTTTTCAATACATGATTATGTAATTATTTTTATTTGTGCATGTTTATGCGTTGTTTGGGTCTGTTGATAATTAATTTCCACGTAGCTTCAATCTCATAATTTTTTATATCATGTAATATTGCTTTAAAAACATGCTGTATTTAAAAAAAATGAATTTTAAAGGTTGTTTTTTGATGAAATTATTATAAAAGTGATTTTTTGAATAATTAGTTTTCAAATTTAAATTATTGGTTCTCTAGTTATAAAATCACAAAATAGATTAATGGTGGTATCTTACTGGGATGTGTTAATGGCACCCAAAATAATCCATTGCGAGTATGTGAACTCTATTCTACAAGATAATGGAGAGTGAAAGGGAACCATGTGTTAAATGGATCTCCCAGATTACCACATTCTATGGTTGTTATATTAGAGGATACATTCTCTCATTGGGTTTATCTCACAAGGAACTATTTAACATTTTATTTCATTGGGGGTGTTTATGTATCAGCTTGTGTTTATCCTTCAGGTTTTTGAGGAGTTGATGTTAATTCATTTATGTTATTCATTTTAGTTATGTATGTAATGAAGCCTTTGTTATTTATTCCCTAGTATATTCTCTATTTTTATTCTGTTTTACATTGATATAGGTACAATATCATTGATATGGTTGTTTATTCATGGGTGAAATCCTTCCCGGTGATTTTTTCCTGAGACCTTTGTACTGGTTGATGACTTAAGATGACCAGGAATGATCCTCCAGTATAATTTAGAGATGTTATGGTGTTCTATGGAAGGATAAAATAGTGTTTTTAAACAAAATGGTTTTATAAAACACTCTCATGTTACATGGGGTGTGTGCAAGCAATATAGAAACTTTGATCATTGTTGGTGCTCAGGGGGGGGGGAGGGCATAGACATCTCTTTTTCCAAATTGGTCCTCAATTTTAAATGGGTGTATCAAGATTGAGTATTTTTCAGGAGTTTATATTAAGTTGTTTATATTGAATTGTGATATGTTTTGTATATGAATTTATACTTTTTGATTGGATTAGTCATTATAAATGTCATTTTGAGTCTAAATGAACAAATTGTTAAATATGCCATAATTGCATAGTTAACACACATGGTCTTGAAAATCAAGAAGTTCCCATCAATAATGGTTTTGTATCCATAAATGTGACTATTTTATGGGTGTTTCATGGTTTATAAGACAATGATTCTAAACCATGCATGGTGCAATTTCACCCCTAAAATTTTGGTTTGTCCTCCCTTACTCTCAAGTGTGATCTATTGGAGTGTTTCAATGGTATGTTATCCAATATGGGAGTTCTTATATGGGTTTTATTTAAATTCATATAGTTGAATTAGGTTTTATTTGAGTTGTTTGTTGGTTTGAATTTTTTAGTCCCTTGGGGATTTATATTTGATAATTGGAATTAATGATTATTACAATTAAAGGGAAGCATTCTATGAGGTTTTATTTTCTTCAAAACTATTTATGGTATTTTCGGAATAAATTCTGGCATTGTTGATAAAAAATGTGATTTATTTTTCAAATGAATAACCAAAGTATTTAATTTTCTGTGAAAATGAATTTAAGATTTAAAATAGGAATTTGGTTTTGGAATTGAATTCTTAAATATGATTTTATGGGAATTGTTTTATTTTTTTTTCCATGCCTTTTTTTATAAAAAAAATATTTTTTGAAATATTTTTTTAGAAAAGAAATATGTGCTTGATTCTTAATAAATTTTTGGTTCTATTTTTAGGCCCATGAATTATTTTATTGTTAGATGGTTTTATGATAAATTAGAAGTTGTTTATAAATGAGTGTGAGTTTTCATTTTTATTGAAAGTAAAGTGTAGATTCTAGAAAATAATTGGATTATCCCATGGGTTAAATTATTTTTGAATCTAGAGGTTTTCAATTTTGGGTGGGGGATAATAGTTGTGTTTCCTAATGAGATTGCAAAATAAATTTAAAAATTTGTTTTCAAATATATTTTAAAAATGGGTTCCTTTTTTAGTTACCTTGGTTATGGGACCACATGTTTTGTTTTAGGAGCCTGGGAAGTTAAGCACATATATTATGTTGTTTAATATGTGCCTCCTAGAAAGTTATTGATGGAAGTTTTATCATTTTTTATAGGAGTATTAACATTTTTTTGTCGTCAATTTTTTATATTTTGAATTTTTTGTTATTAACATCACCATGTCTTAAAATGAATTCATTGTATCCATTGGGGCTTGCTGGGATCTTCATCATATAAATGATGAATTATGTCCATGGTTTTCATCAATGAGGGGTTGGTTTTTTAATTTTATTTTCTTGTTTTTCATTCCTTGGAGTTCTCAATATTTTATATTTCATCAAATTTAATGATTAATCTATTTGTCACGGTTGGTTTGGTTTTTAAATACTATCAATTTGGATTTCATTTTAGGAAAAAATATTCTCACTTATCATTTCATGTATGGATTGAAATAATAAGTAGTTTAAAGTTTTATATGTTTACTAAAATTATTATGTGAAAATTTAAATGGATTTTGACACTTCATGGATCATGAAATGATGTGGATGGTGTGATTTTCATCTTATGAATGTTATTTTTGATGATTTAGATAACTATTTAAAATAGAAAGCAATTTTTAAATTATTGGAAATAGATTTTCAAATTTAATGTCATGTTTTAATTTTTAATTCACCATAGTTTTTTAATGTAATTATTTAAAAAGGATTATTTTATGACTGATGATAGTTTTAAATAAAAACATACTAGTTCATTATATTTTTATTCTCTCTGTTTATTTCAAAATTTATTTTTTATGTTTTTTAGAAATGGATTTCAAGTGATCAGTTTTAAAATAATTGTTATTTTGGGAATTTAAACCATTGTAAAGTTTCTGGGATTTCCTAATAATTAGATAAAAGAACTTTGTCACATTTAATGATTTCATAAACTGAGTAGGGTTTTGTGAAACCCTCTTTATTTCCTGTTGGTTTCCTATGATTCTCGATATCCATTACTGAATGTTTTATGGGATTTTAGTGGTTATGACATGTCTTTGTCCCATGTTTTTTGTTTTTTATGAAACCATTTTTTTCTTGTTTCTTTGGATTTGTTTTTATTATTTTAAGATCCATGTTTATTATTATTTTTTTAGTGGTGTTTTTCTCACATTTAAATTAAATTGTGTAAATTATTTATAATGTGTGTTTTAAAATAAAAGTGTTTTTCAATAAAATGAGTTATTAGTGAAATTATTTTTGAAAGAGGCTACTGTGTGATTCAGGTTGTTAAGTATTTTTTAACAATAGACTCATATTTATGGTGTTTCAAGTGTTTGGAAAAGTGTTTGAGATCATTCAATCATTCTTTAATAAGATTTTTCATGTATTTTATAAAAGGGTAAAATTCCTAGAAATTTTTTTATAATAGTGATTTTTTTCATTTAATCAAAATTGGTGGATTTCCTGAAATCCACATGTCGATGATTTGGATTTTTTTTTCTTGTAGCTCGAGTGATTACCTACTATCTTGTGTGATGTATATTGGTTTTGGGGTTTGGGTGATTTTCTAATTTATTTGGATTATTTCTTTTGAATGATCTAATGTTTTCTGATTTCATAGACATTTTAATGTTAGTTTTTATATGGGAATGACAGACCATTGGGATGGTTCATGGGTAATTAGGATTGATGAATGATTTTGGACTTTGAGAAGTTGATAGTGTCAAATTTATACGATGCACCGTGAGGTGGTGTTCAAAGTTGAAGTCCTTGTTTATAGAAAAATTATGGGGACATGGTGTGAGAGTCCATCATATTTCTTACTATGGAATACATGTCACGACCCACACCCACCAAAGATGCCCCTCTTGAGATGGCAATGGTGAAAGGGAGATAATAATCCCCGAGTCTCGCCTCCAGTAGGCCCCGGGGTGGCAACTAGCACCAAGGGTATGAGTTTTTACAAGTATGGGAGGCTTACCCTTTTTGTTATTTAGGATCGGGAAATAGGACATGTCAACCACCAAAATGAAAAAGAACAACTGTATAGAAATAAACCCAAACCAATCCCACATTCATGTTTAAATAGTTCTGAAATAAGGTACAAGTACAAGAAAGCTCAAAAGTACAATACCAAATGAAACAAGTACAGAAAACTGCAGCAACTCCAACTGCCCCGACTAGTAGGGTCCTGCACGGCCCTGTTAGTCCTCCTGGGAACCTGAAAGTAACCATAGGGTGAGCATACAAGTATACTCTATAGGGAAACCTAAAGCTATCGTGCAAAAGTGGGGAGACATCCTAATGTCCTGTGAGAACAATAGAGGAAACAAAAACCTAACAAGGAATTCTATCCACCCAACCTCACCAGCCACACTAACCAAAACACAGTCACAACAGGTAGTAGTATATAAGAACAAAAGTATTGGGTACCCCACACCATTTACCTTTAGTTAGCTTCCCTTCCTAACGACGAACGTCCTGACGCTACCACATTCTCCCCGCCCGCACACACCTGGGCCTCACAACCACGTATCCTGCCCGCACACACCTGGGACTCACAACCACGTATCCCGCCCGCACACACCTGGGCCTCACAACCACGTATCCCTCCCACACACACCTGGGACTCACAACAACCTATCCCGCCCAGACATACCTGGGCCTCACAACCACCTATCCCACCCGCACATACCTGGGCCTCATCCCAATGATTATTGGGAAAAAGTAAGCATGCCTGAAGAGTCTTGGGCCAATCCACCCAAATCGAAACCTACCCAAAGAGTCTTAGGTGTAAGGTCGCCTCAGGCCATCATAGCCTAGGGATGAAGGAGTAGGAACAAGCTAGTAACTATGGGGAAAACACCCTCTCCCATGAAATGGGAGTGTTCAACACTAAGTTCTCAACATGGGTGGGGTTCGATAAAACACAAAAGGTACAGATATATATATATAGCAACCACTCAGCCCAACCTATGGCTTCTAAACAGAGAACTGAGCATGTGGCTCGTCACTGCTACCATGAATTATGCATACAACAAAGAACCCCAACCCCATATAGGTTTTCACGTTTTAGTAGAATTAGTTTATTAGTTCCATAACTACTGGGCAACTATCCACAACCAACCACATCGATCGTTCGTAGAACATATCCCTACCATCCACAAATCATGTCAGGAAAACACAAGCAGAACAAATCCCTTCTTATTAACCAACCAACCCGTTGATTATTTATCTCCTTCCACTACCATGCCCCACCATTTATTAACTCTTCCACTTTTTATTTATTATTCACAACCCATAGCCCATTCACATTTAAACCCATCCCTGCTGCCCCGCTGGCAACCACCATAACCACAAATACATCGAAACCCGTACATCATTATCCCCTTAATGCCATTTATCGTAGCCTCGCTGCCCAACCGATCCACAACAACCAACAAAACACCCCCATCACATGCCACGTAACCAAACCAACACCCACATGTTCATTTTTTCATTTTGTTCAACCAGGCTGATCACACAAGGGTTCCAGATTTTAATTATCCAACTTTACATGATTAACCAATTCCCACATTCCACAAAGTTCCATTCACAAAAATGGTCTAGAATGATAGGGAAACATTTAATTACGCAACCAAAGGCCCCCAACGACCGTGATTTTCAGTAGGCATAAGCCTATTCAATTCACAACATAATATCACAGGATATAAAATAAAGTAAACGCATTCACAAAATTCACATCCTTGTTATATAATCCAGTTATTATCTTTATTAAAACGGTTCAAAAGTTTTTCATGTAAACAAGAGGACACCCACCCCGCATGTTGCACAAATTAGAGAGATGAAGGTAAGACCCCTAACTCAACAGGTTCTGATAACAATGCTCCTCCCCGGATTAACTTTAGAAGACGTCCGTCGGCATCCGTCGCTTCTGGAAAAACTCAGAAAAACCCCCTTGGGTTGATGATGGGAAGGAAAGGCAGAGAGATCCAAGCTCAGATGTTCCGCCTCGTCGTTACGATCCCGTGGCTGCTAACGGATTGTAAATAGGAGCTCGGACGAAGAAGTTATGGAAGAAAGAGCCTTCGAGTCTCTTGGGAGAACTCTGCTCAGAGGAAAGGGGAGGATAGGGGTGAGTTGAAAAGGAGGAGGGGACCCCTCCTTTTATAGGCATGAAAAGAAAAAGTACACGGCATGTACTTTATGGTACACGACATGTACTTGGCCATTTCACGTGGCCACCATGCGGCTACCAACACGGCTGTACGGTCGTTGACTGGTCAACAGATGGTTTGAGGGTAACACATACACGGGGAGACACTACACGGCGTGTAGTTTGGGGTACATGGCATGTACCCATTTATTTCACACATCTCCAACACGGCACATGGTCGTTGACTGGTCAACACATAGTAACACATACGCGGGGAGAGACTACACGGCGTGTAGTATTGGATACACGGCTTGTACCCATTTATTTTACACGAAAAGGGCACGACCTTCAACACAGGGTATACTCGGAAAGGGAGTACACGTCGTGTACTCAAACTACGTGGCGTGTAGTTTCAAAATTCTAAAAAGTGTGGGAAAAGTCCATTTTACCCTACAGAACACTTCGTGACCTTCTTTTTGACAAAGGAAAGGGCTAGAGAGGTCCGGACCATTACATTAGATACCTCTTAAAACATTCTCATCCCCATGAATTCAAAAACTAACCCATAGGAACCCAACCAGATACCTCTTAGGGTTCTCATTATAACAGTAACCCATCCAACAACCCTAGTCATAGGTGTTAGGAATTCCCCCTCCTATGTCGAGATATTACCTTCTTTAGGTGGCACTGACTCGCCTGCACGAGTTTAATCGCATCCACATTAATGCGTCTCGATTAAGGATTGGGCCTTCCCAACTCCATACATTAGGATTTTTCAACTCACACTGCCCCCAACACCACACAACCCACACACCGCCCGAACACATGGTTTGGGGAAAAATTCATTCTCCTATGTCGAGATATTATCTGCTTTAGGCAGCACTAACTCGCCTGCACAGGTACAATCACATCCCCATTAATGCGTCTCGGGTAAGGATCAAGTTTTTTTCCCTTTCCACACACATATGGACATGATAAACATTACCAGGGAATAAGGAAACAAAAGGTCTCACAACTGACATGCCATACATTCCATATATCAAAGGTACATAGTACAACATCAACACAAAGCTCATAAGAACAAGGGAAAACCCATTTCAAAACAACTCCGAGTACTGAGTGTGCATTTGGGTCTCTTACTCCCAAGTGCTCTCCTCAAGGCTGCCATGCCTCCACAACACACGAACAAAAGGAATGGTTCATCCATGGAGAACCTTCTCTTTACGATCCTTGATTCTGACTGGTAGTTCCTCGAATGTCGCGTCGTCTCCCATATCTAACTCTCCCCAGTCGATAACGTGAGAGTCATCGGGTAAGTACTGACGAAGCTCGGAGATGTGGAAGACGTCATGAACCTTCTCCAACTGAGGTGGTAGGGCCAGCTAATATGCCACCTCGCCGACTTGCCTCAGCACCTCAAAAGGTATGATGAACCTAGGTGAGAGCTTTATCCCTTTCCCAAACCTCCTCTTCCCCCATCAAGGGGAAACCTTCAAGAACACATGATCTCCCACCTCGAACTCCAAGGGCCTCCTCCTATGATCAGCATAAGACTTCTGTCGGTCCTGAGCCACATCCATCCTCTCACGTACTAGATGGATTTTCTCTGTGGTGCTCTGCACTACCTCTGGCCCAAGAGAACCTATCTCACCAACCTCTGCCCAGCAAATTGGTGAAGGACATGATCTTCCATACAAATCCTCAAACGGTGCCATGCCAATAGTAGAGTGGAAGCTGTCGTTGTAGGAAAACTCGACTAAAGGCAAGTGGCATACCCATGATCCTTCGAAATCCTGAACGCATGCTCACAGAATTTCCTCCAATGTCTGGATAGTCCGCTCTATCTTCCCATCAGTCTGGCGGTGGAAAGAAGTGCTAAGGCGTAGTTGGGTGCCAAAATCATGGTGTAACCCCTTCCACACTCGTGAGGTAAACCGAGTATCCCGATCTGCGATGATAGTCTTTGGGAATCCATACAAACTCACAAACTCATCAACGTACCACTGTGCTAAGGTACTCACCGGGCCGGACTCCTTAATTGCAAAGAAGTGAGCTGATTTAATCAAACAATCCCCCAGTACCCATATAGCATCATAGCCACCCTGAGATCTAGGTAGTCTCGTGACGAAGTCCATTGAGATGTAATACCACTTCCACTTGGGGACATCTAATGGATGCAACAAACCACTGGGAACACGGTGTTCAACCTTCACTTTCTAACACGCTAAGCATTTATCCACAAACTCCACCACTGCCCATTTCACCCCAGGACACAAAAACTGTTCCCTCAGGCCTTGGTACATTTTTGAAACTCCTGGATTTACCGCCAAGGCTGAGCTATGGAACACATAGAGAACTCCCTCACTCATCACCTCCGAAACAAAAAACCTTCCATGGAAAAGCATTCGATGTCGGTTGTCCTTTGACCATCCTTCTGGAGCCTTTACCTGATCGACATGATCCCGCATCACTTCTGCCTCGGAGTCTCCCCACTGAGATTCTTCCACCTGCTGCAACAAGGGGGAACGCACCGTCATTTGAAAAAAACGGCCTCTAACACTTTCTACCCTTGCATCCATGTGCAAGGCATCCAACTCTCCCATCGCTTTCCAAGCATCAGTGGATTCCCTAACCACTTCCCTATATGACTTCCTTCTCAGAGCATCATCCACAACGTTGCCCTTACCTTCAGTGTAAGAGATCTCAAATTCATAGTCTTGGAGAAACTCGACCCATCTCTGCTGCCATAAGTTCATGTCACACTGGGAGAAGATATAACACAGGCTCTTGTGATCTGAGAAGACCACAAAGCGCTCCCCAAAGAGGTAATGTCTCCACAACATCAGTGTGAACACTACTGTTGCAAGCTCTAGGTCATGGGTGGCATAGTTACACTCGTGAGGCCTTAACTGCCTAGACCCATAACAGATCACTCCCTTCTTGTGCACCAGCATGCACCCCAGACCAAGGCCAGAAGCATCACAAAACACCTCATACAACAACCCTTCCTCTAGAAACCTGATTACGACAGCACTAACCAACTTCTCCTTGAGGTAGTCAAAAGCCTTTTGGCACTGCTCGCTCCATAGGAAGACCTGGTTGTTCCTAGTCAAAGCTGTCAATGGAGGAGAAACTCGAGAGATTTCCGAAACGAACCTCCGATAGTAACCTGCTAACCCCAGGAAACAACGAACTTCTACCATGTTCTTGGGTGCTGCCCAAGAAACAACTGCCTCCACCTTCGACGGGTCCACTGACACTCCATGCTAAGACACTACGTGCCCAAGGAAGTGTACTTCTTTTGTCAAGAACTTACACTTAGACAATTTCCCGTAAATCTGGTGGTGTCGAAGGACTTACAAGACTGCCCTAATATTCTCAATGTGTTCCTCATCTGATCTTGAGTAGATCAGGTCGTCATCGATAAACACAATGAAGAACCGGTCCAAAAACTCTAGGAAGACAAAGTTCATAAGTCCCATGAACATGTCCAGTGCATTCGTATATCATCCCGCCATTTTATAACAAAAACTTTCATTACATTACACAAATCTGAGGATCGTTAAGGTTTAGTGTCTTGGAAACAAGGATCATAATACATAAAAAAAACATAAAACATTCTTCTTAAACACTTGCAAGGCGTCTCCTTATGTTCATTCTAGGTTCATTACTGCATCTCATAACCTGGGGACATACATCAAAAGAAAGGGTGAGCAGAAGGCCCAGTAAGGGAAACAAGAGGAACATTTCACATGTGAACTTGAGATACTTCAATAAGGACATGAAAAGAACTTTAAGGCATGAGAAAGAAATCATGAGGCATTTCATAATAAAAATAACATTTTTCATAACTTGAAGATGTGGCTACATCATTTAACATAGACAATCATGAACATATCACCAAGGTCCATCCCCAAGGTGTCATTTGAAAATTACCAAGGTTATTCACCAAGGTATCGTGAAAATTGTAATCTCTAGTGGTTACATCATTACCCAATGCATTGGAGCGCTATCAGGGCGCACCCTTAAATTTGCCTTTATTATCATGTGAGCCACATATATCATCATCAAACATTTCATAAATAACCCACATAGCATAAAATAAATGGGTTTCATTTCATAATCATAACGTTTTAAAAACTACTTTAAAGACATGATCTTTACGTCACTTTAAACCCACGGAAAGGGAAAGCGGGTCTCATGTATGTAAATCCCAGAATTTAAAATGGAACATTTTGATATATATGTGAATACCTTTGTAGAAATAAGAGCTTTGAGTATTCACTTTATAACATAAAATAATTTTGAGAAAAGAGAGAGGCATTTTGAGGGGAAAATTCTGCAGCATAACGGCTAAGTTTCGAGGTTTTAGAAAACATTGAAATGAGAGGGGACATGGGTCACCCACTCATAAATGATCCATAAAACAGTAGGGTGAAAGAATAAGAAGGACATATGGACATGGTAACGAAATTTTAGGGACATACCATTTGAAATGAAAAACATGGAAGGAAAAAGATTAGATTTCTCTTATGAAAATTCGGCAGCCTTACGGCGTCACTTAACTTCAAAAGAAAATGATTTGACAAGATCAAAAAGGGTCCCTCATCATATGATCATAAGAGATCAGTATGATTGATATAGAGATCATACCCCAACATAATAAAAAGGAACTTGAAAGACTTGACATGAAAATTGAACTTGAAAAATGAGAAGGGTGAAAGAATCCCTTAAAAATTCGGCAGCCTAACGGCGTCACTTAAACTTTCATAAAACGAAATGATGAGAGTAAGAGGGGATCTCTCATCATATAAACATGAAAGGGCAGTAAGAGGAACATAAAAGAACATACTCTCACATAAAAACATGGAGCATAATAGGAATGACATAAAAGAGATTTCATGAAAAGAAAGAGAGGGGTCGGATCCCTTACCTTAAAACGTGACTCTTGAAACTCAAAGGATTGGACCTTGAGGGATTGGGGGCACCTTGGGAGGACTCTTTGGAAGGTAAGAAGACCAGAACTTCGTTGGGGAAGAGTTGGGAGTGAAAACCAAGGGAGGAAAGGGTGGGTATTTATAGGGTAAGTGAGGGGACAAAGCATTAATGGCCAAGGGACACCTCACATTTGCTTTTCTCAAACCCATGTGCTCTCCCTTGGCACTTATCATGGAGTTAGGCCACATGGGGCCCCCAAAACAATAATTCATCACCCTTGGCCGGCCAACCCTCAAAAGATCTCATGACATGATCATGACATCATTATGATGTCATTAAACATACCGAAACCCTAAAACGGTATTTTTACTATTCACTGAAAATTCAACTTTCTCAGAATAATCCCAAAATTTCACCTTAACCAAAAATCAATGCTCTGATTTCAAAAATGAAATCCATTTTATAAAAATATTTTTCTAAATATTTTTAATTTAATTTTTAAATAAAAACACTATTCATCGAAAATTCATTTTTTTCAGAAAAATCCCCAAAAATTACCTTAACATAATATCGATGCTCTGAGTTCAAAAATAAAGTCATTTTTATAAAAATAATTTTCTAATTATTTTTAATTAAATTTTTAATTAAAAAAACACTATTCATCCGAAAAAACTAATACTTGATTAATAATTTATGAAACCGTTATTTACCCATTTTATTGAATCACATTACTTAACCAAGGTGTCTAAATTATACTAAAACTTTCTTTAAGTGAAAATTACTAATCCATTTGGTCACATTACTAATCCTAAGCGTAAAATCACTATTCATAATTTACTATTCATCAAAAATTAAGTTGATCTTATTAGACTCCAAATTCCTTAATGAACACTTTTGTAGAAGACCATTTTTTGAAAATCATTACACATCATTAGTTATTTAGGGTTTACATAAATATTTCAAAATATCCCTTTTCCAAAATTCATCAATAAAATACATTCTAAAATTATCTAGGCATTTGAAATTTCACAAACATCACTAAAGGAAGAAATCTCAATTTATTCACCCGAGAGGATTACACAAGGAAACTAGGGTCTCATCACATAGCCCCTTATAACACTGGCATAAGACCTAAGTGTAAGGTGTGATATGGTGAGAGAATCTGAGGGAGTCTCAGATAACATTGCCCTAGTAGCAATCTCCACTAACTTGAACTTCTCCTGCAAGCGTTTTCGTTCAAGCTTGACACGCTGGAGCTCGGCTTGGGCTTGGTCCAATGCAAAGCCCACAGATGCTACCTCCTTCCCAAGCTCTGATAAGTGGGCTTCGTAAGGGTTGAGTCTACTGGATGAAGCCATCGACTCCTCTTTCTGCATTAACCATTAACATCTTATTAAATCAATAAGAGTAAGTTAATATACTACTCAAAAAGATTGGGTCGTTACATTCTTCCCCCCTTAAGAAATTTCGTCCCCGAAATTTATACTTGAGGCCTAATTGAAAAGGTGAGGGTACTTTTGCTTCATCGTTTCCTCAGGCTCCCAAGTCGCTTCTTCATATTTATGATTCCTCCACAACACTTTCACAAGGTGGGTAGTCTTGTTTCGTAGAACCTTGTCTCTACGGTCCAAGATCTCCACTGGCTGCTCCTCATAAGAGAGGTCATGTTCAAGTTGTACCACCTCTGGGTTCAGTACATGCGAAGGGTCGGGTATGTACTTCCTCAAGAGAGATACATGGAAGACATCATGAACTTGAGCTAGGTTCGGTGGAAGTGCTAGACGATAGGCCACTGCTCCTATGCGATCAAGGATTTCATAGGGGCCAATGTACCTAGGGCTGAGCTTCCCTTTCTTCCCAAACCGCATGACTCTCTTCCATGGAGAAATTCGAAGGAAGACTTTGTCACCAACACCAAACTCCAAGTCCCTTCGACGATTGTCAGCATAGCTCTTCTGCCGACTCTGAGCAGCCTTTATGTGTTGTTGGATGGCATGAACCTGTTCTGTCATCTCTCGCACGAGATCAGGCCCAAGAAGCTTCCTCTCACCAGTTTCATCCCAACAAGTAGGAGTTCTACACCGCTTTCCATACAGAGCTTCATAGGGTGCCATCTGAATACTCGCATGGAAGCTGTTGTTATAAGAGAACTCCACTAATGGGAGGTGTTGATCCCATCCACCTTTAAATTCCATTGAGCATAATCTCAACATGTCTTCGAGTGTCTGAATAGTCCTTTCAGATTGGCCATCAGTTTGAGGATGATAGGCCGTACTAAAATTCAATTCAGTATTCAGAGCATGCTGAAGACTTCTCCAGAATTTTGATGTGAATCTTGGGTCATGATCAGATACGATGGATAGTGGTACCCCATGCAGCCTTACCACTTCCTTCACGTATATCTTGGCAAGCTGATCCAGAGAGAAATCTTCCCGAATAGAGATAAAATGGGATGTCTTGGTGAGACGGTCCACAATAACCCATATCGCATTGTTTCCTTTGGATGTTTTTGGGAGACCAGTTACAAAGTCCATGGTGATATTATCCCACTTCCATACTGGTATGGGTAGCGGTTGTAATACCCCCTTAGGAAGTTGTCTTTCTGCCTTTACTTGCTGTCACACCAGGCACCTTGTAGTGTAATCGGCAATCTCCCTCTTCATGTTATCCCACCAATAATGATCACGAAGGTCTCTATACATCTTAGTGCTTCCCGGATGTATAGAGAAAGTAGAGCTATGAGCTTCATCCATCAGTTCTTTCTTTATCTCCGGAATAGATGGAACACATAGTCTTGTACGAAATTTCAATACACCTTCTTGATCAATATTGAAATCAGGGAACTTCCCATCCTTTACAGCCTCGAACTTCTCCTGCAGCAAAGGATCTTCTTTTTGAGCCTTCTTGATCTTCTCTAGTAATGAAGGTTGAGAAATCATTTGGGATAGGGTTGATGATGTCCCTTTCCTTATAATTCCCATGTCCAGTTTTACTAGATCTTTAATCAAGGGATCTCCCAGGATCCTCATTGTTGCCAGAACAACAGGATCTTTCCTGCTTAACGCATCCGCGACTTTGTTTGCTCTACCAGGGTGATAATGAATTGAACAATCATAGTCTTTAATAATCTCCAACAATCTCCTTTGTCTCATGTTCAATTCTTTCTGTGTGAAAATATACTTTAGACTTTGGTGGTCAGTGTATATATCACATTTCTCCCCATAAAGATAGTGCCTCCATATCTTTAGAGCAAAAACAACTGCCGCCAGCTCTAGATCATGCGTAGGATAATTCTGCTCATGAATCTTCAACTGTCGAGATGCATAGGCAATTACTTTGTCATTTTGCATGAGGACGCACCCAAGCCCTTTCAGAGATGCATCGCTAAAAATAACGAATCCTTCTCCGATAGAGGGTAGTGTTAACACCGGTGCAGTAACCAATCTCTTCTTCAGCTCTTGGAAACTTTCCTTGCATTCCTTTGTCCAGATGAACTTAACCCCTTTTCGAGTCAACTTAGTTAGTGGATTAGAAAGCCGTGAAAAGTTTTTCACAAACCTCCTATAATATCCCGCTAAACCAAGGAAACTACGAATCTCAGTTACTGTTGTGGGTTGAGGCCACTCCTCCACAACCATTGTCTTTGCAGGGTCAACCGAGATACCTTCATTGGTTACGATGTGCCCCAAGA
This sequence comes from Viscum album, assembly GCA_963277665.1. Taxonomy (NCBI): domain Eukaryota; kingdom Viridiplantae; phylum Streptophyta; class Magnoliopsida; order Santalales; family Viscaceae; genus Viscum; species Viscum album. The sequence continues at coordinate 2,004,670,716 of OY728126.1, read as the reverse complement.
AAGCCACTTGTTGTAACCAAAACTCACACTTGCTGAACTTCCCAAAGAGCCTCTCCTTCCGTAGAGTTTTCAAAATAACCCTCAGATGATTTTCATGCTCCTCACGACTTTTTGAATATATCAAAATATCATCAATAAAAACTACCACAAAGTTATCAAGGTAGTCCTTAAAGACTCTATTCATCAAATCCATGAAAATAGCAGGAGCATTAGTCAAGCCGAAGGGCATAACAGTAAACTCATAATGCCCATATCTTGATCGGAAGGCAGTCTTTGGAATATCTTCCTTCTTCACCCTCAGTTGATGATAACCAGATCGAAGGTCAATCTTAGAGAAGAATTGAGCCCCACGAAGTTGGTCAAATAAATCATCAATTCTTGGAAGAGGGTATCTGTTCTTCACTGTGATCCCATTCAGTTCTCTATAATCAATGCATAGCCGCATTGATCCATCCTTCTTCTTCACAAAGAGAACTGGTGCTCCCCAAGGAGACACACTCGGTCGGATAAACCCCTTCTCCAACAAGTCTTGGAGTTGTTTCTTTAGCTCCTCTAGCTCCACATTTGCCATTCTATACGGAGTCTTTGATATCGGTTGAGACCCAGGTACGAGTTCAATGGAGAACTCTACCTCTCTTTCTGGGGGAGGTCCAGGTAACTCCTCAGGAAATACATCCATGTATTCCTGAACAATCGGAACATCTTCAATTTGTATGCTCCCCTTCCCTTCTTCCTCATCACCGATTAACTCCATAAAGAAAGCTATAGGAGGTGCTTCTAGATAGGGATCAGTTCGGGATATCTCTCCTCGGAAGATAACTGTAGGTCGTTCTTTCAAGACTACTGAGATTTCCTTACTTCTGCATTTGATCTTAGCATTATACTTTGAGAGCCAGTCCATCCCTAGTATAACGTCGAATTCCATCATGGGGATGACTACTAGATTTGCGATAAGGTTGTGCTCACCAAAGTAAACACTAGAGTCTCTAAACACTGTTGATGCATGGATAATCCCACTTGGAGTCTTGACTGACAACTCTACCTCAAGCAATTCGGGGATTGATTCTATATTCTTTGCAAACTTGGAAGAAATAAAGGAATGCGTAGAACCAGAATCAAATAAAGCACTTGCTAGTTTTGAGAGGACAACAAGAGTACATGCTACCACATCGTTCGGAACTTCAACTTCAGTTGTTGTGATAGCGAAAGCACGACCTTGCTCCCTTGGCCTCTGCTGAGGTTGATGGTGATTCCCCTCCACCGCCCTCGGATTTGGACATTGATTAGCAAAGTGCCCAAGCTGTCCACACTTGAAGCATGTGACTTCGGGTAGGGCCAGAACCATCTTTCCTCTGTCGTTAGTGTTGGGAAGTTGAGGCTTCACATCACCACGACAATTTCGAGAAATATGGCCTTCTTTTCCACACCTATAGCACTTGCCACTTCCGATCAAGCAGTTCCCCGGATGCTTCTTCCCACATTTATTGCATGTGGCATGTTGCATATGCTTTCCACCTCTTTCCTGATCAAAACTTCTTCCCAGGCTCGGTTCTAGAGTTCTCTTCTTCTCATTATATTTGTGAGACCACTGTGTCTCCCCAAACTCTAGTTCAACTTTCATAGCACTTCGAACTATTTCTTCATAGCTATCGTAGTCCCTGTTGGCTACATTCTTCCGCAGATGTGGTCGTAGTCCGCCAAAGAATCTATCAACCTTCCCATTAGGGTCCATGACAAAGCTTGAGGTATAACGGGAAAGCCTTGTGAAGTTCATCTCATAGCTTCCGACAGATTCGTTCTCCTTCTGCTTCAGCTCGAGAAACTCTTTCTCCATTTTCGTTCTCATGGAACGAGGGAAATACTTGTTAAAGAAAATTCCCCGAAATTCTTCCCACTCCATAGATTCCATCTCTCCTCGTGGCTTCGTGTTTTTGATCAGTGACCACCACTGATCAGCTTCTCCCTCTAGGCGGTAAACAGCAAGGGTGACTTTTTCTTGTTCCGAACAATGAAGTACAGAAAAGATCTTTTCAATGGAGCTTATCCATTGTTCCGCAACCAATGGGTCAGTAGATCCACTGAATGTTGGCGGTCGTTGACACATGAAGGACTCAACAGAAAGTTGTTCCCTTCGTGGTGAGGTCGGCCTCTCAGCTTGATTCAAGTTATTACTCATAACTTGAGTCAGTTGGTTCATCATCCGCATGAATGTTTCCATTCCGGCTTCCATCGGAGGGCCGTCAGCACATGGTGCATTGCGGTCACCATCGGCACGGTTTCTCCTATTGCCCGCCATTTTCTAAAAGAATAAAACCTTAGTGAGAAACTTATTTCATTTATGAATCTTTTAACTAAGACTTCATGCTTAGACAATTATACTTCTCTATAATTCGTTCATAATGATTCATAAAAAGCATGTGATTAACCAAACATATCCCCCGGGAGTGTCGTAACCAAGAGTGCAGCAAGGCCCGTTATCGTGCACCAGTTCCCGTTCGAGTCTAGCTCAAAGCGGTGTTTTCGGGTTTTACCCCTATGTACATCTGTGCCAGAGCCGCCTCTACCTGCTCGTATCCAGACAGGGATGTATTTGTTTGATAGACCACTTACTCAATACTTACCAAAATACCAGGAAGTTTTCCTATATTTAAACTTTTCTATAGGGTTCTTCCTAAAGTTTTTATATCCTAATTTCCACAAATAACTAAACCATCCTTTGATACCAACTATATCATCCCGCCATTTTATAACAAAAACTTTCATTACATTACACAAATCTGAGGATCGTTAAGGTTTAGTGTCTTGGAAACAAGGATCATAATACATAAAAAAACATAAAACATTCTTCTTAAACACTTGCAAGGCGTCTCCTTATGTTCATTCTAGGTTCATTACTGCATCTCATAACCTGGGGACATACATCAAAAGAAAGGGTGAGCAGAAGGCCCAGTAAGGGAAACAAGAGGAACATTTCACATGTGAACTTGAGATACTTCAATAAGGACATGAAAAGAACTTTAAGGCATGAGAAAGAAATCATGAGGCATTTCATAATAAAAATAACATTTTTCATAACTTGAAGATGTGGCTACATCATTTAACATAGACAATCATGAACATATCACCAAGGTCCATCCCCAAGGTGTCATTTGAAAATTACCAAGGTTATTCACCAAGGTATCGTGAAAATTGTAATCTCTAGTGGTTACATAATTACCCAATGCATTGGAGCGCTATCAGGGCGCACCCTTAAATTTGCCTTTATTATCATGTGAGCCACATATAACATCATCAAACATTTCATAAATAACCCACATAGCATAAAATAAATGGGTTTCATTTCATAATCATAACGTTTTAAAAACTGCTTTAAAGACATGATCTTTACGTCACTTTAAACCCACGGAAAGGGAAAGCGGGTCTCATGTATGTAAATCCCAGAATTTAAAATGGAACATTTTGATATATATGTGAATACCTTTGTAGAAATAAGAGCTTTGAGTATTCACTTTATAACATAAAATAATTTTGAGAAAAGAGAGAGGCATTTTGAGGGGAAAATTCTGCAGCATAACAGCTAAGTTTCGAGGTTTTAGAAAACATTGAAATGAGAGGGGACATGGGTCACCCACTCATAAATGATCCATAAAACAGTATGGTGAAAGAATAAGAAGGACATATGGACATGGTAACGAAATTTTAGGGACATACCATTTGAAATGAAAAACATGGAAGGAAAAAGATTAGATTTCTCTTATGAAAATTCGGCAGCCTTACGGCGTCACTTAACTTCAAAAGAAAATGATTTGACAAGATCAAAAAGGGTCCCTCATCATATGATCATAAGAGATCAGTATGATTGATATAGAGATCATACCCCAACATAATAAAAAGGAACTTGAAAGACTTGACATGAAAATTGAACTTGAAAAATGAGAAGGGTGAAAGAATCCCTTAAAAATTCGGCAGCCTAACGGCGTCACTTAAACTTTCATAAAACGAAATGATGAGAGTAAGAGGGGATCTCTCATCATATAAACATGAAAGGGCAGTAAGAGGAACATAAAAGAACATACTCTCACATAAAAACATGGAGCATAATAGGAATGACATAAAAGAGATTTCATGAAAAGAAAGAGAGGGGTCAGATCCCTTACCTTAAAACGTGACTCTTGAAACTCAAAGGATTGGACCTTGAGGGCTTGGGGGCACCTTGGGAGGACTCTTTGGAAGGTAAGAAGACCAGAACTTCGTTGGGGAAGAGTTGGGAGTGAAAACCAAGGGAGGAAAGGGTGGGTATTTATAGGGTAAGTGAGGGGACAAAGCATTAATGGCCAAGGGACACCTCACATTTGCTTTTCTCAAACCCATGTGCTCTCCCTTGGCACTTATCATGGAGTTAGGCCACATGGGGCCCCCAAAACAATAATTCATCACCCTTGGCCGGCCAACCCTCAAAAGATCTCATGACATCATCATGACATCATTATGATGTCATTAAACATACCGAAACCCTAAAACGGTATTTTTACTATTCACTGAAAATTCAACTTTCTCAGAATAATCCCAAAATTTCACCTTAACCAAAAATCAATGCTCTGATTTCAAAAATGAAATCCATTTTATAAAAATATTTTTCTAAATATTTTTAATTTAATTTTTAAATAAAAACACTATTCATCGAAAATTCATTTTTTTCAGAAAAATCCCCAAAAATTACCTTAACATAATATCGATGCTCTGAGTTCAAAAATAAAGTCATTTTTATAAAAATAATTTTCTAATTATTTTTAATTAAATTTTTAATTAAAAAAACACTATTCATCCGAAAAAACTAATACTTGATTAATAATTTATGAAACCGTTATTTACCCATTTTATTGAATCACATTACTTAACCAAGGTGTCTAAATTATACTAAAACTTTCTTTAAGTGAAAATTACTAATCCATTTGGTCACATTACTAATCCTAAGCGTAAAATCACTATTCATAATTTACTATTCATCAAAAATTAAGTTGATCTTATTAGACTCCAAATTCCTTAATGAACACTTTTGTAGAAGACCATTTTTTGAAAATCATTACACATCATTAGTTATTTAGGGTTTACATAAATATTTCAAAATATCCCTTTTTCCAAATTCATCAATAAAATACATTCTAAAATTATCTAGGCATTTGAAATTTCACAAACATCACTAAAGGAAGAAATCTCAATTTATTCACCCGAGAGGATTACACAAGGAAACTAGGGTCTCATCACATAGCCCCTTATAACACTGGCATAAGACCTAAGTGTAAGGTGTGATATGGTGAGAGAATCTGAGGGAGTCTCAGATAACATTGCCCTAGTAGCAATCTCCACTAACTTGAACTTCTCCTGCAAGCGTTTTCGTTCAAGCTTGACACGCTGGAGCTCGGCTTGGGCTTGGTCCAAAGCAAAGCCCACAGATGCTACCTCCTTCCCAAGCTCTGATAAGTGGGCTTCGTAAGGGTTGAGTCTACTGGATGAAGCCATCGACTCCTCTTTCTGCATTAACCATTAACATCTTATTAAATCAATAAGAGTAAGTTAATATACTACTCAAAAAGATTGGGTCGTTACAATTCGTAACTCCAAATGGAATCACTAGAAACTCAAAGTTCCCATACCTACACCTGAAATTCATCTTCGAGATGTCACTATCCTTCACCATCACTTGATGATATCACGATTTAATATCAATCTTAGGGAACCAACCAACTCCCCTCAGCTGGTCGAAGATATCATCTATCCTTGGGAGGGGGTAACGGTTCTTGACCGTTGCCTGGTTCAACCTTCGGTAGTCTATTCATAGATTGAGACCACCATCTGCCTTCTTCATGAACAAAACTGGAGTACCCCATGGAGACATGCTTGGTCGAACAAAACCCTTCTCCATCAGATCGTCAATCTAAATCTGAAACTCACGTAACTCCAAAGGTGCCATCCGATAAGGGCCCATCGAAATTGGACGGGCACCAGGCTATAAGTCTATCCCAAACTCAACATCACATCGGGGGTAGAGTCATACCCTCCTCGAGAAAAACATCGAGGAACTCCCCAACAACATCTGGGATATCCATCATCACTGTATCAGCTGGAACCACTGATAACCCGCCTAACAAAGAAAGGAGAGGCTCTACACGCCGGCATCCCACCTGATAGCCCCTCTCACCAACAAAAGATACACACTGCCCATCCACGTCAGAGAACACGACTCTTCTCTGGAAGCAGTCGATAACAACACTAACAGAAAACAACCAGTCGATGCCTAGGACGACATTGTATGGCTGCATCTATAATAGAAGAAGGTCCCCACTAGATCTATGTGGTCCCAACATCAACCCACATCCCCGGAAAACACCAGATATGTTGGTCTAGCCTCCAACTAGTGTACTCAGAACCAGTGGTATGGAATGTCTCTCTATGTCTTGTCCCAGAGTGTGGGCTAGACCTGGTGAAACAAAGGAGTGTGAAGCTCCTCAATCGAACAAAGCAGAAATGAGAGTGCCGAACAAACAAATTGTACCTCGCACCACCTCTGGTCCTGCTGGGGTTGCAAACTCTGTTGTGTGCAACTGTCCACGCCCAACTCCTCTGCTTCTCTGATGTCATCCACCTCCCCGACCATTCCCTAGTCGAGGTCCCTGAGAAGCACCCTAAGGTCGGCCTCCTCCCGCAAAGTCTGCCCTCGGAGGAGCATGGCCCTCCTGCTGCAGGAAGGGCCTCACCGGCAACTGGTGCTGCTGAGGTGGGCGCTGAACCGTCCCACCTCCACCGTACTGAGCTCGGGTCGGGAACTGACTATGAACATGCCCAAAACCTCCACAAGAGAAACACTTCGGTCCTGGGCTCTTGGAAAAGGGACATGTACCTAAAGATCTGAACTGGAACTGCTGGGGCCTGCTCCCCACTGGCCTGAACCTGGATGGTCCCGTCGTAGGAGACCTTCTGGTGACTGCCTTCCCCTTCAACGAACCTGGATGAAACAACTCACGTGGTGCACCTCCCAGTGAGTGAATCCTCTCTACAACCTCTTCCTTATTCTGTACTGCCATGTACGTCGGATGGGTGAAGCAGGTGACAACATACTGGAGCGAAGGATGAAGCGCCTCCTCCAAACGTCTCGCCCGAGTCTCCTCACCCGGAAAGAGATCCAGAGGAAAGAGCAAGAGATCCTTGAACTTGATCCCCAACTCTCATACAGACATACTCCCATGCTGGAGGGAGAGTAACTCCTTCCGCTTCTCCACCTTGATCATGGAAGAAAGGAATTCCTCTCGGAATTCCTTCTCAAAGTTAGCCCATGGAACCTCTGCCTCTATCCTCTCTCCGAGGTAGAGCATCCACCACTGTCGCGCCGCGCCATTCCGCTGACTGACTACTAGGGGCACCCATTACTCCCCCGAAGCATGAATCAAGGTAAAAGTGATCCCTAGATCCTCAAGCCACCCCTCCGTCTCTGTATCCGATGTACTACCCTCGTACTTCTTGAGGGTATGCCACTGGAAAGAATGGAGAGTCTTCTGGCACTGGCTATCTTCCTCCTCTTTGTCAATCCTCAACTGATTGACAGCCTAGATCTTCTAGACCTCGGCCGTCTAAGTCACCTGGGGACGATGTCTAGGTGTCATAGCTGTACAGTAAACAAGGATCACCTAAGCCCAAGTAGTAAGGAAATTTCTCAACGTTTTATTTTATAACATTATTTCAATTTCTTTCCCAGAACACCCAAATGAAGTAAAACACAATCATGATGATGCATTTACCATCCCTAGGGTCTCTACCCTGTAATCAATGTAGTCTCACTTGGTCGTTCGGTAGGTTAAAATTCCTTGCATCAGATCACGAGGGGCCCTAAAATCTCGTTTCCTAGCCGGTCTTCCCTGGCCTATGTCACGCACCATGATTAACCAACATTGTTGCCCTACCATCCCATGCAATCCTCACTGTGCCTAACTTTAGACTCCATCCTATCTCTCAAACTTTTCTCTAATACCATTCCGTCACGACCCCATCCCACCAAAGATGCCCCTCGTGAGATGGAAATGGTGAATGGGAGATAATGACCCCTGAGTCCCGCCTCCAGAAGGCCTCGGGGTGGTGACTAGCACCAAGGGTATGAGTTCTTACAAGTATGGTGGGCATTACCCTTTTTGGTATTTAGGATCGGTAATTAAGGAAAGTCAACCACCAAAAAGCAAAAGAACAAATGTATAGAAATAAACCCAAACCAATCCCACATGCATGTTTAAATAGTTCAGAAACAAGGTACAAGTACAAAAATGATCAAAAGTACAATACGAAAAGAAACATGTATAGCAAACTGCAGCAACTCCAACTGCCCCGACTAGTAGGGTCCCGCACGGCCCTGGTAGTCCACCTGGGAACCTCAAAGTAAAAGTAGGGTGAGAATAAAAGTATAATCTATAGGGAAACCTAAAGCTCTCGTGAACAAGTGGGGATACATCCTAATGTCCCATGAGAACAACAGAAGAAACGAAAACCTAACAAGGAATTCTATACACCCAACCTCACCAGCCACACTCACCAAAACATAATCACAACATGTACTAATATATAAGAACAAAAGTATTGGGTACCCCGCACCATTTACCTTTAGTTACCTGCTCTTCCTAACGATGAACGTCCTAACGCTGCCACACTCTCCCCACCCGCACACACCTGGGCCTCATCCCGGAGATTCTTGGGAAAAAGTAAGTCTTCCCGAAGAGTCTTGGGCCAATAAACCCCAATCGAAACCTACCCAAAGAGTCTTACATGTAAGGACACCTCAAGCCATCACAACCTAGGGAATAAAGAGAAGGAAGGAGCTAGTAACTAAGGGGAAAACACCCTCTCCCATGAAATGGTAGTTTTTGGCACTATGTGATCAACATGGGTGGGGTGCGATCAAACACAAAAGATACAGATATATATATATATAGCAACCACTCAGCCCAACCTATGGATTCTAAATAGAGAACTAACCACGTGCCACGGCACTGCTACCATGAAGCATGCATACAACAAACATCACCAACCCCATTTAGGTTTTCACATTTCAGCAGAATTAGTTTATTAGTTCCTTAACTACTAGAAAACAATCCACAACAAACCACATCGATTGTTCGTAGAACATATCCCTGCCATCCACAAATCAAGTTAGGATAACACAAGAACAAAAAATACCTTCTTATTAACCAACCAACCCATTGATTATTTATCCCGTTCCACTACCATGCCCCACCATTTATTAACTCTTCCAATTTTTATTTATTATTCACGACCCATAGCCCATTAACATTTAAACCCATCCCTGCAGCCTGGCTGCCAACTACCATAACCACAAACACACCGAAACCTGTACATAATTATCCCTTTAATACCATTTATCACAGCCCCGCTGCCCAACCGATCCTCAACAACACACAAAACACCCCCATCACATGCCATGTAACCAATCCCACACCCACATGTTCATTTTTCCATTTTGTTCAACCGGTGTGATCACACAAGGGTTCTAGATTTTAATTAGCCAACTTTACGTGATTAACCAATTCCCACATTCCACAAAGTTCCATTCTCAAAAACGGTCTAGAAAGATAGGTCAACATTTAATTGCGCAAGAAAAGGCCCCCAATGACCGTCATTTTCAGTAGTCATAAGCCTATTCAATTCACAACATAATATCACATGATATAAAATAAAGTAACCACATTCACAAACTTCACATCCCTGTTATATAAGCCAGTTATTATCTTTATTAAAATGGTTCAAAAATGTTTCACATAAACTAGAGTACACCCACCCCGCAAATTGAGAAAATTATAGAGAAGAAGGTAAGACCCCTACCTCAACAGGATCTGATAAAAACACTCCTCTCTGGATCATCTTTAAAAGACATCCATCGGCGTTCGTCACTTTTCAAAAAAACTCAGAAAAACCTCCTTGGGTGGAAGCTAGGAAGGAAAGGCCGAAAGATCCAAGATCAGATGTTCCGTCTCGTCATTACTATCCCGTGGCCATTGAAAGATCATAAATCGGAGCTTGTAAGAAGACGTTATGGAAGAAAGAGCCTTCGAGTCTCTTGGGGGAACTCTACTCAGAGGAAAGGGGAGGAGAGGGGTTAGATGAAAAGGAGGAGGGGAACCCTCCTTTTATTGGTGTGAAAACCAAAAGTACACGGTGTGTACGTTATGGTACACGGTGTGTACTTGGCCATTTCATGCGGCCACCAAGTGACTTCCAACACAGATCTGCGGCCGTTGACTGGTCAACACAAGGTTTTAGGGTAACACATTAGTGGGGAGACACTACACGGCGCGTAGTTTAGGGTAAATGGCATGTAACCCATTTATTTCACACAGCTCCAACACGGAACATGGTCGTTGACTGTTCAATACAAGGTAACTCGTATGCGGGGAGAGAATACACGGCGTGTAATATTGGAAACACGGCGTATAACAATTTATTTCACAGAGCAAGGACACAGACATCAACATTGGGTATACCCGGCAAGGGGGTACTCGTCGTGTACTCAAACTACACGGGGTGTAGTTTCAAAATTCTAGAAAGTGTGGGAAAAGTCCATTTTACCCTCCATAACACTTCGTGACCTTCTTTTTGACAAAGGAATGGGCCAGAGAGGTCCGAGCCATTACAATACTGGTGAGTTATACCTTGTCAGGTGATGCGTGTTAGTCCTATTTTTGAATTGAGTATGTCTATGTTACGTTCCGTGAGTTTGGTTTTCCTTAGAGTTAGTGATAATCAGTTCCTTGGAGGCTCATAAGTATTTCTTGGTACTATTTGGAGATTCTTAATAGTAGTAGAGGTATTTGTTTTTTTGTATTATATTTTTTTACACAACTAAGATAATTTGTAATTTGTGTGGAGAATAATTTTTTATACCAATTACCTTTGATCTCATAGTGATGATCTTGGTTGAATTTTCATTGAGATATCTGGGGATTGTGTGGGCACTGATGGTTGAGTGAAAAAGGAATTATTGATGTTATGTAGTTCCACTTAGTTTCCTCTTTAGTTTTTTATCATCTCGCTCAACTCTATCTATAGAGTGTCTGTTATGGCTCATTCACTTTACTCCAATATTAACTAGGTACATTCTAGGGGTATAAGCATAATTGATGGAGAGGTATGTTACACCTGTTTTGGAATAATTATTATATTATCTAGATTCTATTTACTAATTATATTGTTTTTGGAGTTCCTTGGAACCAAGATTAAAAATATAATTTTTGGAAAGATAGACCTTGTCATATAGTTTGCACATTATCTGTCAAATAGAGTGTGAAATTTTATGTGGTTATTGGTTTTGGGATAGTAGAATTTTTAATTGTTGGGGGATAGTTTTACATACCATATAATGTTTTAGTAGTAACAATTCATAAATATTTCTTGGGAGAGATTAGCTCCCACGTAGTTGGGGTATGATTTTTATAACTGTGCACCCAAAACAAGGGAGATATCTTGGTTATTAAAAATTTGATAATTTTTCATTTTTTTCCTTTGATTGATTTAACTAGACTTATTTTATTTCCACTACCCATCATGTTCAACAATCATTCCTTAAACATAGATATTGTTACCTTTAACACTAGTGGATCTACCCTTGATTCTTTGGTGGTTTTCCATGGATAATCACATTTCATCATGGTTTATTTTCTATTATCCCTCTTCTACCATTTTTCTTACAATTCTATAGATGTTGGGAACCATAGATATTAATTTTAATGAACCTATGGTAAATTATTGGTTCCTTATTTTGATTCCTTAGGTTTTATCGGTGATAGAGCCTCGCCTTCTCAAATTTTGTGGTTATCTTCTATGGAAAAATGTTTGGAATAAATTGTTAGAATGGTGGCTCTATTTATGGTATTTCCAATTTTTAACCATTGATTATTAGTTAACTTTGGTTTTTGTTTATAAAATTATATTTTTAATTATTTATTAATTATGTTTCATCATTGTTTCATGTGATTCACGATTTATGTAGAAAATTTGATGCTTTAATGTTTTTTTTCAAAAGCTGTTTTCTTTTATAAATAGTATGTGTTGGCTATAATTTCCCAAAGAGACTATGTTATATAAAATTTTATTTTGAAATGGTTTTGAAAGAGGTGTTTCATGGAGTTAATTCAAAAATATTTTTTGAATACTTGGTTTATGAAGTTGTTTTTAAATGAATAATGTGATGGGTACATAATATAGCTTTATATGTATAATAATGCTGGGGTTTGAGTGATATTTTTTCCATAAAGAAGGAATTATATTTTATTGGTAATGTTTCACCATAAATATGGTTTTGTAATTTAAATTGGAATGTTAGTTTTTTGAAATAGATTTTGAAATGGAATTTTTGTGATAGAACATGTGAATGTTTATGTGTTTAAAATAGACTACCATGTCAATGATCTTGTTAGGGTGTGGTTCCATATTAATTGGGACCATATATTATGTCTTATAATAGAAAAGACATTTTTACAAGGGAAAAAGTGAACATTTGGGGAGGATGACTTAGTGAGGTTCCAAAGTGTTTTCCAAGAGACCGAGAAAGCCTTTGAGGAGAGAGAACAAATGAGATTAAAAAGCATTGAACATGGGTAAGAGAGAGTACTTTGATGATTGGGAATGTGGAATAATGATAGATCTTCCAACATGTATTAATTGTTTAGATGGATATAAATTGGTTATTTAAGACTAATTAAAACTAAACCCCAATGGTTTGAGCATGTGGTGGACATTTCTAAATCATAGTTGGTTTTATATTCTTTATGAATGATGGAAATTCCATGAGTCATTATATTATTCCATGATCTTATGAACTTTTTATCTTTATTTTACAATTTAAATTTATTATTATGATGAATTGAGGTAAAAAATCTAGTTTTTAGGAATAACTTCAACTATACTTATACTAATTATTCAATAAAATATTATGTAATGATATTTGTCTTTATAATAATGTTTATGTCTTGTTTGGGTTCATCGATCATTATTTTACAAGAAAATTCATATTTTTTATTAGATCCATGTTGTGAAGTGTTTTTGTACCATTCATTATTTAAAAGAAAAACCAATTGAATTTGAATAGGACAGTTTTCATGTGAAATGATATTAAAAGTGATACTGGTTTGAAAAAATGTGTTTTCATAATAGAATTATTGGCTTACATGGTTTTAGATAATCACATAGATTCCTGGTGGATTACTTCTAGTATATGTGCATCAAACCACATATATTCCTTTAGGTGCATGTGTAATCTATTTTTTTGGACACATCTAAGGGCAATTGAACTATGATTTGGTGGCTCTTATAAATTAAAACCATCTGAGGTTCTTATATTAGAGGATACATGGTATCATTGTGTTTATCACATGAGGGGACATTTTGAGTATTTTATTGGGATTTGTATGAATAAACTTGTATGTAACCTTTTTTATTTCTACAACTTTATGTTTATTTATTTATTTTCATTTTTCTTCCAATGTTTGTGATGTTTCTTTTATTATTTAGTCTACTATTGGCTAATACTTTTTATGCTACATACTCTAATGTACTTGTGTTTTCATTGATATAATTGTTTATTTATGGGTGAAATTATTATCAATGGTTATTTTATGAGAACATGGTACTATTTTCCCTACGAGGGTGATCAATAATGTACCGTAGGAATGTTATGGACCGATTTGGTAATATGTTGGATGGATGAACTGGGTTGGTTCTGTATAGTTTAGAACAGGATATCAAACACACATGACTTAATTATAAGAAGTCCTATATTAAAATATCAGTTCATAACAATTTATTTAGCTCCATAAAGAGTAGTAAGTGTTGTGTGTTCTTCATTATTGGTTTTCTTATGAGGAATTATAAAAAGTTGGATCATCAATAGTGGAGGATTATGATTTTTTATTAGGATTTTTGTAAAAAAACATTGTGAGTCCTCATTTAATGAGGAGTGGAAATATATATAGGACCGACAAGTTATTCCGTTTCATAGAGATCAATTTATTCTAGGGTTTAGTGTATTTAATGTGTTTTAAATGAGCCTCATAGGTTATGTCACAACTTGAGAGGTAAAAAATGAGTTAATAATTGATTTGATGGTATATAAAAAGGGTTTTATTGTAAATATATTTATGCATATGAGAGAAAACAAATCCATGGTGATGTATTAGCTGTACTATCATTGGAATAGTCATTCCCATAACCCTAATCCCCATGTTTGATATATGATATCCTAAAGAAAAATATTATCAATGATTTAATTACCATGACTGAAAGATAAGACTATGATGGATAAAATCAAAACTGAGTGTGTCAGGATACTCATCTCATGTGATGTGATAATTTATATTTGAAAAAGGATTGGAGAACAGTATATTAAGAAATTTTATTCACCCAGTGTGCTGGCTTATTATCTCCGATATAAAAGTTTTGGGAGGTGTGATATCATATATTTATGATTATTAAATTGATATTATATTGTTGATGTGACGTATTGATTATTTAAGGAATATTTAATGATATCCGGATTTCTGTTTGCGAAATCATCATATAATTTGATATAAGTATAATACTTATGATTTTGGGTATTGTTCATGGGGTTGGGTAGTTTCATAAACATTTTATAATATTATTTATACCTATGGCTGGTTAATTAGATAAATATTTTATCCTTAAAATTATGATGATAACTTTGCTTTGTTATTTTAGAGATTGGATCTAAGGGTTATATATGAGTACAATGAGACTCTTATCAGGAGATCATTATAGTTGGATGGGAACATATCCAACACTAGTTCAATCATTGTCTCACTTGGTGCATGATTCTCTTAACTTATTTTGAGAATCATTCATAATATCTATCCTTGGGGTTAGATATTATTATGTTATACTTGGAATAAAGATATAGACTCACCCCTAGGGATGGATGTCATTGAGTTTCTATGAGGATAACATGTTATATATTTTATTAGGGGGATATCCTCTAGGGATTTAAATTAATTAGTAATGTTATTATATATTGTTTTTTCTGTTATAAAAGTGTTATTACCAAGGATATCTCTAACTTATTAATAAAAGTATTATCAAGATATAGATATTCACATAATGGTGAATTATTTTGATGATATCATTAGTATTATCATACTACCATCATGAGGTTGTTCCATCTTAGACATGGACAATTCATCTAAATCATGATTTAGAAAAGACTATACATCATGCCATTTTGGGTGAATTATGTACTATCAATCCTCAAGGAATTTTACTAAGAACCAAATGATTAAAATAATTTATTTCATGGGTTATTTACTAATTTAATTTCATATTGTACAAGATTTCATATATATATAAAATAAATATATTATAGATTATATTAGGATACCATTGGTCTTCTTATCAAGCTTCATATAGAAACCCATGATTCAAACCATCATCGATTTTTATACATTATATTTGATATTCACCTTATTTGTTAGATGAGAATATGATGGCACTAACAATGAAAGGAAAATTTTCTTTATAATAGGTTCTCTTAATTTAATTGTTTGTTTTTGTTATTTCATGCAGCTAATCAACACATCAATAAGTATTTTTTTCTGATATATGTATTGTATAACAATTTAGGGGTTAATTTAAATATTTCTTATCATATATTATTTATTCTTGTTAACATATTCTATAATATCATATTATTATTTTATGTTTTATATAAAGGGTTTTCTTATTTATTTTTTATTTATATAAATATAGTTGAGAGAAAAATACCCCTGAATATATAATAAAATTCTCCCCACTAGTTGGTGACATATACCATAATGGGAGGCATGACAAAGATCATTTATATCTTTATCTTATCTTGAAGAATGAGTAACCAGGATATGACATTACATAAGAGAAAAAAGCCTAATGAAAATTATATGATGATGAAAATAAGAGATAGAGACATTCCCCTTCATTATGAATAAAAGCAATGGGGTTTTATGGTGGTTGTTATAATATTTATAAGCACATGGATGTTATAATTTTAAAATTATAAGGTTTGAAAATACATATTTATTTAAATCATCTATTAATTAAAATCAAAGTTATCGTTTTTTGGTCCCATTGTTAATGATTCATTTATTATGGTTAGTGTGTTTTTTATACAACTCAATTTAAGAAATTTATACATAAATGATCTAAAAATATATCAAGAGAGGATTATATTGATACCGTTTCATTTTTAGAACCCCTTTACTCATAATTTTTATTTGTTTGATATTCTACATAACCATATACAAAACATGTGAATTTAGGTTGGTGGCCTCATCTAATTTATATAAATGCAATCAATTAACTGATAAACAAGTACAATTGAAATGGTGGTTTTATAAAAAATATTGATCAGAAGAATCTGTATTCAAGTGTCTTTTTGATGGATGAATGTTATTTTTAAACTACATATTTTATTGATGTTGGAAAATAATTATATAAAACCGCTTATATCAATGATAAAACAATTTTATAGTGTTTACCAGTTGATATGGAGAATATTTAGTGGGTTCAAGATCTTAGATATGTGATATTCGACAACATATCAGTTGTTACCTTAATATAATTTTTTTCTTTACACTCAAAAAAACTCTTTTTTGTGTTTTAATTATTTAATGAATTTAATCATCAATCCATATTTTTTATATAATAGGACACAAAATTTGAGAAGAAATAGGAAATGTACTATTCTACTAGTTATTATATTTTACAAACTCATTTTAACACATTCCACAAATACTTCAAGACATTTCTATTTTTATATATTCTTTTTTTTATTGAATAAATTATATTAATAATTATTTCAATTTCGATATTTTCTATTATATTATGTGAAATATAAATGTTAATAAATTGACTAGATAAGTGGATATTACATTGCAAAATGAATTTAAAAAACTAGATGATAGTCCATTTTAAACACAATGACAATTTAGGACAATAATGTTTGATTTGTTTATGTTTCATATATGATGTTGATATTCAATGAGAAACACAAAATAGATGTTTTTGTTGTGAATGTATTAATTTTATTATTATTATGAACAATTGAAACAAATCATAACATGTATATACTATCAAGGGTTAAAATCCATATTATTAAAGTGTAAATGGGTCAATATGGGTCACGAAACTAAATTCAACATGTTATTATTTAAATCTAATAAAACTAAGAAATATTATATATATATATGACAGATTAATCATAAAAAAATTCTTTATAGGATCATAATGAATAGAAGTGTACTTTTTTCCATATAAATAGATTCAAAATGAAAATATGTTGTGAAAATATCTACATGGTGAATGTGTCTTATTGAATGAAAGGATTTAAATATATTTTTATTTTATATTAATTTTCCTTACAAACTCACTATATATAAAAAAGAATAAAATCATTAATGAATTAAGGAGACCTTTGAAGGAGATTCTAGTGATTTTCATGATCAATAAAAGGATACCCATAATTTCATTTATCCTCTATATTAATTATTAATTTATAATTGGTAATGTTTTATAAACATAATACCTTGTAATTTTGCATGAATAATTTTTTATTCTTATAAAAATTTAGAATAGTTTAAATTTATATTTTTTATTACAACTATCTATATGTATATATTTGATTAGAATTAACATTATATAAAAAATATAGTTTTATAATTATTATTCTAAAAGATTATATATTTTTAACATTTATATTTATATAATTATATTTTTATAATTGGTATATTTATATATTTATTAAAAATTTGTAAATAAAAATAAAAATTATTTTAATCTAATAATAAATTAATATATTTTTTATAAATATAAAAATAATTATTAGTACAATTATATGTATATAATTATTCATGATTAATTTGTTCATTAGATGAGATTATAATTATATTTATAATTTATAATATCAATAATATTTTGTAAATAAATAATATTGGTTATTATTGATATTTTTATATTTTTTATTATATTATATTATTTTATAATATAATTTTGGTATTATGTATTGTGTTTTTTATTTATTTTAATTATGAAATTATATTTATTTTTTACTTTACCTTTCCAAATCTCACAAAATATATACACACATATAAATATATATAGACAAAAACACACATAGATTAATATTATTTTATGTATATAACTAATTATTTTATTCAATTATTATATTAAAACAGGGGGATGAGTATAGGGGAATCCATAAAGTAGAAGTCAAAGAAAAATGCATCATGAGGTGGATGTGTGAGGTTATTGTAGAGGCAATGAGTCATGGAAGAAGATAAAACCATAATGAAGAAATTGAGAAAATTTTACTGATCCTTCTATCTTGAGATGATGTTATTTTTTGAAAAAAAAGAGTGATATTTTTTTAAGATAATTATAACAGGTGAATTTTAGGAGCATGAAATTTTGAGTTTGTTTATATTTTTTGGAAGATATATGGAAATTAGGGATTATCTTCTTTCATCGATGATAAACAAATATTTAATTAAATTTATAAGTATTTCAATTTTATGATATGGATATGCTTTAATAGATAATAAATTTTATTTTGATCTTAGTGATTTTTCAACACCCTATTATTCAAAAAGTAATTTTTATATTTATATAATAAGATTTAATATTTTCTTATATGTTCTAGATAATTTTTCTTTTATTTGGTGAAATTTCTATAAATTTTTCTTGGAAGTGTTTTGATTAAATCTATGAGTTATTTTTTTCACATTTACTTTTGAGAGTCTCTAACTTTTAGCCCACATTTTTAGTGTTTTATGTTTCATATATTGGTATTGAGGTTTTTTCATTTTATAATTTTCCATATTATTAAAGTTATCACTGTAAAAATTTATTTTTATCACATATATTCATAGTTTAGTTAATATTATAAATTTTTCATTATTTTTTGTGGAGGAAAATAACTAGATTATGTTATATGGTTATTTTTTAAATTTTTTCATGTTCCTTTCTCATTTAATTTCCCAAAAATTAGCATCGATGATTTATTTTTGATATATTTCATATTGGTGTATTATAGTTAAAGGATCATATTAAATGATACCAATGATCATATTTGGTGATTGAAAATGAAGCATCATTAATTTTTACAACAAATTATTCTTTTAGTGTTTTCTACCTAGAGTTAAGAAGGAGAGTTTAATAAAGACCATGAGTTTGACTAAAAAATGTTTTTCAATTTCATTCATCAATGGGTTAATGAAAAAGAGATGAATCACATTTTAAGCATTTTTCTATCAAGAAAATAATGAGACAATATAAAAAAACTTATGTTTATGTATTGGAAAATTATAAATTATTTTTTCTCGAATATGTGTTGATATTCAAGAACATATAAGGTATATCCTTTTATGATTATTTACTAACTATTAGGTTTGTTTTGATTAGTTATTTTACCTGTGAATTTCTTTTGAGGACAATGTTTTGGTACTTTGGTTACAAAACACTTTACCAAATTCATGTGAGATTTTATTTGTTATTATAACTAGTTAGACCCCTAATAGTGTTGTGATTTTTTTTCAGGTCTACTATTATGAAAATTAAATCATGATATATACTCAGTAAATATCATCAATAGAATATTGGTCACATAGAATATGCAGAGAATCCAATAATGGAATTTGGGAAAAAGCATCTGAGGTAAAAGAAATGGAATAATAAAATCTAGAATAAATATGAAGGTATTTCAGTATCACCATTGTGGTATTAAATAATATTTCAAGAGATTTATCCATAATTTAAAATGTAATAATTGAATGATGTAAAATCAATTGAACCAAAATGGTTATATTTATCAATATTCCTTGAGTAAAGGCTATTATTTTTTACTTAATATCCCTCTTTTAATAGGGTTGAAGGGGGAAACCTTACATAGTCTTAAGGACCATATGAATAAGGCCTTAGTAAATGAATCAGGAGGCCTCAATGACCTGAAAACATAAAATATTACCTCACCTAGTGAATTGATACATTTATGATTAAAATCCAAAACCTTTTCATGGCTACAAATCTAGAAATTATCCATATAAAGATGTATGGTTCGTGGCCCTGATGGTAGATTCTATAACCTCTCTTTCATCTGAAATGGTAGCCTAGAAAATACGGAACCATGCACTATGAATAAATATACATATACTATTGAGATACCTAATATATTTACCATGTATATCTTATATTAGAAACGCAACCATGGGAGATGCATGTCAACTAATGATCGACGTTACCACCCACCATACACCATTGCACCACCTGGTTTCAATCGTCGAGGTTTTCACCACCATCTGAGTTATGATGTTTTCATTTTCTAGTTTCTATCCTATGTGATCATCTGAAATAACCCCCACCACCTCCTATTATCCTATCATTTAGGCCAATACATTAACATGATCCACCCTCATAGGCCACCAATGTCACCGCTAGAGCCCTAGATTTACCATGTTAACCCCCAACGATAGCCATTTTCCAATCTGACACCCCCACGAAATGATGATCCCCCTATTCCACCCAATATCATCTCCCCAAAATTCTTCCATCCTAGCCACATGTGGCCACAATAATTTCCTAAATAATGAACCTTATCTGGGTGAAACCCTGGTTGATGCAGAATTATGGGGTACACTTCACCACAAGTCCCAAACCCCATCTAAAGAGATATTGATGATCATTTTTTCAATTCTAAAGAGCATTAAATTTTTATTGATTATAATTTCTTTAATGTTTCTTCAAATAATTATTACGATGTTTTTATAGTGTTCCTTGACTTCATGTGATATTATTTAATAATATTTTTTTCATAATAATTCCCATGTAATTTTTAGAATTTAAATATATTCAATTATTGTCATGATGATGATCTATGGATGAGGAATGTCTTTTTAGATACCATCATGCGAAGTAAGATGATTTTTCAAAATTTTCAATATTTCATTGAGATTTTTTTAAACATAAATTTTAATGGTTTTTCTAATGCCTTTGATTTTTTAGTATTTTTATTATAATATATGCAACATTAAAAATTATTAATTTATTTTGGGTAGAGTCAAAAGAAATCATGTTTTAATAAAATTAGACCTTATAATTATTTGAATTATACATGCTTTTTTTAGTTCATAGTTTTTGCAAAATTATATAAAAAGTATTAGTCACATCATTGTAAAAGGAATTGGTCATTTCGAGATGAAACATTTTATTTTAGGTTTAAAGGGTGTGAAATTTCAAACATGAAATCATTTCATTATGATTTTTATAGTTATATAAAATGAAAAATATTAAATAGTTAGTTCTAATAGTCATCCTTCACACATAAAGTCATGGGTCTTGAGTTAGTACCTTTTTAAGTTTCTAGTCCAATGAAATCTAGAACTTTTAGTGGGAAAAAGTATTTTGTCACTATTATTAATGACAATTCTCTTAACTCTTGGATTTATGTATAGAATAAAAAAGATCAGTTATCAATTATTTTAATTAATTTTAGATTTTTGTGTAGAAGGAAACATGAGAAATTATAAAATTCATTTTCACTGATAATGAGGGTGACTATTGCAGTTATATTTAGGGTTTTTGGAGGATTGGAGTTATTTTATATCAGAATATGAATCCCAAGAATCCCCAAATAAATGGTTTAGTTTAGATGATGAATAATAATATAATAGAATTTTTTTTATTTTTACATTATGAAGTTATGTTTTTCGGACATTTTCAGGTCGGTGCATTATTTTATGTTACATATATTATCAATTTTTCACTCATTATTATTTTCAAGAATATAGTCCTAATAGGGTTTTTGTATAATATAGAGATCATGTATGACCACTAGTGTGTTTCTATTTTAACGAATTTATTTATGTTTTTGGAGACAAGAGATCCAAATTAGTTGGTAAGACATCATAGTTTATTTTCAATGGTTTTTGGAATGATGAGTTTTGGTGTCATGAACAAACATGGGCTACCCTGACGGGGTACCAAGCTAACCCATGATATGACCCAAGGAGTATTCTATATCACCATAGGATAGAAAAATATTTCATACAAGAAACCATACTCAAAGGGAATGATTTCACCTAGTAAATAATAAAGATATAAATTGTCTTTTATTTTAGAAAAGTATAATCACCATTCAATTAGTTGGATAAGTCATCCATTAGAAATAAATGTTTTTAAAATAAATTTAAAAAATGGGTCACAACAACATGAAATAGGATCCAAACTGTAATCAAATCAATTATATAATTAACCAAAACATCCATGAAATAAAATAACAAATCATTAATAAATATTCAAGTATAATACCAAAAGGACAACAAAAATGTGTAAGGATGAGGTGTAATAATACACAATCAAAAGTAATGTATGTGATAAAAATGAAACCCCATCACCTAGATTTGCATGATAAGTGAATGATATTCACATATCACCACTATGAAACCCAAACATAAATCTATCAATCATACTCAATATCTTAGTGCATAATTTATGAGAACTATAATATAAAATAGGCCTAAATCGAATATCCTCGTAGTTATCTTCCAAATAACCCATCCATAAACTTTAAATAAAAATCCATGAAGTAATAGTGTCAACTAATGATATAAAAATAAACATTAAATTTTTCATAAAATAAAAAATATGGATTTCAACTCAACAAACCTTCCTAATTAAACATACGATGAAAATAATTCCATTATAAAAAACTTTTAAAAGTACATAATAAACATACGTTACTAAAATAAGATTTAACTACTATATATTAAAGGAATGAATTGAATTTAATATTGTAAACCATATATAAAATTTAATTTAAGAATAAACTATATTCTCACACACATTAAGAAACATTAAAATATTTTAAAATAAAAATTGGGAAGATTAAATTAAATTAAATGATACATTTTAGAAAAAAACAATATAATAGAAGAAATTGATAAATTAAAGGAGGTGTTATTTGTTAGAGAAAGTAACATTATTAAATTTTCAATGAAACTAATAAAGTAAGATATTAGGACATCAATTATTGAAATCAATATATATATTGGTGAAAATAATAAAGAGTGAACAAGAATTAAATAATTAATATCAATAAAATAACCATTAATAATGACTACAAATAAATTATGGTAACAGTTAGATGCCTTGGATATAATAAAGGACAATCTGGTAACATAAATCATCTAATTTTACTTCCTAGGGATACCACTTCCTAAATCCAAATATAACCATTACTATCCTGATAGAGAGGAAAAATCTCACAAGTAGATAAATATCATAACTTGAGGCTACTAGACAGATTGTGATTATACTATACTGTTGTAAATAATCCTAGAAGTCCTACCATGATACCCAAGGTTTCCCATGGTATGTAAATTGATGTTTTACAATAAAATATTACACATATCATTATATATATATATATATCAAGAATAAAATACACATAAAGCTCAATATCAGCTTTGAAAACACTTTTAAAATTGAACATGTCTCTTTATAAATAAAAATAACATCAAAAGTTTTCATTATTCAAAATAATTCAACAACCAAATTAAACTCTATATTAAACTCAAGAATTTATAAGGTTCATAAATTCAAGGGTTGTAGTCAATGATCAAATACCATGATGTTACCAGAATACTCCATCAAAAAATTAAGCAGTTTTAAAATGTCAAAAGCATGAAATTGCATTTTTCAACCATAAAAAATCATTTTGGAATTAAATAAATGAGTAAAAATAATGTATATAAATTATTGGAATAATTCAGCATTAATATGAAGAAATTATATATTAATCCTTGATAAAAATAAGGAAAATATGATGATAATTCATTATATATAATAAAAAAGTATTTTATAAAATAATGTTTAATTAATATATCAAAAAAATATCATATATTTTAGAAAACACTTTGTGTGCTTGATTTTGATGGAAACTAGATTAATTATTTTAAATATAATGTTAACAATAGATTTAAAGGTTATTCAAAAGACATATTTGGAAAAACTAAACATAAACATTAAAAAATTTATAAAATATCATTAAAACAAATAAATGGATTAAAAAATCATTCATCCATGGTTCCAAATATAATGTGAAATACCTTGGTTCACCTAATAGATTTTATGTAAACATCGTGCGATGAAGTTATTCCACTATAAAATGTAATGAGATAGATTTAAACAGCTATTAGGAACCCTAAATTTAAGAAAACCCTAATTAAAAGCTATGAAGTTCTTAACCCTAGGTCACTATGTCTGTTGGGTATTAGAAATGTGGAGGAGGAGGGAAGAATATGAATAAGGATGATAAGAGTGACATACTTAAAGAAAGCATAAATATTAGAGGATGAAATCACATATCAAATCATATGAGTGGAATGGGAGAATAATTCAATGTAGTATAGGCTTGCTAGAGTGTTCTAGAAATGTGGTCTAGGAAATAGAATTCTCACACCTTACAAGTGGTTTTCCAAAAACAAAAACAAAAATATTTTAATGAGTTTTATATCCAACCTTCTTGTTTAAAAAATATGGCGCTATGAAAATGTGATCTCAACAACCTGACCCATTTCCACTCTTCATGTTTAACTTTAATATTATAATATATTATTCTATGAATATTCATTCTCTTCTACCTCCACCATATGTGATGCAGAATCATTACGTTATCCCCGAGACCACAGGTCATGACTAAGAATCATGAAAATTTTATCAAAATTTTCAAACTCAATATCTACATTCCATAATATAAGAAAAAATAATTAATAAATAAAATTAATACCTTATAAATAATATCATTGGTTATAAAATTCTCCCCATGATATCAATTTCAACCCCAATAAAGTATCTTTAATTTGATTTACAAATAATAACATATATATAATCTTTATCATTTAAGATATCATTAAACTTCTGAGGGGACTTATAAAATGATAATAAAAGAATAAAATTTTAATAGGATACAAAACAAAATTACATTTGAAGAGTATTTTGTGATTAAAGGTATAAATTAAATTTACTTAATTGGTATGAATATCAAGCCACAATATTGAACATGTTTCCTATATACCAAAACAATACTAGGAGGTTTAAAATTAGGTTACTAGGGATGATATCTGGTCCAATAGGTATCTAGAAAATCATTATATCAAAGTTAAAAAATCCTTATATAATTTATTGTATATGTATTGGCTGGGGAAGAAACACTTTTATCACTGACACCAACAATAGAAAAAGATAATTTTATAGTAGTATCCTCGTCGTACATATATCCCCTCATAAACAAATCCATTGAGAAAAAAGGTGACATTCCCAAAAAATCCTTATAATATAAAAAAGAGACATTAATGACATTAAATTAGATGGAAATAATATTCCTTAATATCTCATTGAATTTATATTTCCAATGACTTTATTACATAGAGTGGAAATCACTTTAAATGATAGACTAATTAAACGAGACAATATAGGGTATATGAAAAACTTTTTCTGAGTTAAAGAAATTATAGATCCAATGAAATACCTTAAGGTGTCTCCACATAATTATCAATTTAAAAAGATAAAACTTATTTTCATTAGAAAATGTATTTCTAGATATTTATTTCTTATATACAATACCCTTATAGAAACATTATATGTGACCCAACTAAAAAACATTTTGAAAGGTCTTCAGTGCTACATGAAATGAAATATTCATATGGCCATGTTCAACAAACTAATAAAAATTAAATGAATTTTTTGTTATGAGTAAAAAGAGATAAGTAAGGATGTTCATTTCATTCTATCATATATCAAACTGGGTCTAATTATATTATTCATTTTACCATTGGGATTTCCTTAACTGAATATTGGTATAGAGTATACAAAAATTATCTCATGATATGTTACCAGATTTCCATCAACTCTATAGGCCTATAACACCACATATGAAACCACCCCATCCTAGTTATGCTAGATTTTGTGGGTTATATAATAGGAAAACATGGGTAAACCCATAACATCACCAAAACTAGCCTACCACAAGGCCTGATATACATTCCTGATAGCTATAAGATGGCTACCTATACTCGGGTATCATAAAATGTAAAGTGTGAATGATTTCACCCTCAAATTACATATAATCAGATAAAAGAAATTATATAATAAAAATATATAACCATAATACAAAAAATTTCCTAACAATTAATCTATAATGAAAATATCTAAAAACTGGATGACATGTTCCAAATAAAGAACCTAAAATACCATCCACATGGAGTCTGAGGTAACCAATGATTCCATCTCCACAAGACCATATTTCACTATTATCCAAACCAATCTAAAGGAAATCATATACATGAGATTCATCCTCATCAAAAAAGTATTCAATTTTCTTAAATTCTATTATTCCAAGTATAATAATTTCTAAAGAATAAAAGAGGGTGTGGGGACTAATGTTGAGTTAGATACCAGTATTGAGTCCATAAAATGTTTATCCACAAAGATATGTTAGTCACTATAAAGATAAAATTCAAAAAAAATATAAAAAAGAAATAAATTTGTATATAAAAAAAATCCTTCAGTTTTCTTCTAAAAAACATTTCATATTAAAAAAAAGTACTATTATTTAACATATATATGTCTGTCATAAGAAAATAAATAAAATAGGTTTTAAGAATAAATATCCATATCCAGTGGGAAAATAATCATATAAAATTAACATGGACATAATGTATCCACAAAGTACCAAATGTAAATCCATGACACAATGCGGTACCCAACTAATACACACAATGTAATACTAGCCTACATAAGTTAATCTATATGTTTGGTATTGTTATTCACTGATAATGGTTACATACTAGAAACTATAGAATCATGTGAACATATCCTAGTGATATATTAGTACACTAAGGTTTTCATATGATTATTTTTTCCCATACTCTAATTTTACCAAATAAACTACATATTACCATTATATTTTAAGAAAACCAACCCCACACTTCATTAATCATTCTCTACAGTGTTGGAATGTCACATTCATGCATGAAAAAAAAATTCCATTTCAAAATTATCCTTGAGGAATTTTATTAAACATGTCATGTCTATAAAATCTATTTTTCATTGAAAATACATTTTTGAAAACCCATTCCATTTCAACCATGAAACAAGGATACAACTAATGAATATCAAAAATTCAATTTCATAAATCAAACCCAATGGAGATAATCACATGAATATAATAATGTTCAGTGATAAACCATGGGATAAAGACCCCCACAGTAAGATAAATTAAAATAGTGTTGCCTCTATGAATGGTGATGGGAGAGGATGAGACATTATCATTATACAACTAGATATATAAATATAAATTCAAAAAATATAGGTCTCACCCTTAGATTACACATGAAAAAATATTTATTCCAAAGTATCCATCATAGAATATGATCAATCTATAATTCAACCCAAATGTAGGAGAACAATTGGTTTAATGTAGGGATATTGATTCAAAAGAACATAAAAACCCTACTTAAGGATTCTTATTGATGGAGTTACTTACCTAAAAGATCAAGTAGATGTTTAGGAATTTCAAATACTGAAAAAAATATCACCATGAAATAATGCTTCCTTCCATAGTGTGGCTAATTGACAAATGAGACAGATCACAGGGACCAACCATGGTGTAGTATAGTAATATAATTCAATCTAGACACACCATGGCCTCCTACTAAGGTTGTGGTGTGCTTCTAGTCATGGAGTTTTTCTTTCCACGGCCTCCAACAAATCATGTTGAGGTACCTCTATAGTTGACATGAATACTCTCATCAAATTCCACATGAGAGTACACCTAGATGTTGGTATTATGGCCCTCCGAGTGTCACCTATGGGACTCATTGGAACACTATGACTATGTTAATGGCTATTTTGAACTAAAATTTCAAAATCTACTTTTAATCCACCATGAAGCTCTAACACTTCCAAAAAAAGATAAATAAAAAATGGGATCTATAATTAATTTCAAATAATAGGGTTTGAAAGTGATCCCCACTATAAAATCATTCTAGACCAAAAAAGATGATGATCATGATCCAAAAAAGATATAAGGCCACTATTTAATCATCAAGGCCTCACGCTGCCACGTATCGTGGATTCCACTATATCATTTCAATATCACTTAAACCTTTTAGAAATTATTTATACACATAACCTTATTCTTTAAATCTTCTATCTAAATAGGACCTCAATAACTGAGATGATTGGTTCAATTTTAACATCCTTCACCTAGCTCAGGTTGTCTAGATCAAGATAATACTTTATTACATTGGAAACATGGAACACATATAGTATAGAAGTCAAATGAGAAGGTATGTATAATCGATGATACACCATCCAATGTCACTCAACAATCTCAAACATGACATCATTACAATGAAATAACATACCCTACCTACCCAAAAATATTTGGTAAAACTTATGTGGAACTCTGATGAAAACTCAATCACCTACATTAAACTCCAAAAAATGATGACATCTATCTAAATAATATTTCGATCAACTATGGTCTATCACTAACATTCCTCTGATCAACTAAAAAATATTTATCAAATAATAATTGATGATCATTAAAAAAATGAAAAATAATGTAATCTCAAGAAAAATGGGCCAATCATCAAGGATTCTCACACAACACCTTAAATGGAAACATCTTTATTTAAGACTACAAATCATTGTTATCGGATAACCCCACTAAGGGAAGATATTTCTCCCATGATTCACAAAATTAAATCATGAATTATCAATGAATGACATCATGATTCTAAATGGCTTGCTTAGTATTTATATCCATATAGGGATGACATTTCATGATTAACTAAAATCAATAATCTACAATTACTATAAACAAATACAAATAAGTATAGGAAGTATGATTCCCAATCCTAAATGATATTAAATATCACACCCTATGTTCTATAGGTCTCCCACATATAAAAGATCAAATGATCCTCTTCCTTTATTGACTCCTTAATGATAGTATGTGTGCTTATTTTGTGGGTCAATTAATATTCACCCATATAAATTCCATTCCACTATGAGTCTTAGGTTTCCAAATCAAGATCCACATGGTTATCATATCCCATTTCAATATTATAACAGGAATGGTTTGTAGAAAATAAGTAGGCCTCTGGTGTTCAACCTAAATTCCATATTAATTAAGGCAGTCCTCAATAAAAATAAAAAAATTGATAATATCATTCCTAGACACCAGAACTGACAACCCATGTTATGATACATCTTGGTATCTCTAGGGTTCATGTACTAATTAGATCTCTATAAATTAACCAAAATTTTTATTTTTGGTCTACCAAAAAAAACATTCAGCCTCAAAAGCATTAGACCCCATAGTGAGACTGATACTTCTCACGTGATTTCTCTCCACTATAATGAGTCAAACTAAAGAACAAAAAATACACATCTTCAAAATTTCCATGTCAAATATGATCATCCAATGATAATCGTTCTCAAAAAAATATAATAATAGATAGATTTCCTCCTCCCCTTCCTCCAAATGTATATAATTAGTCACTCCAAAAAACACTCTTTCACTAATCCCGCAATATTTAAGATGGTTAATTTCTACTCGAAGAAATGGTGAACACATATCTTTTGATAAAGGTTTATGAAATATCAAAATCAGTGGAATGAAGTTACACTATCAATTGTCACTATATCAAGTTCATATATATCTATGTAAATATATGATTCAGTCTCTTATGTTCTAAATTAATTGTCTACTACTACATAAAAAGGTAGTGATTCCATGACTTATGAGTATGAATTACCACATTCCAACTCAATATCAATAATGTAGTTTTTATTCTCATGTGGGTGCTATTAAATAAATTAATTAACTATCAAAAATCGTTCATGCATATGAACACAACCCAAAGCTATTCCCAAAGAATCAAGGAAAATATCATATCCCATACTTGGATCTGGAAGGATCCATACTGGATATAAAAGTAATATCACATTAATATCAGAAAAATATATCTACAAGTAAATAATCCAAAAAACACCACACCCACATTGGTTGACTCTGTCATAGGACAAGAAATATTTGAGAAGTCCCGAAAATGAACCTATAAAAACTATCTAATCCTAATAAAATATATATCCCAAAAACATTATAGGATTTTACTAAGACATCACCAACTGAAACTTTTCATGACCCACTAAGAAACCCTTAACAACAATCACGTGGAACAAAATCCTCACCTCTGTAATCTAAATATGATATTAGTGTAACTTCTCTTATAGATGACTCTTATTCAATATCCAAATAATGATATTCATATTATTAGCACGTTTCTACCAAAATTTGGAAGAAAACAAGGATATATATAATTTTAAAAAACTATTGAAATAATATAATTACTAATGAATTATTCGATTAATTAATTTCATAAACACTAAAAAATTATTCAATAAGGAAAATTTGATTAAACATATACTCATAATTCTCAAGCCTTCTCTTAGATAATATCTTAGGAATATATTCTTATGGGAACCATAGTTGATGGTACCCTAATATCATTTCAATTTTTGAAAATTATTTTTTCCTTTTATTTGATAAAATACATCATGAATCCAAGTAAAACGATATTTGTTGATTACTATTATATAGTTGAGTGTATAATAATAAATATATAGTTGGAGAGTCACTTATATAATCTTTGAAAAATTTACTAATTATTCCTAAGATGAAACTCTTTAGGTGAATAAATCCATTAACCTCAAGGTCGTCAATATGAACCTTTAATTATCTCAATTCAATGGGTTTCATAATGTATGAAGGATATACTATGAGCCTTGGATAGGGAACAAATTCAATAGTAAGCTCTACATCCCTTTGAATCATCTTAAAAATATTCTAGATAATTACTCACCCCATTGAGAAGGGGGCCAATAATAATTGGATGAAAAAACTAAATCAACATCACTAAAAAATCTTGAGATCATATTAGTGTTAGGGATAACGGAAAACATTATCCTTAATAATGTTTTCTTACTCACCCTATGAGACATGAATGACATCCTTAAAATAAATAAACTGGACCTGGAAAGGATGAATGTAAATCTAAAATTTTTAGATAATGATCTAATCTATTCTAATGATGATATTAAATATTTCAATATTAAAAACTAGATAAATAAATATGGATTAGTGGTCATCGATCATCACTCGATACTTGGAATATCCAAAACCCAACTCCGACTTCATGCCCAAAGGATTGGAAAGACTCGTTCTTAAAAACATAATATATAAACAAACACCAAACACATCAATAAAATTGTATGAGATAGAGGAATGAGTTTTACCAGTATCAAATAATAATGTAACAATAAAAGATATAAAAAACCATATACCTCTCATTGTAGAAAACCATGCCTCTAACTCCTTCGGTGCATACTCTACCATATAGGCACAACTATCCTAATTATGACTTTTTTCTGAAACCTGAGTATCACCCTTTAATGGAGGTTGAGATCCCAACCCTTTTGTTTAATTATATTAATAATGAGGGCCCTAGGTAAATTTCGATCATGCTATATTACCTTGGGATTCTATCTCATAGAAACATTTAATATGACCTTATTTCCCAAATGTTTGACACCGATTGGGTAATACTTTATAACCAGGTTTTAGGTGTCCCTTTAATCTATATTGATAATAGACCAATTGTCTCTACCCTGATATATTTTGCACACTCCTACCCTTTCCTTACAACTAGTAAAATTTTTACTGTTATTTTTATAAAATAAAAAATATTTTTCTACTACTAAAATTAGAGCTCCACATAATCCCATTTTCCTAAAAAAAATTCTCACCCATACCTACTTTATCATCCCCATGAAAAAAGTATGGAATTAAAAATAACATTATTATTGAATGAATATAGGCCCTAAAGCACATATTAAACTTCTAAGATATACAAAATCCATTATAAAAAAAAATTATAGGTGAGATAACTTTATGAAATATTTTACAAACTCAATAAATGAAAACATCCCTTTATCTAAGGATAAAAATCATTCAGTCCTCACCACCCGCAATGTTTCGAGATAAAAAAATTTGTTCATAAAAATCATAAATGTTTTCAAGGAGATACCTTTAGGAAACATGTCTTAAAAATATATTACAAATACTAACTTCATGTCCCCTAAATTATATAAGTGGAAAATAAACCTTGGATATATTCATAGAATTCAGTAAGTGGACAATCCTCTTAATCCTATAACTCTATTCTTCATATTCATATAGTCCATTGTAATAGCGAAACATAGATCAATGATACTTATTTAATGTTACAACATGATCCACCTTTTGTATTGATTTAATAATTGAAAATTCTCCCAACTACATGACTCTTTAGACCATAGATTTGACTAATACATAGCCAGATGTACAATTTTCATGTGGGGTTCACATCACGACATCCTCTCTAGCATCCAGAGATGTTTTTCTTGAATTTTCTATATTCTTTAAAACAAATAAAATGAAAATAATCAATATAAAATCATTCCATTATTACAAGTCTAATTCTTGATGATTTAAACTAAAATGTTAAACTTATTAACAAGAATTCTTGATAACCCCATACTTCCCATGACAACTTATGTTTTTTCATTAAATGATTTGACCAAAAACATTCACACACAATAGCTCATGTTTTTAAAGTTAAATTTATATTATAAAAACAAACTACAGGAATACACATGTATGACTGTAGGATTTGACAATAACATGAGACTTTGATACCTATTTTTAACACATCAACCTGAGTTAACCCATAACTTCACCCCACACGGCCTTCTATAAGGCCCAAAGAATGTTCTATATCACCACATGCTAGAGATAAACACATGGGTTTTATTAAAAAAATTGAGAATTATTTAACCCTCAAAATGTCATATGTGTAGATAGAAGCAATTAAAGTATCACAATAGATAACAAAATTTTGTTTTATTTCATAATAACCAAACTGTAAAGGAAAAATACCCCAACTATATATAGAGGAATAGATAAAAAATAAAAATTCCAACAATTTGCAACCCCAATAACCCAATGGATATATCTCTACACGAATATATGTCTCCATTACCCTTACCCACTAGAAGGTAATATTATCTAGGAGAGTCTTTCTCTATATGATGTTATTCTAATTTATTATATCCTACAAAACCATGTATAAAAAATCCCCAATGAAAAGGTATAGTGTGTGGAATAAAGCTCTGTAGGATACCATCAAATAACCTATATAGTTTCTATCCAGATGCATCTATTAGATTCTGTATAAAATGTATTTCTAGAAAATCTCCAAAAATATCATTTTTTCATATAAAATTATCCTTTTATTTTATTTTAGAAAAAATTCCATATTAAAATAAAAAAAAGAAATATGACATAAAATATTTCTATGAGGGATAATAATATGAATAATAGTGGTTTCGGTCATTAATATCCATATACTAGGTTAAAATAAGTATAGTAAATAATAATGAACATAATGGATACATAAAGCACCAAAAGGAATTCCCAAACAAGAGGGTGTACACAACCAAGACATAAAAAGAAACACTATCAATCATAAATGAATCGTAAATTTTTGGAACCACGTTTCTTTGGTAATGATACCCACCAGATAAAATGGAATCATGGGAACATACACTATTGATATATTACTCCAATATGGTTTTCATATGTTTAGTATTTCCTCCTTCCCTAAGGTCTCCTAATGTGGTATATATCATCATTACATTTCAAGAAAATTAATCCCACATTTAATAAAACATTATTTATTGAAATGAAACAACACATAAATTCTTGAAAGACCCTTTCCATTTCAATGTTATACTTGAATAATTTTTTCAAACTATTATGTGTATAAAATATATTTTTGAAAGATACCCCATTTTGAAAACACTGTCAATTTTCAACAGGGATAAATGTAATAAATTATTAATATGAAATATTTAATTTTGTAAGTAAAAACAACATGAGATAATCACAATAACACAACAATTATAAAGTATAGAATGAATTATATCGAAACCAAAATTAAAATCAATGAAAATCATACTACCTACAAGAATGGTGAATAGAGAAGAACTGAGATAGTCCTCATTATCCTATATCTATAATGATAACAACCATTACGAAAGGGATCTCCCTAAGAAACTACTTGATGAAATAAGAATGCCCAAAAACCATTCATGAAATGTGATAAATATAAAATTAGGGATACAGGAAGGATAAAATTTGGTTTAATATAAGGAAATCATGTAAAACATAACATTAAAACTCCTCATTGTGGTTTCACATATCTTGAATAATTTCTGTCAAAAGTCCTGGTGACCATTTGATTATTTAAAATTATAAAAAAAAACTATCACCATAACTTGTTATTTCCAACCATGTTGTGGTGACATCACCGTAGAGACAGAATATTGGAATCAAACACAACACAGTGTAGATGTTTATGTAGTTTTGGACTCACAACAACCTTCTACTATGGTTTGGAGAGGATCCTCTATCTATGGTCAATATGAACATTCCTAGTGCATTCCTCCCAAGACCACACCCAACTTCTATAAATTTTGGCACCACCAATTTCACATAGGAGACTCATAGGCACATCACAATATCCACCACTCTCATGGTTCTTCCTGTTTTTACCAAAATTAAAAAAATGGTTTAAGTAACTATGCACTTCATCCACTTACAAAAAGAAAAAAATGATAAATAGGGTTCATACTTAATTCCATATGTGATAGCGTGACTTGTTATTTATTATATGGTAGTCAAAATACATGATATTACATTCCCATGATCAAGGTTCAATAGACCTAAAGAGACTAGATGTATAAATATTATATTACAACATAACAAATTATAACATTTCAATATAAATCATTATTTATTAGTGATATCCATTATGCTCAATATACATATTATTTCACTTCATTACCTAGTTAAATGGGAATCTAAAGTAAAGGGGAGATTAAATTATTTATATTGGACAATATACAATGGATTATAACATGTAATAATTAACATATTGGGAACATATAACTAGTCGATGATGCATTACAAACTCCATGGATGGAAAGGATAGTAATAGTAAATGATCACATAATGATTTAAATGTTAGGACATCATAATTCCATAAATTATTAACATATTGTCAAGGAATTATGCCATGACATCATAAAAAGGGTAAAGACACTCCTATTAGCATATATTAGTTTTCTCATGGGTCCCACTGGTATAATCAGGGTTTATATAATTATGGTTACAACCGATCATATAAAACTCCAATGTATTCCATCACACATCAAAAGATATGGGGTTATGCATTTTTTCATAATTTCTCGTTGAATATTATTATATAGGTTTTTAATATAAAAAAATGTATTATAAAATATGAAAAAATATTTACATAGTAATTTAATTTTTAAGGATATCTTTGGGAATTCACTTAACTTATATATAATGTAACAATGGGTTCACTATGTTGAAATAAGTACCTGTTTCATGTGAAGAATATGGAATTGTAGTTTTCAGGTACATGAAAAGATTAAGATGAAAAAGGTATTTAGGTAATTTAATATATGTATTTTAAATAGTATACTAAAACATCCAAAATATAAATTACATAATTTAGATAAAATGTATTCAGATCCTTCATTATGGTTTCTAAATTTCTTATGAGTCTTCCAATGCATAGCCCCCTGGAGTATCAAACTAGGTGTGTAGTTAAGCCCAATTATTGTGCACTAAGTGATGATCATGTTATTACTCGACCATAATTTTTTAGTGTTTTAACACATATGATCATTTTATATAGAACCTTTATCCGTTTTTTTAATCTAGATAATGATTTAGTTAATTGTAAAACCTCACACTTTATAAAAATTTAGTGTGATTTTATAACTATGGGAAAGATTGAGAATTAAAAAAAATTATAAATATATTATAATGTGAGAGAATAGAAATTTATCATTGATTATATTGAAAATAATTTATATGAATAAGTAATTATATCATTTCACATTGATGTGGAATTTAATTTTTAATAATGAAACAAATAAACAAAGATAAGGGGTTAAATACACTTATCCTAAAAGGTAACATCGTAATTCTTGAGATGAGAAACATTGTGCTTAATAAATCCTTTGATATATTATTGAAAGTGATAATGAGGAGGGATTGTTACTACTATAAATTCTAGTGATGATTAATGTAATAATGGATGGGTAATTAGATAAAATAGGGTAGGTTTGTTTATTAATTTCTAAGCATAAGCATTGCAAATATAGGTTGTGAAAATTGAAAACCCATTGTCTGATTAATGGTTTTGGATCATGATTTTTGACATTTATGTAATGGGTCTTTATAAATTTGACTTATTGAACATAAATACATTAGTTTATGTTACTTTTTCAATGATAAATTATTTTTTATACAAAATACTGTTATTTATAACAATAATTTCTAATATTTTGTGAATTTGGAATCTTATATCTAGGTTTGAAAAAAAATTAATTATTTCAAAATACCTAATATTAATAAAATGAATAATATTTTATCATGGATTAAATTATTTTAGTTATTACACCATTTTTAAAATATAATGATTTCATAATAATTATAGAATATTTAATTTGTATTTAATTTTTAGCATAAAATTCAACTCTCTAAAAATTTTATGAAACATTCACAGTTTTCAAAATTGAAAATGCGTATTCCCAATTATAATTCCATTTTTTTGAAAATAATTTTATATCTCTATGAAATTTATTTATTATATAAAATACTTGTGAATTTTTTAATCACTCATCTAATTCTAAAAACTCAATTCCAAGGAATATTCATATAGTTCAACTATTATTTATTAATGAATATTGTTTTAAATATTTTATAATTTTAATATTAACAAATTTTTTTATCTATTTTAATTTTGAATTTTATATATAATAGTAATATTACTATTACAATGGTGAGATGTCAATTCATCAAATTCCTATAGTAAAATTCAAATGGCCAGATTCCAATGTATACATGCCAATGATCAGATTCTTATGGTCATATTACCCTTTATATATAAACATAATTTTAATATTTAAATTTAATTATAAATTTATCTTATTTATGATTTATATTCATGTTTTTATAATTTTCTTCATCATTTTAATGTTCCATGTATACATGTTATTTATTTTTTGAGTATGATCCACTAGAGTACAAGATTGAATTGCTTCCCTATTTCATTACTTATTTTATGGAAATAGTTTTAATTATTAATAAAAATATAATTTCTAAATTTTTGATTGTATTAGTCCAGGTTTCAGTCCAAAAAATTGTAATAAAAATTCTTATTCATTACTATAACTTCTGAGGTACTACTCCCCTTAAAATAAATTATACCTATAAATTGTAAATCAATCCCAAAAATGTCGATAAGCCTATATCATTGAATCATTTAGCTTCTATGTTGCCTCTTCCAAATTATAAATCCTTAAAATAACCTAAAATAGTCATATTATTCAATTATGAAACAATTGATCACTTGGATCAAGAATATGAATCAACTATTCATTATATGAAAATTTATGTTCCATATAGACATTATTTACCATTAGAACATGGGAATGATCTGACATGCAGTTTCTTAGAAGTGGTATAAAGATGTTTTAAACATGATATAGGTTTGGTGTGATGTCTATATAATATTACATAGAATATACCCACACAAATATTTTAAATGACCAAATAAACCTTAGGTTTAACTTCCATTTCATTCAAAATATCATGAAAGCATTCCATATAGATATTCTCAAGAAGCCATGGCATCCATTTTAAAAATCATTAGGTCTTGAGGATAAAATTTCTATCCACATTGGGATTATTTTATATGATATTGGATAGATATTATAATCTCTAATGTCTCTTCCACATGTTCTAAACCAAATAAATTACATTCGATAACTTTATCCCAATATGTTAGATTCCAACATTTATTTTGATATAAATCTTCATATAGTTCCATTTTTATTATTAACTGGATACTATTATGGAAAGAAAAATAAAATAGAGGTAAATCATGATACCAAACTCGTTAAAAGTAATGAGAGAATAGACATAAAATACCCTGAAATGTATGGATAGTTATTTTAGACTACCCATATTTTTTAGTTTGGTGGTTTGGGCTAAGACCAAGATTTATACTTAATAACTTTTGGAGACTCCTAAATAATTTTAATATAAATCTGGGGTAATTATCCGATACATTTTATAAGGGTGGTAAATGAAGTCACACAAAATTATTTATATAAACACTAGTAATGTGGTATATAGATAAATATTATCGACTTTCTAAAAAACATATTAATTCAAAAGATAATCCATAATGACCCATATCCCATTGCACCCACTAATGGATTAATAATTTTAGGAGGAAAATCCATAGTAATATTATCCCACTTCAACTCTGGAATAAATAATGATGGTATGACACCCTTGGGAAGTTATCCTTAATCCTCCACCTATTGGCATAATAAGTAGCTCACATAATATTATGTAGTACCTCACAAAACATTTTCCCTCATGAAGTGTTCTTGAATATCCATATTTGTATTCATCTTTCTAGAATGTATATATGAATTTGGACAATGATCATCATTCAGCTGATCAATATTTATATATAGTGTTTTTATAGAACATAACCTCTTACCACACCCTAAAAATCGATCATCACCAAAATTAATGTTAGGTATAATTTCATTCATTATATTTACCAACTTATTTTGTGTGGACTTATCACTGAGTTGGGATTTCTTAATCCCCTCCAATAAAGAATGATGTGTAATTATATAGAATTTAAATAATCTATCCCTTTACATTATTACACCCATGTCCATCTTTTCTAAATCATTTATAATTGAATCATTCTCAACCCCCATAATAGAAATTAATCCGCAGTCTTTTCTACTCAACTGATCTACTATATTATTTTCTTTACCAAGATTATAATTTATAGAATAATCATAATTGTTAAATGGTAATAAATATACACTTTTCGCCATAAAAGAATATTTTGTATTAAATATATATTTCCAACTCTTATAAATGGTGTATATATCACATATCTCTTCATATAGGTAGTGTATCAACATCGTTAGTGAATGAATCAAAAATTCCTAGTCCAAATTTGGAATCAGATAATTCACCACATGGGTATTCAACTATTGAGATTCAAAATCCAACACTCTATCATTTATCATTATAATATATAGAAGGTTGTTCTTTAATTCATCACTATAAATTAAAAAACATTATTTAGCATATTTAAGTGTTAATATAGGCTCATTTACCAATATACACCTAAATTACTTATATTGAAGTTTATATTCATTTTTCAAGCTGAATTTGATCCCATATGGTTTTAATTTCGTTAACAGACTTGATAATTTAGAAAATGTTTCACCAAACTACGAATAATATCTTTATAAGAAAATAAAACTACGTATTTCTATTATATTGGTAGGTCTTGTCCATTGTATAACTATATCAACCCATGATTTTCATACCTATATATTACATGTTATTAGATCAATATTCAATACACGACATTATAATCCACACTAGAATCATGTTGGTTTAATGTCTTTATAAAATAGGGTGTATATAAAATTGTTAATAAGATATGTACATCATCCCACACTAATTTTTTCATGACCAGAACCCTCTTTTTCAAATCATACTTTAAACCTTTCTTCATCACGAGGGTAATGAAATCATAAAAAAGGGGTGAGATCAGATGCTTAATATGGGTAAAAAAGCGAGATATCGAAGATAAATTAAATAAAACATGTATGTAAGGTTATGAAAATATGATATTAATATCTGAAAACAATAACCTGCATATCATATATAATAATATTAACTTTGGTCATAAAGTTATCTAGTTAGTAGGACATGATCCCTAATGGAATCAAAGAATTAGGTCAATGAGAGAAAATAATTTTCATTAGACATAACTTTTTTCAATTTACATTAGCTTAAAAAATAATTTCCTTAGGCAAAGATTACTTCCAAGACTATCATAATGGATTTGGTTCACTCTCCACTCCATCTTATCCTTAATTAAGGATCCTTAACAAGACTATCATAGTGGATAGAGTCCCTTACTAAACTAGGTTCACTCCACATTCCAATCCCTATTATATCATTAGATATCCAACATTAGCCAATGAATTGCATGGATATATAATTCCAAGCCCTCCCCCCCATCACCTAATAAAAATCACAAATATCTGGGAGATGATATAATAAGACATTCATCATAGAATTACCTCTAGAAATGACATGGGTTTAACAAAGGTTTCATTATAACTTTATTAACCACATAGGAATAAATGTGGTTCATAGAGTTATCTTAAATCAGAATCCCCATAAGAAATTAAAATAATAAAATTGGATGGTATCATTAGGGAATATCCCTTTTAAAGCATGAGTAACATCAACATATTTTATTATAAATGAAAAATGCTCTTAAAATATCACATTAATTTTTTTATGAAAATATACTTTTCATTTTAATAAAAATTATTTAAAATATAAACGTTTCCCATATATTGAATAAGAAATTGTACTTCATAAGAAACATGTAAAATTTTAATGTAATCTTAAAATTATTCAGTAGTAATGATAACTGGAAATTTTTTTCATGTCTCGCTATTTTAAAAAACAATCCTTCCAAATTTTCGCTAAATATTCCAAAAGTAACTCTTTTAGAAAATGAATAGAAGATTCATTTATATTTTTAAAAAAATTTAATCAATGTTAATTATGAAATAAAAAAATAATAGGATAATATGATAAATACTCTAGAAACTATTTTTAAAAACCATAGATATGGAATAAAATGGGTTTCTGTCAAAGGAGAAAAATTATGTATTAGTTCGTTAAAAATGTTCATATAGTATATCAAGTACATAAATAGATTAAAATTAAAGGAAAAAAGTTATCTCTATAAATAACCATAGGATAAGATTATCCATTGGATTCTTGAGATATAGATCAAAACATTTCATCATCAGAGACTTGATCATATTGAATATTGATAAATAATGAGATTATAACATAAATCCTTTATCTCAAGTTCAAATAGCTTATAAAAAATTCTAAATACCTCTTTAATAATGTTACATTTTTGGTAATTATATTCCAATATGTTTTAAATAATTAAAATATTATATATGATCCTCTTTTAACATTTCAAAACATATTTATTAATAATTCCTTTTTAAGATCATCATTTTAATGTGTTAACTATTTGATTTTTCATGAGAATTTAGGTTCGAAAGATTAGTTCCTTGTACAATGATAATGGTTCCACTATCTCCAAAATATTAATCATGATATAAATATAATATAATATATTTTATTTATAATTATATTTATATTCATCCATAAAAGGTAGATATATAAATATGAATTATACCATTCATGGAGATGGTAAGACTGATGTACACTTAAACACTATTTTCACTTTTTGATTGGTGGAATGAAAGAATGATAAATAATAATTATCCTCTTTAGAATCATTACTATATATGATTTATTAAATAT
The DNA here is from genome assembly GCA_963277665.1 of Viscum album. NCBI lineage: Eukaryota > Viridiplantae > Streptophyta > Magnoliopsida > Santalales > Viscaceae > Viscum > Viscum album. The sequence goes on along the minus strand of OY728126.1, from coordinate 2,004,628,952 downwards.
ATTAATTAAATCAATTAATATTACCATTCATGTAAATCATAATTGAAAAACAAATCACAACACCTTGTAGAGGTGATAATCCAAATGTATACACGAGCCACAGTATCATTTTCCAATAGACAATAAGGAAGTGAGGTAGATATTACATTATAAATATATAATAATTATTATTAGAAAACAACCTTTATATAATTTAAACCCATCATAATACCCATAAATTAACTATGATAATGGAAAATGAATTGTATTGATATCTGGAGGAGGAGTCCACATGTATGTGTGACCTATAATTTTAATTCCCATGTGAAGGAATAGAATATGGATATTTGAGTTTAAATAATCATAATAATATTTTTGTAAATTTAAGATACATATTTTATAATTTTATGATGAATAAAATATATTTAAAGGATGTATAAGAAGAGATAAATTGAAATAGTTTAAAAAAGATAATTTCTGCTTATTTGATAGGCCTCCTTTATATCCATTCTTTAAAACCCATGTAATGGTATTTTAAGAACCCCAGAAAACATAATTAGTTTAAAGGAATGTTTTTGATATAATTTGGTAGGGTGTGGTAAAACAATATTTATCAATGTGGTGTAAGGACGTGAAATGATTGGTGTCCTTTTATAATAGTGGAGTGGACATAAATGGAATTTGTTAGAACATTAAAATATAATAATTCGTACTTAATAAAAATGATTAAAAATGGATATATGTTAAATGGATGGATAATATTTTGTATAAATATTTCTATAAAATAGGATTTAGAAAATTTTAATTGTAAAACACACCCTTATCTCTTGGTTTAACCCACGGTAAAACAATTTGAACTTAATTGTGGTGTAATATTTAAACTATTTTACTATTAATTGTGACCATAAATGAATGTTTACTCATAAAAAAATTTAAATTATTATTTAAAATATATGAATCATTTTATCAAATTAAATTCATAGAATTGGTATAATATAATTTCAAACTAAACCCATAAAATACGATGAAAAACAGTTTAACTAAAAAATGGTTCACATAGTATAAAAAGTTTTTATATAATGAATTACAACATAATATTTTTTCAAAATAACTAAATTGGATTAATAATTATACAGATATTCTAATATTATTTTTAATACTTTGAAAAAAATTAAAATTTATAACATCTTAGAATAAAAAAAATACTTTTCAATAAATATCAGTATTTTTCACTACTAAATGAAAAATAATTATTTTTAGAAAATTATCAACAATTTACACAAAGATAAATTTTAAATGATAATTTTAAAAAATAATTTTAGTTTTAAAAATAAATTTTTTAAATGTGTTATAGTTAAAGTATATTATTTTCTCCAAAAAATAAATAAAAACGCTTCTTTGAGGAAAAATGATGTTCCAAAGCATATAATGACTTTACTAAAAATTAATCATTTATTTATGAATAAAATTTATTTACCTAAAACATTTATACATAATTATAATAATGAGGATATTCTTTTCCATTTCACTAATTCAAAGAATATTATACAATAGAATATTGTGTAGAAAATCTTTTAGACTCAGGGTAACACATATCACAATCTATCGAGGAAACCAAATTTATTTAGTGTGAAATACATCATAAAATATTGAGGTGTTAAAATTAAAACATTTTTTGATGTCTTAACAAATATAACATACATTGAAACAATATTTAAATGAAAATGAACTTTTTTATGAAAAAAAATCATTTTTTGAATTACCTTTAATACTTTATTTTCTTCAAAAACTCAAGCAGGAATCACAAGTGAGATTAAACAAACTCTTAACTCTTGAAGTATTTAAGAATATCATGTATAAATATCAATATGAAATTATCAAGATAATCATTGAATACGAAAATCATCATTTCCATAAACACATAAGGTTCACTATTTATGGAGAAAAGAATTATTCTGAACTCATAAGGACCAAACTAAATATGAAATGTTGTCTTTTGGATATGAACCCTCTTAACCATTAACTGACGATAATTAGAAGGAATTAAAATATTAAATAATTATTGATCCCCATAATTATTAAAAAATAGGTCATTAATATGTGGCAATTTTAACTTTTTATTTATAGTGATTTCATTTATTTACTTATAATCGTTACATAACTTAAATTATTTATCCTCCTTCTAGAAAAAAACATGTTCTCCGATTGTAAAGCACTTGGATAAATGAAAGTCCTTTAATATATTCTAAAAATACAATAAAACAATGAATAAGGTATATAGGTAGGATTATATATAAGACATACATTAGTGATAAGATCAACAAAGAATTCAGCTGCCCGATCCAGGTTAAATCCATGCAATTCATCAAAATAATCTTATACAATTGGTATATCATATAATATTGATATTTATTTTACCATTATATTTTAAATTTAATCAATATATTCCCCAAGTATTTCATCAATATGAGTGACTAATGGTGGTTCAAATTAATATTTATGTCAAAAAATATATCCTCTATAAAAAGGTAATTCCATAAAAGCCTCCCCAATTCCAACTTCATTCTCCCTATAAAAGATTCTGGTTTTATAATTTGAGATCCAAACTATCCCAAAGATTTCATCGAAATCCATAAATGCTATGATGTTTGGATTCATAAATAGAAATCAACCATGCATTCTAATTTTCATTTCATGATATATCTTATCTGATATTAAAACACAACTTGTTGTTTTAATTGTTAAATCACTCCTTAATACATTGATGGTAATTGAATATTCTTAGAAAATATACATGATAAAAATGAGTGCATAGAAAGAATAATAATTTATTAGATAACATTGAGTGTATAATCATAGTGTAATTCAGGAGAACCTACTATTACATGTAAACATTATATCCTGAACTATCACACAATGCGCACTTTAAAGATCATTGATTCCATAGTATATTTAAAAGTTTATTATCTGAATTTTAGTATTTTATTTTAAAAAATAAACTTATTATTGTATCAAAAAGTTTAGGAATTATCATAATGTATGTATATATATATAATATTAACAAAACAAAAAACTTTAATGTTAATAGTGAAAAATATGATTTTTACAAAAAATATAACTTTTATAACCTTATAATTATTCAAGGAAGACCTATATGTTAATAAAACCCTTTAAATAGTCATATAAGTTTTTTTAATAAATAATATTATACATGTTTTAAATTATATTATTAATCTATAAAATATATTGTTACCATTTTATGAACTTAAGTAATATTTTTCAAAAAAATAAAATGTTTTTGGTCCTTCATTTCAGTCTAATATTATTTTTTAAAACTATGTTTTAGATTTAATTGGAAGTCACATTAAATTTATTTTTTTATAGTAAACCCATTTATGTCATCAAAATCAATATAATTAGCAATATTTTCAAAAATATAATTTTTATGTTTAAAAATACACTTTTTCTAAAAAACAGTGTTTACTTAAGCAAATATTAAAATATATTTTCCACAAACATATAATTTTTAATTGAAAAATCGATTTTATATTTACAATTAGTTAGTAGAAATTATATAATAAAAAATCATATATTGAAAATAATTACAAATAATAAAGATTAATTACTATTGTAGAAGTAAAATGGTTGTTTATTAACACTATTTTGGTCATAGTTTTGTAAATTTCATCAAAAATTGATTTGAATAATCTATTTTAAATTATGAATGTAATATTTTTTTTAAAAACTAACAATATATCTAAAAAATCATTCAATTAACAGTTAATAATAAATAATATTAATAAACAAATGAGAGTTAACAATATATTTTTCAATAAGATTAATTTTTCCTATATCTTATGGTTTAATTTATAAGATGATTTATTCATATTTTTTAATTAAATTTTATTAAATTGATTAAAACATAAAATTTAAAATTTGAAAAAAATTAACAGGGTTTATCTTATATTTTTTTAGTAAAATAATTTCAATGGTTAATTTTTAGTCATGATTAAGAAGGGTAAAAATGGGTAAACGAATTATCTCAAAATTTTAATAATTCAATGGTCATATACACAGTCAAAAAATACCTTTTAGGCATGAATTATATAAAAAAATTTATCAGCTATAATTTCTTCACCAAACTAACCAAATTCACCTAACACGCCTAACATACAAGTGATTCCATTCATACCCATTACCTAAATTTTTTTTCCATGAAAAGTACCTCTTTTTCACCTATAAAGGGAGCTCAATACCACATGTTTTGTCATATTACACAACCCTACATAAATTTATCTTATTTTTTCACTCCCTATCTCTCTCTCCAAATCCTTCATAATGAGTTTATCTGGTAAGAAGGATTCCTCCCAATCTTTTAGCAGCTACATTAGAATGTATTCATTTCAAATAAATCTCCATCCTTTTTTAATTGATTTTTTTTTTTACAATATCATTTCGAGATATTTTCATTATTTTAATAAAATGGTATTATCTCTCATTTGATATATTTTTAATGATATAATATTAATTTACTCTCATTATATCTATTTTAACGTGTTGTTATAATTTCTCCATAGTGGATCTTATTTTCCCCTTCTATTTTCAATTTCAAAAAATTATTGCAATGATATAATGCTTGTAATTATATGTAATTATAACCCATTTAATATATCTATAATGATATTTAACATCATTAAAAACTTTCCCTAATCTGTGATAATTCCCCTAAATCCTAATTGTTTGGAAGGTAAATTGTTTATTATTTTACTAACAGTAAAACCATTCTCTCAGTAGAAACAAGTGGATATAGATATGAAATAGATGGTCCTAGAGGTAATCAGTTTGAAATGGGCTGGTTGACGCATTGAATCAACAATCATCCAGATGTACAATGAGTGATCCTAATATAAAAGACTTTAGATATACACTCTAATGTGATATTCTTTGGAATATTCACTTGCTCCTTATGAACTAAGATGTATAATTATTCCATCCATTTCATAGTCTCGTATCAATGATAAAATTGAGCCAAATTACTATCTTCCATGGATAAGAAACAAAATGAATATAACCTCACAACAATTTATATTTGGTAAGTATACATCATGTTATTTTTATAACTTCTAAGTGATGCTCTTTTGGACATCCACATTATTCCATTAATTGGGGAAGATTTTGTTTTCATTATTTTTTATTACATGGATTTCAATGTTTTTATTTTTATAATGGTTTCTTAGATAATATTATATAATGTATTATTGAACTATATGATGAATTCATTGGTCTTATTTAGGTGTTGGGTGGTACATGAAATTATATATCCCTTTGATGCATCTATAGGTCTGATGGGGAAGACCACTTTAGTTTTGGTGTAGAAACCTCCCCATATATTTATAGTATCATTGAACGAGGAATTGAATTTATTTCTTGATTTTTGAAATTATACGTTTTATTATTATGAGATCAATAATTATTTTTATCTATGTTTTATTTTATATTCAATGATATAAAATTCCTTTAATTTTAGTTGATTATGAATTCATGTTATTTATTTTTTCCAACCATATCATATGTTCCATGTTTATGTAATGATATATTAGACTATATACTACTCCTTAATAATTATTTAATATTACCAATATTGTTTTCCTTTCATCAAGGATCCTATAGGATAACTATTTTTAGTATTTAATGATATGATTGAATGACTAAAAATGTTCTTTTAATGCGATCACAATAAATCTAATTTTTTATATGGTTTTCCATTACTACAAAGATATATGATTCTTCAAGAACTATTTTATTCCATACCAATTATGTAATATATATATATATATAATCTTTATGTTTTTGGATTCTGAGATGTTTTTAATTTGTATCAAAGAATGTAGAGTAGGATCCTTGGAATTTTATTTAGATTGTCCTAGTTATATAAAACATGTTTTATAAAAAAACCCTTAGTATTTATTCTGAACATTCTAAAAACATAGTAAGATTTATATTTTATAATTCATTATCATGCACCTATATTATAGAATATAATAGGGGGAATGGGAACTATATCAACACATATTTCCATTATAGGTATATTTAATTACAGATGACTAATGAAGTTATATTTGAGGATAATAAATTCATAATCATTTTAGTGTTTTTTACCCAGGTCATGATAAAAAATCTCACCCACATAAAGAAATAGGCCAATCAATTACTTTGGGTTAGTATGTTAGACCGCTTATAAAAAAACTCCAACATTTATGGGATATAAATATTCATTACTTGCTGAACAATATATCAAGTCACTAGAGAAGATCATTCTCACTGTAGGAGGTAGTGATAAAAATAGTCATCATAAAATCTATTATATATTTTGAAATGTGAATTAATGGTGGTCTCAAATCGAAAACACTAAAGAGGATGATGATATAAATCACATGGAATGATAATCTTTTAGAGAGATATTCAATGAAAAATACATTCATCAAGATAAATGAGATTAAATGGGAAGGAATCCCTCTAATATTTTACAAAAGGAGAAGAAAAATATTAATTAGTAAGAGGAAAAAATTAAAATATTAGCAAGACATGTTATAGATTATGTACATAGTTTGGAAAGTAAGATTGATTGTTTTTAGTGGGTTAAATCCTTGAATATTAATGGTATTATCCATTCAAACCATTTTATTAGATGATGATATGGTATCAAATTTCACTAATATAAAAAATGAGTCCTCGAAGATATATATATTCAACGAAAATCTAGAGAATAAAAGGCTAACAAAAATAATGGGATAGATAGTTCAGAAAAGGGGGAAAAGGTAGGATATGATTTCCCACATGCGACTACTATGGGAAGAAACACCTTGGGTATTTTTCAATGGAATAATATTTTGTTATATGTGTGAAGAAAAAGGCTATAAATAACATTAATTAATATGTATAGAAGAATTTTTTCAATGAATTATCTATTAGGATAAGGGACATTATGGGAGATAATTTCCAAAACATGTAGTGAATTTACTGTAGAAATGGAAAAGGGATAAATTCCAATATTATTTGATTATCACAACTGATAGAAAAGATATTAATAATATAATGGCATGTACCTTTATCATAAACTAAATGTTATATAATTTACTTTTTATTTGTTATAGATATTTTCAATCTTTTATATCATTAATTTTATCACAAAACATTAAATATTTCCCTAGTACCATAGCAAGGGAAGTATTGATTATGACACATAGTAGGAATATTACTGTAAAAGGATATTTAATCCAGTTACAATTGGGATTCATAGGAATAAAAAATTTGAAAACATCATTATTATAACTAGAGTTATCTTTGATATATTCCTTAGTATGGATTGTCTTATAAATTATAATGGAAAAATATATTTCCATAAGAAAGAGATTTTGATTTATGATGGAAAGATGGAATCTCATGTCTTTAAAAGAGATACATCATCATTTTAATCATGTCCAGATCCTCCCCTAATAGCTATCTTCATGGAAATTCTAGAAAAACAACAATATCAAAAAATATATATTAATAAGGAATATAACCAAATAATAGAGGATGCACCTATGACCTAAAAAAGTAATTAATTTTTTTCTAGAGGATTTTCCAAGTAATCCAATAGAACATAAATTTTAGTTCAACATTTAACTCATTTCCTCTGAGAAATATATATCAAAGACTCCCTATATAATGGAACTTGTGGAGTTAATGAAGTCGATGATGGAGTTGTGTGATAAAGGGTTTATGAACCTAAGTGTTTAAATATGGGGATCCACTATTTTATTCATGAAAAAGAAGGTTCGGAATATGATATTGTGCATTAATTATAACAAGAACACTTCAATAAATATAAAATAATATGTATTATTTACAATTTACTAATGACTTATGTAAGAACCAGAGTTTTCATATGGGGTACAGATATTTTCTATTTTTAGTTTGAATTCTTGATTATAGCCTAATGTGAATACCCTTTGAGTGAAAGGGTTCAACAAGGGTGTTCAAGGTATGTTCTGAGCTTGAATCTCATATTTTTGGAATAATATGATTGGCCTCACAGTTATTAGAGACTATGCGGGGTAGGTTTCACGGTATATACTAACCATGAGAGGCTAGAGAATAGGGTGATACAGGTCGGACAATTTGAGGAAACCGTATGGATGGAGGTGGAAACTTATTCAGGGAACCTTTTGTTTTTAATAGATCATAATCACATTTTTCACCTACTATGGAAATCCATTCCCATCAACAATGAGATGTGCCCCTGATTATAGTAGTGTGTTCACGGTTGGTGCATGGTTTGGAAAACTGTGCAGAAATACCATGTAACCCTTAAATTATTAGGGAAATTAATAAATTTCTCTTTTTTTATGATATTATCAACAAACTATTTATCATTTACTTCCGTGGATAGAAGCTCAACCATTGGTAGCAACATCGAATGCCAATATTATGATTTCCACGGTTTATTCATATGATAATGAAGTCATTCTCCATCAATATGAATAGATCCACACTGGTGAGTAATAAATTCCTTTTTATCACCCTTCATTACTCTTAGTATTGAGGGAGTTATTTAGGTTAATTCTAATTCAACCTATTATTAGGGTTTTTATCTTCACTTCATTTTAATCATGATCTGAGTCGAACCATGGGTAGGTAAAGGAAGAGCACTATCTTTTTTACCTGTTGTTGGTGGAATATAAATTTTCCATGTGTTATGTGACATTATTGTGCTAGTTTTGATTGTTCACCCAGCTTGACATTCTGGATCACCCCTCAAATTGAATTTCAAAAATAGAATTAAATGAAATATAACCCATTAGGGATTCTTTATAGTTCCATTAAGATGTGTTTGAGTTTGTTTCCCCATGAAAGGCCACCCATATGATGTTTACTTTTCATTTTACAATTTTATGCATCCCAAGTATTGTTTTTAATGCATTAAAAGATAAAATAGGTATGTTAATAAATTAATTAAACCATTTTGATTAATTCCGAGATGTATTTTCTGCTTTCCAGTGTGTTTATATGTTATACCATGAATTAATTGATTAAATTTATTATATAGAAATGTTGAATTAGTGGATAAACTCATAGAATTAAATTGAATGTGAATTGTGGTTTGAGTGGGTATACTCGTGGTATATGAATGAAAATTATTGAACTGATAAATTTAGGGAATGTTTAATTATCATAAAGGATGTCTGGGGTGTGCTACGCCATGGGACATAATAGTGGTATAGAAATATTTTTACCTATATACCCATTGGATTCTGATTTCCTGGGATGAAATGGGACTTAGTACCAGTTAGATCTTGTTTGGTTGGGTCAGTGGTGGTCATGGTCTATATAAAATCTATTTGGACCCCAACTCAAGACTACGTGAGTTTCCATAAATTTTTTCTTGGGACTCGACAAGGATGATATGGTCCACTATACCTGGGATCTATCCTCATGGGGTATGAAACATTTGATTATATGGATAGTCATGGTAAATGTTATATTATTGGATATAGGACATGGTTGTGGTTTTTCTGATAGTTCTGGTTATATTGAAAGGTTTTTCTTGACAGGATATGTATGGACTTATATAGATGTTGGATTATATTGTTTCTATATTTTTTCTAGCATCCTTGTTATATGATCATGACCATTTTTTAATGATCCTTATTGGTATATATAGTTTCAAATTTTTTGTAGTATATACACAATTGGAACATTACATTTATTACTTCCTATATGTGATCTGTATTGAACCTTATTTTATCTTGTTATATTACAAAAAATGTAATCTTTATATAAATTTAGGTGGATTCCTATTAATATTGTATGCCACACCATGTTTGTGAAACTGTTGGGTACCCTAATATAATATATAGATGCAGGTAGTGATTGGAGAAAGTGTTTACTATTTCATTCTTTAATTTGTTCCATATATAGGATCAGGGGATCTTGAGACCAACATAAGGCATGTAGTGCTATTTAAAGATAACTATTTTTTTTATTTTCATACATGTACTGTATTGTACTATTGTCTACCTATTTTGGTTGCATTGTATAGAAATAAAACTTATCATCATCATCTATATAAGAAATTACTTATGCCAATGTTTAAATATTATTGCATTTTTTATTTATCATTTGTCAGGTAGTTATATCTATTTCTGTTTTTTTATTTCTATTACTACCCCAATGTGTTAAACTATGTTAATGAGGTATTTTTATCAACACAAACACTCCTTAGGCCCCCACTTCAAGTCAATGTCCTCTGGAATTTATGGAGATGAACTTCAGGCTATGTGTCCAACTGGGATCAGGGCAATACTGAGTGGCATCCATGTTTAGTTCATTGAGAAGTTGTATTAGAGATGGTATTATTTTTCTATTTTATTTTTTGGAAACCATATCCAATGATATAATGATATATGAGTTTGGTAAGGAGATTTTCATAGGCGTAGCTGACCCACGTACAAGCAAAACCCAAATTGCCTGTAATGAAATTGGCGTTTTCTATATTTTTTCTATTATAGTTGATTTAATTTCACAGTTGGGTTATGCACAAGAATTTTGATTTAAATATTGATAGGAATATGGGTTTTATTTTTTTTAAGACCAATAAAATGAGTGCATTCCATCTCATGCATTTTAAGAACTTGATAGTAATCACATACCATGCATTATTACATTCCATATAGGGTGATTTTCATTTTACCATGATATTTCGATTAGTGTCATGATAGATATACCTGATATTGTGATAGAATTTTGTACAGTGAATTTGGAAACAGGGTTGTTACATAGATTACGTACCATAAATTAATAATTTTTCCCAGATTAGGCTACATTAGAAACCCTAATAAGCGAATTTTTTCACATTAAGACAAGTACCATTAGTGTCATGAAATGAAACATGATATGATATGGATTTGGTGGGAACCATAATTCTCTTCATAAAGAGTATCATCTCTTATAGATTATAATTTATAGAACAATATAATTCAAAAACATTTAATGGATGTTAAATGAATATGAAATTTAAATGGATGATTGAAATGATAAATAGAGAAAATTACCTAAACTTGTATTTTTAGTGGGTAAGAGGTAGTGTCTCTAGTTACTTTTATGGCTATTTATTTTTCTATACTCATGAATTCAGGAGAAGGATGTGTTGTATGACTATGTTATATGATGGTTTTAAACTGGCATATGCATCTCAGATGTGAACTTTGATATCATTCATTTCTGAGGCATGTGTTTGGAATTGTAAAGGCATGACACCATAATAATCTCCAGTCATATGCCTAGAGGATGCAGATGACCACACTACGGTGGTGGTGAGACATTGGATATTAGGTGATCCTTCTTTAGGTCCGTCTATGAAGGAAATAGTTTTACCAAACACAAGTGATGAGGCCCAATTATGTGATGGGTTTTATCATATTATGTAGACAATTTAGTGAGTATCACAACCATCCTTTTCTACGGTTGAGCTCAAGCGCTTGTTTTGGAAGCATCATCCTACCATACCTTTGGTGGTGGTGGTCTAAAGGATAAGGATTTGTGGATTGAGACTACACTATCAATCTTCAATCATCTGGGGAAACCTCATGAGAGGAGAGTGAATCTCATGAATTGTATGCTTTGAGGAGCACCAAAGAGATGATGGGACGTTCTGATCTAGACAGGTAGGTTACAAGATATGATTTGGGATGCTTTCCAAACCAGTTTCTACATCTTATTTTACCTATACTCTATGGGAAGACTAACCTAGTTAGTTCATGGGTCTAGGGTAGGGATATATGAACGTTATGGAGTACTATGCATGATTTACTAAGCTATAATTTTTTTCACAGATATTCTTTGCGGGTAAGAGGTCGAGGGTGAGATAGTTTAAGGAAGGTCTCCAACAAGCCATCTTATCTCAGGTCAACATATTTTGATTGTCCTATATTGCTAAAATTGTGAATTATTCACTTATTATAGAGTGAAACCTAAATGATTATGGGGCGTATAGAAGAGAAGTGCAGTAAACCATCCTAGTGGTTCAACGTCTTCAGTCAGGAAGCATCATTTTGAGGATTCCTATTAGAATTGTACCAACCAGGCTGCTAGTGATAGAAGTTCAATTTTCTATCATTACTGTGGAATACAATGACATGTTAGGAAACAATGTTATTGAAACCCATTCAAGTGATCAGATTACTACAGGATGAGCCACATGAAATTTATTTTCGGGAATTTCCTCCAGTAGTTAGTGATAGGGGTCAACTCTGACACCATGTTTAGGACCACATTATAATGCTTCCCCTCATGTTTAGAGCTAGAGTAATAAGGATCAATCTTGCCGAGGTTTTGGTGGGCATGGTTGAGGTAGTCGACCACTAGTTATATCGATATAGCAAAGCCGGACTACTCTGGGTGGTGTGGATGTGTCATAGGGATGTAGTTCAAGCATGATATTTGTTGTAAAACCTACAGCATTGGAGAAGGATGCCAAACCATTTATGGTGAGAGGTAAAATCATAGTACCATCACCATTTCTATCTACAATTTTTGGCATTGGTTCATCATATAGGATTATATATGTACTAGTTCGGGAGATCATTGGGGTTATGAACCAATTTCTTGAGGGTGTTATGATGCCCAACACTTCATTGGGGATCAGAACAGAGTATGTAAGCTAATTCTAGGAGTTCCCCTTGAGGTTTATGGGTGTCACCTCATTTGGAATCTTTTTTTCCTAGAAATGACCAGGTTTATGTCATAGTCAGGATGGACTAGCTAGTGGCTTATTGTTCCTTTATTGATTACTATCAGTACTAATGTTTTGATTATTTGAGACAGACTACTAGTGATGAATTCAAATCACAAAAATTCATTTGCAATGTTTGTTTTTCACTAATGCGCTGTGAAAAAATCGGCATCACAATTTTGGACTTCTGCCACTGTCCATTGAAAAAAATGATTAATTACAATAGGTGAATCATCCATTGCAAATAAGTTTAATTTTTTAAAATAAGAACTTGTACTGGATTATCCATTTGTCATAAATAATATGCTTTCAAAAAAATGAAAACTAAAAGTATTAGAAAGTAATAAAAAATTACAACTATTTAAAATGAATTAATTTTAAAAATATCTTTATTTTTTAAAATTTAAATATTTAAAAAATTAAAAATAAATAATTTTTTTAAAAATTAAATATGCCAAAAATTAATTGAAATAAATTAAATTATCAAAATTAAATTAAAATGTTTAGAATAATTAAAAAAATTAAAAAATTAATTATATTTAAAAATGATAAATTTTTTAAATATTTTGAAAATTTATTAATAAAATTAAACATTAAATATATTTAGAAATAATTATAAAATTTACAAATATTTAGAAATAAATAATGTTTTTAAAACAATACAAAAAATTAAAAAAATTAAAAAATTGAAATTGACAAAAAAACTACCTTATTTCTAACATAATATTTTTTACGTAAAAAATGAAAAAATAGTTAGAAAACATCATAAATCCTCAAATGTCATCAGGTGGAGTAGGATTACTCAAATGGACTAGGGTAGGAAACTCCATACCAACACCACACACAAGTCACCACATATACACCCATATCTGCTAATCTCTCTGACACTGCTACTCACACTGTTCCACTTATCTCTTACTACACGTAATTTATCATATCATCATATGATATCATCCTCTCCTCATTTTGTGAAGAGGATGAAGACATCAATGATGTCTTTCCATGACTTCCCTTTTCACTCCCGGATGTTAACACAAATGTACCATAATAAACTATAGGTTTCAATTGAGAATAAGTACCAATCTACCGTCCTTTCTCGACACACTGAAATGCTGCCTATATCTAGACCCCTCATCAAAACCTGAATCAATAGTTCCATATTGTTCTCTCTCATCATGACTCTCCCGTTAATGAGAAGTCATAGCCTCATACATTTCATTTAAAGATAATGACAAATTAGAATAACAAAAATATTAATAACCATGACTTTTAAAAAAATTGCAAACCACAATACAGAATTTTTTGTCACCTACAACTTCTCCATATGATGATTTGTATAAATATTTTTATAAAATTCAATATCTATATTATATAGGTCAGTAGAGGCATGTATAATATAATAAACATGTTATAGTTGAAGAATATACGCATTAATAAATAAAATCAAATACCACATGTCATCGATGTATGCCAAATTTATTACGTATGTACATATGACTGACCTCTTCCCTACCCTAGTTCAGACGTTCAGAATATGACCTTATCTAGAAGTATTTATTATACAAATGGAGCAAAACCCATCCCATACTTGAGATGAGATATAGACCGTTCAATGGGAAATGTAATACTAGTGGAAGACTATAGCACAATATTTATCCATTTCTTGCTTTCCGAAAATGATTATAAATAGATGAAGGCTCTCATGTATAAAAATATCTTGTTCCTCTCAGATATGACATTTTAGGCAATTAGGAATAAAATAAAATAAATTATATAAGAAATATTTTTAAAAAAATATGTTATTAATACAATATATTTTAATAATGAAATATTATTTATTAACATATAATCTAGTTTCACTACTGGAAAACTAACCTTTACCAACGGTTTTGAACCGTTGGTATAGGCCTCCAAACCGTTGGTATAGCCTATACCAACGGTTTGGAGAACCGTAGCCAAGTAAGCCGTTGGGATAGGTCTATACCAACGGTTTTCCAAAAACCGTTGGTATAGACCTATACCAACGGTTTTGGAAACCGTTGGTATAGGTAATATGAAATCTATATCAACGGTAATGGAATCGTTGGTATATAAATTCCAAAAATAAAACACTCGGTAGGATTTGATCCCAGGACCTCTACTTTATAACTCAAAGACTTAACCACTAACCTAACATCACTTTTGTTTACATAATTCCATAAAAATATATATGTACTGTTCTAATTATTTTAAATTTTGATATATATAATGTTCTCCGTAGGATGATTCCAAAAAAACACTAGACTTTTCCCAACGGCTCTCAAAACCGTTGGGAAAGACATTTCCCAACAGTTTTGAGAACCGTTGGGAAAAGTCTAGTGTTTTTTGCAATGTTTGGCCGTAGGTTGAATTGTGGAGGCCCTTTCCCAACGGTTTTGGAAAACCGTTGGGAAAGGGTAGACTATCCCAACGGTTTGCCAAAACCGTTGGCAAAGGGCCTCCACAATTCAACCTTTCCCAACGGTTTTGGCAAACCGTTGGGAAAGGGTACCTATACCAACGGTTTGCCAAACTGTTGGTATAGAAGCGTTGGGAAAAATCATTTTTCCAATAGTGTTTTTAAACATCTAGGTACTCAGGATGATGGGAATCACGTCTCATATCACTCATGGCTGAGAAAAATAATTTCGTAAAATCACACCATCATTCCCTATAGAAAAATGAAAAAACATTGAAAATAGAAATTAATAATCAGAAATTGGTTACCAAAATTAATAAAAAAACATTGTAAATTGAATATACTAAACAATAAAACATAAATCCATAAATGTGGATCAAAATAAATTGATAGTCATCCCTCTGTAAGAAGATCTATAATCATCATCAATAATGATCGTTCCCCCTCCAAATAGGTGCACCAGCTTGAGGATCAGCAGAATTGGCCTCATTTGTAAGAAATCTAACATTTGTGAGAAAATTAAACCGATCATCAGGATCATCTCCAACCATCTGAACACAATATTATTACTTGTAAGAAATTGTTAATACATATATCAAATATAAAAAACTAATAAAGTTTAAAATATATTAATCTTTCCTATAATAAATTATTAATAAAAATAACAAAAATAAAAAACTATTAAATATCAAAATATAATAATTACATATAATTAAATACCTTAATATAATATATCATTTTTCATCTTATTCATCATTTTCACTGTGATCAATGTCCTCATCCTCATATTTAGCATCATCAACTTCCATACGGCATTTAATTTCATCATCCCTTATTACGTCCTCAACATTATCTATATCATCTAACCATAACAAAGAGGGGTTCCTTATTGATATTTATAACTTGTTGGGAAATAGGTATATTTTGGGATGTTTCTTGAAAATTTTCAACATGTTTCACTTACACAAAACCATTTTCATTTTTAGTAGACTTATTTCTATGTGTTTTCATTTTTATTACACTCCACCAATCATCCAAATATCTCAAAACATCACAATAATTTTCCTAATAAACTTGATGTTCTTGATGTGACAAAATAAATGGTTTATTTTAGGCAAGAAGATTGTTATATTTAATGTCAATGACTCTATTTCATGGATGAACTCGCAACCCTCGATCAGTATAAAAAATGATATTTTATCGTTGTTAAATAATTTATTCCTAGATAAAATAACACAATTATTTCATCCAACATACCATATAAGTGTACTTAAATTTCTTTATTATGGTATTGTTTCATACAAACTCAACTACTCACTGATTTCTTTGAGTCACCATATATGAGTGCATGGAATCAAATTCCATTAACCCCATACCCATTAGAAGATTTTACAAATTTTGACGGAGAGTTTTTGAGAAAAAATAATCGAGTATTAATTTTATTTTCATGTATTATTTAATATAAACAGAAAAAATTATTTATCTTAATTATCATTGTAAAATTGATATATTATTCGATCAAATGCATCATAACATACCAATATTTGATAAAAATATTAAAAGTTTTGTTAAAAAAGTTCTTCAAGAGTAGTAGAGGTAAATTTTAATTTTTTATGATATTGTAATCATATAGTCTATAAAAATGTTTACATAAATAAAGGAATATATTACAAATACTAAAAAATAGTTATAAAATATTTGTACGTACTGTAAAAATTATATCATTTCTTTTCAATTTATAAAATCATATGTATGAGCTATGTATAAATATTTATCTATAAGCCATTATTAATGTTCACCACCAAAACCAATATTAGACTCAATAAAAAATAACATTTTATGGTTTGTGAAATTATCAACATTTTCAACACTGGTAACTAAGAGATAATGTTGGGAGTATATTTCGACTAAAACTAATAAGAACATAATCTTGAAATTTCCACATGGAAGTACGCTTCTTCCATTGACCTTTAAACTAATACTTTGTTACATATTTTCTTCTTTATTTTTTTATACTTCTCTCAAATTTTTAAATCCAAAGAAACATTACTTTCCCTCTATATTTAACATCAAATATAAAATTTAATATTATATGTTCACAAGAATTAGAAAATACTGGGTGAAATATATTCTCTATTTTACATAAAATTAAATCAAAATATTTTTTTAGAAAACCCTATTAATAATAATAAGATGTTTCTTCAGAAATATCTCATAAAAAATATGATATTTTGGTTGACACATAATAGAATACAAAATTCAAAATCCCTCTAAGACCAAAATGTAGTAATATTTCAATTATGAAAATACAAACCTGACTTTTTAACCAGATAATAGGACCATTTCATGTGAAACAAGTTAAATTAAAAGAATAACTATATGGTAAACTCAAAACTCTAATCCGTTGAAATAATATTAAATTATTTTCTTTAGTGAGTGAGTAATGTTATTTTGGATTCATTAATATGAGTGTTCATTCATCTTAGAATAATTGAATTTCAGGAGGTATGAAAATATGGGCTAGATATAACCAGGCATTTACAATACCTTTGGCCTTACCAGGTTTTTCCAATGAGGTATGTAATATTTAATATAAGAAAAATAATTCCCAAAATAAATTACATCTAACATGTGATGAAAAAAAGACCAATATGGAAGATCCCAAAAAAACCTACCCTTTATCCAATTTTGATCTCTCTAAAAAGAATTTCTTTTTTGTTCATTTCTACAAGGTCCAAAAGTAATTGGATATAAGGTAGAAAAAATATATTTTACCAGATTACCTAAGATCACTGCTTCAGGTTCTTCTGTTTCAATTTGACCTTTTTTAGAATTATTTCTATTCCATCGAAAATTGTGATCTGCAGGAAGAAATATCTGATGACAGTAAAAATAACTAACCCTTCTCTCTTTAATAATAGTATATTATTTGTTCTCATCTATCAAGTAAAGATATGATTTTAGAGAATGTGTTATCTACCAAGATAACATAGCATATGCCAAAAAGTACCTGATCATCTAAAATAATGAAACTTTCAATATAAAATTATGATCTACAAAAAATATCAAATGTAGTCACACTATTCTTCCATAATGAAATTAACTAATTATGTTGGGGATTTAAATAAACCTCAATATTCTTCTTTGGATGCCTTATAAATAATTGCTTCAAATATAAATATGGGTTTTTATCAAAATCCAAGAAGGTATGTTGTAAGGAGTAACAAAAACAGACCAACTAGAATATTGACTATCATAAGAACCAAAAAAGACTAAAACCATTAGTATAAAGTTTTAAACTATTGTTATGAGGATATAAAGAAAAATAAGGATGAATCTAATCAAAGGGATTCCATAAATTTCCATCACTTGAATTATTAATGCTTCTACTGATGTATTTTTTTTATTTATTCTATTTCATCAATCCGGATGAGTTGTGAGACATAAATAAACATTATAAATGAGATGTAATTGGACAATACCTCAATTGTTTCATGAGGAAATTGGACTTTCCTTATTGTGCAACATTATTCCTTTATTATCTACATGTTTGAATATTAACTAAAGATTAATAATCACCATAATATAAGAATCATTCATTTGAACATGTAGGTATTTTATGATAACTAAGACCCAAATTATGTACCAACCTCTTAAATTCATATAAACAAGTGGGTAATGTATTTCTATTTGGGAATAATGATTTACCCAAAGATAAATTCTCATTCAATCATCTATTTAACATTCCAAAATCTAGATTAATAGCCATAAATTTCGTAATAGCTTCATGTTTTCTCATCTATTATTCTTGATATAAGGCCTTTTTAGCTGATTTAATCAAATTATAAAACTATGAAGTTTTTGAATTATGATTTGGAGTATCTAATTGATTTTCCATTTCAGTTATAAACAAACCAGCAACCTCATGTACTAAATTATAAAATGATGGTTCCAAAACAAAAAAATAGTATTTTGTACAGAATTATATTCAACATGTTAATAACAAAAATTATAATATTTTCAAAAAACAAAATACAAAGCACGAAGTCCAAAATTGAATTTTTTTTGAATATCCTAAGATCACATTTATCTCTTGGAAATTTAATTGATCATTTAGAAACAAAATAATAATTTGATGATATAAAATGTATAAAGGTTTCAATACCTTAAATGTCAATAATATTTAATCCGTATTCATTTAGATTTATTTGATAAATTATCCAATCAAGACCGCATAATAGAAATTGAGGTCTACTTCCTGAATCCATTTTCATCTAAAAAAGAACAAAAATTAGTGTAACATATACCGATCACTTTGAATAGTTGAATATTATTATTATATTTTAACACCTTGAAATATTCTATGGAATATGTTCAGAATGAGGTTATGTGTTATCATAGGATTACGGGGCTCCTAGAGGTTTGATAAAGATAGAATAAACATATTTAATATATTATATAAGATGCATAGTTTTTTCAAAAAAATTATAGAATATCTCTTGAACAATGTCTTATATGAGAAATCAATTTCCACCATTGGGGTTGAGATGTGTGGTTTACCATAGGCATGACATAAGATTTGTGAGAGTTAACTGTTTACTTATATTGCACAAAAGGGAAATTCAATTAAGATTTTTATTATATTTTATTATTAAAACTTAAAATATCTTTCAAACTATATATCGAATGAAAAATCCAAGACCTCTGTTCGGTCTGACAATTAGGGTTTACCCTAGGTACGACATTTCATGTATGAGAAATGGGTGTTTGGTAACATCTTATAAGAGAATATAATTATAATAATTTAATCATATTACTAATATATATTGGTTTTACATATATATATATATATTGAAATATTAATAAAAATTATCAATGTGAATTATTTTAATTAATTGACAATTGATATGAAATATTATGAATTTCTAATAGTTAATATTTTATTGCAAGGATTTGTAAGAAATTTAGTATTTTATTGTATAATATTTTAAAATTTTAGTAGTTGATAAAATTACTTGTTATGTAATACTAAAAATTCCATATTTCTAGATGAATTTAAAATAAAAATTAATAATATTTAACACATTCTCATATTTTTATATAAATATTTACATATTTACATAATTTTATAAAATTTTAAATATTAAATAATAATTTTAAACTAAAAAATATATTTACTATTTATTAATTCTATTATATAATTAATAATTAATTAAAATAAATTACATTATTATTATTATTAAATATTTAAATTATTATTAAAATTTTAATAATTCATGTATTTATATCTCAATTTCTTAATTAAAATCAATACATCAAATATATTCTAACTCGTTTTTAAACAAATATACAAATATAAAATTAATATATATATATATATATATATAATTTATAAATAATTTTACTTATAGCTAATTTTGAATATAAATAAATTTCATTACATTCAATTAATAATTTTTATAAATAATTAATAAATAATTTAGAGTTCATATTTCTAAAATAATAATTATTTTGAAGAAATAATTATTTTAAATTAATAATTATTACCCTAGATGCATTAAAATAGTTGTGCGAGTTAGGGGTTTTAAATCATTTATATAAATTATTAATAATAATTATTTTAATTATTACAACATTTATAGTAATTATTGTGAATTTCTAATAGTATTTATTTTGGTTGGTAAATTTTTTTACAAATAATTGTTATTATTTTTAATTATCACTAATATTTACAAATTATTAATAATAAATAATCATTAATTATTAAATATTATAAACTATTTAATGATTTTGACTAATTATTTAAATTAATGCCACATTTTTAATAATTAATAATCTTTATGAAATTTTAATAATTCTATGTATTTGTAACATTTTATAAAAAAGTATTACATTAAATTATTATAATTATGATTAACTATGTATTTAATAAATATTTTTTATTTTAAATATTTATTATTTTTTTATTAAACAAATTTGGTAATGTTTTTATAAAAAAAAATTATGAATATTGTTTTGTTTAAATTATTTTGTTAAATTAATTTTCAAATCATTGTTAAAAAATAATAATTTCTATTTATTTCATACAATATATATATATATATATTAGATAATTTCTTAACAAAATATATTTACCTCAAAATGAATATAAAATGTTTTTATAGAATAAGTTATCATATCAAATCTATAGGAATACATACACGCATGCACACACACAAAAAAATTAGGAACAGGGGAACCATAAAAAATTTACAAAAACTAATGACGAAAACATTGAGTCAATTTATAATAATGTCATAGAAAATCTAAACACCAAAAATATAAACCTAGGTTTTGACCAAACCATCATATTTTTAATTGATTAAGAACCTACATTATACTTCAATAATCATCATATTTCAAATAAAATTATAAAATAATAAAATTCATACAACCCTAAAAATATAAAAATATATTCGATAAAATTTAATGATCAAAAAATTTGTAAAAACCCATAAAAAAAATCAAATAAACTCATGTAGAACAATGAAAATAAAATTGGCCAATCCATTTTTTTATTTTCTAAAAATCCACTTTAATGTTAAATTGGGAACCGAACATACCAAATACCAAAGACCAGAAACCACATACCAACGACATACCACCATGACCCAAAATTTATAAAAACAACAGAACAGTTGAGAAGTTTAAAATTTCGAATGGAATACCGAAATCCATGAAATTCAAAAACGTTAAAACTACCACCTGTAGAAATGTGGGACACCACCTATCATCACACTACCATTCCCATTATGTCTCAATCATCATCAATCATGTTTTTTTAGTCCTATATCCATCCACCATCATCATGAAATCCCCCATCGGCAATGTCCTCTTCATTGTCATCTTCATCGATGTTCAAACACTACCCTAGATACTGGAGACCATCATAGCCCATAAAATCCATTGAAACCCCAACATTGTGTCATCAGAAGCCTATAATGTCTAGACCACTACAAAAGAAAACCCTAAAACCTAGAAATGGCATCGTTGCGAATAGAAAATCCATCTGCAAATAAAACAACACTAAAAACAAGGGAAACCAAACTAAAAAAATAAAAATATCCCCATAATGATTTCCATTGCCATCACAGAAAAATAAATAGAACCCAAAAAGTTATCAAAGATAAAAACTAAATCTGACCACATTGGGAGATCCTTTGGCTAATGCATCCCCCCTTCCAAAACCACTAAGGAACTGCCTCTCCCAATCCGACTCGAATGGGATAGGGGGACTCATGTTTAGGGTGGATATTTGAACATCCTAGTGTTTCGAATAGTGGAATCATGGTGATAATAAAACCATCATAACAAACAAACACATAGGAGTGCCTGGAAAACTCATGACCGCCAAACCATTTAACCGAAAGACATAGTGTATCCATCACTCCAATTCCAACCAGGGGAGGCATAGTCGAATATGATGTCAGAGAAAGGTTGATGTAGTCGATGCATTCAAAAGTATAAAACATCATTAGAACCAATAGTTCCACCCATTGAGAAAAAAACATTAAAAACACACCTTTAGTAAGGAAGAGTTCTTGATGAAGTGAGAAGAGGGGAACAAAATGAGGATGGGTGGAAGAAATAGTGCTCAGACAAGCCGCTGACCCTAAATCAGAGGGTTTCTAATGGAACCTAAGGGGAAACCGGGAGTGGAAGGGGTAGTTTTGGGAGAGAAGGGAACCAAACCCTCTACAGGACAATCAAATAGGGAATAAAAAATTTATATTTACCATAAAGGTAAAATAAATTATAAAAAATTATTGTGAATTTATAAACCAACGTTTTACCAAGATAAACATTAAATTTGTTTTATACAAAATAGAAAAAAATGATGGTGTAGAGACAAAAGTCAACACATAGCATATCATAGATGAAATCTTCCAAAAATCAGATGAAATAGTAATTTCATGGAGCTTCATAGAGTGGGAAGCCTAGTGAGTTCTGTCATTTCCATTCTAGAGAGGGAAAAATAAAGGAGACGAAAAAGAAAGAGGGGTGAAATGATTATAAATTTTTGGAGTTTATTGAAAAGAAATTTCTAGAGAAACATTTTTGTCACAAAAGGTTTTTAGGTCAAAATTATTTGAGACGGGCATTAATTCATGTCGCAAATAATATCAGGATGACTGGAAGTTGGGACGGACTTCTCAGTCCAATGAAAATGACTTTTGTGAATGTATTCCATGCAGGCTAGTGAGAATCCCCTCCAATAAAATTTGAGAAAAATGTAATATTCCATAACAAATAACTATTATTTGTGATGAAATAATTCATCTCTCTCAAATATTTCATGCCAAAACACTATTTGTTATGGGGCACTTTTACATCGAAAAATCACCATCGCAAAAGCCTAAAATTTTAGTATTGATCACCAGTGGGAAAATTTTACATTACTAGAGGGAAAAGATAATACTCAAAAGGGTGAATAGGATGTCTATGCATGCCGATCTAAACAATAGTGTTGTGGGTTGGGTAGGATGATAACATAGATTGATTGATTTTATCTAGATGATGAGGGAGAATAGTAGGAGGACTTTACTCCAGTGGTTGATTGTTTTAGGGGTATTTTCTCTGATGAATTTTCTTCTTTACGTCTTGAGAGTGAGTTGGATTTCACCATAGATATTGTTGGAGGAGCTACAATGGTATCCATTCTTCCTTATAGGACTACTATGATGGAGTTGAAGGTACTCAAGAGGTAGATAAATTATTTGGAGGAAAAATGGTTTCTTCAACATAATACATCTTTGAAAGGCTAGTCAGTCCTTTTTGTGAAATGGTTGATGATAACCTTAGGATATGAGGGGATTATCGTAAATTGAACTAGATGATGGTTAATAAATGATATCTCTTACCTTAAAATTATGACCTATTAGTTTTACATCGAGGTCCTTGGGTGTTCATGAAAATTGATCAATGATTTGGATATAACCATGTATGTGTTTGACTTGTAGACATATGCTATACATATTATTGTAGTAGTTATGGTCCATATGAGTATCTGGTAATGTATTTCACTCTCAAGAACATGCCAACATTTTCCATGGTACTAATGACCCAAATTTTATATCATTATATGGATTCATTTGTGGTGGGTTTTATGGAGGATATATTTATGTATTCTCACAATTGACATGACCATGCCAAACATCTTGAGATTGTTTTGGATACACTGAGAGATCACCAGTTATATGTTAATCTCATAATGTACCACTTATGGATTGAAAATATTCACTTCCTAGGTCATTTTATCTTAGAGACCGGAGTGTTGTTATACCCATAAAATGTGAGATTTGTAGTTTCCTAGGAGTATCCCCAGAACATCTATGACCTAAAGAGTTTCTTAGGGATAGATATATATTAAAGGTGCTTAATATAGGAATTATGATATATATAATCACCACTCACATGATTGAATAAAATATTTGGATATTTTTATGAACATATACCTATGATACAACCTTTTAGGAGATGAAAGGTAGATTGAATTCAGAACCAATCCAACATCTTTTAGGTCTGTGTATAAAAAACATTGTGTATTGTGATGCATAAAGTATCAGTCGTGGAGCAGTTTCAATGAATGGGAAAGAGTCAGGACATATAGACCTCAGTAGCTAAGGATATATGAGGGGAACTAACCAAAGCACAATCTCGAGTTAGATCCATTTGGTCATGCTTTTTTATTTTGGAGGCATTACATACTGGGAGAGGGGTTTGTGGTGTCCACGGACCACAAAATCCTCAAGTAAATATTTATATAGTGAGATTTGAATCTCGCACAAAGAATATGGGTTGAATACCTACTCTCTTTTGACATTATGAATTCCTACATTCTTGGGAAAAGAATGTAGTGGCTGAATAACATAGCATAAGGGCTCAGATACATGTTGTTCAAAAGGTCAATAGTGAGTGGAATCTTATGGATTTTGTTCGATGAAATGTACATAGATGTTCTGATCGGTTACGAGAGGAATATTATTTTATCCTTAGCTGTGACCTCTACAATACTGGATTGAGTGAGGGAAATATATCTTTCAGATTATAGGGGCCTATTCTTACTAGATTGTGCATAAGGTGCATACCTACCTCTAGGTTGGACCATAGGCATGGATGAGATTCTATGCATCCATGTTTGTGTTTGTGTTCTAGTGGATGAATGTCATGAGTTGATGCATGAGTTTCAGGCTTCATTTTTTCCTGTGATTCTCAAAATTACCAAGATGAATCATGACATACGTAGTCAGAATTGTTGTCTTGGAATAAAAAGAGAGTTAGATGGTTTTGTTATAAGGATTTACACCTAGCTTCAAGTAAATGGGTAGCATTAGTGACAGGGTAGAATTTTACAACAGCTACAATTTCCCATGTAGGAATGTAATGATGTCATGATGGATTTCGCAACTAGTTTTTTGAGGTCACCTCGAGGTAGTGATATTTTTTTGGTTGTTTTTGATTGGATCATAAAGGATTATAATTTCATGCTTATCAAGGGGTCCTTTTGTTTGGATGATCATTGGAGGTTTTATATCTGTGAGATAGTACACCATGACAGGGTAACTTGTTCTACAATTTTAGATAGGGCATCGCAGTTAATGTATCATTTTATGAAATATTTCCATAGTGAATTGGGCACATAAGTGATTTTTAGCATATCACCCCACTATCATACTGATAGTATCTCATAGAGTACGATACAGATGGTTGAGGACATGTTGTGGTCATGGGTCCTAAATTCTAGGGGATCTTGGGAGAGGCATATACCACAAGTTGAGTTCTTCTATAATAATAGTTATCAAGAGGAAATATAGATAAGACCATATGAGGATTTGTATGGTAGCCCATATCGAAAACCCTTGTTCATGTTAGAGGAAGGTGGGATATCTTCATATAGACCACATACCATGAAGTTGACTTCTAAGGAGGTCACGCTGATCATAAATTGGATGGATACATCATAGTATTGATAGAATTATTACAAAAATAACCCTAGACAACCTAAATAGTTCAATGTAGGGAATTAAGTCTTTTTTTGTATCCCTCCATTGATTAGACAAAAACAGATCATGTGAGAGGGTAAGATTTCACCATCATATGCCAGGCCATGATTCTAGAGAGAGTTTGGAAAGTAACCTATTGGCTACAGTTACATCAGTATTACCGAGTCGTGCACGATATATTCCCAATAACCCATCTGTTCCATTTTTATTTAGACCCATCTCAAATTTTTTATCATGAGGTAGTGGATTTAAAAGATGTTGGATCCTTTGAGTAGCATCATATTCATATCATTAACAGAATCATCACTATTCTCCGAGGACGGTCATTTCCATTAGAATAATTTCTGTGGAATATTATCTGTTTACAGGATTAGATTTGAGAGCGGGATGCTGATGTATGTAAGAAATGGAATAATTTATTCTCAAATGAATATTGACCACCCTTGAGGGGGAAATTCATGGAAAATTTTATTTTAGTTGGATGATTGTAAGAACATGGTTTTTCATGTGAGGTACAAATCATTTTTTGGATAAAATGCTTAATTATCACATAATGTTGATTCCCTTTGATGTCACATGATTATCGGTGGTGTCCATGGCTTGTGTGGAGTCTGGAAACATGTTTTTTAGAATAAAATGATAGGATAAATGGTTATTAGAAACTGTGACTGGTGGGTTTCCAGGTTACT
Source organism: Viscum album (assembly GCA_963277665.1). Lineage (NCBI taxonomy): Eukaryota > Viridiplantae > Streptophyta > Magnoliopsida > Santalales > Viscaceae > Viscum > Viscum album. The sequence continues at coordinate 2,004,602,030 of OY728126.1, read as the reverse complement.
ACTAACCATGCAACACTAGAAAAGTATAGTGATACAGTTCATACAGTTTAAGGGAACTATATGAATGGAGGTTCACACACATGTGGGTAAATTAATGTTTTTAATGACTCTAATCACACATTTTGTGAGTGTATTGGAAAAATGTGTGCAGAAAACATGTGATGTGCCCCTCCTTTTAACAGCGAGCACATGGTTGGCACATAAGTTGGCCAACCATGTTTCCAAATAGTGTGACCCAAGAATTATTTGGGAAATTGAAGAATTTATCTTAATTAATGATATTACTAAATAAATAATTCTTATTTATTCTTTTGTATAGAATCTCAAATGTGGGATGTTTCTTCGGAACCCAATATTTGGATTTCCCACCATTTCATTAACTAGTCTCGGAATTGAGCGGGGTCAGTCTCGTTAGATCTGCACTTGTGAGTACTCAATTAATACTTTTCCATTTAACAACCATCTTGGTATTGGAAGATTTATTTAGCTGCTAAATTGTTTTCCTTATTTTTAGGGTTTTTTATGCCCTTCATTTTTCTCTTAATATGAGTTGAATTAGGAGATGACAATGGAAAATAACTATACTACCGAGATAAAGTTGGTTGTCTATAATATTCCCATATGGCTTGGTGATTTATCAATCTAGTCTATATTGTTCGGCCGACTAGAAATTATGGATTGGATTTGAAATTGAATTGTTTAATTGTATTAAATGAAATGGTATATATTAGGGATGCATTATAGATCCTTTTAGACGTGTTGGAGGTTGTTTCCCAAACAAAGGCCACCCATTGGTTATTCACTTCTCCTTTTCCATTTTTTAATGTACTCAATGGATGTGTCTCATGAATTTTTATTTAAAAGAGGAATGTTAACAAAGGAATTGATCTTTTTTTGATAATTAAGAGATGTCTTTCCGCCTTTCCCTTATCTGGACATTTATACTGTGATTGAATTGATGAAATAGATTATTTGTTAATATTGAATAAGTGGATAAACTCATGGAATGGAATTGAAAGTGAATTTATGTATGAGTGGGTATACTCCTGGAACATGAATTTGGATTATCAAATTGATAAATGAATGGAATGTTGATCTGTTTCGAATGACGCCATGGGTGTGCTACAACATAGGTCATGATAGTGGTAGAAAATCACTTGGACCTATATTCTCCCGGGATTCTAATTCCATCAGATTTCTTCAACCATACTAAACCCTGGATCTAGTTTGGTTGGTCTCGTAGTGGACATGGTTGGTAGACATGATCCTTATACCCCAACTCAAGACTAACCAAGTTTCCATAGAGATGCATCTGGGACTCATTGGAGATTCCTTGATCCACTATACCTTTGATATGGCCCTGAGGTGTCACCACCCATCCCCCAGGGCAGGTTCTGTGACTGCCCCAATCCCACCTTCTATAGGCCAGGTGCGGGTGACTAACACCGAAGGTGTCACCCTGCAAGTGAGAGGCATTTTTCTATGTACATGTATTCTCACACATGTCTACCCATGTTCCAACACACTAAAAGGGGAAAAATTAAACTAAAACAAATTGATTACTAAGTAAAGCTGAAAGAAAGTGGGCCAAAATACAATCCCAATAGAAGAACTGGAACACCAAAGTAAAAAAGAAGCTATCATGTTCATCTGTGAAAAACACCACCTGATCTTTAGATTAACAAATAATATGAAATATGAAGTAGTATGTCAGTTCCACCTTATCTTATGGGCCCCCACCAAGTCCTAATCCACCATGTCCAACATCATAGCATCCATAAATCCCATCCCCCATATCACCTCTATCTAAATTTCATTCATATTCCCCAAACAGAACATGTGCGGGTGAAGCCCATGTAGGGGTGAGTATATCAATACCATTAGGGACCCCGAGACCCCCAAAGGTCACTCAGTAATCCATGAAGTAAAGCACCACAAAGGGAAATACCAAAGAAGTAATGACACTAAGAAAGATCTCAAACACATTGCACAATGTAAATGACGCCACTCACACTAGGTATATTCTACGGTATTGATAGTAGTATCACAAGTCATGTCATCAAACTCCTCATCCACTAGAGAAATCATCCTCTATCGAGTAAAATGGTATTGATGGGTCACACAAAGATTCTTCCCGCTATCCTCAGACTGTTGTGGTACTCATCCCTGATGAGTACCATGGGTATGTCAGGTCACACATAGTCGCCCCCCACCGTGGGCCTACCAGGTCATAGTGAGTCGCTTCCCACCATGTCCGAACTGAGGTACTCCTCCAATCAAGTACCATGGGTATTCCTGGTCACATAAGGATTCTCCCCACAATGGACCTTTCGGGTCACATAGAGTCGCTTCTTAGTAGGCTGTTGTCGAGCTGTCTTCTGGTCTCAACCAACCACAGGTTTCCATACATATCACGCATGGGAAAAATGTTCCTCAATCCATTTGTCATATCTCAATGTCCACAAAATTCAACATAATGAATTCCAAAAAATCTACCTCATCAAGAGGGTCCCAATTTCAAAAACAACCTATCTATCGAATGTGCGGATTGCAAGATACATGCATTTTAGTAAAAAAAGGGGAAAGTTCAAATGGGACCCACTCTAACGTGATTGGACCGACCCAACCAACCTGGCCCGGGAGCCCCACATACCGCAGCTTAAATAGATAGACTCTACCTGACTTATTCAAATCAAGGTCAGTCTTTTCTGGCCTAGCCAATGGGCCAGGTCTAATAAGCCTCGCTGGACCCAGCCCAATTCGACATAGTGTCCTACCCACCGGGTTACCCAGCGACCAGGTCTAGTCTGGCCTATCTTGAAGGGCATGTTTCCAGATTTCCAGAATGTGTCTGGCCTACTGGGTGTAGTTCTAAACCACTGGACCATGGGACCAAACTGCAAGGCCACGGAACCAGTCTGTTGATGGGGGTCCAACTTGCAGGGATGGGGGTGCAGCCCACCAACCATAGCCTGGTCCACCAAGGGGCAGACCGATGGTGCACCACCTAGCCAGGAAAAGGAAATTGGTCACTTCCAGTCTCCTTTGACCCATGAGACGCCACATGAACTCCTCCTCATACTACGGTCTAAGGACCGTAGCTTGTCTAGCTGCATTCAAAGGACTACAGCTCGTCCAGCCAATCCAGGTGTCCGGATGCATGCCATCCCCTTCACGTAGTGCCCAACTAGAATCATGACTACTTCCCAGAGCTGCGACTCTTGCTGCCATCTTCCAGTGTGGATGATGAGGTTCGGCCACCTCCTCTTAGGATGTGGTGCTCGTTGGCACCACCTTCTTCACATGGCTGGCATGGGCTAGCCACCAACGACACCTTTTGTGGGCCGCCAGAGTTTCTCCAGTTGTCTGTTTTCTAATTTGTTTGTGCCTACAGGCCTCCCGAGTCACCTCCATCTCTTATCTGGCATTGGAATCAAATTTCATCCACTTTTAGAATGTGACCATCAAGAACACATGAGAAAAGGTTCTTAGGCCATATTCATGTCATCTTGGGACACCTACATTATAGGCTCAAATCAAAGGGGGGGGGGGCTCGGAGATTGAAGTTCAATCATTTCATGAAGGGTTTGGATCATGAAAACTCATCCCAAATAAATGTCACAATCTCACATAAATGCATGAATCAAATATCAAATTGTCCATGGTTGATCTTTGTTCATCATATTTATAAAATGAAGAGTGGAGAAGAACATTGAAATAAAAATCAAACCCCAATCTCGTTGATGTTCGATGATGAATCATTCTTCCTTGAGAGTTCAAGGCCTCGACATCATCACATCAATATTCTTTCTTTGAGGTTATTTGAAGACAATGAAAATCCACGGGCATTCATCTTTCTTCATTTAAGAGGAGATTATACAGATTTTAATCATAGAATCCTCAAATTTTTAATTCTCTATCCACCAATGCATTAGACTGTAAAAACAAAATCATGTCACAGTGTTTCAATTACTCAACAATGTCACAACGTTACACTATTTAATTTATGAAACAACATTTTTGATATGCTTCCATTATTTAATAATTAATTTTCATGATATGGGCCATTAATGATCCTTATTAATATTCCATGTCACTGCCTTTTCATTATTTTTTAGTTCAATGGACGAAAAAACAAAACAAAATAACATTTAATTTTTTTTATTATTTTCCAAAAAGTTCAAAAAAAATATTCGTTTGGACCTTTCTTGCTGAAGTTAAGTCCATTATAGGAAAATCCTAGTATTTCGGGTTTAAAAGTGTCCTTAGATTTTCAATCAAATAATCATTTCAAAATTCTAAAATCCCATGATGGCGTTTACTGAAATAACCTTTAAAAAGTTAAAACTTCTGCTCAGGGCTCTCCGGGCCACAGAATCACGTGCCATTAGAGCACACGGTCACAGAATAATTCCATATAATAAAAAAAGTTTATACAAAAAAATAGTCATTACAATGTCCCCTACATGAGACTTAATGTCCCCAAAAGCCAAAACCAAAACTAGATAGATAGATGGGGGTACTGAGCACGAATCAGAGCCTCCTTCTCCCATATGCTCTCCTGGAGAGTCTTGTGCTACCACCAAACATGAACTAGAGGAATAGAATGCCCACACATTACCTACTCCTATTGATCCTATATCTTCACTGGGAACTCTATAAATGTATCCCAATCAACAATTTCTAGCTCCCTCTAGTCGATGACGTGCGATGGGTCACGTACGTACCTTCTCAGCTGCGACACATGGAATCAATTATGCGCCTGGTGCATTTGGGTGGAAGAGATATGTGGTATGCCACCATTACATCTCTTTTTTATATATGAATAGGTCTGATGAACCTCATAGAAAACCTTTTGCCTCAGTATAATATCTATAATCCTCAGCGAGGTGAGACTTGAAAGAATACCAGATCCCCCTCTTAAAACTCCAATGGTCTTCGTCTCCTGTCGGCATAAGTCTTATTCGTTCTCTGTTCAGTACTCATCCACTACTGGATGATTTTCACCTTCTTGGAGATAGATCGTACCAACTCCGTTCCCATGAGTGCTTACTCCCCTGGATCTGTCCATCATAAGGGTGATCTTCAAGGCCACTCATATGAGTCCTCGAATGGTGCCATGATAGTGGTTAAGTGGTTGCTATTGTTGTGCACAAACTCCCCCGGTGTCATGTGGTCCTCTCAACTACAACCAAAGTCAAGTTCAAAAGTACAAATAATGTCCTCCATGGTCTGTATCGTCAGCTCCATCTTACCATCCATCTGTGGATGAAAAGTTATGCTCAAATGCAGTTGCGTCCCAAACACCTCCTATAATACCTTCCACAACCAGGATAAAAAGCGAGTGTCATGATCTAAGACGATCGTCAAAGGCCCCATGTGGAGTATCACAATCTCTTGGATGTTGATGCATCCCAAGCCCTCTACCAGTACTTACGCCTAGATCGGTAGGACATGAGCTGTTATGGTGAGTTGGTCCATAATCACCCAAATAGAATCATGGATTTTGAACATACATGGTAACCCCATCACGAAGTATATAGTTATACTATCTCATTTCCACTATTGTACCTCTAGTGGTAGGGACAAGCCTAATAGAACATGATGGATGGAATTCACTTGCTGACAAATGTGGCATCATTAAACGAACTCAGCAACCGATTTCTATCCCTACACACCAGTACTGACGTTGAAGGTCATGGTACATCTTTTCCACTATAGGATGTACCACCAAAGGGAATGTATGGAACTCTCACAAAACCTCCTCCCACAACATCAACGGTACTATGGTGCGCCCTATGAAAAGGATGATGATCTCTCTATATACCAAAAATCCGTCATGAAAACGTCTTAAGGATAACTGAGCAGGTCAGGTCTCACAATTAACATCCACACGTTTTTCCTCACTAACTTGCTATAAGAGTGGGGGATTGACAGTAATAGACTAGAGTTAAGTTTCTCCATCACTATGTATTAAGGATATCTACATAGCGACTAGATACTCCATCACCTCAATCTGAAGTTGTAAACTAGACATCGTGCTGAGTATGTCTACAACCACGTTCCCCTTCCCTGGAGAATAGGCTATCTCAAAGTCACAGTCTTGGGAGAACTCCAGCCATGTCTAATGTATTAATTTTAGATCCTTCTGTGAGAAGATATACCTAAGACTCTTGTGGTTAGAGTAGATGATAAACCCTTCACCCATCAAGTAGTGTCTCTACATATTCAAGGAAAAGACCATTACTGATAACTCAAAGTCATGAGCCACATAGTTCTGCTCATGCTGCCTCAACTATCGTGATCCGTAGGCAACCACTGATCCCCCCTACATTTGGAAACAACCCAATATTTTCCCTGATGCATCATTGTAAACTACATACCAACTCTATCCTCTAGTAGTCTCATGATTAGGGGCATTAGTCAGTCTCCGTCATAGCTCTGGGAAACTATATTAGATTTTGTTCGTCCACACGAAGTGTTTTCCCTTCAGTGTCAAGGATAATAAGGGTGATTTTACTCTGGAAAAGTCAAGAATGAACCTATGGTAGTAACCATAAAACTCAAGGAATCTCTTCACCTCATTCATGCTCCTCGGTGGCTCCCTGACAAAAAATTCTTCTCTCTTCGCTGAGTATACCATAACTCCAGCCTCTGAGATGACATGTTTCAAAAAGTGGTCCTCATGAATCTAGAACATGCATTTCAAGAGATTACCATAATTCAGGTTCTCTCAAAGTGTATCTAAGACTATCCTTAGTTGTGTAGAATTCACTCCTCCGATGTTGTGTACACCAAGTTGTCATCAATGAAGACGATGATGAAACCTGTCAAGGTAAGGCTGAAGGATATTATTCATGAGGCCCATGAACACTTTTTTGGAATTAGTCATGCCTGAAGGCATCAACAAGAACTTGTATTTTCATTAGTTGAACATGAAGGCTATACTTGATACAACCTCAACTCGTATCAGAAGTTGGTGATATCCTGATCCGAGTTATATCATTGAGAATCAGTTTCTCCCTTCATCTGGTTGGCGTGGTCATCAATTCGGCGCAGTGTATACTTATTCATCACAGTCCCCTGGTTCCGACACCAAAAGTCCACATACAACCTCAAAATCTAATCTACCTTCGTGGAAGAAAGCACCGAGGCTACCCATGGTGAAATATTGGACCTTAAGAACCCATTCTCCTAAAAGTCCTCTAGTTGTACCTTCAGCTAGAGAAGTTCGATGGGAGCCATCCGATATGACAGTGTAGATATCGGTGCCATCCCGGGGTACAGGTCGATGAAAAATTCTACTTCAATTTAAGGAGGTAGTCCATGGAATTCATTTTGAAATAAATCCTCATACTCATCCAACAATAAAAGAAAGCTTTGAGTTCTCTCATCCATTGCACCGAGTGTGAGGCATGCCAACTAGTGATGATCGGTTGAACCCTCCTCCGAGAGAGCCCATCTAATGGTGCAAGGGTTTCATTTTCAGCAGTGAAGGAAAACATGTTCCCATATCCACAGACACACGACATCTTATGCCTAAAATAGTTGATCTAAGCATAGACTATAGATAACTATTCCATACCCACGATGACATCGTAAGGCCTCGAAACCACTACTAAGAGATCACAACCAAATATCTCACCCCCTAGAGTGAGCTCCCACTTTTGGAACCCATTTTTAATTGTTAATTCATCTCCCATATTAGTCTCTGGACATAAGGAGTAATCCAACAGATCCACCAGAATTTTTGAGCTGCAAATGAGGGTTATGGAATGAAAGAAGTGACTAGAAACTACGTCAATACGTAATGCAACTAGGTTAGAGAAGACACATATCGTACTACAGATTATATATCAAGTGTCATCGTCATAAGCCCATATTATCTAGATCTAAGTTCACCCACCTCCGCCTGCTCCCTAAGGTCAGGGTGGAAAACTTGGTGGTGGTGGTGGTAATACCTCAATCTATTGCCCACCTCCTCCCGCTTGGCCAGCTCCCCTACAATGTCTGCCGCCCTGCGGACCTCCCCGCTCAAACCGTTACCATAGCATTGGATGTCCCACGACTGTCTTCTGGTCATCAGTGTAACGGGTCAGGTAGTCACATGATATATGTCCCTAAATTCCACACGCGAAGCACTGCCCGGCTCCCTACTGAATTCCCCTGGACTGGGAGACCCGCACTACCAAGACAGAGTCCTGGGGTCATTCTCTGAAAGACCTAGCATACTTGGGGCCATCTGTCTGCAGTCTCCTTCTAGTTAAACACTCTTCCACCTAGGGTCTACTGGTGGCTCTAGCTGTTAGAACCTGCTCTATTAAGAAGATCTCCATAAGAAGGGCTCACTCCAACACCTCGGCTTCCGTTGGGATGCTGAGAGAAAACACCAACGCCCTGATCTCCTGCTCGAGTCCCAGATCAATGGCTTGAGACATGAAGATGTGTACTTGAACCATATATTTGGAGTTTGGATATTTCTCGGTGAACCTCACTGAGTACTTAACTACCATCATACTGCCCTACTGAAGGTGAAGTAGATCTGTAATGCGCATAGAGTGAAAGGTCAGGGGGAAAACTCCTCCAAGAAAGGATGCTCGAATTTTGACTAGGCGAGGGTAGCCTCATCATGTTTCTGGTTGGTCATGCTCTACTATATTCCTACTAAGCCCTATAGAAGGATCATTTCCAAGATCACCATCTGGTCAGGTGGTTTCCTCACTAAGCGGAGGACCCATGTCACAGCCTCCATCCAGTCCTCACCAACTTGAGGATCCATCTATCCCCTGAACCTAGTAGGCCTCTATCACTGAAACTCATGTAGGGAACTAAGCCTACAACTGTATTCTTTTAGAACCACCGATAGAAGATGCTAATCACAAGGTGGTGGTAGCACTGGTGCATCACCCGGTGTGGCCATCTCATGAACTAGTCCCTAAATAGATGCCTCGTCGCAATGTGGATTGTCTTCATGACCTCGTATCGGGATCCTGACTAGTCGTCCACATGGAGTAATCCTAAAATAGATCATGATTTACCATTTGTATAAGGTTATACCTGGTGAGCTGACATTTATTCAAAATAAGATAAGCATACATTTATGCAAGAAATGTTTTCATGTACTGCTCCGAAAAAAATTAATTCAATGTCTTGGTGTATGGATACATCGTCCACTACACCAACACTGGATTCCCTGAATTTGAATGTTTTACTGGAAACATCTAACATTATTCCCCAAAAATAAAACACAACCTCCCGGTCTTTTTAGTTGGACTGACCGCCCTCTGATGCCACGTTATCACATCCTGTCCCTTGGGGCCCATGTCGTGACTACCCCAAGCCCACCTCCCGTAGGCCAGGGGCTGGCGATAACAGATGAGGGCATCAACCTGCATGTGGGAGGGATTTTATTCTATACCCATATGGACACACATTCCGAACCATGTCCCAACACACTAAAAGGGGAAAAAGTGTGCTAAAACAAATAGAGTACAAAGTATTATTAAAATCAATTGGGCCAGAATACAAACCCAAAAAAAATAACTAGAAGTCCACAGTACAAAAGAAGATATGATGGTTTTCTGCAAAAAAAAACCCTACCAGATCATAAGAGTAGTGAATCTATAGGAAGCCGAAGTAGTATGTCCTGTCCACCTGGTCCTACTGGGCCCCACCTAGTCCTAGGCCACTAAGTCCACCATCATATCATTTGTCTGTCTCATCCCCATGAGCACCTATGTTGAAACATTGGTCATCTGCACCAGACACACCACATGTGGGAGAAGCCCGTGCAGGGGTGAGTATAAAAATACTCAGTAGGTACCCCGAGACCCCTAAAGGTCACTCAGTAATCCATGAAGGAAAATACCATAGGGGGGAAACACCACAAAGATAATGCCACCATGAAAGATCACAGCACATAGAACGAATGTAAAATATGCATCTCACACTAGGTATATTCTAGGATAGTGATAATAGCATCATCAGTCATGTCATCGAACACCTTGACTGCCGGTGAACTACTCTTCTATCGAGTACAGTGGGAACGTTGGGTCACACAGAGCTGCTTTCCACTAACCTTGAACTGTTGTGGTTCTCATCCATCATGTGTAACATGGGTATGCTGGGTCACATAGAACCATTCCAAACCATGGGCCCACAGGGTCATATAGATCCACTTCCCATTGGGCCATCATCGATCATTATTTGGGTCTCAACCAACTACAGGGTTCCGTACGTAGGGCCCTTGAGATAATTTCTACTCAATAATCCTATCACATCTCGACATCCATTAAAGTCACCACAAAAAATTCCCAGAAATCATCCTCATCAAGAGGGTCCCAAAGCCACAAACTTCTTATCAATAAGATGCACAATTTTCAAGATACGAGCATTTTAGTAAATAGTGGGCTGCTTGTGACGGGACCTGGTCTGACATTGTCAGACCACCCAACCATCTCGGACAAGTGTTCCCACATAAACCAGCTTAATTATAAAGAAACTACCTAACCGGGTTTGGTCAGGGTCATTTTGGTCCGGACTGGCCAATGGGTCAGGCCCAATAAGCCTCGCTGGACCCTTCCTAGTTTGGCCAAGGGTCCAGCCCGCCGGGTCACCCGACAAACCCAGTCTAGTTGGGCTCAGATCGAAGAGAGTGGTTTTGAACATCTATAACTGGTCTAGACCGATGGGTGTGGCCCTGACCTGATGACATGTGTCTGGCCCCCTAGGCCACAGAATCGGCCCACCGGAATGGGTCCTGCCCGCTGGACCACGGGTCCTGCCCACTGGACCGTGGGTCCAGCCCACTAGGCTAGGGGTGCGACCCAACATCCCCAGCAAATTCTCATAGGGGGAGGACCGGTGGTGCAGCGCCCATCTAGGATGTGGTATCCACAAGCGTCTGATCTTCATTGCCTCATGGGATGTCATGTGGGTCTCCTCCTCCAGCCGTGTTCGAGGGACCAAGGCTCTTCCAGCCGATCCGGGTGGCCCGAACATGGACCACACCCTTCATGTGTCACCCACCTAGCGCCACAATGCCCTCCGCCATGGATGGTTGGCTGCTACCTCATGTCATCATGGCGTGTTGACGGCATGCCTCTGTCCTCCAGCGTGACCCGTGTGGCATGACCACCTCCGATACTGTCATGACGATGGTTGGTGCCACCCCATCACAAAACTGGTGTGGGAAGACCACCACCACCGGTTGCTGAAACTACTGCACCGATGGTTCCACACCAGAAACACCTTTCAAAAGCCACCAGAGTTTCTTTGGTTGTCCGTTTTCTGATCTTTCTATGCCTTCGGGCCTATCGGATCACCGCCATCCCTGCTCATGCCACAAAATCAAATTTCAACCACTTCTTGAATGATACCATGAAGAACTCATGAGAAAAGGTGATTGGTCCTTATTCGTGTCGACCAGTTACCTCTGTGTTAGAGGCTCATATCACGGGGGAGGCTCGTGAATTGAAGATTGATCATTTTATGCATGGTTTGGATCCCAAAAAAACAATCCCCAAGAAAAGTCACCCTCCCGCATAAACGCACAAATCATGAATCAATTTGTTCGTGGTTTGATATGTGATCATCATTTCTAGAAAAAGGAGAACAAGAGAGAACTATTAATTAAAACTCAAGCCCATAAATCTTTCTCATTTGATGAAAAATAATTCATCCTTGAGTGTTCAAGTCATCGATGTCGTCACTTATGGCTCTGTTCTTTGTGGTTCTCCAAACTCAATGAAGATCCACTGGCATTCATCAAACTTCATTGGAGAGGAGATTCACAGGATTTTCGTCAGATAATACTCCATCTTTTAATACTCCATCCTCCAATGAGTTAGACAATAAAAAATAAATCATTTCGTAGTGTTTCAGTTATGCTGTTTCATTTTTGGAACAACATCATTGTAACACTTTCTTTATTTTGTTGTTATGCTGCACGATACTGGCCATTAATGAGCCTCATTAATGCTCCTTTTCACTACCTTTTTGTCACACCACATAATTATTGTGTCAATTCTCATCAGATGAAAAAATAAAATAAAATATATTTTTAATGCTATTTTATTTTTTTCTGAAAAATCCAAAAAAACTTTTTCGTTCGGCCCATGCCGGCCGAAGTTACATCCATTATAGGTGAATCCCAGAATTTCAGGTTCAATCGTGTCCTCAAATTTTTGATCTGAGCCTAGGATCAAACGTTAGAAAACCCTACTCACACGTTAACTAAATTCACCTTAAAAAAAGTTCAATATTTCATTTTGGACTCTCTGGGCCACAAAATCACATGTCGTTAGAGCGCGTGGTCCCAAAATAATTCCATATAATAAAAAAATATATGTAAATTATATGTCATTACATGAGTGGTATGACAATTTCGATTATATGGTTGGACAATTGTAAATGTTATATGCATGGTTGTATGAAACAAAAATGGTTGTTTTGAAACTTTTGGTTATATGGAAAGGTCATGGTTAACATGATGTGTGTGGATGTATGGTGATTCCTTGGTAGTTATTTATGTATTATTTTTAGCTGACTTATTATTGGAGATTGACCCATGTTTTATAGGGAGACTTTTTGGTCTACACATTATCACTTTCTTTATAGTATATAGAGCATGGGAACTATAAATTATCACTCATTACATGCGGTTTCTATTGAAATTTGATTTAGATTTCTGTATTTCGATTCTTAGGATTTTTATAGACCATTGGGGGTTACCTATGGGGATTGTATATCACACCCTATTCGGGCCACCATTGGGTACCCAGACATAATATATGGATAATGGTAGGGACTGAGGAATGTATCCGCAATTCGATGCTTGAATTTTTTCTAAGAATAGGAGCATGGGAGCATGGGACCGAGCCCAAGATTGTGATTTAATTCATAGGTAGAACCTTTTTGTATGTTTGTAATTATGATACATGTATTTTATTGTACTACATATTACCTATTTGGATTCTTTTTAGATACATGAATTGTATCATCTTCAACTATTTATAAAATTACCTATGGAATTGATTATATATTATTGGTTTGTTTATTTATCATTTGTATTCTTGTTATATATTCTTAAACTATTGATTTTTATTACTATTATGATGTGTTATACTCTGGTATTGAGGGAATAGTCCCCCCACAGACACACCCTAGGCCCTCACTTCTCATTACCACCCACTGGAATTTGGGGACATACTCTTGACCAAATCTGTCCAATCAGACATTGTGAGATATTGAGTGTCACCATGGTTCGGGACGTTATATGTTATTTGATTATCTTCATGAATCACATTACATTGAAAAGATAAATCTTTTCTATGGTTATCATCAGTTAACAGTGTCAAAAGTTGATAAAAATATAATTAAATTTCAAACAAGGTAAGGACATTATTATTTTAGGGTAATGCCTTTTTGATTGAGTAATACACCTTCCATCTTTGTGGATATGACGAATATAGTATTGAAGCATTATCTTGATAACATTTTGGTGGTGTTAATTGTTGATATATTTATATACTATAAAGGACATTAATAGAATGATAGGTATCTAAACATTATTATAGAGGATCATAGAAAAAAGGAATTATACAATAAATATAGTAAGGGAAATTTGTTTCTCAATGAATCTTCTTTTCATGGTCATGTAGTCTCTTGGGAAAAAATACCTATTGACCATACAATGAAAAATGTATCCATATAATCTCTTAAACTGGTGGATAAAAATGATATTCAAAGCTTCCTTATTTTATAAAGTTACCATTAGTTTTCGTTTCAATATTTCACATGGATGGCCAAACCTTTAACCATGTGAACACATAAATGATGGAAATTCACAAGGTTAGGGAAATGTTAGGATAATTTTTAAAAGATTATGTGGAGATATATTAGAATACCTATTCAAAAATTACCTTTAGGTAAAGAAGGAATTTTTAAATATAATGATTCATTGAAGATGGGACTTGGTTTAATCCTTATAGAGAATGATAGGGTGATTTCCTATGAAACAAGGAAATTGAAAATCCATTAACAGAACTATCCAATTCAATACCATGAACTAGTAGCTACAATATTCTCTTTAAAAATATGGATAAATTACCTATATGGTGAAAATTAAGTATATATATGGGTAACAATAGTTTGAAATATATAATTTATTAGAAGTTCAACATGAAGAAAAGAATTTGATTGGAACTACTCAAAGATTATGATTTCTCAATACATTAGAACCCGAGGAATTACAACAAGGTTGTTTATTCATTGAGTATGAGGGAACATAAAATTATAGCCAAGATGATGATTAAGATGGATCCTATATTCAATGATCTAAAAAATATAGATAAAATGTTTTCAGGAAAGGGGATCCATTATTTATTTTCTAAGAAATTGTTGAACCATCCTTTCATAAAATGATAGAGAATTCCTAGTATGATGAAGAGGAAATAAAAAAGGAATATTAAATAATTAAATGGTGGGAAATTTCATGAATTCATCTATATAGAATGATTTTTGGACTTTGGAATAATTTTATATGTTCTATCCATAACAGAGTTAGAGAGGGAATAACAAGATGAATCACGTCATTCAAATTTTCTTATACACCATGGTATCACAAATATACATTGGTATTTAAGAGAACATATTTTTCTGGATGGTATCAATTGATAAATTATTGACTATGTTTCCAGATTCTTAAAATTCATGCTGGTAGAATTTAAATAACGTAATTTAAAGGAGTAATGGAACCACTTCCTAAACTTATATAGAAGTGGGACAACAGTTTTATAGACTTTTTAATTCAACTATAGAATAAATCATGTAAGAATGTTGAAATATATTTAATTTTTGATCATATTACCTTGAATTCTAATTTAACAATGATAAGATAATATCCACCCCTTGAGCTTTTTGGCTCATTCTATATCAATAAAATTTTATGGATTCATGGGTATCCACTATAAATTGTATCTAGTCCAGACCCTTGGTTCAAAATGAAATTATGGACGAGTATTCAATGGGATCATGATAATGAGATACATTTAAGAACAAACTATCTTCCCTCAACTACTGGTCAGTTTGAAAGGATTATCTAAACATTAGAATACATGTTATGATAATGTTCTATGAACTTACATGTTTTATGGGAATAGTATCAACCTTTAGTGGAATTTGATCACAATAATATCTTTCATTCAATTATCCATATTGTACAATAAGAAAAATTTTATGGGAATACGTAACATATTTGACCTATTGGAATGAATTTATAGAAATAAATCAAGATATCCTGGTGCATTTGGGCAATTAAAAAATTAATGTAATAAAAATTAAAGAATATATTAAAGAATCTTAAAGAATATAAAACTTATATGATGATAATTGAATCAATGACTAAAATTTAATGTTTGGGATGATGTATTATTGAAGGCATCCCTATGGAAGGGATTTAAATGATTTACCAATAAGGTAATGCTATGCCCATGATATATAGGGTGTTTTGAAATACTAGAATTAATGAAATCATGTTGTACTCCACCGATCAGAATCCTCTTGTATAAAAACCATAAGGTCAAACTATCACACTAAAAAATTTCAAAAATTAATTATCATTTAAATAAATATTGTTTTCAATATATTCTTCCACATTCAACAATAAACTAAAAATTTGAAGCATTTTACAAAGATAATATTATAAGTAGTAAATCAGTCTATTATAATGTAATTGTTGAATTGGGGAGTATAAATTGAAGTGAACTCATTTTGAAAGAAAATTCTAAAGGAATGCTAAGGTTCGTTTTAATAAAAAATCTATTATAAACTCAATTAATACAACCAAATAACAAATAAGATTATTTTATGTATAAAAATGAATTTTACTGAAAATATAATATTCAAGAACTTTGTAATATTGTTTAAAAAAGAGAAATAAAATATAGAATAATTTTTATTAAATATATATTTATATACATAATATATTGATACTTATAGAATTATTAATTTATAGAATATAAGAATAAAAAAAATTATTTTTTATGAAAACAATTTTCATTATGTTTTTAATTAAAATATAATATTTATATTTATATATTTTTAATTTCCAAAAATAAAATTCATTATTGTATTTATAATAAATATTTAATATTAATATGAATTTCTAGGATTTTTCATAAATAGTTCAATTTTAGGTGAGTAATGAAAAATAATGTTTTTCCAAATCATTAAATATTATGACTTTAGGACTATATATACAAGAACTAAATGTTTATAAAACCTTTTAATTAATCAAAAAATTATTTTATTATTAATATTATAAATTTTAAAAATATTGTATCGAATTTACAAAACCAATGATTAATAGTTTATGTACAAATGTAATATTCAAAAAAACTATTTTGGGACTTTCCTTTTACTTGAATAATATTTTGGTAAAATTAGGTTTTGTGTATATTTTGAAGATCCATAACATTTATTTGTTACATAATAAATAATATTATATCATTATCATATAAAAGAGATATATAATTTTATTCTAAACCTAAATTTTAATCTTAAAATTATAGTTTTTCAAATAATTGGTTTTTACACATTACATCTTTTAATGCTAGAATTAATTTTTATTTAGAATATAAATTTTATTAGATAATTTTTATCTAAATATTATAATTATTATTTCAAAATTATGTAATGAGGGAACTTTTATTTTTAGTCATTAAATTTAAATTACTTTGGTAAAAATTAATTACCATGGTCAAGGTAAATTTAGTTAAAAGGGGTTTAACGAGGCATAATTAACTTAAAATTTTAAAAAATATTCATAAAACGATTTTATGATAGGTGGATTGACATTAACTCCCACAATAACTATTATTTTATAATATTGGGTCTATTAGATCCATTCACAGTGACTTTTATTTTTATATTATTTCAAAAATGATACTCCCTCCACTTATATAACGATCCTTCACCACAAAGTTTTTCATTACATGCAAATCCATTTAGTATGACTAAAAATATCACATACCCCTTTCTAAAACTAATATATAAATCTTAGTCATTAATTTTTTTCTCAGAATACCATCCTTTAATTAAGTAATCATTTTTGTAAAGGAGTTTTCTTTGCAGTAAGGTAAACAATTGTAATAATTCCTTTTCAATATCAATTATTTACTTTATTCTTCTAAATTATAAAGATATATTTTATCCTTAATATTATAATGAGACTTTAATTTTTAATTAATGTAAATGTTATTTTGATTATTCAATAAAAATTAAACACCCTTTCATTTTTACATAGTAAAACAAAAATGTCATCATACACAAGTTCAGACTATTGCCTCCACGAATGGCATCTTTTTATTTCATCGCTACCTTGAATAGATAGTTCAAATGGAATATTTAATAGATTAATATTATATTTTAAACCTTATTAATATTCTTAAATTAGAAAATACTCCACATCTTCCACATGTTCCATTGAAAATGAATGTATCACCCATGCATACATATAGTCATTCACCTCCGCAAAAGTGATGTTTTCGTTTTTCATCTAGTATAGTGTCATTTATAAAAATATAATAAAATATTATTCATAAAGATAATAAAATAAAAATAATATTGTTATTGTTATGTAATATTGATATTATTTTGAAATAATAACTTTCTTAACCATATTCACCCAAAGATTATAAATTTTCTTATTTGTGATAGTTTAACTACTTATATGAACATTGATATAAATTTTTATCATGTAAGTCTATGAAAACCTAAAAAAATGGAGTTATTAGAAATTAATGATAATATAAATAATATTTATGGTTCTATAAATTCTATATAAATATTTAACTTATTAAATACCTTGATTGTGCAAATTAAAAATTAACAAAAAAATCTCATCGTCAACTTTGTCAACAAGAATAATAATAAAAATACTTATGAAATGAAAGTGGAACATTATAAATCATTATAATAAATATATTATAGTACTTTTTATGATCTCAGAAATATAAAATTTGATTTTATAATCAATAATATAAACCACCATTATAAAACTTATACTAAACAAAAAACCAAAACTAATAAAAAAAGGCAATAAAAATAAAATATAAATAACAAATATATTTATAATAAATTATTAAATAATGTTTACAATATGTCATAAGTGTAGACAAGGCTTTTAAATAGACGTTTAAGATGGTTATTATTGTTATACATGAGGAAAAATAATGATTAAAGGTAATGGATTCTTGTTCTAAATTTGGACACTTTGATACCTTCCATATTTTATGGACCATTTTTTCTTTTATATGTATTTATTTTGATTTACATCCCATTAAATTAAAATTTAATAATTTTCTTGCAATTAATGAGATATTAAAATCCACATTGGGTATTTTTCATTATTAACATTTCGATTCTAGTGTTACCAGTGATGTAAGTTTTTTTGTTAACTCTATTTTGGTCATTTGAGTTATAATTATTCTTTTTTGAATTCATTCTTATAAGTGTACATTGAAACTTTTAAATATGAAAATCATTTTCGTTACTATGTGTGACATGAACCTCCATGTGTAGTACGAAATTTAATATCCTAATATTTTATAGTATATATTTACGATTTTAAATAATAAATAATTTATGTATTTTTCAATACATGAAACTATATTTTTATATTTCATTAAATAAAATAGCAAGTTTCTTAAATAGATTTTTTTATATGCAAGAATCATTTTTACCGAACAACAATATACTGTTAGTTATAGTATTTAGTATGACAGTTATCACATATCCATTGAAATGGATGGAATGAATAAGATTAAATAAATTTTAAAATATATATTTTACATAAATTTAGTGGTTATACCAATATTTTCTTTGGGTGTATTTTTTATATTTTTTTAAAAGATTCATTTTTTATGAATAGTGAAAAAATTATAGATTTTAATTGAAAACTGCATTTTCATCTAAATAAATTTTGTTTTTAATAATATATTTTAAATTTTTTTAAAATAAAAATTGTTCACTAATACATATATTAATTAAATTCATATCATTGGAATAATTTTTATTCTGAATTTTTATATAAAAATATTGTGGACTTTTGAACATTTTAACTTTAAAAACTCACTTTCTCTTCAGACTTGTCTGATTAATTTTAAATTCTATTCTTAAAAAATATTGAATTAAATTTGGAAAATGTGTTACATATTTGGAATTTGAAAAACATATGTTATATAATAAGGTCAAATTAATTTATGAAAATAAGTTTCTATGAAAAATTTTGATTAATTGTAGCGATTTTGGTAAAAATGAATTTACTTAGTATTTAAACATATAATATAAGGTGAAAGAATGACATAAAACATTTTAAAACCATATTATATTTATTTATTTATCAATTATCCATGAAATTATAAATAATGTACCATTTTTTGAGCCTAGTGACATCGAAAAAATGTGGGCATAATTCACTCTTTCATAAAATTATAAGTGTGCCACTCACCCCACTTATAAAAGACCACCCCTCCCCTCTAAACATCACACCTTCAAACTAGTTTTGTTTGAAAAATATCTACCCAAAGCACTTAAAAAATTCCATTCAATAATAATAGTATCATTATTTTAGGTAGAAAACCCTCCCATCAAGGGTTTAGTGAAAACCTAATGAGGATACCTGAAGAAGAGATAATGTTCTTCAATAAGCATCATTAGTCTAAATCCTTCTCGACCTATTTAAATTATTTTAAAACCATAATAATTTAATAATAAAAGTATATTAAATATAATTATTGATATTTTTAGGGTACTACCTAAAACCACACACACTTTAATCAAACATGATACAAAAACATCGTTCGTGTGTTCGATAGACCACCACCTCACGAATCAATGGCGTTCATCTTTCCAATTCCACCTCTTATGGTTTGGTATGATGATGAATATAGATTATATATATGATATTTATAACAAATATATACCTATAGAGTCATAATATCATATAAAATGTGTTTTTTATAATTCTATAGGAGACACGATAACGTCGTTTGTGTACGAAAGACTACCACCTCGTGAAGCGATGTGATTTGTCTTTAACTAACGCTTCACATTAAAGGTGATAAAGATAAAATTAATTATAATATAAGATATATATGACATAATTATGAAATTAGTGACATATTTACATTTATTTAAATATAATGTACAACATTTTTTTAATTTCCTTTTCACTCACGCAATGATGGTAATTTCGTTCGTGTACGTGTGGAATACCGCCTATACGAAGCGATTGCCTCTATTTTCATCACTAAAACAAATTAATGATATATATAAATATATAAAATTTTATTTATGATATAATGATCATCATGTGATGGTAATATATTACTTACCTCTTTTCAATGTTGATAATTGAAAAAATGAAGTGTTACTCTTGCATATGTACAACATACTCTTTTCAGGATCGTAACATAATTCCTTATTCAAAACCATAACCAATGATTAGTTTTAAAGGTCAAATGATTTAAAAATATGAAAATTATTTCATTATTATTGTTATGGAGATTATTTTACAATAAAATATGTGCAATATTCAGATATTTTCATAATGAAACATGCATGGGGGAACATGGAAATTAGCACCCAAAATAATGAAAATAATTAAATATTATTAAGGAATGGATAATAAGATGATAAAAAGGATCATATTTGATATTATAAATATAAATATGGTTCAAGAATAAGTTAATAACTTGTTTAAAATAATTATACATAATGAAAAAAATCACATTAATCCAAAAAGAATCTTATGGTAAAGGATTTCATTTCAATTTCATTACTTTGGTACATATAGTAATGTTATGCACATAATTAATTTTATATGGTTTATATACATCCCATTTGACATTTAATATAATGAAAAATTCATTACTCATGGTATTTTATGTATAAATATAAATTATTCCATCTATGGGGACCTGACTAAAATTTACCAAGTGGTAAGAAATTTCATAACCCAACTTCTATTCATTTGGTTAATATTTTACTCAATTTATTATGCCATTCTTATATTGTGGTTATAATTACTTTTTTTATATAATTTTGAATTTAAACTTCTTTTTGGATTTAATGTTGATATAAATAATCAATTTATTATTTATCATATAAATGTATTGATAATTTTAATATTTTATTTCACAATGTCGTTCTACTCAATATTGATTATTATTGAATTTCCATGAAAATAAATTATATGATAATTGTTTAATAAAACATTTAATTTTCTTCTAAAATGGTTATTAATGGAATTTTTTAAGTAATATTACTTTTTTCCAATCTTTGGTATATATAGAATTTTATAAAACAAATTCAAGAAGATTCCACTTCATTTCATTATTAATTCAGAAATATGTTTTCTTCCATAACCATGTTTTGTAGAAATGTTCTAAAAAGTACATTAACGTTTTCAAAATTTTTATAAAAGGTATTTTAACCCATTTTTACTCAATAAAAAATGTTTTCAATGGAATTTTTTCTTTTAAAAAAGATGGCACTTTCATAAACATTTTAGAGTGAAAATGTATTGTTCTTTTTACTGTATGTACATAGTTACCCATAATCATGATCATCATTTATTTTTAGATTAATTTGTAACATTATGAATTTATTTAAAATTATAATGTTCTTAAATGATATTTTAGGAGACAAATATTTCCAAAATGTTTTTCAAAATGAAATTAAAATTTTCTTCAAGAATTATTTTAATGATCTTTTTAACATACTTATTTTCATCATAGGAAAAAACCCTTTGTTCTAACATAATTGGGTATATACTACTTTTATACCTTAATTAATCTTACTTTGGATGTTTTATGATCATTTTTAAAAAGTAATTAATTTACATTCGCTTCCTTGTTTCATTTTTGTAGTTATTAACTTTTCCTTGAATTGTTCCACTTCTTAAGATCATTGGTATTTAAATATCCCCTTATTATCCAGGTTATTTATCAAAGATATATTTATTAATTAAATATTATATCATCTATACATATTTTTTTATTTATAAAATTCAATTTGGTTTAATATTGATAAATCATTATTCTTTTCTCAATAAAAATATTTAATAAGGAACATTGTTTTTGAATTAAATAAATTATTCAATATATGATGAATGTGTTTGAAATTAAATACATAGGTTGGGAAATAGAAATTGTAATCCCACCCAATGAGTTAATAGTCTCATGAGATGAATCAGTTTCCTAGACTCTGCTAAATGGGTTTACAACATGTACGTTTTAAACTGTCCTGGGGATAGATCGTGATGGTAAAGGTATCATGCCCCTGTGAAAGATGACATCTAATAATTAATCATTTATTTCATTTTATTTGTTATTATTATATAAGATATTTTCACTATGATCTTATCTATAAGTGAACTTTGTTATCATTTTACTAATTAAGAGGCAGGTGTTTTCAGTTATTTCATTTTACATATTAATTATGATTTATCTAGTTATTTAAATGACATGTGTAATCAATTATTTAACTTTCCATATTGATTAAGCCTTATCGAGTTATTTAAATAGTATTTATGACCAGTTAGTTACCCTTAAATATTGATTTTTTCTAATATAATTATTTAAAATAAATATGTGATTAGTTATTTACCTTTCAATGCTGATTATTATTATTGATTCATGATAGGTTATTCAATACTTAAACCTTACTGAACATTTGAGGTCACCCTTATTCTTATTTCCTTGTCTATTTATTCCATGAATTTTACGACAATAGACATGAATGAATATTCTAGATGGAACAAAGCTATTACCATAAAAAATATTGTATAATTTTTGAAAACAAATGTAATATTTAAATCAAGTTTGTATCTAGTTTACTAAGACTATTAAACTACATGATCCTTCATCATGTGATTTCATGTATCATAAGAAAAGGTAATGAAGTCTAACACTGCCTCCGGGTTACTGGGATTAGGATATCTAATTTTGGTATCATATAATTTTCAGTAGAAACCATGGGAACTAGATTTAGGAAATTGTAGATTAAATAACATAACCATATGATATAATTTTATGATAAGTATATAAGAACATCCTAATGTTTTTTAGTTAGATATTAGGTGATTTTTCATTTAAAAACATCCTTGTCTTGATAATAAAAAAGGATGTGGTTTAAGAAAACATGTATCTTGGGGTAATTAAATTGAAATGTGGACATTGGTCTTGGCATGATCATTACATGGTACATGACAACAGGCATTACTGTGCACTTAGTTTGACACTATCTCTAGACATGCTTAATATAATTAAAATTTTCCATACCAACCATTATGCGTGATTCGAATAGATAATGATAGTGAATAACCTTGGTTAAACCCTAGAACAAGGAAGTACATATGTGGGGAAAAAATCGATGAAGTGTTTATGTATTATGATTCAAGATTTAAATTTTTGAAGAATAACACCAGTGGTATTTTGGTTATAATAATCATGAAATATTTGAGGATTTTGTTAAATTTTAGAATCACATATGTATTCATAGGCATAAGAGTAATGTATACTATAATGAATTAGTGAGTTTATAATTGATCACAATTTGTAAGTCTTAAACACATTTTTTATGGTTGTATGTAAATGGAGACTACGAGGATTAAAGATATTTTTAGAGAAATTTGTTGAAAGAATAAGTTTTAGGGGAAACATTATTTGAAGAATAAGGTATTTAAATCATTTAAACATAAGTTTTAATGATTTTAAAACCATTAGGGTTGATATGATCATTCATTCCATTTTAATAATAGTCAAATAATTTTATTTGAATTTGAAAAAAAATTAAATGGGAAAAATTATTCAAAAGGTTATTTAATTACAAGGATGTTCATCATGTTTTTGGTAAATTTATATAAATTATATAAACATATCTTATTAAAATGAAAACCCCCATACAATATGAAAAATTTCCCCATCTGAAAAGGTGATGGGTCTTAAACCCATGACCATAGAATTATATGGGTTTCACACCAACCATTGCACTATGTGATGTCCTGGTTAATATGCCATTGTTTTTAGTTAAAAAGTTTGATGAATTAATATTAATGATATAATAGTACTATTAATTTTACTGTTTATTTATTAATATATTAACCATATTAGTTTGAAAAAATAGTTAGAGGCATACTAACCTTTTTCCCACTTTTATCGAGTTTATGATCCGTAAAAAGTAAATTTGAGTGCTTCATTCATAAAATATTTATTTTTGGATATTTATTTCATTAAATAACTGATGTATTGGAAATCGATCGAAGTAAAACTAAAGGAATAAATTGATCTTTTGAAATAGAGATATGTCAATTATATATATTTCCTTATATTCTAAGATATTAAATATATTAATCAACTTTAGAAAAAGGTTCATGAAATAAAATTATATCATATTACCTTCATTTCAAATGATACCAATGACCATTTCACACCTATTATATTTATGGATTTGAGGCCCTCAAATTTTCATTGAACATTAAATTTCTCTGGATAAACAACCTCAATTACTATCTATATATAATTACACTTTTTCTCTATGTCTATATATTTACATTCAACCAATGATCTCAAACATATTAACATAGTTACGTGTTATTCAATATGATATTGGTACATCCCTTTCTCTCTTATCAATGAGAAATTTTGTTGAATCATTTATAGTGTGTTTTTTAACAATTGAATTTAAAATTTTCAAACCCTTTATTACTGAGATAATGATTAAATTTCTAGGAATTAATTTATTCAAGGTGGGGAGAATTTTACACCCTAAAATTTTAATGTAAGTACATCTCATTCGATTTTATGTATAACACACAACACTATGTGTTGAAGGGAATAATAAATACTTAGGATTTATGATTGATATTTAATATTTTCGTTGAATTCAATAAATTATATATATTTCAATGAGTGAAAAATAAGTTTATATTACATTACAAACAATAATATTTTTATTCGATAGTCTGTGTTTCATGCAAGGCTGAGTTTTATCGAACAACAGTATACTATTTATTTTACTATTAAATATTATTGTTAGAACCTAGAAATTGAACTTAAGGGTATGAATTGAACTAACTAAATTATTTAAATATTTATTTTACAAACATTTATTTATTTTTTTATATTTATTATAACTAATAATAAGAATCATTTAAAATAAAAAGGATTTCTTTGACAGAATTTAATTTTGTTAAATGATAGTTTAGTCAAACGTAGCACACATAATAAAAAAATAATATTTAACAATTATTGAAAATTTTAATATTAAAATTAAACACCATTTTTGAATCCTTAATACCAAAATAATATTATTGTGAATGTTTAGAAATTTTATGAAAAGATTTACTTTTTGGATGAATAGTGAAAAATTCTGGATTATAATTGAAAACTACCTCATTCTAGAAACAATTTATAATGTTATATTATATTTTAAATTGTTTAAAAATTAATAAATTATTAATTATGATTATATTAATACAATTTGATAAATTTTAATTACTTTAAATTTGAATTTAGATATTACAACATTGTAAAATTTTGAACATTTTAACTTCAAAAACCTGCTTTCTCATCTTTTCTATAGGATTAATTATTAATGAAATCATTACAGTTTTAAGAATTGGATTGGGAAATTTCATTATATATTTTTAATAATAATAATTTATAAAACCTAATAAATAAACATAATTTCTTACAATAATAATTATTAAATAAGGTTACAATTCGTTACATTGATTATGGTAAAAACAAGTTCACTTAGTGGTTAAACATAGAATAGAAGATTTATAATTGACCCAAAACATATGAAAAACAAATTTTATGGTGATTGTTATACCTTATAACATCCATTATCTTTAATTGACCGTTATTGGGGGTAAGGGATAATAATAAAATGTGGGTGTAATTAACTCTTTCGATATATTATATATATATAAATCACCACACTTATAAAAGGCCACCCCTATACTCTTCAATTAAAACATTCAAACAAAATTATTCCATCTAATAACTCTAAAATAACTTCTCAAATTTCATATTATTATTTTATAAGACTTATTTTGTACAAAAAATCCATTCTATCAATGGTTTAGTTATAAATTATGGAGGATACCGAAATAAGAGGTATTGTTCCTCAATGTCCATCATTATTTTACATCCTTATACAAGTCCTTTAATTATATTGAAACATTATAAAATAAAAACCAAAAAAACTTCCATATAATTAGATTTTGTATATTATTTTTATGAACTAAAACAATAGAAACCTCCATAAAATGGGCTACAAAATCATCATTCTTGTGTATGGAGGACTACCGCCTCACGAATTGTTGTCATTCATTTTTACATTTCCACCTCTCATTGTTGGGTATGATGATGGATATAATGTAAATATATTATTTATAAAACATATTTATAAATCCCTAGTAATTATATCATAGAAATATCATTACCATTCATTTTGTAGGAGACAGGATAACATCACTCTTGTGTATGGTGGACTACTACCTCGCGAAGCGATGGGATTCATCTTTCATTAATGCTTCACCTAAAGGTACATAAAGATAAATTTGAAGAATATAAGTGATATAAATGAAATAATTATTATATTAATTAAATTTATATAATTATTTAAAGATAATATATATAATTTTTTCACAAACGTAATGATGATAACATCATTCGTGTAGGTGTGGATTACCGTCTTCACAATGTGATGCGAATGTTTCATCCTCACCAAAAAAATTGATTAAATAAATAATTATATAATAAGATATCATGATAATTATAAAAGGGTAACATATTACATACCTCTGTCTTATAATTTTCATTGATAAATTGATGCATTACTCATATGTACATACAACCTACTATCTGCATGATCAAAACAAACATCATTTTTCATAACCATCCTTCCTAATTGGGTTTTAAAGTAAAATTCATGTAATAATATGATAATTATGTCATGATTATTATTTTAGATATGATACAAGTATATATTTAGTGGAAGAATCGATATTTTCATAACTAAGAACAAATGATAGATCATGTTAATTAAGACTTGAAACAAAAAAATAATGATAGATTATTAAATAATGGTAATTAAGATGTTATAAAAGGATCATAAATGATATTATAAATATTAATATAGTTGAAAAATAATTTAATAACATGTTTAAAAACACTATATAGTAGGATAATAAATGACCAGACCATATGAAGCATAAGGTAAGGAATTTTGTCTCAATTTCATTTCATTGAGGCATATTGTAATGTTATGCGCATAAATAATTTAATATGGGGTATATAATGCCACATTGAAATTTATTATCATTAATAATTCATTATTCAGTGTGTTTTATGATTTAATTTGAATTATTTCATATATATGGGTTTTAATTAAAAGCTACCAAGTGGTATGGAATTTTTTAACACAATTTATATTCATTAGGATAATCCCCTACATCATTTATTATATCTATGTTAGATGACATGTATAATAAATTTTGATTATATTTTTTTTATTTACACTTTTTATGTTTATTTATATTTTATTCACATAACCAATCCAATTATTAATTTTCACTTCATAATTATCATCCATTTAGTGTTTTATTTCACAATATCATTTTAATAAAAATTATTTATTCTCTAATTTCCATTAAAATAAATTATTTTATCAATTTTTAATAAACCATTTTATTTTATTCTCTAATGGTTATTCAGGAAAATTTTCATGTAATAGTACAATTCTTTACTCTTATTTACATAAAATATTTTAGAATTTTTTTTAGAAAATTCAACCTCATTTATATATTTGGTCAGAATTTTTTTTCTTCGAAAAATATTTTCTATAATGATGTATTCCAAAATGTTTCAAACATTTTAAAGTGATTTTCAAATTAATTATCACCAATTTTTACTTGTCTCAAAAAATTGCCCGAGTAATATTTTCTCATGTTAAAAAAAGGAACTTTCAAACACAGCATAGTGTGAAAAGGGATATTGTTTTGATAGAATATATATAATTACACACCATCATGACTCTAAATTATTAGTGGATTCATTTGGATGTTTAAGAATTTATATTTAATGAAGAAAATTTAAATGTGATTTTAAAAGACACGTATTTTCAAAATATTGTTCATAATGAAATGAATATTTTCTTAGAAAATGTTTGTAAATATATATTTATGGTATTTATATTCTTCAACAGTAGATTACCTTTCTTCTAACTCCAATATATATATATATGGTATTAATAAAATCCTTATTCATATTCTAGCCAGTTTATGATCATTTTGGCCATGTAAAAAATTGAAGTTATCCCCCTTGATTCATTTTTTATGTAATTAAAATTTCCTTCAATTATTCACCTCTCTATGATCATTTGTAATTAGATTTCCCCAAAAAATCCCTATTATTTATATAGGATATGTTTATTGTATAAATAATATATCATTACTATATACAGTGTTCTATGTTGAATGTAATTTTTCAGATATATTGATAAATTTTTATTCTTTACTCAATATGTATATTTAGCAAGGAATAGTTTTTACAAATTAAATCGATTATTTTATATATGAGTAATGTTGTGGACATGAAATACGTAGGTCAGGGACAAGTTAATGTAATCCCCTCGATGCATCAGTAGTATCATAGGATGAATAATTTGTTTAGCCTTAGAAAAACGGGTTTACACCCAGAATGTTTTAAAATATATTGAGGATATATATTAATGGTAAATATATCATGTTCTTGGGATGTATGATGGGTAATAATTATGAACTACCATCATTTCCTTTATTATTATTTTCTAGGAAAATTTCACTATGAAAATATATCAAGATGCATATTATTTTCATTTTATAGATTAAATGGAATGTGTTCTTAGTTATTTACCTTTCCTTATGTATTATTTAGTATAAATTATTTAAATGGAATGTGTTCTTCATTATTTACATTTCCAAATTGATTATGCATTATCCAGTTATTTAAATGGAATGTGTGATCATTTATTTACATTTACATATTGATTATACCTTATCTAGTTATTTAAATGGCATGTCGGATAATTTATTGTCCCTTCCTTTTTTTATTCATATTTATTAATGATAACAATAATTTTACTTGACCCTTACTGAGATTTTGAGCTCTCCGTTATATTTATTCCCTTCCCTAGTATTCCAAGATGATTACTATAATAGATATGAAAGTATATGATTGATTAAATGAAATGATTCCCATTAAACATTATGTTTTAATTTGTGAAAAAAATATAATATGTGAATCCTATATGTATCTAGTTTACCAAGTCTACTAGACTGTTATCTCATTCAATATGTAGTTCCTAGTATATTAAACAAATTTAATGAATTAAAACACCAACTCTAAGATACGGGGGGTCTAGGTCACTTCAACAAGTTTGATATATTCTCCCCTATACTTTTATTATGGTTTTTTATTATTTTTATGTGTATTTACATTTCATTTTTATAAAATACCATTACTATGATTATTCGTTCAAAATATGACGTTTGAAAGGTTTTTTTAAAACTCAATTTCATTTGTTTGAGTTATAATTAGTATTATTGAACACTGATAATCTAATTTGTATTATTTTACCCTATTATTGTATAAAATATTATTTCCACAACAATTTCTAAATATTTAATTTCCATCCTCATGATCTCCTTTTTTGATGAATCATTTCCTAATAAAACTCATACACCATGGAAATAATACTCACTATTACATTATTATCATTCATTTAATAAGGGTAAATTCAATTATAGCGTGAATATTAATATCAATGTATATTCAACTTGGTAAAAACATTATTCTCTTTAATGTATATGTATTAATAATCAATATATGTATAACTATTTTCTACAGAGCCATGATATATTATAGGTTCCTAAAAGAACATTATATGTGTTTCTTAAGAATCCACCTTATTTATCTATGTTTCATATGATCATATAATTCTTATTTCTAATTTTTAAAACTATAGAGTTAAACATATTCCCATTTTTATATGCATTGTTTGTTTAAGGCATGATGACATAGAGAGTTATTCTATATATTAGTTGGGGAATTATTGAAAATCTATATTCCATCTGTATCAATATTTATATTTATTTATTTCTAGGGAGTTTTTATATATATATTTTACAGTAGATTCAATATTTCATATGATTAATGTATTAATCATAATTTTTTATTATTGTAAACCACAATATCCCCTCAATGAATCAATAACATTTAAGAGAGAAAATAACTCAATAATTTGGTATGTGGCTGCCCATTTATTTAGATGACAAGGCTATGGTATTGAAAATAGGTAGATGTCTTGGAAAAAGGTATTAAAATTGTAATTTCTTAGTATAAGGCCCTCATAAATCTAGTATTATATATTCCATCAATAGGAAACCGATTATTATTGTTTATGTGTATATTTAAATTGTTAACCAAGGTTTTTTTATAGTTCTTGTGATCAATTATATAAATGTTTTTTATTGTCATTTATTCCCAACCATATTATTCATTCCTCTTTTAATCTGTGATAGCTTTTCGTATAATTTTTACATTACATAATTTCTGATATCAACAATTATATTTTTCAATTTCTCTAGGACATGAAGACAAGTATTACACATGATATATTTTTAAAAAATAACATTTTTGGATAATTTATGGTAGATAATAGTGATTTATTTTGTATTAAATAATTATTATTATATTCGAATAAATGACCAGTGGTTGAAAAAGAGAAGGGATTTATTCGTAAAGAGTTTTCATATTTCTCCAAGTCTCTAAATCTAATTTTCTTTAAATTTATATAATTAATTATTTTCTCTAAATCATGTAATTATAGGATAGCTCTGCCTAGGGTGTCACACAAACAAATGATGGCCCAATGTCTCCGTGACCGGAATATTTCTATATAACTATAAACTATGCAAAATAGATTACCAAAGAATATTCATGGTGTAAAAGATTTAGAAATATTTTATAAGATGAAAATATTTATTTTATGTGACATTTATATGGTAATTTTATAAAGATAAGTATCATTATATATTTTAATAAAAGATCCACAATATTATGAGAGTATTAAATTTATATGATTTTATTATTAAACTCATTATCTATACTAGATTACATTATTTAATGGGACTCAAATGATACAATCTATTAGGAGTGGACATTCATAATACATTTAGAAACACTCTAATATTGTCCCCATTTGGTATTTTTTAAAGTAAAAGATGATATAAACATATCTTAATGAATGGAAATCCTCACTTATATGTGTCATTGGAGGTTCACATATTCTGAAATATTTAAGAGTACATAAAATTTCATATTATTATTAATTCATATCACAAGTCATGATCATTGGTGTAATGTTGAATACTATGTTGACATATGATCTCATCGAGATAGGATATGTTGGGTGTGTCATGAGTGATATTACATTAAGGAAAAATGTGATAATGGATTTTATTCTACCATTTTTAGTTGATGTAGATATTTCAAGTACTTTTATTGGAATGGAACTACCAAATAAAGTACATGACCATGTCCGTCCATCCAAAAATTCATTTCTATAAATATAAAAAACAAGATATCAAGCATATATGTTGATGGCACTGGTATGTAACCTTATTTATTAGATATACCAATATTAAGGGATTATATTAAAGACTGTGTATTCATATGTGGTTATTTTTTTAATAATTTAAATTCATTATTTATGGGTTTCTTTTAATATTAATAGATGTTAACCAATAAATTTTGGTATAACAACCTAATTATATTATGATAGTTTCTTCGAGGGTTACACACTATGTTTATTCATAACCTATATTAGATTATATACGAATATAACATGTTGAATATATAATATTCCCCTACATGGTTTAATAATTTTTCATGTTGATTTGATCCCATATATTCAATCAATAGTTATTTGATATAATATTGTTTTATTTAAATAATAAATATTTGTTTATTTTCCCAGTTATTATTTATTTAATTAACTAAATATAAGATTTATTTATGCTAGTTAATTTTCAAGGTAAAAAATATTTATTTTCTTTGTTAAGAAAATATTTTAAGAATATTTATTCGATATTTAGTTAAATATAATATTCATCTATTTATCAATGAATATTTTAGTGGTGTTTATTTATTTACCTAAATATTTATTATTAATAGACTAATAAACACTAGGGAGGATGTTGGCTGTGTTGAGGTTCTAATGATAAATGAAATGTTAAATATTATTCTTAAAATTAATTTGAAAATTATTCAGGAAATGTAATATATATTTTATTGTTATTTTATGGACATTTCAAGTAAATTATAATTATATTATTATATTATATATGTGGTTCAAATGAGATTTTGAAAAAAATTGGTATGGGTGAAATTATTATTTAACTAACCCTGGGTCTATTTAAACATGATTATGTGATTTTTAAATATATTATCTATTTTTCACAATGAATGTATAGAGAGAATTATCACAATCCCAAGAGTGATGTTTCCCTAAAAGGATATGAATAATAGAGAGTGATCCCCATCCACCAACGTCTAAAGACTAGAGAGATCATGAAGGGACTCATTTGGAAATCAACAAAGAATGGCACAACAAATATATTCTTTTATATTAGAAAATAATTATTTTAACGAAGATATTATAAGGTTCATAGGGAATATATGGAGCACCACTAGAGGGATTCTGATAATGAATATTATTTTCACAGAGATGATTCACCAAGAAGTGGTTAACCAATTATTTAATGAATAATGATATTAAATGTAGGGTATTTATTTCTAAATAGAGATTAATTAAAAATTATATGTGGGGATCCTTCTTTCTTAGTCCAATGTTCATGTCAATTAATCATAAAAATTAATTACATTGGTCGTATGTTCTCCATCAAATACATCTAATATTATTCTTTAATTCGAAGGAAATTTTTTTATCTACTAACCAATAACGACTTATGTTATTCCTAAAACCCTTAAATGTTAAAAGAGTGGTCACATAATTAATTTATAATTATTAATTTATATTTTATTAATGGTATGAATTTACTGTTATTTTTTGTTATTGTATTTCTATTTATTTAAATCATAGCATTGATATATTCTCATCACCAACTTTTTCCACCATTAAATAAACCTTAATATGTTAAAAACGCATTAATAACATTCAATGACCTAGAAAAGTGCTTACAAGGGATTGGGTTGGATAAAATGAGACTACATAACTTGTAGCCCGCTGGTAGACACCATAATCCCATGTATCCATGTACGTATCATTTGGATGAACAAAGATAATTCTATTTGATAATGTAGTAAATACATAGAAAATGTATTAAATATAGACTAAGCATTGAATGGACTAGGCGACTCATTGATTTCTAGACTAAATTCCATGTAATTAGCTTGGACAATGTATATTCCACGTGCTTTTAAGGATGAAAATATAGGTCCACAGACATATTCTTCATTTATTACACTACATTAGGACCGAAATACATTTCAACATTAATGTCTCATTGTCTGTATCTACTATACATGCATTTTATTTCATACACATCCGTGGTTAAGCAAGATTCTCAGTCCATGGAGATGTGTCATGAACCATGTGAGAAAATGTTATAAGGAATATATCCCTAGTAAAGATGTATAACACACTATACCTTATTTGATTAATTTGTAGATTAAAAAGTTTACTTTTATAATTAAATATAATAGAAACATGTTTATGTTCCATTTATTGATAGTAAAAAATTTATTATAAGATTATTAATTATATGTTAAATTTATTTCCATGTTAAATTAAAAAATAAAAGTATTGTCTGGTCTTTTCATATACTGTACTTAGGGATCATTTTTAATATTTCATGTCAGGTAATTTACATGTTTCTATGTTTTATTTAATGATAAAACATTCCATATAATTAAATTACACTATACGTATGATGTATTTAATGTGAATAAAATGTTAATGGAAAATTTAAGTTATTTTTGAATGGTAAATGATGTTTTCTCAATGTACACATGTGTACTTTATTGATTTTAAATAAAATTAATTTTTTTAATTTATTTAAAAATAATGAATGATGGAAATTTTTAGGATGGTTCAGTTGGATTTAATATAAATTGAATTAAATTATTAATATGATAATTAGTTGTATTAATTTGAGGCATTTATCTTAATTAATTAATTAATTTATGTGAATATTACATTGATATATAATTAATATTTAATGATGTGTGTGGATGATCATGATCTTAGACCGGACATTTTTATGCCAATGGTTTCTTAAAATCTTTATTATTTAATAAATTTATTTCTAAAATGTCATTCATCAATATGAGTATGTAAGGGACAACATGCATACTATTTATTTTTATATAAACTCATTAACCAATACTTTTATATCCCACACATCCATACAAGTAATTATTATGTAATGAATGTATCTCCCAAGAGAGTGGTGTTTGTTTATGTTCAAATTTGAGACAAAATTTATCCATAGTATATATAGTTGGATATATAGGTTAATCCGAGATTGAATAATGGTATGGTTTAAGGTATTTTACCCTTTAGTCTAGGGTTAGTTTTTTGTCCCCTAGATGAACTAACCATTAGATAAGATCATGATCGTACCATTTTAAAATTTTATTTCTAAAATGTTCCATGGTTAATTAATTTAAGAATTATTTTTTTAAAATCATATAAATTAATGAATTTAAAAGAATTCATGATTGAAGTTAAATAATTTTGAATATTCATTAATTTTATTAATACATGGTTAGTCACTAAAGTAAAATACAAGTTATATTAACAAGTATATAATAAGATAAATTGATAAATTTATACAATAATATTTTGAATACCATAATAAAAATATTAATATAGTATCACTGTACATGAATAAAGTTAAAATGGAAAAATAGTTCAATATTCTTAGCTGGCCTATGTCATGGTGATTTTAGTTATTGTGGAAATTTAACTAAGTCCATGGATTAACTTAACAAAGTTTATATAAAGGGTTTATTTCCAAAGTAGGGCTTATTGAAATAAGAGGTAAGTGTTTATGGAATCCAGGTTTATGATTTCATGATTGAGATTCCACGCAATTAATCTATGAGATTTGAGTTAATTTATTTAGAAGGTTATATCTATATTAAATCCTCTAAATAACATGTTAGTCCAAAGTATGAGTTATGAGAAGGGGTATATAGATCATTTCCACTAGAATATTAAATGTGATTGGTATTTAGAAACCAATGGTGATGGATATATGAATATAAATAAAATTGTAGGAGAATAATAAATAAAATTTATTAATTCATATTTTTGGTAATCAAGAAATATACTAAAATATGATTTAATTTAATGTAGAATATGGAATTAAATCATCATAACACTTCAATAATTTAGATAAAGATTATTTCCTCGCCAGAACATAATTCCAAGGTCAATATAGATTTTTATACACTTAATATAAATAGAAAAATTAATATTATGTGATGTAATACACTATACCAATTCTTTATCCTCACCAAGAAAGATAATGAATTAATGATTCCTATAATAGGTAAATGTGTATGCTTCTGTTGAATATTTCTGTTGGATATATATAGTGACCGTCATTTTTCTTACTTTACAATTACATAATTTTATAGATAAACAACATAATTTATTTACAAATAGAGGATCCAATGTTTTATTATATTGGGAAAACTTCCACCATACATAAATTTTACAAAATTAAACATAAACATTTTTTTAATTTATTCTTCTCATGATTTTTATTTCCCATTCAATTCTCCATAGTACAAGTAGTCACGAGAGGATATACATCAAAAAGGGGTGGTCTAAAATCCCATTAAGTGGATAGATATGCAAATGAAACAATATAACATGGGATACAAATAATCAGGATCATTATAAAATATCCATAGGATCATAATAATGGGAGGAAGCCTTGGTAGAAGACTTGGAGTGTGGCAATGCATAAAAATGAAACATCATGTCTTAGTGGTCTACTACCACACATATTTTTAAAAAAAGATAATATCATCTTCATAAATATTTCACTTTAGTCATGTGGTTATTCAAATTCCAGAATACATTGTATCACAATTTAATTCCGGATACACCCCTCACATCATTACATTTACGTTGTGCTATATAATTCCAAGCCCACCCATCATATCATAACATTTACATTATCATGCATTCCAAATAAAAAAATATGATTCATGAACAAAAATGAGCAATTTAATGGAATGGGTTTCATATGAAAATAATACATTCATAAACATTGGGTTCCCCAATGAAAGGGGTAACACCATACATAATATAACAACCCTCCACCTTGAGTTAGAAGTAGATGGTTTGTTTTGAAAGAAGAGATCTTTGGAAAAAAAATTATTTATCCTAAACTCTATTATAAATCATTTATATCCTAGAAAAGATAATATATTTATTATTAAATTATCAATAAGGAATAAACATACATAAAATTGTGTGAAAGAGGGATAACCCAATGAAAGAGAGTTGGGTTCGAGAAACCCCCTTACCTTTTTCCTTAATGCATCATTCATGGTAGTACCATGTATAATCACATTAAATTAATTAATTAAAAATATTATAACCTTATATACATGATTATGATTCATTTTTTTATAATGTTTTTTATAAGACTTTGGATGAGTTATTATGATTTCATTCATTATTTGAGAGTTTATTTTCTATGTTTTCAGGATCTGTTCACTTGTATACATAAATGGTTGTTTGTGTAACACGCGGATAAAAATCCAGAATTTTTATTATATGTGTTAATTATACTATAGAAATTATAATTATCATATGATGAATTTATTATACCATGAGTATTATTCATTAGATAAAATTTAATGATGGTCAATTTTAGTTCATTTTGGCGGTTTTTGATCAGAACGATCTTATTTTATTTTATCATTTAGTATTATGAAAATAAGTTAGTTCTAGAACATAATATGGGTTGATACATACACTTTAAAATATGTTTTGATCCATATAATGGGTTTATTAACATCATTGAATTCATTTATTGAAAATAAAAGTGCATCACCAATGATGTCAGTAAATTGACACTTCACGATCGACGATTTCATTTTTAAGATAAGAGAGAAAGAGGGAGGAGTTTAATGTTGGATAGTCCATTAACATGATATAATTCTATTATATGTTTTGTAATGGAGTTATCATTCCATTGGGATGAATTTAGTTGAGTATAAAACAAGAAAATAAATTGAAATTAAAAGGAAATTAAAAGAAAAGACAGAGGACTTACCTCTTGAATTCTTTTCTTGAGGTCCTCCTTTAAGAACATAGGCATGGTATTTTGATAATACCATAAAAAAATGGGCATTGGGTAGGGACTAATGAAGACTATTGG
Organism: Viscum album; assembly: GCA_963277665.1. NCBI lineage: Eukaryota > Viridiplantae > Streptophyta > Magnoliopsida > Santalales > Viscaceae > Viscum > Viscum album. The sequence goes on along the minus strand of OY728126.1, from coordinate 2,004,564,490 downwards.
GATGAGTATTGTAAAGTCTCAAATCATGAGAGGTGTGAGGAGAAGCATGTGTGAGGGGTGTTATTTATAGTAGAGGAGAGGGGTTTTTTCTTATTATTTTAATTATTAGTTTATTATTTTTACCAAGGAAAGAAATAATGGAAATTATTATGTCTACATATAGTAATTAGTGAACTTTATTTTTATCGAACATTCACTTATATCATCCATTACTCAATCATTTCTCAAGAATTCAGGTTTTTAGCACTTATCATAAATTATTGTATATTACTATTCACTAAAAATTCATGTATTTTAGAAAAATCCCAAATATTAACCTTATCAAATTTTCAAAATGTAGAATTAGAAAATGAACTCCATTTTAAGAAAATAATTTTCTAAATACGATTAGTTTAAATTTTAATTAAAATCATCATTTACATGGAAAATAAAAATTTTAAAATTATAACTGAGTGTACATCTCCTTCATTGCCTCCTCTAGTTCCAATGATTCTTCTCAATTCTTATGGTTCCTCTAAAAAAAATTCAAGGTGTGTTATCTTATTACATATAACCTTATCAAACTGGTTTAGAATCTTTAATGGCTTCCCCACGTAAGAGAGATCATCTTCAAGCTATACCACCTTTGGGTTCAATACATGTGAGGGATCTGGTAGGTACTTCCTTAGGAGTAAAACACAGAATATATCATGAACATAAGCCATATTTTGTGGAAGTGCAAGCCATTAGGGGACGACTCATATGCCTATCATGTATCTCAAAGGGTCCAATGTACCTTGGGATTAGCTTCCCTTTCTTTCCAAAAAACATGTATATATTCTATGGTAATATTCGAAGGATGAATTTATCTACAACATCAAACTACATGTCCCTTTAAAGGTTGTCAGCATAGATCTTTTTCTAACACTAAAATTCATTGATATGTTACTGGATGGATTAAACCTTTCTTTTCATATCCATGATGTTATGGTATTTCTCAATCTAAAACATGGATAGAGTAGCAGTTTTGTTTCTAAAAAGAGCATCACCTAAATTTTAGCCTAACCGATATGATAATGAATAGTGAAATCATTGTATTTGATTAGATCTAATCATCTCCATTCATGTATATTTATCACCTTTTGTGTGAATGTATACTTTTCTCTCTTATGATTGGTATATAGGTTACAATTCTCATAACAGAGTTAATACCGCCAGATTATTAAGGAACAAATAACAACTACTAGCTCTAGATCATGAGAAGGGTAGTTTTCTCATGGATCTTCAACTATCGTGAGGCATAGTCTATCATGTATTCATTTATTATTAGTACCAACCTAATACTTTCTTCGAAGCATCACTGTATACCACACATATTTCTCCAAATTTCAATAATGTGAGTGCATATGCAGTGATCAACCTTCTTTTTATCTCCTTAAGTCTTTCCTTACTTTCTCCCGTATATCCATAATTCAGCTGTTTCCTTGTTAACATAGTTAGGGGGCTTGAAAATTGTGATAAATGTTTCACAAAAAGTCAATAGTACCATGCTAATCCATGAGAACTATGTATTTTTGTGACACTATAGGGTCTGGTCCATTTCGGAATTGTATTGGTTTTTGATGGACCCATATAAATTGCATTACTTGTGACCACAGGTCCCAAGAACGTGACTTGCTGCATCCGAAAGTCTCACATTAAGAAATTATCATAAAACTTATCCTTTCTCAATGTCTCCAACACAAGTCATAGATATTTTCCATGTTCCTCCTTACTCCTGGGGTAGATGATATTTTCATCAATAAACAATAAAACAATTTTATTGAGGTAATGTCTGAATACTCTATCCATCAAATCCAGGAGGATTGTAGAGGAATTAGTAAGTCCGAAGGGAATCACTAAAAATTCATAGTTACCATACCTTGTTCGAAAGGAAATATTTTGAATATCTTCCCTTTTCACCTTTATTTGATGATATCCAAAATAGAGATATACCTTTGAGAATTATTGAGAACCTCTCAAATGATCAAACAAGTCATCAATCTTCAGAAGGGGATACTTTTTCTTTATGGTGATATTGTTATGTTCTTGATAATAGATATATGTCTGCGTTGACCCATTCTTCATCATGAAAAAGAGAACTGGCACACCCCAATGTTATAGATGACGGTGTATGAACACTTTTCCAAAATGATCTTACAAATACTTTTTTTACTCCTTAGTTCAATAGGTGCAATATTATATGGATACTTTAAAATAGTAGTAGATCTATGCATGAGTTCTATCGATAACTCAACATTAATATTCGAGGGTGGTTTGGGTAACTCTTTTGGAAATAAATCACGGTATTCTCTCACAATGGGAATTTCCCCATCATGGAATACTTAATTTTACTCAACCATATGAGCGAGGTATTCCACTTCATAGGGAATCAATAAATTCACCATTGAAGGATTTTTCAAAAGAGATTCATGATACTCTGTTCATTTTTAGAGGATTATGGGAAGGTTTTTAATATGAAAAAATATTTCCTTTTCCCAACAATTCATATGTTCTATATATAAAGAGAGACAATCCATCTTCAATATAGTATCAAATTCCACCAAGGAAAGTATTAAGAGATTTTCTAGAAGAATCATCCCACATATGCCAATATGTGAAGAGTCCAACACCTGGGATTCATTGATTTCAACACAATTTGTTTTTCAAAATATATTTACTTCATGGTTTTTGGGCTTGGATTAAACAGTTATTGCAAACATGCAATATATAAAATAAGGTATTGAACCATAATAAAATAAGACTTTTCCATTATTGAGTGAAAAGAAACTATATCTTGTAAGAACCCATTTTATTGCTCTACATCTGTAGTAGTGATGGCATAAGCCTTCCCTTACTCCATTGGAATTTTTGGGTGATGACACTAAAAACCCTCGAGAACTTGAGGTTTAGTGAGCTGGCTTGTGTAATTCCCTTTCTCCCTATAGTGGTATCATTGGACCATGGGTGGTTCTCTTCTTTCCTACACCAAATTTTATAGCCTTTTCACGTCTTTTCAACATTCATGAGATTGGTTTCCTTCACTCCCATGTTTGAATACTATACCAATCACTTTTATGTAATTCCCATGATGCATCTTACAACATTTTTTACTTGTGGGTGGTTGAGTTTTCTTTTCACCTTAGTCATTATATCTTCTAGCTTGAAACTCCATCTTTAATTTCTTATCACCAAAGGCATGGAACCATTCTCCAAACTCTATCTCCACATTGATAGAATATCTAATAACTTTTTCATATCTCCCAATGTTTCTAATTTAATGATCCTTTCAGATGTGTAGTTTTAAACCACTATATAATATATCAATTTTTCTATCATTGTTAATAACAAAACTCGAATTTTACCATGAAAGCCTTGAGAAATTTCATTTATATTCCTTAACACATTATACTTATATTTTAATTATCTCTATGAATTATCTCTCCATATTAGTTCGAAGAGATCGAGGGAAATTCTTATTAAGAAACATTATCTTAAAGTCCTCCCACTCAATCTCATAAAATTATTCCCTCGACTTGGTGTTCTTAATCAAATACCACCATTGATCTCCCTCTCAATCTGGATGATAAACATCACGATTCACTTTCCCCAACCTAGAATAGTGACACACAAAAAATATGTTCTTCATCAATTTGACCTACTCTTCCGCAACTAGTCTATCAAAATATAAACTTAACAGTGGTGGCCATTTCTGTATAAGACACTCGATAACCAGTTTCTCCCTCTTTAGTGAAGGTGGATGTTCCACATTATTTAGGTTGTTGTTCATAACCTGAGATTGGTGGTTAATCATTGCCTTGAAATTTCAAACTCCACATCCCATAGCAATGGTTATGTCATTCAGGCAATCATTGCTCTATCCCTCACAAGGGTTTGGGGCATAGTTTCTCTTGGTTCCCACCATTTTCTAAAATAGACAAGGTTATAACAAAACATATGTAAAAAATTCATGAATATATAATTTATTCATTTATGTAATTTAGTATTATACAATATATTATGGGATCCATAATTTTATAAATGGAACTTGTTTTCTTACTTATACAAAGACTCATACTATAGGATTTCTCTAAGGTTCACTAATCCAAATTTACAAATTAACTAAACTGCCCTCTGATTCCATCTATAGGGACCCTGATTTTTCTTACATAACTATTATATCATTTTAATGAAAAACTACATAAATTCATTAAACATTTTTGATCCTATGGTTGAGTGTCTTGTGAATACTAGGACCATACATACCTTTTACAAAATAAAACATAGACATTAATTTTATTCCTTCTTCTCTGGCATTTTATTATCCCTTGAATTATCCTTAGTATAAGTAGTCACCTACGGATAAACATGAAAATTGGGTGAGCTAAAATCCTAGTATGATGAATGATAAGAATTTGAAATAATCTAACATGGGGTGAGAATAATCATTATCATCATAAAATAGGCACAAGAGCATAATCATGAGTTGATGCATTAGGGGAAGACTTGGAATGTGGAAATGCATAAAACTGAAACATCACATCTTAGTGGTCAAATGCGAATCATATTTATGAATGAATATAGAATCATGTTCACACATATTCCAATTTACTCATGAGGTTCTTCACATTACACAATTAATTGGAGTGATATATTATTTTTGGCACACCCATCGCATCATCACATTTACATTACACTATATAATTCAGAGCACACCCATCACATCATAACATTAACATGTTCATGCATGAAACATAAGCCATATGTCAACAATGAACCTAAAACCCCATGGAATGGTATTTTTTCAACTCATAATCATACATTCATAAACATTGGGTTCCCAAATGAAAGGGGGAATAACATACATTATATAAGAATCATCAACCTCGAGTTATAAGTAAAAGGTGTGGTTTGAAAGAAGAGTTCTTTTGGAAAAAATTGTGTTTGTCATAAACTATAGTGGAAGACATATATATACTAGCTAAAAATAATATAATGATTAATAAATGATTTTTATTTAATTACCGTAATGAAAATGCGGTGAAAGAGGGAAAACCCAATGAATGCGAGTTGTGTTCGAGAAATCCCAATAAATTTTCTCGGAAAGATTACTTCACATTAATGCCCTATATAATCACAATAGATTCATTAATTAAAAAATAAAGAATATCTTATACCTGGTAATTATTAATTATTATTTTGTTATGTTCTTTTATTGGCCTTTTGATGAGTTTTAGAGTTCGAATTTTTTGTCTATGAGTGATTGTTTTTTTAGTTTTCATGATCGGTTTATTTTTATACATGAATGGAAGTTCATCTAATATGAGAAAAAAATCCAAAATTGTTATTATATATTTATAATGATATTACAAAAGTTTAAATGATATTATTAATAATTTGGTTATATACCATGATGATGATTTATTTGATAAAAGTTATTGATGATCATTTTAGGTTTACTTTGGCCGTTTTTTACAACAATTAATTTTTTTTGTTTTATCATTTAGTATTATTTTCATAATTTAGATTCAGAACATATAAGGGGTTGAAAATAAACATCAAATATATATTTTCAATCATTCAGTGGTTTTATTAGCATCCATGAATGTAATTATTGAAAATGAAATTTCATTTCCAATGATGTCAGTAAATTAACACTTCATAGGAAACGATTTCATTTTTTACATAAGAGAGAGAGAGAGAGAGGAGAGTAATGTTGGATCATAAATTAACATGATATAATTCAATTATATGTAATGTAATAGTGTTATCATTTAATTTTGATAAAGGTAGGTGAGGAGAGAATAAAAAATAAATATAAATTGAAATGAAATTAAAAGAAAAGTGAGAGGTTTTACCTCTTGAATTATCCTATTGAGATCCTCCAAAAGGCACCTAGGCTTCATATTTTAATGATAATAAGAGCTTCTGGACATGAGAGAGGTATTTGGTAATAGTATTTAGCTAAATATAGGCATGGTTCAAACCTTGAGAGGTGTGAGGAGAAGAGGGTGTGAGGGGTGGAATTTATAGTGGAGAAAAGGTGTATTTTCTTATCATTTTAATCATGAGATTATTATTTTTATAAAGACAAGAAATAGTGAGGATCCATCTGAATAAATATATTAATTAGTGAATATGAGTTTGAACCAATTTTGTCATAACCCATCCCTTGGGGCTTGTGCCGTGACTACCCCAATCCCACCTTGCATAGGACAGGGGATGGCAAATAACTCCAAAAAATGTGTATCCCTATAATGGGAAGGAATTGCCTTTAAAACTATTCTAACACACAATAAAAGAACATAACTAGATGAAACCATGAAGTAAACTGTTGTAGTAAAAAGTGTACTAAAGTAAAAAAGGGGTCTGAATTCAAGCCGAACATAAAAGTAAAAGTACAACTGAAAATATAAAAACTAATCCTAGAAACCCTACTGAGGATCCTAACTGAAGGGTAGGTATAGATCATGATCAGTAGTCCATGCGTCTTGTCACGCCAAATGGTACACCTCCGAGCACCATCTAGTCCTGGCTCCCTCTGTCTTGATCAATGATGTCTATTGTCTGCACAAGACACAACAAGGTGCGGGCGGAGCCCGTGTAGGGGTGAATATAACAATAATTAGTAGGGACCCCGAGACCCCCAAAGGTCTCCAAGAGTGCCAAAATGGAAAAACCACAAAGCAATACCTCAATGAAAAAGCATGAAGCAGTCATCAACTCTACGTAGGCATATTCCCTAACATATACCTAAGTTATCAAGATTTACTCATCTCATACATGAGAGAAGAATACCAAGAAGTTACCACCACGAAGGTAAAAGTACCACAAAGGTAACACCACAAAGGTAACACCATGAAGGTAACACCATGAAGGTAACACCACGAAGGTAAAATCACAAAAAATGTTACACCACGAAGGTAACACCATGATGGTAAAAGTACGACATAAGTAACACCATCAAGATAACACCAAAACGGTAAAGGTACCACATAGTTAACACCATGAAGATAAAAGAAACATCTCACAACAGGTATTAGTTATGTATAGGAGTACATATTATTAGTCGTGAAGTTAGATCATCTTATTCTATCAAGAGGCATTGCTACTAACCATACATAGTATAACCCACACATGATCGATAACTACTAACCCCTGAAATGACCCACACAAGATCTGACCCACCCAGAGTCGATAGGTACTAACACCTGCAATAACCCACATATAATCTGACTCACACAGGATTAGTATGTGTTGACCCACATAAGATAACTGAGTGCTGACCCACACAGGATCTGACCCACATACGATCAGTATGCACTGACCCACACCAAATTGTTGAGTGCTGACCCACACAATGTCGGTGCTATCCCACACAGGATTGCTCAGTACTGACCTCTGTATAATTTGTCTCGACCCTCCGCCTCACTACCATCCACTATATTCCAGCTCATAGAAATCTTGATTCTAAGATAACTGCTCCTCAATCCATTGGTCTTATTTCAACTAGTAAGAAGTCCCACAAAGAATTAACCTGGTGATCTTTCACATCATAAGGGTTACAACGCAATAGGTGGCACATGAATCGGATGCTCTATATGTAAGTTATTGGTATTTTTTGTACCAAGGGACAGGTTGGATTCAGAGTCGATCCAACCAGCCTTATTCCAAATTTCTCTGAAACTCCAGTGGAGTATATTTTAAGGACCACCTTGATGATAGAGTCTTTATTCCATAGACGGCACGTTAATCGGATTCACGGTCTGTTAGTTAAACCCCTTTCTACGGAACGAGGGTGATCACACCTCATTTTGGATTGGCTCGATCAAGACCACCGAAATATGAAAACGGGACTACTTCCCAGAATAAGTCCCAATGCCATTGATATCATGTCAATTGGACATCCAGTATTTCAGTTACGGGAGTTTATTTATTCGGGGACCAGTTGGGTCTGGGCCCTGTCTGACTCAGTCAGACTAACCCGACACAATGGGTTCTGAGGACTACCTAACCTCGCTCGAGTTTTTCCTCTTAAGGGTTGGCCCGGTTCATTGGGTCCGGCCCATCGGGGTCGTCTCAATTCAGTTTGCGGGCCCGAGCCATGGTTGGCCTGGCCCGCTGGGTGGGGCTTAGCCCACTCTCATTGGCCCATTGGGCAACGGGTTTTGCCTAGCCTGCAGGCGGGTATGGCACATTGGGAGGGTCTAGCATGCTTGGCCGGCCCACACCAGCTCGGTCCGCCCAAAGGCGGACCGTAGCATCATACTGGCCCCGCGGTTGTGGGGTTATTTTGTAAAGATTTTGGTGAGCTTTCCCACCACATTTAATGGTTGTCAGTTTGGCTAACCGGGGTTTCTCCAACTTAGCACGACGTGGGTCACACCACACCTTTTTGCTGTGGCCTGCTGTTCATGGTCTCTTCTGTCGGTGGTGCCTACAACACTGGCTTTGCCCCGTGGGGGCTGCTCAGGTCAGCCGCCCTTGGCCGCCGTAGCATGCGCTGACGTGCCACTTACCACACCTTGTAGCCAATTGTTGTGGGTCTCCTACATCCACCACCAGCCACCGCCAACAAAGCGTGCCGACGGTTTATTCTATGGGTCACCAGATGTGATCCAGTGTCCGTTCTTGGTGTCGTCTTATTCTATGTCTCTTCATCACTACCACTGTCATAGCATGACCTATTATCTCGTGTTGCCTTCGAGCTATAAATATTCCTCGAAGTTCAACATCATGAATGAAGTGACGGAGGTTCTGATCTTTTTTCATTTGACCCGCACCCTCCGCATTAATGTGATAGCTAGTGGGAGAGGATTTAATTCATAAAATACTACTCATAAATAAACCCCCAACCTCAATATCATTAGAGAACATCTTTTTTTGAGGAAGAGTTGGTGTTCGTCATTCGGTGGCACTCATCACCACCTGCTAGAACCAGTTCCATCCTCCAAGTGTTTAGTCTTGCGGTATATTTCCAGAGCTTCGTCGCTTGGTGAATTCTTTCCAATACTCCTCCCAAAGTGTCATATAAATAGGAGAGGGGGTGGGTGAGTAACACACGTGAAATAAATGGGCTTAAATTAATTATGGAACCTTCCTAATTCCAATGGTGCAGTTACAATGAATTGAGGAGTCAATCCATTTAATGCCTTGACACGTCATTGGTCTTGCCACCACTGCTTGTCTGTTGGAGGAAAAGAATGAATGGAAACAAAATAACCTTGTTATTTAACTATTTTTTTAAATTTTCAAAATCTTACTTTTTCTCCTGACCATCAATGGTCAAAGTGAAGCCTCCATTAATTGAATACCAGTGTTGTGGATTACATGTTTCCTTTGAATTTTTAATCTGATCATCGGTTAAAAAGATAGAAAATGCCACTCACGCGTTTACTTGACGTACATTAGAAAAGTTCAATAAATTATTAAAATTCACCCTTGACCCGCACCAGTCGAGGATAGACTCTGACTAAGGGGAGAACGCACCAAAAAACTCAATGGTACATTCATATTTTCAATCTGGGTTACCATTTAGATGTTATGGATTTTAAAATTAAAATAATTTTTACTTAATTATTATATTTATAGCCACAAACTAACTTCTATAGTTTGCCCGTGCTGGCCAATGTTAGTGTCTTCCTAAAGAAAGAGTACTCTCAAAAGCTCAGAGGTGGTCTTATATTATTAATTTGAGTCACAGTTGATGAGTTATAAGAATTTTAAAAATAAGATAAATTTATTTAATTATTTTATTTACGGTTATGTCATTTTCAGGTTTTCTCACCGTAGGAAAGTGATTACTAATATTATGTCACGCCTATGGTAAATCTGCTATCTGGAACGCAATGGCTCCCTCATATTTTTGATCTGGGAAACCATTTATGAGTTACTCAATTTTTTTAGGAAATATCCTCATGCACAATAATTAATGATTAACAAAATTTTGACTGATCATTATAGGCACTGTGGGCCTCAGAATCATGTGTCGTTAGATTTTGCAACCTCAAAATAATCCCAAATAATTTTTAAAGAACATTTTATGTTATTTATGGGTCATTAAATTCTACCCACCTTGGGGGATTTCATCCTCCAAAGCCAAAAAAGGGAAAATAATACAAATGAGGATACTGGGCACGAATCTGAGCCCCCTGCTCCCATGTGACTTCATGAAGGTTCTCGTGCTGCACAGAACTTGCACTAGATGAATCATCAATCCCCAATGGATAAAATCTTGTCGATCCTCTATCTCCACCAGAATCTTCGTAATTATTTACCCTTAATTTATTCTCTGCACTCCCCAGTCGATAACGTGCGATGAATCATGCACGTACCTCCTCAGCTATGACTCAAGGAAAATAAAATGCACCCGGTGCATCTTTGTGGGAAGACCTAGATTGTATGCCTCATATCTTACATTGCTGAGGATCAAGAAAGGTCTGATGAACCTAAAAAATAGCTTACCACCCCAGCGAAACCTCCGAAATTATCATCGGGGTGAGACCTGTAGGAGGACATAGTCTCCCTCCTCGGACTCCAATCGTCTTTGTCCCCTATCAGCATATGACTTCTTCTACTGCTTTCATTATCCATGGCCACTAGTACTGATGTTGAATGTCCTGGTACACCTTCACCACACTAGGATGTAACATTAAAGGGTATTTATAAAACTCCCTCAACACCTCCCCCAGAAGCATCACTGGTACCATGGTGCATCCTTTGAAGAAGATGACATACTCCCTACCTTTAGAAAAATTTTCAGGAGACCGTCATAAGGATATCTGAGCACGTCGGGCCTCACATTCAACTTATAAAGATGTGCCACCCAAATTCGCTGATGAATTGGGGGATTGACAGTCATAAACTAGAGGTATGCTTATCCATATTTATTAATAAATGATATCTATAGTACGACTAGCTGCTCTGATGCCTCAATCAGTAGATGTAGTCCAGACCTCTGGTTGAGTGCGTCTGCTACCACATTCCCCTTCCTAGAAGTATAGACTATATCAAGGTCATAGTCCTAGATGAACTCTATCCATCATCACTATCTTTGGTTCAGGTCCTTCTGTGGGAAGATATACCTAAGACTCTTTTTATCAGAGTAAACAGTAAATCGTTCATCCATCAAGTACTGTCTCCACATCTTCTTCTCAAATACCACTACTTCTAACTCCAGGTCATGGGTAGCATGGTTATTCTCATGTTTTCAAAACTACAATGTGACATAAAAGATCACTACCCACTCCTACATTAGAAAAAAAAACTTGGTCTGGTCCCTGATGCGTCGTAGTAGACTACATACGCAACACCCTCTTCTGGTAGCCTCAATATGGGGTCACTAATCAGTCTCTATCTCAACTCTTAAATGCTCTTCTGACACTTCTCTATCCACAGGAATGTCTCCCCCTTATTTCTTAATACTAAAAAGGGCCCCGCTGCCCTGGATATGTAAGGTACGAATCTCCGGTAGTACCCAGTCAAAGTAGAAGTCCCTCTCCCCTCGGGGAGGTAATTCTTGAAACATCTTTTGAAAATATGTCCCCGCACTCTACCACTCCTATTGGGAATTGAAAACTAAAAACACATGATGCCATGAGGGTATGGATGGCCAACTCAAGAGTGATCAGATGAAACCTCCTATGAATTAGTTTATCATGTACTTCCTAGGTTTAATTTTTCACTAAACAAGAAAAACACCATTCCATCATTGTAGATAAACCAAATTTTTTTTCCTTAATATAGTCATATTGAGTTTGAACTGTGGATGTCCAGTCCATACCCAAAATAACATCTTATGTACTTGACACTAACACTAATATATTCAAATAAAAACTCTTGCCTCAAGCATCAGATCACATCATTGACATGAGTGTGATGATCATGTCTCCTTCCAGAGTTATCTCCAGACATAAGGGTCAAGTCATCGGTTTAAATAGAAACTCTAGGACTTGAACAAGATTCATTTAATGAAGGAATGTTTTGTACCAATGTCTATTAATACGGTAGCTAGAAGTAGACACCGACCATACCTCAAATCATTCCTGGTGTCCTTGGGACACACTCCTCGACTGCATGCAGCTACTCCCTTCCTGTGACCTCCAACTACCTAAGCCTGGTGGGGAAAACATTGGGGTGGTGTTTGAAACATGTCAAAATGTATACCACCTCATGCTGCCCACCAATCTCCACTTTTACATCTACTACACTATAGATTCATCTATCCCTATCACTTCCTATTCCCAAAACATTTTACACACCCTTGTCTCTGAGACTGACATTATTTTCATGCTTTCCCACTACTAACATTCACTGAATGTATCCACTCATCCAAATAAAATTCAACCCCATAAGTTCTTTAATGCACTCTAACATATGTAGGAATGCAGATAGGAATAGTGCTAGCTCAGATGACCCTAAACACACCTTTCATGGAGGTTTGAGCCCTAAAGCGCTCATTGTACTATATTCATCGAGTACTTGGGATGGGTTGTACGCCTCAATGATTACATAGTTACCAACATGTTGTCCTACTGAAGCTATATAAGCTCTTGGGAATACTCACCCCTTAGAATTTTATGGAATGATACCCCTTTATCTGTGAAAGGTTCTCATGTTTTTCCATAGAAAAGTCACCTCTTCACTAGATCATCGTAATATAAACTTTGTCGTCACCCTGATGAGCCATATAGAAGGCTCTCTACAAGGGCCACCATCTGATTTAATGGTTCCCTAACTAGATAGAAACTCAAAAACCTCCCCAAGACAATCCTAAGCCTCCTATGAGTCAGGCTTGCCTCGAAACATAAGGGGTATCTGATGTTGAAACACCTATATGGCACAAAGCCTTCATGCGTCCTCTACCAATACTGTCGGTTGTACTGGTGACCAACGTGTAGTAATATAACTGGAACACTACCCTATGGTACCATCTCAAGAAATAATCTATGTAAAGAAGACTCATCACCATGTAATTCATCCTCCTGGTCACACACTGATAAAGACAGCAGGTTGGATCACCACCTGACCTGCTCGTGACCCAACTAGATGGAAAACTCTTGTCATAGCCTCCAACCATTCCTCATCTGCCTAGGGATCTATCATTCCTTGAATCCTCAAAGGCCTATACCTAAAGAACTCTTGAACTGTTCTCATTCAGTGTTCATGGTCCACAGGTAGCATCTGTTAGTAACTGCTACCCAACAGGTGGTGGTTCTGCTGGTACACCACATGAAGGTGGCAACACAGTAAGAGGGCCCCACACTGGAGCCTCATTTCTTAGTCGGCCTTCATCGTGTACTCTCTCGGGAATCCTACCTGGCATTCAACACGGTGACATCAAGATAATGAATAAGTTTTCCTCAGTCATTATTTTATACCATGTGAGCTGGCTCAAAAGAGATCAGTGTAATTCATTTCCAAAACACACTAATCCGTGTTTTCTTCCACCGTGTCAGTAATTGGAATTCAGGGTCATGGTGTATTGATACTTCGGCAGCTTCACCAGCACTATATTCCTCAAACTATAAACCACACTCAAAACACATAACACTATTTCTCCATTAAAAAGACATGATTCCTAGTTCTTCAGAAGAACCCACTCCTCTATTACCAATTTTTCATGACCTGCCCCCCCAGGGCATGTTCCATGACTACCCAAAGCCTACCTTCCATAGGCCAGGGGCTAGAGACTAACACCGAAAAGGTTTATCCATAAAATAGGAAGTAATTGCTTTTTAACCTGTGCAAACACACAATTGAAGAACACAACTAGAAGAAACCATGAAGTAAACAAATACTATAAAAATTGTACTGAAGTAATAAGGTGTCGGAATACAAGCCCAATTTAAATGTACAAGTACAAGTGAAAATAGAAAAACAGATCCCAGATCGCCCACTGAAAATCCTACCTAAAGGATAGGTACAAATCAAGATCAATAGTTCCCATGTCATGTCACACCAAATGCTCCACCTTAGAGCAACATCTAGTAATTGTTCCCTTAGCCTCGATCAATGATATCCATCATCTACACAAGACACAACATGTTGTGGGTGGAGCCCGTACATGGGTGAGTATAAAAATACTCTATAGGGACCCCAAGACCCCTAAAGGTCTTTTAGAGTTCCACAAAGGTAAAACCACAAAGCAAGACATCAATCAAAAACCACAATGTAGTCAAAAACTCTATTTAGGCATATTCCCATACATATACCTATGTTATCAACATACACTCATCTCATACATGGGGTATTAATTCCACGAAGGTACCACCTCGAAGGAAAATGTACCACAAAGGTAACACTACGAAGGTAACACCATGAAGGTAAAAGTACCACACATGTAACACCGTGAAGATAAAACCATGAAAGTAAAATTACCACACAGGTAACACCCTAATGATAACACCACGAAGGTGAAGGTACCATTTAGGTTACACTAAGAAGAATAAAGAATCATATCACACTAGGTATTAGTGATGTATATAATTATAGATGATTAGTTGTGATGATAGATCATCTTATTCGGTCAAGAGGCCCTGCTGATGACCATACAGAGTCTGAAACACATAGGACTGAAAAGTACTAACCCCCAAAATGACCCCTATAGGATCTGTCCAGCCTAGAGTCAATAGGTACTAACACCCACAATGACCCACATAGGATCTGACCCACATAGGATCGGTATGCGCTGACTCACACAAGATCATTGAGCATTGACCCATACAAGATCTGACCCACAGAGGATCAGTTTCTACTGACCCATATAGGACCACTAAGCGATGAACCACACAGGATCTTACCCACACATGATTGGTGCTAACCCACACCGGATCACTCGGTACAATCCTCTGTATGAACTGTCTCCAACCTCGGCCTCACTGCCAGCCACTTGATTTCCACTCATAGCACGCATGATTCTGGGAGAATTTCTCTGCATGACTTCGGTCATATTCCAAATAGAAAAAAGTCTCCTGAAGAAGTAACCAGATGATTCACCACATTATAAGGGTTCCAACGCAACAGATGACGCGTGAATCGAACGTCCTGTCTGTATGTTATTGACATTTTAGTGTTTAGGTCTTGGTTGGATTCAGAGTCAATCCAAACCAGCTATGTTCCAAATTTCTCAAAAGCTATTGGTGAGTATGTCAAATGGACTGACTTTTCACTAGGGTCCTTACACCATAGACTACATGGCAATCGGTCTCCAGGTTTGTTAGTTACATCCCTTTCCATGGAACGGGGTTGATCACACGTCATTACGGCTATGCTCAGTCGGGCATGCAAGAATATGCCAAAGGGGCTGCTTCCCATTATGGGTCCCAATGCCACTTATGGCATGCCATACGGACACACGATTTAATAGTTAGGAATTTTTATTTATTCAGGGACCAGTTGGTTCCAGGCCCGCTCCGACTCGGTCAGACCGGCCCGACGCAACGGGTCCCAGGGATTACCTGACCCTTCTCGGGTCCGACCCATTAATGGTCGGCCTAGTTCATTGGGTCTAACACTTCAAGGTCTGCATGGTTTGGTTCACGGGCCCATGTTGCGGTTGGCCTGGCTCACCAGGTGGGGCACGGCCCACCCGCGCCATCCCACAGGGTCGCAGGTCTCGCACGGCCCACCGGGCGAGTCGGGCCTCCTGGGCCGCGGGACCAGGCCGGCCAGTTGGCGGGTCCGGGACACTGAGCAGGTCCAGCCTGTGCTGGCTCGGTCCGCCTAGATGCGAACTGTTCCGTCCCTCTAGACTCGTGGTTGAATGGATGTTTTGGCCTACCGGTGGGGTGCTACCCCACCAAATTTAACGGCCAGCCATTTGGTTGAATGAGGTTTCGCGAACATCGTGCAGAGCTGGGTGTGTCTCCCCTTTCCTTCCATAGCCGCTCTTGCCGGTGGTGCCTATGGGTGCCACCCTTGTCCCACGCTGGATGCTCGGGGTGGCCACCCTTGGCCGCCCTGGTGTACAACGACACGCCGCTTCCCACTACCCATGGCCGGTTTTCACGGGTCTCCTCTGGCCATCCCCAGCCATTGCCAACATGGCGCACCAGTGGTTTCTTCTACGGGTCACCAGACGTGCTCTGGTGTCCATTCTTGGTGCAGTCTGCACCTACGTCTCTTCAGTGATCCCACCATCATAGCGTGACCCACTATCTCGTGTTGTCACCAAGTTGTAAATTGTTTCTTGAAGTTCAAATCAAGAACAAAGTAGCGGAGGGTTCATGCCTTGTTTTCATGTCCTAGGACCTCCACGTTATGGTGATAGAAAATAGGAGAGGATTTAATTCATCATAGAAAACTTCAAAATAAACCCCATACCTCAATATCATTGAATAATGTCCGTGTCTGAGGATGATTCAGTTTTCTTCATTCAGTGGCGCTCGTCATTACCCGCTGGAAGCAGTTCCATCCCCCAAGTGGTTGGTGCCATGGTACTTTCCAGAGATTTATTTCTTGGGGAAACCATACCAATACTCCTCCTCGATCTCCATATAAATGGGCGATGGGGAGGGTGAGTAAATAACATTAAATTAATGGGGTTCAATTAATTAATGAACCTTCATAATTCCGATGGTGATGTTACAAAGAATTGAGGATTCATTCCATTTAATGGTTTGACAAGTCGTTGGTCCTACCACCGCCAATTGTCCATTGGAGGAAAATAAACAAAGGAAATAAAATAACATTGTTATTTTATTATTATTTTAAATGTCCAAAATCTAACTTTTTCTCCTGACCTTCTGCAGTTGATGTAAATCCTCTCTAAAGAAAAACTCGGTGATGCGGATTCGATGGTGCCCTCAGATTTTTAATCCAGTAATTGGTTTATTAGTTAGAAAATGCAACTCACGCATTTACTGAACATACATTAAAAAAGTTCAATAAATTATTAACATTCACCTTCGACCCGCGCTGGTTGAGGTTATGCTCCGTCATAGGGGAACAGACCCCAAAAAACTCAATGGTACTCTAGATGTTTCAATAAGATTTACCATTTAAAAGTATGGATGTTAACAATAAAATAATTGTTATTTATTTATTTTATTTAGAACCAAAAACAAACTTTCAAAGTTCACCTACACTGGCCAATGTTAGTATCTGCCTAAAGAAAGCATACCCTCATGAGCTCAGTAGTGGTCACATATTTTTAATCTGAGTTACCATTCGTGAGTTATAAACATTTGAAAAATAAAATAACTTTATTTAATTATTTTATTTATGGTTTTTCCATTTTCATGTTTTCTCACCGGAGGCCTGCACTGACTAAACATAATTTGCGCCTAGGGTAAAATTGTTATCCTAATTGAACTTGTGCCCTCACATTTCTGAATTAGGCACTCATTTAAAATTTATTCCACCATTTCAAGAAGTATAATCCCATGTGCTAATTAAAGCTTAAAAAAATTTAGATGGATCATTCCGGGCACTTCAGTCCTCGAAATCACGTCTCGTAATATTTTGCGACCTCAAAATAATCCCAAATTATTTAAAAAAAAAATTATATGGAATTTTATTGTTTTAAAAATGATTAATTACATCATCCATGACTCAAAAATAACTAAAAAATTCAGGTTTTTAGCATTTGTCATAAATT
Organism: Viscum album; assembly: GCA_963277665.1. Classification (NCBI taxonomy): domain Eukaryota; kingdom Viridiplantae; phylum Streptophyta; class Magnoliopsida; order Santalales; family Viscaceae; genus Viscum; species Viscum album. Next base: position 2,004,546,873 of record OY728126.1, on the reverse strand, counting down.
CTTGTATTTTACTATTCTCTAAAAAATCAAATATTTCAAGAAAATACCAAAATTCAACCTTAACCATTTTTCCAAGATACTAATTGAAAAAATGAACTCCATTTTATGAAAATAATTTTATAAATTTGGGTAACTTCTTTTTTAATTAAAATTATCCTTTTCTTGGAAAATACAAATTTTAAATTTATAAGTGATTTTATAACACATTTAAAAATTAATTAAGATATCATTAAATTATCTTAATGTAATAGTACATTAAAAGAATAATTTATGAGTACATTTGTTTTTAAAAATTTCTATTAAATTAATCATAAAAAATTTACGACTAATAAAAATTCCAAAATTTAATTAATAATTTTTTAAAAATTTATTTTCATATACTATGATATAATTATATCATATTGTCACTTATATGATTGATAAATTTTATTTATACTACCATTGGTATGATTACTATTCTCTTGTCTAGTTTACTATTCATTAGGGTCATATTACTATTCATAAAAGTATCATTACTATTCATAAGAGTAAGTTATTATTCACCAAAACATAGGTTTGTCCTATCAGACTCCATGTAACTTACTTATCGGAACTGTGTATGTCATATTCCAAAAATTTAAAACTATAAGTGGAAATTTATGATTAACATATATGCTATATAGGTCACATAATATTTATTAGTTCATTTAATCATGAGTGTAATTATGTTTTCTATTGTGATTTTATGTGACTTAATTATAATATTTGAATTTCCATTGATAAAAATTGGTTCCTTACAGTATCAGCATTTCTAGGAGAACAAATAATTCATCTTAAGGAAAATGATACATATACCATGAAATATCATTTCCAATCACTTCAAAATAAGAAATAGAGGATTAGAAAAATGAGACTGTCACTACATTATACTAGGGTAAACTAGAAGAAAGTTCTTATTTATTGACCTTCTAAGTAGTATACTATTTTAAATTAATTATTTGGAAAATTTTAGGCTTCCCTATATATAAGAAAATATCCATTAACCTCATATTATCACCATTACCAATTATTTTCTCCATATTCATCTATATAATGAGACTAAATATATGGATGAATTAATTAATAGACTTTTGACTAACTTTTATAAAGGAGACAAGTTTTGTATGTGACTAGATTCAACAACCCTTATGGTGAACAACATAAAAAAATGGTTTAAAATACCATGATATTTTAAATTAAATGTTTTTTTAATATGTCATTCATTAAGAAGAAACAATTTGAGGTAGTGTATTTAAAAGGAATAGATTTATTTTCATGATAAAAGGAAGGATATTTTGAAGTCAATTTTAGTAAATTTAAAAATATGTAAGATATTTCATCTAATTAAAATATATTCTTCGTAATATATTAATTTATTTATAAATTTATGGGTATTTAATAGATTTTTATTTTAATACATAAACCAAATAAGTATGGTGTGTTCTGCTAATGGATGAGAAAGGGTGATTCATTCATCAATAGTGAGAATTACATTGAATATTTACAACTTTTAATGTGTGTTCTCCGTGGAGAAAAGTAAGGGAGATTCCAATGTCTGTATCAAGAAGAACATTACATCCATAAGTAAATTAGAATCATCTCAGTGCAGAATAAATTATATCTATATATCTGTAGTGATAATTTCATAACATCTAATTTCCAATAGGTTTGATTAAATATAAACTATTATTTTAAAATTAGTGTCACTTATACATTAATCTTAGTGTTATATTGTATAAAACAAGACCTGATTTCATTTATGAAATAAATATTTTTTTTAATTTTTAACTAACAGTTTATTAATTATTGAATCCAAGATATCAAACAAGGAAATCAATAATTAAATATTAAAAATAAAAACCAAAGCCAGTTGTGAAGAAACAATTCATTGTAAAGTATATATGATACTAGTTGGAAATTTATACCATGAATAATGTTTAGAATATTTGATTTAAAAGAATACATATACTAAAAAACTATCTTCTCATGTTTTAGAAAATAATATTTAGAAATAAATGTATTCCACAAAGCTTCCAATGTCACCTCATCAATATAGCAAGAACTTTTCCAAGGTGAATCTATGGGTAATTAAAAATACCTTTTCAAATTAATTAATGAAATTTTAAAATAAAATAATGAAAGTACTTGGTAAAAGATATAGGTTTCTCCGGGATAATAATTTATAGAATATATTCACCGTGTATGAAATGATCATTATGTTTAGAGTGAACATTTTTCTTAAACATATATTACCTCATAAAAAATATGGTGATTTCAAAAGGTAATTTTATGAGGTGTAGTATATATGTATATATAAAGTATTCTATAAAACCATTACAGAAATTTATAACAAGATAATAATGTAACAACTAACGATATATTGAATAAAAGAACTATTTTATATCATATAAGTTTCAAGTTATTGAGATTATATTATGTAACAACCTTTGGTGTTTCGATTAGAATATATTTTTAAGTTGACATCATATTCAAATTTATATAAATGGAAATAAAAAACGGAATCTCATTTAATTATTATATAGTTACTTATAATATTATCATCACTAAGATAATTTGGTATTAATAATACCCACTAAATTTCCATGTTGGATGAGTATCTATTTTGGGATCATGGGAAAAATAAATGTCTAAATAGAATATTATCTCAAGATAAACAAGTTTACATAATAAAAAGAGAACTCCAAAATTATTAATGGGAGTAATTTTTGAATGGACATCTACTGCATAAGAAAGTTAAAACAATGGTCATGGTTTTAGATTCACCACCGTGAACAATATATATTATTCCATAAGAATAATGATTTATACAAGTATTAATAAGTGGGAAACTAGTTATAATTGATATGTTCATTTAAAATTAATATAGATTTCATTATCCAAAATATATTTTCTCAATTTGGTATTTTTTTCAGTTGATGTAAAGCCATTAGTTTGTATCTATGAGAAACCATGAATTAATTGTCATTTTTGGACCAATAAAACATATTTGATTAAATAAAGGATTATTATATCAATATAAGGTCTATGATAATACCTTCTCACTAATATTCACTTAAATTCCCATTCAAATGATTATTTTTTAAGATTTTCTATGATCACATTATTAGGCATTGAATGGAAATAACATTGTCCGTAAATGAAACCATATGCATGATGTATGTATGAAACAACCAAAAAGGTTTGTGGCATCATGAAATTATAATATGATAAATAAGATTCAAGGATTAAATAATGGATAAAATAAAGCATAATGATTATAGGATATTCATTTGAAATGTACATTCTCCTAAGTGTCTATAATAGGTATATGGGAGCTCCATGGTTATCAAGGTAAATATGATTGATTATATATACAAAACAAGTGAGTAATTATATGGTTTATTAAGAGTAAAGTAACTTTTCTACAAAATAACATTAGTAAAAAACCATGTTTTAAGGATCAGGAAATACATATAAATATTAATTGGGATTCTGAATCCATGTAATCATAAAAAGAATTTATGGTATTGAAAAATACTAAATGGAACCATATACCCTATTGTTTTTTGTGTAACATGGTATTCAAGAGATTTATAGACTAAAAATTACTGAAATACATTAAAAAGATATCTTATCCCCTAATATGTAAAATGGGTTGACCCTGTATATACATAAATCCCAAAATGAATGTATATAATGATATTACAATACCAACATTGATTGAATATTATAAATATTCGATAGAGCTTGATGATGAGAAATTGGATGACTTCTTTGAAATTTGAGAAAAAAGAATAATAGTTTTTCTGAGAAATTAAAACATGAATTTTCTGGATCACTTAATCTATTATCATATATATACTAAGATAATATTCAACTGTAAACCATGTTATAAGTGCTTGTTTTCATATTAAACATTAGATCATGTATATTTCAGCATTGGATGAATTTTAATATGTGAGTTAGAAATATTTTTTTTCAGATATTAGAGTCATACCCCACTAATAAAAATATGCCAAATCATCATTAAATTTATCTATGGTGTTATATAGGAAGTCAGGGATGAAACGAAAAAGGAAAACACTTTGGGATATCATTTCATGTGGGATTTTCTCAAATATAGATAAGGTCATAGAAATCCAGTCTACCATACGTAGCATGATGGTCTTATTAGCTAAAACAATACCCTTGTATAAGAATGTTTAACATTTGATGCTAAGTATTTGAGTTGAAAGCAGTTAGTTATAGTGAATGTGGGATTATATTAGATTGTTTCCCATAGAACCAACTATTATACATAATAGATCACTGAAATAATCATTCTGTTAAATATTTATAAATATATTATCACTTGATGACAATAATTTCATGTGACAACTATGTGATAATATTCTGAGGGTACCTTCTACAATGAATTTTCAAAGTAGTTCACTACTTTGATGAGAACCTAAATGTGTTGTCATAGTATTCTTAAATACATGTTCTATATCTTCGTGATATAATTTTATGGGAAAAATGATATAGGATATCATGGTTTTTTACACAAAATACTTCAATATTCTTTCTCATGTGGTGCACCCTTGATTATTTTTAGAGCAAGAGCTAGGGTAATGTGACCTGCCAATAAGAAGTCCAGATTTATATGTGTTATTGGATATCTCCATCTATGGATGAGTGTAATTGTCCTTATAATTTATTATTATAATTAATTCATATAATACTCAAATATTTTGATGTATTGCTGAAAACTATGCTGACTTAAACTTATTATTAGGTATTATTTTTGGGTGCATTACGTGTATTATTGCATTAATGAATAATGCAAGAACGGATTTACGACTTCCCATTTTAGTGTAAGTTGATATATCCAGACCATTTATGGGAAATAAACAACCCAATTAATTATATGTATATTAAATTCTATAAAAAATTAATTTCTATAATTTCAAAGAATGAGACATTGAGCATATATATTGGTGACATCATCATGAAACCTTCTTGATTAGAGATATTTAGGAAATTTCATAGAGTATCTCTCTCTATTGGTCTATGGGTGTGTTTATAGGTTATACCATTGTAATTTAGTCTAAACATCCTAATGATATGTATAAAGAGTCATAGAGGGTCACACCCTAATTGTATTCAAAACCACTATTCAATTTTATATGAATTTAACATGTTGAATAAATATTATTCCCAAATATGGATTAATTATCGTTCATGTTTAGTGGATCAAAAAAATTCAATCACAAGAAATTTGAGAGAATATAATGTAATTTTAATGTTTTAGAATTATTTATTTTCCATGTAAATACTCATTCAATTATATATGTACTATTTATTTATTCAAGTGTATTGACACGGTAGAAAATATTTATTTATTTGGTAATATAAATATTTGATTACTATTTATTTTAAATTTTAGTGAATAAAATATTTATTTATTTATCAACAAATAATGTTGTGATATTTATCTATTCAAATAATGTGTCATTATTCAATGTATGATAAATCCTAAGATAGATACAGGTCAACTTAACGGATCGATGAAATTTGAAATATAGAATATTATTCAAATAAAAATGCTTTATTTATTATATAAAAATAATATTTATTTTATCAATGTTTTAATTTAATTTAGTGTAAGTAGTAATAACAATAAATATTATAAACGGGGGTTATATGGAATGTAATAAATAATAAGGTAATGGGTGATGTTTTTGTTTATCTGACCCTAGATCTATATAAACTCAATTTTTTCATTACAAAAATTTATTTCCATTATGAACAAAACAATTTCTTGAGTGAATTATCCCATGGAATGAAGATCTTTTCTCTTAGAACACTATAATAAAAAGACAGTTATCCTTATCCACCAACCTCTCTAGACAATACAGATTAATAGGGTATTCATGTGGTGGAAAAATAATAATAATTAAATCACTAGAGTATTTCAACCTAACATTGATATACTTATAAAGAAATATTCAACTGTTTTTATCGAAAATGTGGATCAATATTATAAGATTCCTACCATTGAATACTCTCACTACAATGATGGTATTCCATGAATTATCCAAATGATCATTGGCGAATAATATAATTTAATCTTAGGAATTTTATTATATTAATATATAAATTATAAATCGTATGTGATGATTCTTCCCTATTGGTTCTTGTATTCATGATAATTAATATTTGAATTAATTATCCTAGTAATGAATTTATTTTTTAAAAGTAAAACATTTATAATTTAGGGATTATTATAAAAACCCAATTTTTATAGTTCCTAAAATTTTCTTTTGTTGTAGTTAGAAGCATTACTGGAGGGATAATTTCATGGAATAAAATACCAATTGTGATGAATTACACCACGTTTATATTAACCCAATATAGCACATAATATCAGACCCACACTGATATAGTGATATAGAACTACTATAGAATGAAAAAAATAAATTAAAACCACTCAATCCCATTAAAAATGAAATTATAAAAAAATAATATTAGTATTAAATGATAATTTTATGATCTACTTAAATTGTGGTCATATATATTCAAATAAAAAAGAAACCATTGAAAGCCATTATAAAATAGAAAAAAATATAAAAAGAATAATTTTCAAGTTACACTATCTATATTAATAGTCTCCCAGTTCATTCTATAACCATGTAAGGCTTACTAGGATCTTCATATTATGTTACATTGCTTACAAGCATAGATTTCATCTAAAACACACTAACCGTGGACCTTTAAACATCCGAATTTTTTTTTATAAATTTCAACCTAACATTAATTTATAATAAGACATATAATAATCCTAAAAATAAAAATACATGTCCCAAACATACACTAGAAAATTAAGGATCATCATAAAAAAAACATTCACCAGAGACATTTCTTAATAAAATTCATTATTTTTTGAAATCCTATCTATTACCTACTCTGAATTAATTAATGAAAAAGAACAAAATGTTGGTTTAATACCATTTTTTATTATCCAGACCATGCTACATTGACATATTACATAATAGGGCATGTGATAATTCCCAAATCATGTTTGTAATATCCATGTTGTTTAAATTAGTGTTTTGAATGGAATAGTACTCAAAGATAATTATTAGAAAATTAGAAAAAACAATTAAAAATATTTTTTTTCATCATGAAAAACGATATGAATTTTGTGTATATTGAATATTTTATCTAGTAGAGAAAAATAGTTTGAATAGAAACCACACTAAATGAGTCATAACAATATAAACATGGCTCCAACAATTATAAAAACCTCAAAAATAAATATATTCAAATGCACAAAAAATATGAATAACCAATAGTATATAAAATGAAAATTAGAAGACGAAAAGGATAAATCAAATGTGGATGATCAAGGATAAATAGTATAGAAGATTTAAAAAATTTAATATTAATAAGGAAACTATAAAAAATTCCCCTACCTCATGATAAGGGAATGAGATTCAACAATCACCACCTTGGAACCCAATCAAAAATGTATTAATCACCCAGTAAATCCTAGTAGTACCAGTATAGAACCAGTGATATTTAGTAAAAATGAACCAAAATTCCATAAAGGTATCCGCCCCACACCCTACTCATAACCTTTAAAGATAAATACCTGAAGTGAGAAATTTAATTAATGATATAAAAACATTTTTTTCATTTTTTTGTAAAACAAACAACAGAAAGTTTTTATCAATAAAACCTTCTAATTACAATGTAGAAGTTAATAATTCATTCAATAAAATAATGTACTGTATTTAATGATGAAACTCTATTTAAACATTAATTTGATAATTTCCCATATTCCCCCATTAATCAAGAGATATTCTGATTTATAAAAATGAATGTGGGGAAACCATAATGAAAGGAAATATTTGATTTAAAGAAACTATATAAATAAATAAATCTAGAAATTAATGGAAGAGTTAGTTAATTGAGAAAGTAACACCATAATTAGGACAAAAAACCAGTAAAGGAATATAATCATACCCTACATATTTAATGTAAAAAAAATAATGAAGATTTAAAAAAGGTAAATTAGTAATGATAATAAATTTCAACAAAATAAAAATATTTAATAATTTAACAACATCATGTGAACACATATAAAAAATTAATATTATTTAGGAAAAAATGACCAAAGAACATTTCTAATTGGAATACATGATGATCCGACCACAAAATACTCAGTTTTACAATTCCAAGCATGACCGGGATGAAAATTTCTTGATGTATTGTAATTTCATAACATGTACCCAAAATCCAGAGCATGAATAAATAGTTGTGCAGTTGTACAGTACTCAAATATATATCTCATTTATAACTACCCAATGTTTCCCTTGATATATTAATAAAGGTTAGAAAATAAAATATATTGAATATATATGTATATATATATGTATATTTAAATCATAAATAAATAAAATTAAAATATCACTCTCCATTAAAAACCCTTTAGAAAAGTATCCCTTTTCTATATCAACATCAGAATCATAACAAATATTCATAATCACTGATCATTTCATAACACAATCACATTTCAACATATACACAATAAGTGGCGAGGGGAATGAAATCATGGATGTAACCAATAATTAATGAAAAATTTATTTCAGTAATAAACCATTCAATCATTAAGATTTAATAAAGATATAATCATGAAATTTAATTTTTAAAATCATAAATTAATCATTTTGGAAATAATGAAATATGTAAGAATAATATTATTTCGCATATGGAATAAGGAATCATTGAATTAAGAAAATGGGTATTTATTCCTTGAGAACATTAATGAAGAAATGATTAAAATTTATTATAAATCATTCGAAATTATTTCATAAAATAAACATCATATAATTCATCAACTTTTATACTATAAATTTTATCAATCACTTAATGTGTGTGATTCCCATAGAAATCATTTTTCAATTTTTAAATTTATAGGGTCCAATAGATTTAATGGCAATTCAAAAGAAAATTTTTGAAAACTGCAAAATTCAAATTAATAAATATTATAACATCTCAACAAATATGAAAAAATATTATAATCAATTAATAATACATGTATATAATTTTAAGATAAATTCATTAATCCACCTACCATATTCGTTGTTAATAGAGCACAAGGAACTTATTCTATCGTAGAAGATAAAGAGGGATCATTAAAAGAGCATAAAATCTCTAAAATCAAGAAATAATCAATTAAATATATGGAAATTCATATCCCAAGGAAATAATGGTTGTATGGGAAATGAAAAATGCCGATGGAGGGATGAATATTTTGTAAAATGATGACATTAGTGACTTCCATAAATGAACCGTGAAGATTATTGGAATGAATTGATCATAAATCCAGAGTTGAGGTGGGGGAGAGGAATCTAGATTGGGGGAGTTATAATTGAATGTTTTTTTAAAAGTGATGGAGGAAATAAAATATTCACCTCTTAAAAGTTTATTTTCGATGACATAAAAAATTAAACAAGTTTTATAGTCAACCTACACTTTTTCATTCAGAACATGCTCTAACCATGTGAACTCCACTCTATCTCACATCTCCACTCTAAACATTCACTATGTACAATCATCTAAAACATTAATGGGCTATGAAAAATCATATTAATTCTTCCAAACACCCTAAATATTCTCATTATAGTCTCGTGAATATGATCCAAGACCATGAAGATGGAAAAATTTATCATTTTTTTTGTAATTTGACTCTAAATTCTAAAATATAATCCAAAATAAGTAAACAATAAAATATAAGAAACTAATCTTACTGTAGTTACATTATGTTTAGGTTTTATGAACCTATTTTTAGTAAAATAAATTGAAGATGTGATGTGGTGATTAAGGAGGATTAAATTTTTAAATAGAATGATATGGGATAAAAATATTCCTCTAAATGTTATGATTTTTGGTTTTTATTGATCTAGTTTCTGATTCACATTTACCTATTATTGTTCATTTTGATGATCTGCTGAGGTCTAGAATGATGTTCTAGGTATATAGAATAGATTTGATATTTTTAATGCACCTGTAGTTTCGGATGATCTAGTTCAAGTGGTTATTAATGAAAATTAATTATAATCCTGAGTTCATCTATATATTATACCAATTATACTTAGTATTTATATGTTGAGCATATTATCCTTAAATAATGGGGATAAAAATCCGTTTTAGGAGGTAATAGAGTGTGATTAGAAGGATAAATGAGTTATAGTAATGGGTGATGAGAGTTGATCATTATAGGAATATCATAATTTAATGCTGGTATAATAACCTATATGTGAGATATATTTCCAAAATAAATGTATTTATTAGATTAAAGTATAATTATAATGTTCTGTTGAATATATATAATTTATGTTTAGTTGTTAAGCCCTTTTGGTATAAGAGATGTATCTATTTTGGATAAATTTTCTAACATGTTTTCAAAATTTCTTCCATTTGAGTTTTTTGTGGTTTAGATACTTGTTTGGAATGTATATTGATTATATGAAATTCAATTAATCCTTTATCTATAGTGATTTATATGGATTGGCCTATGATTTTTATTAAGACATGTAAATAGGATTATGTCTATTGGTTAAATATGAGTTTATATGGTCTGGGGAAAGCTCTGAGTAATTGTTATAAGATGTTTTAGTCTATCATTTGTCACCAAGGATTAAAAAATACATTATCTAATTATTTTTTTAATGTGTTATTTTCTAATAATGAATCTATTAAATTTTTTATTTTGATTATTTACTTATTGTTGTCCATTAAGATTCAAGAATTTCAACATTGAGGAAATATATTTTTTAGTCTTTTTTGATAAAATACTTGTATAAAAAGAGATATATTCTTTTCATGAAGTTCTAACAAGACATATAAACCAAGAAATTATGGTTATCTTTGGAATGTCCCATTGAAAATATGCCTCATAGATTTTCTATGAACATAGCCAAAGTGTGTAGTACTTCTCTATCTTTACATTTTATAGTCAACAAAATTCAATTACCTTCTATTAAAGAGGAGATAGTGGAGATGCACCACATTTCATAGTAATACAATTTTTTATTCTATGTATGAGAAGTTATTTAATGGACATAATATATCACATGTAGTTAAATTAGTTATATATTTTAAATAAAATACAAGAAGATAACATTTATAAAAGTGAAATATACTTTTTGATATCTTAATTTTTTTTATTATATTACAATATGATTTAGTAATAGGAAACTAATTCTTTATAAATTTAAATGCGTAAGGAGATAAGGACTCAAAGAAGTTAAATTCATTTTATAAGATCAATTTTTTTAGTGGAGTTGTATCTTGGCAGTCTAGATTACAAATATGTATTTCTTTTTATACAGATAAGTCTGATTTTATTGTATCTAAAAAGTCATGAAAAGAAATAAAGTATATAATATAACTTATTTATGAGCTCAATTTTAATCTAGATTGTTAAATTTCATTTTTTATAGGAAGAGTTATATTATTTTTAAAAAATAATATGTTTTATAAAAAATAAGAACATATCAATGTTTGGAATCAATGGATGTATGATGTCCTTTATTCTAGACAACTGGATCATTAGAATATCCATATTGAGGATAATGGGTCAAACATGTTGTCCAAGATTCTACTTGAATGTAAATTTGAGACTTGTTAACTAAATATAGATATGGAATTTCTCCCCAACTAGGTTGGAATGGGATATTTTTATAGATCCATCTCTCATAGGGATTATTTGATTTTTTAAAAATATATGGTATTGTTTTTTAAATGTGTTTAGATTTTTGGGTAAGGTCTATTTTTATATTTTATTTTTCTAAAAAAGGATATTTGAAATGGTGTTAATTGGTTTTCATAGAAAAGGAAAAAGGATTCAATTTCATCTGAATGATGTTTAATTTACCTATTTTGATAGGATTTGATCAATAATAAATTTTATTTTGAATATAGTGATTTTTTAGGACTTGGTTATTTTGATAGTTATCCTCATATCTTTGTTGTTATATTGATTATTTATTCATTTTTTGGGAAATTATCAATTTACCATATCTATATAATTTCATATATTCATACTATTTATTAAATTATATAATAAAATTAAATTCTTCATAAATATTAATATTTGGGTGTCCTTAAAATTTAAAATTAATTTTTACTAGATTATTTAATAGATTAGGTCGTGCGGTTTTTTCTTTTTAAAATTTTTCCATAAAAATATCAATTTACTATTTTATTTTCTACAAATATTTTTTTACAAGTTAAAAGTTATTTAAAATTTTCTAGTTATTTCATTAGGGAAATAATTTTATTTTGTTGTATGTTGAAGTTTTTAATTCATTTACATGTTCACATATACCCATATTTCATATGCTAAAGTCACATTATGGTTCTGAATCAGCTACATCAGGATTCTTATATTGTTTTATTGTGGAGTATTTGGCTTCTATGCCCTACATATAGGTGAAATAATTTATTTAATATTATCTAGATTGATTTATTGATGAACATCATTATTAATTTCACATCATGGATCGACATGTGATGTGATTTCAAGTAGGTGGTAACCACCTGACAGATTTTTAAATATGATCTTCCACATCATTCATAATAAAGCAGGTGATTTTTTTAAGATTTTGGGGTACATCATGCTGAAATGTTCTTGAAGTAGTGGTTCCTAGTCATTTCTGTTTTATATTTACAACTATAGGTAAATAAATGTATGCACCAAATTTTTATTATGTTTTAAATATAAACTAAATATATCGTAGAATTTAAATGATAAAAGAAAATATAGATTTAACATTATGTTATGGTATGATTTTAGGGATTCAAATCAAATATTGGAAAAATATGGTATGAAAATTGAAAAATTATACTATATTTGGTTTGATTTTGTTTTATAAATATTATTTTAGTAGGAATGATTCTAGAGTTCATCTGTACTTTGTTTGGGGGTATATTGGGATTGATATTTAACCTTAGACTATTGAAACTTGACTAATATTCCCTAGTTCATCTTTAAGTATATATTTCTTATAGATGTTGTGAATCCTAATGATTACCTAAAGGGGTTTAAATAAAATATAAACAATTAGAGACATGAATCCAATAGAATATTAGTTTTAGTCCAATATCAATGGATATAGTGTTCATTGTTGAGTTAATATCCTTCATTGTAATTTACATATATATATATTTTTATATAAAATTTTATTTCAATTATATTCATGGAATATTTTTTATTATTATTATTTGTTATTTTTAGTCTACAATTGAATTAATATACTTCAATGATTCTCAATTTAAATCCAATTTTTTTCTATAATAGTTCATAGTTATTTATATTATTTTATTAGATCATAAAACATTTAATATGTGATTTTTAAATAGTCATAATAAGTAAAAAACTAATAGATAGTGTATATAAGAATATATTGGAGGATAATTAACAAATATGGGTGTGTATTGGACTATTTCATTCCAAAATAAATTTTCATTGATGTTAATTAAATATTTTCATATTAACAAATCAAGATCAACCTCACTTGTTAATAAAATTTTAAGTTAAAGATTTTATTTATGAATTACCATCAATATGACCAAGAGGATTAATTCATGAAAAAATAATTGAGATGTTAATATAGTGATGATAGAAATTGATAAAATGGATATAAACTATATAATTTTTTGTAACTCTAATATTTAGTGGATTTTCTAGTTGAGTTGAAATTTTTATTTTTTAAGAAAAATAATCCATGAATATTGATTTTTCCACATTAAATTTTTATATTTTTAATCGATTAATCTATGATTTATTTGGGATATTAAAATCAAACAATAAGTAACTTTTTAGAGGCTTCAGAGTTCATTTACACATTTATTTTTGGGTTCCATATTCCTCATTATATTTCCATCACATTTATAATATAATATGCCATCTTAGTTATTATTGGTTCAAGGAAAATAAATTTGGGAATATTGATATCTTTCCTAGGGTTTTTTGATTCCTATATACTTGTTAATTTTTTGGAACCATTTTTAATGAAAAATGGAATCTTAAATCAATAAAAATAATTGACTTATTAGATCCTGACCATTCTCAATTTGTTTTTCATTTTTAATTTTATACATTTTTTGCTCGATTTGTTTTATTTATTGTTGTAGGAAAATATCAATGGGAGAAAAAAAATAAAATATGTGATAACAAACTCTGGATGGGATAGTACCCCAACATATATGATGAAATTTTATATCACCAAGGTAATAATGAGATGATTATCATTGATTGTGTTTTACCATATAATTTTGGTGAAACTCCACTTACTATTTCACAACCAATTCAAACTATAAATATTGAGATAAAGTTGATAATTATATTGATTCTACATAATGTGTGACAATTTAGTGGATTATATAATGTAGATCCTTAGGTAAACTATTCAAATTTCATGTATATAGTAAAAAAATTTATAAACTATTAGAGTTTATAAGGATATTAATTAATGAGAGAGTTATTTTTAATATGGCGTATTGAGTACTGATTTGAATCCATATTGTACCATTATAATCAACCATAAATTTTTATATCAAGGAGAAAACGTTTATGGATTAGTATTTTCCATACTCAATAGAATCGAAGAATAATAATTAAATTACATTTCTTATGAAGAAATATTTGGTTGTTCCTTATGAATAATTAGAGAGACTTGTAGACATAGAGAGAAATTTCTTTCTACCACATAATATGTTTTTGTACGAAAATAATGATTTTTTTATTTGAGTTTCAAATACATGGATCTTGTCTTGATTTTTAGTAACCAAAATTGAAATTAAACAAATAATGATGTATAAGTTTCAAATATTTTAATTGATTAATTATCATTTAATGTATATTATTGTAAATATGTCCAAGGGACACTAAAATAACAAATTCATAAAGTGGATTACATAACTATGTTAGTCCAATAGGTGAAATAATTGATGTGGTTAGATACCTTATAAATTTCCCAAAATTTTATTCTAAATCAATATATAATAATAATATAATAAGTACAGAGTTTAAATTATATTAAATGATAAAAAATTAGATCAGAGGATTATAAACCATTGGAAGCCCTATTTGTTAGATATAATCATCTCTCAACTCTATTACTAAATTTATAAACTAAAATTTGGGAGAAGTGAGTGCCAATGTCAGGTAAAATCAACAAGGAATATGACTACAGTAGCTATAGAATAAAGAATGTTGGGTTACCCAAAAAAATCAATAAAGGTAAAGGAGACATTATTAAAAACGTCCAAATTTGATCCCTTATTATGATTAAGCTCGATAACAAGTACACCACCAATCCTCAAGGGGAAAACCCATATTGGGGAATCAATTATTTTAGAAGGATAAAATTTATGATTCATTGGATAATGAATAACCAAATAACCCTATTATGTAATCAAGAATCCAATATATGAAAAACAATAGCTTTAAATGGAGAAATTCTCTTAATAACAATTATAAAAACTATTGGGTATCCTATTAGTAAACTAACAAATGAATCAAAAGTTAAGGAAATTATATTATGGAGAATAACAAAGAAACAATTAATTGGGAAAACAATGAATAATGTCAATGATAAAATAAATATAGAAAAAATAATCATAAAATAAAAAAACCCGGAAAGATTAAGAAGTTACATATGTATTTGATGGAAAATACACAAAATAGAAATAAAAAATAATAAAAACTGTTGAATATAAACCAAACAGACAACATCTCTCATTCTCATAGAGGATTACATAAGAGAATTTTTTAATCATATATATTAAATTATTTTTGATCTTGAATAATCTCCAAATTGATATGTCACTTTTGAGGTATTTTCTCACATATTTATATATTTAAAATATTTTAACTATTTTTATTAATTAATAAAAACCTATAAGACTTGACAGTAATATTATTAAATGTATAATTTTTAGTAATGGATAAATATAAAATCACCCTAATGTAATAAGGACAAAGTATTGATTCAATTTCCTCCATAATTAGTTTATGGTATGGGATTATCTACAGCATATCTAAAGATGGTGTATGGGGATCAATTACTCATCCATGTATATTTCTTCCCATATATAATAATAGTTCATCTTTTATAGGTGATATCAATATTAGATTCCCCAATGCATTAACATGGGGAAAAATTATTCCTCCCATGTTTATAGGTACTAGCACTAAGCTCCCCAATGTAAAATATGATATTCTTAATGCATTCAATATATTTCCTTGTATTCTTATTAAATTAAACAAATATAGTACATGGGATTGTAGAAAATTGGAACTCGTGGAGAACAAGTGAAGAAATGTAAAACATAATGATAATTGTGATGGATATATATATTTTTGGGTGATTGAAGATTTTGGGTGTGAATAATAATAATATTCATACAAGTATCTTTGATCATGTATTGATATAGTATAAAATATTGACATAAATAATTGATGTTCAACCCCATGAATGGATAATTTATGATAGTTTCCTATACTGAGATATTGAAATTTTATATGTAGAAATAGTTGGCTGCCAATAAGACTATAAACAAGTGGTAAAGGATCCTTATTAGAATAAAATAGAACCAAGATAAAATTAAGCAAGGGGTGGAATTTATGAGTTACTATATTAGTACTATTGTGAGTACATTATAAATTACTACAGTGGGGGAATTATTCACCTCATTTGGTCTTAGGGGATATAGAATAGGGCCATTGGGAAATATTAAATTTATTCTACCAATGTCCTTTGGGACATAGGGCCTCAGGACCACCACAGAGGAACATGTAATGAAAAAAGAGACCAGTCTATTAGTACAAAACATCAATTAAGAAAGGCTTCTTAGATTCAAGAAACATCATTGTGAAGACATATTAAAATATTGATAAATGCATTAGAACCTAACGTCATTCCCACTAACCGCATGGGTCAAAGGGGTTTTATTCCATTCAATTTCAATGGGATGAACAATGTATAGTTATTATTATAGGTGGAGATGGATTCTATGAATATTTATGACCAAATAGACAATGTGATGTATATTGGAGGTATCATTTCCTGAAGATATGTAGTCATTGTTGGTTGGGAAAATCGAAAGTGTGATGGGTTCACTGGAACCCATCATTTAGTCCTCTACCTAGAAACATGATTATGATTTTTATCTATGAAGGTATTTAAGGTTGGGTATTTCAATGTATCAACTATTGGTAATTTTAGAATCTAACTGAGATGACTGGGATAATGATTTGAAACCTGGCTATTCAGATTGGGGCTTTGGGTCATATGGCCTTTGTGTCATCAAAATTTTTAATGGGCCTCTAAGCCATTTATCCTTTGGTTTATGTAAATGTAACCTCTAAAATATTTTAAAAATATGTAAATCATTCCTTACATAAAATAGTGATTATCTCCATACATGTAAAAAATATATGGAAATATTTTTCCATGTAGTGTGTGGTCTTGCATGTTTCTAGAAGAAATAGAAACAAAGGGGTATCACCTGGTGCTTGTTTAATGGGATTGAATTCTATAAACTGGAATTTTACCAAATAATTTTATTCAAGGAATTGATTTTATATATGAAAAACTAAATTATGATATTTTTAGAGAAATATTATTTAAATGGGTTTGGTTTAGGTTCTAGTTTGACCACAACTAGTGGGAGACCCATAGATAGTAAATAATCCTTATATGTCAATGACCAATGTAGTTGTAGAGACACAAAGCCTGACGTACATGGACATTACACTACTTTTGTGGAATACTTAGTACATAACAAAAACACACACACAAGGACCGTAACAGTTTAGTGTCTTTGGAAACTCAGAATATTATCTTCTAATCGTGGTGAAAGATATTCAACATCTCCCATAAAGATCTTATTTTTAAAAAACCTAAATCCTTTCTTTATGTCCTGGGAAAAGAAAACATAAAAGGGTGAGCTCAAATGCTCAGTAAGGGTAAACAAAATAAATATCAATGATGACATATTCATAAGAACATATCTTTTGGAAATCTTAACCTGCAAAAGAGATCATAATTTCATAACATGGGATAAATCATAGTAGTGAAATTTAAGCACAATAATCATAACATAAAACATGAAACTTTGTGTCATACACACATAATCACAGAGAATCATTTCTTGTTAGTCAAGACTCATTGCCAAGACTATCTTAGTGGAAAAAGTCCCTTTCTGAACCGAGTTCATTCCTCGCTTCAGTCCTGTTTCACTGAACCGGTATAACCTACCGTTCCAGCCATGTCTATCTAATGAGATATAAAATCTTTACCCAATGCATTGGAGGGAGATATAGGTCCCACCCATCTCATAATGATACCATTCTTATGTGTGCCACAAAATTCAGAAACCATACATCGTAGCATAACCCATGTAATAAAAATGGGAATCTTAAACATTGTGACATCATAAAACAATTCATATAAGATAAAAGAATTCATAAAAATATTTCCATCACAACATAATCAAATACATGTAATAATAGGGATAGAAACAGAACCCTATATTATCTTATATGGAAAATAATTTTGATAAAACACTTGAACTCCATTCTTGAGGAAAGTATCCTTTCTACTTCAAAAACACTTTTCCTTTCATAACATGTCATACAATTATAAACTAAGATAAGTTGATTAAAAATAAACATGAAAACTTGTAATGGAAGCTTCTTGGGAATAATGTTTTAAAAATCCATTCATGCCGTATAAGTAAAAAAAACATTCTTCACAAACTTTTGTCGGAAAAGTAAAAAAGTACCTCGTATGAAAAACAACAAAAGATTCCTTTCATATATTTTAATAAAAAATCACTGAAGGGTAAAATTAGATTTAAACAATTTTAGGTGTATGGAAATAAAATTACATATTGAGAAAACATGGATGTAGATGATAAAATACAACCCAGTAAATAAGAAAATATAAACAATCTCGGATAAAAATGAGATTGTGATATTTTCCCTTACCATATGTCCGATATGCTTAGTACGTATCGGAACCTCCTGTATAATGATTTAAATAATGTCATTAACTTATTACAGAATCATATTCATTGTTATGATATCATATATGGTTCACTTATGACTTTATATTACCATTTCTTTTGTAAATTTCATGTTAAAGAAGCATTTTGGGTAAAATCGTTTCATTCATCGTAGGTGTTTGGACTTGTTGTTCTTGACATTATTGTTACTTATATAATGATTTACTTACTTACAGAATATAAAACATGATTTATATATCATATATATTCAGTATATATATATATAATAGATAGATAAATGAAATGGAACACACCGTTCATGGAGACGGTAGTCCGGACGTACGCATGAACGGTGTTTTCCTTTCCTTATTGTCTTGAATGGAAGTAAGTAGATGACATACATATATATATATATACATAAATCCAGTAGATTTAACATGTCATATATTTCATTATTATTCATTATATATACATTATAATCATTCATTAATGGTTAATGTGGAGAATGAATCTCATCGCGTCGTGGAGACGGTAGTCCGTACGTACGCACGAGCGATGATATCATTCTCATGATCATGAACATGTGTTGAAGTGTATGTATAATATTTCAGTATCAATATAACTTTATAATAATCATATATAGTTACTCATTACACCATTATACCCATCCAATTAAGGTGGTGGTGGAAAATAGATTACACCACGGCATGAAGACGGTACTCCGTACGTACGCACGGGCGGTGATTTCCTTTTTTCCGTAGGATGGATAGAAGGTTAATTAGAGTTGTTTCATATTTATAATAACATATCATTATATAATAAATACTGATGTTATTACTTTATCATGAAACAACTAAATAATAAGAAGTTGAAGAAGAAAGAAATTGAAAAAGATCGGTAATGGATATTACCTCTTTTTGACGCGCCTTTTCTTAACCTCCACTTGTAGAACTAAGGATGGTCTTTGAAGAAGATCAGGACATCTAGGATGATACTAGGGAAGGCTAGAAGAGATTTTGGAAGGTTTTGGATGAGCTTGAAGGATCAAAGTGGTGTGAGGAAGAGGGGAGGAGTTTCCCTTTTATAAGGGAGGAGAGGGGCACCATAGGAAAATCTCAAAATATTATTTTATATTATGGTCAAATTCGGTTTATAATGGTTCCAAAGGGTATTATTTAGAAGATAAAGTGGGTATGGGTCGAAATACTCTCATCCAATAGGATTTAGACATGTTTAGGTTTTTATTTTAACCTTATCAATTAGATTTAACTCTAAGTTAAATAATTTATCTTTTACCGTGTCTTTTTTTTTCTTACACTATATGGTTAATAAACTTATCATAACAAGCCAAACGAACCCCAATTTGTTTATTATTAATATATATATCCTTATCTAAGTCATTTGACCGAACCTTATATTTTTAGGAATTAAATAACAATTAATAATATAATATTTGTTTTAAAAACTAATTTATGTCAATTTTGACACTATTTGGTACATGATTTTTATGAAATTCATAACAGAATTATAAGTTCTAACCAAGTTACTTATATCAACAATAACATGTCATATTAACCTAGAAAATTAATGTCAGTGATAAAAAGTCTCAAATTACATTTATTTGGACATTTATAACATCAATGATGTTAATATTTTCATAAAAATGTCATTACTGCATCATCGTTGTGTCATATATAAATTAAATTATTTAATGTCTAAAAATTACAAATAAAATATCATTATATATGAAATCATTTTATTATTCTAATGAATATTTATAGTCGAATTTATCTTATGTATAACCCTATATTAAAAATTATTTACTTATTAAACATTGATTTTAACTATTTTAACCCTTCTTTAAATAAATTAATAATAAATGTCCTAATCTAATCCAAGTGGGCTTAAATGGACATATGTTATTCCTAAGGTTGTTTTTGGTCCAATTACACTTATCCAATAGAATTAGTACATGTGTTAGGGTAATAATAATATCATTTTTACCCTTAATTACCCAATTTACTTTTAACCGTGGTAAAAAAGAAGTCAAAAGTTACTATTCACCAAAAATTATTTTCATCTCATTGAACCACATTTTAGTCCTTGATATTAACAGTGTCTCTCGGATTTTCGAAATTCCACTCACAGAAGCGGTAGAATTATGTTTTATGAAAAATTCAGTTTTTTAACTACCACTTAGTGGTTTCACTATTCATTAAAAAATGAACGTTTCCAGAAAAATACAAAAAATTAGGCCTAAGCTATATTTGATATTATGAATTCAAAAATGAAGTTTATTTTACCAAATTAAAAACATATCAGTGACATTAATTAATTTAAAAATTAATTCCCATCGTCAAAACAAATAGCGTGTTTTTGAGAGATAATAACTATCAAAAGATTGACACTTGTTTATGTCTGGTTTAGATGTGAAATTACATACAATAAAGAAAATTGTATTAAATTTTAAAAATATATTATAAATATATATTAAAACCACTCAAATTAATAATTTATCACTATTAATTATTTCTATTAAAAAAAGTTGTTTTTAATTAAAATTTAGTAATTTTCACTATTCATCAGAATATGAAAGTTATCCGAAAAGTACCAAGATTTCACCCTAAGCTAATTTTAATATTCCGAATCCAAAAATGAAGTCCATTTTGAAAAATAAAATTTACAAAATTTCAAAAAGTGGTTATTACTATTCATAATGGCTAGTTTTAATAATATTTTAATAGCATATCGTTGTTTAGTGAAACTCGGTATTGCGTACTACACACGCTATCGAGGAAGGTCGTGATTGCGTGTAATGCAAGGAAAGTCAAGGATGCATGTTGTGCAAGCTCCTTTTGGTGTAGCGTACAACACAAGACATGAAATTAAAAAGAATATTTTTCATAAAATTTTGGGGTGTTACATTCTACCCCCCTTAAAATGAATTTTGCCCTCGAAATTCGTCGGGGTTATAAATGGTTTACTATTCGAAAGTTTCTTTAATAGAAAACCACATCGTAGAAAGTAATACGAAATGCAATCTTTAAAAACAAAAGTATGAAACGTAACAGTTACCCAAATAAACTAATCACTGGGTTTCCACATAGGTGAAAATATGGATATGGTAGAGAAATCTAACCATCATGTTCTGATGGAGAGTGGAAGAGAACATGGCTATGGAAAAGCCAGCAATCACAAATCCATAAATTTGTGATGATCTAAGGTACTATTTGATTCATCGGATATAAGAGCACTAGGACAACATTATTGGTTTTCAAAATCATTTCCCTAAATTTGATGAGTTTGAATTAGAATAAATGCTTACTTTATTTTGGTAAAATGTCACTGTTGTTCGTACTTTGAACAATTTCCACTTCATCTCTTAAAGAAATGAAGTTGAATTTGTTATTCATGAAGTGTTAACAGATCGTGTGATAGAATGATGGGTCATTCCATCTTTTTCAAACAAAAGGTTAGCAAAAGTTATCAAATATACATAAGTCCATCTATGGTGAGGTTAATCGTATATGATTCCAAGAATGAACCTATACTTCATATATCATACCGCATAATAAAATAAAACTAGTTTCTACTAAACAGGGAATTCTTGTAGGCCAGTGGTAGGCGATAAAGGCCAGTTGCACTTCAATTGTGGGTTAGATTCCCACAGCCTAGTCCGACGCAATGTGATGTCTCCCGTCTTGCAGGTTTTCCTTTTTATAAAACTATATAACTATAATATACCATCAATAATATCAAAAAAAGTTCTATCCTAACTTATGTCCAACATAATCCATTCCAATCTTTGGGCTTATCTAAAATACTTCGGTCCAAGCTCATAGTATAAAGAAAATGATTACTTGAAATGTCATCAACCAACCATCATTTATCCCCCATTATCTTTTTGGTCACATTCCAATCATGTGAATACCGTAATCATGTATTCTCTTGAAAAATGAATACCCATTAAACCATAGTGAAAACATGAAATCTGTCAAAAGTTAACTCTTTCCACATACCAAAATCCAAAAATTCTATCTACTAAAACCAGGATATAACCTTCTCCTTATATCAGTCATGAGGTCATGAATACTATCAAACATTTAATTTTCTCCTTATCCCTTCATTATGTGCATATCATCTACTTTCCAAAAATACTGGTACCATTCATCACATACTTTCAAATCTTAAGGAATGACAACAGTGTAACAATCCTTAGATGTCTCTTTATTCCATAGTACCATGAGATTACTTATACAACATTACACTTGATAACATATAATCATTCCACTACATTCTTAAACCATTGACTGAGATACAACAATTATTTCATCTCACATATCATTTGTAGTCTCATCATCATCAACAAC
This sequence comes from Viscum album, assembly GCA_963277665.1. Lineage (NCBI taxonomy): Eukaryota > Viridiplantae > Streptophyta > Magnoliopsida > Santalales > Viscaceae > Viscum > Viscum album. The sequence goes on along the minus strand of OY728126.1, from coordinate 2,004,523,423 downwards.
ATAAATACTACCCATATGACCATACTGATTCTCTTCATGAGACTTTCCCTTAGGGCATTGGTTTGCATAATGCCCGTACATTCCACATTTAAAACATTTAACCATTGTTGATGTCGTAGCAATACCATTATCCTCATCCCTGGTGTTAACTGAACCTTTTCCTTTGCACCTACTGGCTTTGTGTCCTTCTTTTCCACACCCAAAGAATCTTCCAGTTCCTTTGAAATATTCTCCTTGATGCCTCTTCCCACATGATTAACATAGGGGAAATTGAACTTTATTTCCTCTATGATCATCATGAAACTCCATCTTTCTCTTATTAGCCAAGTCAGGAAACTTACCAAATTTTACTTTATTGATCATATTATGAGATTGCTGATTCGGCATAATAATGATGTTTGGACTTCCAAATCCTATTTCATTTGGTTGCTCATGGATAATATCATTCCATTGTCCATCATATCCTCCATTATCGTGAATCATCTTGTTTCCAGCCATTTTCTAAAACCCAAAAAGAATAGTGTGAGAGGCAAAAATCCTAATAAAGGGGGAGTAACTTCAATATCTAACATCTTTGGTTTAATCTAATATCATTACCATTGTTCTAGGACTATATACTATATGTATACTTATTTTTAGGGACATCCCTAAACATACCCTAGAAATATCTCTAGGGATCTCACTAATGTTTTCGCATCATAGTTTCCAAAGGTTGACTAAACCTTTCCTCTGATACCAACTGTAGAGACCCGAAGCCTGACGTACATGGACAATACATTACTTTTGCATAATACTTAGTACATAACAAAAACACACACACAAGGACCATAATAGTTTAGTGTCTTTGGAAACTCGGAATATAATCTTCTAATCATGGTGAAAGATCTTCAACATCTCCCAAAAAGATCTTCTTTTTTTTAAACCTAAATCCTTTCTTTATGTCCTGGGAAAAGAAAACATAAATGGGTGAGCTCAAATTCTCAGTAAGGGTAAGGAAAATTAATATTTATCACGTCATATTCATAAGAACATATCTTTTGGAAATCTTAACCTGTAAAAGAGATCATAATTTCATAACATGGGATAAATAATAGTAGTGAAATGTAATCCCAATAATCATAACATAAAACATGAAACTTTTTGGAATACACACATAATCATAGATAATCATTTCTTTTTAGTCAGGACTCATTGCCAAGACTATCTTAGTGGACAAAGTCCCTTTCTAAACCGAGTTCATTCCTCATTTCAGTCCTATTTCACTGAACCTGTATAACCTACCGTTCCAGCCATGTTTATCTCATGAGATATAAAATCTTTTCCTAATGCATTGGAGGGAGATATAGGTCCCGCCCATCTCAAAATGATACCATTCTTATGTGTGCCACTAAATTCAGAAACCATACATCGTAGCATAACCCATGTAATAAAAATGGGAATCATAAACATCGTAACATCATAAAAATATTCATATAAGGTAATGGAATTCATAAAAATATTTCCATCACAACATAATCAAATCCATGTAATAATAGGGATAAAAACATAACCCAAATATTATCTTAGATGGAAAATAATTTTGATAAAAACACTTAAACTCCATTCTTGAGGAAAATATCCTTTCTACTTCAAAAACACTTTTCCATTCTTACCATTTCATACAATTCTAAACTAAGAGAAGTTGATTAAAAATAAACATGAAAACTTGTAAAGGATGATTCTTGGAAATAATGTTTTAAAAATCCATTAATGACGTATAAGTTAAAAAAACATTCTTCACATACTTTTGTCGGAAAAGTAAAAAAGTACCTCGTACGAAAAACGACAAAAGGTTCCTTCCATATATTTTACTAAAAACTCACCGAAGGGTAAAATTGGATTTAAACAATTTTAGGGGTATGGAAATAAAATTATATATTGAGAAAACATGGATGTGGATGATAAAATACACCCCAGTTAATACCAAAGTATAAACAATCTCGGACAAAAATGAGATTGTGATATTGTCCCTTACCTTATGTCTGATATGCTTTGTACGTATCCGAAACTCCTGTATAATGATTTAAATAATTTAATTAACTTATTACAGAATCATATTCATTGTTATGATATCATATACGGTTCACTTATGACTTTACATTACCCATTCTTTTGTAAATTCCATGTTAAAGAAGCGTTTTGGGTAAAATCTTTTCATTTATCGTAGGTGTTTGGACTTGTTGTTCTTGAAGTTATTATTACTTATATAATGATTTACTTACTTCCATAATATAAAAAATGATTTATATATCATATATATTCAGTATATATATATATAATAGATAGATAAATGAAATGGAACACACCGTTCATGGAGACGGTAGTCCGTACGTACGCATGAACGCTATTTTCCTTTCCTTATTGTCATGAATGGAAGTAAGTATATGACATACATATATATATATACATAAATAAAGTAGATTTAACATGTCATATATTTCATTATTATTCATTATATATACTTTATAATCATTCATGAATGGTTAATGTGGAGAATGAATCTCATCTGGTCGTGGAGACGGTAGTCCGTACGTACGCACGAGCGATGATATCATTCTCATGATCGTGAACTTGTGTTGAAGTGTATGTATACTATTTCAGTATCAATATCACTTTATAATAATCATAGATAGTTACTCATTACACCATTATACCCATCCCATTAAGGTGGTGGCGGAAAATAGATTACACCGCGGCGTGAAGACGGTATTCCGTACGTACGCACACGCAATGATTTCCTTTTTTCTATAGGATGGATAGAAGGTTAATTAGAGTTGTTTCATATTTATAATAACATATCAGTATATAATAAATATTGATGTTATTACTTTATCATGAAACAACTAAAGAAGAATAAGTTGAAGAAGAAAGAAATTGAAAAAGATCGGTAATGGATATTACCTCTTTTTGACGCGCCGTTTCTTAACCTCCACTTAAAAAACTATGGATGGACATTGAAGAAGACCAGAATCTATAGGATGATACTGGCGAAGTGGATAAGAGATTTTGGCAGGGTTTGTCCGAGCTTGATGGCTCAATGTGGTGTGAGGAAGAGGGGGAGGGGGTGCCCTTTTATAAGGGAGGAGAGGGGCACCTTAGGAAAATCTCAAAATATTATTTTATATTAAGGTCAAATTCATTTTATAATGGTTCCAAAAGGTCTTATATCAAATATAAAGTGGGTATGGGTCTAAATACTCTCATACAATAGGATTTATACAAGTTTAGGTTATTATTTTAACCTTATCAAATAGATTTAACTCTAAGTTAAATAATTTAACTTTTACCGTGTCTTTTTGTTTTCTTACACTATATGGTTAATAAACATACCATAACAAGCCAAACGAACCCCAAGTTGTTTATTATTAATATATATATCCTTATCTAAGTCATTTGGCCTAAAATTAGATTTTTAAAAATTAAATAACAATTAATAATATAATATTTGTTTTAAAAACTAATTTATGTCAATTTTGAAACCATTTGGTACATGATTTTTATGAAATTCATAACAGAATGATAAGTTCGAAAAAAGTTACTTATAGCAAAAATAAAATGTCATATTAACCTAGAAAATTAATTTAAGTCATAAAAAGTCTCAAATTACCTTTATTTGGGCATTTATAACATCAATTATGTTAATATTTTCTTAAAAAGGTAATTACTGCATCATCGTTGTGTCATAAATAAATTAAATTATTTAATGTCTAAAAATTGAAAATAAAATATAATTATGTAAGAAGTCTTTTTAGGTTTCTAATTAATATTTATAGTCGAATTTATCTTATGTATAAACCTATATTAAAAATGATTTACTTATTAAACATTGATTTTAACAATTTTAACCCTTCTTTAAATAAATTAATAATAAATGTCCTAATCTATTCCTAGTGTGCATAAATGGCCATATTTTATTCCTAAGGTTTTTTTGGTCGAATTACACTTATCCAATAGAATTAGGACATGTGTTAGGGTAATAATAATATCATTTTTACCCTTAATTACCCTATTTACTTTTAACCGTGGTAATAAAAAGTCAAAAGTTTTATTCACCAAAAATTATTTTCATCTCATTGAACCACATTTTAGTCCTTGATATTAACTGTGTCTCTCGGATTTTTGAAATTCCACTCTCAGAAACGGTAAAATAAAGTGTTATGAAAAATTCAGTTTTTTAACTACCACTTAGTGGTTTCACTATTAATCAAAAAATGAACATTTCCAGAAAAAAACAAAAAATTAGGCCTAAGCTATATTTGATATTATGAATTCAAAAATGACTTCTATTTTACCAAATTCAAAACATATCAGTTACATTAATTAATTTAAAAAATAATCCCCGTTGTCAAAACAAATAGCGTCTTTTTGAGAGATAATAACTATCAAAAGATTGACACTTGTTTATGTCTGGTTTAAATGTGAAATTACAGCCAATGACCAAAATTGTATTAAATTGTAAAAATATATTCAAAATATACTTTAAAAACAGTCAAATTAATAATTTATCACTATTAATTATTTCTATTAAAAAAAGATGTTTTTAATTAAAATTTAGTATTTTCACTATTCATCAGAATATGAAAGTTGTCCGAAAAGTACCAAAATTTCACCCTAAGCTAATTTTAATATTCTGAATCCAAAAATGATGTCCATTTTGAAAAATAAAATTTACAAAATTTCAAAAAGTGGTTATTACTATTCATAAGGGCTAGTTTTAATAATATTTTAATAGCATATCGTTGTTTAGTAAAACTCGGTATTGCGTACTACACACGCTATCGAGGAAGGTCGTGATTGCGTGTAATGAAAGGCAAGTCAAGGATGCATGTTGTGCAAGCTCCTTTTGGTGTAGCATACAACACAAGACATGAAATTAAAAAGAATATTCTTCATAAAATCGTGGGGTGTTACAGTAGTATTGCTATGATGTTTAGGGTTGCATATCAGGGATGTGAATCATTATGATTGGGATTTTTTAACTAGAAATATAATTTAGTGTTAGTAAAAATGGGAGCCAATAGATTCTATTACAGAGAAATATGATTGGAAATTTAAATTTTTTAATCCTATTGTGTTCGAAGTCATTTTTTGTCTCCGAAGAGTTAAAATATGGTTTTGAATATAATATGGTTCTTGAAATATATTAGGAAGTAAATTTCAATGTTTTATAAATATAAATAAATTAAGTGGGTTGATTCACTAGCAATCAAGAACGTAGTATGATTCCATTGTGTATCAGGTGGAGAAACCATTAGAGGTATATAACTAGTATAGAAACCATGTGGTTGGTGCAGGGCCACTGGGTGAATAGTGGTTGCACAATTCCATTTTATTGGGGGTTAATCAGGAATTTGGTAGGTTTAAATTAAAAACCATTTTTTTCTTCCTCTAACATTATAAAGATATGAGAGAACATATTCTCTAGCTCACTTATACTTATTCATTTTCTTCTAGTTTTTGATGGTAGACAATACTGTTTTTTAAATTTAATGTGGTATGACCCAATTATATCCCTCTAATTTTATTTATACACAAAATTTTCTTTTTATGCTTGATAGTTTCAACTAGGTAATTATGTTGGATTCTGCTCGATCATGTTTGAATCAATACATTGTTAAGAAAAAATTTCATATAAGTGATAAAGGATGTTTGATATAGATGATTGTTGTTTGTTTCTTAACATTTCAATTATTGAAATTTATATTGTTAATAATTTCATTGGTTTTAATGGTATTGATGTTAAATTGATTAATGAATCAAAATTATAAATTAGTATTTAATTTTCAATGGGTATGGTGTTATGTTCAATCCATTGGGGTTTTTCGTATTGGAATCTATAATCATTAATTTATTCAATGATATTTTCCTATTTTTTTGAATTATTAATGGAATTAATTACTAATTTTCTTAGGAAATTATAAAACACGCATTGAAGGAGATAAATAATTTTGGGTATAAATATTTATTGAATATGCATGGATAAGTAATTAAATGATGTTTTTTAAGGACCCACATTTTCTAAACTACAATTATAAGTAGAAATTTTATTTTTTTGCGTTTTGATGCTTGTAAGTGGAAAATTTGTAATATTATTCAAAGGATATGTCAATTACATTTCTATAAAATGGGAATCATGTCATAATATTAATGGTATATCCAAGAATTATTGATTTCTAGATTTAAGGTATGAATTATTTTCTTATATTCAATCTATACAACATCTTTGGGATGATATAGATTAATCATGAAGATATAATTCACATCATTTATTATAAGAATGAATTATTATGGAATAAGATAATGAGTCATGGTTAATGGTTTATGAATAGAGATTAATGAATGATTTGTTTATGTATTAAGCTTTTAAATATATTATATAGTGGTATGTTATAAATATTATGGGAATTGGGGAATGCATATGGATTTTTTATAGCAGTTTTTTTCATAAATTTGGAATCACTTGTTAAATAGAATCAATATGTTTGAAAAGTAGTAAAAATTGATAATTTTTAAGGTAAATGTATCCTATAATTTCTTGATATGAAAAAGTTTATTTGAGGATAAATTACATTACATTTTGTGGACATATGTTTAAAGTTATTGTTAGTCTTCTTAGTTTATATAATCATTAAATATGAGATAATTATGGGTTATTACATTTTTTATAGAGTGAATAATGAAAGGTATGAGATAACAATTGATGATAAATATATTAAGGTTATTTTTAGAATTTTTCTAACATCACTAGAATTTTATAACTATTATATTTATATTTTTTTTGAAAAAGGAAAACTTGCATTATGGGTCACAATGCGTCATGTCCAGAAAGGCAATAAGAATTGAACCTGTAACTGATGGTGGATAAGTGTGCATTGCTTACCAATAGAATACATGATGTATTGATTAGTATGATGTTATTCCTTTTTGTTAAACTATTTGATCGATGAAAAATATGTTTATTTTGGAATCACATATTTTATCATATTGATAACCATGGGATTAAAAAAATTGATTTGGGGATTATTTAATAAATTTTATTTAATAATATGTTCACTATTTTGGGAAAATTATGATTAAGGTAAAAAAATACTATGGGGTATTATTTCAAAAATAAAGGATGAATTATTTTTTTGAAACATATATGATTTATGATGATTTATCTTATTTATGTAAATGATTAGTATATCATGAAGATTATGCGATTATAAAAATTGCATTTTAGAATTAGGCATTAAGTGTAAATGAAGTTATTCAAATATAAATATTTAATTTATCTTGTATGACTATGTGATAAAATCCTTATTATTTCTTGGATTTTATTTTAGTCTATAATATTTTTATTTAATTTTATGGACATATATTTGTTGAATGATCTATGCTATGCTTTGGGTAGTGTAGTTCCATTTTGAAGACTAAAGTAGTTTATCATCTTAATAATATTTATTATTTTTAGAGAATTCAATTATACTACACTAAAATATTTTGTTTTGGTTAATAGATAATAATATGAGGAATAGACAGTTACACTTTTTTTGGATTTTTTGATATGTAGAAGTAGATTTTAATGGTTTTAGTATGAAGAATTCATCATTAATAACCATCATTTATTGAAAATATAAGGATGAAATTATAATTATCAAGAAATTATAGTTTCTTATGTTCTTATCCAAGGTAGTAAAAAAATTCCTCAAATCCAAATAATATATATTTGAAGCAAAGAAATTATTAGTTTTTTTGTTACCAAGAAATAAATGTCCATTTATCCTTTCATTCTATAATGATTGTAAAATTTCTTAAGAAAACATTTTATTTGACTCTATATCAATCATTGAGGAATGTATATTATCTTATATGTCCATGATTTCTTACATGTAAATATATTATGTGTTATATCATTTGACATTGGTTCTTCCTTCCACATTTTTCGTGTGAAAGTTGTATTAATCCTTTATACAATATGGATTCTAACAAATTTATTTTAGAAATTCCTTCCCGTTTGTTTTTTTATCCTGAGTATGAATTATAAAGATTAAAATTATTCTAGGATGCATAATGTAATATCCTAGTATCACTAAAATAAAATACTATGTTTGATAGAATACATGATACAACATATTGATAACAAACTAACTATACAATCACAGTGATTAAAAGTAATGGTTATAATCTCCCCATTAAATTGGACGGTATTAAAAATATTAACAACATTGTGAAATATATAATGGTCATACTCATTACTAATGTTTAAATTTATACATTTTAAAAAATCAATCTTATTTTTAGTAAATTAATTTTATTCATCAAAAATACATTTTCTATATTATTAGTGAATTTTATAATTAGTTTTTTTTGAATTTTTGTAATTATTAATTCAAAAAAATTACATAATTATATAAATTATAATATCATGTTTTAATTTTGATTTATTTTTTGTATTTTGTTGAAATTATTTGTGTTTCTATGAATAATGAAAAATGTTTGTTTTTTTAAATGTCCATAATATTCAATAATTTAAAAAGTTTAAATGTCCCATTAGGAATTAAATTTTATTTCTAGTAACATAACATAATTAATTTATATTTTATTCACAAAAATTATTTTTCACCAACATTATATTGTTTTTTAGAATATGATCATTTTGGGTTTAAAAACCGAATTTTTATGTAAGCTCTTTTATAGTTCATAATTTTTCTCCTTAATTAATTAATATAAAACTTAATTAGGAATGTTATAAACTAAATGAATAGTTTATATGCCATTATATATTAATTTATTTTCATAAAATGATTATTTGTAGTCATAGTGTTTATATAAAATTACCTTTTTCATGGAAAATACACTTCTTGACAACATGACTTTTCATAGCAACTATGCAATTGGTTTTTAAATTTTCTAGTTTTTTTAATTTTAATTAGGTAAAATGGATTAAATATTTGGAATCATAAGGTATAAATTATGTATTTGGGTAATTTTTTTGTTTTTATGAATAAAAATTTACAATGGTAAAAAAAATGATATACTATTTTATAGGTAAAATAATGAAACTGGTTAATGATAAAATGAAAAACCGTAATATACCTCCCAAATTCAACATTAAATTTGTTTTTCATGTATTTAATGACCAAAAGAAATATTTTAAATTATTGATTTTCTGTAAAATTCATTTTAATTAATTATTTAAAAATGTGGTGGGTTTTGAATATAAAATAATCATTATTTAATCCATTAAACCATCACTCCTCATGTGAGAATTCAAATCCTCGCCACCCCATTTTTCCTCAAAATAATTTAATCTCTAAAAATATATTCCAAAAAAACCCTAACAACTCTCCCCACTTCAGTGTGCCTTTTTTAACATGAAAATACCAATTCCATGGTTTTAAGGGATCCTTCAATGTGGTTACATTCATGAAGAATTTTTATCACAACACCTATCTTAATTTTATTTATTCCTCTACATTATCTCTGCATACATCATCCATCAAAAAATAATAATTTTAGTACCATATATATTCTTTAAATTTATTTTTTTAATGGAATATCTTATGTCCATTAATTTTATTAAGACCTATTATTAAAAGAAACAAAACAATTGTCTAATATATGGTGGTTAATCATCTCTAAGGATAATGATTTTTTGTTTTATATTCCCACATTTATTCCTTGTCATATATGTATTATTATAGTTAAATTATAAATTTATTTTTATTTTTTAACCTATTTTATGTTCTATATCCAATATATAAAAATTGTATTAAATAAAATGAAACGTGTTCACGATGTTAGAAGAACTTTCCAAATTAAACTATACATTTTCATTAACATTTTATCAAATGATTTATCCCCATGTAGAATTAAAAATGATATTTGTAAAAATTTAAAATTATAGAAGTTAATTAACACCATTTAATTTCACTTATAGATTTTTAATTCCTCTTTAAATGATAATGCTTAATTGTACACAAGTAAACCGTCCATGAAACCATGAAACGAACACACCTAAAATAATGGAAATAATGGTATATAATTATGAAATGGGTGTTAACATGTAATAAATGTATCATATAAGGTTTTATAAATATGATTATATTTATTTTACAAATGAAAAAAAAATTATACCTTTATACATGAGGTTAAACTATGAATAAACATAACGGAATTGTGAGGTAAGGGTTTCGCATCTCGCATTTTCTTCTTAGAAATATATGACTTATTCAACACTTATTTATTTTTTGTAGTGTATATAATGAATTTTGATATATAATATCATGAATATAATTGTCTTTATGGAATTAATTTTTCATTTGATAATTATTAATTTTACCTAGAATACAATTCGACTGATTACAATGTGGTAAGATAATTCATTACCCTTTTTACATTCTTTGGGTTAAACTTATACTTCATTAATGGTGTCTTTATATGATTATTTATGAAATAAATTTTGAATATATTATGTTTTATGTCCATTTTATATGTGTTTTTACAGAGTATATACAAATTTTAATCATTTTATTAATTATCACTTTAGTGATAGGATATTTATAAGGGATTTTCTTTTAAGATTTTCTTTTTCTAAATTCTATTAAAAATAATTTTTTCCATATGACCATGTTCTATAAAAAAATATCCAATTTTTTTTACTTTTATTTTATGATTTCTTAATTTAATTATCAATAATGTACTTATTTTTTCAAAACTAATTTAAATGATTATTTTTTTCTTACAAATGATGTGATTTGTGTCTTTTCCAACAAAAATTATCGAAGGAATATTTTTTGTTAACATATATAAGATGAGCATATTTTCCCACACTCATAATGATTTAATTATTTTATGATTACCTTATAATTTACCATTTTAATATTCAAATCATATTGTTTTTTTATGATGTGTAGAGTATTTCTATTTTAAAATTTATTTTCATATGAAAAAGGTGTATTTTGATATCTAAAAGTGATTTGTTTATGACTTGAAAAGAGTTTTTGAAATATTTTACTATAAAAAGGTTCAAGAATTTAAATTATTTATTCATAATACAGTACATGATAATTATATGATAGGGTGGCCCAAATATCACTATGTGATCCTCTTACAACAAATATGATAGAGTGGCCCAAATAAGCTTAAGTGAGCCCAATAAAACAGAAATAATGGGATGATATATATATTATAGTGTGTCCATTACATCATATATAATGGGGTGACCTAGATAGTTTGGGTGATCCCATTATATATTTGGGTGTGGCCAGATTTCACTCTAATGCATTGGGTAATGATTATTTTGAAAGTCAGTTGTATGGTTATTATAATTAATTGGGTTTTAATGGATTTTTATGAATGTGATGATCTATGTTTCCAAAAATGGATTTCCTTTTCCTGGTATAGATTTCAATGATTTATGAGTGTTATCTTTTTAATAGAGTAACAAATTTCTTCTTTTTATGTCTATTATTGAAAATTTTCTGGTCATCCCATATTTTTAAAAAAAATTAAACAAGGATTGAAGTAAGAAAATTATTACACTAAGATGAAAAATTTGAATATTTATCATGAAAATAATTATTGTTTCATTTCAAATACATTTGGTTAATTTAAAAAATGGATATTATATAACAACATTCACTTATTATGTATGGGTTTAGTTTCCAAGTGTTTTTCTGAATTCTCAAAATCATTAAACCGAAATTATTATTAAGAATGTGAAAATGTAAATTTTAGTTTTATGAGATTATAATATTTAATTTTTAGGTTTGGGACCTTAATTTGTTTTTTCATGGGGTTTATTATTTACATTGGATAGCTTCTATTGCGGAACCATTGTATTATTTGATGTTCTAAATGATTTATTTTCTTCTTTATTTCTATTTTGAGAAATTTTATTAATGGTATGATATTTTTGGGGTATATTATCCACAAATTTTCACACTTTTGAAGTAAATGGAATGGAGGGATATAATATTTAGGTGGTGTAATACTCTATATTGATTAGGTGGAATGGTAATTATTCAATGACGTTATATAAAGCATACATACCAACTACACAATACACAATGATCAAAAATTATGATGTATGATTCCTTATAATATTTTGGACTATATTTTTTTGGTTTTTAGTGTTAAAATATATAAAAGCACATGGATATGATATTTCAAACATTATAGGGATTAAAAATCATAAAAAACAAATTTTACTTTATCAGCTAATTCAAATTGAAATTCATTTATGTCTATCACCCAATTTTGTTGAGTCAATGAGTTATTTTCAAAAATACTACAGGAAAAATTATTTAATATTTTTTTAATGAATGATATGAATGATTTATAATAATGGGGTTTTATATACGATTCATTATATATATTCACATTACATATTCATTTTGTGATTTAATGGTCCACATTAAGATATATAAATATAACTGGAAAAATATGTTGGGGGCCTAAAATATTTCATAGGGATTTGATTCATTTAATAATAACCAAAATACATTTAAATTTTAGGTTTATAATACATATCCCTAGGAAGAAACAATGGGGAATGATTACTTTATGGTTTTATTCACTATTTTTTGTATTATATAAGACATAATTAGAGAGGGAACTCCATTTGATATGGAGATCATCAAATGGTTTCATGATCATGGATATGGGTTACATAACACTACATGAGTTATTTTATTGACACAATTATGGCCTCAACACTCATAAAGCTAAAATTATAATGCATTTTGTAATAATTATGCCAATCGTTATGGAATATTGAACAATATTTCATGATACCTATTGGGTAGCTGAAATATGGAATGTCTTATACTACTAATTATTATTTTTAACAATATAATTTTAACTCATTTTATTGGAGGTTCAAGATTAATTTGTGTATAAATATGTGAATATATTTTAATAAAATGTATTAGAGATTTATTTCCAAAAACATTATTCCATAAAATTTTGTAAAATATGAAAGTAAAAAAGTTATCAGAATACTGTGATAATAAATTGAACAATGAATTTTAAAACTATATTATGGTAAATTTTAAATAAAAACACCTTGAAACACTATAAATAGAAATCTATTTAGGTTTCACATGAACAATGTTGATGTATAGTGAGAAATAAAAAATAGCTGCGTGGATTTTCAATCTATTAATATTGGTTATTATTATTCTAATTGAAATAATTCATGAATATTATATGTGGTCTTGGGTTAAAGTTCACTTTGTTGAAGTCTAAAAAGATCAATATGGTTCATGAAACTAAATTCCTCAATTTCTAGTTTACAAGGATAAATTTTAATAGTTTCTCATATAAATATTTTAGAGTAAGAAAAAAACCATTCATGTTTTCATTATAATCATAAATCGTTTAATAGGTTTTCATTTTATTAGATTAGAGATGATAAATATGCAGTGATAAATCATATAAGGGGTTTGTTTTTTTTAATTAAAAAAATTTATATTCCAAAATCACTCAAGAAATATCTTAACCAAAATGATACAACTATACATGAAGAAGATATTTAATTGATATGGGATAATGTGAAAGAAAATACCATATATTTTTCTTTATAAATAAATGGTTTCCCCTAATTTATTTTGTCCTTTATATTTATCATTTCGTTATAAATGTTTAAATATTTATGTACATAATATCTGGTAATTATTCATGATTAAGTGGGGGTTTTAAAAAAATCAAGCTAATTTTAATACATATCGTACTATAATAATAAAATATATGAAGATATTTTGTTATTATTAATATATTACATTAATTATCATTACTTATTTTTTTATATTCAAAACATTTTATATTTATATATTTATATTCTAATAACCATAACAAATATATTTATAATTAACATTAGTATCAACACCGTTATGAATATTATTATTTCAATCTAACATTAAATTAATATATTAATGGTTATTGATAATAAATTTAAATATTATTGTATTTATAAAATTTTAAAAGTTGCATCTATAAATTATTCAATATTATATCAATATATATATATATATATATGAGAATATTAACAAAAATCCTTTCAATGTTAATTATTTTTAATTAATTATAATTTATTTCAGAATTGTCTTTATAGTAATATTTGGGATTTTTAAATTTTGTAGATTAATTATTTTTATTAATAAATTTATATATTTTTTATTTTCTGATTTTAGCTCCCATTATATATATACTATCCCACCATAAGATCTTGTTTGACATTACATATGCAATAAATGTTCCAACAAAGATAGACAATGACATGAATTGTTCTTGGTATGTAGACCTTTTAAAGTAAATATTGATGTTGACCATACTTCCACATTCATTTAATGGGATATCATTTAAATAAAGGAATAGAAATTATATTTAATTTTTTTTAAATAATGATATCAATATTTCGGTTCTTATTGTCAATCAATGGGTATTCAAAAGAAAAATGAAGAATGTAACTATCTTACTCTTGTTTTCATTGAAGGTCTGTGATATCCAAACATATTGTGGGAAATACAAGTGTAAAATTGAGGATGTCCAAGTCCAATGTGACTATCAATGAACCTCCCATAATGGGGAGAGTAATCATGATGTGTAAACATGGGATATTAAATGAAATATTGACGAATATAAGTTGTGTTCTATTTTAGATAATTAAAGGTCCGGGCTGGTTATTTCCATACCAAAAAATTTCAATGTTTTAATATATCATTATATATGAAACAAAAGGTGATTATTATTTCTTTAGTTCTGGATCAATCAGGAATTCAGGAGCCTTATACTATTCAAGGGAATATTTTGGAGTATTGGTACTCGTCTCATGATCGTATGTAGCCCATACATTAACAATATTATATTAATTGGATGTGATGTAAAAATTAGGGGGTTTGGGTATGATATTAATGAAGAAGGGTTGAATTTACATGATGGGGATACATGTATGGGAACTCTGATAACTGAATTGAGGTTAAAATTCTTTGGTCAGTACAATTTTTGTTAATCTAAATTTGGAATTATCACATAAAAGAGTGATCATCATAAAAAATTGGAAGAGAAAAATATAATAAATTCTAAATAATAGAAGCAAAAATAGAAAATGGATATTTATTCCCTACCGATATTTGAGAGGGGTTATCTTACTAATTAGGTAGATCAAACTAAAATAATAAATTATGTTTTGAGGAATGTTTATTTGGTTATTGATTTTTTGATTTATCCCAATGTGAGGATCCATCAGGTGAGGTAAGATGAGCATAATAAGGAATAAAATAAGAAGGATAAGGTAATTTTAATGCAAAATATATCTGTAGTTACCCAAATAATTGATCAACTTGTAAATCTTGAGAGTTGGAGGGACATACCTTTTACTACAGCTAACCATATTGTGAAAAGTTTTATTTTATTGAGACAAAAAAAATGAAGACCATTTAATGTAAAATCATATTAGGGAGTAGGGTTTCGACACTAGTTTAAAAAAATCTTTTTTACCTCATGAAATGATAAATTTGGTCATCTGATTATTGGAAAAGAAAGTGAATACCTTGTTTAACCTATTGAGGATATGATGGAAAATCAGGATTCAATATCTCAAGGTGAATATTTGAGTTTCATAGATGATCTTTAAAGTGAAGTGGGTACTAGAGACTCAAATCTCAATCACAAATCTCAAAATTCTATGTGAATGGAAACCACTTCAAATCAATTGGATGTATCTGATCTTCTTATAATTTTAAAAAATAAATTTAAAAATAACGATATTAGGGAGGAGGCTTTCCATTCAATGATGGAATCTACCTATTTAGAACAGTTCTTGTAATTAAATCGATACGAGGATAATGTCATCATGTTCAAAAATTTTAGGTATCTCAACATAACATTAGACTTTAATTTTATTCTTTGTTTTTATTATATATTGGTTATTAATGTAGTGTTTTTGTATGATTCAATGGATTTTCAATTCCCTTATCTGTGGGCCATCAACTTTTGGAATGAAGATTGGATTGCAATGTTTGACTCTTTTCCTCTCATTAATATTTATTTATTATTACTAAATAAGATTTACCCCATCACATTTCAATACACACAAAAATCATAGTATATAAAAATAAAGAAAAAGTTATGAATTTATTTGTGTTTTTTAAGTGTTGGAAAAAAATATTTTAATCAGTAAAAAAATTGAATTACAGATAAAAATGTAATATTATAAATGATTATTTGATTGATGATAGAAGTTTCCCATTAATATATATTTTTCAGTGATGATAGAGGAAACATTTATCTGTGCTTGAAAGATACTTGATAGAATATTTATTTAATTATTTTACATAAAATAGTTATATGTTTTATTATAATTTAGTATTTTATATTTTAGTTTTAAAATGAATGTATGAATTAAACTATTACTTTTTTATGAAATTTTCATATATATAATAATTTTTTATTTTAGTAATATATATAAAAAGTAATTAATATTATTTAATTTAAATTACTTTTATTTTATATAAAAAATTAGAATAAAATTAATATTATATGCATTGTATATAGTTTTATATACCCATGTATGTGTTGGGTTCACCTACATTACACACATACCCAATTCATTGGTTTTTTCATATGTTCGCATTCACAAACAAACATATTTACAATAGATTAAAGATGGAAATCTATGTAAATTTATATGTGAAAATTTGAAACATCAAATATTTATATAAATATTTAAAATGAACATATTTTAGAATTTTAATAAGCTTAATAATTTATAAAAGTTTTAATTTATTAATGTTAAAATTAGTAATTAGTAATTATTTTTATCTTATTTTAATTTATATTTTAATTCATTTTGTATGCATATATGTAATTATTTTGATTGGACATTTGGAAAATATATTCACTAAATAAGGGAATAGGGATTTTAAAGGACAATAATGTAGTGAGAGTGGCTTAGAGTTATCCTAATATAGAGGCTCTGGGTTCCTCTCAACATGATGTCACATGTCCATCTGGTTCTCTTATCGGACAAGTTCATGTCAAAGTCATCCTTAAGGATAAGGTTCTGGTGTCTCTCAAACTGGTGTTAACATTACAAGTGGTATTCATAGTCATCACCGGAATTCATAGAAGACTCTATTTGATGTCCTTGAAACATGAATTTGGCCTCAGGATTTGTAGGTGAATGATTCTAATGAAGGTTCACTTAAATTTCACCTTCATTAATGTCTTTTATGTCCTAGGATGACATCAACAAAGAAAAGGAAGAAAAGGGGAATCTTTTTTGTGTTTTGACCGCTTTCAAACATATTTTATTTGTTGTGTTCAAATTGGAATCAGATAAATATATATATATATATATTCAATTTTAATGAAGAACTAGCTACCCAAGTTAAAGTGGATTTGCAGTTATTGTAAGGGTAGTTATTGGAAATTTTCCAAATGTAAAGGAAAATCTAAATTGGTTTCTTCATTTAAAAATAATTAGAAAAAATTCTCCATCCCTTATCATATAAGAGGATTTCTATAAATTAATTTACCTAATATCCATTCAAATGTTTCACCAGTTTATGGTTTTGGAAAAAATCATGAGACTGCTGGATCAGTGATGGTTTCCCAATCTAATATTAATGCTACTACTAAAACATCATGTCTGGAAAAATTTATATTGCCTCTAGATGTTCTTGATCCAAATGTATTTTCAAAGAATTTAAATTATGATTACAAATTTATTATAGGGAATGAAAATTCAAATGGTATGGGTATTAAGGGATATTTTGCAGAGAACCCTCTTTTTATGGATATGGGGAAATCATTCTACAATAGGGAGGTTTCTAGCTTAGTGTGCAAGACTAGGGAAGATCCGGATTCTATTAATGATTTTTCTTTTAGGGTTTATCTTAAGGTAGTTAAAAATGATAGATTCTATTAACTTTGGAAAATTACTTAAACTCTTATCGTCAAGGATGAGTATGATGGTTTATATTCATAACCCTTTTGTGTTTCTTTCAACTTATATAAGCGAGGAAGTTTAAAATTGAATACTTGGTACCTTGGAGGCTGATAAAATCATATTTGTCTCTATTTATAGACCCCTAGATGATATAGGTGGATCAAGAAAGAATTTCAAGACTTGGAGGATGGGATGAAATCCTTAGGGTCATGTTGAATGATTACCACATCATAGTATTTGTACTCAATCTCAGGTTGGATAATTATCACCATTTGGGAAAAAAATTTCATTTCTATTGATACCATCATTTTATAAATATTTTTTTAATAAATGAGGTAGGGACTTTGACCATATCCTCTCCTTTTGAAAAAAAATCTATATATCAGTGATTTTAAATCTATTTTGGTAAAATTATAAATATTTTTTCTTTAAATTTTTAAATTTTTAGTCCCTAATATATTTTGAAAATCATTTATACATTTCTATTTTTCAATTAGTTGAAACAAAATATAGTTTTAGTTCATATGTAATTTATATATATATATTCTCTTTTAATAATAATAAATTTTAATTATTTTAAATATTGTTGATTGTAAATTAAACATTAATTAGTATTAAATAAAAAATAATCCCCTATTAATATTGAAATATAGTTATAAATATTTTGAAAAATAAATTTACATTTTCATAATATTAACGTTTTTCAATTATATAATAATTAAAAGTTTTCAATATGAATATAAATATTTAAATAAAATTATAAACTATTAATATTTTATATAAAATAAATATTACATGCATGTACATAATTAGAAAATTATAACATATATTTTATTTTTAAATTTAAATTTTAGTATTTTAATTTTTATTTGAATATTTCTTTAAGTAATAATATATAGTAAAAAATATTTACACATTTAATAAATAATAATATTTCTTAAATAATGTCTATCACATTGAAATATAATTATTAACTATTAATTTTTTATATAATTAATATTATATACATATTTTTATTATTCGTTAACTATTTTTATTATTTTTTTGTTAAATATAACCTTTAATAATATTTATATTTATTTATAAATTTATATAATTAATAATATAAACTAAAAAATATTTACACATTTATATTTTTATCTATATTCATGAAATAAAAGTAGTCCCTTTTAAATTTAATCAATAAGTATTAATGTTTTTAAATAATTAATGTAATATATATGTTTTTATTATTCCCGTATTTTTTTTGTTGAGATTTTATAGCTCTAATTTTAGCAGTCATAAATCTATCAATATCGAAACAAAAATTATTATGGATAACGTTATATGTGTATGATGAGAGTAATGTTCATTAAATTAACTCCAAATTCCTAATGCTTTGAATGATTATTTGTCATTAAAAATAGCAATGATAAATATTAGTCTTTATGTGTGCTAATAGAATAAAAAATATAATATTAAACTACGAAATATTATAATTTAATTTATGAAAAAAGGATCATTTTTTGAAGACTTTATTATGGTTTCTTAATCCCACTACCATGTTTCCAAAATAACCCAAATTAGACCACCCATCAGCCTTGTCATTTAAACTCTCATAGAATTCACACTCTTCCACCCCCATGTCATTTTGCGGATGATTCATCTTTTGAAATTGAATGTATGAAAATAGATTTTTATGTTTTAATGATATGTCCTCTGATCATAAATATTTTTTTTATTTTTCTTTTTGTATAGATCAATAGTTAACCTTAACGTTCATCCTTGGTGATCCTTTCTATGCTCTCCCTACTCTATATTCGTATATGTATGTTCATATATAAATAGATTCCCATATCAGTTTATATATTTATTCACACACATAATCATGTTTGTATTAGTTTAGTATGTATATATATATATATATAATTTCTATATAGTTGCCAATTTTTATTAAATAATGGATGGAAATATTTAAATTTTTTTTTAAAGAGATATAGTTTATTAGGGGTAACAACTTATACCATGATAATATATTATATCAATTGAGATGAATTTAATTTTTATGTAGTTAAATAGAATAAAATTAAAAGGAAGAGGAAATTGGATCCCTTTTCACTATAAAAGTTAATTTATTTGGAATTATTGGTGACTTTGGTAATGCTGATTGAATGATATAGGTGTTACTACATTATGAAAAGAAGACTGGTTTTATTAGAAAATAAAATCTAAGGTGGGATTTATATATATTACAAGGTGAATTAATTATATAAAAAAAATGTAAATTCCTTATAACACAATCTTGATGAGATTACCATAACAAAAATTAAGGAAAAATGAAAAATCTATATGGTACTTAAGATTTAGCATTGTTAAAAAATATTTATAAAAAATTAAAATTATCGGGAATCTGAATATATTACACAGAACTTCTTTCCTATAAATACCTATATGTGATTGTATTCCTAAAATATAATATATTTTATGGAAAACATAATAAAAATTGAAAGAGACAATGATTTCCTTATAAGGTTCATATAGATCACAAAAAAAATTTAGGAATTAAAAAAACATCCATGTAAATTTATAATATTTCTAGGAAAATGTCTTATATATAAATATTTTAAATTTATGAGTCTTTATTATTTTTGGATAACATATATTTTTTGGTTGAAAAAATTATTAATTCCTAACTCTAGCTACGTGAATGTTATAAAAAGTGATAAATGAAGTTCCCTAGACTTGCACACCTAGATCTGGTAAAATTACATATTATTTACAAAGTAGTTTCATTATTAACCTATGTGACCCAAAATAAAAAATATATTTTTAAATTATCAATAACCAACATGGAGTAACTTATATACCCAAGACCAATTAGGTTTTGAGTTTTGGATACATATGAAAAAAAGAATTATGTTATAAAACCCACGTCTTTCCATCTAAATGTTTATTTTTTCCACTATACAAGGAATTTATTATTTTACACAAGGTCTTAAACATCTCCCAAAAAATAATCCAGAAAAATTATATTTCTCGATTGATCGAACATAATTTCATTCATCCTTAATTTGGTTAATGGAATCATAAGAAATACTAGATAAATTTATCTATAATAATAATCATATGAATTTTAAATTGAATAACACAAGTGGAGATATAGTGATCATGTGGATACAATATCATAATCAATTTGATTGATATAATAGAATATAATCATACCCAATAAAACCTGGATAATAATTCTATAACCGTTTAATATGAATAACATGTCCATAATCTTGAGCTATGAAACATATCCTAAGAACAAGAAATATTAATTAATATGAGATTAAAAATATCATGATAAGGCTACCTAGCATGACATTAATCACATTGTAGAATTGGGATAACAACTCACGTACCTTCATTGGCTTGGGATAACCACTATTGTACCCTATATGCTTGGGATAACCACTCATGCACTACTTTGAGCTTATTATATATAAAACATTAACAAATTCATTAGAGGGATGTAATGGTAAAACCAATAATATAATGATAAACTACTCATATTCATACCTTATGAAAATGAAGACATTCATCATTCCATCAAAG
Source organism: Viscum album (assembly GCA_963277665.1). Lineage (NCBI taxonomy): Eukaryota > Viridiplantae > Streptophyta > Magnoliopsida > Santalales > Viscaceae > Viscum > Viscum album. Next base: position 2,004,501,873 of record OY728126.1, on the reverse strand, counting down.
CATAATTAAACCATAGAAAAGAGACGGGTTTCTTGAATATTTCCTTAAAACATCACCCTAATCCATTTGGATAAAGAAGAAGGATGGATTTATTAGTTTGAATTACTAGGAAAGAATAATGATCAATAAGGGTTGATGAAATTTTTGAAAAATCCATGGAAATAAAATTTGGTGGATAACATTTTTATATGGTGTCTCCTAAGTTAAAAACATTAACTTAATTATTAGATAATAGTGATTCAATCATCCAAAATATTCATATAAAAATGGAATTTATAATTTGATCATGAAAATTACTATATAATTGGGAGATCATTGAGAAAAATATAGGAAAATTGGTAGAAGAACATTAATAGTAATCTTTTCAAAACATTTGTAACCTTTTTTGTCAAAATGAAGTTATTAGTCACTTTAACAAATCATTTCATGAGATGTCAGGGAATCTTGAAAAATAATTTATAACAATATAATCATGAAAATAAATTATTATAAATTTAGAAATGTTGGATAGGGATATAAAAATATATATAATTAAAATGATATATATTTTCATTTATTTTGACAAAAAAATATACTTATATTTTTTTATAATCATGAAACATTCATTGAATACAAAGAATTGATACTAATTTTAGAAAAAAATTAATAATATTAAATTAAATTAAATATATAATATTTTATATGATGGTTGGAAAATATTTGGAAATGGAAAAATTTTTAAAAATTGATTCTTTTTACAATTTTGTAATCAATAACAAAAATGGAATTCATGGAAAAATTTAAATAGATTCCATTTAATTTTATAAAAATATTGTAGGAGATTATAGAAACTAAATTTTATAAATAATTTATTTATAATAATTAAAAATTGGAAATAAATAATTAATATGGATATAGAAGACAACTATTCTCATCAAAAAAGGGGAAAAGAAATATTTTCTAATAAATATTATTTGGGTTTATTATTGTTCCAAAGAGTATGAAAAATGAAATAATAATTTCAAATCCTAGAAGTAAATAGAGTATAAAATATTTATATATTATAGGAGATTAACAACCTCCAATATCATCCTATGTAATTTGAAAAAAAATAATCTTGATAAAAATTTTATTTGTAAAATAATTACTTACTTGTTTGTTAACTTTTTAATAAAGACTATGAAATAGAGAGCATTGAATGAAGCATTATTTATCATGAATAAAAATATAATTATGAAATAATATTGTAAAATTGATTTTGGTGCACCATATAAAAGGAAACATTGTTATTGATATAAAACATGAATCAATAAATAGAAACTGAGAGAAAACCCCTTACAAAGATCGTAACACTTGTTGTAGGAATCAATTAATGAAGTGATTATGTGAAATAAATTTAAATACACGAATGGAAAGAGGAAATTTAGAATAGAAGAGTCATATTTCATATAATAGAGAATCCTTTAATGACATAGTAAATGAATAATTAATAAAATATAATAACCAAAAATTGAGTTTACAATATCCATAAATTATAATTTTTCTTAGCCATACATGCTCTATCCTCATATTAAATATATTTAGATTTATTATACATCTACAAAATAACAATATATAAAATAACGTACTTTATATTATTCACTCATAATTTATTATTATCCATTTATTAATAATTTTTTGTTAAAATCAATATTTTTTTGTTAACTATTATTTTATTGACTCGTGTTTTGATTTGACGGTTCAAAAAATTGAACCTTTTTCATGGATCCATCAAATCCAGAATTTTATAGAATGTGTAATATATTTTTTTCATTTTTCTCGAGACATATGGTCATTTCATGGATCTTATTACGTAGATTTATATCGAATGAAAAAAAAATCACATTTTCATAAATTTGGATTATACAAAAATAAAAAAATTTATTAATGAATAAAAAATATATAAAAATGAAGGTATAATTAAAAAAATAATCATTATTACACAACATCACATGTAATTAAAATTACATGGCCATTCATGGCATCGACGTTATAACAATGTTCATGTAGGTGGTAAAATCAACAAAAATAATAACACATTATAAAGGATGAATGAGTAAGATGCTATTTTTAAAAATTGATTATTTAAATACTATTAAATAAAAATAATGTAATAAATAACATATATATTAATTAAATAAATTTTTACTAACATATACATATGTATGTAATGATAAAGGAAATAATTTGTCTATGGAGGAGGTAGTTGGCACGTACAGATATATGACATTTTCAAATTTTTAATGGCAGTGAAGGAAATAATGTTGATAATAATTTATATATACTAAATCTTAAATATTTGAAGGTTTGATATTTATTCATTAATCTCATCCTTATAACCTTTATTTTTAAAGATGTGGATAAATGAAGTTTGTTGTTTATGGAGGTAGTAGTCTGTGTGCATTCATGGGTGAAATTTTCATTTTTCATTAAATTAAAACATGTATGAATTTATTATTACATAAAAATAATATATTTTTTTATACTAATAATAATGATTACATTTTATAGATTGTCAAATAATATTTCGAGGATGTGGAAGATGAAAAAATGTAAAATAACTTGGTTTAGTTGACAATATATGTACTGGGTATCCTCATTTAGATCTGTCCCTAATACAACTGGGATGGTCTTTTGGTGAGATAATATCCCCAAGGTCATAATAAAGGGTGTTTTTTATGATTTTTTAGAAATATTTCAATAAAATGTGCTCCAATTTTATGGATGTGTTAGGGGAGGAGGTGGACTTTTATACGTGATGGGAGTGTCACACTTTTAAATACTCTAAAAATTATATAAATATAAATTCATTTGTATATTAAAGAGTAAAATTGGAAAATTTTAGAATATAGTATAATTTATATTATATATAAACTCATAAAATCAAATTTATATAAGTTTTATATAAAAACTCCAACCTCAGTTGCCTTGTGTCTATGGTTATTTTATTACTATGTAATAAATAAAATAGATCACATAACCATGGACAAATCATATTAGTATTCATGATGAAATAGATAAAGTCATGGTTCCCTTATTACAATGTTAATTAAATCTAGAACATCAAAATGATAATAAACTACTTCCTTGAAACTTATTCAATGATTTCATCATCATAACCTGGGGAAGGAGAAAAAATAAAATGCTAAGATCCAACTCTCTTTAAGGATTACATGAATCAATAATAATTGAAAAAAAAATTTATTAAGACATAATTGATATGGAAATGTAAATAACTGAAAAATAATTTCCATCAATAAAATGACAATTTAAATGAATCCCTAGATTTTTTATAGTGAAACTATCATGGAATGTATAACAGAATAATAAATCAATAAAATGCTTAATTTTTGGATTTCATGTAATTGGTACATGAACCACTACCATCAAGATATCATGTTTTTTGTTTATGGGTATATTCTCATCTGATTCTTCCTAGAATCAAATATGAAGTTTTTGTCACCAAAATTACTTCTTAGGAGACCAGTTGATGCATTGAGGGGCTTTCTATAACGATTCCCCACCTTCCAATGCAAGTGCAAATTATTCTTCGTACACATATTTAATTCATGAACAAAATGAATTATCAAAATATCGGTACTGAGTAGAAAATACAAAATTTTCAATATTTCCCGAATTAAAAAAATATTCATAGAAAAATATGTATATAAAAACGGGTGTATGGATAAGAAAATATCCATATCTATGATACAAGTAATAGGTATATTTAATTAAAAAATCCATGAATTGTGATCACAAATAAAAGGGAAGTATACATATATAAAAAATAAAGAATAAGCGATGAATAATGCATAATCAAATATAATATGATAAAGGTGTCTATAAAAATGGATTTAAATCATACCTAGATATCCATAATGAATAATAAGAATATCACATGATAAATTATGTCCATATTAATGGAAAACATGTAACAATTGTGCTTAATAAAATTTATAATTCACCTACTTTAATGTGGTCTAACGGAAAATATAAAACAGTCTTTAAAGTGGAAATAATATTATTTTTTTCATAAAACAAGAAATATAGTGAGATTTTTTTCCTGACAAATAGTGTGAATTTATAAAAATATTTGTGTCTTAAAACATATTATTTAGTGTAGTTGAAAATTGGTATGACATTTGGATTTTTTCTTTAATCAGATTTGTTTATTAAGAGAAATTTAAAGGAAACCTTATAAAACATGAATTTCTCCATAAAATAAAGAATAAATGAGAAAGGTACATTTTTTTCGAATATACACAATGATTTAAGGAGTAGATAATAATATTTTAAAATTACATTGTGGTAAAGAGAGGTAAAGAGTATATTGAAGGAAAAAATGTATGTTCGAAGAGAATCTCTCACCTTATGTGTGAAAGTATTATGAACTTGAACATAATGTTCGCGATAATGGAATTAAGTTCATTAATAATTTAAAACAGAAAATATTCAACATGTATTTAATTTTTTATAATGTTTTTAACTTCATTTATGATCTTTTTCATTAGTTATAAGATTCACTTTCATTAACATGGATAATTCATTTCTTTGTGTTCATGATTGGTTCAGTTGTATACATGTTTAAAAGATATTGTAAAATGGGAATATTTATCAAGAATTAAAATCATATTATATTAATGAAATTTGAAAAGTCTAAATTTTCTTAAATATCATTTTATTCCTTATATGAGGATTATTAATTAGATAAAATGTTAATGATAACCGTTTAGATTATTTCGGTGATTTTCAATCATTAAAAACTAGATTTATTTTATTAATTAATATTAAGTGTATATAATATTTACAAAACACTAAATTTGTTTTTATATAAATATTAAAGTCTATTTAAAATAATATAATGGATTTATGACCAACCATGAAGGTGTTATTTGAAAAGTAACAATCATAATACATGAAGGTGGTGAATCAACACCTCTCAAACAATGTTTTCATTTAAAAAAGGATAAAAGAGAATTTATGGTGGATATATCATTAATATAAAAATTCTACTATATATATATATGATACTGGAGTTATAATGTTACTTTAGATAATGGAGGTTGATAAAGTATAAGAAATGATAAGAAATTGAAAAAGGGAGAAAGAAGGTTATACCTCCTGATTGTCGTCTCCATGAGAACCTCCTTAAGGGAATTAGAAATGGTATTTTGGTGAGACGAGGAAGACCAAAACATGGGAAAGTGGATTGGGAGATGAATTGGATAGAATATTATAAATATACAAGTCTAATATGGTTTTACAAGTAGAGATGGTGAGAGATGTTATTTATTGTGGAGGAGGGGAGTGTATTTTGATTATTTTATTCATTTGTTTATTATTTCTGCATAAGAATATCAACAGTGTTGATTATTTTGACAAAATACAGTAATAAGGGAATTTGAGTTCTATATAGTGGCCACTAATATCATCCACAAACAAACCATGAATAATATTTTCATGTATTAGAAAATAAATTTAAATACATTAAATTACAAAATTTCACTATTAACAAAATTCAAATTTTCTAGAAAATCCCAAAATATTTCCCCTACCATTTAATGACTAATATAATTAAAAAATGGACTCTAGTTTTTTAAAATAATTTTTTATATAGGATAAATTTAGTATTTAATTAAAATTATCATTAATTCTAAATATAAGGATTTTAAAATTATAATCGATTTTACATTACTTTGAAAAAGAAATTAAGGCCTCATAAAATTATTTTATAACTATAGGAAAACAAAATATTAAATTAGAAATCTATTTTTTAAAACAATATTTTCTTTAAAAAAATTATTTTTATTATAAAATTATAAATAAACATTTAGGCTTTACAAAAAATCCAACACTTAATTTATCATTTTTAAAACATTTATTCATTTTTTATATGATATAAATATATCATATTTTCATTTTTTAGATAACTAAATTTTTTCTATAATTTTATATGTGAGGTTATTATTCTAATATACAAATTAAGTTTCCAAACGATTATATTATTATTTCAACATTCAAGTTAATATTTAATAGTATATCAAGGTTCTTTTGAGTAATATAAAATATCAAATAAAATGCATTTATTTAAGAAGATATATACAATAAAATTATAGGGTGTTATATTCTTCCTTCTATTGGAAATTTATTCCTTGAATATTTTCATGTATATTGTCTTGTAAACTGATTTGGATTGTTCTCCTTTATAAGATCCTTAGGTTCTCACATATCTTCATCCATTTTATGGTTTCTACAATGATGCCTTACCAGTTGATACATCATATTTCTTAATAATTTCTCTCTTGTGTCATGAATATCATTTAGATATTCATAGTAATTCAAAGATGGTTAATGTTCCATTTCGTCATAGGTGAGTATATGTGTTTGGTTTTGCATGTACTTCATTAGAAATGATTGAGGAACATGTCAGAAACATTAGAGTTACATAGAAGAATAGTTAATTCCTAAGCTACTACTCTAATTATTTCCATAATTTCAAACTATCCAATATACCAGGGGATCGGTTTCCCATTCATTCAAAACCTTATGATAGCCTTCCATAGTTATACATTCAGAAAGACATGATCCCCTATTTGAAATTCCATATGCTTTATCTGGCTATCATAATAAACCTTTTTCCAAATTTGATTTTATTTATTTTTAGGCTGAGTATTATTTACCTTTATCATTGTCTCATTAATACCTTTAGGGCATATAATTTTCCTTTCACCAGATTTATTACAACAAGTTGGAGTATGACATATCTTTCCCTATAATTGTCAATATAGTTACATTTGAATACTAGAATGGAATTTTTTGGTAATGAAATATTACCAAATTAAATTTTCATCCCACGTACCTTTAAAGTCACGTGATCTAAATATAATATTATATTATAATGTTTCAATAGTCCTTTTAGAATGATCTTCAATTTGAGGGTTATAAGCAGTACTCAAATGAAGCTCAGTATACAATTCTTTCTGATGACTCTTCATGAATTTTAATATAAAACATAGATATCGACAAGATGAAATCGATATAGGCGATCCTAAATTCTTATAACTTTATTAATATAGATTATTTCTATGCACTCAATAGGTGAATCATCAATTATACTAAGAAAATGGTCTTATTTTTTAAGTAGATCAGCAATAACCAATATATTATCATTCTTTATTGGGGATATTTGGTAATATAGAGATGATTTCTATAGTAATATCATCACACATCCACATAGGACTATCTAGAGGATCAATTCCTTATATAATATCTTATATCTTAGCCTTCAATTTCTAAAAATCAAATCATCTTGATACATAGTTATCAATTTCACCATCCTTAAAAATTAGTATATCCATCATTACTAAATCCATGAATATATGATATTTCTATATCATCATTTAGGTCAAATTTTCATGATATTTCTTTCATAACTCATCTTCAACCTTATTTTATTTTTCAAGATAGTAGTTTATTGGGAAATCATAATCTTCGAGTAACTTGAGCCATCATCTTTACCTCATGTTGGGTTCTTTCTATGTAAAATGTTATTCAAACATTTATGATCCATATATATCATACATAATTTTCCATTAATATAGTGTCTCAATATATTAACAAAAAATATTATGGATGCTAACTTCAGATCATGAGTTGGATAATTTTGTTCATGAATCATTTTCTATATTGATGCATATTCTATAACTTTATTAATTTTCATATGGACACAACCGAATCATTTCATTGATTAATCACTATGTATTACAAAACCATCATATCCTGATGGTAAATTAAAATTTTTATCATTGAATAATATTATCTTCAATTCATAAAAAAATCACATTTTTTGTTTGTACAAACCAAACCCCTTTACGTGTGAACTTAGTTAATGAGTTCACCAATCTGGAAAAATTCATAACGAAACAGCGATTGTAACCTACTAAACAAATAAAACTATATATCATAGTAATGTTTTATAGTGTTGTCCAATCATGGATTTCATTTTTCTTTATATGATCAACCAGTATATAATCCTTAGATAAAACATAAATAAGAAAATTTTCTCATAAAGCCATAATTCAAAAGTTCTAAATTTACCATAAAACTATTTCTTTTATAGATTTTCAAGAATAAATCACAATTGATTATCATAGTCATCATAGCATTTATATTAAAACCTAACATCATCAATTAATTCTACAATTTTTTTGAGATATTACTTGAATAGTTTGTTCATTAGATCCATTAAAATAGTTGGTGAAATAATTAATCCAAATGGAATTACTGTAAAATCATAATTTAAATTCCTTATCTAAATATATTTCTTCAAAATATTTTCCTTCTTTGCTTGTAATTTATAGTCCCTATAATGAATGTAAATTATCAAAAAATATTGATCCATCTGATGTTGATCAAATAAGTCATCATCGTTAGGTAGAGGACACTTATTATTTAAGGTGATAGCATTGATTTCTCTATAGTCAATTTACAACCCCAATGATTCATATGTCTTCATAACACAGAGAACATGAGATACCAATGGATAAACACCAGGTAGAATAAATCAATTATTAATCAACTCCTCTAGTAGTATATTTAGCTCCACTAATTACACAGTGGATACTCTGTAAGGAGTCATAGATATTTTGTACACATCATGTATTAACTCACTAGTAAAATCAGCATCATGCTCAAGAGGTGTCAATGTAATTCATTAGGAAATAAATTTATTAATTCCAATAAATTTGATACACACTCAATTTGATGATAACATTCCACATCCTTAGATGATATTTTCTCTTTATCCCTAACAATTACAACAAGTAGAGGTAATAGGTGTGGATCTATAAAAAAAACATATGATGATGATTCTCATATACAGATATAGGATTCTACATCTTATACACATATTTTAATTAACTTTTTCTTATAACAAATATTCCCATCATATTTTGAATCCTAGTCCATAATAATCATAATATCAAATTCAATCAAAAGTATGATGATATGTTCTGTAACAAAATCATGTTTGTGTATTACAAAGGGGACTAACGAACACATTTTTATTGAAATGAGACTTCCCTCAAGTGTTTTGAATGAAAAAACCTTTATTAAATAAAAAGGAAAATATCACCTTTTCTTAGGAAATTGGGTAGATATAAAAGAGTGCTATGATACAGAATGAAATAAAATATTCACTAAATTTTAATATAGGCTTAATGTACATTTTACCTTATAATTGGGTACTTCTAATTGAGCTATGGTGATCACATAAGTAGGGACATCTCCCTTTGTAATCTTATATGATATATTCCCTTGACGTTTGGGACATTGATTTGAATAATTCATCATTTCATTATAGTTTGATAATTTAACATCAATGGTTTTTTTCATCCCCTTTCATTAATTATGTTGATGGACCTTTTCCCCACACTAACAACAACCCCATGCCTTTCAAACATTTACAAGGAATATTTATTCCAAAATTTTCAAATAATGGGAATTGCTTTATTCCCTAACGTCTTCTCATTTAATTCATCTTTATAGGGCTATCATAAAACCTCTTCTTCTATTGATTTCCCATGAACACATAATATATAGATAATACCTTCTCTATTTTATGTCCCTTTATATTATTTCATCATATGATGAAAATATTTGAGAATCGAATTCCCTTAAGATTTTTCAATTAAGACCGTAAAATAAATAGTCAATAATGTATTCTGAATCATGTATGTAGTATATAACATACCTGGATAGTATTGTGAAGGTAGCCACATACTATGCCACACTCCCATCTTACTTTTTTTTAAATCTGTGGAATTTTTTATTAATTTTAGTTTTTTACCATGAGAGAAATATTTTTCAAAGAATTTTTTTTAAAATATTCTCCATTCCATGTCATCTATTTCATCTACCTCCTTTGTATTATGAATCAATTACCACCATTGACTAGAATCTCCCATGATATAACATACTACCCTTAATTATTTTTCAATTTATGTACATCCCAATTCTAGAAATTGTTTTTAAAGGGACATGATTAACTGCTCATCTACCACTAGATTTGTAGTACCAATAAAATATAGGGGATCATACCGTATGAAATGATCCAACATAGACATGTTATGGGTTTTTCATCATAACCTAATTATGTTTTCCTAATATATTCAAGACCTTCTTACCTACAACACTAACTATGTTGGCTTGCTTAGTGGATAAATCCATAAATTTTCCGTGGTTATTTTTTCCTTTTCTTCTATTAGGCAGCATAAAAGATTGATGAGACACACTAAGTTAGCTCATAATAATTACGGGTATTTAGGAAAAAAATTATATAAAAAATTATATTAATTCTTGTGTTTACATGACATCTATTTCCCAAGTTTTCTACTAAACATGACCCGATAACAACTGTAAAAACCTGACCCTAGTAGCCCATTTTTGATGGTTATTTTATTATAATGGAATAGATACAAGTGATCACATAACCCATGATAGATACCTTTAGTATTATTGAAGAAATAGTTATATACATGGTTCCCTTATTACATTGGTCATTACACATCAAATATAGAAAAAAATTAGCCACTTCCTTGAAACTTATTCAAGGATTTTTTCTTCATAACTCGAGGAATTAAAAAGAATAAAAGGGTGATATAAAATGCAATTTAAGGGTAACATGAATAAATAACAAGAGAAAAAAATTCAATAAGGCATACTTGACATGGAAAGGTAAATAGAGGAAAAATACATGCCTTCAATACAATGATAATGAAAATGAATCCATAGATTCTCTCACAGTAAAGATATCATGGAAAGTAGTAACTGGAAACTAAATGAATAAAATGATTAATATTTTGATGTTATGTATCTAGAACATTAACTACTACCTTCAATACAAGATAGTTTAAGTATTTGGGTATAAACTTGTCTAATTATTCTTGGAATCTAACAAAAAGGGTTTGTCACCAATAGTTTTGTCTCAAGAGACTCGTCGATGCATCGAGGTGATATCTATAACTAGGCCCCAATGATTACTGCAATTTCAAATCTTTCTTCATATATAGTTTTTATTCATTAATAATATGACTTATCAAAATATATTTATTGAGTATAAAATTTGGATTTATCAATATTTACCCAGTTAAAAAAACATTCAATGAGACATTATATATACAAAAATATAATATGGCTAATAAAATTATTATATCTAGGATAATTTTTTTGGATATTTAATGAAATATTCAAATCAGGATGATTGAAAATAAATGTGAAGTATACGTACAACACATATAAGGAAGAAGTGGATAATAAGGAATAAACAAAGAGAATATCAAAATGGTTTCCATGAAAGAATGAATATAAATCTTACTTGTACAGTTATTAGGGAAAATAGGAATGGAACTTAATACATGATGTCCAAATTAGGTGAAGACATGTAAAAAGAGTGTTTATGAAACATTAGCAATTAGACACCATAATATGTTAATGGAATATATAAAAGATTCACTATAATAGAATATGGATTAACTATTTTCATAAAACAAAAAATCGAATAAATAGTACATCATGATAAAAATAGCGAATTTATAAAAATATTAGCGGATTATAAAATATTATTACAGGTGTATGAAATGGTTATGTAATGGTTATGTTCCCTTTAATTGGGCTAGTTTATCAGAATAAATTGAGATGGAGACCTTATAAAACATGTATTTTCACAATCAAAAAAGAATAAATGTTCCAGGTAAATAAATTTAGAAAATACACATTGAATTTATGAGGATTAAATAATATAAATTAATAATTACACTAGTTTAAAGAGAGATAATGTGTTTGTTGAAGGAAAAATTGAGGTCGGAATAGTATCCCCTACATTATGCTCGAAATTGTTCTCCACTTAAACATAATTTCATGAATGAAGAATTTATATTTATTAATAATATAATTTAGAACCTCTTCAACATGTATTTGATTTATTATAATTTTATTACGTTTATTTTTGTTATTTTTGATGAGTTATAAGATTCAATTTCGTCGTTTGAGAGTGTTTGTTTCCTTGGTTTTCATGATTGGTTCACTTTTATACATGAAGGAAAGATCATGTGAAATGGTAATAGTTATCAAAAAATGAAATTATATGATATTAATTAAACTAAATTATACTAAATAGTCTAATATAACATATTTTTCAAATATTAGGATGATTCATTAGATAGAATGTTAACGATAACCGTTTCGATTATTGTGGAGTTTTTTCGACCATCAAGAACTAGTTTTTTTATTAATCAATATTATATGTATTTAATCATTAATGAACTATAAATTAGATTTAACAAACATTTTAAAATATTTTCAAACCAATATAATATTTTTATTACCATCCATATATGTATTATTAAAAAATGAAAAATCATCATCCATGAAGGTGGTGAATCAACACCTCTCAGACGAAGTTTTCATTTTAGAACCATGGGGGAGTTGATAGTGGCTATAAAATTAAAATATATAAAATTTAATTTTATATATGATACTGGATTTATCATTTAACTTCATAAAGGGGTGGTGAGGTAAGGATATGAAAATAAAATATATTGAACGTGAGGGAAAGAAGGTGTTACCTATTGAGTTTCGCCTCTTTAAGAACCTCTGTAAGGGACATGAAAATGGTCTTTTCATGAGATAAAAAATACTAGAACATGATAAATATATTTTGGAGAGGAATTGGGATTAATATTAGAAATATCCAAGTCTAATAAGGTGATTATGAGAGCTGGAGAGGGGTGTAATTTATAGTGGAGGAGAGGGGTATTTTTTATTCAATTTTTTATTATTTTAGATAAATAATGCCAATAGTGCAGATTATTGTGATTAAATAAAGTAACTAATGAATTTTAGTTTGAGATAGTGTGATCATAAATCATCCCTGACTCAATGGTGACATAAAAAATCATGTATTTGGCTAAAATGTTAAATACTTTAAATTATTGTATTCACAATTAAAAAAATTCAATTATTTTGGAAAAATAAAATAAATTAAAAATTAAAAATTTTCAATGTGTAGATATAAAATATAGACTCCTTTTTCTGAAAATAATATTTTTTAATATGATTTATTTTATATTTAATTAAAATCATCATTTTTTTGATAAATACCAATTTTGAAATTATAATTGATATTATGACACTTTAAAAAATAAATTATGGTCTCATAAAATTATCATATAATCATAAGACAAAAAAATATATATTCATGAATCTATATTTTGGACAAATATTTTATTTTAAAACATTATATTAATTATAATATTATAAATAAACATTTTCGCATTTCAAAAATTCCAAAACATAATTTATAATTATTAAAACATTTAATAACTTGTTATAATATATAAATATATCATATTTTTATTTATTATTTACATAAATTTTATTTATAATTTCATTAATGATGTAGTATTTCTAATGGCTGCATTACTATTTCTAATGGAAACATTATTATTCATAAGATCATGTTATATTTAATAGTATATTTGGGATCACATGTGAAATGTAAACTATCAAATCAAATAAAATTATTTATGAAAATAAAAACCATAAAATCATGGGGTGTTATATTTTAGTTATATTTGTATAATTAAATCTTAATTTAACAATTTTTTACATTTATCATTGACCACAGTGACTACATGTTTTTACCTAGGGAATTTATTTTTATGAATAAAAATAAAATAGAAGGTATTAAAAAATTATTATTCCAAATACATAATACATTATATAAGATTCAAATTCATTAATTACTAAAAATTAATTTTAATATAAATTTGGAAAATGAAATAATTAGAGTTTTCAGGAAAAATATTTTTTAATAAAAAGGGAATTTACACTAAAATCATACAAAGAATTGATTCACATGTAATTTATTATTTTATGGGTAAGAAAGTTTTTTTATTAAATTATACAAAATACAAAACCAAATAGATCGTTTTGAGTACTTCATTAAAGGAAAAGATTCAAAATAGTTTTTATTTGAATAAAATATTACTTTTCCTTTATAAAGTCATGCATGAGTCTCAAAATTAAAAATAGTAGCTAAAATGATTCATTTTACATATTATATATATATATATATATTTTATATAAAAATGGTTCATTAATTTTAAAGTCATTATTATATTATAAAGAATTCATAAAATTTATTGTATTTTTAATAACATTATTTTTGACTAGTAACCTAAAAATCAATCCTTTCATAAAAATACAAAAATTTCTCTCTAATATAACTTTGACATGTTGAATCCAACAACAATGTTAATTTTATTAAGATAAAATAATAAAATTTATAAATTTATCTCACAAATAAATCATATATAGTATAAAATAAAAACTATGTTTTTAAACAAAACTTTTTCTTTTAGTAGTTAATCATTTAATTAACATTATTTAGAGTTTTTCAATTATTAATTAGGAATTATTAATTTATCATAACGTTAATTTTATTAGTAAATTATATAATAATAATAATAAATTTAATTAATTATAATATTCTTTTATAAATATGAATTTTAATATATTTTTATTTTCTTAAGGTTATATTCATATTATAATTTTATATTTAATTTTGTGCATTGTATTTATTGATGTTTATCTATAATTTTAATGATGTATAATTTGGTTAGTTTTAGTTTTATTTTCCTTGAAATACAGGACAATCAATAAAATATTGATTCAATGGAAAACAGATACAAAAATGTGGGGTAGATACATTCTACTCCCTTAAATTATTTTCATGATCCCAATTTTAATTATCACACACCAACAAAAATGGATATGGGTATCCCTAATATTGTCATCATGAATGATATAATAGATATTGAGAAATCAACCTTACTATCATAGGTAACACTATGAAACTCTTATTTTATAATTATAAACAAATATCCCTAATATTGAGTTTCTCCCCCAGTCTAAAAGATAAATAATCCTCATGATACTATAATATTTATCATATAATGGATATAATTTCCATTGGGAATTAATTTTCATCCCTGAAGTAATAATGATCATAGGTTGATTTCATATATGAAAAATGACTTCCCTTCCTTAGAAAATGATATAAATTATGTGAAGAGATATCATTTCTTTCCCAAAATTACATAAAATATTACTGAATAGAGAATAATAATATTTACAAGAAGAAAATTACCACAATAATTTATTATAAAGGGGTTGTGTACAGTGTATGAAATTATCATAGAAATGGGATCATAAACAAATAAATAGTTATCTAATCATTTGTGTGATGATTTGATTCCCTTAGAAAACATTCTATATGTAATGTATTAGGTACATAAAGAATAAAATAAGGAATTTTTATTTTTTGTGAGTATGATTAATATACCTTACACTACTTCATTGTCCCAAGTCACTTCATAAATTGCAATTGAATATATCATCCCTTTATACCATGTCTTAGGTGGATAATAAAGTTCATTATCACCATTGATACGATGAATGTTACACATTCTAGAATAATGTTTATACTCATTACAATTAAGGAATTAGAGTTTGATTGGAACCATTGGCCATGATTTCCAACCATTAGTTTAAGTAGTTATCCTCCTTGTAACTCCTTTGAATTCATGAGCTTGATGGACTTCTCTTCTAAAATTGATGAATTTAACTATTCTATGCAGAACATTTCCTTCGTTATTCTTCCCAAATTTTATTATATATAGTATGATGAATTCTTTTTCATCCATGTGTTATATCATTGAATCATTCTGAATATACATATTAACTTTTATTTAATGTTTTTATAATATTAAAATGGTTCAAGATGCTAATCAAGACAAAATATAGCTCCTTAAAAATATCCATTTTATTTTTTATTCAAACTCCCATTCCATTAGGTTTCTCATGAGGAGGGTCATTAAATTTTTTATCACATGAATTTTCAACATAATTCTCCTACTTCCATCCATCAATTAAAACCATGAAGGTCTATGTGATAATTAATAAATAACTACTGTAAGTAATCATATTACAAGTAAATCCAATCATAAGATATCTTATCATATGAAGCATTCTTTTCAAACCATTATACATTCAATTTAATTATGACAGTATAACTCTATCTTAGTTATACTATATTTCCTTATGTTTTATCCTATTTATATCAATAACATAATTCCATAAATTAAGTAACCAAAAACCATCATTATCTTTTTTACTATATTCTGATTCCAAAAATCATAGAAACCTATACTCTTTAAATCAACCTTATCCCCAAAAAAACTAATCACACTAAAAAAAATCATATACGTCAATCATAAATATTTCCAAAATGTATTACGCATTCCTGAAAATAACTGGAATCACCTTTCAACAAATATCTTTTCTACCTAAAAATGAATCTATAATTTTGAACTTAAATACCCAATATAAATAAACCCAGTGTCTTAATAACCCTTATTTTCCTCAATATAAAATCACATATCAATCAAAAGGGTTACTAAAAAACAATAATTTACTCTCCCCATGTCCCAATAAAAATCTCCTTAAATATTAATAATCACTTCAAAATACAATCATGTAATACCTCAAATGGGATATATGAGCCTTTGAAAATATGATCCAATTAAACATATCAAACCATAATGAAATTCAAAACACATAAATATCTTTATATGTTTACATATTAACCAATGAAATTATTTAAACCATAATTTGATAAAAAACTAAATAACCTCATACATGTAAACTTGAATCTGATGCTAAAAAATATTCCTTAAATGCTATATTTGATACCTACTGAAGCACATCCGAATCTCATACCAAATTTAGTGCTGAAAAATATTATTTATATACATCCATTAATACAATCTAATGAGACATAAATTTAACCATATATAATTATGTTTTAAATAACCATTATTTAATCAATTATATAATTGTAACTTCGTATGTTTATATTTTATGAGAAATTGGAAAAATAACCCATATGTAAAAAAGGCTTTGCATTTCCATCCAAATAATCGTTTTTTCCACTATTCCGTTAATTTATTATTTCAAATAATGTCTTCAACACATCCCACAAAAATCTACATACATTTTACCCATATCATCATATATTAGTGAATATAATTATTCATGACCTGGGAAAATTAATACATTTGATGCGTGAGTTAAAATACTTAATAAGGGTCAACATTGGTATTTTCATTAGAAAATATTAAATGGGAATATGAAGAGCATGTGGGAATGATATAAAATTAAATGTGATTGATATAAGGTAAGAAAAACATATTTAATAATATTAGTTTCATAATTCTTGAAACATGGAATATAAATCATTATTCAGTAATCATTATCCATAAAATAATATCATAAGGATTAGAAAGTGGAATTGACATAATCATTGAAATCATATGTGATGGTCATGCACCTTGAAATTCAGCATATATTAGATTTTGGATATCCACCATTCTACCTTTTTAGGTTTGGAATAAATTCCCCTATACCAAATTTGAATTGGGATAACCACCCACATACCTTTTTGTGGTCATGAGATACAAAAAAATTGCCCAATGAATCAGAAAACTATAACATACCCCCATCCAATAAATTTATATTATTCATATGTATTCCAAAAGAACATTAATGTATTCACCATTTCATTAATGCTTAATTAACCCATGGAAAAGAAATGGGTTTCATGAATATTTTCTTAAAACACTATAATAATCCATCCAGAGAAATATTTAGGATGGTTTTATTATTGTATATATAGTGACCTAGACTTTTATTACATTAATATTACATCATTTCAAAGATAAACAACATAACAGTATTACACATAGATTATCCAAATGTTTAGTGTCTTGGGAAAACTAGTAACACACATAATAAGTACAACATCAAGCATAAACATTTATTTAATTTCTTCTTCTCTAGGTTCATATTGGAACATGTCCTCTACTTAGTACATGTAACCACCTAAGAATATAAATCAAAAGGGGTGATCTAGAATCCCCGTAAGAGGATAGATAAGAACAATATATCATGGGGTGAGAATAATCATAACATAGTAAAAAGATCATGAACATGAGAGGAGCATAAATAAAAGACTTGAAATGTGGCAATGCATAAAAATGAAACACCATGTCATAGTGGTTAACTACCAAACATACTAGTCATCCAAGATATCATCTTGTTCCCACATAATTTCACATCTACTCATGAGATTCATCACTTTACCCAATGCATTGAAGTGCAATATAATTCCTTGTGCACCCGTCACATTTAACCATTCATATTGCGTTATATAATTCTGGGCGCACTCGTTACATCATAACATTATCACTTATCATGCATGCCACAATGAACATATAACATAAATGAACCTAACTAAACCATGAAAAGGAATGTGTTTCATCTCATAATAACACATTCATAAACATTGGGTTCCCAAAAGAGAGAGGGAACAATTTACTTGTTACAGGAACCATCAACCTTGAATGAGATGTAAAAGGTGAGTTCTTAAAAGGAGAGTTTTTTTGGAAAAACTTTTGATTGACATAAACTATAGTAGAAAACATTTATATCCCGGAAAATTCAGGATAATTATGAACAAATTATCTTTAAGGTGTAACCATATAAAAAATGTAGTGGAAGAGGGAGAACCCGAAGGAAGAAAGTTGGGTTTGAGAATTTCCCCTTACTTTGTATCTGAATGCTTCCTTCAATTTAATGTCCCATATAATGAAATTATATTCATTAATTAGAAATACGTAACCATGTGTACATTAATAGAGTTCATTATGGTTTTATTATTTAATAATATTTTCTTTTGGATGAATTATAGAGTTTAAAAACATTGTTCGGGGATGTTCGTTTTTATGGTTTTTCTTGGGTGGTTCACTTGTGTTCTTAAATTTAAGTTTGGGTAGAACATGTGTAAACATCCAGAAATTATATTAAATTTCATTAATGATATTATATATGTTTAAATGATCTTTAAAATAATTATTATATATCCATGGTGATGAATCGTTAGATAATAATTAAATGATGATAATTTGGGTTAATTTGAGGGTTTTTTCGATCATAAGGAACTTGTTTTATTTTATAACTAGAAATATGGTCATAATTTAGTTCTAGAACATGAATTAGGTGATTATAAATAAAAAAAATTCTGGTTATAATATAAAAATGGTTTCATTACCAGATCGGAAGGTATAAATGGAAGAAGAAAACATGTCATTCTTGAAGGTGACAAATTAACACCTCACGAACAACGTTCTCTTTAATTAAATAAAAGGAAGAGGTAAAGGGGATTGGATGATATAATATCACATTAGAATCATAAAATTACATTATACCTATAATACAGGATTTAAAATACCATTTGGATGAAGATAGGTGGGGAGAGATCAAGAAATGAACTCGAACTTGAAAGGAAATTAACGGAGAAGAGGAAGAGAAATTACATCTTCAATCCTTCTCTTGAGAACCACCTTAAGGGTCTATTCATGGTCTATTTATGAGACTAGAAGCTATTGGACGTGGGGGAGGGGCTAGGGAAGATGTTTGGGAAGAGCTTAGAGAAGGCTTGGATCTTGAGTGGTGTGAGTAAATGAGGGTGTGAACGGTGTCTTTTATAGTGGAGGGAGAGGGGTTTCCTTAATATAAAATTAAATAGTTTATTTATTTCCCCGAAGACAAGAAATATTGAGTCTTGAATGAAAAATAATAGTAATTTTATCATGTGATCCCTAACCATGTGGTCTTATATCCACAGAGAATCATCGATGACTCAATTAATCCATTATTTTTCAGTTATTGTAAATTATCAGATTCTACTATTCATCAAAAATTCAAGTATCTCAGAAAAATACCAAAAATTTACCCCAACGATTTTTCGATGCTTAGAATACAAAAATGAATTCCAATTTTCAAAAATAATTTTATAAATATTATTAATTTCAAATTTAATTAAAATCATAATTTACTTAAAAACAGTTTTTAAGATTAAAACTGATTTTATAGTGCTTTCAAAAATTACGTAGGATCTTCTAAAATTAACTAAAAAATATAATACATTGATTCAATAATTTATGAATAAATTTTGGGAAAATAAATTTTCTTTTAAATTAATTAAATAATTATAATTATTTATTTATGACTTACAAAATACCAAAATGTTTACTATGGTCAAATTTTCACTTTCTAAGATGTCTAAATTTTATTTAATTATTCATACGTAATGTTACTCTTTTGTTAGATGATTTACTATTAATAAGGGTCATATTACTATTCATACGGGTATGTTACTATTCATAATGGTAGGTCACTATTCACCAAAAATTATTTTTGTTTCATTAGACTCCAAAAATCATCTTGAACATAACCGTGTATGTCGGATTTTTGATATTCCAAACACAGAATTGACAAACATATTTTTAAAGGTCACTAATCACTTAATAGTTCATTATGTTGTGTTTTCATGTTATTTTATGACATAAATATCAGAAGGGAATTTCCATTGAAAAAATTTGGGTTGTTACATTCTTCCCCCCTTAAGAAATTTCACCCCCAAAATTTCACTCTACACAAACAGGTGAGGGTACTTCTCATTCATTTCCTCTTCTGGTTCCCAAGTTTCTTCCTAAAACATATGGTTTCTCCACAACACATGGACAAGATGGGTTGTCTTTTTCTGTAGAACCTTATCTCTATAATCCAGAATCTTTACTGCCTGCTCCTCATAAGAGAGATCATCTTCCAGCTGCACCACCTCTGAGTTTATTACATTTGAGGGGTCTGGTATGTACTTCCTCGGTAGTGGTACATGAAACACATCGTGAAATTGATCCATATTCAGTGTAAGTGAAAGCCAATAGTCCAAAACTCTTATGCGGTCAAGGATCTCAAATGGGCCAATATACCTTGGGCTTAGCTTCCCTTTCTTCTCGAATCGCATGACTCTCTCCTATGGAGAATTCAAATGAAGACTTTATCTCCAACGTCGAACTACAAGTACCATCATCGGTTGTAAGAATAGCTCTTTTTCTGACTTTGAGTAGCTTTGATGTGTTTCTGGATGACTTTAACCTTCTCTGTCATCTCATGAACAAGATCAGGTCCAAGAATCCTTTTTCTCCAACATCATCCCAACAGGTTGGAGTTCTACATTTCTTTCCATACAGAGCTCTATATGGAGCCATCTGGATACTTGAGTGGAAGATAATCTTGTATGAGAACTCAACCAATGGGAGATGCTGATTCCAACCACCTTTGAATTCAAGAGAACAGTCTCTTAGCATATCATCAAGTGTTTGAATAGTCCTTTCAGACTGGCCATCAGTTTGGTGGTGATAGGCCGTGCTGAATTTTTTTTAGTACTCAAAGCATGAAGAAGGCTCATCCAGAATTTAAATGTAAACCATGGATCGTGGTCAGAGAATATCGAGAGTGGAACACCGTTCTGTCTCACCACATCCTTCACATATATCTTTTCAAGTTATTCAACAGAGAGATCTTCCGAATAGCGATAAAATGGGCAGTCTTCGTGACTCGGTCAACCACAACCCATATCGCATTATTTACCTTTGACGTCTTCGGGAGACCCATGACAGTGTCTAGAGAAACATTTTCTCATTTCCACATGGGTATAGGCAATGGATGCATCATACCCTTGGACTATTGTCACTTTGCATTAACTTGCTGACATACCAAGCACCTTGATATATATTTTGTAATCTTCTTCTTCATGTTATCCCCCCAGAAGTTTTCATGGAGATCACAATACATATTTTTACACCCAGGATGGACAGAGGAAGGTGAGATATGTGAATTATCCAAAATCTCCTTCTTTATCCTGGTTGATGAAGGCACACAAAGCTGAGTTCCAAACCGAATCACACCATCATCATCGATATGGAACTCTTGCATCTTCCCTTACTTTACTACATTCACACTATTTTTTATCTCCACATCTCCCTTTGTGCTTATTTAATCTTGTCCAGGATAGATGGGTGCACAATCATTTGGGAAAGGAAAGATGTATCCCCTACCCTTATGATTTTCAAATCCATCTTTTGCATATCCATGAAGATAGGGTCTTTCTCAATCCGTAGCATGGATAGAGTAGCAGGTTATTTTATGCTTAGAGAATCAGCTACCTTGTTTGCCATTTCAGGATGGTAGTGAATAGAGAAATCTTAATCCTTGATTAGCTCTAAACCATCTCCTTTGACACATGTTGAGCTCCTTTTGTGTGAATATATACATTAGGCTCTTGTGGTCGGTGTATATGTCACACTTCTCGCCATAAAGGTAGTGCCGCCAGATTTTCAAGGAAAAAATCACAGCTGCCAGCTCTAGATCATGCGTCAGGAAGTTTTTCTCCTCGATCATCAACTAATATGAGGCGTAGGCTATCACATTACCATTTTTCATGAGTACACAACCCAAGACTTTCCTTGAAGCATCATTGTATATCACAAAACTTTCTCCACTTTTCAGTAGTGTGAGTACATGTGCAGTGAGCAGCCTTCTCTTTAGCTCCTTGAATCTTCCCTCACATTCTTCTCTGCAGACATACTTTACCCCTTTCCTTGTTAACATAGTTAGTGGTCTTGACAATCATGATAAGTTTCTCACAAAACATCAGTAGTACCTTGATAATCCAAGAAAACTACGGATTTCTGTGACACTAGAGGGTATGGGTCATTATTCAATCACCTTTGTCATTGAAGGATCCACAGAAATTCCCTCACTCGTGATCACATGTCCCAAGAACGTGACTTGATTCATCCAAAAGTCACACTTTCTAAACATGGCGTAAAACATATCCTTTCTTAATGTTTCCAACACAAGTCTTAGATGTTATTCATGTACCTCCATGCTCTTGGTGTATATGAGAATATCATCGATAAACACTACCACAAATTTTTTGATGTAATGTCTGAAGAATCTATTCATCAAATCCATGAATATTTCAGGGGCATTAGTAAGTCCGAAGGGCATCACCAAAAACTCATAGTACCCATACCTTGTACGGAAGGCAGTCTTCTGAATATCATCTTTATTCACATTTACCTGATGATATCTAGAACAAAGATCCACCTTTGAGAAGTATTGAGCTCCTCTTAGCTGGTCGAACAAGTCATCCATCCTTGGGAAAGGATACTTGTTCTTTATGGTGATCTTGTTGAGTTCCTGATAATTGATACACAGCCGCATTGTTCCATCCTTATTCTTCACAAAGAGCACTGGCGCACACCAAGGTGATGCAGTAGGGCGTATGAACCCTTTGTCAAGATGCTCTTGCAGCTACTTCTTTAACTCCTCCAGTTCGATAGGAGCCATCTTATAGGGACACTTCAAGATAGGATCTACTCCAGGTATGAGCCCAATTTAGAACACTACCTCATGATCCGGTGGAATTCCGGGTAATTCTTCTGGAAATACATCGTTTATTCCCTCACGATGGGAATTTCCTCAAGGTTGTAACTTTTGTTCGACTCAACCATTTGGGAGAGGTATGCTTCTTCATCGGGAATCAAAACCCACACCATTGAAGGATTTTTGAAAAGATATTCATGATCTTCCTTGCATTTTAAATGAGCAAGGGACGGTTTGGAATATAAAAATATATTTCCTTTTCCCGACAGTTGATATGTGATCTATATAACGAGAGCCAATCCATTCCCATTATAGCGTCGAATTCCACCAAGGGAAGCATTACGAGATTTTATGGAAGAATATTCCCACATACGCCAAAAGGAGAAGAGTCAAACACTAGGGTTGCAATGATTGCACCACTTAGTTTTTTTATAGATATCTCTACTTCAAGGATTCAGGTCTTCGATTCTATAGTTCTATCAAACATGAAAGATATAGAAGAATGAATATAACTGGAATAAAATAAGAAATTTTCCATTCTTAAGTGAATTGGATGTGTACATTGTACAACTTAATTATCACGCTCCACCTCTGCAGTAGTGATGGCATAAGCCTTCTCTTATTCCATTGGCTTTGGTGGTTTCTGACTTTGATTACCCTCGAGAACTTGAGGTTTAGTGCACTGGTTTTCATAGTTCCTTATCTCATTATAGTTGTAGCATTGAACCATGAGTGTTTGTCTCCTTTCATCGGCAACATTCTCCTTCCTTTTCGTGTCTTTTTGACACTATTGAGCACAGTGTCCTTCATTCCCACACTTGAAGCATTTCCCCATCCCTTTGAGGCAGTTTCCATGGCGCAGCATCCCACATTTATGGCATGTGGGTCATTGAGTTTTCTTCCCGCATTTATCATTAGATCCACCGGCTTGAAACTCCATCTCTCTTTTATTATCACCATAGCCATGGGACCATTCTCCAAAATCCATCTCCACTTTGAGATCACACCAAACAAATTCTTCATAACTCCCAATGTCTCGAATTTCGAGAGCCTTTCTAAGGTGTGGTTTTAATCCAGTAAAGAATCGATCAATTTTTCTATCATTATTGATAACAAAACCTAAACCGTACCTTTCAAGATTTGTGACATTATCTTCATAGGATGTGACCAATTCTCCTTATTTTTTCTTGAGGTCTATGAATTCTCCCTATATCTTCATGTGAAGATTTCATGGGAAATACTTATTAAGAAACATTATCTTAAAGTCTAACCATTCCATATCTTCAATTTTCTCCCTTGGCTTGGTGTTCTTAATCAACGCCCACCACTGATTGGATTCTCCATATAGACGATAAATAACTAGAGTCACCTATTCCATCTCAGAACACTGAATCACGTAAAAGATCTTCTCCATGGATTTTACCCACTGTTCCGAAACTAGTGGATCAGAATGTCCACAAAATGTCGGTGGTTGTTGCCGCATAAAACACTCGATAACTAGTTTCTCTCTCTTTGGTGAAGGTGGATGTTCCCCATTATTATGGTTATTATTCATAACCTGAGATAATTGGGTAAGCATCTCAATGAAGTTTTGAACTCCACCACCCAAATCATTGCGGATGTCTTTCGGAAAATCGTTGCATTGACCCTCGCATGAGTTGTTGGCCTGATTTCTCCTGGTTCCCACAATTTTCTAAAATATTAATGGTTAGAACAAAACAAAAGGAAACTATTCACAAATAACTTATTCTTTTGACCAATTTATACCAAAAACATAACATATGGGATCCCCAGTTAAATATTATTGTGTGCATATTTGTACTTAGTCTCATTCTATAGGTTTCCTCTAGGGTTCACTAATCCTAATTCCAAAATTAACTAAACCTTGACTCTAATACCAACTATAGTGACCCACCCTTTTCTTACATTACTATTAAAAAATTTCAATGATAAAAAACATAATAGTATTATACATAAAGGATCCAATGGATTAGTGTCTTGGGAAAACTAGGATCACACATAACAAGTACAACATCAAGCATAACATTTATTTAATTTCTTCTTCTCTATCTTCTTATTGGAACTTGTCCTCTCCTTAGTACATGTAACCACCTGAGAATACACATAAAAAGGGGTGATAAAGAAGCCCAATAAAAGGATTGATAAGAACAATATAGCATGGGGTAAAATATAATCATAACATAGGAAAAATATCATGAACATGAGAGGAGCATAAATAAAATACTTGAAATGTGGAAATGCATAGAAAAGAAACATCATGTCTTAGTGGGTAACTAACACATACTGGTGATCCAAGCTAGAATCTTTTTCACACATCATTTCACATATACTCATGAGATTCATCACTTTACCCAATTCATTGGAGGACTATATAATACTAGATGCAACCGTCACATTTAAACATTCATATTGCGCTATATAATTTTGGCCGCACCCATCACATCATAACATTATCATTTATCATGAATGACACAATGAACATATAACATATATAACATAACTAACCCTTGAAAAGAAATTTTATTCATCTCATAAGAGAACATTCATAATATTTTGGTTCCAAAAGAAAGAGGGATCAACATACTTGATACAAGAATGATCAACCTTGAATGAGAGGTAAAAGGTGAGTTCATAAAAGAAGAGTTTTTTGGAAATAATTTTGACCCACATAAACTTTATTAGAAAACATTTATATAGAAGAAAAATTAAGATAATGATGAACCAATTACCTTTAAGGAGTAACCATATCAAAAAAGGAGTGGAAGAGGGAGAACTCGGAGGAATAAAGTTGGGTTCGAGAATTTTCCCTTACCTTGAATCTGAATGCTTACTTCTTTTTAATGTCTTGTATAATGACATTATATTAATTAATTAGAAATACAAAACCATGTGTAAATTAATAGAGTTCATTGTGGTTTTATTATGTCATATTATGTTCCTTTGTATGACTTATAGAGTTTAAAAACATTGATCAGGGATGTTCGGTTTTATGGTTTTTCCTGGGTGGTTCACTTGTATTCTTAAATTGAAGATTGGGTAGAACATGAGTAAACATCCAGAAAGGATATTAAATGTCATTAATGATATTACAGAAGATTGAATGATATTATAGTGAATTATATTAGTTCCATGTGGATGAATCATTAGATAATAATTAAATGATGATTATTTGGGTTAATTTGAGTGATTTTTCGATCATAATGAACTTGTTTTATTTTATAACTAGAAATATGGTCATAAGTTAGTTCCAGAACATTAAATATGAGATAATACATATAACATATTCTTTTTCTACCTTACAAATGGTTTCATGACCAGATCTGAGGGTATAAATGGAAGAAGAAATCATGTCGTTCTTGAAGGTGATAAATTAACACCTCGCGAACAACGTCCTCTTTAATAAAATAAAAGGAAGAGGGAAAGGGGTTTGGATGATATAATATCACATTATAATCATAAAATTACATTATATGTATAATAATGTATTTACAATACTATTTGGGTGATGATAGGTGGGGAGATATCATGAAATGAACTTGAACTTGAAAGGAAATTAAAGGAGAAGAGGGAGAGAAATTACCTCTTGAATCCTTCTCTCGAGAACCACCTTAAGAGCCTAGGATTGGTCTTTTGATGAGAACATAAGCTCTTGGACGTGAGGAAGGGTTTATAGAAGCTTTTTGGGATGATTTTATAGAATTATTGGAGCTTGAGAGGTGTGAGGAAATGAGGGTGTGAAGGGTGGCTTTTATAGTGGAGGGGAGAGGGGTTTTCATTATATAAAATTCAATAGCATATTAATTTCCCCTAAGACAAGAGATAGTGATTCCTGAATGACCAAGAATAGTAATTTTATCATGTGATCCCTAAACAAGTGGTCTTACATCAGCAGAGCATCATTGATGACTCAATTAATCACTTATTTAGCATTTATTGTAAATTATCAAATTCCACTATTCATCAAAAATTCATGTATCTCAGAAAAATCCCAAAAATATACCCCAACCATTTTTCGATGTGTAGAATAAAAAATATAATTCCATTTTTCAAAAATAATTTTCTAAATATTTTTAATTTAATATTTAATTAAAATCATAATTTACATAAAAAACAGTTTTATGATTAAAATTGATCTTATAGTGCTTTCAAAAATTATGTAGGGTCTTATAAAATTTTCTAAAAACTATAAGACATTAATTAAATAATTTATGAATACATTTTATGGAAATAATTTTTCATTGAAATTAATTAATTAATTATAATTAATTAATTATGACTTTCATAATACAAAAACATTAATTAAGGTCAAATTGTCACTTTCTAAGATGTCTAAATTTTATTTAATTATTCATATGTAATGTTACTCTTATGTTGGATGATTTAATATTAATATAGGTGATATTACTATTCATAAGGGTATGTTAAAAATTATAATGGTAGGTCACTATTCAATAGAAATTATTTTGGTTTCATTAGACTCCAAAAATCATCTTGAACATAACCGTGTATGTCCGATTTTCGAAATTCCAAACACAGAATTGAAAAACATATGTTTAAAGGTCACTTGTCACATAGTATTTCATTATGTTGTTTTTTCATGTTATTTTATGACATGAATATATTAAGAGAATTTCTACTGAAAAACTTTAGGTCATTACAGTATATCCCTAGTGAAGGATAATGATCATGAGAGGATGTTGTTATAGAAGAAAAACCATAAAGAATAAATGTGATACATAAAATTTTCATGTGGTATCACACAAGGAAAATAAATAACAGAATAATTTGATAAAAAATATTCAACCATCACAAAAATGTATATCAAATTATAAATTATATGTTTCTCAAAGATAATACTATATCAAGGGATGATATTCTATTAATGTAGAGGAAAATGGAAGTGAAACTGTTAAAATATTTTTCTTAAAAATTTTGAATATTTTTTTAAAAAAAAGTGATAGATAACTTAAAAAACAATATAAATGATATATCAAGGATAATTATAATATAATTTACAATAATACAACCTTGGAAATAAAATATTCTACTGTAAGAAAATTTGGAGTGGAAGATAAAAATATATATAAGTAAAATGGAGTCCATTTTCAAACAATATTGGAAAATTACATAATTTATTATAATATTAAGAAAAAAATACCATAGACTAATAGGAAAATATATTACATTTAAAAACCATAAAAAATGGAATTTAAGATATATAATTAAGAACAATCATGTTTGTAAGAATACCAATTTATGTGGAAAATGCATAAGAGGATATTATTTTCAAAGTGTTATTATGAAATTTAGAAATGAATTGTATGGAAAAAATAAAAAAAATTGTCTTAGAATTTTATAATTGAATTAAATCATTATATAATTTGACTATTACAAATAATTTAATAACATAGAAGAAATATTTCTATGTAAATAAAGAATTATAATATGTTAGAGAATGATTGATAACAAAAAATGAGAAATAAAATTGAATTTTCTTATAAATACTATATTTGTTGATAAAAGTTAATAAGAGCGGTAAATGGAATGAATAATGAAATAACACTTCAATAAATATAGTAAAAGAAAATATATACAGTTTATGAAAATAAGAATATAAAATTTACCCCCAATGTAATTTTAAACATAAATAATCTCAATAAAATATGTGATTGTAAAATAATCCCATATAATATTGGAAAATAATGAATCAAAACCACATGAATGATAGATATTGAAGTGAGTTTTTATTTAACATGAATAAGTGGGTAACCATAATATAATATGTGAATGGGATTTCATATAATCCATATAAAATAAATCATTTTGTTACATGTGAAACATGTCATAATAAATTAATATTGAGAGAAATAACCCTTACAATGATCATAATATGTGAATTAAGAATCAATCAGTAAAGTGATTATGTAAAATAATTAAATTTGAATAATTTTTTGAGGAAAATAATAACACAAATATTTGAGATAATTCACATGGTATTTTCTAAATATATTCAATGAAGAAATAATATAACCCAATAAAGTGAAATTGAGTTATGAAACCCCTCACTCTAGACTTCAACATGGTGGAATAATATTTAACCTACCATATAATAAATTTATATTTATAATAATTCTATATGTTAAATAGATTTATATTAATTTTAGTACATACTATTCCATTATAATTTCTTATAACCCATTTTGTAATTTTTCATTATTAAAATCAATATTTATGTGTTTACTATTTTGATTCTAAATATTAAATAATTCTTCCATTTTGGTCCTTAAACCATGGTCATGGTTTCCCCATATCTAAAATTTTAATGAATATCTTGATTATGTTTTTAATATTTTTCCATATTTCCAAAGCAATTTTTAGTAACTTATGGTGATAATTTTCAGCGAAAATATAAAAACGTTGCAGTGTTTTAGAAATTCCAATTTTTGAAAATGAATTTATTTTATTTCTAAATAAATTTATATATATAACTTTTTAAAAATAACATAAAATTATTCAATTATTTTTTATTACATAATATTACATATATATATAATTCCTTTATCATTCATGGCATAAACATTATGAAAATATTCATATTGGTGAAAAAACCAACCAAAACGTGGGCACAATATAATGGTTAAATGAGTAAGAACATTTTATTTAATATTAATAATATAAATTTCATAGAATCTTAATAATTTCATAAATATCATAGATTTTTATTAAATTCATTTTTATATCTAGCCATGTTAGGTTGTAATGAATAGTTAAACACGTCATCCACAGAGATTGTATTTTAAAAGTACACATGGGTGATGTTTTCATTTTTTAATGGATGGGAGAGAAGAAAGTATAAAATTAATTTATTTAAATAAAAATTATTATTCCATGGATATAATATTTTTGAAATAACTATATATTTACTTCCATCAATTTGAAGAAAAAAGAAAAATTAAATATGTCATTAATGGGGTCCATTGTTTGCATGCACATATGAGTGGAACTTTAATTTTCTATTAAATTTAAAAATGTATATATTGATTAGTACATAAATATAGTAATATATTATAATAATAATGATACTTATTCCATTATATTTATTATGTTCAATATGATTTATAGTGTTTATAAGGAAAAATAAACTTAAAATAACCTAGTAAAGTTGATTCACTCTTCCATGGTTATCCTCTTTTGGATCCCTCTAGCCTTTTGGGTTAATATATTTGTGATACAATAACCTATATATCATGGGAAAGTGAGTGCATAAGTTATTTTATAGATTTTGTTCTTTCTAAGGAGCTCAATGTGGGTGGATATGTGAGGAAAGGTGATAGATTATTATAAGTGAAGGGATTCAAATATTTGTAAATAGAGTTAACTTCAAAATAAAATAAAGTCATTTTCAGGAATATGTTGACTAAAATGTCAAAATTTTAAAATATATGATAATTTTTCATCACAATACACACATAAAATAAAATGTATAAATGTTCTACTAATAATTGTGGACTTATCTATTAGTTTAAACATTCACAACATTTGAACATAAACATTATGACTAATTTTTTTACTAGGGTAACTTATATTTATGAATAAATATAAAATTGAAACTACTACGAAATTTGATTATGAATATTCCTAATCAATAGGAAATTAAATTAAATCCAATTTATTAAGGTGATAAAAAATACGTTTAATATAAATAAGCATAACAAAATGATAGTTTTTTTAGAAAAATAGATTTTTAAGCATAGAAGTGAATTTATTAAAATATAATTTATAAGATTTATATACATTGAAATTAATATTTAATGGAAAAAAAATATTTTTATGAATTTCAATTAAATGAAAAATTAAAAGGATCATTTTTAATAATTATTTAGAGGAAAATTACTTATCTTTTATTAAAATAAAATATAACTTAGTAATCAAAAAGTCAAACATGGGATTCCAAATTTAACATAGTATTTTTAAATTATTTAAATTACATCATAGATATATATTTGGAAATAAAATTTATTTAATATATTTTTAAGGAATTATTATATCATAATAATTTTATAAAATTTATAGAATTTGTAAAAACATTATTTCCAACTGTTGACCTAAAAATTTTCCATTTTAGAAAGATCCCAAAATTACACTTTAAAATAATTTCAAATGATGAATCCAAAAATGATGATCATTTTAATAGTATAAAATTATACAATTTTTTAAAAAAAAATTTAAATAAATTAGATATAGTATTAAAAAATAGTGTTTTTAAATAATACATTTTCCTTTATGAATGTATTATTTAATTTTAATTCCATATAATTCCATAATTATTAATTGTATATCATTAATTTTTCATATATTTAATTTCATCTATACATTCTATGATATTAATAAGTAATTGTTGGTCGGAGTGGATACTCAAGAGGGGGGGGGGGTGAATTGAGTTCCAATTAAAATTTTTGTTTAAAAACATTGTCTTAAAAACCCCCCAATAAAATAATGAATTAAAATGTATTGAATTTAAATCAAAGTAATGGTTCTGTTGGGTTCTCAAGGGATTGATTATTTCCCAGTTAATCAAAACAGAAGAGTTGATTAACTTTTGTAACTAACTTACTGATTTACAACTAATATAAACACTTGTGAGTTCAATTATCAACGTGACTTTAAAACAGTTTTGGTTTTAAAGTACTTAGAAACAGAATAAAAAAGAATAACGTTGAAAGATATAGTACTGCAGATATAACCAAGAGGTTCAGTCTCAAGCTAAGACATAGTCCTCTCAACAATTTATATAATTTTGATCCACACCCTGGATCGGGGTTCACAATAGTTCACAACTGTCCAGGTCCAAGACCTCTACCACTGTTATTTGTGGGAAACAGAACAACAACAATCAGTTGTATAGGTCACACATGACCTCTACCACTATTACAGTGGGAAATGAAAGATGTAAAGAGTTTAATAAGGATTAACAGATCCTCCAGTTAAAGTACAGGAGACAGTGTGTGTGTTAAATACAGCAGATAACACACACTGCTCGAAATGTAAAATAATGAATCACAGAGCAGAGATGTAGAGTTTTGAAATGGCTCTAGTGATTGTAGTGAAGCTTTGGACTCCTTGAGTTTGATCAGAAATGGTTCTGAGTCCTCTTCGGGTTTTTTTTTTTCTGAAAAACAGAGTGTCATCTGCTTGGCATCCAGGTTCAATGATAGTGAAAAATGTAGTCGATGATGTTCTTCAATTTCCTCGGGAATGTACATAACCCTTCTTGAGTAAGCTTTAGTGTGTATGAGATTTTGTGTCTTCCACAACTATCTCATCCACCACTCTTTGCACTCATATGTGTCTTATCATCTATTTTTCAGATATTTTCACCAACATGGACTTCTTGTATTTATAGCACGAGCTCCAGCAAAAGAAATGATTTATTTTTGCAGGTACGAGGTACGGTTCCCTGACATCCAACAACCTTCATTAAATAAATGACAGAGCATTAAAATATACCTAATATGAACATTGGGTAGATTAAATAAAGATAAAGAAATTCAAAGAGCTGTTTATCACTATCGGTGAGTCAATTGATCGGTAGGTCATCAGCATCAGCATCGGTGGCTAGACATCGGTGTTTCCTGATCAGTGACTCAGATGATCAGCATCGGTGTGTCATGATCGGTGACTCATTTGATCAGCATCGGTGTGTCATGATTGGTGACTCATTTGATCAGCATCGGTGTGTCATGATCAGTGACTCATTTGATCAGCATCGGTGAGACATCTTTGGTGACTCAGATGATCAGCATCGGTGTTTCATGATAGGTGACTCATTTGATCAGCATCAGTGTGTCATGATCGGTGACTAATTTGATCAGCATCGGTGAGACATCTTCGGTGACTCAGATGATCAGCATCGTTGTGTCATGATCGGTGACTCATTTGATCATCATTGGTGTGTCATGATCAGTGACTCATTTGATCATCATCGGTGAGACATCTTCGGTGACTCAGATGATCAGCATCGGTGTGTCATGATATGGATCGGTGCGACCGTTGTCTTTTGATATGGATCGGTGCGATCGTTGTCTTTTGATATGGATCGGTGCGACTGTTGACTTTTGATATGGATCGGTGTGACCGTTGTCTTTTGATATGAATCAATGCGACCGTTCACTTTTGATATGGATCGGTGTGACCGTTGTCTTTTGATATGGATCAGTGCGACCGTTCACGTAACAGAACACAAAGTGTCTGTTTAATCTAGAAGACATCCAGAATACTTGTAAATCAATAACAAGCACATAGAAAAACATGATCCAACCGATATAGACAGATTCACTAAAAGATTGTGGTTATGTATATGAGAAATCCAACCGGATTAAGTAACGATGATTTGTGATTATTAAAACAGCAATCATACGAAGAATTCAACAATCTTCCAGAGGGCTCAACAATCTCCCCATTTTTGATAATCACAAATCTTAGTCAAAAATAAAAAATAATATATCATCAATAATAGTGACAAGGCATAATAAGAATAAAAATACAATGAGATATAAATCTCCCCCTGAATTTATGCCTTGTATAATTATGTAAACATTGCTCCCCCTGACATAGTATGTTTCTCCTACATAGATATAAATCTCCCGCTTTGGGATAATCAAAAAGGAGGGAAAACAGATGAAGAAGAGATTAAAAGAAGGCATCATAGAGAATAGAGAGAGAGAAAAAAGTTTTTTCAGTACACCAGATTACAAACAGAATATTGTTCACCCTATCAACAACAGGACACAACTATTTCTTGGGATGTAACGGGGCTTTTCCTTTGTCAGAAGGATCAATGGTTGGTAAGTTGGATGTCTTGGAGGCAGGTTAAACTGGGCGAATTTGAAAAGGTGGTAAGATGGCTCTGGAAGGTGGAGGAGAGGATTCCATAGAGATTTTCTATTGAGCAGTAGTATTTGGGTGAGAAGATTGCTGAAGAACTGGTCGTATTTGAGATAAAGCTTAAGCAACAGAGATCTGATTTGAAGCAACATCAGAGGCACTGATAGGTTTAGCAGTAGGAAGCACAATGGCAGTGGCATGTTCATTCAGATAAGGCTTCAAAAGATTTATGAAATCCTGAATTACTTCTTCACCAGACAGTATATCCTTCTCAAAGTCATCCTTATTCTCCATGAACTGTTCCAAGGTATGAGTAAAATCTTGCAACTGACGAACATTAGTCTTGAAGGATTGAGTGACTGGAGGTAGTCTCAGATTGTCAGCCAACACTTTGAAATTCGCGGTCATATCATGCTTGGTATAGATTTTTGAAAAGTAATGATCAACCTTTTCCTTGATCTCTCTATGAGATTTATTGGCATCTGCTGAATATAATTTTACCATCTTATGAATGTGATCAATGTGCTCCTTCAACTTCCTCAACGAGTCCAAATCAAGGACTTGTCTAATAGCATCCAATTCATCATGCACAATCTGCATTAGAGCCTCTAGCTCCTGAGTAGTGATCTTGGATACTTTGGTTGTACTTTCTTGAGAAACTATATGAGTTATCTCAGCTTTCAACTTCCTCAGATCAGAGTTCTTAAGATGTTCAATCAGATTCCTCAACACTTCCATCATACCAGAGATGGTTGATCTAAATTCTTTTGATAAAGAAACTAAGCCAGATTGTAGATACTTTATAGTTTGATTTAGAGAGGCTATGTGCCTGCCAATAAACTCACCAGTATATGTTAGGCTGGTCTAATAACATTTAATACTATTGTTGTAAAGGGTTCCAAATAGTCTTCAGAAACTTGCATAGAAGATTGAGTAAGAGCATTTGAAATTTCTTCTCTGACTGTATCTCTCACAGAAGCATGCAACTCAATTTCGAACTTATCAAAATCAGACTGAGAGATATTAGAACTAGGTATATGAACATCTGCAGCATCAAAAACATGAGAAGACCTTGCCTCAACTGGTTGGATTTCCTTCATAACCTCAGTAGATTCTGATTCTTCCTCTTCTTCTTCAGAATACTCTAAACCCAAAACAACAAAATCAGGGTAATCATCCCAGATAGAAGCACACAGAGTATATTTCCGTTTATCATAACTTGCTTTTCCACTTATTTCTAGAGAATCTCTCTTGCCACTGGTATTTGTTTCTTGCACAGTTTTATGTGGTTCTATTGGAGGTACAGCAAGACCATCCACTGGTCAGTTATCACCATCATCATAATTATCATCATCATCATCATCATCTCCATTCCCATTTCAATTCGTCACAAAAACATCACTGTCAGATGCTTCAGTGTCACTGGCTTCTTCATCACCAAGAACTGGTTCTGATTCAGGTAAGGTTAAAGGTGGACTGGTAGGTCCAAAGTCTATTCTTCTCTTAGGGATCACAGTATCAGGATCACTCCTATCATCAAGAGGTGACATACTTCCTTCTTCTATTTCAGATTCTTCCATCCCTTGTTTACCAGACTCTTCAGTATCCTTATTCCTTTCAGCATCTACTTCTTCCTCATCATCAGAATAAATTGGCTCTTCATCTGATTTCAAACCAGGGTCTCTCAAACCCTTCGGCCTTTTTCCATGATCCGTGGGATTGTAGGATTCATACAAATTTTCCTCATCCGAAACCCATCATTTTTTTCCATGGGTTACAATTTATTTTCATCCTTTTACAAATTTCATTGTTAAAACAAAAATCACTATCAGATTCAGCTATCTCATCAGCTTCATCAACACATTCCAGATTCTTTAACATAGCAGATATCATTTTGGAATAGAACAGGGCAGTGGCTTTCATAGAAGGTTTCACCATTCCAGCTACGTCCACCATTAGATATCACCACAAATTTATCTTCTCATGGGTCTTTAGTAAAAACAATAGAAACACATACTGGTATTTTACAGCAGCAAAATCACTTTTCCTAGGGAAAATTTGGTGCTGAATAAACTTAAAGAGAAGTCTACATTCACCATCCAACTCTGAGGATGCGATTCTTCTTGACTCTCTGTCTCCAGTCAGAAGCGCTAAAGCTAACTCTTAAGAGAAGTATTCAGTGGTTGGAGGAATGTTTCCCGCATATTCCTCATACCAACCCTCATTGGGTACATTTAAACATTCAGCCCATTTTTTAGATGAAAAAGATATTTTCTTTCCTTTCACTACAGAAGACATTCTGGCAGCCTCTACACCATCTAATGTATCTTTCAGATTTATATAAAACTCATGCACTAGCTTTGGGCAGTATAGACGAGTGTTATCTGAGAACCAGGCTTTCCATCCTTGCAATTATAAAACTTGTAACAACAGTGACTTACTTATCAAAATCCAGGCAGAACTGACTTCCTTTTCTATAGCAACAATCCGAGTTTCCAGGTTCGGATTTAGTGATCTTTGAGTGGTACTTCTCGACTCGCCTGGAGCACGCTTTGAAGGTACATGACTGTCTGATCATTTTCTTTGTCTATTTTCCTTAGCCATTTGAAGATTCTAGGGAATGTAGGAGTTCGAAGGTTCAATGTAGAGGAGAAGAGAGGATATATGGCTTGGCGGGAAAAGAAAGGTCGACAGTTTTGGGAATAGAAATACCCAGGAATCATTTATTTCATCATTTAGGGTTTCCATAATAAATATAAAAGAAATTAATTAATTACAACCTAATAAAAAGTAATAGTAACATAGATCGGTTTGAAAGATCGGTTTCACAGATCAGTTTCACAGATCAGTTTCACAGATCGGTTTCACAGATCAGTTTCACAGATTGATCATACACAAATTTTGTTTAATAAAATTCATTCTTTCAGAGCATAAAGGCTTCGTAAAAATATCAGCTAATTGATGTTCAGAACTAATAAATTCTAGAGAAATATAACATTTCTGATAATGATCTCTTAGAAAGTGATGTCTGACATCAATGTGCTTAGTCCTAGAGTGAGACACCGGGTTCTTAGATATGTTGATCGCACTAGTGTTGTCACAGTTAATTGAAACATGTTTAAAATCAAATCTATAGTCCAATAAAGTGTGTTTCATCCACAGAATATATGCACAACAACTACCAGTAGCTATATATACTGATTCAGTAGTAGACAATGTTAATGAGTTATGTGTCTTACTACACCATGATACTAGGGACTTTCCAAGTAAATGACATGTTGCAGATGTGTTCTTCCTATCTAACTTACATCCAGCAAATTCAGCATCTGAATAACTAGTTAGGTCAAATGATTGTCCTTTTGGATAAATCAAACCCAAATTCACAATATACTTGAGATATTTAAAAATCCTTTTAACAGCCAGTAAGTGTGATTCTTTAGGATTATCTTGAAATCTAGCACACATACACACACTAAACATAATATCTGGTCAACTAGCAGTAAGATAAAGTAAACTCCCAATCATACCTCTGTAATAGGTTTGATCAACTGGTTTCCCAATTTCATCAACATCCAATTTACAGGTAGTACTCAAAGGTATATCACTTTCCTTAATACTATCCAAACCAAAACGTTTTAATAAATCCTTAGTATATTTACATTGATTTAGAATAATAAAATATTTATTTTTAAAGATTTGAAATCCAAGAAAATACTTAAGCTCTCCCATTAATCTCATTTCAAACTCATTTTGCATAACATTTGAAAAATCAGTATATAAAGAATTTTTAGAAGATCCAAAAATAATATCATCAATATAGATTTGTACTATTAAAACATCTTTGGAAATCCTTTTTATAAAAATAGTGGGATCAGATATTCCTTTTGTAAATCCTTTTGTAATAAGAAAGTTTGAAATTATTTCATACCAAGCTCTTAGAGCTTGTTTTAAAACATAAAAAGCTTTAGAATGTTTAAAAACATGATTTTGAAATTGAGGATTTGAGAAACCAGGCGATTGTTCTACAAAAACATCTTCAATAATAAAACCATTTGAAAATGCACTTTTCACATCCATTTGATATAACATGAAATTCAGATGTGATGCATAGGAAAGTAAGATCCTAATAGCCTCTAATCTAGCTATAGGTGAAAAGGTTTCCTCATAGTCAATTCCTTCTTCTTGATTGTAACCTTGTGCAACTAGCCTAGATTTGTTTCTAATGATGTTTCCAGATTCATCAACTTTGTTTCTAAACACCCATTTTGTGTCTATGGTTATAGTGTTTTTAGCTCTTTCTACTAATTTCCAGACTTTGTTTCTTTCAAATTTATTTAGTTCTTCTTGCATAGCCATTACCCAAAATTCATCATTGATAGCATCATTGATATTTTAAGGTTCTAACTGTGAAAGAAAAGCTTGATGTTCAACATGATTTCTTAGAGAACCTCTAGTCTGTGTTCCTCTATCTAGATTACCTACAATTGCATCTAAAGGATGGTTCTTTAGAATTCTATTTGGTCTAGAAAAGATAGGGCTAGAGATTTTAGATTCATCTACAGGTTAAGGTTCAACAGAAGCAGGTTCTGGAAAATTTCCAGAACTGGATGTTTTAACTACAGGTCCACTATCTTTATCATTAAGGTTCAAAACAGAGAGATCATCTTCAAGATTTTCAAGAGAGTTCTTAAGTTCATGTGGATCAGTTTCATCAAATTTTATGTGAACCGATTCTTCCACACATTTGGTTCTCTTATGGAAAACTTTATAGGCTTTACTAGAAATAGAGTAACCTAGGAAAATTCCTTCCTCACTCTTGGATGAAAATTTGAAAATATTGTCTTTAGTATTATGAATAAAGACTTTGAAACCAAAAACTCTTAAGTAGTTAGCCTTAGGTTTCCTATGGTTCCATAACTCATAAGGGGTCTTCTTAAGAACAGGTCTGATCAAGACTCTATTAATAACATAGCAAGCTGTATTTACACCTTTAGCCCATAAAAAAACAGGTAGGTCATACTCATTAAGCATAGTCCTAGAAATTTCTTGCAGGTTTCTATTCCTTCTTTCTACTAAACCATTCTGTTGGGGTGTCCTAGGGACAGAGAAATTGTGACTATAGCCACTGTGTGAGCAGTAAGATTCAAACTCATGATTTTCAAACTCACGGCCATGATCACTTCTCAGGTTTTTATCTTAAGTCCACTAAGGTTCTCTACAGACATGGAATATTTAACAAATTAAGAACATGCTTCACTTTTGTGAGCTAGAAAATGTACCTAAGTATATCAAGAAAAGTCATCTACGAGAACATAAACATAATTCTTCCCATTTAAACTAGAAACTCTAGAAGGTCCAAATAAATCCATGTGAACCAACTCGAGAGGTTGAGAAGTTGACAATTGTTTCTTTTATTTGAAATATACTTTATGTTGCTTTCCCTTTTGACAGGGATTACAAACATTGTCTGCTGGAAATTCAAGTTTGGGTTGGTCTCTAACTAAGTTCTTCCTAGCAATTTTTCTAAGTGAATGCACACTACAGTGTCCTAATCTTTTGTTCCAAAGCCAAGACTCTTTATGAAAAGCATTTCAACAAGTAATATTCTTCTTAGCTAAAGAATTTAAATCAACAGCATAAACATTTTCATTTCTTAAAGCAGAAAACACTAAAAAAATTAGAATTAAAAGCATTGCAAGAATCATTTTCAAATTTAACATAAAAACCATCATCACATAACTGAGAAATACTTACCAAATTGTATTTTAGTCCATCAACAAATACAACTTTAGAAATTAATATTGATTCAGTGTTACCAATCTGGCCTAAGCTGATGATTTTTCCTTTTGAGTTATCACCAAAAATGATAAAACCTCAATCATCTCTGACTAAGCTATTAAATCATGAGATGTCTCCTGACATATGTCTTGAAAATCCACTATCTAAATACCAAGTCTTTCTACAAGATCTCTTTAAGCAGGTTTCCTACAAAACAGATTTAGATAGGAAATGATTTTGGTACCCAGATCTTCTTGGGTCCAGACAGGTTATCCAATAAAACTTTAGGAACCCATATTTGCCTAATGGGTCTCATTAGATTTCTATAGTCAACAGATTTTGAAAGATAAACCTTCTTACATCCATAACTATGAATATAACAAGTTAAAGCATATGAAGTTTTATAACTAGCTACATTCTGTCCAGATTTAGGAATGAATCTAGTTTTGGTAATTTTCCTTTTTCCAGGTTGGTATCCTATACCAGTAGTGTATCTAGGTGCTATTTTCTTACCTAGCATCTGAGTAAGAGTATATTTTCCATTGGTAAATTTCTCTAAGTCTTTCTTGAATTTCTCATTAGATAATTTCAGTTCAGTGATTTCTTTAAGAAACTGAGCATTCTTTTCCATTTCAATATCAAGATCAGATTTACGTTTAATAGTAAAAGCATACTGTTTATTTAAACCTTTGTATTTGTCTTTCAGATCATTAAAGGTTTCTTCAAACATATCACAATATTCAAATAGTTCATATATTTACATGTTATCAGTGTCAGTATCATCTTCAGAATAATAAGAATTTAAAGCAGGAGTTTCAGCTGTTACCTCAGAAGTGTTTGTCATAAAACACATGTTTTCTTTATTTCTTTGTTTAGTTTCAGAAACATCTGATTCAGTGGAGCTATCCACAGAAGCACTCCAGGTATCCTTCATGGATTTCATAAACTTATTATCCTTGTATTCATACTTCTTCTTGTATTTCAACTTTGGATAGTCTGCTTTTATATGTCCCTTTATTTCGCACTCATAGTAGACAACATCATATGATTTGTCAGATTTCTTCTAATCCTTTTTCCAATGTCCCTTGTTGTCATATTTACCTTTATAAATTGATTTTCTGAAAAACTTCTTCTTCTTATAAAACTTCTTAAATGTTCTCACAATTTTATCCATCTCAACATCCCTATCAGAAGCACTTTCACTCTCTTCATAGATTGAACTTTAATTTATATCTTGGAGCTTCTCCTTATCCTTGTTCTTTGAAGTTGAAGTCTTGAAAGCAAAAGACTTCCTTCTAGGTTCATCATCTTCTCCTTTGTTAACCTTGAGTTCCTCTTCATACATCATCAACTTTCCAATTATTTCCTTGACTGGCAGTTCACCAATATCACATGATTCTCTAATTGAGACAGAAGTTCCTCTCCATATTTTAGGTAGACATCTCATAATTCTTATAATTTGTTCCTTTGATGGAACATCCTTTCCCAAAAAATTCATTGTGTTGACAATTTCATTAAACCTGAGATACATGTCATAAATGGGTTTATCAGGCATCATCTTAAATTTATCATACTTAATAGTATAAGTATTCAATCTCATTTCCTTAACATTAGTTGTTCCTTCATGAGAAATGGCTAAGGTATCCCAAATTTTATTAGCAGTTTTACAGGCAGATATTCTATTAAATTCCTCATCTCCTAAAGAATAGAACAAGGAATTCATATCTTTGTAATTATTTTTGTAGGAAGCCTTAGTAGCTTTATTCCAAGTTGATCTAACCGTAGTAGGAATTTTATATTATGATTCTATAGCAGTCCAAATATCAAAACCCATGCTCTCTAAATGAATTCTCATCTTGATTACCCACTGAACATAGTTAGTGCCATTGAAAAATGGTGGTCTATTGGTAGCAACACCTTCATGTCTATTATCCATGATATCTTACATAAAGAAAAGATTTTAAAGAGCTAATAATTTTGAAATAACAGTAAATTTGATAACTTTAAAATAAAACTAAAATCACAGTTAAAAAACATGTACTTTAGAAAAATATTTTAAATCCTCTAATACCAAATGTTGTTCAGAGTGGATACTCAAGAGGGGGGTGAATTGAGTTCCAATTAAAATTTCTGTTTAAAAACGTTGTCTTAAAAACCCCCAAATAAAATACTGAATTAAACTGTAGTGAATTTATATGAAAGTAAAGGTTCTATTGGGTTCTCAAGGGATTGATTATTTCCCAGTTAATCAAAACAGAAGAGTTGATTAACTTATGAACCTAATTTACTGATTTACAACTAATATAAACACTTGCGAGTTCAGTTATCAAAGTGACTTTAAAACAGTTTTGGTTTTAATGTAATTAGCATTGGAATAAAAAAGAATAACTTTGAAAGATATAACATAGTAGATATAACCAAGAGGTTCAGTCTCAAGTCGAGACTTAATCCTCTCAACAATTTATATAATATTGATCCACACCCTGGATCAGGGTTCACAATAGTTTTCAACTGTCCATGTCCAAGAACTCTACCACTGTTATTCGTGGGAAACAGAACAAAAACAATCAGCTATCCAGGTCACACATGACCTCTACCACTATTACAGTGGGAAATGAAAGATGTAAAGAGTTTTCTGAGGATTTACAGATCCTCCAGTTAAAGTACAAAAGACAGTGTGTGTGTTAAAAACAGAAGATAACACACACTGCTCGAAATGTAAAATAATTAATAACAGAGCAGAGACGTAGAGTATTGAAATGGATCTTGTGATTGCAGTGAAGTTGTCACGACCCGTCCTCGGGGCCCGTGCCGTGACTACCCCAAGCCCGCCTTCCATAGGCCAGGGGCTGGTGACTAGCACCAAGGCGTAAATCTAGGGAAAAAGGGAAGGCATTGCCTTTGTAAAGTAAACCAAAAACACCATAGAGCAATCAGGAAGAAGTAAACACTAAGTAAAAACTAGGTACAACAGTAAGTGCGGAAAGTAAGTGGGCCAGAATAAAAACCCAAACTGAAAGTAAAGTACAACTCGAAAGGGAAAACAACAACTAAAAAGTAAAGCCGCAACGTCGAGTCGTCCACTGGAAGTCCCACCTGAAGGGTGGGTACAGATAGCCTCCACTGCTCCTCGGGTCCAGCTGACCACTCAGAGTACGTCCCACCCAGTGGTCCACCTCCAGGTACCATCCTACTCTGCAAGCCTCCTCCACGATCAGCGTTGTCTGTCATCTGCAACCAACACAACGTAGTGTGGGCATAACCCGTGCAGGGGTGAGTATAAGATACTCATTAGGGACCCCGAGACCCCCGAAGGTCTCCCAAAATCCATAAAGGATAATCCACAAAGGAAAGATACAATCATGAAGTAACATCATACATGGCTTAGGTATATGCCCATACATATACCTAAGTCATCAATTCCAACATGCTCCATCCTCCAAGCTCAAGTACAACCAAGTCCACACAGGAAAGCAAACGTATTCCACAAAGGAAAGAAAAATGTAATCCACACAGGATAGCACAACACAATCCACATAGGAAAGCAAAACATGATTCAGCTCACACAGGTATACTTCTTCGAAAGACGATAGAGATGATCACTGATCCATCCAAGTCAACGGACCCACAAAGGATCGATAGGTACTAACCCCCGCAATGACCCACAAAGGATCTATAGGAAACAATCCCCCGCAATGA
The DNA here is from genome assembly GCA_963277665.1 of Viscum album. Taxonomy (NCBI): domain Eukaryota; kingdom Viridiplantae; phylum Streptophyta; class Magnoliopsida; order Santalales; family Viscaceae; genus Viscum; species Viscum album. Next base: position 2,004,458,061 of record OY728126.1, on the reverse strand, counting down.
CCCACACAGGATCGGACCCACACAGGATCTGTAGGCGCTGGCTCACACAGAACTGTTGATCGCTGACCCAAATAGGATCGGACCCACACAGGATCAGTAGCACTGATCAACGTAGGATCGCTGAGTTCTGTAGTCTTCGTCGTCGAATCCACTGAGTATCTCTGTACAGTCGTCGTCGTCGTCATAGTAGCAGTCACATCCAGCTCTAGGGTTCCCGCACACAGCAAGCTCGTTCGGGAGGGTTTGCTCCACGAGCTGAGAGGCTGATACATCAACTGACACATAGTCCAAAGTTGATGTATCCAAAAGTTACGTATCGTTAACAGGAACTCAACGTCACAGACGACACATCAATCAGACGCCCGGTCTGAGAGTTATTGGATTTTTCGTCCCAGGGGCCCAGTTGATTTTTAAGGCAAAACCAACCCGACCATACTCCACCTACATAAAAACCTCGGGCGGAGTAAGCCAAAAGATCTGTCTCACTAAGAGGAAAACATCAAAGTCGACGGCACGTCAATCAGACGTCCGAAGTTCAAGATATGAGTGTTTCCGCTCCGAGGGCCTGGTTGGTTTCGTGTACGAACCAACCCTGCCTAACACAAAGTATTCTGAAACCTTGAGTACGATATACTGAAATGACCATCTTGACCCATGGATTGCATCGCAATTGACGGTGTATCGATCGGAGACCCGTAGCACAAGTTATGAGCGTCCGACCAAAAAAGGTTCGGTATTAAGGGGTTCGGGCCCAGTCCGACCCGACCCGATAACCCTGGGGTCGACCCGAACCGGGTCCGGGTCCGGCCATCTTGGGCGCGGCCCGGCCTGGCGGACTGGCCAGGCGGCCGGCCCGGTATGGGCACAGCGCGCCCAGCGCGACGGTCAGGCGCTCGGCCAACCGGCCGAGCCATTTGGCGGGGGGGGGGGGGGGGCTGCCCCCTGGTGTAACCGTGGCCCCCCATTAAATGGGGGCCATTTTTTGCTGGCCGGCCAAGGGAATTAATTCCCCCAGTTTCCCTATTGTCCGACCGGCCTGCACCGGCCGGCCGGTTCTGCCAACAAGGACCGGGGACGGCCGGTCCTTCCTCCTTTGCCGACACCGGCGGCTCGGAACCGGCCTTCGGTCACCCTGCTCCGCCATAGCCCGGAACCGGTCACAGCCTGGTTCATCCGGCGCGGTGTGACGACACCGCGACCCTCCGCCGCGGCCTCACTCCAGCCGCGGTGTCTTTGGTTTTCTCCGACGTGGAGCGATGGCGCCGCGACTTGGTTTAACTTCACAGCGTGGCGCGTTGGCGTCGTTTCCTTGTTCGTTTCCATGGCACGGCACGACAGTGCCTCACATTCCATGTCGTACGATCACACGCGGTGTGACGGCACCACATCATACTCATTTCATACCACAAAGAAACAACACATGGATAATGGAGGAGGGTCGGCCGTGTTTGTGCGGTCCGAACCCCTCTCGTTAATCGATAGCATTTAGTCGTATAACCACGAAGAATGAAAAACTGGAAATCACGAACGAAAATAATTAAATAATATAAACCCATTCCTTGAGTGTAGCTAGAACGGGGGTTCGCCGCGGAAAACGACATCGCGAGGTGAAGCTCCATAAGTTGACGAAGAATGCCCAAGGGGAATGTGGTGTCTCCTTTTCGTTGACACGGGAAGAAGATCGGAATAGGGTGTGTCGTTGATCTTTGAAAACACACCGGCAAAGAATAGGAGAGGAGACGACACACCGATCTCTTCTTACGGTGACAGCATTCTTCGTTGAAGTCTTGGTGTTCTTCATCGAAGAAGATGAAGAGCTCTCTCCTCAATTGTCCACACACAACGTCCAACCAAAATAAAATATGTCTCACCCTTATTTTATTTACTTAAGTCACAATTCAAAAATTCAAAACATAAATTAAATAATTGAATTGCGTGTTGGCATAATTAAAGAGAGGAGAGGTAAAGTCATCCAATTAATGGGATGTTAAAAAGTTTAAGAGTTTCACAACTTAAGTGGGGGGGTTAAGAGGAGTTAGGGAGTGAAGGGATTTGAAAAGGTGGGGGCTCGTGTGGGCCCCACCTAACCTTTAATCCACTCAAGAAAAACAAACAAATAGTGGGTCCCACCCTAACTCATACACTTATGTTCTAACTCATGGAGAAGTGAAATAAAATTCTTAACGAAAATTTTATTTCACTAACACATAATCGACAAATTTAATCAACTCATAACGAGCAAACACAACTCCAGAAAAGGCGTTCCTAAGCAAAAACCGATGCTACGGTTCCATCGGTGCCCTCGGAATTCGATTCCGAGCACCGGTTCAAAAGTTAGAAATTCACGCTCGTTCGTTCACTGAACGTTTCCGAGCTAAACTTCAGATAGAAATTCCAGGCACACCGGGCCTCGGAATCAAGTGTTGTCAGAAACTGCGTTCTTGTAAAATCCCAATGAAAATTAAGAAAAAAAATTCCATGAATTTTACGGGTCTTTACATTACTACCACATCAGGGTTTTACATCCCCGTAAAGATACATCATAAACTTGGAAAACAAATGTGGGTACTGAGCACGCATTTGAGCCTCCTTCTCCCAAGTGCTCTCCTGGAGGTTCCCGTGCTGCCATCTGATGCGCACTAGAGGAATCGACTGTCCACGTAGGACCCTCTCCTGTTAATCTTTGATCTCCACCGGGACCTCGGCAAAAGTCACCCCATCATCAACGTCAAGCTCCCCATGGTTAATGATTTGCGTCGGGTCGTGCACGTATCTCCTCAGCTGAGATACATGGAAGACGTCATGCACCCGGTGCAACTGAGGTGGTAGAGTCAGGCGATAAGACACCTCTCCAATCCTGCTGAGGACCTGGAATGGTCCGATGAAGCATGGAGAGAACATTTCGCCTTGGCCAAATCTCTGTAATCCTCGTCGAGGTGAGACACGCAAGAAGACATGGTCACCACCCTCGAACTCTAGTGGCCTCCACCTCGTGTCAGCATAAGACTTCTGCCGGCTCTGAGCTGTCCTCATCCGCTCCGGGATGACCTAGACCTTCTCTGTCGTGGTCTGGACCATCTCTAGTCCCACAAGTGCTGACTCCCCAGGGTCTGTCCAGCACAAAGGAGATCTGCAAGGTCGACCATACAACGCCTCGTATGGTGCCATCCCGATGGTGGAGTGGTAGCTATTGTTGTACGCAAACTCCACCAAGGGCAGGTGGTCCTCCCAGCTATGACCAAAGTCGAGGATACATGCGCGGAACATGTCCTCGAGAGTCTGAATGGTCCTCTCTGTCTGACCATCCATCTGAGGGTGAAAGGTTGTGCTCAGACGTAGCTGTGTCCTGAACGCCTCCTACAACCCCTTCAAAATCCGGGAAGTAAAGCGAGCATCTCGATCAGAGATTATAGATGATGTCACACCCTGAAGCTGCACAATCTCATGAACGTAAATTCGTCCCAAGCTCTCCACTGAGCCCTGCTCTCTGATGGGTAATAAGTGAGCCGAATTGGTGAGTCGGTCGACAATCACCCAGATGGAGTCAGGGCCTATAGAAGTCCGTGGATGTCCAGTCACGAAGTCCAAAGATATGTCGTCCCACTTCTACTCCGGGACCTCCAAAGGTTGTACCAAGCCTGCTGGTACCTAGTGATCTGCCTTCACCTGCGGGCAGGTGAGGCATCGAGAAATGAACTCCGCCACAACCTTCTTCATGCCCGGCCACCAGTGTTGTCATCTGAGATCCTGGTACATGTTTTCCACTCTATGATGTACCGCCAAAGGAGAAGTGCGAAACTCTCTCAGCACCTCCTCCCGTAAAGAAACTGGTAACAAGGTACGTCCTCTGAAAAGGATGCCGTGCTCTACTCCAAAGGAGAATCCATCAAGTTCCTGTCCTGAGGATATTTGTGCATGCCGCGTCTCACAGTCAGCGTCCCCATGTTGTGACTCTCTAACCCGCTGTAATAGTGGAGGAGTGACTGTGAGAGACTAAAGAAAGGATGCTCCATCTCTATCCACGAAGGATATCTGCAAAGAGGCTAGCTGCTATGTCGCCTCCTCAAATAGCTGAATGCCCGTCCTCTAGCTAAGAGCATCGGCTACCACGTTCCCCTTCCTAGGAGTATAAAATATCTCAATGTCATAGTCCTGGAAGAACTCGAGCCATCGCCGCTGTCTCAGGTTCAGGTCCTTCTGAGAAAATATGTACCTGAGACTGTGATGGTCAGAAAAGACTGAAAACCGCTCGCCAATCAGACAGTGTCGCCATGTCTTCAAAGCGAAGACCACTGCTGCAAACTCCAGGTCATGGGTAGCGTAGTTCTGCTCATGCGGCCTCAACTGACGTGATACATAGGAAATCACTACCCGATCCTACATCAGGACACATCCGAGTCCGGTCCCTGATGCATCGCAGTAGACTACGTACCCTACTCCCTCCTCCGACAACCTCAAGATAGGTGCGCTGGTCAATATCTGTCTCAGCTCCTGGAAGCTCTGCTGACATCTGTCTAACCATACAAAGGGTTTCCCCTTCTTCGTCAAAACTGGGAGTGGTGCCGCAACTCTGGAGAAGTCTGGAACAAATCTCCGTAGTATCCAGCTAGTCCCAAGAAACTCTGCACCTCCTTCACGCCCCTGGGTGGCTCCCAAGCTAGCATTGCCTCGATCATCGTAGGATCCACCGCAACTCCCGCCTCAGAGATGACGTGTCCCAAGAAGTGGACCTCACGTATCCAGAACTGACACTTCGAGAGCATTCCATAAAGATGATGCTCTCAGAGTGTGTCTAGTACAATCCGCAAGTGGTAGGCGTGCTCCTCCTCAGTCGTCGAGTAAATCAAAATGTCGTCGATTAAGACCATGACAAATCGATCGAGATATGGCTGAAAGATTTTGTTCGTGAGGGACATGAACACTTCTAGAGCATTAGTTACACTGAATGGAATAACCAAGAACTCATAGTGGCCATACCGACATCTGAAGTCCGTCTTCTGCACGTCCTCGTCTCGAACTCTGAGCTAATGATAGCCTGACCTGAGGTCTATCTTTGAAAACCACCGTGCTCCCTTGAGCTGATTGAAGAGGTCATCAATACTCGGTAGCAGATACTTGTTCCTCACTGTCACCTGGTTCAGGTGATGATAGTCGACACAAAGTCGAAAGCTCCCGTCCGCCTTCTTGGTGAACAAAATCGTGGAAGCCCAGGGTGAAACACTGGGTCGGATGAACCCCTTGCCCTGAAAGTCCTCCAACTATACCCGCAGCTCTCGAAGCTCGGCGGGGGCCATCCGATATGCTGGGGTCGATATCGGGGTTGTCACGAGGTACAGGTCAATATAAAATTCTACCTCTCTGCGAGGAGGTAGCCCTGGAACGTCGTCGGGAAATACGTCCGCGTAATGATCCACCACTACAGGAAAACTAGGACTCCGCACGTCAACTGATCCTAGGATGAGGCTAGCCAACTGATGAGTGATGGGTTTTCCTCTCCTCTTTGGAAGTCCATCCTGTGTTGCGAAGGATCCCTTCTCGCCGGTGATGGTGAACCTGCTCCCGTCGGTGCGTACACATCGCCACTTATGCCTAATATAGTCAATCTGTGCATGGACCGTAGACAACCAATCCATGCCCAAGATGACGTCGTAAGGCCTCGAAGCCCCTACAAGAAGATCCCAGCTGAAGCTCTCGCCTCCTAGAGTAAGCTCACACTACCATAACTAGTGCGTAATCTTCGAGTCTGCTTTCGTAGGAGTCTCTAGCCGTAAGGATTGAGCCAACGGCTCTGTCGGAATCTCCGAGCTCTGAACAAGGGCAGTGGCTATGAAAGAGTGACTCGCTCCTGTGTCTATAAGAACTACACCAAGGGTGTAAATAGACACAGATAGTACCTCGAATTATCTCGGGAGCACCATGGTCGTAGGTCTTTGCTACCTGGAGCTGTGTCTATCTCTGCCCGCCAGCTCCCTGTGGTCGGGGGTGGACCTCCTGGTGCTGGTGGTGGTAAATCCTCAAATCATTTCCCTCCACCTTCTGCTCGGCCAGCTCCTCTGCCTCGTCCGCCTGCTCCCTACGGACCGCCACGGTCGACCCTCTACCTCTGCCTCAGTGGTCCCTCGACCGTCTGCTAGTCCTCGGCATGGCGGGTCGGGCAATCACGAGCCATGTGGCCCTGCCCGCCGCATGAGTAGCACTGCTTGCCTCTCGAAAGACTGGCTCCGCGCTGTGTGCCCCGCACTGCTTAGCCAGTGTCCTGAGGTCATCTTCCTGAGGGTCTGGTCTACCTAGACACATGAGTCATCCGTCGACTGCCTGCTGCAGAAGACTCTGCTATGTGCCGCCCTGCGGTGGGTCTCGGCGCTGGTGTAGACTCAGCAAGAAAGCTCTCGATCAAAAGGGCTCTCTCCAGTACTCCTGTGTGAGTCAGAATGCTGAGGGAGATCAGCGATGTCCTGATCTCGTCTCTCAATCCCTTCTCAAAGGTCTGGGCCCGAAAGAATGGGTCCTGTACCATGTCTGTAGAGTAACACGAGAGATCGGTAAATCTCGCCGAGTACTGGGCGACTGTCATGCTGCCCTGCCGCAGCTGAAGAAGCTCCTGGATGCGCACCACACAGAGGGTGGCTGGAATGAACTCCGAGTGGAAGAGGCTCTCAAAGTCCATCCAAATAAGAGATGCCTCATCGTGCATGTGGAGCATCAAACTCCACCATCGGCCCGCTGCTGCGTGCAGTAGGCTCGTTGTGAGGATCACCATGAGGTCTGCTAGTGTCCTCACTAACCGAAAAACTCGTAACACTACCTCCATCCAGTCCTCGGTTGCCTGGGGGTCCGTCTCCCCGCATAACCTGGGCGGTCGCTGGCATTGGAACTCATGCAGTGCACTAAGGCAACGTGCATCGTCAGTGGCTGGGGCTGGAAGCATCAGTGGCTCGGCGGGTAGAGCTACCGCTGGTGCCACTACTGACAAAGGGCCCTGCACCGAGGCCTCGTCGCTCGGTGGGTTGTCGTCACACTCGACTCTCGGAACCCTAGCTGGCTGTCGTTGTGGGGCCATCCTGAAAAAGAAACGGGTGCGCCATGGTCAGAACAGTATACCTGGTGAGCTGACACAAAGTAATCAGAAAGAAAACTTGAAACACACACGCAATCAATGTTTTCGTGCATTTAGTCGGAAATCAGAAGTCAGGGTCCTGGCGTACGGATACGTCGGTCGCCGCACCAACACTGGACTCCCCGGACTGATAACCACACCCAATACGCTAAACACTATTTCTTCACATAGAAAATATCAGAGTCCGCGGTAGAACTGAAAGCCTCTTATACCAATTTGTCACGACCTGTCCTCGGGGCCCGTGCCGTGACTACCCCAAGCCCGCCTTCCATAGGCCAGGGGCTGGCGTCTAGCACCAAGGCATAACTCCCGGAAAAAAGGGAAGGCATTGCCTTTGTAAAGTATACCACAAACACCACAGAGCAAGCATGCAGAAGTAAACACTTAGTAAAAACTGGGTACAACAGTAAGTGTGGAAAGTAAGTGGGCCAGAATACAAACCCAAACTAAAAGTAAAGTACAACTCGAAAGGGAAAACAAAAACTGAAAAGTAAAGCCGCAACGTCGAGCCGTCCACTGGAAGTCCCACCTAAAGGGTGGGTACAGATAGCCTCCACTGCTCCTCGGGTCCAGCCGACCGCTCCGAGTACGTCCCACCCAGTGGTCCACCTCCATGTACTGTCCTGCTCCGCAAGCCTCCTCCACGATCAGCGCTGTCCATCGTCTGCAACCAACATAATGTTGTGCGGGCATAGCCCGTGCAGTGGTGAGTATAAGATACTCAGTAGGGACCCTGAGACCCCCGAAGGTCTCCCAGTATCCCCAAAGGATAATCCACAAAGTAAAGATACAATCACGTAGTAACATCCTACACGGATTAGGTATATGCCCATAAATATACCTAAGTCATCAATTCCAACACGCTCCAACCTCCGAGCCCAAGTACAACCCAGTCCACACAGGAAAGAAAACGTATTCCACAAAGGAGAGCACAACACAATCCACATCGGAAAGAAAAACATGATTCAGCTCACACAGGTATACTTCATCGAAAGACAATAGAGATGATCACTGATCCATTTAAGTCGTCGGACCCACAAAGGATCGATAGGTACTAACTCCCGCAATGACCCACAAAGGATCGATAGGATACTAACCCCCGCAATGACCCACACAGGATCAGACCCACACATGATCTGTTGGTGTTGGCTCACACAGAACCGCTGAGCACTGGCCCACATAGGATCGGACCGACACAGGATCGGTAGCACTGATCGATGTAGGATCGCTGAGTGTTGTAGTCATCGCCGTCAAATCCACTGAGTATCTATGTACAGTCGCCGTCGTCACAGTAGTAGTCGCAGCCAGCTCTAGGGTTCCTGCACACAACAAGCTCGTTCGGTAGGGTCCGCTCCACGAGCCGATAGGCTGATAAATCAACTGACAAATAGTCCAGAGTTGATGTATCCAAAAGATCCGTATCGTCAACAGGAACTCAACGTCACAGACGGCGCATCAATCAGACACCCGGTCTGAGAGTTATTGGCTTTTTCGTCCTAGGGGCCTGGTTGGTTTTTATGGGAAAACAAACCCGACCGTACTCCACATGTGTCCAAACCTCAGGCGGAGTAAGCGAAAAGATCCGTCTCACATAGAGAAAAACAACAAAGTCGATGGCACGTCAATCGGACGTCCGAAGCTCAAGATATGAGTGTTTCCACTCCGAGGGCCCTGTTGGTTTCGCGTACGAACCAACCCGGCCTAACTCAAAGTATTCCGAAACCTTGAGTGCGATATACCGAAACGACCGTCTCGATCCAAGGATTGCATCTCAATTGATGATGTGTCGATTGGAGACTCGTATCCCATATTATGGGCATCCGACCGAAAAAGGTTCGGTATTAAGGGGTTCGGGCCCGGTCCGACCCGACCCGATACCCCCGGGGTCGACCCCAACCGGGTCCGGGTCTGGCCCGCTTGGGCGTGACCCGGCCTGGGCACAGCGCGCCCAGTGCGCTGGCCAGGCATTCGGCCAACCGGCCGAGCCCTTTGGCAAGGGGGGGGGGGAGGCGTGGCGCCTGCCCCCCTGGTGTAACCGTGGACCCCCATTAAATGGGGGTCGTTTTGTACTGGCTGGCCGGGGTAATTAATTCCCCCGGTTTCCCTATTCTCTGGCCGGCCTGCACCGGCCGGCCGGTTCTACCAACAAGGACCGGCGACGACCGGTCCTTCCTCCTTCACCGACACCGGCAGCCCGGAACCGGCCGCCGGTCACCCTGCTCCACCGCGGCCTGGTTCGTCCGGTGTGGTGTGACGGCACCGCGCCCCTCCGCCGTGGCCCCGCTTCGGCCGCGGTGTCTTTGGTTTTCTACGATGTGGCGCGATGGCTCCGCGACTTGGTTCAACTTCACGGCGCAGCGCGACAACGTTGTGTCCAAGGCGCGGCGCGACGACGCCCCGCATTCTTTGTCGTACGATCACACACAGTGCGACAGAACCTCATCATACTCGTTTCATACCACAAAGAAACAACACACAGATAAGGGAGGAGGGTCGGCCATGTTTGTGCGGTCCGGACCCCTCTCGTTAATCAATAGCATTTAGTCGTATAACCACGAAAAATGAAAAACTGGAAATCACGAACGAAAATAATTAAATAATATAAACCCCTACCTTGAGCGTAGCTAGAACAGCGGTTCGCTGTGGAAAACGACGTCGCGAGGTGAAGCTCCGTAAGTTGACCGAGAATGCCCTAGGGGAAAGTGGTGTCTCCTTTTCATTGACACGGGAAGAAGATCGAAAGTGGGTGCGTCATCGATCTTCGTAAACACACCGGCAGCGAAGACGAGAAGAGACGGTATGCCGATCTCTTCTTACGGTGACGACATTCTTCGTTGAAATCTTGGTGTTCTTCATCGAAGAAGATGAAGAGATCTCTCCTCAATTGTCCACACACAACATCCAACCAAAATAAATTAAGGCTCACCCTTATTTTATTTACTTAAGTCACAATTCAAAAATTCAAAACATAAATTAAATAATTGAATTGGGTGTTGGCATACTTAAATAGAGGAGAGGTAAAGTCATCCAATTAATGGGAAGTTAAAAAGTTTAAGAGTTACACAACTTAAGTGGGGGGTTAAGAGGAGTTAGGGAGTTAATGTATTTGAAAAGGTGGGGGCTCGTGTGGGCCCCAACTCACCTTTAATCCACTCAAGAAAAACTAACAAAAAGGGGGTCCCACCCTAACTCCTACACTTAGGTTCTAACTCATGGAGAAGTGAAATAAAATTCTTAACGAAAATTTTATTTCACTAACACTTAATCCACAAATTTAAACAACTCATAACGAGCAAACGCAACCCCAGAAAAGGCGTTCCCAAGAAAAAACCGGCGCTATGGTTCCATCGGTGCCCTCAGAATTCGATTCTGAGCACCGGTTCAAATGTTAGAAATTCACACTCATTCGTTCACTGAACGTACCCGAGCTAAGTTTCAGATAGAAATTCCGGGCACACCGGCCCTCAAAATCAAGTGCCGTCAAAAACTACGTTCTTGTAAAATCCCAAAGAAAATTAAGAAAAAAATTCCCTTGAATTTTACGGGACTTTATAGAAGCTTTGGACTCCTTGAGTTTGATCAGAAATGGTTCTGAGTCCTCTTCTGTTTTTTTTCTGAAAAATAAAGTGTCATCTGCTTGGAATCCCGGTTCAGAGATAGTGAAAAATGTAGTTGATGAAGTTCTTCAATGTCCTCGTGAATGTACAGAACCCTTCTTGAGTAATCTTGAGTGTGTATGAGCTTCTGTGTCTTCCACAACTATCTCATCCACCACTCTTGAACTCGTGTTTTTCTTATCGTCTCTTTTTCAGTTATTTTCACCAACAAGGACTTCTTGTATTTATAGCATGAGCTCAAGCGAAAGAAATAATTTCTTTTTTCAGGTACGAGATACGGTTCCTTGAAATCCAAAAACCTTCATTAAATAAATGACAGAGCATTAAAATATACATAATATGACTGTTGGGTAGATTAAATAAAGATAATGAAATTCAAACAGCTGTTTATGACTATCGGTGAGTCAAGTGATCGGTAGGTCATCAGCATCAGCATCGGTGTCTATACATCGGTGTGTCCTGATTGGTGACTCAGATGATAAGCATCGGTGTGTCATGATAGGTGACTCATTTGATCAGCATTGGTGTGTCATTATCGGTGACTCATTTGATCAGCATCGGTGTGTCATGATCAGTGAATCATTTGATCAGCATTAGTGAGAAATATTCGGTGACTCAGATGATCAGCATCGGTGTGTCGTGATCGGTGACTCATTTGATCAGCATCGGTGTGTCCTGATCGGTGACTCATTTGATCAGCATCGGTGAGACATCTTTGGTGACTCAAATGATCAGCATCAGTGTGTCATGATCAGTGACTCATTTTATCAGCATCAGTGTGTCATGATCGGTGACTAATTTGATCAGCATTGGTGAGACATCTTCAGGGACTCAGATGATCAGCATCGGTGTGTCATGATATGGATCGGTGCGACCATTGTCTTTTGATATGGATCGGTGCGACCGTTGTCTTTTGATATGGATCGGTGCGACCGTTTTCTTTTGATATGGATCGGTGCAACCGTTCACTTTTGATATGGATTGGTGCGACCGTTGACTTTTGATATGGATCGGTGCGACCATTCACTTAACAGAACACAAAGTGTCTGTTTGATTCAGAATACTTCCAGAATACTTGTAAATCAATAAAAAGTACAGATAAAAACATGATCCAACCGATATAGACAGATTCACTAAAAGATTGTGATTAGGTATATGAGAAATCCAACTGGATTAAGTAACGATGATTTGTGATTATTAAAATAGCAATCATAGGAAGAATTCAACAATCTTCTAGAGGGTTCAACAGTAATGAATTATGAAACATGTTTATCTAATAAAAAAATTATTTTCTTTTTATGTGCTTCGTTTTTTTATTGTTATTTTAATAATTATGTTTCACATTGTATTTAATATTATTTAACGTGAATTTTAATAAGGTATATTGTGGTTTATTTAGTTGTTTTTTGTGTGTATGATAAATTACTCAGAAAAGTATTTATTTGATGTAAAGCACGGAATAAAATATCAGGGTGTTAATTTGTACCCCCTTAAATAAATTTCACCATAATAATATTTATTATCACATGTTGAAGGGAATAGATATGAGTATCCATAAAATGGTGAAGACTAAATATATAATTTAAATTTAGATATCATTATTTCAACCTTAGTTTATATAAGGAAACTATATTTTCCTCAAATAATACACATGTCCCTAATTATAGTTTCACCGGAACCATATGAACTAAATGTCCCCCCTGATAATGTATTGAGACCCATATAGTGGAATTAATTTCTATTTTGTTTCCGTAGTTATCCTCCCCCTAATAATGATCATATGTTGATTTATGATATGAGATGTGAGTTCCCTAACCTTGTATGTTGATATGAAATCTTTTTTGAGAGATCCTATCCATTCCTAAACTCATATTAAATTTTATTAAAGGGTGAATAATAAGATTTAAAGGAAGAATATTCCTACAAAAACATATTAAATTGGGGTTATATTCATTTAACAGAGTCATCATAGAACAATGATATTTAAAGAATGATTGTTTACATCATTATTAGTATGTCTATTTAAATCACGATTTAAAGGATTATATAGATTCAAAATAAAAAAGTGATTTTTTAGTATTTTATTTGATCATGTGTGTACCTGGAAGGAATTCGTTTCCTTGAACGACTTCAGCAATTGGGATTATATACAACCAATAATTTTTATTCTTTTTATGGGGTTATTGATGTCGATTATAATAATTAACCACAGTTTTAGAACATCTGTTGGTGTAATTTCTATACATTACATAATTTAAGCATCATACTCTTGGTGACACATTAGGCCATGTTTTTTATCCTCTTATTTTAGTAGTTATACTCTTTATATCTCTTCATAATTCATGTCTATGATGAATTTCTATTCCATAATTTAAACGTTTACCTATTTAATAGAGACACCTTCCTAATTTATTATTCCCAAAATTTTTATATATAGTATAAAAAATGTCATTGCTCACTGTGTTTTATTATTTGAAATTCTATGAAACATCAATTTTATCTTATTTTATGTGTATGGAAGAATGATAATTTTTAAGTTGATAATAATGAATCAAGGTATTTTGTTTCTCATAACCACATTATTTTAAAATTTACCCCTTAAGAAGTCATGTTTCTTAGGGGGGAAGTCATCACCATGTTTATCATATTAATGTTTAATGATGTTCCCCTAGTTCTAACCATAAATTAAAAAATGGTTAGTGATTGAATCAATATATAATAAGATTAAATAATTAAATAAAAAATAAAATTAATTCTAATATATCATATCCTAAGAAACCTTAATTTCATCCCATTATTCATTCAATTTAATTAGGAAATTATAACTATCTCTCAGTTCATATAATAATTCCATAAGTTTCATTATCTTGTTATTAATAAATTTATATATAGAAATAACTGACCAAAAATTATCATCATCTTTTAACCATATTCTAAACCTATATATCATAGAAAAATATATTCATAAAACAAATATTATACCCAGAAAACATTAATCACAGACTATTAAGTATATAAATTAATAAAAAATACTCCCAAAATTTAATTATACAATCCCATAATTAGTTGAATAACTTTTCCACAAAATAATATTTATATCCCTAAAGTAATCTGTGTTTCTCAATATATATTCTCAATATCTATAAATATTTTTTCCCAATTAACAATATCTAACCCAATATAAAACCCCATACCATCCCAATGTGTTATATAAACCTCATTCATTTATTATTCATAAGGCCCAATAAATATTCTATATTATAATTAGCCTTATAAAAATACTATCACATAATACCTCTAAAGGGAATCCATTCCTTTGAACTAGTGATAAAATTTAAACTTATCTACCCATAATGATATTCAAAACTGAAAAATAGCATCATCTAAAAACATTATAGCCTATAATGTTATCTAAAAACCATTATGATACTAACTAAATTTCCCCACACTCATACACCCAAATCTTGTTCTATAAATATAATCTTTAAATATAGGATATGATTCCAACAAAAGTCAACAAGATTCATAATCCCATGTACCATTCTAAAAGATTTTCTATATACATTGGATTCTATAACAAGAAAATAGAACCAATTTTTACCATCTATAATTACATTTTGAATTGCAATAATTGAATCAATTACTTGACCAAGTATTTTTCATTTTATAATTTTAGGTAATTAGGGAAGAAAAAAGTTACATAATAGAACATATGTCTTTCAATCAACATTAGAATTATTCAACAATAAAGTGGATTTATTATTAAATAAAATTCATCAACATCACCAAAATTATTCTCCACACATGATACACTTCGATACATATATTATATTATATCATTCCTCATTAACAATGTATATAGAACCATAAAAATTGTGAGCTTAAATTCTCAATACGGGTAGACATAAGCATTATTAATTGAAAATTAGAAGTAAGCATAAGATGATGATGTGGTTCTATCTGTATAATAAATGTGATTGATATATTGTAAGATAATCATGTCTAACAACACAGGGATAATAATTTATTACTCATGTAATATAAATCAAGAATCAATATTTTTGGTCCCTAAAAAAATTCATATGCATTATAAATTTTAATTAACATAAATATAGAAGTCAAATTACAAGGAAAACCACTATAGGATTGATCTAATAAAATGATAGGTTAACCACTCTTTTGACTTCTTAGGATTAGAATAACCATATGTGTAACTTGATAGGATTGGGATAACCACATGTGTACTCTTTTTAGTTTCTCTAATATAAAAAATTATGAAATAAATTGGGGGATATAATAGACCCACCCATTAAAAAATATAAAATACTCATATGTATACCATAAGAACATTAAATCATTGTTCTATCAAATTTTAATTATGTAGTGGAATTAATGGGTTTCCTGATTATTTAATTGAAACATAATGATAAACATTCTAAATAAATATGGTTGATGGTTTTAATAGTGTCTAACCCTATTAATGCAATATGATCACTAAATATGGTAAACATAGATGAAAACCCCAGAAAAAGAATATGTGGTTCTTAAAATTTCTATATGGTATCACATTAGATTAAATTAATATTAAAATTAAATTATACCGAAGATTCAATCATCCCAAAATTTATATAAAAATATTATTTTTTTTATTATCATAAACATTACTATATAATAGAGAGGTCGTATTGAAATAGAGAGAAAAATTGGTAGTTAAACATTATAAATAATTTTATTAAATATTTCTTAACTATTTTATAAAAATGATGTTATAAGTCACATGGAAAAATATTTCCATGGAGGACTTGTAAAAAAAATTAAAATAATGAAATATTTAAAATAAGTTGATATAATTTTAAAAAAATGCATAGCATAATATAAAAATGTCCACAAGAAAAATAGACTCATTTTTTAGAAAATTCACAAAAATAATATCTCTTTTATTTAATATAAAAAAATTAAAATAATAATAGGAAGATATAAAACATTGGGGAACAGTAAAAGGTAAAAAATATGATAAATAATGAAGAGTTTTTATAATGATGGGGAAATCCATTCATGCATTAAATGTTTAAAAAGTTATTTTTTTGACACTTTTTTAATGAACTTCAACATTATATTATATTGGAAATGTTAAAAATAATATATTTGAATGTTTAAAAGTAAACACAAATATTATATAAATTTTACTTTATAAATATTTGATGTATATATAAAAAATTAATCACAGTAAAGAATATGGATATCGTAGAGAATTATTACAAAATAAAAAATGATATGTAATGTATTCTTTTATTATTAACAGTATTTCTATTAGTTAGAGTACTAATGGGAGGAAAATAGAAATAATATTTAAAAATAAATAAATTAAATAGAGGATAAGAAATTAGATTGGTTTAAGTAGAATAATAACATGTGATTTCCCATTATGGAAATTGAAACATAAAAAATCCTGATAAAAAGTAATATTGTAAAATAAACCCTTAATGGTTTTATAACAATTAAATAAAAACCCTTAAAAGAGGGAAGTTAAAATGAAAATTTAGTTAACATAAATAATAACGTAATAATTATATAATATATCAAAATTGTTGTGTGTATAGTATATAAAATAAATCATGGCACTCAATATAAAAAACATATCTCAAGAAATTGAAATTTATATAAAGAACCCATAAAAAGATCGTAACATTTCATGTGATAATATATGAATGAAGTGATTATATGATGAAATTTTACTCCACAAAATGAATGTTCAAATACCACCTATAATAGTAAATTATCATAAAAAACAAAATCTTATAATAACATAGTTAATGAAGAAGTAATATAACCTAATGAAGGGATATTGACTTAAGAATCCCCTTACCTCAGACTTCCACTTTATGAGACAGAATCTTAACTAATATATAATTAATTTATATTTGGTATAAGTCTAACTAATTACAATATATATATATATATATTTATATTATAATATACCATTCAGTTATAATATATTATTACCTATTTAGTAATAATTATTTGTCAAAATCAATATTTTTTGTGTTAACTATTATGTTTTCCATGCATGTTCTAATTCAATGGTTAATGTCCATGATCCTTGGTAATAATGTAATCATGTATATAATTTTCATTAAATTTTATATAATGTTTTCTAAATTTTTCTATACTCCCATGACCATTGTATTGAAATTATGGTGAAAATTTACATGGAAAGCATAAAAATTGATATTTTTTATAAATATAAAATCAAAAAGAATGAATTGATTTTAATAGTGAATTTAAATTTATATATAAATATTATATAATTATTAAAACATATTAAATAATTCATTGTTAAATTATTTTACTAGAACATAATATTTTATATTCATTGACAACATAAACATTATAACAATTTTTATGTATGTGGTTAAACTGATCAAAATAAGAACATGTTATAATGATTAGACGAGTAAGAATATGTTATTTTATTTTTATTATAAAAAATTTAAAGAAATTTAATTTCATAAATAATATATATATATATATATATATATATTATTTAAAACTATCCATAGAAGGTTGTAATGAAAATTAAAATGCATTGTGTATGGAGGTGGAAGTCAACACATACACACAAACGGTATTTTTATTTTTAAATGGATGGAATTTAGATAAATAAAATAATTATTTACCATCCCAAAATCATAAATGTATAATTGATATAATTTTTACTCATTTGATCTATATTTATAACAATCCAATGGTGGATGTTATGAAAAATGAAATACAACATTCATGGTTGGAGTAGTCTACATGTACACATGAACAAAAGATTCATTTTCCATTAAACTGATAGAAGCAATATACTGATTTTTCTATCAAAATAATATTATTTTAGTATACCAATGAAATTTATTCCATTATTTATAGTGGTTTATGTAATGTTTTTATATGATTAAGAATAAATAACCTTAAAATAATTAAACTAAGATGGTTACCCCTCCCATGGGTATCCTCCTTTGGATCTATACATAATCCTTCTTGGGATAATATATTTATTAGACAAGAACAACTATGTAATGGTAACTGTTTTATTGAATTTATTTGATCTGATATTTGACAAATTGATGTGATCAATGTTTTTATAGAAGTGATTATAGTAGTATCCCTTTTTATATGTTATGTGAGTGGAATCCATATAAATACCATTAACTATAAATTAATAATAAGGATATTTTCAAAATAAAGTGGAAAATTTTACCAAAGGTGTATATATTGGATAATATAGGGTTGAAAGGAACACTTAAAATATAATTTAGATATGGTTTAGTGATATTTGTTACACATCATTTAGTACAACCATTTACCACATTTAAACTAATCCACTTTCACTAAATTCATTTTCCTAGTAAAATTAATTTTTTAATTAAAATGAAATGGAATATAGTAATTTTTTTAATATTATGATTAAAATATATAATTTGTTTTATATTTTTCAATTTATAGAGGTATTAATTTTTTTTAATATAAATGTACAAAATTAAATGATAAACTGTTTAAACAATGTATTTTTAAGCCTTAAAATGAATTTACATAAAAAACTGAGAATAGACTTGATTCCCATGGAATTTATGGGTCTATATATATATATATATAACATATTAATTAATTTAAAAATAAATCTAAAATTGTGAATATTGAATTTATGAAAAACGAAAAAAATAGTCTTCTTTAGAATAAGATTTATCATAGGTTTGAAAAATTCTTGAATGGGTTTCCAAATTTAACAAAATAGATTTAAATGGTTTATTTTTCTCCTGAAAAATATATTTTGTTTCATTAAAAGGTTTTATATATGTTTAATTCATTATTATATCATAATTATTTCAAAAATCCTTCAATATTTGTATCAATTTTATTTTCCACCATTGACCTAAAAATATATCATTTTCAAAAAATACAAAAAATCACCCGAATAAATTTTTTACATGACAAATATAAAAATTGTTTTCATTTAATAAAATGTAAATTTTAAAATTTTAAAAAATGTTTTTTAATTTATCAGACATAATATTCAATAAAATAACATTTTTCAACAAACCATTTTCATTTATCCCAGAACCATTAAATTAACACGAATTTTAATTTCATAATTATTTATTGGATATTATTGATTTATAATACCATTAATTGAAACAATATAATCTGGAATAATGATATTTTGACAATTATAACACATTTTTATATAATAAATCATTTTAATATCTTTTTATTACATGCAGTTTTATTCCTATTATAATATTTCAAATGGTGTTTCACATTTTATTTATTAATGTATATCATTAATTCTAATAAGTTTTAAAATATTATGTTTTATTTTGGTTTTCCTATGATACATTAAACATAAAAAATATTTATTTCAATGCAAAGACATACTAAAATACTAGGGTCTTACATTGAGGAATAATGGAATTTAAACATAACTATATAACATAATAAAGGAATATAAATGATCAGGATATAATTTGTTATACTAGTTTGAGTACATGTGTTTATTTATTTGTGTGAGTGTGTGTATTATGTTACCTATTAGTAAGTGATAGTTCAATGCACACAGAATTTTATTATAAAATAATTTTATATATTGTGAAATGAATTTAAACATAAACAAGACACATATAAAATGTATTTTTTTACATATGAATAACTTCGGTTTTAAATTCTATAATGTTCATTGTTTTTCACAAAACAATTTTTTTATGAAATTTTTAATAATATGATTTATATTTATCTAAATTTCATAATAAAATACTCTTTTTATGTTAGAATTAATTTTTTTACTTTTATACTTTTGAAAATTTATTTTTGTAGTATAAAAAATGATTTATAAAATGTTTATTATGTTTTAAACTGATTTCAATTTGACAATAAACATATGTTTTGGGTGAACAAATAAATATCATTTAAATAATCATATTTCTTAAATTATATTTGTTTTTTTATTAAATATATATAATCATTATAATTTTTTAATGTATAATAAAATATTGCCTTTAGACCCATTATTTTATACAATTTACATATGTGTGTATTATAATTTATAAGAATATTTTTAAAAATTATACATTATATAATTTATGCGTGTAGAAAATGATTCAATACATGCATACCTTATACATGTTTATTTTTTAGTTAAATTTTATCACTATTGAGCCACATAGGAATAATATCAATATAAAATGGGTGGATTCAAATTATATGAAAAAAGGGTGAACATATAGGGTTAAAAAATTCATCATGTTTGTATAAGAGAGAGAAAATAACTCTTCCCAAATCATTTTTCTATGTATATGATGTTTTTATTCTATATGATTTTTTCAGATGAATTATAAGAACATTTGATCAATCAAATGATGAATTAAAATTGTGGAATAGTTGAATATATAATGTGAATCTGAAAATTATATTATTTTTGGACTATCAAATATGGGACAATTATAAAGAATAATGGTGGAAATATTGAGAATATTAGTGTAATGGATGAATATTATAAGAAACCAGATCTTCTTTTTCAGGTATGTTTTCCTTTTCTGGTCATTTTTGAGAAAAAGGGAATATCTAGAAATTTTTAAATTACACACCATGTACTTTCTGAGTACACGTCATGGACTCAGTTAACACGGGTTTCCATGTGTTGGGCATGTAGCGGCCATGCACATGCCCATGTGGGGGTGACCTGGAGGCCACCTAATGCAGGGTACGGAAACTGCAAGTACACGTTGTGTACTTCCAAACTACATGTCGTGTATTTTCTTTTTTTCATTAAACGCACCATGGTTGCGTCTGACGGATAGAACCACCTCCTTCTAGGCTTGGTTCGTCCGAGAGCGACAGAATGGCGTAGATCTTTTTCAAGACCCCAATTGATCATCCTTTCTCCAAATCAAACTCTTCTAGTTGTGTTGGAATCACATCAGTCTGCTCTTCCTTCTTCTAGAGCTTCGATTCATAATTCCTCTTCTTTCTCATGTATTCATCGATTGAACGTTTTGATAATTTTTTTATATCTTCTAAGTTCATGGGTGATTCAAGGCATGAGGTTCACTTATATTGATCTCCCAACGCTGGGGTAGGCGGTTTGTGGCTTTTGGTTAAAAGTCTTTTAGTTATATGTGCAATTTTTAATTCCAATGATTGTGGTATTGTGCATTTACTGTTTTATCCATATTGTTTGCATGTTATTCTTGTATACATGAGTATTGGTTGATTGAATGTGAATATGGTTAATTTCAATGCATTGGAATTTTTTTCCCATGCATGATTGACTGTTTTGACCATTGGGTCTACTTTGCCTGTTAGGCTACTGTTTATTTTACCATGCCTAGTTGTAGGATGGTGTGATTGTTCTGATATGCTTCTATGTTGTAGACTGCTAGCCAAGTTGTTCTTGAGGTTTACTTTGGTTGATATGCATTGTTATACCTACTTGACAGACACATGGCCTGAGAACCTGGTGTATATACCATAGGGATAATAGACGTAAAGACTTCTCCAAAGTGTCTGTTTTACTTACGATGTGAGACCATAGGGGGAATTGATGTATGTTCTTCCTCAGAGTGTCTGTAGATCCTCAACGTGATCCACAAGGGGAATAGATTTTGAGTGCTTCCCCAGAGTTCCTTTAGTTACTGATATGAGACTATAGGAGGAATTGGAGGTGAGTGCTTTCTTAGAGAGTTAATGCTTAAGCTGAACCAGAGGGGTAAGACTTAGTGTACTACCCATAGGGTTGCTTTTGTTGCTAGGTATATCTAGAGGGGACAGGATATGAGTAGTTCCTAGAGAGTTACATGTTTGTGATTAATTTCTTTGTTTAGTTGTTTCTTGATATATGATATGGAATGCACTAAAACTGTGAATTGTTTACCTTGGGTACTTCCTTGTTTACTGCATTTATTTGCTTCCCACTTGCCATATATTCACTGGCTATTTGGTACAGATCTCGTGGGGGTTTCCTACTGGGATATAGTCTCAAAACCAATTTGTGCCATGTTTTTGGGACCAAGCAGATTATATTGTTGTAGGTATAGAAAAGGGAAAGCGCCCTTCTATATGAGGTACATGATTTGATGTGGAGCTGAAGAGTATGGGACAAAGGTATGTCTTGTGATGATGAGGATTTGATTACTTTGCATCCTTTCATACTTGGGTTTAGTACTATTTTATTCCAACATTGTGATTTGTTTGGCTGCTTTCCTAGACATTTGTATCATGCATCATTCATATATATGTGTGTCCTCTAGTTTATTATTTTCCAGTATTCTTTTGTTTACTTTTGTATGGATTATTCCTGCTTCCTCTTTTTGATATAGCTTTCATCTTCTGTGTTACTCTTCTAATGAGGGAATAGTTTCCCCAATATCACTCCCAAGGCCCTTGCTGCTAGTCGGAAGCCTCTAGAGTTTGGGGAAATGCGCTTGAGGCCATGTGACAAACTGGGTATGGGGCGCCTCTCGGTGGCTTCCCAAACCAGGATGTTACAAAGTGGAATCAGAGGAATTGATTTCTTTTGACTTACTATTTGAAGCATATAGATAGGGATAAGAATGAATAAGTACTTGGTAATGAGATGTCCCCGGGAGTAGCTAACCCGTGTATAGGGAAAAGCCAATCTACCTCATTTATGGCAATTTCTCTTAATTTTCAATGATTACAGTTGATTTGATTTTCATAGTTGGGTGACTCACATGTATTGTGCTATTATTGTTGATGTTATTGAGGTTCTATTTCTGTTTCAACCTAATTAGATGAAAGTATTCCATATCATACGTAATTTAGGCACCTTCTAGAAACCACATGTCATACATTCTTACCATGCCATATAGGGTGCATTAGTGATTGCAGGTTGTTGTGATAGATTTTGTTCTAGAGATGCATATTTTGGTAATAGATGCCTTGATAATGTACCTGTTGTTTGATAGGGTATCATTTGTTTATGGTTTTGTTTGAATAAACGCCAAACATTGGTTCTTGAGGTTTTATGGGCCCTCATTGGCCAGAATTTGGTGGAGGTATTACTTTTTTACATTATATATGACATGAATAAGATGCCATCCTTTGATTTTCAGGGAGTATGGGCCCTCACAGATCATAATTTTGTGCTTAAATGATCATTTCAGTGTTTTTATGGGCTCCAAAGTAGTTTTTGTGGCTTAATGTCCGAAAAACCCCAAAATACACGCTGTGTAGTTTTGAATACGTGCCATTTGTTCTTCTATTCAAGAAGAAACTATTTTTCTTAACTACACGCCATGTACCATATATGCACACCGTGTAGTATCTAACTGTGTCATTGGTTATGTGGGGAGAGACACAGGATAGGGATACTATTGGCTGAACACACTGTGTTCCATTTGTGCATGCCTTGTTGTGTTGACCTTGTGTCCACCCGTGTGATTAACAACATAGATGCAAAAATATTATGATATACACACTGTGTCAGGGATGAACACGCTATGTAGTTTAATCTTGGAAAACTGGCCATGTAACTAAAAACGCGGGAAAATGTGATCTTTTCTAGTTCACATCGTGTCTATCTAGAACATGTCGTGTATTGTCAGCCGAGTATCTGGCCAGGTCACTAATAACAAGGTTCAATGTTATCATTTCCAACACACCCCATGGCCATCTGGGAGAATGTTGTGTAGTCTCATTCTATAGAGAACCACGTGGCTTAGAAGTGTAGAAGGACTCGGTCAGGGGAAGAGGATTCAGGTACATGCCGTGTGTTAGGTGAAAACGTCGTGTGTATGGGGTGTTACATGACCAAATCTGGAACAAGTACACGTCCATGTGAAAGTACTAATGGAACACGCCATGTAGTAATTACAAATTTCATGTATCCATGTTTTATAAAAGGTGAATTCTTTCTTTCTCCTATTTCCTTCTTACCCTTCCAACTTTCAGTCCTTGTTAATCTTGATCTAAGGTGTGTGGATGAACTTGCAGAGTCATGCCACCGAGACTTCCTCCATTTTTATTCCAGTTGCAGGGTAGTGATCGGACACTGGATATGGCTAATCAGGGACTACATGTAGATCCTCCCATATTTCAGTCTTGGAACCAGCAGTTATACCAGACGCAGGTGATGATGCATAGTTCAGGGAAGGGTTTTTTAGGATTATACATACCATTCAGGGAGCACTGCCTCCTGCCCCGCTGATGGAAGATTTGACACGGGTCTTTTAGAATTAGCAGTATCCCACTTTATTAGTGTATGGAGGATCCCATGCTATAGAGTCATGGATAGAACTCATGTTGATGATCATTGAACATCTGGGGATTCCTCCAGAGAGGTGGGTCATGCTACTGCATATATTCATTGGGATATCTCCAAGAGGTGGTGCAATGTAAATTCAAAGATAATATACCCACAAGACATGAATTAGGAGGAGCTCCATTGTATCTTCTATGACTACTTCTATCCGGATACCTTTAGGACTGATCAAGCCCAAGAGTTTATGAGTCTGGAGCAGGGTATTCTTTTAGTTATGAAGTATTCCTCTCATTTTACCAATCTTTGGTATTTCACGCCTATTTTGGTAACTAATCAGTTATTCTTGGAAAGGAAGTTAGAGGATGGTCTGAGGCACGGCATCTGATCGCAGGTGAACATCTTTCGTTGGACTTCTATCACTTCTATCATCAACTAGGCGTAGATCACTGAGCACCATCTGAGGAATTCTAGAGTTGTGAGCCAGGGCAGCTCGACATCCAGAGATAGTATCCCACCTACAAACATCAGCATGTTCCGTAGGGAGTCTTCACCTAGATATCCAAAGAGGTGAGATACTTCTTCAGGTAGTCATGTGGTGTGCTACCAGTGCAGGAAGAGTGGTAATAGGAGGCCACACTGCTCGAGAGACCCAGTGGAGTGTTGATGTTGTGGTAAGATGGGCCATCTTCAGTGCTTCAGTCGGATCTTCTCACCAGCAGCTGGTGACATGGATTCTTCTATGAATCCTCCTTCAGGATATGCTGCACCAGTTTCTCACTAGTTTGGGAACTGGAGTTATTTCATCCATTCAGGCTGAGGTGGAGGTCATTTCCATGGTATCCAATCGCCCGTTTTTAGTGACAATAGGGTGGATCAACTCAGGGTGGCCATACAGGGTCACATGGCCATGATATAGTCCATACTTTTGGAGTGGAGAAGACCTAGTAGAATTAGGATCCTGAACCTAAATTTTTTTGAGGTACGATCTTAGTAGGATTAGTTTTAGCTTTTGCGCTTTTTTGATTCAAGGGATTCCCATAGCTTTATATCTATTGTGGTTGTGAGAGTCTTAGGCTCTGCATCTTTTCTTTTGCTGATATATTGACACTAGAAACTCCCTTGGGGACTGGAAAGGTGAGTATACATCAGTGAAATGAGTGTCCCCTAGGGGTTTGGGGGTGTAACTTTTTATGGGACCTCTACACCCTAAAGATGATAGGATATAATGTTATTCTCATAATGGACTAGCTAGTTTCCTTCGAGTAAATCATCGACTATTTACACCATAGGGTGTGTTTCATATCACCATAGGGTGGATATTTTCTCCATAAGGGTGAGTGGGATGTCCAGGTGAGAAGAACGGGACACGATCATCATGGGTTAAGAAGAGTTACAACCCAGATTCTCAGTCTATATCTAGATGAATAGGGGATTTCACATATGGAATTTCTTCCAGTGGTGGATCATTTAAAAGATGTATTTCCATAATACTTTTCCGGTTTTCCACTGGAGTGTGAGGTATAATTTTCTACTGATCTTGTTCCAGGAGTGGCACTAGTGTCCATTTCTCCTTATAGGATAGCTACACCAGAGTTACAACAGATCAAGAATCAGTTGGAGGAGTTGCAGGAAAAGGGTTTCATCTGACCCTGTACTTCTCCTTGGGGTTCGCCTGTTATTTTTTCAAAGAAGGTGGACGGTACCCTCAGGCATTTTGTGGACTATCAGAATTTGAACTTGTTGACGGTCCAGAACTGATATCCATTACCGATGATTAATGATCTCTTTGATCAGCTTCGAGGAGCCCAAGTGTTCTTGAAGATTGAAATGAGGTCTGTTTACCATCAGTTGCATGATAGACCATCAAATATACCTCTTACTGCCTTTTGGACCAGGTATGATCTATATGAGTAGATGGTTATGTCGTTTGGTCTCATGAAAACACCTACAGTTTTCATGGAACTGATGAACCGAGTGTTCTATCCATAATTGGATTCCTTTGTGGTGGTTTTCGTGGATGATAACATGGTGTACTCACACACTCGAAACGACCATGCCACACATCTTGAGATCATTTAGAGTACATTGAGAGAGCATCAATTATATGCTAACCTCTTAAAATTCCACTCTTTTACGGACAAGATTCACTTCATGGGTCATGTTATCTCAGAGATTAGAGTATAAGTAGACCCAGATAAAGTGAAAGAAGTAGATTCCTGTGAGTATCCAAAGAATGTATTTGACGTATGATGTTTTCTTGGGCTAGATGAATAGTAAAAACATTTTATTCATGACTTTTCACGTTTAGAAGCATCAATGACGGGTCTGAAAAAGAAGGGTACGAAGTTCTTGTGGTCAAATTCATGTGAGTCATCCTTTCAGGAGCTAAAAGGGAGGATAACTTCAGCACCGATACTAGTTTTTCAAGAGCCAAGTAAGAGCTATATTTTGTACTATGATGATTCAGGTATTGGTTTGGGAGCTGTGCTTAAGCAGGGGGAAGGGGTTGTTGTGTACAGGTCTCGACAGTTGAGACCACATGGGAGGAATTAATTGATGCACGATCTCGAGTTGGCTATAGTTGTTCATGACTTATGATGTTGGATACATTATGTTCTGGGAGAAAATTTTGTGGTTTTCACCAACCACAAGAGTGTCAAGTACATCATCACTCAGCATGATCTAAATTTCAGACAGCGAAGGTAGGTTAAGTACCTTCAGTATTTTTATTTTGAGCTTGCCTATATGCCTGAGAAACAAAATGAAGTGGCTGATGCGTTGTGCAGAAGGACTCAGATACAAGTAGTTCATGATGACAGCAGTGTGTGGCAGATTATGGCTCCATTTTCTAAGATGCATTTGGAGGTGCCTGACATACAGGGGAAGACGTTTCTTTCATCGGTGGTTGTTACCTCTACTCTTCTTGATCGAGTGAAAACGAGGATGCTATTAGATTTAGTAGGCCTAGTCCTACAGGAGAGAGTTTCAGGATAGGACCCTATTCGGGGATGGACCAAAGGCAAAGATGAGATCTTTCATTTACAGGGGTGTGTATGGGTGCCAGCAGACATACGCGAGGTGCTGATGCAGGAAATTCATTCCTATGTTTGGAAAGTTCATCCTGGTGTCACCAAGATGTATCGTGATCTAAAACATCCGTATTGGTGGCCAGGTATGAAGAGAGATGTTGCAGGTTTCATAATGAGGTGTTCCACTTGTCATTAAGTGGAGGCGGAGCATTAGCGACCAGCAGGGCTTCTATTGTAGTTACCCATTCCTGAGTGGAAGTGGAATGATGTCGCGATGGATTTTGTGAAATAATTACCTAGGCTTCCTTGAGGGAATGATTTAGTTTGGGGTTTCATTGACAGAATCAAGTAGGTTGCTCAATTTTTACCGACCAAGGATTCCTTTAAGGTTGATGAGCGGTGACGGTTGTACATCCGTGAGATTGTGCGCTTACATGGAGTTCTACACTCTATTGTTTTAGACAGAGATGCAGGTTTTACTTCTTGGGTATGGCAGGGGCTTTAAAAGGTTTTGGTTAAAAATGTACTTTTGAGTACAGATTACCACACCTAGATAGATAGACAGTCTGAGCATACAATTCAGGTGCTTGAGGACATGCTTCGAGCATGTAATCTGTATTTTAGTGGTTCTTAGGAGATGCACATACCACTTGTGGAGTTTCTGACAACAATTGTTTTCAAGAAACTATTTAGATGGCACCTTATGAGGATTTTTACAGTAGGTCATGCCAATCACCCTTATATTGGTTGGAGGTAGGAGAGATAGCTATGTTGGGACCTCGTCGTGTTCAGGAGACCTCAAAGCAGATTTAGTTGATTTAGAAGATAATGACTACTACACAGTATCTATAGAAGTTGTTTGCAGATCAGTAGAGACAACCTCTGGAGTTTGAGTTCAGGGATTAGGTTTTCCTGCATGTCCCACTGAGGTTGGGAAACAAGAGGATTAGGAGACATGGTAAGCTTTCACCGTGGTATGTTGTGCCGTTTGAGGTGATGGAGAGAGTTGAGCTGGTTGCCCATCGGTTGCAGTTACCTCAGAGGTACCGGGCAGTGCACAACATTTTTCTCGTTTCTCAGCTTTGATTTTACTTTTTAGACTCATCTCATGTTTTCCAACCTGATGATGTTGAGTTGGAAGTGGATTAATCATTTCAAGAGCATCCTATCCAGAGTTTTGGTCGAATTATGAAGGTTCTCTATGGACAGTCTATTCCACGAGTATAGGTGTTATGGCAGCATAGGGGAGTACAGGACAACACATGGGAGAGGGAGGCCGATGTATGAGTACATTGGATGAAGCTATTCGGAGTTTCGTCTTATACGACTCCTTGCTAGGGAAATTGGGGGATGAATTATTTTAAGGTGGAATGTTTGTAAGAACCAAAATCATTATTTTCATGTATGTTTTCCTTTTCTAGTAGTTTTTTAGAAATAGAAGAATTTATAGACATTTTTTATGTACACGTTGTGTACTCAGTTATCAAGGGTTGAAGTGTGTTGGTCGTGCAAAATCCATGCACATGGCCATGTGGGGGTGACCTGGAGGCTGCCTAATGAGGGGTCTAGAAAAGGGAAGTACACGTCGTGTTCTTCTAATGTACACACTGTGTAATTTCTTTTTTTCATTAAATGCATCAGGGTCACGTCTGACAGACAGAACTATCTCTTTCTAGCTTTGGTTCATCCGAGTGTGAGAGAATGTTGCAGATCTTCACTAATCCCCCAATCGAGCGTCCGTTCGTTGAATCAAACTTCGTCAGTTGTGTTGGAAGTGCATCGATAAGCTCGTCATTCTTATAGATCTTTGTTTCCTGATTCCTCATCATTCTCAAGTTACCCTTAGTTGACAATTTTGAGTGTTTTTATAGATCTACCATGTTCATGGATGATTCAAGGCTTTAGTTTCACCTATATCGATCAATAAGTGCTAAGGTGGGTGGTTTCTCCATTCTGTTACAAGTCATTGAGTTATATGTGAAATTTTTCCCAATACCCATGAACGAGGTATTTCATGTTTACCATTTATCACTATTGTTAGTTTGTTGTGCTTTTATGCTTGAGTAGAGGATTATTGAATGTGAATAGGGTTAACTACAACACATTGGAAGTTTTTTCCCTTGCATGATTGCATTTTTTGACTATTGGGTCTAGTTTTCTTATTAGGATGATGTTTACTTTCTCATTACTAGTTGTAGGATGGTGAGATTGTTTTGATATGCAATTATGAAGTAGACTACTAGCTATGTATTTCTTGAGGTTTACATTGGCCGATACACTTTGCTATACCTACTTGACTTACATAGTTCTTTGAGAACCTGATTTATATACCATAGGAAGAATGTACGTAAGGGCTTCTCAAAAGTGTTTGTTTTACTTACGATGCAAGACCATAGGGGGAATTGATGTAAGTGCATCCTCATAGAGTCTGTAGATCCTAGACATTGGCCACAGGGGGAGTAGATGTTGAGTTATTCCCTAGATAGCATTTAGTTACCGATACGACACTATTATAGGAATTGATGATTTGTGCTTTCTAAGAAAGTCTATGCTTAAGCTGAACTAGAGTGGTTAGATTGAGTGTACTATCTAGAGGGTTGCTTGTGTTGCTAGGTAGGACCCGAAGGGTTAGTTTGTGAGTACTTCCCAGATGGTTACCTGTTTGGGATTACCTTCTTTGTTTAGCTGTTTCTTGATATATGATACTGAATGCATTGAAACAATGAATTGATTACATTGGGTACTTCCTTGTTTAATGCATTTATTTTCATGCCTCCTACCATATATTCACTGACTGTTAGGAACATATATCATGGTGTTTGCCTACTGGGATATATTATCACACCCTTTTGGGCCATATTTTTTGGTCCAAACAAATTATATTATTGCAGGTATAGATAAGGGCAAGAACCCTTCTACTTCAGGAATCATTCTTATATTTGTGTGCTCCAGTTTATTATTTTATAGTCTTATGCTGATTACTTTTGTATGGATTCTTCCTGCGTCTGATTTTTTCTATTTCTTTCTTCTGCTGTGTTACACTGCCAATGAGGGCATAGTTTCCCCACTATAACTCCCAAAGCCCTGACTTCTAGTCAGTAGCCTCTGGCGTTCAGGGAAATGTGGTTGAGGCCATGTGACCAACTGGGTATGAGGCGCCATTAGGTGGCTTCTGGAACTGGGATGTTACAAATATTACCATCAAAATTATATGATGATTTTTGATAATTTTATGCTCTTTATAAAACATTAAAATAAATATTGGTTATACTAAATATTAAATACATTCATGCATACTGAAGTGATATAATTTGATTACTATAAATAGTGGAGTAAAGAGAACCCAGATGAATATAACCTAAATAATATATTAATCTCATGATTTATATATTACATATCACTAGTATCTAAACAACCCTACGACCTAATGTTTTAATGTCATAAATATTATCCCCAAAAAATATATTTTAAAACACCTGTAAAAATTTATTTATAATAGTGTTCCACGAGGTATTATTTATTCATATTACATTACATAATCATCTTCGTATCTTTGGGGATGGAAAACATAAGAAAATATAATGATTAGATGCTCAGTACGGTAAAAACATATCATATTTTATAACATCAAAAAATCTAATAAGAACACATGGAAAAATAAATATCATAACAAAATATCACAATACCATAGATGATAATTATAAAATATGATATAAAAACATAACATTAAAAAAATATGATTAAAAAAACATAAAACTTATGACATAGATCAAGATACAAATCAATAATTATAAAATATATGAGAATGAAATAAGTATGAAAAATATATTATAAAAATAATTTGTAATCCTAGAAATAAGGTATTTCTTCAAAATAAACTACATCAAAGAAATTTGTAATTAGTTGTTAACAAACATGGAAATGTGAATAAACTATATGTATAGGAAATCTGTTGTGAAGAAAACCCTTATGACTTCATAAATGTAAAAACATCCATTACATGCATTCTTAAAAATTTAAACAAAACCATAATTCCCATTCTTGAAAATTATATTAGACCCATCATGAATATTCAGGTGCAAAAATACCAATTACTTTTGTTCCTAACTATCTCATGATATATATTAATAAAAAAATTCATTGGAGGGAGTTATTGGACCCCACCCATCATCATCCAACCTTATGTGTACCACTTAAATTAAATAATCATCACATTTTAAAGTTCCCATGTAAAAATAATTAGTTTCTCGAAGCCCCTAAAAGTTATAAAATTATATAACAAATTTAATCATTCCATATCAAAATCATGATTTACCAAAATAATAATATAAAAAGTATACAGGTTAAAACACGAATCATAACTCCATAAGAGATAGACTATTTGAATAAAATTAAAAACAAATCATGATTTGTTTTTAAAAATAAATTTTATTCATATTAGAAATATCTATATTTATAGGTCTTTTTTCATGAATAATTATTTTTTAAGGTGAAAAAAGGATCATGGAAAATGATATTAATTAAAATCTATTTCCCCCAAGAAAAAAATTGAGAATGTTATTTCAAAATGAAACTG
Source organism: Viscum album (assembly GCA_963277665.1). Classification (NCBI taxonomy): domain Eukaryota; kingdom Viridiplantae; phylum Streptophyta; class Magnoliopsida; order Santalales; family Viscaceae; genus Viscum; species Viscum album. The sequence continues at coordinate 2,004,426,461 of OY728126.1, read as the reverse complement.
TATTGTATATTGGGGAAACAAAATTTCACGACCCATCCCCCTAAGGAACCCCTCCTGGAACAATAATAAGAGAAGGAAGGAAATGATTCATGAAGCCCAACATCAATATCCCATGAGTCAGTGAAAAAAAAACAATATGTAACAGGATAAAAATGGGATACATTACCCTCTATGAAAAAAAAGGATCAGGAGATAAGACAAGTATACCAACAAACTCCTACTCAAATATACTAATGGAAAACAAAAGTACATTCATGAAATGTCATAATAATATAATACAACTGAAAAGGAACTACAAGTACCAAACCAAAGAATCGATAACGATTAGTAAGCCCAAACATATCTTTAGAAACCACAAACAATAAATATCCATCCCGATCTCTAACCTTCACCTATTGACCTGAAAAATAGTTTCTATATTTATAGTGTGAGTATAATGTTTATACTATGTTGGATCCTCCCCGGATCCTCTCACAAAAAAGATAAAGAAATCCGGATAATAATATTTATTAATAAGTAAAATTAACTCTCCACCTAAACTAGTATGCTAAATTATCAACCTCACCATGTATAAGTCCCACCAAGTAACAAATACAAGAAATCATATATTATAGTAATATGACAACCCTGCTTTTTATTTCAAACATAAACATGATTTATTACATAAAACCATCACTTGATACAACATGGAACATTAAAAGGTCTACTGTCTTTGCAGCTTAAGATCATTACATAACAAATTAAAACCTGGAATAAAACATATTTATTGAAAACGTCATTTACATGACCACTACATTCCCTCGTACATATCATTGCATGGGATAACCAGAAGACATGTATAAAAAAGCATGGGCTATAAAGCCTAGTAAGGGAATAATCATGGAATGACATGAGGAATAAAATACATGTTAGACAATAGGCATATCAATAGAGAAAAAGATAATCATAAACATAATGTCATGATAAATCATGATAATCATAACATGGAAATGTGGCAACAACACTTAACATGGAATTTACATGAGCTAAGGGTCATTGCACATGGAGCATGAGTAAATCCTCATTTCACATGGAGAAAAAGTAAAACCTCATTGAACATGAATTAGAATTATTCAACACTCATTTCACATGATGTATCATGGTACTATACTTTAACCAATGCATTGGAGCGCTATAAGGGTTCACCCTTATTAAGAATTTCATTTAATGCATAAGTGTGCCATGTGGATTATATAATATGGATTGTATAAACATAATTATTTATTCCATGATAATGTAACGTGGAATTAATAAAAAGAACCTTATAATCAATAATTAAATGTGAATAAAGGTTAATAACCTTGATAGTGAAATGGGAATGGTATTCACTACACAATGACATTGGCTTAGAAAATCGGTGCAATTTCGGTAGCGTAACGGCGTGACGTAAGAATTAATAAAAATGGTTGATGAGAGATAAAGGGGTGTATAATCATATTTACCTGAAATGGATAGTAATGGGGTCATATAAATACATTTCCCATCAAATTTAATGGGATTTAGATTCATGATACAAAATAATTTATTGAATGTAAATGAGGAGAGAGAAATTCCATTCAGAATTTCAGTATAGTAACGGGTGTACATGGGAGGCATTTAATTAGAGATAGAGGGGTCTCCCGTCATTCAACCATAAAGAGGGATGTATTGGGGAGATGAAAAACCATACCCCAACATTTATAATTGAAATTGAAAGGGAATAACAACATTAAGAAAATTGGGAAAAATGAGAAAGGAAGAAAAACCCTTACTTGGAAGTGACCTTCCAAAGGCTTGAGAGATGCTTGAGAGAGGCTTCCTGGGATCTTGGGGAACCTTGGGAGGATTATAGGGATAGTAGGGAAGAGGTTGGACGAATTAAAAAGGCTATTAGTGAGGATAATGTGGGATCTTGGGTTTTTTTATATAGGATAGGTGAGGGAATTCTTTATTATTTAGGGTTGGGATAGCTCACATTAAACTAATTCAAACCACAAACCATACCATGGTTTTTTCCCATTGTTTTTTAAAAAGGGGATAGGGAAAAAATATTTTACATGTCTAAAGTTATAACTTCTTAAAATAATGGGGTTTCTTATGTGGAGGTGAGTCACACTCCCCAGGAAAACAATTTAAGAAGACAAGATGTTTAATAAGACTTGAAGGGTCTATTAATGTTTTGTAAAATAAGTCAAGCAAACAAAAAATAAAATTGTTTTAATGGTAAAACATATGTTCTCCTAAATTAAGGAATATAGTATTTCATTACTTCACTATTGGGTCATTATTATGTCATAAAACACATTATATATTTAAACGATATTTAAATTTTACACAAAAAATTTGACTATCACAGAAAATTATGAAAAATTCACCATTTGATAATTTCAACATCCTGATTCCAGAAATAATATTCATTTTTCTAAATAATTTTCTAAATATTTTCATTTTAAATTTTAAAATAAAAACTGATATTTATCGGAAATTCATGGGTTTTGACAAAAATGGCTTTCAAATCATAATAAAAATTACAATTGAATTCATAAAATTATACAAACATTTATATTTAATATAAAATTATTTAATAATAAAATTATTTTATTAAAATATTATTTAATACAAAAATCTATTAATACATCAAAATAGATTTCTCAGTTGAATGTTAACTAAAAACAATATTTGAGCTTTAAAAACTATTTACAAGGTAACAAAAATAACAAGAAAACATATTCATTATTATATAAAAAATAATTTACATAACCATAGTGCTATGGTCTTGTTACATAACCCCTTATAACACTTGCATAAGACTGAAGAGTAAGGTGTGCGATGGTGACAGACTCTTGGGGTGGCTCGAATAACATTGCTCGGGTCGTAATTTCTATCAAATTCCAATTCTCTCATAGGCGGTCCTACTCGATCTTAACCTATTGAAGCTCGGCTTGGGCTTAGTGAAGAGAAAATCCCATTGACGCCACCTCTTTCCCATCTTCCTATCAATGGGCTTCGTATGGGGCACGTCTACTAGATGAGGCCATCGCCTGCTTTGTCTGAGTAAATTGGATTCGTTAAAGCCCTATATTTATACTAATCATGTGATAACTATTCAACGGCTATATTAGCAACGGTCAAAAATCATATCATAAAACTAAAGAAGTTGAAAATTTATATAAACATTTTACATAAAGAGACTTTTAATAAGATCAAGATGGATTTCTATTCATGAATGTTTGGGTCGTTACAATCTTCCCCCCTTAAGAATTTCATCTCGAATTTTTCTTTTTCCCACACTAAAAAAAATGAGGGTAAATCTACTTCGTCACTTCATCTTATTCCCATGTTACTTATTCAAACTTGTGGTTTCTCCACAACACCTTGATGAGGGGCATTGTCTTATTTTGTAGAACTTTTTCTCTATGGTCTAAGATCTTCACTGGTTTCTCCTCATAAGAAATATCATCATCCAGTTGTACCACCTCTAAAAAGAGTAAATGTTAAGGGTCCGGTATGTAATTTTTTAAGAGGGATACATGAAGGATATCATGCACATTGGCCATGGTAGGTGGAAGTTCTGGTCGATAGGCCACATCCCCGACATGATCAAGAATTTCGAAGGGGCTGATGTACCTTTGACTTAACATCCCTTTCTTTCCAAAACTCATGTACTTCTTCCATAGATATATGCATAGAAATACCATGTCTCTAACATTAAAATGAAGGTCTCGATAATAGTTATCTGCATAACTCTTCTATCGACTCTAGGCTTCCTTGATATGATGCTGAATGGTTTTCACCTTCTCCACCATTTCTTCGACCATTTCTGGTTCAAGAAGCTTACACTCACCGAACTCATCCCAACACACTGGTGTTCTAATCCTTTTCCCATAAAGGGCTTCATATGGTTTCATTTGGATTCTCGAGTGGAAATTGTTATTATAAGAGAACTCAACTAGAGGAAGATGTTGATCCCATACTCCTTTAAAGTCAATTGAGAATGCTCTCAACATGTGCTCAAGTGTCTGGATAGTCCGCTTGGATTGGCCATTAGTTTGAGGATGATAATCCGTACTGAAGTTCGGTTTAGTATTCAGAGCATTTTGAAGACTCTTCCAAAACGTAGAGGTGATCCATGGATCTTGATCAGACACAATAGATAGTGGTACTTCATGCAGCCTTACCACATCCCTGGTATATATCAGTGCCAGTTGATCCAATGAGAAATCCTCCTGAATATCAGTGAAATGTGTAGACTTTGTAAGACGTTCCGCAATAACCTAAATTTCATTATTGCCTTTGGATTTTTTCTGAAGTCCGGTGACAAAGTCCATGGTGATGTTCTCCCATTTCCATTTTGGTGTGGGAAATGGTTGCATTATATCCTTAGACATTTTCCTCTCTGCCATTACATGCTGACACACCAGGCACATTGATGTATATTCAGTGATCTCCTTCATCATATTATCCCACCAATAATGCTCTTGGATATCTCAATACATCTTTGTGTTTCTTGGGGGAATAGTGAAATTTGAACTATGTGAATCATCCAAAAGTTCCTTCTTCTAATCTAGAATTGATGAAAAACATAGTCTCTTACCCAATCTCACAATTACTTCTTCATTAACATTAAACTCTGAGGATTTCCCTTTTCCGATAGCTTCCAATTTTCCCCAAATCATACTTTTGAGAATCCTATATCCTATCCAAAAGTGATGGTTGAGCTATCATTTGTGAAAGGACTAATTATTTTCCCTTCTTTATGATTCCCATGTCCATCTTCATCAAATCTATGAATATTGGATCCTTTTCAATTCTCATCAATGATAGAATTATTGGGTCCTTTCTACTTAGAGCATCTTCCACATTTTTCACTTTCTGAGGGTGGTAATGGATTGAGAAGTCAATGTCTTTGATCAGCTCTAACCATATTCATTGGTGCATATTCAACTCTTTCTGTATGAATATATACTTGAGGCTTCTGTGGTCTGTATATATTTCACACTTCCCCCCAAATAGATTATGCAGCCAAATTTTCAAAGTGAAGATCACTGCAGCCAACTCAAGGTTATGTGCTGGATAGTTCTGTTCATGAATATTCAATTTCTTTGAAGCCTAAGCAATGAATTTATCATTTTGCATCAACACATATCCTAGGTCCCTCTACTAAGCATCATTTAATACCATGAGAAGTTCTCCACTTATGGGTAATGTGAGCACATGCACAGTGATAAGCCTCTTTTTCAACTCCTTGAAGCTTTCTTCGCATTAATAACTCCAAGAAAACTTTACTCCCTTCTGATTTAGCTTGGTAAGAGGGTTGGACATTCATGAGAAACATCACACAAATCGTTGCTAATATCCATCTAACCCCAAGAAACTACGGATATCTGTTACTGATGTTGGGCTTTACCATCCTTCAATTACATCTATTTTGGAGGGATCCATATATATCCCATTACATGTGATGATATGGACCAAGAATGATACCTTATTCAACCATAACTCACATTTGTTGTACTTTTCATAGAGCTTCTCCTTATGCAAGGTCTTTAGTACAGTTCTTAGTTATTCCTCATGATCCTCCTTGGTTATGTATTATATCAGAATATCATCTATAAAGAATACCAAAAATTTGTTGAGGTAATCTATAATGACTCTATTCATCAAGTCCATAAAAATTTCCGGAGTATTAGTGAGTCCGAAAGGAATTACTTGGAATTCATAGTGTCGGTATCTTGTACGAAAATCAGTCTTGGTGATATCTTCCATCTTCACCCTTACTTGATAATACCCCGACCGCAAATCAACCTTGGAGAAGTATTGTGCTCCACGTAGCTGATCAAACAAGTCATCAATTCGTTGGAGATGATACTAGTTATTTATTGTGATTTTGTTGAGCTCATGATAATCGATGAAAAGACGCATTGATCCATCCTTCTTCTTGGTGAAGAGGACAGGTGCACCCCATGGTGAAGCACTTGGGGGTATAAACCCTTTATCTAGATTCTCATATAGTTGTTTCTTCAGCTCTTCAAGCTCCACAAAATCCATTCTATATGGATTTTTGGATATTGGAAATGCCCCTGGTATAAGTTCAATTAAGAATTCAACATCTCTTCTAGGAGGAAGACCAGGAAATTCCTCAGGAAACACTTCATCGAATTCCCTCTCAATAGGAATGTCTTCAAGGATGGTTGCTTCTTTGGACTCAATCATCTGAGCCAGATACGTGTTCTCATAGGGCAGTAATGTCGATGCTTGAGATGATGGAGATAAAGAAGATTCATCTTCCTCCTTGAACTTGTAATGAATCGGGGGTCGATTCTCCACATGGAGAGTGATTTCCCTCACACGGTAATTTATGTTAGCTCTTTATAAGGAAATCCAATCCATTCAAATAATTGCATCAAATTCCACCAGAGGGAGTATTACGATGTTTTTCCAGGATGTTAAATCCACTGATTATGATAGGGGAGGAGTTATATTAATGGGATTCAATAATCACCCCATTTGTCATACTCACTAACATCATCACTTCCATGATTTGTGGTGGTGATGGTATTTTTATACTAATCTTTTGAGATATAAAAGAATGCATAGAACAGAAATCAAAAAGTACATTGACTATTATTGAATGAATAACTAGCATTATTATCGCCACATTGTTGTCGGGGTTCACTTCTGTAGCAGTTATGGCAAAAGCTCTCCCTTTCTACATTTGAGGTTTTTGGTTTCCTGTGAAAACCCTTGGCTTAGGGCATTAATTTTCATGATTCCCTGGTTCATTACAGTTGTAGCAATAAATCACGTGTTGAGGTTCTAACGGAGCGTTCCTATCCTCTTTCGCAGCCGTGGGTCTTTCTCATCGACAGTTAACATCCAGATACCCTTCTCTTTTACACCTAAATCATTTTCTTGAACCCTTCATGAAATTTTTGGGATGCTTCTTTCTGCACCATTGGTAAGTGGCGTGATGGATTTTCATGGAACCGTTGGATTTATCCATCAGACCACCATCATTGAAGTCCTCCTTATTCTTCTTATCCCCACGATACCCCTGAGATTCAATGATCTCTATTTCAACCTTGAGGGCATATCGTACAATTTCCTCATAGATGTTTAAGTCACTTATTGTCAGTTCATTCCGCAGGATAGGTTTTATCCCACTGAAGAAGTGGTCAACCTTGTATTCGGGGGTAACGACAAAGACAGAAGCGTATAGTGCAAGCCGTGTGAAGTTTTCCTCGTAGTATCCTACAGATTAGTCGTCATTTTTCATTACGGCAAGGAAGTCCCATTTCATGTTAAGCCAAAGGGTGCGTGGAAAATATTTATAAAAAATCATCTTCCATAAATCCTTCCATTCCAACGCCTCAATCTCCAACTTAGGCTGTATATTTTTTATCAATGTACACCATTGATCAGCTTCATCCTCTATACGATAAGAAACCAAGAGACACTTCTCTTTTTTAGAACATTCAAGGATGGAGAAGATCATTTCAACGGAGTTGATCCATTGTTCAGCGATTGATGGATGATATGATCCTTTAAAAGTAGGAGGCCTTTGTCCCATGAAGCTCTCGATAGAAACTTGTTCTTTCTATGGGGGGGGGGGGGTGAACGTTCCTCTTGACCCATATTTCTAATAAAAGATTGAGTTAGCTTAGAGATAAGCGTGAAAACATTCGTGATTACCTCTCCCATTGGATTGGGCATCTCCTTATTACTGTCATCACATTGATGTTCAAATCGGTTGTTAGCCTGAGTCCTCTTATTACCATCCATTGGTTGGAATAAAATAAAAGTTAGGGGTAACAAAAAAATTTTAATACAAGGACAATACTAATGAATTATAAATATCTCTTATTTCCTTAACATATGAATCTTCTGGCTTCAGTCTATGTTATCCACGATCTACATTCTAACATATATTCTTAGGGAATTTTTTTCCCTTAATAATGGTTCATACTAAGCTTATGAATTTATCTATGCATATTTCCCAAGTGTGTCATAACCAAGAGGGCATCAAGGCCCATTGTTGTGCACCAGTTCTCATTCGAGTCTAGCTCAAAGTGGTGTTTTCAGGTTTTACCCCTTGGATACATCTGTGCCAGAGCCACCTCTACCATCTCGTATCCAGACAGAGATGTATTTTATTGATAAACCAATTAATAAATACCCACAAAAACTTAGGGATGTTTTTATTATACTTATCCTTGTCTCTAAGGTTTTAATAGGGTTTTATAATCCTAATCTAAAAAATAACTAAACTTATCCTCTGATACCAACTATGACAACCCTGATTTTTATTTCAAACATAAACTTGATTTATTACATAAAAAATTCACTTGATACAACATGAAATATTGAGAGCTATACTATATTTGGGGTGTAGGAACATTACATAACAACTTAAAACATGAAATAAAACATCTTTATGGAAAACTTCCTTTACATGACTACTATATTCCCTCGTACTTAGCATTATATGGGATAACCTGAGGACATGCCTAAATAAGGGTGAGCTATAAAGCCCAGTAAGAGAATAATCATGGAATAATATGAGGAGTAAAATACATGTTAGAAAATAGGCATATCAATAGTGAACAAGATAAGCATAAACATAATGTCATGACAAATCATGATAATCATAACATGGAAATGTGACAACAACACTTAACAAGGAATTAGCATGAGCCAAGGCTCATTGCACACGGAGCATGTGTAAATCCTCATTGTACATGAAGCATGAGTAAAACCTCATTACATTTGAATTTTCATGGGTCAACACCCATTTCACATGGCGTATCATGATACTATACATTACCCAATGCATTGGAGCGCTATAAGGGCACACCATTCTTAAACATTTCATTTCATGCATAAGTGTGCCAAATGGATCAAATAACATGGATTCATAAAACATAATCATTTATTCCATGATAAAGGAATTTAGAATTCATAAATGGATCCGTATAATCAATAAGTAAATTTTCATAAACGTTTATACCCTTGATAGTGTAATGGGCATGGTATTCAACATACAATGAAATTGGATTATAAAATCGGTGCAACTTCGGCAGCATAATGATGTGATGTAAGAATTCAAAAAACTGGTCGCTGAGAGAGAAAGGGGTGTCTCATCATATTTACATGAAATGGGCACTAAGGGGGTCATATAGATACCTTTCCTAACAAATTTAATGGAATTTAGATTCATGATAAAAATGATTTGCTTAAATGTAAATGGGGAGAGAGAAATTCCATTCAGAATTTTGGCATAGTAACGGGTGTAAATGGGAGGAATTTAATGAGAGAGAAAGGGGTCTCCCATCATTAAAAAATAAAGAGGGATGTATTGGGGAGGTTCGGAACCAAACCCCAACATTAATAATTGAAATTTTAAGTGCATAACACCATTAAACAAATTGAAAAAAAATGAGAAAGGAAGAAAACCCCTAACTTGGAAGTGTGCTTCCAAAGGATTGAGAGGGGATTGAGAGAGGCTTATTTGGAGTTTGAGGAACCATGGGAGGATTCTAGATAGAGTAGGTCATAGGTGGGACGAACTCAAAAGGCTTTTAGTGAGAAGAACGTGGGATTTTTGGTGGTTTTATATAGGAATGGTGAGGGAATTCTTTATTATTTAGGGTTAGGACACCTCACATTAAAATAAGTCAAACAACAAACCAGACCACGGTTTTTCCCAAAGGGGATTGGAAAAAAATATTTTATAAGGCAAATTTCTGAGTATCTTAAAATAATGGTGTTGCTTTTATGGAGGGGAGTCACACTCCCAAGGAAACAGAATTTATAAAGACAAGATGTTTAATAAGCCTTGAAGGGTCCATTAATGCTTTGTAAAATAAGTCAAGGAAACTAAAAATCATATTATTTTAATGGTAAAACATATATTGTCCCAAAATAAGGCTTACAGTATTTTATTACATAACTTTTGGGTCATTATGATGTCATAAACCACATTGTATATTTAAACGGTATTTATTTTTTACCCAAAAAATTTGACAGTCTCAAAAAACTATAAAAAATTCATCGATTGATAATTTCAACATCGTGATTCCCAAAATAATATTCATTTTATCTAAATAATTTAATAAATATGTTAATTTCCACTTTTAAAATAAAAATCTACATTTATCGAAAATTCATGGGTTTTGACTAAAATGGATTTCAAACCATAATAAAAATTACAATTGCATTCATAAAATTATACGATCATTTATATTTAATAAAAATTAATTTAATAATAATAATAATATTTTATTAAAATATTACTTAATATAAAAACCCATTAATACATCAAAATATATTTCTTAGTTGAATATTAAATAGAAACACTATTTTAGATTTAAAAACTATTTAGAAGGTAAAGAAAATAACATGAAAATATACTCATTATTATATAAAAAAATAATGTACATAACCATAGTGAAATGGTATTGTTACATAACCCCTTATAACACCCGTATAAGACCAAGAGTAAGGTGTGCGGTGGTAATAGACTCTTGGGGTGGCTTGGATAACATTGCATGGGTGGTAATCTATATCAGCTTCTACTTCTCTCATAGGTGGTCCCGCTCGAGCTTAACCTGTTGAAGCTCAGCTTGGGCTTGCCTAAGAGAGAATCCAATTGTCACCACCTCTTTTATGAGTTTGAAAAAATGTGCCTCGTATGGGGCATGTCTACTGGATGAGGCCATCCCTTCCATTGTCATAGTAAATTGGATTCGTTAAAGCCCTATATTTATAATAATCATGTGATCACTGTTCAATGGCTATATTTGAAACAATCCCAATCCTTAACATAAAACCAAAGAGGTTTACATTTTATATAAACATTTTACATAAAGATACATTTAATTATATCAATAGGGATTTTCATTAATGAATGTTTGGGTTGTTATAAGTAAAATTAACAAGGGTACCTCACTACTACTTCCCCAATAGTTTTTTTGTTTTACCTTAGTGTTGAACATCTTGGTCCATCTCTCCCAAAAAGGAAATATCTCTAAATACACATGGGATAATGTTCCAAAATATTCATCTCATGCAACATGTTATCTCATTATCCAATTTTACATCTCAATATTGAAACTGAGTAGTTTCTTAGAGCCACCATAGTCTACATACTGGGTATTATACATCGAGTATTATACCTCAATCCATCAAACCCCATTCATCGAGTATTTCATGTCATTCTATAACAACCCATATAAACCATACATATAATAACCATTGTATAATATATCCATAGATATAGGTGTGTGTAATAATCACAGTCCATTACAACACTCTACAAACTTTTATGGAAACAATGAACATGATGAATACCTGAAAATAATAATATGAGGAGGAGTGAGTGGTGATAGAGAGGGTAGTTATTCATCTATTCCTCACTAACATTGATGTTTGGGAAAACACCCCATAGATTCTACTAGTATTCAGTCTCTATACATACACAGGTGGATTAGCATATGAAATTATCAAAAATATAGGAAAATATATAGTTCAAATCCATACTATGGGACCTTTACTAGTCTTAGCATCAACTATATCTATCATCCCTCAAACACCCAATTACCACCATTAAGAAGAAGATATACTATAAGAGCACATCAATTGAAGAATATTTTCATTATTTTCAATATTTTCTCATAAAAATCTAGTTTCCATTTATTAATTCAGTAACCATTATTTAACATTACTCTAAATTAAATGTCATTAAATTCGAAGAGAAGTCCATGCCCTCCAGACATGATCCAACTAACACCATGATATATAAATATTAACATCTTTTCTGTATTCCAATAGAAACCAACCATGACCATTTAATTTTTTTAAACCTTATAAATTTTAATTCCATAATTCCTTGTAATCCAAGAAACATTTATGATACCATAAAAATGATGCATAACATAGAACAAATAGCTACCTCATCCAGTGGGGAATGGAATGTGGATATACTAGAAATTTAGCTATCTATCTATTATGTAGAACAATAATAAAAAAATACCACCTTTAAGAATAAAAAAATGTATATCTAGATACAACCCATTCCATTAATCCAGTGCTATCCTTGACACCATCATGAATATCCCCAAGCTTCTTACCATCATAGGCATCAATTAATAGAATAATCCGTAGCCTCCCCGTCCATATCTCATCATCTAACAACCATGATAGGATCACAAAACATCATATATATAAAGGATCACATATAGATAAAAACATAATTATAAAACAAAAAAAGATTCAAAAGGGAAAATTAGGCCCTAAAAATATAGCATCCATATTTCACATGAAAACACGCTCTCTCATCCCAAAGAATAACCCATTATTAAACAACTAGTTTTATTCCAACTTGAATTGACCAATTAATTTATTACAGGTGACAACTATAGTATCCTAAGACATCATCTATTATGGTCTATTTTTTGGTTAATATTCTCTTCATTCATAACATCTGATTTCAAAAACAAATGAGGGAAAACAATTCACATTTAGCATAAATCTATAATAACATTAAAAATTTATTTTATCTTCATGTTTTTTTAGATATTTATCATATCATATGAAATAAAAATATTAACTAAACACACATTGATCATCATTTGATTTATATCAAATTATAAGAATCAACAAAATCATTAAATGTTACTCTTTAACAATTTTATATCCAGTCATCAATTGTTGAATTTACATTTATTGAAAATTTTAATAAATTAACATTCTAAACAGAAGAATAAAAAAATTTCTCAAAAAGTAATAATTATTGATATCACATTATTTATAAAATCAATATTCAAGTTTTTATCAGTTTGGAAAACATGAAATCACTACAACAATAAACCATTAGCTTTTCATTCTTCATGATTTATTCGTTATTAATCATAATTAAAAAATCAATCAAATAGATAAAAGATGATAAATTTACAATTTCATATAACAAATATGGAGAATCATTGAATCATATACCTCAAGGCTTCAACATTATACAAACGAGAATGGAAAAATAATGCGAATATCTGATCACCAATCCCTTAAAGAAGATATATAATTCAAAGAATATTTCTCCACAAATAGACTAGAAAACACCAAAATAACTCCATAAAAATGAAGTATTTAAAACATAATAAAATTGAATTAATTAATGGAAGAAAATAATATCGAATCAAGAATAATTCAATTGAAAATAAGAAGAACTCACCAATTATTACCAAATTGAAAACATAGGATATAGGGGATTGAATCTAACTCAAATGGGATTTAAATCCGTTAAAAAATTTCTCTTGGGTACCTAGGGTTTGGGAGAAATTTTTTGAAGAAAGGATATTTGAGAGGGGGTTTGTGAATTTATAGGATGTCTAGAATTTAGAAGGCCATGGTGCTACCCATTACACCATGGTGCATAATAGCTAAAACATGATTGACCAATACTTAAGGTAAGAGGCCTGATGATATAATTCTTATTCAAAGTTGTTTATGACGAACATGACATATATTAAAACACATAACCTATATATTTGTATAGGGATTATGATTTAGAAAAAAACATAATTCTAAAGAATCTAATAATGAAGAGGGAGGGTATGTCGTAACCTTTATCACGGGGCTCCATCAAATAACCTCCCTCTCCGTTTCACATCAACCAATAGGTATATTCCATGGAAGAGATATCTATTCCATAGTAATTAATAAATAGAATAGGAACAAAAAATCCACTCCTAAACCCTTATACTGCAACTGAACACTCCATGAATCAAAACCCATCTATATAGTTCAAAACCGAGCTCTATGCCAGAAAAAACTTCTTGGAATTTTTTTGAATAACTCCTCCCCGATCCTCCACTCAACTCCACCAACACTAAAAACCTATAATAGAAAGGGAGTGAAAGGATATAGTTCCTTACATCAGATAAATATCAACCATGTCTTTCTCGATATAATTTAAAACAAAACGTAGAGAGAAAATAAGGAAAAAGAGTCATCCGAACAACCACCCCTTGAGATATCTCTCATGAATATCAAAAACACAAGATCTAAACCATATCGCATAGAGGAACCAAGTGAATTATAATGAAACCGAAATAAAAAAATCCTAGACACTCTCTTGGGTCTGATCCCATTCAATCAATATAAATTTCCTCAAAAAACATCAAATGGGAACCATCACATGCAATAGATAATGTCACAAACTACATGAAAAAAATAACTAGAAGATAAAACCTAAATATAAAATAGTTTGGGGTAATAAGAATGTATTTTTGAGTTTCAAACCTAAAAATACTATTATATGCCTATGTAATTCTAGAAGAAACTATACAATGGAATAACATTACTATTCAACACCTTCTCCTGGTCGTCCTAGATCTCAACAGGTCACTTCTCAAAGGTCACATCAACATAAACATCAATCTCACTCTAATAAATTATATTGGAGTCATCATGATGATAATGATAGGGATGGAAAAAATATAAAAAATCATGTATCCAACTCGTCTATTAGGTATGTCCTATCTAATATTCCATGACTCTAACATGATCCAACATCTCAAAGGGTCTAATAAACTAAGGATAAATCATGCCCTATGACTGAGCCATACCTTCCAATTATGAGGAATCACCTTCATAAACACATGATATCTAACATAAAGCTCCAAAAGTATCCTCCTATTATTGGAATATGATTTTCTACTATCCCAAAAAATGTTCATCCTCTCAAAAACTGCTTGAATCATATCATCCCTTCCCTGCACTAGTTCTGGCTTGAGAATTACCGATTGTCCTACCTCAGTCAAGTACATTTGGGAATGGAATTTTAGGGCATACAATGATTCAAATGATAAAATAATAATGATTTTTTAATTTTTAATTAAACTCAACCAAGGGTGGGCTCATCATCAATAAACATCCAAAATCCAAGACTGCATGCACCTTTTCCAAATTATTCATGATATTATTCTCTTTCCAACCATCCTTATATGTATGAAATGTTTTGATAAAGAATAACATAGATAAAAACATGATAGAGGCCTCTCCACACCCTCGAGGTAATGTGAGGATCATAATTAGGGATGATCATCCTCAGAACCATATAGAGTCTCACCACTTTCTCTAGGGGAATCCTTGATAAAAATGCCCCTGAGCTCAACTCAATGATCTATATGAAGTGGGATGATTTCATCTAACCATAAACTATCACCAACATCGAAACATGGCCAGTCTGAGGTATTAGTAAAGTCGTAAAAAAATCATCGATAAGTCTTCTCACTTCAACTGAGGATCATCAAAAGGCGAGGGCAACCCACTAGAAACATGGTGATTAAAAGTCACCTTTTGGTGGAATAAACCTAAATAAGTACTCTATAACTAAAATATTTAAATCATGACACCAAAAATAACCTACCATAGACTAGAAAATAAACATCATAGAAGTATGTACAACAAAGTACGAACTTTGAAACTCACAGAGAACCATATCACACATCATCAGAAGGAGAAAAATCCTCCCATGGAATAATACCTAGTTTTGTGTGTCCATAGAAAAACCATATTTGGAAATAAGAAAAAAAACCAATATCTCTAAAACATCACCTCAGAATCCCCATGTTGGTAATCATTTACATGTTGTACCAAAGATGATTGCACTATCATCTGAAAACAAATCCTCTTCCACCAACCTCTCTAATATTAAGATTCATCCATGTGATATCTTTAATCACCATCCATGGATCTCATGTTTTATGAATTGCATCACCACGTTTCTTTATTCTTATCACATAAGATAAATAATTCTCTTTTCTAAGTTTATATTAAATATTGATGTTCTAATCCTATAATAATTCTACCCACTGTCATTGTCGTTATTTTTGGTCCCATTGGGAGAAGAACTACCTGAGGATATTTTGATGGATAAAAACCACAAAATGTTAACTAATATGGGTAATATCACCACAAACTCAAAAAAAATTTAACATATTCCAAAATGAGATCATGGGTGGAATAGTTTCATTCATTGATATGTTACAATCAAGATATATAACAAACAAATGATATTTACTTTTGAGAAAACATCACAAACAAAGACACAAAGAAACCTAGAGAATCGTGAACGAACCGCCTTATTCTGAAAGATTAAGAACCCATGTGATAAATAACTTCTCAATGAATTTCTTTAAATAATCCTTACAGTAGTCAGTCCAAAATAATGCTTTGTTTTTTATAGAAATTTTTTTCAAAGGAGTTGAAACCTAATAGAAATTGCCCAAAAATTTCCAGTAATATTTGCAAGACAAAGTAAACCCTAGAACACATAAAATGAATTAGCGGATTCCCATGAAATGAATACCTAAATATTAATATGATTCATAGATACTTCTCACAAGGACAATGAAATCACCGATAAATCAACATTATGATCCTAGAACATAAATATTGACAGCATCTTGAGTAGCTGTTTATTATAAAGAAATTCAAAAATAGAAACCATATGCCCTATGTTGTCTTCCTTAGAAGAGAACTACAATTTTATTTCGTAAAAGAAAAATGACATAAACTAGTATAATATTTATATAAAAATTGTATTCATTACACCCATCAAAACATATAGAGAATTAATCATAGTGACTGATATCACAATGAACATGTAATGCACATATCGACATAAAAAATGGGTCTTCAAAACATCCTCATCTTTCACCCAAATCTATTTATATCATGACCAAATATCAAAATATAAGAACTAATTATCACATTTAAAATGATCTAATAAATATTCTACACATGAAAAAGGACATCTTTTCTTCAATGTCATATGATTTAAGTAATTATAATTTATTTAGAGAATCAAACAAAAATTGTCCATCTTCAAGAATGAAACTTGTTCACCCCATGGTAACATGCTCGAATGAAAAAAGAATCACCATAATAGATCATCATGTTGTACTTGTAGATGTATAAACTCTTAATTTTTCATATTATATGGAAACATTGAGATTATATAAATGGTCGATTGTAACACTATCTCAAACTTGATACCTCATCGAGTGGGAAACGTCACAACCTCAACAGGAAAAATATCAACGAAATATTAAAAAACCATGGGAAACACCATGAACTAATCCTTTTATGAACTATAAATCACATATACCCTTAAGAAAGATATGGATAGAACATTATTGTAACCAATATGAGGGACTCATTAACCCATTAACACAATAGACTCTCCATTTTTGTTATTGAATACAACCTACCTCCTAAAAAAATCCATTATAGCCTATATTAACTAGAGAAATTCCATCCCGATGTAGATGTATTATAGTGGTATCTTTAAACATAATAATTCTCCCAAATATATATACAAACCCAACAAGAGCACACATTTTATAAATACATCAAACATATAAGATAAGAAACAATAGGTGTAGTCAATGCCAAGGGAACTACATGTCTGTATACCTCATGTTATAAATGTAAAACTAGGGGACATGATATGAAGGAAATTATAGATCCTAAATCAAACATGGAATGAACCCTAGTAGAAAAAAATAAAATAAACATTGTACTTCAAAAAATTATTGGATCACAATGTGCTAGAAATTCCAAATCATAAAGTTGACCATGACCTAATATATGACCTCTCTATCCTTGATGAAGACCATCTCCTCTACAAAGCACTTCTATATAACGGTGAGTGTAATCTTTGGTCTATCCTCTAGCTTCCATATATCTTCACTACTGATCTAAAACTAGATCAGTCTTCTATAACTACCTCTATTGAAACTTCCTCAATATTAAAATACAAATTGGAACACCTGGTGTACAATTCATACTCAGAATGGTCAATCTATCATTCCATTAAAGAAATAATCTTGCATAATATAAATATTCATGTTATCCCTTGGAAATGTCTTTTGTACCATTACTATCAATGATATGAGATGATGGGGGATGTAACCTACACCCAACTATCTAAATGATCTTTTATCCAATATTCTAGGAAGCCTATTACATATCACTTATTTGTGAGTAATCATAATTTTTCCCCTCTCATGATTATATGGTTCTGGATAATATCCACTCAATGGCCCTTTATCTTGAAAACACCTTGAGATAAGTTGAAATCATAATTTGAGTGACTTATTGTGGTTTATATAGATAAATTGGGTAACACCCCAGGTAAATAATGAATATAAAATTTTCATATTTATACATATTTGTGAATAAACTGTTAATATTAATTTAAATTTAACGTTATGGCCGATTGCGTACCCAATACGCGACAACGAGTTTCATGGAAATCTTACGTTTCGCTCTAATAATACAATAATATTACTTTAAATGGGAGTTAACTTCTAGCCATTGTAATGGAGGGAATAATCAAAACTAACTACAAACTGATTATATATGTTTTTCAAATATTTTTACTTTTATCCAATAAATTTTAGAGCCTTAAAATGGGAATGAATATAATTTTAAGCGTAAATATTCAAATATTCTTTAAAAGGTCGATTAACCGCCTTTTGACGGTGAACCCTTTTTAAATGCACATTTTGACAATTTCATATGCTATATTGGACCAAATAATATCCTTATTTATAATCAATACATCAAAATTTACTTTCTGTATGTTTTTGTTATTTTTTTCAATAAAGTTCATATTTAATAAATAAGTGAAAAATGTTGTATTTTAATTCAAAACCTCTTTTTAATCTAATTAATTTTTATGTTTATATCATCTTTTGAATGGGTTTCAATGTGAATTTAGAATATATTTTTACCATTTAATCCAATGGTGGTCATTGGAATTAATTTCACTTTGAAATTAGACTTAAAATAGTGTCAATCTTTTAATAGATATTGTTTCTTAAAAACACGCTCTTTGTTTTGACAGTGGGAATTAATTATTAAATTAATTAATTCAACTTATATGTTTTTTTAAATAGAAATAATTTATTTATTCAGAATATCAAATATAGCATAGGGTGAATTTTTGGTATTTTTCTGAAAAACATCAATTTTTTATGAATAGTGGAACCACTAAGTGGTAGTTAAAAACAGATTTTTCGTTTAAATGAAACTTTACCACTTCTGTGATTTGAATTTACAAAAATCCAACATGAATGGTTGTCATTAGGATGTAAAATTTGGTTTAATGGGATTAAAATAATTTGTTGGTGAATAGTAAATTTTATGATTTATTAATCGTGATTAAAGGTAATTAGTGTAATTTAAGGTAAAGATAATGTTATAATAATATTAAATGATCTTGACACATGTGCTACCCTCATTGGATGATTCATGGATGAAAAATACAATCCATGGGTCAGCATGGGGACCCCATGGAGCCACTTGGGTAAGAAAGTGACATTAATAACTTTTTATTTAATGTTAAAATAAAAATGTCACAAACATGTATTGTTTTACTAATCCAATTTTTTCATGGGGTTATACAAGTCATATTTTTTAATATAAATTTTCATTGGAAAGTTAAAAATATTTCCTACATCATTGTATTTTTTTTATAATTTTTAGACATTAAATTAATTAATTTATTTATGACACCATGATGATGCAGTGATTACCTCATTAATAAAAAATTTAAAAAATGAAAAGATAATGTAAATTCTAAGAAATACACTTGTATAAAACCTATTGGATGGGTGGATTTATAAAACCTATTACCTTATCCTATAAATATATAATTTTGTGACCTTTGATATCCGAAAATCATTTTATAATAAAGTAACTTTTAAAGACTTTCTATGAGTGCCCCTCCTCCCTCTTATAAAAGGCCCCCACCTCTACCCCCGTACCCACACCTCTAAAGCCTTTGGATCAACCACAATATGCTCAGTTTATCTCTCCACATCCCTATATTCATCCTAGAATCCTTACCTTATGCATTAAGCTCTTAAAGAAACCCTTTTGGTTCAAACCAAAGGGAGTTACCCGATTGAAAGGTAATGCCTTCACTTGTGTTCTTTGGTTTTATTTTGCTCCTCCAACCCCATAAAATCCTTTTATTCCTTCTTTTTATAACAACACTAGTATCTTAAATATAATAGTCTTTTGTTATGACAAGGATATTATTTACACTTACACACACCTCCGTCTAATGGTTAAAGAACATACTCTTTCAGGGGTTGGCGAATTTTGGCCTCACGAAACGATGATTGTTCAATATTCTTCTAACACCATTCATGGTGGCCATTAATATGTCACTATATTTATATATGATATATATTATGTTTAGGTTTTCCATATGCTTAGGTATTTTTCTTTAATGGCATACCTTTATGGTGTCCATTATGGGTAAAGGCGATATCTTCATTTTAGGAAGTGCAGACTACCGCCCCCTCAAAATGATTTGATTCGTTAATGAAAAATGTGGGATGTATAAAGGATGGAGTTTCTGATGTTATATATGATATTATACTGGAATTATAATATACCTTTATTTCATTATGATTTCATTCCATTAAATACGAAATAGAAATGAAAGTAGCATTCATGCGTACGTACGGCTTACCGTCTACATGAATGGTGCCTTTCATTTCTTACCTCTAAATGTTATGTAATATTATAAATGCATGTACATTCTGGATATATAATATATATATTATATCTAAATCATGAATATATTTCTTTATATAATGTATATTTTACCAGATGAACAACATGTAATTATAAGAAGATTATTTTTGGCTCAAGTACCAATGATTGACAAAACAACTGTTATTAACATAAATAAGTACATAATGTTCATATCATAGTAATAGGTGATATAAAAGGAATAATGAACTTGAAAAAAGTTCTTATGAAATTATAAATTAACTCTAGTTAATTATTCCAGAATATAAAGAAACGAATAAGACAAGTCGGACTTGAGGTAAGGGGTCCTAGCTCTCTCTTTCTTTTTAATGCTCCATTTTATGTCATTTCATTTAAGGTCATCTTTATTATGTTTGGGGATGTTCTTTTATATTACTCATTTAGTAATTTTTATGTTAATTTTATTAGAGACCCTATTTGATCTCATAAATCCATTTTTGGATGTATTAAGTGGCGTCGTTAGGCTACCGAAATTTCGTAAGGGGTTTTTTTATATCACTTTGTGTTCCAGTGAGATTCATGGTACATTTTCCAATATTTCCTTCTATGTGGTGTATGTACTTCCCATGAGTGTATTCATTATGTAATATACTTCAATTTATGCGTATTTACATATTCATTTTATGATCCTTCTTTCATGTGTCTTATGTTTTGTAAGTTACCAAATCGGTAAGGGAACATTTCACCCTCCTCTTTTTAAAAGAAACATTTTTGTTATATCATTTAATTTACATCTCATTAAGTAGGGATTTGTTCTTATATATCCCTACTGATGTAAATTTTTTGTATAAGTGATGAGATACCATTTTCTATTTCATAAACACATTTTTTTGAATTTTAATGTGACAACGTTAGGCTGTAAATTTTTTGTATGGGAACTTCTTAACCCAATTTCAATTCATTGGGTTAAAACTCTAATTCAAGATCATGCCATGATATGAATATGTGTGAATGACCTATGATTGTTTTACACATAATATACACTTATATTGGGTGTATTTATATTTCTCACACATAATTACATAATTGATTTATCCTTAATATAAGGATACCATCTTTGAACTGGACTTCGTCTCAATCTCCGTTCATTGAGGCATATTATGTTCAAATACAATACTTTCCTTTATATTCTGTATAAACCATTTTGAAATTTCATTTCATTCAAAGGGAATATTTTTCTACAAATCATTCAACTAAATGAAAAAAAGGAATGTTTATTTTAACGTACGCGGTGACAACGACCTTTTCCGCCGCGACGAGTATTATTTGATCTTTGGATTCCTCAATAAGCCGTAATGTTTTTTTGAAATGAAATAAATATCATATACACTTTTATTTATTTTGGTATTGAAAATGGTTTTTATAATGGATTTGTTATGTCAATATATTTATGTGGTATATTGTGATTCAAATGTGGAAATGTTTTCATTCCATTATATTTTTTTTATGTCTTATAATTTTATAATGATACTTGGACATTTGATGGGTGGTTACGAGATAAACCATATGATGGGTGGTGCGGTGAATGCCAGGATGGGTTTTTATGTTATAACCTCCAATTCATTGGGAATAGAAGTCATACATATGGCTATTCCATGTAGTGATTTTTGTGGAAGTCGACCGTATGGTTATTCCATTTAAGTATGATTATGTCCCAAGTTACCTTTATATGTTATGTGTTATAGATATGGGTTTATTGTAGTATTTTTGTTACAAAGGGTATGTAGTGATATTTTATTTTAGTGAATAGTATTTACTACTTTATAAAGGTGAAAATTATTACTTTGATATAGTATTCATGGTTTACTTGTTGTTTTGAAAAAACTAACAGTTTTCCTTCTTAGTGTATTCTTTAATGGGCTTTTTATACTCATCCCGTGTTTTTGAAATGTTTTCCACATGACTTAAAGTTGAATAGGGTCAAGGATGGGATCATTTAAAGACATACTATCTAAAACATGGAACTTGACATGTTTCTTTTTAAGAGTCTTTATTTTATGGAAACTTAGTAAAAGTGTCTACTTTGTAATCTTTTGAGATGTAATAGTTATGTCCTAAATCTCTAAAACTCTAAACCTGAAAAGTTCCTCTATGTGAATTATTAATTTAATTCATGATTATGTAATGTTTTAAAACCGGGTCCTTACAGTTGGTATCAACGGTCGGTTTAGATTACATTAGAGGTTAGGGTATTCTTTAAGCATAAGTGACATTACCATAATGGCTAGGATTTCAAAAAGAGTCATAGTTTTTAGATAAAGTTAATGAGTATGTATATATTAGTGTTTATCTTCCTCATTGGTACATGATGGGTTTGTTGATATACTTTCACTGACCTTTTTGGTTTTATTAAATGGCTAGATCAAGCAGGCACCAAAGTGACAGTGGATGTGAAGAAAACTGTGATGTTTTTCTGAAAGAACAACTAAATGATATGGGAGCTGCAATGAGAACTCTTGTGGTTTTTATCAACCAAATATCAGGAGTCATGATTTACCACTTGAACCCTGGTGAGTTATGTAATGCATAATGTACAAGATAACTAAATCGATGTGGATGTTTAGGTAATAATTATAAAGGTAACCATCAGGGTTTATATGATCCTTACTTTTTAGGTAATTATGGGTTACTATATGTTATGATGGAAAATGAAAGGAATGAGATAATCTTTAGGTTAAATTAAATGATGGTTATATTTGAAAATTTTATCTCTTTTGGGGGAATGTTTTATTAATTATATAGATTTGAAAAAAAGACAACACGTAGACCGTGTGACAACCCGTCGAGTCGGACGAAGTTGCGGGAATCGAACCCACAACCAAAATGAGACTAGTATTTATCGCCTAACACAGGTCTAACTGAAGTACCTGGTTAGTATGACTTATTCATTTTAGTTAGATGATTTTATGAATAATGAATAAGTTTATTTTGGGTTATCTAGGAAAATATTCACCTATCATGGAGGATATATGATTAGGATCATTACATTTCATTATGAGACTGTAAGAGCAACTGATGTTATTTGGAGATAAATCTTAATTTGTACATTGGAAGACTATGTGATTAAATCCTTCAAATATTTGGGTTTCAATCTTAGTTTTTTTTACTTTGAAGAATTTTATGGACAAATTGTTTATCGAATGGTCTTCACTGAACTTTGGGTTTTGTTGGACAAATTATTGAGATTAAGAATAGATTTTCTTTTTTATAAAGTATTATCCTTTGTGGATTATCTGATCTTGTTCTATCAATTTTGGTTTTGGTAAAGGTCTAAAGACATGTGAAATATATAGTTCACTTTTGTGGATTAGGTGATTCTCTAGAAGTTGATTATAGCTCTATTAATATGAACAAGTCATCCTAAATACTCGTCTTTTGGAGAAAATATGAGCTTGTGTAAGAAATTTAGTAAGAGATGAAAGTCTACATGACAAGTAAGTATGTTTCCTTAGGATTTAGTTAATCTCATAAATAAATTCCTCAATGAAAAGTAATTTAAAACAAAAATGTTGTCCGTTAACTTTTCTTACTGGGGAATCAAATACCGTTTCACTCATCACATGTTTGTGATTTTCGGGTGGTTAACTTTCTCCTAAATATGTTTCTATCACTCTCCATCAGAACATAAAACTTTATTTTTTTCTTCTATATCCATGTTTCCAGGGAATCATATTACCTGTTGTCTTGGGTAACCTTGGTAATTTTCTTTCTTTCATTTAATGTGATAGTTTAATTTACTCCTTTTCTGATGTGGGGCTTTCAATGAAGTTTCCAAGCCCAATTTTAAAATTGTGAGGACACAATTCCCAAAAGGGGGGAAGGATGTAACACCCCAGGTAAATAAAGAATATGAAATTTTCATATTTATCCATATTTGTGAATAAAATGTTAATATTAATTTAAAGGGAATGCTATGCTCGATGGCGTACCCAATACGCAACAACGAGTTTCTTGGAAATCTTATGTTGCACTCTAATAATAAAAATAATATTACATTAAATGGTAGTTAATGCCTAGCTATTGTAATGATGGGAGTAAATAGAACTAAATAAAAAATGATTATATATGTTTGTCAAATATTTTTACTTGTATCCAATAAATGTTAGAGGCTTAAAATGCGAATGAAAACAATTTTAAGCGTAAATATTATAATATTCTTTAAAAGGTCTATTAACTACCTTTTGACGCAGAACCCTTTTTAAATCCACTTTTTCACAATTTCATATGTTTTATTGGATCATATAAAAT
This sequence comes from Viscum album, assembly GCA_963277665.1. NCBI lineage: Eukaryota > Viridiplantae > Streptophyta > Magnoliopsida > Santalales > Viscaceae > Viscum > Viscum album. Next base: position 2,004,401,564 of record OY728126.1, on the reverse strand, counting down.
CATTCATTAGAATCACGACCTCAAAATTTACTTTGTGTATGTTTTTGTTATTTTTTCGACAAAGTTCATTTTTAATGAATAAGTGAAAAATGTTGTAATTTAATTCAAAACCTATTTTTAATCTAATTTATTTATATGATTATATCATCTTATGAATTGGTTTTAATGTTCAATTAGAATATATTTTTACAATTTAATTTAATGGTGGTCATTGGAATTAATTTCACTTTCAAATTGGACTTGAACTTGTGTCAATATTTTAATAGATATTGTTTCTTAAAAACACGATATTTGTTTTGACAGCGGGAATTAATTATTAAATTAATTAATGCAACTTATATGTTTTTAATTTTGTAAAATAGACATCATTTTTGAATTCATAATATCAAATGTATATTAGGGTTAATTTTTGGTATTTTTTCTGAAAAACTTCAATTTTTTATGAATACTGAAACCACTAAGTGGTAGTTAAAAACTGATTTTTCGTTTAAATGAAACGTTACCACTTCTGTGATTTGAATTTCAAAATATCCCACATGAATGCTTTTATTTTGGATATAAAATGGTGTTTAATGGGATTAAAATAAATTTTTGGTGAATAGTGACTTTTATGTTTTATTAATCGCGATTAAAGGTAATTAGTCTAAATTAAGGTAAAGATAATGTAATAATAATATATAATGACCTCGAAACATGTTCTACCATCATTTGATGAGTTATGTCAGACCAAGAAAATCCATGGGTCGACTTGGGGACCCCATGGAGCCACTTGGGTAAGAAAGTGACATTAATAACTATTTATTTAAAGTTAAAATAAAAATATCGCAAACATGTATTATTTTACTAAAACAATTCTTATGTGGGGTTATACAAGTAATATTTTTGACTATAATTATTCATTGGAATAATGAAAATATTTCCTACATCATAGTATTTTTTAATAGTTTTTAGACATTAAATAAATTAATTTATTTATGACACCTTGATGATGCAGCGATTACCTCATTAATAAACTATTTAAATAAATTGAAAAGATAATGTATCATTTAAGTCATAAAATTGACTAAAACCTATTTGATGGGTGTAATTATAACAATTTTCTCCTTTTCCTCGTAAAATATTTTTGTGGGACCATTGATATCCGAAAATCATTTTATAATAAAGTAACTTCTCAAAACTTTCCAAGAGTGCCCCTCCTCACTCTTATAAAAGGCCCCCACCTCTACCCCCTTACCCACACCTCTCAAGCCTTTGGCTCGACTAAAATCTACTCATTTTATCTCTACACATCCCTATATTCATCCTAGAAGCCTTTCCTTAGGCAGAATACTCTACAAGAAACCCTTTTGGTTCAAACCAAAGGGAGTTGCCCGATTTAAATGTAATGTCTTCACTTGTGTTCTTTTGTTTTATTTTTCTCCTCTAACCCCCTAAACTCTTTTTATTCCTAATTTTTATAAAAAAAATATCTTAAATATACTAGGATTTTGTTATGATAAGGATTTTATTTACACTTACACACACCTCCATCTAATGGTTTAAGAACAAACTGTTTCTGTGGTTGGAGAATTTTTGCCTCACAAAACGATGATTGATCAATATTATTCTAACACCTTTCATGGTGGCCATTAAGATGTCACTATATTTATATATGATATATATTATGTTTATCGCTTCCATGTGATTCTGTATTTTTCTTTTATGGAGTACATTTATGGTTTCCATTATGGGTAAACGTGATATCTTCATTTTTGGAAGTGCGGAATACCACCCCCTCAAAGTGATTTGATTCGTTAATGAAAAATGTGGGACGTATAAAGGATGGATTTTATGATGTAATATATAATATTATACTGTAATTATAATATACCTTTATATCATTATGATTTCATTCCATTAAATAAGAAATAGAAATGAAAGTAGCATTCATGAGTAGGTACAACTTACCGTCTCCATGAACGGTGCATTTCATTTCTTAACTCTAAATGTTATATAATATTATAAATGAATGTATATACTGGATATATATGATATATATGATATCTACATCATGAATATAATTTTTGATATAATGGATATTTTACCACATGAACAAATTGTAATTATAAGAAGTTTATTTTTGGCTCAAGTACCAATGATCGACAAAACAACCGTTATTAACTTAAATAAGTACATAATGTTCATAACATGGTAATAAGTGATATAAAATGAATAATGAACTTGAAAAATGTTTTTAATCAAGTATAAATTTACTCGAGTTTATTATTTAGGAATATAAAGAAATGAACAAGACAAGTCGGACTTGAGGTAAGGGATCCTACCTCTCTCTTACTTTTTAAGTACTCTCTTTTATGTCATTTATTTTAATCTCATATTTATTATGTTTGGGGATGTTATTTTATATTCCTCATTATGTAAGTTCTATGTTCATATTATGTGAGACCCTATTTGATCTCATATATCCATTTTTGGATGTTTTGCGTGGCGTCGTTAGGCTGCCAAAATTTCGTAAGGGATTTTTTTTATATCACTTTGTGTTCCCATGAGATTCATGCTACATTTGCCACTATTTCCTTTTGTGTGGTGTATGTACATACCATTATTGTGTACATTGTGTAATAAATTTAAATTTATGGGTATTGAAATCATCATTTTATGATCCTTCTTTCATGTGGCTTATGTTTTGTAAGTTACCAAATCGGTAAGGGAACCTTTCACCCTCCACTTTTTAAAAGACTCCTTTTTGTTACGTCTTTTAATTTACATCTTTGTATGTTGGGATATGTTCTTATATATCGTTATTGGTGTAAATTTTTTATACAAGTGATGAGATACCATTTCCCCTCTCATCAAATCTTTTTCTGCATTTTAATGTGATGTCGTTAGGCTATCAAATTTTTGTAAGGGAACTTCTTAACCCAATTTCAATTAATTGGGTTAAAACTATAATTCACGATCATGTCATGATATGAATATGTGTGAATTAACTATAATATCCACTTATATTGGGTGTATTTATATTTTTCACACATAATTAAATAATTGATTTATCCTTAATCTCAGGATATCGTCTTTGAACAGGACTTTGTCTCAATCTCCTTTCATTGAGGCATATTATGTTCTAATACAAGACTTTCCTTTATACGCTGTATAAACACCATTGACATTTCATTTCATTCAAAGGGAATCATTTTCTATGAAACGTTTTACTAAACAACAAAAAGGAATGTTTCTTTTAACGTACGTGGTGACAACGACCTTTTCCGTTGCCGTGAGTATTATTTGATCTTTGGCTTCCTCAACAAGCTGTAATACTTTTTTAAAATAAATAAATACCATATACTCTTTTATGTATTTTGTTATTGAAAATGGTTTTTATAATGTATTTGTTATGTCAATATATTTAAGTGGTATATTCTGATCGAAATGTTGAAATGTTTTCTTTCCATTATATTTGTTTTATGTCTTATGATTTTATAATGGTACATGGAAATTTGGTGGGTGGTTACGAGATAAACCATATGATGGGTGGTGCCGTGAATACCCGGATGGGTGGTTACGTTATAACGTCCAATGCATTGGGTATGGAAGTCGGATGTATAGCTATTAAATGTAGTGATATGTGTGGAAGTCGACCGTATGGTTATTCCATTTAAGTATGTTTATGTCCCAAGTTACCTTTATATGTTATGTGTTCTTGATATTGATTTATGGTAATATTTTGGTTACAAAGGGTGTGTAGTGATATTTTATTTAAGTGATGAATATTTACTACTTCATAAAGGTGAAAAGTATTACTTTGATAAAGTATTCATGGTTTACATGTTGTTTTGAATAAACTAACAATTTTCCTTGTTTGTGTATCCTTTACTGGGCTTTTTATGATAATACCATGTTTTTGAAATGTTTTCCACATGAATTAAAGTTGAATAGGGTCAAGGATGGGATCAAGGAAAGACATGCTATCTAAAACATGGAACTAGACATGTTTCTTTTTTGGATATTTTATTTTATGGAAACTTAGTTGAAGTGTCTAATTTGTAATCTTTTGGGATGTTATAGTTATGTCCTAATTCTCTAAAACTCTAAACCTAAAAAGATCCTCTATGTTAATTATTCATTTAATTCATGATTATGTAATGTTTTAAGGTCGGGTCCTTACAAATTGACTCCTAAAATTTTTTAACTCGGTCCTACTCATCTAGAAAAAAGGATAATTAAGAATATATAAGGTCTTGAAATGGATCCCAAAATCCCACTTGCTGATACTCGCAAATTGAACGGTAAGTAGCTCTCAGGTATTGGATACCATTTTTGTCAAAGAAAGAAACTATGTTTGGAACTATTCTATGAATTTCTATCATAAGTCATCTGGCACCTCAAGATACCTATGGAATGATATACACCATTCTCTTACTCCTCTATGCAATATAATCACCACAAACCAAACCCAATGCTCCTTCTGATAACAAATCAGATTAAAGGCTATCTCCACCTCCTCCAATTTTTCCTCTATCATCGTGTTTAAAAAGTTACCCTCAAAATTCTTTAGAATACGGTACTAAAACTAGTGGATTGTACTCCTCCATGGATCATTACCATCGACCTCTAGTCTATTACAATTTACTAGAATGTGTTATTTAGTATATTCAATTCAAATATGAAATGGATGTTTTCATAGAGATATATAATAAAAATCTAATGGTTAAGAAATACTAAACTAGGAATATGAAGTTTTTTGTATTAACTAATTATCTTAATTAAGCATTAACCTATTCCCATGGTCTACCTCTTTCAATTATTGGAAGAAAGAAGAATGATTCATGATCCTTTCCTTGGTCTCTACCTCACAACTAGTTTGACTTTACATAGTATGCATAGTAAGCTTAATGGTCTATGCATAAGATTATATGACACCATAAAACCCCTGACTTATCAAGTCTCCCTTTTAACACTTCTAAATAATCTTTGCTATCAGATTTTACCTACCAACACATGCACTTTTCACCTATTCCGGAACGCAAACTCCATCATATCCCTCATCCATAACCATTAATTAAACATGATCACAACTCCCTCCCCCAAAATGTACCCCTCCCATGATGATAATGAGGTAATGTATTTAATGATTTTGGAATCCCATATCAAATATTCCATGATATAGTGACAAGAACTGGGTGTATAACATGCATACAAATGATCGGCATTACCATCTATGTGAACACGAGGATAAAGAGATAAGACAAATACACCAATTAACTCATACTCATATAAAGTAAACGAAATCCAAAATACATTCATCCAAAGTTATACAAAGCTACTACAATAAAAAAAAAGTAACTACACGTAACAAAGTAAACTTGTAAGAGGCCAGGAAACCAAAAAAGCTCTTGAAAAACCAAAAATAAAAAATATTGAGCCCAATATCCAATCTTCTCCTAAGGACATGAAAAATAGTTTATATATACATCGTGTGAGCCTGATGATTATATACAGTGTGATACTCCACAGAGCCTCTCATGAAAAGGATAATGAAATAATGATAAATCCCAATGAGTAACATGTGAAGCTAATTCATTACCTAATTAGCTATACTTTGTTTTCAACCTCACTATGGGTATCTCTGATGATGTAGCACATACAAGTAATAAAATATTATACTAATAAAAACTAAATTACCTTGGTATTGCTTCCCTAATTTATTTTACACATTTTCCAAACATTTAATGTCTTGGTCTATCTCTCTCCAAAATAGAAATACAGGAAGAAACCTAGGTTAAAGTATTTATACCATCATCTTGTGAATTATATCATATCAAAATCTCATACTGAAATTCTTGATAGTAACATAGCGGTTTTTATAATCCATCATAGACCATATGTTGAATATTAAACATAATGTATTATAGTTCAATCCATTATATCCCATACATTGATTATTATTCCTCAATATTTCACAACCCACGCATAAATAACTTATAATAACAATTTATATATTATATATGGAGACATATGTGTATGCAATAAAAAGATATATTTAAATCATCTACACATTTATGGGGTAGATAACCACCATGAATACTATTAAACAATAATAAAAGTATAAGAGAGATGGTCCATAGGGGGTAGATAATAATATATTCGTAGCCCACCATGATGTTAGAGAAAACATCCTCCCAAAGTATACATGGTTCTAGTTTTTGTATTAATATGGGTGAAGTAGTGTATGAAATCATAGAACATATAGCATATAATATAAATCAGAAACATAGTATGAGAATTAACCTAGTATCAGGATCAACTATATCTATAATTCCCCAGGCCTTCTCTTCTGGATTCATATGCAAAAACATGTTGGGTATTAATTTTTTATTAAATATAACTGAAAATTACACCATTCTTTATACAATAAAGGACCTTTTACCGGTCTCATTTATAGCAGATTAGACAGCACCATACATTTATCAGTGTTGAAATAAAATAAAACACATGCCTACTATGCATACACACTTGATAACTCCAAAAGAGATGTTATCTGATTTGAACTTTTAAGATACATGTGAAAATCATTTTAAAAACAATGGGTAAGCAATCAATGTCCCAATATTGATTTTTGAAATTTTTTAAATAATGTTTAGAAAATATTTCATTAAAATTAACTTTGAGAAGTTCATTTTCTGATAGTATAAAAATACATTTCAAAACACCCTTTCAATAACATAATTCAAATTACATATTTTAGGAATAATATACCACTTTAAAAATTAGTTACGTCAAAATAATGGTTTGAATATAATCCATTGATTTTTAGAAAATATAATGCATGATATTAAAAACTAATCATTCTGGAATCTTGAGACATTTAATTCTATCTGGGGCCTACCCACAAGTCAAGGGATGGGTTCACTCCCTAATTACCTACCATATTTTAAATTTTAACGTACCAAATTTTTATGAAAACATTATATGCCAGATTATATAAATATATATTTTTCCCACTAGATAATTTTCTTTAAAACAATATATTCACATACTTTTATATATGTATATCAAATATATAAATTAATAAGCACTATACATAAAACCCTTTTGTGAGAAAACATGAAACATTAACATTCATGTATTAATAATTCTTTCATTTTTATCTCAATCCTCGTTTTTTAGTGTAGTTTCTTAGTAAATAATTATTTACTTACAACTCATACAAGTATGTGTATCATAAAACTAAATCATGTATGATATTTCATTTGATAAGATGATTGTCATAACTTGTAATTGATATTCATGAATGTGAATGTAAAAAAATGATTTATATTTGTTTGAAACATACTATAAATCATGAAATAGAAAACGATTTCCAAACATTAATTCCATATAAATAATTATAAATTAAATTTGAAATAATTTAAAAAATAATAATCAATTATCATTTTATTGTCATAACAAAGTAGCAATTTAACAACATTAGAGTTCTATAAAATTAAACATAGATCACATACACATATATATAAACAATATTAGTTTTCAATGATGAATTATAATGTAAAAAATATTTTTATTTGAATTAAATAAATATGTAATTTCTTATATTCAAAGGTCTTAAAATTTTAAACATAATTGGAACTAAATTTAAATCAATTTTTTAATGAATTTGAGTAACAACTAACAATACATATAATATAATATTTTAAGTGTGGGATTAACCATGAAATTAAAATTTGAAATGATAAATTTAAAAGTAAATAAATATCTTACTAAATAGGTTATAGACTTAAGGAGGGAAATAATTTATGTATCATATCGTTACAAAAATCAAGATTGTCATAAAAAATTAAATTGATGTATATCCCTAACAAAAGCATTAATAAATTAATAATTAAATTTTGAAAACAAAACTCCTTTCAATTTAATTAATGTAGGAAATATTTACATGAAAATTATATAGTAAAATAAATATCTTCATGCTTCCCATACATAATCTTAAAATTAATTCCTATTAAAAAACAAAATCAATAAATACTTAAACAAATTAAATGTTCCTCATAGAAAAATAAATAAATTGGAACTATAGAGATAATATATGAAAACTAATAATCCCTTACACCAAACAGGTTTTGATTTTGATTTTGATAAAATTTATATAAACTTGAAATAATTTAATTGAAGAAATCTCTTACTAGATTTATGCGTATTGGGAATTTTTCATTCATTAGATTGGAACTTCTCAACTCCCACTCCATACATATAGTAGTGTAAAATATACGTCAAAGAAGGATGGTAGAGGAAGAGGATACTACTTGCCTTTCTTGACACATAAAAAACGCACTAACTGTCTCCCTCCCTACCATAACTCTCCCTCTCTACCAATTCAATGTGACATAGCTACACAGAATGAATGAATGATTTTATAGAGCCTAGGATATCCATATCAGTATAAAAAATAGCTTGTGGAGAACGCATAAAAATTATTATACATTTCTTGAAGTCTTCTGTCACAACCCCCTCCCACCAAAGATGCCCCTCCTGAGCTGGCAATGGTGAAAGGAAGATAATGACCCCTGAGTCCCGCCTCCAGTAGGCTTCGGGTTGGCGACTAGCGCCAAGGGCATGAGTTTTCACAAATATGGGAGGCATTACCCTTTTTATTATTTAGGATCGGGAAATAGGATGAGTCATCCACCAACAAGGAAAAAGGAAAAGTGTATATAAATAAACCCAAACCAAGCCCACATGCATGTTTAAACAGCTTTATAACAAGGTACAAGTACAAGGAAGCTCAAAAGTACAATACCCAAAGAAAACAAGAGAACATCAACTGCAACAACTCCAACTGCCTTACTAGTAGGGTCCCGCATGGCCCTGGTAGTCCTCCTGGAAACCTGAAAGTAAACGTAGGGTGAGCATACAAGTATACTCAGTAGGGAAACCTAAAGCTCTCGTGCATAAGTGGGGAGACATCGTAATGTCCCATGAGAACAACAGAAGAAACCTAACAAGGGAATCTATCCACCCAACCTCACCAGCCACACTCACCAAAACACAATCACAACAGGTAGTAGTAGTATAAGAACAAGAGTATTGGGTACCCCACACCATTCCCCAATAGTTATCTGAACATCCTGACACTATCACACTCTCCCCGCCCGCACACACTTGGGCCTCACAACCACACATCCCCCCCGCACACACCTGGGCCTCACCACCACACATCCCGCCCGCACACACCTGGGCCTCACCACCATGTATCCCGCCCGCACAAACCTGGGCCTCACAACAACACATCCCGCCCGCGCACACCTGAGCCTCACAACCACAACCACATCCCCTCCCCAAGACACCTGGGCCTCATACCGAAGATTCTTGGGAATAGTAATAGTAACAGAACTCTCACCCGAAGAAACCTAGGCCTGAAATAGAAACCTACCTGAAGAGTCTTGGTGTAAGGTCGCCTCAATCCATCACAGCCTATAAGTCTGCCTGAAGATTCTTGGGCCTAACCACCCCAATCGAAACCTACCCGAAGAGTCTTGGGTGTAAGGTTGCCTCAATCCATCATAACCTAGGGGAGAAGGAGCAGGAAGGAGCTAGTAACTATGGGAAAACACACTCTCCCATGAAATGGGAGTGTTCGTCACTATGTGCTCAACATGGTTGCGGTGCGATAAAACACAAAAGATACAGATATATATATATATATATATATATATATATAGCAACCACTCACCCCAACCTATGGATTCTAAAAAGAGAAACTGGGAACGTGCCTCAGAACTGCTACCACGAAGCATGCATACAACAAACAACCCAACCCCATTTAGGTTTTCATGTTTCAGCAGAAATTAGGTTATTTAGTTCCATAACTACTGGGAAACTATCCACAACCAACCAATTCAATCGTTCGTAAAACATATCCCTGCCATCCACAAAACATGTCAGGGAAACACAAGCAGCACAACAAAATCCTTCTTAACAACCAACCAACCGATTGATTATTATTTCCATTTCATTACCAAGCCCCATCATTCATTAACTCTTCCACATTTATTGTTCATTAAACACAACCCATAGTCCGTTCACATTTAAACCCATCCCTGCAGCCCCACTGCCAACCACCATAACCACACCATACATCATTATCCCATTAATACCATTTATCGTAGCCCCGCTTCCCATCACCATTAAACATTCACACCTTACCACAACCAAGTCAACCACATCCCCACTGCTCACCCAAACCACAATAGCCCACAAAACACCCCCATCACATGCCATGTAACCAAGCCAACACCCACATGTTCATTATTCCATTTTGGTTCACCGGGGTGACCACACAAGGGTTCCAGATTTTCATTTAAACCACAAAATTTACATGATTAACCAATTTCCACAATCAACAAATATCCACTCATAAAAACGGTCTAGAAAGATAGGGTAATATTTAATTGTGCATGAAAAGGCCCCCAATGACCGTGATTTTCAGTAGCCATAAGCCCATTCATTTCACAACATAATATCACAGGATATAAAAGGTAAAGTAACAGCAATCAAAAACTTCCCATCCCCATTATTTAACCAGTTATTATCTTTATTTAAAGGTTCAACCATTTCTCATGAAAACAAAAAGGATACCCACCCCGCATGATGCACAAATTAGAGAGACGAAGGTAAAACCCCTACTTCAATAGGTTCTGGTCACAAAGCTCCCCCAGATCAACTTTAGAAGTCATTCGTCAACGTCCCGAAAAAACCTCCTCGGGTGGATGTCGGAGAGGAAAAGCCAAAGGAAAGACAACAGATCCAAGCTCGGATGTTCCGCCTCGTTGTTACGATCCCATGGCCGCTGAAGGATCGTAAATCAGAGCTCGGATGAAAAAGTTAAGGAAGAAAGAGCCTTCGAGTCTCTTGAGAGAGATCTGCTCAGAGGAGAGGTGAGGAGAGGTGTGAGTTGAAAGGAGGAGGGGACCCCTCCTTTTATAGGCGTGAAAAGAAAAAGTACACGGTGTGTACTTATGGTACAGGACGTGTACTCGTCCATTTTCACACGGGCTCCACGCGGCCTCCATCACGGCTCCGCGGCCGTTGACTGGTCAACACACGGTTTGAAGGTAACGCATACGCGGGGAAGGAATACACAGTGTGTTGATTGGACACACGGCGTGTACTCATTTATTGCACACCACAGGGACACATCTCTAACACGGTACACGGTCGTTGACTGGTAACGCGTACACGGGGAAGGTCTAAACGGCGTGTAGAACTGGTCACACGGTGTGCACCCATTTATTGCACACGGCAAGGACACAGTTTGCAACACGGGGTATAACCGGCAAGAGGGTACACGACGTGTACTCAAACTACACGGCGTGTAGTTTCAAAATTCTGGAAAGTGTGGAAAAGTCCATTTTACCATCCAGAACACTTCTTGACCTTCTTTTTGGAAAATTAATGGGCCAGAGAGGTCCAGGCCATTACATCAGATACCTCTTAAAACATTCTCGTCCCCGAGAATTCAAAAACCAACCCAGGGGAACCCAACAAGATACCTCTTAGGGACCTCTTTATAACAGGAACCCAACCAACAACCCTAATCATATGTGTTAGGAATTCCTTCTCCTATGTCGAGATATTATCCGCTTTAGGCGGCACTGACTCGCCAGCACAGGTTTAATCGCATCCTCATTAACGTGTCTCGATTAAGGATTGAGTCTTCCCACATCCATACATTAGGATTTTCAACTCGAACTACCCCCCAACACCACACAACCAACACACTGCCCGAACATGTGGTTTTGGTAAAATCCTTCTCCTATGTCGAGATATTATCTACTTTAGGCGGAACTGACTCGCCCGCACGGGTTCAATCGCATCTGCATTAATGCGTCTCGATTAAGGGTCAGGTTTTCCCCCTTCCCACACATCCAGACATGTTACACATTAACAGGGAACAAGGAAACAAAAGGTCTCACAACTGACAAGCCTACAATTCCTTATATGAAAGGTACAGAGTACAACATCAACACAAAGCTCAGAAGAACAAGGGAATACACAAGTCAAAACAACTCTGGGTACTGAGCGTGCATCTGGGTCTCCCGCTCCCAAGTGATCTCCTCGAGACTGCCATGCCTCCACAACACACGAACCAAGGGAATGGTTCGTCCACGGAGAACCTTCTCTTTACGATCCTCGATTCTAACTAGTCGTTCCTTGAAGGTCGCGACGCCTCCCATATCTAACTATCCCCAGTCCATAACGTGAGAGGCATCATGTAAGTACCGACGAAGCTGGGAGACGTGGAAGACGTCATGGACTTTCTCCATCTGAGGTGGCAGGGCCAGCTGATATGCCACCTCGCCGACTCGCCTTAGCACCTCAAAAGGTCTGATGAACCTTGGTTAGAGCTTACTCCCAAACTTCCGCTGCCCCTGTCGATAGGAAATCTTCAAGAACACATGATTTCCTACCTCAAACTCCAAGGGCCTCCTCCGACGATCAGCATAAGACTTATGTCGATCCTGAGCTGCCTTCATCCTCTCATGTACAAGCTGGAATTTCTCCGTGGTGCTCTGCACTACTTCTGGTCCAAGAGCACCTGTCTCACCAACCTATGCCCAGCAAATGGGTGAAAGACATGGCCTTCCATACAAAGCCTCAAATGGTGTCATGCCAATAGTAGAGTGGAAGCTGTTGTTGTAGGAAAACTCTACTAAAGGCAAGCGTCATACCCATGATCCTCCGAAATCCAGAACGCATGCTCACAACATGTCCTCCAGCGTCTGGATAGTCCGCTCTGTCTGCCCATCGGTCTGGGGGTGGAAAGCAGTGCTAAGGCATAGCTGGGTGCCAAAAGCATGTTGTAACCCCCTCCAGACTCATGAGGTAAACCGAGTATCCCGGTCTGAGACGATGGTCCTTGGAACTCCATAAAAACTCACCACCTCATCTACGTACCTCTGTGCTAAGGTACTCACCAGGCCCGACTCCTTGATTGTTAAGAAGTGAGCTGATTTTGTCATACGATCCACCACTACCAAGATAGCATCATAACCACCCTGAGCTCTGGGTAGTCCTGTGATGAAGTCCATTGAGATGTCATCCCACTTCCACTCATGGACATCTAAAGGATGCAACAAACCACCGGGAATACGATGTTCATCCTTCACTTGCTGACACACTAGGAACTTAGCCACAAACACCGCCACTGCCCGTTTCACCCCGGGCCACCAAAACTGATCCCTCAGGCCTCCGTACATTTTTGAAACTCCTGGATGTACCGCTAAGGCTGATCTATGGAACTCACGGAGAACTCCCTCACGCATCACCTCTGGAACAAACAACCTTCCATGGGAAAGCATCCGATGTCAGCTGTCCTGTTACCATCCCTCTGGAGAATTCCCCTGATCGGCACAATCCCGCATCACCTCTGCCTTGGAGTCCCCCCCACTAAGACTCCTCCACCTGCTGCGACAAGAAGGATTGCACCATCATCTGGAACAAACAGCCTCTAACACCTTCTTCCCTTGCATCTAAGTGTAGGGCAGCCAACTCTCCCATCGCCTTCCAAGCATCAGCGGATTTTTGAACCACTTACTTATGTGACTTCTTGATCAGGGAATCAGCCACAACGTTGCCCTTACCTTAAGTGTAAGAGATCTCAAAGTCATAGTCTTAGAGAAACTCGACCCATATCTGATGTCGTAAATTCAGGTCACACTAGGAGAATATATAACACAGGATCTTGTGATCTGAGAAGACCACAAAGCGTCCCCAAAGAGGTAATGTCGCCACAACTTCACTGCGAACAGTACTGCTGCAAGCTCCAGGTCACGGTTGACATAGTTAGGCTCGTGAGGGCACAACTGCCTAGACCCATAACAAATCACACCCTTCTTCTGCAACATCACGCACCCCAGACCTAGGCCAGAAGCATCAAAAAACACTTCATACAACAACCCTTACTATGGAAACCTGAGTACGGGCGCACTGACCAACTTCTCCTTCAGGTAGTCAAAAGATTTCTGGCACTGCTCGCTCCACAAGAAGACTTGGTTCTTCTTAATCAAAGCTATCAATGGAGCAGCAACTCGAGAGAAGTCTGAAACGAACCTCCAATAGTAACCTGCTAACCCCAGGAAAATACGAACTTCTGCCACGCTCTTGGGTGCTTCCCAAGAAACAACTACCTCCACCTTCGACTGGTCCACTGATACTCCATTCTAAGACACCACGTGCCCAAGGAAGTGTACTTCTTGTGTCAAGAACTTACACTTCGACAATTTCCCGTAAATCTAGTGGTGTCGAAGGACTTCCAAGACTTCCCTGAGATGCTCAATGTGCACCTCCTCTGATATTGAGTAGATCAAAATGTCATTGATAAACACAATGACGAACCGTTCCAGAAACTCTCGGAAGACAAAGTTTATAAGTCCCATTAACACAACTGGTGCATTCGTAACTCCAAACAGCATCACTACAAACTCTAAGTGCCCATACCTGTACCTGAAATCTATCTTTGAGATGTCACTGTCCTTCACCCTCATTTGATGATATCCCGATTGTAGATCAATCTTAAAAAACCAACCTGCTCCCCTCAGCTGGTCGAAGAGATCATCTATCCTTGGAAGGGGGTAACGGTTCTAGACCGTTACCTAGTTCAGCCTTCGGTAGTCTATGCATAGCCTGAGACCACCATCTGCCTTCTTCAAGAACAAAACAGGAGCACCCCATGGCGACACGCTGGGTCGATCAAAACCCTTCTCCATCAGATCGTCAATCTGAATCTGTAGCTCCCGCAACTCAGAAGGTGCCATTCGATAAGGGCCCATCGAAATCGGACGGGCACCAGGATGTATGTCTATCCCGAACTCAACGTCACGTCGGGGGGGGGGGTACAGTCAAAACATCCTCAGGAAAAACATCTAGGAAATCCCCAACAAACTCTGGGACATCCATCATCTCTGTATCGGCCGGAATCACTGACAACCTGCCCAACAAGGAAAGGACAGGCTCCACACGCTGGCTTCCCGCCTGATAGCTCCTCTCGCCAACAAATGATATGCGCTACCCATCCACGTCGGAGAAAACGACTCTACTCCGGAAGCAGTCGATAACGGTACCAACAGAAAACAACCAATCGATGCCTAGGATGACATCATATGGCGGCATCTGTAACAGAATAAGGACCCCAATAGATCGATGTGGTCCCAACGCCATCCCACATCCCCGGAAAACACAATATACGCTGGCCTAGCCTCCAACTGGTGTACTCAGTACCAGTGGAATGGAATTTCTCTCTACGTCTAGTCCCAAAGCATGGGCTAGACTAGGTGCAAAAAAAGAGTGTGAGGCTCCCGAATCGAAAAAAGTAGAAACAAGAGTGCTGAACAAATAAATCGTACCTCGCACCACCTCTGGTCCTACTGGAGCTGCCAACTCTGCTGCGTGAAATTGTCCACGCCCAGATCCTCTGCCTCTCTGATGTCGTCCACTTCCCCGACCACACCCCGGTCGAGGTCCCTAAGGAGCACCCTGAGGTCGGCCTTCTCCCGCAAAGTCTGCCCTCAGAGGAGCATGGTCCTACTACTGCTGGAAGGGCCTCTCCGGCAACTGGTGCAGCTTCGGTGGGCGCTAAACCTGCCCACCTCCACTGTACGGAGCTCGGGTCAGGCACCGACTTTGAACATGCCCGAAACATCCACAAGAAAAACACGTCGGTCCTGGGCTTGTGGAAAAGGGACGAGGACCCGAAGATCTGAACTGGAAGTGCTGCGGCTTGCTCCCCACTGGCCTAAACCTGGAAGGTTCTATCGTAGGAGACCAACTGCTGACTACCTTCCCCTTCGAAGAACCTTGCTGAATCACCTCACGCGGTGCACCTCCCAGTGAGTGCATCCTCTCTATGACCTATGCCTTCTTCTACACTGCCAAAGTATGTCGGAAGGGTAAAGGGGGAGATAGCATAATGGAGTGAAGGATGGAGAGCCTCCTCCAAAGGTCTTGCCCGAGACTCTTCATCCGGAAAGAGATCCGGAGAAAAGCGCAGGAGATCCTTGGACTTGATCCCCAGCTCTCGTACCAACATACTCCCCTGCTGAAGGGAGAGTAACTCCTGCCGCTTCTCCTCCTTGATCATGTATGAAAGGAATTCCTCTCAGAATTCCATCTCAAAGTCAGCCCATGGAACCTCTGCCTCTATCCTCTCTCCAAGGTTGAGCGTCCACCACTGTCGCGCCGCACCTCTCAGTTGACTGACTGTTAGGGGAACCCAGTACTCCCTCGGAGCACGGATCAAGGTGAAAGGGATCCCTAGCTCCTCAAGCCACCCCTCCATCTCCGTATCCGAAGTACTACCCTCGTACTTCTTGAGGGTCTGCCTCTGGAAGGAATGGAGTGTCTTTTGCCACTAGCTATCTTCCTCCTCTCGGTCAATCCTCAACTGATCGACCGCCTGGATCTGCTGGGCCTCAGCCATCTGAGCCACCCGGGGAAGATGTCCAGGTGCCATAGCTGTACAGTAAATAAGGATCACCTATGCCTAAGTAGTAAGGAAATTTCTCAACGTTTTAATTATCATTTTATTTCAATTTCTTTCCCAGAACACCAAAATTGAGTAAAACACAATCATGAGGACGCATGTACCATCCCAAGGGTCTCTACCCTGCAATCAATGTAGTCTCACTAGGTCGTTCGGTAGGCTCAGAGTCCTTGGATCGAATCACGGGGGGCCCTAAAATCTCATGTCCTAGCCGGTCTTCCCTAGCCTATGTCATGCACCAAGATTAAATAACACTTTTTCCCTACCATCCCATGCAATCCTCACTGTGCCTAACTCCAGACTCCATCCTATCTCTCAACCATCACCTCTGATAGCATTCTGTCACGACCCCCTCCCACCAAAGATGTCCCTCCTAAGCTGGCAATGGTGAAAGGGAGATAATGACCCCCGACTCCCTCCTCCAGTAGCCCCGGGTTGGTGACTAGCACCAAGGGTATGAGTTTTCATAAATATGGGAGGCATTACCCTTTTTATTATTTAGGATCGTGAAATTGGATGATTCAACCACCAACAAGTAAAAAGGACAAGTGTATATAAATAAACCCAAACCAAGACCACATGCATGTTTAAACAATTTTATAACAAGGTACAAGTACAAGAAATCTCAAAAGTACAATACCCAGAGAAAAAAAGAGAACAAAAACTGCAACAACTCCAACTGCATGACTAGTAGGGTCCCGCACAGCCCTGGTAGTCCTCCTGGAAACCTGAAAGTAAACGTAGGGTGAGCATACATGTATACTCAGTAGGGAAACCTAACGCTCTCGTGCACAAGTGGGGAGACATCCAAATGTCTCGTGAGAAAAACAGAAGACACCTAACAAGGGAATCTATCCACCCAACCTCACCAGCCACACTCACCAAAACACAATCACAACAGGTAGTAGTAGTATAAGAACAGGAGTATTGGGTACCCCGCACCATTTCCCAATAGTTAGATGAATGTCCTGACACTGTCACACTCTCCCCACCCGCACACACCTGTGCCTCACAACCACACATCCCGCCCGCACACACCTGGGCCTCACCACCACACATCCCGCACGCACACACCTGGGCCTCACCACCACGGATCCCGCCCGCACACACCTGGGCCTCACAACCACACATCCCACCCGCACACACCTGAGTCTCACAACCACAACCACATCCCCGCCCGAAGACACCTGGGACTCATCCCGAAGATTCTTGGAAATAGTAATAGTAACAGAACTCTCGCTCGAAGACACCTGGGCCTGAAATCGAAACCTACCTGAAGAGTCTTGGTGTAAGGTCGCCTCAAGCCATCACAACCTATAAGTCTACCCGAAGAATCTTGGGCCTAACCACCCCAATCGAAACCTACCCGAAGAGTCTTGGGTGTAAGGTTGCCTCAAGCCATCACAACCTAGGGGAGAAGGAGCAAGAAGGAGCTAGTAACTATGGGAAAACACCCTCTCCCATGAAATGGGAGTGTTCGACACTACGTGCTCAACATGGGTGATGTGTGATAAAACACAAAAGATAAAGAGAGAGAGAGATATATATATATATATATATATATATATATATATAGAAACCACTCAGCCCAACCTATGGCTTCTAAAAATAGAAACTGGGCATGTGCCTCGACACTGCTACCACGAAGCATGCATAAAACAAACAACCCCAACCCCATTTAGGTTTTCACGTTTCAGCAGAAATTCGCTTATTTAGTTCCTTAACTACTGGGAAACTATCCACCAAAAACCACTTCAATAGTTCGCAAAACATATCCCTGCAATCCACAAAACATGTAAGGGAAACACAAGCAGCACAACAAAACCCTTCTTAACAACCAACCAACCCATTGATCATTAATTCTGTTACATTACCAAGCCCCATCATTCATTAACTCTTCCACATTTATTGTTTATTAAACACAACCCATATTCCGTTCACATTTAAACCCATACCTGCAGCCCCGCTGCCAACCACCATAACAACACCATACATCACTATCCCTTTAATACCATTTATCGCAGCCCCTCTGCCCATCACCATTAAACATTCACACCTTCCCACAACCAAGTCAACCGCAGCCCCACTTCTCACCCAAAACACAATATCCCACAAAACTCCCCCATCACATCCCATGTAACCAAGATGACACCCACATGTTCATTATTCCATTTTGGGTCAACCGGGGTGACCACACAAGGGTTCCAAATTTTTATTTAAACAGCCAACTTTACGTGATTAACAAATTTCCAAAATCAACAAAGTTCCACTCATAAAAATGGTCTAGAATGATAGGGCAACATTTAATTACGCAATAAAAGGCCCCCAATGCCTGTGATTTTCAGTAGGCATAAGCCTATTAATTTCACAACTTAATATCCCATGATATAATTGGTAGCATAACAGCAATCACAAACTTCCCATCCCCGTTCTTTGACTAGTTATTATCTTTATTTAAAGGTTCAACCATTTCACAGGAAAAAAATGGATACCCACCCTGCATGATGCACATATTAGAGAGACGAAGGTAAAACCCCTACTTCAATAGGTTCTGGTCACAATGCTCCCCCGGATCAACTTTAGAAGCCATTCGTCGGGGTCCCGGAAAATCCTCCTCGGGTGGAAGTCGGAGAGGAAAAGCCGAAGGAAAGACCACAGATCAAATCTTGGAAGTTCCGTCTCGTCGTTACGATCTCGTGGCTGCTAACGGATCGTAAATCGGAGCTCGGAAGAAAATGTTATGGAAGAAAGAGCCTTCGAGTCTCTTGAGAGAGCTCTACTCAGAGGAGAGGGGGGCAGAGGTGTGAGTTGAAAGGAGGAGGGGACCCCTCATTTTATATGTGTGAAAAGAAAAAGTAAACGGCGTGTACTTATGGTACACGACGTGTACTTATGGTACACTTCCTGTACTCAACCATTTTCACACGGTCTCCACGCGGCCTCCAACGCGGCTCCGTGGCCGTTGACAGGTCAACACACGGTTTGAATGTAACGCATAAGCGGGGAAGGACTACACGGCATGTAGATTGGACACACGGCGTGTACTCATTTATTGCACACGGCAGGGACACAGCTCCAACACGGTACACGGCCGTTGACTGGTAATGCGTATGCGGGGAAGGTCTACACGGCATGTAGAACTGGTCACATGGTGTGCACCCATTTATTGCACACGGCAAGGACACAATCTGCAACACGGGGTATACCCGACAAGAGGGTACATGGAGTGTACTCAAACTACACGGCGTATAGTTTCAAAATTCTGGAAAGTGTGGAAAATTCCATTTTACCCTCCAGAAGACTTCTTTACCTTCTTTTTGAAAAATTAATGGGCCGGAGAGGTCCATGCCATTACATCTTCTAATGATAAGGAAAATTATAAACAAATATATTTTATATTCATCCAATTACAGAAGCGTTATAGAGATATCACAAAAAATGAATCTCCACAAACTTATCAAAGATTGGACATATAGACATCCAAATGAAAAATTTTAGTGTTTGTGATGATACTCAATAAATGAAATTTTTATACTAGTTGAGATTTTATCTACACAGGGATACAAATATGAATGATAAAAAATCAACACCCATAGATGAAGAGAAAAATAAAATTTATCGAAGTCATATTGATTGAAATCGATGCCAATATTGAAAATAATTCAAAGTAAGATATGGACAATAGATGTTGTGAGGTTGAAATTGAAAAACTAGTTCACTTCTCAATAGATCTAAAGAAGATTCAGATATACACAAATTGAATAAACATAACCTACTTTCAATTGAGTGGATATCATCACACCAAATGTCATGAACCCATTCAAAAACTTTAACGCGATGCATATTGGATGTAGTAAATCCTAATCGCGCTTCGAACATTGTGATTTGAAACCCTCACTCGAACTCGAATCATGATCCCAACTCAATATCATCATCTAGGGATCTAATATTCACTACACCTACCATCAAATCTGACTCCAACTAATCTCCCACACTGATGGGCAAATGATAGCACACCGGTAACCAAACTTGACATCGACGAAAAGTTCAGAACTCTGTTCACCTACTTGGACTCGAAGATGATGATATCCCCTACCCACACTACACCTCAATGTCTCCCACACTCGATCTAAACCTAATCCCTTAGTAAGAAACCACATCTCAATTTACATCAGATTCTTTTTATTTCATTTTTTATCTAATTCTCATTATTATATATTTAATAAAATAAAGTTTATAATTCCAGTTTATAATTTCATATTCATATAATTTTATAAAATAAATGTAAAAATACACTAATTTAAAATAATAATTTTCTAGAAAAATTCTTCTCAAAAATTATAGTTATTTTTTATTTACCTATAATTAAAAATAAATTAATTATATTTGTAACTTTATAAAATTTGGTTGTGGTTAAATTATTATATTTATAGATTATTATTTCACATAATTCATAAACTTATGTTAAAATTATATAAATTATTTTATGTTAAACAACATATATTTATTTAAAAAAAATTCCCTTCAAAAAAGTCATTTGATTTTAAAATATCATATTATTGTATATATATTTGTCATTTTTACAAAACTATTCTCTTATCCTTTAAATAAAAGTAATATAAAATTATAAATATTAGTATATATCAATGTCTATATTTAAATAATTACATATTTAACATAATATTTGAAAACTATAAATTAATTCATTTTATATACTATATATACTAGGTATGAGATTTTTGGTTTCTAACATTATCCCCCCCCCCTCAAAAGAATTTCATCATCGCAATTCATTTCGTCTGAATAGAATGATTTCTAAATTATTGCCTTCAGAAGTAAGAAACTCAAGGACCAATAAACTCGTAGAATCAACAACAACTAATCTCCAATGTTGTATATTACCTCCCTATATTACCAATTATAATGCCCCAAACCCACTCTTCTATATTTAGATGGTAAAACTTGTTCTGTATTTTTTTTAAAGATAATTGAAAAATACATAGTGCCTTATAAAATAGAGGACCTCTTACCAGACTTAGTGTAATAGGATTTGAGAACACCTTACATTTATTAGATTTGAACCCAAATAAAACAGATGGCTACAATTATTCTGTGTATGATAAATCCAAAAGTGATTAAAACTAATTTTATCATTTAAGATACATGTGAAAATCATTTTTAAAATAAAGGGGGAGCATTAAATTTCCCAATAATGAGTTTTGAAATTGAATAAAATTTTTTAGAAAATATTTAATTAAAAATAATGTTGATAAATTTCATTGTAGATAATATAAAAATTCTTTTATAAAAACCCTTTGAAAAATATAATTAGAATTACATTCATTTAAAATAATATACAACTTTTAAAATTACTCATGTACATAGACTGTTTTGAATATAATCTATTGATTTTTAAAGAACATAACACATGGTTTTGAAATCAAAATATTCAGGAAGCTTGAGACATTGAAGGGTATCATGGCCCCAACCACTTGTCAAGGGATGGGTTCACTCCCCAATTCCCACAATATTTCCAATGTTCAAGTTCCAAATTTTTATTAAAAAATTATATTATTGCTTAAATAAATATATATTTTTTTCCACAAGAGCATTTATTTTAAAACAATATATTCACATAATGATATATATGTATATAAAATATATAAATTTATAAACACTTTCCACAGAAATATTTTCTAATAAAACATGAAACATTAACATTCATGTATTAATAATTAATTCATTTATACCTCAAAACTCATTTTGAGTGTAGTTTCTTATTAAGGAATTATTTACATAAAAATCATACATGTATATGTATTGTAAAACTAGTGAATGTATGAAATGTAATTAGATAAGATGATAGTAATATCTATTAATCAAAATTCATTAATGTGAATGTAACAATATGATTTATATTCTTTGTAACATACTATAAACCATGAAATATAAAAAAAAATTATAACATTAATCCAATATAAATGACCATAAACTAAATTTTAAATATTTGAAAATAATATAATAAATTATAATATTATTATCATAACATAGTAGAAATTTAACTTCATTAGATTCCTATAAAATTAAAAATAGATCATACTTATATATATAAACAATATTTGATTTCAATGATAAATTCCAATAAAAAAATGTTTAATTAAAAAATAACGAATAGGTAATTTCCATTGTTATAAGGTATTAAAAACATAAACTCAATTGGAATTAAATTGACAATTTTTTTAATGAATTTGAGTAACAATTAAAAATACATATAATATAATATTTGAATTTTGGGATAACCCATGCAATTAAAATTGAAAATGAAAATTTAATAGTGAATAAATATGTTTTTAAAGATGGTATATATTTTATGATACAAATAATGGACGTATCATTGCATTACTAAAATTAATATTGTCGTAAAAAAATTATTATTATATCCTTACTAAAAACAATTTATAAATTAAGAATTAAATTTTGAAAACATATCCCTTTTGAGTTTCATTTAAAAAACATATATACACTTGAAAATTAAATAATAAATTAAATAGGTTGATTTTTCCCTTACAAAATCATTAAAATAAATCCAATAAAACATAGAATAAATAAATACATATAATAAATTAAACATTCCTCATAAAAGAATAAATAAAATGGAACCACAATTATAGTGTATAAAAATAAATAATCCATTTAACCAGACCATATTAGATCATGATTTTTATAAAATAAATTTAAACATGAAAGATTTAGTGGAAGAAATCCCTTACTAGTTTTATGTTTGGTGACACTTTTTCGTTCTTTAAATTGAAACTACTAAACTCCCACTCCATACTTATAAAGGTGGAAAATATACATGAGGGAAGGATGGTAGAGGTAAAGATACTACTTTCCTCACACACATCCCACTAACTATCTCCCACCCTACTATAACTATCCCTCTCTACCAATTCTATGTGACACACCTACATATAATGAAGGATGGATTTTATAGAGCCTCAAATACCTGTATCATTAAAAAAATAGCTTGCAGAGAACACATCAAATGTTTTATATTGATGTCTTCCAATGAAAATTAACAGGATAGTAAAATAAATTTTATATTCATTGAATTATTTTAGTGTCATAGAGATAAAAAAAAATGAATCCCTATAGATTTTTCAAATATTTGTGATAGGGAACTCCAAATGAAATCATTCAGTGTATGCAATGATACTCAATAAATGTATTTTGTATACTAGTCGAGCTCTGATCTATACAAAGATTCGAATACGACCGATAAAAAATCAACACCCTCAAATGAAGATTAATACAAAATTGATCGAATACATATTGATTGAAATCGATGACAATATCGATGATAATTCAATGTAAGATATATAATGGAGACATCAAGTGGATGAAATTGAAAAACTATGTCACAGATCTGTAGATCTTAATAATATTCAGATGTAAACAAATTGAATAAAAAAACATACTTGCAATTTATTGGAGATATTAAAACCAAATATCATGATCCCATTTGAAAAATTCAACGCAATGCAGATTAGTTGTAGAAATTAATAATCGCAGTTATAAATTTTTACTTCAAAACCCTTACTCAAAATCAATTCTAGATCCTGACTTGATCTCGTCATTTGGTGATCAATGATTCATTGTTTCTGCTATCGACTCAGAATCCAACTGATCTCCCTCATCGGTGGATAGAGAACACCACACTGGTGGCCAAACTCGACCTCGACAAATATTTCAGAAATCTGTCTGTCTCCTTGGATTCGATGATGATGTGATCCCCTACCCTTATGGAGCCTCAAGCTCTCCCACGCCCGACCTAAACTTAATACACTTCTGAAAAACCCCATCTCATTTTTCATTTGATTTTTAATTTTTTTTAACTTATTATCATTATTATTTATTTAATAAAGTAATGTTTATTATTCCAGTTTATAATTTCATATTCATATAAATTTATAAAATAAATGTAAGAATACATTACTTGAAAATAATAATATTCTAAAAAAATACTTTTAAAATCATATTGTTATTTTTTAATTACCTTTAATTAAAAATGCGTTAATTATATTGGTAACATTATAAATTTGGGTTGTGGTTAAATTATTATATTTATAAATTATTATTTAATATTATTCCTATACATATATAAAAATTATAAAAATTATTTTATTTATAACAATTTATATTTCCTTAAATAAAATTTTTCTTTCAAAAACATCATTAACTTTCAAATATCATGTTGTTCTAAATTTTTATTCATTTTTACAAAACTAATCTCTTATTATTTTAAACAAAGAAATATATAATTATAAATATTCATATATATTTTTATATATATAAATTATAAAATATTAAAAATAGGATTTGAAAACTCTAAATTAATCCATTTAATTTGATATTTATACTAGGAAGGATATTTCTTTGATGTTACAATATCTTTCATCTTTTGGTCACCCAACTACAACTCCTTTGAACCAGTTATCTTATATGACCAGTAACATTTAATAATAATTTCAATAATTTAGTTCCTTTATTGTAATCATTCTCTTTACAT
This sequence comes from Viscum album, assembly GCA_963277665.1. Classification (NCBI taxonomy): domain Eukaryota; kingdom Viridiplantae; phylum Streptophyta; class Magnoliopsida; order Santalales; family Viscaceae; genus Viscum; species Viscum album. The sequence goes on along the minus strand of OY728126.1, from coordinate 2,004,376,464 downwards.
TCATTAATTTTGTAACTATTAATAAAAATTACATTAAATTACATTTCATTAAACATAAATCAATTTCCACCACATGAATAATTTAACCAATTACATGAATTCATTAGATGAACTTTTTTTTAGCATTCCAATATAAATGAAATCCATTGGTTAAAAATTTGTTAAAAATTATATATTTTTATACCATAATTCCAAGTACTCTAGGAAAACATCGTAGCTACTATAAAGGTGGTGCATAAGCATAAATAACCATCTACTTCTTGTAGCGGGGAAATTAAATCCTACAGACAAGAAACATGAATGTAAAAACCTTTAGTATGAACATTAAAACATAAGCATGCCATCATTAAGCAGAACAACGAGTTATCCATATTTTAACCTATTCCATTAATCTTGGTTAAATAATTGGAACAATTATAAATATCACCATGAACCTTATCATTATAGGAATCAACTACTAACACATACCTCGGACTACCTTCCCATATCTCATCATCTAACAAAGGACTATAAACCATTAACATTTCATTAATATATCTTTTCATTTTTAAATTTTAATCACACCATCACCCAAACATCTAAAAAATGATATATTTTCTTATTCACTTAAAATTTAACAAGAACCAATAAATACCCAACCTCAATGTTCTAATTTATTCAAATTATAATGAAACAAAAATGTGTATCTCCAATAACCTATCCCACACAGATGATACATATCTTTCGGAATGTCATGCCATAAACATGCTAAGAAACATTGAAAGAATAGAAATTTTTTGAATGAGATAATACTAAATAACATGGGTATTAAGAACTGAAGTAAACAAGATCAAATGGATAATGAACCAAAATAAGAGTAGAATAAATCACATTAGATCACCATGGATAGAACATGGGAATCTGAGGACTGAATCCAAACTAAATCGGATTCAATGGCCCAAAAAATATATATTGGAAAACTAGGCATCTAGAGATAATGTTATAAGAATTATGAGTTTTTTTGGTGGTTTTGGTATTAATAGGAAATCATGAATTTAGAAGACCTTGGTGCAACCCCTTTCACTGTGACAAAAAATAGAGGACATATGAAAGAATATGGTATAATCAAGGAGGCTTTTCCACAACTTCACTCAAAAAACTCACATCCAAAGAACATGTAATATTCCACACCACATATCCTCTATTTTAAGAGAGGGTATATGGTGCAGGTGGAACCACCATGTCATATAACCCATCTACAATGAGGGAGGTTATGCCACAACCTACCTCCTACACCGTAGGGGTACCAAATTGGTAGAACCTCCGAACCTTCATCTGAGGATCCACTCTATAGAATCCATCTCCAAAATAATGAAAAAACATTACAACACCACCACTCAACTATCTATATCATAGAAATTCATTAAATGGATGAGGCACCGAAACTCCACTCCTGGGCCCTGATGCCAATGCTGGACTCTCTATGCTATTGTACACCTCCTTATATCACAACACAAATTTCCACACCATAGGAACCCTCTAAGATTATATTATAGGCTTACTCATTCCCAATCATCCTATCATCATATAGTACACCCAAAACTCATGATATAATTTATCTACAAGGATCCAATTCCTTACATAAAATTCAGAATACAGAATATAACTCAAAGGAAGAAGTTTGAGTTATCAGGTCTCTTACATTTAACTTTTATATCCATGGAAGTTTTTGGAACTCATGTACAATGAACATAAATAAATTTAAAACATTCTTTATGATATTAATATTAGCATACTACCCCATGTTAAAATATTTTCGAACCATATATTTCAAATAAATTAATCTATTTTTTTTTTATTTTCACTATTAACTTTTTGAACATTTGATTTTTTTTATAAACCTGGGAAATATGGGATAGGTTATTGCTAAATTTTTTAATTTTAATTAGTCCTAGGTAATTGAAGATAGAATAATTATGATTATTTCAATGATTTTTGAGCCACATTTTTATTAGGATAATGACCTTAAAACAACTTTAGAAAATTTAACTCGTGGTGAACTAGTTTTTGACATATTTAAAAATTGAAAGGGGTTATATTAATAAATATTATGAATTTTTTTAACACATTTAAATTATAATTAAAAAAATTTCAATTTATTTATATAAAATTATTTTAACGTTATAATCATCACATAATTATTTACTACATAATCATTAAAATATTGTTTAAATTGATGGTAAAATAAACCCAAATGGTATCATTTTATAACGTTTTAACGAGTAAGAGAATTACATTGGATCATGTTAATATGAAATATTTAGATCATAAACATGTATGTATCTTCATATATCCTCATTAAATTCATTATTATAAACATACATTATCAATAATGATGAAAAGAATAATTTGTTGTCTGTAGAAGCAGTTGCACACCGTACACTTGATTAATGATACCATTTCACAATGAATAAATGAAATGACGGTATATAAGTTATTTTAATCTAGAAATTGAATTGTTGACATATGAATCCTATTTAATCAAAAAATATATCCTTCATACAATCCTTGAGAGGTAGTGATGAACAAAAAATATTACTTTTTGAAGGAATTATTCTACAATTACTCATGATCAATATTATTTTTCTTTCTTATTGGATGGAAAAAATTGAAACATTGTTTTAAAATTAACATAATGGTATTTAATTATAATAATGATACATATTTAATTATTTTAAAATGGTTAAATATTTTTAGGTTAGAAAAAATTAATATGGAAACATTAATATTAAGTGGATACTGTAACACCCGAGACTTTTATGTTATATAAATCATCAAAGGAATCTTTTTCTACACAACACTTCCTTGGCTTGCTTTACACACAATCGCGACCTTCCTCGATAGCTTGCGTCATACGCAATACCGAGTTTCACTAAACAACGATATGCTATTAAAATATTTTTAAAACTAGCCGTTATGAATAGTAATAACCACTTTTTGAAATTTTGTGAATTTTATTTTTCAAAATGGAATTCATTTTTGGATTCGGAATACCGAAATTAGCCTAGGGGGAAATTTTGGTATTTTTTTGAACACTTTCAATTTTTGATGAATAGTGAAACCACTAAGTGGTAGGTTAAAAACAGAATTTTGCATAAAAATTAATTTTACCGCTTCTGTGAATGGAATTTAGAAAATCCGACAGAAACGGTTGATATCAGTAAATAAAATGTGGTTCAATGAGATAAAAATAATTTTTTGGTGAATAGTAACTTTTTACTTTTTTTACGGCGGTTAATAGTAAATAGGGTAACTAAGGGTAAATATGATATTACTATTACCCTAAAACATGTCCTAATTCTATTGGATAAGTGTAATTCGACCAAAAAAACCTTATGAATATAATATGACCATTTAGGTCCACTTGGATTAGATTATGACATTTAATATTATTTTATTTAATGAATAGATAAAATAGTTAAAATCATAGTTTAATAACTAAAAAATTTTTAATATGGGTTTATACATAAGATAAATTCGGTTATAAATATTCATTAGAAAGATAAAAAGATTTCCTACATAATGATATTTTATTTATAATTTTTAGACTTTAAATAAATTAATTTATTTATGACACAACAATGATGCAATAATTACCCTTTTAAGGAAATGTTAACATAATTGATGTTATAAATGCTCAAATAAATGTAATTTGAGACTTTTTATGAATTAAAATAATTTTCTAGGTTACTATGATATATTAGTGTTGATTTAATCAACTTGGTTCGAACATATAATTCTGTTATGACTTTCACCAAAATCATCTATCAAATAGTGACAAAATTGACACAAAATAGTTTTTAAACAAAATATTATATTTTTAATTGTTATTTTATTCCTAAAAATCTAAGGTTCGGCCAAATGACTTAGACAAGGATATATATATTAATAATAAACAACTTGGGGTTCTTTTGGCATTTTATAGTAAGTGTATTAACCATATAGTGTAAGAAAACAAAAAGACACGGTAACAGTTAAATTATTTATCTTAGAGTTAAATCTAATTGATAGGGTTAAAATAATAACCTAAACTTGTCTAAATTATATTGGTTGATAGGATTTCGACCCATCCCCACTTTACCTTCGAAATAAGACCCTTTGGAACCATTATAAACTGATTTTGACTTTAATATAAAATAATATTTTGAGATATTCCTAAGGTGCCCCTCTCCTCTCTTATAAAAGGGGACCTCCTCCCCCTCCTCCTCACACCAATTTGAGCACTCAATCTCGGCCAACCCCGGAAAAAATCCCTTCTACACTTCCCTAGAATAATCCTAGAGGTCGTGGTCTTCTTCAAAGACCAATCTTAGTTCCCTAAGTGGAGGATTCAAAGAGGCGTTTCAAAGAAGAGGTAATATCCATTACCGATCTTTTCAATTTATTTCTTCTTCAACTACTTCTTCTTTAGTTGTTTAATGATAAAGTAATAACTTCAGTATTACTTAAATACTGATATGTTATTATAAATCTGAAACAACCCTAATTCACCTTCTATCCATCCTACGGAAAAATGAAATCACCGCGCGGGCGTACGTACGGAATACCGTCTCCACGCTGTGGTGTAATCTATTTTCCGCCATCACCTTAAAAGGATGGGTATAATGGTGTAATGAGTAAATATATATGATTATTATAAAGTGATATTGATACTTAAATAGTATAAATATACTTAAATACAATTCCACGATCATGGGAACAATATCATCGCTTGTGCGTACGTACGGAATACCGTCTCCACGATGTGATGCGACTCGTTCTACATGATCATCATTACATAGTAATTATATAAATGAATTGAATGAATAAATATGATATATGTTAAACTGATAAGATTCTGGATATAATTTATCTATAACCTTAAAATAAGAATACGAATTTATTCGGCAAAACACGCATAAGAACAAAAGGCAATAAAGACCCGAGTAACAAGTAACAATGAAATATTACAAATAAGAAGCTAAGAATATGACCATATATGATATCATATCAATATGTATGATTCTGGAATAAGTCAATAACATTATTTAAACCATTATACAGGAGCTTCGGACACGTACAAAGCAAATCAGACCTAAGGTAAGGGAAATATCACAATCTCATTTTTATCCGAGATTGTTTATACTTTGGTATTTACTGGGGTGTATTTTATCATCCACCTCCATGTTTCCTCAATATGTAATATTATTTCCATCCACCTACAATTGTTTAATCCAATTTTACCATTCGGTGAGTTTTTAGTAAAAGATATGAAAGGAATCTTTTGTCGTTTTTCGTACGATGTACTTTTTGACTTTTCTGACAAAAGTACGAAGAATGTTTTTTTAACTTATACGGCATGAATGGATTTTTAAAACATTATTTCCAAGAATTGTCCTTTACAAGTTTTCAAGTTTATCTTTAATCAACTTCTTTTAGTTTAAAGTTGTATAAAATTTTAAGAAAGGAAAAATGTTTTTGAAGTAGAAAGGATATTTTCCTCAAGAATGGAGTTCAAATGCTTTATCAAAATTATTTTCTATCTAAGATAATATAGGGTTCTGTTTTAATCCCTATTATTACATTGATGGAGTCATTTACCTTATATTATTTTTTTATGATGTCATGATGTTTCAAGAATCCCATTTTTGTTACATGTGTTATGCGATGATGTATGATTTATGATTATGTGGCACACATAAGAAAGGATTCATTATAAGATGGGTGGGACCTATATATCCCTCTAATGCATTGGGTAAAGATTTATATCTCATGAGATAGACATGGCTGGAACGGAAGGTTATTTCGGTTTAGTGATACATGACTGAAACGAGGAGTGAACTCGGTTCAGAAATGGACTTTGTCCGCTAAGATAGTATTGGCAATGAGTCATGACTAACAAGAAATGATTTTCCAAGATTATGTGTGCATGCCAAAAAGTTTCAAGTTTTATGTTATGATTATGGGGATCTAATTTTCACTTCTATGATTTATTCCATGTTAAGATATTATGATCTCTTTTGCAGGTTATGATTTTCAAAAAGATATGATATGATTTTTGTTTCCATTATTTTCCCTTACTGAGCATTTGAGCTCACCCTTTGTTGTATGTTTTCTTTTCCCCAGGACAGGAAGATGGATATTAAGTAGAATATGCTAAAAGGGACCCTAGATATGATGAAATAAATGGGAGACACTGTAGAAGATTTATGAACCAGTTTTTTATGTTTCCCAGTTTCTAAAACACTATTCTTATACGGTCCTTTGTGGTTTTTCCATATGTTGTAATAAGTCTGCTTCAATTTTGAAGTATTAACAATGTATGTAAATCATGGGTCGTTATAGTTGGTATCAGAGGAAATGTATAGTCAACCTTTGGAAACTAGGATGTGAAAGCCTTAGTAAGAACCCTAAGGATAAGTCTAAGCATAGAACACAATCTTAGTGTTTTAGAAATGGCCATGAATAACCTAGGATAAGACCTTAAGCGTGAAAATTTGATTCTTGAATTATGTGGTTTTCCTATTATAATTAGTGTTGCTCACACTATTCTTCTTGGTTTTAGTCAATGGATGGAACCCGAAGGAACCGTGTTAATGCAGAATGCGATGGGCAATGCAATGATTGTCCCCCTGAGAAACCAAACAATATGGGAGCTGGAATGAAAAATCTTGTAGCCATGCTCACACAACTTTCTCAAGCTACGAATCACGCAGGACTTCCAAACGAGCAAAGGAAGGAGAAACATTCTGTTGAATGCTTCATGAGGCAGCGTCCACCTTCTTTCAGCGGGTCTACTGATCCATTAGTTTCTGAACAATTGATTAGTACTACTGAAAAGATATTTTCAGTTCATCAATGTTCTGAACATGATAAAGTTATCCTAGAAGTGTATCGTTTGGAAGGAGATGCTGATCAATGGTGGAATCATATTAAGAATACGAGGAAAATGGATGAAATTGAGTCCATGGAATGGGATGAGTTCAAGAATTTATTTTTCAATAAGTACATCCCTCGTATTCTCCGAACAAAGTTGGAGAAATAGTTTCTTGAACTGAAGAAAAAGGATGATGAATCTGTTGGTACCTATGAAGAAAATTTTACAAGACTTGCAAGGTACGCTTCTGGTATTATTATCCAACCTGAGAGTAAGATCGATCGATTCTTTAGTGGCTTAAAACCAAGTCTTCGAAGGGAGTGAGCCATAAGGGACTTTAATAGCTATGAGGAAATCGTTCGATGTGCTCTCAAAGTCGAGATGGAGATTGGAGTAACCCATCAGTCATATGGGTTTGATAAGAAGAGGAAAATGGAATTCAAAGGAAAATCTAAAGAGCACACTAAAAAGAAGATGAGCTTTTCCTTATGCTCAAAGCGTGGAAAGAAACATGTAGGGAGTTGTCTTAAAGGGACAAGTAAATGTTTCAAATGTGGAAAGGAAGGTCATTGGGCATTTGAATGCCGCGATAATGGGAAGAATATGTCTAATGATGCAAATAAATGAAGGGATACACAGAATGAACCTACTACACTTCAATGTTTCAAGTGCAAGGAGATGGGGCATTATGCCAATCAATGCCCAAATCTAAGGGTTGATGATGATGGTCGATGTCAACAAACTCTTAAGGCTAATGACAAAGGAAAGTCACATGCAATTTCTATCAGCGATGTGGAGTACGATAACGAAGTAGTGAAAGGTACACTTACCATCCACTCTAAAGTAGAAAATGTTTTTTTTGATTCTAGATCCACCCACTCTTTTATTTCTGAAGAATTTTCTGAGGGTATCACCGTATTACCTCAACAATTAGATGTTGAGTTAGCTGTGACAACACCTAATGGCACATCAATCGCATCAAAAGATTATAATTCTTCTCCAATTGACGTTTGTGGGAAAGTGCTTCCTGCAAATCTTGTGATGCGTCCTTTAGTGGAATTCGATGTGATTCTTGGCATGGATTGGCTTTCTTTATACGGAGCTCATATCAATTTCCAAAGAAGGGATGTCACATTTCATATTCCTGATCAATCTATGATCGTCTATCAATGAAAGGATGAACATAACCTTCTAGTGAAAAATTCATCCATTTTATGGTTATTGATTCCACTAAATGAAGGTTATTTATCTCAAATGGTTGGTGAGAAACCCGCAATTAAGAATATGCCCATCGTACGCGAGTTTGATGATGTCTTTCCGGAGGAATTACCGGGTCTTCCAACAAATCATGATGTTGAGTTTTCAATAGAACTCGTACCAGGTGCTTTTCCTATTTCAAAGACACCTTATAGAATGGCCCCAATTAAGTTGCAGGAATTGAAGAAGCAAATCCAAGAGAATCTTGATAAGGGATTCATACGCCCCAGTGCATCACCTTGGGGAGCACCTGTTTTATTTTTTGAGAAGAAAGATGGATCAATGAGACTCTGCATTGATTATCGAGAACTTAAAAAGATCACTGTTAAGAACAAATATCCTCTCCCACGGATTGATGACTTATTTGACCAACTACGTGGAGCTCAATACTTTTCAAAGATTGATCTTCGTTCAGGGTATCATCAATTAAGGGTCAAAAGGGAGGATATACCAAAGATGGCTTTCCGTACAAGGTATGGACACTATGAATTTTTAGTGATGCAATTTGGTCTTACGAATTCCCATGCTGTCTTCATGGATCTAATGAATAGAGTCTTTAGAGACTATCTTGATCAATTTGTGGTAGTCTTTATAGACGATATTCTTGTCTATTCAAAGAGCAAGGAAGAGCATGAATATCACTTGAGAATTATATTGAAGACCCTGAGAAAGGAGAAGCTTTATGCCAAATTTAACAAGTGTGAATTTTGGCTTCAAAAACTTGCATTTTTTGGTCACATAATCTCAAAAGAGGGAATATCTGTGGATCCAGCAAAAATAGAGGTTATCAAAAGATGGTCGAGACCAACAACAGTAACTGAGATCCGACGTTTTCTTGGTTTGGATGGATATTATCGACGTTTTGTGAAAGGTTATTCACGATTATCTAATCCACTCACCACGTTGACTCGGAAAGGAGTTAAGTTTGTTTGGACAGAGGAATGTGAAGAGAATTTCAAGGAGTTGAAAAGAAAGTTATCCAGTGCACCTGTGCTCACACTGCCTTGTAGTGGAGAACAGTTTGTGATCTATAGTGATGCATCCAAGAAGGGATTGGGGTGTTTTCTTATGAAAAATGATATGGTGATAGCTTATGCCTCACGACAGTTGAAAATCCATGAGAAAAATTACCCAACTCATGATTTGGAGTTAGCTGCAGTAATCTTTGAATTAATTATTTGGAGGCATTACCTTTATGGTGAAAGGTGTGATATTTATACTGATCATAAAAGTTTAAAGTATATTTTCACACAAAAGGAGCTGAATATGTGACAAAGAAGATGGTTGGGGCTGATTAAGGATTATGACTGCTCAATCCATTACCACGCTGGGAAAGCAAACAAGGTTGCATATACATTAAGTCGACAAGACCATGCTAGTTTATCCATGATGAGGATCACAAAAGATCCAATATTTATGGATTTACAAAGGATGGATGTTGGAATTATAATGGAAGGGGAAAAATCTTACCTTTCTCAAATGAATGTTCAACCATCTATACATGTGAAGATTAAAGAGGCACAGAAAGAAGATGTCGAGTTACAAAAGAAGGTGAGAAATGTTCCTGAATTCAACCTTGATTGTGATGGGATAATAATGTTCCGGAATCGGGTTTGTGTTCCTCCCATCCCCGAATTAAAGGATCTGCTGGATGAGGCTCATAGTTCTTCATTCTCTATTCATCCTGGAAGCACGAAGATGTATAGGGACCTGAAAGAGTACTTCTGGTGGGATGGCATGAAAAGAGATGTTGCTGAATATGTCTCTCGATGCTTGGTTTGTCATCAAGTTAAAGCTGAGAGACAGAAGTCTAAGGGGATGTTACAACCATTACCCACACCCGAATTGAAATGGGAAAATATCACTATGGACTTTGTCACAGGACTTCCTAAAACATCCAAAGGCAATAATGCTATCTGGGTCATAGTTGATCGTCTTACAAAGTCTGCACATTTCATTGCTATTAGAGAGGATTTCTCTCTAGATCAGCTTTCCAGGATATATGTAAAGGAAGTGGTAGGATTGCATGGAGTACCGCTTTCTATTATATCTGATCGGGATCCGAGATTTACCTCAAAGTTCTGGCGAAGTCTTCAGCATACTCTGGATACAGATTTGAGTTTCAGCACTGCTTATCATCCTTAGATAGACGGTCAGTCTGAGAGAACAATTCAAACCCTAGAAGATATGTTGAGAGCTTGCTCTATGGATTTCAAAGGAGGTTGGGATCAACACCTACCTTTGGTTGAATTTTCTTATAATAATAGCTTTCACTCAAGTATTCAGATGGATCCTTATGAAGCTCTCTATGGAAAGAAATGCAGGATTCCTACTTGCAGGGATAAAGTTGGGGAAAGAAAGCTATTAGGACCTGACCTCGTTGATGAAATGGCAGAAAAGGTCAGATCTATTCAACAACACATAAGAGCAGCTCAGAGTCGACAAAAAAGTTATGCCGACAACCGAAGAAAAGACCTAGAGTTTGAAGTGGGCGATAAAGTGTTCTTACGGATATCTCCCTGGAAGAGGGTTATGAGATTTGGAAAGAAGGGGAAGTTGAGCCCTAGATATATCGGTCCTTTCGAAATAATGGATCGTGTTGGGAAGGTAGCTTACCGATTGGCGCTTCCACCAAATCTCTCTCAAGTTCACGATGTGTTCCATGTATCTCTCCTGAGAAAGTACATACCTGATCCGTCACATGTACTCAGCTCAGAAGTTGTACCACTGGAGCAAGATCTTTCTTATGAAGAACAACCGATAGAGATTCTGGATCGTAGCGAAAAAGTCCTACGAAACAAGACCACTCGATTGGTGAACGTTTTATGGAGGAACCACCAACTTGAAGAAGCTACATGGGAGCTTGAGGATATAATGAGGGAGAAGTATCCTCGTCTGTTTGTTACAAAGTGACGAATTTCGAGGGAGAAATTCTTTTTAAGGGGGGTAGAATGTAACACCCGAGACTTTTATGTTATATAAATCATCAAAGGAATCTTTTTCTACACAACACTTGCTTGGTTTTCTTTACACGCAATCGCGACCTTCCTCGATATCTTGCATCGTACGCAATACTGAGTTTCACTAAACAACGATATGCTATTAAAATATTATTAAAACTAGCCGTTATGAATAGTAATAACCACTTTTTGAAATATTGTGAATTTTATTTTTCATAATGGAATTCAATTTTGGATTTGGAATACCGAAATTAGCCTAGGGTAAAATTTTGGTATTTTTCTGAAAACATTCAATTTTTGATGAATAGTGAAACCACTAAGTGGTAGGTTAAAAACTGAATTTTGCATAAAACTTAATTTTACCGCTTCTGTGAATGGAATTTAGAAAATCCGACAGAAATGGTTGATATCAGTAAGTAAAATGTGGTTCAATGAGATAAAAATAATTTTTTGGTGAATAGTAACTTTTTAATTTTTTTACCGCGGTTAATAGTAAATAGGGTAACTAAGGGTAAATATGATATTACTATTACCCTAAAACATGTCCTAATTCTATTGGATAAATGTAATTTGACCAAAAACAACCTTATGAATATAATATGACCATTTAGGTCCACTTGGATTAGATTATGACATTTAATATTATTTTATTTAATGAATAGTTAAAATAGTTAAAATCAACGTTTAATAACTAAAACATTTTTAATATGGGTTTATACATAAGATAAAATGGATTATAAATATTAATTAGAAAGATAAAAAGATTTCCTACATAATTATATTTTATTTATAATTTTTAAACTTTAAATAAATTAATTTATTTATGACACAACGATGATGCAGTAATTACCCTTTTAAGGAAATATTAACATAATTGATGTTATAAATGCTCAAATAAATGTAATTTGAGACTTTTTATGATTTCAAATAATTTTCAAGGTTACTATGATATATTAGTGTTGATTTAATCAACTTGTTTTGAACATATCATTCTGTTATTACTTTCACAAAAATCATATATCAAATAGTGACAAAATTGACACAAAATAGTTTTTAAATCAAATATTATATTATTAATTGTTATTTTATTCCTAAAAATCTAAGGATCGGCCAAATGACTTATATAAGGATATATATATTAATAATAAACAAATTTGGGTTCGTTTGGCATGTTATAGTAAGTGTATTAACCATATAGTGTAAGAAAACAAAAAGACACAGTAAAAGTTAAATTATTTAACTTAGAGATAAATCTAAATGTTAAGGTTAAAATAATAACCTAAACTTGTCTAAATCCTATTTGTTGATAGGATTTAGACCCATCCCCACTTTAACATCGAAATAAGACCCTTTGGAACCATTATAAACCGATTTTGACTTTAATATTAAATAATATTTTGAGATATTCTTAAGGTGCCCCTCTCCTCCCTTATAAAAGGGGACCACCTCCCCCTCCTCCTCACACCAATTTGAGCGCTCAAGCTCGGCCAACCCATACCAAAATCCCTTCTCCACTTACCTAGAATAATCCTAGAGGTCTTGGTCTTCTTCAAAGAACAATCTTAGTTCCCTATGTGTAGGATTCAAAGAGGCGTTTCAAAGAAGAGGTAATATCCATTACCGATCTTTTCAATTTCTTTCTTCTTCAACTTATTCTTCTTTAGTTGTTTCATGATAAAGTAATAACATAAGTATTACTTACATACTGATATGTTATTATAAATATCAAACAACCCTAATTCACCTTCTATCAATCCTACGGAAAAATGAAATCACCGCGCGTGCGTACGTACGAAATACCGTCTCCACGCAGTGGTGTAATCTATTTTCCACCATCACCTTACAAGGATGGGTATAATGGTGTAATGTGTAACTATATATGATTATTATAAAGTTATATTGATACTTAAATAGTATAAATACACTTAAATACAATTCCACGATCATGGGAACAATATCATCGCTCGTGCGTACGTACGGAATACCGTCTCCACGATGTGATGCGACTCGTTCTACATGATCATCATTACATAGTAATTATATAAATGAATTAAATGAATAAGTATGATATATGTTACACTAATACCATTCTGGATATAAGTTATCTATAACCTTAAAATAAGAATATGAATTTATTCGGCAAAACACGCATAAGAACAAAAGGCAATAAAGACCCGAGTAACAAGCAACAATGAAATATTACTAATAAGAAGCTAAGAATATGACCATATATGATATCATATCAATATGTATGATTCTGGAATAAGTTAATAACATTATTTAAACCATTATACAGGAGCTTCGGACACGTACAAAGAAAATCGGACCTAAGGTAATGGAAATATCACAATCTCATGTTTATCCGAGATTGTTTATACTTTGGTATTTACTAGGGTGTATTTTATCATCCACCTCCATGTTTCCTCAATATGTAATATTATTTCCATCCACCTACAATTTTTTAAAACCAATTTTACCATTCGCTGAGTTTTTAGTAAAAGATATGAAAGGAATCTTTTGTCGTTTTTCGTACGAGGTACTTTTTGACTTTTCCAACAAAAGTCCGAAGAATGTTTTTTTAACTTATACGGCATGAATGGATTTTTAAAACATTATTTCCAAGAAGCTTCCTTTACAAGTTTTCAAGTTTATCTTTAATCAACTTCTTTTAGTTTATAGTTGTATGAAATTTTAAGAAAGGAAAAATGTTTTTGATGTAGAAATGATATTTTCCTCAAGAATGGAGGTCAAATGTTTTAACAAAATTATTTTCCATGTAATATAATATAGGGTTATGTTTTTATCTCTATTATTACATTGATGAAGTCATTTACCTTATATGATTTTTTTATGATGTCATGATGTTTCAAGAATCCCATTTTTGTTACATGTGTTATGCGATGATGTATGATTAATGATTATGTGGCACATATAAGAAAGGATTCATTATAAGATGGGTGGGACCTATATCTCCCTCCAATGAATTGGGTAAAGATTTATATCTAATGAGATAGACATGGCTGGAACGGAAGGTTATTTCGGTTCAGTGATACAAGACTGAAACGAGGAGTGAACTCGGTTCAGAAATGGACATTGTCCGCTAAGATAGTCTTGGCAATGAGTCATGACTAACAAGAAATGATTTTCCAAGATTATGTGTGCATGCCACAAAGTTTCAAGTTTTATGTTATGATTATGGGGATCTCATTTTCACTTCTATGATTTATTCCATGTTAAGATATTATGATCTCTTTTGCAGGTTATGATTTTCAAAAAGATATGATATGATTTTTATTTCCATTATTTGCCCTTACTGAGCGTTTGAGCTCACCCTTTTTTATATGTTTTCTTTTCCCCAGGACAAGAAGATGGATATTAAGTAGAATATGCTAAAAGGGACCCTAGATATGATGAAATAAATGGGAGACAATGTAGAAGATTTATGAACCAGTTGTTTATGTTTCCCAGTTTCTAAAGACACTATACCTATACGGTCCTTTGTGGTTTTGTCATATGTTGTAATAAGTGTGCTTCAATTTTGAAGTATTAACAATGTATGTAAAGCATGGGTCGTTATAGATACTCCCATCAGGGATTTGAATTTTCACAAGAATGAATCCTTGTAAATGATGTAATTCTCATTAATAATAGTAGCCACATGATTTTTTATACCAGAGAGGGTTATAGGAGGATAATTATTTTATATTTGCAAGTGGAAATTATGAGGGAAGGTGACTCTCTAGGTGGTGGATTTGTATTCATTTAAAATGTAAAGAGAAGGGTAATTTTTTGAGAAACCCTTACATTTTCAATAAGGCAAAGTTACTATTCAATGAAAAAATGTAATAAAATAGAAAAAATAGAGGGTAAAGTGAATTTTCATAAGAAATCACACGAGATTTTCATTTTGTAGAGAAACTTGATTTTTTTGTGTTTTTTCTATTTTACATTCTAACATTTACATTATTTTAATTTTACAATAGAAATTAATTTTTTAACATAATAATTATATTAGTGAGAAAAATTAATATTGAAATTTTTACCTAATTTGACCCGCATATTTGAAAATTTAAAAATAATATTGTCAAATGAAATATAAAATTTTAAAAATGTTTATTTTAAGATAAACACACTTAATTGATTTTTAGAGTAATTGTTTTTTTCCACCTTTATATTTTTATATAAGTTGAAATTATAATTTTTTCTAAATTTAATATAATAAAATAATTTTTTTTAAGGAATAAAATTTTAGAGTCTCTAATTCAAATCCAAAACGAAATTTTACATTGAAAATATTGGATTTGAAGAAAATTTTATACTTTTTTTTTTGAAAAAAATTTAAATTTCATTTTAAAATGGTAAAAATAAGATTTATATGTTCAAAGAATATAATTAAATGAAAACTGTTATTCCATAAATACATATTTTATTACATATAATCTTTTTAAAAATTCTAGGATACACTTACATAGTGAATAAATATTAAAAATTATAATATTCACATAAATAATATTTTTTGAGTATACATTAATAATTTTAAAAAATAAAAATTAATAATAAATAATTTATTATTTGATAATGTAAAAATATAATTTTATTTTATCGAATTTAAATAATAAAATTATAAAAATATGTTATTAAAATAAAATAAATTAGATAAAAAATTGATTTTATTGAAAATCATATCATTCACTTACTAGTTTACCATATTAGTGTTCATTATATCGTTTTTAATACTTTTCATATAATACGATGTTGTTTTTTTGTTGGGTGTAGTTTGTAATAAATATTAACAAATATAACAACAAAATTAGAAGGTCTACAATATCAAGTAAATATAATCAACCCCAATAACATGAATTTTCTCCTCAAAATTTTATTACATATATGAAAAAGGTGTCGGTACTTTTCTATCTGAAAATCCTTTGTTTCCCATTTAGCTTCCTCAAATTTATAATTCGTCTAGAATACATTAACATGATGGGTTTCCTTATTCTCTCAAACAATGTATCATTGATTTATGTTTTTTATATTTTTTCATTCATATTAATGGTCATGTTATATTTTTACAACATCAATGGTTAGTATATTTGATGGGTCTCATATGTACATCCTCAAAATAGATATGTGGATCATATCATTCACTTAATAGATATGTGGAGGGTGTTCTCTTTGTTAGGCTACGACCTCCACAAAATCAAGGATAATTAAGGGATTGATGTATCTAGGTCTTATCTTCCCTTCCTTTCTAAATATCATAACTCACATCTATGGAGATATTAAAAGGAACTCCTTGTCCCCACACTCAAACTCTAGATATCTTAAATCATTATATTTATAACCCTTCTATCAAATTTGTAACAATTTAATATTCCAAAAATTGATTTGAACCTTCTAGATAATTTCTTGGATAAGGTTATGACATATCAGTTTGTTATATCTTATTTATCCCAACACATGGGAGTCCTGTGTCTCTTCCCATAAGGAGCCTCATATTGAGTCATATGAATGTTAAAAAAAATATTTTGTTATATGATAACCCTACCAGGGTGAAGGTGTTGATCCTAACAATCATAAAAATCCATTAAAATATATCTCATCATATCCTATTGGATTTAAATTATCCTATCATAATAACCATTATTCTAAAGATGATACCCAATTCCAAAGCTCACCTCTATGTCCAATACTTTCTAAATGCTTATCCATAACCTCAAGGTTATACAAGATCCTAATTAGATAAAATGGATAGTGGTTCTCTATGAAACCTCACCACTTCTCTTGTGTATAATTAATCTAGTTGGTCAAGGGATAAATATCCTCTAATGGATATAAAATTCACATTCTTTTTAATGAGAAGGGAAACAACACAATGAGAATTATGTCATTTTGTTGTTTTCGGGAGTTCAATGTTGAAGTCCATGGTGATGTTTTCCCATTTCCAAATTATTATAGGCAATTGTATCAACATACACATATATTTAATTTTGTCATCATTTACATATAAACACACTGAGCATCGAGATACATATTTTTTCATTTTAATTTTCATGCCATCTCATAAAAAGTTTTATTTTATATCCCTGTATATATTCATACTTCTTGATATATATAGAAGGATGAAATATGTGTATAATAAAAAATTTCATTCTTAAATTACGGATTTTATGGGACACATATCCAAGTTCCGTAACTTTTTACTCCATATTTATCAATGTTAAAATTTATAATATTCACTATCTTTCTGTGTTTCTATATGTCATAATTCTGGTCTCCCTTGACCAATATGTTGATGGAAGGTAGAGTACTCAGTTGGGATATGTAGTATTTATCTCGTATCATCATAAACCCATTTTTCATCCTATATAAATCTAGGAGTATTGGGTCATTGTCCATCATCATCATTGATACAGTAGCACGATATTTTATGATAAGAGAATAAATAACACTATTTTCCTTCCCTATGAGGTAATGTATTGAGAAGTCGTAATTTTTTATAAATTCCAACCATCTAATTTTTTCATATTCAATTAAATTGGTGTGAATTTACATTTTATGCCTCTCTGATCACTATATATATCAAACTTTTCACTAAAGAGATAATGCCATCGAATATTTAATGTAATGATGACCACTTCCATCTCTAAATCATTATTTTTTTAATTATTATCATGATTCTATAATTTTCATGGACAATAAGTGATAAACTTATCATTATAAAAGACTATACAATCTAAAATTTATTTTGAAGAATTGATGTATATTAAAAATCATTCCCCATTGTAGGGTAATGTATGTTCTGAAGTAGTGATCATCCTTGAAACATTATTCACATTACTATGTATAGTGGATCATTATTACCTTCCCTGTTAACATGGTTAGTGGATTTGATAACCATGTGAAATTTCGTCTAAATCACCTTTAAAATGCTAATAAATCAAAGACATTATGGATCTTGGTTATAGTTTTTAGTCTGGAAAATTACTATATAATATCTATATTTAATTTTTATACTGATATTTCCTTGGTTTTAGTTACATGTCCAAATAATGAAAAATTATATTTCCAGAAATCACACAAAAAAATTGGAATTCATTTTCTCCTTTCATTATGTATTTAACAAAATCAACAAATGTACTTCTTGTTATTCATTTCTATTTTTTTATATAATAATAACATCTTTAAATTTTTTTTTGGTCAAGATGGTTTCCAACTACTCTTTCCATTAGATACCTATAGATAATAGGAAAATTCATAAGTTGAATTAGAATCACCATAAATTCATAATTTCCATACTTCATTCAGAATGTTGGATTAGAGATATCTTTTTTTGGACCTTATCTGATGATATCTAGATCGATGGTTAATATTCATTAAGTATTATGATCTTATGAGTTGATTTAATATATCAATGATATAGGGTAGGTTTTATATTTTCAGAATTGTGATTTTATTAAGAACATTATAATAATTGAAAAAAACTCATTGATCCATTCTTTTTTTTGACATAGAGGTCTTCTGAACCCCAATTTTCATCATCTTGGAATATAAAACCCTGGCCCAAATTATCTTATAGTTGCTTATTTATGCCCCTAATTTAGTGATATCGACTATATATAGACAATTTCATAGAGGTAAGGATTCATGTATTAATACAATTGATAAATCAACCTCACACTCTGTTGGAAGACCAGGTAGTTTATTAGGAAGTACATTAGTGTATTCTTATACAATAATCATGTTATCAAGGTGTAAATCCACCTCAATCATTTCAGTCAATAATACATATTTATCATGTATCATAACCCATATTTTAGAATTTAATTACAAAGGAATTTTATAATTGTAATTGAATTTATAATTTAATTAGTAGGATTTTGGAATGAGTATAGTTAAATTAATTAACATACATAAAAAAGAGACTATAACATTATATGGATTAATTCCAAAATGATGTGCATATATTTGAATAGGAATCTCTAGGGTTCAATATAGGTTATCTGGGGTCAGATTTATAATAATAACATTAATTTATAATCAAATAATTTATAATGGTTTATAGAAATGACCTGATTATCCAAATCTTATCCCCCCAGAGTGTAAAAATGGGTGTGTAGTTAGGCATCTTTGTTGGGCACAAGGTCACAATTTAGTTTATACCCAACAGTTACACTTCAGGATTTTTATCACTCATTATATCTATTGCAAAGTCCAAAACTCTCGTAGTATCCATAAATGGATTTATTTTTTCTGAAAACCACAGGATAACTACTTTAACAAAAAATCAGGTTCATATCTTCTACATAGACTTACCCATTACACATTTTATTTGGGGTTTGAGAAATTTATCTAAAATAGTCACGAAAAACAATAGAATCCATCTCTGCTACAAACTAAAGGGACCCAAGATAATCATATATTAAAAAATACATTAATCACTTGATTTAAATTATACATCTCATAAATAGTCAAACAACCTGGGGTAATTCTGGTTTAGTGTCTTGGAAATTAATAACACAAAATACATATTTTATAATACTTTCAAACATTTCATCAAAATCATGCTCCTCTAGAACCGTTTCTAGACATATTACATTTATTAATTATCATCATACACTGGGGGATAGAAAAATTCATAAACAGATGATATTAAATTCTTAGTAATGGAAAAAAATATCATATTATATCACATGATGAATGAGAAGGAGAACATGAGTAAGAAATAAATATCGAAATAAATTTTTATAACATCAATGATTATAATCCTAAATTTATTAGATCAAATATTAGTTTTTATTTCTATCATTACTAGAGTGAGTGTGAATAGTAGTTTAAAATCATTAAACAAAACAAAAAAAACCCTCTTTAAGTAAAATTATTAGACTCAGATATCATCTGATGATCATATGAATGAATTATATGATTATTTTAGAGTATTTTTTTTATCATTATCAATATTTTTCTGATAAAACAAATATTAAGAATTTTTTGTATAATAGAAATTTTATTATATTATACATTATAGAATAAAGGCATGTAAAAACAAGAAATACAAAATATTATGACACAATAATGACATACATTCAATGTAATATGAATACACTCTTTTAAAAATTAGGATTAAATGTAGTCATTAAACTCTAACAATGGTTTCCATAGTTCTATACATACCTAAAATTATGTATTTCCTTATCATTAAATCCCCCGATATGATGACTAGAAATAGCTCTATCCTTATATCTTTAGATTCCCAAGATACAATGATCTGTGTTTTTCTTCCTATTCTTGGAATCCCTTGATATGATGGGTCAGATTCACCATCTTCAAATCTTAAGGATACCACTATAGTAACAATTAATATATACAAAATAGAAAATTAATTATTATTACGGAAAGAAACCTTGAAGGGATTAATTAGAATAAAAACTCTCTAAAAATTAGAAAATCTATAAAAGAGAAATTCATGATATGTAATCTTCAAAAGACTTGAGTTGAGAAAATGTTTCTATTCAAAACCATTAAAATGAATTTCTATTTATATTAGAAGCTCCAACATTCATTTCATTGTTTTTTTAGAACATCCTTAGACAACTGGATCTTTGATGACCCACCATGATTTGAAAAAACTAAATGTCCAACTTAGTTTGTTTTATCCCCCTTAGAATGATAAATGTGTCCCTTTTGAATGAAACGATTCTAATAAACTATGATTATAAACTTTTTTCAATCTAAGAGATTCTATTTATAATTATCAATCTGATGATCTGAATGTGGATTAGTCTGGTGTATTGGTACATTGTTTAGTACAATGGTCATTAATTTTTTTATTCAAGTAGAAAATACATATGATTAACCACTGGTTTGACCAAAGATCATTTCTATGGATTAGTCAAACCTTCATTTTGATAGATCAGATTGGGTAATTTTAATGTTTATTCATAATAAATAAAATACATTTTAATGTGTCATAAAAATTGTGGTTTTCTAACAAACCAAACTAAAAATCATAGGAAATTACATGATAAAAATCATATGTTTAAGAAGGTGTTATGGACTTCCAAAACTAAGGGAATAGAATATTAGGAGGTAAATCTTCTGACTCCACAAAAATAAGATAGAGAAATAGGATATCAAAATATGATTTTTAATGACATGTTAATGTTATTACATGGATAAAAATTCAAATATAAATAGTTATAAAAAATTTTATAATTATATAAGGGAACATAAATATTTTTATAATAATTCATAATAATGAAAACATGGAATTAAATAGAAATGAACTGCATCTTGAAAATTTTGTATAGGATGATAAAAATAATTATAAATTTTGAACAACCATAAGAATAAGAATTTTTTTTGAGATAACCCATTATGGAATCACATGTATCAACAAACACATTATGTCCACACATGAAAATTAGATGCATCAATCATGCACCATCATATGCAAACAAACTAATTTTGTACATGCCTAGGTATATAATGGGATGTAAACATAAACCATTTCATTGGAGGGTTATATATAATCCCACTCATCATAGTCTATTAATATTTTATTCCACTTAATATTAATGTTCATCATTTATTAAAGAACCCCTGGAAAATAATGAGTTTCATAAAACATCAAAATGGTATAAAATTACATCATGAATAAAAAAATTTGATATCAAAAACATGATCACCCAAAATAATAGATAAAAAAGATACACAGTGAATCATAAAAGAGTACGCCTTTGAAGATTGATGATTTGAATATAATTTTAACGAATTAATGAAAAGTAAATTTTGAAAAAAAATTTAATCATCATTGTAAAAGCCATAACAGTGAGTCTATTTTCAAAAAGTTCCTATTGTTTTTAAAAAAATGTTAAAAACAAAAAGATTCTTGGAAATGTATTTGGGAAAAAACTGTTTTACACTATAGCATCCCAACCTTTTCATACATTATTATTACATAATTTTAAAGATAAACAACATAATAGTTTTACACATATAGGATCCACAGGTTTAGCTTCTTGGAAAAAATAGGAATATACATAAAAAATACAACATCAAGTATAAACATTCATTTAATTTCTTCTTCTCTTGATTCTTATTGGATCTTGCAATCTCCTTAGTACATGTAGCCACCTAAGGATATACATCAAAAGGGGTGAGATATAAGCCCATTAAGAGGAAAGATATGAAAAACATGGCATGGGGTGATCGTAATCATAACATGGGAAAAATATCATGAACATGAGAGGAAGAATAAATATAAGACTTGATATGTGGGAATGCATAAAAACATGAAACATCATGTCTTAGTGGTTAAAAACCACACATACTTGTGAACCGTGAAAGAATATTGTCCACAAATCATTTAAAATTTACTCATGATATTCATCACTTTACCGAATTCATTGGAGAACTATATAATTCAGGGCGCACCCGTCACTTTGAAACATTAATATTTCACTATATAATTCCATGTGCACCTGTCACATCATAACATTATCATTATCATGGTTGACACATGTAAAATATATTAAAATTGAACATAACTAAATCACGTTAAGGAATTGGTTTTATCTCATAATAATACATTCATAATCTTTGGGTTCCCAAAAGAAATAGGTAACAACAAACTTGATACAAGAACCATCAACCATGAATGAGAGGTAAAAGTTGAGTTCATAAAAGAAGAGTTATTTTGGAAAACATTTGGAATGAAATAAACTTTATTAGAAAACATGTATATCCTAGAAACGGTAATATAATGATGAAAAAATTATTTTTAAGAAGTGACCATACCAAATTGGGTTGAAAGAGGGAGAACCCGAAGAAAGAAAATTGGGTTTGAGATTTTCCCCTTACCTTGTATATGAATGATTCCTTCCCTTTAATGTCCTGTATAATGACATTATATTCATTAATTATAAATACAAAACCTTTTATACATTAATATAGTTCATTATGGTTTCATTAAGTGATTCTATGTTCCTTTGGATGAGATATAGAGTTTAAAAACCTTGTTCGGGAATGTTCGTTTTTATGGTTTTCTTGAGCGTTTCACATGTATCCATGAATTGAAGTTTGTGTAGAACATGGGTAAACATAAAGAACATACATTAAATGTTATTAATGAAATTATAGAAGTTAAAATGATCTTAATATTAATTAAATTTTATACCATATGGATGAATCAATAGATAATAATATAATTATGATCGTTTGGGTTAATTTGTGCGGTGTTTCGACCACAACGAACTTGTTTTGTTTACTCATCTAGTAATATGATCATAAGTTAGTTACATAACATAAAATAAGACATAATACATATATAATATTCTGGTTCAACCAAATAAATGGTTTCATGACCAGATCTGTAAGTAGAAATGGAAAAAGAAAACATGTCGTTCTTGAAGGTGATAGATTAACACCTTACGAGCAACGTTTTCTTTTATAAAATAAATGGAAGAGGAGAAGGGGGTAGGATGGTATAATATCCCATTAGTATCATAATATTACAGTATATGTGTGATATTGGAGTCACCATACCATTTGGATAATGATAGGCTGGGAGAATAAGAAAAGTACTTGAAATTGAAAGGGAATTAAAGGAAAGAGGAAGATAAATTCCCACTTGAATCCTCCTCTTGAGATTCTCCTTAAGAGGCCTAATCATGGATTTTTGATGAGACCAGAAGCTCTTTCACGTTGGGGAGGGGATATAGGAGATGATTGGGCAGAGATTAGACAATTCATGAAGCTTGAGAGGTGTGGTTTGGCAAGGGGAGGGGGAGGGGTTATTTATACATGAGGAGGGAGGTGTTTTTAGTATAAAATATTAAATAAAAAAATTTATTAAAAGAAAGACTTGTAATAGTATTTTTTTGACATACTAAATCATATATTAATATAATACAATTAGTTTTAGGCTTTATTTCATCTTTATAATTCGAATTCATTACTTTATAAAAAGGAAAGTGAAAGAAAGAGAAGAAGACACTTTAAGAAATCACATTTAGACTTTAGACTTTGGAATGTTCTTTTTATGTTTGAAAATTGTATTTATTGTATTTTAAGGAAAAATTTATTAAATTTAATATAATTTGGCCGAACCTAATTTAATAGAATGTTTATATCATCATTACATCATTAAAGATGCAATTTAGGATACACCGATTATGCGAAAACACTTTATTTTTTACTATTCACCCTAAAATTGAAGTATTTCAGAAAAATTCCAAAATTTCACCCTAACCATTTTTCAATGAGTAGAATAAAAGAATTAAGTCCAATTTTCACAAATAATTTTCTCAATATTACTAATTTAATATTTAATTAAAATCGTAATTTAATTAAAATAACAGTTTTTAAAATTAAAAATGATTTTATAGTGCATTAAAAAGTACCAAAGGGTCTTATAAAATTATATAAAAACTATAAGACATTGATTTGATAATTAATTAACACATTTTAAGAAAATAAATTTTATTTTGAATTAATTAATTAATTATAATTAATTATTTATGACTTATAAAATACCAAAACGTTTACAAAGGTTAAATTGTCACTTTCTGTGATATCTAAATTTTATTTAATTATTCATGGGTAAGGTTACTATTATGTTGGATGATTTAATATTCATAAGGTTAATAATACTATTCATAAGGGTATGTTACTATTCAAAAGGGTAAGCTACTATTCCCTGAAAATTATTATTATTTCATTAGACTCCAAAAAACATCTTGATCACAACCGTGTATGTCGGATTTTTGAAATTCAAAACCAAAAAGTTACAAAACATTGTTTAAAGGTCACTTAGAATTTATTAGTTCATTATGTTGTTTTTTTCATGTGATTTTACGAAATAAATATCAGAAGGGAAATTTCCATTGAAAACGTGGAGTCGTTACATTCTTCCCCCCTTAAGAAATTTCGCCTGCGAAATTTATCATTAAACAAACTGGTGAAGGTACTTCTCCTTCATTGCCTCTTCTGGTTCCCAAGTTTCATCCTCAAACTTATGGTTCCTCCACAACACTTTGACAAGGTGTGTTTTATTGTTTCATAGAACCTTATCTCTTCGATCTAGAATCTTTACTGGCTTCTCCTCATAGGAGAGATCATCTTCCAGCTGCACCACCTCTGAGTTTATACATGTGAGGGGTCTAGTATGTACTTACTCAGTAGTGATACATGAAACACATCATGAACATGATCCATATTCTGAGGAAGTTCAAGATAATATTCCATAGCTCCTATGCATTCAATGATCTCAAAGGGGCCAATATACCATGGGCTTAGCTTCCCTTTCTTCCCGAATCACATGAATCTCTTCCATGGAGATATTAGAAGGAAGAATTTACCTCCAACGTCTAACTCTGAGTCCCTTCGATATTTGTTATCATATCTATTTTTCCAACTTTAAGTAGCTTTGATGTGTTTCTAGATGACTTGAACCTTCTCTGTCATCTCTTGAACAAGATCGGGTCCAAGAAGCTTTCTTTCTCCAACTTCATCCCAATAGGTCAGAGATCTATATCGCTTTCCATATAGAGCCTGGTATGGATCCATCTGAATACTTGAGTGGAAGATATTGTTGTATAAGAACTCAAACAATGGGATATGCTGATCCCATCCACTATTGAATTCTAGAGAGCAGGCTCTTAGCATATCTTCAAGTGTATGAATAGTCCTTTTAGACTGGCCATCAGTTTGGGGGTGATAGGTCATGCTGAAATTTAATTTAGTACCCAATGCATGTTGAAGGCTCCTGTAGAATTTTGAAGTGAACATTGGATCACGGTCAGAGATAGTTGAGAGTGGAACACTGTTAAGTCTCACCACTTCCTTCACATATATATTTTCAAGTTGTTTGTGTGAGAGATCTTCCCAAATAGCGATAAAATGGGCAGTCATGGTGAGTTGATCAACCACAACCCATATCACATTATTTACCTTTGACGTCTTCTGGACACCAGTGACAATGTCCAGAGTAACATTTTCCCATTTCCACATGGGTATAGGCAATGGCTGCATCATACCTTTGGACTTTTGTCGCTCAGCTATAACTTGCTAACATACCAAGAACCTCATTATATATCCTGCAATCTCTTTCTTCATGTTATCTCCCTAGAAGTGTTCTCGGAGATCACGTTACATCTTGGTACTCCCAGGATTGATAGAGAAATTTGAGCTATGTGCATTTTCCAATAGCTCCTTCTTTATCCAGTGTGATGAAGGCACACAAAGCCGTGTTCCAAACCGAATCACACCATCATCATTGATATGGAACTCTTGATGATTCCCTTCCATTACTGCATTCACCCTCTTTTGTATCACCACATCATCCCTTTGTGCTTCCTTAATCATTTCATGGATGGATGGTTTCACAATCATTTGAGAAAGGTAGGATGTATCCACTGCCATTATTATTTCCAAATCCATTCTTTTCATATCCAAAATGATAGGGTCTTTCTCAATCTATAGCATGGATAGAGTAGCAGGTTCTTTTCTTCTTAGACCATCACCTACCTTGTTAACCTTTCAGGGATGATAGTGAATAGTGTAATAGTAATCCTTGATTAGGTCTAACCATCTCCTTTGAATCATGTTGATCTCCTTCTAGGTGAATATATACTTTAGGATCTTGTGATCGGTGTATAAGTCACACTTCTCGCTATAAAGGTAGTGCCGCCAGATTTTCAAGGAAAAAATCACAGCTGCCAGCTCTAGATCATGAATTGAGTAGTTATTCTCAGGGATCTTCAACTTTAGTGAGGCATAAGCTATCACATTATCATTTTTCATGAGTACACAACCCAAGACTTTCTTTGAATCATCACTGTATATCCCAAAACTTTCTCCACTTTCGATAGTTTGAGTACAAGTGCGGTGATCAGACTTCTCTTTATCTCCTTGATGATTCCTTTACATTCTTCCGTCCATATATACTTTACCCCTGTCATTGTTAACTTACTTAGTGGGCTTGACAGTTGTGAGATGTTTCTCACAAAACTTCGGTATACCCAGCTAATCCATGAAAAGTATGGATTTCTGTGACACTAGAGGGCCTGGGCCATTCCTCAATCGCCTTTGTCTTTGAAGGATCCAAATAAATTCCCCCACTTGTGATCACATGTCCCAAGAATGTGACTTTCTTCATCCAAAATTCACACTTGTTGAACTTGGTGTACAACTTCTCATTTTTCAATGTCACCAACACAAGTCTTAGATGTTCTTTATATTCCCCTTTCTCTTGGATTAGATGAGAATATCATCAATAAAAACAACCAAAAGATTGTCTAGGTAATGTCTAAAGACTCTATTCATCATATCCATGAATATTTCAGGGGCATTAGTAAGTCCGATGGGCATCAACAAAAACTCTTCGTGCCCATACCTTGTATGGAAGGCAATCTTCTAAATATCTTCCTTCTTCATCTTTAACAGATGATATCAGAAAATAAAGATCCTCCTTCAAGAAGTATTGAGCTCCTCCTAACTGATTTAACAAGTCATCAATCCTTGGGAGAGGATACTTATTTTTTATGGTGATATTTTTGAGTTCTTGATAATCGATACACAACTGCATTGTTTTATCCTTCTTCCTCACAAAGATCACTGACGCACCCCAAGGTGATGCACTAGGGTGTATGAACCCTTTGTCCAAATGCTCTTGCAGCTGCTTCATTCACTCCTCCAGTTCGATAGGAGCCATCTAATTGGGACCCTTTGAGATAGGAGTATATCTGGGTATTAGTTCAATCGAGAACTCTACCTCACAATCCGGGGGGAATTCTCGGTAACTCATCGGGAAATACATCGTTGTATTCCATCACGATGGAAATTTCCTCAAGGTTGGAACTTTCCTTCAACTCAAACATTTGGGTGAGGTATGCTTCTTCATAGGGAATCAACACCCACACCATGGAAGGACTTATCAAAGGATATTCATGATATTATTTTCATTTTTATACGAGCATGGGATGGTTCAGAATATGAAAATATATTTCCTTTTTCCCGACAGTTGATGCGTGCTCTATATAACGAGATCCAATCCATTCCCATTATATAGTCAAATTCCACCAAGGTAAGTATTAAGAGATTTTCAAGAAGAATATTCCCACACACACTAAGAGGAGAAGAGTCAAACACTTGGGTTGCAATGATTTCACCACTTGGTGTTTTTATATATATCTCTACATCAAGGTTTCGGGGATTCGATTCTAAAGTTCTATGAAACATGCAAGATATAAAAAATGTATAGAACCAGAAACACATAAGACTTTTGGAATTATTGAGTGATTAGGAAGTGTACCTTGTATGACTTCATTATCATGCTCCACCTCCACAGTAGTAATGGAATAAGCCTTCCCTTGCTCCATTGTCTTTGGTGGTTGCTGACATTGATTACCCTCGAGAACTCATGGTTTAGTGCACTGGTTTGCATAGTTCACTAGCTCTCTACAGATGTAGAATTGAACAATGAGTGGTTATCTCCTTTCTCCAGCTACATTCTCCTTCCTTTTCATGTCTTTTCGACACACTTGTGCATGGTGTCCTTCTTTCCCACACTTGAAGAACTTCTCCGTCCCTTTGAGGAAGTTACCATGGTGAAACTTCCCTAATTTTTGGTGTGTTGGTCATTGAGTTTTCTTCCCACCTTTATCATTAGATCCACCAGCCTAAAACTTTATCTTTAATTTATTATCAACATATCTATGGGACCATTATCCAAATTCCATCTCCACTTTGAGAGAACATCGAACAACTTTCTCATAACTCCCAAAGTCTCAAATTGCAAGAGCCTTTTGAAAGTGTGGTTTTAATACAGTAAAGAATCTATCAATTTTTCTATCATTTTTGAATAAAAAACCCCAAAGCATACCTTGTAAGCCTTGTGAAATTCACTTCATAGGTTGTGACAGATTTTCCTTCTTTTTTTAAGATCTATGAATTCTCTCTTCATGTTTGTTCAAAGAGTTCGTGGGAATTACTTATTAAGAAACATTATCTTAAATTCTTCCCATTCCATATCTTCAATTTCCTCCCTTGGCTTTGTGTTCTTAATAAATGCCCACCATTGATCAGCTTCTCCATCTAGATGATAAATAACTAGAGTCACCTTCTCCATCTTAGAATAGTGAAGCACAAAAAAAATTTCTCCATGGAGTTGACCCACTCTTCCGCAACTAGCGGATCATAAGATCCACTAAACGTCGGTGGTTTTTGCCACACAAAACATTCGATTGCCAATTTATCCCTCTTTGGTGAAGGAGGATGTTCCACATTATTATGCTTAATGTTCATAACCTGAGATAATTGGGTAATAATCGCCATGATGTTTGGAACTCCACCTCCCAAATCATTGGGGATGTTGTTCGGGAAATCATTGCATCAGCCCTCGCATGAGTTGTTGGCCTGATTGCTCTTGGTTCCCACCATTTTTTAAAATTGAAAAGGTTAGAAAAAAACATATGTAAACAATTCATGAATAACTTATTAATTTAAACAATTTATACAAAAAACATAACATATGGGATCCCTATGTATATATTCATGTGATCATATTTTTACTAAGTCTCATGCTATAGGTTTTCTCTAGGGTTCACTAAACCTAATTCCCAAATTAACTAAACCATTCCTCTGATACGAAATATAGCTTCCCAAACTTTTCTTACATTACTATTACATTATTTTAAAGATAAAAAACATAATATTATTAAACATAGTGGATCCAAATGTTTAGTGTCTTGGGAAAACTCATACCATACATAACAAATACAATATCAAGCATAAAAATTCATTTAATTTCTTCTTCTCAAGCTTCTTATTGGAACTTGTCATCAATTTAGTATATGTAGACACCAGAGGATATACATAAAAATTGTTGATCTAGAATCCCAATAAGAGGATAGATAAGAACAATATGGAATGGGGTGATCATAGACATAACATGGGAAAAATATCATGAACATGAGAGAAATCATAAATATAAGACTTGAAATGGGGAAATGAATAAAAAAATGAAACATCATGTCTTAGTGGTTAACTACCAAAGATACTTTTGAACAAAGATAGCATCTTGTTTTCACATCATTTCACATTTAATCATGAGATTAATCACTTTAACCAATGAATTGGAGCACTTTATAATTCTGGGTGCACCCGTCACTTTGAAACATTCATTTTGTGCTATATAATTCCGGGCGCACCCGTCATATCATAAAATTATCATTATCATGCTTGCCACAAGGAAAATATTTCAAAATTGAACATAAATAACTCATTTTAAGGAATTGGTTTCATTTAATAAGAATACACTCATAATCATTGGGTTCCCAAAAGAAATAGGGAACAACATAATTGATACAAGAACCATGAACCATTAATGAGAGGTAAAAGTTGAGTTATTAAAAGAAGAGTTCTTTTGGAAAGAATTTGGATTGAAATAAACTTCATTTGAAAACATATATATTCTAGAAAAGGTAATATAATTATGAACAAATTATTTTTAAGAACTGAGCTTACCAAATTGGAGTGAAAGAGGGAGAACCCAAAGAAAGAAAATTGGGTTCGAGATTTTCCCCTTACCCTGTATCTGAATGCTTCCTTCTCTTTCATGTCCAGTATAATGACATTATATTCATTAATTAGAAATGAAAAACCATTGGTACATTAATATGGTTAATTATGGTTTCATTAAGTGATTTTATGTACCTTTGGTTGATTTATAGTGTTTAAAAACATTGTTCGGGAATGTTCATTTTTATTGTTTTCCTGAGCGTTTCACATGTATCCATGAATTGATGTTTGTGTAGAACATGGGTAAACATCCAGAACATACATTAAATATTATTAATGATATTATAGAAGTTATAATGATCTGAATATGAATTAAATTTTATACCATGTGGATGAATCAATAGATATGAATTGAATGATGATCGTTTGGGTTAATTTGGGAGGTTTTTCGATGACAATGAACATGTTTTGTTTAATCATCTAGTATTATGTACATAAGTTAGTTCCAGAACATTAATTAGGACATAATACATATATAACATTCTCGTTCAAACATAAATATGGTTTCATGACCATATCTGTAGGTAGAAATGGAAATTGAAAACATTTCATTCTTGAAGGTGATAGATTAACACCTTATGAGGAACGTTTTCTTTTATAAAATAAAAGGAAGATGAGAAGGGGGTTAGATGGTATAATATCCCATTAGTATCATAAAATTCCAGTATATGTGTGATACTAGAGTCGCCATACTATTTGGATAAATATAGGTTGGTATAGAATTTGAAGAGAACTTGAAATTGAAAGGGAATTAAAGGAAAGAGGAAGATAAATTACCTCTTGAATCCTCCTCTTGAGATCCTCTTTATGGGGCCTAATCTTTGTCTTTTGATGAGACTGGAAGCTCTTGGACATGGGGGAGGGGCTAGGGGATATTATTGAGTAAATTTTAGGAAATTATTGAATCTTGAGAGGTCTTGTTTGGCAAGGGGTGGGAGAGGGGTTATTTATACATGAGGAGAGAGGTGTGTTTAGTATAAAATATTAAATAAATAAAAAATATCAAAAGTTTGACTTTAAATAGTAGTTTTTTGAAATCATAAATCATATATTAATATAATATAATTAGTTTTAGGCTTTAATTCATCTTTATAATTCAAATTCATTAATTTATAAAAAGGAAAGTGAAAGAAAGAGAAAAGGACACTTTAAGAAATCACAATTAGACTTTAGACATTGGAAAGTTCTTCTTAGGTTTGAAAATTGAATTTATTGTATTTTAAGGAAGAATTTATGAAATTTAATATAATTTGGAAGAGCCTAAAGTTATATAATGTTAATGTCATCAATACATCATCAATGATGCAATTTAGGATAAAACGATTATGTGAAAAAACTGTATTTTTTACTATTCACCTGAAAATTGATGTATTTCAGAAAAATTCCAAAATTTCACCCTAAAAATTTTTCAAACGTGTAGATACCCAAAATGAAGTACATTTTATAAAAATAATTTTCTAAATATTATTTATTTAATATTTAATTAAAATCATAATTTACTAAAAAAACTGTTTTTAAAATTAAAACTGATTTTATGCTGATTTCAAAAATTACTAAGGGTCTTATATAATTATATAAAAACTATAAGACATTGATTTTATAATTAATGAACACATTTTAAGAAAATAAATTTTCTTTTAAATTAATTATTTAATTATAATTAATTATTTATGACTTTCAAAATACCAAAATGTTTACTAAGGTTATATTATCACATTCTAAGATGTCTAAATTTTATTTAATTATTCATGGGTAATGTTACTCTTATGTTGGATGAATTACTATTCATAAGGGTCACAATACTATTTATAAGTGTATGTTACTATTCCCAAGGGTATGATACTATTCATAGAAAATTATTATTTTTTAATTAGTCTCCAAAAATCATCTTGAACACAATTGTGTATGTCATATTTTTGAAATTCAAAACACAAAAGTGACAGACTTATGTTTAATGGTAACTTAGCACTTAATAGTTCATTATGTTGTTTTTTTCATGTGATTTTATGACATAAATATAAGAAGTGAAATTTCGATTGAAAAACATAAGGTCGTTACACACACTATTAAAAGATATATGAAATCATTTAAAATGAGAAATATGATGAACATAGGGAAAATGAAATCATAAATAAGCATTTTACTCAATGGAAGATGTTTGAGTAACCTTATCCCTAACCATTAACATTGATTTCGACAGAAGTGATTTAACCTCTTGTATAGTGAACATGAATATCTTAATCCTTTATCTTATAAATGTTGTGCAACCATACTAAAATTTTATGTAATTATTTTATAATAATTTATTATAAATATATTAACTAATTGTTTATTTTCATTATCAGGCGTTAGAACCTTCAGATTCCTTTTTCGTAAAAAATTCTTGAAGTAGAGATAAATTATATATAAGTTATTTAATGTTCACCATAATTATTTAATTTGGTATATAATAGTAGTTTTTTTGTAAATTATTTATTATGTCTCATTTTGTTATGTGAAATATATGAATACGACTTATGAAAATGGATATTGTGATGTACTAGTTTTTTACATGTTTAATGATTAAAATGTGAAAAATTAATAAAAATATAAAATATTAACAACATTATTATAAAATAATTTAAATAACATAAATATATCATTATTTCTTGATATTAAAATCTTATGGAATTTTATAGTTATTAAAAAACTGATTGTATAGGTGGGTAAAAATAACCTATATGGTAATTTTTCATATCAATTTCATGAGTCAGGTAATGTATTTAGATATTGATAATATAACATATTAAAAAGAATAAAAATTTCATTATTCTCATATATCCTCATTAAATGGATTCTTGTAACAATCCATGATTGGTGCTAATAAATAACAAAATTTATTATTTATGGAGTAGGCAGTCTGTCCTATTCATGATTAAGGATCTCATTTCTCAATAATGAAAAGAGTGATGGTGTATAAAAAAGAATCATTTTATAATTTTATCATTGAAGTAAAAATTATAAATCTTCATCAAATCCAACTTTTATACGATCCTAGAGAGAAGGTAAGATACTATGAACAACATGACATTGTGGAAGCGGTAGTCCACAAACACACACAATAGATGCTTTGGTTTATAATTGGGAAGGAAAGGATTGGATAATTGTTTTCAATTAATATAATTAAATTTTGATATAACGATGATACTTAATTCTTTATATTAATAGGATTATATATTTTTTGTATACTAAAAATTAATAAGGATGTACTATGAAAAAGTTGATACTCTTGCTAGTGACTTGAATTTATTAAAATAAATTTCCTTTAAATTTATGGACATATTCCTACTAATAGTGAAAAAAATATTCTTAATATTTTATAGGGTTATATAAGTATCAATTTGTTATAATTTAAAGAAGAAATTCCACGGAAGGATGGGTCTTGTAGTGGTGGGAGCGCTAGATTTTTATAAGTGAAGAGAATGGTAGTTTATTGAAGTAACATTGTCATTGTAAATAATGTAAGTTTACTATTGAATGAAGAATATTCATAAAATAGAAAAAATTAGAGGGTAAAGTGATTCTAGGTAACAAATCACCATAACCACTAATTTTGGAGGCAAACATGAGTGTTTTATTTCTATTACATTTTATAATTACACCTTTTACTATAATTTACATTTACCTTGGTAATTAATTATTAAACTTACTAATAAATTTTCATAGAATAAATTAATATTGAAAATTTTAATAAATAAGATACATTTTATTTAAAAAAAATTAATAATTTTTTCAAATTAAATTTCAAAAAGTGTTAAATGGTAATTAAAAAAAACTAATCATGTAAAAACCGTTTTTAGAAAAATAATTATTTTTACATTAAATTTATATATATGATAAAAATATTATTGTTTCTAATTTTAATTGAATAAATTGATTTATTATAAATTAAATAACTTTTCTGTTGTGTTAATGGAAATCCAAAACTCAATCCCACATTGAAGATAATATTTTCAAAGAAATTGTTGGATTTTTTTATTAAAATAATATTTTAATTTTGTTACATAAATGCAGAATATTAGATTTTAAACTCAAATAATTTTTTAAAATTCATAATTTAATTCCATATATTATTATTTTATTACTTAAAATACTTTTTAGGTTTCTTGGATATGATTACATGATTTTAAATTTATAAAAATGACAATTTTTAAGAAACCGTATTTTTAAACTACAAATCAATATTTTCATAATGATTTTTCAAATTAACATTATGTATATGTTGATGTGATTAATTCAAAAATGAATTTTATTTTTCCAAATATAAATTATAAGTATTTTATATCTATTTTTTAAATTAAAAAATATAAAATGAAGAAAATGTATTTCATTAAATATAATTTTTTTTCTATGTCACATCATATTAATTATTTAACATCTAAAGAAAAAAGAATTTAAATATTCATCAGAATAGTTTATATTATATATTTATTCATAAATATATTATAATGTTTTACGGTTCAATTATGTTGTGTTTATGGTGTAACACATGTTTTCAAACGTAACATCAATTTTATAAGGACTATAATTTTGGGTCATTACAATGAATAATGCCAACATTAAAGAATTACTTACTAATGAATGATATTTTACCAGAATATAATGAAATTATTTATCAATAATATGCATTAAAATGAATTTGATGTTTATTGGGTTTTTCATATAAAAGAATACATGCTTTTACACATGACAATATATTATTTTTCAATGGTAATGAATCACATAAAAATGACATAATTGTGGTGTAGATTGATATAAGAAGTATGGATCAAGTCCATTGATTTTTTTGGTAATATATAATTATTCCAATGTTTAGATAGATTATGGAATTTAGAATATTATAAAGAAATTTATGTGACACACAAAAACAAGTAGTCATGATGGTATGTTTTGCTTCCCAAAAAACTCTCCCTAATATAAGAAAATTTACAATGAGTATTTTGAATTTTTAAATGAGTCATAAAACATTTTTCTTACTATATATACCAATTTAATGAATCCATTTAGTTTATACTATTCCACTCATAAGACATGGATTCTAATGTAGGTAAATTATATGTTTTGACCCTGGTTAGGTATGAAGCGCAAGAATATTTTATTATTTGTGATTATATTAGGACCAAAAGAACCTGGTAATTATATAATTTTTTATTTTGATATATTGATTGAAAATATGAAATTTATCTGGGATTTAGTTGTTAAATTGTTTTATACCCATAGAAAATTATTGTTCACATTAAGAACCAGGTTGTTTTGGGTTGATAGATGAATTTCAATCTTATATAATATTTTCATGATATATCATTGAATAAGTTCTATAATGTCATATTTGTGAATATATTACACAAATAGTTATGGTAAAACATTAAATTAAAAAAGATATAAAAAATCATAAATTTTTACCAAGATTACATAAATCCCAATATTGTAATACCTTATTCAATAAGAATTCAGATGAATGTAAAGCACCTTCTACATTTACATGTAATTATTACTTCAAAAATGTAAATGATATTGTCACTATTCATGTTAAACACTTTATGAATACCCATAGGTGAAATAGGTAGGAAATAGGGATCATTTTATTGAAATAACCAAAATGTATTTTTTACATCATATATTATTATAATATCATACATAGAGAAAAAAATCTATGTGACAGTTTCATTAGAACATTTCTAAATGAAACTAAAAAAACAAATGATATCATTATGTCTTGGATGAAAATGATTGATTTAAGGATAAATGAAGATTTGGAACTAGTGAAGGGTAAATAGATTTTTTTTCTTCCTCCACTAGCACACATGATTTATGGGCAAGAGAGATTTCATTTTTTCAACCACTTTTATTTTGTGAATGATTTAATAGAGTATTCATAAAATTTAAATAATATCATTTTGACCACTTATTTTAAGTTGATAGGCTTAAAACTGATTAAATTTCATTTTTTGGGAAATATTTATTGCATGTGGTTGTACATGGAATTTTTTCATAAAAATTCATGACATAAATTTACGAATAATTACTTAATTTTAAATTATATGTACTATAAATTTATAAACATGAGAATTTTTTCTATAATAGAAAAATATATTTCTATCATATTATATAATTTTAAAATATTATCTACACTTTTTTTCTTTTGTATAATGTTTTACTTGGTCTAAGAGATCTTATTATATAGTTTAATACATTACATATGGATTTACAACATTTAATTCAACATGAAAACATTAGATGGTTAGATGGAAAATCAAAATCGATTAAATGAATTTAATATTGAGTGATATATTTTTATATATATAATTAATTTAACACTATATACCTATCAAATGATAATAGTATTTCTCACAAAAAATAACCTTATTATAGGAACCTTATAGATCAAGTAATTTTTCAAAGAGATATTGTTACAGTTATAATTATAGTGAAAAAACCGTATCTCCTTAATGTTTTATATTTTGTTCTAGAGGTTTCACTATATATTTAAACTCACAATTTAATTATTATCTATTTTAATCCACGATGTCCTTAAATATAGATATCAAATACATATAAATTTATTTATAAGATGTATTAAGACTATTTCTAGGGATTTATAAAAAAATATAAATTAAATTTCATAAGAAAATGGAGAATAACCAATTGACCAAGTATATATGGATTTTATTATAATGGATAAATAATTGACAATTATATGTTCTATAAAATAAATAGAATGGTTAATGTATGCTCCAAAATAGTTTAGTTTCTCCTAGAGATTAATCAATGCTTGAATCTACTACCATGGATAGAAATACAATTTACATGAATATGTCATACATTGGAATAATCAAAAAAATTATTGGAGTTGAAATATAAAAAATCTTACATACTTATTTTTCTTTCAAAATGGGATAAAAATAGAAGTGTAGTTAAAATTGATAAATTTATATTCTTAATAGAGATTTATACTAAGAAATGGTATAAGTATTTACTACTCATAATAAAATCATAGGAAGTAAATGTATTTAACATGATACATATTTCAGAGAAAAACCAGTAAATATTTATGTTGAGGATATAAATAACTACAATGCGAAATGAAAAATTAATTAATAATTACCATTATATTTTGACATCTCAATAATTTCATAGTGGTCCTAATATAAATATTGTCTTGTAATTTAGAAGTTAACATTAGGTGAAAATTTTTGTATATGATATTGGGAAAAATCCCTTTAACCATTAATGAAAAAAATAGAGTTCAATGAAAAAGTCAAATGTATCTAATTAGTTTTATTTATAAATAATTTTTTTATTATTAAATTATATATTCATCACTATGATTATATAATCTAAATTAATTGTTTAAATTGTATTCTAGATGATTAAATCTTGTTTCAACAAAATATTTTTCTGGTGTAGTTTTTTCTTATCACTTGAGTTGTTGTAAAGTGATATGTTACAACCAAGGATGATTTGTTAGTATTGGATTTATTTTCCATCATTGAAGTTGATATTATGTTATATATTTTAATCAAAAAATATAATTAGTTTTGATTCTTTTATCAATAAAATTTGTCTTAGATGTCATGTAAAGATAATGGATGAACTACACAAAGGTACACATGATTGAATTGTGTAACAGTACACAAGGATGATTTTTACACTACGTAAAGCCACTTAGGGATGCACCTTGTAAGGTAACTCATGCTTGGAGAAGCTATATTTGGAAAATGGTAGATAGAATACGTGAGTATATGTCAAATAAAACATTTAGGACTTATTTAAGGGTAATATATAGAAGTATCACATGTGAAGAGGTAACCTAATTCATGCATAAAGGTAACTGAAGCCTCACATAATGGTAATCATGGAAACAATTCTAAGTATTAACAAAGGGTACTGAGTGTGTTTTATAAGGTTAATCCTCACATAAACTGTGATCAGTAGAGGTAACTAGTTAAGGCCATATGAGGGTACTTTTCAAAAAGAAAATAAACAAAGTGTAATGGGGTGGTCCACACAATGAAAAAAATACCCCCTCATGAATTTTGGGGGTAAATGGCCAAAAAATTTCCACCATGTCATGAATTAGAGAATAAATCAATGGAAATTCACATGTGTAACCTATAAAAGATGATTTTGAGTGTTATGGATTTCTTGGTTGAATCAGAATGATTTTCAAAGATGTGGAGAACATCAGTGGTCCTAAAAAACCTGTAGGTTAAGACCACATTGACGTAGATTATGTCTTTATATTTTGGACTGGTTATTGGAAATGGAGATATTAGTATCATGGTTTTATAATCAAAGGGAATATGTAGAGTCTTATAAATATTAGAATAAAATAAAGATAGAAAACTGAAAGTCCCCCTATTTTGGTTGTATGTTTTTTAAAGATGACTATTACATCACAATAAAAGATTATGTTTCAGAGATAAATTGGAGAAATTATTCATGTAAGGGTTTGTATAAATGTGTGAAATGGTTTTTAAAATTTTTGTAAAGATCATTTGAAATTCACATATGGGAAACATATGATTTGGGTAAGGTTGATCATGGAGTGTTCATATAATGGTACCTGATGTAGTACATGATTTGATTATATGAGAATATATATGTTAGATTATTCAATGAATTAATTGTGTTATGATACTATAAATCAAGGGTCTAAATGGTTGAAGTGTTACACAACTAGTGAATAATGACTGATTTGTGATTTGATATTATTAATATTTTGAATAAATTTTTTAAAAAAGAAATACTCGTTGATGAATTAAGATGGTTGTCTACAATAACGGGTCTTATACTATGTAAAATGATACATGATGAAGATAAAAGGAATGATCCTTTAATTTTGATTATTTTATTATAGAAATATATTATGAATGATTTATTTTAATATGAAATAGGTTATTCACATGTTCATTTGGAGAGTTCAAGAAGCATTAGGATAATCCAAGAGTCAAATTCAACATTCCATGATAGTGCATGAAAAAAACCATGTATATATTTACATATATTGACTAAGGTATTTAAAGAAGGGTGGTAGATATTTCTATATCCTTTTTAGAAAAATATGTATGATACATAATGATATATCTGAGTCTTTGATTTTATAAAGGAGGAGATAGATCCAAATGAACATTGAAATATTTTTTACAGAGGAAGGAGGATCGAGAGATAAATTACTCTTTCCTGACATACCTATTTTGATAAGAGTGATGAATTTAATTTTCATATCCAATTATTCATGAAGAAAGAAACAGGTATATCCATATCATTTTAAAGAATATGGTGTAAAAAAGAAAAATAATGAAAAGTATTTTTAGAAGTATGTCATTCATATGTATTATATTATTTCAAGGGTATTAGGTTAGAATAAAAAAAGTAACACAAGAGGGGCAGATGAAGTGTGTCACTTAAAGAAGCTTCCATAATTATGGATTTCGAATAGCTTTGGGAAAAATTCTGATATGAATTTTTTTATTCTATATCAAATTTTAATAATTTTTAAATTTAAAGAATGAACACAACAATTTATAGTGGTTCAGGGTTCAATGTTCCCCTAGTCCACTACACCAATTACTATATCCACAAGTTTTGTGAATTTCACTAGAATGGACCTCTTATAAAAATACCACAAATCCAAAACTGAGTGTAGGTAGTTGAAACCATTATAAATAAGGCTAAATGAGGCATTCTAGTTCTATAACAATAAACTGGTTATCCACATATTCGATTGCGCTACTGCTAATCCACCATAACTGATTTAGAGAAGTTGAAACTCTAATAAATCAAAAGAGTGTTATTTTAAGTTGGATTTGGTCAAACTTGAAAATTGTTGTAGCATAAATTGAGTGTATATGGTTCTTCTTCATTAAAAAACAATTTCTTATAGAAATGGTATTTTTGATGCGATCCCAGTTGAGAAATTATTTTTAAATAAAAGTACCAATAGATAGCTGGATTAATCATACAACGGTAAAATATTGAACATGTATAAACATATAAAAATGTAAAAATATCCCTTAAAATATGTTTGAATTTATCAGTTCTATATGATCCTCTGAATCAATAAAAACAATTCTTGAATCGGTCGTAAACAAGATTTTAAACAACATGTAATTTTTTCTAGTTTTTTGGATAAATCACAGATAAATTAGTGAAATTAAATCTCTAATATTGAACATTCCAACATCGAGTTCCTTCATAAAATGAAAAATATTAAACCTAGGGTTCAACTTCATAGTTTTCATTCTCTGAACATAAGGTTGACTATTTAAGGTTTATCGTAAAAGTTAGTTTTATTATAAATGTAAGGTTGATGAACCATACATTTGTGTCCTCATATATAGAGTTTCTTACATATGTATGTATCTTTACCAATACTTTCTTTTCTTTAAAAACATAAGGTTACATCCAAATGTAAGGTTCATTTCAAATACATTCCTGCTAGTGTATGATTTATGATCTATAAACACCTTCTACTAACATAAGGTTGAATACATATGTACGATTCATGATCAATCAACATTGTTCCAAGCATAGGGTTTATTCCTTATGTTATGCTCTGAACGTCAGGTATCAATAGTGTTTCCAAAATAAATGTACGAGTGTTTCGAACACATTAAAAAATATTCCTTATGTATTAAAAGATTGTATATAATTCTAAACTATTTTTTTTAAAAAAAATATTAATTTCCTAAAATTCACATAAGGTAATATAATTATTAAAAACTGGGCTATTTGTGAGAATCAAATTTAATTAGGATTTATAGAGTATTTTTAAGAAAATACATGCCCAACAATTTCACCATTTTGATGACCACAAAACCCATAAATAATTAAAACAATATAGAAATTTTTAATTATATAAAAATAAAATATAAATTAATATGTTGATTTCAGAGAACTATTTGGATAAAAATATAAAAATATAATTAAAATGAAATGTAATTCTTAGCCAAATTTGTCCCCGTCTTTTATATATAAAATAGTGTATGAGAAAAAGGATTAAATAACTTTTTATTTTTCACAAAACTAGAAATAATTGTTTATAATGTACTATTTGGAAAAATAAGTCATTACTTTTATTAGTAGAGGTAAACCAATAATTAGTCATAAATAAAAATAAACTATAAAAAAAGCACCAAAATTAATAAGAACAAATGAATTTAATTAATAATAGTTGTAAAAAAACAATAGAGGTATTGGCACGAGAGAAGGGTTTAAACATATGTTCTACTATAAGGGGAAAGGTTTTGTTTAGGAGTAGGTTTTGCTTGACCCTGAGCCACTTAAAAAGCCTCTTTTTATTCTACCATCTAATATTTTAAAATATCTGTAATATTTTCCCCTGATTTCCTTATCAAAATTATTCAATCTAAGATAAATTTTATATTATAAATTAAATTGACTTTCAAAAATCCATGCAATGTATCCTCTATCTACACAAACTGAGCTAACCTATCACCGAACTTATTGAGCAGTAATGTGATACCTAGTTCAATTAAAGTCAGTTTCTCAATAAGATACTCCTGATTGTATAAAAACAGAGAATATGGTGCCCTATTGTAATGAGGATTCAGAATCCTATCATTCATATCTGCCATAACTATAATGATGGCCTAGAAAATTCGGATCAAATATTTTGAGGTAGTTGGGGTAGAGGTAGAATCTCCAACCTAGTTGATACATCCCTTGATGGCTTCAAACTGACTCCCCAAATACCATTTCAGATCTAAAAAAATATTTTTTAGAAACAAATTCATATTTCATTTTCCCAAATCTAATCCATCATTTCTCTTTTAAAAGTATAAATATATCTTTTTGAAACTAAATTTTCATTATGCTCTTGAAAATGAGTATGAATATACTCTAATTATATTATTGGAGGAGAAGAATTTTTTAAATCGTTAAATGATTTCTTGAAGCTTCCATATCAAGTATGGGATTAGTGTTCTCCTCTAGAACATTGATAACATAATCACAATATCTTCAATCTAATTTTTAAGTAAATCAGATGTCCCCTCATCTAGATTCTTGGACTAATCATTAAATCATACAATATCTGAGGTATTTGATGATTTATTCCCATATATATCTCATCTAAGCAACATATACCATCAAAAACTTCTACCCTATCTCTAGAGACCGACGCAGGTTTCTATAAAGAATGATCATTGTATGAGATAGCTTGATTTTGAAAAATATCACTAGTCTCAGTTACTGATCTCTACACATTATATTCACCATGAATAACTGCTTCCTAGTAAACTAGTTGAGGAACATCATAAATATATTGATCTTGGCTCTCATCTTAATGATCCCCATCCGGATTCGGTTCTTCTAAATGTACTCACTAATTTCCGTCGGCATATCCTAATGTTAGTTCTTCAAGTAATGGTTCTTATCATTTCCTGTGTTCCAGAACAAGGTTCTCTTGAATGCATTCTTCTTCTTATCCATATTCTATATAAAATTTTGTAACATCATCCAATCTTAGTTTCCTCTTGGAATAATTATCAACACCTTGTATTCCTGATTCTACAACTTCTTTATTTTATAATGTGCTTTTCTCCCCTTAAGAAAATGTTCCAGATTTTTGTTAGTCATCCTCACTAACAGGCATTAATTTTCCTTCTACTTTAATTTAATAATAATCAAACATTATTAGTGTCCCAATATTCAAAACATTATGGTGATGATATTTATCAGTTGAATAAAGAAAGAATAATGTTACTTCTAAACAAGATAAGAGATATAATCATTCCATAAATATAAAAAAAATTAGTATGAATGACAACAATAATATACATACTATAGCTTATATCTGGGAAAATTCAGCATGATTTAACTGATGAATAGATACATAATGGGCATATTCAGGTACAAAATTTTCTCCATCTCATCTATTGTTTGATCAATAACACCTTTAATTTAGAGAACTAAAACATTGTGATCTTCTTCAACATCATTAAAAAAAATTTCCAGATGTTTTTTTAACTTAAAATAAAAGACATTATACATTAATTCTTAAGAACATGGTTTCTAATTAATTTGATATGAAATTGGAATACTCCTTCTTGAGAACATTTTAAAATTTGAGCATTTTCAACTAATGAAATTGAAAATTCCTTATCTTATATTCTAAAGGATATTGTATCTTCCGCATCAACAAAACTAATATATAAACTACTATAGAAATGATTCAAATCTACATTATAAATAAAATTTGTATTCACCCCATTGAACAAAAATTACAACCCTTGAAATAAAAGTGGATTCTTGAGCAGATGATTTGTCTCATACAACCACTCAAAATCGAAAACTTTTCATTGAAGAATCTTTTGTGAGGGAACATGTTGAAACTCCATGTCAATGGTTTCAACTTCATTGGTTTTCTTGGTTATCTCCATTTCTATGAAACTGAATATTTATGGTTTTTAGATTCTATGGTTTTGGAGAAAGATGAGGGTTTTAGAAGTCTAAATGATTCAAAATTGAAAATGTAATATAAGTTGAAGGGTTTCGTGATGGTTAATGATGCAGTCTTGTTTCTCATTTGGATAATGTAGGATAATAACTAATTTTTTTTAGAAAACAAATGATTTAAAACCTAAAAAAATGTAATATTTTTTTAACAAAAATAAATGAAATACTTAATTTGATAGAAAAAATAAATTAAACAAATAAAAAGAAATTTGGCAGAAAAAATTTCAAAAAATTTAGATATATACATAATAAATGAAATAAAATTATAAATATTTATTTAAAATTTTATTAAACTAACTCCCCCATAATAAAATAAAAAGTTTCATTA
This sequence comes from Viscum album, assembly GCA_963277665.1. NCBI lineage: Eukaryota > Viridiplantae > Streptophyta > Magnoliopsida > Santalales > Viscaceae > Viscum > Viscum album. Next base: position 2,004,331,925 of record OY728126.1, on the reverse strand, counting down.
ATAAGTGGTTAGTGAAAATATCAGTTAATTGAAATTCAGTATTAACAAATTCTAATGATATATCCTTTTTAAGAAAATGATATCTTAGAAAATGATTCCATATATCGATGTGCTTAGTCCTAGAATGACATATATTAGTTTTTGAAATACTTATCGCAGTGGTTTTATATTATACAATCAGTATTCTATTAAAATTTAGTCCAAAGTCTAGTAGAGTTTTTTCATCCACAATACATATGGACAACAACTACCAGCAGATACATATTCTACATCGGCTATTGATAGGGAAACAGAGTGTTGTTTCTTACTTGTCCATGATACTATGTTTTTTCCTAATAATTGATAGGTTACTAAGGGGATTTTTCTCTATAATATACATACTCTAAAATCCGCATCTGAATATGAAATTAAATTATAATCATATGTTTTTAGGTAAAAAACAAATTGAAAAACAACTCCTTTTAAATAACCGAAAAATTATTTAAAGAGCAGTAAGATGGGATTCTATTGGATTTGACTGAAATATAGCACATAAACATACCTAAAACATAGTGTTCGGTCTGCTAGTAGTATGATATAATAGACTACCAATCATACCTCTATATAACTTGTTTTCAACTAGTTTTCCATCTTCATCAAAATTATGATTTATATTGATACACATAGGAGTTTTGTATATATTTTTGTTCTCAAGTCAGAAAATATTCAATAAATATATAATATATTTATTTGATTTACAAAAATTCTATAAATGTTTTGATAAAATTTCAATCGTAAAATGAAATTCAGTTCTCTCATCCCACTCATTTCAAATTCTTTTTTCAATAGTTTTGAAAAATCATTACTAAAAGTTTTATTTATTGAACCGAAAATAACACCGTCCACATAAATTCGTAATAATTAAATATTTAAACAAATAGTATTTATAAAATATTGTTGGATATGATAATTCGATTGTAAATTCATTCTTCAAAAGGAAATAACATAATCTTTCATACGAATACCTATGTGATTTTTTAAGACAATAGACAACTTTGGTAAGTTTAAAAAGACAATTTGGTTTCTATGATTTTCCAAACCATGCGATTGTTCAAAATAAACATCCTCCATTAAATATACATATAAAAAATGGAGATTTAATATCCATATGGTATAATTTAAATTCCATATGGCATTCATAAGATAAAATTATTCTAATGGATTCTAATCTAGATACATGGGTAATGGTCCCACCATAATCTATACATTCTTCATGATTATATCCACTAGTAACTAATCTATATTTATTTTTATTTATGATTCCTTGATCATCATGTTTATTTCAAAATACACATTTAGTTCCAAAAACTGGATAATTGGATGGTCTTTATACTAATACCAAAACTTCATTATATTTGAACTAATTTAACTCTTCTTGCATTGCTAACATCCAACTTTCTTCTTCTAAGTATTCTTAGACTGACATAGGTTTTAATTGATACAGAAAGGAAGATAAATGGTCTAGTTTCCCTACATTTCATCTAGTACTAATTTTTATATCTATTTCTCCTCTAACAGTTTCTAAAGGATGCTAATTTGGGTTTATAGATTTTCAAGGAAAGAAACTTTTAGGTTCTTAACTATTATGCTCTTCTAAACTAGAGTACATTTTATTATTATCATTTTCAAAATAAGCATTATGTTTTTCAAATCTCATGTTATCAAATGATCAGTAACTTCATCGGTTTTATTTTTCTCTTAAATGAAGGGGTTAGTTTCATCAAACATCACACAAACTAATTCATCAACAATCTTGATAAAAAACTATATGGGATTTAGAATTAGTAGAATATCCTAAAAATATCCCATCATTAGATTTTGGATTGAACATACTATGATTTTCCTTAGTATTCAAGATATAAACCTTTTATCCATAATCATTAAAGAAATTGACATTTTATTTTCTATTATTCAAATTTTCATGGCGATTCCTTTTGAAAATGGGCCTTAATAAGACTCTATTCATGAAATAGAAGTTTGTTGTTATAGATTCTTCCCAAAATTAGGCAGGATGACTATATATTTTTAGAATAGTACTTTCCATTCCCTAAATAGTTCCATGTCCTATATCAACATTTCTATTTTATAGATGTGTTCTTAGTGTAGAGAAGGTGTTTTTAATATCCATGTTTGACTGGGAAGAATAAAATTTTGCAATCTCAAACTCTCTACAACAATCACTTCTCGATGAAATTATTTTAAAACATTTTCATTTGGAATAATTTTATAAAAACGTTAAAAAATAGTAAATAATTTACTTGAGAGTTTTAGAAAATATACCAATGTAAATTGAGAATAATCATTAAGAATAACATAAACATATAATTTCTCATCCAAACTTGCTACTATGGATGGTCCAAAAAAATCCATATGGATATGTTCTAATGGTTTAGATTAGAAATATTGTTAATAGGTTTGAAAGAAGAATGGTGTAGATTTCTATTTTGGAATGCAATAAAAAATATGTCATTAAAAAATTTATGATAAGGTAAATCAGAAACCAGTTGACTCTTAGATAATTAATTTAGAGAATAAATATTACAATGACTATGCCTCCTATTCCAGATCCACGACTCATTTTTATTAATAGTTAATCAATCCCCTTTCTGTTTAAACAAGGAATTTAAATCCAATTTATAAACATTATCAGTTTTAAGTTCCCTATATTTAAGTAGTTTATCTTTTAATATAGAGCATGAATTGTTAGAAAAATATACATAAAACCCATCATCACAATGTTGATAGGTACTTATTAGATTTTTCTTTATCCCTTCACATAATATTTGATTAGGATAGTTTTTGGATCTCTAAAAATTCCAACTCCAATGAACATTCCTTTTTTATTGTCACCAGAAGTTAATAATGCTCTATTCATTTGTGTTAATGTATGAAAATTCATTAAGTCTCTACTAATATTCTTGGAATATCCATTTTTTATATAACATATTGCATTTTTATTCTTGTGGCCTGTTTTCTGTAGAAGTAATTAATTATGTTTTTCTTTTGATACCCATATTTTCTAGGGTCATGTAGTGTTACCGAGTAATGACCTTGGAATCCAGATATACATTATTTTTCAATAATTCATAATAAATTATACATAAAATCATTTATAAATAAAATACATTTTAATACTTCTAACTTGAGAATTTCTCAAATAATAGTTATTAGTGACCTGACCATATATTCAAAAATAATAATAGGTATCATTTTTCAAATTGGACACAAAATAATTTATATTCGTTTTTTTCACCCTTTATTAATATTATTAATATTTCTTTTCTAATGAAATTTTTTACATGAATTTTATTTAAATATTTTTGGCATTTGTTAAAAGAATTTTGGGTAATCATACAAAATTCTACTTCATCCAAATAATTTTTTCAGGATCAATGCAGTTTATTATACGTGAGTTGATTTTTTCAATAACTTCTTCATGTTGTTTTAGCATAGTATCTCTTTAACCGAAGACAATATGGTTAAATTTTTTCAATTATTTATGTTTCTTTATTAAAAATTCATATTTATCTTCTAGAATTTAATAGTAGGTAGCTAATTTTTTATTTTAGAAACTAGAAGAGTCAGATAAAGTGCAGTATTAGGATTGTACCTCTTCTTCTTCCATGTCCATAAAAAACATATTTGACTGTTTATTTTATGACTAAATCTTTGAATTAGATTTTGAAGAGTTACTAGAGTCTTCAGATACATACCTTGTAGCTTTCATTGATATTTTTACATTATGATCATGATCAACGTTCTTTTGATATTTCATTTCCTGCCTTTTACTTAAATCCTTCAATTAAGGGAAATAAAGTATAATATGACCCATTTTCATTCATTCATATAATAAAAAATCTCTAGGTTCTTTTCCATCTTTCATAAGGAATTTTTTAAGATTTTTTTATGCTGTAAAATTTTATAAACATTCTGGTTAGGAGAGTGAGTTCCATTTCAAAATATGTGGAATCAAAATTGTTTTCTATTTTTTATTATTGTTTTTTTGGATATATATGAGATGTCACTTTGAGAGACATATTTTCATTTTGTTACTTCAATACTATGATCTTCAATTTTAGGTCTCATTTCAAATTCAAACATCATCAGTGTTCTAATTAGTTATCTCATAGTCAAATCTCTAACATGCGATGATTGGAGAATAGAAGCAGATATTCTATTCAATTTTAACGTTTGTACTCTGAGTACTTTTAGAGAATGATCATATTGTTTGATAGGTTTTCACAAGGTAGTAACATTATTGATGTTCTATATCATCCTTCCATTCATCTGTGGGATGCTTTCACCATCATACATTTCTAAAGGTTTCAAATTTCTATATTGTTGTAGCGTGCCTCATCAGCCATAAATATTCTGTTTTTTCATAGGCAAATGAAATATTTTTCAACATCACATATATTTTAAGGAAATATAAAATATGATTAAAATAATATGGTCCAAGTCAACAAATGAAAGTATTTATTGATGTTTAATTGATATCATATCCACCATCTATTCCATCAGTCGATGTCTATTTTTATATACATTTTATAAGGATTATTGATTTTTGAATAATCATTTAAGCTAAGACACTTTATAGAGATAATCATTTGATATTTCCAACATCCATAATTTTGTTTTCTATTCATATATGGACCAAAAACCAAATGCATTCCTTCACATGGATCAGTAATTTCGATGTTGGTTGTATAGACATTAATATTTTATCTTGCAATATATTTAATCAATAAATCTTTCATCTAATACAAATTTTTAGGATATAATAAATAAGTTATCACAAGAGGGGGTGAATTTTGTATTATCATGAAACTTAAAAAATTCTAGGTTTTGAATCACATTGTCAAATAAGAAGATACAAATCTTCTTTCTTCTGTATGAAATGTGATTAGTTGATAAACTAAAATAAATAACATAGATAATATATATTTTCTCATGGAAAAAATGTCCCCTTGTCGACTCCACCAATAACTCTCTTTGTGATCTTGCTGAATTTCACTAGAATTGTCCTCTTATCATAATACCACAAATCTACAAGTGAGTGTAGGAATTTGAAACCTTTAAAAATATAGATAAATGAGGCCTTTGGGTTCTCTAAAATGGAACCTATTATCCACATCTTAGATCGAGAAGATTATACTCCACCAAAACCGAGTCTGAGTAGTTGAAGCTCAAATAAATCTTCATAGTTTGATTAGAAGTTGGATCGGGTTGAATTACATAATTCTTGCACAAAAAATTCATAGTAGATGTATATTATTCTTTATAAAATAAATTCTTCATGAAATTGTAGTTGGGATGAGATCCCAATTCAAAAATGGTATTCAACTAAAATTAGAAACAAATAGCAGCAGTAAGCTTTCATCAGTAAAAGATTTCACATGTCTATCTCCAAAGCATAGCCTCTTTCAGAATTTAATGATCATTGTAGAAACACTATAAAAGATGTTTACAGGTATGAAATATTATATATCCTTAGTTTTTTTATATCCTAAATAATTATATGATACACTATTAGAATATATAAACAAGAAACCCTTGTTCAGAATTCCATATCTAAGAAAGTCTAATAAAAGATCATGAATATTCCAATTCGAAAACGTTCATAGGAGTCATAACATCCCTTAATAATCAGATTTAATTTTTCCACTGAATATAATCCTATGAATCAATCATCACAAGTTATGAATTTTTCATAAATGAGTTTTGAAACATCCTATAATTATTTCAATACTATTGCCTATATCTTAGACAAAATTGTTAAAATAAATCTTCAACATTGAAAATTCAAACATAGGTATCCTTTATAAAATTAAAAAATATTAATCACAGGGTTCATATTTATTGAATTAACTCTAAAAAATTATTTTGAAGATTTTTTTATCATAAATGTACGGTAGATCAAAAAATTAGGGTTGATGAACCATATGTTTGTGTCCTCAAACATAGGATTCCTTACTTGTGTAGGGTTCCGCACTTATGCAGGCTTCTTTAACTACACTTTATTACCATTAAAAATGTATGTTTACATCCAAATGTATGGTTCTTTATCCGTACAATCATTATAGTTTATATTTGATGATCCATACAGACATTCATCCAATGTAATGTTCAATACAAATTTATGGTTCATGGTCTATACATGTTGTTCAAAGTGTAGAGTTTATATCTTACGTTACGCTTTGAACAAAGGGTAAGAATGGGGTTTCAAGAATAAATTTAATAGTGTTCCTAACACTTCAACACATATTCCTTTCATATTAAAATCTTTACTAAACAATGTAATAAATATTAATTTCTTAAAATTTAATTAAAGTAATACCATTTGTAAAAAAAATAATGGTATTTGTGAGCATAAAAATAAATTAATATTTATAGAGTATTTATGAAAAAGTAAATTCCCAAAAAAGCTTTCATGGCTCAGAAAATTAAATGTAATACCATTATGATATATGGATTTAGAATAAAAAGAAGCAACAAGATAACCATTATAAGTAATTAAGATAATTTAGAGAATAATATTGATGTGTATGAGATCTTTTTTAGAATTCATACTTTTATCCACATAAAAAGAGTATTCTATCATCTAGTTATTCAAGAGAGGGACCCAAATATCGACATATTACTACGAGTTGGTTATATCTACACAAACATAAATTAAAATCAATAAAAGAGGTTATTGAAAGAGAATCTATCTTGAGATATAGAATCATAAAAGTTCTCGCATTTAATAGACATAACCTAGAAAATTACTAACGATTAATGATTACTACCTTTTCATTAAACATTTTATTTGATCAGGATCACTAATAAACTATCATATCATTGTTTTTTTTGTACCAAAATATGAGGCAAGAAGATACGTTATACCTGGGATCAATAGTGTTCCCTTCTTGAAGCTATGTAATAACCTTGGTACAAAGTTTTACACCCATGGAACATAAAAATGATATGCATGTGTGGTCCATGGATTATACCTTAGGGGTGAACCATGTAAAATCTCTATTTCTAGTTAAATTTTAATTTTTCACCTACTTTGGGAAATGGGGATTAAGATTTTTAAATTCAGTATGTTATTTATAATCCATTTTCAAGATACTAATGAATAATATCAACAATAATTAATAAATGATTTAATTTGATTTATATCTTGATTGAAACTCACATCAAGGTCTCTAGTTATCCACATTTGTTGGCTTCATAGTTAAATATCCACCCATTGATATATTTTTCATGCATATGGAATCAATTATGGAACATCCATTTTTAGGAGAACTAATTTTCTTGCTTAGAAAAGAGAAATGTTGATATTCCTTTTGTATTTTGAAAAGGATGTTTGGGATAATATTAATCAAGGTTTTGAATTGAAAAATCATGATGAGAGAGTTAGTTATGCTCAGATAAAAAGGAACCTAACAACATATATATCCATGGAGTTTACAAGAGCACCACTCATTGTGATAATTATTTTAATATGTATAATACACTATAATTTATATATGGGAGATAAAAAATTAATATAAGGTTATGGTGTATATAAATCTGGAGTAAACTATGAAAATATTCAATATGAGAAACCAGTGAACAAGGATGGTGAAGAGTAACTTAAGACAATATTTAAGATGATGAAAAATAAAAATATATCTTCTGTAAATATATAGTCACCAATGAAGGGGGATAATTATTATTTTATGGGTATATATAAGTCTAAAACATTCTTTAATATTATATAAAGTATGTAATTTAATCTTCTGTATAAGAAGTCATAGAGAATTCTAAGGACATAGTTAAAACATCTTGTCTTTGGTCCAATGAATGTTCATGATGAAATAAATACATGATCCAATACCTATATAACGAGGTGGATCAGTAGGATATCACAACCATAGTAAATAATTATATCACTAAATATTTATTCATTGAGATAAAATATAATACTAAAGATAATTTGGTCATGATTTTTTATATAAATAACAAGGGTTCAAAAGAGAAGGAGAAAAGGGAATTACATGATTATATTTCACATTAAATAAGGAAGGAAATAATCATGGGGAATGTGTTTAATGTATTAATTATCTCTCCAAAGACTTACCTAAAAATATTAAAAGTTATGTTAATTAATCTAGCTCAAGATTTATAGAAACAATTTCCACGTTGAAAGATAAATATGATATGATTGAGGATATGGAGTCAAATATCAGCTCATTTAAGGGAAAATAGAATGTGGAGATTCCCTTAATAGTCACCTCAACAATATTTCAATGAAATAGATCAGGTATTCAATATGTAATATAATATAAGACTCACTAAAAATATATAATTAATGGGTCTTAAGATAAGGCAGTGAACACATTTTTTTTCCGGAAGAATGGTGAACATAATTAGTGTGTGTCAAAAATCCTAGTTGTTCAATGGTGGAACAAGATATTCTACATCAATATCACAACAAAGAGTCTATATAAAGAGTTCTTATTTTTATAGGAAATTATTTATATGTAATAAGAAAGGAAATAGGAAAAATACAGTGTAATAAGAGGAGAACTGAATAGGTTATTACAGATTCGACTCTTCTAATGACATACATTGAAGGTATTTAACATGAAAAATAAGTTTTTATAGTATAAAATATATTCATTATTTTGGAGGAGAGAAATAGATATCAAAGGAAGGTGTCTAAAACTACTACCATGTCACACCCATAGAAACCCTCATGGGAAGATAGAAAGTAGCTTTGTAATTTGAATAATAATGTGGATGATACTCTAGTTCTGAGAGAAAAGGTGGTTCACTACAAGAATGATTCTATAAGGTCCATAATTTATGATTTTACACTTATATTAATTTAATATGAAAACTATAAGAAATGACTCAATGGTTTATAGAATCATAACATAGGAAAGAGATGAAAGTCGGTGGAAGATACCTCATATTTAGAGGGAATCATGTTGATGCGTGCAATAAAATAATCATTGTAGGAGATTTTTTCAAGTTGGTTTAGTTTCAATATATAAAAGTAACCTAATCTGTCAATAAAAAAGAAACCTAGAGAGTATATCACAAATGAAATCTACAAAAATAGTGCTCTAAAAACAACCATTGAATAGATTAGAAGAAATTATAAAAAAGAGTTTTGGTTTATCATGACCAATGAAAATTTCCAATTTGAGGATTCCAAATTTACCACTCTTGTAACACCGTAATAATTTAAAATAACATCAAATTATACAATGTATACAACACACCAAACTATTCTTAAAAAAATTGTGACATATTATTATATATTCATTGTGACCAATTTGTTGCATTAGAAGGTATGGAATTGAATAGATATATTTTTAAATACATTTTAATTTAATATTTAATTCCACTTATTTATAAATCTTTTAGAGATAAGAAATCAATTATTTTTAATTTTTTTTTATTTTTTAGAAACTTTTTTTCTTCAAAAATGATTTTATTCATTTTTTGGGTAAATAATATAAATATTTTTTTACAATTTTAGAAAGTGTATTTCATAAAATTATCATCATTTTAAAAATATAAAATAAAAATTATCATAGTAATATCTTTTGAAAATTTTAAGGAATGTATTATTTTTCAATGAATAGTGGAAAATATTGATTATTATTGGAAACCACCTTTTCATTTCATGAATATAAAAAGTTGAATTCTACATTGAAATGTTTCAAAGAAAAATTTATCCAATTATATTTTTAATAGTAAAATTATAGTTTTTAATGAATATTATCCTTTAATTTAGTATAAAAACATTTTCCTATGTAGAAAGGCATTTTTCTGAAAAAACCCATTTTTCATTGTGTTTTACATGTTTAACATTCAATTAAAATAAAATTATTATATTATATTATTTTCATTAATGGATTACATAACATGAATAAGAGTAATATAATTCACAAATTATGACAATTACATTTTTTCCACTATGAAATTTAAAAGTAGTTAAAATTTTCCACCATAGTTATGGTTAAAAACTAGTTTACCAGGTAATAAACTAAAAAGATATGGGATAAAATGATCTTAATATTTGTCTAATTTCTATTTTTGGACATATTTATACACTATATCATATTATATATAAAAAAATTAGTTTGTTGATCTATGTGTCTAGATTAATTCATTAATTTATTTTATTCATGTTGAAAATTCCATGTGTGTTCTATCGCCTACTTATAAAAGGACACCACTTCCATATATTATATTCACAAATTTGATCCATTAATATTGAAAACATAATCATAAATATTTTTCATATATACATATCTACCATCAAGGGCTGTGGGTCTTCACAAACACCAATTATAATCCCTTAAGTTGAGATACAATGGTGGTATCTTTAAGTTAAGGTAATCATATTAACAAATCGTTTTCATTTTAATTATTCTCTTATGACCTTAAAATGTTTCAAAATAATAATACTATAATAACAAAAAGGGATCCCATATATTGATATGTTAATATGTCTCAGACATAATATTTATCCACACCTTTCACCATCAAATGGAAAACAAAAACATTGCTAGTGGGTAATGAACACTACCACCTCAGGATTCGATGTCATATCTTTTCCATAACCAAATAATATTTATAGTCATAAAAATAAAAAAATACTATATATAATACTTATTAAATTATGTTGATTCAATATTTAAAATTTAACATTCACTAATTTACCCTTTATTCATTATGAATATGATAACGTTCCTCATGCGTACATAAAATCTACTGTCTCCATGAAGCGATGTGATTCACATTCCACATCCAACATAAATAAATAATTATAAAAAATTTTCTAATGAATAAAAACATAGTTATAACACCAATATAATTTTTTATACTATGAAACCATATCCAATACAAAAGAATTATAATTTTTAGGTTAGAACATGTTTAAGAAAATGAAACAATCAATCTCAAAAATTATGGTATTAATGAAATATCATTATCTAACTGGTAATAAAATGTTATGAGAGGATCATATTTGATATAATAAATATTATTATGGTTTTATTATAAATAAATAATATTTCTATAACCATTATAAAGGATATTAAAGAATGTTAATCTAATGGGAATCTTGAGGTGTGAGATTTTATCTCAATTTCCACACCATTGAAACAATTTTGGTATTATGTACCTTTTTAGTTTTTTATAGTGTATATATATAACCTTTAGGTATTTAACATTAATATTTATTTATTAATTATAATTAATGGTTTATTTAAATATTATTATTTTAAGGAGTTTACATATTTTCTTTTTGTTTTTCTTCCTTTGGAGATTGAATGAAACAAAGAAACCATTTAAAGAATAAATGACTTTTTTTTATTGAGTATATTTTTATATCATGTTCAAATTTTCTTTAAAAATTTTTCAATATTTTTATATTATAAATTTATTTATCAAATGAAATTTTACTCATTGTTTACTTTTTTTAAAAATTGTTTCAAAGGATTTTTTTATCATTTTCTGAATGATGTAGTCTTCTATAATGGTGTGAAAGGAATGTTTTTAAAATTATACATAATGAATTGAATCTCCCACTATTATTACTAATATGTTCATTGAATAATAATTGAAATTTTTATTAGGTTCTTATCAAATAAAATTTTTCCCTTTATATTTTCATAGTTTTTTTTCAAATAATTTATTTCAAAATGGGAAGGATGTTTTCCTCAAGAATGTTTTGACATTTTTATGGATTTTCATTTCATTATTAAAAAACCCTTTATTTTTATTTTTATCCACTAAGTAAATGATGAAATTATTCCATACTTTAATGATTCAGTACTATAGTCATTTTCATTAGAAGTTATATTTATATAAATATCCATATTATTTTTATCTTTTACATGTTAATTTCCCAATAAATAAATAATTTCTTCATATGGTGATTTGACTGAGTGGATAAATAATGAAAAATTTATATTCATTACTCAGTATTAATATTTTTAATAAGGAATATTTTTTATGAATAAAATTGACCATTCAACATATAAGGAATGCATTAGACATATAGTGATGGGTGGGACCCATTTATATATAGCCCCTAAATGCATTGATATGTATCATGGGATAAAATAGTTAGTCAAATTAATGGGGTTTCTACCCATATTTTTAGGTTTTTTATAAATGGTCTTGATGGTAGAGGTATTATGTTTCTAGATATCAAGATGTCTTTTTATTATGCATTATCATCATTTTGAATTTACTTAATATTATTAATGATATTATTACCTCGATATTTTCTATAGATGTGGTTTTTGATCTAGTTATTATTTAAATGGATTTTGTTTTCAGTTACTTACCTTTTTATATTGATTATAAATTATATTATATTTATATATTCTACTATTAAAAACCCTTACAATGAATTTGATTGCAACCTTATTTTTTTTACATTCCCCAATAAATGAAGATGAATTCATGGAATGAGTTTCAAGGATGTCGAACATTTAAATTATTTAGGTTTTATATTTTATAGCTAATGTAAAATGGATTTCATGTATGTTTCTCATTTTATAAGACTACTAAACTGATTAGTCCTTTGGGATTAGATCCTTTTAATATAATACTATGTAATAAAATAGACACCAACTCTGGGAATCCTGATTTGGGTTTGTTAAATTTCATATCAAAGAAATTTTATCAGAAACATTGGGATCTATATTAAGTAAAAAAATATATTAGGCAAACCTATGATAAAATTTGAGGATAATTCTATAATAACACCCAATCATTTTCGTAAGGTGGTAATTATTCAGTTCACTAAGAAATATATCCTTACCCAGATGATACATCTAGACAAGTTTTTAGTATATATGTACCTAGGAGTAATTACTCTAAAAAGTTTCATTGGGCTTGACTTGATCGTTACATGATAAATTTTAATGGTTTATATTACGTTACATGTTTGACACTCTGAGGGGATATTCTTTGGTTTACTCAGTTTTTCATTAAAAACCACTATAGAGTATTTTAAAATGTTCCCAGGGAAATTAAGTGTATAGTTATGAGATTAATAATTTATACATTTATATTTTATTTTTAGTGTTACAATAGAAATACAGTTATATATTTTAATACATAAGGATAAGAAAAAATAAATTCTATTCCATTATTTGAAAATGGTGCCCCGATGGAAGGTTGGTATCAATACTCATGGACAGTGCATAAATCCCCCTACCGAGAAGACCCATACAAGATTTTTGGGGATCAGTAACGCATAACTATATTATTGAATTTTATATAGGTTATGTCAAATAAACTTTCCTCATTAGAGCTAAATATTGTTCAAAATCATGATCCATTAATGTTGGATCATTTAATTAGACCAAGTCCTCCATATTTTAGTAGAGCTATAAATATTATGGTAGAAAAGCAATGGATTAAGTCACTTGAGAAGATATGTCTGTTGCTATAATAAGATGAAATAAAGAATTTTATACTGGAGGTATATTTCTTTAAGGGATATGCTGACCAATGGTGGTCTTTTGTCCAGAATACTAGGCATGATGAATAAATTTAAGGTATGGAATGTGGGGATTTTAATATAGTGTTTTTTTGATAAATATTTACCAAATTATGGATAAATAGAAATGAAGATAATGGTCCTCAAACTATGGAAAAATCATGATGAATGGGTTATAGAGTATGAGTCTTCCTTTATGATACTAGCATGGTATTCTAAAAAAATATATGTAACACAAAGGAAATATTGAAAATTTCTTTTAAGGTATTAATCAATTTTTTTATGGGTAATGATTTCCATTAATTTTTCATCATATGATGAAATTGTAATATGTTCCATCAAAATAGGTTAGGAATTATCTAGATTATATATTTTGGAGGGAAATTAAGAAAATAGTAAGTCATGTGAACAGTAAGTAAAATGTAATACAACAATAAAGAAGAAGGTGAAAAAATTACATCTATTGATAGTTATGGAAATAAAAATCCTAGAAAATGATTTAAGGGCATAAGAGTGTGTTATATGTGTAGCGAAAAGGGTCATATGGATCAAAAATAGAAGGAGAATAAAGATACCAATGTTATCTAATTTGTAAATGTAAATCAATGGGGAATTATTCAATCCAAAGTCCCTAGTGTCACAGGAAACTGCCTTAGAAGAGGAATAGGGGAGAAGGCCAAGCTTACACAAAAATTATAGTTTATGGGGATGTTCAAAAAGTTTTAGTGGTAGATAGTTATATGTTTTCACCAAATTTATATAATTCTCTATTATAATATAAATCATCAAAATACTTTATATCTACAATTTTCTCCATTAAATTAGACATTTCTCCCTGGCCTTAAGAAATGAGTTTTTATTTAAAACTACTTATGGAAAGATCTCTGGAAAAAATATATGTCAAGAATTTATCATTATAGCACATAAACATGCCAAATTAACTAATTTTATTATTATATCTATGGTTTAATTTTATATAATCTCTATTATATAAAATCTCTAAAAATATGATACAAATATTTATTATATAGGGAATAAAATTATGATTCCTATTGAAGATGTGGAATTTATTATCTTTAGAGGGGAAAATAATCAGATTCATGTCTATATAAACCTCTAGTATCCATGTGAATGAGATTCTTCAGTAATAAGAGTAGACACAACCATTGGATTAATAATATAATCTATATATTGAGGATGTACCTACTGTACGGGAATAGATTCATGTATTTATAAGAAGTATCCTAGATATCCATTATAATGGAAATATGATTTTCCATTGATTTAATCACATATTAGAGAGCTATATAAAGGACTCATATAATTGATTCTTTGGATTTACTGGATTTTATGAAATCACTAGAGTATTTGGGTGAGAAGATGTTTGTACACCCCAATGCGTTTCCATGTAGGTTCCATGTTCTTTTCAGTAATAAGAAATATAGATCTATGGGGGTGTGCATTGATTATAGGGGAATCATTTATATTAAGATAAAGAATAAGCATTCTTTTTTAGCAGTGATTAATTATTTGATCAATTTATTATATTTCAATATTTTCCAGTGGTTGTTATTTATTCTTGGTGTCATAATTTACGAGTAAAGAAGGAAGGTATTTTGACGAAAACACATTAAATGAGGTATAGAAATAATTTGTTAATTAAAATTCCATTTGAGATGACTAAGGATCCCTCTTTATATATATATATATATAATGAAAGAAGTTTTCAAGGAATATCTTGATAGTGTTTTGGGTATTTATTAATGTAATTATGATATATTATAAAATCAATGGGGACTGTGAGAATCTATTACAGGTGATATTTTAGAATATTAAGAGGAAATAGTTATATGTGAAATTTAGAAAGTATAAATTTTGTCATTATAAATTTTAAATTAATATCCATATTTTTTCTATGTATAGAAAAATAGTTAATCATATAGGGAACAAAGAAATCAAATAATGGATTATAAAAATGAGCATAACCGAGGTATATAGATTCATTAGTCGGGCATGTTAATATCAGTGATTAATTCAAAAAAAAATCATGACTGGATAACCCATTAACCAATATTACATGTAAAGGGGTTATGTTTTTATGAATAATGGAATTTGAATAGTATTTTGAAGAATTGAATAGTATATTGTTCAATGCATTGATTTTGTCTCTACTATTAGGAAATGATGGATTTGTGATATATAGTGATTCATAGAGGAAGGGAATTGGATGTGTCCATATGAATAATGATGAAGTTATTGCATATTTATCCAATTAGTTATATAATCCCAAAAAATATATCCAACTCATGATGTTGAGTTAGCCGTTATAATATTTTCCTAGAATATATGGATACAATATATCAATAGTGAAATATGTGAGATATAAAAATATCATAATAGCTTTAAGTATATATTTTCACAAAAATATGACAATTTGAGGTAGATATGATAGACCGAGATACAAATTATTATGATTTCTCAATACACTATCACCCTGGGAAGAAAAATAAGGTAGCAAAAGCATTTAGCATGAAGGATAATTTAGTTATTTACAAAATGAGGATAGAAATGGTTGATATTTATATGTATCTAGTAAATATGGATATTTTATTTATTATATAAGGGAGAAATTATTCCTTTTTCCAATAATTGTTGAACAATTTTTATTGGAAAATGTAAAAAAGTATTATACCAAAAGATTTTGTTTTCAAAAGAAAATTAAATCTATGAATGATGAAAAATTTATAGACTACATATATGAAGATGTTGTTTTATAATTATCCTGAGGATTTTTGTTCAATCTATAACTTATCATAAAATGGAATTATTGTATGATTACCATAGCTCAAATTTCTCAATACAACTTCGAAGGACTATGACATATAGGGATTTGAAGGAACACATTTAGTGGGATAATATGAAGTGAGAAATCATGAGCTATATTTCAAGATTCTTGGTTTTTAAATTGGTCATGGTCAATAGACAATATGCTAGAGGAGTCATCCAACCTCTACCTATTCCAATTTTAAAATGGGAAGATATTACTATGGAATGTTTCACTAGAATATCAATTACTTCCATGTAAATGATACAATATGGATTATTATTGACAACCGTACCAAAACTGAACATTACCTTTTTATAAGAGAATATTTTCCCATAGATAACCTAGACCACATATATATTAATTATGTTATAAGACATCATGGTGAACAACTTTCAGTTGTATCAGATCATTACCCCAATTTCACATTGAAATTCTAGGAATGTCTTATGAAGTATCATGATACTGAACTTCATTTTAGAAGTTCAGGTCATTCTAAAACTAATGTAATGTATGGTTGGGCTATCCAAACACTATAATTCATGACAGGATCATACTCAAATTACATTCAAGGAATGTGAGATCATTATTTACCTTCGGTGTATTTTTTTATAATAAAATAATCCATTCTAGAATTCAAATGGTATCATATGAATAGTTATATGAAATGATATTTCGTACTACAACTTTTTTGGATAAAGATATTGAAAAGAATATTGTAGCCCAAAAAGATTTATAGGATACAAAAACAATGGTAATGTCTATTCCAAAACTTTATAATGCAACTCAGGGTAGAGAGAAGTTTTATGCTAATATCCAAAATAATGATTTGTAATTTCAAGTTTTAGGCCATGTTTTCAAGATGGTATCTCTATGGAAGGGTGATATATAGTTATGTAAGAATGTATAACTGAGACCAAGTAACATTGGAGCCTTTTATTTTCTTTATTGAATTATATTTGTGGCATACTAATTGGAAATTCCACTAAGCCTTTCAAAAGTACAGGATGTGTTCTATATCTTTTTATTAAGGATGTACATTCAAGAATAAATGAATTTGATAAACTGATAATAAAAATAACTTGAACCTACTTTATATTGTAGTGAATATCCTATTTAGGTTCTTCGAAATATAGAATAAGTGTTGAGGAATATTACAACCCCACTGGTAAAGTTACATTAGAAATATCATAAAATTGTGGAAGAAATATGAGAGCTTGAGGATGTTAAAAATAATAACTACCCTCATTTTTTAAAATTAAAAAATAATGAAAATTTTGAGGATTAAATCAATTTTAGATGGACGAATGAAGTATCCCAATAATTTAAAAGAACATCAGATTCATCAATGTTTGCAACATGCAACATCAAACTTAAACCAACCCTGAAATATTGTCCATTATAACCTACAAGCTAATTTGGAGGCTATAAATTAGAATAACCAAATTTTGAAATATATATCATGTTTATATTAAATATAAATTTCTTGAAAAAAATTAGCATATGGACAATTAATTATTGGAAATTTCATTTTATTCATCAAAAACACTTTTTAGTAAAATTTGATTCCATTGATTTCTTAGTTAAATAATATGATTAAAATTTTACACTTTTATAAAATGTATTTTATAAAATTAAATTCATTTTTTAAAACATAAAATAAAAAATATCATGGAGTTTTTTTGGTAAATTTAAAAAAAGATTACTTTTTCAATGATTAGTAAAAAATATTAATTATTATTGAAAACAATATATTTTTTTCAAGAATGTAAAATGTAACATTTTTTTAAAATAGTTTTATAGAAAAATTTATTCAATTAAATTTTTAGAAATGGAATCAATTTTTTAGTAAACACTATACTTGAGTTTGGTATGAAAACATTTTTATACTTTAAAGGTCATTTTATTTGAAAACATGTTTATGTATTATTATTTGGGTTTAACAATAAATTAAACTTCACCACTTCCGAGTTTTGAATTTTATAAAATGGATTCCATATTTGGAATATCCAATTTCATAAATGATTCTACTTTGATTTTTGACCATAAAAATAGAAAAAATAGTAAAACTTTCCCACCATGGCTATAGTTAAAAACAAGTTTATAGGGGGTTAAACAAAATAGATGAGTGCTAAATAACCTAAAAACAGGTATAATTTTTGTTTTTCTTCCATATTAAAATCTTATACCATATAATATTCCTAAATTGTCCATTTTAAGAAATTTGTCTTGAGTAATATGTTAATATATTTTATTTGCTTTAAAAATTCCATGAGGGTCCTCTCCCCACTTATAAAAGTGAACCCCTTACCTCTATTATTTACAAGACATTGATTCATGTAACTCAACTAAATTCTTAAAAAATCCCTCAAAAACCTCTTTATCCATGATATATAGCAACTGGTCTTTCCAAAAGACCAATTATATGTCTAATTATAATTAAATGATATACAATGGAGTATCTTTAAGAGAATGTAATCATGTTAAAAAGTATTTTTCATTTTACTTATGATTTTTCAATCTTCAATTTTGTCCAAAAAATTATAATAAAAAAAATTTATCTTCGATATATATATAATTTTTTGGGCTTATGAAATTATATTATTTCATGACATTATCAATCAAATGGAAAAAAATGATCTCTCGTGCGTAAGAATGATTACCTCCTCTCAATCCAATGTCATTTGTTTTCTATCATTCAGTCCCATTATATAGGGATAATGATGGAACAAAGGAATATAATTAATACATAGGAAATGATATTTATTATTTAAAATAAATATTTCATCCCCTCATTTACGCTTCCACCAATCTGGAAATGATATTGTTTCTCATGTGTATAGACGACCTACTGTCTCAATGAAGCGATACAGTTCATTTTAAAATTCCAAAATTTAAGAAAAATTCGAAAAAAATGTATCTATATATTAAAAAATAATAGTTATAAACTTAATATAATTATTGTGAATATGGAACTATATTATATATATAACATTCATAATTTCCAAGTAAAAAAATTAATAAAATGAAATAGTCAACACCATATATGATGGTATTAATTAAATATTTTTAACAAATGGGTAATAATATGTTATTAGATGACCATATATGATATTATACATATAAATATTGTTATTTTTTAAATAAATAAACTTTTAAAAACCATGAAAAGTGATATTAATGAATGTTCAACTAAATTATACTATGAGGTAATAGATTTTGTCTCAATTTCAACTACATTGGGACATGTTTGGTATTCTTCACCTACACACCTCCAATATTATAAGATATTCTAGCCCCTTGATAGATTATGCTATATATATTTTTTATTAAATTCAATCTCATCAATATATTTCAATCCACACAACACCTATTTTAAATGAAATGGAATACTCTATTAAAATATTACTATTTATAATTTTACTGTTATATCCTTGTATTTTTGTTTTAGTGTAGTAATTGGACTATTTGTTTTGAGAATATATGGTTTACACATGTTCCATATTAATATATTGACTATGAATAAAAAATAAAATAATATGAATGGAAAAAAATTGATTTCACAAAAATGTATTTGGTATAAAAGGTGGCTTTTTCATGCTTTCCAAAATTTATATAAAATAAAAAATTTCCAATTTTTGAATATTTATTTATTAAAATGAAATCTATTTATTAAATATTAATATAAAATTAACTTATGGTGAATTTTTGGGATTTCTCAGAAATGTTTCATTCTTCAATGCATAGTCAAATATACTAATTATAATTAAAAGTACCTTTTAATTTAAAAAATTTGCAAGGTTAAATTATATTATAAATTATTTTTTATGTAAACATATTTATATCATACTAAAATTTAAATATTTTATATCCTTTTAATAAATTTATTTTTAAATTAAATACTAAAACCTTAAATATTTATGATATTTTTCACTTTGAAAGCCAATTTTTTCATAACGTCAGCAGGTGTAATTATAAATTGGATTATAAAAATTATGTGAATTGAAAATGAAAAATTTATTCTATATTTTAAATCGTAAAAATTTATGTCTTCTAATATAATAAACTGAATTTTTTATCCTTTTTGAAGAGTAAAACAAGTAAAAAATAAGCATGACGGTTAAGGTAAAAACTAATTTACCAAGGGTTAAACCAAAATGAGAAGGATTAAAATGACCTAATAACATTTGAAAAAAATATTCAATGGAAATATTTAAACCTTTTCTCCTATAAGGGTCTATAATTATCCATGTTTGTGGCTTTTTCATGACAAAAACTTTGGTTTAATTTAATATTTTAAAAAATCTCATATGGGTTCTCTTCCTCACTTATAAAAGGTTACCCCCTCTACTCCCATCCTCACCCATACATATCCTTTTTTAAAGGAATAAAAATATAACTTATATACTCCAATAAAAATATATTATATCTATTATTGGATAAAAAATCAATCCTAGTATTTATTTGGTGGAAACCTAAAGAAGTTTTCTGAAGAAGATGTAATATTCTAAAATGAAGTTTTTTATTTTGTTTCCTCTTCCAAATATTTCATATATTATTGGAAAATGATAATATAATAACCCTCATGCAATAAATATAATAATATATTATTATGATAATGGAATGACCAATATAAATCCCATCTTCCATCGAATGGGAAATGACATTGGCAATCGTTTGTACGGCCGACTACCATCTCACGAAAAGACGTAATTCATCTTCTATTTCCACATTTAAAAGATGAATATAATTACCAATTTAACAAATTTATATGATATTAATGATATTATAATACTTTTTAAAATTTAATATCATATATACCTTATTACGTTTCATTTTTTTAAAAATATGATAACATCACTCGTGTGTACAGTGGACTACGGCCTCCCAGTGCAGTGGGATTTGTCATCAATTATGCTTTATGTGGAATGTAATGAGGTTAAATTTAATGAATATATGTGATATATATGTAAATATATATATTTTCTATATTAATAAATTAATTAATTTCCTATCCTTTCACTCATTAATGGACTTTTACCATTTCTCGTGTATATAATTGGAACGCCTTCACCGTGGAGTGGTGCAATTCATTTTCCTTATTCAACCTACATGAATGATTTAAAAATATATAATGAGTAAATATGATATTTAAAAAATTAATATAATTATATGTCACGGCCCGTCCTCGGGGCCCGTGCCGTGACTACCCCAATCCCGCCTTCCATAGGCCAGGGGCTGGCGACTAGCACCAAAGGCGTAAATCCCGATAACTGGGAAGGCATTGCCTTTATAAAAGAATACAAACACCATAGAGTAAGCAATCGGAAAAAGGAAACACTAATTACAAGAGAAGTGATGAAAAGTAAATGGGCCAGAATACAAACCCAAAAGAATGTACAACTAAAAAGGAACAAGTACAATTGAAAAGATAACAGCTGAAAGGATGGAAGTGGCTCATGGGTCGTCCTCCTCAGATCCCACCTAAAGGGTAGGTACATATGGTGCAGCTCCTGGTCGTCCACCACAGATCCTACCTGAAGGGTAGGTACAGATAGCCTCCTCCACGCTCTCGTCCGTCAACCTCCTCCGTGTGTCGTCTCATCATGTAGTCCACCTCCGGGTACTGACTCGTCCTGCAGTCCATCTCCGGGTACTGACTCGTCGTGTAGTCCACCTCTAGGTATTGTCCAATCCTCGAACACTCGGCCTCCGTCTACACTGCATGTCGTCTTCAACCAACACAACGAGGTGCGGGCATAGCCCGTGTCGGGGTGAGTATAACGATACTCAGTAGGGACCCCGATACCCTCAAGGTCTTACTAAAGCAACAAGGACATAAAGAAGATCTCAACATATAACCTCTACTTAGGTATATGCCCATACATATGCCTAAGTTATCGAGTAACCCATCTCAAACATGAGGAAACACAAGGATCATGAAATCAACGGATAACCACTACCCAGGTATATGCCCATACATATACCTAAGTTATCAAGTGACCCATCTCAATCATGAGGTAAACACAAAGGTCAAAAGACTCAGCTCAAACCAGGATTTCATTATCGAAACCGTAACTGCTGAAGAGCTCTGTCTATGGAGTGTACATTGGTCCTATCATGACTCCGAGGTACTGCTCACTAACCTAATACTGCTGAGGTACTCCTTCTGTCGAGTACTGTCGGCCTGCCGCTACAACCAAGCGCTTCCCACCATGGGTCTGCCGCTACAACCAAGCGCTCCCATGTGCGGCTACACTCAAGCGCACTCATGTGCCGCTACAACCAAGCGCACCTCTGTCGTGGTCTTCCACTACAACCAAGCGCACCCATGTGCCACTACAACCAAGCGCACCTCTTTCGTGGGTCTGCCGCTTCAACCAAGCGCTCCCCTGTGCCGCTACAACCAAGCGCACCTCTGTCTTGGGTCTGCTGCTACAACCAAGCGCTCCCCTGTGCCGCTACAACAAAGTGCACCTCTGTCGTGGGTCTGCCGCTATAACCAAGCACTCCCCACTGGGCTATCAGTAACACACTGAGTCGATCGGTCAATCAGTTGTCAGGTCTCGACCGGCTACATGGTCTCCGTACTCTGTATGCTCGCCTCTGGGAGGGTCCGCTCCACGAGCTACTGGTCGATACTCCAAGTATCTCTAAGTCCCATTAAGAAGAATCTCAACGGACCGCCTCGACATAGGGGTCTCAATGCAATAGACGGCGCGTCAATCAGACGCCCGGTCTGTGAGTTACTAGCCTTTTCGTCCCAGGGGCCCAGTTGGTTTCGCGTGCGAACCAACCCGTCTGTATCTCAACTGCATCCAAAACTCAGGTGATGTACGCCAAAATTTCTGTCTCAACATGTGGAAAACAACGATACAGACGGCGCGTCAATCGGATGCCCGGTCTGTGAGTTATTGGCTTTCTCGTTCTTGGGGCCCGGTTGGTTTCGTGAGCGAACCAACTCGACCGCACTCCGACGACATCCAAACCTCGAGCGGAGTAAGACAAAAGATCCGTCTCACTTGGAGGAATCCATTAAAGTCGACGGCACGTCAATCAGACGTCCAGAGCTCAAGATATAAGCATTTCCGCTCCGAGGGCCCGGTTGGTTTTGTATCCGAACCAACTCGGTTGAACTCAAAGTAATCTGAAACATTGAGTGCGATATACCGAAACGACCGTCTCGATCCAAGGATCGCGTTTCCGCTGACGGAGAGTCGTTTGGAGGCCCGTAGCTCATGTTACGGGCATGTGACCGAAAGTAGTCCGAAAACGGGGGGTCTGGGCCCGGGGCGACCCGGCCCGACCCCCCCTGGGTCGGCCGAACTGGGTCGACCCAACCCGGGTCCGACCCGGCTGGGCCCGGCCCGACCGACTGTCCGCAGCTCGGCCAGCGTGGCAGAGCCGAATCGCGGAGCGGGGTGTCCCCCGCCCGCCGCTAATTGATGCCAGCAGCGGATCCGCCGGCCGCCAACCCTCCGGCAGCACGCCGCCTCCGCCTTCCGCGGACCACCGGATGCGCTCCGGTGGTCCGTTCCTCCTTCCATATTCGCCTATGGTCCCCTAGGACCCGACATTCATTACGGAGGCCTCAAAATCACCTTGCGGCCTCATTTGACATCGCCCGTCCATCCCCACATCAATAAACAATCTACGGAGGGTTGTTGGGCCGTGTTCGTTTGGCCCGCACCCTCCGCCTTAGATAATAACAACGGGAGAATTATTCAACACATGAATACATAACCAAAAACAATTTTAATGAATTAAAATTTTTCTTATTATCCGGGTTCTTCTCTTTGAACGGAAACATTCACGGAGTATAAAACATTCAAATAAAACCCCTACATTCTTTCCATAAACCAAGGTAAACTTCCAACCCGCAATTAAATACCTACGTGGATCAATATAATAAGGAGTAGATCCACGTTCTTCATTTAGAAAGAAACATTATGAAAAAAAGAAATATTCCCAACTTAAATCCATACCTCATAATTGAAGTTCGTTGATCGATGACAAAGTAGTAGAAAGAAGATGAAGAGGTTCATCGTTCTTTGCATCCACCAAGATCTTCCAAACCGAGTTGCGTTGGTTGGTGGAAGACGTTCCACGTCGGTAGGTGTCCAGGGAAGAAGTCGAAGAGGATCAGCATTCTTCGTCGGTGGAGCATTCTTTGTTCGCGAAGATAAGCTTCTTCCCAAGTGTTTGGCGTCGCGGTATTTTACCAGCGCTCCGTTGCTTGGTGAAGTCATCCCCAAACCCTCTCCCAAGATCCCTATATATATGAGAGGGGGAGAGGTATGTAACCATTGTGGTCACATAACATTTTTTTAAAAAAGGGTTCGGACAAAATAAATTGCATTGACGCAATTTATGAGGTCCGTTGCCACCACTTAAGAGGGGAGGGTGCCAAGGAGTTTCTCCCCATTTAAAGGGGAGTTGAGGAATTAAGAGGCTCTCCCTCATTAATGAGGGAGAGTTGAGAGGTTTCCTCTCCTCCCATTAATAGGGGGTTAAGCCCCGTGTGGTCCCTACCATAATAAACCACGCACCGGAGGTTTAGTTCGGGTGGGCCCCACCACCATAACCTCTCAAGGGAGGTTAAGGTGTGGTGGCCCCACCTCCAGCTTCCATGAGGAGGTTTCAACCACCACACTCCCAATGGCGGCTGAAATAAAATAAAGTGCATGACACGTTATTTTATTATTACTCTTTTTTTCAAGAAAACCCAAAAACTAACTTCCGCTCTCGATTAAACACAACTGCGGCAAAAGTCTCTTTAAGAAAATATCGGCATTACGAGTTCATCAGTGCCCTCAGATTTCAATTCTGAGCACCGGTTCAAAAGATAGAAAAACCCGCTCGTTCGTTTACTGAACGTACCAGAGCCAAACTTCGAAAATTGATTCCGGGCACACCGGGCCTCAGAATCATGTGCCGTCAGAAACTGCGTTCTTGTAAAATTCCAAAAAAATATTAAAAAAAATTCCTTGAAATTTACAGGTCTTTACATTACACCCACCTCATGTATTTACGTCCCCGTAAAGCTTTAACACAGACTAGGGTCACAAAAGCGGTACAGAGCATGCATCTGAGCCTTCCGCTCCCATGTGCTCACCCAGAGGTTTCCGTACTGCCAGAGAAAAAGCACCCGAGGAATCAATCGTCCTCGTAGGATCCGATCCTGTTGATACTCGATCCCAACTAGACCCTCCCTGAAAAAAAACCTCATCGCTGTCGTCCAGCTCCTCATGGTCGATGATATGCGAAGGGTCGAGCACGTATCTCTTTAGTTGAGATACGTGGAAGTCGTCGTGCACCTGGTGCAACTGAGGTGGATGGTTCAAGCGGTAAACCACCCCTCCTACCCAGCTGAGGACCAAGAAAGGTCCGTTGATCCTCGGATATAACTTTCCGCCTTGGCCACATCTCCGTAAACCTCGGCGAGGTGAGAGCTGTATAAGGACGTGATCGTCATCCTAGAACTCCAGAGGTATCCATTTTCTGTTAGAACTAAAACTCAAAAGACTGCTGCCACGAGGGTATGGTTGACTGACTCAAGAGTGATCGGTCACACCCTCCTGTGAAAGAGTTTATCCCGTGCTGCCTGGGGTTTCCTTTTCGCCGACGAAGGAAAACCCATCCCGACGTTTTCCTAAAACTGTCAATTTTAGTATGAACAGTTATTGCCCATTCCATACATAAACTAACGTCGTAAGGCCTCGACGCTTCCAACCAAGAGATCCAACCGAAACTCTCGCCTCGAGGGTCTGACCACACCATCGACGTAAGTGTGATCATCGAGTCTCCTTCCAAGGTATCTCTATACGTGAGGGTCAAGTCCATGGCTTACCTGAAACTCTAGGTCTAGAACAAGATTCGTGAATGCAAGGAATGATTCATATCGACGTCTGTTACTACAGCAGCTAGTAGTGTACACAAACTGTCCCTTGAATCATTTCTAGAGCCATTGGGTCACACTCCTTGACTGCAAGCAGACACACTCTTCCACCGCCCTCCAGCTCCCTGAGCCTGGCGGGGATAACTAAGGCAGGTGGTTGTATCATGTTAAGATGTACACCACCTCATACTTCTCTCATAGCACTGCCTCCACGTCTGGTGCTTCTCATACTCACTTATCCTTAAAGCTTCCACTTCATGAAACCTTTAACACGCCCAAGTCTCTTAGACTGGCACTGGTTTCTTGTTTCTTACTGCACTGTGTAGTCTTCATCCGCTCTTGGATGACCTGGACCTTCTTTAGTCTCACAAGAGCTGCTATGATTTCTTCTTTTCCGATAAGAGAAATTTGGTCTCATCCCCTGGATGAACCTCATTCGTTGCCTAATACAGTCAATCCCAACATGAATGATGCATTCATGCCATGGATGACGTCGTAAGGCTTCGACGTAACTACCAAGAGATCCAACTGTCACTCTTGCCTCTAAGGGTAGAGTCACACTGTCGGCATCAGTGTGAGGTCATTGGGTCTCCTCCAGTAGAAATCTCGAATGTGAGGGTCAAGTAAACAGTCTTAACCAGGACCACTCAGTATCAACCAAACAAAAAGGACAGTAAAGCAAACATCACAAGATAAGTGTCTTTTTATTATTGCAGATCATAGTACAAAGACATGAATACAAAAGCAACATGGAACTAGAAGTACAAAGGACGTATCCACTAGTTCCTCTCCTGTCCACCTGCTCTCGGAGCTCTACTACCTTGTCCACTGCTCGGCTGTTGCTCAATCACCAGCTGCTACTTCTGTCTCGGTGGTTCCTCCAACACCCGCTGATCAACCGTATGAGGATTCGGACAGTCACGTGCTAGGTGACCCTTTCCGCCGCATGAGTAACACAACCTGCTTCTGGCACGCCTAGCTCTGTTCCCACCCCGGGTGCCCCGCACCACCAGTCCTCAAACCTAAGATCGTCCAACTACTGGTTTGGTCCTCCTGGACCTCTGCATCATCTGTCTACTGCCCACAGATGACTCGGCAACTGATCGAAAACCCTACGGCAAAGGCAGAAGCTCCAGTACACGCTCGGGGTGTAGAGCTACTGGCACAAACTCCACCCTGGAGAAGGTCTCTAAGTCTTCCCATGCGAAGTTCATCCCATCGCAAAACAGGAACAAGTGGCTCCACCACCTTCCTGCTTCTTCCTGAAGGAGGCTGGATGAAAAGATCACCATGAAGTTTGTCGGCATCCCCACTATCCTGAAGACTCTCACCACAGCCTCCAGCCAATCCTCAGCCGCCTGCGGGTCCGTATCTCCCCGAAACAGGGTGGCATCTGGCGCTGGAACTCATGCAGCGCACTCAAGTAGCGTGCATCACCTACTACTGGGGTTGGTAGCATCGGTGGCCCAACGTATGGTAGTATCACTGGTGCCTCCGCTGGTGCCTCAACTGCAAGAGGGACCTGTACCGAAGCCTCGTCGCTCGACAGGCTATCAGCACGCACATCCCTCCGGGCTCTAGCTTGTCATCCGTGAAAAGGCATCCTAAAATAAACATCTTTATAGGGTCAAACGTTTATACCTGGTGAGCTGACCTGGTTTGAGCTGACATTTTAAAACTTCTAGAAACACACACGCAATCAGTGTTTTCGTGCACAAAGTCGGAAATCAGTTGTCAGGGTCCTGGTGTATGGATACGTCGGTCGCCCGCACCAACACTGGACTCCCTGAATTGAAAACCACACTTGGTACTCTTAACACTATTGCTTCACAAGAAGAAAATAACAGAGTTATAAGTTATGCGGTAGAACCGACCCCTCTGATACCAATTTGTCACGACCCGTCCTTGGGGCCCGTGTCGTGACTACACCAAGCCCACCTTCCATAGGCCAGGGGTTGCCGAATAGCACCAAACGCGTAAATCCCGATTACTGGGAAGGCATTGCCTTTATAAAAGAAAACAAGCACCACAGAGTAAGAATGCGGAAAAAGTAAACACTAAGTACAAGAGAAGTGCTGAAAAGTAAATGGGCCAGAATACAAACCCAAAAGAAAGTACAACTACAACTGAACAAGTAAAACAGAAAAGATAACAGCTGGAGGATGGAAGCGGCTCCTGGGTCGTCCTCCTCGGATCCTACCTGAAGGGTAGGTACAGATGGCGCAGTTCCTGGTCATCCACCACGGATCCTACCGGAAGGGTAGGTACAGATAGCCTCCTCCACGCTCTCGTCTGTCAACCTCCTTCGTGTGGTGTCTCATCATGTAGTCCACCTCTGGGTACTGACTCGTCATGTAGTCCACCTCCGGGTACTGACTCATATTGTAGTCCACCTCCGGGTACCGTCCAGTCCTCGAACACTCGGCCTCCGTCAGCACTGCCTGTCGTCTGCAACCAACACAACGAGGTGCGAGCATAGCTCATGTTGGGGTGAGTATAACGATACTCAGTAGGGACCCCGAGACCCTCAAGGTCTCACTAAACCAACAATGATAACCACAAAGAAGATCTCAACAGATAACCTCTACTTAGGTATATGCCCATACATATGCCTATGTTATCAAGTAACCCATCTCTAACATGAGGAAATGCAAGGATCATGAAATCAACGGATAACCACTACCCAGGTATATGCCCATACATATACCTATGTTATCAAGTGACCCATCTCAATCATGAGGTAAACACAAAGGTCAAAAGTCTCAGCTCAAACCAAGATTTCATTATCGAAACTGTAACTACTGAAGAGATCCGTCTCTGGAGTGTACAGTGGTCCTATCACCACTCCGAGGTACTGCTCACTAACCTAAGACTGTTGAGGTACTTCTCCTGTCGGGTACTGTGGGCCTGCCGCTACAACCAAGCGCTTTCCACCATGGGTCTGCCGCTACAACCAAGTGCTCCCATGTGCCACTACACCCAAGCGCACCCATGTGCCACTACAACCAAGCGCACCTCTGTCCTGGGTGTGCCGCTACAACCATGCGCTCACCTGTGCCGCTAAAACCATGCGCACCTCTGTCGTGGGTCTGCCGCTACAACCAAGCGCTCCCATGTGCCGCTACAACCAAGCTCACCTCTGTCGTGGTTCTGCCGCTACAACCAATCGCTTCCCTGTGCCGCTACAACCAATCGCACCTCTGTCGTGGGTCTTCCGCCACAACGAAGCGCTCCCCACGAGGCTATCCGTAACACACCGAGTCGATCGATCAAGCAGTCATCAGGTCTCGGCCGGCTACTTGGTCTCCGTACTCCGTACGCTCGTCTCTGGGAGGGTCCGCTCCACGAGCTACTGGTCGATACTCCACATATCTCTATGTCCCATGAAGAAGTATCTCAAAGGACCGCCTCGACATAGGGGTCTCAACTCAATAGACAGCGCGTCAATCGGACGCCCGGTCTGTGAGTTACTAGCCTTTTTGTCCCAGGGGCCCGATTGGTTTCGCATGCGAACCAACCCGGACGTATCTCAACTGCATCCAAAACTCAGGTGAAGTATGTCAAAAGTTCTGTCTCAACAAGAGGAAAACAACGATACAGACGGCGCATCAATCGGACGCCCGGTCTGTGAGTTATTGGCTTTCTCGTTCCAGGGGCCCGGTTGGTTTCGTGAGCGAACCAACCCAACCGCACTTCGACGACATCCAAACCTCGATCGGATTAAGCCAAAAGACCCGTCTCACTTAGAAAAATCCATCAAAGTCGATGGCACATCAATCAGACGTCCTGAGCTCAAGATATAAGCATTTCCGCTCCGAGGGCCCGGTTGGTTTCGTATCCGAACCAACCCGGCCGAACCCAAAGTAATCCGAAACCTTGAGTGCGATATACCGAAATGACCGTATCGATCCAAGGATCGCGTTTCCGCTGACGGAGAGTCATTTGGAGGCCGGTAGCTCAAGTTACGGGAATTTGACCGAAAGTGGTCCGAAAACGGGGGGTCTGCGCCCGGGGCGACCCGGGCCGACCCCCCCTGGGTCGGCCGACCCGGGTCGACCCAACCCGGGTCCGCCCCGGCTGGGCCCGGCCCAACCGGCCGGCCGCGGCTCGGCCAGCGGGGCCGAGCCGAATCGCGGAGCGGGGTGGCCCCCGCCCGCCGCTAATTGACGCCGGCGGCGGATCCGCCGGCCACCAACCCTCCTGCGGCGCGCCGCCGCCGCCTTCCGCGGACCACCGGACGCGCTCCGGTGGTCCGTTCCTCCTGCCATCTTTTCTTATGGTCCCCCCAGGACCCAATCTTCACTGCGGAGGCCTCAAAATCACCTTGCGGCCTCGTTTGTCGTCGCCCGTCGATCCCCACATCAATAAACAATCTGCGGAGGGTTGTCGGGCCGTGTTCGTTTGGCCCGCACCCTCCGCGTTAGATAATAACAACAGGAGAATTATTCAACACATGAATACATAACCAAAAACAGCTTTAATGAATTAAAATTTTTCTTATTATCCAGGTTCTTCACTTTGAATGGAAACATTCACGGAGTATAAAACATTCAAATAAAACCCCTACGTTCTTTCCATAAACAAAGGTAAACTTCCAACCCGCAATTAAATACCTACGCAGATCAACCTAATAAGGAGTAGATCTGCATTCTTCGTTTAGAAAGAAACATTATGAAAAAAAGAAATATTCCCAACTTAAATCCCTACCTCGGAATCAAAGTTCATCGATCGATGACAAAGTAGTGGAAAGAAGACGAAGAGGTTGATCGTTCTTTGCATCCACCACGCTCTTCCAAACCGAGTTGCGTTGGTTGGTGGAAGACTTTCCATGTCGGTAGGTGTCCGGGGAAGATGTCGAAGAGGATCGGCGTTCTTCGTCGGTGGAGCGTTCTTCGTCCGCGAAGATAAGCTTCTTCCCAAGTGCTAGGCGTCGCAGTATTTTTCCAGCGCTCCATTGCTTGGTGAAGCCGTCCCCAAACCCTCTCCTAAGATCCCTATATATAGGAGAGGGGGAGAGGTATGTAACCATTGTGGTTAACTAACTTTTTTTCAAAAAAAGGGGTCGGGTGAAATAAATTTCTTTGACGCAATTTATGAGGTCCGTTGGCACCACTTAAGAGGGGAGGGTGCCAAAGTGTTTCTCCCCATTTAATGGGGAGTTGTGGAATTAAGAGTCTCTCCCTCATTAGTGAGGGAGAGTTGAGAGGTTTCCTCTCCTCCCATTAATAAGGGGTTAA
This sequence comes from Viscum album, assembly GCA_963277665.1. Classification (NCBI taxonomy): domain Eukaryota; kingdom Viridiplantae; phylum Streptophyta; class Magnoliopsida; order Santalales; family Viscaceae; genus Viscum; species Viscum album. Next base: position 2,004,300,423 of record OY728126.1, on the reverse strand, counting down.
GCCTTGTGTGGTCCCTACCATAATAAACCACCCACATGATGTTTAGTTCGGGTGGGCCCCACCACCATAACCACTCAAGGGAGGTTAAGGTGTGGTGGCCCTACCTCCAACCTCTATGAGGAGGTTTCAACCACCACACTCCCAATGGCGGATGAAATAAAATAAAGTGCACGACACGTTATTTTATTATTACTCTTTTTTTAAGGAAAACCCAAAAACTAACTTCCGCTCTCGATTAAACACAACTGCAGCAAAAGTCTCTTTAAGAAAATACCGGCGTTACGAGTTCATCGATGCCCTCAGATTTCAATTCTGAGCACCGGTTCAAAACATAGAAAAACACGCTCGTTCGTTTACTGAATGTACCCGATCCAAACTTCGGAAATTGATTCCGGGCACACCGGGCCTCGGAATTAGGCGCCGTCAGGAACTGCGTTCCTGTAAAATTCCAAAGAAAATTAAAAAAATTCTATTGAAATTTATAGGTATTTACATATTATATATTATTTTTCTATATCTTACACCCATGAACATGAATATTTATGACAAAACATGCTTGATAAAACAGGGCAATTAAAACAAAAACAATGAAAATATTGAACGATTATTAATGAATGGGTTATAAGATGTTATAATATGATCATATATTATATTATTAAACTGAATATTGTAATTTAATAAATTAATAACATTATTAAATCCATTATATTGGAGGTTAAATTATGTTTTACCAAAAGGAAGTGTGAGGTAAGGGGCGTCATCTCAATTTCTCTTTATTGAGTTATAATGTAATGTTACGCACCAAATTATTTCATATAGTGCATATAATTACCATTTTAAATCTGATATTCTAATTCCTTAATAATTCATGGTATTGTATATATCAATTTTAATTATTTCATTCATATGTATTATGTCTTTGAAGACATAATGTTGTAAAGAATATAATAAATCAATTTCTTTTTAGGGAGTTATATTACTTCTTATTCGTCTATAATATTTTAAGAATATGTGTGTAATTAATTATTACTATCAATTTTTATATTTACAATTTTTTATGTGGATTTATATTTTCTTCATATAATCAATTCTTTGTTGAATTATCTCTTCCACTTTATGATATTTTTAACGGTTCATTTCACAATATTATTTTAATCCAGATTTCTTTTGTTGAATTTACATTGAAATAAGTTAAATGTTAAATAGATAATAAAATCATTATATTTCTAATCCTTTGGTTATATGATATTTTTTAAATTAATATTACTATTTCCCACTAATTTTTACATAAAATTATTGAGAAAATGTATTTTATAAAATCTATCTTCATTTTTTTCTTCTGTCAAAAGTCCAACATTTCTTTCGAAACCTAGTTTTCTAAAATTATTTTCAAAATTGTTTCTAATATTATCCAAATAATTTATTACGTAAATTTTTTCCCATGTTTTTATTTTCAGGAAAAAAATCAAATGATTCATCTTTTTTTTCTAAAAAGGCCCTATTTAGATTTTAATAAAAATGTGAAAGGAATAATTGTTATGGAATTTCATACCATCTTGCCCGCTCATATTTTTAAGTCATCCTTTTTAATTTTAAATTTCAATTTTTATAGAAAATTATTTTCAATAGATGTTTTTAAATTTTAGTTTTACAAAATTATTTCCAAAGATAAAATTATACTTTCCTTATGAATTTTTTTAAAGATAATTTTATCGAATTTCTATTCATTAGTGATAGAACCCCATTATTTTACTTGTACTCAATTAGGTATATGTTGTATTGATACCATCCTTATTCATTATATGGTAGGTTAATGATCACTTTGACTAGGAAAAGTTTTGACATTCACTTTCTTGATTCATTATTTTTATTCATTAACTTTTCTTTAATTTATTCACATTATTGTGATAATTAGTAATTAAATATATATATTAATATCCATATTATTTTTCATTTGATAAATTTAATTCATAAAACATATATTATTTATACATGTCGTATTTCACATCTAATGTTATCTGATTGTCTAGGGAAATTATTTTAAATCTATATTACCTACTCGATGTAGAATATTTTTAAATAAAACATATTGCTCATGAATTAAATCAATCATTAGATATAAGATGAGTACATTGGCCATGTAGTTAAGGGTGCACTACGGTTATAGATATCCCCTTGAGGAATCAGTAGTTTAATGAGATGAATCAATTTGATATAATTTCTTAAATGGATTTGTGGTGTATACCTAGCCATCTATTTTAAACTATATTTTTAAAGGTCTTGACAATAGTTATTTCAAGGCTATTGAGATCTAGAGATCTAATAATTATGAAATTCCATTCAGTAAAAATTTAGTTATTATTATCCATGATATATTCACATTGATATTACATATAGATTCCTTTAATTCTTAATTCATTGATTAAATCACATGTTTTTGAAGCTATTTACCTTTCCATATTTATTTTTCCTTATCTATTTTTGATAGTTATCTTATTGATTAAATAGAATATTTATTTAGTTATTTATATTTGCATTTTTATTATTCTGTTAAAATTATTTAAATTGAATGTGTGTTTAGTTGAACACCATTCCATGTTGATTATACATTAATTCATGACAACTTCTACTGTACATACCCCATAATGGGAATTTGATCTCAACCTTATTTTTTTCCATTTCCCAATAATCTAGGAAGTGTATTAATAATTACACTCTAGAATATTCTAGATGGAAAAACCTTACTTGTAAAAAAATTGGTAATTTTTTTTATTTCAAATGAAATATGGGAATCATGTATATATCTAGTTTACTACGACAGAAAAACTATTCGTTCCTTTAGGATGTGATTCCTTATAACATATTCCAATGTAATAAAGAAATAAAAATGTTGTTGGTTAATGAATCCAGAGTTTTTATAGTTGATATCAGATAAATTTTAGTTGAAACCATGGGACTTATATTTTTGTAAACAAATATTAGGGAATATAACTCTGTTATATATGCTGGGGATAACTATATAAGAACATCCAAAAATTTTGTTAAGGTATATATTATTTTTTTTATTAAAAATACATTCATATCTAGATACTAAAAATTGACATGGATCTAACAAAAATATACCTAGGGGTCATAACATTGATAAATAAATAATAGGAGTAACATGATAATTACCTACTACACAACAACGGGCGGTAAACCACACCTAGTTTGACACTCCTGGGGGACTTTCGTTGGAAAATTAAAATTATTTTTAAACTAAATTATGATGGATTTTAATATATAAATACATTGAATAAACTCGTTTTAACCTAAGGTTAGTTGGATTGAGAACAATTTCTCATGATTTAAACATCCTCTAAATTTTTCTTCACGATTATCTAGTTTATCATTATGATTATAGTTTCCTACACTATTTTTTTGTATTATTTAATGGATATAACAAAAATAAATCTTATTAACATTGAATATTAAGGACTATATGATCAATATGAGTAAAAAAATGGGATGATGAGAGGAGTGAATGATATCATGATTATTCCTACTTATTTATCCCAGAATATGACTAAAAACATATAACTTAACCAACTCCATGACTCAACAAAAAAGATAAGGATGTTTTTTGTTAATATATTGACTGATGAGGACCATAGAGAAAAGAAGTACTAGTTTCATTAATATCATAAATGTGTAATTATACTCCCAGTAAAGTGTCTTAATAGAATGTGAAAAACTTTTATGTGTGGGAAATAGAGGAATAGGGAAATAAATTACTGAAGAAAAAATATTCTGTGTGATGGAATGAAATAAGTATCATCCTAGGGTTCAATTTATTATTAATTGTCTAAAATTTATGAAACCTGAGCATTATCATAGTCAATTAACTCTTAAAAATGGTATTTTTATTTTAAAAATTGTGAATCATCTAAGGATTCTAAAAAATTTAAGAAGCAAATATGTATGCATTATAATCTTAGTTAGGGATACGATCATGGGTTTATGAGTTTAAGGTTGATAATAATTTCAAATTCTTATACATCCTTTTTTAAAACATTTATGGTAAGGATATAACATGATTAACGATATTTTGGGAAAAAATATTGGAATACGACCCATTGGGTTTGTATATATTTTAGTAAAAATGTTATTTTATGAATACTGCCTTTAATTTTTGTGGGGATACATTTAAAGCTATTAGTTACCTTTATGGTTCATCTTATATTTAATGATGTAGAAACTATGTGTTTTCAAAATTTAGAACTGTGATTGGAATTATATTAATATTGTTCCAAAAAAAGGACCACCTTCAAATTGGTTGACAACTAATCATATCTGATGAACGGGTTGGGGATTGAACCCCCATTCAAAGGACAATAAGGGTTTAGCACTTACCACTAGACAACGTGATTTTATAGTTAATAAGTCATTATTTTTAGTTAAATTTTTTGATGAGTAAATATTATTTACAAACTAGTTATGTTACTATTGTCGATTAGATAATAATGTATTATGTTGGATAACTTTTTCAAACAATATTGGTTTTGGAAAATATTTAGAAATTTTCATATAGACATATTACTGTTTTATGGATATTATGATATGTTAATAGATAATTATAGTTTTTATGAAATAAATATTAAATTTTGGATATTCATTTCCTTAATTATGAAATAAATTGAAATTTTTCCAAAGAACAACCAAAGGATGAAGAAAGGATTATGAAATAGAAAGGTATCATGTAATTATATTTCCATACATTATTAGATATTTACATAATTCTAAAACTTTAGAAAAATAATATTGAAAAAAATTAACCTCTTAACTTCATATTAGTTAAATCAAATAGTAATTTAAATCATCATTGATTAATGGTATTTAATTCTTTAACCTCCCATTGATCCCTAAATTTCTTTTTGTCAATAACATCTATAACTCCCTATCATTATTTACGTTTTTCTTCCTTTTCCATTGCTTCACTTTCCCACAATATTATCCTATGTAGAAACCTCGTTACGTGTTGTAAAATATGACCCTTGTACTTCCCTTTATCACATATTAAGAGGATGTTTTTAACACTTTTTTTTGGATATAGTTTAAAAAATGATTTTTGAAATGTGAATTCCCATATTACTGTGATCAAATTGAAATTGTTAGGGTGTAATTTATATAATGTGGGGATAATGTGACAACATGATATTTTAATACAATAAAATTGGATATAATAGAATATTGAAACATAACACCAATATTAGTAAATAATTTGACATCCCATGACTTTACAAAATAATTATTTTTAAATAAATTAAAACTCATCAATAACTTATGATGCATGCAACACCGGGTTTAAATGAAACACAATACTGTATGAATATAATGTTATTTAAAAGTTTATCATTATAACATAGTTATTATGTTGTCAACTATGAATTGTAAAAAATAATTTTGAAAAATATATGTTTTACACATGTTCATTGCTTACCTATAGATTATGATTAAAAAACATTCAAAATGAAATTAATTATTTTATTAAAACAATATTTTGTGAAAAAGTGGTTTAGTCATTCTCATCACACATAATTTGAAATTAATTTTTACCAATTTTAGAAAATTTATTTTTTAAAATTAACTTCATTTGTTATTTAATCCTATCACTACTGTCTTATAGTGATTTATTTGTATTTTTCTAAAATGTTTCTTTTTTCAATAGAGTAAAAAATACTACTTTTTACTAAAAACTGTATATTTTGTTTAAATAATTGATATAATATGAAATTATATTTTAGATTAGAATTAAATTCGAATAATTCAAATTATTGTATAATTTAACAATTTTTGGTAATTTTAATACATTTCATATTGAGCTTTGATATTTACACCTTTTATAATTATTAGACTCTTCTCTTTGCAAACTGACTTTTTCATTACGTCAATGACTATACTTTTAAATAGTACTCTACGAAATATGTGAATTGAATTTGAAGAATAAATATAAAATATTTATAATCGAATTTATTTATATTATATGATAAGTTCAACTTATTCTCTACCATTATTAACAATAAAAGATGTAAAACTTATTTATCGAAGTTAAGGTAAATACTGATTTATCGGGGGTTAAAAAAAGATATAATTTAAAATGATCCAAAATATTTTAGTATTCCAATTTTATTGAAATATATATACCCTATAAACTATAAGGTTCTATAATTACCCATTTTTTAGTCCTGTTTAGAGATAAAAAATTGGATTAAAATGAATCTTCCAAGAAATTTCATGTATCTCCTCTTCCCCATTTATTAAAGGCCACCCACTATCCTCTATAATTTAAAATTAAATATCTATTTGTTTCATTGAATACCTAAACAAATAAATTTTTTAATCCCCCAAATAACTTATGTCCCTTTATTAGATCAGAAATCCATCTTATGAATGCTTTTGTGCCAAACCTAATGAAGTTGTCCGATGAAGAGGTCATGTTCTTAAATAAGCATTTTTTCCTTTATTCATAATACTCATAAAATTATTAATATAAAATTATTATATATTATATTCATTATCTTTAATATACTAATATTATTATTAGGATAAGATAATGACCAATATACATTTCCTCTTCAATCAAATGGGGAATAAAATCGTCGATCGTATGTATAATAGACTACTACCTCACAAACCAATATAATTCATTTTCTATAAATACATTTATAGGTTTGGATATAATGATCTATTTAACAATATTAAATTATATTTATGATATAATTATTTTTATTTAATTATATTTTCTCATATACATTCTTATAGTCCAAGCCGTTTAAAATATGATATCATCGCTCATGTGTACCAAAGACAGCTGCCTCGTGAAACGATGTGATTCATTTTTCAATTGCACTTATATAGAATGTAATATAAATATATTTAATGAATATATGTGATATATATGACATTATACTTATTATTTGAGATTAATATATCACTAAATTCTTTACCGTTTCCCTCGTTAAGTGAATGATATCATTGCTACTGTGTAAGTGTGACCTAATATCTCAACGTAAATATGCGATTCATTTTCCTTGTAAAAAATTCAAGAATGATTATAAAACTGAATTTAAAGAGTCAAAATTATATTTATAAGATTAATATAATTCTCATAATTTTTTATCTATATCCTATACTAAATATCCATAACATTCATGGAAAACATCCATGAGAAAATAAGGCTATTAACATCCAAAATAATGAAATTAATGAATGATTATTAAAGAATGGGTGATAAGATGTTATAAGAGGATCATATATTGTATTATAAATATGAATTTAATTATATTTTAAATTCATAACATGCCAAAAACCATTATATATTTTCTTATTTAACATTCAATCAAAAGGAATTGTGAGGTGAGGGAGTTCATATCACTTTCTCTTAATTAAAGAATATTGTGATTTTATGAACATAATTTCATTTAAATGTTGTTTATAATCCCCCAATGGAATGAGATAATGTTATTATTTACTAATTAATTATATTTTATGTTTCAATTTGGATTTTTTTCATCCAAATGTTTTTCTATTTATAATTTATGAAGTGGAAATGAATTTCTTAAATCAATTTACACTAACTATATTATATGATTTCTCCAATGCATGAAATATTCCAAGATTATATTCATAATTAATTCTGACTATTAATTTTTTTTATTTATATGTGTTTTATGTGGATATAAATTTGATAAACATAATATATTTATTGGTTTTTTTCCACATCAATGTTCCGATCATCGTATGGGTTTCTTTAACAATCACGTTTTAATTGGGAATGTTTACTCTTGAATTCCAATTCAAGGAAATTATTTGATTATTTGATAATAAAATCATATCATTTTAGTATCATCTATTTAATCATATAGTTTTTATGTAATAGTAACCTTTTCCTCAATTTATTCATGAAATTATTGATAATTTTCTAAATAAAATCCAACTTCTTTTCTCTATTTGGTTGCAAATATTGTTCCTTCTAGAACCATATTTTCTAAAAATGTTTTCAATGTATTTTAACAATATAAAAATGATATATTAAAAAAATTCAACATTTAAATTTATAAAACAAATTTGAATAGAATCTTCATGTAATTTTTCAACAATTCTTCTTTTGATTTTAATGAAAATTTTAAAATAATATTTATTTTAACATGTAAAACATGAATAGAATTTTACTCTGTCATGAACACTAAATATTTTAATGCATGATTTATAAATTTAAAATTGTATTCTAAATTAATATTATTTTCAAATTTTCTTATGAACATTAATTTAAAAAAAATATTAAAAATGTTTTTTCCTAAAGAATGTTTTTTAAATATCTTATTATGGTATTTATATTCATCAAAGACAAAATAATTATATTTTAAATATAATTAATTACGGATATTTTGTATTGGTACCATAATTATTCCCTATTTAAATGATTTATGAATGTTTTTACCATGTAATGTAATGAAATTAACTTTCATAATTCATTTTGTAGAATATATCCTTCCCTTGAAATATTCACTTTCCTGTGAGTTATAGGTACAGCTGGAGGACTTGGAGAATAAGGGATTTATCCGACCCAGTGTTTCACCTTGGGAATCTCTGATTTTGTTCACCAAGAAGGCTGATCGGAGCTTGTGACTGTGTGTCGACTACCGTCGCCTGAATTAGGTGACCGTGAAGACCAGGTACCCAATCCTGAGGATTGATGACCTTTATGATCAGGTCAAGGGGTCACTATGGTTCTTGAAGATAGAACTCAGAATAGGCTATCACCATCTCAGAGTTCAAGATGAGGATGTACAGAAGAGGAACTTCTCGTGTCAGTACGACCACTACGAGTTCTCAGTTATGCCCTTAAGTGTAACCAATGCTCCAGCAGTGTTCATGAGTATCATGAATAGGATCTTCTAGCCATACCTCGATCTCTTTTTCATAGTCTTCATCGATGACATACTAATTTACTCAACTACTGAGGAGGAGCACAACTATTATTTTCAGGTGCTACTGGATACACTCTGAGAGCACCAGCATTATGGAAAACTCTCGAAGTGCCAGTTCTGGATTCGAAAGGTTCTCTTCTTGGGACATGTCATCTCGGAGGAAATATTTTCAGTGGATCCATTGAAGATTGAGGCAGTACTTGCTTGGGAGCAATCGAGGAGTGTGACGTAGGTACGAAGTTTCCGGGGCTTGGCTGGGTACAATCGAAAATTTTGTTCCAGACTTATCCAGTGTTGCAGTGCCACTATCAGCCTTGATGAAGAAGGGGAAACCCTTCGTATGGTCGGAGAGGTTCCAACAGAGCTTTCAGGAGCTGAGGGAGAGGCGGACTAGTTCCCCCATCTTGAGGCTTCCAGAGGAAGGTGTAGGTTACGTAGTCTACTGTGATGCATCAGGGACCAGAAGATGGTGATTCCTGATTCGGGAGTAAGTTGTGATCGCATATGGTTTGCATCAGTTAAGACAACATGAGCAGAACAAATCTCCCCATGAACTGGAGTTAGCAGCAGTGGTCTTCGTCTTGAATATATGGAAGCACTATCTTATGGGAGAACGTTTTACCGTGTACTCTGATCACAAGAGTCTCAGGTATATATTATCTCAGATGGACCTGAACCTAAGACAATGGTAGTGGCTTGATTTCCTCCAGGACTATGACTTCGAGATAGTCTATACTCCTGGTAAGGGTAACGTAGTAGCAGATTCGCTCACCAGGAGGTCAGGAATTCAGCTGCTATGTGAGGCGACAGAGTAGCTGGCCGTGTTGCAGATATCCTTTGTGGATAGGGATGGGTCAGCCTATCTATAGACTCTTACAGTCACTTCCCCACTTCATCAGCGAGTCAGAGAGGTGCAGATTGGGGACACTGACTGTGAGACGCGACGTGCTCAGATATCCACAGGGCAGGCACCTGATGGATTTTCTAAAGGAGGGGATAACGTCATCATCTTCAGAGGACTTACCATGGTACCAGTTGCACTTCATGAGGTGGTGTTGAGGGAGTTCCACACTTCCCCTCTAGCGGTACATCCAGAATTGGAGAAGATGTACTAGGAAATTCGAGGAAAACGTTGGTGGCCATATATGAAGAAGGATGTAGCAGAGTTTGTCTCACGGTGCCTCACTTGTCAGCAAGTGAAGGCAGAGCACCAGGTAACAGTAGGCTTGGTTCTTCCCTTACAGGTTTTAGAGTGGAAGTGGGATAGTATATCCATGGACTTCGTGATGGGTCACAAACATACATCCAGGGGTCATGACTCAATATGGGTAATTGTCGACCAACTCACCAAGTTGGCCCACTTCCTACCGATCAAAGAGTTGGGATTAGTTGAGATATTGGGATGCCTTTATGGGCAGGAGATAGTGCATTTTCATGGATTGCCTTCTTCTATTTCCTCTGACTGTGATGCACGCTTTACTTCCCGGCTATGGAAGGGGTTACAGGAAGCTTTCAGGACATAGCTTTGATTGAGCACCGCCTTCCATCCTCAGACTGACAGACAGACAAAGAGGACTATCCAGACCCTCTAGGACATGCTCCGTGCATGTGTCTTAGACTTTGGTCATAGCTGGGAGGATCACTTACCCTTGGTGGAGTTTGCATACAACAACATCTACCACTCCACCATTAGGATGACCCCTTACGAGGCACTATAAGACCGACCTTATAGATCACCACTGTGCTGGACAGACCCTGGGGAGTCAGCACTAGTGTGACCAGAGATGGTACGAGGTACCACGAAGAAGTTGCTGATCATCCAGAAGCGGATGAAGACTGCATAGAGCAGACAGATGTTTTATGCTGATAGGAGATGGAGACCATGTCTTCCTAAGGGTCTCACATTGATGAGGTCTGCATAGATTTGGCCGAGGTGACAAGTTATCTCCACATTTCACCGGGCCGTTCTAGGTCCTCGGCAGAGTAGGCGAGGTGGCTTCCCACCTGGTCCTTCCATCTCAGTTTCATAGGGTGCACAAAGTCTTCCAAATATCTTAGATGGGGATATACGTGCACGAACCATCCTACATCATTGACCACAGGGAGCTAGACATCGATGACCAGACATCATTCACGGAGGTCCCAGTGGATATTTAGGATCAACAGGACCGGGTCCTGTGTGGATGGATGATTCCACTGGTGCGCATTCGTTGGCAGCATGGGAACCTCCAGGAGAGAACATGGGAGTTGGAGGATCAAATTCATGCTTAGTACCACTTTTTGATTCCCTTGTGTGAGTTTTAGCTTTACAGGGATATAAAGGCATAAAGTGGGGGTAATTTAAAGACAACTATATTTCAAGGAATTTTTTTTTATTTGGAATATTACGAGTCTGCAGTTTATGATTGCACCTGACTCCAAGGCCCAGTTTTCCTGGAATCATTTCCTAATGTTTTGTTCAGATACGTTCAGTAAACATAGGTGCAAGTTTTTATATCTTTTGAATGAGTGCTCAGAATTGAAATCTGAAGGCAACGTTGAAATCACAGTACCGATTTTCACTTAAGAAGGCTTTCACCGCGACGACAGATGATCGGGTATGAGAGTTGGTTTTTGGATTTCATGTGGATTAATAAAATAAAATAAGTAACCACTTATTTTATATTAGTTGAACTCACGCCATGTAGTAATTTTTGTTAAAATATACACATTAGGATTACACCCCCCCCCCATTTAATGGGGAGGGAGAGGAAACCTCACAAACCTCTAATTATATGTTTTTTGTCAACATAAAACCAAAGCTATCAATTAATTTTATGTGTCAACATTAAATTAATTACTGCCAATTAGTTTTATGTGTCAACGTGAAATTAAATAATGTGTGTCAACATAAAATTAAAGATATCAATTAATTTTATGTGCCAACAAAAAATAAGTTGATTCTAATTAATTTTATGCACCGATGCTTTTAAATAGCATGACCCGATTTTTAATATTTATGTAACCACATCGTTGGAATTTAGGAAGGTTATTAATAAATGAACCGTCATAAATTCCATGATGGTTACATACCTCTACCCCTCTCTTATATATAGGGAGCTTGGGAGGAGGATTTGGGATGGCTTAACCAAGTGAAGAAGCGCTGGTAAAGTGACGCGACGCCCAACACTTGGAGGATTACGCTTCCTCCAATGAAGAACACGAAGACGCCGGCGACGACAAATTCTTCCTCGGCTTCTTCCTCAGAACCCCCCTTTCGATGTGGGTTCTCTTCGACGAACCTTCATCCTTCAACTTCGTTGTCAACAGACAGATGCAAGATCTTGGAAGTGGAAGCATTTTGTGAACGATGTCAATATCATATTTCCCCGCGACGAACGTACACCCATTGATTAATATGGTAGGGGTGTGTTTTAAGTTGTTTAACGTTTAATCACCTCTTGTTAAATCAACTTCTTTAACTTCTTGCTATCATTCTATCATGGAGGGTTTGGGCCGCACGAACACGGCCCGACACCTCTGCAACCTTTATGGTTTCGGAACCTTGGATCGACGATGACGTAACAATGGCATGGAAATGTTGTGACGACGACGAAGACGAAAAATAGAGGTCGCGCTTCCCACAACCTCCGCGAACCCCGCCGCCAGTTGGGCGGCGGCCGAACAGCCTACCGGCACGCTTCCCGGCACGCTCCCCGGCCAAAAGTGTGGCCTGCCCAGAACACCGACACCCTGCCCGCCCGCCCCGCGCGCTGCCGGCGTGCCCCGCGCCTTCCCGGTGCTTTCGCGGCATCTTCCTGGTGCTTAGGCCGCTTTCCTGGCGCCCCGACCGCCCTCCCGGTGCCTAGGCCGCCTGCCCAGCGCCCCCAATGCCCTCTCGGTGCCTACCCAGCTCCCATGCCGCACTCCCGAAGTCTTCCGCGCTCCCATTCCGCACCCCTCGCAGCACCGGCCTGATCTGCAGCCAGCCTTCGGGCCAAGTCTCCCACGAGGCCACTTCGGCACGAATTGTCAACGCAGTCCGCTGGGCCGGGCCCAACAGACTTGGCCAAAAATAGCGGGCTGAACCACCCAACGAGCTGGGTCAGACCCAAAAATTATGACCGGGTCAACCAAGATCAGGTCGACCTAGACTGAGTTGGGCCGAGTCGGTCCGACTGGGTCGGACCGGACGCATGCCCACTATTGACCCCCTTTTCTTGCGTTGGCCATATATTTGGCACCGGACGTCCGTTTGACGAACCGTCAACAACGCTTGTATTTTCATTCAGAATCGGGCCCCTCAAAAATACCCCATGGGAACTCGAGGTACATTTGAGATACGGTCGGGTTGATTCATAAATGAAACCAATTGGGCCACTGAGACAAAAAGGCTAATAACTCACAGACCGAGCATCTGATTGACACATCGTCTATTGGTTTGATACCCCTATGATGTGGAGGACCTCTAAGATACTTCTTCCTGGGACTTCATGAAACATAGAGTATAGGATTGTAGCTCGTGGTGCAGACCCTCTCGGAAGTGAGCGTGCAGACTAAGGAGACCTAGAAGCTGGATGAGAACTGATGACTGCTTGTCAGATTCATTCCGAGTGACATGACATGCCCAGTGGGGAGCCCTACTGTGTGAGGCAGCAGTCCCATGATGGAGGATATCTACTGTGTGAGGTGGAATACTCGTAGTACTTGACAGGAGGAGGACCTTTGTAGGCTATTAGGGGGAGCTCTACTGTGTGAGGCGGCAGACCCATGGAGGGGAGCGCTACTATGTGAGGCATCATACCTATGGTACTCGACAAGTGGAGTACCATGACAGTCTATGGTTAGTGAGTAACACCTCTAAGTCACGACAGGACTACTATAATCGATACAGGAGGAGTTCACCAGTAGTTGTGGTTTCATTAACGAAAAATCCTGGTTTGAGCGGAGTCAATGACCTTTGCATTTTTCTTCATGATTGAGATGGGTTACATGATAACTTAGGTATATGTATGGGAATATACCTATGTTTTTGTTATCCGTTGAATTTTATGCTTTTTGGTTTATCCTTGTTAGATTCTGTGAGACCATCAGGGTCTCAGGATCCCTACTGAGTATCGTTATACTCTCCCCTGCACGGGCAATGCCCGCACTACGTTTTATTGGATGCTGACGACGGACAGCGTTGACGGAGGTCGAGAGTGACACAGGACTGGACGGTACCTAGAGGTGGACTACTCGGCGAGATGGTACACGGAGTGGACCATTAGATATGGAGTTCTAAGGTGGACATCTATACCTACTCTTCATGTAGGAATCCTGGATGATGATCATGGATCTGCTTCTATGTTTTAGCTGTTGTCACTTTCATTCAGTTGTACTTGCTTTCAGTTTTACTCTCTTGTTGGGCTAGTATTCTGGCCCCCTTTACTCTCAATACACTTGTTATGATGTTTTTACAAAGTGTTTTCTTCTTCTTGTACACTGGTTGTGTGAGGTTACGTCATATAAAGGCAATGCCTTCCCAGTTTTGGGGGATTACACCATTGGTGCTAGTCGCCATCCCCTGGCCTCCGAATGGCGGGCTTGGGGTAGTCACGATGTGGGCCCCGGGGGATGGGTCGTGACACTTCTTAAAGTTAACTCAATCATAGAAAAAATTTATTTGAAAAAATAGTATAATTAATACCTAGAACATGGTTAAATACTATATTAAGGACCAACGTATTGGTAATAATGAAAAAAATCCCATGTGTAGAGGTAACATAATTGGTGCATAAAGGTAACTCAATCATTATGTAAGGGTACACATGGAGGGGTAATGTGAAATGAATTTAAGGGTACTTTGGGAATTACATAAGGTTCATCTCCATAGAGAGGATGATAGATAGAGGTAACTAGCTGAGGAAGCATAATGATTATTTTTTAAAAAAATAGAGGCATAGTGAAATGGGGAAAACCATGACTTGAAAGAAGGTAACACATAGTGTTTTGGTTATAAAAAAAACAAAACATTTCCACCACATTTTGGATGAAGGATGTTTTATATGTAAATTTATCTATATAGAATTGGATGTTCATGGGTTAGTGTATTATAAGTCAATGCCGAATAAAAGGTAATTTCATATACATATTAAACTAGATAACACAAAATGAATTACTAGGGGAGGCCATGACAATGTAGCATGTGTTTGGAATTTAAAATTTTCTTATTTTAATCATTGATCCTATTATGAGTATTTTATATTTTATAGGAATTTGTTGGGTCTCATACCTCTCATGAGAACCTCAATATAAGAACCTGAGATTCCCTACACTATGGTCGTAATCATTACTAATATGCGCGTTGTATCATAATTTTTTTAATTGTCTTAGATAAAATGAAAAAATGATTCATGTAAGGATCCTTGAAGTAGTGTGTAAAGGTTATTTTTTTAATGGTTTGTCCATGATCACACAAGGGTTACATATGATTTTCATAATGCTTATTTTAGAGTATTCATGAAATGGAAGATGATGTAGTGCATGTTTTGATTTTATAAAAATATATTTTGGAAGAATATTTAATGATTTAATTAAAGTGATATGACACAATAATTTATAAGTTTAAATGGATTAATATTTACAACATTTTTGTGTGTAGAGAATAAAATATCAGGGATGTTAAATATATAGGCATCAAAATTGAGATATTTGTACTGTGATATTCTATGTGGTTTGGAAATTGTTTTATGATTTTATTTTCATGGATCCTTTAAAATTGATTTTCAAAGTAAAGGATCTCATGATTGGTAAACTGAAATGTAATTAAGATAAAAGAAAACTACCTTAAACTTGAATATTGTTTTTACATATTCATTTTTGTGATGTTTTTTAAAATTAAATAAGTTATTTTTATGTGTAGTTGGAGATATCTTGAATAATAAGGAGAAACATAGAGTGATATACACCATTCAATGACAGTTCCTAAAAAATAGTCATACATGAATTTTTATATATTGATTTGGTAGTTAAAGAAGTGTGAGATAGAATTCCATTTATGATTAATACAAATTGATATGAACCTCACTCAATATTTTTTTCTTTTTGATGAAGAAGACGAATAAAAGGAGGGATCTTAAAGAACATTGACCTATCCAGCTTAGAGGAAGGTGAATAGAGAGAGAATTGATCCATTTTTGATATACCCATTTCAAAAAGATTGAAGTGTTACATTGTAATATCCAATTATTTATGGAAGAAATTCAATGATCATATGAAGATAGAATATATAGATTTAAATAAAAAAGGTATAAAAGGATTTATGGTAGTACACCATTGTAACATATTGTTTTATTTTAAAGGATGATAGCTTAAGAATGGAAGTGTAATTCTATAGTGATATCCATATATTGAAAAATATCATGAAATATTAATATTCTAGTGAGGATTAACATCATTCAAAGTAGAATAATTATTCTACTAAGATTATGTTGAGGAGTAATAGAGTTGTCATTTCACAAATAGTATTCTTTAATTTGGTGTATGAAGATAAAGACACATGCTTTTACTTCCCTCTAGTTGATAGTTTCATTTTTAAATGTACAAAACGGTTGAAACAAATGAAGTGCATAAAATAGTACCTACCTGAAGATATGGATGCAAGTGGAATATATCATTGAATAGAGGTAGACCCTCACGACATTAAATGGTTGATTAATACAATCATTTATAAAAACTATTAAAGATACTAAATTCTTCTATAAATTATCATAGCCTTTTTTCATATTTTTCTGATTTATGAATGAAGTTGTATTTCCCCTATAATTAGTAGTGATCCCTTATCTAATCTCTATGAGAACATTATTATATGATTTTACATGCATGGATCATAAATTTTTTTTTGATGTTTGTCCTTGTATTTTCCATTGGTTATGGACCAAATAATTTTTTGTGTGTTTTGTGATTTACTTTTAGCTTCATTTTTGTGAAAGGGTGAGCGATATTTATAGATTGAATGTTTTATCACATGAGAATTATCATAAAGAAGAATATTTTCAAGTAAAAATAAATGATTAAAATGTTTTGACACACTAATTCACCCCCCTTGTAGGGTTTCTCTAGTTCAAACACATTATCAACATTCGATGATCTCAATAAAAAAATAATTAAAATCTTAAAATCATGAAAATTTTATATGTCAAACAAAATTCTAGATGAGAAAAATAACTTGAAGCTTTGAAATTTAGAATAACGTGTATTCTTTTTAAAGGACTACAATGTTATTGTAAAATGGTGTTAGTTAAAACTATTAAGTTGGTAAGTAGAGGTTAGAATTATAAGGTTGACACAATGCTTGTGGTTCACCTATTAATGGAAAAAGTTATTTTTATTAGTTATTTTATTTCAATACAAAAATTCACATTCCAATTGATATAGATATGGGGCATAATTGTCACCCTTCATTGAAAGTGACATTTGGGAAGACATTTGGGTAACACTGCGATATATATAAATTATATATTTTACTATGAAATTAATAATGAAACACTGATTTAAGTTTCACTATCTCAAAAAAAATATTTATATTATAATTATATGAAATAAAATTAAAACTAATAGTTTTTAGAATGGATAATATATATTTTCAAATTAGTTTTATTAAATAACATATTAGTCATGCTAAATGGAAATTAAAACCCCACTGACTCTCTACACATGCACACATTATAAACAATGAAATATCAGATGATTTCTTTGGTTTTTCAGAGAAGGATGTATTTAAGTTATGTTTAAATTGATATTATTTTATTTAACATTACATGTATTAATAACGTTGAATTATAATTGTTAATTTATAAAACAAAAAAGGAGTTCTGATTATAGAGAAAATGAATCAAAACCATTATACCCATATCATAATTCAAGTATAGTGTATGATTTACATGAAAAACATGGGGCGTATTTTAATAATATAGAAAATATTATATGTGATCTGAAATGAAAAAGAATTATTTTTCGTTTTCAGATGCATAAATATTAAAGGAAATCAAGATACATATCCATACCATGCCTTGTTCTCTAGAAGGATTCTAATGTAAATAAAAAGGGACCAATATTATATGAAAAAACATATAGAGTAGGGAAATAATCTGTAAGTATGAAATAATTGAAATTTTTTCTTGTTTAAAATAATATTATATAACAATTAAAACATTTTTTCTTTATGTTTTTATATGGTATACACACAATAATTATCATCTACAGTATCAATAGTATAACTTCTTTCATTGGATTTGATGCCCCAAAAATATTCTTGTCACATTATAAGTACATGTTTTGGAGCGTTAGGATGAGAATACATTATGAAAGTAGATTCACAAGAGGATGGAAAAAATAATGTGGAATACATGTAATAAAAATAAACACTCCAATATGAAATGTAATATGGAAACACGATTGGATAAACTAACTTATTTTATAGGATAGAAAATAAGAGTAAACATAATAAGAACTAGTTTTTGAGGATCCAGAAACCCCTAGTACTAAGTCATTTCATTCCCCTCAAGGTCTATCCTCACCTAAGGTAATTAATTTATTCATGAAATGTATAATAAATGTAAATCAAACAACTACTAATAAAATTCCAGTAATAAAAATATATATGGTGGATTTTAGTGTGATTTTTATTTATTAGAAACTAATCATTACCATGTTGTGAGAGGTACAATGAATAATATCTTGAGATATATTCTTCATCATTAACAATTTCAAAAAAATAAGGTGATATTATGGATTAGTATAGCTTTTAATACAAGAATTTATCTACATATTCCCTTTAATATATGTGATGTCAACATGTTGTACAATGATCTTAGATGTTTAGTAGTATGTTATTTAATTTTAAAAATAAATTTGATGAAAATGTGGTATTTCTATTATAATTTATTTAATATGAAAATCCATTTATGATTAATTAGAAAAAGTTTAAACTGAGTTATATTATTATAGAATTTTAAATAGAAGGGGAAATAAAATTTCTAGTCAACTTACTCTATATGATATGCTAATAGAAATAAATGACTCTGTTAGGGTACCTTTACCCCATACAAATGCACTTCCACATTTATTAACATTACAATTTAATGTAGAAAATTCATTCCAAAAGGGATAAAAGATATTTATTGAATTTGATGTTGAATTATATGTAAGGGTAAATACTAATCTGATTTATTTTGATAATTTAAATTAAATTATCAAAAATGAATGCTTCTGAGACTTAGTTGCGAGTGTATACATGAAGTACATTTTTATTTTTAATTTATCCAATAATTTACTTAATATGGTTATTATATTTTACTATTTTTCATATTTTATATAGGTTTATATATTACAATATTATAATGGGTTGGCCTTATTAAGAAAATCTTCAGTTCAAAATTCCTCAAATAACTTCAATATAAAAAACATCAATGGATGAAGATGGATTTTTTGTATGAAAGCACAATGTATCCCAAAATATTCAAATGAAAATAACAGATAACAAATTCCTCTCAATACCTAGAATGCATGGGTAAAACTATCCACTCTAATCATATAAAATATATTTTAATATTTCCATTAAATATTTCTTTTAAATATTTTATGGATCACAAATTTCATATAGAGTGGAATTATGATACATAAAAGATATTTTTTTGGATCCAATGATTGGAAATCCAATAATTCAGCATCACATGATGCCCCATAAACTGGGAGGTGTAGGTTGAGTCACGTTTGTGCCCTAGGAGATCGACCTGTGTTTCACCTTCAATCTGTTCCATGGTGGTTCTCGTCAATTGAAGCATGATTCTTTTTTAGTGGCCTTATCATTTTTATGTCAGTGGGGAACATGGTTTCAAGGGTATTGAGACAAGTTGTTCCAAATTTTATTTTTTTGGTGTGTTTTTCATTGACAATGTATATGGGAGTATATTTCCAACATTGATGATGTGTTCCTTCATTTGACCAAATATTCCCTAAATCTAAGGTCCATTGCCCCATCTTGGATAGTCTTGTATGATGCTTAATTTGGTGTTTTGGCAGGTGTGGTTTGAGTGGTTGATGTCATATGGGAGGAGCTTTTTCATGGATTATTCTCGTCCAACCCCCTTTTTCATTCTGTTAATTCTAGGTGAGTTTTTATTTTTTGGGTCTTCCTCGTTTATGAAAATGGTGGATGGTCTGGTTTCTAGTGAGAAAGGTCTCTAGAAATGGGTATGATTATTGGTTAATGGTGATTGTGTGTATGTGGGGTTATCATGGGGTGCGGCTTGAGGCTAATGATGATGTTTTTCACCACCCCAGTTTTTCATGGTTCTCCTTTAAATGATGTTTTGGTTTGTTTCATGAATAATGAATTATCAACATGGTGAATTATGGTGATGTGGAATGTGATTTTATTTTCAGGTTTTTTGAATTTTATTATTTTTATCATTGGTAGGAAGTGGCGGTTTTGATTTTTGGATTCATTTTCAGTTCTAATTTGTTCAATGTGGTTTTTCTATTCATTTGAAATTTATAAAAGTTCACACGTAACCATAAAATGTGTTTTAAAAAATATGTATTCAGTTGAATGAGGATAATCTGAGGAGAGAAATTTTAAATATTGATTATAATTTAATTTAAAACATTTATTAATAATTTATTTATATATATTTTTTAGTACTACCTTGAATTTTGAAAGTCTATATATCAAAAATATGAAATAATTTTCATTATGAAGGAGTGGGAATCATACATAGTGTTATAATATATGTTTAAATAATACATAGGTGGTTCCTATTCCCATTTAATGATTTTTTTCATACATCATTAAGTGGTGGTTTATTAATTACTTATTTTGTTATTTTTATGATCAATAACTATCATTATGGGTGATAGTTATTATAATTTTATAAATTAATAGTCATGTTAGATCAAAAGAATTATTGATTTCATTATTTATATTAAATGAAAATTATTCAATAAAAAAGGGTACACTAATTGCGTGGTAATGAGATTTACTATTACCAGACGGTAGTTTTTATCAAATGTAACCACCACACTAAGAAGCTTGAGTTCATTTATGAATGAAAAATTCTTAATGAAATATTAATTATCATCATTGATGATAATTAATATGACACATAGATGTTTTATTATTAAATGAACTCATGTTGCACTATGTGGATATTGTAGTTCATAAAAAATAACAACTAGTTATAAAAAATATCATACCATCACTATTAGATTCATGAAATTACTGAAAATTTATATATGAGGTATTTTTAAAATATTTTTTCTAACTATGATTCATTATTTTTATTAAATATTAATGTAGTTGATTCCTTTTAGTTTTTATATTATTGGTATACATCCACTAGAATGGTTTATATTTTTCGTTAGATTTAAAATTCCCCATCTTTATTCACAGAACATATTTATATCTAATTTTTTAATTTACTAAAATGTATTAAAATGGAAGGTTTTATTTTTAAAACTTTATTTTTAGTTACAAAAATGTATCACACAATGAAAACTGAGGAATGATGATAAAATTGTAATGTTACTTTAGTAAAATGATGTGTTATTAATTTCAGACATGTAGGAATTACTATATTTTATTATGATTCCCATTATCTGTATTATGACATAAAGTGAATGTTTTTAATTTAAAAGTTACATCATAGTTCAAAACTTAGGTTGCACTTCCAAAACTAAGAAAACACAATTATATTACTATTAAAATTTAGGAAAATTATAGTGAATTTATTTTTTAAAAGAATAATTAAATACATATCAATCTTGACACACTTTGATTTCGGTAGGGCTAAAGGTTCATTTTTTTTATTTCAAAATTGAATTTTTTGTTCAAAATGCGCATCATTGACTCAAAACTAAGAAAAAAAGATCATATTCTCATGATATTTCGGGAATTTGACTAGTTATGAATTGTTTTTAATGTTTTAAGAATAGTGACATGTGGCGTGGTTGGTATTATAGAATGTGTATTTTATAATTTACAACTGTAATTTTAGTTCAAAACATGGATCACATATTCAAAATTTAAAAAATTCACTACGATTTACATGATATATTTAGAAAATGATTAATTAATCATTTTTTATTTATATGTATTAATCACACACCATTAGGATTCATGGTTTCCGTGGTGTTATTAAAAGTGGGTGTTTTCAATTTAATAGTGATATTTTAGTTCAAAACATGTGTTTTATGCTAAAAAATAAGATAACAGTGTGTTATTATTGTGATACTATCAAAAACTGATCAGTAATTTATTTTCGATATATATAAATTCACTAAAGATAATTTTTAAATAAAGTGAAGTTGGTATGACATGATGTGATTGTTTTCAATTTAAAAGTTAAATTTTTAGTTTAAAATATGTTCCTCAATATTCAAACTAAGAAAAAAGACTGTGATTTTTGTAACACTTTTGGAAAATGACTACATATTATTTTTTATATGTATAAATTATTCAAAGATGGATATGATTTTTAGTGTGGATCATATAGATGGAAATTAAGAATTTCAATTTAAAATTTTCTTTTTCAACATTAACTTTTGAATAATTTTAAAAAACAAGAAACACACTCCAATTTTTACCATGCATTTAGGAAAAAAATCAATGATTCACTTTTGACCTATATGAATGTTCCTTAAAATAATTTTATATGTAGTGTGGATGTTATCATGAAAATTTTATTGATTTGAATTTATAAATGACTTTTTAGTTAAAGACATGTGTCACATATTCTAAAAAAACAAAATAAACTCAAATTTTCAAAATTTGTAATGAAGAAAAATATATTTTTCATATTTGAACAGTAAAAATTGTCCAAAAAAATCTAATGCATGGTGTGGCTGGTATAACAAGATTCTAAAATTTTCAATTTAGTACAATAATTTATGTTCAAAATAGGCTTCATAGAGTCAAAATTGATGAAACTCCTTGTATTTTTATGACAGTTTATGAAAATATAGGTTATTTATTTTTTTTTGTAGATGTTAAACACATTTCATGTGGCACCACAAACACATTTTCTCTAAATCTGATTCCAATGAACACATAAAATACATGTCTTCTTGAAACATAAAAGAGAAACAGAAACATAACCATTCATTATTATTTTATCAATAATAAATACTGATTCACTTACACATCGATAATCTTTTTCATTTCATTTTTTAGAGAGTTAAGAAAAAAATTAGCTAACAAAAACCCATATCTTTCCCATCAAATGGATTTTCCACTATATAAATTCATCCTTATATTAATGTAGATCGTAAAAATATCACATATGATTCTCCACACACTATAATCTTCTAGACATATCAGGTGTAATACTTCTCTAAAAATCCTTTGGTAGTGGAAACATAATTAGGGTGGGATAAAATTCTTATTATGGGATAACACAAACCTAGTGACATAAAATGAAAAATATAAACAAAATAATATATATTGAATAAATTATAAACAAATAATTCAATAAAATTAATCACATGTTATTTTAAAATATACATGATTAATAATATAAAAAATATATGTATAACACTAAATGATTTCAAAGGGAAGGAATACGTCATGATAGACCTCATAAATATTACAATTAAAGCCTCATGGAAATACTTCATGAATATAACATCAATCCTATGTCCAAGACATCATTAGTAATTGTGTATCCCTACACTAAGTACATAGGAATGTTTTTTCCATGTGACCAATTAATGTATCAAGGGGATATTATAGACCCCACCCATCATAAAATAATCCCAATGAAATCATCATATGAATGAAATAAATATAAATAAAATGAATAATCAATTTTCTTTAGTAATAAATATATATCCATATTGTCATAATAACCATATTGGATTTAAAAATTTAAAACATGGATTAAATTTATCATAAGGAATCAAAGGAAAAAATGTTGATGATATTGCTAGAGAAAATCCCTATTAAAACATAAGAACATTAATGTATATTAACAGAGAGGAAAAACACCTTAATTATAAGAACAAATAGAATGATATCTCATAATAATAGAGCAAGAGTTAGATATCAAAAAGAAAATAAAGTGAGAGGATTTATAAACTAATCAATGAAGAAATAATCCTAATGTGGTAAAATAATTTTTAAATGAAGAGGAAATTATAAGCATGATTGTAATGGTGTTTTGATAAAACATTTTTTAATAAATAATTAAAATTATCAATTTATGTGCCACTTTCAAAATTAATTTTTTAATATGGCACATAAAAATTTCAAACCTATTTTAAATGGAATAAAAATAACAAAACCATTCAAATTAGATAATGTTTTTCTATAGGAAATTATTATTGGAAGATAAAAATATTTACCTTAAAGTGAAGACCATTTTAATATTTTAAAAAATCCATTTCAAAATCCACATTATAAAAAGGATAATGAATGTTCATTTTGAAAAGTTCTAAAAATGAAAAAAAAATAAACATGAGGTAATATATATGATAATATCAAAAATAAGATAGTAAAATATTTTTTGGGACTAAATAATTTTGATTTAAATGATAATAATCCATTGAAGATGATGTTTATTATCCTCAACAACACTGTATTTATGAATAACCAAATCTGGAAAAAGATAATGATTGATGTGAAAATCCATTAAAATGATTTCAGGAGAAGTATAATTAAATTAATAATAATAACAGATGAATTACAATATAATTAAATAATAATTTATATTGTACCCAAATTATAATATGACATATCATGAAGAATGATCATAATTAATTATTTAGAAATATATTAAGAAACACACTTATATAATTAGTAGCACTTGGATTAAAAGGGTTTGAATTGTGGAATCATGATAATACATTAAAATTAATTAGAAAAAATTTAAAAAAAACTTATAATGTACCAATGTGGTAGTAGGTATATCATATAGAAGAATACATTGTGTTTAAAATGAAACATGTCGTAAGGAATTGAAAATTGAGAAAAAGAAGCCTTATGAATATAGTAAATAATTAATATAAATAATATAATGTAGATATTCATAAAAATTAATATAAATTTTTTAGTTATAAATTAATAAAATAATATAATTCATTAGGTAGTAAGTATACCATATAAAATAAGTTTGTATGCTTGATATGATAACATTCCACAATGATAATTTATTGAGACAAAAACCCTTATGAATATCAAAATATTTGAAGTAATAATACTTTAGAAAGTATTTAAGGAGAGGTAATTTTTAAAACACATAAATTATAGTGGAAATAAATGTTTATAAAATAATAATTTATAATAATTTAACATAGAAAGATGGGGTTCAATAAAAATCCTTATAACTGAAAGAAAGGAAATTGAATTATGAAAATCCTTTAACTTAATTCATAGACTAAATGAAAGTAAAATAAACTAAGGTATAATATATATAAATATATTAATAACTCATTTCATAAAATTGTTAACATTTAGAACCATTTTTCTCTTTTTTATGGTCATTTATTTTACATCTATAAGTTAGTCATCACATATTTGTGTTATCTGGTGTTGTAATTTTGATTGTTTCACTCATGATTCATAATAGAGATGTCAATAATTATTCTTTAGATATAATTTCATTATTACTTGAATATAAACGGTTCAAAAATATATGTTTTGTTATGTTTTTTAATTTTTAATGTTCATCTCATGATATTTTTAGTTTTGAAAATTAAAGGTAATATTTATAATATCTTATTTTGGTAATTTTAATGAAATAGAGGTGGAATCTGAATAATGAGATAGATTTATATTTTACAATTAAAAAATTAATAATTATTTACTTTTGATTATCCCATATATCTACTAATTAGTTTCCCATATTCTTACATGATATAAGTTAATATAATCATTCATATATATGGTTAAATCGACCAAAAAAGAAAATTAATTTAATTAATGGGTGAGTATGGTTTGGAAAGTGATTTTTTAGAATAATATACTTATTATAGATTTATAATCAAATTATTTTTTTATGTTAATAATTTGGTTAATAATATTTTAATATATTTTTATAATTAATACAATAATATACGACAAACTAAATATGTCACTCTATGGAGGTGGTAATTCACACGTACAAATGGATAAGACACATTATTCTTTTCTAGAACAAGAAGATGTTATGAAATTGTTTATATGATTAAAATAATAATAAATTTTAGAATATATTATTATATCATTAAATATAACTTTTAACATTCCATGTAATGAGGTGATGTAAAATGAAATTCATCACTTTATGAAACATTTTGTCCTCAAATACACATTATTATTATTTTTGATTTTTTTAAGGGGAAATGGAAAAGGTGAATGATATTTATTAAATAAAAATAAAAACATATAATTATAAAAAGAAAAATTATTCATCATATTTAAATGTTTAATGTATATTTTTAGTTGAAATATAGATAAAGAAAAAAAACTATGTAGTGATTGTCACTTAAATTGATAATTTGAACATTCTCTTGATGTAGTTATTAAAAATGGAGGACATGGCCCTAATTCATATGAGCAAATTATTAGGGAAATAGAATATTATTATAGTTTAATTAAAAATTTTAGGGTTCAAAAATTACTTTTTATGTGTTTTTTAGGGTCGGCAGAGTGCCCCTTTTTGAAGTGGAGGGAATGGAAATTTTGTAAATATAACGTCTTAATTTAAATGGGATAGTTGTTTCACATGGAAAGTGGAATAATAGTTATAAAATATTGGAGAGGTGATAATATAGGGTCTATTAAAACATAAACCAATCATATAGATATAGTTTTTTAAAATGTTTTGTCCCTTTAACACATGGTTAATCTCATATTGTTTTAATTTACATTTTCTGTGGAAACTACATTTATAACCTTGGTAAATAATTTATTTTAAAAAATTTTAAATGAACATGATTATATAATTAAGAAATGTTGACATTAAATATTGAATATATTTTATTTAATTAAATTTATAATGTTTATAACAATTAATATTAATATTAACATACATTAAACATAAAAAACGTTTTTACAAAAAGATCAGCTTTACGCATAAAAATTATTTCTATGATGAAATTATCAATGTTAGTGATTTTAATGAAATTAATTTGTTTATTATTAAACTATGATGAGTTATGTGGCTTCCATATAAATATTGTGCTTGATTCCTCCATCTTGATACTTAATTAAAAGAAATAGATAATATATAATTTTTATTAAAATAAGTAGTATTTATGTTATACAATGCTGAAAATGACTTTTCTAAATTAAACATAGAAATTATAAATTCATAATTTTACTTCTCTGGTAATTTTTTTTATCTTGAATGTTGTTTTGTAATTTATAAATTCAATCTTCTTCTATGATAATTTCATAGAATATATAAAATATGTAAAAACCTTATTTTCACTATTCCTTGAAAAAATATTCTATTTCAAAAAATGTCCCAAATATTCATCATAAGATAAATTTTAATGGAAACAATAGAATTTAAATTTATTTGGTTAAATATAAACCATAAAATTTTAGAATTTATCTTTTAATAAAATATTAAAATAAAATGAAAACATGTTCTTATAGAAAAATGTCTTTTAAGAATATTAAATATTCTATTTATTATTTCCTATAAAAATATAATTAAATTTTTTTAAAGAAATTATTCATATAAAAATTATATTTCATCAATATCTGCTAATATATTTAGAATCTTAAAATACTATTGCATAAGAAATTTGAATGGTGATTTTGAGAAGATTTCATTTTAATCAAAAAATGGCCTTATTTTTTAGTTATTGAAATAGAATTTTATCATTTAATTAGTATTAAATATGACATTTATTTTTCACTCTATAATAATTTCATACTTCATTTACCTCTATTTATATTATCCAACTTAATGGTTATATAATAATGGTTATATTTACAACTTTATTTTTTTAATCAAAGTATGCATTGATCATTTTTGTTTACACTTGCATGTGAAATAATATATAAAAAATAGTATATAATTATAGGAATGTAACATATTAAAATCATAGGGTGTTGATTTTTTTCCCTTAAATAATTTCCATCCTCTCAATTTGTGTTAACATACACTAGTTAAAATCAATAATTGTATGAAAAATATATTTACACGGATCAAGAAATAATTCAAGTGAGATATCATCCATATAGACATGGGTAAGATTAGGGAACTCATCTCATGACTAATTATAAAAACCTAAATAATCAATTTTTTAATGACCCATAATTTTTTAAATGGACTTTCACTTATTATAATTATGTTATATTCAGTAATGTGGTATAAATCATTTGAACCACATGATGAAACCAACAATATTTTATTATAATAATTTAAACATTACATTCAGATAATAAAAATTGAAGTAAAATTTTAGAGTGTTAAAATTTTCGAAGAAATTAGAAAATATTATAATAATAATTGTAACAAAATTTAGACATTCTTGATCCCCTATAATAATCACACTCATGAACAACATTGTAGAAATAAAGAAGAACATCAGTTTTGCAATATAAATTTTGAAAATGAAATTATATACCCATGAAATAATATAAAAATGAATTAATAATGAATAAAATATAAGGAATTTATAGAATATAGGGATCCCATATGATTATTATAAACCTTATCATTGGAATTGTAATATGTATGTTGAAGTAGTAATATGTTAATTGGAATTATTATTTGACTATTAAAAATTGTAACTTGGATACTAGAATCGTATCCTTGCAAATGGAAGTGTAAAATAATATTCAAGTATATTAAAAAATTAGAATATAACAAATTTATATCATTATATAAGTTGATACATAAATTAAAATGATTAATTAGATGTTTGTATTTTTATAAACCATATATGTTTTATTTTCATATTTATAAAAAATATACTGATTTAAAAGAATTTTATTTAATAAAATGGGTTTGAAATTAATATTATATTGTCTTATAAGGATTATACAATTTTATGAGGCCTCAATTAATCCTTCCAAGGGTTAGAAAAGTGATCATAATATTAAAATTATAATTTTATAATAAGTGATTATATTATTTTAAAATTAAATTTCCTATATATAAAAAATTATTTTCATAAAATGAACGTAGTTTTTATAATCTAAACATTAAAAAATGGTTTTGGTTATATTTTAATATTTTTCTAAAAAATATGAAATTTAGGTGAATAATAAAATACAAAAACAAATATGAAATTTAACATCATAAGTTAAAGAGAAGAATTTTTTGGTAATGTATGATCTAAAAAACATTATTTTGAAACAAAATTTATGAGTTAATGTACATGGTCACAAGAATCAATAATATTGGAGGCTTTGATCAAAAATTACAAAGTGATGAATCTAACATTCAAAAACACCCATCTCCCCCTTATAAATACCACTCCTCACAACCCCTTGTCCTTACAACTTATAAGAATTTTATATTTCCAAATTTCAACCAAATTATATTAAAAATACTCTTACACATATCCTTTCACTATTGGTATCATCATAAAACCAATTCCGTGACCTTTAAGGTGTTTTTTCATGGAGACGACATTAATGAGATAAACTAACGCTTTTCAATTTTCTTCCTCTTCTACTATATCATGAACCACATCATATGACAAGGAATAATAACCCCAATATCATATATATATGATTTCATAATATATTTATGAATAAATATCTACTGTCCACACCCTTCTCATATCTCCTTATTCAAAAATGAATGTGTTGGATATATTATATTGGTTCAACACCTCTATGGACAATGAGTTTGTATTTTCAATTACCGCATTAATGTATGGTCATAAAAACATTATTATTGTTAAAAAAGATTAAAATTATTATATTATAACTTATTTCTCATTTTGTAATAAATAAATATAAATACTAATAAATATAACATAACTAGTTTGTGATAGTCAATAAAACCACCAAAATGAATTAACTGAATTATGATAATAATTTTACTAAGTGAATAATCCCTACATCAAAGAAAAAAAGGATATTTGGGACCATTAAAATTTCAGTGAAGAAATTAATATCAATTCATTTCACATCTGGTTTAGTTTTTCTATTTGAAAAAATCTTCAATAATTATTCACAAGTGATTCAACAACGGAGCAACAAAACAAATACCATCTGAAAAGAGAAACCAATCATCATATGTCATTGAAAGGGTTATAAATAAATATAATAAAATTTATATAAAGAAAATATATATTTCAATGGTCTAATGTTATGAAAATAATGAATTTACTTTGAATATTCCTGGAAATAGTTTCATGTGAAGAATCATTTCATAACATATGTTAAGGAATCTATCCAAACAACAATTTTTCTTTGAATTATGATATTTATCTATCTAATTCAATTAGTATATCACACTAATGTAATTTAATTCATTTTACTTTTTAAATTATGTCCCTTACATATACACTTAGCTTATTCTCATTTCATTTGATTTGATAATACATTCCTTAAGTTTATTTTCCAAACGACTTCATCAAAATCAAAGCTGATTAGGTGGAACTTTTCTATCCCATAATTGTAATATTTAATTATCATTTAAAGAGTAATAATTGAGTTAAAGAGAAGATAAAATGGGATTTAGATCCATTCATGGAGATTCTGCTACTTTGTAGACCTAGGATTCCTCAATAATGGATATTACCCATTTTTTCAGCTCCACCCTTCTCACTAGTGTTGTAATCCCTACAAGGGCTCCTTGGGTGACTCATGTTGATAGTCTGAAGCACATAGATTCTAGGGTTTCTACATATTCCATGAATAATATTCCCTATATATCTATACTAAATCTAAACCCAGTATTAATGGATAATACTGATTTAATTCTACATGATTTTTTAGTTGTCCAAAGTCTAAAACGCTTCGGTTATAGAGTTTTTACAACCACCATGAAAATTATTTCTTATAGATCAGTACTGGATATGAAAAAGGTGGTCATAGACAATATTTATGGTGTTTGATATGCTTTTTGTGTTTTTATCTGACATACGAGGGACCTGTCATAATGGTGGCTGCTTCATCTGACAAATCTCTAGGAGTCGGCGTAGATCTAGTGGGATCAGATGTCCTGCACCACATTCTAATAGTGTTTTCTACCCACATGCCTATGGTGGTGGATATGAAGGATACTGCTATTTATATGAAGGTTCCCTCTTTTTTGGGTATGGTGGATGGGTTTCTTTCACTTATAGTGTATATGGTGATTAAAAATCATCCTTTAAACAAGGTGGATATGATACTTTCATCAGATATATTGACAGATATGGGGAACACAATCAATGACCTTGAAGTAGATGGAAGATAAACTGATAGAAGACATTTCACATCTTCCTATGAAGGAATTTATAATTTTTTTTGAAAAGGTGGAAATTTCCCATGTTGTTTCTAAGAGGGAGGCTATACTTGATAGATTTTGGATCTTTGAGAACTCAATTATTGTCAGACATGTCGTTCATGGGGAAGAAAAAATTTGGAGGATTAATGATTTAGTTCAGAATATAACCTCATTATGGGGGTTTACTTATTGTAGATCCATACCTATAGGAAATGGATTTTTCCACTTTAGTTTTTCATTGTAGGATATCAAACAGATAACTTGGGGCCTAAAATTAGTTTCTCTAAATCTATGTATGGGATTCCTTCCAAAATGGGATTTCCACTTCAGTACTCCCAATAAAAAATAATAGGGATCATGTCTGGATTAAAATTGTTGGGATTCATTATATTCTTGGAATATTAAAATCCATTTTGACATTGCCTCAATGGTGGGAATTCCAATTAAGATGGATAGAAACACTAATGATTCAATTTTGGGACACTATGCTAGAATTATGGTGGAAGTAAATCTTTTTTCTTGCCATATATTCAATATTGTAATGACTGACTTAACTGATGAAATCTCACTACTGGGGGATTATGATAGGCTATATTCCTTTTTTCTTGACTATCAGGTTATCGAGAATTCAAAAGATAAGTGATGTAAAAATGTTTTATATTCTTTTTTCTCATCAAAAGGAAATCATGATAATTATTGTAAGAATAAATGAGGAAGAAAAAAATGTAGAGTTCTAATATCTCAATTGTGTTGGAATCCACATATGATATTTCACTTGAGGCTCAACTATATAAAGAAATAGAATAAATTTTTCCTTTGCATCATGTAAAGTAATTCCCCATGACAAGTTTGCAACTGAAATTAGGTCCTTAGAGTGTTTCCCGAGGTGAGGGTAACATGATTTCTACAGTGATTTTCAAAAATGCTCATGAGGGGATAAATCATGTGCTTGATGGGAAACAAACTCCAAGTTTTGGTGAGATTATTTAAAGGAATCAAGAACAAATTATTAAATTAAAGGAAACCCAGATCATCTTTAGAAGGAGGTATGATGTAGATTATGATTACCAAAAAAACAACTTACCGTCATGTCTTGTATAAAGGAAAAAATATTGTTCTCTATGGGGGAGTATTCTGACCTATTATTCCTAATAAAAAATAGAGGAAGGAATATTCATATTTGTATCCCGCCATGGTAACGAGATCTCATAGACCTCTTGATTATGATTATCACTCATATGGGGACTATGATGCATCTTATCCATGTGACATTGACATTTGAGTTATTCTTTTCTTTGATTCACCATGGCACGAGGTAATGTGTGCAAGTATGTCCCCGTCCTTCTACATCATGTCTTGTCTTTTCATTTTGTAGTAAAAAATGATATGTTGAAACCTTTCTAGTAATCATTTAATGTCATTATTACTAATCATTATTTCATTCAATAAGGTAATATTTTAGGTATAACCATTCTAGATCACATCATTATTTTAATAAAAATTTCTTTCTTATTCTTTCTCTAAAGGTATTTATCTGATTCCTTAAAACACTATTTTGAATGTTCATTAGTATACCAAATTATGTAACCATTATTTTGAAGTTATTTATAAATGAAAACCATATATTTTTAAACTAATCTCATATACCAATATATGAACAAATAAACATTTATTTCCCTTTTATTATTGGAATCATTATAAAACATTCATGTATTATGATATGAGGAGATATTATGAACCCTCCTTATTTCCATTGGTAATTATTATGTTTATGCCTTATTATAGATTTCCTTTTTTGAAACACACAATGTTGTACATATTTTGGTGGGTTTTCATGGATATCACTCTAAAGTATTTGGTAATGTTTTTGTCTCATGATACGGTATGTATGTGATTAGGGAGTAAACATAATCCATGATGGGTCTTTATCCACCATGTGATGCTTTCATGGTGGTTAGCTTTGACTTATGATTACATCATGTTTTATGATGCGACTATTTTTATATAGTGGGATGGTCTTAAAATACCATTCTATTTATATGATTATCCCTATTGATAATTCATGAGATTTATATTTTATGATATCATGTTACCCTATTTGAATCACGTGTTAAGATTCATTATCATGTTTGTTCAAATACAATGATTTATATCTCGTCCCACTTGTTAATTTATTCCCCATGTTATCCTACACAGTTTTAGGATATTGAAGAGATATAGGATGTCATTATAGAGAATCAAATAATGATGTTGTGTTTTATTTTCTTTTTTATGTATTATGAACATAGTCTTCCAAAGAAACTAGGCCTTGTGGCATTGGGTTATTTTTATTGGATATTTATGTTAGAAAACATGTGAAAATATATGTAAAAAGATTAGGTCACTATACTTTGTATTATATAATGGTATACTAATTTTTATATATTTTTAATAGAATATTTTAATGAGAATCTAAGGATTAATGTAAGTATATTATATTATCATGAATTTTTTGCAAAGTATAGAGCTAGTGGGTTTTATGAAATTACATACCTCTATTGAAAAAATAGGTGATTGAGATTCTAATAGAGTTTTACCTTGTGGTAATAACCTATAAAATGGTGTCTTGGGTAATAAATAAATTTTTACATAGTGCATAGAAAAATGGAATTACCACATATCTAGTTTGATACTCCTAGGGATATAATTTTTAGAAATCAAAAACTCTTTATAAACCATTATAAAATACTTAAATATATTATTATGTTAGAAAACATTATAATAATTGTTACCATTTATATCCTATAAATTGATAATTTAGAAATTACATTTCATTTATAATTTATTTTTCCAAGTTAATATCTTAACATTTTATATGAGAATTAGTTTTTGTATTCTCATTCTTATGAATGTTATGGTTTTTTAAATGATTAGAACATGTATCAAATAGTGAAAGGGTCACTCATTATCAATTAATGAGATTTAAAATTCCTATATGATTATAGTTCTACACATTTTGTCACATATTGAGTGTTTGATATAACTATTCATACACCACATCAAAACATGGGGTTTTATCATTTACTAAGAATAAATAATAGATAAATTATTAAATCCCAAGTATATAACACCTACACAGTCAATGTTAGTGGAATGTATATCCCATAAACTCTATTCCTACATTATTTAGTTGAATGTTATAGTATATTGGGTATGGATTAGTTATCATTATATAATTCCAACATCAAATGTCGGTAGTGGGAGATCATTGTTCACATACCAAGTAATTCGTTGATTCTATACAAGTATAAGGAGGACGAATCTATTTTGGAATCATCATATAATCTATGTATATTATTTCCTTTTTGGAATTCATATACATATCAAATTATTTAGGCTATGTAGAGATTCTAGCATGAATAAATGCCCATTGTGAGAGTCAATAATGATGTATTCCCTAAAGAATTACATAGTCTTCCTCTTAAATGATATGTTGAGTTCTCAAAAAAAAAATTATACATAGATATATACCCATATCCAAGACGTTCTATAGAGCGGACACCAATGACATGGATGAAATTACTAAGAATTCATAAGAGAATCTGGAAAACATTTTTATGTTCCAGAGAGCTTCACTATGGGGTTTGACGATCCTATTTTTCAAGGAAAAGGCTGGTTCCATTAGCCACTACATTGATTATCATGACCACAACAAATTCATGATAAAAATAAAGTAGCCACTTCCATGGATAAAAATTTTATTAGATCAATTATGTGAGGCACGACATTTATCTATGGTTGGCCATCAACTATGATATCACCAAATAACGTTATAAAAGTAACATATTCTCAAGAATGTTTTTGAATGGGGTATAGACACTATGAGTTCACAGTGATTCACTTAAGACTTACTAATTATTCAATAATATTGAAATACCTAATTAATATATTCTTTAGATATTACCTTGAAAATTACGTTGTTTTCTTTATTGATGAAATTTTGATATACTCCACAATCAAAATTAATCATGGGGCACATTTCGATATTGTGATAGTGTCTTTTTGAAATGATATGATATATGAAAATTATAGTAAATATGAGTTCTAGAAAAAGTATGTATCATTATAGGTGAATGTTATCCCCAGTAGAAGGATTTCTATAGACACTTCTAAGAAAAAGGAAATTTATGAGTAGCCTATACCAGAATATGAAATGGATATCTACAGTTTACATGGATGAAATTGGTAATCCCCATGATTTGTGAGAAAATTATAATGATTTTCAAACCCACTAATCATGATGACTCATAACGATATAATGTTTATATTTATTTTTGAATGTTAAGAGAGGAATAAGGAATTGAAAAATAGGATTATCACTACACTAGCCCTCATGATTCCCTTAAGCAGGGAACATTTCATTATATACGGTAATGCATCAAATAAGAGATTATGATTTGTATTGATGAAAATGAAAAAGTGATTACATAAACCACAAACAAGTTGAAATTTCATTAGTAGAATTATGCACTGCATCATCATGAAATGGATATTATAATCTCATAATTAAAAATATATTGGGATTATCTCTATGGGGAGAAGTTTGGGATATATACCGAACATAAGAGAGAAAAATATATATTTACACCTAAGGATATTAATATCTTTTAGCTAATATAGTTATTGATAATAAAGGAAAATAATTAGTCAATCCACTAAAATCATGGTGAAGAAAATTAAGTAGAAGATTATCTAATTATATAAGATCCCCAACCTTTTTAGTGAAGTGAAATTAGAAGAAAACAATATTTTGAATATTGTAAAGTACATTCATGGGGATTATAAAAGGAGGAAAATGATTTTCCATTTTTAAAATTATTTCTCAAATATCCCTTATGGATAACATAACAGATTCTCAAAGAGTTGTTGTGGACATACAGAAGAAGGTTAAAACTATAAGAAAATGGAAATACTTAGTTTTAAATATTGATAAATAATGAATTTTATGATTTGAACTAGGACTATGTATAATATAAAATCATGATATATAGTGTAATGACCAGACCAATTGGATATTTGATGAAAAAATGGAACTTCAAGTCGCCAAAACCCCAAAACTACCTCCAACAGGCTAGGGGCTACCAACTAAAATCGAGAAGGGATAACAATAATGGTATGAATTTTCAAAATCAACATATATGAATAATCATACCAATATCAACAAAAATAGTGAATAAGAATATAAATAAATGACTGTAACAACTGGGGATAAAAAATGAGTTCAATAAAGTCTAGGGAATACAAAAGTGTAAAACTTAATCTAACCAAAGTGTAAAGGGTAAAAATACATGCCCAACTCGAAATGATATCCCAATCTGAAAACAACTACAAATAAATAATTATGAGTGATCTCAACTCCAAATATTTATTCATGAGCATTGTATTTGGTCAATTCTCCAGAGTATCACTATGATCAACTATAATCACTTCTAACCAATCCATCATCTACCTAAAACATGACATATGCAGGAAAATCCCATTAATTGGTGAGTATATACATTCCTCTTAGGATACAAAAAAATAAAATGGGATAAATATAGATATACAACCATAGACATATTAACCCACAACTATTGTGAAGAAAAAAACAGTAGACTAAGACACACACATATATATTTATATTTATGTTCACAAATAATCCCAGATGAGAGAGAAAATGGATATATATCTCGTGGACCTACTAAAACTAATGAGTAATACTCAAACACTAAAATTCCATCACTGATCCCCATGATCAATTATAACATCACCTGAATATGAATTAAGGGGCCCACACCCTGAACCTGTCCTCCCCATGAAAAAGGATAAAAACCTATACTAATGAATAGTACCATTCCGGAACATGATGAAAATGGAGCACCACAACAAATATTGAGAACATGCACCATATATATTTTGGGGTAGTATTAACCTGATATATATAGAGAATATAGGGAACACTCTCTTAGGTTTGAGAATGGAGAACTAAACCAGAAATCTCTCAGAGAGTATGGGGAACCCACACCCTAGATTGATAGGGGAGTAATGACCCCATCATATCTAAAATAGTATAGGGATCTTGCACACTAGTGGGATAGGGAAGTACTGACCCCTTAATATATCTTATAATTCTCCCTCATCATTTCCATTATGATGAATTTCCTAAAAAATAATCAAATTCATAGCATTCTACTTCTTATCTAAAAATCAATTATGAAGGCTACCATAATTTTCTATGTTGAAAAATGTTTAGTATAGGCTAATTTCATGCAGATAACTGAGCCTAAACAAAAGAGATATGAGAGGAAGAAGTTTCTCATAGTGGTACACAATGTGTATGGGGTCCACATGTCATGTTTTCTTTCTCTTATACACATAAATGTTATTATATGGACATATATCATAGGTTTTTTTTCATGTACAAGGAATTTAAGGGGTACACTTGATGTGTATCAGGCACCTGGGGCCTTCCTATGTGATCTTGGCCAATCCCGTGTTCTTTGGATCATGTCTATTTACATGGAAGTATACATGGTCTTTCCTAGGTTATAGCCTATACTTATGTACACCTAGATTACTTTTAATGTCCTCCCATATGCGGTCCTAATAGTTTTTTATCCATAAAATGTCTTGAATACCCTATGATGGTCACATGATGTGTGTGCCCAACTATGTGTTATGTGATCCTTAAAATCATCTGAAACCATAAACACTAGATAATATAAATGACACGTCATGCGTTCTACTAAAATATACTGAATATAGTCATAAGGTTTATAAAATGTTCAGAAATTCCATGTGAATTATTTATATTTAATTAGTACAAAAAATTATCCAAAATACCACCTGAAAATGGAGAATAGGAATTTGGACTATCATTTTTGGTCATCTAATTATAATAAATCAAGACCCAGTGATCAGTGTGAATCCATTAACATTGTTTATACACCTCCCTATCAACCCTTTCACCTCTTAGAATCCCAAATCCATAGTTTATAACCCAAATTCTACTTTGTACCTTGATATTTCCACATATCATTAATCAAAATATCGTTCATGATACCCCAACATATCCAAGGGTTTGATCAGGCTCAAACCCACCCTAGTAATGTCGAACTATGACCCCATAGGATAATAATTAAGAACATGATGAACAAAGAAGAGAAAACACAATAAAAATGGTGAAAATGTAATTATACAGACATTCATGGTAAAAAATCATAGATCGGGGATATCCAATGTGAGAATCATGGAATATCAAGAAGATTCCATTTAAACAATGTTAGAATCCTCATGTGATGGTATAAAAAACACATATCGGACGAAGTTAATTTCCCACAATCAATATTTTAATCAAAAGTGACAAATCCACAATTTAAGTGGTCTAACTCAACTATAATTAGTCATCTTAGTTGAGATCACAATCTCTATAGAATGAGAACACACACTGCATATGCTACCTCTAAATCCACGTCGATCTAGCCATCATTCTTTTTCTAACTGTAATACAAGAGTGGGGAATGATCAGAACCTTCTGTCAGATATTGCAAGGGTTGAAAGGTACAATTATGGAGAATCTTCACATGAGGGTATTTAAAGACGATTTTAATTATGCCATTTAAGAAATTATATATTTATGTTAATTAAACACACCTTCCAACCAATGTTGCAACTAGATGTCTGATGCTGACAATGATTAGGCCAAATGTAGGGTAAAACCTATGTCCTATAATCAACTACAGTCTCAGACTTCCAATCTGAAAATATTTTTGGAGTTGTAAAATTATTTTTGAACAAACTACATGTTTGTGATATTAATATATTTAATTTCTTTTCTAATAAAATTTTCAGGATAATTATGCCTCGAAATATCTATTTGTATTTATTTCTATCTACAGACATATACATAAAAATATTTAGATATTGTAAAAAGAAAAAATAGAGTCACTACAACCCCCTCCACTATGATTTTTCATCCATGAAAAGAAAACATAAAACGAAAATGTGGGGATATTGAGGCTGCATTTGACAATCATGATCCCATCTTATCTCTTACATACTCCCATGCTTCCACAAAATAGGAACCATGGGAATGATCCATCCTCTTATGATCCTATACTAAAAATCTTTAATTTCCACCGGGTAATCCATAAACATGGGTCCATCCTTGATCTCCAACTCCCCAAATTCAATGAAATTACTAGGATTAGGATTTTATCACCATATCTAGAACATATAGAATACATTATGTAATAAATTAAACTATAGGGGTATGGTTATGTGTTAAGAGACCTCACAAACCATCTATAAGATCTCAAACAACCTGATGATCCTTAGGGATAACAAGACACATTGGCCAAACCTCCACAATCCTCGTTGGGGGGGAGGACTCTTTGGAAATCAGTGTAATAATATTTTATCTCCATGGATATATGATATTAATTTCCATAAGATTTATGTTATGTCTAGCATATAATCATATGCTCATGGATTACCTAAACTTTCTCCATCATTGCTTGCACTATCTAGGGCCAAACATGAGATGTCTCACAAAACACATCCCTAAATAAGGGTGAATTTCGTGGTCTCCCATAAAATTCATTGAAATGTGTCATTATAAAAATAGAGTGATAAATAAAATTATAAGAAAAATATTATAATTTCAGGTGATACTCTAATCCTAGGATTACGTCTATGACATAAGACCTCAGTATGCCCCAACGACACTAGGATAGTGTGATATGTATTCACATCTATCACGATGTTAAATGTCATACTCATCTATAACAGTGTCCCAAATTCCACTTGTAGGAATGTCTATACCTATGCTGTGAACCGTAAATCTCAGTGAAATGCAGTCATTGAGGGTACACCTTAGAGATATAGAATATCCTGTATGTGTAACATTCATTGAATCTCGACCAAAATTATCTCCAAGATAAAGAAAAATTGTTCTAACTTTATAAGGTGAAAAAATATCAAGTATTTTCCATCAAGGCCTCTCACTATCCATAGAAACACTATAAATAATTCCATGAATATGTTATCTCATTTCCACTTATGGATATCAAGATGTTGTATAAAACCTATAGAAACCTCATACATTTCCTTCCCCACCATCTGACATGTGTGACATCGAGGGACAAAACTCAATCACGTTCAACCACATGGACACACATTAAAACTAAAGATTAAGGTCAATGTAAATCTTCCAGACATCCAGATTTATAACCGAAAGATATGTTCCAAACTCCCCCATCACCAACTCTATAATCATGACAAGAATTACAGTCTATCCCTATAAAAATATGATGTTCTCTCCTCCATTATAAAATATATCTAGTGAATATCGTGATGATATCTTTTCATGGAGAACCTAAACATAAATATATTTTTAATGATCCTCTATCATATTAAAGAGATGTGTATGTGTCAATTCCATTTAATAAATTTATTTTATACCCATTTCCACTACTAGAAGTAGAAAAACAATAATCTAAGTGGTCTGATCCCTCACCTACAAAATGAGAATGAGGATTCCTGGTAAGGGTATCTACCACTACGGTTCCCCTCTTTGGATTATATAGCATCTCAATGTCATGGTCATTTTGTAAATCTTACGGATGCCTCTATTTTAGGATTAGATATCTCTTTGAAAATATAAACATGAGAATTTGATGGTATGAAAAAGAAAAAAAGGTTTATCGTTGAAGATAAATCCTCTACATCACTAGAGCGAAGACTACTATTTTCGACTCCAGGTCATGAGTTGTGTTTTTATTCTCATCTGGCGTCAATTAAATTAACCAATAAGTGATCACTACTTACCTTAACATCAACATGCAGCTTATCTCGGCATTATAAGAATCTAAATTCACTGCATACTCCACACCCTCCTTATACAGTCTCAAAATATGATCACTAACCAGGCTCATAATCAAGTCGTGAAAGTATCTCTCACAATGATTGGTCTAGGTAAACACCATACCATTTTTTTAGGTTGTTAAAAGGGGATAAAATAATGGAAAAGTATTCCACAATCCTTTTGTGGTTCTCTAACAGGCCATGAAAACATCACAACCGTGTCATGCTCTTAGATGGATACAAAGAAAACATTGTATCAATACTCTCCATTTTTGTTTCTAGTCCATGCTAATAAAATAAATTCCCTAATAAGAGAACCTCACAAATACAAAACAATAAATTTAATAACATAACATAACTATGGTGATCCTCAATAATGTCTATGACCATCCACTAGTGCATTTCATTCTCTTTCTAAGACATATATTAGATTACTATTTCATTAATTAAGACATCCAAATTTTTTATAAGTATAGATAGAAGATAATTTTCATAAAATCAATAAAAAGTGGGGTAATTTTATACACTAAAAGGAATATCCAATAACTTATAGTGTCTATAACATCATCATAATGAATACTTTATAATATCAACTGCACAAACCTTCAACAACTTATGGCTAGATCTAGGAACGACCATTGGGAACCAACAAACACCTCACAACTGGTTATATATGTCATTAATCCTCTGAGAGGGGTAGGTTTCCTTTATATGAACCTAGTTAAAGAAAGGAAAATCCAAATCAAGCCACAATTTCCCATAAACATTTTTCAATCAGGGAAAAAGTGTTTCCCAAGGATACACACTATGTTTTAAAAGACCTAATCTTAAAGGACATACAAATGAACCCTCTTCTCAAAGGACATGATAGGGGTTATAAGATATGGTATAGAAGATATCATTATGGTTTTTATTTTTCATTTAATGTATAAATCTATCATTTTCCTCTAAGGTATCCCTGCAAAACCATTGATGAAGATGCCCATAAATTTATTAATTACCAGAATAATCTAGATTCCTAAACAGACCAATGCACCATGGGATAAACTCACAAAATTATGGATTGTCTGATGTGTCTCTTACATTAAAGACATAATCTCTCAGTCATGAGATATTTCTCACCCATAAAGGAGAATCTTTTCTAAACTTTCCGATGGAATATGAAATATCTATGATGAAAATAAACCATGTTTTGGAATATAGACAACCAACCCATAACCAATATTATATGATAAGGATTCATTGTGACAAATAAGTGGTCCCACATAAAACTCTCACCTCCAAGCTACAGCTCGCACTGGTGGAAGATAAGTGATATCAAATAATCACTCCTTGTATGAACCTCAAGTCATAGCTGTTTGGATTTTTTCTCAAATTGAAGATCCATCCCATGTACTAGGAAGATGGAGAATAGTGAATGAATCCCACATGTTTATACAAATATTAATGAAAGAGTAGAGTAAACATAGATCATACCTAATATCATATCATGTGCATTCTAGTGGTAGCCCTTTATGGCCTACACCTACCCACAACCTAGAAATTGAGCTCCCTGAGCCTAAAATGTTCTACCATGTGTCAGTTGTGGTATGAAATCTTAACATCATCCTCAAAAAATGTCTACTCTCTCTGTATAATCTCATTCTAATTTTCCAGCAATGCCTTTATAAGGGCCTCCGTAGCCACGTCTGGGGGATTCATGATCAGGGTGTTTCTTCTATCGTGGAGGTACATGAAATGTATAATTATCCTACTCATCATGATGGGTTGGGAAATCCATTGAGAAGTGACCACTAATGTTTCAGAAATAACATTTCCCCTCTCTAGGATGGTAGGGTCCTTTAAAAAATTTATAAGTTGCATGTTCTTTCATTGGAGTGATAGAATGTGAATACCTCCTCTTCTAGGATCTCAAAATCTAATAGATTATATCTTCTGTAGATGGATCAACTGCATTCTTCCCATCCCCAACTATAACTTCATAGTAACCCTACTCTATTAATACCTTAGTCACCATATCCCACTCTAGAACATCCGTGTAAGTGTGTATTCATAAGGAAAGTAAAATGGCTCAAATGTCTCTATAGAGACCCTACTAAAAAAATCCTCTCTTAGATGAATCCATATCATCCCTTATAGAAATAGTACCACATAATGTCAGTGATCCTCCCAAGATACACAAAAACATTCATTCTACCTAGCTATAATTCCATAAGATCTTAAATAAGAACTGATCAAAAGTATGATATATAAAAATCCACATGAAACTATAGTTAGAAGACAGACCATGAGAGTGTCGTATCATATTTTGTATGCACAACCATAATACACTAGTTCCCAGTGACTCTATAGAATGGATTGTCTTCCATTGCAACCGTTTGATTCATCAATGTCTAAAATAGCTTGAGGAATAAAACCACCAACTCAATCCAGTCCTTCAATGCTTAGGGATCCCACTCACTGGGGTACCGTAGTTTTCTTTGTTGTTCGAACTCAGGTAGAGTGTTACTCCTTCATGCTTCCTCAACCTATAATGTTGGTAATAACAACTAATCGACATTAAAGGGTTCCTCAAAATTCCAACATGGAGGAAACCGATCATGGGATGGTCTTATAACATAGGCCTCAACACCCATCAGATCTTCTTCAGGATCATAAATCAGTAATCTAGTTGACTACTTTTGTAAAGGCATCCGGAATTGACCCATGATATACCATGGTCAAATTAGCATATATATACGGGGATATGACTCAAAAATGAAAGTAAAATTAATCAATACTATATGATTCATGTTCCATTTTTTCATGCAATAAACGTCTTTTTATTCGATCTCAACAATAAGAAAATAAGAGCCATATCTTATAGATATGTTGGATGATCAACCAAAAAATTGTTACATGTCAATAAATATATACTATAGACAATCTAATAATGTTTCATTAAGTTCACATACCATCCTCCTAAGGGGAATAATCATTACACCACCAAGAAAAATAACATCTCTGATACCACTTTACAATTGAAGCAACCCACTGGGACATACCTGGATGGTGGAAGGCCAGGGCGCCACAACGCCATGCCTACAACCAGTTGGCCATGGGTTGTCGAAAAACAAATAAATTTCATAAATTTAATGGGAGTCATTTTACTATTGAACCAGAACATATGATACCAACCATCTCTATATAATAATATAAAATAATACTAAATAAGGAATATAACATATTGAGATAAATCATGTATGCAATAAACTATAGTAAGTACATCATAGTACAATAGAATAGAACCAAAGTGTAAATGTAAAAAATACATGCCCCACTAGAAATGATTTAAAAACTAAAAACTAATATAAATACAAAAAGATGAGAGAGACTATCTCCTGATCCCCTAACCCATCAA
This sequence comes from Viscum album, assembly GCA_963277665.1. Classification (NCBI taxonomy): domain Eukaryota; kingdom Viridiplantae; phylum Streptophyta; class Magnoliopsida; order Santalales; family Viscaceae; genus Viscum; species Viscum album. Next base: position 2,004,255,772 of record OY728126.1, on the reverse strand, counting down.
AAACACATGGCAAACACTCCCAGGTACAACTATTATCCATCATAATAACTAAAAACAAATCCATCATTTTCATAAGACATAACACGTGCAAGAAAATCCCATATAGAGGTTGAGTATATTCATACCTAGTAGGATCCCTGAAAACTGAATGGGAGTAATATAGAGATACAAAAATAGTCAGATGAACCGAATGAAATAAGGATATGTAACCTAGTAGACAAATATATATGTATTCTCATAAAGAATCCCATGAATATTAAAACAGTTATATATATATCACAACCAAGAGAAATTCAATTTGTAAGCCTAGAAATACTAATGTCCATCCATAACGCCCATCCTCAATCATAACCTCGCAAGAATATGAGTGGAGGGGCCCCACCTTCAAACATCACTCCACAATTGAGGGATCCACAAATCCCAAAGAGGACTAACAATCCAATTGAGATTTAATATGAGGGAGTACATATCTCTAGAGAGAGAACCCTCACCCTCTCTAGTTAATGTAATTGAGGACTCCACCTATATAAATAATATGGGAAACCCACTCCATATTGTAAAAGGAGAGTATTGAACCTGATATATATCAGATAGTATGGGGAACTCATGACCTAGTGTAATAAGGTACTAATAACCCCAAAATCACTATGATTTTATGTGGAATTCATTACCTATTGTTACAAGGGATTACTAACCCTTACAAAACTATGATAATCATACCTCATCATTACCCATATTCAAGTATCTCCTGAGTAAGTTTAATCCTCATAAAATTCTACATCATATCTAAACATTAATTACAAATGATACCATCACATTATACATGGAACAATGCTCTAGATAGGATACTCATGGGCCAAAAACCAAGTCCAAATGAAGAAGATAAGATAGGATGCAATTTCTACTTGGTGTGCATGGATTGTATGGGATCCACATGGAATGTGTCCCCACTATTCTTCATGGATTTTTTCCTCTAGAACCATATTAGAGTCCATGTCAGCACACATGGAATGTATGTGGTGGACATGGCCTGTATCAGCCACCCAAGGCCTACTCATCTGATCCTGGATGAGCCTGGGTTTTTCAAGTCTTGCCCATGTACTGAACCATGTACTTAGACATTCTAATGTAGTGACCCATTAACATATAATCCCATAGTATACGTAGTTTCCTCCCACCATGTGTCTTGGTTGTGTGCTAATATGAACAATATATGGCCACCTAGGGAGGGTCACATGGTGTGTGGGCCTAGCCATATAGTGTGTGATCAATAACATTAGCTCAAACCCTAGATACCATGGAATCTGAAGAACACATTGTGTGTTCTTAAACATTACACATCTTATAGTCACATTTTCCATAAAAATAAAATTTAACACACAGATTCTTATTCCATTATCTCAACCTTTAATCATTCATAAATGCAACCCGAAATCAAAGGGAACAACCTCTAACCATTTTTTGCCCCTACAGTAGCTGTAAATCAGAACCTAATGATCCCTACGATGTTCGTAATGCCTCCTTTGTTCCCCCCACTAGATCCAATCACTCGTCCAAATGTTGAATTGATAGAGGTTAACCTACAACATTCTTTATTCCCCAATCCACCACAAAGAATAAATATTCATTTAGTTCTTGCTACTGTGATGAATTAGGGGGGTTCAAATGCACTTGTACCTTCCATGAAATTTTCAAACAGGGACACCAAAGGACAAAGATAAAGAACATGATAAATAGGGAAGGGAAAATAATTTGAAAAAATGTAAAAATAATTATCTCATCTATTTTTTTCAATGATTATAGATGAGGGATATCTAGACTCAGCAACATAAAATATTAATAATCAATTATATAATCAATTTTAAAGGGATCGTGCCAAGGGAAAACAAATGAAAATAAAAATATGCTATAATATCCAGGTTCAATATTTTAATCAAAATGGTGAAATCAACAATTTATGTTCCCTATCATGACTATGGATTGAGTTTTGGTGAAGATTTTGTTTTTATATGGGTAAAATCCGTATAATGGAATCAATTATTGATTTTGATCTCCAATACAAGGCTCTATATATTAGTTAATTATTTATTCAATAAAAACACACATATGTGAAATTAATATATTTAATATTTTTATAATGAAAAATTTTCTCTCACTAGGACTGGGAATCTCATTTCGTCTTAGCACCAAGATCCCAAAATATTCCATAATGTATTTTAATTTCTTAAAATAAAAAAATAGGCTACTAAATATTATAGGATATTTTTAATAATTCACATTGCTCAACCTTATCCACCCATACATGGAGAATAATGATGTAACGAGATCTCTGAGACAATAGTTGGGGGAAAAATATGAAGGAATAGATCACAAAATATATATCAAAATGCTTAGTATGAATGTATGTGAAGGGTAAAATGAAAAGCTATAAGTGAATGATTAAAACATTACAAAAAAAATAGTTAAATGATAATAAATTATCGTTGAATTATACACTTGTCTTCAAAAGTCATTTGGAAGAAAGAATGATATATTGGTTATAGGGGATCAACTTATAAAGACATCCCAGTACACTGAATTCTGAGACAAATTATCAATCATTCAAATTTCATTGATATAAATTAGAGATGTGGTCAGGATTCATGTAACACCACTATCAGTTGTATCTTACTGAGATCTGATATTTACCTCTATGTTTTGGAAAAGTGTCCAACATGATCTAAACCTTATGTTAAAATTCAATATGTCATAACACCTCTAAAATTATGTCCAATATAAGTGGACTATATATACAGTATAAAAAAATTTAATATCATTAAAAATGTATTTCAATTGAGGATAAGAGTAAAAATTTAATCTAGTTGAGTAATCACATAAAAATAGTTTAGACTCAAGAATGAAAATGTCTCCATGTGAATCCCTTTAGGGGAAGAGGTGTAAAACACCAGTTTTTAGGATGATGTTGGATAAAGTAATCTTCCAGGTCCTTAAATGGTTGAGGAAATTGAATATACATTCAATAAGATTCAGTAGTAAATTATAGATTCTCATAGATGATAGAAGATCTATATTTACAATCATAGTTGAGACATGGAATTTGAGGGTAGAGATAAATTGTTCCTACACATATCTCCATGGAAGAGATTCATGAGATATGGTATAAAGGGTCAGATATGTCCTAGGTACATATTAACCTTTTAGATTTTTGACCACATCTATGTTGGGGCCCATTAAATAGCACTTCCAATAACCCTTTCTAAAGTACATGACATATTCTATGTTTTTATCTTGAAGAATTACGTACCAAAACCCTTACAAGTATTGATTTTGAATAAGTTATGTTGGAAAATAAATTCTCTTATAAGGAGTATCCAATAAATATCTTAGACCATAGAGAAAAATTTATATGCAATAATACAAGTCACAATGGAAAAGTATTATGATGAAACCTTAATTATGAAAAAGTAGCATAGTAACTTGACAAATAGATAAAGTAAAATTACCCTAATACCTATTCACCATAATATGAAAAATTAAATACCAAATGAAATTGTTTTTCATGGGGAGAAGAATTAGATGGACCATAAATTTATCAATTGTATTTCCCTTCTAATAATTCTTTCATATTTACTAATGATTATAATGCACATGCAACACATGGTCAAACCAACATAATTTTATTATGATAACTTGAAAATTCCATTTATATAATATAAATGGCATAATAATTAAAAGTATTTCAATGTGACTTGAAATATAAAATAGTATAACAATAATTGTAGAAATTTTATATGCATGATTCCCTAGAATAATCACACCCCTTAAAAAATATATATAAATAATAAGAATATCAATAATGAAGTATGGATTTCTAAAATGGAAGTATATAACATTGAGAGAAAAAATTAGTTCATTAGGAGTGACTAAAATGTTAGTTACTTATAGAATATAGATATCTTAGATGACCGTTACAACTATGACATCATAAATATAATTCTTACCATTAGAAAATTAAAATGGTTATTGGAATAGTAATCTGGACATTTGAAAGACAATCTTGGGCGTTCAAATAGTATCCTCACCTATATAAGTGTAAAATAATGCTTATTTATATTATTAAATTATAATATAGCATATTTAAGTCATTATAAAAGAAATTTTTTAATAAAAATGGTAACATAAGTTGTCATGTATTAATAAAAAATATTTTTTATTTTCAATATTATAGAAAAGATAATGATTTAAAATGAAGATTATTTTCATAAAATGTGATTATAAATTAATATTCTGTTGAATTATACTGATAATATAATTTTATGAGGCTTGGGGTATTTTTCAAAATGGCTAAAAACAAATTCATAATATAAAAATGGTTATTTTCAAATCAGTGGGCATTTTACATAGTAATTAAAATTTTCATATTTTTACAATTATAATAAAAATTGATTTCATTTTTGGAATTCACATGTCTAAAAATGTTTCTGGTGAATTTTTGGTATCTTACTAAAATAGTTGAATCTTTGGGAAATAGTGAAATACCAAAAAATAAGATATTGGACATTATAAGATCACTAAAATACATTTGGATCCAAATATTATGTAGTCACCCATTATTTTGAACTCCCAAAAACAAGTTATTGTATATAGAAAAAATAATTAGTAATATTTGTATTCTTAAGCCAAAATAACAAAATAATTAATGTAATATTCAAAAACACCCCTCTAATACCCATATAACTACCACCCCACAAACCCTTATCCTCACACACTACATGAATTGTATCATGGAAAATATCTACCCAATTTTTAATCCCCATGACAATAAAATATATTTATTTTATAATAAATTTTATTATTTTGATAGTTTGCGATGCACACAACACCAGGTTTAAAAGAAACATGATAATGTATTAATATATTATTTTATTATTAATATTATAAAAGAATCATTAAATTAAATTAAATTAATTTTAGAGACTAATATATGAATATTATGTTTATATATTGATCTTAAATAAAATAACAATCATTCAAATGTAAAATACATGTTTTCTGAACAGCTATTTCTTTTCTTCTAAAAAGCAGTTTATTTTTCCTTCAAACACATAACATAATTTTTTTAATTGTTCTAAAAAATGTAATCCAAAAAAATTGATTTTTTCAATCATAAATGTTATATTATCTTAGGTTTTATTTTTAATATTTTTCTAAAATGTTTTATTTCTTGTTTAATAGTGGAAAATACCAAATTTTAATCGATGTTTGCCTTTTTGTTTGAAATATTTATAAAGATAAATAATATTTTTAATTATTTTGAATGAAAAATTTGGACAATTTTATAAAAATTAATCAAATTTTTGTAATTAAAATAATTTTCATATTGAATCTTGAAATAAAAATATTATAAACTTATGAACATTTTCTCTTTGAAATCCCTCTTTTTCATCGCATATAAGATATTATTTTTAAATTAAATTTTTTCACTTATATGAATTGAATTAGGAAAATGTATTTAGTATTTTGGAATCATCATATTTTATATTTTTCAACAATATCAACTTATATTTTGGCCACAAATTAATAGTGGAAATGGTAAAATTTGATTGTCATTGTTATGATATAAAAGGATTTCGTATATGCTAAACTAAAAAAGATAAAAGTTAAAATAACTTAAACTATTGTATTAAATCTATTAGATTTCCATATTTGTACCGTATACCTTATATTATTGAGAATTATTTATTATTTTAGATTTTTTATATGAAAAACGTGCGTAGAATTCTTTCTTTACAAAAAACATACAAGTGTGGCACTTACCTCACCCATAAAAGACCTCCCCTATCCTCTCTTCTTCTCACAACAAACCATTTAAATTAAAAAAAAATACCTAACTAAATCACTTGCCAAATTCCATCATATAATCCTATATGAAATTATTTTATTAAAAATCTATCATTGGAAGGATTTTGTGGAATCCCAAGGAAGATACGTGAAGAAGAGCCAATGTCCTTCAATGATCATTTTAATTTTATTTATTCCTTCTCTATGAATTAATATAAAATCATGTTGATATAATAAACTCATTATAATCCATATACATGGATTATATTATGTTATTTTAATTATATAAAACCACCACCACTTCCATAAAATGTGTTGTGATGTCATCATTCATGTGCATAGTGGACTATCACCCCATCAACTGATGTCAAACGCTCTTCGATTACCACTTTAATAGTTGCGTATGACGATGTATGTAAAGTATATATGTTATATTTACAACATAATTATACCTATGGATTCATTATATCATATATACCATTTTAATTTTTTTTATAGGGAACACAATAGCATCGCTCGTCTATACAGTAGACTACCGCCTCAAAAAGTGATTTGATTTTTCTTTCACTAACAAATTACATAGAAGGTGATACGGAATATTTAATGATTATATGTAATGTAAATGAAATTATTAGAATGTTAAAAAAACATTCATTTTTAAAATATTATATATTTCGGTTTTCTATTAAAGTTTGAATCAATAAAATATGATAACATTATTCAGGTACTTGTGGATTACCTCCTCCACGAAAAGATGTGACAATATTTTCAAAACCACACCACATAGATAATTAATATATCAATATATTTATTCAAATAAATTTTTATATATTATATCATTATCAATATAATAAAATAAAATAATACTTCTACTCCATATTGATCATTGAAAAATTAAAACATTACTCATGCATACATATGGCTAATCGTCTCTATGATCTTAACGTACTTCATTTCATAAAATAGAATTTCAGGATTGGTATTATAATTATAATAGATGTAAAACTATTATACTTATCTCATGATTATTACTATTTATATTATAAACTTATATAATATGAAAATTTATCGAAACCATTATGAAAATATATTAATGAGATAACACGGTAATTAACACCCGAAGAAATGAAAATAATGAATGATTGTTAACAAAGGGTTGGTAAGATGTTATAAGAGGATCATATATAAAATTATAAATTTAAAATTGGAAATAATACTTTTAAATATCATGTTTCAAACAACAATACAATTTTATATAGAACGTTCAAATAAAAGGAAGTGTGTGGCAAGGGACTTTGTCTAAATTTTTCTTCATTGAGGCAAATTGTAATGTCATTCAACTAATTAATTTTATATCATCTATATAATTCCATTTGAAATGTAATATAATGATTAATTTCAATTTAATGGTATTTGTTTTCAATTTTAATTTTTTCATTGAAGGGGAATTGAATTGAAAATTAGAATGTGGTAAAAGTTAATGTGCAATTTCACTTTCATTTGTGATTGTGAATAGTATCCTGATACAATCACATTCATATGATAATTTTCCATTGGGAAGTAAATTTATCTTAAATATACATATTATTGTATGATGAATATTATTATACCTACATAGAATACCATTTATTACATATGGTGGTTACTTGGAATCTTAATTGATTAACTAGGGAAATATTGATAAATCTACATCCATTAAAAAATATAGATACTTGAGGATAAAAAATTGTTTATTAATTAATAAATTATTCTATATATGAGGATTTATTAGGACATAAAAGCATTGGTGGGTCCTGATTATAGATATTCCCTTGATGCATCAATAATATCAGTATATGAATCCATTTTCTAAATATGATTGAGTTTTACCCAGTAATTTGAAACTATCTTGAGGATATATCATGATAGTAAAGGTATAATGTTATTGAGTTAAATTATATCCAATAATTAAGTGTTAAAATCATTTGAAATTGAGTTATTATTATTTTCGATGATACTTTTTCTATGATATTGTCTATGGATGAATTTAATTATCATTTTATTGATAAAATAACATCTGTTTTTAGTTGATTAACTTTCCATATTAATTAACATATATATTTCCTTGATTGTCATCTTGTTGAAATAGAATATGTTTTCATTAATTTGCCTCTCTTGAGTTGATTATTATTATTATTTGATAATAAATTCTATTATATGTAACCCTTACTGAGCATTCCAGCTCACCCTTATTTTACATCCTTTCCCAATGATATTAAGATGAAATATGAGAATGTGTTTTCATGGATTCATGTCCTCTGATTTTGTTATGTATTTTTTTTAATTTTATATTCATAGTGTAAAATTGTATCATGTATATATGTGGTTCTCCATAACAACTAGATTGATTGATTTTTGGGATTTGATTCCTTACATTTATGAAAATTTCATAATGTTACACACCGGCTATGGGCTACTCATTTCGAGGACACTACAGTTGGTAACAAAGGAATATAAGTGTAAATTTTTTGAAATATATTAAGGAAAATATAAATCATGGAATAAAACCCTATGATAAACATTTATTATATGTATTTAATAACATCATAATATTTTGGTAAGGTAGGGATTATGTGTTCTTCCATTGAAATAATTCTTTGTCTTTTTACTACAAGTGGATGTGGTTCTAGAACCGATATACCATGGGGTAATAAATCTAAAAATGGTGCTTTGGGATGGACCAAATAATCATGTGGTGTGTGCAAATAGGTTTTACTACAAATAAGGTTTGGCACTCCTAGGGGATATTCTTACGATAATTCATTTTTTTACAAACCCAGTAATAACATCTCAACTTCTCGTAGAGGAATCCAACAACATATATGTAGCGAGATTCACTATCCTCTTGTATGTTGTTTCATGATGCTCTAAAATTTATAGATTAACCTCTATCTATGACTTTACAGCCTATGGACCAACATTCCCCAAAAATGTGGACATATGATGCTACTAAAACTCATGTATATACTTTTCCATAGTCGGGGTAGGTTGCACGACTCCCTGAATAGTCTACATAAACCGCAGAAGACCCTCCTGAAAATGGGTAATGGTACCTATGTTAGGCTTAACCCATATTTCCACAAGAGGAACTATTATACGCTATACCTATAGCCCAGGGCCCACTACCTCTGAAGCATTGTCGTCAAATCCTCCTGGTGCATGAGTTGAGGCCTTCATGGTGGCATGCCTATACAAATTCCAAACCCACTCCTCAACACAAGATTTTATATCCACTAGAGACCCAAATATATTAATATGATAGGTACAAGTTTCACAATATAAGATTCAAACCAATCCTCGTGGTCTTAAATCTAGGTCTATGCAACGTATAGATTACAAGGAAAGAAAGAGATGCAACCTACTGCCACTACTATGGTCGGGTTAGGGTCAAGTTCTAAATTTTATATAAAAGGTCCTGGTATAAAGAGTTTTAATTGACTTTTATAGAGGATAGAAACTTAATGTTACAATGGGAATCCCCATTTATCAGTGATTACTTCATCTAAAATTCTAAACATAGCAGTTTGTAAGCACATATTCCTATATATATATATATATATATAAGTGTGTGTGTGTGTGTCTAGGTCTAATTAGACGGGTCTTACTTCTTAATTTATAAAGTTCCATTCAATATATTTATTTACAGTATAATCCATTAATTGTAACAATTTATTTATCCATCCACTGCATGAAATGTTAGCACAATTATAAAGACATGGAATGAGGCCACAAAAACATGTTACATGAAATGCATGCAGAAATATAAATATGTCATGGAATATTCCTGAAATATAATTACTAAAGTTTATATGATGACGCATGATGAAATACATTCTTTCCATATCAACCAAGGGTAAAAATATCCATTTATAAGGAAAATTAAACATTATATTCAACACCGAATGGTGAAATTAAGCAATCTATAATATTTAAAATCCAGAACAACATGTCCCATCCGATGTAATTTGTATTATAACAATATGTGAGATTAGGTACTCCCCAAAAAAGGCTCTTGACCATGTCCCAACACATCCAATTTATCCATTATTACATCCTAGTTTTTTATTTAATAGAATAAAAGAAAACAAACATGCCTTTGATACAACTTTGTGACATCCCATCCCCTATTTACTCAATTGTAAACGAAACTGGTTGGCCACATGACCTCAAGAGTTCTACCCATATTCTTGAGGATAACGACTAGCAATGAGGGACCATGGTGGAATAGTGGGGATAATATACCCTCATAATTAAAGTGAGGCACAACTCTACAATCATATCAATAAATAGAGGAAACATAATAGATAAAAGAATAGTATGATAGTAAAAAACCCATCATATATATAACCATGTGACTCTATACATCAAATTATTATAGAAATTTATGATCAAGGCATAATAGACAAAGAGTAAAAATATATTCATACATGAAACATGGTACACATACATACAAGTATACCAAAAAGAAATAAAAAACGAACGAAATACTATCTCAATATAGCATCAAGATCCATAGTTCAGTCTTATGCTCCCCCCTCTCATGATATAATAAATAAAGCATAAACAACCTGATGTTTTCCCTTACCCCTAACTATATCCATGAAGTATTTCTAGGTACTAATCGATGGCACATATAGGGTGTGAAATAAACATTTTATTCCACCACCCCTATGTTTAATTCCATCCATTTGGTGGATATATAGTAAGTAGTGTTCATGAAACACTGAAAGCGGTTTATGTAGTGGGGTTCATAAATAACCCACATAGGTTTGGGTTCCTATATAAAATACACCATGTAGTAACTACATCAGCCTAATACAGAATAACCTTGAGTAATCATTCTGTCATGAGTTAATTTATAATAATGTCTCATCACTTTTCTTGTAGCACAAGTATCCTATATGAGTTATATTTGGTCAAGATGTTTATAATAAGGATATCAATAAAATTTAAGGTTTTAAAAGAATCCAAGATTGATATTTGTAAGAAAAGATGTTCCATATAAAAAATTTGTATAATAAATAAAAATAAACTAGAGACATTCACTGTTGTTCCTAATTTGGATACTAGGTGTCAATCTTAGAATATATGAACCCATCACCTTACAAGCATTTCCTAGGAATTTCTTATAAGAACCCGGATATTTATCTATGTGTGGTTTAAAGTAATCTATCTCTAATATTATACTTTGAGCCTAACAATATAAGAATAACATTCACTCATGGAGTGTATAATAAACTTCTCTCTATTCCATCAGTTCATATCAACACAACATGTCCATGTGTCACTCAAGGAAAAATAATAGTCTTCTCTCAAATTTTGTCCTTGACATTACGCATAGGGAGTCCATGTATCACTCGTGGTACTAGTAATATTGCTACTAAAAGATTTCATCCATGTAATGAATAAAATAAACCATTTTTCACCCATAGTGCTTATATATTCATTCACATCCCTTTAATTAAATAGTATTGATGACTTTGTCTTTGGTGTTTTGATTCATATCCCATATCTCAGTCTCAGCATCATAGTAATAATGGTTTGGTCCTGTAGGCTAACCTTACTATTTAACATCACATTAAATTTATTTTCACAAAATATTTATATAAACATTTTACTCAGATTAGAAGGTGGTTTAAATCAACCATAATCTTACTAGTCCCAACATCACACAAATCCTCCCATTTATCTTAATTGGGAATTTGCATATAAAGAAAATGTCATGCCTAAGAGATATAGACATTGGTAAATAGAATAATAACATGGTCTTTCATTCCCTCTATAATTCAATTCAATTTATATTTTAAACCATTCCATTTAACATCCCTTGTAAAGGGGTAAAGAACACACCTCAAAAGGTTAATCACAGTCAAAGTCTACCCATGGTTGTTTTTATCAATTTTAGAAATAAATACAATGAGGTGGTTAAATTCATGGTACTTAACATTTAATGATGTTTTTAAATAGTTCTCATTAGTCATATATTTCAAAACTGCACATTTAATTTAATAATCATTCCATTTAATAATCTTTTCTCAAAAAAACTTCCACACGGCCTAAAACATTTATATAAACACAAATCATTTCTAGAAAAGCACGAGACCACCTAACATATCCTAGAGATTCACTCCTAATTCCTTTTTGGTCTCTAATTTATTATATAATGTAATAAGTTTAGAAAATAGAAAAATGAAATGAAAATAAGGCATGTGAGCTCACACCAAAATAACTCCATTGATAGGAATTCAAATGATGAATGGTGTGACATGAATAGAGATCTTGTCAGTGGATATCCAACAACAGCTCGATTATAGACTATATAGATATGATCCTTCAGTTCCATGATTTAGGAATGGAGGAATCTCTCAAATTGTGGAATGTGTTATCCACTGAACGGTAAAATAAAATAGTGGTGGATTATAAAGGATGAGGGGAAAACATCATTTCACAAAATTTTTTAAAGTATGAGGTTTTTTACATTGATGAAAAAATCAAACTCCAACCCTATGAACCCCACTACCCAACATTCACACACCATATTTCCTACGATGATCTGTTATACAATCTATGAAAAGTTCATGTGAATCCTCCATCCTGTCCATACACAACATAAATCCCCTTTCACAGTTTAGACAAACCGTATAGAGCCCACATTAGTTTGCATGATTTGAGGGGCATAGTTATGACTAACTGTGTGCTAACTATGTTCCTCATTGGTTTCATCCTTAACTCAGAGCTCTGAGATTTAAACAAACCTTAGACACTACATATTTCACCTTTAAGTGATTCGGAAAATCTATATGGAAAAATATAAAAAACCTAACATATATAAAGAGATTTTTACTTAAATAAATTATATGGGTTCCTACAATCAATATCCATATGACCACATCATAACCAAAACAATATAGTAAAACCAAATATCACTTACCATTAGAACATATCACTATCTTGACATGTTTTTATTTTAATTTTGCTCCATTTATAAGATTCACTAAAAAAATTACCTCGGATTTGTAAAAACACACATAAATAACAGGGTGTCTAATCCATCTACTTTAACCACATTTAGAAACATGGTCATATATTTATTTTATTATAATTAATTAAAATTATTTATGAATATCACAAACCATCCCCAGTCATCATTGAACCAAGAACCAAAACCTATCTATTTTAAGGCCTGAATTCGGTTCATGGTTTCCTTGTGTGGGAAAAAATATCCATGGTATCAACACTAATAAATAGTTAACAATTTCAACCAATGAAAATTAATCACTAAACTATTTCCACCCAAAATCCATAATTTCCCTATTGTATATTATATGATATTACACAAATATAGAATCTGAATAATACTACTACAACCAAATAGAGTATTACTATAAAAAAATAAATCATCTGATATAGTGAATGAGAACAATAATAAACATTAATGATATAGAGAAGTACCAAAATGAAATCTAGAAGAAAATAAATAAACTATCTCTATGTGAATTTGGGCCATCGTTCATATCCTATACTAACCATCACACTAATAAGACCATTATTGAATAGACCAAATCCAATGAACCTGAATATAAAAATAAATGATACATAAACTTAATGACGTATTTAGGATGTAAGGAAAATATATCATTATAGGATCTCACCATGGATTTTGTGTCGTTCAATTCAAAATTCATTACAACCATTCATGTTTGAAATATGATTAGAAAATAGGTTTTCTATATGTATGAACATGAAAATTAAATATCATACTAATATCAATTTTCTGAAATACTATAGCATTTAATGAAATTAAATGTATATATTCACATTGAAAACATTTTTCCTTTTATTGTTTGAAGCCTATTTATTATAAATATTATTACCAGTCCACCATCAAAATTCACATTACGAAATAACCTTTTTTAATAATATTTTTTTTAAAAACTAAATTATATATTTATAATTTATACCATAAGGAACCACATCAATAATAAAATTAAATAAGTTAGAAAAATTCATAGTGTTATATATGTCAATCTAGGAGGGGAACACAAACACGATTCCAATATGGAGTCATCTAATATCATAGTAAACACACTAGGTACTATGTTGAGACTAGTACTAGAATTTTCCAAAACTATTTGACCAACATTTTTCTATGTGTCATCTTTAATAACAATATCCACCTAACTATCCTTCACATTGAATCATTAAGGACACTCCCCATAAATTATTTCCCCACATTATAGGGGAAACTAGTCATGTGTCACTATATACTATGGAATATGTCATAACCAACCACACAATGACATAGGATCGAAAAAAATTCAAAATAGTCGAAGTGACCATTCAATCAAAAAATAGAACCATTTCACAATTCAATATTAAATTATTTCAAACAAATCTAACCTCACCTCCAATACCCTCTGAAGAAACAAGCCCTTTCACCTTATACATTTCATAACACAATCAAAATCCACATTGGTTTCACCAACTATAGCAAAAAAATGACATGTGATGTGGAGTCTTTTGAAAACACCCAAAAACATTTAAAAGTTCAAAATGTTCCGGCCAGTAAAGCAAGATTGGGATTTGGAGTCAATTACAACCACCCAAATCCATTTCAAAATCATCTTTAAAATATTTTAGTTAAAAATAAAAATTTTAATCAATTAAAATGATTTAACGATGTTATTTATTTATATTTATATATATATAAGACATAAAATCTCAAAAAATTCCCACAATTTATTCCATGACTAAAATAGTGAAAAACATTAAATACGTATTTTTTATCAAATAAATCATATAAATCATCATTCACATTCATTATAAATTACAAAAATATTTGATAAACAATATTACCATGTATAAATTCTTATGATTATAGAGAGTTCACTTTAAAACAGTTTTAAAACCCATTAGTAATATCAAATATTTGTTTTATTCTAAAATATGGCATTTAAAATCACAATTTACAAAATGAAATTCAATTTCAAGTGATGAGAGTAAAAAAACCTACCATGATTCAATGTCAACCTGGTCTATAGTCATCACCTTTGATAGTGAATGCTTCCACAAGAAAAAATATTTCCCCTGTAATTTTGAATATCTATTTCCCATAAAGATAAATAATCACAAAACTAAAACCATCTATATAATCCCGTATGGTTAATGGGAGAGGAAGAAACAAATAGAGATATAGAAAGGGGAAAATAAGGGGAAAGAGTCAAGGATGAAGGATGGTCTCACCATAATAAATCCACATGATATGAGGTTATAGGATCATAAAACCATCATGTGAGGTAGGAAGGAAACTCCCTCCAGAGATAATAGTTTTGAAAAAATTAAATATGGGGAGGGAGATTAGATACCAAAAAATCAATAGGGGTAAAAGGGAAAAAAATCATCGGATGATTATTCCCTGGTGTACCCCTTCTGTCTATAAATTGGTGGACTTATTGAGAACCCCTTACAA
The DNA here is from genome assembly GCA_963277665.1 of Viscum album. Classification (NCBI taxonomy): domain Eukaryota; kingdom Viridiplantae; phylum Streptophyta; class Magnoliopsida; order Santalales; family Viscaceae; genus Viscum; species Viscum album. Next base: position 2,004,240,423 of record OY728126.1, on the reverse strand, counting down.
TGTAGCCCCTAGTATATGTGGTGGAGGTTACCAAATGATAAAGGTATGGGATTAGATCTTATTATCCACCATATAATACATGTTATTGTTTGGAGACCGTTACTAGACAACCTCCATAATGTATCCTCCATCCATTATAATGCTGCACCTCAGGGAGGCAGCACTAAGGAACCTAAGGACCCATGCCACTGCGATGTGGCCTCATATGTTTTGGAATGGAGTTTCTCAATAACCATAATGCATCAACCTTTCACCTTTACTCTACACCCTAATTGAATACCTAACTCTCCCATTTGAAATACCCAAAATATACTCTTAAAAAGTACCTACCATAGTGCATCCTAATCCTCAAAAATGGCCTTTAGTCATGGCCAATAAAATTTACCAAATAAATTCTTAAACAACTCCCTCCATGGTTTATCTCCCAAAACTATGGAATATACAACCTCTCTTACTATTATGCACACACATACACAACATTCCTCCACAACACTACACTCTCTACTCCGTCCTAGTGTTTATCAATAGCCTAGCTCTACAATAAAGGACCATTTGATGGGGTGTAGTCTCATACCAATAGAATAAATACTATTGAAACTAATAGAAACTCACAAATACATGGAATACATACAAATACCTACAAATGAATAATGTTAAAACAATGGTGACACCATGGTGTGATAATCCTCTCCACCATGCCACTTTGTGACCTAAAAGAGACATTATTCAATGTAGAAGGTATTGGGATTCTGAAACCTCCAAACCCCCAATACATGATGCAGATGGTTAGGGATTAAGAGAGGGTATGGTTTGAAAGGAACTCCATAAGACCAATAAATAACATCAAAAAATAGAATCGAAGCCCTCAAATGCTACATATTATCACAAAGCACACATCAAACAACAACTTCTAAACAAAGAACTCTAAGAGGAGGGAGACCAACCATAGTTCTCCCCACCCTTTTGAATTAATTTAAAATGGAAAAAAAATAAAATAGGGAAACTAAAAAAACAAACCATAAACAAAGATAATGAATCTACAAGAATCAACCAAATCTATAAACCATGACCATTATCCAAGAAACTAGCTATTACTCCGAAAGAAAAAAAGTCCTAAAAAACCCAACATCCTAAATAAATCCCGAATCATAATGAAGGATATAAACCACAAGATCTGATATGATTAATTCACAACTAATCCTCATGGAGAAAAACAAGCGCACTATACACGATTCACCTTACACAATGTGTAAACTAAAACCTCAAATATAGAACACCATCAAATGAGAACCCCCAAAAAAATGATACATACACAATCAAGTGATAAATAACAAATAATAATAATTTTTCTTGTTAGTTATGAGTTGTAAAAATGTTTCCCCATTTTTAATCCATCAAGAACCCACCATAATGATAATCACATCAGAATAAATCATATGAAACCCAATATAAGAGAAATAAAATCAATAAAGAATGGATGAAACCACAATATGAAAAAATCCACAAAATCCATGTATTTAGCCTCATCATCCACTATGTAGTAGTTCTAAAACAAATTTTAGTCTCCAAAAACCTGAGGATAAATAAGGCTTCCATTTTTGATGACATGAATTAGAAATCTGTATAAGGTGGCCCAAACCAGGAAATGAAGATAAGATATAATATAAAACCATGATTAAATAATTTTTAAATACACTCTAGTGTCTAGGAAAATACTAGATACATCATTCAATCTTACATCCAGATAGAGTTATAAACAAAATTACTAAATCAAGTAAACAAAGATAGTCACAATGATGATCAACCCACCGAATGGGCTTCCCACCATCCTTTAAAGACACTCTAGGAGGAACAATTTATGTACCATGAGATGAAAAATAATCACACCATTTCCCAAAAATCAATTCACATAAACAAACGATTTTCTAAAAATACATTTAATCAATTTAGAGTTTTGAAATCACCCTTTATAAGCCATTTTTTTTGTAATTTCCATATCGATTTCTAGTCTACCATTTCAAACATCATTCAAACCCACTAAGAAAAAATAATACATCCATTTAACTAAAACAAAAAATTATTATTTTTAAATATAAATTTTGTAAAAAAACCTTTAGTATCAAACAAATGAAAAAATAACAATAATACTTGTTCACAATTTTTCAAAATCCCAGAGAATACTAATTTCCAAAATACTTATTCTATTTCATTTTAAGGTATAAACAATAAACAATTTGATCAAATCTTGTGAATTATTAAGTCAAACAAAAAAATATTTTTTATAAATTCTAACACAAATTTTAACTCTCCTTTTGAGTTAAAACACTAAATTTTTGTTATAAAAAATAGTTATTTTCCTTATTAAAACCAAGAAACATAAAAATAAAATTAATCAACATTTTTATAAATAAATATATTCTAAATTTAATTTTAAAATTGATTAATTTAGAAAAACTATAAATAATAAATTTCAAAATATCCCATATTGGACAAGAACCTTTCATAAGCAATAAAATCCCATTTAAAACAATTCCATTCCATTAAATATCTCTTCCATTCCAAAAAACTCATTGCATAAAACAAAAAATTATCCATCCAATGGAAAAAAATCATATAATGAGATATAATAATAGTCAAAATGATGCTACAAAATACCAATGTCCCAATTAAAATGTCCCTTATTTAACATAACAGCAACGGTAAGAACCATTGTTATCTTTTAAGGAAAAAAATGAAAATAAACCATACCATCTGGGAAATATATAATTGCAACAGTCATTCACATAGCCATATAAACCATTCACCAAGCATGAAAAAATATATTTAATTTTTATATAACCATATTCATGAGTTTTTTATGGTATTCCTGACCATTCAAACTAAATGTGTAGGACTAGAACTCTCACCACTTTCACCCATGAAACTCAAAACAACCCATGAAATCCCTAAAATACTCATATAAAATAATGATGTAATCATATCATTTCAAAATAGATCAAAGATACTAAAATAGAATACAAAATAATGAATTAAATCGAAACCAACTATGAAAAACAATGTTTGTTGAAATGAAGAACTAGACTAGCATTTTTTCGACACACTTCACCTATATCCCAATGATACTCTTAATATCTATACTTCTTAGACCCGCCTCAAATAGAAATAGATTGATCTAATCCCATTTTTTCATAAACCAGTTTTGGACACCCGAATATTAGGAACTCGAGTTATGTCATGGAAAAGATCAAGGAAGGTACATGATTTATTAGGGCTAGAAAGAAGGGTTGTGGTATCAAAAACAAACAAGTGGGTATTATTTGATCCTTCTAAACAAAAAAATCACACTACATTTCCCCAACTAAATCAAGTATATACCAACCAAAAATTATAATAAAATAGAAAGAACATATCAATAATAAAAGATAAACTGAATAGACCACACACCTATGAAAATTAAAGCACATCATGACATAAATGAAAATAACAATAAACATTAATGATATAATGTAATCCCCAAAAAATTACACCAGAGAGACCTCCTCTATGCAAATAATGGTCTCAATTGATATCCCATACAAACCACCACCTAAAAAATCTATCATAGAAAATAATATATCAAAATCATCTGAAAATAAGTTGAAGAGATTCACACACTAAATTGTGTATATTGTTTTGGAATAAAACAAAGCATTGTAGGATCTCACCAAGGAGTTTGTGTCATTATTATCTAAAGAGATTTCATCCCATATAATTTAAAATTCAATCATAAAATATGTTTTCTATATGTAAGAACATGAAAAAAAATATCAAACCAACACAAATTTTATTAACATCTATTTCATTTCCTTAAATTAAATGAAAATCATAAATTAGAAAATATTATCTTAGTTTAAGGATCCTTTTTTAAAATACCCATTTCAAATCCACATTCAAAAAAATCTTTCAAAATAATCCATATGAAAAAACATTAGAACCATTTTTAATAAAAAATAAATGAAACCATAATTAATAAAACTTGAATGAACAACATCCCTAATAATATAAAACATGTAATCATAAAACATGGTTACACATAATACAATTGAGCAAGGTAACACAAATGAAATTCCTATTTTTTAGTCTTTTATTATCATGGGAAACACACTAAATCCAAATATAAGACAGTTCATATACTTTACTATAACTAATTGTCCAGTGGGTGGCCTATTTCATATCAGAAATAACCTAAGACACACGACTAGACTTCACCTAGAATCACTGATGACACTCCACATCCAATCATATATCATAAAATAGGTAATAATAGTGGCATTAAACTATTTATTATGGCCTAAATATCAACCTCCCACATAGTTTCTGTGATAAAATTAATATTAAATAAGGGGATATGATCATTAAATTGAATAATAGCATCATTCCATAATTCAATATTACAACATTTTAAACAACTAGACAGAAATATCCAACACCCAAACAAGAAATAACCACTTTCACATTATGCATATCACAATATAATAAAAAACCCTTTGGATAAGAAATTATAATAATAACAAGAATTCAATGGTCTTTAGAAGGTCATACACACCCATATAGGTGAAAAACCATTTAAAAGAATAGAAAAGTACTTCCTATAAAACCAAATATGGATTTTGAGCCTTTTTAATCCACCCAAATAAATATATAAATCATATAGAAAAAAATTCATTTAAATAAACATGAAATCAACTAAATTGATCAACTTTCCCCATTTATTTCCAATTATAGAAATCCTAAAATACAAAACAAACAACTAAAATTATTCCATGACATATAAATGGACAAAAAACCCCCCAATATTCAATATTTATATAAAAAACTACTTTGAAACATATTTTGAAAATACATTTTGAATACTATAAAACCATGTAAACAATAATATTACATGTGAGAGATTACATTGAAACAATTTTGAAACCCCTTAGAATAATCACATATAGGTTGAATTTAATAATAAGGAATTTAAATTCACCAAGAACGCAATGGAATTCCAATTTAATGATGGATTAAAAATATCTACATTTACTAAATGGAAATCAAGAATGAAGTATTCAACTTTTCTAGTGAATGATCCAAGAATAAAAGAAATGTTTATAAAAATCCATAACATTAAAAAATACTATCATTAAACCATCCTAAAATATGATACCAACCCTAGTAGATTATATGGTTAATAGATGATGAATAAACCCAAAATGTTTTTGGAAATTAGGAAAGAATGGAAATGAAATATGATGGAATGAGGGTCTCACCATGAGAAATACATTACGGATGTGGTTGATTGAACTTGAAATCAAAAATGAAGATAGGGGGAAACTCTCTCATATGATGTCATGACCCAATCGTATGGGGCATGAGACTCAAATACCCCAATCCCACATCAAATATTCCATGGGATTGAGGCTAGAACCAAGATAGTATATCACACACATGGGAGGCAATATCCTTAAGTACTACTACGCATGCACAAATATCCAATCTCATACAATGATGGAATGTAAAAAAATGAAAAACAATGCATGAAAAGATATATAATCCCATAACTAGAGTATGATGAAAATAATTGGAAGGAGTGAAAAGGGTCCAAATAAAATCCCAACCAAAATTGGAAAGTAATGTAAAAACTGATCATAATGAGGGGATTGTTGTAAAATGAAACACTTGTGTACACCTCAGTCTTTCTATCCCAATATAGCTCCACTAATTCCTAGAACACAAAGGAATATTCAAAAATATCTGTCATCTACATAAGACTTAAAATGTATTGCCATATCCCACACAAAGGTGTGTATGATTATACCCAATAGGAAACCCTAATATAACGAATCATAAGGCATGAAGGGTAATACTTATCACTACAGATGTATTTTTATACAGCACATAGAACAAAAAAATACAAATATACTCAACAAAGACACACATCTTCAAAGAAAATTCATAACTGTAAATCCATCCAAGGATTATTTCATGAAGGTTTCATATAAAACTCATCCTATAGAACATGTTCCAAGATCTATACTTCCACTGAAAACACTCACTCTAGAGGTCACAATTTTATGGTCTTGACACAAACTATACTGAGAGGGTTCATCTATGATAAAAACATGATGAACATCACCTCATCAGAAATATCAATTATCAATACAAAAATAGGGTATCCATGCCTAGGGATCACTAAGTAGATGTGAGAACCTACTGGAAACATCCTCTTAGATAGGGTATCAGTGATCCAGTAGATGTTGTTCATGGAAATCAGAATAATCTCATCTATTGAAACGTGATGGGAAATGAGGATCGATTCAATAATATTAGAGGAATAAATGATCCAAGATAATGAGTCATTAGTGGAATTGGATTGAGTAAACTCAGTCAAGAAAAATTGAACGCAAGCTCACTGCACAGATCATCAGAAACATCATAGGGGTCACCCTCTATGATAAGAATAGGATATTATATCGAACCCTCATACCACCACAATCCTTTTCTTTTGTATTATTCAAAATCCACTTTTTGGGTAAATGGAAACTATACAAAGAATCTCAAGCATATCCCACATCCACATCCACATTACCACAACATTCAAAATTTAAAAATTCAACATTAAAATTCCAGAATGAAAAAATTCAAAATACCTCCAAATACACCTTGAAGCACGAGTAAACCAATATTTATTCACAGTACATCAACTATCATGACCTCAAACATATAGAGATGTCTCCATTCATCCTTGATATCAATGTCATCACCATTGTCATATCATTGTCATCAACACTGTCATCGACGCCTGCTAATACCACAATCATCGTCACCGCTAAAAACCCCCCAACATCATCGCATGTCATCCTAACCCCCAGAGCCGCTACATTCATGCCCATAAAACACCATATTCAAAGACACCAAATCTGATTTAAACCAACACAATCTGAACCAGAGGAACCATTATCGCTTCACCATCATCATCATCATCATCAACATTGACTCCATCACCAAAACCTAAATGAAAATTACCAAACAAACCACAAATCGACCACATCACTGAGCGAGAAAAAATAGCAGTCACAAAATACACCACACAAAACCATCCAAAAGGAAGAAAAAAAATCAGGAAACAAAATCAACACCACCGGACATTGAAAAGAACCATTCACCAAAGCAGTCACGTTCAGCCAAACATTCAAGCTAGCAGAAAGAAAAGAATCAAACCGAGCAACCTGTCAGATCAATTCAAGAAGAAAGATGTAAGCGGGACAAAACACGAAAATAGGACTTCGGATTGAACCCTAGGAAGGAACCCAATTAAGAAGAAAACATGGAAATAGATCAAGAACCGTAAAATAAAGTGGGATATAACCCGAGTAATTGATTGGGATTCCGATTCAAACCCAAGGAAGAAGGACAAACTCCGGTAATTCTTGGAAATATGCCTTCCACCAAACTAGTTTCCCAAAACCTATGTGTATCCAGTGCTACAAATCCAACCAGAAGAGGGACTGAGGAACACAAGATCAGAGAACTGTGATTTGGATAGGGAGAAAACCAAACCGCTAACACATTCCTTGGAAAGGCAAGTGAGAGAGAAAGAAAACCAATAGAGACCATATCCAGAGCGATTGAGAGAGAAGAAAGAACCCCAGAGGACCAGAGCAGAGGATCACTGCCAGGAGAAGCTGAAACCCTAAGAGATGGGAGTCAAGCCGAGGGTTCTGTAGAGACTAGCAGAGTGAGGTTCCATCGTATGTATTTGGAACTCACCTACTGAACCCTCATTGTAATGGACCAACGAGACTCACATAATTGATACTGGTCTATGAAATTACACATAATATCACAAAAAACTGAGCAAAGTATAAATTGGAATCCATCATATTCACAAAAGAGTACACAGTGTATCCCTGGGGGGTACGTGGTGTATCCCTAGGAGTACCCAGTCTGTCTCATTAAGTATCGGAATGCCTATGTCATTCACTCACATGACATGTACTTTTTCTCAATAAATAGAGTGTTCCAAGTGTACACAGTGCATTTGATTCAAATTCAACACTCAACATGCCATATTATCCACACCTATTTACATTATCAAAAACATGATGTGTGGAACCACATGATATCCTAGGAGTGTACTCTCGAAACAGATCATGCCATCTGCCATGAGTTACACAACGTGTGACTTGGAACACATAGTGTTTCACCCTACAAGGATTTTAAGGCATGTACTCACTATACATGTCAAGCCAGCAACTGAGGGTCACATAGTGTGTGATACATATCTCCATGTTTAAACCCTAGCTCCACTAAAAAGAGTTTACACGACATGTTTTCATAAGACTACATGTCATGTTGTCTTGTTTTTTACAGAACATATGAAAAGATTCATGAATCTTTATCCTTGCCCAGTAACAACCCATTCCAATATGTATCATTCCATAGGTCATGAATCTATGGTTCTAGATAATATTTATATTAATTTTCTAGATTCTAGTTGAATATTCCACTCATGAAACACATGTGTCGTGCCCCATCGGTGTTGCACACCAAAATCATGAAGAAGGGTGACCAATCCAACCGTGGGTCCACTTCCAGAGTCATATCCCACAATCAAGTTATCGAATATCTATACCATCATATGGTAATGATCTATTACACCATATATCAAATTAACAATGTTCACCCACCAAGATTCATTGAATCATTGGCCAATGATATTTACTATGATGAATGTCCGTAGAACGAGCATTGAAAATCATAAAAAAAATAACTGTGAGGAAGGATCATCAACCTTTCATAATTTCAGACACAATCCGTTATCATAGAAAATATGAAATATTATATATTAAAATAAACAATCAAATAAATAAATTTTTACAACCAAATCCAGAAAATAACCCATACATGAAAAATTGATTGATTTGTGAATCAATATGATTGTTTATTGACTCACATTTTTAATGGGATAATAAAGAAATGATAAATACACAAAGAAAAGATCCTATCTATAATTTTATTTATTTCTAAAAAATAATCAAGATACATCATTATTGATGGTGATATACAATAAATTAGTTGCACAATAGTTGTTGAACATCGATATGATTGTCATCTTCCAACGAAGTTCCTCAAATGCTCTCAAATGGATGTTTATGAATAAAGGATTATACATCCAACCCTAAAAGGATTCTTTAAGTGTATATTTACCAAATAGTATTAGGTCACCATTTCATTTCAAAATAAATAAATTTGATTTATCTATTTTATACATTTTTCACCTACGATGACTTTTCCATATATAACCCAACCCAAAAATTGGTTATGTTGCACCTAGGATAAAAACCACGCTCTAAACTCATTGTTTCCGTTATATTCCTAATATGAACATTTTTTTAAGAGTAATAACAATTTTTTAAGAAAAATTAATCATACTGATATTTAATATATTTTCAAAATTATTTCTTGGAAAACCGAACCTCAGAATTTCATGTTGTCTAAGCACCCAACTCCATAATTATTCCAACGTCTTACATATAAAAATGTATCATTTTATTATTATTCCCATCATGGATTTTTATCCCTAAAAAAACTAAGAAAGAAATTTGTTGATATTGAGCCCTTGATTGGGTATCATGCTCCCAAAACCTCTGTAAATGGTTCTTTTTTCTAGGAAAAACACACACCAAAGGAATAAACATTCGTACAAGGTTTATTTTTTGAACAAGTCCTCAATATTACTATCTCCATGAAAAAGGAAACTTCACTCTCATAACCCAGATGGCCAATATCTATATTGTACAATGATTTATGAACATACATACTCAAATGTGGCATGTAGGTAATAATAAGAAAACCCCAAACCTCTATAGTCGTGGTGTTAAGAAGAACACCACCTTGCTAACCAAACACAACAATAATGAAATTGAGGACCTAACATTCCAAGAGATAGCCTTATTCACTATCTAATACTCTATGACTCTCCAAATCCAGGTATCTTCATCATCATTGGAATAAGGACTCTTGAAATTTAATGGAAATTCCCCATCTTACCATGGATGAAAATTACCATTTTACAACCTAAAGTACCACAAACAATATGACCCAAATGCTGTTACCTATTGGTTTTGACTAGTATAATAGTGTCCTATAAGGTCCTTCATACATGGAATCCAAAAGGTGTTACTATGGTAGTGGAGTTGTAATTATCATGATATGAAAAAATTACCTATGGTATAAGAAACTCCAATTTGTGGTTCAAAAATGACATGACAAACCAATGAATGTTTACTAGAACTGAAACATTTAATTTTACCTGGACAAATTTGCTGGGGTAAATTGTAATGTTTAAATCCAAATGACTCCATAAAGGCTACCTACATCCTCCCCTAATTGTGCTTTTATGTGTGCCTCATAGACTATAATGATCATTGAAGAAACTACCACTATTTCAGACTAACGTTTTCAGGCATAAATGTCCCAACTCTCCAAAAATCTCTTTTAGTCATCACCCACATATAGATGAAACAACAATTCATTAAATATCAAGACTCGCTATAACTCCCTTTTCTTCATAAACAATTCCAAGAGATCCTGGTACAACCTCACCTACACTATATGGACCTATAAGGGGAAACAACCTCCTTGGAACCTCTTCTCGCATTGTGACATGAATCGCCATCTATCCCTGAAAAAATAATGATGTTATTACCCACTTTAGGGAATTACATCAGGAATGAATCTAGTTGATATATAAGCATGAACAATTATACTATTTGATATCAATAATTCATTCATCCTTAACTATATGAATAATCAAAGGGATATCAACCATTGACTGGTGGTGCACTACACCATTCTCTACCCAAAAATAGTCAACTGAAAATAGAAAAACTGTTTAATCATCGCGCATGACAAAAATAGATAGAAATCAACATTTTGAGAATCATCTACAAAAGTCACAGATTGGGTGGCCCTCAATCTCATGCTTCTTCAAACTATGAAGGGTCCACGATAACTAGTATTTCTGAAAAGACATATCCCATGAAGTAAACCTTTGAATCTAGAACTGTAACCATAAGAGCTGCAACGAGACTAGCATTCCCAGATCATGTCTATGACCATCCTCCTTTGTCTCATGTAATGCATCTCTAACAGCGAGGACATATGGATTCAATTGATGAATACTACCATGTACTGATCAATGATGGGTTAAGGATCGAGTCCATAAGTATCTCAATTTAACTCTAATATTCAACTCACCAAAGGGTACCACCACTTACTCAAAAACAACCATAGTAGTTTTTGCAATATGCTTTTGGAATATTCTTCTCCCCAAATAGAGAAGATGATATACTTTCTCATAGATATCTCTAATATCCACTTTTCATATATCCATTCGGTTAAGGGGTTATCAATTTTCATGAGTGGATACTTTCCATCCCGTCACCTCGACCAAGAGAAACCATCCCTTATCCAACCTCAAACTCATATTTTCCCCTCAAGAGAACAAAAATGTGATGCCTAAGCAAACAGAATGGGTCTTAATAAGCCTTTTACTATAAAAACACTTGATGGAATGTCAACCAGGAATATCCTCAAGAAGGGTATAAATTTACTCCACCATCATCGCACAAACTAAAATCTAATTACATTCACTACTCCAAGGGTAATACTAGTATGATTATAATAAAGACACTATAAAATCCTATGAACAATTTTATCCTTCCTTATCTGAGGAACACTCCATATGAAAAAAATACATACCATAAAATGAGAAGCACTACTACACAACCTGGAAGAAATAATTTGAACTTGTATGGTAGGAAAGAAATCCATACTGTGAAAAACATCATAGGTCCCAACTTCCACTATGGAAAGATTCCCACTAGAGGCTCTCACTCTCTCTCCTCCCAAATTCAGGTCACACTTTCTGTGACACTCCAATCTTCTACGGTACGTTTCCCTTTGAATAATGCTATAGCAAGCATTGTACGCAACTTCGAGATTCTAACAAACTACGACCAATCAAACTAGCCGTTATGAATATAAATACCCACTTTTTGAAATTTTATAAATTTTATCTTTTAAAATGGACTTCATTTTTGGATTCAGAATATCGAAATTAGCTTAGGGTGGATTTTTTTCATTTTCCAAAAAACTTTTAATTTTTGAGGAATAGTGAAAAACACTAAGTTATTTTTTAAAAACCGACTTTTTATTTAAATAATTATTTATTTTATTTAAATTTATTTTAGGTAATAATAGTTACATAATACTTATATATTTTCAATGTAATTCATTGGAGCCATTTTATAATGAGTTTTGATATATAAAATTTCACCGATCTTTTTACCGTCTTTTACCCAGCTCCTATGAGCATTTCCAAATTTGTATAAATCATAATTTTACTTCTTCTGTGAGTTAAATTTCATACTTATTAGAGAAATTTTTGATATCAGTAAGTAAAATGTGGTTCAATAAGATGAAAATATTTTCTATTGAATAGTAACTTTTTACTTTTATTTACCACGGATTAATGTAAATAGGGTAATTAATGGTAAAAATGATATAATTATTACCCTAACACATGTCCTAATTCTATTGGATAAGTATAATTCGTCCAAAATGAACCTTATTAATAAAATAAAAACCTCTTTGGTCCACTAGGATTAGATTTGGACATTTATTATTATTTTATTTAAGGAAGAGTTAAAAGAGTTAAATTCAATGTTTAATAACTAAACCATTTTTAATATAGGGTTACACACAATATAAATTTGACAATAAATATTCATTACAAAGATAAAAATATTTGAAACATCATGGTATTTTATTTATAATTTTTAGACATTAAATAATTAAATTTATTTATGACACATTTATGATGTAGTGATTACCAAATTAATGAAAGATTAAAATAATTGATATTATAAATATACAAATAAATCTACTTTGAGACTTTTAATGAATTAAAATAATTTTATAGGTTACAATGACATGTTAGGTTTGATTATATGAATTTATTTAGAAGTAATAATTTTTTTAAAATTGTAACAAAAATCAATTATTAAATAATGTCATAATTGAAATAAATGTGTTTTTAAAAAAAATACAATATTATTGGTTGATATAATAATCCTACAAATAAAAGGTTTATAAAAAATAATTATATTATTATAGTTTTATCATTGATGAACCACTTGGGGTTCACTTAGAAATTGTTAGTAAGTTTGTTAACCATATAACATAAAATTAAAAAGAGACATTATAAATTTCAAACTATTTAACTAAGAGTTAAATCTAAAATATAAAGTTAATATGGTGACCCAAACCAGTATAAAACCTATATGTTGAGTTTATTTCGACACATCCTCACTGCATCCTCGAAATAAATAATTTGTGAGCCATTAGAAACCGAAAATTTTTTTATTATAAAATAATATTTCCATATTTTCCTAACGTGCCTGTCACCAGTCTTAAAAATGTCCCTTCCCCTTCTCTCAAATTCACACCATAAAATCCATTTGTCTCGGCCAACCCCAACATAACTATCCTCCCAAATGAACTACCTTCATACTATATGCCTTCCTTTAGTTATAAATCCAACCAATGAAGCCCTTTTGATCAAATCAAAAGGAAGAACTCTAAGAAGAGGTAAATATTTCATCACGTCTTTCAAGTTCATTTCTTCTTCCACTTCCTCTTTTTCTTTTGATTCCATTCTAAAATAATAAATCCAGTATCTTATATAAACTGTGATGTTATTATAAAAATTTTACAACCATATTCATTATTCTATCTATCCTAGAAATGAAAAATTCATCATACGTACGTACGTACGGAATACCGTCTCCAGGACGTGGTATAGTTTGTTATTCATTCACTTAATCATTTGGATGGGTATAATAATGAGTATTAATAATGAAAATAATAAATATAACATGATAATGATTCTGTATAGATCATATTTCTTCCAATTATATACGATTTTAATATCAAAGGAATGATATTGTCTCTCGTGCGTACGTACGGATTACCGTCTCCACGAACGTGATGAAATTAATTCCCCAACATATCCTTTCAAGAATAATTTTCATTTGAGGATTAAATATAATGTTTAAAGACATAATATTATTCGGAATATGGATAAGATACATCATATCCATAACAAACATTACATACGTGACAAATAATATTAAGAAAAACAAATCAGTGAACACCTGAAATGATGATACTACTAAAATATCATTAACAAAGAAATATCAAAAGATCATATATGATATTATATTTATATATATAGATCTTGTATAATTTAATAAATATAAATTAACTATTTTAAAGGAGTTTAACATATTCCCATCCAAAGAAAATTACAAGGTAAGGGTAAATTTCACAATCACTTTATTGTCTGAGGTTGTTTTTACGTAAGTATCTACTGGGACCTCTTTATCACCCACATACATTTTTCTTAAAAATGTATTCCAAATTTTTTTTAATATTTACTAAACTATGGGATAAAGTCATTTATACACTTGTTTGAATTTTTATAAAATGGTTGTAATGGAATCTTTCTGTTGTTTTCCCAACAAGGTAGCTTATGACCTTTTCGACAAAATTAAGGTAAGAATGTTTTTAACTTATACGGTGGGTGTAGCTATTTTCTACTATTATAACATCGTCGATGTTTCCCTTACAATATTATAATAATATTTTCAAAATAAATATTTTATTTTATAATTATATGACTTTTAAATTATTTAAAAATAGAATGTGATACCTCTCTAAAAAAAGTATTGATTTCATATATATCAACATCCTTTGAAGGATTGTGAGCTTATTTGAAGTTGATTTATTATGATACAAAGCTTCGATTTTGAATTGAAGGTTTTGTGATATGTTTTATTGTGGATGTATTATTTTTATACCATTCATGGTTTATGGATAAAGTATTGACATTCTGTATGCTAGTTTTAATATTAATTTTTATGTTATGTTTAAACCATTTCATATAAGGAATACATTGAACATAATAAGTGACTAGTGGACCCACTATAGCTCCTTGATGAAACGATAGGACTCATGACACAAATTATTTTCTTAAAATAAATCCTTGACATAATCTTATTTGTAGTCTTGGCCCAAGGACTTGACCATGTGGTAATGAAGTCTGGAATTATGCATTACATCATTATGAAAGTGGGTATTGATATTGCATGTGATTATTCGACTAATAGAATATGCATGTGAATAATTAAATGGTATTATTTGATTTTATCTTTTCCCTATTATTCTAAAGATCATTTTTAAAAGGATTATTTTCTATTCTTACATTACATTAAATGTTTATGCTTATTTATGAAAGTTTCCACTATATTGTTATCCTTACTAAGCATCTGAGCTCACCCATTTCTCTGTTTTATTTTTTCCAAGATACGAAGAAGTATATTATGACTGACCTGTAGGGATAGTCTTAGGGATATGATTATGGCCTATGGAGACTATGTTTTTTTAGTTTTTCACTTTATAATGTAATGTAAACCGTATGAATGTATCTAGTATTTCCAACTCTACTAAACTAATTGGTCTTTCGAGAGTAGATCTTTTGTGATTATTCCAATGTAATGTAATAATTCACTGACTCTATGTGACTAGGGTCGGGGCGTTATAGTTGGTATCAGAGGAATTTTAATACAAACCTTGGAATATTGATTTAGAAAAATGCTGATTGGCACACAATATCTTAAGATAGACTTTGAGGATTAGTATAGAAGAACTTAATAAAATTTTG
This sequence comes from Viscum album, assembly GCA_963277665.1. NCBI lineage: Eukaryota > Viridiplantae > Streptophyta > Magnoliopsida > Santalales > Viscaceae > Viscum > Viscum album. The sequence goes on along the minus strand of OY728126.1, from coordinate 2,004,224,615 downwards.
GTATTGTAGATATTTTTTGAGTTTTCCAAGAAATACATCCATGTCTGGATATGTGAAGGTAGATGCTGCTTTGGCATAGATGTAACTTGGGGTAAAAACCAAAAACACCGCTTTGAGCTAGAGTCGAACGGGAACTGTTGCACAAAAATGGGCCTTTTGGCACTCTTGGTTACGACACTCCCAGGGGATATTCATAGGATAATTCTCATTTTCTTTACAAAAAATTACGAAGGGTTTATTAGTATATACTTCCTCAAAAAAAATTTTTTATGATTATGGATTATATCCATAATCTGTTCAATTTATATTAATTGTTTTACAAGTTTGGAATTATGAATTGTGATTCATAAACTAATTTACTATATGCCATTATTTATAAATGGAGTCTAGTAGAATGAATGGAAACCGTATCAATTCACATAATCCATGTAGGAATATCCCTCCTACCCAAGTTAATTAAAGTTGATATAGTGAAGGAACTGGTGCTGATTAGCTTATCACCATACTAGGGCAACTCACTCAGGTTATGAATAATAGCCTCACCCATATGGAGTAGCTTGATCCACAACGTGGCGGATCAAAGTTAGCCTGCTTCATGAGGAAACAACCATAAAAATTCAATGGGAGTACAAATCCATTAGTTGCTGAGCAATTGATAAATTCTTTACATAAAATACTTCATGCATTAGGGAGTATCGAAAAGGTTAAAAGTTTTCATGGAAGTCTATCGCCTCACGAGAGATGCAGACCAATGGTGGTCACCGATTCAAAACACAAAGGAAGATGATGAAGTATAAAATCTGTAATGGAGGGAGTTTGAAAATATTTTCTTTGAAAAATAAATTCCTCATGACCATCGAGCGGATATGGAAAGGTAATTTTTGAGTCTGAGGAAAAAAGATGATGGGAATGTAGCAAAGTATGAGGTTAACTTTACAATGTTAGCAAGGCATGCAGTAGATTATTTACGTAACCCATGGAGTAAGATTAATCTATTCATTGATGGGTTATAACCATATCTTTGGAGAGAATTAGTCTCAAAATCCTTCTTGTCATACGAAGATATTTTCTCATGTGCTATCAAGACAGAAAAGTAATTCTCAATGTCTTATGACTTTACAGCAAAGCAAGAGAAGAATAGATCTACTGAACACTCTGGAAATGGATATAAGGGGAATAAGGAAAAATTTTAATATCCATCATGTATTAAACGTGGGAAGAAACACCCCGTTACTTTCCTGAAGGGAATGAGAGTCTGTTAGAAGTATGGTGAAAAAGGCCACCAAGCTCATGATTGCAAGGGGAAAAAAGTTGTTGTCAATGTTGAATGCTACAATTGTTGAGAAAGGGGTCATTATGGAAATGAATTTCATAAGCAAAATGTACCTTATAAAAGTCCATGGGATCAAGGCCAAGCTTATTCTATCACTACTGATGTGGTTGAAGCTCCGAAAGACGTGGTGGCAGGTAGTTTAATGGGTTCCTAATGTTTAGTAAATGATTTATTTGATTTTGGATCATCGCATTGTTTTATATCTTCCCAGTTTTCTATAAAAATTAGATATTTTTAATACATCTTAACAAGGGAGTTGTCAGTCAAAACACCTAACGGAAATATCCTTTCAACAATGTTTTGTGAATAAGTTCCCATTAGGGAATATAAATGTTCTTTATTTTCTAATATTATCGGCATACCCATGATTGAATTTTATATAATTATTGGTATGGATTGAATTTCGGACCATGATGTGAAAATTTATTGTATGAAGAAGGAGGTTACAATTCTCTATGATTATATGATGTATCTTATCTTTATCGTAGAAATTCCACCACCTAATTCTTATCTACATCCCCCCCCCAATAGCTCAACTAAATTCAATTATTGGGGAGGAAGAGAATGAAATAATTATGGGTGAGGAATGGAATGTTCAAATAGAGGACATTCATATTGGGCAAGAATTTGATGATGTGTTTCTAGAAGATTTACCAGGAAATCCTCCATAATGAGAAATTGAGTTTTCCATTGATTTTATTCTTGATTCAGGCCAATATCAAAGACCCCTTATAGAATGGCCACTGTGGAATTAGTGGAACTAAAGAAACAACTAGAGGAATTGAGTAAAAAGTGAATTATTCGAGCTAGTGATTCTATAGGGGAGCCCAGTTCTTATAGTTTAGAAGAAAGATGGATCTATGAGGTTGTCCATTGACTACATGGAGATCAATGCTATGAAAATAAAGAACATGTATCCCCAACCTCACATTGATAATTTACTCGACCAAGTTCATGGAGATCAATATTTTTCAAATATTGACCTTTGATCTGGATATCATCAATTGTGTGTGAAATAGGAAGACATTTGGAAAACATCATTTCGAACTAAGTACAGGCATTACGAGTTAACATTAATTCCTTTTCGATTAACTAATTCACCCTCTTCCTTCATTGATCTAATAAATAGTGTTTTCAAGGAATATCTTGATGAATTTTTAGTGGTATTTATTGATGATATCTTGGTATAATCCAACATAAATGAAGATCATGAAAATAACTTCCGCATTATTATAAAGAATCTTAGAAGAAATGAATTATATGGGAAATTTTTCATGTGTGAATTTTGGCTTCAAGAGATCTCTTTTCTTGGACATATTGTCTCTAAGTATGGAATCTATGTTGATCCTTCAGTGACCAAGGAAATCTCAGAATAGCTAGCACCGACGAGTATAACTGATATACACAGTTTTATTGGTTTAGTAGGTTATTATCATCATTTTGTCCATAATGTTTCCCAGTTGGATAACCCGTTAACAAAGATCACACGTAAAGGGGTAAAATTTTTTTGGACAAAATAGTGTGAAGAATGTTTTGGATAACTGAAGAGATGATTAGTCAATTATCTTATCTTGAAATTACCTTCGGGGAATGATGGGTTTGTTATTTACAGTGATTCTTCAATTGAAGGAATTGGTTGTGTCCTTATGGAGAATGATAGAGTTATTTCCTATGCATCACAGCAGCTAAAAATTCATTAGAAAAACTATCCTACTGATAATCTAGAGTTATCAGCTATAATCTTTGCTTTGATGATGTTAATACATTATCTCTATAGTGATTAAATTTGATATATATACCAATCTCAAGAGTTTGAAGTATATTTCCTCATAGATGGAACTCAACTTGAGGTAAAGGATATGACTTGAACTATTCATGGATTATGATTGTAGGATACACTACCACTAGGGGTAGGAAAATAATGTGGTAGATTCTTTGAGTAGAAATGATCATGGAGTTTTAAACAAGATGAGAGTTGAAATGGATCCTATTTTCATGGATCTAGTGAAAATGGATATGTGAATAATCATGGAATGTGAAACATCAATACTTTTTCAAATGGTTGTCAAACCTTCTTTACTAGAAAGGATAAAATTTTCTCAGACTGATAATGAATAATTTCAAAAGAAGATTAAATCTGTGAAGGATGGGATATTGATCGACATCGTATATGAAGATGGAATTTTGAAATTTGGGAAGAGTCTTTGTTTTCCTAACACACCTGATCTAAAAAGGGAATTGTTGGATGATTCTCATAGCTCCAGTTTCTCTATAAACCTTGGGAGCTCCATGATGTAAAGAGATTTGAACAACATTTTTGGTGGGACAACTTGATGAGGTAGATTTCTGATTTTGTGTCATGATGTATGTTTAGTGAAAAAGTGAATTCTAGAAGGAAACAACCTGTAGGATTCATGAAACATCTTCCCATAACTAAGTGGAAATGGGATAATATAATGATGGACTCTTTCATTGGGATACCAAAGACACCTACAAGGAATGATGCAATATGGGTCATTGTTGGTCGTCTTACCACGTCAGCACATTTTTTTTCTATAAGAGATGATTTAAAACTTGAACTTTTATCAATACTATATACTAACGAAGTTGTAAGACTCCATGATGTACCCCTATCGATTGTTTCTAATCGTGATCCCTGTTTTAAATCAAGATTCTGGAGAAGTCCTCAGTAAGCCCTGGATACTGAACTTCATTTGAGCACTATCTACCACCCTCAAACTGATGGACAATCAGAATTGACTATTCAAACCTTATAAAACATGTTGATATCTTGCTCACATGTCTTTCAAGGTATGTGGGATCAATATTTACCTCTGAAAGAATTTTATTATAACAATATCATCCATTCAAGTATTCAGATGGCACCGTATAAAGTGTTATATGGCAAGAGATGTCACACACCAACATGTTTGGATGATGTTGGTGAAGGAAAACTCGTAATCCCAGAATGTGTTGAGGAAATGATGGAAAAGGTGAAGTTTATCCAAACTCACATTAAAACAGCACAAAGTAGGAAGAAGAGCTATCCCAATAACTAAAGGAAGGATTTGGAATTTTAGGTAGAAGATCATGTTTTAATGAAGGTATCTCCATGGAAGGGAGTTATACGATTCGGTAATAAGGGTAAACTACGTACCAGTTACATCAAACCTTTCGAAATTCTAGAATGAATTGGGGTTATAGCTTACTGATTGGAAATGCCGCATAGTCTCTCCAAAGATGACGATGTGTTCCATGTATCACTATTGAGAAAATAAAATAATGACCCAATGCATGTACTCACCTATGAGGAAATTGAACTTGAACCGGATCTGTATTATTATGAAGACCCTTTAAAAATTCTTTATACCAGAGAACAAGTGCTGAGAAACCAGAAGAATTTTCTGGTAAAAGTTCTACGGAGAAACCATAAGATGGAAGAGGCAACGTGGGAACCCAAAGAACTTATGATGATAAACCACGCGAATCATTTTATGTTGTAATATTTTAGAAAATTCGAGGATGAAATTATTTGAAGGATGTAACAATGTAACACTCTAAGCTTCAACGGTATGTTTCCCTTTGAATAATGCAATAACTTGCATTGTACGGAACTTCGAGATTTTAACACACCGTGACCAATAAATATAGCTGTTATTAATAGTAATACACACTTTTTGAAATTTTATAAATTTTATCATTCAAAATGGACTTTATTTTCATATTCAGAATATCAAAATTAGCTTAGGGTGATTTTTTGGTATTTTTCTGAAAACTTACAATTTATGATGAATAGTGAAAAACATTGGGTTATTTTTTAAAACCGACTTTTTGTTTAAAAAATTATAAATTTTATTTAAATTTTTTAATGGTAAAAATATATACATAATACCTATATATGTTTAATGTAATTATTTGGAGTAATTTTATAATGAGTTTAGATATATAATGTTTTATCGAACTTTTTACCATCTTTTACCCACCTACTATGAGCATTTCCAAATTTGCTATAAAACTTATTTTTACAGCTTATCTGAATTGAATTTCAAAACTCCAACAGATATGGTTGATATTAATAAATAAATTTTTTTTCAATAAGATGAAAATAGTTTTTTGTGAACAGTAACTTTTTACTCTTTTCTACCACGGTTAAAAAGTAAATATGGTAATTAAGGGTAAAAATGATATTATTATTACCCTAACACATGTCCTATTTCTATTGGATAAGTATAATTAGACCAAAAACAACCTTTCTAATGAAATATTAACCTCTTTGTTCCACTTGGATTAGATGAGGACATTTATTATCATTTTATTTAAAGAAGAGTTAAAAGAGTTAAATTCAATGTTTAAAAACTAAACCATTCTTAATATTGGGATACACACAATATAAAGTCTATTATAAATATTCATTACAAAGATAAAAATATTTCCTACACAATTTAATTTTATTTATAATTTTTATACATTAAATAATTAAATTTATTTATGACACAATGATGACGCAGTAATTCCCATATTAATGAAAGATTAAAATAATTGATATTATAAATATCCAAAAAAATATAATTTTAGACTTGCAATGACTTCCAAAAATATTCTAGGTTAATATGATAGTTTAGGGTTAATTAAATGTATATATTTGGAATTAATTAATTTTTTAGAACTTTAACAAAAATCAATTATTAAATAACAAAAAAATTGACATAAATGGGTTTTAAAACAAATAAAATATTATTGGTTGATATAATAATCCTAAAATCTAAGGGTTAGCCGAAAAGACTTATATAATGATATTTCTATCATTAATAAACCACTTGGGGTTCTCTTGGAAATTTAATGTAATTTTATTAACCATATAATATAAAAATACCAGGAGACATGGTAAATGTCATACTATTTAACTAAGAGTTAAATCTAAAAGATAAAGTTAATATAGAGAAGAAAACCTATACAAAACCTGTTGGTTTAGTGGTTTTAGACCCATCCCCACCTTATAATCAAAATAAATCATTTTGGAGCCATTAGATTATGAAAATTATTTTATTATAAAATAATATTTCAATCTTTTCCTAAGGTGCCTCTCACCCTTCTTATAAAAGGGCACTTCCCCTTCTCTAAAATTCACACATTCATAGCCATTGTGATTGCCCATACCATGACCAAATATCCTCCAAACTGTCCTAACGTCATCCTAGAGGCCTTCCTTTAGTCAGAAAGAAAACCTAAGGATCCTTTTTTATCAAATCAAAAGGAAGACCCCAAAGAAGAGGTAAATATTTCAATACCTCTTTCAAGTTCTTTTATTCTTCCAATTACTCTATATTTTTTGTTTCCATTCTAAAATAATAACTCCCATATCTTCTACATTCTTTGAAGTTATTAAAAAATCGTACAACCATATTAATTATTCTATCTATCCTATAAATGACAAAGTCACCATACGTGTGTACGTACAGATTACCCCTCCATGTTGTGGTATAGTTTGTTATTCAGACACATCATCATTTGAATGGGTATAATAATGAGTATAAATGATTAAAATAATAAATATAAATTGATAATTATTCTGTATCATTGATATTCCCTCCAATTATATAAAAGATTAATATCAAAATAATGATATTGTCACTCGTGCGCACATACGGATTACCATCTCCCCGAACGCGATTAGATGTATTCCCCATCATATCCATGAAATAGTAATTTTCATTTGATGATTAAAAATAATTTTGAAATACTTAATATCATTATGAATATGAATAAGATACATCCTATCCATAAGAAAAATTACTTACATAAAAAATCATATAATGGAAAACGAATCAGTTAACACCTGAAACGATGATACTTCTGAAATATCATTAACAATGCAATATTAGAAGTTCATATATGATATCATTTTTTGTATATAGTTCTTGTATAATTTTATATCAATGATTTAACTATTATAAAGGAGGTTAACATACCCTCAACCAAGGAAAAGTACAAGGTGATGGTTAATTTTACAATCTCATTATTATCTGAGGTTGTTTTTACGTAACTATCTATTGGGACATCTTTATCATCCACATCCATGTTTTTAAAAATGTATTCCAAAACATTTTTACTATTTACTAGACTATGAGTTAATTTCATTTATACCCTTGTTTTAATTTTTATAAAATGGTTTGAATGGAATCTTTCTGTCATTTTCCAAACAAGGTACCTTAAGACCATTTCGACAAAATTAAGGTAAGAATTTTTTTAACTTATATGGTGGGTGAGGCTATTTCCCATTGTTAAAACATCGTCGAAGATTCCCTTACAATATTATAAGAATATTTCCAAAATAAATGCTTTTGTTTATAATTATATGACTAAATTTTTTTCAAAATTATAATAGATATTTCTCTAAATAGATGTTTTGATTTCATCTATGTCAACATCCTTTGATGGATTGTGAGCTTATTTGAAGTTGATTTATTATGATACAGAACTTCCATATTGTATTGAAGGTTTTCTGATATGTTTGACTATTGACGTGTTATTTTTATGCTATTCATGGTTTATGGATAAAGTATTTACATTTCTTATGCATGTTTTAATATAAATGTTTATGTTATGTTTAAACCTTTTCATATGAGGAATGCATTGGACTAAGTAATTGATTGGTGGAGCCCGCTATAGCTCCTCGATGCATCAGTAGGTCTCATGTGAAAAAGTAGTTTCTTCGCACAAGTCCTTGAGAAAATCTTATTTGTAGTCTTTACACAAGGCATTGCCTATGTGGTCATGAAGTCTAGCATTATGCATTCCATCCTTATTAAAGTGGCTATTCATATTGCAGGTGATTATTCGACTAGTATAATATCTATGTGAATAATTTAATGGAATTATTTGATTTTATCTTTTCCATATTATTCTGAAGATCAAGTTTAAAAGGCTTTTGTCTAGTATTACATTGGCATAAATGTTTATGCTTATTTATGAAAGTTTCTGCTATATTGTTATCCTTATGGAGCATCTAAGATCACCCCATTATAGGTTTTATTTTTCCCAGGTAGCGAAGAAGTATATTATGGCTGACCTGTAGGGATAGTCAAAGGGATATGAGTGTGGCCTATAGAGACTATGTTGTTGTAGTTTTTCATTTTATAATGTAATTTAAAACATATGAATATATTTAGTATTTCCAATGATACTAAACTAATCAGTCTTTCGAGATGTGATCTTTTGTGATCATGCCAATGTTATGTTATAATGCACTGACTCGGGGTATCTAGGTTCAGGTCATTAAACAATCAGTTGAATTGTGTAATCACAAATTCCCTCTATAGGATCCACCAACACAAGAGTTTAGAAAATGGTGCTCCACTTGTATCACTAGGTCCCAAATAGGGGATGCACTGAGAGAAAACTAGATCATGACTCTGTTTGAAAAGTACAACAGGGGTAGTGAATACAAACACCGTACCTCAAACTATACTAAAGCCTCCATAAGATCCCACTGCTTAGATATCATTATTCCCCTATCACGCATGTTTACCACTTATTAGGATTTATCAAACACCTTATTAGAACTAAAATATTCAAATTCAAAAGTAATATAAACAGATCCAAAAAACCTCAACACATTCCACTTTGGATAGCACAAGCTCTCCCACGCAGTTTTGGATCATGTATCAAGAAAATGGCTTAGTGGGAGAATTGTACTTATTTATTATATTTCGTAGTTTATGTTAAAAACATCCAATATAGGGTTCTACCAATTCCTTCTATCATAATAGAGAAGTATCACCACCTAGAATGCTATCAAGGAGGGGTCTCATTCATGTGAGATATTAACACCATAGGCTCTTGCTAGACCTCCACCACCTAAGAAGGGGGTCTATCCCACCATATAACCTAGGTGATCTCTATCTCTATTATTCCTGATGCACACTTGGAATAAGTGTTTCATCTACCATTACCACTAGGTCCAACTATTACTCCATAGAGAAAATATGTCACAAGCACAAACATCCAATCGGTCAGGGCCCGCACATGTTTGAAACTTGATCCACTACAATGAGTCAATCATCTACCTTATAAATATGCGTCTTGTCCAAAAACCATAGTGATCCCCACTACTATAACTCTCATTATATTCTAATACTATGCATAACATCATCATGTTCCACTAGAGAAATTGACTTATCGACATGTTGACAGTCATCTTCCGGATCCACAAGAGGATCCGTATTATTCCCAATAGGTGGTATAAACTCTCATCTCTCGCCTGTAGAAATAACTTCATGAGTGGGTCTCTTTATAGAAACATCATCACTGATCTAGTCAATATCAAGGAACTATATTGTAATTTTATATTTCTCTAATTTAAGATGAATTTGGAAGACAATCAAGATGTACCAAGGTCAATGAGTATATCAAGGGATATGACTCAAGAAGGACATAGAAAACACCACCAATTCCATAATTATTAATGTACCAATGTTTTCTTTATAACCAATGTCTACATATATTGAGTCAACGTGTATGTTATCAATGCCCTAGTGAATGGATTTTTTGGCCTCTAAACCAAAACTGGACACCCTAGCTAGAGAGCTATCCTCAAAAATATTTAACATTATTTTCTTAGTTCCCAAACCAAACCTCATATAAATATAAAAGAAAATTCAAACTCAAATCCTAAAACCAATAAGTTTCATAGAACTTCTAGCTGGGTACTGATCAGATTCAATTATTCCATAGATTGACCTAACAGGGTTGAAGACTCTACAACCCCAAGCCTACCTCCAATTGTACAGGGTCTAGGAACTAATTCCACAAAGGTATATCACAAACATGAGAGGAATTATCCTTTAGTACATGTATGAAAAAAACATATCTCAAATCCCATACAATGATGAAATGTAAAACAAGTCACAAAAATGCATGAAGAAATATATTATCCCACAACCATAGTATGAAAAAAGTAATAGAAATCATAGAAGGGGTAAAAATTCAAGTCTATACAGAACTAGAAAGTAATATTAAAGTGTCTCATAAAGAGGGGACTATTATGAATTAAAGTACCGATATACACCAATTTCTGTATTAACAATAGTAGATCTGCCTTCTCTTACGCCACTTAGGACTCCCAAAAATGTATGTTATCTATATAAGAAATGGAACATGTGGGATGATACCATACATAGGTGATTATAACAATACTTTGTAGGAAACCCAAAAATAAGCAATAAAAATGCAATGAGGAAAATAGTCAGATCTACATAGGTATTTGTCTATAACACATATAATATGAAACACTATATAAAATCAACATAGACCCGATGTCTCAATGTATATTCATAATAATAATTCCAACCTATGATTCATTCTCAAATGTTCCATATAACGTTTGTTGGGGAGAACATGCTCCATGATCTATATTGTCACAGACAACACTCATACTATATTTCATGTTCATTAAGTCTCTACATAAATAAAAGTGAGACTTTTTATCAAAGATACACACTGGATCAAAATAAACCACATCTGAAAGATTATATCTTAATACACAGATAGGTGGTCAATGCCCAGGGCTCACTAGGGCACAACAGACCCTACTGGAAAAATACTACATTATAGGGGATTAACGACCATATAAATATTTTTCTCACCGCTTAAAATAACCCCATATAATGACACATGAAGGGAAATTAAGATCTCTCTTGGTCTATCAGGGGGATACATGCTCCAAGTAGCTGATTCAATAGTTAATTTTGTATAATTCAACCCACTCAAGAACAATAGAACTCTCCCTAAAAATATAGATCATTAGAAACTGTAGAGAGGTGTCCCACAATGATGAGAATGGGATACTACAATAAACCATCATATGAATGTACCAAGGGAAATCGTTCAATTAATATAAGTTTAGAGATGCTTAGAAAAGATAACAATGAAGATGAGACAATAAGAAAAAGGAATCCAACCTACCATCAAAAGAGTAAACAATGTGTACCTAGGGGTACATTGTGTGTGTAACTAATTATGGAACTGCCCATGTCTCACACTCACATGGAAAGTACTTTTTTCCTATTCATGGTGTATTCCAAGGGTACATGGCATATAAGAGTCTTATTTAGTACTGGGTGTTCCATCTTTCATATTACCTTGTAGTTTTCCAATGACACAAAATTTGGATATCCATAAATGATCTTTAGGACCACACAATCTCCTTGGTGTATACTCCCTATATATTCCACTCTATCCTCTATGAGTTTCATGTTGTGTGAATAGGCACACAAGGCATGTCACAATACATGGCCTCTAAGGCATGTAATCCCTGTACACTTAAAGCTATCAGTTGAGGGTCACATGGAATGTGACACATGTCATGTGGTTTTTGATACTTAACAACATGAAAAATCCCTATCACCCCAAAAACGATGCTACATGGAAAGTATTCATTGGACAACATGTTTTGTAATCTTGTTTTTTCAAAAAGAACCATATAATCCATTAAAAATCTTCATCCATGTTCCATTAACCGCAATTTTTTTCCTAAAACACATTATACATCACAGATATAATGTTGGTGAACCTCATTTCCTCCATTAGAAATATTCCAATAAAATAAATTTCTCAAGAATCAACCTTGTTTTTTCCCATATGTGTCTCAGACACAAAGAACAAATAAAAAGTCATCATCCATCCATTGATGGACTAAAATTGTTCTATCCCACCACAGTGCCATAAAATATCTATCTCAACCAATGGTAATGATCCATTTTACAAAATATGGAATTTACAATGATCAAGAACTAGGTATTCATCAAATCGTAGGCTATTGAGACTTCCAATGACAAACAAACATTGAATAGGGAGAGAAAACCATAAAACCTAAGTGCCTGAATTGATCCATAGCCATTATTCAGTTTGGCGTTTAAAAAATATTTTCATTGGAATGAAAAATGAATAGGTGTAGAAATCAAAGAATACAAAATATATTGTTATATCCAAATCCGACAAATAAACTATTCCCAAAAAAATAATTGACCCGAGAATCAATCCATTAGTTGATTGATTCACCTTCATCATGGGACATGAAAATGTTGATAAATCCAAAGGAAAAAAACCTAACTTGATTTGAATCAATATCTAATGAATAATTAAGTTTCATCATTTTTGTTGGGGAGATCGGTCACACACTGATTATGGAACCTAGATCTTGTATTCATTCACCAATGGAGTTCCGCAAATGCTCTCTAGTTGATATCGATGATTCAAAGTCTCATGTGAATAACCCTGAATTTTTTCACAATATTTTATTTGAATAATAGTATTAAATTACTATGTCATTTTAAAATTAATTAATTTAATTAATTTGTTATTTTCATCTAATTCATGTGCTGAATTATTCAATAACAACTCGCACAGGCAAAGGTTATGTCATGCCTAGGGTAAAGCCCATGCTCTAAAATCAAAGGTTACATGGATTTCTGATCCAAACCTCTATTTAAGAGTTATTTAAAATTTTATATAAAATTACATGGTCATGATATTTAATATATTTAATATATTTAAAAATAATAATTTTGCTCCCAAAATGCCTTATAATGTCATGTCATCTCGGCTCCTAGCTCAATGAAAATTCTAAAAAATATTCTTGCATATTACACTAAAAATAAGAAAAATATACAAGACCCTAGATTTGGATGGATGAAATAGGGGGACAATAGTGAAATCCCCTAAGAACAAATAGAAGTAAATGGGGGAATTTAAAAAAATTAATGTATGGGACGATTATTCTAGGGTGGTTCCCCATTATTTATTACACGGTGACCTTCCTAGTAAAAACATGTTGGGTAGCCCTTAGAATATAGAGTAGAGATACCTAAATGAGATGGTCTATGGTTTAGATCCCCCTAGCCACCATGACCTATAGGTTATGATGTGGATTCCTATTCCCTACACAATCCATGGCATATCCTCCAGCCTTTTCCAAAGATAACCTCAGGGAGCCAGCACCATGGAGATTGATCACCGGGTCCCCTTTGGAAAGCCTTTGTTGCCGAAGTGTAGATTCCATATCTAACCCTTATGTAGTACCCTTCCACCTTTATACTCCACCATTATGCAGCTCATGAATCACCATTACACAAAACAAAAAACATGCCATTATACAACTCCTAAAATAGTGAAACCTAACCCATGTGGCATGACCTTTCTTTGTAACCCTTATGTTGTACAGAAACCACCTTTATGAAACTAGCTACATGACACAGATCCCTCTATTATAACATTTCTTCCAACTGTAACACATAAACACTAAGATAAAAAAATATACCACCACAATACAGTGCCCTCTGATGCTCTATGCTATCGAGCCACAAACAAAATCTAATTCACAATACCCCTCATTGTTGAATGGACTCATTCAAAGAGAGAAAAAATAGAAAGAACTAATTAAAATTTATAAAAACATAGACAAAATTGAATACACCACAACGTACAATGTTAAAACAATAGTGAAATTGGGGGTGAGACAGTGCCTAACTTCCCCATGATTATTAGTTTATTTTTTAAATTCTGTTATTATACCCCACCCACAACCCCCATGCTTAACACCCCATACCATGTTCTTTCCCTCAGATGACACCCTATACACCAACACCGAATACCTAAACACCCCAACCCAGACGCACATAGCCTAAAAACTAACACCCCGTACCACCACTACTTAACGCATTCCATTATGACAGAAACATCCACTTGATGTGTTCATAGTGCTAAAATTAGTCAGTTCACTGTAAGGCACGATCCTTTGGATTATGGATTTAATTCTGCACTTGAACCACTCCTTTGACATTGGTTCTGGAATACAAACATACATGATTATATTGGTGTACAAGTTTACATAAACTAGATGATATATTTATATATTAATTAATATGATAATATAAATATATTAATCTATAAAAAATAATATATTTGTGTGTGTATATATTAATATCAATATACATATAAATATATATTCACATGCATATGAATTAATTTATATATTAATGATCATTTATTTATTTATTATTAATATATATATATATTAAAACAAATATTCTTATATTTATTAATGATCATTAATTTAGTTATTATTAATTATTTATAATTATGATTTTGTTTTGTATGAGCACTTATTTGTTTGTGTGTCTATGTGTATTCTTGTGTTTCTGTTTATTTAACTATATTTCATATATATATATAATAGTTATTTTTATTTCTATATGATACCATTCTATATGTAATACTATGAATATGTTTTTATATATATTAATATATAACTTAAAATATATATATATATATATATATTTTAATAAATTTATATGCATACATACATACATACATGTATGCGTGTATGTATATAACTATTTTAATATTAATTATCATTTATTAATAATTAATTATAATTATGTTTTAACTTTTATGTTTGTGTGTTTATTTGTATATATATGTATATTAATATTATTTATTCTTGTTATTATATAATACATTCATAAATTTAATATAATTAATAATCTTATATAAATATATAAACATACATAAAAACTTATATATTGGTGCATATATATATATGTGTTATAATGGTAATTTATTTTTTATAACAAATTAAATATAATTATGTTTTGAATTATGAGTGTGTCTGTTTATAATA
Organism: Viscum album; assembly: GCA_963277665.1. NCBI lineage: Eukaryota > Viridiplantae > Streptophyta > Magnoliopsida > Santalales > Viscaceae > Viscum > Viscum album. The sequence continues at coordinate 2,004,209,604 of OY728126.1, read as the reverse complement.
ATGTATCTTATAAGGTAAGTATGTGTGAACATGTGTATATATATAGTAAATAAATTACTTATAATATCATATTTAATTTAAAACAATTTAGAAGCATAGTCAGATGTAAGTTAGTGGCATATTAAAGCATTCCAAATTAGACAATGTTTTTATGAAAAAATGGATAAATTAAAAATTATTTATATATTAAAACAGGACTAAAAAAGGTAGAAAAATTAGCCATGATTTTATGAAAACATGATTAAATTCAAAATTATGATTTTTTGAAAACATGATTAAATTAAAAATTAACCATGTTTTTAAACATGGATAAATGTTCCTCAAATTTGGCCACGCTTTCAGTAAAACTAGGATAATTAAATAATTTTTTTAGTAAAACCTCATTCATATCATTAAAAAACTACCTCATTACAACATAACAACACCATATTCCATCAAAGCACCCAAAATGGCTAAAAGAGAATGTGGAGAAGTGGGAGGGGTTATTCATCCTCATTAACACACAGGTTTTAGTCATGTTTCCTAACATGGGTGGGGTGTGTAAGAAATAAAAAACTAATTTGATTTATATATATATATATATATAATCAGAAAATCCAAATGTAATAGTATCCAACATATGATAATGCACTACATTCACATATATCTCCATTTTATATCAACACTACTTCCACCTCAATTGATACATTTCCATAACCACACAAACAACACACAATATCCCATTAACCTCATCTCTTAATCAATTCCAAATAATACAATTAACAACCACAATATTTTCATTTTCTGAATATTAATTAATTTCCTCCACATATATTTACGAATTTTATATTCAATTTACACTAAAAAAGATATCATTTATATTACATTTTTCATTTTATATTTATTACAACCACTATGATTACATATAAATACTCTAATTACTATATCATTCACTGAATTTTTCCCATATATTCAATCCTTCACATTATTTATTTTTTCTTGTTTTATATTGACCCATGAATACCCACTCCCTATTTAATTAGAATTTAATTCATTTATTTATATTCTTTTCTGCACTAGCAATATTATCAATGCCTATCCCCATTGATTATTTCAAAAATTTCTACACTATTCCATAATTATATAAATATATGACCCGAATAAATCAACCTCTCACATTATTTATTAACACCCATTACACTAAACACATCCTTAATTCCACCACTTTCATAACATCACTCACTTCATTTTACCCTAGGAACATAATTCTACCACCGTTACATCAATGTAGGATTCCCCATTTCTCTTCTACTATAAACTAAATGTAATAATTCTAATAAAACCCAATTGATGATACTAACAATTATTATTGAATAAAATAATAATATCCAAATTTATTTACTCATGATTTAATTCATATTGAAAAATTCATGTACAATAATTATAAAATATTAAGTCCATATTTTCACTTCAACTTTCATTATTTTCATTAAGTTATTAACCAATTTTGAATAGGGTGAAGAATATAAAAAAATAAATAATGATAATATCATGTTTATCAAAATAGAAAAAGAAATAATTTTGAAGTAATATAAATCATATTTGATTCAATTTCTGCTATTCAATTTCATTAATCTCTTTCAATATAAAAATTAAGACAATTCCAACTCCTAATTAATTGAAAATTTCGGAATAATAACTCCCCATTTAACAGAAATAATAATTGGTGGTTTCAAATCTCATAAATCATATAGAGATTTAATTATCACTACACACATATAAAAATGGAATGATAACCTAGAAACACCATGATCCTATAAATAAACCTTAATAACATAAAGCACATCCAAATCCATCATAAACAAGACCATAAGCTAGAACAAAAACAATCCAAATCCCATTAAATGACATTTTAATAATGAGCGATATAATAAAAATGAATGAAAAAAAAACATAACAGAAGGGAATCATGGAAATTTCACCACGAATCAAGAACATATTAATCATGAAAAGTAGAAGGATTAATATATACAATGCGAATCAAGAACAATTAAAACATAAACCTAAGGATCTATAGGGTTCAAGAAATACAAGTAAGACCAATCCAGAGAAAGGAGTTGACTAAATTGATATTAAAATCTAGATGATCGCACCATAGTGTGGAAAAGAATTCACTATAGTGTAGTGAATCTTATTAAATTAGGATCATAATTTAAAGAAAAATTTAGATAAAATTCATGAATTCTCAGTAACTACTTCATTATAGGATATGGATTTAACTTTTATAATGGTGTATGGAAATATAACATGTCCTATTTCATTCCTCCTCATTAATGAACCCACAAACCAACATGGTTTAGTACCTATATACAATGTGGTTTCCATCAAGTATCTGGGAATCTAACATCGTGTATAGTTTACATGAACATGGCATACTACAACAAGACATTGAAAACACCCATTATAGTGGTCCCGTTGTGTTACAAATTTTTCACCAAGTAACTAGACATACTAAAATGAATACCTTCATGAAATAGTCTACATCCACAACATAATGCATCAACAAAATGGTTGCATACCAATCATACCATCCAATCCCAAAAAAATTCAAACTAACCACACCCATGGTGATACCATTATATCATCCACAGTTAGTGGAATCCAACAACATGTTTCACAACATTAGAATAAGATAACCCTCTTTCATACTTTACAATCTATCCAAAAACCACAGACAATAGAAAAATGAAATGTATTGGATTGATTAAAATCTAAGTAACTAAAAAATCAATTGGTCTCTCATAACATAGTTAAACTAAATTAATCAATCAAACATAAATGAAAAATTATACAAACATGGTTTTATTGGGTCAAATCTATTAGTAAGGGTCTAAATAAACCTATAACATCAAAAATGGATATAAAATGGACATATATGACTCTGATGTTATGGATAAATGTGGGGGTTACACATGGGACCCCCATCAGCCTCCATGACCACCGTCAATCATGAAAACCATAAATTACTCCAATGAATTATATTTAATGATCAAATGGAATGGATCCATCTATTTCATAGAACCCATGCGACATATTCCCCTTTAACCTTTCGGGTATAATCCAATGACCTATCATTAAGTGAGTTATTTCTAATAAGAAACCTTTATATAGTAAACAAGTGTATATACATAGCCCTTCTTATATTATTAGTTCACAAATCCAATAGAATATTCTTTATAGTCACCTTCAATCCATCACTGTTATTCTATTTACCATCTACCCCCCCAATATAAACCAAGAGAGGTAAACTTTAATTTCTGAACCAAATTCCTAAAATTGGTTCATATCATCATTAGGATCCCAAAATCATATTTCTCATTCTATGAATTATGAAAAAGGCTACAGAAAATTAAGTGGAAGATAACAATTATAGAAAAAAAATTCATAGATAAATTTCAATTTTTATATTAGTTCACCATGTTATTAATCTCAATGTATTTTTTTCAACATAAAATTTAAAATATTATATAATTTAAAAAATGATACTTTTAATATTTTTGTTATTATAAATATTTTTAAAATATCATAAAAACATTACTATAAAATATATCTAAAATCATACATTTAAATTTCATATAATTTTTATCATTAGATTAATATTAAAAAAATATTTCCTAAATATATACCATTAAATATAATTCACATGTCTATGCCTTTTAATTTCAGATAAAAGATAATTATTTTATAAATTATCTTTAAGAATACCATGAACCCATATATTAGATTATGATCAATACAATTCTGTTATGTATAGTTTTAATTATATCACATTATATGTTAACATCACTGAATAATGTTAATATTAGAAAAATAAAACTAGTGATTATGATTTAAAATATTATAACCAAAATAATCGGATAATTTGAATCAATGAACCATGCATATATTTTTTTTGTTTTCCCAACATTCTCTTCGGAGTTCTTACCTCTGGGGGTTACACATGATGTAAATAATAAAAATAAAACCCCTAGTATTTATTTAAATTAATATAAACACTTAATATATAGTAATATTTTAGTTTTGAAATTTTTTTAACTCTCCATAAGAATTAGAATTTAAAATTATGAAAATAAATTCATTAAACCCCATCAGTAAGAAACTACCTAACTCTAAAATAAATTACAATATCTATTTCGATACCTAACTCTATATTTAAGAGGAAATTGAAAAATTTATTGGTTAAACTTAATAGAAGAATCATTTAATAAATAATGACAGTACATAATCCAAATAATCCAAAAACAAAGTCAAATTTTGAGTACCATGATATTTATTCTTAGAAGAAACACTAAATTTTATATTCTCCCAATTTTGAAAATCTTCATCCTCAAAAATGAAATACTCCATAAGAATTTTGATAATAACATTCACTCTCTCAAATATTTTCATTCAAAATAAAACCAACATATATCCATATTTAAAATAATAAATACAATTTATAAAGTAATGAAAGTGAATTATTAAGTCTAATGTAATACTATACGAAATAAATAACCACACAAGTCCATTATCTTGAAACACATAGATCATTATAAAAGAGAACTATAATAAAAATACAACATTTTCATACCATCTTAAACATCAAGTTACTATCATGTATTTTAATTGAATTGACATCATATTCATCAAAATATCAGAAAATAAATTTGACACTACTAAAAAAATATTCATGATAAAACCAATTAATTACCAAAGAGTCTTTATGACCATGTAAATGGAAGGTGGAATGAGTTCAACTATAAAATTCATACGTATCTATAGGAATAAAAATATTGACTAAAAAATCAATATGAAAACTAATTATTCATCACCCATCATAATCGATAATAAAATATAACTAATATATAAAATAAAAATATTTACAATTTCCAACAAATGATATTATTAAATATAAATTTTGAAATCCAAAAAATTTAAAATCCAACTATTTTAAATTGTGAGACTTACATATTGATTTCTTTCAGATATTATCAAATTTAGCCATTCACATTTGAGACTTATCATTAAGCACCACACATTTGAAAATAAATCTCATGGTGTTTGACCATGAATATCCAATCACAACCAAAATTCTGATCATAAGATTTAGAAAATATCCAAAAAGAACTCAATAATAAACACAAAATAATGTAGCTAACATTTATCATTATTACATAATCTCACCAAACCAACCATTCTATATCATATTAAAATTAATCCCTCTATTTGAGTGAACTAACTCCTAATTAAAATTCATAATATCCTAAAATTTGATAATCATGCTATTTTTAATGAATCACTTAAAAATATGATCCTCTATTATATTCCCTCTTTATATATTATTTATTTCAAAAAAATTAGAGTTGTGAAATATCATTTAAATGGAACCATTGAACAGAGATCTATAAAATAATTTGAATATTTTTTCTATTTAATAACATTAAATCAAGACATGGTTGAAAAATACATTAATTAAAAATAGATAAATTTAATAAAACATTCATTTAAACTCTTATTGATTATTTCACCAATACCTCACTAACACAATCTAGGATTTTCATATTTCATAGAATATCAATGATTCTAGAATGAACATCCACTAAAACATTTCCCATATTCATAAATTGTCACCAAAACACATTATATATCCTTATAACATCCGAGTTTTTATCTATACGAAATTTATCACCAACTCTATTTGAAAACTCTAGATCAATATCTCATTATAAATTAAAATATACTCTTTTACAGGTTAATTATATTTATACTCCAACTAGTAAGGATAATGAAATAAATAACCTTGGATTTCATTTCAGAGAAATGTTAACCTCATAATTCTAATCACACTACATTAAAATAAAATAATTTAAAGTCAGATTAATTCATTGTAACTCTTTTTAAAGAAAATTACAAATAATTTAAAATAATCAAAATTTTATTCACATAAAAATTTCCTCAATTAATTCATCATCACACTGTCATAAAATATACTATCAAAGAATTATTATTCCCCTTGAGCATCTTAACACCTCCAAATACTATATAAAATGGTCAAAAATATATTGATAAATCATACCACCACATTTAAAGTAAATTGAAATGTATATATTTAGTTATCCATAATCAACCTTGTTAATACCCTAGAACAACACCCTACCAGAGTAGAGTTTTTTTAATGTTACAAAAATAATCATATAACCCAACTAATTTCAATCAACCATCTCTATATCTCTAAAACCCAAGCCCGAGTCTTTACAAATATAATTCAAGAAAAAATGCATTGTTATTCATTACTCGATATGGTTTTAATATATTCATTCAAATTTTAATTCACCAATCATGTAAACATCATCACCACTCCACTGAGAACATATATCCAAAAAATAATCCTATAATTCCATTACATGGAATTAATTTCCATAAAAATTAATCAAAAAAATAATTAGAAATATTTGTATGATTATCACACTAGCCTTCGTATTAAATTCTCAGTAACACTGTAATCTCATATCAACAGGTAGCCTATAGTTTTGATATTTCAATCATGTCGATGTAAACATAATTCCGTTGATAATCTATGTACCAATGAAATAATCATGCATTTCTCATCCATTGAACTAATATCTATACAAATGATTCATAAAAATGTAATGACACTTATTCTCACTATTATCATTCTAGTGTTCATATAATATTCTAAATTTTTCCAAAATACTATATCTATATACAATCTCATCCTGAATGAGAAGAATCACCACACCTTTTTTGTAATTTCCCATTATTTGAAATTGTTGAATAAATGTATTATGTTATTTTCTTATATGTTAATTGCAATATAAGATTATTAAACATATAATAAACTCTAATATATGAGAACACAGTGGTCTCAAAAATATGATTCATACATAATTCCTTGAAAATTAAAATATCACATAATTATGAATTCAAAATACCAATCAATATAAATAAAAAATAGATTGATTCAAAATATAAAGAAGATTTTCTATGTCCTCTTAAAAGTAGTTTACACTACCAGTAAGACTAATAATTCTGTTTCCTCAGGTATTCAAGAAGACATCATATCATAGATCATAATAGTTTCTTATCATATTGTCTCATATTTTATCTCTTTATCTACCTGTTGTCACAGAAATTTGTTTATAATGTAACATTCCAATATAAATAAACATTTTCCATTATATACAAAAAAACATCTCAATCTCAATCTCAGAACATATGATATGTATATTTATTGATCCTATTCATGTATTGTAGAAATAGTTCTTTCACAAAATTAATCAAACCATGTGATTATTAAATCAAAAAATAATGACTTGAAACAACATAGTGAATGGTATGTTCCATACCTATGGAATTTTACCTTGGTTTCTCAATTATGAATCATTAATAATAGTATTTCTAAAAAATATTCTAGTATCCTATAAATATTACAGACCATAATATTTTGGACACATTGACATAATGTTCCTATGCATAAATTATTCTATGTCATCATAACCATACTTCACATGTGCTTAACTCCCAAATATAACATAATACAATGATACTAATAAGGGACATTTTTATATATCAATAAGTAAACTCTCCAAAACTGCCCCCATAATGTTAGGACCTAGTAACTAGTTCTTATGTATCCACTCAAAAAACAATGGGAGGAATTCAATACCTATCAATAACTATAAGTAATATCATGAATGAAACCCATTTGTATACACATATAGAAGATAATATTGATGATTAAAAATAAATCATATATAAATAATAAAAATCATGTGATATAATGTAATGTGATCAAATATACTACCATATAAAAAGAGCACTTCTTTAACATATATAAGTAAATATAATTCTATAAATGGATGACATGAATATGGATAACATAAATAATTCTCAAAAATATCTTAAAAACACCCCTTTCTTATCTATAGCTTCCATGATCATTGATCTTCTACATTTCTTGATCTCTAATGTCATAAGATAAAAAACCCATGATTACACATTAAGGGGTGAAAATATATATTCAATATGATTGTCATAAATAGTTATCCAAACCTATGATCAACCTATGTCTACAAGCTTCCTCAAAAAATATTTTGAATACAACATCAACAGCAAAGTATATCATCATTAAGAAAAATAATATCTGTCAAAATTTCATATAATATTACCCATAACTCACTATCATTACAATCACAAAATTATAATATATATATATATATATAATATTTATGTTTCTAAAATATCACAATATAATGGGACCCTACATACCTCAACCCACTAGAGATCTACATGGTACCCATAGCTATGTTATAATAGAGATTCTAAAGAGTATATCTATTTATAACACTCTATCCATTTAGAAAATAATATTAAGTCACTATAAGAATATATTTAAACTCATTTAACATATATGTGGATTATAGTCTGAAAAAAATAGAATATCACAAAATAATATTACCTCACAATGATTCATAAGTTTAAATATTGATGAATCACCCTAGATTCACTATTATTCTATACTGGATAAATACCTCTACATTAATCACAAACCAGATCCACAGTTGCATGTCTGATCTCTCTCAAACCCAATGATATCGGTGAAAATTAAAATAATACTTGGTGCACTATCATCCACCTCGATACTCGTGTTGTGGGATAGACTGAGTGTAAACAATCATGTGAAACATTATAAATATCAAATCATTATTAGTGGGTGAGATTATAATCAAATTCTTAAGTTTACCATCATCACCCTCTACCCCAATGTTGTGAGTGAATATAGAATATATTTAGATATAATCATCTTACTCTATCCAAATCCAATAGGTAATTATGTTAGTAATATTTTTAGTAATTCATCTCCATAAATTTCCACCCAGAAATAGATTTCATCATAAATCAATTTAAATGAGTAAAAAAAGTAATTAAATCACTCAATCAACGATCCTTCCATAAATCAAAGAGGTAATCCCACATAATAGTCTATGGTATAATCATATCATTATATATTAATTTACAAATTCTTAGCTAATTTAAATCAAATAAATAATAAATTTCAATTATTAGGTTTTTTAACTATTCCACCCCATCATAATTGAACCAATGTATGTATTGAATATTATCCATCATTCCTAGATTTTATCTAAATTTCAATATAAAGGAAAACACAACCATAATTGTTAAGGTATATATCCTCATTCCCATAGTCTCCTAATAATCTCAAATCAAAAATTAATTATTCATAATCTCATTGGAAAAAATCATTATCCTTAATATAAATACACATTAATTTTTATGAAGATCATTATTATTTGTCTTTTATGAATATCATACTAATTATTGATTAAAATTTTATATAATGCAGCATCATAATTAAAAAATTAGTTAATTAACTATGTTTCATAATAAATCCATATACATTGAATTTAATTTTAATTAAACAGTATAATTCATGAATTCTTATTTAGGGATTATCATTCTGTAAATACATCATTAATATTTTTTATAAATAACCAATATTATCTGAGGAAACTAATGTCACCTTAAAATATTTTAGTAAATTCATAGATAGTTTTAGTCAATAAGATTTCCTTAGTTATTATTTCATTTATTTTTTTGATAATTTTAATTTTTTCATTAATTATTCAATATCTCTTCTTTAATTGTTTATTTTTTTACCCTAATAAATTCACATTACAATGAATTTTTAATGGTCAACATGAAGTTTTATCCTCATTATTAAAAATTCTAAAATTAAGTTATAATACATAAAAACATTTACCAAGAAAATAATTAATGTTTTGATGATATATATTTTTCATAAAATTATAATTTAATTTAAATTTGGGTATTTTATAAAGAAAACATAATTTCAGGAAAATATTATTGATTAATTTCAAATTATTATAATTAGATCATCATTCTCATTAATAATCTATTATATTATATTGAAATTGTTTATTTCAGATATCCCAATTTATATTAATTTGATAAATTATTATTAATTTAATAACGACATTATACATGACAATAATAATCAATTAATCATAATTTAAAAAAATCATTATTGACTTAATATTTCTAAATAATCAATAAAATACATATACACCATCAATATAAGTATTTTTTTGATGGTTTTCATGAGATAAAAATCAACACAAACTCATGAATTTCATTTAAATTAATTTTGAATATTTAATATTTCAAATTTATTAATGAATGCTTCCATTAAAATGAGGATATTGATACTAGGCCAACATAATTTTTGGTGTTGAAAACAGATACACCTTGCTCACCTACGTACCTAAATACACTTGAAAATTTATGGGTTACTACGGGGAACCCCATTCAATAAAAATAGACATTCTATCATGCCCCCACTTCCATTGTTTTGATTTTGAAATTTGATATTCCAATTGAATGGTAAGGATCTGTTCATCTGATGAAAACATTTTAAATAATCCCCCATAACTATAAATATCTAATTATATGATTGGATATTGTTACATTATGTGATCCACACCCTATGAGAGCCACATCCATAATGAAATAAACATTCCATGCTAAAAATCATATATTTTATAATCATCAATTGGATTCCCTACACTAATCTTCTATATACATCCACCACAATCACATTATATTAAATCAACCACCTACAACCTAATAACTAGAGATATATTGTTTAATTTTATTGAAAAATCCCAAAAAATGCTTCTCGTCATTACAATGTTCGGAAAAATATAAGTTTCATTCTAGGAATCAATCAATAAATCTTATAAAAGTTAGTGTGAAAGTTAAATTTGAGGAATATTATTTCTTAGATAACATTAAATCTACAAAAGGAATCATTTAATTTTTTATATCATTATATTTTTTTGAAATAAAACTTATGGTGGTAAATAATTTGATATATGATTATTTATAAATTTAATTTATTCTAATTTTCTAAAAAATAGAATCAACAAATAAATTAAAGTATCTACAAATCCATAATTAAAAATCAATTATATCTTTATAAATAGATATATATTGAAAAGTGGACTTTAATTATATAAACCATCAATAATAATTCTCATGTCTTGGCCTTTAAAAGATATAGATAGAATTTGGAGTTTATAGCATATTTTTTAATATAATCCTTAATCCATATATTTGATTAATGTAAATCATATTTAATTATCTTTAGTTGCCTTATATTTCGTCAGATATGAATTTAATTCCATGAATTAAATATTTGATAAAAGAAGAGGTGATTATGATTTTATGTTTTAAAACATAAATCATAGGAGAATTTAAATCAAATAACATTACATATCTCTTAAAAGGTTCAATATTCATTAGAGAATACCAAAATCAAGGGGAAGATGTTATGTTGATAGAATATCGAAATCATAGCCTATATTTCAATTCATTAAGTATGAATATATATACATCTTTCTGTTGAAAAAATATTTTTAAAAATAATAATGTTTTTATTTAAAATAATTCTCCACTATATCTAAAATTTTCAACAAAAATATTAAATTAAGAAATGACATCCTAGATGAAACATCCCATTTTGGACTCAATGATGTAACATATTTCTTAATAATACAATCTGTTAAAGATATATTTATTGTTTACCCTTTTTAATCAATATAATATATTTTCCTTCTAATCATTTATAATTGTTCGTATCAACTTAAAAATCACCATTTAATAAAACAATATTTCATATTATATAAAAAATTAAAATAATAAGTACGGGAAAAGTCTTTCTCAAAATAATGATTTAATATTACAATACACACCCATGTACATACAATTTTTTACATGGTATTTGCATAATTTTCATATAATTAAAAAATTAAATTGGTATTTTTTATATGTAAATCCATCACAATTTAGATAGAGATATAATATTTATGAGGAGAAATTTTAATATCAGGGTTGGGAATATGAATATTGAAAATAAATGAAGAAATCAAGAATTTTTAGAGAAAACAATATTATCATAATTAATCTGCCACACCATTGTCCATATCGAGTTCCGTTTTGAAATATTAAGCTACCACATCATGGATTTGTTTGTTTTTTAATTCCCATAGAACATGGTTTCATCTAATGGAAGATGCCATAAGTTTTAGCACTTCGTGGTTCACTAGAGGATTCCATCTTTAGTATTATTAAATCAATTAATTGATGTAAAAATTGTATCTCCAAATTTTTTAATAATTTTAATGATGTTTTTTTTTCAAACTACGAAAAAAAGAAACAAAAAATGGAATTATAATAGATTTTCCATTCCATTTACATTTTACTAATAAATTCATAACTAAAATAATGAATTATGTATTAATAGTATTTCTACAATGAAATATTAAATTTAAGCTGATGATATTATAAAATTTGAATATCTAAATTCTTTATGTGATAAAAATGTTTGATCATATCATTTCATTTATTTAAATTAAAGATGGTAAAACCATATAATTTATAGAACAAAACATTGGTAGATTTTTGTTTCTAAATATGTTTATAAACTCTAGTAGAAGTTCATCTGATATCTTTCATATGAATATTTTTGGGGATTGGTTGGGTTTTATATTTGATAGAATTCAACTTAATATTGACCAAGGATCCACATTTATGTGTAAAACTTTGGATTTATTAGAGATGTTATGAAGGAAAATCATGGATTGAGGTTTCCATGTGGCTAAAAAATATTAAAGATAGGATTACCTTATAGAATTAGTTACAATTCAACATCAAATGACACATATTTGTATGTTACATTAGGATTACATTCAGTAAATGATATTTTAGAATTAATATTTATTTTATAATTAGTTTTTTGTTTTAGTTTTTATTCATGGATAATAATTTAATTTTTTGAGTCATGTTTTAGTTGTTTGATAATTTTTCATTGAATTAATATCTTATATAGACTTTCATCAAAAAATTAAAATAAAAAGATTATCTATATTTTTTAATAGTTTACTATTTTAATAACATAGATTATAAAACCATAACTCTATAATGTTCAACACACAAATAATTATCTAACATCCAATTATGAGTGAATAAACACAAAAATAGTACGGTAATTAATAAACAAGGATGTCTAAAAATTTATTTTAATTTAAAACTCTAAAAAAATAGTATTTAATATAGTTATATAAAATTGAAACTCATGGATTAGGTATATTCATCATTAAAATATTGAGTATAATTATATATTGATGAGTTAAATTCAATACTATTATAAAATTTATTTCATTAATAGTAAATTTTTAATTTTATTTTCTAATTTTTATTCACATTAATTAAATTTATTTTATTTTGAATCGTAAGACAAAAATTAATTGAAAATGTGTTTTTTATAGAAGTTAATCAGAAGTTTATCAAATAAAAAATAATCACACAACTATTAAATTTTATGGATATAATATTTTAGCTGGATTTATCAGTTTTAGAAAAAGAAATCAAGCTTAAAACTGATTATCCTTTATTTTTTACTATTTCTATATATTAATTTGGCATTATTTTTGTATTTTAAAAAAAATTGAAAAATATGTATACATATAATAGTTGGTTGGAAATTTATTTATATGATTCCTTATTCTTCATGGGATAAACCATGAGCTTATATAATACTATTTCTTTGTACAAAATGTTTATTTAATTTAAATAAATTTATGAAATTTCATATAATTCTTGATATTTTGAAACATATATATATAAATATATATATATTTCACAAAAAAATGTAAAAATTAATCATGTATTTACATTATTTTTAAAAAGGGAATAAAGAAATGATAGGAAATAGTAAACCAGATTTGATGTAACACCCTTGACATTTATTGAAATATGATTTTTGAAACTATTATAATCTTTTTGATATTTTCCATTTCACACAACACTCAATATAGCTTCTATATTATGAAAGGAGAAACATATGATTGCATTATACACAACACTTAGTCAGTCTTATGATACATGTAACAAATAGATTAATATTCTATAAACAAAAAACTATGTATGGATTGTGTTACCAACAATTTCTATATCCTGTGATATCATTCATAAACACGAATCATGTTTTACCGAACTAAAATATACTAAAAATATTGTTATTTAAATATTATTATAGTTACCACCAATTCATTGGTATGGAACTAATGAGTAAGATTAAATAAATTGTGAAGATATTATTTTTCACATTTATATAAAATGAATCATTTATTTATCAGTCATATAGAATTGAATTTAGAAACTATTTAAATATAGATAAATTATATTTCTAAGAAAACTATTTTTCTATGTAGAAATACAATTTTATCTGTATAAATTAAACAAAAAAAATTTCTTAATGGTTTCACTAAAATTTTATATTATATATTTAATAAATATTTTTGATACCCATCTAATAGATTTGATAGGTATAGGATAGTAATAAATCTAATTTTATGACTAAAAATATGTATTTTTCTAAATTGTAATTTTATCACTTTTAAATGAGAACCCATTTTAAATCTAAATTTTGACACATTATAATATTTTTTAAAAAAATTAAACTTCATTATTTAATTTTTTATTTAAAAAATTTCTTTTTTTTAAATAATCATTATTTTTCAGAGAAGATTCATTTTTTTGATGAATAGTTAAGAACTGGATTTTATATCTAAACTGCTTCTTCGTCCAATTTATATATATAGTTAAATTATATATCAAATTGATATTAAAATATATTTATATAAATAATACATAATTTAACACAATTTATGTCATTAGAAAAAATTTCACATTGAAATCTTATATGAAATCATTTCAATCATTTGGACATTTTCACATTAAAAATTTTATTTCACGACATGTCTATGAGATTAATTAAAATTAATTTTAACAACTTTTTGGGGATAATTTGATAAAAAATGGATTAAATATTACAAATAATCATAATTTATAATATCTATTTTTTCAAAAAAAAAAAATTAACAAAAAAATTAGTTAAATTAATTAAAATTAATTGCAATGATTAAGGTAAAAATGAGTTTACTTAGTGGTTAAACATTAAATTAAGGGGTAAAATACAATATACACATTTCAAAAGTGATTTAATGGAAATATTAAAACCGAATAATCCATTTTATAAAAAAAATTCACTTATTTGATGCACATGATGTTAGGTAGAACTCCCAGTATTGTTTACCTTTCCATATTTACAATAATATCACTCCTCCTCCACAATAAAAGTTCACTGACCACCCTCACATCCTTACACCACTAAAACCACTTAATCTCATCCAAAATAGGCCCAAATAATCTCCCAAATTACCTCCTATCAACCTATAAGTCTCAAATTTATTATAAATCAAACAAAGTTAGTCCTTTGGTTCAAACCAAAAAGAATTTCCCAAGGAATAGGTAACATCTTTCTACTAGCTATTTTGTTTTATTTTACTTCTAACCCCGTTATTTTATTCTTATTATGTGGTTAAATAATAACCAAATTATCCTTCATATAAATATTTTTTCTATTATAATTTTTATAACTACACCTATTCACACTTCCATCAAACAGGTAATAAACTTACCATTCATGTGTACAACGGACTACTGCCTCCAGAAATGATGTCATACACTTTTCCTTTACCTCCTATCATGTTTGGAAATTATGATGGAAACAATATTTTTATATGATATTTATGATATTTATTATTTATTTATGCTTCTTAAATTATTATACAACACATAACTTCATTCATTCCATTTTTTAAAATATAAAAACATTGTTTCAAGATGTATGGACAACAACATCCTCAATGCGACGTGATTCATTCAAACATTAAATGTAATGTATTAAGGATGAGTTTAGTAAAATTATATAATAAATATGAAATAATATTTATAATTTAATTATAATATATATATTTCTTATTTACTATCTCTCTTTCAAATATTATGATAAATTGGAAACAACGATCAAGCATACGTACAACCTACCAACTCTATAAAGGGAAAAATCCATTTCATATTTATATATTTTATATATTATTACAAATAATTATATAATTAATATATATTATATTTATATCAATTTTTATATTATTTAAATGATTAAATCTTTATCATTGTTAGTGGATCATGAATAACAAGTCAAAACATATACCAAAAATGAAGCGGATATTACCCAAAATGTATCATTAACATGAAATTGTTATAAAAAAGGTAACATAAATTCATAATAAAATAATATATTGTATTATATATAAGAATATGGATCAATTTTATATTTTTAATAATCATATATTTATTATATACTATTTTTTAATATGAATGAAGAAATTCTAGACTGAAGGTAAGAGTTTTATCATCTCACTTCAATTTCAGTGAGATATATGCTATATTCTCCACTAATTCGTGTCATATGGAGTATATGCTTCTATACAAAATTTTATATCGTTAATATAACTTATTTAATGATATTTCAATTTTAAATTGATGTTACCCTTTCCTATATCTCCCTTATTCAACAGCTACTCAAGTAGTAAAGGTATTTGTTGTCTCACTTTTATTTCTGTGAGACTTATGCCTTATTGAACACTTGTATCATTTTTGTGGTGTATATACTACCCAACAATGTATTATATGATTTATATATTAAATTTATTTTCATTTTCATAACCATATTATAATATCTATTTTAGGGGGTTTTACGGTTCAAATGTTACCAAATCATTAAGTAAATTTTGTATCAATTTTCCTTCATTGAGACACATGTTTTTTACGAACCTGTATTCCTTTACAAATGTATATACTTTAAATTGAAATATTTTACCATGAATATAACTCCTTAAATGATATTTTAATCATTATTTAATGTTATTATTTTATTGGTATTAGGATCCAATGTTTCCAAAATAGTATGTGTTTATCGCTAAAATCTCATTATTTATCAATGTTGTTTGTGATAATACTTCCATTAATGTAATATTATGATCAATATCTAAATAATTCTATTTTTATTTAATATAAATTGGTTTTCCATGATAAATTCATTTACTGGTACTATTTTACACTATTTATTACTTAATATACTTAAGAAAATGTTTTTTAGAAAATATGACCTCATTGATCTCTTTGGTCGGAAACTTTTTTTAATGAAAACCAATGTTTTCTAGAATAATTCCAAAATAATTTTTAGAGAAATTTTTAGATAATTTACATTTAAAAGGATTTTAAAAAAAATATTGTTTATAAAGGTTTTCAAATGTTTTTCAAATTCTCCCTTAAATTTTTCAGGTCTATTATTAAAGAAAACTATTTTCAAATGTTTTATGATTTTAACATAATTTTATAGAGAGAAATGATATTTTGTCAATAAATGTTTTAAATTATTTTTGAAGATTATTTTTATGTTTTATTTCAATGTTTTGTTAATAAAAATATTTCGAAAAAATTTATTGCCTTAAAATGTCATTTTCTAATAAGGATATTTTCATTAAGAAATTCTCAAAGTAATCTCCCTAAATCCTTCTCTGTTTGGGCTGAAATCCTTTAATATAGTTTATGATTTTCTAGGTAAGAACTTGTGTAAACTGTAAAATCCAAGAAATTAAAATCTCTGTAATAATTATTTCATTCAAATTGACTAATTTATAATCAAAACAATAAATAATTTATTAACTCAAATATTTAAAATTATATAATATAACATTAAATTAATATTTTTAAATTATAAGTATTTCTTTTATAAACATGGTTTTGTTTTAATTAATATAATATTTTATTATTCTATTATTTTTGTATAATGAATTATATTTTTATTTTATAGAAATATAAATTTATTTAAAATAATTTTTTCGTTATATATAATACATATAACAGTTAAGAAATTTTTTTAAAACAATAATTATACATTATAGGATTTAAATATACAAAATAATAGAAGTTATGATAATATTCATATATATAATTTCATTATTCATTGTGAATTTTTATATAATTCAATTTTATAATAAAATATATATTATATTTAATGTATAAATATTAATAATATTTTATGAAAACAAAATAGATAATTTATAAATCATTTAAATTTATTTACTGTTAAAATTATGAATTAAAAGTATTATAAGTATATGAATTATGTTAATCATTATATATATATATATAATTTTATAAATGAAATTATTTAATTTATTATCATAGTTAAATGTAATTTATCTATAATTAATAATGTTTTAATCATTAAATTAATCGTATTTTAACATATAATATTTTATTAATATATTAGATGTGTGAAATTATATAATTTTTTTAATTTTTAAATATATGATTGTTAACATTATTAAATATTTTTTATAAAATATAGAATTTAAAAATAATAATTGAAATAAAAAATGATAAATAGATGACAATAAAAAATGAATAGGAAATCGTAAAATCGGAAAGGGGTTTCGACGGGTTAATTTGGGGTGAAGTCGAGAAAAAACATGAGAGTGATGAACATCATGAACTATGAGTGGTGATACTAGCTTCAACAAGGATGATCTGGGTAATGGTGTTCGACCAGCCAGATCCAAGCATGGATCAATGGTCTAAGTGCGGTCGAGAGTTCCAAGCAAGGAGTCACAGACCGATAAATCAAGACTGATTGAGAGATATGACCACCGAGATAAAGTTTGAGTTGAAATCGTCTATGAAGTCCATCATGATTCTGATTTTAACATCATATATAATCCATTCTGAAGATTCAAAATTTATTTGGGGGGAAATAACCATTGTATTTAGAGATATCTTTGATTTTTTGGTTTCTAGATGCTGGTTTAATACAAATATTATGAAACTATGGTTTTCAAATGACTATATTCTTATTTTTCTCCATTATATCATCTTTTTAGTTTATTTTAATGCATTTTCAATTTTCAAAAATTGCAGATAGTTTTATCTAACTTATAGAATTCTTCACGATGAAGATTATCCTACAAGTTGATTTTTATTGTGATTTCCTCTTGATATCCTAAATTCTTCATCTATTTAATATATAATAATTTATATTGTAAAATTAATTCAACAAATACACTATTTTTATTGATCAAATCTCCACTAAAAATACAAATTATATTTACCGATCTTATCTCCATAAAATGATTTCAGTTTGGTGTCTTGGTATGATTGTTTTTATTGTTTTTCAATTATGTTTGAGTGGAGTAGTTGTAGTGGAGATATATATATATATATATGAATTCTATCACTTGATTGTTTAAATTTTATTTTGATGCATTAAATGATTACATAGAACAATTATATATATATATATTTCATAACAGTAGAATTGGTTATAAATATGGTATTTATTTTCCTTAGCCGTACTGCAGGGCAGATAGTATCCTTTTATTCCATTTATCATAATAGTATGAGAGTTATACTAGTAGGAACAGTATGAATAAATATCATAATAATTCATCTGCAAATAACATACGAGAGAAAAATATAATTTTCATATATTTTTTTAGAAATTTTATTTCTATAAGCTAGTTAAATTATTATTTTTATTTCATGAAATTATAATTATAATTATATGAAATCTCCAATTTTCAAAATATTAATTTAAATTATTATCAAAATAGATATTTTTTGTTTTTATTATCTTATATTCTACTGATTTCAAAGTAGATTTCATATTTATTTATATATGCTTAATTTGAAAGAATCCCAAATTTTATTTGAAAAGTTAAATATATCATTATTTTCAATGCTATGAGATTATTATTTTTTAAAGAAAAAATAATGATTCTCAATTAGGGAACGTTATAATTATTTTTTAATTGAAAATAATGGTTATTAATCTATGATATGATCTTATGTTTATTATTTATAGTTTTAAATAACATATATCATCACATTGTGTGTTCAAGTAATTTATACACTCACAAAAGCCATTTACATTATAAAAAATGTCCATTGTTTATAATTTCTGACATTTCATGCATATACTAGTATAATTTTAATTAACCTCTATTTTATGTGTATATACTTGGTATTTATTTTTATAATATATTTAATTATTAAAAAGGTTCTTAAAAGAAAATGTTTATGTTTGAATGTGTTCAATATTTTTTTAATTTTTAATTTTAAAATATTTTTCCATGTTATTAATTTACTAAATTATGGATTTCTCCATCATATATTCATAGAAAGTGATTTATCTAATTTTTAGCATATAATACTATTTTATTTTACGAAATAAATTTATTTAATTTTGAAATGTTCCATTGGATTGTGATTTAGATTGGAAGATCCATAAAAGGATTCTTAAAATTTGTATCAGCCCTTGGGTATAAGGCGGGGGAATAAGGAATGGAGAGTGAACCCACAACCTCATAGAACACTGTTCCACTGGTGATATTTCTTGTCTCCATATGAGTTTCCATTGGATATACACAATTTCCAAAAAAAAAATATCTTGAAATTAAAAACTTCTTTTAAAAAACATCAATTGAAAAAAACAAATTTTTTAAATGAACATTTTTTGAAAGAAATTTTAAAAATAAATATTTTTTAAAAGGTTTTTATATATCAAATTTTTATATTTTTGTATAAATTATTTTTTAACCGACTTTATTAATAGTTTTACACTAGTTGTTGAAACCATTGCTAGGTAATTTAATTATCATTCCATGTCTATTTTAAGTATATTTTCATAGGTGTCTTATAAGTTATAATTCTCATTTATTCACTTTTGGAGTTAGCATGCACAAAAGCAAAATAGGCATATTATTTTATTTTATTTCATCTCTGATAAATTGGAAGATTTTGTGTAAGTTTTTCTATCCTAGACCGGAAAAGGTCCTTCTTTGTATTAAGAGTAGTTTATTGTTTCAGTTATCTTTTATATAAAAAATTCACAATATATTTTTAGATATGAATCCAGAAACATGGGTTCATGGATTTGTTATCGATATCAATGGAATGGTCTGGAATACTTTGGATATTTGGAATTTGTTTTTGAGGAAAAACCAAGTCTTTTTGATAGAATTTTCATTATATAATTATCTTCTCTTATAAGTCATATCATTCTAATTATGAATAATAAAATTGAAAATTTTATAATGTTCAATAAATGAATTGTGAGAACGCAATTCATCAAGGGGGGGGGAATATAAAATCTCAGAAATTAAAAGCATCGTAATAGATATTTTATGAAAATGTATTATTTTAAAATCAAAGCAAAATTTTATTTATTAAGTTAAATATATGAAATATTGTAATAAAAATTCAAATTATCTCGTACTGTTTTAAAAATTAAATTTTTTAAATTAATATTTTGAATTATTAATATTTATTTTAAAAAAATTATATTGTTTATTAAAATATTATTTTACTGTTTTATTATTTTTGTATAAATTATCAAATTTTTATTTAATAGGATTATAAAATTATTATAAATAATTAATTTTAGTTACAAATAATACTTAAAACAATTAATTTTTTTTTGAAAATAATAATTAAACATGATGTGATTTAAATATATGAAATAAATGAAGTTATGAAAATATTAATAAATATAATTTTAATATTCATTGTGAGTTTTTATATATTTATATATATATATATATATATTATTTTAAATTATATATTATTGTTAAAGAATAAATATTTATTAAATTTCATAATAAGTGAAGTTGTAATTTTTAAATCATTTAAATTGATTTACATTTAAAATTATAAATTGACTATATTATAAATAAATGGATTATGTGACTCTTTATGTATGAATACAATTATATTAAAATAAATATCTTATTTATGGTCTTAGTTAAATGAAATTTATTTGGAATAAATAAGGTTTTAATCATCAAAATGAATGTATCTTAATATATAAGGTTTTATAAATATATTAAAAATATGAAATTATATGAAATTATTTATTCTGAATTTTGAAATATATTATTGTTAAAATTAATGAAATCTATTTTTAAAAATTTTAAATTTATAAAAAATAAATGAAATATAAAAATGATAAATCGGTAATAAAACATAAAATAAATAGTAAAATCTGAGAGGAGTTTCGACAGGTTCATTTGGGGAAAACTGAAACAACACCAAGAAGGGGTTATGATTCGTTAAATTGGAATGGAGAGATTTGTTTCTTTAAGGAAGAGTGTGGTAATGAAGTTTGAGCACCAAGATATAAGCATGGATCTATGGTCTGAGTGCGATCGGATGTTCCGAGCAAGGATTTGAAGACCGAAAAATCAAGATCCGATGAGATATTCAATCTTTAGGATGAAGTTCGAGCATAAATCAAGTCTTAAGGACATCACGAGTCACATTTGTACACTAGATCTATGCTGGATGTAGGTTTTGACCTCTATTTCGGGGAAACAACCATCATCTTTGGGTAACTCATTGATTTTCAGTTTCCTGATGTAGGTGTTATCCTGAATATTCTATAAATCTGGTTGTTAAATGTCTTATTTCTTATTTATCTAAATTTTGGTGTCTTTTTAGTTTATTTTAGTGCTTGTTTTAATTTTTAAAAATTATGGATAGATTTTTCATGATTATACAATGCATCACGATGAATCTTATCTAATTGGATGATTTTTATTTTGATTTCCTCATGATTTCCCCAATTAGTCATCCATTGAAAATATATTTATTTAATTCAATTCATTATTCAATGAATCCACTATATTAGAGGATCATAATTACACTGAAAATACAAATTACATTTTTAAATATTATCGTCTTACATTAATTTTTGTTCGATGTATTCGTCTGAATGTTTTTTTTCTTCATCATTTTTGATTAAGAGGACCAGTTGCAGTGAGGAAATAAATATACATATATGAATTCTTTCAATTGGTTTGTTCAAATTTATTTTTAAGTGTAACTTTATTTTATAAGAATAATTATATTTTTACTTTTATAATAATAGAGTTGGTTATAAATAGGGGCTTTATTTTCCCAAGTTATAGTGCAAGCCATGGAGTATCCTTTACTTCCCATTATTATTCTAGTTTGAGAGTTATAATAGTGACAATAAGAGGAAGGAAATTTTCCAGAAGTCGTCTCTAAAATACATATATGTGAAAAATATTAATTTCATACATTAATTTTTTTGAAATTTTAATTCTTTAAGGGAGTATAGTTCTTATTATTGTTTTTTGTCACTATATTTATAATTATGGAAAAAATCTTATTTCAAAAATATTTATTTATCTTATTATTATAAGATAATTTTTTTCATTTAAAGATCTTATATTTTACATGTTTTAAAAGATATTTCATTTTAATTTATATATGATTAATTTCAATGAAATTTGACATCATTCATGAAATGTTAAATATATCATTATTTTGAATGATGTAAGATTATTATTGTTGAAATAAAAAAATAATGATCCAACAAACACAACTTTATTGTTAATGTTTACATCAAAAAAAAATTAATAATTAAGGATATCATATTATGTTTATTATTTTTAGTTTTAATAGATAAATTCAATCACATTGTGTGTCAAAAAAAATTTATACACTCATGAAAGTCCTTTATAGTAAAATTAATGACCATTAGTTGTAATTTATTACATTTAATATATGTACTTGTTCAATTTTAATGAGCCTTTGTTTTATGTTTATGTTCTTCGTATGTATTTATTTAAAGAGTTATTTATTAAAAAAAGTGTTTAAAAGAAAGTTTTATGTATGAATGAGTTTATAATTTTTTTCTATGTAATTCTTAAAATATTTATCTATAATATTCATTTTTAAAAATATTGATTTCTTATGAAAAAAATTCATAAAAAAGGATTTATCAATGTCTGAGGAAATAAAATTATTTTCTTTTATAAAAATAAATTCATTAACTTCTGAAATTTTTTAACGGATGAGAAAGGAAAATCCTTGAAACATTTTCTTCAAATTTGACACTACACTTGGGTATTAAGAAGGAGAATGGGGAATGGGGAGTGAACTAAAGGCCTCATGAAATGATTTTCCCCTGGAGATATTGGCTGTGGCCATATGGGCTTTCATAAGATCTTCCCAATATCAATACATTCCATAATAAAGTTATTATTTTTTAAAATATTTTAATAGAGCAATCCAATTGTTTTAAAAGAACATTTTTTAAATGAATCTTCCAAATAAGAATTTTTTAAAATATTTTAATATAAAAAATATGTATATTAGATATAATGTATTTTTGAAATAGTTTTATCGAATTTTTTATGCTATTCTAAAAAACCATATTGGAAATTTAATTCTTATCCCAAATATATTTTAAATGTTTTATCACTTGTATCTTAAAAATTCTTATTCAATCATCTTTACTTGTAGAGTTAGCACATGTGGATGAAATTTAGGAATATTGTTTTATTTTATTTCAAATCTATAAAATTGAAAGATGTAGTCTAATTTTCCTTAACCTATTCTGAAAAAGGTCATATTTTTTATTAAGAGCTGTGTATTATTTCAGTTATCTTTCATAAAAAATTACACGACATGTTTTTAGCACTGACCCAGGAATCATGGGTTTGGCATGTTATAATTGGTATCAAGGAATGATATAGGCAATTTTGGAAAGTAGACGTTATATTTTATGGAAAAGAACCTTCCCTTTAGAATGTTCTTTAGATAATTAAGTTCCCTTAGAAGTATAATCATTCTAATTCTGATGAAGGAAATTTAAATTTTTCCCATGTTTGGAGAATGAATTATTAGTATGTAATTCATTTAAACAGGGAGAATGTAATATCCCCAAAAATGAAATATTGGGACTAATTATTTTATTAAAATTCATTCATTTATAATCAAAACGAAATTTGATTTACTATGAAAAATATTTAAAATTATATAATATAACATTAAATTATCTTGTACTTTTATGAAAATTGAATTTTTATTAAATTAATATTGTTAATTAAAAATAATTTTATTATAAATATGGTTTTATTTTTTTTATTTATATTATTAGAAAAAAAAATTTATAACAAATTAATTTTTTATTTGAGAGTCTTATAAAATCAATATAAATAATTATTGTGAGTTACATGTAATACTTATAGCATTTAAAAAAATTAGAAAAATAATAATTAAATATATTGTGATTTAAATATATGAAATATAAAAATTTATGAAAATATTAATAAATATTATTTAAGTATTAATTTTGAATTATTAAATTAATTTTTTTAAAAATATATATATTATTATTAAATATTAAATATTAATATAATTTCATAAAAACAGAATTTAATATTAATAAATCATATAAATTGATTTAGCTTTAAAATTATGAATAAAAATTATTTCTAGTAAATGGATTATTATATTCATTATATATGAATACATTTTTTGAATAAATATTCTAATTTATGATCATAGTGAAATGTAATTTATTTGGAATAAATAATGTTTTATTCATTAAAATAAATGTATTTTGACCTATAATTATTTACAAATATATTAAAAATAAGAAATTATATATGAAAATTATTATTCTTAGTTATGAAATATATTATTTTTAAAATTTTTCATTTCTGTTTTATAAAAGTTTGTATTCATAAATATTAAATGAAATAAAAAAATGATAAATCGATTATAAAAAATGAAATGAAATCATAAATTTGTAAATTGTTTTTGACATGTTAATTTGAGGGAATGTTGAGCAACGCCATGAGAGGGTTCAGCTTTGTGAGCCGAGCTTGCTGAGATTGGTTTCACCGAGTCTTGGCCTGGTAATAGAGTATGATCACGAAGATATTAGTATGGATTAATGGTATGAGTGTGGTCAGCAGTTCTGGGTGATGATTCACGGATTGAGAAATCAAGACCAGTTGAGCGATTCGACCACTAAGATGTAGTTATTTCTCATGTAACTTCCGAATGCCATTAATATTATGATTCAAACACTATTTCTACGCCTTGATGAGGTTTCAATCAGTCTTTGGGGGAAAACAACCATCTTATTTTGATATCCCTTCAATTTTTAGTTTCCTAAGGTATGTGTTTGTCCAAATCTTCAGAAAATTTGTTTGATAAATCTCTTCATTCTTATTTTTCTATATTCTAAAATTATTTAGTTTATTTTAATGGTTGTTTAAATTTTCACTAATTGCTGGTAGTTCTTTCTAGTTTATATAAAGATTTAAGATGAAGATTATGTTACATTGTAATTTTTTTATGATTTCCTCCAAACATACTCTATTCATCATCTGTTGAATATATAATAATTTTTTTTAATATTTATTAAATGAATCTGCTACTGCAGTTAATTATAATTCCACTGAAAATAAAAATTTCATTTATCAATCTTATGTTCTTACACTACTTTTAGTTTAGTGTCTATGTATAAATGTTTTTCTTTTTAGCATTTGGGGTCGAGTGTACCATCTGCAACAAATAAACAAATATAAATATATTATTTCTACCAATTGGTTGGATTGATTTTATTTTGAAGCATAACATGATTGTACAGAAGAATTATATATATTTTTATAATAATAGTGTTTTTTATAAACATGATCTTTATTTTCCTAAGGTATACAAGAAGGTAGGAAATAAAATTTTCTTTCTTTTACTCTGAGAGTATTAAAGTTATAGTAGTAAAAAATAGGAAGAAAAAAAATTGTAAAAAGTTATCTACAAATAACTTGTAAGTGAAAATTATTTTTATTCATATATTTATTTATTTGAAATTATATTTTTCAAAGGGATTATAATTATTGTTTTTGTTTTATGTCATTATAATTATAATTATATGAAGACACTTATTTCCATAATCATTATTTCCCATATTCTTATAAGTGATTTCTTTTTGTTTTAAAGATATTTTATTATGAATATTTCAAAATGTATATCAAATTTATTTATATATGGTTAATTTCAATGAAATATTATTTGGTTTTTTAAATGATAAAGATAAAATTATTTTAAAAGATATGAGATTAATATTATTTAAAGAAAAAAAATAATGATCCAATATAAGCATATTTATTATTAATGTTTACATCAAAATAAAGTTATTAATCTGGGATATCATTTTATGTTTATCATTAATAATTAAAAATAATAAATACTATCGATATCTATGTGAAAAATCGACTATACACCAATGGAAGACATTTACATTATAATAAATGGGAATTTTTTATAATTTGTGACATTTCATGCATATAAAAATTCAATTTTAATGTGATTTTTTATGTGTATGTACTTGGTATATTTGAATATTAAAGAGTTACTTATTAAACAACTTTTTTAAAGGAAAATACTTAAGAGTGAATTTGTTCATGATTTTGTTCTAGGTAATTTTTTAAAAATTTAACATTGTTATTCATTTTCTAAAATATGGACCTCTCCTATGAAAATTTTGAAAAGTGATTTATCAATGTTTCAGGAGATAAAAATATTTTCTTTCATGAAAATAAATTTTCTATGTTTTGAAATGTTTTATTGGGCTGAGATTTAAATAGGGTGTCTCTAAAAAAGTTTTCATAAAATTTGAACAGGTACATGGGTTTCAGGAAGAAGAATGAAGAATAGAGTGTGAACCGACATCATTATGGAATGTTATCCCACTAATTATATTTCTTTTGGGCATATAATTTTTCACATGATTTTACCAATATCAAAATAATTGATAAAGATAATATTATATTTAAAAATACTTCATAGGAGAAATCTAAGTGATTTAAATGAACTGTTTTTGAAATGAATTTTCAAAATAAGTATTATTGAATTTTTTTTATATATAAATTATTAATATTATATATAATGTGTTATTAAAATAGTTTTATTTAAAGTATTAAAATTTGTTTAAAATCCCTTACGAATAGATTTAAGGCTCACCCCATGTTTTGTTTAAAAATATCATCTATGGTATCTTAGACGTTCTCATTCATTTGTATATGGTTTTTGAGTTAGCGTGTGTGGTAGTGAAGTAGGAATATTGTTTTATTTTATTTCAATATTGATAAATTTTTAGACATAGTCTAATTTTCTAGAACCTAGATGATAAATAGTCCTATTTTTTTTATTAAAAGTTGGGTATTGTTTCAAATAACTATTATAAAAAAATACACATCATGTTTTTATAATGAATTCGGAAGTGTGGGTTTGACATGTTATAATTGGTATTAATGGAATTTTATGGACAAACATTGAGATTGGATATTATTTCTTGAGGGTAAAATCTTCATGATATAATTTTTAATATATAATTAAGATCACTTTGAATTTTATACGTTCTAAATATGAAGATGAAAATTCAGAATTTTTTTAAGTCTGACGAATGAATTATAAGGCTCCAATTTGTTTATTGGGGGAGAATGTGACATCCCCAAAATTATAAGTTTACTATAAAATATTTTTTAAAAATTTATTAATTTTTAATCATTTAAAATTTTATTTACTAAGATTAAATTTTAAAATTTTATAATAAACATATAAATTTTATGGTAATTTTAGAAAAGTTACATTTTTATTAAAATTATATTTTGAGTTATAAATATTTTTTTTACAAACATGGTTTTAATTTTTTTAAAATAGTTTAATATTATTATTTTATAATGAATAAAATTTTAATTTACAGGGATTATGAAATTAATATAAATATTTATTTTCAGTTACATGTAATACTTATAACATTTAATAGAAATTATGAGGATTTTAATGAAACATATTATCATTTTAATATATAAAATAATAAAATTCATGAAAATATTACCAAATATAATGTTGGTATTCATTGTGAATTTTAAAATAAATTAATTTTATTATAAAATATATATTATTTTTAAAGAATAAATATTAATAAATTTTCATAAAAACGAAAGCGACAATTTATAAATTATTTAAATTGATTTACTATTGAAATTATAAATTAAAAGGATTATAAATAAATGGATTATATTATTATTTATATTTGACTAAAATTTTAATAATGGAATTTTTTTAATCGATGATCATAGTTAAATGTAATTTGTTTGGAAGAAATTTTTTTTTCATTAAATTAATTTTATTTTAACTTATAAAGTATTTTGAATATAGAAAAAAATATGAAATTATATAAAATTTGTTATATTTACTTATGGAATATATTATTGTTAAAATTATTAAAATCTATTTTATAAAATATTACATTAATAAATAATAAATTAATCACAATATTAGTAATAAATAATAAAAATAGAAATGAAATCATACAATCATAAACGAGTTTCGATGCATTCACTTGGTGAAAAGTTGAGAAGCACCAGGAAAGGGTTTGGTTTCCTGACCCGAGAATTGATATTCTAGTTTTATCGATTCTTAGAAAGGTAATGGAGTTCTTCAACAAGGATCTGAGTGTGGATCTATGGTCCATGTGTGGTTAGTAGTTCTGAGTTAGGAGTCACATGCTGAAAAATTGAGATCTGATATGAAATTTAACTGCTGGGATAATGTTAGAGCCCAAATTGAGTCTGAAGACCATCATGATTCATATTCTAACAATATAAATAAGACTCATTGAGGTTTTAAACTCTATTTGAGGGAAAATGATCATCTTCTTTGGATATCTCATTGATTTTCTGCTTCTACAGGTTGGTGTTAGTCTAAATCTTCTACAAATCTATTTGTTAAATGTTTGTTTGCTTAGTTTTCTCCCTTAATACATCTTTATAGTTTAGTTTTATTCTTGTTTCAATTATCAATAATTGAGGCTAGTTTTTATAGTCTATATAAATCTCTGCAATAATTCTTATCCTACCGGCTGATTACAATTGTGATTTCTTCCTAACTTCATATATTTATCATCCATTGAATATATAATATTTTCTATTTCCATATTCATTAAATGAATCCAATATTTTTTTGGATCAAAATTCCACTAAAAAAAATTTATATATTTATAATATCTTCTTGTAATGATTTTATTTTGGTGCCTCTGTCCAAATGTTTTTATCTTTGCTGTTAGTGATTGAGTGGGCTAGCTATAATGAAAAAATAAATATAAATATATGAATTCATTTAATTGGTTGGTTTTAATTTATTTTTAAGCATAAATTCATTTCTAAAAAAATGTTATATATATATATATATTATAATACTATTTTTTGGTTATAAAGAAGTGCTCTATTTTGTTGAGGCATACTACAAGGAAGGAAGTAGCATTTTTTCCTTTCTTCATAGAGTTTGAGGGTCATTAGCAATAGGAAGAATAAAAGTCACGGGAATTCATCTTCAAATAATAGATAAGGGAAAGATATTCATTTTCATACATTTTATTTGTTTCAAATTTTATTTCATTAATGTAGTTTAATTGTTCTTTTTATTTTCTGTCATTATAATTATAATTATGCAAAAAAAATTATTTCTAATATCTTAATTTCTCTTATTATCATAAGATTATTTTTTTGTAATAAATATATTTGAGTCTACATATTTCAAAATGGATTTCATATTTATTTATATATTCTTAATTACAATGAAATTGAATTTTTTTGAATTGTTAAAGATATCATTATTTTCTATGGTATGATATTATTAGTTTTAAATAAAAAATTAATGATTCTATATATGAAACATTATTATTTATATTTACATAAAAAATTTATTAATCTATAATAAATTTTTATGTTTATTATTTATAGTTTTATATAATAAATACAATCACTTTGTGTATGAAAATCATTTATAGACTCATTAATGTCATTTACATTATATGAAATGATTATTGTTTATAATTTGTGACATTTCACTCAAGTACAAATTCAATTTTAAATATCTTTTTTATGTATGTACACATTATCTATGTATATAAAAGAGTTATTTATTAAACAAGGTGTTTAAGAGAAAATTGGGAACTGTGAATGTGTTCAATAACTTATCCTATGTAATTTCAATATATTTATCCATGTTTTTTATTTGATAAAATATGGATTTCTCGTACATAAATTATAAAAGGTGATTTATTACATTTTGAGGAAATAATATTAATTTATTGTATGGAAATAATTTATTTATGTTTTGGAATTTTTTAATGGATTGAGATTCACAATGATGGAAACTTAAAAATGTTTTTTTTAATATTTGAATCGGCACTTGGGTATCATTTGGGGAAATGATGAATGGGGAGTGAACAAAAGGCCTCATGTAACATTTTCCAACTTATGATATTTCTTGTGGACATAATAGTTTTCACATTATCTTCCTAGTATTTGAATAATAAATAAATAAATATTATTTTCATAAATATTTCAAATGACAAATCCTAGTGTTTTTAATTAACAGATTTTGAAATTAATTTTCAAAATAAGTATTTTATAAATGTTTTTTAGATATCAAATATTTATATTTGCTATAAATTAATCTCAAAAGAGTTTTATTAAAAAAAATTCACTAGTTTTAAAAACCAAGAATATAAAATTTAATTCTTATCTGAGGTTTTTTTAAAAATATTTTCATATTTTTCTTAGAAGATACAATTCAGGCATATTCTCTATTGTATTTAGTGTAAACAGAGGTGATGTAGGGGTATTGTTTTATTTTATTTAAACTATAATAAATAGTAATATATTGTCTAATTTAATATAATATATACAGGAAAAGGTCCTCTTTTGTATTAAGAGTTGTGTATTGTTTAAGTTATCTTGTATAAAAAAAGATATAACTTGTTTTAATCATTGAATATAGAAATGTGGTTTTGAGGCATTATAGAAACAATTTTCTATATTTTTTTTGATATTTATATTTGATGGAGTGAAGTATGTTACTTTATTGAAATGTTGTATGGTGTGTGTTTTTTTTCAATCCTCACATGGAGTATTAGTGAATTATTATGGAAATGGATATTACTGTTCATATATACAATAGTATTTAAGGAGACGTCATTCCCAGTGATTGCCAAATTTTTGGAGTCCAAAATTTAAAAGTTGGCATACATCTTGAAAAGTGGATTTCCTTGAAGGCCATTTGAAAATATGGAAAAGGAATGAGTTTCTTGAAGAACAAATACATGAGTTGAGTCCCATGAAGGATTTATGAATTTTTCTGGTGTGCTCTACGATTTCGATGAGCATCACAAAATGTATTTTTCTGGAATAAAAAATTCTTAAATATGAAAAATAAATGGATTTTATATATCCTAGGACTGCGTTAAAAATGATGAGGAAAATCAGAAATAGAGATAGAGTTTTTATGTGATTACGATAAGTGGTGCATCATGATTGCGCGATGTGGCGATGGAGGGTACCACAACTACATCAAACATCCTTGGATTGTAGTGAAAAGAGGAAATATTTGAAAAACCCAATGGAGGTGGTAGAGCATCGTGAATAATCAGTCCTATAAATATGGCCATATCCACATTATTTGAATCAACCAGTTCTTAGAAAATATGGAATCACATTGATTTCACGAAGCTGCAGGAGCTATAGGAATCTAGTTTTATATGCAATTAGGAGCATCATGAAAAGACTTGATAATTCATAACTTATACCAATACTTTTTTGTAAAGGGTGTATCAGGATGATGGGGTATTCCAAATTGACTTGGTAGTCTTCATAAATTAAGGTTATTCTGCAAATGAAGTCATCTTTCTAGACGTAGTGTTTTCCTTTATCGATGAGGTGCTTCATGATGGACTGTTCTCCATGAAGGATCTCCACAAACGGTAGTTCTAAACATCGGTTTTTCAATGAACAAGGATTTAAGTGTTCATTACCTCAGGTAATTGGTGTAAGTAGAGTCTCATTCTAAATCAAATAAAAAGTATTGAATGCTAATCCATTAATGTGACCTTAAAATCGATAAAATGTGATTTAATTCTGTCAAAGTAGTGAGCTAGGGGGAGTCATCGAAAGTGTTATAAGGGACATAGTGTGGTATTCCAAAATTTTTGAATATGGGGATTTCCAAGAAAATAATGACTTTTCCTAAATTCGTGTTCTCTACAACTAGTGAAGATTTGTTGATATTGGTATGATTAACACAGTGTCGGAGTATTCACCTTTGAATAGCCCTTAGTGGTGAACCGAGTAAAATTATTTTTTGTTCCTTATTAATGTGGTTGTTTGGCTTCTTCACATTCACTTCAGACCGGTTTCCTAGGTTCCAATCAATATTGTAATAAGATCCATCACATTAAAAGAGAAATTTGACACCCTGATTCACCCCTCGCATCTTAGGGTGTTCTAAGGGTTCTTCATTATGTTTAATATTTCATTTTGTTAATGAAAAACATTTCTCTACCATTGGTTATAATTTGATAAGATTCTTATGAAACATGTTTCCTTTCATGAGTAATTCTAGAATGAAATGATTTTTGATGCTATCAATTTTTCATATGATATGATATGATGAAATGTTTATGATACCCATTAAACATCATTGGTTAAGATATGATGAATATGAAACCCATCTCTTATTGTGGTTCATGATATAATTATGGTTTTATAGAATATATATGTATAATTTTATTATGTGACGGGTAGGACCGATATCTTCATCAAATGCATTGGGTATTTGTAACACCCTAGGAAAATAAATAATATTACATTTTCATATTTATCCATATTTGTGAATAAAATATTAATATGACTTTAAAGGGGACGCTATGCTCGATGGCGTACCCAACATGCAACAACGAGTTTCTTGGGAATCTTACGTTGCACTCTAATAATAAAAAAAATATTATTTTAAATGGTAGTTAACATGTAGTCATTGTATTGGCGGGAATGGATAGAAATAACTAAAATATTATTATATATGTTTTTAAATGTTTTTACATTTATCCAATAAAAGACAAAGGCTTAAAATACAGAAAGAATTCAATTTTAGGCGTATATGCCCTAGTTTTCACTAAAGGTTCACTTATCGCCTTTTGGTGGAGAACCGTCATTAAATATAGTTTTGTTCACTCTTATAAATTCTATTTGACCAAATAAAACTCTTCTTAATAATTGGGACATCAAAATTTACTTTGTGTAAATTTTTGGTATCTTTCCGATAAAGTTCATTTTTTTAATGAATAGTGTAAAATGTTGTATTTTAATTCAAAACATATTTTTAATCTAATTAATTTATATGATTATATTACCTTTTGAATTGGTTTTAATGTGAAATTATAATACATTTTTACCATTAAATCCAATAGTTGTAATTGGAATTAATTTCACTTTGAAATCAGACTTAAACTAGTGTCAATCTTTTGATACTTATTGTTTCATAAAAACACGCTATTTGCTCTGACAGTGGGAATTAATTATTAAATTAATATATGTGACTTATATGTTTTGAATTTTGTCAAATAGACTTCATTTTTGAATTCCGAATATCCAATATAGCTTAGGGTGATATTTTGGGATTTTTCTGAAAAACTTCAATTTTTGATGAATAGTGAAACCACTAAGAGGTACTTATAAAAACCGATTTTTCCGTTTAAATGAAATTTTTCCATCTTTGTGTTTTGAATATAAAAAATCTGACATAAATGGTTGTCATTTAGATGTAAAATTTGGTTCAATGGGATAAAAATAATTTTTTGGTGAATAGTAACTTATTAAGTTTTTAATCGCGATTAGAGGTAATTAGTGTAGTTTATGGTAAAAATAACGTTTTAATAAAATAAAATGACCTAGACACATGTCATACCCTCATTATATGTGTCATGGCCGACCAATACAATCCATTGGTCAACTTGGGGACCCCATGGAGCCACTTTGGTTGGAAAATGACATAAAAATCTTTTTATTTAATGTTAAAGTAAAAATGACACAAACATGAGATGTTTTACTAAAACAATTTTTACATGGGGTTCTACAAGTCGTATTTTTGACTATAAATATTAATTTGAAATATAAAAATATTTCCTAAATCATAGTATTTTTTTTAATAATTTTTAGACATTAAATAAATTAAATTATTTATGACATCATGATGATTCAGCGATGACCTCATTATTTAACGGTTTAAATAAAATGGAAAGATAATGTAATATCTAAGACCTACACATGTCCAAAACCTATTGGATGAGTGTATTCCGAACCCTTATCACCTTATCCTCGAAATAATCAATGTGGTACCTTTAAAATCCAATACTCTTTTGAAAATAAAGTAACATTTTGTAACTTTACAAGAGTGCCCCCCTCTCCTCTTATAAAAGGCCCCCACCTCTACCTCCTTACCCACACTCCCAAAGCCTTTGCCTCGGCCAACCCTGCCCATTATGCCTCTCCACTTACCTCTCTTACTCCTTGAATCCTCACTTTGTGCAGAAGTCTTCCCAAGGAAGCCTTTGAGCTCAAACCAAAGGGAGTTACCCGATTTTAAGGTAATGTCTTCACTTATGTCCTTTTGTTTTATTTTGCTTCTCCAACCCCCTAAACTATTTTTATTAATTTATTTTTTAACAAATCCAGTATCTTCAATATACTAAGATGTTTTTATAACAAAGATTCGAGCTACACTTACACACACAAACATCTAATGGTTAAAGAACATACTATTTCCGTGGATGGCGAATTTCTGCCTCCCGAAACGATGATTGTTCAACATTCTTCTAACACCTTCAAAGGTGGCCATTAAGATGACACTATATTTATATATGATATCTAATATGTTTATGTTTTACTTAATCTTCTGTATTTTTCATTTATGGCGTACCTTTATGGTTTCCATTATGGGTAAACGCGATATCTTCATTTAAGTGCGGACTACCGCCCCCTCAAAGTGATTTGATTCGTTAATACCATATGTGGTACGTATAAAGGATATATTTAATGATATTATATATGATACCATACTGGGATTAAAATACTATTATATATCATTATTTTTTAATTCCATTAAATATGAAATAGAAATGGAAGTAGTGTTCATGCGTACGTACGGCTTACCGTCTCCATGAACGGTACATTTCATTTCTTATCTCAAAATGTTATGTAATATTATAAGTAAATATATATAATGGATATATATGTATTATATTACATCTAAATTATAGATATCATTCTGGAATTATAACATATATATAACTCTCTCATTTTGTTTTAATTCCATTAATATGACAAATAATGAAAGTAGCGTTCATGCGTACGTATGGCCTACCGTCTCCATGAATGGTGCTTTTTGTTTTTTATCTCCAAATGATATGGAATAGTATAAACTAAATATTTACTGGATATATATGATATTTTAATCATTAATACTATTCTGGAAACTATTTACTTATAACTACATGGGCAATCTTTTTTCAAACAAGTTCATTCTTGACTCATGTACCAAACATCGGCAAAAACGTCTGATATGAACTAACATTATTAAACAATTATTATAACATTATAATAGGTGATATGAACTGAATAATAATATATAAAGGAGGTACTTAGGCAATTATTAATTGAACAAAGTTTATTATTCAGTAATATAAAGAAACGAACAAGACAAGTTGTACTTGAGGTAAGGGATCCTACTCCTCTCTTTCATTATAAGTACACTCTTTTATGTCATTCCTTCTAAGCTCATCTTTCTTGTTATTGGGATGTTCTTTTATATTACTATTACTTTAATTTTTATGTTCATATGATGAGAGACCCTATTCTCTCTCATCAATCCATTTTGGAAGTTTTGAGTGGCGCCGTTAGGCTGCCAAATTTTCGTAAGAGATCTAACCTCTCTCTTTCTCGTTAAGTACTCCCCTTTATGACACTTCTTTTAAGCTCCTATTTGTTATGATGGGGGATGTTATTTTATATTCCTCTTTTTGTACATTTTATTTTAATGTGATGAGATACCCTATTTGATCTCATCAATCTATTTTTGGAAGTTTTAAGTGGCGTCGTTAGGCTGCCGAGTTTTCGTAAGGGATTTTTCATCTCACTTTTATTCCCGTGAGATTTATGCTACATTTGCCACAATTTCCTTTGAGTGGTGTATGTACTGACCATTATTTTACTCATTGTGTAATATTCTTTCATTTATGAGTATTTACATCAATTATGTATTGTCCTTCTTTCACGGGGCGTATGTTTCGAAAGATACCCATGTAGGTAAGGGAACCTTTCACCCTCCTCTTTTTAAAAGACTTATTTTGTTATATCTTTTAATTCACATAATATTATTTTGGGATATGTTCTTCTATATCCTTATTGATGTAAATTTTATGTCCAAGTGATGGGATACCCTTTTTATCTCTCATCAACTCTTTTTCTGAATTTTGAAGTGACGCCGTTAGGCTGTCTAATTATTGCAAGGGAACTTCTTAACCTAATTTCGATTCTTTGGGATAAGCTTGTACTCCTTGAATATTTCGTTCTATGAATATGTGTGAATAACCTATGATTTTTTTACACTTAATATAAACTTATATTTGGGGTATTATTTTTTCACACATAATTATGTAATTGATTTATCCTTAATCCAAGGATACCATATTTGTATGGGACTTCGTCTCAATCTCCTTTCATTGAGGCATATTTTGTTTTATACACAACCTTCTTTTATACGGTGTATAAACCCCTTTTACGTTTACATTTATCCGAAATGAATCCTTTTTATACAAAGCATTTTACTAAACGACAAAAGGGAATGTTTTTGTCGTACATATGCAGCGACAACGACTTCTCCGCCGCTGTGACCATTATTTGAGTTTTGGCTTCCTCTAAAAGCCATACCTTTTTTAAAAAAAAATACCATGTTTTACTTTTATTTTTTTTGGTATTGAGAATGGTTTTCATAATGTTTTTATATCAATGTGTTGTATTGATCTCTTGTGATTGAAAAGTGGAAATTTTATGTTTTCATTATGCATGTTTTATGTGATACGATTATGTTATGGTTCTTGGGCATTATTATAAAGATGGGTGGTTTTGTGATAAACTAAGGGAGAGTGAGCCTGATATAGCTCTCCAATGCATTGGGTAACGCGATGGAGTGAAACGTTAAGGTTTCTCCGAAGAGATTTAGGGAATATACTGTGGTGGGTATTCCAAACGTAACCAAGAGGGTTACTCCCTAAGTAAGAATGTTATGAATGACTCAAGTTACCTTTTATGTCTTATGATTTCTATGAGTTATTCACAATTTGATGAGGTATGTTAAAGTGCCTATGTTTTATGCATAAAGTATGATTTCATTCTTATGTATATATGAACTCATATTTCATTTCCATATTTTTATAACCCTTACTGAGCTTTTTATGTTCATCCCATGTTTTTGAAATGTTGTTCACAGGTCAAGGGAAAGGTACATGATTTGATGATATTGTCAAGGATGTGTCAAGAAAGAGTCCATGTTTTATTTTAAATATGTTTCTGTTGATGCGAAGAATGAATATTGTCTTTTATGTAACCACATTGTTTAAATGTGGAATGTAATGCAAGTTTCAGGATCTAATTTT
This sequence comes from Viscum album, assembly GCA_963277665.1. Taxonomy (NCBI): domain Eukaryota; kingdom Viridiplantae; phylum Streptophyta; class Magnoliopsida; order Santalales; family Viscaceae; genus Viscum; species Viscum album. The sequence continues at coordinate 2,004,171,188 of OY728126.1, read as the reverse complement.
CTAAAACTCTAAACCTGAAAAGATCCTCAATGTGTAATCTTGTAATAAATCAAGATTAAGTAGGGTTTAAGGATGGGGCCTTATAGTTGGTATCAAAGGGAGGTTTAGATAACTTTAGAGGTTAGGGTATTCTTTAAGCATAAGTGGCATTACCATAATGGTTAGGATTTCAGAAAGAGTCCTAGTTTTAGATAAAGTGAATGAGTAAGTGTATATTAGTGTTTACATTCCTCATTAGTACATGATGGTTTTGTGGATATACTCACACTGACATTTCTAGTTTTAGTGAATGGATGGATCTAGTAGGCACCAAAGAGACAACAGGTTTGAAGGAAACTGTGGTGGTTCTATGATTAAGATACTAGATAAAATGGCGGATTTAATGAGGAAACTCGTGGTTGTTCTAAACAAACTATCAAAGAGTCATGATCAACCAATTGAACCTTGGTATGATCTTTAATGCATCATCTACGAGATGACCAATCGATGTGGAAGTTGATGAAATAATTATAAAGGTAACCATTAGAGTTTATATGATCCTTACTTTTGAGGTAATTGTGGGTTACTATATGTTATGATGGAAGTGAAAGGCATGAGTTAAAATTGAGGTTAAATTATGTTATGGTTATTTTTTATGATTTTATATCATTTTAGGGAATGATTTGAGAATTATATAGTTTTGGAAAAAGGAAAACACGCAAACCGTGTGACTACCCGTCGCGTCGGACAAAGCTGCGGGAATCGAACCCACAACCAATGTGCGACTGGTATTTATCACCTACCACTGGACTACGTGAAGTCTCTGGTTAGTTTGACTGATTCTTTTAAGTTATATTATTTTATGAATTAAGAGTAAGTTGATTTTGGGTTATTTATGAAAATGATTAACCTATCATGGATGATATGTGCTTAGGTTAATTACTTTTCAATACGAGACTTTAGGAGCAACTGATGTTGTTTGGAGATAAATGTTATGATTTAACTTGGAAGACTATGTGACTAAATCCTTCAAATATCTGGGTTTCAATCTTATATTGGTTTACTTTGAATAATTTTATGGACAAATTGTTTATCGGATGGTCCTCGTTGAACTTTGGGTTTTGCTGGACAAATTTTGGAGATTAAGAATAGATTTTCTTTTTAAAGGGTTATCCTTTTCTGGATTTTCTGACCTTGTACTAACCTTTTTGGTTTTGGTTTTGGTTACGTTCTAAAGATATGGGAAGTATATAGTTCTCTTTGGTGGATTAGGTGATTCTCTAGAAGTTGATTATAGTACTCTTAATGTGAACAAGTCTCCCTAAATACTCGTCTTTTGGAAAAAAATATAAGTTTGATTAAGGAATCTAGTAAAAGTTGAAAGTCAACATGATAAGTGATTATGTTTCCTTATGAATAAATTCCTCAATAAAAAGTAACTTAAAACAAAAATGTTGTCTATTAACTTTTCCTACTGGGGAATCAAATACCGTTTAACCCATCACAAGTTTGTGATTTTCTTATGGTTAACTTTGTCCTAGACATGTTTACTATCACTCTCCCTCAAGAACATGACCCTTTGCTTTTTCTTCCATGTCAATGTTTTTCTACATGGAATCCTAGTATGGGTTAACTCGTGTGACCTCTGTACTTATCTTCCTTTATTTTAAAGTGATTGTTTTACCGACTCTTGTTCGGATGTGGGACTTTCAAGGATGTTTCCAAGCTCAATTTTAAAAATTGCGAGGACGCAATTCCCAAAAGGGGGGAAGGATGTAACACCCTAGGTAAATAAAGAATATGAAATTTTCATATTTATCCATATTTGTGAATAAAATATTAATATGACTTTAAATAGGATGCTATACTCGCTGGCGTACCCAACACGCAACAACCAATTTCTTGGGAATCTTACGTTGCACTCTAATAATAAAATAATATTATTTTAAATGGTAGTTAACATGTAGTCATTGTATTGGCGGGAATGGATAGAAATAACTAAAATATGATTATATATGTTTTTAAAAGTTTTTACATTTATCCAATAAAATATAAAGGCTTAAAATACGGAAAGAATTCAATTTTAGGCGTATATGCCCTAGTTTTCACTAAAGGTTTACTTATCGCCTTTTGATGGTGAACTGTCATTAAATATAGTTTTTTTCACTCTTATACATTCTATTGGACCAAATAAAACTATTCTTAAGAATTGGGACATCAAAATTTAATTTGTGTAAATTTTTGGTATCTTTCCGATAAAGTTCATTTTTTTAATGAATAGTGTAAAATGTTGTATTTTAATTCAAAACCTCTTTTTAATCTAATTTATTTATATGATTAGATTATCTTTTGAGTTGTTTTTAAAGTGAAATTAGAATATATTTTTTCTATTAAATCCAATAGTGGTAATTTGAATTAATATCACATTGAAATCAGACTCAAACTAGTGTCAATCTTTTGATACTTATTGTTTTATAAAAACACGCTATTTGCTCTGACAACGGGAATTAATTATTAATATAATTAAAGTGAATTATATGTTTTTAATTTTTTAAAATAGACTTCATTTATGAATTCTGAATATCCAATATAGATTTGGGTGAATTTTTGGGATTTTTCTGAAAAACTTCAATTTTTGATGAATAGTGAAACCACTAAGTGGTACTTATAAAAACTGATTTTTCCGTTTAAATGAAATTTTTCCATATTTGTGTTTTGTATTTCAAAAATCCGACATACATGGTTGTTATTAAGATGTAAAATGTGGTTCAATGGGATAAAAATAATTTTTTGGTGAATAGTAACTTATTATGTTTTTAATCGCGATTAGAGGTAATTATTGTAGTTTATGGTAAGAATAATGTTTTAATAAAATAAAATGACCTAGAAACATGTCCTACCCTCATTGGATGTGTCATGTCCATCCAAGACAATACATGGGTCAACTTGGGGACCCCATGGATCCACTTTTGTTGGAAAATGACATAAATATCTTTTTATTTAATGTTAAATTAAAAATGACACAAACATGAGATGTTTTACTAAAACAATTTTTAAATGGGGTTCTACAAGTCATATTTTTTACTATAAATAATAATTGGAATGATAAAAAGATTTCCTACATCATAGTGATTTTTTTTATAATTTTTAGACATTAAATAAATTAAATTATTTATGACATCATGATGATGCAACGATAACCTCATTATTTAACGATTTAAATAAAATGGAAATATAATGTAATATCTAAGACCTACACATGTACAAAACCTATTGGATGAGTGGATTCCGAACCCTTATCACCTTATCCTAGAAATACATCGATTTGGGATCTTTAAAATCCGATACTCTTTTGAAAATAAAGTAACATTTTGTAACATTACAAGAGTGCCCCTCCTCTCCTCTTATAAAAGGCCCCCACCTCTAACTCTATACCCACACACCCAAAGCCTTTGGCTCGGCCAAACCCTGCCCATTTTGTCTCTCCACTTCCCTCTCTTACTCCTTGAATCCTCAATTTGGGAATAAGTCTTCCCATGGAATCCTTTGAGCTCAAACCAAAGGGAGTTACCCGATTTTAAGGTAATGTCTTCACTTGTGTCCTTTTGTTTTATTTTGCTTCTCCAACCCCCTAAAAACTTTTTATTAATTTATTTTGTAACAAATACAGTATCTTCAATATACTATTATGTTTTTATAGGAAGGATTCGAGCTAAACTTACACACAACAACATCTAATGGTTAAAGAACATACTGTTTCCATGGATGGAGAATTTCTGCCTCCCGAAACGATGATTGTTCATCATTCTTCTATCACCTTCAAAGGTGGCCATTAAGATGACACTATATTTATATATGATATCTAATATTTTTATGTTTTACTTAAGCCTATGTATTTTTCATTTATGGCGTACCTTTATGGTTTCCATTATAGGTAAACGCGATATCTTCATTTAAGGAAGTGTGGACTACCGCCCCCACAAAGTGATTTGAATCGTTAATACCATATGTGGTACGTATAAAGGATATATTCAATGATATTATATATGATACCATACTGAAATTATAATACTATTATATATCATTATGTTTTAATTCCAATGAATATGAAATATAAATGGAATTAGTGTTCATGCATACGTACGACTTACCGTCTCCATGAACGGTACATTTCATTTATTATCTCAAAATGTTCTGTAATATTATAAGTACATATATATAATGGATATATATGTAATATATTACATCTAAATTATGGATATCATTCTGTAATTATAACATATATATAACTCTCTCATTTTGTTTTAATTCCATTAATATGACAAAAAATGAAAGTAGTGTTCATGCGTACGTACGGCCTACCGTCTCCATGAACGGTGCTTTTCGTTTTTTATCTCCAAATGATATGGAATAGTATAAAATGAATATTTACTGGTTATATATGATATTTTAATCATTAATACTATTCTAGAAATTATTTACTTATAACTACATGGGCAATCTTTTTTCAAACAAATTTATCTTTGACTCATGTACCAAACATCGGCAAAAACGTCTGATATGAACTGACATTATTAAACAATTTTTATAACATTATAATATGTGATATGAACTGAATAATAATATCTAAAGGAGGTACTTAGGCAATTATTAAATTTCCAAAGATTATTATTTAGTAATACAAAGAAACGAACAAGACAAGTTGGACTTGAGGTAAGGGATCCTACTCCTCTCTTTCTTTTTAATTACACTATTTTATGTCATTCCTTCTAAGCTCATATTTCTTGTCATTGGGATGATATTTTATATTACTATTACTGTAAATATTATGTTCATATGATGAGAGACCCTATTCTCTCTCATCAATCCATTTTCGAAGTTTTGAGTGGCGACGTTAGGCTGCCGAATTTTCGTAAGAGATCTAACCTCTCTCTTTCTCGTTAAGTACTCCCCTTTATGTCACTTATTTTAAGCTCGTCTTTGTTATGATGGGGGATGTTCTTTTATATTACTCTTGATGTACATTTTATTGTAATGTGATGAGATACCCTATTTGATCTCATCAATCCATTTTTGGAAGTTTAAAGTGGCGCTGTTAGGCTGCTGAGTTTTCATAAGGGATTTTTCATCTCACTTTTATTCCCGTGAGATTTATGCTACATTTGCCACAATTTCCTTTGAGTGGTGTATGTACTGACCATTATTTTACTCATTGTGTAATATTATTTCATTTATGATTATTTACATCAATGATGTATTGTCCTTCTTTCACGGGGCATATGTTTCGAAAGATACCCATGTTGGTAAGGGAAGCTTTCACCCTCCTCTTTTTAAAAGACTTATTTTGTTATGTCTTTTAATTCACATAATATTATTTTGGGATATGTTATTCTATATCCTTAATGATGTAAATTTTATGTTCAAGTGATGGGATGCCGTTTTTATCTCTCATCAACTCTTTTTCTGAATTTTGAAGTGACGTCGTTAGGCTGTCTAATTATTGCAAGGGAACTTCTTAACCCAATTTCGATTCTTTGGGATAAGCTTGTACTCCTTGAATATGTAGTTCTATGAATATGTGTGAATAAACTCTGATTTTTTACACTTAATATCCACTTATATTTGGTGTATTAGTTTGTCACACATAATTATGTAACTGATTTATCCTTAATCCAAGGATACCATCTTTGTATGGGACTTCGTCTGAATCCCCTTTCATTGAGGCATATTTTGTTTTATACACAACCTTCTTTTATACGGTGTATGAAACCCTTTAACTTTTACTTTTATCCTAAAGGAATATTTTTTATAACAAAGCATTTTACTAAATGACAAAAGGGAATGTTTTTGTCGTACATATGCGGCGATAATGACTTCTCCACCACCGTGACCATTATTTGAGTTTTGGTTTCCTCTACAAGCCATACCTTTTTTTAAAAATAAAATAAATATCGTGTTTTACTTTTCTTTTATTTTGGTATTGAGAATGGTTTTCATAATGTTTTTATATCAATGTGTTATATTGATATCTTATGATTGAAAAGTGGAAATGTTATGTTTCCTTTATGCATGTTTTATGTGATACAATTATGTGATGGTTCTTGAGCATTATTATGAAGATGGGTGGTTCTGTGATAAACTAAGGGCGGGTGAGCCCGATATAGCTCTCCAATGCATTGGGTAATGCGAAGGAGTAAAACTTTAAGGTTTCTCCAAAGAGATTTAGGGAATATACTGTGGTGGGTATTCCAAACCTAACCAAAAGGGTCACTCCCTACGTAAGAATGTTATGAATGCCTCAAGTTACCTTTTATATCTTATGATTTCTATGATTTATTCATGATTTGATGAGGTATGTTAAAGTGCCTATGTTTTATTGGTAAAGTATGATTTCATTCTTATGTATATATGAACTCATGTTTCTTTTCCATATTTTTATAACCCTTACTGATCTTTTTATGCACATCCAAAGTTTTTGAAATGTTTTTCACAGGTCAAGGGAAAGGTACATGATGTGATGATATTGTCAAGGATGTGTCAAGAAAGAATCCATGTTTTATTTTAAATATGTTTCTGTAGATGGGAAGAATGAATATTGTCTTTTATGTAACCACATTGTTTAAATGTGGAATGAAATGAAAGTTTCATGATCTAATTCTCTAAAACTCTAATCCTAAAAATATCCTCAATGTGTAATCTTGTAATAACTCAAGATTACGTAAGGTTTAAGGCTGGGGCCTTATAGTATTAATTTATATCGTGAAAAAAGTCAACAATCCTGATCCACAATAGGAAATATTTGTGTTGTAGTCCACACTAGTGAATAGTTGTGCCTTAATCCACAATGGGAAACTAGTGTGTCCGAATCCACAATGAGAAAAAAGTGCATTCTAGTCATCTATCGGAAACAAGTATGTCCTAATACAATATATCAATGGTCTTGGTAGTTATCCTTGACACATGAAATGTTTTTCTATATATATTATGGTTTAGAACTTACATTACATGATCTTATGTTTTATGATTGATTTATGATGACTGATAAATATTATTATTCATGCCTTATGAACAGTAAATCTTTATTAAATTACTCATGTATATGATTTTTGATTTGTAGGGTATGATCTTAAAATTTTATTCTCAATTTCTTATACCCATTTGATCATGTTATTCTTATATATAACTATTATTTCACCTTTCTAAGCATCAATTCCCAAACCATTCTTATGTTTATTTTCCCCATGTTTTGATGAAAGCTTTCATTAAGAGGGTTTGATCAATATGGGATTTTTTGAAGATCATTTACCAAATTGAATAATGTGTTTCACATTTCCAAAGACACTGAACTATTATGGCTCTCATGCATGTATTTTATTAATTTTATTAATATTTATAAAAATGATGTAATATCCTTGTATGTTAAGACTTGGTCTCTATATTTGGTATCAAAGGAAGGGTATGGTCATCCTTTGGAAACTAGGATGATAACATTTTAGTCAGATACCTAGGGATATTTATAAGGATATACCTAGGGATGTATCTATGAAAAGGCCTAAGGTTTAACATATTTAAAATTAGATTTCATGATTTAGGCATCTTATTACTATTTTTTCATGATTATTTGGTTTTCCACAAAGATAAGTTTTTCAAATTCTATACTTTATCATTTTTATCAATGGAGGTAAATAAAATGAACATGGTTAACATATAAGGTTTTAGATTTGGGTAGTATGGGCATTATAAAAATCAATTTCCTAATTTGAAATCTCATAAATAGAATCAAGACGGTGGTATAAGAATTGGTTATACTTCTAAAGATAAAGGGACCATATATTACATGTGAAAGGTATGGGATGATATAATAGTATTTTTACATTAAATATATGAATGATGATTACATTGACATTAAAGAACCTTAAGAAAAGATTCATATTTCATATTCCAGGACAAGGGGTTTTAAGCAATAAGATGATAAATCCCGAGTAATGGTTTAATAATAAATTTGGATCGGTAACGTGTATGTGATTTGGAATTCAATTACTATGTTATATCAATACTGATATATATTAGTATTTTTAGTATAATTATTTCATTAAGGATTGAAAAGGATGTGTTGAATGATGTTGAAGACTAAGAAAAGTGCTTTAATTAAATGTTGATATTAATTTAAATAAAAGAATAAGGGAAATATGACCCTTAATATATTCCTAATGTTAAGATAAATATGTTTGGATAAATATATTTTGGATATGAATATGTAAATTTGATGGTAATGGTTACCTTGGAACAGATTAAAGATTTCTTTGTTAAAGTGTTTTTTGATATCATGCATAAAGTTTACACATTTTTTTTGATTTAAAGGATATATCCAATAAATATTAGAATAAGGAAACATATATGTTTTCAATAATAATTTATGGTAAATCAGTTTATTTACATGATTAAAGAGAAAAAATGATGAAGGTATTCACATTTTTGGAATGTGACAACCAATAAATTATTTATATTATATTGGGGATCAATGTTATACTAATTAAGTGACCATTCTAATTTTTTTTGACTTTCATATTTTGGAAGGATTATAATTTTAACTATTTATGGAATGGGTTATGATAATCTCTAGATGAGGTTCTATATATTAAAGTATTATCTCTCCATATAATGATTTATGTATATTGAATAACATCAGTTTAGAATTTTTTTGATAATGATAGATGAAATGTCGTATCAATCTATTTATTAATCTTAGGATTCTTCAGGAGTGACAAATTCATGTTAATATCATTTGTGGAAAAAAATAGAGAGATTTGGATAAAATTAAGTATGTTTGTCTCATTTGGGAAATTATTCAACTTTAGGAAAAGGGTACTGAAATATTATTTTTTCTTATAATAATCATATTTATGATATTAATGACCATTTTTAAGCATATTAGATTTATGTCCTCGTGATCATTAATGTTATCCTATCCATGTTATCTATCACTCTCAATCAGGAAATGATAGGTAGATTTCTCTTCCATGTCCATGTATTTAATTTCTAGTCATTTTTTCCAATTTTGAAATCTGGTTATTTGTTACACTGGGTAACCATTATATTTCTATCTTTTTATTTTAAAATGATGCTTTAGTATTCATTTTTGTGATGTGGGTTTCTATGAAAGTAATTTTCAAGTATTAAACATTTGGTAACCAATATGAACTTCGATGGATAAATTTAATTTAAGGGTGGTATAAACCCCAATATTTTGTGAAATAGTTTTTTTTAAAATTAATTTTGTATTTTTGACAATTTTCATTTCACACAGTACTGAATTTAGCTTCTATTATATTAAATCACTATGTTTTATTAAATTGTACACAAAAGTATGTTAATTTGATGCTATATATAATAATTATATTATCTTTCCATATAGGAAACACTTATATTATCTTTCCATACATGAAAACTATGTTTTCTTTTGTTACACACAATTTCATGTCATTTCAATATTTTGTGTTATATGCAAGACACAGTTTTACCGAACTATAATATACTATAAATATTTTTATTAAAATATTGTTATAGTTACCACCTAAATGTTGGAAGTTATGTTATAAATAATATTAAATAAATTTTGAAAATAATATTTACACCTAATTATAAAATTAATTATTTTTATCATTTAATTTTTAATAAATGTACGAACTATTCGGTAATAAGGAAATTAATTTTATAAGTTTACAATTTTTGTATATACTATCAAAATTTAATTTCAATGAACTAAATATACGACTTTTAATTAATTGTTCCAATTAAGTTTACATATTATATTTTCAATAAATATTTTTGATACTCATCTAATAGAATTGATAGGTATAATATTCGAGTAAATAGTGTTTTATTAATTAAAATATGTATTTTTTCTAAAATGTACTTTTTCAACCATTTAATGGAGAACCTATTTAAAATATAAAACTTTAAACTTATATACTTTTTTATTTTTTAAATTAAAATTTATTTTTAAAATCGTGATATCAAAATTTACATTTTTGGAATTTTTTTATTTTTCTGAGAAGTTTCATTGTTTTGATGAATATTGAAAATAATGAATTTTAATTCAAAACTAATTTTTCGGCTAATTTATTTATGTAGATAAATTATATATTAAATTATATTGAATGTTTAATTTGATATATTAATGAAAATTTAATCCAATTTAAGTCATCTGAACCAATTTCACATTGAAATGGGATATAAAGACATATCGAACATTTTGACTTTTTCTCATCAAAACCTGCATTAGCGACATGTCTATGGGATCAATTTTATAAAATTTCTTCTACTGTGTCCTTTTAATTTTGAAGGAGAAATTAATTTTTGTTTAATAATAATAATTTATAATATCTATTCTATTCAACTTGGTTTTAACAAAAAAAATTTACAAAGTTTTTAAAATTAATTATATTGAGGTAAAAATGAGTTTACTCATTGAACATTTACATAAGGGGACAAATACCATATATACAAGACCAAAATCCTTGTGCTGGATATATTTGAGAAATATAATCCATTTTTATATAAAATTAAAAATTATTTTTTTAATGTTTTGAAAGGGATACCTCTCAGTGTTTTTCACCTTTCTCTATTTATAAGAATGTCACTCCTCCTCTATTATAAAAGGGCACTAACCCACCTTCACTTACTCACACCATAAAAGTTATGTTGTATAATCCAAACCCTTACCAAATAAGCTACCTAACTACGTTATATCAACCTATAAGCCTCACATTCTTTACATTTAATTCCATGATAGTCCTTTGGTGCAAACTAAAAGGAATTTCCGAAAGAAGAGGTATCATTCTCCAACAATCTCTTTGTTTTATTTTCATTCTCCACCCCATATATTATTTTTATTCCATTATTATATAATTAACTCAGTATAATAACTATAAAAATATTTTTTATTACATGAGTTGTACCTATACCTAGAAACACTTCCATTAAATGTTTAACGAAATTACAGTTCATGTGAATAGTGTACTAACACCTCGAGAAACAATGTCATTCATTTTTCCTTTATCAGCGCTAATTTTTAATAATTATGATGTAAATAATGTTTTTATATTATATATATTATATTTATTTGGTGCTTATTCTTTTTTAACTATTATATAACACAAACCATCATGCTTTCCAAATTTTGTAAATATGATATCTTCGTTTGAGGACTTGTGGACTACCAACCCATCAAAGCGATGTGATTCGTTTGAAAATTACATGGAATGTATTAAGGATGGGTTTATTAAATTTATATGATATATATACAATAATAATTCTAATATAATGATAATATATATGTCATTTACATTATTTATTTCAAATACGATTATAAAACAGAAACATCATCCCTGCCTAGATATGAAAAACTATCTCCTTGAATGATTTATTCCATTTCAAATTTATATATTTTATAGATTATTATAAATACTTATTTAATGAACATGTATGATATTAATATCATGTTTTAATTTTGTTAAATAAGTAAATTATGATCTATGTATGTGGATAAAGAATAACAAGTCAAAATATATAAGAAAAACAAAGAAGATATTACCCAAATCGCAACATTAGCATTGAATTGTCAATAAACAGGTAATATAATGTAATATTAAAATAGTATACGGTATTAGATATAAAAATATGTCTCTTATTTTTATTTATAAAAACATATATTTATTTTACATGAAGTTTGAACATGTACAAAAAAATGTCAATACATAAATAAGGGTTTTCTCATCTCAATTTCATTTCATTGAGATATATACTATATTCACTAAATATTATCATTTTGTTGTTCATATAATGAACTAAGACATGTAATATCATGATTTTAAATTATTTCATGACATTAAATGTTTCGATCAATCTTATCCTTCCATGTATCTCATTATTCAGAAGTTACTCACGTAATAAGGGTATTTCTAGTCTCACTTGTATTTCTGCAAGACATATGCCTTATTCACAACCTGTTTATTTTGTGTGGTGTATATAAATACTAGGAATATATTCTGGTATTATTATCCATAAATTTATGGGAATTTAAATATCCATTTTATAATATCTATGGCATGGGGTTTTATGGTTTAGAAGATACAAAATCAGAAAGGGATTTTTCCCTCAATTTTCCTTCGTTGAGACACATGTTTTATTATTCACCTATATTCTTTTACGACATTTATATACTTCTATTTGAGATGTTTTATAATTAATATACTTCCCTTAATGATATTATAAGTTTTTTATTATGTTATTCTTCTATTGGAATCATGATCCAATGTTTTTAATGTAGAACGAGTTTATTTCTACAATAAATAATTGTCCATCGAGATAGTTTATAATTATTTTTAAATTTAAGAAATATAATTATCCATATATCAATAATTATATTTTTAATATTATATATTTTTTAATGATATATTCATATATCGGTACAATTTTTCCGCTCTTTTGAACAAACAATACTTAAGAAAATATTTATATGAAAATATGAACTTATTTAAGTCTTCATTCGGAAATTTGTTCTATTAAAAAACCATATTTTATAAAGATGTTTTTAAAAAAAATTATGATATATTTTAATGAAATTTTCATGTAAAAGTATTAAAAAATAAAGATGCTTTAAAATGGGTTTAAATGGTTTTCAATCTTTCTTTATAATTTTTCGTGGTTTTTCGGAAATAAATTTTTTCGAAATGTTTTATAATTTAAAAATAATTTTTTAGAGAGAAATTTTTTTTCCTTAAGAAAATTTTTAAATTATTTTTAATTATTATTATATAAGATTTAAAACTGGTTTTATAAGAGAATAATTTTGAAAAAGTTTTATGCCTTAAAAAGTGTTTTTCAAAGAGGGGTTATTTTCCTTTTGAAATTCCCTTAGTTATCTATCAAAATTCTTCTCCATATAAGATGATATAATTTGATATATGTTATTATTTATTAGTGAATAAACCTAGGAAAAAATTCATAATATTTTTTTGAATGTTTTATGTTTAAAAATTCATGTTGTTTATGAACCCCATATCTCTTCCAAGGGTTATTCACTGATAAAACACTTATGAAACATGTTACCTTTTATGGGTAATTCTAGGATTAAATAATTATGAAACCTATATATTTTTCCTATGTTATTATTTTTTGAAATTTTTATGAAAATAATTAAATTTCATGGTTTATGATATTTTTTTTATAAATCCCATCTCATTTTATATGTCATGATACGATGAATGTTTTATGAAACATGTATGTATAAGTTCATTATGTGATGGGTGGGAACGGTATCCCCATTCAATGCATTGAGTAATGATTTATATATCAGAATATAATTATGGGATTCCATTCAATGGGATTGATCAATAATGGGAAAGAGGTGTGTCCTAATCCAGAATGGGAAATTGGCGTGTCCTGATCCACAATGTGGAACATGTTTGTCCTGATCCACAATGGGAAATCGTTTCATTATGATCCGCTATGGGAAACAATTGTTTTGATCCACTATGAAAATAGTATTGGAAGTTATCCTTAACACATGAAATGGTTTCCTATAATTATTAAGTTTTTACACTTACATTACATGATCTTGTAGTTCATGACAGATTTATGATGATTTAACATCCTTATGATTCATTTCTTACGAACTATAAATATTTATACCATGACTTGTATATATGAACTTTGATCTGTAGAGTATGATATTCAAATTTTATTCTCATATTCACTTACCCTTATACTCATGCAATTCATATATATCTCTTTTAGTTTCCCATAATGAGAATTTACATTCAACTACTTATTTTTTTCTTTCCCTAGGTTATAAATAAATGTTTTATGTAGGAGTAATAAAGGGGTTGATCATAATGGTGGATATTTAATGTAATCAAAATTAAAATAATGTGTTACATGTTACCAAATACACTAAAATATTACATTCCTCAAGAATTTTTTTATTTAATGTGCTGAATATTCATCTAAATTAATGTATTATTCGTGTAAGTTAAGAATGGGTTGTTATATTTGACCTCAACATGATATCATATACAAGAATATTTATCCATGTAGGATAGTATAAAAGATTATATTTTTTTATATAGTTATCATATAAATAAATACATATATTATTTAATGAAATATCATATTTATTTCATTATATCTGGTTATATTTTAAAGGATTATTACATTTTTCTATAGTGAAATTGGTATTAGTAAATTATTCCTATATAAATAATTTTTTATAAAACGTATTATTATTTTATATTTCAAAAGATTAAGTTATTCTTCTATAAAAGTAATGGGACTAGTAATGTAATTTATTTTTAATGTTTTGGTTCCCCCTTAATGAATTATTTTATAACATGTATCATCATGCAGGATCGATTGTTCCATAATTCATTAATTGTGACGTATGATATGAGAACACTATTGAATACATTTTACCACACATGATTGATCTACCTTCCACCATGATATGGTAAATATATTTTTGATGAAAATTTAGGTAATTCGAAAAGTAATTTTTTTTAATTATATTCAAAAGGGATGATAACAGATGAGGGATATGTTTTATCAATAAGATAATTTGATATCACTCATGGATGAGTTTTAGATATTGTGCTTGGAAAAGTGTTTGAAGATGTATAAATATTAATAAGAAAGGAAACATGGACCATTAGGTAGTGAATATGGGTACCCCAAAAATTATATATTGAGTATTGAGTGGTGTTCATCATACCCGATGACATGATTTAGTATGATATATTCAGGGGATCCTTACCACTTTTATTACATAGTTTAAATAATTTCTTAACACCTTGATTTTTATTATTATATTATCTATAAATTAGAAATAATTTTTATATTATATTAAAAAATATTTTGGATTATTATATAGTATTATTATTTGCTTAGATTAACTTTTAATTGAATATTCATGTTGTCTAAAACATATTCTAAATGTCCTATGAATAGTTTACAATCTTATACTTATATTTTTGACATATAAAAAATAACATCTCTTGATTTTTCAATGTCCATAATGTTTATAGAATCCACCCCAATGATATATTAGGTTGTTATATTATAAGGTGTTATATTTAGTTCACCATCTTTGCTTTAAATGTAGAGGGTTATTTTCGAAGCTCACCACCTTAGGTTCTATATTTCTAAATTTATTTTTCTATAATGTTTTAAACATTTTTTGAGTTATAGACCTCAAAATTACATTATTTATATTGAAATAAAAATATTATATGTTCATTTACATATTCATAAAATAAAATGATAGATGAATTGATTATTTAGATGTTCAAAATACATCCCAATGTCACTATAATTTTTTTATAATTTCTCACTTTTAGGTATGCATTCCATACTATAATTTGATGATAACATTTGAAAAAGATGTGTTATTGAGGATATAATTAGGTATTTTTTAATATTATGTAATTTTATATATATATATCAATTGGAATGAAGTCTAAAATAGATATTTAGATATACAAATGACTTCATGATGATACTGAATTTAGGTTTTAATATAATTTCATTATGGTAATCCAAGATAATTCTAGATGTAACTAAATATAATGATATTGATCACCATGATATTTTTTTCTATATAATTTATTCAACGTTATTAGTCTTATCATATTTACATTATCTTATAATTAGTTTTTCATTAAAAACAATTATTAAATATTTTTTAAAAATTTCATTAAATTATTGTTTTTTGAGTTATAGAATGGAATGTAGATGATGATGAATACTAATTTCTATAAAGTGATGAGATATAATTATACATTTGGGTCATTCAGTGGAAAAAAAATTTATTTCACTAAATGATTATATAATTCATACTACATTAAGATACATTATTGGATGATGAGATAATATTGACATATGGTCTTATTGTAAGGATAAAACATGGACAGACGTGGTAATAAACATTATAAAAATATGTGGACACACAAATTATAATCACACATAATTGTATAATAGAATTATGAGCATATTATGGGAATTATTTTAATAAATAAATAGGTAAAACAAATAGTAATCATGTTAGTTTACAAACATAAATTGAAATACATAATGTGAAATAAAGACAAAACTATGTGATTTAGTTCCAAAAATATATTTCTATGTATATTTTACATCTAACCACTACTAAAGTTGATAATTTTTTTAAAAAATGCTCTATTTAATTGATAAATATTATTGGAATATGGGATCGTTGTGGTAAAATGTTTTATACTATAATCATGGGAATGATTTTAATCATTATAGAAGTGATTATTTAAATGAGTGATCCACAACATGAGAATACTACTAAAACACATTATGAAATAATTTTTCCATTGTGATTTAATTTTAAAAATAACTTTTTTTACTAGATCATCATTATTCATGTAAACCATCATGTTTTGAAGCTATAATATCAATATGTAACATCATCTACAACAAACATTATCTGGTTTCATAAATTTTTTTCTTTCATTATAATTTTTGGTAATTATATTTAATTGTATATATCAAGTTGAAACACCAGATAACACACTTTTTGTGCACTTTTCATGAGGAATTGTTCTGTTATATTTTCCTAAACAAAAAAATTGTACATGGATGTTCCTTATCTTGGTTAAAATTAGGGGTCGTTATAACTCTAATTAAAAAGATATGGTAGATTTTGCATTTATATTAATTGAATGTGTCTTGTGACTCTAGGGTGAAATAAGAAATAATTTAATGAAGTTTTCACTCCTTTAAAAAGCAGACAGACTATTTAATATCAACAAATCTCAAGGAGTTAGTAATATTATAAAGAGTGATTTATGGATTTATGAAAAGTAATTTAAATTAATGGGTCATCATCTTTTATATATACTTTATTTTCTTACATGATGTATCAATAAAATTACCCACTGAATATAATCTATATTGAATAGTTTAATATATTTACCCAAAACATTTACTTACAATATTTTATTACTCAGTTTAGTTTTGATTAAAAATTAAACCCTATTTCTTTTTTCATCACTATTTTGTGGGGACTAAAAATTTTTATCAGATTTTACATTTTATTATTATTGTTATATATCATTATATTATCATATACCAAATAATTAGTATCATATAAGGATATAATTTTTATATAATTTAGATTTTTTACGTATCGTTTTTTTGAATATAGTCTTTATTGAGATAAAATGTTACAATAAAACTTAAAGAGTATATGGAAAATAATTATTTATGTCTATGATGTAAAAAATCAAGAAATAATTTCTTAGAGGATTTATAAAAACAAGTTTAATCATGTGAACCAATGTGTAATAGCACAAGTATTTCGATGTGGTTACTCTAGTCAGATCACAAAAAGACCACGTTTATTTTGACCATATCAAGATTTTATGTGTTTTAATGTTGGTTAGGAATGAAGTTTCACAAGTTACAACAGGAATGTTGATGATAGTATGCACTTCATGATGTGTTTTGAAATAATTTTCAGGGACTGATATTAAATGGAGGTGGATCGAGAGGCCTATAAATTAGGTCTAGAAAAAAAAACAAGTTGTTTTGGTGTTGTGCTTGCCAGAGCTAAAAAATTGGCTAATTCCCCATATATAATTGTCATTTTAAATAATATATATCATATATAATAGTAATTTTCACATGAATAAGGTTATTTCTCATACTTAATGGCTCATAAACTATTTATAAAAAATGGGGATGTGTTTTAATTATTGTGATACATAAAGGTTTAACCTGAGTAAAGATGGATTTCCCTATAGAAAATGAAATATATAAGGATTAAATACTACTCTTTTAAGGGTCAAACAACAAATTATTCAAAATAAAATTATAATTTATTCACACATGAGGGGTGATACATAAGGGTTTCCATGATGATATGTATGTCAATATGATGAAGTAGTGTTGAAAAAATGGTTAACTATCTAATCGGAAAGGGTTATTCCAAGGTAATATTTAATGGTTTCCTAGGTGATACATAAAGGATCTATTATTTGAGAAAAACAATTATGATAAATAAGTTATGTAATAATATGACATGTAATAGTTCCTATATTTAGTGTTTTATATGTAAGGTTTACCTGATATTATTTATAAGGGTTATGAAAAATATATAATTTTCCAATGATGGGAGTGATGAATTTTATTACCTTTTTTATGAAAATAATATATTAATTGTTCAAAATATAATATAAAACATATTTTGGACAAAAAAATATAGTGGGTATGACCAAATATTTCTGTTATTCTTATATTCTTCCACAAGTGAGGATCTAGTAAATTTTTGTTGGTGCATAAAATTATATGAATTATGGAGTATCTAAGAATTATTTTATTTTATTCGGTAAAATAAATATCATATAGCTTTCCTTAGTGATTAGTGTCTTGATAACTCTATGTAGGTGGTTCTTAGAGTCCTATTATATTATACATGTATTTATGTTTCTTTTTGTAATAGGGTGAGTTTAGGGTCATGTAACCTATATCGAATGGAAATATGTCTATTTTTTATTTTTTATAATAGATAACTAGTGTTAATATCATGTAGAAAATTATGAGTTTGTCCTGGTAAAGCTTGGATTTCTTTCCTTTTTAGTTTATGTGTTTTATGGGCATAGTGTCACATGTTGTTGATGATTTTAATTGGGGTGTGGTAATTGATATGGTCAATTAGGAACATGATGGTTGTAACCCAAGTGACTATAAGTAATGTTGACCACCAATAATGGGATGACTTTGTTCATTAATGTGATATGGATGTTGTTTTTAATGATCCATCCCAATCCATCCATATAATAGATGCCAAATCTATATTCTGATATTGACCAAATTGAATTACCAATCCCCATGGTCTGGATACAAGTGAATGTGCATCATGAAAAAACCTTGGAAATTATTTTTCTTATAAATCATAGTATAAGAAGTATCATATTTTTATATAAAATGTAATTTGACCCTTCTATATATCGGATATCTGCACACAATAATAAGAATAAACAAAAAATTAAACATGTTAAATAACCATGATATTATGTTGATGAAAAATAAAGATCCCTTAACTCACCGACAAAACTCCCACACCTGCAGCCTACTTCAATTCAAACTAGGATATATATATATATATATATATATATAAATAAATTATGCACCACCAATAACCATAAATGAAATGATTAAAGGGACTATATGGATGATGAAATAAAAGGGAAAATCATGACACCAGTAATCCTTTATTTGACTCTACAATTCACTATCCAGAAAAAAACCTCAACACTCCATGATTGGTAATAAAAAACCTAAAATTTATATCTAATGATAGCCATGAGTAATAATCTTTGTAGGAATACTAAAGGAGAAACAAAATGACATGAAAATTTCTTGATTAAAAGATTTGGTTCATACTAGTTTTAAATAAATTGTTCTGGATTAAATTTTATTACATGAGATAATAAATATCAATATCATAATATATTATTTTATTTTCATTTCCATTAATTTAAAACATTAAATTGGAAAAAAAAAATTCATACATAATTGTCTTTTAAAAATCCCAATTGAAATCAAATTTCAAAATATATTTTAGAATAATTTTTTTCTCAAAGCTATTTTCTTTTGAAAGAGAAATAAAGTAGATATCATTCTGAAATCATTTATCAGAGGGATAAAGTACAAAAGTCTAAAATATTATGAAAGGAATGTATATACCATAAAATAATGATTTTATAAAAACCCACCATAAGGAAAATATGTAGGTCATCTAAGGATTCTAGCCAACCTTAGAACTTGTATTATCTCATGATTTAATCCTTTAATATCAAATGTTATTGATAACAACAATGAAGAACATGAATTTACACAAGTGTTATAGTGTAACCCATCTACAACCCAACTTCCAACCTTCCACTATGTAGTACTATTCTTAGCATAAAAATGTGGTGATTCCCCTCCAAAAAATCACAACATTTACCTAAATTTCATTTAGTTCTTAAAGTGATGAATTACAATGTGATATGACATATATTATTCCCACCTTAGATATCGGGCATCCCAAGCAATCTAGCTATTTCAAAGATATATTCATTCAAATAAATAGATCCCCTCAATAACCGAACCGATTTCATGTAATTTTTTAAAATAAAAAATGCATCTTGAAACCAGTTTCTTCCTAAATTCATCATAATTCATTTAACCGGTCACAAGTCATATAACTCAATCTTCAAAACTAATAAAGGGTAATAATTAAAAAATCCTTTATAAAACATGGAAATAATTGTAAAACATGCCAATGGGCATTGAAATTTTTTTTATAAATCCACTTAAAAACATATTTTAAAGATTAGTTAATTATCAAATCATATTTTCAAAATACCCCTTTATTGTTATACTAATAATCATTTACACTCAACCGCGAAGAGATATATATTTATATATATACATATGTCTATCTCATTTAAAAATACACAAAAACGCATTTTAATTTGTATAATCACATTAATATAATTTTATAAGTTCACCCATGTGTATTTTTAAATACATAAAATATAAAAAATGAATTTTCAAACGACCAACGTTTACTGAAACCAAAATTAAAACATTTAATTTCTCTAAATTTATATTAATTACCTGTAATGCTAATAAATTTTTTTTATCAGAATGATAAAACATTCAAAAAACCAATAAAATTTTAAAAAAAATAATTTCTTTCAAAAGGGCCACATTAAAATTTTATCAAAAACCATATATTTTCAATTTAAAAAAATTAACATTTTTTCAAAATTAATAAAATCATTTTTTCTAAAATAAAAATCAATTAAAACTTGATTTTCCACTCAAATACACATTATTCAAAATTAATATTACCATTTTAATCTAAAAAACATAAAATCCCATGAAATCATAGTTCTATAATTTAATGTCCAAAATAATGGGACAACCTTCCTAGAACTAGAATAAATTAATAAACCCTTTCAAAAATAAGAGGGAAGAAGACATTGGAAAATTTAAATCCCTGCAGACCAAAATCATAGGAAATCAAACCCCAATCCCACATATAGTTTGGATAAATGGAATTCATTGTTATGTGATGAATAAATATAGTTAGTGGGAAAAGGGGATGGGAGGAAACCATAGACATAGGTGAGTCAAACAAAAACTCACAACAAAACTCGTTAGAATTTCTATAGACAGGGAATGATGGTAGGGATAAGAGGGAGGAGGAACACTAAGAATTTTTTCTTTTCCTCGGTCTTGGGAAAGGGAGAAGGAAATGTATGAGTGTTCGTGTGAGGGTAAAAATTGATAGAGAAGTTTGGTAAAATTAATTTTTGAATCTTAGAAATTGTGCTTGGTTTTATCGAATGGCTATCCTAACATGGAGAAAACCACACACCCTAAATTAGTGGTTTTAGATCACCCCACATGGCCAGGATACCCATTCACACAAACCATGAAACAATTATGCGTTTTTGGCACTATTAGATCACAAATTAATTATTACAACTTTAGCATAGTTTGTAATAATCGCGTCCCAACTTCACACATATGCTGAAATTAAAAAAATAAAAAAAATAAATCATACTAACCCAATATTAATTAACATGATTATAAATAATTGAAAAAATAAAATAAAAAAAAATCATGGTTTTTTTTATATCACTCTTTACCATTGTTTTTACCCCCATAAATACTTTGATGAAATGGTTGAGTCAATATGGAATGGGGTCCAAATCCCATAAATAAATATTTTCCAAAAGAACCAAATACCAATTGAGAATACAATCAGAAATTGATAATACTACACACACAATAAAAATCAAATGCACTATAAATTTCCAATTCATTCATTGCAACAACCCAAAAGTACTCTAAATAAATAAAGAGAAACTCAAATAATCTGAAAATTAGACTATATAAAGAACCACCTCAACACCCAATAAACACCACATCCTGTAAGGGAAATGATGGAAGAAAAAAATAAAATATGTTCACAAGTTCTTAGAAGACATACAGATGAAAAAATTAGTTAATTATAGTGGTCTCCCCACCATTTTATATTTTCACTAAGACACTAAACATCTATGATAACTACCCACTGAATGATAAAATCAAAATGAACTATATAGAATATATATAACCAAATATAAAAACAACCAAGGAAATTATGTTAGAAAAAGAAAATTATTAACCAAAATTACATCATATGATATAAGACTCAACAAAACAATAATGGCCTTGATATTGGTCATGATAGGTAACCTATTCATTTTTATATGAAACACCAACCCACGATGAGACCCACAATATAAATAAAATATCATACTCCTCAATGTTACCCCAACATTAAAAAAAATATCCCCATGTGCCTCCCCTCAACAGAAATAACCTCATCACTGGGATAATATCATAACAAAGCAATGAGTGTCTTGAATAAAAACTAAGTCTATGAAATTTTCTAAACAAATCACATTCTGTAAATGAAAACAATATAAAATTATGAGGATACAAATAAATCAATAATTTACAACTAATTTCATCTTATTTTAGTTTTTTAAAGATAACGTCTTCAAAATTAACAACTATCATCCATCTAAAATAGGGTATCACCTAGACTACCGAAGTAAGATTCCTCTAAAACGAAGACACTCATCGATTTTTTTTGGATCTTCCTAGGAGGATATAAATAATTAAAATGATATAAATTATTAAACTAATAAATACATAATAATTTAATATGAATAAAGTATAATAAAACCAAGCGATATGAATAGAAGAGCACCTATAAAAATTCAAAAACACCCCTTCCAAAACCCAAAACACATTTCGTTACATTTATAGAACTAATCAAAAATCCATTTCTAAAACATTTTCTAGAACTTATTGAAATTTGAGAAGAGGGCATTACCACCAAATAATAATTCCCAAATTTTGATTCTAGTTAACTTTTATTAATTCAAAAATTGTTTTCCTAAACACTTTTTAAGAAATAGTTTCTATTTTTAAATGAATAATCTTACCACTAAAACCATCCATTAAAAATTCAAGAATATTAATTTTTTAAAACTCCACCTTCTCACACGTTTTAAAATCAATATTTTTAAAAAATTACAATTGTTAAATAAAATCATAATTTATTTAGGGACATCCTTTACTCAAAAAAATGACTCCCATATTTTTCAAAACTAGTAAACATATAGTAACATGTAATCCCATGTATAACTTTAAAAAAATTCTATATAAATACAAAAGAAGGTGATTTCATTTTTCAATTAATTAAACATACCTATTAATTACATTCATAACCATAAAAACATGCCTATTAAAATAAAGGCTTTAAAAATTCATTTTTTTCCAAAACAATATGAACATAAAAAAATCAAAAATGAATTGAAATAAAAATAAGTCCAAAAAAATAATTCATAAGAGGACTAATGTTTCTGTTTGTTATTGTTTAATAGATTGTTGGAAAATGTGAAAATAAGAAAAATACCATAGAAAATCATTTAAAACAAAAAAAATCATGTTCCACATAAAATATTATGCTTTATAAGAACACTAGGTGTCATCATCTCACTCTTTTTTTTTATCGTTTAAACACAAAATAAATTAAAAAGATCAGGAAATTTTCTATTAAAACTCACCAAATGAAACTCAAATCCAATCTACTCCTAGCGACTCAAGGTTCAAAACGATTTTGAGCTCTAAACACACTTTCTCCTCCTAACTTCTATGTCTAGAATAAAATAAATGAAATATACCATACATCCCAATTAATATAGGGTTTCTCTATGACCTAAGACCACTTAAGAATAGAGGAACTGATACCATATTTTCTCGAACTGACACGAGTTATCCATCTATCAGACACCTGATCAAGCCCACATTAGGGATTGAAGGGAGTTCATGAACCACATGGGCTACAAACAGGTTCCTCGAAATCAAGAAAAAACATTGGGAATTATTTATCCAATAAAACAAATTATAATAAAAATAATATTTCTATCATTAATTTATCATGACTCATCTATAAGTAATATATCACACCAAAATCAAATGTCTAGAATTATAAAATTAAAAAAACTTCATCAAGAATAAAATAAACATGATACAAAATAATAATTCCTCATCATTCCCATTAATAACTCTCACTAGTATCCTACTATAAGTACTACTGTAACCTTAAAATATATAATACAAATAATATATACAAAACAGAAGGTAGAAAATATCTTACATGGACTATGATATAATAGAGCTAAAATAATCATTTAAATAACTCCATGTGCCTCTAAAATTCACTATCCATAACTAAAAACACAATTTGGTATGATTGTAAATAATATAATCAAAATCTAAGACCAAATTATAATGAAAGGCATGATAAAAAATCATAGTAGAAATTAAAAATAAGAACCCACACTCTATACACTATCATTAAAAAAACATCTATTTTTTGATATATTTAAATGAATTATTTGAAATAGGTTTTTTTGTTACAAGATAATATAAATATAGTTATCATTTATTAAATTCATATTTTATTTTTTAAAAATTTAATCTATCACTTGGTACATATTTTTCAACATACAAAACCATTATTTGAAAATTAAATATTAATGCCTTTTTATAAATATATTTTTTCTCAAATATATCTCCCTTTTAGTATGTAAGAACGTAGATATCATACTTTAAAAAATTTCCAAATAATGAAACTAACACACTACCATTTTATAATAGTATGGAATGTAACAAAAAATAACAAAATAAAACCATGAAAAACGGTAAAAAGACATAGGTAATATATGGTGACAATTCATCATTGATCCTTTTAGCATCTCATGATCTAATAATTCATTATCCAATGTGAATTATAACTATTAAATAAAATATTAATTTACCATATAGTTGTATTTTCACCCATATATGACACCACATCCAACCATCTTCAATGTAGTATATGTTTTTTCCTTGTTGCGTGGTGTCCCAGATCCACGCCACAATCACATTTAACTAAGTGTTTTTCAATTAGTAAAGTGGAATATTCCTAATCTAACATAATCAATACATCCCTCTTTATAAATCTAGATTCCAATATGATCTATCAAATTTTAAGATACATTATTTCAAGTAAAAATGGTCTCTAAATAGACCTTCCCAAAACATGTCATTTATCAAAACCACACACACATGTAGGAACCATACTGTCAATAAATTCATTTTAAAACATTTTAGAAACCATAATTTATATAATTCAACCATCACTACTATTGAAGACTGTATTCCATTAATTAAAACATCATTTAAATAACATGATAAGAAAGGTAACCTATTTTATATTTGAAATACACTTAAATTTTTTTGTGAAAGATTAGTTGAATATCAAATTTAATTTCTATGGTACCACCGTATTATTATACTCATATAAATTTACACACACACATAGATATATATATATATACATATATATGTTTATTTCATCATAAAAATTGAAAACCTATCATGTTATTTGGTACACACGCATACACATAATAATAACCTGATATTTTAAAATGAGAACTTAGTTTAATATTTTATAAGATACAAAACATCGAGCCTAAAAGAACCCATAAATATTATGATTTAAATAAAAACATTATAACATGACCATTACAATGACAGGTATAAATAGTATTAATATTTTCATGATGTATATATAAATATACAACATGGTATAAATTTATTCATAAATTAACAGGGAATTAGCACTAAATATATAATAGAGACATTGTTTTCATAAATAAATATGTTTTCTTCAAAAATAATTTTTTATATTTTTTTGAGAAAATATTATAATTATTTTCAATAACCCATTAATATTTAATTTTATGGAATTAAAATCAATTTTTAAATCATCATATAAAAATTATATTTTTTTGAAATTTTTGTAATTTTTATAAATGATTTATTTTTTAGTAAATAATCAAAATTACAGACTTTTCAAATAATGTCATTTATATCCACTATATAATATAATTTGAAAGTCAAACTATATTTTTTATTTTTTATTAAATTTAAATAATAACAATTTTATTTTGAATGTTTTAATTATTTTTATTTTAATTATGAATCTTTAGGATTTCGGTATAAGATTATTTTTTATGCTTAAAATGCAGTTTTATGAAAACTATTTTTTAGTGCTGAGAGTTTATCAAATTTTAATTAACTAAATCGACCACTAGTAGTGAATGTGTTGTACTAAATTTATATATTATATAAGTAATTATATTAATTTAATATAATATAATTATTAAATCCATTCATATTGCTAATGTAAGATCATTGAGTACTAGAAAAATGCATAATTTTCTTTTAAATCCCCATTTTTCAAGACGATTTTATGTTTTAATGTAAATATATATTCATACACAGGAGGGTTTTTATAGTTTCAAAATGGATTCAATATTTTTATTCATTAGTTAAAAAATAGGTAAATATGTACCTTTTAAATTTGGTCGTTATGAGTAGTAACCGTAATAAATATTTGTTATCACTTGAAAGCCAAAATGGGTTAATAAAGGAAAAAAAAATAATTTGATAAGAACTAAAACTTTACCCAAAAAGTGGCGATATTTTTTTATGATTTTATTTCATCCATAAACATCAAAATTTTAAATATTCAACCCCTTTTCATATGTATATGATGACAAACATTATAATGTATTATATATATGAAAGTAAAAAATATAATTTTCTTATGTTTGATTACTATAATATTTTGTGACATGGATAAAAATAACTTAATTTTTATATAAATCCTTATTTGAAATATAAATTATTTTTTAGCATGTTAATTTATTTTTAAAACTTATTAATGAAATCATTTCCTTAAATGATTACACAACGCCGATGTAGAAGATATTTCCTTAAAAGTGAACTTAAATAATTGGTTATAAAAATTTTAAAACTGACATAATTTTAATGAATTATTGGGTTTCGAATATTTTTTAGATAAAAACACCATATCGGGGATTTTTAAAAATAATATATTAATATTACTTATTTTTCAAGATTATTTTCTAGACAAATTAAATGAATTGTGAAAAAATAGAAAATAATGATATTTTATAATAAATAATGTATGAATAAATGATTTAAATTCTCTTGAAAAATATCTATATATAATTTATGTTTATATTTAAAATAATATCAAAAATAGTTAATTTATGAGTCATTTTCTCCATTAATGTTAATTTTTAGAACCCTTAAAGATTTAAATAGTTGTTATTGAGGTTAAGGTTAAAACTGGGGTTTTCACGTTACATGCACATGCATTAAAATTAAATTTCCACACACATTATTCTATTTTATAAATTATATTTCATATTTATAATAAGTGGATACAAATTATCTATCATAGGATATTTTATTTTTAGTCTCAAAGGATAAATGAACTGGTTAAATAAACTAGTTATTATACTGAAACCTAAATTGGTAAAAGTGGGTAACATTGGAGGAATAGGGAAGAAAGATAATTATTTTTCAGTGATATATATTTGGATTGACCATATCCTTAAAACATTAATTTATTTATTTATTATTAAAGCACATGGATTGAGAGTGACTTCTCATTATTGAATAACTTTTGGTATTTATAATAATTCCACAACTTCCTGTATATAAAAGTGACCTCCTCTTTAATTTTCTTCCCAATTCAGGAGACATTTAATATTGGACAATACCTAACTAAATCCCTTATTTAATTTCATTTCAACATCAACGAGTCCTTTTATTATTAGTAAAATGTCCTAGGTAGGCATCTGGTGTAAACCAAAAGAGGTCATCCAAATAAAATGTATCAATCTTTATCAAGGGTTTTTCATTTTATTTCACCTTATACCTATTATGAATAATATTAAACCAAGTTGAAATAATTAAACTAATATATTCTATATTATAAGTTGTTATAATATTATTTTAATTACCTATATTCATATCCCCATACATAAAATGGTAAATAAAACCATAATTTCTGTGTATGATAGACTATCACCTCACAAACCAATGTAATTCATTTTCAATCACCTCCTATGAAATATTTTTTACTTATGGATTTAATATATTTAAATATTTTATATTCACAAAATATCATTCATTCAATGATTATAATATAACATTTACTCTATTACCTTTTCATTCACCAAAATTGATAATTTTGTTCGTGCATATGTGCTGACTACCACCCCCATGAAGGTTTGTGATTCATTATTCATTACCACATAAAATTAACTATATATATGTATATATATTTTAAGAAATAATAAGTTATTGATTATATAATTATCATTATATAATAATGAAATTACACTTAAATTATTTCCACAATGATATTTAGAAAATTTTAAATATTACTCAAGCATATGTATGGGCTACTGTCTCCTTGATTGTATCATTACTCATTTTTCATAACCATATTTCATTATTGGGTTAAAATTATTATTTATTTATTAAAATTATACACATGGAATTATTATTATTTTACATATGATGGAATAATCACTTATGTAACCATAGTCTAAATACCGAAGACATTTTTGGATTTATCAATTGAATATCTTCAAAATGTTTAACATGTAATTATTTGATAAGTAAATAAATATAACAGGTTAATATGTAAAATTAATGGAATAATAAACCTTATTAAGTTAATTAAGAAGTTAAATAATTAAAAAAACTTATTTTTAAGTATGATTAAGTATGTATGTGACCAGTGGAACTTGAGGTAAAGGATTTCATCTCAATTTACCTTCATTAAGTCATATTGTAATGTTATTTCGCTAACTTTTTTATATATTATATGTTATTCATGTTTGAAATATATTATAATTAATCCATTATAATTTAAGTTATTTAAGTTATAATTAATATTACTTTATCCAAGAAAATTTAATTAAAATGTTATCAATATGGTAAAGTATTCACACTACAATTTACTTTAATTTCAATATTTTTTTAATCAAGGATACATTAGTGAAAATAATAAAAAATTATTTTCATGAACCAAATATATTATATTATACTATATTCATAAATTTTATGACATGATTATATTCCTTTTCATCCACGTTTGAATTAAGAAACATTAATAAAGTTGTTCATATACAATACTAATATAGTATATATAAAATCTTTCTCTACCATGTCTAAATTTTACATAAATATTTTTAAAAAGATTTTAAAATTTTAAAATTATTTATTAATTAAATTAATACCCATGTTTTACATTTAAAATATATATAGGTAATATTGGTATCATTTTTTTATCAATGTAATTTTGGAATTTTTGTACAAAAGTTTGAAGGGAATGTTTTTTATTAAATTACACAGAATGAATTGAATTTATCACATTGATGAACAATAAATTATTTGAATATTACTATAAATTTATATATGTTTTTTTCAAAAAACAATTCTATAATATTTCGAAAAAATTTTGAATATAAGGAAGTAATTTGAAAATGGAAAATATTTTTTCCTCAAAAAAAATTCCATGTGTTCTTTAAAATACAATTTCATCAATAATAGGAATCATTGATGATATAGATTGACTCTAAATTTTTAATATATGTATATTAAATATATACTTATCTTATTAGTATATAATTTTACTGGGTAATGCATGACTTATGTTCATTTTTCAAATTACTTCTTTATGAAATCTATTTTGATTATGAGATGTGGAATGATTATGCAACTCATTTATTCCCTTGGGTAATTATTAAATTTATTCATTAAGATTGATTTCCATTTTTTTGCTACATATCCACTTACATGTTATGATGGGTTCACCCATATTTTTCTCTAATAAATTGGATAATTGTTTCTATCAAAATAAATTATGTATGGGACAAGCGAGTAATCCTGATGCAGTGTGGGACTTTTTCCACCATGTGAAGTTTTCATGGAAGATAGAATTGAATTATGCTTATGTAATGTTATATGTTTCAGACACATTCCTATGTTCCAATAAACATATTATTCTATTTTAATTATTTTAAGATCCCATGTGATTACGCATGGTCTTTCACTCTTGTGATATCACGTTATACCATTAATTAACTGGTTTTGTTTTATTAACTGTATTATTCCCTTAATGAGTTTTTTATCTCGCCCGTTTATTTTATCTATTTCATATGATATTCTATTTAGTTTTAAGAGCTCAAAGTGATTTAGTAACTCACTAAGGATAATAAAAAAATATTTTTTAGTTTCTTTTGATGGTTTATATACCTAATATATAAAATACACTAGGAATCATGATATTTGGGTTTTACATATTGAATATTTATCTTCAAAAATAATTTCATAAAATTTGTAAAAGAATTGGGTCCCTATATTTAGTATCATAGAAAGGACTAGTTATTTTTGGGGAATTGTATTAGATAAAATTACTAAAAATCCTTGGGGATAAGTATATGTATTTGATAACAAATTAATATTTTGATAAGGATGTTATTAGGTTATTTTCTAAGAACAAGGACTGACCTATGTTATTCAAATCATTAAGGTCAAGTGATATAGGTATGTATGTTTTCGGAATCATGAATTATGTTGTAGATGTGTATTTTTATAAATGATGTTTTGGTCATCCTAGTCATGAAACATTTAAGGATTATGTCATTTTTCGGAAATAAATATGATTTTAATTATTATTTAGGGTAATTCATGTTATTTGTGGAAATGATTATAACCTATTAGAGATTATATAACTATGGAATATACATTTTTTGTTTCTTTAAGAGTGGTTTATTTTTTTCAGATAAATATTAAATTAATCCTAGAAGAGAATGTGATAAGGATTGGTTAGCTATTTTGGATTAAATATTAGTGGGGAATATTTTTAGGAATAGTAAGGTTAATTATTTTTCAAATAATTTACGTTAACATTGGGTTTCATTTTTGAGGACATATATATTAATATAGTATTTCATCAAATGATAGATTATTTATCGTGGGAAATGTATTACCTTTTTATTACCATTTTGTATCTAGTTAGAATCTAAAGATAATAGGAATATCTTTTTATCACTTTTTCGTATTATATTATCTATTAGGATCTGATTTTGGTGGTTCGTACAAAAAAATCATCATGAGTACTCATAATTTGATGAAAGGATGAGATTGTAGTGGAAATTGATTAAAATATGAAAATAAAATTTTCAAATGTGTATATTCTTTTTATGTTCTTAGTATAAATAAAATGTAATTTCTAATCACTATGAAAAAATATTGAAATGATAATGTTATCTTAATGCCTTTATTTCTGTGGATTTCATGTTATTTTTTCACCTCATTGGTTGGTGGTTTTTTGGTCATTAACTTCATCATTTTCATTCAGCTTCTTGTGATAAATGATATTTTTCACTCTCCATTATAATATAAACACTATTCTTTTCTTACATATCAAAATTTTCACTTTCCATGAATGTTTTAATTTTTAGGATCCTACTGAATTCTTATTCTAGATGACCTTTGTATTTTCCATTATCTCTTATCAAAATAATGTTTCACTAACCCTTTTTATAATGTTGGGTTTCAGAAAAGGTATTATAAGATATAATTACATAAATTAGAAGGAGAAAGTTAAAATTTTTAACAAATAATTCATTGATGGTGTGAGAATGTAACACAATGATATTTATAAAGGAAAACTATTTTTGATATCGTATATGACACACAACACTGACCCAAAATGAACTATGAAATATTATTATTTATATATATCCTTTAAAACCCATCATTAAAATTTGAGGGTATGAATAGGATTAAATATTTAAAGAAATATATATAAATAACCTACTAAATTTAAATTTATTTGTAACTTATTAAGAAATATTCTCTCAATTAAAAATAAAGACATTTTATTGTACAAAAAATTATATTTTCTTAAAAATGATTTTTATTACTTATATGATAAAATATTATAAGTACTTTCATATGATTTTAGAAAATTTATTTGGTAAAAAGAAACATAATTTTTGAAATTTAAATTTTAAAATTTACTAAGGGTTAAAATTTTGTTTTTTTTCTAAAATGATTGTTTTTTGGGTGAATAGTAAAAATTACAAAATTTTCAAATAATATCATTTCTTTCAATTATATCAGTTAATTTATAAGTCCCATTATATTTTGGATTTTATATAGGAGTAAAATATGAACCATTTTATTTTTAATAATCTAATTAATTTCTTTTTAATCAATAATTTTCATGATCGTGGTATAAGTAAATTTATTATGCTTAAAAATTGATTTTTCTAAAAAAAATTATATACATAAACTAAATCTATTTAAATTAAATAAATTAACCACTAATAAATAAATATTTAAATTAATTTATATATTATTTATCTATTTTTGTTAATTGAAACTATAATTATTAGAATTATTAGTCATAGAGTTAATATAAGGTCATTTATGGCTTGCGAAATGCATTTTCTAAAAGAAAAAAAACTGTTTTCATCGTGTTTTATAGGTTGAATCTTAAATTAAATTCTTCCAATCATGTATTTTCAATCATATAAAATTTATTCCTCATTTGTAATCATGTGGTCTAATTTTTTTAAATATTTTCATATTATTCTTGATAATTATTTTTAATAAAAAAATAGTAAATATTTGTTACCATGATAAAGGTAAAAAAATTAATCGAGGGAATAAATATTTTTAATTTGTATAAAAATAAACCCTTGAAAATTACTTATTTCTATTATATGAAAATATTTTGTCCACGATCTTAAAATATTTTAATATATTCCCTTTCTCATATGTCCATGATTGTGACCTTTTTAATACTTTATGTAATGAGAATCCAAAAGTGACACTTTCTTGCTTTTAAGAACTATAATATTTGGTGATAGGGATAAAAGAAACATTATTTTAGTTAAAATAGTAATTTTATATATAAATAATCTTTTTTATCATAGAAATATTTTTTTAATTTCTGATAGTGATATAATTACATTAAATCCTAATGCAATGTTAAGGTAGTAATTGTTTTATTAAAAATTAAATAAAATAAATGTTCTTAAAAATATTTAAAGTAATATAATTTGATTGAAATATAGAGTTACAAAAAAAGATAAATATAACATTTTTTGGATATTTAAATGGTATAAATTTGTATTCAATCATTTCACGATGTTTCTAATGAAAAATTAAATGAAATGTGTCAAAATTTAAATTAAAAATATATTAAAATAAATATTGTATTATTAAATTATTTAAAATTACTAAAAATACTATATAAATCCAAGGGATCTTTATATGTTTATAAATACCAGCCACAATGCATTGTTGAGTAATTTTTTCCATTTATTATAATATTTGTAACTGTTTAATATTGAAGTTATTGGTAATGTGATTATGGTTAAAATAGGTATTTGAGTGTTACATGTTCATGTGTTAAAATTAATTTTCCACAAACATTTTTATTATTTTAGTAAATTATATTTCATATTTATAATCTGTGTGTCAAAATTAACAAATAATTCCCTTTTATTTTTTTCATAATGGATAAATTACCTCTATAAAAAAACTACTTACTATGGTGAAAACTAAAGTTCTAAATGTGAGTAACATTTTTTGTTATGGGAATAAAATATTTAAGATATATTTCAATTTTAGTGGTGGAGTTTTGGGCCAATATTTTCTTCCCTCTAATCCATTATTTTTTTAATTTTGGAGAACCTAAGTTGAATTTTACTTCCTATTGATCACCAATTTCGTGTATTTACAAAAATTACAATCTATTACACTTATAGAATAGAACATCTTATCCTATCTTATTCACAATATAGAATCCATTTTATCATAGAAGAACCCTTCCAAAATCACTTTATCAATTCCATTACTGTGTCGTAGAGTATCGAGACTTTTGAGAAACCCTCTTAGGATATATTTTGTTGTAAAACTAATGATCTAGTTTGAAGAAGAGGTGACGTTAATAATATAGGGTTTTTTATTTTATTTATTCTTATATAACCATTAAATATTATTAAATAATGGTTAGATAATAAAATAAGTATATTTGATATACTAGGATGTTATTATGTTAATATAATAACATATATTAATATCCACTTTAATCAAATGGGAAATTAAACTATTGTTAATGTGTGTGGTGGAGTACTGCATCATGAACTGATGTAATTAATTTTACATAACATCCTCTTATAGATGTTTATAATGAAGGTGATGCATTCCTGTCTTAAGGCATGGAAAAACAATATTTTTTAATTACCTATGTGTGTAATTGTGATTAACCCTTGGAAGTATCCCAAAAAAGTGTGCACGCAAAATAGTTTGTCACTTTTAAACAATGGTAAAAATAGGGTATTTCAAGAATAAATCAATAAGATAATGATTGAAAGAAAAATTGAAATTCAAATGAATGAAAAAACTATGATATTAAAAGGATGATTAGGTCACAATATGTTTCCAAATTGAAATGATATCCTTGTTCAAATTAATTCAATCATCTTCTTTTGTATTGATTAGAGTGAGTTTCCACAATCGTATTATCTCACATCCTTTGTGATGTTATGATGGTGAGAGAAATCCTTAACAATATCACAGTTTGGTGAACTCTCTTTCCATGTGAAAAATTGTTGTATTGAATATCTTCAATTGACTTAGGAAATACTTGATCGAGTATTTTTTATCCCATGGAATCAATAATATCTACTATACCCTTCACACAAAATAACATTCGTCGAGTACTTCCCTACTTATCTCTGGCCTATTCTATTGTATATAAACCAGAAATTAGTGGAGATAGATAACGATTATTTACCAAGGAAAAAATAAATTATAGAATTAAAATTCAATAATGATCTCATGTGATAATAAAATCCACTATTTAATGTGTACGACAACTTTTAAGAAGAATGAAATTCCATTCAATTATATCCAACAACTCAAGCATTACAAAATAGAAAAATAAACCCTTCCTCAATCACTCAAAATGTTTACCCCACCATGGTAAGGGAAATATAGATAAACGGGGAAAAATAGGGAATTACAAATCTATGTCAAGGAAAAGAAATAAAATATATAAATCTGAAAAGTTATGCTCCTTTGTGTCCTGGAATGAATTGGATGGAATGAGATGCTTTGAGAGGGATGAGCTCCCCTCAGTATATTGGAAGAATAGTTCCCCAATATTTGACATGTTTTATCACCATTAAATGGACTCTTCACGCTTTCTAACTTTTTTTATGTTGTTAATAATTATCTTGTACATCTTTCCTCAATATTTCAACGTTTTTGGACTAGTATTCCAAGAGTTAGACCAATTTTACTCTGACAATGTTTTCTCTCTAGTTAGACTCTCCAAATCGACAACCTCTTGATTATATTGCTTTAATGACCATTATAATGGACAATTCACAAATCTTATCCTTCATTATAGATGTTCCAAAATTCCTTTTGTGTCCACCCACCTAATTTCATAGAATGTGTGCCCACTGTGGACGCGTTATGATCCGCACACCAAAATCTGATAGATCTGTAAATAGTTTTGATTGTCCTACATGTTATCTTATTTTGAGCTTCCATATTATTGAGTATGCTTTTGGTAAAAAATGATGAATTGAAACCTTGGATTTGTTGAATCCTAAAAAGAAAAAATTTCCAATTTGGATTAAGGTATAAAATGTAATGTCTAAAATATATAAATAATTTAAAACTGCTAAAAATCCATCATGGGACATTTCCTAGATTAAGTTAAAAATACCACAAATATCATAAAAGGAGGAAATTTATCCTAAATTTATGCTTTTTTGGATTTAAAATAATTATATTCAAGATAAATTTAATGAAAATAATTTCTATAACAATTCCCCCACACGTAGCACTTGGAATCCTAGACAAGTAAACAACAAAATCAGATCAAATCAAATCCAAAACACATACCCCTGATATCTACCAAATCCTTACTAAGAAACTAAAAAATATCATGCCTAATCAAAAACCATTATTTCATGTTTACATTTTATATAACTCAATATATGTCCACTTAATTTATTATCCCATTAACACAAGAAAAATCTACCTCACATGAATTTTCCCTCATCTCACAATTTTAAATGTTCGACAAGGCTTTTATCATCCAAACTGAAACAAGTGTCACCGTAGTGTCGATAAATTCATACTTATCCACCTGATGTGTGTCAAGAATTTTTTTTCATGAGGACTTTTCAAGGTTGTTAAATTCATTTTGCTTAGAAGGATTTTGATGTTAAAAAATTTTGAGGCTGAAAAAGGAGAGCTTGGATCTTTTGATGTAAAATTACAAGATTCTAATTTTCAGTCAATTATTTTCACCTTTACTTACCCTTTATAGAAAATTACCTCCATCATCATGAAAAATTATGTAACGTTCTCGACATTTATTATTTCACGAGAAAATATTTCTTCTCAAACATAGTTTTTCATGAACACTCTAGATAGGTATAGCTTTCTTTCTACTTTGGAAGCTCCAGAAAGGCACAAATTTTTTTATTATGAAAGATCCATAAAGGAAAAATATTTAACAAAAATGAACACTTTTAAAGAAAAATAATCTCATCAAATTATAATTTTTCACCCAATGTATCATTAAATTAGGTAATACACCACAAGACATCCTCCCCAAAACTTAAGTTCCACTAGATATTGAAATTTGACTTCAAGAGAAGGTTGTATAAGGAAAATTGGCTTATAATGTGGCTAACCTAACATAATATTTCTTGTATTCAAAGGGATAAAAGGATTAATGTACAAGGTAGGCCATAATAAAAAAATTATTATTTTTAAAATATGGCTTAAAACCTAAAAAATTCCTTAATCATTTAAAACAGATGTTCCTTAAACCCTTATGTTTTGACAGGAATAAATCAAAATCTTTTTAAATCAAGCATGATATAGTTATCTCAAGAAAGGAGGTGAATATAAATAATATAACAACAATGGTAATGAATCCTCATAGGAAACTGATTTAGAAAATAAAGAACATGGTATGTGGCATGGGATATAAAAATCAGAGTACTTTTCATGAAATTTAAAAAGATTTGAACATGAAACAATTTCATTTCAACATTCATTTAAGCTATGTTTCATGAAATATATTGGTTCACTAATCGACATGGGTATCAAAAATGGAAATGATAATCATTTTAGTTCAAATGTTTCCAAAACACATAAATACTAAAAAAACAAACACACCAAAATTTGAAAAACAAATTACAATTTTTTTTTTGTGAAAATGATTAAAAGAAACAAAAAATAAAAATCCTAAATTACCAAGGTTACCCTCCAACACAATTAAATGAAGTAGTGTCCTCAATTCATTCAAATGGATTTAATATGTAATTATATTTGTTATTGATTCACAAAAACAAGTAAGTATAAAAGAGAGGCACAACCATACTTATTCGTAGTGCAATAATGAGTTAAACTCCGATGTGTTGCACTCTCAAAACCTACAAACTAAATAACAAAAGAA
The DNA here is from genome assembly GCA_963277665.1 of Viscum album. Lineage (NCBI taxonomy): Eukaryota > Viridiplantae > Streptophyta > Magnoliopsida > Santalales > Viscaceae > Viscum > Viscum album. The sequence continues at coordinate 2,004,133,630 of OY728126.1, read as the reverse complement.
AAAATAAGATATTTATTGAAATAAAAAAATGTATAAATAGGATTTTAATTGAAGGATTGATATTTTTTTAATCCCCCATGTGGGCCTTGTGTTTTGACTGCCTCTAGATGGGCAGTTCTAATCAGTTATCTCCAATCTGATGGTGGGTTTAGTTTAATTTTCATGAACCAATTAAAATTATTCTTTCCAGCATTCACCTCTTCCTTTTTGTTGTGGAATCCAATTATAGGGCACAAAAAATCCACACCAATGGGAAATACATTTTACTATAAATGTGGGGGGATAATGATGAATGATTCCTCTTCCTTGTTTTCCACTTTACCAACATCTTCTTCATTCTCTAGTGATTTATCAATGTATGCTGTATTAGTGGAATCATCAAAGGTAATTTCAAAGTGTAATTCTATTTGAAAAAACTAAAAAATGAGGAATCAAAATCAAATTCGTCTGTTTCAATGTAAGAATATTTTGTCTCATTTTCCTCAAGCAAATCAACTTTTATCTTCTCATGTACTCCCTCCAATAATTGATCAGCATGTTCAGGGAGCTCAAAATGTTCCTCATTTAGTGTATCTTATTTTTCATAATCATCCTCAAAGGAAACACATAAGTTTTATGATTCTGAAAATTTCAATAAATGTTAGGTGATACAAAAATCAATTTAAATAAAATTAAAAGACAACGAGTTCACGAAAATATCATCTCCCTGAGTTTTTTATAGGTCAATCTATTCTTCATTTAAAATCACATCAGGGAATTGATTAGTAGATGATAGAGGTAGGTAGTCCGGATCCTCCATTTTCTATTCAAATTCTACCATGTTAGTGGTTTCTCCCATTAATGGTTCTATATCTTCTTCTTTTGGGAGTCCATGTTGTTCTTTACACTCATTCCAGAATTCATTCAAATCTTGATGATCCCTACCATGTAACTTACGCTTTGATTTCTCTAGCGTAGAAAAAATATATTTTGATAGCCTTCCTACTGGACCCTTTAGTCCTTCTATGGCCTCTTTGATTTCCTTCACTAGAGATTTATTATAATCTAAAATAGCCTTTCCATGTTGTTACTGCAATTCTGAGTATTCATTGCATGAAGAGTAATAGTATAAGGGATACGTCATTAGAATAAATTACGAAAAGTGGTAAAAAATTATAATTATGTTGTGGCACTACCTCCCCAGAAATGGAACCATGTTTGAGGCACACCTGTTGTAGGGCATGGAAAAATATTTTTTTTTTCAATTCCCTAAGTTTAGTATTTTGATTAACCCTAGGATGTCTCTTGAAAAAGAGTAAACACATAATAGTTTTTCAATTTTAAACAATGTTAAAAATGGGTTGTTTTGAGAATAAATCAATAATATAATTATTGAAGGAAAATTGAAAATAAAATTATTGAAAAATGAATATATTATATGGGTGGTTAGTTCAGGGTCAGTTTCCCAATTGTAATGCTATCCCTGTTCAATTTAATTCCAAATTCTTCTTCTAAGTTGATTAATGTGAGTTTACACAATAATTTCCCTTGACTTATTTGGTGAAATTATGATTTTAAGAGAAAACCTTACCAATATATTAGTTTTGTAAACTCTAATTCCATGTGCAAATGAGTTGTATTGAATATTCTCAATTAACAAGGGAAATAACTGATCAGGTCTTGTTTATCAGAAAAAATCAAGATCATCCACTACCCCTACACGTACTGACGATCGTCGAGTATTTCACCACTAATCCTGAGTCTATCCCATTGTATATAAACTAGAAATCAGTGGAGGGATAAAATTATTATTTACCAAGGAAAAAATCAATAACAAAATTAGAATTCATGAATGATCACACTTGATAATAAAATCAGCTATATGAAATTGAATACAACTTTAATGAAGAGTGAAAATTCAATCAATTATATCCAATAACTCATCTATTACAAAATAAAAAACCAAATCTTCCCCAATCACTCGAAATAGATACCCCACCATGGAAAGGGTAATCGAGATGAATGAGGAAGAATAAGGAATTAAAAATCTATGTAAATGAAATGAAATAAAATATAGAAATCCAAAATTTCTCCCCTTTCTGTCTTGGATGGAATGGGATAGAATGAGATTCTTTGAGAGGGAGGAGCTCCCCTCCTTTTATAGGCATAATATGTCCCCAGAAATTCGATGGGTTATATCCCCATTAAAGGAACTCTTCATGAATCTCACCCTTATTTAATGTTTTTCAGAAATATCTTTTATATATCACCACAAACGTTCAACATATTTGGACTAGTATTCTAGGAGTTATGCCTGTTTTACTTTGAAAATTTATTCTGTCTAGTCAGAATCTCCAAATCACATACCTCAAGATTTTAATGCTTTAATGACCATTAAAACAGACAATTCACATGTCCAAGCCTTCATGAAAGATGTTCCAAAACTATATTTGCATTCACACACCTAATGTATCCAAAATGGGTCCCACCATAGACAATTTATGGACCCCACACCAAAATTAGACAGATTTGTAAACATTTTTCATTTTCCAATGTGTAATATTATTTTGAGCTTCAATATGGTTGATTCAACTTTTGGTAAAGAATGATGAAATGAATCCCGGGATGAGGAGAATCCTAATAATAATAATTTTTCAATTTGGATTATTGTACAAAATTTTATGGCCAATATACAGAAATAATTTAAGACTATTAAAAATCCAACATGGAACATTTTTTCAATTTTTCACAAAATACCACCTATATCATCAAATGGGGCCATTTATCTTAAAGTAATAGTTTTTTGGGATTTAAACTAATGAAATTCAAAGTAAATTTATTGAAAATTTTTATCCTATCAATTCCCCAACACTTATCACCTGGACTCCTGGACAAGTAAACATAAAAATCAAATCAAATAAAATCCAAAACACATACCCATGAGATCTACCAATTCCATACCAATAAAAAATGATATCATTCCTCATCAGAAACCATTATTTCAAGTTCACCATTTAGATCATTTAATATCCTTCCACTTCATTTCTTATCCCATGAACCCAAAACACCTACCTCGCATGAATTTTATCTCATCTCACTATTGTAAATGTTCAACAAGGCTTTTATCATCCAAACTCATGGAAGATTCACCATAGGATTGATAACTTTTTACATCTCCACCTGATTTGAGTTAAGGGAATTTGTTTCTCATGAAGATATTTTAATGGATTTCTATATCTTTCGGTTGGTAATATTTAGATGATAAACATTCTAAGTCTGAAAAAGGAGGGCTTGCCTATTTTGGATGTAAAATTGAAAGATTGTAATTTTCAATCAAGTATAGTCTTCTTCTCTTCCCTTTTGTAGAAAATTACATCTGTCATCATGAAAAATAAATTAATATTCATTCCATTTTTCATTGTACCAAAAAAATTCAACTTAAACATTGTTTTTCTTGAATGATTCCATAAGGGAAAACAACCATTCTATGTTGGAAGATCCAGAAAGGAAAAACTTATTTTATTATAAAATCTCCAGAAAGGCACAAATTTTAACAAAATTAATTCTTCTGATAAAACAACAGCTCATAAACTTTTAATTTTCCTCCCAAAATATCATCAAACAATTTAGTACACCACAAGACATCCTCCCCCACACTTACGTTCAACAATATCATGAAATTTCACTTCAAGTGTAGGTCATATAGGGAAAATTAGATTGTAATGTGGCTAACCTAATAGATTATTCATGGATTCTATGGGATACAAGGATTAATGTAAAATTTTAGACATAATAAATAATATTATACTGAAAATGGGGCTTAAAAAATAAATTCCTTAATAATTTAAAACACAAGTTCCTTAAACCCTCATGTTTGGATATGAATAAATCAAATTGTAGTTAAATAAATCATTGTGTTGTTCCCTCAATGAATAATGTTAATATAAATAATATAATAAAAATTGTAAATAATCCTCACAAGAAAGTGATTTAGAGTATAAAGACAGTGATATGTGGAATGGGATTTAAAAAACAGAGTACTTTACATGAAATTTAAAAATATATGAACTTGAAATTAAGTCATTTTAGCATTCAATTTTACTCAGTTTCATGAAATAGATTGGTTCACTCATATACAAGGTTTTAAAAAATGGAAATGATTATCATTTCAATTCAAAAGTCTGAAAAACACACAGAAACTAAAAAACAAACACATTAAAATTCTAAACACACATTACATTTTTTTGAAAAACATTAATAAAAACTAAAAATAAAAATCATAAACTTCAAAGGGTCCCCTCCAACACACTTAAATGATAGATTTTCCTCAATTAATTAAAATTGATTTAATATGTATGTATATTTTTTATTGATTCAGAAATAACAAGTAAGTATAAAAAAGTGGTCCAACCTGACTTATTCATAGTGAAATATTGAGTTATGCTAATAAGTGTTGCACTCTCAAAACCTAAAATCTTATGTAAAAAAGAAAAAAATAAGCTTTTATTGAAAAAAATGTATATATATGATGAGAATATAAGGATAGATCTTGGTTTAATCCCCCATGTGGGCCATGGGTTTTGACTGCCTCCAGATGGGATGTTCTAATTGTTTCTCCCTAATATGATGGTGGGTTTTGTTTCATTCTCATAAACCAATAAATATTCTTCATTCCAGAATGAACCTCTTCATTTTTATGGAGGAATCGAAGTATATATCTCAAAAAATCCACCCCATGAGAATTACATAATACTTTAAAGGTGGGGTAGGATAATGATTGATTCATCTTCCTTGTTTTCCACTTTCCCAACTTCTTATTTGTTCTCTAGTGATTTCGCAAGGTATGCTACATTAATGGAATCATCAAAGAATATTTTATAGTGTAATACTATTTGAAAAAAACTAAACAATGAAGAATCAATATAAAATTCTTCCCTTTCAATGTAAGAAAATTTTGTCTCATTTTCATCTAAAAAATCGTCTTTTATCTTCTCATATACTCTCTCCAATAACTGTTCAACAAGTTTAGGGAGCTCCATCTATTCCTCATTAAGTATATCTTATTTTTTTTAATCAGCCTCCATGTAAACACATAAGTTTGATGAATTTAAAACATTCAAGCATGGGGGAGATACAAAATTCATTTTTAATAAAAGTAGAAGACAATAAGTCCAACAAAATATCATCTCTCTAAGTTTGTTCGACTTAATAAGCTTATTCATTTGAAATCACCCCTGAGAGTAGTTTAGTAAAAGATAGAGTCAGGTAGTCAGGCTCATCCATTTGTTCTTCAAATTCCACCACGTTAATGGTTTCTCCATTTAATGGTTCCAGATATTCTTCTTTTGGGAGGCCATGTTGTTCTCGATAATCATTCCATTATTCAATCATATCTTCCTAATCCCCACCTTCTAGATCAGGCTTTGATTTCTCTGGGGTAGAAAGTAAAAATTCTATTATTCATTTTATTTGACCCTTTATTCCTTCAATAGACTCTTTTATTTCTTTCACTTGTGATTTGTTATACATTAAAATATAATTTTTTTATTTTTGATGAACTTCTGAGTATTCATTCCATGAAGAGTAATACGAGTAGTGATACATCATAGAAAACGAATTATTTTTAATTATTTTTTTTAAAAGAAAATTGTTAAAAATTTATAATTATATTGTGGCATTTCATCCTAGTAAATGGTGAAAAATTTTATGCATTCTAGTCATAGGTCGTGAAATCCTAGCATTTTAATTCCTTATGTGTAGTCTTCTAATTAATGCTAGGAAGTATCCCGAAGAGGAGTGCACACGAAATTGTTTTTAAATTTTAAATGAGGGTAAAAATGGGGTGTTTTTAGAATAAACCAATAAGATAATGATTTAATGGAAAATTGAAATTAAAATGATTGAAAAAACAATGATATTAAAAGGTTGATTGGGTCACAGTTAGTATTCGTATTGTAATTATATCGTTGTTCAATTTAATTCAAACCACTTTTTATGAGTTGATTAAATTGAGTTTCCATAATCATTTCCTCTCACTTCCTTGGTGAAATTATGGTGATGAGGGAAAACCATACCAAGATTTCAGTTTGGCCAAATCTCCTTCCATTTGAAAAAGATCTGCATTTAATATCCCCAATTGATTTGGGAAATACCCGAACGGGTCTTTTTTATCCCAAATAATCATGAACATCCACATCCCCTTTTACATGTATTGACAATCGTCAAGTACTTCACCACTTAGCCCTAGTATATTACATCATATATAAACTGGAAATCATTTGAGGGAGGTAATGATTAATTATCAAGGAAAAAATAAATAATGGAAATAGAAATCAATAATGACCAAATTTTATAATAAAATCTACTATATGAAATTGAAAACAACTTTGAAGAAGAAAAAATTTCATTCAATTATATCGAAGAACTCAAGCAGCACAAAATAGAAAACCAACCCTTCCACAATCACTCAAAATGTTCACCCACCATGTTAAGGGTAATCGATATGAATGGGGAAGAAGTAGGAATTAAAAATATATTTAATGGAAAAAAATAAAATAAAAGATAGTCGAAAAGTTCTTCTCCATGGCGTCTTGGAAGGAATGGGATGGAATGGGATGCGTTGAGAGGTATGAGCTCCCCTCCTTTTATAGGAAGAATTTTTCCCCTAAATTTTGAGGCATTTTATCCCTTTTAAATGACCTATTCACTCATTTCACCCTTATTTAATTGTTTTTATAAATATATTTTATATATCTCCTAAAACATTCTGCATATTTGGACATTTATTCCATGAGTTATTCATTTTTTACTATGACAATTTATTATGTTTTGTAAGATTCTCCAAATCACAACCCTCCAGATTAGAATGCTTCAATGACCATTAAAAATGACAATTCACACATCCATGACTTCATGAATGATGTTCCAAAACTCCTTGGGCATCCACTCACCTAATTTCAAAGATATTGGACCCACCATAGATGATTTATGGACCCCACAACAAAATTTGACAAATCTGTAAACAGTTTTCATTATCCATTGTGTAAGATTTTTTTGGGATTCCATCTGGAAGATTCATCTTTTTGTCAATAATGGTGAAATGGATCTCGAGATGTTCAGAATCCTGAAAAGAATGAATTTTGGAGTTTGGATTAATGTAGAAAATGTTATTTCCAAAATAAAGAAATAATTTATAGCTGTTAAAAAACTAACATGGACCATATTTAGGATTAATCTCCAAATACCACCAATATCGTTAAATGTGGAAATTTATCTTAAAGGAACACTTTCAAGGTATTTAAAATATTGAAATAAAATGTAAATTTATAGAAAATATTTTCTCTATCAATTCCCCCTCACTCAGCACTTGGAATCCTATAAAAGTAAACATCAAAATCAAATAAAATCAAGTCCAAAACATATACCCAAGAGTTCTACCAAATCCATAACAAGAAACGAAAAGATATCATCCGTCATAGAAAAATTATTTCAATTTCACCATTTAGATAATTTGATATATTTCCTCTTCATTTCTTATCTCATGAACAAAAAATACCTATTTCTCATGAATTTTCTATCATCTCACAATTTTAAATGTTCAACAAGGGTTTTCTTATCCAAACTCACACAAGGGACACCATAGGCTTAATAAATTACTTCATCTCCAACCAATGTGAGTTAATGAAATATGTTTATCTTAATGAATTTTCAATGTTTTTATATGGATTTTGGATTTTATTATTTTGATGTTAAAAATTATGAGGCCCAAAAAAGGAGGGCCTGGCTCTTTTTGATGTAAAATTGCATGATTCTAATTTTCACTCAAGTATGGTATCCATCTCTTCTGATTTGTTGAGAAGTAGCAACATCATCCTAAAAAGTCATGTAAAGATCATTCCATTTAGAATTTCACTAGAAAAAATATCTTCTCGAACATATTTTTTCTTTGAAGCTCAAAATATGCACAAATTTTATTCTACTTTGGAAGCTCTAGAAAGGCACAACTTCTTTTATTATGAAAGCCCCAGAATTCAAAAATATTAACAAAATGAAATCATCTGTAGAAACATCATCCCATAAAATTTTAAATTTTCACCAAAAGAATCATAAAATGATGCAGTACACCACAATACATCATCCCCCACACTTAAGTTCAAATAGATCATGAAATTTCACTACAAAATCTAGTCAGATAGGGAAAATTGGCTTGTAACATGGATAACCTAACATGTTGTCCATGGATTCAAAGATATATAAGGATTAATTTAAAATATAGACCACAATAAAATAAATTATTTTGAAAATGGTTCTTAAAACCAAATATATTCCCCAATCATTTAAAACACAAGTACCTCAAACCCTCAGGTTTTGTCAATACTACATCAAATTCTAGTTAATGAAAGCATGGTCTGGTTTTCTCTAGGAATAAGGTGAATACATAGAATATAAAAAAAATTTATAGAAGCCTCATAAGATAGATATTTTGAAAATAATGATAGTGATATGTGGCATGGGAATTAAAAATCTGAGTACATTTCATGAAATTTAAAAATATTTTAACTTGAAACAAAGTCATTTTAGAATTCATTTAAGATCAGTTTCATGAAATAGATTGGTTAACTCATTTAAATGGGTTTAGAAAATGGAAATGATAATCATTTCAAATAAATTTTTTAAAAAACACCCATATACTAAAAACAAAAACAAAAAAAATCAAAAAACACATAACAAGTATTTAACGAAAACATTAAAACAAACTAAAAAAATAAATTCTAAACTATAAAGGTTCACCTCCTCCCAACTTAAATTATTAAGTGTCAACAATTAATAAAAATAGATTTAATATGGATGTATATTTATGATTTATTGACACAAAAAAGTACGTATAAAGGAGTGGTACAACCTGAGTTATTCGCAGTGCAACATTGAGTTAAGATCCTAAGTGTTGTACTCTCAAAACAAAAAAACAAAAGAAAAAAATAAAACATAAGATATTTATTGAAAGAAACAAAAGTAGAAATATGACGAAAATATAAGGATAGATCTTGGTTTAATACCCCATCTGTGCCCAGGGTTTTAACTACTCTCATATGGGCAGTTCTAATCGGTTACCCCAATAAAATGGTGGGTTTTGTTTCTTTCCCATGAATAATTATAAATTATTCATTCCAGCATGCACCTCTTACTTTTTGTTGAGGACTCCATGTATATAGCACAAAAATCCACCCCCATGGGAATTTCATAATAATCTTAAGGTGGGTTAGGATAATGAATGAGTACTCTTCCTTATTATCCACTTTCCCAACATCTTCTTCATTCTCTAGTGATTTCTCAAGGTATGATACATTAACAGAACCATCAAAGGGAATTTCAAAGTGTAATTATATTTTAAAAAAATAAACAATTAAAAATCAATATCAAGTTCTCCCCTTTCAATGTAAGGATATTTTGCCTCATTTTCCTCCAAAAAATCCACTATTATCTTCTCATGTACACCCTCCAATAACTGTTCAACAAGTTCAGGGGAGCTGTAGCTGTCTCATTCTGTTTTATGAACGCCAGTCATGAGGCATGGAAAAATAATAATTCAATTACAGAAGTATAGTATAGTAGTTGATCATAGGCACTATCTTTAAGAGGAGTGCAAATAAAACAATATTGTCACTTTTTAATGGTTTAAGGAACAATTGGTTTTAATTAATTTTAAATAATGTGCATGAAATAATAAGATTGATTTGAACAGTTTTAAATAAATGAGAAAGATTGTGACAAGAGTGGGTTTGGCTTGACCCAGTGCTCTACTATCATTGTATCCAAAATTCTCCCTCATTTTCCTTTATTTATTTAGAGAGATATTTTTCTACAGATTCCTCTCTCTCCCTTGGTCAAATGGTTGTGATGATAATATTCCTTATCCAAATGATTTTATTTGCCTATCCTTCATCCAATGTACGTAGTATTGCTAATGATTTTCTTGAATAATTAGAGAAATCCTTAACCAGGGATTATTGTTCCCTAAAAAACCAATATTCCACATGCAAGCATACAAATGTGCTGACTACTATCAAGGACTCACCCCTCGACCCTAATCTCTTCCACTGTATATAGATTAGAATTGAGTGGGGGGAGATCTTATCATTGGACAAAGAAATATAAATATACAAAATTAAAACCTAACAAAACCCCATTCATAATATAAAACTAAATTTATAATTGAAACCTAATTTTGAAAGAAGAAGGGATCTTATTAAATCGAAGCATAAGAACTCAAGAAATATAATCAGCCTATCCTCCTCCTTTCTGATCACTCAATGATACTACCACTCCATGGATGGCAAAGCCGAGATGATGTGGGAGAGGGGATACATTACAATAAAATAATGAAAAGAAATAATTTAAAATAATTCCATCTTCCAATGATTCCCTCACTGATCGATTGGAGGAATAGTGGATTGAATGGAATGACGTGAGAGGTGGGATCTCCTCTCTTTTTATAGATAGATTTTAAGCTTCACAAGATGGCACGTTTTCCCCAATAAATTACTTAATGATGCATTTATCCCTTCATGAATGATGTTCATAATTTCCTTGTCCATCAACTCTCTAAATTTCAGAGTATTTAGACACTTGGTAGAGGATTTGTGGCCATTTTAATGCAATAATTTATTTCAAAAAGGCAGAATATGTACATTTAAAATTTCAGTTATTAATGACAATGAAAATGGAATCTTCACTCATTTTCTCCTTCATAAAATATATTTTTCAATTTCTTGGGAGGACATAATGAAACATTGAGTTTAATTTTCTACCTCATGTATGTGTTATGATTTTTCTATTGGAGGTTTCTTTTGATGGATGAAATTTCCAGGAAGCTTCCTTCAATTGATTTCGTTCAACATCCTCCATAATGGATTCCAAACTCCATTAAATTTAATTTTTGAATGCTCCCTTGAGTTAAATTTCCTCCAAAAGTTCAATCATTTCATTTTAGGAGTATAGGCCGAGATGTTCTTCTGTTACTAGGGTGGAGTCCACTCTCTCTGCCGGGAAAAATCTGGAAATTCAGTGATTTCTTTAGGCCTCTAGATTCTTTAATAATACAATGATCCCAAAGTGAAAAATGAAGGAAATAAATCATGGATTATAAAAAATTAATCATTCAATTTGGAATTATTTTTTTAATGACATGAACAAAATACCCGGGATGTGAAAATCTGTCAAGAATCTAGATTTAAGAAACACACCATTTTTATCCCAACACACACCAAAAATATTAAAATCTCACAAATCAGCTTAGATTGTAATAGTTTATGACATTAGATCTTTGTAAATAATATAAAAATGATTAAAATATTAGCTCTATCAATTACCCCACACCAAAACTATTCTTTTCCTCAGGCAGGAAATCTCAGGATTGAAAATATAAGGGCACCAATGTTACCAATATTTAAATTCCAAAGAAATAAAAATCAAAAAAATTCAATATCAAACAAAATTTTCAAATTCCACATAAAATATCAATTTAATTTCCCAATTTTCAAAGAAAATATCAACTCATGCATATTTCTTTTTCCTTTTGAAAAATAATGGGATTTATCCTTTTATTCAATTATTCTCCTCAATTCATTATTAACAAACTTTTCATATCATGTTTTACCTAATGTGAATATTTTCTCTCATCTCTCAAGATATAGTTCAAGTGCAGTTATTCTCATATATGAGAACATTCTTCTTATCCATGGTCTTCCAAATGAACTACTTTCCCCACTTTGTAAAGACCAAAATTTCATAAAATCATGAGCCCTTTTAGTAAATGTTCAAATGGCTATATGACATAAGGTTGGTGGGAAAATGATTAAAAAATGTTTCAGGATAAAAAGATGATGTTGTAATCTTAAGTACAATTCATGATTAATTCAACTGAAAATATAGGAAATTCCTCTATTAACCCCCTTGAAAATGTGAAAAAACATAAACCCCTATTATGATATGAAAATGATCAAAATAATAATTTTAATTAATGACATCATCCATGTTCTCCTTTTTTTTAAATCTCTAAAAATTCACAGCATTTTTTTCATTTTTTTCATGGAGGATTACCTGATAATTGAGTACAATGAATGAATAAGAATTCAAGCCCTTAATTTTTGAAAGGTAAATGAGTTATCAAATAGAATATAATGAGGAATTCAAGCTCATCTCTATTTTCTTCATTTTTTGATGGAGAAATGGATAAAATAAATAAAGCACAATAAAATGACGAAACATTCCAAATTATTTTATTATCTACCACCCAAAATATTAATACACACATCCCACCACCCATAAATGATACACATACCAATTAACGCACACAAAAGGCCCTTCCACCACACTCAAACATGAAATGACCATGAAAAATACTAAAAGTATGTGTATGTAAGAAAAAATCATATTGTAATTTGGCTTAAAACAATATAGAAATTCTTGAATTCTATGGGATAATGAAGGATAAATGTAATGGTGGGTATTATAAAAATTCTTGGCTAGTAAAATTAGTGCCTCAATCATTTTAAATATGTTTTTCATAGTCATATATTCGACATGTTTCAATACACATTCTGGTATCTGACATATCTCAAGATCACTAAAGAAATATGCTCATGATAAAATAGGATATAATTTTTCTATAAACACTATCAAAAATGGGAATTATTATTTAGGACAATCACTCATGTAATGATTAATAATAACAAATATATTCATATTCTAATCTTCTCTTATTGGTTCCAATTTTATCAGATAACTCCAAAGAGACATAAATAAATTCATATGAATATCATAAATTTAAAGAATAAAATATAGTAAGAAAATTTAATTCACAAGAATAAATTAATTCCTTCAAAAATTTAGTCTTTATATCAATATTCATGCTTCATTTTAATCATCAAATTCTCCATTTTACTCATTATAATTCATTACCGTTGAATTATAAATCATAGCATCATTAGATTCCTTAAAAAATCATGTCTCTTAGATTAGTCGAGGAAAATATGAACTCATTTGTTGGAATTAAATTTAGTTTAATTCACAAATAATGATCGGGGGGAATCATATACGGAATTAAAATGATATTGAATGTGAAGGAAAACTCTCATTAGTAATGATTCTTCAGTAGAGTGGTGCTTTTCATGTTTCTTCGGTTATGTTTTTAGTCACCTTCATAATGTGTGTTCTATTATGTATCTACATTTTTCAACCTTGCATCATGGTCCTAAAACATAATAATGAAACCAAATAATAATTTATTCATGTTCAATCATTCTAAAATATGATCGATGAGAAGGGTGGACTAAGGAAAAAATCATGGGTCGCCTCCCAGAATCACTTTTGTTTAATGTCATTGGGTAGACTCACAATTTTAAAGAAATTGAAAATGCCTAGACTAAAAGACTCCCTACCCAACACTTAATTGATGCAGTGTCCCCATTGCATTAAAATTATATATGTAAAAAGGACTGTTTTTCACAATTGTGAAGGAAATATATAATATAGTGGGTCATCATTGTTATTCCAAGTGAAAGAGTGTAAGCTCCTCCAAAGGTTCTTGAGGTATGGTACCATGGAACTTATTCAGCCTCTATCCATTTATAGTTAGTGGGTTTTCTCCTCATTCCTTTTTTATTTGCACAACACAAAAGGGATATACAAGAATAACAGAAAATGGTAGCTTCCCATCTAGAACGTAGTTTATCTAGCATTAGCCAAAGTCTAAATTTTTATTGAAGCTCTTGATCTCCAGGGTTGATGGTTATTAGTTGAATAATCTTTTCATGGGCCATCAATGATCTCTCTTTATTGATCATTGAATTCTTAAAATATTCTCTTCTGATTTCCTCTATCTCCTGCTACTACAATCTTCTCTCTTTCCTAGATTTCTCATGTTCTTAATTTTCATATATGACTTCCCATTAGGCTTTGTGCTACAATTCCACATGAAGATGTAATCTATTTCTATAAACAAATCTATAGGGTATCATCCCTATTGGAGTCTTGTAGGATATTATTTATTCACATAAATTATCATCAAACCTTTTCCTTCATTCCATCTTATTGGGATTAACAGTCTTTTCAAGAATGCCTTTGATTTCTCTATTGGATACTTCTGCTTGACCATTTGACAAGGTATGGTATGGTTTTGACGTTTTATAATGTACCATATACTTTTTCTTCAATTCTTCTATTTTCCTTTTGAAAAAATTAGTTCTTTTATCACATATGATTTATCATAGTACTCCAAACCTAAATAATATATTAGCCCTGAAAAAAATCAAAAAAAATTCTTCATCGTTAGTTCTGGATTCTTTTTCTTCCACTCAATTTGAATCAAAATCCAAAACTAAAAGAATATATGAATTCCCAAATGACATTGTAAATGGTCCCATAATGTCTATTCAACACACTTCAAAAATTTTGAAAAATGATATTGGATTTTTGGGAATTTCCTATCATTTTATATGTTACGAGAAAACCAGAATTTTTCAGATCATTTACAAAATTCATATGCATCCTTGAATAAGGTGGGATAATAGATTCCATATTATAAATCTTTTTGGGCCATCCTCAGAGGTCCAAAGTGTCCCCCACCAGATAATTTTTGACATAATTCAAACACTAATTCAATTTAACATCCTAGTAAGAATCATGTTATGATATGATCATTACCAATTTTCAGCCATAATGGGATTTCCCAAATAAAAAATCTTGATTCATATTTAATATTATGTTGTTGATGAGAGCTTAGGTGAAAGAGTACCTGAGATTTAACAAAATAGTTGAAAATATTGGAATACCATGGAACATTACCATTAATTATGTAGAGTTGTTCACCCAGATGCTCATCATTTAGTGGGTTATGGTTAGGGATTTCTACCTCAGCAGTGTGGGGTGGTTGACTTAGATGATCGACAACCTGATTTCCAGTCACCTTCTTATCAATGATTTCCAATTTTAACTCTTGTAAGAGTAGAATCCTTCACTCAATCCTTGGTTTCACAATTTATATTTTTCATTAAATACCCGAGTTCTGCATGATTAGAAAAAGAAACCATAATAGTGCCAAGAAGATACGATCCACATTTATCTACTGTAAATATGAATACAAGGAAATCCTTCTTTGTAGTTGTCTAATTTATTTGTTTGGAATCCTAGGTCAATGATGCATATGATATCACATGAGGCTTTCTGTCAATTCATTGTGATAGAGAGGCTCCAACTGCTTGGTTGGATGCATCACAATGTTACTCGAAAGGGTAATCCCAATTAAGTTGTAACACTACGGGTGGGGTGATCAACCTTTACATCAATTCCTCAAATGATTTCTTACATGAAAAATCACCATTAAATTCCGCAACCTTTAAAATTAATCTTGATAGAGGGAGAGAGATCTTACTAAAATCCTTGATAAGTATTTAGTAAAATCATGAATTCCATAAAAATAATCTATCGTTTTTTATGTAAGTTTCATATGGTAAGGAATTTATTACTTAAAAATTTCGTTTATCAACCACAATCCATTTTTATAAAATTATGTGCCCCAACACTATCCCCTTTTAATCCATGAAATGGAATTTTTCTAAATTTAAGGCAAGGTTAATTTCAATGAATGTTTTCAAAAACTTTTACAATTTTCCCAAGAAATGATCAAAATATTTTCCAAAAACATTGAAATAAATAGTAAATACATCTAAGAATTCCTCCAAATGGTCTGAGAAAATACTCACCATACACAGTTATAATGTACCTATGGCATTGCATAGCTTAAATGGCATTATTTGGTAAGAAAATATGCCAAAATGATAGGTGAAGGTCTTCTTATCTTGGTCTTCTGGTGCAATTGGTACCTGAATGTATCCTGAGAATCCATCTATAAAACAATAAGGATTTTTTTCGAGCTAACCATTCATGCATCCGATTGTGGAACGGAATGGGAAAGTGGTATTTTCTAGTAACTTGAAATAACTTTCTATAATCTATACACACTCTCCAAATGTTTTGTAATCTCATGGGGATCAATTTATTTCATTCATTTTGAATAGTTTTTAGGATAGTTTTCACTGGGACAAGATGAATTGGGATAACCCACTGACAATTATAGATGGGGTAAATGATGTCAATTGCTTGAAATTACTCTATCTATTTCTTAACAACCTCAATTATGGTGGGATTTAGATTTTTCTAAGTTTGTATAACTATTCAAGATTCACTTTCTAAAAATATCCTATGAGAACAAACCATGGGGTTGATTCTAGGTATATCACCTAAACTATATCATACGGCTTTTACATTCTTTTTTTAGAAGGATAATTAGAGTTTGTTCTTGTGAATGGGATAATATATTTACAATGATTACCATAAATTTATATACTAATATTAGGATAGCATACTTCAAGTCACATGGAAATGTATTAAGTTCAATACATGGGGGGTTTTCAAGGGATGATATTGTATTTTGGTTTCCTACTTTTAAGGCTATATTATTTGTTATAATCTCAATCCATTTTAACATATCATCAAAAAATTCATATTTTACCTCTTCCTCTAACATGAGATCAAAAATTTTAGGTTCTTTGGAATCATAAAATTCAAATGAAAAATGTTCTCCTACAGATAAGAAGTCATGAATCATACATCAGTCTTTAACCGATTCCCTAATTTCATCATGGGGGATCACATAAAGTGATTGATTGCTGGAAGGATGTTTCGTTGTATCAAAAAATGGTGAGGTGTAATGTACTATCTCCAAACTCCATGGAAAAATTTCCTTTCATGGATTTTGATGATCATCCTTACTATTTTAGGAAAGGGTCCCCCTAGGATGATGGGGGATTGGGATGGTTCATGGTGTTCCTCTATGGTGAGGACAAAAAGGTTTGCCGGAAAGATTTATCCTTTCACTCCCATACGTACATCTTCATCAACTCCAGATAGGAAAATAGTGGATATGTTTTCTAATTGTACCACCACTCAAATTGGATTTAGTTCTTTAATCTACAAAGATGAAACACTGAGTCAGAAATAACATTTATGGAAGCTCCATGATCACATTGGGCATTAGTAAAAATTAAAGAACCGATAGTGTAAGGAATATAGAATTCCCTATATCTTGATATTTTTGTGGTATCGATGGTGTGATTCGTTTCAAGACACATCTTCCTAAGTTTATTCTTTCATTTCCATCTAGACTTCTTCTATTAGTGCATAGCACCTTCAAAAATATTACATACATAGGGATTTTTCATATTTCCTAAAGTAGTGTGTTGTTAATCTATACTTTCCGAAATTTTTCCTATATTTCACATTGATGTCTTTCTTCTTCACCCTTCTTTGATTCAACTATTTCAGATAGGAATGGTGATCAGATATCCTTATTATTCCTTTGTTTTTTTCTAGTATTTACATCTTTAATCCTGTTATTTATCCCTTGTTGTTATGGTTTCCTTCTTTTCGATGGATGGGTTGAATTTTAGGAGTATTCTTTGAATCGTCATACTCAGATTTTTTAGGTGGTCTAATCTCATTCCAACTTTGGGTTGTGATTTCACTGACAGTATATTTTTGATTTGGAACTATCTGTGTTGGGATTTTACCTTTTTTTGGTTATAACATCCATTAGGGATGAAAATTGATCATTTATCTTTTCAATTTTATCTTACATTCCTGAAAAATTCATCATAAAATTTTGATCTTCATTATTCGGTGCCCTTGTGGATGGTTGCTCATTATTCCTTCATTGGAAAGGAGATAGTTTGAATGTTAGTTTTTTCTAGTAGGACTACTTGTAAGGTTATTGAAATGGTTCTAGGTTTTGATATTACTATAGAAAACGTGTCTTGGATTGATTTTTTTGAAAATCATACCAAGATTTGGTATGAGGATGTAATTTCCTCTAATGATAGGCTAAAACACAACATTTTATCTCCAACACTTCTGGAGATTGATTAGTGTAATGATAAGTAGAAGAGCATAAACCACATACCTGACTCAGGCCTTGATGTTTCTTCACTTGGATCAAAACAATTTTCTTCATAACACTAGTCATTTCCTTCAGTGTTGCTTCATGTAAGGGTGAGGAAGAATCAGAAGTCATTACCACATGGATGCCTCTATTTCTCTTACCTCTAGTGCCAAACTGTTATGAGTTTTGTGCAATATTTTCAATCAGTCCGCTTACATTCATTGGTGACTTGTTAATTGAGAATCCTCTATATGATGCATCTAGTAAGTTTTTATCATTTTCATTAAATACATGATAGAATCATGAAATGATGTAAAGTTCTTCAATAATTTGATGTTGACATCTGTCTCCAAGTTTCTTGAATCGCATCCAGTTCTCATAAAGTGTGTCACCGGTCGATTTGTGAATAGCATATATCTTTTTCCGTATAGTTGTGATCCAAAATGCAGGAAGGAACCTTTTCATGAAGCATATTTGACGATCTTACAAGTCATGGAATCCTCCTAGTTTTGTTGTATACAACCATTCCTTTTCTACTCCCTTTAGTGAGAAGGGTAATTCCCTCCACTTTACCTATTCTTCTAGAACACCTCGGTGTCTGTTGCTGGAGCACACATTTGTAAATTCTTAGATATTCTTGTTGGGGAATTCACCTTCAAAACCATGGAATTTATGAAGTGTTTGAATCAATTTAATGTGAAATTAAAAATCATTTTATAAGTGTGGGATAGTATGTTGATTTCATTGGATAGCTAATTTTGGTGCACAAAGATTGTTCAATGCTTGGTTGGGATTTCCATCCATTATTAGAGGTTCAAAGTGTTCACTGGGTGAGTTACATGAATCTATAAGACTGATTTCCTCAAACTCTACATGAAAATTTTTCATTCTTAGTTTTGTTTTTGTGAATTCAATTTTTGGATCAAAGTCTATTTTTTTAAACTACTATTCATTCAAAAAAATGAAGAAAAATCGTTTTTAAGGGTTTTGATGGACTAAATTCCCAGAAAAGGTGCTAAATTTGATCAACACATATCGTGGGGCCTGTAAAAACAATTTTTTAATTACCTATATTTATTATAGTAGTTGGTCTAAAGTGGTCTCTTAAAGATGAGTTCACACGAAACAATGTTGTATCTTTTTTTTGTGCACTCCTCATCAGAAGAATACCCAAGATCAACTAATATACTATACATAGGTAATTAAAATATATTTTTTCCACTCACCATGACTGGTGGGCATCAAACTTGGAACCATTTCCGGGAAATGATGGCCTCAAAACCCATTAAAAACAAACATTTTTACATTCATTTTTTAATGATTTTGGTACACTACATCAATTAAGTGTGGGGAAGGGAGTATTTTTGTCTATAATTTTTCAATTTATTTAAAATTATGAGTCGAGTAAATGAAATTAATTAAAAGAACTTGCATGAGGAAACCCATGTTTTTTTCTTAGTCCACCCTTCCCCTCGGTCATATTATAGCATGATTGAACATGCCTAAATTATAATTTGATTTAATTATTAGGTTTTAGGTCCACTATGTGAGGATAAAAAATGGAGATATTTAATAAAACACATGTTTTGAAGGTGCTTAAAAACATAAAAAATTGAATATGAAAAGAACTTCTTGAAAGAAGCATCATTGTTAGAGGGAGTTTTCCTTTACATTTAATGTCATTTTAATTCCCTATATGTTTTCCCTCCGATGGTTATTTTTTAACTATATTTCATTATTGGAATTGACTAGGGATTAATGGTGAAGTACTTGACGATTGTCAGTATGTGTAAGAGGGGTAGGGGATTTCCTTGATTTTTTGGGATAAACAAGACCTTGTCAGATATCTCCCATGTCAATTGAGGACATTAAATACAAATCTTTTGGACCTTGAAGTAGGGTTAACCAAACTGAGATATTGTTAAGGTTTTCTATCACCATCATAATTTCACTAAGTGAGAGGAAATGATAATCTACTCGACCATTTAGATCATCATAATCTACTTTTGGTTCTTGATATTTAACATGTGATTAATCTTCCCATGCATAATAATTCTAATTTTAATGCATTATGGAAAAACATTTTTTTAGATTTTTTAATGAAAAATTAAAATATTTACAAAAACATGAATTTTGAAAAAAAGGATCGAAATAACTTCTTTGCTCCCCAAAAATGGATCTATGTTGGACGCAAGCCTATTATGGGGTGTGATAAAAAACTATTTTAATTGCATAGGTATAATATAGTAGTTGATCCTAGGTTGTCTTATGAATAGGATTGAACACAAAACATGGTTATCGCTTTTTAATATTTTTATGAAAACAATTGGTTTTAAATAATTCTGAATAATGTGTAAGAAATAAGAATATTGATTTAATCAATTTTAAATAAATTATAAATATAGTGAACATAGTGGTTTTGGCTAGACCCAGTGCTCTACTATCATGGTTTGATTAAATTTCCTCCTTTTTCATCTGTCTATTTACAGAATGATTTTTCTACCGAGTCCTCAATCCCCCTCACCAAATGTCTCTAAAGATAATATTCCTTACCCAAAATCATAGATTGGTCTATCCTACTTCCAATGTATATAAGATTGTATATGGGTTTCTCGATTAGTTATAGAAATCCATAACTTGGAATTGTTGTTCTCTAAAAAACTAATATTTCATATACAAGAATACACATGTGTTGAATACTGTTGAGAACTCACCACTCATCCCTAATATGTTCCACCATATGAATATTAGAATTATGTGTATGGAGATGTGATCATTGACCCAAGAAATATAAATTTATAGAATTATAACCTAACAAAACTGCATTTGGAATTTAAAACTGAATTTATAATTGAAACCAGATTATGAAATAAGAATAGATCTTGTTAAATTGAAGCACAAGAACTCAGGAAAGCACATTTGTCCAGCCTTACCCTTCCCGATCACTCAATGATACTACCCATCCATGGATTGGGAATTCTAGATGATATAGGACAGGGGATATATTATAGTAAAAGGTCAAATGGAAATAATTAGAAATGATTAAATCATCAAATTCTTCCCTCACAGGTCGATTGGTGGAACTATAGATGGAATGGAATGTTTTGAGAGGGAGGATCTCCATTCCTTTTATAGTCAGAATATGTCCCTCAAAATATTACACGTTGTAGCCTAATTAGATGACCTCTTCACATTATTCAACCTTAATTTATGTTGTTCATAAATGTGTTGGGAGTTCACCCTCTAAATATTAGCTTCATTGTATGCGAGAAAACGATGATATGAATTTTATAATGATATGGACTATTTCGGGCCATGAATTTCAGAATTATTCGTTAAATGGAAACTTTTAATGGACCCTTTAATGATTGTGAAACACCTTAAAATTCATTTTTGAAATACACATATGTGTGCTCATCCCATTCCATGTGGAATCACTTTAATTAGGGTAGTTTATCTTGAATTATGCTTCCATTATGGGTTTTGAATAAGTAATTTTAGGATAATCACTACCCCGTTTATATATATTAATGATCATAGAGTACTTCACCACTAATCCCTAGTCTATTCCATCATATATTAACTAGAAATCAGTGGAATAAGATAATGATAATTTACCTAGGAAAAAATAAATAATCAAATTTAAATTAAAAATGATCCCACTTAATAATAAAATCTGCTCTATGAAATTGAAAACAGCATTAAAGAAGAGATTATTTTTACTCAATTATATCTATGAAATCAAGCATTCCAAAATAGAAAATCTACCCATCCCCAATCCCTGAAAATGTTTACCCCACCATGGTAAGGGTAATCGAGATTAATGAGGAAGAAGAAGGTATCGCAAATTTATGAAAAGGAAAAGAAATAAAATATAGAAATTTTAAAAGTTCTCCACCTTGGTGTCTTGGAAGGAATGGGATTGAATGAGAAGCTTTGAGAGAGAGGAGTGTCCCCCCTTTTATAGGTAGAATTTTTCCCCCAAAGGTTGATGCGTTGTATCCCCATTAAATAACATATTCACGTGTTTTACCCTTTTTTAACGTTGTTCAAAAATATCATGTCCATATATCCACAAAATTTCAGTGTATTTGGACAAGTATTCTGAGCATTATGCCTATTTTACTTTAATAATTTATTCAATCTAGTAAGACTCTCCAAATCGGAAATCTCCAGATTAGAATGCTTTAATTAAAATTAAAATTTCCAATTTACATCTCCAAGACATAATAAACAATATTCCAAAACACCTTATGTGTCTACCCACCTAATTTCACAGAAATTTGGAAAACTATGGACGAGTTATGATCCCCACATCAAAATTCGACATATCTGAAAACAATATTCATTTTCCAACATGTTAGCTTCTTTTGAGCATCCATATGGTCGACTAAGCTTTTGGTCAAGAAGGATGAAATGAATCCATCATTGTGAAAATTTTTAAAAAGAAATAATTTTTCAATTTGGATTAATTTACAAAATGTTAGGGAAAAAATATATAGTTAACCTAAAAAATCCAACATGGAACATTTTTACGATTAAGCTCAAAATACCACTAATATCATAAATTGTGGAAATTTATCTTAATGTAAAACATTGTTGGGATCTAAAATAATGAAATTCTATGTAAATTTATGGAATTTATTTTCTCTATTAGAAGGATATAGTGTATATATATGATATTAATTAAATATTTATCATTATGAAAATTAAATATATCATTTTTTTCATACCTTTAAATTCACATAAAAATGTTAACATCCTTCGTGTGATTATGTGGACTACCACCTCTATGATGCAATGTGATTTTTTCATAATCACCACATCACATGGATTGAATATATATTTATATTTAATGAAATTATATGGTTTTATTTATAATATTATAAATCTAGATATATAAAATAATAGTTATAATATTTCCATAATTATTATTTAAAATAGAAATGTTACTCATTTGTACATATGACCTACTTTTTCCATGATTGTGACATAGTTCACTATTCATAACCATATTTTATTTTCAGTTTTAAAATTTTAATTTCTATGTTAAAATGATAATTATGTCATTATAATTATTCTAGAGATGGTGGAACACTGAAATAATTTAGAATAGTCAACCAATAGAAGTCAACATAGATATATGAAATGAATATCATCAAAATCTCTAACATGAACATAATTTATTAACAAATTAAAATAAAATAATTATAAATAATGTAAAATGAATAAAAAAATATGAAAATGGTTCTTAAGAATGTAAATAATTAAAATTTGTTTATTATTTATGAATAAAAATAATGTACGTGATGATTCAAACTTAAGGTAAGGGATTTCATCTCTCTTTTCCTTTATTAAGAAATATTTCAAATTTTTTAATATATTTTTATTTATAGGATGTATATTCTTCACATTTTACATATTATTTAATGGATAATTTTTAATTTTTTTTTTAAGTTATAATTCAATTTATTGCATTCAAAAGTATTTTATTTGAATGTTACCAAAGCATTAAAAGATTTTTGTTACTATCTCTTTTCTTTCCAAGACTGTTTACATTAGGGGTTTCTTTAGGGGAAGTCAAATATTATTATTTTTTTAATCCACATATATTTTATTTTTATATGGTCATAAATTTGATATACATTTTCAGTTTAAATTTACTTCCTATTCGATAAAGAAACCTCAAGAATGTTTTCTATAAGTAATACATATCTTGTATCTTCTTTTATAACAAAAATATTTTTATTCTATGTATATTTTTTCCTTATAATAATTTAAATAATATTTTTATAATTCCATAATGAATTGAAAATGAAATTTTAACCCAATATTTACTTTTTATTAAATTGTATTAAAGGTAATATTTCTATCATATTCTGAACAATTTACTTTTAGGCATTTTTTTGAATAATGTGAAATGGATTTTTTTAACTTAGACAGCATGAACTGATTTTACCACAAATATTAATCATAAATTATATGAAGCTTCATTTTATAATTTTCCATTTTTTTAAAATAAAATGTCTTTCATAATATTATGTTTTCTTTAGATTATAAAGAAGTGATTTTAAATTAAAAAAGGGAATTCTCCTTACGAAATACTCATTGGGATATTTAAATATATTTTCATGTATTATGATAACCTATAATGATACAAAATACTTCTAAATACAATATATATATATATCGTTAATATATACATTTATCATTAATCCTTCCTTTTTAGGTGATAGATTATTTAATTTCACTTATCAAATGGCTTCATTATTAAATTTCCTTTTATTATGACATGTGTAAGATTATGAAACTAGTTTCCTTAGATAAGTAATTATTATGTATATTCAATATGATTAATTTCCATTTTGAGGCTTTCATAATCATGTACATGTTATAATGGCTAAACCATGGTTATCCTCTAATGCATTGGGATTTTTTTTCTCCAGAGACATTATTTATGGGATTTGGGAGTACACTTAATCCATTATGTGACTTCTTCCACTATGCAATGTTGTCTTTTAAATTATCCTTGACTTATGATTAGGTCATGTCATATTTTTCTACCATTTTACTATTTATCTATAATCTTTTACTATTTTATTAATGTTATTATGTCATGTTATTACTCAGGATTCTTCCATTTTATGATATCTTGTTATATATTTGACTCAAATGTTTGGTTTCCTTATAATGTTTTTCCCTTACTAGTATTTTTTTGTCACCCCTTTAATTTACATATTCCCTAGGTTACCCTCTACCTTTTTAGTATCTCTTATATGAGAATAAAACTAATGATGTTCTGTTTTATTTTCATTTGATATTTTATGTACCTATTCTTCCAATGATACTTGGCCTTACAATCATTGGGTTGTTCTTATTGGATATTTATATATACAAAATATGTAATAATATGTGTAAAAGGAATGGGTATCTAAACACACATAAAAAACACACACACACATATATATATATATGTGTCTGTGTGTGTGTGTGTTTGTTTGTTTACCCGTGTATATTTTTATAACCATCAATGATAAAAACAATATTTTCCAGAAGCCACAGTTTTATTCAATAAGTCTTTTAAACCATTATAAAATACTATGTATTACACATAATTATATGAAATGAAAAGAAAAATTCAATTTTAAAGTAAAAACACATTTTGAAAAACAAAACATACTATAATTCATTCACAATGACTACATGGGTGTTTTATCAAACTGTTAGTACATTAAATTAAATTAAACAAAATCAAACCACAGATCTAAATAAATAAATACCTATGAATTGAAAATAAAATGATGTGAAAAATTATTTTAATTTAGAATTCTTCATAGACATTATTAATATTCCCTTTACATATCGAAAGAGAATCATAAAACCACATGATGTCTAATTCTAGCACTTTAAAGTACTAAATAAATGGGAAACCAATCTAGAATATGCAATGATGATGAAAACCTTTCAAAAGGGAGAGGGGAAGTCCTCATGAAAAAACTGCATTATCTATAGACCATGATCGTATAAAATATGATGTTGAACTTACTTTGGGTTTAACATAATGGTGTGTGTAGTGAGGGAGATGGGGGAAATGGGAGGAATAAGGAGGAAGAGAGGAAATCCTAACCTAAGAAGAATTAAACTATGCATCACAATAAAAAATTTGGAATCTCAATGGAGGTTGAATTGTGGAAGGGATGTTCTTCCCCTGGGGTTGTCTCTATAGTGACCCCTAGTTTTATATATGAAATTTCCACTTTAAATTTGTTTCTTTAATAAATAATAAAACAAATGAACTAGTTAATATATAGCAGCATAGAAATTCTACCAGGGTAAAAGAATTCATTTTTTAGAATTAATTGTTTATTCAATAATTATAAAGAATGACTATCAAAATTCATTATAACATTACATATCATCAACTATTATTGACTATATGATCGAGAAATAACACATGGAGATAAATAAAAAAGAAAAATTTACTTAATAATGTAAAATCCCTAGGCCAGAATTCTCTAATGAAGATCACTCAATCCATAATGACTATAAAAAGAAATACAAGAATTAACAGTATGATAGATATTATCAAGTGTTGTTGGTAACCATTTTATGTAATGTAATAAATGACAAGGAATGATAATGGTGGAGTATATGTATATATATGGTCTAAAGGAAAATATGAATGATTGGACCTAAGCACTACCTGGCCATTTCAATATGATCATTATATGATTGTTGGAATTGTATCAATACCCAATACAATAGTTAAATACCATTTTAAAATTATTTTAAATATTATTATATAAAATAATTATATTTTAATCAATACATATGACATAATAAAAAATTGAGTTCCTTAATTCAAATAAATATTTATTTTCCATCAAAATTTATTTTAATGAAAATATAGAATTTTTAATTATAATACTTTTTTCTCATACATATGAACTATTTGGAAAAAATCCAGCAAGGCATCATCTTGGTATTTTCTTGGGTGATTAAGTTTGTCTAAAAATCTAGATTACTACAATTTATTATGGTTGGAATTGCTAAAGGAGATGTTTATGGTGGTGTAGTTTCCAAATGTTTTTCCAAAATTTTGTGCCTCATAATAAACAGTTTGTTTATGTAAAATGAAAATTTTCCATAACATAGTTCACATACCACTGTTTGTGGACTGTGATGTGAGGTTTTTTTGGACCTTATAGTAGTGAAACTATGCAATGCGGACCGTAAATGAGTTATGTGGACAATGAAGCACACTGTGCAATCCTTATAGTGAAATCCATTTATGGGATTCTCATCATTTAAAAGAGGGTCATCATTTTTTTAATTGAGGAAATGACTGAAGGACTGACAAAGGTTTCTTGTTTTTAGATGACATTGGCCACTATAATAGATTACGGTGTTATAAAAAACATAGTAGTTCACAATGAAGGTTGTAATACATTGTATTTTTGGGTATTTGTGATTAGTGGGTTTTATAAGATTTATTTTTCCATATAAATGGACCTAATCACATCATAATAGAGAGTGAATTTTATTAGAGAAGATCATCACTTGAAGAATTAGATTAATTCTTTAGTATTTAGAGATGGAGGATTTTACAAAAGAGGAAGTAGGTCACAGTGGATCAATTCTGTAGAGAATAAAATTCCATATGATAGTTCACAAAAGGGGTTTGAGGGGATCAATAGATCAGAAAGGAAAAGGGACCTCATATAAGATATAATCCATGATGCATCAACCCTCTAATAAGTAGGGGTGGTCCATTAAGAAAAATGTGATCGCGAATCACTAGTGTCATGCAGTGAAACAAAGTTCATGTACTATTCAATATATTTCATGGAGGATATAAAAATATTCATGGAGGAAAAAGTATGTAAATGAGGGTACTAAAATAATTCACAAAAGAAACTACCACAAGCTAACAATACGAGGAAATGTGGATTTCAACTATAGGGTGGAAACAACAATTAATAAAATAATCATATATGTGTGAAAAAATTTGAGTTGATTCACAACAATAGGATATTCTTATGGATAATCATTGATCACAATTCAATTGATAGAGCATTGAGTTTTCAAAGTGTGATTTTTTTAAACCATGATAGATAGTGAGTCCACTCGAACTTTATAAAGGTAGTGAGACTGGGCATAGATGTAATCTAGCCCAAACCATGTATTTTGGAAGTAAGCCATAGTGGATTTGGTACATCACTACATTTCTATTGTATGCTACATGGATATAGCTCAATGAGGGTGAACCCACTAAAATCATTGGGTCTCATTCATGATTTTATTTTTGTTCTTACATTGCTACTAAAAAGGGAGAGAAGTGGTTTTTTAAAACAAAACATGATAGGAAGGTGTAGTTGTTTTAAACTGTCATACCATGACACTCCACCTGCCCCCATAGGGATTTTAACCTATTTTTGAAAATAATTGGTATCATAGATAAGGGTTGAAAGTAAGTGGTTCTCTCTCAATAGAAGAAATTAGGGTTTGAAATCATAAAGGTATTTCATTCATTGATGGAAATAATTTTCAATTATTAAAGAATTAGATGCAACAATACTTCTGATTATTAGGAATTGATATCTTTATAACAGCGATGCATGGATTATCAGAAAATATTGACAGTGGGGATATATTAGAAGTTAACTGAAGGAAATGGATATTGACACTAAGGGAATCAATTCTTTATGGGGATCCTAATACAATGAAATATATACAAAGACGATGTCATTAAAGTCATCAACTGCTTTGTTGGAAATGTTTTTGAATATTTATGAGGGTGGATAAAATGTCAGAGAAGAAATACTATAGTTTATTTGGAACATGTATGAGGATCCCAGAATTCACCCTAATGAGTTTGTTAATTCATTCATTGACTGGGTGAATATTTTTGGGGAAGACGTCCATGGTATCAGATAAATTATTGAAGAGTTAAATATTTTAATATGCATGTTTAGAATACTTCATACTCTATTCAATCCAAATGTTTTTATAATGACGGATAAATATTTAAATGAGAAATCATTGGATGTATTTCACATTACAATTGTTGCATATGAGAGGAGAAATTAAAATAACGAGTCTATGGAAAAGGGGATTTTTTAAGAACTGAAATTCAAGTCCTTGAAGAAGATCTCTATTGAAGATTGGTTGGAAGAAAAAGAGATAGATGATGTGATTTGATTTATTTCATCAAATTTACAAAGAGGAAAATATTGTTCAAATGGAAACACCCCCTTTTAGGATTTCATTGTGGAAATTTTTGATGCCTTGTAATGAAGTTCCCTAAAAGTTATCTGGAAAATGATGAGGATGATTTTAAAATTCCCATGAATAAGAATTTAACCCATGTGAATGATAAGAAAAATTTAAAGAAAACTTTCTACAAAAAATAGACTTCTTCTTAAAGAAGATAATAGTTTATATGAATATGAGGAATAAAATTTGGAGGACTATATAAATCACGAAGCAAATGAAATTGGGGAAATTTTTAGAAATTATCAAAAAAGGAAAGAAAGATAAAATGATACCAATGAAGAAGATGAAGGATGATTGGATCGTCAGGTTGAATGAGAAGCTGAAGATGATTAGATAGTTGATAGAGAGATAAAACAAAGAAATACAACATGGTAGTCTGTGATTCAAAACTCATTATACAGTATTAGGAAGAAAATAAATCTTGGGTGATAGATGACATTTAAAGTCTTGTAGAACTTATATTTGATCAGTGACAATAAAATCAAATTTTATTAATAGAAAATGGTGATAGATTATTTGAATAGTATAGTAAAAGATCAATAAAAACACATTGAAAAAAATTAAAAAGGAGGTTATAAACCTATGAAGTAAAGTGATAGATCAGGAAAAATTTTAGACCCAAGAAAAGCATGTCACAAAGGTACTAGAAAATGGAAAATAATAGTTCATTGCTTTGGTGAAATAGATTAAATAATGTAAGGAGAAGAACATGATTGATCCAAACATTAATGCTGGTTAAAGGAAGGACCATAAAATGAAAGCTGTAATGGTTAATATCAGACCCTAATCACCCTCCCCGATATTAAGAATTTATTTGAGCATTAATAAAAATCAAAAGATTCCAAGAACCCAAGGGAAAACTAGTAATGTGGTTTTGAAAATATGAATGCACTCACACTAGATACTATTTATCCCGAAATATGGGACACTCAAAAAATGTTTATTCCATAAAAAATATGTATTGAAGTGAACATGACCAATAGATTAATATATACCAAACTCAATATTCCAGGATATAATTTTATGGGAACTGTTTCAGGTGTGGAGGCTTTGAAAACATGGAAAGATATTGCTCATCAACAATGCATCTGAATGTGTTGAAGCAGACTGAATATAGTAATAACCTCTAATTAAATATACCATCATATGTTATGATATAAAAAATTTATTTCCAACTCTATAGGAGGAAGTTGGTCCATCAAAATTTGAGAATGACCAATATTATCAATTTGTATCATGTACTAAATAAAAATATGGATCAAAAACAAGATAGATGAACATGATGTGGTTATAGATTTATATTAAATATTCAGATCTCAAAATAATATAGGTAATGGATTGTGTATTCACTTACCATATGATTGGAAATAAGGAACTGTTGATAGGAATTAGATACGTCATGGCAGGTATTTTAAGGTTCCAAAATTAAGAGTGCCTAAAAAATATTGGATCAGGAAAAACATGTTTGGGGAAAAGGACATGATAAGTGTAGATGTCTGGGTTGTTGAATGTCTCAATCATAAATTTCTATGTGTAATTAATCTATGTAACTTACAACATACCATAAGAATTTCCATTCAATTATATATCATTAAGAGAAATATAGTGTTTATATTTTCCAGGGAAAATATAAAAAGGGGAATCTTTACCTTGTAAGTAGTGAAGAAGATATCTTTTTTTTGTCCAAGGAATAAGAAAATGTGTTATAGAATAAATGTCTTCATAAAAGGATTAAAGTTTCAAAGTAAGATCTATAAAATGTAATTCTACATGGCACATCCCCAGGTTATCATGTGATTTTACCCATACATGTGGAGCTTCAGAAAAATAAAAGATCATTCCAATGATATATAAGTAAAACGAGAAAAGACCGAAAAACGTGCATGAGTTGGTGAATATTAATAGGTGGATACCTATTTCAACAATATTTATTGATGGTAAAAGATATTATATTCTATTTATTAATTATTTTATAAAAATGAAATGGGTTTCATTCATTAATCACAAATATAAGGTGTTCATTGGCATAAGAACTTATCAAAGTGAAGTTGAAAAGATGTTGGGTCAAAGAATCTTGAATATCTGAATAGATAATGCAATGGAGTTCACAAATATCTAGTTTAAGGACTATATTTAGAAACATTAGATATGGAAAAATGATTCAGCAGTAATAACTCCCTAGAAAATGGAGTAGTTGAGAGAAGAAATTGAATTATCAAAAACATGGATATAATAATGCTCATTGAGAAATACCTTCAATGTAGTTTTTGAAAATAATTAGTTATGAAATATGTTTACACATCAAATAGAATATTATTATATCTAATAGAATGGAAGACTCTATATGATATATGGTATAAAAAGAATCCTACATCGATGTATTTTCTAAGCGTCGGATGTAACTGTTTCATTCTCAATGATGAGAAACACAAGATGTTTGAATTCCCAGGGGATGAAGTGATATTACATGGAAACTCAATAAAAATCAAAGAATATAAATGTTTTAATAAGTAGTTAGAAAATTTGTTTGAAAGAAATGATGTAACTAGAGTAGAGAATAAGAAAAATCTTCAGTGAATACATGACTAGTCTTAGGACGTTAGTGATGAATACATAAGATGATCATGGTATGTTCCTGTTCAATAGACTGATTTAGAAGAATATTGAAATAATGAAAAGGATTACCATAAAATAATATCCTCACAAATACCAAATATAATAGCTGGAATGGAAAGGCATAACATAATTGGTGATAAGACATCGCCATTGTAGACAACGATGATGGAGACTCTAAAGCAAGATTCATTCTTATAATATATACATCCCAAATCATATCGGTAACTAGGTATACATAGAAACTAGATTCAATATTTGAATGGAGAAAAAGAAAAAATTGAAAATAATCAGACATTGGATATTGTTTTGAGGACAAAAGATATGAATATCATTAGGAAAAAATTGGTATTTTTCAAAAAGAAGAATAAAGATTGTGCAGTGATTTGTAACAAAGCATCATTATTGTGCAAAGGGGTACACCCAAATTGAGTGTATTTATGTTTATAAAAAAATTCACCTATTCAAAATATAGGGACAGTTGGATTATTCATTCCATAGTAGTTCAAATAAAGTTGAATTATTTCTAGATAGAATTTGAGTTAGTATTTTTGAATTGGGATATTGAAGAAGATGTTTATATTGAGCATCCAAATGGTTTTCTCATTCATGAATATGAGAAAAGAGTTTTCATCTAAAGAAGGTGCTATATGTTTGAACCAAGAATCATGATCATGGTATAGTTTTTGAAGAATCATGGTTTTTAGTGTGGTGTAGTTGATTTCAATATCTATGTCAACAATGATAGTAATCGAAGGATAATGGTGATGATATATGTTGATGACAAAATATCTTTTTGATTAGATCATGAACAATGTAGAACACACATAAGATTCATGAAATGTTAATTCTAAATGTCAATGATTGGTGAACTGACATTTATCCTTCAATTACAGGTGGAATAAGGAAAAAATGGAACATTTATTTTTCAATATAAATATTCAAACGAGGTTTTGATAAGATTTGGAATGGATAATTACAAAAAAATGAAAACAATTGTTTCTAAATAGATGAATGTTACACATGAGGATGAATCAAATATAGTAAATTCCATAGAATATGAGGAAATTATTGGTAGAATTTTGTACCTGATGGTGAAAAGAGATGATATTTTTTCTTCCACGTGGAAAATAGCAAGATATTAATGAAATATTAGGTAATGCTACACTCTTTCGGTGAAAATAATATGTTATTAAACAAGGTAATGGTGGATTTTGGTTTGTTGTACAATGACTAATCACAATAAGGGTAATTGGGATTTATATATATAGATTGGGCCAAATCAATAAATGATAGAAAATAAATATCAGATGGTGTATTCTATCTTGGTGGGTTTTTTATTTCTTCCCTGATAGAGAAGAATGATTTAATTTCATTGATAACCATATAAGCTTAATATATTGTGGGTACTCAATCATGTACACAATTATTGTGGATAAATCGTCATATTTATGATATTAGAGTTGCAGTGAAGTTTTCGATGAGAATCTGTTACAATAATTCACGTTATATATTTCATAGAAAAAATCATGTCCATCACTCAGGGGAAATAAACACTAGAATCATGATTCTTTTTAACATTGAGAAGGTGGATCAGGGGCTTGTGAGTTGGATTATATGATTATAAAACTATAGGTTATAAAAATTCTGAAAAATTCTATACCTAATGAAGTGATTGAATTTCATCGACATGCTCATTGAGTATACTTGACTCCCTACACATGAAAAAGTATTGATATGGTACCCCCCTCCATGAGGTATGTTTTTTCCCCTAAAGTGATTATCTATGTTCTTCACACAATTTCATACCATAACAAAGTGACCTTTGGGTTCATTGATAAAAGGGGAGAAATTATGGATATAAATGAAGATAAAATTTCATGATCAAGATATGTGGAGAAGATGATAGGGGGACAAGTTAAGTATGGGTAGTTTTAAATTATATGATACTAGTGGTGATTGAACAAATTTTATATATCATGATACCTAGGGTTAGTGATGAAAGCATTTTATAGTTTTTTTCATGAAGTGATTCATTGATAAACTTTTGATGCCACTCTTGTTTCTCATGTTGAGTATGGATCATGTGGGATTAGAGTTTGTGATAAGTAAATATTTTATAGATTGATGAATTACCTGAATTGAATGTTTGTAAAAAATGGAAGAAAGGTAAATGTGGTATCAAAATGTGAATAGTTGTCAACAAACCTAATGTTTGATATTGTTAGAAAAAAGACTCAATTTTCATCACTATTGTTTTTTGGGTGATTTTTTTATTGGTAAAGATAGATTAAAATGTTTTAGTATGGTTTCTATTACCAATGAATATGATTAAGGTGGAATCATTTCATAGTGTTTTCAAAAAATTTGGGCCTCAAAATTTTGAATTTGTTTTAAAGAAAATGATTTTTTTTTGAAAAAGACTTTTAATACCACAGTTCATGAACTAGAAAGCGTGGAGTTCACAAATTTCATAGTAGTGTAGCTATGCTATGTGGACCACAAAGGAAGTATGTGAACTTAAAATATCAATATGTGATCTCCATAGTGAAATCACTTTTTGGGAGGCTTGTATTTTGTGGGAGGCTCATCCTATGCAACATTTAGGCAATGACTTACGGAGTCACAACTAGTTTTTTTCATATGAAATCAGTTTCCATAATGAATTATGGTGATCTACAGATGGAATATCAGTTCATAGTGAATGTTGTACCACTTTGGTGTTTTGGGTATTTTTTTTTAAATTTTTTCAGATTTATTTTCCAATATAAAAGAACCTAATCACATACATAGAGAGAGTGAATTTCATTAGAAATTAGAGGAAATATTCCAATATAATATTTAATGGGGAATATGATTATTTCCCTAATGAAATGACTCATATTATAGGAGTAGGAGTCGAAAAATTCATGGAATTATTAGCACAACTAACTCAGGTTATGAGTAATAACATGAAAATGTTGAACTCCCTCCTTCTCTTACTAGGGAGAAAGTATTAATTGATTACTTTATACAAAAAAATCTTCCAAAACTCATTGGGTCTTAAGATAACCTAATTATAGGGAAATGGATTAACTATGTTGATAAAATATTCATTTCCCTCTAATTATCGATGAAATAGAAGGTCATACTAGTTTTTTATCATCTAGAGGGATAGTTTGATCATTTATAGACACAAATCAACAACCCATATCCCAAGTAGGTCATTCAATCCATATAATAGGAGGTATTCAAGAAGATATTTTTCTCTAAATATTTTACCTCCACTTTCAATCATTAAATGTAGTGGGAGTTCAGTAATTTCAAGAAAATGGAAGATAAATCATTTTGGTATTATCAAGAGAACACCATAAGGATTTCCCAATAAACCTCTAGCTTTGTCATGAATGTTCAAAATATGGTTAGTCACTTCATAAGTGTAATAATGATACTTTAATTAAAATAATTACTATGTATAGTCCTCGATTTTAACGTATATTATTTTGAGATATTTCTATATATATTTTCTGAGCTAGGTGTCGAGATGGTGTGTGATGTTGAGGCCTAGTATACCTAGAATTAATTTTTATACAAATATAAAAGATATTTTTTATTGTGCAAACATGATAACTAAATGAAAATGTTATAACTCTTAAATGGTTGTCAAGATCAAATATATGAGACCACGGTTTTGTCCAGAACAAGTTGTTTCCCTATTCCTGACATAAAATGAGTCAGTACGGGACGTGCAGACCCCTCGATAATTAGAAGTTATTTTAAGTGGATTAATTTTTTATGATATCAATTATTTAATTATTTTTTGACCTAAATGAAATATTATAAATATATAATTAAGGAAACCATTCCAAGGTTATCCTAATAATTATGAAGTAATCAGAGAATCTATTGTTCCTTATTCCTTTTGTTGATCTTCTCATATAATGATAGAACGCTAGATCAGAATAGATCAGGATGGAACGAACATAGAAGAATGTTTCAAATCATTGGCAGACAAGTTATTCATCAAATATCAATCCAAAATTGATGAAGGAATATTATATTAGGGTTTTGATTCTTTTTATTAGATTTAATTAAGTTGATTGATCATTAATCATTGATCTGAGCACTTTTGCAGCATTAACAAGTTCTTGAGTACTTAAATAGAGGTTATTTGATTTCTTTTCTAATCTAGAATCCCAATTCTAGATAGATTGACCAATAATGCTGAGTATCAACCAATTATCCTTTTTTTCTTTCTCCCCAATCTTGTTCATGTTCATCATTTATTAGATATCTACTCTCCATGTTGGAAATTTTTGGGAGGTACTGAGCTCTATCGGACCAACAGATCCACAAAAGATCGATGAAATGAGAACATTTTGATAAACTGAGAATATATCCAAAATCCATACAATGAAAGGATTAATTATATATTGATTTATGATCCTGAAATTGAATGTTAACGCCATAATGGAATACAAAGTGAATGGTGGAACCCTCAGTTGCAACTGGATGATATTTCGGGAGAATGATGGCCCAGAACCATGATTTCTGGATGGATCCACCTTTTTCAGCCTTAGATAGTGCCAAATATAATGTATCATTAGAGGATTTGAATCATGAGATGCCAATCAATAAATCTGATATTTCTAACATAAACATGACTACATTTCATGGTCCATAATGAACAAATGGAGTGTAGAATTTCAGTAGTGGTCGATAGGGTTTTGGAACCCATAAGGATGGCATGATGTGTACATCAACGAAACGTCATGTACCAACTTCCCATGTGAGTAATCCATGTGATGGATCACATGTCTAGGCATAATCCATGATCCAAGTACCCAATAATGGAAGATCAATTTGGAGGAACCCTATGTAGATCATAATTCATTGTTCCAATGTACATGGACACAGGGTCTAGTACATAAACACGGCGATCAAGACACATCCAAGGTCCAGATTACCCATGACACACAATGTGGTCCACCTACATAATATGAAAGACTACATGGGATGTTTCCCTGTATCGGATAAGGACATGGATAGGTGGTGGACCAGGACTTCAAACCGTGTCGGTCCCCTCACAGGTCATGTACCCCTCGATCTCTTCTTAGAAAACGTCGATTGTCCATATCTCTTTCATTTGAACTCAGATTTTGGCCTAAAAATTGCCTATCCTAAATGTTTTTCCACATAGAGTGTGAAAGATCCCATCACTATGGATATCAAGATATGATTTATAATGTTCTGGTTATGGTACATTTTTAGGATATTCATGATTGTGGTTAGGATTGGGCAAGATCTCTAGAGGTAACTTTCTGAGTGGAACCCACCTCCGAGGTAGGGTATGGGTCTACGATAACCTATAGTAAAACCCTACAGGTGGTCTAGTCATAGGACAATATATTTCTGAGTGGAACCCTTCTATGGGGTAGGACATGGTACGTCATTGATTGGGAGTGCAACCCTCCAGCTGGGATGGGCATGGGTCCTCAACCTCCATTGTAATGATCGGGACTTTGAGGTTGTAGGTGATTTTTTCCTTTGTATAACTCCCTAGATGAGATTCATGAGATTTTAGAGGAAGGGAAAGTTAATTCCTAGGTATATTAGCCCCTTTGAGATTCTGAATTGCATTGGAGTCCTATTCTATAGACATATACTCCCACAAATTTCGTTTTATGTTCATGACACATATATTGAATCTTTCGTGATAAAGTACATGCCATATCTCTAACATTTACTAAATATAGAGTTATTACAATAGAATAATGATCTCTCTCTTATAAAGGGGAACTAGTATAGAACCTACACTATAGAGAAAAATTTCTACCCAACTAGACCACTCAACATGTCAATGTTCTTTAGTTGAATTATAAATTCAAGGGGGCAACAAGAGAACTAGAGGATGTTATGAAACAAATGCACCATCATTTGTTTTCACCTTTGTTTAAGGAATAAAATTTGATGCGATAAATTTTATAAGGGGGACATATTTTATAACCCATACATTTATATAAAACCCTTTTAAATTAGTTTCTGTAATATTTTATAAAGTGCATGTAGAAGCTAATGTGGAACAACCTAAAAAATCATTATTAGTAAAGGAACACATGTTTCAAAATGACTTTTTGTTTATAGAATCACACATAGAGACTATTTTATTTTATAATAATATTACATATCATTCATTAATATTTAATATAATCACTATAAATAATAAATGAAGATAAAAAATAAAAATGCATACACTAATGTAAACTCCATTGTTTAGGAGACTCCAATAAAGATCTCTAATGCCTTAATGACTATAAAAATAAAGAAAATAGTAAATAATATGAATAACATTATTAAATAAAATATGGAACCATTTTAATTTATGTAGTAAATGATGAGGAATAATAATGGTGGAGTGTGAACATATATATAAGGTGGATGGAGAAACCAAACTATTTAGATCTAAATGTTACATGTCCTTTTAAATATGTCCTCTATATAACAATTTGAATAGTAATAACACCAAATAGAAGAGTAAAATTGTAGTTTAAATTTTTTTTAATGTTATTATATAAAATAATTAAATTTTAATCAATAAGTGTGATATTATAAGAAAATATAATTCATTAAGGTTGATAAATTATTGGTTTTCCTTTAAAAAATATTTTATATAAAGGATGAAATTTATTTATTTAAAATGATTATTTATCATACATCAAAAATTAGTTTGATAAAATAAAACTCTTATCTAGATCCAAATTTTTGAAATTATGTTAGGGTGGAATTTTAATAATTTTCTAAAATACATTATTTTTCAATTAAAATTAAAAAAACATAATTTTATACTTTTTAATGTTTCCTGGATTCATATATATGTAATAATGATTTACTAGTTAATATAAGAGAGCTCAAGAACAAATATAAGTTTTTTTAATATAATTAGTAAAAATGACTTTAAAAACATCTAATTAACAATCCAAAGTTTAAATAGATAGTAATATTCATAAAAAATTGTGGAAACACCACTCTCTCATACCCAAACTAATATAAAAAATAGTCTTTCATTTTGGTCATGGATAAAATTAAATTATCATTCCATGAATTTTTAAAATCATGAACTAAAACAGTGGATAAGACAATGGATTTCTATTTTCAACAACCAAGATTTCCATGACATTAATTTAATAATTAATAAACAATTATTCACATTTTTATATAAATACCAACGTCAAGAACCAAATTAATTCACTCCAAATATATATGTCACATACCACCTACTCATATAATCTCACTAAGTCCTTTGGTGAGTCCCTAAAGCCATCATGGAATCTCCCCTCCAAGCATTGGAAAAAATAATTAATGTAAGCGTTCTCTCCCTACACTTTTCAACTCAAGCACATTCATTGTTATAAGAATTAAAATTTACCTGTGGTTATATTCATAATTATTCATAATCCTCCCCTAATATATAATCTATTACCTATTAATTTTATATTAAACATCTCTATCATTAATCGCTTTCTTGAATATTTATTTACACATGTTATGATATAAAAATTATCTCTTGATTTTCCATACCATAACCTTATGTTGTGAATAACCAGCATGATTTTCAATCATCGATATTTACCAAGATATAAATATCATTTAATGATTTGGGACCATAATGTATGAAACCCACATTCATTACACATGGTGCTGAAAA
This sequence comes from Viscum album, assembly GCA_963277665.1. Classification (NCBI taxonomy): domain Eukaryota; kingdom Viridiplantae; phylum Streptophyta; class Magnoliopsida; order Santalales; family Viscaceae; genus Viscum; species Viscum album. The sequence goes on along the minus strand of OY728126.1, from coordinate 2,004,094,583 downwards.
TATGAAACATGTTTTTATGATATATGATCAAAATGGAACCTATTAAATTATACAAAATAAAGGTTTCAAACGGACAGTGGTCTAATGCATTAGGAAATGTTTACATATAATGATTTAACATGAATGGTTCATGGATGTTCAGCCTAAGTACACTATATTATTATTTCTTGGTGGTTATACCAGAATTATTCTTATGATGTCACGTTTTATGTTATTGATATATTCTAGTAAGGCCATGATTTTATGATATAATTTTCTCATGCCATACCCCCAAGTAAGAATGTATGATTTTCACCCCTTTATATTATAACGATATTCCTTATTGAAAAAATGTATTATTTGTCATTATGTTATGATTTTGATTTTCCCACACTATAATTTATAGCTCACTCATTCCATTTGTATATACATAGGTTGTCCTATGAAATATTAATAGTTCAAATGAAACAGGATGTACATAATGAAGTTTTAAATGAGGATTCTATATTTTATTTTCTATTAATGTATTATTTATATAATTTCTAAAATACAATGGGCCTCTATATATTTTGTGATTATGTTATATATATTTTTATGTCAAAAATCCCAAAAAAATTATTATAATGATTGGTTTTCATATTCTAGTCCTTTGTCTCGTGAAAGGGAAAATCGATGGCAGGATGGTATGAATGAAGGTAAAATGTAACACCTGAGACTTTTATGAGCAATATTCTGTTTATATGTTATATAAATCATCAAAGGAATCTTTCACTACACACAACACTATCTTGGCTTGCTTTACATGCAACCGCGACCTTCCTCAATAGCTTGCGTCGTACGCAATACCGAGTTTCACTAAACAATGATATGCTATTAAAATATTATTAAAACTAGCCGTTATGAATATTACTAACTATATATTGAATTTTATAACATTTTAATTCAACTTATAGATTTTTTATAATGAGGTATAAATGAAAAATCAGTTTTTTTGGATAAAAGAAATATTTTTCAAAAAGTACAGTTTTGTCGCGTTTTGATGGCGCACCAACATTAAATCTAGTTTTTGACATGCTTATAAGTTCAATTTGACAAAATAAAATTCTTATTTTGAATCAGTGTAGAAAAATTTACTTTGGATAAATTTTTGATATTTTTCTGATAACTTTCATAGTTTGATGAATAGTAAAAATACGCTAATTTTTAATTAAAAACAACTTTTTTCATTGAGATAATTTATATGGATAAATTATAATATTGAATGGTTTTAAAGTATAAATAGAATATATTTTTACCATTTAATATAATTTATGTCATTATAATTAATTTCACATTGAATTCATAGGTAAAAACATTTCAATCTTTGGCAATGTTTTAACTTCTAAAACCCGTTTTCTTAACAAAGGGATTTATTTTAAATTAATTACTTCAACTTATATGTTTTAAATTTTGAAAAATGGATTCCATATTCAGAGTCATTGGGTCCAAATTATGTTAATAGACTATTTTTTATTTTTTGGCATTATGAATAGTAACTATGGTAATGTTTATTTACCATAGTTAAAGGTAAATCGGGTAATTAAGGGTAAATATAAGATTATAAAATAACCCTAACACCTACCAAAATTCTATTTGATGACTAAAAGTCGACCCATATCACCTGAGGGTAGGATTAGATTCATTTAATGGACTTTTGTCTATGAAAATAATTTAATTATTATTAAAACCAAAGAATGTGATAACATGTCACTTTATTAAATCTTATAAGTATAATAATTTTAATTTGGTGATAAACCTAATGAAAATTCGAACATAAATAGTCTACCGAAAGATAATACAATTATCTACATCATAGGAATTTATTTATAATTTTTGGGGATTAAATAAGTATCATTAATTATGACACAATAGTGATGTTGAAATTATTTTATTAATTATAATATCAAATAAATTGTTTCAAAAATATTAAAATAAATATTATATGAACTATTTAATGTGCTAAACTAATTTTCTAGATACATATGACATTTTATTAATCTATTAAAGCTTTTAGTTCGAACATATCCTCTGTATGTATGTTATTTAAATTCAAATAAATGAATAGTGTCAAAGTTGACACTATTGTTATGTTATAAATATAACATATTATAAAATTGTTCAAAAATCACAAAAATATTTTAAAATTATAAATTAAAATTTATATGGTCTACAATGTCATACAATGTCAAGTTATGGAAAATTAATAACACATATGTAATTATTTATAATAATTTAAAATTTATAATATTATTACCACATATGAAATTAAATTGATAAATAAGGATAAATCAAGTTGATAATGTTTAAAATAAATTACTAACCTGACTAAATATTATTGTTTGATGGGATTACAACCTTATATCGTCTAATCTTAGGATATGAGTCATTTTGGTAGTTTTTAAGTGGGGTTGGGATTTAATATAAACTAATATTTCTTATATTTCCAAAGGTGCCCCTCTCCTCCCTTATAAAAGGTCACATCCTACCTATCTTCCTCACACCAATTTGAGCCTTCAATCTCGGCCAAAACCTGATCATTTCACTTCCCCACTTCCCTAGAATCATCCTAGAGGTTCTGGTCTTCTTCAAAGGCCAACCCTAGTGCCCTAAGAGGAGGTTAAGAAGAGGCGCGTCAAAAAGAGGTAATATCCATTACCAATCCTTTCCAAATTCTTTCTTCTCCAACATCTTCTTCTTTAGTTGTTTCATTATGATGTAATAACATTAGTATCACTCATATACTGATATGTTATTGTATGTATTAAACAACCCTATTTCAACATCTATCCATCCTATGGAACACGAAATCACCGCGCGTGCGTACGTACGAAATACTGTCACCACACCGTGGTGTAATCTATTTTCCCCCACCACCTTACTTGGATGGGTATAATGATGTAAATAATTACTATATATGATTATTGTAAAGTTATATTGATTCCGAAATAGTATACATACACTCCAATACAATTCCACGATCATGGGAACGATATCATCGCTCGTGCATACGTACGGAATACCGTCTCCACGATGTGATGCGATTCGTTCTACATGATCTTCATTGCATAATGATTATATAAATGAATTAAATGAATAAATATGATATATAGTACATTAATACCATTCTATAAATGATGTATCTATAACCTAAAGAGAAAAATAATAATTTATTCGACAAAACATGCATAAGAACAAAAAGTTATAAACACCCGAATAACAAGTAGCGATGAAATATTACTACTAAGAAGCTAAGAATATGACCATATATGATATCATAACAATAATTATGATTATGGAATAAGTCAATAACATTATTTAAATCATTATACAGGAGGTTCAGACACTTACGAGGCAAATCGGACCTAAGGTAAGGGAAAATATCACAATCTCATTTTATCCGAGATTATTTATACTTTGGTATTTACTGGGGTGTATTTTATCACCCACGTCCATGTTCCCTAAATATGTAATATTTTCTACATCCACATACAATTTTTTAAATCCAATTTTACCCTTCGGTGAGTTTTTAGTAAAAGATATGAAAGGAATCTTTTGTCGTTTTTCGTACGAGGTACTTTTTGACTTTTCCGACAAAAGGACGAGAAGAAAGTTTTTTTAACTTATACGGCATGAATGGATTTTTAAAACAATATTTCCAAGAATATTCATTTACATGTTTTCATGTTTATTTTTAATCAACTTCTTTTAGTTTAAAATTGTATGACATTTAAAGAAAGGAAAGTGTTTTTGAATTAGAAAGGTTATTTTCCTCAAAAATGGAGTTCAAGTGTTTTATCAAAATTATTTTCCATCTAAGATAATAAATGTTTTTTTTCTATCCCTATAATTACATTGATTTGATTATGTTGTGATGGAATTATTTTTATGAATTCCTTTATCTTATATGAGTTGTTTTATGATGTCACGATGTTTAAGATTCCCATTTTTATTACATGGGATATGCTATGATGTATGGTTTATGACTTTGTGGCACACATAAGAATGGTATCATTATGAGATGGGTGGGACCTATATCTCCCTCCAATGCATTGGGTAAATATTTTATATTTCATGAGATAGACATGGCTGGAACGGTAGGTTATACTGGTTCAGTGAAACAGGACTGAAACGAGGAGTGAACTCAGTTCAGAAATGGACTTTGTCCACTAAGATTTTCTTGGAAATGAGTCTTGACTGATAAGAAATGATTCTCTATGATTATGTGTGTATGCCACAAAGATTCATGTTTTATGTTATGATTATTGGTATTTCACTTCACTACTATGATTTATCCCATGTTATGAAATTGTGCTCTTTTTTGCAGGTTAAGATTTCCAAAATGTTATGTTCTTATTAATATGATGTGATTGATATTTCTTTTGTTTACCCTTACTGAGCATTTGAGCTCACCCTTTCGTATATTTTCTTTCCCCAGGTCAGGAAGAAGGTTATTAAGTATGATATGCCAAAAGAGACAATAGATATGATGAAATAAATGGGAGACAGTGTAGACGCGTTATGAACCATTTGTTTATGTTTCCCATTTTCTAAAGACAATATACCTATACGGTCCTTTCCTGGTTTTGTTATATGTTGTAATAAGTGTGCATCAATTCTGATGTAATAACAATGTATGTAATGTATGGGTCGTTGTAGTTGGTATCAGAGGAAAGGTATAACAAACCTTTGGAAACTAGGATGTGAAAACCTTAGTAAGAATCCTAAGGATAAGTCTAAGCATAGAACACAATCTTAGTGTTTTAGAAATGACCATGAATAACCTAGGATAAGACCTTAAGTGGGAAATTTTATTCTTTATTATGTGGTTTTACTATTATAATTAGTGTTTCTCACACTATTCTTCTTCGTTTTAGTCAATGGCTGGAACCCGAAGGAACCGTGTTAATGCGGAATGCGGAGGGCAATGCAATGATTGTCCCCCTGAGCAACCAAACATTATGGGAGCTGGAATGAAAAATCTTATACCCATGCTCACACAACTTTCTCAAGCTACTAATCATGCAGGACTTCCAAACGTGCAAAGGAAGGAGCAACATTTTGTTGAATCCTTCATGAGGCAGCTTCCACCTTCTTTCACCGGGTCTAATGATCCATTAGTTGCTGAACAATGGATTAGTACTACTGAAAAGATATTTTCAGTTCGTCAATGTTCTGAACATGATAAAGTCATCCTAGTAGTGTATCGTTTGGAAGGATATGCTGATCAATGGTGGTATATTATTAAGAATACGAGGCAAACAGATGAAATTGAGTCCATGGAATGGGACGAGTTCAAGAACATATTTTTCAATAAGTACTTCTCTCTCATTCTCCTAACAAAGATGGAGAAAGAGTTTCTTGAACTGAAGAAAAAGGATGATGAATCTATTGGTACATATGAAGAAAATTTTACAAGACTTGCAAGGTAAGCTTCTGGTATTATTATCCAACCTGAGAGTAAGATCGATCGATTCTTTAGTGGCTTAAAACCAAGTCTTCGATGGGTGTTAGCCATAAGGGACTTCAATATCTACAAGGAAATCATTCGATGTGCTCTCAAAGTCGAGATGGATATTGGAGTAACCCATCAGTCATATGGGTTTGATAAGAAGAGGAAAATAAAATTCAAAGGAAAATCTAAAGAGCACACTGAAAAAAAAAGATGTGCTTTCCCTTATGCTCAAAGTGTGGAAAGAAACATGGAGGGAGATGTCTTAAAGGTACAAGTAAGTGTTTAAAATTTGGAAAGGAAGGTTATCAGGCATTTGAATGCTGCATTGATGGGAAGAAGATGTCTAATGATGCAAACAAAGGAAGGGACACACAGAATGAACCTACTACACTTCAATGATTCAAGTGCAAGGAGATGGGGCATTATGACAATAAATTCCCTAATCCAAGGGTTGTTGATGATGATCAACATCAACAAAATCTTAAGGCTAAAGACAATGGAATGTCACATACAATTTCTATCAGCGATGTGGAGTACGATAACGATGTGGTGAAATATACACTTACCATCCACTCTAAATTTGGAAATGTTTTATTTGATTCTGGATCCACCCACTCTTTTATTTATGAAGATTTTTCTAAGGGTATCACTGTATTACCTCAACAATTAGCTGTTGAGTTAGCTGTGACAACACCTAATGGCACAACACCGACATCAAAAGTTTATAATTCTTCCCCGATTGAAGTTTGTGGGAAAGTGCTTCCTGCAAATCTTGTGATCCTTCCTATAGTGGAATTTGATGTGATTCTTGGCATGGATTGGCTTTCTCTACATGGAGCTCATATCAATTTCCCAAGAATGGAAGTCACATTTCTTATTCTAGATCAATCTATGATGGTCTATCGATGCAAGGATGAACATAACATTTCAGTGGAAATTTCTTCCATTTTATGGGTATTGATTCCACTAAATGAAGGTTATTTATCTCAAATGGTTGGTGAGAAACTCACGATTAAGAATATCCCCATTGTACGGGAGTTTGATGATGTCTTTCTGGAGGAATTACTGGGTTTCCCACCAAATCGTGAAGTTGATATTTCAATAGAATTCGTACTAGGTTCTTTGCCTATTTCAAAGACACCTTATAGAATGACCCCAATTGAGTTGCATGAATTGAAGAAGAAACTCCAAGAGAATCTTGATAAGGGATTAATACACCCTAGTGCATCACCTTGGGGAGCACCTGTTCTATTTGTTAAGAATAAAGATGGATCAATGATACTATGCATTGATTATCGAGAAATTAACAAGATCACTATCAAGAACAAATATCCTCTCCCATGCATTGATGACCTATTTGACCAACTACGCGGAGCTCAATACTTTGCCAAGATTGATCTTCGTTCAGGGTATCATCAATTAAGGGTCAAAAGGGAGGATATACCAAATACGACTTTCCGTACAAGGTATGGACACTATGAATTTATAGTGATACCATTTGGTCTTACTAATGCCCCTGCTATCTTCATGGATCTGATTAATAGAGTCTTTAAAGACTACCTTGATCAATTTGTGGTAGTCATTATAGACGATATTCTTGTCTATTCAACGATCAAGGAAGAACATGAAGATCACTTGAGAATTATATTGAAGACCCTGAGAAAGGAGAAGCATTATGGCAAATTTACCAAGTGTGAATTTTGGCATCAAAAAGTTTCATTTTTGGGTCACATAATCTCAAAAGAGGGGATATCTGTGGATCCAGCAAAAACAGAGGTTATCGAAAGATGGCCGAGACCAACAACAATAACCGAGATCCGAAGTTTTCTTGGTTTGGCAGGATATTATCGACGTTTTGTGAATGATTTTTCATGATTATCTAATCCTCTCACCAGGTTGACTCGAAAAGGAGTTATGTTCCTGTGGACAGATGAATGTGAAGAGAATTTCAAGGAGTTGAAAAGAAGGTTATCCAGTGCACCTGTACTCACACTTCCTTGTAGTGGACAAAGGTTTGTGATCTACAGTGATGCATCCAGGAAGGTCTTGGGGTGTGTTCTTATGCAAAATGATAAGGTGATAGCTTATGCCTCACGACAGTTGAAAATACATGAGCAAAATTACCCAACTCATTATTTGGAGTTAGCTGCGGTAATCTTTGCATTAAAGATTTGGAGGCATTACCTTTATGGTGAAAGGTGTGATATTTATACTGATCATAACAGTTTAAAGTATATTTTCACACCAAAGGAGATGAATCTGCATCAAAGAAAATGGTTGGAGCTGATTAAGGATTACGACTGCTCATTTTATTACCACCCTGGGAAAGCAAACAAGGTGGAAGATGCATTAAGTCGACAAGACCATGCCAGTTTATCCATGATGAGGATCACAAAAGATACAATATTTATGGATTTACAAAGTATGGATCTTGGAATTATAATGGAAGGGGGGAAATCGTATATTTATCAAATGAATGTTCAACCATCTATACATGTGAAGATTAAAGAGGCACAGAGAGAAGATATAGAGTTACAAAAGAAGGTGAGAAATGTTCCTGAATTCAACCTTGATTGTGATTGGATGATAAAGTTCAGGAATCGGGTTTGTTTTCCTCCCATCCCCGAATTAATGAAGGAGATTCTGGATGAGGCTCACAGTTCTTCATTCTCTATTCATCCTAGAAGCACGAAGATGTATTGGGACTTGAAAGATTACTTCTGGTGGGATGGCATAAAAAGAGATGTTGCTGAATATGTCTCTCGATGCTTGGTTTGTCAGCAAGTTAAAGATGAGAGATAGAAGTCTAAGGGGATGTTACAACCATTACCCATACCCGAATGGAAATGGGAAAACATCACTATGGACTTTGTCACAGGACTTCCTAAAACATCCAAAGGCAATAATGCTATCTGGGTCATAGTTGATCGTCTTACAAAGTCGGCACTCTTCATCGCTATTAGATAGGATTTCTCTCTGGATCAGCTTTCCAGGAAATATGTAATGGAAGTGGTAAGACTGCATGGAGTACCACTTTCTATTATATCTGATCGGGATCCAAGTTTTACCTCAAAGTTCTGGAGAAGTCTTCAGCATACTCTGGATACAGAGTTGAGTTTCAGCACTACTTATCATCCTCAGATAGACGGACAGTCTGAGAGGACAATTCAAACTCTAGAAGATATGTTGAGAGCTTGCTCTATGGATTTCAAAGGTTGTTGGGATCAACACCTACCTTTGGTGGTATTTTCTTATAATAATATCTTTCACTCCAGTATTCAGATGGCTCCTTATGAAGCTCTCTACGGAAAGAAATGCAAGACTCCAACTTACTGGGATGAAGTTGGGGAAAGAAATCTATTTGGACCTCATATCATTGATGAAATGGCAGAAAAGGTCAGATCTATTCAACAACACATAAGAGCAGCTCAGAGTGGACAGAAAAGTTATTCCGACAACTGAAGAAAAGACCTAGAGTTTGAAGTGGGTGATAAAGTGTTCTTACGAATATCTCCCTGGAAGAGGGTCATGAGATTTGGAATGAAGGGGAAGTTGAGCCCTAGATATATCGGTCCTTTCGAAATATTGGATCGTGTTGGGAAGGTAGATTACCGATTGGCGCTTCCACCGAATCTCTCTCAAGTACACGATGTCTTCCATGTATCTCTCCTGAGAAAGTACATACCTGGTCCTTCAGATGTACTCAGCTCAGAAGTTGTACCGCTGGAGCAAGATCTTTCTTCTGAAGAACAGCCGATAGAGATTCTGGATCGTAGAAAAAAAGTCTTATGAAACAATACCACTCACTTGGTGAATGTTTTATGGAGGAACCACCAATTAGAAGAAGCTACATGGGAGCTTGAGGATATGATGAGGGAGAGGTATCCTCATCTGTTTGTTACAAAGTGACAAATTTTGAGGGCGAAATTCATTTTAAGGGGGTAGAATGTAACACCTGAGACTTTTATGAGAAATATTTTGTTTTTATGTTATAAAAATCATCAAATGATTCTTTCACTACACACAACACTATCTTGGCTTTCTTTACACGCAACCGCGACCTTCCTCGATAGCTTGCGTCGTACGTAATACCGAGTTTCACTAAACAACGATATGCTATTAAAATATTATTAAAACTAGCCGTTATGAATAGTACTAACTATATTTTTAATTTTATAACATTTTAATTCAACTTATACATTTTCTAGAATGAGGTATAAAAGAAAAATCAGTTTTTTGGATAAAAGAAATATTTTTCAAAAAGTACAGTTTTGCCGCCTTTTGATGGCGCACCCACATTAAATCTAGTTTTTGACATGTTTATAAATTCAATTTTACAAAATAAAATTCTTCTTTTGAATCAGGGTATAAAAATTTACTTTGGATAAATTTTTGATATTTTTCTGATAACTTTCATATTTTGATGAATAGTAAAAATACGCTAATTTTCAATTAAAAATAACTTTTTTCTTTGAGATAATTTATATGGATAAATTATAATATTTAATGGTTTTAATGTATAAATAGAATATATTTTTTCCATTTAATATAATGTATTTCATTAGAATTAATTTCACATTGAATTCATAGGTAAAAAAATTTCAATCTTTGGCAATGTTTTAACTTCTAAAACCTGTTTTCTTAACAACGGGATTTATTTTAAATTAATTACTACAACTTATATGTTTTGAATTTTGAAAAATGGATTCCATATTCAGAATCAGTGGGTCCAAATTATGTTAATATACTATTTTTTATTTTTGGGCATTATGAATAGTAACTACGGTAAATTTTATTTACCATAGTTAAAGGTAAATCAAGTAAATAAGGGTAAATATAAGATTATAAAATTACCCTAACACCTGCCAAAATCCTATTGGATGACTAAAAGTCGACCCATATCACCTAAGGGTCAGATTAGATTTATTTAATGGACTTTTTTCCATGAAAATAATTTAATTATTATTAAAACTAAAGAATGTGACAACATGTCAATTTCTTAAATCTTATAAGTATAATAATTTTACTTTGGTGATAAAAGTAATGAAACTTCAAACATAAATAGTCTCCCGAAATATAATACAATTATCTATATCATAGGAATTTATTTAGAATTTTTAGGGATTAAATAATTATCATTAATAATGACACAATAGTGATGTTGAAATTATTTTATTAATTAAAATATAAAAAAAAAATTAAAAATATTAAAATAAATATTATATGAACTATTTAATGTGCTACAAGAAATTTATAGATACATACGACATTTTATTAATCTATTAAAGCTTTTAGTTTTAACATATCCTCTGTATATATTTTATTTAAATTCAAATAAATGAGTAGTGTCAAAATTGACACTATTGTTATTTTATAAAAATAACATATTATAAAATTGTTTACAAATCACAAAAATATTAAAAAATTATAAATTAAAATTTATATGGTCTACAATGTCATACAGTGTCAAATTATGGGAAATTAACCACACATATGTAATTATTTATAATAATTTAAAATTTAGAATATTATTACCACAAATAAAATTAAATTGATAAATAAGGATAAATCAAGTTGATAATGTTTAAAATAAATTCCTAACATGTCTAAATTTTATTGGTTGATGAGATTACAACCCTATATCATCTAATCTCAGGATATGAGTCATTTTGGAAGTTTTTACGTGGGGATGGGATTTAATATAAACTAATATTTCTTATATTTCTAAAGGTGCCCCTCTCCGCCCTTATAAAAGGGAACCTCCTCCCTCTCTTCCTAACACCAATTTGAGCCTTCAATCTCGGCTAAACCCTGCCCATTTCACTTCCCCACTTCCCTAGAATCATCCTAGATGTTCTGGTCTTCTTCAAAGACCAACCCTAGTGCCCTAAGAGGAGGTTAAGAAGAGGCGCGTCAAAAAGAGGTAATATCCATTACCGATCCTTTCCAAATTCTTTCTTCTTAAACATATTCTTCTTTAGTTGTTTAATTATGAATTAAAAACATCAGTATCACTAATATACTGATATGTTATTATAAGTATGAAACAACCCTATTTCAATATCTATCCATCCTATGGAAAATGAAATCACCGTGCGTGCGTACGTATGGAATACCGTCTCCACGTCGTGGTGTAATCTATTTTCCCCCACCACCTTACTTGGATGGGAATAATGATGTATATAATTACTATATATGATTATAGTAAAGTGATATTGATTATAAAATAGTATACATACACTCTAATACAATTCCACGATTATGGGAACGATATCATTGCTCGTGCATACGTACGGAATACCGTCTCCACGATGTGATGCGATTTGTTCTACATGATCTTCACTGTATAATGATTATATAAATGAAATGAATGAATAAATATGATATATAGTACATTAATACCATTCTTTAAATGATGTATCTATAACCTATAGAGAATAATAAGAATTTACTCGACAAAACACGCATAGGAACAAAAAGTTATAAACACCCGAATAACAAGTAGCAATGAAATATTACTACTAAGACGCTAAGAATATGACCATATAAGATATCATAACAATAATTATGATTCTGGAATAACTCAATAACATTATTTAAATCATTATACAGGAGGTTTGGACACTTACGAGAAAAATCGGACCTAAGGTAAGGGAAAATATCACAATCTCATTTTATCCGAGATTGTTTATACTTTAGTGTTTACTGGGGTGTATTTTATCATCCATATCCATGTTCCCTCAATATGTAATATTGTATACATCCACCTAAAATTGTTTAAATCCAATTTTACCCTTCGGTGAGTTTTTAGTAAAATATATGAAAGGAATCTTTTGTCGTTTTTCGTACGTGGTACTTTTTGACTTTTCTGACAAAAGGACGACAAGAATGTTTTTTTAACTTATACGGCATGAATGGATTTTTAAAACAATATTTCCAAGAATATTCCTTTAAAGGTTTTCAAGTTTATTTTTAATCAACTTATTTTAGTTTAAAATTGTATGACATTTAAAGAAAGGAAAGTGTTTTTGAAGTAGAAAGGGTATTTTCCTCAAGATTGGAGTTCAAGTGTTTTATCAAAATTATTTTCCATCTAAGATAATAAAGGGTTTTGTTCTATCCCTATTATTACATTGATTTGATTATGTTGTGATGGAATTATTTTTATGAATTCCATTATCTTATATGAGTTGTTTTATGATGTCACGATGTTTAAGATTCCCATTTTTATTACATGGGTTATGCTATGATGTATGGTTTATGACTTTGTGGCACACATAAGAATGGTATCATTATGAGATGGGTGGGACCTATATCTCCCTCCAATTAATTGGGTAAAGATTTTATATCTCATGAGATAGACATTTATGGAATGGTAGGTTATACCGGTTCAGTCAAACAGGACTGAAACGAGGAGTGAACTCAGTTCAGAAATGGACTTTGTCCACTAAGATAGTCTTGGAAATGAGTCTTTACTAATAAGAAATGGTTCTCTATGATTATGTGTGTATGCCAAAAAGTTTCATGTTTTAAGTTATGATTATTTGGATTTCATTTCACTACTATGATTTATCCCATGTTATGAAATTATTCTCTCTTTTGCAGGTTATGATCTCCAAAATGTTATGTTCTTATGAATATGATGTGATTGATATTTCTTTTGTTTACCCTTACTAAGCATTTGAGCTCACCCTTTTGTATGTTTTCTTTCCACAGGTCAGGAAGAAGGTTATTACGTAAGATATGCCAAAAGGGACTATAGATATGATGAAATAAATGGGAGACAGTGTAGACGCTTTATGAACCAGTTGTTTATGTTTCCCAGTTTCTAAAGACACTATACCTATACAGTCTTTTCCTGGTTTTGTTATATGTTGTAATAAGTGTGCATCAATTCTGATGTAATAACAATGTATGTAAAGTATGGGTCGTTATATAAAATAGGGTTGATGTTTCTGGTAAAATATATATTTTTTAAAATCCTAGAAAATGTCCAATGTTTAGACACACAATTGGCCAAACCATGTTCCAATTATTCACCCCCAACTAGGTGTTCTGGAACACCCATATTGGGTAGGAAACACTGTTAGAAAAACCATGTGGAAACCGTAAATTCTGGATCTATTAAAATACATAAATGCTTTCATTTTTCCAAATTTTTAGGGAATTAATTTATAAAAACCATGAAACAACCATTTTTCTCAGTTAAATTACAAACGCATTACAACATTATCGCATAGTTTTCACAAACTATGAACTGATATAGAAATATCAAGATTAAGAAACATAAACAAGGTTGTATTAAAATACGAGGACAAGATTAAAAATATATTGAATTTGAACATATACAAAAACCAAGGCTTGGGATGTGATGGCATTGATAATTATCAGAGGTGGTGATTTATTTCATCATTTTTTATATGTAGGTTGAAAAATATTTATATGCATTAAGGAAATGATTCCATTTGGGTATTTTTCTCACATATTAAGTCCCATGAAGTGTTTTTTGACCAATATTATTTGGTGATATCATCAATTTATGTGGCATTATAGGGGTGGTGGTGTGGACCATCATATGAAGGAGGGATATGTCATATATGGACACTAGACCTTTGTTTTGATTCCAAATTCGAGTTTTGAGATGGATAATCATCATATATATGGGATATGTTTTGGAATATGTGTTATTTTTTTGAAGGATGGGTGTCATAATAACTCTGGTTGTTTTAAGATATTGATCCAGTAGTTTGTAATCAGTTTAGATGAGAATACAACTAGTAATATGATTTGTGGATGTTATTTTTTAAAATCTTGTTTTACTAGATATAGTTATATTGGTTATGATATATGTCTGACACTATATAGTATGGGATTAGACATATCGTAGAGGGAATATATTATATGGGTAATTATGGATGCCTCATTTCACTTTGTCACTAGATTTAGTATGTCAAAGACCACACATGGTTATTCGAGCATGATTGGAGTAGGTTAAGTGGTCAACATTGGTTTTTTATTATATTTGTCTTTCACTCGTATAAATATGGATATTATCTTGGTACATTAATGTTAGTGGCCTATTGAGGTCATACTTACACACCATATGAGCCCTCTAAAATACATGTAGACTTTATGTCTCACAACACATGTAACATCGGGACCCTTGTTTCCCAGATTCAGTGTGTTATTTTATTAAATTGGCATGATCACTAGAAAATCTAATTCCAAAGGACAGATCAGTTTAGTAGCCTTAGAAATACAAGATACAAACATAATCCTTACATTACATATTGAAATGGAAATAAAATATTATCCCCTTTTAAAAAATTCATATCCTTTAGACTATCCATGCATGTCAATCATAATATAATTCTTCACATCCTAGGGAAAATGAAACATAAGAAAGAGAAGAGGTCAGACACTCGGTAAGGATAAACAATACAGTGGAAGCTATCATAAATAATCCTACACATTTACATTAAGGTATAACACTAAAACACAAGACTTTTAAACATAATATTCTACACCATATGGAAAGAAAAAATATAATAATTCTATATCAACCATCACATAGATATTCTACTAGTCAAATAATAACATGCAATATCAATAGATAATCTCGTAATGCGGAAATGCAAAATTCCGTATATCAAGACCATACCATCAAGGCCTCATACCATGTCTATTACCATATAATAAAGTCTTTGTGATAAGACACTAGTTCGTCTCATGAGACCAATGGATGCATCAAGGGGATATAGAAGGCCTAGCCTGTCACTTACTATGTCTAATGCATTCCACGTATAAAAAAGGTGAAACATAACATACACGTTCATATTAAAACTAGGATATGAAATGTTAATACTTTAACCATAAACTATGAATGGGATAAAAATTTCACCTCCAAGTCAAACATATCATTAAACCTTCAATAAAATATGGAAGAGTGTATCATAATAAATCAACATTAATGAAGCATTAAATCCAACAAAGTATTTTGACATAATAATATACTTCTCCACATCCTAGGGAAAAATTAAACATAAGAAAAGGGTGAACTCAGTTGCTCAGTAAGGATAAACAATATAGCAGAAGATATCATACATAAGAATAAACTTTTAAGAAAAAGTATAAAACTAAAAGAAAATCCTTTTAAATATAATTTTCAGCACAATAAGGAAATAATAAATCAAATAATGTCATTTAAACATTTACATAGATATTCTAATAGTCGAATAATAACATTAAATATCAATAACTAATCTCATAACGTAGCAATGGATAATGTCGGACATCATAACCATAGAGTAAAGGCCTCGTGACAAGACCATAACCATATTATCAAGGCCTTGTGCCAAGACAGTAGATTGTCTCATGAGACCTACCAATTCATCGCGGGGATATAGTGATCCCTTCTCGTTACTTACTAAGTCAAATGCATTATTTATATGAAAAGGGTTAAACCTGACATACACATTCGTATTAAAACTAGAATACTAAATCTTAATACTTTAATAATAAACTATAAATTGTATAAAAATAGAACATCCATAGTCAAACATATAATATAACCTTAAATATAATATGGATTATTTTATGATAATAAATAAACCTTATTGAAGCATTAAATCCAGTAATGGATGTTGACATAGATGAAATTTAACTAGTAAAATCATTAAAACTCATTGAGAGTGATACCCCTTTTCACATTAAAATCATTTAAAAGCTATGAAATTATAAATAAAACATTTATTTTTAAAATAAACTTGTAATATTTAGAGGAAATAATAAAAAATTTACGGAATCATAATGGTGTAAAACAGTCTCTTTCACTGTAAAAGTTAAAAAAAATTCCATACTTTGTCTAAAAGGAAATGAAGTACCTCGTTTGGAAAATGACGAAAAGATTCTTTGGGAAAACATTGATAAAAAGTAATACATGGGTAAAAATGACTTTAAATTTTTTTCATAATATTTAGAAACATATTTTAAGAACAATGGATATGGATGATTAATATGTCCTAGTACATTCTTAAATATAAAAAATTTCGGATAAAAAATGAGATTGCGAAATTAGACCTTACCTTATACTTTATTCTCAAGGGTGAGTTATCGTCCAATATAATGGTTAAAATATCTTATTAAATAATAATAGGACCATATCTATATTTATTATATAATATATTATCCTCTTATTTCATAATTGTAATATTATTTCATTATTATCGTTGTTTCGGGTGTTAACTGCTTCACTTTTCCACTCTTATTTTGTCATGTATCTCATTTTTGTTATGAATATAATATATTTTATTCATATCGATAATGAAATTATGTTCATATTTATTATTTATACTCATCGTATAAATTTTATAATCACTCTTTAATTCATAACGTGCTGAATAAATTTCATCACGTTGTGAAGATGGTAGATCGTATGTACACACGAGTGACTATATCGTTCCCTTAATGGTAAAATGATATTGAATTGCAATGAATTAAAATTATACATAATAATTAGCATGTTATATTCATTATTTTTATCCATTATACTAATCATTATATATATCCAATTAATGTAGAGTTGAAAACTAAATTACACCACATCGTGGTGAAGGTAAGTAGTAAATATGCACGTATGGTGATATTGTTATTCGTATGATGGATAAAATTTGTAATATGGTTTTCCCATGATTATAATAACATCTCAGTATATGGATGATACTAGAGTTATTATATTGATGTGTAAACAACATAGAATGATGACGTACAATAATAAAAGAACTTTGAAAGAGGTGATAAAACAGTTACCTCTTTTTCGGGTGTCTCATTTTAGTTTGAACAAAAAGACTCCATAGGAGGGCTTTATTCCAAATTTCTGGCCTATAGGATGAAGTGAGGGATGTTGGGAGAATAATTGGGTATGGTTTGACTGATAAAAATGGCTTTTGATGTTTAAATTAAAGATAACGAGATGGTCCCTTTTATAAGAGGTGAGATCAATTTTGGAAGATAATAAATTATTAATTTATTATAAATTGATGTCAGGTTTTTAATAGATCCAAAGTGATTTATTTAGAATATAATATGAGTTTGGGATGAAATACTCTCATTAAATGGTTTTTATACAAGTTTAGGTCATGAAATTTACCTTATCTTTTGGGTTTAATCCTTAGTTAAACTCTTTATTTCTTACAATGTCTTCTTGAATTTTTACATTATAGGGTTAATATATTTACTATAAAATTACGAAAAAAACCCCGAAACGATTATTTTTTACATATTAAATACAACAATAGTTATTTTTTTGAACCTAAATGTTTTATGAATTTTGTATCATTTAATTTATTTTTATTTATTTTAAAGTATTATTTATGTGAACTTTGATACTATTCCAAATTTTCATTTTTAAAAATACGAACCAACATGATAACTTCAAAAAAATACTTACTATATTTCACTAAAATTTCTATTCTATATATCAATTTTATTATTCCGATATTTAAATCAAATTATAATTATTTTAATTTTGTAAATATCATTTAATAGATCCCTCCTCTAATAATTCAATTACTATAACATTATTCGGTCACCATTTTATTTATTTATTTATTTACTAACATTAGAATAAAATATCATTATTTAGATAATAATTTTAGCTTTCTAAATACTATTTATAATCAAATTTATCATATTTATGACTCTACATAATTTTTTTTATTTATTAAAATTTGGAAATGATATTTTTAACTCTTCTTTAAATAAAATATAATAAATGTCTTAATCCAACCCAATTGGATAAAAAAATATCATAATTTTAAACTGTGGTTTGTTTTTGTCAAAACATACTTATTCAATGAAATTAAGACAAGTTTTAGGATAATATTATATTATTATAATCTTAATTTTACTTTTAATTTCCCTATATACCTTTAGTCGTGTTAATTTAAATCCAAAAGTTACTATTCACCGAAAATTATCTTGATATTATTAGAAAAAAAATTTACTTATTAAAACCATGTAAGTCTAATTTTCTAAATTCTATTCATTGAAGTAGTAAAATTATATTTTATGAAAATCCCGTAGATATGGCTAGAAGGCAGTTAAAATATATGTTCAATAATTTAATAAGATTATATATCTAATTAAATTATAAAATTATTCCAATGATCTATATTGTATTAATATATTAATTATTTATCTATTTTAACATTAAAATTAATTTACAGTAAAAAATTTATTGAAATGAAATAGTCGGGTTATAGAAACTATGCAGTATTTTTCCATATTCACCAAAAATAAAAACATTTCAGAAAATTAGCAAAATCTCACTCTAGGATCATTTTTATATTCTGAATTCAAAAATGATGTCTATTTTAAAAAATAAAATTTATAAAATTTATAATTTTGTTAATATTATTCATAACCACTTTTTAAAAGGCCAGTTTGAAAGGTCATTGTGCATTCGAACTCGATGTTCTGTGTAGGACAAGCTATTGTATTATTTAAAAGTGTGTTTATCGTGGTTGATCAGAGGGATAAAACAAATTTAAGGGAAAGGTAACATCATCATGAATATTGGTGATGTGTTTTATTATGGTTCATGTATAGGATATTCTGGTATAGCATATGATCTTAGTTCATTTTTATATTATATTGGCTATTTATTTTAGGTTTCCTAGTTTTTATACTTATGTGATCAGCCTGTGAGAAATATTTATTCTTTTATATGGATAAAATAGTTTTTTATATATCTAATTTACATATCAAATGTATGTTATATATTATTGTTTCATGTTATCTATGGTAATTTCAAATATTTTCAGGTTATTTTCATTCTTTTTATTTAGAGTCTATTTCATCCCCATTATCTCCTCTTATAACCTCACTAATAGTTTGAATCCATTTGCATACATGTTGGTAATCCTATATTCTAGAGTTTCTCTAATCTAGTTTCTATAGTGTGTGATTTATTGGGGTGTTTCCAAGTTGTATTAGAGTGTATTTTATAATTATTTTTGTTGTGGTGGATTGGATACATAGTAAATTTGTTCAAACTTTGAATGGATTTCATGGTGTGATCATGTTTAGTAAAAGTATGGATAGAAGATTATGTTATAAATGAAACTAGGATTGGTTGTTAGTTTATTTTCTTATCTTTGAGTTATTGATTTAGATAAATTGTCATTTTACATTATTGATTCAGTTTCAGAATCATAGTCCCAATTTGTAAGAGGTTGTAATCATGTTTCATTTTAGGAATATTGGTCTCACGTGAAATTTTTTATCCAAATTATGATTTCTATTTTAATTATATAATTTAAATAGGTTTCATTTTTATAGTTTCAGTAACAACCTATATGATTTTTTACCACACAGATTCTTGGTATAATTATACATAGCTATAACAAGGATGTGGTTCTCAATTTCAATAAGTATATTGATCTTACCTGTGTATAGTGTGTGTGTGTGTGTGTGTTACCTAACCCAAACATGGAAGTTATGTGTGTTAAGGAAGTTTAAGGGATAGTGGGTTTCACTTCCTAATATATGTGTCCCTATTTTTTATCTATATTTTATTATCTATTCTCTGTATGGTATTTTTTTATTAAAGAAATTACACCATGATGAACTTTGTTGGATCATCTGGAGGATAGAGATATGGTGAAAAAAAGGAAATCCCCTAATAAGTCCCAAGAAGTATGAGATGAAAATGAGCCACTACAGCTATTCTTAGACATGGTGGACAATCAAAATAGCTAGAGGAAGTGGGAATATTTTTTTATGATAATCTCATGTATATCCATGTGTAGTTTAAAAATATAATATATTGATGAACTCGAGAAGCTAATTCATCCGTGGAATACTTAACATGGGGGTTTCAGTCTCTTTGTACTCATTTTCTCTGTAGATGTGGTGACCCAAGTATGTATAGTACTAGGCTGATTCATTATAAATTTTATTTTATTAGAACATGATTATACTATGGAGGGGGTGAATCTGAAAATATATATTATAAGAAGACTAGTGAAATGTTTTTTTATATAAAGGTGCAAGAAGGTAATCATAAAAGGATAGAAAATAAATATTTCACGGTGGTCTAATTCTATAAATTCATTTCTATTATGGTGAGGAAGTCTTGGGATCCTGAGTTCCTAGACATTTCCTATGGAGAGATTTTGGCTGTGGGGTGTAGTCCATAAAATATTATCCATTAAGTCCATAGATTTATTTTTTTGAAAATAGAAATTATTAATAGATGAGATCACAAAGGTGTAGATGTTTGAGGATAGATTATTATTGACCTCACCGGTTTTGATAATCCCAATTATGCTTTCACATACATTAATAATCCCAAATAATGTTCATCAATATATTAATTCTTTTAATCTATGACATTCTATTTGATAATAATATTAAAATAATTTTTGAAATATGTTAATCAATGGTTATCAATGTTTATATGACATGAAATAATTCTAACTCAATAGGATATGTTTTTCATAAAACAGATAAGTGTTAAGTCACTAATATGCTTATAGCTACTGATACAGATCTACCGGTACATAGTCTACCGATAGACATAGTCATCGATAAACTAAGGTCACCGATACACAGATCTACCGACAGAACCAGTCCATGGGTAAGCACATAGATCAAGTCCACCGATACAGACATCTACCGACAGAAGCTAAGCTACCAATATAAAAAGTCTACCGGTATGCACAAGTCAACCGATATATACATCACTGGAACCGAACGGAGCTACCAATGTGCATAGACTAAAAGTCTACTGATACAAGATACTATTACATCAGAGTTACTGATAGAATAAGTCTACCGATAAAGCAAGTCTACCACTATGAAGCTATCGATACAAAGCAAGCTACAGATAGACCAAGAGCTACTGATAGAAGGAGTCAATGGTATACATAGCTGCTGATTCATAATGTAATAGTTACCAATACCAAGATCTATCGATACAAGATAAAAGACCTACCAATGAAAGGTCACTTTGACACAAAGTTCACCATTACTATCTATCGACATAAGGCTACTAAGACTGACCAGTCATACTCTAATTCTCTCAATATTTTTTATTTATTAAGCAACAATTATATTTTTTGTTTTTAATGCAATCAATGTTATTTAATGATCATTGTTGGCATGTCAGGGAACCGTACCTAGTACCCATGAAAAAGGTAATCATTCTTTTTACCGGAGCTAAAATCTATAAAAGGAAGGACAAAGACCGGGCAAAAAAAAGAAAAGGAAACTATGAAGGCACTTGAAGGGTGTGAAAAACTAAAGACTAAATAGCATTGGAAGGTGGTCCATTCACAAAAAAAATAAAGTAAACATTTACACTGGAAGAGCACTGCACATATATGAAGCCATTTCATTTTTCTAGTGGAGAACACAAGCTACACCTCAGTCAAGGAGTGAAGAACTACAACGAGTAATTCATGCACTCAAGCTAATCAAACTATACTTGAAGAAAATGACTCTCTGTTTTTCAAACAAAAACCAAAGGACTCAGAATCATTTCTGATTAATCAAAAGAGTCCAGAGCTACACTCCAAATCACTAGATCTTTCTAAAACTCATATAAACTCTCTTAGTGATTATTTTATTTAAATTTCAGGTAGTGTGTGTGCTATGCATATTTTATACACAAACTGTCTCCTGTGATAAACTGAAGGATCTCTAAATCCTCAAACAAACCTTCCATAATTATATTGTATCCCACTGTGGATAGTGGTAGAGGACAAGTAAGACCTGGACAGCCTATGTGATGTGGCTTTGTTTTCCCACAAATAATTGTGGTAGAGGTCTTAGTACCTGCACATTCTTTGCACTATTGTTTACCCCGATCTAGTGTGTGGATCATATTTATATAAATTTTTTGAGAGGACTAAGTCTCGGCTTGAGACTAAACCTCTTGGTTATATCTACTGTGCATCATAGATTAAGTCTAAAGTATACTATATATTTTATATTCTACTGTCAATTAATTTGAAATAAAAATTGTTTTAAAGTTACATTGATAGTTAAATTTTCAAGTGTTTATTCTTATTGTAAACTAGTAAGTTAGTTTCAAAAGTTAATTTAATATTCTGATTAAATTAACTGAGACCCAATCAATCTTTGAGAAACTAATTGAACATTTACAATCTGTATAAATTCACTACACTTTAACTTGTTTTTAAATAGGGGGATTTTAAAAGAAATATTTTTAAGAGTAATTTTAATTGGAACTCAATTCACCACCCTCTTGAGTATCCACTCCGACTAACATTTGTTATCACAGGAATAATGTTTTTTATCAAATTTTTCAAAATACTCTGTTTTTCAACAGTAATTTTAGTTGTATCTTAATGATCTTAAATTTCTATTAGTTCTAAATTTTATATCTATAAATATTTTTGTTAAACACTATCATTGGATAACAGACTTGAAGGTGCTACTACTAACAAGCCACCATTCTTTAGTGGTACAAACATTGCCCAGTGGAAGCATAAAATAAAAATTCACATAGAAAGTATGGGATTTGATATCTGGACTGCTATAGAAACTCAATATAAGATTCCAGAGTTTGAAAGAACTACATGGGATGAACCTACTAAAACTTATTACTATAATAACTATAAAGCAATTAATTCCATGTACTGTACTTTAGGAGATGAAGAGTTTAATAGAATATCTACATGCAAAACGTCTTATGAAATTTTGGACACTTTGTCTATTCCCCATGAGGGAACAACCAATGTTAAAGAAATGAGGCTGAATAACTATACTACTAAATATGATAATTTTAAAATGAAGCCCGATGAACCCATTTCTGACATGTATCTCAGGTTTAATCAGATTTCCAACACCATGAGCTCTCTTGGTAATGATGTTCCTAAAAAAGAACAGATCATGAGGATATTAAGATGTCTGCCAGAAAGATGGAGACACACATCTATTTCCATTAGAGAATTGTGCGACATCAACACACTTACTATTAAAGAATTAATAGGTAAGATTATGATGTATGAGGAAGAGATCAAAGAAAATAAGGAAGAAGATGATGAACCAAAATGAAATTTAGTGCCTTTTAATTCTACTTCCTCAAGATGCAAGGACAAGGAAAAATTTCACATACCTACTAAAATCTCAACATGTGAAATCTCAGACTCTGACAGTGATGCTGAGATGGCTCAAATATCTAGAAGATTCATGAATTTCAACAACAAGAAGAAATTATTCATAAAATCAAACTACAAAGGAAAATATGATAACAGAGGTCATTGGAAGAAGGACTAGAGGATGTCTGATAAAAATGATGAAATTATCTGCTATGAATGCAAAAGGAAAGGACATGTGAAAGTAGACTGTCCAAAGTTGAAATTCAGGAAGAAACTTGAATACAAGGACAATAAATACAAGAAGGCAATGAAAGCAACTTGGATTGCTTGAGAAGACACGTCAAGTGACTCTGATTCTACTAAGGATAAAGACTCTCACAAAGCTAACATGTGTTTTATGACAAACACATCTGAGGTAAAATTGGACCCTCCTGCTTTAAATTCACATTATTCTGGAGTTGATTCTGATTCTAAATCTAAAAATATGACTAGTGAAGATTTATTTGAAAATTGTAATATTCTAGAAGAGACATGAAGTGAATTAAAGGACAAGTATAAGACCTTGAAAAACAGCATGCTCTAACCACCTCTATTAAATCTCCCCTTGATGTAGAAAAGGAAAATAATGCTCAATTGTTGAAGGAAAATACTGAACTGGAATGTTCTAATGAGAAATTAAAGAAGGACCCAGAAAAATTCACAAATGGAAAAGATACACTTAATCAAATTATCGGAAAACAAGTGGCACCAAAATATACCAATCGTTTAGGTTATGAGCCTAGACAGAGATAGTTTTCCAAAACTAGATTCATTTCTAAATCTGGATAGAATGCTGCTAGTTCTAGTTCTGGAAATATTTATGCTTTAACTAGTTATTCATATGTTTATAGATCAAATAATGTTTATCTTTCAAAATCTATTGATTCTATAAATTATATGAGACCCATGAGACAAATCTTGGTACCTAAGGCTTTTCTTGCTAACCTATCTGGACCCAAGAAAATATGGGTACCAAAATCATTTTCCATCTAAATTTATTTTGTAAGAAACTTGCTTAAAGAGTTCTCATAAGAAGGTATGGTACTTGGACAATGGATATTCAAGGCATATGACTATAGATTACCCCTTATTAAAAAGCATAATTAATGTTGATGTAGGATATGTCACTTTTAGTGATAACTCTAAAGGAATAATCATCGGCCTAGTCCAGATTGGTAACACTAACTCAGTTTTAATTTCTAAAGCTTTATTTGTTAATGGACTTAAATATATCTAGTTAAGTATTTCTCAGCTATGTGATTATGGTTTCAATGTTAAATTTGAAAATGTTTTTTTAATTTTTTTAACATTAAAAATGTTTTAGTATTTTCTTCTTTGAGAAATGAAAATGTTTATACTGTTGATTTTAATTCTTTATCTATGCAAAATGTTACTTGTTAAAATGTTTTTAATAATGAATCTTTGCTTTTTCATAGAAGATTAGGACACTAAAACTTTCATTCACTTAGAAAACCATCTAGGAAGAATTTATTAAGAGACCCACCTAAGCTTGAATTCCCAGCTGACAATGTTTGTAATCCCTGTTAAAAGGGAAAGCAACATAAATTTGATTTTAAATAAAAGAAAGAAGTTTCAACTTCTAAACCTCTCGAGTTGGTTCACATGGACTTGTTTGGACCTTCTAGAGTTTCTAGTTTAAATGGTAAGCACTATGTCTATGACTTAGTATATGACATTTATAGATATACTAGGGTATACTTCTTATATCACAAAAGTGAAGCTTATTCCTACTTTAATAAATACTCCATGTCTGTAGAAAATCATTGTGGACTTAAGATTAAGACAATGATATGTGACCATGGTCGTGAGTTTGAAAATCATGAGTTTGAATCTTATTGCTCACACAATGGCTATAATCACAATTTCTCTGCCCCTAGGACTCCTCAACAGAATGGTGTAGTAGAAAGAAGAAATAGAACCCTTTAGGAGATTGCAAGAACTATGCTTAATGAGTACGACGTGCCAATTTATTTTTGGGTTGAAGCTGTAAATACAACTTGTTATATTATTAATAGAGTCCTAATTAGAACTGTTATCAAAAATACCCCTTATGAATTTTGGAACAATAGGAATCCTAAAGTTAATTACTTCAGAGTTTTTGGTTGCAAAGTATTTATTCTTAATACAAAGGATAATCTTGACAAGTTTGCATCTAAAAGTGATGAAGTAATTTTTCTTGGTTATTCTATAACTAGCAAAGCCTATAGAGTCTTTAACAAACGAACCAAATGTGTGGAAGAATCTGTTCCCATCATGTTTGATGAAACTGATCCACATGAACCAAATCCTTCTCTTGAAAATCTTGAAGAAGATTTGACTATTCTAGAACTTAATGATAAAACTAATGAACCTTCTGTAAAGACAAACAGATCTGAACATATTCTAGAATCTGCTTCTAATGAACCCAAACATAGGGAAGAGCTGGAAATTTTTTCCCTACCTTTACTAGATCAACTTGGATTCTAAAGAACCATCCTTTGGATGATATTGTTGGTAATCTTGAGAGAGGGACACAAACAATGGCTTCTCTTAGAAATCAGGTTGAACATCAAGACTTTTTGTCATAGCTAGAACCTAAAAATGTCAATGATGTAATCAATGATGAATTTTTGGTAATGGATATGAAAGAAGATTCAAATCAATTCAAACAAAAAAAATTCTTGGAATTAGTTGAAAGACCTAAGGACACATTAACAATAGGCACCGAATGGGTTTTTAGAAACAAAGTTGATGAGTCTTTAAATATATTTATAAACAAAGCAAGGCTAGTTTCACAAGGGTATATTCAAGAGAATGGAATAGACTATGAGGAAACCTTTTCCCATGTATCTAGATTAGAAGCTATTAGTATTGTACATGCCTATGATGCTCATCTGAATTTAAAGTTATATCAAATGGATGCCAAAAGTGCTTTTCTAAATGGATTTATAATTGAGTATGTTTTTGTTGAACAAACACCGGGATTTACTAATCCTCATTTTCCAAATCAAGTTTTCAAACATTTTAAAGCTTTATAAGGTTTAAAACAAGCTCCAAGAGCTTGGTATGATAGACATATGAATTTTCTTATTTCAAAATGTTTTAATAAAGGGATTGGTGATCCAACTCTTTTTATTAAAATAATATCTAAAGATGTTTTGATAGTACAAATCTATGTAGATGAAATTATTTTTGGATCTTCTAAACATTATTTATGTACTGATTTTTCAAAGAGTATGAAAAATGAATTTGAAATGAGTTTAATGGGAGAACATAAATATTTTCCTGGATTTCATGTTTTTCAAAATGAAAATGGTATTATTTTAAATCAAGGTTAATATATAAAGGGTCTTTGAAAACGTTCTGGCTTGGATATTATTAAGGAAAGTGATACTCCTATGAGTGCTGTCTGTAAATTGGATGAAGATGTAACTGGGAAACCAGTGGATCAAACCAATTATAGAGGTATGATTGTAAGCTTACTATACCTTACTCTTAGTCAACCAGATATTATGTGTAGTGTGTGTATGTGTGTAATATTTCAATCTAATCCAAAAGAATCTCATTTTCTTACAGTTAAATGAATTTTTATGTATCTTAAACACACTGTAAATTTAGGTTTGTTTTACCCAAAAGGAAAATCTTTTGAATTAATGAGTTATTCAGATGCTGACTTTTCTTGCTGCATGTTGGATAGAAAAAGCACATCTCGAACATGTCATTTTCTAGGTAAGTCCTTATTATCTTGGTGTAGTAAGAAGAAGAATTCTGTAGCTTTGTCCACTACTGAAGCAGAGTACATAGCTGCTGGTAGTTTTTGTGCATAGATTCTATGGATGAAACTCACTCTTTTGGACTATGGATAGGACTTTAACCATGTTTCAGTTAACTGTGATAACTCTAGTGCAATTAACATTTCAAAGAATCTTGTGTCTCTCTCCAGAACTAAACACATTGATGTTAGGAACCATTTATTGAGAGATCACTACCAAAAAGGTGATATTACTCTTGAATTTATAGGTACCGAACATCAATTAGCTGACATTTTCACCAAACCCTTTAGTTCGAATATGTTATGTTACATTAGAAATGAGTTAGTAATGATTAACATTGACCGGTAGATACCTCACCGATGTGATACCTCACCGACGTGATACCTCACCGATGTGATACCTAACCGATGTGATACCTCACCGATGTGATACCTCACTGATGTGGTACCTCACCTATGTGATACCTCACCGATGTACATCCCCGATGTGATACCTCACCGATGCACCTCACTGGTAGGAATTCTCACTGATAAACCCTACCAATGAGTTTTCACTATTTTAAACATCTATCTGCTTCCAGAATCTGTATCATTTATACTTCACTTTTTGTTTTAATTATTTTATGATTCCAAAATGACAAAACAAAGTCCTAGTTACTTCCCTATCCAATGATCCTCAAACCCTTTACACACAAGGATTAGCTCCCAAACTTCTCGAAAACCCTATGTTCCTCAAACCAGAGATGTAAAAACCAAACTCCCTACTATTAGAGCAGATATTGATGCGCCGAATGCGAAGAAGCAGAATACAGACCAAGAAGGAAGTAGTAGTGTTGGTAGAACAAGGTTGGGAAGGAAACCAGTGAACCCTCATTTGCAAAATAGCTTTATTGTGATCGAAAAAGAGCTATTCATGGAATGGTTTTTGTCTAGTAAATAGTTAGTTCTAGAGGTGATGGAAGATCAGAAGTGGGAATAATGATTTTCTAACAACAATGGTCCCTATTATCCGAAGATGGTGAAACAGTTCTATGAGTTTGTGAGCTTTTGGAAATCATAAGATGAGAACCGAGTGATTTATTTTGTCAATGGAAAGGAGATATCTTTTTCATTTGTTGAGTGGGATGAATGCCTAAGGGTTCTACACGAAGGTGTTTCTAGATATATCTTGAAATCAACACCACCTACAAGTGATTTATTTGATTATGAGACATCCTTAGAGGAGCTCACCGATAGTGTCAATCAATTATAGGTGGTGGCTGCTGAAATGGATAGAGAGAATAGATTTCTGTTCATGTTTGTTCAATATGTTTTAATTCCAAGGAGAGGGGACTTTGCAAATTTAAGATATCAGGATATCTATCTGTTACAACTTTTGAGACATGGAGTGAAAGTGAATATGTGCAGGTTTCTAATGATTCAAATGGAGGATATGATCAGGAAAAAATCAAAGACCAATGCCCAATTATTTTCCATGTTGATCTCAGTAATGATCAAAGTGAGAGGGGTAGCTGAGTCTCAAGATGAGACAGTGGTAGTAAGGAATAACTTCTGTATCAGAAACACTGTTGGAAAATACATGAAGATAAACTGGAATCCATGGAGAACAGAGTGGGTTAATGATGATAAGAAGGTGTATGACAAGTTCAATCCAGTGGATCATCCTATAAGGCCTAAGGATTTGAGGGATCCATGTCTAGAACCTGATGAGGACGAACCTGAGTACAATGATGAGACTGATGAAGAGAAGACTCCTATGGCTGATGGAAGGGATCCAGATTTTCCCCCAAGTCCTATTGCTTAAATTGTATCCTCATGAAAGGAGACATTAGTAGAAGAAGAGACACTTGTTTATGAGGAAGACCAGCCAGCCCTTGAGCATGAAGAAGAATGAGAGAATGAATCTGAAGCCTCTGATTCTATCTTCTTAAGTCTAAGTCCATTGATTGGAATCTTAGTTGTAAAAGTTAAGGATGTAATGGGTGAAATGGAAGGACTTGTGCCTAATCCAAAGGAGCCTCTTACTGTTTCCGAAATGGAATTAGTTGTAGAGGATTCTTCTGAGGAAGAAATACCTTCTGTTAATGTTGTTGTTGTATGAGATAATTCACCCATTGACGGGGAGCATCAATCAAGATTTGGCAGTGTTTCAGTGGCTGTTGAAATTGAAGATTGGGTAGAAGAACTATGTTTTTTAGTTTGTGGATTAGATTATCCCGATTCTGATAATGAGGCATCCCTCAATTGAACAAAAATAAATTATGATATTCAGACCGAGTTGTTACCTGATGGTGTGGTCAGAATGCATGATCTGGATAAGCTAAATTCTGATCTCAAAATCAGTTTTGTGGAATAAATAAAGAAAATGGAAGCTTCACTGTTGTCATCCATTCATTCGATTATGAATGACTCTATTGACAGTATAGTATCTGAAAGAGCACCTGTTGTGGTTGAATCTGCTGATATGATCACCAGGGCTGATCTTGATCCCTGGAAGAATGAGATGAAAATGACTTTTAGTGCCTCTGTTGCTGAGTTAAAGCACTACTTTTTTGAAGAGATGAGAAATTTGGAAAAGTCTTTTGAACTCTCTCTTGGCTGTAATATGTCATCCTTTGTGGTAGAAATAGTGGATGTAGTTACAGTTTTCCAAACACAAGTATCTATACTGGAAGAGGATGGTGAAGTTATAAAGAATTCTGTTCTCTCTTTAGAATCTTATATGAGTTCTTAATCCCAAGAATATAAAGATTTATCTTATTTCAAAGGTGTTTTGATCCAGATGGTTTCAGTTTTTTAAGGATTTAAAACCTCCATGAAAGATCATGTCAGCAACCAAGATTCCAAAGTGAAAACTTTTATCAGTGGGTTGACAAAAAACATCATGGAAACAGCAACCTTCCCTATTGGTTCTATTGCTTCCAGACCTTCAGTGAATTTGGATCAGATTAGATCTATGATGAAGGAGAGCTTGGGTCAGCATCAACTAGTGGCTCTGTAGACTCATCCATACTGAGCAAAGTGGTATCTTCTAATTGAGATACCACTAGAGATATAATGAAGATAGTCCAAGACTATATGAGAGAAGCTTTTGCTTCTCAGAAAGAGGTGAAAGACAAGGTGGATTATTATTTCCAAAGGGTTTACTCTAAGCGTCAACTTAATAATAATTTCAATATTATATTAGAAAACATGAAGTTACCTCCTATAAATCAAGCCTTCAGAGACCAAGTCGGCACGCTCAGAGAACTGACTCCAGCTTTGGAAAAATTCATGGAAAACAAGGATGATTTGATATCTGCTATGGAGAGAGGAGGAGGAATCATTATGGATTTCATAAATCTCATGTTTCCTTTCTTGCATGTCGATGCTAGACCAGTTATTGTACCTCCAACATTACCCACCTCTACCTCTACTACTTCTCCTATTAAGATGACTCCAGCCCAAGCCATTTGCAGCCTTACTCCTTTGATCACTCAGTGAAATACTCAGTACAGGCCAGGAACAATTTCAGTCACTCAGCCTCTGGTGATCATTTCTGGAATTCCTAAGCCTTCACCTACATCCACACAGCCTGAATCCTCTTCTGATCCCAACGGAAAATCTCACATTGAGGACGTTGATTGACTAGGTGGCTATGATATATGATAGGAATCCCTTGTATTGTGTTTTATTTCCCATTACCATTTTGCACCATGAAATACAAATAGCTCTCTTCTTTCCCATTTTGTTGTTTCCCACTTTTTGATTATCACAAAGGGGGAGAAATATTATCTATTGGAAACCTATCAGGGAGTATTTATGTTTTTGACAATGGGGGAGAGCTACTATGTTTTGTAATCTTTACCTTTTATACCATTGCATTTAATTCTACCTTTCATACATTGAACATTTCACATCTTATATCTTTTACCCCTAGTGTGTTGTTTTCTATGCTACAATTGGATTTAATGATATATCCTCTGATACAATGGCTCATTATTTTTAGACTATGATATCATATGTTGTGATTATCAAAAAGGGGGAGATTGTTGACCTCAACTATTTTGATAATCCCAATTATGCTTTTACATACTTTAATAATCCCAAATAATGCTCATCTATATATTAATTCTTTTAATATATTACATTCTATTTGATAATAATATTAAAAAAATATTTGAAATATGTTAATCAATGGTTATCTATGTTTATATGACTTTTTAAATAATTCTAACTCAACAAGATATGTTTTGCATAAAACAGATAAGTGTTAAGTCACTGATATACTTATAGCTAGTGATACAGATCTAACGGTACTTAGTCTACCGATAAGAATAGACATCGATAATCTAAGGTCACTGATATGCAGAGATACCGACAGAACCAATCCACCAGTAAGCACATAGATCAAGTCCACCGATACAGACAGCTACCGGCAGATGCTGAGCTACCGATAGAACCAGTCTACTGGTATACACAAGTCTGCCGATATATACATCACTGGAACCGAACGGAGCTACCGATATGTATAGACTAAATGTCTACTGATACAAGCTATTGTTACATCAAAGTTACCGACAGAGTAAGTCTACCGATAAAGAAAGTCTACTGCTTTGAAGCTACCTATACAAAGCGAGCTACCGATAGAAGGAGTCACCGGTATATAGAGGTACTGATACACAAAGTAACAGCTACCGATATCAGGAGCTACCGATACAAGACCAAAGAGTTACCAATAGAAGGTCTCTACTACATAAAGTCAACCGTTACAATCTATCGACAGAAGGCTACTAAGACTGACCGGTAACTCTACATCTCTCAATATTATTTATTTATAAAGAAATCATTATATATGATGTTTTTAATGCAATCAATGTAATTTAATGATAGTTGTTGGCATGTCAGGGAACTGTACCTAGTACCCACGAAAAAGGTAATCATTCTTTTTGCCGGAGCTGAAAGCTATAAAAAGAAGGACAAAGATCAAGCCAAAAAAAAGAAAAGGAAAATATGAATGTATATGAAGGGAGTGAAAAAACAAGGGCTGAATAGCATTGGAATGTGGTTCATTCACACAAAAAATAATGGCTATATTCATACTGGAAGAGCACTTCACATACATGAAGCCATTTCATTTTTCTAGAGGAGAACACAAGCTGCACCTCAGTCAAGGATTGAAGAACTACAACAAGCTCTTCATGCACTCAAGCTAATCAAACTATACTTGAAGAAAACGACTCTCTATTTTTCCGACAAAAACTAAAGAAGGACTCAGAATCATTTCTGATTAATCAACAGATTCCAGAGATACACTTAAAATCACTAGAGATTTCTAAAACTCATATAAACTCTCTTAGTGATTATTTTATTTTCATTTCGTGCAGTGTGTGTGCTTTGTATATTTTATACACACACTGCCTCCTGTGCTAAACTGGAGGATCACTAAATCCTCAAACAAACCTTCCATAATTCTCTCGTATCCCACTATGGATAGTGGTAAAGGTCATGTAAGACCTGGACTGCCTATGGGCTGTTGTTTTGTTTTCCCATGAAGAACGGTGGTAGAGGTCTTAGTACCTAAACCTTATTTGCACTGTTGTTTACCCCGATCCAGGGTGTGGATCAAATTTATATAAATTGTTTGAGAGGAATAAGTCTCGTCTTGAGACTGAACCTCTTGGTTATATCTGATGTGCATCTTAGATTATGTCTAAAGTATACTATATATTTAATATTACGCTGTCAATTACATTGAAATAAAATTTGTTTTAAAGTTACTTTGATAGTTAAATTTGAAAGTGTTTATACTTACTTTAAACTGGTAAGTTAGTTTCAAAAGTTAATTTAATCTTCTGATTAAATTAACTGAAACCTAATCAATCTTTGAGAAATTAATTTACATTTACAATCTGTATAAATTCACTACATTTTAACTTGTTCTTAAATAAGGGGATTTTATAAGAAATATTTTTAACTAAAATCTTAATTGGAACTCAATTCACCCCCCCCCCCCTTGAGTATCCACTCTGACCAAAAATTATGATATGTTTTATAGGAATTGTTCAATATCATCATGTTGAAATTATTTTCTAAGGAAGTGAACATTTCATGGATTTTAGATGGGAAACAATAAGATGAGAATATAGTTAGATATACATGGGTGTTGAGAGAGACAAGTAATTAAACTCCATGTAGATGGAATCAAGGACATGAAAACTCCTTGTTGGGAAGTCAAAGAAAAGTTGCAATTATTCCATTATGGACTAGATCATCAATTAGGTGTTTCCATTGTTGAATGATAGGTCATGTTTGAGATGAGTGTAATCATCAATCAAATGATGAATGGGTATTAGGTTAGACGGTACATCTGGATTAGTTTTTGTGGATGTCCTCATATTCAATTAGGGGTCAGGGATCATATATTACTCAAGAATATGAGGTAGGATTGAGAGTGTAGTTGAGATATATTAGTCAATTTTAATCAAAACATGTGTGTCATTATAGCGGATATGATATCCAGTAGTGGGGGATGTGGCTGATAGTGAGTGATTATCTACATGTAGGATAACTAGTTGCAATTCTAGGATTTTGTTTACTAAATGTGATTGATCCAATATATTCATTGTATTTTGGGGATTCATTGAT
Source organism: Viscum album (assembly GCA_963277665.1). NCBI lineage: Eukaryota > Viridiplantae > Streptophyta > Magnoliopsida > Santalales > Viscaceae > Viscum > Viscum album. The sequence goes on along the minus strand of OY728126.1, from coordinate 2,004,060,547 downwards.
AGTTAATGGTTTTTCATGAGCATTTTGGATTTTTTTTATGATGGGAGTTGGCCCATGGTGATAAATAGATCAATAAAAAAATGTTTGTGGTATATATATCAGATATGATGCTTGCTAATTTTGGGATGTGTTAGAATCAAGAAAAATTTTGTGAATCATGTATGATGTAGGATGATAATGTGAATAATAATAATGTGGGATGATAGTGGGAATCAGAATGATGCAGGATAATAGTTGGGATCAATAAATTGTATGTGAGACTAGGAATTGGAAGGATTATTGGTGATAGTGGGTATTACTATGATGTGATATGATAGTAGGTGTCATTATTATGTTTGATGATAGTGGGAATCTGGTGTGATGCAATTTGATATTACCATCGGGTGTGATGGATGATGATAGTGGAATCTATATGATGGGGGAATGATGGTTGGAATATGTGTGTTTCAGGATGATAGTCAATGTGATGATGAGGTTGGAGACTTTTATAGTGGTGAGTGCAATAGAATGAATTGGCCATGTTTTCCTCATTATCTAGGATTTCGTGGAAGCGACATATGAATTCAATGACATCTCAATATTTTGGGAGTTGGATGAGTGAGGTTCTTTGGTTTAGACATGGGGTTTCCATTCTGTAGCCTGAGATATATCATATATGAGTTAACATATGGTGGGAAGGTTGTAATGTCTAAGGTATTAGAAAGTGGCGATATGAGTCAATTTATAGGTCGAATAGGTGTATTAAGACCCTTTTAAAGTATTGGGGGTGTTGTTTTAGGATTCTAATTGAGTCTTGAGAGATATAATATGATCAGGGATACATTTATTTAGTCATATATGCATTTTGAAATAATTTATAGTGGTTGATATTAAGTTTATATTGGCTGTTATTACATGAAATTGAGGTTGGTAAAAAAGGTAAGTTCTGGTGTCATGATGGGAGGGGCTGAAGAATATTCTAATTCTCCATATGTATGATTTATTCTTTATAAGGGTCCTCATGAATAATGGTAAGTGATGATGTTTTTTCATAAAAAATTGGTAACTTTCTGTTTCATATGTGTTCCCTCTGGTTGATATATAATCGTTCTTTGTGTGGAAGGTAAGGGTTACAAAAATTTTTCAAATAATTGGTGATACTAAAGGGTTTTCTCTATATGAAAATTAAAGGTTTTCATAAAGATGTGTTTATAAAGAGGGGTAACATGAAATGATACATAAGGGTTATGGATAACGATTTCTTTCTAAAAAATCAGCATGTTGAACTTTATATCGAGCTTTTCTAAAATAAGAAATTTCTTGGTAATATTCAAATATAAAAAGGTTCATTAATCAATTTCATCTAGGAATAGAGTGGTTGTGATATAATATTTATCTTTTTCCCCAAGTGAGTTTCTTAATGATTCTTTCTAGTTCATCAAATGACATAAAGTTGGGGCTATCTATGAATTATTTTATTTCATATGATCTAAGAGTTCTTGAATGTAAATCCTTAGAGAGAGAAGCTATAATAGCTATACATAAGTGGTGGCTAGATTGTTTTTATTATAAACGTGTTTATGAATCGTGAGTTAATTAGATGAGGGTAGGTCATTTGAGTGATGTAGAATGGAACCACTTGAAGTTTTCATTATTAATAAAAGATATGTAATGGTGTTTTGGTGTTGAAAATGAAGGGTGTGTATTTTTAGGGAAAGTATAAATTGTTAGGGTGGTTTTAGGGTATAGTTGGAATTATATTGTGTATTGTGGATAAATTTTATTAGGATATGTTAATTAATGTGGTCCCGTGTTAATGTAGAAGGTGTAATTTATTTGACTGTAGTTGATGTTGATCACTAGAGATATGGTGATGTGTTTTTTCATTGTATATGGAGGATCATGGTGATTTTATATAAAGGTGATTTAAATTTTTTATGTTCTGAATAATCTATTTTATTAGTTTTCTATAACCATGGGGATATGGTCTGTGTGGTCATACGATGATCAGATGGGTCCTATGAGGTGTTTCTGAGCCCTGGTTATTAGAGGTATCCTCTAAAGATTAATAAACATAGGGGTTAAAGTGTTGAGTATTCTAATCAAGGATGGATACACCATAAATTTCTATGATATCTTGATGGTGAATATTATCACTAATTTGGAGTTGGATTCGCACTATATATATGATATGTTGTGGCTAATAAGAAAGTCTTACTAAAGTATTAATGTCTCTTTGCCTTTTATTTATTCAGGATTTTCATCCGGTAGTACGTAAATGGTTCTAGTGAAATTGGGACTAATGATGTGATTTTTATAAATGTCCATGTGGTGTTACAGTTGACTTAAAAGTGTTATAGTAGTTATGGAAATTTTGTGAGATTTTTCGGTATGGTATTAGTTGGAAGGCTAATGGAACTTCTGGTATGACTAACTGTGGATGCATCATTCAACTCTAGAATCGATCATGGTTGGTAAATCCTTACATGATTCTTGTCAAGAATTAGTGGAGTAGGTTGAGTAGTAATCTTCGGATTTCATTTATTACACTTTTCATAAAATCATATATTCATAGATGTTATCTAGGGACACAATTCGGGATATCATTTTGGGTTCATACTCACTCCATTTATGTTATCTCTAAGACTTGATCGAATTTTATATCTTATGGAATAGGAAAGGCTAAGGGATATTTATCAACAATATAGTAGAGATAGAACTAAAGATGGTAAATGTTAAGAACATTGTGGTTTAGAATATGGGTTGGGTGGCTCCTCGATATCACATTGGTTGTTTATTTTGTGTTTTATTGTTCTTGTAAACATATGATATGACAACCGGTGAAGCATTTATTTTGGTATTACTATCATGGAATTATATATGTTTACTTCCTTTATAGTATGTATGTTCTATAATGTTGTTCTGTGTTGTTGATAGATGGATCTATTATGGGTGTCATATTTCTATTATTTTTTTCAAATGGAATATTCAACCAACTCTCACACCTTATATCCTCACTGTTTGTAGAAATACATAGGCATAAAAATAGGTATAGATATGTACTAGTGGAACGTTGATATGGTTACTGTAATGTGAGTCATGTTAAGAAGTTACATCATGTGTAACGAATTTGGTAATCCTAGACACAACACTCAATATTTTTAAATAAGATGAAGAGAATGATTTAATATTGGAAATAATAAAAAAAATCAATGAGTTCATAGAATAGTTTTAAAGAAGATTCTATAAATTTATCAACTAAATGGAGGTAAATGATGTTAATGTAGGAATTATATCTATATCAAATGATGTAATATCAATATTCCAAAATTCATTTCCATGAATATTATGATAATTAATTTTTAACTACCAAGTCTATATATTATTATTATGATTTGTATAATGAGATAATGAATGTCAGTAATATGTATAAGAATCCCAATAAGACTCATATGTTAGGGATATATGATATTTAAAATCATATAAATCAAAATGAGAAACTACAATGGTAGAATTAAAATTTAAAAACTACTACATCCAATGCTCATTTTAAGATTTATGATGAATGTGACTCTATTAATAAAGTAAAATAAAAACTAAAAAATTATTTTTATAAACTTTTAGATGAAATAATTAATGGGAAAAATGTATTTAATTTTAAAATTGTTATAATGGATTAAAATGGTTATGCCCCAAATCATTATAAGAAAAATGATGTTAGGAGGAAAATTGTCTTCATATTTTTTACCTGTTTTTAATTTGGATTTCAGGCCCAATTTTTATCTAATTATTTAAAAATCAATAGGTGGACCCTTAGGTTTGATAATTTTTCCACTAATATAAGTTTAATGTATTCAAATATTCAAAAAAATTGTTGATTGGGTTCTAAAAATAATAATTAGATATCCAATTATAAATAAACTAATTCTCATACTCAGGTAATTTTATTAGATAGAAAAAATTACACTTTATTGATTAATTTATTGGAATGGTGGAATGTGACAAACTACATCAAATATATTTTAGTTATTTATAGTTAATTAATATTTAAAATTTTTGTACATGATAAAAAATAATATATTTATATTTAAATTAGTGCATATTTTTTCATATATATTGAAAATCATTTTACAGTTTAATGACACCTTGATTTAGTGGTTCTCATTTAAGGATAATTTAATATATACATGCTAACTTTTTTGTATTATGTCAGTTCATATAGAGTTTTTCTTTCACACTTATTTTATAAGTTGTAGTTTTTATAATTTCTTATATTGTTATACTTGTTTCATTAAAGGGAAGATATCATGTTAAGGAAATCTATGTTATTTATTATCAATAATTCTACTTTTAGTCTTGTATAATTATTTCATTCATTTATACTTATTCCAAACCGGATCTTATAGGATGTAATCTATTCATTGAATAATCCGTTATCACTCTTTTTTCTTATATATATTGTTAATAGATTATTGGTTTTATACTTTTTAATTAACTCTAAAATGAGGGGATGTTTTTTATGTGTTTTTTAATAATCAAAATGGGTAATATTTTGGGTTTCACCTTTCCCCTTTGATGATATAGTTTTAATAATTGAAATTTTCATTGATTTGTATTGTTCTATTGTTTATATTTTTTAACATTGTGTATTTTGTAATGAAATATTTGTGTCTAATATATAAAATTTTAATTTTTTTTGGTTTATCATATAAATTCATATTTAGATTATTCATATCATGTTAGACAGATCCCATGAAAGTTTAGGATCTTATATATTCATTTTCAAACTCAAAATATCATTTCTGGTGGTTTAGGAATATTTCCAACATTAGAATCATCCACCACAATTATTTATTAGTTCATACCATGGGAATCAATCAGTCTGAGATAATTATATTAGTTTTCAATGTGGAGTAAGTTTAATAATGTTCATTACCTTAGGTTTTAGATTTAGAGATTTCATTTTTACTATTTTTTTATTCTAATTAGAGCTATAAACCTTTGAATTATTTAATTTTTAATGGCATGTAAATATAATAAGTTTATATAAAATTTGTTTAACTACATAGATGGTTAATTAGTTATGTACTTTTTCTAATGAATCACAAATTCACTAAAAAAATATTTTATAATTCAATTATTTTCATAGTTTATTTTTTATATTGAATTGATTACAAATTGAGTCATGGATTCTAGATTGAGTTGATATTTATAGAGTTATGAATAACATAAAAAATTATAAATATAATTTATATTATTCTTTAATAATTTTCATTTTTTAAATATTCAATTCATATTATATTTTTATAATCTAGGTCATTATATGAATTCCATGGGACATATTAATAATTTAATGTGTTTTTAGATATTTAAAGTCAATAGGATCTATTAATATAATATCATCTTTTACCAATTCATAATTCAATATATTAAATTAATTACTAATCATGTCAATTTTTTCAATTAAATTATAATAATCAATTCACATTCGAATCAAGTATTCATTTTAACATAGAATTCTCATTTCACCCTGAACATTTTAAAAATTCCTTTCCAATACATCAAGATTTTCACTAATAGAGTCATTGATATTTTAAATTTTTTTCTCCATTAAATTATAAATATTTAATATCAATAATAAAACCTTAAAAACATTAATATAATTAATAGGAAAACTTCTATATTGAGTCTACATTATCAAAATTAGCTCATGCCCCTCATAAATAATCCACAACTTCTCTTTGAAATTAGTAATTTAAAATATATAAATTTATATTTACTAGAATCATTATTATTATTTTAATAATAACTTATTACATAATTATTATTTTATATTTATCATATTACCAAAATAGATTTTTCCAATACATTAATGAACCAAAATAATTTACAAAATATATCACAGACATCAATAGAAAAATTTATTAAGGGTGAAAATCACAAAAGAACAACCAAATCTAACATGCTCTACCCAAAATGGAACCCCCTTAGGCTAGTAGTGAAGTTAATTGTAACCCAAAAATTCCACCCCTAATTGGAAAAAGAATGAAAAGTATTAAAAAGGATATAAAAAACACATATGAGGGAAACATTAACCTAAAAATCCCTAAAAAATATATAAACCCACCAATCAAATTCACAGAATATATAATAAAATGAATCCCACAATTTAACAAATATCAGACATAACCATGTTTTCCAAAAGACTACCAAAAATATATAACAAACTATAGAAGTGACTCCATGGACACTTTAAAACACCACTTTAGGAGACCATAATGACCAACCCGATCACTGATTATGTCCAAGAAATCTACAAACAATGGGTGAAATTGAAATTTTATGTACATAAAATTATCAAAATTTCTTTTTATGAATTAAAATTCTATTCAATGATTGAATTTGAAATCCTGAAATCAAAAATGAGAAAAAAATCTCTATTTATTATTGAAATTTTGGAAAATAATATAACGTAATTTATAATATATATAAATATACGATGCTTAAATCAGATGTTTGAGAAACTCAAAATGATTGAAAGTACATTTTAAAAAATAAAACATATTTTAAATGTGAAAATTATTTAGTAATATCTAAAGATTTAAAATTATTTTTTAAAAAACACTATTATAATGATCACTTATTAATTTTTTAAAATGGGAATAAAATATTCAAATATTTAAAATTAATCTCAGTTTCTTATAGAAATTTTATATTGTGATTAATGACTTTTTTATTAAATGGAATAGAGAACCATTGGATAATTTAATATCAGATATTCTTGAAATGATCAAAAGTGGCTTTTTAATGTTAATTTTTGAATTTTTCAAAGATGAATCAAATTATAAAAATTGAGAAAACAATATAGCTTTGAAAATAATATCTAGGAAAATTATTTTCATATTATTTACTATATATAAAAACCAAATAATTTGAATCATTTCATAGGTGATAAAATTGATCAAAATTTACTTTTGAAAATTAAAAATTTTTCTAAATTTATAAATAGTTATAAAATGATTTAAACCAAGTAAAAATAATTTATTTATTATAACACTATAGTATAATTATTTTTAGAATAACGTTTTTCATATAGAAATGAATTTAATTTATATTTAACATATCATGTGCTAGAAATGATCTAATGTTCCTTTTAAAAATTAAAAATACTATAATTACATGAAAATTTAATTCATAAAAAATATAGAAACACATACATTGTGGGGATAATTTGGGCAAGCCACTACCCAAATGGAAGAACAATACCCTATGAATCCTAGAAAAAGGATTATAGTATAAATCCTCGTAGTTACATCCCTGAATCCCACTGTTAACGTTCTAATTGAGAAAAGTCAACATCAGTATATCCATTCCCTTGCATGATTCTGGTACTTGTTTTTTATGCTAGATCACAAATCAGTACATGATTGAGTAACATTTTTTGAGATCAAAATCATACTTGATATAAAAAATAAATGCATATATATAAAATAAAAAAACATATTAAAAACATTGTCCATAGAATAATCCCATAAGCTACTGGATTATCTTTTTCCAATATTTGAAAATGGATTCAGTTAGTAATCATGTATCTTGATGTTGAGATCAATTAAAAAGAAGGTTTAAATTTATGTATTTTTCAATATAAGATTATATAGTTTTCAAGAACATCAAGAATTTTTGAAATCCTGATATTGCTACAGACAATACAATAGTACCTAGATCTTGTTCATTACTACAAAAATGCCACAACATCCTATAGGTGGTGAATCTAATCAGCGTGCTATGGTCCCCAAGAAATGTCCACTATTTGGATTTGACCCTAAACCTAGATGATGGGGATAAGAAACTGACACTACATAGATACAATTTAGATCATTTTTAGAATTAAAATTACTTCTTGAAAAGAATCATACATTCAAAAAAGAACAAACAATCATAGTTTTTGATGAAAATTTCATACAATAATTCTCAATAATTTTTTATCTTTATAAATGAATCCTCGATGGATTTATATTTTTTGAGATTGTAATGTTAAAACATCATTTTATAGTTAATATAGTTTATAAGTATCAAACGTGTATCATACTATCAAAAAATCTAGAACGAATAAATTTTGTCCATAAAATTATTTAAATTGATTTTAGATTCATTTGTGACATTTAAAATCATATTGTGTATGAAGTATACATATGAAGTGTTTGAAATGGAAAAAATTGAATTTAGATAATTAAAATTTATTTTAAATTCTAAAAATGTCTGTGATATTCAAAAATAATTAAATGAGATTGGTTTTTGAGAATTTTTATTGTCAGGATCCTTAAATAATTTTTGATTTTTAGGAACAAATCACTATTCAACCTGATGTTCAAAGTATTCAAGATGATCTAAATTATATTTTTAAAATTAGAACTCATTTTAAATGATATTTAAATAAAAAATAAAGAGAAAGAAAAATTTCCACTGAAATTTATTATAAGGACTATTAAGACATTTCTGACCATTAGAAAGAAATTTGACATTTGATTTACTCTGAATAATCATAAGTGAAATTGAATAATTAAAACACATTATTATGTTTCATATGATCGACATGAATAAAAAATAAAATATTATTAAATTTCTAGAATTACTTATTTAGAGATTTTTTTATGTATGAATATACTGTGTATGAATTTGACTTATGAGATGTTTAAAATGATTGAAGATAACTTTTAATTGTTAAAAATTATTTTAAACTAAAACATTTCTATACATCAATCAAAACCAAGTAAATAAGTTCATATTTTACAAATAAAATTAAGAAAATGATTTTTATTAATTTTTGGCTTCTAAAAAAACTGCATGCTAAAAAAATTTCATGTTTTCTTAAAATTATCCAATTTATTTTTCGTAATTACTTTTTCTAACAAGAATAAAAGGTATAAAAATGAAGAAAACAAGAACCTTTTTGGTAAAAAATTTTATTATAATTTAAAAATTTTATTTTGATGTTATAGTAATAAATCATTAGTGAATTTGATATCTGATCTAGTTTAAATGGTCAAAGTAACGTGTATGAATTGAAATTATTTTAATAGATTTAAATGTGAATAAAATGATGAAAAATAAACAAAGGTGCATGTTTTTTCATTAAATTTTATAAATAAAATTGATCCATAATTGTGATTTACAATAGAAATATACAAAATGGTAAAACCATGGTTTTATGTTTTAAACCACATTATAATTTTTTTTAATTTAAATAATAGTAATGGTCATTGTATCATGTGTAGCCTTTGTGGACTGATTTAGCTACATTATAAGAAGATATGATGAAACATACCTCATATGAACCTCCTCATACAGTAAATGATTAAAATTAGTAGTTAGGGTTTATGTGTAAGGTGGGGAGAATAAACCTTCTTTGGTTAAGATATTTGTAAATCATAGTGTAAGTAATATAATCAACATTCATGACAATATATAACAAATAAAGTAAGACAAAAAAGTTAAATTACTTCAGTAAATAAATAAAATACTCTAGCTATTATAAAATTAATAGCAGTAAATTCATGGAAGAAAACATGTATGAATATGATCAATTATTGTAATATCAAATACCAAACACCCTAAAGGTAAGAAAAAAACTATAAATAAAAGAATAAATTGTTTTGAGACTATTCCTAGTCTCATCCAATAACTCATACCAATATCCACAACTCATACATTACCAATATGGCCCAACCCCTACCAAGATCACAAACCATAAACTCTAATCATATACCAAGGAAACTAAGTAGGGTTTTACTATAACTCAGAAGGTCATCACTAGTGGTGTACCTAAATATTTTTACTATAAAAAGGTTCATGTATAGAATGATACTGTTATAAAAAACTAACATGAAATGTGACTAATGGTTAATATTCTATATACATAAGCTACTATATAGCCAATTAGGTGTGACCAGACCAAATATTCCTAGTTTCAGGTTGTCTCCTAACATATAAAATTACAACCAATAATTATTCCCATCTTGATTCATTATTAATTTTGTATAACATATTGTCGAAGTATTGTGACCAATAAATGGGAAATTCATCACAATAACATTTTGAAATCCATGGCAGTAATGTCTTTGTAAAAACCTTGTTACTAATACATGGGAATCATGTACCAAAAATATATTCATATCCTTTGAGATATAATCAAGATATCAATGATCTATAAGTTTTCATAACATCTCAATGAAAACAAAACAAATAGGGGTTATCATATTGGTCACATAATCACAAGAGGGAATAATGTTCCTTGATACAGGATCCTCAAAAGTGGAAAAAAAGATCATTATTACTAATATTAATCATGATATAGAGAGTAACATGTCACATAATAACCATATTTATATGTGTAACACAACCCCTTCCTAATATGAATTACTACATGAGTAGTATGTCTCATTTCCAAGGGTTAATGAAAAAAATCAAACCTAACATCCCATTATCGATGTCGCCAATGGTACATGGGAATTACATTCAACGGTTTGGTGGGAATTAAATCTCTTACTGATTGGAATACCATTACATACATGATCCCATCATGAAATGAGCATCTCATCCCTCAAAGGAGTAACATAAGATAATATTAATTATATTCCATACCTTATCTGAGAACACAATGAAAAAATCATCCCAAGTTATATGCATTATTAATGTGACTTGGATTGTCAACCCATGATATCACTACATATGAAAATTAGGTGTTTTATATCATACCATTAGGTTATTATCATAATTGGGTAGTGTTTCTCAATCCATAATCTCATTACAAAATGTTCATAGCATCCCTATTCATGTAAAAACTATGGTAAGTGGGAGATGTGCCTGATACCACATGTCATAATATCACTTTGGGATTTGTTTTTACATACCTTAATCATTTTCAACACAAGATGTATAGTCATCTCAATCCATATGAACCTTCTAGGTGAATGGGAAGGTTTTACCACACCCCAAAAATATTATATCTAATGGAATATCATCCACCACATATATTTGACAATAAAAATAGGTATAGTGCCCCCAAAAACATAATCAAAGAAACATAAGGGATTAATTAATAGATAAAGTATTACTATATAGGTAAGGAAAACTACTATTATCATAGTCACCATCTCACTTTAATTCTAATCTAGGTTAGTCCTCACATGACCAACCAAGATCTATACCCAAATTCAAGGTATAATCTAATCAGTTACTATATTTTAGAAGGGGGGGGGGACAATAATTCAACTTATCCTGACCCAAATAGCATGAAGGCCATCTTTTTTATTGATTTTTGATAACCCCCCTTTTAAGGATGAGGGGGAACCCTTACAAGGCCCATAGGCTTAGAGATTACATGACCTGTAGGTCTAAGAGAAAATATCTGAACTACAACTACATGGAACTCCTCCTCCCATGTATCAGAATCATTATATTAGCACTCCACCTTTGCATGGATATACACCTTGGCTTCCTGTGCATGCACAGTCTGGTCCCGATGGCAATGTAATACCCACTCATTCTTCCACATCCATTTGCTTTTTCTCTTGTGAATACACCTGCTCTGAATCTTTATCTGGAGCCTAATATATATAGAGTCTTCTGGGCCAATTAATCACAATTTCAGGTGACCTGAAATCCTTGAGGAGGCTGATGTCCTTAAAGTGTCCCGAAGGCCTTGAGGTGGCCCAAAATCCTTATAGTCCCAAAGGCCTTGAAGGACCCTACGACCAAACCGGTGGCCTGAAATCCCAAATGGATGAATTGTTCTAACTACTACAGTGATGAACAATACCTACTACAATACTGGTATAGTAGCCCAAAAATATTTCTCCATTCGGTTTTTAACTCAGGTCTCTTGGATGCACTTTCCGAGTCCTCACCAACTGGACTGAGGCCCCTGTTCTCAAACCATTTATCATGAATATAAGATAAAATGGATAAATAGGAATCACCAATGATCCATTCATGTGAAGCCTGAATCTAGCCTCACATGCTCACATGCATCTCATACTCTTAGGAGGCAAAGAGAACATTTTCAAGGCTCATTGTGTCATGTCCAACTAAGGATATCATACTCATGGTTCTAGTTTCTATTATTCTTAGAAAATTAATTTCACCCAATGTTATTTTATGGATATGGAATCAATATACACCATTTCCCAATTATTACATACAAACTATGATGTAATAAAAAGAAACAATGTCATTAAGGGATTACCCCCATATCACTCAATTACACAAAGATTCTATGTATATGGTGATATAAAAGGAACCTAATCAAGATCTTAGTAATCATAAAATAATTTAAGGGGATTCTCATTGGAGCCAGATTATTAATTCAACTAAAATTTATTTTGTGCTCATGGCCATTGAGGTACATGGAATCAAAAATTTCATTTGAAGGGTTCCTCGCAGCCCTAGACGTCCTCACCCAAATCATATGGGTCAAGGGGAAGAAAATAAAATATAGTTTTATGTTAATTTCATAGAGACATAGAGACCATATACCACATTTCTCATGATACAATTCTTTAACCGTCGTGAATGGTTTGCAGAAACCTATATCAAAATGGTGTTATTCTCTTAGGGAATGCATACTCACCACCACCTATGTCATCCAAGCCCATACCTACTATAATATTTATTTACAAGGTAATTTTTATTAATATACTCAATTAATAAATTATAAATCAATTAAAATCAATTTACATAATAACTTCAACCTAAATAATAAGGCAATGGGGTATTGAACACTCATAACATAGCCCTAATACTACCACCAATAAAATTATTAACACATGAAATTAATTCATAAATTGACTATATTACAATTTAATGTAATATACAAAAATAAATTGTATAACGACTTATCAAAAATTAAATGTCTACAAATCATCTTTGGGCCTCTATTATACAATCCAAACCAAATCCCCATCATCTCAACCCAATTTCACAATTCCATTGTGGAATCAACACCCAAAACCTAATTCAATTATACTATAATTATAGAACCCATATAATAGAGAATATGGGAGTAAGATAAGAGACTATCCAACATCAAAATACAAAAATCAATGCCTCCATTTCCCTCAACATTAGGGATAAAAAATAATAAGAATGATAGGGGAAGGGTTATGGTGTCTCCCTCTCTCGACCATCCTTGAAACAGAACTCCCAATTTAGGTGTTCACGTAAAGAGGTGTATAATAACCATTATTGACTTTTAAAAAAAATGTAGCATTATGTTCCCTATCCATAAGAACTGACTACCTATAGGACCCACCTAGGGAGTAGTTCTATCTAAGAAAACCACCTGGTACCCAGTGCGATCCAACTACAATCCTGGTGGCTCACTAAAGTCATTAACATGCATTTTATGAATAATAAAACCCAAATAATTTTATATAATCATCATATACCAAAACTACTACCTATTAATTATCTACATTAACATTTAAAATTTATCTAATAATTCCACATCATTGTATGAATTTAGTAAGTCAGTTTCTCCTCGATTTTTACATTATTGAATATTATATTTTATCTCTTTCCACTGAATCTATTTTGTATGGATAATTAAAACCTCCACATTAAAAAACCTCTCATCCACAATAAGTATCCATATTCGTCACTCACAAACCACATCGATCATTGAATCATGATTCATGAGTTGGATCAATATCTCCCATTGTATATGATTAGGCCAATACAATATCGAACCTTGTGAAATATCCTAATCAACATTGACCCCTTAAATTATATCCCATATAAAATTATATTCATTTGAAAAATTATTTTTAAAATTGAATCATTTTATTATATTAATATTTTCAAATAAGTTTATTTCCATTAATAGTTTTTGATATATGCAATACTATGTTTAAAAGAACAACAATATACAATTGAAATATTATAAGATAGATACATCCATTCCATTAATATTAATTATATGAATAGAAAAACTGAATTATAAAAACAATTATTCAAAACAATTATAAAATGAATTTATTTGTTACCAATTTATTATAAATTATAAAAAAAATCATTTAAAAATAAATGATAGGTTTTTTTAAAAAAAAATCATGCAATTTTATTTTATATTAATAAATTAAAATAAAGACTCTTTGTGAATGATTTCATGAAATTTAAATATTATATATTCAATAATTTATTTTTTCACTCATATAATTTTTTTCTAGGAAGGAGATAATATTAAATCATGTTTTCTGCTTTAACATGTGTTTTTCTGAAAAAACGTTTTCATTGCATTTTTTAAAATTATTTTATAATTCATTTATTTAGCTTATCATATTTTAATATTAAAAAATTAATGAAATATATGGAATCAATATAAGCAAATTTCATAAATAGTTCCCTTTTTTGTCATTATCAATAATAACCTTGGTAAATTTTTATCACTTTGGTAAGGGTAAAATGGATGAAATAGTGTTAAAACCATTTGATATGGCTTTAAATTTTATATAAATATATTGGCCCTCAGATTTCATAAATTAAAATTAAATAAATTTTTGTGTAATACTTAATATATTACAAAAACAGATGTTGAAATACCATGTTAGTTTAGTTCCTTGGGAAACATGGAAAAGTATATTTTGGTACATTCGTGAGCTAAGTTATCTCCCACCAGGTTCTCCAAGACTATAACCCCTCTAAAAAATATCAAACCTACAATATATCTTCATAACATGTGGAAGGAAAAACAAAAAATATTGAGATATGATGCTCAATAAGTGTTAATAAGGGAGATATATAATCATAAACAAGAGAATAAGGTTATGAGAACGTGTTCATAACTTTAGAATATCATACCTTACATATCAAGGATCAAAATCATGAATCATGGAATAAATATTAGAAATTCATAATACATGAATCATAATTAAGTTACAACTAAAAGATAAGAAATCATACATTTTTAATAAATCATGGAATTGTGGCAATAACATAGTCATATAAGATGATTTCTACAGTAGTCAAGGAATCACTAACAAGTCCATATTAAAAGTATTGATTCACTCCCCTTACAATCATTGTATTTCTAATTCACTCCCATATACATCCTAGAAGAATGAGTTCACTCCCCACACTATCCTTGAAGTAATGGTTCACTCCCATGGCCATATTACTAATAAGGTTCACTACCAATACTATCTTAGTCTATCTAAAGAGGTATAAATATTTACCCAATGCATTGGAGGGAGATATTGGTCCCACACATCTCAAAATGAAATAAAAAATACCTTCTCTTTGAGATCACATAAATTAATCATAACATAACTCATGAAATGAAATGGGTATTAGAAACATGTAATATTATCATATCATATGGAAAAGAGACAAGTTTCATAATCATTTCACCAATTTATATCCTATGAAAATAAATGGATTTCTTATAAATATATCCCAGAAAAAATAAATGGATATAACAAACACTGGACCTTTTAAAGAGAAAAATATTTCATAAAAATATTCTTGTGAAAATGTAATATATTTCATAAACATATAACTAGTGAAATATAAATGTGTGTTATAAGAATTATTCCATCAAAAAATAAATAATTCAAGAAATAATATGATTGGAACCTTTGTATCATTTCCCATTAATGTATGAGTAACACCAACGAATGTCATTATAGAAGGGAAATTATTTTGAAATTTTTTTTTAAAAAAAATAGAAAAATGTACCTTATTATTTGAAAAAGTCGATTTTAAAATGTAAAACCTTTTGAAAATCATTTTCTTTTATATTAAATAGGAAGACATATAAAATTTTCTTGATTTTTTTAAAACATTTTTCCTTGAGAACATATAAAATAAGCTTGAAAACATTTTTAAAAACTCTTTCCTTGAAAACATATAAAATAAAATTGAAATCTGTTTTCCATAAAAACTTATATAATAGACTTGATTTTTTTTTGAAAAAAATATTTTTTAAAATGCATTTAAAACATATTAAAAATATTGGAAATGTTTTTTAATACTTTTTATAATAATAAAACATTTTTCAAAAACATTTTTCATTGATAAAAAATCAAAAACAATGAATGTATACAAAATTAATAAAAAAAATTCCTTAAAAATAAACATATAAATACATAATTTAATCTTAAAGGATACTAAAATCACGATAGTGGGTATGTCCGTATAGTCCAGACATTCTTATTAAACATAATTGTTCAGAGAAGTGTATTGATCGAAACATAAAAAGAATATTCCATTTTAGAAACACTTTTTTATAAAAGGTAAAACATGGGGAAAATGTCTTTTAATGATCATGAGATAATCATGTATTCTTTTTATAATCCTTTTATAAAATAAGGTTTTGAATAAATATAGATTTCAAAACGAAAATATATTTAAAGATAAACTTTCTTAAAAACAATTTATTAATCATATTATGTACCAAATATTGGTAAAATGTTTCCATTTCTAGGATATAACATGAATAAACCTAGGGTAGGGAACCTTATTACATTTCATGAGAGGTGGATCATAATATTTTATCAATGGGTTCATAATCATAATCAATATTGATAAATGGTGAGATTGTTTCTAGAAATAGTTACCAAATTGGTAACATTGAATAAAAAAATGGGAATAATAAATATAAATTAAGATTAAAATATCATGAAAATAATTACCTTCATGATATAACTTGTCAAGTGGAGTATATACATCTCATGGAAAAATATAGGTGGAAAACATGGCATGTGTCTCAAAGAAGAAAAATCGAGAAAACATCACTTTACCGATTGGGAAAATTATGAACCATAAACCCCATAAAATAATTATCATAAAATGGATATATAAATACTAGAAAATTTATGATAAAAATCATATAATACATATTTTATCTATATATACACTATACAATAGAAATCAGTGGGGAATAAGACATGTATCTCATAGAATTAAATGTATAGATGAAATTCCCTTACCTTATGTCTTGACTCTATTTATACTCATAAAAATGTACCATATAATAAATAGAAGTTTATTATAAATTTTTAATTAAAAAATATTATTATGTATAATACCATATAAGTTTTTATTATGAAGTTATATTACCCACTTATTAAGGATTCCTGGATTAGGGTTTTCCCTGGTAATATATGTTTTGTTTTCCACTTGTGTCTTAATTTTTTATGTTAATTCTCCTTATAAATATATCATGATTTCAAAAATGTAATCCAGGATATAAAAAATATTTATTTTCTATTTATATTTAATCATAATAATATATAGTGTATATTAATATGAAATGGTATACACCATTCTTAAAGATGGGTAGGTAGTACGTATGCATGAACATTGTATATGTTTTTCTTTGTAATATTGAATGAAATATAGGTATATATAAAATATAATTCTATTATAATTATTAAGTCATATATATCATATAATATCACTATACCCATCATTAATATGATCCATGTAGTTTGTGAATTAATCACATCTCTTTGAGGTAGTAGTAGTTCACACTTCCCCAAACGAAATTATTGTATTTACAAAAAATGGAAATCATAAAGGTGGGATATATATTGTATCTATATAATAATAAATAAATAAAATATATCATATATATCATATATATTATCTATAACATAGTTTCATTCTAATTCCCAACCATGAGTGGTGTTAAAGTTAAAATTAACAACATCATTTCGTGAGGCGGTAGTCCTTAATACTCGAGAATGGTAAGTACATTACATATTAGAGGGATGTGTGTGTATGTAAATTCATAAACCATTGAATAAATATATTTATGTATATTTATTATACTTTTGGTTTTATATTACCATGGAATAAGAATAAATTTAGTGGTGGAGAAAATAAAAGAAAGGATCTTGAGGATGGATGTAACCTCTAATTTAGGTAACTCATTATGGTTCGCACCAAAGAAATTCCATTCAAAGCTATATTCCCATGGTGAGTAATATAGGTTTAGTTAAGTTATTTATTGGACCTATTTTGGAAGATATTTTTTTATCAAAATTGTCTATATAAGTGTGTGGAAGGTAGAGGGGTGCGTTCCTTTTTATAGTGGAGGAAAAGGACACACGTGGTGTTTTTTGAAATGAATTGTTTGTTCAACAAGTATTACTTGTTAAAAACGTTTAAAAATGGATAATTATAGAACCTAATATGTTTTTTATCCTAAATATATCCATCCAATAGGTTATGAATAATTTTATAGTTCATTTCCCCCCTTAAGGATAAGTTTTATCCCCTTGCAAAGCTTAATTTTACCTTAATAATTGTAATTAATTTTATTCACTTTTACTAATATTTTGGTCAAGAATTTAGTTGATATTATTATAATATGAATATTATACTGATTGAAACCATGTATTTACTTTTTTTGGAAATAAATTTCAAGAATTAGAAATATTATGTTAAATGCTAATATTGGAAACATGGTGAGAAAGCAGGTTTTAAAGTTAGAATGTCTAAAATTTCATTAATATTTTTTATCTAAATTTAATATAGAAATCATTAAAATGTACTAAATTGGATTAATATATGTAAAATTGATCTATTTAAACTTTATGACTGGCTTAAAATATAATTTAACTATATAAATATATTATAAAGATAATAAGTTCTGAAATAAAATTCAACATTTTTCACTATTTATCCAAAACTAAAGTTTCATTGAAAAGTCCTAGAAATTAAATCGTAGATAATTTATAAATTATGAATTCAAAAATTATGTTTATTTTACAAAATAAAATTCCTAGTGTCAAAAATTAATTATATTATTTTTATAGAAGGACTAGAAAATGAGTTCTTTTGAAGAAATAGTATTTCCAAACTTATAAATACATTGCAAAAAGTTATATTTTTTATCATCATTATGTTTTATTAATATAAATAAATTGTAATTTATTTTTTTACTAATAAATTTATTATGTTAAAAGGATATTTTATAAATATATCTTTTAATTAATTATAATAAAAAATGCAGTTTTGTAGACACTCAGTGTAGCGTTTAAGCCATGCCAAGTTGGTGTAGCGTATAATTTATTCTAGGTCAGTGTTTTATGTAGTGAAAACATATTTTATTGTATCATATAATTTAATATTAGTATGGTGTATCCTTAAAATAAATCATAATTTTTTTATCCTATATAACACAAGCTATATTTTGTTTTGTGTGAAATAAAAAATATTAAACAGATTAAATTAGATTGAAAAAAATATCTCTTAAAAAATGTGGTGCTGCATTATAATATCAAAAAAATTAATTTCTCCCTTGAAATTTTTCTAGTTTAGAAATGGTTTAATACTTTATGGTTCCTTTAAAAGAAATCCACATCATAAAAATGAACACTAAAACATTCATTGAACATGGAAGGTTGACACCATTACAGTTGCCCAAAATAACTCATCATCAGGCTTATATAAGGGAAAACATATGTGGGAAGTGATAACATTGAAATCGAATAAAAATATAACTATCATGTTCTGTAGTATATTGATATTGAACGTGGATAGCAGAAATTTAACATTCAAAAATCCAAAAATCTACAATGATCTAAGGGGCCATTTGATTCATCGAAAATGAAGTCCATATGACAACCTTCTACGTTTCCAGATCATTTCCCTATAGTATTGTAATTTTAGTCATAGGTTATACTTATTTTATTTAATTTTCTTTTAAAAGTAAAATCTTACCTGTTGGTTATGTCTTGAACGATGTCCACTTCACCTCTTTCTCTAAAAAGGAAGGTGAATTCTCCATTCCTGATCCACTAACAGATCATGAGATCCATAATAATTCATCACATCTCTCATTATTTACCATCAAAAAAATGTTTAAAAATTATTTTATCCAATATTAATAAATCCTCAAGTTTTATGTTAATACATTAATAACACAAAATTCATTAAAAGTTCAACATAATCATTCAATAAATGGTTCACCTTGTAACCCATATTAAAGATGAAAATCCAAAACAATATAATAATATTCACGAAATTAGTTCCACATTGATCCGATATATATGAAAAACTATCTATTTGTTTTCACAATCCAAACATGTTAATACCCTCATCTTAAACCCTCTTGAAACATGGTAATAACCAAAATTACCACGACTCCTTTAGAAAGTCATGCATGTTTACTTATTCAAAAGATTGTTATATAGATTCCTTGAAAACAATAATTTGAAAGCTTCATCCATGATTACATAGTTCTCATTTTCAACAAATAAATAATCACATCCAGGGTATTAAATACTAAATAGTGAATTTTATTTAAATCAGTCATCTCTTTATACAAGATCAACACAATTTTCTCATCATCTTTATCACCTTTAAAGCTACCATCCCTTAACAGAAATATCACCTTTCTTTGAAATCACATTTCTACCTCACCATCACCATTCAAAATATCCTTTAAAATCCTTAATTAAAAATTTATACTAAAAATACTTATGAATTTTATGATTCATGTAACATAATCTTTGATTTTGAAAACATAGAAACTTCATTCAAACATCATTATTCTGAAACCATATCTCTGGATCCATAAACATATTTTTTAATAACTCATTCATAAAATATGAAATATGATTCATGTATTAAGGTTCTTCAACATTAATCTAATCATGATTTTTTGCATTTAACATAAACAAAATTGGAATAAAATTTCATACATTTAACATGTTGTTTTTAGCTCCCTTATCTTCAAAAGTATATCCAACACTAATGGGCCCTCCTTTTTATCTTCATGAGATTTAAACTTAGGAAATACATTTTCATAATTCACATAATTTCCACATATAAAAAATTCAATGTTAAAATACATCCTTCTAGTTCATGCAAATGAATTAATCCAGAATTCATAAGGTGGGGAACACTTACGATAGCAGAAGACAAAATAAACATGAAAAACATACTCATATGATGTCCTAATAATTACACATATTTCTTTAATAAATGACTCCTCAGGTTTATTAAAATTTATTCATAGATAAAATATTTTTAAATCCTTCATGATTTTTTGTGAAGAGTTTTTTAATTTACAAATCATATCCCCCAGGAGTTTCACACCAGGTGCTTAATAAAGCCTATTGACAGGTACCAGGTTACGCCAAGTCAGGTCTGATGCACCTTGTTAGATTTTTTACTCCTAGGTACATCTATAACAGAACCATGTATACTTATAGTATCCATATAGGGATATATTTCTAGGAATCCATTCACTCTCTCCTTCCCCAAAATTACAGGACATTTTCTAAAATTTTAACTCATTGGTGTACTTATCCTTAGAGACATCCCAAGACATTTCCTTTGTGATATACCTAGGAATATCACTAAAGTTAAATAATCATATAATCCTATGGTTGACAAAATTTTGACTCTTATACAAACTATAACAAATTAGTCTTTCTGTGCATATACACTACTTCACTTTTGCAGAATACTTAATACATTACTAATAAATAGACGCCTAAATACGGTGTTAGTTTAGTGTCTTTGGATACATTGAAACATAATCCCTAGTACATGACTGGGCTACATTATCTCATAATAGGTTCTCCATGACTATAATACCACTTATAAATGTTATACCAAGAATATTACTTCGTAAATTGGGGAAGGAAACTAAAAAAGTACTGATCTCAATTGCCCAGTAAGGGTAAATGAGGGGGATATGTAAGCATAAATATAAGCATAAGGTTTTGAGAACATGATTATAAAATTAAAAGATCATACCATACATATAAAATATCATAATACTGAATCATGGAAAAAAATATTACCATTTTATATGACATGAATCATAAGAAAGTAAATAACATTATATTTGAAATCATAACAAAGAAATAAAACATGGAATTTTGTTAAACACATAAGTATATAAAATTATTTCCTTAGTATGAATGGAATCATTTAAAATTCCATATTAGAATTATGGGTTAACTCCCCATACCATCATATTATTCATGGTTCACTCCAATGACCATCTTAGTAGTATGATTTCACTACACATACCATCATGGCAAACATAATTCACTCCCACGACCATCTTAGTTATCAATGGTCACTCCCAAGTCCATATTATTCTATATCATGAGATATAAATCTTTACCAAATGAATTTATTATAGATATAGGAACCTACAATATCATAATTAATTCATAAATATGTTTTAAAAGTGTTCATAATCATTAAACGTAACGTAAACCACAAAACGAAATGGGTATCAAAAACTGTGATCTTATCTTAACCTATGGAAATGAGATAGGTTTCACAATAATTTCATAAAAACCTAACCAATGAAAATAAATGGGTTTCATATACATATAACCCATGAAATAGAAAAATATTTCTCCAATATAGAACCCATGAAAGAGAAATATATTTTATAAACATACAACCACTGAAAGAGAAACAGATTTAATAAAAATATAACCTGTGAAAGAGAAATAGGTGTCATATAATTCATTTCAAAAAAACATAAACCATTTAATAAATACTAGGAATATAACCTTTGGATAATTTCCCATAAATTCATGAGTAAAACCATCAAATTTTATCATAGAATGGAAATAATTTTGGAAGATATTTTTTTAAAAATTATGGAGGAAAATAAGCATTCTTCACTAAAAAGGATCTTTAAAACATAAATCCTTTGTCACGACCCTCCCTCGGGGTCCGTGCCGTGACTACCCCAAGCCCGCCTTCCATAGGCCAGGGGCTGGCGACTAGCACCAAGGCGTAAATCCCGGTAAAAAGGGAAGGCATTGCCTTTGAAAAGCAAACAAACACCACAGAGTAAGCAAGCGGAATGTAAATACTAAACAAAAGCAGAGTACAACTGAAAGTGCGGAAAAGTAAATGGGCCAGTATACAAACCCAAACTGAAAGTAAAGTACAACTCGAAAGGGGAAAACAGCAACTGAAAAGTAAAAGCCGCTACACCGAGCTGTCCACTGGAAATCCCACCTGAAGGGTGGGTACAGATAGCTCCTCTGCTCCACGGGTCCCGCTGTCTGCTCCGAGCACGTCCGCCCAGTGGTCCACCTTCGGGTACCGTCCCGCTCTGCAAGCCTCAGTTAAGGTCAACGCTGTCCGTCGTCTGCAACCAACACAACGTAGTGCGGGCAAAGCCCATGCAGGGGTGAGTATAAGCTACTCAGTAGGGACCCCGAGACCGCTGAAGTTCTCTCAAATCCACAAAGGATAAACCACGAAGAAAGGTACAATCACGAAGTATCAACCGACACTGCTTAGGTATATGCCCATACATATACCTAAGTCATCAATTTCAAATATGTACCAACATCCGAGCCCAAGTACAACTCAGTCCACACAGGAAATTAAACGTATTCCACACAGGAAAGAAAAACGTAATCCACACAGGATTGCACAACACAATCCACACAGGAAAGCAAAAAGGATTCAACTCACACAGGTATACTTCTTCGAAAGATGATAAAGATGATCTCTGATCCATCTAAGTCGTCAGACCCACGAAGGATCGATAGGTAACTAACCCCCGCAAAAGACCCACACAGGATCGGGCCAACGTAGGACCTGTAGGCGTTGGTTCACACAGGGCCGCTGAGCGCAAAGACCCACACAGGATCGGACCCACACAGGATCGGGCCCACACAGGACATGTAGCACTGATCCACGTAGGATCGCTGAGTGCTGAAGTCGTCATCGTCGAATCCACACAGGATCTCTGTACTGTCGTCGTCGTAGTCACTGTAGCAGTAGAAGCAGTAGTAGTCACAGTAACAGTCGCAGCCAGCACTAGGGTTCCCGCACACAGCAAGCTCGTTCGGAGGGTCCGCTCCACGAGCTGAGAGGCTGATACATCAACTGTCACAAAGACCAGAGTTGATGTATCCAAAAGTTCTGTATCGTCAACAGGAACTCAACGCAACAGACGGCGCGTCGATCGGACGCCCGGTCTGAGAGTTATTGGCATTTTCGTCCCCGGGGCCCCGTTGGTTTTTAAGGTAAAACCAACCCGACCGTACTCCACCTGCGTCCAAACCTCGGGCGGAGTATACCAAAAGATCTGTCTCACTAAGAGGAACACAACACAGCTGACGGCACGTCAATCAGACGTCCGTAGCTCAAGATATGAGCGTTTCCGCTCTGAAGGCCCGGTTGGTTTCGTGAACGAACCAACCCGGCCGAACTCAAAATAACCCGATACCTTGAGTGCGATATACCGAAACGACCACCTCGATCCAAGGATCGCGTTGCCGCAGACGGTTCGTCGATCGGAGGTCTGTGGCTCATGTTATGGCCAAAAGACCGAAACTGATCCGAAACGGGGGGTCCGGGTCCGGGCCGACCCGGCCCGACCCCCCCCCCCCCCCAGGTCGGCCCGAACCGGGTCGACCCGACCCGGTCCGACCCGGCCCGGCCGGCCGGCCGGCCGGCGGTGCGGCAGCGCGGCGGCCCGGCGCCGCACGGAGGCAGCGCGCGGGGGGAATAAATCCCCCGCTTGATTGAAGGGGTGGTGCGGCTATATGCCGCGCCCTTTGTGAAAAAAAAAACGGCCCCCCACGTGGGGGCCGGCTTGAAGAAAAACCGGGGGGCCTCCTGCCCCCCCCCCCCCCCCTCTTTCATGGAACCCGCCCCCCTCTTAAATGAGGGGGGGGGGTTTAGAGATGACCGGGGGAATTTATTCCCCCGGCCTTTGACCTTCCGGCCGGCCAACTGCCGGCCGGTTTTCTCCAACGGGACCGGAAAATCCGGTCCCCTCTTCGGCTTCCGACGCCGGCGGCCCGGCCGCCGGTCTTCTCGTTCCGCCGCGGCCCGGAACCGGCCGTGGTGTTCGTCGTCCGGCGTGGTGCGACGGCACCGCGTCCCTCCGCCGTGACTCTGATTTCTTACAATGCGGCGCGACGGCGTCGCGTTCATGATGATTCTTCCATGGTACGCGCGCGACGACGTCGCGTAATATATCGCACGATTAACCGCGTGGTGCGACGGCACCACGCCACCTTGTTTCCACCCGCAAGGTAAATCAACAAGAACGATGGAGGGGGTTCGGCCGTGTTCATGCGGTCTGGCCCCCCTCACGTTAAATAATAACACAACATAAAATATTCAATAGCCTCACCTTAGATATGCTAGATCCACGATCAAGAATAAAATAATTAAACAAAAATCAACGACCCCTACCTTGGGTATAGGTTCGAAGATTTGTCAACGTCCCTCGGAAGACAACGTCGCGGAGGTCGGGCGTCGTGGTAGTCGTTCGTCAAATCCGATGACGAAGAGG
This sequence comes from Viscum album, assembly GCA_963277665.1. NCBI lineage: Eukaryota > Viridiplantae > Streptophyta > Magnoliopsida > Santalales > Viscaceae > Viscum > Viscum album. Next base: position 2,004,035,262 of record OY728126.1, on the reverse strand, counting down.
TGCGTCCGATGTGATACGTCGTTGGCGAATCTTCGTATGCCGACGAAGGGAGTTCGAGGAGGAAGCGGTGTTCCCTCTCGTTGACACGGAAGACGAAGAAGAGAGGAGCGGCGTTCTTCGTCGGAACTTGAGCGTTCTTCGTCAAGTTGAGCGTTCTTCATCAAGTTGAGCGTTCTTCGTCAAGTTGAGCGTTCTTCATCAAGTTGAAGAAGAAGGTGGAGGAGCTCTCAAAAATCCTCTTAAGTTGGATAAACAAGACTAACCAAATAAAATAAGGTTCCTCCTTATTTTATTTACCAAGCCAAGGAATTCAAAACTTCAAAATTCAAAAACATAACACTTAATTAATTAAACATGTAATGTGTAATTAATTAGATGTTATTTTAACAAACATTTAAGAGGGAGAGAGGGGAGTTTAAGGGGGAAGATGAGAGGTTTAGGTTCGTGTGGGTCCCACCACACTTATTCCTCTCAAGGGAGGTTAAGTGGGTGTGGGTCCCACTCCTAACTCCCTTTGAGAGGAGTTAACCTACAAAAATGAAATAAAAAGAATTCCACACATCTTTTTATTCAACTTTTTATAAATCTCCCATAAACTAACTTTCGTTTCGCAACAAACGCAACTTCCGAAAAGGTTTTCTTAAGCGAATATCGGCGCTGTGAGTTCATCGGTGCCCTCAGATTTCAATTCCGAGCACCGGATCAAAAGTTATGAATTCCCGCTCGTTCGTTCACTGAACATACCCGAGCCAAACTTCGGAAATTGATTTCGGGCACTCCGGGCCTCAGAATCAGGTGCCGTCAGAAACCGCGCTCTTGTAAAATTCTAATGAAAATTAAGAAAAAATATCCCTTGAATTTTACGGGTATTTACATTACTCCCACCTCAGGGATTTACGTCCCCGTAAAGATACATCAAAAACTAGGGAAACAAATGAGGGTACTGAGCACGCATCTGAGCCTCCCGCTCCCATGTGCTCTCCTGGAGATTCCCATGCTGCCATCTGATGCGCAGAAGAGGAATCGATCGCCCACGCAGTACCCGCTCCTGTCGATCCTCTATCTCCACCGGGACCTCCGTAAAAGTCTCCTCATCGTCAACGTCAAGCTCCCCATGGTCAATGATGTGCATCGGGTCGTGCATGTATCTCCTCAGCTGGGATATGTGGAAGACGTCGTTCACCCGGTGCAACTGAGGTGGTAGAGCCAGGCGATAATCCACCTCGCCAACCCTGCTGAGGACCTGGAAGGGTCCGATGAAGCGCGGAGATAACTTGTCGTCTCGGCCAAATCTCTGAATACCACATCGAGGTGAGACCCGCAAGAAGACGTGGTCGCCATCCTCAAACTCCAGTGGCCTCCGCCTCCTGTCAGCATATGACTTCTGCCGGCTCTGAGCTGTCCTCATCCACTCCTGGATGACCTAGACCTTCTCTGTCGTGGCCTGGACCATCTCCGGTCCCACCTGTGCTGACTCTCTAGGGTCTGTCCAGCACAAAGGAGATCTACAAGTTCGGTCGTACAACGCCTCGTACGGTGCCATCCCGATGGTGGAGTGGTAGCTGTTGTTGTACGCAAACTCCACCAAGGGTAGGTGGTCCTCCCAGCTACGACCAAAGTTGATGACACATGCGCGGAGCATGTCCTCGAGAGTCTGAATGTTCCTCTCCGTCTGCCGATCCGTCTGAGGATGAAAGGCTGTGCTTAGACGTAGCTGTGTCCCGAACGCCTCTTGTAACCCCTTCCAAAGCCGGGAAGTAAAGCGAGCATCTCGATCGGAGACGATAGATGATGGCACACCGTGGAGTCGCACAATCTCCTGAACGTAGAGACGTCCCAATCTCTCCACTGAGCCCTGCTCTCTGATGGGTAAGAAGTGTGCCGACTTGGTGAGTCGGTCAACAATCACCCAGATGGAGTCGTGACCTCTGGAAGTGCGTGGAAGTCCAGTCACGAAGTCCATAGATATGTCGTCCCACTTCCACTCTGGAACCTCCAAGGGCTATACCAAGCCTGCTGGTACCTGATGCTCTGCCTCAAGGGAGAAACCATCAGGTGCCTCTCCCGAGGATATCTGTGTACGCCGTGTCTCACAGTCAGCATCCCCACGCTGTGCCTCCCTGACTCGCTGCAGTAGTGGAGGAGTGACTGTGAGAGACTGAAGGAAGGCTGCTCTATCTCTATCCACGAAGGATATCTGCAAAGAGGCTAGCTACTCAGTCGCCTCCTCAAGTATCTGAATGCCCGTCCTCCTGCTAAGGGCATCGGCTACTACGTTCCCCTTCCTAGGAGTATAGACTATCTCAAAGTCATAGTCCTGGAGGAACTCGAGCCATCGCCGCTGTCTCAGGTTCAGGTCCTTCTGCAAGAAGATATACCTGAGACTCTGATGATCAGAAAAGACTGTAAAGCGCTCGCCCATCAGATAGTGTCACCAAGTCTTCAGAGAGAAGACCAATGCTGCTAACTCCAGGTCATGGGTAGCGTAGTTCTGCTCATGCGTCCTCAACTGACGTGATCCATAGGCGATCACCGCCCGCTCCTGCATCAGAACACATCCAAGTCCGGTCCCTGATGCATCGCAGTAGACTACGTACCCTACTCCCTCCTCGGGAAACCTAAAGATGGGTGCGCTAGTCAATCTCTGTCTCAGCTCCTGGAAGCTCTACTGACATCTGTCTGACCACACGAAGGGTTTCCCCTTCTTCGTCAAAGCTGTGAGTGATGCCGCAACTCTAGAGAAGTCTGGCACGAATCTCCGATAGTATCCAGCTAGTCCCAAGATACTCCGAACCTCAGTCACGCTTCTGGGTGGCTCCCATGCTAACACAGCCTCAATCTTCACGGGATCCACTGCAACTCCCGCCTCAGAGATAACGTGTCCCAAGAAGTGGACCTCACGTATCCAGAACTGTCACTTCGAGAGCTTTCCATAAATCTGGTGCTCTCGGAGTGTGTCAAGTATAACTCGCAAGTGATAGGCGTGCTCCTCCTCTGTCGTAGAGTAAATCAGAATGTCGTCGATGAAGACCACGACAAACCGATCGAGGTATGGCTGAAAGATCCTGTTCATGAGAGCCATGAACACTACTGGAGCATTGGTTACACCGAATGTCATAACCAAGAACTCATAGTGGCCATACCGACATCTGAAGGCTATCTTCTGCACATCCTCGTCTCTGACTCTGACCTGATGATAGCCTGAACTGAGGTCTATCTTCGAGAACCACCATGCTCCCTTGAGCTGATCAAAGAGGTCATCAATCCTCGGTAGCGGATACTTGTTCCTCACTATCACCTGGTTCAGGCGATGATAGTCAACACAAAGTCACAAGCTCTCGTCCGCCTTCTTGGTGAACAAAATCGGGGAAGCCCAGGGTGAAACACTGGGTCGGATGAACCCCTTTCCCTGCAAGTCTTCCAACTGTACCCGTAGCTCTCAAAGCTCGGCGGGGGCCATCCGATATGCTGGAGTGGATATCGGGGCTGTCACGGGGTACAAGTCAATATAAAAGTCTACCTCTCTGCGAGGAGGTAGCCCTGGAACATCGTCGGGAAAAACGTCCGCAAACTGATCCACCACTGCAGGAAAACTAGGACTCCGCACGTCAACTGCTCCAAGGATAAGGCTAGCCAACTGATGAGTAATGGGCTGTCCTCTCCTCCGCGGAAGTCCATCATCTGCTGCTAAGGCTCCCTTCTCGCCGGTGAAGGTGAACCTGCTCCCGTCGGTGCGTACACATCGCACCTTGCGCCTAAAACAGTCAATCTGTGCATGGACCGTAGATAGCCAATCCATGCCCAAGATGACGTCGTAAGGCCTTGACGCTGCTACAAGAAGATCCCAGCCGAAGATCTCGCCTCTTAGAGTAAGCTCACACTGCCGGCACCAGTGCGTAATCGTCGAGTCTTCTCCCGTAGGAGTCTCTAGCCGTAAGGATTGAGCCAACGGCTCTGTCGGAATCTCCGAGCTCCGAACAAGGGCAGCGGCTATGAAAGAGTGACTCGCTCTTATGTCTATAAGAACTGCAGCAAGGGTGGAGTAGACACAGATAGTACCTCGAATCATCTCGGGTGCGCCGTGGTCGTAGGCCTCTGCTGCATGGAGCTGTGCCTGTCTCTGCCCGCCAGCTCCCTGTGGTCGGGGTGGACCTCCTGGTGGTGGTGGTGGCAGAGCCTCAAAGCGTCGCCCACCACCGGCTGCTCGTCCAGCTCCTCTACCTCGTCCGCCTCCTCCCTGCGGACCGCCACGGTCGACCCTCTACCTCTACCTCGGTGGTCCCTCAACCGTCTGCTGCTCCTCGGCACGGCGGGTCGGGCAGTCTCGAGCCATGTGGCCCTGCCCGCCGCACGAGTAGCACTGTCTGCCTCTCGAAAGACTGGCTCCGCACTGTGTGCCCCGCACTGCTGAGCTTGTGTCCTGAGGTCGTCTGCCCGAAGGTCTGGTCTGCCTGGTCCCCTGAGTCATCCGCAGACTGCCTGCTGTAGATGACTCTGCCACGTGTCGCCCTGCGATGGGTCTCTGTGCTGGTGTAGACTCAGCAAGGAAGCTCTCGATCAGAAGGGCCTGCTCCAGTACTCCTGTCTGAGTCGGTATGCTGAGGGAGATCAGCGATGCCCTGATCTCGTGTCTCAAACCCTGCTCGAAGGTCCGGGCCTGGAAGAATGGGTCTCGTACCATGTCGGTCGAGTAGCGCGAGAGATCGGTAAATCTCGCCGAGTACTGAGCGACCGTCATGCTGCCCTTCCGCAGCTGTAGAAGATCCTGGATACGCACCGCACGAAGGGTGGCTGGGATGAACTCCGAGCGGAAGAGGCTCTCAAAGTCCGTCCAAAGTAGAGATGCCTCATCGTGCACCTGGAGCCTCAAGCTCCACCATCGTCCCGCTGCTGCGTGTAGTAGGCTCGCAGCGAGGATCACCATGAGGTCTGCTGGTGTCCTCACTAGCCTAAACACTCATACTACTGCCTCCAGCCAGTCCTCTGCTGCCTGGGGATCCATCTCCCTGCGTAACCTGGGCGGTCGCTGGCGCTAAAACTCATGCAGTGCGCTGAGGTGACGTGCATCGTCAGCGGCTGCTACTGGAAGCATCGGGGGCTCGGCGGGTAGAGCTACCGCCGGTGCCACTGCTGACAAAGGGCCCTGCACAGAGGCCTCGTCGCTCGGTGGGCTGTCGTCACGCTCGACTCTCGGAACCCTAGCTGGCTGCCGTCGTGGGGCCATCCTGAAAAGGAAACAGGTGCGCCACGGTCAGAACAGTATACCTGGTGAGCTGATATAAGTAATCACAAAGAAAACTTTGAAACACACACGCAATCAATGTTTTCGTGCATTAAGTCAGAAATCAGAAGTCAGGGTCCTGGTGTACGGATACGTCGGCCGCCACACCAACACTGGACTCCCTGGACTGATAACCACACTCAATACGCTAAACATTATTGATTCACATAGAAAAGATCAGAGTTCGCGGTAGAACCGAACTGCTCTGATACCAATTTGTCACGACCCGCCCTCGGGGTCCGTGTCGTGACTACCCCAAGCCCGCCTTCCATAGGCCAGGGGCTGGCGACTAGCACCAAGGCGTAAATCCCGGTAAAAAGGGAAGGCATTGCCTTTGAAAAGCAAACAAACACCACAGAGTAAGCAAGCAGAAAGTAAACACTAAACAAAAGCAGAGTACAACTGAAAGTGCGGAAAAGTAAATGGACCAGTATACAAACCCAAACTGAAAGTAAAGTACAACTCGAAAGGGGAAAACAGCAACTGAAAACTAAAAGCCGCTACACCAAGCTGTCCACTGGAAATCCCACCTGAAGGGTGGGTACAGATAGCTCCTCTGCTCCACGGGTCCCGCCGTCCGCTCCGAGCACGTCCGCCCAGTGGTCCACCTCCGGGTACCGTCCCGCTCTGCAAGCCTCAGTTAAGGTCAACGATGTCCGTCGTCTTCAACCAACACAACGTAGTGCAGGCAAAGCCCGTGCAGGGGTGAGTATAAGCTACTCAGTAGGGACCCCGAGACACCTGAAGGTATCTCAAATCCACAAAGGATAAACCACGAAGAAAGGTACAATCACGAAGTATCAACCGAAACTGCTGAGGTATATGCCCATACATATACCTAAGTCATCAATTTCAAATACATACCAACCTCCGAGCCCATGTACAACTCAGTCCACATAGGAAAGTAAACGTATTCCACACAGGAAAGCAAAACGTAATCCACACAGGATTGCACAACACAATCCACACAGGAAAGCAAAAAGGATTCAGCTCACACAGGTATACTTCTTCGAAAGACGATAAAGATGATATCTGATCCATCTAAGTCGTCAGACCCACGAAGGATCGATAGGTAACTAACCCCCGAAAAAGACCCACACAGGATCGGGCCCACGTAGGACCTGTAGGCACTGGTTCACACAGGACCGCTGAGCGCAAAGACCCACACAGGTTCGGACCCACACAAGATCGGGCCCACACAGGACCTGTAGCACTGATCCACGTAGGATCGCTGAGTGCTGAAGTCGTCGTCGTCGAATCCACACAGGATCTCTGTACTGTCTTCATCGCAGTCACAGTAGCAGTAGAAGCAGTAGTAGTCACAGTAACAGTCGCAGCCAGTACTAGGGTTCCCGCACACAGCAAGCTCGTTCGGAGGGTCCGCTCCACGAGCCGAGAGGCTGATACATCAACTGTCACAAAGACTAGAGTTGATGTATCCAAAAGTTCCGTATCGTCAACAGGAACTCAACGCAACAGACGGCGCGTCGATCGGACGCCCGGTCTGAGAGTTATTGGCATTTTCGTCCCCGAGGCCCGGTTGGTTTTTAAGGTAAAACCAACCCGACCGTACTCCACCTGCTTCCAAACCTCGGGCGGAGTATGCAAAAAGATCCGTCTCACTAAGAGGAACACAACATAGCTGACGGCACGTCAATCGGACGTCCGTAGCTCAAGATATGAGCGTTTCCGCTCCGAAGGCCCGGTTGGTTTCGTGAACGAACCAACCCGGCCGAACTCAAAGTAATTCGAAACCTTGAGTGCGATATACCGAAACGACCGTCTCAATCCATGGATCGCGTTTCCGTAGACGGTTCATCGATTGGTGGTCCGTGGCTCAAGTTATGGCCAAAAGACCGAAACTGATCCGAAACGGGGGGTCCGGGTCTGGGCCGACCCGGCCCGACCCCCCCTGGGTCGGCCCGAACCGGGTCGCCCCGACCCGGGTCCGACCCGGCCCGGCCGGCTGGCCGGCCCGGCGCCGCACGGAGGCAGCGCGCGGGGGGAATCAATCCCCCGCTTGATTGAAGGGGCGGCGCAGTTATATGCCGCGCCCTTTGTGAAAAAAACGGCCCCCCACGTGGGGGCCGACTTGAAGAAAAACCGGGGGGCCTCCTGCCCCCCCCCCCCTTCAAGGAACCCGCTCCCCTCTTAAATGAGGGGGGGTTTAGAGCTGACCGGGGGAATTTATTCCCCCGGCCTTTGACCTTCTGGCCGGCCAACTGCCGACCGGTTTTCTCCAACGGGACCGGAAAATCCGGTCCCCTCTTCGGCTTCCAACGCCGGCGGCCCGGCCGCCGGTCTTCTCGTTCCGCCGCGGCCCGGAACCGGCCGCGGTGTTCGTCGTCCGGCGCGGTGCGACGGCATCGCATCCCTCCGCCGTGACTCTGATTTCTTACAACGCGGCGTGACGGAGTCACGTTCATGATGATTCTTCCATGGTGCGCGCGCGACGGCGTCGCGTAATATATCGCACGATTAACCGCGTGGTGCGACGGCACCATGCCACCTTGTTTCCACCCGCAAGGTAAATCAACAAGAACGATGGAGGGGGTTCGGCTGTGTTCATGCGGTCCGGCCCCCCTCACGTTAAATAATAACACAACTTAAAATATTCAATAGCCTCACGTTAGATATGCTAGATCCACGATCAAGAATAAAATAATTAAACAAAAATCAACAACCCCTACCTTGGGTATAGGTTCGAAGATTTGTCAACGTCCCGCAGAAGACAACGTCGCGGAGGTCGGGCGTCGCGGTAGTCATTCGTCAAATCCGATGATGAAGAGGTGCGTCCGATGTGATACGTCGTTGGAGAATCTTCGTATGCCGACGAAGGGAGTCCGAGGAGGAAGAGGCGTTCCCTCTCGTTGACATGGAAGACGAAGAAGAGAGGAGCAGCATTCTTCGTCGGAACTTGAGCGTTCTTCGTCAAGTTGAGCGTTCTTCGTCAAGTTGAGCGTTCTTCGTCATGTTGAGCGTTCTTCGTCAAGTTGAAGAAGAAGGTGGAGGAGCTCTCAAAAATCCTCTTATGTTGGCTAAACAAGACTAACCAAATAAAATAAGGTTTCTCCTTATTTTATTTACCAATCCAAGGAATTCAAAACTTCAAAATTCAAAAACATAACACTTAATTAATTAAACATGTAATGTGTAATTAATTAGATGTTATGTTAACAAACATTTAAGAGGGAGAGAGGGGAGTTTAAGGGTGAAGATGAGAGGTTTAGGTTTGTGTGGGTCCCACCACACTTAATCCTCTCAAGGGAGGTTAATTGGGTGTGGGTCCCACTCCTAACTCCCTTTGAGAGGAGTTAACCTACAAAAATAAAATAAAAAGAATTCCACACATCTTTTTATTCAACTTTTTATAAATCTCCCAAAAACTAACTTTCGTTTTGCAACAAACGCAACTTCCGAAAAGGTCTTCTTAAGAGAATATCGGCGCTGCGAGTTCATCGGTGCCCTCGGATTTCAATTCCGAGCACCGGATCAAAAGTTAGGAATTCCCGCTCGTTCGTTCACTGAACGTACCCGAGCCAAACTTCGAAAATTGATTCCGGGCACTCCGGTCCTCAGAATCAGGTGCCGTCAGAACCCGCGCTCTTGTAAAATTCTAAAGAAAATTAAGAACAAAATTCCCTTGAATTTTATTGGTCTTTACATCCTTGTCAAAACAATTTCTTTTATAATAAACATTGAAACATAAAAAATATTATAGAAAACATTTTTTTAACATTCTTCCATGAAAACTTATAAATGAATCCTGAAAATATTTTTAAAATTTTTTTCCTGGAAAACATAAAAAAGAAGACTGAAATTTTTTTGCAAACATATTTCCTTGAAAGCTTATAAAAAAATATTGAAAAATTTAAAAAAAATATTGAAAATAAATTTTAATCTTATAATTAATTATTGAAAATGATTAAAATACTTTTTTAAGAAAAAAACCATTTTGGAAAGCCCTTTTAATTGGAAACAACATTTAAAAAAATGAATGTCCACAATATTAAGAAAAACATTTTTTCCTTGAAAATAAAATTGTAAACATAAAATGTATTTTTAAAGGAAATTACAGTAATTCTGGATGTTATTCTCATACATTCCAAACATTCTTTTTTACATTAAAATTTCAGAAACGAGTTTTTATTGGAAAATGTCCTGATGATTCCTTTTTAAATAACATTTTTACGGTAAAACATTGTTAAAATTTTCTATTAAAGTTAATATAAAAATAGTATAATGTTTTTGGAAACAATCCAAAAAATGGGGAGATGTGAAGCATTAATGATTTAGATTCTAGGGAGGTCTAGTTCTAGTGTAGTCTGGGTGGGCCTTCGTGTCATATACTTGTTATTATGCCATAGGCCTTTGGATAATTTATTGGGACTAAGTACACTGGAACTACAGGTCATGTAAGGGTTCCCTATAAACCTATTAATGGGGTATTATAAATTAATATATAAATAAATTATGAAGACCTTTGGACCGGGTTGACCATGGAACAAAAATATTAGACTAAAAAAAGCAGTAAAGTTAGGCTTTCTTAAAAACACTTTCTTCACCATACTATGTACCAAATAGTAAAAAAAATGGAACCATTACATAGTTTTTACATGAATATATAGTTATTAAGGAAAAACATGATATTTATTGATTTATGTATAATAATATTTCATCACTGGGAGAAAAATCATAAAAAATCTTGATAAACTATGAGATTGTAGCTATAAAATGTTACAAATTTTCTAATATTAAATCGTAACAAAATGTAAAGAATGAAATTACATGAATCCTAACATAACATTAAAATAATTATATTTATGATATAAAATGTTTTCGGAATCATATACACCTCAAGATAAAAAATAAAGGTGCATAATATGGCATGTGTCTCGAAGAATGAAAACTGAGAAAAAATTACTTCATCGATTTGGTAACATTTGATACATAAACTACATGAAAAGAATATAATTAAATTTATAATAAAATTCCAATAAATTTAAGTATAAAAATATTATAATACATATATTTTCTATAGACTCACTAAAAAAATAAATGATAGGTAAATAAGGCATGTATCTCACGAAAATTTAAAGTGAAATGAAATTCCAATACCTTATATCATAACTATCTTCATACTCATACAAAACTATTGTCTAAAAAATAAAAGTGCATTATAAATATTTTTTAAACCCATATAATTATTTATAATACTATATTTTATCTGATATGACTTTATATTACCTTCTTATTATTGATTCCAGGTTAAGATTTATCTTCGGGTAATATCTGCTTTATTTTTCACATATTTCTTTTTTTGTCCTCATACGTATGACATTATTTATAGAATGTAGTATATGATATATATATAATTTATATTCATAATATATAAATTTATAATTATCTATATTATATCTAAATATGAAATTTAATAAACCATTCTTGGAGATGGTATGTCGTACGTACGTATGAACGTTGTTTCCATTTTTGTTTTTAATATTAAAGGAAACAATTTTTAGGAAATATATGTATGTATATATATATAATTATTAAATTACAATTATTATATCATATATATCATATAATTTCACAAAACCCATCCTTAAAACATTTAATGTAGTGTGTGAACAAATAACATCGCTTTGAGGAGGTTGTATTCCACACATCCCCAAATTAAATTACCGTATTTACAAAAAATAGAAATCATAATGGTAGGCTTTATCTAATAAAAAAATAAGTATAAAAACATAATAAATATCAAATATATAATATAAAAACATATTTCCCAACATAATTACTAACCTTGAGTGGTGGTAAATGTAAGAAAAATAACATCATTTCGTTAGGTGGTAGTTCACCGTACACAAGAACGGTACGTTCGTTGCTCATTAGATACAAGATTGTGTATGTGAAGATATAACCCTTATAATAACAACATATCAGAATATTTGAAATAATTGTTTTATTACATGAGCATGGAATATAAATAATTTAGGCCTTAGAGAAAGAAAATAAAATAAAGGAGCTTGAGGAAGAATGTTACCTCTTATTCAGTTAACTCCTTTTAGTTTGAACCAAAGGGATTCCTTGGATACATATATTACCAAGGTGAGGATTCTAGGTTTAGGTAAGGTATTTTTATGAGATATTTTAGCTAAACATGGTCAATTAAAATTTGATTCATGGCTATGTGTAAGTGGGAGGGTTGAGTTCCATTATACAATGGAGGGAAATGACAAACATGGTATTCCTTGAAAGGAATTCGGTGTTCCCCAAGTATTAATTATTCTAAAAGTTTCATAATGGACAATTATTAAACCTTAACCATATATTATCCAAAATATTTAAACAAAAAAGGTTTTTAAAAATTTTATAGGTCTTTTTTTCCCTAATTTTTATGGTTTAGTCCCTTTCAATGCTTAATTTTACCTCAACCACTATAATTAATTTTAGTCACATTCACTAATATTTGGTGGTAAAAATTAATTTTAAAATATATGAATTAAAATATTATACGGATTCCAATCAAGTATCTCCATTTCTTAAAATTCCATTTATGGAATAGGAAGAAATATCTTTACTGTTAATCCCATATGCATGGCGAGAAAGAATGTTTGAAAGTAAGAATGTTCAAATGTTCATTAAGATTTTACATCTAAATTCAATATCAAAATGACTAAATTTACCTAAATTGGATTAATATGTGTGTAATTTATCTATTATGGCTTTAAAACCAACTTAAAAATTAATTTAACTATATAAATAAATTACTCAAAAAATCAATTTTGAATTGAAATGCAGTATTCATCACTATTCATCCAAACATGATATTTCTCTGAAAAATATAAAATATGCACCATATCATATTTTTTAATTTATGAATTAAAAAATTATTTCTATTTTTACAAAATAAATTTCAAAAATATTGTAATATTATTTGTATTATTTTTCACAGAAAAATTATAAAATCCATTTTTTTGACAACATAGTATTTCCAAGCATATAAAGACTTTTCAAAACAATTATATGTTTTATAATAATTATGTTTTATTTATATAAAATCAATGTAAAAAATATTTTAATTTATTTTAATATTAATATTACTATGTTTAATGACATCGTTATAACTATTTCTTTTAATTAATTATAATAAAAAATGAAGTTTCATAGAATCTCAATGTTATGTGTAACAAAAGCCAAGTTGGTTATGTGTATAATGCACACCAATTTAGTGTTGAGTGAAGTGTAAAATTTTATTTGTGTATATCATAAATAATTATTATCATTTTTTAGTTTAAAAATAAATAATAACTTTGTTCCCTCATATAACACAAGCTATATTCAGTGTTTCGTGAAATATAAAATATTAAAAAGATTAAATTAATTTGAAAAACATATATTTCACATGAACATGAGGTGTTACAATAACACATTATTTATCTTTCTGTATGAGTGTATTATGTTCATATACATCCAAGTATAAAATATATATCCATTTCATGCTATTTTTCTTTGATTATGAAATTTATATTAATTTAATTAAAGAATAAATACAAATTATCACTCCCATGATTTTAATATCTCTAATATTCATATATAAGGATAAAAAAAATTCAGTACAAGATATTTTTTTGAAATATGAATTATTATTTTTTATAATTTATTTTAATTTTTAATTTTTAGTAATTCAATAATTACCTTAAATTCTTTTTTAATGCAGAAAAAATATTTATACCATTAGAAGAAAAATATAATAAATGATTTTCAAAATATTAAATGTAACACAATTTGGTAGAATTATTGTGTTCTGTGAATTTTCTAGACTCATATAATATATTAAGTATGATTGAATATTTTATATTCTAAGTAATATTTTTCATGTTGTTTTCATATTCAAATCAAATGAATAATTCCAAAAATTATATTAATGATATTTTATAATAAATAATATTTATTAAATAATATAAAATTCATGCAAATGTTTTCTTTTAAAAATTTAAGAGATATGGTTTAAAATATCATAAATTGTTCATTTATGGGTACCTTTTTAATTTATGATAACATTCTTGACCCCTGGAGAGTAAAAATCGTTATTTTTGCGGTAATTGTCAAAAGGGTCGACGAGGTTTGAAATAATGAGATAATGAAAAAATAACCTAAAAATTATTATTTATTGTAATAATAATATTATCATATAATTATATCAATTTTTATCCTTTTTTCATAGAAAATTTATATATATTAATTTAACACATTAAATAATTCCTTAAGTGCCCCTCCCAACACTTATAATGGGCCTCTCCTCTCCTTTATTGCACAAAATTTTTTACCTCTATATACCATTCAATACCTAACATGACACCTTCTTATAGTTCTATAACACATACTATACCTTATTTACATCCGTAAAATAAATCATTTTAAATGATAAGTTGTAAGACTAATAAGGTTTCTCAATGAAGAGGTATAACTCTTAACTGAGAATTTTCAATTTTAAGTCATCTTTTCCCTCATATAAGTACCTGGTATACATTATAAAATAATATCATAAATACACTTATTTTCTATTATTATGCGGAATAACTATTATCTAAATACTTCGCATCCATTGGAAAATGATTACATCGCTCTTGTGTAAGTGTGGACAACCACCTCCACAAAGCAATGCGAATCTTTATTCTATTATTCCTTAAGATGATAGTAATAAAGATAGATTTAATGAATATTTTTGAATAATTTTAATTAATAATAATTATAATTTGGTTTATTACTGTTTAACTTTCTTTTATTCTATCCATCTAAATGATAAAACAACATTTATGTGTGCATATGACCTACCATCTCCATGAATGATGTAATTCTTATTTCTAACTATATCATTTACAGAAGACCCTAAATACATATGATGAATATATATATGATATTTATATCATTAGTAACATTATCTTATTAATGGAATAATGATAAATTTACAAGGTCCAAAACAACAGAACCAAAATTCTAATTGAAAATAAAAAATTTACCACCAGAAAAAGAGGAATTTAATATGGAATTATTTATAAATGGGTATTGAAATGTTAAAAATGGATCATATAAGATATAAATTACATTATTATAGAATGATAATAAACTTAAATTTATTATAAAGTATTTTAAAATGATTTTAAAGAAATTTGACCATGAGTTAATAGATTTATGTTACAATCACATTGTTTATCAGGATTGTTTATGATTATGTTTCCCATGATGAATTTTTATAACTTATTTCTAAAAATACCATTCTTATACTATGGTAATTTTCCTTTAATATATTTTTCCATTTAATTTCACTCTCTTTAAAAACTAAATATCATAAAATATTGAATTTTAAGAAAAAATAGGTTTATTTCTCTGTTCTATCGAAAATCATTTTTCTTATATTTCTACATTTTCTAAAAATGTTATAAAAAATATTTTTAATATTATACAATTATTTTTAAAATTTATTTTTACCCATGATTAAATTTAAATAAAAGCGATTTAAAACTAATATTATTGTCATTTTCTAAAGGAGGTACTTTTGAATTTTTACTAAAGAATGTGAAAATAATCATTAATTTAACAATAAAAATATGAATAGAATTTCCCACCATCATAACTAATTAATTATTTGATGTTTATATTACACATTTTAATTTTATTTTATAATAAAAAATTTTCCTTAACATTGGAAAAACTATTTTTCAAATAATTTATTTAAAATTTTATATGGGTTTCTTCTCAAGAAATTCTATAGTTATATTATACTGAATTTTCAATCTATGATAATATCCTTTGATGTTACTTATGATTTATAGGGTATATTATACCATGATACTAACCCCTTACATTATTCAGATAACTTATAATGATAATGGTTTAAGGATGATTTTATGAAACTCATTTCATTCCCACTAGTTAATTAAATTTTGATTAAACATATATGAAACTTATTTCCTTTCCATGGGTTATTCTATCACAACTAGAAATTAGGTTCATATCCAAGGTCATATAGGTCCAAATTTATAGGCTATTTTCAGGGATGGTTTAACTGAAAAGCAAGGTAAAATTTTCCTCATTTTTTTAACAAAACTAATTGGGCTCCCCCTATCCTCCCCCGATTGACCCTATGCCCGCATCAGGCTCCTCCTCTATCCTCCCCTGATCAACCATCCACCCTAGACCTCTAATGGAAACCCTCCTCTCACGGTGACCCTCCTCTCGATCCACAACCCTCCTCTCATGGAGGCACCCTCCTCCTCTATCCTCCCCGAATCGACCCTCCACCCTCAACCTCTAACGACAAGCCTCCACTCATGGTTACCCTCCTCTCGATTCGAGACCCTCCTATCACTGCGGTTCCCTCATCATTCATCCCCCCCCCCCGATCCACAACCCTCCACTTTATTTTCCAGGTTCATGTGACCAATCTCATTGAGATCCAAGGTGGTTACCTCTACTTTTATTCTCCATTCCTTCTTATTTTATCCTCATAGTTAGTAAATGGTATTCGGATTTCTTTTCATTTGATGTTTTTAGGGTTTGTATTCAACAAGAGTTTTTTGTACATATTATAAGGATCTTCGTGTTCTTGGCAGTGTGACCATTCTTCATTCCTTGCTCTCATGCAATAATTTTTTTAATCATTATTTGAGGAAATAGATTCAAAACTTATCAAATATTATTATTTTAAATTGCGTTATTATTAATAGATTGTCTTTATTAAGAGGATATTATGGATTAAAATAATCAAAATACCAAATTAAACTAAAGTAATTTAATTTAATGTAGGTGAAACATATGATCAGAACACGAATTCAAGTTATTGATATATTTTTTTGATTCTTGATTGAAATTTATAATATATCAAAATTGTTGATTGTTGTGGAAGTAATTGATTCACCTACAATATTTCATGAATCAACTATCGTTGGAAATAATATTGTATGATAGAAATATGGAATGTGTATGTTATTTTTTATTCTTTGTATTCTAAATTAAATTAATGTGTAATAAAAGGGGAAATTTATTGGTGTTGTTTTCAGTAGATTTCATTGATGTGGATTTGAGTCTTCATTAAAGAAGTCTTACATGTTTATGCATAGGTATGAATATACATATATAAGTTCCCCCAATATATATATTATGTCATAGCAGTATGAATATATTTATTGGTTCTATGTGTGCTTATATATATATATATGAAAATTTATAAATTTGGAAGTTTAAATGGGTATACGAAAGTATAAACATATATATAAGGACCTCATTGAGTATTGTTTCCATTATAATATGGACATAGGGTATAGGTTTAATTATTTATATGTGAAGTTACATATGTGTGCAAGCATAAAAAAGGAATATTCGAGTTTTCATCGTTAAAAGCAAACACACCTTGAGGTTGAGGTAGGGTCCCTCTCTAAGCCTCTTTAATTTAAGAATGTTTTAAATTTAATTTATTTCCTTCATAATTCAGAATTTTTACATTAAATTTAAATTACTTAATAATTTTTAGTTATGATAATTGTTTTTATTGATAAACAATGCATGGTTTTCTAATAAAACCCCTCAAACGGAGGTGCGCTGTCTGTGAAAACTCATAGTGGTATACCTTTTTTGACATTATTGAATTATTGTTTTCATTATAATTGATGTCATTGTTAGTCATAATGAAGCCATCATACTTGACCCTTTCTATATATCTATAGGGGTTTTCTCTCCTTTTATTAAAACAGTTGTTTGAACCAAAACACCATTTATGTTATGTTAGGCTTTTAAGATGGAATTTCCTAAGTAGGCATGTGTTGTAATGACTATGTCACCACTAATTAAAAAGCATGATTTCATAGAATAACTTGTAATGGAGTAAATCCTTTCGTTGAGTGTTAAAATTTAGAGGAGCATGTTAGAATAAAATGAATAGTTATGCTTGTAAAAAGAGACATGTCTCTGATTGATTTACTATGCTTTGCCTTGCATTAAGTGGTTGAAGTGGAATGAAATATAGACGGTGGAACGAGTGGTGCATGGGGTGGGTAGGGGGTGTGGGGTGGTAAGGGGATGGGCAGGGGTGTGAATGGGGGGGGGAAGGTGGTATGGAGAAGGGTGTATGGTGGGGTTTGCGGGAGGGGTGGGGTGGGGTTTGCGGGAGGGGTGTGCAAGGGGTGTGCAAGGGGTTCATGGGATGGGTAGGGGGTGTGCAGGGGGGTGGGTAGGGTGGTTTGTAGGGGGTGGCAGGGGGCCGGGGGTGTGCATGGGAGGGGGTTGGGGAGGGGGTATTCGTGACAATTGTGGAAAGGTTATTCCCAAATTTTACACATACAAATGACATTATGTCGGTATAAAATATTTTAAAACTAGTCACTTTATGTGATATATTTTTTTTTGGAAAGGTGCATTTTCAATCATAGGTCACACCCACTTCTTGTCTACCAACCCACTTTATTATTATAATGATGGATTGTTTATAGCCTTATGGGTTTCTTTAATAGTTTAGTGACATAAAGATCTCTCTTTAATTAGTATGAGACTTCACTTTTATCATTTTTGTATTTTATTCTCATTTTCCATTTACTTTAATATACTCTCTCCCTTCTATTATAGATGAAAACAACTCTATAGTGTGAGGGATGAATTTATTAATCCCAAAAAATCATAGATATATAACTCTTATTCTCAAGATGTAGATAACTCTAATATTGAATTATATTGTAGTATCTTTCCATTATTGTTTTGATGAACTTGTGCAAGACTTTTTATCACAATCCACCACTTATATAATTGAACAACATATAGTAATGGAAATATTTGTACTATTTACTTCTGATTAATATATATAACATGATCTGCCTCATATATAATCTCTCTAACCACTCTATCAATTTATATAGATCCGAGAGACCAACCCCTTTTATATGAGTGATATCATAAATCCACCTTCTCAATATTTTTCAAAATAATTCAGGCATTCTACATGTTTTTAGTATGGACAAACATATTTAGTTAATTTACATAAATTTTCTAAATATTTCTCAACAATTAGATACTTTTTACACTTACATTGTGATGGTATTTCTTGTGTGGTCTTCCAAAAAAATGTTTAGGTCAACACCCCGATCATTCCCCTTTATCTTAATTTCAAAACATAACCATATCTATAATTCTGAAAACATATTCATTATCCATGGATGCATTTTTTTAAAACAATTAAATCCATGAAATTTTTTTAATTATCATATTTAATTCTCACAAAAAAATTGAACATTGCTATTCTAATATCTGAACATGAAATGGTGATACTATTATCACAGTATACCACTCATCCAGAAAAATTCCAATTGAAATTCCCATCACCACATTCCTTAAGTGGGTTTTGCTGTAGATCCAAAACATCTAACACCCAACACACCCAAGGCCACGATACATGGGTCCTCCATCATCTCTCTCTTTAACACACCTTAAAAGAGTCTACAATGGTGAAAAAAGTTCCCACAGTTGGCATCCCAATTTCCCATAGGTACTTTTTGAATGTAATATAGTGTTCACCATAGAAGGCTCTCCTCTAGGTGCACATTTTGGCGTCTTTAGTCCTTCCAATAGATTTGGTAATATTTTATTCATTGTTATTCCTTCGACTATAGACTCCAAAATGATCATGATTATTCTATTTTATAAATAATTTAAATGAAACATTATATCCATGAGTTTTAACAGGCCATTGTAAGAAAATAATAACCATTTTCTATCCACTTTGAGCATGGTTCATATCTTATATGGGGTGGTCTTCCTCTCTTTGTTTACACTGTATTTATGAGTCCCATGTTACTATTTAGTGATGAAATCTACTATTTCATCATTCAATATGATAAATATACCACTTTTGATGTTCTATGGTACTAAACTATACAAAAACCACTAGTTCTTGAATACTTATTGGTTCTACCACTCACTATGTTCTTATTTCCCCATTACAAAACCACTTTGTACTAGAATTGTGTTCCTTATTCACCACCCAATGCTTGTTGCAGTTGATAAGGATGGTGAGATATATCCATGATAATAATATTCTTCCTCTCTACTATTCCAGTATTTTTCTTGAGAAAATATCGTTTTTATGAATAGATTTGACAAACAAAAATCCTTAAATAAAATACATTATTGTAAAAATTGAAATGAAAATATTGATGGATTCTATTTCATGCCCTACAATTCTATCAACATTGGTCTGTTCATTGAGAGAAAAGATTTCTCAAATAAATGTAGGATAAGACCAATTCAATTAGTGGATGCTGAAGAATATGGAATTCAACATTTCTAATAGAGACACAACATCATCCCTAATATACTTTCATCTTGTATGAAAAAAACATTAAAATACCATTTACAATAATTTCATAGCTGTTTTTAGATACTCACCTACCCCCATCACAACACCTCCCCACACTATTTTCTAAACATACAACCCATTACCATGTTCCCATTATCACAAATCTCTTTACATTACAACTTTTACTCAAGGTGGAAAGAATAAATAATTCAAATAGAACTACCACCTTTTCATAGATTATAAATGTCTTAATATAGTTACATATTTCTCTTTGGAACATCACAAAAATTGGCCTCTTCTATTGATTTTTTGATGATATATCAACATTATAGAATTTCTTATCCCATTTCATTCCAAGATTGTGAACAAAATTACTAAATGAGTATCTGAATTTCATCAAATGTTCTATTTTTCATAATTATTGATGCCTAAAATTGGATATTATTGTCTTAATAACTAATTTTATAAGATCTCTCATAATCTTATAATTGAATTCTTCCTCATGAAGCTTCTGAAACATCAACTCTTTCCCCAATAATTACCAATTTAGATTTCATTTCAAATTTCCCATCGACCTATGAACTGGCCCCACAACCAAACATGCACCTCTAGTAGTGTTTTAACGGAAAAAACTCAAGAAAATAGACAATTGAATCAGATTTATTATTTGACATATAGAAAAGGATTAGAAACATTATGATGTATGATATCTATAATTCCTAGAGAAATTATAACATCCATGTTTAAATTTTCTATTTTCCACCTCAACAATTGCATATTTATTCCAAAATATGTCAACTTATAGGCATCTGAAATGATTTTCTAGAATATTTCTCATATTTTATTCCCAGAGTGAGTTATCTATTAAACTATTATAGAATTCCAATATTTATTCACCATGTTATTTTTTTAAAATAGAAATCTCATTATTGCATATTCAATTTGGAATTTCCTAGTTTTCTTTATGGCTCTCTGGTTCTGAATAGTGGGTTTTCAAAGATAAAAAAGCAGACTAGTCTGTTCTGAATCACTTCCCGTAACAGCCTTATATTTAGAAAGAATATTAAATTTATTTATTTTATTGTTGAAATAATCAATCAAATTTAAATATGGATTCTCATAGTAGTTACTACCACACAAAAAAACCTCCAATGTAGTCATATTTTCCAATAAGTCTGTAATTGGGATCAAAATACTACTTGAAAAAATAGATAAACTATTTATATATATTTACATATATATTTAAATGATTTTAGAACCAACTAAAAAACAATTGTATAATGACAATACCCTTATTCCATATAAAATAATTTATAAATATGATGAAACTCTTTTTAGTGAATTTGTCTTAATCCTCTTTTCATTTCCTTTGGTCCCAAACCTTTTCATTCTCAACACACAGCCATTTAAAGAACCTTACTATATCATTTTTAGATTCACATCCCTCCCTTCATCCTTCCACCACATTGAGATATTTATATACATATATATATATATATTCCAATGGTTTTATATTCAACCAAATTGGTTTCATAAATTTTGATGTTGGTCATTGGAATGGAAACTCTACATGAGCCTGTTGCAATGTCATTTTTGAAATAAAAGCATTTTTTACCCCAAAACACATAGAAATAACCAAATATATTCATTATTACAATAAAAAATAGTATTAACATGAATTGAGATAGCTATATTCATATACTCTTTCTCCTCATTTTTCATCTCGAACTTCGTTGTCCAAGAAAATAATAGATCCTAGTTACTAGTCAGTTCAGCAGGATCATGTGCTAGTTCAAACACCTCTTTCTACTCCTTTCACTGCATCTATAAAGGCACTAAATTCCCCATGTCACCCATAGTTTAAGTTTCTTCGGTATTTTTATGTTCTTCATTTGTTTTACTTGTCAGAGCCTCTAATTATTCTACCACCACACCTCAAAATCTCTTAATTGACACAACATTGAAGTGAATCCAGGTAGGCCCATTCTTTTTTAGTTTAAAAAAGAAATAAAAACACAAGATAATCCATGAATAATTAATTCTTCTATTAATAACATCATCATTTATTGTGTTTTTGGATTTGATAAATTTCCATATGTTCTTCAAATCAACTGTAACCACACACAATACACCATTTTTGAATGGATTGTTTTTATGTTGATTTCATCTATTGTGTGAGTAGATAAATACTCCAACTATTATTCCAATTGTTCTACTCTTAATTCTCCTCTAACACTATATGGATAAGATCGCAACTCTACTATGTTATCCATAGGTTTGGAAATATCTCGAGTTATCATTATTCAATCAATATTTTCCCTCTCTATTTAAAACCTCTTAATGAAAGAATAATATAATAGGTATCCAAAAGATAGAGACTAAAAAACAATGGATATATTAATATGTAGCAATTACTATGTACATGAATTACATAATACGGCATAAGAATTGAGGATAATGAATAAGAGGAAGGATGATAAATACTCAACCATGTGATTCCACTCTAAGAGGCTAATCCCTGACCCTTTGTACGAGGGGGGTGGGTCTGTTCAGGGGGTCTTTCCAGGGGGTTCTTAGGGGGGTGAAAGGGTGTGTGTGCAAGGGGACATGGTTGTGGAGGGGGTGTACAGCAGGGGTGGTGAAACTGGTGTCTAGAAGGGTGAGTGCAAGGGGTGTCTAGCATGGTTGTGTATGGGTGGTGTGCATGTATGCAATGGATGTGTGCAAGGGTACGGGGGGTGCGGGGGGGGGGGGTGAAAGGGGGTTGTGAAGGGGGAGAAACCGCTTTTTTAGGGGGTGTAAGGGGGGAATGTGTGTGTAGGGGGTGCATGGGGTGTCTATCTAAGGGGGTCTACTATCTAGGGGTGTATGTCCATGGGGGTGGGGGTGGGGTTGCTATCCAGGTGGGTGTCTGTCCAGGGGTGGTTGCTGTCCGGGGGGTGTCTTTCCAGGGGGGTGATGTCCAGAGGTGTCTATCCATGTGGGTGGGGGTGTTTGTCCTAGGGGTGGGGCGGGGTGTCTAGGGGTGGGTTGGATACTGTCTAGGGGGTGTATTTCCAAGGGGAGTGGGTGTGAGGGGGGTGTGGGGGTGTGCATGGGGTGGGGTGCAAGGGGGAATGGGTTTGCAGGGGTGAAAGGGGGTGTCCACTAGGGGTGGTGCAAGGGTTGTCCTGCATGGGGAATGTGGTGTGTAGTGGGGTTGTGATGGTGTGCAATGGGGTGCTAGAGTGAGTGTGCATGGAGACTAGGGGTGCAAGGGGTCTATGTAGGGGTGGGTCTGTCCAGGGGGGTAGCTGTCGTGGGGGTATCTGTCTAGGGGGGGGACTTTCTAATGGGTTTCCAGGAGGGGGGAGGTTGTCCATGAGGGGGTCTCTGTCTAGGGGGGGGGGGGGTTGTCCTAGGGGTGCAATGCGGGTGTCCAACATGGGTGGTGAAAGAGTCTTGCATGTGTGCAAGGGGACATGGGGGTGTGCGGGGGGGGGGTGTAAGGGTGTGTAAGGGGGGATGTAAGGGGGATGTGTCAGGGGTGTAAGGGGGAATGGGTGTGCAGGGGGGTGCAAGGGTCCCATGCATGCTGAATGGTGTTGGGTTTTTTAGGAAATGTGAATGTCTATAGCCACAGTTAAAAACTGTGGCTATAGATGATGATTGGTTTTTGCATATTCCATTATTTTAAAATGGTGGATATAGCCCTATATCCATAGTTTATACCATGGATATGGGATTTTCCCTATACCCATGTCAATACTAGCCACGATTGAGTTAGCTGTGGATATAACCTATAGCCATGGTTTTTGGGCCTATATCTATAGTTTAAAACCATGGCTATAGCCTTATTTTGTTGTAGTGTATGATATTATGATGAGATGTTTCTAAAACTCATTTCCAATCCATTTTTAAAAAAATGATTAATGTTTTAAGATCTTATGGCAGACAAATGTATGATTTTAATTATACGATAAGTTCATTTGGAATTATATATCCTTCCAATACATTAGAAAATATGGATATCACCTGGGATAATAAGGAGTAGAATGGGGAGTGAGCCCAATTTGGTGGGGGGAATCTGTCAACAATGATATTCTTAGGAGTGAACATTGGCTAAGGATTTCGTGGTTTGGAGAGTGAACCAAACACACCATGATATTATTGGAAGTGACACATGACTACTAAGAAAATGGTTTACTATAATTTTTTATACTCTACAAACATTTGTCTCATGCCATTATTATTCTCTCATGGATCATGATATTTGGTTCCATTATGATTCACGTCTTATAAAATGATAGGATTTGTACCATAAGTTAATTTTGTGATCTATGATACACATGTTCTAGTTATAATATTTAATTCTCATATTTTAATACCCTTATGATCAATTCATGTTGGTGTTTTCATTGATATCTCCTTAGTTTACCCTTATTGAGAATCATAACTCATTCTTTCTAATATTTCATTTTCATGGGTTATAAAGGAATGTATTATGTTTGATATGTCAAATAAGGTTTATAATTATGAATAATTTAGTGGGAGATTATGTAGATCTCGTATGAACATGTTAGTTATGTATCCAATTTTTCATGCATACTAGAACTATAATATTCATGAATATATGGTAATTTTATTTATTAAATATTAATTTATTAAGATGTGTTATTTATTAATGAAAAGTATGAGTTTCTATAATTGGTATTATAGAATGGTTTAGTTACCTTTGGAAACAACTATGAGAAAACTTTATTTTAAACCATTCAAATAATTCCATGTATAAGAAAACATCCTATGTTATGGTAAATAAATTAGTGAGGTTTTCTTAGAAAAACAGTCTTATGTGGATACAAAAAGTGTACATAGATTTCTATAGATACATCTAGGGGTAATAACCCCAAAAATATTTTGTCATGTATATATCAACCATCATTCTAGTGAACAGTGGCTGTTCCCTTATTACATACCTAGATTTACAATCCAATTGGATATGAATGGGAAAATTCATATTTTCTTTATGAACCATAATAAATAATTTTGATAGATGATAATCATGTCTGACCTAGGTTAAGCCTAAGGATTTATATATTGAACATAATTTTCCTAGATTTGGATTTTTATATAAATTATTTTTCATGATTATGTGGTTTACCATTTTGATTACTATTTCTCAGACTATGATTTTTGGTTTAATTTAATGGACAGAACTTGAATGAATCATGTTAAAACATAATGTGACCGAAACTGTAATGATTTTCCGTCTAAGTGACCCAATTCTAAGAGAGATATACTGAAAAATATTTTTATAAATTCTTACACAAATTTCTCAAGTTAGAAATCATGATGACCTCATAGGATGTAACTCGAAGAAACAATAATATGTTGATTCCTTCATGTAAAAACATCCAAATTATTTTAATGGGTCTTCTGATCCATTAGTTTTTGTGTAATAGATTAGTACCCCTAAAACGATATTTTTTTCATTAGTTTTCTGAACATGAAAATATTTTTTTAGATATTTATAAGTTTGAAGGAGAAGCAGATCAATTGTAGATTCTTTTCAAGAACTAGAGGCAACATAAAAAAATTATCTCCATGGAATGAGATGATTTTAATATATTATTTTACAATAATTACCTTCCACGTATTCTTTATATAAAATTTTATAATGAATTATTTGAGCTAAAATAAATGGATGTTGAATCATTTAGATATCATGATTTAAATACTACAAGAATTTTGAGAAACTATTCTATTATAATCATCAAACTTAAAAGAAATGCTAGATGATTATTTTGTGGATTTAAACCATGTATTTAAATGTTATTACCTATAATATACTTCATTAGATATTAATAAATTGATCTATTTTCTCTCAATGGGTAAATTAATATTGGTGTTACCAAACAATATCATGCTTTGGATAAGAAAATAAAGATTGAGTTAAATGGAAATTCTGAAAAAACATGAGAGAAGATGAAGGTCATTCCTTTGTGCTTGATGTTTAGAAATAAACATGGATGAAATTATCTTAAAGTGATTTATAAATTTTATTACGTGTGAATTCAATGGTCATTACGAAATTAAATGTTGAATTAATGGGAAGAAAGTTATATTTAATGATGAAAATAAAAGTTCACATAATAGACCACCCATACTCTAGTGTTTCAAATTGATTGTGTATATAAATTATAATAACCATTTTTTCAAATAAAAGGGTTAATGATGATGATAAATTTTAGAAAACTCTTAATCCAATAGACAGAAAAAACCACATGTGATCCCTATTTCTAATATTGATGACAATGTAGTGAAAGTTACACTTACCATCCACTATAGAAATACTAATGTCTTATTTGATTCGGGATCTACCCAATATTTTAAATTAGATGAATTTTAAAATGGTATCATAATACCACCTCTATGGTTAGATGTTGAATTATCATTGAAACTCCCCAATGGTATGATAGTCACCTCTCAAGTATCTGATTCTTCTCTATTTGAATTTTATGGGAATGTGATTTATTCAAATATATTTTTTCTCCACTAGTTTAATTTTAGTTTATCATAGAAATGGATTGGTTTTCATAATTGAAATTCCAAATTAGTTGATAAGGAAGGGAAGTAATGTTTCATATTTGGAACCAACACATCATTATTTTTCAATGACAAGATAAACATGAACTTCTTATGGAAATAATATCAATTATTTTTTTCATGATTTCTTTTCGAAATGTATTATTATCTGAGATGGTTTAGAAGAAACTCAACATTGTAGATATAACAATTGTTTGGGATTTTTTTTATTTAAGTCTAGAATAATTTCCTACTATTCCACCAAATCGTAATGTTGAGCTTTCATTAGAACTCATACTATATTTTGAAACTATTTCAATGACACCATATAGAATGGCACTAATTGATGTACACAAATTGATGAAGAAACTGATGGAAAATGTTGAAAATTGATTCATTCAGTCTAGATAATCGACATGGGTTTTACTAATATATCTTTTTAAGATGATACATATATATAAAAATATAAATTGATTATCAGAATCTGAGAAATATCAAAATCAAGAACATGTATCCTCTACCTGATATTGATGACTTGTTTGATAACCTACTCAAAACACAATATCTCTCTAAGATTGACCTTCATTATAGATATCCTAATTTGACTATAAATAAGATTAATATTCCCAAAAAATAAATTCCTACGAGTTACACATAGTATGAATTTTTAGTGATTCCATTTGGTTTTATTAATTCCCTTATTATCTTTAAGGATTAAATGAATACAGTCTCTAGAGATTACCTTGATTAGTTTTTTGTTTTCTTTATATATTATATCATTATATATGAAAAGGGAAAGTTGGATCATGAATTTGACATGAGTATGACACTGAAGACCATATTCAATGAGAAAAATTATGAAAAAATTTCTATGTATGAATTTGGGATATATAATGATTAATTTTTTATTCCCATAATCTTAAGAGAGGGTACATATTTTGCTCCACCATAGATGGAAATTACTGAACATTGGACTAGAACAATCATGATAAATAAGATATATAGTTTTCATGGTATTTATGTATATTATTGTATCTTTGTAATGAATTTATCATGCTTTTTTAATCCACTACCAATTTGAATTGAAAGGGAGGCATGCTTTTTGGACAAATGAATGTGAGAAAATTATCAAAGAAATAAAGAGAAGTTTAGTCAAATATCTGATAATTAATCTTCCTTGTAGTGGATAAGGGATTTTGTCCTTTTTCTGATGCATCAAAAAGTTACATGGATATGTACTTTTGTAAAATGACATGGTAATAGATTAGGACTTATGAGAATTAACGGTTCTTTATCAAAATTTCCAAACTCAGGATTTGGAGTTATATATAATAATTTATTCATAAAATATAAAGACACATTATAGTTATAGGGAAATGTATGATACATATACTGATTATAATAGTATAAATTACATGTTCCATAAAAAGAGATGAATATTCTGCATGGAATATGGTTAGATTTCATTGAATAATAAATATTCTCAGTACATTACAATGATGGGACAGTGAAAATGCTGGTTGATTCCCTGAGTCTAAAGGATCGTCCTAGATTACCAATGATAAGGATAAAAATAGGTCAAGTATTTCAATAATTTGAAATGATATATATGGAAATCATGGTACAAGGGTAAAAATATTACTTTTCTCAAATAAGTGTTCAACCATCACTCTATTTTAGGAAAAACGTTTCTATAAGGAAGATATGTAACTACAGAAGATAATAAAATAAAATTCAGAGTTAAACCTTGATTATTTCATGATTATATGTTTAAATAACGAGGTATGTATCCAGAAAATATCATACTTTAAGAATTAGCTATTAGATGAAGCTCATAATTCATCATTCCCTATTAATCCTATAAGTATGAAGATGTGTAGATATCTGAATGTTTTGTTATCTTGGAAAAACAGAAAGAGATATATTAAAGAGTATATATCTACATTCATTGTATGTCGGCAAGTTAAGATTGATAGAATGAATTCTAAAGGAATAATACAACCATTACCCACAGTCGAATGTAAATGGGAAGACATCCTGATTGATTTTTGCATCAGACCCCCCCAAAATGAATAAATAAAATAATACTGTTTTGGTTGTGATCAATTATATTAAAAATTTAGAAAACTGAATTTCAATTAAATAATATTTCTATATGGATTATTTTCCGATAATATATATTAAATATTTTTTATGTCTTAACAGAGTACCACATTGTATTCTATTTGATCGATATTTTTAGGATTTCTGTAAAGTATAGGTGAAGTCTTTAGAAGGGTATGAATATAGATTTTAGTGTCAGTACTACATATCGTAATTGAATAGTGGGTCATTCTAAAAGAACCATTCAAACCCTCGAAGAAATATTGAGATCATGTTCTATGGATCTCAAGGGTGGTTGGGATCAATACTTTCCTAAAATTGAGTTTTGTTACAATAATGGATTTCACTTGGGAATTAAAATGGATCCTTATTAATCCCACAAGGAAAATAAGTATAGATACTTAATTTTCATGGAATATTTTTGATATATAAACATATTGGGACCTGATATATATGATTAAATGATGGATAATTTCTATGATATTTCGTAGCACACCAAGGAAGCTCCGAGTAGTTCAAAAGTTTATACAGAGAATCAGTGGGGAAATATTAAATTAAAAGTTAGTGAGAAGTTATTTATATACATTTATCCATTTAATAAGCTTATGGAATTAAAAAAAAGAGAAAACTAAACCTTATGTATATTTTCCCTATTTAGATTCTTAATCGAGTTGGGATGATAACATATTTCTTGTCACCTTAATCACCCCCCCCCCATTTAATGATAGGTTTCATGTATCTATCATGAGAAGTAAATACATAATAATTCACTTGTAATGAAACTAGGGGTTGTACCACTAGATCATGATCATACCGACTAAATTTTGGAAATATTGGATCATATAGATAATTTACTACGTTACTACACTACTCAACTAGTTAAACATATCTGGAGGAATCATAAATTTGAAGAACATACTTGGGAATCTAATGGTGTTAGGAAATAGTTATATGCCCTTATATTTGTATCATAGTGAAATAATTACAAGGTAAGAAATTTATTTTAAGGGGGTAGAATTAAACAACCCAAGAATGTATGATATTTTTATTTTGAAATAAATTTAATTTCCTCAATAACTTCTGATACATGGTGTACTTAGGTTAAATGAACCACAATATAATACTGATATATTGTTTTATAGTAACCACTTGGTCATTTAATTGGTTTCTATGAATAATAATAACCAATCTATGGGAAAAATTAATTTTAACATGTATAAAATGAATTCATTAGTTATCAATTTATTATGAATGAAAATAAAAAAAGTAAAAGAGACATTTTTAAAAAAAAAATTATATGTGCAATGTGTTTTTTCTTAATATATTAAAATAATTACTATTATTGATTTATTTTTTAGAAATCAATTTTTTATATATTAAATATTTTTTTATCACTCCTATAGTTTTTTTTGCATTGGAAGATAATTATTCCAATTTTTTTCTTTAAAATATATTTATTGAATAAACAATTTTTGTCACATCTTGAAAATTTATTTTATATTGATTTATGAAATATATAAAAATTTAATATTTTAAAATGGACAAAATATATTTATTTAGGAGTTTAAAATTATATAAATATTTCCCTTCTATTTTTGTTCATTATCAATATTAATCCTGGTAAATTTTTATCACCTTAGTAAGGTTAAAACTAGTGAAATAGGTTTTAAAATATTGAGATAACACTTCTATATTTCTCTAAAATTTTATTTTATCCTATTGGATGATATAATTTCATCCATATATATATATTACACAATTATATGGCCACTTGATTAAATTATTCTTTGATTATGACATTTATAATAATTTAAGAAAATAATAAATAGAAATTTTCACTCCCTTGAAATTAATATCTCTAATATATATATATATAATAATAAAAATAGGATATGATTGGTGATAAATTTTCATTTAAAATATGAAATATTTTTATGATAATAGTATATTTTTTTAATTTTCAGTGACTTAATAATTATATTAAATTATTATTCAATGCAAACACAATAGTTATTCAATTAATATACAAAATAAAATATATTATTTAAAATTATTAAAATTAATAATATTTGGATATATTATTGTATTCCATGATTTTTTTACACCTATATAACAAATTCTAAATGATTAAAATATTTATATTTAAATTTAATTCTTTTGATGTTATTTTTAATGTAAGATTAAATAAATAGTTCCAAAAATGACATTAATGATATTATATAATAAATAATATTTTATTAAGAGATAAAATTCATTAAAATATTTTCCTTAGAAAATTGAATCAGATATAGTTGAAAGTATAATTTTTTTCCATTTATGGCCCACTTCTCTTTTAATGGTAACATTCTTTGCCCATAAAAAGTAAAAACATTGATTTTGTAATAACTATCAAAAGGCTTAAAGGGGTGTTAAAAAATAAGATAAGGGTGAAAACATCACCTATGATTTTTGAAATTGTATTATATGAGAGTATTTAAAATAATTAAAATATTATCTTCAAATCCATTCACTTTGGGGACATTTTTCCCTGAATATTAATTCATATTAATTTTATAGTTTACGAAATTAAAAAAGTGCTCCCCCTCAATAATAAAATAGAACCCCATGTTATCATTATTCAGAATGTTTGAGCCATATAGATCAAAAAATTCCTATAATAATAAAATATTATATTCCATTAACTTATCCTAATTCTTTTTTCAATTCCAAAAGACAATTCTTTCAAGGCTTGAGGTGTATTCTAAAGAAAGTTTCTCAACAAATAGGTATTACTCTTTTCAGATCATTTTCAATTTTATTTCTTCTTCTACCTCCTATAAATCAATGTTATCCATTATTAATTAATTAATATAGAATCCCAAATTTATTTAACTATAGTTATCATGATGTAACAACTATTATCCACCCTTTTCTCACCCCTAGGAAAAAGATAAAGATGATAGTGTCTATCTATCAACAACTACCTCCATGAAACAATATTTTTCATTTTTTATCTTGTTTACAAATATGTTAGAAAGGTAAGATTTTTTGAATATATATATATATATCTATATATTCATAAATTTTTGTGTGTTTTTGTGTGATAAATATGATATAATAATTATTCTATGATAGTGAATTAATATTTAACTTTCTTCCATTCCATCTGTCAAAAAATGAAACAACGAGCATTCATATGTACGACATAACGTCTCCACCTAAAATATAATTTATATCTAAATATAAATAATTGATGAATGAATATATATATATATATATATAATATTTGATATATATCTCATGATTATAATCTCAGAGATGACGGAAGCATGGTCAATGTAAAATGAATGAAACAATCAAACCTCAATTATAATACAAAATAAAACCGTTTACACCAAAAGACTATAATTTAAATAGTGATTTAAAAATAAATGGGTGTTGAAATGTTATTACTGGATTATATGTAATGTAAATGACTTTTTAATATAATTATATGAGTTGTAAATTTATTATAGAGGAGGTTTAGTGCTTTTGAAACAAGCCAAACTCAATGTAATGGATTTATGCTATATTCTTACTTTTTATTAGGATTGTTTATGATTACATTTACAATTTTGAAATTATATTAATTATCATTTAGTTATCCATTTAATTTTCTTATAATATAGTCATTTTTTATAGAATACATGTTTTCCTTTTATTTTCCTCTCCTTAATAACACAATACACGGAAATAATGTTTTTCAGAAAATCAATCTTTATTTATCTCTTCGGTTGGAAATCCATGATCTTCCAGGTCTATGTTTTATAAAAATAGCTTTTAAAAAATGATTTTAATATTCTATTATGATTTTTAATGTCATTTTTTCCCATGTATGAATTTTTAAAATTTGGTTTAAAAGTAATATTCTTGTTGTCTTCTAAAGGAGGTACTTTTCACTTTTACTAAAAATGTAATGGGGGTCATTATTTTAACATAAACAGCATGAACGTAATTTCCAAATGTCATTACCACTCAGTGATTGGATGTTTTTTTAAATTATCATATTTTTATATCAAATAAAATGTTTTCGTTACTATAATGAAAAATAATAGATTTTGAATAAGTGATTTCAATATGAAAATTGTTTTTTTTAAGAAATATTATAGTGGTCTGTTGATAAAATTGATCACCAATACTAATAGTCTATGATTTTATTAATTATTTACTAAGGATTTGATATAATGATATTATCAAGTTTTATTATTTGGATGGATTATGATGATGATTATTTAAGTATTATTCTATAAAACTCATTTTATTCCCATAGGTTAATTATGTTTTGATGAATGATTTGTGAAACCTGTTTATTTTCTTTGGGTTATCCTATTATGATATGATAAAATAATTATGAAACCCATTTCCCTTACATGGGTTATGAAATGATGATATTTTTATCATCTTATGTAAAACATATGTCTGATTTTTATTATTTGATTAATGGGCTTAGAATTATATAGCTCTCTAATGAATTTTGTAAAGATGTATATCATATTATATAATATAAATTAGGTTTGGAAGTAATAAAAGTTCATTAAAAGGATTTATCCACTAAGATTGTCTTGGGAGTCCACCTTGTATAAGGATATGATGGTTTTGGTAGTGAACCCAATCCACTGTGATAGTCTTTTAGTGATCCTTGATACTAATGAATTGATTTTGTATGTCAGTTTGTATTCCAAATACTTATGTCTTATGCTAATATTATTCTCTCATGTCTCATGTTCATTAATTTGGTTAGTATTCATGCCTTATTAAATATGAATATTAATGAAATGACTTAAGATTGAGATCTATTATATATAGGTTATTGTTTTAAAATTGGTTTATAATGTTATCATTCCCTTATACTCATGTTAAGTTAAATTGGTCATTAATATATATCTTTTTTACCCATAATAAGCACTAGATATCACCATTTTTTATTTTATCTTTTTAAATTTTTTGAATAAAGTTTTTAAGAATCATTTTTCTAATAAGGTTCTAGTTATGTATAACTTTGTGGGATATGGTGTAGATGTCTTATGAACTAGTTTTTTTACTTATCAAAGTTTGAATGATACTAAAATTATATAATTTCAACATGGATTGTAATATTATGTATTGAATATTCATATAATATTATGTGATATATAATTATGAAAAGTATGGGTTTCTATATAATGATCACATATCTTTATCTAAGTCATAACACTTGATAATTTGGGAATATATGTCAGTGAGTACCCCACTGCATCAACCAACATGAAAAGAAATGATGGACTGAGCATCATGACACTATCTAAGTCCCCAAAATCACCAATGAAGCTTTACTCCTAGTGGAATTGTAAGTTTTTTAATTATCTGGTGTTATATACCCAAATTTAACATCCATAGTGTAAATTAGACAACCACATACGTACAACTACACCAGTGTGACTACAAGACAACCGACCCTTCAACCCACAGTCTCACTCTCATGAATTCACCAAAACAAAACAAAAACCTATACTTGTTATTCCAGAGATCATAATCCCCTTAATTGTCTCCACCCATGTATATGGTCCCCTAACTAATTAAATATTCAAATTCCCACCGGTTAGTGGTTGAACACAGTGACATTATCCATCCCCCAAAACTAGTACCATAATCTAGTGCTCTCCTATAATAATATATATATATATATATCTTTCATATAATAATTTTCCTTAAAAAACAATTTACACTATTAGTATAGGTTTATAATATATGTCATTGTTTATCCACCAAATACTCAACTTGAATAAGGGTTGGAATAAACATTTGTCAATCGTGTCTCCCTGAAATATGATTTCCCACCTCATCATTCAGATATAACATTGCCTATATATTACATAACCATATGAAATTCTATACTCAAAGGACTAGGTTCATCTTAGCTAGGAAAAACTACCCCATGATCCTTTCCCTGGGCCAACCTAACTATAGTGATCCATGAAATGACATTATTAAATCACTAAAGATCTATCACCACCTACTAAGTCTTCATATAACTCCAAAACATATAACCTCCCTCAATGTTACATGAATAACACATTCCAAACCGCTATGGAATCCATATGAATCCACTAGTAGTATTTCAATTTCACCGGTACCCAAATTTCTAAAAACACGATTGACGACCCACCAAAATCACCACTAGAAGGGCTAAAAAAATAAAATCCTTAGCATCCTTTTAAAGTTATATGCTACCTGATTATTTTATACTCCACCAAAGAGTCTATATTTTACACCAGTGTGTTATTAAATAATAGAATGAAACCAAGGGTTAACGCCCTGAGACCAGACAAGGTGTATCACACCATTCAATCGTCATCTAGAAAATAACTATTCCACAAGGTTGATCTTATAAAAATTCATTTCATTTCATAAACCTATCATCATGAAATCATGAATGCAAAAGAAACTAAGAAATATCATGACATGTAGGAACCTCACATGGTAATATATCTCATATGATACCCAATGATCTAAACAGACATCCCTAATGGGCATAACCATATGCCAAGAATGTTCCAAAATAAAACAGTACCCATCAATAAATTCATTGTGACATAACACCAGGGTTTATGTGGAGTGAATTCACAGCTTCCTTAATCTATATTTTTTACAAAATATATCCATCGATATATATCACATGACGTAAAATATAGATCATTCCTACAAAAAAATAAGATATCCAATTTTTTATAGATATTAGACAACATCTATCATGAATGTGTCATATTTAGTGTAGAATGACATCCTTCTAACTAGATGTAAGGAGGAGTCTTGAATATAAACATATAATAGTGCATGCAACCACTATAGTCCATCCAAGTGAAAACCCAAGACACCAGACACCCTATTGTTACCAATTTAATAACCTAACTCTTGTACTAATGATCCTAGGATCTCCGTCCTAATTATCAAATGATCATGCCCCACTTTTATTTTATTCATGTTACAAAATAGATCATTATTCATTCTTCCAAATAAATATACCCCCAAGAAGTCTACCAGGATTATAAAATATATGAGTTAATTACAATCATTTTTCCATTATATCATACATATCATATAATCATCTTCCCATGTTTTTTATCTTGAAGTCATCGACTTGTATGGGTCTCACCCATATCACAGGCTACCCTCACAACATCATAACATATCATGGATATAATTAGGAATATTTACCTACTCTATCGAAAATACTTGACTCACTATAATCCTAATCTAAAAACATCATAACTTGTAACTCCAACCTATTCTATATAACTTATCTCAGAATGATAAAATCAGTAAAGTAACTGTCATGCTTTGGTCTCATCTATATAAGGAATCTCACAATCCATCACACAATTCAAGGCATTTGTCCGTAGCCAAATTCCTTTCTCATAAGAAGACACCCACTCTAGGGTATCTATCCTCACCAAGTCCCCACATGTTAGATTACCCAATATCTAGTTTTTATAACATCTATAAGCTTAATAATGATTATATCCCTATATAATGTATCCCATTGTATCCTCATCGAGTAGAAAAAGTGTAGTAATATTATATGTATCCTAGTAATAAATACTCACCCTACAATATAATGGTATCAAAATACTATATCATAAATCTATCCCACCCTACTAGTGAATCCCTATGAAATAATAAATGATTTTCTTTTAAATAAATATGATGTTCAATTGTGTTTACCCCACACAACATCAAGCACAAACCAACCACGATGTACTGTTGAAATATTTTAATTTAAATGTGATTAGTATCACCTAGTCATTGGATTAGTGACTATGAATAAGAAACCAAATTATGAAAAAAATGAAATAAATTTTCCCTAAGTGAAATAATATTTATTAGTTCCAAGGAAATAAGTACTTAATTTTAACTGTAAAAAATAACATCTTTTATTGTAAATGTAAAATTTTCAAGGGATTTTTTTCTACATTTTTTATCTTGATAACAAATAAACTAATATTTTGAGGAAATATATTGGTAATGAATATATGAAAATAAATAATCATTCATAAATTACTAGTAAATCTATAATAATTCAATATAAAATAATTTGAATGTAAAATGATTTATTTTTCATAAAATTATTCTTATGTGCATAATGTATTATTATCATAGTAATTTAAATCAATCACTACTGGTGAATTATTTTAATGTAATCTATTGATTATTTATTAAATTAAATAAATAAATATTCATGTAATGGTAGTTACTATGAAAAAAACGAGACTAAAATGATTTTTATTCATACAAATAAAATTTCTCTAAAAATATATTTCAGGAATTTTCTATGAGGATACTAAAATTAGTTTCAGACCCATATAATAATTGAATATAATAAGAAAGAGTTATATATTTTTAATATAGAAACCCAACCCTGAAGCCTGGAGCAAATATCTTCTATCAATAATATTTCCATGAATACAAGGAATCACACCTCGAAGGACCAACATATTTAGTAGTCATGGTAAACCAGATACATGAATGTGTCTGGTATTACAAATGAATACACCAATTATAATATTTTTTCTTCTATCTAAAATAAAAATAAATAACAGTAAGGGTAAATATATTTTATTTAGTAAATTCATGCATATCTTTCCTAATACACCTCTTGGATTCTTGGCGAAAGTAACATAATACAGGGGAGCTCAAATTCTGAGTAAGGGTAAGTAAAGTAGAAGAAATAATGAATCAATTAGAATATTCAATACATAAAGGTAAATAATTAAAAAAAATCCATATAATCAATAAAATGTGTGTATGTGTGTAAAAAATATGGAAATGAATAACTGGATACACATTTCATTTAAATAAATAGATAAGGAAAAATTCATATGGCAATGTAGGAAACTAAAAACACATGCCATCTAAATGACTAAAAATAAAAT
Source organism: Viscum album (assembly GCA_963277665.1). Taxonomy (NCBI): domain Eukaryota; kingdom Viridiplantae; phylum Streptophyta; class Magnoliopsida; order Santalales; family Viscaceae; genus Viscum; species Viscum album. Next base: position 2,003,998,040 of record OY728126.1, on the reverse strand, counting down.
GTATCCATATATATGTTGATGAAAAATCACATGTATGGATAATAACTAAATCCTGAAAATGAAATTCATCAGTAGATAAATCAATGAAAAATGTCATGGATGAATAATAATTGAATATAAATTTGGGAAATACTTTATTATTATATGCCATATTTTCCAGGTACATGGTAACTATTCTGTTAAGACCTTTCATAATACGGTTTAAAAAATACATGGTAAAACCCATATAAGGTAGTTAGCCAAATGATTCATCCCATGAGACTAATGATGAATCAAGAGGATATCTATAACTAGGCCTCACCCATGTCGTACAAGTCCGAAACATTCTTTATATATTAAATCATCTATTTAATAGTGTGCCTTATCAAATATATGTATAGTGTAAGAGATATGGATTAATCAAAATTTTCCCAAATAATAAAATAATTTTCATAGTATAGACCATATGTAAAATGTAATAAGTTTTAGGAAATAGTGATATTCATGATAAATTAAATAGATAATTAATGGAATTCAATGTCCAATGATCATAAGAGATTTAATATTTGAAATCGAAAAAGAAATAATCTCAATGAATGTGAATACTATCCTGGACAAATCAATAATAAAACATCATTAGGACTATTAAGGTTCATATAAAAATAATTTAACCTATGTGAAGTAAATTAAAGGGTTTTTATCATTTATGAATGGAAATATTATAAAAACTAGTTTTAAAAAAACTATTGAGTAAAATATCGTTTTGTTTTTAAAAAACATTTGAAAATAATTTTTTTTAATTCAATTATAAAATTTTTCATTTAAAAATTAAACATTAAAAAATTAAATGGAAGCTTCAATGTAATGATGGTGGGTAAATCTGTACATGTCGTACAAGGTAAAAAGAACATTCATTTTTCATTGTAAAAAATGTCTGCAAATTGACTTGTCCAAAAAGTGAAATGAAGATTCCTTTGAAAAAATTCCTAAAAAACACAAAAGAGGTAAAAGTTTTATTATGATATCTTTTTAAAACATTGTTAAATTTTTTTTATTAAAAATTGGTTGTTAGAAGAAAACAGGATTTCTATTAATGAGGGAAATGAAGTCATGTTTTCTTAATAACATTTTTAAAAATTATTGAGTAACAAAGAGTGGATAAATGATAAAAATTCTTGAAAATTTTCAACAATAACCAGACAATATAAAATTAATTGTTTAATTGAAAAATGGTCATAAAATTTTTTCTTATTGAAATACCATTGATAGATCATTAAATTTGTTTTTGAGGAAAATAATTATTAATAATTCCAAAGTGCCTAATAGAAATTTGAAACATTTTAAATAATAAAACTCATTGAGGAATAATATTAATCAAAATACATTAATACCATGAGGATAAATTAATTCATTATATAATATAAAAATGGTTAGTAGATATACGACACAAATTATGTCCGTGGTGAGCAAGACATTTATCACACAGATGTAAAAATTTAGATGAGTATCTCTTGCTTTGTGTTTCCTTTTGGGGGAACGTCCTTTAACCTCATGTAAAATAAACATATGTTAATTGAATTATTTCATGAGAAATTTTTTCATGTTGATCATTATTTTTATTTCACATTTTACTATGTTCTATTCAACAAATTAATCAATTTTGATTACATCTTGTGTTTTGACCATATCTAGTTTATGTCTCAAAAACAACATTGGTAGGTCAAATATGATAATATGGTTCAATATATAACATCTATAGAATAATTTTCATTGAATAATTATCATATTTATATATCAATAATACTTTTAAAATAAATTATTAAATATTATTATGAAAAATGAACTAATATTATATTCATGGAGACGATAGGTTGTATGTACGCTTGAGCAACGTTCTCATTTTTCAATGATCGCTATTGAAAGAAGGTAAGTAGAATTATATCTCTACAGAATGATAATAATATCATTAATACAATATTATTTATTTATATATAATTACATATAAAATTCTCATTATCTAAAAGTAATAACATCATGTCGATCAGGTGGTAGTCTACACGTCCATGACAGACATTTTCAATTTTTAGTTTCTGAAAGGATAATAAAGAAAATAATACATATAGATATTTATATATATATTTATATTTTTGAGGAAATGTATTTATGTAATTAATATTATATATATTATTTTTATGTATCATATGTTCAGTTATAATCATCTTTTCTATAATCCATGGATTGTGTGAATGAATCACATCGCTTTGAGGGGGCAATAGTCCACACTTCTTCAAACGATGTCATTGTATTATTGCAAAATGGAATTTTTAAGGGTATGTGTTGTAAAATAATTAAATAAAATTAAATACATAATAAATATAATATAAAGTGTATATAATCTATGTATTCATTTTAATTAACTACCATTAATGTTGTAAATGGAAAAAGGAACAATCATGGTTTCGTGAGGTAGTAGTTCAGAATACACAAAAACTATATGTTCATTACACATTGGAAGGATATGTGTGTATGTTTCTGTAAAAATATTAACAACAATAATAATAATATATTTATAATACATTTTTTATGTAATAATAAAATACTAATTGTATAGGGGTTGATGAATAGAAATTATACCCAAAAGCTTGAGAGAAGACGTTGCCTCTTAATGGGGTAGCTTCTTTTAGTTTTTACCTATAGCTGGCTTGTATTGCTTTATGACCAGGGAGAGGCTTATGGGATGATCGGAGGGATTTTTAAGGAATAATATGGTAATGTTTTGTCAATCTAATGTGTCTTGGGAGGTGTGATGAAGGGGGATATTTGGTGTCCTTTTATAGGGATGGAAAATGACTCACTTGGAATTTTTGGAAACATGTTTGGTGTACACAGGATATTACCTAACAAAAGTAATAAAAATCCAAAAATGACTCAATAATAGAAGGTTCATATACTAATTAAGGATATTAAATTGGTTTTTTATAAGTTTCTAGATCATTTTGTTCTCTTAAATATAAGGTTTACTCCATTTTTAAGCCTAATTAAAACTTAATCACTAAAATTAATTTTAATCACTTTTAGTAATAATTTTGGTCAAAAATTATGTTGTTATTATTAGAATCAAAATATAATCCTTATTAAAATGGTTCTTGTCTATTTTTTGATATTCATATCACTTAATCAGAATAATTAAGATTAATGCTAATTTTGCAGAGAAACAGTTTAACTTGTTTTAGTAGAAAAATGTTCAAAAGATTGTAGAGATTTTATATTCAATTTCATTGTGAAATTGATTCTAGTAAACTAAATTTAATTAATAGATTTATTATTGATAAAACTTAAATTTATAAAAAATTAAAATATAATTTAGCATTAATAATTATTTAAACAAAAAGGAAGTTTTTAACTAAAATGCAGTATTTTTCATTATTCATTAAAAAATTTTGTTTCTTAGAAAAATAGAAATTATTCACCCTAGGCCAATTTTGACATTCTAAATTAAATAATGAAGTTTAATTTATCAAATTAAATTTATAATTGTGTCAAAATTAAGATTATATATAGGTTTAGAATTAAAAGGCCATAAAATTTCCTTTATAAAAATATAGGTTTTTATGTGTGCAGTAGGGATTGGTCTTGTCTTATGCATATCAAACTAAATGGATAAATATAAAAACAATTTTAATGAATATATTAACATGTTTTTCATTAAAATCATTCACTAATTGTAAATATTTATATTTCAAAATTTAAAACTCCTTCAGAAGCATCATAATATTTCTTCTTATATCCAATTGGTTCTTATTTTAATTTGTCATTAATTTTTAACCAAGGAATTTATTTTATATTGGTGTAAAAAATTATTTTTATATGTTATTTAGTAATATTCAAAACAACTAATTTAATTTTTATTTTATATCATATTATATTATATAATAATATCTTAATAATTCAATTTTATTTTGTGAAACGTGGTCTTACGTGTAATGCAAGCTATCAAGGAAGGTCTCTCTTGTGTGTAAAAAAAGCTATCGAGGAAGGTTGCCATTGTGTGTGACACAAGCTATCAGAGATGATATCTATTTCATGTAACACACACTAAATCGGTGTTTCAGGCATTACAAGTAATACAATGTGTTGAATTTATTTAAAATAGTAAATATACCAAAGATATGGGATATTATATTCCTTTCTATGTTTGTTGTTTCATGTTATACACACTATTTAATACAATGTTTTACTTTATAATGTCTAGGTGATACATTAAACCCACCTTAATTAAATGGTTTCCTTGCAATTTAAACTCAATCATGGTGATAGATTATTTGATACTTCCTATGTTAGAAATCTAACATCATGAGAAGGGTTTGTAAAACATCATCCAGAAATGATAGAATGGGATGTATCATGGTCACATGGAAAACCACGAATCTGGGTTTCTATATATGAGATCCTATGTGGAAAGTAGAGACACATACTTGGAAAAAAATGAAAATATTTATAGGGATTGAATGTGGTCATGAATAAAAAACAAGTTAATGATCGATAGAATGTTTAGGGACTCAAATCCATAAATCCACGATGCATTAAGAGGTTATCAGTTCAATGAAAATAAAAATATTAGGACAAATATTTGTTTCTATGTCTTGGGAAATTCTATTACTGAACCATAATATAAAGAAACATCCATTCGAGATCTGTTTAAATTTCATTGGAACAATAATAATTTTTGTTTGTGCTTCTATAAAATCCTAATTCATTCTTATACTCAAATAAATTAATTACAAATAATAATTTTTTATTCCTGAAGAACAAAAAGAAACTCTTAAAGCGTAACAAGGCTTATAAAAGAGTATAATGTTAAACTATTTCTTTTTAACATTCTTTGAAAACAAATATGGTTAATATATTAATCTCTAACACACAAAATTGATACTACGGTTTCATTATTAACATTTATTCATCAAATCGTTTAACCATAATCAATGGAAAATTAACTAGTACTTTATGTAGGTCAGTGGTTTTCATGAAACCCTTATCTCCATAAGTCATGGTTTCAAGACCCATGGCCTTGCCAGTTTTGATTTTTGGTTACCAAGAATATAGATTTTGTTTGAAAACCAAATAAATATATTTTTCCAAATTAATATGATAGAAATCCCTGAAATTTAATCATTACATGGAGTCTTAACTATGGTTTCAAATTCATCCTTAATACTTAAGTACATAATCCACTAATTTTCACATAGATCCTTCCATGGACTAGATTTTAGCCTCTAGATAAGGTCATTGATTGAGTAATGTCAAGGTTCTCCACACTTAAGACAAGAAACTATAACGTATTTCCTTGTATGAACTTCATTTCTTTCCATTGTACTCTTTCTTTTTTCAGCAATCCTTATCTTTATATCCTTCTTTCACACATATATATCATTTCCTTATTTTATTAACACACATTCATGGGTGCCTCCTTCCACACATCTAACATGTTTTAAATAAAGCCTTATTTTATTTATGGTCTTCAAAACTGAAACTCTTAGTAACCTACATGCTTCTCTTCATTGGTGTGTTCGAGTATTGATAAAGGTATATATTGTTAATCGTATTTCAGGAAAACTATTTTAGTATAAACATGGTATCCTTCACTCTTATCAACAAATCATTTGGTTTTTTATATTCACCACCTTTTACTTCATGATCAATTTTCACTTGAATCCTCTGGGTTCCAGCCGTTGACTAAAACCAGAATTAATATTGTAAGAAACAATAGTTATATAGAAAAAATTATATAATTATCTATATGATATATAAATCTAGGAACCCAATTTTTAAATCTAAGACAACTAATTATTAACATAGAATATTTATTTTAATTATATATTCAAATTCAACATAACGATTTATAATGAAAAGCTAGGTTATCCTTTTAAAATACCAAAGGATGTAAACTAGATGCACAATAAGGACCATTGTTGTATACAGGGTTACCCAGAGTCAGGCCCGGAAGACCAGACTGGAACTATTACTCATAAGTACATATCTGAAAAAACCACCTCAACTTTTAATAACTTTATAGGGATGTATTTCTAGGAAAACCAACAAAATCTATACTTTACCAAAATCTATGGTATTCTTCTATACTTATCCTCAAATTCTACCTTAGGGTTATGTTCTCCAACCTATGTTTTCCTAAACCTAGTTCCAATTCTTGTTAATAAAATTCTCTTGATACCGAATGTAGAAACCCAACCTAGAATCCTAGAGCCATTGTCTACTATCAATTATATTGGCATGATTATATGGAAATAATCCCCAAAGGACCAATTAGATCAGTAGATTTCATAAAACAGATACATAAATGAGTCCTGTATTACAAATGACTACACTAATAAAAAAATAATTTTTTCCTTAATTATAAAATATAATTAAATAACTTTGGGGGTAAATATAATTAATTCAGTAAATCCATGTGTATCTTCTATATTACACTACTTTGATACATGGGGAAAGAAACATAATAGGGGTGACCTCAAATGCTCAGTAAGGGTATGTATAACACAAACAATAATGAATCAATTAGAATATTCAATATGGAAAGGTAAATAATTTTACATCCAATCCATATAATCAATAAACTAAATGGAAGTTAAAAAATATATGCCAAGGTAATAACTGGAAACACATCATATTCAAATAACTAGATTTGGAAAAATAATTATGGAAACGTATAAAACTGAAACACATGATATTTTAATTACTGAAAATAAAATTTATCCAATTATATTCCAAGGAAAATTCTTATGGATGGATCATAACTAAATCATAAAAATGTAATAAATCAATAGATATGTCAACACAAATTATCATGGATGAATAACAACTGTATATAATTGATTGGAATATATTAGTATTGGACACCGTGTTTTCCAAGTACATGGTAACGTTACTTTCAAGACATTTCCCAATACTATTTACAAAATTATGGGTGCAACCCATCTAAGGTGGAATGTCGAACGAATCATCCCATGAGACTGCTGATGAATAATGGTCTTATCTATAACCAGGACCCACCCATGTCATACTAGTAGATAAAAATTCCTCATATATTGAATAATTTATTGTACAATGTGCCTTATAAAATATCTGTATGGATTAAGAGATACAAATTTATCAATATTTACCTAAATAATCAAATAAATTTCTATTTATATACTATATGTAAAATGTTATTTGTTTTAGGAAATAGAAATATTCCCGATAACCGAAATGGATAATTAGGGGGAATTCAATGTTTAATGATCATAAAAAATTAAATATTTCAAGGGAAAAATGAAACCATGGAATTGATTGTGAATACAATCCTTAGATAAATCATTTATAAATTTAAATTAATATTATTAAGGATAGAATCAATAGAACATACCCTATGTGGAGTTAAGTAAATGGTTGTTGTCATTGGTGAATGTAAATATTGTATAAAACTATTTTAAAAACATTATTGAGGAAAACATCCTTTTTTTAAACCCTTTTTAAAATACATTTCATTGAAAATCAATTTTAAAAAAATGTTTTCAGAAATTAAACTTTCAAAAATGAAATGGAAGCTTCGATGGAATAATGATTGGTATATTAGTACATATCCTACACGGTAAAATGAACATTCCTTTTACACAGTAAAAATGTAGGAAAAATTCCTTGTTTGGAAAGAGATAAGAAGAATAATTTGAAATAATTGGTAAAATATAAAACAGGTAAAACTGTTATTACCTAATAATTTTATAAAAATTTAATAAAATATTTTTTTTAAGAAAATAGGTTCTCTGACTAAAGAGATGAATGATGTCATTTTTTCCTAAAAATAGTTTTAAAAAACGTTGAGTAACGAAGAGTGAAAAAATGATACTAATAATTGAAAATGATCCTAAATAACTAGAGGGGAAAAATCAAAGTTTCTTTTGAATAATGGTCAAAATTTTCCTTCAATTGAAATACCATTGAAATATTTTTAAAGTATTTTTTAAGAAAAATAATATTTAAACATTATAAAGTGTCTCATACCACATTGAATAATTTTAAATCATAAACCTCATAAGAGAATAATACTAAATAAAATCCATAAATACAATGAGTATAAACTAATTAATTATATAATATATAAAAATTGGTAGTAGACACACTACTCAAAAGATGTAGGTGGTGAACATGACATTTTTCTCATAGATGTAAAAAATGTGATCATAATCCGTTACCATGTGTTTACTTTTGGTGGAACATCCTTTAAATTCCTGTAAAATAAACTTATGATAATTTTATAATTTCTTGAGAAATTTTTTTATGTCTATAATTTCATATTTTTCACTTATTACAATGTTGTATAAAACTACTCAAACAATTATTTTTTACTTCAGGTGTTTGGACCAAATCTAGTTTATGTGTCAAAAATAACTTTGGTAGGTCAACTATGGTCAAAGGGTTCAATATATAACCTCTCCAAAATAATAATCATGACATAATTATAATGTTTATACATATATTATACTTTTAAAATCAATCATTAAATATTTTTATGAAAAATGAACCAATGTTACGATCATGGATATGGTAGGTCATACGTATGCCTTAGTAATGTTCTCATTTTTCAATGATAATTTCAGAAATAAGGTAAGTAGAATTATATATTTCCAGAATTATCATAATATCATGAATAAAAATTTATTTATTCATGTATACACATATATATATTTCTCATGATGTAAATGGAATCACATCGTGTCGAGGAGGCGGTAGTCCACATATCTACGTCTGACATTATCACTTTTCAGTGTTTGGAAGCATAATAAAGAAAATGATATAAATATATATCAAGAAAAAAATATTTATAAAAAAATAATTTATATGTTTTTTATGTCTCATATTTTCACTTATAATTATCTTTTATACATTTCATGGATCGTGGGAGATAATTGCATCGCTTTGAGAGGGTAGTAGTCCACACATCTTCAAACTATCTTATCGTATTAATGCAAAATGAAAAGTATAAGGTTATGTGTTGTAAAATAATTAAATAATATTAAATACATAATAAATATAATATATTATATATTATAAAATTTTCATCATAATTTCTGACCATGAAGTTTTGAAATGGAAAAATGAACAATCGTCGTTTCGTGAAGCAGTAGTTTTCCATACAGAGAAATAGTATGTTCGTTAACCATTAGATGGAGGTGTTTGTAAGTTAAGGTTTAAATATTAACGTAAAAATCAAAGTATATTTATAATACTAGTTTTTTTATTTATGAAAAAAATTAAGATTATAAGGGTTGAAGAATGGAAATGAAACTAAAAAGCATGAGAGAAGACATTACCTCTTAATCACGCAACTTCTTTTTGTCTGAACCAATAGCTCCCTTGGATTGATTTATGCCCAAATGGATGCATCTATGATTATGTTAGGGATGTTGGAAGACTAATGGGAATATTATGGATGAGAAAATGTGCCTTGAGAGGTGTGATGATGGTAGAGATGTGGTATCCCTTTATAGGAAATGGAAAGGTTTCACATGGATGTTTTGGAAACAAGTTAGGTGTACACATTTTCTTACCTTAATAAAGCAATAAAAAACCAACTCAACTGATGAATTCCTGGTGAATGGACGAATTATGGATATAAAAAGGTTTTTGGACAAGTTTCAAGGAAATTTTGGCCCTTAAATACATGGTTTAATCTATTTTGAAGACTAATTACACCTTAACCACTTTAATAACTTTTAATCACATTCACAAATAATTTGGTATAAAATTATGATGATATTATTATACTCAAAATATACTACTAATTAAAATTTTGTAGGTATATTTTTATAAAATGAAACCACAGAAGTGGAAAAAATAAAATTAATTCTAATCTTGCAGATAGACGGTTTAACTAGTTTTAGAATAAAAATGCTCAAAATATTGTTCAGTTTTTACATTCAATTTAAATTTGAAATTTATTATTGTAAACTAAATTGTATTACTAGATTTATTATTGTTCTAATTTGACATTATAAAAACATAAAATCTAACTTTACATTAATAATTATTTAAATTAAAATGAAATTTTTATCTAAATTGCAGTATTGTCATTATTCATTAAAAAATTATGTTTAACACCAAAATACAAAAAATTCACCCTAGTCTAATTTTGAAATTATGAATTCAATAATGAAGGATATTTTATCAAATTAAATTTATAGGAGTGTCAAAATACATATTTAAAATAAATTCTCCATTAAATGGCAGAACAATTTCCTTTATAAAAATATATGTTTATATGGGTGAAATATGTTATGTTCCTATCTTATTCATATTAAAATTAATGGATAAATATAATAAATATTTGATTAATATATAACATATATGTTTCATTAAAATCATTAACTAATTGTACATAGTTATTTTTATAAATGTATAAATCCTCTAGAAGCATAAAAATATTTCTATTTATATCCAATTGGTTGTTATTTTTGTTTCTCTTTAATTGATAACCAATGAATTAATTTTATATGGGTGTAAACCATAATTTTTATAAGTTATTTATTACTATTCATAAAAACTAATTGAATGGATGGTTTTTTTGATTGAAAATTAATTGTTTTTATTAAAATTCACTTATTATAAAAAGTGAGAAACCACAAAAGATAATAAAATCCAATGGTTAGAAAACACAAAATGATATCATAGAGTCATTGAAAAAAACTAATATTTTTAGAACTGCATACCTGATATAATCCTCATTTAAGTGTTTCACCCTTCGTGCTTAGGGTATCCTAGATTAATTCTTCATATAGGGTAGCTAAATTTTCACAAGTCTGGATATATTCTTCCACATTGATCATTCATGAAATGAATCCTCATGCCAACATAAAAAATCGGTGGATTATCCAGTCCCTTTGTTCCTAACTAACATTAATTTTGACTTATCTTTCTAGAATTATTTTCACCTCCTCCATTGAGGAATTATGTTTGATATCTGTTTCATGAATTTTTTATTAGAATGACTAGTTAAGTCAAGATATTGACTATTCTCTCCTTCTTTCTTTTCTGCCACACCACCACCCCCTGATTTTGGATGTCTCCACACACTTAGCTTTATGCTTTTCCCATCATCGGATTAAAGATTCTAGATTTTAAGGTTTTGGTTTACAATCCTTTTCCTTTTCCTTAATATCTAATATTGTTTTCTTTGTCTTAGGTAGTTGGGAGTAGTCCTTCCTCCATTTAGATCCCTTCCCATTAGTCATAATGCATCTCCCAATATTGTGGTGCCCCTTTCGACTATTCTTCTTCCCTGGGCTATGGATACCTCTACTTCTTGATCCTTCATCACTACAAATAGATAATTGACAAAAGACCACCACATCATTCTCACAATCAGAGAGAGCCTGAACACTCAAGGGATACTCCACTGCCAATGGTGCACCCACATCTAGAGTAGTCCCAAGGGCCTGAACTAGATGGTTAGACTTCATACCTCCACTAGATAGTCGGTTTGTTTCTTGGTCCTGAACTGGACCTTCCACCATAAATCATTAAAAACTGTTAATGAGACTAATTGTTTCATGATCATTTGTTGGTTTGGACATGATCATTGTATTTACTCCATCCCATATAATTTTTGTCTTCCTATTACCTGTATAGAATCCCTTACTAGCCCCAATCAGGCACACGTACATGATCGCGGGCATGACCATAGTAACAAAAAACATCATCATGTTCAATAGATCCTCTCCAATGAGTAACTAAATATTATTTTATGTCATAACCTGAGATGGAGGCCTTGGCACTAGAGTCACATTAACTATGATGAAACTAAACCTGAGGCACCCTTCAGCTTAATGAGTAGGCCTCCATTCTTCCTAATTTTAGAAAATGGAGGAGAAACCAAAAAATCATACGATCCTTTTATAGAACCAATCCATTATGATGGTTTACAACTAAATACATCTTCAAGGTATAATGATATCAAAGACATTTGAATATTTAGGTCCATTTTCTTTCTGGATAAGAGAGTTTATCCATGATTCCTTAGAACCTCGATTGTTGACTATAAGAACTAAACAAGATACAGACCCATTTTTGGAACATCATTCACCACACAAGGGTAAATAGAGATAATTTCCCACAAGTAGTGGATAAATTCTCCAACCAATGACTTAAATAGCATAATTCTGTCCAAGATTCAAAACACACCAATTGTTTTCATTAAAATTCCTCCACAACAGTGATCCAGATATAGTCGACAAGAGGTTTTGAAGTATCCACCTCCACAAAAATGGGTGGGAGATGAGATGACACACAGACCTGGTTCCACTATCCAAACATAAAAATCGACTAATAATATTACCAAAAATATGGATTATAACATGATTTTTGTTGGTAAGGGAGAGTTTGGTAAGACTAACACCTAAATCCATAGAGGGATTATCATGTTTCTTATAGAAATCATTGGACAAATGATAAAGGTAGATGTTAGATATGTTACATACACAAGGATATATAGACCATGCTACGATTAGGTCTTCTTATGATAAGAAACAAATCAACATTTTCTGCTTATCAGAAGACCCACAACCGCATTGTCATGTAAACCACAGGAAGCAAATACAATTCTATAAAAATCATAAACTGTAGTACAATGACTCATGTAGCATGCCAACATGGTCATATTTAAGTGATCTAATGCTTTTTTGATTTCTTAGGTAGTTAATGAATGGTTATTTCAACCACCATGATGATCTGGGACTTTAGGGCTGACGTTCATGGCTGGGAAAGAAGGAAAAATTTAGTGATTGAAAAGGTAAATAAGGAATCTATAAGGGTTGTGGAGAATGAAGGGAGTCCATACCCCTCTTTTAGTGGAGGGACTTGGCTCACGACCATCGTCACCTAGGGAATCCCTACTAATGCGCCGAGAGAAAGAAGGAGCACCATAATAGAAAAATTTAAATTCATTTAACTTCTATTTCATATAATATTATATTAAATAATAAAATATTTATTATACATTGTTATTTGGTAAAACTCGGTCTTGCATATAATGCAAGCTATCGAGGAAGTTCAGCCTTACATGTATCAAGTACTATTGAAGAAGGTATCTCATTCATGTAACAAAAGATATCATGGATGGTCTCTCTTGCGTGTAATGCAATCTAACTTCGTGTTTCACACATTACATGAAATATCATATGTTGAATTTATTTAAAATGGTTAATATATAGTATATTCTTGGTATATTATTTTATTTTTGGAGTTTTGTGTTTCATTTAATTCACACTATTGAATTAAATTTCTTACATTATAATTTTGGGGTGTTGCATTAAATATGAATATTTTATATTATTTAGTATTTTTGACACAATTTGTTTCATAACTAATAGTAACCAGATTAAATGATTAACACCTCAATAAAGGGTAAAATAGGTTAATCATGGTTAAAATTATTGTATAAGGATAAAAAATATCTCAAAAATGTTGATTAATCTCATTGGATTTTTTTATTTAGTGTGTCATCCACGTAACATCAAAAATATGGATATTTTTACCCATTTTATGGGGATTATGACCATTATATTACTTTAGTTAAAAAATAAGAACAAAATTTAAATCTATTTATATTAGTATATATATTATATTTTAATAAGAATAAAAATATGTTATGAATGGTTCTAAATGTTTATTTATAATATGGAAAAATAATTTTCTGATAATAATTTATTTCTACATTTTTAATGGTATAATTACCTAAAACGCTTACACATCGTTGAGGAAACCCTTGTGCAAGAGAGTGAAAAATTAAAGTACAGTGTTTTAAAATATTTAGTGACGTGTTTTGGATAATTTAGATTATTTAAATATTTTTATGTTTCAAAATGATAATTAAGTAGATTTTAAATATTAAAACTATAATTTCATTTCAATCCTGATGTTTTTAAGTAAAATTATGTGAATAATATTGACAATGACTTTAACGGTATTTTATGTTTAAAAAAAATAATTTATAATCATAAAAATATTAAAAAACATATCATTGGTAAATTTAATGTGAAATGGTATATAATATCAAAAATTTATTCTTATTACCTGTATTCCCTTTTATAGTAAATTTATTGACCCTTAAATTATAAGTATATTGGTAGCACTATAAGGGGTTAGAAAGGGATAATGAGGTGATAAACTTGAGTGATAAGGGTTAAAATAACCCAAAAATGTATAAATTTTGTTGTTTTAATGAATTTAAACCTTATATCATACCATATTTTTAATATTTCCAAAAATTATCCAATTTTCCTAGAATGCAACTTATTATTATTTTAATGATTAAAATAATTAGAAGTGTGTCACCCCCCTCACTTATAAATTTGAATGTATTCCCTTATATTATACACACCTTATTGATCAAATAAAATTGAAAAAAACTACCATAAACACTTCTATGATTCCCTATCCATGTTCTAGAGGTAATTTTCATATTAAAATACAAACCCAATGGTCCTTGAGAAGGGATCCAAAGGAGGTTCTAAAAGAAGAGGTAATAGACCTCATCGAATCATTTTTAGTTGACTTATTCTTATAAATTATTCAAATATTCATTAACCATATTAATAAATTTAAATAAATAAAACTATCTTCCATAAATTTTTTTATCTTAATATATGAACAATTATATATTAATCATCAATTCAAATAGAAAATGAAAAGGATTTTGTGTGTACATACAGACTATCGTCTCCACGGCCGTCATATTTTATTTTTCATTATTGACTCTCATTATTCATTATATAAATGGATTTAATGATTCTATATTATATTTAGAACATTATTATGATTTTTAATATTAAAATATTATTGACCATCTACCCCCCCCCCCAATTCGTTGTAATATGATAATGTCACTTGTGTATACGTTTGGACATCCACCTCCATTAAGCCATGTAATTTATTCTAATTTTGTTATATATGGATGGTCATAAAGATAGATTTAATGAATATATATGATATATATGATATTATTATAATACATTAAATTAAAAAAAGATTTATTTTTCTGCATCCATCAAAAAGTGTAAACCTCACTTGTGTAGACAGACATACTTCTATGTGTATGAAGTGATGCAATTAATTTCTCAATAGCACCTTATATGAATGGTCATAAAAGTTTATATAATGGATAAATATTATAACTATAACATTAATTATATTAAGGAAAAGATGAAACCATGACTAAGGTGAATATATTGGAACTTACAAACTGAAACATATATATGAGAAATGGGACAGTGAGCACCCAAAATATTGACTTTAAAGAGGAATTATTAATAAATAAGAAATTAATAATTATAGGTGGATATTATGTTATAATATACGTATAAATATGGATTTTCAATATATTTATAATTTAGATAATTATTTATTATAAATTATATTAAGAAAATAAATTATATAAGTCATGACTTGGGGTAAGGGTTTCTCATCTCAGTTTTATTTCTCTGAGATATATTTCATATTCACCATTGATTTATTTTTTTAGTATATATTCTGATCATGAATATATATTTTTATAATTTTCCTGAAAAATTATGGGTATTTAAGAATCTATTGAATATTACATATTTCATGTAGTTTTTATTCAATGATTAAAAAATTGTAAGAGTTCTTCTTAATATATTTCTTTTCAGATATACGATTAATTATATACACCTTTTTATTAATATGTTGTATATACTACCCATTAAACATGATATATCATTGATTTATTTATGTATATATGTTATTTTATGCTCTAATAGAAGTTTTTTTCTCTAAATGGGTTTATGATTCGTGATTTACAAAATTACAAAGGAACTATGATAAAATCCCATTACTTTTTGGGATTATCTATTTTAAACATCTGTTTCGGGAGATTATATAATTATTATCCTGTATAAATCATATATTTTACTCTCTTATAGTTATTCAAATAATTTGAATGCTTCACTTCCATTTTCCTCACTTTTCTTCTTAAAATCTTATAAAAATGTTTTCTAGAAAAGTATGCCTTTACATATTTGGTCGATGAACTTTTTCTTCCACATCAATGTTCTTAATAATGTTTTGTCAATTTATATATATATAAATAAATAAATTTGAAATATTATTTTTACATCCATTTAATTTCATTAAAAATAATTAAAAAAATCTTCAATGATTTTATGTATGAATCAGTTATGATTTTTTTTAAATGTTTGAAGAGAATATTCTCTTTTGACATATTCAAAATTAATAGTCTCTTCAGAAATCATGGACATTCATATTATTTGAGTCTTCATATAAAATTTTCAATTTATATTTTCAAATAATATTGTCTTATTAATTCACTTGGAATTTTACTTCATCAAATATATCAAAATAAAATGATATTTTCCTTTATTTTCAAAGAAATTTTCAAATTAACATTGATACATATTTTGCATCTATGAAAAAATCCTTTAGTGATTCTTATCCTCTATTTTTGATATATTCTAATGCTACCATAATTTTTATATGGATGGATTATTATGATGATTTTTACATCATTTTTTAGGAATCATATTTCTTTTCATATGTTAATTAAATAATGTGGGAATTATGATGTTTTTTAGGTTATTATGAATGTCATTGTTTTCCATGTCTTAGTCAAATTATAAAGGGAATTACATGTTTTTCTGTTATTTTTATGATTAAATGAAATATATATATACCTTTTTTATGTTATGGTTCCTAAAAACAGTTGATGATTATAAGTGAGCCCAATATATCTCATTATCATGGTTGAGAATAATATAGATCATGATAATGGGTGAGCGTAACATAGTTATCCAATCTATTAGGTAATGTTATAGGGATAATTGGATGGAAGTTACTCCCAAGTGATGATGGAGTTACTAAATAATATTAACCCTAATGAGATCAGATATTTAATATAATATAAGTTCCACATAAGATATAATGGATTCAAATAAATGGAAGTTACTCCTAATAGAAAATAGGAATTTTCCTATTTAGGTGATTCTCTGATTAAATTATGAAATCCTAGTATATAAATATGTTTACCCTATTATTTATATTAGTTTTAATAGTTCCTTTAAATATTTTTTAGTTCACATGGTTTAGGATTATTAACTCATGTGATTCATGTCTTATATTAAATATTTATTCCATGACTCGTGTTTTATGTTCCAGGTTTTAACGGGTATGAATTATCTTATTTTATGATCATTCCCATTGATTATAATCTCATACACTTATTCCAATCATATTAATATATATAATAATCTACTAAAATATCCTATGTTTAACCTTATTGAGCATCTGATATAATCCCCCACATTAAACAATACATATTCATGATATAAGTCATTAATTTGGCATAAAATCACATCGAGTGTCATTTATAGTATAGTGATTTAGTAAATTAGGTCATAAATCATATATAACAACTTAAATTTTACAAGTAGACACATCTACTCACTATCCATTTTTTAATAAAACAAAAACTCATTAAAAAGAAACATGGTATTGTTTCATGTTTTAATTGAATAACTCTTCCTTGATCAGATAATTGACTCTATTCTTCCTTAAGTCATGTGAAAAGAGTTTAAAAACATGGGAAAAAGGTTTCATAAAGAAACATCCCAAGTAAAGAACCTCGACTATTGTTCATTATTGCCTCGATTCGTTCCCATAAGAACGATCCTCTAAACAATTATCAGATCTAGATTACAAGGATTAACATCTTCCCCTGAATCCTCGTAAAAAGAAAATCTCGTGAATACAATTGATTCATGGGATAATCTGTTCATGGATTAGTCCACGTTCGTCATAGGAATCAAGAATGGGGAAAGGAAACCAAAATTAAATGTCATACCTAGATTCATGGAGTTCGTTGGTGGAGATCTGGTCGCCTCGTCATTGTCACCATTGAAATTCGTTAAGAACGTAGTTGCTGCATTGGGGTTTCCTCCAGAGCATTCCAGAGCCTCCAGGGGAAATTTAGGGTAATGATATCTATAACCCTGATCCACTGTGAAATCTTTAATCTAAACGAATGAAAAGATATTCACTGAAAGAAGATTTAATAAAAATATTTTTATTAAATATTTTATTACGGTTATGTCCAAGAACTAGATTTCACCACGGACCTATGCCAGTAGATGTTAGGTCTCCCCTAGGGTAAACTCGCTGCTTTGGATGCAACGGTGCCCTCATATTTCCTATCTTAGCACCCGTTCAAGAGTTATTCCACTTGTTTAGGAAAACCACATACGCTTGTAATTAAATTATTTAATTAAATTCAAACATTTTTTCCGAGCTCACCGGGCCTCAGAACTGAACGCCGTCTAAAATCCTGGTCTCGAAAGAAGTCTCATATAATATTAAATATACAATACAGAGAAATCTGATACATTACATCCTTGATTTTTCTATCTTCAGTATCAAAATCTTCCTTAACATCATCTTGAAACTAATCAAGCTCTATCAAATCATCAACTATATTCTTTAAAAATATAACCATTTTCTTACATGATATTTCGGGAGTTTCATTATTGATAAGGAATGATTTGATGTCTACCTCCATCTTGACACATTTTTCCATCCTCATGGACACTGAATCCGATTTTTGTTTCAAGGTATGTTGAAGCATCTGGCATCTCGAATCTATGCTTGGGAAAATCAGAATGGTCTCAAAAAGCTTCTTTATGGATTGGACTATGAAATCATGTCCCATAGAAGATGATTCTGAATCCGAGACTTAGCCTGGTGAGGTCTTTTTATCTAGCTCAACAAGCTTCCTCTTCGAAGATCCAACAACTTCTTTCTTCTTTGAAAAAACTGTAGTAGGTTTTTCTTTGACCACCTGTTTCCCTTTATCGGTTCTCGGAACAACTTCATCGTGCAGAGAATTATGTTCACTATCAGACAGCAGAACAATCATATCTTCATCTACTTTCTCCTTCTCACCTCTCGCCTCAATATCCTTAGGGTGTATGATACGTGGATTAAAACTTTCTTCCTCAGACAATTTATTAACCTCTTCTACACCCTTCTCATCTTCACCTTCCTCATCCTTACTAGGAGTTGGGAGTTGTGAAGACTCAGATTCAGAAGTTCGGATTGATAGTATCTGGGATGGGGTTTCATTTTCCTAATAATCTTTAACTTTCTTTATAAGGTCTTCAGTTCCATCACTACTTTCAACCACTTCTTCTCCTTTTTCTTCAACTACCTTTTCTTCAATAGTCTTTTCTTGGGATTTTTCCACAGTGAAAAATTTCTTCCCTAGAGTCTCAGGTAAAGTCTCAACAAAGAAAGATTTTGGTAATGGACTATTCTCAGATACAATTTCAGTATCCCTTAGAAGGTATTGAAAAATTTCATCCTCAGACATCTTCTTCATCTGCTTCTTTTCTTTGCCTAGCTTCTCAAGCTCATCAGCTTCCTTCTCTTTCAAAGCTTTGGCCTCTACAGGATCCAACCCAAACTGTGGCTCACCTTCCTTCTGAATATTTTTTTCTTCCCTCCACTTGGAAACAACATCATTTGGATAGGGATTTTGGTCCTTGGCCTTTGGAGGTACGGATTGAATTTTTTTAGCTTTACGGGTTTTCTCTACTTCTTCTACCTCTTTCAATTTCCTCTTCTTTAAAGCCTTTTTCGATAGTTTAACCACTTCTTGTTCTTTTAGAATAGCATTATCTTCATCCTCTGGTAGATCATATAAATTCTCTTGATTCCTTAGAAAAACCAACTTTCATCCATTTGAGAGTATCGTCACTGATCATCATTACTTTTCAATTCCTCGACTTTGAACTGTAAGGGATTTTGAAGGACTCAAAGCACCGAACAATAAGCATGGAAAGAATGGCTCGGTGCATAAGAATCTGAGGATTTAAGTTCCCATTCTTGATATTCATAATCAAAATGAAAATATTCTTCATCAAGTTGATCTTTCTTAGATTTAACAAAAAATACGAGATATACATATCACTCTTCTTTAAGGTTCCCTTTTCACCCATTATCGGAATGATAAACCGTTGAACCCACTATTCAAGGATCTGATTATTTTTAGAAAAATGATAAATCATTGCAGTCGTGAAATCTGAATGTCCAAGACACTCTATATATTTTACCTTGACAAAGCTTCCTTAAACATCAGGAAACTTATGGAAAAAAAATTCAGCTTCCCCTTCAAATGGAACTCCAACTAAGCTGGTTGCCTTAGTGTAAAATAAAGCATAGGTTTTTCCATAAATTTTGAAATAAAACTTCTCTCTACCTTCTTCCTAAAAGAAAATAACTGACTCATAAAACACAATAAGGAGATATGGATACACCAATTCATAAGACCCTAGCTTTGATATGTCGACACTTTCCCATCCATTAAGTTTGATGTTCTTGGAGATTATAGAATCATACTTATTGAGGAAATTTGGATTCACCAACCTTTCTCTATATACTTGCCACTCCAAAATCGGCTTTACAGAAGAAATATCTTTCTGAGAGGGTTTTTATGCAGACATTCGGACTTGTAAAAACTCTGAGATGTTTGGAATGGTCTTTTGTATGAGGGGCAGAGCTTTTACACACAAAGGCTTGAAATTGATGAGGGCCAACTCTTTGGGGGTCCTTTATAAAGGTGTTTGATGTGACGGTTCATCTTCCCATATCAATCCAATGGTTGTGAATTCTTCTAATCAGATCTGATGGTTACAATTAGATCCGCAAGGAAAATTTGGTAGGATACGATCTTTTGTGGATTTTAATAGAAAACATTCAGATTTAATGAAACTAGAATCTGAAAAATTTAAAATACAAAATAAAACTCCAGCAAGTAAATTATGAATACGAGATCTTAATAAAGGAAACATACCTTTCAGATTTCTAAGAAGATTATTCTTAATTGGTAATATTCTTCTTGAAGATCATTAGATTCCAAAAAAACATCACTACGATAAAAAAACATAGTAAACATTTACTACGAAAATTTTGAGTACGAAAATCTTCATTAAGAAAATATTCATTACGGAAATCATGAAAAACTTCATTACAAAAACTATGAAAAATTTCATTATGAAAATAATGAAAAACATCATTACAAAAAATCATGAAAATATTCATTAAAAAAATCCATAAAAACTTCATTAAAAAATATTATGAAAAAATTCATTACGAAAACTATGAGAAACTTCATTACGAAAAATCATGAAAAACAACCATATGAAAAATCATGAAAAACATCATTACAAAAAATCATGAAAAACAACCTTATGAAAAATCTTGAAAAACATCAATAAGAAAAATCCTGAAAAACTTTATGAATTAACAAGCAAATGTACTCCCCCTATGAAAATAAGTTTATTACTATAAGGAGATTGGTTCAACAGGAAGTTAACAGGGAATATTACTTCAAGGTTATCATTCTTAACTTCTGTTTAATGTATTCAAATCTATCGGTGGGTAAAGATTTTGTGAAAATATCAGCAAGTTGATGTTGCGTTACGATAAATTGAAGAATTATATCTTCTTGTTGTGTGTGATCCCTAAAAAAGTGATGCCTAATATCTATTTGTTTTGAATGAGAGATATGTGTAGGTTTTTTACTAAAGAAAATGGAACTTGAATTATCTCACAAAATTTGTGTTTTGGTAAAACTCATGCCATATTCTGTGAGTGTGTGCTGCATCCACAATACTTGAGCACAACAACTTCCAGCTGCTACATATTCAGCTTCATCGGTGTAATGTGCTACTAAGTGTTGCTTCTTGCAAGACCAAGAAACTAATGAATCTCCTAAGAAATGACATGTTATGGATGTACTCTTTCTATCTACTCTACAACCACCAAAGTCTACATCCAAAAAACATATCAAAACAAAATCATTTCAAGAAGTATAAAAGAGTCATAAATCCATGGTTCCCTTTAAGTATTAAAAAATTCATTTTACTACCTTTAAATGAGATTCTTTAGGATGTATTAATATCTTGCACATAAGAATACTGAAAACATTATGTCTAGATGACTATCTATCAAGTAAAGTAAACTTCCTATCATACCTCTAAAAGATGATTGATCTACTGGTAACCCAACTTCATCAAAATCAGGTGTATTTGAGGTACCAATGGGAGTAATTATACTTTTAGTGTTGTCATATCCGTAATTTTTAAGAAGATAATTAATATACTTATGTTGGTATATATAGATTCCTTCTGGTTTTTGAGAAATTGGAAAACCAAGGAAAAGTTTTAACTCACTCATCATACTCAATTGAAACTCATATTTCATTAGATCCAAAAAAGGAATCAGTTAAAGATTACCAAGTTGAAAAAAATATAATGTCATCAACATAAATATGAACAGTCAAACTACTTTTTTTTCATTGTTTATATTAAGGGTTGGATCTTTATTTCCCTTAACATAATTATTTTGAAGTAAAAATCATGTATTTCTATCATACCTTGCTCTAGGGGATTGCTTAAGTCCATACAATGCTTTGGTAAGTCTAAAAACATGATCAGGACATTTTGTATCTTCAAAACTAGGAGATTGTTCTACAAAAACATCCTCTTGAACATAACTGTTACGGAAAAAACATTTCACATCCGTTTGAAAAAGTTTGAAATTAAATAATTCTGCAAAGGCATGTAAGATACGAATAGAATCAAGTCTAGCTGCTAGAGTGTAGGTTTCTTCATAGTCTATTCCCTCTTGTTGATTATAGCCTTTAGCAACCAATCTAGCTTTATTTCTAATAATGATTCCATTTTCATCACACTTATTTCTGAAGACCCATTTTACTCTAATAGTAGAAGTTTTCTTTAGGTCTTTAATCCAAGGTCCATACTTTATTCCTTTCAAATTCATTTAATTCATCTTTCATAGATTTTATCCAATCATCACCACATAAAGCTACATCAGTATTTTTTTTGTTCTAATTGGGAAAGAAATGCTAGATATTCTACTTCATTTCTTAGGGAACATCTAGTCCTTACAGGTTGATTCACATCACAAATGATTCTATCACTAGGATGATTCTTCATACACAACATATTTGGGTTTTTTAAAACATGTTCATCAACATAGGGTAGGAAATCTTCTGGGGTAAATTCTTTAGAAACATTTTCTTGGGAATTTGTCTTTATCAGAAGGATATTAAAAAAAGTTTGATAATTAGTTTTTGAAAACACATCCGAATATGTAGGTTGGGGTTGTTTAAAAAAAGGATCAGTTTCATTAAATTTTACATGTACTGTCCCTTCAACAGTTCAAGTGTTTTTGTTGAAAACTCTATAAGCCTTAGAAGTTGTGGAGTAGCCTAAGAAAATTACTCCATCAGATTTTGGTGTGAATTTGTGTAGATTTTCTTTGGTATTCAGGATGAATACCTGGGAAACAAAATCAATGAAGTAGGAAATTAAAGGTTTTCTATCATACAATAACTCATAAAGAGTTTTATTAATAAAAGGTCTAATCAAAACACGATTTACAATATAACAAGCATTACATAGAGCTTCAGCCCAAAAATGTTTTTCTACAAAATACTCACTCAACATGGATCTAGTTATCTCTTGAAGAATTCTATTTCATCTTTCAACAACACCATTTTGTTGAGGTGTTCTGGGTGCTGAGAAGTTATGAGTAATTCTTTTTCTACTACAAAATGTTGCAAAATCAGAATTTTGAAATTCTCCACCATGATCACTATGAATAGTTTTCAATGGAAGGTTTTTCTAATTTTTAACTTGGGATATAATATGTTTTAAACAAGAAATATCATTAGACTTCTTTGTTAGAAAATAGACCCACGTCAATCCAGTGTAATCATCAACTAGAACAAATACAATATATTTGCCTCCAATGCTTCCAGCTTGCATATGAACAAAAAGATCCATATACACTAACGGTAATGCATCAGTAGATGAGTCATCACCGACTGATTTAAAACTTGATTTAGGTTTCTTTCCATATTGACAAGGGTCACAAACTTTTGAAGAATCAAATCTAACTTCTGGTAGATCCTTAACTAATCTTTTCTTCGAATGTTTTCATATGTTCCTAAGGTTGTAGTGACCTATGATTCTATGCCACAACCAAGAATGATCTTCCATTGCACTAAGGCAAGGTAGATCATGGCTCCTAATGTCTTCTATGTTTAGTGTCTAAACATTCTCTTGCCTATGGGAAGAATGAATAAACTCTTCCTTGGAATTGTGTACTAAGAAATTGTAATTCCTAAAATTCACAAGGTAAGCTTTATAACTTCATTGTCTTATGCTAATGAGGTTTTTATTAAGACCCTTAACAAATAAAACATTTGAAATATACGTTTTGTTAAGTTGGAATGACTCTGAGTATGATATACTCTATGATACCAAACATATGATCGAAATAAGAATGAGATTCTCAGATACAAGAGTGGGGTTGAATTGTACGTTTTAAAAATTCCCATAAGAAATTTTTAGAATGGTTTTGTTTAACAAGGTTAAACATGATAATTGATAGGACCTCTATGAGTACTAAAGACATTCTAGATTCCAGAAAAGTGATTCCAAAAAAGGAAATTAACAAAAGTTACAAAGATTAAGATTCTACCTTAAAGCATATAGAATCTAACTATATCAGAGTACAAGTTAGGAAGTACAATAAAGTTATACATTCATTAAAAATACAAAATGCAGTGGAAAACTGCGTAGTAAAAACTACACATAACAAACAATAACACTTTTAACCCAAATGGAAGGGTATCCAACAACCTTCGATAAAGGTCCCTTGATTTATAATTTCAAGAATGTATGTCTTACCCACACCTGGGTAAGCCCTCGATATGAATATCAGAGTATGTCTTTCTATCCACATTATCCCTAAACTATTAGGTAGTCGGCACCTCTCTCTTCTTTAGCAAGGAATCCGTCAACTTCAAGGTGTTGGAACCTCTGTCTTCCTATCCTCGAGAGCCCTCGATTGTAATCAGTAACAATCGGAGTCACACGGAGCAAGTCTTCATGAAGAAAAGTTTGAACAAGCTATTCAAACATTCTTCATGAAGAATTGAGAGTTGATAAGATCCTCTCTCTCTCTCTATAAATCACTTCATGATGTTCTGATTACCAAAATTCCAAAAAATTTAACTTCTTTTCAAATGAGCTCTTATTTATAGGCAAAGCTCCAATGGTCAGCTCCCTCCTCCAATGGTCATGTTTCTCCTTGAATTTTGGAGGGACCTGTACATGTGTCACTCAACCAATAGTTAGTCAATAACTAAAAGCACGACATCGATTTGTAATGAAACAAGTGTAAGCATAAGTAAAACTGATGTTCAGAATGTAAGAAAATAAATGTTCGGAGTCTAACCAAAATGGAATTCGGAGTCTATAATAAAGAGATATTCAGATTCTGTTTTGTAGGAATTCGGAACCTGAATTCTGTAGAAATCCGTAGTTTGAATTTCTAAGGAAATCCGGATTCTGGTTTCACTAGAATTTGGAATCTGAACTTACAGAGCTCAGAGTCGAACTAGTATAAGTTTGAATTCGAACTAGTATAGGTTCGGAGCCTAACAAATATAAGTTCGGAGGCGAACTCATAGAAGTTCGGAGTTGAACTAATATATTTTCGGAGTCGAACTCATAGAAGTTTGGAGTTGAACTAATATAAGTTCAGAGTTGAACTAGTAGAAGTTGGTATTCTATAATTCGGAGTGGAACTTTATGATAGTTTGTATCCAGAATTTATAGTGGATCTTCATTACAGTTCGTATCCAAAATTTGGAGGGGAACTCCAGTACAGTTCGTATCCAGAATTCAAAGTGTAACTTCATTAGAGTACGTATCCAGAATTCATAGCCTAAAACATAATTCTTGATATAAAAGTATTATATGATTCCGAGGTTTTTAGTAATGAATCCTATTTTTGAACATAAGAAAAATATTGATACGAGTAATGAAAATATGGTAGGGGTAAATTCATTTGGGAAGGAAATTTTCCTTATAGAAGTAAAATATAGATTTTCTTGAGTATAAGGGGTTTGTGATTTTCAAAACAAGAATGAATGGAAAAGTCATAAGAAAAATCTTATTGACTCAACAATCTCCCCCTTTTTGGAGAGCACAAACAACCATTCGAAAAAGAATATAAGATCTTTGACAATTTTCTTTAGACTTTGGAATTAAAACTTATCACCCTTTGTTGATAGATAATGATGAATACAAATAACGCCCCCTTAGGCTTAGGAACTCTAAGGATTGTATTCTGGATTTCCATAATGGTGTTTTCATTATCATAGGAATGAAAAATTTTGTAATGAGAAACTCCCCCTTACTTAATGATAGTTATTAACTTAGAAAATTTTCTTCTCCATTTTATATTTTTCCTTATCCCCCTTTTGAGTATTTCTTTTTCCTTCTCCCACTTTGTGATTTTCAAAAATAATTTTAGGTAATGGAAAAAAAATGTTACCTGAAATATTAGTAAAGACATGCAAGGAAAACAAGCAACCATAGTTCTATTATAATTAGAAGAATTTTTACAGGGAAGATCAAATGCAACAAAAGATCGAATTGAGTCTATTTGTCTTCATTTTCCTTTGGTATAATCTTCTTTTAGAGGGTTTTCAACTTCTTCAAATATTTCGGATCCTCCTCAGCTTGCTTCTCCAAAGCTGTGATCCTTTCTTGTTGAGATTTCAAGACCTCTACCTGAGACTTCATGGCTTCTTCCTGCATCTTTAGAAACTCATCTTGCTTTTTCATCTTCTCTTCAAACTCAATCCGGAAATTTCTTTCCCCTTTCCAGTTTTGAGCAACCGAGTTATGCTTTCCATTTAAATCCCTCGCGTGTTGATTCTGAGAATTTTTCTCAAGGGTCAGATTTTCCTAAAGATTATTTATCTTGGAATCCTCGGTGTCAAAAGAATCATTTAAATCATTCTGAAAATGATCAAACTCAGCCGACTCATCATCAACTTTCTTTGAACATAAATTGATTTTTCTGTATGACTTTATGTGGACATCATAATTGATAAGAAAATTTCTATGATCTGCCTCATTCTTCACACACTTATCCATTACCATGGATACAGATTCTGATTTCTGATTGAGGATGTGTTGAAGCATCTGGCACCTGGAGTCTATGGTGGGAAATATCTGAATTTTATCCACCAACTTCTTCAGAGTCTAAACTACAAAATCGTGACTCAGTGTTGATGATTCTGAATCAGACACTTTTCTTGGGGATTCTTCTTCTTGAATTTCCACCAACATTCTTCTAGAAGAACCACCAACTTCCTTTTTCCTTATAACATCTTTTTTTGGGCGGTCCATAATCACTTTCTTACCCTTATTCACTTTCGGAATAGTCTAATCTGGAGATTCTTCCTCACTTTAAGATAGTTGATCTATCTTGTGTTCATCAGGTTTCTCCTTCTCTTCTCCTTCAAAAAAATTCTTCTCAAAGATTTCTTCCTCAGATAAAACTTTATTTTCTACTTCTTCTTTATTTTCATCTTTCTGGCCTTCTTCCTCACCTCCCTTTCCTGAAGTGACCAACTTTGTGGATTCAGCCTCAGAAGATCAGGGTGGTAGTTTTTCTGATAGGTTTTCCTTATATTGATAATCTTCCACTTGTTTAATCAAGTCATCCAGATCACCACTTCTTTCTACTACTTATTCTTCTTCTAATACTTCTTCTTCTTCTTCTATCTCTTCAACAACTTCATCCTTTGCCTCTTCACCAGCTCTTTTTTTTACTCCTTTAATAACTTATTTCCCTTTGGACTTTTCCGATGTGAAGTAATTCATCCAGGGGGTCTCCATTAATGGGTCAACACCAAATGTTTCTGGAACGAGAATCTTCTTAGAATCTATTTATGTGTCTCTCAACAAGGATTGAACAACTTCAACTTCAGACATCTTATTATTCATCTTCTTCTCTTTGGCCTATTTCTCTAACTCATACAAAGCTTTTTCTCTTAAGGCCTTTACCTCAGCCGGGTCCAATCTAAATTGTGGATCCCCTTCTTTCCACTTTTCCTTATCTTCTCTCCATTTAGCAGCCACCTCATCTGGATATGCTTTCTGTTTCTTTGGCTTGGGAGGTGAGGATTGGGTTTCCTTGGCTTTCAGAATCTTGTCTTCAGCCATAACATGCTTCAAATTCCTCTTCTTACCTGCCTTGTTAGATGTTTCTGCTTTCTCCACATTTTCCGGAATAGCTTCTTCCTCCTCCTCTAGCATATCATAAAACTCACCTGACTCCTTCGAAAAACCAGCTTTCATCCTCTTTGTCACGACCCGTCCTTAGGGCCCATTCCATGACTACCCCAAGCCCCCCTTCCATAGGCCAGGGGCTGGCAACTAGCACCAAAGGTGTAAAACCATATAAAAAGGGAAGGCATTGCCTCTATAAAGTAAACAAACACCACAGAGTATGCAAGCTAAAGTAAACACTAAGTAAACTAAGTACAAAAGTAAGTGATAGAAAGTAAATGTGCTAGAATACAAACCCAACTGAAAGTAAAGAACAACTGAAATGAAAGTACAACAACTTAAAATTAAATCAGCGAGCCCGATCCGTCCTCTGGAAATCCCACCTGAGGGCTGGGTACAGATAGTCTCCTTTTCTCCTCAACTCCAACTGTCCGGTCCGTGTACGTCCCGTCTAGTGATCCACCTCCAGTTACCATCCAGCTCCATGAGCTCCCACCTCGATCAGCAATGTCCATCGTCTACATCCAGCACAATGTAGTGTGGGCATAGCCCATGCATGGGTGATTATACGCTACTCAGTAGGGACCCCGAGACCCCCGAAGGTCTCCCAAAATCGACGAAGGATAAACCACAAAGGAAAGATACAATCACGAAGTAACAACCAACTATACTTAAGTCTATGCCCATACATATACCTATTTCATCTATTACATCTCGGCTCCAGCACACGAGCCCAATATAACCTAGTCCACATAGGAAAACATAACCCATTCCACATAGGAATTCACAACCCAATCCACATAGGAAAGCACAACCCAATCCACACAGGAAAGAACAACCCAATCCACACATGAAAGCACAACAATCATATCGATGATAATGATTGTAAGTTAAGACTTAGCTCCCAAATGTATACACTTTTTAAGATGATAGAGATTATCAGATGTATCCACTGATTCATCTAAGTTGTCGGAACCACATAGGATACAAGACCCGCTAAGCTGTCGGACCCACAAAGGATACAAGACCAGGTACTCTGCCTGACCCACATCGGATAAAAGTACAGAGTCAAATACTGCCGGTCCCAAATAGGATACAAGAACAGTAGTCAAATACTGCCGGACCCACATAGGATACAAGAACAGTAGTCATCATCGTTGAACCCACGGAGGATTCCAGTACGGTCGTCATCGCTGCCGAAGCCACGGAGTATCCCAATAAAATCGTCATCGTCGTCGTAGTCACATCCATCTCTAGGGTTCCCTCACACAGCACTCTCGATTCCAGGAGGGTCCGCTCCACGAGCCAAGGGTTTGGTACATCATCTGTCACGAAGTCTAGAATTGATGTATCACAATGTTCTGCCTTGTCAAAAGGAACTCAACATGACAGACGACGCGTCAATCAGATGTCCGGTCTGAGAGTTATTGGCTTATTTGTTCGAGGGGCCCAGTTGGGTTTTAAGCTAAAACCAACCGAACCATACTCTAGCTGCATCCAAACCTCGATCGGAGTAAGTAAAAAGAACCTTCTCACTAAGAGTAATCCAAAAAAGTTAAAGGCACGTCAATCAGACGTCCGGAGCTCAAGTTATAAGCCTTTCCACTCCGAGGGCCTGGTTGGTTTCGTGTTCGAACCAAACTGGTCATACCCAATGTTCTTCAAAACGTTGAGTATGATATACCAAAATTACCATCTCAATCCATGGATTTTTACGCAACTAACGGTGCGTCGATCAGAGGTCTGTATCCCATGTTATGGGCATTTGAACGGATCTGTCAAAAAATCAGGGCGTTCGAGCCCGGTCCGACCCAGCCCAATACCCCTGGGTTGGTCCGAACGGGGTCGACCCGACCCGAGTCTGGGTATGGCCCGTTAAGGCACGGCCCGACCCAGCTGCATGGCCCGGCATGGAGCGGGCGGCCCGGCCCACCGAGGGCGGCAGAGACCGGCGCGGGCGGTCCGGCCCGGCGTGGGGGGTCCGGCCCAGCGCAGACCGTGACTTGGCTCGAGGGTGATCTCGACGCAGAGGGTGGTGGGGGTGCCCTCCCCCCACCTGTTTTCCTGAAATGGCGTACCCCTGTGGGTTCCGCCCTAGGTGGCTGCCCGGGGTTTCAAACCCCTGGCTTTCTTGGAAACGGCCGGCCGGTTCTGCCACACGGGACCCATGGGGGTCCCACCTCCTTGAACTCCAGTGGTCGTCTTGGCTGTCCGCCTCCTGCTTCTCCACCGTGGCTGAAGTCCGTGGCCCCTGTCCGACCGGCGCGATGCGATGGCATCCCGCCCCTCCGCCGTGGCCCGCCTCGGTCTCGGCCTCCTGGTGCTCCAGCGCGACTCGACGGCGCCAGGCCCCTCTGTCGTGGCCCGCACTTGGCCGCAACCACCTTCAGCTTCACCAACGTGGCACGAAGGCACCATTCTCCTTCGCAGTGGCCCGCTCCGTCCGCGGTTCTCTCGTTCCCGCATAGTGCGATGGCACCGTGTCACCCCCATTCCAATACAAAACGAATACCAAAAACAAGGGGGAGGAGGGTAGGCCATGTTAGTGCGTTTCGACCTCCTCTCATTATATTGATAAAAAGCATCCAAAAAATTACAATGATCATCAAAATAATAATCATTAAACAATGAAACAACACCATCCTCAAAGTAGTTTGCATAAGCTAGCGTCGCGGAAAACGGCGTCGCGGGGTGTGGCTCCGTATAAGTTGACGGAGGACATACGAGGAGGAAATGAAGTCTCACACCGGCTATGGAAAGGAGAAGTAACAATGCATTGATATCTTCTTGCGGTGTCGGCGTTCTTCCACAAAGAGTGTTGTTCTTCACGGAAGGTTGAAGCTCTTCGAAGGTACAACACAAGGTCTCTCTTTTTTTCTTCGCACAGCAACAGCCAAACAAAAATAAATTAAGGCTTTGCCTTATTTTATTTACTTATGCCAACAATTCAAAACATCAAAAGTTGAATTCACCCTATAAATTTTGATTTGACAAAATTAATGGTGTGCTATGATGGCAACATTAATGTGAGGGAGAGTCACATCATTTAATAGGGGAGGTTTAGTGGAGTTAAGGAAATTTAAGGGGTGGGGCTTGTGTAGGACCCACCTCCATATATCCTATCAAGTGGTGTTAGAATTTTAGTGGGTCACACCCCAACTCCCACACATGGGGTTTAACCACTTATAAGTGAAATAAGATTTTTAACACAATTTTATTTCTCTTTATACTTAAACCACACATTTTTTTAAAAAACTCTTACCGAGTAAACGCAACTCCAATAAAGGTATTCTTAAGTAATTGTAGATGTTTTGGTTTCATCAGTGCCCTCATATTTCGATTCCGAGCACCGGTTCAAAAGTTAGAAAAACCAGCTCGTTCGTTCACTGAATGTTCCTGAGCTAAACTTTGGAAATTGATTCTGGGCACACCAGGCCTCAGAATCAGGTGTCGTCAGAAACCTCGTACTCGTAATGTCCCAAAGAATTTAAGAAAAAAATTTCCTTGAAATTTATGAGTCTTTACATTACTCCCACCTCAGGGCTTTACGTCCCCGTAAAGATACATCACAAACTAGGGAAACAAATGAGGGTACTGTGCACGCATCTGAGCCTCCCGCACCCAAGTGCTCTCCTGGAGGTCCCTGTGCTTCCACCTGATGCGCACTAGAGGAATCGACCGCCCACGTAGGACCAGCTCCTATCGATCCTCGATCTCTACTGGGACCTCCACAAAAGCCGCCTTGTCATCAATGTCCAGCTCCCCATGGTCGATGATATGCGTCGGGTCATGTACGTATCTCCTCAGTTGAGACATGTTGAAGACGTCATGTACCTAGTGAAACTGAGGTGGAAGAGCCAGGTGATAAGCCACCTCGCCTATCCTGCTGAGAACCTGGAATGTTCCAATGAAGCGCGGAGATATCTTGCCGCCTCGGCCAAATCTCCATAATCTACATTGAGGTGAGACCCGTAAGAAAACGTGGTATCTATCCTAGAACTCTAGTGGTCTCCGCCTCCTTTCAGCATAAAACTTCTATCGGCTATCAGTTGTCCTCATCTGCTCCTAGATGACCTGAACCTTCTCTGTCTTGGCCTAGACCATCTCTGGTCCTGCAAGTGCTGACTCCCCAGTGTATGTCCAGCATAGAGGTGATCTGCAAGGTTGGTCGTACAATGCCTCGTATGGTGCCATCCCCATTGTGGAGTGGTATCTATTGTTGTACGCAAACTCTACCAAAGGTAGGTGATCCTCCCAGCTGCGACCAAAGTCAAGGAAACATGCACGGAGCATGTCCCCTGGAGTCTAAATGGCCCTCTTTGTCTGACCATCCTTATGTGGGTGAAAGACGGTGCTCAGGTGTAGCTGTATCCCAAATTCCTTAAGTAACCCCTTCCAAAGCTGGGAAGTAAAGTGAGCAACTCGATCTGAGACGATCGATTATGGAACACCGTGAAGCCGTACGATCTCCTGAACGTATAGGCATCCCATGCTCTCCACTGATCCCTGATCTCTGATTGGTAAGAAGTGGGCCGACTTGGTGAGTCGGTCGACAATCACCCAAATGGAGTCGTGACCTCTGGATGTATGTGGAAGTCCAGTCATGAAATCCATAGATATCCCATCCAACTTCCACACCAAGACCTCCAAGGGTTGTACCATGCCTACTGGTACCTAGTGCTCTGCCTTCACCATCGAGAAACGAACTCTGCCACAACCTTCATCATACTTGGCCACCAGTGCAGTCGTCTGAGGTCCTGGTACATCTTCGCTACTCCTGGATGTTCCACTAATGGGGAGGTGTGAAACTCTCTCAGAACCTCCTCTTTAAAGCAGCTGGTACCATGGTACATCCTCTAAGAAGGACTATGTGATCTCCTTCTATAGAGAATCCATCAGGTGCATGTCCTGAGGAAATATGTGCATGCCGCGTCTCACAGTCAATGTCCCCACACTGTGCCTCTCTAACCCGCTGAAGAAGTGGAGGTGTGACTATGAGTGACTGAAAAAGGCTGCTCTATAGTGATTCACGAAGGATATCTGCAAAGAGGCTAGCTTCTCTGTCTCCTATCCAACTAGTTGAATGCCTGTCCTCCTACTGAGAGCATCGGCTACTACGTTCCCCTTCCCAGAAGTATAGACTATCTCAAAGTCATATTCCTGGTGGAACTCGAGCCATTGCCGCTGTCTCAGGTTTAGCTCCTTCTATGAGAAGATGTACCTGAGACTCTGGTGGTCAGAGTAGACTGTAAATAGCTCCCCCATCAGATAGTGCTGCCACATCTTCAGAGCGAAGACCACTACTTCTTACTCCAGTTCATGGGTAGCATAGTTCTGCTCATGCTGCCTCAACTGCTGTGATCCATAGGAGATGACCGCCCTCTCCTGCATCAGGACACACCCGAGTCTGGTCCCTGATGCATCGCAGAAGAATATGTATCCTACTCCCTCCTCGGGTAGCCTCAAGATGGGTGCGCTGGTCAGTCTCTGTCTGAGCTCATGGACGCTCTGCTGACATCTATCTGACCACACGAAGGGTTTTCCCTTCTTCATCAAAGTTGAAAGAGGTTCCACCACTCTGGAGAAGTCTGGCACAAATCTATGTTAGTACCTAGCTATACCTAGGAAACTCTGAACCTCTATCATGCTCTTGGGTGGCTCCCAAAGCTGGTACTCTCGGATTGTATCCAATACAACCCACAAGTGGTAGGTGTGCTCCTCCTCAGTAGTCAAGTAAATAAATATATCGTCGATGAATACTATGACGAATTGATCGAGGTAAGTCTGGAAGATCCAATTCATCAGACTGATGAACACTGCTGGAGCGTTGGTTACGCCGAAAGGAATAACCAAGAACCCATAGTGGACATATCGAAACCTGAAGGTCATCTTCTGCACATCCTTGTCTCCAACTCTGAGCTGATGATAGCTTGACCTGAGGTCTATCTTCGAGAACCACCATTCTCCCTTGAGCTAATCGAAGAGGTCATCAATCCTCGGAAGTGGATACTTGTTCTTCACAGTCACCTGATTTAGGTGACGGTAATCGACACACAGTCGCAAGCTCCAATCCGCCTTCTTGGAGAACAAAATCGGTGAAGCCCAGGGTGAAACACTGGGTTGAATGAATCCCTTGACCTGCAAGTCCTCCATCTGTACCCATAGCTCTCAAAGATCAGCTGGAGCCATCCGATATGCTGGAGTAGATATCAGGGTTTTCCCTGGGTACATGTCAATATAGAATTCTACCTCTCTATGATGAGGTAGTCTTGGAACGTCATCAGGAAGGAAGTCCACATACTGATCCACCACTACAGGAAAACTCGTACTCCGCATGTCCACTTCCCCTAGGATGAGGCTAGCCAACTGATGTTTGATCGAATGTCCTCTCCTCTACGTGAGTCCATCCTACGCTGCAAAGGCTCTCTTCTCTCTGATAAAGGTGAACCTACTCCCATCGGTGCGGACACACAGCACCTTACGCCTAATATAGTCGATCTGAGCATGGACCGTAGATAACCAATCCATGCCCACGATGACATCGTAAGGCCTCGACGCCGCTACAAGAAGATCCCAGCCGAAGCTCTCGTCTCCTAGAGTATGCTCACACTGCCGGCACCACTGCGTATTCGTCGAGTCTGCTCCCGTAGGAGTCTCTAGCTGTAAGGGTCGAGCCAACAGCTCTGTCAGAATCTACGAGCTCCGAACAAGGACAGTGGAAATGAAAGAATGACTCGCTCCTATGACTATAAGAACTACAGCAAGGGTCGAGTAGACAAAGATAGTACCTCGAATCATATCTGGTGTGTTGTGGTCGTAGGCCTCCAATGCCTGGAGCTAGGCCTGTCTCTGTCCTCCAGCTCCCGGTGGTCGGGGTGGACCTTCTAGTGGTGGTGGTGGTAGAGCCTCAAAACGTCGTCCACCACCTACCGCTCGGCCAGTTCTTCTGCCTCGTCCACCTGCTCCCTGTGGACCACCACGGTCAAACCACTGCCTCTGCCTAGGTGGTCTCTCAATTGTCTACAGCTCCTCTGTATGGAGGGTCGGGAAGTCACAAGCCATGTGACCCTGCCCGCCACATGCATAGAATTTTCTGCTACTCAAAAGGTTGGCTCTGCGTCGTGTGCCCCACACCTCTGAGCCAGTATCCTGAGGTCATCCGCCTGATGGTCTCGTCTGCTTGGACCCCTATGACATTCTTCGACTACCAGCTACAGAAGACTCCCCTACGTGCTACCATGTAGAAGGTCTCGCTGCTTGTGTAGGCTTGGCAAGAAACCTCTCTACAATAAGGGCTCGCTCTAGTATTCATGCCTGCGTTGGAATGTTGAGGGAGATCATCAATGCCATAATCTCATGCCTTAGTCCCTGATCGAAGGACTGGGCCTAGAAGAATGCATCTCGTACCATGTCCGTGGAGTAGCGCGAGAGGTCGGTAAATCTCACCAAGTACTAGGATATTGTCATGGTACCCTGCCACAACTGTAGTAGCTCCTGAATGTGCACCGCACGGAGGGTGGCTGGAAAAAAATTCGAGGGGAAGAGGCTCTTGAAGTCCGTCCAAAGAAGAGATGCCTCATCGTGCACCCGGAGCATCAAGCTCCACCATCTACCTGCTGCCACATGCAGGAGACTCGCCGCAAGGATCACCATTAGGTCAGCTGGTGTCCCTAGTAGTATGAAAACTTGAACGACAGCCTCCACCCAATCCTCATCTGCCTGAGGGTCCATCTCCCCGCGGAACCTGGGTGGTCTCTAATTCTGAAACTCGTGCAGTGAACTAAGGCAATGTGCACTCTCAGCTTCTGGGGCTGGTAGCATCGGTGGCTCGGCGGGTAGTGGTTCCACCGGTGCCTCCGCTGTAAAGGGGCCCTGCACCGAGGCCTCGTCACTCGGTGGGCTTCCGTCTCGCACAAAGCTCAGAAGCCTAGCTGGCTGCCGTCATGGGGCCATCCTGAAATGAAACAGGTGCGCCATGGTCAATAATGTATACGTGGTGAGATGACACAAAGTAATCACAAAGAAAAATTTTGAAACACACATGCCATCAATGTTTTCATGCATTGAGTCGGGAATCAGAAGTCAGGATCCTGGTGTATGGATACATTGGCCGCTGCACCAACAATGGACTCCCTGTACTGATAACCACACTCAATACCCTTAACATTATTGCTTCACATAGATGAAAGATCAGAGTCCTGAGTTTTGCGGTAGAACCAAACTCCTCTGATACCAATTTCTCATGACCCATCCTTGGGGCCCATGCCATGACTACCCCAAGCCCACCTTCCAAACTCCAGGGGCTGGCGACTAGCCCCAATGGCGTAAAACCCGAAAAAAGGGAAGGCATTTCCTCTATAAAGTAAAAAATCACCACGGAGTATGCAAGATGAGGTAAACACTAAGTAAACTGAGTACAAAAGTAAGTGCTAGAAATTAAATGGGCCATAATACAAACCCGACTGAATGTAATGTAAAACTGAAATGAATGTACAAAAATTGAAAAGTAAACCAGTGAGCCCAAGCCGTCCTCTAGAAATCCCACCTGAAGGGTGGGTACATATAGTCTCTTTTTCTCCTCAGCTCTGGTTGCCCGCTCTGTGTACGTCCCATCCAGCAATCCACCTCTAGGTACTGTCCAACTCCACGAGCTCCCACCTCGATCATCACTGTCCATCGTCTGCATCCATCACAATGTAGTGTGGGCATAGCCTGTGCAGGGGTGAGTATACGCTACTCAATAGATACAACGTGACCCCTGAAGGTCTCCCAGAATCCACGAAGGATAAACCACAAAGGAAAGATACAATCACAAAGTAACAACCAACTCTACTTGGGTATATGCCCATACATATACCTATGCCATCTATTCCAACTCATCTCCAGCACACGAGCCCAATATAACCTAGTGAACACAGGAAAACATAACCCATTCCACATAGGAATTCATAGCCCAATCCACACAGGAAAGCACAACCCAATCCACACAGTAAATCACAACAATCATATCGATGATAATGATTGTAAGTTAAGACTCAGCTCACATAGGTATACACTTCGTAAGATGATAGAGATGATCATATGTAGCCACTGATTCAACTAAGCTGTCGGACCCACATATGATACAAGACCAGCTAAGCTGTCGGACCCACAAAGGATACAAGACCAGCTACTCTACCCGACCCACATAGGATACAAGTACTGAGTCAAATACGGCCGAACCCACATAGGATAAAAGAATAGTAGTAAAATACTACTGGACCCAAAAAGGATATAAGAATAGTACTCATTGTCGTTGAAACCACGGAGGATTCGAGTATGGTCGTCGTCGTTGCCGAACCCCCGGAGGATCCTAGTATAGTCGTTATCGTCGTCGCAGTCGCAGCTAGCTCTAGGGTTCCAGCACACAATACACTCGATTCTAGGAGGGTCCACTCCATGAGACAAGGGGTCGATACATCAACTATCACAAAGTCCAGATTTGATGTATCACAAAGTTCCGCCTCGTCGAAAGGAACTCAACGTGACAGTCAGCGCGTCAATCGGACGCCCGATCTGAGAGTTATTGGCTTATTCGTCCCAGGGGCCCGGTTGGTTTTTAAGCTAAAACCAACCCGACCGTACTCCAGCACCATCCAAACCCCGAGTGGATTAAGGAAAAAGAATATTCTCACTAATAGGAATCCAAGAATGTCACGTCAATTAGACGTCTGGAGCTCAAGTTATAAGCGTTTATGCTCCAAGGGCCTGGTTGGTTTCGTGTTCGAACCAACCCAGACATACCCAAAGTTCTCCGAAACCTTGAGTGTGATATACCGAAATTACCGTCGCTATACAAGTATCGCTACATATATTACAGATCGTCAATCTGAGGTCTGTAGCACAAGTTATGGGCATTTTAACGGATCTGTCCGTAAATCAGGGGGTTCAGGCCCGGTCCGACCCGGACCGATACCCCTGGGTCGGCCCGGCATGACGCGGGTGGTCCAGCCCAGTGCGGACCGCGGCTCGGCTTGAGGCCGAGCTGGACGTGGGGGGGGGGGGGGGTCATCGCCCCCCCTGTTTTCCCAAAAGGGCGGACCCCTGTGGTGTCCGCCCTAGGTGGTTGTCATGGGTTATCAAACCCCCAGCTTTCTTGGAAACATCCGGCCATTACAGTCGGCCGGTTGTGCCACACTGGACCCGCGGGGGTCCCGCCTCCTTGGACGCCAGCGTCCGGCTTGGCTGGCCGCCTCCTCCAGCTCCGCCACGGCCGAAGGCCGCGGCCCCTGTCTGACCGGCGCGGTGCGACGGCGCCGTGCCCCTCTGCCGCGGCCCACCCCGGTTGTGGCCTCCTGGTGCCCCGGCGCGACGCGACGGTGCCGCGCCCCTCCACTGCGGCCCTTACTTGTCCGCTGCCACCTTCGGCATCACCAGCGTGGCGCGACGACGCCGTGTTCCTTCGCTGCGGCCTGCTCCGGCCGTGGTTCTCTTGTTCCTGCGCGGTGCGACGGCACCGCGTCACCCCCATTCCAAACCACAACGAAGACCAACAAAAAAGGGGGAGGAGGTTCGACCATGTTAGTGCGGTCCAACGGCCTCCCGTGATATTGATAACAGGCTTCCAAGAAATAAGGATGAACGTCAAAATAATAATCATTGAACGATGATAAAACCCCTACCTCAAAGTAGTTTGCGGAATCTAGCGTCGTGGAAAACGGCGTCGCGGGGTGTGGCTCCATATATGTTGACGGAGGACGTCCAAGGAGGAAATGACATCTCACACCAGCTGCAGAGAGGAGAAGGAACGACGCGTTGATCTCTTCTTGCGGTGTCAGCGTTCTTCGACGAAGAGTGTTGTTCTTCGCGGAAGGTTGAAGCTCTTGAAAGGAACAACACAAGGGATCTCTCCTTTTCTTCGCACAGAAAAATCCAAACAAAAATAAAATAAGGCATTGCCTTATTTTATTTACTTATGCCAACAATTAAAAATGTCAAAATTTGAATTCACCTAATTAATTTTGAGTTGTCAAAATTAATGGTGTGCTAAATTGGCAACATTAATGTGAGGGAGAGTCACATGATTTAAGAGGGTAGGTTTATAAGAGTTAGGGAAATTGAAGGGGTGGGGCCCGTGTGGGCCCCACATCACTAATATGCTATCAAGAGGTGTTATAATTTTAGTGGGTCCCACCCCAACTCCCACACGTGGGTTTTAACCACTTCTACGTGAAATAAAATTTGTAACACAATTTGTTTCCCTTTATACATAAACCACACATTTTTTTTAAACAACTCTCCCGAGTAAACACAACTCCAATAAAGGTCTTCTTAAGCAATTACCGTCTAGGTGGTTTCATTGGTTCCCTCGGATTTCGATTCCAAGCACCAGTTAAAAAGTTAGAAAAACCCACTCGTTTGTTCACTGAACGTACCCGAGCTAAACTTCAGAAATTGATTCCAGGCACACCGGCCCTCAGAATCAGGTGCCGTCAGAAACTGCGTTATCTTAAAATCCAAAAAAAAATAAGAAAAAAATTCCTTGAAAGTTACTAGTTTTCATACTCCTTAAAGTGTCATCACTTATCAGCATCACCTTATAAATTCTCTCCTTGGAGGTGAAAGCAACCGTAACAGAATTAATACGCTGAATAATAATCTTGGATAGAAGAGTAGTGCACATAATGATTTGAGCTTTCAAATTTCCATTCTTGATGTTCTGAACTGTAATAAAAATATACCTCATCAAATTGATCTTTCTTAGATTTACTACGAAATCCAGGATGTAAATATCACTTTTCTTTAGGTTATACTTATCACCTCTTCTCAGAACGAAAAACCCTTGTGCCCACAACTCCAGAATCTGGTTGTTGGTGAAGAGATGAGCTATCATAGCTATTTTGTCATCTTTGAGCCCAAGGATTTTTATTGCCTTCACTTTGTTGAAACTACCTTGCACATACGGTAGCTTATGTGAACAAAATTCTGCTACACCATTGTATGATAAGCCAACAAAGCTTGGAACCATGACGTAGGAAAGCTTTTAAGTCATACCATAGCTCTTAAAGGAAAATTTTTCTCTGCCATCTTCTTTATAGAAGTAAATAGTCTCATAAAATTCTACAAGAAAATCCATGTAAACAGCATGCTGATCCCATGGTTTCGATACGTAGAAATCTTCCCAACCATTGAGTATGATATTCTTGGTAATTAAAGAATCATACTTGAAAAAGTCCAGATAGAATAACCTTTCCCTATAGACTAACCATTTATAGATTGGCTTCGTAGATGACATATCTTGGGAAGTGGCTTCTACAGACATTTAGAATGGAGGATTTCTGAGAAATTTGGAATGGCCTTTATGAACTGAGGTAGAGCTTCAGGACGTGTGAGCTTCAAGATCGATGTGGGACACAAAAGAGGGTGCCATTTATATAGGCAATGGAGCTGAACTTTCAACTTCCAGAACCAATCTAACAGTTGGAATGTTTCTCTAATCTAATTTGACGGTTGAAATCATACCCACAAGGAAATATTGAATCCCATCTTTTGAGGTTTTAAAAAAATTCAGATTTAAGAAGAAATGAATCTGAGAAATTTCATAAGAAAAAGAAACTACTAGCAATTAAAAATGACTACGAAAACTTGAGTAAGGAATTCATACCTTTCGGATTGGCTAGGAATTTTATTCGTAATAGGTCATAATTTTCTTGGAGAAAATTTCAATATGAAAAACTCACTACAAATAACTTACTATGAAAAACTATTAGTACGAAAATTCCCATTACAAAAATTCTCATTAAGAAAATTCTCATTACGAAAATTCTCAGTACGAAAACATCATTACGAAAAAATTCTAGTATGAAAACTTCATTATGAAAGTTTACAGTACAAAAACTTCATTAAGAAAATTTCTAGTACTAAAACTTCATTACGAGAATTTTGAAAGACTCATTATGAAATTTTTTGAAAGACTCATAATCAAATGTACTCCCCCTATGAAAAGGATTTTATTAATGTAAGTATAATGGGATCAACAAGAAGATAATGAAGTAAGACTACCTCATGGTTATCATTCCTAGCTTATTTCTAATGTATTGAAATCTATCAGAGGGTAGAGATTTTGTGAAAATATCAGCAAGTTGATCTTGTGTTTTGATAAATTGAAGAATGATATCTCTTTTTAGTGTGTGATCCTTAAGAAAGTGATGCCTAATATCTATGTTCTTTGAACGATAGTGATGTTCAGGGTTTTTACTAAGGGAAATGGCACATGTGTTATCACATAAAATTTGAGTCTTAGTATAACTCAATCCATAATCTATGAGTGTTTGTTGCACTCACAACACTTGAGCACAACTACTTCTAGCTACTACATATTCACCTTCAGCAGTGGAGAGTGCTACAGAATGTTGCTTTATTCAAGACAAAGAAACTAATGAATCTCCTAAGAAATGAAAAGATCCAGTTGTACTTTTTCTATCCATTCTACAACCCCCAATGTCAGCATCTGAAATTTTTTTTAAATCAAAATCATTTCCAGATGTATAAAATAGTCCTAGATCCATGGTTTCCTTTAAGTAGAGAAATTTTTTTCACTAACTTTAAATGAGATTCCTTAGGATTGGATTGATATCTTGCACATAAGCATATTGAAAACATCAAGTATGGTCGACTAGCTTTCAAGTAAAGTAGACTTCCTATCATTCCTCTAAAAGATGTTTGATATATTGTTTTCCCAGCTTCATCAAGATCAAATGTGTTTGAGGTACTGATAGGACTACTCATACTATTAGTGTTGTCATATAAATACTTTTTAATAATATCTTTAATATACTTATGTTGGGATATGTATATTCCTTTTGGTTTTTGAGAAATTTGAAAACTAAGGAAAAATGTTAACTCACCAATCATATTCATTTCAAAGTCAGATTTCATTAGATCCACAAAAGAATCAGTTAAGGATTGCTGAATTGAATCAAATATAATGTCATCAACATAAATTTGAACAATCAGAACATTTTTCTTATCTTTCTTTATAAAAAGGGTTGGATCTTCTTTTCCCTTAACATTTTTATTTTGAAGAAAAAATCATGTAATTCTATCATACCAAGCTCGTGGGGATTTTTTAATGCCATAAAAATCTTTGGTAAGTCTAAAAACATTTTTGGGATGTTTCATATCTTCAAAGCTAGGAGGTTCTTCAAAAAAAACTTCATATTGAAGATAACTGTTAAGAAAACCACATTTCACATCCATTTGAAAAATTTTAAAATAAAATAATGGTGCAAAGGAAAGTAAGATATGAATAGATTCAAGTATAGCTACTGGGGCATAGGTTTCTTCGTAGTCTATTCCTTCTTGTTGATTATAGCCTTTAGCAACTAATCTAGCATTATTTCTTACGATGATTCCATGTTCATCACACTTATTTCTGAAGACCCATTTTACTCCAATAACAGAAGTTTACTTTGGTCATTCAACCAAGTTCTATAATTTATTCCTTTCGAAATAACTTAGTGTATCTTGCATGGCTTTAATCCAATCTTCATCACCTAAATCCTCATCAGTTATTTTTTGTTCTAATTGGGAAAGGAATGCTAGCTGTTCTATTTCATTTCTTATGGAACTTATAGTCCTTACTAGTTGATTGACATCACAAATGATAATATCACTGGGACGATCCTTTAGAAATTACTGATTTGGGTTTTGTAAAACCTGTTCATCAACATAGGGTAGGAAATATTATCGGGTAAATTTTTCAGAAGCATCTTCTTGAACACTTTCCTTATCAGAAGAATTTCTATCATAGGTTGATAATACATTTTTGAAAACACATCTAAAGAT
This sequence comes from Viscum album, assembly GCA_963277665.1. NCBI lineage: Eukaryota > Viridiplantae > Streptophyta > Magnoliopsida > Santalales > Viscaceae > Viscum > Viscum album. The sequence continues at coordinate 2,003,954,979 of OY728126.1, read as the reverse complement.
GTAGGTTAGAGTTTTTTGAAACCAAAAGGATCAGTTTCATCAAAATTGACATGTACTGTCTCTTCAACAGTACAAGTATTTTTGTTAAAATCTCTATAATCCATAGAAGTTGTGGAGTAGCCTAAGAAAATTCCTTCATCATATTTTGGTGCAAATTTGTGTAATTTTTCATTGTTATTCAGAATGAATAATTTTCAACCAAATACCTCAAAGTAGGAAATTCTAGGTTTACTACCATTCCATAACTCATAATGAGTTTTATTAAGAAAATGTCTAATTAAAACTCGATTTATAGTATAACAAGCAGTACTTATAGCTTCAGCCCAAAAATGTTTGGCAACAAAATACTCACTCAACATGCTTCTAATTATCTCATGAATAATTCTATTTATTCATTCAACAACACCATTTTGTTGAGGTTTTCTTTGTGATAAAATGTTGTGAGTAATACCATTTCTACTACAAAAAGATTCAAACATTGAATTTTGAAATTATCCTCCATAATCACGATGAATAGTTTTCAATGGAAGGTTTTTCTCATTTTTGACTTGGGCTCTAAAACTTTTGATGTAATAAAAATCTTTAGACATCTTTGCTAGAAAATAGACCCATGTAAATCTAGGGTAATCATCAATTAAGACAAATACATAATACATGCCTCCAATGCTCCCAGTTTGTGTTGGACCAAAAAGATCCAAGTGCACCATCTATAGTGCATCAGTGGTTGAGACTTCACCGATTGATTTAAAACTTGATTTAGGTTGCTTTCCATATTTACAAGGTTCATAGACTTTTGAATAATCAAATCTAAGCCCCGGTAGATCCTTAACTAAACTTTTATTAGATATTTTTCACAAGTTCTTAAGGTTACATTGTCCTAACCTCTTATTCCACAACCATGAAGGTTCTTCCATTTCACTAAGGCAAGGTATGTCTTGTCTCCTTAGGTCTTCTATGTTCAAAGTGTAAACATTCTCTTGTCTATTCGTAGAATGAATACAATCTTCCTTGGAATTGTGTACTAAGAACTTATCATTCCTAAAAATCACAAGGTAACTATCATCACATAACTGACTTATGCTGATGAGGTTGTTCTTAAAACCCTTAACAAGAAAAACATTTGAAATCAAGGTTATTCCAAGAAGAACAATGTCACCCATACCAATAATTTTTACCTGAGCGTTATCTCTAAAATTTACTTTTCCTCGTTTCATCTTGATAATCTTTTAGAAATTACTTTTGATACTAGTCATATGTTGGGAACATCCACTATCCATGTACCATGTATTGCTATTGTTAATTACCCTATATTCATGAAAATAAGAAAAATGTTAGGTTTTCAAAATCCAGACTTTCTTAGATCCAGAAATTTCAAAAAGAAAATTTTTTGGTACCCACATCTTCTTAGAAAATAAACCTTATGAAATCCTAAATATTGGGATTTGTTTAATGAACAATTCTTTTCCCAGTGACCACCACATTAACATTTTTTGCAAAATGGGGCACTTTGAAGAACAAAGTAGTTGTTACTAAAAATCGGTTTAGAACTAGTGTAACCAAAACCAGAAGTATTCCTTCGAGGTTGGATTTGTGAATAAATTTTATCAAAATTTTATATATCATGGGTGAAGTTTGAAAAACATTTCCTCAATGAAAATATTTCAGAATTGAGTTTAATAACTAAGTTCTTGTCTTCAAAAACATTTGGACTAGAGCTAGGCTCGAAACCATCTTTCTTAGAAATTACATTTTCTAGGTCTTTTGAAAGTTGATTCTTCTCAGAATTTACTTCCTCAATATTTTTTGAAATACTCTCAAAATCAGAATTTTTCTTATTAAGATCTTTAGAAAGTTATGATATTTATTTAGTAAGAATAGTATTCCTAGAGTTTGCATTGTCATGGTTTTTCATGAGTTTTGAGTTCTTAATCTCAACTAGTTCAGCAAACCTAGAAATTTATTCATAGGTAGGTAAAGTATTTTCTTCATTAGAAGAAGATTCTTCATCTGAAGAGTTATAATATCTACTATCATTAGAATTTAAAGAAACATTGGTCAATGACTCATCATTGGGTACCTTAGCCGTAAAATAATTATAATCAGTAGGTATCCTGGATATAAGACCAAGATTCTTCTGTCCAGAAGATTCATAATCATAATATTCATCTGAAGAGTCACCACCACTAGCACACTAGGTGTCATTGGATTAGAAAACATTCTTAGCTTTGGAGTTTTATTATTTCTTTCTATTCTTTTCAGAATTCCTCTCTTTTCTTTCTTTTCTTTTGGTCATAGGGTAATCAGGTCTTATGTGTCTTGCTCTTTTGCATTCATATAATGTGACCTCTGAATCTTTTTTATCTTTCCTTTCCTTCTTCTTATACTTGGATTGAAAATTTATTTGTCCAGCAATCTTGTTCATCCTTCGTGCAAGATTAGCTAACTAATTTTCTGACACTTCACTCTCACTAGATTCAGATTGAATAATAACCTCCTTAGATTTTGTTCTAGTAACTCTCTCAGGAGTCTTATCTTTCTAATGATTTGAATTTGTAGTAAAAGTAACACTACAATTCCCATTATTCTTATTTATGTTGTCAACATCTCTCTTCATTCTAGTTTCATGTTGAAGAAGAGTTCCAAACTGTTCATCAAGAGAAAATTGAGTAACCTTTATATTTTCATCGATAGCAGTTCTTTTTTATTCCCACTCATTCGACATGATATCTATGATCTTTTCAACAAGAGATTAATCATCTAGAAATTTCTCTCCCATATATTGTAACACCCCAAGATTCTACGGTACACTTCTCTTTGAATAACGTGATAGCGTGTGTTGTACGCAACACCGAGTTCTAACACACCATAACCAATCAAACTAGCCGTTATGAATAGTAATACCTACTTTTTAAAATTATATATATTTTATATTTCAAAATGGACTTCATTTTTGTATTCGGAATATCTAATTTAGCCTAAGGTGAAATTTTGGTACTTTTCGGATAACTTTCATATTTTGATGAATAGTGAAAATTACTAAATTTTAATTAAAAACAACTTTTTTAATCAAAATAATTAATAGTGATAAATTATGAATTTTAGTATTTTTAAAGTATATTTAGAATATATTTTTACCATTTAATATAATGTTGGTCATTGGACATAATTTTACAATTAAACCAAACATAAACAAGTGTCAATCTTTTGATAGTTATTATCTCTTAAAAACACGCTTTTTGTTTTGACAGTGGGAATTAATTTTAAATTAATTTCTGCCAATTCTGTGTTTTGAATTTAGGAAAATGGATTCCATATTTGGAATCAGAATGTTCAAATTGTGTAAATAGGTAACTTTTATTTTTAGACATTTTGAATAATTACTGCGGTAAATATTTTATTTACCATGGTTAAGGGTAAATCCGGTAAATAAGGGTTAAAAAATAATATTATAATAATACTAAATTACACTAAAACGTGTCTTAACCCTATTGGTTGATATATGGTCGACCACGGGCATCTTTGGGTCGATTTTGGGACCCCATGGATCCACTTGTAAGTGATAATGACACTTTATTTTAATTAAGTTTAAATGAATACAAAAATGACACTAGCATATATCTTTTAGAAAAACAATTGTTACATAGGGTTATATATGTTTGATTTTAGATTATAAATATTAATTAGAAAGATAAAACGATTTCCTACATAATGATATTTTATTTATAATTTTTAGACATTAGATTATTTATTTTATTTATGACACAATGATGATGCAGTAATTACTATAATAGTGAAAAATTAAAATAATTGATATTATAAATACCCAAATAAATATAATATGAAACTTTTAATGAATTAAACTAATTTTCTAGGATAATATGATATATTAGGATTGATTTAATTGACTTTGTTCGAAGTAATAAATCTGTTATGAGTTTCACAAAAATCAACTATTGAATACTGTCAAAATTGACATAAAAGAGTTCTTAAAACAAATATTATATTATTAACTGATATTAAATTCCTAAAAATCTAAGGTTCATCCAAGAGACTTATATCATGATAGTTTCATCATTAATGGACCACTTGGGGGTCTCTTGGATGTATATAGTAAGTTTATTGACCATATTATATAAAAATACAAAGAGACATTGTAAAAGTGAAACTAATTAACATAGAGTTAATACATAAAGATAAGGTTAATATAAGTACCCAAACCTGTCTAAATTATATTTGTTGAGTGGTTTTAGACCTAACCCACCTTAACCTTTGAATAATCAACTTTGGAGCCATTAGAAACCGAATATGAATTTATTATAAATTAATATTTCTAGCTTTTCCAAAGGTGCCCCTCACCCCTCTTATAAAAGGGCACTCCTCCTTCTCATTTTGTCACACCTTAAAAGCCTTTTGGTTCGGCCAAACTCTGCCCAAATACTCTCCCAACATCCCTCACTACAACCTAGAGGCCTTAGTTTGATCAGAAAGCCAACCTAAGGAGCCCTTTTGATCAAATCAAAAGGAAGAACCCGAAGAAGAGGTAATGATTTCACCACCCTTCTCCAAGTTCATTTCTTCTTCCACTTCTTCTTCCTTTGTTCTTACCATTCTAAAATAATAACTCCAGTATCTCACATATACTATGATGTTATTATAAATATGGTACAACCATATTCAGTATTCTATCCACCCTTTGAATAACATGTCACCATATGTGCGTACGTACGGCTTACCGTCTCCACATCGTGGTGTAATTGTTATTCAATATATTATTATTTGGATGGGTATAATAATGATGTGTAACTCATGTAAATAATAAATATAACATGTTAATGATTCTGTATATATGATATACCATCCATTTATATATTATTTTAATATCAAAATAATGATATTGTCGCTCGTGCGTACGTACGGACTACCGTCTCCACGAACGCGATGAGATTCATTCTCCATCGTATCCATTCAAGTATAATTATCATTTGATGATTTAAAAATGATGTTTAAGGACTTTATATCATTCTGGATTTTAATAATATACAACATATCCTTTATAAACATGTCCTACATAACAAAACATATAAAAGAAAACAAGTAAGTTAACACCCGATATAATGATAATACTAAGATATTATTATCAAATCAATATTAAAAGATCATATATGATATAATATTAATGTATATGATTCGTGTATAATTTAATAACAATTATTTCACCATTATACAGGAGGTTAACCTACCCAAACCAAGGAAAAGTACAAGGTAAGGGTTATTTCACAATCTCTTCATTATCCGAGGTTGTTTATATGTAATAATCTACTGGGATTTCTTTATCATCCACATCCATGTTTCTTCGAAATGTATTTCAAAACATATTTATTATTTACAAGAATATGGGTTAAAGTCATTTATACCCTTGTTTGAATTTTTATAAGAGGTTTATAAAGGAATATTTCTGTCGTTTTCAAAACAAGGTCCTTTTTAACCTTTTCGACAGAATTAAGGTAAGAATGTTTTTTTTAACTTATACGGCGGGGGCGGCTATTTTCCGCCGTTATAAAATCTTCAAATCTTCCCTTACAAGCTTATAAGAATATTTTCAAAGAAAATGTTTTATTTTATATAGATTTTAAATGATTTCAAAATAAAAGGAGATATTTCTTTAAAAAGAATTTTGATTTCATCTATGTCAACATCCTTTGATGGATTTTAAGATTATTTGAAGTTGATTTATTATGATACAAAACTTATATATTGTATTGAAGGTTTTGTTATATGTTTGACTGTGGATGTGCTATTTTTATACCATTCATAGTTTATGGTGAAAGTATTGACATTTCGTATGCTAGTTTTAATACGAATGTTTATGTTATGTTTAAACCTTTTCATATGGGAATGCATTGGACTTAATATGTGACGGGTGGAGCCCACTATAGCTCCTCGATGCATCGGTAGGTCTCATGAGACAAACTAGTGTCTTCGCATAAGGCCTTAACAAAATCTTATTTATAGTCTTGGCACGAGGCCTTGACTATGTGGTTATGATAGTCTGGCATTATGCATTCCAACATTATGAAAGTGGTTATTGATTTTTTCATGTGATTATTCGATTAGTAGAATATCCATGTGAATAAGTAAATGGCATTATTTCATTTTATTTATGCCATACCATGTTGAAAGTTCATGTTTGAAAGGATTTTGTTTTTAGTTATACATTGCCTTAAATGTTTATTCTTATTTATAAAAGTTTCCGCTATATTGTTATCCTTACTGGGCATTTGAGCTCACCCCTTTTCTATGTTTTATTTTTCCCAGGAAGTGAAGAAGTAAATTATGAATGACCCGTAGGGATATTATGTGGGGATATGAGTGTGGATTATGGAGACATTATGTTGTTGTAGTATTTTTTCATTTTATGATGTAATGTAAAACTTATGAATATATCTAGTGTTTCCAAGGCTACTAAACCAATCGGTCTTTCGAGATTTGATATTTCTTGTGATCATTCCAATGTTATGTAATAATGCACCAACTCTGGGTAACTGGGGTCGGGGCGTTATAGTTGGTATCAGAGGAAGTTTAGTACAAACCTTGGAAGCTAGATTTAGATAAACTCTGATTAGAGCACATAGACCTAAGATGAACTTTGAGGATTAGTATAGAAGAACTTCCTATAATTTTGGTATTGTAGAGATTTTGTGAGTTTTCCGAGCAATACATCCCTGTCTGGATACGAGCAGGTAGAGGCGGCTCTGGCACAGATGTACCTAGGGGTAAAACCCGATAACACCGCTTTGAGCTAGACTCGAACGGGAACTGGTGCACGACAACGGGCCTTTCTGCACTCTTGGTTACGACACTCCCGGGGGATATGCTTAGGATAACTCTCATTTTCATTACAAATCATTATGAAGGGTTTATGAGTATATACTTTCTCAAAGAAAACATTTTTATAATTATGGATTATATCCATAAATAGTTCAATTTATGTTAAGTGTTTTATAAGTATGGGATTATGTATTTTGATTCATAAACTGATCTAGTTTATGCCATTGTTTAGAAATGGCGCCTAGTGGAAGAAATGGAAACCATATCAATGCACGCACTCCATGTAGGGATTTCCCTCCGGCTCAAGATAATTATAGTGGGGCTGGTGATTCAACTGGTGTCGATCAGCTAATCACCATACTGGGACAACTTACTCAGGTTATGAATAATAACCTTACCCGTATGGAGCACCCTGATCCACAGCATGGAGGATCAATGTTAGATCGATTCATGAGGCAACAACCACCAACGTTCAATGGAAGTACAAATCCCTTAGTAGCTGAGCAATGGATAAATTCCTTAGAGAAAATATTTCAGGCTTTGGGGAGCAGTGAAAGGGAAAAAGTTATCATGGCTGTTTACCGCCTCACTGGAGATGCTGATCAATGGTGGTCATTGATTCAAAACGTGAAGGAAGATGATGAAGTATCAAATATGGAATGGAGGGAGTTCAAAGATCTGTTTTTAGAAAAATACTTTCCTCGCGACCATCGAGCAGATATGGAAAGGCAATTTCTGAATCTAAGACAAAAGGAGGATGAGAATGTCACAAAGTATGAGGCTAACTTTACAAGGTTAGCGAGGTATGCTGGAGATTACATTCGCAACCCAAGAAGTAATGTTGATCGATTCTTTGATGGGTTAAAACCATTTCTCCGTCGAGCATTAGTCTCACAATCCTTTTCATCGTACGAAGACATTGTCTCATGTGCTATCAAGACCGAAAAGAAATTCTCTAAGTCTTATGACTTTAAAGCAAAGCAAGAGAAGGAGAGACCTTCTGATCAATCTGGGAATGGAAATAAGGTGAATAAGGGAAAGGTTGAATATCCATCTTGTGGTAAATGCGGGAAGAAACATCCTGGTACTTGCTTGAAGGGAATGAGAGTCTGTTACAAGTGTGGTGAAAAAGGCCACCAAGCTCATGATTGCAAGGGGAAGAAGGAAGCTACCAACGTTTAGTGCTACAATTGCAGGGAGATGGGGCATTATGCAAATGCATTTCCTAAGTGTCAGGAGAACTTACCTCAGAAAAGGCCAAGGGATCAAGGCCAGGCTTATGCTATCACTACTGCAGAGGTAGAAGCTCCAAAAGACGTGGTGACAGGTAATTTAATGGTTTCCTCAAGATTAGAAAATGCATTATTTGACTCTGGATCGTCACATTGTTTCATATCTTCCCAGTTTTCTAAGAAAATTAGATATTTCCAATTTAATTTAATAAGGGAGTTGTCAGTTAAAACTCCTAAGGGAAGTATCATTGCAACAAAGTTTTGTGAATCAGTCTCCATTAGAGCACATAAATTTTTTTTATCTGCTGATCTCATCGTCATACCTATGATTGAGTTTGATATAATCCTCGTTATGGACTGGCTTTCGGACTATGATGTAAAGATTTATTATAAGAAGAAAGAGGTTACGATTCTTGATGATAATGATGAGGAACACCTTATCTATAGAGCAGAATCGTTACCACCTAATTCTTATTTAGATCCACCCCCAGTAGCTCAACATAATTCAATTATTGGGGAGGAAGAGAATGAAATAACTATCGGTGAGGAAAGGAATGTTTAAATAGAGGATGTACCTGTTGTGAAAGAATTTGTAGATTTATTTCCGGAAGATTTACCTGGACATCCTCCAGAACGAGAAGTTGAGTTTTCCATTGATTTGATTCCTGGATCAAGGCCTATATCGAAGACCCCTTATAGAATGGCCACTGTAGAGTTAGTCGAACTAAATAAACAACTAGATTAATTGAGTAATAAAGGATTTATTCGCCCTATTGTTTCTCCATGGGGAGCCCCTGTTCTTTTTGTTAAAAAGAAAGATTGATCTATGAGGTTATGTATCGACTACAGGGAGATCAATGCTATAACGATAAAAAACAAGTATCCCCTACCTTGCATTGATGATTTATTTGACCAACTGCATGGAGCTCAATACTTTTCAAAGATTGACCTTCGATCTGGATACCATCAGTTGTGTGTGAAGAAGGAAGACATTCCGAAGACAGCATTTCGAACCAGGTACGGGCATTACGAGTTTACCGTAATGCCGTTTGGATTGACTAATGCACCCTCTGTATTCATGGATCTGATGAATAGAGTTTTCAAGGAGTATCTCGATGAATTTGTGGTGGTATTTATTGATGATATCTTGGTATACTCCAAAACCTATGAAGATCATGAAAATCACTTGCGCATTATCTTGAAGACTCTGAGGAGGCATGAATTATATGGGAAGTTTAGCAAGTGTGAATTCTGCCTTCAGGAGATTTCTTTTCTTGGCCATATTGTCTCTAAAGATGGAATCTCTATTGATCCTTCTAAGACCAAGGCAATCCAAGAATGGCCAGCACCTACGAGTATAACTGAGGTACGTAGTTTTATTGGTTTGCCAGGTTATTATCGACGTTTCGTCCAGAATTTTTCCCGATTGGCTAACCCATTAACGAAGCTCACACGTAAAGGGGTTAAATTTGTTTGGACAAAAGAGTGTGAAGAATGTTTCGAAGAACTGAAGAAAACATTAGTCAATGCTCCTATATTGACTCTACCATCGGGGAATGATCGGTTCGTTATTTATAGTGATGCATCGAAGAAAGGACTTGGTTGTGTCCTTACACAGAATGATAGAGTTATTGCCTATCCATCACGACAGTTGAAAATTCATGAACAAAAATATCCTACTCATGATCTCGAGTTAGCAGCTGTGATCTTTTCTTTGAAGATATGGAGGCACTACCTCTATGGTGAAAAATGTGAGATTTATACTAATCACAAGAGTTTGAAGTATATTTTCTCACAAAAAGAACTCAACATGAGGCAAAGGAGATGGCTTGAATTACTCAAGGATTATGATTGTACGATACACTACCACCCGGGGAAGGAAAACAAGGTGGTAGATGCTTTGAGTAGAAAAGACCATGGAGTTTTGAACAATATGAGAATTGAAAGTGATCCAATTTTCATGGATCTAGTGAAGATGGACATGGGAATAACCAGGGAAGGTGAAACATCAATGCTTTTTCAAATGGTTGCCAAACCATCTTTACTAGAAAGGATTAAGAGTTCTCAGACCGATGATGAAGAATTCCAAAAGAAGATTAAAGCTGTGAATGATGGGAGATTGAGAGACTTTGTGTATGAAGATGGAATTTTGAAATTTGGGAAGAGACTTTGTGTTCCCGATTTACCTGATCTAAAAAGGGAATTGCTGGATGATGCTCATAGTTCCAATTTTTCTATACACCCTGGGAGCACAAAAATGTATAGATATTTGAAGGAACATTTTTGGTGGGACAACATGAAGAGGGAGATTGCTGATTTTGTGTCAAGATGTATGGTTTGTCAACAAGTGAAAGCTGGAAGGAAACAGCCTGGAGGAGTCATGCAACCTCTTCCCATACCGGAGTGGAAGTGGGACAATATTACAATGGACTTTGTCATAGGGCTACAAAAGACTCCTAAAAGGAATGATGCAATATGGGTTATTGTTGATCGTCTTACCAAGTCAGCACATTTTCTTGCTATAAGAGAAGATCTACCCCTGGAACGTCTAGCAAGACTATATATTAATGAAGTTGTGAGACTTCATTGAGTACCCTTATCAATTGTTTCTGATCGTGATCCCCGTTTTACTTCAAGATTTTGGAAAAGTCTTCAGAAATCCCTGGATACTGAACTTCATTTGAGCACTGCTTACCACCCTCAAATAGATGGACAATCAGAACGGACTATTCAGACCTTAGAAGACATGTTGAGATCTTTCTCACTTGACTTTCAGGGTATGTGGGATCAATATTTACCACTGGTAGAAATTTCTTATAACAATAGCTTCCATTCGAGTATTCAGATGGCACCATATGAAGCGTTATACGGAAAGAGATGTCGTACACCAACCTGTTGGGATGACGTTGGTGAAAGAAAACTTGTAGGCCCAGAACTGGTGGAGGAAACGGTGGAAAAGGTGAAAGTAATCCAAAATCACATCAAAGCAGCTCAAAGTAGGCAGAAGAGCTATGCCGATAATCGAAGGAAGGATTTGGAATTTCAAGTCGGTGATCATGTTTTCCTGAAGGTATCTCCGTGGAAGGGAGTCATACGTTTTGGTAAGAAAGGTAAATTGAGTCCCAGGTACATCGGACCTTTCGAAATTCTAGAATGAATTGGGGTTGTAGCTTACCGATTGGCAATGCCGCCAAGTCTCTCCAAAGTTCAGGATGTGTTCCACGTATCTCTGTTGAGGAAATACATGCCTGATCCAACGCATGTACTCACCTATGAGGAATTAGAACTGGAACCCGATCTTTCCTATTGTGAAGAGCCCATCAGGATTCTTGATACGAGAGAACAAGTACTGAGAAACCGGACGACGCGTCTGGTAAAAGTTTTGTGGAGAAACCATAAGATGGAAGAGGCAACGTGGGAACCCGAGGAACTTATGATGAAGAACCACCCGAGTCCTTTCATGTGATAAGTATTCTAGGAATTTCGAGGATGAAATTATTTGAAGTAGGAGAGAATGTAACACCCCAAGCTTCTACGGTACACTTCACTTTGAATAATGTGATAGCGTGTGTTGTACGCAACACCGAGTTCTAACACACCATAACCAATCAAACTAGCCGTTATGAATAGTAATACCTACTTTTTAAAATGATATATATTTTATATTTCAAAATGGACTTCATTTTTGGATTTGGAATATCTAATTTAGCCTAAGGTGAAATTTTGGTACTTTTCGGATAACTTTCATATTTTGATGAATAGTGAAAATTACTAAATTTTAATTAAAAACAACTTTTTTAATCAAAATAATTAATAGTGATAAATTATGAATTTTAGTAGTTTTAAAGTATATTTAGAATATAGTTTTACAATTTAATATAATGTTGGTCATTGGACATAATTTTACAATTAAACCAAACATAAACAAGTGTCAATCTTTTGATAGTTATTATCTCTTAAAAACACGCTTTTTGTTTTGACAGCAGGAATTAATTTTAAATTAATTTCTGCCACTTCTGTGTTTTGAATTTAGGAAAATGGATTCCATATTTGGAATCAAGATGTTCAAATTGTGTAAATAGGTAACTTTTATTTTTAGACATTTTGAATAATTACTGCGGTAAATATTTTATTTACCATGGTTAAGGGTAAATCCGGTAAATAAGGGTTAAAAAATAGTATTATAATAATACTAAATTACCCTAAAACGTGTCTTAACCCTATTGGTTGATACATGGTCGACCATGGGCATCTTTGGGTCGATTTTGGGACCCCATGGATCCACTTGTAAGTGATAATGACACTTTATTTTAATTAAGTTAAAATGAATACAAAAATGACACAAGCATATATCTTTTAGAAAAACAATTGTCACATAGGGTTATATATGTTTTATTTTAGATTCTAAATATTCATTAGAAAGATAAAAAGATTTCCTACATAATAATATTTTATTTATAATTTTTAGACATTAAATAATTTATTTTATTTATGACACAATGATGATGCAGTAATTACTATAATAGTGAAAAATTAAAATAATTGATATTATGAATACCCAAAAAAATATAATATGAATCTTTTAATGAATTAACCTAATTTTATAGCATAATATGATATATTAGGATTGATTTAATTGAATTTGTTCGAAGTAATCAATCTGTTATGAGTTTCACAAAAATCAACTATTGAATAGTGTCAAAATTGACAAAAAAGAGTTCTTAAAACAAATATTATATTATTAATTGATATTAAATTCCTAAAAATATAAGGTTAGGCCAAGAGACTTATATCATGATAGGTTCATCATTAATGGACCACTTGGGGGTCTCTTGGATGTATATAGTATGTTTATTAACCATATTATATAAAAATACAAAGAGACACTGTAAAAGTGAAACTAATTAACTTAGAGTTAATACTTAAAGATAAGTTTAATATAAGTACGCAAACCTGTCTAAATTCTATTGGTTGAGTGGTTTTCGACCTATCCCCACCTTAAACTTTGAATAATCAACTTTGGAGCCATTAGAAACCGAATATGAATTTATTATAAATTAATATTTCTAGCTTTTCCAAAGGTGCCCCCCACCCCTCTTATAAAAGGGCACTCCTCTTTCTCATTTCTTCACACCTTAAAAGCCTTTTGGTTGGGCCAAACTCTGCCCAAATACTCTCCCAACATCCAGCACTACATCCTAGAGGCCTTAGTTTGATCAGAAAGCCAACCTAAGGAGCCCTTTTGATCAAATCAAAAGTAAGAACCCGAAGAAGAGGTAATGATTTCACCACCCTTCTCCAAGTTCATTTCTTCTTCCACTTCTTCTTCCTTTGTTCTTACCATTCTAAAATAATAACTCCAGTATCTCACATATACTGTGATGTTATTATAAATATGGTACAACCATATTCAGTATTCTATCCACCCTTTGAATAACATGTCACCATACGTGCGTACGTACGGCTTACCGTCTCCACGTCGTGGTGTAATTGTTATTCAATATATTATTATTTGGATGGGTATAATAATGATGTGTAACTCATATAAATAATAAATATAACATGTTAATGATTCTGTATATATGATATACCATCCATTTATATATTATTTTAATATCAAAAGAATGATATTGTCGCTCGTGCGTACGTACGGACTACCGTCTCCACGAACGCGATGAGATTCATTCTCCATCGTATCCATTCAAGTATAATTATCATTTCATGATTTAAAAATGATGTTTATGGACTTGATATCATTCTGGATATGAATAATATACAACCTATCCTTTACAAACATGTCTTACGTAAAAAAATATATAAAAGAAAACAAGTAAGTTAACACCCGATATAATGATAATACTAAGATATTTTTATCAAATCAATATTAAAAGATCATATATGATATCATATTAATGTATATGATTCTTGTATAATTTAATAACAATTATTTCACCATTATACATGAGGTTAACCTACCCCAACCAAGGAAAAGTACAAGTTAAGGGTTATTTCACAATCTCTTCATTATCCGAGGTTGTTTATACGTAATAATCTACTGGGATTTCTTTATCATCCACATCCATGTTTCTTCGAAATTTATTTCAAAACATATTTATTATTTACAAGAATATGGGTTAAAGTCATTTATACCCTTGTTTGACTTTTTATAAGAGATTTATAAAGGAATATTTCCGTCGTTTTCAAAACAAGGTCCTTTTTAACCTTTTCGACAGAATTAAGGTAAGAATGTTTTTTTAACTTATACGGCGGGTGCGGCTATTTTCCGCCGTTATAAAATCTTAAAAGCTTCCCTTACAAGCTTATAAGAATATTTTCAAAGAAAATGTTTTATTTTATATGGATTTTAAATGATTTCACAATAAAAGGAGATATTTCTTTAAAAAGAATTTTGATTTCATCTATGTCAACATCCTTTGATGGATTTTAAGATTATTTGAAGTTGATTTATTATGATACAAAACTTATATATTGTATTGATGGTTTTGTGATATGTTTGACTGTGGATGTGCTATTTTTATACCATTCATAGTTTATGGTGAAAGTATTGACATTTCGTATGCTAGTTTTAATACGAATGTTTATGTTATGTTTAAACCTTTTCATATGGGAATGCATTGGACTTAATATGTGACGGGTGGAGCCCGATATAGCTCCTCGATGCATCGGTAGGTCTCATGAGACAAACTAGTGTCTTGGCACAAGGCCTTGAAAAAATCTTATTTATAGTCTTGGCACGAGGCCTTGACAATGTGGTTATGATAGTCTGGCAATATGCATTCCAACATTATGAAAGTGGTTATTGATTTTTTCATGTGATTATTCGATTAGTAGAATATCCATGTGAATAAGTAAATGGCATTATTTCATTTTATTTATGCCATACCATGTTGAAAGTTCATGTTTTAAAGGCTTTTGTTTTTAGTTATACATTGCCTTAAATGTTTATTCTTATTTATGAATGTTTCCGCTATATTGTTATCCTTACTGGGCATTTGAGCTCACCCCTTTTCTATGTTTTATTTTTCCCAGGAAGTGAAGAAGTAAATTATGAATGATCTGCAGGGATATTATGTGGGGATATGAGTGTGGATTATGGAGACATTATGTTGTTGTAGTATTTTTTCATTTTATGATGTAATGTAAAACTTATTAATATATATAGTGTTTCCAAGGCTACTAAACCAATCGGTCTTTCGAGATTTGATCTTTCTTGTGATCATTCCAATGTTATGTAATAATGCACCGACTCTGGGTAACTGGGGTCGGGGCGTTACATATATTGTAAGCTATTCCTGAGAGTCATGAATCTCTATTGCACGTTACAAATTGGTTCTCCATAAGGAAAATTAAAACCATGATACTCAGCTCTAAGGATGGATCTTCTAGTCTCAATCACTTTAGATGTACCAAAATGTGTAACTTCATGTTTCTTCCATATACAGTAAGTTGTTTCACAAGAATAGATTAGGATATATATATTCCTAGTCATTGAACAATGTAAAGTATTGTGTACCTTATAGTTGAGTTGGTAATCATGATTTTCTTGATTAGTAAAAGCAATAACTTACTTATCAGGAATTTTTTATCCTCCAGTAAGCATGACAAAGTTATCTATGCTAGTATTTATAACAAAAGTCTTCATACAATCTCTAAAATATTCAATATAATTACCATCAAAGATAGGTGGTCTGGTAGGATTTATGTTGTCAATAGAACCAATATTTAAACCTGCCATCATTAAGAAAAACTATGGAACACAAACTTGTTAGAAGTAAATGTTTTAAATCAAGGAAAATATTCTAAGGAAGAAAAATTGTATCTCTAAGAAAAAGTGAATCTGAACTATATGAGTCTGAAAAACAGATTCCAAAAATTATGAATCCAGAAGTATGATTTTGAAAATGTGGATCTGAAAAAGATATTCCAAGAATTATCTTCTAAATCTAATTGTGAGATTAATTCATATTGAACCAGGTCCTCTAATACCAATTGCTAGGATGGTATGACTCTGAGTATGATATACTCTGTGATACCAAACACAAGATCAAAATAAGAATGAGATTCTCATATACAAGAAGGGGGTGAATTGTACCTTTTAAAAATTCCATTAATAAATTTTTAGAATGGTTATGTTTAACATGTTTAAACAAGATAATTCACAGGACCTCTATGAGTACTAAAGACTTTCTAGATTCCGGAAAAGTGATTCCAAAAAAGGAACTTGAAAAAAGATACAAAGATTAAGATTCTACCTTAAAGAGTATAGAATCTAACTATATCAGAGTACAAGTAAGGAAGTATAAGAAAGTTATACTTTCCTTAACAATACAAAATACAGCGGAAAAATAGAGCAGTAAATACTACACGTAACAAACAATTACTCTTTTAACCCAAAGAGAAGGGTATCCAACAACCTTGGATAAAGGTCCCTTGATTTATACTTTCAAGAAATTCTGTCTTACCCACACTAGGGTAAGCCCTCGATATGAAGATCAGAGTCTGTCTTGCTATCCCTGCAATCCCTCAACTATCTGGTAGTCGGAACCTCTATTTTCCTTAGAAAAGAAGCCCTAAACTTCAAGGTGTTATAACCTCTGTCTTCATATCCCCGGAAGCCCTTGATTGTAAACAGCAACAATCGGAGTCACACGAATCAATTCTGTATGAAGCAAAGTTTGAACAATCTATTCAAACATTCTGCACGATGCTTTGAGAGTTGATAACAGCATCTCTCTCTAGAAATCACTTCAAGAAGTTCTGATTACCCAAATTCCAAAATCTGTAGCTTCTTTTTAAATGAGCTCCTATTTATAGGCGAAGCTCCAATGGTCGGCTCCCTCCTCCAATGGTCATATTTCTACTTGAATTTCGGAGGGATCTGTACATGTGTCACTCAACCAACGGTTAGTCAATAACTGAAAGCACGACATCATTTTATAATCAAACAATTGTAAGACTAAGTAAAACTGATGTTCGGAATGTAAGAAAATAAAATATTAGAGTCTAACCAAAATGGAATTTCGTGTCTATAATAATGAGATATTCAGATTCTGTTTTGTAGGAATTTAGAACCTGAATTCTGTAGAAATCTGGAGTCTCAATTTCTAAAGAAATCTAGAGTCTGTTTTCACTAGAATTTGGAATCTTAACTTACAGAGTTCAGAGTCGAACTAGTATATGTTCAGAGTCAAACTAGTATAGTTTTGGAGTCGAACTAGTATAAGTTTAGAGTCGAACTCATAGAAGTTTGGAGTCGAACTAGTATAAGTTCGGAGTCAAACTCATAGAAGTTCGGAGTCGAACAAGTATAAGTTTTTAGTCATACTAGTGGAAGTTTGTATTCTAGAATTCGGAGTGGAACTTTATGAGAGTTCGTATCCAGAATTCGGAATGGAACTTTATTAGAGTTTGTATCCGGAATTCGGAGTGGAACTTCATTAGAGTTCGTATCCATAATTCAGAGTGTAAATTCATTAGAGTTCGTATCTAGAATTAGGATCCTTAAAGATAATGCCTCATATCTAAGTATTATATGATTCCGAGGTTTTTAGTAATGAATATGATTTTTATACTTAAGAAAAATATTGATATGAGTAATGAAAATATGGTAGGGGTAAGTTCCACTGGGAAGGAAATTGTCCTTGTAAAAGTGAAATATATATTTCCTTACGTATAAAGTGATTGTGATTTTCAAAACAAGACAGAATGGAATGGTCATAAGAAAAACCTTATTGACTCAACAAATTTTTTCAAGAAGAACGATGTTACCTATACCAATAATTTATCCATGAGAATTATCTCTGAAAGTTATTTTCCCTCCTTTCATCTTGATAATCTATTCAAAGTAGTTTTTTTACCAGTCATATTTCGGGAACATCCACTATCCATGTAACATGTATTTTTGTTGGTACTCTCTCTATTTTCCAGAAAACAAAAGAGTAAGACTTTCAAAACCCAAACTTTATTGGATCCAAAAATTTCAGAAATCAAAATTTTAGGCACCCGCATTTTCTAAGAAATGTAGGCTTTATGAAATCCTAAATACTGAGTTTTTTTATGGAACAATATTTTTCTCAATGCCCACCCCACTGACACTTAGTGCAGAATAGAGCACTTTGAGGAACGAAATAATTGTTACTAAAAACCGGTTTAGAACTAGTATAACCAAAACCAGAACTATTCCTAAGAGGTCGGATTTCAGAATACATTTTATCAAAATTTTCCTTACCTAAGGTGAATTTTTACAAACACTTCCTCAAGGAAAATATATCGGATTTCAATTTGATAACCAAGTTCTTGACTTTTGAAATATTTTATTTTGAACTAGAGTTAGGCTCGAAAACAATTTTCTTAGATATTACATTTTGTAAATCCTTTGAAAGGTTATTCTTCTCAAAATTTACTTCCTCATGATTCTTTGAAATACTTTCAAAATCAACATTTTTCTGATCAAGATCTTAAGAAAGTTTAGTTATTTCCTTAGTAAGAATACAATTCCTAGAATTTTCCTTATCAAGATTTTTCATGAGTTTTGAATTCTCAATCTCAAGGAATTTGGAAAACATAGAAACCTTTTCATAGGTAGGAAAAGTATCATCTTCATCAGAAAAAGATTCTTTATCAGAAGAATTATAGTATTTAATATCACTATAATTATAATTTAAAGAAACATTGGTCATAGATTCATCATTGTGTACCTTATCCATAGAACAATGATTTTCAATAGGTAGTCTGGCAGTTAGACAAAAAATATTCTATCCAAAAGATTCTTAATCTGATGGTTCATTTGAAGATTCTCCACCACTGGTACTCCAGGTGTCATTAGCTTCCAAGAATTTCATAACATTATCCTTGTAGTACTTCTTTATATTTCTATTAGAATTCTTTTCCTTTCTTTATTTTCTCTTATGAATAGGACAGTCAGGTCTTATATGTCCAAATCTCTTGCATTCAAAACATGTAACTTCTGAGTCTTTCTTATCCTTCCATTCTTTCTTCTTGTATCTAGATTGAAATTATTTCTGTCCAGCTAACTTTTTCATTCTTCGAGAAAGATTTTCTAAATCATTTTCTGAGGATTCACTTCCACTAGATTCGGATTGGATAACAACCTTCTTAGATTTGGATCTGGTGACCTTCTCAGGAGTCTTGGCTTTCATATGATTTGAAGTTTTTGTAAAATTAAAATTGTCATTCCTATTATTCTTCTTTATTTTATCAGCATCTCGCTTCATTCTAGTCTCATGTTAAATATGAGTTCCAAATAGCTCATCAAGAGATATTTGACTAACCTTTATGTTCTCATCAATAGAAGTCCTATTGGATTCCCACTCATTCAGCATGATGTATAAGATCTTATCAACAAGAGATTAATCATCTAATCCTTTCTCACCCATTTATTGTAAAATATTCACAAAAGTCATGAATATTTGTTTCACCTTACATATGGGTTCTCGATAAAGAAATTAGAAACCATGATATTCTGTTCTGAGCATGGCTCTTCTAGTTTCAGTAACTTTGGATGTTCCAGAGTGAGTATCTTCATGTTTCTTCCAAATACAATTTTCTTCTACATAAGATGAAATTTGGCTATATATATTCCTAGTCATAGAACAAAGCAATGTATTGCGTACTTTATAATTCTGTTGATATTTTTTCTTTTCTTGATTGGTAAAGGTACAAACTTCCTTGTCATGGATTTTATATCCTCCAGTAAGCATAACTAAAATTAACAACACCAGTATTGATAATGAATGTCTTCATACGATCTCCCCATTATTCATAATCATTCCCATCAAAAATAGGTGGTCTTGTTGGATTGAGATTGTTTATAAAACCAACATTAATTCCTTCCATCTTATAGAAAAATCATTACACAAAATCTTGTTAATAAAAAAATTTAGTAAACAAGGAAAATATTCATAATCAAGGAAAAAAATAGAACAAGAGTGTCTCTAAGTAAAAAATGAATCCAAACTATATGAGTCCGAAAAACTGATTCCGAGAAAAGAATGAGATTCATTCTCTTCTGAATCTAATCGTGAGATTAATTCAGATTGAACCAATCATTTGATACCAATTGTTGAGATGGTATGTGGGAATGATATACTCTATAATAAAAAATGTAGTATCGAAATAATAGAGATACTAAATCAAGAATCTAAATATGCTCAAAATACAACAGGGGTGAATTGTATACTTTTAAATATTCATTTGGAACTTTTAAAGATGGTTATGTTTAACAAGGTTAAACATGGTAATTCACAAATCCTCTATTTCTACACACTTTCTTGATTCCAGAAATATGATTCTGAGAATGTGAATTTGGAATGATGGTTCCAGAAAATGAAATATAATGAAAGTTTATAATGATAAAGATTCAAACTTAAAGCATATATAATCTCACTAAATCAGAGTGCAAGTATAAGGAAGTATAAGATAATTATACTTTCCTCAACCATACAAATGCAGTGGAAAAATTTTAACAAAACAAGTAACAAGTAGTAAATCTTTTAACCCAAAGAGATTGTTATCCAACAACCTTGGATAAAGGTCCCTTGATTTATATTTTCAAGATAGTCTGTCTTTCCCACAATAGGGTAAGCCCTCGATACAAAGATCAGAGTCTATCTTATTATCCCCGCAAGCCCTCAACTTCAAGGTAGTCGGCACCTCTGTCTTACTCAGCATGAAATCCCTCAACTTCAAGGTAGTCGGAACCTCTGTCTACCTCAGAAAGGAAGCCCACAACATCAGGGTAGTTGTAATGTATATCTTCCAATCCCTAGAAGCCCTTGATTGTAAACAACAACAGTAGGAGTCACACAAAGAAAATGTGAACAAGAATTTCTATACGCACAAAGAAATAAAGCCTCTCTCCCTAGAAATCACTTCAACAGCATGTAATCTCTAGATTGATCACCTTGTTGTGATCTCTTTCAAATGATATCCTATTTATAGGCACAACACCAACGGTTGACTCCCTCTTTCAACGATCATATCTTTCCTAGAATTTTAGAGGGTCTTGTACACGTTTCTCTCAAACAAAGTATAGTTATTAACTGAATGTGTGACATCATTTTATAAAAAAACAAGTGTAAGAAGAAATATGGGTACACAACTAAAATACATTATTCGTAATATAAGAAAATAAAAATTTAGAGTCTAACCAAAAATAAATTCGGAGTCTATAATACAAGGATATTCGGACAATGTTTTCTATTAATTTAAAACCTGAACTCTATAGAATTCCGGAGTCTGAATTTCTAGGAAATTTGGAATCTGGATTCACAAGAATTCGAGACCTGTACATACAAAGTTTGAAGTCAGAGTTCATGAGAACTCGGAGTCTGAACTTACAATGTTCGGAGTCTGAATTCATTAGAATTCAGAGACATAACTCATAGGAATTCATAACCTGAGTTCAGTGTCAGAACTCAGAAGAATTCATAACATGAATTTAGAGTTTGTATTCATAAGAGTTCGTAATCTGAATTCGTATTCAGAACTCAAAATCATAACTCAGAAGAGTTTGGAGTCTAAATTTAGAGAACTCGAAGTCAGAACTTAGAAGAGTTCGTAACCAAAATCCTGAGAATTCATATCCTAAAATAGAATGCTTCATATCTAGGTAATTATAGGATTCCAACGTTTTGGTTACAAACTGAATGTTATACATAGAAAAATTATGATATGAACAATGAAAACATAGTAAGGACAAATTTCTTTGGGTAAGGAAATTTTTCCTTATAAAAGTAAAACACATGGTAAAATGAAATTTTCCTTGAGATGAGGTGTTTGTGATTTTCAAAACAAGAAGGAATAGTAAAGTTATAGGAAACCCTTAATGACTCAACAACCTCCCCCAAGTATGAAGGAATGGAAAATTCATAAAGGAAACTTTATTGAATCACCAATGGGTTGGCGTTAACTAACATTTAAAAAAATAATAATAATAATATATTATTATTTTTTGGTATAACACAAAGATGTGTGAAATATATGATTTCGGAGAAACCCATAGTTGCATGTAGAGTATGCTATCGAACAAAGATTCCCCTTTAACATTAAATTTGTATCTTATTAATATAATATTAACAGATTTGAAAACATATTATTCTATAAATACTAAGGATTTTACATCTGAGCTCACCTTTTTTATGATTTTATTTCCCCAGGACGTGAATAAGGATATTATGTAAGCTATATCTATATGTGTATCACATGTGTATAATATTGTGGGTGATTATAAATTAATCATAAAAAATAAAAATATGAGTATAATGTAAATATAATCCCATTTGGATAGAATGATATGGGTTTTGTTACATGAGGGCCTTTTCATAATCTTCTAAAACACTAGACATAAAGGTTCGGGGTTCATAGGTGACTCAATGTTGGAAATGTATATTGTAATTATGGATAGTTAAAAGTGAGTCACATTTGAATATATAGAATCTATAATTGTAAAGAGTATATATTTTCACCAGATTTGAGTGTATTTGTCTTGCCTAGCCTCTCTACATACTATTGATCCAAGAATCGGATACATATTGAATTTGTCTCATAAATTAATAAATTGTAATAAAATAATAAAAAATTATTTTTTCATTAGTAGTATTCCATAATCATGTTATATAGTAAATCATTATATAAGTTACTTATATCAACTGAACTAAATAAACCCCATATTCTAATTAAGATCCTAACACATAACCAACACATTAATTTCATGTTATTTTTTCATGCCAATATGATGAAATAACAAACAAATATTTCCACCCCACACCAAGTAAAAATAGATAAATTAATTTTCCAAACACACCCTTCTTTTAATTACCAAATAATATTAATTGTGTCGTGGAAATCTAAAAAAACAATCTCGACTCCATATTAACTTGGAAGTTTGTTCATGTAGGGGTTGGATAAACAAAAGATTTACCATTCATCTTATGTTATAATAAGTATTATCACCATCTACCATATTCGAAATTTTAATGTAAGAAAATAACAGCTTTCATTCCACTTTGTAGTGGCCCATTCCAACATCACCTCCACTATCATTAAACTATGTGCCCATACCTTATGTGATCCTCCACATATGAAAAAGGATACTGAACAATAGTGAGAGTTTATGTGTCAAGTGGACAGACTATATCCTTTTTTGTATAGATATTCAAAAATATTAAACAAAGAAATATAATCAAAAATTTCCAACAAAAAAATCCTATAAAATCATACATCACATATACATTACATTATAAAATAAATAACAAATCCCCTACCTTAAAAAATTACTTTTAGTATTTTCAGGTGGGAATACATATATTAGTAATATCACTTTGTGGTAGATAACATTCTAAAAACCCAAAAATTAATCAAAATTTTATAGATAATAGAAAATTTTGTTTCATGTCCATATCTAATCATTTATCCCATCTCCTTACAAGCTCAATATCTCATAAATCACAATTAGGGATTAATACCTAGCTTTGATTACAAACTATAATTTATACTTGCGTACTATGGAACCGGGTAGGGTGTGATTAAAATGTAGTATGCCTCAAAAAATTGTTCCCCCGAACATATCTATTATTATAATCTATTTATATAGTGTGATATGGTAATAAATAATGTTAAAGGTAATGAATGTTATAATAAATATGTCATATAAACAAGAAACAAAATAGTCACTCAGTTGTGACCAAACCTTCCCCATTCGATGTTAGGGTCTCTCAAAATATATCACATAACAACCTACTAGGAATACCATAACAAGAAATCCTTAATTGTAATAACATACTATAAAATAATTATGGCTAGTATATATGTAATTCATCTATATAACATAACTAGATACACAAGCCTAACATCCACGGGGTATCATAATTATCAACACTTGGAAAGTATATCCTTTAAATAGTCATATCAATGGGAATATTTTACTGATGTCAATGCTTTATAAGATTTAATAAATTTCCTAAGAAATAAAATTCAATTAGCATCACATCCGATTAAAAATAGTCCATAAAAGGAATTAAAACCTAGAGAAAATTCCATTCACTGAACATCCCATCTAACGAAATAAATATAATAGGGCGTAACATCTCTAGACATAGGTATCTCATGAGTGGGAAAATGTATCTAGTATTAGGATACATCCCAAGAGATGTCGTATCATGTCCCCCAACAACCATTATTTTATAATAATCATGACCCCTTCCTTATAATCATTAAAACATGGAAAATTCATCCCACTTTCAAGGCTAATAGAGAATAAAAGTTATGTCATCCCATCACCAATGTCGCCAATGTCACGTGGGAATTACATTCCATGGAATTATGGGAATTAATGATGGATATATGCCCTAAATCCCATTTTCAGGTGATGAAAATGACCCAAACATTTTTCATTACGGATTTACATCATAAGGCATGGAATGAGATTTCATTACACTACTTTTCCCAATCATAATGTGTAAATGGGTGTATATCACAAAGAACATCTTACACAAGTCATAGTGTATGATAGGTATATCGTATGGTATATCACATGTCATTTTATTTGATACTTTTTGTGGATGAATGATAAATATAATCATTCAAATAATTCTTCCATGTTAGTTATTATTAAAGTGGCATTTTATAATATATAACACACTAGAGATTCATTCAGGCAATAATTCCATGAATTGGTTGAGGAAATTTCTCATGTGTTTTTAATCCATTAGTAAATTCATGTATAGTCATGAATAATCCATTGAGGACTTATAAATCCCACTTCTATGTTATGATGGTCATGTATATTTTTCTTTCATTAATGGTTAAGACTACCCTTCCTAAATCTCTCTTCCTTCTTCTACCTTTACACCACGAATTGCTTGAAAATTATGGTATGAAGAGGATTCTAACTCGATAATTGAGAGATTACACAATAAATGGATACCTATAGAGAAGGGATCTCTTTATGCACCCTCGTGTTTATCTTCAACAAACCCTTCATGTGATGACTAGTGTGGTATAATGTCTCATTAATGTAAGGTTCACATTGAGATAGTTAATTCAGTTCTAGTTTGGTGTGATTTTTTATATTCTAGTGTTGATTGATCATGTATTGGGTTTATATTTTCTTATTTTCATTTAAATAGTATTGTTATATCCATTTGATACTCAATATTGGTACAGATGTTTCGCCAATAATTAGATTCTTGAAATAATGATGAGAAATAGAGATTTTGAAGTAACATTTAATATCATATTTTTCATAAAAGATATGATTTATGTGTCTATTCTACATGGTTTATTACCAAAAATACAATATCATATATTATAAGTAGCAACTTAGTACAAAACCCTCAGTTTTTTATAGGTCAAAAAATTGAATTATGGATATCAAATCCTTTGATATAATTATACTATTTCAGGAAAAAGTAGAGTATTATATCCCATTAATGATATCTAAATGTATTTTTTTATACAATAATAATTTCATATGCATTAAAAATGTTATCAATTATAAAATATTATTGATAGTGAAAAGCCATTTAGATTTGATATTATATTAATTATAGAATATTAATTCCCCTAGATCATAAGGGTTATTGATAAAATGGTTATAAATTACAAAATAAGTCTAAATTTAGTGTTTATAATTTAATGTTATGAAGGATTCATAATACATAATTTGAATCATTAAAATTAAGGGTTTTATTTATAATATTATTTATATCACATAAAAATTGTTTTTATGAAATAATTAATCAATGTTTAAATAATTTCACGTACATGAAATTTAGATTATGTAAAATATTAACATCATTGAAATTGTATTATAAAATTTTTATAATTCATAAAATATCATATATTTAATATAAATTTCATGAAAAGGATGATATGAATGTGTACTGAACCAAAGTTGAGTGGTCCTAACCATAGGCATCTATATCCAATTGACAATGGTTCGAACCCTAGTATCCACTTGGGTGGATTTATGATGCAACCAGCAATGTTGGAACTAACAAGGGCAGACAGTGATGCAAGTGATGATTCATGGAGGTGATGATATGTTTAGTGAAATTGATATACTATAAGGCCTTAATGTCAAAAAAATGGTTAGTTTCTAGTCTATATATTTGGATTTCAATCAACAGGGCCTTTGGGTCAGGTAATGGGTTCTTCTCAACCCAATTAAACTAGGGATATTTCCTTAATTTATTAAAGGGGGCATGACCCCATACCATTTCAAATAATATGAAGGATTTAATATTATAAAATTAATATAAGGTTTCAATATTCAATATAATATAATTTCTTTGATGAATAACTAATTTATAGAGTTCTTCTAATTTTACATTTTATATGAATTGTTCTTAAATATTTATCTCTTGTTTAAATATATGAATATTTAATTTATTTTCATGTAATTCCCTAATATATATATATATATATAATTAAAATGGGTAGGTATTATTTTGAAGTTTTTGATCTACTTATGGAGATTATAATACAAGAATATAGAGAGTTTCACTATAGTAATGATAATGGATTTAGTATATGTTTACCATGACATTTGTTTTCTAATTAAAAATATTATCTGGAATTTAATTGGTTAATATAGTTTATATATAATTGGTTTTCCTGTTATGATAAAGGAGAGTCTATCTTGAGTAATGTATCTCTGTTTATAGGCACTATGGGTCAAACTTCTCACCTTTGTGGAGGACTATCGCTTATTCTAGGAAGTTGGAGGTCAACAATATGTGTCTTGAGGTTTTCTCAAGAAGGGATTTCAAATTTCATATAATTCTAAACCGATATAAAAAAATTTCATACCTTATACATGAGATATATTTGGATGTGTGTAAACAAATTCGGTTCCAGTTTTTGAGAGAGTAACAAAAACTATGGAAGGTCTAAATACTTAAATATCAATATGATTTGAATATATTGATTTCATGGAAGGAATAAAATTATATATAATTCACTAGAATCATTAATACATAATTAGAATAAAATTATATACTTTGGTGAGTCTATATCCCTTCAAAAATTATAGGTTTTATGTTCCTTCTAAAGGGGAACTTGGTATGAACTTGATCATCCAAAAGGTGAGTTTCATACTAATTTTGGCGGCCCATGGATTATCTTATGTAAGACAATCAAGTAATGGGTAGTTTCATTTCAAATATGGTTTCCAATTATTTTGTTTTTCTTTGGGCTACACTTAGCTAAGAAACACTAATAGTTAATATACCAGAGGAATAAACATGGTTTTAACCATTTGATATATTGGACAAAGAATTATTAACACAACTTTTAATGAATCATATTTAGTACAACTAGAATATTGAACTACCTAAATAACTAAATAGTGAGATTAGCACTAAAGATGACTCATTAAATAGTTATATATACATATTTTCCCATTTATGTATATGGTAAATTTAAAAGAGATGATCATTTTAGTGGGATCCCATAAATAAAATATAATATTAAATATTTATATAAAATGATACTAATTTGGTAAAAGAAATAAGATATAGAAAAATAGAATCATTATCCTAAAACTAATTATATAGATTAAATTCTATATAAATGAAAATATAAATATAACAAACTTTTAATACTGAGATAATAAGAAATTGCTTTTAGGGAAAAATTATATTTGATTGAGAAATCACATCTAGAGTGACCAAGTGTTAATGTTGGTCAATTGGTGAATGTTAATTATTATGTGAAACATAGACGGATTCACTTGGGGGTTAAAATGGAAAAATGACTTCTAAAATTTTATCCTCATTTACACAATATGATTGGGTATGTTAATGATACTCAATATGATTAAGTATTATAATGAATTAAAGAGTTTAAATATTTCCTATAATTCTTACTCTAGAAAAGTAATTGATTTTATTTTCATTAATGGGTGTTGTCTAATAATATGAATTATATAACGAAAATTTTTAATTAATATTACCAATTGTTCAGAATAGATGAACTATTCATGTAATGGATGTGTTCCAATGTTTTGCATACAGTACAAGTGGGTAAAATTTAGAACCAAGAGAAGAAAAGTAAGGTGGAGGTTCCTACGTACTTTTGTTTGGGTAGATATCTATGGTCTTTGAGAACTAATTATATTATCAAGAAGGTGTAATGATTTCATAGAATGAATTTTTTTCAGATATGTGAAGGTATTTTGGAAAATCTATATAATTTTTATGCTAGGTATCAATGTAAAAAAATAAATTAATTGATTTTATGGTTACTTTACACCCAATGATTGTTTAAAAAGTATTTTAAATATAAAATATTGTAAAATAAATGAAATAATTAATTGATCTTATAGTATTTCTTCCACTAATAAATCATAGTTTTTTACCCAAAACATTTGAATGTAATTGAATATATTATTCTCAGATGAATATAAACAAAAAATATGTACTATTATCCCATTTTTGTTATATGATAAGAGAGTTTTTTGTTGATAATGTTCTTTTATGAGTAATTTGATATGACACACATGGTTCATGATTCATTGGTTTCTATAAAATGTTTTGAAAATGAGACAAGGATAAAAATGTTTTATCTGGAGTAAATTTTTTTTATCCATATGTTTTCCAAAATATGAGGGAATGTTTTCCTGCCCACCATAAGTGATATATTAAAAATTATACAATATTTGTCTTATAGAAAAGTATTATAAACACAAGTAATACCATATATGATATAGAAACAATAGTTTATTTTTTAAATATTCCTTGTAAAATAAAATAAGAGTTGTTTCCTAACACAATGGTGTTTTTGTACCTTATTATGATATTTTGAATGGAATATGGTGTTTATGTGGCTATTGGGAGCTTGATTGGACTTAGAAAAGTTCAATGTTAATAAATAAAACATTATATCAGTCTAAAAATAAAATAATTTCCACTTAATATCCTAAAATAGTTTGGGATATGTGCTAGTAAATAGAAATGTATATAATGTAATTTAATTACTTTTGAAAAGTTAATATCACTATTTCCTAATGGATTATACCATTATGAATAAAAATTTACTTTCATGTAATAAATTACTTGATTTTTTGGTCGTTATTCTAAAGAGATGTATAATGTTACATTTAGTTATTATAAAAAAGTGAATTGTCCATTTATCCCAAATTAGTTTAGGATGTGTCAGTGGGTAATAATGTAAATAGATATATTCTTTACTAATATATTTATAGTAAATATATGATGGAATGGTATTTTAAGAATGATAATGATGTAGTTATAAATTTTTTATGTTGATATTGGAAGTTACTAATATCATAACATTTTAGGTTGTGGTGTTATGGAGTGTGAATATGTTTATGGAGTTGAAAATTTTGAATATGATTCATATATCTCAATATTTTTCAACATTTCTTTCTTTTTAGATGTTAATAGGATCATTTTATTATATAGTCACATAGTGATGTGGTAGAAATTAAATATATATGTTATGAGTTAACAAATCCCAAAAAACAACATCAAACAGAAGGATGATTTGGTTGTCTATCACAAATAAAAAGATATTAATATGCTTATATATGGTACTTTTAAGTATTATTGAAATAATTTTAAGAATAGAAATGGTTTTATATAAAATTAAATCTATTAATTTTCATTATTTCACGGTTTCTAATTTTATATATATATATATATTGTGAAATGAAATGATTCCCTCTAAAAGTATGAACTTTAGTCATCCCTAACAAAGGTTTATCATAGTTTATTATAGGTTATTACTAAATTTTAAGGTTATGATGAGTAGTATTATTGTATCAGGATATGAATATTCTCAGGAGTCATTGAAAATTCTTCTGGACACACGATGTCCCACTATGTACACCACATGAAGGGTCATACACTATATATTTAGTATACTAAGGGTTTGTGGATCATACTTGAGTCCCATACACCTAATGATAACAAGATACATCATGTGAGAACCTTCATAGTATGATACAATTAATTTGAAAGCCTATATTCTTATCTAATCAGGGGGTGGATGGGTGTGTTGTTGATAATTTCCTCAGATGGCTCTCATCCAATAATATATTGTTCCTCTCATATGAAAGGTATGGCATCTGGGACCTTTATTGAGGTAGACTATGGATTGTGAGGCCAGACCTAGATAGTACATTATATTTTAATTTCTATTTTTGTGGGAAAAATGTTATATAGTCATCCAAAATATTTAATGTCATGTGATATATCCGCTGACTTGGATAGTCTATAATAGAAGATTCAAGAGCATATGAGTTGGCTGTATTGGATTGACATAATCTGTGTACCATTTTCAATCAATTTTTTCGAAAATGAGAATTCATAAGTATGCCTTCTATCATGTTATATGATTGGTAGACATAAGTATATTTATACACATGCTTAATAGAGGTCATTCCAAATCCCATTTAAGTTTGAGTGACATTGATGCTTTATTAGGCCCCACTTTTTCTTATAACTATGGATCTATAAATTAATCTTTATTTTCAATGATATAAATACCAAAGGGGTCATCCTTTATAGTTGACAAAATGTGATTTGAGCATAATTGATAGAGATACTTTAAATGTTTTTTAAAGATTATCCAAAATATTTTTTATGGGTATTCATAGGGTATTTCATATGATGTCATACACAGGGAAGTTGGTGATAACTTTTAAAAATAGTTTTAGAAGATATAAAAAAGAGTTTTGTATAATATTTCATAAATTATCATATATTATATGATATAAAGTGAATTGGCACAATGACTATGAGGATTTCTTGAATGTGGGAGATTGAAGGATATATTCCCTAAATCCAATTTTCACATGTGTAATTAATCCAGTCATATTTATCAATTGATGTTTATCATAATTAATGTAATGAGATTTCATTCCACTTCCTTTCCCAATTGTACTGTATGATTGTATGTATATCTTAATCCAATTCTTCAAAAATTAGGAATTTATGACCACTATATCATATGGAATGTTCCATTCCTCTATATTTGATACTTTGGGAAGATGAATTATAACTATTATTATTCAAATAATTATTCGAAAATGGCTATCATTAATGTGGTGTTTCTTAATATAAAACACATGGTAGACTCATTCATGAAAGGGTTTCATGAAGTGGTTATGGAATTTAATCATTCTTTATAGCACATCAGTATCGAAATTTGTTGTTGATAAGTTAACACAAGGGATTTTAAAAAATTACTTCCACTGATGGAGGTTATATAGCTTTCACAATAATTTTTTATCAAGACTCCACTACCTAAAGCTCTCTTTATTCAATATTTTCACTATTAGGTGTTAGAATGTCTTGGTAGGAAGAGGATTTATACTTGAGAATCTAGTAATTATGATACCAAGGGATACCTCTCCAAGAGATACATATTTAAGATTCCTCTTGTTTATCTTCATAAAATCCATATGATGGTAATTATATGTGTTCAAAATTTCATCGGTGTTAGGTACTTATTTACAAAATATCTTTATTTCTAGTTTTCCATCATTTAAATTATTCTGTTATGGTTTGATCTTGTATTGGGTTTCTATTTCGCTTTCAATGTTTTCAACGATATTATTAGATTAATATGAACCCCAACAATTATGTCCCCCAATAACCAGTATATCATCTGGGTCAGGAGCTTATCACAATATATGTATTTCTTCCCTTAAAAATATAACATAATATAAGGGGGATTTTATTCCATAGCTTATCTGATAACATAATGTGAATGTTTCCTTATTCCATAAATTTCATCTTTGTAAATGGGAACATTATCCCATGGTATCAAAATAGATATAAATTCGGATTGGCATCCCATACCATATGAATATTATAGAAATTATGTATTGTTCAAAAGCCATTTACTCATCATGTAATGCGAATAATGTCTCTAATCACATCATCATATGGTATACCTGGAACCAACCCAGGTAATCCTTTCATGTCACTTGAGTCAGTACATCACTAGGCCTAAAGAAAATTCTTGATCAACATGGGTCAGGTCATAAAAATATAAAAAATTGGGAATGATTTCACCTAATAAAAGAAAAATGATAAGAGGAATCTCACACGGAAATATGACATGACTACTCATTATGTTGGAAAATTAAGATGGTAAAATAATATTTTTATAAAACAAGTACCAACTAAAAAACACATTATAACATTAATTGAACACCCAATCTATAAAAAACCAAAATAACTACAACGAAAGAATACATTAAACATAGAAAAAAAATTAGAAAAAACCCAAAAATGAAATTGAAACAATAAAAACTGAATAAAAGGATAATGTGTCAGGATGAAAATTGTGAACTAAAAATGAATAACCCAAATAAATTAATCCCAAAACACCCATTTCCTAGTTTTAAGTTCACGATTTTTGCTTTCCACATCAAAAATATATGATATGAGACATAATGATCATCTTCACATCCAAATGGTATCTGAAAAGATCGAAAATCAAAAACCAAAAAGTATACAAACTCATATTGGGTATTTATGTAGTTTGTGGTAAATAATTCCTTATAGGATTCTACTAAATTCACCATTTATATCATCTAAAAATTATTCCACAAATTTTTACTTTTAAATACAAATAAAATGTTTCATTTTTTATTGATAAAGGAAAAAATATAAAATGGAATCATCAGATGAAATCATTTGTTCTTTTAATAAAACCTACATTTTAGTTCATAAAATAAGAGTATCAATAATATTGACAAAAATTATTTAAATATTTACATTGAAAGTGTCTATATTGGGATAAATTAAAATATAACAGGTGTATTAATGAAAATTTAAGATACATTAATTGAAATATAACTAAAAGATGATTAGACTCTTATTTGAATCACCACACATGATTATAGATCATATAAGAAGGATGAAATGTTTCATTTAAATTATTTTTCAATTCATTACCTAATATTAAATTACTCCAACAAATTAAAATCTCATTTTACGAACCTTTATATAAATATCACAAAAAAACAAATAAATGGATAAAATATTAATTGATAGTTGTAATGAAAAAAAATTATTATAACTTGTTCATCAAATAAACCCCTAGGATACTTTGAGATTATCATCGAAATGAAAATAGTGGAATACATATAATTGGAATACTTGATGTGATCCAACTAAATAAAAGATTATATTTCCCTTCAAAAACTAATTGAGAGGAAAATACCCTTATACAGGTCACAATCATAACATTATTCCATTAGAAAATTTCTTATCATTTATAGTAGAGTACTATTACCATTATTTTCCACTAATATAACCAAGTCTTGTCATGACATATAAATGGAGGTGGTAAAATAAAATATAGAATATACCAATAAAAAAAAACTATCATAACTCATTCTATCCTCTAAACACACTTCATATAAGTATCTCTTTTCTGTAATAGTGCTGATGAAATAATATTACCCATTATCCATGATCATTCTCTGATACCACCATAATTAGATTTTAAACTCAACTAACAACCATATGAATATCATAAAGAGTTTAAGAAATTACCAAAAAAGTAAATAATATTTTAGAAATATTCAAGAAAGGAAGATAAAATTTTGATATTTTTAAAAAATTATGAAATTCCACTTTCGAAAACATGAATAAAAAATTTTAAAATAATAATGTTAATTAGAGACCACATGGTTGTGTTATAAAACATTTCAACTCTAATGGAACAAAACTCACCCATAAAACATATGATTTTTAAAAAAATTGAATATAAATCCTGAAAATTAATGGGGAATAATTTAACAAAATTAAACTAAATTAACTCATAAAGATGTATGATATTAATTTTAATAATCACATTACATGTAGTACTTTACATAAGAAAAACTAAATACTTTAAAACATAGAAATTCTATTTTATTGTTTGAGTTGGTTCCCTAAATCCAACTTCACTGAACATTATGATAAACGTTTATTCATGGTTTCGAATATTAATAAATTCCTTATCAAATAATGATTGTTCTTTTATGTAACATATCATGTGATAATGTCTCAAGAGTATTCGTCTCCCTAAATTGACATCTTAGTTCACCACTATGATGAAAATCCGGAATCACCATGACACTATTCTGGAATAAATGTTCTATAGCTAGATGATATCATTAGAAGGGACAGAAATGATATAGGCTATCAATGGTGGAGACTCAAAGGACATTGAGGCGCCTTCTCATAGTGTATTCTCATGGTAATATCCAATAGTATATTGTGAGATTGAGACCCAATTATAGAAATGTAACACCCCAAGCTTCTACGGTATGCTTCTCTTTGAATAATGCGATAGCGTGTGTTGTACGCAACATTGAGTTCTAACACACCACAACCAATCAAACTAGCCGTTATGAATAGTAATACCTACTTTTTGAAATTATATATATTTTATATTTCAAAATGGACTTCATTTTTGGTTTTGGAATATCGAAATTATCCTAAGATGAATTTTTGGAATTTTCCTGAGAACTTCCAATTTTTATAAATAGTGAAAAATACTTAAAAACAACTTTTTTAATCAAAATAATTTATAGTGATAAATTATATTATTGAGTGGTTTTAAATTATAATTAGAATATATTTTTACCATTTTATCCAATGGTGTTCATTAGAATTAATTTCACTTTGAAATTGGGCCTAAACAATTGTCATTCTTTCGATATATATTGTTTCTTAAAAACACGCTATTTGTTGTGACAGCGGGAATTAATTATAAAATTAATTAACAAAACTTATATTTTTGGAATTTTTTAAAATAGAGCTCATTTTTGAATTCGGAATATCAATTATAGCTTAGGGTAAATTTTTGGCATTGTTCTGAAAAACTTCAATTTTTGATGAATAGTGAAACTACTAAGTGGTAGTTAAAAAACTAACTTTGTTCATAAAACATAATTTTACCACTTCTATGAATGGAATTTCGAAAATCCGAGAGACACAGTTAATATCAAGAAGTAAAATGTGGTTCAATGGGATGAAAATAATTTAAATGAATAGTAACTTTTTACTTTTATTTACCACGGTTAAAAGTAAATATGGTAATTAAGGGTAAAATGATATTAATATTACCCTAACACATGTCCTAATTCTATTGGAAAAGTGTATCTCGACCAAAAACAACCTTAGAAATAAAATATTATCATTTAGGTCCACTTAGATTATATTAGGACATTTATTATTATTTTATTCAAAGAAGAGTTAAAAGAGTTAAAATCAACGTTTATTTACCAAAAAATTTTAATATAGGGTTATACATAAGATAAATTCGATTTTAAATATTCATTAGAAATATAATAATGTTTCCTACATAATTATATTTTATTTATAATTTTTTAGACATTAAATAATTTAATTTATTTATGACACAATGATGATGCAGTAATTACCTAATTAATGGAAAATTAGAATAATTGATATTATAAATACACAAATAAATATAATTTGAGAATTTTTATGAATTACACTAATTTTATAGGATAAGATGACATATTAGTATTGATTTAATTAACTTTGTTCGAAGTAATCATTCTGTTATATGTTTCAAAAAAACAAACTATTGAATAGTGTCAAAATTGACATAAAAGAGTTTTTTTTAAAATATTATATTATTAATTGATATTAAATTCCAAAAATCTATGTTTCGGAAAATAGACTTATATCATGATAGGTGTATCATTAATGGACCACTTGGGGATCTCTTGGATGTATATGGTAAGTTTATTAACTATATAATATAAAAATACAAAGTGACATGGTAAATGTCAAACTAATTAACTAAGAGTTAAAACTAAAAGATAAGGTTAATATAGTAACCCAAACATGTCTAACTAATAGTGGTTGAATGGTTTTTGACATATCCCCACCTTAACCATTAAATAATCCACTTTGGAGCCATTAGAAACTGAATTTAAATTTATTATAAAATAATATTTCTAGCTTTTCCAAAGGTGCCCCTCACCCCTCTTATAAAAGGGAACTCTCCCTTCTGATTAACTCACACCATCAAAGCCTTTTGGCTCGGCCAAACTCTGCCCAAATTCTATATCAACTTCCCTCACTTCATCCTAGAGGCCTTCCGTTAGTCAAAAATCCAACCTAAGATCCCTTTTGATCGAATCAAAAGGAAGAACCCGAAGAAGATGTAATGATTTCACCACCCTTTTCCAAGTTCCTTTCTTCTTCCACTTCCTCTTCCTTTGTTGTTACCTTTCTAAAATAATAAATCCAGTATCATATATACTGTGATGTTATTATAAACATGGTACAACCATATTCAGTATTCTATCCATCCTTTGAATAACATGTCACCATACGTGTGTACGTACGGCTTACCGTCTCCACGTCGTGGTGTAATTATTATTCAATAAATTATTCCTTGGATGGGTATAATAATGATGTGTAATTCATGTAAATACCAAAGGTAACATGATAATGATTCTCTATATATGATACACCATCCATTTATATATTATTTTAATATCAAAAGAATGATATTGTCGCTCGTGCGTACGTACGGACTACCGTCTCCACGAACACGATGAGATTCATTCTCCATCATATCCATTCAAGGATAATTATCATTTTATGGTTTAAAAATAATTTTTAAGGACTTGATATCATTCTGGATATGAATAAGATACAACCTATCCATGAAAAACATGGCTTACGTAACAAAACATATGAAAGAAAACTAGTAAGTTAACACCCGAAAAGACGATAATACTAAGATATTATTAACAAAGCAATGTTGAAAGATCATATATGATATAATATTAATATATATGATTCTTGTATAATTTAATAACAATTATTTCACCATTATACAGGAGTTTAACCTACCCTCAACCAAGGAAAAGTACAAGGTAAGGGTTTATTTCGCAATCTCTTCATTATCCGAGGTTGTTTATACGTAATAATCTACTGGGATCTCCTTATCATCCACATCCATGTTTCTTAAAAATGAATTTCAAAACATTTTTACTATTTACTAGAATATGGGTTAAGTCATTTATACCCTTGTTTAAATTTTTATTAGAGGTTTATAAAGGAATCTTTCCGTCATTTTCCAAATAAGGTGCTTTTTAACCTTTTCTACAAAATTAAGGTATGAATGTTTTTTTAACATATACGGCGTGTGCGGCTAATTTCTGCCGTTATAAAATTGTCAAAGCTTCCCTTAAAAGCTTATAAGAATATTTTCAATGAAAATGTTTTATTTTATAAATATATGACTCTTAAATGATTTCAAAATATAAAGAGATATTTCTCTAAAAAGAGGTTTGATTTCATCTATGTCAACATCCTTTGATGGGTTTTAAACTTATTTGAAAATGGTTTATTATGATACAAAACTTCTATATTTTATTGAATGTTTTGTGATATGTTTTATTGTGGATGTGTTATTTTTATACCATTCATGGTTAATGGAGAAAGTATTGACATTTCGTGTGCTAGTTTTAAGACGAATGTTTATGTTATGTTTAAACCTATTCATATGAGTAATGCATTGGACTTAATATGTGACGGGTGGAGCCTGGTATAGCTCCTATATGCATCGGTAGGTCTCATGAGACAAACTAGTGTCTTGGAACAAGGCCTTGGTAAAATGTTATTTGTAGTCCTGGCATGAGGCCTTGGCTATGTGGTTATGATAGTCTGGCATTATGCATTCCATCATTATGAAAGTGATTATTGATATTGCATATGATTATTAGATTAGTAGAATATCCATGTGAATAAGTAAATTGCATTATTTCATTTTATTTTCTCCATACTATGTTTAAGTTCATGTTTAAAAGGCTTTTGTTTTAGTTATATATTGCATTAACTATTTATTCTTATTTTCGAAAGTTTCTGCTATATTGATATCCTTATTGGGCATTTGAGCTCACCCCTTTTCTATGTTTTATTTTACCTAGGATGTGAAGAAGTAAATTATGAATGACCTGCAGGGATAGTATGAGGGGATAAGAGTGTGGAATATGGACACTTTTTTGTTGCTGTTTTCATTTTTATGATGTAATGTAAAACTTCATGAATATATCTAGTGTTTCCAAGGCTACTAAACCAATCGGTCTTTTGAGATTTGATCTTTCTTGTGATCATGCCAATGTTATGTAATAATCCACCAACTCTGGGTAACTAGGGTCGGGGCGTTACAGTTGGTATCAGAGGATGTTTAGTACAAACCTTGGAAGCTAGATTTAGATAAACTCTGATTAGAGCATGTAGACCTATGATGAACTATGAGGATTAGTATAGAAGAACTTCCTAGAATATTGGTATTGTAGAGATTTTGTGTGTTTTCCGAGAAATAAATCCCTGTCTGGATACGAGAAGGTAGAGGTGGCTCTGGAACAGATGTACCTAAGGGTAAAACCCGAAAACACTGCTTTGAGCTAGACTCGAATGGGAACTGGTGCACGACAACGGGGCTTGTTGCACTCTTGGTTATGACACTCCTAGGGGATACACTTAGGATAACTCTCATTTTCATTAAAAATCATTATGAAGGGTTTATGAGTATATACTTCCTCAAATAAAACATTTTTCTGATTATGAATTATATCCATAAATAGTTCAATTTATGTTTAGTGTTTTATAGGTATGGGATTATGTATTTTGATTCATAAACTAATCTATTTTATGACATTGTTTTGTAATGGCTCCTAGTGGAAGAAATGGAAACCGTATCAATGCACGCACTCCATGTAGGGATTTCCCTCCTACTCAAGATAATTATAGTGGAGCTGGTGATGCAACTGGTGCCGATCAGCTAATCACCATACTGGGACAACTCACTCAGGTTATGAATTATAACCTTTCCCGTATGGAGTACCCTGATCCGCAACGTGGAGGATCAATGTCAGATCGCTTCATGAGGCAACAACTACCAACGTTCAATGGGAGTACAAATCCCTTAGTAGCTGAGCAATGGATAAATTCCCTAGAGAAAATATTTCAGGCTTTGGGGAGTAGTGAAAGGGAAAAAGTTATCATGGAAGTTTACCGCCTCACTGGAGATGCTGATCAATGGTGGTCATTGATTCAAAATAAGAAGGAAGATAATGAAGTATCAAATATTGAATGGAGGGAGTTCAAAGATCTTTTTTTAGAAAAATACTTTCCTCGTGACTGTCGAGCAGATATGGAAAGGTTGCTTCTGAGTCTGATACAAAAGGAGGATGAGAATGTCACAATGTATGAGGCTAACTTTACAGGGTTTGCAAGGTATGTTGGAGATTATATATGTAACCCAAGAAGTAATATTGATCATTTCTTTGATGGGTTAAAACCATTTCTCCATCGAGCATTAGTCTCACAATCCTTTTCGTCGTACGAAGACATTGTCTCATGTGCTATCAAGACCGAAAAGGAATTCTCAAAGTCTTATGAATTTAAAGCAAAGCAAGAGAAGAAGAGATCTGCTGATCAGCCTGGGAATGGAAATAAGCGGAAGAAGGGAAATTTTTAATATCCATCCTATGGTAAATGTGGGAAGAAACACCCCGGTACTTTCTTGAAGGGAACAGGAGTCTGTTACAAGTGTGGTGAAAAAGGCCACCAACCTCGTGATTTCAAAGGGAAGAAGGAAGCTACCAATGTTCAGTGCTACAATTGCAGGGATATGGGGCATTATGCAAATGAATTTCCTAAGAGTCAGGAGAAATGTCCTTAGAAAAGGACAAGGGATCAAGGCCAAGCTTATGCTACCACTAATGCTAAGGTAGAAGCTCCGAAAGACGTGGTGGAAGGTAATTTAATGGTTTCCACAATTTTAGAAAATGCATTATTTGATTCTGGATCATCACATTGTTTCATATCTTCCCAGTTTGCTATGAAAATTAGATATTTTCAATTTGATTTAACAAGGGAGTTTTCAGTTAAAACTCCTAAGGGAAGTATCATTGCAGCAAAGTTTTGTGAATCAGTTCCCATTAGAGCACATAAATCTTCTTTATCTATAGATCTCATCGTCATACCTATGATTGAGTTTGATATAATACTCAGTATGGATTGGCTTTCGGACTATGATGCAAAGATTTATTGTAAGAAGAAAGAGGTTACAATTCATGATGATGATGATAAGGAACACCTTATCTTTAGAGCAGAATCATCACCACCTAATTCTTATCTAGATCCACCCCTAGTAGCTCAACTAAATTCAATTATTGGGGAGGAAGATAATGAAATGACTATGGGTGAGGAAAGGAATGTTCAAATAGAGGATGTACCTATTGTGAAAGAATATGTGGATGTATTCTCGGAAGATTTACCTGGACATCCTCCACAACGAGAAGTTCAGTTTTCCATTGATTTAATTCCTGGATCAAGGCCTATATCGAAGACCCCTTATAGAATGGCCACTGTAGAATTAGTTTAACTAAAGAAACAACTAGAGGAATTGAGTAATAAGGGATGTATTCTTCCTAGTGTTTCTCCATGGGGAGCCCCTATTCTTTTTGTTAAAAAGAAAGACGGATCTATGAGGTTATGTATTGACTACAGGGAGATCAATGCTATAACGATAAAGAACAAGTATCCCCTACCTTGCATTGATGATTTATTTGACCAACTGCATTGAGCTCAATACTTTTCAATGATTGACCTTTGTTCTGGATACCATCATTTGTGTGTGAAGAAGTAAGACATTCCGAAGACAGCATTTCGAACCAGGTACGGGCATTACGAGTTTACTGTAATGCCTTTTGGATTGACTAATGCACCCTCTATATTCATGGATCTGATTAATAGAGTTTTCAAGGAATATCTCAATGAATTTATGGTGGTATTTATTGATGATATCTTGGTATACTCCAAAAGCTATGAAGATCATGAAAATCACTTGCGCATTATCCTGAAGACTCTGAGAAGACATGAATTATATGGGAAGTTTAGCAAGTGTGAATTCTGGCTTCAAAAGATTTCTTTTCTTGGCCATATTGTCTCTAAAGATGGTATCTCTGTTGATCCTTCTAGGACCATGGAAATCCAAGAATGGCCAGCACCGATGAGTATAACTGAGGTACGTAGTTTTATTGGTTTAGCAGGTTATTATTGACGTTTCGTACAGAATTATTCCCGATTGGCTAACCCATTAATGAAGCTCACACGTAAAGGGGTTAAATTTGTTTAGACAGAAGAGTTGTGAAGAATTTTTCAAAGAACTGAAGATAAGATTAGTCAATGCTCCTATATTGACTCTACCATTGGGGAATGATGGGTTCGTTATTTATAGTGATGCATCGAAGAAAGAACTTGGTTGTTTCCTTATGCAGAATGATAGGGTTATTGCCTATGCATAACGACAGTTGAAAATTCATGAGCAAAACTATCCTACTCATGATATTGAGTTAGCAGCTATGATCTTTGTTTTGAAGATATGGAGGCACTACCTCTATGCTGAAAAATGTGAGATTTATACTGATCACAAGAGTTTGAAGTATATTTTATCACAAAAAGAACTCAACATGAGGCAAAAGAGATGGATTGAATTACTCAAGGATTATGATTGCACGATACACTACCACCCGGGGAAAGCAAACAAGGTGGCAGATGATTTGAGCAGAAAAGACCATGGAGTTTTGAACGTGATGAGAATTGAAAGGGATCAAATTTTCATGGATCTAGTGAAGGTGGATATGGGAATAACCAGGGATGGTGAAACATCAATGGTTTTTCAAATGATTGCCAAACCATCTTTACTAGAAAGGATTAAAGGTTCTCAGACCGATGATGAAGAATTTCAAAAGAAGATTAAAGCTATGAATGATGGGAGATTGAGAGACTTTGTGTATGAAGAAGGAATTTTGAAATTTGGGGAGATACATTGTGTTCCTGATATACCTGATCTAAAAAGGGAATTGTTGGATGATGCTCATAGTTCCAATTTATCTATACACCCTGGGAACACCAAAATGTATAGAGATTTGAAGGAACATTTTTGGTGGGACAATATGAAGAAGGAGATTGCCTATTTTGTGTCAAGATGTATGGTTTTTCAACAAGTGGAAGCTGGAAGGCAACATCCTAGAGGAGTCATGCAACCTCTTCCCATACCGGAGTGGAAATGGGACAATATTACGATGGACTTTGTCATGGGGATACCAAAGACTCCTAGAAGGAATGATGAAATATGGGTTATTGTTGATCGTCTTACCAAGTCAGCACATTTTCTTGGTATAAGAGAAGATCTACCACTGGAACGTCTAGCAAGACTATATATTGATGAAGTTGTGAGACTTCATGGAGTACCCTTATCGATTGTTTCTGATCGTGATCCATGTTTTACTTCAAGATTATGGAAGAGGCTTCCGAAATCCCTGGATACTGAACTTCATTTGAGCACTGCCTACCACCCTCAGACAGACGGACAATCAGAACAGACTATTCAAACCTTAGAAGACATTCTGAGATCTTGTTCACTTGACTTTCAGGGTATGTGGGATCAATATTTACCTTTGGTTGAATTTTCCTATAACAATAGCTTCTATTCGAGTATTCAGATGGCACCATATGAAGAATTATACCGAAAGAGATGTCGCACACCAACCTGTTGGGATGACGTTGGTGAAAGAAAACATGTAGGTCCAGAACTAGTGGAGGAAACGATGGAAAAGGTGAAGGTAATCCAAAATCCCATCAAAGCAGCACAAAGTAGGCAAAAGAGCTATGCCGATAATCGAAGGAAGGATTTGGAATTTCAATTCGGTGATCATGTTTTCCTGAAGGTATCTCCTTGGAAGGGAGTCATACGTTTTGGTAAGAAAGGTAAATTGAGTCCCAGGTACATCGGACCTTTCAAAATTCTAGAATGAATTGGGGTTTTAGCTTACCGATTGGCAATGCCGACAAGTCTCTCCAAAGTTCACGATGTGTTCAACGTATCTCTATTGAGGAAATATTGGCCTGACCCAACACATGTACTCACCTAAGAGGAATTAGAACTGGAACTCGATCTGTCTTATTGCGAAGAGCCCGTTAGAATTCCTGATATGAGAGAACAAGTGTTGAGAAATCGGACGACGCGTCTGGTAAAAGTTTTGTGGAGAAACCATAAGATGGAAGAGGCAACGTGGGAACCCGAGGAACTTATCGTGAAGAACCACCCAATTTTTTTCATGTGGTATTATTCTAGAAATTTTGAGGAAGAAATTATTTGAAGGAGGGGAGAATGTAACACCCCAAGCTTCTACGGTACGCTTCTCTTTGAATAATGTGATAGCGTGTGTTGTACGCAACATTGAGTTCTAACACACCACAACCAATCAAACTAGCTGTTATGAATAGTAATACCTAATTTTTGAAATTATATATATTTTATATTTCAAAATGGACTTCATTTTTGGTTTCGGAATATTGAAATTATCCTAAGATGAATTTTTGGTATTTTTCTGAGAACTTCCAATTTTTATGAATAGTGAAAAATACATAAAAACAACTTTTTTAATCAAAATAATTTATAGTGATAAATTATATTATTGAGTGGTTTTAAAGTATAATTAGAATATATTTTTACCATTTTATCCAATGGTGCTCATTAGAATTAATTTCACTTTAAAATTGGACCTAAACAACTGTCAATCTTTTGATATATATTGTTTCTCAAAAACACGCTATTTGTTGTGACAGCAGGAATTAATTATAAAATTAATTAATGAAACTTATATTTTTGGAATTTTTTAAAATAGACATCATTTTTTAATTCGGAATATCAATTATTTCTTAGGGTTTAATTTTGGCATTGTTCTGAAAACATCAATTTTTTATGAATAGTGACACTACTAAGTGGTGGTTTAAAAACTGATTTTTTTTCATAAAACTTAATTTTACCGCTTATGTGAATGGAATTTCGAAAATCCAAGAGACACGGTTAATATCAAGATGTAAAATTTGGTTCAATTGGATGAAAGTAATTTTCGGTGAATAGTAACTTTTTTACTTTTATTTACCACAGTTAAATGTAAATAGGGTAATTATGGGTAAAAATTATATTAACATTACTCTAACACATTTCCTAATTCTATTGGACAAGTGTATCTCAACTAAAAACAAACTTAGGAATAAAATATTATCATTTAGGTCCACTTGGATTAGATTAGGACATTTATTATTATTTAATTCAAACAAGAGTTAAAAGAGTTAAAATCAAAGTTTATTTACTAAAACATTTTTAATATAGGGTTATACATAAGATAAATTCAATTGTAAATATTCATTAGAAATATAAAATGATTTCTTACATAATGATATTTTATTTATAATTTTTTAGACATTAAATAATTTCATTTATTTATGACACAATGATGATGCAGTAATTAACTAATTAAT
Organism: Viscum album; assembly: GCA_963277665.1. Classification (NCBI taxonomy): domain Eukaryota; kingdom Viridiplantae; phylum Streptophyta; class Magnoliopsida; order Santalales; family Viscaceae; genus Viscum; species Viscum album. The sequence continues at coordinate 2,003,910,521 of OY728126.1, read as the reverse complement.
GAAAAATTATAATAATTGATATTATAAATACCCAAATAAATATAATCTGAGACTTTTTATGAATGGAAATAATTTTCAAGGATAATAATACATATTAGGATTTATTTAATTAACTTTTTTCAAAGTTATCATTCTGTTATAAGTTTCAAAAAAATCAACTATTGAATAGTGTCAAAATTGACATAAAAGAGTTTTTAAACCAAATATTATATTATTAATTGATATTAAATTCATAAAAATCTACGGTTCGGACAAGAGACATATATCATGATATTTGTATCATTAATGGACCACTTGGTGGTCTCTTGGATGTATATGGTATGTTTATTAACTATATAATATAAAAATACAAAGTGACATGGTAAATGTCAAACTAATTAACTAAGAGTTAAAACTAAAAGATAATGTTAATATATTAACCCAAACCTGTCTAAATTCTATTGGTTGAATGGTTTTCGACCTATCCCCACCTTAAACTTTAAATCATCCACTTTGGATCCATTAGAAACCGAATATGAATTTATTATAGAATAATATTTCTAACTATTCCAAAGGTGCCCCTCACCCCTCTGATAAAAGGGCACTCTCCCTTCTCATTAACTCACACCTTCAAAGCCTTTTGGCTCGGCCAAACTCTGCCCAAATTCTATCTCAACTTCCCTAATTTCATCCTAGAGGCCTTCCTTTAGTCAGAAAGCCAACCTAAGAGCCCTTTTGATCAAATCAAAAGGAAGAACCTGAAGAAGAGGTAATGATTTCACCACCCTTTTCCAAGTTCCTTTCTTCTTCCACTTCCTCTTCCTTTGTTGTTACCATTCTAAAATAATGACTCTAGTATCATATATAATTTTATGTTATTATATATATGGTACAACCATATTCAGTATTCTATCCATCCTTTGAATAACATGTCACCATACGTGCGTACGTACGGCTTACCGTCTCCACATCATGGTGTAATTGTTATTAAATAAATTATTCTTTGGATGGGTTTAATAATGATGTTTAATTCACGTAAATAATAAAGGTAACATGATAATTATTCTTTATATATGATATACTATCCAATTATATATTATTTTAATATCAAAAGAATGATATTGTCGCTCGTGCCTACGTACGGACTACCGTCTCCACGAACGCGATGAGATTCATTCTCCATCATATCCATTCAAGTATAAGTATCATTTTATGATTTAAAAATAGGACTTGATATCATTCTGGATATTAATAAGATACAACCTATCCATGAAAAACATGGCTTACATAAAAAAACATATGAAAGAAAACGAGTTAGTTAACCCCCGAAATGACGATAATACTAAGATATTAATAGCAAAGCAATGTTAAAAGATCATATATCATATAATATTAATATATATGATTCTTGTATAATTTAATAACAATTATTTCACCATTATACAGGAGGTTAACCTACCCTGAACCTAGGAAAATTACAAGGCAAGGGTTTATTTCGCAATCTCTTCATTATCCGAGGTTGTTTATACGTAATAATCTACTGGGATCTCTTTATCATCCACATCCATGTTTCTGAAAAATGAATTTCAAAACATTTTTACTATTAACTAGAATATGGGTTAAAGTCATTTATTGTTTGACTTTTTATAAGAGGTTTATAAAGGAATCTTTCCATCTTTTTCCAAACAAGGTGCTTTTTAACCTTTTCGACAAAATTAATGAAATAATGTTTTTTTAACTTATACAGCGGGTGCGACTAATTTCTGCCATTATAAAATCGTCAAAGCTTCCATTACAAGATTATAAGAATATTTTCAAAGAAAATTTTTTATTTTATAAATATATGACTCTTAAATGATTTCAAAATAGAAAGAGATATTTCTCTAAAAAGAGTCTTGATTTCATCTATGTGAACATCCTTTGATGGATTTTATGCTTATTTGAAGTTGATTTATTATGATAAAAAACTTCTATATTGTATTGAATGTTTTGTGATATGTTTGACTATGGATGTGTTAATTTTACACCATTCATGGTTTATGGAGAAAGTATTGACATTTCGTATGCTAGTTTTAATACGAATGTTTATGTTATGTTTAAACCTGTTCATATAAGGAATGCATTGGACTTAATATGTGACGGGTGGAGCCCGCTATAGCTCCTCGATGCATCGGTAGGTCTCATGAGACAAACTAGTGACTTGGCACAAGGCCTTGGAAAAATATTATTTGTAGTCTTGGCACGAGGCCTTGGCTATGTGGTTATGATAGTATGGCATTATGCATTCCATCATTATGAAAGTGGTTATTGATATTGCATGTGATTATTCGATTATTAGAATATCCATGTGAATAAGTAAATGGAATTATTTCATTTTATTTTTTCCATACTATGTTGAAGTTCAAGTTTAAAAGGATTTTGTTTTAGTTATACATTCCCTTAAATGTTTATTATTATTTACGAAAGTTTCCACTATATTGTTATCCTTATTGGGAATTTGAGCTCACCCCTTTTCTATGTTTTATTTTTCCCAGGATGTGAAGAAGTAAATTATGAATGGCCTGCAGGGATAGTATGAGGGGATAAGAGTGTGGAGTATGGACCCTTTGTTGTTGTAGTTTTCATTTTTTATTATGTAATGTAAAACTTCATGAATATATCTAGTGTTTCCAAGGCTACTAAACCAATCGGTCTTTCAAGATTTGATCTTTCTTATGATCATGCCAATGTTATGTAATAATGCACCGACTCTGGGTAACTGGGGTCATGGCGTTATAAGAAAATCCACATTTGAAGTTCCAATGGATGTTCATATCTACAAACGTGTGTAATGGTCATTAGAATTTAAGATTATTATTAATGGAAAAAATGATTTATGTACTTTGATGTATCAGTGAAAACCATGAAGACATATACTCATTGAGAGGTGGGATACGTTGGGTGTGTCACGAGAAATATTTCATTAATGAATTCTGAGAGAAAGGATTTATACCTTTTGTTCCATAACAGAAGTAAATGTCCTAGGACCTTTAATGGAAGTGATATAGAATAAATAAATCCATGGAATTGGTGTTTCCTAGGGATGTTATATTTCCTGAATGTCAAAAAATGAGCTATCGATCATATAGTTTTAACACTATCATGCAACCTGCTCGATTGGAGTTATTGTGATAAAGGTATTATATTACATGGTATGAATTTGTATGAGGTGACATGTCATTGTGGAATTAACTTCTTTCTCCCTGGATTCCTTAGTGTGTTACTTAGACACTAATTTTGGACTTTAGGCAGGCTCACCTAATAATCCTGAGAAAGAGGCCTAGAGGGTCACAGACTAACTGTATCTAGAATCTTAGTTAAAAAAATTATTAATTAAGGGGTTGAATATATATTATTTCCAATTGTGGTATAATAATTATTCTGGTATGCTTGATCTTATTTTTTTTAATTTATTACGGGATAATGCAGTTATATTTAATTATTTATTTAATAAATAAATAGATATTATTCACGTTCCGATAAATATTTAAGAGGATAGGAGGACTAATTTAAACAGTTCAGTGAGAAAATAATATTAAATATTATTTCATTAAAATAATATTTCATTATAAATTAGAATCTTTGGACATGTCATGGAAATAATGGTAGTGTTGTTATTATATGATATGGGGGGTTTCACATGGAATAATAAAATAAGTAATGTCACTTGTGATAATTATTTATTATTACCTAGTGAATTAAACATTATATTACATATTATTCACTTATAAACAAAGGAAGCAGATCATTGGCTAGAGACACAATTTTGGTTGGGAATAACAAATTGGGGAAAAATATTTCAATCCTTGAGTGATTTATTTTTTTTCTCCATGATGTCTTTCAAGAACGAGTGCGACCATCCTCCACCAGATAAGAGAATGATTTACAAGTTCTTCACAAGGAGATCGAGGGTGGACGACGCAAGCGTAATGACCTTTTCTGCTTTCATCTGAAGAATCATTCAGTGACATCCAGATATTTTTAGAACACGTTTGGATTACCTCTAGAGGATATCTACTCTTGACCTCTATAAATCAATGAAAGGGTCTCCATAGAACTGTGGCTAGAAACAACAACGATGAAAGAGAATGTTGTAGGTATTTATTGAATATAATTAAATTAATTATAAACAAAATATGCTGATCCTCTATATGGGTTCCTAGAATCATTATTCCTTATCTAAATCATTGATTTTTTTCTATGGATATTGGATTTCATTGTCTTATTGATCCCAGAAAAATCATTGATAACTTTAAAATTTTACATTTGGTTCAAACCCAACTATGCTTCTGTTGCACCTGAAACCTAAAAGTGGTATCAGAGAGATGATATTTTTTTATAATTATATAAATAATTCTCTAAGATTTAAGATTTAATAATTTTGTTTTCAATTCATGTGTAATAATTCGTGTAATATAAATTTTGAGATCTATTCTTCCTCTTTCAATTCTTCCATATCCTACATAAACGAATAATTTTTGTATTAAAGATGCATAGAGGAGCTCGTTAGTATGCGCCGATGATTATCTCCTGGTAACATGATAGTACACACCCTGTTTTTTGACTTACATGTCATGTAATCTTACCCACATGTTGTGTATTCAGGATTACACATCGTGTAGTGGTGTTCAATGTGCTGAGAGTAATTTGGAAATTACTAAATTCATGTGCATTAATGACAGGTGGTGTAGTTAATTCTTGAACCGCGTATTGACCAGGATAGACTGGCGCAAGGTTAACTAGAATACATGTCTTGTGGCCCACTAGACACGGTTTGTAGTCCCTTCAAGTCAAGTTCCTATCGTTTATCCCATATACAGTTTTCCCGACTGATGATAGTGTAACATAGAGTCTACACGGGGTGTGTCCCACTAGACATGTTGTGTACTCTAAACATTTCGGACGTACACCTCACATTATATTTCCTTAGGTGTGTAATTCAGATGGACGGGGAGGAGGGTACAAGTCTTGTAGTCGGATCTAAACGCCATGTACTTTTTCTAGATTACGTAGATTTAAAATTTGTTATTATATTATGTAACCCTTGAAACATGTACATTTATATGGTCATAATGTTGGGACAAAATATGTGATAGGTGTGGCTTATATATATAAATGTTTGATAAACATTTTCATAATGTTCATGGATATGCACATCATGTATGAGTTGTATTTGAATTATAATTCTGCATGCATGCTACATGTCACAATGAATAAAGTGTGTACAATAATCATACATGTTGGGTAGTTGTGGATGTGTACTAACCAAGTTACCTCCAAGTTAAAAGTCATATACACATTTAATTTTAAATGAATTTATTAATTTGATTAAAATAATATTGGATGAGAATATCAAGTAATTCCGAAAAATGATTAATATAAAAGGATTGATTTATTAAAGATAATATTTAATCGAATAGAGAATGTTTTATCTCAACAAGAATTATTAAGGAAGTGAATTCTAGTTTTATTAAATTACATAATTCATTTCGTGTTTGTGGATGATCATGAGTTAGACCAGAACATTGTATGTGATTGGTTTCCTTTTAATTTAGTTATTATAAAACAACTGTTTTCATGCATGCCTTCTCCTCGTTAATATGTAGGACCTTCATTCCCATGGATTTTCTTTGTAAACCTCCATTTTACCCTTCACCAACATGTGAGTTAAAAGTATATGTAATGGATAGAACTCCCATGCTTTTAGAGTTTGTTCATGTCAGGAGTCGATGAGAAACACACCCAAGGAGATACAAAGGTGGATAGGTGAAAGCTGTAAACACAAACCATACAATATTTGAGTTGTTTCTCTCCTAGTCCAGGGTTAATTTATCAACCAATAGATAAAATAACCATTAGAAAAGCTCATGATAATGACCTCAATATGATTTTTTTCATTTTCATAGTTATTCATTATGGATTAATCATCGTGATCACATAATTAAATTAATTAACAAGAATTCAATATGGAACTAAACTAAAATGACTTGTGCATAAATATTATTAATACATGGTTAATAACATAAGTATATCCAACATAATATTAACTAGCATTTGAAAGATAATAAGATAAAATTTACACATAAATTATAGAATCCCTCAATACAATATTAAGTCGGTATAGACTTCCATTTCATTGGTTAGAATCAAACCAATAGTTTAAAGTGGTTAACCGGCCAAAGTTGGGGTGCTTTTAATTATCAGGGAGTTCTAATTTTAGGTTTTTGGTTAACACATCTCGGTTCACATCAAGGGATGAATTCAAAATTAGGACTTGGTGTAACTGAAAGGAAAGGGTTGAGGAAACCTAAATAAATGATTTTAGGATTGGGTAGTTCACTCAATGAGTCAATGAGATATAAGTTAATTTAGTTGGAATTTGTAATACCTTACAAAAACCATTCATGTTTCTTGACCATCCAATGTTGGGATTATGAGAATGGAAAATTGATCTTTTCCACAAGAATATATAAGAAATAGGATATTATGAAGTCAATGGTGATGGATAATGGTTTTTTATAAAATAGTGGGAGACTAATGAATATTTATTTTTTTATTTTTCTTAATTTTGTCATATAATGTTTTAAACTCCGTTCATCTTATTTTTAGAAATAAAATTAAAAATTACATCAAACATATCATTGTGATCTATACATGAGAAGTAAAACCTTCTCACTAGCACAAATTTCTTGGAGTGGAAAAGGTGTCTTCATGTCATCCTTCACCATGAATGAAACAATATGTGATGCAAGAAAATTTACTTGTTTCACCTAGGAATGACGATTTTGATAAGGAGATCATTGTATATGATAAATATCTGAATGATACTATGGATGTTCAGTGCCTTATCATATAATCCATGACCAATGATATCTTGAAGAAAAATGAGGAAATGGATGCTTATAGAATGATGTCTCTCCATCAATATCTCTATCAAGGGAAGGGGAGACAAGGGAGGTATGAGATCTCCAACGCTTTGTTCATTGCAATGCTTAAAGAGTGTGCAACAGCTAGACCACAAGTAATCAAGCGTGTAGGCTAAATTGAGCATCTGGAAATCTAAGAGATTAAATTCCTAGATGATTTGCATATATAACTCATACTATAATCCTTTCCCAAGGCCTTCTCTAGTTTTATTGTGAATTATAATATGATAAATAATGGGAAGATCTTATTCGAACATCTAACATTGATTTGAAAAGTTAATAAAGACGTTGTGTGTGAAAAATTTGCATCCCTTATGGTGAATAAGAAAAGAAAGGGAAAAAATGGATCCTATAAATTATAAATAGTCTAAATATCCAGAGAACCATCTGACTAAGAATAATATTATCAAAGGCATGGAATGGGATAGAAGGAAGTATGCATTTCATGTGGCAAGTTAGGTGACTGGACGAGGAATTTCACCCATAGGCAAGGGGAAGGTAAATGTGTCATCATTATCGAGTGAAATCTTTTTATTTCTACAATTGGGTGTTAGATACATTTTGTGGTGCTCGCATCTATATTCAAATGCAGGAACCATGTTAATTTTGGAAAATTTCTAGATGATAGGTGGATCTATGAGCTGCTAATGGTTTAAGGATGGCTACTCTTTCCATTGGTGACCACCAACTTTCATTTCCTAAAAAAATGATTTTGGTTTTACGAAACTATTATTATGTACAAAGTTTTCCCAAGAACATAATTTCTATACCGAGTTTAGATATAGATGGATTTTATTTCATGTTTGATAATAAATAATTTTTTATTTTTAACGACAACATCTGTTATGGTATGGTACATTTATATAATGGTCTATATGTATTAAATTATGAAAACTATGTGTTGTAAATCAATAACTAATCATGTTCACATGAGTCATGTAAATGATAAGTGCCTAATAATGTTCGTTCAAGATAGTAATTTACACTCTTCCGAGCTAAAACCACATGATAGATTTCACACTTGTTTACAATGGAAAATGATTAAACTGCCATTTGGTGGACTGTGTGAATGGGCTATAGAGATTCTATGATTGGTACACATTGATGTGTGTGGACCATTTCTATTAGAATCTAGAGATTGATATTTTTACTACATAACTTTTACTGATGACTTGAGTAGATATGGATATATTTACTTGACGAGGTATATGTCTGTGTGCTTTTAGAAATTCAAGGAATTCAATAATGATGTTGATAATCATCCTGGAAAGAAGATAATGAATCTTCGATCATATTGAGGTGGAGAATATCTTAACCAAGAGATCATTAAACTTTTGTGAGAGTTTTGTATTCTATCTCAAAAACACCACCTTATACACCATTATGGAATGATCTTAGTGAAAGGAGGAACTTTACCTTATTGGACATGGTAAGTTCAATGCTGATTCATGAAAATATTTCTTTATCCTTTTAGAGATATGCATTACAAAATGTGGAATAAAAATTAAACCATGTACTAACTAAGGTGGAAAATGGGATCCCCTTTGAGTTATGGAGTGGAAATAAAATTGTTTTTTCGTATACACATGTGTTGGGATGCAAGGTGTTTGTTAAGGATTTCTCAAGAAAATATCTATTACCTTGGGAATGAGGTGTGTCTTTATTGGATATCCCATGAAATCTAATGGATACTACCTATACAACCCCTCAGACAAGAAAGTGATTATTTTAAGACAGGTTATCATTCTTGAGAAGGAGCACATCCTCAATAAAGGATAGTGAGAGAATGATTGAATTCGATGAAGTTGATGCTCAAGATACATAGGAGTTGGTACAAGAAAACGTTCCATAGGTCCCCATGGAAGATTTAGTTCCCAGAACACAAGTACTATGTCGAAGTGTAAGAGATGTAGGGGAACTAAAGAGATATGGTTTTCTAGTCACCGAGGATGGTGACTAGTAATTGTTGGAAAATGATGAACCTTTCTCCTACAAGGGGAAGTATAGAGCTCAAATGATACAAGATGGATAGAAACAATGAATTTTATGATGGATTCTATGTGTCAGAACCATGTTCTGGTTCTAGTCGATGCACCAGTTGATGTAAATCCTATTGGATGTAAATGGGTATTCAGGACGAAACTCAACATGGAAAGTAATTTAAATACCTATATAGAAAGGCTAGTGGAAAAAGATTTTTAAAAGCATCAAGGAATTGACTATGATGAAAAAATTTCACCAGCCTCCATGTTTTCCATAGAAGCTTACCATGACTATGAGTATTGGAATATTGATGTAAAAACATCATTAATTAATGGTACACTTCTATAATATGTCTATATAACACAACCAGAATAGTTTGCGACACCAGGTGATTCCAAAAGGGTTTAAAGGTTACGGAGATCCATTTATGGATTAAAGAAAGCATCTGGGTCATAAAATATTCTATTCAATAAAGCCATAAGAGAATTTGTATTCATTATGAATGAATGTTAGTCATGTTTTTACAAAAGGTTTAATGGGAATGTGATTTTTATCCTAGTAGTATATATTGATGACATATTACATATTGGAAATGGCATAGAAGTCTTATATCCACTTAAGTATTGGTTGAATATGTTCTTCTTCATGATAGAAATTGGTGAAGTATCCTATATTCTAGGGATCAAGATCATTCATGATAGATCAAAGAAGCTTCTTGGGCTATGTCAGAGTACATACATTGACTAGATTGTAAAGATATTTATTATGGAATAATCCAAGATGGGATTGGTTTTAGTGTCACATAGAATACATCTTTCTATAAAAATGAGTCCCCAAATAAAAAAGGAGAATGATAAAACGAGGAATATCCCATATGGTTATGTGATAGGATCAATAATTTATTTCTTGATATGTACTAGACTTGATGTTACCTATGAACTGAAAATTGTAGGAAAATATCAAGAAGATCCAAGAGAAAAACATTGGACTGTTGTTAAAGCTATTATTAAGTATCTGAGAAGAACTATGGATATGTTACTAGTGTATGGAGGAGATGAGGATCTTTTCATAATAGAGTATTTTGACGCTAGTTTTTAGACATGCCATAATGATCTAATGTCGTAATCAGGATATGTTTTTTGTCTCAATGGAGGAGTTGTGAGCTGGATTATTTCAAAGTAGCTAGTTTTCGCTACTTCTACAATGGATTCCAACTATATAGTTTATTCTGATGAATCCAAGTAATCCTTTATAATTCAGAACTTTTTCCGGGAGCTTAATGTAATGAATAGAAGTAGAGACCCTATCACATTCTATTGTGATAATACTGCAGAGGTGGCTCTTGCAAAGGAGAAAAAGTCACATCAACGAACAAAGACCACACTCATAAAGTATAACCTATTAAGGGATTTTCATTAGAGGGTGAAGTTATAGAGAGGAGAGTTTCCACTGAGGAGAACATGGAAGACCCCTTGAAAAAAGACCTATCTCAACAGAACCATGAATATCATGTGGGAGCTAGCAGACTGAAGGATGTTAGCTGTTGGATCTAGTGCAAGTGGGATTCTGTTGGAGTTAGTGACCTAGTACTAACATGATTATACATTATGATAAACTTATATTCATGGTTTTTTATATTAATAAATTCCTTATCACATCATGATTTATCTTCTGTGAGACATGGCATGTGATAATATACCAAGAGTAGTTGTCCCACTAATAGGCCATCGTAGTTCCCCGCTATGATGAGAACACAGAAGTTCCATGAAACTATTATTGAATAAATGTTATATGTCCAGATGATATAATTTGAAGGTTAAATTTTTTATAGGATATAAAGGATGGAGACACAAAGGGCATTAGGGCACTTTCTCATGGTGTACATCCTTGGTAATATCAAGTAGGATATTATGATAATGATACGTTATAGTTGGAAATACACATTATATGTTCTTATTTGTGGATGTGTGTAATGGTCCTTATACTTTGAGACTATTATCAATTAATATTATGAGTCACATACATTGATGTGTTGGAAAAACTATGATGACACATGCTCGTAGCGAGTTAGGATACGTTGGGTGCGTTATCAGTAATATTGCATTAATGAATAATGTGATAATTGATTCAACCCTTTTATTCATTTAAAAAAGTAAATATCTCAATCCCAATGATGAAAATGATATATCCTAAATAAATCCATGGCCATGGTGTTCGTTAGGCAAGTTAAATTTCCTTAAAGTCAAATAATTAGTTATCGATCATATAGGTTGTTAACATTGGCATGAAACCTGCTCGATTGGAGATATTGTGATAAAGGGATTATATTAAAAGGTTAGTGTTCGTTTGTGGTGACATGTCATTGAATAATTAACTTAATTCTCTATGTGTGCCCTGACCTCTTGCTAGACTCAAAGCATGGAATTTAGGTAGGGTATCCTATCTCCATTGAGAAAGAGTCCTAGAGGGCCAGACACTAAGTGTATCTGGAATCTTAGTTAAATAATTTTTTATTTAACTAGTTTAAAAAATTTTATTCCCAGTTTTGGTTTATTAATTGTTCAGGTATGCTTAATCACATTTTAATTATTTATCGGTGAATAATATAGTAAGATTTATTAATTTATTTAATAAATAAATGGTTTTTATTCATGGCCTAATAAATATTTTGAAGGATGGGTGGACTGAGTTATAGGGTCTAGTGAAAAAATAATATTATATATAATTTAATTACAATAATATTTAATTGTAACTTAAAATCTAAGAACATTTCATGGAAATATTGATATTTTTGTTATTATTTGATATGGGTGTTTCGCATGGAATGATAAAATATCTAACGACATTTATTCTAATTTTTTATTATTAACCAGTGAATTAAATTCCCAGTTACATATTATTCTTTTATTAGACAAGGGGAAACCCAAGAGCTAAAGTGCTGATTTTTGTTTTGCGTAACATTTTGGTGAAAAATATCTAAAGCCTCGGGAGCTCTATATTTTTTAAAGAACATTCTCATGAATGAGATCAGTCATCCTCCACCGAATCAGATAACGCTTTTGAAGAAGTTCACAAGGTGATCAATGGTGGATGATGCAAGCACGAGGACGTTCTGTGCGAGAAAATGGAGACTCCTTCAGTGACATCCAGATATTCGTGGAACACGTGTAGATTACCGATTGAGGAGATCTACTCATGATCTCTATACAGCAATTAAAGTCTCACTATAGATATGTTTTCAGACACCTCAATGAAAAAAGAAATCCTTGGAGATATTTATTTAATTAAATTAATTTTATTATAAACAAAATGTATCGATCCTCTCTCTGGGTTTTGGGTCTCTTTATTCTATATCTAAATCTTTTATTTTATTCTGTGGATACTAGCTGTTATCATAGTATTGATCCCAAAATGACCATTGGTCATGTTAAAATTTAATGTTGGGTATCGGCTCGACCACACTTCCGCTGCGCCCAAACCCTACATTAATTTCAAAGGAAAAAATGAATTCCCATAAAATTAAAGATCCTTACCATAAATTATTATAAAAATATTGAATCTATTTTAATATTTTTGGTCAAAAAAAAATTTCTCATAGATTTATATTTAAAGGAATATGAATGGATCCACCCTCTAAATTAGAAGTAAACAAAGTGTGAATTTTTTATTCCAACCATGATATGGACATAAAAACCTTTGATAGTATAGAAATGGATTTATATATAGGAAAAAATTACTAGTTTATTCTTTGAAAATGAAACAATAGGTTTCCAAGGTCAGTGGGTTCAACAAAATAGATGAGGAGAGAAGAAGATGGTATGAAGTGAAGATAAAAAGTTATTTTAGAGGACTTTCATAAAGAAGTCACACCATTTGACAAGGATTAACCATGGAGAAGGGGAAGAAATAAAGAGAAAATATCTTATGGGTAGTCCCTCAAATTCTAATAATATGGGTATAATTTCCTTTAAAATCATATTCTAAAAATAAAAAAATATAGGGTTTTAAAATATACCAGGGAAAGATACATGAAAAAAGGATCCCATATAGGTTACTCATGCAGAATAATAGCACTTGAAGGGAATCCCTAAAGTTATCCATGATAAGATTTAATTTCAGATCATGTTACCCATGTACCTTTAAACCTCCTAGAGTATCCATTCATAGTTATCCATGTAAATTTTACACATATGTGCAAGTTTATGATAACCCATGTCATTTATACACTTTTTTCTAATTTTTTATAAAGGTACACATAGTTAAATCCAAAAAGATCAAATTGCCTAATATATTTTTTTAATTAGATACATTTCATAATAAATTGAAAATTTGTATATAATTACGTTATTTTAAAACTCCACATCATTCTCTTAAATTCCATTGATCTTATAAAATATCATGGTATAGACTAGGAACATATATAAGAAATGAAACAGATATAAAATATATTAAGGGAATAGAAAAAACAATAACATTATGAAATTAATAAATATGGGTTAATAGGAATATCAAGATGAGATAAAAGAGTGATAATTATAAACATGAAAATCATAGAATGATATAAGATAATAACTTCAAGGAAGCACAACAATGTGGAAACAACATAAACATGACATCATTTGAATAAGTGACAGCTAACCACCAAGAAATCCTAACATCGTATTCCTAGGATGAACTTTCATTCCATATACATGAAATATAATGCTAAAAAAATTACTCAGTTCATTGGACGGATATATATTTTTCCCCCACCCATCATATTCATATTATGTTCCATCATTTCTGTGCCACATATATATTACAACATAAGAAAATATTTAATAAATTTTAATCCCATGATAAGGAGTCTGTGTTATATACATTGAATTTTATAACAAAATAAGTATAGGTATATCTAGGTGAATACACTTGAGTGGAAAATGGGTTTTGTGTTTACAACACAAAAGGTTGGCCTGGAAAATCACGATATAATTATGGAAGTATAATGTGTGTATATGAAGCTAATGAAAGGGTTTAAGGACAGTGAAAGGTGGTATATCATTTCTTGGAAATAATAAGGGTTGTAAAGGGATTTCTGAAAACAAATTTAAATATGAATAACATGAAATAAAAATGGATCAATATAATTAATTTACTTGAAAGAAAATGATGATGAGAGAATACATTTCCCTGAAAGAGTGCTTCTAAATTATTTAGAAGAGAATCTTAAGAGATTGGGAAATACCTTGGGATTGATTTAGATTTGGAGTGTGAGACGAAATTCATGATCAATGGTTTTTTAATGAAGAGGAATGGTGTAACACCCCAAGATTTCATAATGTGTTATTTCTTCAAAATAATTAAATAGCATTCACTACACGCAACACTGAGTTCAAGCGCACCATGACTTACCAAACAAGCCATTCAAAAGAGGTTGTGAATAGTATAAACTAAATTTTAAACTTTATATAATCCTTATAATTTTATAATAAATATTATGAGTTTCTTAGACATAATGTATGAACAAATTCTTTTTTTCAGATAAAAGAAGTATTTTTCAAAAATGCACATTTACCAACATTAATAGTGAACCCTTTTTAAATCCAATATTTTAAACATTTATATATTCAATTTGACTAAATAAATTTATTAATTAGAATGGTGAAATAAAAAAATTTACAATGTAACACCCCAAGCTTCCATGGTACGCTTCTCTTTGAATAATACAGTAGCGTGTGTTGTACGCAACTTCGAGTTCTAAAACACACCACAACAAAATCAAACTAGCCATTATGAACTGTGATACCTAATTTTTGAAATTATATATATTTTATATTTCAAAATGGACTTCATTTTTGGTTTCGGAATATCGAAATTATCCTAAGATGAATTTTTGGTATTTTTATGAGAACTTCCAATTTTTATGAATAGTGAAAAATACTTAAAAACAACTTTTTTAATCAAAATAATTTATAGTGATAAATTATATTATTGAGTGGTTTTAAAGTATGATTAGAATAAATTTTTACCATTTTATCCAATGGTGTTCATTAGAATTAATTTCACTTTGAAATTGGACCTAAACAATTGTCAATCTTTTGGTATATATTGTTTCATAAAAACACGCTATTTGTTGTGATAGCTGGAATTAATTGTAAAATTAATTAATTCAACTTATATGTTTGGAATGTTGTAAAATAGACATCATTTTTGAATTCGGAATATCAATTATAGCTTAGGGTGAAATTTTGGCATTGTTCTGAAAACTTTAATTTTTGATGAATAGTGAAACTACTAAGTGGTAGTTAAAAAACTGAATTTTTCATAAAACATAATTTTACTGCTTCTGTGATTGGAATTTAGAAAATCCGAGACACACGGTTAATATCAAGAAGTAAAATGTGGTTCAATGAGATGAAAATATTTTTTTGGTGAATAGTAACTTTTTACTTTTATTTACCACGGTTAAAAGTAAACAGGGTAATTAAGTGTAAAAATGATATTAATATTACTCTAACACAAGTCCTAATTCTATTGGACAAGTGTATCTCGACCAAAAACAACCTTAGGAATAAAATATTATCATTTAGGTCCACTTGGATTAGATTAGGACATTTATTATTATTTTATTCAATGAAGAGTTAAAAGAGTTAAAATCAAAGTTTATTTACTAAAACATTTTTAATATCGGGATATACATAAGATAAATTAGATTGTAAATATTCATTAGAATTATAATAAGATTTCATACATAATGATATTTAATTTATAATTTTTAGACATTAAATAATTTAATATATTTATGACACAATGATGATGCAGTAATTACCATAATAGTGAAAAATTAAAATAATTGATATTATAAATACCCAAATAAATATAATTTAATACTTTTAATGAATTAAAATAATTTTCTAGGAAAATATGACATATTAGGATTTATTCAATTGACTTTTTTCGAAGTAATCATTCTTTTATGAGTTTCAAAAAAATCAACTATTGAATAGTGACAAAATTGACATAAAAGAGTTTTTAAAACAAATATTATATTATTAATTGATATTAAATTCGTAAAAATGTAAGGTTCGGCCAGGAGACTTATATCATGATAGGAGTATCATTAATGGACCACTTGGGGTCGCATGGATGTATATAGTATGTTTATTAACTATATAATATAAAAATACAAAGTGACATGGTAAATGTCAAACTAATTAACTAAGAGTTAAAACTAAAACATAAGGTTAATATAATAACCCAAACCTGTCTAAATTCTATTGGTTGAATGGTTTTAGACCTATCCCCACCTTAAACTTTAAATAATCAACTTTGGAGCCATTAGAATACAAATATGAATTTATTAGAAATTAATATTTCTAGATTTTCCAAAGGTGCCCCTCACCCCTCTTATAAAAGGGCACTCCTCCTTCTAATTTCATCACACCTTCAAAGCCTTTTGGTTCGGCCATACTCTGCCCAAATACTCTCTCAACTTATCTCAATACAACCTAAAGGCCTTATATTGATCATAAAACCAACCTATGGATCCCTTTTGATCAAATCAAAAGGAAGAACCCGAAGAAGAGGTAATGTTTTCACCACCCTTTTTCAAATTCATTTCTTCTTCTGCTTCTTCATTATTTGTTATTACCATTATAAAATAATAACTCCAGTATATTATATATACTGTGATGTTATTATAAATATGGTACAACCATATTCGGTATTCTATCCACCCTTTTAATAACATGTCACCATACGTGCGTACGTACGGCTTACCGTCTCCACGTCGTGGTGTAATTGTTATTCAATATATTATTATTTGGATGGGTATAATAATGATGTGTAACTCATGTAAATAAGAAATATAACATGATAATTATTCTGTATATATGATATACCATCCAATTATATATAATTTTAATATGAAAAGAATGATATTGTCGCTCGTGCATACGTACTGAATACCGTCTCCACAAACGTGATGCGATTCATTCTCCATCGTATCCATTCAAGTATAATTATCATTTGATGATTTAAAAATAATGTTTAAGGACTTGATATAATTCTGGATATGAATAAGATACAACCTATCCAGGACAAACATGGCTTACATAACAAAACGTATGAAAGAAAATGAGTAAGTTAACACCCGAAACGACGATAATACTAAGATATTATTAACAAAGCAATGTTAAAAGATCATATATGATATCATATTCTCGTATAGTTTAATAACAATTATTTCACCATTATACAGGAGGTTAATATACCCTCAACCAAGGAAAATTAAAAGGTAAGGGTTTATTTCACAATCTCTTCATTATCTGAGGTTGTTTATACGTAATAATATACTGGGATTTCATTATCATCCACATCCATGTTTTTTCGAAATGTATTTCAAAACATTTTTACTATTTACAAAGAATATGGGTTAAAGTAATTTATACCCTTATATGTTTTTAAAGGAATATTTCCTTCGTTTTCCAAACAAGGCACTTTTAATCTTTCAACAAATTTAAGGTAAGAATGTTTTTTTTACTTATATGGCGGGTGCGGCTATTTACCACCGTTATAAAATCGTCAAAGCTTCCCTTACAAGATTATAAGAATATTTTCAAAGTAAATGTATTATTTTATAATTATGTGAATTTTAAATGATTTCAAAATGAATATTTTATGAATTTTTTAAATGTACTCTTTATCAAGATCATAATTTTAAATGTTTTAATGATTTATCATTCTAAATATTTTTAATTAATGTCCATGTTTTCAAAATGATTTTAAGGATTTATTTATATAGACATGAAGGTTTTGAAATGGTATTTCTTTTCAAAGGTTTCAATGTTTTATGGAAAAATTTGATTCAAAATTCTCTTTTAAATATATTCCTTTATAAATGTGTGACATTTCAATGATTTTTAGAAAAGAGATATTTCTCTCAAATAGTTTTGATTTCATCTATGTCAACATCCTTTGATGGATTTTATGCTTATTTGAAGTTGATTTATTATGATACAAAACATTGCATTGTATTGAATGTTTTGTAATATGTTTTGTTGTGGATGTGTTATTTTTATACCATTCATGGTTTATGGAGAATGTATTGACATTTCGTATGCTAGTTTTAATACAATTGTTTATGTTATTTTGGAACCCTTTTATATGGGAAAGCATTGGACTTAGTAAGTGATGGGTGGAGCCCGCTATAGCTCCTCGATGCATCGGTAGGTCTCATGAGACAGACTAGTGTCTTGGAACAAGGCCTTGGCAAAATCTTATTTGTAGTCTTGGCATGAGACCTTGGCTATGTGTTTATGATAATCTGGCATTATGCATTCCATCATTATGAAAGTGGTTATTGATATTGCATGTGATTATTCGATTACTAGAATATCCATGTGAATAAGTAAATGGCATTATTTCATTTTATTTTTTCATACTATATTGAAGTTCATGTTTAAATGGCTTTTGTTTTAGTTATACATTGCCTTAAAAGTTTATGCTTATTTATGAAAGTTTCCGCTGTATTGCTTACCCTTATGGAGCGTTTGAGCTCACCCCTTTTCTATGTTTTATTTTTCCCAGGATTCCAAGAAGTATATTGTGATTGATAAGAAGGGTTAAGACAAGGGAATAATGGCATTCATAAAGTATTATTTATGTTGTTTTGTATGTTATGAAGTGTAATGTAACATTCATGTATGTAATCTATTTTCCAAAACTGCTAAAATAATCGGTCATTTGGAACTTGATTCCTTGTAACCATGCCAATGTATTAAAATAATGCACCGACTCTGGGTAACTGGGTTCAGGGCATTATAGTTTGTATTAGAGTAAGTTTAGCAATAATCTTGGAAACTAGATTTAGATAAACTCTGATTAGAGCAAATAGCCCTAAGATAGACTTTGAGGATTAATATAGAAGAAAACCCTAGAATTTTGGTATTGTAGAGATTTTGTGAGTTTTCCGAGTAATACATCCCTGTCTGGATACGAGTAGGTAGAGGCAGCTCTGGCACAGATGTACCTAGGGGTAAAACCCGAAAACACCGCTTTGAGCTAGACTCGAACGAGAAATGGTGCACGACAACGGGCCTTTCTACACTCTTGGTTACGACACTCCTGGGGGATATTCTTAGGATAATTCTCATTTTCTTTAAAAACCATTATTAAGGGCTTATGAGTTTCTACTTACTCAAAGAAAACATTTTTATGATTATGGATTATATCCATAAATTGTTCAATTTGTGTTAGGTATTTTAAAAGATTGGTAATTATTCATTTCAATTCATAAAATTAACTAGTTTATGCTATTGTACAGAAATGGCGCCCAGTAGAAGGACGGTGAACTCCCGTAATACGTATGATCCAAAGAGTAAGAAGGATCATATATTTCATGGACCTAAGCCATAATTTAGAAGGTAAATAGTTTCCCACATATTATCATCATATGAATAAATAGTATCATGTGTGGATAAGATAACTAAAGAGTTTACTGAGTCCTATGGCTTTGAAGGGAAGCATGAGAAGAAAAGGATGAAAAAGTGAATGATGGATAAAGGGAAGAGGGAAAAGAAGAATTTCCCCATATGTGATAACTGTGGGAAGAAACACCCTGGAACTTGCCTGAAAGGAATGGGAGATTGTTATAAGTGTGAAGAAAAAGGGCACAAAGTACGTGACTGTAAGGGTAAGAAAATGGTTTCAAATGTACAATGCTTCATTTGCAAAGATTTTGGACTCTACGCGAACCTATTTCCCAGCCATCAAACTATGCCGCAAATGATGCTATTGGATAATAATCAAGTTATGATACTACCACAGATGAATAGGAATAAATAGAGTCATTATGTTGATTATGTCATTTGAGGGTTGTATCAACAATGTACTTCTTATAATAATCATGGAGTATTTAGGGATTGTACTGCAGTACTATTTCATTAAGGACTTGAGATTGTGTGGAAAAAAGAAACGTGACTCAATATCATGATAAATTTTTGGAAAATATATGGTTGAGAGAATGATAAACCATAATATAGTTCTGATACCGAGGTAGTGATTTTCGAATAATACATGATTGATTTGGAAAAATAATATTGTATATTCTTGACTACCTTGAAACTGATTAATGATTTGTATATTCCATCATTGTTGGGGTTTAAAACATTTTTGGATTGAAGGAGTATATCTATCATTCTTTAATGAATAAGGGATCATGAATGTAATCAATAAGGTTTTATGGTAATTCAACATGTTGCAGTGTTTTAAAAGAATGCATGATGAAGGTGTTCACATGTTATTACGCAGAAAAAAGGATCTTCATTTTTGGACCAAAGAATTTTGGATAGTTCTTTTTTGGATTATTTTTGAATTTCCATAAAAGGAAAACCCGGAGGTTGGGCGGCAACCCGTCGCATCTGGCAAGGCCGCGAGACTTGAACCCACAACCGAAGGGCGACAAGTGTGTATCACCTACCACTGGACCACGTAATGTCCATGATTAAATAATGTAGTTTTTTTAAAAGATCTGGTAGATGAATTATAAATTCATTTTTTTGGAACCCTATATGAATAGGATAAATAGAATATTTTTTTACGTTATATTATCTTTTAGAGTGAAAGATGAGTTTGGGGTAGAAATTAGTTAAAGGATGGAACTCTACTTGTCAAGAATATATTTTTATTCGTCTCTTATTATATGACGAAATTAATTCTTATACTTTATTTAAGGAATCCTAAAACCAAAAATGTGTTATCCTAATACCCCATGTTTTGTTGAACCGATGGTATTTCAAATAATCATAGATTGATGAATTTAAGGACCTCAATTTTACAGTTGTTTGTGATTGATGACCTCAATAACTACCTATAAATATTTACGTTTTCCTCCAATTATATGTCTCTAATTTCCACCAATGTTCTCCTAATTGAGATCATTATTTGGTGGTGACCCTTTCATTTCTCTTTTCCTCATATTAACACTAAATTTCAGTAACCCAATTTCCGATGTGGGTTTTCCCACAAAGATATTTTCTATTTTCAACCTTTTATTTTTGAAGAACAATTTCAAATTTCGAGGACGCAATTTATTGAAGGATGGGAGAATGTAACACCCCAAGATTTCATAATGTGTTATTTCTTCAAAATAATTCAATAACATTCACTACACGCTACACCGAGTTCAAGCGCACCATGACTTACCAAACAAGCCGTTCAAAAGAGGTTGTGAATATTATTAACTAAATTTTAAACTTTATATAATCCTTATAATTTTATAATCCATATTATGAGTTTCTTAGACATAATGTAAGAACAAATTCTTTTTTTTCAGATAAATAAAGTATTTTTCAAAAATACACTTTTACCAACTTTAATAGTGAACCCTTTTTAAATCCATAATTTTTAACTTTTATATATTAAATTTTACTAAATAAATTTATTCTTTAGAATGGTGACATAGAAAAATTTACAATGTAACATCCCAAGCTTCCACGGTACGCTTCTCTTTGAATAATACAGTAGCGTGTGTTGTACGCAACTTCGAGTTCTAACACACACCATAACAAAATCAAACTAGCCGTTATGAATAGTAATAAATACTTTTTGAAATTATATATATTTTATATTTCAAAATGGACATCATTTTTGGTTTCAGAATATCAAAATTATCCTAAGTTGAATTTTTGGTATTTTTCTGAGAAATTCCAATTTTTATGAATAGTGAAAACTACTTAAAAACAACTTTTTTAATCAAAATAATGTATTGCGATAAATTATATTAATGAGTGGTTTTAAATTATAATTAGAATATATTTTTACCATTTTATCCAATGGTGTTCATTAGAATTAATTTCACTTTGAAATTGGACCTAAACAATTGTCAATCTTTTGATATATATTGTTTCTTAAAAACCCCCTATTTGTTGTGACAGCGGGAATTAATTATAAAATTAATTAATGCAACTTATATGTTTTAAATTTTGTAAAATAGACATCATTTTTGAATTCAGAATATCAATTATAGCTTAGGGTGAAATTTTGACATTGTTCTGAAAAACTTCAATTTTTTATGAATAGTGAAACTACTAAGTGGTAGTTAAAAAACTGAATTTTTCATAAAACTTAATTTTACCGCTTCTGTGATTGGAATTTCGAAAATCCGAGAGAGACGGTTAATATCAAGAAGAAAAATGTGGTTCAATGAGATGAAAATATTTTTTTGGTGAATAGTAACTTTTTACTTTTATTTACCACGGTTAAAAGTAAATAGGGTAATTAAGGGTAAAAATGATATTAATATTACCCTAACACATGTCCTAATTCTATTGGACAAGTGTATCTCGACCAAAAACAACCTTAGGAATAAAATATTATCATTTAGGTCCACTTGGATTAGATTAGGACATTTATTATTATTTAATTCAAAGAAGAGTTAAAAGAGTTAAAATCAATGTTTATTTACTAAATAATTTTTAATATAGGGTTATACATAAGATAAATTCGATTGTAAATATTAAATAGAAATATATTAAGATTTAATACATAATGATATTTTATTTATAATTTTTAGATATTAAATAATTTAATTTATTTTTGACACAATGATGATGCAGTAATTACCATAATAGTGAAAAATTAAAATAATTGATATTATAAATAGAAAAATAAATATAATTTAAGACTTTTAATGAATTAAAATAATTTTCTAGGATAATATGACATATTAGGATTTATTTAATTGACTTTTTTAGAAGTAATCATTCTGTTATGAGTTTCAAAAAAAATCAACTATTGAATAGTGACAAAATTGACATAAAAGAGTTTTTAAAACAAATATTATATTATTAATTAACATTAAATTCTTAAAAATATAAGGTTCGGCCAAGAGACTTATATCATGATAGGAGTATCATTAATGGACCACTTGGGGGTCGCTTGGATGTATATAGTATGTTTATTAACTATATAATATAAAAATACAAAGTGACATGGTAAATGTCAAACTAATTAACTAAGAGTTAAAAATAAAAGATAAGGTTAATATAATAACACAAACCTGTCTAAATTCTGTTGGTTGAATGGTTTTCAACCTATACCCACCTTAACCTTTAAATAATAAACTTTGGATCCATTAGAAACCAAATATGAATTTATTATAAATTAATATTTCTAGCTTTTCCAAAGAGCCCCTCACCCCTCTTATAAAAGGGCACTCCTCCTTCCCATTTCTTCATACCTCCAAGCCTTTTGGTTCGGCCAAACTCTGCCAAAATACTCTCTCAACATACTTCACTACAACCTAGAGGCCTTAGTTTGATCAGAAATCCAACCTAAGGAGCCCTTTTGATCAAATCAAAAGGAAGAACCCGAAGAAGAGGTAATGTTTTCACCACCCTTTTTCAAATTCATTTCTTCTTCCACTTCTTCTTTCTTTGGTATTACCATTATAAAATAATAACTCCAGTATCTTATATATACTGTGATGTTATTATAAATATTATACAACCATATTCAGTATTCTTTCCACCCATTGAATAACATGTCACTATACGTGCGTACGTACGGCTTACCGTCTCCACATCGTGGTGTAATTGTTATTCAATATATTATTATTTGGATGGGTATAATAATGATGTGAAACTCATGTAAATAATAAATATAACATGATAATGATTCTGTATATATGATATAACATCCAATTATATATCATTTTAATATCAAAATAATGATATTGTCGCTCGTGCGTACGTACGGACAACCGTCTCCACGAACGCGATGAGATTCATTCTCCATCGTATCCATTCAAGTATAATTATCATTTGATGATTTAAAAATAATGTTTAAGGACTTGATATCATTCTGGATATGAATAAGATACAACCTATCCATGACAAACATGGCTTACGTTACAAAACATATGAAAGAAAACGAGTAAGTTAACACCCGAAACGACGATAATACTAAGATATTATTAAAAAAGCAATGATAAAAGATCATATATGATATCATATTCTTGTATAATTTAATAACAATTATTTCACCATTATACAGGAGGTTAACCTACCCTCATCCAAGGAAAATTAAAAGGTAAGGGTTTATTTCGCAATCTCTTCATTATCTGAGGTTGTTTATACGTAATAATATACTGGGATTTCTTTATCATCCACATCAATGTTTCTTAGAAATGTATTTCAAAACATTTTTACAATTTACAAATAATATGGGTTAAAGTAATTTATACCCTTATGTGTTTTTAAAGGAATCTTTCCGTCATTTTCCAAACAAAGAACTTTTAAACTTTCAACAAATTTAAGGTAAGAATGTTTTTTTAACTTATACGGAGGGTGCGGCTATTTACCGCCGTTATAAAATCGTCAAAGCTTCCCTTACAATCTTATCAGAATATTTTCAAAGTAAATGTTTTATTTTATAATTATGTGAGTTTTAGATGATTTCAAAATGAATATTTAAAGAATTTTTTAAAGGTACTCTTTATCAAGATCATAATTTTAAATGTTTTAATGATTTATCTTTCTAAATATTTTTAATTAATGTCCATGTTTTCAAAATGATTTTAAGGATTTATTTATATAGACATGAAGGTTTTGAAATGATATTTCTTTTCAATAGTTTCAAAGTTGTATTGGAAAATTTGATTCAAAAATCTCTTTTAAATTACTTCATTTATAAATGTGTGACTTTTCAATGATTTTGAGAAAAGAGATATTTCTCTCAAATAGTTTTGAATTCATCTATGTCAACATCCTTTGATGGATTTTATGCTTATTTGAAGTTGATTTATTATGATACAAAACTTTTCATTTTATTGAAGGTTTTGTAATATGTTTTACTGTGGATGTGTTATTTTTATACCATTCATGGTTTATGGAGAAAGTATTTACATTTCGTATACTAGTTTTAATAAAAATGTTTATGTTATGTTTAAACCTTTTCATATGGGAATGCATTGGACTTAGTAAGTGACGGGTGGAGCCCGCTATAGCTCCTCGATTCATCGGTAGGTCTCATGAGACAAACTAGTGTCTTGGCACAAGGCCTTGGCAAAATCTTATTTGTAGTCTTGGAACGAGACCTTGGCTATGTGGTTATGATTGTCTGGCATTATGAATTCCATCATTATGAAAGTGGTTATTGGTATTTCATGTGATTATTCGATTAGAAGAATATCCATGTGAATAAGTAGATAGAATTATTTCATTTTATTTTTTCCATACTATATTGAAGTTCTAGTTTAAAAGGATTTTGTTTTAGTTATACATTGCCTTAAATGTTTATGGTTATTTATGAAAGTTTCCGCTGTATTGCTTACCCTTATGGAGCGTTTGAGCTCACCCATTTTCTATGTTTTATTTTTCCCAGGATTCCAAGAAGAATATTGTGATTTATAAGAAGGGATTAGACAAGGGAATAATGGCATTCATAAATTATTATTTATGTTGTTTTGTATGTTATAAAGTGTAATGTAACATTCATGTATGTAATCTATTTTCCAAGACTGCCAAATTAATCGGTCCTTTGGGACTTGATTCCTTATAATCATGCCAATGTATTAAAATAATGCACCGACTCTGGGTTAATCGGGTTGGGGCGTTACAAATGGGAGGGTGGGGGTGTATTTATAGAAAAAAGAGTGGGGAAGTCTGAATAAATGTCTAAACATAGGTTTTGGATTACGAGTGATAAAATCATAAAAAAAATCCAATTTTTTCCCATGATTTGTTCTTAAGTAGAGTGCTATTAATTATTTTATTAGGAAAACAACCAAAATCCTTACATTTCATGTTGTGGAAGTTATTCAGGATTATAATGAATTTATTTTAAAAACATAAAATATAACACAGATTTTAACGATAAAATAATGGTTTGTAAAATTAATAAAATAACATCAAAAAAATATTTAAATGGTGAAATCCATTTTTGTTCATATATTCCCTTTATATAATTTGTTACACTACTTTTGGGCTAATATTGCTTAATAATCTAAATCATATATTTTTACCATACTTAATTTTTACCCAAAAATTTAATTATACCTAAAAATTTGGAAGGAATCACTATAATATAATTTTGATGTGTTTTTTTCAAAAAAAAATTATTTTAAAAAAATAAATTCAGATATATGAGAATTTACACCTTTAATCAACAATCTTAAATTATTGAAAATACAATTTTTATGAAACTAACCACTTTCTATCCCATATAAAAATAAAATTGGAATTCCATAAATTTTGTTATCATTGATATTCAAATAAATAAATATTAATAAGTATATTTAAAGAAAATAAAATTTATTTCAAAAATTCATGAATTTATTGAAAAGTGTGTTTTAATTGAAGTTTTATATTTAAAAAAAATTTACATTTTTCATTTCATTTTATTAAAATATAATATCTATAAAATTAAATATTAACAATTTATATCATGTTATAATGAAATTGGTATTAATATTATAATTATTTTTTAAAAAATAAAATATAAATTTTCATTGTACTATGTCTTAAATTCATAATCTCATATTACACCAGTGAAACCTCTAAGGGTGAGGTGTGTGATGGTATAAATATTTTCAATATTGAAAATATAACATATCTGAATGGTTTAACATTTTTTGTATAGCCCTTGGTACCATAGGGATAGGCTATCCCAAAGGATTTAGGAACTGTCGGTATGTGAGCAGTTGGTATGTCTATATACAACATATTATAGTGAACTCTTAGTAAAGAGTGGTTGGAATTTGACTATACCAATAGTTCACTATAAAACATTAGGATAGAGATATTCTAATAGTTTAAAACTATTGTAAAAGAAATTTACTAATAGTTCAAACCATTTGAATAGATATATCCTAAAGGTTTTGAATTTTTGGTAAAGGACTATACCAATGGATCCAAGTAAACCACTGGTATTGGATGGTTAGAATTTTTTTACCCATAGATCATTGTAAAACATTGGAATATAGGTATTCTAATGGTTAAGAAACCACTAGTATAGACCCCCCAACTCCCCAACCAACATTATCCCCACTACCCACTACACATGCAATCAGAACTTCAAAACATCACACACCTACAATGCATCCAAAATTTTAAAAGATAATATAACTGCAATAAAAAACAAAAGATGAAAAAATAAATAAATAAATAATCCCACCAAACATAACACTACACCGTTAATTAAAACTACCTGAAATCATTACCTAACACATGAAATAATGAAGCTAATTTCCCTCTGCAGTTGAAATTAAAACAAAACGGCACACCTAATGAGTTGGAATCATCCATGCCATCTTTCTCATGATCATAATCACCATTACCAAATCCAGGAATGTCATCATCCCAACCACAACTACCAATAAAGCCTGGTGAACTATACAATGTATGAATAATCTACATATATGCATCACAAACTGTGTCGATCTCTGGTTTAAGTGATGACCATATAGCTTCCATCAGTTTCATAAATTCATTGTTTTCCCATTAAGTTTGCTCTTCCACCTCTATGGGAATTATTCGGCCTTTTTTACCTTAGCTTCATCTTGTTCTACCTGTGCATTATCTTTTTACAATTTTTGTTACTAGAACCATCACCTGAAGTTGTCCAATACCTCATTAGGACAATAATCTTCCCTGGTAAGCAACATACTCTTCCATGGAGATTATCTCCCAAAACATGAAGTAAGTGATCATTTAGGCCAATGTTTTCAGGTTCATGGGAATCATGGGCCTTCAAAGTAGAAAATTACAAATATAAATATACTATTATGTTAAAAATAGATATTAAAAATTAAAATCCATGATGTAAAACATATAATTTACCACTATTTTGATTCATTTACCATGATTCCATCCACTTTTCTTTCTCCTAAAGAAAAATGGTTCATATCCAGGAAAAACTATATAAATATTTAAAACCACCCTATGCAATTAAATTTAATATAGGAAACAATAATTGAATATATTTTACTAATAATGAATTTCATTACAAAAATTAAATGGATATTAATTGTAAATAATCCTAAAAAGAAAAACATATAGTGGATAATTATAAATATGTATCAATGAATGGATTATGAATAGATATAACCTATATATAAGTAAACAGTTCATCAGAGTAGTCAATAATAAGGTGGTTGTGTGATCAACATAGTTAATTATAAGATGAACACGTATTACTATAACATAATTGAATAAACATGAATGTATTCTGACCACTTTAATCATGACTATGACATAAGGGAATTATGTTTTGAAAAGATTTAATTTTACACATTTCATTATATAAATGATTATTTTTATATTTTAAATATATTACTTCATTTTTTTATTTATTGATACAATTGAGTTTTTTTCATATGATGTCCTTGTGTTCTTTTGAGCCTCTCATTCTACCACTATGATCCAAATCATGACTAAAAGACTTCATTCTCATTATTTTTTTCTAATCATTACATAAATTTAGTTTATTTAGATCCTATTTAGTTTATTCTAGTACTGTTCCTTTCTAATCAGTTTTTATCAGGGAATATTCATTCATGTTTACTATGTTTCATTTAGTCCAATTTGATTTGTTTCGATTTTATTATGCTCGGTTTGGTTTATGTTTGGTTTTGTGTGGTTTAGGCTAGTTAAATTAATTATTGGTTTGATCATGTCATTTTTTTAGTTTGAATTCATTTTTTGAGATCTATTCTTTTTTTATTCATTTCATTATAGTTTAGTTCTATTTTGTTTGAATCAATTCGATTAAGTTTTATTTAGGTTAATTTATTTTTGTTTAGTAAGATACAATTTCATTTCATTTAGATTATGATGGTTCAATCCTATCAGCATTAGATAAATGTACATTAGTATTGACCATGTTGGGTTAATTTATATTGTTCCAATACAATTTTGTTTAGATATGGTTAAGTTTATTTAGCCCATGTTAATTCAATTTGGTTAAATTCAATTAACCTTTACATTCATAAATTTTAGTTGTTTCAATTATATTCAATATAATAGAAATTTTTTATAAGCATTCCACCTCTTTTGGTCAATAAATAAAAATATATGTTTAGTAATATTTGGATTTTTAAGGAAAATTAGATTTTCTTTAAAATAAATAACAAAAATAAAAAAGAGTTTCTTTAGTTTTTTCTATTATTTTTTTACAAAATTTCTGATAAAAATAATTATATTCTTTTAGATTATAAATATTTTCAACTTTTTTCATTTAGGGTTAATTTTTTTTAATTTAATTTAGTTTAGGTGTGTTTAAATAAGGGGTTTTTTGGTTTATTCGGGCTAATTTGACACAATTAATATTAATATTGTTCTAGACTATTATAATATGTGTCTTTTAGTTTAATTAAATTTATTTAAATTAACTATGAATCACGTAATTTATATTTAGTTTATTTATATTCTATTTGGTTCATTTTATTTTGGTATGGTTTGGTTTGTTCAAAGAAGTTTCAGTTCAGTTCAGTGTAGTTTATTTTTTTGGTTCTACTAGGAATTAGTCTATTTCAGTAAGTTTAATTTAATTCAATATTGTCTAGTTTCAAAAAAAAATATTTTATTTGGTCTAATTAGTCTTTGTTTTTTTCATATTAGTTCTTTTCGGTTTATTTTGACTTGGTTTGGGTCAGGTTGTTTTATCTTTGTTTAGTTATCTTGGTTGGATTTGGGTCTGTTGGGTTTGGGATGGTGTGTTTTGGTTTTGATACATTCTTGACGGTTTGAGATAGTTCACATCAAGTCTATTCAGTTCAATTTAGCTTGATTCAAAATGTGCTAATTTATTTCCATTTTCATTAGTTTAATTTTTTATTTGTTTTTAATGATAATTATTTGATATTTCAGTTTTGATTTAGTTTAGTTTACTATATTTAGGACATGTCAATTTAATAAAATTTGATATATTTTTTATTTCATTACAATCCATTTATTTTTTCTTGGATTAGTTTATATTAGTTAAAATAATTTAGAGTATGTTCGATCCAATTCATATTATTTATTTTCAATTTAAATTGGATTTGTTTAGATCAATTTAGTTTTATTTATTATATTTCGATATGGTTTAATTTCATGTAGTTTTTTTTATTGTTTTTATTTTGGATTGATTTATTTTGTTTTAGTTAAGAGAATTTATATTCTATTTAGTCTTGATCTATATATTTTTATTCCTTTCATTCCCATAAAGTTAAATTGGATTTGGTTTGAGTTAATAATATTTAATTTATTTGGGTTTATATTAATTTATTTTGATTTGGTTTACTTTCATTGGATTCTATTTAAGTTTTTTAAATTATTTTTCATTTCACTCAAACTTATTATGTTTATTTTAATTAACTATTTTACTATTTGATTCAATTCACATAAAATTGATTTAGTTTGGTTTTATTTAAATTGATTTGATTTGATTTGATTTGGATCACTTTATATGAATTTTTTCAAATCATTTTCATTTTTTAGCTCTATTTCGGTTTATTTGGTTTAATATAGTTTATTTTAGTGTGTATTGGATCTATTTATCTTTTGTTAGGTTAGATAGATTAGTTTTACTTAAAGTAATTAGGTTGTTTATTATAGATTGTTCAATTGGGTTTTGTTTGTGTTGGTTTAGGATAATTTTTTACTTATATTTGACTTAGTTTTGGTTATGTTCAAGTCATCTTAGTTTAATTAAATTTGTATATATTATGTTTAGTATAGTTATTCTCAGTTTTAATCATGTTAGGTTACTTCAATTTAGTTATATTCACTTTAATACCTTTATGTTTAACTTTATTTGGTCTTCTATTGTTTTATTTTCATTGATTATATATAGTTTAGTATGGTTCAATTTTGGAAGGTTCATATTTCAATATTTTCATCATCTTTGGATGTTTAGACATGATTTGGGTTGGGCTTGATCACTTTAGGATTATCTAAGTCCATTTTCATTACTTCTGTTTAAATTTGTTATGTTTGGTAAAATATTTTTTCTATTAGATGTAGTTTAATTTTGTTTCATTCATCTAAGATTTGTTAAATTTATTCATTCCCAATTTTTGAATGGGGTTTTGAGAAGGAAATATTTTTTGGACACCCTAGATATGGGAAGAGAGGTTTGAGAAAGGGGGTTTTATAATGAAATCCTTCCACGACAACCTAGGTATGGAATCTTGATCCAATAAACAAGGATATATAGAATGGGAGGAAGAAGGTGCATAAGATGATGACATGGGAGGAGGATGGTATTTATATATGTGATCTTATCCCTTGTTATTTTATTTATATAAGTGAACATTTTCATATGTAGTGAATTTGGATATGTGGAATCGCCCACATTGATGGAAATTACGTAAGTTTGTTTGGGATACATGATCATTTGGATATGTGGATTAGTTTGTTTATAAATTCTCTTATGTAGTTCACCCAAACTTCCAGATATCATTCATTTCAATCCATGCATCCTCCAGTTCATCTTTAACCATTCATAATCATTAATAACCACTTAAAAACACCTTATGAAAGTTATAAATCTTATCAAACACTATATAGAACTTCCCAAAAAATTTGACAGTATATAAACTCACCTTTGAGAATATCTCTAATCAGTCCACTACATTCAAACACTAAAATTTATCTTAAACATCCTTCATTTGCATTTATTCATTGATTTCAAGGGATTTAGTTTTTAGTGTTTTAAATGGATCAATTCCATTCAATTATCATTGGTTTAATTTAGTCTAATTCAATTTTATTGGGTTTATATAAAAAAATATGTGATGGATTGTTCTCCTGTAATTTCTTTTAATTTTATTTGGTTCAACTTGAATAAGGAATGGATAGTTTAGTTTAGTTCAAATTAGTTTAGTTTTTTTTCTTCGAGTATGTTTGGTAGTAATTTTATTTATTATTATTTTGTTTTGGTCTAGTTTTGTTGGTTTGATTTAGGTAATTTAATACCAAGTCAGTTTGGTTCTCTAATTTTTTATTTATTTAATTTCATTTTAGTTCAATTCTGTTCTGTTTGGGTCATGTTATTTTTAGTTTTTTACTTAATTCATTAATTTTTACTTTGGTTTAGATTATTTCTATTTGATTCCATTGTGTTTGAGTTTGTTAAGGTCATCATTAATTCCATTTTAATCATTTTGTTTATTATATTCATTTTTTAAGTGAGTAAAAGTTTAGGGAATAACTCCCTATGTCTTAGGAAATAATTAAACTATGAAATATGAAGAATAATAATTCTATTCCAATAATTAAGGGATAAAAAGTTAAATTTATTAGTCAATTCTATATGAAGTACCAAATAACTTACTTTAAATATTTTTTTGGCATGAAAGTTTTTAAGCTGATTGACCCATATATTTGCATGAGCTACAAAAAATTAATTTTATCATAGTAAATGATTGTTGTCCCTTTATCCTCTCATGGTCTTGCATCATAGTCCACCCCAGAGTGTAGAGGTATGTCATACCACCCTTTTTTTATTTTTACATAAATATTCTGAAAAAATAAATATTAGAAAAGTATTTTTTTCATTAAAATCATCGCAATTTTAACTTAAACCCCTCAATTTATATTAATACCTTAAACTATGTACTCATTAAAGGAGAATGAATTTCATAATAATATTCTATCAGACAATCATCCATTATAGGTCTGGCCTCTAAATTTGTGCCTACTCTAGCACACCAGCCTCTATAAAATGAATTCTTATAGCCTCTACAATGACCACCTAATTCAATAATAACCCCATAGCCACACCACATGGAAAATTAAAATGATATTGGAACCAAAATATTATTTCATTTAAATAAAATAATAGTATAACATTAAATCCAACAACTTAGTTTACCCATATTTATTCCCAATAGTTATCTTTAAATTTATTAAGAAGGTGTGTCTATGATATTGGATGAACTAGAATGATGTAAGAGTATTTGGAATGCATCACCAAGAAACGTCTATATTCTTGAACTATTTTTCCAATCATTTGTTTGTCTTCATTTTACTCCACTATTAGCTGCATGAAGTTTTCTCACATCGTATGGGTGAATGTATTACCACCCCACTTAACTTTTGATCTATATATTAAATAATAAAAAAACTATATCATTAAATATTATAATGAAAATAAATTATTGTAAAAAATTATAAGGGTTCTATAAATATACCTGAGGCAGTGTGAGCAATGGGAATTGCTGGATCCCCATGAACTAAAGGAATATCTGGATGTACAGATGTAGTGGGTCAGAGTGTGTTCTCTGCATGCTTATAATTGTTCAGAGAATTAGTCAATGAATAGGGAATTTAGTAGCATGGGTGAAAATGTCTATGGAAAAAAATATTCCACTGGGGGCTAGGAAAGTACATAATAAGTATAAGGAGTAAAAATCCTCGTCATATACGGGAAAGAGTTGAGGGGAGGATTAGATGTAAATGTAGGTGAAAATATAGGAGGCCTAAATATACTATGTCTCTATAATGAAATTACAGGATCATAATTTGTGTTACATGGTACGTAAGTGGGAGAGACAAGGTGTGATCGCATACGCTGGCTAGAGCTACTTGTTGTAGAACCACCCCATGATTCTTGAGCCTATGAAATGGAACAACTAGACAAATTGGTGAATAATTGATGTCTTGGTGGTGGATGTGGATTAAATGTTAAAAACAAAATTAATCACATGATATTATATGTTATTGATATAAATTTTTAAAATAGAATACTCTCAATGGGGGCTATAAGAGGGATCTCAATCTCACCCATTCATCAATTGATTTCTTCCTTCATTTTTCTTCATATATCCTTAGTGTTTTTCATTTCCTTGATTTGAAAACAAATGTGGAATTAATTAGAAATCCAGAACTAATGTGTAACCAAAACAAGAAAGAAGATTTGGTATGACTTAATTAAGGAATACCACCTATCAAAACAAATACTTGATACACATTGATATAAAAAAATAATTTATATCTTGTGGGAAAATTTTCAAAACATAATTCATGTCATGGAAATAACAATATGTTAAAATTATAATGTCTGTCATGGGTATGATATAGTTTTTTCTATTTTCAATTCGATCCAATTCAATTTTGGTTAAGTTATTTGGTTAATTATAGTAAATTGATTATGTAATTTTTTTATTTTTATTTATATTAGGTCATTTGGTACATTTTTTCAATTGCTGAGGTTATTTAACAATATATATTTGTCTTAGGTCAGTTCATTCTAATTTTTGGTCAGATCATTTTTCCTTTTTTTGTTCTATCATTATTTTAATTTATTTTGATATTCATATAAATTAGTTTAATTTGTCACATTCAATTCATCCGATTTTTTGTTACAATTTTATTGTTTCATTTTTTTTGGTAGGTTTGATTAAAATTCAATTCAATATTAAGAAATAAAACTCAAAGGAAACTAGAACAAGTAAATATTGAAAATGCACATGAAGGTATTGTTTGATACAAAATAGTTATAATAAATTTTCTATAGCACCAACCTCAAAAACCCCTATAGAGCTAAAAAAAATTAGTGAGAAAATGGATGAATGATTCTATATATTTCCAACAATGACTTCAGGTTCATAATAACCTCTAATAATTAATATATTAGAGTCATCATAAGTAATAAATGGATCAGGTCCAATGGGAGTAGGGATGATATTAATTACCTCATCACCATCATCCAAAAATATTTCTTGGGATTAATTCCCTAATAAAACCAAATTTAGGTGGAGGATGATCTATTATATAAAAAAATTGTTCTCCATTGATCACAATACATATGGTTCTTTTGTAGAATGATTCTGACTCATGTCAATAATATAAATCAACAATCATCAATAAATTTTCCATGCCTCATCATCGAATCAAACCTTTAGAATTTAATAAGAGTTGATCATCCTTGAGATAAATAATCCCATATTAGTATTTTCGCATTGACTCCATCATAAGATAAATTTTCAAATCATGGTCTACGCTCTGACGTACTCGCATAACAGTCTATTGTAGAAGTTAACATAACAACATCATGTTTTGTTCTTTTGTTATTTGCTCGATCATTAATAATAAATATGTTCTAATTTATCACAAAAGATTTTCATTTGAAAACCCCAAAAATATGACCAAAATCCCAAACATCCATTTCCTCTGAGACAAAGATAGTAGGAAAACTCAATACAATAAATATCAATGAATATTACACATAATAAAATATTTATTTTATTAATTTATTATAGTAATATTTCTACATTCAATTTCAACCAAGAATAAAACTATTTATTATGAAAAGTCTATCTCTTTATTCATGATAATGAATGATTCTTTCTATTTATCATATGTTTATGTACCCTACCAAAAAAATATAAATAATTTAACATATATGTAAAATTATATGAAATGAATAAGATATACATGATCAATTTATGTACATGATGTATTAATCAAACAAATCATATTTATACAAAACTATGGGATGTTTTATCTCCCACTCTTCAAGCCATAATGTCAGCAATGTATATGAAATGAAGAGTTCCTCCTGTTTGGGGAGGTGATAGAAAACTATGATGAATTTCCACATACAATTATTATTTATTTATCATTGGTCTCTTTCATCTTGTAGTAATATCTTACAAATACAATGAACCAAAATCCATACATTCATGATCCAACTAACCATTTATGATAGAACCGTTGGTATGATTTCTATTAAGAACATAAGAATTCAATGTGAACATGATTTATTTAGTTGGATAAATCCAATGAAAATTAATAGTTCCATCAAGAATTTTTTTGGATTGAAGATGGAAAATTAGGTGTTGTATGCATGTGAAAAATGATGGAGTAAATATTTTATTTAACACGCAAAATTTTAATGGTGAATCTAACAAACATTTTTACAAGAACGAATTCAGCAAATTTTTAGTAAAAAAATCTCTAATTAATTTTCAATACTATATAAATGAAAACCTTACATTTTTAGGCAAATGATTATGAATTATTATTATATTAATCTTATATAGAAGGATGTGATAATCCTGAGTCTTCCAAGATTTAAACATCAATTATTTCCCATTGTCCCATTTTGATATGTTGCTTTAGAAGACATAATGAACATTAATAGTATGTAATAATCACAAAATTGTTTTTTTTCTACAACTTTCATCACATAAGAAGCACAAAAAACATTACATTTATTTTCATTGGTATACATAGGATAAAATTCAGGTCTGATACCCCAATCCACCAAGTCAAGCTAAGATCGTAAATCTCCTTTTTTATTTACCATTACATTTAGATCAAATGAATGAAATATTTCACATATATTATTTTCAGTGTGAATTATTTCTAATCAATAACGTAAGAAATTCGTTGACCAATAAGGTAACTGGAAGAAGATACTCATTATCCTCTAATTGCAATATGTTTCAAATGAAACATTATTCCCCTTTATATATTTCATCTAACCCTTCCCTAATGAAAAACTAAAATATTTTAATTCCTTAAGAACATCAGTATTGGACATGTACTGAGGTGGATTGTTTGTCTCCATGGTATTGTCAAATCTTTGATGATTATTCCAATATGTATAGTCTATTTAAGTGAATCACTGATTTCCTTTAAAAATAAAATTATTGGAATATATCACTATTTGAGGTTGTATATTCGTCATACAAATAGAACATGATATTTTTCCATTTTTTCTCGATCTAGACATCATTTCACATGAAGGAAAATAATTTTTCATCCTCATAAGCACAGAAAAAATATGAAATATATCTTTCGAACATGTATTCTATGTGCACACACACACATCCCAAAGATGTTTCAACTCTTTTATTAAAGGATTAATGTATACATATATATCATTTTTGGGATCAGAAGGTCTATATTTGAGTATACTCATGAAAGTGAATGGTTTTTTCATACATATCCATGGAGTAAGGTTGTAAATGTTATTGAAAATGGTCCATGTACTATGTGAAGTATGAATCTTACCAAATGGATTATTAATTTCACATGAAAGACCCATCCTCACATTTTAAATGCCATCTACAAAATCAGGATATCGAGCATCATATCTCTTCACGGAAAATCCACCCACACAGTGAACCAACTAATCATTATTCTTATTTCTCTTAGTATCATTCCATTGAATTTTTATGGATATTTCATCATATATGAAATGATTATGGAGTCTAGGGATCAACTGAAATTTCCACATTAAATTCTATATCACATGGGATGGTGTTTCTTCATCTTTTGGATCCCATAAATATGTCCCATATTTTATAAAATCATTTCGTTCAGCAGTTCTATCGTATAATAAGTTGTAATATTTTGGGTTAGTCAGAATTTTTTTTTTGAATATCTAATTTCCTCAACTAAAATACATTTCTTATAGTGGTTTGAGTCAATATCTACATAATATTAAAGTAAGTCCATAAAAAAGAAATAATATAATTTATGTAAGTATTATAAATCCATAACATAGTTTTCCCATGAAACAATCAGATTTAAATTTTCATCTTCTTCATTTTAACACATTGCCGATATACTGGAATCTTGGAAACATCATTCAGTTTTTTCATCTTGTTAATTTCATCATTTTTATTATACGCACCATGTTTTCTCATATTGAAGTCTTCTTCGGTCAATATCCCTTTCTTCTCATGATGACTAATAAATAGAAACTAGTCATCTAACAAATTCTCCAATCTAGTCCTCTCATTGGGATCATGATCATTTTGAGATCCCATTTTATCCCCACTATGATACCACACATAGTAGTATCTTTGAAACCCATATTTGGTTATAAGGTAGATAACTTCTTAATATCTCAAAACAATTACTATAATACATTTATAACATGGGGATTTTTTTACTAATATCTATATCATTGTAAAATGAAATACTAAAACCCCCTTAAATAGTTTTGAAAATTGCTTAAAATCTGATCAGTTTCAAACATCCCACATTTGTCCTATATATAACAAATTTTTATATGTCATTTCATAATAGAAATTAAATAATATTTATGTTTGATCAAAAATATATTTAAGGAAACAAGAACTCATTAATTTATATGGAAGCATAATGGACACACTAGTCTATAAAAACATGATATTGAATTACATTATATCAATGTGTAAGAATATTCCAAATCCATCGTGGGTCAAAGATTTAATTATGAAAATGTTTCTTATGGAATATAAATACATAAGGGGTGTTATTTAAAAAAATTATATATAAAATCATATTTCAATACATCTACTGATAACCCCTAGAACAGGGACTTAGTGATCCATTAAAAGATCCAAATTTAACCACTAAAACTCTACACTCTATGTCCCTCACCTTCTCTAGGAAATTTCTATAACCTAGTACTTTCATAAAAGGATGTTTATAAATATTATATATTCATATGAATAATATGAGTATAATATACCTAGTATGTAGTCACCACCCCACCACATAAGTCTCGTTAGAATATAATAATTTTACAGAATCAATATAGAGAAATATGAGTAGAAAAACTATTTTTATTATTTTAAATCTGAAATCTAAGATATATTTTTTATTAGTGAAAAGTAACTCCCATAGTAATGATGTCCTAGACCTATATTACCTTCGATAAACCAATACATAAAATTTGAGAACATAAAAAATATTTGATTCAAGGAAGAATACCCAAACCATTCTAGGGAAAAAGGAATTTTGAATCCCCTTTTATTTTTTATCATTGACATGGGAATAAGGTAAGGGGTATATGAAGTCATCATGTTTCATTCCAAACTAATTCCATAAAACATTACTCAGTAACAGGTATACCTATAATTGATCATTTTCAACAATCTTCTCATATATATATTCACAATACAATTAGAAAATATTATATGAGACATTATAATATTTTTTGAAATCATTTTTTCCCAAGGAGCACTAAGTAATAAGGTGAAAACTATTATTGGTGATGTGTAAGAAGGTGCAGAATGAAGCACTACTAAGGTTTATGTGTGTATAATTAATTATATAAAATTTTCCAATATATTTTAAATTTTATGAAAAATAAATTTTATCAAAAAAATAATAATAAACCACATATTGATAATCTTAAACAAAATCATAATAAAATAAAAATGAATTTAAATATTATAAAAGTAATTTTAATATTAAAATATTAAAAAATAAATAAGAATAATTATATTAGTTAGAAATATTATATGTATTAAAGTTGTGTGATTCGACGCGTCATGTTATAAGTCAAAAAAATCCATTACCTAAGATTATACTAATGTTATAACATGTATTGAATAAGAGTATACAAATTCTATGTATGATTAAACCCCCCTAAAACCATTCATTGTTAATAATAAATTCAATGTATACAGAGTCATGCCTAAGGAAACATGGAAAACTATTCTAGTTACTATTCATAGTGTGTGAGGTTTAGATGTAGTCATCTATAAAATGAAATTTTGAAAGGTTTCAAAAACTAATTTAAAAGCTACAAGTGATGTTATGGTCATAAATGGAATTTGAATAATAATACTCATCTTAATTTTTACACATCATGTCTCACATGTTATGAGTTTTGAAATAAAGGCCATATCTAGTTGGACCTTGGTATAATAAATAATGAAAGAAAGTAGACAAAGGTAAAAATTTAAAATAAAATGGGATTATCTACATGATGGAACTATACTAACAAATTGGATTGAAATGATAAATATAAAACAAAGTAGAAATCCACTAACAAGTGTTTCATGGATATTAAAAAAGAGGCAGGATAATTTGTTTTTGATTCTAAATTTGATATTAATATTGAATCTTATTTTCATTTAAATATTACCATTGAAATTAATTAATATAATAAACAATAACAATGATTTGAATTATAACTTATTTGTTAAATAGGAAACTCAAATTAATAAACAAGAAACATTTTTTAGAAAACTTGAATATTTCTCAATATAATGTGAAACTAAGGAACACTACATTTATATTTAATGAAAATTCATGTTAAGAAATGGTGGATTTTCAGATTCTAAATTAAAACCTTACAGTTGATGTAGAATGTTTGATGAAATTATTTTTTACTTCTCCGGATGATAGATTTTCTTCACATTCCTATAAAAATAATACTCTAAAATGAAAATGTTATTTTTTACAATGATAAAATATAACAAAATGTATAGAAATATCCTTGTTAAAGGGTTGATAGGTAGTATCTAAAATATTATGTGTCTCAAAAATATAATTCGAGGACAAAATATTAGAAAAAACTCACTTAGATTTCAAAAATATTTGATACACACCATATTACATATTTTAAGATCAATATTGTTTAAAATTTTGATTAGTAATTGTTAGAAATCTATAAGGGTTCAAAATGATAGCTCTACAAACAGTATTGGACTCAATATGGCATGTGTAAAAAAGAATTAAATTTATTTATTTTATGAGAAAAAATTTCTTGTAGGTCTAAATAATGATGTATGGTATAAGGATAGTGGTTTCTCATTATATATGATGAGACACACATCGATATGATGTTCTTAAAACAAATGATTCAGGGGAACCAAAATCAACTCATAGAATCTCACTAACAAAACATATATTATACCCTTTCATAAGAAATCATGGAAAATTATTTTTTCATCGCCAATCTATACAAAGAGACAGATTATTTTTATAGAAACGATAAAAAAATCTATTGAAACTGTAAAGGGATAATAGTAAATGACATATCTAGAACTCAATGATTTGATTTTGAAGAAAAAATAGATGAAAATAAATGCTTCAGGATGGGTCACCACAGGTGGGGAACGAAATTTGTAAGAGGTCCTATGGCTCACTGTCAGGAGAAATCGGCGGAGAGGGACACATGCCACTTGAGCTATCGCGATGTGAGGAGGGAAACATGGTGAGGTGATATCTTGGGATGGGTGTATGGGAGTGTTTCTAGGTCTTAGGATGGGTGGAGGGGAGTGATAAGGATGGGAGGAGGGGAGTTCATTGGAGAGGATCTAGAAAATGGAATGGAAGGATCATCATCACTCCAATTTGGGGAAAACAAATGCAAACATTTTAAAAAAAATATTTTTATAGGTAAGATATCCCAACAGTATTGTAAAATCAGTCATAATAGCATTCAAAAAAACTCTATATCCCAATGTTTTCACAAAACCGTTAGGATAGGGGCATGGGTATTGCCCACATTGCCAATAGTGTAGTTCATTCTTGGGGTGGTTCAGTGATCATGGATTTGTTTATGATCACAATAATCTTGAAATTCTCTAATATGTAGATTCAATTGAGTTTCAGTTTTTGAATCATATCATGGGATTGATCAATAGAAAAATACCAATGATTTTACCTCTCTCTTAAGCTTCAATAAATAGGCTTCATAGGGTGTGATACTACAAGTCATGGCCATCACATCGTCTGTTTATGAAATTTAGAGTTTATCATAAACCTTAATATATGATAATCTTAATGGTCACTGGTTATAATGTTTAACAATATTTTATGTAATATAGATAAATTATGGATATATTTAATAATTTTAAAAAATAAAAAAATTAAATGTAGTGATAATGTTTTCTATAACTACATTACTTAATAAGGAATTTATTCAATAAAAAGTACATTTCATTAATAACAGTCTGGGTCATTACACTCTTCCTCACATTATAAATTTCTCCCTTGAGATTTCATTTCAAAAAATAAAACAAATGATGGTACTTTTATATCATTTCCGATTCAGGATCCCATGTTTTCACCTAAAACTTGTTGGTTTTCCATAATACTTTGACCAATGGGGCTATCTTCATATAAATTTTTATCTCGGATATAAGATGGTTTATTAATTCTCCTCATATGAATGAACATTATCTATGTGTACTACCTATAGATTCATTACATTTTATAGGTCCCATATTTACATCCTCATTGTAGATACATAGGACATGTTGTGTACTTGAGATATGTTACGAAGGAGTGCTACTCGATAGGTCATAGCTCTCATGCGATCAATGATCTCAAATGGTAAGATGTATCGAGTACTAAACTTTACCTTCTTCAGAAACCATATGAATTTCTTACATGATGAAATGTGAAGGAAAAAATTTTCTCTGATCTCAAACTATAGACGTCTTCGATGATTTAATGTGTATATATTCTACAGAATTGTCAAAGAATTAATATGAAATTGAATGGTTTAAAAATTATCCATCATATCTTAGATAATATCAATCCCCGTCAACTTTAGCTCTATAACTTTAACCAAACTTGTTGGATTTAGACTCCTCTTCTTGTAAGGAGCATGATCATGTTCCCTCAAAATTTTATAATGGAATGTGTCATTATACAAGAACCTCACTAAGGGGGTGGTGTTAATCCCAACATCCGTTGAAATCCAATGAAAAATATATCAACATATCCTCAAGAGTTTGAATTGTTCTCTCCTAAAAACCATATGTCTGAGGGTGATTAGTAGTACTGAAGATCATCTCTTTATCTAAATATTGTAATTGGATTCTCTAGAAAATAAAGGTAAACATTAGATATCGGTCAAATACAATAAGGTGTTGTACTCCATGTAGTCTTGTAACATCACTTATTAATATCTTGTTGACTAGGTCAATAGATGATATTGACTCAATATGGTTTTCATTATGACTTTTCCATTCCTTCATACTTTGGGGAGATTGTTAAGTCTAAAATGCTTCCTTATGGCGTTACAATTCCGTCTTGTTTTGACAATCACAAACACCTTATCTTAATGAAAATCTATTTTTACACTATGTTTTACTTCTATAAGGAAAAATTCCCACCCCAAAGAAATTTATCCTTTCCATGTATTCATCACTCATATCATATTTTCACTAAGTGTAAAATTCAGTTTGAAACCAAAAACCACAGAATCCTATAATTACCTAGATATGAGGCATTTTGTTTTAGGATCCGAATTCTCGGAATTATGGTTACGAACTCTTCAATGTTCTTACTCTGAATTCCATATCAGAATTCTGGTTACGAACTTCACTGAGTTCTGACTCCGAATTCTGAATCAGAATTATGGTTACGAATTTCACTGAGATCTGACTCTGAATTCTGAATACAAATTCTAGATACAAACTTCTCTGAGTTCTAACTCCGAATTCTGATTAAGAATTCTGGATATGAACGTTATGAAGTTACACTCCGAATTAGGGATATGAACATTCAAGAAGTTCGACTCAGAATTCTGGTTACGAACTCTCATGAAGTTCAACACTAAATTATGGATACGAATGTTATGAAGTTCAACTCCAAATTCTAGATATGAACATTCCTGAAGTTTGACTCCAAATTCTAGTAATGAACTCTCATGAAGTTCAACTCCGAATTCTGATTACGAACTTTTGTAATGTTTAACTATGAATTATGGTTATGAATTCTGATTATGAATTCTTATGAATTCTGACTCTGAATTCAGACTACGAATTCTTAGAAAATAGAATCTGAATATCTTTGTATTATAGGCTTTGAATTCAAATTTTGGTTAGACTCCAAACTTTCATATTTTCTTACATTCCGAATATCAGTTTTTGGTTATGCTAACACTTTTTTAGTTAATAAACGATGTAATGCTTTTAGTTTCTCCCTAACCATTGTTTGTGTGACGCGATTACAGGTCCATCTGAAATTCAAGGAAATA
The DNA here is from genome assembly GCA_963277665.1 of Viscum album. Taxonomy (NCBI): domain Eukaryota; kingdom Viridiplantae; phylum Streptophyta; class Magnoliopsida; order Santalales; family Viscaceae; genus Viscum; species Viscum album. The sequence goes on along the minus strand of OY728126.1, from coordinate 2,003,866,905 downwards.
TATGACCGTTGGAGGAGGGAGTTGACCGATGCAGCGGTGCCTATAAATAGAAGCTCATTTGAAAGATCTTAGAACTTTTGAACAACTTTGACAACTGTGCTTACATGCTATTGATGTGATTTATAGAGAGAGAGGCTCATATAAACTCTCAGGGTTCGTACAGAAAGTTTGAACGACTTGTTCAAACATTGCTTCATGTAGAATTTCTTAGTGCGACTTTGATTGTTGTTGTGTACAATCGAGGGATTATGGGGATAGAAATATAGAGGTGTCGACTACCTTGATGTTGAGGGCTTCCTTTCTGAGTAAGGCAGAGGTGCTGGCTACCTGATAGTTGAGGGATTGCATGGACAGCAAGACAAACTCTGATATTTATATCGAGGGATTACCCTGGTGTGGGTAAGACAGACTTTCTTGAAATTATAAATCAAGGGACATTTATCCAAGGTTGTTGGATACCCTTCTCTTTGGGTTAAAATATTTAATACTTGTTACTTATTTTATTACAAGTTTTCCGCTATATTTGTATTGTTGAGGAATGTATAACTATCTTGTACATCCTTATACTTGTTCTCTAATTTAGTTAGATTCTACATGCTTTAAGGTAGAATCTTAGTTTTTGTAAACTTTTGTTAAGTTTCATTTCAGGAATCACTTTTCTGGAATCAAGAATGTTATTAGAACTTAGAGGTGTAATGAATTTTGGTTATGAAAAATTTACATAGGGATTTTTAAAGTATAAATTCCCCCCCCCCCTCTTCTATTTGAGAATATCATGTTTACATATTCGATCCTTCATTTGGTATTATAGAGTATATCATACTCACATACCATCTCAACAATTGGTATCAGAGCATAGGTTCAATCTAAATTAATCTCACGATTAGATTCAGAAGGGAATTCTCGGAATTGTACTTTTGGATTCCTTTCTTTTTTGGATTCACTTTTTTAGACTCATATAGTTCGGATTCATTTTTTCTTATAGATACTCTTTTCCTATATTTCTCTTTCATAGGATTATATTCCTTATTTACAAACTTTTTCTTTTAATATTTTTTGTGGAAAGACTTTTCTTAATGATTATAGGAATCAATGTTGGTTCCATAGACAATATTAATCCAACTAGACCACATATCTTTGAAGGAAATGATTATTAATATTGGAGAGATCGTATGAAGACTTTCATTATCAATACTGGTGTTGGTAATTTTTTTATGCTTACTGGAGGATATAAAATCTCTGACAAAGAAGTTAGTACCTTTTCAAATCAAGGAAAGCATGAATATCAACAAAATTATAAGGTACACAATACTTTTCTTTGCTCCATGAAAAGAAACATATATAGCCAAATTTTATCTTGTCAAATACAAAATTCTATATGGAATAAACTTGAAGTTACTCACTATGGAACTTCCAATGTAATTGAAACAAGAAGAGCCATTCTTAGAGCTGAATATCATGGTTTCTGCTTTCCTTATGGAGAACCCATATGTAAGGTGCAACAAAGATTGATGAATATGGTGAATAGTTTATAATCAGTAGGTCAGAAAGTATTACATGATAAAGCACTTGTTAATAAGATCATAGACATCACGCCCAATGAGTGGGAATCCAAGAGGAATGTTATTGATGAGAACCGGAAAGTCAGTCAGATTTCCTTAGATGAGTTGTTTGGAACTCTTCTTCAGCATGAAACCAGAATGATGAAAGATGCTGAAAATGTTAAGAAGATGAATGGGAATGGAGGAGTTGATTTTACAACCACTTCTAAACATATGAAATCCAAGACCCCAGAAATAGTAACTAGATTAAAGACAAATAAATTCATTATTTAGTCATAATCTAGTGACACAGAAAAGTCTGAGAATAAATTAGCCAATCTTGCTCGGAGAATGAACAAGATTGTAGCTCAAAAGAACCATAAGAATATGTACAAGAAGAAATACTACATAGATAAGAAAGAAAGAGAAGTTACATGTTATTAATGTAGAAGAATAAGTAATATCAGACTTGATTGTTCTTTGTTAAAAAAGAAGGAAAATAAGGAAAGGAATTCAGAATGGAACAAGATGAAATTCTATCAATCAAAGCACAAAAAAGCCTTAAAGCTAATGATACTTGGAGTTATAGCTATGGAGACTCTTTAAAAATTGAATCTTCTGAATATGATTCATCATCACAGAATAATATGGGATTTGTTGCAACTACTTCTTTCATCAATACATGTCTTATAGCCAAGGTACGCTTTGCCTAGCCTTTAAAAAATTTATGTCTTGATAAGAATTACTATTCTGAATATAGTACTTCTAATAATGATACTTCATCCTCAGAAAATGAAAAAATACCTTCATATGAAGATGTTTATAGATTTTCCAAGTTACATGAAGCAAGAAATTGTAAAATTTTTATGAAATTAGACAAGGAAAATACTTGGGAAGAAATTATTACAAAAGAGATTTCAGATCTTTTTAGAGATCGAAGAGATAAAGAATATCTTTTAGAAAAACATTCTAAAGACCTTGAGAAAGCAAATTATATTAAGGAAGAACTTTCTAAGGATCTTAAGAATTTTATTTTAGAGATAAAAGTTTTTTAGGAAAAATCTACTCTAAGGAAATGATTCCAAAGGATAGGAATTTAGTCATCAGGCTGAAATCTGAAATATATTATCTTAAGAAGCTTCTCGCATACTTTACCTCTGGGAAGGAAAATTTTGACAAGATGTATTCTCAAATTAAACCTCAAGGAAACACAACTAGAGTAGGTTATACTCACCAAAAACTGGTTTTCAAAAACAACTATTTTGTTCCTTCTTGAGCCCCTTTTTCACTAAATGTAAAAGTGGTGGGCATTGGAAAAAATTGATCCTTGATAAAGTTCAATATATTGGGTTTCATAGAGCTTATTTTTCTAAAAAAATGTGGATACCCAAAAATTTTTTGTCTAAAAATTATAGATCCAAGAATGTTTGGATTATAAAAGTCTAACTTTCTTCTTTTCAAGAAGATAAAGATGGTACCAACATCAATACATGGTACATAGATAGTGGATGTTCCATGCATATGACTGGTAATAAAAACTATTTTGAAAAGATTATCAAGAAGAAAGGAGGAAAATTAAATTTCGGAGATAATGCTTAGGGAAAAATTATTGGTATAGGTAACATCATTCTTCTTGGAAAAATGTTAAATTCTAATGTTTTATTTGTTAAGGGCCTTAAGCACAACCTCATTAGAATAATCCAATTATGTGATGAAGGCTACCTTGTTAATTTTAGGAATGAAAAGTGTTTAGTACAAAATTCCAAGGAAGAGTTTATTCTTTCTACCCATAGGAAAGATAATGTTTACAAACTGAACTTAAAAGACCATAGGATCCAAGACTTACCTTGCCTTAGTTCAATGGAAGATCATTCTTAGTTATGGAATAGAAGTTTAGGACACTGTAACATTAATAACTTATGTAAACTTTCTAAGAAAATATTAGTTAAGGACCTACCGGAGCTTAGATTTGATTCTTAAAAATTTTGTGACCATTTTCAATATGGCAAGGAACACAAATAATGTTTTAAATCAGTTGGGGAAGTCTCAAATACTGATGTATTACAGTTAGTGCACATAGATCTCTTTGGTCCTAAACAAACTAGAAGCATTGGAGGAAAGTACTGTATATTTTTCTTGGTTGATGATTACACTATATTTATGTGGGTCTATTTTCAAGCAAAGAAGTCTGAATCTTTTTCTTATTTAAAAAGTTTTAGAGCCTAAATGAAAAATTAGAAAAGACTTCCATTGAAAACCATTCATAGTGATCATGGTGGAGAATTTAAAAATTCTGATTTTGCAACTTTTTGTAGTAGAAAAGGAATTACTCATAACTTCACAGCACCCAGAACACCTCAACAGAACGGTGTTATTTAAAGAAGAAATAGAATTCTTCAAGAGATAACTAGAACCATATTGAGTGAGTATTCTGTAGCCAAACATTTTTGGGCTGAAGCTGTAAGTACTACTTGTTATACTATAAATCGAGTTTTGATTAGAACTTTTTATTATAAAACACATTATGAGTTATGGAATGGTAGAAAACCTAGACTTTCATACTTTATGTTTTCTATTTGCAAGGTATTCATTCTAAATACTAAAGATAATCTTAATAAATTCACACCAAAATCAGATGAAGGAATTCTCTTAGGCTACTCCACAACTTCTAAGGCATATAGAGTTTTCAATAAAAACACTTGCACCATTGAAGAGAGAGTACATGTTAAATTTGATTAAACTGATCATTTTGTTTTTAAACAACCCCCACCTACATCCTCAGAGGTGTTTTCAAAAACTGATTATCAACCTTTGATAGAAAATCCATCTGATAAGGAAAATGTTCAAGAAGATACTACTAAAAAATTTACCCCAGAAGATTTCCTACCCTATGTTGATGAACAGGTTTTACAAAACCCAAATTAGTTGTTTCTAATGAATCATCCTAGTGATAGTATCATTGGTGATGTGAATCAACCCATATGTACTAGATGATCCTTATGAAATGAAGTAGAACATCTATCATTCCTTTACCAATTAGAAACAAAAATCACTGATGAAGCTTTAGGTGATAATGATTGGATAAAAGCCATGAAAGATGAATTAAATGAATTCCAATGGAAGAAAGTATGGACCTTGGTTGAAAGACCTAAGGAAACTTCTGTTATTGTAGTAAAATGGGTCCTCAAGCTTAAGTGTGATGAAAATGGAATGATTGTTAGAAATAAATCTAGATTAGTTGATAAAGGCTATTAATCAACAAGAAGGAATATATTATGAAGAAAACGATGATCCAGTAGCTAGACTAGAATCTATTCATATTCTACTTGACTTTGTAGCATTCCTCAATTTCAACCCTTTTCAAATGGATATAAAATGCGCTTTTCATAATGGTTATGTTCAATAGGAAGTTTTTGTTGAAAAACCTCCTGGTTTTGAAGATACAAAACATCCTGATCATGTTTTTAGACTTACCTAATCTTTGTAAGGACTTAAACAAGCCCCTAGAGCTTGGTATGATAGACTTACATGATTTTTGCTTCAAAATAACTATGTTAAGGGAAATGCAGATCCAACCCTTTTTTATAAATAATGATAAGAAAAATGTTTTGATTGTTCAAATTTATGTTGATGACATTATATTTGGTTCATCTCAGTAATCTTTAACCGATTCCTTTTTGGATCTAATGAACTCTGAGTTTGAAATGAGTATCATGGGTGAGTTAACTTTTTTCCTTGGTTTTCAAATTTCTCAAAAACTAGATGGAATCTATATATCCCAATATATCTATATTAAATATCTTCTTAAAAATTATGGATATGACAAGACTAAAAGTATAAGTACTCACATTAGTAATCTTCCTCATTAACATTCTGTTGAACCAATCTCTTTACAGTAATAAACTCTTTTTCATAAGGGGAGTACATTTGTTTTAAGTTTTTCATATTTTTCGTAATGGAGTTTTTCATAATTTTTCATAATGAAGTTCTCAGAAAATTTCGTAATAAAGATTTTCGTACTCAAAATTTTCATAATGGATTTTTCTACTCAAAATTTCCGTAATGAAAACTTCTATACCAAAAATCTTTCATGGTAATGTTTTTTCATTTTCAGGTTTTTTCGAAATCTAAAGTATTTCAAGAGGAATTTTCCTCAATACAAATAATTATCCTAAACAATCCAAAAGGTGTGTTTCTATCTTGAGTTTTTGTAATAACTTTTTACTTGCGGTTAGTTTCTTTTGTTTTAAAAATTTCTCAGATTCTAGTTTCCTTAAATCTGATGGTTTTTCTTTTAAAAACCTCAAAAGATCAGATCCTACACAATTTTTCCTTACGGATGTTATTTCAACCGTCAGATCAGATCAGAAGAATTCTCAGCCATTGGATTCAGAAGGGAAGTTCAACTATTGCTCCGACACCTATAAAAAGGGGACCCCCGATGGTTGTCCCACATCAGTTTTTAAAGCTTGTGCATGTCGAAGCACTGTTCCTCTACAAAAGCCCGTTCTGAATTCTTCATAAGTGCTCTAGTCCGAATGACTGTAGAAGTTCCTTATCAATATATGTCTACTATCAAGCCGATTTAAGAGTGGCAAATATACAGGGAGAGGTTAGTGCATCTAAACTACTTCAAAAAATACGACTCTATTATCTCCAAAAACATCAAACATAATGGATGGGAAAGTGTATCCATTTCAAAGATAGGATCTCAGGATGTTGTGTATCAGGATTTTCTTATAGAATTTTATAAATCAGATAGATTTTTCAAAGAACATGGAGGAGAATAATTTTCCTTCATGAGTTATGGAAAAACATATGCACTCTCTTACAGCAAGGCTGGTAGCTTAGTGGGGCTGTCATAAGAATGAGAAGGTGAGTTTTTCTCCCACAAGCTGCCGGATGTTCAGGGGAGTTTCATAAAGTTGAAGGCTATGGAATGCCTTGGACTTACTGATGTAAACACCACAAAGATTTCCCATCTGTCTACCAACAATCAGATTCTACAGTTATAGGTTCTCAGCCTTATCGTATCGAGGGAGGGTGAAAAGGACACTCTTAAGAATAGTGATATGTATATCTTAGATTTTTTGGTAAATCTAAGGAAAATAAATCTGATGAAGCATATTCTCATTACGATTGAGAATATCAAGAATGGGAACCTGAGAGCTCAGATAATCATGTATCCTGCCTTACTTTCCAAGTTGATAGTTCGGTATATTTAATCTTTCAATATCCATTGCAGTTCCATGTTGAGGAATTGAAAGGTTATGCTTATCAATGATGATACCCTCAAGAGAATGAAGGTTGGTTTCTCTAAAGAGTCAGGTGAGTTCTATGATCTATCTAAGGAAGAGGCAGAATCCATTTCAAAAAATATAGAAGAGGTTGAGCCATCGAAAAAGGCTGGAAAGAAGAAGAAACTAAAGGAAGTGGATGAAATAGAGAAGAACCCTAAGGCCAAAGAAGCTCAATCAGTACCTCCAAATCCCAAAAAGTCGAAATCCAAACCAGATTAAGTGGTTTCCAAATATAGGGACGATAAAAAGACTCGGAAGGAAGGGGAACCAGAGTTTGGTCTAGACCCCATAGAGGCCAAGGCATGGAAATAAAAATCTACTGATGAGCTTGAGAAGTAGGCCAAGGAAAAGAAGCTTATGAAGAAAATGTATGAGGCTGATGTTTTTTAATCCCTTCTAAGGGATACTGAAATAACATCTGAATAAATTCTTATTCAAAAAACCTTCCTTGTTGAACCATTACCTGAAACACCAGGAATAAATTTCATGACTCCACAAAAATTCCAAGAGAAGGATGTTTAAAAGTAAGCTGTGGAAGAAGTTCACGAAGTTCAAAGCACTGAAGAGATAGTTGATCTGATAAAGAAAGTAGAAGAATTTCATGAAAAGGAATGTGATTCTAAAAAGTTTTCATTCTGGACATCTCAAGCTGGATCTTCAAAACTAGCTACTCATGGAATAGATGAGAAGTGTGAAGAGGAAGTAAACAAGTTGTCTAAGGAATAGAGTCATAATCATGATTTTATTCTTCCTGAAGACATTGAGGCAGGAGCTGAAAAAGAGAAAATTGATGAATATAAGATTGTACAGTTGTCTAGGAGTGAGAAGAAATCTCTAGATGAAGAAGTTATTTTGAGAACCAAAAAGGGTAAACAAGTGGTTTTTGATACTCCAACCAAAGATATTTTGAGGAAGAAGGAAGCTAGAGGATCATCTAAGAGGAAGCTAGTAGATCTACAGGAAGAACCATCTCCATGAAAAATTTCAGATTCAGAGTCATCAACTTTAGGACATGATTTTGTCGTCCAGTCCCTGAAGAAGTAAGTGGACACCATTCTCATCTTTCCAGCAATTGACTCTAGATTCCAGATGCTCCAGAAAATCATGAATCAGAATTCAGACTCTTTATCCATGTTGATGGGTAGGTGTGTTAAGATTGAGGATGAGCACAAGAATTTCCTTATCAACTATGAAGGCCACAGAAAATCCTGCAAGAAAATGACCAATAGGTCGAAAAATATTGTTGTAGATTTGAGAGATCGTGATAAAATTCATGAAGATGTCAATGAACATTTTGATATTGAAGATATAAAAATCAAGAATCTTATAGATAGCTTTAAAAAAAGATAACTCTTGAACAGAATGTTCAAATTCAGGATGTCAAAGATCTGAATGGGAAGTTAAATTTTGTTGTCCAAAGTTGGAAATCAGAAAGGGATCTCCAGATTGAGATGGAAGAAAAGCTAGTAAAGCAAGATGAATTGCGGAAGGTTTAGGAAGAGGCCCTGAAGGCCCAAAATTATAGGATCACAGCCTTAGAAAAGAAAGCATAGGAGGATCACAAAGAACTAAAGAAGCTGAAATCCATTGTGATGAAGCTAATACCCAAGGAAAAAGAACCAAAATACATCCAAATCAGATCTTTTGTTGTATCTGTTTTTCCTGGTACAAATTCTTCTAATCACAATGAAATAGTGGTTACTTGTTTTGTTTGGATGTTTGTACTAATATTTCAGGTACTATATTGTTTTTCCAATCCCTCAAACTATTTTTGAAATTCATAAATGGGGAGAAGTAAACATAATTATAAGGGGGAGAAGGAAAAATATTTCTAAGAAGAAATATCCCTTAGTAAGGTGGAGTTTATCTAAGGGGGTCGGGAGTTCTCATTAAAAAGATTTCCACATTAAAATGAAAAATCTCATTTTGGAAGTCTAGAATACGATCCTTAGTGTTTCAAAGCCTAATGGGGAGTTAGTCGTTTTCATCATTACCAATGTAAAAAGTGAAATATGTTTTATTTTCAAAGTCTAGAAAACTTTTGCAAAGTCCTTATATTGTTTTTCATAAGGATGATTGTGCTTTCCAAAAAGGGGGAGATTGTTGACTCAATAAGGTTTTCCTTATGAATTTTCCATACCTTCATACTTGGGGGAGTGTGTTAAGTCAATAAGGTTTCCTTATGGCTTTACAATTCCTTCTTATTTTGAAAATCACAAACACCTTATCTCAAGGAAAATCTCTTTTTACCATATGTTTTACTTCAATATGGAAAAATTCCCTTCCCTAAAGAAATTTATCCTTACCATGTTTTCACCACTCATATAATATTTTAACTAAGTGTAAATTTTGGTTTGAAACCAAAAACCATGGAATCCTATAATTACCTAGATATGATGTATTCTGTTTTAGGATCTGAATTCTCATAATCTTGGTTACGAACTCTACTGAGTTCTTACTCCGAATTCTGAATCAGAATTCTGCTTATGAACATCACTATGTTCTGACTCTGAATTCTGAATCCGAATTCTAGTTATGAACTTCACTGAGATCTGACTCAGAATTCTGAATACAAATTCTGGATATGAACTTCTTTGAGTTCTAACTTCAAATTCTGATTACGGATTTTGGATATGAACTATTCTGAGTCCTGACTCCAAATTCTGATTACGTATTCTGGATACGAACATTATGAACTTCAACTCCAAATTCTGGATATGACCATTCAAGATGTTCAACTCTGAATTCTGGTTATGAACTCCCATGAAGTTAAACTCTGAATTCGGGATACGAACGTTATGATGTTCAACTATGAATTCCAGATACAAATATTCATGAAGTTAGACACCAAATTCTGGTTACGATCTCTCATGACGTTCGACTCCGAATTATGAATATTAACTTATGTAATGTTTGACTATGAATTCTGGTTATGAATTATGATTACGAATTCTTATGAATTCTGACTCCAAATTTAGACTACAATTTCCTAGAAAACAGAATCTGAATATATTTATATTATAGACTCCAAATTCAAATTTTGGTTAGAATCCGAACATTCATATTTGCTTACATTCTGAATATCAGTTTTTGGTTATGCTTAAAAATGTTTAGTTATAAAACGATGTCATGATTTCAGTTTCTCACTAACCATTTTTGAGTGACACATGTACAGGTCCCTCCGAAATTCAGGGAAATATATGACTATTTGAGGAGGGAGCTGACCGTTAGAGTTATGCCTATAAATAGGAGCTCATTCGAAAGATCTTAGAACTTTTGAACAGCTTTGAAAATTGTGCTTACATGTTGTTGAAATGATTTCCTGAGACATAGGCTCTTATAAATTCTCAGGCTTCATGTAGAAATTTTGAATGGCTTGTTCAAACATTGCTTCGTGTAGATTTTCTTAGTGCAACTCCGATTGTTTCTCTGTACAACTGAGGGCCTCCAGGGATAAGAAGATAGAGGTGCCGACTACCTTGACATTGAGGGCTTCCTTGCTGAGGATGACAGAGGTTTCGACTACTTGATAGTTGAGGGCTTGCAGGGATTGCAAGATAGACTCCGATCTTCGTATTGAGGGCTTTCCCTGGTGTGGGTAAGATATAATTTCAGGTAAGACAAAATTTATTGAAAGTATAAATCAAGGGACCTTTATCCAAGGTTGTTGGATACCCTTCTCTTTGGGTTGTAATATTTACTACATGTTACTTGTTTTATGACAAGTTTTCTCCTGCATTTGTATTGTTTTGGAATGTATAAATATCTTATAATTTTTATAATTGTACTCTAATTTTGTTAGATTAAATATTATTTATGGTAGAATCTTAGTTGTTGTAAACTTTTTTTAGGTTTTATTTCCGGAAACACTTTTTCGGAGTCAAGAAAGTTATTAGAACTTACATGTGTTGTGAATTTCGGTTATAAAAAATTTATTATGGATTTTTAAATTATACAATTCACCCCCCCCCCCTCTTGTATTTGAGCATCTCATGTTTACATATTCTATCATACATTTGGTATTATAGTGTATATCATACTCACATACCATATCAAAAGATGAATATTTATTGATATCAATGAAGTTCAATGACATTGTATATTGATCGACTACTTCCCAGATGGTGTTATTTCCATTAGATGTCATGAATATTCATGTGATGAAATCCTTGGTTACATTATCCTATTTTTATACTAGATTGAGAAATGGTTACCTCATACCCTTATACATCTATCATTACCATTGAACTATTGTCATACTAAGAATTTATATATAAATTTTAAAATAAAAATCATCATGTAATCCCTCTAGATATTTTTTATCACATATATATACATCTTAGTGCACTATATATGAATAGAAAAGGTTGTGTTATGTGAATATTCAAGATGTTCCTTGTTTAGTTATTTTTTTGATGGGACACTTATCTAGGTTTCAAACCTTATAAATCCATCTTCATAAAATTGGAACTCGAGAATATTTGTTACTATTATATGTAAATCCACATCATTTTTTGGGACACCATGATCCTCTAAAGAATGGATGATTAAATAGTTATTTGAGAAAGGTTGGATGAGATTACTTTTATGATTCCCATACCCATCCATTTTATTCCCAATAAGATTCTATCCTTATCAATACTCATCGTGGATAGGGTTGTGGATCCTTTATACTCAGATCAAAAACCCCATTGTTCACCTTCATAGGATAGTAATTGACTGAACATTCATAATCCTTGATCAACTCTAACAACTGTTTCTGGAACATATTGAGATCATTTTCTGAGAATATATACTTGAGGGTTTTATGATTTATATATATGACAAAATTCCCCCTGTATAGATAATTTCGCTAAATCTTCAATGTTAGGACCACAACAGCTAATTATAGATCATGTGTTAGACAGTTTTTATCATTGATATTTAATTTGTGGGATACATTGATATTACCTTATTGTAAAGACCCGCAAATTTCAAGGAAATTTTTTTCTTAATTTTCTTTGGAATTTTACAAGAGCGCAGCTTCAGACGGCACCTGATTCCGAGGCCCGGTGTGCCCGGAATCAATTTCCGAAGTTTGGCTCGGGTACGTTCAGTGAACAGACGAGCGGGTTTTTCTATCTTTTGAACCGGTGCCCGGAATCGAATTCTGAGGGCACCGATGAAATCGCAGCGCCGGTATTTGCTTAGAAACGCCTCTTCCGGAGTTGCGTTTGCTCAGACGTGGTTTTTAAATTTTACGGCTTTAAGTCAGAAATAAAATAAAGTTTGTGCGACAACTTTATTTTATTTCACTTAAGCTGCTTGGAAGCCACTTGAAGTCACTTAAAGACGGCTTGAACTGAGTTGAACTGGATAGGATGCTATCCAGAAATATCCTACCCCTTGGTAGGATATTTGTGCGGTGGGGCCCGCACGAGCCCCGCCGTTTCTTTCGCTAAGTAACGCACCCGCGAAAACCCGTCAAAGTAACTGAAAAGTCAACCAACGCGTTTTCTTTAATTCTTAACAGACCATTTAATTGGGCTGTTTCCTTCGTGAATTAAATGGGCTGTTTTATTAGTTGAATTAATTCAACGAATTAAGTGGGTCGTTACTTACGCGTTTTGCGTTTGTTGGCAAATTAATAAAATAGACAAACTTGTCTATTTTGGAGGATTGCTATTCCTCTGAGCCTCCACCCTCTCCGCGAAGAACGCGAAGAACGCGAAGAACGCGAAGAACGCGAAGAACGCCGGCGACCGGAATTCGACAACGCACACCGAGATCTGCGACGTCAACGAGCCCTACCCGCGACGTTCTTCGGCGACGCATCTTCTTCCGCGGCCGATCCTCGTTCGGCAACAAAGGTGAGAATCGAATCTTTTATTTCTCCCTTTTTAATTTCAATAACAACGGATTTAATTAATTAAATCCGTTTGTTCTTGATCCGGAGATTGGCGACGCGACGCCCGATACCGCGACGACGCGACGATCTCCTTCCTCCGTGACGAGCGATTCCGCGACGACCCCTCGTCCGACGACGACGACAAGGTAAGGGTTGATTGGATTATTTTATTTCTTTTCCCGTGTTTATTCTTTTCAATTAAAGAACCCGATCGGAACAATTTTAATCTATTTAAAATTGTTGATTTGGTTAATCCTTTTCCCTCCCGGTGACGTTTATGGCTAACGCGGAGGGTGCGGGTCTAACGAACAAGACCCGGCAACCCCCCGCCGATCTATTTTGTTGTGCGGATATGGCGGACGACGACGAACCGCGCGGCAGGGGCGATCCGTTGATCCCGCAGTGAAGGTCGACATCCGGGAGGGGCAACGGCGTAGACGGGAGGCAAATCGGGCCACCGGAGCATCTCCGGCGGCCCGCGGAAGGCGGCGGCGGCGCGGGTCACCGGCGCGGCGGCAGCGGCGGCCGGTTCCGCGGCCGCGCGGAACCGGGAACGGACGCGGCGGCCCGGCCGCGTCCGCGTGACAGGCGCCCCCCCCCCCCCCCCGCGGGGCCGCGGTTCCCTCAAGCCGCGGGTTCAACCCGCGGCGGCGGCGGCTCCCTCGGCCGCCCGGCCGAGCCGGTTCGGGCCGGGTCGGGCCGACCCGGTTCGGGCCGACCCGGTTCGGCCGACCCCAGGGGGGGGTTCGGGCCGGGTCGCCCCGGGCCCAGAACCCCCGTTTCGGGCCCTCTTCGGTCTTTCGCCCATATCTTGGGCCTGGGACCTCCGATTGACGAACCGTCAGCGGCTACGCGATCCTTGGATCGAGACGGTCGTTTCGGTATATTATACTCAAGGTTTCGGAAGACTTTGGGTTCGGCCGGGTTGGTTCGTACACGAAGCCAACCGGGCCCTCGGAGCGGAAACACTCATAACTTGAGCTACGGACGTCCGATCGAGGTACCGTCAGCTGTGGTAGTTTCCTCTAAATGAGACGGAACTTTTGGCATACTCCGCCCGAGGATCGGATACAGGCGGAGTACGGTCGGGTTGGTTTTTCCCTAAAAACCAACCGGGCCCCTGGGACGAAAATGCCAATAACTCTCAGACCGGGCGTCCGTTTGACGCGCCGTCTGTCGCGTTGCGATCCTGTTGTCGATACGGAACTTTTGGATACATCAACTTCGGACTACGTGTCAGTTGATGTATCAGCCCCTCGGCTCGTGGAGCGGACCCTCCTAAACGAGCTCGCTACGTGCGGGAACCCTAGCGCTGGCTGTGACCTCGACGACAGAGCAGAGATCCTCCGTGGACTGCGACGACGGCAGAGCAGAGATCCTCCGTGGACTGCGACGACGGCAAAGCAGAGATCCTTCATGGACTGCGGCGACGACTGTGCAGAGATCCTCAGTGGACTGCGTCGACTACTGCACTCAGCGATCCTATGCGGATCAGTGCCCGATCCTGTGTGGGTCCTACTACCGGTTCTGTGTGAGCCACTGCCTACCGGTTCTGTGTGAGCCACTGCCTACAGGTTCCGTGTGAGCCCGATCCTGTGTGGGTCTTCTGCGGGGGTTAGTACCTATCGATCCTTCATGGGTCCGACGACTTAGACGGATCAGTGATCGTCTTTGACGTCATCTGAAAAAGTATACCTGGTTGAGCTGAATCGTATGTTACTCTCCTTTGTGGATTGTGTTGAACTATCCTATGTGTATTTTACTGTTACTCTCCTTGTGGATTTGAGTCTTGCTTTCCTTTGTGGATTGAGTTGTTCTTGAGCTCGTGAGCAGAGCTAGAATTGGGGACTTAGGTATATGTATGGGAATATACCTAAGTCGAGTCAGATGTTACTTCGTGATTGCACCTTTCTTTTGTGCTATATCCTTTGTGGATTTCGGGAGACCTTCGGGGGTCTCGGGGTCCTTACTGAGTAGTTGTACTCACCCCTGCACGGGCTATGCCCGCACCTTGTTGTGTTGGTTGCAAACGACGGACAGCGCTGATCACGGTTGGGGCGTGGAGCAGGACGGTACCTGGAGGTGGACCACTGGTCGGGACGTACTCGGAGCGGACGTGGGACCCGAGGAGCCTGGAGGCTATCTGTACCCACCCTTCAGGTGGGATTGCCAGTGGACGACACGAGGCCGCCGTCTTTTCTTCAGTTGTTGTACTTTACTTTTCAGTTGTACTTTACAGTTGGGCTTGTATTTCCGGCCCCTTTTCTTTTCTGCACTTTACTTTCCGCTTGCTGACTCTGTGTGGTTGTTACTTATAAAGGCAATGCCTTCCCTGTTTACTGGGATTTTACGCCTTGGTGCTAGTCGCCAGCCCCTGGCCTATGGAAGGCGGGCTTGGGGTAGTCACGGCACGGGCCTCGAGGACGGGTCGTGACAAATTGGTATCAGAGGCGGTCGGTTCTACCGCAAACTCTGATCGTCCTTTCTTTCTATATGAAGCAATAGTGTTTAGTGTATTGAGTGTGGTTATCAGTTCAGGGAGCCCAGTGTTGGTGCGGCGGCCGACGTATCCGTACACCAGGACCCTGACTCCTGATTTCCGACTTAATGCATGAAAACATTGATTGCGTGTGTGTTTCAAGTTTTCTTTGTGATTGCTTGTGTCAGCTCACCGGGTATACTGATCTGCTTTATGAAAGTCTCAAGTTTTCCTTGTGATTACTTGTGCCAGCTCACCAGGTATACTGTTCTGACTATGGTGCTCTTGTTCTCCTTTTCAGGATGGCCCCGCGACGACAGCCAGCTAGGGTTCCGAGTGTAGGGCGCGACGGCAGCCCACCGAGCGACGAGGCCTCGGTGCAGGGCCCTTTTCCAGCAGTGGCACCGGCGGTAGCTTTACCCGCCGAGCCACCGATGCTACCAGTACCAGACGCTGACGATGCACGTCGCCTCAGGGCACTGCATGAGTTTCAGAGCCAGCGACCGCCCAGGTTTCGCGGTGAGGCGGACCCCCAGGCCGCCGAGGACTGGCTAGAGGCGGTGGTACGGATCTTCAGGCTAGTGAGGACACCAGCGGATCTCATGGTGATTCTCGCAGCGAGCCTCCTGCAGGCGGCGGCAGGACGATGGTGGAGCCTGATGCTCCAGGTTCACGATGAGGCATCCTTGCTCTGGGCGGACTTCGAGAGCCTCTTCCGCTCTGAGTTCGTCCCGGCCACCCTCCGAGCGGTGCGCATCCAGGAGCTTCTCCAGCTGCGCCAGGGCAGCATGACGGTCGCTCAGTACGCGGCGAGGTTCACGGACCTATCTCGCTACTCGACCGACATGGTACGGGACCCCTTCTTCCGGGCCCGGACCTTCGAGCAGGGCTTGCGACAGGAGATTCGGGCGTCGCTGATCTCTCTCAGCATTCCGACCCAGGCGGGAGTGCTGGAGCGAGCCCTCCTGATCGAGAGCTTCCTGGCAGAGCCTTCTTCAGCAGCGAGACCTAGCGCAGGGCGACAGGTAGCTGAGTCATCGGCAGCAGGCAGCCGACGGATGACTCACGGGTCCAGGCAGACCAGACCCCCTCGCAGACGGCCTCAGGACACCGGCTCAGCGGTGCGGGGCACACAGCGGAGTGCCAGCCTTTCGAGAGGCAGGCTGTGCTACTCTTGCGGCGGGCAGGGTCACATGGCTCGTGACTGCCCGACTCGCCGACCAGAGGAGCAGCAGACGGTGGAGGGGCCACCCAGGCAGAGGCAGAGAGTCGACCGTGGCGGTCCGCAGGGAGGAGGCGGACGAGGCAGAGGAGCTGGCCGAGCAGCGGGTGGTGGGCGACGCTTCCAGGCTCTACCCCCACCACCACCAGGAGGGCCACCTCGACCACAGGGAGCTGGAGGGCAGGGACAGGCCCAGCTCCAGGCAGTGGAGGCCTACGATCCCGACATGCCAGAGATGATTCGAGGTACGATCTGTGTCTATTCCACCCTTGCTGCAGTACTTATAGACACAGGAGCGAGTCACTCTTTCAAAGCATCTGCCCTTGTTCGGAGCTCGGAGATTCCGACTGAGCCGTTGGCTCGATCCTTACGGCTAGAGACTCCTACGGGAGCAGACTCGACGATTACGCACTGGTGCCGGCAGTGTGAGCTTACTCTAGGAGGCGAGAGCTTTGGCTGGGATCTCCTTGTAGCGGCGTCGAGGCCTTACGACGTCATCTTGGGCATGGATTGGCTATCCACGGTTCATGCCCAGATCGACTGTTTTAGGCGCAAGGTGCGATGTGTTCGTACCGACGGGAGCATGTTTACCTTCATCGGCGAGAAGGGAACCTTTGCAGCACAGGATGGACTTCCGCGGAGGAGAGTGCAGCCCATCTCTCATCAGTTGGCTAGCCTCATCCTAGGAGCAGTGGACGTGCGGAGTCCGGCTTTTCCTGCAGTGGTGGACCAGTACGTGGACGTCTTTCCCGACGACGTTCCAGGGCTACCTCCTCGTAGAGAGGTAGACTTTTACATCGACTTGTACCCCGGGACAGCCCCGATATCTACTCCAGCATATCGGATGGCCCCCGCCGAGCTTCGAGAGCTGCGGGTACAGTTGGAGGACTTGCAGAGCAAGGGGTTTATCCGACCCAGTGTTTCACCCTGGGCTTCCCCGATTTTGTTCGCCAAGAAGGCGGACGGGAGCTTGCGACTATGTGTCGACTATCGTCGCCTGAACCAGGTGACAGTGAGGAACAAGTATCCGCTGCCACGGATTGATGACCTCTTCGATCAGCTCAAGGGAGCGCGGTGGTTCTCGAAGATAGACCTCCGGTCAGGCTATCATCAGCTCAGAGTTCGAGACGAGGACGTACAGAAGACGGCCTTCAGGTGTCGGTATGGCCATTATGAGTTCTTGGTTATGCCATTCGGCGTAACCAATGCTCCAGCAGTGTTCATGAGCCTCATGAACAGGATCTTCCAGCCATACCTCGACCGATTTGTCGTTGTCTTCATTGACGACATTTTGGTATACTCGACGACTGAGGAGGAGCATGCATACCACCTGCGAGTTGTGCTAGACACACTCCGAGAGCACCAGCTTTATGGCAAGCTCTCAAAATGGCAGTTCTGGTTACGTGAGGTCCATTTCTTGGTGCACGTCATTTCTGAGGCGGGAGTTGCAGTGGATCCCGCGAAGATCGAGGCAGTGCTAGCTTGGGAGCCACCCAGGAGCGTGACAGAGGTGCGGAGCTTCTTGGGCCTAGCGGGATATTATCGGAGATTCGTGCCAGACTTCTCCAGAGTTGCAGCACCACTCTCAGCCTTGACGAAGAAGGGGAAACCCTTTGTGTGGTCAGACAGATGTCAGCAGAGCTTCCAGGAGCTGAGACAGAGATTGACCAGCGCACCTATCTTGAGGTTGCCTGAGGAGGGAGTTGGGTACGTAGTTTACTGCGATGCATCAGGGACTGGACTCGGGTGCGTCCTGATGCAGGAGCGGGCCGTGATCGCCTACGGATCACGTCAGTTGAGGCCGCATGAGCAGAACTACGCCACTCATGACCTGGAGTTAGCAGCAGTGGTCTTCGCTCTGAAGACTTGGCGACACTATCTGATGGGCGAGCGCTTCACTGTCTTTTCTGACCACCAGAGTCTCAGGTATATCTTCTCTCAGAAGGACCTGAACCTGAGACAGCGGAGATGGCTTGAGTTCCTCCAGGACTATGACTTTGAGATAGTCTATACTCCTGGGAAGGGGAACGTGGTAGCCGATGCCCTCAGCAGGAGGACGGGCATTCAGCTGCTTGAGGAGGCGACGAAGCAGCTAGCCTCCTTGAAGATATCCTTCGTGGATAGAGACGGAGCAGCCTTTCTTCAGTCTCTCACGGTCTCTCCTCCACTTCTACAGCGGGTTAGAGAGGCTCAGCGTGGGGACGCTGACTGTGAGACCCGGCGTGCACTGATATCCTCAGGTCAGGCGCCTGATGGCTTCTCCCTTGGAGCAGAGCACGACATCCTTTTCAGAGGACGTACCTTCATACCAGTCGCTTTACGAGAGGAGGTGCTGAGAGAGTTTCACACTTCTCCCTTGGCGGTACATCCCGGAGTGGCGAAGATGTACCAGGATCTCAGACGACAGCACTGGTGGCCGGGCATGAAGAAAGCTGTGGCAGAGTTCGTTTCACGATGCCTCACCTGCCAGCAGGTGAAGGCAGAGCACCAGGTACCAGCAGGCTTGGTACAGCCCTTGGAGGTCCCGGAGTGGAAGTGGGACGGCATATCTATGGACTTCGTGACTGGACTTCCACGTACTTCCAGAGGTCACGACTCCATTTGGGTGATTGTCGACCGACTCACCAAGTCGGCACACTTCTTACCCATCAGGGAGCAGGGCTCAGTGGAGAGCTTGGGACGTCTTTACGTCCAGGAGATCGTACGGCTTCACGGTGTGCCATCATCTATCGTCTCCGATCGAGATGCTCGTTTCACTTCCCGGCTCTGGAAGGGGTTGCAGGAGGCGTTCGGGACGCGGCTCCATCTGAGCACAGCCTTCCACCCTCAGACGGATGGACAGACGGAGAGGACCATACAGACACTCGAGGACATGCTCCGTGCATGTGTTCTCGACTTTGGTCGCAGCTGGGAGGACCACCTACCCTTGGTGGAGTTCGCGTACAACAACAGCTACCACTCCACCATCGGGATGGCACCATACGAGGCGTTGTACGACAGACCCTGCAGATCACCGTTGTGCTGGACAGACCCTGGGGAGTCAGCACTCGTGGGACCAGAGATGGTCCGAGCCACGATAGAGAAGGTCCAGATCATCCAGGAGAGGATGAGGACAGCTCAGAGCCGGCAGAAGTCATATGCTGACAGGAGGCGGAGGCCACTAGAGTTCGAGGATGGCG
This sequence comes from Viscum album, assembly GCA_963277665.1. Taxonomy (NCBI): domain Eukaryota; kingdom Viridiplantae; phylum Streptophyta; class Magnoliopsida; order Santalales; family Viscaceae; genus Viscum; species Viscum album. Next base: position 2,003,847,297 of record OY728126.1, on the reverse strand, counting down.
ACCACGTCTTTTTGCGTGTCTCACCTCGACGTGGTTTACGGAGATTTGGCCGAGGCGGCAAGTTGTCTCCACGCTTCATCGGGCCTTTCCAGGTCCTCGGCAGGATAGGAGAGGTGGCTTATCGCCTGGCTCTACCACCTCAGTTGCACCGGGTGCACGACGTCTTCCACGTGTCTCAGCTGAGGAGATACGTGCACGACCCGACGCACATCATCGACTTTGGGGAGCTGGACGTGGACGATGGGGCGACTTTTGCGGAGGTTCCAGTGGAGATCGAGGATCGACAGGAGCGGGTCCTACGTGGGCGGTCGATTCCTCTTGTGCGCGTCAGATGGCAGCATGGGAACCTCCAGGAGAGCACTTGGGAGCGGGAGGCTCAGATGCGTGCTCAGTACCCCCATTTGTTCCCCTAGTTTTTGATGTATCTTTACGGGGACGTAAAGCCCTGAGGTGGGAGTAATGTAAAGACCCGCAAATTTCAAGGAAATTTTTTTCTTAATTTTCTTTGGAATTTTACAAGAGCGCAGCTTCAGACGGCACCTGATTCCGAGGCCCGGTGTGCCCGGAATCAATTTCCGAAGTTTGGCTCGGGTACGTTCAGTGAACGGACGAGCGGGTTTTTCTATCTTTTGAACCGGTGCCCGGAATCGAATTCTGAGGGCACCGATGAAATCGCAGCGCCGGTATTTGCTTAGAAACGCCTCTTCCGGAGTTGCGTTTTCTCAGACGTGGTTTTTAAATTTTACGGCTTTAAGTCAGAAATAAAATAAAGTTTGTGCGACAACTTTATTTTATTTCACTTAAGCTGCTTGGAAGCCACTTGAAGTCACTTAAAGACAGCTTGAACTGAGTTGAACTGGATAGGATGCTATCCAGAAATATCCTACCCCTTGGTAGGATATTTGTGCGGTGGGGCCCGCACGAGCCCCGCCGTTTCTTTCGCTAAGTAACGCACTCGCGAAAACCCGTCAAAGTAACTGAAAAGTCAACCGACGCGTTTTCTTTAATTCTTAATAGACCATTTAATTGGGCTGTTTCCTTCGTGAATTAAATGGGCTGTTTTATTCGTTGAATTAATTCAACGAATTAAGTGGGTCGTTACTTACGCGTTTTGCGTTTGTTGGCAAATTAATAAAATAGACAAACTTGTCTATTTTGGAGGATTGCTATTCCTCTGAGCCTCCACCCTCTCCGCGAAGAACGCGAAGAACGCGAAGAACGCGAAGAACGCGAAGAACGCCGGCGACCGGAATTCGACAACGCACACCGAGATCTGCGACGTCAACGAGCCCTACCCGCGACGTTCTTCGGCGACGCCTCTTCTTCCGCGGCCGATCCTCGTTCGGCAACAAAGGTGAGAATCGAATCTTTTATTTCTCCCTTTTTAATTTCAATAACAACGGATTTAATTAATTAAATCCGTTTGTTCTTGATCCGGAGATTGGCGACGCGACGCCCGATACCGCGACGACGCGACGATCTCCTTCCTCCGTGATGAGCGATTCCGCGACGACCCCTCGTCCGACGACGACGACAAGGTAAGGGTTGATTGGATTATTTTATTTCTTTTCTCGTGTTTATTCTTTTCAATTAAAGAACCCGATCGGAACAATTTTAATCTATTTAAAATTGTTGATTTGGTTAATCCTTTTCCCTCCCGGTGACGTTTATGGCTAACGCGGAGGGTGCGGGTCTAACGAACAAGACCCGGCAACCCCCCGCCGATCTATTTTGTTGTGCGGATATGGCGGACGACGACGAACCGCGCGGCAGGGGCGATCCGTTGATCCCGCAGTGAAGGTCGGCATCCGGGAGGGGCAACGGCGCAGACGGGAGGCAAATCGGGCCACCGGAGCATCTCCGGCGGCCCGCGGAAGGCGGTGGCGCCGGCGACCGGAGGCGGCGGCGCCCGGCGCGCTGCCGTGGAGGAAGCCCGCCGCGGCTGAAGCCGCGGCGACAGCGGCGGCCGGTTCCGCGGCCGCGCGGAACTGGGAACGGACGCGGCGGCCCGGCCGCGTCCGCGTGACAGGCGGCCCCCCCCCCCCGCGGGGCCGCGGTTCCCCCAAGCCGCGGGTTCAACCCGCGGCGGCGGCGGCTCCCTCGGCCGCTCGGCCGAGGCCGAGCCGGCCGGTCCGGTCGGCCGGGCCGCGCCCAGGCCGGACCGGACCCGGCCGAGCCGGTTCGGGCCGGGTCGGGCCGACCCCAGGGGGGGTTCGGGCCGGGTCGCCCCGGGCCCAGAACCCCCGTTTCGGGCCCTCTTCGGTCTTTCGCCCATATCTTGGGCCTGGGACCTCCGATTGACGAACCGTCAGCGGCTACGCGATCCGTGGATCGAGACGGTCGTTTCGGTATATTATACTCAAGGTTTCGGAAGACTTTGGGTTCGGCCGGGTTGGTTTGTACACGAAGCCAACCGGGCCCTCGGAGCGGAAACACTCATAACTTGAGCTACGGACGTCCGATCGACGTACCGTCAGCTGTGGTAGTTTCCTCTAAATGAGACGGAACTTTTGGCATACTCCGCCCGAGGATCGGATACAGGCGGAGTACGGTCGGGTTGGTTTTGCCCTAAAAACCAACCGGGCCCCTGGGACGAAAATGCCAATAACTCTCAGACCGGGCGTCCGTTTGACGCGCCGTCTGTCGCGTTGCGATCCTGTTGTCGATACGGAACTTTTGGATACATCAACTTCGGACTACGTGTCAGTTGATGTATCAGCCCCTCGGCTCGTGGAGCGGACCCTCCTAAACGAGCTCGCTACGTGCGGGAACCCTAGCGCTGGCTGTGACCTCGACGACAGAGCAGAGATCCTCCGTGGACTGCGACGACGGCAGAGCAGAGATCCTCCGTGGACTGCGACGACGGCAGAGCAGAGATCCTTCGTGGACTGCGGCGACGACTGTGCAGAGATCCTCAGTGGACTGCGTCGACTACTGCACTCAGCGATCCTATGCGGATCAGTGCCCGATCCTGTGTGGGTCCTACTACCGGTTCTGTGTGAGCCACTGCCTACCGGTTCTGTGTGAGCCACTGCCTACAGGTTCTGTGTGAGCCCGATCCTGTGTGGGTCTTCTGCGGGGGTTAGTACCTATCGATCCTTCGTGGGTCCGACGACTTAGACGGATCAGTGATCGTCTTTGACGTCATCTGAAAAAGTATACCTGGTTGAGCTGAATCGTATGTTACTCTCCTTTGTGGATTGTGTTGAACTATCCTATGTGGATTTTACTGTTACTCTCCTTGTGGATTTGAGTCTTGCTTTCCTTTGTGGATTGAGTTGTTCTTGAGCTCGTGAGCAGAGCTAGAATTGGGGACTTAGGTATATGTATGGGCATATACCTAAGTCGAGTCAGATGTTACTTCGTGATTGCACCTTTCTTTTGTGCTATATCCTTTGTGGATTTCGGGAGACCTTCGGGGGTCTCGGGGTCCTTACTGAGTAGTTGTACTCACCCCTGCACGGGCTATGCCCGCACCTTGTTGAGTTGGTTGCAGACGACGGACATCGCTGATCACGGTTGGGGCGTGGAGCAGGACGGTACCTGGAGGTGGACCACTGGTCGGGACGTACTCGGAGCGGACGTGGGACCCAAGGAGCCTGGAGGCTATCTGTACCCACCCTTCAGGTGGGATTGCCAGTGGACGACACGAGGCCGCCGTCTTTTCTTCAGTTGCTGTACTTTACTTTTCAGTTGTACTTTACAGTTGGGCTTGTATTTCCGGCCCCTTTTCTTTTCTGCACTTTACTTTCCGCTTGCTGACTCTGTGTGGTTGTTACTTATAAAGGCAATTCCTTCCCTGTTTACTGGGATTTTACGCCTTGGTGCTAGTCGCCAGCCCCTGGCCTATGGAAGGCGGGCTTGGGGTAGTCACGGCACGGGCCCTGAGGACGGGTCGTGACACTTATCATCATTCCTAAGTACAGAAAACAATCTTTTTTCTTGAAACATTGATTTATATCACAATTCTATCCACAGTAGTGGGTAATATAGGCACGTTTGTAATGATTATCCACTTATTTTAATATTTAGATCTCTCCTCCCATTTATTAGTCTAGAAAAACATCACTTCCTTATGAGTTAGCAAGGTCAGAGTTCTTTAAAAACATGATATGTTTCTCATAATTAAATGATAATACCTAGATAATCCAAGAAACTCTAGATCTCTTTTAATATATGTTGTTCAATCCAATCATTTTATTGCCTCTATATTTGAATGATCTGCTAATATCTAATTTTTGGTGATAACATGCCCCTAGATTGTTACATTACCCATCTGAAAAATTCATTTTCTATACATATGTATACCTTCATAAGGTATTCATCATATAATTGAAATTATCATCATGTTCCTCTAAATTATTGGATTAAATAATAATATCATCTTTAAATAATACCAAAAATTTATTTACGTAATCATTAAGGATTATATTCATTAATTATCTATTGATATTTTGTGAATTAGTGAGTCCAAATAACATCACTATGAAATCATAGATCATGTACATTATAAAACAAAGTTGTCTTGGGTATATCATCCTTCATACCCTACACATGAAAATATATGTAATGAATAACTACCTCAGAGAAGTACTAGTCTCCATATAGCTGATGAAACTTGATATCAATCTAGGTCAGAGGATGCATGTTCATTATCATAATTTTATTAAGCTCATAATAATAAATATTTAGGGGTATTGGGAATTTTTATTCCAAGTGAAAAGCACCTGAATGCCCCATGGTGATGAATATGGACATATAAACCCTTTATCCATATTATTTTGTAGTTTCTTTCTCAATTTGTCGTGTTTATTATTTCATTTTTTATATAATGTCTTCTATATTGTAAATGAATTGGGTATATGTAAAATTGATAAAATAAACTCTTAGTTTGGAGGAATACTATGAAATTTCATCAAGTAACACATCAACATATTCCCATACAATGGAAATTTCATCAAAGATGGTATTTTCCGTAGTCTCGATCATTTAATTTTGATACACTTTCTCATAAATTAATAATATGCATGCTTGATATGAAGATTTCAATAGATATTCATCCTACTCTTTACACTTTTTTAGAATATGATGGTGATTCATTATGTGGAAGATGATTTAAATCACCCAGAAATTTATATTGGGTATGTACAAGGAATATAAACTCATATAATAAAATAGAATCTAATTCTAGTGAAAAAATAATCTCTAGGTTAAATGGGGAATTCAACTAGAAAATATCAATAAGGGAGTAGTCATATACTTCAGAGGAAATAATTTCTACATTTTTCATTTTCACAAATATCTTGAATTCATGGTTTTGTGGTGTTGTTTCAATAGTTATCTTAAACATTCATGATATGAAGGAATGTGTAGAAATATAATCAAATAATATATTCATTATCATTGATTGAATAACTAAAACACATGTCACCACTTCATTGTCAGGGTCCACCTCGGGAGTTGTGACGGTATATACTTGCCTTTATCTTAAGGACATACATATTGAATATTTATAGAGTATCTATTTTTCCCAAAAAAATTATTATGCCAAAAAATTATGAAAAATTCAATATTTCATTATTTCGATGTTTTCATTTCAAAAATAATATTTTTCACCATTATAATTTTTTAAATATGATAATTTACACAATTGAAAAAAATATTTACTAAAAAATACAAGTTTATATGAAAATAACCAGTTTCTGACCCTAATGAAAATTAAAAAGCATTTATTAAATTATATTAGAATTTATATTTAAAAAATTAATAAATATATTTCCATAAATTAATATTTTATATAAAAATTTATGAATTTATCAATAATTGTGAATTAATTGATACTATATATTTTTTGTAAATATAATTTTACATTATTCATATCATAATAAAATTTTTATGAAATTCATTAATTGATAATATATATATATATATATATATATATTAATAAATAAAAATGAATAAATATAATAGTTAATTTATTAAAAAAATGATACAAATTCTAACTACTATAGTAAATATACATAATCCTTTATTATATTAGACTACACAATAAGGGTTAGGTGTATGAAAGTTGCACATTATTTGGGTGGTTCAGGGAACATGGATTGGGACAGGATATCTATAACATTGTAACTTTACCATAAATGGTTTGACTCGAGTTTTAGTTGTTGAATATTTCTTCAAATTGATCATGGGAAAACCCTAGGGATTCCATCTCCTTTGGAATCATTGATAAGTAAGATTCATAGGGTACGATCCTACTAGTCAATGCCAATGCTTCTTCTGTGTATCTCAAATAGAATTTATCAGAACCATTAATATATTCTTAACTTAATGGAAACTTTTTAAGATCTATAATATCTATTTTTATGATTCTTGATAATCATTTAATAATAGAATCAAATTATGTCAATATTTTATAGTGTGAAAAATAAATAAAAACTTAAATGTAGTAATTTTTTATATATAAATACATTAATTATTGAGAAATTTTTTATTAGGAGGGAATTTCAATTATAAATTTTTTTGTCATTATAAGGTCACCCATGTATCCCACATGCCCATGCAGTTTTCCCATGCAACCCAAAAAACTCTCAATTCCACCAAGAAAACACTACAATATATAGAATCACCTTTCTGTTGGCTTTATAAACCAAGAAAATCCACAAACACCCGACTAAGGTGTTAAGATTATATAAAATATATAAAATTCCTACCCTTATAATATCTCAAAGAATTCCCTTTATTTAAAATGATTTTATAATAATAGATAGTTTTATATACTCCAAAAGACTTATAAAATGTAATAAATTAATATATTTAAACTACATAATTATGTTGGGTTATTCACACCATTTAGTTATTTTATTACACAAAAAATCGAAAAATAACTCAATAACAAATTCTAATCATCTAATGATCAATCCATGAATACAAAATTAATTAAATCATTCATTATTAATCGACCAAATGCACCATATGAAAAAAAATCATAATAAATTTAAACAATTTAAAATTTAAAATACCTTATAAATAAAAAAGGAAACAAAAAACAATGTTTTTAAACCATATTTATTTATAAGACCGGAAATCATATGGAAAAAATGTTATTTTATTTAAAACCCCTACATAGTGTAGTTTTTCTACCATTCCTTGTAAACCAAAACTATAATAGGGAAAATTATCCTTTAAACCAAAAAAATAATTATAATTTTGTAATCAAAATCAAAAATATCAACTTAAATCAACTATTAAATAACATAAAAATCATAACATAATTTGATATTCCAAAATAAAAAGTGATTTAACTATTATAATTTTCAATTTAAAACTTATAATTAAATTCATTTTATAGGGTTTAAACCAAACTCTATACTTAAACATATAAATATTCCAAATAGAATAAATCCATCACTATCCTATAACGAGAAAAAAAATAATCCAAATAAAATTATCCTATAAAACATGAGTCAAATACATTGGTATAATTGTTTGTAAATATAAAACATAAGAAACATTGTTTGATTTATTAATCCTAAAAAATGTAATCTTAAAATGAAGAATTGAAAATGTTAGAAACTAATTTACAAAAAATATATATTATAAATTGTATTATTTGAGAAACTGATTTTAAATTAAAACTAAGTGCATTACAACCAATTATTATCAAGGAGACAAAAACAAATGTCATCCAATTTCATACAAACAATTTTTACATTAAATTCCTTGAAATGGATTCCTTCATTTAAATATTTCGGAAATTTTAGAAATCACATCACTAAAAAAGCTAATAAACAATTATTAGATAGAAAATCACCTAGTTTCCTAAAAAATATAAATCATAAGTAAATTCCCCTCACTTTTTTATTTCCAATAAATAGCATTTTTGGAAAACATGACTTCTAAAATTTAGGTTTACAAATTAATACACATTCATACATTGAATTATTTAATTAATGTAAGGAATAAAATGCTAAATAAATCCAAAAAAGTCAAAATACATCCAAATAAAACACACTTGATATTTTCAATTAATGCATATTAATCTATAAAAATAACTAGTAACCACATTCAAATTAAGTTGGAACTAAAATAATCCATTTATCCATAGATATGTATATCCAAATTAGTGACTCTTAAACCTACTTAAACATCCATATATCATATAACAACATAACTTACAAAAAAATTAACTAATTTGAATAAAAAAACAAAATAAATCTAATTCAACCAAATGAACAAAAACAAATCCATTTCAAATAGTAAAATATTTATATAAAAACAATTTAATAAGAATATATATATATATATATATATATATATTGAAATAATTGATTTTAAAAATATTTAAAATTATTTGATTTTCAAGAAAATATAATCTCACAAATAAAAATAACATTTCAGTAATATTGGAATCCATAATAACATTCTCTATTTATTGTAAATAAATTTTAAAAACATCATTTCATGAAAATTTAAGAATAAAAAACCTAACATCACAAAAATTTAAAATTTAAATTACAAATTTATCACTCCACACTAAATTATAGAACATTTTTTATTAGATATAAATTTCATTTCGAACATAATATTAAATTTTCTAATGAATAACTCAATGTATATTTTCTATAATAATATTTTAATTAAGTAATAGTAGTTACAAACCTCACTCGGTTGAGTAACTAAATAATTCATTAAATATTTGAAAGAAAAAATAAGAAAAGTATCTTAATATGTATGAAAAAGTATATCAACTACAACATATTTCTTAGCTAATGGTAGAAACATGCTGAGATAGATTAAATATTATTTCAAATAAACATTAAGTAAACACAATCACTTTTAAATATCTTTGAAACATAAAAAATTTAATAAACATTTAAAATTTGTAATTAAACCATGTAAGCATCACAAATTTTAATCATAAAAATATCATAATCATAATATAAAATATTATAAAACTTATAAGGGAAATTTCTAAAAAAATGTATAAATATTTATAATAATGCCTCTATAATTTTGATTTATAGTCTACAGCCAATGCACCTCAACCATGAAACCTTCAAAATTTCATTGTATTAAAACTTAATCCTAAGATACACATAACTAGAATTCCATAGAAACTCAATCATTGTCATTTATAGTAATTATAATGAACTTTCTTATAACTGACCTCTTGAGTTCTTTTGGTCAAATCCTCTATTTACCAATATTTTCCAAAAAGAAAACCAAAATTGGCCATTGATTTTATTTTTCCATGAACCAACCACGGTCAATATGCCATATTACATGAGATATCTCATCATAATGCCTATGTAATATTCCTTATATCTATGATATATAAACTAGTATTTGGGAATTAAAATATAAACCATTGAGAATGGTTTTTACATGAAAATACAAACACTAATATGATTATCACATAAAATTCAAGCCTGAACACCTCATAAGTCATCGAATATTGAAAGAAAAATATTTTTTTCTAAAACAAGATGCAACCAAACATTTTTTAATAACATGAATAATACTCAATATTCTAAATAACTGAAATAACAAAAACTAAACAACCCATCATATACATATCCAAAATTATCTGTAATATAAAACTAGTATTTAAAAAAATTTCATAAGAATAGATGGCTGATGTGACATGATAAACAAGATGAAATAAAAATCCCAAACCCAAAAAATCTAAAAATTGATCCCAAAACACCCATATATTTTTGTCAAGTAAATGAGTTTCACATTCCACCTCCAAAATACATGATATAAGAGATAATGATCAACTAGTAAACTAAGAGTTATCTTACATAGTCTTTCATCCCAAATGATAAATTATACATACACATAGAGTATGTGTGTGTATATGGTGTATTTGATAAATCATAGTAAGATTATAGAAATTTATTCATAAGTATCCCATAAAAAAATTTCCATGAAATTATAGTATGAAATATAAATACAAAATTAATATTTTTGATTAATAAATAAAATAAGTAACGTAGAATAAATAAATAAAATTATCTCTTTTTTATTAAAACATATTTTATAGTTCATAAACAAGGAGTATCATTAATATTGGGAGAAAAAATTTAACCATTTAATATAAAATTTTTCATGTTGGGAAAATATAAATTTTATCATAATAATTAAAGAATAATTCAAATCCATTAATGAAATCATAATTGAAAGATGATTATACTCTTAAAGAAATCACAAAACATGAATATAAATCACGTAATGAGAATAAGTTATATTTAATGAAATATTCACTACATTATCAAGTAACCATATTACTTATAATAAATAAAAAACACTTTTTAAGATCCTAAAAATAAAAAATATTTTGAAAAAAATAAAAAAAAGTAAGAACAAAATAGTATCTGATATTGATAAAGAAAATAAAAGAAATAATTATAACTCAATCATTATGGGATCATCTAGGAGCCCTAATGAAAATCTATGGCAGCCTAATGGCATGATCAATATGATTAGAATTCCAAATGAGGTAAAACTACCTAGACACTTGATTTTACACTTCCTAGAATAATCAAGATGAAAAATAACCTATTAAAATCATATTTATTACATGGGGAAACTATATAAAAACCCATCATGGATAGATGATTGCTTATAAAAAATTTCCCACCTAGGTACCCTAGGTTTCCTATAACATATAAATGGAGGTGGGTAAATATAATATATCACATATTAATATAATAAAAATAAAAACCCATCCTCACTTTTAAACACACTTCATAAAAGTATACACATTCAATAATAAAATCAATGAAAAAATAATACCCATGATCTATGATCTTTCCATGTTGTCACCTTGATATAGTTTTAAACTCGTGTTTTTAAAAGGGGTATCTCATTGTGGTTTTAAGAAATGAATAAAAATTAATTATATTTTCAAAATATAACCTAAAAATATATTAACATTAAAAATTAAGGACACATCAATAATGTTGACCCTTGAAATGTTATCTAAAACATTTGAAAACTATATAGTGAATTAGAGACTAAATGATTGTATTATGGAAAAAGTTAAATTTTCAGAAACAAAATGTTCCCATAAACCATGAGAAAATTATAAAAACTTGAAGATAAATTAATATAATTCTTAACATATCATTTTATAAAAAAGTATTTAATAATTTAAAAACATCTATGATTGGAATTTTATCAAACACATTTTTTGAGCTAAATTCACAAAAAAATTATGTCCTTTAAAACATGTAAATCTAATATTATGTATAGAAGAAACATGGGAAACCACAAATAATTTAATATCCTTATCAAAAAATATTGTCATAATATTTTATATAGTTTAAAAAATATATTTAAAAGAATAACCCACTCATGAATAAAATTTAAATTGGTTGAATTTATCCACCAACTAAATTTTAATTAAATTGAATAAAAATGTTCTATTCTACATTGAAATTGAAATATATAACTTTTATTGGATTTTAAAGCAAATAAAAATTTAAATATCCACAAATTTATACCATAAAACTAATCTCATGGCTACCATGGTCATTTTGTTAAAAAAATATGGAATAGGAAAAAATATGGGGGTATGAATAGAACAAAAGAAGAGATTTTAAAATAATTACATAAATGTATTTCTCTATTTGATGGGTATTAATCTTGAATAAGGGGAGTAGAAAAATTATAATCCATTAGGGGAATACATCAAATGGGGATAGACTATGGAGTTATTATATTAAAATAAAATCCAAAAAATATGAAAAATTTAGGGTTTTAAAATATTCAAGAGTAAGTTGTATAGTTTCGGAGACTATGAATCCCACAACCCCTTTAAGGGTTTCCATGTATCCAGGAGTGAAAATATTTCATGATATTATATGTTAATAATGAAACTTTCTTCCTCCCTTGGTACCCATTCAGAGTTACCCATTAAAATTCTTCATTCCCCTGTAGGTTATCTTTGTAGCCAACACACCATCCAGTCTTCCCATCTAACTCAAAACACTCCCAATGTCACCAAAAAACACTCATAATTATAAAAAAATTAAATATGTATTTTTACCTATTCTAATACATAAAAATATGGACTATGATGTGATTATTCTCCCCATCATAAAAATTTTATAACCTAAAAAAACCCCACAATCTTAACATCAAAGAAATCACTAAAAATAAAAGATTATTTTTATATACTTCAAAAAAACACACAAAACATAATAAAAAACATATTTAGACATCACTCAAAAATTGGGTTATTCTTGTTATTTAGTGATTTTCTAACTCTAAGAACAAATAATCACTTATATAAGAATTGAATTAATGAACAAACTATAACAACATCAAATCAAAAAAAGTATCAATCCATGAACGCATAATAACATAAAATTAATCAATGTTACCCAACTAAACACATTATAATAAAAAAAATTACAATAATAAAAATAAACCATTAACAATATAGAAATAATTCCAAATAAAAATTAAATAATAAAACCATTGGTTGTAAATACTATTCATTTATAATACACAAAACCCCCTTTAAAAATTGTTTTGATCATTCTAAAACTAAACATGGATTTTTTTTCCACAACACCATTTAAAACAATAACTCTAACTAGGGAAAAAAATTTAAACCTCAACATAATGATAAAATAAGTATAAAAATAAAATATCTCAACAAAAACTAATGTCTACATAATCAAAAAATTATAACCGAATAAGATAATATAAAAAAAGAATATTTGTCCCTTAAAAGTTTTAGTTTTAACCTATGTTTTAAATAAATTTTAAACCTTTTAATATATGAAATAAACATACTCAAATCAATATTATAAATAAAATAACCGAAATTATTTCTAAAAATGGAAAATATTATGAATAATAATTAAATATTCATATAAAACCTTAAGGTTGTACATTTAAGTAGTAATTGTTTCAAAATATAACACATGGTAAAAATATATGAATTTATTGCTCCTATAAAAAATATTTTTCTACAAAGATTAAAAATAGTATTTAGAAATTAATTTTGTAACACAATTCATATAAAAGGATTTATTTTTTAAACTCATGTTAAATGAAAACTGAGTTTATGACAAAAACCTACTATCTAGGAGAAAAAAACAAGTATTACCCAAAATCATAATTACCATTTTAAAAAAATTCAAAAATAATCAATCCTTTATAAAAAATTTAATCACATCACCACCAATAAAAATAAAAAATTATATATTAAAAGACATATTTACCTTCAAAAGGTAAATAAAATGAAAATACCTCTCACTTTATGGTTTCATATAAAAATATTATTAAAAATTTGAATTCAAAAATGAAGATTTATAAATGGATATATATTATTACCTTTCCTTTTTTAATGAAACCATGGATAAACAATTAATTAAAAGAAAATAATTCAAAACACATGACAACTAGAAGCAATATATAATTCTAATTAAGTCACACTAATATATAAAATAAACTAGTAACACCCTGAAAATCATCTTACAACTAAAATAATTCATTTATACTTTATCTATAAAAATAATTATGAATATTTTTCACTATTGTAAGATTTGTTCTATTTAATAAAACCCTTAAAAGAGAAAAATAATTGCCTGAGATTACTATAAATCACAAAAAATATGTCCACCAACCAAATAAATAGAAATAAATAAATTTCAATCACTAAAATATATGAATGAAATGTATTTCTTGAGAAGAATATAAATATAATAACTTAATGGAAAAATAAAACATTTCATAATAAATTTGAAATACTTTTTCATTCAAAACCATTACCATTACACTAAATCTAATTTTAGAAACTTCACTATATGAAAATAATCAAATAAAAATAGTAACACCACAAAATTTCAAATTTGTATTTATAAATTTATCACATCACACTATATTATGGATCATTTTTTATTAGATTCACATATATTAGAAACATAATATTAAATTTTATAATCATCCAATTAGAAAATATATATATATATATAAATTTATATCATTAAGTTATAATAACTACATACCTCACTCGATAAAATAATTAAATAATTAAATACACGTGTTATAGAAAAATAATAAATAAATAAATAAATATGAAATATTATATTAACCAACACACACATATTATGTAACTAAAAAAACAATCCAAAACATAGTAAATAATATTCAAAAAACATTAATTAAAAGAAGTTACTTTTAAATCTATTTAGAAACGAATTCTCCAAACAAATTAAATTCCACAAAAATAATGTAAAAACCTTAATTTTGATCATAAATATCCCATAATAATTATATAAAATATTATATAATTACTTTAATTAAAATTTCAAACAAAACACATATTGAGTTTCTCGAATTGTCCCATATAATTTTTAAACACAATATGTGGTCTATATACCCCAACTAAGAAACCATAAAAATTCCTTTTCTTTAAAATAATAATAAAACACCATATGTTTTTAGGAATTTTTTTAAACTATAATTGTTTTATGGCTTGCGTTACACACTATACCAAGATAATCATTCTTTATACATAACACTAAGTTTAGCTTGCGCTACACACAACACTGAGTTTAGTTTATGTTACATGAAATTTTAATTTTTTATTTTAATACACACAATTATGTGTTTATATTTCATTACATTAGATATTTTTGTTTGGATTTTGTTATGAACAATTCTGAGTTTAGCTTGTGTTACAGACAACACCAAATTTAATCCAAACATGGAATACTATTATTGTGATAGTTATCAACTGGACATTGGAATGGTGGGTTTGAATAGAATTAAAAAATAAATAAAATATGGTTTAAACATGTTTATATAATTAATTCTTTAGTGATTAATTAATTGAAAATAAAATTAAAATCCTCTTGAAAATAATGGTAAACCTTTTTTGAAAAACCATTTTGATACACATAAGGGTTTTTTCTTTCAATAAATTAACCAAATCACTTTTAGTTAATTATTTTAATTAAATTTAAATATTATATATTCAATAAAATGTCTAAAATTAATATTATTTTTCCCTAGAAAATATAAAAGAATAAATCCCATCATATTCATAAAAACAATGTTTTTTTCTTCTAATAGCTGGTTTGGTCACTTTTGGTTAGTGCAGTCATTTTTGGAATTATTTTTGAGACATTTAGTAAATTAATTTTATAAAATAAAAATTATTTTTTAAATCATAATACAAAAATTTATCTTAGGATAATTGTTTTAGATTTTTCTGAAAAGTTTCATTTGTTGATGAGTTGTGAAAAAAAATAAATTCTTATTGAACACTGCCTTTTATCATATTTTCATTATAATGTAAAATTATGCATAAAATTGATTATAAATTAAAATTAATTCAATTATATATCAATTAATCCAATTTATGACATTTGAGTCAATTTTACATTGAAATTGGATATGAAAACATTTCAAATGTTTTAACTTTTCTGTTAAAAAACTCACTTTCTCATTGCATCTGCAGGATTAATATTAAATTATTTTCATCCACTTATATATATTGAATTTGGAAAAATGTAATCTATATTTTGAATAATAATAATTTATAATTTAATGTAACATCATCTTAGGTTTTTATAAAAGGTATTAGTGAAAGAAATTAATATTAATTACATCGATTAGAAGAAAAACTTGTTTGCCAAGGGACTAAACTGTAATCATAAGAAAAAAATAATGTAGACACTATTCCAAAAACAAATTTATATAAATATTTTGACATTAAACCTTATATTATATATTTTACCTTATTTTTTCCTCTTTGCCTCAAAAAACATGGTTATAATTCCCACAGTCAAGAATTTACTTGTTTTCCACTATACTCACTTATAAAAGGTATCCCCCTCTACTCCAATCTTCACACCTCTCAATCCATTTCTCTCACACAATAAATACCCAAATAACATCAATACATTTATTTTATCATACTATAATCCATAATTTGGTTATAAATCTAACCAAGGAAGTCCATTTTTGTGTACCAAAAGGGGATACCCAAAGAAGAGGTAATATTGATCAATGAACATTTTAATTTTATTTCTTCCTCAAACCCATTAATATTATTTTATATCATGATTATATAATAAAAAAAGTATATTACATATAATAATATATTATTTGTTATGTTATTGATTTAAAACCATACACACTTTCAATGAATGGGTTATAAAATCATTGTTCGTGTGTACGGAGGAAGACCGCCTCATGGATCGATGTCATTTTTTCCCATTACCACCTGTAATGGTTAGTAATAATTATTGAAATACATGTTATATATTATATATATGATATTAATCATTTATTTATTCTTATTTAATTATTATATATCACATTACATTGTTCTTTTTATTTTGTGGGATTACGATAACGTCTTACGTGTGTATGGTGGGCTACCGACTCATGAAGCGATGTGATTCAGTAATGCTTGACATAGAATGTGTAAAGGATGAGTTTAATAAATATATATTATATATGTAACATAAAAATTATACTGTAATGAATATATATATATATACATATATTACTTTTCATTTCATTCATACGACAACAAAATAGAAATAGCGTTCAAGCTTACATACGGCTTACCGTCTCCATGAACGATTTATATCATTTCTGACCACTAAATTTTATGGAAAACAATATATAAACATATAATTAATATATATGATATATATATGCTTTTTATCATTATTTATATGATTAAATCATGATATAAGTAAGAGGATTAAAAATATTAGGTCAAAACATGTATGAAAAACAAAGCGGTTATTACCCGAACCATAAATTTAACATGTGATTGTTAGTAAAATATATATATATAAATTCATTTGTATATAATATATGTTATTATATATATGAATATAGTTCTTTTTTAGATTTATAATAAACTTATATTTATTATACTGGATTATTTAATGAGTATTATGTGATTCAAGACATTTGGTGACGAATATCCCTCTCACTTTTTACATTTGTGAGACACATACTATATTCACCACATATTTCATTAATGTAGTTTATATACAACCAATGAAATCATTTTATGACTATTTAAAAAAAAATTATTGTTATTTTCAATTCATTTTTGAGAATATCTCTTTCATGGCGATTACGATTCAAAAGTTACCAAATCTATGTGGGGATTTCATTATCAATTTTCCTTTTCAGACAAATGTTATGTTATACACCTATATTCATCTATGAGGTGTATATAAAGCCCCATTAACATGGAATATGAAAAATTTACAAAATTTCATGATATTTTAATCTTCATTTTATGTTCATTCATCATGAAGTTTATTATTCAATGTTATCAAAGTGGAAATGATTTTATGTTAAAATCTCATCACTTAACAAGATTTTTTATGATTAATTCTCTAATTTTTAAATATCAAGATCTAAATAACTATAATTATAATAAATATTCTTCTCCTATATTTATTCAGGATATATTAATGTAATGTAAATATTATTACAGTATTTGGTACTTGATCTCATTATGATTTTTATGAAAATTTTACTTCACTTCCCTCTTTGATCAAAAATTTGTGTTCTTTAAAAATAATGTTTTCTAAACACATTCAAATTTTTAAATGATATATTAATATAACATTAATGGAATTGTATTTTGGAAATATTTTATCTTTTAAAAAGTTTTTAAAATTATTTTCAATGATTCCTTTATAAGTTTTCAAGATTATTATTCTTGAATATGGGTTTTAAAATGTTTTATTTATTAAAAATCGTATTTTAAAGTGGAAAAGATATTTTCCTCATCAAATTTTTTAAATTTTTTTAGTATTACATTATATTCAAGATTCATCCTCAAGTAAACTTATTTTCAAAACTTATTTATGATTTAATGAATGGTTTTTCAAGAAATTTTTTAAATGAGCTTTAAAATATTACTTTATAAGTTTTCAATTTAAAAAAAATGATTTTGAAAATTTTTTACCTTTAAAAAATCCATTTTAAAATAATTATCATATTCCTTAATAAATTCTATAAGTTATATTTAAAACACTTCTTCCATATAAGTTGAAATCCTTTGATATATTTAATGATTTACTAAGGATATTATCCAAGGAAACAATTCATATTATTTCATTTAATGGATTTTTTTTATGATGAAGATTTTTTTATGAATATCATTTCTCTTATATGGGTTATACCATGATAAAATGATTATGAAACCCAAATACTTTTATTGGTTATTCTAGAATAAAATGTTGTGAAACCTTTCAATTTTCCACAGTTTATGATGTGATTGAATGTATATAATACAAAATTCATTTCAAGGGTTACGATATGATGAATGTTTATGATATTCTGGAACACATAGGTGTGATTTAATTTAGTGAAGGGTGAGACCTATTTATCCTTCTAAAACATTGGTTGATGATATATTTTTTATAATCTGAAAGGGTACATGGGTGGTTATTATACTCCCAAAACATGAGGTTACACGGGGGGGTCTTCCAAATCCTAAAATATTTAGGTACATGGGAGGCCATCCCAAGACTAAAACAATAGGGTAAAAGGGATGTCGTCCCAAGATTGAAGTATGAAGAAGGGTGATTATCCCAATCCTAACTTGTTATCAATGTCCTGGTAGGTATCCATGACATATTATTTTCTTTTCTTATGTATATTACACAAATTCATGTTTATGCCAATGTTATTCCCTCATTCCTAATACTCTTTGATTCACATATTATTCAGGTATTTTGAGTTTCCGATCATTATTATATGACTAATTATTTTGATCTTTGATATGAAAGGTATGGTTTTAGAATTTTGTTCTCATCTTCACATACCCTTATTTTCATGTTGTGCTTATGTATAACTCTTTTTTACCCTTATTTTTTCATCTAGGATCTCCACATCCTATGTTTTATTTACCCATTTTATAGAGATATTTATTATGTATGATTTTTCTAAGAAAGGTTCTTATTATGAATAATTTATTTGGTCATGATTTGGTTAACTTATAGAAAATTTTTTAGGTTCCCAAGTTTCCATATACACTAAACTATTATGATCCTTGAATATGTACCTTTTTAATGTGATGATTATTCATCTAAAATGACATAGTATCCACGTATGGGAAGCCTGGGTCACTATAGATGGTATCACAACAAAGAATTATTAACAATTTAGAAAATAGGATGAGAAAACATTATTGAGATACTTAGGTATATTTATTAGGATATGTCTATGGATATCTCTAAATATGAGTTTGAGGATTATCAAATGTATCGGAAAATGTCATGGAATTTGGTTAGAGGACAGGGTGAGTGATTTCCTAGAAATAAATTCTTATTTATAAACTAAAGGTTGATGTTCTTATTTAAGATATGAACCTAGGGGTAACAACCCTGAAAATACTATAATGATCTAGACTCAATCAGGAACTGATGCATGATAATAGGCCTCACTACACCCCAATTGAGACCCCCAAGTGATACACTATGGATAATAAAAACCTTATAATGAGCCATCAAGTAGGGTTTAAATAGAATATGACTATTAATGTCTAAGGATAAACATAGGGTGTTGTAGATTTTAAATAAGTTTTCATGATTTAGACATCCTATAATATATTTTTCATGATTATGAGGTTTTTTCTATGATAAGTGTTGGTAACACTAAGATTTTTATTTTTATAGAATGGTGGGAACCAATAGAAAATGGGTTAACATTGAATGTGAAATACAATTTTTTGATGAGTAGTGAATTTGATGATGACTGTAATGAAGGATGTTATGAATATGAAAAAAAAAACGTTTTCATATAACATGATAAACAATGTGTACCTTAATCAACTCTCAAATTCACCATAAAAGAGATGGAAATAGTTCACGGAGAATTAGGGTAGTGGATATCAGGGATGATAGAAGATTCAATTTCTTATGTGTCCATAACGTGGTAATAAACATCCAAGTGAATGTATCATAACAAAGAAATAATGTTTTCATTATGGGAAAGAAGGACTCAAATCAAGTAACTATAACAGGAATATGAAAAGATCACTTAATATAATGTATGGGAATATCCCCCCCCCCCAACTAATATATCATTTACTGGTTAAAGATTTCAATTTGGAAATTACGTGTACTGTGTAATTATATTTCAAAAAGAGAATGATTGTGATTAGAATCATCAAGGAGGTACGCGCAATGGGTATATTACTGACGATGAAGAGACTACAAATGACATGTGAAATGAAATAATTATTAAAGCGTAATACGATGAAGCTTAGTTAATTGATTTTTATGGACGTGGGATGAATGAAGAATTTCTATATTTGAATTCAAATATTGTATTATCTGGTTTAGGAAATATATAAGGATTTCTCAGTATAAATAAATCATGAAGGATCTAAAAGAGTATGTTTAATAATACTGATGACCTAGATAATAGATTTTATAGAAATGTTTTATGGGAAATCCATGATTAAGGGAATGTAACCCGTAATATGTTCCTGATGCTGAGAAAATGGTGTTTAGATTGTATAAAGAGATGTTGGATATGATTAAACTAAATTGGATAGTACAAATTTCCTTGTAAATATATTATTGATTTATTGAAAAAGTGGTTTATGTTATCATGTATGGATTTCACAACATTTTGGGATTGAAGGAATATATCCAATAATCTTTGCAGTAAGAAAGCATTCTTGTTTTCAATAAGTATTTATGGTAATTATGGTTATTAAAATGTTTTAAAAAAATCACAATGAAATAATTCACATGTATGTTATGTGGGAATAAACATATACTTTATGATATATGGAGATCGATGTTAATCTTGTTTTGAGAAATTCAGTTACCTTTCTAAGGTTTTATATTTTCATATTTCGAAAGAGCCAAAAAGGCTAACCATTTTTGAAATGGTTTGTTTTAATCATTGAAGGTGGTTTTTGATATTAATGACTCACATTATAAAGATTTATACATATTATATAACTTTTGATAACCATTTTGTTGAGTCGATAACTAAATATTAAAAAAATCGAAAATCATTATTTTTATATATCTTATGATACATTAGTTCTTTAGATAAAAAAAATTCACCTTTATTTCATATTGTAAGATATGAAGTGTAAATTGATCATGAAAAAAGTAATGGATAAAATTTTACTTATGAAATAGAATAAATTCAAGTAAGTATATATTCCTATAAAAAATTATTCAAATTTAGGAAAAACATATTGATTTAAAAAAATTCCAATTGCCATTATTTTTTATGATATCAATGACTTTTTTAAATCCTATTAGGTTTCTAGATTTTTCATCATTTACGTTATACTGAACATGTTCTCTAGAACTCTCTATTTGTATTTCAATGTTAGTTACCTATTCTATTTCTATGTTTTAACTTCCGACATACGTTCTCCTATGTAGTATCTAATATATGAGTAAATTTGGGTAACTGTTATGTTTCCAAAATTCACTTTTTATGGGATGTCTTATTATTCATTTTTAAAATATAGGTTTTTGTGAAAGGAAAATTGAATAATTAACCAACTAGAAAAATTTAGAGGGATAAATTCATTTTTAGGGGGAATAATGTAACACCCCTAGTTTCTAATAATTTTTTTGAATAATGTAAAATTTATTGATTGCAGGCGTTACATGATACACCAAGTTATTCTATATTTATACACAAAAATGTGTGTATCCTAAGATAAATTAAACATTGATTTTAGATTTCATTATTCACATTAATATTTTTTTAATTTGTTTCACACAATTATATAATTATCTTTAATTACACATAATATTATTATTTACTTTTGTTACACTCAATTTTATATTTAGATTGCACAACATGAAACAAGGATTTTTAACTAAACATTTCATACTATTATTTTGGTAGTTATTAGATAACCATTATAATTTAAGGTATCAATACGATTAACTAAAATTTTAAATTATTGTTTAAATATTTTTATATTTTTAATTATTTAATAAACAATTTATTAGAAATAAAAATGAAACCCTTTTTAAAATAAAGGGAAATATATTCCTGATAAAACAATTTTTATATGCACAAGTATGTTTTATATCAAAAAAGTAACCCAATATCTTTTTGGTTGATGATTTTAATTATATTTATATATTATATATTTAATAAAAAAAATTAACATTCATTAAACAACATTATTAGACAATATATATGAATAAATCCAAACTTATGTATAAAAATTGTATTTTTTATAAAAAATTATTTTGTTACATTCTCTTGTTGAGGTCATTTTAAAAAAAATATTAAAAATTAAGAAAATTATTTGGATAAAATAAAAATTATTTTTGAAACTGTAATATATAAATTATCATTGGATAATTTTTTTATTTTTTTGAAAACTCTTGTTTTTTGATGAATAGCGATAAATACTTATTTTAAATTGAATTTTTTTTATTAATATATTTATAAAGATAAATATTATTTTCAATTTGTAATAAGGTATTATTATATCAATTATACATAAATTAATCTAATTTATGTCATTGTAATTAATTTCATATATAAATTTTATATAAAAACTTTTCAAACATTTGAACTTTTCTCTTTCAAAACCCACTTTCTCGTCACCTCTGCGAGTTAATTATATATTAATTTATGCCACTTTTGTAAATTGAATTTTTATAAATGGAATAAATATTTGTAATAAAAATAATTTATAATATATATTAGTTGGAAATTTATTTTTTACTAAAAATATTAGTGAATTAAATTAAAATATATTGTAGTGAGTAAGAGAAAAATGAGTTTACTAAGGGAATAAACATTAAACATAAGAGGAAAATGTGCTAGAAACTTATCAATATCCGATTTTATGGAAAATCTTAGACGTTAAACCTTTTTTATAAATTTTTTTTCATTATTTGATCCACTAGACATGTAAAAAACATGTCTGAAGTTCTGTTTTTCAAAAATTTACAAGTGTGTCACTCACCCCACATATAAAAGGCCTCCCCTACCCTCTTATCTTTACACATATCAATCCATTTGTATTAGAAAATAAAATTCCAAATAAATTCCAAAATTTTCTCCTCTCATCCTAGAATACTTTATTTGGAAAAAAATTCACCCAAATAACCCTTTGGTGAAAACAAAAAAAATACTCGAAGAAGAGGAATGTTCATTAATGAATGTTTTTTATTTAATTTTGTACTCAAACCTCTTGATTTATTATTATATCATGATTATATAATAAAAACATTATATTAAATGTACTAATATTTTTTATGCATCATATTTAAGTAAAACAACACAAACTTCAATCAAATGTGTTATGAAATCATTATTCATGTGTATGGTGGACTACGATCTCACGAAACACTGTCATTTGTTTTTCCATTACAACATTCCATGGTTGGTAAAAATGATGTAAATACTAATTGTATACGATATATATTATATTTTTGATGTATTTATTCTTAATTAATTATTATATAACACATACCACCATGCTTTCTATTTTGTGGGAATACGATAATGTCATTCGTGTGTGTGGTGAACTACCGCCTCACGAAGCGATGTGACTCATTAACGCTTTACATGAAATGTATTAAGGATGTTTTTAGTAAATAATTATGACATAAATGAAATAAAATTATTATTTAATGATAAAATATATATATATATATTTCATTTATATTTCTTTCATTCAAGATGATAAGAAAACGGAAACGATATTCCTGCATATGTACGACCTACCTTCTCTATGAAGGATTTATTTCATTTCTTATTAATAAATTTTATGAACTACTATAAATACATATATACTGAATATATATGATATTTAAATCATTTTTATAATTTTTTATATGTTGAAATCAAGATCTGGAAAAGAGGACCATGAATAAAAAGTCAAAACAAGTATGAAATATAAAGCCGTTACTACCCAAAATATAACATTAACATAGAATTTTTAATAAACAGGTAAGATAAAGTCATAACTAAATAATATATGTTATTATATATATGAATATGGTTCTATTAAATATTTATCATAAACTTAAATTTATTATACCTGATCATTAAATATGTACATCAAGAGTCCAGAATTAAGGTAATAGATTTTTGTCTAACTTTTTACTTTTTGGATACAAATGATATATTCACCACCTCTATCTTATACGTGGTATATATAGTAACCATGAATATATATTATGATTATTATAATAATATTTATTCATATTTTCATATCCATTTTAGGATATATCTTTCATGGGAATTATGGTTCAAATGTAACCAAATCCGTTAGGAAATTTTGTCTCAATTAGCCTTCTTTAAGATGTATGTTATAGTATGAACCTATAGTTTTTAACAAGGTGAATATAAAACACAATTTACATTAAATATATTCAATTTACTTTCCTCATGATATTTTAATCTAAATTTTATGTTATTCCATCATTATTTTTATTATTCATTATTATCATTGTGGTAATGATTTTATATTACAATATCATCAATTATTGGGATTGTTTATGAGTAAGTTAAAAAATGTTTTAATATTATGATAATCCTATCAATAATTCTCATGAATTTTATTCTCCTTACATTGTTAATGATATATTTATATAATGTTACAATATTTTCACTCTTTGGTACTTATGTCAATTAATAATTTTTTCTCAAAAAATCCATTTTTTCCCACAATGGTCATAAATAAGTGTTCCATTAAAACAATGTTTTCTAAAAATGTTTCCAAAATGTTTTTTAATTGTATTTTAATATCATTTTCATCAAAAAGTATTTAAATTTTTTTCTATTTTAAAATTTGTTTCAAATTATTTTAAAATATTCATTTATAAGTTTTCAAATTTTCCAAAAAAATGGTATTCAAAATGTTTTATGTAATAAAAAGTGTTTTCAAAATAAGATTGGATATTTTCAATGAAATGGATTTTTAAAAAGGATTTATGTTTTAATTTAAATCTATAAATTTTTTAAATGATTTTTATAATCATTCATTATAATTTTTCTAAGTAGTTTTGAACGAAAATGATTTTTAAAATGTTTTATGTTTAAAAAAGAAATTTTGAAATAATGGTAATCATAAATTATAAATTATAAATGTGATATTTGAAAATTATTCTCCATATAACATGACATTATTTGATATAGTTTATAATTTACTAAGGATATGATCCAAATAAACAATTCATATTCTTTTATTGAGTGGTGTATATTTAAGATGAAAAGTTTTTTTTGAAACCTATTTCTCTTCAACGAGTTATACAATGAAAAAATGTTTATGATACCTATTTCTTATAACGGTTTATTCTATGATAAAATTATTATAAAACTGGTGTCTTTTCCAATTGTTATGATATGGTGAAATTTTTATGATACCCATTTAATTTCATTGGTTATGATATGATGCATGTTTATGATATTATGGATCACAAATTTATGATTTAAATGTGCCATGGGTTGGACCTATATCTACCCCCAACACATTGGGTAATGATAAATGTTCCATTATCTAAAAGGGTACACGGGTGATCATCCCAATCCCTAAATAAGAGGGAACATGGGAGGTTATTGGAAGCCCAAAACAAGAGGGTACACAAGAGGTCTCCCAAACCCTAAAACAAGAGGGTACATAGGAGGTCATCCCAAGATAAAATCAAGTTCATGGGTGATTATCCAAAGACTAAGATGTTATGAATGTATCGGTAGGTATCCTTGACATAAAAATTTATATACTTATGTGAATTCCACTAATTCATGTCATATGACAATGTTATTCTCCCACAGATCATGCTATTTGATTCTATTATGATTTATAACTTAGGAACTATCAATATTGCTTGATTGAAAAGGATATAAGGTATCACAAATACAAGAGTGGGTAATTTTTTTTAAAAAAATTATATTATAACCTCTAAGAAAGGTTCTTAGTTTAATATAAAATAAACTAAGATAATTCACAATACCACTTATAAAAGAAAACAAATGATCTAACTGACTCTCAGTCTAATGATATTGTTTTGATAACATAGGTTATGAATCAATTGTATTTGGGTTGAATACAAATATCTGTGTAATAAAAAGTGGAAATGATTTTACCATATATCATATATAATAAATACTAAAAAGTGTAAACTCTAATTGAAACAATTATAAAAAAAATTATTAAAATAGAAAAATTAAATAAAGGATTCTATTTCTATTACAATAAGATGTGGAAAAGTAATTAGCATTATAATTCTGTTATCCCAAAGAGAAGGGTATCCTTTCACCTAAGATAATAGGTTTATCTTACCAACACTGATAATCCCTTTATACGATGATCAGAACGTCAGTCTTGATATCCCCAAAATCCCTTTATTTTTTAGGTAATCACCACCTCTATCTTTAGAACACTTGAAATCCATCTATATGATGATCAGTTGCACTATTTTCCTATCCCTTGCATCCCTTTATCGTTATCACCTGATCAGATGCCCAAATCAAAACAAAGCACTTATCGAACTACAAAAACAAGGAACGATTTGTTCATGTTTTTTAATTTCAAGGCTTTCGTATGAAGAAAGAGACAATTCATTCAATATCTCTCTAAAATTTTGAAGTTGCAAAAATTGTTGTATTTTCTTCAAATGGCCTCCTATTTATAGGCCTCATGTTCCAATAGTCAAATTTTCTCCAACGGTCATATTTCTCCAGAAAACTCTAAGGGACTTGGACACCCGACACTGTAATGTTCTTATTGAAATTGAAAACAAAAAATCATTTTTATTAGTTTATAACTACCTTCATGGAATAATATGTGTTAAAAATAGGTATATGAAGATGATAACATGAATACAATTGTTATAAATCATAGGTTTTGATAAATGAATAAAATCATTCATGTGATAAAAGTATAACATGACAACAATTAATATTACTCATCGATACTAATACAACAAAAAATTGTAATATGGTACGAAGTTGGTATGATGTAAAGTGTAAATATCATGGTCAGAGATAGTATGAAAAATAGAGTGACTACAATAAACATTTTCAGTACGATAACATTCGATATGTATGTTATGGTTTTTTAATGTTATGTACGTGTTCTCATACCCTTGTGGTCATGTTATTCTTATGTATATCCCTTGTTTTCCCTTACTGAACATTTGAGCTTACCCATTCTTATGTTTTATTTCCAAGGTTAGAAAGATATATTCTCCGTATAAAAAGTTAAATAATGGTGATTGTTATGAAGAATATGGGTGTAGGTGGTGTAGTTCACATACATATCAGTTTTTATGATTCCATGTTTCCAAAGGCACTAAATAATTATGGACCCCATGCTTGTATATTAGTAATGTGTTGATTATTAAACTAAAATAAATTAATGTCCATGTATAAGATGTATACACCACTATATTAAACATAAAACACACATTAATGACATTCTTTGTAAACTCAAGTATCATCCTGTATGAATTTATCTATTCCTTACTCGTGACATGCATATTGATTTTTCAAGGTCATAACATCTCAATAAAAGAAATTCCAAAATAAAAAACAAAAATACATTATGAGACAATTTTATCATGAACCTACATTCGTCAACCACCGCATCACCTGATTCTTCCTTTCATAAATTCTTAGAATGATTCCAAATAAAAATGGGAAACACTACATAAAGGGAATCAAAATATTCAACATTGGAAGTGATTTCACTTGAAAAATTTTTAATGAACTACTGGAAAATACATCTATCCTAGTAGAGAAATACCATTGATTTCTAAAAAAACCTGGGTATAGGGTTGTTTTCCAAGACTATACCAACATATATTTATAAAATTGTTGGTATTAGTTGGTTTATACCATTCATTTTATTAAAACCATTGGTATTGGGTTTTTTATATTGGGGGATCCTCCTACCCTCATTCTTATTCAAACCCTAAGCCTTTAGTGTGTCCGTACATCCCCTCCCCTAAGTCTAATTTGGCCACCTCCCACTACTAATCAAATGGATTTGCTGTCACCCTCCCCTCCTTGGGGTATTTTGTCCTCCCCCTGCCCTCTTCTGGAAAATTTGGCATCCCTTAGGGGACATCTCACCCATCCAATGGTGTTATTGCACTATTATTTCAAAAAATATTGGTATCATTGTGAGGTGTGACTTTATTCTATACTCTTATTTCTTATCTTGTTTTACTCCATTTTTATTTTCATGAGTATATTTTTTAAAAATTAATTTTTTCACTATAGTTTTTAATACATTTCAACTATTTTAGATTCCAAAATATTGATTTTGAAATTTATTTTAACTATTTTGTGGGAAAAATTTCACAATGGTTTATTTGATCACTCTACTATATTTTTGAACACATGTGGATTAGAAATATAATTAACATATTGACATAGAATAAAATTCAATTGATTCATGATTTTATAAATATATGTTACGATTTATATCAAAATTAAATATGACCATTGTATATTTGGTCACTTCATATATCTTCTTAGAAATTTGTTCATTGAAACTAAGGCATTCAATATATGGTCATTATCCAAGAATGTTTCCAATAAGTATATTTATAATGTGTATTTTTTGTAATAAGTCAAAAATAAAATAATTCACAAATGATAAGAAATGTAACAAAATTATTATATTTAGTAGAATTATTTTATTATGTAAATGATTTGACAATGTTTTGTATTATTATTATAATTAAAGAGACATGTGATGTATTAAAAAAATAAATATCATTTCATATTATGTATTAAACAATTGTATGAGATAATTAATGACCATTTTATATCCCTATGGATCTATTGGTCCACATTCATTGAAATTTTAATTCCATTGAAATTAATTAATTTTTATTTAGAAAATATCCACCCAACCACCCCAAAAATGTCATATCAAATACCCCTCTAAACTGACTCCACTTAATAAAATTTTCAAGAATTTAATCATTATTTCAATAATAATATATTTTAATTAAAATCCCTTTAAGTGTGGCACAAAAATGGATGAAATTTATAATATATTCCCTTGTTATCATTAAATTACCTCAAATATAACTATTTTGGATTCTATTCTCATAATCCATAGTCAAACCAAAAATAAAAATTGTAGTGGACTTAATAAATAATTTCAACATGATTTTTATACTCACAATACTGATTTGAAAATTATTAATATGCTATATTGGAATGGGGACTAATATCCTGATTGTTATACATATATTTTAATTTAGAAAACATGATTTAAATGTAATTATATATAGTTACTTTGATTTCATATAATTAAATGGTTGTTTTCCTATCCGTATTTCTAAAAATAATGTCATATTTTTTCCTAAAAGATGTTTGGGATGTTTTATATGATTGATGGATATATTTACAAGATATTTATTATGTTTATATTTTATCTATTTATGTTTTATAATTAATTTAAAATTTTATAATGTTATTATTCTTGGATTGAATGTTCATTATTTAAAAACCATTATTTTATATATATAAATGAAAAATATATTCAATTTTCTTCATAAGTTCCCTTATGGAATTATTTTTTTTATTAAATTGAAACCATTTCCATTTGTTAGTTGATGTCTCTTGAAATTGTTAATATCCCTTCTTGATCAAGAATGAAAATTAATCCTTGTGGTAGAGAAGATCGAGTATAGGGATAAATAGATAGGGTTGGTTTATTAAAACATATTTGATTAAAAGGAAATAATATGGACTGTAGTGTCAATGTTATTCTATTTATTCATGAAGATAGTGAATTCTTAATTTTCAGGGATAACCACATCGATTCATTATTTATAGTCATCGCCTATAATAGATTTTAGTTCTCTTATTCTTTATTTTTCTAGCTAATAGTATGATTTGATTACTTTCATTTTAGAATTTTTTATAATGATTTTTTAAATTATGGTTTACATAATTGATTAGAACATAACTTTATTTTCCATTGTAATAGAATGGATAAAATCTAGAAGTATCATACTAATCAAATTTCAACTGAGTTTTAAAAGAATTTTGATTTTTTTAGATTTTTCATTTAACAATGATTCAAATGGAGTTTGTATACAGTTTCCATGATATTATTGTGTTGTTTGACAATGGTTAATTAGGGAAGAAGTTAGATACCATATAACAAAATCAGGATTTACAAAAACTATTATATTTGGTATCATCATACCAATACGAGACAATATTATTCTATTCATGAGCAAAAATAAATAGGTGGTATAGAGAATTTCATATTTGATCTGTTTCCATTTGTGCATCATCAAATGAATGATAGTATGCTACTGTAAAAAGGAAATAATTTCAACTTGCCTGAGGTAAAGACAGAATATGAGGGTGTCGAGGGAGTGAAAAAATTAATGGATTATTCCAAAACTCCAATATATTAGGGATGTACTATAATGACCATGTTTGAATTTTTAATGTGTTTATATCATGGAAAATCATGTATCAAATTTATAATACCCATGTTGATTAAATTATTACCATTTTAAGAACTACCTTCTAGATTGTAATGATATTACCTCAAATCATTATAAGGCATGGATGTTAATTAAGAATCTTTGATTTTATACTTATAAATTTCATTCTTGTCCAAAAGATTGGAAAATTCATGTTGCAATTTCTTTTTATTCCCAAACATCAAAATCAATTAATGTTTTCAGAAATCTCATCCAATATGTGATAAAATAATGATTCGATAATTATAGGAAGTGATTAGTTAGTTAATCCTACATATGGATTATCATGATGGTAATTTGATGCACAATATCCTGATTTGGTAGCTGAGGTACGTAATGTTGGGTTAGATCTGTCCTATGATGGTTTTAATATATTTGGTTAGATGCTCACCACTCAAAGAACATAGCCAATTTTTATTCAAGTTTATAATATTCCTTTGTGTATGTGTATGAAAAAAAGATTTAACTTTCTTAGGTAAACTAATATGGAGACCTCTTGATCTCGGTAATGATGTGTATTTCTACTTGCAACCATTAATAAGCGTGTTGAAACCCCTTTGGGCTATGGATTTCTGGACATTCGATTCTTCTTCAAAAAATATAATTCAAATTTGTGTTTCCCATATATAGACTATAAATGATTTAATTGATTATGTAATGATGTTTCCTTGTAGAACTAAGGTAAAACGTTCATGTCATGTATGTATAAAGAATACATGATCGAGAAGGCTTAAACATTTTCATAGTTTTAATTTCATAAGGTATAAGAAATTCATTCCAATTTATCATCAATATAGGAAGAATCGTTGGAGTTTTGATAATATTTTTGACATAGAACAACCACCTCAATGTATGTCAGGTAGTGATGTGATTTCAAAATTGAAAGATTTCAATTTTCATTATAGAAAGGTAAGCTAAAAAGTGGAAGAATATTGACACTGAATCCACTTGCAATTGAAATAGTGAAGTATCTATTTTGAGTTTCAACATCAGTATACAAATTTTCTATATCATTGATTAGATGTAATTAAAATTTGAAAAATCATATGTGAAATTATTCTTGAAGTTCTTCTAAATTTCAAGTGGAAGACCAAATATGACTTTCGATCTTTTCTGGACTTTTTGGATTCGGGTATTCGACCAGAACTACATCCTTTGTGTATCGGTGAAAACAAATTTAATGTTTCTTATTCTTATTATGTGATAACACTATCAGGAAAAGATTAATTTCTCATAGTACTATAGATTATGAAGGTTACTAATGGTTATTTCAGAAAAATATTTAAACTAGTCAATATAAGGGATTTGAAACTAAAATCCATAAAAACTCATGATTATCACATCTTTCTTCATGAATAGATTCCAATAGGAATTCCACATTTTCTATCCAATAATGTCAGTGTAATTGTGATTAGCATGTTCCATTTTTTAAATACCACTCTGCTAAAATGTTATCCATGTCATTCTTTATATAAATTCAATAATAGGAAACATTAATTTTTTGTAATATAGAAAAAAATTCCCTCCCTCCTTTATCACATACATACTACATTTAACGGTCCATATACTAATTAAAACACTTCTTGGAGAACCAGTTTCTTTTATATGGATATATAATATTAAAAGAAATTTGTTCACAATGATATCATATGTCTGAAACAATAATTATCATGAATTATTTATTGTGGTAGGTTATCTATCTCAAGAATGTATGGATTTTTTTTCAATGTATCTATCTGATATGAGCACAAGACAAACTTGCTAACAAGAAATAAAGTTGACTACTGTTGGGAAATTGAACCCATGTTTCCATCTCTTCCCCAAATAGGATGAAGTGTTGGGTATTATACATTGGCTATAATGAGCCTTAGAGAGTGAGATATGGAACATTGTATAGTTATGTTTAACTGTGGGTTGTTCAATGACTATATCAAAAAATTAATTTGGTTATTTATATGCTATGTCATGTTATTTAATTTCAAATATACCTTGGAATTTTATTATCATTTTTTAGGGAACATAATAAAATTATAGGTTGAGTTCACAAATCATTTCCTTTAAGATGGATAGAGACTTTTCATAGCCTATTGTTTCTTTCTACGTTAGAATGAATGGTATAACCATTAAATTAATTAAATTAAAATAAATATATACGTTTAATTTTATATTTCATATATATTTTAGCAATTCAATTTACCTGTTATCATTGGTTAACAATAATTAAGAGCACTGGGTTTTGGTTCTAAATATATGGTTTGTGATTAAAAATATTTAATAATCAATGAGTGTAAATTTCTTACAACTGATCATGTAGTGAAAACGAGAACACATCATGATTGAGTTATGCAAACTAATACAACAGATTTCTATGATAGTGCATTAGATTGTCAAACTAGAAATTAAGATGTGTTTTATAATGGTCTTATTGAGAAATTTTTCTTATTGGATTACTTCCCTCAAGGTGATGTCACTATAATGTGATGTAAATGGTTTATTCAATGACGAAATATGGTACATTTATTCATTATTTTGGATTTAGAGTTTTTAACCTGTGTCGATTGATACATACTGATAAACCATACATTTTGGCATCAATGGAAAAACAAGTGTTTTATGTGAAAGATCATATGAGATCAAATGATTGTTTCATTAATTAAGTAATCTGAAGAAATATTCTTCATGATGTTGTGGATAAAATTCCCACCATTGATTCCCCCATTGGTGTTGACCAAAATATTTTATTTGATGACTCAAATTTCCCCATTATTAGAGTTGATGTTGAATCTGAAGTAGTGGTGGGTAATATATAGAAGATATCTTATATGTTCACCTTCATTAAATTTATGTTTACATTAGTTTATAAGGTCATAATTACTATAATTAGACTTATTTTTTAATGATATGTTTGCTTTAGTATTTTCTGGTTTTGAGCCTTTTAATTTGATTTATTTCAATTCAAAAAACTAGGTTTCAAATGAGTTTATAAAAAATGTATATCATGGTTTAACCCAAATAAGTTTTTGAAATTTCTCTGGATTATTTGAATTATAAATTGTATGACTGTTTTTTAAAAAATTTCTATAAAAATGAACATTTCATTCTCATGGATCTTATGAAATGTAATTCATAAAGTTGAAGGAAGTGACTATTTGATCCTGAACAATAGGTGCGCGACTATGCGGTTCCTCCTTCTCTTTCCTTAGTAAGTATAATAATTGGAATAATTTTCTTCTTCATTACATAAAATTTCATGTTAATATATTTTGTCAAAAACATTTAGTGACATTTTGTTCCACTAGAGATAAATCATCATCCAGCTACTATGGGTTCGAGTGGGGATAATTCTAGACCTAGATGGAGCTCTCTTCATATCGTTTCCCACAATTACCCACTAGTGGACATCCCTTCCACCACACCTTTCCATCCTCTTCTTGAGCCTCCATAGATGATAAAAATCAAGCCTTCATCATCTCATTTATCCTCTTCTTTCCATACCACCTATACACCGCCTCCACAGATGTTCCCACCTTTACCATATCCATATCCATTTATATATCCCCAAGCATACTACCCATATTCTACCATGCCTACACTACCTCCATTTCCTACTATCCATTCATCATTTAATGAGTCTATTCCTTCATCTTTTTCACCATTGCATGAAGATAACCTAGTGAATGCATTATAAGACACTTATTTTAGAGGTTGTTGATCCATGATAGCGCACAAATTAATTATATCCTATTGAGTATCTGATTTCGGTATTTTTTTACATCGATGTCAAATTAAATCAGTTGATTTTTGTCCTATTGTACCGTGAATTAATAATTATTTTTTCTATCATATCTAATTCAGTGGTATATTCTAGTAAGTGTTGTGGGCACACTGATATAAAATAATCATTGAATATACAAACAAGGATAATAGTGGATTTCAATGATGAAAAGTAGAAGATACGTAAAAATGCTTGCAATTGTAGAATTTTGAAGGACGCTTTATCCAAGTACAATAATATCAATTCATTTAAACTAGTCTCACAAAGATTTCATAGTAATGAAAGCAAGGATAATGCATTGATGTAAATATGGGTAAGAAATTTTCTGGAATTTACATAAATATTATTATTATTGTATTTATATGAATTAACATGTTCATTATAGAGTTGGTTTAACTTTCTTGGTGGTGAAGCAGCTACGACTACAAGTTTTATGGGTCTTGGTGAGTTATGGTGATCTTATGAGAATGAGTTGTATATTGGTTGGAAGAGGTTAGTCGGTTCTGATTTAGTTGGGGTAGCCATATTTCCCAACTATCAAAAATCTCAATACCAAAAAATGATTGTATATTGGAAGACTGGTCAGTTTATGGTATTATCAATATTTAATTGTTTTTATATAAAATATAATAATTATTAATTATATTGATTTTTTCTGATGAATTAGGGAAAAAAGAATAAAGATTAAGTATAAAATCTACACACATTTGGATGCACTATAATGACCGATAATGAGAAATGTCAGGTACTTTAATCTAAATTTAAATAGAGCCCTTATTTATATTGTTACTTAGTTAGCCTTCCATACTGAATTTTATGTTTTATTAACATTAATACAACTAATACAAGGATAAAAATTACCAATTTAAAGGGTTGTTAGGCTTATAGTACAATTTTTCATTAGGACTATAGGACAATTGGCCATTATCCATATTTCCCCATTGGCCATTAGTCACAGAGTCCAATTATCCATTACGCCTAGAGGCCAGTTGGCCATTAGTCCCATAGGCCAATTTTCCAATAGTTCTGTAGGCCAATTGGCCTATAGGTATAATAGATTAATATTATATAGGCCTAATATCCAATTAAACAATAGTCCTAGTAGCCAATTGGCCTATAGGGATAATGGCTTAATGGAAAATTGGCCAATTGTCCTAATGTCCAATTAGTCTGTTGGCATAATCGGCAATAGGTCTATAGGCCTAATGACCAATTTTCCTATAGACCTAATGACTAATTGGTCTCTAGGAAAAATGGACAATTATAATTATATTCCAAATACCCATCTATAGGACCGTAGTCCATTAGGTCTATAGGCCATTAGAAAATTACGCCTATACTCCAATTGGCCATTAGGCCTAATGTCCAATTGCCCTCTAGGCCTAATAGCCAATTGGCCTATAGTACAAATGGAAAATTTTCCATGTAATGAATAATATGGATTTCATATTTTGAATTGAATATAAAGAATTAATATTCAAGATTATTTAATGTTTATAATGAGTTCCTGAAAATATAATGTTTTTATGAATAGTTTTTATAAATGAATTTTTCATTAATGTTTATCGAATTTGTTATTTTACTAATTTTACATTCATTTAATAGTTGTTCCCTTTTATTATTAATTTAGATTATAAAATTTTTACACATTGAATATGTGTATACTAATAAATTTCATTTGTAGAAAGTTGTATTGGAAATCATACGGTGTGTAGTCTGTGCAAAATTATTTTTCTCAAGTGGGAAGAAAAGGGATTGAAGTGTAGTAAATGCAAGAACATAAGAAATGATTTTATATATTTTATTTATATTTAAAATATTTATATGAACTTCATAATTAAATATATTGTTTACATTTTCAAAAGACTTCATTGGAGGCCCTTAATGATAAAGAAGATGACAACTTTAGGGAAAATGATCTTTTGAGTTAGGTATTTGGGGACAAGTACCATGGTAGAACCTTATGTTTAATACGGAAAACATTGGACCCTATAGGTATTGGTCAATATACATCTTATATAAATCCTCTTAGACCCCCTGAGCTTCAAATCACATAAGTAAAAGCAGATAAGGAAAAAATACTTTAAGAGGAGCATGAAATAAGTAGACAGAAGCATGAAAGAAGTAAGAGGAACACCAAACAATTTATGAGATTTATGTCTGTTATAAGTCAATCAATTCCATAAAAGGATTATACTACTATTTATTACTATTAGGAATCTATTTTTTCTTTAAGATATTCCCTGGGTGATTCTAATGATGGTCTTAGTGGTGATCGTTTTGAAGTTAGTGTCGATGATGTTGTTGATGATGTTGCCACTACTGTTTATGCTATTGGTGAGGATGTTGATAATGATGTTGATGATTATGTTGTTGTTTATGTTGTTTAGTTTGGGAATTTTGATAATGGAGGAGATATTGATCCCCTCAATTTCTGACTTTGTAGGAAGGACACTTTTTTAGTTTTATAATGAATTTCATTTATGTTTGTTATTGATGTATATGCATATTTTAGTATTTTATATGGTTTTGAAACTATTACAAGAATCTCTTTCGATGATAAATATAGAAATTTTTTATTCTATTTAATGTATACAAAATGTTTTATTTGATTTATAGGTTTAGTAGATGGAGGAATTTTTTGTGGGGTTACTACTGAAAAATGCAGGAAGCTACCTACAACCACAGTTTTTATAGAAACCCTGGGTATAGTACTATACTAACACCTCAAGAGTCCATTACATTGAAAACTATTGGTATGGAATATACCCATGGTTTAAGGGGTATATCCATGGATTAATACAATGGGTATATGCTGATTTTTCAGTAGTGAAGATAAGAGGACACTCATCTAAATCTCTAAAATTACCACTGTGTAAGTTAAAGAATCATGCAAGTAAAATAAACGTTTCTTTAAATAATAACCATCCAAAAAATAAATAATAATAATAATAAAACTAAAAATCTATAAATAAATAAATAACAACAAAAAAATCCCATCAGACACATAACCAAACATTATTTGCAAACAAACCATATAACTAAAAAAATTGAAAATGGCTGGATGGATTAGATGGAACCATTCCCAAGATGAACTAAAAATACATAAAATAAAATAAAAAATAATACCAAAACAGCCATATTATTGTGTAAATTGGACGAGATTCACTTTCAACCTCAAAAATACCCAAATTTAGAGTTAACAATTAGTTTCTCAATAAATTTTTACCAGAATTGACCCAATATCACTAAGTATAAAGTCTACATGCCTAGAGAAATTGTGTATATTGGGTGTAATAAATAATTCACATTAAGATTCAACTAAAACATCTATCAATATCCTATAAAAATTGGTCCTAAAAATTCTATTTTTAAATATATAATAATACTTTTCTTTTTTGATTGATAATGGAAAAAATGTATCATGGAATCCTTACTACTGGCTAAGTGTCTCGAAATAAATTTATTGAGATGTGAAAATTATACATTCTTAGGGGCATTATTTAATATAAGGATGATAAACCTTGGGCCAATACGAATATGAAATCTAGAATCTCACATTGTTGGGGAAATAGAATATGGAATATGACCTCGAATA
This sequence comes from Viscum album, assembly GCA_963277665.1. Taxonomy (NCBI): domain Eukaryota; kingdom Viridiplantae; phylum Streptophyta; class Magnoliopsida; order Santalales; family Viscaceae; genus Viscum; species Viscum album. The sequence continues at coordinate 2,003,809,439 of OY728126.1, read as the reverse complement.
GAAATGGATTTTTTCATTTTGCCAGGATTATCCAATAAAATTACAACTCAATATAGAAAATTGTTAACTTATATATGAATCTAATATTTCCCAAAATCTCATAAGGGGATATCAATTTCAATCTCTTTAACTGATGAAATTCCTCTTCCCAAAAATGGGCCAGGTTACACGGTTTATGCTGGCTCTTCTTGAATCCTAAAATTCATAATGATCTTGCATTCTCCATCGATATCCCCTTGATGGTGGACCAGTGTACCATAAATGGAGATCTATGATTATATTCTAGGTTGATAGTTGATTACAACCTAGACTCTAAGATCTTATATGTGATCAATTTCACTTTCAATTAATATAGTTTGGGTTTTAATGGGGAGTATGTGTATACCAATCCCTTTGGATATGTTTATAAAATTGTAGGAAACTCTATTGTGAATAGTAGGGTGATTAAAAAATAGGATGAAACTACCATAGATAATAAATCGTGGAAATATTTTAATAGGAACCCAAAAAATTTAACATTGCAATGGATAAGGGTGAGCCCTAGAAAATTAAAAATACTATTAAGAAATGGGTTTATTTTACACAAGACCACATGCTAGATTCAAATAATGTGTCTTGAAAATCATAGGTTATGATTGTTCAGGAAGAGGTTGAGGAGAAAACTCTATCAAACTCACCTCAAGAATTAATCACATACACTACCACTACCTCAAATGTTGTGGGAAATAGTGAATCAAATCGATCTAAAGACATCAACAAGGATTTTAAAATTTCCAAAGACATAATTAATATGATCATCTCTTTCAATAATGAGACTGAGACTAAAAGCCTCAACAATATGGATGATTCATCTCCTCTAGATGAAACTGAAATGTCTTTTATTCACAATGAATATAATGTTCCAAATGACATTCATATTGTTTAATAAACTCAAGATTCTATGAATCCTTTTGAAAATCCTCTCACTAAGTTTCTATACCACTCTATAAAGGACAACTATGTTATTTCTAGCATAGTTCATTCAATCTCACATGGAACTAGGAATCATATTTAAAATTCATTGAACTTGTCTTTACCTATATTGGATCAATGCACTAGTGTCATTCATTCAGCACTAATGCAATATAAACCTTATAATAGTGTAGAAAATATCAATACCATGTCTAATAATCCTACATTTAAGGATACTCAGATTTCTATCAAGAATAATTTCATATATATTTATTGTGAAACGAAGATGTGTAATAGTTTAAAAGTTCCTTAATCTATAGAATAAGATCCTAAATTTTATAATACCCATTTTCATTAGAAAAGTATTAATTGTAATATTCTATATGATGTACAAAATGAAAATTTTGACATTCTAGATACTGAGGTGAAAAGGGACGCTTCTATCTAGAAATCAGGAAGAAAATAGAATCCATTAAGTAAGAAAAATGGGGGATATAACCCCAAAGAGTATTTCGATTAAATGTTTTATTCTAGAACTTATTGTTCTTGGACAACCGTAAAATATTTATATCACCTTTTCTTTTTAATAATAATCCTAATCATGGTCTTATAGGACTATCTGATCCAAAGATAATTTTCCCATCAAGGATTTACTCTCTTGAAATTATGGGCTAAAAAATCAGGGAAAAAATCATTCAAAAAATGTCATCAAGTGGCTTCAGGTCTTATATCATTCTTGTTTGGATGAAATATCATCTATAAACTCCATATAGTAGAGGATTTCTCTTAGTTATAAATATTTGGGTTTTTATCACTATTGTACCTTAATTTATGAATTCAATGGATATCAATAGGGAAAGAAATTATGGAAAATCATTCATGTTTCAAATTTATTAATAATTTATTCATGGAATCTATATTGAGTCTTTAATTCCATCCTCAATCTAGATAAGAAATTATGTATGGTTAACTCTAATACTCTAAAAAAATAGTGGCATATATTGAAAGTGACAGCCTCTATGAATTGAACATTGTGGGTGACAAATAAACATGGTATAGAAAGAATCATAATAACTTTTTGAATAGTAAATTGGATATGTTATTCGTTACTGATGTTCCTCATAGTATTCGGGACCCCATCATCAACACCACACATTCAATATTTAACTCAAACCACCATCTGATATTAGAAAAAAAAATTAGTAGAGAGGTGAAACCACTATTTTTGTCTAGATTCAATAATGCATTTAATTTTCATCCTGATTATAAAAAACTCATTCAAAATACCTGGATATCATTCAATAAGAAAAATAATTCTTTATATTTTTTTAAAATATTTAATTACAATAATAATGTTAAAAATTATAATTTTATTTTTATTCAGTCATATTGATGAAAAAATTGATCATCTTGAATCATCACATCACATTATTCATTATAATAAAACTAGGAATACTTTATTCACAAGTATTGAGTAGGAAAATATGATCACTCATGATATCAATAATCTATTAAATCTCATGGAATGTATTCAGAGAGAGTATTTTAAAGTCAAATGGCATAAGGATTGTGATAGGGAGATCAAATTTTTAATCATATTCATATATTTAGATAAATAAATAGGCCCTTAACTATTCTCAATGACAATTGTGGGTTTATTGAAAATATAATGGATATTTCTTCTAATGTTCTCCCTTTGATATAATCCTTTTTAATAGTCCCAAAACTGACATTGACTTAATGGAAGACATCATACCCCACCATTTCAATCATGAGGGAAACTAAAATATTACTACAACCACCTTGAATTTCATATCAATGAACTTGCCTTCTATATAAACTATTATATATCCCTTGGTTAGAAAGGGTTCACCAACTCTCTCTTTCACACCTTGTGGGAAAATATTCATCGTGTTTTTTGAATTATTATCAATAATTTTTTCAAAGGTGTTCATCTTACATAGGGAATCAATGCTCAATTCCTTACCCTCATTCCTAAAGTGGATAATGTGATTGAGATTCATATTTTCAATCTTGTGCCTCTTGTCCACATGATCTAAAACAGTTATTAGAAAAAAATATTTCTACAAGACATTAAAATATATCAAATTGGATTTTACCTCCAAATTAGTTTGGATTCATTAAAGGAAAAACTAGAAAATATTTCTTAATCAATACATCTGAATGTATAAACCCTCTATGGGAGGTAAAATTTCCCTTAAACATGGTATAAAAAATTATTTTCATGGATTATTTTGGGGTTTCATTTTCAAGGTTATAATAAATTTTTGTTTTGATGATTCTCATATTAAATTAGTTCAAATCTTTTTAAGATCATCCCATGTCTCAGTGCTTATCAATGGATATAATAATATATAGTTCACAAGCTCTATATGTGTAAGGAAAGTTGATCCTCCCTGAAAAGTTATTTTCTCTATTGCAAAATATTATTTAAGAATTATTCTTTTCAATAGGGTTAACAATAAATAATCAGACCCACGAGATCTTATAGAGGTCCAACTTCCCCCACTCATTTATTATATGTGTATGATATCATATTTTTCTGTCAAAAAGAAAAATATAAACATTAATAACATGAAAAATGTTCTCCTTCATTATGAAAAGTATCGCATTATGATATTTTTTGGAAAATATATTCTTATACATTTGAATTAATATTTCTATAGCTAGAAAATTGGATATCATCCATTAGTTTGGATTAAAGATAGTGTCCTCACTTTAACTTATCATTGTTTCCCTATGCTTTGGGTAAAACCTAATTTCCTTAATTACTCTCATGTTGTGATCTATATTAGAAACCAGTAGGCCTCCATGAAAGGAAAAAAATCTTTTTATGGTAGGTAAGGTCATCTTTATGAAAGATGTTATTTTGTTTAAACGTTTTTTCTCATTTATGGTCCATAAATGGTGCGCTTATATTTTTATGAATATAATCACTTCAAAGAAAAACATTTTCTAGAGCGGTTACATCATTTAAAGAAGTATTTTCAATTTCCCATAATATAATTGTTTTTAACCCCTTGATCATGGAGGGATCAACGTTGAAATTATCTATAACATTAATAATTCATTACATGATCATTTTATGTGGAGGTTAATTTTAAATCCCCATTAATTTTCTTCTAGGTATGTTATAATATTTTCTTCTGGTTTCCTTTTTCATTAAGTGAGTATTTCTGTCCATGAAGGTATGAGGATTTCTATAACGATGAAGTCTAGGATTTTTTAAAATTTTCTTCATAAAAACATGTAGTTTATATATCTCTTTGGGAACTAACACATCGTGTAAGTTATGTACATTTCATGTAAGTACTTCTGGGAAGAATCCATGATCTGTTTTCATGGAATGGAAAGTTTACACATCAGGTAATTATTACACATTCTGTATGTATAGAAATTGATTTTTTAATTAAAATGTGTTGCGTTTCGGTGTATATGAACCATGAGGATTATACGATGTGTAAATGGGTTTCATGCTATGTAAGTTTCATGGTGTTGAGTTTTTAGGCCATTGTACAATTTATATGTTTCATTCATTATATATGTATCCTTCCTCGCTTGACCTAGAGGGTTCCCTATGAGATTTTGGGTGACAAAAATTTCTTGGGATTGATTCTGACAGTGATTGATCACTGTTGTGGTTTTATTTCTCTTCTATAGGTAAGTTTCACTTATGGTTCTTCTTTGGTTTTTGTTTTGACATCGATTGTTAAAAAAATTTTAATCGAACCATGTTTTATATCAACCATTTTAAGTATTTATTTCAAGTCTTTTCATCTAAATAAAGAACTTGTGGTTTCCAATCCACATTGTCAAATGTGGTTATGGTTTATACATCATTGAGTCGGGTGGATCTATCCATGAATTCAAATTGAAGAATTTTCTTTTATTATTATTGATTCCAAAATATTTAAAATGAAATTTCAAGTGTTGATGTTTAAAAGGGGACGATTTTTTATTTTAAATGGGTTTTTCATTGAAAACAAAATTGCCTTGATTTGGAAAGAAATGGATTTTCAAACACTAGAGCATAATGTCTTTCCTTTGAGATGGTTTTATTAAAATTTGTGAATTGTTTTTAAAATGGAAATTGATAAATATTGCATAGAAGGATCCTTGTGTACATTAAGAAAGAGACATGGGTAGCCTTAGTATCTATGAAAGCACTAAGAGGTAACATCTTATATATCAACAAACTGTGGTAGTACTCAATATTAGTTGGATCAAACCTTATGCATTTTTAGGCTTGTGAGTGTCCTATACATATTCTATCATAGGCTAAAGCCTGACTGGAAGGTTCATTGTAGTTTCGAGTTATTTATTACATTATATATTTTCTCATGGATGTTGGATCACATCTATATTTATATTTTTGTATATTTACCAACTTTTTAATGACTGGCATGTTTATGGATTTGGAATGAATGATACGATATTTTTGGATATCCAAATTATTTTTTAAAAAATGTTTTCAAATTCATTTATTGATTAAAATTCTTGTAAAATAGTTTTTTTAAATAAATAACTTTTTCATTCTTGATATTTGATCTTGTATAAATTATTTGGTGGTTTCCAACTAGGCTTTGTTTCTCACACCCTACATATACCATTGGGAAGATGTAGACCTTATTTTTTTGGACTTGAGTGAAGGAAAGGTAAATCAATAGAATTTTTCCTTTTCTTTAGGTCGTTATTCTATAGTGAGATACTTTGAGGTGGTGAGGGTTAGTCGCATGAAGACCTGTTGTATATAATTGACATACATCTTGGTTTATCCTGTTTGCATTGGTTCTCTCTTCCATTATTTCTTATTTTTACTCTGGTTGTATTTATTTTTTTCTTATATTCAAAACATGTTTTGTTATCTCTTTTATACCTCATCCCATAATTTTCAAGATTGGGTGGTTGTTCTGGTCGACTAGGGAAAGTTTTTTACATTTTGATGTAAAAGAGTTTACTCATCTTGAAATGTGTCAGCACTACCTAAGTTGGTTTTGTGTCTTTGGAAGACGAGGGTAGGATCATTAGAATTCAGATAGTAGGTACAGAAAAGGGTATTGGAATGCTCTATCTCAGGATTGAATTCTATGTAAAAATCATAGACTCCATGATTCACTATATATATGACAAAATTTAATTGGAAGTGATCAAGGGGGAAACCCTTTGGGGGAAGTATATGTCTAATAGCTGGATGGGTGATGAGGAGTATACCAATACTAACGCCTCCCATTTCTAGTCTAGGATTTACAAAATCATCAGCACTCTTAGACCAAACTCTTGGTTGACTGTGGGGGAAGGTAATATTCGCTTCTAGAGGCAAAAATGGCTCGGCTCTATTCTTGGTTTTCTAAGTTGCCCAACTCCCTTGATCTCCTTTATGGAATCTAGTCTCCAACCCTTATTCATCAATGTTGTGTTGAACATAGAATAACATGATACATTTGAGTAAATTTTTATCAGCTCAGACCCTGACACATGCTTCTTCATTACATCCTCCTTGGGGCTATTCTTAACCAAGGATTACCACATGCTCTCGGCTCTATAGGGCCATCATGATCTCTAGAATGCCACATTCTAGTGAAATAATATCCCGCCAAAATATAATTTTCATACATGGAAAATTAAAATAATTTTGTGTCCATATATGAACAAGTCAAGAAGGTGGGTATTAGTATGGATTCTAGATGCCAACGATGTTGTAGTCATTGGGAGGAGGGAATGGTTCACTAATTTATTGAAAGTGAGTGGGAACATAATGTATGGTCATTGTTTTGAACTATCATGGTTTTCTTATCTTGACCGCAAGGTTATGTCTCTTTTCTATATAGATTCTTCCATGGGATAAATCTTATGAACATCGAAAGGATGGCGCAGTTCAAGATCTTTAGTGCAGGGTGTTGGTGCGTATAGAAAGCCAGGAATAAAGATCACTTAAAATGGGCTATGATTACAGAAGGGGATATTAATGTGAACACACAGAACCTATTGGTTGACCTGGTGACCCTCATACCTAAATGGAATGAGGCTCCTTATTTGAAGCTACTACAGGTCAGTGCTCCTCCGTCTAACTCCTCCCTTAACATGCCACAAGGGATGTGGATATGCTTGAGCCCTCCGGTCATGGAAACAAGTTTAATTCAGATGGATATTTTTATTTGTGAGACATGAGATGAGGGGCATCATTTGGGAAATATTTAGTAGTGTTGTTATGGATTTTATTGATTTTTATGGGAAAGGATCTGTACTTCGGGTAGAGGCCAAAGCACTACTAACGAGGCAATCTCTCTGCAAGCAATGCCATATTGTGATCACTCTATCTAAGACTAACTCTTAGATTCTTCATAACTCTCTGACTCGAAAATTTTATATACCCTGGTCAATATCATACAATGTTAGGAAATTCCATACCCTCTTTCACAATGTCATGGTGACCCACACATGGAAGGCGGGGAAAAAAGTTTCAAATCATCTTGCATTTATAGTGAACCTGATCTTCAACACCACTTTCCTCCCGTTGACTAATTTCTTGAAACCTGGGGGTTATTTTTATTAGAGCATATGCTCTCGGTTAACATTACATTAGGCCACCCTAGTCATGGGGTCCCATGGTGCATGTCTATTTTTTTGTTTCCTATTTACTTTTTTTGTTCCTTTTATTTCTCCTCAAAAAAAATTTGATGTTGGATAGATACACATGTTTCTATCCAAAAATTATTGTATTTTAGGGTAAAATTAAAAACCTCTGTAATACAAGTCATTTTAATGCATTGTTTTATATTATTTAATTTCTATCAATGGTTTTAAATTTTTTGGTGATTGTTTGGTTGCTGTCTTGTGGTTGATAAGAAATGAGTCCTAGAAGAGATCTTCCAAATATGAGAGGGGAAGTTGTGAGGATGGTTCTGTAGAAATATCCCCTAATGTACCTTCTTTGTTTGAAGCAGTTATCCAAATTTTTTAGACTCTGGGTTCAGTGGGAACTATAAACCTGATAGGTGTTGTGATTCACTTCTCATAATTTCCAAGTATCATCCACTTGTATTCTATGGTGACAAATGACACCATGAACTAGAGGAGTGTCTTGAAATGATTGAGAGGATCACAAAAAATTTAAAGAGTACTAAACATTTTTAGTTTTGTTTTTCATGTATATTCTTGAGGATCAAAGAACAAGATGGTGGGAATATATAGCGCAATCTAAGTCGCATGAGAATTTTACCTGGGTTTCTTTGATGAAAATCATTAATTAGTAGTTTTATTCAAATATTTTTCTCACTAAAAACACCAATGATTTTCGGACCTTGGAGTAAGGGGCATACCATTCTGGAGTACTCACCTCGTTTTGTTGAGTTTTTTCATCTAGCACTGGAGCTTGTCAATAATGATTAACTGAATGCTTGGTGGTTTGAGATGGGGTTAAGGGAAAATATTAATTTGATGATAGTTATATTGTGTCTTATAAACTTTGTGGATGTAGTAGATAAAGTATCTTCATATGATGTAGAGGTATCTAAAAGGATGGGTTTGGGTGGAGCATCAGTTGGTGTAGTGGTTAGCCATTGTTATTCTTTTTGTCAGAAAAATAAGTTCAATAATGGTTAGTTTTTCTCATGTCCAGTTTTAGCGGATTCTTTGGGGAAGTGACAAGTTATTATCTACTAGTGAATGAGGTATTTTCATACCAGGCCTTATTTTACAGAACATCCTAGGAGTTTTCATATTTTTGTGTAATCTATCCATCTAAAACGTTTTTTTGATAGGATGTCCCATGTAAGTAAAGTGATATCCACTTTCACCAAGGGATCACATTTTCAATTAGATTATCCCATGTTTTGTGGGTATAATTATTAGGACATGGGAGATATATAGGTGGCTATGTCTGGATGTATTTAAGTAGTAGATTGTGCGCTAGTGGAATATAAATTTGGGTCAACTGTTGTTAGAGGTATGATGTTTATTTCATTATCAATGTATCTAGCTTTGTTTGACTCTGGTGCAACTCATTCATTTATATCATCAAAATTTGTTAAATTGGTGGGTTTTTGTTTAGAGATTATTTCATTACTTTTTTATATATCTTCCCCATTGTGAAATATGTATAAACAAAGATTTAAGTGCCCCATGCTTCATTTAGGGATAACCGACATCTAGGTGGTTTGGGCCTTCTTAGTGCTTCATCATGACATCTTCAACATAATTATCTTCATGGACTAGAAGATGATTTTTAAGGAATAAAAATACTATTATCCTCATTTGAAAAAGTTATTATTTTCTAATGGGTTCTCTCATGTTTTTCATGGTGTGTGGAGTTGTAGACTACGAAGGGTGGTGCATGTTTTTCCTTATAATGGTATAATATCATGGTAGTTTTTAAAAGTGATTATTGATTAATTTTTCCAATGATTTGGTGGTAAGATAACATTTTTTGTTTTCATACCCATAGTCCCTTCTAGAATAGTTATTTTTTTACCGCCATAGAGAGAGGTCAATTTTTCTTTTTACCAGCTCCCTGGAACAACACCCATGTTTATACCATTCGATTGAATGGAACCTACTGAGTTGGTGGAACTTAAAGTCTATCATGAGGACCCATAGGAGAAAGTATTTATTCGTACTAGAATTTCGCCATGGTAATCCCCTTTACTCTTTCATAATAATTAATATTGAAGTCCCAATAATTTTATTGAATATAGAATATTGAATCAGTTGAACATTAAGAAAAAATATCATTTACCTAGAATCGATGATCTCTTTTATCAGATTAAATGGGCTCATTAGTTTTAAAATATTGATATGTGCTTAGTTTACCATTAGTTGAACGTCTGAAGGAGAATATAAATAAGATAATAGTTCGAATTCGACATGGGAATTTTGAGTTTCTAGTTATTCCAATTGGACTTAATAACACTCCTTTAGATTTTATGCATCCAATGAACCAGATCATTCTTCAATTCTTGGACTTTTTTATTTCTATGTTCGTAGAATATATCTTACTGTACTCTAAGTCAGATGGGGGACATGTGGACCATTTATATGGAATTATTCAGACCTTGAAAGAACATTATCTACATGGTAAACATTCCAAGTTTGTGATTTGGATATTGGAGGTAATGTTTATGTGGTGTGTGATATCTACAAGGGGAATCTCAGTGGATACTAAAAATGTATTGGAATTTATGCCTTGTAAAAATCCTAGAAATGTGTTTGAGATCTGAACCTTTTTAGTGTTGGATGGTTATTGTAGACATTTGTTTTCAATACTTCTCTATGATTGCATCTCTGATGACAGTTTTGACCGATAAGGGAGTAAATTTTGATTACGATTATAAATTTATGAGATATTTTGAAGAGATGAAAGTGAGTTTTACTTCAACACCAGTGTTGATTCTTCCATTACTATGTTGGGGTATGATTATTTCTATGATTCCTCAAGTACGGGTCTGGCATGTGTCTTCATGCAAGGAAAATAGTTAGTGCCTTATGGCTCTGGATAGTTACACCCTCTTGAGAAGAACTTCCCTACCCAATATATTGAGTTGGTAGAAGTTTTCCACCCACTATAGACATGGTGTCACTATCATTTTGTGGAATCATTTACCCTATATTATGATCATAAAATCATGAAGTATATATGCACTCATAGGAGTATGACATTGTGATAGAGATGTTAGGTTGAGTATCTTAAAACCATTGATTTTGATATTATATATACCACAGAGAAATGAAATGTTGTTGCTGATGCACTAAGCAGAAGAGTATTAATCCAATCATTAAAGGAATCAATTAAAGAGTGTTATCTAATGAGTTTGTTTATTGAGATTATCTTGGTAGTGAATGAGGATTTAATTTTTCTGTTCTTGGATTTGATAAATGATTATGTGTGTTTTGATTAGAAAGTTTTGCTTGAGAATATGAAAACCACTAAGAGATAATGCTTAGTATAAATCTGAAATAGTGGGGTGACTTTGGGTGAGTGGTCTCAGTCTGCTTGTATAGATTTTTTCTTTTATAATAGGTTTCTTTTCCTTTTTCCTTAAGATAGAAGTTATTAGATAGTATACATTAGTTATTCTGGACTATTAACCTTGGGGCTACAAATATGTTCAATGATTTGAAGAATTAGTTTTGGTGGATAGGGATGAGAAAGATAGTTGGGGATTTGGTTTTTTAGTGTCTCACTTGTCTGAGAGTAATGGAAAAACACAAGATACCTATAGTTTTTTTATATCCTTTATCCATTTCGGTATGAATTTGGGATCTAATTTAAATGGATTTCATCATTATTTTACAATGGTATCCTATTGGGAAGGATTCGACTTGTGTGATTATCGAAAAACTCACTAAATCAAAAACAATTACAAAAAATGGAAATGATGAATGTGGAATAGCTTGGGGACATGTATGTCTGAGAGATTTTGGAACTATATGTGTTTCCTTCTATGGTTGTTTCTGACAAGGACTTGAGGTTCACATCATGATTATGGAATGTATTATCGAGGAAATGTATTTCCTATTGAAATTGGGAATGTCTTATCATCTACATATGGATGAAAAAATAGAGGGGTCATCTAGGATCATGGGTATATTCTTTGGGCTTTCATGTGTTTGATTTTAGTGGGTATGGGGATAGAAATTTTCATTTTGTAAAGTTTTACTATAACAATAGTTATCAGGAATCGATCAGTATTCTATCCTTTGAGGCTAGGTATGGGTGTACTTTTCAATCTCCTTTATGATTGGAAGAGTTCGAAGATAGTTCGTTGGTTGATCTTAGTCTGGTTTAGGTGAAAATGGAGTTGTTGGAGTTGATCTTGAGGCATTTGATCATTAAACATAGTCATAAAAAATCTTCTGTGGATCCTCTTTGATGGCCTCTTGAGTTTATGGTTTGTGATTGGGTTTTACTCATAATTTCACCAGACATGGGGCATCATGGGTAAGGTATGTTGGGTAACTTGGTACTGAGGTATGTGGGGACCTTTGAGATCATTAGGTGAATTGGGGGGTGGCCTATCAGTTGGACTTGTCATATGGTTTGAATTATATCCATTATTTTTTTTATTTTTCCCAATTGAGGAAGAATACATGATATCCTTCCCATATTTTTAGGTGGTGGGATATAGAACATGAACCCGATATGATTTTTGTTGAGAATCTAGTTCAAATTATGAACCATTGGGATAAGTTAATGTGTAGTAAGATGATCACCCTAGTTTCAGAACAGTAGTAGTGCAAACAAGATATCCATGATATGTTGGAGTGGGATTCATTGATGTGGAAAAAGTGGCCTTTTGTAGATCCATGATATTATGAACTACATGGGGACAGAAAGATTTTAGAGTGGGGAGATTGAAATTATCATTACGTTTCTATCAAGTATGTTCTAATTTTTTATTTTTTTTTGTTGGGGGAGTGTTTCAAACCATGAAATTAGTCGGATACATGTTATTGTAAAGTCATAGATTTTCTGGAATATTCAACATAAAAAATAGTTTCTACTAGTCACTAGGAACATACATGCCATGTAAGTGTAAAACATGTTGTGCAATGGATATTGGGAAAAATCCATGAACTGTGTACATGGTGTGATTGGTTTACAAGTAGTGTAATAGGTACATATCATGTATGTATAAAAATATGGGTTTTAATTAAAATTTAATGGTTTTTTATTTCTATACGGACCCCAAAGATTAAACGACATGTAAATGGATTACATGTCATGTAAATGTCATGGTTTTTGTTGTTTAGAACAATATAATAGTAATAAGTTTCATTAATTATTGATGAATCATTCCTAGCTTAACCAAGATATATCTATAGGTGATTTTGGGTGAATTTTTTCCCTATAGTTCAATAGATTTAGTGACTGATTTCTATTGTGGTTGGATTTCTCCTCTATTGGTAGTTTTTCCTTCTAATTATTCTTTGGTTATCGTTGTGGTGAAAATTGAGGAAGATATTTTTAATCATATTTTGTTTTCTATCAATCAATTTCAATATTTTCTAGAATTTTTATTTGAAGAAATATCTTATGGTTTCCAATCCCCATTTTCAATGGTGGTTAGGTTTTCTGCATTATTGATCAAGGTGGATTTGTCATTTCTTTCTGATTTATTTAATTTCATATTGTACTTATTGATCCCTTGAGATTTGAATTGAAGTTTCAAGTGAAAAAATTGAAAATGGTATGGGTTCATTTATTAAATGGGTTTTTTTAATACAATTTCCATGATTTTGAATGAAATTATTTTTCAAACCCTAAAGAATATTTTCTTGGATTTGAAATGGTTTTATAAAAAAAGGATCGTGTTTTAAAAAAAAAACTGACAATAATTTCACAAATGGAACCATGGGTGAATCAATAAAGTGACACTGGTAGCCTTGCTATGTGTGAGACCATTAGGAGGTAACCCATTGAATATCGATAGACTATAGTCGGTAAAAATATTAGACGGATCCAATATTATTCCTTGTTATTCTCTTGTGTGTATAATATATATCATCCCATAGACTAGATCCTGAAAGGAAGGTGAATTGATGTTTCTAGTTGTTTATTTCTTGATATGTTATATAATGTGAGTGGGATCACACGTATATTTATATTTCGGTATATTGACCTTCTTTGTTCTATGAATTTAATGTTTTAGAATTTGGAAATCCTGATATAAAATTTGGTAAAAACACAATGATTGTTTGAGAAACATTTTCAATTTTTTTATTGATATAAGTTCCTTTAAAACTGTTTTGTTTATAATCTAGAACTATTGAATTCTTGATATTAGAAATTTTGTATATTGTTTGGTTGCTTCCTACTAGGATATATTGATCACACAATAATTCTACCATTTGGAAGCTATAGACTTTGTTTTTTAGGACATGGGATGGATGAGGTGACTGTCTTAGTTGACCAAGGATGGTCTATTAAAATCATCAATGAGAATTCAGATATTTTTTCCTTTCTAATATAGAAATTTTTACCTATGATCAAAGCTATGAATTTAAACTATGTGGACTCCTCTATATGGTATGTCCTTGAGTCTTCCTTTTCTAAAATTTCAATGAACTCCCACAAGCTAGAAAATCATAATACAACTCTCAATTTTTATTTTGACAACAGGATATGAATGACACTTTTTGTACTCTTAAACTCTCCAGACACATCACATGATAAAAATGTGTCCATTATCGAACAAATGGAAAAATCGTTAGGTATTCTTCCTTATAAAATAAAGGAATTTTTTAATTTAAATTTTTCCATTAAATATTAAATATTTCATCACCTCTTTCAAGTTCTTTTCTTCTTCCACTAACTCTTTCTAGGGTGTTTCCATTATAAAATAATAACACCAGTATCTTCTATATACTATGATGTTATTAAAATTTTACAACCATATTAATCTTTCTTCCATCATATGATTGATAAAGTCGGCATACGTGCGTACGTACGGCTTACCGTCTCCATGTCATGGTGTCGTTTGTTATTAAAACACTTCATTATTTGTATGGGTATGATAATGAGTATAACTAATTTAAATAATAAATATAACATGTTAATGATTCTTTTTATATGATATACCATCAAATTACATACGATTTCCCCTTCAAGATAATGATATTATCGCACGTGCGTACGTACAGATTACCGTCTCCACGAACGCGATGATATTCATTCCCCATTGTAATCAATCTAGAAAAAAATTATTTTAATGATTTAAAATAATTTATAATAACATAATATAATTCTGGATATGAATAAAATACATCCTATCCTTAACAAACATGGCTTACATAACTGATCATATAAATGAAAACAGATCAGTTAACACCTAAAATGATGATACTATAATAATATTATTAACAATGCAATATTTGAAGATCATATATGATATAATATTTATGTATATAATTCATGTATAATTTAATAACAATGATTTAAATATTATACTATATATTAAAGTACCCTCGACCATTGAAATGTACAATGTAAGGGACAATTCCACAATCTCTTTATAATCTGAGGTTGTTTTTACGTACCTATCTACTGGGACCACTTTATCATCCACATCAGTGTTTTCATAAAAATGTATTTTAAAAAAATTACTATTTACTTGAATATGGTTTAATTTCATTTATACCCTTATTTGACCTTATATGTTTTGAAATAAATCTTTCTGTCATTTTCCAAACAAGGTACTTTATGACCTTTTCAGCAAAATTATGGTAAGAATGTTTTCTAAACATATACTGAGAGTGTGGTTATTTTCTGCCGTTATAACATCGTCAAAACATCCGTTACAAGTTTATAAGATTATATTCAAAAAAATGTTTTTTATAATTATATTACTTTTAACATATCTCAAAATAGAAAGAGGTATTTCTATAAAAAAACATTTTTATTTCATCTATGTCAACATCCTTTGGACGATTTTAAGCTTCTTTGAAGTTGATTTATTATGACACAAATCATCCATATTGTATTGATGGTTTTGTAATATGTTTGATTGTGGATGTTTTATTCTTATACCATTCATGGTTTATGTATAAATTATTGTCGTTTCTTATGCTAGTTTAAATATGAATGTTTATGTTATGTTTAAAAACTTTCATATGAGGAATGAATTGGACTTAGTAAGTGACAGGTGGAGATCACTATAGGTCCTCGATGCATCAGTAGGTATCATGACACAAACTAACATCTTGGCACAAGGCCTTGACAAAAATTTTATTTGTATTCTTGGCACAAGGCCTTGACTATGTGGTTATGAAGTCTGGAATTATGCATTCCATCATTATGAAAGTGGCTATTGATATTGCTTGTGATTATTCAACTAATATAATATCCATGTGAATAATTAAATGGGATTATTTGATTTTAACATTTCCATATTATTCTGATTTTTATGTTTAAAAGGATTTTGTTTTAGTCTTATACATTTCCTTAAATGTTTATGCTTATTTATGAAAGTTTCCTCAATATTGTTATCCTTACTGTGCATCTGATCTGACCCCTTTCAATGTTTTATTTTTTCAAGGATGTGAATAGGAATTATATGGTTAAAATATAGGGATTTAATAAGGATATAAGTGTGTTCTAAAGGGGACGAAATGTTGTTGATGTTTTTATTTCATGATGTAATGTAAAACTTATGAATGTATCGAGTACTTCTAAGGCTAATAAACTGATCGATCTTTTGGGACATGATTCCTTATATTAATGAAATGTTATGTAATAATTCACCAAATCTGGGTAACTGGGGTCGGGTCATTACAGTTTGTATCATATGAAGTTTAGTACAAACCTTGGAAACTATATTTACAAAAAAAATTATTAGAGAACAATACCCTAAGATATACATTGAATATTAGTATACAAAAACTTCAAAAAATTTGGTACTATAGAAATTTTGTCAATTTTCCAAGAAATACATCCCTATCTAGATACGAGCAGGTAAAGGAAGCTATATAAAAGATGTACATAATGGTAAAACCTAAAAACACTGCTTTGAGCTGGACTCGAACTGGAACTGGTGCATGACAATGGGCCTTGCTGCACTCTTGGTTACGACAGTCCTGGGGGATATGCTTAGGATAATTCTTAATTTCTATACAAACCTTTATGAAGGGTTTATGAGTATATACCTCCTCAAAGAAAATATTTTTATGATTATGGATTATATCCATAAACTGTTCAATTTATGTTATGTGTTTTACAAATTCGTAATTATGTATTGTGATTCGTAAACCAATATATTTATGTCATTATTTAGAAATGGATCCTAGTGGAAGGAATGGAAAACGTATCAATGCACGTAATCCATGTAGGTATCTCCCTCATACTCAAGATAATTATAGTGTATCTGGTGATGAAACTGGTGTAGATCAGCTTAGCACCATACTGGGACAACTCACTCTGGTTATTAATAATAAACTTACCCGTATGGAGTACCTAAATCAACAACGCGGAGGATCAATGTAAGATCTCCTCATGAGTCAAAACCCACCAAAATTCAATTGTATTATAATTCCGTTAGTAGTTTAGAAATGGATAAGTTCTTTAGAGAATATATTTCATGCTTTGGGGAGTAGAGAAAGGGAAAAAAGTTTTCATTACAGTTTATCACCTCACGAGAGATGCGGATCAATGGTGGTTAGTTATTCAAAAAAAGGATGATGAAGAAGTATTAAACATATAATAAATGGAGTCTAAAGTTATTTTTGTAGAAAAATACTTTCCTCATGACCATCGAGCAGATATGGAAAGACAATTTATGAGTCTAAGGCAAAAGGAGGATCAGAATGTTGTAAAGTATGAGGCTGACTTTACAAGGATTGCAAGGCATGCAACAGATTATATTTGTAACCTAAGGTGTAATAATGATTGATTCTTTGACAGGTTAAAACCAGTTCTCTGTCGATCATTAGTCTCACAATCCTTCTCATCGTACGAATATATTGTATCATGTGCTATCAATACAGAAAAGGAATTATCTAAGTCTTATGACTTTAAAGCAAAGAAGGAGAAATAGATATCTGTTGAACACTCTAGAAATGAAAATAATGGGAAAAATGGAAAAGTTAAATATCCAACCTATAGTAAATGTGGGAAGAAAAACCTCCGTACTTGCCTGAAAAGAATGAGAGTCTGTTACATGTGTGGTGAAAAAGTCCCCTAATATTGTTATTGCAAGGGGGGAAAGAGGTTGTCAAGGTAGAATGATATAATTGTAGAGAAAAGGGGAATTATGCAAATTAATTTAATAAGTGCCAAGGGAACTTACCTCAGAAAAGGATAAGGGAGAAATTCCAAGATTATGTGATCACTACTTCTGAGGTTGAAGCTCTAAAAGAAGTGGTGGAATGTAATTTAATAGTTTCCTCAAGTTTATCCAATGCTTGATTGGATTCTACATCATCGCATTTTTTCATATCTTCGTAGTTTGCTAAGAAAAATGTATATTTCCAATTTGAGTTTACAAGGGATTTTTCAGTCAAAACTCTTATGGGAAGTTTCATTGCAAAAAAGTTTTGTGAATTAGTTCCCATTAGGGCATATAAATGTTCTTTATCTACTGATCTCATCTTCATACCCATGATTGAAATTGATATAATCTTTGGTATGTATTGACTTTTGGACCATGATGTGAAAATTTATTGTAAGAAGAAAGAGGTTACAATTATTTATGTTGATTAGGAGTACCATATCATTAGAGTAGAAACGTTGCCACCTGATTCTTATCAAGATATGACCCTAGTAGCTCTACTAAATTCAATTATTTTGGAAGAAGAGAATGAAATAACTATATGTGAGGAAAAGAATGTTCAAATAGAGGACATACCTATTGTGAAAAAATATGTTAATGTGTTTCCATAGGATTTACCTGCACATCCTGAAGATCGAGAAATTGAGTTTTCCATTGATTTACTTCCTCATTCAAGGCCCATATTGAAGACCCCTTATAGAATGGAAACTTTGGAATTAGTGGAACTAAATAAACAACTAGATGAATTGAGTAATGAGTGATTAATTATCCCTAGTGTTTCTCCATGGGGAGCCCCAATCCTTTTCATTATGAAGAATGAAGGATCTATGAGTTTGTGCATTGACTATAGGGAGGTCAATGTTATAACAATGAATAAAAAGTATCCCCTACCTCACATTGATGATTTATTCTACCAACTTCATGGAGCTCAATATTTTTCAAAGATTGACCTTCAATCTAGATATCATCAGTTGTGTGTGAAGAACAAAGACATTCTGAAAACAACATTTCAAACCAGGTCCGGCATTACGAGTATACAATAATGCCTTTTGGATTGACTAATTCACCCTCTGTCTTCATGGATCTAATGAATAGAGTTTTAAAGGAATATCATGATGAATTTTTATTGGTATTTATTTATTATAACATGGTATAATCAAAAATCTATGAAGATCATGAAAATCACTTGCGCACTATTCGGAAAACCCTTAGAAGAAGTGAATTATATGGGAAGTTTAGTAACTTTTAATTATATCTTCAAGAGACTTATTTCCTTGGAAATATTGTCTCTAAGGATAGAATCTATGTTGATCTTGCAATTCCCTAGACAATCCATTAATGGCCGACACCTATGAGTATAATTGAGGTACGCAGTTTTATTTGTTTAGTATGTTATTATCAGTATTTCGTCCAAAATGTTTCCTGGTTGTCTAACCCATTAACCATAATCACACATGAAGGGGTTGAATTTGTTTGAAACAATGATTGTAAAGAATGTTTTTAATAGTTGAAGAGAATATTAGTTAATTCTCCTATCTTAACTCTACTATCAGGGAATGATGGGTTTTTTTATTTATAGTATTTCTTCAAAGAAATGACTTGGTTGTGTCCTTAGGCAGAATGATAGAGTTTTTGCTTATGCATCACAATAGCTAAAAATACATGAGAAAAACTCTCCTACTCATGATCTTGAGTTAGAACCTATAATCTTTACTCTAAAAATATGGGGAAACTATATCTATGGTGAAAAATGTTAGATTTATACTGATCATAGGAGTTTGAAATATGTTTTCTCACAGAAAGAACTCAACATGAGGCACAAATGATGGATTTAACTACTCCAGGATTATGATTGCACAATACACTACCACCCGGGGAATGAAAATAAGGTGTCATATTCTTTGAGAGGAAATAACAATTGATTTTTTAACAAGATGAGAGTTGAAAGGGATCCAATTTTCATGGATCTAGTAAAGATGGATATGGGAATAACCATGGATGGTGAAACATCAATACATTATCAAATGGTTTCGGAACCATCTTTACTAGATGGGATAAAAAGATCAAAAACTGTTGATGATAAATTTCAGAAGAAAATTAATGTTGTGAACGATGGGAGTTTGAGTGACTTCATATATAAAGATGAAATTTTCAAATTTGGGAAGAGACTTTCTGTTCCTAACATACCTGATCTAAAAAGGTAATTGTTTGATGATGCTCATAGCTCCAATTTATCTATACACCTAGGGATCCCCAAGATTTATAGTGATTTGAAGGAACATTTTTGGTGGGACAACTTCATGAGGTAGATTATTCATTTTGTGTTATGTTGTATGGTTTATCAACTAGTGAAACTAGGAAGGAAACAGCCCGGAGGAGTCATGCGACCTCTTTCTATACCTGAGTGGAAATGGGATAATATTATTATGGACTTTTTCATGGATCTACCAAAGACTACTAGAAGGAATGATGCAATGAGGTTCATTGTTGATCATATTACCAAGTCAACATATTTTCGTTCTATAAAAGAATATTTACCACTTAAACGTTTGGAAATACTATATATTAAGTTGTAAGACTCCATGGTGTATCCCTATCAATTGTTTTTTATCATGATACCCATCTTACATGACAATTCTAGAAATAGCATCCGAAGGCCCTAAATACTGAACTTTTTTTGCGCACTTCCTACCCACCCTAAAACCAATGGAAAATCAGAATGGACTATTCAATCCATAGAAGAAATGTTTAGATTTCTCTCACATAACATTCAATGTATGTGGGATCAATATTTACCTCTCGTAAAATTTTCCTATAATAATTGCTTTTATTAAAGTATTCATATGGTTCCATATGAAGCGTTATATGGAAAGAGATATCACACACAATCCTGTTGGGATGATATTGGTGAAAGAAAACTCATAGGCCCAGAACATGTTGAGAAAACAATAGAAAAAGTGAAGATTATCCAAACTCACATCATAGTAGCTCAAAGAATTCAAAAGAGGTATGCCGATAACAAAAGGAAGGATTTGAAATTTTAGGCAGGAGATCATGTTTTCCTGAAGGTATCTCAATGGAAGTGTTATATGTTTTGGTAAGAATGGTAAATTTAATCCCATGTACATTATACCTTTCAAAATTCTAGAACTAATTGGAGTTGTAGCTTATCTCTTGGAAATGCCTCCATGTATCTCCAAAGTTCATGATGTGTTCCACGTATCACTTTTGAGAAAACACATGCCTCACCCAATGCATGTAATCACCTATTAGGAAATTGAACTGGAACCTGATCTGTCTTATTGTGAAGAGCCTGTAAAAATTCTTGATACCATATAACAAGAACTGAGAAACTTGATGAATCGTCTAGTAAACGTTCTATAGAGAATTCATAAGATGGAAGAGGAAACATGGGAACCTAAGAAACATGGGATGAAGAACCACCTTAATCTATTTATGCAGTAATATTCTAAAAAATTTGAGGAAAAATTTATGTTAAGGAGTGTAGAATGTAACACCCCGAGCTTCCATATTACGTTTCCCTTTGAATAATGTAGTAGCTTGCATTGTACGCAAAATGGAGTTTTAACATAGCACAACCAATCCAAGTAATTTTTATGAATAGTAATACCCACTTTTTAAAAAAATTTTAAATTTAATTTTTCAAAATGGACTTCGTTTTTGAATTAAAAATATCGAAATTATCTTAGGGTGAACTTTTGGTATTTTTTTGAAAACATTCAATTTTTGATGAATAGGGAAAAACTGCATTATTGGTTAAAACCGACATTTTATTTAAATAGTTATTTATTTTATTTAAATTTATGTTATGTAAAAATATATACATAATACCTATATAAGTTCAATTTAATTCATTGGAGTCATTTTATAGTAATTTTAGATATATATAAAATTTATTGAATTTTTACCGTCTTTTACCCACCTCTTAGGAGCGTTTGCAAATGTGCATAAAACATAATTTTTACCGCTTCTGTGAATTGAATTTCAAAAATCTAAGAGACATGGTTGATATCAGTAAGTAAAATTTGGTTCAATAATATTAAAATAATTTTTTGTGAATAGTAACCTTTTACTTTTATTTACCACAGTGAAAAGTAAATAGGGTAATTAAGGGTAAAAATGATATCATAATTACCCTAACACATGTCCTAATTCTATTGGATAAGTATAATTTAACCAAAAAAACCTTAGTAATAAAATATGATCCTCTATGGTTTACTTGGATTAGATTAAGACATTTATTATTGTTTTATTTAAAGAAGATTTAAAAGAGATAAATTCAATGTTTAATAACTAAACCATTTTTAATATAGGGTTATACATAAGATAAATTAGAATATAAATATTAATTATAAATATAAAAATATTTCCTACATAATTTTATTTTATTAATAATTTTTAAACATTAAATAATATTATATATTTATGACACAATGATGATGCAGTAATTACATTATTAAAGAAATATTAAAATATTGATATTATAAATATCCAAATAAATGTAATTTGAGACTTTTGATAAATTCCACTAATATTATAAGTTTATATGACATGTTATGGTTGATTAAATAATTTTTTTCTAATTAATCTTGATGTTATGACTTTCACAAAAACCAAATACTAAATAGTGTCAAAATTGACATAATTGAGTTTTTATAAAAAATACTATATTATTAATCGATTTAATATTCTTAAAAATATAAGGTTCGACAAAAGATCTTAGATAAGGTTATATATATTAATAATGAACCACTTTGGGTTCTCTTGGCTTGTTATAGTAAGTTTAATAACCATATAATATAAAAATACAAAGAGACATGGTAAATGTCAAACTATAAAACTAAGAGTGAAATCTAAATGATAAGGTTAATATGGTGTCCTAAACCTATCTAATACCTATTGGTTAATATTTTTTCTACACATCCACTCATTGGCCTCAAAATAAATTATTTTGTAGCCATTAGATATCGAAAATTATTTTATTATACAATAATATTTCAATATTTTCTTAAAGTGACCCTCACCTCTCTTATAAAAGGGTACTTACCCTTCTCTTAATTTCACACCTCCAATTCCATTTGGCTCAGCCATAACCTACCCAAATATCATCCCAAATTTCCTCCCTTAAACCTTTAATCCTTACATTGACCATAAATCAAGCCAGTGGAGCCCTTTTCATCAAATCAAAATGAAGAACCCGAAGAAGAGGTAAATATTTCATCACCTCTTTCAAGTTCTTTTCTTCTTCCACTTCCTCTTTCATTGTTTTTTCCATTATAAAATATTAACTCTAGTATCTTATATATAATGTAATTTTATTAAAATGGTATAACCATATTCATTATTCTATGCATTATATGAATGAAAAAGTTGTCATATGTGCGTACCTACGGCTTACCGTCTCCACGTCGTGGTGTAGTTTGTTATTCAAACACTTAATTATTTGGATGGGTATGATAATGAGTATAAATGATGTAAACAATAAATATAAACTGTTAATGATTCTTTTTATATGATATACCATCATATTACATGCAATTTCACCATCAATATAATGATATTGTCACTCGTGCGTATGTACGGATTACCGTCTCCACGAACGCGATGAGATCCATTTCACATTGTAATCATTCTTGAATAATTTTCATTTTATGATTAAAAAATGTCTGATAACTTTATATCATTCTGGATACGAATAAAATACATCTTATCCGTAATAATCAGGGCTTATGTAACTGAGCATATAAAGGAAAATGGATCAGTTATCACCTGAAACAATGATACTACTAAAATATTATTAACAAATCAGTATTAAAGGATCATATATGATATAATATTTATGTACATAATTCATGTATATTTTAATAAAAATTTAATAACTATTATATAAGAGATTAACGTACCCTCGACCAATGAAAAGTACAAGGTAAGGCACAATTCACCAGTCTCTTTATAATCTGATATTGTTTTTACGAACGTATCTACTGGGATCTCATTATCATATACATCGGTTTTTTCTTAAAAATGTATTTCAAAACATTTTTAATATTTACTAGACTATGGGTCAAATTCATTTATATCCTTATTTTACCTTATATGTTTTTAGATTAATCGTTCTATTGTTTTCCAAACAAGGTACTTTATAACCTTTTTGACAAAACTAAGGTAAGAATGTTTTTTAACTTATATGGAGAGTGCGGCTATTTTTTTCTGTTATGACATCATCAAAGAATCTCTTAAAAGATTATAATAATATTTTCAAAATAAATGTTTTCTTTTATAAATATATTACTATTAAGTTATTTCAATTAGAAAGATATATTTCTCTAAAAAATGTTTTGATTTCATCTATATCAACATCCTTTTAATGATTTTGAGCTAGTTTGAAGTTGATTTATAAGGATACAAATCTTCCATATTGTATTGAAGGTTTTGCATTATGTTTGACTATGTATGTGTTATTCCTGTACCATTCATGGTTTATGGATACTGTATTGACATTTCATATGCTGGTTTAAATACAATTGTTTATGTTCTATTTAATCCTTTTCATATGAGGAATTAATTGGACTTAGTAAGTGACAGGTGGAGCCCTCTAAATCTCCACAATGCATCGCTATGTCTCATGATAGAAACTATCATGTTGACATAAGTCCTTGAAAAAAATATTATTTTTATTCTTGCCACAAGGCCGTAACTACGTGGTTATGAAGTCTGGCATTATGCATTCCATCATTATGAATGTGGATATTGATATTGATTGTGATTATTCTACAAGTAGAATATCCATGTGAATAAGTAAATGGAATTATTTTATATTATCATTTCCATATTACTCTGCAGTTTATGTTTCAAAGGATTTTTGTTTTAGTCTTATACATTTCCTTAAATGTTTATGCTTATTTATTAAAGTTTCTTCTATATTTGTATCCTTACTGAGCATCTTATATCACTCCTTTCAATATTTTATTTATTCAAAAGATGTAAAGAAGAATTTTATGGTTGACCTGTAGGGATAGGCTAAGGATATAAGTGTGTTCTAAAGATGAAAAATGTAGTTTATGTTTTTATTTCATGATGTAATGTAAATATTATGAATATATCTAGTACTTCCAAGGCTACTAAACTGATTAGTCTTTCAGGACATTATTCCTTGTATCATGCCGATGTTATGTAATAATTCACCAACTCTGGGTAACTTGGGTTGTGGTATTACAGTTTGTATTAGTGGGATTTTAGTAAAAATAATGGAAAATAGATTTAGAAAAACTCTGGTTAGAGAACACTACCCTAAGATAGAATTTGAGGATTAGTATAGAAGAACTTCCTAGAATTTTGGTACTGTAGTGATTTTGTGAGTTTTCTAAGAAATAAATTCCTATCTGAAAATGAGATGGTAGAGGTGGCTTTGGCACAGATGTTCTTAACGGTAAAACCCAAAAACACCACTTTGAGATAGACTCGAATTGGAACTGATTCATGATAACGGGCCTTTCTGTATTATTGGTGATGAAATTCCTGAGGGATATGATTAGGATAATTCTTATTTTCTTTACAAACCTTTATGAAGGGATTATGAGTATATACCTCCTCAAAAAAAAAATATTTTTATGATTATGGATTATATCCAAAAACTACTAAATTTATGTTAAGTGGTTTAAAAGTTTAGAATTATGTATTTCGATTCATAAACTAATCTTCTGTTTGTCATTGTTTAGAAATGGCGCCTAGTGGAAGGAATGGAAACCATATAAATTCATGTAATCCATGTAGGTATTTCCCTCCTACTCAATAAAATGATAGTGGATGTGGTGATGAAATTGGTGCTTATCATCTTACCACCATACTGGGAAAACTCACTCAGGTTATGAATAATAACCATACCCATATGGAGCACCCTGATCCAAGATGTGGAGGATCAATGTAAGACTGATTCATGAGTCAAAAACCACCAACATTAAATTGGAGTACAAATCCGTTAGTAGCTGAGCAATGGATACGTTATTTATAGAAAATATTTCATGCTTTGGGGAGTAGAGAAAGGGAAAAAGTTTTCATGGCATTTTATCACCCCATGGGAGATGTAGATAAATGGCAGTCATTAATTAAAAAAAGGAAGATGAAGAAGTATAAAACATGGAAAGGAGGGATTTTAAAGAGATTTTCATAGAAAAATACTTTCCTCGTGAGCATCGATCAGATATGGAAAGGCAATTTTTGAGTCTAAGGAAAATGGAGGATGAGAATGTCACAAAGTATGATGCTAACATTACAAGGTTAGTAAGGAAAGAAATAGATTATATATGTAACCCAATGTGTAATATTGATTGATTATTTGATGGGTTAAACCCATTTCTCCATTGAGCATTAGTCTCACAATCCATCTCATCGTACGAATTATTTTCCTCCTACGCTATCAATACAGAAAAATAATTCACTACTTCTGATGACATTAAAGAAAAGAAAGAGAAAAAGAGATCTTCTAAACACTATATAAATAAAAATAAGGGGAAGAAGGGAAAATATGGATATCCATCCTACGGTAAATGTGGGAAGAAACACCCTGGTACTTTCCTGAAAGGAATGGGAGTCTGTTAAAAGTGTGGGGAAAGAGGTCGCCAAGATCGTTATTATAAGGGGAAGATTGAGTCTGTCAATGTAGAATGCTACAATTGTAGAGAAAAGTGGCATTATGAAAATTAATGTCTTAATCTCAAAGGGAGCTTACCCTCAGAAAATGCCAAGTGAGAAAGGTCAAGCTTATGCGATCACTACTGCTGAGGTTGAAGCTCAGAAAGACATGGTGGCCGGTAATTTAATGGTTTCCTCAAGTTTATCCAATGCATTATTTGATTCTATATCATCATATTATTTCGTATCTTCCATGTTTCATAAGAAAATTAGATATTTCCAATTTGATTTAATAAGGTGTTTTTCAGTCAAAATTCATATGGGAAGTATTATTGCAACAATGTTTTGTGAATCACTTCCCATTAGGGCATATAAATGTTCTTTATCTACTGATCTCATCATCATACCCATGATTTAATTTGATATAATCATTGGTATTGATTGGATTTCGGACAATGATGTGAAAATTTATTATAAGAAGAAGGAAGTTACAATTATCGATGTTGATAAGAAGTACCATATATTTGTAGCAGAAACGTCACCACCAGATTCTTGTCTAGATCCTCCCCTAGTATCTCTACTAAATTCAATTATTGGGGAAGAAGGGAATGAACTAACTATAGGTGATGAACATAATGATTGAATAGGGGACATACCTACTGTTCAAGAATATGTTAATGTGTTTTCGGAGGATTTTCATAGACATCCTCCAGAATGAGAAATTGAGTTTTCCATTGATTTAATTCCCGGTTCAAGGCCCATATTGATGACCCCTTATAGAATGGCCTCATTGGAATTAGTGAAACGAAAGAAAAAACTAGAGTAATTGATTAATAAGTGATTTATTCCCCCTACTGTTTCTCTATGGGGAGCCCCTTTCCTTTTTGTTAAAAAAAAATAAAGGATCTATGAGGTTGTGCATTGACTACTAGGAGATCAATGTTATCAAAATAAATAACATGTATCCCCAAGCTCACATTGATGATTTATTCGACCAACTTCATGGAGATCAATATTTTTCAAAGATTGAACTTCGATCTCGATATCATGAGTTGTGTGTGAAGAAGAAAATCATTCCAAAAATAGCGTTTCAAACTAGGTAAGGGCATTACGAGTTTATAGTAATGCCTTTTGGATTGACTAATTCCCCCTCTATATTTATGGATATAATTAATAGAGTTTTCATGGAATATCATGATGACTTTATAGTGTTATTTATTGATGATATCTTGGTATACTCAAAAAAAATATGAAGATCATGAAAATCACTGGTGCACTATTCTGAAAACCCTTAGATGAAATGAATTTTATGGGTAGTTTAGCAGGTTTGTATTATGGCTTCAAGATATTTATTTTCCTGACTATATTATCTCTAAGGATGGAATATTTTTTGATCCTTCAAACACCAAGAAAATCCATGGATGGTCAGCACCAACGAGTATAATTGAGGTACGCAATTTTAAATATTTAGCAGGTTATTATCGACATTTCAACCAAAATGTTTCCCAGTTGGAAAACCCATTAACCAAGCTCACATGTAAAGGGGTTTAATTTGATTGAAAAAAAGAGTGTGATGAATGTTTTGAAGAATTGAAGAGAACATTAGTCAATGATCCTATCTTAACTCAACCACCAAGGAATGATGGGATTGTTAATTTATAGTGATTCTTCAAATAAAGGACTTGGTTGTGTCCTTATGGAGAATGAAAGAGTTATTGAATATGTATCACTACAGCTTAAAATTCATGAGAAAAACTATACTACTCATGATCTTGAATTATCTTCTGTAATATTTTCTCTGAAAATATGGAGACACTATCTATATGGTAAAAAATATGATATTTATACTGATCAGTAGAGATTGAAATAAATTTTCTCACAAAAATAACTCAACATGAGGCAAAGACAATGGCTCCAACTACTCAAGGATTATGATTGGACAATAAACTACCACCCAGGGAAAGAAAATAAGGTGGAAGATGATTTGATAAGAAATAAACATGGAGTTTCAAAAAAGTTGAGAGTTGAAAGGGATCCTATTTTCATGGATCTGGTAAAGATGGGTATGAGAATAACCATGGATGGTGAAACATCAATAATTTTTCAAATGGTTTCCAAACCATCTTTACTACAAAGGATAAAAAGTTATCAAACTGATGATGACAAATTTCAAAAGAAAATTATTGTTTTGAATGATGGGAGATTGAGTGTCTTCATATATAAAGGTGGAATTTTGAAATTTGGGAAGAGACTTTGTGTTCTTAACATACCTAATCTAAAAAAGAATTGTTGGATGATTCTCATAGCTCCAATATCTCTATACACCCTGGGATCCCCAATACGTATAGAGATTTGAAGGAACATTTTTGGTTGGACAACATGAAGAGGTAGATTGCTGATTTCATGTCAAGATGTTTGGATTATCAACTACTAAAATCTTGCAGGCAAGAGCCTAGAGGAGTCATGAATCCTCTTCCCATACCTGAGTGGAAATGGGATAATATTAAGATTTACATTGTCATGGGGCTACCAAAAACTCCTATAAGGAATGATTCAATATGGGTCATTGTTGATCATCATACTGAGTCAACACATTTTCTTTCTATAAGAGAATATTTACCACTGGAATGTTTGGAAAGACTATATATTAAGTTGTAAGACTCCATAGTGTACCCCTATCAATATTTTCTGATCATGATCCCCATTTTACATCAAGATTCTAAAAATGTATTTAGAAGGCCCTGCATACTAAACTTCATTTGAGCATGGCCTACCACCATTAAAATGATGGACAATCAAAATGGACTATCCAAACCTGAGAAGACATGTTGAGATCTTTCTTACATGACATTCAAGGTATGTGGGATCAATATTTACCTCTGGTGGATTTTCCTCTAACAATTTCTATTATTCAAGTATTCATATGGAACCATATGTAGCGTTATATGGATAGAGATTCCGCACACCAACTTGTTGGGATGATGTTGGTGAATGAAAACTCGTAGGCCTAGAACATGTTGTGGAAATAATGGAAACATAAATATTATCCAAACTCACATCAAAGTAGCTCAAATAAGGAAAAAGAGGTATGTCGTTAACTGAAGGAAGGTTTTGGAATTTTATGCAGGAGATCATGCTTATTGAAGGTATCTTCATGGAAGGGTGTTATACATTTCGTTAAGAAGGGTAAATTGAGTCTCAGGTACATCGGACCTTTCAAAATTCTAGAACAAATTGGAGTTGTATCTTATCATTTGTAAATGCCTCCAAGTCTATAAAAAGTTCATGATGTGTTCCACATATCACTATTGAGAAAATACATGCCTGACCCAATGCATGTACTCACCTATGGGGAAATTGAATTGGAACCCGATTGGTATTATTGTGAAGAGCCTGTGAAAATTCATGATACCATAGATCAAGATCTGGGAAACCAGAAAACCCATCTAGTAAAAGATATATGGACAAATCATAAGATAGAAGAGGCAACTTGGGAACCTGAGAAACATGTGATGAAGAACCACCTAAATCTTTTTATGCAGTAATATTCTAGAAATTTAAAGGATGAAATTATTTTAATAAGGGTAGAATGTAACACCCCGAGGTTCCATGGTACATTTCCCTTTGAATAATGTAGTATCTTGCATTGTATGCAACTTGGAGTTCTAACACACCGCGACCAATCAATGTAGCCGTTATGAATAGTAATACCCACTTTTTGATATTTTATAAATTTTATTTTTCAAAATGGCTTCCATTTTTGAATTCATAATATCTAAATTAGCTTAGGGTGAATTTTTGGTCTTTTTATGAAAATTTTCAATTTTGATGAATAGTGAAAAACATTGCGTTATTGGTTAAAACTGACTTTTAATTTAAATAATTATTTATTTTATTTAAATTTAGTTTAGGTTAAAATAGATACATAATACTTATATAAGTTCAATATAATTCATTGGAATCATTTTATAAAAAGTATAGATATATAAAAAATTTACTGAACTTTTTACCGTCTTTTACCCACCTCCTAGGAGCATTTGCAAATTTGCATAAACCATAATTTTTACCACTTTTGTGAGTTGAATTTCAAATATCCGAGAGACATGGTTGATATCAGTATGTAAAACATGGTCCAATAAGATGAAAATAATTTTTGGTCAATAGTAACTTTTGACTTTTATTTACCATGGTTAAAAGTAAATTTGCTAATTAACAGTAAAAATGATATCATAATTACCATAACACATGTCCTAATTCTATTGGATAAGTATAATTGGACGAAAAAAACCATATGAATAAAATTTGATCCCCTTTGGTCGACTTCGGTTAGATTAGGGCATTTATTGTTGTTTTATTTAAAGAAGAGTTAAAAGAGATAAATTCAATGATTAATAAATAAAGTATTTATAATATAGGGTTATTCATAAAATAAATTAGACAATAAATATTAATTGAAAAGTGATAAATATTTCCCAAATAATTTTATTTTATTAATTATTTTTAGACATTAAATAATTTAATTTATTTATGACACAATGATGATGTAGTAATTACCTTATTAATGAAAGATTAACAAAACTGATATTATAAATATCCAAAAAAATGTAATTTGAGACTTTTTATGAAGTACACTACTTTTATTATTTTATATGACATTCTAGGGTTTATTAAATAATTTTTTTCGAATTAATAATATGTTTATGATTTTCACAAAAACCAAATACTAAATAGTGTCAAAATAGATATAATTTAGTTTTTAAAACAAATGCTATATTATTAATTGATATAATATTCCTAAAAATATAATGATCCACCAAAGGACTTAGATAAGGTTATATATATTAATAATGAACCACTTGGGGTTTTATTGTCTTGTTATAGTATGTCTATTGACCATATAATATAACAATACAAAGATATATGGTAATTGTCAAACTATTTAAATACGAGTTAAATCTAAAAGATAGGATTTATATGGTAACCTAAACCTATCTAAAACCAATTTTTTGAGAGTTTTTGGACCCATCCCTACCTTATCCTATAAATAAATAATTTTTTTTGCAATTAGAAACTGAAAATTATTTTATTATAAAATAATATTTCAAGCTTTTCCTAAAGTTACCCTCACCTCTCAAATAAAAGGGTACTTTACCTTCTCTTAATTTCAAACCACCAAATCCATTTGGCTCGGTGAAACCATTCTCAAATATCCTCCCAACAATCCTCCCTTCAACCTAGAGTCCTTACATTAATTATAAATATAACCTACTGAGACATTTTGATCTGATCAAAAGGAAGAACCTGAAGAATAGATAAATATTTCATCACCTCTGTCAAGTTCTATTCTTCTTCCACTTCCTCTTTCTTTATTGTTTTCATTCTAAAATAATAACTCCAGTATCTCATATATACTATGATGTTATAAAATGGTTCATCCAAATTCATTATTTTATCCATCGTATGAATGAAAAAGTCACCATACGTGCGTACGTACTGCTTACCATCTCCATGTCGTGGTTTAGTTTGTTATTCAAACACTTCATTATTTGGATGGGTATAAAAAGGAGTGTAACTAGTGTAAATAATTAACATAACTTGTTAATGATTCTGTATATATGATATACCATCCAATTACAAATTATTTCACAATAAATATAATGATATTGTCGCTCGTGCGTACGTACAGATTCCCGTCTCGACGAACGAGATGAAATTCATTCCCCATCGTAATCATTCAATAATAATTTTCATTTTATGATTAATAATAATATATAATAAACTAATATCATTTAGGATATTAATAAAATACATCATATCCGTAGAAAATATGGCTTATGTAACTAAGCATATAAAGGAAAACAGATCAGTTAACACTCAAAATGATGATACTACTAAAATATTATTAACAAAGCAATATCAGAGGATAATATATGATATCATATTTATTTATATATTTCTTTTATAATTTAACAACTATTATTTAACAATTATATAGGAGGTTAACTTACCCTGTACCAACAAAAAGTACAATTTAAGGGTTAATTCTACGAACTCTTTATTATCTGAGGTTGTTTTAATGTACGTATCTACTGGGACCTCTTTATCATACACATCCATGTCTTCTTAAAAATTTATTTTAAAAAAATTACTATTTACTAGACGGTGGTTTAAATTAAATAATACCCTAATTTGACATTATAAGTTTTAAAATGAATCATTCTATCAATTTTCAAAACAAGATACTTTATGACCTTTTTGAAAAAATTAAGGTAAGAATGTTTTTTAACTTATATGGAGAGTCCGGATATTTTCTACCATTATAACATCGTCAAAGATTATCTTTCAATATTATAAAAATATTTTCGAAATAAATGTTTTCTTTTATAATTATATGACTTTTAAATGATTTCAGTATTGAAATAGATATTTCTCTAATTTTTTTTTGATTTCATCTATGTCAACATATATTTTATTGATTTGAAGCTTGTTTGAAGTTGATTTATTGTGATAAAAATCTTCCATATTGTATTGAAGGTTTTGTGATATGTTGGAATGTGGATGTGTTATTCTTATACCATTCATGTTTTATCGATAAAGTATTTACATTTCATATGGTAGTTTTAATATGAATGTTTTTGTTATGTTTTACCCTTTTCTTATGATGAATGCATTGGACTTAGTAAATGGAAATTGGAGCCCGCTATAGCTCGTTGATGCATCGGTTGGTCTCATGAGACAAACTAGTGTCTTAGCACAAGTCGTTGACAAAAACCTTTTTTGTAGTCTTGGCACAAGGCCTTGACTATGTGGTTACGAAGTCTATCATTTTTCAATCCATCATTATGAAAGTGGATATTGATATTTCATGTGATTATTTGACTAGTAGAATATCCATGTGAATAAGTAAATATTATTATTTGTTTTTATCTTTTCCATATTATGTTGAAATTTCAGTATAAAAGGATTTTTTTAGTCTTAAATATTTTTTAAATTATTATGCTTATTTATGAAAGTTTCTGCTATATTGTTATTCTTGATGAGAAACTGAGCTCACCCCTTTCTATGTTTTATTTTTCCCAGGATGTGAAGAAGTATTTTATGGTTGGCCTGTAGAGATAGTATAAGGATATAAGTGTGTTAAAAAGGAGACAAAATGTTATTGATGTTTTTATTTCATGATTTAATGTAAAACTTATGAATGTATCTAGTACTTCAAAGGCTACTAAACTGATCGGTGTTTTGGAACATGATTCCTTGTATCATTACAATGTTATTTAATAATGCACTGACTCTGGGTAACTAGGATTGGGGCATTACATCTATCATCTGGATGTTTTTCAATTTTTCGATTGATTTACTATTTATGCTACTATTTGTATAATTTCTTCTATTTGTTACACTATTATAAGAGGGAGAAGTATCCCCATAGAAAATACAAGACCCTCGATGGTAGTCGCAATCCTTTTGTGTTTTGGGAGATGTGATTAAGGCCATCTGACCAACCGGGCTCAGGGCACCGTTTAGTGGAATCTGGGTTTGGGACAATTCAGAGTTTTATCATAGTGGATTCTTTTTGGGTTTGATTTAATATTTTTATTCAATAGAAATGGAAATGAAGGAATAGTAATTTGGTAATGATATATGTTTGGGCATAACTATCCCACGTTCTAGAAAATGCCGAATTGCCTTGATTTGAAGATTTTTGTTTTCTAGATTTTGAATTTTATAATTGATTTGTTTCCACCATTGGGTGATGCCAATGAATTTTGATGTTATCCTTGAAATTATTTAGTATTATATTTTTGTTTCACACTATTATATGAGGGTATTCCATATCATTCATCATTTTAGGCACTTCATAAGAATCACATTCCATGCATTATGTTATACCATATAAGACGCATTCCTTGTTTCGTGATGTTATTATAGGTTTCATAATAGATGTACATGCTGATTTTATAGATGATATTTTTGGTGGTTTGGGAAACACAGTGGTTCTTCAAGTGATTGTTGTAACATAAGTAGTGTTTTCATGATTAGGATATAGTAGAAACCCTAAGCATCCAATTATGGATTGTTAAGTCCTATAGTATGAGTCGCATAGACTAAAACATGTTATGGTGGGGATTCTGTGGATGCCTTATTTCAGTTCATAAAATGTATGGGCCTCTATGGATTTAAAGTAATGAGTCATTTGGTTCATCCATCTAAAATTTAAATGTGAAATCAATAGAAAATATCAAATGAAAATTGAAAACAATGTAATAGATACTTGACCATGACCTAACATTTGAGTGGGCTTAGGGTAGTGTGTCTAGTGATGTTTTCTACAGTTTCAACTAGCAGTCCTGGATTTAGGAGTTGGTTGTGAAGTATGACTGGTTTATAAGAAGGTTTCAACATGTACAATGATTTTATATGTGTAATTTTTTAACATTATTTTCTGAAGAGTCTTCTTGGTATTGTAGAGACATACCACCATGGTGACCTCTAGTCATATGCCAAGAGGATGATGATGGACATGCTCTAGAGGAGGTGGTCCATGGGATACTAATATATTTTCTTGTTGATTCAGTTTTGGAACCAGTAGTTATTCCAGACATAGGTACTGAGGAACAGTTCATTGATGGGTTTTTCTTCTTTATACAAACTTTTTAGGGAGCACCGTAGCCTTCCTTGTTTATGGTTGAGTTGGTGACTGTGTTATAATATTTGCATCCTTCCATGTTTTTTAGGGGATATGCCCCACAAGATTTTTATATGTGTCTTGAGAATACAATACCAATCCTATAGAATTTATATACTTCCTCTAAGAAAATATTGAGTCTCAACACATATATTATTCAAGGGGAAGAAAAATACTGGTGGGGTGTTATCAACAGGGTTGGAAAGCTATGAGATATGGTTTGGGTTGATTTCCAAACCATGTTCTATGACTAATTTTACCCCAAAACGTTAAGGGTAGAGCGGGCTAGTGTGATCATGCATCTAGAGAATTGAACCATGATAGTTATGGAGTACACAACATGCTTTATAGTGCTACATTGTTTTGTGCTTACATGCCATACTGATGCATTCCCAAGGGAGAGAAACTTTGAGGAAGGGCTTTTTCATGCCAATAAATATCAGGATAATGAGTTAATATTGACATTTGTTACTAAAATTGCAAACCAGGTGCTAATTACATAGCAGGACCTTAGGAAAGATGGTGGCATAGAATGGAGTAGTGTGGTATCTTAATCCATTTGTTCAACATCTTATGACAGGAAGAATCATTTTGAGGCTTTCCATTTGATGAGTACCAGCCATGATATGAGTACTGGTAGCTCAGTTTTCTATAATCAATGTCGAAGGTGGGGACTCAGGAAGAATCAGTGTGATTGTGACCCAAACAAGTGTCGATATTTTGGAAGGAAGGACCATATGAAATGTTTCTGCATGGCCTTCCATCTATGAGTGAGTGGTAGGGGGTCGGTTCCAACAACAGGTTCAGGAGATGGTTTCATAGATCCATGTCTATAAGGGAGATAGAACAATACCGGTTGATCTGGCCGAGGTGGTGCTGGTCATGGATGTGGCATCAAGATAGTAGTTGTACTAAGACAACATTGCAGTCCTACTCCAGGTAGTGAGGTTTTGTCACCATCTAACAGTCTAGACCAAATATATTATGTATATCCTACACCTATGGATTAGGGAACACGACCATCTATAGTGAGAGATATGATCTTAGTAGCCTCAACTATTTTATTTTCTCTTTTTAATAATGATACTTCACATGGATTTATATTTGTACCTATTGCGAAGAGATGTGGGCTCGTGACATAGTTTTATGAGAGTGTTATGCTTCTAGACACTATATTGGGGAAAAAATAATTAACATCAGTGTAGGGAGTCCCCTTTATGATTTTAAGGTGTCACTTCATCGGGAATCTATTTTCCATGAGATTATTGGGTTTTACATTATACTCTGGTGGGATTTTCTAGTATTTTATCAATCCTATATTGATTTCAATCTATGTTGGGTGACTTCAACATCACCAGAGGACATGTTCTATAATCAGAAGGGTCAAAGGGTTTTCCATGTGAGCTGAGATAGACCAAAGAATATAGGTTGGTTGAATGACATTCCATATTTCTATTTGTTGTCTCGAAGATTAGGGAGCATGTCAAGAATAATTCCCTCTAGTGGTTGACTGTTAATGGGATATCTTCTTTGATGAATTTTCTAGTTTTCCTCCTAAGAGAGAGGTAAATTTATCCATAAATCTAGTGTTAGGATTTGAACAAATATCCATTCCTTTTTATAGGATGGATACAAAGGCGTTATAGGAGAAAAATAGGTAGCTAGAGTATTTAGAGGAAAAGTATTTTATTTGATCCAGTACTTCTCAATTGGGTTTTCATGTCCTTTTTGCAAAAAAGGATGGTGGTAACCTTAGGATATATGTGGATTACCAAAAACTGAACTAGCATATGGTTAATAACAGGTACCCCTTTCCATAGATATATTTCCTATTTGATTAACTTCAAGGATCTTGAGTGTCCTCAAAAAATATATATGAGATTCGAATATCAATAGATGTGTGTTAGACCTGTACACATGTCTTGTACAGCTTTTCATAGCAGGTATGGTCTATACGAGTATTTGTTTATGAAATTCGGTCTCATGAACGTTCCTAGAGTATACATGACACTAATGAACTGAGTATTCCATCCTTATCTGGATTATTTTTTGGTTGTTTTCATGGATGATATTTTGGTGTATTCTCACAATCAACATGACCATTCCAATCATTTGAGATCATTTTGTATACACTAATAGAGCATTATTTATATTATAAGATACTAAATTAACCCTTCTATATGGATAATTTTCACATATTGGGTTAAATAATCTTTGAGATAGAAGTATTAGTAAACCTATAATTAAGAACTGAAGAAAATAGAACTCTCCATGCTCTCCACAAAGAGCACCCTCCATGATTTGATCACTTTTCCACTAGTGTTATAGGGTCTATAATCTCCTATTACCTCTTAGCTTCGCTCCTCAACTCTGTTCCTTAGCTCAGTTCCTCTATGGTTTCCTCTCCTCTCCTACTTGTTGTGGTTTCTCCATGGTAATCTAGTTTTTCTTGAGAAGGTATGTGATATAAATTCCCTCCATCACCTTAACCTAATTTGGTCTCATATTCCTTCGTGCCTCTATGGCTCAGGGATGGTATGCAGTTAACCTGGAGATTTTTGAATTGTGGTTCAGTGAATGTTGGATTTCCAGCAGCTACTGGAGTCCGTCTTTCATCCTCAGTCACCCAAAAAGGCTTTGACCTAGGGTTCCACTACTACTCTCTAGGTCAAAGCTAGAGAGATGGGTACACCATATTTTGGGCCATTTGGTATGCGGTTGTCGTGGATCCTTTTAGGGGTGCATTCTCGGTCTTCTTAACTGTCTCATTCCTGGGCCTCATCAAGGGTTTCCATGGTTTTTTGTTCCTAATTTTTGGTTTTATTTATTGATTTCCATTTATTCCCATTGGTGGTATCATATTTGGTGATGGATGATAGAGGTAAGGAGCTGAGATTGTGACCTTTTTTGGTAGTGTTAAATGATATAGTAGGTGATGATGTTGACTCCAAGATGGCGATGCTTATAATATCCCCTAATTATACAAGTTTAAATGAAAAAAATGATATGACTCATGTCAATAAGGTGCACCTTCCTTTTCGGGAGCCCGTCTGATTAAAACTCCACAGTTAAGAATACTTGGATTGGAGTAGTGGTCAGGATTGGTGACTTTTTGGGATGTTTCCCAGGGTGTGTGTGAGTGAGGACAAAGCACACTGGAAAGGACATGTGTTGGCCTGTGGAGACTATCATTGGTCAGATGACCCGTTCAGGCATGTGGGTGGACACTGGGGTGGGTCCCACGTTTCTGCGGGGGAAACTGTTGGTACCTTATAGGCCAGGACTCGACGACCTTGTTAAGGCGGGGTGTCTATGCTATCACTAGGACCCGGTTGCCACATTTATTATTAGAGGAGGAACCCAGCCTTAAGTGTGGTGCACTGCCTGGGTTGAGATGTAGGGCCCACAACGAGGGTGTTGTGCTCTAAAAGGGGGGGTGATTGTAACATCCCCAAATGATACAGGGTTAAATGACTAAATGATATGACTCATTTCATAATGGTGCACCTTCCTTTTAGGGAGTCAGTCTGATTAAAACTCCACAGTTAAGCGTGCATGGCTTGGAATAGTGGTCAGGATGGGTGAACTTCTGGGAAGTTTCCCAGGGTGTGTGTGAGTGAGGAAAAAACACACTGGAAAGGACATGTCTTGGCCTGTGGGGATTATCATTAGTCAGATGTCCCGTTCAGGAATGTGGGTGGAACCTAGGGTGGGCCCCACATGTCTGCGTGGGCAACTGGTGGTACCTGGTAGGTCAGGACCTAACGACCTTGTTAAGGCGGGGTGTCTGTGCTATCACCAGGACCTGGTTGTCACAATGCTCATGATTTTGTGATGATGATAATGATAACCTATTTCAGTGTTGAAGGTGTTTGGTCCAGACAACATCTTCAAATTTTGGAATTCTATGATGGTTTTATTCTTTTATGGTGGTATGTGATGTCACAATGTGTGTTGTTGATGATGATTACTTTTTCTGGCTTGTTGGTTTCTAGTGAGCCTCTTTAGATAAGGGTTTTTTTGTGTCAGGGTATGCATCATGAGGAGGTAGGCTTGAGGTCTAATGGAGTAACGTTTTTAAATTTTAAATAGATGATGTTTCATGGTGTGTATAACAAGGTGGTTCTGAGGGATTTATGTTGAAGCATTTGTATTTTAAAACAGGGTGTGCTTTGAAGGTTCATGGCATGGTGCTGATGGTTTTTTTGGATATTTGAATTTTAAATTCTATAATGAGTTTTTTTTTGATTTTTTGTAGGTTCCCACTTGTCCTAAAGATTATTTTTCTATAAAATAAAAAAAATGGAATCTTGGAGTAGACCCATAGAATGTGAGAGCTATAGTTTCCTAGGGGAATTCCTGAAATTCATTGATATATGGAGTTTCTTGGGACTAGCTGGATATTATAGGAATTTCTTACAGGACTTTTCATGCTTAGAATCACCTCTTATATTCAATACTGAGATGATTGTGATGTTTGTATGGTCAGATACCTAAGAGACATCCATTGAGAAGATGAAATAAAGATTGTCTTCACCAATAGTCCTGATTCTACCAATCCAAGGAAGAAGCTACACTTTGCATTATGAAGCATCAGGTATCGATCAAGTAGTAGTTATAATGTTGTGGGATAGAGTTGTGGCATATGGGTCTTTTCTGTTGAGGACGCATGAGAGGAATTACCCAATGCATGTTCCCAAGTTAATTGTAGTTTTTCATGATTTACATTTTTGAAGATGTTACTTACAGGAAGAGTATTTTTGGTGTACCTGGAACACAAAATCCTCAGGTATATGTTTACATAGTGTGATTTGAATATGAGACAATAAGGGATGGATAAGTACCTATATTATTGACTTTGATCTTGCCAATATGTGTGGGAAGGGAAATACAGTGTTCGATACAGTGATAAATATGAATCAAATGTTGGATCTTCAGTAGGCCAGTAGTGAGTGGCAGGTTATGAATTTTTTATTTGAGATGCACATAAGGGTGTAGAATAGTCAGGGGTGGAATTTTCAGTAATCCATAGTTGTGACCTCTACCCTTCTAGATAGAGTTTGGATGAGGTAGAAATCAAATTTAGATTGCCTTGTCCTAGATGAGATTGTGGAAGGTGAGGACCAAACTACTGGTTGGTCCATATGTAAGGATGAGTTTCTATGTACCATTTTCATGTATGGGATATAATAAACATATATGAGGAGATGATTTATGAGTTTTATTCCTCAATTTGGGTGGTAAATATCAGGGTTACCATTATTTATCTCTACATTCGCCTTCAGTACTATTTTAGGGGGAAGAATTGTGAGTTAGTTCATTTTTTATGAGGTGTTTCACCAATCAGCAGGTGAAGATGTAACATCAGAAACTAGATAGAATTTTATTGTAATTACCTATTCTTCTGTGGATTTGGGATGATTTCATGATGGATTTCATTACTTAATTTACCAATTTTACCTTGAGGTAATGATATATATTGGTTTATTATTGATGGACTCATGAAGGTTTCTCATTTCCTTCTGATCAAGGAAACCTCCAGTGTGGATGATCTTGGGATGTTTTATATCAGTGAGATATTATGACATCATGGGCTCCCACAAACTATAATTTTAAATATGAATTCCTTGATTATGTATTCATTCTAGCTGAGTTTTCATAGGTAACTGGGTACATGGGTTCTTCTTAGCATAGCATACCACCCTCGGACTGAGTGTCATTCATATTGTATGATTCAGGTTCTTCATGAAATGTTGTGAGCATGAATTGTAGTCTTTGGAGGCTCTTGGGAGAGACATATTCCCCTTCTTGATTTCTCTGACAATAATAGTTTTCTAGTGACTATAAATATGGAACTTTGTAAGGATTTATATGGTAGGCCCTGAAAATTTCCCTTGTGCTAGTTGGAGGCAAGATAGGATGCTTTATAAGGATTTTGTCTCATGTAAGAAAAACATAGTAGGACTAGTTGATCATAAAGGGGATGGCTACTGTAATTATCAAGAGATATCTTATGTTAATCATTGTTGATGGAATTTATATTTCAAGGTTTGGGATCATGTATTTTTATGTTTCTCAATGAGGTTGGAACATAGACGGGTTAGGATATATGGTAATCATTCACTGAGATATGTCAGGTCATTCCAGATTCTAGAGAGAGAGAGGCTGATAGACTATCAGATTCAATTACATCTTAGGTAATGGGACATTCATTATATCTTCCAATTTATCAGTTATTCCTATATCATTCAGACCCATATCAAATTATATAGCCTTCGTAGGGGAAGTTATAGGTAAATTCATACTTTGAGGATAATATTATTTTTATTTCTAATAAGTGGAAGATGGTTCTCTAGTACTGGTAAGTTACTCTAGCATGAGTGCTATGGATGCATGACAATTTATACGATGATAATTAAGACCCTACGGTTGAGCTATGTGATCACTAGCTGGAATTATTCTTGGAAAAATATTGAACACCCTTGAGATGGTAATTTAGTGATGAATTTACATTAAGGGGGAATATTTTAAGATCCTAGGGTTTTGTATGAGGTAAGAATATTTATTTATATTAAAGACTTTTTTACATCCTTTAGTGAGTACAAAATTTTATCACTAGTTTTTTGGTAGTTTTTGGGGATTTCTTTATCTAGGAATATAGATTTGTGGGAGAAATAGGTTAGTTGTACAGTTAGTAGAAACTATGTGGTATAGGGTACACTATTACTAATAACCATGTGATGTTGAAAGAATGGGAGATACATGCCCCATGGTTTGAGGAAACTATGCCGATATAGGTGCATGCCCATGTGATAGCCACTTCATTGTTTAATGGTAGGGTGAGGCACATCTTCTTTATGGTTTAAAAAACCATGAATGGTGGCACTGTATAAATTTAAGAACACATGGTTCGCACAAGGATTGGACAACTATGTGGCCAAACAAAACATCCTAGGGAATTATGTGAAGATTACTATTTTCCCATAAAAATTTTACAACAAAAATCGATTTCACATTATTCTCTCAAAGGATAGAACCTATGTGGGAGAGATCCATTTAGAAAAATTCTATCTATTTACACAATTGCTTCATCCAATATCTAATTCGATCATTTTTCATCTCATTGGATCTTTACCAGTGAGTAATAAATTCAATTTGTGTCTTTATTCATTTTTCATAGTATCATCTATGCGATTTAGGTGCACACTAATTTTATCTATTTATAGGTTCTTCATCTATTCTTAGATTCTCTTCTGATTTGAGTCGAATGAGAAGCTAACATTATATGATCACTCTAATAAAAACCTACAGTAGGTACTCTATACTCACCCTTGAGTTTTGGTGCATTATAGAGCTACTTGTCATTCTGCCTCCCTCTATAAATTTCGGAGGTGCCCCAAAAATTAATAGAGTAATAAAAGTAAATGAAAGAGAATATGGTCGTGATTCTCTTTATTTCCATTAAAAGGTATTGAAGGTTGTTTCCCAAACCAAAGAAACCCATGGGGTGTTCCATTTGAATTTTGTTTTACTATTTCTTTATTAAACCACCCATGAGGTGAGTTATTTATTTCGTAGTTAGAGGAATCCTATTAATAAATGAATTGTACTGAGTTTGTTGAATAGTAGATGGTCTTACCCCTTTGAAAGTTGATTATTTTGTTTAAGTAATTTATATTGAATTTTCACATGAGTGTGTAAAATCGTGGAATGAAATTGAATATGATTTTTGATATGATTTTCGAAACTCATTGAATTTGAATTATTGAATTGGTAATTGAATTGAATGTTCAATGGCTACATAAGATGCCTTGAATATGTTACACCATGGTCCATTGAAACATTAGTGGATGCCTTGTACCTTTAATTCCCCTTGTATCTTAATTCCATGGGATGTCCTAGGCCTTTCTACCCCTTGGATTCAGTTTTCATTGGGATATCAGTGGACAGTGTCTGTTGACATGCCCCTTGGACCCCAATTCAAGCCTCACTGAGTTTCCATCAAGATGCTCCTAGGACCCGATATGGATTCCTTGGATCATGATACCTTATATATGGACCATAGGGGTCTAACATTTATGATTTTATAGCATGACCACGGTGATTATGACTAGACTGATTATACGACTCATCCATGGTTGTTTTGATAGTCATGGTTATACGGTGTGGCCATGGTTGATTTGATTTATAGATTATACATCAAGGTTTTGGGTAATATTATATATTTTTCATATAGAGATTATATAGTTTTTACGTAATTATAATTATAGATTCCTTGTTACTAAATACTCACCCAAGATTTTCTAGGAGGCTTGTAGGGATATATAGTATTTTGGTAGTATATATTCCATAGCAACTTTACATTCATTTATCTATAAACTTTGATATATATTTTACTATTAATTGGAATATATTTAAAATATAGGATTTGTTATAGAGTCTTTGGGTGGAAACCCAATGGGATTGTATCTCACACCATGTTCAAGATATCATGGTGAACTCAAACAAACTATTTGGATTCATGTACAGATATGGGTATGTGCACATAGATCAATGCTTGACTTTATACCATGCTTAGGAGTAGGAGAAACGGGATCGAGCTTAGGATCATGATTTCATTTGGAGATATTAATTGTGGGTATTTTGGGTATTTTTACATACGTATTATACTGATGCCATGTATACCTATTTTTTTATTTTTTGTAGACACATGACATGGTAATCATTGTATATGAGATTACATTAGGGATTTTTTTATATATACCATATAGATGTTTTTTCAATTTAATGATTGATTTAATACTTCCTCTTTTGTTAATATAATTTCCTTTATTGTGTCATACACAGATAGAAGGCCATTGACTCTCCATAGACACAATTAAGTACCCTGCTACTAGTTAGCGACCTCTTGCATTTTCATAGATGAACTTGAGTCCATGTGACCAGCTAATCTCGGGCACCGGTCAGTGGAATCTGGGTATGAGATGTTACACTACATGTATAAATTTATCAAACCTATGAATTTTAATATTTTAATGTCTTTTATATACTTATCATCTGGATGTTTGTTTGTTGTTAGGATGATTTACTACTTCATATATTATTAATATGATTTCTACCACTGTGTTACACTTTGATAAAATAGAATATACTCCCCATAGACATTCCCAAGGCCCTCGATACTATTAGACATCCTCTTGAATATGGGAATATTCTCTTGAGACCATGTTACCAACCGGGTTCATGAACTATTCAGTTGAGTCTGGTTTCAGTACATTACATTACATGTATAAATTTATCACACCTATAAATGTTAATCATGAAACATTATACCTCTATGAGAACCAATTCA
Organism: Viscum album; assembly: GCA_963277665.1. Classification (NCBI taxonomy): domain Eukaryota; kingdom Viridiplantae; phylum Streptophyta; class Magnoliopsida; order Santalales; family Viscaceae; genus Viscum; species Viscum album. The sequence goes on along the minus strand of OY728126.1, from coordinate 2,003,765,017 downwards.
AGGTCACCCTTGAAGATTATGAACACCTATGTTGACTTCTTGTGCAACCAGAACATTCATTCAATCTAACCATGATACTCAAAAACAATTCCAATTTCAGTTGAAAACTCTCCTACTTATAGAACCACCATTCCATTGTCATTATGAACCCTTCTAATCAATAAACCACGTGACCATGTTCTAACATGGTATGTGGGAGATATAAACCTTACAACACATCATAATATCAAATTAGGCATTTTATTCCCATGCTATAGGCCTCATCAATACTAGTGGACATGTCTTCTCATTCCATAAGGAATATTAAATTGAATGGGAAGTTATTACCACAATCGAAAAAAATACTGAGTAAAGGAATCATATCCACCTCATAAAATTAATAATAAAAATGCTAATTTCATACCACAACATAAATAAAACATCATAATTGCGTAATTAATAGCTTAAACATAGTTAGAGAGTCATGGAATAATGTGGTTGGCATAACACCAACTCACTTTATGTCTAATCTAGGTACATCTTCGCATTCCATGAGATAACCTGACCATAACATGAATACATATTAAATAATTTTATATGTATATTCAATAAATATCATAATATATTACACCCAAAAATGATAGGTTTTTTTGTGTTTAGATATTATATATATTAGTATTTTTGAAAAACACATTCATCAACATCTCCCAACAATAATATTTACACAATATACTCTTCTTAACATATCTAACATAATAATATTATTTATTTCTTAGGGAATTTAAACACAAGAAAGGGTGAGATCAAATTTTAAATAAGTGGTGAATATAATAGATATCAATGAAAGATCATAAGTGATCATAATATTGACAAGTGTGTATGGTAAATAAATCATAAAACATGAACATAACATAAGGAAATCATACCCAATAATGCATGGATCATAATTTATGAATCATGACATAATGGTTTTGACATAATAGGAAAAAGGGGCATAGTAATGTGGATATTGAGACAATTATCATAATATATATAAATACAAAAAAAATAATATGTAATAACATATAAATGTTGTAAAAACATCTAGAATGTACATAACTATATAATATAATTTAATATTTCATGGCTCATTCCCAATAGCCTTATCATATTGTGGACAAAGTTCCATAGTGGAGTAGGTTCACTCAATATTCTCATAATGATATATGATTGGGCTCACTCTATATAATATTTCATGTCATCAAATAAGTTAAAAATATTTAATAAATTCATTGGATTGATATATAATGATTCTCCCACCCATCATATAATCAAAAACTATACATATGTGTTTCATATGAGCATTTAATCAATTACAATTACATTGTAGCTTAATTAATCAATGAGAAAGTCAAGTATTTTATTGAAATTTCCAAAATAAAGCATAATAATCCATACTAAGAAAGATGGTGTATGGTATCATTACTGAATATACTTATTGAATAATAATAAACATTAAAATATTATGAAATAGATGAAAAAATAATCTCTAGGAACATCAAAAAACTATTTTTAAAATAATATGAAATATCCCATACATTTTCCATAAAAATATTTTAAAAGAAAATAACTTATAAATCAATTGTTTTAGAGAAAAATACGAGAAATTAATTTTAAATTATTTTTAATAACCTTGCAATCATATAAGGGGATATTTTTAAGGAAAATAAAATATAACGGATGAAATTGACCATGAAGAAAATATTAAAAAATATTCCTTTCACACTTTTCTAAAAAAGTCAAAGTCAATAGAAAAATTTCTTAATAAATTATAGAATCAGGGTTATTTAAATCCTTGGAAACATATGAAATACATGGACATGTAGGATAATTATTCCCAATCGAAACAAATTGAGAAGGGAGTTTGCACTTATAAGTATCCATTCAATCAAATTGTGACCCAATGGGATGTGGAATAGTGAAAAGACATGCAATGCCTAAAAATAAATATAAAAATATAAAATTGATGTGGTTTTAGAGATAATAACATAAAATTTTCTTCAATGTAAATTTATTCATCAAATCTTTATTTCAAAGTGAGATTGTAAAGGAACCATTTAAATTTTCACCCGATTTCCATGAATTTTTTTTACCTTTTTAGATGAATTCACTCCCTCTCAAAATATATTCATTTGAAATAAATAATTTAGGCATATTTATGAGAACCATATGTTACCAAACATTTAATAATTCAATATTAGTGTTAATTTGGGATGGGATTCTAGAGATAAGAGGGTTTTGGGATGGGTAGTGGAGGGGCCCATTTATTGGTGAGTTTTGAGTGTCATTTTCACAAATACCCATTCCATATGGTTTAAGGTTGTAATACACATGAAAATATGATAAAAAGTAGAAAAATAAAGTAAATAAGTGATTAATGTTCTCATAAAAAAAATTTGAACATAATTATAGTGACATTTTAGGATTTTACCTCATCATTTAACCCTTTTACCACATTTTCCATTACAATGGTACATCAATTTTTAACTTGGATTTTTTTTTTAAAAAAATTGATCAGGTTACTAAATTTTAATCTTTTTATTAAAAATTTTAAATTTTTTAATCTAATGAAATTTATAAATATGTTTAAATTCACTTATAAATAATAATAAAAAATATATAGAAAAACAATTTTTACAAGAAATTTACTATTAAAACATTAAATTTTATTAATCTTAATTTATATCAATTTATAATTAAATCATTATTAATCCATATGTTTTTTCATTGAAATAATATATTTTATTAAAAAATTATTCAAATTTGAAAAATTTAATTTATTGAGAAAACACTTAGGGAAAAAATTCAATGAAAATTATTTCTTTTTAACACTAAATTATTATAATAGCATCCCATTATTTATCTTCTAAGCATTATATTTTATAAATCCATTGGAGTTATAATATCTCTATAAATATTATAAAAACATAAATTCAATCATTAAATGTCACATGAAAGATATAAATGCCTATATTTATACTAAATTGTTTTAATTATTTACTATATATTTATTTCCTTAGTTAATTATTTAAAATATATGAATTATATTATTTTTAATTTCTTATATAAAATTACATAACTTTGGTTTTCCAATTGTAAAGAGGTATATCCAATTAACATATACCTAATAACCATATTTCTAATGACCACAAAATTAATTTCCTTATATATAATCATCATATTGTATTCTTATATATAGTATTACATATATATCTGAACTCATTTAACTTATTTCCTAATTTATTTTTCCAGATAATTATCATATGTTTAACGATTTTAATTATTTCTATACTTAGTATCGATTGTATGATCTTTATGGAATATTTTGAGGATGATAATTTCAAATTCTTAGTATATTTATTAATGTATGCTTTTATTCCATTGGTAATTTTATTTTTTATGTTTTATTTATTTTTATTATTTTGTATTTCATTTTTTATTGTAATATTTTTACATAACTAAATAAGGAATTGTTTATTGTGTTATTGTGGTGTTTGTATCCCAAACTATCAAACAAATGATATTTATATTAAGTAAAATACATAATAAAATCTATGCAAGTTACATCCTACCCTAATTAAAATAATTTCACCATAAAAATTTAATTAATTTGATAAAAAATGACTGTAATTTTCACATTACATCTTTAGGCTCCGATATTACTTCCCCAAACATATGATTCTTATATTAAAATTTAACCAGGCGTGTGAATTTTTTTTATTATAATATATATCCATTATCCAATATTTCTACCATTTTTTCATCATCATAATAGCCTTTTCCAATTATACAACCAGTTATTTTAGTACTTGTGATAGATCAGGTATGTACTTACTCAAAAGTGACACATGGAACACATCATGCACTCCAAATAAGTTCGGTGGAATTGATATGTGATAATCTACCATCCCCAAATGGTTAAGTATTTTAAAAGATCTAAAGTATCAAGGGATCAACTTTACCTTCAAACCTAATCTCATAACCCTATTCAATGGTGATATTTGAAGGAATAAATTGTATTTAACTTCAAACACAAAATCATTATTATGATTATTAACATATAACTTATTTTTAGTTTTTGTAGTTTTAATGTTTCATTGAATGGTTTGAATCTTCTCTAACATTTCTTGAGCATGATCCAGTCTCATAATATTGTTCTCTCTGACTTCAACCCAAGATGTTGGAGTTGTATACCCCATCCCATATAGAGCCTCATATGTCGTTGTTTTAATGCTATAATGGAACCTATTTCTATATAATAATTCAACAAGGGTAAGGTGTTGATCCTAGATTCTTTTGAAGTCATCTGATTATGATCACATAATATCTTATAGGGTTAAATTGCCTTTTTAAATTGACCATCAATTTATGTATGATAAGTTGTTCAAAAAAATTTCTATTTATCTAATGGGTCTTGAAAATATCCCTATAAAATCAATGTAAACCTTGAATCTCGGTTAAATATAATTTAGATTGATACTTCATGTAGCCTCACCACCTCTTTTATGTATATAATTTCAATTTGATTGAATGTGAAAACTTATAGAGAAGTAACAAAATAATATAATTTTTTTTAATTTAACATCAACCAAAATCTAATTATATCCTTTAAGGAGATTATAATTACATAAAATGAAATCTATGGTGACATTCCCCCATATCCATATTGGTATGGGTAATTGTTTCCTCACCCCCTTCGACTTTTTTCATTCTACCATAACTTGTTGGCATACCATGTATTGCGATTTATACTTTACAATCTCCCTCTTCATATTGTCCCACTGGAGATTCTTTATGAGATCCCTTTATAGATATTTTCTTCTAGGGTAGATAGAGAATGAAGTGTTATGTGTGTCATCCAATAGATAATTCTTTAATTTTGATTTTAAATGAAAAAATATGCATTTATAAAATCATATAATTTCTTTAATCTTAAGGTAGAACTATATAACTCCCCCTTTACTAGAGACCACTTATTATGTTCATGGTAGGTGGAAAGCATACCTCACCTCCCCTAAAACTATAGGCTAGCAACAAATAGTGAGGGTTTAAGGTGATAATATAGGTTGACTATACCCTCATATCAGAGTAATAAATATTGAAAATAACTGAAAAACATCCATCACAAATAATAAAATTATGTAAAATGAATAAAACATCCATGTTATAATAAATTAATGATGAATAATAAATTCATATTACTCAAACTGATCCCCATTGATTGATCACATATAAAAATAAATAAATGAAAGAAATTACAAAAGAGGGTCCACTACCATTGTAGGTCCTTTCCTATTCCACTATCTATACTCCATCTGATCTATCATTATTGATCATATAAATCTTTCCCTCTACCCTACCTTTTCTTGTAAATAGTGAGGTTTACTCAGGTACCCATGTGTCAGGACTTCCCAAGTAATGTTTGAGTATAAATCAATAAGGTACCACCAATGGGGTCCCAACATTAATTGAAAAATATAGTACCATCACATAAGTTATACTAAAAATAAATAAAATATAGTAAAAGTGTAAATAAAGAATCATTTTCGATCATCGGGTTAAAACATGCCACCCAAGAGTAACCATAACTACTTCATCAAGTGTCAAATATCTCTAATCCTGACACATATCTTCAACAATAATACAATTCCTACCCATAGATATCATGAAAATTCCTACACTACATGATACCACTAGATCCTAGGATTACACTGAGGAATCTCACAATAATCATAGACATGGTTATCATATCCTTAACATCTAATACTAATAGGATTGATAGACAAATCAGAGGGAGTACCATGTGAATCTCATAATAATATATGATCACCACCAAATCCAACAAGTCTATTAGTACCAATATCAATGGGAAGAACCTAATCACCCTAGTCATCTCATAATAAGCATCAATATCATTGAAGGATACTATAAATAACTAGTAATCTCATAATATCATAAGTCATGTTGTCAAATCCATGAAATTAGTATGAATCTCATAAAGTATCATCATCAGGTATCCCACTAGATCCTATTGTCTAAAGTGGCTCTTAAAATATAATAAGTCATGCTACTAGATCTTAGGAATATCATGTATTATCCTTAATCATTCCACCAGATCATAATAATCATAGTCATCTAATATCACATTAACATTTATACCTTACAAATTGGTTATGCATCCTACCAGATCCTAGGAATCCTAGGAACCTCATATCAATTCCTCATGCATCCCACCAAGTTATAGGAACTCTATGAATAAATTATATAAATCTTATATATTGGTTTACACCTCACATCAATCATGTATAATATATTCAGGGCTCATAAACCACCTAATATAACCTCTCAAAGCTATCATCCAAATAGATTACCATGCACTAAACTCATCACACATCACCAAGGATGGACTATCAATAGCACAACCTAGAACATCAATGTAAATTCTAAATATATAGTATTCCACATTTAATCAATGATACAATCTGTCTATACTACCCCTCTCTAGGGTCAACATATGGCTGGGGAATGCACCAAAATATTGAAGGTTAATTCATAGTCCAAACACCCTATGTGGGATCCCATATCTCATTATCAACTCTTGGGATAATACCATATCATATAGGGATTAATGTCCCTTTAAAATATCATAATTATAACATTAACCCACTCTCCTAATAGGAAATATAATACTAGGAAGATGGAATTAAATCCACCACCACTCCTTGGTCATCATAGGTCAATCCACTCATCCAACTTATCATGAGTCTACCCCGAGAATACCATCGTAGAAATTTACATAGTTGTTTTGGAAAGAACACTCACCCTTCTCTTTAATCAACTAGATCAAGGGATATAAGGTTTCACAATTATCACATAGCATATTCCAAGGATCTAAATTGACACCTAGGAACATCAATACAAGGTTCCACTACTCCCTAATCATATAAGATAAAGGAACCTATCTGAAACCCCAATATTGTTTTTCTATTTCATTTAATCTACACTCCTCTAGGTTCTATAGGCTTCCTCACAATCGTCCATTGATGATTTCATCCGCAAAATATTTCAAGGGTGCAAAATGGATGTTTAAATTTCATTAATTTTATATATTTTAATTGGAATAGTTCATTTTAAATAAAAAGGTAAATTACTCAAAGTAGCGAGGCTACATATCAAATTCTACATAAATATATTTGATAAACTATATTTTTATATTTAAGGGACCACCTACCTAAATCATGGATTAATTCATTTTAATCATATCTTGGTGACTCTCACCCAATCCCATCCAATCCTTATCCAAGATCATATCAAAACACAAGAACCAAAATCAATCTATTTAATTTAAATAAATAAATCATAATAATTTATATTTAATTTCAAAATTTAATGTAATTTAATATAAATTGTAATAAATGCCTAAAATCTCATTGGGTGATATCCTCTCATTGAAACCTTAAGTAATGGGTTGTAGTCCACCCCTGACAAAAAAATGGACCTATGGAACACAACCTCCCCAATTTGGATACTAAATTTAATAGGAAATATTATATGATTTTTTCTAAAACCCAATGAAATATTATATAGAGATATTAATTCATCAAGATAATGCACAACAGCCTAAATTATTCCCCATGGGAAGTAATCTTGTTACACTAAGAAAAACCCCCCTTATATATAGATGATTCCACATTGTTCGAATGGAATTTCCACACAAATTCCTAGACAATGAAACGAAATTTTTTTAATAAATATAGCAAGGGAGAATGGTGAAATAAGAAGAAGAAACTCACCTAAAATTAGTGGAGAATTTCATTAAAATCACAACATTCCAACAAGTATTGAGAGAAATGATAGCGGATAGGGGAATGTGGGGTTGGTCATGCACGAGGGATGAAAACATGTGAAGGGACATTAAAATTGTTTAGAGGAAGAATGGTTATGTGAATTTTTTTAATGAAACCTCCGGACCCTCATGGTTTGGCCACATATTTTTATAAACAATTCACCAACCATATAGATTCCTAAAAAATTCGAATTATTGGTTTTATAAGGTTTCCCTACAACAATATTCTTTTCATGTACCCACTCTAAAGAAAAATAAGACCCACTTAGTTTTGTTTAATAGTTTTACTAAGTTAGAGGTAAATGTCTGATATAGTAAATCCCTTTAACAAAATTGGAAAATTCAAGATAATGATTCTGATGCACACCAGAGAACATGAGATATCTCTTAGTTTTCAATCAAAATTTAAAAATACATCCTTAAGATTTTTTTACTCATTGAATTCCAATCTGATGCCCATTCTATAAAACAAACCCAACTCCAGAAATCTAAAATTCAAAGTCCCTATAATATTTCTGACATGAAATACCTTAGTTTTTATAACCTCCCCACCATATAACTTCTATTCCCTGGGAAACCATGATATTATTTCAACCATCAAACCTAAACTACCATTATTTTCAATTTACAATTAAATCATTATAGTCAACATCCACATTATAAACAATATTTATATGTGTACATCCACATATGAGGCAAGATATACCTAAAAAATAAATCCACCACTCATCACTATCACTATAACACTAAGATGGTTCTCACTTCACTTGTCTCTTCTTAGACACCATAGATTAATCAACTATTTCATTTCCATTATCATGGAACACTATAATATAATTTTCTTCTTAAAAGGTCCAATTACAATACATGGTACTCACCAATATCACAATCACCTACTAAAAATTAATTCTCAATGGTCCAATGAAACACTCAGTGTCATTTCCACCTTACTCACTCAACTTTATGTAATAATATTAATGGGTCCTTCTATGGATGAACACTCTTAAAAAAACCAGTTTCACCTGCTTAATTGTTATCTTACCTCCTGATCATAATGTCTATAACCTTAAAGTCATCTAAAGAGAATCTAAAATACCACACCAAAGTCTTAACCTGACACTTGGTATTAATCAATGGTTGGCCACACTACTAAAAATTTATTTATTTTCAGTCCACTCATGAGTACAGGTACTTATTTGATCAAAATGACCCTTTAATCCCATCTAAAACTATATCAATCTCAATGTAAACATTCAAACTCCATCCAATTCCACTTCCAAACACCAAATTTTGTATTCACTAAGGAACCAAAAAATGGGATCCAATTAAACCTTGTAATAAAATGTCATCTCAATCATCCAAAGACTGGTATTATTACACCCATGACCCTACCCACATGATCGTCTCATCAACATTCTCCATAGAGAAAGCTCCATCCATTTTTGGATGTAATAATGGGACATGGTTGTAACACCCTGCCCGTACCTCATTGGTTTGAGGAGGCGGTGAGGGTTACTTGGCCTTAAGCGATGTTCCCAAGGCGCCAAATGCTGGCAATAAATGCTGAGGGCTTCTAGAAAAAGTTGGAGAATGATTTTTCCTTAATATAAAACCAACCACTATATGATACATGTCAATAAAACAACCAAACATTTATTCCCAAATACAACCAAGTTGTACCACAATACAACCCAAAACCAACAAAACCAGACATGTCCACCAACATCAGAGTACAAGTGGAAACCAAACAACCAAAGAACCACGAGCCACGACACCCCCTTAGCTCCACACCCAGCTCTAAGATCCAAGCTCTACCGAGACATCACAACGCACCACTAAAGGGGGTTCATGCATTACCTTTTCCCACGTCATGGTACACAACATCCGTAAAGACACCAACGTTCCAAAGCAGGGGGTGAGTACTAAAACATAGTAGGATTTCCCCAAATGACTTACCTACACATGCCACTAAGATAAAACCATAAGCACATTTATATAAAACATTTTATATAAGAATTTCGCAAGTGAAACCATTACAGTAAGCCAACCATGCTCTTATCAAGCCATCACACCCAAACCAAGCAACCAAGGAAAGCCCACCAAAGAAGCCACAATCATCCCAACATTTACACATCAGCACAACAATTCCATCAGGAAAAGCAATGCACAACAAGCAACCAAAATGGTGGGACTTCCACCCAACCCGTTCACCCATTCACACCAGAACAATCAAAACGGTGGGACTTCCGCCCAACCCATTCACCAATTCACAACTAGCGGTACTTCCCGAGAACTACTAATATGGTGGTCCTTCCGACGACTATCCATCAGCTTTTATAGTGAGACTTCCTGCCCACTTCCATACAACATTTCAATCAACCAAACTATGCATAAACCCACCGAGGTCACAACAACATGCAATCAACCAATTCCACTGCATATCAATACACGTCAATAAATCACTGATTTATTGAAAACCAGTTTCCATGCCAAAAAACATTTCAATAAAACAACCCTTTTTTAAGATCATTCCATCAAAAAAATTCACTAATCAACCGTATCATCCCACTTTAAAAATCTTCGTATTAAAATCCCCAAGAATAGCATTTCTCCATAAAACCCCCTTTTTCCCAAAAATCCCCAAAGCATCAAACAATGGGTTTATAATCAATTTCTCATAACAATTCACAATTAATTTTCAGTACAACAATTAATTGTACCAAAGAACCACTAGTTCTAACCAAGTGGAGTCGAGAGATAATCCACCTACATTTAGGGTTCCCGAGAAATCGACCCACAATCAAATGCACCTCCAATCCGGAGAATGCACCACCGAAACTTCTCTAGATCACTTCACCTAACATCCACAAGCCTTAATATTAACATCCAAGGCAACCACAACCTTAGATCAACACACAAAAAGTGTAGATCTTGAAAACCAAGAAAGATAGGGATGTGAATTTAGAGGAAAACATAAGGAAACCATGAGGAGAGACTTACCTGTGAGAAACCACCTTGAATCAACCTTGAAACCCCTTCGAATTGCTTCAAAACCACATGGGAGAGCCCCTCCAACCCTTGAGAACCGGAAATACTGAGTGAGGATCGAGTGGGAGCAATATTGGAGTGAAATGAGGCAATCTCGAGTGAGCTCGGGATTTATAACCCTAATTTTAAGTGGCTGCATGGTTAGCCAGCACGGTTTGGAAAACTGTGTGATAACCATGCACACTCTACTTCCTTGGGAGAAAGGGTCTACGTGGTTTCCTCGCACAGTGTGGAAAACCATGTGCAGGTCGTGCGAAGCCTACTGTCCCCCCTGTATGGTTTCCTGGAGAACCCGCACGATTTTCACTAATCATGCTCAAACCGTGAACCCCTTTAAATGCCTCCAAACTCATCTAAAACCATTCCAAACTCTTGAAACCTCTACCCAAATCATCCCATGCACCTTAAACACATAAAATTGCATAAAAAAGGCCACATACCTCAAACCAAGGTTGATACATTCTCCCCACCATTGGACTTTCCATCCTTAGAAAGTAGTGAACCCACCCATTGCCGAAAGAGCTCGGGCCACTGCTCGACCATCTCTTTCTCCCGCTACATAGCCTCCTCTTGAATCTGGTCGTGTTGCAAAAAAACATGAACTAAACCGATGCTTTTACCATGCAAGACATTGTCTTGCCTATCCATAACCTGCACTGGCACGTGCAACAATGAAGCATCCAGTTCTAGCTCAACATGATCCCATAGAATCACATGGTCACGATCCAGCTGATACTTTTTCAACTACGACACATGAACACATTGTGCACCGCATTGAACCTAGGTGGACAATCCAAATGATAATCCACCTCACCAAACCACTCAAGAATCTAAAAAGGTCCAATATACCTTGGAGATAACTTTCCTTGATTCCCAAACTGACGATGTCCCAACCTAGGAGAGATCCTCAAGAAGACATGATCACTCACCTCGAACAACAACGAACATCGACGATGATCCGCATATGATTTTGGATGACTCTGAATCGTCTCCATTCTCTTCTTGGTCAACTTTATTTTTTGTGTCGTCTCCTAGACAATGCTCTTTCCAACCATGGAGGACTCACCTGTTTCCACCCAACATAGTGGAGAACAACATGGCCACCCACACAACACTTCAAATGGAGCCATCTGTATGGATGCCTAATAATTGTTCCCATATGAGAACTCAACCAATGACAAGTACTCCTCCCATGAGACACCAAAATCCATGACAGAAGGCCGCAACATATCCTCCTAAGTTTGTATCATCCTCTCAGATTGACCATCCGTCTGAGGGTGATACATCGTACTCATCGTCAACTGAATTACAGGGGCTTTCTGTAAGGATTTCTAGAAACAATATGTAAACCTCTGATGTCAATCTGATATAATCGAAACTGGAACACCAGGCCTCTTTACCACCTCCCAGATTTAGATTTTGGACAGATCCTCTACTGTATGAGATTCACAATTAGAATGAAATGGGCCGACTTCATTAGCTGATCCACTATCACCCAGATGGAATCATGCTTTCTGACCATTCTTGGGAGACCTATAACAAAATCCATCGCTATCTGCTCCCACTTCAAAATAGGTATTGGTAAAGACTGAATCATTCCTGCTTGCCTCTGATGCTCTGCCTTGACCTACTGACAAGTCATGAATCTCGAAACAAACTCAACCACACTTATTTTCATACCAGCCCACCAGAACTGCACTTTCCATGCTTTATAAATTTTCTGAATTCCAGGATGAACAACCCACCTGTAATGATGATATGCCCTGAGAAGATCCTCCTGAAAAGAAACTGGTATAACAATTTGATTCCAAAAACACAAAACTGAATCTCTATTCAGTTTCTAACCGTCAATGGTCTCCCCACCATTGAGTCTCAACCCCATGGTCACACACTCAGAATTAGATATCTATGCCTCTTTAACCAGGACAACCAAGTCAAGAATCTAGTAAATGGGAAAGAAGACCACTCTATCTCTCTGTTCCTCACATTCCAACCGCATATCATCTATAACCGACATCTACTGCCACTGTCCTGATGCCTTTTCACCACCTGGGCATATGATTTTCTACATAATGCATCTACCACCAAATTTCATTTACCCAGTGTCTACATCAAGACAAAATCAAACATCGAGAGATATTCCATCCATCTCCTTTGCCTCAAGTTCAAATCCCTTTGTGAGAAAATGTGCTTCATGCCCTTATGATCGGTATATACCGTGAATTTCTCACCGAACAGATAATGACGCCACACTTTCAAAGCATGGACCAATGCTGCCAACTCCAAATCATTAGTTGGGTAGTTCTTCTCATGGACCCTCAATTGTCATGAGCCATACGCAACCACATGATTCCCTTGCATGAGAACACACCCCAACCCTGATCTTGATGCATCGCAATACACCATGTACCCTTTTATTGATTCTGGAAAAACCAAGATTGGTGCTGATGTTAGAAGACCCTTTAGCTCTTCGAAACCCAGCTGAAACTGTTCATTCCACTGGAATGGAACATTTTTTCTTGTCAAAGCTGTCATTAGTGAAGCCAAACGTCAAAAATCATGAACAAAACGCTGATAATACCTAGCTAGACCAAGAAAACTTTGTATCTCAATCACATTCTTTGGCGGTTTCCATGATAAAATAACTTATATCTTTTCTAGATCCACTGAAACACCCCTTTCAGAAATCACATGGCCATGAAAACGAACATCATGTATCCAAAAGTCACACTTTGACAATTTCACCTACAACTGATGATCCATTAAGATCCCCAGCACTGTCGCCAAGTGTTGCTCATGCTCCACCCTTTTCTTTGAATACACCAGAATATCGTCTACAAACACCACCACAAATGAATCAAGATATCTCTGAAATATTAAATTCATCAATGCCATAAACACCACTGGCCCATTCGTTAGACCAAAGGGAAAAACCACATATTCATAATGGACATATCTACTTCTGAAAGCTATTTTAGAAATATCATCCTTCCTCACCTGCAATTGATGGTATCCCGACCTCAGGTCAATCTTGGAGAACCACTGGGCTCCCCTCAACTGGTCGAACAAATCATCAATTCATGGAAGTGGATATCTATTCTTTATCGTAACTTGGTTATGTCTATGATAATAAACACAGAGCCTCAATGTTCCATCCACCTTTTTCACAAACAACACCGGCGCTGGCCATAGAGACGTGCTAGGCAGGATAAACCCTTTTCTCTCGTGCTCTTCCAACTGGACTTTCAATTCCCACAATTGAGCTGGTTCCATCCAGTAAGAAGGAAGTGAGATAGGACTGGTCCCCAGAAGGAGATCAATCGGAAACTCCACTTATCCTATGGGAGGTAACTCAGAGAATTCTTTAGGAAAAACATCCATGAACTGATCCACCACTTCCAGAAGAACACTCTGATCAACACTCTCTACTGATTCCAACGACAAAACCACTAACTAATACGATAACATACCCACTGCTAGTGCCAAAAAACCTGTTGCACACTTCCTTTCATTCTTCTCTCCTCTAAAGAGATGTATAATTCCATCGTGTGTCGTAAAAGCCACTGTTCGCGCATCATAATTGATTTGGTCCTTAAAATCCACCAGCTATTCCATTCCTAGGATTACATCATACCCATCCATCTCATGCATTGAGAAATTTCACACTATCTCAACCTCACCCACAATGATACAACATTCTCTACATAAGAAGTCTCGACACTCTCTTCGGCCTAGAGGAGTTTGAAGTTTCAAAACTGGGGGCATCATTTCTACCCTTAAACCCAACAAATCAACCACGCGTGCAGCAATAAAAGAGTGTGAAGCACCTGTATCAAACAAAACTTGCATCAAGGTAGAATTTAAAAGAACAGTACCTCGCACCGTGGATGGTCCTGACTGATCATCCACCACAACCTGCTCAGCTCCGAACACATGTTTGCTTGCCACACTCTACTCTTTATTGCTCTGCTGATGCGTCACGGTATTCCAAGAATAACTATGACCCACTTTACTCTACTGAAGAGGGGTATGCTGCTATCCCCATCCCATCAAAGCATACGACATCTACGGTCTCTGAGGAGTGTCACGCACACATGACCTTGGAGAATTCTGACAATAACTCCACAGATTCCCCATCTACTTACAATTATGACATGCTCAAGGTTGTGTCGTACAATCCTGCTTGATGTGGCTCATAGAACCACAATGAAAACATCCCTCCATGCTCTGGGGTTTTGGAGGAATATTTACCGATCCTGACATCAGATTATATTCCATATTCCCGCCCTGGGAATAAGTGTCCCTCCTCCTCTTGAACCCAGCATTAGAGTTCCCACTATTCCCCATGGGTACCAAAATGCTTCTTCCTCTTGGAGCACCCAACAGATCCCGCTCAGCCACCGAGGCTCTATTCACCAACTCTGTGTAATCATCAATACATAGCACCACTATCTTTGAACGGATTTCTTGCCTTAACCCCACTTCAACGATCCTTTCTTTCAACGACATGCTACCCACCACCTCAGGTGAAAACCACACTATGTTCATAAACATACCTGCATACTCCGTGACAGACATAAGCTCTTGTTTCAAACTGAAGAAATCAGTCGTACGCTGGATTTTGAATGTATTTGGGTAGAATTGTTTGTTAAACAATTCCTCGAAACCTTCCCACATCATACGGTGGTCCGTCCCCGCATAGACTACCAACTCCCACCACTGAAGGGCAAGATCTTCCAACATATTCGTGGCCAACTTCACATTCAGCTCTACCGGTGTTCCCAAGAACTCAAAGATCTTTTTCATTCTATTCAACCATGCTTCTGGCCTCTCTGGCTATGAATCACCCCTGAATATGGGTGGAGTCTGCTTGTGAAACTGAACCGCATGATCCAAATTCCTTGGTTCGTCCACTTTGTTTCCACTTTCCACAGCTTGGAAAGCTTGCACTATGCTTTGCAATAGTTGCTGGTTCACCTGAGGCTCAGGTGCTACCACATTTTCAACATCCTCTTCTAGTTGGTCTCTACGACGCCTACCCGATTCCATTTCTATAAACAAAAAACAAACAACCATGAGTCTCACTTCCTTAGACATCATGAAATCCCATTTCAAATCACATTACACAACACTATCACAACAAGTATTTCCACCCTTTTTCACATGTTCCATGATTCACCATTTTAAAAACCAAACCAATTTCAAAATACCAATTTATTCACATTACAATTTCACACATTCAAATCACATCATATATCATTATACCTCAATGAAATGTGCATCCTAGTGGGAAGTAATTTCTACCATGCATTACATGCTCATCTCATTGGCTACACCCATGAAAATGAGATTTCCAACGCCTATATGTGTCTCCAAAACACTTATGTACCCAACTCCCTGGTAACTTGAATTTCAGCATAAGAGGGATAGATACTTCCTTTAATGCTATACATTCCAAGTTCTGACATTCCTACGCCTTGCGAACATCCCGACTCAAGGAATGTAACACAATAGATGTCAACACGAAATCCAAAGATCAACTCCAAAGGACCAAAAAAACTGATACCACTTGTAACACCCCACCCCTACATCATTGGCTTGAGGAGGTGGTGAGGGTTACTTGGCCTTAAGCGACGTTCCCAAGGCGCCAACGGCTGGAAATAAATGCTGAGGGATTCTAGAACAAGTTGGGGAACGATTTTAACTTTTTATAAAACCAACCACTATATGATGCATGTCAATAAAACACCCAAACATGTATTCCCAACGACAACCAGGTTGTTCCCCAATACAACCCAAAACCAACACAACCAGAAATCTCCACCAATATCAGAGTACAAGCGGAAAACAAACAACCAAATCACCACGAGCCATGACACCTCCGTAGCTCCACACCTAGCTCCAAGCTCCATGCTCTACTGAGTCATCACAACACACCACTAAAGGAGGTTTATGCCTTACCTTTTCCCACATCACGGTACACAACATCTGCAAAAGACACCAACGTGCCAAAGAAGGGGGTGAGTACTAAAACTCAGTAGGATTTCCCCAAATGACTTCCATACACACGCCACTAGGATAAAACCATTAGCACATTTATATAAAATAGTTTATATAGGGAAATCGCAAGTGCAACCATTACCGTAAGGAAACCATGCTCATACCAAGCCATCACATCCAAACCAAGCAACCAAGGGAATTCCAAACAGACAAGCCACAATCATCCCAACATTTACACCTTAGCATAACAATTCCATCATGAAAAGCAATGCACAACAAGAAACCAAAACGATGGGACTTCTGCCCAACCCGTTCACCCATTAACACCAAAAAAATCAAAACGGTGGGACTTCCACCAAACCTGTTCACCCATTCACAAATAGCGGTACATCCCAACCACTACTAATATAGTGGTTCTTCCAACCACTATCCATATCCTTTTATAGTGAGACTTCCCGCCCACTTCCATACAACATTTCAATCAACCATACTAAGCATAAACCCACCAAGGTCACAACAACATGCAATCAAAAAATTCCATTGCATATCAATCCACTTCAATAAATCACCATTTATTGAAATCCATTTTCCATGCCAAACAAAATTTCAAAAAAACAACCCTTTTATTGAAAACCCTTTCCAACAACCATTTTCAAAAATCAACCGTATCATCCCATTTTAGAAATATTCATTTTAAAATCCCCAAGAATAGTATTTCTCCATAAAACTCCCTTTTCCCCTGAAATCCCAAAAGCATCACCCAACGGATTTATAATCAATTTCGCATAATAGTTAACAATTAATTTTCAGCACAACAATTATTTGTGACAATGAACCACTAGTTCAAACCAAGTGTAGTCGAGAGAGAAGCCACTATCCTTTAGGGATCCCAAGAAATCGACCCACAATCAAACCCACCTCTAATCAGGTGAACGCACCACCAAACCCTCTCTAGATCACATCCCCTAACATCCACAAGCCTTAATATTAAGATCCAAGGAAACCAAAACCCTAGATCTACACACAAAAAGTGTAGAGCTAGATAACCTCGAATGAGAGGGATGTAGATATAGAGGAAAACACAAGCAAACCAAGAGGAGAGATTTACCTGGGAGAAACCACCTTGAATCCACCTTGAAACCCCTTCGATTTGCTTCCAAAATGTGTGGGAGAGCCCCTCAAACCCTTGAGAACCGAAAATATTGATTGAGGCTTGACTGGGAGGAATATTGGAGTGAAATGGGGAAATCCTGAGTGAGTCCGGGTTTTATAACCCTAATTTTAAGTGGTCGCATGATTAGCCGGCACGGTTTGTCAAATCGTGCGGTAACCGTGCGCACTCTACACCCTTGGGAGCAAGGGTATGCACAGTTGCCTCACACAGTTTGGCAAACCATGTGAAGGCCATACGATGCCTATTGTCTCCCCTGCATGGTTTCTTGGAGAACACGCACAGTTTCCACTAACTGTGCTCAAACTGTGCACCCCATTAAAAGCCTCCAAACTCATCCAAAACCATTCCAAACTCTCCCAACCTCTTCCCAACTCAAACCATGCACTTTAAACACATAAATATGCATAAAAAAGGCCACAAACCTTGAACAGGTGTGCTACAATGGCCGTCCCACTCATGTTATAGAATAAATAAATTACACTAATCTCTACACATTCCTAATAGTCTAGGAACACCCCCTAAATATTATCCATAATTCCATATGTAATAACATTCATAAATATAGTTTCCAATGGCCTCCCTCTTTCATATATCTTCCCTTACACCACTCCACCAGTGCCAATATAACCGAGTTCTAATATCAAAAGCATAACGCTCCTCTCGATTCATGAAAATCAACGTCGTGAACCCTTATCAAGGCACAAAATTTGGGTGATTTTACTATGTAACCTCAATCCTTTAATGATATTCTCATTAGTACTGATTGTAAAATTTCTCATTATCATAAGAACCCTGGGAAACAATACATATAGGAATATCACAGAATCCATCGATCCTCATCCCATACATGACTACTCATAGACCTACAAGATAAATGGAAAGGTGCATGAAAATTACTAGACCAAAATAAAATGAAAGTGGTGTACAATTTAGTATCACATGTTCATGAAACCCAACTTATTATACTTTGGGCTTCACATCATTAACCAGGATTAGTCATGTTATTTCCAATCACAATACCACCCATCAACTCGAACATCATCTATAAACTAGATTAATATTCCCATTTTATATGCACATTATATCTAACAATGATAAAATCATCTAGGATCATGATCCAATATATCATTAGAATCTATTCACAAAATAAATAGGGCCAGTCCCCCCACTGATCCTTCCCATTAAACCTAACCTCGATACCACAGTACCTCATGTTCTTTACATCATAAAGATCCTAGGTATCTTTGTAACATACCAACCTGGGTCAACCATACCATTCACTCAAGCCAGACCATCATGGGGTGGGGTAAAAAAAGATCACAAAAGTAGTCTTGTATATAAGAAAAAATAAAAACAACCAGAGTAAAAACCCGAATCAATGGGAGATATAACTAAGCCAAACCGGATAAACCAAAAATAAAGGAACGTCTAGAGAAAACTAGTCTCCATCTAACCAAATGTCACTCCAAACTATCCCAAAATGAAATTGAGTTGTAAATACAATCTAGAATTCAACAAAATGTTCATCCTTATACCTGAATCCTTTAAAAAAAGGTCGAAATCCTCTAATCGTAATAATTAGTTTGTGGGAAACAGTGTCAAGTAGGGTGCCACACAATGATCTATAAAAGTTAAAATATCAAGAATGCACAAGTCTAAGATTTAAAAAAATTAAAGAAAGTTTTTAAATAAATCAATTTGAAATCATTTTTCATTAAATACATTAGTTTTCAAAAATGACATGACATGTCTTCCAAAGCCAGAAACATGAATGTAAAGGTACTGAAATATAAATACTCTTGTGATCCAACATCAATAATATAACCTGTCATGTAATAAATCACCATAAGAAACAATGCACCTATCATCTAGGCTCTAACCTATGTGATAATAAATACTATACACTCACAAGACTAACATGTTATAAGGTTGGATCAAATTAAAACTGATTCCTACCATTGACCAACGACATATAAGTGGTTACCTCCTAGTCCTGTCGCACACACTAACACTAACTATGTCTCTATCTTGACATACCCAAGGTTCCCAATGTGCAACTTTTTCATTTTATGTATTAAAAACTATGATCAAATTTTTATAAGAATGTTTTTTTAATCTACTTCAGGCTTTGAAAATCAATTTTGCTATTTCTAATCATGGAAATATCATTTTCAAAGAAAAACGATTTTTAAACATGAACCCTTTCCCTTTTCAATTTCAATATTTTAAATTCCACTTCAAATATAAAGAAATAAATATGAACAATTAGGAATACAAGAAATTTGAATAATTGAATACATCCACCTACCTCAAGAGCATATAAAACCTAACTATCGTTGGCAATGAGGATTGGAAACTACATGATCTGCCTTTAGAAGATGAGGGATGAACAATGACTAAAAAGGATTGATAAAAAAATCCAATTACCAATCCTGAAAAAAAAATCCAATAGCACAAACAATAGATAAACCAAGAGGAATGCTTAGTCAGAGAGATTAAGTGTCTAAACCTCCTAATCAATCATTGAACGAATCGATATGAATGCATTGATTACACCAAAAATCACCTAGGGTGAGATCTACGGCCTAGTGGAGTAGGATGTCAAAAATAAATGAGCCCCGAAACACCAGCATGACACCCTAAATACTAGAACTCGTTGAAATATATGATTTTTAATCCTATGAAGGTATTGAATCCATTTTATTTTAGGTCATGTGAAAAAACATGTGGACTATTTAATTAAAAACCAACTTTTCTCTTTATATGGTGTGTAACCCTTACACAATGTGTATATTCTCACGCTTTTAATTAAACTCACATGATGATTCCAAAAAAAATTACATGTCACGAAAACCCATTACAGATTATGTCACATTCAAAAACATAGCACGAAGCCCAAGGGAAAATCCAAAAATCCAACGAATCACTAACTTCAACGTTATAGGTATCTTCCCAATTCATGGGAAGAAATACTCATCGAGTGAAAAAGGGAAACAAAAACCAAATATCAGAACATGCCTGACAAAAAGGTAATGGGTATTTCAATCCTCCCCATAATAAAATATTTATGTCCCTATAAAGTCCTCCACATATTGGACCTGAAAAAATAGTAGGCCACTTCTACCTCATCAACAAATCATGATCCCACATCTTATGGTGATCCGGTTTTCCCTACCACTATACATAGACCATAGGAATCATTTTTTCATGTATTAACTTATGTTTTTTTATCTATAATTTGAACTAGTATGTCAAAAAAATTTGTATAATTCTCAAAAACAACATCCTAACATCTAATCACATGATAAGGATCTGTTATATTCCTCCTTGATTTGGAAATATGAAACAAATCATGTATATAATCCAAGATGGATGTTAACGAAAAAGATAGGTCACCCTCTCTAGTTTCTCAATGATAAAAAATGGTACCACAAACCTCAATGCTAGCATAATCATATTATCCAACTGACTTTTTCTGATGTGTGGTTAATCTCTAAGGAAACCCTAATTTCCAACCACAAACTCCAACTACTGTCATAGATGAACTAAATAGAATTTATGGTAATTTTGTGATATTATCAAATTCCTCTAGATCAATGAAGCTAAATTTTTAATCTTATGAATATGACATAGCCCAACCAAGGGCCTCTCTACCAAATCTACCCAATATAAGGGAGATCAACATGGTCTCCCATGTAAGGCCTCAAAGGGATCCATCCTGATGAAATCCTGATAACTATTGTTATAGGAAAACTCATCCAAAGGAAAATTTATAAAAACCCTGCTTTTTATTACACAATTAAACATAAATTATTACATAAAATAATCACTTGATATAGAATAAAAGATCAAGAGGTCTTGTGTATTTAGTCTTAGAAACATAGCATAACTACTTAAAACATGAAACACAACATCTTTATTTAAATTTTTTTTTATATGACCACAACATTCCATCATTCTTAGAATTGCATGGGATAACCTGAGAACACACATAAAATGTGGTGAGGTATAAATCCCAGTAAGTAAGTAAACAAGGAAAAACATGAATAATACCGCACATGTTTGGAAATTGGCATATCAATTGAACATAGAGAAACATGAACAAAAAGGCATGATATAGCATGATTATCATAACATGGAAATGTGGCAACAACATTTAACATGATTTTAGCTTGAGCCAAGGTTCATTGCACATGGATCTTGAGTAAACCTTCATTGAACTTTAATTAGAAAGTGTAAACCCTCATTTCACTTGTCGTATCATGATACTAATCTTTTCCCAATGCGATGGTGTGCTATCAAGGCACACCCTTCTTAATCATTTCATTTCATGCATAAGTGTGTCACATGGATCATATAACATGGATTCATTAAACATCATTGTTTATTCCCTGATAATGGAATGTAGAATTCTACATGAAACTCTATAATCAATAAGTAAATTTGAATAAATTTGAATACCTTTGATTCTGAAATGGTCATGGTATTCACTAAATAATTACTTTCTCTTGGATAATCATGGTGCAATTTTGGCAGTATAACGACGTGACATAAGAATTCATAAAAAAAGGTTGATGAGAGATAAAGGGGTGTGTCATCATATTTACATGAAATTTAAATTTAGGGGGTTATATATATACATTTCCCAAAATATATAATAGAATTTATATACATAATACAAAATAATTTCATAAATGTAAATTAGAAGAGAGAAATTCCTTACAGAATTTTTGCATAGTAACAGTTGTACACGGGAGGAATTAATGATAGATAAATAGGTATATAATAATTAAAAAATTATAATTTAAGTATGTGGGAGGTGGTAAATCGTACCCCAACATTTTTAATTTAACGAAAAATGGTATAACAAAATAATGAAAATTGGACAAAAATGAGAAATGAAGAAATCCCTTACATGGAAGTGTGATCCCAAAGGCTTGGGAGTGGCTTGAGAGAGGATTCTTCAGATCTTGGGGAACCTTGGTAAGATTCTAAAAGGAGGAGGTAAGAGGTTATTCTAGCACCCAATTATTTGAGTGAAGAGGAAGTGGGAGCTTGTCTGGGTTTATATTGGGAAATATAGGGGATTCATTATTATTTAGGTTTTGGAAACCACACATTAAACTAATAAAAAACACAAACCCAAAAATGGTTTTTGAAAAAGAGGGAGTGGAATAAAAAAATTTTAAGGTCAATGGTATAACATCTTAAACTATTAGGTTTTCTTATGTGCAGGTGAGTTACACTCTCAAGGAAATCAATTTAAAATGTTAAAATGTTTTATAATTCTTGAAGGGTCCACTAAGGCTTTGTAAAATAAATAAAATAAACCTAAAATCACATTATTTTAATGTTAAAACATATATTGACCTAACATTCAATTTATTGTATTTTATTACAAAACTATTGAGTCTTTATGATGTCATAAAACACAATTAATATTTAAAAGGTATTTAATTTTTACCTAAATATTCGATTATCTGAGAAAATTATGACAAATTCACCATTGGATAATTTCAACGTCATGATTAGAAAAATAATATTCATTTAATAAAAATAATCTTCTAAATATGTGAAATCTTACTTTTAAAATAAAAAGTGACATTTATCAAAAATTCAAGGGTTTTGACAACAATAGCATTCAAACCTTAATAAAAATCACAATTGTATTCATAAAAATTATATGATCATTTATATTTCGTAAAATTTAATTTAGTAATAATATTGTGTTAAAATATTATTGAATTAAAAAGTCCATTAATTTCTCAAAATAGATTTCCTAATTGAATATTAACTACAAAATAATATTTGTGTTTTAGAAACCATTTACAATGAAATAATAAAAAATGAATGTATATTATTTATTCTACAAAAAAATGCACATAATCATAGTTCTAGGGTCTAATTACATATCCCCTAATATCACCCGCATATGACAGAAGGGTAAGGTGTGCGATGGTGATAGACACTAGGGGTGGCTCTGATAACATCGCTTGGATGGTAATCTCTATCAACTTCCACTTCTCCCATATGCAGTTCCATTCGAGCTTAATGTGTTAAAGCATAGCTTGATATTGGTCAAGAGCGAAGCCCAATGATGCCACCCCATTTCTAAGCTCTGACAAATGGGCTTCGTATGGAGCAATTCTACTGGATGAGGTCATTGCTTCCTTTTTATGAGTAAATTAGATTTGTTAAAGCCCTATAATAATATTAATCATGTCATGACTATTCAGTGGCTATATTAGCAATGGTAACAATTCATAATGGTATTTTAAAATCTAGAAACATTAATCCAAGGAATTTTACATTTTATATAACCATTTTACATAATAATCGTTTAATTGGATCAAGAGGATTATCATTAATAAAAGTTTGGGTCATTATAATCATTCACCCTTAAGAAATATTTCCCTAAAAATTACATTTTTCCCACAATAAAATAGACGAGGTTAACTCTATTTCATCATTTCTTCTGATTCACACATTGCTTCTTCAAACTTGTGGTTTCTCCACAACACTTTCATGAGGGGAATTCTCTTATTTCATAGAACTGTTTCTGAACGATCTAAGATCTTCACCACCTTTTATTCATAGGATATTTCATTCTCCAATGGTACCATCTATTGATTGAGTACATGTTATGGGTCAGGTATGTACTTCCTCAAGAGTGATACATGAAATCCATCATGAACTTTAGACAGGTTTGGTGGGAGTCCTAGTTGATAGTCCACTGCTCCAATGAGATCAAGTATCTAAAAAGGGCCAATATACCTTGGAATGAGATTTCCCTTCTTCTAAAATCTCATAACTCTCTTCCAAAGTTATATGTAGAGGAATACCATGTCTCCAACATCAAATGATGGTCTCACCGATGATTTTCAACAAGGATCTTTTGTCTACTTTGAGCAGCTTTAATGTGTTTCTGAATAGTCATAACCTTCTCCACCATTTCTTTGACTATTTTTGGACCTAGGAGTTTTGCCTCCCCAAATTTATCCCAACATGCTTGTTTTATACACCTCTTCCCATAAAGGGCATCATAAGGAACCATTAAAATTCTTGAGTGGAAATTGTTGTTGTAATAGAACTCAACTAGAGGAAGATGTTGATCCCATCATCCTTTGACGTCTATTGAAAATTCTCCCAAAATAGACTCAAGTGTTTGAAGAGTATACTCATATTGACCATCAGTTTGAGGATGATAAGATGTACTGATGTTCATCTTAGTATTCAAATCATGTTGAAGACTCTTCAAAAACATAGAGGTGAATATTGGATATCAATCAGATACAATCGATAGTTGTACTCCATGAATCCTTACCACTTTCGTGATATATATCCATATCCGTTGATCAAATGGGAAGTCCTATAGAATTTAAATGATGTGTGAAGTATTTTTTAGATGATCCATAGCAACCCTCATAACATTATTTCTTTTGTATGTCTTCAAAAGTCTAGTGACAAATTCCATGGTGATGTTCTCCCATTTCCATGATGGTATGGGTAATGGTTGCATCATCCCTTTAGACTTCTTCCTCTCCGCCTTCACTTGCTATCATACCTAAAAATTTTATGTATACTCAACTATATCCTTCTTTATGTTATCCCACCAATAATTATCTCAGAGATATCGATAAATCATTGTGTTTCTTGGGTGAAGGGAGAAATGTAAACTAAGTGCATCATCCAAATGTTCTTTCTTTAACTTCGGATTTGATGGAACCCATTGTCTTGTCCCAAATCTCACAATTCCTTATTCATTAACATTTAACTCCAAGGATTTCCCTTTTCTTATTATTTCCATTTCTTCTAAATTCCCACATTATCCATTTGAGCATCCTTCAGCCTTCCAAAAGAGATGATTAAGAAATAATTTTTGAAAGGATTGACGATGTTACCCTTTTTATGATTCCCATGTCCATCTTCATCAAATATAAATAGATTGAAACCATTTCAATTATCGTCAATGATATAATTGTTGGTTTGTTTCTACATATAGAATCCTCCACCTTGTTCTCTTTCCCAGGGTATTAATGGATTGAGCAGTAATAGTCTTTGATCAGTTCTATCAATCATTATTGGTGCATATTCAACTCTTTCTATTTGAATATATACTTGAGGATTTTATGGTCCATATATATTTCACACTTCTCCCCAAAGAGGTAATGTCACCACATTTGTAAAGCGTAGATTACGGCAGCCATCTCCAGATCATGTGTTGGATTGTTTTTCTCATGAACGTTCAATTTCCTTGAAGCATAGGCAATGAATTTGACATTTTTCATCAACACACAACCCAAGACCTTCTTTAAAGAATCAATAATTACCACAATATGTTCTCCATATGTGGGTAATATTAGAACGAGTGTAATGGTAAGCCTCTTTTTCAACACCTTGATGATCTCTTCACATTCATCACTCCATGAAAACTTGACTCCCATCCGAGTTATCTTGGTAAGAGGGTTTTACAATTGTGAGAAATTTATAACAAATCGGTGATAATTTCTTGCTAACCCTTGGAATATATGGATATCTTTCACCAATGTGGGCCTCAGACATCCGTCAATTACATCTATCTTGTAGGGATCCACAGATAACCCATTTCTTGTGATGATATGACTCAAGAATGAGACCTCCTTCAACCAAAACTCACACTTGTTGTAATTTTCCTAGATCTTCTCCTTTTTCAAGATCTCTAGTACAGTTCCAATATACTCCTCATGTTTCTCCTTTTTTTGGAGTATATTAGAATATCTTCTATAAATACTACCACAAATTATTCAAGGTAATCTCTAAAGACTCTATTAATTATGTACATAAAGATTTTCAGAGCATTACTGAGTCTGAAGGGAATTACTATAAATTCATAGTGCCTATATCTTTTACAAAAAGTAGTCTTGGGGATATCCTCCTACTTCACCATTACATGATAATATATAGACCATAAATCCACCTTGGGTAAGTATTCTTCTCCCCATAGCTGATCAAAAAAGTTAACAATTCATGGAAAATGATACATTTTCTTTATCATGAATTTTTTGTGCTCACAATAATCAATGCAAAGGCGCATTGACCCATCCTACTTCTCGACTAAGAGGATAGTTATACCCCATGGTGAAGCAATTTGGAATCTAAACCCTTTATCCAGATTCTCCTGTAGTTTTTCTTTATCTCCTCATCCTCTAATACAACCATTCTATCTAGAGTCTTGGATATTAGTAATGCCACAGGTATAATATCAATTGATAATTCAAGATATCTTTGAGGGGGAAGACAAGGAAATTACTTGGGAAAGGCTTAGGTGAATTCCCTCACAATAGGCATGTCTTCAGGGATGGTTTCTTCCATAGACTCAATCATATGAGAATGATATGTGTTCTTATAGGGCAGTAATATACATGCTTGAGATGATAGTGTTGTTGATGATTAATCCTCTTCCTTTCACTTTTCCAGAATCGTGGGTCGATTCACTACATGGAGAGTGATTTCCCTCTCATGGAAATTTATGTTGACTCTATATAAGGAAGGACAATCCATGCCAATAATTGAATCAAATTACACCAAAGGGAGTATGAAGAGATTTTCGGGGAAGTTCATTCCATGAATTATGAATGCGGAGGATTTATATTCATGGGGAGTAAGGATTTCCCCATTTTCCATTCTCACATAAATCTTTACATCCATGATTTGTGGTGGTGTTGGGATTGTTCTACTAAGCATTCAGGATATATCAGAATGCATTGAACCAGAATCAAAAAGTATGTTCGCTATTCTTGAATGAATAACTATTGTACCTGTCACCCCTTCATTGTCGGGGTTCACTTCGATAGTTGTGATGGACAAAGCTTGCCCTTTCTACCTTGAAGGTTGTTAGTTGCCTCTGAAAACCCTTATCTTAGGGTACTGGTTTTCAAAGTGCACCAGTTTCTTACAGTCGAATCAATGAATAATGCATCGAGGTTCGAACAGACCGTTCCTCTCCTTTTTCATAGCTGTGGGTTTTTCTTTTAGAAAGATAATGTTCATGTTACTTTCTCTTCTACATCTAATGAATTTCCTAATCCCCTTCAATAAATTTCTAGGGTGCTTTTTTCACACCTTTGGCATGTGGGGTGCTGTATTTTCATAACACCGTTTGATTTATCCATCGAACCACCAGAAATAATTTCCAAATTTTTCTTCTTATCCCCATGATACCCCTATGATTCACTGATCTCTATTTCGACTTTGAGGGCACATCATACAATTTCTTGATAGCTATCGAAGTTACGGATCGTCGGGTCTTTCCGTAGGCTAGTTTTTAACCCACCAAATAAGCGGTCAACCTTACATTCGGGGGTAACAACAAAGCCGAAGGCATATCATGCCAAACCTGTGAATTTTCCCTCATATGCTCTGATAGATTCATCGTCCTTTATCTTGATGGCAAAGTAGTCCCTTTCCATCTTATGTAAGAGGGTGTGCGGAAAATATTTTTTGAAAAACATTTTTTGGAAATCATTCCTTTCTTATTCCTCAACCTCTTCCTAAGGATTCGTATTTTTGATCAATGTCCACCATTTATAAACATAACCCTCCATATGATAAGCAACCAAAATTACCTTATCTAGATCATAACATTTAAATATGGATAAGATCTTCTCAATGTTGTTGATCCATTGTTGGGAGATTGAGGGATTAGATGATCCATTAAAAGTAAGATGTCTTTGCCTCATGAAGCTCTTGATTGTGACTAGTTATTTCTTAGGGTTATTGAATGTTCCTCTTGACCAATGTATCTATTAAAAAAATGAGTTAACTGAGAGAGTATCGTGACAATGTTTGTGATTCCCGCTCCCATCAGATTGGGAATCTCATTAGAACAATCATCACATTGATCTTCACATCGGTTGTTAGCCTGAGCCCTCCTATTACCAGCCATTGGCTGTAATAGAATGAATGGTAGGGTTAACACATAAACGGTAATCCAAATAAAAAAATGGATTACTTATAAATTAATTTTATTTACTCAACTTATGAATTTATAAACATTAATCTATATTATACATGATCTAATTCCCAACATATATTCTTAGGGGTAATTTTATAAAATATCTTTAAAAATGGTTCATACTAAGCTTATGAATTTACCAAGTCATATCCCCCAGGAGTATCATAACCAAGAGTTTAGCATGGCCCATTTTCATTCACTAGTTCTAATTCGAGTCTAGATCAATGTAGTGTTTTCAGTTTTTTCCCCTAGATACATTTTTACCAGAGTAGCCTCTACCTGGTCATTTCCAGACAGGGATTTATTTTATTGATAAATAACTTACTCAATACTCACCAAAATTTAGGGATGTTATTATTATACTTAGTCCTATCCCTAAGGCTTTCACTAAGGTTTTCTATTCCTAATACCAAAAATACCTAAACCTATCCTTTGATACCCACAATAACAACCATTCTTTTTATTACACACATAAACATGTTTTATTACATAAAATAATGACTTGATATAATTTATAAGATAAATAGGTCTACTATATTTTTGAATATGAACATTACATAACAACTTAAAACATGAAATACAACATCTTTATTGAAAACTTCCTTTACTTGACCACTACATTCCCTCGTACTTAGCATTGCATGGGATGACCTGAGGACATGCATAAAAGGGGTGAGGTATAAAGCATAGTAAGGGAGTAAAAAAGGCATAAAATGAAGAATAATATACATGTAATGAAATAGGTATATCAATGGATAATAAGAGAAACATTAACATAAAGGCCTCATATAGAATGATTATCATAACATGGAAATATGGCAACAACATTAACATGATTTTAGCACGAGCCAAGGTTCATTGCACATGGTGAATGAGTAAACCCTAATTTAACTTGAATTAGAATGAGTAAACCCTCATTTCACTTGTTGTATCATGATACTAATATTTACCCAATTCATTGGAGCTCTATTAGGACACCTCCTTTTTAATCATTTGATTCCATACATAAGTGTGCCACATGGATCATATAACATGGAATCATTAAACATTATCATTTATTCAATTATAAAGGAATATGGAATTTATACATGAAAATATTTAATAAATATGTAAATTTTCATAAAGATGAATACCTTTGATAGAGAAATGGTCATTATATTCATTAAAAATGACTTTGACTTTGAAAACCACTGTGCAATTTCGACAGCATAACGGCGTGACATAAGAATTCATAAAATTGTTGATGAAAGAGAAAGGGTTGTCTCATCATATTTACATGAAATGTACAGTAAGGGGGTCATGTAGATACATTTTAAAAAATATTTATTGAATTTATATTCTTAATACAAAATAATTTCATGAGTGTAAATGAGAAGAGAGAAATTCCTTATGGATTTTCAGCATTGTAATGGGGTGTATATGGGAGGCGTTAATGAGAGATAAAGAGGTATCTAATCCTTAAAACATAAGGAGTTAAGTATGGGGGAGGTTATAAATCATACCCCAACATTTTTAATAGAAACAAATTGTATAACAACATAATGAAATTTGGACAAAAATCGGAAAGGATGAAATCCCTTATTTGGAAGTGTGATCCCAATGTCTTGGGAGAGGCTTGAGAGTGGCTTCTTGAGAGCTTTGGGAACCTTGAGAGGATTATAGAGAGAGTATTAAGATGTTTGGTCCAGATCCAACGGCTTTTAGTGAAGAGGAAGTGTGATCTTGTTTGGGTTTATATAGGAAATGAAAGGGAATTCTTTGTTATTTAGGTTTTGGCTACCACACATTAAACTTATCAAAATCACCAACCAACCCATGGTTTTTCCCATGATTTTTCAAAAGGGAAGTTTAAGAATTAATTTTATAAGCACAATGGACTAAATTCTTAAAATATTAGGCTTTCTTATGTGGATGTGAGTCACACTCTCTAGGAAATCAATTTAAAAAGCTAAAATGATTTATAAGTCTTGGAGGGTCCACTAAGGCTTTCTAAAATAAATAAAATAAACCTAAAATCACATTATTTTAATGTTAAAATATATATTGGCCGAAAATATCATTTATAGAATATTATTACAGACCTATTGAGTCTTTATGATGTCATAAAACACAATATATATTTTAATGGTATTTAATTGTTTCCCAAAAATTCAAATGTCTCAAAAAATTATGAAAAATTCACCTTTGGATAATTTTGACATCCTGATTCCAAAAATAATATTAATTTCATCTAAATAATTGTATATATATGTGATTTGTTACCTTTATAATAAAAACAAACATTTATCATAAATTCCTGGGTTTTGAAAAAAACATCTTTCAAACATTAATAAAAATCACAATTGTATTCACAAAAAATATACAATCATTTATATTTAAAAAAAGTTTATTTAGTAAAACTATTTTTTAAAAATATTATTTAATTAAAAAATCTATTAATTCATCAATATAGATTTCTTAATTGAATATTAAGAACAAAATACTATTTTTTCTTTAAAAACTATTTACAAAGTAATAATAACAAAATTAATGTATATTATTTATTATATAAAAAAATAATGCACATAATCATAGTGTTATGGTCTTTTTACATAACCCCTTATAAACCCTTCATATGAAAAAAGGGTAAGGTGTGTGATGGTGATAAGCTCTTGGGGTTGCTCAGATAACATCGCTCGATTGGTAATCTCAATCAACTTCTACTTCTCCTGTAGGCGGTTCTGTTTGATCTTAACCTGTTGAAGCTCGGCTAGGGAATGGTCAAGAGAGAAGACCAAGGACACCACCTCCTTTCATAGCTCTGAAAAAATGGGCTTCGTACAGAGATATTATACTTGATGAGGTCATCACATACTTTATCTGAGTAAATAGGATTTGTTGAAGCCCTATATTTATACTAATCATCTGATCACTATTCATCGACTATATTAGCAATGGTAACAATTCATAACAATAATTTAAAATACAAAAACATAGGACCATGGAAGTTCACATTTTATATAAACATTTTACATAATAAGACATTTAATTGGATCAATAGGAGTTTTCATTAATAAAATTTTGGTTCGTTACAAATTTTTTGTCACAATATCCATATAATAAATCACAAAAGACCATATTATATGTTTAAGAACCTGAATTTCACTATCTATTTTTTATCCATCTTTGAATGATTAGTCATGCTGAATTCGAACTAAGAAATCATTACCTCCATCAATCCTTTCCAAAATATGTATTTTGACCTTGAGTCCCTATTTAAAACAATAGTAGAGGGAACCCCATGATGATTCATAATTTATTAAACATAAAGGTCCACAAGTTGTTCCACTTTCATTGTTTTTTTAGAAAGAAATGTGTTGATTTAGTGGGTCTGTCAACAATCACCCAAAACACATACATCACAATAGGAATTAATGGTAAACCAATAATTAAATCCATGGAAATATCATAATACATATATATAAGAATAGGTAAAGGATTAAATAAATATTTAGGTCTTTGGTGATCCACCTTAAATCATTGACAAGTGAGAAACCATGATATAAGGTTAGAAACTAACTACCTCATCCCCATCCAACAATACCGATGTTTTCTATCCTAGTGAATATTTGTAGCCTCAAGGTGCACAGAAAAAAAAAGACCAGTTTCCACTATATAGAGACTCTGGACACAATTAAAATAGAATGCACAACCTACTA
Source organism: Viscum album (assembly GCA_963277665.1). Classification (NCBI taxonomy): domain Eukaryota; kingdom Viridiplantae; phylum Streptophyta; class Magnoliopsida; order Santalales; family Viscaceae; genus Viscum; species Viscum album. Next base: position 2,003,732,240 of record OY728126.1, on the reverse strand, counting down.
TGGAAGAAAAAATCTCCACTGGGAGACCAAGACAACTAGCATGAGGTCTCCCCGCACTTTAGGATTTCTCCTAAGCATCGGCTCTCGATGTCCGCCATCTTCTCAATTAAAACACAATCATTAAAATACGATTCTTATTTTACTAAAGCAAAGAAAACCTATTCACAAATATCCTACAATCCCAAGATCATTTCAACAAACAAACTCATGAGAGACCATTCTTCACTAGATTCCTTCATGACCTATATCGGTACTGTTTTACTCAATCCATAGCCCACTAAATTCCCTTTCCTAATGGTACATACGATATCAATATAAAAGGTCTTAAGATACTAAAAAATGTCTCTACAAAAAGATATGATATCCCTAATTGAAAATATACTTCAGGATTGTATTATCAGAATATACCATAAACCACTCTCCAATGGAATAATGATGTGATGTTTTGAGTGCCTGTGTAATTGCTACCAACTCAAGATCATGGGTAGGGTAGTTATTCTCATGATGGTGTAACTTGTGTGAGCCATAATCCAAAAACTAAATCCCATACATAAATACACATCCCAAATCCCAACCAAAAGCATCATAGGAAACATAAAAACCTAAACCTGGTTATAGAAGAATAAAAACTGGTGCGGAAGTCAGCCCCATCTTCAGTTCAAAAAAATATCTCTCATGCTTATTATTCCATTAAAAAATTACACAACTATGTGTTAATGATTTAATAGAATATGTGAGCGTAGAGAAGTCTCATGAAAAATATATATAGTAACTTATAAAATAAAAGAAGATCTAAATCCCAAAATAAGTTTCTGGGATACTCACAAGACATTAATTCTGCCACCCCACTTAGATATCACATGAATCAGGAACATTACCTCTAGGGTCAAAACTCACACTTAGAAATATTATCATAAAAATGATGTTTCATCAATGTTCTAAGAATTTTATCCAAATGGTGTTTAGGACCCCCTAATGTCTTAGAGTACACCCATATATAATCTACAAACACAACAAAAATAGAGTTAAAGAATCAATGAAATAATTAGTTCCAAAAATCCATGAATACCATAGTAGTGTTAGTGAGTTCAAATGGAACAACAAGATTCTCAAAATTCGCATAACAACTCCAAAATGATATATGGAATATATCCTCTTATATGAGATTAAAATGGTGGTTCCCTAGCAATGAGTAAATCTAATAAAACAAATAATCCCAATTTAACTAATCAAATATATCATTAATCCTGGGTAAATGATACTTGTTATTGAAAGTCGCCAAATCCAACTTCCGATAGTCAATAATAATTCTAACACTTTCGCGTACCTTCATAGCAATGATTACTAGAGTAGGCTAAGGTGAAACATTAGGACAAAAAACTTAATTTACCCTATAGGTCCTCAAGATGGAATTTAAGTTCCACCAACTCAATGTATTCCATTTGATATGATGGAATAGAAATTGGCATAATTCTGGGTAATATGTCTGTAGTAAACTCAACCTCTATCTATGGAATCATTCTAGAACAATCATTCAAAAAGACAACAGGGTACTCACACACAAAAGTAGTTAGCTAACATTTCATGAATGGGTCAAATGCATCCAAAAACATCTTTGACTACTAGAATGATATTTAATCATCATAAGGAACAATCGGCCCTACACATCGCAATCCGTTTTCCCACTCACCATAAAAGACATGAGTGTCCCCATCAGTAGACAAGAACTATACATGATAGAGATAATAGTCTACCCGGTTCTTTTTCACATCATCCAATCCATTCTATGATCATATCAAAGATGTCAATATTGATCACTAAGAATTCCCAAACAACTTCAAAGTCGCCTATCACCACTCAACATAATGAATAGTTGAAACCTTGTTTGGACCTCTTTCCTAGAGGCATGGAAAGACAAAAAACAGCATAAGATGCGAATGTAAACTGAACATGTAAACAAAATGTTACCACATAAAATAATGATTTGTACCTAATTCAAACAAAGCTATCACCATAGAAGATGATATAAACACCCTAACTCTAAGACTATTTTTAACCACTTCAAATTCCTCTAGTACACACTTGGGTACATAAATCCATCCGGACACATCCATCTAGACATCCCCCTTGGACAAGGAATGATACCCACCACCCTTGGAATCATTAACTTGAACCTATGACCCCTTGGTGAATGTGGATCAAACTGTACTTCCTTGGGAAATATTATCATAAAGAACATTGAATATCTAGATCTCCCCCAAAGAAAAAACGTTATAGGATCCTCTATACATTGAGTCCTAGTTTGATCATGCCTCCCACTCTAGAAGAAAATAACCTATTGTTTCCCTATAGAATCCCCTAAAATTGGTCCTATAGAAAACTGCCCACTCTTGAGCTTCCTTTTCTGACTAGAAGAAGCACCCTTGCTAATTGTTACACTCACTGAAGCTTTGTCCATGTCTTCCCTCCCAACAATGTCCACCTCATCTAAATATAATTTATCCAATACCTCAAAAAATTAAGAAGGAATAGAAGTACAATAATTGACCGAGCATCGTCCCTCATCCCCATGTCGAACCACCAAGCCTTCAGGTAATCATTTTTGAAAATCCCTGATGCTAGATACACCAACTCAAGAAAGCAATTGAAGTACTCTATAATGGTACACTCCCACTACTACAACATCAAAAACTCCCATGTCTTTTCCACATGTAAATTATCTGGATAAAAATACTTATTAAATATTTTATTGAAACAAAACCCGGTAACACCTTCATGTAGCTTAGCATTCACTATTGAGTCCCACCATCTTCTTCCAGATCCTTCGAGCATATACATGGAAAATATCACCTATGAATCCTTAGGATTAATCAGAAATTTGAAGACCCTTTCAATTCATTCAATCAACTCCTATGACTCTTCTCATCCTTTTTCACCACAGATGATAGGTGGATGCTACATATTCAATTTAGAACAATGATCCACTCCCCATCTTGGGTTTACTACAACTACTAACCCCATAGTATGAGTGCTATGGATAATTACTTCAACCACATAAGGTTCCACTGGAGGATCTGCCTAAGAACCTAGCCTTGTGGGTTTCCCTTAGGTATTTGGAATGTCTCTTTTAAGAGGCATTTTCCATTAAACACACGACAATAACTAATCGTCCATGGTAAAATACCAAAACCATTGAACAAAAAAATTCAAGAATACTTTAAAAATTATGAATTTCAAGCATTTATAAATCCTAACACAAAAGGGAAACACCATTATAAAGGAACAAGTCAATCTAAATAAACTACCCACTTAGTTTATTCAAATGACCATACACACACCAAGTCCTCAAAAATTATAGATTGGATAATTTAAATAAATATACCATATAGTTGATTTAATGGAACCTAAATTGCATGTCTTGGACTTAGTAATGATTTTTAGACCACCCATGGAAACTCACATTTAGTAATAGGAGTGAGCTACCTAATCCCCTTTCCGGAACCTACAATCCAAATTCTGAAAATCCTACTCATATTTACCCAAGACAGAGAAACAACTCATTTATTATTGACACACATTAGGTTAAGTAACTCACTCTCATACCTAATTGTAAAATACCAAACAGGGTCAAAAAACCAGTCACCCAATTAGTCTCATCATGAGGTGGGGTAAAACAATGATAACAAAAATTTTCTTGTATAAAAGAAAAAAACCTACAAATAGACTTTGAAGACAAAATAATGGGAGATACAAGTAATCCATAAAAGATAAACCCAAAATAAATAAATATATAGACATCACTAGTCTATATGTGAAAAAAACACCTCCAAACTATCCCAAAATGAAATAGAAATGTAAAGAGAAGCCTACAGGCTATAGAATTTTTTTCTATTTACCTGAATCCAGAAAGGAAGGAATACATCCACCTATGAGCTAATGTAGTGTTTGAGGATCATAGCCCAATAGGATACCCCCAAAATATATATACATGTTCTAATATCAATAACGAATAAGTCCAATCTTTAAAAAAATAGTTTTACAAGCAATTTTATAAATAAATCCATTTAAAATAACTTTTAAACAATCCTTCAGTTTTCAGAAATTTTATTGCATGTTTTCCAAATATACAAACAATTAGAGAAAGATATATAAATAAAAATATACATGTGAGCCAACATCCACGAAATAATTGATATTATAATAAACAAACAAAAACAATAATGCACCAACTAGCTTGGCTCTAGCCTATGGGAAAATATATACAAGACACTCACAATCCTAATGAGGCATAAGGTCTAATCCAATAACATTGAGGATTTCCATATTCATTTGATAAAAAATAGGTTACTACTTGTGGTGTCACACACACTAAGGCTACATGTGTCTCTATCTTAACATATCCAAGGTTATTACAATGAAATGTTTGTCAATTTATATTTTAAAACCCATTCTCAAAATTTTATAATACAATTTTTAAATCTAAGATAATTTATTCAGGGTTTGGAAATCCATTTTTCAATTTGAAATCTAGAAAATGATTTTTTCAAAGCATATCCCCATTTCAAATGTGAACCCATGCACTTTTAAATTTCAACATATCTGATTCCACTTCGAATATCAAGAAAACAATATGAGAAACTATAAAATTAGAAAAATTGAATAAATCCACCTACCTCAAGAACATAGAAAACCAAACCAAAATTGACAGTAGAGATTAGGAACCAAAAGCTCAGCATTTTGAAAACAGGGCATAAATAAAGACTAAAAATGATTGATAGAAAAAAAAACCCAATTACCAATCCCTACAAAAGATATATTCTAAAACCAAAAATTAGAGAGAAACTAAGAGGAATGATTACTTGGAGAGATGAAGCGCCTAACCCTACTGACTAGTCACTGAATAAATTGATCTAATGGAATGAAGACACCCAACTTCACATTGCGTTAGAACTCTGTCCAAGAGGGGAAGGCTTCCAATTTTAATTGAGCCCTCAAAACACACCCAATACCCTAAAAACTGAAACATAGGGAATTAAATGGAATTTATTGATTTACACATCCTAAATACATTTTATTTTATGTAACACCGAAAAATGTGTTGCCTTTTTAATTAAAAAATATATTTTCAAATTATATGAGGTGAAAAATTTACAGAACATGTAAATTATCACACTGTGAAATCAACACACAAGATGAGTCCCACTTACATTAAATGTCATGAAACCTCATTACACATCTTGTAAATACCAAAATAACAGTAGAAACCCTAAGGGAAAGTCTAAATATCCAATAAAATCCCTGACTTCACCATTAAAAGTGTCCTTCCAATTCAGGGCTGAAAATACACACCAAATGAAAAAGGAAAACCAAAAGTAATGATCAGAAGATACCTAATAGAAAGGTAATGGGGAATTGCAATCTCCAGGACTATACCTTATACCTGTTAGCACCTATCATGCACTGAGATCATAACCCAAAGCATCTACCCTTACTTCACATTTCTAAGGCCACTCACCAACCAAGGATATTCCCACAATAAGGATACCCTCATACATCACATCTCATATCAACAACAATGAAAATAATCCAACTACTCACCCATACCACTCTACTAGTTGATATAAAAATCTATATTTATAAGGTATTCAGTACTCCCACCAAGTTAATAAATGAAGTTTCAAAAAGGCCACAGCTAATGATGAAAAAAGTATACTCTTATCTCAGTACCACAAGAAAATCATGTGTTTAAACACCAAAATTATGGTTCTAAATTTTATGTTTTAGACTTTCCATTCCATGTGTTCATCCCAATCAAGTGCAATTATCCTCACTAAGCATCTGAATATGAGACTACCCCTTGAACACCATAATATCATCCATGTCTATATAACGGCATCATCCCATGATGATCCCTATCTATTGTACCATGTCTATATGGTTCATTTATGTATAATGTAACCTATAATATATATAGAATAACACCACATAGATTGTTATTAACACATTAAGAAACTAAAAATATTTTAAAATCACACATAAGGTGTTCATCAAAAAGAAACCAATGCCTATAACAACCCACTAGGGGGTTACTATATATCCCGTATAAGAGGGATTGTAATGTTTTCATTAGATAAAATATCATCATAAGATTCAAAAGACAAATCAATGTATAATATATATCATTATACAATTGAGTAGAATTTTTCATACATGTTATATTGAAAAACTCTATATAAGTGATTTCTGGCAGTTTAAATAGATAAATTCCAATGGATGGTGATATAAATACTGCATAGTCTTGTAAATTTCATGAGAGTACAATGCACCTAAAATGAGGCATGTAAACCAGCCTCTTGAAATTGGGAAAAATGAAAACCCATATTTAGTTATAAATATTTATCTCAATTATGTCACACTACATGATATTATACTTTGAAAAAAGTAGAAACCAATAATAAAAATTACATATCCATGGTAACCTATACTTTCCACTATATAAAATTTTAACGATGAACCAATATAAAATCCATCATAAGGTCTAAAACATCTTTAATCTATGTCTACCATATCCCCAAATAGTAAGAAGAAGGAAAATATACATTAATAAAACTTTTTAAAGATCCATCAGTCAAAATTTGTTGATTTCTGTGGAATTTGGTGGCACTGAATGACCTCAAGAATGAATCCTAGTATTCTAGAAGTTACTAATTAGTTGTGAGGGTCTAAAATGTTATTTTTGGGAGACTATACCCTTATATCATATTAATAAATAATGTTAATAACCCAAAAACCCATTAAAATTTATTAAAGTACACAAAATAAATTAAATAACTAATATTTTAAAATGGAATTTTGAATCATACAGTCAAAAATCTCAAACAAACCACCCATCATCCAATCACATATAAAAATAAACAAAATAAAAACTCCAAAAGAGGATCTACTACCCTTTTTCAGCCTCATGTCATCCAATCCATAGACTCCATCAAATATATATCATGCAACATTAGGCATCTTCCATATATTTTCATGTGAATAATGATTTTTTCTTTGGTTCCCATGTTTCATGGACTCTTATGTAGGTTGTGAGTACATCTCAATCGGTATCCACTAATGGGATCTTAATTTGACCAGTAAAATTTCATGAATTCATATAATATATGATCTGAAAAAATAAAACATTTTGTAAGAATAAAAAAATAATCATCATCGATCATTGGGTTCTAACCTACCACTCAGTATTGACCAAACCAACTTTTTCCTTCCCTAGAAGTATCTAATCATGACCAATATCATATAGGGGATATAATTCCTACACTAGTATCTCATTAACATTCCAATAGTAGGTGATACAACCATATCCAATAATTCTTTATAGGTGTCTCAGAATTACCTCAAGGGTGATCATATGTTCCTTAGAGAATCCTAGAAATATTATTGTACTAGGATCAATAGAAAGATCCTAGTAAGTATCCTAGGAATCATAAAAGAATATCCTATCGTCATGAGATCCAAGGAAAATATAAGGACTTTCATAGTACAAAGATCTATGGAAAAATTACAGGAAACCTAGACATCTCAAAATCAATATCAAGACTATCTCTAGATCCTAGGAATCATTAGGTATCTCATAATATCATTAGGCTCTTGACCAATTCCTTGGAATCACTGGGCATATCAAAAAGTATCATCATTAGGCATATTTCCAGATCATGGAATTTCAAGCATCTCTTAAAATATAATCAAGCATCCCACTAGATCTTAAGTGTCTTAGTCATATACTTTGATATCCTTTGGCATACCACCCATTACCATTTTCCCAAAAACACAACTACATTGTAGAAATTAATCACACTTTAACCAAAATATATTATTTGATATTGAATTCATACATATGGGAAAAAATTATATTTCATTATAGGATGATATCCATTTCCATTTTTCCACATCTCCATACTGGATGAAATGTCTTATGTTCTACGTTCTAAGAATAATTTCCATTTTCATTCTTCATTCTCTATCATAGAAATTTTAGATTTCACTAAATGTAGTTTTACATTTTTTAAATAAACTCTATACTTATATATTCACCACTAATCACTCAGCAAAACCATCAAATAATTGTGTGAATTGTTGAAATAATTAAAAATCCCTTATAGAATTTTCTAAATCCATGAATCATCTAAACTACTCAAAATATATTATTTCTAGGATCTCCTCAGATATCATTCGTTAATATCTACTTATTCCCTATAAATCATTATATAAGAGATATAAATCACTATAATAAATATCATTTATTTTGAATCACTCAATAATGGATTCATTACAACATCATTTATCTTTTCCATATAGAATAATATATTTGTAATCTTTCTATCTATCCATATATATCATCTTTTAATCTTTGGATGTGATTATTATTGAAAAAACTTCCCCACCATGATTACTTATCATTCACATTAAGACCATCTCTCTAATAATCTAATTTTAAATATCCACTAACAATACTTTTTTCATTAATATCTTCATAGATGGTAGAAGATTCCACTTTCCATCACCCATCAGTGACTTGGTAGCTACCTAACTTTCCTTCAGTGGATCCTCTCTCTATCATCCAATACAGTGTTCGAGTTGGTTCCCTAGAACCAACTTCTTTGTAATTTATGATAAAATTATATTCATGGTTGGGAATATTAATAAATTCATTATCACATCATGATTGTTCTTCTACATTGAATAGCATGTGATAATGTCCCAAAAGAGTAGTTTTCGCACTAACAGGTCATAGAGGTTACCCTCTATGATGAAAACCCAAAAGTTCTTGGATACAATTATTGAAAAAAATTTCTATGGGCACATGATATCATTTAAATGGACAGAAATGATACTGGAGATCAAGGGTGGAGACTCAGAAGACTTTGAGTCACCTCTTCATGGTGCACACTTCTGGTAATATTTTGTAGGATTTTTCGAGAATGAGACCCAATAGTTGAAAATCTACATTATAAGTTTCATTGGATATTCCTATATGAAGAAGTTTGTAATACTCCTTAGACATTAATATTATTAATAATGGATGTTATCAGTCATGTACTTTGATGTATTTCCAAAAAAAGTGACGACATATTCTTTCAGAGGGGTAGGATACGTTGGGTGTGTCACGCGTAATATTGCATTAATGAATAATGCATGAAATGATTTATCTCTTCTGTTCCATAAATGAAGCAAATATGTTGGGCCCTTTGATGGAAATGATATGGGATAAATAAATACATGCCCATGGAGTTCATTGGGCATGTTCTATTTCTTTTTTTAAAGGTTGGGGCCAAAGCCTCATTTTATTATTAAAGAAAAGCAGATACCACTTTTTAATTGGGTAGAGGGAGACCCATTACATAGCCCGAAGTCCCAGTGCGTTTTTAGCCCATTACATGGCCCGTAGGCCCAATTTTTGGGCCCAATGCCCATTCAGTGAATATTAACCCGCTTGCTACAGTCCTGTATAGTACTGCCGCTGCTACAGTGCCCTGCCGCCGCTACAGTCCCTGCCGATCTACAGTAACTCCGCTGCAACAGTGCCACTATAGTACTGCTACAGTACCTGTTGGCATGTTCTATTTCTAGATATTCAAATAATGAGTTATCAAGCATATAGGTTGAGTACACTAGCACAAAACCTTCTTTATTAGGGATTTTTTGATAAAGGAATTATAATAAATGGTAAGCATTCGTATGAGGTGACATGTCATTAAGGCATTAACTTCATTCTCTATGGGTACCTTGGTGTGTTGCTGGATGCTAACCATGGACTTTAGCCAGGATCACCTAATTCCACTAAGAAAGAGGCCTATAGGGACATACACTAAGTGTATCGGGAATCCTAGTTAAATAATTTATTATTTAACAAGATGATTAAATATTATTCTTGGTTGTGGTTTAATAATTATTTAGTTATCCCTGAATACATTTTATTTATTTATCAGTGAATAATGATGTTATATTTATTTGTTTATTTAATAATTAAATAGTCTTTATTCAATGTCAGATAAATATTTTGGATTATGGGAAGACTGAGTAAAATGGTCCAATGAGAAAATATTATTAAATATTATTTGATTAAAATAATATTTCATTGTAAATTATAGGCTAAGAAAATGTCATGAAAATAATGAAATTTTTGTCATTATTTGATAACGATATTTCACATATAATAATAAAATATTTAAAAGTACATTTTCAAATTATTTATTACTACCTAGAGAATTAAATTTTGGTTTCATATTATTCTATAATTAGCCAGGGGGAAACCCACTATCTAGAGATAAAATTTGGTTTGTGCACAAAAAATTATGGAAAAATAACTCAATCCTCAAGAGCTCTTTTTTTCAAGAATGCTCTCAAAAATGAGAGCGGCTATCCTCCACGGGATCAGAGAAACATTGGAAGTGGATCTCAAGGAGATCGAGGGTGGATGATTAAATAAAAAGGTTCTTTCGTGATAACACTCGAAGACTCCTTCGGTGATATCTATAGATTTTTGAAACATGTGTGGATTACCACTAGAGGGGATCTACCATTGATAACTACAAAGAAATAAAATGATAATAATAGATCTATGTCCAGACACATCAATGATGAAAGAAAACCAGGGAGGAATTTCATTAATATAATTAAATCAATAATAAACAAAATATGTCAATCTTCTATGTGGGTTCATGGCCTCTTTCTTATTTATCAAAACCATTGATTTTATTTTATGGATACTGGCATTCATCATCATATTGATCCCAAAATAATCATTGATCATGGTAAAATTTAATGTTGGGTACTGACCCAACCACACTTCTGCTACACCCTCAACCTACAAGTGGTATTAAAGAAGTCATATTTTTGTTTATAATTAGTTACATAATTTCATTCATGATCTAATCTTTAATAATTTATTTTTTAAATTCAGGTTTAATTGTTCTTGGAATATGAATTTCATGATATGTTCTTCCTCTCTCATTTCTCACAGATCTAACAGAAACGTATAAACATTGTATCAAAATTACATCAAATATATCATCAGGAAGAGAAAATGATTTTGTCTAGGGAACATGATTGTGCATGTTGTGTATTCATAATTATATGTTTTGTAATATTCCACACATTTTGTGTAATCTGGATTACACACCGTATAGTTTTTTTCAATGCACCGGGAGTAATTCAGAAATTACTAAAGTTGTATGCATTAATGACACATTGTGTAGTTAATTCTAACACTACATGTGGACCTTGATAGACTGGTGCACAATCATTCGGACTACATGCTGTGTAGCACACTAGACAAGGTGTGTAGTCCCTTCATGCTAGGGTCATGTCGTGTATCCCATACACGGCTTTCCTGGCTGGTGATCGTGTAATAAAGAGTCTACATGGCGTGTAGCCCACTATACATGCTAGGTACTCTGATGATTTATTTAATTACAGCTCACATATTTTTTCCCTAGTCATGCACTTTTGATAGATGGTGAGGAGGGTACATGCCGAGTAGTCGTACCTACATACTGTGTGCTTTTTCCAAATTACATAGATTTAAAATTTAATATTATATTATGTAACCCATGAGACATATACCTCGTGTGGGAGAAAATCTAGAACAAAACAAGTGATACGTGTTTAATATATATATGTGTGTGTGTGTATTTAATTGACATATGCCTAATGATTAATGATATGCACCTCATGTATGAGTTGTATTACAATTAGGATTCTATGCGCATGCTATTGTTTCCTCTAGAATATGGGATGATCTCATTTATTTAAGATTCAAACATTCCAGGCAGTTTCTAACGGGTTTGTTTGTAGAACTAGAAACATCCAATGATTCCATATCCAATTGAACCTACTTTCCAAAGGTAGGCACTCATTAGTTGTGGATTGATGAGGCTTAGGAATTTTCATTAATTGAGGGGATGGGAGGTCGGACTCATCACACCTTTTTGAGGGGAATTATTGTCTACTTCGGGACTCTCATTATGGATTTATGTTATGTTCGTGAATCCTTATTACATTACCAAGTATAAAATGATCTTTCCATTAGATATGAAAATCAATGATTAAATATGTAAGAAATTTAGAGAATCTTTTATATGTATTCGAGGTTCTTCATCGATAGATAATCATTTGTATTTGTTATAGAATCTTAGTCAATGGAATCCTTCAATACATAAAAGTCTCTTGGTCATTATGATGACCATACTAGTTTTAAAGCCACTCAGTGGGGCACTTGAAGTTTATTGTCATTCAGAAGGACATAGATTATTTTAGAGTTGGGATCGTACCCACAGATGGGCTACATACGTATCATTTGTTTTGGAAAAGGAATCAGAAGCCATGTAGTTTGAGTAAGGAAGTATGATTTTTATGCAATATTCATGGATCAAAGAAATATGTCGTGATTACTTTTACACTCTAAGCTCACGTGATTCATGCTCGGTGTGAGAAATAAGAGGTATTTGTGAAACCAGACAATTATTCCATGAAAGATGCAGTGATTTGGGACTTATGTATGTATGATTTCCCAAAATAGATGAGGATTAAGATTTACTTCAGGGAAGAAATCCAGGAACAGGGACAATAAAGGTATATGTGCTTCATGGAGAATTGGATACTCTAATCTTATGGATTACTCCTAAGGAAGATTCCCAAGTTAGGAGGGGACTTATGATTGGTTTTTACTCCTGATAAGGAAGCCTAGATCAAAATGAATTATGACTGGTCAAGAGAAATTAAGACTGGGGCTTACTCCTGAAAGGGAGTCCCAGGTTAAGGGACTTGAAAAATTAAGGGACTTGGGGATTACTCCTTAAGAGGATGCCCGTATTTGTAGATTTGAAATTGAGGTTTCTTCATAAAAAGGAAGACCAGGATAAGAGAACCTTGGTTGGGGCTTACTCCTGAGGAGGATGCCCATATTTGGGAACTTTAAGACTGGGGATTATTCCTCAAAAGGAAGCATAGGTTAATGGAATTATAACTGGGGATTACTCCTGAAAAGGAGGCCCAGATTAATGAGGACCTGGGGGTTACTCCTATGGAGGATTCCCATGAATAGGGTTCTCTCAACTTAGAGGATGAGGTTTAATGAATGAAATATTTAATTTTTAGTGACATAAAGATGTGTAAATAACGAGGTTTTGATATATTTTCCACGGAATTCCTTTCGAGTAAGGAATTCAATCAAGAAAACATGCCATAAATGGCTTTGAAGAGTGTCTTGAGGACTGAATCTTGAATAGGATAGGTGGAATGGCATAAGAGGGGTTAAATGGGAAAGAAGGGAACCCAAAAAAACAAGGGCGTGCAAGTCCTGGTGGGCGCAGAGGTACTGCGTGGGCACGCAAGTCCTGGGCGCACAGGTATACCTACGAGGCACATGGGTACTTGTGCGATTTTCAGCCCTTAGGTTAATACTTGGGCGATCCTTGAACAAAGTCTTTAGAATTATCCCGAGGTACTTCCAGAAGAGTGGCGCGCAAGATTCCATGAGTAGGTAAGGAGTCGTGCAAGTGTGTCCATTTCTCTTAAGGGTAAAACACTTAGGTGCGCAAGTTTTAGTGAATTCTAACACTTAGACCTTATTCCCCTTGTTTAGAACTTCCATTCTAGATAAAGAATTACCTTAGAAGGGTTCAGAAGACATGAAGAGGAGACTTGGTCATTCAGAGCTCTGTATCTGAATTCTGGAAAAAATCCTCTTCAAATAGGGGGGCCCACAGGGGTATTTATATGATGGAGGAGACCTTGGGTGATTTTCAAAGAGGGCGCGCAAGTCACTTGTGCGACCATTAGGCGGAGCGCCAGTGGACTTGTGCAACCATGAGGGAACTAGCGCGACCCAAGGGTATTTCAATCCTTATTCATGCCTTTGTCGATTTTTGATTTTTTTTCAAAGGATGAATCAATTTGTGCTAAGTCATTTCCCTTTCCATTCATTTAGAAAATGTGATGAAAAGGAGCGTCAACAAAAGTCCCCCCTCAGAGTTGGATCCGAAATAATAAGGATGGGACTCTGAGGAAAAGAAGAAAACCAAATGCAAAAAGGCGCGCAAGTGTTCAGCGCGCAACACTCGTTGCACAGGTGCGAGTCACGCAGGGCTAGAGAACGCTGGCTGTAGGCGCGCATGTGGCTGGCCAGGCCTATAAATAAGCAACCATTTGTCGCGCATAGCACCGACTTTTGGATTTTCATGCTCTCACTTCGCATGTCACCTTCACCACGCAAGTTGCTCTTTTTTCCGCTTTTCTTCGCTATCATGCTGCTGTCAAGGTATATGGACTTTCGCGGTGATACATGCGCGCCAAAAACTTGCGCGACACATTATACTTGCATGAAATATTCACACTTGGGCGCCAAGATCAGACTTATGCACCTTAATAGATTTTCCATTTTTTCGAATTCCATCACAAATTTTATAAAAAATAAACCCATTTAAGAGTTAATTTATTCATATTTTGTGCAGATTCAATGGCTCCCAAGAAAATCGGAATGGATGATGAACTGGAAAGAAAACGTCTTGATGATATGATGAACATCATTGGCCATGATTATTATACCATCTGGGATAGCACTGTTCTGGATTTGTCCAAGTATCGGAAGAAATATCACTTTGATTTCCCATAAATAACTTATCTACCTTAGTACGGTTATGGTCATCTGCAAGAAGACACAATTCCAGAAGTAAAGAACTATCTCCCATTTTTGTGGTTTCAGAATTACACCAACTTTGCTTTAGAAAATATCTAATGTGGAGGATGATTTATAAATGCTGGAAGAGTGGAGAAGGCCCACATGATGCATCATAGCCCTTGTACGCCAGATATGAAACCTCATAAGCTTGAGCTATAACCACATTATCATCCTTCAATCTTCTGAAATGATCAGATGGATCAATCCAAAGGTTGGAAGAAAAGTTAGGACTTCAGTCATGGGGGAGGTGTGAAGCCAACTTGGATGTGGGAATACTTGGTGCGACAAACCTGTGAAAAGTTTGTCGAATATCTGAAAGGAGTTGCGATATACAAATCTATCTAGGTTGGGAAAACATATGTTTACAAACATGATACCTTTGTGCCGGAGATACTCAGCCTTTGGAGCCCAGAAACCAATTTGTTCCATCTAAATCATGGATATGTAGGCATCAGTCAGTGGGATGTCCACAGGATCTCAGGGGATCCAATTTTGGGTGACATGTATGATTAATTAATTCCTCCCAAGGTGACTTGGAATGATTTGGAGAAGACTCCTGCTTTGGCTCGGGAATTATTTAAAATCTTCCACAGGCTCAAGAGTTCAGAGACCTCCTTAAGTCATTCTAGAAAGGATATTCATCCGGAGGAGGGGATGAATATATTTCTTGTTGAGAAGAAAGAGAAGGATCCAAAGGAGAAGGATCTGAAGGAGAAAGGATCCAAGAAAAAGAAATACAAGGATAAGAGGCCCACTCGTCCTACCACCTACCCAAAAACCGAGAAGAGGGGTGCTCCTGTAACATTCTATCCAACTCTAGAAGAAGGAGAGTTTGAGAAATGGGGATATGAGTTGAATCAAAGGATCCCGAAGAAGACTCATCTGGTGGGCTTCTTGGCTTTGTGGCTCAGCGTTTATATTTTACCAGTCAAGGACTTGAAGGGAGGCATTAGGCCAGGGACCTTCGTTATTGCAGAAAAGTTGGCTGGGGGAAAAATGGTTGGGTAGGATAACCCATTATAGAAAATATTCACAGGAGTTTACTTCATGTATTCATGGGTAATTTTCCATTGAGAATAGTGGGACCATTCCAAGTTTTATGGGGATGAATCGCCACTCACTTCTAGACTTATAATGTACAGAATGGAGTATAAATTCATGGAAGTTCTTTCAGTCCATTAGTGCAATAATTCTATAGAATTTCTCCATTAGATATTAATTCCTATGAAATGAATGTTAGGCTGAGCATGTTTAAGGAATTCAACTTCTTTCCCTATGGAAATCAGCCAACCATGTGGTTTGTTGATTATGGAACAACCCACTTTGATTTGAGGGCATACATGCTGGCCTACAGAGATAGTGTGTTGGTCACCAGGATTGACAGAGAGATTATATGTGAGGCCTATGCTCCATATATATTTTCACGCCAATTCAAGTGTTTTCAACATATTGCTGTATCTCTCCCTGTACATGTCAAGTTAGAGCCACATCTGATGGGAGCTCAGCAACTGTGGTTACTGACATCTAGGGAGAAGACTGGGGTTGTGTTTTATCTACCAATAGAAAGAGCGACATATAACTTGACTACATGGTATGCCGAGCACTGTATAGCATCATACCCTAAAGGGGTGCTGAATCACCCAGTTTATCAGGTGGGGAAAAGGAAGAGGACTGTAAAGAAAGAAACCCTTCCTCATGAAGGTGATGCTTCCCCACCTGAAGCTGATTTTCCAGATTCCTCCTCTAGGACTGATTCACTGGAATCCCATGATTGGGATGATGAGGCACAACTAGTGGCAACGCGGCCTCATGCCTGATATAATCCTCCGGTCGGAATCAAAAGTCCTACACCATCAACTCTTGGTGAGTTACTTCATTGTGGTAATTTAATAACCATAACTTTATAAAGCAATACGCCTTATTTTCTTATTCTCTATCAATAGGTGCATGAGCTAGGAAGAAATTGAAGTCGAAGATTGTAGGACCTTCCTCACAGCCTTCTAGTATACGCACTGAATATCTACAACTAGAGGTTGTCCAGACATGGTAGAGTTTATACTGTGGTACTAAAACTGCCTGGCAGGATTTATGTGAGGGGATTAAACTCCCTAGAATAGGGACTCTTCTGGCTCCTACCGATATTAATTTCTAAGATAGCCTCGATAAAGTGCGAGCTTATATCAGGGAGCTGTAAATGCTCATATATGCCACCGATTATTCCATTCCTGTCACCAAGAGAGTGTAGGAAATGATAGATCATGGCATTGTTGAGGGGACTGATGAGGAGTGGCACGATTACATGGCCCCTGAAGATGTATGTTTTTATTTATTATTTGCATTGAAACTTGATTTCAGTCGAAGATTTGTTACTCAAGGAAGTTATTTTCTTCATCATGCAGCTTGAAAAAAAGGAACTAATGAGGTTCCTTCACCACAGTATAGCCCTGGTGGTACTGCCATCGGGGCTTCTGCTGAATCTCCTCGCGAGTTGGGTGAGATATCTCTTGGCCAGCAGGCCATGAATGAGGAGTCGGACATGACTTTCCATTCTCCCATTTAGGTACCTATAATGGAGACTGGTGACACTCCCAAAAATCCAAAGAAGCAAAAT
Source organism: Viscum album (assembly GCA_963277665.1). Taxonomy (NCBI): domain Eukaryota; kingdom Viridiplantae; phylum Streptophyta; class Magnoliopsida; order Santalales; family Viscaceae; genus Viscum; species Viscum album. The sequence continues at coordinate 2,003,714,892 of OY728126.1, read as the reverse complement.
CATCGGAGGAAGAATTCCACAACTAAATGCTTCATCAGTTGTGGTAAGTCCTTCGAATAATCATGAATTTTAAATCATGAAAAATATTGATAATTTTCCTTGGGATTTCAGGGGTTTCATAAATTCCACATCTGAGGGAGAGGATGAATCCTCCTCTGAGGACCACAGAGGGTGCTATGGAACAATCGCAAATTCAGGCTGAATTGGCTGCTCCTGAAAAAGAGCCAGCATCTGTTCCCAGTATCCCTCCTGCTGTTGTTGCAAGAAGAGAAGAACCCGCTTCTGGTAAGTTAACAATGCTTCATAAAATGTTGCATAAAAAATCTACTGACTTCCATTCTGTGATACTTCAGGTTTAACCACTACATTAGAGCTGTTGGCAGCTATTGCAACTGATGCCGTGATTTTATCCGAAGATGATGTTTAGGGTCAGGGACCACAGGATGAAGGTCACCATGAAGACACACAAAATGATCCCACTGGTGAGACTAACTAGGATTCTGAGATGAAATTAGATGAAATGATGGAACATGGCGCATCTTTCGAAGATTTTATAAATCATGTTAAATTACCATGTAATTTAGAAGATTATGGATGTGATTGTTATCCTTAGACTTGTTAAGAATAACATCTTATTACATGTCATATCATTATTGGTTAAAATGTGTAGTTTTGTCTGAGAAAGCTGCTGAACTACCCATGACTAAGGGGGTAAAGAAAACACTACCATTGTAGAGACATTAGCACAAGTGGAGCTGAACCCAACAGAGCTTCCTCAAACTCATCTTGAACATCCTGTTGAAGCTAGGAAATATGGGGAGGAACCTTCTCAGGTTTCTGGTCTACCGTTGGGTAAGGAATAACAATATTTGTGATTGTGCTTAATTTTCAAGAAAATTGATTCTTTTGTTATCCTTTGAAACTAACCAATGCTTTCAATTAATTATACAGGGTCATCAATTGCAGTGGCTAGATCTAGAGGTAAGACCTCAGCCTCTGCCCCAACAGAAATTGAAAGCAAAGAAGCTCAGGTCAGGGGGAGGAGCAGAACAAGGCACTTCTCTAAGTGCATTAATCCCTGATTATACTCACCCCTATGACAGTGATGCTGAATCGGATCCAGAAGTTCAAAAGGCGTTCCAGTTTTCATGATGCAAGGCATGACAGAACATATGGAAAATCATATCTGAAGTGCCTCTAGAAGAGCTTCCATTGAATATTCCCCGACTGTCATCCCTATTTGTCAAATTGGGACTTGGTGGTTTTGGATATGAAAAGATCCATGTCGTGGTGAAACATGTCATTTTCAAGAGGGAGCAAGAGAAAAAGTGTCACAAAGATCTGACCAGGGTGAAACTGTCAGCCAATATTAGTGAATTTGAGGCTGCGGTATCCCGAGCTGAGGCTGACTATGCTGCCAAGATCAAGGAGCTGAAGCCTAAGATCAATGAAAACGTCGTCCAGCAAATGCACCTTCTGCAACGGTTTGACGCTGTTACTGTGGAACTTGACCAACTCAATAATTCATTGGAGGGAGCTCAAACTAATGGTATTAAGGCCCTCTTAGATGCCAATAATACACTCCATTAGACTGAAAAGAGTGAAGTTGGTCGGGTGCATGAGCTTCAAGTAGCTGCTGATGAAGCTCGGGATACTGTTCATCAAGTGAAGACTTATGTTGAAAGCCTCTTGTAATTTCTTAGAAAAGAGAAGAGACTCCAATCTGTGGATGTCCTTCTAATTCTTGTGCTTCAAATGGAAAGAATGCTTTTATCTTCAATCACTTGTGCGCATATTTTCCTGATACCTGCTTTAAATTTTACCTAATCCAATGGGCCTAGTAAGAAAACATTGATTTTTACCCGGATTATTATAAATAATCCTACAAACTTTAAATCTTTTAATTGCTCAATATTACCTAAATCATAAAAAATGTATGTTTAGTGAGCTGGAACTTGACTTTTATTTTGAGTTCCCTTGTGTTTTGTGGGCAGTTTAATTTCATGAACGTCGGACATAAAAAAGGCTAATGTTTAAGGTCGAAATAGCTTTGACTGAATGAATTAGAATTGACTCAATTCCTTGAAAATTTATCTGAAAATATATTACCATACTCAAGTATGAGGGAAAATATGTAAATTATGACTTAATAAAATTGTAATCTAAGGAATGATATGAAAAAGGGATAAAAAGGAATTTGAAGAAGTAGTTCCCAAGAATGAAGTTACCTTTATTTAACAAACCCGTTAGGGGGTTGAATTATGCAAGGCCACCTAAGGGAATTGGTTGCATAGTCAAATAATAGCATCTTTTGGATGAAAGTTCCGTTATGTAGATTACTTATGCAAGGCTTCCTAATGGCATGTGCTGCATAGTCAGGAAAATGAACTCTTAGAAATTTACTTTTCTACTGCTAAGAATATAATGAATGTTTATGGGGATTCAACTTTTCCAAAGTATGGAGTTTGCTGTATGGAAAGAGGTATTTGAATATGGAGAAGATATGTTCAATCAAGATTTTCTAAGAATTGGATGAATGTTACTCCTACGAAGGTCTGACCCAAGCGTAGGGAAGGTAAATATAAACCATAGACTTGAATACTTTCAGATCATGAAAAAGTACATGAAATAAATATGTTATGGAATGCTATTCTTTACGGATCCTTACATATTTTTGATAAGACCAATAAGGAAAAAAGAGGATTTCTTCCTAAGAATGAAGTTACCAGTATCTGAAAAACCCTTTAGGGTATTGAATTATGTAGGGCTACCTAAGGGCATTGGCTGCATATTCAAATAATAGTATCTTTAGGCTGACAAATCTATTATGGAGACTTTTTATACAAGGTCGCTTAAGGGAACGTGCTGCATAGTCATGAAAAAGAACTCTCAGAAATTTGACATTTTTGTGACTAGAAGTCAAGAAAAGGGTTATGAAGATCTGAAAATATTTAAGGTTTGGATTATGACACACAAAGGTGGGTGTTGGTCCAATGTGTGAAGGGATGCACAGATCAATGCTAACCATAATTATGTTGTGGCTGGGTCCTGAATTGAAATGTTGGACTTCACTACGTATCCTGTAAGGATGGGAATCAAGCCATACGTAGTTCTTAAACTATAGTTTAATGTCGTGTGGGACAAAAGTATTGGAGATCTTAGTTTAGGGTCATAGAGCTAGAACTATTATAAGAAATGCATAGTGTGTGTTTTCATGGGGACTTTTCAGCCAAGGGACTAAAAGTGGAATTTGGGGTTAGGTCCAAAAGACTTGGGGCAAGATTCTAGGGACACTCGAACATTCCTACGTATCCAATAAAGATAGGAATCAAGCCCACGTAGTTATAGAAATACCCTCTATACAGATTTGGCTCGTACATGTTAAGGGTGATAGGGGACTTTAGTGCAATGATGGTTTGACCCAAGATAAAAGGTTCGAGCATTTCCATGTATTCACGTAGTCTTTGGAATGAAACATGATTGAAAATCAATGTAAATATTGATTCCCTCTCAGTTGAGGGTATCAAATAATGTTATAGTTTATTATCATACTAAACAAAATGTGTTGTATAGTTTAACGTCAGATAGCAAGGACGAAAGTGAACCAATGTAAAGATATTGATTCTGGGGGAGGTTTCACGAATCAACATCGTATAAGATGAAGGTGAACCGATGTGAAGAGATTGGGTTTGGGCTTGAACCTCAATAGGATGCCTACGTACCCATCCTAGAAGGCGAAGATCAAAGTCCGTGTAGTTCAATTAAAGAATGAATTAGTGATCAAGTTCTTGGGGACAACGACCTAAAAAATAGTGTTGGGACTTATAGATGGTTTGTAGCCCAGAGATTGTGTTATGGTTGAAGTTTTCTGTAAGTTCATGTGAGTCATACTCGGTGTGAGAAACAAGAGGCAGCAACAACCCTAACGATGCATAGTTTAATGTCATGTAGGACATATGAATGGATTATGCAGTTTAAAGGCTTGTAGTTAGGACTATTGTTGTTGCATAGTTTAATGTCATGTAGCAGGGACAAAGTACAGTTTAATGTCATGTAGGACGTATTAAAGGACTTTTTTACAGTTTAGTGTCATGTAGCTAGGACGATGTGGAAAATATAGTTTAACGTCATGTTGGACATAAGGGGGACTGTGCAGTTTAATATCATGCTATAAGGACAAAATAGTACACTGTTTAACGCCATGTTGGACATATTATGGACTTTTTCATAGTTTAATGTCATGTTGGATGAAAAAGGGATGATACAGTTTAGTGTCATGTTGGACGAAAAATGCGAATAGTTTAAAGTCGTATGCATGGACCGTTGGTTATGAAGTTTAACATCTTTCTGGACATAAGGGACCTCTTTACAGTTTAGCTTCATGTAGCTAGGACGTTACAGTTTAACGCCCTGTGGGACGAAAGTAATACAAATAGTTTAAGGTCATATGTATGGACCGTAACAATGTATTTTGTGTTTATACAAAATAATTCCTCAGAAATCTGGCATTGGTTGGAGTAGTGATGAGTTCTACATCCATTGAGATTAATGAATATGCTCCATTGGAGTAGACCTTATGTATTGAATAAGGTCTTTCCCATTTTGGCTCATGTTTGGGAGGTTTCTTTCTGGGTATCATTAGAGTTCTGAGAACCAATACCAGTTCTCCCTGAACAAATGAACGAAGATGAACTTTTTGGTTGAAAGCTTGTGCTATTCGATTATGATAAACTTCCAAGTGGTGCAGTGTGCATAATCTTTTCTCATATAACTGTTCCAATTCATCCAATCTCTTTTGATATTGTTCATCTGTAGATGACTGATCAAAAATTACTACTTTGACTAAGGGAAATTGAATTTCAATGGGCAAGACTGCTTCTATTCCATATACCAATGAATATGGAGTTGACCGCGTTGCCGTGCGGGTGGTGATCCGATAAGCCCATAAAGTCTGAAAGAGTTTATCCGGCCATGTCTTCCTATCTTTATCCACCATCTTTTGCAGTATGTTTGAAAGATTCTTGTTGAAGGCTTCTATCTGGCCATTGGCCACTGCATGATACAAAGATGAATGGTTGGATTTGATGTTGTATTCTTGATACAACTTCTTCATCTCATATGAATAGAAGTTAGTGCCATTGTCTGTCAATATGGTATTAGGGACACCAAATCTGGTAATGATGTTAGACTTGATGAAGCTAACAATACTTTTATAACTAACTTATTTTAGAGGTATTTCCTTTTCCCATTTGTAAAATAAGTCTGTATCAGTAATAATATAGTTAAACTGCTTGGTCGTAGCTAAAGGGTAAGGTCCCACCACATCCATTACCCATGTGGAAAATGACCATGACTACTTAGATGTATGAAGCAACTATGAAGGTTGATGAATGAAATTTCCATGTACTTGGCATGAATGAAACTTCATTGTGAAATCAACACAATCTTGTATCATTGAAGGCCAAAAGTATCCAAGCCTTCGAATCTGATCAGACAGTCTATGTCCAGACTGGTGGGCACCATAGACTCCTATGTGCACTTCTTTCATTACAGCCATTGTCACTTCACCATCAATGCATCTAAAGAGAACTCCATCAAAACCACACTTTTAGAGAATTTTCTCTAGGTGATTCGGGCTATCATAAAGAGTAAAATTGACCACACATCTCTAAATTTGTTCTTTCCTGGCTCTATCAGGTGGAAGTGTTTCATTTTGAAGGTATTCCCTGATAGGTGTCATCCATCATGTAGTATGACCAGATGGTTCAGGAATGGGACTAATTTCATTGATCTCCACTATTCTGGTTTGAACATAAGATGAAATTGCACGACAGTGGGCAATACTGATGGTTTTTTTTTCCCGATTTGGATCTTCCAGAGCTTTGGCTATGTTAGCCAGTGCATCAGCTTGATCATTTTGTGATCGTAGGACATAAGTAAATGTCGGTTCCGTGTGAAATTCTTCCATTAACTCTCTGATGTAATCATAAAAAGGGATCAATTCTTCTTTTCTGATTTCCTAATCCCCATTGACTTATTTGATTACTTGGTCTGAATCACCTTTATCCTTTATGTGATTCACTTGTTCTTGAAGCGCCAACTCCAATCCTGCAATAAGAGCTTGGTATTCCACATCATTATTTGTACCGCCTCCCAATAATGAAAAGGAATAACGTAGCAATGCCTTTTCCAGAGAAATAATAATAACTCCTAATCCAAACTTTTTGAATTTAGGATTTTCCATTTTCTGTCCTATTAGACTTCTGGAAGAACCATCAAAGTACATTTCCCATACCTGAGGAATATCCTGAATAGAGAAGACTTCCTCATTAGGGAGTTCAATATCTGAATATGTATCTTCTACTGAAGAATGTTCAGCAAGGAAATCATCCAGATATTGGCCCTTTATTTCCTTTTGAGACACATACTGAATGTCGAACTGCTGCAAAATAACTGCCCACCCTGTCAGACGTCCTGTATGCATTGGACGACTAAGGATGAATTTGAGCTGGTTATAGTGAGATACCAATTGGACCTCGTGATGTTGTAGGTAGTGTCTCAACATCTGAACTACAAAGATTAATGCTATGCAGCACTTCTCAATACTTGAATATCAGGTTTCTGCTTCAAGCATAGTCTGACTGAGATAGTATAGGATGTTCTCATTCCCAGCATCATTATTTTGGGCAATAAAGGAACCCAATGATCGCTCTAAAGCTGTCACATAAAGGATAAGTTGTATTCCTTCAACAGGTGGCATAGGTACCAGTGGAATCAAGTGGTATTTCTTGAGAATATCGAATGCCTCTTTACATTCTTCAGTCCACTGGTAAGTGACTCCCTTCTTCATCAATTTGGTGAAGGGTAAACTTTTTCCTGCCAAATTGGAGATGAAACGCTGAATATAGGCTAAGTGTCCTTGAAGTCCTCTCAATTCTTTCAAATTTCGAGGAGGTTACATACCAAGGATTGACTTGGTCTTCTCAGTATCGACTTTGATACCAAGATGTCATATAACAAAGCCCAGAAATTTTCCTGAGGTTACCCCAAAAGCACATTTTAAGGGGTTCATCTTTAAATTATGTTGCCGAAGTTTGTGGAATATGATTTCCAAATCATCCAAGTGATTATAATGTTGTTTGGATTTGACCACAAAATCATCCACATAACATTCAACAAACATTCCTAAAAAGGGTTTGAAGATACTATGCATGGCACGCTGATATGTTGCGCCTGCATTCTTTAAGACAAAGGGAATTACCCTATAGAAAAACACACCATGAGGGGCTATGAAGGCTGTAGATTCCTCATCTTCTGGATCCATTAAGATTTTATTATATCTGGAATATCCATCCATGAAGAAAAGTGCTTCATAGCCAGCTGTTGAATCGATTAAAAGTTCTGTAATCGGAACTGGAAAATCAGCCTTAGGAAAATGTCGATTAAGATCTTTGAAATCGATGCAAACTATAATTTGGTTGTTCTTATTCTTCACAGGGACAATATTATCCAACAACATGGGATATTTCACTTCTTTGATGAAGTTATCTTTGATAATCGTATCCACTTCAGCTTCAATTTTGGAAGCATAAGTTGGGTGTGTTCTTCTTGCGTCTTGCTTAAATCCTCGATGTTCTTCTGGTAATCCCAAATGATGCGTAGCAACATTAGGATCAAGCCCAGGCATCTCTGTATAGTTCCAAGCAAATATGTCTCGATTTTTCTTTAAAAATGAAATATACATCTCTTTTTCTTCAAGAGTCATGGCCGCACTGATTATAGTGGGGTGTGGATCTTCTTTTGTACCCAGATTGATTTCTCTGAATTTATCCACAGTGGTAGAGATACCCTCTTCAAATACTGGAGGATCATCTATGAGATCTTCCACTTCTTCTTCAACATGTGTTATTTCCTCTGTTTCTACTTGCATAGTAGATGATGAAGCAGAATTTCCATGATCATAAGAGAAGTTAAAATTTTAACATCTTTAAGAAAAAGCTTCCATTTCTGACCAAATTGATGATGAATGGCCTTCCATGGGTAATAAAGAGGAGATTATGGATTGAAAATCGATTTCATTGTTCACCTATGATATTTCTATAACATCTTCTGGCTTGGTAGGAGAAGTATAGACATTCTAGATTTCAGGTGATGGAATGAAGACATCTCCATTTAAGCTTTCATCATTGCCTAGTGGATCACCAATTTCTCCCACATTTTCTGGCTCAATTGCTGTAATTGACATTATGGATCTTTTCATAAGAGTATTTTGATTTGGGTATATCCTATCAATTTAATTGATAGGAAACACATAATTTGTACTCACATGTGTAAATGGGTTTACTAGAATCTTCTCCAAACCATATGGAGCATTAACTTTGGTAATCTACCTTGTTGTGGATTCCTCCTTTCCCTTCATGTGGTAGAATTCTGCCTCAATGTATTTAGATTCACATGTATTGAACAGGGCCTTATCACCATACAATGGCCCATCTTGACCATCGAAACAATAAATGAGACATTGATGGTATGATGAAGGGATAGCCTCATGTTGATGTAGCCAGGGTCTTCCAAGAAAGATGTTGAAGGCTGAGTCTTGATCAGCAACCATGAAATCTGAATTGGATACAAGATCTCCAAACTAAGTTCTGAGTGTAATCTTGCTTAGTGGTTCTTGTTCATTTTTATCATATCCTTGTAACATCATGGTAGAAGGAGATAAATCAGATTCTGTGAGGCCCAATCGACGAAGTGTACGAATGGGAATAAGGATGACTCCTGAACCATTATCAATGAAATCTCCTCGGATGTCTACACCATTGACCTTGCTAGATAAGTACAAAGGTCTAATATGTCCATGCATGACATCATCATCATCTTCGTCAGTAAAAGATATTACTGCATGGCATTCTTCAGGATTATTTTCTACGTGGTAGATCTCAGCTGCAGCAATTTCAGTTTCAAACTTTTGAGGACTTGACAAAGCCTCTATGAGTGTCTCTTAATGATCCTTTGACAAATTCAAAGCATCTGGAATTGATAACATGTCTGGTACTTGGGCTAGGTGTTTTAATACATCATACATCTGATCCAGAGGTCTGTGTTTCCCAACAGGAACATGTGGTTTAGTAGGTGCCTTGGAAGTTGATGCTTAGGAATTTGATGCATCTTGTATCAGGATTGGAGTTGGCAATATTCTTGGCTTTAGAATATTAGACCAATTAGATCCATTTAAATGCTGATAGGATGATGATGGAACCCCCAAAAGATCCTCCAGAATAAATCTTCCAGGACTGAAATTTCTATTGGTGGAAGAACTTTCTTGTTCTTCTTGAACTTGCTGAAGGGCTCTGCCACGAGTTTCTGCTGCATACACAGTTCTAGCAGGGGTGGAATTAGAATAGTGGATTCTGGGATATCCACGTCTTCCTTTGTATCCTAGACCCCTATAACTTCCTCTAATTCCTCTGTTTGATATATTGAATTTAGTCTCATCGAAATCGAAATTGCGATTGGCATAAGGATCTATTAAGTGAATCATATTAATAGTACCAAAAATTAACTCTTCATCTGATGAGGACTTTGCCTGACTAGCAAATTTATGCTGTGCCGTTTGGGGGGGCAGTGCCCTTTTCTTTAAAGTAGATGGCATGAATTCTTCCAGAGTCAAAGATAGCTTAGGCTTTGACACATACTCATCTTCTTCTTATTGTTACTCTTTCTTAGAATTATGTCTTTTCTTTGTGGATTTTCACTTTAATGAAGAGGGTTTTGCTGCGGCATTTATGGAAGAAGGCACAATTGGTTTCTTCAATTGTATTCTCACAATAGCATGAGTTCGGTTGATCATCTTTCTGACCATCCTATCATCATATTTTTGTGCATTTTTCTTCTTAAATTCTTTCCACTCACCTTCCTCCTCTAGAACTATAGCAGTAACACATGCTTCCTAGGCATAAGAGGCTTTTATTTTGACTTGTCCCGAGTCGACCATCGTTTGCAGGAGGTCTTTGAAGAAAAAAAATTCTTGGATGGGATGCCCCAACATTTGATAAAACGGGAAATAATTGGGATGGTCTTCATCTCTTTCCTTGTTTGGCCTTTTGGGCCTTGCCAATTGAACCAAATTATTTTCCAGAGCCGAAATGAAATAACCAGGTACTTTTTCATTTTCGAAAGAGTAATAATTTCTCTCCAAATCCTCAAATTGTTTTAATCTTTGAACTCTTTGATCATCTTGACAAAAAGGACTCTATTGTTGGCACTCAGGAGGTGGAGCCCTTCGAGAAGATAAAGGTTTTTAAGTTGAAGGACCTATAGGTGCTTGTTTAAGCATAACTGTAGCAGTCTCTGCTTTACCCATTATCCTTCCTGGAGCTGATGGAATTACACGAGCATTATACTTAGTCTTTATAAGAGAATCTTCAATCTGTTGAAGAATTAAAGTAAGGTCTTGAAACCCTCCTGTGTATTTCACATGGATCAACAGCATGCGTAATTCGTCACGCAGATTTTCCATACAGATTGGAAACAATTACTCTTGAGGTAGTGCTATGCTTAGGGAATATGATAATCCCTTCCAGAAAGCAATGAAATCTGAGACCCTTTCATTCTACCTTTTCTTACAGTTTTTAAGATCAAAAACTGTTGTCTTTGGCAACGTTGAGATGAATTGGAGAAGGAATATTTGGAGATGATCCTCCCATCTGGTAATTGACCGGGATTCAAAGCTTGTATACCAAACAAAAGCTTGTCCTTTCATGGTTCGCACAAATAATCTGAGTTTCACTGCTTCTTGTTGTTCCAGAGTTCCCATCATAGGATCGCAAGAAGACACGTAATGCATCTATTGCTGTTAAGGATCGCCTGATCCATTGAAAATAGGGAATACATGGTTCCCAAAAGTTGATGGGGGAGCGATTGAATCACCCCATTCTGTAACGAACCGTGTTTTTAGAGCGGGTAAAATGCGTAGGTTTTTGAACTATTTCTTTTATGAGCATGTCGGTTTTAAAACCGTGCTTTGTAACGAGGTTCTGAGTACACAAACCGTTTCAAGCGGTGGCATCGAACTGCGCGCGAGCGGTTAGACCACACAAGTTAAGTCGTACAATTGAGCAGTTGTCAGAACAAAGTTGTTTTTTTTAATTAATTTAAATTTATGGAAGTTTTAACAATAATAGTGGGAGATTATTATTATTTAATTTGGTGCAAACACAGTTAATTAAGTGGTGTTCAAACGCTATTAATTGTGGAGTTGCGGTTTGACCAGAAGTGCGTCAAAATTAATATCACGTATTAGCGGATTTAATTTGACGTAGTAATTTAATTAAGAGAGCATTATTTTGATGACGTGTTTTAGTTGGCAATTTTTTATCTTAATCACAGTTAAATAATAATAATGAAATTATTATTATTCTAATGGGTTAATTTATTTTTTTTAAAACTAAAGGGGGTTTAATAAATTTTGTTGACTATATATATATATGTAGATATATATGTAGTTTGGGATATATATATATATATATATTCAAGTACATATATATATGTTATAAAAAAGGGGGATATTGGGTTTGCCCCTTAATTGGGGCGCTGGGCAGGCCGTGACCCCCACCCACGCATGGCCTTTTTTTTTACTTTCTTATTTTTTTTATTCTACTTTTCTTCCTCCTACATCCCCCCTTTTCTCAATCACGCCTCCCTCCAAACCCTAAGGCGCAGGCGGCGTGGGCTCCTCCTCTGCCTTCCCTGCAGCAGCGCACACGCCCGGCCGAGCTACAGCAGCACGCGGCGACGCCCGGCACGCGACCCCTCCTCCTGCGGTGATTTTTTTTGGGTCCATTTTCTCCGTTGTTTGGGGCCGATTGTTCGAGGTATAATCCTTATATGAGATCTCCAACATCGCTTTGGTGATTCGTTGGTTTTTCGTAGTCCGATTTGGTTTTGACTGAAACCCGTTAATTGGGTTTAACCGGTTGTGGTTTTCTTATCTGGTTTTAGGGTACGCAATTAATTGTCGGGTTCCGATGGTTCGTGTTCCGGTGACCGCCGCCGAAGGCGAGGCGGTCCGAGTTGATTTAGTCCTACCGCCGATGTTTCGGGTGAGTGTCTTAAACCCGCGAATTGTTTCGCACCGGTTAAATTAAGGTTGATTAATTTATCTGAGTTCTTGATAATTATTTTGGTTGTGCGAAGGTCTTTACCGCACTAATATTTGGGTGCGACTTCTGTTTTTCGGGATGCACGTTGGACCCTGAGTGTGTGCGCGCTTATGTCAAAGCGCATGTGCGCGAACGATTGCAATGAGTTAGAAAGCTTGGCTCGGCCAAATTTATTGAGGTAGGGTCCCTTTCATTGCCCCTTTAATTTATTACAATAATTAATTAATTAATTAATTAATTCGTTTTATGCACTATTATTAGTTTTTAAATTAATTTCTGTTTAAATTGTGCAGTTAAGTCTTTACATTGACTGCTATTTAATTAATGTTGTTATGTCTTTAAATTAATTTTTGTTTAATTAACGCAGTCAAGTATTTAAATTAATGGCAGTTTAGAAGTGAAAAATATAATAAATGATCGTTTGATAATAGAAGTCACGTGCTATAATAAACCCCCCTTTTTTTGGGTTGTGCTATCATAAATCTAAAGGTAGTGAATAATTATTTTTATAATGCATGCTGTGCGAATTTTATTGATGTTTCTACATGCACCGATTGATATGTACTAAGTTAGTGTTCTCCCTCTTTGATATGAATTAATGTTTTGGAATAAATGATTGGATATGCGCAAATAAATTGTTTGACTTATAATAAATTACCTAGGTATTTTAGCATGTTAATTGTGACCCTCGCCTATGGAAAAACCCGTTTGGGGTGTTCGCTATGCCTTTTTGGACACCCCTTTAGGTGTGATGACGTGTTTGGTACGTTTTATATTAGCCCAAGATGATTAGATTATTCAATTACATGTGTTGCGTGGTCCCGTTAAATTGAGTTTTTAATTAAATAAATTATTTAAGATAATTGTTTTGGGGATTGGTTATGGGTTGAGGTCTTGTAATCGAGTATTTGTTTTGATTTGATAAGATAAGTGATTGGTGGAAACTAATCACGAACTAATGTATGATATGAAAGATATTTATTTATATGAATTAATTATGTGTCAGAATGTTGATAAAAGACAATTAATTATGAAACGTTGAGGACTGACTTGGATACTCAAATGTGAAGAATTAACTATGAAATGAGAATTGTGTCGATTGATTAATTAATTGATAAATGAATGAGATTTTGGGTCCTAGACATGGCGTTCTAGATCGACTTAAAATCCGGGTTTGGACATGGCGTTCCTCCCCAATGGTTATCCAAGCTTGTGATATAGGGTGTTAGACATGACGATCTACACCGAATGAGATTTTGGGTCCTAGAAATGGCGTTCTAGATCGACTTAAAATCTGGGTTTGGACATGGCGTTCCTCCCCAATGGTGCTTGACACCAAGAGAATGATAATAATGATTCATGAAAGGAACAAGGGATGTGATTAAAACCCGAGTGAAATGTGATCAAATAAAGAAGGATAAGAATGAATGGATTTCCAACATGAGTTTAAACTTGTACTAGGTTAAGTGATTACTTAAGGAACATGGAAACCTTGGAAATGACAAGTGAATAAAAAGAGTATAAATGAGCAAAATGATAAAAGGTATTTATAAGTTTGAACAGATGTACTTGTGTTTGAACAGTTTCTTATTCCGACTATGGGTCAAAGAAGATATTACCACCAGGTGTCCTTTCTGGAACCTGAATGGGTGTTGATTGTTTATATTTTTCTGTTATTGTTTGGAAATACATACACAATGTTTAATTATACATCATTGTTTATAGTGGGTTATACACCGGTGGTTCCGGCCTACTGAGATTTATATCTCACACCCTACTCGGGCCACCATTGCACTGGGGTACCCGAGTAGACTTTCTTGATTGCAGGAACTTGGACTCTTGACTGTGTTATTCCTTGTATCTGGAGTTAGGAGCAAAGGACCGAGCGGGAGCTCGGGATGCTCGTGGAGGTTGCCCGTTGGGCATAACTGTCTTTTACTTTATTTCTGCACTGTATTGTAAAGCATGCTATTTTGTTTACTTCCTTACATAGTGCCATGTACATGTCATGCATTCATCATTGTATAAACTAGTTTTTACCACTTTTGTTTAGTTGTACAAAAATCTGTTTTCAGCTGCTTTATTCTTTATTTAGTCTGCTTTCTCCATTGTTATTATTTATTCAGTTATACCGTTCTGCATACTCTGATAAGAGGGTATAGTCTCCCCACTGACTATCCTTACACCCTCGCTGCTAGTTGTCAGCCTCTGGCGTACGGGGAGGCGCGCTTGAGGTCTTGTCGCGGATTGGCTCGAGTGACCAGTTCAGGGTCGACCCAAGTTGGTTCGTGACAAAATGGTATCAGAGGACCAATGTTCTTTCTTTTCCTTTTTCTTACTGTTTCGGGGATGGTAGACAGGAGACTAGGAATGTGTTGGCGCATGGGTAATAGCCGTGTCTGGGACTGATCACCCCACGTACGGTGAATGACTAAGTGGCCAGGGTTGGGAATTGATGTTCATGTTGTTTGATGTTACAATTGATGAGATTTCACCTTGGGAGAATGTTGTACTTTCCACTGCTTATTTTTTTATGAAGAGGTTTTGAAAATTTTCCTTGGCCCGATATGGCTAGGAAATTTCATTTCATGCATCATATTAGGCACTTAGAGTTAGAGATTCACATGTCATGCATATGTGCCATGCCATGTAGTTGCATTAGTAGAATTCCTGCTGATTTTGATTGTGTGCCTTGAAAATATTTCATGCCTGGATTTATTTAGCACGCCTCTTTAGAAAGAATGTTTCGGTGATAGTTAACATGTTTGGGTGATAACATGTCATGTTTTCTATCTTGCTTGTGTGTCATGCTCTGTGTTATAGCATGTTTTAGTGATTTCAGCTTGTTGCTTTGTGTTAGCTGTTTGTAGTGCCTTGTTAGCTTGCTGGCACGCACTTGGTTGCTTTGGCTGAAATTGTTGGTTGCGATTACGACGGAGCTAATTTTCCATTATAAGGTGTATGGGCGCCTTATAATTGGGAAAATGGTAAATCGTGTTTTTGAACTTTTTAAAAGATGGCTTCTAAAGTTTAAATGTTAAATGTTGAAGAGGAAGTTTGTTACAACTTTCCTGTTCTGCCCTTGGGGCGTTGTTTGAAAACCAAGTACTTTGTTGTGAAATTGTACTTGTGGGTTTGTTAAAATCTTCCTTCAAATGATTAAAGGTTGAAATGAATTAATGAAATGGATAAAATGGAAAGGGGTTTTTGAGCCTTGTAATCCTTGTTTTGCGTGACCAAGAGTTAGGGTTGACGTGTGCGCTTCGTAAGGGACTAGCCTGTGCTAGGTAGTACCCTTAGAGCTTGAGTTGCCTTGTTTTCGGTGTGAGCTTATGATGTGGTGATTGTAGTTCGAGTAACGTCACCCGTGCGTGAAAGTGTTTCAAAAATAGCGCGCCGGTGAGTGGCTAGTTCTTGCGACGACATGGACACTCCTAAGGTGGGTAGTGTCGCATGAGTTTCCGTTTTCATGTCGGTGCTTGCTTGGCAGCACGACTTTGATAAGGTTGGCAGTGTGCGCAACGCTTTAGAAACTCCGTTAGTGCGGGAAGAGTTTCCGTGGTAAATCTTGGATGAATACGAATGCCTCGGGGGGGGGGGGGTATAAACATCAGAGTTTGGTTCAACTAATCTTCTCAGTGACCTTGGTTTAATCATAGTGTACTCTGCTGGATGAGACGAGCATGTCCCCCATCTCGACATTATCTTGGATACACCAAGATAGTATCAGTTATACGCCACACTAAAGTTTAAATGTTGTGGGTTTGTTTCGTGATCTCCCTCTGGTTGTGCGGGGGATGCACAGTTTCTTGGAGTTACGCTTCGTGCTGAGGCACGATATTTTCATAATAGTCTTGTAATGGCTTGACTTGAGAATATCACTGGAGGTCGTGTAAGGACTTCGGTGTATCCGTGGTTAATAACGGAGCAGTCTTAAAAGCACGCCGTCGGTTTAAAGGAGAGTGTGATTTTACAGTTTGGTGATGTCTTTTGAGGAATCATGATTGACCAATTTTTTTGGTCGATCGTTATTCGACTGTTTTCTTGGTTTGAGGTCCCTATAATGGCCTCGGATGTAACCTCTGCTTTGATGTTTCAGTTGTAGCGTGAACGTTGGCTCGAGTTGTAAAGGCTGAAGTGCAGCTTTCTTGGAAAATGCTTAAAGGTACATTGGGCATTTAAAACACAATGTGACCGGTTGAATGAAACTTCACGACCCTTATAGGTCGGGTGATGTTTTCGTTGTTTTCAGAAGGATTCTCGAGGGCGAGAATTTTTTTTAGGTGGGTAGGTTGTAACGAATCGTGTTTTTAGAGCGGGTAAAATGCGTAGGTTTTTGAACTTTTTCTTTTATCAGCATGTCGGTTTTAAAACCGTGCTTTGTAACGAGGTTCTGAGTACAGAAACCGTTTCAAGCGGTGACATCGAACTGCGCGCGAGCGGTTAGACCGCACAGGTTAAGTCGCACAATTGAGCTGTTGTCAGAACAAAGTTGTTTTTTTTATTAATTTAAATTAATGGAAGTTTTAACAATAATAGTGGGAGATTATTATTATTTAATGTGGTGAAAACACAGTTAATTAAGTGGTGGTCAAACGCTATTAATTGTGGAGTTGCGGTTTGACCAGAAGTGCGTCAAAATTAATATCACGTATTAGCGGATTTAATTTGACGTAGGAATTTAATTAAGAGAGCGTTATTTTGATGACGCGTTTTAATTGGCAATTTTTGATCTTAATCACGGTTAAATAATAATAATGAAATTATTATTATTCTTATGGGTTAATTTATTTTTTTTAAAACTAAAGGGGGTTTAATAAATTTTGTTGACTATTTATATATATGTAGATATATATGTAGTTTGGGATATATATATATATATATATATTCAAGTATATATATATATGTTATAAAAAAAGGGGGATATTGGGTTTTCCCCTTAATTGGGGCGCTGGGCAGGCCGTGACCCCCCACCCACGCATGGCCTTCTTTTTTTTACTTTCTTATTTTTTTTATTCTTCTTTTCTTCCTCCTACTTCCCCCCTTTTCTCAATCATGCCTCCCTCAAAACCCTAAGGCGCAGGCGGCGTGGGCTCCTCCTTTGCCTTCCCTGCAGCAGCGCACATGCCCGACCGAACTACAGCAGCACGCGGCGACGCCCGGCACGCGACCCCTCCCCCTGCGGTGATTTTTTTTGGTCCATTTTCTCCATTGTTTGGGGCCGATTGTTCGAGGTATAATCTTTAGATGGGATCTCCAACTTCGCTTTGGCGATTCGTTGGTTTTCGTAGTCCGATTTGGTTTTGACTGAAACCCGTTAATTGGGTTTAACCGGTTGTGGTTTTCTTATCTGGTTTTAGGGTACGCAATTAATTGTCGGGTTCTGATGGTTCGTGTTCCGGTGACCGCAGCCGAAGGCAAGGAGGTCCGAGTTGATTTAGTCCTACCGCCAATGTTTCGGGTGAGTGACTTAAACCCGCGAATTGTTTCGAACCGGTTAAATTAAGGTTGATTAATTTATCTGAGTTCTTGATGACTATTTTGGTTGTGCGAAGGTCTTTACCGCACTAATATTTGGGTGCGACTTCTGTTTTTCGGGATGCGCATTGGACCCAGAGTGTGTGTGCGCTTATGTCAAAGCGCATGTGCGCGAACGATTGAAATGAGTTAGAAAGCTTGGCTTGGCCAAATTTATTGAGGTAGGGTCCCTTTCATTGCACCTTTAATTTATTACAATAATTAATTAATTAATTAATTAATTAGTTTTATGCACCATTATTAGTTTTTAAATTAATTTCTGTTTAAATTGTGCAGTTAAGTCTTTACATTGACTGCTGTTTAATTAATGTTGTTATGCCTTTAAATTAATTATTGTTTATTTAACACAGTCAAGTATTTAAATTAATTGCAGTTTAGAAGTGAAAAATATAATAAATGATCGTTTGATAATAGAAGTCACGTGCTATAATAAAACCCCCTTTTTTGGGTTGTGCTATCATAAATCTAAATGTAGTGAATAATTATTTTTATAATGCATGCTGTGCGAATTTTATTGATGTTTCTACATGCACCGATTGATATGTACTAAGTCAGTGTTCTCCCTCTTTGATATGAATTAATGTTTTGGAATAAATGATTGGATATGCGCAAATAAATTGTTTGACTTATAATAAATTACCTGGGTATTTTAGCATGTTCATTGTGACCCTCGCCTATGGAAAAACCCGTTTGGGGTGTTCGCTATGCCTTTTTGGACACCCCTTTAGGTGTGATGACGTGTTTGGTACGTTCTATATTAGCCCAATATGATTAGATTATTCAATTACATGTGTTGCGTGGTCCCGTTAAATTGAGTTTTTAATTAAATAAAGTATTTAAGATAATTGTTTTGGGGATTGGTTATGGGTTGAGGTCTTGTAATCGAGTATTTTTTTTGATTTGATAAGATAAGTGATTGGCGGAAACTAATCACGAACTAATGTATGCTATGAAAGATATTTAATTATATGAATTAATTATGTGTCAGAATGTTGATAAAAGACAATTAATTATGAAACGTTGAGGACTGACTTGGATACTCAAATGTGAAGAATTAACTATGAAATGAGAATTGTGTCGATTGATTAATTAAGTGATAAATTAATGAGATTTTGGGTCCTAGAAATGGCGTTCTAGATCGACTTAAAATCTGGGTTTGGACATGGCGTTCCTCCCCAATGGTTATCAAAGCTTGTGATATAGGGTGTTAGACATGACGATCTACACCGAATGAGATTTTGGGTCCTAGAAATGGCGTTCTAGATCGACTTCAAATCTGGGTTTGGACATGGCGTTCCTCCCCAATGTTGCTTGACACCAAGCGAATGATAATAATGATTCATGAAAGGAACAAGGGATGTGATTAAAACCCGAGTGAAATGTGATCAAATAAAGAAGGATAAGAATGAATGGATTTCCAACATGAGTTTAAACTTGTACTAGGTTAAGTGATTACTTAAGGAACATGGAAACCTTGGAAATGATAAGTGAATAAAAAGAGTATAAATGAGCAAAATGATAAAAGGTATTTATAAGCTTGAACAGATGTACTTGTGTTTGAACAGTTTCTTATTCCCACTATGGGTCAAATCAGATATTACCGCCAGGTGTCCTTTCTGGAACATGAATGGGTGTTGATTGTTTATATTTTTATGTTATTGTTTGGAAATACCTACACAATGTTTAATTATACATCATTGTTTATAGTGGGCTATACACCGGTGGTTCCGGCCTGCTGAGATTTATATCTCACACCCTACTCGGGCCGCCATTGCACTGGGGTACCCGAGTAGACTTTCTTGGTTGCAGGAACTTGGACTCTTGACTGTGTTATTCCATGTATCTGGAGTTAGGAGCAAAGGACCGAGCGGGAGCTCGGGATGCTCGTGGAGGTTGCCCGTTGGGCATAACTGTCTTTTACTTTATTTCTGCATTGTATTGTAAAGCATGCTGTTTTTTTTACTTCCTCCATTGTGCCATGTACATGTCATGCATTCATCATTGTATAAACTGGTTTTTACCACTTTTGTTTAGTTGTACAAAAATCTGTTTTTAGCTGCTTTATTCTTTATTTAGTCTGCTTTCTCCATTGTTATTATTTATTCAGTTATACTGTTCTGCATACTCTGATAAGAGGGTATAGTCTCCCCACTGACTATCCTTACACCCTCGCTGCTAGTTGGCAGCCTCTGGCGTACGGGGAGGCGCGCTTGAGGTCTTGTCGCGGATTGGCTCGAGTGACCAGTTCAGGGTCGACCCGAGTTGGTTCGTGACACATTCAGGGTAAGCTCTCTTTTCTGGTTGAACATGTGCACGCTTCCCTTCTATAGTCTCTAACCGAGATATTAATGACTCAATGGTAGTTAATAACTTTTGAGAAACATCAGGTTGAACTTGGACTTGGGCAGGTGCAATAATTGGAGTCTAGACAGGTATGGTAGCTGGTACTGCAACTGATGGTAGCACCACCGATTGTTGTGTCACCTGACCTGTAGGATTAGACCTGTGAGGGTGTACTGATAGAGGAGGGTATTCTTCATCCATATCAGTAGCTACAACAAACTCCCTTGACTGACGGACTCCAGAATGCTTAGGAGGATGAATACTGTGAAGTAGTCCTACATTCATACTCCTCAATTCCTTCATTTCATCCTCTTGTTGCGCAAATCTTTGCTCTAGTGATAGAGATTGGCCTTCTCCAGAGGAAGGATATGCAACCTGATTCTTTCCCTTCCCCTTCTTTGATTCCTTTCGGAGAGGGGGAAGTGGATTATTTAAAGAAACACCCAGATTCTGGGTAAACCTTTGATTTCGTGTACACACACCTTCTTCATTTTTGTCTGTGTGTATAACTTCTTGAGCAGTAACCCCTTCATCTGAGTCCCCTGAGTGAGCATCATGTTCTGGAGGATCAGAAACAATGGAATTGATGACATTAATTTATGCATAACGCATTACATCCCTTCTATCAGAATTTCTTTGATATTGTCTTCTTCTATGTACCTGGCGAGACATTGCCTTTTGTTTATTTGATCCTTTAGGAAATTCCTGATGAACCGAAATTTTGAGGGAGTCTCTTGATAATTTGGCTCTTTGTTCCTCCTGTGGCTTCTTCACAAATCAATAGAAGACTGAATTTCACGGATGAGGGGATTGATGATTTGAAAAAGTCCCTAGTCCGGTGGAGTGGGGTTGTTCCTGCCGCTTAACTCCTTGAATCTTATTTGTTGATTATAAGGGATGGGTTAAAAGAGTCCCCAATCTGGAATTTTGGGGTGGCTCATGACATGCTATATCTGAGACTTTCTTAAAAGCTCTCATGATCTTGTGGACCTTGGTCCAGAAATTAGCTGGATGCATCAACCTGCATCCACTTTTATCACCTGGTTCAAAAGATCGTTGGATGATTTCTGACACTTCTGTCACTTGATGATGTGCTTGCTCCATAAAAGAGGCTTGTTCAATATTCTCATTTTCTTGATGCATGAGTAATTCAATAACTTATTATCTGTATTCTTGACATTGAGAAAAACTAGTTGAGGCATGTTCTTGACCAAGCCTTTTATTTCGCACAAAACCAGCTAGATGTGGCCAATTTTTGGAGATAACATTGCATGAAACCACCTTTGGTGGGCTTTGTTGATTGGGGAGTAAAGTGAAATGTAGTTCTCGATGAACACCCCATCCTCTGACATGAATACCAAATGGGGGCATTGGCAATTAACTGGCGCAATCATCTTAGTGCACCAAGGTATGAACGTTGAAGGGCTCTCTGCTACTTTTCAGCCTTTGGATATCGAGAGACAGATAGAGATTACAAGTCAATTTGACGTTGTAATCCTTATATTATCTTAACATGATTTTCATATTCATCATAAGATAATACTTTATTTTTCAACTGACAAAGAGTTTTCCATATGTTGAGACGAATGTTATCAATCCCATCTTCCATCAACATCTCTGGAATGTCATACTGAGATTCATCCAAAGTCCAAAACATGACTGGCACTCCACCTTTCACCAGTTGTTTTCTCATATTCATCATTTCCTCTTTATCATTCAATGAAGATTCTTCTACCTGATTAGACAAGAGCTGGTGGTTCCTTGTTGCTTCATCAGATTCAACAAGATTGGTAGTGAAATCACTAATCAAACTAAAAGATACATGACTTAGGGGTGGTTCGGAGAATGACCTACACCCTGGGCTATCTTCTGGTTGAGAAAGTATTTCACCTGTTAATGGTAAAGCATCAGACATGACTGGCTTTACTTTTTCTAGTGCCTGAAGATAAGAGGGCTTTCTCGTCACTGTATTGTATTCTGAAGAGTTTTCTAGAAAATGTGAATTACTACTGCGGAGAGGTATTTTTCAGCTAAATTCATCATCATGGGAAGGACCACCATGGTGGGTTACAGCAAAAGATGAAACATTTTTCTCATTGATCTTTTGACCACATAGAGGGTTCTTGTGGCTCTCATCTGAATATGAAACTTTGAGATCGACCAAATTGTCACGAAGAAAGCCTTCATGAGGATGTGTCTAGTGCAGACCTTCAGAAATAATATTCCCACTATTGGGGACTAAGGAAGTAGAATCTTGGATTCCAACAGATAACTGTCGGAGGGCTTCAAGAACTCCAGCATCGAGAAAGGCCTTGTTACAGATTGGCTCTTGATTTCTTGACTGTGTTGGGCGGTTCTTCTTCTTAGATGCCTTCTTACTCAATTTGGATGGCATATGTGTCTACTCAGCATAAATGATCAGGTTAGGTTGATTGTCTCTGCTCAAACCAGGTGTATGTGCCGGACTTGGTTGTCCGTATGATATGGGGGAGTACACCCCACAACCCTCTTGGACTGGAACAGATGTGTGTGTCTGTTCCGGAGTGAATTTTTGATGTGTCGCTCCACTGGTAGGGATATATTTATGTGTCTTTCCCGGATATGCTGCTGAAGCTATAATAATATCATGGAAAGAATCCAGAATATGAGCAGGGATTTGTTTCTTCTCTTTCACCATTGAAAGAATGTTCTTGGTGACTTCAGTAGCCGGAATGGGGATATAAGTCCATTCCTTTCTTGGAGTAGGTGTTTGTTCCTACTCTTTTTCTCATTTTCCTGTCTGTGAATCCTAACAGTACTCAATTGTAGGGGTAGAGAGTTGATTCTGCCTTCTTTTTGTCGCCGGAGCTTTCCGACTGACTTATCCGAGTGATACCAAGTGAGACCATCGGTAGGCTTGATCAACAACAGTAGTTATATGTGCCCTTTGATTGTTCTTCGCCAAATGTGGTTGGTGAGATCCATAATATGTAGTCAAACGAGCCTGCTGACTAGCTGATGACGTATAAACAGGTGTATGTTCCTGCCTATAGTACTCCGCCAGAATTTCCTGGTGGGATTGGCGTGATGTAGCCAGACGAGTCTGCTGGACAGCGGAATTAAAATGGACGGGTGTATGTGCCCACTCATTGCTTGCCACCAAGTTATGTTGGTGGACTTCTCCGGAGATGTCAGAGATGAGAAACTGCTCACTATTGACTGGATTTCACCTCTGTCGATTTGTCTTGCCTGCTCTGGTTCGAGGAACCTGAGCCGAATGCCTGCAGTCGATACCCTCATCATGTTGAGGGCGCACTGTCGCACGAGTTTGGAGGCGATTGTTGATTGGAGCCTTTGGGAAGATCTCTTATCTCTTTGAATTAAGGCCCTGAGGGGCTAGATCATTCACCTCCTCAGAATATAGGAGTGAATGGTGATTTTGTTCCGGGGTTAACGACCTGAAACGGTTGGAGATGGTGGTTAGCACCGCTTGCTTCTTGATCGTTGGTCATCTCTGTCCGGACGACTAGGGTGAATTATTGACTTGGAGGGCTTGTTAGGCGGCCTCCAGAGTTGGAATAGTACCGTTTTGAAGGTACTCCTTAACCAGTGCATTTGATACCCAACGCTGAAGAGGCTGAGTAGGTGATTTCATCCTCAGAGTGGACGATGATCCAGCAGGAGTAGTAGCAGTGGAATTTGTAGTAGTGGCATTTACAGTAGAAGATTTCACAGCAGACGTATTCACAAGTGTGAACTTAAGAGAAGCCATTTTAGAAATGTAGAAGATCATGGAAAAAAGTGCTTGTTTGATATAACATACATAATCAAGATAAGTTCATCCACTATATCTTTTGGATGAGAAAACATGTTATTGATCGCTTTTTTGGCCATCTCCTAGAGTTTAAATAGGGGCCTAACAAATAATAAAAACATCATTTTAGCTTGGTTAGAGATTCACGTTGGGTTCACCATTTTTTGTTTCCTCTGGAATAGGGGATGATCTCATTGATTTAAGATTGAAACATTCCAAGAGGTTTCTAATAGGTTTGTTTGTAGAACCGGAAACATTCAATGATTCCATATCCATTGGAACTTACTTCCCAAAGGTAGGTTCTCTTTAGTTGTGGACTGATGAGGCTTACGAATTTTCATTGGTCGAGAGGATGGGAGGTCGGACTCATCACACCTTTTTGAAGGGAATTATTGTCTTCTCCCGGGCTCTCTTTATATATTTATGTTAAGTTTGTGAATCCTTATTACATTACCAAGTATAAAATGAGCATTCCTTTAGATCTGACAATCAATGATTAAATATGTAGGAAATTTAGAGAATCTTTTATATGTATTTGAGGTTCTTCATCGATAGAGAATCATCTGTATTTGTTAGAGATTCTTAGTCAACAGTATCCTTCAATACATAAAAGTCTCTTGGTCATTATGATGATCATACTGGTTTTAAAGACACTCAGTGAGGCAATTGTTGTTTATTGTCATTCAGAAGGACATGGATTATTTCAGAGTTGGGATCATACCCACAGATGGGCTACCTACGTATCATATGTTTTGGAAAAGAAATTAGAAATCACATAGTTCGAGTAAGGGAGTATGATTTTAATGCATAATCGATGGCTCAAAGAAAGATGTCGTGATTACTTTTACACTCTAAGCTCACGTGAGTCATGCTCGGTGTGAGAAACAAGAGGTATTGGTGAAACTAGACATTTATGCCCCGAAAGATGAAATGATGTGGGGATTATGTATGTATGACTTCCCAAAATAGATGGGGATTAAGATTTACTTCGGGGAAGAAATCCAGGAACAGGGTCCATAAAGGTATATGTGCTTCATGGAGAATTGGATACTCTAATATTCGGGATTACTCCTAATGAAGATTCCCATGTTAGGAGGGGACTTATGATTGGGTTTCACTCCTGATATGGAATCCCAGATCAAAATGATTTATGACTGGTCAAGAGAAATTAAGACTGGGGATTACTCCTAAAAAGGAGGCCCAGGTTAAGGGACTTGGAAAATTAAGTGACTTTGGGCTTACTCCTAATGAGGATGCGCATATTTCTAGATTTTAAACTGGGGTTTATTCCTGAAAAGAAAACCCAAGTTAAGAGAACCATGGTTGGGGCTTACTCCGGAGGAGGATGCACGTGTTTGGGGACATTAAGACTGGGGCTCATTCCTGAAAAGGAAGCCCATGTTAAAGGAATTATGACTGGGGTTTACTCCTGAAAAGGAAGCCCAGATTAATGAGGACTTGGGGGTTACTACTAATGAGGATTCCCATGAATATGGTTCCCTCATATTAAATGATGATGTTGAATGAATTAAATCTCTAATTTTTTGTGACGTAAAGATGTGTAAATCACTAGGTTTTGAGAGATGTTCCACGGAATTCCTTTCGGATAAAGAAGTCAATCAAGAAAACATGCCATAAATGGATTTGAAGAGTGTATTGAAGACTGAATCTTTAATAGGAGAGGTGGAATGGCATAAGAGGGGTTAAATGGGCAGGAAGGGCACCCAAAAATAGAAGGGCGCACAAGTCCTGGAGGGTGCGCAGGTACTGTGTGGGTGCGCAAGTCCTGGTCGCGCAGGTATACCTACGCGGAAAATGGGTACTTGCATGATTTTCATCCCTTAGGGTAATACTTGGGTGATCCTTGACCAAAGCCTTTTGAATTATCTCGATGTACTTCCAGATGAGTGGCGTGCAGGTTTCAATGAGTAGGTAAGGAGACGTGCAAGTGTGTCCATTTCCCTTAAGGGTAAAGCACTTAGGCGCGCAAGTGTTAGTGAATTCTAACACATAGACCTTATTCCCCTAGTTTAGACCTTCCATTATTGGTAAAGAATTACCTTTGATGGTTTCGGAAGACTTGAAGGGGAGACTTGGGCGTTCAGATCTCTGTATCTGAATTCTGGAAAAAATCCTCTTCAAATGGGGGCCCCCAGGGGTATTTATAGGCTGGAGAAGACCTCGGGCGGTTTTCAAAGAGGGCGCGCAAGTAACTTGCACGACCATTAGGTGGCGCTCAAGTGGACTTGCGCGACCATGAGGGAACTTGCGCGACCCAAGGGTATTTGACTCCTTGTTCATGTCTTTGTTGATTTTTGTTTTTTTTCTTCAAAGGATGAATCAATTTTTGCTAAGTCATTTCACTTTCCATTCTTCTAGACAATGTGATGAAAAGGAGCATCAACAGCTACATATCACAACATATAAATTGTATAAAAGTATAATACATGTTGGGTTTTTTGGGAAAGTTATTTACCAGGATACCTCTAAGTTACAACTTATGTACATAGTTAATTTTAAAAGAATTTATTAATTTGTTTAAAATTATAATGGTTTAGAATCTCAGGGTAGTTCATAACAAATGATTAAGATAAAATGATTAATTAATTAAAGACAATAATTAATCGATTCAAGCATGATTTATCTTAATATGAATGATTAAATAATTGAATTATAGTTTTATTAAATGAATAATTATTTTCATGTTTGTGGACGATCATGATCTAGAACAGACCTTTGTATGTGATTGGTTTCCACTTAATTTATTTGTTAAATTATGATTGTGGGCATGTGTGCCTTATACTCATTATTGTGTAGGGTCTATGTGCCCATGGTTTCTTTTATGTAAACCCATATTTACCTATCTTCTGCATGTAAGTTAAAAGAATATGCAATGGATGGATCTCCTAAGCTAGTGGAGGCAGTTCAAGTTTGTATCCAAGGTGAAACCAATCCAAGGAGATACAAACATGGACATCTAGAAAGTTATAAACACGAACCATAAAAAGATCAAGGTGTTTTTCCCCTAGTTCAGGGTTAGTTTATGAACCTTTAAATAAAATAACCTTTATAAAATCTCATTATCATGCCCATTATTTTATTTAGGTCAGTTTAATGGTTATTAATTTTGGATGTATTGTCACGATCACTTAATTAAATAATTCACAAGCATGCAAGATGGAACTAAAATAAAATGGTTTACGTTTAAATATTATCAAGAAAAGTTTAATCACTTATTTATATACCACAGAATATTTAAAAGAATGAGAAAATATAAAAATAGGAAATTTACGCATAAAGGATAAAATCACTCAATTAAATTTTAATTCAGTATAGTCTTCCATTACTTCTGTAAAAATCAAACCAATAGTTCAAATTTCTTGTGCAAGAAAATTTGTGGTGCATTCAATTATAGGGGAATTATAATTTGAGGTTATAGGTTGAATGAACTTGGTTTAAATCAAGGGTTGATTGGAAAAATAGGAATTTTTGTAACTAAGAGTCAAGGGGTGAGGAATTCTAAAATAATTATTTCAGGATTGTGGGGTCCACTCAATGGATCAAGGAGCTATGAGTTAATGTAGATGGCCTTTGGAATGCCTACCTAAGACCATTCAAGTTGATTTACCATCCAATGTTTGGGTGATGAGAATGGAATATGGATCATTTCCCCTTAATATCCATAAAATAGGATATTCTGAAGTCAGTGGTGAGGGATATTGAGTTTTGATTAAATAGTGGGAGACTAATAAATATTAATTTATTTATTTTCTAAATATTATCAAGATAATGTAATAATATTATACTCATATTAATTATAGAAACAAAAATCCAAAATGACATCAAACATATCGTTGTGATCCATAGTCAAGAAGGAAAACCTTGTCTCTAGCATGAATTTCCAAGAATAACAGAGCCATTTATGCTTCATCCTCTACCATGAAAGGAAATTATATTTGTTGGAGGAACCATTAACATATGTTCCTGGGAATAAGGAAAGTGATTAGGAGAACTTTATCTATTAGAGATATCTTAATGATGCTACAAATTTTCATCTCCTCATGAAATCATACATAACCAATGATCTGTTGAAGCAATAGGAGGAAATGGATTCTTATAGAATGATGTATCACCTTAAGGATCTCTATCAAGAGAAGTTGATATATGAGATGTATGAGATATCAAAATCATTTTTCACTACTAATCTTGGAGAGTTTGTGCCAACTAGACCACATGTAGTCAATCTTTTTGGCTACATTGAGTGTATGGACAACCTAGGGATTGAATTCTTGGATCAGTTGCATATAGATCTCATACTATAATCACATACCAAGGACTTTTCAAGTTTTATTGTGTATTAAAATATGATAAATAATGGTAAGAGCATACCTGAAACTCTACCCCTGATTCATCAAGTGGATAAGGACATGGGGTGTGAAAAACCCATAGTTCTTATGGTGAATAGGAAGAGGAAGTACAAGGCAAAGGGGCCAAAGATTTATAAATAGTATAAAGCACCAGATCACTATCTGACCAATATGAAGAATATCCAAAGGTATGGAAAGGAAAATGAGGTTTTATTCTTTTCATGTGGCAAGTCATACCACTAGAAGAGAAACTGCACCTAGAGGAAAGGGGAAGCCAAAGGTGAATTCGTTATCGAGTGAAGTATTTCCTTTTCTACAAAATGGGTATTGGATACAGCATGTGGTTATCACATCTATATTAAAATGCCAAAACCATGTAGATTTCATAAAATTGATAGAGTATAGGTGGATCTGTCAGCTGAAATTTTTTTGAGGTTGGATGCTCTTTCCATTGGTGACTACAACCTTTCGTTGCTGACCGGGATGATTTTGGTTTTACATGACTGTTATTTTGTACAAAATGTAACCAATAACATAATTTTTATATCATGTTTAGATAAATAATGGGTTTTTTCAAATTCAGAAATAAAATTTGTTTATTTTATAAGGGAAACATATTTTATGGTATGTAACATTTAAATAATAGCTTGTATATAGTAAATTACAAATACTGAGTGTTCACAATCGATAATGAATCAAGTTCAGATTACTCATATAACACCTAATTTTAGCATCACTGCCTTGGTTATGTAGACAAGAATCACCAAAAAAATCTTTATAAAGATGGTTATTTAGACACTTCCAAGATAAAACCACTAGATATATGGCATGCTTGTTAACAAGGAAAAATGACTAGACCACCATTTGGTGGATATGGTGAAAGGGCCAAAAAGCATCTATGATTGGTACACAAAAATTTTTATGGACACTTTTGAGTTAAATCTAGGGGTGGGTATTTTTATGTCATAACATTTACTGATAACTTGAGTATATATTGATATATTTACATGATGTGTTATAAGTCTATGTCCTTTCATAATTTCACGGAATTCAAGAATGATTTCTAGATTCATCTTTGTAAGGAGACAAAGAATCATTAATCATATCAAGGTGGAGAATATCATAACCAGTAGTTATTTGACCTTTTATGCAAGTTTGGTATTCTATCTCAACTCTATCCACCTTATACACCACAATGGAATGGTGTTAATGAAAGTAGGGCTTGTACCTTATTGACATTGTATGGTTGATGATGAGTCATGAAAATCACCCGTTATCCTTTTGGGGATATGAATATATGGAATACACATTAAACTAAGTACTAACAAAGAAATAAAATAGAATAATCTTCAATTTATAGAGTGGAAAGAAACATGTTTAGTCATATACACATGTATGGGTATGTGAGACAATTGTTAAAGATTTCTCATGCAACAAACTTTCACATCAGATCCCAAGGATTATCTTTATAGGGTATACATTGGAAATAAAGGGATACTACCAACATAATCTTTCAAACAAGAGTGTTATTATTGTCAGACATGATGTAATTCTTGAGAGGTAGCACATAGTTAAAATGGATATAGGGATAAAGATTGACTTAGATGAAATTTATGCTCAAGATACACAGGAGTTGGTGTAGGAAAAAGTTCAATAGGTCCCCATGGATGAATTAGTTCTTGAAACAAAAGTACTATCTAAGAGCGTATGAGATTGAAGGGAACTACTTATATATGGTTTTCTTGTCACTGAGGATGGTGACTCATTTTTTTTGG
Organism: Viscum album; assembly: GCA_963277665.1. Classification (NCBI taxonomy): domain Eukaryota; kingdom Viridiplantae; phylum Streptophyta; class Magnoliopsida; order Santalales; family Viscaceae; genus Viscum; species Viscum album. The sequence goes on along the minus strand of OY728126.1, from coordinate 2,003,684,915 downwards.
ATAATAATGAACCTATATCCTATGAGGAGGTAGTATAGAGACCATAAGCTGTAAGATGGCAAGAAGTTATAAATTATGAGATGGATTCCATGTATTGAAACCATGTTTCGGTTTTGGTCGATGAGTCGATTGATGTAAATCAGGTTGGATGTAAATGGATATCCAAGAGTAAAATGGACATGGAAGGTAATGTAATTACCTATAAATAATGTTTAGTGGCTAAAGTGTTTAAATAAAGTCAAGTAATTGACAACGACGAAACCTTTTCGCCCGTTTCCATGTTTAAATCCCTCAGGATCATATTTTCCCTAGCATCTTACTATGACTATGAGATTTTGTAGATGGATTTTAAAACTATATTTCTTAATGGGAACCTTCAGGAAGATTTCTATATGACACAACCTGAAGGGTTTGTGACACCATGAGATTCGAAAATGGTTTTCATGTTGTATAGGTCCATTTATGGATTGAATCAAGCATCCAGGTCATGGAATATTTGATTTGATGAAGCCATAAGATAATTTGTTTTCACTAAGAACGAATGGGATCCATGTGTTTACAAAATTTTTACTGGGAATTTGGTCATTATCTTAGTAGTATATGATGATGACATATTACTTATTGGAAACAATATACCAGTCTTACAATCTGTTAAAGACCTGTTGAAGAAGTTCTTCTCCATGAAGGACTTAGCAAAAGTAGCATTAATTATAGGCATACAGATCATTCATGATAGATCCAAGAGGCTAATTTCACTAAGTAAAAGTACATATATTGACCATATACTAAATATATTTAGTATGGAACAGTCTAAGAGGGGATTGGTTCTTATGTCACATGGTTTACATCATTCAAAAAAATGTGTCCCTAGACACAAGAAGAGAATGATAAAATGATTAAGATCCCATATGCTTCATCGACTGGATCAATCCTATATGCCATTATATGTAATTGACATGATGATTCATATGAACTAAGCAAGATAGGAAGATATAAATCTGATATAGGATAACATCCATTGACTACTGTTAATGATATCCTTAAGTATCTGAGAAGAAATAAGGAGGTGTTCCTGGTGTATGGAGGAGAGGAAGAGATTGTAATCATAGGGTATGTTGATGATGGTTTTTAGAAAAACTAGAATGATATAAATTTGTGATCCGGAAATGTTTTCTATCTCAAAGGTGGATTTGTGAGTTGGAATATTTCAAAGTAACCATTTGTAACTAATTTTACAGTGAAGTTTGAATATATAGTAGCATTTGATGTATCCAAGGAATCCATTAGGATTCGAAACTTTTTATTGGAGATTTATGTAGTTTCTAGCAGCATAGACCATATCACTTTGTATTGTGTTAATAATGCAGTGGTGGTTCTTGCAAAGGAGTCAAGGTCACATCAATGGACAAAGAACATACATTGGAAGTATCACGGATTGAGGGATTTCCATTAGATGGGAGAAGTTTTAGTGAGAATAGTGTCTGTGGAGGAGAATGTGGTGGACCCCTTGACTAAATTCATACCTTATCAGAACCGTGAATATCATGTGTGAGCTAGAAGACTACTTATTGTTATCAGTTAGCACTAGTGAAAGTGGGATTCTGTTGGAGTTAGTTCCCTAGAACCAAATTCTTTGTACTTTATGATAAAATTATATTCATTATTTTTAATATTATTAAATTCTTCATCACATCATGATTTTTCCCTTTCATAACTTATCATATGATAATTTCCCAAAAGTAGTTGTTTTACTAAGAGGTCATTGTAGTTCTCTGCAATGATGAGAACCCGAAAGTTCCCTAACACTATTATAGAATTAATGTCTTATGGCCCGATGATATCATTTTAAGTGACACAAATGATAAATGGTATCAAGTGTGGAGACTCCCTGGACTTTGAGGAAACTTCTCATGGTGTACACCCCTAGTAATATCTAATGGGATATTATGAGAATGAGACCCGATAGCAGGAAATCCACATCATAAGTGTCATTGGATCTTCCTATCTACAGACTTGTGTAATTGATTTTAGACTTTAAGATTATTATTAATGGATATTAAGAGTCATGAACTTTTAATTATTGGAAAACAATGATGATATATGCTCATGGCGAGGTAGGATAAGTTGGGTGTTTTACGAGTAATATTTCATTAATGAATAATGCAAGAAAATATTTTACCTTTCTGTTCATTAAAAAATGTAAATATCTCAGGCCCTTTAATTGAAGTGTCATAGTCTTAATAAATCTATGGACATGGTGTTCCCTATGAATGTTCTATTTACAAAATGTCAAATAAAGTCTTATCGAGCATATAGGATGATGAAACTGGCGTGCAACCTTCTTGATTGAAGATATTGGGACAAATGGATTATATTACATGGTAAGCATTCATATTAGGTGACATATCATTTTGGAATTAAGTTCATTATCTATGGATGCCTTGGTTTGTTGCTAGATGCTAACCATGGACTTTAGGCAGGCTCACCTAATGCCATTGAGAAAGAGGCCTCGAGGAGCAGATGCTAAGTGTATCTTTAACCTCAGTTAAATAATTTATTATTTAACAAGTTGAATAAATAATATTCATGGTTGTTGTTTAATAATTATTCTGCTATGGCTGATCAAATTTTATTTACTTATTAGTGAATAATGTAGTTTTATTTATTTTTTTATTTAATATTTAATTATTCATTATTCAAGGTCTCTTAAATATTTCAAGGGATGGGAACAGAGAGTTAAAGGGTCCAGTGAAAAAATAATATTAAATTTTATTTTATTAAAACAATATTTAATTATAACATTCAACCTAAGAACATGTCATGGAATAATGGTATTTCTGCAATTATTTGATATAGTGGTTTCACATGGAATAAAAAATAAGTAACAACACTTGTGACCATTATTTATTATTACCTAGTGAATTAAATTCATGGTTGCATATTATTCTCTTATTTTCCAAGGGGAAACCCACAGGCTATATAGCCAATTTTCATGGAGAACAACATTTTGGAGAAAATTTTATCAAGCCTAAAGAGCGATTTTTTTCTCCAAGAACGCTCTCAAAAACGAAAGTGGCCATCCTCCACCAGATACGAGAACGCTTTATAAGAAGCTCTCAAGGATTTTAAGGGAAGACAATGCAAGTGCAAGGAACTTTTATGCGAGCACCTGGAGACTCCTTCGACGACATCCATAGATTTATAGAAAATGTGTGGATTACCTCTAGCATAGATCTACTCTTGATATCTACAAATCAAAAAAAGTCTCACCACAGATATGTGGTCAGATACATCAATGATGAAATAAATCCTTGGAGGTATTTCATTAATTTAATAAAATTAATTATAAACAAAATATTTTGATCCTCGCCCAGGGTTTTAGGCCTCTTTATTTTTATATAAATGTTTTATTTTAATCCTTGCATACTGGAGTTCATCATTATATTGATCTCAGAATAATCATTGACCACAGTAAAATTTAATGTTGGGTGTCATCCCAACCGTGCTTTCTCCACACCCAAAACATGCATACCACACCTTCATATTAATTAAATTGGCAATATTTTTAGTAAAATCAATATTGATCATAAATACAACAAAAAAAAGTTAGTAACTTCACAACCTATAACATATTAGGTTTAACCCACAACACTTTTGGTTCAACATAGGTTGTTTTATGTTATTTCATTTTATTTTTTATAAAATATTCCAAAGAAATAACTATACCCCACTCTGATACCAACTAAGATGGCCCAATCATTACATATATACATAAAAATCATTTTATAGGAATATTCATGAAATATCCTAAATAATCACTCCCTCAGACCTATAGGTTTAGTATCTTATTGTATTAGATATATAAACAACTTTTTTAATAATCCTTCCATTAACATATCCTAGACAATGTCTTTATACATGATACTCTTCTAGCAATATCATATATTATACTATTATTTATTACATGGTGAATGGAAACTTAACAAAGGATAATCTTCTATATTTAATAAGAAGTTAACATAAGGTATATTAATCCAATTTCATAAGTGAATATGATATGAACATGTGGGTATATGAACATAATCATAGAAAATGAAAAAAAATATAAGGAAATTCTATACAATAAAACATGGTTAAAAAAGAATGAATAAGGACATACATATTTTGGTATAACATGTGAAATGTGGCATTAGAAGGAGGAATCAGGATACAATTGTCATAATGATTTGAAATACAACCTAGGAATGTCACATATTGTAGAAATATATCATAAGAATGTAGAATATAGTTTAATGTAAAAACCTATATCTTTATGGTCTGTGAAATTAATTGGGAATTTAAATTTATGTCCTAAAATAGGGTATGCTTTTTGTAATTGGGATTCTAGAAAGAATTATAAAGGTTTGAACATCTCCCTGAGATGTTTTTGGGAATGGATTGAGGCTCAGGTGGGGTATCAGATTCTCCATTAAACATTATAGTAGGGATGGGGTGACCACTCCTTGATGATTGTTTGTTGTATATTTCCATCACATGATAAATTATAACATTCTCACCATGAAAATGGTTGAGCAAGATATGGTTGCACCATGTCCAATTGATTCCCAACACTGAGGGTATTTTTGTGGGTTTTTGGATATGGTAATTACCCTTATAGAGTGTTCACACTGCAAAAATCATTTAGATCAATGATGATGACCCATACATAATGTATTTACAAACCATTATGATTTTGATATTTATTTTTCATAGGGGGTGATCGGTTTTTACATGACCCATAGGTCAGTTCAAAATGATCTTCCATAAAGTGATTTGTGGTGGGTGATTGTGAGGTGTCCCTCCTAACGGAAGGGAGATCACTCATGGGATCCAAGATATCACTTGGGTGAGACATTTCGTGTTGTAACCCCAAGGGGACACATCACAAAAATGTTAGTTTGAGGTATGAGCCAATTCCTAGTTATGTTTTACTAGAACCCATAAGAGATTAACCACGATGAAGAAATTATGTTCTTTAAGCAATCATTTTGGGGATTTTTATGTCATAACCCCCATGGTCACTCCATATCTGGGACATATAAATATTTCTAAATTAGGTGTATACCAAAAATTTTAGGGTTGGTGGTTTTATTTTTTAGGATTAACATGAGTTGGGATAGGTCTATTTTGGAGGAATCTCCACCCTCTTCTTTCTCTCATTCAATCCCCCATAGAGTGGGGTGATATCCTGTAATTTTTCATTGTTAGTATAGGTGAGTTCATAACCATTACCCTCCACTATTAATTCCACATATTACCTCTTATTTTGTGTATTTATTATATATATTTGACAATATGTACCACTTGATCATGTTGTAATCGTCCTGAATTTTGGGAATTTCTCTATACGAAGATATCAGACATCTTAGGAGGATCATCGTGTGTTATTTCTCACCATTTTTTTGGAGGAATGTTTCCCTATAAATCATTTAGGGTTTATATAGAAATTGGATTTAATGCATTGTTGATTTAGGTAAATTAAATGATGATATTGTTAGGATTTGTTTTTTGTGTGTTTTGGGAGTGGACCACACCATGTTTCTCATGTTTGTGGCACTTGTATACAACTGAGTGAGTTCTTAAGATACTATTTTATTAAATAATAATTTTAAAAAATAATTATAATCTTTCATAATTAATTAATTGTATGTTATGTCTTGTTATAGGATCTCAAGAGGTGATATGTGCATGGATGAGACTTGGATGAGCTCGCGTGAGGGTGGATGGGATTTATTAAATGGAATAACTCCATAAATGAGGAATGTGGTCTTATAAAATCTCCTAAAGGTTTATAAATTTTTTTAAATACATGTTATGTTATGACTTTCCACAATTTTAAATTTACTTAAAATTTAAAATAATTTTATCCTTAAAAACACAAGAGTATAACAATGAGGAAAGGGTCATAGCGGAACCTTGAAAAATATCTTGATTCCTCAGTCATTGGTGGTTGGGGACATGATTAATTAGACATTTGAGAAAACATTTGGACCCAGGAGGGGAACTAAGGAGTTGATAATGAACATAATGAGCCTAAGGTAGGTTCCCTTATTCCCCTTAAATAAGGTTGTGTGATAGACAAGGAAATGGTTTTATTAAACATTACTATACAAAAACCTAGAGGTTCATTATAGCGTTTATTCTATATAAGATGACTATGTGGGGGGGATTGTTATTCCCCCACCAACAATGTGGACCTAGGTGGGAATACATTGAGAAAATTATGTCTAGGTTTTCCATGAGAGGACTGATCTAGGCTGTCTTTGGATGTTAGATGGTAATTATATCATCTATATAGGGTGATTTTGTTGTGGTATTATTGATGTGAAAATTTAGCCCATAACGAGATAATGGTTATTGTGAAGGGAATTTTCCCATATGACAGAAAGCCTTATCCCAAAATATGAAAATGAGATAGGGGATTCCATGTTGGGTTTCTAGACTAAAGAGTGACTGAGGGGACTTCGGGAGGTTGCCCAATATTATGTTTACCTTGGAGAATTTTTGGTAATTGATCCATGTATTTTCAATTTTAGGTGTCCCCTTGGTACATGAGAATCAATGTTGTGATCTTATCATGGCTATAGTGATAGGGATGTGTTTTTCACTTGAGATTCCATTAAATAAATTGTGTGTCGAGTTTAGGTGAGTTGAAAATCCATGTGTTGTGATAGGAGAATCTGGGGAGTATATGTCTCTTTGGTGGGATTCAACCATAGGTAATGATAGCATTGTTCATGTTCTAGGGAAGGATTCATTCCCTTGAGTGTTTGATTCTAATATAGTTCTAGGGTGAGTTTAGTTTCCCATTGGATTATGTTGTTAGAATGGTATTTCTGAGTATGATATTCTCTATTATACCAAATGTAGGATTGAATATTTATAATGAGATACAAATAAAAGAGGGGGCTAAATTTTATTCTCTAAAAAATCCTTAGGAAATTTTGTGTAACTAAAATTCAAAACACCTCTAATCTCTAAAAACTTGCTTGATTCCGGAAAAATGATTCCGGAAATGAAACATTACAAAAGATTACAACAGATAAGATTCTACCTTAAAGCGTACAGAATCTAACTAAATTGTAGTAAAAATATGTGGAGATATATGAATGTTATACTTTACTCAAGAACACAAATGTAGTGGAGAAACAAAGTTGTAATACTACAAGTAACAGGTATAAAAACTTTTGACCCAAAGAGGAGGGTATCCAACCACCCTAGATAAGAGGTCCCATGATTTATACTTTCAAGAATGTATGTCTTACCCAAACCCATGTAATCCGTCAATCCGAGGATCGGTATCTGTCTTGCTATTCTCGTAAGCCCCCAATTTGTAAAGAAATCAGAACCTCTGACTTCACAACCCGAAGTCTCTGATTTTTAAGGTAATCGAACATATCCACAAAGCAAATGTATATGAAGAAAAGTTTGAACGAGCAGTTCAAAACATTCTGCTTGAATCTTGAGAGTTTATATGAGCCTCTCTCTCTAGAAATCACTTCAACATCTCTTTGTCAAAGATCAGTGTCAAAGTTGTAAGCTCTTTTAAAATGAGCTCCTATTTATGGGCACGGCTTCAATGGTCGGCTCCCTTCTACAACAGTCATATTTTTCCTTGAATTTCAGAGGGACCTGTACATGTAGCACTCAAACAATGGTTAGTTAATAACTGAAAGCATGACATCGTTTGATAACAAAGTGATTGTAAGTATAACCAAATTCTAATATTTGTAATGAAATAAAAATAAAATTTCGGAGTCTAAGTAAAAACTGAATTCGGAGTCTACAACACAAGGATATTCGGATTCTGTTTTAATGGAATTTGGAAACTAAATTCTGTAGAAATACAGAGTCTGAATTTGAATAATAAATTTATAGTCTGGATTTACCTGAATTCGGAACCTGAAAATACAAAGCTCGGAGTCAGAGTTCATGAGAATTCAGAGTCAATACTCAAAGGAGTTCAGAGTCTGTATTCAGAGAACTCGGAGTCAGAACTTGGAAATGTTCTTAATCAGAATTCGTAATAGGAATTCAGAGTCAGATATTAGAAGTGTTCGTATCCATAATTCGTAATCAGAATTCATGACTAGAATTCATAGTCGAACTTTACATATGTTCGTAATCCGAATTTGGAGTCGAACTTCAGGAATGTTCGTATCCATAATTCGGAGTTGAACTTCATGAGAGTACTTATCCATAATTTGGAGTTGAACTTCATGAGAGTTCGTATCAATAATTTATAGTCGTTAATAGAATACCTCATATCTAAGTATTATATGATTCTGAGGACTCGATCTAAATTATGCACTTAGAAGAATTTTGATTTGAGCAATGAAAACATGGTAAGGATAAATTTTTTCATGGAAGGAAATTTTCCTTATAGGGGTAAAATAAAATTTTCTTTAAGATAAGGTGTTTGTGATTTTCAAAACAACAGGAATGATCATTTCATAAAGAAACCTTGATGACTTATCAATCTCCCCCTTATATAAAGGAATGGAAAAGTCATAAGGAAAAGCTTGTTGGATCAACAATCTCCCCCTTTTTGGAAAGCACAAACATCCTTACGGAAAAGAATGTAAGAACTTAGAATAAATTTCTAGACATTGAAATTAAATCTTATCTCCCTTTTTTATGGACAATGGGGTATATTAATAACTCCCCCTTAGGCTTTAAAACTCTAATGATCATATTCTAGATTTCTGGAATGAGAAATTTTATTTGAATGTGTAAATATTTGTAATGAGCACTCCCCCTTAGATAAACTCTCCCTTAAATAGGGATAGTTCTTCTTCACTTAGACATTTTTACTTTTCCCTTTTATAATTCTTTTTCCTTCCCCAGATTTGTGATATTCAAAAAGAGTTTAAGGGAATGGAAAATAATAAATTACCTGAAATATTAGTGTAGACAACCAAACACACAACCATATTTCCATTACGATTGAAAGAATTAGTATAAGGAAAAAAATTACAATAAAAGATCGGAGTGGTCAATTTTGTTTTTTTTTCCTTAGAAATTAGCATCTTGAAAATGGTCTTCAATTTTTTTATCTCTTTATGATCCTCCTCAGCTTTCTTTTCTAAGGCCTTGATCCTATCTTCCTTAGCCTTCAAGTCCTCTTCCTGAGCCTTCATGGCCTCTTCCTGATCCTTTAGTAAATCATATTGCCTCAAAAGCTTTTATTGCATGTTTCTCCAGAGATCCTTCTCTGTTTTCAAGCTTTGAACAATATAGCTCAGCTTCCCATTCAGATATTTTACATCCTGAATTCGAGAACTTTGTTCTAGATTTAGCTTTTCCTGAAAATGATCTGAAAGATTTTTGATTTTGACATCTTAGGTACCAAAATCTTCCTTTACATGTTCTTGGAACTGATCGTGCTCTTCCATATCTTCAATAATTTTCTTAGACCATTTGGTCATACGCTTGCACGATTTCCTGTGGGCATCATATTAGATCAGGAAATTTTTGTCATCAACCTCTATCTTAACACATATTTCCATCACCATGGATACATAGTCTTTCTTTTGATTCATACTGTGATGAAGCATCTGGCATCTGGACTCAATTTATGAAAAGATCGGAAGGGTTTGCACCAGCTTTTTCAGAGATTGAACAACAAAATCATGCCCTAAGGTAGATGACTCTGAATCTGAAAATTTACTTGGAGATTTTTCTTCTTCTTTTTCCACCAGCTTGCTCTTTGAAGAACCCACAACTTCCTTTTTCCTCAAAATTTATTTTGTTGGGGTATCCATCACTATTTATTTTCCCTTACTCATTTTCATATTATCCTCTTCATTTGGTGATTCATGCTCACTTCCTGATAATTGTACAATATTGTCTTCATCAAGTTTTTCCTTCTTAGCTCTAGATTCAATATCCTCAGGAAGAATAAAGTCGTGATTGTGACTCTCTTCCTCAGATGGATTCTTGACTTCCTCTTCTCCCTTCTCATCATCTCTAGGCATAACAAGCTTTGATGATCTGACCTAAGAAGTCCGGAGTGAAAATTTCTCAGAAGAACTATCCTTCTCATGATAGTCTTCAACTCGCTTGATTACATCATCAGAGCCACCACTGATCTCTTCTTTTTGCACTACTTCATCATATTTCTTCCCCTCCATAGTTATCTCTTGTTGCTTTTATGGTGACATAAACCACTTTCATGGAGTCTCAGGCAATTTTTCCACAAGGAAAGATTTTGGATCATGGATTTTCTCAGAAGAAATTTCAGTATCCCTCAGAAGAGATTGACTAAACTTGGCCTCTGTCATAATCATATTCTTCTATTTCTCCTTTGCTTTCCTGTCAAGCTCTTCAGAAGATGTTTCTTTTAAGTCATTAGCCTCATCAGTATCCAACCGAAACTATGGCTCCCATACTTTTATATCTTCTTGTCCTCTCTCCACTTTTCGACCCCCTCATCCAGGTAGGCTTTTTGTTTCTTTGGTTTAGGAGGTGCAGATTGAGGTTCTTTAGACTTAGGGGTTTTATCTTCAGCTTCAACTTCCTTCAACTTCTTTTTCTTACCGGCCTTCTTTGAGGGTTCATCTTTCTCAAAATTTTCCATATTGGATTCTTCCTCTTCCACTAGAAGATCATAAAACTCCCCTGCCTCCTTAGAGAAGCCAACATTCATTCTATTGAGGGTGTCATCACTAATCAACACCACCTTGCAATTTCATGGCTTAGAGATACATCGGATCTCGAAGGATTCAAGACACCGAACTATCAAATTTGAAAGAAATGCCAGATACATAATGATCTGAGCATTGAGGTTCCCATTCTTGATGTTCTGAATCATAATGAGGATGTTCCTTATCAAATTGATTTTCCTTAGATGTACCAAAAAATCTAAGATGTACATGTCACTTTTCTCGAGGGTGTTCTTATCACCCTTCCTCGGTAAAATAAGACCTTTCACCTATAATTGTAGAATCCGATTATTGGTAGAAAGATGTGCAATCTTGGCTTTCGTTACATCAGTAGGACCAAGTTATTCCATGGACTTTACATTGACTAACCTTCCTTGAACCTCTGGGAGTTTGTGTGAGAAAAACTCAACTTCCCCTTCATATGCTAGCCCCACCACGCTTGCAGCCTTGGTGTAAGAAAGTTTGTAAGTCATCCCATTACTCTTAAAGGGGAATTTTTCTCTACCCTCTTCCTTGAAGAAGAAAACTGATTTCTAGAATTTGATGAGAAGATCTGGATAGACTATATCTTGAGCTGCTGTTATAGAAATAGATATACTTTCCCAACCATTGAGTCCAATTATCTTGGCAATAATTGAGCAATACTTATTGAATAAATTTGGGTGTAACAACCTCTCCCTATAAATTTGCCACTCTGAAATCAGTTTCACAATAGACATATCCGGAGAATGGGCTTATGCAGACATTCAGACTGAGCACTTCTTGAAGAATTCAAAACATGATTTTATAGAGGGTTAGAAGTTCAATAAGCACATTCTTGAAAATCGATGTGGGAAAACCATCAGGGGTCTTTTTTATATAGGTGTTGAAGCGATCTTTCAACTTCCAAAACCAATCTAACGGTTGAGAAAAGATCTGATCTGATCTGACAGTCGATATAATTTCCACAAGGAAAATTTGGGTGATTTCAATATTTTGAGGATTTAAAAAAAATTTGATTTGAGAAAACTAGAATCCGAGAGTTTGAAATACAAAAGAAAATACCATAAATAAAATAATTACTAAAAAATCTTAAGAAGGAAATCATAACTTTTGGACTGCTCGGAATTTTATTTGAAATAGGTGATATTCTTCTTGATCAAAAAAAATTGACTTCGAAAAAAAACTTATTATGAAAAATCCACTACGAAATTTTTGAGTATGAAAGTTTTCATTAAGAAAATTCTGAGCACAAAAAAATTTCCTACTATGAAAATTCTAGTTCTGAAAATTTCCATAACAAAACTTTCAAATCCTAAAATTTCCATTACAAAAATTTCAAATCAAGAGAATTTCCATTACGAAACTTTCAAATCCGAGAATTTCAAAAACTTACTAAGAAAATTTCCCTTATGAAAATTTTTGAAAATCCAACTACGAGAATTTTCATTAATAAGATTTTTGAAAAAATAACTATGATAAATTTCAAAAGACTTTAAAAAACAGATGTACTATCCCTATTAAAAGGAGTTTATTACTATAAGGAGATTGGTTGAACAGAAAGTTAATGGAAGAAGATTACCTCATGTTTATCATTCCTAACATCTGTTTAATTTATTCTAATCTATCAGAAGGTAAAGAATTTTTGTAAATATCTTCATGTTGATCTTTCATTCTGATGAATTGTAGAATGATATCTCCTTTTAGTGTATGATCCCTAAGAAAGTGATGACTAATATCTTTGTGCTTTGCATGAGAGTGATGTGCAGGGTTTTTACTAAGGGAAATGGCAGTTGTATTATCACACAAAATTTGTGTTTTTGTAAAACTCAATCCGTAGTCTTTGAGTGTGTGTTGCATCCACAACACTTTAGCACAACAACATCCAGCTACTACATATTCAGCTTCAGCAGTGGAAAGTGCTACTGAGTGTTTCTTCTTTCAAGACCTAGAAACTAATGAATCTCCTAAGAAATTAATAGTTCCGGATATACTATTTCTATCCATTCTACATCCACAAAAGTCGGCATCAATAAAGCATTTTAAGACAAAATCATTTCCAGATGTATAAAATAGTCTTAAATCCATGGTTCTCTTTAGGTAGTGAAAAATTATCTTCACTGCCTTTAAATGATATTCCTTAGGATTCGATTGATATCTTGCACATAACCATAATGAGAACATTAAGTCTGGACGACTAGATGTCATGTAAAGTAGACTTCCTATCATACCTCTAAAAGTTGTTTGATCTACTGGTTTCCCAGCTTCATCAAGATCAAGTGTGTTTGAGGTACTGATGAGAGTACATATACTTTTAGTGTTTTCATATCCATACTTTTTAAGAAGATCATTAATATACTTACGTTGACATATATAGATTCCTTCTAGTTTTTGAGAAAATTTGAAAACCGAGGAAAAATGTTAACTCACCCGTCATACTCATTTCAAACTCAGATTTCATTAGATCCGCAAAGGAATCAGTTAAAGATTGTTGAGTTGAACCAAATATAATGTCAAAAACATAAATTTGAACAATCAAAACATTTTTCTTATCTTTATTTATAAAAAGGGTTGGATCTGCATTTCCCTTAACATAGTTATTTTGAAGTAAAAAACCTATAAGTCTATCATACCTAGCTCGAGGGGATTTTTTAAGTCCATACAATGCTTTGGTAATCCTAAAAAATGATCAGGATGTTTTTCATCTTCAAATCTACGAGGTTGTTCAACAAAAACGTCCTCTTTAAAATAACCGTTAAGAAAAGCACATTTCACATCCATTAGAAAAATATTGAAATTGAAGAATGTTGCAAAGGAAAGTAAAATACAAATATATTTGAGTCTAGAAACTGGAGAATATGTTTCTTCATTATCTATTCCTTCTTGTTGATTATAGCCTTTAACAACTAATCTAGCATTATTTCTTACAATGATTACATTTTCATCACACTTATTTATGAAAACCCATTTAACTCAAATAACAGAAGTTTCCTTAGGACTTTAAACCAAGGTCTAGACTTTATTACTTTCGAATTCATTTAGTTCATCTTGCATGGCTTTAATCTAATCATCATCACCTAAAGCCTCATCAACACTTTTTGGTTATAATTGGGAAAGGAATGCTAGATGTTCTACTTAATTTCTTAAGGAACTTTGAGTCCTTACAAGTTGATTCACATCACCAATGATATTATCACTGGGATGATTTTTTAGAAATGACTGGTTTGGATTTTTTAAAACCTATTCATCAACATAGGGTAGGAAATCTTCTAGGGTAAATGTTTCAGAAAAAAATTCTTGAACATTTTCCTTATCAGAAGGATTTTCTATCAGTGGTTGATAATCAATTTTTGAAAACACATCTGAGGATTTAGGTTGGGTTTGTTTAAAAACAAAAGGATTAGTTTCATCAAATTTCACATGCATTGTCTCCTCAATTGTACAAGTGTTTTTGATGAAAACTCTATAAGCCTTAGAAGTTGTGGAGTAACCTAAGAAGATTCCTTCATCAGATTTTGGTGCAAATTTATGCATATTATCTTTAGTATTTAGAATGAATACCTTGCAACCAAAAACATTAAAATAGTAAATTCTAGGTTTTCTACCATTCCATAACTCATAAAAAGTTTTATTAAGAAAAGTTCTAATCAAAACTCGATTTATAGTATAGCAAGAAGTACTTACAACTTCCACCCAAAAATGTTTGGCTACAGAATACTCAATCAACATGGTTCTAGTTATCTCTTGAAGTATTATATTTCTTCTTTAAACAACACAATTTTGTTGAGGTGTTCTGGGTGCTGAGAAATTATGGGTAATTAATTTTCTACTACAAAACGTTTCAAAATCAGAGTTTTGAAATTCTCATCATTGATCACTATGAATAGTTAAAATGGAAGGCTTTTCTCATTTTTGACATGGGCTCTAAAACTTCTGAAATAAAAAAAGCTTAAGACTTCTTTTCTAGAAAATGTAACCACATAAATCTAGTGTAATCATCATCCAAAACAAATACATAGTACTTTCCCCCAATGATTCCAGTTTATGTTGGACCAAAAAGCTCCATATGAACTACTTGTAATGTATCAGTAGTTGAGACATCACCGACTGATTTAAAACATGATTTATGTTTCTTACGATATTGACAAGGATCATAATCATTGGAACAATTGAATCTAAGATCTGGTAGATCCTTAACAAGTCCTTTCTTAAAAGGTTTGAATAAGTTCCTAAGGTTACAATGTCCTAACCTTATATTCCATAACCAAGAATGATCTTCCATTGTCCTAAGGTAAGGTAAATATTGGCTCTTAAGGTCTTTTATGTTTAGTGTGTAAACATTCTCTTGCCTATGGGCAGAAAGAATAAATTGTTCCTTGGAATTGTGTACTAAGAACTTATCATTCCTAAAATTCCCAAGGTAGCCTTCATCACATAATTGTCTTATGCTAATGAGGTTGTGCTTAAGACCCTTAACAAATACAACATTTGAAATCAATGTTTTTCCAAGAAGAATGATATTACCTATACGAATAATCTATCCTTGACCATTATCACTGAAAGTTTCCTTTCCTCCTTTTGTGTTGATAATCTTTTCTAAATAGTTTTTTTACCAGTCATGTGCCTGGAACATCCACTGTCCACGTACCGCATATTAATATTGGTACCTTCGTTATTTTCCTGAAAATAAGAAAAAGTTAGGTTTTCAGAATCCAAAATTTCATGGATCCGAAATTTTTAGACAACAAAATTTTTGGTATCCACATTTGTTTAAAAGAATATTCTTTATGAAAACCAAGATATTTAACTTTATTCAAAGATAAATTTTTCTTCAAATGCCCACCACATTGACACTTAGTGCAAAATGGGGCTTTAGAGGGAACAAAAAAAAATGTTTTTGAAAACCGGTTTTTGGAGAGTATAACCTACTACAGTAGTGTTTCTGTGAGGTTTCATTTGTCAATACATCTTGTCAGAAATTTCCTTCCCAGAGGTAATGTTTGCAAAAAGATTCTTAAAAGAAAATATTTTGGATTTTAGACTGATGACAAAATTCCTATCCTTAGCAATTATTTCCTTAGAGTTAGATTTTTCCTCAAAAACTTTTATCTTTAAAAAAGAATTCTTAAGATCTTTATAAATTTCTTTCTTAGAATAATTTTCTTCCCCAAGGTCTTTAGAATTTTTTTCTAAAAGCTCATGTTTTTCTCTAAGATCTCTAGAAAGATCTGAAATCTCTTTTGTAAGAATTTATTCCCTAGTATTTTCCATGTCTAATTTCTTAGAAATTTTATAATTTTTTGCTTCATGTAACTTGGAAAATATAGATACTTCTTCATATGAAGATTCATTATTTTCTGAAGATGAAGTATCTTCCTTAGAAGTACTATGTTCGGAATAGTAACTCTTATCAAGAGAGAAATTTGTTAAAGCCTCAGCAGAGCTTACCTTGGCCATAAGACATGTATCAGGGATGAAAGTAGTAGCAAAGAATCCCATATTATTTTGTGCTGAAGAATCATATTCAGAAGATTCACTCTCTGAAGAGTCTGCACAACTACCACTCTAAGTACCATTATCTTTAAGACTTTTCTTGTTCTTTGATTGACAGAATTTCTTCTTATTCCTCTCTGATTTTCATTCCTTCATATCCTACTTCATCAACAAAAGGCAATCAACTCTGATATGAATTGTTCATCTACATTCGTAACAAGTAACTTTTCCATATTTCTTATCTCTGTAGTATTTCTTCTTGTACTTATTCTGATAATTCTTCTGAACTACAATCTTGTTCATTCTCCGAGCAAGATTAGCTAATTCATTCTCTTACTTTTCTGTATCATTATATTCTGATTGAATAATGAATTTCTTTTTCTTTGATCTAGTTACTCTTTCTGGGGTCTTGGCTTTCATATGTTTAGAATTGGAAGTAAACTCAACTCCTCCATTCCCATTATTCTTCTTGACATTTTCATCCTCTCTCTTCATTCTGGTTCCATGCTGAAGAAGAGTTCCAAATAACTCATCTAAGGAAATCTGAGTGTCTTTCCTGTTATCATAAATGACTTTCCTCTTGGACTCCCATTCATTTGGCATGATATCAATGATCTTATCCACAAGAGACTCATCATCCAAAACATTTTCTCCCATATATTTTATGTTATTCACAATATTCATAAACCTTTGATGTACTTTGCTTACAGGTTCTCCATGGGGAATGTTAAAACTATGGTATTCAGCTCTCAACATAGCTCTTTTGGTCTCTTTGACTTTGGATGTACCAAAATGTGTAATGTCAAGTTTCTTCCAGATACTGTTTGCAACTTCACACGATGATATTTGACTATAGATGTCCCTATTCATGGAACATAACAAATTATTTCTAACTCTGATGTTTGCTTGATATTCAAATTTCTCCTGATTCGTAAAGGTTCTCAATTCCTTATCTGAAATATTATTATCTGTAGTTAGAATTATATACTTATCAACTCCATTATTTATAAAAAATTTCGTCATCCTATCTCTCCATTACTCATAATCATTTCCATCAAAATTAGGAGGCCTGGTAGGATATATATTATCTATGGAACCAACGTTTAATCCTACCATTCATAATAAAATATTTTTCACACAAACTTGTTAGTAGTATGAGTTTTTAAACAAGGAAAAAATATCATAATCAAGGAAAATTTAGAGTAAGAGTATCTCTAAGAAAAAAATGAATCCAAACTATATGAGTCCAAATATATGAATCTGAAAAATATGATTTCAGAAAATGTAATAGCGAAAATTCCCTTCTGAATCTAATCGAGAGATTAATTCAGATCAAACCAATCCTCTGATACCAATTGCTAGAATGGTATGTATGAGTATGATATACTCTATTATACCAAATGTAGGATCGAATATGTATAATGAGATAAAAATACAAGAGTGGGTGAATTGTATTCTTTAAAAATATCCTTATGAAATTTTGTGTAACCAAAATTCACAACACCTCTAAGTTCTAAAAACTTGCTTGATTCTGGAAAAATTATTCTGGAAATGAAACTTTACCAAAGTTTACAACAGATAAGATTCAACCATAAAGCATACAGAATCTAACTAAATCAGAGTACAAATATGAGGAGGTATAAGAATGTTTTACTTTCCTCAACAATACAAATGCAGCGGGAAAACAAAGTAGTAATATTACAAGTAACATGTATAAACTCTTTTAACCCAAAGAGTTGGGTATCCAACAACCCTGGATAAAAGGTCCCTTGATTTATACTTTCAAAAAAGTATGTCTTACCCAAACCCAGGTAAGCCCTCAATCCGAAGATCAGTATCTGTCTTGCAATCCCCGCAAGCCCTCGATTTGTAAGGAAATTGGCACCTCTGAGTTCACAACCCGAAGTCTCTGATTTTTAATCTAATCAAACCTTTGTACTAAGAAAATCTACATGAAGCAATGTTTGAATGAGAAGTTCAAAAAAATTTCATGAATCTTGAGAGTTTATAAGAGCCTCTCTCTCTATAAATCACTTCAACAACACTGTGTCAATGATCAGTGTCAAAGTTGTATGCTCTTTTCAAATGAGCTCCTATTTTTAGGCGCGGCTGCAACGGTCGGCTCCCTCCTCCAACGGTCATATTTTTCCTTGAATTTTGAAGGGACTTGTACACGTGTCACTCAAACAATGGTTTGTTAATAACTGAAAGCATGACATCGTTTGATAGAAAATTGAGTGTAACTATAACCAAATTCTATTATTCGGAATGAAAGAAAAATAAAAGTTCACAGTCTAAGTAAAAACAGAATTTGGAGTCTACAACAAAAGGATATTCGGATTCTGTTTTCATGGAATTTAGAACCTAAATTTTTTAGAAATCCAGAGTTAGAATTTGAAGGAAATTTGGAGTATGGATTTACCAGAATTCAGAACCGGAACTTACAATGTTCGGAGTCAGAGATCATGAGAATTCGAAGTCAAAACTCATTGGAGTTTGGCGTCTATATTCAGAGAACTCAGAGTCAGAACATGGACAAGTTTGTAATCATAATTCGTAATAAGAATTTGGAGTCAGAACTTAGAAAAGTTCATATCCAGAATTCATAATCAGAATTCATGACTAGAATTCGTTGTCAAACTTTACATAAGTTCGTAATCAGAATTCAGAGTCGAACATCAGGAATTTTCATATCCAGAATTTGAAGTTGAACTTCATGAGAGTTCGTATCCATAATTCGGAGTTGAACTTCAGGAGAGTTTGTATCTAGAATTAGGAGTTGAACTTCATGGGAGTTCATATATAGAATTCGGAGTCTTAAACAGAATACCTCATAACTAAGTATTATATGATTCTGAGCACTCTATCCGAATTATACACTTCGAAGAATTTTTATTTGAGCAAAGAAAACATGGTAAGGATAAATTTCCATAGGGAATAAAATTTTCATTATATGGGTAAAATAAAATTTTATTTAAGATAAGGTGTTTGTGATTTTTAAAACAAGAGGAATGATCAAGTCATAAAGAAATCTTAATGAATTATCAATCTCCCCCTTACATGAAGGAATGGAAAAGTCATAAGGAAAACCTTATTGACTCAACATATGTTTCTTATATGGTTTAAGGATGAGTTAAGTATCCCCTGGGTGTATTTTAATTATATGGTTCTAAGGTGATATGATTTTCCCTTACATGTATGATTTTTATTTGGTTTTGAGGTTAGTTAATTTCCCCTGGGTGTATGTGATATGGTTGGTTCACCATTTTTGATAATTATATTGTTTTTTATGGAGCTGAGTTAACCATGAGTATATATTACACTTATAATTCTAGGATGGACATGGGTCCCCTAGGTTCATGATATTCCCCTAGTTATGGGGCCAGATTTTGTTCCACCTAGGTGTTAATTATATGGTTCCAAGCCTGGATGTGGTTCCTTGGGATGGTATGTTTTCTATAATAGTCAATTAGTTATGTAATAATATGGTACAGTCTATGTATTCTATCAACATTGAAACTGAGGATTTTATGTACTGTGGTTGTTTTATTATCATAAGAATATCACATGTCCATAAACTTCATTACTAGTTCTGTTAGGGTCATCATTAGTGGTTTCCTACTAAGTTTTACACACACCTTACTCGGGAGGCCTTGGAACATTGTTTCCTGAGTAGAACACATTATTCACACATATATATAAGGAAGAGGCCCAATATTAAATGAATAAGAAAAATATCTTTGAATTTGTTTAGAGACTGGGATGTGATAAGGCTTAGGGATCGTATTTGATCCACTTTTCATTTTTATTCATTTTTTTATTCTTATATATGATAAACATAGTGGTAGATCATTTGAGATATATTATTGTATTCTTTTTCATTTAAATTATTCATAACAATATTATTATTTATTGGGTTCTTGGGTACTCTAATTAATTTATGGGGATGTTTTTTAATTTTTTTCTCCCTTATAAAAGGGTGTAGACATTACATAGTAACAACTTTGACCATTGTTTCTAGTTTTATAACCATTGAATTTAAGGAGTCTCCCTTGAGGACTTGTGACACCTTCAGATGAGGCACCGACAAGTGGTTTCACGATATCAAGATAGTAGGGCATAGAAAAGTGGTATCATAGAGTATTTTATTTATATTTCTATTTTGAGATATGGTAGAAATATATTAGGGATGTGTCAGTTATTATGATGGAACTCAGAGAGGTATGTTATCAACAAGTTTTACCATGGAAAGTCTAAGTTACAAGGGATGTGATATTTTTATTTCTCATTTTCATTATTACAGTTGAGATATTTATTGAAATGTGATATCTCTATTTGAGATTGTTATTTATGGCTTTGTAAATTGGTACATTAAGAAAATTTTAGTGTATATTAAATATGTTTGGAGAAAAGGACTCACATGATATTCATATCACTATGTGTGATTTACATCTGTAATGGTGAGGGTTTAGTTGTTTAATGTTTCAATAAAAAATTATATTTTATTTCACTATATAAATTATTGGTGGAATTTTTCTTAGCTGAAACATATTTTTTCCTCTAATAATTGGTCTTGTGGATCTTATTTTGGGATGTTCTCCAATGATGGATATATAGTATTATCATGAAAAGAGATTATAGTAACCCTTTGTGGGATTTCGTAGGAATTGGATGATTGAGAGTTGGTTCTAGATAATTAAATTGGTTAGGATGATTTAAAATTCAACATAAAACTATATAGTGTTTTCCCATATAACTTCTTGTTGAAATTATAATAAACTAGACCATTTAAATTTAAATATACTCATTATGATTATCATAGGATGATATCAGTATATGAATATGGGTGTGACTTAGTATTCTAATGTATGTTTGGTGTGTGTATTCTTTGAGGATGGGATCCTAAGAATGGCATGTTGACTCATCATGTGATTCATGATATGTATATATGAGAACCCTAGAGGGGGTGAGATGGAATTTTAGTTACCTTGTGGTATTTTAGAAAAAAAGTAGGGATTTTTTTCTCATGAGTTGTGAATAAGGTGTGATATGGTTTATGGGTAAGAGGTAGGGCCTATTTTCATTGAGATTTGGCTCAAGATATTGGGGAGTTCAGTGGAATAATTTAGTAGTACGATGTTTTCATGTTTTTTTTTGAGGTTTTTCATACTATAGAATGGTAACCCATGAGAGGAATTATACCAGATTTTAGAGTTCCCATAGAGTTGAGAATCAAGGAAAAATTCTTCTATCTGAGATTGATTCAAGATATGTTGTATCTGATATATTGTATAGGCATTGATATTCTATGGACATTCTTGTTGTGAAAACATGAGGTTATTTGGTATTGAGTTCTAGTTTTTTTGGTAAGGATCAAAAATATTCCTATACCTATTGATTTTGGGTGTGTTTACCAAGGATATGAAGAATCATTATCCGAGATGGTTAGATCTAAGTTGGATTGAAAACTGGTTGATGCTTCTAGTTTTGGAACACTTCCTATGTGATGGTTGATTGTGTGATATTACATGGAATGATTGAAATGTTAGGATGTTATGAAATAAAACTCTATGGATATTTTTATTAGATATGATTGACATTAATAGTGTCATGGTGTTCTTATTTTCTGTTTGAAACTAGGTTATATGAGACATGACTCTTGTGGGTGATATTCGGGTGGTTCAAGTGGGTTTTATGGTAGCATGCACCAATTTCCATCAGATGAGATCGAGTTATATAGTGGAAAAGGACTATTAGAGTGTTCTTAGTGATCACTATCATTGGTTCAATAAGATTGATGGTTGGAGTGGCATTTAAAGAAATATTTTTATGCGTGAGAGAAAGTGTGTGGTGGATATTTGTGGAGACCATTTTATTTTTGGATCGGGGAATGATTATGTGCTGGATAAAGAATTAGGGTTTCAATGATATTATAATTTGAATAGTGGTCTAGGATTTATGATAGTGATGGTAAGTGTCACATCTATGATAGATGGTGATATAATTAATTGATGGTGTTAGGGGTTGCCAGGATAGGTGATTGTGGCATGAGAAGAGTAATATGAATGTGAGGATGGGACCTGTTCGATTCAGTACGCAAGAAGTGGTATGAGGAAATCCATATAGTGGGGAGTCACCCATTAGTCATGGAAGGTATTTCCCTCATTATGGATGTAAATTAAGTGGATGTTTATGATGATGTTCTTTGTGATATAGGAATGAGTGGAGTTTGGTGATTTGTATCAGTGCTCATGTATGAGCAGGACTATCACATCCAACGATTATGTGCAGTAATATAAGGAATATGGCCTATTGATATTGGAAAATTTGATTAGTTGGGTGAAAATCATGATACTCATATGGTGGGTAACATCTTATTTTTGGTTGATACATGGCCCTAGTGTGGGTAGGGTCATTGGTGTGATGAGATCAGTCATTCAAAAAATGAGATGGAAGTAGGATGTGAGTGTATAGGTGAATCCAAATTTATACAATTACTTGGTTGGTAATATATTTGGAACATGTATGTTGTTTTTGATAGTGTATAGATTTTATAATCATACTTTATCTAGAGTTAATGTCATCCAAGAGTGAGTTATATATAATGTTTTGTAATGATTGAGGTGGGAACATAATAGATGGTTTGGTTAGATGAGGATCCAAACATAAAATTACATTGAGTTTTGGGTTTAGAATTTCTGGTGGATTTTTGGATGATCTCATAATTCCATCAAGGATATAGGAATCATGATCAATAGTTGAGGTAGCATATCAGAGGTCATGGTAAAAAAGTATTGGGAAAGGTGTGTCAGAGGAATTAAAATAGGTGGTTTGGGTGGAATTGGATGCAGTGAGGTGTATCCCACATTGAGTGTGTTAAAATTCCATTTGAAATAGATTCTGGAAAGTTGATTCATGTATTTCGCATCACCATGAACAATGATTTACCACAGTGAGTACAACATTATGGTGGGGAGAACCATAGGTATGGGAATGAATCAATCAGTGACATTGTAGTGTATCAAGAGAGGAAAGTGTAGTTGAGAACCATCTCAATGTTGGGGTTCGAAATGATAGGTTTCTCATATTTTGATTAATTGTTCACCATGATGTTCATATATAGATAGATAACACTTTTTATTTATTTCAATAATAAGCATGGTGCGTTGGTAGTGAATTCATTATTAAGGTGGGTCCGGAATAATGGTTGAAGGACCCCCAATTATCCATTGGTATGATGAATGTTTCAATTGGGTGTTTTTAAAATTCCAATTCAATGTGAGATATTAAATTTATAAAGAATTTTAGTTATTGGTCATAGATATGGAGATGTTTTTAGAGATAAGATCTAGAGTGTAATTAAAAATATTTGAACATCTCTATGATATTTTTTTGGACATGGATTGAGGGACATGAGGTGTATCAAATTCCTAGGTAAACATTAAACCACGGTCGAGGTAACCCCCCTACATATTTTTTATTACAAGTGTTCATCATTCTATGACATATAAGGGTAATAATGAAATGAGGGTTGAGAGGGTGATAGACATTCCATGACCAATGTATTCCCAACATGGAGGATTTTTGGTATGTTTTTGTATAAGGGGAATACCCATATGATTTTTTCATACTGTGAAGGGGTTAATGCGTGAAACCCAACTCCCCAATTAAGTTATTTTGACATAAATTATATAAAATATTTTCATCCCATAATCAATAATTGTACCTGGTCTAAAAAGTATATTAAGAGGTTCTCAGGGTCTTAGTGGAGCTAAATTTGTAAAGGATAGTAGTGACATGTAGTGGAGGTGCAGCTGAATTTCCACTAGCTAGACGGTGAGATCGCATCAGCTAGATGGTGGGGGTCTATAGAGAATATTTATTTGGGGTATCCCTATAAATTCATCATTACATGTTACTTGATGTCAATAATACCCTTTATTCAACCGTAATTTTGTTGTATAAACATTGAAGTGTTATCTAGTGATTCCTAGACATCACTAATGTGGACTTTTGATTCTCTAATCCTTCATTCAATTTAAAATACTAGATTTTTTATGTTTTGTATATAATTGATAAATATTTTTCTTTATTAATAATTATCCTTTTTCTAAACCTAATATGGAGTATCTATCACTTTCAATAGATATCCATGAAATCATGTGTTGATTTGAATGATTGATTCTTAGAATTTTTCAACGCCGCTTCTAAGGTGGGTGGCACATAACTTTCCCCTAAAGTATATTTTTTATTCATATAAAATGTATCATTAGTGATCATTTCAGAACACTATATCCATGAATTCTTAAAATTGGAATCCACTAATATTTCATGAATCCAACTACTCAAACCTACCATGGATCATGTTTGGCCCATTGGATATTGAAACCCTAGACTTACAACCACTAAAAGGTGTCGCAACCTTTAACCATAGGTTGTAATATCTTTACCCCTACAACAAAAGATTCCCCTCGTAGACTGGAAATGAAAGGGATATAATGCCCCCCTGAGTCCCACCTCTAGTAGCCCTCAGGGTGGCAACCAAAACCAAAGGTCTAAAAATCTCACAGAATGGGAGGCATTACCCTTTTATAGTAAAAAAGATCAGAAGATAAGATGTTTCAACCTCAAAAAAACTCCACAACATATATATATATATATATATATATATGAAATACAAAAACAACCCTCATTCATGCTTAAAAAAATTCTAAAATAGAAATAAAATAAAAATTAAGTACCAAAAGTAAATCTAAGAAGCGACACAACAACTATCCCAAATTATGATCTAGTAATGCCCATCACGGTCCCTGTAGTCATCCTAGAACCCTAAAATTAGTTTTATAATGTAGGGTGAGAATAAAAGTATACTCGATAGGAAAACCAATTTCTCATCTGCACAAGTGGGAGAAGCATACTAATGCTCTTGTGAGAAAGCAGAAGAACCAAAAACATGTAACTAGGTATTACAGCCATCTTCACCTCACCATGGAATGCTCACTAAGTAATATTGGTCATGTAAATTAATATAGTAATAACATCAATAATAGGGTACCTCGCACTACTTTCCCTCTGATTAGCCGCTCTCACACCATAACAGAAAATGTCATGGAGCTCCCACCTCTTCCAAACACACCACAATACTACCTGCCCGCACAAACTAGGGCGTTACAACCACATCTTTCCTACAGATACCTAGGACTCATACCAGATCATATCCCACCCACAAACACATGGACCTCACCACTATGTCTCTCCCACAGACACCAATGCCACATTCCACATCACATCATAAAGAAACTTCAGAACACAACAAATCTCATCCCGAATACACCTGGGAAAGACAACACATCTCATCCCAAATACACTTGGGAAACACAACTCACCTACACACACTTGGTCCTCATGAATCACGACCTGCCTCAACAATCTTGGCATATCACTGCCTAGAAGAGGGATAAGAGAAGAGCAGGGGGTATGGAATCCATCCTCTCACCAGGATGTTTGGGAATGACATTGTCTCTCATGGTAATGGGGGTGTTTAAACAATGGTGCTCAGCTAGGGTGGGGTTTAAATGGAAACCACAAAGAAAATACATGTGTATATATATATAACACCAAACACTCAATTATTTCCTATGGGTATTCAACCAACAACCAACTCATGATACCACATCATATGCTACTTCTAACTGAATTTAATAGTATCTATAATAGTCACTTTGGAATTTGATTAATTAATGTGGATTTACAAAGTTCTTTAACGTAAAACCCATTCACATCATTATTTAGCTCAACCAAAATCTCATTCCCTATTAAAAATTCATTTATTCATTCCACTACTCTTAGGGAAACTGACAGGAACTACACATAACAAGAAACATATCCAAATTCACCTCAAAGGGCAAAGATCCATATAAGCTAAATTAGCTTTACATTCCTCTCTATTTAACACACATTCATGACATATCACATATTGATCCTAAGACACAGGGTGAAGCATTCTGCATGCTTCACCTGGAGAAACTCTAGGAAAATTACCCATACTAACCATTTCCATCATCATTCTTCAAAGTCATTCTGCCCAATCCATCATCTCAACCACAACAAACCCCTAACTGACAACCACACCCAGTAACACATCTCACCATAACCATTATCAAAATCCCTATTGCATAACCACACCACACCCATCACATCAAGAAATATAAATATAACATAACTGGGTTGTATCCCCGCTTCAAAAATTTTCAATCCATCCCAAAATCATTCAATCTCTCAACTTAAGATTCCATTACATCACCAGTACCACCCCACATAACACAACCAAGACCAAAACCCTAATTCAATGCAATTCAGAATAAATCCACACCTAGTACACCCCTACACATACCAAGGAAGATCGTATTAATATTTTACAAGTCATACCTCATTAAATTTCCTCTTATCAATTCAGGGGTTATCATAGAAATGGTTTTATCCAAGGAATCCATTTAAAAGCTGAGTGTAGGTGGTTAACATGTTTTTCATAATGGCAGTTCAATAGTAAACAAATATCATGTAACACATAATCTATTAGGTGCACAAAAAAATACTCCCAAATGCCATTATTTTAGTTGGTATATAGCCCACACAATTCACAACAACAACCAAAAAAATAACAACTAGATCCTACATCACTTATCCCCAGCCCCGGTATATTAATATTAAACAGAATAAATTATCATTATTAATTTTTTATTTTGGTATCCCCACAAGAGAGATATCCATACACCCACCCTACATGATACATAAATAAAAGTGAGATGAAGGGATACCTACCTCTAAGAACAGATGACCATCACTTCATTGTTACACAAAAACCGAGGTTGTGCAGGCATCAGGAAGAACCACCAAGGAAAAAAAGAGAACCCAAGGAAACAACACAACACATGAATCCTCAGGTAATAAATTCTTAGGGCAGACCAAGATAAAATGGGAGCACATAACAAAGAGAGGATCCCAGCTTTAGAAATTCCAGATCCTAAATTAACAGAATGAACAATTTTTTAAGGCCATTAAAGGAAGATCTTGACCAAAACCACGTTGTTTGCGAGTCAAATAATGCTTAGGTTTTTTTTAATATTGATATGACTTGAAACGGATCTAAAACCCATTAAATATGTTTTTAAACTCATTTAACAGAAAGGGAATCATCAGTGTGATGAAACTGGAAAAGCATAATAAAAACTAGAATTTTTACAAACTGTTGGAAATGACTCACTATTAGGTGAGTTACCGCAGGCAGTCACCAGTGCGACTCACTAGTGCGACTCACCGTTAGATGAGATATTAGTGGTTGATTCACCATTGGGTGACCCACAATTAGATGAGTCACAATTGGACGAGTCACCATCCGATGACTCAATATTGGACGAGTTACTTTTCAACGACTCACCCTTAGAGACCTGCCATTGTGACCTACCATCACGACCTACCGTCAGCGACATACCGTTGCGAGTCAATCATGCGAGTCATCGTTATAAATCATTGGTCTTGAATCACCAGTCCTAACTCACCTGTCCTGACTCACCAATCTTGTCTCACTGTCGTGAGTTCCTAATGCGACCTATCATCAACACATACCTTTGGAAAACTAGAAAACTGATGAAAAAATCCACTGTGTCCTCTTAGAAAACTTCCAAAAATAAATTTTCACAATGTAATAGACTACAGAGTTATGGGATATTACATCAGATACCTATAAAACAATTATCATCCCCGATAATTCAAAACCAAACCTAGAAGGAAAATAGGGGCCCGAACAACCACCACATGAGATACCACTCAAGGATAATGATAATATTGAAACACTTATACTTATATCAATGTTCAATAATAAACCACCATTTGTTCATCAAAAAATGGAGTGGAAGCCTCCACATCCAGTAACACCTCCTCTGAAATATGGTCACCCAAACAACCACAAGGCACACCATAAGAGCACAACAACCACACTGTCTGAACATGTGAATCTGAAAATTATTCCTCCTATGTCAAGATATAATCCACTCTCGGAGGCACTGACTCGCCAGAATAGGATTTATAGCATTCACAATTAATGTGTCTCAATTAGGAATTAGGTCCTCCCATTTTCACATGCCATGAATTTTTCATACAATATGAAAGATGCAAATAACTCATCTCATAACAAAAATGGTTCAAACATTACATTTCAATGATAAATAGAATACGGTAAAACTCAAAACAACTCAAGGAAATGGTCATGAATCTACACTTCTTGCTCCCAACTACTCTCCCCCATGCCACCATTCCTCCACAACAAACAAACTAAATGAATGGTTAGCCCACATTTCACCTTTTCCAGATGATCCAGGATCTCTACTGGATGCTCTACTAATGTTGTGTCGCCTTTGAAATCTAACTCTCCCCATTCAATGACATGGGATTCATCGTGAAGATACAGATAGAGCTGAGAGACAAAAAATATTCCAAGGATCCTATCCAACTATGGAGGTAGTACTAACTTGTATTTCACCTTACGAACTCACCCTAACACCTCGAAGGGTCCGATGAATGTGGGAAAAAATATTACACCCTCTGCCAATCCTCTGCCTCCAACATTGATGGGAAAACATCAAAAAACACATGGTCCCCAACCTAAAACTCCAAGGGCCTCTTCCTACAATAGGAATATTAATTCTTCCAGTATTGCACTGTCGTTATCCTCTCACAACAAGATGAACATTCTCTATCGTTCTCTAAACTATCTCAGGGCCAATAAAATATGTCTCCCCAGCCTCTATCGATCACAATAGTGAAAACATGATCCTTCATACAAAGCATCAAATAGAACCATGCCAATGAACGAGTGATAGATATTATTAGAAGTTAACTCCAACAAGGGAAATTGACACACCCAAGATCCTCTAAATTCTAATATGCATGACCACAAGATGTCTTCCAGTGTCTGGATAATTCATTCTATCTACCCATCTATCTGAGGGTGGAAAATAGCTGTGAGGTGTAACTGAGTTCCAAAATCATACTGAAATCTCTGCTAGACCCATGTGGTAAATCATGTAAATTGATCTAAGACAAAGGATCTTAGAACTCCATGAAATCTCAACACCATAAACACATACCTTTTTTCCAAGGAATCCACTTAACCAAACACCTTGATCACTAACATGTGAGACATTTTTATTACACGATCCACTACTACCCAGATAGCATCAAAGCCTCCCTGATCTCTAGGTTACCCTATGATAAAATCTCTTGATTTTTCATCCCACATCCACTTGGTAATATCCAAGGGTTCCAAAAAACCACTAGAAACATGGTTCTTTTCTTTCACATACTGGCAGACCAAGAACGTCACCACACACTCCAACACTATTGGTTTCATATCGGGTCACCAAAACTACATCCTAAAGCCACATTACATCTGGGAAAATCATATATTTACTGATAAATGTGATTTATAAGGCTCTTGGAGGACTCCCTCATGCATCTCTATTAGAAAACACAACCTTCCCTAAAACAACATTTGATTATGACCATCCTCTGACCATCCCTCTAGAGAATCACCATGGAAAACATGACCAGGAATCACATATACCTATGAGTCTCCCCACTAAGACTCCTCCAACTTCTACATCAGATAATACTTCACTATCATTTGAAACAAACATCCTCTACCTTCATTCATACCTACATCAAAGTTCAAGGCTGCTAAGTCCTCCATCACTTTCCAAGCATCCACACCTTCTCGAAAAACATCCTTTTGCCTCCTCCTAATCAAGGTGTTGGGAAACAAATTCCTTTTCATTGAGGTTTATTAGATCTTGAAATCATATTCCTATAGAAACACCATCCTCATCCATCTTTGTAAATTAAGATCTCACTGGGAAAAGATATACCTCAAACTATTGGGATCTATGAAGTACATGATGCGCTCCCTAATGAGGTAATGTCACCACATCTTCAATGAAAACACTTCCACATGAAGCTCAAGATCATGGGTGCCATATTTATTCTCATGGGGATGTAACTATCTATACCCATAAGAGATAATTTACCACAATTTAATCAAGATGAACCCCAAGCCCCGACGAGAAGCCTCACAGAACACCTCAAACATCACCCCTTCCTCTGGAAACTAGATCAATGTAGAACTGTCCAAATTCCCTTTAAAATAGGCAAACGCTTCCTGAAATTTCTCAATTCACTCAAAATCACAGTCTTTCCTTGTCAAAGCAATCAACGGACCTACAGTTTGAGAGAAATTGGGTGCAAACCTTTGATAATAGCTTGTGAGACCAAGAAAACTACAATTTTTTCCACATTCTTCGGTGGTGACCTGTAAAAAACCACATAAACCGTTGATATATCAACATAACCACCCTTATGAGACACCAATTTCCCATAGAAGTGAACCTTGCATGTCTAGAACATGCATTTGGACGAATTTTCATAGATCTAGTGGCGTCAAAGAACCTATATGATGGTCCGGAGGTGCTCAGCAGGATCCTACAATGATTTCAAGTAGATCAAGATATCATCCATGAATATGATGACGAACCAATCTAGGAACTCATGAAAGATAGAATTTTTGAGCTCTATGAATATATCTTGTGCATTTGTAAAACTGAATGACATGACTATGAAATCGAAGTGCCCATACATGTATATGAAAGAAGTCTTTGGTATATCGCCCTTCTTTACCCTCAACTACTGATATACATACCACATATTGATCTTATAAAACGTACTTTCCCATCATAGCTGGTCAAAATGATCATCTATCCTCAGAAGTGGGTAATAGTTCTTGACTGTTACATGGTTCAACCACCGGTAGTCGATGCAGAACCTCAGGCCATCGTCTGCCTTATTTACAAACAACACCAGATCACCCCCGGTGACACACTAGGCTAGATAAAGCCCTTATTCATTAGGTCATCAATATTAATCATCAATTCCTACAACTTATAAGGTGACATCGGAAAAGGAACCTTCAAAATCAAGGAATCACTGGGTTTCAGGTCTATCCCAAACTCAACGTCACGTGGAGGGGGTAAATTTACAACCTCTTTAAGAAAAACATCTGTGAACTCCCCAAAATTTTTGGGAATCCCCACTTTATAAACACCTAATAATTCCATTGATATCTCATCAATATTAGAAAGAATAGGCTCTACATGTCTACTTCCCACATAATAGCTCTACTCACCGATAAAAGCCACACGTTGACCATTCACTTCTGATAATGTGACTCTCCCCTGGAAGTAGTCAATAACATCATGAATGGAACACAATGAGTTGATGAGAATGATGAAATCGTATAGTTTCATATGTAGAAAAATATTCCCCAGGGGACTAATGTTGTCCCATCATTAGTCTGCATCCCTGGAACACATCAAACAAGTTGGTCTGACCTTCAACTAGATTACTCAACACTAGAGGCATGGAAAGCCTCTCTATATATTGTCCCATATCATGAGCTAGAATAAGTGAAACAAATAATTAAAAAGATCATAAATCGAAAAAAGTGCAAGCAATGGTACTAAATATGATGATCGTACATTTAATGATCTTTGGTCATGCTATAACTACAACCTCTGTTATGTGCATATGATAACGCCCAACTCCTCTACCCCTCTGTTGACGAACACCTGCATGACCACATTCGTATCGAGATCTCTAAGGAACACCATGAGGTCAGCCACAATATTCTCCATCTCCCCTCAATGGAGGAGGACCCTGCTGTCTCTGCTAATGAAATGCCCTAGATGGAAACTATTTCTGATGCGGTTACTAATTCTTCCCACCTCCACCATACAAATCTCGAATGGCCATTGGAAATTGGTTTTGAAGATACCCATGGAATCCATAAATGAAACAAATTGTCCCCAAGCCCATGGGAAAGGCATGAGGACTAGACGGTCAAAATGGTAACGGTTGAGGTCGACTCCCTTTAGGTCAAAACCTCCAAGGGCCTACCACTTGAGTCCTATTTCTGGAAACCCTACCTATTACAGAACATTGATTGCTCCCATCTAGCAGTATACCTCCTCATGAGTGAATCCTCTCGATCACCTCCTCCTTCTTTTGGACCTCCATGTTTGTTGATAACGTAAAGGGGTAACTGCGTACTGGATAGAAGGACGAAGTGACTCTTATAGACATCTCACATGAGAATCATCATCCAAATAAAGATCCAGGTAATAATGAAGGCGATCCTTGAACTTGATATCTAACTCCCATACTGACATACTCACCTAATGGAGGGAGAGTAACTACTGCATATTCTTAGCCTTTGTGGTCAATGAATAGAATTCTTCTCGGAACTCCTTCTTGAAATCAACCCATAGAACGTCAGCCTCCTTCCTCTACCCTAGGTACAATATACACCACCGACACAAATCATTCTGCATCTGCATCACTACTAAAGGAACCCAATACTCCATTGGAGCTTTGATAAAACTGAATGTCATCTCAATCTCCTCGGCCTAGATCTCTATCTCCATGTCCAAACCACATCCCTCATACTTTCCCAAGGGTATTCGCTGGAAATCACAAAACATTATCAGCCACTGGTCATAGTCCTCCACTAGATTAACCCTCTACAGATCTATTGGTTCTGCTTGATGAGTCTAAACTACCCAAATAACATGTGAATGATAACCAAGTGTTGTAGCTGAAAAGGTAAACAAGGAATTACTAAGCCTGAGTAGTATGAAATACTATTAGAGATTCATTTTATCTCAATTAACTACTTCTTTATCCATTTAAAATTCCCCAAAACACCAAATTTATACAATAACACAATTCATTCAAATGCATGATCCTTTCCTAGGGTCCTTACCCTGAAAATGGTGTAGCCTCACTTGGTCTTTTGATTATATTAGAGTCCTTTAATTGGATCACTGGGTGTCCTAAAATCCCATTTCTTAGCCAGTTTTCCAAAAAATATTTCATGCACAAAGATAGCATAAAATTATTTCCCTACCAACCCATTAAATCCTCATTGTACCTAACTCCAAACTCCATCCTATCTCTCAACTATCACCTCGACCACCATATGTCACAACCCCCTCCCTTCAAATGATGCCCCTCCTTTGGAGGAAATGAAGAAATGGAGATAAAAACCCGTGAGTGATGACTCTAGTTGGCCTCGGGGTGGGGATCATCCCCAAGGGTAAAAAATCAATCAAAATTGGAGGCATTACCCTTTTATAGTAAATAAGATCAAGAGATAAGATGTATCAACCACAAAAAATCTCAAAGACACACACACACACACAGAGATATATATATATATATATACATAAAAGAAACCCAAAATCATACCATATGAAATCTTAAAACAACACTACTACTAATAAAAATAAACTACAAAGTATGTACCAAAAATTAAGCTAAGAAGCAACACAAAATTATCCCAAAGTCCTAGCTAGTAACGCCCAGAACGGTCCTTGTAGTCCTCCTGGAAACCCGAAAGTAGTTTTATAATGTAGGGTGAGAATAAAAGTATACTCAATATGAAAACCAAAGTCTCTTTTAAACTAGTTGGAGAAACATACTAATTCTCCTATGAGAAAGTAGAAGAACCAGCATCACTTAACATGGTATTCTAGTCATCCCCACCTCACCAAGGCATGATCACCAAGTAATGAATTTTAGTTAATTTAATAAATATAACCACATAGATAATAGGTCACCCCTAATCACTTTCCTACTAATTAGCTACTTTCACATGCTAACAGAAAATGCCTTGGTGCTTCCAACTCTTCCAAACACACCAGTCCACAACCTTCCATCACACACCTCAGCCTCATAACTACATCTCACCCACAGACACTTGGGACACATACTACATCACATCCTACCCACACACACCTAGGCCTCACAACTATGTCTCTCCCATAGACACCTATTCCAAACACTACATCACATCCCACCCACAGACACCTGGGAATCACAACTATGTCTCTTCAAAAGACACATGGGACACATACCACATCACATCATGAATAAACATGGGAACACCACACATCTGTTCCTGAATATGCCTAGAAAACACCACACATCTCATCCCAAAGACACCTAGGAAATAGAACTTTTCCACACACACCTTGGCCTCATGAATCACAAACTGCCTAAAGAATCTTCGGTTATCACTACCTGGAAGATGGAGCAAGAAAGAGATGGTGGCCATCTATCCATCCTCCCACCGAGATGTTTGGGAAATACACCCTTCCCCATGAAAATGGGTGTGTTCGGTACATGTTTCTCAAATAGGGTGGGGTGTTTATGGAAATTACCAAGGAAATACACAGTCACAGACACATATATATAATATCGAACCCTCAAGCCCTAAATATTGGTTTTCAACCAAAAACTAACTCATGATACCACCTCTTCAACTACTTCTGAATGCATTTACTAGTATCAACAACAGTTAATTCAAAAGTTTATAAATTACAGAAACTTCACAAATTCCATTTACATAACTCCCATTCAATTCATTATTTAGCTCTATAAAAATATCATTCTTTATGAACAATTCATGTATTCATTCCATTACTATAAAAGAAACTACCAACCATATCACATAACAACAAACACAACCAATGCCATCTTAGATGGCCAAGATCTATCTAAACTAATGTAGCATCATGTTACTCTCCATTTTACACCCATTCATAACATAAAATACATTAATACTGAGACACTAGGTGAATATTTCTACATGATACTCTTGGAGAAACATCGGGTGAATTACCCATACCAACTAGCGCCATCGTAATTCTTCAAATTCATTCTTACCAATCCATCATATCAATCAAAAAATCCCCAAATCAATGCTACAACCAGAAACACATCTCACCACAACCATTCTCGGTAGCCTACTGCATAACCACACCCCACCCATAACATCCATCAATATAACAATTGCACAATAAGTTGGTTGCCCCGCTGCACAACACTCTCCAACCATTCCATAATCAATCAATCTTCTAATATGATATTTCATTACAACACCTATACCACCCTTCATCACACAGAAAATCCCATAACCCTACTACAGAAAAAGTCAGAACAAAACCACACCCAGGACTCCACCACACAAACCAAGGAAGAGAATATTCATATTTAACGAGGTATTCCTCATTATATTTCCTCTTGTTAATTCAAGGGTTATTACAAAAACCATTCGATCCAGGGAATCCATTTGTTAACTAACTAAATATGGTTAATAGGTTCTTTATAATGGTTGTTCAATAGTAAACAAACAACATATAACCCACAATATATTTGGTGAACAAACAAATACCCCCAAAAAAACATGATTTTTAGTAGGCATATAGCTTATACAATTCACAACAAAAACTAAAAACAAATAACAGGAATATAATAAATCACTTTTTCCCCATACCTTGCATATTGATCTTAAACTGATTCAATTATATTTATTAATTTCGAATAATTCTATCCTCACAAGGGAGATATTAATGCGCCCACCATGCATGATACACAAATAAAAGATAAAAGAAGGCATCCCCACCTTAATGAACAAATGATGATCACTTCATTATTATGCCAAAATACGAGGTGTTTATGAAGTAGGAAGAACCTCAACGGAAAATTTGATCCAAAGGCTACATCACAACGCATGACTCCTTATGGGAGAAACCTTCAGGGCATACCAAGAGAAATAAGGAGTATATAAGGAAGAGAGGATCTCGGCTTTAGAAAGGCTAGATCCTAAATCCATAAAAGGAACAGTATTATACGTTCATTAAACATGGATCATAATCAGGACCACATGGTTTGGAATTCAAAGGAAGATACATGTTTTTAAAAGATAGATATGATTTGAAACAGCTCTAAAAAAATTTAATATTGTTTAAAAATCTTTTTACATCGAAGGAAACATCATAGATCCAAAAATGGAAATGCTGGAAGAAAATTGAGATTCTGAAAAACTGTTGGAAATAACTCACTGTTAGGTGAGTCACCACTGGGACTCACAGGTGTGAATCATTGATTCAACTCATCGTTATATGAGAAACTAGTGTATGAGTCATCGTTAGGTGACCCACCGTTTGATGAGTCAGCATTGGATGAGTTGCTATAGGATGACTCACCATTAGGAGAGTTACCATCTGACGACTCACCGATGGAAACCTACCATCACGACCTACTATCAATGACTCACCATTGAGATTCACCGATGTGAGTAAACATTCTGACTCACCAGTCCAAACTCACCTGTCCTGACTCACCATCGTGATTCACTGTTACAACCTGCTATCTCCACCAACCATTGGAATAATTGGAAAATTGGAAAACTATTGTAAAGAGCTGCCTTATCCTCCTAGAAAACATCAAACACTAAATTTTCACAATGTAATAGAACAGATAGGTCCTAGACAATACATTTAATAAAGAATATATGAACCTAGTGCCATGATAACTGAATTTTGGAACCATTTTTTGACCTATGGATTGTACCCTATGAATTTTTTTTACCATAGGGATTGTGAAATTGATTATCAAAATATAATAAATTGTTAATTGTAAATTATTTTAGATCACTATGAATATAACAGAATAATGTTTTATCCCCACTATATATGATGTAAATCAAGGATAAACCCTTAGGCTTGGATAATTATCTCCTCCTAATTTGATTCAAAAGTGAAGGAAAAAGATATGTTGATGAAATAGTTTCTGAACCTTGAGATTCTTAAACATCCAGATACATATCCAAAAAAGAACCATTTACTACCACACATCGAATGATTCCTGAATAGCCTAAATTAGAATCTTCAAACTCAAGGTGTCAACATTGACATTTTTCATTCTAGAATTATTTTCCATCATAATATTGAATGACTATAGATATCTGACCCACCTCCTCTATTGAAGGTTGAGGGACCACTTTAAATTGATTTACTTCAATCTCTTATGATCTATTTAGATAAAGAATCCCTCACCCAACTGGTAATGTCCCTAGAATCTCATAATGTTTACCAACAAAGCTAAATCTAGGTCATTGGAAGTATAATTCTGATCATGTGGCCTCATATACCTAGATCCATAAGCAAATAATTGATACTCCTATATCATAATTATTATAATACCTACATTAGATGTTTCATAATACATATTATACTTCTTACCCAGCTTTAGTATTTTCAAGATAAGTTTTGTAGTTTCCCTACTCTTCGATTCAATGAAATACCCCTCACAAAATCTATCCAAACAAACCTCACACATTTCTTAGTTAGAAAATAATCAACATTTATTAATGGGGGAAGTCCTAGACAAATCATCAATAATATCCTTCGAAACCTAAAATGATTTAAATCTTTTATACAATATTAGGTCACTCCTAAGAAACCATATCTTCCACCTTCTCTATGTCCACTGAAACTCCATCCTCTAAGATAATGTTTTCCTATAAGTACACTCAGTCAATACAGAAGTGAATTTAATAAATCTTGGCAAAGAGCTGATACACTATCAGTATACTCAAAAATATTTCATTATATTGATCATAATCGTCTCTAGACTTGGATTACACCAATATTTCACCTATTGAGAAACCCAAAAATAAATCTTGATATAGATGGAAGACCTAATTCATCAATTAAATGAATGAATTCAGTCCATTCATTTGACAAAATGGAATTACCACAAACTCATACAAGTTATACCTACATTTAAAAGATGTTTGGGTTATATTATACAATATTACCCCCAACTAATTGCATGTTTAACTCAATTAAATAAAGAGAATATATGGGAATCTCTCAGTTGATAAAATATAGTATTGATGTGAGAATGGGATACTAGTTCTTTGATGTTGATTAGATCATTCTTATTTATGGTCATATTTAGGTTCCTACATTTATGTGTGAGGAGATAATGATTTAATTCCTTTAATTGAAATGGGAAGGGCATCCTTCTTTGAAAAATATATATCATGGACTATATAGTAATTATTGTGGGTAAGGGTAAAGAAATTTATTTCTAGATTCATGGTGTGATGCTGCACCAGTCGCTGGGTAAAGGGTGATAATCAGTGGAATTATGGGTTATTACGGACCCTGTCCATTAATTAATTTAAGTGGGATAATATCACTATGGAATTCATGATATGTTTTCTTAATACACCAAAAAATAATGATTCAGTGCGGGGATTTTGGATTGAATGATGAGGTTATCCCACGTCTTGCGTATTGGGGAGACCATTACCATTAATGACATGGGTAACCTATATGTATGAAAGATAGTTTTATTTTATGATGTTTTGGGGTTAATTATACCTAATTGAGATCCCCATTTTACATTGTGCTTCTAGTATGGTCTTTAGAAGGCATTGGGTTAATAGGTTCTTCTAAGCACATCCTATCATTCATAGAATGATGACCAATCTGAACAGACAATTCAAATTCAAGAGGAAATGTTGTGAGCCTAGGTTCTATGATTTAGTTGTTTGTAGAAGTAGAATTTGAGTCCTGTGGATTTATTCAATAATAAAAACTTTTATACATCAATTTAAATGGATCCTTTCAGTGCCAGATATGGAGGGTAATATCATTTACCTCTATACTGGTTACAATCATGTGATTCATCACTCGTTGGACCTAGTCTCATATATGAGACATCTATGTAGGTTTAATTGATCAGAAAGTGGTTAGAATTCCTACAGATAAGGAATATTTGTTGTTATGATCATCATAGGAATTATTTGTAATTCATGGTTGGTTATCATGTCCATTTGCGATGTCGTCAAGGCTGGGGAATCATCATATTCATAAGAAGGGGATGTTTTCACCTAGGTTTGTTGTGCTCCTTGAAATAGTGGAGAAAATGAACACATTAGAATATTTATGATATCTTCCACATTTATATACTTCTATTAATGAGGTGTTTCATATATTGTATCTCAAGTGATATCACCTTTATCCTTATCACATTGTTGACATTGATGATGTTGAACTTGATTTCGATGTGTCCTTTTACGGATCATTTGATCTATATCAAGGAACAAAATGGGAAGATTCTATATAGAAATAGTGTACCCTTGGTACGAGTGTAGTGGATGAAAGTGTGTATTCAGTAGGATACATAAGAGAGGGAGTCAGATATGTGGTGGTAGATACATGAGATATTCACTAATAGCTCTCAATGATGTAGGATAGAACAACTTGGGGATGATCTATTATATGGTAGGGAGGTTCTAAAAACCCATCTCACCACTTGATGTGTTTCCCTTTAAATTTTGTTGAACACTTTTAACTTTTATAAAAAAACATTGTTCTTAGTCTAAAGAGTGGATTCAGAGGTACCAGGGGTCTCAGAGGGTCTGAATAGACTAAGGATTGTTGTGGAACACATTAGAAAGTTGATACAGTTCCACTATCTAGTTGGTGTGAAAGTAAGTATCCGTCTAATTATATAGTAATTCTCTAGTTATTCATTTATTCAACAATGGATAGCTAATAAGATCATAGTGGCTCAGAGGTGGGGGTCTTCTATGAATTTCTAGTAGGGTAATCTCTGCCCTTTCACCCTCTAAACTATTTGATATTTCTAACCCCTTACATCCAATCCAAACATAGTTTTAGAAATTCAAAATGGTACTCTAAGTGTAACACCTGAGACTTTTATTAGAAATATTTTGTTTTTATGTTATATAAATCATCAAAGGAATATTTCACTACACACAACACTAGCTTGGATTTCTTTACATGCAACCGCGGCCTTCCTCAATATCTTGTGTCGTACGCAATACTGAGTTTCACTAAACAACGATATGCTATTAAAATATTATTAAAACTAGCCGTTATGAATAGTAATAACGACTTTTTGAAATTTTGTAAATTTTATTTTTCAAAATGGACTTCATTTTTGGATTCGGAATATCGAAATTAGCTTAGGATGAAATTTTGGTACTTTTCGGATAACTTTCATATTCTGTTGAATAGTGAAAATTACTAAAATTTAATTAAAAACAACTTTTTTTAATTGAAATAATTAATAGTGATAAATTATTAATTTGAGTGGTTTTAAAGTGTATTTAGAATATATTTTTACAATTTAATAAAATTTTGTTCATTGGATGTAATTTCACATTTAAACCAGACATAAACAAGTGTCAATCTTTTGATGGTTATTATCTCTTAAAAACAAGCTATATTTTAATTAAAAACAACTTTTTTCATCACAATACATTATATGGTTAAATTATAATATTTATTGTTTTTAAAGTATAAATAGAATATATTTTTACAATTTAATATAATTTATGTCATTAGCATTAATTTTACATTGAATTCATAGGTAAAAACATTTCAATCTTTGGCAATGTTTTACCTTTTAAAACCCATTTGCTAAACAACAGGATTAATTTTAAATTAATTACGGCAACTTATGTGTTTTGAATTTTGAAAAATGGATTCCATATTTGGAATCAGTGGATCCAAATTATTTTAATTGGTTGCTTTTATTTTTTGATATTATGAATAGTAGCTACGGTAATTTTTTTTATTTACTACGGTTAAAGATAAATAGGGTAATTCAAGGTTAAAATAATATTATAATAATTCCAAAATTACCTTGACACTTGTACTAACCTTATTGGATGAGTATTGGCCGACTATGGACATCCTTGGGTCGATTTTGGGACCCCATTGAGCCACATGGTAGTGACAATGACAATTTGGATTAATTAATTTAATGTAAAGACAAAATTGACATTAACAAAAATATTTCAGTAATTAATTTTTATAATGGGTTATATAAATTATATTTTAGACTATAAATATTCATTAGAAAGATAAAAATATTTTCTACATAATGATATTTTTTTTATAATTTTTAGACAACAAATAAATTAAATTATTTATGACACAATAATGATGAAATATTTACCTCATTAATAAATGATTTGAATAAATAAGATTATAATGATTAAAATATTTTCCAAAACATGTCCAATTCTGATTGGATGATTTTATTTCGACCATGAGTCATCTTATATTCATCCTTAATGAATTTTTGACCTTTTGAAACCGAAGATAAGTTTATAATAAAATAATATTTCCACACTTTCCAAAGGTGCCCCTCCCCTCCCTTAAAAAAAGGAACCTCCTCCCTCTCCTCCTCACACCAATTTGAGCCTTCAAGCTCCACCAATCCCTACCAATTTCTCCTCTACACTTCCCTAGAATCATCTTAGAGGTTCTGTCCTTCTTCAAAGACCAACCCTAGTGCCCTAAGAGGGGGTTAAGAAGAGGCGCGTCAAAAAAAGAGGTAATATCCATTAACGATCATTTCCAAATTCTTTCTTCTTCAACTTCTTCTTCTTTAGTTGTTTCATTATGAAGTAATAACATCAGTATCACTCATATAATTATATGTTATTATAAGTATTAAATAATCCAATTTCACCATCTATCTATCCTACGGAAAACGAAATCACCGCGCGTACATACGTACAGAATACAGTCTCCACGCCATGGTGTAATCTATTTTCCACAACCACATTACATGGATGGGTATAATGGTGTAAATAATAACTATATATGATTATTGTAAAGTGATATTGATTCTGAAATAGTATACACTCTAATACAATTCCACGGTCATGGGAACGATATCTTCGCTCGTGTGTACATACGGAATATCGTCTCCACGATGTGATGCGACCCGTTCTACATGATATTCATTGCATAATGATTATTTAAATGAATTGAATGAATGAATATGATATATATTAAACTAATAAAATTCTGGAAATGTGGTATCTATAACCTAAAGGGAAGAATAAGAATTTATTCGACAAAACACGCATAAGAACAAAAAGAAATAAACACCCGAATAACAAGTAGTAATGAAATTTTACTAATAAGAAGCTAAGAATATGACCATATATGATATCATAACAATAAGTATGATTGTGGAATAATTCAATAACATTATTTAAATCATTATACGGGAGGGTCGGACACTTATGAAGCAAATCAGACTTAAGGTAAGGGAAAATATCACAATCTCATTTTATCCGAGATTGTTTATACTTTGGTATTTACTGGGGTGTATTTTATCATCCACATCAATGTTTCCTCAATATTTAATATTTTTCCATCCACCTTCAATTGTTTAAATCCAATTTTACCCTTCAGAGAGTTTTTAGTAAAAGATATGAAAGGAATCTTTTGTCATTTTTCGTACGAGGTACTTTTTGACTTTTCCGACAAAAGTACGAGAAGAATGTTTTTTTACATATACGACATGAATGGATTTTTAAAACATTATTTCCAAGAAGCTTCCTTTACAAGTTTTCAAGTTTATTTTTAATCAACTTCTTTTAGTTTAAATTTTTTTGACATGTTAAGAAAAGAAAATGTTTTTTAAAGTAGAAAGGATATTTTCCTCAAGAATGGAGTTCAAGTGTTTTATCAAAATTATTTTCCATCTAAGATAATATAGGGTTCTGTTTCTATCCCTATTATTACATTGATTTGATTATATTGTGATGGAATTATTTTTATGAATTCCTTTATCTTATATGAATTGTTTTATGATGCCATGATGTTTAAGATTCCCATTTTTATTACATGGGTTATGCTATGATGTATGGTTTATGATTTTGTGGCACACATAATAATGGTATCATTATGAGATGGGTGGGACCAATATCTCCCTCCAATGCATTGGGTAAAGATTTTATATCTCATGAGATAGACATGGCTGGAACGGCAGGTTATATCGGTTCAGTGAAACAGGACTAAAACGAGGAGTGAACTCAGTTCAGAAATGGACTTTGTCCACTAAGATAGTCTTGGAATTGAGTCTTCACTAATAAGAAATGATTCTCTATGATTATGTTTGTATTCCACAAATTTTCATGTTTTATGTTATGATTATTGGGATTTCATTTTACTACTATGATTTATCCCATGTTATGAAATTATGCTCTCTTTTGTAGCTTAATATTTCCAAAATGTTATGTTCTTATGAATATGATGTGATTGATATTTCTTTTGTTTACCCTTACTGAGCATTTGAGATCACCCTTTTTTATGTTTTCTTTCCCCAGGTCAGGAAGAAGCTTATTAAGTAAGATATACCAAAAGGGACTATAGATATGATGAAATAAATGGGAGACAATGTAGACGCTATATGAACCAGTTGTTTATGTTTCCCAGTTTCTAAAGACATTATACCTATATGGTCCTTTCATGGTTTTGTTATATGTTGTAATAAGTATGATTCAATTTTGAATTAATAACAATGTAAAAGTATGGGTCGTTATAGCCGGTATCAGAGGAAAGGTATAGTCATCCTTTGGAAACTCGGATTTGAAAGCATTAGTAAGAATCCCAAGGATATGTCTAAGAATAGAACATAATATTAGTGTTTTAGAAATGACCATGAATAACCTAGGATAAGAACTTAAGTGTGAAATTTTATTCTTGCTTATGTGGTTTTCCTATTATAATTAGTGTTTCTCACACTATTCTTCTTGGGTTTAGTCAATGGTTGGAACCCGAAGGAACTGTGTTAATGCGGAATGCGACGGGAAATGCAATGATTGTCCCCCTGAGCAACCAAATGTTATGGGAGATGGAATGAAAAATCTTTTAGCCATGCTCACACAACTTTCTCAAGCTATGAATCATGTAGGACTTCAAAACGAGAAAAGGAAGGAGCAACATTTTGTTGAATCCTTCATGAGGCAGCGTCCACCTTCATTCAGTGGGTCCACTGATCCATTAGTTGCTGAACAATGGATTAGTACTATTCAAAAGATATTTTCAGTTCTTCAATGTTCTGATCATGATAAAGCCATCATAGCAGTGTAT
The DNA here is from genome assembly GCA_963277665.1 of Viscum album. Classification (NCBI taxonomy): domain Eukaryota; kingdom Viridiplantae; phylum Streptophyta; class Magnoliopsida; order Santalales; family Viscaceae; genus Viscum; species Viscum album. The sequence goes on along the minus strand of OY728126.1, from coordinate 2,003,640,853 downwards.
CGTTTGGAAGGATATGTTGATCAATGGTGGAATATTATTAAGAATACGAGGAAAAGGGATGAAATTGAGTCCATGGAATGGGACGAGTTCAAGAACTTATTTTTCAATAAGCACTTCCCTCGTATTCTCCGAACAAAGATGGAGAAAGAGTTTCTTGAACTGAAGCAAAAGGATGATGAATCTGTTGGTACCTATGAATCAAATTTTACAAGACTTGCAAGGTATGCTTCTGGTATTATTATCCAACCTGAGAGTAAGATCAATCGATTCTTTAGTGGCTTAAAACCAAGTCTTTGAAGGGACTTAGCCATGAGGGACTTCAGTAGCTACGAGGAAATCGTTCGATGTGCTCTCAAAGTTGAGATGGAGATTGGAGTAACCCATCAGTCAGATGGGTTTGATAAGAAGTGGAAAATGGAATTCAAAGGAAAATCTAAAGAGAACACTGAAAAGAAGGTGAGATTTCCCTTATGCTCAAAGTGTGGAATGAAACATGGTGGGAGTTGTCTTAAAGGGACAAGTAAATGTTTCAAATGTGGAAAGGAAGGTCATCGGGCGTTTGAATTCAGTAATGATGGGAAGAAGATGTCTAATGATGCAAACAAAAGAAGGGATGCACAGAATGAACCTACTACACTTCAATGTTTCAAGTTCAAGGAGATGGGGCATTATGCCAATCAATGCCCAAATCCAAGGGTTGATGATGATGGTCGACGTCAACAATCTCTTAAGGCTAAAGACAAAGGAATGTCACATGCAATTTCTATCAGCAATGTGGAGTATGATAACGATGTGGTGAAAGGTACACTTACCATCCACTCTAAAGTAGAAAATTTTTTATTTGATTGTAGATCCATCCACTCTTTTATTTCTAAAGTATTTTCTTAGGGTATCACCATATTACCTCAAAAATTAGATGTTGAGTTTGCTGTGACAACTCATAATGGCACAACCGTCGCATCAAAAGTTTATAATTCTTCCCCAATTGATGTTTGTGGGAAAGTGCTTCATGAAAATCTTGTGATCCTTCCTATAGTGGAATTTGATGTGATTCTTGGCATGGATTGGCTTTCTTTATATGGATCTCATATCAATTTCCAAAGAAGGGAAGTCACATTTCATATTCCCGATCAATCTATGATCGTCTATCGATGCAAGGATGAACATAACGTTCCAGGGGAAATTTCTTCCATCTTATGGGTCTTGATTCCACTAAATGAAGGTTATTTATCTCAAATGGTTGGTGAGAAACTCACGATTAAGAATATGCCCATTGTACAGGAGTTTGATGATGTCTTTCCAGAGGAATTTTCTGGTCTTCCACCAAATCGTGAAGTTGAGTTTTCAATTGAACTCGTACCAGGTGCTTTACCTATTTCAAAGACACCTTATAGAATGGCCCCAATTGAGCTGTAAGAATTGAAGAAGCAACTCCATGAGAATATTGATATGGGATTCATACACCCTAGTGCGTCAACTTGGGGACCACCTATTCTATTTGTTATGAAGATAGATGGATCAATGAGGCTTTGCATTGATTATCGAGAACTTAACAAGATCACTATCAAGAACAAATATCCTCTCCCATGCATTGATGACTTATTTGACCAACTATGCGGAGCTCAATACTTTTCCAAGATTGATCTTAGTTCAGGGTATCATCAATTAAGGGTCAAAAGGGAGGATATACCAAATAAGGATTTCCGTAGAAGGTATGGACAATATGAATTTATAGTGATTCCATTTGGTCTTACTAATTCCCCTGCTATCTTCATGGATCTGATTAATAGAGTCTTTATAGACTATCTTGATCAATTTGCGGTAGTCTTTATAGATGATATTCTTGCCTATTAAAAGAGCAATGAAGAACATGAAGATCACTTGAGAATTATATTGAAGACCCTGAGAAAGGAGAAGCTTTATGACAAATTTACCAAGTGTGAGTTTTGGCTTCAAAAGGTTGCATTTTTGGGTCACATAATCTCAAAAGAGGGGATATCTGTGGATCCAACAAAAATGGAGGTTATCGAAATATGGTCGAGACCAACAACAGTAACTGAGATCTGGAGTTTTCTTGGTTTGGCTGGATATTATTGACGTTTCGTGAAATATTTTTCACGATTATATAATCCACTCACCAGGTTGACTCAGAAAGGAGTTATGTTTGTTTGGACGGAGGAATGTGAAGATAATTTCAAGGAGTTGAAAATAAGGTTATCCAGTGCACCTGTTCTCACACTTCCTTGTAGTGGAGAAAGGTTTGTGATCTACAGTGATGCATCCAAGAAGGGATTGGGGTGTGTTCTCATGATAAATGATATGGTGATAGCTTATGCATCGCGACAATTGAAAATCCATGAGCAAAATTACCAAACTCATGATTTGGAGTTAGCTGCGGTAATCTTTGCATTAATGATTTGGAGGAATTATATTTATGGATAAGGGTCTGAAATTTATACTGATCATAAAAGTTTAAAGTATATTTTCACACAAAAGGAGCTAAATATGTGCCAAAGAAGATGGTTGGAGCTGATTAAGGATTTCAACTGCTCAATCCATTACCACCCTGGGAAAGCAAACAAGGTGGCAGATGCATTAAGTCGACAAGACCATGCTAGTTTATCCATGATGAGGATCACAAAAGATCCAATATTTATGGATTTACAATGGATGGATCTTGGAATTATAATGGAAGGGGGAAATCGTATCTTTCTCAAATGAATGGTCAACCATCTATACATGTGAAGATTAAAGAGGCACATAAAGAAGATGTAGAGTTACAAAAGAAGGTGAGAAATGTTCTTGAATTCAACCTTGATTGTGATGGGATAATAAAGTTCAGGAATTAGGTTTGTGTTCCTCCCATCCCAGAATTAAAGAAGGAGCTGCTGGATGAGGCTCATAGTTCTTCATTCTCTATTCATCCTAGAAGCACGAAGATGTATTGGGACCTGAAAGAGTACTTCTGGTGGGATGGCATGAAAAGAGATGTTACTGAATATGTCTCTCGATGGTTGGTTTGTCAGCAAGTTAAAGCAAAGGGACAGAAGTCTAAGGGGATATTACAACCATTACCCATCCCCGAATGGAAATGGGAAAACATCACTATGGACTTTGTCATGGGACTTCCTAAAACATCCAAAGGCAATAATGCTATCTGGGTCATAGTTGATCGTCTTACAAAGTCGGCACACTTCATCGCTATTAGAGAGGATTTGTCTCTGGATCAGCTTTCCAGGATATATGTAAAGGAAGTGGTAAGATTGCATGGAGTACCACTTTCTATTATATCTGATCGAGATCCAAGGTTTACCTCAATGTTCTGGTGAGGTCTTCAGCATACTCTGGATACAGAGTTGAGTTTCAACACTTCTTATCATCCTCAGACAGACAATCAGTCTGAGAGGACAATTCAAACTCTAAAAGATATGTTGAGAGCTTGCTATATCGATTTCAAAGGTGGTTGGGATCAACACCAACCTTTGGTGGAATTTTCTTATAATAATAGCTTTCACTCCAATATTCAGATGGCTCCTTATGAAGCACTCTATGGAAAGAAATGCAGGACTCCAACTTGCTGGGATGAAGTTGGGGAAAGAAAGCTATTTGGACCTGATATTGTTGATGAGATGGCAGAAAAGGTGCAATATATTCAACAACACATAAAAGCATCTCAGAGTTGACAGAAAATTTATGCCGACAACCGAATAAAAGACCTAGAGTTTGAAGTGGGTGATAAAGTTTTCTTACGAATATCTCCCTGGAAGAGGGTCATGAGATTTGGAAAGAAGGGGAAGTTGAGCACTAGATATATCGGTCCTTTTGAAATACTGGAATGTGTTGGGAAAGTATCTTACCGATTGGCGCTTCCACCGAATCGCTCTCAAGCTCATGATGTGTTCCATGTATCTCTCTTGAGAAATTACATACCTTATCCTTCACATGTACTCAGCTCAGAAGTTATACCGTTGGAGCAAGATCTTTCTTATGAAGAACAACGGATAGAGATTCTGGATCGTAGCAAAAAAGTCCTACGAAACAAGACCACTCGCTTGGTGAAAGTTTTATGGAGGAACCACCAATTAGAAGAATCTACATGGGAGCTTGAGGATATGATTAGGGAGAGGAATCCTCATCTGTTTGTTACAAAGTGATGAATTTCGAGGGCGAAATTCATTTTAAGGGGGGTAGAATGTAACACCCGATACTTTTATGAGAAATATTTTTTTTATGTTATATAAATAATCAAAGGAATCTATTACTACACACAACACTATCTTGGTTTTCTTTACATGAAACAACGGCCTTCCTCGATAGCTTGCGTCGTACGCAATACCGAGTTTCACTAAATAACGATATGCTATTAAAATATTATTAAAACTAGCCATTATGAATAGTAATAACAACTTTTTGAAATTTTTTAAATTTTATTTTTCAAAATGGACTTCATTTTTGGATTCAGAATATCAAAATTAGCTTAGGATGAAATTTTGGTACTTTTTGGATAACTTTCATATTCTGATGAATAGTGAAAATTACTAAATTTTAATTAAAAACAACGTTTTTTAATCGAAATAATTAATAGTGATAAACTATTAATTTGAGTGGTTTTAAAGTATATTTAGAATATATTTTTACAATTTAATGCAATTTTTTTCATTGGATGTAATTTCACATTTAAACCAGACATAAACAAGTGTCAATCTTTTGATAGTTATTATCTCTTAAAAATATGCTATATTTTAATTAAAAACAACTTTTTCATCGCAATAAATTGTATGGTTAAATTATAATATTTATTTTTTTTAAAGTATAAATAGAATATATTTTTACCATTTAATATAATGTATGTTATTAGAATTAATTTTACATTGAATTCATAGGTAAAAACATTTCAATCTTTGGCAATGTTTTAACTCTTAAAACATGTTTGCTTAACAATGGGATTAATTTTAAATTAATTACTGCAACTTCTGTGTTTTGAATTTTGAAAAATTAATTCCATATTTGGAATCAGTGGGTCCAAATTGTTTTAATAGGTTACTTTTATTTTTTGATATTATGAATAGTAACTACGGTAATTATTTTTATTTACTATGGTTAAAGGTAAATAGGGTAATTCAAGGTTAAAAGAATATTATAATAATTCAAAATTAGCTTGACACTTGTCTTAACCTTATTGGATGAGTATTGGACGACCATTGGCATCCTTGGGTCGATATGGGGACCCCATTGAGCCACTTGGTAGTGACAATGACAATTTGGATTAATTAATTTAATGTAAAGACAAAATTGACATTAACAAAACTCTTTTAGTAATTAATTTTTATAAGGGGTTATATAAATTATATTTTCGAATATAAATATTCATTATAAAGATAAAAATATTTCCTACATAATGATATTTTTTTTAATAATTTTTAGACACCAAATAATTTAAATTATTTATGACACAATAATGATGAAATATTTACCTCATTAATAAATGATTTAAATAAATAAGATTATAATGATTAAAATATTTTCCCAAACATGCCCAATTCTGATTGGATGATTTTATTTCGACCATGATTCATCTTATATTCATCTTTAATGATTTTTGGACCTTTTTAAACCTAATATAAGTTTATAATAAAATAATATTTCCACACTTTCCAAAGGTGCCCCTCCCCTCCCTTATAAAAGGGCACCTCTTCCCTCTCCTCATCACACCAATTTGAGCCTTCAAGCTCAGCCAATACCTTCTAATTTCTCCTCTCCACTTCCCTATAATCATTTTAGAGGTTCTGGTCTTCTTCAAAGACCAACCCTAGTGCCCTAAGAGGGTGTTAAGAAGAGGCGCGTCAAAAAAAGAGGTAATATCCATTACTGATCCTTTACAAATTCATTCTTCTTCAACTTTTCTTATTTAGTTGTTTCATTATGAAGTAATAACATAAATATCACTCATATACTAATATGTTATTATAATTATGAAACAACCCTATTTCACCATCTATCCATCCTACGGAAAACGAAATCACCGCGCGCGCATACATACGGAATACCATCTCCACGCCGTGGTGTAATCTATTTTCCACCACCACCTTACTTGGATTGTTATAATGGTGTAAATAATAACTATATATGATTTTTGTAAAGTGATATTGATTCTGAAATAGTATACACTCCATTACAATTTCACGATCATGGGAACGATATCTTCGCTCATGTGTACGTACGGAATATCGTCTCCACGATGTGATGCGACTCGTTCTACATGATCTTCATTGCATAATGATTATATAAATGAATTGAATTAATGAATATGATATATATTACACTAATACCATTCTATAAATGAGTTATCTATAACCTAAAGAGAAGAATAAGAATTTATTCGACAAAACACGCATAAGAACAAAAAGTAATAAACACCCGAAAAACAAGTAGTAATGAAATATTACTAATAAGAAGCTAAGAATATTACCATATATGATATCATAACAATAAGTATGATTTTTGAATAAGTCAATAACATTATTTAAATCATTATAATGGAGTTTCGGACACTTACGAAGAAAATTGGACTTAAGGTAAGGGAAAATATCACAATCTCATTTTATCCGAGATTTTTTATACTTTGGTATTTACTGGGGTGTATTTTATCATCCACATCCATGTTTCCTCAATATGTCATATTGTTCCATCCACCTAAAATTGTTTAAATCCAATTTTACCCTTCGGTGAGTTTTTAGTAGAAGATATGAAAGGAATCTTTTGTCGTTTTTCGTACGAGGTACTTTTTGACTTTTCTGACAAAAGTACGAGAAGAATGTTTTTTTTACTTATACGGCATGAATTTATTTTTAAAACATTATTTCCAAGAAGCTTCATTTACAAGTTTTCATTTTTATTTTTAATCAACTTCTTTTAGTTTAAAATTGTATGACATGTTAAGAAAGGAAAATGTTTTTTGAAGTAGAAAGGATATTTTCCTCAAGAATGGAGTTCAAGTGATTTATCAAAATTATTTTCCATATAAGATAATATAGGGTTATGTTTATATCCATATTATTACATTGATTTTATTATATTGTGATGGAATTATTTTTATGAATTCCTTTATCTTATATGAATTGTTTTATGATTTCATGATGTTTAAGATTCCCATTTTTATTACATAGGTTATGCTATGATGTATGGTTTATGATTTTGTGGAACACATAAGAATGGTATCATTATGAGATGGGTGGGACCTATATCTCCCTCCAATTCATTGGGTAAAGATTTTATATCTCATGAGATAGACATGGCTGGAACGGCAGGTTATACCGGTTTAGTGAAACAGGACTGAAATGAGGAGTGAAATCGGTTCAGAAATGGACTTTGTCCACTAAGATAGTCTTGGCAATGAGTCTTGACTAATAAGAAACGATTCTCTATGATTATGTGTGTATGACACAATGTTTCATGTTTTATGTTATGATTATTGGGATTTCATTTCACTACTATGATTTATCCCATGTTATGAAATTATGCTCTCTTTTGCAGGTTAAGATTTCCAAAATGTTATGTTCTTATGAATATGATGTGATTGATATTTCTTTTGTTTACCCTTACTGAGCATTGGAGCTCACCCTTTTGTATGTTTTCTTTCCCCAAGTCAGGAAGAAGATTATTAAGTAAGATATACCAAAAGGGACTATAGATATGATGAAATAAATGGGAGACAGTGTAGACTCTTTATGAACTAGTTGTTTATGTTTCCCAGTTTCTAAAGACACTATACATATACGGAACTTTCATGGTTTTGTTATATGTTGTAATAAGTATGCATCAATTTTGAAGTAATAACAATGTATGTAAAGTATGGGTTGTTATACTAAGGCTTCCTTGACTTCTCCAATTTTAATTTTTAATTACATGATCTATCATTTGATCCAAAAGTCTATATTTAGTTAGTTTTGGATGGAATTGATGTATATTCTTCATTTATTCATAATTATTCATAATTTTACCTTGATTTGGTGGATCAATCTATGTACTTAGGGATTCAGGGTGTCTCACATTGATCTAGATACTTTATTTTTGGAATTCATCTTAATTTATTTTGAGGTAGGTGGTCTAAAGATTCTCACTGGAGTTTTCTTTCCATTCTTAGTGTATGTATCATGATTGATCATATGAAATACCATGCATGTGACTCCTTCTAATTTGAATCCACTAATATTGATTGAATCTTCTTACTTATAACATTCATGGATCACTTAATTTTTTTGTGATTTAAACCATGAAATTTCATCCACCATAAAGTGTACCTACCTTTATCCATTGGTTGAAATCTTGAATATATGAACATAGTAACCCTATAAATAAAATTTGAAAACATTTGTTGATCCCAATATCAAAACTTATGAACTATTGTTTCCCTCGAGATTATGAATTTTCTTTTATAGAAATGGCATAGCTTGTTCATAATTTTATTTTATTTAATTCCATTGTATATCCTACTACTTCGTACACAATTACTCAAACTGGACTATTTTGTAGTTGGGGTTTGGCTTAGTGTTAAGCACTCTATAATCCTACAAGAAAATTGGGATTTCAAAACCCATTGGGAGCATGTACTGTAGCAGTACTGTAGTGCGTTGTAGTAGTGGCAGACTATAGCAACGACGGGGAACTATAGCAGTGGCACGACACTATAGCAGCGGCGGGTACTGTGTTGTACTGTAGTAGGTGGGTACTATAGTAGTACTATTCACAAAATGGGCCTTGGGCCAAAAATTTGGGCCTAAGGGCCCTGTAATGGGCTAAATAACCATTGGGTTTTTGGGGAATGTAATAAGTCTCCCTCTACCTAGTTAAAGTGTTCTTTGCTTTGCTTTAATAATAAATGAGTCTTCGGCCCCAACCTTTAAAAAAACTCAAACTGGACTATTTTAGACATCGGTGTTGGTAGCCAACTACGTTTTTGTTGAACCCTATTGGGGCCACTATTTGATACCTAAGAATGCTTTGTGGATGCATGTCTGTAAAAGATAAAGGGGCCCTATACCTGATTTGATAACATTTTTTAATAGATGCAGTGCATGAATATGGGATAGAGCATGAGATTTGCGATTAATTTTGGGAGTATTTACTTATAGTATTTCATTTATTTGGATTCCTGTTTGACATTAGTATGACATCTAGAATGAAATTTCATTAATTAAGGATATTGTGTTGTTTTGGAAATTTCTAATTTACCTACTGGAGTTGATTTTATTTATTATTTTATAATTATTCAACTTTTAATATCATTCTATACCACATGATATAGCATTTCAAATATATTTATTAGACCGTTGCTTCTAGTGGGTATCCTCTTGAGTATGGGGTGGCACTCTTGGGGTCTTGTGGTGACCTGTTCTTGTCATAAGAGAGATAATGAGACTACAGATGTTATATATCATGGGAGATAATATATTTTTTATAATTTTAATTTATAAACTTTAATATTTAATATCCCACCAATTTTATAATTTAAGGGTGACTGTTAAATGTTTATATTATAATAATAATTTGGGTTGAAATAAAAAAATTGGAATATTAGATTATTTTTAAGTGTTTTTATTCATCTTTCATATTAATTGGTTAATCTAAAATTTTTAAATGATTATTTTATAGGATTTTTTAATTTGATAATGAATTTCAATATTTCATGAAAATCACAATTTTTCCTTTTAAATTACACTATCGATTTTCTATAAAAAATATTATATATGTTAAATATTAATTTGGAATATTATTAAATAATTTTAAACATGGTGGGATACATATTGTCTTTGAATACTACCAGATGAATCACAATTCATCCTACTGATATTTATTTCAGAATTATTTATTGGATTGGATTCATTAGTATGGAAATAACATCAATGTTAGGCTCATGACAATTACATCCATTCAAGTATTAAGATATTATTTTATTAGGGAGGTTCGTGAATTAGGGTTTTGGGGATGATTAGAAAAGTTAAATTAAGTTCTTATATATTTTTGTTCTCTCACTCTTTTCACAAATTGATAATTTTTAATAAATTATTTATCTTTATCCCTCTCACTTCTCTTACTATCTAATTCTATATATCTATCCACAATGATCTATAACACTTCCCATAGTGAGTGACTAACTCAAGGCTTTGCCTTGGTGGATATTTTTTTCGTGGTTCGTAATTCTTATTCTTTAATTATGAAATGTTTATTTTATGTTTATAATAGGGTAGCGAGTGTACTAATTGATGATGTGGTGATTTGTCATAATTATAAAATATTATTCATTAAATTATTCTATTCTATACCAAAATCATCATTTACACCATTTACTCAATAATAAACTTCGTATGATGGAGTTGAGTTTTTTTATGGCTGAAATATCTTGCAATGGAGTTGGTTCTTTGATTTCATCACACTCTTGATCAGGGTGTGTTCATCATACATAATTAATGGAGGAGGTGATATTTTATATGTATAAGAGATATCCTAGTCATTCTAAAATTATGAAAAATAAGTATATGATATTAGTTTATGTATGATGGGATAACTTATCCAATTGAATTTAGTCAATAAATAATGAATAAAAAGAGAAACCCTGGTAGCTTAACCTAGGACCAAGACTTTTCATTCCTAGCATTCATTTCAATATTAATTTTTTATTACATATTTCTTTTAATTTTTTTCATTCCACCTTCAAAATATTATACTTCCCTGATTTTGTGCAATAGGATATGCCCAAAATATAATAAATAAATTAGAAAAGGTGATTAATTGATCAAGAAATATAATCATGTGCGATGAACCATGTTTTCCATTATTATATAATAGGAAAGTAGATATTATCTTTTAAACAACCTTTAAAAGGTGTTTCAATACATGGAACCATTGTTGGGGATCAAATAATTCATTTGAATCCTATTATTTTTCACAATTTATAAATAATTTTTCATTGTTTCCATAAAAGAATTAGATCACCCTCTTCCTTAGAAGATATTATTTATTTTTTTACACGGTGAGTAAGGTGAGTATGGTGATTGATCTTTGGAGAGAGGTAATTTTAGGGATAGATAGAGTACTTAAAGGAGGACCACAAAAATATGATTTTGGAATCCTTGTGTAGGAATCTAATTTAATTCTTGCACCAATTTCCATAGTTACACTAAAAAGATTCTCATGTGCAATAGAGATGAAAATAAGAAGTTTATAATAAATCATAAGACCAGTTTCATGGAATTAGAGAACACATACATATCCCGAAGAAAAAATTAGAATAGTGATCTGAATATATATATATATATATATATATCAATAAGAACAATTAAGACTACTTGAACTAGAACCTATGGAGAATGTAATTTCCAAACCCATATTTTTTATTAAATGACCCAAGGGGGGATAAAATTAATTAAGTAAAGAATTAATATTAGTAAATCATGATAATCCATTTTCAAATGATATTACGGAAGAAAATATCAATGCTAACACATTTTTTGAGGTTCAATAAAAGGTGGAGGAACTATGGAATCACATTTTTCATGGTAACCTACAATAGGACCTCTCTACCACAAAAGAAGAGAAATCGGTACCCTTCTCTATTTCACAATCATTGGAAGAATAAACCAACCAAGTTGGGGAATATAAAGAAAATTTTGAGTTTCATGAGAACCTACCTTTATCCACTATAGTAATACTTCAATTATAACATTCCAGTAAAGAATAAATTGAAAATGAACTAACATAGAGATAACCTAGAATCTTAAATTCATTAAACTTTGATTTCATTTGAAATTAATTGAGAATTAACTCCAACTCATTAATTTTTTAGATTAAACCAACATGAGTTTTATCATGGATGATTAATATTAATATGGTGATGTACCATATGTGGAATATTTGAATCTCATTGAACTCATTTACCTTCTATTACAGGGATTACATGAGGATATCCCAATGGTTGTGCATAGATAAGTAAATCAATAATATTCTTATATTGAATTAGATTTATGTTTTAATTTATATTGTTTCAATTTAATTAGATTAAGATAGATTTTTAATTTTCCGTTTAATAAATCATCTAATACAACTTATAAACAAGCTCTGGAATTGGAGAAAGAGGATATAGACATTATGGTTTAATTAAAGAAGGTTGACCCGTTTGAAATCCAACCTCAAACTTGAAATTTTATCTTACTACCATGGGGATGGATATAATGAACTATACCTATGATGTTATCCCCAAATGACATGAAGTAAGAAAACTATAAGGAATAACATGTGGTGCTTCAAATTGGAGAATATCCACCCACCATCTTACTAAGGATAAAAAATAGTACTTCCTGTATAGGGGAAGATAATATTCAGGGTTTGTTTAGGGGATAAACTAATATATATTTTTCTTTTCTTTCCCTGTCAGTTTTTATTTATAATTTCAATAAATTTATTATTTTTGGTTTTATACTTATTTTCAGTGATCACCACATAGGAGACTAACACAAATGTGTCGTTCCAATAAGTCAAGTAGTATTTCCCGTTTATACTTGATTTGTTTCTGCCTAATTATTTTCTTCATACGAGGTAGATAAGATGATTTTTGTATAAAAAGGGGAACTAATAGTATATGTGTGAGGTAGTGGCACCAATTTTTTAAGGTTATTATGTTTTTTATGATTTAATTTTTTTGGGCATTTTTAGGCTATAAATTAGTGCTAAAACAGAAATCCTAACTATTGAAAAAATTGATGATAGCTTTGAAGAATTCACTGATTTTAAATTTTTTGAACATATATGATTGTTGTGATATTTTTTCCACTAATTTTAGTTAAAATATTATTTTATAACAAGGAAATTATTTTGAATGAAAAATAATTAAGTGGAATTAAAATTGTAACATGAGTAAAATAGAATTTTGAACATCATATTTGGTAACTTTTCCAGTTTTTAAATGAAAATGAAAAGAATCCAACAAAAAAAAATCATATAAGTTATCCAAAACTAGAGTAAGATAAAAAATTTGGGTCCCATATAAAACTTTTATATATTAGGCACTAAAAAAGAAAAAACACAAAAAAGGGGTAAAGGAAAAAATGTAGTGACTAACTATCAAAATTGAATCAATTTATGTGAGGGGGATATTGTACACCTACTAAATAAGGTAGGAATTTTTTAAGTCTCTGAGATTTTAAAATATTATTACCTTTAAATAAGTCAATGTGCATGATATCTCTCTCTCCACGCAAAAATGAACTTAAATGTAATAGTAATACATTTAGATAAAATATAAATATTTTGGTATAACCATTAAAACCTACCCACTAAATTATAGAGAATGAATAGGAGAAAATTATTTATAAAATATCTATTTCATGAAAATAATGGATAATTTTAATAAGAATTAAATTAAATATTTTTTCTTGAAATGAGTTGTAAGATCATTTATTGTGTAGAAAAGTATGCTTCCTAAAATTTTAATTTTTATGTGATACACATTTTTATTCCATGAAATGTATAATGAATTATGATATTTTATATTTTATATTAATAATTAGTTGAAACCTATTTATTTTTGAAATGATATGAAATGATAATAACAATATTTAACAATTAAAACATTTATTTTCCAAAAAAGGATTTTCATTATATTTTTTGATTTAATTAATAAATTAAATTTAAAAATATTTTCATTTGGATTTTAAAAATATAATATAATTATTTGAGTTATAATAACAATATTAGCTTAATATTAATTTTTTTTATTTTTTTAAAATGATTAGTTTTTTTGGTGAGTAGTGAAAAAATATATATATTGGTAAAAATCATTTCTTTTATGACAATATCATAATACATGAGTTAATTATTATTTTTTAAAATATATAATATATATAATTCAAAAAAATCATTTTATAATTATATTTTCATTTCATTAAAGTCATGTCTAATGTTTTTGGAAACATTATAATATTTTACTTTAAAAACTATTTTTATTTACTTGTATTAAAAATTAATTTTCCGCACTTGTATAAATAAAATATAGAAAACTAGATTTCCTAATTTGAATATAATTTATCATACTATATAATAAATTGTATTTAAACTTTTTTCATAAAATTTGGATTACTAAGATTAAAGTTAATGACCGTGATAATGGAAACACTATGAATTTTCAATGAATTGTTTTTTTTAAAGAAGTGTAATTTGTATCTAATAAATTAAATTAATATATTTTAAATTGTTAAAATGATATTTTTTTAACACATATATAATTATATTATCACACATATAATTCATAAAAAATTATGAATGCATAATTGTTAAATAATAATTAAAAAAATGTTTTCCGTTATATAAAATGTTTTGATTTAAAATTAAATTTTATATTACTTAAAAAATTAAACTATATTAAATGGAGACAACAAAATTCCTCAAATTAAATTTTAGTAAGAGTTTTTATTTTATATTTTTTGTAAAACATATATTACTTAGTTAAAAACTAGTTACCATAGTGAAAAAACCATAATAAAAGTAAAAACCCAAGAACAAATGGCTTCCAAAATGTTTAAAACATTTCTAAAAATAATTTCATTTGGATATATACACAAAATATCTCCCCAAAATCTATTATTTATAACTTATTAAGTCTTTAATCCCTTAATAGTGTAATGATATCATTGAAAACTAAAGTTGTATTCACAAAAGTTCCATTTTCTTCACTTATAAAAGGAGAACATCCTCCACATCATATCAGACCCATTAATTCTAATTTTTTATTTAACACCTCTTATTTTTATCCTCATATAATACTATATAATTTTCATAAGCCTATTTTCTAAATTATTTTTCTAATCCATTCATTTTCAAGGATACTATCAAGAGAAAGTTCCAAATCCCATAGTGAATATTGCTTAGCCGTTAAATATTTTATACTTAATATTTCTATTCCAAACATATCCTTAACATAATAATATAACAACCTATGTATAATTATTATACTTATTTTTTATTTTATTTATTTATAAAATTATTATGTATTCATTTACATTTACTTAAAAAACCAAATAATGTTAATCATTCATTTTTTGTACTAGCACCTCCATGAAGTAATGTTTTTCTTTTTTCATCCTCATTATATTTAATTTTCCAAAAAACTTCTAATATTAATTTAAAAAATAAAAAAATATTTCTAATATCAATATTTTTATTTTATAATGTTATTATATGCTTCATTAACCATACTCACCCATCGAGATATAGTGTGTTCATGTTTGAGGTTTTTTTGGACCACATATTTGAACAAAGCTATAAAACTATATCAATAATTACTATGGTAACATAAATTCTAATGTAATTAAAATTTAATAACAAAATAATTAATGTTTTGGAAATATAATGGTTATATTAATTATTTAACTTAATATTAAAATATCAAATTTGATTCCTAAAATCACCAAAAAATGCGACAACGATTCGAATTTCATGAAAAAGTAAGACAAAACTATATAATAAATAAATAAAATATGGTCATAAATGATATATATTAAATGAAATATATATGAATAACTTTCCTGAAAATATATCTACTAAACTTTAGATGATTTTTCTACAAGTTAAGTGTGTCCGTAGAAATAATTAAGAACAATGTAAGGGTTTTCATCTCAAAATTTCTCTATTTGAGACATGATTTTATTATGCACCTAAATTTATATCTATGGTGTATATACTACCTATGTTAAATATTATAGCAATAAATACCATTTATTCATGTTAATTTATGTTTAATTTAATTCTCTACCTTTCAATCGGTTTTTTTCTTAATTCTCTTCAAGTTGGAATGTGTTTTCTTGAATCAATTTTTTTTTTGAGTCATAATCACTCCACCTCAATTATAATATTTAGAGATGATGTTATATTTTATTTTAATCATATTTTATAGTTAATTAATGTTTCAAAAAAATTTATTCTTCTTTTATGAATCTATTTTTTATATTATGTATATTTCACACCTCTTTTAATGGATGTTTTTATCCATATACATGTTTTTACTTCCCTAAAATGTTCTCCTTTCCCTAATGGAGATGAAAATAATATTTATCTCAAATGATCATTATATTCACCTTTAATTTTTTTAATTTTTTTTAATATTTTCAAATCATTTTTTTGTCAAAATTTATTTTTAAATATTCAAATCCTTTTCCATCCTTTAAAAATAAAAATTATAATCTTCTAGAACAAATTATTTTTTGATAACATATATGTCTTTAAAAATATATTTTATTAAATTTTATTTATTAAAAGAAAATTATTTTTAAAATATCACCTCACATTTTAAAAAATTACTTTTTAAGGTGATCATAACATATTATTTTATACCATAGATAAATATTCTTTATAAAAATTCATTTATGATTTCATCACCATTTTCCAATTTAAAGCTTAAGGATTAACATTATTTTATGTTATTTTTCAAGAGTCACCATATGAATATTTATATGAAATCAAATATTCAGGTGATTTAGCTTTCTATTTCAGATATTTATATGCTTGAGGATAGATTTTATTATACCATATTGATGTGTTGTGAAACCCTATTTTATGGGTTCATTATGTTGTGAGTAATGAAACTCTTTTTCTTTACAAAGGGATTTCATGACATTTTTAATTATTTATGTATTATGGAGTTGATATATAGGAATTATGATGGGTGGAATCTTATATTTCCCTCTAATTAATTGCTCATGGATTTATATCTCAAGAGATAGGAATGTCAAGCATGTAATTTTTTTCAAAAGTATTAAGAATGAATATTATTTTGATTAAAATATGAAGAGTTGACATTTTTTAATTAACAACACAATGAATAAAAAAATTTTTTTAAAAAATTGATTCTTTGGAATTTTATTATTCACAATATAGTTTAGGGGAATTTTTTTGTATACAACATAATTCAAATGAATTTTTATGTTCACAACATGAAGTGGTAATATTTTTTTATTCAAAGAATGAAGCATTGAAATTTTGTTTTTTCACAATGTTATAATTTACCTATTCTTATATTGATACCAAAATTATTAGGTATTATAAATTTCAAGGAAATTTAAAATTTCTATTATATATTTCTATAATTATGTTCCACATGTCATGTTTATTGTCTAATGTTTCCATGCTCTTATCCTATGGTACATGTTTTCTATTTTGATGTTAAATTTTTTCTTATCAGGTATTATAGACAAGTAATATTATTCCATGTTTTGTTAATATGATATTTCAACCCTTCTCATGTTTTCTCATTTTTTAGGATCTAACAATTGATTAAAAGTTGGTAAGTCTTCCCGTACTGAACTTTCAATCTCACCCATTTCTTGTGTATTCTTTACTTAGGTTATAAAAATGATTATAACCTGACTGACATTATGAAGTGGATCTAGTGTAGTTTAAATGTAAATATGTTTCCAATGTATCATAAAATAAGTTTCCTATATCGCTTATCCTTATGGACACTAAAACATTTGGTATTCAGGTTGTGTGACTATTTGTGAGATGTGTTATCTAAAATATGTAATCAATTTATTTTTTTATATATATTTTCATATGGTCACCATATTTAATATCATAGGATGATTTCTTTAATATTGGAGATTATTTTAGAGAATATTAGTGAGATTTATAAACAATGTTTTCTTCCATAGTCACATTAATGTTTCAGGTTGAGAAGTATAAGATGACCCATGTTAGTCTAACCTTTGTTAAACTAAGATCAATATATGTTGAACTTAAGGTACTATATGAAAAGTGATAATGTTAAAGAACAAAGAAATTTAAGTCTTAATCTATTTTTTATTATGATATTTTCTTTATATTGTTAATTTTCTATCACTCATGTGAACCATTTTGGTATTAGTAATGACCAGAACTAGAAGGAACACTGGGTGTGAGGGATTATACATAGATTAACTCAATGAATAACCTATTAAAATAGGATTTGTATTGGGAAACCTTATGGTTATACCAAACTAGATATCAAAAAATATGATTAAAAATGTGAACATGTTCTAAGTCTCAAATACCCCAAAGATAATAATAAAGGAATCCCATGAAAGACTATGCGAAAAATATGAGAAAGGAATGAATATTAATTTATAATATGTCAAAATGTAGAAAGATGTTCCATGTGATTTTTATCAGTGGGATTGTAATATTATATACATTTATAAGAGGATGTTATCAATCATCAAACTATCAAAGAAAAATAAACTGATTGATTAAAATGATTGAAAGAAAGATACTCCATCACAATGTTCAATTTATAACTCTATTTATTATGAGTATGTAAGATGGGAATTATATAATTCAATCCTCTAATTCAATGAATTACAACAAAAATGAGAATAATAAAATTCAAATAGGAATAGGGAAATGGAATTCCTATGAATGCACTACTCTGGAAGTGGATCCTCATATTTAACTTTTATAAACCCTTCAATCTGGAGTTCTAGAAGCCTTTTTGTGATTTTATTCTTAGAAATATAGTATATATAAGAAGTTTTATGTATCATTAAATCATCAACTTGGTTATTTTACTATTGAAAAAACATCATAGTCATATGATTACTATATTCCATGTTGAAGTTTATAAGAATGTGTCTTGTGTAAATATTATTATCCTTTGTTTAGATAAATTTAGAATGATTTTATTGATGGATTGGTTCACTCCACTATGAGGAAATAATTTATAGGGAAAAGAATACAAACTTCATTTTAACCTATAATATTATATCAAGAAAATGATAATAATAAGAACCCTTTAGAAAAAATGTATATAATGTGGCTATCGATACCAAATATGGGTAGAATATTTTCTCGAATTGAAGTAGGAAAACACAATATAATGGATAAGAATATTTGGAGGAAAGATATTTGTTTCTTATGTTTATAAGATTGATATCTCTCTTGAAATTATAAATTAATTCATATATATAATTTATATTCCATTAATTATTTTGGTAGGTATGTGATAATATAATTATTCAGTACGTAATTTATATAATGTGGGGGGGGGGAATGTAATATAAAAATATTTTAATATATGATTACCTTTAAATAAGTCAATCTTCTTAATAGGTTTATCTATATGTAATACCAAATTTAAATGAAACTATGAGATATTTATATTAAATATAAATATTAAATCATGAGCATTAAAACCTATTCATTAAATTAATGAGAATAGAAAGTATTAACCAATTTATGAAAATTATATAGAAATAAAATGAAGGAAACTTTAAATATTAATGAAATTAAATTATTTTCCATAAAAATACTAGTATGAAAATTTATTGTTTCAAAAAGTTTATTTTAAAAAAATTACCTTTTTATGAAATATTCATTGGTATTTTGAGAAAATTATGACTAATGATGATAAATTATATTATATACTAATAATTATTGAATAATTATTTAGTTTTAAAATGATATGAAATAATAGTAACAGTAGTTAACATTTGAAAATTTCATTTTCTAGTAAAAATGGGTATTCATAATTTTTTATGAATTTATTAAAAAACTAAATTTATAAATTTTTGAAATTTAGTTTTAAATAATAAAAAAATGATTTATAATAGAAATATTATCTAAATATTAATTTTTGTTATTTTTTTGAAATAACAGGTTTTAGGTGAATAGTGAAAAAATAACAATATCGTTAAAACCATCACTTTTATGAAATGATCATAATAAACGAATGATTTAAATGTTTTTGAATAATTTTTCAATAAAAAGATATATATTTATAAGAAAAATAAATATTTTAAAATTATTATTTTGATAGTGTTAAACCCATTTGTAATGTTTTTGAAACCTAAGAAATGTTTTACATTAAAAATAGATTTTATTTGCTTATATATAAAATTACATTTAATCACCTATAGAAATTGAATCTATAGAAATGTATTTAATATTTAAGATAAAAATGACCATATTATTTAATAATTTTAATTTTAATTTTTTTCTAAATTATTATATCTAATATTAAAGTGAATGATCATAATAATGGTAAAAATATTATTTTCAAAGAATTATTTTGTTAATATTTTTAATTTTTAGTGATTCGATTAAAATTATATATTTAAGAAATTTTCTCTTATAATATGTTTGAAATTATATAAAATTATATTAAAAATATTTAATTATTATCCAATACTAAATAATATTAAGAACACATAATGGTTTGAAATCCATTTTTATACAAAAAATAGTTTTTCAACTTATAAAATGTTTTAAATTAAAAGTTAATTTTATATTATTTAGTTAATATAATTTCATTAAATGTAGATTAAATTTAGTTTGAGAAAAGCCAAATTTTTAAGAGTGTTTATTTTATATTATTTATATGACATTAATTAAAAATGTTACCAACATGCCACCATTGTAAAAACAAATAAAAGGTAAAAGTAAAACTTCACAACAAATGACTTCCTACATGTTTAAAAAATACGTGGTTGTAAATTTTTCAGGATTTATCAATACAATTTCACCAAAATATATGTTATTTATAACATTTTGGAGTCTTTTATCATTGAATAGTGTAATGAATTTATTTTAAAGTAAATGGGTATTCACAAAGGTACCATTTTATTCACTTATAATAGGGAAAAGTTTCTCCTTTTCATACCACACACATTCCACTAAATTTATTCTTGAAAATCTTAAATAATTATCATAATAGATCGTTATCTCACTTTTGTAAGCCAATGGTCTCAATTATATATCATAATCTAATCATTTCCATGGAAACATTCAAGAGAAACTTTAAAATCCCAAATTGAGTAATGCTTAATCCTTAATTTTTTCTTCATACTATTCCTCTTCAAAATATATCCTTGAAAATGTAATATGATAATAATATTTTAGTTAATATAATTATGTTTTATTATATTAATCAAAAAATTATTGTTTATTTATTTCCATTCACTAATAGAATCAAAAGAATGATAATTTTATGTTGTATGAACTATCATATCCCCGAAGTAACATTTTTCATTTTTCAACTGGATTTTATTTATTTTTCCGAACACATTAAATATGATTTAAAAATATAAAAATATAAATAATATCATGATTATTATATTATAATTATATAATACACGTGATTAACCATACTGAAATATCGAGATATAGTATGTTCTTTTCTTGGGCTGGTTTAACCACCAACATAAAAAAGCTATAAAACTCTATCCTAGACCACTTTGGGAACTCAAATACTAATTTTATTATAAGTTAATAATAAAATAATGTTTTTTATTTTTATCTTTAATGGTTATATTAAGTATTTATCTTGATTTTAAAAAATCATTTCTAGTCACTAAAATCAGAGAAATAAGCTGACATAGATTCAACTTTCACAAAAACGTAAGAAAATATATATATTAAATAAATATCATATAATAATAATTGATCAATGTTTAATGAAAAATGGGTGAATTAGGTTCTTAATATGGTTTCTAAAAAACCTAATTTTATTATTTAGGATGTCAATAGTATTTATATAAGGAATATGGAATAATATAAGGGTATTTATCTCAAAATTACTCTCTTTGAGACATGTTTTATATTATGAACATAACATCATTTATATGGTGTATATACTTTTTATTTGAGATTTTGTATCATGAAATAACTTTTATTTATGGTAAATGTTTTCCAATTTAGATATCACACTTTAAAAAGGTTTTTATTTTAATTCTTCTTAAGTTGTAATCAGTTCTCTTGAATAAAATAATCTTACTGAGTCATAATCAATCTGATCTAATTAAAATATTACATGATTGAATTATCAAATCCTATTATGATGTTTTGTTTTATTTACATATTCATTAATAGGGAATTAATTTTTCACACCAAATTTTTTTTCCATGATGAATCCATTATTTTTTAAGAATAATTCTCTACTATTTTAATTGATTTTTTATCCATATCCATATTTTTAAATTGGGTCAATGTTCTCATTTACCTAGTGGAAACTCAGTTTTCTTATCTCTAATGATCCTTATGTTACCATTTTTTCATTCTAAAATAATTTATGTTTTTGTTAATATTTTCCACTGTGGTTTTTCAAAAATGATATTTCAAATTGTTCAAAAAAATTAATCCGTCCAAAATCAAATGTTTTATCTTCCACTTCAAATTCATTTTTGATAACCATTATTTATTTTAAAAGATCTATTATTTAATTATAATTTTTAAAATTATATTCTTAGGTAATTATTCCGTTTCTCCTTTTAAGAAATTCATTTTCTATGTGACCGTAACTTATACATTTATACCAATGATAAAACAACATTCTAAGAACAATTTTATGATTTCAATATTATTTTATTATTTATTTATAAATGATTAAATTCCATAGAATATTTATTTTATAAATTACCCTCTAACTTTATTTATTAAACTACATTTGAAATTATTTAGGTGTTGTTATCAATATTTTACATTATTGATGTAAATTTGGGTGACTTCATCTTAATGTTTTGTGAAACCCATTTTTCATTGGATGGGTTCTTTTTGATGAGATGAATGAAACCAATTTTATAGGATTTTTATGAAAAGTTGAATTGTTTATGTCTTATGTTAGTAATATATATATATATGGATTATTATGGGTGAGATCCTATATCATCCTCTAATTCATTATTTTATGATTTATATCTCATAAGACCGAGATGTTATGCATGGAAATTTTGTTTGTTCATAATGTTATAATTTCCGTTTGAATATTATTTTAACAAAGTAAATTTTTATGATATTTTTTAATGGAATGTTACATTTGAATTAAATTTTCCTGTGATTAATTTCTATGGGTAATGTTTTTCTCTCATATTTCCACAATCAAATCCCATTGTATGTGTTTGTTCTTTTGATATTACATGTTATTAATCATGGATTTTAAAAAACACTTATTGTTCCATATTAATTTAATATGATATTTCTCCTATTCTCATTCATTATCATCTTCTTACGATATTACCCTTGATTAAATGTTGATAATTCTTCCAATACTGAGTATTTGATCTCACCACTTTTTGGTTTTTTCTTTCCCCATGCTATAATGATGAGTATAATCCTAGAGATGTATATTTGAGGATTTATGGTGGATCAAATGTTGATAAATTTTCACTTGTTTCATAAAATAATTGGTATATGTAGTTAATCCTCAAAGACACTAAACCATTAATTCCTTGTATTTTGTGACAATTTGGGAGATATATAGTCTAAACATGTAATTAATTTATTATCTATATATGTTTATATTTGGTCCTCATAAAATTGACATGTAAAAATGTTATTGGTGTTTTATAAATGTAGTGTAAAATGGATATTTGGTGTAAGAAATGATAGAAATATAAATTTCTGATATTACCAATTGTAAAAATATTATTTCCATGGAATTATATACTATTCACAAACATATAACATTGAATTTGGCTTAAATTGATGCGCAGTACTGGATAGAAATTTTAGAAGAATAATTATGTTTTTGTGATGAATGAATCTTTATTTCAATTATTTTTTGTTTGATTGTCTTGAAATTAGGAAGAATATTTATTTTTAATATTATATTTCATTGTATTTCTTAAGAGTGCAATATTTATGCGCGATGGAATTGACATAGCTAATATTTTTTAAATGTTTAATTCTAATTTCACTGTTTTAAACCCCATCAATTGTTTAAATTAAGGGTCATTGCTAAATTTTCATATTAAAATAAAAGTATTGTGTGAAATAAAAAATGAACAATTTACATATTTTTAATTGTTTTTTTAATATTTTAGGATCTAAATATGATTTAGATGCTCAATATAAAATAGGGGTGAATTTTATCCTTTAAAAATTCCTTTGGAACTCTTATTTTTGATATAAAACATTCCATTGTTTAACAAAGTCAATCAATATAAATTCACGAGACATCTTAGTTATATAAACTTACTAGATTCCGAAAATATGGTTCCGAAAATGAAACATAAGATATTTTGACAAGGAAAAAAGATTCTATCTTAAAGTGTATTCAATCTTACTAATTAGAGTATACAAATATAATAAATCATGAGATGGTTATACTTTCTTTAATAATCCAAATGCAGCGAAAAACAAACATGAAACAATACAAGTAACAGGTATGAAATCTTTTAACCCAAAGAGTAGGGTATCCAACAACCTTGGATAATGGTCCCTTGATATATACTTTCATGAGAGTATATCTTACCCACAATAGGGTATGTGCTCGATAGTAATATAAGAGTCTTTCTTTCTATCCCTGCAAGCCCTAGAACTTCAAGGTAGTCAGCACCTCTATCTTCCTTATCAATGAAGTACTCAATCTTAAAGGTAGTTGGAACCTCTATATTTCTATCCCAGGAAGCCCTTGAGTGTACACAACAACAATCAGAGTCACACAAAGCAAGCTGACCAAGATTTTCAGTACGCACAAGGCATGAGAGTCTCTCTCTCTAGAAATCGCTTTAGTAGCACGGATTCTATAGAGTTGTATAATATTAATCAAAAGTTATGATCTTGTTCAATTGAGATATTATTTATAATCATTTTTTCAACAGTCATCTCCCTTCTCAGATGGTCATATTTTTTCTTGAATCTTGGATGCACTTGTATACTTGTCTCTCAAACTACGGTTGGTTAGAAACAGAAATCATGACATTGTTTCATAACAATAACAATGGTAAGTAAAATATGATTTCTTTATCAAATATATTTTTCAGATTCTAAGGAAAAATAATTTTTGGAGTCTAAGAGGAAAACCTTTAGAGTCTATATTATATAGAAATTCAGATTCTATTTTCCAAGGATCTTGGAATCAGAATTCTGTAGACTTCAGAGTCAGAATTCTGAGGAATTTGGAGTCGGAATTATAAGGAATTTGGAGTCCAAATTCTAAGTAATTCAGAGCCTAAATTATATGGAATTTGGAATCTATATTCAAAGGAATTCGGATTCTAAATTTCAGAGAATTCAGAACCTAAATATCAAAGAATTTGGGAGGTGAATTTCAGAGAATTTGGATTTTGAATTTCAGAGAATTTGGAACTTGAATTTAAGAGAATTCGGATTTTCAGAGAATTTAGAACCAGAATTTCTGATAATTTAGATTCTAAATTTCTGAGAATTCAAAACCTAAATTTCATAGAATTAGGATTCTGAATTTCAGTGAATTTGGAACCTGAATTTTAAAGAATTCAGAACCTAAATTTTTGAGAATTTGGATTCTGAATTTCATAAAATTTGGAACCTGAATTTCAGAGAATTCGAATTCTGAATTTTAGAGAATTCAGAACCTAAATTTCAGAGAATTCAGAACCAGAATTCTGATCGTGAAAACAGAATGCTCTATATCTAAGTATTTATAGAATTCTGAGGATTTAGATGTGAAACCAAATTTTTCACTTAGTAATAAAAAGAGTTAGTTTAGAGAAACTAAAATATGAACAATAAAAAATAGGTAAGGATAAATTTTCGTTGGGGAAGAAAAATATTCCTTATTAAATAAAATCTGAGTAAAAAGAGAATTTCCTTGTGAAAGGAAAATATTAATTATTAAAATAAATATTAGGTAAAATAAAATTTTCCTTGATATAGAGTTTTTGTGATTTTCATAACATAAAGGAATGGATAAGTCATAAGGAAACCTTATTGACTCAATAATCTCCCCCTTCTTGGAAAGCACAAACATCCTTACAAAAAAGAATATAAGGACTTTGAATTTTTTATGAACTTGAAAAAAAACATATCTTCCTTTCCTTATGGATTATAATGAATATGAATAACTCCCCCATAGTATTTGAAATCCCTGAGGATCGTATTCTTTATTTCTTGAATGAGATTTTACATTTTCTTAAATATGAAAATATTCATGATAAAAACATTCCCTTAGATGAAATCCCCCTTACTTAGGGAAATTTCATCTTTAATTAGTATTCATTTTTTGACACTCCTTTCTCCCCATTTGGGATTTTCAAGATCGAATAAAGTGAATGGAAAAAAAATATGGTACCTGAAATATTAGTTCTAAACAACCCAAAATATGAAGTGAAACAATAATTTCATTATGATTTGAAAGAATTTGTACAAAAGGGAAATACAAAAAAAGAATGGTTTTTAATGAAATCATCCCTCTTTCTCTTTCAGCATCAGCTTCTTCACAATAATTTTCAGCTTCTTGAGTTCCTTTTGAAAATATTCCACATGCCTAAGTAGCCAATATTGATCTTCACTTTTCTTTTCTAAGGATTTAATTTTTCTTCCTGAGCCTTAAGATTATTAGCATGAGCCATCAAGCCTTCTTTTTGTTTAGCATGTTTTCCCCCAATTATATTCTAAGATCCCTTTCCCTCTTCCATCTCTAATAAAATGAATAAAATTTTCAATTTAGATCTTTCACTTATTGATTTTGAGTAGTTTTTTCAAGAGAATGACTTTCTTCAAAAGACATGGTAAGATATTTGAACTTAGCATCTTCGGTTTCAAAAGAATCTTTGACATTTTCTTGAAACTCATCGAGAAGTATCATCTCTTCAATAGTTTTTCATTGGCTAACTAGTCAACTTATTGCATGAAAATTTATGGGAATCATAATTAATGAAAAATGATTTGATATCGGGTTCAAGTTTGACACACTTATCTATCCCCATGGATACTGAATCTGTTTTCTAATTTAAGGAATGCTGAAGCATTTGGTATCTTGAATCTGTACATTGAAATAATGGAATAGTACCTACCAAATTCTTCAAAGACTGAAGAACAAAGCAATGGACAAGAGAAGATGATTCTGAATTTGAATGCTTTGTCGATGAGGATTCCTTTTAAATAACATCATCTTTCCTCTTTGAAGAAGCACCAACATCTTTCTTACTTACCAAAGACTTGGTATAAGTATCAATCATCACCTGCTTTCCCTTATCGGTTCTTGAAATTATTTCTTCTTCTTTAGGTTATTCGTGTTCACTATCTGAAAGCTGAACAGTCTTATCTTCATCAACTTCTTCCTTCTCAGCTCCTGCCTCAACATCCTTTGGTTGTACGAAAACATGATTGCTACTTTCTTCTTCAGGCAATTTATTTACTTCTTCCTTACCCTTATAATCCTTTCTTTGGGTAGCAAGTTTCGAAAACTCAACTTCAAAAGTTCAAATTGATATCTTCTCAGAAGGACTATCCTTCCCATGAAAATCTTCTACTTAATTTATCATATCCTCAGTATCACCAGTCCCTTATTCTTATTCTTACACTTCTTCTTGCATTGTTTCTTCTTCTTGATCTCATTACAGAATCACCATATTATTTCCTGATGTCCCTAGAAGTGATTAAATTAAAAAATATTATGGTACCGTAATTTTCTCATAATCCTTCTCAGTATCCTTAAGAAGATATTGTACTAACATAGCCTCATACATATTCTTCTTTTGCTTCTTCTCTTTTTGTTGCTTCTCAAGCTCTTCAGCAGCCTTTTCTTTTAATTCTTTTACCTCAACATGGTCCAATCCAAACTTAGGATCCCCTTATTTGTTGTTTTTCTTATCCTCTATCCATTTTTCAACTACTTCATCAAGATAATATTTTTTCTTTTTTGACATTGGTGGTGCTGACTGAATTTTTTTAGCCATATGATTTTTTTCATTCTCTTCAATTTCCTTCACCATTACCTTTCTTCCACATTTCATGGAGGTTTCAGCTATAATAGGTTTCTCTGATAAAGCTTCAAATTATTCATTTGATAAAACATAAAACTCTCTAGATTCACTAGAATTTCACATTTTCATTCTCCTTAGAGTGTCATAACTTAGCAACATTACCCTGTAATTTTCTGACTTTGACTTGCAGGAAATTTTCATTGATTCTAAACAAGAAACATTGATCATAGATATAATTTCCCATTACATGATAATCTGAGACTTCATATTCCCATTCTTGATATTCTCAATTGTTACCAAGATATACTTAACGAGGTTTATCTTCCTTACAACCACCAAGAAATCCAAAACATATATATCAACCTTCTTCAATGAATCTTTATCTCCTGTCCTCAGAATGATATAGCCTTGAACCCAAAGTTCAGAAATTTGGAAATTTGATGAATGATGAAGAATCTTTGGAGTCTAAACTCCAAACAAACCAAGACACTGTATGGAATTTTCCTTATCTAAAATTCCTATAACATCATGTAACTTATGAGAAAAAAATTTAGCTTTACCTTAATAAGGTATTCCAATTAGAATGGTTTCCTTAGAATAGTAAAGAGAATAAGTCATATCATAACTCTTGAAATAAAATTTCTCTTTGTCTCCTTTAATGAAAAAGGATACAGATTCATAGAACTCCACTACCAACTCCGAAATCACCAGATCCTCTATATTGGGTTTAGATACAATTATACTCTCCCAGCCATTTAATGTGATGTTTTTTTAGAATATTGAATCATACATATTAAAGTAGTCTGGGACTACCAAACATTCATGATAAATCTTCCATTCAGAGATTTATTTTGCGGTTGACATTTATTTCTGGGGAGAGGATTCCTTAGACATTTGGGACTAAGGAAACTTAAAAGATCCAAAACGGCCTTAAAAACTATGACAGAGATTCAGCAAGCAAAGTATTGAGAAACCAAGTGGTACAAGCATCGAGGAGTCTGTAAATATGAGATTGAGTTAATGATTCAACTTCAAAACTTAATCCAATGGTTGAAAACCATCTGATCAAATCTAACAGCAGATATGAAAATCGAAGAAGGATTTAGATATGTTTCGATCATTTTAGGTTTTTTAAGATAGACATTCAAATTTAAGAAAAAGTGAATTTGAAAAATTTTCTTAAATATAAAAACAATAAAAATTTAAAAGATGATTATGAAAAATTAGGAATGAAAACATATCTTCATGATTGCTAGGAATATTATTCGTAATGAAGAAAAAAAATTGAATAAATTTTGATTCCAAAAATTTTGACTCTAGAAAAAAAATTGATTACAAAAAACATTGACTTCTAATCAAATGTACTCCCTCTAGGAAAAGGAGTTTCTTACTGTAAGGAGATAGGTTTCCACAAGAAGTTAATATAAATTATTACCTTATGATTATCATTCTTAACTTTTGTTTAATGTATTCAAATCTATCCGAACGTAATGATTTTGTGAATATATCAGCAAGTAGATCTTGTGTTCCAATAAATTTAAGAATGATATCTCCTATTTGTGTGTGATCCCGAAGAAAGTGATGCCAAATATCATTGTGTTTCACATGAGAGTGATGTGAAGGGTTTTTACATAAGGAAATGGCACTAGTATTATCACAAAAAAAATTTGTTTTGGAAAAACTCATACCATAGTATATGAGTGTGTGTTGCATCCACAATACA
This sequence comes from Viscum album, assembly GCA_963277665.1. Classification (NCBI taxonomy): domain Eukaryota; kingdom Viridiplantae; phylum Streptophyta; class Magnoliopsida; order Santalales; family Viscaceae; genus Viscum; species Viscum album. Next base: position 2,003,611,429 of record OY728126.1, on the reverse strand, counting down.
TGAGAACAACAACTTCCAACTGCTACATATTCAGCTTCAGTAGTGAAAAGTTCTAGTAGGTGTTGCTTTTTGCATGACCAAGAAACTAATGAGTCTCCTAAGAAATGAAAAGTTCTGGATGTACTTTTACTATCCATTCTACACCAACCAAAGTCAGCATTTGAAAAAAAAATGAAATCATTTCCAGAAGTATAAAAGAGTCATAAATCCATGGATCCCTTTAAGTATCGAAAAATCCTTTTCACTATCTTTAAACAAGATTCCTTAGGATTTAATTGATATCTAAAACACAAGAAAACAGAAAACATTAAGTCTGGATGGATAGTTTTCAAGTAAAGTAGACTTCCTATCATACCTCTAAATTATATTTGATCTACTAGTTTCCCAGCTTCATCAAGATCAAGTGAATTTGAGATACCAATGGGATTATTTATACTCTTATTGTATTCATATCCATACTTTTTGAGAATATATTTAATATAAAAATGTTGGGATATATAGATTCCTTCTTGTTTTTGAGAAATTTGAAAACAAAGGAAAAATGTTAACTAACCCATCATACTCATTTAAAACTCAGATTTCATTAGATCTTCAAAGGAATCAGTTAAAGATTGCTGAGTTGAACCAAATATAATGTCATCAACATAAATTTGAACAATAAAAACATTTTCCTTATCTTTCTTTATAAAAAGTTTTGGATCAACATTTCCTTTAACATAATTTTTTTGTAACAAAAACCATGTAACTCTATCATACCAAAATCTAGGGTCTTTTTTAAGTCTATATAAATCTTTGATAAGTTTGAAAACATGTTCAGGATGTTTTGAATCTTCAACGCCAGGTGGTTGTTCAACAAAAACATCCTCTTGAACATAAATATTAAGGAAGGCACATTTAATATCCATTTTGAAAATTTTGAAGTTGAAGAATGCTGCAAAGGAAAGTAGACTACGAATGGATTCAAGTCTTGCTACTAAATCATATATTTCTTTATAGTCTATTTCCTTTTGTATATTATATCATTTAACAACTAATATAGCTTTATTTATTGCTGTGATTCAATTTTTATCACATTTATTTATGAAAACCCATTTTACTCCAATAACAGAAGTTTCCTTAGTTCTTTCAATCAAGGTCCAGACTTTTTTTTTCTTTTGAATTAATTTACCTTATCGTGCATATATTTTATCCAATAGTCATCAACTAAAGCTTCATCAGTGATTTTTTGTTCTAGTTGGGAAAGGAAAGGTAGATATTCTATTTCATTTCTTAAGGAACTTCTAGTCCTTGTAGGTTGATTTAAATCAACATTGATACTATCACTGTGATGATTCTTAAGATTCAACTAATATGGGTTTTATAAAGCTAGTTCATCAACTTATGGTAGGAAATATTCTGGGGTAAATGCTTTAGAAACATTTTCTTGGACATTTTCCTTCTCAGAAAGATCTTCTATCAAGGGTTGATAATCAGTTTTGAAAACACATTCCAAGATGTTGGTTGAGGTTGTTTAAAAACAAAAGGATCTGTTTATTCAAATTTAACGTGTACATTTTATTCAACAGTATAAGTATTTTTATTGAAAACACTATAAGCCTTAGAAGTTGTGGAGTAGCCCAATAAAATTCTTTCATCAGATTTTGGTGTGAATTTATGTAGATTATCTTTAGTATTCAGAATGAATACCTTGCAACCAAAAACATTGAAGTAGGAATGTCTAAGTTTTCTACCATTCCAAAACTCCTAAAGAGTTTTATTAAGAAAAGTTCTAATCAAAACATGATTTATAGTATATCAAGAAGTACTTACAGCTTCATCCCCAAAATGTTTGGCTACCTAATATTCACTCAACATGGTTCTTTTTATATCTTGAAGAATTATGTTTCTTCTATCAACAACACCATTTTTAGGAGTTCTTAGTGCTGAGAAGTTATGAGTAATTCCTTTTCTAGTACAAAAATTTTCAAAATAAGAATTTTGAAATTCTCCTCCATTATCACTATGAATAGTTATCACATGAATATTTTTCTCATTTTCAACTTGGGATCTAAAACTTTTGAAATAAGAAAAAGTTTCATATTTATTTTCTATAAAATAGACCCATTTAAATCTAGTGTAATCATCAACTAGGAAAAATAAATAATATTTTCCTCTAATTCTTCTTGTTGGTGTTGGAAAAAAAGATCCATATGCACCAACTGTAATGCATCAGTGGTTGAGACATCACTGACTGATTTAAAACATGATTTATGTTGCTTTTCATATTGACAAGGATCAGAAACTTTTGAAGAATCAAATCTAAGCTCTCGTAGTTCCTTAACTATTATTTTCATAGAGAGTTTTCAAAATTTACTAAGGTTATAGTGTCCTAACCTTCTATTCCATAACCAAGATTGATCTTCGATTGCACGAAGAAAAGGTAGATCTTGGATCCTAAGGTCTTCTAAGTTTAGAGTTTGAACATTCTCTTGCCTATGGATAGAAATAATAAACTCTTCTATGGAATTGTGTAATAAACACTTATAATTCAAAAAATTCACATGGTAACCTTCATCACATAATTGACTTATGCTAATAAGGTTTTCCCTAAGACACTTAATAAATAAAACATTTGAAATCAATGTTTTTCCATGAAATACAATATTACCTATACCAAAAATTTATCCTTGAGCATTATCTCTGAAGGTTACTTTTCCTCTCATTGCCTTGATAATCTTATCAAAGAAGTTTTTGTTACCAGCCATGTACCTGGAGCATCCACTATCGATGTACCTTGTGTTTTTTTGGTATTATCTTTACTTTCCTGAAAACAAGAGTGTTAGAATTTCGGAACCCAGACTTTCTTAGATCTAGATACTTCAGAAAGCAAAATTTTAAGAATCCACATTTTCATTAAAAAATAAGCTTTAGGAAAACCTAAAGACTGAGTTTTGTTTAAGGAATAATATTTTCCCCAATTCCCACCACACTAACAGTTTTTGCAGAATGGATCACTTTGAGGTAAAAAATAATTGTAACTAAAAATCGGTTTTGAATGAGTATAGTCAAATCTCTAATTATTCCTTAGAGGTCGAATTTGGGAATACATCTTATCAAAAGTTTCCTTACCTAAGGTAAAGTATGACGAACACTTCCTCACTGAAAAAATTTCGGACTTCAGTCTAATAAATAAGTTATTATGCTCAAAAACATTAGTTTTAGCACTAGAGTTAGGCTCTAAATCATTTTTATTGGAAATTACTTTTTCTAGATCCTTAAAAAGTTTGTCTCTCTAATAATTAACTTATTCAAGGGTTTTTGAAATAATTTCAAAATCTTAAATTTTATAATCAAGATCTTTAGAAAGATATGATACTTCTTTAGTAAGAAAAGAAATTATAGATTTTTCTTTAACAAGATTTTTCTTGAATTTAAAATCATCATTCTCAAGGAGCTTAGAAAACCTAGACACTTATTCATTAGTAGGTAATGTATTATCTTCATTAGAAGAAGATTCTTCATCTCAGGATTCATAATATTTACTGTCACTATAATTATAATTCATGGATACATTGGTTATTAATTCTGAATAGTGTACTATGGCCATTAAACAATGAGTTTCAATAGGTAACGTGGTATGTAAACCAAGATTCTTATGACCTGAAGATTCATACTCCGATGATTCATCAGAAGAGTCTCTTCCACTGGCACACCAGGTGTCGTTAGCTTTCAAATCATTCTTGGATTTAGCTTTGTAGTATTTCTTTCTATTCCTCTGAAAATGGGTTTCCTTTATATCCTTTATCCTAAGCATAGGGAAATATGTCCTTATATGTCCTACTCTTTTACACTCATAACAATTGACTTTTGATCCATTCTTGTCATTTATTTCATTCTTCTTATATCTATACTAAAAGCCTTCCTTCCCAAATATCTTGTTCATCCTTCGAGCAAGATTATCTAGTTTATTATCAGAATGTTCAATTTCACTTGATTCTAATAAAACAGTGACCCTATTTGACTTGGATCTGGTAACCCTTTTAGGACTCTTGAATTTCATATGATTTGAAGTAGATGTAAAAGAAACACTTCCATTTCCATTATTCTTCTTATTTAGATCAGCATCTATTTTCGTTCTTGTATCATGTTGAAGAAGACTTGCAAAATGCTCATCAAGAGTAATCTATGAGACTTTCCTCTTTTCATCAATAGTTGTTCACTTTGATTCTTATGCATTAGGCATGATATATATAATCTTGTCCACTAGTGCCTCATCATCTAAACCTTTTTCACCCATGGATTGTAAACTATTAAAAATAGTCATAAACCTCTATTGTACCTTGTACGCTGGTTCTCCATAAAGAAATTGAAATCCATGATATTCTTCTCTAATCATAACTCTTCTAGTTTCGATAACATTGGAAGTTCCAAAATGAGTAACCTCCAATTTCTTCCAAATACAATTTGAAACTTCATAAGAAGAAATCTGTCTATATATATTCTGGGTCATGGAATACAACAAAGTATTGCATTCCTTGTAGTTTAGTTTATATTCTGACTTTTCTTGATTAGTAAAAGATCTAACTTCCTTATCAGAAATCATGTAATCTCTAGTAAACATTAAAAAGTTGTCCACTTTAGTGTTAATGACAGAAGTCTTAATACGATCTCTCCAATATTCATAATCATTACAATTAAATATAGGTGATCTAGTAGGATTACGATTGTCAATCGAACCAACAATCATTCCTGCCATCTAAAAAAATTCCTTCCACAGAATTTTGTTAGTAATAAAAGTGTGTAAACATGGATAAAAATCATAAACAAGGAAAAATAGAACAAAGAAAACTTGATCAAGAAAACTTATATATGGATATTAGTATTTGAGAGACCTTCTCGGATACCAATTGTAGGATCGAAATATTACTTATATGCTCAATATACAAGAGGGGGGTGAATTTTATCCCCTAAATATTTCTTTGGAAATTTTAAAGTTTATATAAAAGTTTCTAATGTTTTACAAAGTTCAGCAAGGTAAATTCACAAAACCTCTTAGTTATACAAACATGCTAGATTCCAGAAATATGGTTCTAAAAATATAACTTAAGATAAGTTTAAAAAGACAGAGATTCTTCGTTAAAGAATATAGAATATGACTAATCAGATTATACAAATATAAGAAAGTATAAGATAGTTATACTTCCATTAATAATCAATATGAAGTGAAAAAAATGTGAAACAAAACAAGTAACAAGTATGAAATATTTTAACCCAAAGAGTAGGGTATCTAATAACCTTGGATAAAGGTACCTTGATTTATAATTTCAAGAAAGTATATCTTTCCCACCGTTGGGTAAGTCTTTAATAGGAATATCAGAGTCTGTATTTCAATCACTGCAATCCCTCGAACATCGAGGTAGTTGGAACCTCTATCTTCTTTATCAAGGAAGTCCTCAATCATTGAGGTAGTCGACACCTTTGTCTTCCTATCCCCAGAAGCCCTCGATTGTACACATCAACAATCAGAGTTTCATGAAGCAAGATGAACAAGATGCTCAGTACACACGAAGAATGAGAGTCTCTCTTTCTAGAAATAAAATTATTAGCATGTAATCTCTAGAGTTGTAGAAAAGTCATCAAAAGTAATGAACTCATTCAAATGAGCTCCATTTTACCTTAAATCACATTGACTCAACAAATATTTGATTCTAACCAACCGTTGATTGAGTGACATGTGTACACATGTCACTTAAAAAGACAAATATTCTACCTTAAAGCATATTGACTCAACAAATATTTGATATTAATTGGTTATTTCATAATTTTCAAGTGGTGATTTGATGTAAATTTATAGTTTCATAATGAATTAGAAAACTAAATGGAAATTCATATTCTACCCTTTAAAATTCACTCAAGTATTATTTAAAAAAAACTTTTATATATTTCCAATATTTATTCAAAATTATCTTATAGTACTTCAACCATGTTGGGATATAAATTACCATTGAATACCATCAGATGGGTCATAATTATTCATGTCAATAAAGGGCTTAAAAGTAAATGTTAGAAATGATTCATCAATTTTAACATCACTTAAATGATCCACACCATACTTTTACATGCATATTTGGACTAAGAATAAATTTTGACACCAGATATAAGAATCAGATCCAAATATTTCATTCAGTTAGTTAAAGGACTAGTTTGGCTATTTAGAGAGTTATCCATGTGGCATTAAAATAAGAATTATTTTTGACTCAAATTTCAGACATTACAAGTTTTAATATTTGACTTGATTCTCCCTATAAGTATATCAATAGGTTTTATTCACCATTAGAGAGGGATATTTATGTTTTGGGTGTTTGGGGGAAGAATGGTCAAGTTAGATTAGATTCTTTTATTTTTTTCACTCAATATTTTCTCACATTCCATATTTTTAATAAATTGATTTCATTTCTCTATCTCACTTATCATTATCTCCCTCATGTTCTCTATATATATATATATATATATATATTGACTGTGATATCTCACATTCAACATGGTGGGTGACTAACTCCAGGCTTTTCCTTGTGGGAGACTTTTGCGGTGTTCCTGAATTATTTTCGTTTAATTTTTTAATGTTTATTTTATTTTTCTAATAGGTTAGTGATTGAATTAATGTTTAATGTCTTGATTGGACATCATTATAAAATATTATTCCCCAAATTGATTTTTTCTCTACTAAAAGAATCATTCTATCCCTTATCTTTTAAATATTCATTATATAATGGAGTTGACTGTGTTTTGGGGATGAAAAAAATTTGACAAAGACGGGTCATGTAAGATGTCACAATATTGATCGAGGTGTGATTATATTACATGAAAATTGTATATATTGAGATTTGGTATACTGAAGAGATATCTTGGTGATGATAAACTACACACTAAAATTAGAAGATGGTAGTCTATATGCAATGGGATATAAAATCACATACATGTGGGATAATAAATAATTAATGATGAAGGAACCCAATTAGCCAAACCTTAGACTAGTACCATATTTATTAACCATTAATTATATTTAAATTGTTCATTAAATATTTATTTTATAGTTAGTCTTTCCAAATTTAGTCTCAACTATTTTTTTTTGATTTTATAAAATATAAAATACCAAAAATAAAATGAGTGAATTAGAAATAGTTACAAATCGACTATGAAATCTCTTTAAGAGATACTATAGAAACCCAAAATTGACATAAATATATATTTCATCTTATTTGATGAATATTCATTACATATCATTACGATCCCATCTTGAACCATATAGGTTTATTGTCTTTGGGAACTTATATGTTTAATGAACTTGTGTATAAATGTCCGACATCATCTCTCAAAAAGTTCTTCACAAATAGAACCCTTATTAAAAAAATCATTCATAAACCATTTCATTATATCCTACCAAAAAAGGGATCATAAGAAAGGGTGACCTCACATGCTTAGTAAGAATATCATGATAATAATCGTATGATAACATGATCATAATGTTTGAAATACATACCCAAAAATTCATATAAACATGATTCATGGCATAAATCAGTATATTTATTAATACATGAATCATAAATGAGTCAAATAACTTGATATATAGGATTATAACATTATTATGAGATAATTCCATAAAATAGTTGAATAAAATAAAGAATAATGATAATAATAATAAAATTATTATTTAAATTTTACCTGCCAAGAAATTAATCACATTTTATACTTGGATAAATACCTATGTACCCACTTCAGTCCTGGGAATACCTCTCATATACCCACTTTTGGGGATGGGATAAATTCTCATGTACCCTTATTCAGGCTTTGGAAAACCTCTTGTGTACCCCTTTTGGGCTCAAGATAACCTTCAGTGTAACATATAATCACATAAATCATTTATATTTTCCCAATAAATTAGAGTGATATAATGGTACCACCCATCACATAATCATAATTCAATAATATGTTTACGTACTATATTCAAAACAATAATCATTATAACCCATCATAACCTGTGAAAAAAAAATGATTTCGATAAATATTTCATCATCATAATCAAAAACATTAAATAGAAAGAATAAATAATGTAAAATTTGACCATATTACTAGTAAATAATAAGAAACATAAAATTATGTTATTCTAGATGAAAATTCTTATAAAATATCATCAAATCATTTCTTGATAAAAAAGATTTTTTCCATTTGAAATAAATTATTTAAAAACATTAAATTTTGAAAATATTAAGAAAAAAACTTCACTGAAAATAAACCAATAATCTTGTAATGGAATCTTCAAATCAAAGATATTTCTTGAATTTGGGAAAACATATTCATGTGGTTTGTATTAAAATAAAAAATTGATTTGCATTTTTAGTAAAAACTAAAAAGTGGAACATTTGGAAAATAACATGAAGATTCCATTAAAATTAGTTTATAGAAATTATATTTTGGTTAAAAATTAATTTAACAAATATTTGGTTAATAGTAAAACATTATTTAATTTTTTTTAAAGTAAATATTGAAATGGAAGAAAACAATTCGTGACTAAAGTGGAAATAAAGTTTGTTTTTCTTAATAAAATTCTTTCAGTATCTTGAGCACCTAAAGAGGGTAAAATGAATGAAAAAATGTATTTTCCTTAAATTACCATAGGAAATTAAAATTCATAGGATTTTAATAGATAAAACATATAATTTAATCATCTTAAAATTATTTGTAAACAACCCCCATAAAATGAGATACTCACATACAACTCTAACATCAAGTCTATCTTGCTTCATAATCACTCCAAACATATATATATAATGATAAAATTTATTACAATTATATAATAGGTCCATAATAATACCTATAATATCATAAATGATTTATATATAACATCATATCACTTGTTCATTAACAATATTTCATTATAATCATTGTTTCGTATCATAACTACTTCATTTTTGTGTATAGTTTAGTTAGGCTGTCATGTTACTTGAACATTGATTATGGTTCCTTTGTCTAAATAATTTTAAAAATGATATAAATATCACATATATTCATTATATGGATATTTATAAACACTTATATAAATTAGTGATGAACAATAAATTACACCTCTTCGTGGAGATGGCAATCTGTAAGTCCACAAGAGCAATGTTTCCACTTTTAAACTGATGTAATGAAATAAACGTAAATAATATTTTGAATTTACTAAATCATATTATTTCATAAATATCATGTATTAAAATATACACTAAATTAATCATAATAACAAACTATGCAATATAGTAATGAACATTTAATCATATTTCATTTTGGAGATTGTAGTATATATGTACACACAACTGATAAATTCACATCTAATTTCTTAGAGAAGAGGTGGACAATAGTTTTTCTATAATCATGATAACATATTAGGTTATTCAAGATACAAGATTCATAATTTTTTATGGATATAATTGGGTTTTTAATGTGGAATTATTAATAAAATTGAAAGATCTTGGTTAAGATTTATAATTGTTCTTTGAGATACCTCCATTGGATTACACCATAAGACGTGAATTATTGGTAATTGGAGAATAAAATAAGATATAAGATGAAATTAAGTAATCTAGTATGTTTTTTGAGTAGGTATTGTCTTATATAGAACGCTAAAATTGTGTGAATAAGGGAGGAGAAGAGGTTCCCAATGATAAGTGAGGAGAGGGACACTTATAGAATTCCTTTATGGATTTCAATGATATAAGTTCAAATTCATGTGAAATTGTATACAAATGTACATTTATTAAAATTTAGAACAATATTAGTTTGAAAAATCTTTAATTAATAATAATTATATAGGTTTGGGTGGCATTCCTATAATTATCTCTTGGTTTTAATCCCACAATGAGCCTGTTTTAACCATAAATGTGAAAAAAATACATATTTTTACTATTAATTATGATAAAAATTAAGTTTTCCATAATAAATTTTATTTATTAGGATTATTAAATATTTATAATCCATTTTATCAAATTCAATTTCTATAAGTGGTATTATTTAATTTTTAATAAATGTGAAAACCACAATGAAAAATGTGGGCATAAAACATATAATATAAATATGAAAGACATGTAATGAAAGTTAAAATAATATATATAGTAGATAATATATTTTTTTTAAAAAAATTGAACAACTAATCAATAAATATTAATTTTATTTTCTATTATAGAAACACATTACATGCATAAAAGCAGTTTTTAGACAAATGAATTTTTTTCCCAAATGAGTTTATACAAAATTAATAATAATTTGGATTCCTATGTAATTAATTTGATTATTTAAAATTTAATGACACTTATTTTAATTTAAAACATAATTGAACATTTTAAATTACTTTATTTGATGAAAATAAATTATAGTTTTATAAGAAAATTTAATTTTTCATTATCTGCTACAAAATAAATATTTTTTGAAAAATATCAATAATTCACGCTAAGATAATATTGGAATAATAATTTTAAATAAGATATTAATTCCCTAAAAAAATTTCCAAAAATATTACAAATTTATTATAATTTCCGTATAGAAAATGAAATGAAACTTATTTTTGAAAAAAAAAATATTTTTGAAAATTAAAATGACTTTATTGATAATTGGGTACCTATTTATTATAAATTAATAAATAATTTTTCATTATTTAATCAATTTATATATATTTTTCATAATTTTATTATTATTATTCTACCTTTTAATTTTTAAATCATGTTATAAGTGATTAATATATCATTTTTTGTTTCGACTCGTGGTTTTATGTAAAGAAATATATCATAAACTTCAAGTTTATCTCAATGGGAGTACATATAAAATCACAGGTCATTTCATTATAATTAATTAAATAAATTAGTACCTTGAAATCATATCACTTCAAAATAAACAAATGAGTATGTCTCTAATTTATCACATCCTCAAGTTCCCATGTACCTTCCTCAGATTTTTCCTTCCTATAAAGAACATTAACTCTATGAGTAATCTTATTCCATTGAAATTTGTCCCCATGATCCAAGATTTTGAATAATTTTTCCTCATTGGAATGATTATTCCCTATCAATAGAAACTATGAGTTTAATACATTTTTAGGATTAGGTATGTGCTCCCTCAAAATATATACATGGAATACATTATCAACTTGAGAGAGTTTTAGTGGAAATAATAAGCAATAATATATAATCCCTTATCTATCAAGAATATTGAAGGGAACAATATAACATGTAATTAGTTTTCCCTCTTTTTAATTCTCAAAATATTATTCTATATTTAAATTCAAAAGAATACCTTCTCACCAATTTATAATTCATGATCTCATAAAATATTTTCATCATAGCACTTCTATTGACTCTAATATAACTTGATATTATATTGAATAGATCTCACCTTATATACTGTTTACACTAATAGATCAGTTCCAAATAGCATTATTTCTCTAACTTAATCCTTGTATGATATATTATTTTAATTTTATCCATAGATTTCTTCATAAGGAGACATAAATGCATGAGGAAAAGTTATTGTTATAAGAAAACACTACTAGATTATGTTCTTGATTACAAAAAATCATTGAAATTCATAGAAAAATATCTCAACATTCTATTTAGGGTTTGAAATGACCCCTCAATCTGGCCATCTTTCTGAGTATGATATGTAGTACTAAAAAAATCTTTTTATCATGATATAGATAAATACTTTTTCAAAACATCAAGGTAAACCTCATGTCTTGATAAAATATAATTGAATGTGGAACTCTAAGAAACCATACCAATTATTTAATATATATCCGTGTATGTTGGTAAAGTGATAAATATTATATGAGAGAAAGTAAGTGGGATTACTTTTTAATTATATTGAATATGAACTTAATAGCATTATGGACTTCATATGTTTTTGGGGATTCCAACAACAAAATCAATCTTGATGTTTTCCAAGTTCCATTTTGGTATGGGTAATTAGTTATAACATCCCATTCGACTTCTATCTCTCAGCTTTAATTTACTAACATAATGAGGACTATGATAGATACTCCACAATATCTCTTATCAGGTTTTCATAACAAAAATACTCATTCATATCTTTATAAATTTTCATACATTCAGGATAAATTCAGAATAATGATCTATGATTATCTTCTCATAGATTGTTCTTTGTGTTTGGAATTGATAGGACACATACTCGGTTCCTAATCCTTATCAATACATAATAATAAAGGTTGAAATCAGGGACATCTCTCACCTTATTTTTCATCTCAATATACTATTTTTACTCTTCTTTAATGTTCACATATATAGATGACTGATAACACATTTGTGAAATATAATACTACTCCCATTCAATCACAATTTCATGTTCTGTCTTTTTAATATTTATAAGTTGTTGAAATTTTTTTATACTTATCACTGATAGGATAAAATGATCCTTTTAACTCAAAGAATAAACTAGCAGGCTCTCTTTCCTAGGGAAGTAATATATTAAGAATTCATAATCTTTAAATAAATATAACCATATTTTATGGATCATATTATAATTATTCTAGGTAAATATACACTTTAATCTCTCTTGATCAGAATATATGTCACACCTTTCTCTATAAAGATAATACCTCTATATTTTTAATGTGAAAATTACTACCGCAAACTCTATTTCATGATTTTGTTATTGTTTCTCATAAACCTTTTAATTAGTGTCAAGCATAATAAATCAATATATAATTTTGTATAGGAACAAAACCCACTCTGTCCTTAGATACATCACTATAAATCACAAACCCTTCTCCAATATACGGTAGTCCAAGAAAAAATCCACTAAAAATTCTTTTTTAGTTGCTTGAAATTTTCTTCACATTCATCAATCCAAAGGAACTTCACTCCCTTAAAATTTAACCTAGTTAGTGTATTATAATGATATGAAAAATCTTTCATCGTATTTTTAGAATATTAAGCCAATCCATGAAAACTACAGATCTTAGTAACTTTGGTTAGACTGGTTCATTGTTCAATAACTTCCATATTCAATGGATCCACTGATATACCCTCTCTTGTTATTATATTACCCAAAAATTTAATTTTTTGTACAAAAAAATTTCACTTAGTAAATTTTGAATATTCCTTCTCCTACCTTAGAGTATTTAGTAATTTCCTCAAATGTTCTATGTGCTCTTCCTTTCTGTTGGAATATATAATAATATCCTCTATTAATATTAACACAAATTGATCAATTTGATTTCTAAAGACATTATTTATTAAATCCATGATGATGTAATTGTAATTAGTAAGACCAAATGGAATCACTATAAATTCAATGTTTATATACATTGAATGGAATTCTATATTGGGCATGTATTAACTTCTAAAACACAACCGATAGTTTTCATATCAAATATAAATATTGGGAAAATACTGACCACCTTGTAATTGATCGAAAAAATCATCAATATAGGGTAGAAGATACTTATTCTTAATTTTGATCTTATTAATTTTCTGAAAGTCAATGTGGAGTTGCAATGATCCAAATCTCTTCTTAACAAAAATATTTTTTGCACCTAATGGTGACACTCTTGGATGAGTGAATCCATTATCAATATTCTCCAAGCGTTTGTTACCTAATTCCATCAACTCAATAGGGTCTATATTAAATGGATTCTTTGAAGTAGGTTCAGCACCAGGTTTGAGTTATATGGAAAACTAAACTTTTTTATTCCAATGAATACTAGGAAAAAGTTCTAGATATACATCCACAAACTCCCATACAATAGAAATATCTTTTATTTCGAGTTATTCTTGAAACAACTAAGGTAAACCCCCAATTGAATAGGATATAAGGCCCATGAAACGATGTAATTTATATTGTAATTTTATATTTAACATTGAACTAATAGATAGAAATATGTATGTATGTAATATAAAATGTGGATATCCATACTAGAAAATTGAGATGTTATCTATATAAATAAACCCATTCCATGCCAAAAATAACATAAAATTCAACTATAGGGATAATAACATCATTTACAAGAAGTAAATTCCCAAAAAAAACTAAATCCAAGAATAATCATTAACTTGATCTGTGATCATTGTACCATAAGTATAATTTACTGATAATTCAACATCTAACCATTTAGGTTATAATGTGATACTCTAAGAAAATTATATAGATAAAAAAGAGGGGTTATAAATAGAATCAAAAAAAATATTATCAATTCTACACTTGATGGTAGGTGTACCTTTCACCACTTCGTTATTGCAACCCAGGTCAATAATAGTAATCGCATGAGATTTACCTTTTTTAAAGGATTAAGAGTTTTTTTACTTAAATCAACATAATTAACCCTTGTATTTGAGCACCGATTAGCATAATGTCCATACTCCTATCATTGGAAACACTAGAGTGTGGGTGGCGTGTTAGGTGGTGGTTTTTCTCCATTCATATCATTAGCTAACTTCTTCAAATTAATTCAGCATTATATTGCCTGATGACCTTAGATTCCACACTTAAATCATTTACTAGTCCCCAATTATAATTTCCTCCTTTTTTATTACAACTATAGAATAAAATAAAGACTCATCTTCTTCCTTCAATGGTCTTTGTTATTAAAAAATCCTTTGAATTTCATTTTTATTTTCTTATCAAAACCATGATATTTATGGGTGACTCCAATCTCTATTTATAAATTGATATTACATAAAATTATCTCTTCATAGCCACTAAAGAATCATATGTCTAAAATACATTGGATAATTGGTATTAATCTATTAAATAATCGATTAATATTATATTATATTTAAATAATAATACTAGAATCATACCTCATAAGTCTTATAAAATCTTCATCATTTGTAATAATGGATTCATTACCCTTATACTTTATCTCAAGGAATTATTTATCCATTTTCAAATAATGAGTATGGGGAATGTACTTATTGAACAGTAATACCAAAAACTCATCCCATACCATGGAGTAAATTTATTTTTTTCTTTTGTATTCTAGAGAAGTTTCCATAGTTAATCCACATCACCTAATAAATAATAAATATATAAAATTACTTATTATTCTCTGGGAAATAGAGAATAAAAAATATCTTTTCAGTGGTAGATAACCATTTCTCACCAATTATTGGATCATCAAATCTGTTAAAATAAGGTGGATATTACATCATGAATGAAAAAAATATCATATTGTTCCCTATATTGATCATTTGGAATATCAGCATGATTCATGGATTGAGAAAGTTGTGTAATAATCAGAAAAATGATTTTTCATTCCATCTCCCATAAAATTTCCTTTCATAGGAGAATACTCATAGAATTATTCATCAAATTCAGTGTTAATATTATTTCTTAGGATTATAGACATTGACTGAAACCAAAAATCATAGTATGAGAAGTAATAGTCCTAGTGTGAAATCATATAATCATGAAATTAATTTTTAAAATATCTGAATATTGACCCCGCATTTTCAATATATAACCAATTAGGTTTAACCAAGGTTCTACATGGTCATTATTTATTCAATTCATTCATAATGTCTCATAATTAAATTTTGAAATAACCCAAACATATCTCTTGGACATGTTTGACCAGTTGTACATCCTTAAGAATGAAAATTATACACTGGTGATGATTAAGTTAATTCCCAATCTATCGCATTTAGATTTTTTACCCCTAGGTGAATTTGTTCCAAAGGTGTATCTAGTTTCAAGCATTCAGATTGGGAATATATTTTCAAGGGAAACCACACTCCTTTATTTACTATAAATTATTATGTTCTCCTATACTAATTCTTATCTTAACGGTTCTCACTAAAGTTTCTTCATCTAAATTTCAAAAAATAACTAATCCTTCTTCTAATATAAAAAATATTGACTCAAACATTACATACACTTTTTAGAGGAAAAATAAATATATATAACCATGATTCATTTTATAACTATAAAGATTTAGTTTCTTTAGAAAGTCAGATAAATAAATAACTAAAAAATAAACAACCTAGATCATCTCTCACTTAAATATATATAACATTCACCCTTATTAGACATATCATACTCAATAGTTTTCTTAATATTATGGAGAAAAGAAATATATGAAATGGTGAGCTCAAATACTCAATAAGTGTAAAAACAAATGGTGATATCAATCAGTGATAATTTGTATGAATATAAAGAGAACAACGGTATGAAAAAAACTTAAATTTGAATATTATACCCAATAATTTATATAATCGGGAGGCATGTCATAAATTATGGTAGTTTATATGAGATGATTCATAGAGGGGTCAATGAACATATTCCATGATAGTATAACATCTGTATAAGATAATGTCATAATGTGTGGAATAATGTTTGCAATAATCATAATCATAGAAATCTTATGTCAAGGATACCCATTAAGACATTCATTGATTTTTAGGCTTACGTTAACCACCTATGCACCTACGTTTTTCTTGGTATAACCTCTCGTGTACCCTTTTTGGATTGGAAAAACCTCCCACGTACCCTCTTTTGGGATTTTGATAACATCCTGTGTAACCAACTTTGGGCTTGGGATAACCTCTTGTATACCCTTTGAACACATAAACATTTAATATTTATATAATACATTTGTGGTATATAAAAGACCCACCCATCACATAATCATATTCCATTCACATGTAATCCATAATATCATGAAAAATTTTATCATTATATTAAATCATAACATCTAGAAAAGAAAATGGGTTTAATTAATATTTCATCTTCATAAAACATATATCAAAAAATAATAAATTTGGTAATGATTGATCATATCCTCAGAAAATCATAAGAAACATAAAATTGGGTTATTATAGATGAAAAAAAATATCATTGAAACACTTCTTTAGGAAAATTGACATTCTATTTTAAAATCAGTTATTTAAAAAATAAAAAATTCTGAGAATATAAATAAATATTTTTCATTGAAAATAACCTAGGAAACTTTTCAAAAATAATAAAATCAAATATAATTCATGGAAGTGGGAAAATTATTTCTTTCATTATACATTAAAACAAAAAATCCATTCGCATTTTCATAAAAAATTCAAAAGTAACTCATTCAAAAAAAAAGAATAATCATTTAAAAATTATTATATAAATTGAAGCATTGGAAAAAAATTATTTAATAAATATTTTTCATATATTAAAAACAATATTCAAACCATTTTAAATATTATATATACATGGATGAAACATATTCGAACCAACGAAAAAATAGTAATTTTTTCTTGAAAATATTCTTTTAGTCTCTTGAGTACTTAAAGAGAGGAAAAAGAAAAGAAAATATTTATTTTATATAAATAACTAAATGAGTATAAAATACATACATTTTCTAAGATATATATATTATAATTTAATAATCATTAATTTAATCATAAACATCATAGTAAAAATGATATTATGATATAAAACTCTTAATTCAATTCAATTTTTATTTGAAATCAATCTAAACACCTATACAAAACATATAATTTTATTAAAATTATATAATAGTGCCAAAATAACATCTATAATATCATACATTGTTTTCTTATATTATCATTTCAATCATTCATTTACAATCATTCATTATCATCATCATTCTGGGTGTTAACTACTTTGTTTTCCACGTATGTTTTATTCAAACGGTTAGGGTCCTTGGAATTTTATCATAGTTAATTAATATCAACAAATTTAATCATTATATAAATATAATATGTAACACCCGAGATTTTTATGAGTAATATTTTGTTTTTATATCATCAAAGGAATCTTTCACTACACACTTTCTTGGCTTACTTTACACGCAATCACGACCTTCCTCGATAGCTTGCGTCGTACGCAATACTGAGTTTCACTAAACAACGATATGCTATTAAAATATTATTAAAACTAGCCGTTATGAATAGTAATAACCACTTTTTGAAATTTTATAAATTTTATTTTTCAAAATGTACTTCATTATTGGATACGGAATACCGAAATTAGCCTAGGGTGAAATTTTGGTATTTTTCTGAAAACTTTCAATTTTTTATGAATAGTGAAACCACTAAGTGGTAGGTTAAAAACTGAATTTTGCATAAAACTTAATTTTACCGCTTCTGTGAATGGAATTTCGAAAATACGAGAGACACGGTTAATATCAAGGACTAAAATGTGGTTCAATGAGATTAAAATAATTTTTTTGGTGAATAGTAACTTTTTACTTTTTTTACCACGGTTAAAAGTAAATAGGGTAATTAAGGGTAAAAATGATATTATTATTACCCTAACACATGTCCTAATTCTATTGGACAAGTGTAATTCGACCAAAAACAATCTTAGGAATAAAATATGACCATTTAGACCCACTTGGGTTAGATTAGGACATTTATTATTAATTTATTTAAAGAAGGGTTAAAATAGTTAAAATCAAAGTTTAATAAGTTAATCATTTTTAATATAGGGTTATACATAAGATAAATTAGACTATAAATATTCATTAGAAAGCTAAAAAGATTTCTTACATGATGGTATTTTATTTGTAATTTTTAGACATTAAATAATTTAATTTATTTATGACACAATTATGATGCAATAATTATCTTATTTATGAAATATTGACATAATTGATGTTATAAACACCAAAATAAATGTAATTTGAGACTTTTAATGAATTACACAAATTTTCTAGGTTACTATGATATATTAGTGTTGATTTAATCAACTTGGTTCGAACATATAATTCTCTTATGACTTTCAAAAAAATCATATATCAAATAGTGTCAAAATTGACAAAAAATAGTTTTTAAATCAAATATTATATTACTAATTGTTATTTTATTCCTAAAAATCAAAGGTTCGGACAAATGACTTAGATAAGGATATATATATTAATAATAAACAATTTGGGGTTCGTTTGGCATGTTATAGTAAGTGTATTAACCATATAGTGAAAGAAAACAAAAAGACATGGTAAAAGTTAAATTATTTAACTTAGAGTTAAATCTAATTGATAAGGTTAAAATAATACCCTAAACTTGTCTAAATCTTATTTGTTGATAGGATTTCGACCCTTCCCCACTTTGCCTTCGAAATAAGACCCTTTGGAACCATTATAAACCGATTCTGACTTTAATATAAAATAATATTTTGAGGTATTCCTAAGGTGCCCCTCTCCTCCCTTATAAAAGGGCACCTCCTTCCCCTCCTCCTCACACCAATTTGAGCACTCAAGATCGGCCAACCCCTGCCATTTTCTCCTCTCCACTTCCCTAGAATAATCCTAGAGGTCCTGGTCTTCTTCCAAGACTAATCTTAGTTCCCTAAGTGGAGGATTCAAAGAAGCGTTCCAAAGAAGAGGTAATATCCATTACCGATCTTTTTCATTTCATTCTTCTTCAACTTCTTATTCTTTAGTTGTTTCATGATAAAGTAATAACATCAGTATTACTTACATACTGATATGTTATTATAAATATGAAACAACCCTAATTCACCTTCTATCCATCCCACGGAAAAATGAAATCACCGCGCGTGCGTACGTACGGAATACCGTCTCCACGCCGTGGTGTAATCTATTTTCCACCACCACCTTACAAGGATGGGTATAATGGTGTAACGAGTAACTATTTATGATTATTATAAAGTAATATTGATACTGAAATAATATATATATATACTCCAATACAATTCCACGATCATAGGAACGATATCATCACTCGTGCGTACGTACGGAATACCATCTCCACGATGTGATGCGACTCGTTCTACATGATCATCATTAAATAGTAATTATATAAATGAATTGAATGAATAAATATGATATATGTTACACTAATACCATTATGGATATAAGGTATCTATAACCTTAAAAGAAGAATAAGAATTTATTCGGCAAAACACGCATAAGAACAAAAGGCAATAAAGACCCGAGTAACAAGTAACAATGAAATATTACTAACAAGAAGCTAATAATATGACCATATATGATATCATATCAATATTTATGATTCTGGAATAAGTCAATAACATTATTTAAACCATTATACAGGAGCTTCGGACATGTACAAAGCAAATCGGACCTAAGGTAAGGGAAAATATCACAATCTCATTTTTATCCAAGATTGTTTATACTTTGGCATTTACTAGGGTGAATTTTATAATCCAAATCCATGTTCCCTCAATATGTAATATTGTTTTCATCCACTTACAATAGTTTAAATCCAATTTTACCCTTTGGTGAGTTTTTAGTAAAGAATATGAAAGGAATCTTTTGTCGTTTTTCCGTACGAGGTACTTTTTGACTTTTCCGACAAAAGTACGAAGAATGTTTTTTTAACTTATACGGCATGAATGTATTTTTAAAACATTAGTCCCAAGAATCTTCCTTTACAAGTTTTCAAGTTTATTTTTAACTTCTTTTAGTTTATAATTGTATGACATGTTAAGAAAAGAAAAGTGTTTTTGAAGAAGAAAGGATATTTTCCTCAAGAATGGAGTTCAAGTGTTTTATCAAAATTATTTTCCATCTAAGATAGTAAAGGGTTCTGTTTTTATCCCTATTATTAAATTGATTTGATCATGTTGTGATGGAATTATTTTTATGAATTCCTTTATCTTATATGAATTTATTTATGATTTCATGATGTTTCAAGAATCCCATTTTTGTTACATGTGTTATGCGATGATGTATGTTTTATGATTATGTGGCACACATAAGAAAGGATTCATTATAAGATGGGTGGGACCTATATCTCCCTCCAATGCATTGGGTAAAGATTTTATATCTCATGAGATAGATAGGGCTGGAACGGTAGGTTAAACCAGTTCAGTGAAACAGGACTGAAACGAGGGTTACTCGATTCAGAAAGGGACTTTGTCCACTAAGATAGTCTTGGCAATGAGTCATGACTAACAAGAAATGATTTTCCATGATTATGTGTGCATGCCACAAAGATTCAAGTTTCATGTTATGATTATGGGGATCTCATTTTCACTTCTATGATTTATTCCATGTTAAGATATTATGATCTCTTTTGCAGGTTATGATTTTCAAAAAGATATGATATGATTTTTATTTCCTTTATTTGCCCTTGCTGAGCATTTGAGCTCACCCTTTTATGTTTTCTTTTCCCCAGGTCAGGAAGATGGATATTAAGTAAAATATGCTAAAAGGGACCCTAGATATGATGAAATAAATGGGAGACACTGTAGAAGATTTATGAACCAGTTGTTTATGTTTCCCAGTTTCTAAAGACACTATACCTATACGGTCCTTTGTGGTTTTGTCATATGTTGTAATAAGTATGCTTCAATTTTGAAGTATTAACAATGTATGTAAAGTATGGGTCATTGTAGTTGGTATCAGAGGAAAGGTATAGTCAACCTTTGGAAACTAGGATGTGAAAGCCTTAGTAAGAACCCTAAGGATAAGTATAAGCATAGAACACAATCTTAGTGTTTTAGAAATGGCCATGAATACCCTAGGATAAGACCTTAAGTGTGAAATTTTATCCTTGATTATGTGGTTTTCCTATTATAATTAGTGTTGCTCACACTATTCTTCTTGGTTTATGTCAATGGCTGGAACCCGAAGGAACCGTGTTAATGCGGAATGTGATGGGGAATGCAATGATTGTCCCCCTGAGCAACCAAACGATATGGGAGCTGGAATGAAAAATCTTGTAGCCATGCTCACACAACTTTCTCAAGCTATGAATCATGCAGGACTTCCAAACGAGCAAAGGAAGGAGCAACATTCTGTTGAATCTTTCATGAGGCAGCGTCCGCCTTCTTTCAGTGGGTCTACTGATCCACTAGTTGCTGAACAATGGATTAGTACTACTGAAATGATATTTTCAGTTCTTCAATGTTCTGAACATGATAAAGTCATCCTAGCAGTGTATCATTTGGAAGGAGATGCGGATCAATGGTGGAATCTTATTAAGAATATGAGGCAAAGGGATGAAATTGAGTCTAGGGAATGGGATGAGTTCAAGAACTTATTTTTCAATAAGTACTTCCCTCGTATTCTCCAAACAAAGATGGAGAAAGAGTTTCTTGAACTGAAGCAGAGGGATGATGAATCTGTTGGTACCTATGAAGCAAATTTTACAAGACTTTCAAGGTACGCTTCTGGTATTATTATCCAACCTGAGAGTAAGATCGATCGATTCTTTAGTGGCTTAAAACCAAGTCTTCCAAGGGCGTTAGCCATAAGGGACTTCAATAGCTACGAGGAAATCATTCGATGTGCTCTCAAAGTCGAGATGAAGATTGGAGTAACCCATCAGTCACATGGGTTTGATAAGAAGAGGAAGATGGAATTCAAAGGAAAATCTAAAGAGCACACTGAAAAGAAGATGTGCTTTCCCTTATTCTCAAAGTGTGGAAAGAAACATGGAGGGAGTTTTCTTAAAGGGACAAGTAAATGTTTTAAATGTGGAAAGGAAGGTCATCGGGCATTTGAATGCCGCGATAATGGGAAGAAGATGTCTAATGATGAAAACAAAGGAAGGGATACACAGAATGAACCTACTACACTTCAATGTTTCAAGTGCAAGGAGATGGGGCATTATGCCAATCAATGCCCAAATCCAAGGGTTGATGATGATGGTCGACGTCAACAAAATCTTAAGGATAAAGACAAACGAAAGTCACATGCAATTTATATCAGCGATGTGGAGTACGATAACGAAGTGGTGAAAGGTACACTTACCATCCACTCTAAAGTAGAAAATGTTTTATTTGATTCTGGATCCACCCACTCTTTTATTTCTGAAAAATTTTCTTAGGGTATCACCATACTACCTCAACAATTAGATGTTGAGTTAGCTGTGACAACACCTAATGGAACAACAGTCGCATCAAAAGTTTATAATTCTTCTCCGATCGATGTTTGTGGGAAAGTGCTTCCTGCAAATCTTGTGATCCTTCCTTTAGTGGAATTTGATGTGATTCTTGGCATGGATTGGCTTTCTCTACATGGAGCTCATATCAATTGCCAAAGAAGGGAAGTCACATTTCATATTCCAAATCAATCTACGATCGTCTATCGATGCAAGGATGAACATAACCTTCTAGTGGAAATTCCTTCCATCTTATGGGTGTTGATTCCACTAAATGAAGGTTATTTAGCTCAAATGGTTGGTGAGAAACTTGCGATTAAGAGTATGACCATCGTACGGGAGTTTGATGATGTCTTTCCGGAGGAATTACCGGGTCTTCCACCAAATCGTGAAGTTGAGTTTTCAATAGAACTCGTACCGGGTGCTTTGCCTATTTCAAAGACACCTTATAGAATGGCCCCAATTGAGTTGCAGGAATTGAAGAAGCAACTCCAAGAGAATCTTGATAAGGGATTCATACGCCCTAGTGCGTCACCTTGGGGAGCACCTGCTCTATTTGTTAAGAAGAAAGATGGATCAATGAGACTCTGCATTGATTATCGAGAACTTAACAAGATCACTATCAAGAACAAATATCCTCTCCCACGCATTGATGACTTATTTGACCAACTACGTGGAGCTCAATACTTTTCCAAGATTGATATTCATTCAGGGTATCATCAATTAAGGGTCAAAAGGGAGGATATACCAAAGACGGCTTTCCGTACAAGGTATGGACACTATGAATTTATAGTGATGCCATTTGCTCTTACTAATGCCCCTGCTATCTTCATGGATCCAATGAATAGAGTCTTTAGAGACTATCTTGATCAATTTTTGGTAGTCTTTATAGACGATATTCTTGTCTATTCAAAGACCAAGGAAGAGCATGAAGATCACTTGAGAATTATATTGAAGACCCTGAGAAAGGAGAAGCTTTATGCCAAATTTACCAAGTGTGAATTTTGGCTTCAAAAAGTTGCTTTTTTGGGCCACATAATCTCAAAAGAGGGGATATCTGTGGATCCAGCAAAAACAGAGGTTATTGAAAGATGGTCAAGACCAACAACAATAACTGAGATCCGAAGTTTTCTTGGTTTGGCTGGATATTATCGACGTTTTGTAAAGGATTTTTCACGATTATCTAATCCACTCACCAAGTTGACTCGGAAAGGAGTTAAGTTTGTCTGGACGGAAGAATGTGAAGAGAATTTCAAGGAGTTGAGAAGAAGGTTATCCAGTGCACCTGTGCTCACACTACCTTGTAGTGGAGAAAGGTTTGTGATATACAGTGATGCATCCAAGAAGGGATTGGGGTGTGTTCTTATGCAAAATGATATGGTGATAGCTTATGCCTCACGACAGTTGAAAATCCATGAGCAAAATTACCTAACTCATGATTTGGAGTTGGCTGCGGTAATCTTTGCATTAAAGATTTGGAGGCATTACCTTTATGGTGAAAGGTGTGATATTTATACTGATAATAAAAGTTTAAAGTATATTTTCACACAAAAGGAGTTGAATATGCGTCAAAGAAGATGGTTGGAGCTGATTAAGGATTACGACTGCTCAATCCATTACCACCCTGGGAAAGCAAACAAGGTGGCAGATGCATTAAGTCGACAAGACCATGCTAGTTTATCCATGATGAGGATCACAAAGGATCCAATATTTATGGATTTACAAAGGATGGATCTTGGAATTATAATGGAAGGGGAAAATCTTATCTTTCTCAAATGAATGTTCAACCATCTATACATGTGAAGATTAAAGAGGCACCGAAAGAAGATGTCGAGTTACAAAAGAAGGTGAGAAATGTTCCTGAATTCAACCTTGATTGTGATGGGATAATAAAGTTCAGGAATCGGGTTTGTGTTCCTCCCATCCCCGAATTAAAGAAGGAGCTGCTGGATGAGGCTCATAGTTCTTCATTCTCTATTCATCCTGGAAGCACGAAGATGTATAAGGACCTGAAAGAGTACTTCTGATGGGATGGCATGAAAAGAGATGTTGCTGAATATGTCTCTCGATGCTTGGTTTGTCAAAAAGTTAAAGCTGAGAGACAGAAGTCTAAGGGGATGTTACAACCATTACCCATACCCGAATGGAAATGGGAAAACATCACTATGGAGTTTTTCACAGGACTTCCTAAAACATCCAAAGGCAATAATACTATTTGGGTCATAGTTGATCGTCTTACAAAGTCCGCACACTTCATTGCTATTAGAGAGGATTTCTCTCTAGATCAGCTTGCCAGGATATATGTAAAGGAAGTGGTAAGATTGCATGGAGTACCACTTTCTATTATATCTGATCGGGATCCGAGATTTACCTCGATGTTCTGGCGAAGTCTTCAGCATACTCTGGATACAGAGTTGAGCTTCAGAACTGCTTATCATCCTCAGACAGACGGTCAGTCTGAGAGAACAATTCAAACCCTAGAAGATATGTTGAGAGATTGCTCTATGGATTTCAAAGGAGGTTGGGATCAACACCTACCTTTGGTGGAATTTTCTTATAATAATAGCTTTCACTCCAGTATTCAGATGGCTCCTTATGAAGCTCTATTTGGAAAGAAATGCAGGACTCCAACTTGCTGGGATGAAGTTGGGGAAAGAAAGCTATTAGGACCTGTTCTCATTGATGAAATGGCAGAAAAGGTCAGATCTATTCAACAACACATAAGAGCAGCTCAGAGTCGACAGAAAAGTTATGCCGACAACCAAAGAAAAGACCTAGAGTTTGAAGTGGGCGATAAAGTGTTCTTACGAATATCTCCCTGGAAGAGGGTTATGAGATTTGGAAAGAAGGGGAAGTTGAGCCCTAGATATATCGGTCCTTTCGAAATACTGGATCGTGTTGGAAAGGTAGCTTACCGATTGCCGCTTCCACTGAATCTCTCTCAAGTTCATGATGTGTTCCATGTATCTCTCCTGAGAAAGTACATACCTGATCCTTCACATGTACTCAGCTCAGAAGTTGTACCGCTGGAGCAAGATCTTTCTTATGAAGAACAGCCGATAGAGATTCTGGATCGTAGTGAAAAAGTCCTACGAAACAAGACCACTCGCTTGGTGAAAGATTTATGGAGGAACCACCAACTTGAAGAAGCTACGTGGGAGCTTGAGGATATGATGAGGGAGAAGTGTCCTCATCTGTTTGTTACAAAGCGACGAATTTCGAGGGCGAAATTCTTTTTAAGGGGGGTAGAATGTAACACCCGAGATTTTTATGAGTAATATTTTGTTTTTATATCATCAAAGGAATATTTCACTACACACTTTCTTGGCTTACTTTACACGCAATCACGAACTTCCTCGATAGCTTGCGTCGTATGCAATACTGAGTTTCACTAAACAACGATATGCTATTAAAATATTATTAAAACTAGCAGTTATGAATAGTAATAACCACTTTTTGAAATTTTATAAATTTTATTTTTCAAAATGGACTTCATTTTTGGATTCAGAATACCGAAATTAGCCTAGGGTGAAATTTTGGTATTTTTCTGAAAGCTTTCAATTTTTGATGAATAGTGAAACCACTAAGTGGTAGGTTAAAAACTGAATTTTGCATAAAACATAATTTTACCGCTTCTGTGAATGGAATTTCGAAAATCTGAGAGACACGGTTAATATCAAGGACTAAAATGTGGTTCAATAAGATGAAAATAATTTTTTGGTGAATAGTAACTTTTTACTTTTTTTACCACGGTTAAAAGTAAATAGGGTAATTAAGGGTAAAAATGACATTATTATTCCCCTAACACATGTCCTAATTCTATTGGACAAGTTTAATTCGACCAAAAACAAACTTAGGAATAAAATATGACCATTTAGGCCCACTTGGGTTAGATTAGGACATTTATTATTAATTTATTTAAAGAAGGGTTAAAATAGTTAAAATCAAAGTTTAATAAGTAAATCATTTTTAA
Source organism: Viscum album (assembly GCA_963277665.1). Classification (NCBI taxonomy): domain Eukaryota; kingdom Viridiplantae; phylum Streptophyta; class Magnoliopsida; order Santalales; family Viscaceae; genus Viscum; species Viscum album. Next base: position 2,003,584,621 of record OY728126.1, on the reverse strand, counting down.
TATGGGGTTATACATAAGATAAATTCGACTATAAATATTAATTAGAAAGCTAAAAATCTTTCCTACATGATAGTATTTTATTTGTAATTTTTATACATTAAATAATTTAATTTATTTATGACACAATTATGATGAAGTAATTATCTTATTTATGAAATATTGACATAATTGATGTTATAAACAACAAAATAAATGTAATTTGAGACTCTTTATGAATTACACAAATTTTCTAGGTTACTATGATATATTAGTGTTGATTTAAGAAACTTGGTTCGAACATATAATTCTGTTATGACTTTCACAAAAATCATATATCAAATAGTGTCAAAATTGACAAAAAATAGTTTTTAAATCAAATATTATATTACTAATTCTTATTTTATTCCTAAAAATCTAAGGTTCAGCCAAATGACTTAGATAAGGATATATATATTAATACTAAACAATTTGGGGTTCGTTTGGCATGTTATAGTAAGTGTATTAACCATATAGTGAAAGAAAACAAAAAGACATGGTAAAAGTTAAATTATTTAACTTAGAGTTAAATCTAATTGATAAGGTTAAAATAATACCCTAAACTTGTCTAAATATTATTGGTTGATAGGATTTCGACCCTTCCCCACTTTACCTTCAAAATAAGACCCTTTGGAACCATTATAAACCGATTCTGACTTTAATATAAAATAATATTTTGAGGTATTCCTAAGGTGCCCCTCTCCTCCCTTATAAAAGGGCACCTCCTTCCCCTCCTCCTCACACCAATTTGAGCACTCAAGCTCGGACAACCCCTGCCATTTTCTCCTCTACACTTCCCTAGAATAATCCTAGAGGTCCTGGTCTTCTTCCAAGACCAATCATAGTTTCCTAAGTGGAGGATTCAAAGAAGCGTTCCAAAGAAGAGGTAATATCCATTACCGATCTTTTTAATTTCCTTCTTCTTCAACTTCTTCTTCTTTAGTTGTTTCATGATAAAGTAATAACATCAGTATTACTTACATACTGATATGTAATTATAAATATTAAACAACCCTAATTCACCTTCTATCCATCCCACGGAAAAATGAAATCACCGCGCGTGCGTACGTACGGAATACCGTCTCCACGCCGTGGTGTAATCTATTTTCCACCACCACCTTACAAGGATGGGTATAATGGTGTAATGAGTAACTATTTATGATTATTATAAAGTAATATTGATACTGAAATAATATATATATAGACTCCAATACAATTCCACGATCATAGGAACGATATCATCACTCGTGAGTACGTACGGAATACCGTCTCCACGATGTGATGCGACTCATTCTACATGATCATCATTACATAGTAATTATATAAATGAATTGAATGAATAAATATTATATATGTTAAACTAATACCATTCTGGATATAAGGTATCTATAACCTTAAAAGAAGAATAATAATTTATTCAGAAAAACACGCATAAGAACAAAAGGCAATAAAGACCCGAGTAACAAGTAACAATGAAATATTACTAACATGAAGATAAGAATATGACCATATATGATATCATATCAATATGTATGATTCTGGAATAAGTCAATAACATTATTTAAACCATTATACAGGCGCTTTGGACACGTACAAATCAAATCGGACCTAAGGTAAGGGAAAATATCACAATCTAATTTTTATCCGAGGTTGTTTATACTTTGGCATTTACTGGGGTGCATTTTATCATCCACATCCATGTTCCCTCAATATGTAATATTGTTTTCATCCACTTACAATAGTTTAAATCCAATTTTTCCCTTTGGTGAGTTTTTAGTAAAGAATATGAAAGGAATCTTTTGTCGTTTTTTCGTACGAGGTACTTTTTGACTTTTCCGACAAAAGTACGAAGAATGTGTTTTTTAACTTATACGGCATGAATGGTTTTTTAAAACATTAGTCCCAAGAAGCTTCCTTTACAAGTTTGCAAGTTTATTTTTAACTTCTTTTAGTTTATAATTTTATGACATGTTATGAAAAGAAAATTGTTTTTGAAGAAGAAAGGATATTTTCCTCAAGAATGGAGTTCAAGTGTTTTATCAAAATTACTTTCCATCTGAGATAGTAAAGGGTTCTGTTTTTATCCCTATTATTACATTGATTTGATTATGTTGTGATGGAATTATTTTTATGAATTCCTTTATCTTATATGAATTTATTTATGATGTCATGATGTTTCAAGAATCCCATTTTTGTTACATGTGTTATGCGATGATGTATGTTTTATGATCATGTGGCACACATAAGAAAAGATTCATTATAAGATGGGTGGGAACTATATCTCCCTCCAATGCATTGGGCAAAGATTTTATATCTCATGAGATAGACAGGGCTGGAACGGTAGGTTATACCGATTCAGTGAAACAGGACTGAAACGAGGGTTACTCGATTCAGAAAGGGACTTTGTCCACTAAGATAGTCTTGGCAATGAGTCATGACTAACAAGAAATGTTTTTCCATGATTATGTGTGAATGCCACAATGTTTCAAGTTTCATTTTATGATTATGGGGATCTCATTTTCACTTCTATGATTTATTCCATGTTAAGATATTATGATCTCTTTTGCAGGTTATGATTTTCAAAAAGATATGATATGATTTTTATTTCCTTTATTTGCCCTTGCTGAGCATTTGAGCTCACCCTTTTATGTTTTCTTTTCCCCGGGTCAAGAAGATGGATATTAAGTAAAAAATGCTAAAAGGGACCCTAGATATGATGAAATAAATGGGAGACACTGTAGAAGATTTATGAACCAGTTGTTTATGTTTCCCAGTTTCTAAAGACACTATACCTATACGGTCCTTTGTGGTTTTGTCATATGCTGTAATAAGTATGCTTCAATTTTGAAGTATTAACAATGTATGTAAAGTATGGGTCGTTATATAATATATATTAATTATATATATATTTATTACCATTCATATGTGTTTGTGATGAAAAAATTATTTTCATCACATCATGGAGACTATAATATGTACGTACACACAAGTTATGTTTCCATGTTTCGATGGATGGAATGAAAAAATGTTAAATAAAAATTAAAATTTATAGAAGAATTTTATAACATAAATATCATAAAAATAAAATAAATCCACTATAATATCTACACTTGATATATAGTAATGTAAAATGAATCATTTCTCTACATAGAGGTGGTAGTCTACATGTACTCACAAGCAATGCTTTCACTTCCAATTTGACAGAGAAGATGTGGAAAATGGTTATTACATCATCATGATAAAAAATAATAACATATATTATACAAAGAATAATAAACTTTTAATGGATATAACATTTTAATAGAAAGATTAATAATAAATAAAATTAAAAGAGTTTGGTTAATATCTGTACCTTTTCTTTGAGAGGCTTTCCTTAACATACATTTTAAGCCTTAAAATATTAGTATTTGGAGAGAGAGCAAATATCGGGGAAGGGTTGGAATCTGGGATGTTTTTTAGCATGTATTTTCTTATCTATAAGGATAAAATATTTTAAATAAGGGAGGATAAAAGGATCCCTTTTATAAGTGAGGGGAGGGACACACATGGAATTTGTTAAAGGATTTCAATGATATAAAGTCAATTTCCTGAGAATGTGGCTCCAGGTGTCAAATAATTCTAATTTAAGAAAATATAATTTTTAAATAGCATCAAATTATATGAATTATATATGTTTCTACGGTGTTCTTACTCTTATCTCTTTGTCTAACCCTCTATTAAAACTATTTTAACCATAATCGTGGTAAAAATATTTTACTAATTTTACTATTAATTATAACCAAACATTAATCTATCACATTAAATTAAATTAATTATGATTATTAAAATATATATTATATTTTAATAAATTCAATTTTATAAGTTTCAGAATTTAATTTCAATTAAATACACAAAACGTAATCAATACCTCTTTTAGAATAATTCATTTTTAATAATAAAAATGAATTTATTTACATTAATTACCTTGTAAAACCCATATAATAAATGATAAAATGTATAATGAAACATGTAATATATATGTTTCACTATAAACATTAATAAATATGTATTAATTTAATTTTCAACGATAATAATACATTGTGCGGATAAATATTTTTTTCCATAAAAAAGTAATTTTTGTTTCCAAAAAATAAATTATAAAAAAATCTAGTACAGTATTTTTTATTTCATAAAATATTTTAATATTTATAATTAAATGATAATTATGTTACTTTAAAAAAATATGGAATTTTTAAATTAATTGATTTAATGAAAAAGAAACGGTAGTTTTATAAGAAATTGGTATTTATCCCAATTTGTTGTAAAGTAAATCTATTTTTTGAAATAATAAAGATTAAATATAACCAAATAATAAAATGATGATTTAAAAAATTATATTATTTAAATAAAATAATATTTCTAAAATTATTATAAACTAATTATAATGTCCATGTGAAAAATTAAATAATTCTACTTTTTGAAGAAAAGATATTTTTGAATCACAAAATAACTATTTATAATTGAGTACTTATTTATTATACATTAAAAAATTCAATTGTGTTATTTAAACCCATTATAAATTTTTTATAATGTGGTTATAAATTTTCAAACCTACCAATTTAATGTCTATGTTATAATGGATTACTATATCACACTTCATTTAGACTTTACATTTCATGTAAGTAATGTTATTGAATACTTTATGTTTATTTCAAATGGAATAAAAATAAAATAACTGGTTGTTATAGATATGGACTTTGTTATCCACTACGTTGTATTGATAAAATAATGAATATCTTTGTTAAACCCCCTGATAAGTGTTTCAAGTCATACCGCGATGGTGACTCTTGTAAAATGGGTCATTGAACATTATATTTTTGTTATGGATTTTTTGTGGGAAAGACTAGTCACACTATGGCCCATAATTAATTCTATGATGATCTACTAATATTCATAAAATTTAGTGAAAGTATGAGTCACTAATCTATAGGGAATGCAGGTCATGCCAAAGGGCGTGGACCATATCTTGGTGATATGAATTGTGCCAATACCCAATTGGGTCACAACAAATACTGTTTGGTCAAGGGTGTAGCCCATTATCTAGGGTGGTCACACAATGAACTATAGGGTCTATGTTGTGATAGTGATAATTAAATGTTTCATGCACTCTTCATAGGGGATGGTCACACTATAACACATATGTCCATGTTGCGACAAATATATAGACCTATTTTTATAATAGGGGTAGACCCATAATTTTAAAGATACGCCCACTAGTTTTTGGATGAATAGGGATCAATAGATGTCCATTTTCTGATATCTAACTCTTATTTCTCCCATTTAGACCCCCTTCAATTTGGGTGATTTCTTGGAATTATTCACAGTGATTCAAGGTGATTCCCCCTTCTCCCTCTATTCTTTCTTCCCTTTATCTCCTCTGATTTAATGTTCTTTTGACTGAGTAATTTTATGAATATTCTGTAAAATAATGGTATACTTTTCCAAAATGTTTTGGCCTTCACTCAAAGATGATAAGGGGAATCCTAAGAAGATGATCACACTCTATTTCTCACCATTTTTTGGTGGTAGGTTTCCCTATGAATATTTATGGGTTTTCAGGAAACCTATGCTTAATTGAACTTTGATTCATATAATTAAATCGGGTCTTCACAGTGGATTAGGTATTAGTTAATATTCCGAATGTAACACACTTCTTTTATCTTGCTTTCATTATCTTTATTCCAATAGGTATGTGTTTAAAAATATCTTCTTTGAATTAATTTGAAAACTAATTATAAATTATCATAATTAATTAAATTTCCATTTTGATGTGGTATAGGGTCTTTATATAAGTGTGGATGAGACTTTAAAAAATTCTTGTGAGGGTGGTAAAGGTGGTATTAATGGGGTAACTACATGTATGAGTTACATGACCCCTGAACATCTCCCTATGGTTTATTCATTATGATTATATGCATGTGATATGTGATCTTTCCACCATGTGTCTTTGAACATAAATTTAGAATCAATTAATTCCTTAAACACACTCATGCAGAACTAAGTGGAAGTTCCATGATGGACCCTTGAACAATACCATGATTTAATAGTCCTGGATGGTCTATATCTTGATTAAATACACATGTTTGGGAACATGTGGGACACGGAGGGGTAATAATTAGATGATAATTAACATCATGGTTCTAATAAATGTCCCTTGATCCTCTTGAATACAGTTAGGTGGATATAATAAAATGGTTCGGATAGGAAATATACATACAAGAGCCTTGATATAAATTATAACCTTTTGGAATGATGGGACAGTGGTGTTGGGTGAGTGTTCTTCCTCTTATATCTTTTGAGGACCTTGGTGGGTATAACCTATGTAGTTTATGTATATGTTGGGAAATAGAGGACAAACCTAGGAATACAAGGTATGTGATGTGGGAAATATATCATCACTTTAGTGTAATGTCAGTATGGTATTGATAGACTGAGAATTTAGGCCCTGATGAAAGCATGTATTTGTTGAGGGATGGTATGCTCTCTGAGAGAACATCTCGACCTGAGAGATGAGAATGATTTTGAGGATCCAGTGGAGGGTGTCTTGACTAGATTGTGGGTTATGGGATCTTTATGGCTCACATAGTATTATATTGACCTTAGATAGGTGTAGTGTAGAGAATCTGGTATTTTTCAATTTCAAGTGTCACCTTAGAAGTTGAGATTCAGTAGGGTGATTCTATCATGGATGAGTGATATGGTTGGGTTCTACCCTTTAGAGGGTATCCTAGGAAATTAATTTTAGTTCATATGAGTGTAAAACCCCTATGTTTTGATAAAATGTTCCATGGAATGTGCCCGTAGGTGTATGGTATGTATGTTTTAAATATATGTGGGTCTCTCTAGGATATGTGAATGAGGTCATAGTTCTAGTGAGGTTGAAATCCTTTATAAGGATGGTTTGGTACCTATTCTAGGGTTGGATGTGATACCATAGATGTATGATCCTTATATAGTTTTGGGTTTAGCTAATTTTCCCCTAGGTGTATGTTTCTTATATGGTTTTAAGATGTGAAAATGTTCCCCTAGATTTAAGTTACTTATATGGTTCTTGGATGAGTTTATTTTCTACTTGGTATATGATATTCTTATATGGTTTTGGGTCAGCTCAGTTTTCTCTAGGTTTAATTGATATTGTTCCATGTTATGAAATGGTTTCCCATGGGTGTTACCAATATGGTTTCATGGTGATCTGAGTTTCCCCTATCTATATATTACTCTTATAGTTTCATGAAAAATTGGGTTCCTCTGACTGTATGATATTCTCATAGTTCTAGGGAAGGATTTGGTTCCCATTAGTTGTTACTTATATGTTTTTTTGTTGTATTTTGTTCCCCATTAGTGATCTATTTTATGCTCTGATACATCTATCACTGGAAAAAACAGGTATAGTCAATCCTGGGTGTCACTGTAAAATATACAGATTGAAAATAATTTATTTTTATTTTGTATAGTGTTTAATTTTTTTATTTTGATCATATCGAATTTACATACATCTCTTTTCTAGTTATGTTAGTGGAATCATTTTGGGTGGAATGCTATGTTTTACTCTCACCCAACTCTAGAATCCCTATTACATTGTTACCTAAGAAGAAATCACAATTAATAGGTATAGTTAGGGAAGAGTCCCGGTATTGGATAATCAAGCCAATGATCTTGGTTAGAGTGTAGAAACTAGGATGTGATAAGTCTTAGGAATGGCATTCGATGCCCATTTATTTTTTATTTTTTTTATTTTTTTATCTGATCATCCTAGTGGACAATCAATTAGGATGTATGACTATATGATTATGCATTTTCCTTCGTAATAGAATGATTCTTATTTATTGGAATTTTTCATAATATAGTTATTTTATATTGATGTATTTTAATTATTTCTATATTCCTTATTTAATCTATAATGACAATAATCCCCCGAAATAACACTTCAAACCATCACTTGTAGTTGGAATCCTCTAACAAACAACAAATTCTACCTTTTCTATTGTGATGTGGTAAGATAAGGCACTGATTAGTGGTCTCAAGGTCTTAAGTCAGAAGTTTGTTACAATAACTATAGAAAATTGTTGCTTATGTCAAGTCCCACTACTGATACCATCATCACCAAGTTTAAAGATTCTCATAGTGGATTAGGTTCAGTCCACATTCCCAAAAACATATTAGATTAACTTCACTCCCCTTTCCATTTTATATCATATCATGAGATATAATGATTTACCCAATGCATTGAAGAGATATATAACTTTTTTCCCATCCATGAAATAATAAAAACCCATACATATATATTACACGTTAATATTAAGTCATTCTTAATTTTATCATAGATTAATTAAACTATGAGAATGAAATAGGATTCATGAGAGTTTCTATAATACATAATCATAATTCATCTACAAAAAGAAGTCTGAAGTTATCAATAGAGAATATTCCTATAGAACCATATGAAACATTAAATTATTTCAACATATATAAAACCCAATTGAGAATAAAAACAAAAAACTATTTTGAAAATAATAAGAAATATCCCTTTTATTTTCCATAACATTTATTTTAAGTGAAAATAATTTTATAATCAATGGTTTTAGATGTGGAATGAAAAAATAATTAAAAATTATGTTGTATGAAAATTAAATCTAGGAATTCAATATTAATAAAATAAAACTCAATAAAATAGCATAAAAATATGACCATCTAGAAAATGTAAAAAAATGTTTTTTACAAAATTCGGTAAAAAATCCCAAAAAAATAGAAATTGGCTTTGAGATTTCATATATGTTGGAATAGGAAAATCCAAAAAATGAATATTAAATATGTAGAGATAGAGGATAAATATTCTTAATTGATAATAAGAGATAATTTTTGTTCTAATAATAAGCATACTTTTGATTGAATTATGAAACAAAGGGACATGAAATGGTAAGAAGAGATATAAACCCCCAAACCCCAAAAGATAATTGAATTGATGGGATTTTAGAGAGAAAGAAAACATAATTTTAATAGATATACTTTTATTTATAAAAAATATCTATTTCATAGTTATATTTGAAAGGAAAATTGTACATTTACTTTCAAATTCAATGAATGTGCATTAACCACTAAGATGAAATCGCACCTTCTCGAAATAGGTTCCGTTGAAATGCATGTTTATAACATTTTCTTAGAACCATAGGCTACCAAATAAGTTCTAATTATTTATGAGGTATAAACTTTCTAGGTATTCAAGAGAGAAAAAAAGTCAAAGAGTGTTTTGGGAGTGGTAGTAGAGGGGTTCTTTTATAAGTGAGTTCTGAGTGGAATTTTTACAAAAACCCATCATATGTGGTGTATGGTAGTATTTCTACATGAAAATTGGATATATTGTGGTTAAATAATGGATATAATTCACTAATACCTTTATCCACACAAATTATAGATATGTTTAGATATATTTTTTTTCTTTAACCCCTTAATTTAACCTTTTTATCTCATTTACCTTTATTGTGGTACTTCAAATTTTCCCGCTGAATTTTTTTCAAAAATATAATTGTTCATATTACCTATTTTTAACATTATAATTAAAATTTTTAACTCCATTTAATCTAATTCAATTTATAATTTTTAGGAATTTCTTTTTTCAATGAAAACATAGAATATTTACAAATGTTTTTATAGAATATTGAATTTTCAATCATTATGTGTTCTTAATTTTATTTCATATCAATTACAAATTAAATTAGAATTAATATATATTTTTATACATGAAAAATTACATTTTATTAAAATATTCTTTTAATACTAATAATTTTAAATTATTAAGACCATACTTAAGAAATAATTATTTAAAAAATAACTCTTTTAACATTAAATAATTTCAATCACATCCCATTATGTAACTTCTAACTAGTAAATTTTATTAATCCATTGGTATTATAATATTTTTTTTATTTTATAGACACATGAAATAATTATTTAAAAATAATAATAATACTTTATAACAGTTAAAAATGCATATTCTTAAAATACTGAACTTTAAATAATTATTTTCCTTCAATTTTTTTATATAATTATTAATTGTAATTATATTATATTATTTTTCATTTGTTACTAAAAATTATGAGACATCAATATACCTATTGGATACAAGTATATCCAATGACCATATATCAAACCAATAAATTACCAGTGAACATGTAATCAATATCCATATATATACCTGTCATATTACATTCCTATATATAATATTACATACCTATCAATACCCATTCATCATAATCTCTAATTTAATATTTAATATTTTTATAATATTGCATACATGGTTTATTCTTTATATATTTATTTTCAGTGGTATTATCTTCATGGAATATCGTGATGATGATAATTTCCACCTTGTAGTATTTTTATTCACTATTTGTTTCATTCCTTTAGTAATTTTACTAATTATATTTCACATAGTTATTTAGAATTTATTTCTCTTTGTATCATAATATTTTTCCATAATGAATTAAGGAATTGGTATTTTTAGTCTATAGTTATGTTAATCATAATCTATAGAACACCTTAAATTTATTTATAAGAAAATATGTAATAAAAATCATTAGGTGTTACAAGCCAAACTCGATACATACTCAAAATCAAGGTATAACCCACTCAGTTACCATGTGATAGAAATGGGACAAAAAATCACCCCATTTATCAAAAATATAATAGAAAAAGTATGATCACGAATCCCCATTGACATATTTATGTTAATCCAATAGTTATCCTCACATATTCACAAAAATATCCAACTATGGGTAGGATAATTGAATATATTACTAGTTTTCTATATCAAGGTCACCAAGGAGACATTAATCTTTATCCTGGAGTCCATAATCCCTAACACATTAATTTCACCCTTATGTACTTTAGTGGACATGTAATCTTGATTAAGTAAAATTTATGTCAACCGTAAACCAATTAGAACATACTAACTCTCAAGATGTGAAATGAAATAATCCATCTAATGTCAAAAACCCAAATCTCTAAATTACCCAACTACCATATGTCCAAGTATATGAAATTGAACCTAATCAAGGTCTAGGACATAATAGAATAACTCATGTAAATACCCTTTAGTCCTTGTTTTTACAGTCCAATACACTTTAATTCAATATATTATCCAGGGAATCTATGAAAAAAATTCAGAGGGTCCCTCAGAACACTACATTTTCTCACCCAAACATATGGGTCAAGGGGAATAAAATTTAATTTAATTTTATGTCAATTGAACATGAGTGGTGAGACCATACATCACATTTACAATGAAACAATGTAAAAAAATTGGAATTTGTAGGGGCTTTCTATATAAAAATGGATTGTTCCTCTCAAGCTATTCTCAACCACCACCATACATGCCAATCCAATACCATATCAGATACCAACCATATCCACTTGAAAATAGTTGCATAAAAACTAAATAAAAAAATAAAAAAAATTAAAAATCCATATTAAATATATAGTAGTAAGTAAAAATAACCTACTGGATGGATTAAAAACACTAAAACCTCAATTTATGGGGTGTGGTCCACTCCCAAGACACTCCCATGACAACCACTGACCAATTCCCTAATACCCAACACCAATTTATAAATTGAACATATTATAATTCATTGGAAAATCCAAAAAAAATAGAGAAATTTCCATACTGATAGAAAAAATATTAAATATCTTGTGTCCATCCTTATGGGGCCTCTTTTTTATATGTCACAATAAATCCCTTTCTTCCAAACTAGATTACACCATGCTATAGTGGAATAAAAAAACCTACTTCTAAATTTATTGAATTAGATAACAAGGAAAAGATAGAGTAAGGTAGGAATATAGGATATTAACTAATCAAAACTACTGAATTAACTACTTTTGATCCTTCCCTCTTTAAGAAGAATAAGGGATAATATGATAGAAAATGGTGAAGGGAAGGGGTACAACTTCCCCCTCTCTCCGCAAGCCTATAAAGAACATTCTAGAGTGGGGTGTTCAAATAAATGGGATGAAATTACCTTTTTTCACCATTAATAAAACAAATTATGTAATCATATAATACTTTTTAAACTAACACAAACTATAGGATTCTCTATTGAGTACCTGGGGAAAAGTACCATCCACCCGATGGCCTCAGGTAATAAGAGTGTCCACTTAAGACCTCTACCAAGGACCTGATGGATCCCTAAAACCACCAGATAACATTTTAGTTATTCTTGAAACTACAAAACCCACATTATTTCTCCTCTACCAAATTATTAATATCCTGAGATTTCAAAAAATGACAGTGTAGAAAACTTGAAACACAAAGCATAAACAAACAACAAAATATTATTATTTAACTATAATCATTAAACCAATTTAATTCAATGGGAAGAAATGAATAGGATTAACCAAATTATGAGAAATATATAAATCCTATAATAATTGAAAATGTATTGATTAATTCTTATTAAATGAGAACTAGATTTTAAAAAAAATTATTTTGTTCATCAAAATGTGTTTTATTCAAAAAAATTATTTATTTTTTAAGAAAATATTATAATTAATTTATGGAAAATTTAAAGAATTTTTTAATTAAAATTAATTACATTTTTAAATTTAGAATTTCAAAAAAAGTTTAAGATAAAATTTTGAGTATTCTTTTAAAATATATTTTTTCAATGAATAGTGAAAATTACAGATTTTTATTAAAATTTTCATTTTATTTTCAAGTGTTACAAAGTAAAATTAAATTTTTGAATAATTATAAAATTTAAATAGATTATAATTATTTTAAATAGTCCAATTAAGGTTTTTAAAATTAAATTTATACTTAAATTTTGGATAAAACATTTAATAACTAAAAATAAAATTTTTCTAAAAACAATTCATCACATTTGGTACAATTTAATTTCATATTAAATTATTCTACTTCTATGTTTTGAATTTTGGAATCATGAATCATTGGGTCTAATATTTTTTAATAGGGCCCTTTTATTTTTCGAAATTATGAATAGTGAACTTAGTAATTTTTTTCACCGTGGTAATAGGTAAATCGAGTAATTAAAGTTAAAAATAAAATTATGAGGACTATAAATTTACAATAAAATTTGTATTAAGTTTTTTGGAAGATTAAATATCATCCATAATCGTCCATTATTCAGTAATATTACTTTTTCCCATTTTTCTGTGACTATTATATTTATAATGTATAATTTAAAGGAAAAAAAATTACAATTTTTTTAATTACTAAAGTATTTTCAAAATTATAATAAAAATAGGATATTATTGGTTTTAAATATTAAGTTGAAATATAAAATATTGATTTTCATCATGGAAGTTTATTTTTAATTTTTATTGAAAGAACAATTACCTCAATTGCTTACACAACACTGACTTGGTAATTATTTAATTAATGAAAAAATAAAACAAATGATATTAAAAATATTAAAAGTAATATAATTTTAAATTATTAAAGATATATATGAATTTTATATACATTTATAACATTTTAGAGATGTATTAAATTATTTTAGAAGAATTTTTTTTCACTTAATGTTATTAAAGTTAAAGTAAAGGAATGGTTCTAAAATTAAAATTATTCATATTTTCTGAAAACAACCTACACCCATATCCAACCTCCATCAAATGGGAAAGGAATCCATCATCATTGTGAACAGTGAACTACCACCACACAGATAGATGTAATTCGTTTTCCATCACCAACTCTCATGGATAGTTATAGTTCTGGAATTAATTTTTATATATGATATTAATTACATATTAAAAATTCTTAAAATATAATATAATTTTTTCATTCATAACTTTTATTCAATAAAAATGATAATATCATTTCTGTGTACGTGTTTCCTACCACTACCACCACGAAGCGATATGACTCAATTTTCATAACCACATCACATTAATGATATATATAAGTATATTTAAAGAATTAATATGATATTTATGATATTATTATAAATATATAAATATACAAATATACTTAACTTCTTTAAATAATGATTTTGGAAAAATAGAAACATCATATAAGGGTTTGTACGACCTACTATCTCCAGGATTGTAAAATAGTTCATTTTTCAAAACAATAATTAATAGAAGGATTTAAAATTATACTTTATATACATAAATGATAATTATTTCTTGATTATTATCACCTAGATGTTGAAATAATGAAATATTTTACCATATTTAACCTATGGAATTCATTTTGGACTTATTAAACTGGTATCATCCAAACATTTGACATAATCTGAAATGATTAAGTAATTGTTTATAACATAGTAATAAGTATAATAAAAGGAATAATAAACATTAAATTTTTTATAAAGAAATAAATAATTTACATAATTGTATTATTCATTAATATAAAGAATGTACAAGAAAGGTGAGACTCAAGGCAAGAAACTTTCTTTAAAAAAAATACTCTTTTAGAGTATCTTTCCTAACTCTTTTTCTACCATGTCCATAATTTTTTAAAATTATTTAGTAGATATATTTATATAGAAATAATTAAAATATAAAAAAAATTATTTCTCTTCCAATGTTTTTTCAATGGGAATATTTTTAACATTTTGAATTTCTTTACAAAAGAAAAAAAATTATTTTTCTATTTTAACCTATAAAATAACAATGAATTTTCTCACCGATGTAGCTATTATTTGATGTTTTTATTACGTTAAAAGATTCCATGTTTTATTAAAATATAGAAACCTCTTTATATATATTTTTAGAATTATATTTTGGAAAAAGGTTGTTAATATAAAGTGATATTGAAATATCCAATAATGTTTTCTTATATTTGCAAATAATATTTTTATGTGTTTATCGATGAAAATGAAATATTTAATATATTATAATTATGTTGTGGTTATTGGGAATTGTTTATAATGATGGGATGTACTATTATAAACTATGAATCAGTGATCCTATTATATCTCTCTAATGGATTGGGGAAGGATATGAAGTTAATCGTTCAGGTTTCTCTAAAGATTTTAGGGGAATATACTATCATGGTTATTCTAATTATAACCATAATGGTTATTTTATGTTCAATTGTGAAGGTGGTGTTATGTGTAGCCGTAATGGTTATTCTATTTGTAATGATTAATTTTATTCAATTTTTAAGTGTGATATTAAAATGATACCCCAAGTTACCTACATGATTTATATATTCTTTCTATGTGTTTGATATAAATATTATGTTTTCACACAGTAAAGGATAATATATAATACTTCATAAGGTAGAAAATTATAACATTGTGAAAAAATTATTTTGAGTTTTTCAGTATTTTAAAGAATACTTTATGAGTTTTTTCCTTTAATATTTTTAATGAATTTTTTAATGAAAATATTGGTCAAATAATCTGATTTCTTAGGAATGAAAATGCTTATTTTGAGCCTAAATATTAGTTTGAAAAATGAAAATTTATGTAAGTGTTCATGAATTAATGATTTATTTATTAATATTGATTTCCCTTAATTATATTTTTATACTCAACCCTTTTTTTAAAATGTTTTTCATATGTTGATTTTGGACAAGGATGAAGTCCTAAAAAGGAAACAAGTTTCTTTTTTAATTTTATATTTTATGGGAAATTTATATACCGAATAAAAGTGTAAAATTTGTAATATTTAGGTTAGTTAAGTAATATTTAATACCTAAGTCTATACAAATATAAACCTATAATATATTTTTTAATGTAATAAATTTATTTGTATTCTAGACTCACTAGAATATGTAATGTATAAGGTTCAGTTATTACCATTGGTATAAGAGAAAGTTTTAGACAACTATAGTGGTTAGGATGTTATTTAAACATAATTTAAAATTATTCTATAACCACAAAGTTAATTATAATATGGGTAATTATTGTTATTATTGATCTATAGAAAATATTTTAAGGTACCATTTTTATGGATATCTTAGTGTATATCATCCCTATAAGATAGTTTATAGTCATTTTATTTATATGCTCACACTAACCGTTTTGGAATAATAAATGGATGGATCCAGCATGAACCAGTATAACAGTGAATGTGAAGGAATATGTAGTGGTTTTATGAATGAGAAATTGGAAGAAATTGTATTTTAATGAACACTATTTTGGTTATCCTTAAACACCTATCACAAGTTATGATTAAGAACATAAACATGGGAGATTTTCCCAACTCATCAAATAATATAGAAATGAATTTCTTTTGAATTTACATTGATAAAGGTTATAAATGAAAAAATATTCATTGACCTATGTGTCAAGAATATGAAAAGAATCACCCAATAATAACTTAAAAAAATTGGAATACATTTTTTATATGGTATGTGCTAAAAGACCAGTCAATATAGTTGTATCACTAAGGTAGGGATGGGGTGAATCAGTGATATATTTTTATTTTTGGTTTCATTGCATAAGAAAAAACCTTCAAATACTATTAAAGATTCATTTCCCTGCTGAAAACAACTCAAACACACATACACAAGAACACTATAATTTACCAGGTTCACTACCCAATAAGAGTAGTTATGTCCTTGGTATGGTCTAGAAATGAAACCATACCACACAATCCACTATAAAACAATCCTTTTATGAGGAATAAAATGAGTAGGATATTCCCTTAATATCATGTAGCACTATGGTCAATAGAAAATTTCATGCGCTTCAAGTAGCATGAATTGATGTATGAATGTTTTTGTAACAAAAACGTTACAGTGCTTCTTGACCAACATTCACAAATATGATCTTTCAAAAAAATATTCAGTTTACCCATATGATGGTAGGAAATTTTTAGAATTTTTTATAAAAACAATGTCTGGTTTCTCAGTCCAATTCTCTAGTCTGATTTTTCAATACTAAAAATATATTTGTACTTCATAATATAGATGAGAAAATTCTGAACAACTTCTGTCTGATTAGGGAAATCCCAGTTTGATTTTCCCTGTCTGATTTATTTATATAAAAAATATATAGCTCTATCAGAATAAAACTAAAACAATTCTAGAAAAAAAATTCATCAATCAAGAAATCACAATATGATTTTATAAAATTGATGATTCAGCTCAATACAGTGACTATTTAAATATGATAATCAACCGAATACAATCTTCTCTCCTCTCCTATACTTGTTATGACTGAAACAAAATTCAATAAAACTCAATATTGAAGCCCCTTCTTATCTTTATAATTATTCAACACTCCACCTTCTCTATTCTATTCTTGAAAAGTAAATCTATTAGAAAGTAAAATGTACTTTCCCTTTTATCGTGAATCTGAATATGGTTTTTGTGGGATTCCAAAAACATTTCACTCTTAATCAAATTTACCTTGAATTATGAATGCATCTAGACTTTATCAAGGCTTCTAAACTATTATCATTTAATCATGATCATTCTTGAGTCATCTTATAACTATAGTTATTCTTCATACATTCTTCACAAACATCAGTATTATTCCAATTATCCAATCTGATTTTCCCAATATGATATCTTCATTATGATTCTCAATACCAACTAATGAAAACAAAAAGAAGAATCTTATTCAATCTTCATGATCACCCTTATCAACACATTTTTATCTCCTTTAAACGTCATCATGTAAAAGTCCAGTCTCATTCCGGTTTTAATATTTCTCATTATTATTAGGACATGTTTAAAACAATAGTTTCTTCAATATGTTTCTCTACACTAAATGTCGGATGGAAAACATATGTCTTCTAATTACAATTATTTCAACTAACTCTAATTTTTCTATTATGATATAAAAATAAAATTCATTAAATTATTCAACCAAGATTCATGTCCCCCTTCTACAACATTTTCAAAATATTATAAGAAATTAGTATTTCATATTCTCTTTAAAACATATGATCCTGAATCTGATTAAGTCATCGATGCCAGGTTATATTTGTTAATCAGTCTTGACTTCATTTTGAGAATTGGAGTCAAATTTAATTCCTTTTAGTCTCTGATTATGATACCAATAAACTTTCTCTCTCTTTAGAAAATTAATTCTCCTAATACTTAAATATGTTGTCTTTTGATATGACTAATAACCAATACCTTCATTTTATCCTATTCATTATCCATTAAACAAATACGTTTTTGGTAATCGCAATATGATGATCATGAGATTGTAAATCTTCAACTTCATCAACTTTTTTATTTTGCAAACATTCAACAAGTATCATGATTTTATTATTGACTTTGAATACATTTATGATCATATTTAGCATCATCAGATTTAATAAATAATGAATTGTTACTTCCCAAAAGCTTGTTTCCAATCTAAACAAGAATATGATTTTCATGAATATGATTTGAAATACCTTTTCTCCTAATAAAATAATTAATATGATTATAATCACCAGTTATCCCTATTTTATTAATCAATATTGCATCAAAAGTTACTTAGACAACTTGTGAATTTTTTGAAATATAAAATATCCAAGCATCATCAATTTTTCATTGAAGTCATGCAGATTTCAAAGCAACGCCACATTACGATATTATCTTCTATTACATACCAAAGGTGAGTATGATGATCATTTTCATCCATAAAATATATTACCAATCCTATAGACTTTAGTGAGTCCTATTTTCTGAATATAATGGCAAGTATGATTCTCACAAAATACAATGTGAGGTGATTTTTTTATTCTTAAACATCAATAAAAACAAAATAAATTGCATGAATAAAATTATCATCCTTATCAACTTGGTCCTAACAATCACCCCCTTTGGATTTTTTTCAACTAATGATTCATAAATCACTGAACTTTACAACCTCAAGCTATGGATTACTTATCAATAATTCTTATCCTATGTATGCTTAATCATTATAGGAAATAAGAATTATTGATTGCAAAACCATGCTATCCAGAAGTAGTGATTATGAAATCCCCCTCATATTTCTTCCTCATCTTCTCAGTATCCATAGAATATAAGAAATTTTGATTCATACAACCACTCCAACAAATAGTTATAATAGTTCACACACATACATTTCTAAATTCACAGATTACTCACAACTCACCCCCCTCATGCTTTCATAAGGATATATTTATGAAAACAATTATCCCCATTAACAAAACTATCCAAAAGTAAGATGATATATAGAAAAAATACATATCTATCCTTGATGATGAAGTAGTTATATGCCCATGTTCATCGTCGATTTATAAAAATATTCCTTCATTAAAGGTTTTGTGAGAATTTTAGAAACATTTTTTGATGTAAGAATAAACTATAGCTTAAATTCATTCTTTTCCTCATGCTATTTAATGAGATGATATTTAATATCAATATGTTTTTAATGAGAATGTTTTATCATATTCATGGTGAGGTTGATTTCACTTAGATTATCAAAACCCAAAGGCCAAGGTAACTTCACTTTAAAAAGTAAACCCTATAACTAAGTCTTCATCCACATATGTTAGGTAGAGGATTGGGTGGTATAAACATACTCATCTTTAGTATTAATAATAGTTACTACATTGTTTTCATTTATATTCCAACTAACACATCTTTTCCCTAGAAATAAAACTTCACCAAATTTGGATCTTATATCATCAAAATTTCATGCCCAATCTACATATGAATACCCAAAAAAGTAAATTCATTCTAATATATCACACCGAATTTAGAATTTCTTTGTGCATTTGATGTATTTGATAATTCTTTTTATATAAATTAAATGAAATTGTTTAAGGTCACTCTTAATTATTTCACATAAGGTTATAGCATAAACAATGTCGGGTCTTGAGATAATAAAATATAACAAAATTTCAATCAACATTTGAAAATCATTCGGATCAACATTCTTTCCTCCTAAATTTTCATTAAGTTTTTCTCCCACTAAAATTAGTGTGGAAACATGTTTTGAGTTTCTCATGATGAACTTGTTAAGAAGTTCCTTATAATATTTTCTTGAGAAATAAAAATGTGATTCTTATTTTTAAAAATTTGTAACCGAATAAAGTATTTCATTTCTCCCAGCATGGAAGTTTAAAACAAATTTTTCATTTCTTTAGAAAAAACATCACAAGATATTCCATCATTCCCAATAAAGATAATGTTATCATCATAAACAATTATAAAGAGGGAAAATCCTAAATTTCATTTCTATTAAAATTATTATAAACCCTTTCTTTCTAAAAAGTCATCTTCTTTATGAATGTATCCAATTTGTAATATCATTCCCTCATAGCTTATTTCATCCCATAAAAGTCTTTATCCAATCTATATAAAAACCTTTTATCTTTCCCAACAACAAAGCCACAAGTTTGTTCAACGTAAACTTTCTCATCAAGATCCCCATTCAAAAATATGGACATTACATACATTTGAAAAAAATAACTTCATTGTGCAGTAATATAAAGATATTTCTTTATTTTTCTATCCTTTCCACTGGAGAAAAAGTTTCATCAATGTAAACACCAACAATTTGTGATTAACCATTACACACTAATATTTCCTTTTTCCCTTATCACTTTACCTTCTTCATTCAACATTATTCTAGAAAACCCACATTGTACCAATAATATTTTTTTCATCTAGATTAGATAAAAGTTACCATGTTTTATTAATTTCTATATGATCTAGCTCTTTATTAATGGCTTCAACCCATTCATGATACTCAAAATATTTATTCAAATCACTTGTCTCAACTTTTAAATTAAAATAAGTATGTGTAATAACATTAATTTTTTTCTTGTTTAATCTTTTTTATGTTGATCACAAATAATGTTCTATGTTTCCAATTTCATCCTCATCTTGGGATGATATTTTTGAGATTATTATTTTTCACTATAAATAGATGATTCTAACTCTTCATTTTGATTATGATTACCACCATGAGTATCCTTATCCCAATTGTTAACAAAAAAAATTCATATGCTTCTCAACATCCTTATCAGCCTGTGTCTTTTTATCCTTATCATATTTTTCAATAACGTTAACATTATAATATTTAAAAATTCTACATATTCCATTCTTAAAACATTTATATCCTCTTCCTTCCATAACATAGCCTAGAAAAATTCCATCTTCACCTTTCTACTCAAACTTACCAAAGTTTCCACCATTATTCTTTATGATACATGATATCCAAAAAACTCTAAAGTGTTTCAAACTCAAAGTTCCATCATAAAAAATACCATATGGAGTCATATGAGAAATGATCATGTAGAAACATTGGTTTTGTTTATATATGTAGTACTCATGGCTTACCTCCAATAGTAATGAGAAATAGCATGTTCAATTAATATAGTTCTTACCATTTCCACCAAACACTTATTCATCCTTTCAGCTACCCCATTTTGTTGAGGAGTGTATTGGAAACTATAGTCATGATAGATTTTATGCTTCTAAAGATAACTTTAAAAGTTATTCATTCTTATAACCACCAAAATTATCAGTTCTCAAATTGTTCACTAAATACTCACATTCATTATCAACTTTCCTCATGAAACATTTAAACATTTTTAAATCTTCTAACTTATGTATCATATACCTAACCGAAGTAATGTGAGTAAATTCATCAATAAAAGTGATGAAGTACTTATCTCTATTTCTTGATTTTTTTCCCAATAGACCACAATATCAGAATGGATTTCTTCCATGGTTTGTTTGAACAAATATCAACATTATTATGTACTGATTTTTTAATTTTTACCTTCTTAAATATAGTGAAACACCAATATCTTCTTATTAAAAAATTAGAATTATCTTCGACACTATCTCACTTTGATAACATTATCATGCTTCATTGGCACATGTGTCCCGATCTATTTTTCCACATATAATTCTCTTCCACAATTCCAATGTAATAAGACTTTTTTATTTCACCAACATGAAATAAATTCCCTTTTATTTATTTGAGTCTTGTAACTATGATTCCATGTTCATCAGTTTTTACAAAAAATCCATTTTTTCTGAAAACTAATTTGTTTCTCTCATCACAAATTTATGAAACACATAGAAAGTGGTTTTTCATCCCATCAATATATAAAGATATCTTGAATTTTATCTTTTCTTTTCCAATGTTGGATGATCCATCAACTTCGATTCTCAAAGATTAATCATTTCCAAATTTCACTTTTACTTCTTTAAATTCTTTCACATTTATAAAAATCATTAAATATCACATCATATGATAATAATACCCACTATTAACAATACAAGGTCATTCTCATTTCATATCATTCAAGGTGGTTTCTAAAACAATAGATTATTCTTTCTTCATCTCTAGATTCTAACAATTGTAAAAAACTATTGTTTTCTGGTAACAAAACAATACATATCATTTCCAGATTCCTAGGTTTTTTACACCATTCAAAAATAGTTTATCTGGGTAGGAACCAATTTTCAACTTTTACTCTAATCTTCTTAGGTTTCTTCAAAACAACATTATCAGAGTTCTTCCTTTGACGAGATTAACTCCCCCTAAATCATTGTATTCATTAATTATCAGAATAGTTGTAATATTTTTGGTTGGACCAAAACATATTTTCTATTTGCTCAAATCCACCACAATACCATCAGTATCCATTGAAATAAAATTTTCTCTAAAACATCCATACTAACCAGAGTTGTGAATTTTATTTTCAATAACCTTCTTGTCTTTATTATCTAAACTATGTTTACCACAAAACATTTTCTTATTATTCATAATATTATTTTAATGTCGTATTTCTTTTTAACCTTATCATGACTAGAAGTAATAGAAAAATTTATATGTTTATAATGTTTAGAACTATTTTTGGACATACTGTTTTTAAAAACATCTGAATTCTCAACTTTGTTAATCTTGGACACGTACATAACTTTCCTAGATTTATTCTTTTTAGAAAAAACTCATGATAACTTCTCAACCTTTTAAGTTATATTTTTTTATCCTTTCTAGGTTCCATCTTATAGTAACTTCCACCAACTATTGATATAGAGTATTTGAAACGTCTACCTTTTTTCAAGTTTAGAATGTTTTTGTTGAACAAGTTCCATATCTTCTTCTTTTTCCTTCAAATTCACTTCTATATGTTCATTATGATTATTTTTTTCATCAATATATTTTTTCAAATCATCAATCTATTTTATCAGCTTGGCATCCGGAATACAGTTATGTTTTTTTATTCAGGATCTTTCGTTTTTCACATTCTTGATTTCTCTTTCTTGTATTCCAATTTTTCTCAATCATTCATTTAATTATTATTTCAGATGATTTTCTAATTTATTTTCTTCTTCTTCAAATCTACTACTATGAACTCTTTATTATTCAGTATTGAAATAAAAGAATTATTAAGATCATACTTAGAATATTTTTTTGATTCCCCATCAATGTCTTATTTTTTTACCATTATATAAAAAAACTATTCTATTCGATTTGAAGAAATTTGTATATTTTTCTTTGGTAAAATAATTATCCTTTTCACTCTATTTCATCCATGATATTATTATCCTTATTTATTCTTCTTCACTATCCTCTTCTTTATTTCTTTGAAGAAATTATCCTTAAATCTCATAGTGGCTCCTCATTCAAAGTGTTTCATTGTAATTTTCCCTTTATATTTACTTGTACCAATTCTTGAATTTTAAAAGAAAAGGATAAAATATCATCATGATTTTTACACACCTAATTTCAGAATTAGAATCACATGATTCTACTTTAATAAGAATCTTCTTTTAATTCCCTTTCTTTTCCACCTTGAAATACATTTAACAATCAGATTTTGTTTTTATTTTCATATCTTTATCAATTCATATTTCATAAGTTATGATATTTATATGTAAATAATCCAAATATAATGTTTCAGGATCTCTAACTTCCAATGAAGAAACATTAGAATTAAAATTTTCAGGAAAGACTCTTCGGATATTTTCAACAACTATAGAATCTTATAACATTTCACTATAACATATTGTACTACTGAAAATTTCATTTACCCTATTACTGAAGTCCCTAATAGATTCATACTCACCCATTTTTAAATATTCATTCTTAAGCCTCCAAATGTTTAATTTTTTCTTTCTTCACATTTCTATTTACTTCATTTATGTTTTTCAACTTGTCTCATATACCTTTGGTTTTGAAATATCCTTCACCCTTATAAATTCAGTTTTATAAAGTGATAAAAGAAAGGCATTATTCTCCCTTCCAACATTCTAAGTATTCTGCTTATTAATTGATGTGAGAGAATGTTTTTCTTTGTTAGTAGGAAATCCATCTATTACAACTTCATGAACATCATACCTAATAATATAAGGAATCATTTTATATTTCCATATATGATTGTTTTTACCCTAAAAAATGGGACACCTTTACTATTGACATGACCCTAATTCTCCATAAACTTTTCTTCAAAACATTAGCAATCAATAAATGAAGAGAACCTTCTCTTTGATGCTAATTGTAATTTCCCAGACATGATATTTGTATCACTGAGAGGGGGAGGTGTTGAATTAGTGATATGTTTTTCTTTTATGTTTCCTCAAGAAATAACCTTCTCCTACTATTATATATTTCATTCCATGATAAAAACAATTCCAACACACTTCCATAGGAACACAAGATTTTAAAAGGTTCACTACTCAATAAGATTATCTAAATCCTTGGTATGGTTTGAAAATGAACCAATACCACAAAATCTACTAGAAAACAATCCTTTTGTATAGAATAAAACTAGCAATATATTCCCTTATACTCTTCTTGCACTATGATCAACACAATAGTGCATGTTCATCAAGTAGCATGATGTAATGTAAGAAATATTTTGTAACTAAAATGTTATGGTGCATCTTGTCCAAGTTTCAAAAACATGATATTTCAAAAAATTATTCACTTTTATACTCAGAAGCTGGTAAGAACTTTTCTAGACTTTGTAATAAAACTTAGTATGATTTCAAAATCTGATTACACAATATGAAAAATATATATATGTCTGCTAGAATACAATTGAGACAATTATAAACCACTTTTGTCTGATTTGTGAAATCTAAATATGATTTTCCTAGTTTGATTTTCCCAATTCTATTTCTCAATATATAAAATATAATTCTATGTCATAATACAACTAAAATAATTATAAACCACTATTTTTTAATCTGTAAATCCTAATACAGTTTTCCATACATGATTATTTATCTCAACATGATGACCAGATGAATACAATAATCAGTTGAATACAATATTTTTTCTTCTCATATGATTCTTTTGTCTTGAAAAAATCTTCAACAATACTCAATCTGGAAACCTCTTCTTCTCTCTATAATTATTCAGCACTCAATATACTCTCTTCCATTCACGAACAATGAATCTTTCAGAATGAACGAAGTACATTCCCTTTTATAGGTGATCAGAATATGGTATAGTTGGGATTCTAAAAACATTTTCTGCTTAACCAAATTTCCCTAAATTTCAATTTCTCATGAATTCATAATGCATCAAAACATCATCAACAATTC
The DNA here is from genome assembly GCA_963277665.1 of Viscum album. Classification (NCBI taxonomy): domain Eukaryota; kingdom Viridiplantae; phylum Streptophyta; class Magnoliopsida; order Santalales; family Viscaceae; genus Viscum; species Viscum album. Next base: position 2,003,559,114 of record OY728126.1, on the reverse strand, counting down.
TAAACTCTTGTCCTTTCTTTTCTAACCTTCTTAAATAATCTTAAAACTTCAGATATGATTATACTTTGTTTATAAAAATCAGTCTGATTTGGATTATCTAATAATATTTTCCCAATATGATTTCCTCATTATGATGTTATATACCAAGTGATAAAAATAGGAACAAGTATCTCCTTTAAGATTCAATATCACCCTTGTTAACACTTTTTTACATCCTTTAAACATCCTAAAATAAAACTCTAGTCTAATTCTATTTCCAATCTACCTCATTATGATGAAGTCAAGTGTAAAGAAATAGTTTCTTCAATATGTTTCTCTACACCAAATGTGATAAGGAAAAAATATGTCTTCTCATTCAAATTATTGGAACCTACTCTGATCTCCTAATTAATATGGAAACATCATATTATTCAAATTAATCAATAATTATGCTTTTACCTCTTCTACAACAGCCCAAAAACATTATTAAAATATCCATTATTATTTTTCTCTTCAAACTGATGATCTTGAATCCGATTATGCTATTAGTGTTAGGTTAGATCTATTAATCAACCTCAGCTTCATTCTGACAATCAGAGTCAACTTCAATTCCTTTCCATCTCTGACTATAATACCAATGAACATTCTATTTATTTAGAAACTTTATTCTCTAAATATTAAAATCTTTTGGATTTTGATCTAACTGAAAACCAATACCTTTCTTATGATCATCCTTATTGGCCTTAAAAACAATATGCATTCGGTAATCTCATTTCAATGATCTTGTCACCAAAAATCATTGGCTTCATCAACATTGTCAATTTACCATAAATCAGCATGTATCATTAATTTATTCATAACTATGAATGCATTGAAGATCTGCTTTAGCATCATCTGACTTACCAAGAAAAGGTATTGTAAATTCTTAGAAGCTTCTTTATAATCTGTACCTGAATATAATTATATTAAATATGGTTGACCTGAATATGATTGGAATCACCTTTTCTCCCAATAGGATGCTTAATATAAATTTTATCCCCTTCTCTCCCCCTTTCATTCATCAAGTTTTCATCACATGTTTCTCAAAAAACATATGAATTTTGTGAACTACACACTAAAAAATCATCGTCGTTTTTTCATCAAAGTCCATCAGACTCCAATAAAACACCTCAATATGATCTTCCCTTATATTATGGACCCAAGATGATTGTGATAAACCTTTTTATAAATAAAACATATTCTCAATCCTATGTAATTTTATGATTTTGATTTTTTGAATATGATAGTCTGTCTGATTTTCATAAATAAAATGTGAGGTGATTTATTTTATTCTTAAACTTCCTTAGAAAAAAATAGAATACCGGAATATGATTATTATTCGTGTCATCTTGGTTTTAATAGTAAGGATGGCATAAATATATAATCTTTCAAAGAAAAAAATAAGTGTTCGGTTAACCCCATAAAGAGGAATAAATTATTTCCCGAAGAATACATTGGATGTTTTATATGTGGGGATTATAGATATTATTCAAATTGATATCATAGGGGAAAATATCAAGAATGGGATTACTATGACCATATAAATAAATGATTAGAAATGTCTCTTTCTATTAAAGTTGAATATGAGGAAAGTGAAAATAAAATATGTAAGATACAGATTATATCTTAGATTATTATTTGAAATTGATGATTATAAGGACATGATTCATAATTTTTATAGGAATGGTGTATTATGGAATAATATGGGAATATATCGTTATTGTATTATGAAGAAAGTTGAATGATTAAGGTGGCTCTATATGGGGATTCAACAGTTATGATATAATTATATTTCAATGGTTGGTCTTAATTTCAATGGGTTAGGCACACATATTGAGGTTCTATGTGGTGGTAATATGTTTATTGAGTTTTGGTACATGTTTGTAGTATTTGAAAACCCTAAACATAATATGTGAAAAAATTATTTATGAATAATCTTTTCATTTTGTGACATAAATTTAAATCTATTGATAACTTTTAGGGTTTATATGATCTTTGATGATTAAGGTTGTTTTTTATTTTGTTAATATTTATTTTGGGAAAATATAGAAATAATGTTGTTATATTTTTAGTAAAAGGACATACAATAGGTATGGTAACAACCAATCTCATTTGGAAAGGTCTTCGGGCTTGAATTGAAAAATGAAGAGTGACAAGGGAGAAACACCTTCCACTGAAAAATGTGATGTTATAGTTAGTATGAATTTTTTTTATGTTGATTTTGGGAACTTATGTTTGATTATAGATTTAACCATGATATTTAGAAGTGATTTTGTGATTAAGTGATTAATTCTATTTTTCAAGACGCATCTTATATTGGGATCCTTATTTGATTATGATAAATGAAATCTTAAGGGATTATATTTGTGGGAAAATGGATAAATTATATTTTGGATAGAATATATGATGTATTTATGGTGCTTCATGATATTTTTTGGAATTTATTGAATTATATTTGAGATTATATGGTTAGAGATCATACATTTTTGGTTTGAGACAATAATTGTGATTAATGTTATTTAGAGATAAGTATTAAATTTATTTTGGAAGAATATGTTATCATATAATTATAATATTTGGATTTCAATATTACTCTAGAGTATTTAAATTATTTTAAAGATAGTTATTTATAGAATTAGTTTATTTCAACATTGGGTATTGTAATTTAATTTTTGAGACTAAGGTATTATTTTTTTATGTGAAGGTTTAAGTATTTTGGAAATTATTTTATATTTATTTAACCATTTTGGTTTTTATTAATTTCTAAAGATAAGTGGAATATATTATATACTTTTCTAGATTATATTATTTATTATATGTTTATTGTTTTCCTTAAAGTATGAAAATTTCATCTTTAATACTCATCATTTGGATAAAAAAATAAGATCGTTTAGAAATTGATTAAAGGTTGAAGTTATAATATGAATGTAGGTGTATTTCCTTAGTATTTTAGACTAGATGGTACAGTAATTTTTAACTCTAGGTAAAAAGATGTTGAAATATAAAATATCTTGTTACCTTATTTTCTGATGAATTGATAATCTTTTTCACACCACTTTGGCTTATGGTTTTTTGGTTATTTACGTTCATGTGATCATTTACTTTCTTGTGATCAATGATCGTTTTCACTCTCCATCATCATTTACTCATTAATATTTTATTACGTGTTCATATTTTCAATTTCCATAAATTTTTTCTACTTGGAAACCCAATTATGTTTTATTCTGGAAGACTTACAAACATACCTTTCTCTTTTATCAAGAGGATGTTTTATTATCCCTTGTTACGATGCGGGATTTCAAAAAAGTTATTTTGAAATTTAAAACCATAGATTATTAAGAAAAATATTAAATTTTGAAGATGAAATTTATTAATGGGGGATAATGTAATATCACATAATTTTAAAATAACAATATCATACAAAACCTGCACCATCGAGTGTAAATGAACCATGAAATATTTTTATTTTAAAAATAACCATTATAACCTAGCCAATTAAAACGGGGAATGAATAAGATTAAGTAAATAATGAAAAATATATAAATTAACTAATAAATTCATTATTATTGATTAATTATTAGGAAATAATCACTTTATTTTTATTAATCATTTTTTATTAAAATATGTGTTTTTCAAGAAAGGTTGTTATTGCTTTTTATGAGAGAATTTTATATAATTAATTTTTTGAACATCTAAAAATTTTATTTGATAAAACTAATATCATTTTTTAATTCATAATTTCAAAATTATCTTATGATTCATTTTTGTGAATTTTCTAGAAAGATTTATTTTTCAATGAATAGTGAACAATTCTGGTTTTTATTAAAAATTGTATTTTATTTTTAATTGTTTATAAATTCAAATTCTTTTCCATATTATTGTTAAATTTTAATTAGTTATTATTGATTAAAAATAATTAAAATTAATTTTTAAAAATTAATTTTTTATTTAAATTTAGTATTAAAATATTTTAAACGTAAAAAAGGTATTTTTCTGAAAAATTGTTTTTTGTCACAATTTTTTTAGTTTAATTTAAAATTAAATTTAGTCACTTATATGTTTTGAATTTTAAAAAATGTAATTTGTTTTTAAAAATTTAGTAAATATTCTCTTTTATTTTTGGAAATTGTGAACAGTAACCTTACTAATTTTTGTCGCCATGATATAGGGTAAATCTGTTAATTAAAGATAAAAACAACATGATAACTACTTGAAAATGACCCTAAAACATGTATTAATTTTATTTTATTATAAAATTTCATCCATAATAATCATATATTCATTTATATTACCATTTTTCTATTTTTTTGTGATTATAAACTTGATAATATTTAATTTAAAGATAAGTCAAAATGCCACATTTTTATAATAACTAAAATATTTTTAACATGGAAAAATAGGATATGTTCAGTGATTAATATTAATTTCAAAACGAAATGTTTTATCTTAATAATGTAAATTTATTTTAAATTTTTAGTGAATAAATAATTACTGCAAATTCTTAAACAACATTGACACAATAATTATTCACTTCATGGAAATCCAAAGGAAATAATATTAAAAATATTAAAAGTAATATAATATGAAATAAATGGTTTTTTATATAATTATAACATGTTATGAATGTAATAAAATATTTTATTCTAATTAATTTTTTTTATTGATGTTAGTAAAGTTAATATAATTGAGTAGTTCTAAAATTGACATTATTGATATTTTATGAAAATAAAACATTATTAAATGATTTAAAATTCCTGAAAATATTATTATTGGCCAAGTGATTATGAAATGTTTTAAAATATCAACCATGTTCTATTTTTGGGTATTTTACCCTTTTATAGTTAATATATTCACACATTAAGAATAAGAAACATTGATATCACCATATTTTTCAAAAGCGTTAAAACAAAAAGATAAAGGTAAAAAGGTGATCCAAAATTTCTCAAATTTTATTGTATCATAGTATTGTGACTCATCCAAATATTATCATATAATATTTTAAACTTGGATCCATTTAGACATAAAAATTATTTTTTATTAATTTAATAGATTATGAAATTCTAAATGTTATCTGCCCCTCTCTTATAAAATGGAACCTCTTATTATCAATTATTCCTAACTCAAGAAATACTTTTTTCTGTAAAATATAACCAAAAACTTGCCTAAAATTTTATTCCACATTATATAGGATTTATTTTAAGCATAATACCATGTTTATAGGTCTTAATATATAAAACAAATGAGGTTGTTATAAAAAGAAGTATAGTTCTACCTCAAGAGTTTTCATGTTATTTCATATTCTAAATCCTTAAAATATTATCTAAAAATTAAGTTTTTAAAAATTATCTTAAATATAATAGTTTTTTATTATGTTAGTTTCATAACCTATAATCATCTCCAACCTCCATCACATTGAAAATTAATCCATCATTTCTGTGTGTGGTTGACTACCATCTTACAGATTGATATAATTCATTTTCCATTAACACCCATATTGGATGGTAAAATGATTTAATTATTATTTATATATAATATTCTTGACATATTTTTCATTATGAAAAGATAATATAAAATTTAATTTCTTATATTTCTATTCACTAAAAAATGATAATGTTGTTTGTGCCTATGTGTGGAATACCACCTCAATGAAGTGATGTGATCCAATTTCCATAACCACATCCCATTTTTTATTTTTATAATTATATTTAAATAATTATTTTGATATTAATTATATTGTTATAATTATATAAAGATAAAATAATTCTTACCATATTTCTATAATTATCATCAAAAAAATACTCATGTGTAGTTACAGCTTATCATCTCCAGGATTTTAATATAATAAATTTTTTATAACCATATTTAATGGGTAGATTCAAAAGTATAATTTATTTATAATTTTTTTATTATTTCTGGATCATTATCCATGATATGATTTAATAATAAAATTCTTGATCAAATTCAACGTATCAATGTTATTTTGGACTTATGAATTTGATAGCGCCAAAAAATATGACATGAACTAAAATGATTAAGTAATTTTTAAGGCATGATAATAAGTGAAATAAAAAGAATAATAATCATTAAAATGGTCCCCAAGTAAGTAAATAATTAACCTATGTTTATTATTTAGTAAGACAATTATCATACACAATGATTTGGACTCAAGGCGATAAAATTTCTTTTAAAAAATCATATTTTAATGTTTCATTTCCAACTCTTTTTCTTCCATGTCTATAATTTTTTTAAATTATTTTATGGACGTATTTATATTAAAATAAATGAATTATAAAGGACATTTTATGTCTATTTCAAATGTCTTTCAAAATGAATATTTTTAACATTTTGAATTACTTTGTAAAGGAAAAAAGGTATGTTCTATTTTAATATATATGAAAAAATGAATTTTCTTGTTATTCTAATGATTATTTAATATTTGGACCCCAATATAATCTTTAATGTTTTTTTCAAATAATAACTATATTTCCCTTTGTTCTATTAATTTTAGTTTTGAAAATTGTTTTTAAATTAAATGGATTTTTATGTATCATGAAATGTTTTCTTATAAGTGTGAATAATATTTTTATGAGAACAATGATTAAAATGAAATATTTCATATATTATGATTAAATTATAGTTCATGGAAATATTTTATGATGATGGCTAGTTTTGTAAAAAATATAGAATTGGTGATCCCATTATATCTCTCTAATGTGTTATGTAAATGTAAAAAGTTAAGTGATGAGGTTACTCCTAAGATATTATGGGAATATACTATAATGCTTATTCTAATTGTAACTATTATTAATATTTAATGAGTAACCATGATTATTATCATATTTTTAACCACGATGGTAATTATATCTATATTCATAATGGTTTTTTCATTTATAATGGGGATATGAAAATGATTCCCTGAGTTACCAACATGATTTATATATGCTTTCTATGGGGTTTTTATAGAAATAGTAAGATTTATCAAGGTAAAAAAGTATATTCTACTTATTAAGGATACACATTATAGCTTTTAGAAAAAATTTATTATGAATTTTTCATGATTTAAAGGAAATAATTATGAGTTCTATTTTTCTTTTAAAATTTTTCATAAATTGTTTTTAAAATATTTGGGTAGATAAGTTGATTTCTCTGCCAATAAAATGTTTATTTTGAGCCCAAATTTTATTTTGAAAAAGTAAAATTTCTATAAATATACATGTAATTATAGTTTATTTTTCTCTTTTTATGTCCCCTACTGATATTTTTTTCTCATCCCACATTTAAAAAAAGTTATAGGATGATCAACGATAAGGATTTTTTCAAGATGAAAATTGTGAAGATGTGTTATGGAAAGAAAACATGTTTCTTTTTTAATTTTTTGTTTTATGGGAAAATAGATATATAATGTAAGTGTCCACTTTCTAATATATGTTTTTTATGTAATATTTTTACCTAAAACTCTAAAGTGCTAAACCAGAAATATCATTTTGAATATAAAAAAGTAAATTATAGTCTAAAGATACTAGTATTTGTAATGAATAGGGGGTCGTGGCTTCAGTTGCAGCTCTCCTCTTTGATGGAATGTTTGTGTGGGAGAAGGCGGTATAAGGTGTGAAAAAATTCTCAAAAAAATATATGGAGGTAGCTTTGTTTCCCTTTGGAATCCATTGTAGTGGAATTCTTTGGATCACCCTCTATGACGATGTGTTTGTACGAGAGTAGGAAGAAGCGACACTATCGATTGGTATTTCAGATCTAGAACAAATTAGAGTTTCATACTAGATCTAGTCAACTTCAGCATAGAGAGGGATAATAGTGTTCCCCGATCATCATTGGAGGTCCTCGGATGAGGGAATTTGGATGACGGTGGTTTGGCATGCATCATTTTTTTCTTTGTAATCTACAGTGCCTTATTGTTGACGGTGGTAGGGTGGATTGGTAGATATGCCTCTTTAGGTGGTACTGACACACTCGGGTGGATTTACAATGACGATTTCCTCTAGTCGGTAACTTTGGATGCTCACCTGGGTCTAGAAATTCATTTGGGATGCAATGGTATTGTTGTGATTGATGGGCGATATCACTATTGTTGACCGAATGTGACCGTGTGCATGGACAAAAGGTGTTCTAATGGGATATGTGCATTGGATTTGTTAAGGATTTGTTTATGTAATGGGTTTTGTCCCACTAGGGTCTGGGGACACTGAATATATAGTTTTGGTCCACTTTAATTGGTTATTTTCTAGGTTTTTTATTAGGTTTCATCCCTCTTGGCCAATGAATCGGTAATGAGTTTTCTCTTACCCAGGTCAGAAGGGGGTCTGTTGCCTTTTTCTTTTTTTAATAAAGGGGTTTTCCCCCAACACTTCTGATACATGAATATTTAATGTATATGTTTGGGTTCATACATAAGTTATAACCTCTAAATCATCCAATTTTACATTTAAAATGAATCTTCCAATTCTAAATCTCAACCAGACTTCAAAAATTCAAATCGACCTTGGTTCCTACCTCACTAAAACTTAACTTTTCTTTGTTTCCTATTACTCACTCTAGCATGGGTTGTTAAATCATGGTTTTATACATGTAATTTTATATGTTTTTTGATAATTTATATTTTAAGATAGATCATATCCCAATACAATCTACCATGATCATTTATATTATCATTGGATAACGTTTAAAGGATTAAGAACCTTGGTATCTCTATGTGTAGTAGGTATAATCAGATTAGATCATTGTTGTATCCCAAGACATTTTATTTTTGAACTTGTTCATCTATGAGTTGTCTAAAAATTTAAAATAATATATATATATATATACCTTTCCACCTACTCATGATAGTAGAATAATATATACATTAAAAAATGCAATAAAATTTAGTATAATTAGAAACATAGTCTATTAGTTACCATATTTAATGGTTTTTAATTCCTACATATATAATATATAAAAAAATATTTTAAATTAGCGTATGAGAACATTAAGAATTAAAATTTTAAATTTATTGTTTTTTAACAAAAAAAACCAATTTTTAATGTATTTTATAGTTTAAACGTTAGAGAAACAGTTATAATTATAATTCTCTATATCATAATCAACCCATGATTACATGATTTACAGGGGTTGTGATTTCATACATTATTATTATCATATCAGTTTTGTGTTTTAGATAAGTAGGAAACTTTTTACATTAAAAAGAGGAAACATCCGCACAATGTCCATTTTTCCAAAACAAATGGCATACTTAAACATTAAATTCATGTTTCATTGAATATGTGTTCACTTATTTTAATATCAATCCCTATGGGGGAAATATAGACATCTAAATAGATTCTTTTCATCCATAACCATTGTGAAAAACATTTTAAAACATGGGATGAGAAAAACATCCATAAAGGACATAAAATAACATAAATCCATTAGACTATTTTTAATCCTTAAAATTCCAAAACAAATTTTACCTTTTTCATAATAAAAATTGATATCAAATATTCATTTACTTTTCATGAAAATAATATAATTCCTAAATGTGATTCACCAAAATTTTATAAGAATTCATAAATAAAAAAACATAATCATGAGGGTATCTTTGAAATAAATGAAAAAATCAGGAATATATTTTCTTGAAAAAAAATAAATTCACCATAAAAATTTCATAAAAATTTCATAAAACATTAACTTGTTTTCTTACCTTTTGAAATCAAAATATTTCCTTTAAAATGGATTTCAAGTATATTATATAGTTACCTTTGTAAATTTTGCTAAATTCATTATTATAGGAATGATTTCAATGGAATTACCTAATAGGGTAATTCCCACACCTCTTAAGAGTAACCCCTAACTATTAAACTCTTCCACTTTACCCAATGAATTGGAGAGCTTTATTGGACTCACCTGTCATCAGAGATACATTAGGCTAACCATTAATTCATATAAAATTTCCATGAATTGTAGAATGTATAAAACATATATAACTTTAAATTAAACCATAAATATCTTTTAAATTGGAATTCAATCCCCTAGGTAGTAGCACATTCAGTTATCACATAAATATAGGAATAATTTTATGTTTCCTTGGAAAAACATCTAAAAACAAAAAAAATTATCGAATATGGAGAAAAACACTTGGAAAATAATAATGTAAAATTATGTAGAAATATTGAAAATAAAATTACATTAATATTGGTGGTTAAATCCATTGATTCTATTTATTTGAGAAAAATGATCACGACCGAACTAATTATTGAAAAAATAGAAAGATATAGCAGGAAAAAAGAATGTATTTTACAGATGTCTTTTTTTATGAATAGAAAGAAGGTCAAGGAGTAATGTAACATCATATATGCAGGAATCCTCTAAAACACTTTTATTTTCAAGAGCGTCTTCCAATGTGTTGGCCTCTTAGAAGACATGAGTGATGAGGAAGTTCATAGTGGAAAGAATGTTCATATAGTCAGACCATCTTATGGTGAGCATCCATAATAGATGGATGTTTCCCATCCTCATCAACTATACAATAGTTGTCATGTCACATTCAAACCTAATCATTGTCCAATTTCATTGTCGCTTTATGTGTACAACAGTAATAAGTGCAATTATTTCATCTTCTTAGGGTATGGAATGACCCTGAGGCCCATAAGAACAGTCGATGATATCACTTGTGTTGTCTCTAGAAGAAACCCCAATGCCCTCTGGTCGAGGATTCCATTTAGTGGCCACATAGGTTTTTCATTTAAACAATTCAACAAACAGAGGATTCCAAAAAACTTTGAGCACCCTGTGAGGGGGATGAAAACAACCTAAAATCTTAAGGTGGTGTGGTACAGAGAAATCATGAACATAGTTGTCGCAAAACTCTATTTCTAGTGTATTTGTGAAATGGATTGCACTAGAGATGTCTGTGATAATAAAATTCATGAGAAAGGGATAATATTCATGCACTACTTTTTCCTTCCATGCCAAATGGCATGCATAACATCTACATGTACGCACGAACGATGTTATCATTTTATAAAAGATGGAATGATAAATAGGTGTTTAATATATTATATTTATATAATCAGAATTATTTCATTAATATGATTTATATTCATTAAATAAATAATGACTACTTGCCTTGTGATGTAGTGATAAAAAATGATATGCATCGCTTCATGGAGGTGGTAGTCCACATTTATATACGAGTAACATTTTTATTTCTCGTATGACGGAATGAGGAGATGAAAAAGGGTTTTTAATCAGTATAATAACATTTAAATATATGTAGGATAATTTTTTATCATATAATCATAGATATAGAATATTTTATGATTGTACAAGAAGAAATAAACATGAAAACAATCAGGTAAGAGTTATACCACTTTTTTAAGAAACCTCATTTGGATTACACTTGAAGACTTATAGTGTGTATTTTAGAGAGAATAGAACTAATAGGACATGTAGAAGAATTTTTGTAAGTTATTTTGGTAGAAATTGGTTGATATAAATTTCTTATTAGTTTTTAGGAAGAGAGGATAGGATATTCCCTTTTATAAGTGATCTGGGTGGAAATCATGTAAATATATGAAATGTTAATATGTAATATGTGTCTCAATCATGTAAAATGGATAAAAAGTGTCATATATTTTAATATAATCAGTATATGGTTGAAATATAATCAATGAATCAAATTTATATAGATTTTTTAGTAATTTGAAACTTTATCTTTTGATTTATCCCCTTTGTTAACCCTGTTTAACCTTAATCATTGTAACAAAATTTTCAGTCTTTAAGGGTTTTGAATGTAATATTAAAAATTAAAAGTGCAACATAAATAGACCAATCATGATATAATTAAACATTTCCCATGAAATATAATTATTTTAATATCCTTCTTATTTTATAATGATTTAAAAATAATTTTTAAAAATTAACTACCATTTAATTTTTTAAAGAACATTCACTAAATTTTCCTTTAAAGACATCAAGATAACAATTTAATTTCAATAAAAACATTAAAATCATAATATATCCGTAAAATATATTTAAAAAATAAATTAATATCAAAAATAATCTAAATATTATATTTTTTTATATTTTTAAAAAAAATTATGATTTTTCATATGCATGCACAAACGTTTTATTAAAGGCGACTAAGCTTTTTAAATAATTATACTTTATTTAAAAAATCTAAATAAATTATTAAAATTAAAATAAATTATTATAAATCATTATGGTAATATTACATCACTCATAATTTATATTCAATATTATCCTAATCATGGAAACACATTAAATATATAAAATGAGAGAAAATGACATTTAATAAATATAGCACTTCCTTTTCTTGGAATCCAACTAATATTTAAAGCTAAGATACAAAAACTTTCCACTAAGGGGTCTAAGAGTATCAAACTCTCATACAAGAAAATAATTGATAATATTTTTATTATTTTATGGCTTTTCTACTTAATTTAAAATTTTTTCCTTAATTTACCTTTATTGTGATAACTCGTTGTTTTAACTTGGTATATTATATTTTTGACCAAAAATAAAATTAACCTGACATAAAATTTTTAAATAATGATTCAATATTTTAAATTCATTTTACAATATTATATCTATATAGTTTGTAGAAATCAATTTTAATATAATTTTGCAGAATGCAATGAAAACAATTTTTAGAGAAAAATAATTTATAGTATAAAACTGAACTTATACCAAATTAATATATAATATTGATTACAAAGGAATTAATTAAATTTTGTTTAATAAAATAGTTATTATGTTAAATTAATACTAAATCTAAAATATTAGTGTAATTTTAAATTACCTGATTTAAATAAAAAAATGACATTTTGTAAAAACCAATATTATAACTATTCACTAAAAAAATCAAAGTCTTTAGATAAATCCATAAAAATCATCATAATATAATTATGAAATGATTATTTAATATATTAGTTCCATTTTTTCAAATAAATTTTCTAAAAGTGGTAGAAATTAATGATAATATCCTCACTTGAAATGAAATAAAACAATTTTTGAAGAAAATGTATTTTTAAGCATAAATTGATTTTATTATCATTCCCTTACTAGTAAACAAAATTAAATGAATTTAAATTAATTAAATTGGATATTTGAATCTAATTATTTTATTATACTCATTTAGAAATAGTTATTAATTTAATAAATTTATATAAAAATACTTTTCAAACTTAAAACCAGTTTTATTAAAAATGTTTCTTTTAACTTTAAAATATTTTATCTTCATTTCTAAAAAATTGATAATCGATATATGATTTATTATTAATTTTATTGTGGAAAATTTTTCCACGTATTTTTTATAATATGGTTATTCTTATTCCTACTTTCCAAACCAATTGATACATTATAAAGGTCAAATTTATAAAATAATATATCAAGGCTCATTTAAGATCATTGTTGTGTATACCACACGCCATCAAAAATATATTTTACAGAAAAGAAATTTTAAAATATTGGAGTATTATATTATAAAATCTTAAATAAATTAAATCCTTTAAATTTTGTCTCATTTTTGAAAAAATGTTTTTAGAACATTTTAAAAAATAACAATTCCATGGATTGGAAGATAAAACATACTATCCTAAAAGTAAAAACCATTCAATTATTTGAAATTTGATTTGTTAAAAATCCCCCATCATAAATAATGATAACAAAAAATTATTTTTGAAAACACAAATAAGGAAATATTAGGGTCACTTAGAAGAACACATAATTTGTCCCATATATAAGGAGAATAGTGACATGAAGTTAAAATATGGACATGGAAAGGCATTTTAATTAAGAGATAATGTTATACTTTTTTGAGAAATTAAGAGACCATACATTCATCATTAATGTTCATAAAAGGATAAAATTTTCAATTTTAAGATTCTTTTATAGAGTTGAGGGATTATTTTACCATCAATGTAGAGAACATTTGAAAATATACTTACCTAATTTCCTTACATTATATAAGAATAATTTCATTTTTTATTGTAATTTTTAAGTTTGTTTCACTTCTATCAAAAATATTACTCCATGAAATGAATTTTCAAGAAGAAGTTTTCTTTTCTAAAGCACTAAATTCAACTTCTAACATATTATTTAATCCATCGATGGATTAAAATTTATATCTTTTATTTATATCCATTAATAAAACCCAAAATACATTAGAAAAAGTTAAGATAATATACATTATGAATAAACCTCCGTATTAATAAATACTACAATAATCTCTAAATCCTCAATAATAACACACAATTTTAATCTTTAAATATTTCATAAATAACTAAACATAAGGCACTTAAAAATATTATTGACAAAATTTGAAACTTATAAATAAAAAATATTTTATTATATATTCTTTTGAGATCACCATTACACTTATATCTAAATAACATAAATCACTCATAAAATAGCATACCAACCATGTATATGCCCTTATCATATAATCTCTAAATTATGATGATATTTTTTTCAAAAAAAAATCTTATATACTTCCATAAATTAACCGAATATTTTTTCCACAAATCCCATTTTCCATAATCATATAATGGTCCAAAAATAGTAAACTTATTCAAAAATAAAACTAATCACATAGTCAAAAATTCACATTACTATCTAATGTTTATCTATATCATAAAACATATGTTTTCAAAATATAATAACCCTTTATCCAAATTAACCATATTTACCTCAATATAAATGAAAAAAATTAACCTAAAGGTTATAAATACATTTCAACTTATGTCTATGTATTATAAAAGTTTTCCACCAAAAATATAATTATCCCCGAAAATTTATACAAAATCCAAATGTTATATTCCCATAAATCTCACCCAAAATATACTTAATCATCTTAAACTCCCCACACATAAAACCTCAAAAGGTATATTTATAATTTTATATTAGACTTAGTCTAACACATGAAGATACCCATAAAAACTAAATTACCCTTAACCAAAAACATATTAACCTCTAAACACATCTAATCCCTTTCTATGATACCAAATGTAACTCATTGTATCATAATTAACCAATAATTACATGATTTATGAAAAGGGTTGTACTTTATTACATTCTAGTTATCTTTTAGTTTTAGAGATTTTTTGAATTAGTAAATCCATTACATTACAAAGTGGAAAATTCTACACAATTTCAATTTTTATATAAAAATAGTATTCTTAAAATTTAAACTCATTTTTAATTGAAAAGTGGTTTTCTAATTTTAATAAAAATACCTATATAGGAAAGATAAACCATTCTATAGTTACTAACCATCCTTAATCCCTATGAGGACCAATTAAAAATGTGGGGATAGGGATAAATCTCAGTAATAAATATATAATAATATAAACCCATTAATCAATTTTTATACGTAAAAAATTCTATACTGAATTTTTCCTTTTTAATAATAAAACTTGAGATCAAATATTCATTTAATTATCCATATAAATAATAATAATTTCTCAATTTATTTCACATAACATTTCATAACCATTCATTATTAAAAAATAATAATCCTGAGAATTTCTTGAAAAAATATTAAAACCCACATTAATATTTTATCTTTAAAAAATGGTAATTTCCCCATTATAAAGTTTTTAAACATTTATTGAAAATATAAGCTCATTTTCATTCATTTTAACATCAAATGATTTTATTTATAATCATTTCAAGAATATCTTGTACGTATCTTTTGATATTATCCATACATTAATTCTTAAAATAACCCTTAAAATTGAATCAACTAGCTGGATAATTCCAACATCTCTTTGGAGTAACCTATCACTAGTAAACTATCTCAGATTACACAATTAATTGGATAAATATTTTTTAACTCACTCATCATCAGAGAAATATAAAGCTCACCCATCATTCATATAAAATTTAAAAGGATTGTAGAGTGAATAAAATTCATATAATTGTAGTTAAACCTTCAAAATAATTTTAATTTCAATTAATTCCCATAAGAAATACAACACTCTTTTATCTCATAAATATGAGAAGAATTTTTGTTCTTCTGTATAAACAATTTTTGAAACTAAAAATTTCAGGAATATTGAGAAATATATATTATTTAGAAATAATCTTGGAAGCTCTTAAATAAATATTAAAGTAAAATAACAGTAACAGTGGTGGAAATATAAATTTCTTAAATAATCATTAAAATAAATATTCTTTTCACATTTTTATAAATAAATCATGAAATTCATCTTATAGATAAATTTAAAAATATTTTTGTTTAATCTTTTGTAATGAAAGTCAAGGATAGTAAAAAATGAAATTTAGTAACCATTTAATCAAAAATTATAAATTTATTGAAACTTTTTAAATAACCTTTAAATAGAAAAAATGAGTTTGAAGGAAAAAATGAAATAATATTTTTTAAAGGAAAGTATCTTACCTCTAATCTCAGCTCGTTTTATTCGTATATATATGATTTTCTATAATAAAATAATATTAGTTTAATAATTTAAAAAAAACATTTTCATTAAATTATCATTATTTCTTTTATTTTATTTATTACCATGTTTTATTTAGTCACTAAATTGGTTAAGTTCATATTTGACATTTTGAGGATGTTTGGTTTATAAGTCCAGAATGACTTTGGTGGATTAACCCTGGACAATGTGATCATTATTAAATAAAATCCAAAATATCAATAACGATAGAATTATATTTTTTATATATTAAATACATTATTATAATCACCCATTTATGGTGTACACAAAAAACAAATCATGTCAAATCATGGAGGTGGTAGTCCACACGTATGCATGAGTGAAGTTATCATTTTCTAATGGATGGAAGGGTAAAAAGTTAAATAGTATATTATATTTAAAAAATCATAATTTCTCAGGTATATAATTAATAATAATTAAATACATCCTATTATCCACCCCTTTGAGTAACTGATGAAAAGAGAAATGCGTCGTTACATGGATGTGGTAGTCCACATATACGCTTCCACAACATTTTCATTTCCAATGGGATAAAAAATTGTAATTAAAATGGAGTTTTACATAATAATATTAGCATTTAGGCATATTTAGTATATTTTTCTTATATTTTCAAGGTTATATAATTTTTTAAGGATTTAGAATAATAAATAAACACAAAAACACTTGACTAAAAGTTATACCTCTTCTATGAGAACCCTCTTCTAGATGAGGCCTTAAACCTCCAAGGTTGGTGTTTTGGTAAGAAAAAACCTCTAAAACAATGAGATGAATGTTGGGAAGTTATGTTTTAGATATTTTTCATGATAAATTTAATCATATCAGTGATTAAGAGATGATATGATATTCCCTTTTATAAATGAAGTGGGTGGTAATCTTATAAATAAAGGAAATATTAATATATAATATCTTTATAACTCATGTAAAATGGATCCAAACATTCATATATTATATTATAAGTAATATAAAGTATAAATATAATCAAAAAATAGAATTTATATAGAGTTAGGTGTCATTTTAAATATTATCCTTTGGTTTTCCCCCATGTTATCTTTGTTTATCCTTAACCATTGTAACAAATTTTCCAATATTTAGTAGTCATAAAATTAATATTAAAAATTTAAAGAGGAACATGAAATAAAAATTAATTATATAATTTAATATTTATCATCCAGTTGAGTAATTATAATATATTTTTATTTTAGAATGATTTAAATGTTATTTTTAATCATTAAATATAATTTATATTCATTTCATGGACTATTAACAGAATTTAGCATTAAATGCAACAAGATAACAATGTACTTATAATTAAAACACATAAATCATCAATTATAATTTAAAATTATATATAATATTCATTTAATTCCATAAACTATCTAAATATTTTCACTTTTAAAACATTTAAAACCATTTTTTATTTTTCTTATGTTTGCACAAGTGTTGTATCGATGCTACCTAAGGATTTCAAATAATTATAATATATTAAAAAATTAAAAAATTAAAGAATTATATTAAATTATAATAAATAATTATGGTCATAGCTTTTCAGGAAAAAATTATATTAAATCGATTCATAATCATGAAAACATATTTAAGACAAAAAATGAGATAAATGGAATTTAATAAATATAGAATTGTCTTCTCTTCAAAGACAAAAAAAATTGAAATGGGGTCACCCAAAGAAATACACGAATGGGGATATGTATATTTTTATCGTATACTCAAAAATAATGGATAAGGTTTTAGTTATTTTTTCCATTTCTACAAAATTTCAACTTTTTACCTTCACATACCTTTACTAGAGTAACTTGTTTTTTTAATTCTATATCTTTTTTTTAACAAAAATAAAATTAAACAAACGAAAAAAAAATCCAAATTTATATTATAATTTTACATACATTTTAAAATATTCATTTTATATATGTTTAATATCTATATTTTATTATAAGTTCACAAAACGCAATGAAAAACATTTTTTTAGATAAATTTGACTTGAAGCATAAAAATGAACTTATAAAAAATTCCAATATAATGTTGATTTCAATGGAGTTGATTATATTATGTTTAATTAAAAGTGTTTAATGTCACATAAAACCCAAATCCAAAATATATTGGTACTTTTAAATTACTTTATTCCAATAAAAAATGGCAGTTTTCGAAAATCTATAATATTCATTATTCAATCAAAAATCAATTTTTTCAAAAAAAAACAAATACTATGAATATTGTGGAATTATTATTTAAAATATTATTTAATTTATTTTAAAAAAATCTAAAATTGTTAGAAATTAATTATAACATCTATTCTAAAAAAGAAAAAACCCATTTTTTGTTGAAAATGTATTTTTGAAGTAATAAATGAATTTATTCTCATTTCATTCCTAATAAAAATAGATAATTTACTTATAATAATCTCAATTGGTTATTTGAATAAATATTTTTCATTTTAGTCATTTAATAACAGTGAAAAATTTTATCTATTATGATAAAAATACATTGAGTATAAATAATAAGTTTTATAAAAATATTTCTTTTAATTTCAAAAGATTTTATCTACTTTTCTAACCAATTTATAATGAATATATGATTTATTATTAATTTTATTAAATAAAACATTAAATATATATATATATATATATATATATATTATAATATAGTCATTCCTATTCATACCCACCAAACCAATAACTACCCCCTAATGTCTATATTTAAATAATAATATATTGAGGGTTGTTTATGGTCAAGTTTTGAATAGCACATGATGTTAAATATATAATTTAGATAAAATAAACTATAAACTATTTGGGGTGTTACATTATACCCCCTTAAATAACTGTAATGCTTATAATTTTAACACATTTTTGATAAAAATGGTTTAAAACATTTAAAAAACAATTCCAAGGAGTGGAGGATAAAACATATGATCATGAAAGAAAACCCTTTTTTGATTTTTTTAGAAACATTTTCTAAAAAACACACATTTTAAAAATGGTTAATAAAACATAGTTTTTAATAGATTAATAGGTAAATATTAGGACTCTAATAATAACACATAATCAGTTTCCGAATTAAAGAGATCATTGGTGGGAATTGAAAATATATACTTTGAAAGAAGAGTTGTTTAAGTGGTAATGTTACACTTTTGTGAGAATACAAGAGGGAATCAATACATCAGAAATGATATTAAAAGGGTTAAATTTTTAACTTCAATATATTTTTCTAGATTTTTGGGATTATTTTACCATCAATATAAAGAATATGATAAAATATACTTACCTGATTTATTTCCATTCTATAAGCACATTTCCATCCATTGGTTTAGCTTCGAGAAGTTTTCTCACTTATATATCTTCTCTTAATCTAATAAATTAGTATTTAAGATGATTTTTTCATACCTAAATCACTAAAATAAATTTATAATGAAACAGAGGATCCATAAATGGTATAAATTTTTTTCTTTTTTTATCTATTAATCAAATCAAAAAACGGTTTGGAAAAAATTAATACGATTTCAAATATGAGTACACCTTCATCTTAATAAATACTGATTTAATATCAAAATCCGTAACAATAACACAAAAATTACAACATTAAAATATTTTGTATATAAATAACCTCAAATATATTAAAAAATTACTGGAAAATTTCAAATCCCAAATATCAGAAATATCTGATAACGTATTCTTCTAATATAAATATGACATTTATCTCCAAAAAATAATAATCACCCATGAATTCACATACGAAAAATGTAAATTCCTTTGTCATATAATCTCTATGATATTTTAATTTTTTATAATAAAATAAAATATATTCCTATAAATTAAACCACTTTTTATTCCTCATATTATTTTTCCCAAAATCATTTAGCTTTTCCAAAATTGTGAACTTTTTCAAAATAACATTAATCAAATAATTATCAAATCACTTTTTAATTCCATGATTTTATATATGATAAAACATATTTAAAAATGTAATAATCCTTTATCCTAATTAACCATATTTACCTCAACATAAATGATCATATTAATCCAACAGGTTATCAATACATTTCAAATTAAGTCCAAATAATATAAAATAATTCCTCCACTAATAAATGTTTCATTATAACACATACTAAACCCATGGTTCTTATTCCCATATTTATCACCCAAAATATCTTTAGTCATATCAAACACCCACCACATAAAACCCCAAAAGAGGTATGTGTTCTCAATAATCAACCTTGTACTATTTAACCCCTTATTATATCTGTAACTCTTAATGTAACCTCAACTGATAACACTTTAAAAAATAAATTTATCTAAACTGTTACACTAATATCAACTATAATGCACGATATTGTAATCAAAAATTAAATTCATTATTTATAAAAAGGGTTGTACTATATTACGCTCTTATGTTATTTGAGGATTATATTTTTAGAGAATTGGGAAATTTGTTGCATTAAAAATTGGACACTACCACACAATTTCCATTTTCCCCAAAAACCAGGATTCAAAAAATTAAAACTCTTGTTTAATTAAAAAAACATTATATTGTTTTGATATTAATGTCCATAAAATAAATATAAACATTTATATAGTTAACTATCATAATAAGTACCTATGAAAAACATTTGAAATTTTTGATTGAGAATAACCAATCCCTGTAAGGGATAAAAAAGAACATTGGTATATTTGTAAACATGAAAAATACATAAGAAATTTTACATTTTTTTAATAAACATAGATCTCAAATATTAATTTATATATCCATGAAAACAATTTAATTGATCGATATATTTCACATAACATTTCATGGGAATTAATAAAGAAAAATTATAATTATGGTGGTTTCTTGGAAAACATGAAAAACCATTGAATATATATTTTTTAAACAATTCATTCGCCTTTTAAAAACTCATAAACTTTTCTTAAAATCATAAAATCCTTTTATTACCTTTTTAAATAAAAACATTTACATTGAAACCATTTCAACTATATCATTTATGTGCTTTAGGAAAGTATCCTTACTTTCATCCTTACAAGATCCCACATAATGGAATCACCTAACTGAATGATTCCAAAATCTATTAAGTGTAACCTATCATTGGTAAACTCCAACACTTTACCCAATGCAATGTAAAGATATATTAGGATCACTCATCATTGTAACTATATCAGGCTCATCCATCATTCATGTATTATTATTAAGAACTGTGGAATAGATAAAACACATATATATTGCACATAAACCGTAAAAAATAATTGAATTTTCATTTAACACCTTATGAAATAACACTTTTAATTATTTTATGAAAACAAGAAGAATTATCTATTTTTTTAGAAAAATAAAATAAAACTAAAAAATTACAGAATATTGAGAAAATTGTATTCTTTGAAAATAATCATGGAAACATTTAAAGGGGGATTCATATAAAATAATTTTTATTATTATGATATAATCCATTCATTTGAAAAATTTTAAAACAATTATTCTTCTCATACCTTCATAAATAAAGTCAAAAAATAAATGGTATATAAAATTTTAAAAAGATTCATTTTTAAACTTTTACAATTAAAATAAAAAATTGAAAAAAAATTAACTACAGAACCCAAAAAATAATAAATAATAATATTCATTAAAAAATTAAAAGAATCTTGACATGGAAGAAAAATTTTTTGGAGGAAAACATTAAAACTATATTTTTTAAGAAATGTCTCTTACATTGAGTCCTGACACATTTCATTTGTATGTCAACCCTACAAGGTAATAAAATTATATTAGTTTAATAATTTATTAAGAACATTATTAAAGTTCATTCAATTATTATTATTAAATTTATTTCATTAATTAACATGATTTATTTATTTACTAAAATGGTTAATTTCACATTGTATGTTTTGAAGACGTTTGGTTTATATGTCCTAAATGACTTCGGTGGGTTGACTATTTTCAAAGGGATAATTATTCCTTAATATATATCATAATAATAATGACATCTTTATCTTTTTTAAATATCCAACAAAAAAATTAAACCAACCCTGAAATGTGGACATGAAAAATAAATTGTATCACTTCCTAGAGGTGGTAGTCCACACATACGCATGAATAATGCTATCATTTCCCATCGTATTGAAGGGAAAGAAGGTAAGTAATATATTATATTTGAATAATCATATTTAAATAAAAAATATAATATATATTCATTAAATTCATCTTAATAAATATCCTTTTTAAGTAGTAAAGAAAAATGAAATGCTTCGCTTCATGGATGTGGTAGTGTCCACGTATGCACAAGAGATGTTTTCTTTTCATATAGGATAAAAATAGGAGATGAAAATAGGTTGATACATAAAAATAAATAAAAAATATTTATATTTATGATTTTTTTTAATTTTACCAGGATGTTTGTAGAATATCTTTAGGAGGTATGATAATAAATAAACAATAAAACACTTGGTTAAGAGTTATATCTCCTCTTTGAGAATCCTCTTTTTACAAACATATTAAGCATTACAAGTTTGGATATTAGGGAAAAATAACCTCTATTATATGGGTAGTAAAATTGGGATGGTTTTGGGTAATATATTTTTCATGATAAATGGATTAATAGGTGTGAATAAGAGAGTGGAGGATATTCCATTTTATAAGTGAGCTGGGTAAAAAGTCAATAAATATAAGAAATATTAATATATAATATGTTTCTTACTCATAGAAAATGAATCCAAATTATTATTTATTAAATTATAATGAGTATAAAGTAGAAATAAAATCAACTAATCAAATTTATATATGTTTAGGTGTAATTTTAGGCCTTTTCTATTGGTTTAACCCCCTCATTATCTTTGTTTAACCTTAACCATTATAACAAATGTTTCTATATTAAAGGGTTTTCAAATTAATTTTAATAATTATATGTGGGACATAAATAAACCACTAATGATATAATAGATAGTTTCCCATAATAATTATTTTTTATAAAAAATTAATTGTTTTATAATTATTTAAAAATGATTTTGAAACATAAAATACCAAAATAAGTAATTTTCAAAAATATCAGAAAATTTAATTTTAAAGGCATCCAGATAACAATGTACATCAAATTACTAAACATAAATATTCACCAATCCTTAAAATATATCTATTAAATTCTTTTAAAACCAAAAATATAAAAATATTATCACTTTGAATATTTTAGAAACCAGATATTTATTTTTTATTATGCTTGTATAAGAATCATATCGACACTCCATAAGCATATTAAATAATTAAACTATATTTAAAAATTAAAAATAAATTATTAAAATGAAATTATGATACTATATATCATTATGGTTATATGTTTTAATACATAATGTATATTTTCTCATATTATAATTATTACACCATATTTAATAAATAAAATGAGAGAGAATGGAATTTATTAAATATAACACTTCCTTATCCTAAAATACAAAAAATATTTAAAAGAAAGCCTCAAAAAATATTCCAAAAATAATTATAGGTATACCCACCTATCATCCACAAAAATAATCATTCATTTGTTTAGGTGTATTTTTTATTTTTTATTTAATTTTGATTTTTACCTTAATTTACCTTTAACGTGATAACTAATTTTTTTCACTTGGTATCATATTTTTATGAAAATTAAAAGAAAATTTACATTAAAGTAAATTTTAGAAACACTAATTAAAATTTTGAAATATATTTTATAGTATATATAATTTTCAAGTGGAAGAAATGAATTTTAATATTATTGAACAAAATTCAATGAAAAAAGGTTTTCGAAAAATATGTTCTTAAGCATAAAAATGAACTTATAGTAAATTCAAATGTAATGCAGATTACTATGGAACCAATTATAGTATGTTTATTAAAATTGGTCTTATATTATATTTAATCCAACACCCAAAAATGAATGGGGCTTTTAAATTACTGGATTTATGGAATAAAAATGGTTGTTTTTCAAAAAATGATAGTTTTCACTATTCACTCAAAAATCAATATTTTTTAGAAAAATAAAAAAAATCATCAAAATAATATAATGACATAATGATTTCAAAAATAATTTTCATTTTTTATAATATAATTTCTAAATATTGTTTCAATTAATTATAATATCCATGACTAAATTTCAGTTAAACCATTGGTGAAGAAAATTTATTTTCGAAGCATAAAATGAATTTATTCTCATTACATTCCTAAAAATCATGATTAGATGAATTTTCATTTAATAAATTAGTTATTTGAATCTATTTATTTAATTATAATTTTTTATCAGTAGATATTAGTGTAATGTATTAAAAAAAGCACATTGAACATACAAAATTAGTTCTATTAAAAATATCTCTTTCACCATAAAAAAAATTTATATTTATTTCCAAAAAATTGATAATCAATGTATGATTGTTTATTCATTTTTTTAATAAAAAATATTCAAATACATTATAATAAATTTATTCCTATTAATACACACTAATCCGACAACTACATCATAACAAACATATTTAAACAATAATATTTCAAGGTTCATTTAATCTCGGTGTTAAATATAAAACACACTATCAAATAAATTATTTAAATAAAATAAATCATAAAATCATGGGGTTAAAAAATAATTTTAAAATGGTTAAATAGTTGGACATTTTTGAAATATTTAACTTTATTATGGTTCCTTAAATTATTTTCCTTGATGAATATTTAAGGATGCTTAAACCATAGAGAATGTGTATAATGCTTGATCCATAAAACCCTAAACTAAAGATCTCATTTCATTATTATACATAACATGTGGTTCAAGTATTCCATTTTAGGGATAGTAATTCTTTTAAAGTCCCGGAAATTTAATGGAAAACCTTTTCTTAAATATTTTATAATTGTACAAGTCTGTAGTTTCTGACGACACTTGATTCCGAGGCCCGGTGTGCCCGGAATCAATTTCGAAAGTTTTTGTTCGGGTATGTTCAGTAAACTTATGTGTGGGTTTTTCTATCTTTTGAACTAGTGCTTGGAATTGAAATATGAGGGCACCGATGAACTCATAGTGCCGGTATTCTCTTAAGGGGACCACTACCATAGTTGGGTTTTATCGGGAGGAGAAGTTAATTTTTGGGGTTTGTTATTAAAAATAAATAAAAATATGAGTTAGATATTTTTATTTGGTGTGTGGTTATAATCTCCAAAAGAATGTTGGAGGTGGGGATTGCATCCCACATAACCTCCCATGAGAGGATATAGTATGGTGGGGCCCACACGAACCCAAACCCTTTCACCTCCCTTCAATTCCCTTAAACCCCCCATTAACACCCCCTTAATTAATTTGACTCCTCCCCTCATTAAGGTGGAGCCTTTTCACCTCCCTTCCTTAAATTAAGCCAACTTAATTTATTAATTAATTGTCTTAACTTTTTAAATGAATTCGAAATTGTTTTTCTAACAATAAAAGGTGGAATATCCTTCTTTCCATGGGGTTGGCATAAACTTGTTTTGTTGAGACTTGAGAGGATCTAGAAGGAAGTTTTCCTCTCCATGAAGAACGCTCCACGACTCGAAGAACGGGAAGCAATTTCACTCAACTTTTATTTTCAACCGGAAAAAGATCGTGAGGAACGCCATCATCCTTTCTTCTTCCTCCATATCAAGGGATAAGACACCGCTCGTGATGAACGCCTTCATCATTTCATCTTCCTCTGAGTCAAGGGAGAAGACACCGCTCGCGAGGAATGACATCTACGACAACGACTCATCCTCCAACATTGATGGAAAGAAATAGTTCTCCGCGACGCAGTCTTCCACGACGCCCGACTACCGCGATGCTCGTCTTCCGTGGCATGTTGACGAATGAACCACATTTACGAGGTAAGGTGTTTTTATAATTTAATTTGAGTAAATTACACCTTCATTCTTGTTGAATGAAAGTGATCATCTAGGGCCAATTGATACCACCTAACGCGGATGGCATGGGCCGAACTAACACGACCCGAAGACCCTCCATAATTTCTTTTTATTTTCGACAGAGACAGTGTTGGAAGGGGTGGAGGCGACCGGAGTTGGCAATGATCAGGAGCAGCGATGACCGAAGGCAGCGGCAGAAACAGCAGTCGTGCGTCGACCCGAAGAGGGTTGTGGCACCAGGTGCCACGCGGAGAGGGAAAGACCGCAACCTGCAACCGCGTTCCACTCATCTGACGAAGATTCGGCCGGCTAAATCTAGTTCGACTGAAGAAACCACGGCGCCATGAGGGTGCCGCACTATAGAGGACCGTGGCCCGCATTCCGCCGGCAACTCGAAGGACGAACCCGCCACCAAGTGGCCGGGCAGGCTGGGAAGACCCCGCGGTGCCAGGAGGGCACCGTGCTGGGGGAACAGCGGCCCGCCCATGCAGGCCCCTTGTGCTAGGAAGACCAGCTGGCTTCGGCCGACCGGACATGAGGGCAGAACCGCTTGGGGACACCATTTCAGAAAACATGGGGTCACACCCCCTGGTCTGGTTGGCAAGCTGGCCGAGCCGCGACCAGTTGGGCCGAGCCGAGCCGCACCATCTGGGCCAGGCCAAGCCGCGCCAGCGAGGCCGGGCCATGCCCTAGTGGACCAATCCAACCCCTTAGTCTGGTCGGACCTGCCGAACCAGGACGAGCAGACCCGCCAGCCCACCGGGCTTGACAAGCCGGGCCCGTTTTTCTTAAACGTGAATTACTTCTTGATCGTGCGTCCGATCGATGCGCCATCTACGACACTGGGACCCTAACAATGAAACGGTAATTTTTAGATACTGTTAGTGAGTTTTGAATGACCTTAGAAAATGGACGGGTTTTGATCGAGCGAAAATCCAACCGGAACCCTGGGACAGAAAATCCAGTATCTCTCAGACCGGACATCCATTTGACGAACCATCAGTGGCGTTGGTAATCTAGTTGAGAAACGGTACCTTGAGTGCACCCCATGGGAGTTTTCTGTATAGTTTAGTTACGGTTGGGTTGGTTCGTGCGCGAAACCAACCAAGACCCTGGGACTAAAATGCCAATAACTCACAGACAGGGCGTCTGATTGATGTGTTGTCTGTTGCGTTGATACCCCTATAACGTGGCAGTACTTTGAGATACTTCAACCTGAGAATTATTGACACTTGGAGTATCGTCTTGGGGCACGTGGGGCGGACCCTCCTGGTGACGAGCGAACAGATTGCAGAGACCTAGTAGCTGGCTGAGACTTGACGATGGTTGATCGATCGACTCGGGATGATTCGGATGGCCCAGTAGGGAGCGCTTGGTTGTAGCAGTAGACCCACGGTGGAGGAGCGCTTGGTTGTAGAGGCAGACCCGCGGTAATCGACAAAATGAGTACCTCTGTAGGCTATGAGGGGGAGCACCTGGTTGTAGCAGAAGACCCATGGTGGGAAGCGCATGGTTGTAGCAGTAGGCCCACAGTACTTGACAGGTGGAGTACTTCAGCAGTCCAAGGATAGTGGGAAGCTCTTGCTTGTAGTGGCAGACCCAATTTACTCGACAGATGAGGATTTCTCCAACAACTGTGGTTTCGAAATCATGAATAAAAATCCTGGTTTGAGCTGAGTCAATGACCTCTATGTTTTTCTCATGAATGAAATGGGTTACTTGATAACATAGGTATATGTATGGGAATATACCTGAGTAATAATTACCCTTTGATTTAATACTTTTTGGTTTATCCTTATTGGATTTTGTGAGACATTGAGGTTCTCGGTGTCCCTATTTAGTATCGTTATACTCACCCCTTCACGGGTTATGCCCGCACCTCGTTGTGTTGGACGTAGATGACGGACAACGCTGATGGAGGTTGAGAATGCCAGGACTGGATGTTACTTGGAGTTGGACCACTCAGCGTGACGACACTCGGAGAGGACCGATATATATGAAGTGTCGAGGAGGACATTTGTACCTACCCTTCAGGTAGGAAGCAGGAGGACGATCCTGGAGCTTCTTCCACCATTCAGTTGTTTGTCTTTTTCAGTTGTACTTTCTTTCAGTTGTAGCTATACCTTTTTGTTGGGCTTGTATTTCCAGCCCCTTTGTACTTTCAGCACACTTGCTATACAGATTTACTTAGTGTTTTCTTCCACTTGTACTCTGGTTGTGTGTGTTTATGTTTTATAAAGGAAATTTCTTCCCTGATTTAGGGAATTATGCCGTTAGTGCTAGTCGTCAGCCCCTGGCCTATGGAAGGTGGGCTTGGGGTAGTCACGATACGAGCCCCGGGGGATGGTTTGTGAGAATTATTATTACTAATTAATATATTCAAAAAACCAATATATTCCATTAAAATTAGGAGCTCATTTATTTCCATTAAGGGGTCTTCATCAAGCTCATGTATGAGATATTAGACTAATCGACTTCACAAATAAAAGAGGTATTTTTTCATATATGTTTTACTTACTTAAAATGAGTTGATGGGTCTTATATTAAATGGGTTTATTGGTTTTCTTTCATTGACTTTGTATATGTTTTTCTCCCACTAAATCACAAAAATGGTATCGAAGTATTTTTTTATTACATTTAGCTTGAGGTTTTAAATAGATAAAGTATTCAAAAATGAGTTTTTCCAAGATAGCATTGTGTTTTTTTAAAAATGATCATGTTTCATAAATATTTTAATTACCTATACATGATTATAAGAACTATGGGAATGATTTAAGATTATTAAAAAATTACATCATGGTTTAGGGGAACAGATCATGCAAATAGTTTCCAAAAAATAAAGCATTTAAAAATTAGGAATTTTATGCCATGATTTTGAAAAACAAACAAGTCAATGTTTGTATGGGAATTAGTTTTATATAATTAAAATCCAAATGTAGTTAAATAAACAGATTATGGTATGAAAAATGTTCCCTTTGAAAGCTATTCATGAAATAGTTTCTCTCTAGAAAAACATCATGGTTATTTTTAAAATATTTTCCATTTAGGAAGAAACATGATGTGGTTTATAATAAACCATGATATAGTTTTATGATTTATAAAATGAAAATTATTTTTTATAAAATTCTAAAAAAACGTCCATTGATGTGGGAGGAGACTTTAAGCATCACCAAAAAAATTGCTGTAAGTAATATTGGTTTAAAGTAAATTTAAATTGTTTAATAATTTATAATTGATTTATATTATATCAAATAAATATGAATCTAAAATAATTTATCTTAATTTATAAAATATTCATAAATAATAACATGAAATTTTCAAATTAAATTCCTTATTTTTGGAATTTTTTATAAAATAATGCTAAAAAATTGTTGTATTTGATCACGGTTTAAACTAAAGTGAATTTTTTTATGTTTAATTATGTAAAATATTTACATAGAATCTAAAATTTATTTATGTAATATAAACTGGTATAGATTTTAATAAATATTATATATTTTAAATATAAAGGAGTTAAAATTAAATACCATGTAAACTAATAATGTGAAAGGCTTCATATTTATATAAATATAAAATATTATAATTTTTCTATTTATAGAATTTCCATAAATCTTATGTAATTATGAAGAGTTTATAATTTCTTAATTTGTGAAATTTTTATAAATTTTATTCTCATGTCTAAATTTATCATTTATTAAGTGTATTTTCTATTTTATTTTATTTATACATATAAAATTTTTATTTTTTGAATGGATGTATACTTTAGTTTAAATAAATTTTTGAACTTATTATAAATTTCATATAATCCAAGAAAGGGGTTTCATTAAATGTACAACATATTATTAAATTATATTAAAATATGATTATTATTTATGTGTATGTTATAAACATGATAGTAAATATTATATTTAGTTTATGTATATTAGTTTTAAATATTTTACTGGAATTAGGGTCTCTCTTTAATATTGATATATGAGCTCTTAGGCATTGGGTTAAAATTCTCACCAACCTGGGGGATTATGATACATATATAAAATTGGGGATTCAATACCTATCACACCATACTTTCTATTGTGATTAATTTGGTTTCATGTGATTTTAAATGTTTTCCTGAAAGGGTTTCATGTGACTTATACATAGTATATGTTTGGATATTTGTAAATATAATTGGATTTTATATTCGAATGAGATACAAAAATCATGAGTAGTATAAAGTTTTATAAATTAATATGTTTGGAACATATTAATTTTTTTGATGTTGTAGGATATAAAATTTAAATCATTAAAACATGCATACATAAAGGTAATATAGTTGATAAGGTGGTGAGATATTAAAGAACCACTTAAAATTACTAAATGATTAATAGATTCCAAATAAATAACATTTCTACACCTTCATCATCAAAATAGATTAGTCATGAAAAAACTAGTTTCTCATTGATTACTTTACTAGAAAAATGTTCTATATAAACCATTTAAAACTATAGTTATATGTAATGAAACCTTGATTTTAGGATAATGTTATGGTTTTGAAATTTAAGGTTGTTGTCACAATTCCAATGCACTTATAGTCACGCTTTTAAGGAAATAATGACTATATGTATATATAGTCATAATTTAAAAATCATGAAAATTGGTATCCATGATAATTATTTTAAAGCTATGATTGTAGGATCTATATTTTAACAAAATTTTATATCATATGGTTTTCAACCTACAACCTAAACCATAACATTTAAGCTATAAACCATTACACTGGTTTACAAAATAGAAACACAAACTCAAATATAAGTTTAAATTTTTAGTTTTATATTATAATTCAAAAGGAAATTAATTATTAAAATTTATAAATATTTATATGTGTGTGTGTTTTAAATTCCATTTTTAATATTATTTTATTAAACAATAAAAAATTACCTCTTTAAAATTATATATATATATATATATATCATATGTATCTTCTTCTATTATTTTTTTATACACACACTCAATTATTGGTCAATAAAAATTAATTTTGTTCTATGTTAATAAGTTATATATCCTTGTGTGTGTGTGTGTGTTTATATTGGAATTTTATATTTATAATTTGAAAGGAAATTAATTACCTAAGTGTGTGTGTGTGCCTGGGAGTGCATATTTTTATTAAATTCAAATTTTTTTTATTTTATAATCTAAAAATAAAATTAACTATCTAATCCTATAGAAATATAAAAAAATTAATAAAGAAATACATGAATTCATAGATAAATACATGCATATATAAAATATTGTGTGTTCTAGATTTAAATATTAAATTATAATTTTTGGAACTACATGAATTATAAAGAGATCATATGGGCCTTCAGAATTTTATAAAGTATTCAGGTTCCTTACCTCTTTTTGGTGCCCTACCTCAATGCAGCCAAGCATGCCTAGGATTCACACACCACTAGCATGTTTCCTTCCCATCTTATTCTTAGTAATTCCCATGATATTCCCCCAATACATCTTCCTAGGGCATTCATTCCCTCATCAATGGTTGATGTGTGCCCCTGTTTCCCCACTCACCTCACTAGGTTACCTGGTACAATTATGAGCAGTTTTACCACTAGAACAAGCATTGTGACTTCATATTCTCTATATAAGGACCCCCAACCTAATATTTTAGAAAATGGTAGATAACCTATAGTACCTAAATATAGATTTATAGGTACTACATTCTCAAAATTTTAAAGGTTTCCCTCATGTAATATTCTGAACAAAACCTTTAGGTAAAGTAATAGAGGTAAAGAGTATTTATTTCCTGTAAAAGTTTAAAAAAAACATTCATGAGATTCCAATTAACCCATGTCATACTAAGGATAGGATGAAGGAACCTTTTATGAGAAAAAAAAGTACAATACTTTCCTTAGGATCCTCTAGGATAACCTACTAGGTTGTCAGTTCACCCAGGCTACCCTGGAGGACTACTAGGGTGCTACTTCACCCAAACCCTCTTTGGGTTCTTTCTAGGAATCAATTCATCCATAATAACAACAGAGGACAAATAGGGTGTAACTTTTCTCATATCTTCATGGGTTTCCACTAAAGATCCCATTCAAACAAGCTATCCAAAGAGTCCATCTAGGGTTCTTCTTTACCTAAACACTCCAGGGGTTCCACCAGTACAGCAAATTTCCCAGGCAACCAAAAGAATCTAAGAAGGGCTCCTCATTTTCTCTACCACATAAAATACTTATTTTAAACTTAAATTCCATTTAATTTCCATTCATTATTTTTTTGGGGTTTCCCAAGCTATTATGGAGGAATGGGTGAGTTTTCATGAATTGGGCAAAACAGTGAGCCCAATTCCAGATTGAAAAAAAAGTTATTACTTTATAAATCATTCATTTATCAACATGTTTCATCGATACCAATTTCTAATTTTCATCCCCTGACTTATTAACACCACCATATTAATTTAGGCCATTTAGGAATCAATAATCATGGTGGATATGAATTTCTATTTAAGGGATTGGGCCTGCCCAAAAGCCCATTTTCTGCATTAAAAATAAATTTTAATTCTTTAATATCCCCATCAATATTTAGGTTTTTTTAGTGATTATAACTCTCACCCGAGACCACATACATAAGGCGCACCCACAGGCTCTCCTCCCATAATCTGGAGCTCAATAGAATTGCGAAATTGGTAAAAACTTCAATGGATTTCAGAAATTTCCCAGATTTGGAGAGGTAAATTGAACCTTTCATAAATCCTTCTATTTTTACTCTTTTCCCCCATTCCATATCCTAAATGATCTCCTAATCCTTGTTCGAACCTAACTTTAATTGTTGGATGTTTACAAATTCAGATATTGGAGGATTTTGGGTCATTTTATTAAATGTTGTTTTGAGTAAGTGTTTCTCTCTTCAATTTCTTCCTTCTCCTTAGGGTTTTCTCCCTCTTTCATTACATTCTAAAATGTTCATAAGTTAGGGTTAGATCCCATGGTTTTATTTGGTGTATTTTTATTTCAATATTGTGTTCTAGGGCTGTATTTATCCTCCTTGTGATGCGTAAGTCGTGCAGTTGATGTTTCACACCAAGTTTTGAGGGATTCGACACTTTCGGTAGGAGGTTCCATGTGTAAACAATTATTGATGAGTTATCATTCTTTATTTACTAATTTTTCATATTACACATATGTTTGGTGTGGTGAAAAAACTGTTTATGATTGATTTGATTAAGTGTTTAATTTTATAGTTTCATTTTAACTTGAAATTTGGTGTTCTTTATGTGTTACTCATGGGGTATTATTTGGGTGTATTTTATAACATTCGGAATTGGTTTAAAAAATCTTGTTTGGCCTAAAAATTATGGTTTGGTAATGTATTAGTGTCATTTGGGACTAAAAGTTGGGTTTTTGAATAGGTTTTATGTTTAAAACATTGTTATAATTCTTGAGAGCATTTTATGAAAATGTGTGTTTTCATTTGGATCTTTTGTAGTATTATTCAAGGTGATTTTATAAAACATTAAAGTGGTTTTATAAATGTCTCTAGGGATTCCAATTCTGTTTTGGATAGGAATTGGTATGGTTTTTGTTCTTAAATCGGAGTTTTTAAATGGGTTTTGTGTTCAAGACATATTTACTCCACTTGGGTTCTTTTTTTGAAAATTGTAAATCTTTTAGTTGGTTAAACAAAGTGGGAAACGGGCGCATATATACTGTTTGGTATGTTTGTTTGCCTATTATTGGGTTTTGAAAGGTTAAGTGATTTTTTAAGATGTCAAACATTTTTAGAATGTTTTGTAAATTTCTGAAATGTTTTATTAAATTGTGATGTTGGAGTGAAACTTTTTTGTGGGTTGTTTCATGTAAGTTTGATGATAAAATGATTTTTAAGGTAAGAAGGTTATTATGTAACAATTGAGTGGGATTTTATGAGAGTTTTAATATATTTAAAGGGTTTTATAAAATTTTTTAATGGATTTTTGGAAGTCTTAAAGAAATGTCAAAAGTGTTGTGGGCTATTTTTATCTAAGTCAGATTTCAAAATCAATTTGAATGAAAAGTGGACTTTTTTAACTTGTGTAGTATGCATGTGGTCTGTTTGGTGAATTTATGATATGGAAATGATATTTTCATGTGAAAACTATATTCATTGACTTTTTGAACTTTTTTAGCACAAAGGGAAAAACCAGGTATCTAGGTGGGTTGACGTGTACTAGTATGCTAGTGAATCCATGGGGTTTGGCCTCAGTTTCACTTATCAAGATAGACACACACAACTCTAACTAAACTATTATGTTGATTATTGAGGACCACTAGGTTATGGGTATGTTCCCTACTAGTTTCTCATGCACGAGAACCGATATTTTGGATGGTTACTCTCACCGAGATACGAGGTACTGGGACCCACAACTAGCTAGTCCCTAGGGGTTATTTCCCATTTCTTGTGCTCACTAGATATTTTGTGCTTACCATCAGTATACGGTATGAGTGGCTGGAAAATTATATAGCTTTGGTATTTATTTTAAAAGTTTTTATTCTTTAAATTATCCCACATGAAAACTATTTTTATTTAATGTGCCATCTTTTATAAATTGATACTTGCATTTTATGTTTTTGAAAACTTGCATGCTTTTCATCTTTAAATGTTTATCACATAGAATCTATTAGTGGTGTTATCTTATTAGTATTTTTATCACACCCTACTTACACCCTTGGGTGTATGTAGACTTGGATATTTTTCTTCTCATAGGTTGGGTACAGTTTTTAGTTCAAGGGGTTCGGTTTTCTAGCAGGTGCTTGGTGGTGAAGTCTTGCGGAGATTGATTGAGGGTGGTGGACCTTTCCATGAGGGTTCTTGGGCTGTTATATTCTGGTTTTGTACCTTTTTATAGTCTTTTTGAGTTGTTTTAAAATATGTAATTCAGTTCTGATTTTTTTTAAAGATTGTTTGGATTGAAAACTCCAGATTCGTTTTACTGGATTCTTTTGTTGGTTTACGTTTATAAACCCGGGTTAATCATTACCAAATTTTATTTTATGATACCCAGGAACTTTTTCCTACCCGTGGGGATCGGGAATACCCTTAGGTCCTTGTTTTGGGCTGGGTGAAGTGCCAGTTTTGATGGCGACCTGATTCGGTTCATGACAAAATCGTATCAGAGGAGGTTCAGGTTAACTCTCTAGGTCATGTTATTTTGGGAAGAGTCTGTATAGTCAAGAGTTAGGGTTGTTGGGACTTTGAATTCCAATTATGGGTAGTGTGCCTGATCACCACACCTCATGATGGGATTCATCTTTCCTGGAGAATTCGGGATTTATCTAAGCCCTTTGGTTTTCTTGGTTCGATGATGATTAAGGGAAAAGAAAATAGAGTTTGGTTAATGGTCTTAGTGATCTCATAGGTCCTGGAAAGCCATGTGTATCCATGGATAGTCCCTAGAACACTCTCTTTGATAGTGAATTAATTGTTATATGGAATACAACCATATTTCCATGTCATCCACTGAAACTAGTTTCCTCTCACATTTTTCGGTGCTTTAGTTTTGAAATATTGGCACTTTGGTTTTAAGAACCATAAAGTTTTTGTGAAATGATTTTAAAATAAAGAGGGAATGGTTTGATAAATGAAATGGAAGAACTTAATTTTATGATTTTTTTTGAAATGGAAAATGGTGTGCTTACAACTCTTTTGAAAGTATGAACTACATTGATGTTGGTTTTGAATAGTGTTTCCAATAGTGTTTTCTAAACAATCAAAGGGTTTTTTAATGGGTTGAGATGTTTTGAAATTGATGTGAATATATTGAAAGCAAGTTATTTTCTAAATGGTTGTGTCTTTCTGAAAAGTTTTGTAAGATGTCAATTGCTATTTTGATCTTGTGGTCAGAAGTTTTGAGAAAAAGGATGTGTTGGTTGACTATTTTGGTTTTGAAAAGTGGAAAGACTTTTTTGTTTTAACCATTGGTATTTCCATGAGAAACCACATGCATTAGGTTATATGGAATGATGTATGGTTGATGGAACAACTACATGATTGTCGTAATATATATGAGAAGGGTGCCCGGTGTGGCACAGAAACATGCATGTGTAAGTCCCATGGTGTAACATTGGTTGATACACTTACCGATGAACCGTTTGTTTTCAAGAAATGTTTTTAAAGAAAAACATGACGCCTTGATGAATTGTTTGGTATATCTTATATTATGTGTTTTTTGAAATTGTTGATGTTGTGGGATGTTTTGAGTCCAAGAACCCCTCCTATTTTAACTGTGTTTTGGGTTTATGTTTTGTCGATAAGCTGTGTAGAGGGACCGGTTAGTAGTCTCCTCTATGATATGTTTCGGTACACCATTATGGTGGTTCCTTTAATGTTTTTAGATCTGGTTTATGGATTGTTTTGACCAATGTACCAGCTTGGTTGGGTCCTTTCGTTCTCTCATTGGATAAAGTATGCCCCCATTAAGGGTTAATGCATAACTAAAGTGCAACCCTGATTGTTTCTCCATTGGAAAATCCTCTAATTGATCAATATAAAAAATCTTTTATCGATCTTTGTTGATTGAGTGTAAACCCATTCCTTTATTTGATTTTTAGGTCCTCTTGTAGTGGGAGAGTGCTCGTGGAAGGTTGAAAGAGACCTTAGTATATTAAGTTTACTAATTCGTCGAAGTTTGATGTGGTGTAGGGTTGTTAGTGGGGATGAGTGTCTCGATGGTATCTAAGAGGGCCTCTAGGTTCTTCATAGTTTCTTTGAATCATGATTTCATGTTAAACCACCAGTGTAGGAAATATGGTCACGATCTGATATTGTGGAGACTTTCTAGAATTTTGTGTTGTTTGTGGATGTTGTATAAGGTCCATCTGCATGCATTGTTTATATCAGTCGCAGTGGTCATGTTCAGGGATGCCTTATGATGTCATGTGCTCGATTGACCGTAAAGGTGAAAGTTGGGAAATAATTTTAGAGTCTCTGTTATGATGGGAGAATATATCCCTTGGAAAAGCATAAAAATATTCCATTTTAGAGGAAGGTGAGTGTAGGTGTTTTTTACTTCAATTGATTATCACCCGAACAAACAAGGTGTGATGTGTGTGCGTCTTCTAAGACCTTGTTTCAGTGAAATATCAGGTTAGGGTAAAGTGAGTTTGGAATGTGTTATGTCTTGGAAAACTAATCGGGGATTGCGGTGTAGTAGTTGGTTTTACCAAAAGAAGAATTCTCATTCAGGGGGTTTCTAAAGCCTAAATTCGAGGCCGAAGATGTTTCAATCATTTGAGCTCCAGCCATAGGTCTCGGAAAGAAGCTGGCTCATTGTCAGGGGATATCACATGGTATTTTAAACCATTGTACAACGTCCTTTCCTCAGTATGAAAGATAGGAAGATTTTAAACCTATGGTTTCATCATCTTTCTTCTGTTGTTCCTCTTTGGTGGAAATAGGTGGAGGGCCTTATACCCATTTCATCACCCAATGTTATTCCCACCCCCCTTTGGTTTCCATTGAGTCTTTGGAGAAAGGTTTGAGGTTTGGATATATAGGTTGAGCACATGTTTTTTTCTTTTTTAGTAGTGACCATTCCCCAGAAAACCATGTAGATAGATGGATCCCCACTGTTACTGCATGGTTTCCCAAACCGTAAAGACTAACCATATAGTCGTCCCAACTCTTTAAATTTTGGGGTCTTTCGGTATCGACCTGTGCTGGTCGGTTAAGATGGTTGGTTCTTATTGTGGGGAGACCCACTATGTGTCTTATACAAGTTATTTTGTAAATTTCTAATATAAGTATACCCTTTGTACTGGGGAGTCCATTCAGGCATCCCCCTGTTAGTGTCCTGATTCTGTCTTAGAAAAAAAATATATGTTTTCTCTTATGGTGGGGAGCCTATTTTTGTTCCCCCATTCCAGTAACTCAGACTTATCCATGTTCTTGGATTGGAGGTAGGTAGTCTCATTTTGAGCAATCAAGATTCCTAAATATTCCTTGGGTAAATGTTGACATTGGATAGTTCCCAATGGATTAGTTATAGCAAGGTAAGTGTAACCTTGTTCGATGTTGTTGTTTGTTTGGGTGAATTGCTTGAGTTTTGTTTGGATACTTTTTAAGGAGTCTTATTTTGGGATAAAGTATGAATGTGATTGATCATTTCAGTAAAGTGGTGTAAGTTTTGGTTGTGAGAGTAATCCTTCATTAATTGATCTCTGGAGGTGTTTTGGCCTTTGGAGTGAAACATGGCAACAGAGTACCTCTTGGTTTCTCAGTTGGTTTTGGTTGTTGCTTTGGCCTTGATGTGACTTTCCGGGGTGGAAAGTTTTCATGGCGGGGATAATTGTCAAATACATGACTTATTTTAAAGTTAAATTCCATTTAATTTACAATCATGATTTGTTTGGGGGTTTCCCAGGATTTTATGGAGGAATGGGTCAGTTTTCATGAATTGGTCCAAACCGTGAGCCCAATTCCAGATTTAAAAATAAATTTTAATTCCTTTATAACTACTTAGTTTTTCAACATTATTCATCCATTCCAATTCCTAAATGTCATCCCGTGACCTATTAACACCACCATATTAATTTGGACCATTTATAAATCCATAATCATGGTGGATATGGGTTTCTATATAAGGGATTGGGCCTGCTCGAAAGCCCATTTTTTGCATTAAAAATAAATTTTTATGATTTTATATCTCCTTCAGTATTTAGGTTTTTTTTATTCCAATTCTCACCCGAGCCCACTTACCTAAGGAACGCCCCCATTCTATTCTCCCACAATTTGAAGCTCAATAGAATCGCGAAAATGGTCAACTATTCTCTGAATTTCAGAAATCGCACAGATTTGGAGAGGTAAATTGATCCATTCATAACTCCTATTTTTACTCTTTTTCTCCCATTCCAGTTCCAACATGATCTCATAATCCTTGTTTGAACCTCCCTTGAATTGTTGGATGTTTTAAAATTCAAATTTTGGTGGATTTTTGGTCGTTTTATTCAAAATTGTTTTGAGTAAGTGTTTCTCTCTTCAATTTCTTCCTTCTCCTTAGGGTTTTCTCCCTCTTTAATTATGTTATAAAATTCACAAATGTTAGGGTTATAACCTATTGTTTTATTTGGTGTATTGTTAGTAAAATATTGTGTTCTAGGTCTAGATTTATCTTCCTTGTGATGCGGCAGTGGTGCAATTGATGTTTCACACCTTGTTTTGAGGGATTCGACACATTCGGTAGGTGGTTCCATGTGTAAACAATTATTGATGAGTTATCTTGATGTATTTACTCATTTTTTATATTCCTCATATATTGGGTGTTGTGTGAAAATTTTTTATGATTTATTTTGTTAAGTTTTTAATTTTATAGTCACATTTTAACTTGAAATAGGGTGTTTTCATGTTTTACTCCTGGGGTATTATTTGGGTGTATTCTATAACACATGGAATTGGTTTACTAAATCTAGTTTGGCCTACCAATTCTGGTTTGGTAATGTACTAGTGTCATATGGGCCTAAAAAGAGGGTTTTTGAATAGGATTTATGTGTAAAACATTGATATACTTGAGATCATTTTATGAAAAGTAGTGTTTTCATTTGGATCTTTTGTAGTATTATTCAAGGTGATTTTATAAAACGTGAAAATGGAATTATAAAGGTCTCTAGGGCTTCCAATTCTATTTCGGATAGGAATTGGTATGGTTTTTTGACTTAAATGGGGGTTTTGAAATGGGTTTTGTGTGGAAGACCAATTAACACCACTTGGGTTCTTTTATGAAAATTGTAAATGTTTTAGTTGGTTAAACAAAGTGGGAAAAGGGTGCATATATACTGTTTGGTATCCGTGTTCACCTATTATGGTGTTTTGAAATATGAAGTGACGTTTTAAGATTTCAAACGTTTTTAGAATGTTTTGTAAATTTCTGAAATGGTTTATTAAATTGTGATGTTGGAGCGAAACTTGTTTGTCAGCTATTTCGTGTAAGTTTGATGATAAAATGATTTTAAAGGTAAAAAGGGTATTATATAACAAGTGAGTGGGATGTTATGAGAGTTGTAACATATTGGAATGGTTTTATAAACTTTTTTAATGGATTTTTGGAAGTGTTAATGAAATGTGAAAAGTGTTGTGGGATATTTTGGTGTGAGTCGGATTTCAAAATCAATTTGAATGAAAAGTGGATTTTTGTTACCTGTGTTGTATACATGTGGGTTTTTTGGTGAATTTATGATATAGAAATGATATTTTCAGGTGAAAAGTATATTCATTGACATTTTGATCTTGTTTGAGCACAAAGGGAAAACCTGGGTATCTAGGTGAGTGGACGTGTACTAGTATGCTAGTGAATCCGTGGGGTTTGGCCTCAGTTTCACATAGAAAGATTGACAATTATAACTATAAATAAACTATTATTATGATGATCGAGGACCACTAGGTTATGGTTATGTTCCCTACTAGTGTCTCATGCATGAGAATGGATATTTTTTATGGTTACTCTCACTGAGATACGTGGTACCTGGGACCCATAGCTAGATAGTGCCTATGGGTTATTTATCATTCCTTGTGCTCAATAGATATTTTGTGCTTACCGTCAGCATACGGTATGAGTGGATGGAAAATTCATTATCTTTGGTATTTATTTTAAAAGTGTTTATGATTTAAATTAGACCAACTAAAAACTAATTTTATTTAATGTTGCATCTTTTAGAAATTATAACTTGCATTTCATGTTTTTGAAAACCTGCATGATTTTCATCTTTAAATGTTTATCACATGGAATATATTAGTGGTGGTATCCTATTGGGATTTGGATGACACCCTACATACACCCTTGTATGTAAGTAGAGTTGGTAATTTTTGTTGTCGTAGGTTGGGTACAGTTTTTTGTTCTAGTGGTTTGGGTTTCTAGCAGGTGCTTGGTGGTGAAGTCTTGTGGAGATGGCTTGAGGTAAATGCCCCTTACCATGAGGGTTCGTGGGATGTTCTATTTTGGTTTTGTACCTTTTTTATAGTCTTGTTGATTTGTTTTAAAATATGTAATTATGTTCTGATTTTTTTTAAAAGATTTTTTGGATTGATAAATCCAGATTCATTTTATTGGATTCTTTTGTTGGTTTTAGTATATAAACTCAGGTAAATCGTTCCCAATTTTCATTTTATGATACCCAGGAACTTGTGCCAACCTGTGGGGAATGGGAACACCCTTAGGGCCTTTTTGCAGGCTAGGTCGGGTGCCGGTTTTTATAGCGACCAGATTCTGTTCGTGACATTCTCAGTCATCTATCCTAGATTCCCCAATCACCTTTTTCCCTTACCTTGGATAAAATTAATCCCCTATCCTTAAAGGAAAAAATACCTCCTTAATAACCTCATGTGTAGTTCATGATATCCTAAATCACATTCCATCAAATCATCCTCTAAAAACACTTGATTTACAATCCCATGTCATTATCCACATTCTTGTACCCACCTATGATCATGTATTGCATTGGTAATTGGAATAAAGAGCCCTATAAGAGATCTATAACTCATTATAATCCCTAACCAATGGTATCCTTGTGATATAATATATAATGTATTCCCTTGATAATGAGGACACTCTCATTTAGTTTATTAGTGGAATTTTATCTATCTCAGTCCTCCTGACTAACATGAATTCATAATTCTAAACCAACACCATGCCCATGATAGACCAGGTTTTTATTTTAATTATCATCCTAGGTCCAATCAATGATTCATGACCACAAATGAGATTATAATGTGCTTTAATCCCATCTTATATTCTCCTTATTAATCTATAAAGTTAAACTAAAAAGGGTAACTGATGTATAAGTACCATACTAATCCATTTCTAGGAAAATATGTACACTAGTTCATTGCTCATGAATATAATATTCTGGGAATAATTCATAGCCCCATGACCTTAAATTCAAATAAATAATCATTAAAGAAGTATAAAATTAAAAGGAAATTCATTTACCATTTTGATATAACCTTAACCAAGAATATATAATGGTTTTGGATGAATACTCGTAAAAGAAACATCATTGGTCATTAATGTGAATCCTTAAAAGGAACTTCTTCAGTCACGGTTACACAACCTTAAAACACACTACAATGTTCCCTATCACATGACCATAAAAGGTATAATGTTTCTCATTAAAATATGATAAATTGTATGGGTTTTGATTCCATTTAATGGGATACATTGGAATCCCTACTTATATGCGAAATCCAAACTCCAAAACATATATCACCTCCATTAATAATATTATATTCCCAAGATCCCAATAGTATAGCTTTAAACTTGATCATAGCTAACCAACAATGGGGAAGATAGATAACCTCTGAAACACAATGATAAAGAACATTTTATTCATATATATTTCAAAATAGATGCATGGTAATAATCGATCACTTTCATGACATGGGTAACCTGTATTATTAATTTGAAGGATTTCATGTCACCCTCGGTTTTTTGAATTCTATTTTGTTCTGGTTTGGGTTTGGCCCTCAGGTAGTGTCTTAGGGACCAGGTGTGATAGGTTGTGGTTTTTGGAGTATTCATCCCAATTATCTTTGGTATATATTTCCCCTTATGTTTCCAATGAGATTTTGAATAAAATGGAGAGTTTTGGGGTGGACAAGCTCATGCACAAGTTTGGTGCATTGTTAGTAGTAACTATGCTCCCAACCCATAAAACTATGCAGTAGTATACAGATAAGGTACATATGTGATTTCACACTATTTTCTGGAATATTATTCATGAGTGGTAGGTGGTTACATGACCTAACATTATTAGATGAATTAAAAATGTTTTTCTGAGTTTATAAATGGGTTCTTTGGTTTGATTATGTGGATTTAATGGTTTTCATGAAGTGGATAGTGTGTCTATAGGTTAGAAATGAATTTTGAATAAGGAAATAGTTCAGTTTTTTGTGTGTTATGATGTAATGTTTCTAAATAGGGTTTTAGGGGTCGTTTGGAAGGTGTGAAATGTATTTTAAAAGGAAATTGAGGTTCATGTGTGTTTAAATTGGATTTTTAATGGAAAATGGATCATTTTGGTCATGTTGGACAGGTTATTATTATTTTTATAAATCATAAATTGATTGAAAGATGAAGAATTTGTTTTAAAAATTGTTTTAAGGTATATGTGGGTTAATAAAGCGGTTAGACCAATGAATTGGTCAGTTTTAAAAGTGTGTTTCTCAAGATTGTTAAAGAGGGACTTAGGAATTGTCTGAGTGATGGAAAATGTGTATAAAAAATGGGGGTTTTGGTGTGATTAAAAAGGAATGTTGATTGTTTTATAGAAAAGAGTAATTCTCTTGGATTTATTGGAATTGGGTTATGGAGTGGTGATATGTGTTATGTGTGAACTTTAACATGAGAACAAGGGAACCCGAGATATCTAGGTGGGTGGACAAGAACAAGTGCACTAGTGATTCAGAAGTGGATTGTCCTGGTTTCACATAGCTGGATTAATTCTTACAACACTTACTAAACTATGATGATGATTGTTCAATACTAAAATTTTGTATTTTTCCCTATCTAGTGGATCATGCACAATGATGTTGACGTTTGTTGTTAATATAATACCTTTCACCGAGATACAAGATTATGGGGTCCCACTGAAGATCGATAAACCCTATGGTATTTACCCATAGTTCTCTATTATATATGATGTGGTTCCGTCTGTCGATATATGGAGGACCACTTGTTTGTCTATTCTGTTTATAAAATTACTTTATCATTTAAGCCAAATTCTGTGAAATGGTTTTTCATACAAGGGTCACTTTTTAACTATTTACTTAATAAATGTTTTTCTTATAAGTGTTTTTAATATCATGAATTTAAAGGATCATGTTAAATTATCTTTTTAATGTTATAGAATCGAACCTGTATTCTAGGTGGCATCCTACTGGGTTTTGGCTCACACCCTACATACACCATTGGGTGTATGTAGATATTGTGTATGTTTATTGTAAGAAAAGACAAGATTTTTGGGGATCATGGTGTTTGCTGTAAGTATTATTCTCTTATGGGATTAGTGGCGGTGGCTTGAGGATGTTGTTCCTTATGTAGTGTGATGGTTTGGGTTAGAATTCTTAGTTTCTTCATTGTAGTATATTTTTTGTTTTTGTTTAAAAGGAAAACCAAAATTAGGATTTTGGTGAGGGGCCTGTTTGGTTTTGTACTTTCAGTTTTGGAATATTAAAAATTGTTGTTATTTATATGTATGAATTTGGGTAAAATCATTCCCAATTAATTTTATTAATACCTGGGCACAATTTGTCAGCCCATGGGAATTGGGAAGGCCTCTCAAGTCCAACCATGGACTAGGTTAGGCACTGGGTCAGATGGAGACCCGAAGTAGTTCGTGACATTTCATGAATACATCTTTAATATATAAGACAGTCTCAAAAAAATATTCATTTCATTGGATAAGTTGGCCACTTATCCTCTCTATTTTGATATATAATATGGATCATTTTTAATTCATCATGTCATCCTACTACCTTTAGATTTTGATCGAGTGAATAAAAGTAAAAGTGGGAACAAACTCGCT
Organism: Viscum album; assembly: GCA_963277665.1. Lineage (NCBI taxonomy): Eukaryota > Viridiplantae > Streptophyta > Magnoliopsida > Santalales > Viscaceae > Viscum > Viscum album. The sequence goes on along the minus strand of OY728126.1, from coordinate 2,003,514,218 downwards.
AGCAACAAAATTGGTGAACCCGTTGTGAAACCCTTAATATATGAAAGATATCAAATGACTATGAAATATTAAATTTGGTGTTCTAATTAAGAGTTAATTTTTTCCCTCCCTTATCATCTCATCAAATCCAAATTGAATACTCAATTAACATAATGATAGGCATGAAATTACCTAGCTTGTTTATGGGAAATAGTGGGATAACCTGAGTGCTTGTGTGTCTATAATATCTAGATTCCCATATGTATACCTCTATGATGATGAATATGACCCACCCTTAACCTTCATTGGTTATTTAAACCACCCTTCATCTCTAACACCATCTAGTAACTAACATAGTTTGATTTTGAAATTACAATGGGTCTATTCCCACTATTTTGGAAACTAATAAAAGCCTCAAGAAGCTAAATCCTTAATAGAATATAAAAAAATACAAGTGAGTATGATGTATGTATCCCTTATCACAATGACATACTATTTATGGATATTATCTAAAAAATGAGACAACACCTACCTTCCTTATCATATAGAGGAGGATAAGTATTTCCAATACATCTAGATTGATATTTATATGAAACCCATGAAGTATCCTACCAATTATGGATAGTTACATCACTAATCTACCTCAATTCCACAGGAACTGCTGATAAAGTTGTTGTTAAGGCATTGACCCCATATTATCCAAATAGGTAACTTATAAGGAGGTCCTATGATGGAAATCTAATGGTCAATACATATGAGTCGCATAAAAGGGATCATACTAACCATGTTTATTTCTACAAAACAATCCCAATATCTTTTTAATATAATACTATATCTCTAACCCCATCCACCTAGATAAAGGTACCAAAGAGATCCTACGAGGTTTAACTAAATAGTTCAATATGGGAGTAGAGTTACACCCCCATACTACTATCATCGCCTTTTAATCACATTAGTATATCTTGACCATTTATCAACAATGATTCATGATCATCATGTAAAAGAATCCTAAAGTCTCATTGATGCTTGTGTAGATGATTTCATCTATAGAACACATGTTAGAGAAGAACAATGACATTCACTATGGATTTCCTCCCCACATTATCATACTAAATAGATTTGTAGGTCCCCCCTAGGGTTCCCACTATAAAAGTATTCCCTATGATGAAGAGAACCACCAAAGGGGTGGTCCACCCCAAGTCTGTGAAGAAACAAAACATCAAACATAGTGACCCTCCTAGTGGTGATAAATCCAATATATCCATAGGTCATCCCCAAAGAACCATTTATATAGTTACTCCCCATAAAAATGTAGATACATATGAGGGAGTTCCACCCTATAGTAACAATCAGTTGATAAACAACTAAGTAAGTCTTCCATGTGTTGTCATTTATAATGGCCCAAGTTCTCATGTTAGGGAATTTGAGCTAAAGAGTGGCTTAAACATGTGTGTTTGATCATATTGGAGGAGTCAAAGGGGTCAATAAAGAACCAAAGGTCATGTTTGTAAAGGTATCCTAGGAACTAAGATGTATATTTTGAAGAAAAAGGTAATAGGGAACCTAGTGGTCAGGCATCAGTTACCTAGTGGAATTGATTGGGATGTATATGGCCCTGTGAGGTCTATATTACATTAGGTGGACCCAGGGAAGCAACCTGGTGGGTAACATGTAGAAATTGGTTATTGTTTGAGAATCCTATGGGTTCAAAATAATTTTTTCATATTTTTAATAAATTAACAAAATTAGTTTAATTATTTCAAAAAGGATCTTTCATTTGAGAGTCTAATTATACCAAAGGGAGAGAAATTATACCCTTCCCTTCATCCTCTATATCCCTTGGTGGTTTCTCACATGTTTTTCACTATTTTTTTTTTGTATGATTGGTGTCTAATAGTATTTATGGGTAATTTTCCTCCTTGTTTTCATTAGTTACTAGTTTTTTTGTTTTTTCTTTGATTTGTGATGAAAATCCGCATTTTTGTGATTTTTATATGGTTTTCTATTTCTTCCTCCTCAATTCAAATCAGGTCGCATGATTCCATGGGAATATCCCTCCTATTAAAATGTATGTTATTCATAATTATTTTTATCTCATTCATGTTTCTGTATCATATAAAACATGGAAAGGGTAGGTTCATGTGACTAACTGGAACTGAAACTATTCGTAGTCCTCATGCCATTATAGTATTGTCCTAGGGTTCTATAGTGTTTTTTCATGTATCTATGAAATTATTTATGATGATGTAATATGTCATGGTGATTGTTATAATGATGCATTTCCTGAAAATCTAATCCCATTGTAACTGATTTTGGATTGTGATGTTTGTTATTGAAATGATGTATTGATAAGGGTGATGTGGGATAATTAGTTATAATATGGGTGCGGTAGATCACTAGAGAGGAGTAAATAGTGGTTCCCCAGTATGAAATGGTTGGAGATAACCACATTTGTGGGTTAGGACACCAAGGTTCTCTAGAAGTGTTGTGGTTTTAGGTTTTTCTTGACTACCCCTCACCATGTCGAATGTTGTTGTTGGGGTCTTGTGTACATAAACAAGGCCCATGGCATGATTTAGAACATTTATTATTTATAGTAATATCTATATATTGATTAGTTTAGTATTGATATTTTGAAACTTCAATTTAATGGACGGATATATTATAGGTGTCCACAAGATCTTGAGAGTGTTTGAGGTCATCAGTTTGGGGAATGATGCACACCGTGTGTGTGTATGTGTATGATATATTGGGAGTGATGATATGGTGTTATTGGATAAAAGAAATTCATAATACTATGGGTTTCATCAGTATTTCAAGAAAATGGTTTTGTAATGTTGTTTGAGGTCCATGATACTTCATTTTTAGGTTATGTACATGCCTTTTTATATTTTAATGTCTCAAAAGGGTTTTACAGGTCATGGATAGTGAATGATACCATGTGATGTGTATTCGGTAGGGAGGCCAGAGGATATTGTGTATGGAAGACCTTGGTTATCAATCCCACTTTAAACCTGGATGAAGAAGGTAAAGGATCACTCATGGATGGTCGAGCATAGGTTGAGTGGGTTGATCTTTTTGTGTTTTTTTATATTTTTTAATATTTAAACACTATTTTACATATGGATATTATATAGGATCGTAGTTGGTGGTGACCTACTGAGTTTATACACAAACCTTCCAAAATCCCTCCATGATGTATACATATATTATGCATTTTCATGCATGAATGAGTAAGAGATCAGTGTCTAGAGCTAAGTAATTATATGTGTAGTGTATGCTCATGTTGGATGTTGATGGTTGGAGAAACACTTCATGGATTTTCAATATTGATCAATGTTATTAATTTATTTTTTTATACTTTTAAATGTATAGTTAGCCTATGAGAGATCCTGTCAGCAGTTATATGACTTGCATAACATTATATATGTTTAATTTTCTTACCAAGTGATATGTTTTACTTTATCGTATTAACTATTTATTGATATTTATTTTGATATTTTTTAATTTTAGTTATCATTTATATTCAGAGCATATAGACTCTCCAATTTCACCCCTTATAACCTCACGGCTATCTGGTAGCCCCTGAAATACGAAGAGGTCCACCTAATGGGGGTAGGTCTCCAACTCATGTTTCATTTCAGAAATTTTGGTTTTTGATTCTATTAATCGTAATTTGATTGGTTTGAGATAAAATGGTAACAAATTGTGTATTTTTATTATTTTGTATATGGTAGATTGAGTCTTAGTAATGTATTGGGACTTTGGTTGTAAATCACTTTTTGTTCTTAACTAGTATAACTAGAGGCAAAAGTCCAAGTTACTAGGGGAACTAATATTTCTTCTTTGGTTTTCATGATTATGGTGGAATTATTTGATTTGGTTATGTTATTATTTTATTTCATTAATCAATATTATAGAATTTTGGCTCTAAGTTGACAGAGGGGGTACTCATGATTCATTATTGTCATATAGGTGTACAAACAAATGTTTTCTAGATTGTTAAATTAGGTAGAAATTTTAATTTTGGATTGCAGGTGCTTTTGAGGGTTAAAATGGTATTTTCCCTGATCATGGGATCTTTTATTGTTTTTAAAACCATGTCATTAGTCCCAAAATATGGTGTTTACCCAAGGATATAAGTATGGTGTAATTTTTATCTGTTCAAACTTTCTCGGAATAATAATTAATTAATATTTGATTAATTAAACATTAATTTATTCATTTATGTTAATTTAGTGATATATTTTTAATAGATAATAAAATGGAGTTTTTTACTTCATGTTTGAGTCTATATTGGTTGGTTTTTCTAATCAATAAATAAATACTTGTTTGACATTAGGGCAGGGGTGAAGACCCGTTTTATATTTATTTTTCATTTATTTTTCTTCATTTTATTTTTATCTTTAATTTATCATCCTTCCCTAGATTATTTTGTAATACTCCATTGAGGATTCTTCATTCTATCACTAAGATAGGAAAGGATATATAGAGAGGGAACATTGGAGGTTCCCCTTTAGAGATTGGTAGGAGTCAGATTATCATGCAACAATTATGGAATGTAGAAACTCATGAATCTTCCATATATTCCACCCAAAGGTATTCCTTTTTTATGTTATTACTATAAATACCAATATATTTACAAATTTATAGTTTTATTGACTTATAATGGTTTATAATGTCCCCTTGGGGTTAATCTATACTTAATCGGGAAAGGGGTGTGGGGTCTATCCTAGGGGTTTCTATTCAAAAAATCAGGATCACACGACATGTGGCTCCATTGACACACATTGCATCTTATTTATATTCAGAAAATTTAACATTTTAGAAGTACACATTACATACACGGAGTTCAAACCATGTAGTGGAACTTGCCCATATTTTTTAGTACATCTCCTAATATATTTTTTAGGACTACAAGTCATGTACCCATAGTACAAGGTGCATATCATACATATCCATGTGGTTGGGTACTTGGTTAGAAACCCCATGTATGTTTCATATGGTCATTTAGTTGTTCGCATCTAGACCACAAGTGTGTCATGGTTTTTTCGCAGTAGACATATCGATAAAATGTATTCCATGGACATGTAATAGTATATGGTAAGACCCCAAGTGTGACAATATGTGTATATGTATATAACTTGGTAGGATGTTTTGAGGTACTCAAGGTACACTTCATGGGAAGTAACCATATTACCCATTTGATGGTTTTATGTCCCAAAGTCATGATGTGAGAAACAAGGTGTCAATTATGATCATTTTTTCACATAAGTGATTATAGTGTAACCCTTAGTTTAATTTGAGGCCTTTTAAGTGGAGTTTTGGGGAGAGTGATCTCTGATTGAGAGGTTCGACCTCAATTATTGGATTTAGAGGTCTACATAAAGAAGTGTGGGATGAGACATAGATGAGCTGCATGGGAATGATTGGTGAATATTTCATGAGATCTCCAATGTATTCCTTTGGTGTTTTCATAAGATATTCCATGTTTAATAGGATTGATATGTGACTTATGGAAGAATATATGTTGGGTGGTTGGAGAAACCTAGATTGAGACCTTGAACTGAGATAGGCCAAGAGATATCACCATGGTCCGATATTTATATAGCATTCCCCTTGAGTCCAAGAGGCTATTTTACGTGTTGATATTGATAGATATCATGTTACCCTAAGATATTACTGTGTAACCAAGGATCCCCTATGGGATGACTTTGATTATGAACCAACCTAGAGGATCCCATGTGGGATGCCGTTTCATTCTTACTATTTCCATGGATCCCATGAAATATTCCTCTACTCATCTACTTACTTAGAGGATCCGAAGAGGGATACCTATATATATGTGTGGACCTTGAGGATTCGGCAAGGGATGCCTCTCCTATGTAATGAACTAGGGGAACCTAATGGGAACCTCAGTGCTTGACCAACCCAGAGAAATTGTGTTATGATCTTGGGTAGAGATGGTATCGGGTGTCAACTTAGAAATCCTACAAAGCATGTGATCTCAAGGCTATGTGGTAATTGTGATGGTTTTGTGAATTTTTCCAACCCTACTCTTAACATTTTTCTTTCACTAAGTTACTATTGATGTTCTTGTGATTGTCAGACATGCTTCCTAGTACTTGGACAATGGGTTCTAATGTGATGTGATGGAATAATGGGGATTCATAAATGGAAAACATATAGGAAATTTTTTTTCATATTGCAAGAACTGAAGAATAGAAAATATTTTCTCAAAATTGTTGATCCATCACTCTACTGCTTGGGGAATAAAATACCCACTAAAATATGATGGATATTTCCTCATGGAATAACAAATAGTACATTATTCCCTTATTTACTTGTTTGTTGGATTTGAATTATTCATATCCAAAGGAAATTGTGTGACCATAGCAATAATATTTTATACTCTTTCTCTCACAACAATTGGTTTCTTAGGTGGACAATAATTTCCTTTTCCATCACATTAATTTTTAGTACAATGTCTTATCGTTCATTCCATTTACTCAAATGAAAATCGAAAACATTAAGGAATAATAATCATAGTGGGAAATAACATAATAATGAAAAATATATGGGATTTATAAATCATGACACCTTTTTTAAATCTAGGGGACCTTTGGTTTGACCCAGGTTATCCATGATCATTACCAAAACGTTAGGATGTTATCCTATACTTAGATTTATCCCTAGGGTTTTCACCAAAGTATTATAATCCCGATATTTAATGATTTACTAAACCCTTCTCTAATACTAACTATAAAAGCCTAAACTTTTTATAAATAAATATTACAACTTTTTAAATGAATATTAAATACATTTCACAAATTCATTCTAAATGATAGTAAATGTTTAGTTCCTTTGAAGACTAGATAGAAAATCATCTAATCTAGTAAAATATCATCAACATATCCAACAAAGATCTAACTATTTAGTAATTCTCATATAAAAAACCTACTTAAAACATTTATTCCTCATACAGGGAAAGAAAAAATAATAAATGGTTGCTTCATATTCTCAGTAAGAGTAAATATCGAAGATATTAATCGATTATCATATGAAAGCATAAGAAAGAATAAGGGTGTGATATCATGACTACAACTTAAAAAGTTCATAACTAATCTCTTAATGGCCTTAGACTTCAGTCCTGTAAGAACGATTTATCATTTAAAAATACATTAACCATAAGAGTGGGAAAACATCATAAATCATTCACAAAATCCAAGTTCATGTCATGAAAGTATAGTGCCATCATAAATATAGAACCATTTCATTTTTCAATGATAAATATCAAGATTATAAAATAATTATGGATCAGTAATCCCTACATGTTTCCCATATCATTATGTATAGGCAACACCATAAGCATCCAATAGTGGATCAAACACATCAATTTGATTCCTGTTGTGGATCAAGTACATAAAATTGTTTCCCGTAGTGGATCAATCACATTGAATTATTTCAAAAAGTATATTAACAACAAAGAATTGTTCCCAGAGTGTATCAATCACATTTACTTCACTCCCACAGTATATCATGCACAAAGACATATCTATTGGAGTTATCTCATGAGATATAATACATTACCAATTGGATTTTAGGGATTTATAATTTTGGTCCTACCCATCAAATAATTAAAACCATACATATGTGCAACAGAATATCATAATATCATTCATCATATCATCGCATCATAACCCACTCCAAAAAATGGGTTTCAAAAACATGTCATCAATTCAACATAGCATAACCCATGACAATAAATAGGTATCATAGAAATATCATCATCATATTCATAAATAATACATATAAAGAATAAAGATAAAATAATCAGATAATATCCCTAGAAAAAAATATTGAACAAACAATGATATTGTCATAGTTGAAAATTAAATTAAAATAATCATTAGAATATTTCTTGAGGAAAATACTCTATTCATTTTGAAATCACACCTTTAAAATATAAAATTTTACAAAATATTATAGAAAAAAATTAGTTTGTAAATAAACATGAAAACTTGTAAATGAATAATCAATGTATTTAGTGGTCAAGATGGTGGGAAATTCTATTCATGCCATATAATTTAAAAGAAAAGAGTAATTTCATGTTTTTGAAAAAATTCAAAAGGTGCCTCTTTCAAAAATACTAGGAATATTTGTTTTAAAAAAATTAAAAAATATAACATGGATAGAAATTATCTTAAATGTAATATCAGAATACTAAAAATATTCTTGTAATCATTTTTGAAAAACTTGGACATGAAGAAAAATATACCAGACCAAATATTAAAACATAGCCAGTTTTTCTCAAACAAATTATTTCGAACTCTAGAGTAATTAATGTGATAAAAATGGAAGGAAAGATTTATTATACAAAAATAAATAATTAAAATTAAAATTAAAAGTTTTTAGAAGATAATGATCATATAATTCACTTTATGAAAATTAAATGATAAACAATCTTGATTGAAATATTATTGAAACATAATTCCCTTACCTAAAGCATAACATTTCCTTGTTCAAGTTTAATCCTCTTGCATAATAAATATATATTTATTATCTATATAATATATAACCATATTAATATTTATCATACCATTTAGTATTTATTTCGGACATCTTATCACACATTTATTAACAATTTGTTATTAAAATCACTATTCTTTTTAATAACTTCTTTGTTTTTCAATTTAGTTTTTTATTGGAATTCCTTGTCTATATAATTTGATCATGGTTACATAATTTACAAAATTTTAATCATCATATGTTTTCATTATATATATATATGTATTGATACCTAAAATTTATAGATATAAAAATAAATTACACTATTCATGGATATGGTAGGTCGTACGTACTCTTGAACACTATTTTTAATTTTCAATGGATGGAATGGAAGAAAAATAAATAATAATTAATCATTATATAATCTTTTTTATATTTTTTATTTCATATATTTTTATAAACTCCATCACTATTATAATATATATATAAATTGGAAAATAAAAATAAATCACTTTGCTTTGTGGATGAGGTATTCCACAGGAATGCTAGAGGGATTTTATCGTTTCCCAATGGTTTGGAAAGTAAGAAGGTATATATGATATTATTATTACATAATCATAATTATGTCATTAATATCATATATAAACATTATAACCATCATAATAATCATTGTCAAAATATGGTGATGGAAAATAAATTGTATCATTATGTGGATACAGTAAGACATACATATGCATGAGTGATACTTTCACATTAAAGTTGATGAAAAAGAGGGTGTATAATGGTGGTTTCATAATCATAAAAAACATTTTAGTATATTTATAATTTTGAAGTTATTATTTTATGATAAATTCCAAAGATGTAGAGAATTGAAAACAAGAATTATTAATAACAAATCCTCTATATTTTTGATAGGGTATTTGAGAAGAGTGTTTTGTAGAGTTTCGTGCATCAATAAGGTACAAATTGGTGTGAATATGAGAAACAGGGGTACCCTTTTATAATTTTTGGAAGGGTCATTGTTGGTATTTCTTCAAGGATTAAAATATAACAAAATAATTATTTATCCAAGTTATTCAAAATGGATAGGGATTAAAATATAAGGTAGTATAGAGTTGAAATATCATCAAACAAAAAAATGTATACTGGGTTAAGTGGTTTTCAAACATTATCTTTTGGTTTCACCCCTTAGTTAACTATTTTATCCTTAATTGTGATAATCACTTTTTCACTCTTAAAAGGTTATAATTATACTAATAAGTTAGTAGTTTGATCATTAATGTTTATGGGATGACATTTTCATCCATATCTTATCCAACCTTTCCTCTTCTAATATTTCTATGATTTTTAAATAATTTTACAAAAAATTATTTTGATATACTAGCATTAATGTCAATTTTAACACTATTCATTTAATTTGACATAAAATTTATAAAAACAATTTGAGAATTCAAATATAATCCTTTATCACGAAACTAATATATCATAATAATCTATAAAATCTATGAAAATCAATAACTAATTCAAATAATTCCACTTATAATATTTATGAAATTATTTATTTGTTTCTATTAATTGAAAAAAATATTGTTTTGGCATTTTATTATAATATTAGGTAATTATATAATTACTAAAAGTTAAAAATCAATTTCCATCGTGAATATAAATTCATTATTCTCAAAAAAGGCATTTATAATCATTGATAACTTAATTTTTCCCCTATGAAGATACATAATAGTTATTTAGAATTACGAAAGTGTCATTTTGAATTTATTATTATTTTAAATATTATATACATCATTTTCATGGAACAGTGTCCATTAAAAACTAAATTTCAAGCCTAAGGTGATAAGTCTCAAATCCCTTTCTTCGAAAAAATATTAGGATGTGAAATTTAGGCCTTGTCACCTATTATTTACCTAGATTAACCTATTTTTCCCACTACCGAGGTGATATAGTTTACCAAAGTTACTACTCATATTGAACAAAAATAAAATTTAAAAATTTTAAAAAATTTGAACTTTCAAATTCCAAATATGGAATCCATTTTTCAAGATTTATTTTTTATAAGTGGATGAAATTAATTTTAAATATAATCAAGAAAAACATGATGAAAACCATTTTTAGAACAATACCATTTTAAACATAAAACTATTTTTATTATTATCTCATGCATAATAAAAATAATAGATGAACTTTATAAATTATAATTAATTATATAATATATAAAAATAATTAAAATCTTTCACCAATAGTTATTAATTTAATTTAATAAGATAAAAATACATTATGCACATAAAAATAGTTTCTCAGAAAAACATGTATTTTTATTTTCAAATGGTTTTAATTTTTATTTCAAATTAATTGATAATAAATGAGTTAATTTTTTTACATATAAAGAAATATTTTTTTAATAATTTGTTTAATCCTATTTATACCCATAAATCCAATGGCTAGGCGATAACTGTAATATAATAATATTTTAAATGTATATCGCAGTTCGTTAGCCCTAATGGCATGAAGGCCTTCATTTTTTTTAATTTTTTTTAACCCCACTTTCATGGGATGAGGTGGAACCCTTAGAAGGCTCATAGGATCAGAGATTACATGGCCTATAGGATTATGAGTTTACATGACTGGAAGTTCTTAAAGAATTCAACCAGACCATCTATAAGGAACTACCCCTCCCTAGCATCTGCATCCTGATAATACCTCTCCACCTTTGCATGACCGTCTAGCTAGGCTTCCCATGCAAGCACAGGCTGGTACCGATGGAATAACCATACCCTCTCATTCTGACAATCCATTTGGCTCTACTCTCGTGAGTGCACCTACTCTGAATCCTCTTCTAGGGATGTTCCTTTTATGTAGTATGTCTAGGGCCTGCATTTATGTGTCCTGAAGCCCTTGTGGTGGCCCTAAGGCCTTAAGGTGGCCCGAAGGCCTTGGGAATCAACTGGAACAAAGGCCTTGGGTGGCCCGAAAGCCGTACAGGACCCGAGGACCAAACCAGTGGCCTGAAGGACCAAATGGATGAATAGTTCTGACTACTACAGTACTACTACAGTACTGCAACTATAACCCAGAAATATGCCTCCAACTAGATTTGATATCGAGTCTCTTGGATGCACCTAGCGAGTCCCCACCAACTGGTCTGAGGCGCATGTGTGCGCGGTTCGTTTAAAATCAGTATTATGTACAACATAGGCTATCAATGTAATCAAATTTATTTATAAAGAACTATTTCAAAAAATATAAAGGTGTTACACTCTGATCCCCCTTCCCTATGTTGTTTAATTCCCAATTGAGGAGGATCCATGAATGACTTCTCACTCACCTTTTTGTCTGATATTGAGCTCATCTTCTTGAGATTTCAAATGGAATCTATTCATTTTGGGTTTACTTATCCTATATTTCCTTCTTCCTATAATTTCTTCTTTATAAACCTATATTTCAACATTGTATCATGTTTTTCAATGAACCATAGTTTATATTATTTATTTTTTTAGTTTTCTTTGCTTCTAGGGTTAACAGTTTCCTCTGAGAGCTTTCTTCCTCTAAATTCAAGGATTTTTTCATCAGCCATGTCCTTTTGAGGTAGGTTCATCCATTATTTATCATTTTCTAATAAATATAGTTAATTCTTGGGAAATTTAAATACATTTTATAGATATTATATATCTTATATATTCATGTAAATTTTTAGGGGGATTTCTTAAAGGATTTAGGATTTTCATTGGGTAAATCCAATGTTATATTAATTTTTTATGATAAATTAATGGGATTTGGAGGGATAATGTTAGGGGTTTTATTTTTATGGGTATTTATGATTATTTGAATATTCTTGTATTTCATGGTAATTTTATTAATTTACAGTATTTGTGTAATTACTTGATGATATAGTGTCTTTTTGATTAATGGTTCTTTATACTTAATATTTTTTTAAATGAGGTTTCCCTTTACACCAAAGTGATTTTCAAACAATTTTTGGATTGAAATGGTCTTTCAAGGGGATTTTAATGGTATGGATATTAATACACAACTTAAAGTCCAATTTAAATCTCGGAAATGGTTTTTCAAAAAAAAATACAACTTGGAAACAACATTTTAAAAATATTTTTAAAAAAATATTATTAATTTCATGATTTAATGATCAGTTTGAATCTTATATAAATGAAATATCCTTAAATTGAATTACACCCTTGAACAAACTCCCATGAAACATTTTTTTAAAATTAAATTTTATATTGATGTTAATAATTAATTATGTTAATATGAATAAGATAGGGTGATTTAGTTATAGGACTGTGTGTGAGAGGGTGGGTTGTGGTATGTGATATGCATTGTTCACCTTGGGGGTTTTTATTGGTCTGTGACATGTATGTAACGCGGAATTCCATGGCCTTTTTTATATTATCATATAGATCCTTGGTGTATTCGTGTGATATTGATATGTGGTTACTATCTATTCATGATTATACTGGCCAGATCACCCTTACAAATCATACATGAAGACCCTAGGGGGTACCACTGGTAGGGATATGTTAGAGCTAGTCATGAGGTTTTAGAATGGGAGAAGTATTAACAGGATTGTAGATGGATTCCACCCAAGTAAATTGGGTATAGTTTTAGATGATGTTTAAAATTTTCCCATGACACACATACACATACACATACACACACGTAGACACATTACATTTTCATCTCAATTACTTTTACAGTTTTTTTTGTTTTATCAATTATGTTATTATTTAGAAGCTAATTATTATTACCTTCCATTGATTTATAAATACTTTTATTTCATCAATCATTTACTTGCCTATTTTAGATAGATTCTGGAAACGTAGTTTTATTAGGATATTGAGGTTTACATGGGTGTCATGTCTCATTTATTATATTTTTTTCTAAAGGATATTTGAAAACATTTATGAAAAATTACTTATGAAAAGTGGTATTATTTTAAAAATAGAGATTTTTATAATTCATATTTAAACATTATATTATATCAAAAGTGTGTTTGGAATGAATTTTTTAAAAATATAAATATAAATTAATCTTTAATTCTTCAAAAATCATATTTTTGGGTTTTCAAAATTCTCCTAAGTTTCTTCTCTTTGACTAATAAAAATATTATTTTCAAATATTGCATTTAAAACATGTATTTCTAAGATGTTTTGAAAATGAAAATGTATAGACTCATAACTGAAACAATACTAGTTTTTTTATACACACATATTATTTTTATCCCAAGTGTTGACAGACCAAGTATATATTTCAGGTTCAACATCTAATTTATAGGAGTTTCAATTGAGGGAATCTGTTTTCCAGACCACTCCTTAGCATATTTCTAGTCTAGGGGAAGAGTTTGTCCTTGGTTAACATGGAGTTCTTTATATTGGTATGTTTTTATTATTTTTTGGATTAGATTTTTTAACTCAATTATACTTCCAATAATTTGGTTTTATTATTGTTTCATATCTTCATTGATCTAACCTTTTGTATACTTTTCATTTTAAACTAATTATTTTATGTTTCATGGATGTTGAACATATGGATGCATCATTCTAAAATTTTCGTAAAATTATGATATATATATAATTTAGTTTTTTAGGTGAAAAAATTCATGATTAGTTTATTTTGATGATTTTTTGCTTGATTCTAGCCTTTTGGGTTGATAATTCCCCTTGGTTCATATCACAGACCACCTCAGATATGTGTTTTAATGGTGGATTAGGTTGGTTTATGACAAAATGGTATCATATAGTAGATTATTAAAGAAAATTTTCTATTTAAGTAAGTCTTTTAGATTTGATATATGGTTTTCAGATCATAGAATGTGATTCACAGGCGAATCCTTAATAACCACTACTCAAGATGAAACTAGATTTACAATGAAATTTTAGGATTTGAGTCATTTTTTAGTTTAATTTTCAATTATTTTGATAAGATTTGGATTTAAATTTACAGTTATTTTTCTCTTTGGGAGTTTTATATTTTTTTTAAGTTATGTGAGTTTTGGTGTCAAAATGGGATTAGAACTCAAGGTGCATGGTTTGACTGCTTGGCCTAAAAACATGTGGTTTCTATTCATATGGTTTTATAAAATTCTCGAAGGCATGTCAGAAATTTTGTGCACAGTATGTCAAACCATGTTTCTAAATTTTACATAGGCAATATCCCCATTTTATATTTAATATTTTATTCCTTTAGTTCATGTGTTTCTTTGGGATTTTTGATTATGGTATTTGGGGTGAACTAAGTGGGATTTTCCCAATATCTGGGTTTTAGTTGATTCGATTTCCATGAGATTTAGAAATTAGATTTCGAAAAAATTAATAGTTTTATTAAATTCTATAAATGATTTACAAAAATGATTTAAAATGAATGATATGTTATGAAAATCCAATGTGGGTTTTAATAAGAATATTTTCTAAATTTTTCATTACTTTTTAACTGAGCATCTAAAAAATAATTAAGATATATTTTGATATTAAATAGACAACAATTTTACATTTTTTGGAATATTAAGTATGATTTTATGTATATGGTCTGAATTTTAAAAATGACGTGGATCAGAGGAATAGACTTTTAAAATTATTTAGTATTGTGATTTTCAGAGAATAGGTTGTGTTGTGTTATTTAATTTATATTTTTATTTGTGGTTCATGATTAATTTGAAAAAATTGAGTCTTAAGATATATTTATGGGGTATTGTGTTATGTTCTAATTTAATGTATTTCCCCTAGAAAAATATTTATGAATCATGGATAGTTTTCATCAAGAAATGTTCCTTATCCTAGTGTCTCTTAGTTCTTTAGTGTGGTCCTTTCAGGTTACTAACCCTACCCATGCACTAGTGGAGTGGAAATATGGGGACCTTCTGGATGATTGGTTAATACCCAAGGATTCTTGATTTTACAACCATTTAGATTTTATAGCCTTCATTTATGAATTTGTTTGAAGGTCATATCCTTTGTCTTATCCTTTCTTGGGGATACAATAAATAGGGTCATGCAAATAGGGTTAACCAATGTGACCCGCGATGAGTAGCAATTCGTGAGGAACTAGCCACTGAAGTTGTTTTAATATAGCTATCTTGGGGATAATAATCCATTTCCTTTGGTAATTATTTGGACCTGGAGGCCTTCTGAATGAATGGTTAATGGCTTTGATCAAGTTGGTAATTCAGGAATCCATTTTCCTTTTTCTCTTTTCCCCTTTACAACAACCATATCTTTGATCATATTATTAATACCATTGACTTTTTTCTTACTAGTTCATTTTTGGCTTGTAATTTGGGATGTATGACACCATTTTCTCATTGTTAGAAGTAAATTCTTTCTTTTATAAAAGGATGGATATTTCATTACTCTGGTGCTCTATTTAGGGAATCCTTAGTTGTAATATTTGTTTTGATTTGTAATAATTTATTCCATTTGAATCATTCTAGTTTTTTTACCCACCATATTACTATCTATTTTTTTATAATAGGGAGGCTATCTAATAAGTTGAAACTATACCTTTTTATGTTCATCCTTTATAAGTAAATATAGTCATGATACAATTTTAAATTATGGACTAGAATTTACCATTTTTCATGAACTTGGAGACATAGACTATTTAGGTTGGTTTTGTTTTGATCATAGTTCTATGTTTCCCTCCTTCATGCTCTGTATTCAGAAAAATCATATTCCTCTTCATACACAATGGTTTTTTTTGGTGAAAAAAGTGTTATAGTGGATAAAATTGTCACACTTTGATCATAATTTTATATATAGTTTTGTTTAATTAATTATTTATTTATATTTTATTCTTTTTATTTGAGATTTTTGTTTTGGAATTCCTTAAAATATAAAAATTTATGCATGAAGCATAGTAAGGGTTAAATTTGAGACAAACATGACATTTGGGTATTCATTTTAGTAGTGTGTTTTTGCATAGTTGTAACATAGTTTCCCTAATTGTGTATCCATATCATATAGTTGAAAAGGTGTGTCCAGTGAGGGGTGCACAGTTGGTACACTATTTGTGGAAATCGATATAATTCATTTGACATAGATCCTTTAAATTTTAAAAATTAAAATTGATAACCTCCGCTCAAATAAGAACATGTGTGGGTCTCTCCACACACTTCCCTGATTCATATGAATCTCATACAAGGGCAATACAAGTGATAATTCCCTCTAAACTCTCTGTTTAATTTCTATATCACATTATTCTGAATTCAAATATAATTTTCCTAGGTTAGGTTTCCTTCTCCCCCTTCTCTATCTACTTATTCTTCTACTTTCTTCTTTCTCCCCCCCCCCATATTGTATCAAACTAATTGTTGAAACCCAAGTTGTAGGGTTGAATCAATTTTTATGTTTTCCATTCATCTAGGTTTTATAGATTTTTTTGAGGGACATTTTACTCCATATTCATGGGGATTTGATTCTACCATATATATTTGTCGGTGGTTCTTCCACTCTCTCTTCTTTTCCTGGAAATATATGTTATTATTGGGATTTATATATATTTTTTTCATAAAACAATTTATGTTATGTGTTCAATTACATGTTTAAGAATATTTCATAAAGTATTTGGGATTTTAAATGGGTAAATTAAACCTTAAATTGATTTATTATGATAATTTTTTTGGAATAGAAGGGATAATGTTAAGGGTTTTATTTATAATGGTTTTTAAACATTTTATAGTTATTAGTTCATTAAATGACAATTTTATGAAATTGGGTGGTTTTTTTAGTTGGATAGTGATACTGTATTCTATTCATTTATTTTTCTTTGGACTCAATAGTTTTTACAAATTAATTTTACCTTGACTCCAAAGAGTTTTGTGAATAATTATTGGCATTGAAATGGTCATTAAAATGGAATTTCAAGGTGTGGCTTCTAAAACGCAACATAAAGGCATGTTTTGAACTTTAAAATGGTGTTTTAGGAAGATTTTAATTTTGAAAGAGATATTTAAATGGAATTTTAAAAATAAAATATTATTTTAAAAATGTTAGGCCCAGTTGGAACCTTGTATAAATTAATTCTCCTTTAATTTAATTACACCCTTAACAAAAACATTATGTGACCATTGATTAAATTTACTTGAAGATTGATGTGATTTATTAGTTATTTATATACGGATTGGATTTGGGTATTTAGTTATAGGAGGTTCTAGGCGAGAGTGGTTTTAGGTATGTCATAGGTGTTCCTCACCTTGGGGTTTATTATTGGTGTGTGAAATGTATGTCATGCACCCTTCCTCTCTCTAAATTAATATTGTCAGGGGGTTATAAGATTATTAGTGAGAGGTTGAGATGCATAAACTATATAGTTCTGATTATGGTAACTAGATCAACCTTGTGTGGGATACATCTTGACCTTGGAGGAGTGCCACTGGTGAGGCTAGGTTAAAGCTAGTCGTGTGGTTATATATTGGTAGTTTTATCAACAAGCTAAAATTTTAATTCTACCCATGTATGTCTACAATTTTCTCATGGTATTTTTATGAGTTTCCAACAATGATATACACACACTTTATATTTCTATATCTGTTAATAGTATTTTTTATGTTTTGTTTTATCATTTATCTTGTTTTGTAGCTATTTTTTTAGAATACATTGATTCATAAATGAATCATTTTCATGTTTTATTTAATTAACTATTTTTATTTATTCCATTCTACCAAATTTTAATATGAGATTGATGTTTATGTTGATATCACATCTCTTTTCCAAATATTTATTCTAAATTATGTTTGAAAATGTTTTTGGAAAATTAAATTTTTAAATGATTTCATTTTTAATGGAATGTTTAGTATTTATTTTTAAACCCTATCTAATTTCAAATATGGGTTTCCAAAGTTATGTTTTGAAGGAAACATTTAAAGGAAGTTATAAATATTCACTAATCTTATTATTTCTATTTTAAAATATATTTTTAAATTATCATGTGTTTTTTTCTTAGAATAATTGAAACCATATTTTAAACTATAAAATTTCAAACTAGTGTTTCTATGATGTTTCAAAAATTAAAATGCATTGAATTGTTAGTGAAACTCCATTGGGTTGTTGATTCCCACACTATACTTTTACCACCCAATATTTGTAGACTATGTGGTTCTCATTGGTTCAGGATCTGATATAGAGGAGAAACTCTCTAAAGACTATATTTCCATAAAACTCGTTCAGTAGGATTCATGTTAGTGGGTGGAGTTTTACCTCATGTCACATGGTGATCTTGATTCATGTATGTTATTTTTATTTTATACCATGGAAGGTCTAGTTATATCAATTTTGTTTTGTATTTTACTTTTATTATTGTTTTATATATACTTTGATCTTTAATTTTTTCTTTAATTTTTAATTTGTTTTTTTCATGTGAATCCAATATATGATAAAGTCATGCTGTAATTTTGATAAAATTATACGTCTTGTCTAATTAAAATTCTTCATGTCAAATCAGTATCAATGAGTCTATTCTGATTATTTATAACTTGTTTCTTTCATGTTGGGATTAGGAACACCCTTCAAGTCATGTCATATACAACCATGGGTGCTCGGATCAAGGGTTGATTGGGTTAGTACATTAAATAATGGTAATAAGAATAGGTTCTTAAAGTGACATTATTATTTTCAAAAGTCTCGTAGTTAGGATATTGGGTTGTTGGATATTGGGAGGTAGGTCACAGGTGTGTTCCTAATCACTACCAATGATGATAAATTTGAAGTTACCATGGGATGTTGGTATTTGATTCTGGGTATCTAGTTTCCTTATAAATTATTTTGATGGATTTTGATATTAATTGATGGTTTCATGGTATTTGTTGGTGTTTTATCCGTTTGTTAGGTGCTTTTCTATTTGGGGCCAGAATGAAATAATAAATGAATGTTCATGGTTTTTTCACATGACATGATAATTTGTATGGTGCTGGTATGCATGCTTCTGTAATTCTATAAGTGGATTTTCACATGTTTGGTTCACGTTTTTTAAAACTATGTGGGAAAACTGTTCACATCCACTAGCCCATTTGAGAATTTTATTTTCAATTCATTTGGGTCATGATTATTTTTGTGTCTTGTATTGATGATATTTGAGGTGAACTACAGGGGGTCTGATGTCTTGGTATTTTTTATTCAATTTATATTGTATTTAGTAATTAGGTTTCCAAAAATATTATGGTTGGTTTAAGTTACATAAAGGAGTTTTTAATGTGATTTTAATTTAATAAAATATTTTGGAAGTCTAAAGTGAGTTTTAATGAAATATTTATGAATTTTTTCATCATTTTGAAATGATGTTTTGAAAATTGAAAAATATTTATTTTGATATAGAAAAAAAATCATTTTTGGAATATAATGGGGTATTTTAAGTGTATGGTATTAATATTAAAAATGAGCCTAGTTAAAGGAAGAGACTTTAAATTTTATTTTGTGTTGTGGTTTTAAGAGAATTGGTTTTGAAATATTGGTTATTTTATAGTTTTATTTATGGTTCATGCTTATTTGAGGTAGTTGAGTATTCAATATTATTTATATATTCTTATGTTGTGTTTGTATTTTAATTTTGTCTCCCACACATCATATGGAATCATGGAATATTTTTATTATGAAAGGTTCCTTAGTATAGTGTCACATAAAATTTTAAATTAGCCCTTTCGTATAACATACCCTTCCCATACTCTTGGTTGACTGGGAAGATGGGACCCTTATTGGTGATTAGATCATACCCAAGGATTATTTATTTTCATTAATATATCTTTTATGAATTTCTTGTATGACTTTGGTGTAGGTTTGTATCCTTTTTTAAATATATTCTATGTAATACCTTCAATGGTGTTGTAATAATGCAGTAGACCTATATGAACCATGATGAGAAGAATTTCATGAGAAATCATCCTTTGAAATTATTTTGGTATAGCTATCATGGGAATTCTAATCCATTATCATTATGAATTATGTCTAGCTAGAAATATTATAAATAAATGGATAATGGATTGGATCTAGGTGGCAACCTAGGGTATCCCTTTTCCATTTAATCATTTTCTATTTACAACAGCCTTATTTCATCTTATATTTGTAATACAATTAACTTGTTTCTTCCCCGCTTTTCTATGTAATGTAATTTGGGATGTTTGATACCTGATTCTCATTTTCAAAAGTAACTGGTTTCATATATAAGATAATGGATGCATCATTTCTCTAGTGTTCTGTTATTGGACTCCTTGGTCAAATGTTTAATCTTTCATCCCAGATAACTTTTTCTTTTGGAAAATTCATTTTTTTTATGACCCACTATATTTGTATCACTATTATATAGTGAGAATACCTACTAATAATCATGACCACTCCCTATTTTATTCATATCATTTGGATATACATATAATCGTGATTTGATATAAAATTATGGATTGAAATTTATAAATTCTCATAGATTTGGATAAATTTTCTATTATGGTTGGTTTTGTTTTGATATTAGTTTTATCTTTCCCTCCCTTAAACACTATATGTAGAAAAACCATGATCCACCTCATAAACAGTGACTTTTGGGGGGTAAAATGTTTTATGTGTTGGAACCAAGGAATTGTTTTTCTGGAAATGGAGTTTGGTTTGTGTTTGTTTTCAATCCACATTGGGTTGATCAAGGGGTTAGCTGGTAATGTGGTATTAGGGTTGAGGTTGAAAGCAGTATTGAAGGTGGTGTAGTTTCCTAATGTTTTCCAAATTTTCGTGCCTCAAAATAATAATTTTTTTCATTTCGAAAAGTAAGATTTTTGAAAAAGGAATCATGAACCACAAATAATGTTCTGGGAATGGTTATCAGATCACGAATTCTAGTATGTGGAATATAGAATTGTGAACCATGAAGTAGGAACGGTATGCAGAATGCATAAGAGGGACGGTTTGGAGAGTGAAGGATGTTCACTGTGAAGACTTTCAATTATCTCGAAGGCTCGTTCTACACAGAAGGCATGACAGTTTGAAGGATGGCATCTCATTCATGAAATCGAGGTGTAGTTTTGAGAAATCGCAAAGGGTGTTGTTTTTGGAAATGATGTGGTGATTTGTGCTATTATGTAGAGATAATGGTAGTATGTGGACCATTTAGGGAAAATGGTTCACGGGAGATGTGCAGTATGCGGTGAAGGTGGTGTTGCAGTGAAGATTTTGTAAATCTCAGTTTAGTAGATTATGTAGATCAATTGCCTATATTATGCGCATCAATCCCTTCATTATTGCGTGACTCGAAGATTAAAAATACGATAGGAATTAAGTGAAATATGGAATTATTTCTCTATAAGAAAACCCCATAAAGATTTTAAAAAATCTAACAGGAATTCATTAAATTCCATAACTGTTTATAAGAAGTTACATTCACATAGGAGACGTATACACGGAGGAAGAATTCTGTCCTTAGATCTCCTGAAATACATGGACAGTAAGCAGAGAAATTCCACAGAGCAAAGATAGTTTACAGAAAGGAGTATAATTCCAAAGTAGTACATGGGAGAGGTATGTGGAAGTGGTGTGCAGAAGTAGTGCACAGACGCGGTTTGGGAAGGCAGTATGTGGTCACCTTTTGAAGAGGCAATACATAGATCACTCACAGTACGTGGTGTAGTGCAGTATGTTGAGGTAGAAGGCCAGTTTGTAGAATTAGTATACAGAGCACTCATGATATGCAGTGTAGTATGGTACACGGAGGAAGAAGGCCAGTTCAAAAAGGAATAGTTCACAAACAGGTAGTACATGGAATAGTATATTACATCTCCATTGGAAGACAAGACTTAAACAGAGAATCTATCTATAGTTAAAGATTCATGATTTAATTCAAACCGATTGAAGTGACCATAAAATTTATAAATTGTGTTCAAATTCTTCCCAACATAGTGACCAATGGGAAGTTAATGGAAGTTATCTGAGGGACGTAGTGTGCTATCCCTAAAACCATATAAAGGTGGTGCACCAAGAACAGAGTGACTGTGCTAAAAAATTTAATCCACAACTAGTGAATATTAGTGTACTTTGGTATAATGAAAATCATGTCTCCATATGCTTCTTGGATGTATCCCTTCTTGGTAAACCAAGTAAAATTGTTCGGTCTTTTCATTGCATGTAATTGTTTGTTTTCTTCACTTTATCATCGGACAGGTTTAATAGGTTCCTACCAATGTGGGAACAAGATCCTTCCATTTAAAATAACAATTTGACACCCTAATTCACCCCCACCCCTCTCATGGTGTTCTGGGGTCCTTCAAGTGGTATCATAGGGTAACGGTTTCTATTGTTAAATCTTCCCTTCATTTTTACAATAGAGAATATAGTAAATATTAGGAGAGTACCCCTCTTTGATGGATGAAAATTTCATATCTGAAAGAGTAGGATGAGATATCATCTAAGATCTCTTGGAATGGAAGTCCTATTTTCAACTTCACAAGGAATACCATTCACTGATCCAATTGGGATGTGTATGACTAATACAAACCAGAAAATTCTTGATGCAGATGCCAAAGCAAATAATTCTATCACTGTATCTATTTATGATTAGATATATTAAAAAGTGATGAGATGTATGTCAGCAATGTTTATGTGTGAAAAAACTAGAGAACATATATGATGGAGACAACAAAGTGAAGAAAGAAAACTCCAAGTTTTACAAAATAAGTTCAATGATCTAAAAACGCATCTAGATAAAAATTCCAATGTGTTTTTTAAACGCATTACTGAAGTTGTTGGATCTATATTAGGAAATGGTGACAAAATCAATGAAATTGATATTTTTAATAAAATACTAAGAATGCATCATCCTCTTTATAATGAAAAAGTTTCATAACTTGAGGAAAGGGATCTCTCTAAACATTATTTGGATGATCAACTGAGTAGTTTGGTGGGTTATGAAATTAGAGTAACACCTGAAGATGCAATGAATCGTGTAAAAAAGGAAATGGAATTAAAATACATAGAAAATATAGAATTTTTTGAAGATATTATTCATGAAGATAATGAGGGAAAATAAATTATTTCTCTCATTTCCAAGAAAATAAAGAAGGGAAAAGGGAAATTTGAAGGTAAGTTAACTCTAGCTTGTTTATGTTGTGGAAGAGTTAGGCACATTGCCTCTCATTGCCCAAGAAAGTTCAATGATGAAGAAAGTGAAATTGGAGACATTCAGAAGCCTCAGAATAGGTTTCTAAAAATGAGAGACTTCAAAAATGGTAATAAATTACAATGAAATAGTTTTTTGAAGGAAGAAGATGATGATGAGAATGAATTACTTGAGGAAGAAGAAGTAAAATTTAATTCTAGAAACCATGCTTTCATGATGGTTACAATTGAAAAAAGAGAACCACCAAAATATAATGTTAGATATAATCATTTGACAACAAATTTCGATCCCAAGATGCAATGTAAGGATGCTTCTGGTATGATTGGGAATCAATTTAAGAGATGAAATAAGTGGAGAACAATTGTGAAAGAATCATCAGAATATTTTGATTAGAATGAAGCTGAAATTGAACAACTAGATGAGTTTGTGAAATTACACTCATCAATCCTTGAGTGCATAGAATATATAGTGTAACTAAAACTCATAATTGAACAACATGGGAATGTTATCAATGACCATAACTCTAGTTTGGAAGATAATTCAAAGACTGTTGAAGGTCTATAGGATGAATTTTTTACTCTCAAGAGTAAACTCGAAAGTGAATCAACAAGATATAGAAAGATATCTTAACTAAATATTTTCATGGATATCCCAATTCTGAAGCGTGAAAGGGAGAATACTTGTGATTATATCCAGAAAGGAATGTTTTTGTGCAATTTATATCATCCAAATAAGAAAAGTGTGTAAAATCTTATTTATATCATTTAAACAAATGTATGTGGTCCGATAAATGTTGTTGTAACATATGGAGAAATGTACCTTTTCCTTTTTATTGATGATTATAGTAGAATATCTTGTGTTATGGTTATGCACAGAAAATTACAAGTGCATGATATAATTACAAATTATTACTGAATAGCCGAGAATGGTACTAGAGGGACACCATTAGGTGGATATGGAGAGAACCCCACAAAAAAATAGAGTTGTTGAGTGTCAGAATCGATAGGTGAATAGTATAAATAGAACTATGTTGATTGGGAGTTTTATCTCACACTATTACTGGAAAGAGGTTGTTCAAGCTGAAATTTATATTCAAAACTGAATAGGGATTTATATGGGGGAAACCATGAAACCATATGAGTTATGGAATAGATTGAATTCCTATTTTAATTATTTTTGTGTGTTTGGATGTAAATGATTTATTTGAAACAAATAAAGAAATCAAGGCAAGTATGGTGATGCTGTAGATGAAGGAATATTCCTCAGATATTCAATGAACAACAAAACCCACAAATGTTTCAATAAACATCTTGGGAAAATTGTGGAAAGGAGTGTTGTGAAGATCATTGAAGATAAAACCACAAATGTCACAAGAAATTCATCATCTGATGTGGTTGATGATGAGAAATAATGTAGACATCAAACAAATTCAAACATAGAAGTAGAGAAAAGCATGAAAAACACTCAATAATCACATCATTATGTTGACTCAGAAGAATAATCAGAAGAGGAAACCATGACTGAAAAAAATACTTATGAACCCCAAAGGAGAAATCGAAGTACATAAATTGATTGATCCAACATTATAGGGGATTGGACTACACCCACGTAGATAAGGGTAATGAGGAATATGAAACATTCTTCATTCTTTTCAGTTATGGAACCATCCTCATTTGAAGAAGCTATAAAGGATGAATCATGGTTTATGGAAATGAATGAATAATTAGATTAGATTGATAAGAACCAAACATGGGATCCAGTTAAGAGACCCAAAATCAACATTGTGATTGGAATAAAGTGCATTTTAAAAAAAATTACGAGCATGGAAGTGTGATCATAAATAAAGTAGAGATAGTTTGTAAAGGGAATTCACATATTGAAGGTTTTGATTTTGAAGAAACATTTTCTATTGTGGCTAGATAGGATCCTATCAGAATGTTTCTAGCCATGTAAATTCAAAAGGGTTACAAAGTGTATCAAATGGATGTCAAGACATATTTTTTAAATGGTGTTCTTGAAGAAGAAGTCTATTTTGAAAAACTAGTGGGATTTCATCTTGATAATTAAGAAGTTAAGGTTTGTAGATTAAAGAAGGATCTATATGGTCTGAAATAGAAACCCTGGGAACGCTACTATTGGATGGATTCTTATCTAAAGAAGATTGAATTTAAAATAGGTTGAGTGGATCACTATCTTTATGTGAAGAATTCTCATAAAGATCAATTCAGGGTTCTAGTGTATGTGGATGATATTATATTTGGAGGAAGTAGAAAGGGATCAATGGATAAATTTTCCAATCACATGAAATTAGAATTTGAAATGTTTATGATTGGTGAAATCACATACTTTTTAGGGCTGCAAGTTATTCATAGGAAAGACTACACTTTCATTTCACAAGAAAAGTATGCAGGAGAAACTAACAAAAAGAATATATTAGCAATGGTTTTTTAGAATGGGTTTTGAAAACCACCCTATAAATTCATTTTAGAGGGTGTTATACACAACCCCCTCTAAATTTTTTAGCATTTTTTTCATTGTAATATTTGTTTGGATTTTAGTGGCAATTGTGTCAAAACCACCCCAAATTTAATAATTAATGGACTTATATGTTCTATTAGATTTTAGAACTTCTATATATATATATATAACAAATATTTTCTTTATAATGGAAATAGTGGGGGTTCACAGCCCCCTCAAATCGCCTTAATTAGAGGGAGTTCAGGAACTATCAGTAATCTGTTATATTAGAGAAGGTTTTGAACCCCTTCCAATTAAAGATATTATATGGGGTTGTGAACCCCCTCTAATCTATGTCATTGGGGGGGGGGGGGGGGGGTTCAACCCCCACTAATTCAAAAAATTAAAGAGGGTTCATGAATTGTCGTTAATCACTTTGATTTGAGGGGTTTTTAACACCCTCTACATTTTTGTTTATTTTTTAAAATATATCTCATATAACTTCAAATTTTATAATATATGTGTGGGTGAACATGAGTGTGTGTACACACATGGGAATATTACATAAAAACATTATAAAGTTGTATTTAAATGCTTTATAAACCTATATATATATATAAAGACATTATATAATTGCTTTCAATAAATACTTATACATATAAACAAAAATTGTACATATATAAATATTGGTATATATAATATAGATGTAATTATAAATATATTTATTCAAATATATAAAATTTATATATGGTTTTATATATACCATACATTTATAGTATGATTTATATTATACATATATTATATTAAATATTTTTTTATTGTATATTTAGATATAAATACATTTATATTATATTATGTATACAAATAAATTTAATATAGACAAAATTATATATAAATTTAAATATATATATTACATTATTTATATCTGATTGTATATAAATTAATATATATTATATAATTATTTTAAATATATTATCAGTATACTATATTAATTATAAATTGATTTAGTGTATATATATATATATATATCATTTAATTATATTATATATTTCTAATTATATGATTGTATTTAATTGTATTTATATGTATGCAATATAATTGTATAATTTTATGTACATTTTCATATATTTATTTGTATAAATTGTATTTCGTATAATATTAATTACATAAAACATAAAAACATAAACATATTATATATATATATAATTTATTTAAAAAAATAAATCATATAAAATCTCATGCTTGTTGTTTTTATAATTTTAATTACAATAATAATAAATATATTTTTAAGTAAAATATTTTTTATTTTATATTTTATACAATTAATATTATATGATATACAATTTATCCATATAAATATATATTAAGGCACACAATATTATACAACTATATTTATTAAATTGCATATATATTAATGTACATAATATTATAAAATTATATTTATTAAAATACATATATATTAATGTGCATAATAATAATTATATTTATTAATTGAAATACATTATATAAATATTTTTTTAAATTGTATTTCAAATAATATTATTTATATATTTTTTTAAATTGTATTTCATATAGAATTATATAAATACTATTATAAATTTTATTTCATATTTATATTTTTCTAAATGATATTTCATTTAATATTAATTATATATCATATAATACAATTTATACAAATATATAAATATTAATTTATGAAATAATAAATATTTGTATTGAAATACATTATATAAATATATTTTTAATAAAATTATATAAATATATTAAATAATAATTATATATATATTACAAATAAGCATGTACTTAATATATAAATATATATTTAAGTATATAAATAATTTAACTAAATTTATTCATAAATATATGTGTATATACATAACATAAATATAATTATAAAATTTACACTCAAATTTATGTAAATATACATATATGATAAATATAGTTTATATAAATATCTAAATTTAATGTAATATAAATTTATTATAATATAAATACATATTTATATATTTTAAATATAACATTAATTTTTAAATTTAATTGAATATAAAAGTACTATAATATAAATACATAAATATTTATATTATAATACTTAATTATATATTTTGAAGACATTATATATATTAAATAATATAATTTAAATAATTATATATGTATATAAATATTTATTGAATTAATATTTTTTAATTAATTATTTAATATATATAAATATAATTATGTATAAATATAAAATCAAAATCAGATTGTTGTAGTGGTATATGTGCTTCAGGGTGATGCGTTTGGTTCGGGCTTAAAATCTCACTAGGTGTTAAATTCTAAATTCTTGTGGTAGGGTTAGGTTTGCGGGTGAGAAACGGAGTGGGAGGGCAAGGTTTCCAGGTGAAAAAACTAGAGGGGAGGGCATGAGGCATGTGTCGGTACTAGAATTGAAGGGTATGAGGCACTGGTGCGGTGGGTATTGGAATTAGAGGAGAGCGAACAATATGGGTGGGGGTGTGGTATTGAATCGGAGGGTGGATGGTGAATCAGAGGTGTGAAGGGTGGGGTAGTGAAATAGAGGGGATGAGTGCTAAGAATGGGAGGGGGAGAATGGGTCACAATATTTGAAAACCCATAATGAATATTATTTATAGGCGGTAATATAAACCACCTCAAATATGATTCATTTATAGGGGGTTGTAACCCCCTCTAAATTCATATTAATTAAAGGCGGTTCTAAGAACTGCCTCTAAAATTGATCATAGAACTCAATTAGTGGTGGTTTTAAACCACTGCTAATTTTCTCAACAATTTAGAGGGGGTTAAATCCCCTTCTTAGCTGATAATTTTTTTGTTAAATTAGAGGGGATTTTAACCACCTCTAAAGGAATCGCTGCTAAAATTTACACTAGTTTACTAGTGGTTCCTAAAAAATTCCTCTACTAAAAGTAGGTGGTCACATTAGTGGTTATTCCTCATAACAGCCACTAATGTGTTTAGAAGGGTTTATAGAACCATCTAAACGAAAAAAATAACCCCCTCTAATTAATTAGTTTTTTTGTAGTAAAAGTTTCTGAGGAAATTCAATATGCATGATTCTAATTCAATGTCGACTCTGGTTGCAGTTGGGACAAAACTGGGAATGCATGTTGAAGGGACATCTATAAATCCCACAATGTATAGGAGAATCATTGGAAGCATATTGTACATGACGGAAACACTGACATATATTTTCTTGACAAAATGCTTAGCATCTCGCTTTCAAAGTAATATAAAGGAAGAATATATGGAAGCAGTGAAAATAATCATGTGGTACATTCAAGGTACTCACAATTATGGCTTAAACATTACTGCCAGAAAAGATGATGAACATTCAGAATTTTCTTAAACTACTTGGTCTAGAGATGTGGTTGATAGAAAGTCAAAAAGTGGTGGAGTATTCTTTGATGGAAATAAATGTTTGGGTAGGTTAAGTAAGAAACAAAAAACACTTCTCTCATTAATTTTGAAGGTGAATTTATCTTCTCTACAAAGTCTTTCACTCAAATTCTATGGATGAAGAAACAACTAATTAATATTGGTGATGAGGTGAAATAGACAATAGAGAGTCATTGTGATAACAAGAGTGTGATCAATCTTATGAATAATAATATTCATCATTTTCATATGAGACACATTGAAATTATATATCACTTCATCATGAAAAAAGTTGATTAAGGAATGATTAAAATGGAACATGTAAGAACTGATGATCAAGTGGCTGACATACTGGCCAAGCCATTGTCATCACATGTGTTCAAGAAGCATCGGTTGAACCTCTTTGTTCAGCCACCTCCCCGTACATGAGGAGGTTACAAAAGTCCCCTCCGCCCATTTATGCTCACTATTTTAATTTTCTTGATGTATTGTAGGTTTATGTGGGAGATACGATCCAAGGGGAGTGTGCTTAAATCTTTATGAGTCAAAAAATGGTTCTTTGGGTTTATTTCTAATGGGGATAATTGAGAAACTAAATGATAATGAAATTATTTTCTTGTTGGTTGTAGGAAGATGTAGAATATAGATATTCAAACCATTTTACAATTGTCGTAGAATGATGAGTTACGAGACACGAGAACCCAATTCATGATCCTCTTGTTTTCTAGATTGATCTTTTTCCACATAGACTTAGATTGTTGGATGATTTGTTTCTAGTGTATCGGGTTTTGTTTTTGTAGGGGAGTTATTGAATTTATTAATGGATTTCGAACAAACCAAAAGGGGGAGATTGTTGGAACCAAGGAAGTTTTTTTCTAGAAATGGAGTATGGTTTGTGTTTGTTGACAATCCACATTAGGTTGATCAAAAAGTATGCAGGGTATATTGTCTTAGAATTAAGGATAAATACATTATTGAAGGTGGTACAGTTTCCTAATGTTTACGAAATATTTTGGCCTCAAAATCAGGTGTTTTTTTGTTTGGAAAAGAAAGAGTTTTGGAAAATGAATCATGGACCACAAACCATGTTTGTGGAATAGTTTGTGGATCAGTAATTCTAGTATGTGGAATGGTAAACCATGAACCATAAAGTGGGAATGGTATGCAAACCATGTAGGAGGAATGGTTCACAGATCCAAATAGGTTCATGGTGAAGACATGCAGTTCTTAGGAAGTCTCACTGTATGTGGAAGGAATGATGGTTCGTGCGGTGGTGTATCATTCAAAAAATAGAGGTTATGTTTTGAGAAAACATGAAGGGTTTTTTTTTTTGAGGAAACGAGGTATTAATTTGTGTCATCACGTAGAGAGAATTAAAGTACATGGACCGCGTAGGGAAATGGTTCGAGGGAGATGTGCGGTATGCGGTGAAGGCGATATTGCAATGAAGATCTGGTAAAAATCAGTTTGGAAGATTGTGTGGATATATTTTCCTATATAAGCAGAACTAATCACATTATTAGTGCGTGGATCTGAGATTACAAATCCAAGAATAATTCAGGGAAATATCGAAGTCATTCTTGGGAAGAAACCCCAACAAAGGATTTAATTAAATATCTAAAAGGAATTCATTGAAATCCAGAACTATTTTCAGGAAGACACATCTGCATCGGAGAGCCTGTATGCAGAGGAAGAACTCAGTCCATAGATCTCCTTCAGTACATGGAGAGAAAGAGGACATAGTTCGCAGAGCGAAGACAATTTGCAGAAAGGATTAGTACATAGAATCAGTATGCCAGAGCGGTGTACAGGAACGGTACATGGGAGTGGTATGGGGGAGCGGTACATAGAAGTAGTGTGTAGAAGTAGTATGTGGACTTGGTTTGGGAAGGCAGTATGTGGTCGCAGTTGGTGGATATATTATATAGAGCACTTGTAGTATGTGGTGCATTGTGGTACATACATGTAAAAGGCTAGTTCATGGAGTCAGTATACTGTGAATTATGATATTCAGAGGAAGAAGTCTAGTTCACAGAGGGCATGTTCAAAAATGAACAGTTCATGGAATATTATATTGCATATGTCGGAGAAGACGAGACTTGAACATAGCATATATCTGTATTTGAAGAAGCATTATTTAATTCCAACCCATTAAAGAGACCATCATGTCAATAAACTGATTTCATATTCTTCTCAACACAGAGAGCAAGGGGGAGTCAATATAAGTGATCTGAGGGATGCAGTGTGTTATCCCTAAAACATTGTAAAGGAAATGAGCGTGGCACATAGTGACTATGCTAAACATTGTTAATTCATAACTAGAATATATTAGTGGACATTGTTATGACTGACAACCTATTTTCTGTATGCTCCTTCGGAATATCCCTTTATGGTAAACCTAGTAAAATTCTTATGTACTTATATTTTTTGTGATTTTTAGTTATCTATAATTTCTCATCAGACAAGTTTAACAGGTTCCTACCAATGTGGGAACAATATCCTTTAGTTTAAAAGAAAAATTAGACACCCTGATTCACCCTTCCCCTCTCTGGGTGTTTTTCGGTCCTTCATTATGGTGGGGGGATTTATCACACCCTAAAAAAATCTCCATAATTTTAATAATTAATTAATTTTCTTTTTTTATTTAGATTTGATTATTCTATTTTTTAGTTATTTTAAATTTAATAATATTTTCTTGTCACATGGTTAGATCATGGTTAGTGATAACTATGAAACAACCATGAGATTGGGGTCTAAATTTTAGAGATTTTTTTATGTTTGGAACAAGGTTTCCCCAACCATGAAGTCAAAGAAAGTAGGTGCCTTGGTGTTCCAAGTTATGGGTTCATAGTTGGTGGATGTTTTTAGGGAACTATATGGAAACAATGTGTTCTACCACGATCCTTCAAAATTTTAGAATTAAATGTTTTCTGCTCCCAATTATAACCCTATGTGCGTCTCTCCTCCAACATACCTAATACATGAAACACCCATCTAAGGAATATATAGGTGTGCCTTCCCCCTCAAATCTCTATCAAATTTTGATCTCTCATTATTAAATTTTCATGTGGAATCCATCCATGTTAGGGTTACTTATACTCAATCATTTTTTTCTCCATTCTTCTTACCCCTTATCCCTAACCGCACTACATCATTCTATTGGTCAGACCCAAGGGTGTAGGCTTTAATTGGTTTTTATTATTTCTATCCATCCAAGGTTGGATAGTTGTTTTCAAGGACTTCTTGATCCATATTCAAGGGGATTTTCTTCTACAACATCTATTTAAGGTGGTTGATTCCATGATTTCTCATTTTCCTAGGAATCTAGGTTAGGCTTGGGATTTATAAATATTATTTTCATATAAATTATGTGAATTGTATATTTAATTAAATTTTTAAGGATATTGTTCGCGTGAGTTAAAATTTTTAATTTGTGGATTCAACCTTAAATTTATTTCTTATGATAAATTTGTGGGAAATTAAGGGTTAGTGTTTGGGGTTTTAATTATCATGGGTTTCTATGAATTTATAGAGTTTTTCATACATTGCATAGTAATTTTATGAATTTATGGTGTTTTTTTAATTACAAAATAATTTTTTTACCTATATATTTATGGTTTTTTGGGCTTAATTGATTTGAAAATGATGTTTCCCTTTATTCCAAAGAGTTTTTTAAATACTACTTGGCTTTAAAATGGTATTTCAAATAGAATTTCAATGTGTGTATTCTAAAATGATACTTAAATAATCATTGGTAACTCATAAATGTGATTTCATAGTGATTTCAATTTAGAGACAAATCTTTAATGGTAATATCTAAAACATATAATTAGTTTCAAAATATATGTCCTGGTTGGAATATTATGAAAATAATTTCTCCTCTAATTTATTTACACCCTTAATCCAAGCTCCTTGGACCATTATTTAAAATGAACTCAATGGTTGATTTGATTTATTGATGGTGTTTATATGGATTATATTGGGGGATTTAGTGATAGGGTTTTGTGGTTTGATAGATATTTTGTGTAATGTGTTGATAATGGCCTCGTTATCTTATGGAATTCTCTCTCGATCACACTTATTTTTTTCTTCCTCAGCTTACTTCCCTTGGTGTTGGAGTGTCCTTTCAGCCTCTAGTCTCTTCCAACGAGATCCCTAAAGTGATCTTATTTCTTATTCATAGGGTTTCATCCCCTAATGTTATTTCCAGGAGAATTCAGCTTCTGTATTTCATCTTCTTCTTATCCTTATCCATAGGGTTTCATTCCCCCATTGTTGTTTTCTTTTTGTTTATGGTTTCACCCTCAAATCCCTTTCGGTTTCCCGTTATTTTTCTTCTTTTGGGTTTTAGTACCATGTTCGTATTACAGTTTCCTTCCCTTCCTTGGTGTTTTTTGTTTCAATTCTATTTTGTATTTGTGGTCTCTATTTCCCTATTGGGGTTTTTGGTGAGTCTGACAGTGCTTTATTGGTCATATATTGCTTTGGAAGTTCATCCTACTCATACTCCCCTCTAGCCTCTAGATCCACTATTACCTTCTAGGATGGTCGGGTGTGATGGTTTCTAAGAGGTTTTGGGTGGTGTTGTGCATTATGTTGGGGGGTTCCAAGTATACTGGCCTACATTCTAGTGATGGCAGTGTTTTAATTTTTTCCGGAAATGTTGACAAAGTTCTTGACTCCCTATGAAGGTTCCATGAATCTCCTACTCTTCTATGGATTTGGGTACCACCTCTCCTCATCATATCGGTCTAGAGAGGTGTCTATCTCACAATATTTGGGTAGTGATGTTAGAGAGGTTATCGGTGATCCAGGAGTAATCTTCTTTGGCCAGTTGATAAAGTGGATTTTTTTCTTTTTTTTGGTATGTTAATAGGGGTGTTGATATAATTATATGATGGGTTTCAATTATATGTTTTGGTGTTTGAATGATGATGTAGATAATGGTTGTGGATTAGTGTTCATGGAAGTCTAGATGGTTTTGTGTGATGGTGGAAATGGTGTTTGGTGTAGGAAATGGACATCGAAGAAGTGGCCAGCGGTGTTAGCCAATGAGAACGATGACTTGGTGATGTGTAGACGTTATGGCGATGATGGTGATGATATCTTAGGTCGGTGACATGATTATGTCAGTGAGTTGAGGTTTGAGGTCTCTTTATGATGTGGATAATGGTGGGTAGCCCATGGTTTGAAGTGGATTGTGGTAGTTTTTTATTTGGGTATTGAATTTTGAATTTTATCCATTGAATTTTTAATGTGGTGTGTCTTTGGATGGGGGATATGTGTGAATGGTGGCTCTCTATGTATGGTTCCCACTTTTCCAAAAATTGGATTTAAAAAAATAAAAAAAAATTATGTAGTGAGAGAGTTTTGTGTGTGAGTGTGGGTTGAGGTATGTCATAGGCATGGTTCACATTTTATTTTATTATTGGTCCATGAAATGTATGTCACTCACCCTTACTTTCCCTATTTTACTATTATCACAGGGATCCTAGGAACCATAGTCAGTTATTGAGAATAAGTTAATATATATTCACAATTAGACATACTAGATCCCCTTGTGTGGGATAAGTCCTGATCTCGGTGGAGTACCATTGATGAGGCTAGGTTAGAGTATGTTATGAGGTAATAGATTGGGAGTTGCATTGATGGACTAAAAGTTGGATTACACAAGAGTGTATATAAGATGATCTCATGGGATATTTATTAGTTTCCAATGATGATGATATATATATACCTTACATTCCAATTTACATTACTAGTTCTGCTTCTATTTTTTTATCAGTTATCTTATTGTTTACCAGGTAATTGTTGTTACCTTACATTGATTCATAAATGCTTCATTTTCACAATATATTTATTGAAATTTTTTATTAGATTCATGAAACATGGTTTTATTATGATATTGTGGTTCACTTTTGTATCACATCTATTTTTTAGTATTGTTTTTTAAATGAAATTTGGAAATGGTTTTGGAAAACTGCATATTAAAAATATTTTTATTTTTTAAAATGAAATGTTTAATATTAGGTTTTAAACACTAAAATGTTTCAAAAATATTTTCTAAATGATTTTTTAAAGGAAACATTTAAAGAAATTTTTAATTCTTCACAAATATTTTTGTTTTGTTTTAAAAATACATTTTAAAATGATCATGAGTTTATTTTCTTTGAATAATGAAATCCTTAATGTAAGATATCATGTTTTGAACTAGTTTTTGTGGGATATTTTGAAAATTAAAATTCATGGACTCATTGGGTAAGCTCTATTGTCTTGTTTATGCTCACACCTTGCTTTTACCACTTAGTGTCTATAGACTAGGTGGCTCTCATTGGTTCATGCTCTAACTCAAAGGTGTACCACTCTATGGACTCTATTTTTCTTTATTTCTCCTTGATCGGGTTTCAAGTAAGTGGGTAGAGTGTGACATTGGGTTATATGGAGATCTTGATCTATATATGTTAGTTTTATTTTATTTCTTATAAGTTACATCGAAGTCATCTTTTCAATATTTTAGTTTTAGTATTATTTCATATATTTTTTGATCTTCCCTTTTTGTTTATGTTTCATTTTAAACTTGTTATTTGATTTTCCTTGGGAATCCAATGTATAGACATGTCATCCTATAATTTTTATAAAATTACACAACTTGTTTAATTTAATTTATTTAGAATATATCATTCCCATAAAAATATCCTGATGTATTTCCACCTTTCACCAACCCATGGGGATCAAGAACACCCCTTAGAAAAAAAATTTACATCATTTTTTTACACATCATATTTTAACCTATATTAAAAATAACAACATAAAAATGCTTATTTTTCATGTTGATTTTAAAATTCAACATTAAAAACAATTTTTATGTATTTTATGCTACACCACTTCATCAAATTATGGTTTTTGATAACATTTTATGTTTTTCATTATTTATATATAACCATTTAGTTATATATTAAATTTATATATTTTCATGTATTTCTATAATTATTGATCAATATATCAATATATTATATTTATATATATACATAAATATTCGTATAATATATTAATATATTATATTTATATAAATATATTTATAAATTATTCATATAAGAAATTTAAATATTTTATAAAATACATTTAAGTAAATCAATATAATTTATTAATATACATTTATGTAATATATTATTTATATAATGAATATATTTTTAAACAGTTTCCGCAGTCCCCCATTATAATTCTATTGTTTCGAATTAATGTATTATTATAAATATATTTAAATAATTAAATTATATAATATTCATATAAATACATTTATATGCATTTACATTTATAATTATATATATACACACACTTCAATACAAATAGGTATATTTATATATTTACATTTATTTATTTATTTATTTATTTATGTGTAATTTTATTCTAAATTAATGTATATATTGTTTTTATAAATTCATTTATATAATTTATTTATGTATTTAACTATATATTTATTTAAATCATTTATATAATGTATTCACATTTATGTATATTAACACACACACATATATATATATATAATATTTATAGTATTTATAAATATAAATCATAAATACATTTATATATATATATATAATTATATGTATAACAGTTAATAATGAATAATGTGTTTGTAAATAAATAAATATATATATAAATTAATAGACAATTTCTATATATACATATTTTCATATATATTTATTTAAGTATTAGTAGTATATATACATAATTTCTAATTAAATATTATTACTATTATTTATTAAATATCAATTAATGATTAAAATTACTAATTATTGTCGTTGCTTTTATTCTCCCAGGGCATAGGTTCGTTGGAAACATCTCTAGGTGGTCTCAGTGTAGTATCATGTCTGAATCTCATTGATTTATGAAAACCTCTAGCACTTGTTCATTAACTATGATTTTTTGTTGAAATTGGGGAACTATTTAAAAGATATCTTTGGCATAAATTTATGCATGTATCGGGAATTTAATGATCTTGTGATATTTATCATCACTATTGATCTTATTGATCAGATTTATAATCATATATTTTCATATAAATTAATTATGATTGCATACACATTGAAATAAATTAATGATATGGAACTAAACAATTAGGATTCTTCTTTCTATACAACCATTACTGTGATACATATATACATGCAAGAAGCATCCAAATTCAAAGATATCATATAAAGAATGATATTTCATATCTAACTACTTTTCACTTTCTTGGTGTCCCTAGCAGGACCAAAAAGCCTCTTGTAGTGAAGAGTATTAGATGGATCCCACCACTTCCAACCTTTATAAAAGTCAACATTTATGGTGTGAAATTATCCACTCCAAGACCTCTAGGTTGTGGTTGAGTCTTCTAAACCCACCAAGTATTTTTTAAGGTATGTTTCTATCATTAAATTAGAAACAAAAATTGTTATTTTGGAAAAACTTTAGGCTATGATCTATTTAATCAAATAAGTAGTCCATTTTGGGAGGGGATCCTATAGGGTAAATCTGAATCAACCCTTATTATTTAAGTATTGAATTCAATAGAATTAATTATTTCACAGTGTATTATTTTAAAATTGTTCTAATGTCTAAAAGTTTTTTATGAAATAAGATTAAATGTGACTCATATATATCGGGAATCAAATCCAGTGGCTGATGCACTATTGAAGATTGTCATAGTTGAAATCATCTTGATGTGGCCCTTTGTGATCCCACTATTTTATTCACCCTTATTTGACTCAGATTCTAGGGGTGAAATACAACCCTCTCTTTGTAAACCCACCTTGTAACACCCCCATATGATTTACTTTTTAATTGTATTTTAAAATGTCTAAGTATGCTCGGTCCTCCTCCTCCTCCTCATCATCATCATCATCATCATCATTATTATTATTATTCTTTTTGTTGTTGTTGTTGTAGTTGTTATGGTGAAAAATAAACTCAGTAACTAGGATGAAGATATTATCAAAAATATTAGTATCTACTATATTGTAGAATTTCATTGCAGCATGAGGAAAATATTTCCCCTGAAGAAATATAGAAGAAATATGATCTTTATAATCTATTGGTCCTCAGTGAGAGGATAATTAAGGAGAAACTCCACATTATGTGGTTAAAGGGTGGTTATAGAAATTAAAAATAACACTATATATAGAGAGAGTGGAAGATATGTATGGCCATTTCTTTCATTAGTGTGAATTATTAATATCTTGATAATGAAAAAGAGAGTTATCATTCCTTAGTGAACAACATAACTCAATACTCTAATGTGGTTGTTGTGGAATAGAGGATTGAAATTATTGACCTAAATAACTCTGGTTTGAATAATATGTATAATTTATACATAAAATCTCAACCTACCAAGGAGTAATTGAATCTGGATCTTTTATTTATAAATATGAAAAGTGTATCTATTCCTGATGGCTTTACTGATAAATTATCCATTCTCCACTAAGAGATTGTTGAGGAAGGACTCTTTCAGGTTGTTACAAAATTCCTCTCTAATGACTCTCTTCCAATAAAGATAAACACACAATTTCTATACCTTATTCAATAATTTCATAAGGATTTTGATATTAATGAATTTAGGATTATTTTGGTTGGGAATACCCTTCCCAGGATCATTAATAAGATTACAGCTCTAAGGTACAGATCCATTACTAAAAAATGATCTCACCAACTATAATGGGATTATACCTAGGAGGATAATTCATGAATTCATGTACATTTATTCTAAGTGTGTTAATCTTATATATAATAAATAAAATAATGGTGACCTTATACTAAAGCATCTTGTCTCAAATAATTCCATACCCTCAAATAAATCTTCATCATGTATATCTTTAAGAATTATTTTTTTTCAATAAAGTAATCACAATTATTCATACACTTATCCAGATATCTAGACTCTCAGTGATTTTTAATGGATCCCATGTGGCTTAATTCAAGTGTTAGAGATGTCTCGGGAAAGGGGACCCTCCATCAGCTATCCTCTTCAAAATGGTTTAACATTACCTTAGTAAATGTTTCATCAAGGCTATAGTATTTGGATGTATATCTCCCATTAAAGATTCAAGAAACATGATTGCTACTAATATCCATTTATATGTTTATGATATACATATCTTAAATTCAGGGGATTACATATCCTTAATTTCAAAATAATATATCTTCAAACATTATCCTGTGGTCTAAATATAGATTATTAGCTAGAATAAATTGTATTCCTTCTTTAAAAAGGGAATCTCTATTAAAAAATAGTATCATGTCATAATAACTATCAATATTATAAATTGGATTCTCCATTTTCACTCCCTTGGGGTTCCACTCTTTAATGGAATGTTCCAGATTATTTACCTAGAGAGTATTTCCACATGGATCTCATCTCAACTGTCTTCATGGAATGGAAATATCATATCTTAGGTCATTAGGGTGTGTCTTTTGAAATATACTTTAACATATATATTTAATTGATTATTTTCAATTTTAGAAAAGTAATAATGATATTATCAATATACATAAATGGAATATCGGTAATTTTATATTGATTGGATCCATCCCTGAAACCATCCTCATCATTTTCTCCAGGAAAACTTTTTCCAAACCCGTGGAACTGGATGAGATTGAATTCATGAACTTATAATTTAATAATGGTTATATCATCACTAAATTCCTCTAGAAAATTATCAAAACCAATAAGGATTCAATTATTTTACTTATTAATATGGTTTTTGACAGTATTATACCTAGAAATTGATTCTATTTTTCCGCTCTATTTAGACTCTAATTCATATTGCTTATGATGAAATTGTTTATCATGTGAAATGGTTTCTATTAAAAAAATATGATCTTAATTTATGGAAGGTGAGATGGTTTTAATTATATATTTTAATCCTTTGTGAAATAATAAATACTCTATAATCCCTTTCTATTTTATATTCCCTCCCAATTTTGATAGTATCACCCTACATATCCATAATGATCTTGTATAACATATCTAAAATATTTTCTTCACTGATTCATATGTAATGGTATCAATACCTACTAAAATTGTTTAACTCAATACTAATATATTTTAAAATACTTATTTGGAATCTCTAAGGTTACTCCCAAATGTATGAATTAATTTACAAATCCATTAATATAACAAAGTCACATGATTCTAATTTGGAAACAATGGAATAACTAGTTTCCCATAGAGGAAAGGAATCAAAATGTGGGTATGTTGATATTCTCATCATGCTCTCTCTACCTATATAAATTTGAAGATATTTTTATCCTTTTATTTGGATATTATTTCAGGAATCATAATGAATTTAGTTTCTTAGCTAGTTTTATCTGAAAACAAAAAATTCCCATGACCTTATTCATTCATGGATATTGTATGTGGTATCCTGTGAAGTGAAAAAGTGATTAACCCATTGAATGATGTTTTTTCAAACTAATTTCATGTAATATGGTTTCCCCAAAACTATATATTTTTTGAGTTGATATTACTAACCTAAGACTCATTCTCACCTCAATCATTAAGGAAAAACATATAAAATCTTAGATTGAACATAGAGCTGTGAATAATGGTATCTGTGATCTTGTTACCCTAAAAAATTAATTGAATTTGGTATACCAAGTTACCTAACATATTTAAATAAATTAAATGTATCCCCCATAGCATAATTAGATTAAATTAAATATTTGAGATCCACTATGGGAGTACTAAAAACTATAGGATGTGGTGATGTCTTCTGAAATTAAATTGGTTTCATTAAATGTATATTCATGTAGTTACATAGAACATTAATTACCTATTAAGTATAGTTATTCTCCATTGTGAATGTTGTTAAATTTGGAAATAATTTTTTTTGGAATCTTATATGGATTAAAATTGACTCAACTAATGTTTTTGTGATGTCCTAGTCCTGGTTCACTCCAAAGTAACTGAACCTAGTCAACGACATGACCTCAAGAACACCTCCTCGTAAGCTAGGGGATACGGGGTAGTAGCAAGAGTCTATAGTGGTATGATGGGGAGACTATACCCTTTTTATCATAGTGCATCACAGTGGTAAGTAATAATAAAGAAGAAACAAGAATATTAAAGAAGTATAATATAATAAAAGGGAAATTGAAATAAAAAAATACAAATAATAATAAAAAGACATAAAAATATAAGGATCAAATATAGATAATTTCATGATGATATCAAATTGAGTTGTTAGAAAAAAAATCTAGCATACATACAATGTCATTATATAAAAAAATACTAAAAGGAAAACAATAACTATCTCTATGACCATCTTGAGCACTGTATCAATCATCTACTCCTAACTCCTATACAAAAGGAAATGAATCATTCTTATTAAGGTTATTTCTTTTATCCTAACCTGTATCCAAGAAATCTATTTGGGTACTAATCGGTGGCCTGAATAGTATGTGAGTAAAACTTAGTAGACCACCAGCAATGGTGTATAATGAAAATACATCCTATGAATTAAAATGCGAGAGTGAAACGATATAATAATGCAAATACTTAAAGTAAATATAAACCACGTTGACGCGGGATCCTCATGGGATACCTGGACAACCCTACAAGCCTCTACCTAATCTGTATGTCTCTAAGTATATGACCAATAATTGGAAAGGAGTCCAAAGAAAAAAGCCAAGTAATCTAAGTACAATAACAAAAATGGATCCTTGGGAAATCGATGGAATATATGAATTTATAATTTTGATCCCATTCATAGTACTCAACCGAGATGTTAGGCTAGGGTTACGAGTGTAATTCAAGTGGAAAATTATTGGCATTTTACTCTTAAATTTTCTAACAAAGACCAAGGTAATATCGAGATATACTTGATTGGATCTAAAAGAGATAATCTAAGGTGGATAGTGTCTAAAGAAATCAATTTGAATCAAAGGATATGATCCAATGCATTCTATTTTTCCAAAATGATGGTGAGTTATCTGTATCATTCCAATTAATTCACAAGATAAAACATTGACCAAGCCCATGTTAGGAGTCTCACTTGTTCTCACATTAATTAATTTTTGTGAATCCTATCAGTTTGACCAATACATTACAAGTTAGGAATATAGGTATTACTCAATGAAATCCACACATTTAAATTGGTCATGTTCCAAAATAATTGATAGGAATAGTATAAGTGATCAAGAAAAAATAGATATATCAATGCCATCTAATAATTTAATTCATTCCATTAGTCATTTTACTTACAAGTGAACAATAGAGGGAAGCTAAAGTATAAAAGTAAATTAACAATTCAATTATCAATTTGGTATTTACCTTGTATAAGTGTCAAACCAAACACACTTGAGTGGTGTTTTGGTTAATAAAAACAATTTTTCAAGGGAAATTAAATTTTCACATACTAACAAGTGGTTCAAGTTTATTTCATCAAATTATAATGATATCAAGGGTTTCATATCACTTTCAGAACTTGGTTAATATAAAAATTTAATGTAAAATTATTTTTAGGAGAAACATGTGTAAATTCTTCCTTGCATAACAATAATGATATATTATAATTCTAAAAAAATTTAGGGAAAATTATTAAACAATCTACCATATCCTTATAG
Source organism: Viscum album (assembly GCA_963277665.1). Classification (NCBI taxonomy): domain Eukaryota; kingdom Viridiplantae; phylum Streptophyta; class Magnoliopsida; order Santalales; family Viscaceae; genus Viscum; species Viscum album. The sequence goes on along the minus strand of OY728126.1, from coordinate 2,003,471,180 downwards.
ACGCCTTATTCAACATCAGCCTTTTATTTGGGCTAGAATAGAATAAATTAGAAAAACAGACAAATGTCCAAAAAATATGGCATATAAGCACGCATGGAGAAAACAACTAAGATGGGAAGGGATAGAGAGAAATGAAAAAAATTGAGTGAAATAAATATTAAGGGGGATCCAGCATGACCTACGATGATAAAAAAATATTATATATTAGAAAGAGATCTAAAACCCATTAAAGGAAATAAGGGAGAGCTCACATAGTGCTATTGTGAAAATGTAGGAGGAGGAGAAGAATAATTAAACATAATGGAAATAAGGGGTAAATATTTATTTAAATAGTTTTAAATGGCTTCATTGTTTTTTTTGAACAATTGTTCAAACTGTGAGAAAACTATGTGATTCCCACTATCTATGATCCCACAACTCACATGGATTAGGCGCATGGTTAGAAAATTGTGTGAAAACTATATGAGTTGCATCTAAATTAAAATTCTATTTTTTCATGATTTTTTAGTCCCTATTCCATGGTTTGAAAAACAGTGCTTCACTTTCTTATGTCCACAAGTTTGAGGTGAATAGGGAGTTCTAACCATGCCCTAACTATGTGCCTCTCCCAGTTTCTCCAGAAATTAGAACTTCAAGCCACAAAGCAATCTCTAACACTCATAAAAATTGTATGAACCCATTATGTACTTCCATTAAGGTAAAATAATAGATTTAGATTATAATTTAAAGGATATTATCCACTATAAAATGTCAAGATCATACAACCTCCCCTCTTTAAAATAGCTCATCCTCGAGTTTCCCTTCTGATTTTCATTAAGATGCATCTGATAATAACTCTGAGAAATGATAAAGTATATCATACTCTCATTTACATGTATCATATTTTAGAAAGTTGTTCTATCATATCACCCAAAATAGAGGAATTGTTCTTCCTATAAGATCATATATGATAAAATTAATTATATAAATAGGATACTTCTCAAAATAATAATCAAGATATAACTCAACTTCCCTGGGATTAAAATCATGATATTGTTTAGTGTAATAATGACATAACTAAGAAACATGTAATAAATAATTCATATACCTATAATACTGATGAAGATCATTTTGATATGAAAACAGCCTGACCCTCTCTATGATCTCAAAAGGCTCAATGAATCTAAGTGACAGCTTACCTTTCCTCTGAATCCATCGATGACCCAATCTAGGAGAAAAAAAGAAAAAGGACCAATCTTCCACCTCACACTCTAGAGGTTGGTGATGAAAATAGTCTCATGGATTATTCTAATACTGAGACATAGACATACATTTCTTGATGATGTATACCTATTTCAAGGTCTCCTAAATGAGATGCAGTCCCAATAGAACTGCCTCGCCTACCTCTAACATGCATAGGGGTTAAATAAAAGGCCTACCACAGAGCGCCTCACCCAAAGAAATTTGGAAAATCACTTGAAAATATTTATTATAAGTGAACTCTTGTAGAGATATTTTATTTTCTAATGAGCCTATAAAATCAAGTACACACACTTGATTCATGACCTCTGGTACCTATATAGTACACTTGAACTAACTGTAGATCTGAGGGTGGTATTTTGTACATAGAAACACATGTAAACTAAGATCCCTCTATTGCCCTTTCATGAAACAATAAGTAAACCAAGCATCCAAGTCTAATAAAATGGTACATGGAATTACATGAAGGTGTACAATAATTCGGATTTCATGTCTCCCTATTTTTTCTTTTGATATGGTCTTCCAGATAGGCATGAATAGAGTGACCTTCGTAATCATATTAATGATCACCCATATAGAGTCACAACCCCTGAGGTGATCTCGATAATCCCATCAGAAAATCGATAGTGACGTCATCTCATTTCCACTTTTAAATGGGTAAAGTCTTTAAGAGACCCACTGGTCAGTGGTGTTCTTATTTCACATCTGATAGATAGAACACCTATTAAAAAATGGTGGAATACCCTTTTTTACCCTATTCTACCAATTATGATGGAATAAGTCAGAGTACATATTAGTGATTCTAAGATATACTACACATTTGGAAGCATTATTTTTATGCATCAAATCATCTATCATGTCTATATAAACCCATACATTACCCTCTATATATAGTATCACATCATTATCAACATCCCAACTAGGCTATGGGTCCACACATGAAACAATTTTTCTATATATTAAGTCCTTAGGTTCTGAAATTTTTCTCTACCATACTAGATCATTAAGCAACGAAGTCACTACTAAAGTTGTGAGAATAGGAAACCTTTGACACTCCTAAAATGCAAAATGAATTTTAGAATGAATATCCATTATCATCCATTCACAACATGCTTCATGAACAACTTGATTCTGAGTCTTTCGACTCAGATCATCAAAAATTGTACTCCCCTTACCATACTTTTAATAAAGCTAAAAGTAAAAAAGTCAAAATTTATTCAGACCATATTCATTTTTAAAGGCTAATATCACACTAATTACATATTTATTTGATACTTTTATGGTCTTTATATACCAAAAACTATTACCCTATTAGATAATGTCTCTTGTATCATAAGGTAGGAACAATAGTTGTTATCTTCAGATCATGTGTTGGATAATTGCACTCTTGATGCCTCAACAAATGGGACTCATACACTATGAATCATTCCCCTTGTATCAAAATATCTCTTATCCCGAAACAATATGTGTTAAAAATAAATTATATAGCTCTTCCTAGCATAGGTAGAATCAGGATTAGTGTTATGGTTATCCTTATATTCAATTCATGAAAGTCCTTCTCTCAAGATTCAGACTATTTAAACTTTACACCTTTCTTGGTCCAGTCTATTATTGGTGTTTCAAAGCATGAAAAATTTTATATTAAATACCAATAGTAACTAGATATCCCCAAGAAAATTCAAATGTCAAAGTTGTTTTTGGGATTCTCCTAAGACACAATCACTCTCACCTTCTCTAGATCCATATATATCTATATTTTTCATATAATGTGACTTAGTAAGTAATATTTATAAACAAAGGAATATCATTTTGTGATATTTTCATTCAAACTATGCTCTCATAGTATACTCAATATTATGTAAAGGTGTTTTCCATAATTTTATCTACTATAAGAATAAACTATGATATCATCCACAAAAACTACCATAAAAGAATAAAATTATGTATAGAAACCCTAATTCATTGCATCCACCAATATTGTAGGCAAATTCTCTATACTGAACGGAATCACCAAATATTCATATTGGTCGTATTGTATTCTCAATGTCATGCACGTTATATCAAAGTGAATAACTCTCACATGATGATATCCTAATAAAAACAATATTTTAGAAGATTCTAGCTCCTCAGAGTTTATTAAAGAAATCATCTATATGAGGAATTTGGAACTTTTTCTTTAAATTAAGTTGACTTAACCATCGTTAATCCACAGAAATACATAGGGTACCATCCAACTTATTTGAAAAAAGTACAAGTGAATCTCAATTAGAGGTATTGTTTCATATAAATCATTTTGACTCTAGGACTTCTAGCTACCTCTGGAGTTCTTAAGGAATTGTATGATCCATCATGTATGAATTTATAGACACTGGTTCGGCTCTTATAATAATATTGATGGTGAAATACACCTCTCCCAGAAGGTATCCCATTAAACTCATCAGGGAAAACATATTCTAATTTGTCCACCATGGGATGAAAATTGAATATCACACACCTTGATCATCAAAAAAAAAAGATTGGAAACCTGGACTGACAATCAATAGAGCCCATGATGCTCCGGACCATCTCAACATGCTTGGACATCCCATTCCCCTTTACAAACATAGATACCACCCTTAGGTGATATAAAAGACACCCTCTGATGATAACAATCAATATGGGATTGATAAGGAACTAATCATTCCAAATGTATAGTTATATAAAAACTTTTCCTCTTAAGGAAAAAATGTTCCATAAGAAAATTTGACTATTGATCTCATGGGTACACTTATTGAATTGACAAAAACATTCAGATCATTCTCTCAACAAAGTATCAAGAGACAATCACTCAACAAAGAATTAAAATTTTATCCAAATAATCCCAATTAAAGCTATAAATATGAATTATTTTAAAGATATTTTGTCAAGAAAAGATACACTCGAGTCATGGATACTATGATCATACCTCACACTATAGACGGTCTTGCAATATGCTCCTCAGGTATAGGTTGAACTGCATATAACTGGCCAAATCCACATCCCTGAGATATATCCTAATGTCCATAAGTAGCTCTTCTATTCTGTCACTACACATCATAATTATGGCTTCCTCAGCCACTTTCAAATGTTCATAATGTATGGTCGATGCTACTCATCTTTCGGCCTACTATGGTTCCACTAATTGTACTCTAGAATTCAAAGCTAGTCCAAAATCCAACCCCACTGGGTACCAGTGGGATGGTCTTGAAACATCACTGTATATAAACCATTCTACTATGGTATCAGAACTCTACTATGTCTATAATACACTGAGGATTTTTGTAACTTGGTCTTCTACATTCATAGAATATCATATAACTACCAGTGCACACACTCTAGCTGCTACTTAGCTAATGAGAAGTATTGAAGTGTTGCTTCTTTACACTAGATGAACCACTTACCTACCTAGGTGTTAAACTACCATGACTTGTAACTTTACCATCCCTTATATTAAACATAGAGATAAGGGCATGCTTCACAATCTCATATATACTAACCAGTTGAAATATGTTCACCTGAGAGGGGATGGCATACCTAGGACCATCCTCAAAGTGTCTCACTCTAGAAATTTCATCACATGAAACTGTGCGAATAAAGTGATAAATCTTAGTGATGAATGATGAATAATCCATAACATATATAGTACCCTACTATAGGTGCATGGATTCCAATGATCAATCTTCTCTCATGGTCTCTAAGAAAAAGTAATCATATAATGTTGTCTAGAAATCTATCCATATCATGACCACAAGATGATTCACCTGCATAAGTATATCACATTATATTTTGGTATATCCCTTAATTATATACACTGAAATATTAACCCTCATTTCCATAGGTGTCTCTAGATTCTCAAGGATCGATTGCAAAGCCTCAATCCATGACTTGGCCACCTGAGGACCGCCTTCCCTTGAAAAAGTTTATGGGTGAAATTGTTAGAACAATATTTTAAATTTTCACATAGTCAGTGAAGGTCGTGGAGATCCCTCCATAGACTGGAGTAGTTGTAGGAAACTCTTTTTGTGATGAATATCAATACCAAGTCTGGGTACAACTAGTGGTACAATAGAAGGTACTGATGGTGTCACTACGATTGATTCATGTCTCTCCGCCTCAGGAGCATGGTTGTCTCCACCCTACTGGTGCTAGACCCATAGCGGTCGTGGAGGTTTGTATCCACAATTCTACGATCAAGAGTTAGAATAGATACTAGGAAGAATTTATTATTGATAGAAAAAAAGGATATAATCAAGGCCAGAATACAAGAGGTACATTAAGGAACTGCCCATTTCTAGGGTCATATTATAGTCTGTAATTCAAATCTTCAATAAAAAATGATTCATTATATGGGGTGCTGATTCAAAGTTATAGAGTAAAACACCCTTTAAGTTTCAATTTGAATCCTCATTTTAAAGGTAGTCATTTTCTTTAACAGATACAATTTAGTGATTTTATACATGCTGGTTTAATTAGATGTAGTTTCATTTCCATGATTTAAAGACCAATGCTTCATAAGTTATAATTGGAATTCTATGGGACTGAAACATGAGTTTTACATCTAGTCTTTGGATGTAAAAATTACATATATAGTGGATTAGTAATATGGATCACCATTCTTAATGTATATAAGAATAAAATTTATAAATTAAAATTCGTATCCATTTAATGGATATAAACTAATTTTTTGGCCCATTTAAATAATGTTCCATGTATTAAACATGTCAAAATTTGTTAGTTAAGGTACCACCATCAATATATATGGGAAAAACCATTTAGGTTGAATAATAAACTTTAAGTAACCAATTATTTCCACCTTTTTCCTAAAAAAATGGAAAATTATAGGTATAAAAATAAAATAGCATGTCCTAAGAAACATGATATAAAGTAAGAAGACATGCTTGGTATGGAATAATAATTGAATATAAATCCCTATATGCCTATTATAATGCATGTGTAAATGATCCCTTGCCCTATCGGCCCAAGGGTAAAAATTAGTAATCATAAAAATTAATAAATCATGTGGTTCTACCCATAGATAAAATTGTACAACTATAATGTGAAAATGTAGAACAATAAGTCCCATCCCATGTAACTTGGATTTTCCCTCACACTAGGGTTAGATACTCCCAAGAACAACTCATCTCCAGGATCTGACACATCTCATCCTATTGTATACCATCCCAAAATAGAACTACAAAGAAAGGAAACATCCTCTTATACCAATTTGTGATGACCTTGTCCCATTTCACCTCTAATTAACCGAACATAGTGGGACACATGGCCTCAAGTGTTTCTCCCCATATGCTAGATATTGTCAACTAACAGTGAGGGTGTATGGTGGTATGGTGGGGAGACTATATACTCTTTATTAGACTGTTTCATAGTAGTAAATAATAACAATGAAAAAATGGAAATAGTAATGCATTGGAATATAATAATATGGAATAAAAAATAAACCATCTAAATAATAATAAACAGACATAAAAATAGATGGAAAAAAATGAAAATGTTGTCATAACGATACAAAATAGAGCAAGTTAGCGTGCTAGAAATCATATATATAGTATCAATATATAAAAAATAACAAAAGGTTGAAACACTATATCCAATAGAATTATGAGAACTATCTGTTCCATTTACTCCTAACTCTTACACAAATGGAAATCAAGCATCTATAGTTAGGTGGTTCCCTTTATCCTCACATGCATCCATGAAATCAATCTAGGAAGAAAACAGAAGCCTGAATAAGTTGCTAATGAAATTCAGTAATCCACCACCAAGAGTGTCTACAAAAATCCATTCTGTTAATATAAAACGTAACATTGTGAAGATATAATAACGTAAAGAAGTAATGTAAATATAAACCATATTGACTCAGGATCTTCATGTGATACCCAACAAAACCTACCTTCTCATACCTAATCCAGATTTATCTAAGCATATGACCATTAATTTTCCAAGGACCCAAAGAACATAGACAAGGTTACCAAGTATAATAATCAAAATGGATCTGCAAGGAAACCATGGAATCCATGACCATAGAAGGTTGATCCCCCTCACAGTAACCAACCAAGATGTTAGGGTAGTAGTATGACTACAAGACAAGGGATGAACCCTATCATTTAACCCTTAAATCATCTAATCAATACCAAGGGTAGGTCTAATGTCATCTTTTGATAGTATTTATTTAACCATAAGAAGATAATCCAATAGAGGTTGTGTCTGAGGACCTCAAAACGAATCTATGGAAATGATCCAAGGAATTATAATTTTCATAAATGAATTTTAATCATTGGTATCATGATAAGAAATTAAAAAGATAATAAATTAACTAAGACCCTATTTGGTGTCTCAATTGGGGGTCACATAAATGAATCTGTTGGAATCCAATGAGTTTAGAAAAGGAATTCTAGGTCGGAAATCCAAGCCTCACTCAAGGTATTCCATTCCATTAATGTGATTGAATTGCATAATAATTTCCAAACATAATATAATTGATCAGGAACAAATATATATATTCATTTAATTTAATATTTTAATTTATTCCATTAATTATTTTACTAACTAGTGATCAAAAGGTCCAACTGAATTATACATGTCAATTAAAAATCCAATTATCAATTTGGCCATTACCTTGTATAAGTGTCAAACTAAACACACCTGAGGGGTGTTTTGGTTAATAGTGAGGAATGTTCATCATGTAAAATTAAACTAACACTCTCTTATGGGTGTTTTAAGTTGATTTAATCAACCTCCAATGAAATAAAGGCCTTATAGATCTTCCAAAACCAAGTTTCGATAACAGTATAAAGGAGAATATGTTTTAGGAGAAATGTGTGGAAAGTCTAGTGTGTGTAACAATGGTTAAAAATTAAAATTCTCAAAACATTTAGAAAAAAGTAGTACACCACCTACCTTAGCCATGTATAATACTATTCATGTAGTATTAGCCATTGATTTTGGATTGAATAAGAGAAAATGAAAAAACCCCAAAAATCATTAAAATAAGCCATGTAATATCTCATTGATAAAACAACTAAGAAGTGAAGATAAAACAAGAAAATAAGTAAGAGGAGTGCTATACATATTGAGGGGTCCCAACATGACCAACAATGATCGAAACAGAGTCTGGATGAGAGAGAAGTCTCAAAAACATGAAGAAGAATAAAGGGGAGATCCCATGGAGTTATTGTATTAATGGGGTAGGATAAAAAGAATTAAACTTAAGGGAAATAATGGAATATAATCATTTCTATGATTTTTAATGGGTGAACGATTGGGTTGTACAATTGGCCAAACTGTGCACAAACCATGTGATGCCCATGGTCTATGATCCCATGCCTCACATGACATAGGAACGTGAATAGGAAAACTATACTCAAAACATGAAAGTTTAATTTGAAATAAATTTTAGGTTTTAAATGGTCATATGGATCATATTTCATGGAAAGGAAAACCCTTATTTATCCTCTTAGGGATGCATGGTTGAGGTGTATGGTTAGTTCAAAACAAGCACTAATTACGCACCTCACCCTATTTCACCAAAAACTATAACTTCAGGACCTGAACAAGCTTGAATGCTCCCAAAACCTCAATGCACCCTTTACAAACATAAATTAAGGTAAAATAAGAGGCTTTATACTAAAATTTAATGGATTTGAACCTCTATGAAAATCCAAGATCTTATAGTTGTCCAGGCCCTAAAACCAGAGCACAAATAGTTCAATGGAAACTTTATATGGATTGGGATCAATGCATAAATTCTATTGAAGGAATGAAATACGGAATATCTCATATATATATATATATATATATGGAGGGGTACATGGTTATTGTGACCCTCTTAATGATGTAATCTTTTAATTATGCTTCCACTTGGTCCTTTAACCTGCTTGCTATGTTATTTAATTTTCAGATGTCTAATGTGAAAGGCCATTAGTACTCACGTTTTCACCATTATCTTTTATAACCCAATTTTTTTTTGTTTATTTAATGGTTACCCTCAACATTATATTATATTTATTATGAATCCTGGTTTTCATTCATGTATTAGTGTGTCATAGGTTGATTCTCCACATCTAGGAGATCATGGGTTTAACCCCTCATAGCCCCTAATTTTGGGGGATTTCCTAGTGGTTCTATAATAAGGGGTACTACAACAACATGGGTACTATAATAGGCAATGTATAAGCACATATATTTTTGTCAGGATAATGGTTTAAAGATTACTATATTAGTACTATTCAATAAAGGAAAATTTGGGCCATGATGAAGGGGGATCCATACAATCAAATATTTGGTCTTCAGGATTAAAAATTATAATGGGTTTATTGTGGAGTGGTTCAACCCTTAGAGGAGGTGTGGCTTGACCTTATAATCCTATGGGTGTGTGTGTTGTTTCACTTTCCTATAAAATCTAGCACAAAATAAATTATTATTATTATGAAACCGATTTTTTTAATTAAGAAATATATAAATTTTAGAGGGATTTCTTAACCACCACTAAAATAAACATTTAATTATTGATTAATTAAAATTTTAATTATACATTTAAATAAATATAATATAATAATGAAATTATTATTATTTCTAACATCATTATTTTTAATATTTTCAAAAAATTAATTTAAATAAAAAATGTTATTCTCATATGGGGTTTAAACCAAAGCAAAAATAACCAATAATAACACTTTTTTTAGCTACAGTCAAAACCCACTTCATTTTTTTAAAAAAATAACATTTTATATTTACTATTGGTATCTAATAAACATATGAAAAATAAAAATTTTATATAGTGATAATTACTAATTAATAAACACTCATTCATAATTAATAATTAATAAATAAAAACTTGTAATTAATTTATAATAATTATTAATAAGTAGTAATGTACAATTATTGATTAATATTTAGTAATTAGTATTGAATTAATAGTAATTAATTTAATAATTAATCACAACTGGTTAATATTTTATAAATAATTATAACTATTTAAGAATTAACAATGAATTATTAATGAAAATGTATAATTATAATTAATATTTAATAAATAATTATGATATAATAATAACTAATTGTTTTTTGAAATATTTTTTTCATGAATATTTTTTTAAATAATGAAATATTATTTTTCATATCTGTTTTCCTAAAAACTATACTTAAAAATATATTTATCCATTGATATTTTAGTGAAACATTATTTTTAAGACATCTTTTTCATGAAATTAGTCATGAGTAACTAGTAATTAATTCTGAATGAGGGTCATATGGAAGTATGTGATGACACAAATGTCGCGACCCATCCCCTGGGGCCGGTGTCGAGACTACCCCAAGCCTGCCACCTGAAGGCTTGGGGCTGGAAACTAGCGTCGAAGTCATCAACCTGCAAGTGGGAGTCATTAGTGTGAGAACAAGTATGTACACACATGCCCAACCGACTTCCACACACTAAAAAAGAAACATGTATCACTAAAATAAAGTTTAGTACAAGTTCAACTAATACAAGTGGGCCAGAATACAAACCCAAGAAAAAGAACTAAAAACAGAAAGATACAAAAAGGAAACATTTATGGTCATCTACGAAAAACTCCACCTGGTCATGAGAGTAGTGTAGCTACTAGAATCCTAAGTAGAATGTCTTATCCACCCAATCCAACTAGGCCCTACCTGGTCCTAGTACACGAAGTCCACCATCATAGAGTTTGTCAGTCTTGTCTCCCTGATCACCTCTGGGTCCTGGTCCACCAAAGACTCTATAGAAATGCTAATCACCGACACAAGATATGTCCCAAGTGGGAGGAGCCCGTGTAGGGGTGAGTAAAGTGATACTTAGTAGGGACCACAAAACAAAATGTAAATACTACACAACAATCCTCAATGTAAAGCATGAAACACAAGAAAACTCACACTAGGTATACATTTAGGGTAGTGAAATAATAATCATCAATCACATCATCGAACACCTCGGCTGCTGGATAAATCCTCCTATATTGAGTATTGTGGGCCTACCAAGCCCCACAGAAATTCTTCCCACTAACCTTGGACTACTTAGGTACACCTCCTCACCGTGTATCGTGGGCCTACATAGTCACCCAGAAGTTCTTCCCAATAATCTTGGCCAATGGAGGTACTCTTCCTCGTTTTGCACCATGGGCTTGCAAAGTCACACAAAATTGTTTACCATCATGGGCCGAAAAACTCACATAGAAGTGCTTCCCACTGGACCATGGTCGATTCATACAGAGTCGAAAGTCAGTAGTCCTCTGGTCTCAGCCAATAGCAGGGTTCCGTACATAGCATTTCTAGGAGAAATAATCCTCAAGACATTCGTCACATCTCAACATCCATGAAAGCCTCCACAGGTCATGAAAAAATATACTCGTTGCCTATAGGGTCTGATCTCCACAAATGGCTCATCAATCGGTTTCCCGGTTTGTAAGTTATTAACGTTTTAGTAAAAAGGGGTCGGTTGCGTCTCGATCTGGTCTGACCCAGTCAGACTGACCTGACCAACCCAGCCTGGGGGTTCCACATACCCCAATTTAGTTCCAACTAACTCAACCTAGCCCAGTTTGGGTCATGTTCGGTCTGGTCTAGCCTGGTCAGTGGGCCAGGCCCAAAGGGCTTCACCAGGCTCAGCCAGGTTCGGTCGAGGGTCCAGCCCACCAAGTAGCCCGATGACCCAGTCTAGTCTGGACCGACCCGAAGGATGCGGGTCGGGCCTACCGGTGGGGGTACAGCTTGCTGGGTGCGGTTCTAGCCCACCATCGTAGTTTCAACCCTCAAATTGGGGGCATGAGCCACAATCTCGCGCGGCGCGGGCCAGAGCTGTATCAGCTAGTTGGGAGGTTGCATATGGAAGCATCGGGCTCACTACTGCCCCGTGGGAATTCATGGGGACTTCCATCTACTATGGTCAGGAAACCATGGTGTCAGCTCATCTGGGTGGCATGGACACAGGCCACCCCTCCACGCAGCGCCTACCTGGCGCCGCGTCAACCCATGGTTTCCACGTCTTGCTGGTTGTGGCCTCCTGTTGTTGCAGCATGTCGTCACCCACCAGTGTGGCCATAGAGGGCCTATAGCCTCCTCTTCTATGTCACCGGTTAGAACCTCCCCCCTCTAAATGGCCTGTGTGGGCCGGCCTCCTCCGCACTAGTGGTGGCACACCAGGGTCAACTTTCGCGGGCTGCTGTAGTTGCTCTAGTGGTCCATTTTCCGATCTGTCTTTTGCTATGAACCTCTTGGGTCTCTGTCATTAATATGTAAATATTGAACACATCGTGAGACCATTTTGGAAAATTCTTTCACAAGGAGTTCACATGTGAAGGGGTATGAGCCTTTGTTCATGTCGGTACGTGTCCTTCGTGTAAGAAGTTTTAAAACTGGGGAGGCTTGGGGGAGACGTTCCATCATAGCAAAAGATAAACTAATCTCAGATAGAGAGTCCCCCAAATAAATTTTTCCTCCCACATAAACACATGATTCATGGATCAACCTATTCATGGTGTGATTCACAATCTACGTTTCTAGAAAATAATAGGGATGAACTCAAAAATAAAATAACCCCTACCTCTTTGACATTTGTTGCCGTAGTGTTAGGTCCTTGAGGTTCCATGATGTTGATGTCATTCATCACTTTCGGCTTTGTTCTTCGATTTGAGTCAAAGATGTTTGACATTCGCCGACATATGTCATTATTTGTTGGAGAGGAAGTTCATCAGAGGTCTGTTAGAGAATCCTCACAATTTTATTTCCCCCACCCTCCAAGATGTTTATATAATAAAAAGAAACATGTCTCAGTGCCTCTGTTAAGATGTGACATTGTGTCATTATGTTATTTCATTTATGAAACAGCATAGAGGTTATGCTTTCACAATGATCCATTAAGGGGATTCCTTTATTACGCCTCAATATTGCCTTGTCACTACACTGCAGCATCGTCATCTTCCGCTCAATGACTGAAAAAATAAAATAAAATAACTTTTTAAATTTATTTTATTTTTTTCTGAAAAGTATGAAAATTACCTTTTCTATTCGGCCCTTGTCAACCAAAGTTAAGTCCTTCCTAGGAAAATACTAGTGTTCTAAGTTCAATTATTCCCTCAATGTTTTTATCTGAGTGCTAGTTTAAAAGATAGAAAAACTCACATGTGCATTTACTAAATGTACCTTAAAAAAAGTTCAAAAATCCATTCTGGGTTCATCGGGCCGTAGAATCATGTGTCGTCAAAATCTGTGGTCTCATAATAATTTTATATAATTTTAGAAAAAATAATGGAATTTATAATACATTACATTATCCACACCTTAAGGATTTATGTCCCCAAAATACAAAACAAAACTAATCAAATAGATGGGGATACTGAGCAAAAATTTGAGCCCCCCTCTCCCATGTTCTCTCCAAGAGATTCTCATGCTTCCACCAAACTCATACCAGAGGAATAGACTGCCCATGTAGTACCTGCTCCTTTGGATCCTTTATCTCCACTGGGAACTCTGCAAACATCACCCCATCATCATTATCCAGCTTTCCCCATTCAATGACGTGTGATGGATCATGCATGTACCACCTCAGATGTGACACGTGGAAAACAACATGCACCTGCTGCATCTGTGGGGAATGAACTAGGTGGTACACCATCACCCCAACTCTGATCAGGACCTAAAAAGGTCTGATGAACCTCGAATATATCATTCCACCCCGGAAAAATCTTTGTATATCCTCATCAGGGTGAGACCTGAAGGAATACATGATTTATCTCCTCAAACTCCAAGGGTCTTTGTCTCCTGTCGGCATAATAATTATACCTACTCTGTGCAGTCCTCATCTGCTCCTGGATAATCTGAACCATCTTGGTGATAGCGCGTACCAACTCTTGACCCACGAGTACTAAATCCCCTGGATCTGTCCCGTATAGGGGTGATCTGCAAGGTCACCCATACAAGGCCTCAAATGGAGACATTCCAATGGTGGAGTGATAATTTTTGTTGTATGTAACCCCACCAGTTGAATGTGGTCCACCCAACTGAGACAAAAATCTATAATCCAAGCACGTAGAATATCCTCTAAGGTCTGTATGGTATGCTCTATCTAACCATGTGTTTAGGGATGAAAAGTTGTGCTCAAGTGTAGTTGTATCCCGAATGCCTCTTCTAATCCCCTCCAAAATAGGGATGTAAAGTGATCATCATGATTTAATACGATCTTCAAAGGCACCTCATGCAACTGAACTATCTCCTAGATGTAAAGGTGTCCCAATCCCTCTACTGGTCCCTTCTCCCGGATGGGTAGGAAGTGAGATGACTTGGTGAGTCAGTCAACGATCACCCAAATAGAGTAATTCCCCTTGGATGTACGTGGTAACCCCTTCACAATGTCCATCGAGATGTCGTCCCATTTCCACTCAGATACCATGAGTGGATGGGCCAAGCATGTTGGGACCTGATGCTTGGCCTTCACTTGCTGATAAGTTAGGCATCATGAAACAAACTTGGCCACCGCATTCTTTATCCCTATCCACCAATACTAACGTCAGAGGTCCTATTACATCATAGCCACCCTAGGATGTACATCCAAAGGTGATGTATGGAACTATTTCAACACCTCCTCCAATAACATCATTGGAACTGTAGTGCACCCTCTGAAAAGGATATCATGCTCCCCACTTATCAAAAATCTATTATGAGATTTTCCTAAGGATAACTGAGAACATTGGGCCTTGCAGTCAACATCCACCAGTTGTGCCTCCCGGACCCGCTGTAAGAGTGGGGGAGTAACAATAATCGACTGAAGGTAAGCAGCTTCACCATCATCGATAAAAGATATTTTCATAATGGCCTAATTCTCTATCACCTCACTCATAAACTGCAAACCACCCCTCCTACTAATCACGTCTACCTCCACGTTCTCCTTTCCAGTAGTATACACTATCTCAAAGTCATAGTCCTAGAAGAACTCTATCCATAATCATTGTCTCGGGTTCAGGTCCTTCTAGGAGATGATATACCTGAGACTCTTGTGGTCAGAGTAAACAGTAAATCGTTCACCCATCAAGTAGTGTCACTGCATCATCAAGGAAAAGACCACTACTACTAACTTCAGGTCATGGATTTCATAGTTCTGATCATACTCTCTCAACTTTCGTGAGCCTTAGGGGATCACTACTCACTATTTCATCAAGACACAACTCATTTTGGTCCCTGATGTGTTGCAGTAAACTACATAACCAATGCCCTCCTCTGATAGTGTCAAGATGGGGGCACTATTTAGCCTCCGATTCAGCTCCTATAAACTCCATTTACATTTCTACATCCACACGAAGTGATATACCTTTCATTTAAAAGCTTATAATGGTGATACTACACTATAATAGTAAGGCACGAACCTCCAGTAGTATCAATCCATCCCCAAAAATCTTCGCACCTCAATCACGCTCTTGGGTGGATCCTAAGAATGAATCGCCTCTATCTTCACCAGATCCACCCTAACTCCAGCCTCTAAGATGATGTGTAACAAAAAGTGGACTTCCTGAATCCAAAAATGAAACATTTAGACCTTTCCCTAAAGCTGGTGCTCTCATAGTGAATCCAGAACTATCTGAAGGTGTGTAGCATGCTCCTCCTCTAACACCGAGTACACCCAGATATCATCAACGAAGACCACAACAAACTATTCAAGGTAAGTATGGAAGATCCCTTTAACGAGTCCCATTAACACTACTAGGGAATTGGTCATGCATAAAGGAATCACTAGGAACTCATAATAGTCATATCAGCACCATAATTCTATCTTTGGTACATCCTCATCCTATACCCAAAGCTGGTGATAGACTGATTTGAGGTCTATCTTTAAGAACCACCTCGCTCCTTTTAGCGAGTCTAAGATGTCATTGATCCTCAAGAGTGGATATTTGTTCTTCACAGCCGCCTGGTTCATTTGCCAAAAGTCCACACACAACCTAAAACTCTCATATGAAATCTTGGAAAAAATCATTTGGGCTACCTATGGTGAAATACTAGGCCTTGCGAACCCCTTATCCTACAAGTCCTCCAACTTTATCCTCATCTCGTGAAGCTCTGCGGGAGCCATCTGATATGCCAGTGTGGATATCGATGTCATACCATGGTACAGGTTGATGCAGAAGTGTACCACCCTATGTCGAGGTTGTCAGGAAAAATCATCAGGAAAAACATCATCATACTCATCTATCACTATAGGAAAAATTGGACTCCTCTCATATAATACACCACGGGTGAGGCTAGCCAACTAAAGAGTGATTGTTTTCACCCTCCTCTGAGAAATTTCATTCTATGCTGCAAGGTTTTTCTTCTCATCAGTGAAGGAAAACTTGGTCCCATCTCCACGGGCACACCACATTGTACACCAAAAATAGCTGATCTAAACATGGACTATGGATAACCATTCCTAACCCAAGGTGACATTGTATGTCCTCGATGTCGCTACTATGAGATTTCATCTGAATCGCTTTCCTCCAAGAGTAAGCTCATACTACCGGAACCATTGTGTAATCATCGAATCACACCCCCCCCCCCTATAAGAGTCTCTATCCATAAGGATCGAGCCAACAGATCCACTTGAATCTATGGGCTCCAAATGAGAGTCTTTACAAGGAAGGAGTGACTAAAAACTATGTCTATAAGAACTGAAGATTTGGAGGAGAAGACACAAAGCGTACCTCGGATCTTCCCTAGGGCACCATGGTCCAAAGCCATTGCTACTTGAAGCAGCGCTTTCCCCTATCCAACTGCTCCCTATGGTTGGGGTAGACCACCTAAGGGTGGTGGTGGTAACACCTCAAACTGTCACCCACCTCCTACTACTCGGATTGCTCCCCTACAACATTTGTCACCCTAAGGACCTCCTCACTCGAACTTCTACCTCCGCCTCGGCAGCCCCTCGACCATCTTATGGTCATCTGTATGGCGAGTCAGGTAGTAACGTGCCCTGTTTCCATGCCC
Organism: Viscum album; assembly: GCA_963277665.1. NCBI lineage: Eukaryota > Viridiplantae > Streptophyta > Magnoliopsida > Santalales > Viscaceae > Viscum > Viscum album. The sequence goes on along the minus strand of OY728126.1, from coordinate 2,003,453,942 downwards.
ACTACAGTAGAAGAAAATACTGGTTCCTGACTGACTCTCTTGGGTTTGGGAGCCTTGCACTGCCTACCCTAAGTCCTGAGGTCATCCTCTGAAAGACTCGGCCTACGTTGGACCTCACGCCTTCTGTCTACTGCCTACCTAAGAATCCACCACCTGAGGTATGCTAGTATCTCAATCCACGGGCTCCTGCTCCTCCAAGAAGATCTCTACCATAAGGGCTTTCTCCAACACCCCAGCCTAATTAGGGATGCTTAGAGACAACATCGACGCCCAGATCTCCCACCTGAGTCCCTACTCAAAGGATCGATCCCTGAATAAAGGGTCTCACCCAATAACTGTTGAGTAGAAAGAATTCTCAGTGAACCTCACTAAGTACTCATCCACCCTCATGTTTCCCTACAGTAGTTGAAGTTGGTCCTGAATGTGCACAGGTGGCAAGTTTTCTAGGAAAACCTCTTCCAAGAGAAGCCTCTCTATGTCTACCCAAGTGAGGGTTCCCTCATCATTCATCTGGGAGATCAAGTTCCACAATCTCTTTGTTAATACTTTTAGAAGGATCACTAATAAGATCTCTATCTGATAAGGAAGTGTCCTCACTAAGTGGAAGACCTTTGTCACTACCTCCAACCAGTCCTCAACGACCTGAAGATTTTCTCTCCCCTAAACATGGGAGGTCTCTATCTCTGAAAGTAATATAGGGCACTAAGTCTATGCATGTCCTCTTCTAGAACCATTGGCAGTTTATGCTGATCATCGGTTGGTGGTAGAACTGGTGCCCACCTGGTGGGGCCTTCGATAGAACTATTCACTAAACAGACGCCTCGTTTCTAGGAGGGTTTTTCTCACAACCCTGTATCGGGATCCTAGATGATCATCCACGTGGAGGCATCCTGAGAAAGATCATGATGTACCATGGTTATAATTTTATACCTGGTGACCAGAATTTTATTCAAAAGAACATAAGGACACACTTATGCTGCTATTTTTTCATGTATAGAGCTGAAAAGTAGAATTCATGGTCCTGGTGTATGGATACATCGGTTGTCGCACCAACACATGACTCCCTAAATCTGTATGTCGAACTCAAAACACATAATACGGTTTCCCCAAAACAAACATAGAATTCCGGTATTTTTGGTTAGACAGACCACCCTTTTATACCACTTTTTCACGACCCGTCCCCCAGGACCCATGCTGTGACAACCCCAGACCCGCCTCCCGAAGGCTAGGGGCTGGCGACTAGCATTGAAGGCCTCAACCTACAAGTGGGAGGCATTTCTCTGAGAACTTGTATGCACACACATGCCCAAACAAGTCCTGCACTCTAAAAAGGAAACAAGTATCACTATAATAAAGAAAATTACAAGTACAACTAATACAAGTGGGCTAGAATAAAAACCCAAAAAAAAAAGAACTGAAAATAGCAAGATTCAAAAACAAAACTCTGATGGACATCCATTGAAAACCCCACCTGATCGTGAGAGTAGTGTAGCTATTGTAAGATAATGTAGAATATCATTTCCAACCAATCCAATGGGGCCCCACCTGGTCCTAGGCCACCAATCCCACCATCTTAACATCTGTCAGTCTTGTCTCCCAAAGCACCTCTGGGTCCTAGTCTAACAAATTCTTTGTCGAAACATCGATCGCCTACACGAGACACAAAAGAGTCGTTAGATTCCATGTAGTTGTGAGTAACGTGATACTCAATAGAGATCCCAAAACAAAAAAGGAATGACCACACATCAATACTCAAAGTAAAGCATGAAGCGCAAGACAACCCACACCAGGTATACATTTAGGGTAGTGATAGAAGAATCATTAGTTGTGTTATCGAACACCTCGGCTATTGGGGGACTCCTCCTCGATCGAGTATAGTGGGAATACCAAGTCACATAGAAGTGCTTTCCACTAACCTTGTACATCTTAGGTACACCTCCTAACTGTATACTGTGGGCCTGTAAAGTCACACAGAAGACCTTCCCGTTAATATTGGCCAACTAAGGTACTCATCCTCATCATGTACCTTGGGCCAACAAAGTCACACAAAAGTTCTTCCCAAAGTGGTCCTAAAAATTCACATAGAAGTGCTTTCCACTGGGCCATGGTCGAGTTATACAGAGTAGAAAGTCATAAGTCCTTAGGTCACAGCCAATCATAGGGTTCCATATATAGCACGCCTAGGAGAACTTCTTCTCAAGAAATTATTTGCATCTCAACATCCATGAAATCCTCTCAGATCATGTCAAAAGATCAAAATCATCGATAGGGTTCCATCTCCACAAACAGATCATTAATTGGATGCCTAGTTTTTTGAGTTATTAACACTTTAGTACATAGGGACTGGTTGCATCTCGGTCTGGTCTAACCAGGTCAGACTAACCATACCAACCCATCCCGGGGTTCCCACATACCCCAATTTAGTTCTGATTGACTCAAGCTGTCCCGATTCAGGTTCAGATCGGTCCGATCTAGCCTGGACAGTGGAATAGGCCCAAAGGGATTCACTGGGCCTGGGCCAATTGGGCTGAGGGTCCAGCCCGCCAGGTTGCCCAGTGACCTGGTCTAGTCCGGCCCAGCCAGAAGGGAAGGGGTTTGGCCTGCTGGTGCAGTTCCGGCCTCCTAGGTGTAGGTCTAACCAACTGGCATGGGTCTGGCCCACTGGCTTTGGGTGTTTCCCGCCAGCCCGTATCCCAATCTGTGTGGTGTGGGCCGGTGTGCCTTGGCTTGTTGGGACGCGGCATTTGATGAAATTCGTCTCCCTACTGCAATGCTGGATGTTGTGGGGCCTCCATACTGCTACAATCTAGTGAAAATGATACCAACTCATCTGGGTCACCCAGACGCGGTCCACCCCTCCACACGGTGCCTACCTGGCGCCATGTCACCCCAGGGCTGACGCGGCCTCCTGCCACGACGGCATGCTAATGGGCAAGATTTCGTCCTCTAGCGTGGCTGGTGAGGTTCGGCTGCCTCATTTTTTTTGGTGTCGGTTGGCATCGACCCCTTCCACACAGTCAGTGACACCTTCTTTAGGCGACCATAGTTGCTTCGATCATCCATTTTATGATCTGTCTATGCCTACAGGCCTCTCAGGTCGCTGGCATCACCACGAGGGTCTGAGACAAATCTTTCCACCATTTTGGACAATGCGTTCACTAGCACACATGAAAAGGGGTCCAATCCATTATTTCTGTCATCCCACACCCTCCACATTAGATTATTTAAAATTGAGGAGGCTCGGGGGAGATGTTCAATCATAGAAAAAAGTAAACAAATCTCGGATATAGAATCCCCCAAATAAAGTTACCCTCCTACATAAACACACGATTCACAGATCAACCTGTTTGTGGGTTGATCCACGTTCATCGTTTCTAGAAATGAACAGGGAAGAAATAAAAAATAAAGAAACATCTACCTATTTGAAATTCATCTCCACAGCATTAAGTCCTCAAGTTTGAAAGATTTCAACGTCGTTCGTTACTTCTGGATACATTCTTCATGTTTCATCAAAGATGTTTGACATTTGTTGACATTTTTCATTCTTCATTGAAGAGGATGTTCATCGGAGGTTTGTCCAAGAATCCTCTAAGTTTAATTTCCCAGACTCTCCCATGCGTTTGTTTAACAAAAAAAAACATGTCGCAACATTTCTATTGCACTGTAACATTGCATCATTACACTGTTTCACTTTCAAAACAACGTAGTAGTTACACTTACACAATGATCCATTAAGGGGATACCTTAATTGCACCTCATCGTCACCTCGTCGCTACACCGTAGTGTGACTATCCGCCACTCAATGGATGATAAAATAAAATAAAATAACTTTTTAACGTTATTTTATTATTTTCTGAAAATTCTGAAAATTATCTTTTCTCTTCGGCCCTTTTCAGCCGAAGTTAAGTCCTTCCTAGGCGAATCCCAGCATTCTATGTTTAATGGTGCCCTCAGATTTTTGATCCAAGAACCGAATCAAATGTTAGAAAAACCGACACACGTGTTTACTGAATGTACCTTAAAAAAATTTAAAAATCTGTTTTCATCTCACTGAGCCTCAGAATCACATGTCGTCAGAGCTTATGGTCTCAGAATAATTTCATATAATTTAAAAAAAATTCACGAAATTTCCGAGACATTACAACAACAGACCAACTTCAATTATAAAATTGAGGGTCATAAAAAGGTGATAGAATAAACTAACAAAGAACTTTAAATAGACCTACTTTTTTCACTCTAATGAGGACATGATGGAAGAGGCAATTCTTATTGAGTTCCTAAAGGAATACATTAGCATGATTTATATAAGAAAGAATCTATTTGATACGATTAAAAATTATCCTTGATCACCTCCCAATATAATATTATACACTATGGATTTAATAATGGATATATCAATAGGGAGGACTATATCAAGATAAGAGACAAGATAGGTTATCTCTTTGAGGATATGTTCTGCAATGAGCTAGAGTGGGAAAAGTTTCTTATTAATAAATGTATTCAAAGGGTGTCTAGTTCCAAAATTTCATGGTTTTTTTGGAATGGATAAGTGAATAATACTATGCTATAATTTCATTTATTTTGTTTTAATCTTATTCAATTTCCCATTCATCCTGAAAAACTGGCATGGTTGAAAATGAAATAAAAAATTTCTTCAAAGTAACTAGTAATTGATTAATTGTTCATAATAACAAAGTAACATATAACAAATAATGATTACTATTAATCATTAATTATTACTCATTGATCATTAATCATTATTCATTAATCACCATTTTTATTATTTATTAACAATTAATAATTATATTTATTTATGATATATTAATAAATAATAGTTTTCAGTAAATGGGGGGTTCAAAACCCATTAGGTGCAGATTACTGTAGCAGAACTGTACCGTACTATTGCAGCGGTGACACTGTAGCAATGACGGGCACTGTAGCGGCGGAAGGTCACTGTAGCGGCGGCAGATTACTGTAGTAGTGGTAGGTACTGTGCAGTACTGTAACAGCGCGGGTACTGTAGTAGTACTATTCATAGAATGGGGTTTGGGATTAAAAAATTGGACTACGGGCCATGTAATGGGGAAAATGCCCACTGAGCCTTCGGGCTATGTAATGGGTCTCCCTCTACCCAGTTAAAGAGGCCTTTTCTTTCCTTTAATAATAAATGATGCTTCGGCCCCAACCATTAAAAAAATAGTTTTCTGTAAAAAAATTCATTTCGGATCTGTTTAAAATAATAATTAAACATATTATTCATGTTTGTTTTCTAAAAAATGATCTAAAAATTATTAATCTATTCATGTGGAAATATATTATGGTGCAACATTGTTTTTAGTGACATGTTTTAAGCATCATTTAAAAAAATTAAAATATATTATTTCATGGTGATTTGTAAAAAAAGGCGAAAAATATTTTTCATCATCCTATTTCAAAAAATCATATAAAAAATATACCCTCTTTCGAAGAATATGTTTTTGGTATCATGGTATTATTTTTTATACTTTTCAAATCATTTTTTAAAACTAACATAAAATATAGTTAGACTTTTTTGAGTGAAGATATTTTGGCATAAAAATATTTTTAAACATATATTATTATTATTGGTTTTTGAATAAATAACTCGAAAGACCCCATATTTATGATTTTTTACAATTATTTAGTAATTGACATGGAAAATAATTTTAACATCAGTTATTAAATAACTTATATAAAAAATGTTACATGAAAAATATTTTCAACATCATTTTTTGAAAAAACCCACTAGAAAAAGTCCATTATTAATATTTTTTATATTGATTATTTAGTAAAATATGTAGAAAATATTATTAACATAGAGTATTAAATAGACAGTCTAAAAACTGGTGTTAAATTTATTAAATTTTCTACTAAGTCAGACAGTTCAGGTTCATTTTTTGTTATCACTGAACTCATCTCAAAATAGTTTGATGTTGTTCCTCTAAAGTGGGTTTAGAAAAAAGTTGTGATAAATTTCCTAAATTCCAATATCCTTACCAGATTCAGAGTCCCTCATAAAATCCTTAAAAAAATGATGCTAATTTTAAAGCCTCTTAACTAAAGAAATTATACCATGAGTACAACATTTAGTCAACTCATTTATCTCGCTATCATGTGGTGGAGAATGGATAGAAATATTCCTTTAATAATACTCTATCTAATATACTTCATAAAATTATATATAATGACAAGAGGTCTTGTATAGATAAACTCCCACATGGTTTGATGTTTTATCACACCACAACCCATATTTCCATATAAGAAACCCCATATTCACTCATATAGGGACAAAAATATTCTGGTCTTTAGAAGTTTAGTTTCCCCCACTTTGAATAGTTATTTTTGACAAATTGATGAGAGATAAAAGATCTAAATATGACATAACAAATTGGAATGACTAAATGATAAAATATTACACACACTGCATAATCTCAAAGTTCCTCAAAATTATCTCACATGGGAATTCAAAAAGGTATACCTCCACATTGTTATCTAAGTGGAATTGGTATCTCCCATTAAAACACCAATGAAACTAGAAAAAAATCCTCTAGATCTTGAATATATATGAAAAGTAACTTATATAATACATACATTCTACTCCAGAAGATTTTATTACCTAATGAAAATGAATGGAGAGTGCATTACAACTACCACTGATGTATTATTTATGGTGAATACTTCACATAAACTCACTTAAATACATAAAAGTTCCACGTTTTATTACCCCAAATTTTATGGAATCAATGTCCTTACTATAAGAATTTAAACTACATAACACATCATCCTTTTTGCAATTCATTAAACTACATAACATAAAAGTCCATCCTGAATGAAGCTGAGCTACATGGAGTAGTCTAATTCATATAACCTTATTTCCTTACATGATAATTATATCCATGTAAGAGTATTTAGCTTATGGTTTCCCATGTCTGTAATCCTAAACTGGGATAATAATTCCCCCATATTTATCAACTACACATGCTTAATTCATGTTTTTATAGAATACATAGTGACTTTTGAATCTCTTGTCTTGGGACTAATCTTAAATCTCACCAGTATCAATTATCAACAACATCCTACTATTAAGACCTTTCCAATTCGCGTCATATTTTATTATTCCTTGTCTCGCATGGAAAACCATCCATTTCATCACTTTTCCCAAATGTATGAACCAAATTTGCATAGAGACTCCTTTCCAAGAACTAAGTTTGGCTTGATTCATATTAATTCAGGATATATAGAGACATCTAGACCATAGGTGTTAGACGTAGTCAAAAATTCCATCCTCTCTGAATCCTCATTTCGTCTTAGTCTTTTGTCCTTCTTTAATTAATGTAAGCTTTACTCCAATTTTCATATGTTGGGTGAAACCATATCATTATTTCTCTTCTATACATGAGTGAGATATATGTAGAGACCTTTTTCTTCCTCTAACTATACATGTATTGATTATTTTTTTCAAAAGATACAAAGTGACAACTGGATTTTCCATTCTAGGAACAATCATAAATTTCATCTTTATAAACTCCCTCCCATTTTATGGCCTTTTAATTTTACTTGGGTAATTATATATTTTACATTATGTTGGGATGGAAAATTTTCTCCTTATAACTATGTGTTAATTGATTATATATATTTTATGTTATATTGCACTTTTTGAAGTATCTATATTGGAACCAACCACAATTATTTATCCACTTCTACCCCTTCTAACATTCCATAATGACCCAATCTGAATTTGTTTTGAGATGGAGTATTCCAAATAACTTTTGATCATTCGATTCCCATATGCTATACTTTTCACGTTGATTATTAAAAACAACCACAAACCTTTCATGGTTATTAGTTATAAGTATATATGATTCAAAAAAGACATATATATTTTTTAATAACATGTGTGCCAAATATTTCCCTCAACTATAACTAACTAATGGCATGTTTCGATCCTAGATTTAATGTCCACTAACCCCATATTCCTTTACAAGTATTTAATTGGAAACTTTTATTTGAATATGTTCAATGATATTCCTTACTATACACATTTAATGATTTGATAATAAAATCATAATATTATCATGGTCAGTGGTTTTCATATAATTTATGTTATTATTTCATTGTTTACCATATCAAAAAACTAAATTTATAATTTACTTCACTATCACCCTCTATTAAAGGTTGTATAAATGATTACAACTCTAAAACACTTCATTTAGATTATTAAATTCTCCACATTGGTTTGAGCACTATGACCTTAAAAAACATTCACATTTTTTCAAGGATTTATATATAAATTTTGGGTTCACTATTCATGTTGGGTTTACCATGACCAAGTCACTATATAGGCCATATCAACATTTTTTAGAGATATATGGCCTTAAACATAAGCCTAACTTTGGTTGAAACATTACAACCATGAAAAATAATCTTCCCTAGTTCAACATTAATGACCCTAAACTAACAAAGGAATGAGACATGGTACTCACCAATATAAAAATCCCTAAATGGAATAATAGGAAAATTTTCAGACTTCACTCACTGAATATTTTCCTATCATGTTCATTAAAAATTTAAAGCATTCAAAAAAAGAAAAAGGCACAAATATTATCAAGTTGAAAACCTTACAAGGGAATTCTAGAAAAAATATGAGTTTCTACCCACTAATAATTTCTATTTCAAGGGTTAGGAAATAGTTAAGTTTAAATAAAAAATTCACAAAAGATTTTTTTGACAACTATTTTTCTCCCAAAAAACTCAAATTATGCTCATTGGGTATTTGGAACTATGGAGAAATCGAAACACATTTATTTTTCCAAACACATATTGGTTTAGTAGATCTGTATAAAATGAAAATAGATATTATTTAAGGGTACTTAAACCCTAATTTGTCATTAACACACCCATTTCAAATTACCCTTCATGGATTCATTCATATTGAGTTACTCAATATCTCATACCCAAATTGACTTACCTTGAATTATGTTGATGGCTAATGCAATGCATATACATATCACGTATATACATCCAATATAATAATTTCATGAAGAGATCAAACACTTTCCATCCTTTATCCAACAATTTACTCTCATCCTAGGATCATGATAAATTCAATACATATCCAGTTGGGTTATTGTTGTCTGGGAGCACATGCCAAAGAGATAATGGATAGATTTAAACGTCTTCATCATTGAAATAAGTATTTTAAGATTATGATTTACCATATATATTTCCATTCAATGTCAATATGGATTTAATTATTGTGATATTAAATAATTGTGTGTTTCTATAATATAATCAATATCAAATTTTGATATTATAGAAATTTCTGAAGCCAATAATTATTTGAATTGGGATTTTCTCATCGATGAAGGGAGTATATTCATATTATAGATCATTCCTAGGGTTGACTAAAAAATATTAATTGAATATGATAATAAAACTATGAAGATATTTTTTTATTGAATGATCAAATTCATCCAACAATTGAAGAGAAGAAATAATTGATTTTTTGATATCCTCTTTCTTGGAAGTCTTAGCCCTAGCTAATGGATAATGTTGGTCAATTTGTACATCAATTTATTTACTTTTTCTCCTAATGGTACAAATTATGGTTTCTTCTTATAAATTTATTTCTTACATAACTACCATGATTGAATCATATTGATCTATATTTATTATATAAGTGGTAGTTTTTAAGTTGTGATTCATCAACTATATATTGATTAAATTCTTGAATTGAATTATACATTTATTCTATGTGATGTTACATGGTTCTAAGTGCGAAAATATCTCTTTATTGAGAAATTACGCATTATGGGATATCTATAATATTTTGTAACATAGTATATCATCCTCGAAACATAAATTCACTCACTAGACCCATAATGATTTTATCATAGTGGTATTCCTTGTTAACTATATAAGATACAAGAGACTAAGTGATTATGGAATAGACATTTTTTCAATTCCATTTGATGAATTATTCAATTCATAGAGGTGGATTCAATATAGGATTCTACCTCATCTATAGGGATTCGAATATACATTTGGATGGGGATACTCATTTAAGAGTTCATAAAAATTAATGAAGATATGCTCAAAATAGAATCAAGAATATTCATATTAGAAGGGGACAACATTGATTAATTTGGATCAAAATCAGTTCCCTAAAAATCATAGATAGAATACACCCTCAGTGTTTTTGTTTAGGTGACTCATCTCATATATTCTTATGTAATATTTCCAAAGCCAGATGTAGTAATACTAAATCCTGTAACATAATGCGGAAATAAAATAATTTATTTTGGTACCAGATGTATCATCATTAGACTGTGGTTTAGTATTAGGAATGGGTTTATCTCTATCTAAAGTCCTGGTACACCTCTATCTTCCTAGTCAGGCTAGTTTGGTTCTCTCCAAGGAGTTTTTTGGATTGTGTATTTGAGTGTCCAAAGGTATCTTGGAGAAGTGCTTCCCCGATGGGACCCTATTTTCAAATTTTTTTTATTATTCCTTTTTGGATTAATTTGGTTTCTTTAGTGCTGGTTTGTTAGATGTTTGATCTATGCCGATGATTTTTACATTGGCATGGTAGTTGTCTCTATTGGGAGTTTTTGAAGATGATATTTTTTGAGGTCTTTGGTTGTGCGTTTCCTTTCCCTTTTTATAGGATTCTACTACTCTCACCAAGGTGGATCTGAGTGGTGGTTTTCATGGTGATATGGGTTGTGTGGGAGAGTGAGTGACATCATCTTGTGGTGGACCATACTCTATTGTCCCTAGGTGATGTTAGGATTCCAATGTGGTTGATGTGTGTATCGAGGAATAAAATGGTGTTCCATCTGATTTTGAATTTTGAATTTTCATTTTGCTTGTTCAAATGTTTTTTGGGTTGAGCCTTCTTAGGCATGGCTCTTCACAGTTTGCGATAGCATGTTGGTATTTGGTTATATTTTTATTCTAGAATGTTAAAGAATCTAGAAAATCTACACGGAACAGATTTAGATGAGGATTTATAGAAGGAATCTTTCACTAGATCTTGGCCATCTAGATTTGGATGAATGAGAGGTTATGTATTTTTTCATCGGTACCAGGCTCGTGTAACCCTGCATGGGATATGTAGTCGAGTATTCATGCAATGGTGGAGGCTTGAAATAATGATTTAGTCACTGGGGAGGGGTGTTTCATGTATTATATATCTGGTATGACTTTCCTTTTAAGGTATTTATTGTCTGAAGTTTTTAGGGTTCTCACATAGCATTTAAAATTTTCATATGAAAGTACAAAAAAATGGATTCTCGATTTCCACTATGCACATGACCATTCCATTGTCAATGTACAAACCCTATATCCACTAACATTGGAGTGATTCCTTTTTCAATAAACCTTTGTTCCAAGGCCTCATTTTTCATATAATGTGACCCTCTTCATACTAATCAAATCCAATTCTAGGGGGATTTTTTGTGCTCAAAAAAATTATAAAGAGATTAGATTGGGCATGAGGTGCCTTGTTTCATTTGGATGAACTACCTCTATGAACCCACATGTTATTATGTTATGCACAGCTTTATCATTTAAACTTTTCTATATGTTCCTAGGGATACTCATGCTTATAAAACACAACATCTTATTAACACCCTCATCAATATATCCCACGTGATCTCATAAATGATACACATACACCAACATTCCATTCTTACCTCATTGAGGATCCTAGAGTGGTTATGAGATATTACATCACTGGATTGAGTTCCAAACCTTCCTATTTCCTATATAAGGTCCCCTAGTATCCCATTTACAAATAATATATATATATATTGAGATACCTAATCACATATAGAAATATATTAGGAAATTACACCTATGAATGCTCGTTTTTGGTGATATTCATATCAAAATATTTAGGGAAAGGAATGGTGGAAAAGTGTATTTTTATTCTAATAATATTTTCGTACATAATTATCAAGAGATCACTTCACCCATGACTTAGCCAATATAGGGTGAATGACCCTACATGGAGGATCACTACGGTAATATTTCTCCCAATCTTCTCTAGGAGTGCATATTAGGGTGCCAATTCACCCAGACTACCCCAAGAGTCCAACAAGGGTGACACTTCACTAAGAACCTACAAGGGTATAATTAAGGAACCCATTTTCTTATGATACCTAGCTAAGAAAACTAGGTAATCACTTTGACTAGATCCTAAAAGGGATAATCTAGAAAAACAATCTTCTTATGTTTCCTAGAGAGCCCAATTAGTGTGCCACTTCACCCAGATACTCTAGGGGTTCTACTATATCACTAACTCACCCAGGCTACCCAATGAAGTCAACTAGGGATCCACATTCTCTAAATATACTAACCTAGACACCCCAATTTTCATGTTCCCTTACCTTGGGAAAACATAATATCTCATCCCTAAAGCTCCAAAATACTTCATTGACACCCTTATAATCTAGTCATTGCATCTTGATGATCATTTCATAAAATGTAACGCCCCGACCCCAGTTACCCAGAGTCGGTGCATTATTACATAACATTGGCATGATCACAAGAAAGATCAAATCTCGAAAGACCGATTGGTTTAGTAGACTTGGAAACACTAGATATATTCATAAGTTTTACATTACATCATAAAATGAAAAACTACTACAATAACATAATGTCTCCATAATCCACACTCATATCCCCACATAATATCCCTGTGGGTCATTCATAATTTACTTCTTCACTTCCTGGGAAAAATAAAACATAGAAAAAGGGTGAGCTCAAATGCCCAGTAAGGATAACAATATAGCGGAAACTTTCATAAATAAGAATAAACATTTAAGGCAATGTATAACTAAAACAAAAGCCTTTTAAATATGAACTTTCAACATGGTATGGCATAAATAAAATGAAATAATTCCATTTACTTATTCACATGGATATTCTACTAATCGAATAATCACATGCAAAAATCAATAACCACTTTCATAATGTTGGAATGCATAATGCCAGACTATCATAACCACATAGCCAAGGCCTCGTGCCAAGACTACAAATAAGATTTTGTCAAGGCCTTGTGCCAAGACACTAGTTTGTCTCATGAGACCTACCGATGCATCGAGGAGCTATAGCGGGCTCCACCCATCACATATTAAGTCCAATGCATTCCCATATGAAAAGGTTTAAACATAACATAAACATTCGTATTAAAACTAGCATACGAGATGTCAATACTTTCACCATAAACTATGAATGGTATAAAAATAGCACATCCACAGTCAAACATATCACAAAACCTTCAATACAATATAGAAGTTTTGTATCATAATAAATCAACTTCAAATAATCTTAAAATCCATCAAAGGATGTTGACATAGATGAAATCAAAATTCTTTTTAAAGAAATATCTCCTTTTATTTTGAAATAATTTAAGATCCATATAAAATAAAACATTTTCTTTGAAAATATTCTTATAAGCTTGTAAGGTAAGCTCTGAAGATTTTATAACGGCGGAAAATAGCCGCACCCGCCGTATAAGTTAAAAAAAACATTCTTACCTTAATTCTGTCGAAAAGGTTAAAAAGGACCTTGTTTTGAAAACGACCGAAAGATTCCTTTATAAACCACTTATAAAAGTCAAAAATGGTATAAATGACTTTAACTCATATTCTAGTAAATAGTAAAAATGTTTTGAAATGCATTTTTAAGAAACATGGATGTGGATGATAAAGAGATCCCAGTAGATTATTACGTATAACCAACCTTGGATAATGAAGAGGTTGTAAAGTAAACCCTTACCTTGTACTTTTCCTTGGTTGGGGTAGGTTAACCTCCTGCATAATGGTGAAATAGTTGTTATTAAATTATACAAGAATCATATATATTAATATGATATCATATATGATCTTTTAACATTGATTTGTTAATAATATCTTAGAATTATCGTCGTTTCGGGAGTTAACTTACTCATTTTCTTTTATATGTTTTGTTACATAAGACATGGTTGTTGTATCTTATTCATATCCAGAATGATATCCAGTCCTTAAAAATCATTTTTAAATCATCAAATGATAATTATACTTGAATGGATACGATGGAGAATGAATCTCATCGCGTTCGTGGAGACGGTAGTCCGTACGTACGCACGAGCGACAATATCATTCTTTTGATATTAAAATAATATATAAATGGATGGTATATCATATATACAGAATCATTAACATGTTATATTTATTATTTACATGAGTTACACATCATTATTATACCCATCCAAATAATAATATATTGAATAACAATTACACCACGACGTGGAGACGGTAAGCCGTACGTACGCACGTATGGTGACATGTTATTCAAAGGGTGGATAGAATACTGAATATGGTTGTACCATATTTATAATAACATCACAGTATATGTAAGATACTGGAGTTATTATTTTAGAATGGTAAGAACAAAGAAAGAGGAAGTGGAAGAAGAAAGGAACTTAGAAAAGGGTGGTGAAATCATTACCTCTTCTTCGGGTTCTTCCTTTTGATTTGATCAAAAGGGCTCCTTAGGTTTGCTTTCTGATCGAACTAAGGCCTCTAAGTTGTAGTGAGGGATGTTGGGAGAGTATTTGGGCAGAGTTTGGCTGAACCAAAAGGCTTTGAAGGTGTGAAGAAATGAGAAGGAGGAGTGCCCTTTTATAAGAGGGGTGAGGGGCACCTTTGGAAAAGCTAGAAATATTAATTTATAATAAATTCATATTCGGTTTCTAATGGCTCCAAAGTTGATTATTCAAAGGTTAAGGTGGGGATAGGTCGAAAACCACTCAACCAATATAATTTAGATAGGTTTGGGTACTTATATTAACCTTATCTTTAAGTATTAACTCTAAGTTAATTAGTTTCACTTTTACAATGTCTCTTTGTATTTTTATATAATATGGTTAATAAACATACTATATACATACAAGAGACCCCCAATTGGTACATTAATGATGAACCTATCATGATATAAGTCTCTTGGCCGAAACTTAGATTTTTAGGAATTTAATATCAATTAATAATATAATATTTGTTTTAAGAACTCTTTTATGTCAATTTTGACACTATTCAATAGTTGATTTTTGTGAAACTCATAACAGATTGATTACTTCGAACAAAGTTAATTAAATCAATCCTAATATATCATATTATCCTAGAAAATTAGTTTAATTCATTAAAAGTTTCATATTATATTTATTTGGGTATTTATAATATCAATTATTTTAATTTTTCACTATTATAGTAATTACTACATCATCATTGTGTCATAAATAAAATAAATTATTTAATTTCTAAAAATTATAAATAAAATATCATTATGTAGGAAATCTTTTTATCTTTCTAATTAATATTTATAATCTAAAATATAACATATATAACCCTATGTAACAATTGTTTTTCTAAAAGATATATGCTTGTGTCATTTTTGTATTCATTTTAACTTAATTAAAATAAAGTGTCATTATCACTTACAAGTGGATCCATGGGGTCCCAAAATCGACCCAAAGATGCCCATGGTCGACCATGTATCAACCAATAGGGTTAAGACACGTTTTAGGGTAATTTAGTATTATTATAATATTATTTTGTAACCCTTATTTACCGGATTTACCCTTAACCATGGAAAATAAAATATTTACCGCAGTAATTATTCAAAATGTCTAAAAATAAAAGTTACCCATTTACACAATTTGAACATCCTGATTCCAAATATGGAATCCATTTTCCTAAATTCAAAACACAGAAGTGGCAGAAATTAATTTAAAATTAATTCCCGCTGTCAAAACAAAAAGCGTGTTTTTAAGAGATAATAACTATCAAAAGATTGACACTTGTTTATGTTCAGTTTAATTGTAAAATTATGTCCAATGACCAACATTATATTAAATGGTAAAAATATTTTCTAAATATACTTTAAAACCACTCAAATTCATAATTTATCACTATTAATTATTTTGATTAAAAAAGTTGTTTTTAATTAAAATTTAGTAATTTTCACTATTCATCAAAATATGAAAGTTATCCGAAATGTACCAAAATTTCACCTTAGGCTAAATTAGATATTCCGAATCCAAAAATGAAGTCCATTTTCAAATATAAAATATATATAATTTCAAATAGTAGGTATTACTATTCATAACGGCTAGTTTGATTAGTTATGGTGTGTTAGAACTCGGTGTTGCGTACAACACAAGCTATCACATTATTCAAAGAGAAGCGTACCGTAGAAGCTTGGGGTGTTACATTCTCCCCTCCTTCAAATAATTGCGTCCTCGCAATTTCTAGGGTATTACTGCATAAAAAGACTCGGGTGGTTCTTCATCATGTGTTCCTCGGGTTCCCACGTCGCCTCTTCCATCTTATGGTTTCTCCACAAAACTTTTACCAGACGCGTCGTCCGGTTTCTCAGCACTTGTTCTCTCGTATCGAGAATCTTGACAGGCTCTTCGCAATAAGACAGATCGGGTTCCAGTTCTAATTCCTCATAGGTGAGTACATGCGTCGGATCAGGCATGTATTTCCTCAATAGAGATACGTGGAACACATCGTGAACTTTGGAGAGACTTGGCGGCATTGCCAATCGGTAAGCTACAACCCCAATTCGTTCTAGAATTTCGAAAGGTCCGATGTACCTGGGACTCAATTTACCTTTCTTACCAAAACGTATGACTCCCTTCCACGGAGATACCTTCAGGAAAACATGATCACCGACTTGAAATTCCAAATCCTTCCTTCGATTATCGGCATAGCTCTTCTGCCTACTTTGAGCTGCTTTGATGTGATTTTGGATTACCTTCACCTTTTCCACTGTTTCCTCCACCAGTTCTGGGCCTACAAGTTTTCTTTCACCAACGTCATCCCAACAGGTTGGTGTACGACATCTCTTTCTGTATAACGCTTCAAATGGTGCCATCTGAATACTCGAATGGAAGCTATTGTTATAGGAAAATTCTACCAGAGGTAAATATTGATCCCACATACCCTGAAAGTCAAGTGAGCAAGATCTCAACATGTCTTCTAAGGTTTGAATAGTCCGTTCTGATTGTCCGTCTGTCTGAGGGTGGTATGCAGTGCTCAAATGAAGTTCAGTATCCACGGATTTCTGAAGACTTTTCCAGAATCTTGAAGTAAAACGGGGATCACGATCAGAAACAATCGATAGGGGTACTCCATGAAGTCTCACAGCTTCATTAATGTATAGTCTTGCTAGACGTTCCAGGGGTAGATCTTCTCTTATAGCAAGAAAATGTGCTGACTTGGTAAGACGATCAACAATAACCCATATTGCATCGTTCCTTCTAGGAGTCTTTGGTAGCCCCATGACAAAGTCCATCGTAATATTGTCCCATTTCCACTCCGGTATGGGAAGAGGTTGCATGACTCCTCCAGGCTGTTGCCTTCCAGCTTTCACTTGTTGACAAACCATACATCTTGACACAAAATCAGCAATCTCCCTCTTCATGTTGTCCCACCAAAAATGTTCCTTCAAATCTCTATACATTTTGGTGCTCCCAGGGTGTATAGAGAAATTGGAACTATGAGCATCATCCAGCAATTCCCTTTTCATATCAGGTAAATCGGGAACAGAAAGTCTCTTCCTGAATTTCAAAATTCCATCTTCATACACAAAGTCTCTCAATCTCCCATCATTCACAGCTTTAATCTTCTTTTGGAATTCTTCATCATCGGTCTGATAACTCTTAATCCTTTCTAGTAAAGATGGTTTGGCAACCATTTGAAAAAGCATTGATGTTTCACCTTCCCTGGTTATTCCCATGTCCATCTTCACTAGATCCATGAAAATTGGATCCCTTTCAATTCTCATATTGTTCAAAACTCCATGGTCTTTTCTACTCAAAGCATCTGCCACCTTGTTTGCCTTCCCTGGGTGGTAGTGTATCGTACAATCATAATCCTTGAGTAATTCAAGTCATCTCCTTTGCCTCATGTTGAGTTCTTTTTGTGAGAAAATATACTTCAAACTCTTGTGATCAGTATAAATCTCACATTTTTCACCATAGAGGTAGTGCCTCCATATCTTCAAAGCAAAGATCACTGCTGCTAACTCGAGATCATGAGTAGGATAGTTTTGTTCATGAATTTTCAACTGTCGTGATGCATAGGCAATAACTCTATCATTCTGCATAAGGACACAGCCAAGTCCTTTCTTCGATGCATCACTATAAATAACGAACCCATCATTCCCTGATGGTAGAGTCAATATAGGAGCATTGACTAATCTTCTCTTAAGTTCTTCGAAACATTCTTCACACTATTTTGTCCAAACAAATTTAACCCCTTTACGTGTGAGCTTCGTTAATGGGTTAGCCAATCGGGCAAAATTCTTGACGAAACGTCGATAATAACCTGCCAAACCAATAAAACTGCGTACCTCAGTTATACTCGTAGGTGCTGGCCATTCTTGGATTGCCTTGGTCTTAGAAGGATCAACAGAGATTCCATCTTTAGAGACAATATGGCCAAGAAAATAAATCTCCTGAAGCCAGAATTCACACTTGCTAAACTTCCCATATAATTCATGCCTCCTCAGAGTCTTCAAGATAATGCGCAAGTGATTTTCATGATCTTCGTAGGTCTTGGAGTATACCAAGATATCATCAATAAATACCACCACAAATTCATCGAGATACTCCTTGAAAACTCTATTCATCAGATCCATGAATACAGAGGGTGCATTAGTCAATCCAAACGGCATTACAGTAAACTCGTAATGCCCGTACCTGGTTCGAAATGCTGTTTTCGGAATGTCTTCCTTCTTCACACACAACTGATGGTATCCAGATCGAAGGTCAATCTTTGAAAAGTATTGAGCTCCATGCAGTTGGTCACATAAATCATCAATACGAGGTAGGGGATACTTGTTCTTTATCGTTATAGCATTGATCTCCCTGTAGTCGATACATAACCTCATAGATCCATCTTTCTTTTTAACAAAAAGAACAGGGGCTCCCCATAGAGAAACACTAGGGAGAATAAATCCCTTATTACTCAATTCCTCTAGTTGTTTCTTTAGTTCGACTAACTCTACATTGGCCATTCTATAAGGGGTCTTCGATATAGGCCTTGATCCATGAATCAAATCAATAGAAAACTCAACTTCTCATTCTGGAGGATGTCCAGGTAAATCTTCTGGAAATACATCTACAAATTCTTTCACAACAGGTACATCCTCTATTTGAACATTCCTTTCCTCACCCGCAGTTATTTCATTCTCTTCCTCCCCAATAATTGAATTTAGTTGAGCTATTGAGGGTGGATCTAAATAAGAATTAGGTGGTGACGATTCTGCTCTAAAAATAAGGTGTTCCTTATCATTATCATCAAGAATCGTAACCTCTTTCTTCTTACAATAAATCCTCGCATCATAGTCCGAAAGCCAGTCCATACCGAGTATTATATCAAACTCAATCATAGGTATGACGATGAGATCAGCAGATAAAGAAAATTTATGTGCTCTAATGGGGACTGATTCACAAAACTTTGTTGCAACGATACTTCCCTTAGGAGTTTTAACTGACAACTCCCTTATTAAATCAAATTGTAAATATGTAATTTTCTTATCAAACTGGGAAGATATGAAACAATGCGATGATCCAGAATCAAATAATGCATTTTCTAAACTTGAGGAAACCATTAAATTACCTGCCACCACGTCTTTCGGAGCTTCTACCTCAGCAGTAGTGATAGCATAAGCCTGGCCTTGATCCCTTGGCCTTTTCTGAGGTAAGTTCTCCTGACGCTTAGGACATGAATTTGCATAATGCCCCATCTCCCTGCAATTATAGCACTGAACGTTGGTAGCTTCCTTCTTCCCCTTGCAATCATGAGCTTGGTGGCCTTTTTCACCACACTTGTAACAGACTCCCATTCCCTTCAAGAAAGTACTAGGATGTTTCTTCCCACATTTACCACAAGATGGATATTCAACCCTTCCCTTCTTCCCCTTATTTCCATTCCCAGATTGATCAGCAGGTCTCTTCTTCTCTTGCTTTGCTTTAAAGTCATAAGACTTAGAGAATTCCTTTTCGGTCTTGATAGCACATGAGACAATGTCTTCGTACGATGAAAAAAGTTGTGAGACTAATGCTCGACGGAGAAATGGTTTTAACCCATCAAAGAAACGATCAATCTTACTTCTTGGGTTGCGAATATAATCTCCAGAATACCTCGCTAACCTTGTAAAGTTAGCCTCATACTTTGTGACATTCTCATCCTCCTTCTGTCTCAGACTCAGAAATTGCCTTTCCATATCTGCTTGATGGTCGCGAGGGAAGTATTTTTCTAAAAACAGATCTTTGAACTCCCTCCATTCCATATTTGATACTTCATCATCTTCCTTCATGTTTTGAATCAATGACCACCATAGATCAGCATCTCCAGTGAGGCGGTAAACTGCCATGATAACTTTTTCCCTTTCACTGCTCCCCAAAGCCTGAAATATTTTCTCAAGGGAAAATATCCATTACTCAGCTACTAAGGGATTGTATTCCCATTGAACGTTGGTGGTTGTTGCCTCATGAATCGATCTAACATTGATCCTCCACGCTGCGGATCATGGTTCTCCATACGGGTACGGTTATTATTCATAACCTGAGTAAGTTGTCCCAGTATGGTGATTAGCTGATCGGCACCAGTTGCATCACCAGCCCCACTATAATTATCTTGAGCAGGAGGGAAATCCCTACATGGAGTGTGTGCATTGATACGGTTTCCGTTTCTTCCACTAGGCGCCATTTCTAAACAATGGCATAAACTAGATCAGTTTATGAATCAAAATACATAATCCCATACTTATAAAACACTTAACATAAATTGAACTATTTATGGATATAATCCATAATCATAAAAATGTTTTCTTTGAGGAAGTATATACTCATAATCCCTTCAAAATGATTTGTAAAGAAAATGAGAGTTATCCTAAGCATATCCCCCGGGAGTGTCGTAACCAAGAGTGCAGCAAGGCCCGTTGTCGTGTACCAGTTCCCGTTCGAGTCTAGCTAAAAGCGGTGTTTTTGGGTTTTACCCCTAGGTACATCTGTGCCAGAGCCACCTCTACCTGCTCGTATCCAGACAGGGATGTATTGCTTGGAAAACTCACAAAATCTCTACAATACCAAAATTCTAGGAAGTTCTTCTATACTAATCCTCAAAGTTCATCTTAGGTCTACGTGTTCTAATCAGAGTTTATCTAAATCTAGCTTCCAAGGTTTGTACTAAACCTCCCTCTGATACCAACTGTAACGCCCCGACCCCAGTTACCCAGAGTCGGTGCATTATTACATAACATTGGCATGATCACAAGAAAGATCAAATCTCGAAAGACCGATTGGTTTAGTAGCCTTGGAAACACTAGATATATTCATAAGTTTTACATTACATCATAAAATGAAAAACTACTACAATAACATAATGTCTCCATAATCCACACTCATATCCCCACATAATATCCCTGCAGGTCATTCATAATTTACTTCTTCACTTCCTGGGAAAAATAAAACATAGAAAAGGGGTGAGCTCAAATGCCCAGTAAGGATAACAATATAGCGGAAACTTTCATAAATAAGAATAAACATTTAAGGCAATGTATAACTAAAACAAAAGCCTTTTAAATATGAACTTTCAACATGGTATGGCATAAATAAAATGAAATAATTCCATTTACTTATTCACATGGATATTCTACTAATCGAATAATCACATGCAAAAATCAATAACCACTTTCATAATGTTGGAATGCATAATGCCAGACTATCATAACCACATAGCCAAGGCCTCGTGCCAAGACTACAAATAATATTTTGTCAAGGCCTTGTTCCAAGACACTAGTTTGTCTCATGAGACCTACGGATCCATCGAGGAGCTATAGCGGGCTCCACCCGTCACATATTAAGTCCAATGCATTCCCATATGAAAAGGTTTAAACATAACATAAACATTCGTATTAAAACTAGCATACGAGATGTCAATACTTTCACCATAAACTATGAATGGTATAAAAATAGCACATCCACAGTCAAAAATATCACAAAACCTTCAATACAATATAGAAGTTTTGTATCATAATAAATCAACTTCAAATAATCTTAAAATCCATCAAAGGATGTTGACATAGATGAAATCAAAATTCTTTTTAAAGAAATATCTACTTTTATTTTGAAATAATTTAAGATCCATATAAAATAAAACATTTTCTTTGAAAATATTCTTATAATCTTGTAAGGGAAGCTTTGAAGATTTTATAACGGCGGAAAATAGCCGCACCCGCCGTATAAGTTAAAAAAAACATTCTTACCTTAATTCTGTCGAAAAGGTTAAAAAGGACCTTGTTTTGAAAACGACCGAAAGATTCCTTTATAAACCACTTATAAAAGTCAAAAAGGGTATAAATGACTTTAACTCATATTCTAGTAAATAGTAAAAATGGTTTGAAATGCGTTTTTAAGAAACATGGATGTGGATGATAAAGAGATCCCAGTAGATTATTACGTATAAACAACCTTGGATAATGAAGAGGTTGTAAAGTAAACCCTTACCTTGTACTTTTCCTTGGTTGGGGTAGGTTAAGCTCCTGTATAATGGTGAAATATTTGTTATTAAATTATACAAGAATCATATATATTAATATGATATCATATATGATCTTTTAACATTGATTTGTTAATAATATCTTAGAATTATCGTCGTTTCGGGAGTTAACTTACTCATTTTCTTTTATAGGTTTTGGTACATAAGACATGGTTGTTGTATCTTATTCATATCCAGAATGATATCCTGTCCTTAAACATCATTTTTAAATCATCAAATGATAATTATACTTGAATGGATACGATGGAGAATGAATCTCATCGCGTTCGTGGAGACGGTAGTCCGTACGTATGCACGAGCGACAATATCATTCTTTTGATATTAAAATAATATATAAATGGATGGTATATCATATATACAGAATCATTAACATGTTATATTTATTATTTACATGAGTTACACATCATTATTATACCCATCCAAATAATAATATATTGAATAACAATTACACCACGACGTGGAGACGGTAAGCCGTACGTACGCACGTATGGTGACATGTTATTCAAAGGGTGGATAGAATACTGAATATGGTTGTACCATATTTATAATAACATCACAGTATATGTAAGATACTGGAGTTATTATTTTATAATGGTAAGAACAAAGAAAGAGGAAGTGGAAGAAGAAAGGAACTTAGAAAAGGGTGGTGAAATCATTACCTCTTCTTCGGGTTCTTCCTTTTGATTTGATCAAAAGGGCTCCTTAGGTTTGCTTTCTGATCGAACTAAGGCCTCTAGGTTGTAGTGAGGGATGTTGGGAGAGTATTTGGGCAGAGTTTGGCCGAACCAAAAGGCTTTGAAGGTGTGAAGAAATGAGAAGGAGGAGTGCCCTTTTATAAGAGGGGTGAGGGGCACCTTTGGAAAAGCTAGAAATATTAATTTATAATAAATTCATATTCGGTTTCTAATGGCTCCAAAGTTGATTATTCAAAGGTTAAGGTGGGGATAGGTCGAAAACCACTCAACCAATAGAATTTAGACAGGTTTGGGTACTTATATTAACCTTATCTTTAAGTATTAACTCTAAGTTAATTAGTTTCACTTTTACAATGTCTCTTTGTATTTTTATATAATATGGTTAATAAACATACTATATACATACAAGAGACCCCCAAGTGGTACATTAATGATGAACATATCATGATATAATTCTCTTGGCCGAACCTTAGATTTTTAGGAATTTAATATCAATTAATAATATAATATTTGTTTTAAGAACTCTTTTATGTCAATTTTGACACTATTCAATAGTTGATTTTTGTGAAACTCATAAAAGATTGATTACTTCGAAAAAAGTTAATTAAATCAATCATAATATATCTTATTATCCTAGAAAATTATTTTAATTCATTAAAAGTTTCATATTATATTTATTTGGGTATTTATAATATCAATTATTTTAATTTTTCACTATTATAGTAATTACTGCATCATCATTGTGTCATAAATAAAATAAATTATTTAATGTCTAAAAATTATAAATAAAATATCATTATGTAGGAAATAGTTTTAGCTTTCTAATTAATATTTATAATCTAAAATACAACATATATAACCCTATGTAACAATTGTGTTTCTAAAAGATATATGCTTGTGTCATTTTTGTATTCATTTTAACTTAATTAAAATAAAGTGTCATTATCACTTACAAGTGGATCCATGGGGTCCCAAAATCGACCCAAAGACGCCCATGGTCGACCATGTATCAACCAATAGGGTTAAGACACGTTTTAGGGTAATTTAGTATTATTATAATATTATTTTTTAACCCTTATTTACCGGATTTACCCTTAACCATGGTAAATAAAATATTTACCGCAGTAATTATTCAAAATGTCTAAAAATAAAAGTTACCCATTTACACAATTTGAACATCCTGATTCCAAATATGGAATCCATTTTCCTAAATTCAAAACACAGAAGTGGCAGAAATTAATTTAAAATTAATTCCCGTTGTCAAAACAAAAAGCGTGTTTTTAAGAGATAATAACTATCAAAAGATTGACACTTGTTTATGTTCGGTTTAATTGTAAAATTATGTCCAATGACCAAACTTATATTAAATGGTAAAAATATATTCTAAATATACTTTAAAACCACTCAAATTCATAATTTATCACTATTAATTATTTTGATTAAAAAAGTTGTTTTTAATTAAAATTTAGTAATTTTCACTATTCATCAAAATATGAAAGTTATCCGAAATGTACCAAAATTTCACCTTAGGCTAAATTCGATATTCCGAATCCAAAAATGAAGTCCATTTTCAAATATAAAAAATATATAATTTCAAAAAGTAGGTATTACTATTCATAACGGCTAGTTTGATTAGTTATGGTGTGTTAGAACTCGGTGTTGCGTACAACACACGCTATCACATTATTCAAAGAGAAGCGTACCGTAGAAGCTTGGGGTGTTACATAAAACCCCTTTTAAATCCACTTAATTTACATTACCAAGTCATTCTCTATTTTCTTGTGGTCCTATAAGATATTTTATTACTTCAATAATGGAAATAATGTATTGTGTAAGAGATATTCCACTCATTGTTCTCTATAACCATTGGAATCTTATGGATATGGTCAATCGTGTATTTCCTTGATAATGATGATTCACACTTTTAGAAGGCTGGTGTAATTTTGTTCTAGATCAACCCTCCCAAATAACTTGAATTATTTATTATGAAGACAAAACATGTCCACCACACACCCAAAAAATCCTTTAATTCACCTCCCTAGTACAATCAATGATCCATGAATATAAATGGGCCTCCGAACTGGTGTAAACCCCAATCTACCTTCACTTAATTAATATGGTAGGTTAAAATAGAAAGTTTCACTCATGAATAAGTCTCATAATAATCCATTTCTATGCACATTCACATAGAAGACTATTATTTATGACACTAAAATATATAAAATTAGTCCATGTTTTATAATATTAAATTGTAATACATTATTATCATGAACACACAACTTTAAAATTATCAACATTGGTTATATTAGTACAACCCTAAATGTTAATACATAATGGTCCTCAACACACAACCCTAAATGTCACATCATTTATCCTCATCACATGACATTAAATGGAACTTATTTAGTCTTGGTGGTATGAACATAAAAGGAACCAAAATTTTGTGTTTCACACAACCATACTAGTATTGATGTGTCACATTAAAAGGAACTGAACTATTGTGTTTTGATTCCATTCATATGGATATATACATAGACCTTCTCATTGGAATAATACAAACTCTATAAAACCTACCACCTCCCTAGATGGATATAAATTCTAGAGTTCCAAGATGTATATATATAAACAAGAGAATTACTAACCAATGAGGGGGGATATGGAGAGCCTATAATATATATATATATGAAGAACCTCTAATATTAATGTATTTCCACATAAATTCATGGTAATAATCAATTTCATTCAAGTTAAATGTAACTAATATTATTACTTGGAATGATTTCACAAATACATATTTTATCTATAGAAGATTCAGGTACTAAACAATAAGAACCTTCCTAGAATAATTAGATCTATCATACTATATATTTTTTCATAAAATTTGAGTAATCATTAGTTCCTCCTGGTAACAATATACCTTTAGAATGTGCGCACATGGTCAAAACAAAAGGTGAATGAGAATGTATCAAGAATAATAATTCAAATTGAAATTAATATTTTAAATGTACAAATATATAAATAAATAAAAACATTGTTTGTTGTTAAATTTTTAAATTCATTTTTAATTTGATATTATATTTCAAATGAAATTAACTCTTGAAATATATAAATGTATAAAAATATGTGTGTGTGTGTGAGTGTGTATTAAATTTAAATCTAAATTTAAATTGGATATTATATTTTCAAATAATATTAACTCCTTAAATGTATAAATATGTAAATTTTTCAATATTTAAATACTATAATATATGTATATATATTTGTTTCACCTTATGAAATACTACTAAGTGAACTCTCTAAGCCCACCTCCACTAAATAAGGGGTTAAAGAACAGTTTTAATGTGTCCATAAAAAATGATAGGAGGAATTACCACTAGATATAAAATGTCACTCCATATCATTTAACATCATCTACTATGAAATAAATGTATAAAAATTCATTAAATATATCACATGTATATATAAAGACAAAACCATTCACAGTGTGAGATACTAAAAATGAATCATTGGATACAATAACATATCATGTTGTAACCTGAGACACTCTAGAAGGGGAGGGGTGAATCAGGGTGTCAATTTTTTCATTTGTTACTTTAGTTCTTCTTTCAATATTGGTAGGAACTTTTTAAACCCATCAATGTTAGTCATAAATCTAACATGAAAACAAATACAGAAATTAGAGAAGGGTGAAATAGTTTTTACTTGGTTCACTACTAAGGGTTAGTCCAAGAAGCATACATATAGTGTTGTATTAGTGTACCAAAATCCACTAATCATTAGTATTTTAGTGTATATAGTTTTCTAGTATGGTTACTCGACTCTAGGTGCACTAGCTTTACAAATGAATTCATGGAAAGTGCATTGCCTCCCCCAGACCACATTAGATGACTGAACCTCTTTTCATTATTTTAGATGAATACATCCTCATTTTAATGACTAAAGACCGCATCTATACCATCAGTAAAGCATGATTTTTTTCGTCATGAATACCTATGTATAATACACCAATGTAGATATCCATCCCAAAAACTACCACCTGAAATACACTGTTCAAATACTAAATTTCACCAAATTGAGTTTGTTCATGTCCCTTTTCTTAGGTTTAACTCTTTCCACAAGTCTATTCAAACCATGTTCTACCTTTTTCATATGTAACATTCATTTATGTTCCTTTACAAAACTCTTTATCTATGGTGAGTTCACCCATGTATGCTTCATGAAACTCACTTTTCTAAGTTGAGTTCTCCCAAGTATGTCGGTCACAACTTATCCTTATCTTATTCACAAAACTATGTTCACATTATTTCCTTCACTTAACTCTATTTTGTCTACTATTTGTGCACAAAATCCTTCACTTAACATCTTTCACCAAAATTTCCCTCACAAGTCTAGTTCATGTATGTAAGAAATTCACAAAAGAGATCCTCTAATCCTCCTTGAAATCTTATTTAGTTCCTAATGAGGGGGATAAGTCCGTATTTATAGGAAATACCCTACCCGTAATACAAGTTATCATACTCCAAAAATTATGGTCCATTGTTTAAAAAAATCCACCAGTGTGATACCTACCTTCTCACATTCAGCATAAAACACTACCATCACACTAAGTTCTCACAACTCCCATCAGAATGAGAGTTACCCAACAAGTACAAATAGATATCCTTAATATGTATTTCACTTAGAATTTTTTGAAACTACATCAAATAGGGTGAAATTCATTCCTACACACCATAAAAAATTTTGAACTTCCTTTCATGCTTCTCACCTAAAAATTTTAAAAACATTATAAAAATTAACTATTTTTTTAAACTATCTTCCTTAGTCTTAAAGCACATTCCTCATATCAGTAATAGATTAACAAAAAACACAATATCAATCTTCATTTTTTATTACCATAATTAAAACGGAACACAAATAATTGTAGTTATAAATACATGTGACACATGTATGATCATCATAATGAGAACTTATGTGGTCATATACCATAATATTCATCCATCTCCAGCATATAGGATTTTCCATCATTCACATATGCTAATACACATGGACACAAGGAAAACAATGTGCAAGTATGCATGAAGGGATGTACAATAATACTCAATATGTCCATACTAAGAAGTGATTTAAACCTATTAACATCTAATTTATATGTATATCAATATTAAATAAAGTGTAGATAAACTAATATTACTATTAATTATCATTAGCCAAATAATATTCATTTTAAATACTTATCAAACCACTAATATCTCACCTTTATCAGTCTATCCATATAAAAATGTTTACAAAAGTATAATATACTCATTCTTTTCTACGAATAGTACAAGGTCCACATGGACTATATTGATAATGGTCATGAATAAAAATACCATAAAAAATCTCTAACATCCCTTTGAAGTTTTATTTTCTAATAATTCACCCTAGATACACCATTCAAGATGTTGGAAGATATAAATTTATCCACTTATCAATAAAATATTATATGAAATACACATATCCATAGAATTAGTTTTATATTTTGATACTGGAGGAAATTAACCTCCCACAATTAAAACTATATATTTAGTCCTCCCAAACCTAGTTCCATGGGTGGGAGAAGAGATAATATATAGTTCATCATTGTCCTACTCAAACTTATAGATATAGGAGAGAAATATTACAAATGCTCTAATGAATTAATATCCATTTAATTCTTGTTTTTGGAATGATGGAGAGATTTCACATCTCCAAATATCCCATACCATGGATACTAGAGGAATTACACCACTCCATTGATCTCTTAATGGAGATCAAATCTTTATTAATCTAGATCTACGGGTGAGTAGGAAAAAATACATGTGTACATCATAACCAATCTATACCCAGATAATTGGGTGAGAAGGTTAAGTGTTGTATTCATCTTTCTCTTACACTAGCTAGTGGGTGAGTGTAAAAGAATTAACTATAGTATCCCATCACCATCAAAATTTTATTGTCACTATATAGCATCACATCTCTAAGAACATGATAATACAAGATAACCACTTCATTCAAATAAAGGATTTTCCTATCACTAATATGAGAATCCTCACATGGCATAGAGAATATATATAATCCTTAATAGATTCCCACATTCAATATTCTTGAAAGATAATAATAATAATTAAATAATTTTTAAATGTTTTTTTATTAAATTCCATAGCTAGACATATCATAAAATGGAAAATATGAATTCCCACTATATTAGTTAAATTTATGCCTTCTAAAGTGTCCAAAATCACTATCAACAAATTTCCAAAACATACTCATGGATTACTTAAATATTTTCCAACAATATTCTACCTTTTAAGATTATAAAGTCCACATCATTATTCATTATTATTTTTTCCAAAATTTAAAGGAAATCTATTGTGTTCTCATAACTATATATAATTTTTGCTTAATTAATAGGATTATATTTCTATATTATTCATAAGTTCACAATTCAATTTCCTTGATGGTTGAATAGAATTATCCAACTTTATCATCTTTTCACTGTTCATCTATTTTACTCTCATTTATTAGATTCAATAAATTTCATCCCATTATCTGTGTATGTGTTTCAACCAATTAACTTTTTTGATTTTCCAACCTTGAAAACATAATTATGCATTCAACGGTTTATTATTTATTATTCACATTTCATTCATATAGTTGACTTAAAAAATTATACATTATCCATAATTGTCATAAATTATGTCATGATTCAATTCCATAAATATAATTGTAAATATAATATTTTTATTTTCAAACCATCATTTACACCATATCCACTTTTAATAACTTCAGTATCTATAATTCATTATCATTAGTTAAAAAGGGTTTTGTAATCTTGTTACATTTTTTCAAAATTTACTTGGAAAATCATTAATAAATTTATTGATTTAACTCCTTTCATTATTTTATCACTTTAAAACAACCTTTCAGTCCCCCATGATAGAGTTTATTCAAACACCACGTTACGTGACTAATATATCATCTTAATAAACCAAATATTATTGTTTAATTTAACAACATATCCTTATTTATTAAAATTATATTTTAAAAATAATATCTTAATAATCACATTATAGGAGTAATCATTTTCTTAATGGATTTTATCTAAAAATACTCAATTTTTTTTATAAAAAAATTTACAAAAAAATTAACCAAAGTTATCTTAAATAATCAATCTAATATCTCTAAAATGATTGATACTCGGTTTCATTGGTTCCTGGATGTTGCGAGGATTCTAAGAGAATTATTGGTACTAAAATTTACAATGCTACACACCCTCACACACATATAGAATAATTGACCAAGAAAGGGGTGACATGTGGCACATCTCAAATTTCATCTACCAATTATACCTTCCCCTATATGAAATTTATAGTGTATTTAAAGGTTCATCATCCAATCATTGTTTAAATGAAGGAGATTCCTCAACTTAGATAAATTCATGTTTTCCGCCATGTTTCTAACATAGACATGTGAATGACATCTAATAAATTTAATTAGATATCCCCGGCTAAGAGGATATAAGACACTACATAAATGATGTGGTTATGTGGTACTCTATCTAATAGAATCAATTAGGAGGTCATTACTAGTCTATGTTTCTAGCAACATTGACCCCACTTAGTGGTACGTAGAAATCCTCACTCCATCTAATCAATCGATTAAAAATTACATGTTTCCCATTAATTTCCACATGAATACACACCAAGATACATATGGTAGGGATATGGGGCATATTCACAATGAACTAATGGAAAACCAGATAGTCTAGATTTCACCATTTCAACTTATCATCATATCATTGACCATCATCATTGAACACCACCCATAGGGGTTTTACTACCATTATTTAACTCCTCTGATCACCAAAACACTATATTACATATTCTTGGTACAATTATACCAATATATATTTATTTCTCTATAATTAATTCTTTTATTATATCAATTTTAATAGAGATGTTTTGGATGAATAAAATATCCCCTATATTTTCTCTCAATCCATTATCCTGATAGATGTGATTCCATATCCATTGAGCGCAAATATTCAAGGTATTTAAAATTATATATGGTATATTTTTTAACTCACATACACGAAAAAGTTATCAAAAATTTATAATAAAAAAGTAAAACTTTTCTCGGGGTTTTCTTTAAATATGTGCATCGAATTTTGATAATTTCAATGAAATTGGATTCATTTCATCACAAAGGATGAGTTTCTAAAACTACTATGCCTAAGTAGAATAAAAATTCCCTGAAATTTAAGATATAATATTAAAAAACTGAAAAAAAATTCTTCAATATCTCAATATCTGTATGATGTAATTGCAAGATTATTTTCCCATTTTAACCCAGTTAAAATTTTAAAAATGTTACATTAATTTTTTTATAGTGGTTAAAAGTTTAAGAAATATAATGAAAAGAGAGAATCAATGGCCATAAAAATTATCCAATGAATGAATCAGAATCAATAAACCATAATTTTTCCATGATGATCTATCATTATTCAGCTATGATTTTCCCTCTAGTAGTAGCATCCATATGGGAAAATTATAAAGCCTACCACAACATCAACATCCTCTAAAATATACTTCTATATATATTCGGTCAAAAATTATATTATTAATTATTATTTATTCTTCAAAAAATCTCTCAAATGTCTATACACCAACATATCAATGCCTTAAAATTACCCAAATATTATCTCATAGGAAAATCAGCATTATGAACTCATTGATAAAGTATATTTATCAATCCTAAATTTTTTAAAAGGGGAATTTGTTGTTTTCCCTTTTAAAAAAAATATTTTATTATTAAAATACCTTAATAATTTAAATCATCGACTAAAGTAATTAATTTAATAAAAAATTACTACTAATAAATTTAAAACAAACTAAAATGAGTGTAAAATTCAAAGTGCAGGCTAATTCATTCAAGGTGAACATTCATATTGTTACAGCCTTACTACATTAAAACTTTTCATCTTTTAAAATAATTAAAATTGATAGAACTTGTTCTCAAATATATTTCACTAACATTCCATCCAAAAATAATGAATCCTTTTCAAAATTGAAAACTGGTGGATGGAAACCAATAATAATTAAGGTAGATAGCTATAAATTACCTCAATAATTTCCACGATCTCAAGAAACATATTAAAATATGTTTTCCTCATATATCCAACCTTGAAAAATATTTTCTTCAAAATAAAATATATTTATATAATGAAACTTCAGATGAGGATCACATTTAAAAAATCATGCTTATAATATGAAATTTATATCCTAATGGTTTATTGTGTATATACTCTCAAACAAATAACTAAAATAAAATACACATTCATAATTATCCACCTTCAAAATTCAGTATATCCATACTCATCACTTTTAGGATGTCACCATCCAAAAGTGAGGGACTCAGTACACAGTTCCTTTTATATATTATAAAAATTCAATATATAACAAACGATAAAGCTCATTCTCCCCACTTTAAGAAATAACTCATGTTTGAAAAAAAAAATACATCTAACCATAATGAATCCCTTTGTTAATAACTTCTTATTGACTTTGAATCAACTAATGGATCATCAATACACACTAAATCAAAACTCAAAACAACCAATAAATATCATCCACACAAAACTCACTAGCTAAACCAAATAATTTCTTATAATAATTGACCCCTTTTTATTTGGGATAGTTATCCACTAATTTAAATTCAAAAATATATCAAAAATGAGTCAGTACAAAATATTTGTAGCATTAAATCATTCTATAAAACTATCATTGTTTATAAAATGCATAAACCACATTGGTCAACACCTTGAAATAAAATAGTTGTTTTATAGATTTATAATGGAACCAAAGATTAATTTTAAATGGCCAATTTTATAGGGAATTCCACCATACCAACACTAAAGAAAAAAATTGCATAATTATTCAATAGTATATGGTGATGATTAGGAATCCAACCATATAAAACCATATTGACTATTTTGTTATTCGATTTTTACTTCATGAAAATAAATCCTTATTTCAAGGAATATTATTGGACATAGGAATAATAACTACATTAATTTATCTTATTTTTATGAGAAATCAGCCGACTACACCAAATAACCTAATAAAACAAGGGTTTCTCTTTCTCTAGAAATAATTTCCATTATCTGTCAATAACCTTAAATTTTTAGCACACATTCATTTTTCAAAATACGAGAACCTTCCTTCTAGATTATTATAGCAATTCATACACTAGATGAGATGATCACATAATATCTCAAAATTCTCCACTAAATAGGACACCAACCACCACTTTTCTCTGCCACCAACACATCGATACTTGAAAATCCTAGAATTAATACCAGCACATGTATTCTCACTTTCTATAGAATTAAAATTCTATAAATTTTATTAGTGAAAATTTCCATAATAATCAAAAAAATATATTTGTTTGGTTCATCCTCAATTTATTATGGATGATATAATAGTGCCCCATCCTAGAAAAACATCTCTTGTCCTTGACTAGGTTCCCCAAATGACCTCAGGTGTACCACCCTATATGCTAGAGGCTACTGATTAGGGAAGAGACTCTATAACCAATGTGGGGAGACTATAATAATGATACTAAAACATAAAACAAAAATTAAACAAATAAAATATTCTTTAAAACATCAGACTAAATGAACAGGACTATGGATAAAGGTCAATGGATAGTGATAGAGAAAACCACATACTATAACAATATGTGCACATGTTGATCATAGAGTTATATAATGGGGGAGGGATAATCAAATATTGTGGGTTTTCCCAACCATACAAAAGATTAAATGTTATCTCCCTCATCCACCATATGACTAATTACCTCATTTCCTGTCATACTAGTTGAAGGAAAACCAATGTAGGCTAACCACAACTCATCTCAAGTCCATGGACCTCTCTTAGTCACCTCACATACCAAACTAGAATACTCATCCCATATAAATTAAGTCTCTAACTATATCTAGATAAATCAAAATGAAATGGATCACTCATTTAACCTCTATTAGGTTCTAAGACATCAAATTACTCCACTTAGGGAACTCACAATCCCCATCCAACTTATTTGAGCCTAATTTATCATTCATTTATACACAATAATATGTAAACAAACATATGGTTAAGTACTATAGGGACTATCTACCTTGATGGTGGAGTAATAAACCTTATCTAAGCTCACTCAAGCATGGGCCAAGCTCCAGCCAAGTAACATCAACATCTCAATCCCTTGTATCAAGCCATGAAACTTGAAAAATTAATTATAAACATTTTTATTTAATTTAAAATACTAAACTAAACCATCATACCCTATGTAAACTCACTAATATATCCCACAATTTTGAAAACCTGATCAATCCCACCTGAAAGGACCACAAAGGATTCTTGGGAACACTATGAGAAAAATCCCTATCAACTAAAACAAACTCATCTATTAATTGTATCCAGTTTAGTTAAGATTCCCAAAAAATAATAATGTGAAATACCTCAAGGAAAATGATGAAAAATGAAATTCCTTCATCATTACATGATATCCTTAATCTACTGCATGAAAATACCCATAGTTAAACATAATTACATTATGATATGGTGGAATATTTATCTAAACCCTAACCTAAAAACATATCATATCAATAAAAAACAAAGAATAATAAAAATAAATGAATATGGGAATATAATAACTCTAAAATATTATATAAATGCCACAAAATCCACCCCACATCAAGAGGGTAGGTTAATGGACCTCTCAAAAAACGCTCTTTCCTTAAAATTTTAGAGAGGGGTAGATCTGGAAAAAATGGGTATGTCCCATAATTATAATAATAGGGAAAGGGTTCATTGGGGTGTGACCCTAGGTGTTGTAGTGAAATTCATCAATTTTGGGATAGGTTTAAATGTGAACAAGTGGACCATGTAACAATGCCTCACTCCTGGAAACTCATTATGGATTAACTAGATACTTCATGAAACAATGTTGTTCCCCATGAAAGATCCAAAAAAACCAAATGGGGTTCTTCATGATATAACCCCCTCATTGGGGTCTAATCAATATAGATTATAGAAAAATTAATATTATGCATCACATCATAGTGGAGTCCACTGATACTGTGGCATTACACTCCCCAACATTTTATTCTTACATATTACTCTTGGAACCCTGGTGTAGTTTTATCTTACATGATGAAAGGAACCATATTAATGCCACAATAATCTCCACTGTGACATGATCCCTACTTCATCAAAATAGAACTTCGAAATCCTCTAACATTCTCCCAACACACCAAGAATACACTAAAACACCCAAATAGATGTGAAACATATTTTACAGATTCCCCAACTCTCAAAATTCTAATTCAAGTCCTAATTATTGATACATACCCTATTATAATACTCTAAATTCAAATTTACCCTTATTCACCAACTCTTAGAAACATAGGTCATTGAAAACTCAAAACCCAAAACTTCTCATCCCCAATAAGATTCTAAAATTTTATCTTGACTTCCAATCCATTAATTAGATTTTGATACCACACTATCCTCCAAATTTCACACTAAATTAAGCACATCTTAACCCAATCACTAAGAATAGAAAAACTATATTTCTTTGGTAACCCTTGTTTTGATCCTCAAAACTCATCTCCGATACTCAATAGAATGCACCAAAGTGATTCCCACATCACCGCATCCAACTATGAAAGAAAACACAAGTTGATCCTCCATTGGCTAACTTTACCCAAAAATACCCATCCTAACCTGATAATGCACCATCACTTCGACCTTCTCAGGATGATTTAACCCAAAAGGCATAACAGAATAATCCCAGATATTCGTACTAAAATTTGAAACTAGCACTTAGTGTAATTAAATTCCGAGATCCTTAACTAATAAAATGGTTCAACGTACTCTTCACATGGTAACTGACATTTCCCAGTACCACTCTAGTTAAACATTTAATTTCATCTAACTTATCTTCCTAAATCACCAACTCTAAAAGAATATCATAGATGAATTCTAGTTTTAGTGTTCACTAAATAACCAAATGGAATTCATCTACTTATACATTCTAATTTCCCTATGGTATCTCAACCATCCACATACTTTTTTCACTCCACTATAGCCTAAAAATATGAGGATCAAACACACATGGAATGATAAGATTCTCCAGAACATTGGAGTATCCTTATCACAATATTATTGAACTAAAACACATGGTATATACAACCCACATCATTTCCATTATCAAATGTAAAAACTCGACTTGGATGGACCAATTATACCTTTGCACCAACACAAAACACCAATTTCCACCCACACCAAGATTACAAGGAAGGCCTTCTACAATCATCTAAAAATATCCCTCAACACATGGGTCACATCAATAGATAATGGTGATCCCCAACTATATAGATTACCAT
The DNA here is from genome assembly GCA_963277665.1 of Viscum album. Classification (NCBI taxonomy): domain Eukaryota; kingdom Viridiplantae; phylum Streptophyta; class Magnoliopsida; order Santalales; family Viscaceae; genus Viscum; species Viscum album. Next base: position 2,003,417,148 of record OY728126.1, on the reverse strand, counting down.
AAACCATTTTTCAATAATATTTTGAAATGGGATATAACAACACTCATGCGTCACTCCTCCTAAGCCATATACACCCCATTCTTAATAACCGCTATCAAGACCCGTGATTGAATCAAATATAAAACAACCCTCCGATCCATATTTGATTTCTCCTATTATCACAAAGAAAACACCTCCTATTCTCAATAAAATATAAAGATTCCATGCTCACTATCATCTCAATAAATTCATCAATTCTCAAATAATAACAAAAATTGAAAATGAAAGTCTTATCCTTAATCACACCCCAAGGTGATCACATACAAACCACTAAAGTCCCATAACTCACAAAATAAGTTGGGAATATGGGGTAAATGTGACAAACCAACCTAGATACCTTGGTACCCAGATACCTAATCCATCCCTCACATGGTCTGAAGGGTATTCCAGGTCCCCACAAGCTGGTGACAAGTACTTTGAATATTACATGAATCAAAAGGGAATGATTTTACCATAATAATGTGGAATATAAAATATAAAAGTCAATATAAACAACACTCCGAAGGGATAGGTTAACAGAAATACAAAACCCAAACATTACATCACCAAAATACACAGTTCCTTCAATGATAAAAACTCAAAAATCCCATGAAACAGGTGGATCACATCTCTATTGGTCGCCTCTATCACTCTGGGTCCCAAATATAAAGACCATACACCACCATCAATTGGTTATTTCCCATTTCTCATACCTAGAATAATATTATATAAAAATTACCTATGGAAATGGTAGGGTGTGAGATATAAATCCTAGTTGGGTCACATGAGGTGTTCTATAATCAATTCCTTAAAAAGTAAACTAAACAATCTTTTAATGTTTTGTAAACTAAAGAATGGAATGAGATTTACATATTTTCAAAAAAACATTATTTCATAATAAAAAAATATAGAAGTTATATCAAAATGGGATTCAGTAAACATTTGATAGAAAATATTCATATAAAAAAGTTTGCATGAGTAAATCAGTTCCATAAATAAATGGCATATAATCACAAAATAAAGTATATAACAGAACCATTTATCAAGCCCTATGGGTTGTTAGTTTTTGTTAATCGGATCCTCACACTACTCATTAGTGATATCAACTCAATGTGTTCACATGTCCCATGAATCAAGAAGTTAGGACTCAACTCCCCATCAAGGGAAAAATTATTCCACATTATGTTTATGTTTGTGTTTTCATCCCCAGTCCAATGTTTGGGGTTTAGAACCTTGAGTGTTTGTCCTAATTACCTCTAACTACCTCCACTCACATGTTCTTTAGTCACTCAATCAATCAATCATGGTTAAATCAATCATGTCAAATCAATTCAAAATAAAATTTCCCAATATCATATTTCAGCTTGAATTTCTCATTTAAAACAAAAAATAATAGGTTTTCATCAATTTATTCCTTTCCATATCAACATCCAATTTAATCCATATCAAATCACTTCATCAAATAAAATTTCGAAATCAATCCAACATTTTTTCTCAAATCCACCCAACAATTTTAGTTCAATTAAAATTGTGGGGTTTTTAAAATCTCTATCCCTTTTTTAAAATAATCAATCAATCATCTCAAATCTGGGTTTTTAACTTAATTAAAACTCATTTAAATCCAATTATTAATATAATGTTTCAATTTTAGTGAAAATCATAGGGAACTGCCAACATTTAATTAACTAATAAATAAACACCTAAAATGGGAACAATAATGAAGAAGAAAGGAAAAGGATATCAATAAGGAAAAACGAGATTATAAATCGTTCAGATAAAACTCATATTCCATTAGTAAACACAATATCATTCCACCACTAAATAGGGATGAAAGAGAGGGGGATAAAACAACTGTGAGGTAACTCACTAAAGATCAAACTCCAAAATAAGATATCTAGAAGGTAAGGAATCACCCAAAAATAACCTCAAGTCACCCTAAATATTGATATAGGAGGATAAATGGAAAATGATTTTTTTCTAGATTTACCATACAAAAACTCATTGGACCTAAGGAATTCACTATTTGAATCTTCAATTCACGATGTGAATATCTTGAGTGGTGGATACACTAATAAATGCTTCACCTTGAGTTAAAAATCCCCATCCTAGTCATTTCACATCATCAAACCAATTCATATCTTATATACAATTCACATCATGAAACTACTTCATGACTTATATTGAGAAATAGATTCATATTTTGAATTATGTTCCCCATGTGAATATTCCCTGCATACAGTACACATCAAGATCCAATTGAAAAAACATACAAAACCCTCCAACTCAAACTTGACCCAAACATAACCATATACGCCTTAGAAAAATTTATATCTTGACTTAATTAATTAAGAAAATCCCCTAACATTAAGTCATTTTCCCTTGAAAGGGATATCCATCCTCAAAAGGTCTGAAATACACCAACCAAAATTCGTAATAAAAACATGCATCAAGAATTACTTAAAAGAAGGTAATGGGATGTTTCAACCTCCCCACCATAAAACATTATATCACCATAAATAATGTAAAAAAGATTCCATATAAAATAGATGAGTCCACTACACTTTAATCAGTGCCTCATCCTCCCATATATCATATGAATTAGAAACATGCTTGAGTATCACATGGACCAAATGTATCATCATCCCATGAGTAATATTTTTTTTAGAATCAAAAATCCAAACTAGATTATTTATTAGGGATAAATAAAGATCAACATAAATATCTTCCCTTCTCAAAACATGAGAAGGGTAGAGAGATACATTCAAAGATATGATACATGGAACATGTTGTGAAATGAAGTCAGCTATTGTAGATGTACTAAATAGAGGAAACATTCCCCACATTCACAACACTCTCAAATAGAGCTAAAACCTTGATGCAAGATTTCACGATATCCCAAGGAATCAATGATCCAACAAAGGTAAAACTATAAAAAACCAGGTCACAGATATAAAACTACAACAGTCCTCAAGGATGATCAACATAGGATTTATAATAGCTCTTCGTTGTCAACATCCTCTGATGAATCAATCAAATCTTCATCATTATATCTTAGACCAAACTCAATCCCACCAACAAAAATTCTTCAATATCTAACCAACAAAATATATATCTACAATGTTTTCCATTCAAGGCTTTAAAAGGATTCATCATGATAGTGGACTAGTAACTATTTTTATAGGAAATCACAACTGATCTCAAATGGTCACCCCATGCTCCATAAAATTCTAGAATGTAAGCACATAGAATGTCCTCAGTAATCTTTACAGCTCATTCTGTTTAGACAACCATTTGAAAATGATATTCCATGCTTAAATGTACATGGAATACCAAGGTCCCCTAGAGACCTCGGAAAAGGTGGGAAGTTAGATAAGAATCCCTATCAAAGACTATAATAGATGGTACTCTATTAAATCTGAAAATTTATTTCCATTATGGATGTCCCAAGTTCTCAAATTGAGTTATATCTTACATGGGTACAAAATGAGCTATTTTGGTCACCCTATCAATTACTACAAATACTGTATTATCCCCTCAAGGGGAATATAGTAACCCAGCCATAGAATACATCAAAATATCATCTCACTTTCCTGTTGAAACAAAAAGTTTTTAAAGAAAACAAAAAGGTATCAAGTGGTCGTTTTTGACCTATTGGCAGGTATAACAATGAGAAACAAATTTAGTGATATCTCATCTCATACCTAGACAACAAAATCACTATTTCATGTCATTGAATATATTTATGGTTCCATGGTGCACCACCCATTTGGGATTATGGAAATCCCCCATCATATCCATTATCAGAAGAAATGGAATAAAATTATAATTCTAGAAGCATAGGATTCCCTCTGAATAGAAAAACCACTCACAAATGGTCTCCCCACCATAATGAAAATCCCAAATGCCAAGAAATTTATCACCAAGTTTTTGATCCTAAAGAATCGTCTCCAGAAGAGATTAGGTCAATCAAAAGCTTTCCATAACAACCTTAGACTCATTATCCCAAAATCTAAAATGAAACTAAGAAAATAGATCCATTAGATTTCATTATTCTAATGATTTTTTTCCAACCTAGTTCAGATGTTTCTTACTCAAAGCATCTCTAATGACAATACCCTTATTAGGGGTGTAGGAAATGTTATATTTTAAATACTATGGGTACTTCACCCAATGCCACTGTCGAAGATGAAAATATTTTATAGAAAATATATAACTCAATATTTTTTAGTTATAATAAATTAAAAACCTATATTTGAAAAGGTAATGTCACCAACTCTTATAGGAAAGCATCATATATTTGAGTCTGAAATCATGGGTAAGATAACTTTTCTCATGTGTCCTAATATATCTAGAACTATAGGATACCATTTGATCACCCTTCATTGGGACAAAAAACAAACCCAAAATTGATGCATCATATAAGACCACGTAGGCCAATGTAGACTTTGTAAGATTCAAAATCATCACAAAAGTAAAAAATTTGTTTTATCATAAATAAAGAACTCTAAAATTTCTCATCCCAAAAAAAAATTAACTATTTTCTATGTAAGAGAAGCCATCACAGAATCAAACCTTGATAATTCTATGATGAATCTGTGGTAATATCCTTCCAAACCCATGATGATCTGAACCTTGAAAACATTTCACAATTTATCACATTTCACAATAGGTTTCACCTAATTAGTATCAACTGAAATACCATGTTTTGAGACTATGGGGCCGAATCACATCACCTCTCATATCCAAGAAATTACATTTTGAGATATTTTCATAAAGTAGATTATTTACCAAGGTTTATATAATTGATTTCAATGAAAATAGATGATACTCCTCTTTCTGAGAGTAAACAAGGATGTCATCCAAAAATACAACAATGAACGGGTAAAAGTAATCCTGAAATATATTGTTCATCAAAGCCATAAAAACTGCTGGATCATTTGCTAGAAATAATGGTGGAAAATATAATCATAATGATCATACATAATATTTAAGGAAATATTTTGAATGATAGATTATTTTATTATCAACTAGTAACCCGATTGAAGATAAATCATCAAATACCACGTCACCCCTTTGAACTAGTCAAATAGATCATCGATCCATGGTAAAAATTATTTGTTCTTCATTGTAACTCAATTTATTTTTAAATAATATTAATACATGTAAAGTGTCTCATCTAATTTCTTTGCAAATATAATAGGTTCCACCCAAGGTGACACACTCAGGTGTATGAAACCTTTTTCTATAAGCATATAATTGATATTTTATATCCTTCTGCTTTGTTAGTTTCATTCAATAAGAATAAATAGACACTAGATGTGTACCAGGTACTAGAACAATACAAAACTCCACCTCTCTTACTAGTGGCATGATAGATAAATCAAAACGATAAACATCATTAAATCGAATAAAAAACAATGGGGAGATCATCACTCAAATATTCTAACTCTATGTCAAAATAAAACACCAATATTTCCTTGTAAAAGTATTGAAAATAAGGTTTGGATCTACACGATGTTAGGTCCCATTCTCCCTGAAAAAAATAGAACACCCCATCAGGAATAGTGAAGGATACCCACTGAAGACAATAGCCAATCCATACCTAATGGGAAATCAATAAATCCATCCCTAAAATAATTTCAATAGGTTTCATGTTGATAACCAAAATACTTAGGGTAAGATCAATCATTGATAAATAGAAATGACAAGTCTGACATCAGATACCCTACTCAATCTTTGTTCTGATGTGTTTAATGATATCCATCATATAAGACATAAGCTCTACTAGAATATTTAGAAAATTAAAAACATAGTTTGATATAAATGATTAAGATTCACTAGTGTCAAATAATATATTCACTAAAGTTGGAGATGTTGTGACGGCACCTCACACACGTACTTGAAACACATCAGCTTCATATAGAGACACTTCCACTATATGAAGAAGTTTAATTACAGTTTCCTATAGTTGAAAACTCATATTTCTTAAAGAATATAATTTTACTATATTAAATTTTGGTTCTAATGAGCATGTACCACTTGGTAGATCAGAAAAGAAATTGAAGAACAGATGTAGGTGGATTGAGTAATGAAAATAACTATATATCTTGGGTTCCTCAATGAAAACACATTTCAAATATCCAACCTTATCACACTGAAAGAAATTAAATAGGCCTCTCCTATACACTATAGGAGGTGTGGATGGTGCATCCTTTCAAGAATCACTAGGTGACTTATCATGATTATTATTTCTTTAAAGGAAATCACATAACTACTGATGGGAGAAAAATGAACTCCCATCTACCCGGAATAACCAGCCAGTTTAAGTTAAACCATCAAAACTCTGTCCAACACATCATCAAAATAAGTGAGCGTCAGTACGAAATTTTATGACCGGATATCAGTTATAAGACCCATCTTGAACCATTGATCCATAATCTTATAATTAGATACAACCTTAGGTGATGACTAAAAAAGATTGGCAAAATGGTTCACATACTGCGTCACAGTCTTGTCACCCTACTTAAGGTTGAGAAAAACCATGTATTTTTTCAATACCATCAACTATACATATAAATGATCAATTAAAAGTTAAATAAAGTCTTTAAAATCTAATCCCTCATACTTATTCATTATCATCATCAAATCCCATCATATCTTGTTGGGGACCTTAATCCTAAAGGCAATACATTTCACCTTTATAACTTTTGGTGTTTTCATGAAATAAAATAGAAACTCAATATTTTCCAACCAAGACTCAAAAAATTTAGGATCATTAGAGCCATGGAAAACTTGTATTTTATGAAAATTAAACACTTGAGAATGATCTCTAAATTCATCCCTTTAAGGCCCCACTACCAGATCCAGAATGGGAAAGTATTAAAGTACCTATCCTAGAGCATGGACATAAAACACCACTATATAAATAAGATTATAGTCCACTATAGGATTTACATATTGTGGTTCACCAATAGCTTCCTCTTACATCCTATTCAAAATTATACTTGGATACATGATTAAATAAAATCTCAATAGGCATCACTGAAAGAATCAGCAAGGTTGCACTAGTCAATATATCAAACAAGAGATAACATAATTCCAATTACATCAAGTATAAATCAAGATTGGGATTTCAAGATTGGTATTTCAACATACCTCGTAAGTCCTATAAATCTTACCTCCTATCTACCAAGAAATCACTTTTCATACTGACATCAAGGAAAGGTACACAACCTAACCCAGAATCTATGATACCAATTTTTCAAGAACCAGACTGGATACCTTGGTACCCTGATACCCGAGCCAATATTGACATGGCCTAAATGGTGTTCCAAATCCCCAAATATTGGTTAAAATCACCTAAAATCATATAATAATCATTAGGGGATAATTTTTACACAATAATGTGGCAGACAAAAGATAAAAGTTAGTATGATCAACACTCTAAAGTGGGAAAGTTCTAGAAAAAAGTAATAAAAAACAAAAATCATATATCATCAATATAAACAATTTATTTCAAGACAAAAACTAAAATATACAATGAATTAGGTGGATCCAAAATCCACTGATAACCTATATCACTTCAGGTCCCAAAGATCAAGAACATCCACCACCCCAAAGTGGTGATTTCACTTTGATCTTACCTAGAATATGATAATTTATAAACACCCAATGGAAATGTTAGGGTGTGTGATATAAATCCTAGAAGTGTCTCACTAACTATTCCATAATCAATTCCATAACAATTAAACCAAATATTCTTTAAACTTTTTGTAGAATAAGAAATAGAATGAAATTTAAGTATTTTCAAGAAAAGATGCATTTATAATCAAAAATGTTGTAGATAAATAAAAATAGGCTTAAATAGATATTTTATATAAAAAATTTATATAAATTAATATGAATAAAATAGTTCAATAAATAAATGGCTTGTAATCATCAAATCAAGTATATAATTGTACCATGTTTCAATCCAAATGGTACATTAGTTTCTAGTAATAGGATCCTCACACTACTCATTAATGATTCTTGCTCAATGTGTGTACATATCTCATGACTTAGGCCTTCCGGAATCAACTCCCCATCAAGGAAAAATCATGTTGTAGTGTGTTTATGTCAATATTTTCATCATCAATTCAGATCTAGGGGTCATATTCAAGCATTCGTGTCCTAATTATTACTAATTACCTAGTATTGCATGTGATTTAGTCAATCAATAAATCAATAATGGTAAAATCAATCATTTAAAATAAAATCAAATATAATTTACCACTTTCTATTTTCAACAAGAATTTCTCACTTCAAAAAAAATCATGGGTTTTTATCAATTAATTGATTTTCAAATAGTATTTCAATTTAATCCATATAAAATCATTTTATCAATTCAATTTTCCAAATTAAGCCATCAATTTTTCTCAAATCCACCCAATAATTTTATTTCCATTAGAATTAGAGGTTTTTCAGAATCTCTAAGCCTTTTTCAAAATCATCAATTGGTCATCTCAAATCCGGTTTTCTCGAATCATTTTAAAATGAATTTTATTTCATCTAAGAAATTTTATTTTTAAATTATAGGGAAAAATAATATGAAACCACCTACATTTAATCAGTGATCAAATAAACACCCACAATGAGAAACAACAATAAATAATGAAGGTGAAGGAGATCAAAAAGGAAAATCTATATCATAAATCATCAAGATCAAAATCTAATTTCCTTAGCAATCATAAGACTATATTGTTTCCAAAGAGGGATGGTGAAGAGAAGGAGAAAACCAAAGTGAGAGAACTCACTAGAGATTAAATAGAAAATTGAGATTTTTGGAAGGGAAGAAATCACCCCAAAATTGGATGAATTCACCCTAGGTATCAAGAGAAGAGGCTGCATAAAAAATTAAATCTTTTTTAGCCTTCAGTATAAAAAATTATTTGGACCTAAGGAGTTCAAGACACTAATCCTTGATTTATGATTTGAAAATCTTGAGTAGCAGTTATGATGAAAAATGCATCACCTATGGTCAAAAATCCTGGTCTGGACCATTTAAAATTTTCAAACCAATTCATATCTTATATATCACTTGCATCATAAAATTATTTCATGACTTCTGTTGAGTGATGGATTCACATTTTGAATTACATTCTTGATCTAATTTTATCCTACATATAGTACACAACCAAAACCAACTAAAACTCAAAAAATACTCTGACTCCACTCGAACCCAAATAGAACCTTCTAAACCTTAGTTACATTGATACCTAGACTCCACTGGTTTTAAAAAAAAGCATCCATGAGATTTAGGACATTTTTCCTATTAAAGGACCTCCAAACTCAAAATTTATGACATTCACCCAACCAAAAGGGGATCAAAACAAGTTTCAATAAGTTCTTTAAATAAATTAAGGGGAAGTTATAGTAAACACACCATTACATCCTCTCTCTGGTTCCCTTGTATCTCAAATATTTATCCCCAAACCAGCACATATTTAAAAAATCCACAAAAAGACTAAATACACATAAGAAACATTTCATTTCCCTCACAAATCTATACCTTCTCCATGATACCACAAAAAACATCACTCTACTATTTATAAAGAAAATAAAACTCTCCTAATAAAAATCTCATGGGATCTTATCCCATCACCCAACTCAATCTCATCCAAATTAAAATGATTATACACAACTGTATTACCTGATTACACCACCAGACTCATGTTTACATGATTTTCCACTAATATATCCTAAGATCACATACCCAATCAACCATATATGAAACCTTATATGTAAAACACATATAAACATAAGCACTATCAGTGCTCTCTTATTCCAATAACTCATGGAATATCACTTATTCTAATACCAACCACATGACCACATGTCACTTGTATGTAACTCCAAATCCAAAAATTGTTTACCCAAGCTCTACTTATTCTAAACTCAACCATTTAGGATCACTATCTACTATCCTATTTAAAACCATACCTAATACCATAAATTCTATGAATCTAACTGATTTTTCCTTACAAACAATATCTCAATACCAAAATCACTCTTAGTAATTTACATCACATAAGCCCAAGGCATCCTAATTTTATTTCATCTACCATATCGAGGGTATAAATATCATAAAGGAATCCCATTAACCTTTCATAGAATATATTAATCATAACTCAACTATAACAACCCATCACCATGGCATCAACGGCCTTATTCAACCCCCCATGGGTTTCCATGCATCACCTATACATAGGAACTCTACAATCCTAACCAAAAAATGTCATGTGATAAGATCCACATAACATGTCTCCAAAAATACCAACTAGTAATCAGTCAAAAATCATGGTCCCATTGAGTAGTGTGACACAATCATGTTATATATGAATATTCTGTATAAGTTATTGCTAGAAATTTAATGAACCAAGTCCCTCTTCCATCATTAAATTCATCCAAAAAACATAGGGATTTCATATAATTTATACATTCCAAATATGATGCACCTAAAATTGCCTACTGATTATATAGGATAAAAGAAAAAATAAATAAAATAACAATCTCAATCAACACATCATACTTGAATAAATACCTCAACTATAATAGTGAAAACCAAGAATAAAAAACCCATAACCCTGGTAACATAAACGTCCCATCAAATAGGTGTTCATGTCTCACTAGCTATAGGTCCATCACAATATTCGAAGCACTCTTATCTCCATATAATAATTTCTCAAATACTAAAATAAAAGAAGTAATTATCTAGTAACATTTTGTATCTCCTCAACTAAGATCACTCAAATAACACATTAATTTGGCTTCCACATGAACTCAAGTGTGCCCCCTCATACATTAGAGGTTTTCAACCAGTGCCAAGATTTTATGATCAACATTAGCGAGACTATAATATTTATATCATAGTTATAGATAATAAAAAAATAAAAAAAATATTTCTGTATGATAGTATAGAATTACTTCAAAATCAAACTATTAAAAATAATATATATCCATGTTATAGTAAATAAAAACTTCACTCATACATTAAATAATTCTAATAAATCACCAACAATAATGATTACATATAAAAAATATATAAATGAAATAATATAAAAGTGTGGTTACACTACTAACCCTAAGCCTCACCTCATCCTCATCACCAAAACGTGTCGAGATGATCTAGCCAAAAATATTTTGAAACATGTGTTCATTCAGTATAGAAAACATAAAGAATTATTGTAAAATAAGTTTCATATTTTGTGTGTGATAAGTATATCTCATTAGTGTGTCATCATGTTTCCTTAATATACATCATCATATACATGTGTATTCTTAAGGAAAATAAATAGACAAAACATGTGACATGCAAGTGTGAGTTATATGTCATTGTGTGCTAACAAGAGCACAACTAAAACAACTATACCTAGTCCGATCACCACTAGTGAACCACATCCATCAACGTCACATGTATTGGAGGATATTTTATGATATCTCATACTATTATTTGTCTGAATATAAATTTTATCAAACACCAAATGGCATCGTGACTCTCATTCAGTCTGACCATGGTACCAAATGTTATATAGCATCATATACTCACTATCAGTTTGAAAAAAATGATAAATTCAATATGGAACCCTGGCCTCTCAATATTTATTATCATAAGTAAAAAAATTAATATAGTTTCTCAAACCCTCTGCCAATTATACCATATTCACTAAATTCTATATAGAGTCTTGAGATGTCAATCGGTCTGAAAAAATGTGTAAAATGTCATATGGTTCCCTAGAACCTCCAACAATTTGAATATATATGATAAATTTTATATATAATCTTAGTATCACATCTATTTTAACTATAGTTTTCAAATTTCATATGTAGTTTTGCACCCTCTATCATTCTGATTAAAGAAAAAAAATGAACTCATCTAAGTAAATGAACACCTGGGTGGGGTAACCCAACACCCCACTTCTCAAGTCCCCTTGTAACCATCATCTTGATAAACATATTAATATAACCAAGATAAACATTAAAAAATGGAACTCAAGTCCCAAAACATAACTCCTATATAGTATCATACAAACCCCTATCACCTCTCCCAATGGATCACAACCTGGTTCTACCCATACGTCGCTCAGCCCCACTACCCATGTCATAACTCAACACAATCTGGACTCCATGGATAAAACATATATCCCCATAACTATTTCAATGTTAAATAAAATCTATACCCATTATCATTCCCATATTTATCTACGAAGTATCCATTCATACCCTCAAACCCAACCTCTTCTATACTCATAATTTCATCCCAAATCCTTCACACTATAGTGATATCATAGCTCATAGGATCTACTTGGCCCAAAGAATAAATTGGTTGGTCTAACTCCCCTTTTAATTTCCACATCGCTACCTTGTCCTGATCCCCAAGTACCATAATAATCCCAATACAATTAAGTATTCTTGGAAATATATTCTCAGGTCATCAAATTAATACCCATAACCCACACTGGGGTCACATACCACATATCCCACAAGAGAGATCATGAGACCATAATACATAGGAAACCATCCTCATCACACCATACCCAGTCTTCAAGGACTTTTCACACTCTTAAAATTCACCAGGACAACCACCCACCCTCCATGGTAGTGTTACCAACCATATGTGATATGAAAGTTTATCTCACTCATCATCCATGTTCCAATTCCCCTAATGTTTTATCATAATATCCAAAGGAAAACTAAAAAATTCTAAAAAAACACATCCCAAGTCAAAGGACCAATCTTGGGACCCTTTTTACCAAACTATCATCCTCTCCCCTTAAAGGAAAATTCATTGGACTTCTCTACATCATTTGAAATTAAATAGAGCACTCATTACACCTCTAAGAGGTTATGATCCTACCAATTAATTCTACATAGGGTACTCAAAATCTATATCCAATTTAATCGATCCAAATGTCTGACTAAATAATTAATAATCATAAATAAACATGCATATGGTTAAGTACTATAGGGACCACATACCTTAATATCAGAGTTACCACCCTTAAACAACTTTTTCCAAACCTTATCCTTGCTCATACCAAGCTATGGTAATATCCAAAGAACATAATCTCAAGCCATGAATATCATGAACCCCTCCCCCTTGTTTAAAGTTGTTTCTATAGACCCAAATTGGGTATTTAATTTTATTTCCATTACATGTATACATTTCGATATATACATTCATTTGTCTTACCATAACAGGGATGATAATTTTATGTCTACTGAGTTTACGGTAATGTCCTTATATTATTTTTCATATTAAATGGTTATAACAGTTCCCAGACTATATTTACAACCTAGAGAAACCTTTAAATTGATCTTAAAGTAATTTTCTATGGTCCATATACATTATATTGAGAGTTCATAGAAAATGTGTGACCATCAGGTGTTCGGGGATCATATGAATTGAGACTTCTTCTCGTAAAATTTCCACAAGGTGATCTTGAGTAGATGATCATGATGATAGAATCTCTAATAGAAACACTACATGTTTTATGTGTCATTGGTTATTCCAATATATGGACATGTTTATTAGTATTCTGACTTGAGATCACTATAAATGTGTGCCATTTGATCACATACTTTGATATAAGGAAAAAACCATAACATTGAATTTCTGTTGAGGTAGATTGTGTTGGGTGTGTCATTGGTGGTATGGAGATGGTTAAATGATAAAGATAGAATTTTCTATCTTCCAATTTTAGGAAGTAACTTCTCAGATCCTTCAAGAAATATTCACCTAGGATGTGAAAATTTTGAGGACACTCCAATTTAAAAAAGGTAATTTTTTATTTAATTTTTATGATTGGAATAATTTTCATGAGATCCTCAGACAATACTAGGTAACGGATCATCAGAGATGATGAAGTTTTGTAGCTCCAAGGATGAAATTTTTTAAATCCATATCCCACTAACTTCCACTACATGCCCTGGTACAAAAAATTGGAATTAGGGTGATCAATTATAATTTCTGAGTAAATAAAATTAAAATTTTAGTAAATTTAATTATAGGTTATAATTTGGATTGCAACAAAAAAACCCATGCACCGATCTGATATCGAAGGTCAAAGTTATTATCATCCAAATTTTTTAATATAGATCAAAATTAGTTTATTAGGGTTTTAAAATTTAAGAATGCATATTTTGATATATGTTAAACTATACCCTCAGGAAGTTACTCAAAGAAATTCCAAAGAACATCATCATTTCGATCAGATCCTACTGGATACTGGTTGGGGGAATAACAATTCCAATGGTTATTCTTTCCATACTCTTGTGGAATTTTTCAAACAAATTTTTTTTTCTTTAACCAATTTTACATGATTTTGGAATTGTTACAAAAAAATATATTCATATATCAAGGGGTAGTGAGTATATGACAATCAAATTTCTTTTTCAAAATAAGGCATGGATTTGTTTACAAAAATATTATTTAATTCAAAAATAAATATTGTCTTACTGAGGAATCCATCTAGCCACATATCCCTTGGATGTCCCTGACCACCACGACCTATGAAAAACTCCAACCCACACCTTCAGGTGATTTGGTCATCACCTCCTTCAAAGTTCCCAACATTGATACCTCAAAAAAACTTTCACACTACTCACTACTCCGACCCTCGACATACTACGGTGACCCATTCCACCAAGGTTGGACACCACTATAAGGCCACCACAATCCACTAGTCTAGACCATATCATGCCATTATGCCACTATGCCTATTCTTGTTTTCTTTCCACACTTAAAATTGGTTCCACCTCCACCTTTTGTGGTCACCTCCCACCATTGTTGCCTAATGAATCCTCCCTAGCCACTGAACTTCTCCCCTCTGACCGCAACAATGAGAAAAGTTGATTCCATCCCCTTTTCTACACCCTATTTCCATTGTTCGACTTCCCATCCATGATATTACCCCCTTACTTGAGTTCTCATAGACTCCCCAATCCTAATGGACCCAACCCACCCTTAAATGATCTTGGGTGGGTCCTTCCGACTCAGAACGGGTCAAGGTAGGCCAACCCAGCTCAGAATATCCATGCACAAAGTCTTCCAAGCCTGAAATGGGTCTAAAGGGTTTCAAACGGACCCACAATGAGCCTCGATAGGGTTTCAAAGCCTAGAAAATTTTTATAAAATACAAAATTAAGTAATGATTTTTTGGTTTAAAAATATTAATATTTTAATATTTCAAAAATAATAATATAATTATAGTATTATATTGAATTAATTAATTATTTTATTTTTTTGTATAAAAATAAAATTAATTTGTAGACAGAAATAAAATAAATTGTTTTAATTTAATTAATTTATTTAATGTCCCTCAACTTTAAATTTATTGTAATTTTGTTTTATCGTGCATTTATTTTACCAATTCACTAGTCTTGAGCAAGTGACCGAACCTATGTATGTATGGAGAATTTTATTTAATTGTTAAATTTTTTATGTTTGTAATGGTTATTTAATTTTATAATAGTTTAGGCATAATCTTCTTTTCATTCAAAATTTATAAGGACATGCACGCCCAATTTATCTATATGTATTTTGTGCATCCCTAGGCCTCCTCACCAATGTGTGATTATAATTTTACATTTAATGATGACACTTTAAGAGGTGTACCCCACTAAGACAATGAGATACTCTAGAGGAAAACAAATACTTGAATGGGGGTGAGCTGCAATATGAGTCAAGACTCGACTCAAGTATGATACCCCCTATATCACAATTGATTCATTATGTTTAAAATGGAAAAATCACAATTCGATTCTCAATATGAGATGGGAAAATTTTTAATTTTCTTTATGCATTGTTTATTATTTTATTCATGTGCTTGTTTACTATGGGAGCACATAAAATAATAAACAAAACAAATTATAAATATATTATGAATGTTTTTCTATTAACGTATTTTCATTTTTAAGAACGAAAACAAAGAATGAACATATTTAATAGAAATGGATTATATTAGTCAAGAAATATTAAAAAATCTCAAATATATATTATTTCATGTAGTCTTTTGTTGCTCAAATTTGAACACAGCTAGATGTACGAGGTTCTCGTCAATCATAGTTGATGGTTCCTCCTACTTTCGGGTTGTTCTTATGAGAGTAATGAGTTAACTTAACTATATTTGGATGAAAATTTATGGATATAGCTATATTTCAATAAATTTGGAGGATACTTATTGAGGGAACCAATATTATGATTCTGATAAGATGGTACATTACTCAGTAGATCAAGTAACCATGAGCTAATGTGGTTTGATAGCCTAGTTCAAACACTAGAACTATATGATTAGTGGGTTATCTATTGGTTGTAGAGTACGATGGTAGGTTTCAAGTAACTCTTTCACAAGAATACTTTAGATATAGAGTATTTCTATTCTAATAGTTAGGTCTATTGTGGTTTGATAAAATAGTGGGAGAAAATTTAATGATTTAATGATTAATTAATTAAAAATGTCAAAAACGGTAATCAAGATGAAGTACTAACTACTAAAGTTTATTTGTTGTAGATAAAATGGAAGTCACTAACATCAATAGAAAATTATCACTATGATTCATACTAAAAAAGAAAATATTATTATAAACCATAAATTTCAGTAGTGGAACTAGTGGTTGCACATAGTACTATACCAAGAAAGGAAGATTTATGTAAAGGAGTCCGAACTTATTACTAATCCTCCTCAGGGAGCAAGAAAAGTGGATAATGAAAAATATAAAAATAATGTAGATGATACACTAGATTTATAGTTTATCATGTTTTCATCAATATCCATTCAATTGTAAAAAAATTCATGGTGATTAATATTCCTATAAAATGATAATGTATCTCTACTAGTTATATCCGGAGAGAGCTATGAAGGAAAGGTATGAGATATAAAGTTCACTTTATAGGTCCATGGTAGTAGAATAGAATCATTTAGGACCACTTTTACTCAATATTATTGGGTACATTGAGAGACATGAAGCCCTAGGGTTAAAGTTAAACCAAGAACTAAGAATTAATCTCATTATTTCTTCTTTATTTCCATGATTGTCAACATTCATTATTAAATAAAATATGAATAAAATGAAAAAGTTCCTCCTAGATATTTGTCTTTAGTTCAAAATGATGATAAAGATATGTAGATTACCAATTCTTTAGTCCTTATATAGAATAAGATGAGGAAGGGAAATGATTGGGGGTCTAAGGCTAGTCCAAGTGAAATACATCGATGAACCATCCTAAAAAAGGACAAAGATATGGAGGAAGGGGAATTAGTAGTAAGTTTTCTTCTTTTCATGTGGAAATAAAGGACATGGGAAGAAGAACAATAGAGTTGGGAGGAATAATCAAGGATACACTTCTACATCGGTGAATTATTTCATTGAATGCAATCTTTATTTATCTATAAGTTGTGTACTGGATACATCATGTGGATCACACATTTGTATTCAAATATAGGAACTAGTATATTCATGGAGATTGAAAAATATGAATTCAATATCCAAGATGAAAATGGAGTGAGTCTAGTAGCCTTAGATGTGAGAGACTATCTTATTAATTCTCTAAGTGGTTTGGTTATTATATTAGTTAATTGTTATTATGTTCTTTCGGTTACTAGAAACATAATCTCAATGTCAGGATTGGACCCAATGGGATTTTATTTCATGTTTAGAAATAAATTTAGTCTCTTTTATAAGGATAAAATGTATTATAGTATGGTTCAACTTGACAATGGAGTATATATACTTTAACTCAAAAACCTATAATAGAAATCAATCACAAAACCAGTAAACATGACTCATCTAACACCCACCTATGGAACGTCGTGCTTGGTCCTATAAATGATATTTTTTTACAAAAATTATATCTGGAAGGGTATTTAGACTCAACTGAGTTAAAACCCTTAGATGTATTTCATGGATATTTACTAGGGAAAATGGCCAAATCACCCATTTCTGGGAATGGAGTAAGAGCCGCTGAATTATTAGAATCAATTCATATTGACATATGTGATCCATTTCCAATTGATTAAAGGAATAGGTTTTTAAATATCATTACTTTTACCAATGATTCTAGTAGGTATGGATATATCAACTTAATGTGGTATAATTTGTATTTCCTTCATATATTTAAGTCATATTATCATGAAGTAGAAAAAAACATAGTAAGAAGAGTAAGGAAATTCACTCAGACCATGGTGGAGAGTATCTTAACCAAGCATTAATTTATCACGTAAAGTATTGTGGGATAGTATCCCAACTCACTTGTCCTTATACACCTAAGTAGAATGTTGTTATTAAAAGGATGAATCATACCTACTTAGATATGGTAATATCAATTATGATTCAAACAATTATTACATTATCCTTTTAGGTATAATCCTGATAAAAATAGAATATAACCTGAACTGAGTACCATCTAAAGCTACATATGGTATTTCATATGAGTTTTGGAATATAAATAAACCCATTATTTCACAAATACATGAATGGGGATGTGAGTATTTTGTTAATATTATACCAGGTGAAAAATTAGATTCCTGAAGCACAAAGTTCAATTTCATATGTTATCCTAAACAAACCAAAGGATATTAAGAATACAAAACTTTAGATAGAAAATTAACTGTTGAAATAAAATTCACATTTCTAGAAAGGGAACACAATTCTAATGGAAATAGTTGTAGAAATATTGACTTAGATGAAGTTGATGCTCCAGATGCACCAGATTTGGTACGTGAAAAATCTCCATAACATAATGTGCGAGATAAAGATGTTCACAAGATGTAAGTACTATATAGATAAAATAGAGAGGTTACTGAACTAGAGAATTATGATTTTCATGTAATTGAGTAAACTGAAACATTACACCATGAGGATAATTAACCTATCACCTTCAAGAAATAATAATATGTCAAGGATTCTACTAAATTGAAAGATTATTGGAATTCTGATATGGAGTACATGTATCAATATAATGTTTAGATTTTGGTATAATTTTCATCCAAAGTACAAAAAATTGGGCCAAAATGGGTATTCTTGAAAAAGATGGAAATTGGTGGTAAGGTAAATACCTATAAAGAAATAATGGTAGTGAAATGTTTTAGGCAATGTGAAGGAGTAGACTATGATGAAACCTTATCACTAGTAAAAATTGTTAAGTCCATTAGAATATTACATGAAATAGTTTCCTTCTATGATTATGATATTTTGAAAATGGATGGTAAAGCTACTTTTCTAAATGGGAAGTTAGATGAACATGTTTATATGACTCAAACTAAAGGGTTTGTAAAGTCAAAGAATTCCAACAGTGTGCAAGATGTATAGATCCATTTATGGTTTGAAGAAGGAATCAATATCATGGAATGTTCATTTTGATGAGGCCATAAGATAATTTGGTTTCATCAAGAATAAAAGAGACAAATGTGTTTATAATAAGGTTAATGGTAATGTCATCAATTTACTAGTATTATATGTTTATGACATATTAATTATGGGAAACAAAGTGAAAGTATTACAGTCCGTTTAGACCTGGATAAATGAATTATTCTCTACGAAAAAATTAGTGAAGCATCCTAAATTCTAGGGATCTATATTTATTGAGATAGACCTCAGAGGATGATTGGGATAATTTAAAGTATAGATATTAACAATGTATATAAAATTTATAGAATGGAACAATCGAAGAGAGAGTTTTTTCCCATGTCACATGGTATCAATATCTATAATAAAATGTGTCCAAAAACGCAGATGGTGACTGAAATAATGAGTGTAATACATTATCCCACAATAGTGGGATCTAATATCTATTCCATGTTATTTAGTAGGTTTGATTTTTCATTTACTTTTATCAAGGTGGGAATATATCAAGAAAATACACGAGAGCTACAATGGGAATCCATAAAAACTGTCTTGATGTACTTGATACAAACAAATGATATATTTCTAGGGTATAGAGGATATAAGGAAATAATAGTGAGAGGATACAATAATCCTAGTTTTGAGACTGATCATGATGATTCCAAAACATATTCAGGCTATGTCTTTTTTATGAATGGTTTTGTAGGGAGTGGGGGAAGCTAAAAACAACATGTGGTCTCTGAATCAATAGAAAAATACAAGTACATATATGCTTATAATGAAGCTAAGGAGGTAGTTTGGATACATATATTCTTCACAGACATTGGTTTTATAACTATAGGTGTAGACTAGGTTCTAGTTTATTTTGATAATACTTCATCAGTGGTGCTTTCCAGGGATCCTAGGTCACACTAGAGGACAAAATATATTATTTAAAAGTTTCAAATATTGATCTATTTTACTCAAAGAGGTAAATTAATGGTTTTAAAATTATCCAAAAAGGAAAATGTGGTAGACCCCATAACTAAGTCCATATCCCATTAAGAGCATGATTCACATGTGAGATCTAGTAGATTGAGACTTACTAGTCGTTGGCTCTAGTTTAAGTGGGTGTGTTGATAGTGGGTTCACTAAACCAAACTACTATATTTATTTTGATTAAAATTACATGTATAATGTTATATATATATATGTGTGGGGGGGGGGAGTGTGTGTGTTTACCTTACCATAATAGTCATGATACTTTTTCATCCACTATATTAATGTTAGTTTCCTTAGATTATTTTTTTTATAAAAAGGTTATTTCAGTTCCCATGATATAATGAGAACCTAGAGATACCATTATAGTAATATTAAAATACTTTCCTATGGTCCAGAGACATCATACTAACTGAAAATAGATAAAGTGTGACCATCAGGTGTCTATGGGGTAATAAAAATTGAGTATTCTTCACATGAAGATTTAAGATGTTGATCTTGTGTTGATGAGATCATTATTAAAATCCCTCTAATAGGAACACCACATCTTTTGAGTGTAATTTTGTGTTCTTATATAGAGACATGTGTATTGGACTCCTGAATTGAGATCATTATCAATGTGTGACATTTTATCATATACTTTTATGTAATAAAAAAATGACATTGAATTTGTGGTTAGTTATATTGTGTTGGGTTCATTGTTGATGGTATGGCATTGGTTGAATGATGAACATAGAATTTTTCACTTCCAAGTTGAGTAAGTGATATCTTGTTCTGGATTGATCAAGATGGTAGTACCTTCATTAATCCATTTCCATAGTAGGCGAAGGAACTTTTTTTAGTTAGATCAATAAATAAGAAAGCAAGATAGGATGATGACCTATGTATGTTTCCTACTTTAGGAGATACCATATGAAGAGAGATTATATTACATAGTGGGTGTTCAAAGGATGGTTTTCATTGCTATAACTATTTATCAGTCAAAATGGACAGCTTCTCTCTTCTCATGAATACTAGAGAGATAATCATTCTAACCAAGAGAGTGATCTAATAATTCCATTATGGATCAAAGTTAAGGGATCATGGTGATCATCATGATGTTGGAGAAATCATTAGTGCTCGGCACTAGCACCCAATATTCGATGAATGGAATAAGTGTAGATTATTGAAGCGTGTGTGGATAATATAGAGGGGTTAGACCATGGATCTTTTGATCAAAATTCATCGATGATGTGTGATAGACTAGGGTACTTTGATTCGAAAATATGAATATTTTGGTTTAACTTCTGTGAATTGAATAATTCATGGGAGATCCTCTGACAATACCAGGCTATGAATCACCATATATGATGATGTTTCATCACTTCAGGGATGAAAATTTATAAATCCTTGTCTCATTGGCTTGTGTTGAATTCCTCAGTACCAACACCCCCTAGTTAGTCCACCTAGGATGGAAATGAGATAAGGAGGATAATAGTTCCCAAACCTTACCTTCAATAGGCCACATGTTGGAGACCATCACCGAGGGTATATCTTATAGAAAAATGAGAGGCAATACCATCTAAGAAGAACATGAGAAATAGTATATAAAATAAAACCACTAAATAGATCCTACTCAAAAATAAATAAATCCCTCTAAATTCATGAAATGTCATACAAACAGAAACAACTGTAAAAGACACTACAAGTACCAAAGGAAAAATCATCGGTAGTGACCTTGAATCCCAAACAACTTTTGTACTAATCCATGATCTAGTAATGTATAGCTCAGTCACCAACCATATCTTGTGGATTTGAAAAATAATTCAAATATATGTATGTTGATTCTAATAGGTATACCCAATAGGATCCTCAACTTATCCAATCATGAAAAGGATAACGAAACGACACTAAATCTCAGTGAATAAACTAGTGAAGTTAATAGTCCACCAAAATAGTTATGCTAAGTTCCCACCCTCACCATGGATCTATCACCAAGTATATCATACAAGAAATAATTCAATAACTAATATAATATCAAATGATAGTATCCCACTACCACTTCCCTAACATTTTACTATTCTACCCCAACATCATATATCCTAATCTATCTCTCTTCAAATAAATAATCATTTATAAAAATCCCCAGAAACTACAGCATACCATTCACTATATACATTACATCATCTCATAATCAACATCCATATCTCTAGATATTAACCAAGTAATTTCAAGGATCCAAAACATCCTATATGTTATGTATTATACATCAACCCATCACATTCCATACAAGGCATACCTATAATAATCCTTAGGATATTGTATCTGGATATACTAGTATGTGAAATAACCACAAGACATTACAACCCTCTACACACACACACACAAATATATATATATATATATATGTGTGTGTGTGTGTGTGTGTGGTAAAGGTAATCACCATGCATACTATCATGTAATGCTACTGGGATAAGAGAGAATGAAAAGAGGGGTAGTCATCCATCCATTCCTCTCTAACCTGGATGTTGGGGAAAACACCCTCCATGGTCCACTAGTGTCAGTCTCCCTACAAAAATGGGTGGGGTAGCATATGAAATCACAAAATATAAATATATATATATATTTCACAACCACACTATGGGAAACTACCTATCCTTAACTTCAGCTACAACAATCGTCTCTCAGACACCTAACTGTCACTGCTAATGACTATAAATCCTATAAATAGAAAAAAAATAAAATTTTATTATGATTAATTATTTCTATTAAAATTTTCACAACTATATTAGTTACCAACTTAATTTCATTATCTCCATCCATAATCCAACAATTCCAAGGTTTCTATTGATTTATCACCATTTGACATTCTATTAAGTCTCCAAACCCTTGGGCTAAATTATTTAAAATTTATTATCATTCCATGATTCTAGTTACTCTAGGATTCATCTTAACCTATCATAAAAGACTAATAAACCATATACAATTGGTTGTGTAAAACAGAGATGAAGGGAATTCATAATCATTAATCTCATTTATCCAACCCTTTTTAGATGATTCGTTAAAAAATAAGAATCTCATATTTTTTCAAAATGAACAATGGTAAAGCCCAACAGTAACCCACTCCATTAGTCTTGAATCCATCCATGATACAATAATGAATATCACCATCCACCATACCATTACATGAACCATCTTGTTCCGTAAACCTAGGAATCCCTACCCATTCTCATAAAACCATCTGTCATCTTACGCTCAATCATGTCACAAAGCAAGGTTCTTCATTCAAACTAATCACACAAGGAATTAAGAAAATAAAAAACATTTAGTTAGGAAACTAGGATCTAGTAAAAAAAATCCAGCCTTCATAATAAAAGGGGCTCACTAATCCACAAATAATTATCTTTATCAAACAACTAGTTTGTTTACCATCTTGAATTAATGAATTCATTTATCATAGTTGACAGCCACATGAAAATTAAGGCATCAACAATCAATTGATAATAATTATTTAAACATTATTCAAGTATCACTTTGATTTTCATCAAATATTAGTAAGGAATATTTCATTTAAACATGTCTATTTGTTTATTGAGATAATAATAATTACTAGATTTACATTCTTTATCAAATTATAACACAACCAACATGCAAAAACATAGCATAAAAAAAGATAGAACACTATCTGTAAAATCAAGAGGCAAACCATTAACACAGGAAAAAAACATTTCATTACTAAAAAAATCAGATTTTATCTTTAATATGATTTAATATTCATTATGGTTAATTACACCATTACCCAATGAGAAAAATCATGATAACTTTATGATAGTGCTTGGTTCGAAATTTTAATGGTTGGTGGTCTATATTGGGAGTGAATATACCAAAGTAAATTTTTAAAGAAATATATTATTTATCATAGTTAATTAAAAGAATTAATTTACATCATAAAAAATAAAAGTAAAGAAAATAACATAAGTATGATTATTATATTAGTTCAGTACAAAGTGGACAATTTATACTCTTATAACTCTCTATTCAATGGGAGAGACATTTTTAACTAAATGGAGTTTTGAAAATTATTTTATAAAGAGTAGAGGGATAACCACATTAACACACTGACTTTTTTATGGGGATTCACAACCCAATTACAAAACTAACTTGATATTAATGGATTCACAACATAAATGGTCCTAATATTATAATATGAGAGCTACAACCTGATTCAATGCTGACTTTAGATATAGGGAATCATATCCCATGGATCATGACTTTAGAATCAAGGAGTCACAATATGAAGAAAGAAAATGATTTTTTATGTATAAGAATAAAGAGAAAGTTAAAGCATGTTAGTGATATGATGAAGTGTTATAGACTCAAGAAACCATAATAAAATAGATATAATAAGAATAAAAAATTTACTAGTTCTTAATCTGGATCATCATGATTGTATCATCAAGGTATAATAAGTGGTAATAAAATTTATTTTCATCCCCTGAGAGATCATTCAGTAGTAGAAAAAATTGATTGCATGAGACTTGGATTGTGTAGAAGATTATAGATTTATTTCTCCATATTATCATGTACTTTTAACATGTTTATTTACATTTAATGAATCCTAAATACATTAAATAGAGTCTATAAAAAATATCAAATCAAACTCCAACTAAGTAATGTGATTCAAATAAAATCTAAAAAATTATATAGGAGAGAAAAAAATTCATCCACAATAGTCATAAAAAATAATTTTTTTAATTTAAAATATAACATAAAATTCCATCCAATTTGAATTATTGATTAAATAATTAAAGTAATTTCTATAATATTATGTCAATTATATACCATTAATATCATGATATAATTTGACTATTTAAATTTGAAAAGAAATTCTAATTTCGTGTATCATGTAATAATTAAAAGATTTTATGTTACCGTATTAAATACTATGAAATAATTTTTAATAAGTCGCCCATAGTAAATATAATTTATAAAAGAAAAATACCAAGAGATAAATTTAAAATTTAAATATTAAAATATTGGAAATATGTTTTGTGAGTGTAGACATGAATAAAGGGTAAATTAATGCTTATTTTAAAACTTATTAAAATAAATTAAAATCACTTCACATTAAATTTATATAATATATATGAATTTTAAAATCAATAAAACTCTTAAAATAAATACTATGAATATTCAATTAATCTTATTATAAAAAATGAAGAAAAAAAAAGAACGCTTAACAATTCATGATTTTGGAAGAAAATAAGCATTGAACAAACTCTTTGTTTCAATCTGCCTTGTGATTAGTATTATTATCATGAAATTTTATCATGAAGTCACTTTAATTTATGTGTATATTCTATTAAAATAATCATGTGGTCAGTATGCTGACCATGAGAAAAATATATCATGTGTTCACTAAATATAATGCACCAACACTATACGGAATCTACAAAAAAATATGGGGTGGGAACTTAAGTTACCATGAATGCATTATTGGTATAATAAAAATGAATATAGTGTGGTAGATATACTTATCATGTGATCATAATATGAAATTAGTTGAAATATCAACAATTTTTTGGTAGTTTTATTGAGATCCATTGATGTTCATGATGAACCAGTTTCAATTCCAAATGATATTTGGACTAAAGCTTGCGGAAGAATGTAGTACCACAACACCCATCATGTGGAAGGATGGGAAGAAGGTGAAGTTTTGGATAGAATATTTAACAATCAATGTATTGACCATTGGATCACATCTTTATACCGTACCTGTATACAGCATAAGTGGTGAACCTTCAAAATAAATATTCTGGTTATGTCCCCATGCAGTAGTGCTTCTTATAAAATGAAATGCTTAAAAAATAAAAATATAATAATGTCAAATGTTGCATGGAAAAAAAGAAAGATGCAGGATATACCCACTTCTTCAAGAGTAAAGTGGGTGTAAGCCAACATGGTGGAAGGTCCATGAAAAATACTTGGTGAATAATAGCATTGTGATATTGTGATCATGTGGTCATTCTGTCCTGGTAAAACTTATAGTAGGTTCAATTTAAGTCATGTGGTAGGTTGATGAAACAAGGTTCACTATGAATATGGATTCATGGTAGGTATAAATGGTTCTATGATCCATTTGAAAAGTGTTTCATGGTATGTACTCAACACATGTAGTCAACACAAAAAAACATGTAGGTATATAAAATAGAATACCTAAAAACCAATTAAAACTTGAAAATATGAAATTCAGAAAAAATTTAGAGCCACTACAAAATATAATTAGTAATATTTCTAGTTGAATTAAATAAATATAATTATGAGATATTTCAAACAGATAAAAAATTGATTCAATCAAACATATATAACATGATATATCATAAAAGACTACAATAATAATTTTTGAAAACTATGGATGAATAATTGTAATGTCTTATTTTTTCAACTCAACAACCAGTGCACAATTCCAATGTATATTGTGAACGTTGTCATCAAAAAATAGAATATTCGTAATTCTATAAAATGTTGAGTTCTAGGCCTAATGAAAAGAATTTGGGAAATTTTTAGAGCATTTTGTAAATGATTTCAAACTTATAAATAGTTTGATGAAATGTAGATAAATCTAATACTTATCCAAAAAAAATTCATGCGAATAATTGAGAAAAATAACTCAGGTTATAAAAGAATAACTAAAGAAAACTATATAACAATATAAACTAAATATTAAAAATAAAACTAAAGACATGTAGTATCTTCATGCTAAAAAGAGAACATTCTAGAGATTGATTTAGACTACGTCGTAGTTGAATAAAAGTTTGATAAACAACTTGTAATTAATATGAAATGGGATGTATAAAAATAAAATCACTATACCTTAAGATATAATAAATATATAGTGTGATATTAAAAACTAATTTAAACATAAAATATTGAGAGGGTTGTTAATATTCAAAAAAATAAGATATTAACATATAATAACAAACTCTCAACAAACTCCCAATTTTTTAAAATTAAAAAACATAAAAAAATTATAGAATTCTTCCCCATTTTGAAATTTTCTAAAAATATAATATTTTGAAACATAAAAAAATGCAATTTGAAAACAAAGAATTATCCTCTTAATAAATTCATAGATATATCTTTTAAGAACATGCATAAAACAATAATAAAATAGGTAAATATCCCACTGAATTTATACTATATTTCAATAAAGGTTATTCTTTTGTATAAAATAGTTAACTCATATAAAACAAAGCATAAATAATTCTTGAATAGGGCAGTTCTTCCTCAATGAAATGAATTTTGTTTTAAGATCTTCCACCACTTGATTGAAATTTAAGTATATATAGCAGAATTCCAAGGGAGAAATAAAAAAAGTCACCTTTTGGTACTCATACTATTTTGGTTCCAATTCGGTATGTAATATAATTATTGGACACCCAAGGAGATTTAAAACAGTTTTTTAATGAACATAAACAGATAAATATTTAGAGATAGAAAATTTAGTGATTCTAAGAGATTGAGGGAAACTGAGAAAACATTATTCTATATAATTTCCTCACAACTAGAATTTGAAACAAGTAATTGTTGATACATTACCTATAAAACTCTTCACAAATATTGTCTTAAAAATCTTCGGAATCTAATGATTATAACAAAAACCAATCTTATCTCCATTTGGTTTCATCATAGCTACCTTCATGTCATATTTTTCCTTTCCAATAGAAAATATAGAAAGTGTTTCTTTCAAACTAAAAAAATCAAAGACTTGGATATTCCATGTATTATTTTTGGATACTACATTGATCATTTTTAAGACTAGCCATTGAGATGACATGTGATTCTAGGACCCAGTATTATCAAAATAAATGTGTAAAGTATATTAAATAGGACATAAACGTATTTTTCTGGAAAAAGTGGAATAAATTTCATATGATGTCTGGGATCAGAAATCTAAGGGAACTGTTGTGTTCAGAAATTAGGTTTTACCCTAGGTGCAACCTAAGCTTCATTACAAAAAAGGGTAAGTAGTGGCAGTTTTTTGTGAACTAACGGCGGTTTAAATCGTTACCTCGTATTTTGGAAGTGGTTATTAAACCACCGTGTATTACATGGTATCTAGTCATTTATGAGGGTTTTTATAATTTATAAGTGGATTTTTAAGTTTAGTTTTTAGAGAATTTAGTGGTGGTCATTTTTTATTTAGCATCAGTTATTTATTTAAAAAACATCTAAGGAAAAAATAAATAAAATAAAATAAACTATCAAGGAACATATTAGTGGTGGATTATATTAACTGTGGTTAATCGTTACTACCACTAAAAATTTTTCATTCAATATATTTAGCAGTGGTTACATTAAACCACCACTAAAATTAGATTCTTTATTTAAAATAAATAATAATAAACTATAAATATAAAAAAAATCTAATGTATAATAAACTGTAACATAAATATATACATTTCTGATAAATAAATACATCCAAACATCATAACCCCAATCTAAGTCAACCTAGTATATATATACAATATGTCCAATAAAAACCAATTCCCAATATACATCCATGTCAAGACCTCCACAACATCTGCCTGCCTTCACATCTATTATCAACTGAAACTGAGCACATCATCTCACCAACTATAATAAAAAAGTAAAAAAATAAAACTACACATAATAAATCTGAATTATAGTATACTAATTGATAAAATTTTAATATATCATGGAAACTAAGAACCCTCATGCCTACCTTTTAAATAATATAATGGATTGGAATGGTCAAGAACATGCCTATTGCTGATATCTTTTGCCTACAACAAAAACCAGGAAAATTTAAGAAAATAAATGTGAAAGACAAAAGATACCTAATATATTAAGAATGCACCATGAAAAATTTGTTATTTGTTTAATAATATAATAGAAATTTTAACATAAAAAAATTTAATATAATTAAAAACACTTTGAAAACCTAAATATAGCTATTTAAGATAAGATTCAATAGTTGAATCTGAAAAGGGATGAGTAAACATTATAATTTACTTTTAAAGTGAGGTGTGGTGTACTTTAAATTTACTTAATAATCAAATTATAGAGATTCTGATATCAAAGCATGTCTTATATTTCAAAATAAACTCAATGGTGGGTTTTCTATGATTTCACGTCAATATGAGGTCATTTTCTATGGTTTTTACCATTCCATTCATGTTTTAGTGTTTTAAAACACTAAAAATATATTTACATCCATATCGGGGAAATATAATTTAGAATGATGTGTAGTTGGTTCCTACATTTCATAATTAAATGCATGGTTGTTTTTTCATTATTTTAGGGCAATCTGATGTAATTTTCTGGGTTTTGACCTCCCGACACTTGTTTTTAAAGACATTCATACCTTTTAGAAGTGCATACCAGGTATTTCCAACCACACTTTATGTCAGAGTGATGTGTTTTCTTCACGTACACATCAAAAACAACTCATATATGGTTTTCCCATAATTTTAAATCAATCTGATGTTGTTTTCTTTTGTTTTGACCATTCCATGCATGTTTTAGTGTTTTAAAACACGAAAAACGCATTTATGGACACAATGGGAAGACTATAATTTAGAATGATGTTTCGTTAGTTATTACATTTAAAAATTAAATGTAAAGTCATTATCCCATGATTTTAGTGAAATTAGTGATCATTTTTCTAGTTTTGATCGCCCGACACTTGTTTTCCACGGCTTTAGTACCTTTCAGAAGTGTATATCAAGTAATTTTGACCACAACGCACATAGAATTGATGTTTTTTATAAACATAAACAGGAAAAATAACTCATAAATAGTTTTCCGATGATTTCATATAAATATGTGGTCATTTTATATGGTTTTTATTGTTCGATAAATGTTTTAGTGTTTTAAGAAATTAAAAATGTTTTTATGGACATAAGAGGAAAACTATATTTCATAATGATTTTTCATCAATTTTAACATTTCACAATTAAATGTAAAATCATTTTCCCATGATTTTAGGGTAATCCGAAGTTTTTTCCTAGGTTTTTAAGGCTTTTATACCTCTCAAAAATGTATGCCGAGTTATTCTGACCACATCGTACATCGAAATGACGTGTTTTCTATATGTACTCATCAAAAACACATCACCAAATATTTTAACAAGATTGAATAGTAATATAAGGTTATTTTATGTGTTTTTGATCATTCCATGCACGTTTTTGTGTTTTTAAACAATAAAAACACATTTACAGCCATAATTGTCAAACCGTAATTCATAATGTTGTGACATCAGTTACTACATTTCAAAATTAAATTTAGAGTTTGTGTCCCATTATTTTAGGGAAATCCAATATCATTTTTTAGTTTTGACCCCCCCAACACTTCTTTTAGAGGTTTTTGTACTTTTTTATAACTGTATATTGAGTAATTCCAACCACACCACACATCAGATTGATATGTTGTCTATGTGTACATGTCAAAAACCACACAACGTTGGTTCTACCAATATTTCACATCAATATGAGGTCATTATATATATTTTTTACCATTCCATGAATGATTTATTGTTTTAAAACATTAAAAATGAATTTATGACCATAATAGGAAAATCATAATTCATAATGATAGGTCGTAAATTATAATATTTAAAAAATAAATATAAGGTTGTTTTTATGTGATTTCAGGTCAATCTGAAACTGTTTTCCTAGTTCTGACCTCTCGAAACTTTTTTAAAGGGATTTTGTGCCTTTCAAAAGTGTATATTGAGTAATTCTATCCATGCCACATATTGGATTGACATTTTTTATTCATGTACATGTAAAAAAACTCAATAGTGGTTTTCCCATGATTAAACATCAATATGAGTTGTTTTTCTATGGTTTTAACCATTCTACGTATGTTTAAGTGTTTTAAAACACTAAAAATTTGTTTATAGTCATAATGGGAAAACTGTAATTCAAAATGATGTTTCTTCGGTTCCCACATTTCACAATTAAATATATGATCATTTTCCTAGGGTTTTGAGAAAATCTGATATCATTTTCCTAGTTTTGACCACTCCAACACTTGATTTTAAAGGCTTTTGTGCCTTTCAAAAATGTATATCAAGTAATTTAGACCACACCACATGTTGGATAGATTTTTTCTGCACGTATACATCCAAAACATCTCAGCGGTGGTTTTACCATTATTTAACTTCAATATGATGTTGTTTTATATGGTTTTCATTATTCCACACACATTTTACTGTTTTAAAAACACTAAAAATCATTTCCATTCATAATGAGAAAACCATAATTCATAATGGAATGTTTTTTACTACAATTAAAAACTAAATATAAATCCTTTTTCTAATGATTTCAGAGAAATCAGACATCAGTTTCCTAGTTCTGATCCCCCACACTTGTTTTTAAAGGCTTTTATACATTTCAAAAGTGTATACCAAGTAATTATGACCACACTACATGTCTTATTGAAATATTTTATGCACATACATGTCAAAAAAATAATATGTGGTTCTTTCATTATTTCACATCAATATGAGATTTTTTCCTTTTATTTTACCATTCCATGCATGTTTTAGTGTTTTAAAACATGAAAAATGTGATTATGGTCATAATGGGAATACCATAACTCAAAATGACATGTAATTGGTTCCAACATTTAATGATTAAATATACGGTCATTCTCCATGATTTCAAACTAATCCAATATCCTTTCATGGTTTTGACCCCCTAATTCATGTTTCTTAAGCTTCAATTTCTTTTAAAAATTTTATTGAGTCATTCAGAGTACACTAGATGTTGAATGCATGTGTTGTTTTCTTGTACATGTCACAAAAAATTCAATGGTGTTTTTCCAATTATTTCATGTTAATACGAGATCATTTTTTATTCTTTTGATCATTAAATGTTCATTTTAGTGTTTTAAAACACTAAAAATGTATTTATGATCATCATAGGAAAATCGTAACTCTGGTCGATGTGGCATCAATTCCAACATTTCACAAATAAATATGTGGTTTTTTTCTATGATAAATTTTGTAATCATTAAATATTTTTAAAAAAATATAATTGTATAACTAATATATTTTTAATAAAATTAATGATTTATCATTATTTCTAATATTTATTTAATTAATTACTAAAATGTAGATTGGTTATTTTATATTTTCTAGTGCTTGAATTTGATTGCGGAAAAAAGAATTTTACATTCTAAACCATCATTTATTTCATGGTCAATAATCATTTAGCAGAGATTTTTATAGTTTAGAAATAGTTGTTATATGTGTTGTTTTTTGGGTACTCAATGGTGGGATTTTATTCCATTAGAGATAGTTTTCTTAACAAAAAAACAAAAAATAACATGGGATAAGTTAATATAACAGTTATTAAATTATTTACCTGCGGTTATCAGGAACCATATCTAAATAGATAAAATTATTTTTTAGTGATGGTTATCAGAAATTGTAGCAACAGAGATTATGGATGTTGTATGTGTTTTTTTAAAATGTGTGAATTATATATGGAATTTATAATTTACCTAGGTCAGATGGGATATAAGTCTGGAAATTTCCTCGGGGGTTACGTCATTCATCTGTTGAAAAACTAAAACTAACGAATTTTCCATTTATGATTTCCATTTATCATTTTTTTTCCTATAATAATCTTGGTCTCTAACTTTTTCTTTCAATCTTTCAATTTCTATTTGTGAATTTTGATCCAAAACACTACTCAAACCCCCACCGGTTGTATAAGTAATGAATGATGCTTCCCTACCAATGATATCTAGTGGAGTAGGACCAAAAATCATCCCACGTACACGTCTGGGATACTCCTTCCCTAAAACATTTCCAAATACATCGTTCTAAAAAACTATTGCTGACTGTGAATGGTTAACATCCCAAACTTCTATAATTTTAACCTGTAAATACAAAGAAAATTAACAAATATTTTTTAACATATATGAACTTCATAATGTTATCTAATTAATAAATTTTTCATTAGTATTTATTTTTATATCAAAACTATAAAAACTTAATATTGAAAATTATATTATAACAATTAACAAGCCTTAAACCCCATTAATTAGGGTCTATTAGATGTATCAAATGACGCCAAATTGGAATCGTTTGATCCATGTAGCTGGACCAATTTAACTAGGTTTATGGATCGATAGTTTTTATAATATATTTTTCATTATTATGATTTTATGGTAATGAAATAATATGAAATGGTAATGAAATGTACTTACTCTAGTAGGGTAATTTAAAAAACAATCATCAGGTTTCCTATGCACTTTAAAAAACATCTTTGTTTGGTCAAGAAAGTGACCAAATTTATTAGCCTTTATAAAAAATGAGAAAAAATTACAAAAAACCTTGAGTTATAATAAAATAATATAAATAATAATGAATTAAATACAAACCAAATTTGTTATTTTTCTCTAAAAAACTCTGAGACCCTATAATATGAGGAATGAATTGCTTCTCACAATTCCAATAATTTTTTTAGATAATTCCTACAAAAAATATAAAAAGTAATAAAAAATATAATATTGATGTGTTTATGTTATTAAGATACAATAAAATATGTACTTACCTCAGGAGATGAAACTCTGTTGATATCGACCAAGAGCTTCCATTTCCCATGAGAAATTACTTTAGGAACTTCCTTATAAATTTGTTGTGAGCTTTGATAAATTTCATAAAACTCACGTCATAATCTCCATTTAAAATATTTCCATGTATCACCCAAAATTTTCAAATTCCATGGGAATTAAACAGAGTCAAGGACATAAAAATGAAAAAACTCTTCAAATAAAAAACATTACATTGTATCAGTGTATTACAAAATTTTAATCATGTATTTTAAATTATGTGTCAATGAATATTAAATTAATATTACCCTTACTTGAGAATAAAAAAACTCATTTTTCCAAGTTGTAAGAATATACTTCTAATCATTATAATTAATTGAAAAGCTCATCATCTCACAAGAAATATGCCCAAGAATCTACCTATATATTTCAACAGCGTCACTAGTAGGCACCCTGAACTCATTAAATGAAATTATAATCATGAACTCCTTCAAGTATCATACATAGTTTATGTTCATATTTGTGTCCCTTCTATGGTTATATTTATCTGTTTGAATAATTCATTAATCCATTAGTAAAATACAATGTTTTTTTGAAAATTGACATACATACCAGTAATGGTAACTCCTCAATATCCCCTAGATGGAGGGGCGACGATCTACTTCATTACAAGATTTTGAATCAAGCGGTGGACTGCCAATGACGTCTATATAAATGGGTATCTCGCTAGCAGTCTCAGGTATAACATAATCACTAGGATCCAAAGAAGATAATGGTAGTGGTGGTGTGCTCTGAGATGCTGATTAGCTAGGATCTGGAATTTTTTTGTTCTCTGCATTCATACATTTCAAATGGTAAAGAACTATATTTTTAAAAATTTATGTTGTTGAAAATTGATTAAAATTATTGGATTATTTTTTGGTTCAAAAATAAATGTTTTTTATAAACCATTTTTTATTGATTTTTGATGGATTCCCATGGAATTTCAATGTATATCAAAGAATCTTTAAATGAATTTATTGCTTGTGTGAAATAGATAACTATTAAATAAAATGGGTGAATAATATAGCATGAACCACTATTATATTTTAATATATTATTTTAATATTATATATATTGAACATAGCATTATAATCATAATTGAATCCTAGGTTATTTATCAGAGTCCTATATCATATCATACAGTAGATCTATGATATAGTTTATGTAATATAATGTTTCAATTCGTGTTTCCTTATTAGTTATTATTAAAATAATAATAATTATAATGAATCATATAATCATTTATAATAAATATATAATCATAGAAATTTTCATAAATTATAATATAAAAACATCCATAAATTTTAGTAGCTACAAATTAGATATAACTCTTAAGAAATTAATTTAATGAAGTAATGAAAAATAAAGAATTTGATCCATATTTTTTTGTGTTAGTGTTAAAGAACCAATACTAGATTATTCTCTCTTCATACATTTTCATTTTTATTTTCAACGATAGATTGATAAAACAAATTTTTTCGATCTATTAATCCTGACATAGTATATATAGATTCTGATGACCGATTTAAAAATATTAGAGGCTAGAGAGAGAATTATTTCTTAGTGATCATTGTCAAGAATACTTTATCAATATAGATCACAATTTATTATTTGTACACATAGTTATTTTACTTTATTTGTATTTTATTTTTTTTGAGGATAGATTCATATACAAAAGGATTCCATCCACAATTTATGAGAATATGATCATCTCAACAAACCTATTTGAACTGATTCATGTTATAATTAACAATAATGTTTTGAAACCCTTTTAATATAGATTATAAAATGATGTTTGTGTCTTGATTGACAATGAGCAGTGATCATAGTATCTCTATGTAATTTATGTACAAAAATAATAATGGTTATAAGTATTTTTATGAAAGAATCGACAATTATCACACACTGAAAGAGTACCATTGATACTCTATATCCTTATATCTATCTATCCTTAGATATAATATATTATTATTGTTTATGGACCCCAAATCATCTATATTGACATAATGAGTTAAAATCTTTTGATTCATAAAAACAAAAATTAGTATATATAAATTTAAAAAATAATATGTATTCATAATATATGTATTTATCCCTTCATAACAAACATTATTAGAAAGACAACTCTAGGGATGTTATTTAATCTATCAGAAATTCCCATTAGATTGTATATTCTATCTAAGAGGGGTATGGTGAATTTATTTGATTCTTTTTACATATTTTAACTCAATTTTTAATTTCTCATTATAATACTTGAAATTCAATCCTAGTTAAAGTAAATGTAATTGTTTATGCACTCTTAAAATAGCTAACAACATTAAAAAAACTAACCAGTGATAGAAACTTGTAGTAATTTTTAAATGATCAAGCCAAATGTGGGAATATACACCATATTATTTTTAAGATGAGTTTATTTAAAAATTTATCTATAATAATTTATATTGTATACTAATTCAAGATATTTTATCATGCATAACACTATAATTACAAGGGGCGGGATTGTATAATACACTATAATTCTACTCACTAATAGATTTAGGGTGAGGATAATGTATCCTTTAAGGGAGTATGTGTTGTTGTTGAGGAGGGGATCCAAGCTAAGAAGAAGGAGCTCAGAGGGGGGGTCCACATCACCACTGAAGAGGGGAACCTAGTTGAGGTGAGGAAGGTCAGAGGGGGGGTTCACGTCGTCGGTGATTCATCAAGATAGGAGGTCAGATGGGGGGAGGGTTATGGGAGTCAAGGTAGGAGGGGGCAGGGGTTAGGGGTCTCAAGCTTGGGGTCACAGGCTCGGGGTCGCCATCGGAGAGAGTAGAGGAGGATGTTGGGTGGGGGGAAGGGGTCCTATAGAGGGAGCGGGGTGGGGGAGTTATTAGGGTTTTTTAAAACATTTAAAGGTGGTTTAATTTAAACCACTAATAATTGAAAAAAAATTAAAAAAATGGTGAAGTTTTATGAAATCTCCACTATATTATATAATTTTTTTACCATATTTCTTTCATGGTGGTTACTTGAACCACCATAAATAAACTACCTCTAACAAATTCTTTTTTTTTTGTAGTGCTTGTTCAGCATGGAAAATTTGTAAAAAATTAATCATGGGAATTAAATGAATAAAATAATTAATTGAATTATTTTTTATTATTTTGTTGACAAAGAGACCTATCTTATTTTATAAATATACAGTTATGGGAAATTCATAGGTTTAGCTACTAAAACCTTGAGATCTGATGAATTCTTTCTTAATGAGGTAGGATTTTTGTTTGATTGAATTCTTTCTTAATTCATAATATATATGATGAATGTGATTAAGTCGAATAAATGATTGATTCATGGATAGTTATTATTGAGGTATGGGTTTTATTATGGGGTGCTATTAGGATAATTTATTTTCAATTAATGATTCTTTATTTTTATTCTAATGGTGATGGATTGAGTCCAAAAAGAACATTGTCTGAGGTTCATTCCTCATGTTTATGGTGGTGAATTTCTCCCTTGATTCTTCATTCATCGAGAGAATTATTCGTTTGTCCTATAGTTCAACATATCTAGATGAATCAATTATGTCACAAAACTTTCTTTGTGCAACGATTCAATATCATATATCTAGGATCTGCACGATAAGATGGTGGTGTGATAATAAAATTTCTGGTGAATCGGGCAGTTTTGGACACCTGGTTTCATTTTCTTTAGTACACAATGAAGAATGGTGAATAAGGATTATTTCTAAAATAATAGAAGGTTCATATAGTATTTTTTGATGATGGAATTACTCTTAGTGGATTGGATCCCTATTTTATAGGGATGTGGTTTTCTGATCATTGTTTAGTCGAACACATGAGAACATGGATACAAAATCTAGAAATATGGAAAAATCCATGATACACAACCTATAATGAGGACCCAAAGACCGTGTGGGACCCCTTTGTTGTGGATAGGGTTTAAGGATATAGTTAAGTATCACACAACATGTCACCCCATCTCATGAAATGTGACCTCTCCTCAGTAACTTGACATGTACATATGAGGATATACATACAAGATTTTGGGTACATGGGTTGAAGCACACCATGTACTCCCCTAGAAGAACACCACCTAGACATGTACAGGGGAAAATCCATGTACTGTTACATGGGAATCCGGAACACATTTTACTAATACATAGATAGAGTCATGAGACATATGTTGTTTGCACGGGTAGGACCCAAGGTCAAGGGACATGACGTGTGACCCTTCTACACACCGTGTTCTTTCTAGGACATGGATCTGAACCCTTTTCCTTTGTATCTTGTATATGTTTTATTTGGGTACATTCCACATATTCATTCCCTATGTTTTAGTCTGGAATCGCCTCCAACTCCTGGGATATAGATCCCTTCAGAAGGAATTCATGGATAGAGTTTTCAAAATCCTTTTGTGTGGACCAGAGTGACGTCCTCTATTCATCATCATACCCTAGGTGTATTTCTTACTATCATTGAGACAAAAAATATAGAGAAGTGGATCCTCTACATGGAAGGTAATCCATATTGAGTTGTTGGTAAACCCCACGGCCTTGGGTGTGATCCTCATATGTGTATCTTATCTCTTCAGACCTTCGGCGTGTACTTCTAAAGGTGAGACCTGATGAGCATTACCTCTAGAAAATATTCCATTAGTTGTATTAGACTCAAGAGTTTTTTCTCCTAGATGATTTCTATATGGAATCTTAGAGATAAAATGCTACACTAGAATATTATTGTTATGGCTTACCTTTAGACTGTATTTCTTTGTTGAGTATATCTCAATATTTTTGTTATATGTTATATAGAAATATACCTATGTAGAGATGAATTTGTTTCCTTTTTGTATATTTTGTGATTTTGAGGTTTCCAACTGGGTATTTTAATACTCACCCATGCATGGTCTTCACCAACACATTTCATTTCTTATGAAGACGACTAACCTTTTGACAAAATCCTTGATAGACTAGGATGAGGTGGTGGTTAGTGAGACCGTATAGACTGAGTTGTGTTCCTCTAGTACATTGATAGTAGTCCTAATTTTACTTTTAGGTTAGACATGTTTTCATAATTTTTTGATGGTCTTATATTTGGCCTTGTTTACTTTTCTTACTTCCTCTTGTACTCTGGTTGTGGGATTCAGAGGTTTTCTTTAATGGTTGTTTACATGTTTTTACATTTCATTGTTGTATGGGTTTGGAGAACTATGTGTGCGTGTGAAGGTACTTAGTCTAAGGAATCCCATATTAGTGACATGCCTACTCAGTGTTAGTCATGATCCCCATGCCTACTAGAGGTGGGATTAGGGGGTCACGGCATGATACCCATTGAGACAGGTCATAATTGGGTGGTATCAAAGTAGTTGGTTCAACCTTAGGATAAGAGTCTGTGAATTTGTTTTTGGAAAACATTGTCAAGTGTTATGAGTTTGGATTTTAGGCCAGAGACCCCATTATTGGTGCGGCAGCTAAAATATCCATACATTAGGACTCTGATCACCATATTTTTGACTCGGTAAATGAGAACACTAGTTTCATGGAATGCAATTGTACATGCACCATATAGTAATGGGTTTTGTTTTTCCATATCCTTCTTGAGTCAGCTCTCCAAATATACTCATTGACCATGGTACATCTTTTGTACTTTTTGGATAACTCCACAACATATTCCAGCTACGATTCAAAATCAAGATCACAAGGATGATCTCCTCACTAATGAGGCATTAATACATGGAGCAGTTCAATAGATTCTACCTTTAGGTGGTGAAATATTTATACCACCAATTTAGTAGAACATGATATCCATAATAACGATGGATGAGTTGTGTATGAT
Source organism: Viscum album (assembly GCA_963277665.1). Lineage (NCBI taxonomy): Eukaryota > Viridiplantae > Streptophyta > Magnoliopsida > Santalales > Viscaceae > Viscum > Viscum album. The sequence goes on along the minus strand of OY728126.1, from coordinate 2,003,377,330 downwards.
GAGAATGCTTCATGATTTTTAGCAATATAGACCCTCAGGTTCCAAGGCAAGAGCAACCCATATGTGGGTGAGGAATTTCTTGAGGCGGTGACCAGAGTTTTTTTCATGTTAAGACACCATCAGATCATATGGTTGTACTGGTGGTGATCATTTTCCGTGGCTCGATAGGTTGATGGTGGAGTTTGGTGACCCAGTATTACAATGAGGCGAATCTTGTGTGGACAAAGTTTGATCACCTTTTCATATAGGAGTTCTCACCATCGATGCTAAGGGAAATATGTATCCAGGAGCTTCTGTAGCTCCTGCAGGGTGACGTGATAGTAGCTGAGTATTCATCTAGGTTTAACAACATCTCTAGGTATGCGATAGATATGGTTTGTGACCATTTCTTTAGGGATTATTCCTTCGATAAAGGTATGAATCTAGACATTTAGGCTAGTATTATTCCTCAATGCATTCCTACATGTTTTGTGGGTGCTTGAAGAGACCATGGTTTTTCCCTGTAAGAATTTGGAATATTCTTATGAATATTTTTAGAGCCAGGTACTATAACAACGTGTGATTCTGAGTCCTAGAGTTCTCGGAATTAATTTTACCAATATATTATTGATATTTTATATTTTTCATTCATATATTGTTAAATAATGTGAGATATATCTCAAACGGTTGATTGAATCTGAAATCCAAGACCACGGTTGGGTTCGGAACGTGAATTTTACTCAGGACATGATATAAAATGTCTTGGAGCAGGTTGTCTGAACCCCTTCACTCATTGGAGGTATGTTAAATGGATGAATTTATTAATTAAATAATTCATTAAATATCTTAAACCCATATATATCATAAATGAAATCTCATATCATAAATATGGGGGCACAATTTTGTCTGGGATGAGATGTTTACCATAGCCATGACATAACAGTTTTCGGTGTGGGTCACCAGTTGAAAAAGTCACCTTAGACATAACCATAAATTAAATTATTAAATAACATTATTTTATTATTAACATTAATCAAGATAACTCATAGATAGACACTTATATTGGAAATCCGATTCCACCATTGAGTTCTTAATATGGGGTTTTCCCTAGGTGCGACCAAAAGTTGGTTGGCGTGGGATGTATGGTAAAGGAAGTTGTTGGTGGGTACATTTAGTTAAGATAAATAATTTATTGATTTGTTTTATTAAAGGACCTAGAACGAGACTTCCTTTTAAATATGATGGTGTGGAAATTTCTCCTAGTTTAGCCTCATAACCTTGGGATCATTAAGAGAAATATCTCTTCTTTTTCACATTGGCGAATGATGAAGAACAACAACAAAACCTTGGATCCAGGCGGAATGAAGCGTGATGAACAAAATGGATATCGGCAAAAGTTTTCTTCGTCAATGGTGATTGATCCAATATAGTTAGAATTCAACTTTGGTGTTTTCTTCCTTTGATTAAATGATTGAGAATGCTAATAATTCTTTCTTCAATCTGTGCCCCTTGCATGAGCCTAAATACTAGAGTTAATTTTTTATCAGTTTTTCCTAACCTAAATTGCAAATTATTTATCATTTGTCCAGGAACTCGTGGAAAAAAATAAAAACCCTTTTAATATGTTCTTTCCTCCCCTATTTCTATGATTTCTTCTCTGTTGTAACCCTATGATTCATGGCCTGTTGATTTCTGAGCGATCCGAGTTCGATCGGTTACCCGGATTCGGGGTGGATTTGTGGAATGGAGACAAAATCAGGAGCAGAGACTACATATACATAGATTAGAGCCCGAGGATCAAAAATCTATGATCATTTGATTTTTTTGGATTAGAATGTATTTTTGGTGGATTGTGGAAGGTGTGGGGACTGTGCGGGGCATGCAAGCAGGGCAGTTGGCTGGGACAGTGGTCGGGTGCCACTCCAGGTGGTCTGGTGAGTCCATGGTAGCAGAAGGAAACAACATGATGCTATTTAGAACGAATGAAGTTGGCATGCTGAGACGGTTAGGTGAGGACGAAGGTTATAGGTTGAGGAAGTCTCGAATTCAGGGTCCGAGTAGCAGGGTGTTCCAGTTGAGTGGGGTTGGCATAGCAGGGCGGTCCAATGCAGTTGGGTCGGTGCAGCATGACGGTCTAGAAGGTGGTTGTCGACATAGAGGAAGGTCGATGGGGCTGCACTCCTAGTGGCCATAGGAGTAGGTGTCACATCGAAGGCATAGGCTGTGTAATGGAGTCTAGGGTATACATGAGTAGGGTAGGAGAAAACATAAAAGGAAAAAGGAAAAATAAAATGAAAATAAAAAGAAAAATAAAATTAAAATTTTTAATTTTTTGTAATTTTTTTTGAACACTCATAACTCCTAATTGGGGAGTCAATTAACATGATATCGATGGCAGAATGACCCCATTTGTGATAAGATCATTAAAATACTGTTTTGGATAAATTTATAAAACTCTTGGTCTGGGCCCATGAAATGACCATGAAATAATAGATTTATTATTATTATTAAATCTTCATCCCACCATAACTTTTGTACTTGACATCTAATCGATGTGCTTCCATTGGAATGTGATATAGATGTTGAGAATAACTTTTTGAGACAAAAACTGGGATTATAAATTAAGATCGAGTCATGGGACCCACGAGACGCCATTCATGCCCAATGCTGTCAAATGCAGCTTCATCACCGGGTGTTTGATTCGTACGAATGAATAGTAGATCATGTGCAATTTTTCTCAAGGATCTCAATGGTGTGATTCATTTTGATATCTGAGGCCTCACAGTTCATTTAGTTTTTGTGTGCTATGATGTATTATGCCTTATTTGTGATCTTACTAAATTTGGAAACATGGAATGAATATCGGTGGAATATCTTTCTAATGTGGTCACGGATTACATCAGCACCAGATCTTGTGAGAGCGAAGAGGATGTATGAAGAGATATCTTCAACGCTTTTGATTCCATTAAAGGTGGAATGTCAGTGAAGTTACATTTTTTTCCCTTCAGACCAATGACCAGCATCATGCACTCATCAATATCTTGAATAGATTTTCCATGTACTCTGGAAGTACACTAGAATTCCTAGTGGTACTAGTGCATTGTTTAGTACCTGATTATGGCTGGGAACATGGCCAAGAGATGAGGTAGGGTCACACATCATGTGGTCCCTGCATGCATCGTGTACCACTTTATTATTCTTCTCTCTCTTGAATCTCCTTCTTTTGGACTCGGATTTTGTCCTGAGAGTAGCCTATCCTGAGTGTTTTTCTACGTAGAACATGATGGTTCTCTATGTAGTGTCTTTTTTAATGCGGTTCAAGATGTTTTGGGTGTGACACCTATCTGGGGAAACAAACAATGACTGTATTGATATTACTGTATCATCAGAGTATCTCGGACATACCATCCAGTAGGGATGGGTAGTGTAGTTTCTCGATGCTTTTTTAGAGGTACCGTCTATAAGGTATGGACATTCAAGTTCCTCAATGCTTTCCAAGAGGTACCATCCATATGGGATGGATATTCTAGTTCCTCGATGCTTTCCTAGAGGTACCATCTAGTAGGGATGGCCAGAGTAGTTCCAGGAAAACCTTCTAGGTGGGCTGGGCAGTTTAGTCCCTGAAAACCTTCCAGGATAACCCTCTAGCTAGGATGGGAAGTACAGCCCCCAATGACCTTTCGGGGTGACCCTCAAGTGAGGTTGTGCATTGTAGCCCTGGATGACATTGTGGGATAATCCTCCAACTGGGATGGGTAGTGTAGTCCCCAACGTCCTTCCTGGATGACCCTACAGCTAGGCTGGGTAGTGTAGTCCCTAAATGTTCAGAGAATACTCTCAATGGTGTGGTGTAGTGGAGAGGCATGGTTCGACATACCTAAGGACTCACAAGAAAGAGGGTTGATTTCCCAACCAAGAAGTTTCCTTATGATGTGAACAAAAATTATCTGGGAAAGTCAGTTCCGCCCAAAGTAGATAGTATCAAGGTGTGGTGATTTGATCCCCTTTGAATTGTGTCTCATGGGGAAACACATGAGTTGCGGGTCATTACAGATGGTTTTACCATGTAACTTTTGGCTACTCACTTTCTTGGGTTGAGCTGTGAGATGGAGATCCCCTTACTCTCTCTTTTGGTCATTATTGACTGAGCATGTATATATATATATATATATATATCATATTCTAGTAACCAATCATTAGTTTTTGGTTACTCTCCTTCCAAGAGAGGCGAAGGCGTGTGGGGTATGCCACGTTCTTTTCATGTCTAGCTTCTTGTGGTTGGATGGGTCTACTCTCCTACTATAGGTAGAAAATACTCGATGAGAAATTCATGTTCCCATCATTTCTATCTTCTGGAGATTGGATGATATTACTTCACTCTCATATTGGGTTGAGAAACTCTATTTTATTATACCTTGTCATGTCTACTTATTTTCCCTTCTGTGTATCTCTTACAGATCCCCCTTCTCCTTTTTAGGGCATCCTACTATGTATTTTTATACTTACCCCTACATAGCCTTTTCTCGAACATCTCATTCCTTATGTAGATGATAGACCGGTTGATTGTGACTTCAGAGGAGCTTATGGATATCGGTTCTTCAATCGTGTATGGTGGTCATAGCTTGGGATCCAGGATCAGGGATCTCTCAGCTATTTTACTTTTTCAGTTTTTTCCAGGTTGTGCAAATTTTCTGGTTGGGTGTGTATTTTCCCCCTTTTCCCCTTTCAGTTAACTTTACTATAATGGTACTATTTAACAGTTCATGCATGCTTTGTTTATTTATTGTTTTATTTCATCTTTTTTTCCTTACTTATGCACTTTCTCATTGACATGGCTATGTGTGTGTGTACAGGATCTTAGGCAAAGGCCTCCCTAATTTTTTTGTGCCTTTGGTGCTTGTCACCAACCCTTTGGCAATGGAGGTGGGCTTTGGGTAGTTGCAGATTGTGCCCTAGCATGGTTCATGTCATGAAAAAGTTTTATTAGAGGTGGTTCAACCCTTGATATGTTCCTCATATGATTCCCTAAAAATTTCTCATTTAGGTTTTGGGAAACAATGTTAAAGTGTCTCAAGAGAGGCTCTCAGGCCAGGGATTCCAATGATGGTATGGGATGCTGATGTATCCATTCCCTTGTACATTAATTAGCAATATGTCGACTCGGTACCCTGAGACATTTTTATAGGTAAAAATATTACATGCATTATATTGGATTGAGTATTTGACTTTACTTCATGATTCAGCTCCCCGTTTTTGTTGATATATATACCTCTGTGTGTGTGTGTGTGTGTGTTCATTAGACTGTGGGGATCCTTGATTATATTATGGATGCTTATGCGATGAAAGATGACTATGATACCAGCTTCAGTTCATGATAGTGGCCATGTGAGTGATGAGGCCTCAGTTTAGGATCCATCATGTGATCCCCTTCTTCTTAATGGGAAGGTATCAACACCTCCATCTGTTTAGAAGTAGATATCCCTAGTAGGGAAGGCTGAGGAATTGTGCAGGCTGAGCACTCTCCTTGAGTTCCAATGCCAGAGACCACTGGGGTTTCACAGTGAGACAGACCCCCAGGCAGTGGAGGTTTGGCTAGAGTCGATGGTCTGCCTATTCAGGCTTACCCATCCCCTTATAGATCAAATGGTGTCTTTGGAAACCATCCATTTCCAATGTGTATCTAGAAGATTTTGGAGCCTCATTACATTGTTACTTGATGAGTTAGGACTCTCATGGGATGACTTCTAGTACTTATTTTGTGAGCAGTACTACACCTCCTTCTTGCACTCCATTCAGATTCAGTAGCTTCGGAATTTTCAGAAGGGAGGGGTGGTGGTGGATGAGTATGCGACTAGGTTCATAGACCTTATATTCTACTCTCTCTATATGATCTTGGATGGATAATTCTGAGCTTGGAAGTTCGAGCAGGGACTTCACAGAGGGGTCTAGGCCAACGTAGTTCCCTTGTGCATCCCCACCTATGTCGGGGTACTGGAACAGGAACTTGTGATAGAGAGCTTCCTTGAAGATGGATTCTAGATAGTTGGAGCTATAGGTATATGTGACAGAGATAGGATATCTACAGTAGTAGGTAGATGCCAGGTATCTCAGAACAAGAGACCCTTTCATGAGAATACCCAGTGACATGGTGGTGTCGTGAAAGTCTTGCGTAGAGAACTGGGGAATCCCTGAGAGGAACGATTCTATACTTGTTACAAGAGATTTCCTGTGGACTAGGACTACCCGACTAGTCATACTGAGCATACTAGGTAGACAATAGGTGGTCCACCATGGTAGAGGCAGCACCGTGATCTAGGATATTCTTGGTTGGGACAGGGTGGTAACCAGGGAGACAAAGCCGAAAGAGGAGTGGGAAGAGCTTCAGGTGGGGGACGAAGATATAAGGTTCTACCACCACCATCACGAGGTGACCCGTGTTAGGCTCAGTAATCTATAAATTGGGTCTATGGACAGTCAAAAGATTTCGATGTCTACAATACAACAACACATGAGATGATAAGAGATACGGTCTATGTCCTTTCTACCTTCTGTAGTATAAATTTGTAGACATTGCTATGAGGTACTCTTTTATCTACTCGTATTTATTGAGGTTAAACTAGGGTGATGTAGGGAATGAATGTAATCATTTTTCTATGTTGTGAGATGGAGTGTTGGAACAGGTCCTGACATTACGAGTGTTCTTTTTCTGCCTGACCCTTTTTTCTTGGGATGCCAATAATAAGTGTGGTGGAGTTTTTAGTTTTTGGTTACTCTCCTTAAAAGAGAATTGAAGACACATGGGGTATACCACAGGCTTTCAATATATATCTTATTGTAGTTGGATGAGTCCAACCACCTTTCTTTTTTTGGTACTATTGAGTACTTAGCATAAAACATGATGTAGTAGTGGATTAGGAGGGTACAATTTTTCTTAAGTTGATTGTCTTGACTACTTCACTTCTTAAGCATGTGAGAGAGTCTTAGCTGGGAGACATAAACTACGAGGTCATTCATGACCACATATCCTTATGATTTCTACCCAATGTATTCTTCTGAATAAGGGAATCACATCATTCAGGTGTGAATGGTGATTTCAGTCACGTCACGAGGAGTGGGGATGAGGTAGTTTCACACTTATCTGTTGGCCGTACATCCCTATATAGGGAAAACCCAGGTGTAGGATTAGTGTCCCCATATAATTTCATAGTTTTTTCTTTTTTGGGATGAAAATAATTGAATAAGGGATAACATAAATACCCTATTATTTCCCTATAAGACTTTTAATTATTACTATAAATATTTTCAGAGAAAGGTGTTGTGATGACATTAGATTCTGAGGCCCAGAGTGCCCGAAATTAATTTTATAAAGATATAAAAGATATTTTATATTTTTCACATGCATATTCTAAAATAAAATGAGATATCTCTCAAATAGTTGATCTGATTAGAAATCAGAGACCATGGTTGTGTTCAAAACGTGTGGTTTACCCTTAGCAGGACATAAAATGAGTTTTCACTGGACGTCTATACCCCTTGCTCATTGTAGTATGCAAAATGGATCAATTAATTTATTAATTAATTCATTCAAAAGATCAAACCCAAATATATCCTAACCAGAAGTTTGGGTCAAATATACGAGGGCACCTTTGAGTCTGGGACATGAATTTTACTCGAAGAATGACATAACGGTTGTTTGTGTGTGTCGCCCATAGGAAAAGTCACAAAGGATATAACCATAAATAAAATAATTGAATAAAATTATGTTATTGCTAACATTAATCAAAATAACTCAAATATGAAGGCTCAGATTGGAAATATGATTCCATCATTGAGTTTTTAATGTAGTTTTTTTCCTAGGAAAGACCTAAAGTTGGTTAGCAAGGGACATCTAGTAAAGGGAGGTGTTGGAGAGAATGTTTAGTTAAAATAAATAAATTATTTATTTATTTTATTAAATCACCTAGACCAAGCCTCCCATATAAATGTTATTTTACGGTTATTTTTCCATGGTTATCCTTATAACCTTGGGATCATAATTATTAATCTCTCATCTTTTTCATGTTGGAAAATGACGAATAACAATGACAAAATGTTGGATCCAGGAGGATCAAAGTGTGACGAATGCAAAAGATCTCGGTGAATGTGTTCTTTGTCAACAATGATCGATCTAATATATTTATGACTTATCTTTGGTATTTTTATACCTTTGATTAAATAATTGAGCATGATTCTAATTCATTCTTCCATTTGGGCCCCTTGCATGATTCTGAATACTAGAATTAATATCTTTACTAGTTTTTTTAAACTCGAATTGCATGTTCTTGATCGATTTTCCAAGAACACTTGACCAATGATCCAAACAATTTTATTATGTTATTTTCTTTCTATTTAAATGTGTTCTTAACCATTGTAACCCTCTGATTCCCAGAGCTATGATTTCTGAGGGATCTGATCTCGATCGAGCACCTGGATTCATGGAGAAATTGTGGAACTACGAAAAAATCGTGAGCAGAGACTGGATCTGTGTATATTGAAGCATGAGGATAATAGATCTATGATTTTTTAAATTTTTTGGATTATTATAAATCTTTCATCATTCAAAGATGGTGCAGCGAATGTGCAGGGCATGCAAGCAGGGCAGTTAGCTGGGACAGTGGACTGGTGAGACTCTAGGTGGTCTGGCGAGTTTGTGGTAGCAGAAGACAGCAACGTGAGGCTATCTGGCATGGATGAAGGCGGAAGGCTGAGGTGGTCTTGTGTGGACAAATATATAAAGACAAGGTATTCCAATGAGTGGGGTCGGTGCTGTAGGGCTATCCAGTGAAGTGGGGTCGGTGCAGCATGGTGGTCCAGCAGGCGGTTGTCAACATGGTGGTAGATCAATAGGGCACGACTCCCAACAGCCACAGGAGTAGGCGGCGTGGTGAACGCACTGGTGTTAGCCTGGAAGCTAGGGATTACATGGGTAAGAGAAGAGAAAATCTAAAGGAAAAAAAGAAAAATAAAACAAAATTAAAAGGAAAAGGAAAAATAATAATAATATTATTATTATTAACTTTTTTTATACTCTCACAACTCCCACTTTGGGAGTCCAATTAAAGCACCATTAGTGGAGACATGACCTCATTTTCAATAAGGTCATTGTAAGACTATTTTTGATAAATTTATCCAACTCATGGCCTGGGCCCATGAAACACCCGTGAAATAATAGATTTCATATTATTATTAATTCTTAGACCTGACATAACTCCTTCATGTGACATAAAATCAACATATCATTAGTGGAATTGAAATACAGATGTTGAAGTAGACTTTTTGAGACCAACATTGGGATTTTAAATCAAGATTGAGGCATAGGACCCACAAAAATCCATTCATGTGCAATGCTTTGAAATGAATCTTCTTCACTGGGATTCCGATTCAGATGAATAAATAGTCGATCCTGTGTGATTTTCCCCAACAATCACAATGGTGTGATCCATTGGGATATTTGAGGCCTCCAAATTCTTATTTTATACTCATTGTGATGTGTGGAGCCTTATTTATGATCTCATTAAATGGGGAAACATTAAAGGAATAACAGTTGAACATCCTTCTGATGTGATCATGGCTTACGTTATCACTGGATCTTCTTAGAGTGGAGAAGATGTATGAAGAGATGTGGTCAAAGATTTTGGGTCTATTCATGGTGTCTAGTTAGTGAAATTACATTTTTCCCTTCAGAATGACAACAAGCATCATGCACTCATCAGTCTCTTGGCTAGTTGTTCCATGTACTCTAGAAGTACACCGGCATGCCTAGTAGTACTAGTGCATATTTTAGTTCATGAGTATGGCTTGGAACATGACCCGGTGATGAGGCAGTATCCCACATCATGTGGGCCTTGAATGCATCATGTACTACTTTATGAATCTTCTATCTATTGTGTCACCTACTTTTGGACTCAGATTTTTGACCTCAAGTCGCATATCCTATGTTTTGTTTATCATATAACTTGATGGTTCCCTTTTTAGTGGCTTTTGAGATGAGATGCAAGATTTCCCAAGTATGATGCCTATCTGAGGTGACACCCAATGATGATAGCGATCTTAACGTATATTTAGAGTATCCTTGACTTACCATCCAGCAGGGATGGACAATGTAGTTCCTCAATGATTTATAAGAGGTACCATCCAGCAGGGATAGAAATCGCGGTTCATCGATGATTTCTAAGAGTTACCATCCAGCAGAGATGCCCATAGCAGTTTCGGGATGACCCTCCAGCTGGGTTGGGCTGTGTAGTCCTTAAAGACCTTCTCGGTTGATACTCTAGCAGGGCTGGGTAATGTAGTCCCTGAAGACCTTATGGGCTAACCTTCTAGCCTAGCTTGGAAGTGTAGTCCCTAATGACCTTTCGGGATGACCCTTCAGCTGGGATGGGTAGATCAGTCCCCAACAACCTTCTAGGATGACCCTCTAGTAGGGTTGGGTAGTGTAGTCCTTGACGATTCAGAGAAGACCCTCGACTATGTGACAAAATGGAGATGCATGTTTCAACATACCTAATGACTCACAATAAATAGGGGCACATTCCCCACCAATACGTGTCCTTATGACACGACCTAAAACCATTTGGGTGGGTCAGTGCGGCCCAAAGGGGATAGTATCGAGGTTTGGTGATTCCAAACCCTTTAACTTGTGTCACCTGGGCAAACACTTGAGGTGATGGGCATTGTAGATGGTTTTACCTTGGAACTCTTTGATACTCACTTTCTTAGGCTGATCTATGATATGTATATCTCCTTAATCTCTCATTTGGGATTCTTTAACTGAGCATATATATATATATATATATTATTCTAGTACCCAATCCTTAGGTTTTTTTACTCTACTTCTAGGTGAGGTGAAGACTCTTGGGTTTTTCCATGTGCTTTACTTGTTGAGATTCTCATGGTTGAATGGGTATACTCTCCTAATATAGGTAGCAAATACTCAAAAAGAATTTTATCTTCCCACAATTTATATCTCCTTGTACTTGGATAATCTTACTTCACTCTCTTGTTGTGTTGAGTTGCACTCTTTTACTATACTTTGTCTTATCTACTTCTTTCCCCTTCAGTGTATCTTTTACATATCTCCCTTCTCCTTTTCTGGGCATCCTACTAAGCTTCTTATACTCACCCCTACATGAGATTTACCAGCACATTTTTGTCCTTATGCATACGATGTATGGGTGTATCATGACTTCATTGGAGCTTAGGGATACGAGTGTTTAGATCACATAAGGTGGTTGTAGCTTGGTATCCAGTATTGGGGATCTCTCAGCCATTTTAATTTTTTAGTTACTACCAGGTTGTGGAACTTTTCTAGTAGGGAATATATTTTTTCACTTTCTCCTTTCGATTTAATTTACCATACTATTACTATTTAGCAGTTCAGGTATTCTTAGTTTATTTATATCAGTGTTTCATCTTTTGTTCCTTTCCTCTTCACTTTTTCATTGATTTGGTTATTTTATTTGGTAAAGGTTCTTAGGAAAAGGCCTCCCCGATTTTTTTGTGACTTTGGCACCTATTTCCAACCCATGGCCTATGGAGTCAGGCTTGTGGTAGTGGTGGCTTGATCCCCAGTATGGGTTGGATCATGATAGTTCTAGAGAGATATTTGGTGGTTGAGAGTTTCTTGGATGAGTAGATATATCCAGTGGTTGCTGATAGTGGTCATACATGAGTAGAGACCTTGTTAGCAAGGAATAAATGTCATTCTTAAGGACTTAGACAAGAGAGACATTTCAAGAGGATGTCTCAAGATAGAGGCTCTACTATTTGGGGCACATAGGGTGGGCTGAGTCCGCGCAGAGAGAGGTGTTTCTACCCATGTGATAGTAGGGGACATATTTCATGATATTGTATGAACTTTTTTATGGCTAATAGATAGACTATAGATGTGCCACTAGGGAAGAGTCAATGGTTGGACCAGGAAGGTTCGTAAAGGTGAAAATGTCCTAGATGAGCTAAAAGAGTAATAGGAGGTGGTAGAAACTTTTAATTGTTACCACCACCACCCCCATGTGGTCTACACCAGGATTGGTGAGCTAGAGGATAGGGACAAGGACAATTGTAGGTGGTCGAATCATACGACCTAGAGGCTCTAGGAATGATTCAGGGTATGATTTGTGTCTTTTATACCTTAGTTATAGTACTGATAGACATGGGTTCTAGTCTTTCATTTATTTTCATGTTACTTTTACAATACTTGTAGATTGAAGTTGAGCCGTTGGATCGACCCTTATTCTTGGAGAGTCCAACTAGAGAAGACTCAGTGATCACACACTTGTGTTGATAGTGTGACCTCACTCATTGAGGTGATATTTTATGTTGGGATATCTTTGTATCAGTGATGAAGCCCTATTATGTAATATTATGTATGGACTATTTATCCATAGTTTTTCCCTTGATTAACTATTATAGGTAGAGGATGTGGTTCATCCATAACAAATAGAACTTGGTTCTCCATTTTCGGTGAAAAGGAAACCCAGGAAGCATAGTACAGACTCGTACATAGGTGGGTACAACCAATTACTCATTAATTAGATAACATGACACTTGGACAGTGGATGTTATGATTTCCTAGTTTTCATCAGGGGTGGTGGAGTATGTGGACATCTTCCCTGAGGGTGTTCTAGGATTACCTCTCTATTGAGAAATGGGCTAGTTCATTGATCTACACATCATGATGGCATTGATATCTATGCCAACATATTGAATGGCTCATGTAGATATTTTCTAGTTGAGGGTGTAGTTGGAGGACTTTTAGAGGAAAGGTCCAATGTTTCACCCTAGGAATCCCCAGATTTTTTCTCCAAGAAGGAAAATGGGAGCTTGAGGTTGTGTGTGGACTACCGTTTCATGAACTACATGATCGTGAAGAATTATTATCCACTACTGAGGATCTATGATCTCTTCAATTAGTTGATAGGGTATGATGGTTCTCAATGGTTGAACTTGGGTCAGGATGTCACCATCTTCAAGTACAGTATGCAGATATACCTCATATGACATTCATATGTCACTATAGTCATTATGAGTACTTGTTAATCTCATTATGAATGAAGAAAGCCCAAATAGTGTTCATGGGACTCATGAACTGGATCTTTTAGTCTTTCATAGATCAGTTTATAGTATTCCTCATATATGATATCCTTATGTACTCGGCATCTGAGGAGGAACACGTTTGAAACTTGAGGATGGTTACAGAAGAACTCCATGAGAACTAGATTTATGGAAATATCTCAATGTGTCAATTCTAAATTTTGGAGGTCCACATCTAGGGCACATTATCTTAGCATATGGAGTGTATGTTGACCAGTCCATGGTCAAGACCATGTTAGCTTGGGAGCCACCTAAGAATCTGATGGAGGTATGAAGTTTCCGTGGTTTGGAAGGATATTACTGGATATTCATACCTGATTGATCCAGTATACGTTTTAGCATTTAAGGTAGAGTTTGATGAGCACCCCCATATTGAGATTTTTTAGAGGATGGAATCGAGTACCTAGTGTTCTGTGATGCATCTATAACTAATATTGGGTGTGTTTTGATGAAGAGGTGGGCTATGATTGCATATGGTTCATGCCAGTTCATACCACATGAGCAGAACTATGTGACCCATGATCATGAGTTAGTAGTTGTAGTCTTCACATTAAATATTTTGCGACACTACATAATGGGTGAGTGGTTTATTATCTATTCTGATCACAAGATTCATAATTATATATTCTCTTAAAAGGATATTAACTTGATATAGAGTTTATGGTTAGGGTTCCTCTAAGATTATGACTTTGAAATAATTTTTACTCCTCATAAGTGGAACATGGAAGTGGATGATCTCAACAGGAGGTCTAGTTCGCAGTTGCTGAATGAGGCATCAATGCAGTTTTCTTTATTGAATTTATCCTTTGTAGATGGAGATGGAGCATCTTACCACTAGTCGATGGTTGTTACCCCTTCACTTTTTCATCGAGTCATGGTGGAATGTCTTAGGGATAATGATTGTGAGCCCTTATGAACTTACATATCAACAGGATATAATCCTAATGAATTTTTTAAATATTTGGAGCATGTCATTCCTTTTAGAGGAATCATGATGATACCAGTGACATTGCGAGAGGAACTTCTAAGATATTTCCATACATCTCATTTGTAGGTACATCCAGGAGTGGAAAAGATGCACCAAGACCATTAATGTTAGTTTTTGTGGCTAGGGATGAAGAGGGTAGTTGCATAGTTTGTCTCTTGATGCCTTACTTGTTAGTAAGTGAAGGATAAGCACCAAGTTTAAGTGGGTTTATCTCTACTGCTTCATGTTCTAGAGTGGTAGTGGTATGGGATATCCATGGAATTCATGAAAAGTTTACAACATATTTCTAGGGGACACGATGCCATATGGGTGATTGTATACTAACTCATTAAGTCAGCTCACTCCTTAGCTATTTGGGAGTAAAGATCAGAAGAGATCTTGGGGTGCCTCTACATTCAAAAGATAGTCCAACTCCATGGAGTTCCTTCAACGATCATTTAAAAATGTGATGCTCGATTCATATACTAGTTGTGTAAGGGATTTTAGGAGTCATTTGGGACTCAGTTATTCTTGAGCGTAGTGCTTCACTCCAAAAATTATGGAAAGAAATAGCAGACCATTAAGGTTCTGGAGGACATGTTGTAAGCTTGAATGTGGAACTTTATCCATAGTTTTTCCCTTTATAGATACTATATAGTGTTTTTTTGGTTACATACAACTTAGATCTACCGGTGAAAATGCATGTAAATTATTGGAACATTTTGTTGATTCTTTTATCTTAACCCATATTGAAATCTTTCTACTCAACTAGATTCATTCCATGTTTGGTTCTAATCATCTTATCTAAGCTAATGTGAGTAACTTGTAGAATCATCTAGATCTATTGAGTTGTATTATATATAGACACATGACTAAACACACTTCTATTAGTAACAAAATAAGAAATATTTATAACTTTTAATTTAAGACAAATTTAATGGTGATTCTTCTTGTGAGGTTATCCAAGTTAGATTTTGGTAGTCAGTGAAATTTTTCAATGATCAACCAATGTTCTATACTTATCTGTTTGAGTTATTACTCTATTATATATTTCTAGTAAACACTGTTTTTTGCCATCAAATTGAGGTGGTTTTGAGGAATTCAAGAATTTTTTGTGTTCATTCATATCATATTATTGATATTTCCCTAAACTATGAGGTATATTAATAGGTTAGCACAATATAATATAAAAAATCATTTAAGAGATCCAACACTCTAATAACAATTTCTGGTATTAGTAAATAGATAATAAACATAAAATGAAAACTCCTAAAAGGGTCATGATCAGATACCAATAGTTAGGTATCAAGAAAAAAATAGAGGTAAAAAACCCTGAAGAAGTTACACCCATTTATACCATTTGTTTTGATATAAAAGGTAATGAAATATGGTCTTGAGGGGGGTAAATATATAAGATTAAAATTCTAAAGAAATGATTAATTATCAGAGTTAATTAAAATAATTTATTAACTACAAAAAAATGAAAAGTAAATAAAAGAATGCAAGATTTTTTATAGTAGATCATCCAAATGAGGAACTAGTATAGTCTTATAACTCTCTACTTAGTGAGAGATACGTTGTGTACTAAACTGATTTTTGAAGGGGAATCATAACCTGATTACTGGACCCTTTTCTATAATGTGGAGATATGACCACACTAAAATGCTAACTTTTGTATGGGTTGTCACCGCCTAATTAAAAAACTGAATTTAGATTATGGAAATCACAACCTAAATTGTATAGACTTTATAATCTAGGATTCATAAACCAATAGAAAACTGAATTTAGATTCAGGAAATCACAACCCTAAGATCATTGCTTTAAAATCGTAGAGGGATAGCCCAACGAAAGAAAATTCATTTTTATGTAAAATCATAAAGAGAAAATGAAAGAACATGAGATATTGGAAGACGTGTTATAGAGTCAAGAAACCATAATGAACTAAATAGAAGAATAATAAAACATTGGTATTGGTTATTGAGTTAGATCATCTTGATTGTCTTATCAAGGAGGAATAAGAATTCATGGAAGTTTTTGTTCCTCCCTTGATAGATCACCCTGCAATAGAAATAATTGATCACACAGGACATGGTTTGTACAGAAAATATTTGGTTCTCAAAAGGATTATGTTCTCATAACTCATATATTTCCTTTGAGTGTATCCTGAATCCATTAATTATAATTTTTAAAAACTAACAATCCAAACAACTATTAGGAAAAGAGATCCAAATTAAAACCACATAATTATCCATTAAAGAGAATATTATCATCCCAAATAGTTGTAAAAAATATCATATGAATTTTAAACATCAATACAAATTTGTTCTAATTTTAATTACCCATTAAATAATTCAAATAGTATCTATAATAATAGGTCAAATAAAAAACCATGAATATTTTAGGGTAATTTAAATATTTAAATTTTAAAACACTTTATATTTTCATGTCATATGTATTAATTAATATATTTAATAATGCTGCATTAAATACTATGAAATAAGTTTGAATAATTATTATGACACTAAATATTAATTTAGAAAAGAATAATTCCATGAAATCAATTCCAAATATAAAAAAATTTAAATATATGATATATGTTTTGTAAGTGTATGCATGAATAAATAGTAAAATAATACATATTTTAAAACTGATTGAAATAATTTAAAATAAATTCATGTGGATTTTATATAATATATATTTATTTTAAAAATCATTAAAATAATTAAAATAAATAATTAATTATGTAGTTTATTATGTTATCAAAAATTAATAAAAACACAACACACTTAAAAATATAGATTTTAGAAAAAATAAATAAATTTGATAAATAACCATGAATTAAAAGTTGTCTTGTGGTTGGTATACTTACTAAGATGTTATATAATGAAATCACTTTACTTTCCATGTGTGGTCGGTTTATATAGTCCTATGATTAGTATACTGACCATGAGTAAAATATATCATGTGGTCACTTAATATAACATATGGTCACTATACTAACCATACAAAAAAATAAGGTTGGTTCAATTAAGTTTCCGTGAATGCATGATCAATATACCATCCATGAATTTTGTATGGTGGCTATACACACCTTGTGAATACAAAATGTGCTTAGTTGAAATATCAACATGCTTACGGTAGATTTAATGAGAGTTGTTGATGTACATAAAGAAACAGTTTCCCTTACGAATGATATTTGGACTATAGCTCGTGGAGGCATGCAGTACAATGACACACATAATTCAGAAGGATGAGTGGATTTTGAATACATAGCTAGAATATTGAACTAGAAACATAAGGACCACAAGATTATATCTTTATACTCCTCCTGTATATAGCATAAGAACTGAAATTGTTGGAGAAATCTTTTAGTTATGTCCTAATGTGGAAGTTCTTCCTATAAAAAGAAATAGTGGGAAAAAAAGATAATAACATGAAAAAAATCAAGGAAAAATAAAGATACAGGATATGTACACTTCTTAAAGAGTGTATTGGGTGCACGAAAATATGATGGGGAATCTTTTAATAAGACTTAGCATATGATTCTTCTATGATATTGTGATCAGGAAATCATTTTTTCCTAGGGAAACCTGTAGTAGGTTCAAGTTAAGGAATATAGTAGGTTGTTGAAATAAGGATCACATTAAATAAGGTTTCACGGTAGGTATAAATGAGTTCACAGTCACAATGAACCGGGTTTCAAGGTAGGTACTCAACACATATGGAAACTACAAAAAAAATACATGATATTTTATAAAAATAAAATCCTAAAAACCTATTGCAACTTGACAACCAGAGATTTAGACAATTTTTTGAGCCACCAAACAATAGAATTAGTGAAATATCCATTTGAATAAGATTAAGATAATTTTTAGATATTTATAATAGATTAAATATCTCTTCAATATGACAATTATAACAAGAGATATCCTCAAAAATGGTAACAATATTATCTGAAAACTGTAGAAGAAAAATAATTGGAATGTTAAAAAACTTCCAACATTTTTTAATGCATATAAATGGAATTTTTAGCCTTTAATTCAATTTAATGAAATTTGAAAAATATATATATTTATAACACAACAAATGGAATGTGATTCCAAGTTATAAAATGAGATTTATCATCAGAAAATTAAAGATACTTAATTTTCGGAAATGTTGAATTCAAGAACTATTGTAAAGATTTTTTTTTCAATTTTTAGAGAATTAAAACAGTGATTCAAGAATTACACATGGTTTTATGAAATGTAAATACATCTAATATTTATTCAAAAAATAATTCACATAAACAACTAACCCATATAACTCATGTTAAAATAGAAAAACTAAATAAAACTATAAAACACTATAAACATAAAATTAGAAATGCAATTAATGACATCTAGAATGTTTTGACTAAAATACAGAAATTCTAGAGATTGATTTTGACATTTTCATAGTTGAATAAAAAGTTAGATAAAATTATTATATTTTATATGAAATGGTATTTATAAAAATTCAATCACTATAACTGAAGATATAATAAAAATACAGTATGCTAGTGAAAATATATTTCGGCATAAAATATTGAGAGGGTTCAAAATATCCAAAAAACATAAAATATCAACATAGAACAAAAAAACTAAGAAAAGGTTCCACATAAAAAATAGGAGAACAAATGAATATCAGAACATGTTTTAGAATTTCAATTTCCCTTGAGAAATAATGGACAATCGACGATCAACTACCACTATAGAAAACACTACTAAGTCAAAGGAAAACTCATTGGAACCTAAGATCTCCAAGTCACTAACAAATTGAGCTCAAATATCTGCCCAAAAAACAAGATAATTTCCACTATGAATAGTTGATAAAAATCAGAGAAAATGGATAAATAAGAGGGACGATTATACCATGAACCAAGGGTGATCGAACATCAATAATTCAAGGGTTAGAACCCACAATGATTTGACCATAGTGTTCCATGTGTGTAGAGCTACCACTTACCAAGTGACAGTTTTTTCAATAGATCCTAGATGTGAGAAGACATATCAACCATGCCCTTGGTTCATAAAAAATATAGAAATCAAATGAATTCAAGATGAGAAGCATGGATCAATTAATATAGATAAATAATTGAATTAAAAATGCATTTAATAACCCACATTTAAGATGCATATATTTCCCCTTTAAAATGGATGAAATCCATGAAGAACAGTGATGATTTCTTCTATTTTTAAAAAATATTGACCACCACCATGTCCTCTACCATTACCTTAGTTTCATCAATTCTCCAGGACAAAATAGATTCCACTATGGAGTCTTTTCCATGCCCAACTTGTTTTCCCCTCATTATGGCCCCCAACATGGGTTGAAAAGATATTTCCCCAGCCCTATTTTGGATAGTATATCACCCAAGGTGGCACACCCTCATTGGGTGTTTCCATGGAATCTATTTTAGAAAGTAGCACACCATTACCAACACAGCCTAAAAATGGATTGAAAATCCATGTTATTGGATGTCGTGCACCAAGAACCACATGACCTACCCAAAATTTATTTTTCACAATATTGGCGCCATAACGGCCTTCACTATACCCACCACCTTGGTGTGGTGACCCCCAAAATTTCCAATAACACTCCCCTATACCCAAGAACACCTCGAAAACCCCACTCGATTCTAGTGAGCCTCATAAAATCAAAATGAAAATTAATTTATTTTCAGGAACATTATATTAGAGACCTATACAATAATTATCATCCTCAATAATTAAAACCAAATCCAAAGACAAAAAAAGATAAGGGGGTATTCTGAACAACCACCTGATTAGATACATCTCAAGAATCTCACTATCATAAGAGAACAACCTGCTCACTTATGGAAACAAGTTATGGAACTACACATCACTAACAACCATATTCTAAAAACTCTCCTAGTGTAGATACCTCTCAAAGAAGATCAAGGGCATAAGAAATCCCTAAAATAAGATAAAACTATCTTATAAGCTAAATAAAGGGTGACACCCTCAAAACATATATAGAAAATAAGAGTTAAACATCAAAAAAATAGGATATTGAGCTTGTATATATGACTCACATTCCCTGGAGATCTACACTATGAAAATGTTTCACCACAGGACATAAAACTAGGGTTTTACATCCCTCAATTATACATTCTCTTTTATGTCCTAGATCTCCACAAGCCTCTCCTTGAATTTCACATCAACAACAACATCAATATCTATATAATCGATGATGTGAGAATGGTCATGAAGATAGTGGTGTGTTTGTGATACATGAAATGAATTGTGACTCCATCTAAACTTTTATTTAATTTCTATTTGATATGAAATAAATCCAACCAAATCCAACACCTTGAAGGTTCAAATAAATCAAGTGGTAAGCTTACTCCCATGATCTAACCTTTGTTTCCCATTATGAAGAGTCACCTTAAAGAATAAATACTCTTCCACATCGAGCATCATAGGTCTCCTCCAATGGTCGGTATAGGAATTTTTAAGATTTTTAACTAACGTCACCCATTCTTGAACAACTGAAACTATCAATGTTGTTCACTACACTTGTTTCATCCCAATAATTGTAAACTCTATGTCTCTATTCCATCACAATGGATAATAGGAAGTTCATTAATCAAAACATTCAAATGGTTCTATACCAATGGATGAGTGGAAGATATTTTTGAAAGAAATCTCAGCCAATATTAGGTTCCACACCCAAAAACCTCTAAATCTTGGACATAAGCATACACCATATCTTTAAGAGTATGGATGGTATTCTTTTTTAATCATCTAACTATAGATGAAAAATAGTGTTAAGGAACAAATGTGAATCAAATCATGTTGGATATCTCCCCATACCTTGGAGGTGAAATGAGAATTGATATTAGAGATAATCTTCCTCGGGATTCTATAGTGACTTGCCACCTCCTCCAGATACTTCCTCAATAAAATCTGCATTGATGTCAACTCCATGATTGATAATAAGTGATCCATTTTTTCAAGTGGTCTACTATCACCTAGATAGAATCATAGTCACCTTGAGCTTGGGGTAAACCAATGATTAATTCCACTGAAATGTCCTCCCACTCCCACTAAGGAACATTTAATAGCATGATTAAATGGCTAGGAACACATTGATCAACCTTCACCTTCTGGAAGACTAAACATTTGTATATCAACTCACCCACTGAATTCTTTAACCTAGGTTTCAAAAACTAACCTATCATAGAATAGTATATGTTTATCACAAAAGAATGTACCCCGAGGGTGAACTATGGAACTCATGGATAACCACCTCAAAACACATTTATGGATAAAAAATACACCAATGGAACAATACCTACAACTAATTATCCTCAGACCATCCATCAGGGGTATCAAAAAAGAAAAATATATCCTTACAATCATCCACCTTATAATCCTCCATATAGGACTCCACCTACAGCACTAAATATTACAATTCCATTATCTAAAAAATTAAACCACTTCTTCCTACCTCTCCCATATCGAGATGCATCAAATAAATCTCTTTCATCACTCTCTAGTAATCACTAGATTCACACTTGGAATCACTATGTGAATTTCTGCTTAGTGCATCAGCTACAGTATAACACATTTTGGGTGTATAAGAAATCTTGAAGTCATAATCCTATAATAATTCCCTCCAACATCGCTTTCATATATCTAGGTCATGCAGATAGAATACATACTTCATAATCTTATGAAACCACAAAGCATTCACTAATGAGGTAGTGTCATTGTAGTTTTCAATAAAACACAACTACCTCCAACTCGAGATCATGGGTGGAATAGTTACATTAATGATGTTGCAATAATTTTTAACCATAATAAAAAAATATTCTCTACTGCATCAGGAAACTTCATAGGACAATAAGTGAAGCGTCGTAGTATATTTAAAACTGGACTCTTGAAAAATGAATAACTAGAGCATCGACCAACTTCTCCATCAGATACTTGAATGCTGGATGAAACTAGTCTATCCACAAGAATGTGTGATACATTTTTGTTAAGGATTTCATAGGATTAAAAATTTGAGATAATTCAGGTATGAACCTCCAATAATAGTCTGTAATACCGATGAAACTTTTCACCTCTCTGATATTTTTGTGTGATTCCCAAGAAACAACCACCTTGGTCTTTGAGAGATCCACAACTACAACACATAAGGACATATCCACCAAGAAAATATATTCATGATCCTGAAACTCATACATCAACTATGTAAATACCCCGACCCTAGTAGCCCAAATTTTTTGGTTACTTTATTACATTTTCATTATATACAAGTGAACTCATCCCAAAAACTACTAAGGATTTGGGTTTATCCAGCACTAGGCTTTATTAGTGATAGTTAAATAGGATAATAAAGGACTTATCTATTAGAAATAGAAAAATAATTGATAAAGGGTCCCTTTATCAATGATTTTTTAAAATATTGATAAAGGGGGTCTTTATTAGCACTAAAAACAATGATAAAAGGGGGTCTTTATCAACACTAATAAAAAAAAGACTGCTAAAGGAGTCCCATTATTAGTGCTACTAAAAAGTGTGGATAAAGGTGACCCTTTATCAACACTAATAAAAATGTACTGATACAGGAAGTCCCTTTATCATCAATACCAAAAAAGAACTAATAAAAGAGGGTCCCTTTACCAATTCTTGGAAAAAAGTACTCATAAACGGGGGCTTTGTTAGTGCTTTTTTTCTAGCCCTAAAAATTCCCCCTTTATCATCACTTTTTTTAGCATTGATAAAGGATATATTTTATACAAAAAATATATTTCATTAAAATAAAATATTAATATATAAATATATTTTATATTTTTTTTAAAATGTTTTATATAAGGCTAAATACACATTTACAGGTAATATATATGATATTTACGAAAAATGGAACACAAAATAATTAAAAAATATTATTAATTAATTATTTTCTAATTATTATAAAGTAATAGTCATTTATTAACAATTAGATGATAGAAAAATTAAATGAATTAACGAACGGTCTATAATAAGTTGAAAAAATGACTTGAACTTTAAACGCTCATAACATTTGATCTGTGTGTCTGTTTGGGCTCTACCACATATCAAATAAATTCCTATGAATAGGTATAAATTTTGGTGACCTAGGGATCACCAATCATGTTTTTTCGAGGTCAAAAATGGCTAAAAAGTTCTCTAAAATTGAGTTCTTTATCAGGGTATTTCAATTTTTTAACATTCAATGGAATTTTAGCAACATTTAAGTGGGTTTTACTATCTCTTGCAATAGACATTAAATGTATTCCCAAGCATAACATTAATATTTTTATTATGGTATTGAATTTTTATCATTTTTTATAATTTAGTTTTATTTATAATTAAATATATGAATAATTTCTTATATTTCCTTATAATAAATCAATTATATAAATACATATTTACATAAAACTGTATTTTTAAATATATAAACCACATAGAAATAAATATTTGTTATTAATTTCATTTAAAATAAATAATAATACATTTTATTTAACTTATATTAATGAATTAATATTTAAATATATGCGTATCCAAGTAAATATATTTATATATAAACATGTGTGTGTATTAATGAACATATATATTTATATTTATAATATAATATATATAAATGAATATAAATATATAATATATTTAAATAAATATAATTGTATATATATATATATCACACACTTCTTGATATACAAAAATAAATAATGATATCAGGAAAAACAAAACAAAATAAGCATGGAAGAGTGGTAAAGGCTATCTAGTCACATAAGGGTTGTCATGGTATCAAATCGAGGTGTGTGCGCGTATTTGGGAATGAATTACAGCAATTAAGAAGGGTGGGGAGGTTTTTTGATGTATTTTTGGTAGTGTAAAGTGCTAGGAATGAGGGGGATTTAAGCAGTGAGGAAGGGGGTGTCGAGGTGCATGAAAACAATAATTTGTTTCAAATTTTTTTTAACAGTGACAAAAATGATGATAAATGGCTCCTTTATCAGTGCCTTTTTAGCACTAATAAAGGTAAACTTTTGACATCACTCATAGTATTAGTGATTTTTAATCCCTAATAACACCCTTTTACTCACATTGTTTGTGTATAGATTTTCATTAGTGAAAGGACTGAGTAGTTTAATAGTATTATAAAATATTATACATACTTAAATTTCACATAACATTTCAAAACATGATATACATCATAGTATTTTCTTTGATAAAACTGTTATTACTTTTATAATATCATATATATCAATAATAATATACTTATAGGAATCTTAGGGAAAGGAAACAAAATAAGTGTGAGATTAGATGCTCACTAAGGGTTACGTGTAATGGAAAATGTCAAGAGAAAATAAGTAATAATTAATATAAAAATTTAAATAAATGAAAATAAATTCCATTTAATCAATAACTAGAACATAATGAATAATACCAAAGGAATAAATGATTATCAAATAATGTCATATAAATAATAAAATGATCTTGAAACTTATCCATGGATATCATAACTAATCAAATAATCTGATGGACATCAATAACTAATCTCATAATGAAGGAATGACAAATTTTGGACAACAAAAACATACCTTCAATGTCTCATGAAAATACATATTACATAAATGGTTAATGCCTCATCCAAATACCCAATCTAGTTTGTCTCATGAGACCTACCAATGCATCGAGGGGATATAGCGGGTCCCGCCCATCTCTTACTAAGTCTAATGCATTCCTCATTTGAAAGGGGTGTAAATCATAAATGTAGATATTCATATTGAAAAACTATAATATGAAATGTTAATAATTTCCCCAATCAATAAACATAATAATTAACCATTCAGTGTAATATGAATAATGGTATCAAAATAGTACACCCCAAATTAAACTGATCATAAACTATCTAGATAAATAATAAAGATGGTATAACTACAACATATCCCTAGTATATCATAAGTAAAATAAGTTTTTTTCATTGATGAATATAAATATAATACAATTTTATTTAAATCATTCTTGGACAAAATACACTTTTTTTATTTGAAAAGCAATTTTAAAAAATAAAATATTATAAAATATTAGGAAAAAATATTTATTTGAAAATAATAATGGAAATTATAAAGTTAGAATCAAATTAATTAGTGGTCATGATGTATGTTAATTTGTTATATCTTATTTAAGTTAAAAAAATTCATTTCACACTATTGTAAAAACGTTAAAAAGTACCCCATTTAGAAAATGATGATAAGATTCCTTTCAAAGAATTTTGTAAAAAAGTTAAACATGGTTAAAAAAGTTTTTAATAAACCATTTTGAGAATTTTTTAAACATTATTGAAAATATTTTTAGAAAACATTGATGTGGAACAAAATGGATTTTGAATCAAAGAGGGAAATAAAGTGATCTCCCTTGAGAACATTTTCTCAACAGTTTTATGTTCCAAAGAGAGGAAAATTGTACTGTTACTTGAAATGTTCATGAATAACTAGATAATAAAATAGGTTGGGTTAAAGATATAGTGATTGAACAATTCCCCCAAGGGAGAGTTAAACACAAACAATCGTGAATAATGATGATATTTTGAAACAAACACTTACCTCAAGTTCAAGTTCCTTCATAAGTGTCTAAAACTCCTATATAATAAATAAATAATTATTATAGATATATTACAGAACAATAATCATATATATTATAACATATATGTATAATATATTGGATTTTTCAAAGTGGTATGGATACTTATTTTACTATTCGTAGCCTCTTTTTTATGCTATTGAGGTGATGAAGAGACTAAGGAGCAGTTTAGGAGAGCCTAAGGCTTGTTTGGATCCTAGAGATCCAAATTTTGGAAAGACGGACTCAGCTGATAACACATGGTTAGCTTTAACTATATGAATCAACCATTTTGGTTCTGTAGAAAATTGTAGAGGCCATCACAGTTAGATTAACCATGATCCCCAGGCCACATAGTCATCAGAGGCTTTCAAATGGTTTATAAGGGGCCGCACGGTTTTTCTAATTTCTATGCCAAGGGTCTTACCCATAGTGTCACTTAATGTTTTATTTCACACGATTTAGTATAATGTTTTAGAAAAATGTGTGTCCAAACTGTGATTCACTTAAAAATGTGATAAAAGGCCATTTTTTGCAACAGTTATTTAAGAATTCTCCCCTCTTTTTCATCCCCATCCATGAGTAGCTCCTCCCTTATAAATGGGACTCTTATTCCTTTTTCCATGCTAGGATTTGAACTAGGTTCACCATACAGTGTCTGATTCCTTTAATGTCAGTTACATTGGTTGTTTATTAGTAAGATATTTACTCTACATTCTTAATTTCATCATTTATTCTGTTATCTTCAGCACTGTTATGGTGAAATATAATAGTACATATTTTTATGAAATTAGTCTATTTTTCTAATTTCTTATATTATAACTTGATATAAAGGACAAAAAAAAGAACACTACATCATCTACCACTATAATGTTGGTGTTCTACTAATTTTTTCCAAAATCTGAGTCAATTTATAACACGATCGTTCCACATGATGGACTTTCCGTAATTTGACTTAAAATTATAATTTTCCTTTATCTAAATTCCTACCCATGTTTAAAATAACCCTTATACCATTTTTTATGGTTACAGGTCCCCCACCTCAACATGTTCCCCTTCTATAGGGTGTTCCCATGTGATGCCCCTTTAATTATAAAATGTTTATTTGGTCATGAAACTTTTCAAGTGGTCTTGGATCAATGCATATGTTAATTGACAACATAGATTAAATGGTAATGATTTTTATAAACAATTCATGTAAATTTCATTTGAATAAAGGATATTCCCCTTCCTAAAATGGAATGAAAAATAAATTATAGCCCATCATTTCTCTTGTATTAAAGCATTACTGAACGTTATTTTTAATTGTGATTTATGGGAAGGGTGTCCCATATACATGTGATACCTTGTCATGGTGTCTCATATACATGTGATACTCGGGAATGGTGTCCCATATACATGTGATAATAGAGAATGGAATCCAATATATGTGTGATACTTGGGCAAGGCGTCCCATATGCTGGTGCTACTCAGGAAAGACATCCCATATTCATTATTGTACTTGGTCATGGAATCCCATGTGATATTTGATATATGGGCATTAAGACCCTATTCAAATGTGATATACGGTCATGGAATCCCATGTTAAATGTGATATACAGTCATAACATCCCATGGGAATGTGGTATATGGGAATAGCATCTCTAATAAAATGTGACATACATGCCTGGAGTCCCTACTTAAATGTGATAACCGGAATTGGTGATCCATATGATTCATGAAACCTATACATGGAAACCCATGACATTTTATGATACTCATACTACTAGCCCTAGATGCCTGAGTTACGCCTCAGATCCAGGTTAGTAGTATAATTTATATATATTGGTATATACATTACTAAATATATAGACCACAACTATAAATACATGTCTAAATATATATATATATATATATATATATGTTTGACCTATACACATAGTCACTTATTTAGAGACCTCCCAACTTAGGTCGATGTTGGTGGTGTCATCTTTGTGTCCTTCAGGAATCAAAACTGACCCATTTACACTTTATATTTGTTCTTACATTGACAAACTTTCTCACTGCTCATTTTATATGCACTTTCTTAATTTTATTAGACACCATTGGTGGTGGCTTACTAATTATATCAATAAGGAGTTGGCCTTAAATTTTACATAATCCTGAGTTAAGTCAAGAATTCACATTGAAGATATTTTTAAGTTTAGAGTTTTTGAGAATTACACAATATATACTACATTACATTTCAAAAGATACAAAGTAGACACTTCTATTCGGTAACCATTTTTTTCATAAAATAAAAACTCTAAAAAACATGTCTAGTTCCATGTTTTATACATCATGATTGTTCCTTGATCCCATCCTTGACACTATTCATATTTAAATCCTATGAAAAAAATTTCAAAACTTGGGGTGAGCATAAGAATCTTAGTAATGGTTATAAAATAAGGAAAGGAAACATTAACCCATCAATAAACTCAAATCAATGAAACCATACTTTTAAATCATAACATAACACATGAAATCGTAAGATTTATGAATAACACATAGAAATCATAAAGATTAATGGTAAATTGTGGCATCCATATTATACTAACATTGTATCAATCATAGCTACGTAGAGAGTTATGTTGGAATACCCATCACAGTATATTCCCAAAATCTATTAGGAGAAATATTTTCATTTAACTCTGACATATTACCCAATGCATTGGAGAGATATCTCGGGCTCACCTGCCCTAGGTTTATCACGAAACAACCCGTATACGCAGATAATACCCAATAAACATAACATATTCATAACACATAAAAAACATAAATGAAAGATAAAATTTAGACATTGCAATCAAAATATATCATTTCAATATTCTGACATAATCAATGCTTTATCAAACCATTTTCAAAACCATTTAAAACATTTAATAAAGATATTTATGAGCCAAAGTGTCCCATACCACTTTAAAGCTTTTAAATGAATTAACATTTTAAAAAATCAATGTACATGTAAATAAATCCTTAAAACCATTTTGAAAATGTGTACATTAATGAGAAACATTTTGAATATTAAATCATTAAAACATTTAAAATGATATTTTAGTTACAGAGTTCCTAACCAAATGAGAGACGTTTAAATACAAATAATTGAGGAATAAGATTAATAAAAGCTTATTATAACTTTAGAATAAAGCAATTCATGATATAATATGTAAAAAGGAATTATATACACCCTATAAAAGTTAATTGGTGTATAACAACAAATAAGTCTCTGTGGATTGTAAATTGAGACAGAGTCCCTTGAAAATATCATATCCTTAGATTAAGGACAAATCAATTACATAATTATGTGTGAACAATAATAATACACCCAATATAAGTGGATATTAAGTGTAAATCAATCAGATTACATTCACACATATTCATAGCATGACATAATCAAGAATTATAAGTTTAACCCAAAAAATTGAAATTGGGTTAAGAAGTTCTCTTACAGAAATTTGACAGCCTAACTACGTCAAATTAAAATTCAGAAAATGTGTTGATGAGAGAGAAAAGGGTATCTCATAACTTGGACATAAAATTTATATCAATATGGATATAGAGTAAAATATCCCAACACAATAAGATGTAAATTAAAAGATATAAAAAAAGAAGTCTTTTAAAAAGATGAAGCTGAAAGGTTCCCTTACCAATTTGGTAACTTACGAAACATACAACCCATGAAAGGAGGATCATAAAATGAAGATTTTAATACCCATAAATTAAATTATATTACACAATCAATACAATCATGGTTAGTATATACACCACACAAAATGAAATAGTTTCAAATATAGCATGAATCTCATGGGAATAAAAAGTGAGATGAAAACCCCTTACCACGTTATAATCAATCGAGTTATATGAAAAAAAGTTAATAACCACCAAATAAATACCAGAATACCATGAATATAATGGGAATCGTGATATTATATATCAAATGTAATTACAAAATACACCACATTCAATAAATTAGTTACTAATAATGGAAATCTCAAGGAATGAAAAATTAGATAAGAAACTCGTTACCTCGTGTCTGACTAGACTCGTTTGTTCCTTATTCTCCCTGAATAATAAACATAAGTTAATTGATACCTTCTTAAGAACCATTTTCAAGCTTATTTATCCTTTTACATAACTTATTACCATTTTATAAACATTACGCAATCATTTAAGTTATTAATGGTCATTTTGTCGATATTTGGTACTTGAGTCAAAAATGAACTTGTTATATTTACAAGTTGTCCATGTGATCAAAAGTTCATTATCTCCATAATGATATACATGATTTAGATATCATATATATCATATATATCTAGTTTATATATATATATGTATTTATAGTAGTACATAATATTTGGAGATAATAAATGAAATGCATTTTTCATGGAGACAGTAAGTTGTACATACGCATGAATGCTACTTTTATTTATATTTTATATTTAATGGAATGAAAAATTAATAATTAATTGGTATATTATAATTAAAGTATAATATCATATATAATTTCATTAATTCCATCCTTTATATGTTCTATGTATGGCATGAATGAGTCATTTCACTTTGAGGGGGCGGTAGTCTACACTTCCTCAAATGAAATTATCATGTTTACCCATTTTGGAAAAAATAAAGGTATGATATAAATGAAAAATATAGATGAAAAGAAACAATATAAGTATAATATATATCAAATATAAAAATATTTCTTTCTTAATGGCCACTATAAGAGGTGTTAGGAGAAGATTTAACAATCTTCATTTTGTGAGGCAGTAGTTCGCTGTCCAAAGAAACAGTATGTTCTTTACCCATTAGATGGAGGTGTGTGTAATTTTAGTAAGAATACATCTCATAAAAACAACCTAGTATATTGAGTATAGTTTTTGTGTTATTAAATAAAGGAATAAAAATATTTTAGGGGGTTGGAGAAGTAAAATAAAAAGAAAAGAACTTAAGAGAAGACGTTACCTTTAAATTGGGTATATACCTTTGGTTTGAACCAAATGGTTTACTTTAAGTGCCTTCTTACTAAGGTAATGATTCTAGGAGGAAGAGAGAGATGTAGGGAGATTAATTGGGTAGAGTTTGGAAGATCCAAGGGGCTTGAGAATTGTGAGAAATGGGTTAGAAGTGAGCAATTTCTATAAGGGGGAGGAGGGGCTCTTTAAGAAAGTTTGAAAATATTATTTTATTATATAATGATTTTCTATTTATAAAGGTACAAAAGTTATTAAAGTAAAAAATAAGATGAATAATTTTATAAATAAAATCATCCAATAATAATTTGATAGGTTTTAGATATTATTTTAATCTTTATAATCTTATTTATTTAAATTATTCATTAATGAGGTAAATACTGCATCATTATTGGATCATAAATAATTTTATTAATTTGATGTCTAAAAATTATAAAAAATATACCATCATGTAGGAAATATTTTTAGATTTCAAATGAATATTTTTAGTCGAAGATATAACATACATAACCCCATGTAAAAAATTAACTTACTAAAAGATATATGTGTATGTCATTTTTCTCTTTACTTTAAATTAATTAATATAGTGTCATTATCACTTTTAAGTGGCTCCATGGGGTCCCTAAATCGACCCAAGGATGCCAATGGTCGGAAATGTATCAAAAAATAGTATTAGGACACATGTTAGGGTAATTTAATATTAATATAATGTTATTTTTTTACCCTTATTTACCATATTTACCGTTTAACCATGGTAAATAAAATATTTACCAAAGTAAATATTCATAATGTATAAAATATAAAAGTTACCTATTTAAAAAATTTGGACCTCCTGATTCAAAATATGGAATCCATTTTTCTAAATTCAAATCATATAAGTGTCAAAAATTAATTTAAAATTAATTCATGTTTTCAAAACAAAAATCATGTTTCTAAGAAATAATAATAATCCAAAGATTGACACTTGTCTATGTCCAATTTCAAAGTGAAATTACTTCCAATGATAAACATATGATTAAATGATTAAAATATAATATAATTACACTTTAAAAACAATTAAAAAGATAATATAACCATATAAATAAATTAGAATAAAAGGCAGTTTTGAATTAAAATACAGAATTTTTCACTATTCATTAAAAATGAATTTTATCATAAAAATGCCAAAAAATTTACCCAAAGTAAATTTTGATGACCCCTTTCTAAATTAGAATTTTAATTTCAAAAATATAACATATAAAAGTGACAAAAACAATATTTAAAAACGGTTCTCCATCAAAAAAAATAGTAAATTGACCTTTTAATGAATATTAGAGTATTTATGCTTAAAATTAGATTCATTCAAATTTTAAGCCTATAACTTTTATTTGATAACTGTAAAAACATTTACTAAACATGTATAATCATATTTTTTAGTTCTATTCATTCCCACCAAAAACATTGCTAGGAATTAGCTACCATTTAAAATAATATTATATTATTATATTTCAGTATGACCCAACGTTGTGTGAAACATTAGATTTCAAAGAAACCCGTTGTTGCGTATTGGGTACGTCATCGAACATAGCATCCCATTTGAAGTAAAATTAATATTTAATTCACAAATATTAATAAATATTAAAATTTTATATTCTTTATTTACCTAGGATGTAGCATCCTTCCCCCCTTTTGAAATTTCATCTTCAAAATTTTAAAATTGGGCTGGGAAACTTCATTGAATGTCCCATGTCAGAAAAAAAGTCAATACAAACATCAAATTAAAATAAAATATGATAATTACAAAGGTCACCCGAGACAAAAAATACTATGATTCCATGAAAACATGTATATGGAAGAGAAACTAACACCCATATATTAATAGAGAGTGATAGAGAACATGATCATGGAAAGGTAACCACCACAACACCATAAATTTGTGGTTGGGTAAAAGTCTGATGATAAAAGAGAGATTAT
Source organism: Viscum album (assembly GCA_963277665.1). Classification (NCBI taxonomy): domain Eukaryota; kingdom Viridiplantae; phylum Streptophyta; class Magnoliopsida; order Santalales; family Viscaceae; genus Viscum; species Viscum album. The sequence continues at coordinate 2,003,344,679 of OY728126.1, read as the reverse complement.
AAAATTTTTTCTTCAATATCATTTTCATAGAGTTGAATAATTTTATTAATAACTAGACTAAGATCATAAGGAAATATACTTACTTGTCATGTAGAGTGTCATACTTTAATAAAATTCTAACACAAACTCAACTTTTCTCCAAATGGTAAGTATTCAAGATGACATGGTCACACCTGAAGTGCTAGAATCAACTTCTAGAGTATTACATAATCTAAAAAAGATGAACTATATATTTCCCCTATCTTTTGACATCAACCAAATCCCAAATTGGTTAGTACAAGATTAAGTAATCCCCAAAAGGATAATCTTTTATAAAAACAAATACTACTCTTAATCCCCAAAATTCAACAAAAAGAACCCAAAGTTCAAGAAAGACTATTCAATATACAATTGTCCTCAAAATTATTCAAAATAATCCAAACTAATATTGAAACCCAAAACTCATAAGGATTTAATCACATAGTATTCCATAGTAAATCTTAACATTTATCTCTAAAAACATAGACTACTCTTAAATTCTCATACTGAAGTGTAGTTAAAATAATCAAATATTATTTATGATAAGTGAATCATTTACATAAATAACCCAAGTCACCATAAAAACAAATATTCTTCCAAAATAAATTTTCAACCATTAATCCACAAAATAGAAGATAATTATTCCTTGAATAACATTTTTATATATCAAACTTCAGGGTTACACATACTATAAAAATTCTTCCAATGTAATCCAATCATGAAAACAACCTTAATAATTTTCCTAATTTTATCATCCTATAATGTACCATAACTATTTAATCCCTTATATATAGACTTTTTAATCATTCAACATTCCCCATGATCCATTATCCATTTTTTTCCAACATATTCCATAATAATTCATTCCTACAAACAAAATCATTAATCACATCCAAAGATTTAATAATGTCAAAACATCAGCTAAGAAATAAATCATACCTTTCATTGGTCATTGTCCATTTCCACATCTTCAATTGGAAAGGAATTATGAATTGCTAAACATATATTTTTATGATCTTGATGATCCCATTCCCAAACCTTCTTCTTAGGAAATCTATTTTTATAATGAACATGAGCACCCCATTTAAGACATTCAATTGATCCTTCAGAAAGAACTTATTTCCCTTTCCTGGAGTCAACTGGATGCTTCCTTTAAATTGTTCAATCATGACTAGAAATAGTTTGTTGAGAATAAACATAAGAGTTCTCATTACAGCTCCAATTTTATTTAGTTGTTCATTCAAAAAACCATAACACTTTTCTTCACATACACTGTTACTTTGGTGCCTACTAGATCCAGCCATTTAATAAAACCAAAAATGTTATTGTGATTATATCAGTAAAATAATCGTATAATATCTTACGAGGAGGGTAAATACTAAGATAGACATGTTCATGTTATCTTAAACTCGTTCAATTTATCTAAAAAAGTATGACTCTTTCTAATATGCTAACCATTATGGTTAGGTCACTTATGCTTAATTAACACCCTAACCTCTAAAGTTATCTAAATCGACCTCTGATACCAACTATAAGGACCCGACCTTAAACATTACATAATCTTGAGTTAAGTCAATAATTCCCATTGAGGATCTTTTTGGGTTTATATTTTTAGAGAATTATGCCATATCTATTACATTACATTTCAAAAATTATAAAGTGGAAACATCTAATCAGTATCCATTTTTTCATAAAATAAAAACTCTAATAAAACATTTCTATTTCCATGGTTTAGAAAACATTATTTTTCCTTGATCCAATTCATGACCCTATTAATATTTACGTCCTAGGAAAAACATTTCAAATCTTAGAGTGAGCATAAAAATCTCAGTATGGGTTATAATATAAGGAATGGAAAATTTAACCCATCAATAAATAAAAATCAATGAATCCATACTTTTCAATCATAACATACCTCATGAAACCAAAATATTCATGAATAACACATAGAAATAATAAATCATAAAGGTAACTTATGGCATCCATATCATACTTACATTGTAGTTATCACAGCTACGTAGGGAGTTACGTTGGAATACACATCATAGTATATTCCCTAAATCTATTAAGAGAAGCATTTACGTTTACCTCTGTCATGTTACCCAATGCATTAGAGAGCTATATCGGGATCACCCGCATTAGGTTTATCACAGAACCACCCGTATACGTAAAAAATGCACAATAACCATAGCATATTCAAAATAAATAAAACAATCATAAATGAAAGATAAAATTTCCACATTGAAATCACAATATATCTTTTCATAATATTGACATAATAAATACTTTATCAAATCATTTTCAAAACCATTTAAAACATTTAATAAAGAGATTTTTGAATCAAAGTGTTCCATACCACTTTGAAGCTTTTAAATGAATTAACATTTGAAAAAATTAATGTCCATATAAATAAATATTTAAAACCATTTTGAAAACATGGACATTAATGAGAAATATTTAGAATATTAAATCATTAAAACATTTAAAATGATATTTTAGTTAGAGAGTTCTTAACCAAATGAGAGACGCTTGAGTACAAATAATTGTGGAATAGTATTAATTAAAGAATATAATATCATGATAATAAAGATATTCATGATATAATATGTCAAAGAAAAGTATATAAACCATATAAAATTGAATTGGTGTATAACTACAAATAAGTCACAATGGAATGTAAATTGAGACAAAGTCCCTTGAAAATATCATATCTTTATATTAAGGACAAATCAATGACATAATTATGTGTGAACAATAAGAATACACCCAATATAAGTGGATATTAAGTGTAAGAAAATCATAGTACATTCACACATATTCATAGCATGACATAGTCAAGAAGTATATGTTTAACCCAAATAATTGAAACTAGGTTAAGATGCTCTCTTACAGAAATTCTACAGCTTAACGGCGTCACTTTAAAATTTATTAAATGAGTTGATGAGAGAGAAAATGGTATCTCAGAACTTGGAAATAAAATTTATAGTAATAAGAATATATAAGAACATATCCCAACACAATAAGATGTAAATTAAAAGACATAACAAAAAAAGGCTTTTAAAAAGACAACGGTTAAAGGTTCCCTTACCAAATTGCTAACTTACGAAACATACAACCCATGAAATAAGGATCATAAAATGAAGATTTAAATAACCATAAATTAAATTATATTACAAAATGAATACAATCATGGGTATTACATACACCACACAAATGAAAATAGTGGCAAATACAGCATGAATCTCATGGGAATAAAAAGTGAGATGGAAACCCCTTACCACGTTGTAATCAATTGAGTCGTTTGAAAAAAAGATAATAACCACAAAATGAATCATATAATACCATGAATATAAATGGAATAATGATATTATATAGCAAATGTAATTTCACAATACACCACATGCAATAATAAGTGGCGAACAATGGAAATCTCACGGAATTAAAAGTGAGATAAGAAACCCCTTACCTCGTGTCTAACATGACTCATTTGTTCCTTGTTCTTCCTGAATAATATACATAAGATAATTTATAATTGATTAAGAAACCTTTTCAAGTTTATTTTTCCTTTTATATTACTTATTACCATGTTATAAACATTATTCAATCATTTAAGTTATTAATGGTCTTTTTGTCGATATTTGTTACTTGAGTCAAAAATGAACCTGTTATATTTACAAGTTGTTCACGTGGTCAAAAGATCATTATCTCCGGAATGATATTTGTGATTTTGATATCATATATATCATATATATCGATTATATATATATATATATATATAACTGTACATTATATTTTGAGATAAGAAATGAAATGCATCGGTCATGGAGATGGTAAGTCATACGTATGCATGAATGCAACTTTAATTTCTATTTAATATTTAATGGAATGAAAAATTAACGATAAATTGATATCTTATAAATAAAGTATAATTTAATTTATAATTTCAGTAACTCAAGCCTTTATACATTCAACCTATGGCATGAACGATTCATATCACTTTGAGGGGGCGGTAGTCTGCACTTCCTCAAATAAATTATCGTGTTTACCCATTATGGAAACCATAAAGGTATGATATAAATTAAAAATAAATAAGAAAAGAAACAATATAAATATAATATATATCACATATAAATACAGTTCCATCTAAATGGCCACCATAAGAGGTGGTAGGAGAAGATTTAACACTCATCATTTCTTGAGGCAGTAGTTCACTATCCACAAAAACAGTATGTTCTTTACCCATTAGATGGAGGTGTGAGTAATTGTAGTTAGAATACATCTCATAACAACAACCTAGTATAATTATTATACTTTTTTTGTTATAAAATAAATGAATAAAAATATTTTAGAGGGTCGGAGAAGTAAAATAAACAGAAAAGAACTTAAGAGAATACATTACCTTTAAATTGGGTTCTCCCTTTGGTTTGAACCAAACAGTTTACTTGAAGTGCCTTCTACCTAAGGGAAGGCTTATAGGAGTAATAGAGGGATATAGGGAGATTAATTGGGTAGAGGTTGGAAGACCGAAGTGGCTTGAGAAGTGTGAGAAATGGGTTAGAAGTTATGGATTTTTATAAGGGGGAGGAGGGGCCCTTTTGGAAAGCTTGAAAATATTATTTTATTATTTAATGATTTTCGGTTTTAATAGTCCAAAAATTATTAAAGTCGAAGATAAGATGACTAATGTTAGAAATAAAATCATCTTAAAAGAATTGGATTGGTTTTAGATATTATTTTAATCTTTATAATCTTATTTATTTAAATAATTCATTAATGAGGTAAATACTGCATCATTATTGCTTCATAAATAATTTTATTTATTTGATGTCTAAAAATTATAAAAAAAATTCCAAAATTCATGAAATATTTTTATCTTTTAAATTAATATTTATAGTCGAAGATATAACATACATAACCCCATGTAAAAATTTATTTACTAAAAGATATATATTTATGTCATTTTTGTCTTTACTTTAAATTAATTAATATAAAGTGTCATTATCACTATTAGGTGGCTCCATGAGGTCCCAAAGTCGACCCAAGGATGCCCATGGTCGGATATTTATCAACCCATAGGATCAAGACACATGTTTGAGTAATATAATATTATTATAATATTATTTTTCACCCTAAATAAAATATTTACAGAAGTAAATATTCATAATGTCTAAAAAATTAAAGTTACCTATTTACAAAATTTGGACCTCCTGATTCCAAATATGGAATCCATTTTTCCAAATTAAAAACATATAATTGGAAGAAATTAATTTAAGATTAATTCTCATAGTCAGAACATAAAGCATGCTTTTAAGAAATAATAACTATCAAAAGATTGACACTTGTTTATGTCCAACTTCAAAGTTAAAGTACTTCCAATAACCAACATTGGATTAATTGGTGAAAATATAATATAATTACACTTTAATTGCACATACCTCTATTCCAATATTTCTCTATCACATGACCTGAATATAATTTTGGATTTAATATTTATGATGTTCCATATGATTATTTTATCATGATGATTTATTATTATGTTTCATTTTATTTATTTTTGTTTCCACAATTTATCATTTTTTTATACCATTGTGATATATTGTATCCTGAGGGAATATTCTCTCCACTGAAACACCCTATTATCTCACTACTAGTTGACAGCCTCTAGAATATGGAGATCCATTCTTGATTTCATGTGGAAAATTGAGTTTGGTTACTTGTGAGTGAACTGGGTCTGGGACACTACAAAGTGGTATCCGATATTTATTTTCATTTTTTATTACTACTTTGGTATTATAAAGGATACTAGGAAAGTGTCAAATTTTAGTAATGAGCTTATAAATAAGAGCACTTATCCCATAGACAAGGGATATCCAAATTACCTAGTATGGGATATTGTTTTTTGTCCCTATTATAGTTTTACTTATTTCACTGTTGGGACATGCACATGTTGGGAATTTTTATTATTGATATTATTATTTTTATTATTATTGGATTATTTTTTCGTTGTATTGGTATGTAAAGGAAGTATCATTTCATGCATCATTATAGGCAATTGATAAATTCACATGTCACGAATTTCTCCATGAAATATATTTTTACCTCATAGATTACATTACCTATTATTTATGTAATTGCCTTAACTGTTATATATTTGAAATTAGTTAATTATTATTTTAGGGATATAATAATTGGATTAATTAAATTTACTGCAAGTATTTAAATGGTGTTTTCCCATATATCATTATGGTGGCACCTTAATTAACTAATTATTCCATGTTTGATCCATGGACTACTCACTTTATGGTTTGAAACATTAGATGATTTGATATTATGAATGCCAACATTAATTTATGAAGAATTTAATTCTATAAAGTCATAATGGTAATTAATTTAATAAAATCATTTTATATAACATGTTACATCCTGATACCATAGTTAAAGGTCATTTCATAGTTACATGATGCACCAGTTGCAATTTATTAAGAGTATGGGCCTTTATAAATTGGTAATGGTGATTCATCTAACTAGACCATGATATCAATATATATATACATAAGTCAAGACATATATGGATTTTAAACTCATAAAATAAATGGTTACCATTAAATGGGGATTCTAATTACAATGTAATGTTTTTCATGGTACCATACAATTGACAGTCCATATACTAGAACCTTTTTAAAATTGTGAGACCTTGACTCTGGACCAACATTAGTTGTGGGAACTATAGAGTGTATCTTATTAGCCTTATGACATTCCATATCACTTATACCTAGATTTAGACTTAGTAAAATAGTTGTGTCTTGTTTATAAAAACGTTATGTACCTATCATATTTCTTTATCAATGATCCAATCTATTATTGAATCTTATTTGAGTTGTGTGTTTGAAAATTGTAGAACTATGCCACCGTGAAATTATCGATTCATGTTCTAGGAAGGTGGAGAGGATCATGCTCTAGAGGAATTGGGCCCTAATCAACCATAATTACCTCTAGTATTTCCACCTATGACACCTCCTATTATTCCTAATATGTATACTGATTATAAATTATGAGAGATATTTCTATGTTTTATGCAGTTTGTGAAAGGAGATTCATAACCTACACCTATTATGGTAGAGTTAACGTGAGAATTTCAATAGCAGTATGTACCTACCTTATCTGGAGAGGGTGTACCAAGGCTTCTTAGTCATGGTTAGAGGTGATTTAATCCATCATCGAGAATCTGGATACACATTTTAAGACAAGTTTCAAGTTTGTGACCTATATTCTTCAAGATTTTTCTAATAATTAGTGGGATATGATTACCTTGGATGGTCATCATTAGTGAATGCTATGGGTGGACTTTTGTACATCCATCTTTGATTACTTTTTCCTTATATGCTAAGATGAAAATTCTCAAGGGATTTTATGCACCTATAGTGGTGTGTTATTTCTACGATGGAATATTCAACTCATTTCACCAAACATCAACACTTCACACTGACACTTACCATTGATGAGTTCACAATAATGAGGAATTTTGAGGACGGGATCGTATAAACCATCCAATTATGGATGAATGTATTTCAGTTGATCTCCATTTTTATGATAGTGAATCAATCCCTTGTCACTAAGAAGAACCTGAGAAAAGATGATGGTGTGGTCTATGGTGGTTCTATGTTGATATATGGAAGTGGTTCCTTGAGCATAATGAAGCATCGATTAGATTCTACATGAGGGGGTAGAAGAAATCAAATGAAACGTATTAATAGTTATTTAGTGTGTCACTAGTACAACAATATAATGAACAAGAAGCCCCAGGGTACCAAAGATCATATTGAATATCGAGGCTGCAGTAGTTTGGGTAATCGTCAGCAGTTCCTTAGGACCTTTCTATATATTCCTAGTGGGAGAGGATATGTAGTAGCTTCTTCTTTAGAGATAGGGTTAGTAGCACCTTTTCAAGTAGGTAGCTGGAGTACTATTATCCATTCCGGCCGAGGACGTGATCATGGCCAACGTATCCAGGCTCCATATATTTAGTGTCAGAAATTCATGCCTACTTAGGGTAGCCAAGTTATATCTGAGGTCTGCAGATCTGGTCATATTTATGTAGTATATTTTACTCCCAATAAGTAGAGTGTCGAGCCTTCTATTGTCAAAGGAACTATTCTAGTGGCCCCTACTTTATTATGATCCTTATTTGATACAGGTTCTTCACATTTGTTCATATCCATAGAAATTATGAAAATTTTGTGCTTGGAAATAGATTACTTTTGTGTAATTAGGACTTTTAGCACACCATTTGGATTTTGATTAGAGAGTGCATGCCAGTTTAAAGGGTCCCCCCTTGAGATAGTTGGGTACCGACTCTTATAGAACCTATTTTTCATTGAGATGATATGTTTCAAAATCATTCTCAAAATGGAATGGTTAGTTTTGTATCATTATCATGGTGATTGTTATCATTAGAGGTCGTCTTTCACATCCTTTAAAGGAGGTACCAACATTCATAAGGGTTAATGGTATTTTCAGGTAGGTTGAGCTGGACCCAAGAATCATGGGCTAGGAGGATTAATAGCCTATATGGCTAGTCTCTTTATGAGTGATTAAGGAATACAATGTATGAAATTTTTTCTTATTGTGGATAATTTCAGGGATGTCATCCCTGAAAATTTTTCTTGGTTACTTATTATGATAGTGGTGGACTTCACCAGTGATCTATTGTCAAAATACGTACTAGTGTATATTCCCCCTTTTAGTATGGCACTTTATGAGCTCTAGGAACTCAAGAATAAACCGTTGGATTTAAAATATAGTGGTTTTATACGAACCAGAACTTCACTATGGGGTTTACCTTTTCTATTTGTATAGAAGGTGGATGAGATCCTTGGGATTTTTGTGAATTTTCACTAGTTGAACCAGTTTATGGTTAAGAACTAACATCCACTTCCATGTATAGATGAAATTTTTAAATAGCTCATAGGATAAGTAGTTTTCACCAAGATTGATTTTGGTTCAGGATACCAACAAGTTTGTGTCATATCATCATGTATACCACGTATAGATTTATTTAGTAGATATATAATGTATGAGTATTTGGTTTTGTTGTTCCATCTCATGAACATGACCATAGTCCTTATGGATCTAATGAATCAGGTTTTCCACCCATATATGGATTCATTTATGGTAGTCTTTATTGATAAGATCTTGGTGTATATTAGTACTTGACATAACCATGCTAAATATATTGAGATTTTCCTAAATACACTAAGATAGAACTACATATATTCTAATATCAACATATTTTACTTTTGGATTAATACGGTTCACTTCCTAGGTCACATCATCTCCACGGAAGAAGTATCTATTGACCCTGAAAAGTTGAGCATTGTGGTTTCCTTGGAGTAGACCAATAAAGTCTTGGACATACACAATTTCATAAGGATAGTTGTATACTTAAAGAATTTCATTTATGAATTCTCACAACTATTAGTTCCTCTCATGAGCTTAACTAATAATGGTGTGAAGTTATTATGGTCTAAATACTATGAGAAATCCTTTCAAGGTCAAAAATAGATATTGAATTTAGCACCAATTCTGATTCTCCTATAGCTAGGAAGAAGTTATATTGTCTATTAAAATGCATTAGGAATTGGGATAGAGTAATTTTGCTATTGGGAGATCAATTTATAGCATACGGATCCCACTAACTAAGGCATGATGAATGGAGTTACACTATGCACCACCTCAAGTTTGAAATAGTGGTTCTTTCCATATGTTGTTCTTGGAATTATCTATTGGGGTATTTGTTTTTTTAATGCAAACCATAAAAGTCTCAAATACATTTATACATAGGGAATCATGAACCTTCGGTAGCATAGGTGGGTAGAATACCTGAATTTGTTTGACTGTGATCTCACTTGTACACCCAAAAAGGGAAATATAGTGGCTGATTCTCTGATTGAGATGACTCAGACACAGGTTTTCCAAGAGACTAGTAGTGAGTCATAGTTAATGTCCTTGTTTTCTAAGATGCACTTGGAGATTCAGAAATACCATGGGAAGCCTATTTTAGTAGATTTTGTAGTGAAATCCTCCCTTTTGGGATAGGTATGGATGACATAGATTTCATATCATAAGGGCCTAGTTCTAAAAGACAATATCTCGGGTGTGGACCCACCAACGGATTGGGTAATTGATTAATATGAGATCCTTTACTTTCATGGACATATTGGGTGCCTAAAGAAATACATAAAGAATTTTTGTGAAAAATCATGCCTTCATTTGGGAAGTGCACCCTATGACTTCCAAGATGTAATGAGACATACTATGATAGTATTTCTGGCTAGGTATGAAGAGGTAGATTTCAAGTTTTATCACATGGTATACCACTTGATAGTAGGTGATGTAAGAGCACCAACGGCCTGCAGGACTTCTAAAAACTCTTTCCATTAATGTGTAGAAATGGGATGATGTCACCATGGATTTCATAATTATATTACTAAGATCCCCTTGATATAGCGATGTGGTATGGGTGATCATCTCTATTTTGACCAAGGTCACACATTTTCTACGGATCAGTGAGACCATTTTAGTAGATGATCTTAGGAGGATTTACATTTGGGAGATTGTACTCCTTCATGGTGTTACACATTTTATTGTATTAGACATAGATTCTTGGGTTACATCATTGTTCTATAAGGGATTGATTAAATCCATGGTTTTCTAGGTGTTTATGAGTAAACCATACCACCCTCAAACCAATGGTCGGTTTGATCATATGATACAGGTGCTAGAAGAAAATCTCTAGACATGTGTCCTAGATTGTGGAGGTTCTTTGAAAAAAAACCTACCACTCATCATGTTTTCCTACTATAACATCTTTTAGAAAACTATTTATATGGAAGCCTATGATTCCCAATAATTTATGTCATGTTTTTTACCTCTATGTTGGTTAGAGGAAGGATAGGCGGCACTGTTGGGACCTCATCTTATTCAAGAGACTTTAGAGTAGGAGTAGTTTATTTAGAAATGTATTACTACAACTTAGTCTAGGTATAATTATTATATCAATCACTACCACCGACCTCTAGAGTTTTGATGTGGTACATCATTTCTTTATGTGATTTTCTCCTAGATTTGGTCGTAGACGAATTTAGAGATAGGGAAAGATATCATCTCACTATATAGATCCCTTTGAGATCTTAGAGAGATTCAGTATAGTAGCCAATTATTTAGATTTACCTCGTAGGTACTAGTATATGAAAGTAATATTCCATATATTTTATATTTTTTGTTATTACTCCCACCCATCTCATTCTTTTGATCTTGAGGATATTAAGTTGGATGTGGATGTTTCTTTTGAGGAGCATCCAGTACGTATCGTTGACTGGATCACAAAGGCTCTTCAAGGTAGGTTTGTTCCTTTAGTATTGTTGTTATGGTATAATGACTCTATACATGACGACACATGGGAGAGAGGGGTTCAAATACATTCTCAGTGGCTGACACTTTTCTTGGACATCATTTTCCCACCCTTAGAAGGGAAACCTGGGGATGAGTTGTTTTAAGGAGGGGTATTTAAAACATACAAAAAAAATTTAAAGAGGTAAATATACATAATTTATTGTTCAAACCCTTTTATTTTATTCTAGTGAGGTGTTTAAGAGGATAAGGAGTAGTTTGGGAGCGTATGGGGATCATTTAGATCCCATAGATCAAAATTTTGGAAATATAGACTGAGCCGCACCATTAGTGTTAACTTTGTAGCTCAATTATGTGGGTGATGTAGAAAAATAAAAAAGGATGAAAAGTTAGTTTAATAATTTGTCCTGAGAAACATGGCCACTTGAGGATTTCAAATGTATTGGAAGGGGATGCATTATTTTACCAAACCAAGTGCCTAGGTTTTCACTCTTAGATCTACTTAACCAGTGGAAACCCAAGGTTTAAGTTCACCATTTGGAAAATTGTGCGACCAAACAACATGCCTCTTAAAAATTTGTAAAAATACCATTTTTATCTGACTTAATTTAAGATTTATACCTTGTTTTTTCCTCCCCATTCATGTGCATCTCCTATCTCAATTGTAGGAGTCCTCCACCTTCGAACCTTAGCTTTGAGCTAGTTTCTTCATCAGATGTCTGATTCATTCACTATCAGTTGTGTTGGATTTTTATTGGTAAATTATTTATTATTATTCCTTCCTTTCATCATTTATTCCTCCATATTCATTATTATTTTGGTTCAATTTAAATTTCCATATTTTTAGTTCATTTCTCTAATTTGATGATTTCTTCCATTCTATCTCAATCTAAATGACAAAAATGGATGAGGTGTCATCTACCACCATAATGTAGGTGGTCTAATACTTTTTTAAAAAATACAGTTCATTTTATAACACATGTCTTCATGATTGACATTTTACTTTCCATATGTTCCCTTAAAATTATAATTTTCCTTTATATAAATTCCTACCCATGTTACAAATTCCCCCTATACCCTTGTTTATGGTTGAAGGTCCCACACCTCGACAAGTTCCACCCCCTTAGGGTTTCCCTATGTCATTACCTTTAATTATTAAATTTTTATATGTCCAAACCACCATCTAACTCATCTTATCTTGAAACCTAAGTGAAAAATCAACTAAGTTAAATGAGAATGAGGGATAAAACCACTCCATGTGACTTTCATATGAATCAGGGAAATGCCCCTTACTTAAATGGTATGCCAAATAAATTATAATTCATCATTGGGCTTGTATTAAAGCATTAACGGTCCTTATTTATAAATTTGATTTGTAGGCATGGCATCCCGTATACAAGGATACTTGGGTATAACATCCCATATATATATGATACTCAGGTATTGAATCTCGTATACATGTGATAATCATCCATGGAATCACATATACATGTGATATTTAGGAAAGGAATACCATATCCATGTGACACATGAGTATGGTACCCCATATGATTCATGATACCTGGTCATGGTATCCCATGTGACTTCCATATGAATCAGGTATATGCCCCTTACTTAAATGGTATGCGAAATAAATTAAAATTCATCTTTGGGATTGTATTAAAGAATTACCAGTCCTAATTTATAAATGTGATTTATAGGCATGGCATCCCATATACATGGATTCTTGGGTATAGCATCCCATGTATATATGATACTCAGGTATTGAATCTTGTGTACATGTGATACTCTAGCATGGAATCCCATATACATGTGATATTCAGGAAATGAATACCATATGCATGTGACACATGAGTATGGTACCCCATATGCTTCATGATACTTGGGCATGGCATCCCATGTGAAATGTGAAATACAGGCATGATTTCCCAAGATAAGTGTGACATAAGAGCATGGTGTCTCTAGTTAAATGTGATATATGGGTATAAATTCCCATGGGAATGTGGTATATGGGAATGGTATCCCAAAATAAATGTGATATATATGTATATAGTCCCTACATAAATGTGACAACTGTTCTTGGTGACCCATATGATTTGTGACACCTAGACCTGGTGTTCCTTGACATTTTATGATAGACATACAACTTTCCATGGATGCTTGAGCTACACATCATGTCCAAGATAGTAGTAATATTTATATATATGGATATAAATGTTACTAATAATATAGACCATATATATAAATAAATGTATAAATATAGATATATATGACATGTACACAGGGTCAATTGTTCAAAGATCTCTAGACATAGGCCGATGCAGGTAATTTCAGCCTGGTTTCCTTCAAGAACCAGAACTAACATGTTTACACATTATATATTTTCTTATATTATAATAATTTAACACTTGTCATTTTATATGAACCAGATGTATTTTACCAAACTCCATTGGTGGAAGCCTACTGATTATATCTCAAGACCTGTTCGAGCTACTAGTTAATACCCGAACAAATCTTATTGATGAAGGTAGGGAAAAAGGGAGGAATATAGATTTGGATGATTAATTTTATTCATATAATTGAGTAAAAGAAAAAATCAATGAACTTATTCTCATGATTCTAGTGGAGATAGTTTTTGGATGTTTTATTTCTTTATAGCATGATATATATGTTTGTACCCATTTTCCCCTTTTCTATATCAGACTACATGAGCATCATTTTAGAAATGATATTATTTATGTTCTAGACTACTTTTTCATCAGTATGATTTATTATTCCAATATTGGATATTTATTACTATTTCAGTTTTTTATCATTATCTTATACTAGTATTCTACACTCTGGCCTGAGGGCATAGTCTCCCCCACTGACACACTCTAGGACCTTACTATTAGTCAGTAACTTCAGGTGTATAGGGTGTTGTTATTGAGTCCATGTGGATAACTAGGTTTGGTTAATTATTAGTGAACCATGTCTAGGACGATACAATATGATTTATTTATAATATTTTATCAACCATTTGTTAACAATTATTCTTTAAAATTATTATTCTGGGTAATAATTGCTTCATTTTTCATGTAGGTTTTGGTTTGGTAGTTTTGGTCCTTATACATTGATCATGGTTATATTATATCAAAAATTTTAATCATGATATAAATATCATATATATTAATTATATACATATCTACAATGATCCATTAATTTTATAGATAGAAAAATGAATTACACTATTCAAGGATATTTTAGTGTGCATGAATAATGTTTTCATTTTTTAAAGGATGAACTAGAAGAAAGGTAAAAAATAATTTACATTTAAAAATCAGTATTATATCATAAATATCATATATAATCATTAAATCTATCCTTATTACCATCCAAGTAAAATTTAAATGAAAAAAATCACATCGTTTGGTGGAGGTGCTAGTCCACACATACACACGAGAAATGTTATCATTTTCTAATGGAATGGAAGGTGAGAAGGTAGATGTGATGTAATAATTAAAAAAGTAAGATTATGTCATAATTATGATATATAACCATCTATGAAATATATTTCTTTAATTTTAATTGTATCACTATGGTGAGATAGTAAGTCGTACTTATGCACAACTGATACTTTCACTTTCCATTTAATGTCAAAGTGGGTGGATAATGATGTTTTAATAATCATAATAACATTTAAGTACATTTAGGATAATTATGTCGTTATTTTATAATAAATAGAATATATTTATACGAGTTAAAGTAATAATTAAAAAAGGGATAGGTTAAGGTGATTACCTCTTCTTTGAAAAAACTCTTTTATATCTCCTCTTAAGGATCCTAGAGTTGGTTTTTTGGGAAGATAAAAACATCTATAATGTGAAAAAATATTTTTATTAGAGTAATGGGTAGTTTTTTGTTGATCTAGATGGATCAAAGTGGTGTAATGAAGAAAATTATAGGTTTCATTTTATAATTGAGTTGAGTGTTGCTTTTGGAATTACATACAATATTAAATTACAAAAAAGTCATTATCTATATCAAATTCCTCCCAAACTCTAAGGATTAAAATTTAATAAAATATGGGGTTTAAATAACATAAAAAATAAAATTTTGATAGGTTTATGTGATGTTTTAAACCATATATTTCGGTTTAA
Source organism: Viscum album (assembly GCA_963277665.1). Taxonomy (NCBI): domain Eukaryota; kingdom Viridiplantae; phylum Streptophyta; class Magnoliopsida; order Santalales; family Viscaceae; genus Viscum; species Viscum album. The sequence continues at coordinate 2,003,329,113 of OY728126.1, read as the reverse complement.
CCACTTAGTTAACCTATTTTAACATTAACCGTTGTTACATATTTTTCATTGTTAAGGAGTTATAGTTATACATGTAATGTAATTTTTGACACTAAAATGAAAAATGGATGGAATCTTAGACCATATGTTATCCCATTTTTAATCTTTTTATATTTTAATAATTTTTAAATAGTTTATTAAAATATTATTTTGATAAATTATCATTAATGTCAATTTTGAAAATATTCATTTATTTTGACTTAAGAGAAATGAAAAAAAGTTGTAATTTGAAAATAATCTTTTAACATAATACTAATTTTCCATATCCATATATAAAATTCCTGGATCCCAACAAATAATTAAATTATATTACTTTTAATATTTTTAAAATCATTTCTTTTACTTTTTCTATTAATTGAACAATTATTGAAACATCGCTACATAAGCTTTTAAGGTAATTATTTAATTGCTAAAAATTATAAATAAATTTTTATCCTAAAAATAATTTCATTAATATAAAACTTAGACATTTAAATTCATTAATAAAAAAATTCTCATGAGGACACATAATAGATATTTAAATCTAAAAGTGACATTTTGTAACTTTATTTGATTTAAATATTATATTGTACATTTTCATTGAAATGTGTCCATTAAACAAATAAATTTTGAAACTAAGGTGATAAGGGTATAATTAAATTCATCAAATAGTAATTAAGATTAAATATTAAGACCTTATCACTTAGTTTTAACCTAGATTTTCCTTATTTTCACTTTATTGTGGTGATAAATTTTACCACGATTACTATTCATAAAGCCTAAACATAAAAAAGATTTATTTAACAATTTTTAACCTATTAATAAAAAAATGGAATCAATTTTATCAAATATAATACCTATAATTTTCATAAATTAATTCTAAAATTAGTGTGAAAAACACGATGAAATTCAGTATGTGAACAATATAGTTTTTAAGTAAAAAAGTGGATTTATTTTTATCCCATGCATAGTAAAAATATTGGATGAATGTTAAAAAAATTGGTTTGATATATAATATAAAAATTTTATTAAAATAATTTTCCAATATTGATCAATTTAATTTAGTAAGATAAAAAATACATAGCATGTATAAAAAAATCATTTTTAAATAATTACTTTTACAAATGAAAATATTTTTATACCAGATTTAAACATAATATTGATTTTAATGAACTTAGTTGGATTATTTAAAATAAAATATAACTATTTTTATTTTGAAATTATTTTAAAACAAAATGGAACTTTTTAATTTCTTGAAATAAAAATATAGTTTTCAACAAAAATCGTTATTTTTCACTATTCACTAGAAAATCTTTGTTTTCCAAAAATGAAAAAAATTAACCAAAATTGATTTTGATATGATGATTTCAAAAATGTTATTATTTTTATAAAATATAATTTATATATGTTCTAGAAATTTATTATAATTTTTTATCACAAAATTAATATAAATATATTTTTTGAAAAAACATATTTCTGAAGTAGAAAATAACTTTACTAAAAATTCAGTACTTATTTCATCAGAATTAATCAAATAATTTGTATTGAATATTTATTTTATATGTATTTGATAATTTGGATAATCTTCATACTCACCAATTCAACATCATGGTTATAATGGTCATATTTAAATAATAATATTTTTTGGTTTATTTATGTTCGTTGTTGTGTGTCATATACACTATCGAACATAGTTTTCTCTTAAAATGTTAGGGTGTCAAATTATCCCCCATTAAATAAATTGTGTCTTATTTATTTTAAATAGATATCAGTAATCAAATTTGTTTCATCTAAAAATACCTTTATTGAAATCCCACATCAATCAAATGGTTAATAAAAAATTATCTTGATAAGAGGGAAAGATAAATACAAAGGTCATCTTGAATAACATATATCTAGGACACAAGATTGGATAACATTAGTGGGAAGTGAAAATATTTAAATTCAAGAAAAATTTAATGCACATCTATTCATGGAGAGGGAAATAGAACATTGATCAAAAGATAGTGAATGATCATGGGAATGTTGTCGATCACAAAACCATAAATTGATAATATGTGAAAAAGACAATCAATTCATTAGAATTAAAGGTAATAGGAAAAAAATTCTGTTTAATGATACTTTTCAAGTTGAGTAATTTATTAACATCTATAGTAAGAACATAAAAGTGATAAAATTACTTGGAAAGTGTAATTTTATCCTTTAATCAATTTCCACCACAAGCTAATATGTCATTGTAAATGATGATTATTCAAGATGAATTATTCATACCTGAAGCATCAAAATTAAATTATATTGAATCATAGGATCCATAAAATAAAGAAAATCCATTCCACCTATATCTAGTTATTTTTAAAAACCAAAGTGGTTAGCATAAGTTATCCAATATTACAATAATCTCTAAAACCTCAATAATAACACCCAATGTATAACTTAATACATTCCATAAATGGTTTACCTTACATCCCATCCAAAATATTTCTGACCAAATTCAAAATCAACATAAAATTAATCCATAAAATAGCTCTTAATTATCACATTACAAATATGTGAATAAATTGATCACATATTCTTTTAAAACATTGTAATTAAATTTAACCCTTAATGAAAAAATATATTCTTCCATAAATTAACCCTCTCCACATTCCTTAAAATATATCATGTTATCAATTGTATTTTATAAATATAAAAATGTTGTAAATTCCAACATTAATTACTTTTTGATCAAATCACTGACCATTTTCATGGTTACTAGGTTTTCAAATCCTTAAAAAACTACTTCTGTATAATCTGTATACCTTTCATGATTCTTATAAACATAATATCATTGATAAAATACTTCTAAAATATAATTCTTGAATCCAAATACAAAATCACTTTAATAATACCACTTAAGTTGTATTAATAACATAATATTGACCTTGATCCCTTGTCTTATTATGAGGTATATTCCCTTGATGCTTGTGGAATTCATTTCCATAATGTCTCATCTCCTTGCATTTGAAACACAGAACATTAAATGTTTCTTTCTTACCCTTTAATTCATACACCTAATGGCCTTTCTATCCACACTTCAAGAAAACTCATATTCCCTTAAAGTGAGTACCAGGGTGTTTCTTTATTGAATTATCACATGTGATAAAATCCTTCTTTCCCATATTCCCATTATCTATTTTTTGTTCTTCCATCATTTTATTCTCTTACTTTCTGTCAATTCCATTATCCTTGTAGTATTCTTTCTATGTCCAAATAGCACATGATACACTATCCTCATATAATGGGAATGTTTGGGATATTAGTTCTCTTAAAAGGATTGGATTTATCCCATCAATTAAATGGTCAAACATAATCTATGGATTATGCACATAGTCTACAACATGGATTTCTAAACATGTAATGTTAGTTTCATACATAAAAACATTTTCCTTTTACCTTTGTCTCAGAATCAAGAATTATCTCTCAATACCTACTCATTGTTTTTTAATAAAATATTTTTCCAAGAAATTTTCCTTAAAATAATTTCATTTCATTCTTGTTATTTCCTTATCATACTTACTGTTTTGAATAAATGACCTCTATTGATTTGCACACCCTAATAGAAGATAAACTACCATGACAACCTTTTACTTTCATTAATTTCTAAAGTAATAAATATATTCTCTAAGGAAATTATTTTTTTCTCAGTTATAAAAGGATTTATAGTTAAATTGGATGACATAAGTTCCTAATGAATGAATCGGTCTAACATTGTTACACCACATTTTAGATCAGTTGGTTTCTCCATACAGGAAAGGATTTTGGTCAAAACCTAATTCATCTACCCCAATTTAGTTATAATTTGCTTATCTCCACCTCCATCTTCATTATCTTTCCTAGGAGGGAAATACCTATATATATTACATTATTTTATATTATTATAATTCATTCCCCAAGTATCCATTTCTAAATAATGTAACACACTAGATTCGACCATAATATTATAAATCATAATTTATAATTTCAATACTAGTGAAAAAATAAACATAAATTTAAAATTTATTTTTATATAATCTCAATATAAAAATCATGGTTTCTTTAGAAATATTCTCAAATTCAGTCATAGGGTTAAATTATCTAATCTATATTTTCCAAAATATAGTTCCCAATGTTTCTACTAAAATTTATCAAATATCAATTATAAATACCCCAACCCTAGTACCCTAGAACCAGTAGTTACATTGGAACTAGATACAAGTGATCAAATCCTAAAGGACATAATAGTTTAGTATTCTTGGAAAACTTGATACATACTTGAATTTCACATAAAATTTGAAAATATAAAATACACCTTAGTATTTTACTTGAGAACACCATTATTAAATTTATTATATCCTATTCATAAATCATAATAAAAATTCTGACATCTAGGGGAAAGGAAACAAAATAAAGGTGAGATCATATGCTCAATAAGGGTTATGTATAACAGAAGTTATCATGAGTAAATAGATAATTATTAATATGGTAATTTAAAAAACTAAATACACATTCAATTTAATCATTAACTTGTGCATAGGGAATACTATTGATGGGATAAATTATATACAAATAATTCCTTATAAATAATCACATTAACATGAAACTTATCCATGGATACCAAAAATAATCAAATAATCACATATAAATCAATAATTGAACACATAATGGGTGAATTCATAATTTTTAAAATCGTATAAATACCATCAAGGCCTCATTACAATTCATCTTACATAAATGGGTAAGGCCTCAACCAAATACCAAAGCTAGTTTATCTCATCAGACCTGCCGATACAACGAGGGGATATAGAAGGCCTCACCCATCATTTACTAAGTCAAATGCATACCTTATATAAAATGGGTGAAGATAATAAATGTAAAAAAATTTATTGAGAAACTAGAATAAGAAATGTTAATACTTCCCCCAATAAATAAACATAATAATAAACCATATAGAGTAATATAGAGTATGGTATAAAAATATTACAGGCCTAATCAAACTAATCATAAACCTTGTGTAGAAATAATAAGGATAATTTCATTTGAAAATGTCCATATTTTATTATTATTAAAATATTTTTTTGTCATTTATGAATCTAAATACCATAAAAATGTCATTAAAGACATTATTGATGAAAATACCATTTTTTACTTTGAGAATAACTTTAAAAAAACTAAATATTTACATAATATTAGGAATAAAATGTTCTTTTAAAATGATCATGGAAATTTATATAGTAATTATTAAAGTATTGAGTTTTCATGATGGTAGTTAATTCTATACATACAATATAAGTTAATAAACACTCCTATCACAATGTTACAAAAAGGTCAAAAAGTACTTGGTTTGGAAAATGACAATAAAATTCCTTTCATATCATTTTGAAAAAAGTTAAAAATTATTAAATATTTATTTAAAGAATCATTTTTATAATTTTTAAAACATTATTGAAAATATTTTTAATAAACATGGATATGGTAGAAAAAGGATTTTTGACTAAAGGGAGAAATAAATTCATCTTTTCTTAAAAATATTTTCTCAATAAAGTTATGTAACAAAGATAATAAATTGAAATATTACTTGAATATTTCTTAAATAACCATATTAGAATAAAATATATTGTTTTAAATATAGAAATATCAAATAATTCCCCCAAAAGATACTTAAACATAAATAATCTAAAATAATGAGGAGACATTGAAAATAACTCTTATCTCTAGTTAAAATTCATTTTTATGTGTCTGAAACTCCGATATAATAAATATATATTTATTATAAATATATTAAAGAATCATTATAATATAAATTATACCATATATAATTTACTTATAGTATTTTATCACCCTTTTATTAACAATTGTTTGTCAAAATTACTCTTTTAGGTAAAACTACTTCATTTTTTATTTATGTTTTGGCCCATTAATTTTTTATTTGTAATTTTATCAGGGATAAATCACCAATAGAATTCTAATAATGATATATAAATCATATATATTAATTATATATATATTTGGATTTGTACATAAATGTTACATATAGAAAAATGAATTACATCATTCATGGAGATGGTAGGTTGTATGTACACATGAACGTTATTTTCATTTTTCTACGGATGAAACGAAAGATAGGTAAATAATAATTAACCTTACAATAATCATTATTATATCATATATATTCACTAAATCTATCCTTATTACAATCAAATTAAACCATAAATGAAAAAATCGCATCGCTTTGGGGAGGTGGTAGTCCACATATACGCACGAGCGACGTTATCGTCTTCCAATGGATTAGTAGGTATGAATATAGATGTGATATTATAATTAAATAATTATAATTATTTAATAATTATAATATATAAATATTAAAACCATCATAATAACCATACCTGAAATATACTGGGGGAAATTAATTGTATCACTATGTGGAGACGGTAAGTCGTAGGTATGACCAAGTGATACTTTCACTTACCATTTCTTGGTAAATAGGTTTCATAAATGTATTTTTATAATGATAATAAAATTTTAGTATATTTATAATAATTAATTTATTATTTTATAATAAATTCCTTATATTTAGTGGAGGTAAAAGAAGACGTAAAAAGAAAGTGATTGGTTAAGGCGATTTACCTCTTCTATGAAATAACTCCATTAGATCTCCTCTTAAGAATCCTAGGGTTGGTATTTTGGGGATACAAACATCTATATAATGTTAAAAAATTAAAATAATAATTGATTGGTTTTGGTCATTATATATGGATCAAATTGGTTTAATAGAGAGAAAGTAGAGGTGTCCATTTATAATTGAGGTGAGGGGCACTTTTGGAATTTCCTTAAAGATTAAATTATAATAAATTCATTATATAACTAAAATGTATAAAAAGAAAAAGGATTAAAATATAAGATAATATCATGTTTAAATCCCATAAATCAATAAAATTTGGATTTGTTTGACTGATTGTTTAAACCTTATCTTTTGGTTTAACCCCTTAATTTACCTATTTTAACATTAGTTGTGGTTACATATTTTTCACTCTTAAAGGGTCATAATTTTACATATAAGCTAACTAATTACAAATAAATGGAAATGGGGAGAATTTATTGAGAATATATTATCCCCTATTTCCTCTTAAAATATTTTAATGATTACTAAATAATTTAATAAAATATTATTTTGATAAATTATCATTAATGTCAATTTTGAAACTATTCATTAAATTTGACATAAAAGACATAAAGAAAAAGTTATAATTAAAATATAATACCTTAAAACATTAATAATATTTTTTATTCATATATAAAATTTTTGGAACACTATAACTCACTCAAAATATATTACTTATAATATTTTTAAAAACATTTATTTTATTTTTCTATTATTTGAAGAAATATTGTGTCAATGTTTCATAATAATTTAAAGTAATTATATAATTTCTAAAATTTAAAAATAAATTAATATCATTAAATAATTTTATTAATTTTATTTTATACCTTTATATTCATTCATGACTTCCTATTTTCACTATGTGGACACGTGATAGATACTTAAATCTAAAAGAATGACATGTTGAAACTTTTTTTTTATTTATATATTAAATTGATCATTTTCATGGAAAAGTTTCCATTAAAAAACTAATTTCAAGAGTAATGTGATAAGGTTTGAATTTAATTCATCCCATAATAATTATAATGAAATATTATGACCTTATCCCTTATTTTTAACCTCGATTAACTAGATTTACCCTTTACTAAGGTGATAAATTTTACCATGGTTACAATTTATAATACCTAAAAATAAAAGAGACCTATTTACCAAATTTGATAATATTGATTCTATGTATTGAATCAATTTTATAAAATTCATTATATTTAAGTGGAAAAATTAATTTTAAAATATGTCTTCAAAAAGAGATGAAACCCGCTATTATAAAAATATAGTTTTTAAATATAAAACTAGATTTATTCTTTTCTCGTGCATAGAAAAACTATTAAATGAATGTTTGAAAAACAATTTGAATATGTAATATATAAATTAAATTAAAATAATTCACCAATAGTGATCAATTTAATTTATTAAGATAAAAATATTATTGTAATAGTGAATTATCTAGACCCAACTATACTACACTTTTGATTACCATATCATGTGTAAAGTTACATATACATGATATATACTTACCATTATAGTGTAGATATTTCTTTTTCCATTATTTGATTATAATTTCCAAAGACTAATTATTGTGTAAAAAGGTTATAGAAGATCTTAGGCTATAATGAGAACCTCGAGATACTATGGAATTAATCTTAAAAAATGTCTTATTGTCTAGATACATCTTACAAATTGGACACAATATATGTTTCAATATCAGGTGAGGGGGATCATAAGCATTGATACTTCTTGAAATTAATTTCTCACTTGGTGATCTCTAGTAGTGAGATCATGAGGATAGACCCACCAATAAGAACACCACATATTTTGGGTGTCGTTGTCCCATTTTGTTCCATTTGATCACATACTTTGATGGAAGACAAAAACCATGATAATGAAATAATGGTGACGTATAATCTGTTGCGTGCATCATTGGTGGTATGGAATTGGTGGAATGGTCAAGAATGGATTTGTCGCTTCTATGTTAAGGAAGTAATATATCTCAGTCCATGAAAATTATGATGGTAGTACTTTCATAAGACCATGGCCATGGAAGTCAAGGGTAAATCTATCCAGTTAGATCAAAAACTAATAAATAAAGAAAAGGAAACTAACATGGTTGTACATCTTGATTTATAAGATATTAAATAAAAAGAGATTATATTACACAATTCATGTCTGTAGGTTGGTTGTCCTTACTATGACTATCTTTATATATTTAGGCACCATGATTGCTTATTATATCCCACTCTTGGTTTATGAATAATATTCACTACTATTGAGATAAGGTACTAGAGTGTCACACAATAGCGTATTCAAGGATCATCCCTATTCAATTGAATAGGTATATAGGATATGGAGGGCCTGAAAAAATGGGGTCTAGGTTTTGTCCAACGATATATGATTGCCAATATAATAAAGAAATCCATATTATTCAGGCTATGAATAATTGGCATTGAATTTATTTATTAAATTTATTTTCAATTATTAAATTAAAAACATGGAAAATATTATTTGAATAAATATTAGTTTAAAATATTCAAGGTTCATTTCACATTAACTGGAATGATGAGTTGAATTAATGGCTCAAGTATTATCATGTAATATATTTATTTTATTACAAAAAAGTGAAAATAATATTTATGACTCAGTATAGTTGTAATAATATTTCCTTTATGGTGTGTTATTTATTCATTGTCCAGGGAGAAAATTCTGACTAAGTGTGTTACACACTATGTATAAAGGATGGGAGGTATTCTAAAATCACTATTCACTACAAAGTGGTGAGATCCACTCTCTCTTCTTCTCCTAACCACTTTATAGATAGATAAGATCTTGATCCAAGTGATTTGGATCTATCTTTTTCTTAAGCATCACAAGAAAGGCAATGTGTTGATCATTAGAGCATCAAATTTGTCATCTGATCTTAGTGGTAGCACCTGAATTTTGATGATCAGTGCTCCTATAGTTTCTTGAGGTGTGTGTGGATGATCTAGAGGAATTTTACTACAGATTATTTGAACAACGATCACCAATAATGAGAATACATCAAATGCAGCTTCAAATCTTACCAGGTATTTATGGTTTATTATTTTTTGTTTAAAACTTCTCCATGTGTGATACTCAAGAGGTAATCGGGCAGTATTCCACTGATGATGACAATTTCATGTTGATCATTGGTGGAATTTTTTTAAAATCCCACATTTTTAAGCTACTACTGCATGTTGAGTGCCTTCAATTGGAATCAGAGTGATGTGTGAAAAAATTAATCTAGGAAAAAATTTAAATTTTTATTAAGCATATGAGAGGGTTTCATTACGATCACAACGTCATAGACCATGACTCAATCTATCATCAGGTGACCAAGTTGCAGTCATCCAATGTTTTTAATTCTGATTGAGAATAAATAGTGTGACTATAATTTTTAAAGATCATATATATTTTATATCTTAATTTATACCCGAACCAGCAACATTGGCATAAACCCTTGAACGTTGTCACCAGCCAAATTATCGAGCCCCAAAATAGTTTTTTTTTGTACTGGTGATTTTATTATAATAATGTTTTTCTAAGAATAATTTAATAAATTGTGGAAACTTCTACATTTGAGACAAATAAACATGAAAAAAAAGATGAAGACCCAAAAGTGGGTCTTCTTCTGTACGCGATCAGATGACCCCACCCTGGTCTCCCACCTTTCTAAGTGGCCCCCTCTTCCTATGGAACCACATCCAGTTATCTCTCCCCTTTGGGTTCATCCACCTCCCTCTATCTTCACCCAACTCCTAGACCAGCATCCCATTGAACCTCCATACCTGGAGAAGAAACTTGGTTCCTCCCTTTTCTGATCGACCACACCTTCCAAGTGGCGATCTCCTCCACCCACTAACCCAAGAGAACATCAGTCAGCTACTGGAGGAAGGTGCTCCTCTCCCTACCTGATCTATCAGACCCCTATGCAGGACTAGCTGTTAGCCTCCACCATTTCGTACCCCACACCTGTGACCTTCACCACTATCTTAGGCCATATTTGGGGACCATCGACCTCACACTATAGCCTCGGATAGTAGCAGCACCACCCCTAACCAGATCCTCCCACACCTCTCACCTCCTTCGACAATGCCTCCCACTGGCATCGGCTGAAATCAAGGTTCTCCTCTTTCTAAGATTCATTTTCTATGTGTCCACCATCAGCATCCCCTCCACATCTGACACCTCATACCTCAGGCGTGCGGCCGTGTAACGACCCAGAGATCTATCAATGAAATTTTCCTTCTTATGTTTATTTCATATAGTATAGATCACATAAAATCACTTTAATAAAACAATAAATACATGATAAATAAACAATGAATGAAATCAGATGCATTTCAAGAAGTTAAGGAAACTATATTGAGGAAATAATAAGTTGACCCTACGAATAGTAATATGACACATATAAATAGTAAATAGGACTAATTAATAGTAACATCACACATGAATGTATAAAAAAATTTATTCACCCTATAAATGAATGTATCATGTAATTATATCATAGTATAAGTAAATGAATATTTTAAAAATTATTAAATTAAGTTTTGGGATTTTTGTAAGTCATAAATATCTATTTACAATTTTATAATTAATAAAATAATTTAAAATACAATATATTCATATAAAATTTATTCCAAAATTAAATTTTTTTGTACTATTATTTTATGATTATTTTATAAGACCGTAGTCAATTTTTGAATTTGTTATAAAATCAGTTATAGATTTAAAATCTGTATTTTCAAGTAAATGAGGCTTTTAATTAAAATTTAAATTTCTAATATTTAGAAAATTATTTTCATAAAATGGTGTCCATTTTTTAATTATACACATCAGAAAAATGTTTATGGTGATTTTTTTCAATTATTCTAAAATACTTGAATTTTTTGTGAATTGTAAAATACAATAATTTATGATAAATGATACATACAATATTTATTGAGTCATAAGTGATGTTTGGATGATGTAATAACCCTTAGTTTGAAATCACAAGAACTTATTTCTATATATAGTCACAAGAATCAAAACTATTGGTTTTCTTGAGAAAAAATATAAAATAAGGAATAAAATAATGAGAAATCAACCCTCTCTTCCACTATAAATACCACCCCTCGCCACCACTTCTCCCCACACCTCTAAGCCTTGAAGCCTATTTAATTTTTAACAAATACTCTCCCCTACTGTCTCTTCCATTTCTAGGAGCTCTTGGTCTTTCCAAATGACCAAAACCCATTTCCCTAAGGAAGTTATCAAGAAGGATAATTCAAGATGTAAACCCTCTTTCTTTTTATTTTATTTCATTTCAATTTATTTTCTTCTCTTATCCTATCCTCAACTACTCTGTCCAAATTATCATGATAAATTCTGTATCATATATACATTATAATGATATCATGTTGATGGAATATTCATCATTAACATCTCTACTCTATCTATTTTATTTTAAAAATGAAATCATCATCCGAGAGGTGCAGATTTACAACCTTCATGGATGATAAACTTTCATTCTTTAATTTTACTTGTAGGATGGTCATGAACCCATTTTTAGGTTTGAACCAATTTATAAAATATTTATTATATATTATTTAAGGTTATATAACGATTTTATATATATGATATTAAATATTATAAAAAAACTAGTTCATTATGATCGAAAACCCGCTAAAATTAATCTAATTGATTATCATTAATGATTCATCCTCGTATATGGAAACAAAATAATACATAATACCAATTACACATATTTTTGTTCATTAAAATCATATAAATTAAATTATTGAGAATTATATTCATTCCACATGAACATCCATACTCATATACAAATATACTGATCGTGAAAACCAAGGAAACAAATTCACCCAAATAATAAAATTGTATCATATAAGTCATCAAAAAGACCATAAATGAACATAATAAAATTATAAAAAATAAAATACATGTATAAAAGGTTCTTAACTAATTAATTAATTGATTTAATTTGATTATCCTAGATATTAAGGTCAAGTGCAGAACACATTCAGACATAAGGTAAGGGTTTCTCTCCGAACCACCATTTTTCATTCGGGATTACACATTCTCTCTCTTTAACCCAATAAAATTTTTAATTATTATAATGTACATCTCATAAATTCTGTTTTAATGTTATATTTATGCACACGAATCAGAATCCTTATTTCTTTGATGTTGAGTTACATGTTTTATATGGATCTTTCTTAATCCCCCCTATACGAAAGCTCGATTAATGGGAACATCTTTATTTCTTACCCATTTTCAAGTACCATCTACAATATATTTTAACAAACCATAATTTTTATAAAATTATAAATTTTTTCTTGAAAAATATATTTTTCATTAATGGTTTTATATAAATAGTTATGATAAATAAATATGATTATTCTAAAAGAACTCTTCATTGAAAAGTTAATGGGGGTATTTCTATCAAGAATTACTCGATGATTTTATTAGAGTATTTTCGTATATCTAAATACCAATATTGAATTTTATGATTTATTGAGATTGATATATTATTATTGTCATATATCATATCTTATTAAATGGTTTAGGACTAGTTTGACTATGGATGTGCTATCTTGATACCAGTTACTAGCCAACTCTGATTGGTTAGTGATTATGTTTAAAGATTGGGAAAATTTATTTAAATTTAATATGTTCATGTTTTTTAGGTTTATAAACATTCATACGTAGAATTAATTGGACATAGAAAGTGACATGTGGGGCCTGCTATAGACACTTGATTCATCGGTTGGTCTCATGAGACAAACCAAAATTGGGTTTTGGCTGAGGCCATACACTAGTATTTTCAGACGTCTCGACCGAGGCCTTCATGATATGTTTCAGTTGTCCGAAATTATGAATTACCACATTATGATATTATAAATTGATAAACCATGTGATATTTGACTATTAGAATATATAATATTAAGTTTATTCACTTATGATCAGTTATATAGATTTATTTACTCAAATTTCATTCCAAACATATTATTCTCAAGTTTATTTTTGAAGACATGTGTTTTTGTTATTCACCATGCCTAATGTTTGTGTTTATAATAATTTAAATTTTTTTAATTAACCTTACTGAGCATCTGATCTCACCCCTTTCCTATGTTTTATTTTTCCCTACGATGTGAAGATGATTATTATGAATGAATTTCATTGGATAATCTAGAATTTATGGATGTTTCCAATGGAATATATTTTTTTTCATTCCATGTTGTAATGTAAAAATTATTTGTGTATATGGTTTTCCAATTCTACAAAACTATTTGGCCCTTAAGGATTTGATTCCTTATAATCCAACTAATGCAATAAAGTAAGGAACCGGCTCTGGGCTACTGGGGTTGGGGTCCATACTGTTGGTATGAGAGGAATTTTAGTGGAAACCTTAGAAAATATATTTATAGAATATATATTACTGATCATAACCCAATGATATACTTTGAGGATAAGAATAGAAGAACATACTGGAATTTTTTATGGTAGAGATTTTTGGGATCTTCCTCGAAATAAATATCTGTCAAGATACAAAAAGTGGATTTGGTTATAAAAAATATGTACATAGGGGCAATAAATCCAACAAGGTGTCTCAACCCTAACTTGGAGTAATCTAGTACACAACAATGGGCCTTACTGCACACATGGTTTGACACTCCCTGGGTATATTATTATGATAAGTCACATTTTCATTACAACCCATTATGAAGTATTTAAAAGTAAATATGTCCCCAAGGAAATTATGTTTATGATTATTAGATTATCTATTCATAAAACATAAATTTATGTTAAGTGTTTATCTAGTTTGAGATTATACAATAAAATTCAAAACCTAATCTATCGTACTCCATTATTTAGAAATGGAGCCTAGTTGAACGAATGGAAATCATATCAACACATGTATCTTATGTAGGTATTTCCATCATATATAAGATAATGATGTTGGTATTAGAGATATGACCGATGTTGATAAACTTATAACTATATTGTGATAGATTACTCATCTTATGAAGAATAACCTCTGTATAGAGAATCCTAATTCATAACATGGAGGATCAATGTATCATTGCATTATGAAATAACAAACTACATCATTCAATAGGACTAAAAACCCATTTATAGTTGATTAGTGGATAAGTTCCTTAGAGAAGATATTTCTCTCCTTGGAAAGTAATAAAAGGGATAAGTATGGCATGGTAGTTTATCTTCTATCAAGATATGTGGATCAATGGTGTTCATTAATTTAAAACAAAAAGGAAGAGTAAGAAATTATAAATACAGAATAAATGGATTTTAAGAAAATTTTCCAAGAAAAATATTTTCCTGATGAACAATGAGCAGATGTGGAAAAGAAATTCTTAAATCTAAGGGAAAATGTGGATGAAAATGTTTCTTTTTCTAAATCTAACAATACAAGGTTATCAATGCATACTGCAGACTACATACGTAATCTAAGAATAAATATTGATCCATTATTTTGTTGTTTAAAACTATTCCTTTGAAGGGCACTAGTCTCTGAAAATTTCTTATAGTATGAAGATATAGTCTTATGTGCTATCAAGATAGAAAAATAATTCTATAAGTCCTATGAATTTAAGGTAAAATAAGGGAAGAAGTGGGTGGTATAGGAAATAATAGATAAAGGGAAGAATAAAAAATGGAGTTTTCCAACATGTGATACTTTTGGAAGGAAACACCCAAAAACCTGTTTGAAAGGAAAATTATTAAGTTACAAGTGTACAGAAAAATACCACCAAGCTTGTGATTTCAAGGGAAATAAAGAAGATAAAAATGTTCAATGCTATAATTATAGGGATATGGGACACTATGAAAATTATTTTATGAAGCGTCAAGTAAAATTTCCTTGGAAAAGGCCACAAGATAAAAGAGAATCTTATGTGATCATAACTACTAAGGTTGAAGTTTGAAATTATTTGGTGGTAGGTACATTAATTATATCCTCAAAATTATCCAATAAATTATTTTTTTCTGGGTCATCGTATTCCTTTATATATTCCCAGCTTGCATTAAAAATTATATATTTCCAATCATCTTTAACAAGGGTGTTGTTAGTCAAAACCCCTAAGTGAAGTCTCATTGAAAAAAATATGTGTCGGTTAGTTCCCATTCTAAAATATGAAGGTGCTTTATCTGTTGTTTTTATCATCATACCTATAGTCGATTTTGACATAATCCAATGTATGTATTGGATTTAAAAATATGATGCAAAAATATATTTTAAGAAGAAGGAAATTATGATTTGTGAGGAAGGTGTAGAATACCATACGTTTATAGTAGAAACATCATTTTTTGATTCTTATCTAAACCCACCCTAAGTAGATTTATTGAATGAAATTCTTAGGGAGGAAGAGAGCACACTATCTATAGGTGAGGAAAAAAACTTCAAATTTAGGATTTACCTATTGGGAAAGAATACGTTGATGTATTTCTAGAGGATTTACATGGACATCCTCTAGAGTGGGAGGTTGAGTTATCTATTGATTTAATTCCTAATTAAAGACCTAAATCAAAGACTCTTTATAAAATGTACACTGTGGAATTAGTAGAGCTGAAGAAAAAACAAAAGTATTTTAGTGGTAAAATATTTATCTGCCAAAGTGTTTCTCCTTAGGGATCCCCTCATCTCTTCTTCAACACAAAAGATGGATCCTTGAGGATGTGCATTGACTATAAAGAAATAAATGTTATTAGGATAAACCAAAAATATCCCATGCCTCGTATTAACAATTTATTTGATCATTTTCCTAGAGAAAATTATTTTTTGAAGGATGACCTTTGATCTAGATATTGTTAGTTTCATGTGAGGTAGGATAATATTCCAAAGACAACATTTCAAACCAAGTATGTGAATTACGATTTTACAATAATTCCATTTGGACTAACTAATACGCCCTCCATTTTCATGGATCAAATTAATAGAGTTTTCAAAGAATATCTTTATGAATTTGTTGTTTCATTTATTCATTATATCATGGAATACTCCAAAATATAAGAAGACCATGAGAATCACTTAAAGATTATTTTGAAGGCTCTTAGAATAAATGAATTGTATGGGAAGTCTAGTATGTGAGAATTTTAGCTTCAATCAGTTTCTTTTTTTCCATATTGTCTCAAAGGTTGAAATCTCATTTGGTCCTTAAAATACAAAGGTGATTTAGGAATGTCCTACACCAATGAACATAATCGAGGTATGTAGTTTTATTTTTTTAGTAGGTTATTATCAGTGTTTCATTTATAAATTCTCCTGATTAGATAACCTATTAAATAAGTTTAAGTGTAAAGGGGTTAAGTTCAAATGGACAAAATAATATGCAGAATGTTTTGAAGAATTGAAGAAGAGGTTATTGAATGCTTCAATCTTGACTCTTCCATTGGGAAATGGTGGATATGTGATTTATAGTGATGCATCAAAAAATGTAATTGGTTGTGTCCTTATATAGAATGATATAGTTATTTCCTACACATCAAGGTAGTTAAAAACTCAGGAATATAACTATTTAACTCATGATATTGAGTTAGCATCTATAATATTTTCTATGAAAATACGGCGACACTCTATCTGTAGTGAAATATGAGAGATATATGTACGGATCAAAAGAGTTTGAAATATATCTTCTCAAAGAATGAACTCAACATAAGGCAAAGTTGATGGATTGATCAACTCAAGGATTATGTTTGTTCAATAAAATACCACACTATGAAGTAGAATAAGGTAGAAGACTCATTGATCAGGAAAGATATGGAATCCCACATTTTTAATACATAACTTCTCATTACATTTTACATAAATAGGATCTTTAAAGTCTAGTGTCTTGGAAATCAGGAACAAAAAAACATGAATACAACATAAAAAATTCTTCTAAACCACTTGTATGGATTCATCATAGGTTCATCCTACATACAACTACTACATCTCATATCCTGGAGACATACATCAAAGGAAAGGGTGAGCAGAAGGCCCAGTAAGGGTAAACAAGGGAATCAGTTTACTTGTATTAACAATAAGAACTTGAATAACAACAAAAGACATGATCAATGGAAGTATAGGCATATCATAATGAAAAGAACGTGGAACATAACTTGAATATGTGGCTTCAACATTTCATTTAGACATTCATGAACATATCACCAAGGTCCATCCACAAGGTGTCATAAAAATTACCAAGGTTATTCACCAAGGTATCGTGAAACTTGTCATCTTTAGAGATTAATTATTTACCCAATGAATTGGAGAGGTATCAGGGTGCACCCTTAATATGTCTTTACTTTCATGTGATCCACATATATAATAATCAAATATTTCATAAATAACCAATAGTGAATAAAAGAAATGGGTTTCATTTCAAAATTGTGACGTTTTAAAAGTTCTTAAAAATAAGATCATTATATCATTTATAACCCATGGAAAGGGAGTGAGGGTTATATGTATGTCAATTCCAGAATAAAATATATCATTTTTTATGTATTTAATAACACCCATAGAAATGAAATAGTTCTGGGTATTCACATAAATAAACAAGATAATTTCTTGAGAGAAAGAGATAGAAATTTTGAGACGAAATTTCTGCAGCATAACGACTATATAACATGGTTTAATAAAACAATGAAAAGAGAGGGGAAAAGGGTCATCCAATCATAAATAAGTCATAATAATGTATGGGTACAAAATAAGATCATGGTATGGATATTTTAATGGAATACCACATGAAAAGGAAAAATGAGAGAAAAGAGAAGATGCGATTTCTTTGACGAGAAATTCGGCAGCCTAACGACGTCACTTAAAAATTCAGAAAATCAATTAATGAGAGTAGAAAGGGTCCCTCCTCATTTGGAAATGAAATTTAATGTATTAAATTTATCGAATAACAATACCCCACATAATAAAATGGAACTATAAGACATAAAATAAAGGAATTCATGACTTAAAGGAGGAGGGTGAAAGGATCTCTTACCTTGAAGAGTAACTTTGAAAGCTTGAAGGTCGGGACCTTGGGAGGATTGAGGGCACCTTTAGAGGACTCCTTGGGAGTTAAAGAGACCATAACATCATTGGGGAGGATTTTTAAATGAAATTAATGAGGGAATGTCTTGGTATTTATATGAGATGTGACGGGACAAGTCATTAATGGCAATGGGACAACTCATCGGTGGTATAGGAAAAACCATGGGCTTGCCCATGGTATTTTCCCATGGTATTGGACACTTGTGACACATCATACCTTATGTTACTATTCATTAGTCCACCAGAATTATTACATAATTATTACATCCTTAATGATGCCATAAAACACCTGTAACTAAAAAGTGTATTTTCACTATTCACCAAAAATTCAATTTTTTCAGAAAAATCCCCAAAAATCACCTTAACCTAATATCGATGATCTGAATTCAAAAATGAACTCCATTTTATAAAAATAGTTTTCTAAATATTTGTAATTTAGTTTTTAAATAAAAAACACTATTCACTCGAAAAAACTAATACCTTGACTAATAATTTCTGGAATAGTTATTTACCTATTGTATTGAATCAAATTTCTTAATCAAGGTGACTAAATTATATCAATACATTCTTAAGTGGGGTTAATTAATCCATTTGGTCACATTACTAATCATAAGCGTAAAGTCACTATTCATAATTTACTATTCACTAAAAAATTAAGTTGATCTTACTAGACTCTAAATTTCTTACTGAACACAACAGTAGAAGACTATTTTTTGAAAATCATTACACATTATTAATTATTTAAGGTTTACATAAATATTTTAAATATACCTTTTTTCCTAAAAATCAATAATATACATCCTATATTTATCCAGACATTTAAAAATTCACAAACATCACTATAAGAAGAAATCACAATTTTATTTATCTCAAAGGATTACACAAGGTAGTTATGGTCTTGTTATGTAGCCCCTTATAACACCAGCATATGACCTAAGTGTATGGTGTGCTAAGGTGATAGAATCTTGGGGCGGCTTGGCCAACATTTCCCGAGTGGTGATTTCTATCAGCTTGAACTTCTCATGAAGGTGATTCTATTCCAGCATTACATGATAAAGTTCGGCTTGGGTTTGGTCCAGAGCAAAGCCCAGTGGTGCTACCTCCTTCCAAATTTCTGTCAGATGGGTTTTGATCGGCCCAAGACTACTAGATGGGGCCATCGAATCTTCTTTCTGTATTAACCAAGATCACTTGTATTTATAGAAAATAATTGTAACATTTAGTTTCCAATTGTCATATTGACCAACAGTCATATAACAGTCGAAAAACAATGGTATCATTTTAATTATACTCATTTTATTAAATGAAATAGTTTTGTTGAGTATAAAAATAAATTAACACACAAAATTATGAAATAAAAATTATTAAAAAGTCCGGGTCGTTACAAAGGATCATGAAGTTTTGAACAAAATGTGGATTGACAAAGACCCTGTGTACATGGATCTTGAAAAGATAGATATGGGAATTATAATAGAAGGTGAAACATCATTTCTTTTTTAACCGGTTTCCCAACCATATTTATTAGAAGGAATTAAAAGTTCTTTATGTGATTATGAGAATCTTCAAAATAAAATTAATTCTATGAATTGTGGGAAGATTCCAAACCTCTTGTGTGAGGATAAAATTATGAAATTTCGGAAGAGTTTATGTGTTCCCTCTATGCCCATGCTAAAATGGGGGTTATTGGATAATGTCCATAGCTCAAATATCTCTATACATCCTGGTAGCACTAAGATGTATAGAGATCTGAAGGAACATTTCTTGTGGGATAATATGAAGTGGTAAATTGTTGATTATGTATCAAGATGTTTACTCTATCAATAGGTGAAGGTTGAAAGACAACATCTTAGAGGTGTCATGAAAACCCAACCTATTCCTACATGGAAATGGGATGACATAACTATGGATTTTATCACTAGATTACCTAAAACTCCATGAAATAATGATGAAATATGGGTGATTATTGATTGACTTACCAAATCTATATATTTCCTCACTATAAGGTAGGATTTACCACAAGAGTTCCTTGAATGACTCTATATTAATGAATTTTTAAGACTTTATAGAGTACCTATTTCTATTATTTCAAATTATGAGGAATGTTTTACATCAAAGTTATAGAAAATTATTCATAAATCATTGGATACTGAGCTTTGTTTGAGTACTTCTTATCACCCTCAAACTGATGAGAATTCTGAAAGGACCATTCAAAAATTAGAAGACATGTTGAGATCATGCTCCCTCAACTTTCAAGGTATATGGGATTAGTATATTATTTTGGTAGAGTTTTCCTACAGAAATAGTTTACTTTATTGTATTCAAATGGCACTATATAAAGCATTTTATAGAACAAGATGTCGTGCACCAACAAGTGGGGATGAAGTTTGTAAAAGAAATCTTGTAGGCCTAGAGCTTGTGGAGGAAACAAAGAAAAATGTAAAGTCTATTCATGCCCATTTAAATGTACCTCAAAGTAGTACAAATAGTTATGTTGATAATTGAAAGAAGGATTTAGAATTTCAATTGGGAGATCATGTTTTTTTGAAAGTATGTCCATGGAAGGGTGTTATAAAGTTTGGGAAGAATGGAAAACTGAGCCCTATGTACATTGGTCCTTTTGAAATTCAATAGAGAATTGAATCTATGTATTATTGTTTGGAAATGTCTCCTAGCCTTTCTAAGGTACAAAATGTGTTCCACAACTCCTTGTTAAGAAAGTACATGTTATACACAACTCATGTAATCACTTCTTAAGGAATAGAATTGGAACCTGGCTTATCTTACACCGAAGAGCCTATCTGGATTTTAGACACTAAAGAACAGGTGTTGAGGAATCAGATGACTCATATGATAATGTACTTTGGGAAAATCATAAAATTGAAAAAACGATGTGGTGCCTTGAGGAGCTTATGATAAAGAACTACACAAATCTTTTTTGGGTGACAAAATTAAAATTTCGATGATAAAATTTTTGTAGGAGGGGAGAATGTAACGACCTAGAACTCAATCAATGAAATTTCCCTTCTAATGTTTATTTCATATAGAATTGAACACATAAAATCACTGATAGAGCACAATAAAAACAACATAAATGAATAATGAATGAAATAAGAGGTATTTCTAGATGTTAAGGAAGTTATATCGATGAAATAGTAACTTGACCTTAGGAATAGTCATATAACCCTTATGAATAGTAAATATAACTAATGAATAGTAGCATCACCAATTAAATTATAAATAAAATTTAGGTGCCTTAAAAATGAATGTATCATGTAATTATAGAATAGTATAAGTAAATGAATATTTTAAAAATTGTTAAATTAAGTTTTGGTATTTTTGTAAGCCATAAATACTTAATTAAAATTTTAAAATTAATAATATTATTTAAAAAAGATATTCATATAATATTTATTCAAAAATTAACATTTTTTTCTTATGATCTTAGGATAATTTTATGAGACCTTAGTAAATTTTTGAAAGTTTTATAAAATCGGTTATAGATTTAAAATATGTATTTTCAAGTAAATGATGATTTAAATTACAATTTTAATTTCTAAAATTTATAAAATTATTTTTATAAAATAGAGTTCATTTATTAATCTACATATAAAAAAATTTTAGGGTGAATTTTGGGAAATTATCTAAAATACTTGAATTTTTGGTGAATAGTAAAATACAATAATTTACGATAAATGATAAATACATGATTTATTGAGTCATATGTGAAGTTTTGCTAATTTAAATACCCTTGGTTCTAAATCACATTAACTTATTACTATATATAGTCACAAAAATCAACACTATTGGTTGTTTTGAGAAAAATAATAAAATAATGAAAAAATTAATGAGAAATCACCCCTCTCCTCCACTATAAATACCAACCCTCACCACTTCTCCTCACACCTATAAGCCTTGAAGCGTGTATAAATTATTTCCAAATACTCCTCACTATTGTCTCACACATGTCCAGGAGCTATTTTTCCTTCCCAAATTCCAAGACCCATTTCCTTAAGGATGTTCTCAAGGAGGACAATTCAAGAGGTAAACCATCTTCCTTTTTCTTTTAATTTCATTTCAATTTATTTTCTTTTCTAATCCTCTCCCTACCTCCTCTATACAAATGATCATGATAACTCTAGTATAATATATATAATGTAATTATATCATGTTAATGTAAGATTCAACATCATTCTCCTTACTATCTCTCTCTCTCTCTTTTATTTTAAAAATGAAATCATCGCCCGGGAGGTGTCAATTGACAACCTTCATGGATGACAAACTTTTATTCTATAATTTATCAATAAATATTGTTCATAAAACAATTTTGTTGGTTTAACCTGATTATAAATTATGTATTATATTTTATTTAATGTTTTTTAACCATTTTATATATATGATATTAAATAATAGAACAAAACTAGTTCATTATGATTGAAAAACAACTAAAATTAAGCTAAAAGAATATCATTAATGATTCATCCTCATATGTGAAAAAAGATAATAAATAATAATAATTACACTTATTTTGTTCATTAATATCATATAAATTAAATTCTAGGGAATTATACTAATTCCATATGAACTTCCATACTCATATACAAGTATACCAATCGTGAAAACCAAGGAAATGAACACTCCTGAGTAGTAAAATTGTATCTTATAACTCATCAAAAAAGCCATAAATGAACATAATAAAATTATAATAAATCAAATACATGTGTAAAATGTTATTAATTAATTAATTAAATGATTTATTTTGATTTTACAATACATTAAGGTCTTGTACATAACTCATTTGTACATAGGGTAAGAGTTTCTCGTTAAACCTCCATTTTTGATTTGGGATTATGCTTTCTCTCTCTTTACCCCAGTGAAATTATTAATTATTCATCTATAATCCTTATAAATTCAATGTGAATTTTCTATATATTTGTACCAATCATAGTAATTATTTCTCTGATGTGTAGCTAAATTTTTTATAAGGATCTTCCCTAATCCCTCCTGATATGAAAACTCGATTAAAGGGAATGTTCCAATTTCTTACCCATTTTCAAGTTCAATATAAAATCTATTTTAAGAAACCATAAATTTTTTTAAAATTAATAATTTTTTCATGAAAAACTATATTTTTTCAATTCTAGTTTTATACAAACAATTATGGCAATTAAAAATTATTTTTCCAAAAGAACTCTTCTTTGCAAAGTAAAAGGTGTATTTCTCTCAAGAATTCCTCGATAATTTTGTTGGAGTATTTTCATCTATTTCAACACCTTTGTTGAATTTTATGATTTATTAAGATTTATATCTTATTATTTTTATCTCCCTTATGTTGTTAAATGGTTTATTACTGGTTCGACTATGGGTGTGCTATCTTGATACCATTCATCATGCTACAAAGATTGGTTAGTGAATATGTTTACAGATTGAGGAATGTTATTTACCTTTAATATGTTCATTTGGTTTATGTTAAGCCACATTCATATAAGGAATTAATTGGACTTAGAATGTGAGGGTGCTTCCCTCTATAGTCCCTCGATGCATCGGTAGGTCTCATGAGACAAAACAAAATCGGGTTTTGGTTGAGGCCTTACCCTAGTATTTTCAGACATCTTAGTCGAGGCCTTGGAGATATGTTTCAGATGTACGGGATTATGAATTACCTAATTATGAAATTAAAAATTGATAAACCATTAGATATTTGACTAGTATAATATTCATGACTAAGGTTCATTCTCTTATGATCAGTTATAAGGCTTTATTTACTCAGATATCATTCCTTCCATATTATGCTCAAGTTCATTTTTGAAGGCATGTGTTTTTGTTATTCATCATGCCTAATGATTGTGTTTATGATAAATTCCACTGTATTATTTATCCTTACCGATCATCTGATCTCACCTCTCTCTTATGTTTTATTTTTCCCCAGGATGAGAAGATGAATATTATGAATGACTTGTAGGTATAATCTAGGATTAATGGATGTTTCCAATAGAATCTCTATTTTTTTCAATTCATGTTGTAATGTTACAATTATATGTGTACCTATATTTCCAATGATACTAAAATATTTAGTAATTCAGGATAAAATTACTTATAATATTTCCAATGTAATAAAGTAAGGTACCAGCTCCAAGATGATGGGTTTGGGGTCCTTATATGCTGAGCTTCCCTTTGTAGGGGATCGCTTATTTGGCCGGAGACACCCAACCATTCGATGCCACCCTCCGACAACAATCATCATGGTTCTGCTTCCATGAGGACCACCATAGGTCGGCCACCCATTTGTTTTGGTTACAATTTAACCACTTCTTTGGCATTATGTTTTTTAAATGGACCCGGGTAGGTCGACCCAAACTGAAATAAGTGTGGGTGGGATATCTAGGCCCACAACACAACTTTATGGTGTTTGTAATGCCCATAATGGGCCTGTAAGGGTCCAACCCGACCTGCAAAGGGAATTCATGGGCTATTAGGGGAACTACTAATTATTATAAGAAAAATTAACTTATGTAATTAATTTATTTTTTGTTTTGAATTAAATTAAAGGAAGATTAAATTTTTGATTAAAATTAGTATTACGAGATAATTTAATTTAATTTTTTCTATTAAAAATAAATAAATTGATTTATTTATAGTATTGGTTTTAAAATTAAATTCATTAATGAGAAATAATTACATAGATATTGAATAAAAATAAAACTGAATTTTAATTCAATAAAAACTTCCTTGAATAAAATTTAATGTGAGTTTAATTTTAATTATATATTTATTTTAATATATTTGAATTTAATGTATATAAGACTGATCATGATCATAAGACCGATGAATTTATTTTTGGTAAAATTTTAATTTAATTATTTATTTTTTCAATGGTTATTTTTAATAATTAGTTCAATTAAAAGTTGATTTGCATGTCATCTAAGCATCATTTTTTGTATAAGGTTATGTGTGTCCTTTTCTCTCAGTTATATATTATACTCCCAAGACCCCCTCACCTGTGATTGAGTATTATTGTTTTACAATTAAAATAATAAGTGACATAATTTTTGTTGAGCTATGGTGATGCTTCAGAGAGGAGTTTGATGAATTGGATGGGAAGGTGCTACAACTCGAGTCACAAGTGATGCGACTCAAGGTATTACCTCTAGGTTATAGGTTGATCTCTTATTAACTTAATGGATCAACCATTAGTATATAATCTTGATTGTGTTTTAATTTTATCTTTTCATGGTTTATTATTTTTTTAATGTGTAGTTTATGTGTGGTCACATAGAATAGTAAACAAGCACGCCCAAATAAAATTAAACTTGTGATGTGAATTGTCTTTTCTAATTATTTTTTGGTCAGTTGTGAGTGTAATCACATAGTACATGATAATTAGATAGAAAATTATTTCTTTCATCATGTAAAAATAATAAAACGTTCAAAGAAATATTATGTTTTAACCACCTCCCATCATTCAAATTTGAAAAAGAACTTGGTGTTCAGGGTGCTTGGTCAGCCATAGTTGAGGTTGCCTCTTACTACCTAGGAATCCTTATGATTATGGTGGGTTGACTAAACTAAATTGTTAGTATGGATTATCCATTTCTAAATTTCTATTATTTTAGAGCAAAGCATTGAGTAAATCATGTTT
Source organism: Viscum album (assembly GCA_963277665.1). NCBI lineage: Eukaryota > Viridiplantae > Streptophyta > Magnoliopsida > Santalales > Viscaceae > Viscum > Viscum album. The sequence goes on along the minus strand of OY728126.1, from coordinate 2,003,302,731 downwards.
TCATTTTATAAGTTGGTACTTAACTCAATAGATCAAGGAACTACAAGTTAATAAAGTTGGTCACTCAAACACCTACCTTGAACCCTTTGAGTAGTAGCGATGCCATAGCTTGTAGACTATGAGGGGAGGTTTAGGGATCCTTCCCACTACAATACTCAAGTGATAGATTATTTCGATTCTAGCACAGAGGGTTCCTTGAATTTGATATGATAGTGGGAGACATTTATTGATTTAATTAATTAATCAATAATGTCTTGTAGTTGGGGCTTGGCTTTGTGGCAAGCACCCCTTAATTCTACATGAAAAATGGGGGTTCAAAACCCATTGAGCGCAGGTTACTATAGTAGTACTGTAGTGTACTGTAGTAGTAGTGAGCACTATAGCGGCGGTAGGTCACTGTAGCAGCGGTAGAGTACTATAGTAGCAGTGGGTACTGTGCAAGACTGTAGCAGCGCAGGGTACTGTCGAAGTACTATTCACAGAATGGGATTTGGACCAAAAAAATGGGCCTACAATCCATGTAATGGGCTAAATGACCACTAGGCCTTCGGGCTATGTAATGGGTCTCCCTCTACCCAGTTAAAGAGGTATTTTCTTTGATTTAATAATAAATGAGGCTTCGACCCCAACCATTAATAATGTCTACAATTTTAATCAAGATAAAAAGTAAAAATATAATAAAATTTATTTTTTAAAAAATGGCGAGTTCTATGGTAAAAAATACCACTATAAACATGAAAAAAGTAAATGTCCACACTGGAACGAGTTTCTAAGTATATTATAGGTGCTTGCGCATAATACTATGGTATAGTAAATTTAAGGTGCTAATGTCCCCAATACCTATTAAACTAACTCAAGAATTTTGTGTGTAAAATTTTTTACAAGAGATTCATGTATAAGGAACAAGATAGTTATATTATAATGATATCATCAATGTATGATTCTAGTTGTGGTCACTACAACAAGACATGGGTGATATGACATTTAGTCTCATATCCTAGAAGTCTATGAGAAGAAATTGAACCAATATATGAATAAGGTAATTATTACACTGGACATGTGTAAATTGAAAGATATATCCTGATATTTCAAAGTACCCCTTTCTCATTTCATTTTCACCCATTTAATCAAGTCTATTTTTAGGTTAAAAAATGGATAGTATTGATTAAATTATTCATTAAATATTTACGTAAGGATCTCCAAAAAATAAGAATATTGAAGAAATAAAAATCTTTAACTATTATGATGAACAAATTGAAGGACAAGGTGAAAAGGCCAATAGAAAGTGGCACACCAAGGTAAAATTCACAACATACATCAATGAAAGAGGTATTAACAGGAGGTTATTTTCATTTCATATCATGAGATTAAACTATGGAATTTTAATCACAATTAATTTAATTAAGGAAGTAAGTTATCGCTTCCTCTTTAGGTATATTAATCAGTTTAAAATGAAATGTTTTGATCATTCTTATTGGGTATTAAGTGAAATATTCTGTTAATATATATTTATTTAAATATGGTAACCAAGTGATTATAGAAATATTACATGTAGTAAGGCATATTCTCCAAGTGGCTGAGAAAGGGTGGTTCCTAGGTTAGTGGTGAGAAGTATATGACTTATATATTTCCAAGTGAATGATTCTTGTAAAAATATTATTGGGTATAACCAAAACATTAATCTCGTGTGTCCTTGGACACAATGATACAATATTATAAGTTTTAGAATGAATTTTGTTTCTAATATTTGATACACAAGTAATACTTCAGTGCTACATGAATCATAGGAAATACATGATGAATATAAAATGTAAGACTCATTTACCCAGTTGTGGAAAGATAAATATTTTTCAAGAAAAAATAAAAGTACATGTTCGTGATATAACATGTATGGTATTTAGACTCAACTGAGATAAAAAAACATAGGTATCATTGATGTATATACTTTTTTTTGGAAAAAGGAACCTTTATAAATAAATGCAATCCCCAACAATTTTAAAATTAGTTCAATAAGTGAGCATGGACTGTTATAAGGGAAAGATAGTTGTAAACATAATTCTTTAGATACCATTAAGTCATTAATGAATGGTAAAGTGAATTATATTATATTCATGGTTAGAATATATGAGTTGCTTCATGCCAGCATGTCAAAAAATATCATGACCAAGCAATCATTGATTAACATAATCTAGCATAGAGTAATTCCTAACCACACATTACCTTATCTACAACATGAAATTGATGTTAATGAGGAGGATCGATGATGAAGTATTACATGTTAACATTGATCAACAAATGTATCGTGGATTAATTCCTAAATGTACATTTTATACACCCGAGTTATGATGTATAGAGAATCAATGTTGCCACTTATAGAAACATCCATTATATTTCAAGACATGCTACATAAATAATGACGATATCCAAAAATCATATGCCAACTACAATGAACATTGGATATAATATGTGTCATAGTATAATGGAAACATATTATCTCAAAATACATTTTTTTGAATGAACAAATTTTTTTAGGAAGTAAACAAACGTTCATCACGAACAAACACAAAGTTCATCAAAAATAATTATCCTTATAGTTTCATATGATATTACATAAATCCTTATGATTGAAAAGTATTAGTCGTGTGATAGAGTAAATTTCTATTGAAGTGTGCCCATATTTATTTGAGATGGTGGGAGCCATATTGACTAGGGTTTAGTCAATTCTAGAGATGCACTTGTAGTTTTTTAAGGAACAATTTCCACAAGTCATGTGGTTGAAGAATGTTCTAGAGATACAAATTGTATATGAAGAATAAAACTATAGTGATAGTTTTATATTCACCATGGTTGGTGTTACATTATTCATTAAGAATATTAATTCTTACAAGTAAGTAGTACAGGAAATTTTATATGATTTACAAGACCAATTAATATCCAATAATGGATTACATGTATCAAAGTGAAAAGGGGAATATATTTTTGAATATTTTTGTGGGTATTCAATTGAGATTATACATGGATGGTACATGTGTATTATAAATAATGCTTGATTTGTTATACCAAGTCATTATGCCTAAATCCATTAGAATTTTACTTCTCATGGATAATTTATATGATCATTATATTGAGCATTGGATGTCATGACCATCAATCCTGGAAGGTCTCTATATGAAAAAACCAGAAAGGGATGGTCACATTATATAATTATCATAATGGTTAAAAGTTATGGAAATATAGTTTTGGATTGATGTAAGAAACTATATCATAGATAATTTATTTGAAATGGATCTTTGTTATATGTATACCAGAGGTTAGTGGGAGAGACATTGTTTTCCAAGTGAAATATGTTTGGTAACATATGGAAAAAGATTATTGGTATTATAATTAGTTAAGACTATGATGAATGTAATTCTACATAGATTGACTTAAAGTGTAATCCTTTGTTCTGGGGAACAAGATCTACTGAGGTAGATCTAATGGTTGCTTGGACCTAGTCAATCATACATAGAGTGATATAGTATTGAAAAATACAAGTTAGAACAATTCGAGTTAGAATTGTTGTCAGTGTCACAAGACATATATCTCTCCAGGTTGACATGTCTGGTATATATGAGGATATTGACAAGGTGAGTTGAATTTTATACACTTACGTGATGGATCAATCATGTATGCCATGATATGTAAAAAAAATTATATTTCATATATATACATTATATTAGGCCAATATTAGATGTATCCTGCAGCACAGAAGGTAATGTAGTCATAACTATCTGATTATACCTTGGGAAGTACAAAAAATATGTACTTGGGGTGTGGAGAATAAATGATACTAGTTTTCAGGGGCACAAACTAGTCTTCCTTATAACCATGTGATCTTATATCATAGTTATTCTCTGTTGATGAGCGAGTTAAGAACATATAAGCTAGTGGTATACATACCTACAAATATTGAGTACATTGCTTCTTCTGTGGTAGTTCAGAATCAGTTATTATGTGCAATGATTTTTTCCAGTTCTTGGAATTGCACCTAGTAAGTAAAGTTTTATCATAATTCAAATTACGATATTCTTACTATCCAATATGTTAATTTATGAAAGTGGAAAAAAGGGAGATACTCGGGGATACTATCTCTTGAGAAGTTTTACTTAAGGAGATGTGTTCACACATAATAGAGTAGATCTGTAGAGAAATCATAGAAGAACTGAAAACATAAGTCATGACTTAGTATAAAAATGATTTTGACCATGTGATAGCTAACAATGTTGGTTTGAAAGTTAGTTCTAGTGAAAGTGGGAGTCTTGTAATAATGGGTTCCCTAGACCCAACTATATAGTGATTTTCATTACCATATCATGTGTAAAGTTAGATATAAATGATGTATACTTACCATTATTGTGTAGATATTTATGCATCCATTATTTAATAGTAATTTCAAAATATAAATTGTCATATCAAAATGTTATATTAGATACCAGAATATAATGGAAACCTAGAGATACTATGGAATTAATCTTATACAATGGTCTTGTGGTTTAGATATATCTTAATTAATGGACACAGTATATGTTTGACTATTAGGTGTTGGGGGATTAGAAGCATTGAAAGATATTCTCATGAAGTTTTCACTTGGTGATCTCTAGTAGTAAGATCAGTAGGGCATATCCTCCAATAGGAACACCACATGTATTTGGTCTCATTGGTCGTTTCTATCTATAAAAATGTGTAACAATCTCTTTACATGAGATCATTTTCAATGTTTTCCATTTTACCGCATTCATTGATGCAAGGAAAAACCATGACAATGAAATCATGGTGATTTATCTTGTGTTGGGTGTGTCCTTAGTGGTATGACATTGGTTGAATGGTAAAGAAAGGATTTTTGCTTCTAGGTTAAGGAAGTAATATATCTCAGGCCATATTGATCAAGATGGTTTTACCTTCATAAGACCATGGCCATGGAAGTAGAGGGTCAATCCATCTATTTAGATGAAAAACAAATAAAAAAAGAAAACGGCGATGACACAGGCATGCATCCTACTTTATGAGATATTAAAGACAAGGATATTATATAACACAGAGTGTTTTCATAGTTTGGTTGTCATAGCTATGAAATTATTTATCTCTTTAGGGGACATGATGGGTTACTATATCTCACTTGTGGTCTATGAATATTATTCATTGTTATTGAGATAAGGTCCTAGAGGGTCACACACAATAGCATATTCAAGAATCTTCCCTATTCAGTTGAATATGTATATAAGAAATGGTGGGCCCCACCACAGGGGTCTGGGTTTTTTCAAGGATATACGATCATTTATGTAATAAATTAATTCTTATTATTTAAGTTAAAAATAATCTTCATTGAATTTATTTATTAAATATATTTAAAAGTATAAAAGTAAATACATTGAAAATATTATTATAATGAAAATTAGTTTAAAATATCAATAATTCATTTAAAATTTTTGGGAATGACTAGTCTTGTTGATGGATTGAGTATTATTGTGTAATATATTTTTATATTAAAATAAAGTTATAAAAATATTTATGACTTGGTAGAATAATCAAAATATGTTATTTATAGTGTGTTAATTATTTGAAGTCCAAGGAGGCAATTCCAGGTAAGTGTATTACAAACTATATATAGAGGATGAGAGGAATTCTCCAATAACTATTCACTAAAATATGGTGAGAGAATCTCTATCTTATTCTCTCACCCATTTTCTAGAGAGAGAATCTCTTGATTCAGGTGATTAGGAAATAGCTTTATGTCATGCATCACAAGCAAGGCAATGGGGTGATCATTAGAGCATCAAAGGCATCGTTAGATCTCTATGCTAGCACATGGGTTTTGAAGATCAACATTACCAGAGTTTCTTGAAACACTTGTGGAATATCTAGAATAATTCAACATCAAATTCTTTGAGTAGGGATTGATGATGATGAGAAAACGTTGAATACAGCTTCAGATCTAATTAGGTATTTGTGGTTTATTATTTTTTTTCTTAAAACTTATTCATTTAATATCCTTAAGAGGTAATCGGGAAGGGTTCCACTAAGGATGATGAATTCATTTCGATCATCAGTGGAAAAAATTTAAAATCCCACCTTTTGTGTCATCCACTGTTTCTAGTACCTTAAAATACATTGCATATATAAAAACATTTTACATTTTTAGAAAATGACTTTTTACGTATAAAAATGAATTTATACTAAATTCAAACACAAAGTTGATTAAAATAACTTAATTTAATTAATTAAAATATAATAGAACTAATTTTACTTTTAAATCATTTAAAAATGTATCATTTTAAATGATGGAAACAAAAATATAGTTTTCAATAGAAATCAATTTTTTTTACTGTTCACTGGAAAAACAGTCTTTTTAGAAAAATATGAAAATCTAAGATTTAGCTAATTTTGATATGATGAATTAAAAAATGATATTGTTTTTATAAAATAAAATTAATATATGTTCCCAAAATTGATTATAATATTTACACACACAAAAAAAGCAATATAAATCATTTTTTTGGAAAAAAAACATTTTCTATAGCATAAAATAACTTTACTGAAAATTGAGTACTTATTTCATATTTATTAAACAATGAACATGAATTTTTTTGTTACTTTATATATATTTCATAATTTTGTTAACAATATGCATACCTTCAAATTCAACGACTAGGTTGTAATTGGAATATTTAAATAATAATATCTTGTGGTTTATTTAGCCTTGGTGTTGTGTGTCGTATACACTATCAAATATAGTGTTATTTTAAAATCTCAAGGTATTAAAAACAGCGTATTTGATAGATTATATTAATGAAGAACTCCAAAAACAATCCATATATGCTCTGAATGTTCCTCTTTGTTCATGAAGTACACAAAGATATTGTAATGAAAAGAACCAGGAACAAATCCAGAAAATCTCGAAACAATGTATTCATCAACCCCATGTAGATGATTGGAATGATTTTTAAACTGAAAATCATCAAAATAAACTCATTATTCTCATAATTACATCATAATTTAGTATTTTTAATATCTTCATCCTTTACCCACATCTGATTAAATACCAATCATAGATCAATCTTTGAGAAAAAACTAGCTCCCTTCAACTCATCGAATAAATCATCAATCTGTGGAAGTGGTGAGTGATTATTCATTTTCAACTAATTCAAGAATAATAGTTGATACATAGATGTGGACTTCCATCAACATTATTTGTGAAAAAAATTGGTTCAACCTAAGGTTAAATGCTAGGCCAAACAAAATCTCACTACAAAATAACATCAATCTGTTTCCAAATCTATTGCAGCTCAGAAGAACCCATTATATATGGGGATATCTAGATAAAATAATTTCTTGGTTTTATCTCTAATCTCAAACTAAATCTCATGTCAAATGGGTAAAACCACAACCTCTTTAGGATAGAAAATATGATACTTTTCCAAAATCCTATAAAACACAGTTGGTTAAACCTCTAATGAGCTCAGCCCCAGCTTTGACATTGTGTAAGATAAGGATGGAATACACCTCTAACCCAACTGATATTCCTACACACCAATAAAAGAAAGAATACTTATCATTATCATGATTTAAATAAATATACCACTTGATTTAATCCAATATAGTATGCACCAAACATATAAATTCCATGCTGAGAATGATTTCATACAGTTATATGAGTAAAAATAAGAAGTCTCTATAAGAGTGGTGCTTCCCGGCACTAACTCACAATCTCTACAAACTTCATATAAAAAATCTCAACATCTAACTTGAATAGTGAAAACTAAAGGAATTGGAATTCTCTCTACCAAAAGTTCCAAATCACGGACCAGGGCAGTTGATACGAAGAAATGTGTAACTCTTGAATCAAACAATGCATATACCCAAGTTGAAAATAAGAAAAAGTTACCTCAAATTATGTATGGATCTTTTGGTGCTAGAAACTTCATAGTATAAAACTAACCACGACCATCACCATGTCCTCTCTGACTCTGATAATTAATACCTCTATGGTTTTGATTTTCTCTTTGGGGATTAAAAGAATCACAGGGTTCTCCTCAACTTTCCATGTCTCCCCTATGCTGATCAAAATATGGAGCACCCTACTGCTACTACCTCAGCTAAAACTACTAAAATAGTGGGACATATAGTAGAACGCCAATGACACATTAACTTCTCATAAAATTCAATCATTATTTCCATTAATGAAGATGTCATCTATATGAAAAATAGATTTTTTATCCAATGGCAGGGGCCTGAGATTCTCCACCCTCATAGAAATGATATGAATTGGACTGGGACCTAAACCTAGCTATCTGAAAAACCTTATGTCTAGGAAACTGGGAACCCTATAACACAATTTTATTTTTGGATAATCCTAATGAATACCCTCTCATGATGATCTAGTTCTATCCAATGAAATATCAATATCCTCTTCTCTCGTCAAAACCTCATGATATGTCAGTAGCATAAAATGAAATATCTAGTGTTGGATCTCTAGAAATAAGGTGACATCAAAATACCTCATGCTATCTTCCTCATCAAGAAATATGTCCAAAGAATATTGGATAAGGTTCCTAAAATATATCAAAAACCCTCGAATGCTAGAACTCCCATGTCAAATGGTAAGAAGCTCTTAGAAATAGGCCACCCTTGTGTTCAATGAAAGAAATGTGGCTCAATATTGATCTCAAAAATTCTCCCATGAGTAAATTTACTCCATGTGGTCCCTGAAGAATAAGAACCACTTCTATATGGATGTCCCATTCTTCATCATCGCTACCAATTAATTCCACTGCTCTTTCCAAGAAAGGATGAAACTAAAGGTTGTCTCCTCCTTTTAAAAGCATTCTCCCATTACTGGGTCAGAAATGGAGCTCTCATACTTCTATAGACTCTAGTATTGAAACTATTATGGTGTTATGCACCAAGTGTCATCATCATTGACCTCTATCGTATGATGATCTATTGTCACATCCTACTAAAAATATTTAGCATGAACCAATTGAGTACAAAGACCTGGATATAATCCTATAAAAAATAGTTTGGGACTTTTAAACCATGAATATGAATTATTTAAAATTAATTATTTATTTAATTTTTAACCTAATCCCATGTTCGGCCCATTTCAAACACAGGGTCAATCAAGAATGTTGTATAATCCTTTACTAGGTCTCTACCCCAAAACTAGAAGAACTTTTCTTTATATTCCGAAAAAACATAAAGGTCATTACATAGTATCATAGGGGGACTTAATTGTATAATACCTTCCTATTATCCCTTGTTTACATTGCATAATAAAATCAATTAACAACATTACCCTTCCAACCCATGCAGTCCCCACCAATTCTTCCATCCAAACATCATCATATCCCTCAACCTCTCTTTGTTATCACTCTATCTCCCCCCCCCCTCCCAAGGTAACCCTCTTAGGGCAGCAATGCGAGAAGGGGGATAATAACACCCAAATCCCACCTCTAATAGGAAATGATTTGGGAGTAATCTCTAAGGGTATATCATATACACAAAGGGGAAGAATTTACTTATATGAAGAACATGAGAAATGAGAGATATGATAAAACAACCCAACAAATCATACTCATAACTTAAGTAAAGAGATTTTAATAAATGAATGTAATGTCATAAACACTGAAATAATTGTAAAATATCATAAAAGTACCAAAAAGAAAATTTCTCAACAGTAACCTCGAATCCAAAACTACTCTTGAACAACTCCACAATCTATTAATGTCCAGCCTGATCACCAAAAAAGTCCTATGAAAATAAAAAAAATAGTTTATATATACATATAGTGTGAACAATTTGTTTACTCATTATGATCCTCCTTGGAGCCTCATGTGACAAAGATACATAAATCATAATAAATACCATTCAATAAACAATTAAAGTTAACCCATAACCTAAACACATATACTAAGTCCCCAGTCTCACCATGGCTCTCTCACTAAGTATCGGATACAAGTAATGATGTAATAACCAACATAATATCAAATGAAGGTACCCCTCTACTCCCCACCCCCCATTATTTCTCTTATCTACCCCAACGTCACATGTCTTGTGCCATCTAACTCTAAATAGACAATCCTTCCCAAAAACACTTGGGATATTGTAACATACCATGAACATTATGCATCACATCATATCATCAACCAAATACACATCTCTAGACAGTAATAGAGTAGTTTCTAAGAGTCACCATAGCCTAAAATTATTTTCTTATAACTTAATCCATAACATCCCGTACACGAAATACCTGCAACGTCCTGTTTTTTGGAATTGATAAAAATTAAAAAGAATTTGAACTTTTTTGTTCACTGGATGAGATATTTTTTAACTGGTCTTAAGAACTTAATTCTGATTGTTGGAATACTTTAAGGTGTTCTGTTTTTTACTTGGGTGAAGTTATAAGGGGTCCCCCAGATGTCTCATTGAGTTTCAGAAACATCGGGTTCTGAAAAACTCAAGTTTTGAGGGTCTGCACAGGGGACAGAGTTTGTTTGAAATCTTGCGGCCCTCTATAGAAAATCATGCGATCCAAACCATGTGTCGTGCCCATATTTAAAAAAAATTAAATTAATTAAAATTAAAATAAATTAAAAGAATATAAATGGGGAATAAAAAAATAAAAGTTTTAATGAAAATAGTGTTATCATTTTTGTTGTTGTTATTATGATTATTATTATGATTAAGATTATTATTATTATTATTATAATTATTATTATTATATTGAGGTTTTCAGTAAACCCCTAAAGGAGATATTATCCTTTCCCCCATGTAATTCATGTGATAACCCCATCCCTAGAGCCCATGGCATGTGACGCACCCCCTCCTTCAGCCTCCTCTTTTGTTCAAAAATTCCACCCATTTCCTTCATGATTTCTATTTAATTCCTCGAGGAAAGGCTTTCTACTCTCATATCCTCCCTTGATTGGCAATTTTTATCTTCCCTCATCTCCATTTACAATTTGGTCTAACCCTAGGTTAGTGTTTAATCTATATTTTGGTTGTATTCCAGTGTTAGGGTGTATGATGGCTCTTTTAGAACTCCTTTATTCATATTCTGGAAACCGCTCCCAAAGGCGAAGCGGTTTAGATCATTTCGGTCCATCCATTATCATTTTTGGGTAATTTTATCCTCTATTCTCCTATGTTTCTAAATTTATTTTGGGTATTTCATAATTTTTGGGGGATAGTAATTTTTCCTTGGGTTCATTGGTCCTTGCCGCATGGTTTCTTGAGTTACTAGTATTGTTTGTAGTGCATTTGAAAACTCTTTGAAAGCTTACACTAATATAAATAGTTATGTATATATATATATATGTGTCTTCCTTATAAATATTTCCTCATGGTGAGTGGAAAATTTACATTTAATTAAGGGATATATATATATATATATATATGAATGTATATGGGTACAATTATAGAATAACCTTTATAAAAAAATCATGTTCCAAAGTGTTTGGATTGGATTGTTCTACCTTTGAGGTAGGATCCCTTTCCATAGCCATTAAGTTTAATAATAATTTGAGTGATTCTTTAAATAAGTTGACTTATTATTTCCTTTGATAAATTGAGTTGTAAACCTTGAATGAAATGATTGAATATGATAATTGATTTTTTTGATAAACAAAGTCATTTTTTTATGATAAAACCCCTCTAATAGAGGTGTGCTGCCTTATTTTCTAAAAATAAGTTATTAGAATTTTTTTACCTACCTTCTTGCCTTGTTTATTCTTTTATTCTGTGATGTTATGGTTTGGTATGTAGAATGTTGAGACCTGACCTTCGTTGAAGTTATAAAATGAGTTTCCTTGTTTTCTTTATAATTGTTTATGTATCCAATGCACCTTCTAAGTGCATAGCATCACCACTCCAGTCTAATTGATTAATGGAACAAGATCTTCCAATGGTCTTCGTATGATTTGTATAAGGGATTACCCAAGTAGGTAATTTACCTCTTGACTATGGTACCGTCTAAGTGCCTTCTTGGCACTTTAAATTTAATTACCTTGTTTTAATAAATTAAATGGATTGTTTTGGATGGAATGGGTTGTCATGATCGAAAGACTTTCCTTAAATGTTTAAATTGAGATGACCTTGTAATAATAAATTAATTTCCATGATTAGTTGAATTTAATGGAATTTATTGATTAAACGGTTTGTTCATAATGAATTTATTTCCCTTTTGTTAAATGTTTTAAATGAAATGGATCACTAGATATGGGTTGAGAGAGAACATGGGTTCTGTATTAAAGACTCATGAATAGACTCATGCACTTCATGGGTCATGACCCGACATGTTGGGGGGATATTCTTTGGATTTCTAGGAGAGTACTTCTCAATATGTTTATTAAACTCTTGAGTGATAGTGGTTCCCTAAGGGAGGAACTATGGATGGACCCATTAGTAATATGTATACACCATGGCTTGGGTGATACTCGGTCTCCTACATGAGATACAAGGGATGGTATCAGAGTTATCGTTCCTTGTTTGATACTTGGTATGCCTTATGGTTCACCTTGGATGGGCTTGGTGGTATTGGATTACAACATATTTTCTCGTTGAGATATTTAGGATCCTTTTTATATCACCTTAGATGGGCACGAGACTCCACCAATGGATTTGATGGATTTCTTGTTTAGCTTTTACATTAAAATGTTTATTTGAAGTTTTATGATTAATTTTATGTATGTATTGCCTTATGATATTTCGTGTTGATATGGTTTACTTGATATGGATTGGGAGAGAACAAGGGTTATTTATTAAGGACTCATGGACGGATTCACACACTCGATGGGTTACGACCCGATGCGCCAGGGGTGATGCTTTGGATTGTCAGACGAGGGATTCTTTTGTGGTTTATTATACTCCTTAGTGATATGGTTTCCCTAGGGGAGAAACCGTGGAAAACCCCATTAGAAATATGGAAATTCCTTGTCTTGGGTGATACTTGGTTCTCAACATGAGATACCTAGGATAGGCTCAAAGTTACCAAGCCTCACAGCGATACTTAGGATGCTAAAAGGGTCACCTTTGATAGGCTCGGTGGAGTTGGATTATTATATGTTCTCATTGTGATACTTGGGGTTATTTTTAGATCGCCTAGGATGGGCACAGGACTCCACTACTAGATTGATAGATTGTTTGTATTGCATTGATTGAATTCATTTCTTAATTTCTTATGCCATACTTGTTGATTATCTTTTATAATAGAGTATGTACTTGTGATGATTCTCTCAAGATTTGCATGTACACTTTTATGGAGACATGCGAATTAAACCATAAGATGAATCATAAGCTTGGATATATTCATTTTTGGTTTCCTAGTTTACTTTGTCCCTTGTACACATATTATTCTTGCACAAGTACCTCCTTTATAATTTCTAAATTATGTTGAAGTAGGTGGTATGGGATGGGAGTTCATTTAGAAACCCAAAACATGTTTTTATTATTTAATTTTTTCCACTCTAAATTTACATTGTATGGAAAATTGTCACCTATTTATTTATTTATTACATGAAATGGATTGGTCTAGACACTATGGGTTCCGTCCTATTGAGATTTATATCTCACACCCTACTCGGGTGCTGTTCGGAACCCGAGTAGATCTTCTTGGTTGTCGGACTTTGGATTCATTTCTTATGTTGTGATGTGTGCATGGGAGCTAGGGAGAATAGTACTGGGCTTGTGCTCAAGATTCTCGAGGATTTGACTATTGGGTTTTTCATTTCTTTTGTTATATTGTATTTCTTGTACCTTGTTGTAACACCTGGCATCACATGCATCATTATTCTTCCAGTATTGTTCTCTATTATCCCTTTTTTTATTTTTTTATTTTTTTACCTATGCTTCCACTATTTCCTACTGATTTACACTGGTTTTATTACTATGCATACTCTAATCTGTTAGGGAATAGTCTCCCCATGGACACACCCTAGGCCCTCGCTACTAGTCAGCAACCTCTGGCATACAAGGAGACATTCTTGAGGTCATGTGGTGACCGATCCAGCTACCGGTTTCATGGTGATTCAGGTCAAGACACTATAATTCTTATAATAATCCTTAGGATACTATATAGAGAGATACATATATATGAAATAATAACAATTCCTTACAGACCTCTAAAAATATATATATAAATATACAAGTGTGTGTGCGTGTGTGTCTGTGTGTGTGGTAAAGGTAACCATAGTGAAAACCACAATATAATAATACCTAGATAAGTGAGAGGGAAAAAGGGGGTAGTTTTCCATCTATTCCTCACCAACCATGATTTTGGTGAAAACCCTCCAAAGTCCATGGGTTTTGGTATCCCTATCGACAAGGGTGAGGTTCCATATAAAATCACAATATATATATATATATATATATATATTACAACCACACTTATGAAAACTACTTATCCTTAACCTCAACCACATTTACTATCTCTCAAACCACAAAATTTCATAACTAAGGACTGGATATCCTATAAACAGAAAAACATTCAAAGAGAATATAAATTAATTCTTTTCATCAAACATTTCATAACTACATTAACTCAAAATATAATTATATTCCCTTCAAGAATTAACCAAACTCTTCTAGGTTCCATTATATTTATCATCATTCAGAATTCCTTTAAGCCTCCAAATCCTTGTGTTAAATTATTTAACCTTCATTTTCATTTCATAATTCTAGTAAATCTAGGAATAATCATAAGATACCATAAAAGATGCATAAAACATATACAACTAGTTTCATCAAGATGTGAGAAAAGGAATGAAAAAATAATTAGATCAACCATCTGGTACTTTTTAGAAGATTCATTAACAAGAAATCATCCCATCTTTCTACACAAAAAATAATGGGAAAGCCCAACTTCAACCTAATCCAAAAATCCTAGTTCCATCCCCAACACTAGTATATATATCATTATCTATACTGCCATTAAACACATGAAATACTACCATAAACCTAGGAAACACCACACATTCTCATTAAACCATTATCCATCCCAAGATTACATCATGTCGCATAGCAAGGATCCTTATTCAAGTAATCACACAAGGTAGCAAGAAAATAATAAATAGTCAACATGGAAGTGTGAAATCCCAAATTTAACCTATTCTAACAATCTCGATTCTATCCCCAACACTAGTATATATATCATTGCATATACCACCATTACTGAAACCAAATAATACCATAAAACTAGGAAACACAACCCATTCTTCTCAAACTATTAGCTATCCCAAGCTTACATCATGTCGCATAGCAAGGATCCTCATTCAAGTAATCCCATAAGGTAGCAAGAAAGTAATAAATAGTCAACATAGAAACTAATCCCAAGAAATAATCCACTGAGCATTCATAATAAAATGGTATCACTCGACCCCAAAATAATTCTTTATCAAATAACTGGTTTCTTTCCATCTTGAATTAACTGATTCATTTATCATTGGTTACAACTATAGGTGGACTAAGGGATCATCTACCAATAAATAAGAATTATTTAAACATTCTTCAAGCATCACTTTGATTTCCATAAAATAAAAGGAAGAACAATTTCATTTAAACATGCATATTTATTTATTTAACCAACAATAATTATGAGCATTATGTTATTTATCCAATTCCAATGCAACTAGCAAGTTAAACTATAACATAAACATAGATAAGAGACTATATATAAAATCTTGAGGCAAAATGCTAACATTGAATAAACATATGTGTTCACAAAAACCAAAAACCAAATTTTTCTTTAATCCTTTTTAATATTTATTAAGGTTAATTTAACCATTACCCGATGAGATAAAACATGAAAACTTTACAGTTTGCTATAAAACAATGAGATTCAATGAGTCCCATAACATTGATTTAAATTTTCCATATTCTTTGATCAAGGAAGTATGATAAATGATCAACCACTGCCAAAAGAAAACACAACCAATCCAAATGAAAACTCAATAGAACCTAACATACACAAGTCACAAACAAATCAAGCTTAGATCACTTCCTCAAAACTAAGGTAATTTATATAATAAACATCTTGGAAAAATAAGAATTAAGGGGAAATAAAGAGGAAAGATTTTAAATCAAACCAAGGATACTCAATACTCCATATTCTAAGGATTCAATCATAAGGATCTAAGGGGTAGAACTAACATTTACCCATTGATAATGATGACTTCATTAAATGTATACAATTATTGAATTTTAATTCATTAATTTAATTATAAATTATTAATACCCATGTTTTAATTGTCAAATATCATTTATTGGGTAATTTGTAACATGGAATGTTATTTTCAAAAAAAAAATAATGCACTGGATTCTTATTATTTAATTTTTATTTGTATTTTCGTGTAGTGAAATAGAAAATGAGTCATGGAGGAATTTATAGCATTGTTAATAAGACATCATCGTTTCCAGACTAGTCAAAATTTTTAAGAAGATGAATACATTGTGGTCTTCCCATTGTACCATTGAGGCTCACAAATTAGTAGTAGTAGGGATTTTTTAAAGCATTCCACTACGTCATAGTGCATGTGGTTATTCTTTGGCCACTGTTGGCCTGATTTTTGTGAATAGATGTCATGATGTTTTCCAAATGGCAATTTCATGGAGCCCTATTGATTGAAAATTGAAGAATTGGGCTATGGAGTAGGTTGTCTCCTATGCAGTGAATAGTTCATTATTGGATGAAAATAAGGATTTGATAGAGGAAAATGTTGTGGTCGTAGTAACACTGAATATATAGTATCCATGTACACTATGTAGAGGTTGGGGTATATTAGAATAGCCTACATCTCATGGCCATAAAAGGCTACTCCATAATATTTCCACCCACACTGTAGAGCCACGCCTTCTATAATTTTCAAAAACCCAAAGTTCTCAATATATTACTATTCATATAATTATCCTCTAAAAAGATTTAAAATAGAGGCATACATAGAATCTTCCCTACCATGTGGGAGTTTCAACACTCCCCAAAATAAGAAAGATTTATCTGACCACCATTCATCCAAGGTGATTCACCAATGATGACTAATTCAAACTAGAATAAATATAAGAAAGGGAAAAATACTCTCATAAAAAATGAGAATTAAAATTTGAAAACAAATAGAAGGAATTTTCATGATGAGAATAAAAAATGAGATATTCTATTCCTAGTGATTTTTTGAGGACTTTGACTGGAAGTGGAATTGTACACCCAAAGGAAGCTATTGTGGAGTCATGATCCTATTATTGTAGGTTCTTATTTTATTTTCTATATCATCTCATGACTAGAATGATAGGTTAATTATTCTCTACCAATTTATGTAAATAAATTGGATTATACTTAGTTTAGTAAAGTGTGTATGATTTATTTCTATGATGAGTTGTGTTTTCCAATAATATTCATCTCAAACTTACCCCTTTCTCATGCATGACCAATGTTATGCAAGGAGGGTATGATACATTAATAAATAACAACTCGTTATCCCTATATTGGCACAAAAATATATGAGTCTAGGAAATATATGTTTAAACATGGGTTTCAACACCCACTTATGAATTACACCTAATATCTGAGAGGGGAAAGAGGTGTTCATACAGTGGAGAGTAAGTACTTTGAGATAATCCACGTTAAGGTTCAATTCTGACAACATCTAATTTAAATCACACCACCTTCTCAACTAAGTACATAAACTTATATTTATATTTTCTTGGTATGGTTCTCATCAATTAAAAATCAAACCAATTTTAAATCTTTCTGTTTTTATGATTTTTCTAAACATTTTTAATCACTTCTACACCATTCATAATGGACTGACGTTAACCATGAATAGAATAGAGTTTAAATTAGTTAGGGATTATTTTGATTTATAATGATTTTATTTGATATTTACCAAGATAATTAAATACACACTCGAGTGACATCAATACTGGCATCATTATTGGGGAGTAGCCATTTATAAAATTTAATATAGTTAGACAACACTTTTTCCCTCGACCTTTATGTTTTCTAATTTTAGATTAGGTTCATTCTATTTTTTTCATTTTATGCACTAGGTGTTTTTTGTTTCTAATATAAATTATATGAATGAAATATGGTAAACAACTAATTGGAATACCAATTATCAACCCTCCCACAAAAAAATTGAGGAATTAAATAGGGATGTTTAATTTCTAAGATGGAAGCATCAAGGAAATCCAAGAGAACCACAACAGCATCCAAAAGTAGAAGAGATACTCCAAGGTATGGAAGATGAGTTCAAAAAAGGATTTTTACTCCTGAAGAATATATCTAAAAAAGTAAGGGAAGTAATGGAGGGAACCAATGAGGAGGCTCACTCGGAAGATCCATTTGGAGACATAATTGAATTTGAGGACAAATTTAAGATAAGATTCTTTTTTGTTGTTTTTCTGACCTCTCCATTGAAGAAACATACTTAATTGCTAAGGAGGAGGAGAAAGAAAAATAAGAGGAACTTCCAACTACTTAAATATAATACCTAAAGAAGGAGTAAGATATCGAGGCTATTGAAATTTCATATTTTAATTTGGAACTTATGGAAGAGTAGCCTCATGAAGAAGAAAAAGAGAGAGTGTCTGATAAAATTTTAATGTTGAACACTGAATATGATGAACATCAGCCACCAAAATAAGAAATAAAGGAGTGGTACACTATTTGGACATCCCAAGAGCATCTACTTAAAATATTGTGTTTTTTTCACCATTGGGTGCATCCCTCAACAGTAAAAATAAAATATTTTGAGGGGGAGGAAATGTGGAATAGCTACACTGAACACTCAACAAATGAATAATTGGTTCAATATGATATGGTGGTCTCTATAACCTACTCATATTACATAATACAATAGGTAACATCGACCTTATTGACCTTAATAAAATTTCTTTACAAGAGGAAACTTGGGTTTTTATTTATATTATTTATTAGTTTAGGATTAAATTTTTTTACAGTGAAACACTCCCATCATTTATATTCTTTAATTAAATAGATCTTGTGTTTTCATTGTTTTTACTTCATTTATAGGTACATGAAGAAAAAATGAATCAATTGGAACAAAAGGAGATTAAAATTATAGGGGGTAGGCTTTGATTTATAGTATTTACATAAACACTAATATAGTTTCTAAAATCTATTATATGATATTAATTGAAAAAAATGCATACCAACACTGAGATCAGTACATTACTTTTTGAACAATAATTCTCATCATTTTTAGGACATCAAGATGCCATGTTTTAGTTTTTATGTTATTGGTAATTGAATAAGTAAGATGGGGAAATTTGAATATTATAATGAATTACAGGAATTTGGAATCAACAAATCATGGTTTTTATTTATAGTCACATGTCGATGAAATTCCCTTCCATATTTCATGCTTCAATTTTCAAAAATTCATGTTGACTAGTTTTTCATTATAAAACATGTCATGACTGATTATCTTAAATTTCATGCTCTTATTCATAAGATATTTATTTGATAATATTTAAAATATTTATGAGTATATTTCTTAAGATAACTTGGGATATGTCACAAACTAGGATTTTATTTTGATCTTTTCAAAATTTCGATTGTATAATTTTGCTTAAAAATTTGTTGAGGCATTTTGTTTTATTTAGATGTTATCTTTGAGACCTACCAAACATTAATCATCCTATTAACATTTAGAGACCATGAATGACCATTGATAGGAATAGTCTCATTTCATGTCAATTTATTCATTCCTAACTGTAATTTAATTTTTTCCATGATTTTCAAAGTCCAAGTGTGGGTAAAGAAGAGTTTCATGGAAAAAGTGTTGTGCTACTTTGATATAATATGTTTTAGGTGTCTCATTAGGTTTTCGAAAAGGTTTAGGCCATATTTCATTATATTTCACTCTTACCCTTCTAGAAATAAAAGAAATAAAAAATAAAAAAAATGTAGGTAGAGTTATAGAGGGTCAAAAATAACCATCACTTGACCAATTAATTTTTATAATTTATGGTTGGTTAATGGATTTGAGATGTATCTTAGTTCAATTTTTTAAATGAAAATTTTATAAAAGAAAGAAAAAAATAGAGGGGTAAAAAGTTAATTATTTTCATTGATCGTGGTCTTACTTGAGCTTAGGAAGAGTGGGAGTTGTTACTTTTTGTAGAGGAAAATGTCATTAGGTTTACTATTTTATCATCATTAACACTGGGAGTTTAAACTCCTTTTTTATCCTTTTGTTTTGTTCATCAATTATCTATCATCCCTTAACCTTGGAATCATATGATCCAAAATTCAATACACTCTCTCTTTTATGTGATATTTCACTACCACAGATCCGAGCAAGGGATACATCAACTTTTATCAGTGCTAAACAGAAAGCGCTGATAAAGGAAAGATTTATCAACCCTATTTTAAGCGCTGAAAAAAGTTTTTAATAAAAAATATTATTAATTTATATAAAATTGTTATATTTATATTCAAAAATAATGTTGATTTGTATACATTGAATAAAAAACACATGTTTATAATTAATATATTTTTTTAATAATTCAAATATATATAAAAGATTTCATTAAATAATAAATATTTTTATTATTTTTATTATTTTTATTATTTTTATTATTTTTATTGTATTTATTATATTTATTATATTTATTATATTTATTATATTTATATATTTGTAATTATATATAAAAACTTTTGAAAGATGTATATTTATAATTATAATTATAAATATATATATATATGTGTGTGTGTGTGTGTTTCCAATGAATTTGGTCAGTTGATGTGTGAATATAATTGATGTTCATATGTTATGTATTCATCATGAATGATCATTTATACATTACACCCTAATTATTATTCATGTTATCCATATATATGATAACTCATTTTTTAGGAGATTTATACTTTACTCGGTGTATATGATTCATTCATGTTCCCATGAAGCTATTATGTTCTCATAAATACTTAGAATCATGAAAAATATATTTAAATAATAAATATATTTATTATATTTATAATTATATATACACTTTTTATAAAATTAAAATAAATCCATTTATTATAATTTTATAAATATATATATATTTATATATTAATATACATATATATATACATATAAATATATTTATAATTATATAAAAATATTTATTTATAATTATAATTACAAATATATATATATAATTAGAAAATTATAATAAATATATTTATAATAGTTATAACTATATAAAAATATTTAATTATAGAAATATATTTATAAATATATATATATATATATACAAATATTTATAATTATAATTATAAATAATATATATATATGTAAATAATTATAAAATTATAATAAATATATTTATTAAATTTATAATTATAATTATAAATATTTATTTATTTATTTTTAGTCATAAATATATATATATATATATATATTTAAATAATTCTAAAAATAAAATAAATATATTAATTATATATAGTCATAAATATAAATATATATTTATTTATATTTATATTTAAATACTTATAAAATTAAAATAAATATATTAATAATATATATTTTTTATAATTTCATAATTATTTAAATAAATATATATTTATATTTAAATAATTATTATGAAATTATAATTAATATAATTAATATATTTATAATTAAATATATATATATATATAGTCATAAATATAAATATATATATTTATATATATATATATATATATTTAAATACATATGAAACTAAAATTAATATATTAATTTTATATATTTTTTATAATTTCATAATTATTTAAACAAATATAATTTTATATTTAAATAATTATAAAATAGTAATAAATAAATAAATTATATATATTTATAAATATAATAAATTTATATATTATAAATTTATAATTATAAATAATTATTTATTTATTATACATATAATTTTATAAATATAAATAAAAATATAAATAATTTATTATCAATATAGTTTTATCAGTGCTTTTTTAGCACTGATAATGATTTGCTTTTATCAGTGCTGATAAATGCATATTTTATCAGCGCTTTCTATTTTAGAGCTGATAAAACACACCTTTATTAGCTTTTTTTAACTAGTGCTGATAAAAGGTTTACCCAATTTTAAAAATAAACCCTTATGGGCTTCCCCAGTTATCGCACGACTAAAGCTCTTGCGGAAGCCGAACCCTACCATTTCTAACTCCTCCTCCTCCTTCTCCTCCTCCTCTACCACCTCCTCCACCACCGTCGTTACCACTGTGAATCCCTCCTCCTCCTCCTCTACCGCCGACTCCTATCGCCACGAAGCCATCCACCCACTACGAAGCTCTCCTCCCCACCTCTACTACCAACTCCAGCCGTTGTGAAGCCCTCCTCCGCCACTACGAGGCTCTCCTCCACCAAGAATCTCTCCTCTACATACCATATCTCTGTCGTCTAACCCCACCTATGCTCTGAAGCCCTCCTCCTCTATGAACCCACATCCGCCGCAAACCCAGTTCCTCAGGTGCTACCACTATTAGTATTCTTGTATTGCCCTAAATAAATTTTTGGTTCAATAAGTATATGGTTAGTTATTGGATGCTTGTGGCTCAATTGATGTTTAGTGGTATAGGAATTGGTTTCATTGTTAGGTGATTTTGAGAATTGAGGCCATGTATAGATATAGATCATGTCCTAGAATATAACCCAACCATTTTTAGTTATGTTATTTCATTGTAGTTTCACATGTTTTTCAACATCAATTTACATATAGATATGGTTTATTATTTCTGACATCATACATATAATGGTGTTGGTGTTTCTTTTATATTTTTATTCAATTATAGAGGAATCTAATGTTTATTTTTCTCGAGAATTTATGGAATATGAATGTTTCATGTTGGTTATTAGGATATTTCAATTATAGTTTATCAATTTACTCAATGTGGGGAAATTGTACCCCACATATTAAACCAATACACTAAGAGATTGGCACCAGCCCTAGTGAAGTGATGTACATTCTTAGGGTAGTAGTGAACTAATTCATCTATTTTGAGATTGAGTAATTATATTTTCACCCACATCTCATCATACTATCACCCATAATCATCATCTTTCTTGTCCATTTTGGAGAAGTAGATTATAGATATCATTACATCCATGGATAATTAACAAGAATAGTTATCATCTGAAGGAATTACCCCATATAGTAATACACTTTTATCCATTATTCCACTAACCCCAACCCATGAAAAATATTCTCTATAAGATCTGGAGTGGTATAATAATGAAAAATAGGACACTACAAAAATGTGATAATGGAGGTATATGGATAAAAAGAATATGTAAGAAGGGGAGGAAAAAATATAGGAATAAAAATCAGGAAAATTTAAATGATGTAATTATGAAACTGTTCTTGGATACTTATCCTAACCACTTCATGATCAAGGTGAAACATGTTCATGTACATTATCCACTTAATGATTAGGTCTGTGAAGAATTTCTTATTGAAGAGAAAGAAATACTATGATACCTGGAATAATTCATATAACTCAATTACCCTGAGCTCCTATCCAAATATGTATATTTTTTGTGCACCTTGAAGGGACAACCCTAGTCTATACCGGAAACACCTCAATGGCATACATCCAAACTTAATGCCCAACTCAATAATTGTTCAAAAATGTAATTTTTAGTATAGATTCATAACAATGGGCACCAATATTTGGAATAAGTCTTCCATATTCTAGGTTTATAAGGTCATAATTGAGGCTATGAAAATATATATAGTTCACCTCCCTAATGAAACATCCTATAACCAAGATCTTTGCTTAGGATAGTTCATGGTGATAATTAATCCAGCTCACCAGTTGATTCCCTGGTTATGGTGTTGCTATCGATGTGTCACCCAAAACCCAAAATCCATATATGGGAAGCTTATATGATACAAGGTAGTATTGAAGACCCTCCCTAATGAAATTTGAGGTAGTAAATGACTCATTCAAACATTGTGTAATTGGTTAGGAATTTCTAGTTATTACCCGATGGTCAACCAATATTATTCTTGATTGGAAGTGCTAAGAAGGTCTTGACCAAGAATGTGGTCTGGTTCCTTTTCATAGATGTTCATGAGAGATCCTTCTAGGGTCTTAATAGGAGATTAATGAAAATACAGAT
This sequence comes from Viscum album, assembly GCA_963277665.1. NCBI lineage: Eukaryota > Viridiplantae > Streptophyta > Magnoliopsida > Santalales > Viscaceae > Viscum > Viscum album. The sequence goes on along the minus strand of OY728126.1, from coordinate 2,003,278,582 downwards.
CTTAACCATAAATGAGATAGGTAATGATTATGGATTATATTGTGATCTATTAGGAGTCAGGATTTGAAAAATTCTAGTCCATTATGGTTATGTGGTTGCTTATGGGTCCAGACAGTTAATCAAACATAAGAGAAACTTCTAAAATCCTTTCCTAGATTTGGAAATAGTTTAGCTTTCCATGATATGTAATTGGTATTATCTTTAGGGTGATATATTTTTGGAATATACTAAAAATTTGTGACTTCAACTGCATGTATATCCTCGAGAAGGGGAATATTTTCTCTAATGTACTGTATTGGAAGGATCCAGCTTAGGTAGTACATGTTTCAAGAATCAAGTTAAATATGGTTTCCCACTTTGAAGATATGTGTCTTCATGTTCAAAATTATCATGGATAGGTGATACTTATGTCTTTATCTATCACTTATTCACTCCTTAGTAGTATTATGAGAGTCAACTATATGATTCATACTATTTATTCATGAGAGACATGATAAACCATTTATAGCTTTATATTTTATTAAATGATGGTTATTTTTTATTCATGTATCCTTTATAATGTGCATCTCTTGGGATTTATGTCTTTGTGAAAATACCTAAGTGACTCTTTAAAATTATTTAAATGTTTTGAAATGTTTCTTAAAAAATTATATGTGTTCAAAATACTATTTTTGGTTTTACATATCTTTAAAATGATTTAAAGAATTGGCATGTACTTAGGTTGCATGTCAAGTGTTTTTCAACTCACCTGATTGACTTTCATAAATGGATGTGAATGTTTTTAAATAGTACTTAATGCTAGTTTAATTTTACAAAGGGAGTGTTATTTTAAAGATTAATTTGTGTAAATGGTTGGTTTTTTTAATGAGATTTCAAGTGTGATTTTATAAATAGTTTTCAAAGGAATTTCATGTTAGCTTCTAAGGGGATGAGTCTTGGGAAATGAAATTCTTTAATAACTATCATTCAAATGTTGACTTCCCCTTATTTTAAAGGCCCATTTTGTTTATTTATTTTGTTAAATATTTATATCACTGAATCAAATGGGATGGATATGAATAAAGAATGGATGGATTCTAATCATTTGAAAAAAGAGTATGAAGATGGAGTGAAAGAGTTCATCAATTTTACAAAATATCATGCATTTAACGATTATCAAATCCTTTTTCTATGTTTACATTGTTGTAATTCAATACAAGTCAGTCTAGAGGAGTTGGAAGATAACTTGATCTATAATAGAGTTGATCGAAGTTATAAATGTTTGAATAAACTGGGGAAAAAGTGAATATATATATTGGTTGGGATAGAATTGCATTTTATTGATCATCTGATATGATTACAAGGGTGGACAATGAAGAAGATCATATCAAGGATGTGCTTATAGATGTGAATGAAAATGATGATCGTATTAAGGAAATGATAAAGATAGCTGAATATGATACTTTTGATATCCCAAAAAAATTAAGTTGTTAAAGAGTTGTGTAAAGACGCCATTATATGGTGGTTACCCTAAATATACAGCATTGGAAGCCATACTAAAGGTATATAATTTGAGAGAAGAAAATGGATTGAGTAATGATAGTTTTTTGGAATTACTTTCTCTCTTGAGTGACATGATACCAAAAGATAATGTGATTCTGATCTGAACATACAACGCCAAACTAATGCTACGCTCAATGGTTATGATCTCTGAAAAAATACATGTCTACCCGAATGACTGTATACTATTTCTCAAGGACACAAAATCAATTAGAGAATGCCCAAAGTGTTTTGATTCTCAATACAAGAAAGTTGAATCCATTACTACAAAAGTTTTATGGTAATTTAAAATCATTCAAAGGTTCAGGATCCTATAAAGATGTGAGGATACTGTAGGGTAATTTATGTGGCATGCAGACACACGAAATAAATATGGGAGACTACGTCACTCAACCGACTCTCCTTAGTGGAAGAGAATCGATCATGAGTATCCTAGATTTGGAAACGAGCTGAGAAACCTTCGACTTGCATTATCTATAGAGAGAGTGAATCTGATTGGTTTTCAAAGAAGCACCCACAGTACATTACTAGTTATGTTGGTAAATTATAAATTTCCACTGTTGTTATTCATGATAGAAAAATACATCATGTTATATATTCTTATATAATGACCAAACAATATGGTAATTATATTGATGTTAATTTTGGCTCCATTGATCGGGGATATGAAATTATTGTGGGATTCAGGTGTTATGTTGTATGATTCTCATAGAAATGAAAATTTCATGTTGAGAGTCATGTTGTATGGGACGATAAATGACTTTCCTACTTATGGAAATTTTTCTGGATATAGTATTAAAGGACCTCAAGGGTGTCCTATCTTGGAGAAAGGTACACAGTCAATTAGGTTGAAACATTCAACAAAAACTATGTTTCTAGTACATCATAGATTTATACCCCAATGACATAACTAATTATCTTAGGCAACACCATTCAATGGAATTTTAGAAGAATGTACAACACCATCCACACAAATAGGTGATCAACTGTTTGTGAAAGTAAAATATGTGGACACTGCTTTTGATAAACCATTTTTGAAAAACCTTACAAAAATTAGTTGGAAAAAGAGATCTGTTTTTTTAATTACGATACTAGAATTCTGTGTATGTCAGAAATTTTCTTGATGTTTTGAATGTTCAAAAAAATTTATGTGATAATTTCATTGGCACATTACTAAATTCACTCAAAAAAACAAATTATGAATTTAATGCTAGGTTGGACATTGTTGAAATGGGAATACGAGAAGAATTGGAGCCAATGAATGGTGAAGAACAAACTTTTCTTCCTCCAACCGCTTAAACTCTTTCCTGGAAGGTGAGATATCAGTTTTTCAACTTATTGAATGACATAAAGGTTATAGAGGGGTATTCATCGAATATCAATAACATCATTTCAATGACCGATTTAAAGTTAAAGGGTCTAAAATCACATGATTTTCATGTTTTGATGAATGATCTAAAGCTTATATATTTAAATTTCATTTTTCTCAACAATATCTATCATACATTAACCAAACTCTATTTCTTCTTCAATGAAAAATGTAGCAAAGTTATAGAATTGATTAAATTATCAACTTTGGAAAAGAAATTACCATCATATTATGTGAATTGGAAATGTTCTTCCCACTAATATTATTTGATATCATGGTTCATTTGATGGTTGACTTGATGAGATAGATTTGACTGTATAGTCTTGTACTATATAGATAGATGTACCCCATTGAATGGTATTTGATTATTTTGAAAGGGTATTTCAAAAATCAAAGTTGGCCATAGGGTTGTATTGTGATGCGATATATTATTGAGGAAGCCATTGAATTGTGTACCGAATAACTATCCAGTGTGGAATGAATTATTCTACCAAAATCTCATCAGATTGGGGGGATTGTGGGTGAAGAAATTTCTAGAAGAGATACTATTATGATTAATATTACGGATTAGGAGTAGGCTCACCTATATGTTTTTCATAACATTTTGGAGGTTTCCTTATATTTTGAAACCCAAAAATAAATTCTAAGTCATTTGAATCCATCAAGTGATGAAATATAGATATCAAATGCACATAATCAATAGTTTATAAGATGGTTTTGGGACCATATTTTTAAGGTTTTAGATGAAAATATTGATTTAATTTCATAACAACTTTGATGGATAGTCAGAGGATCAAGTGTGTATATATTATCTTACAATAGATATGTAATTAATGGTTATATGTTTGATAAAAATGAGCATGATGAAGATAGTACCCTGAAAAATATTGGAGTTACGCTCATGGATAAAGTGTTCTATGTTTCTAGTATTAAGGATAGAATTCTAATTTACGTAAATATTTCATACTTTGGCATCATTAAATAAATATGGGTGTTGAATTATACAACATTCCAACTGTTGATTTTTCAATGCATGTTGGTTGATAATAGAAGTACGGTTAAAATAGATGAATTGGAATTCAAAAAAGTTAATTTTAGTCAAGAAGGGTACAAAGATGAACTATTTATAGTGGAATCATAGGCAGGACATGTATCTTATATTCTAGATCCCACAAACTGAAAGTTGTCAATTTTTTTGTTATTGAACAAACCCAACAAAGGTTCAGTTGAAAATTCAACCAAGGATGACTCTTTCATTGGGACATCACAATCATTTTGTAGCGGTCCCAATGTAAAGGATGTTTTTTATTTCAAAGGAGACCATAATTAAGGTGTTCAGATCATTTAGAGAGGGATAAAATCTCTTCAGTGTTTAAAAAAGAAAAATAGAGTTCAATAATCAGGTTACATTATTTTTGTAATATACACTATGTTACCTCATGTTATTATCTCTTTTCTGCTACATTTATGTACTCTAAATTAAATGTTAAATAACTTCTACAGATAATGAATTATGGACATGATGGTGCTCCAAATATCAAGGAACAACAAGTCTCTCAACATGTTATTGCTCGCAGTGCAGATGAATGACCTTCTACATGTGATAGTGCTCTTATTCTTGAGGAACAATTGGTTTCTCAACCTGATGCTACTCTCAGTGAATAGGTACAATGACCATCTATACATGTTGATGCTACCACTCCAATGGAACATATTGACGATTTTGATTCTGTGGAAATGGTAGGTGACAAAGGACTGGTGTCACAAAAAAAATGGAGTGTCATAGTTTGATGGTGTTAGCAAAAATCGTTAAGGAGAAAGTTAAAAGAATAAAATTCGAGGTCAGATGGAATGTGTGGGGCCATCATTTAAACCCTACTAGGTCTATGTTTAGCATTTATATTGGAATATTCACTTAGTGATGCATGATTATTGATGTAGATTTGTGGAATTTTTTTAAAGGTAATGCTTTGGTCAAAGACCAAAGCAAAATTTATTGATAAGAAAAAAAGGATTACAAAATGTGAAAGGAAGGTATTTTTTTACAATATCTATCAAAAAGATATAATAAGTCAGAAGGAATAGAATCCAGCCAATTTATGCTTTGATGGACTCCTTTGTTGGCTAGAGCATCAGCAACAGCATTTGCTTCACGGTAGGCATGAGTAGCTATATAGTCAATCCCATGGAGCAAATTAAGGCAGTTCATCCAACAAGTGGTGAGAGACCAGGCTAGGTGGATGTTTCCATTCTAGATGGAATGTATAATAGTGGTTGAATCACTTTCAATCCATATCTTTCTCTAACCTCTTTGAAGAGAAAAGTCAACAGCATGAATGACGCCAAGCATTTCTGCCTCCAGAGATGAAGAGTGACCACATCCAACAAAGAAACATCCCTGACATTGACCAGCTGAGTCTCTGAAGATAGCACCACAACTGGCAGGACCAGGGTTGCCTTTGGAAGCGCCATCAATGTTCACTTTAATCCATCCTGGCATTGGAGATGGCTAGAACACTTCAAAGGAGCATTTAGGATTTGGGAAAATTCCAAGTACATGAAGATGATGAAGGATCATAAGATCACCAACTGAGTTGTTGCAATAGTCCTTTTGAATTGAGGCTGCTTCATGAATCGCAAGAAGAATTCGGGACTTCCATGCATTAAGATTTAGAGAGTGATTATTGTGAATGAGATCATTTCTAACATACCAGAGTTCATGTAGAAGTTCCTCCACTGCCACAAGAAACAGATTTTTGACCTGCAGGGAAGCATCATGTCTAGTGCAATTATTTAGAAACAAAGGAATTGAATCATTAATGGTATTTCTGCAATTAAAAAGATCAAAGATTTAATTCCAAAGAGCAGAGGCCGTCGCACAAGATAGAAAAAGATGATTGGCATCTTCCCTATGCTGGTTACACAAACGACACTTAGAACAAAGAGAAATGCCAAAGATTTGCAGACTAGTTTCCAAAGGTAATCTATTGTGCGAAATGCGCCAAATAAGGGTATGCCTGGAAGGTTTAATCCAGGGTTTGTTAAATTGATTCACACAAGAAAAATTAGGTTCATGGTCAGAGAAATTATGTTTATAATAGCTTTTAGAATCTAGAATTCCATTAGAATAAGGTTCCCAAACAAGGAAATCACCAACAGAAGAAAAATTATAATTCTCAATAGCTTGCATAATAAAATCAGGAAGATCACAATCAGGAGATTTCAAGACCTCTTTTATAGACTCATTAGTATCTTCAGGAAGATTACTAGGGGTAACAAAGAAATCTGAGGGCTACCACAACATTTTCCACACCAAAAATTAATGGAAGAATCAGCACTGACAATCCATCTAGAATTTTGCATGATTTTGTAATAAGAGTCCCGAATGGAAGGCCAGATGGAAGAGTTAATGAAATTCAGATTACCTTTTGAAAGCTTAGAGAAAAACCTATGTTTTAGAAAATCAGTAGCTTTAGAAGAATAGTTAATGATGCGCCAAGTAAGGTAGGCCTAAAGAGAATCATTGAACAACTTTAAATTTTTAATGCCAATTCCACCATTAGAAATGGGTTTACAACAAGAATTCCAAGGAATTGTGACAAGATTCTTTTCAAAAATGCTTCCAGACCAAATGATGTTTTTAATATAATTATTAATTTTTCTAAAAATACCAACGGGCCATTTATAGACCATTTTAGAAACAATGGTCGATTTAACCAAATAGATTCTCCCATCCATGAAGAGACACTTCCCTTTCCAATTAGCTAGTTGAGTTGCGATATGAGAAATGATATTAGAAAAATAGGTAGCTTTGGGACGACCCCAAAATAGAGGAACACCCAAATAAGTGAAAGGTAAAAAGCCCTCTTTAATACCAAGGTCATTTATAATACTAGATTTCCTTCTTGCAGGAAAATTCTTGCCAAAATAGATATAAGATTTGTTCCTGGAAATTGCTTGACCAGAGACATCCTCATAGTGAGATATAGTTTTCTTGAGAGCATGTAGATTTCTCTGATCCCCTTTTATGAATAAGATAATATCATCAGCATGTAAAAGATGGGTGGGGGCATTTAAGTTCCTAGCCACCTGAATAGGTTTAATCAAATTTTGTTCAACCTGGTGGTTTATGAGTCTGCTAAGGTAATCTTCAGCAATAACAAAGAGGATGGAAGAAAGAGGGTATCCTTGCCTAACACCTTTAGTGCATTTAAAGAAACCACGGGGGGTACCATTAATCAAGATAGAGATAAGAGCTAAGTGAAAGAGAGTCTCGATTCTACCAATGAAGGAATCAATAAAACCAAAGTTTCTAAGAACTTTGTAAATAAAATTCCAATCAATGGTGTCAAAAGCCTTTCTAATATCCAGTTTGATGGCCACACAACCACCTCTAGATTTTTTTTAAAGTATTCGTACATTCAGAAGCAAGGAAAATGCAGTCCTGAATGGATCTTCCTTTGATAAAACCAAATTTGTTCCAAGAGACAATTCTATTGCAGATAGGTGCAAGTCTATTTGCAATAATTTTTGTAATGATTTTATAGATAGTGTTAATCAAAGATACAGGTCTAAATTGATGTATCTCAGCAGCATTCTCAACTTTAGGAATTAATGTTATAAATTGAGCATTGATTCCATGAGGAAGAGATCCATGAGTGAAGAAGATCTTAACAAGGTTACAAACATCATTTTGTATGATATCCCAATGATTTTGGAAAAAACCATTATTGAAACCATCCGGGCCAGGAGCACTGTCTGGATTTAACCCAAAAACAATGTCTTTAATTTCATGATCGAGAGGAGTGCTTAAAAAGGACTTATTATCTCCTTTATCAACCAAAAAAGGAATGATGTCAGGTTTATGATCAACATTTCTGTCCGGACCATTGAAAATGTTATAAAAATAAGAGGTAACATGATCTGTAATGGCTTCTTCAGAATCAATGACCAAGTCATTATGAATGAGCATAGAAAGAGGACGACTGGCCTTTCTAATTCTTTGAAGACAATTATAAAATTTATTATTGCGATCACCATCAGTAAGCCATTTAGTTCTAAACATATTTTTACGAATATTGTCCTTAAAAGTAAGTAAGGAATTAAGTTTAGAAGAGATATTAGCTTCCAACTAAGGATCCAAAATAAAATCTGAATTAGTGTTCTGAGTTTGGAAGCTATTGCGTTCATCTTCAAGGTAGGAGATGTCAAGATCTATTTTTGAGTTTGAATTTTTACACCAACCTTTGAGATCTTTCTTAAGAACTTTCAATTTATATAAACAAGCAAAAGAATCTTTATGATGCTTCATGGAGTTCCAAGTGTTAAAAATAAAAGTGAAACAATCAGGATTCAAAGACCAAGAATTGTTAAATTTTAAGGGAAAGAAAGGTTTTTGATCATTCATGAGGAGATTAACAAGTATAGGATGATGATCATAATTGATTCTAGGGAGAGTAACACTAGATATTTTGTCCCAAATATCAAGAGCCTTCATATTGAAAAAGGCTCTATCATGTTTACTAGCAACGTTCTTATTATAATGTTTTATGTACCAGGTGTATTTAGCACCAATAAGGTTGATCTCAAATAAGTTAAAGTCATCAATAGTAGATTTAAACTCTCTAGTAGAAATGGAGAGATGAGAGGGACCGATTTTTTCAGATGGGGTAAGAATGGCATTGAAATCTCCCAAAACAATCCAAGAGTCTTGAATATGATTAGCAATATCAAGGAGTTAAAGCCATAAAACTCTTCTATCCTGATACCTATTTTTGGCATAAACCATAGTAAAAAAGATGTGTTGACCAATCCATAAGAAGTCACAAGTAAATTGCTGATCATAAATTCTAAAAATGTTAATATTATTTAAAGTATTATGGCAAAAAATCCACATAGAGTCAACATGAGGAATGTTATTACAAGAACCTAGTTAAGAGCTCCAAATCTCATAAAGTTCATTTTAAAATTGACCTTAGGTTCAGTAATGGAAAAAAGGTGTGGTTTATGAGTATTTAAAAACCTCCTAAGAGTAGTGGAGGTGTCATTGTTGGCCACCCCTTAATAGTTCCAGAAAAGGACATTCATTTATGATTGTGTCTTGGGTTAGAACCCTTCTTCTTTTTTGATTTACCAGATCCCTCCTTTTTTTGGGATCTCGTAACCATTGAGGTAGAAGATAAATTATGTTGACTCCAATCAGATTCAGAACTATGAGAGAGATTAGATTTCATATCTGCATTATGAATAGAGACTGGATCTGAGGAACACATTGGAGAAGAACTGTCTAGTGTGTAATGTTGTTCAGCCCTATGAGTGGAGTGCTTTTCAAAGACAAGAGGTAGAATAGAGCTGTTCGGAATGGTCTCAAGAATAACATCATGGGCAAGAGATTTCTCAGGTTGAGGATGGGGATCATTCACATTCTAGACAGTTTCATGTTCAGCAGGATTTGAGTGATTAGAAATAGGAAGAGAGTTATGGTCCTTGTTCTGATTGACAGGAGAAGAATTAGGAACCATCCTGTTAACCAAACAGTGAGCAGGATCTTCAACAGATTCAGGAATAGGCAGTGGAGTGTGTGGAAAGTTGAAAGCCAATTGAGTATGATCAAGAGCAGCATTATCAGTATGTGTGATAGAGCTAATAGTAAAACTATCAGTATTTTCAACAAGGACAGTACTAGAAATGTCCAACTATTTCTGCAAAGGAGTAGGAGTATGCATGTCAGTCAGGGGATTAGACTCCTCCTTCTGAATAGAGAGAGATTCAGCATGTAAATTCAGGGTAGAATCGAGAGTGTGTGATAAAATGTGATCATCAGAGATTCCAGAAGTTCCAATAACAGATTGAGTCTTAATTATAGGAACTGCAGTAGCAATAGGAACACTTTTAACATCAGAATTAAAAAATCACAGTGTTACCTAGATCTGCAGTGTAAAAATTATCACTATGTATCTTGTTGGAAGCAACATCATTCTCCTTGGGAGAAGGTATTGAGTCTTCCATGTTCTTACATAGATTCTCATTTAAACATGTAGTACCAGAGGAAGAGGCAATATTAATAGAATTGGGAATAGGGTTAGGGATGCTCTTGTCAGAACAACTTCTGTTACAGTCATCAACAGATCCTTTTAAATCAATGGGTTTATCATTGTTTTGAGAATCATCCTCTTCCTCAACCAAAACAGCCCAAGATTTTCCTTCTAAGGTTGAGGGTTCATTGAATTTCTTGACCCAAATATCATTCTTCTTTGTAGGGGGATCAGATTTGTCCATAGTATTTTTCCCTTTTTTTGGTATGTTTAACCTCTTGCCAATCATTTCTAACTAGATGATCCAGATGCTTCCTAGAAACCCTACAAGTGGAAAAATTATGCCCAATCAGTTTGCAAACTTCACAGAAGGGTGGTTTCTTTTCATACTCAATACTGAGCTCCACTCTGTGATCCGGGGCATTAAAAACTATGGAAGTTGGTAAGTCACTAGCTAAGTTGACCTCCACCATAACTCTAGCATATAAGCCAATATCCCCATTAAAGTTTCTATGATCAATTTTGATAGGGGATCCTAAACAAGAAGCAATATCATTTAAAATCTTCGGATGCCAAAAGAACCAATTAATCCTATAGAAGGAGGAACATGTAAATAAAAATAAGATACTAATATATGAAAACATAAAAAAAAGTGTGGGAAACATGTGTAAGTATTATAAAATAAATTTTATTCTTTAAATCATTATTACATAATAAAGATCACTTATTTTCCTATATTTTTAATCTGAAATATTCACAGAAATTAGAAACACATGTATTATATGAACACATACTTTCAATGGCCTTTAAGGGGCCACAACAGTATGTCCACTTCAGAGGTGCAGGTTTTGGGGTGACACCCTGAACATATTTTGAGAAAAAAATAAGGATAATCAAAGGAAATTAATAAAAAAGATGAGAGAATGAATATATACCCTTGAAGAATAATTATAGTGGTAGATATACATGATGAAAAAATTAATAGGGTAGGCAAAGAGAATAATCAACTCAAGAACAGCCATTGTGTGGAGATCCCCCCCCCCACCAGTTATGAGGCTAGCCATTCCCCTAAAATAGATGTCATATCTGAGGTAATCAATGTTCTTATAAATGTTTTTGTGAAATGTGAATCATACATACATCAATATCTTTCTTGTAGTGATATTATACATGGGGATAATTACTGTGATTTATATCTATCAACACCCACCCATCAACTTATAGTGAGGGCTACGATGTTCAATATTAAAAACGACATGCTACATAGCCGACCACTTCCAACAGGGCATGTGTGAGGGTCGATCAGTGTATACCATGATCTGAGCACCGAGGTACCTATTCCAATTCATGTATAATATATTCATATGGCTGAAAAGGATGTGGGAACATTCATCACATGGCTGTCACATCTTGTAAAAAACATTTTGACAATGAGGTATTAATTTCCAATTTACTTTTCAATATAAACCTTTAACAATTAATGAACAAAATTTTAAACTGATGAATGTTATTACTGATGTGGAAAATGAATGGGATGAAACAAAAAACGTCTTCAAAACTATCGAAAGGATCAACTAACCGATCAAAAAGATCTACCGAAAACACCATCACCCTGCCTTTTCTATATCTACATTTACTATCATTAAAGATTCATGTGGATACATAGCTAAAATATAGACACATCCACATAGTTAAATTTGAATAAAATACGTTCAGAAATAAAGATCAATAATTCATTGGTATTTAGAGTTCAATTGAAATCCTTGACTCTGATTGGCCAGGTGGATCAGTTTAAATGTATACATGAGATATGATTTTATGATTTTATTTTCCAAAAGATGATATATTGTGTTAATTATGACTAAATACATTTCATATTTTTGGATGATTTATATATGAAAAAAAATTGAAGGTATTTTCCCTTTAAAGAAAATTTGGACTCATTTGTCCTCACATATTATCTATAGAACATATGAAAATAGATGCCAAGAAGAATGATGAAATAGTGGAAGGTATAATCAAATCATTTGAAATAAAAATTTCAGATGACATAATCTATTTAATACCAACGATATAGGGTTAAAACTCTACAATTTAATCATATCAAGTATATTTACATTTCATTCATTACTTATTCCTTTTTGTGTTTTTTTGGCAACATTGGATGCTCGTTGCAGTAAATTTGGATACTATAAAGATTTATTTCTTAGATTCAATGCATGGATATCCAACAAACCATCCACACATGATGGTGTTTTTCAATTTTTAATACACCATATCCAATGTTTTAGAACTAATCATCTATTATATAATGAATATTATCTTTTAATGAGGATTCTGGTATGATAGGGTGGTGAATCGATGTCCTGAAAAATAAAGAATGAGGCAAGGGTCTAAGCATGAGGACACAGATAATTTCTATGAATAGATAAATATCAGGGTGTTTATAATAATATTTCACTATCCAAACACATATACAAAAAAATTCTTTATTATCCTCAATGTTTAGGTAGTTTCCAAAACAAACCAATGGATATGATTATGGTTATTATGTTTGTAAATTTATGAGAGATCATATTCCATGAACAAACCAGAATCCTTGAAGAGGTCTTTTGGAAGATAATTATTATTTATTTTAAAATATTTATTAATCATTTTTGTGTTTATATTTTTCCATTACTACTATGACTATCTAAAAGATTCATATTCACAAGACCATATAGATGTGCTCAGAAACAAATGGGCAATATACCCGATGGAAGAATGTATAAAAATATCATAAAGATGTGACTTCTATAGAAGTAATGGATTGTTTCATATTTATGTTTAATTTACTTCTTTTTAGTATTAATAAAATAATAATATTTATCTTATACAGCAGGATTTCTTTGTTTGAGTCAGGGAGGTTCATTCAAACATGCTCATGCACATGAGAGATTGGACTTCGAGATGGCAACCCATAATTCAATGAGAAGGTAATGTTTTTTAATATACTATGTTTATCTTATAATTTTTATATGTTCTACACTATATTAAAATAATATTCATTAAATGTTTGAATACTCATGCATAAAATTTCTTTCACATACTTATTCTCCCTCAAAAACTTTTCACACTTACATTTTCAGCATTTATCACTTTCCTTCAAAGGCATTGGAGGGAACTTGAAGAAAAGTGATAAATGTTGATAATGCAGTGTTTCTATTTCAACCATGAAAGATAATAGAAAGTATGGTAATGAAATATGTGGCCAGTATGACTAAAAGTTAGTAATTTAAAGTAATTAATTAATTTGTTCATCATTTTATCTAATATTTGTAGGTTAATTTTCTTATAATTTTATCTAAAACTTATTTAGTTTTTTATGATCATGTTATCCTTATATAATCATTGATATCTCCCTTGTTTACACTTATTGAGAAATTATGATCACCCTTTATTATGTTTCATACCCTTAGGTTATTAAGAATGGTTTTATAAACGATATGTCTAAGAAGGTTTCTATTAAAGAATAACTTAATGAGAGACTCTTATGAACTAGTTATTTTTGTTTCCATGTTCACAAAAGAACTAGACATAAAATATTCTAGCATGGATCATTATGTTATCTAAATAATATTAATTTACTATGATTTGATATCTATGTATGAAATTTTTGGGTCAATATAGTTGTTATCAGAGCAACTGACCTGCTCAAAATTGTGCAAAATGAACAAATGATCGGTATCACTCAAAGAGTCTCTTTTTTATATAAAATTGACATTACATTTAGTAAAAAGAACAAGTGACATACTGAAAACTAATAAAATTCATTTGGATTGTTTTTATACTTTAGTAAAATGATCCATGGGTAATTTTTGTCATGTATGAATCAACCCCACCTCAATCGGATGCACAGTGTGACCGATATGACTAAAAGTGTCTGTTATCAGTTTAAAATTGACTTTTTAGTTCAAAATGTGTCACTAACTAAAAACCAAGACATCACACTCTGACTGTATTCATAATTTAGGAAATAGATTCATAATTCATTTTTGGATGTTTATAAAGCAGTATCATGTCAAGCTAATGCATGATGTGATCAGTATGACTCAAAATGTGTGTTTCTAGTTTCAAATGAAATTTTTGTAAAAAAACACAACTGTAATACTAAAAACCAAGTAAACATATTTGTATAGTTTTCATACTTTAGTAAAATGATCTATAAGTAATTTTTAACATGTAAGAATCCACCATAACTCAATATGATTCATGGTCTGGCCTATATAACTCAAAGTGACTTTTATATTTATAATTGATATTAATTTAAGTCAAAACAACAAGTGTCATACTGAAAATGGAAAAAACACATTTGGATAGTTTTGATATTTTAGGAAAACAATATATTAGTCATTTTTTATTTTTAGGAATCATCTTCACCTCAATGCGATGCACAGTGTGGTTGGTATTACTTTAAGTGTTTCTTTTTTTTAAAAGTGACATTATTATCAGTAAATACCAAAAGTAACATACTAAAAAATGAGAAAACACATTCATATTGTTTTGATACTTTTAGAATATTTTCCATGAGTAATTTTTGATGTGTATGAGTCAATCACACCTCAATACAATTCTCGGTGTGTCCAGTATAACTCAAAATGTCTCTTTCTAATGAAAATTTACATTAATTTAAGTAAAAAAAACAAGTGACATACTAAAAACATATAAAACACATTCATATTCTTGCGATACTTTAGGAAAATGATCCATGAGTTATTTTTGACATGTATAAGTAAACCTAACCTCAATCCTATGTATGGTGTGACCGATATAACTAAAAGTGTCTGTTATCAATTTAAAATTGACATTTTAGTTTAAAACATGTTACTCACAGAAAACTAAGAAAAAGTGATCCGGTTTTATTTATAATTTAGTAAAACTATTCATAAGTCGTTTTTGATGTGTTTTAAGTAGTCTCAGAAAAAATATGCAGGATGGGACCAGTATGACTCATTATGTGTGTTTCCAGTTTGAAATTACATTTTAGTAAAAAAAAAAAATTGACATATGGAAAACCAAGAAAATGCATTCAGATTGTTTTAATATTTTTGTAAAAAGAAATATTAGTAATTTTTGATGTGTAGGAATTAGAAACACCTCTATACGATGCATAATGTGTCTGGTATAACTCAAAGTGTCTCTTTTTATTTAAAATTGACATTAATTTAAGTAAACATTAGGTGACACACTGAAAACTGAACAAACACATTCAGTTGTTTTGATATTTTATAAAAATGATCTATTATTCATTTTTTATGTGTAGGAATTGTATTTATCTCAATAAAATCAATGGTATGGCCGTTATAACTCAAAGTGTCTTTTTTTATTTAAAATTGACAATAATTTAAGTAAAAACAACAAGTGACATACTGAAAACCAAGGAAACGCATTTGAATCGTTTTGATACTTTAGGAAAACAATAAATTATTCATTTTTGACATGTATGAGTAATTCTCACATCAATAAGATTCATAGTGTGGTCGGTATAACTGAAAGTGTCTCTTTTTATTTAAAATTGACATTAATTCAAGTAAAAAACAACAACTGACATACTAAAAACTAAGAAAATGCATTCAAACTATTTTGATACTTTAGGAAAATTCTCCATGAGTCATTTTTGATGTATAAGAGTAAACTAAACATTAATATGATTCACAGTGTGAACAGTTTGACTAAAAGTGTTTGTTATCTGTTTAAAATTGACATTTTAGTTCAAAATGTTTCACTCACTAAAAACCAAGAAAACACACTCTTATTGAATTTATAATTTAGGAAAACTATTCACAAGTCATTTGTGATGTGTATTAAGCCTTATCAAATCCAAATGATGCATGATTCTACCGGTATGACTCATAATGAATGTTTCCAATTTGAAATGACATTTTAGTAAAAAAACGCCACTATCATACTAAAAACCAAGCAAACACATTTGGATTGTTTTGATACTTTAGTAAAATGATCCATTAGTAATTTTTGGTAGGTATGAATCATCTGCACCTCAATATAATGCACAATTTGATTGGCATAACTCTAAATGTGTCATTATTTAAAATTGACAATAATTTTAGTAAAAGAATAAGTGACATAATCAATACTGAACAAACACATTCCAATTGTTCTTATATTTTAGGACAACAATCCATAACTCATTTGTGACGTTTTAGAATTAACCCCACCTCAATAAGACACATGGTGGGACCAATATAACTCTAAATGTGTTGTTTTTATTAAATATTTGCATTTTATTAGGGCATTCTTTCATATTAATGTTTAATTTATTTCTTTATAGTATTAAAAACATGATATTTTTTTTCTTATATAGGTGGAATTTTGTTCTCGGGTTGAGATGATTTGTTCATAAATTGATACCATGGGAATACATTTTTGAGAGGGGATGAAGGTCATCAGAAGATAAAATATTAATGTTTTGGAATGTTTTTTGAATGATTGTAATTGTTTATACGAATCATTTTCTTTGAAATGTAAATAGCAGTGTTTTTTATATATACCTTGGGTTGAAATTTTTGTATTCATGATGTAAATTAAATATATATAGCATTATTTTAAATTATAGTTTTGTTTAAAATTATAGGTTTTACATATATAGTATTTGAAATTACAGGTTTTGCTTTTTGGTGTGCTTTTATATTAACAGTAGTTTGCAAGCAGCTATGCCTTTATCAGTTCTTTATTTAGCCCAGATAAAACACCTCATTTATCATCATTGAGATTAATAATTATTTTTTCACTGTTAAAATCTTATTTGTGTGCTATTAAAGGGAATATGTGTACTGGTGTTTGTATTTTCTAAGTGGAGAGAGTATATAATTTTCAAATTCATATGTTAGGTACGTAACTAAAGTTATGAGGAAAAATCCACATATAATTTTTTCCTTGAGTAATGAGAGAAGAAAAAATGGTTAGGTGTATCAAAACATGTCATGTTAATGATGATGAATTAAAATACTTGAATGAGAGAGATGAGAAATTCCATCATTTTTCATTGGGAATTTCAAATACATTTTGTATAGTAAGGAGTTGAAATCACTTTCATTATGTGACACTTTAAATTTATTTTTCCCATTTAAAATTGTTTTCAT
This sequence comes from Viscum album, assembly GCA_963277665.1. Lineage (NCBI taxonomy): Eukaryota > Viridiplantae > Streptophyta > Magnoliopsida > Santalales > Viscaceae > Viscum > Viscum album. Next base: position 2,003,261,501 of record OY728126.1, on the reverse strand, counting down.
TTAATTAATTTTGAATTTTAAATATTGTTAGAAAGGGTGTTTCCTTCTTAATTTATAGTGTAAATTTATGCTTGAGGAAAAGTATTGTCTAAGTTTGGGGAATTAATGAGTTCATTAAAAGAATAATTTTTTTAAATTATATTTCATTAATTCCTTTGTTTTTTAATTATTAATAACTATGTTTTAATTTCAAAATAACTTTTTTTAGGAAATTTTTAACTTGAAATAACATTTTGAAAAAGTTAAATAAAAATAATTATATTACTATTTTTTATTAGAAATTTTATATGGTTAAATGGATAAGAATAGAATAATTTATACAAAAAATTGTCTTACTTGTCAGATCATTGAGGGAATGAAATTACTTATTATGTAGAGGCAGTACCTCCAAATTTTCAATTTGGGATGCACACGCGGCCTAGGTTACTTCACCCTTGATGGATATTTGATGGATAACACAATGAGGACTAGTTCACTATGGATCAAATGTTATGATGTAGCTCCATTTTTTTCAGAAAAAGAAGAAATATATTATCGCATAATTAACAGTGTTTCACCATGGATAGACCTGTAAAAATGTTTAATAATATAATTGTGCCATAGTGCATGAGTTTTTACTATAGCCACTATTATAATAAAGTTAAATTAATGTGGTTGTGGCGTCACCCAATCCTTTATTTCATGGAGCCTCACTGCTTGAAAATTGAAGAAATGAGTTGTGATGTAGTTTGTCTCATGCACCATGGAAGATTTGTTATTGGAAGAATCCAAGTATTTGATGAAGGAAAACACTGCAACCATAATATCATTGAATATGATGTAGCCATGCACACTATGTGGAGGTTTTCTTGTATAGGAACAACCCTTTCCACACAGATATGCATGGCCATACAATGAGAGGGAAATTCACACCCAAAGGAAGCTGTTGTGAACTCCTACTACTATTACTATAGTTTATATTTTTATTTTCTATATCCTATAATTACTACATATAGTGCTTTTAAAAGCACTAGAAAAGGCATTTAACAGCGCTAGAAAAGCACTATTGATATCAGTGAAGATAATTGGGGGTCCCTTTTAATAGCACTAAAAATCCCTGATAAAGGATGACTTTATTAGCGCTTTAATTACCACTGATATAGGGGGTCTTTATCACCTCCTGAAATAGAACTCATAAAGTGGGACTTTATCAGCGCTCTAAATAGAACTAATAAAGTGGGATTTTATAATCACTCAAAATAGCACTGATAAAGTGGGCCTTTATCAACGCTCTAAATAGAATTGATAAAGTGGGCCTTTATCAGCACTCTAAATAGCACTGATAAAGGCATAGATACCTGTGATGTGCTGTTTATATAACAGCACACCAACCAGCACTTGCACCGCAAACACACACACCACCTGCACAGCGCACACAAGAATAAAGAAGCGCACACAAGGGTTTTAAAAACAATTCTATATACATTTAAAACAATTTTTTATATAATTACATTTACAATTATCCAAAAAATAGTTAAAAATTAATATTCCATCCTTTGACATCTGTTATCCCCTCTCCAAAATGTCTTCCCATGGTATTAGTAGCTGAAAAATCATCCCAAATTAAGGAAAAGGTTCCACCTATATAGGAAAATACATATTATGCTAGTAATACTATAAATATATAAATTAAACATTAATACGAAAAAATAAATTAATAAAATGTCAATTTTTAATAAAAAAGACTCATTTGGAGTTATACTAGTCACACTGTGTATCTTATTAAGATGGGGTTGATTCCTACACATCACAAATGAGCTATGGATCATTATCCTAAAATATAAAATCAATCGGAATGGGTTTTATTGGTTTTTAACATATCTCTTTTTTACTAAAATTAATATCAAAATTAAATGACATGTTTGGATTTATACCGGTCACATAGTTCAATATATTGATGTGAGTTTGATTCTCACATGTCACAAATGACACAGAGATCACTGTTCTAAAGTATCAAAACAATCTGAATGGGTTTTCTCAGTTTTCAGTATGACAGTTGTGTTTTTTACTAAAATATCATTTCAAATCGAAAACACCCATTTTGAGTCATACCGGTCACATCATGTGTCAGTTTGAGGTTAGACCACTTTATACACAACACAAATGACTTAAAAATCTCTCCGCTAAATTATAATGAAAATCGGACGTCATTTTCTTGGTTTTTAGTGAGTGAAACATTTTGAGGTAAAATGTCAATTTCGAACCGATAACAGAAACTTTTATTCATACTAGTCACACCGTGAGTTGGATTAAGGTGTTGTGGATTCCTTAAAATTAAAAATGACTCATGGATCATTGTATTAAAGTATACAAACAATCCTAATATTTTTTCTCTGATTTTAGTATGTCTCTTGTTCTTTTTTACTTAAATTAATGTGAATTTTAAATAAAGGACATTTGGATTTATACTTGTAACATTGTTCATCGGATTGAGGTATGGTTGATTCCTACACATCACAAATGACTCATGGATCATTTTTCTAGTGTATCAAAACATTCCAAATTCCTTTGGTTGGTTTTCATTATGCCGTTGTGTTTTCTTACTAAAATATCATTAACCAAAAACTTGATTTTTATCATGTTTTGATTTTTGTGAGACTCCTTCATACATGTCAGAAAATACTTAAGAATAACTTTTCTAAATTAATAAGCCAATTTTAAATGATTTTCTTGGTTTTTAGTGAGTGACACATTTTGAGTTAAAATGTAAATTTTAAACAGATAATAGACACTTTTAGTCATACTGACCACATTATGAATCAGATTGAGGTGTGGTTAACGCCTACACATCAAAAATGACTCATGGATCATTTTCCTAAAGTATCAAAACAATATGAATGTGTTTGCTTAGTTTTCAGTATGTCAGTTGTTTTTTTACTTAAATTAATGTCAATTTTAAATAAAAAGACACATTTGGATTTATTCTGATCACATAATAAATTTTATTGAGGTTGGGTTGATTCCTAAACATCACAAATGACCCCTTGATCATTTTCTTAAGTTATCTAAATAATATGAATGCGTTTTCTCAATTTTCAGTATGCTAGTTGTGTTTTTTACTAAAATTAATGTCAATTTTAAATAAAAAGAGATACTTTGAGTAATATCGGTCACATCATGCATCGTATTGAGGTTTGGTTGATTCCTACACATCAAAAAAGACTTATAGATAGTTTTCCTAAATTATCTAAGCAATATTAATGTGTTTGTTTAGTTTTTAGTATGTTATTTGTGTTTTTTACTAAAATATCATTTCAAACTGGAAACACACGTTTGAGTCATACCGGTCATATCGTGCATCGGTTTTAAATGAGACTACTTCATACACATAACAAAGAACTTATAAATCATTGGGCTAAATTATAGATACAATATGAGTGAGTTTGCTTGGTTTTGATTGAGTGGCACATTTTGAACTAAAATTTCAATTTTATACTGATAACGGTCACTTTTAGTCATATCAGCCACACAGTTCATCGAATTATGGTTTGGTTGATTCCTACAAATCAAGAAATGACTTATGGATCGTTTTCCTAATGTATCAAAACAATCCTAATTCATTTTATTTTTTTCGGTATGTTAGTTGTCTTTTTTTGCTAAATTTATTCTTAATTTAATAAAAAATACACACTTAATGTCATAACGTTCACACCATGCATCATGTTTAGGTGTGGTAGATTCTAACATGTCAAAAAATGACTTATGGATCATTTTATTAAAGTATAAATTCAATCCTAATGCATTTTCTCAGTTTTCAGTATGTCACTTGTTTTTTTACTAAAAATATTGTCAATTTTAAATAAAAATAGACACTTCAAGTCATACAGGTCACATATTCATGCTACTTGTGTACATTCTTCCATCATGTATGCTTCCCATTCATTTCAAACTTAATCTATATCATCTTGTGAATATAAGTCTTTTTGAAAATCATGGAAGTACTAAAAAATATAAATACACAAAGTATTAATAAATATTTTAAATGAAATAGTAATTATTTTTTAAGATACCTATTTTGGGATGCTGGTTTGTTCATGAAATAAATTCTCTTTCATAAATTTAAAAACATAATAACCATATTCTTTATCATTCTTTTGGTTCAGATAGTGTAGAAATATTGAGAAAAATAAGTAATTTTTGTATATGTGTTTGGTTAGTCAAATCTTATTATATATACCCTGATTTTTATCGAGTCGTATAACTTGTGATGTTTCTTGTCCTTTTCCCCTATCCTCATTCCATGATGTAAAATATGTTCACACACCACCCTATCATAAGAAAATACTCATTAAAAGATAATATAAATAATATAACTAGATGTTTAGTTCCAAAAAGATGGATGTAGTGTATTAAAAATTGATAAACACCATCATGTGTGGTTCGTTTGTTGGATATATGTCCATTGAATCCATGAAATAAATCTTTGGAGTATCCAAATTGACCGCAATGAGCATTCAATGCTGCCTAAGAAAACAAAAAAAATAAGTAATTGAAGAAAATAAAATATATTTGATATTATTAAATTGTATATTTTTTCCTCTACATCGTTGGTATTAAAGATATTCTTTCATCTATATTTTTTTTGTAAAATGATTTGATCAGGCCTACCACTATTTTTCCCGCATCCTTCGATTCTTTTTTTTGTTCTATAGAAGTGGGGTGAGGACTAATGAGTACAAATGTTTTTTCATGGGGAAATCCCTTAAATTGTTTTCCATATATACACCTGTGAAAAATATGAAATGTATTTAGTCATAATCATCATAGTATATCAGCTTTTGGAAAATCAAATCCTGAAAACATACCTCAAGTATACATTTACAACTGAGTTTCCTAGCCAATCATACTCCAAGATTTCACTTACATTGTCAACACTAATGAAATTTGGATCTTCCCCTTCGTACAAATTTTCATCAAAAATAATTTTTTGAGTACCACTGTCTTTCAACTACATATTCACATGAGCCTTCAATGATAATAAATGCGGATATAGAATGTGTGGGTTCAAGGTGCTTTCCGAATATCATTTTAATCGATTAGTTGATCCTTGAGATGTTTTTGAGCCATTATTTATTTTCACCCCCTTCCATGTGTCCATATGTAATAACATTCTTCGGTTCAAACATTTTTTCATTAAATGTTAAATTTTTATCTTGAAAAATATATTGGAAATGAACACCTCCTTATCGATATGTTTTTTTACAAGTTGTGACATCCATGTGATGAATGTTCCAAGATCTTGTTCAACCTTATGAATATATTTTTCACCAATTGGAAAAGGTAGCTCAGGTCTTGGATCACAGGCTACATTCATCAACACTTTCACATTACTTATTGGAATTTTCTTGTTGTGTAGCATGGAGTTCTGAATATTGAACATTGTAACCCTCACTACAAGGTGATGGGTGGGTGTTTATAGATATAAATAACAATCATTTTCACCCTATATAATATTAGTACAGGAAAGGTATCAGTGTCTATCTTATTCACAATTCATATAAACAATTATTATAAAATTCATTACCTCAACTAATATGGGTTTTTAGGGGGATGGATCACCTCAAAGCTAGTGGGGTGGGGCGGGATCTTCACGTACTGTTTTTTCTTAAGTTGTTTATTCTCATCCCCCCCCCCCCCGCAATATAATGTTTCATGAAATATCTATAAAATTACATATGTTCTTCAAGGATATCTATACTTTATCTCATCATTTTAATTTCTTCACTTTTATCCGCCTCTTTTTTCTCAACAAATGTTAGGGGTGTCCCCCAAAAACCCACATCTTTGATGCGACTATAATTTTATAGCTACTTCAAGCCCACCGAAAGTATGTCTGCATCTGGTTTAGATGTTTCTAATTCCTATGATTGGGTTAGATATAAAATATAAGAAAATAAGTAATCATTGTTATCTAATATCAATTTAAATAAAAACAAATATGTCATACTAATTCATGTTTCCCACACTTTCTGATTGTTTTCATCTATTAGTATCCCATATTTATTTATGTGCACCTCCTTCAATAGAACATGGAATGGGATGGAAGTGAATTTGTATTTAGATTCACCAATCTATATATAAATAGAGTAACATATTTATGGTGTTGTTTTATGTAACATAAAAATATTACAGCAGATTCAAAATACATACCAATTTTTTCAATTAAAACGTACCCCATTATTGATTTATCGTAGTGGTACACTGGTTTTTCAACTTGTTCCTTATTTTCATCACTGAATCATTATTTCATAAATAAAAAACTATCAATCATAGTGATGAATACATGTATCATCACAAAAATATTACCAAACACAATGTAAATTAAAAGACTGCTCTTCATGACGACTAGTAAACACATCCCACACTCCTTGGGTTATTAGGTATTCATAAATAGGAGGTGGGTGAAAATTTATTTTTCCTTAAGCATCTTTAAGATAACATCTTGATAAAATTGTGTGAAATCCTATGTGAATCCTTCCAGCAACCCTTAATACATAGTCCCTTTATGACTCATCCACTATAAATTCACTCTACAAGGGATGATGAAGAGTAAGTCAATGTTTCATTATTTTATTTTTTAGTAAATTAAATAAATAATATAATAATGTTACCATAATATCTCCCCACATCAGTGTCTTAAGCCATTAAAAACATGGTTCCATGATTGTACATCAATTGCAGGAATTTCTGAGTGATGATTCTAATGTAACTATTAAACATGTCCTTGTTGGGGTTAACATGCTATCCCTACTTTTTCTATCCAACCTTGTATTTGATTCCTTTTGTTTTTTCCTTAACGATTTTTTCTAACACCATCAAACTACAACGCTCCTGTTTTTTCTGCACTGCTAGTGTTTCATTTCATAAAATTTCCATGGTTTTACCAGGAATGTATGAACCAGGCGAAAGCCTAGTCCCGCAAATTTATTGATGTAATGTAACATTTATATTTTCTACCATTTACATGGTTTTAATATCATCAATATGATCCTCCAGAGTGCTAGCATCGGCATGTTCAGATGGTGGTTCAACCTCTGTATTGGGAGAAATAGCAATAATAGGTTGAGAAACATGTTGGCCCTCTACCCTGTGAGCAGAAGTAGGTTGAGAGACCTATTGTTCCTCTGAATTACGAGCAACAATAGGTTGAGATACCTACTGTGCCTCGGGATTGGGAGCATCATCATTTTTAGAAGTCATTATCTATTGAAGTGGTTTAACATTTAATTTAAATTACATAAAAGAATAAGTGAATAGATAATAACATAAGGTAAAACAATGTTTATTACAAAAAAATATAACCTGATTATTGAAATCTCATTTTTTAATGTTGAAGGGATTTGAACCCTATATTGACGATACAAATTCCTTCATTATATTATCCTCTAACATACAAACGTTATCTACATTGGGACCACTGTGAATTGATTATGACATCCCAATGAAAGGGTCATCCTCTGTTGAATTTTCGTCCAACCCTTCAGCGGTTTTGGTCGATAACAGAACAATTGACCACTTTTTGTCTGTGGGATCTGTAACAGAAAATACTTTTATTTCATTTGATTCCATTATAAATAGTTTTTCTTTGTACCCTTCCTTACTTAAATCAACTTTTATGAAACTCAACTCATCTATTTTTACAGAACTCCTATTATCAACCCACTTTCATTGAAAAATCAACACTTAGATGTTTTTATAATCCAACTCCAATATTTTTTTGATGATTCCAATGTATGAAATATTTTCATTAATTGAATTTTTGTCCTCAACACTGAAAACATGCATCACTTCAGCCACAAGTGTAACTCCACTATTCTGCATGGTACTATCTTCATCATGTTCATTAGTATAGAATGTATAAACATTAATTATATAATAATTATAAGATAATACATACACACTCGGTCCTCTAGATATCCATCGAAGTTGTTCTAAAATTGAGTCGAGATTTTCATCTGACTCCTTAAATATATAGTCCCAAAATCATCCTATAAACTATCGATTATGTGTATTTGATATCCATTTTTCATCCCTTGATGGATTCAAATTTTTATGAATTTCATTGTGGGTTTCAACATATGGGTCAACCTCTAAACTATTATGAAAAATGTAAAGGTGGGCCTGCTTCCAATCTATAATATTGATTGTGAAAACCTCTATTATAGAAATTAATTCACCTGCAAGTCACCCAGTGTGAGGAGATTTCGTCATACCAATACTTTCCACACCAGATAGGTATTCGATACATAATTCTATATAATCCTCTACAATATATTTCTCTACAATACAACCCTCTGACCGACTTAGATTTTTGACTTACCCTTTAAAAATATTCATATACCATTCATCGGGGTACATCCATCTATAGTGTACATGACCATATAGTCAAATCTATCTCACCAAGTGAACCATAAAATGAACCATAATATAAATGAATGTTAGTGTGAAGAACATTTCCAATTCATATAATATAATGGAAATTTATCTTTATATTACATGGAAATTTTGTTGGATCTATAACTTTGAAGAATAAATAGAGCATCTTTAATGTATAATAGACATTCTTGGGGAAACTGTAATGTAAAGCAATAGGAATTAGATCTTGCATAAAAACAAGGTATTCATGTGATTTTAGTCCTTTTAACATTAAATAGATTATTGAAACGATGTTATTGATATTCAACGAATACCCCATATAGAAGCTTTACGTTGTTCAAGAAGTTAGAAAATTGATATCTCTACTGCCTGGAAAGAGTGTAAGCAACTAGAGGAAGAAAAGATCATTTTTCACCCTTCACTAGCACCAACTCTTCTCGTATTCCTATGTCAACCATGTCCAACTTATCTTTAATTCCATCCTTTTTTGTTGGGTTCATTTAGAAAAATACCAATTATACTATCACATACATTGTTTTTCAACATGCATAAAATCAAGAAGGAATCTACCGTAGAGAAAAATTTTGTATGGTAATTCAAAAAAGTCGATCTTCTCTTTCAACAGGTTTTTGTATGGTTTTTTAAAAATGGTTTACCAAAATCAGTGTCCACATATTTTACTTCCTCAAATAGTTGATCCCCTGTTAGTGGATATAGTGTTATACGTTCTTTTTTGCTTCCATCAAATGATGTCATCTGAGATTGGTACTTATTTCGTTGGGGTAGAAATCTGTGATGTCCTAGAAACACAGTTTTTATGAATGCTTCAACCTAATTGACTGTGTACCTTGTTCGCAAATGGGACACCCATAACTTTCATTAATTATATATCTTGATTGATTCCTATAAGCCAGAAATTAATTTATCATCCCATAAAACATCGATCTCAACATGAAATCTTCATTTCTATAAGCATCATACAATGTAACACCTGAATCCCACAATAATTTTAAATTCTCAATCAATAGAGCCAAATAAAAATAAAAATTAATCCCCGATTGTTTTGTTTCTGATATAAGCATAGATAAAATGATGTGTTTTAATTTTATACATAACCACATGGAAATTTATAATTTACCAACGTAGCCAGCCATGTGATTTGAGTTCTTATTTGAAAACCAAAATGATTCACTCCATATATAGATAATGCAAGACGAAGGTTTCTTGGCTCATTTCCAAAATCAGGATACTCATGATACATTCTCTTCCATTGAGGAGAGTCTACCAGGTGACATAGTTTTCCATCATTATTTATTCTATCTGTCTGTGAGGTCAATTTCCCTATGGTCTCCTCACTTTTATATAGGCAATTAAACTTTGGAATGATTGGAACTTACCATAAATATTTCATAGGACCAAATTCATCTTTCTTTTATTGAGAAGTTCCACACATTAGGCATTTTCAATGTGATTTGTGGTCCTTGGGAAACATTAGTCATTTAGGTAGGATTTTTTTAATTCAAAGATCATACCCATCGAATGAAGCATTCATGTGGCATTGTATGTTCGGATCGGGAGCTGATTATCTTCTGGAATCATGTCATTCAAGAGAGAAAGTAATTCTATAAAACTAGCATCAATACATATATTGCCTAATTTCAAATTATACATCTTGAGTATGGCTGACAATGCTGTATATTTAGTGAAACCACCATACAAAGGTGACTTTGCATGACTCTTTGACATTTCAAACAATTTTGGGAAATCACAAACTTCATCTTAAACTGTCTTTTTCATTTACTCAATATGATGTTCATCATCATTAAAATATTTAATCACATCCTCAGTACATTATTCTCCATTGTCCACACTTTTAATCATATAATATGATCCATAAAACACATTGTTATCCCAGCCACTATCTACATTTTCTTTTTCCCCATTTTTATTCCAACATTTATAACTTTGATCTATTCCGTGAAAGATCAAGTGTTCTTACAACTCCTCTAGACTAACTTTTCTTGAATAAGAATAGTGTAAACATAGACAAAGTATTTGAGAAGTTTTATATGAACTATCATTTGCAAACTTGATGAACTCTTCCACTCCATCTTCATACTCTCTTGTCAAACGATTAGCATCCATACAATTTTTATTCTTATTCATCCTATTTTATTTGGTGATATAGATATTTAACAAAATAAATAAACAAAATAGTGATATAATTTAATGTTTTTCTTAATTCTATAAAAATAAAAACATAAAATATTTTGAAAAAAATACCGTTTTAATGTCCTCTGAAAAATATTTAAAAAAACACACCTGAAATCCCATTAAAAAACCAACCATTTAAACAAATTACTCTTTAAAATAATTTTCCCTTTTAAAAATAAATCAATCAGTTCCAAACACTCTTTCAAAAAACCATAATTCCTTTTTATAAATCATTAATGAAAACTTCCTAACCCTAAAATATTAATCAATTAAAATGAGTGACATCCCTCTAAGAAACATTTAAAAACACGTGTATCAATTTAAAAGAGTCACTTAGGAATTTTCACAAAGACAAAGACCCCAATAGAGACACTTTATAAAATATGCATAAAAAACACCTCGATTCATCCCAAATCAATCATTTTTGTATGATTCTATCACATTATTCCAAATGTATGTGTAATAATTAAAATCTTCATAAGCATTCGATATTGTGCTCCCCACCATTGGATATCCCTTATCCATGATTCCATTTTCTATTTATATCAATTAACCTTCACCACAACACTGGAGTCCCAACAGATATGTTCCATAGGAAGTAACCACACTCGCAACCATGAAACACTTGTGTTACAGTTTACTACAAACATTGCATTATTCAAATAATCCTTGGATCACACAAAATAAATTTTTTGTACACCCAAAAAAAATGTATATGTCTCTAATATGAATTACTATTGGTTCCTTAATTTATAAATACACCTAAGAAAACTTATAATCATGAAACCATTATATAATCAAAAAATTCTCAAGTTTCATTCCTTTCACACAAATAATATCCCTATTCCAATCATAACAAGAAGAAACTATGTTTCTTTCATGATCCTTTTAAGTATGTCATGTCTCGAGTAAAAATAATAAAATAAATATGGTACTAAACTAATATATGGTATGATTTTCTATATTGTATTTTCTACAATTTTCATAAAGACCTTATAGATGACATTAAAAAGACAAGTCATTCTAAAATTCTTAATTGAACTCACATCAGTAACCTATAGAATCAAAATTATGAGAGTATCATAATAAGTCTCAATAAAATTATTACCTCTCCAAAACTCATTCATGAGGTTAACAATATAAAGTCTCAAAAAATTCTAGAACCTTTTAAAGAAAATTTCATTAATAAAATCATGGTTTTCTTTATTTGATGGATGCATCGACCTAAATGTCACAACCACTTCATAACATGTAATATCAATAGTTAATAATTCATTCATATAATTCATTAAAGTTCCAATAAAATAATAATATATATTTAGATATAAAATTATTCTAAGAATAAAATATTATTGCATAATCACTTGAATTATATCATTTGTCCCTTTGAGGGGATTCACTATAATGTTCTTGTAGGTTAAAGGATTCATTACATGTGTTGTTATGGTTATTTGACTAGGGAATCCAAAAAAGTGTCTCATGTAGCTTTGGATAGGTAGGGCTAACAAAATATTTGTTTCCCTTATAATTAAATTTATCACTTAAAAAAAATATCAATATATTCCTCTAACAAGTTGTATTTTCATCCAAACAACATAAATTTCTTGTGGTATGCTTATTCCATTTATGTCATGAATTTTTCCTTTCTTCTCATTTTCCTCTGGGGTGTATTTTCAAAACCATGCGGTTACTAGAACTATAAGGTTGATATTTGATGTAGTGGCTTAGTTTTAGCTTCACTTCTATGTTATGGTATATTAGTTTTAGGGATTTGTTTCAATTTAGGTATTCCCTGGAATTTCTTCTGCTATCTGAAAGTTTCAGGAATTTAATTTATGTTTTGGGGGTCTAACATTAGGATTTTTGATTTGTATCAAATCCAACTAGTGGTATCGACTCTTTTTCTTATTCTACTATTAGTTACCAAAAAGTGGTATTAAAGCTTAGTACATAACATATGGTGATTATTTTATCAAAACTTGATAGAATGTCTTGGTTTCAAGACAACTTGGTTCCCACTAGTAAAGTGGTTTTCTAAGATTTAGTGGAATTGCACTACTAACAAAGGGGTTGTGCCATTGAAATGGGTAAGGTTTGGACTGATATTCAATGGTGGAGGATTCAGAATTTTGGGGGAAATTCCCTTCCTACTCTTGGAGAGTTCAAAATTAAAATTGATTTTGAATTAGTCATAAGTGGGGTGTTCGACAGAATGGTAAATCATGAGATGAAATCATTAGAATTTTTTTTAAAGGTGTGTCCCATAGAATCTGGATCCAACAGGGAATAAAGACATTCCTCAAAGATTTTGAGAATTAAAGGTGGATTTGTATTAGAGGGAGGGATCAAGGAGTATTATTGGTTGAAGTTTTGGTGCAATAGTGGTTCTAGATGAGAATGTATCAATACCGAGAAAGTGAAGTGTTTTTATTCATGTATAGGGAGAGCATACTGATTGCTAATAAGTGTGGGTATGTGATCCAATAATAGGGAGAGAATATCAATGTCTATCAAGTACATGTCCTAGGTCCCGCCTAAGTAATTGGGGTTCTCATAATAAATTAAATGGAGGATATCAAAATCAATCATGAATCCAATCACAAAAAATCTGAATGAAAAAAAACTATTCATCTCGCCTCTAAACACCCTTCACGGAAACAACCCCTTCTTACCAATGTATAACACATTTGAAAAGAAAATCAACCCACTTTATAGATCCATCAAAATCCAAATATAATATTGAAAAAATCTTCCCAAATCAAAAATAATTTTTATAAAGTTCCAACTAGGCCTTTGATAATTCATTTATAAACAAAACATGAAATTATTTTAAAGAATTTTCCAAATGATCCTTAAATATTTTACCCAAGTTGAACACATAAAATTCTTTTTTTGAGACCAAACACGATTCAAAACATAATGAAAAACTCCATTAAATAATAATTGAATTAAATTCCAACATAAATATATCAAATATACATAATGGGGTGTCCAAAAATAATATAATATATCATTATAGATTAACAAATCAAATTAATATATAATATTCATAAAATGTTAACAAAATAAAATAAAAGTTCAAAAACAATCAAATCCCCTTCAAAAAGAGACATTTTATTAGGAAATAAAGTATAATTCTTAATTTATTACTTATAGAAAATGTTTCAATGTCATTAGGTGTCTTGAAAAACTTTTTAAAAATATAAGTTCATGAAAAGGGCCTATAAGAAATTGACACAACACTTAGAGTGAATTTGAGAGTGGTTCTAATAATATACAGATTAATGTAGTTTAGGAAACCCATTTGAGTTAACTTAAAGGTCACCTTGATAAGGAATATTTATGTCATCATCAAAAATAGCATAATTCAATATACTTTAGCTGAATTAGGGGTTTAAAATACTCAATCACCCAAAGCATGTCAATTAAAAAGAGTTTCATACAAACAACTACCTAACCAACATTCATATGATAAGAAATATTTGAGAAAGTGAAGAGGGTGTTGGTATTATGGATATCTTCTAATAAACCCAAAAAATGATTGGAAAACATTTACAAAGTTTATAAAAAGTTATAATTGAAAACCATATGAGAAACACATAAACATGATCATTACAATACATTCATACTTGGCGTAACTCTTCACATGTTCATGCACACACACATTCAGGGTATACACTCATGTTTCACTAGATGACCACAAATTACTTTTCAAAAACCAACCAACATGAAATACATTTAGTGCTCAAAAAAGTACCTCCAATGCCCATGATTTTTATTGTGGAATTTAGCCCCTATAATTCACAATGTCGCCATCAATCAAAGAGAAAGAGGAGAAAAGTCATCACTAAGGTGTCGTTCAATGTGCGGCGGAGGTGCATTCGTGGTGGAGGAGAGGCACGCAGTGGAGGAGTCCTCCGGTGGAGGAGAGGTTCTTGACAGAGGAGAGGCATTTGGAGGAGGATTGGCACATGACAGAGGTGTGGCACCTGGTGGAGTTGTGGAAAATAGTAGAGGTGTGGCGTGTAGTAGAGGACATGCGCACGATGGTCTTTTTCACACTAGAGGAGAGGCACATGGAGGAAGAGTGGTTCACAACAAAGGATATGTGGTGGGAGAGGAGGAGGAGGAGGAGGTGTGGTGGTAGCAATCGGCTTCCGCGAGAGATTGAGGGGTACAAGTAAGTAAGAGAAAGTTGGGTTTTTTTATAAAACACAGTGAACCTTTTATCAGCACAAGCTAAAAAACGCTGATAAAGGTATGTTTTATTATTGTTAAAATATAATGTGCTAATAAAACATGCCTTTATCAATGCTTTTTTTAGCACTGATAAAATAATCCTTTATCATTGCTAAAAAGTATTGATAAAGGACATCTTTTTTTGCGCTAAAAATATTGCACTGATAAAGACGCCCTTTATCAGTGCTTTTTTTTACTGATAAAGATATAATGTTAATAATTTATTTTTATTATTAAATATATTTATAAAATTATAATTTAAATAGTTATAAATTTATAATAAATATACTTATTATATTTATAATCTTAAAAATATATATAATAAATATATTAATTATATATATTTATATTATTATAGATGTATATAACTATATTTCTTCTAATTTTATAATTATTTATATAAATATATATATATTTATAATTATATTTATAAATGAATATATATATATATATATATTAATTATTATAAAATTATAACAAATTAATAGTTTTAATATTTGTAATTTTATTAATATTTATATTTAATATATTTATTATAATTTTATAATTAAATAAATATATCTGTATTAATTTATAACTACAAATATAAATATTTGTATTTATTTCTCAATATTTATATATATTTAACCAAGATGGTGCAAACCATGGGCTACCCCATGGTTCCAAAATTTATTGAAAATGGAAAGACAAAGTACAAAGTGAAATAGGGAAAACAAAAAAGTGACAAGCCATTTCACAACATAAAACTCATTTATGGAATCGTCTACCAAATCTACCTCTTGGGTGATGTCCTCTTCACCATGTTTCAGTCTGATATTAGGTCCCATCATCACCATTATCTGGTGGGGGTATATCATCCACCGGACCTAGGTCTGATACCATGTTCGTCTCAATGCCTTCACCTCAATGACCATTACTGATTTCTTCATGAAAAACCTCCTTGCTATTGGACCTGTTCAGGATATCAAGAAAGATAATTTTTTGTACCTGAGGATCATTAGGTACATCATCCATACTTTTTCTTTCCTTCCCTTTCTCATTAAAATATTTGAGAGAAATATCTTTTCGTTGGATGACACCAATAGTGGGAGACTCAAATATTTTCAATGCACCAATTTTAACAAATCTTTTTGTGTGCTTACATAAATTGCTAGAGTAAATATCAGATTTTTTTTCTTACCCTTACAGTATTTAACTAGATTTATCTCATGCCTCAGCTGGTCATTAATCTCTGTCTGCATTGGGAGTTCAGTTTTAGATTCAGCGTCATCGGTGTTCCATTCACCAGAGACCAAGGTTTCCCAAGAAACATCACTTGGTGACCTATTTCCCTGGATATGGACATCCTTTTCACCAGTCTTGTTCAACACTAATTCATATCTAGGTTCATTAGAAAACTCTTGCCTTGCCTTGTCGCCCACATTTTTCTCACAACATAATGGTTTTGGGCAGTCTGGTTTACCACCAAAAGGCTTCCATGAAGCAATTGAGGTATTTGGTGCCAAGGTCTTAGCCATAATTTCCTCCTTTTCCTTGGGGTTCCATTTTCTTCACCTAAAATTTTTGTAAATTCCTACAATCTAATACCAGCTGTCCAATCAACTTGCAGTAGTCATAAAATGGGGGAACTGATTCATACTCAAAAATTATCTCAAACCTCTCTCCATTGAAAGCTAAAATATACAGGAGAGGCTTCATCAAGTCAGCGTCCACCATTACTCATGCATAGTATCCTATCTTTCAATCAAGGGTGTTTTCATAAAATTTTAGCAGAGCACCTATATTGGTGGAAATGTCACTAAGAATCAGAGGGATCCAAAAAACCCGACTAAGACTACACATCCTAACCCAGATTTGTGCATTGGTGTGGTTTTGATTATGGGTAACATGAATCAATAATATACACCTAGTAAAATATACATAATAAAAAATGATCCATCAATGGAAAACATGAATAATAAGAATAATATAATTTATAAATGCACATTCATGATGATACATAACACATATGCATCCATGATCAATATATTAATTGACCAAATTCATTGGAGACACATGTATATTTAATTATAATCCTACACTTTTTTTAAAACATTATATATATATATATTGAATTATTTAAAAATGTATATTAAGTATAAACATGAATCTTGGATTTAATATATACAAATAAACATTATTTATGAATATAAATATAATAATTTTATATAAATTATTATTAAAAACGTTTATCAATGCTAAAACTAGTGTTGATAAAGCCCCCTATCATTACTTTCTTCTTATCAGTGATAAAATGAGTCAGATACCTTTCCCTGTTTTGTGGTGGTGTCTCATTAATAACATGAGTGGGTTATTCAATTGTTCCAAGTGATGTAAAGAAATGAGATTATACTTAGTTTAGGAAAGTGTGTGCGATTTATTTCGATGATTCATTGTATTTTCTAGTAATTTTCATCTCAAAATTACCCCATTCTCATGCATGACCAATGTTTTTCATGGAGGGTATACTGCTTTTTGAAAACATAACTGGATATTCTTCTCATGGAACACAAAATGCATGATTCATGGATAGATATGTTTAAACACAGTTTTTCACACCCATATACATGAATAAAAATAAGTATCTGAGAGGGGAAATGGGTGTTCATACAGTGGAGAGTAAGTACTCTGGGAGGAAACTTACTAATGGTCAATTTCAAAAGAATTGAATTTAAATCACACCAACTTCTCAACTATGTACATAAACCTAGATTTATATTCACTTGGTGTGTTTCTCGTCAATCAAAACCCAATGAAATTTTCAATATTTCTATTTCTATGATATCCGTAAACATTTTTAATCACATATACACCATTCTAAGTGGATTAAACTTGATCACTAATATACTACTATTTAAATTAGTTAGTGAATATCTTGGTTTATAAATTTTTTCTTTGATGTATCCCAAGATATGTAACGATGCTATTGGGCGATGTTACAAAATTTTGGTCAATAGAGCCACAATGTGAGAAAACATCTCAACCAAACCCTATTTTCTTTTAAGCTACTTGAAAAAAAGGATTTCAAATAATAAAATAATAGATTGATTAATATAAGGGGAATAATAAAATAATAAATTCATTTAGGATCCCTCATTCAAGATTTTCTTATTTCCCCTTTGAAACTAATGAGATCCTGGAAGAAAAACAATGTTTTTGGTCATTTTAAAACTATCATGATCACCACCATGACTTCCACCATTTCCACTACCATGGTCATGGTGTATATTAGCTTACCAACCCTAATCATCTTATTCTAAGGTGTGTTTCCCACACCCAAGCTATTTTCCCCTTCGCACATCCTCTAACATGACCAGATAAGCCATTTCCCCACCGCCATTTCAGATAGGTGATCCTCTAAGGAACCACACCCTCCCTAGGTGTTTTTATTCTATTAATTTTATATTGGAGGACACCAAGTCCAACAAGGCCTCCAAAATAGCTTGACAAGTCATTATTATTGTCCTGGTGCACTAAACACCACATGACTGGCTTGTAGGTTCCAGGCGCAGAAGAATCGCATGGATGGGTGCACCCAACTTTAATTTTTTCGTTAGCAATGATTAATCCAAGATCCATCACAATAATAAAATTCAATATCTTTGTAATAGAACGAAGAAAAATAGGGGTGTCTCGGAACCATAGAGAGGATCATCATATGTTGGTTATAATTAATTTAATTAAAACACAAGAATTGCCATGATATAATTCTCTCATCATTGATGTTTTTGGTCATGATCCAATGTGGTCTATAATTGCTTCATAGAATCCAAGTGTAGTCTTCCTATAGCAGTGATCCACGCATGCTCCACATATCTTTAGACATCACCGAAGGGATCTCCAGGTGCAAGCGCAAAAGAGCCTCCACTTGTGATCTATTTGTTTGATCACTTTGAGAGCCGCTTCCAAAGTGATCTCCTTGATCCAGTGGAGGAGGATATCTCTCATAACTTAAGAGAATTATTGGTGAAAAAATAATTCTCTCTTGTCTTGAGATCTTGTCTAGTTCTGTTGTGCACAACCACATAGAATGGCTAGGCTAATGAGAATATTGAAATTTGGATTTTTTTACTTAGAATAATAAAATGAATTAATTACCTGAAATCATTTATTCATTTCATTTAATTATTAGTAATACCCTATGTTTAATAATAACAGTTGACTATTATTATCCCTTGACATGCACCTAGTGAATTACACCTAATATTATTTAATTAAATAAATAATATTATTTCTCATAAATCCCCAGAAAAACTAAACATTGTGTACATTAATATAAATGGTGTGTACTTTTTGTTTTTTCAATTTTCTTTATTTCCTCCACCACATTTATTAGACCTTGAATAGTGAATATTTATTTTTTAAATAAATATCACTGCATTACATGCTAATAAATATATTATTTAACCCACAATATATTCTCTCGAATAACTAGTGTCGAAATAAATGCGATCAGGATTCCTTGAATAATTTTTAAACCACAATAAAGAACGATATTAATTCAACCTATTAAATGAATATTTAACTGAGATACTTGGACACACTTAGTGTGTCACCCTCTAGGCCTCTTTCTCAGTGGCATTAGGTGGAGCCTGCCTAAAGTCCAAGGGTAACATCTAGCAACATGCCAAGGAACTCATAGAGAAAGAAGTTAATGTCACAATGATGTGTCACCTCCTACAAATGCTTATATTGTAATATAATCCATTTTCCAAAATATCTATAATCAGGAGGGTTTCATCATATCTCCATTAACCCCTTTACACGATTATTCATTATTTGACTTCTCAGAATTGAACTTTCCCATCCCTTACCATGGAAATAGATTTATTTACGCTATATTAATTCCATCAAAGGTCCCGAGATATCAACTTTTGTTATGGAGTAAAGGGAAAAATACTTTCTCATATTATCTATTAATGAAGTATTACTCGTTACCCACCCAACATATCCTACCTCACTGCGAACAGTGTGTCATCCTAGTTTTTATCTATACATCTAAGTGTGCAAGATGTAATACCCATTAATAATAATCTTAATGTCTAAAGACCAATACACATGTTCTAATATAAGAACATCCAATGACACTATGAAATGTGGATTTCCTACTGGAAGGTCTTTTTCTCATAATATCCTCATAGATATTACCAAGGGTGCACACCATGAGAAGTTGCCTCAATGTTTTATGAGTCCTCGCCCCTAATGGGATGTATTATTTGTGTCCCTCAAATAAAATAATCCGACCATAGAAAATATATTCAAGAACAGTGTTATGGTACTTTTGGGTTCTCATCATAATAGGGATCTGTAAAGACCCTTTGGTGAAACATCTATCCTTAGGACATTATTGCAAGGATTGTCACGTAGAAGAAAAATCAAGATGTGATAAGGTTTTTATTCATGAATAAAGTAAAAAGTTGTTTGTTCTAGGCCACAAACTCTAATAGAATCCCACTTAGAATACAACCAACTACTAACAACATTTACCCTACTAGCTCTCGCGTGATATTCATGATTTTGCTGAGATAGGCCTTTAGTCATGGGTTCTACCACGTTCTCTTCCATGGAAACTCCACTCAATGAAACATCACCCCTGTGATATAAATCCCTTAAGAGGTGATACTTCTGGGGAATGTGATTTGTATGTTGATATGATCTTGGTTTTTTTCAAGAGACAACAGTGAAGTATTATCACAATACAATGTGATAAGATCATTACTTATATGCACCACATCAAGCTCCTAGACAAGGTTCTGAATCTAGATGGACTCCTCGGCTGCATCAAAATCCATTATATATTCAGACTCCACTATAGAATCAGTGACAACTGGCTACTTTAAACTTTTCCAACTCATAGCTCCCCTGTTGAGATAGAAAACATATCCAGATTGTGACTTCAGATCATTCTGATCTATCTGAAAACTAGCATCATCATACCCTCTAATGACAAGATCCTTGTCTCCTCCATACACCAGGATAAAATCCTTAGTTCTTCTAAAATACTTATGTTTGGACTTGACAGAAGTCCAATTTCATTCTCCAGAATCTTCTTGATATCTTCCTACCATGATCAGTGCATATGAAACATCAATCCTGGTATATAACAAGGAATACATAATGGATCCTCTAGCCGAGGTGTATGGGATCTTACTCATCCTATATTTCTCCTATTGTGTCTGAGGACACATTTTCATAGAAAGATGTAGGGCATGTGACATTGGAACTAATACCCTATGGGATTATTCCATACTAAATCTCTCTAGTATTTGGTCAATTTATGTACCCTGACTTAGCCCAAGTAGGCTCTTGGATCTATCATGAATGATCTTGATCTCTAGAATGTAGACTTCCTCACATAAGTCCTACATGGAGAAACACTTGTTCAACCATTCTTTAACTGACTATAAGACTACTACATCATTTTCAATTTGTAATAATTCATCAATATATACTACTAGGACAACGATCGAATTCCCATTAAACATCTTATAAAAATATGGCTCACATTCATTCTTAATGAAACTAAATTCCTTTATGGATTCATCAAATTGAATATTCTATGACCCAGATGCTTTCTTTAAACTCTAAATGGATTTTTACAACTTTCAGACACATTTGGCATCACCTAGTGTCGCAAACCATTCCGGTTGGGTCATATAGACATCTTCCTAAAGGATCCCGTTAAAAAATGTTGTTCTAAAATCCATTTTTCAAATCTCGTAGTCATGGTAAGATTCTATGGAAAGTATTTTTCTAATGGATTTAAATAGGTAAACTGATGAGAAGGTTTCATCATAGTCAATTCCTTGATGTTTTCTGAATCCTTTAGCCACTAGCCTTGCTTTATAGGTGTTAACTTGATCTTCCAAGTCTAGCTTTCTATTGAATACCAATTTGCATCCAACAGACATTACATCAACTAGCTCATCGAACCAAACTCAAACTTGGTTCTGATATATGGAATCTATCTCATAATTCATAGCTTCTATCCATCTTGCATCTTCTGAGCTCTCTACTACTTCCTTTTATGAGATAGGTTCTTCATTTTCCAACAATAATGATTTACCACCCTCAGTGACTAGGAAACCAAATCTCTCTAGTTCCCTTACCTCTCTTGACATCCTACGTAGTACTTGTGTTTCTAGAACCTCTTCCATGGGGACCCGTGGAACTTGTTCCTATACCAACTCTTGTGTATCTTGAGCATCAACTTCATTAAAGTCAATCTTGCTCTCACCATACTTATTGAGGATGTTCTCCATCTCAAGAAAGACAGCTTGTCTAGAGACAGCCACTTTCTTGTCTGAAGGGTTATATAAGTAACATCCTTTTGTTTCCTTGGGATATCCTATAAATATATATCTCATTCCCTAGGTTTCTAGTTTGTTTTCATATAAGTCCTTAACAAACACCTCGCATACCCATACACATGTGTGTGAAAAAATGGGTTTATTTCCATTCCATAACTGATAGGGAATTCCATTTTCAACCTTAGTTGGTACTCGGTTTAATGTATATGTTATAGTTTGTAAAGAATATCCCCAAAAGGATAATGGAAGATCTGCATGACTCATCATTGACCTCACCATGTCCAAAAAGGTGTAGTTAATCCTTTCACTGACACCATTCCACTGTGGTGTATAAGTAGGTCTGAGTTGAGATAGAATCCCAGACTCCCATAGAAAGGTAATGAACTCTTGGTTCAGATATTCTTCACCTCAATCCGATTGAAGATTCCTTATCTTAATAAAAAGATGATTCTCAAATTCATTATTGAATTCCTTAAATTTCTCTATGGACTCTGACTAAAACTTCATTAAGTAGATATATCCAAATATAATCAAATCATTAGTAAAAGTAATGAAGTAAGAATATAAAACTCTAGATTCTACTGGAAATGGTCCACACACAACTATGTGAAAAAATCCTAGAAGCTTTGTGTCCCTTTCACCCTATCCACCAAAATGTGGCTTGGCCATTTTACGTTGTAAACAAGTGTGAAATGTATCAAGTGGTTTTAGCTCATTAGAGTCTAAATAACCCTCTTGTATGAGATTTTTCTAGCACTTCTCATTTACATGACCAAGATGGTGATGCCACAACTGGGTGTTGTATGAGTCAGGTGAGTTTGTTTTATTATCGATTTCCAACACTTTGTTTTCATAATTTAATACATATAAACCATTATTTAAATGTTCCATAACATAACATGATTTTTTCTTATCCAATAAACAACCCTTATTTCCAAACATGAAAATAAATCCATGCATATCCAAACATGATACAAAAATTATGTTCTTGGAAACACTAGTTACATAATAACAGTTATGTAAAACCAAAAGCATCCTAGTTGGCAATTATAGAAGGTAATCGCTAATGGCCAACGCATCTAGCCTCATGTCATTGGCTTCTCGAAGATCCACCTATCCTCTAGAAATCTTTTTAAATATACTTGGTTCCTGAATTTGAATATAGATATGAGCCCCACAAGTTGTATCTAATACTCAATGTGTAGAAATGGAAAGATTACACTTGATAATGAACACACCTTTAGCATCATCATACTTTTGGGTGCAGTTCCTCTTCTAGTGGCCTAGCTTTCCACATGAAAAACACACTGACTCCCATTCCTTGCCCTGCCTCTGGATCTTCCCTTTCATGGAGGGACAATGATCAGGGGATTCAGACCATTTCTAAATCCTTGGCCCCTTTACCTTGTCATTCATTTTCTTATTCACTATAAAGACTACAGGTTTTTCACACACCATATCCTTATCTACCTGTAAAATTATGGTCAGAAGCTCTAATAGACTATTCTCATTATTTCTCATGTCGTAGTTGACAGTAAAGATAGATAAGGTCTTGGGTCGTGATTATAGGATGAGATCTATATACAAATCATCTGAGAACTTAATCCCTAAGATGTCCAGACGTTCAATGTAGCTAATAAGCTTGACTACATGAGGCTCAACTGGTGGAGACTCTCTAATATTAGTTGTGAACAAAGCATTGGAGATCATATATATTGTATATCTCACCTTCTCTTGATAGATATTCTTAAGGTAAGACATCATGCTATATGCGTTCATGTTTTCATGTTTCTTCAAGAGCTCATTATACATGGATGATAGCATGAAACATTGGACATATATGGAATCATCCATATGTTTCATATAGATATATAGTTCCTCATCACTAGCCTTTTTTCAGGTGCAACTCAAATAGGATCCTCCAGCACAAACAATTTCCTCCTGTGGCGAAGGATGATGCATGAACGCCTCTACAACTTCTAGAAATTGGTGCCTGTGAGAAGATTTTACTTCTCGAGTATGGTTTGAAATGATATGTTTGAATTCATTTTTCTTGTCATTTCTAAAAATTAATATGAGAAAAGATTTATTACTTTATCATAAAATTTATACAAAGAAATAAATTAATTCTTATTAGTCTCCCACTATTTTATTGAAATCCAATAGCCCTCGCCATTGACATGGGAATATTGTGTTTCTTGAATATTCTAGTGGAAAGGATTCATATTTACCTTTTCATTACCCCAACTAGGGTTTTTAAAGTTACTTGAACGGTTTTAGGTGGGATTACAAATGGAAACTACATTAACTCGTAGTTCCTTGATCTGCTGATTGGACTCCCCAATCCTAAAATCCTTTTATTTTGGATTCCCTCAACCTTTACCTAATGGTCACACCAAGTCCTACTATGGTAGTAAACCCTTGATATGAACCAATTCAATTAATCCCAAAACATTGAATCATAATTCCCTGATAATTTAAAGCATTCCAACTAGGTTTGTTCAATCACTTTGAACTATGGTTTGATTCTAACCAAGATTATGGAAGGCTATACTGACTTAATATTTCTTTGAGGTATTTTATACTTATATGTAAATTTCCATTTTATGATATTTATTACTGGATTTTTAATATTAATTGGGATATACTTAAGTGATTAACCATGTACAAGATAATATTTATGCATAAGCTAGCCTTATTTTAGTTCTATCTTGTATGCTTGTTTAATTCATTAATTGTGTGACCGTGACAACACACCCAAAATAAATAAACCATGAAACTGACAGAAATAAAATAAATTGTTTGATCATGAGCTTGTTCTATTGGTTAGTTTATCTAGAATTTGATAAATTAACCAAAGACCTAGGGGAGAAACAAATTGAACCTTTTTGGGTTTGTGTTTACAACTTTTCACTCGTCCACCTTTGTATTCCCTTATATTTGTTTCATCTTGGATACTAACATGAGATTCCTACACTATCTTGGGAGCTCCATCCATTAGATATGCTTTTATCTCACTCACAATTGAGGGGTAAAGTAGGGTTTTACATAAAAGAAACTTTGGGAACACAGGACCTACATATTAATGAGTATAAGGCTCATAGGCCCAAAAATTAAATTTAAATAAATTAATTAAAATAAACCATCCAGATACAAGGGTCCTGGTCTAGCTCATGATCATACATGCATCCAATGATATTTACGCATAAATAAAACTATCATTGAATTATTTAATCGTTCTTATTTAATATTAATAATGCTAATATCAATTAATTATATTTAATTAAACAATAATTTTATCTTAAAACCTTTTCTGAATTTCCTTGAGATTCTTACCCATGATAATTTTAAACAAATAAATTCATTTAAAATTATATGTGTACATAACTTGTACCTTGGAGGCAACTCGGTGAATTCCCATTCATAACTAACCAATGAGTAGAAATTAACATTATGTAGATGTAAAATTAGACACATATGTAGGAAATACATATCACATGTTATGACTCAGCTTTACGCCTACACTATGGTACAGGTCTTAGGGGTATGTAAAATATAATAATAAATTTTAATAAATCTTCATCATTTGGATGAGTACACGATGTTTAGTTCTGACTGCATGATGTGTATTATCATTCACCATCCATACGAAGTACACTCTCGGGGACATGGTGTGTAGATGTACGTCATAATTATTTAGAGTACATGGCATGTATAGTGGGACACACGCTATGTAGTGCCTGTGTTACACGGTCTCTAGTCGGGCAAGCCATGTATGGGATACATGGTCCAACCCTAACCTGAAGGGACTACATGTCGATTCTAGTGGGCCACACAATGTGTAATCCAGAAACCACATTCCAAATGTTCATGTTCAACACATAAAGTCATTTAAGAGTTAGATAAACTCCAACACATAGCTTGGTTTGGAAGACCAGTCCCGGTGCATGGAACCTAGACTACACAGAGTGTACTTCTGAATACACGCTATGTGTTCTAGTGTTGTATGTCTAGGAAGATTTTCCACCTTTAGATGAGATATTATAATTATTTTAATCAAAATTAAAAAATATATCATTTCTATAAGGTGAATGATAAATGAAAGAGGAGGAACAGATCTCGAGATTCGGATTTTTAGAATGATTAACTTGAATTGAAACTACTAAATTATTAACTGTGTAAATCATTAATGAAAAACTAAATAATTATAATCAACTATTTGACCCCCTGGTACAACTTTTAGGTTTCGGGAGCAGTGAAAGTGCATGTATGGGTGTACGCAACATTAATTTTTCCATTACCAATTATTAATTCAAGATCATTCATGAAAAAAAATTCCAGATCTTGGGAATAGAACTAAGAACAAAAGAAAAATAGTTCAGTCTTGAATCTGTAGAGAGGATCATTATATGTTGGTTTTAATTAATATAATTAAAAAACAAAAATTTATTTGATGGAATTTTCTCTTCATTGATGTTTCTGGTCACGATTCAATGTGATCCGTCATTGTGTCATAGAAGCCATGTGTATGCTTCCTCTAGCAATGATCCACACATGCTCCAAGTTTCTCTGGACGTCTCTGAAGGGATCTATGGGTGCTAGCATGGAAGATCCTCCTCTTAAAATGTCCACCTTCGATCGTGTTGAGAGCCTCTTCCAAAGCGCTCTCCTTGATCCGGGGGAGGAGGATCCCCCTTGTAACTTGAGAGCATTCTTGGTGGAAAAAATAATTTTCTCTTGGGTTAAAAAATTTTCTAGATATATTTTGCATAACCACAGAGAATAGATAGGCTAATGAGAATAATGTAATTGGGATTTTATTACTTAGAATAATAAAATTAATTAATTACCTAAAAGAATTTATTCATTTCATTTAATTCTTAGTAAGACCTAATTTCTAATAATAAGAGTTGACTATTGTTATCCCATGATATGAACCCAACAAATTACACCTAATATTATTTAATTAAATAAATAATATTATTTCTCACAAACCCCCATAAAAACTACATGGTGTGTACTTTTTGTTTTTCCATTTTCTTTGTTTCCTCCACCATATTTATTAGACCTTGAATAATGACTATTTATTTCCAAAATAAATATCACTGCAATTCTCCCTATTAAATATATTATTTCACCCACAATATATTCTCTTGAATAACTAGTGTTTAAATATATGTGATCAAACATCCTTGAATAATTATTAAACCACAATCAGGAATAATCTTTATTCAACCTGTTAAATGAATATTTAACTGAGATACTTGGACACACTTAGTGTGTGGCCCTCTAGGCCTCTATCCCAGTGGCATTCAGTAGATCCTGCCTAAAGTCCAAGGTTGGAGTCTAGAAACATTCTAGGGAACCCATAGAGAAAGAAGATAATTCCATAATAACATGTTTCCTCCTACGAACACTTGTCGTGTAATGTAATCCCTTTGTCTCGATATCTCAAATCAAGAGGGTTGCATGATAGTGCTATAAAACCATGTGCTCAATTATTGTTTCTTTGACTTCCTAGAATTGAAATTTCCCATTCCTTACCATGGCCAAGGATTTATTTAGGCTACATCAATTTTTTCAAAGGGATTGAGATATCAACTTCTGTTATGGAACATAATGGAAAAATCCTTTCTCACATTATCTATTAATGTAGTATTACTCGTGACGCAGCCAACATATCCTACCTCACTAGGAAAAGTGCATCATTGTAGTTTTCGTCAATACATCTAAGTGAATGATTTGTAATACCCATTAATAATAATATTAAAGTCTAAGGACCAATACATGTTCCCGTAGATAGGAACATCCAATGACACTATGAAATGTGGATTTACTACCGGCGGGTCTCGTTCTCATAATATCCTCCCAAATATTACCAAGGGTGCACACTATGAGAAGGTGCCTCAAAGTTTACTGAGTCCTCACCTCTAATGGCCTTCATTATTTGTCTCTCTAAAATAACATCATCCCAACATATAACATATATTCAAGAATAGTGTTGTGGCACTTCCGGATTCTCATCATAGTAGGGATCCACTAAGACCCTTTGGTGAAATGGTTATCCTTAGGACAATATCACTTGCATTGTCATGCATAAGAACAATCAAGATGAGATAAGGAATTTATTAATCAATAAAGTACAAAGTAGTTGGTTCTAGGCCACAAACTCCAACATATCCCAAAAAAGATTTTATGTGCCCCTGTCTCCAACGCAACCTTCACAACACCCACAACCAGGGTGTGGTGACCCACATAATGTTCAAGACCACTCCCCTTGCCTTAAGAAAACCTATAAACTCACTACCAGCACCACTGAGCCTTTGGAAAACATAATTTAAAGGCCAGGAAGTTCCAAACAATTAAAATTTCACTTAAATAATTAAATATAAAAATTTATAATTGATTTAGAAAAATAATATAATGTTATATATCTTCTAAAAACTCACTGTTCCATCCCGTGATATTGAAATTGTGACCAATCACATACACAAGGTTTAAGACATAGTCCCGACACAATAATGAAAAAATCCTTATCAACCACCACTTGACCATCCACTAATTTCATCCAATTTAACAAAAAAACCCAAAATAATTTTTTGTAAGTCATACATCAACATAAACAATGAGAGAAAAAATGTGTTCATCATTTTATCATATCATCTATCCACCGCACACAAAAACCTCAAGGTTTAAAATGATTCCATAATGATTTGGTGAAATCATCACCTAAACCCTAACCCAAAATTGTAGCATCTCATTTAAAAATTGAGAAGAAGAATAATGGAGGAAAAATTGGAATATTATACATCTAAATTTCATGAAAATTACACAAAATCTACCAATTTAATTTAAATTCATGAGAGAGGAAGATGTAGAAAATATGGGCATGACCCTTATTAAAAAATCAAAAGTGTGAATTATATAACAACCCTATTGGTCATGGTATGATTCCAAAAATTCAAGATAAGTTATTTAATTACCAATAGGTTCACAATGTAATGCATCACTTTTAATGACTTTTTATGGTGTTACCCTATACATTATGGTATAATTATTCTCCCTACATAAGAACTGAAAAACTCAATGGGTTTTGTCCTAGTGCTACCCTTTCACTATGACATGATCTGGATTGATTCTGGAAAAATTAATTTTATACATAATTTCATGGTGCAATACCCCTTATTGCAAAATGAAAATACCCAAAAAAATTCCTTACATGTCACATTAAGAACCATGGTGCAATACCCTCCTCCACCATGCAAGGCACTATAATTATGATAGAATATCCCCCATTGTGGCATAATCCCCTGCTAATTCCCTAGAATAGATATGTCAACTCCTCCAAAAAATTCCCAAAGCCCCCCAAAATCCACTGAAACACCTAAAAACATGTAAATAGCATCCTATATGTTATCCCACTGTCAAAATTCTAATCTGAGTCCCAATTATCAAAATGTACCTTGCTCTTGGACTCAATATTCAAGTTTCTCTTGATTTCACCAACCCATAACAATGTATTTCATTACATCTCAATCCATAAACCACCTCATAGGGCCTCAAATAAACTCATACTAATTTATTATTCTACCAATATCACCTAAAAAACTCTAGGGTGTCTCACTAAATTCCTACTCTCTCATAAAATACAACTTAGGCACAAAGTCCACAAAAAAATAACAAAGACCCCACTTGGTATACACATATAAATACCCCATTTAACACTAAACAAGCCATACACTAATTATTTCTCACCATCTATCCTCATATCATGTTCCTAACCCACTCCCTTAAGATCCCCGTGATCAAAATTTCCCACTCCCTAAATTTACCATCACCAAGTACCACTAGGAACACCTAAGAAGAGTTATTACCCTCTTCCATGACCCAAAAAAATATTAATTAAGACCAACTTCTTACCATGGTTCCCTTGAATAATTCCCAACATAACTCTCCTCTCACCCAAGGTGTCTCGTCATTCCAAGGCTATTCCCATAACCTTTCCCTCACAATTCCAAAGATTTGAAATTAATTAATATATTTTTTAGGGGATAACCATGTAGAAGCCTTTAACACACTCACTAGGGATCAATCTAACACACTAACCATTTATTAAATAAGAAAACACCACTTTAGTGTCTATTTAACACAACTAGTTGTTGTTTTCCTAAATAGTGTGGATACTAAGCATCTATAAATTCCAAAACCATGCGCAACACACTAAATTAACTACAAAAGGGATTGACTAAAGCCTATCCCATAATCCAAAACTCACTCAACCCCCTTCACAGAATTTTTTAACTATAACCAAAGGAATTCACATGTAAGTTCCATACATATATGCATATGGTTTAGTATTAAAGGGACCACCTACCTCGGTATTTGAGTTAGAATATCAATATAATCACCCATAACCTTAACCCAAACCCACACTAAGAATCATCATGCTTCTTGTCCACTATCTCACACAAAAAGGCTCCAAAAATTAATTATAAACATTTATAACTAATCCTATTTAATTATTCAATTTGGTATAGCCTAGTAAATCTCACTAATTATTTTCTCATGTCCAATTCCATTAGCACTATAACTCCAATGACTCATTGCATGTCTTTAAAAATCTTATAGAAAAAATATCCATCAAACAATATTAAATCAGTGTACAAATAAAAAAACTCAATGAAATCCCATGGAAAACTCAATGGGTGATTAACTCTATATAAATAGTGAGAAACCTGTGGAGTTTCTCCTCTTTAGGAAACCACAAGACACCGCACCATGAATCCCCAAGATTCACAGATGATTTCATCATGCTTCAATGGAATTGTACTACAAAATCTTGATAAAGATGCTATAAATAAGTGGGAGATTAAATTTCATGAACCAACCTAGATTGCCTAACAATATATAACCTGGACTAGTCTTGAAAAAGCTGAAAGATAGTTACTTATCATGACCCATCCCCTGAGGCCCATGTTGTGACTACCCCAAGATCACCTTCCATAGGCCAGGGGCTGGTGACTAGAACCAAAAGGCGTATTCCCTAAAATTGTGAAGGCATTGCCTTTATAACCTGTAAAGACACACAACCAAGCACATAGAAAGATACGAACACAAGTAAACTATATAGTAATCAGGGTGTGTACAGTAAGAAAAATGGGCCAAAATACAATCCCAACTGGAAATTACAAGAAAACTGGGAAGTACAAGTAAACTGGAACATCTCCTATGAAAACTTTCCAAGGATCCGACTTGAAGGGTAGGTACAGCTCTCGAATGGTCTTCACTGCGGTACGCCTTGTCTAATGTCCACCACGAAGCTACCTCTAGTCTTAGTACCCTCAGGCTCGATCAATGATGTCCGTCATCTGCACCAAACACAACAAGGTGCGGGCATAGCCCATGTAGGGGTGAGTATAATGATACTCAGTAGGGACCTTGAGACCCTTGAAGGTCTCACAAAATCCAAAAAGGATAAACAACAAATCATGAAAACAACTGACAACCCTACTTGGGTATCTTCCCATACATATACCTAACTTGTTGAGTAAACCCATCTCAATCATGAGGAAACACAAGGCCCGAATCAAAATCCCAAAGCTGAACTGTCCCATGAAGGAAATAATACCACGAAGGTAACACCATGAAGGTAAGTACCACAAAGGTAACGCCACACAGAAGAATACCAAAAATGTATCACCACAAAGGTAAGTACCACAAAGGTAACACCACACAGAAGAATAACACAAAGGTATCCCCATGAAGGTATGCATCACAAAGGTATGCCACACATATGATTACCACACAGGTAAATAATTAGATCACATTAGGCATAACTTTGGTATGAAAGTAAAGATGATAAGATGTAACTACTGAATCA
This sequence comes from Viscum album, assembly GCA_963277665.1. NCBI lineage: Eukaryota > Viridiplantae > Streptophyta > Magnoliopsida > Santalales > Viscaceae > Viscum > Viscum album. Next base: position 2,003,229,404 of record OY728126.1, on the reverse strand, counting down.
CCTTACTCTATTAAGAGGCAGACCCACATAGGATCCTAAATCATCAGACCCACGTAGGATCCTAGTACATCAGACCCACGTAGCATCCAAGAGTAATCCCATGTGGATTCCTAGAGTGGATCCAAGTGGAATACTAGAACACAAACACACGTAGGATCCCAAATCATAGACCCACGTACGATCCTAAGGCACAAACCCACATAGGATCCCTTTCTCATCTTACAGCCAGCTACAGGGTTCCTGCACTAGGCTCTCTTGATTCCGAGAGGGTCCGCTCCTCAAGCATAGGTCGATACTCCAACTACCAATAATTCCTACGAAGAAGTATCACAAATTAATGCCACATTATAGGGGTCTCAATGCAATAGAATGTGCGTCAATCGGATGCCTGATCTGTAAGTTATTGGCCTTTTAGCCCCGAGGGCCCGGTTGGATTTGTGTTCGATCCTACCCGGCTGTACCCCAACTTTATCCAAAACTCATGTGGGGTATATCAAAAGGATCATCTTGATCCAAGGTTTCCGGTGCTAAAGATGGTTCATCAAACAGACACATGCAGCTCATGTTATGGCCAAAGGAGAGAAAAGGGTTGAAGTTGGTCTGGGTCCAGTCTGACCCGGTCCGCTGGGTTCGGCCCGGCCCGTTAGGTTTGGCCCAGCCCGCTGGTAAGGCCCGCAGTGCCACCCATGCTGGGTGACCCACGATGGGAGGCCATCCCTCCTCCATGGAGCGGTCGCACGCTACGCCACCACTGGTGGCCGACATTGAGTCAGCTGTCATCCTTCATCGATGTGGCCTCATGTCGCGGCTCCTGCACTCTGGCGGCACGGACTCATGCTGCCACCTCCCCTTCGTGTGGATGGTCGTGCTTCGGCCGACACCTCTACTCCGTCACAGATGACGGCCCGCGGCCCTCCCCGGACGACACGGTTGTGCCTCTGCCATCTTCGTGGTCGGCTGGTGAGCCAGCCGCAACTCCCGAGTCCAACCAGTGCTAGTTGTCGGTACCAGTCAATGTCCTCCTCCATCGCACAGAACGCATCAAAAAACACAAAGGTCGTGGAGTTTTCGGGCCATGTTTGTTTTTCCCACACCCTCCACATTAGAGCAGTTGCAAGTAGCTCATGGGGAGAGATTCAACGTAAAATAAATTAACAAAGATCAATCAAATCACACCCCTACCTTGTCATCTATTGGAGGAGTCGAGAGGTAGAAGATGAAGTCGTTGAAGAACATCGGTGTTTTTTTCTTCTGCAAAGCACTTTCGATCTGGGCTCAGGGTCAGTTCCTCGCTCTTTGTTGGAGAGGGTGTTATTCATTGGAGAGGGTGTTCTTCATTGGAGAAAGAGTTTCTCCAATGCTCTCCCCTTTTCCAATGATTTCCCCAAGGAAATGAAGAGCCAACAAATTAAAAATAGGTTTATAAAATTAATTTACATTGGCACAATTAAAGTTGGCACAATTTAATTAATTGGAGATTTGAGAGGTTTTCCCCCATTAAGAGGGATTCGGGTGGTTCACACCACCATGAATTAAAATTGGGAGGTTTTTCTAGCTCGGGTGGTCCCCACCTCCATAATTTCAATAGAGAGGTTTCAAAATAAAATGTTAATTATTTTATTTTTCTTCTTCCACGAAAAAGTGAAAAACTATCTTCCACCCTTGACCTACTGCAGTCAAGGTGAAGGTCTCATTAAGAAAATATCGGCACTACGAGCTCAACAGTGTCCTCAGATTTTAATTCCATGCAGCAGTTCAAAAGTTTCCAAAACCCGCTTTCATGTTTACTGAACGTACTCAAAAAAAAGTTCAGAAATTCATTCTGGGCACTCCGTTCCTCAGAATCACGTGACCTCGATTTTTGTGAACTTGTAAAATTCCCATATAAATAAAAACAATTATATGGAATTTCCAGGTCTTTACATTCTGCCCACCTCAAGGATTTTCATCCTCGAAATCCACATTACAAAAACTAGGAAAACAAGTGGGGGTACTAAGCATGAATCTGCGCCCCCCGCTCCCATGTGATCTCCTAGAAGTTCACGTGCTGCCAACGTACATGCAGCAAAGATATCGATTTCCCATGAAGGAATATCTCCTGTCAATCCTCAATATCCACTGGAAACTCCATAAACGTTGCCACATCATCAATGTCCAGCTCGCCCTAGTTAATGATGTGTGAAGGTTCGGGCACATATCTCCTCAGTTGGGATACGTGGAAGACGACGTGCACCCAGTGCAGCTGAGGTGGAAGAGTTATGCGGTAAGCCACCTCGCCAACTCTGCCGAGGTCCTGAAAAGGGCTGATGAACCTTGGATAAAACTTGCCACCCCGGCCAAATCATTGAAAAACTCATCGAGGTGAGACCCATAGAAATACATGGTCACCATACTCAATCTCTAGAGGTATTCATCTCTTGTTAGCATAGAACTTATTTCTACTCTGTGCAGTATTCATCCACTCCTAGATGATCTGCACCTCCTCTGTGATAGCTTGTACCATCTCTGGTCCCATAAACGCTGACTCCCTTGGGTCAGTCCAACATAAAGGAGGTCTGCAAGTTTGGCCATACAGAGCCTCGAAAGGTGTCATCCCAATGGTGGAGTGATAGTTTTTGTTGTATGCAAACTCCACCAAGGGAAGGTGATCCTCCCAACTGCGACTAAAGTTGAGGACGCAAGCACGAAGCATGTCCTCAAGGGTCTGAATGGTCTACTCGGTCTGGCCATCCGTTTGAGGATGGAAGGCGGTGCCAAAATGAAGCTTCGTCCCAAAATCCTCCTGCAACCCCTTCCATAGATGGGAAGTAAAACAAGCATCAAGATCAGAGACAATCGTCGAGGGTGCTCCATATAGCCACAAAATCTCTTGCATATAGAGGCATCTCAAGCTCTCTATTGAACCCTACTCTCTAATCAATAAGAAGTGGTCTTACTTGGTGAGTTGTTCGATGATCACCAAAATAGAATCATGACCACTAGATGTACATGGAAGTCCTATCACGAGGTCCATGGACCCGTCCCACTTTTACTCTGGGACCTCTAAAGACTAAACTAAGTCTGCTGGTACCTATTTCCCTACCTTCACTTGCTGACAAGTGAGGCACTGAGAGACAAACTTTGCTACTTATTTCTTCATTACCAACCATCAGTTCTATCATCAGAGATCCCGGTACATCTTTGCCACTCCCGGATGTACCACTATAGAGGGTGTGTTGAACTCCTGCAACACTTCCTCTGGAAGTGACACTAGTACTATGGTATGTTCTTTGAAAAGGATGGCGTGCTCCCCACCTTCAGCAAATCAATCAGGTGCCTACCTTAAAGATATCTGAACACGTCGAGCCTTGGAGTCAGTGTCCCCATGATGCGCCTCTCTGACTTGCTGAAGAAGTGGGGGAGTGACTGTAAGAGACTGGAGAAATGCTGATCCATCTCGTTCCACAAAGGATATTTCTAAAGTGTCCAACTGATCTGTCACCTCACCTAGAAGCTATATAACATATCTCAAAGTCATAGTCCTGGAGTATAGACTATCTCAAAGTCATATTCCTGAAGGAACTCAATCCAATGTCATTGTCTCAGGTTCAGTTCCTTCTCATAGAAGATATACCTGAGACTCTTGTGGTCCGAGTAGGCTATAAAACGTTCACCCATCAAGTAATGTCACTACATATTCAAGGCAAAGACCACTACTGCTAACTCTAGGTATTGGGTAGCATGGTTCTGCTCATGTTGTCTCAACTGTGAAGAATCATAAGAGATAACTACTCACTTCTTCATCGTGACACATCCAAGCCCGGTCCCTGATGCGTCACAATAGACTACATACCCAATGCCCTCCTCCGGAAGCCTCAAGATGGGGGCACTAGTCAGCCTCTGCCTCAACTCTTGAAAACTCTGATGGCATCTCTCCAAACACACGAAGGGTTTCCCCTTCTTCGTCAGTGCTAATAAAGGTGCTGCAACTCTGGATAAATATGGCCAAACATCTAGTAGTATTAATCCAAACCTAGGAAACTCCGTACATCTGTCACAATCTTGGGTGGCTCCCAAACAAGTACCGCCTCAATCTTTGTTGGATCCACCACAACTTTAGCCTCCGAGATGACATGTCCTAGGAAGTGAACCTCTCGGATCCATAAATGGAACTTCGAGAGCTTACCATAAAGATGGTGCTCTCGGGGTGTGTCTTGAACTATCTACAAATGATAGGCATGCTCCTCCCCGGTACCCAAGTAGATCAGAATGTCATCGATGAAGACTACTACAAAGTGATCAAGGTATTGCTTGAATATCCTGATCATGTGTCCCATGAACACTGTTGGAGAGTTGTTCATGCCGAACAACATTACCAAGAACTCGTAGTGGCTATACCAACATCTAAAGGTCATCTTCTACACATCCACATCTCGTACTCTGAGCTGTTGATAGCCAGAACTGAGGTCTATCTTCAAGATTCACTGTGCTCGCTTCAGCTGATCAAAGAGGTCATCAATCCTTGATATTTGGTACTTGTTCTTCACAGTTACCTGGTTTTGGTTCCGATAGTCAACACAAAGTCTCAATCTCCCATTTACCTTCTTGGCGAACAAAATCGGGGCTGCCCAAGGAGAAACACTGGGTCGGATGAATCCCTTCCCCTACAAGTCCCCTAGCTGTAACCACAATTCACGAAGCTCTGCAAGAGCCATATGATACGTTGGTGTAGATATCAGTGTTGTCTTGGGGTATAATTCAATGTAAAAGTCCACCTATCTGCATAGAGGTAGACTCGGAACATCATCAGAGAAGACATTCACGTACTGTTCCACCACTAAAGGATAACTCAGACTCTCTACATCAACTGCTATGAGGGTAAGGCTAGCCAAATGATGAGTGACCGGCTGCACTCTCTTCTAGTTAAGTCCATCCTATGCTGCAAAGGCTCCCTTTTTTCCATTGAAGGTAAACCTAGTCCCATCCTCGTGGATACAGTGCACTTTTCACCTAATACAGTCAATTTGAGTATATACTGTAGATAACCAGTCCATACCCAAGATAACATTGTAAGGCCTCGATGCCGCTACTAGGAGATCCAAGCCAAAGCCCTCGCCTCCTAGAGTAATCTAACACTGCTAGGACTAGTGTGTAGTCATCCAATCCTCTCCTTTAAGAGTTTGTAGCTGTATGGATCGATCCAACGACTCTGTCAGAATTTCCAAGCTCTGAACGAGGGCAGTGGCAATAAAAGAATAACTGGCACCTATGTCTATGAGTACTGCAGCTAAGGTGGAGTAGACATAGATCGTACCTTGTATCATCTCCGTAGTTCTATGGTCATAGTCCTCACCTGCCTAGATCTGAGCTCTCCCCTATCCACCTGCTCCCTATGGTTGGGGTGGGCCACCTTTTGGTGGTGGCAGTAACATCTCGAATCGTCGCCCACCGCCAGTTGCACTGTCAGCTCCTCTGCCACTTCAGCCTGCTCCCTACGGACCTCCTCGGTCAAACCTCTATCTCTGCCTGGGAGGTCTATCGACCATCTTTTGATCATCTGTATGGTGGGTTGGGCAATCTCGAGCCATGTGACCCTACTCTCCGCTTGCGTAACACTACCTGCACCTCGCATGACTAGCTCTGTCTCCAGTGCCCCAAACAACCGACCCTGAATCCTACAGTTGTCCACCTGTAGGTATGGTCCTCTTGGACCTCTATGACGACTGTCTGCTTCCAGCTATAGAAGACTCTTCCACGTGACGCTTGGTGGTGGGTCTCGCTTCTGGTGACTACTCAGCAAGAAATCTCTCAACTAAGAGGGCTCTCTCTATCACGCCCGCCTGCGTCGGGATGCTGAGAGAAATCATCGAAGCCCTGATCTTCTTCCTGAGTCCCTGATCGAAGGTCCGGGACCTAAAGAATGGGTCCCACACCATGTCAGTGGAGTAGTACGAGAGGACGGTGAACCTAGCTGAGTAATAATCCACAGTAATGATGCCCTGCTGCAGATGAAGATGCTCCTGTATGCGCACTACGTGAAGGGTCGCTAGAAAAAACTCTAGTTGAAATAGGCTCTCAAAGTCTACCTAGAGAATTTTCACCTCGTCATGAACCTAGAGCATCAAGCTCCACCATCTGCCTACAGCTGCTTATAGAAGACTGACGGCAAGGATCACCATGAGATCAGCTGGTGTCCCTACCAGTCGAAAGACTCTCCCATGGCCTCTAGTCAATCCTCAACTGCCTGTGGGTCCATCTTACCCCTGAACCTAGGTGGCCTCTGGTGATGGAACTCATGCAACATGATATTGTAGCGTTCACCCTCTACTGGTGGGGCTATTGGAATCGGTGGCCCAATATGTAATGGTACCACTAGTGCCTCCACTAGTACCCCTACTGATAAATGGCCCTGCATCGAGGCCTCGTCGCTCGGTGGGCTATCATCGCGTACTATACCTGGAACCCTAGCTAGTTATCTGTGTGGAGGCATCCTGAAAAGAAACTGGTGCACCATGGTCAATAAGTTATACCTTGTGAGCTGACTCAATAAATCACAAAGAAAACTTTTCCAAACACACACGCAATCAGTTTTTTCATGCACTGAGTCAGAAATCAGATGTTAGGGTCTTGGTGTATGGATACGTCGGATGCCACACCAACACTGGATTCCCTAAACTGATAACCACACTCATAACACTTAACATTATTGCAGTTAAAAGATCAGAGTCCAATGTTCTATGGTATAACTGACTCCTCTGATACTAACTTTTCCCGACCCGTCCCCTGGGGCCCGTGCCGTGACTACCCCAAGCCCGCCTTCCATAGGCCAAGGGCTAGCGACTAGCACAAAAAGTCGTATTCCCTAAAACTGGGAAGGCATTGCCTTTATAACCTGTAATCACACACAACCAAGCACACATCAAGATACGAAGACAAGTAAACTGTATAGTAATCAGGGTGTGTAAAGTAAGAAAAAGTGTCCAGAATACAATCCCAACAGGAAAGTACAAGAAAACTGGGAAGTACAAGTAAACTGGAACATCTCCTGTGAACACTCTCCAAGGATCCTACCTGAAGGGTAGGTATAGCTCTCAAACGGTTTTCACTGCGGTACGCCTCATCTATTGTCCACCTCTGAGCTACCTCTAGTCCTAGTACTCTCAGACTCTATCAATGTTTTCTGCCATCTTCACCAAACACAACAAGGTATGGGCATAGCCCATGTAGGGGTGAGTATAACGATACTCAGTAGGGACCCCGAGACCCACTAAGGTCTCACAAAATCGTAAAAGGATAAACCAAAAATCAGGAAAACAACTAACAACCCTACTTAGGTATATGCCCATACATATACCTAAGTTGTCGAGTAAACCCATCTCAATCATGAGGAAACACAAGGCCCAACTCAAAATCCCAAATCTCAACTATCCCACGAAGGAAAGAATACAACGAAGGTAACACCATGAAGTTAAGTACCACAAAGGTAATGCCACACATAAGAATAACACAAAGGTATCACCACGAAGGTAAGTACAACAAAGGTAATGTCACACAGAAGAATACAACAAAGGTATCACCACGAAGGTATGCATCACCAAGGTACGGCACACATATGATTACCACACAGGTAAAGACTCATATCACATCAGGTATAACTTAGCTACGAATGTAAAGATGATTATATGTAACTACTGAATCATCTTACACTATTAAGAGGCAGACCCACGTAGGATCCTAAATCATCAAACCCACGTAGAATCCTAGTACAGCAGACCCACGTAGGATCCTAGAGTAATCCCATGTGGATTCCTAGAGCGGATCCAAGTAGAATACTAAAACAGAGACCCACGTAGGAACCCAAAGCCCAAACCCACATAGGATCCTAAGGAACAGACCCACATAGGATCCCTTTCTCATCTTACAGCCAACTCGAGGGTTCCCGCCCTAAGCTCGCTTGATTCTGGGAGGATCCGCTCCTCAAGCACAGTTCGATACTCCAACTTCCACGAAGTCCCACAAAGAAGTATCCCAAAGGACTGCAACATGATAGGGGTCTCAACGCAATAGGCAGTACGTCAATCTGGCACCCTGTCTATAAGTTGTTGGCCTTTTATTTCCAAGGGCTCAGTTGGATTCGTGTTCGATCCAACCCATCCATACCCCAACTTTATTTAAACCTCAAGTGGAGTATAACAAAAGGACCTTCTCAATCCAAGGTTTCTGTCACCACAGACGGTTCGTCAAACGAATGCCCATAACTTAAGTTATGGCTGAAATAGAAAAAAGGGTCGAAGCTGGTCTAGGTCTGGTCCGACCTAGTCAGACCGACCCAGCCCAACCCAGGTCTGGGCCTTGGTCTGACCCAGTCTGTTGGGTCCGACTCGGCTGGCTGGGTCTGGCCCGACCCATGCTAGGTAGCGCGGTCGTGTGTCACGCCACTTCCAACAGCCGGCAGCGAGCCAGCCACCCTCCTTCGTCATCGCGGCCTCGTGCCACTGCTCCTGCACACTGGCGGCATGGACGCACACCGCCACCTCCCCTTCATGCGGTCCGTCGTGCACCGGCCACTACCTCTAATCCACTGCGGCCAATGGGTCGCGGGCCTCCATCGGTGATGCGGTTGTGCTACCACCGTCTTTGCGGATGGCCGGTGTTCCGGCCACTGCTCTCGAGTCCTACCAGTGCCAGTCACCATCCCCCTCCATCATGAAGAATGCCTCAAAACCACAAAGGTCATAGAGTGGTCAGGACATGTTTGTTTGACCCGCACCCTCCCCATTAGATCGGTAGGTAGGCGGCTCATGGGGAGAGATTCAACGTAAAAGAAATTAACAATGATAAATCAAATTACACCCCTACCTTTTCGTTCATTGGAGGAGTCGAGAGATAGAAGATGAAGTCATTGAAGAACGTCCGCATTTGTTGCATTTACAAAGTGCTTCCTATATGGGCTCGGGGTCAGTTCCTCATTCTTCATTAGAGAGGGAGTTCTTCATTGGAGAGTGTGTTCTTTTTTGGATAAAGTTTTTCTCCAAAGTTATCCACTTTTCCAACAATTTCCCAAAGTAAATGAGGAGCCAACAAATTAAAAATAGGTTTATCAAATTAATTTGCGTTTCCATAATTAAAGTTGGCACAAATTAATTAATTGGAGATTTGATAGGTTTTCCCCCATTAATAGGGGTTCATGTGGTCCCCACTACCATGAATTCAAATTGGGAGGTTTTTCTAGCTTGGGTGGTCCCCACATCCATAATTTTGAAAGAGAGGTTTCAAGATAAAATGTTACTTATTTTATTTTTCTTCTTTGAGGAAAAAAGTGAAAAACTATCTTCCACCCTCGACCTACTACGGTTGTCATGAAGTCCTCTTTAAGTGAATATCGGCGTTGTGAGCTCAACGTTGTCCTCATATTTCAATTCTGAGAACCTGTTCAAAAGTTATAAAAACTCACTCGCACGTTTACTGAATGTACCCGAAAAAAAGTTCAGAAGTTTATTTCGGGCACTCCAAGCCTCGGAATCACACACATTCAATTTTCGTGAACTCGTAAAATTCCCATATAATTAAAAAAAATGCGTTGAATTTCCAGGTCTTTACATTACCAATCCCAATGGGCTAGCGATAAGTGCATGAAAATTAAGAAAAATCTTTGGGGATAACTTCACCAAAAATAAACAATAACTTGGTGAAATAAAGATATATAATAATGTTGGTATGACAAAAAAAGAGCTGTAGAAAGATACAATATTTTGTAAAAACATGTTCCAAGGTAAAAATAACAACCAATGTACTCAAAAACTATTAAAATAGAAACTTTGTGTAACATGATGTCACCTCTAGACTCCCACACCCTACTAAAGAATAAACTTTCTACCACATTGTAGTGCATTTCCCTTACCTATATCAGATAAAATGATATCTATATAAACCTATAGGTGTGTGCAGGGTGTAAGAAAAAGACCCCAGCAGGATCCCATCAAATTTTTTATAAGAAAACATTTTATAATAAACCAATTATGATAAGGTAAATAGAAATAATTCACAAGATACAATTTTTCAAATTTTCAAAATAAAACCTAGAAAAAAAACTACACTTTAGTAAAACATGATAATAAGATTAGTTTTAAAAGAATTTACAAAACATTAAAATCATACATTTAAAAGATAATCATGAAGTAAAAATAGCCCTTACGTTACATTAGTTTCAATCTAGTGAGGATCCTTATACTATTATCTTGATCAGTAGGTAACCTGGTGTGAACATTACCCTAATAGAACAATAATAGGTGACAATATTTCCCTCCCAATAGTGGATATCTTCCACAAATAAGGCTACATGGTGCACAAATTACCCTAGAATAATATGTCTATAGGGTAAAAGTTCATCCATTAGGATGGATCCCTGCATCATTGTTGATCACCAATGTGTTTAGAATATTATAATCATTCAAAGGTATTTCATCTTTGAAACCATTCAAAATATAATATAAACATATTTCTTTTAATAACACCAAGGGAGAAATATATTTCCATAAATGTTTCCAAAATCACTATATTTTAAAATCCATCCCTTGAAATAATTTAAATATCCATTTTTAAGATAAATCCCTAAACATGTTTTCAACCCATTTTCGAAACCAAAATCAAGGAACGGGTAAACAAGGTTTATAGAATAAATTCAATACATGAAACCACCTACCATAAAACAATTGGGATAACAAAACTCTTGGTAAATAACAATCCAAGATTATTTGAGGTATTTAGGGATTGAAAAGGGATCCAAGATCAAGATTCACAAACATAAATCTCTAAATCGACAAGTTCTAGAATGATTAAAATCAAAGAGAAAAATTATCCATATAATTCATGTATAATGCACAACAAGTATTGAATATATAACCAGGACACATCAATTCCAATGTGGATCAAAATGAATAAGATTAGAAAAATTGATCCAAAAATTTCTACCTTTGAAAAATATTATCCATAGAGATAAATAAGTGGAATTCGAAGATGAAGAAGATCCAAGATCAAAAAAGATATCAACTTACCAAGAGAGAACCAGATCTTTGATCAGCACTTATATCTACCATATAATTGGGTTGATATATCCAATGATATTCTAATAGAGAATCTATGTTCTAGTGAGTCAAATTAAGATTGAAGGAGGAGTATTAAAGAATTAAACGGGGGTTTGGGTGGAGAAAAAGACGATGCACCCTTATCATCCCAGATATGTGCCACCAACTAGCCTATGGCTTCCACTTGCTAGCCAATGGTGTCAGGTAGATTTCTTACACCTCTATAAGCCCCATCGTCCAGTCAATGTGCTCCCACCAATGGGATGGTGGGGTTACTATAGGAAATCCATGTTGTTGGTTTTCCACCAAATGACTAGGCAACTCGCAGTGGCTGGCCAGTGGGATTTCTGTAGGAAGACCCTATGGTTGGCATGCTATTGGCTAGATGATAACTCTCATTGGCTATCCAGTGGACTACCTATATATTTTCTAGATTTAGATACTTTTCTACTCTCAATACAAAACTTAAAATCACATCACTCACCCCTTTTCTAACTAATAGAAACTAAAAACACAAGGAACGATATAAAAATGACCAAAGAGAGCAGGAAATAAAAGCATGCGTAAAGTACTAACTAAAAAAATATGGTGTATGTAACAATTCTCCCCAATATATTGTTTTATACCCCCATAAATTTAATTAAATGAAGGTTTTTCTCCAAATAGTTGAGGCCCTTACTCCCTTTTCAAAGACTCATGTACCCGATTCTCATGTGAATTGGAACAATACTACTATTAAAATCAAAAAAATGGTATAAAATTTCCATATAGAACCTTCACTTGAGAATAAATAACTCAAAGTGGTTGTTTGGTCATATACATGTCAGGTTCTATGTTTATGTCTTCTTAATTTAGAACACGATATGGGTTCAGTTGATACATTTTGAGTTGAGACACATGGAAGACTTTGTGGATGGAAGGCAATGGTGGTGGTAAATCCAAGTGATACACCACCCTTCCAATTCATTCAAAAATATCAAATGGTCCCACGTATATAGGAGTGAGTTTTTATTGGTTAATGATTCATAGGTGATCCATCCAGGGAGAGGCTTTCAAGAACACTTAATCACCAACCAAAAACACCAAGGGATAGTGACATTGCTCAGTTTAAAACTTTTACAAGATATATTCCATTAATACACAATAATGAACCAACTAGATCTTTATCATTATCTCATGAACCAAACTCATTCCAACTAAGGAAGCTTCTCTATCCTCAGACCAATAAAGAGGATAGTTCTATGTATAGATATAAAAATACTTAAAAGGTTCCATTCTGATGCATGAATGGTAACTATTATTATAAGAAATTAAACAAGATACAAATGCATATCCCAAGAACATTTGAATTCCAACACATAGTAATGAATCATATATTCTGAAATTTGATTATCCCTTTCTATTTTTACATCCTTCTAAGGATGATGTGTTGTGATCAACCTAGATTCGGTTCCCATTATATATTATATATCCTTCCAAAACCATGACATAAAGTGAGGATACCTATATGATAAAACATCCATAGGATTCCCATATAGTCTTACCACCTCTAGTATGTACAAATTCTCTAGATCTACCACTTTACAAGGGTCACAAATCGGTCTGAAATGGTATTATTTTCTCAAATGATTGATCACTACCCATATGAAATTATTACCTCATGGAGTTCTAGGTAAATCAATAATTAAATCATTTGAAATATAATTTCACTTCTATATTGAAAATGTAAGAGGATGAATCAAACTTGAAGGGTTCTTGTGCTCATCATTAATCTTTTGAAATGTATAACATTGAGAAACAAAGTCACCTATGTATCATTTTATTTTTGGCCACCAAAAATGATGTTTCATATCATAAAACCATCTTTTTGGTTCTAGGGTGGACATCCCACAAATAATGATGAAAATATCCTAACATAACCTTTCTTACAGATAAAGGGAAAACATATAAGTTCTTAAAGAAGAGGATTCCCTCTGAGTAAAGATAACACTCAATAATGGTTGCTCTACTATATAAAGAATACCTAATAATTCATAAATTTCTATACTGTTTTTTCTTCTCAAGAATCATCTCAATGATAGAGGATGTCAAAAGAACACTTTCTAGGGAAAAAACAAACTCCTCCTTCCTAGATCCCATGTGTATCTGTGAAAAAAGTCCCATAAAGTTTAATTCATTCTCTACATAATTTATAGCCTAAGAAGGTAACTTCCTACTAAGAGTGTCAGTAACTACGTTATCATTTCTAGGTGTATAGGAAATTTTAAATCTGAATGACTGAGTATTATACACAACATCTCTACTAAAGTTTCAAATCTGTTTGATAAAATATATAACCAAAACATTTATAGTTAGAGTAAATGGTAAATATTTCCCTAAAAAGATAGTGATTCCGTCTTTTGAGGGCATGCACCACTGCTGAAAGATCCAAATCATGAGTGGGATAATTCCTATCATGAGATCAAATATGACATGATCCATAAGAGACCATGTGATCTCCATGAATAAGGATACATCCCAAACCTAAAAATTAATAATGATAGCAGACCACATAGCCCTAAACAAACTCTGTTAACGTTTGAATTGATTTTGAATTCACACTCCATTTTAATTTATCAAAGGATTGTTTACACTTTGGATCCCACAAGAACGTCACCCCCCCCCCCCCTTGAGGTGAGAGTGTTAAAATGTGAGGAAGTCTTTGATAAATATTTTATGAACTATAGATAATATCCCACTAACCTTTGAAAGCTTCAAATCTCAAATATGTTATGTGTTTATTCCCATCACACAAATACTATCACTTTTTAGGTTTAACTAAGATACCATGTTCAAATTCAACATGTCCCAAGAACATAACTTCTTAGATCTAGAATTGTAACTTTGATAACTTATGATAAACATAGTGATGCCTCAAAATAACCAAAACAAGCTTCAAGTGACACACATGAACTTATTATGTCTTTAGATTACAACAGGATTTCATCCTTGAACACTACAACAAAAGAGCCAAGATATTGGTGGAAAATTATGTCCCTCCATACCATAAATACTACAAGAGTGTTATCTAGTCCAAACAACATCATTAGGTACTCAAAATGTCTATATAATATCCTAAAGTCAGTATCTGGAATATTTGACTCCTTGATTTTGAGTTGGTGATATCCATGTGAAGATTAATTTTAAAAAATTACTTAGACCCTTTCAATTGGTCAAATAAATCATCAGTATGGGGAAAGGATTATTTTTTATTGATTGTTACCCAATTGATATTTTGATAATTGACGCACAAGTGAACAATTCTATTGTCCTTATTTGAAAAAAGAATGAGGGCTACCCAAGGTGACACAATTGGGAATATAAATATTTTATATCTCAATTAATCTAATTAAATTTTTAGCTATTTCAATTCAAATGGAGCTATAAAAATATATGACATTGATATTAGTTGAGTTCGGGGAACTAAGTCAATCAAGAACTCCGCCTATTTCTCTAGAGGAAAACCTCGAAAGTCATTCAGAAACACTTTTAGAAACTTTTTTATTATATAAGGGTGGCTACAACTATTTTATTCTTATTATAACTCAGTTATAAAAAACAATCAACTTAATAATCTATGGAAGAGATGGAACATCCCTATTGGAACTTGGATCCCATTCTTCCTGAAACATGTGGGATCTACCATCAGAAGTGGTAAAGAACACCCATTAATGATAAATATATATATTATCCTTATGAGTGATCAAAAAATTCATCCTAATAATCACATTAAAGATGTATAGGTAGAGAACTAGGGAATCTAAAACCAGTTCTACATCGTACATAAATAATAGCACAAGGGACATCAGAAACTCTACTCTTTTTTCTTTCCTAGAGGCGTCACAAATTCCATAATTTCATGAGTTAAATTAGAAGTTTTAAAAATTCCACCATATGAGTTTATAAAAAGGATTTAGAGGCACTTATATAAAAAAACTGGTCTCTAAGGTAGAAACAATAAAATTAGTACCTCTCACAGTTATAGGACCTACAATAACTTCTATAGGAGATTCATCCACTATGTGGAACTGCTTCATTCAAGAAGATTGTGGCTAGAAATTGTAAATCATTTGGTTTCACCACAGATCCTCATGGTGTTGAGGATGATATATAAGATCATGTAAAATATAGATCCTAAAAAACATCAATAAGTGACCACGGTTCCCACATGAGTATCAAACCTTTGGAGGCACAGTTAAAAAGTGCTTCATGGGATCTTTCTGGACACACTGATAATATTTCAATCCACTATCCATAGATGATGGTTTATGAAAAGACCTATAAGAAGCACCACCACTATTTACCAAATTAAACTCACTCTAATTACTCTTTCATAGGTAAGAACCAATGAAGCCACCACTAGAGGAAAAAAGGAGCTTCGGTCAATCTTAACTTACTCACCAAGTCATGATATTCCATCAATGCCCTATCAGCTGCACTAGAATCAATGGTAATATTTAACATCAATTATTATGACTAGATATCAACTAAAAGGTCCATCTAAAACCTCTAATCTATCATGTTTTCATTAGATAAAACCTAAAGCGGGAATAGAGCATGCTTATTGAAATGATTAGCATACTCCATCACAGAACAACACCCTTACTCAAGTTTGAGAAACACCATGGATTATTCCATGGTCATGGATTCTAGGTATAACTAATCAGTGAAAATAAACTTGATTTATATCCACTATAATCCATCATTGTTTTTATTTAGGATAGATTATCTCCACCACATTCTACTCAGAACTTTAATATTGATGATTGAACACTTCACTTTGACTGAGTCAGGATTCTCTAGGAATTCAAAAGTTCACTCAATCTTTCCTAAACAATTCCCTGCCTCATGAGGGTCATATTTTTCTGGGAAATATTGAGGATTTTGGTGAATAAATTCTTTATCTCAATTTATCTCCCAATCCATTCAAGTATTCACCTCCCTATCTTGAACAGGGGAAGGTACCACACCTTTTTCATAACTCAAACTGTGAACACCACTCCTTGAATCATATTCTGATCAACTATATTTTTTTCCTTTCCATGTTTCATCAACTACACATTGTTGAGGAATTTGATGGAAATCCTCTACTGGGTATGATACTACACATAAACTAACAAATATACAAAATAATATAATATCCATGAAACAATTCCATTTTAGAGACATATAAATCAACTAAAATCATCAATATATTTACAAAAAGAACTACTATGATTAAAGCACTTTAAATCCCAAAAGACACACTTCCTAACAAACTATGGTAACTTAAGGCTTATCACAATTAGAGTAGACCCATAACATTCCTTCAACGAACCACTTAACTTTTTATATTCTTATCTCAAGTCTACCAAGACATCCCAAAATTCATACCCAAAATGTAAATAGAAAAATCAACCTTTGATAGAAATTATTCATGAAACAACCTAGATTTCTCAAATATATGTAACCCAAATTGGTTATGACATGACCTGAAGGGTCTTCTTGATCCCAACAAGAAAAAAAAGTGTCTCAGCATTAGGAACAACCTTTGGAAATAATTTTTTCACTAATAACCTTTAATAAGGTTAAATAAATATCTAGAATAATGCAGGTATTCAAAAACAAAGAGAGTAGTAGAAATATAAAATCTCCAAGAAAAAAAGGGATAACAAACAAATAATGACCAAAGTACTCAAAAACTACTAAAACCCAAACATCAATAAACTGATTTCACCTCCAGAATCACACTCCCCATTAATGAAAAACCCCTTCACTACCCTACAACACCTTACCATTAACTACATTAGATAAAATAAGATCTGCATACACCTAGAGGTGTATGCAGGGTGTCATAATAACTTCCCAATAAGTACCCACCATGTGTTTTATATGAAAACATTATAAAACAAACCAATTATGATTAGGTAAATATAAATAAGGAATTATATACAATTTTACACAATTTAAATATAAAACATGGAAGATCACCCTTTTCACAGTTTAGTAACACATATCAATAAGATCAGTTTTAAACGAATTTCCATAACATTAAAACCATAAATTTAAGGTTATTTAGGTCCTTATACCATTATCATGATCAATAGTCCACCTAGTTTTCACATTACCCTAGTAGAATACGTCTTGGGGGTAAGAGTTCACTCCTAAAACTGACCCCTTTCCATAGATTAGGATACATGGTGCACAAATTACCCTAGTAGAGCAGGTTTAGGGGGTAAGAGTTCATCCCTAAGGAAAATTCATTGATTTATTATTGATCATAAATATGCTTAACATGATAGAATAATTTAATGTGCATTTCATCCCTAAAACCATACAAAATATGATTTAAAACCATTTCTATTAGCAGTGCAAAGGGAGAAGTATATTTCTATAAAAATTACTGAAACCACAATATTTCTCAAGTCACGCCTTTAAAACCATTTAAAAATACATATTAAAGATAAGTCTATAAATTATGTTTTTCATCCTTTTTATAAACCAAACTCAAGGATCGAGTAAACAAGGTTTGTAGAACAAATCCAATTCTTGAAATCGCCTAGCTTGAAACACTTTGGATAAAAACACCCACAATAAAAAATAATCTAGGACAAGATAAGGATCTTATAAATATATACAGGATCCCAGATCAGTAATTACCAAATAAAAAATATCTAAATTTAAAAGTTATAGAATGAAAAAAAACCAACAAAAACACTTATGTTAGGACCAAAAGGGGCCTAGATACCCTGATAGGGGGGTGAATCTGAGTATGGATATTATATTTCAAAATTCTTCCTTACCCAATGGATATTGACCTTAATATTATATGGGTCAATTTGTTTTCCCTTATGTGTTAATTTTGATCTTATTATTCCATTATTTATCTGATAATGATGATGCTTTTAATGTAATGTATGAAATCAAACACATAAGAACGCATATTTTTACATGGTTTACCCTCACTGGGCTACATCCATGGAGCATACAGCAGTGATGTGCCACTATACCAAATCCACTAAATATCACTACCAATAATGTTCGATCTAGATAACTTATATGCCCATGATCTCTACCTTTAAAATTTTTAGGGTCAACTCACTAATTTCCCAAGGGTCACTCCCTATTTCTCTCTCTGGCTCACTACAGGTAGAAAGGAAAACCTTCTTCCTCTTCATTCACTCATTGATCTTATAAGGGGTCCACTCATAGTCTATGGACTTATAGTTCCATTAATTATCACTAATGAATTCATTATTCATTATATGTAGATGCTCTGTTGAAGTCCAAATTTCATCTACTGATGAAAACCACTTTCCCACTGATCACTGGGCAATAACCTTTGGAAATACCTTCGCAAAACTGCCTACTTCACAAAGCTCCCAATTTTGCAAAACTCAAACAATCCTTCACGAAATCCATATTTCTTCACAAAGCACACACCTTCGTAGAGCTCACTACTTCATAGAGCACACTACTTCATAGACCACACTACTTCATAGAGCCCAATACTTTATAGAGCTCACTGCTTTGTAGAGATCAAGACTTTGCAGAGATTAGGCTATCACAGATCTCAATCCATCACAAAGAGACTTTTTTCGTGAAGCTCACGGAGCCAACATAGAGCACACCTCTTTCATAGATTTGGATTAGCTGCTGTGAAGCTCCTTCCTTTCGCAAAGCACACTGACTCCAGGAACGTCCTTTGAAATTTGAGAGCTACAAATTTTTCTTGAAAAACTCTCTACTCTTCTCAAGGGGGTCAAAGTATATTTATAGGCAATTCAACTGACTAGAGAACCTTTCATGAAAAGTCAATTCCAAGACACCTCAAATTGAAATGCTCTGAAATTTCTACTAACATACTTTCTATATCGCAAAGCACCATGAGAGTTTTTGGATCATATATCTCATCGTAATCAGGGAGCATTTCATCAATTCCTTTATGCCATTACTAAAATAATCCTTCAAAATGTTCTTCACCTCTTTTGTTCACGAAGTATGTCTTACCTGCAGATCTCACTATCAAAAATATTTTCTTCTCTGTGATTCACTCTCCATGAATCCCATCTTTTCAAAATTCATGTCTTTTCCATATTTTCATGAGATCTTCAAGAAAATAAAATTTTTGAGAAGCTCAGCCACCTCCAAATTTTATAACCCATAATTTTGGAAAACATTGGAAACTGACACCACATTATATATGTTCCTTTTGTACCACCTCCAGATCTTCCATACCTTGTGCTCCAACTTTTTCAACAAACACAACCAACCAAAAAATGTTGCAATGTTACCTTGAGGTATTTTTCCCAATAATCCCCCCTTTGGGTTTTTTTATACCACTTCTCATAAAAATTCTATGATACCTCACTGAAGCTCCTTCCATCATCTACCATCATTCGCCTCTTGCAATTCAGATAGCGACCAAAGAACCACTCACCACATACTCTAAGCCCACATGATCAATGTTTGGCGTGATAAACAGAATTAGTGTGAAATATTTATCAATGAATCA
Source organism: Viscum album (assembly GCA_963277665.1). Taxonomy (NCBI): domain Eukaryota; kingdom Viridiplantae; phylum Streptophyta; class Magnoliopsida; order Santalales; family Viscaceae; genus Viscum; species Viscum album. The sequence goes on along the minus strand of OY728126.1, from coordinate 2,003,209,808 downwards.
CTTTATTTATGACACCAATTGATGATACCATGTTGTAACGTCCCAACCTGGCTCACCCCTAAACCGGAGGCCAGACCGGTCACCACATGACCTCAAGTGCACCTCCCCATACGCCAGAGGCTTCCGACAAGCAGTGAGGGTATAAGGATAGTCAGTGGGGAGACTATACCCTCATTTTAGTGTTCAAAAATAGACAAAGAAAATAAATAGTGTAAATGGTATAATAAATGAATAAGTAGTGGAAAGAATATTTTATAAATCTTGAACAAAACAAATGGCCAATGCAAAAGTATACAACAGATGCATGCATGACATGCTAATGATACAAAAGTAGAAAAAAGTGAACAAAACAGCATTATTTACATTTCAATGAATAAATAAATAAATAATGACTCAAAGCCCCATGAGCGATCTCATGGAGCATCTCGAGCCTCCGCTCGGTCTTGTTCTCTTAACTCTTAAGTAAATGCAAACAACATAGTCCTGCAACCAAATAGAATCTACTCGGGTACCCAGTGCAATGGCTGCCCGAGTAGGGTGTGCGATATAAATCTCAGTAGGCTGGGACCACCGGTGTCTACCCCAAACCAGATATTTAATAAATAACTTATAACATGTGAAATCATGCATAGATTAAGTAAACAGTACAATGTAACTATATACCCATGTACCTGCTTCAGCCCTCAGCTGGTGTCTGAACATGCATTATACATTTGTCATACATACTCAATATTCATTACATAATCATTCAACGATTATTAATTATTTCAGTCTTAATAAATTATGAAGGTCTTGAGATTCGGCCTACGCCCAACATCTCTCGTATAAATCACTCACCACAGATATCTCTAAAGAACATATCTGTAATCAAAGTAAAGACTAATTCCAAGCTTGTGCTTTGGCTTGGATAACACATCATAAGTTATTCAATTCATCCTTTCATATACTAAGTCTGAGCCCGCCCACTAAAAGTGGTTCACCCATTTCATAAATATGTCTGAAACATTTTTCATAAACAATTCACAAATCATCATGTATCAACAGCCTTCATTAACCATTAACTCATTTCATGCATGAACAATTGGACCCACAGTCCAATGTTAATTAATGGGTGTAGAACATCATGTATAGCACCCTGATGAGTATTTGGAGCATCAGTCCTTGTCTCAAAACCTAGGGGTATTTGGAGCATCATTCCTTGACCCATAAAAGAATATTTTCTTTCAAGCTGGGTGTAGAACGCCTTGTATAGCACCCTGTGAGTATTTGGAGCTTCATTCCTTGTCTCACAACCCATTTATCAATCATACATATATATTTATCATTGGTGTAGAACACCATGCCTATCACCCCGTGAGTATTTGGAGCTTCAGTCCTTGTCTCACAACCCATTTATCAATCATATATATATATATTTATTGTTGGTGTCGAACACCATGTCTAACACCCCAAAACCATCCATTAATTAATTCATAAATTAATTAATCCAATCCCTTAATTAAATCAACAACTAATTAACAACATAAATCCCCCATCAAAAGTGAACCCTTAATTAAACATTCAACATCTCAATAGTAAATAATTAATTAACAATTAATTGTTCTTAGAAAGCAAAATAAATAATTAACACAACATTTAATTATCCAAATTCGTTAAGAATTATGAACCTGTCCACTCAAACAGTGATTCTCCCATGACTTTAACAATTTACAGGCACGTCATAATCATCACAAAACATACTGAACAAGCCCATATATTTAGAAACTATCACACGCATCATCTCATAATATAGAACAACTACATCCAAGACAACTTAATGCATTGAAATCTAACAAGTATCAAAAATTACCCTTGGCCAACAGTCGTAACAAAAAATCAATTCACAATCTTAATTTAATGCATGTAAATTAATTAATTAAAAAATTAATTAATTAAATATTATATCTTAAACCAATCATAAATTCATTAACCATTTAACATTTTACATGTAATAATTAATCCATCCATTAATTATTACCAATTTCAAATTTATACTTTTGAACATGTCAAATATTCAATATTCCCAATCATCAATAAAAGCCACAAATTTTATTCCAACTTGTGACTTGATAATTAATTCTACAATTAATTACCCTATTATACATTCTACCAATTCAAATCATTTAACTATTTAATCATATCACTTTAACCAAATTAGCAAAACATGCTTAAAAAAACACAAGTTCAAGACCTCATTTATCTCACGTGGGCGGCATCATTTAATAACATCAAAAGAGTCATGCATCAATATATCATAATCAAGGAAACTTGCATTATAAATTTATTTAAAGAAGCTATAATTCTTAAAATAAAGTGTTAAGGATTTGATACCCTACCTAGGGATGGCACCATTTTAAAACCGAAGTGCTTTAATGTACTTGGAGGCAACCAGTCCACAACTGGTTCGTAATCGCACATGCACACGCCTTTATATATATATATATGTGCGCTTTTCCCTAACCAATGGCGGCAAGACAATTCGAGACCATCCACCTCACCCTTGGTGGCGGATGTCGGATTATGGACCAATGGGTCCTGATTCAAAATTTTCATATCCTTGATGAGGCGGACAAGATTCGTGAAGAGTCCGAAGGGGAATCGTCGCGCGCAAAGTGGAGTTTGGGTGAGGGGTGGTGTGCCTCTAGGTATTTCCCAGAGGGGGGTTGCGCCATGGAGGTTGCGCGCTGTAGGAGCTCCGCCCGAGTATCGCGCTGCTGTAGGGAGGGTTTCTCAGGGGTTCGCGTGCCTCTTGGTCGCACCACAGAAAAGAGCTCACGTCGAGGAGGGAGCGAGATGGAGGGAGGAAGGGGCCGCATCCTGGGGTGTGCTGTTGTGTGTGTGTTGCTCCTTGTGCATAGGGAGGAAGAAGAGGGGAATTTGATTCCCTTTATTTTCTTTTTCAAATCCCTAAATTAATTGCCATTAATAATAGTTATTATTAAACTCTTGAAACCCAATAATAATACTACCATTAATGTGATAATAATTATAATAAAAGATAATAATAATAATCATTTTATTTTTATTATTTTACACATTAAACACTTATCTTAGAAGTAAAAAACTCCCCAATTAATCCTTCTTAAAGGAAACGTTTCATTGAGAAAATCAAACTCCCCTTTACTCCTGGATTAAATTAAAATCTCTTTGACTTCAAAGTAATAAAAAAAAAATTCTTTCCCACAATTAATAAAATTATTTTTTCCTTGAATTTAATTAATTTACAAAATAATAATAATAATAATTAAATCATCATTATAATTATTAAAACTTTTATTTTTTTAATTCCATCCAAAACTCCCCAATTAATTACTATTATTATTTATAATAATAGACATAATTATCAATAATTATGACACTCATAAAACCATAATAATAAAAATATAATTATTATTACTCAACCCTTTGATATAACCCAACAACTCTATTAAATAACCACACTCCTTCATTAAATTCGAAACTGCTTATTTAATTAATCGTTTCATCGAGATACTCAACAGCCTCATTAAATTCACCTAAATATTACACCCCATTAAATAAAAACAGAACTTTGACAAACCCAATAATTAAATTGTATTAAAAGAAACAATAAAACACCCATATTAATTATGTTCAACCTCCCCATTTAAATCCACATTAATTATCCAATTCCTTTTTAACCTTCATTTATTATTCTCGTATTAAATGTTCTGTAATTAATTATAAAACTCTATTTTGATCATTAAATTCATTTAACATTTATTTAACTAAGTAACCACAAAAATAATAATACCATCATTATTATTATTATTCAAACTTTTATTTATTTAAAAACCCAAACCCCCAATTTATTACAATATATTTACTATGATTAAAACTCAAACCCATAACCCCTCATTTAATTAAATATTTCTTTGAGAAGCTCAAAAGCCACATTTAATTCTCATAAATGATACACTCCTTTAACATGCAATTAAAATCTCAAAATATCAAAATAATTTATGACTTCATAATAATAACAACAAAATTATTATTATTATCACATTCCTCAATTTAATAAAAAATGGTCCTTTAATAATTCTGAAACTCTTCATTTAAATAAAACAGTTCTTTGATAAACCGAAAATCCACGTCAATACCGTCAACTACAATTTAATTAATTCTTTAACATTCAATAAATTTAACAACCACAATAATAGTAATAAGGCTTAGTTATTATTATTATTATTAAAACTTTATTTTAATTAATCCAAATCTCTCATATAATCATATTTAATTAAATAAATAATAATAGTAATTTATTAAATAAGATAAACTTCACAGGTTGGATTGCAACAATGCACTGCCCATGCAGATCCATTAAAGTGTATTTTTCTAGATCTGGTGCACCCGAGACTCATCGGGACACCCGTTAAAATTTATTGGGTAATTACGCAATTCCAGAAACGACACCAGTAGGTGTTCCAACACTCAGAATAAAATTCCAAAGCTCGGATTAAAAAAAATGATGATAAATCGAAAAAAAATTCAAAAACATTCATATTTTAACCCGATTCAAAAACACAGGACATTACAATATACCCACTTTAAAAACTTCTCGTCCCAGAGAAGCCATTGGGAACCACTACTAAATCAACTGGCCTACCAAGTTCATTTAAGAAGATCAGTCAAAATATTACCGGACAACTCCGTTCTAAAATCTTGACATCACCTGCTAACACATTTATCAAAAAAAGATGCAATAATACCCACCATAGGATTTTCCTTGACGTCTCAAGAAAAGATTAGCCGCTCACCAGCGCCTGTTTTTAGAATACATTAATGCATGTGTGTGACATTACTCAATCCATGATCATCATGTCAAACATTGATCATAAAATCCGTAACATAAACCTATCAGCGTGCCAAAACAACCAAGTCCCAAGAAGTCCTCCGGAGCATTGGGACGAACTTAGTTTAACAGCCCAAAATATTCTATGGGTACTACCTACCACGGGTTGGCCCCTTATGAAACATAAACATTGACCCTCTCTCTGGGTCACGCAAAACTTAAATTACAAGGTTCAGAAACCCCTTTTTCTTTTAGCAATTTTAATTAATTCTGTTCAACCTTTTAACATTTTAATTAATTTCAGCATACACACAAGTAAATATTCACAAAAAGTCACTTGGTTTTCAAAACAGCAACCTACAGAAAAAATAGGCATGTTATCACAAACATCCTCTTTAATCATCATTCAATGTTATTCAAATATAAATAGGAAATTTAGCATCTAAATTTCTTTTACAGAAAAGGTGACTTCCAAAGTTCTCATTTATTCAATTTGGGTTCTTCCAAAAGCAACACAACAACAATTCATTATAATAAAAACTCCTCAGTTTTACATTTGTAACCATTTTCAAACATATTATGGTTATATAAGGTTCAAACACATGGGTGGCCATATTCTAATCGATAAAGCGACCATACACCTTATCGCTAGAATTTGGATCCCATTTATCACAATCAACATTTATTTAACATTTTATCTTTAGCACCCCATTCACATATCCAAAACATCTCTAACATGTTAGCATAAGCAGTAACACAACAACATGCTATAACACAGAAGAATGGTAAAACAACAAAACATGCTAATAACTGAAATTGTATGGAATATAATCACTCAAGCAGGTTAAATCTATTACTGGAACAAGCTATCTAGAGAGGCATGCTAAAGCAGATCAAAATATGGAATTGCACCCAAGGAACACAATCCAAATCAGCAGGAATCCTACTAATGCAGCTACATGGCATGTTATATACATGACATGTGAATATTAAAGTGACTAAGATGATTCATATATGAAAATTCCTTGCCATATCAAGCCAGGACAATTATTTTTTAAAATTCTCAAAATCAATAAACAGCGGAAAATACACCAGTCACTCAAGGTGAAATCATATCAACTGTAACCTCTAATAGTAAAAACAGCAATTCCCATCCCTGGCTACTCAGTCATTTCTTGTACATGAGGTGATCAGTCCCAAGGACGGCTATTAACCCAAGCGCTGACACATTCCTAGTCTCCTGTCTACAAACCCCAAAACAGAAAGACAAAGGGAAAGAATGAAAACCTAAACCTCCCTTTGATACCACTTTGTAACGTCCCGAACTGGCTCACGATTAAACCGGAGGCCAGACCGGTCACCACATGACCTCAAGTGAGCCTCCACGTACACCAGAGGCTGCCGACTAGCAGTGAGGGTCTAAGGATAGTTAGTGGGGAGACTATACCTTCATTTTAGTGTTCAAAAATAGACAAATGCAATAAATAGCGGAAATGGTATAATAAATGAATAAGAAGTGGAAAGAATATTTTATAAATCTTGTAAAAAACAAATGGCCAATGCCAAAGTATACAACGGTTTCAGGCATGACATGCTAATGATAAAAAAGTAGAAAACATTGAAAAAAAACAGCATGCTTTACATTTCAATGCATAAATAAATAAATAATGACTCAAAGCCCCACGGGCGATCTCCTCGAGCATATCGAGCCTCTGCTCGGTCCTGTGCTCCTAAATCCCATGTAAATGCAAACAACATAGTCCTGCAACCAAATAGAATCTACTCGGGTACCCAGTGAAATGGCGGCCCGAGTAGGGTGTGAGATATAAATCTCAATAGGTCGGGACCACCGGTGTCTACCCCAAACCAGATATTTAATAAATAACTTATAACATGTGAAAGCATGCATAAATTAAGTAAACAGTACAATGTAACTATATACCCAAGTACCTACTTCAGCCCTCAACTGGTGTCTGAACCGTCATTATACATTTGTCATACATACTCAATATTCTTTACATAATCATTCATCGGTTATTAATTATTCCAATATTAATAAATTATCAAGGTCTTGAGATTTGGCCTATGCCCAACATCTCCCGTATAAATCACTCACTATATATGTCTCTAAAGACCATCTCTGTAATCAATGTAAAGACTAATTCCAAGCTTGTGCTCTGGCTTGGATAACGTGTCATAAGTTATTCAATTCAACCTTTTATATACTAAGTCTGATCCCGCCCACTAAAATTGGTTCACCCAATTAATAAATAAGTCGGAAACCTTCCTCATATACAATTCACAAATCATCATGTCTCAACAACCTTCATTAACCATTAACTCGTTTCATGCATGAACAATTGGACTCACAGTCCAATGTTAATTAATGGGTGTAGAACATCATGTCTATCACCCTCGTGAGTATTTGGTGCATCATTCTTTGTCTCACAACCCATGGGTATTTGAAGCATCAGTCCCTGACCCATAAAAGAATATTTTCTTTCAAGCTGGGTGTATAACGCCATGTCTAGCACCCCTTGAGTATTTAGAGCTTCAGTCCTTGTCTCACAACCCATATATCAATCATACATATATATTTATCATTGGTGTAGAACACCATGTCTATCAACCTATGAGTATTTGGATCTTCAGTCCTTGTCTCACAACCCATTTATCAATCATACATATATATTTATCATTGGTGTAGAACACCATGTCTAAAACCCCAAAACCATCCATTAATTAATTCATAAATTAATTAATCCAATAAATTAATTAAATCAACAACTAATTAAAAACATAAATCTCCCGTCAAAAGTCAACCATTAATTAACCATTAAACATCTCAATATTAAATAATTAATTAACAATTAATTGTTCTTAGCAAGCCAAATAAATAATTAACTCAACATTTAATTATCCAAATTTGTTAACAAGTCTGAACCCGTCCACTCAAACAGTGATTCATCCAGGATATTAAAAATTTACATGCACGTCATAATCATCACAAAACATGCTGAACAAGACCATATATTTAGCAAACATCTCATGTATCATCTCATAATATAGGACAACTCCATCCAAGACAACTTAATGCATGGAAATCTAACAAGTATCAAAAAGTACCCTTGGCCAACAGTCGTAACAATCAATCAATTCACAATATTAATTTAATGCATGCAAGTTAATTAATTAAAAAATTAATTAATTAAATATTATCTCTTAAACCAATAATAAATACATTAACCATTTAAAATTTTACATGTAATAATTAATACATCCATTAATTATTACCAATTGCCAATTTATACTTTTGAACATGTCAAATATTCAATATTCCCAATCATCAATAAAAGAAACAAATTTTATTTCAACTCATGACTTGATAATTAATTCTACAATTAATTACCCTATTATACATTCTGCCCATTCAAATCATTTAACTGTTTAATCATATCACTTTAACCAAATTAGAAAAACATGCCTAAAAACCACACAAGTTCAAGCCCTCATTTATCTCACATGGGCAGCATCATTTAATAACTTCAAAAGTGTCATGCATTGACATATCATAATCAAGGAAACATACATTCTCAATTTATTTAAAGAATCTATAATTCTTAAAATAAAGTGTTAAGGATTTGATACCCTACCTCAGGATAGCACCATTTTAAAACTGAAGCGCTTTAATATACTTGGAGGCAACCAGTCCACAACTGGTGTGTAATCGCACGTGCACACACCTTATATATATATATGTGTGTGTGTGTGTGTGTGTGTGTGTGTGTGTGTGTGTGCACGTTGTCTGAACCAACGACGGCAAGAAAATTCGAGACCATCTGCCTCGCCCTTGGTGGCGAATGTCGAATTATGGACCAATGGGTCCCGAGTCAACATTTGAATATCCTTGCCGAGGCAGACAAGATTCGTGAAGAGTCAGAGGGGAATCGTCACACGCAAAGTGGAGTCTGGGAGAGGGGTGGTGCGCCTCTAGATATTGCCCGGAGGGGGGTTGCGCCACGGAGGTCGCGCGTTGTAGGAGCTCCACCTGGGTGTCGCGCTGCTGCAGGGAGGGTTGCTCAAGGGTTCATATGCCTCTTGGTCGCACCACAGAAAGTAGCTAACCCTGAGGAGGGAGCTCGAAGGAGGGAGGAATGGGTCGCATCATGGGGTGCACTACTGCATGCTTGTTGCACCTTGTCTGTAGGGAGGAAGAAGAGGGGAATTTGATTCCCTATATTTTCATTTTCAAACCCCTAAATTAATTGACATTAATAATATTTATTATTAAACTCTTGAAACCCAATAATAATACTACCATTAATGTGACAATAATAATAATAATATATAATAATAATACTCATTTTATTATTATTATTATTATTATACACATTAAACACTTATCTAAAAAGTAAAAAACTCCCCAATTAATACTTCTTAAAGGAAACGTTTCATTGAGAAAATCAAACACCCCTTCACTCCTCAATTAAATTAAAATTTCTTTGACTTCAATCTAATAAAAAAATAATTCCTCTCCCACAATTAATAAAATTCGTTTTTCCTTGAATTTAATTAATTAACATAATAATAATAATAATTAAATCATCATTATTATTATTATTAAAACTTTCATTTTTTTTAAATTCCAACTAAAACTCCCCAATTTATTACTATTATTATTTATAATAATAGTATCCATAATGATCAATAATTATTACACTCGTAAAACCATAATAATAAAAATATAATTATTATTACTCAAACCTTTGATATAACCCAAAAACTCTATTAAATAACCACACTCCTTCATTAAATTCGAAACTGCTTATTTAATTAAGCGTTTCATCGAGATACCCAACAGCCTGAATAAATTCACCTAAATATTACACCCCATTAAATAAAAACAGAACTTTGACAAACCCCATAATTAAATTGTATTAAAAGAAACAACAAAACACCCATATTAATTATGTCCAACCTCCCCATTTAAATCCACATTAATTATCCAATTCGTTTTTAACCTTCATTTATTATTATCGTAATAAATGTTTTGTAATTAATTATAAAACTCCATATTGATCATTAAATTCTTTTAACATTTATTTAACTAAGTAACCTCAAAAATAATAATAACATCATTATTATTATTATTCAAACTTTCATTTATTTAAAAACCCAAACCCCCAATTTATTACAATATCATTACTATGATAAAAACTCCAACCCATAACCCCTAATTTAATTAAAAGTTTCTTTGAGAAGCACAAAAGCCACATTTAATTCCCATAAATGATTCACTCCTTTAACATGCAATTAAAATCTCATTGTATCAAAATAATTTATGACTCCGTAATAATAACAATGACATTATTATTATTATCATCACATTCTTCCATTTAATAAAAAATGGTCCTTTAATAATTCTAAAACACTTCATTTAAATAAAATGGTTCTTTGATAAACCCAAAAGCCACGTCAATACCTTCAACAGCCATTTAATTAATTCTTTAACATTCAATAAATTTAACAACCAAAATAATAGTAATAAAACTTCATTATTATTATTATTATTAAAAATTTATTTTAATTAATCCAAATCTATCATATAATCGTATTTAATTAAAAATAATAATAATAATTTATTAAATAAGATAAACTACACAGGTTGGACTGCAACCATGCATTGCCCATGCAAATCCATTAAAGTGAATTTTTCTGGATCTAGGGCACCTGAGACTCATCGGGACACCTGTTAAAATTTATCGAGTAATTATGCAATTCCATAAACGACACCATTAGGTGTTCCAACACTCAGAATAAAATTCCAGAGCTCGGTTTAAAAAAATAACTATTTATAAATCGAAAAAAAAATCAAAAACATTCGTATTTTAACCCAGTTAAAAAACACGGGACTTTACAGATACAGATACCAACAAACTGATTTCATCAGAAACCTCAACTGTCATGATATAAATTCTTTGATCGATCACTTCTTGAATTATCATATTTATTAACCTAACTCCCCCTATCTCATTACTCTCCCCATATCTCATTGCTCCATCTATCAGATTCTCCCCATGTCTTTGACTAAGACATTTTATCCTTTATTTAGCCATAGTTTCTCCCCCTTTAGGAGTTACTCTTTCTCCCCCTTTTTCAACAAACCCAAATGTCACTCCTTTGTGATCTGAAATAGAGTAGGGAACAAAGATCAGCACATTAGATAAAAACACATCATACCTCGGGGAGAGGGGGGTCCCACAGCCACACTTTTTCAAGTGTGGTGAGTCGAATGGACTCCCAGAGCCAGTCGATGTCTCTTAAAATATTTCTTGGGTAAGGCCTTTTTCGGAATGTCTACAACCTATAGCTCTGTAGAAACATACTCTAACTTACCTAGCTCGTTCTCTACCTTCACCTTGATAAAATTATATTTAATATCAATGTTCTTTGTCCTTGAGTAATGGACTATATTTTTTCTAAGATTGATAGAACTCAGATTATCACATAGGATTCCGATCAGAGACTTCACTACAATGCCCATATCATCAAGTTGTTTCTTCATCCACAATAATCGGGCGCATGCTTGAGTAGAAGCAATATACTTAGATTATGCGGTTCTCAATGAAATTCTATCTTACTTCTTTATTATCCAAGAAATACACAAACCATGAAGATAGAAAGCACCTCACGAAGTAGATTTCTTATCATCTACTGATCCGGCCCAATCTGCATATGTATATCCCAAAAGCTGTAGCTGAGATTCATCAATATACATCAAACCAAAATCCACAGTGCCCAAAATACACTAATGTATAATTTCCACTGCTATCATGTGGATTTCCATAGTATTTCTTTGATGTCACGCTATTTGGCATGTGGAAAAAACACTATCAAGTCTTATCATTGTCAAGTATAGTAAACTACCAATACTCTGCTTGTATTCTGTGATATTAAATGCTTTTCCATCATCATCTTTGGATAATTTCATCCGGGTAGCATCTAGAGTCTTCATCTCCTTGGAATTTTTCATTCAAAAACCTTCTCAAAACCTCCTTAGCATATTTAGACTGAGAAATGAATGTTTTATTCCATCCTTATTTCACCAAGACCATCATCCTTTGATTATTGTCATTGTTCACATATAAATTGTAATCAAATACAACACACTGGAAACCGTGCTTCTTTAGAAACTAATTTGGACATGAATATGATGTTCTTGATTCTTTCTTCAATCCATATAATGCCTTATTCAGCTGAAAAGCCCTATACTCATCTTCATGTCTACACTAGCAATGTCTGATTTCAAATTTTATCTTTTCGGTCAATTTCAAATCAACTCTTTGACTTTCATGTTGATATAGATTTGAATTATTCATTGTCATTTTCAGTATCTAATTCTAAATTATCATTTTACACTTCTACTCCTCATAAATATATTACCCCTTCATCACTTTCAATAGACTACTTTTCACTATGTCATTGTTTCAATGACATCCTTTCTTTCAACAACTTTTCTGATATTCTTGTTCAGATATTGTTGACATTATCAGACATATTATTGTTATCCTAAAAACAGTCAGCTAATACCATATTATTAAAACAAAATAGATAATCACAAAAAACCTTAGTGTTGTTCCTTATCTCCCAATCATTATTCATGAACATAAACATTCATCCTTTATACACCATTGAGAACCTTAATTTGATTAAGAGATAGAATTCTACCCCTGTGATATTCAACTCTACCAAATGTAAGGCCCACTGTTTAGACCAAAAACGTTCTTCCTCTCCTACATAATTTCTTCATCATAGACCCTAAGTAATGAGCCATCAAAAAAACCTCTAAGCCTGCTAAGTTGGAACTCATTATAGGAAACAATAGATAGAGTTAATACCACCATCACAATCAATTTAACTCAATAAATTCTTTCCATCTGAAATTATGAGAACTGATTTCAATCAGTTGACATTCCCAAGCACTTCATGTCACTGCATTTAATCTTATGATGTGACTTACCCTTGGATTGTATCTCCCCAAAAACCCGAAACACTTGATCAGCAGTTAGTATCATTTAACCACATATGGTGAGGGGGTCTTCTGAAATACTCTAGAGGAGGATTGTGGTTGATCCTAATGAGTCAACCCTTTGATTCTTTCTTTCAAAGCATCACACTCTTTCCTTGCCTAGTCTGACTTCCTATCTAACTTCCACTATTCTAGACATATGACTAGGCATTCCTTACCCACATTCTGTGTCTTCTTCTTATATTCAGATTCTATATGCTTTCCTTTTTTCACAATTTTGGAATTAATCCCATTAGCAGAAGTATCCTTCTTTGATTCTCCATTAATATTCTATTTTTCATGATTATTTCTTTGAGAAGGAATCTCTCCATTGATCATCTGCTCTTGTTTATTCCTCCATTGATGAGCTCTTTATATTTTCTTTACTTCCCACTGTGTGGAATGACATTCAAATTTTCTTGGACATTCTTTACTCGTATTTCTTTTACCAATTGTTCAAGTCACTCCAGCTTTTATTATTCAGGTTGATTCTTCCACTAACTTTACATTCTTCTTAACTACACTAGGAGCATCTCCTACTTTTTTCTTATAGGATTTCCCACATCCATTCCAGGGGAGTTTTTGTGAGTGTAATAGAGGAGGTGATTGATACATCTTTTGTTGAGGTCCTTGTGATTCCCCTGAGATTGTAAACTTATTTTTTATCTTACCATGTTGCCTTCTAGTATAGGATTCTTCATTATAAACTGCACATCCTGGAGATCTCCTTTAGGGTTTCTTTTCCTTCCCCAATTTATTCTTTCTACAATGTCTTTCCAAATTCCCAATATTAGAACAAATAAAACATCTTCCATCAAATACATACCTCATCTCATTATTTCATAGTTGAAATGTTGATGCAACTAGAGTTCTTCTTCTAAAATTGATCTCCTAAGATTCCTGAAACAAACTCATGGTGTTCCCCATTCTTCCAAAAAAAAATCACTTCATGGATAATTTATTTTGAGAGACTTTTCTTTCATATTTCTCATGATGATTCTTATTATTCCTAGATTTAGAGAAGTTTCTATCTTTATAGCATGAAATTTACTCTTGAGCCTTTGAACAAAAGAATTATGTATCAGCATGAATCCCATAGAAATAGCACATTATATCATTACTTCCTATAAAATACTTTTTAGGTCTGTCTTTAGAAACCACATGACTTTTTCAATTTCTGGAACTATTCATGGCTCTCTTCATATGATTTATGGGAGGGGATTCATTAAATCCCATGTTGGTTTTTCCCAGGTTTTATAGCATTTGAGTTGAGAAAATATGTTCTTGTTTACAATTAGAAATAGCATATTTTATTTTCATTTCATCATCACCTACTGAATGATAATCAAATAGTAAGTTTAAGGAATAATTTATTTTAGGATTTTTTCTAGCATTGGATTTATCCACTTCTTTCTTTTCTGATTCTAGCTCTTCTTCCAACTTTTGAATCTTCATATCACTTGACTAAAATTGTACATCAAGTTATCTCTTGAGATTATTCCCCCTACTCATCTCATCTTCCAATTTAGGTTTCATATTATCCACCATGTCTCTTTTCTCCTTTATTTTAAATTTTTCTTAAGAAACATAATTAGAATAGCATGAATTATCTTGTTGTAGCCTTTGATTATACTAAACGTGTTCATACAAATATGTATCAAGATCATAATTTCTGGATTTCAGATTCTGAACTTCATCTATATTCTGATTCTCTGCATTTTCATCGGCCTTTTGTTTTCCCTTCTTTCTAGAAATATTTTTTAGTTATTCTCTTTATGAATCATTCTTCTCCCTCAAATTAGTAGCCACATCAATAAGCCTTTTATTTAATACTCTTAGCTTATTAACATAAATTTATAATGCTTGGATCCATATATATTTATTTTTCTTATCCAATTCCTTTGTTTCTTGGAAAACATCAACTTTTCTCTTTCTTGGAGTTTCTTTTGCATTAGTAGTTCCAACATCACTTGGAATATCTGGTTCTTCACTGATTCCTTCAGCATCATTCAATGAGTAACTACTTTCACTGTATGATTTATCTAAATCATTATTTTGTTCACTACTTCATTCCATCAACTTAATCACACTCTTTCCATGTACACTTCTACTCTGTGGAATAACACCATAATTTAACTTCTTCTTTGAAGTTCTTCCCTTTTACATGGCACACTAATATAAGAGTAAACTGAATTTTTAACATCAAAAATCAACTGAACCAAGTTAGATAAAACAAGTTTTATAAAATAAACCTATCACTCTAATACCAATTTTTAGGACCAAAAGGGGCCTAGATACCCTAAGAGTGGGGTCAATCAGGGTATGGAAATTCTATTTCAAAATTCACCCTACCCCACTAGATCATCACCTCAGTATTATAAGGGTCACTTTTTCCCTTATGTTTTAATGTTGATATTATTATTCCTTTATTTATTTGATGATGATGGTGCTTTGAATGTAATGAACGAAAGTAAACACATAGGCACAAATATTTTTACTTAGTTCACCCTCACTAGGCTACGTCCAAGGATCATTCAACGGTGATGCACCTCTGTACCAAATTCACTAAAAATAACGACCAATAATGTTCAGGAAAGATAACTTCTATGCCCAGGCTCACTTCTTTTTCAATGTTTAGGGTTATCTCACTACTTTCCCAAGGGTCACTCCATGTCTCTCTCTCTCTTTGTCTCACTACTGGTAGAAAGGATAACCTTCTTCGTCTTCCTTCACTCACTACTCTTATAAGGTATCCAATCACAATTTTCGAACTTGTAGGTCCATTAATTATCACTAATTAATGTATCCTTCACTCAATCTAGATTCTCAGTTGAAGTCCAAATTTCATCCACTGATGAATTCCCCTTTTCCAATAATCACTGTGAAATAACCTTTGTAAATACCTTCAAAAATCTCCATTCTTCGCAAAGCTCCCACTTTCACAAAGCTCAAACAAGCCTTCGTGAAGTCCTTGATTCTTCACAAAAGACACACCTTCACTGAGATCTCTGCTTTATAGAACACACTACTTCATAGAGGACATTGATTCATATAAATCAAGCCTTCATAGATCTCAATATTTCGTAGATCTTAGTCCATCACAATTCTTAAGCCGTTGCAAAGAGACTTTTTTTTTAATCTCACTAAGCCAATGTGGAACACACCTCTTTCACAGAGCTAGATTAGACACCATGAACCTCCTTCCTTCTGCGAAGCACACTAACTCTGTGAACCTCTTTTATAATTCGAGAGATGCAAATTTTTCTTGAAAAACTCTCTACTCTTCAAAATGGTTTGAAGCCTATTTATAGGTGATTCCATTGACTCTAGAACCTTCCAAGCAAACTCAGCGCCACATTAGCTCAAATCAAAAATCTCTGAAATTTATGTCGAAATACTATCTATATCACAAAGCACCTTGACAATTTTTGGATCGTAGAGCTCTTCATAATCACATATAATTACATCAATTCCTTTTCACCACTTCCATAATTCTCCCTTGCAATTATCTTCAGCTTTGTCGTTTGCGAAGCTCATCTTAACCGTAGAGTTCAAGCTATGTTTTGTAGGTAAAGGTATGACCGAAGAAAAAGGAGATCGATTTCATATCCTAAATCTTACAGAAGATATAGTTTCTATGGATAATTTTTTTACAATTCTAACTTTGTCTATAATTCTATGTATTATAGGAAAAGGTATGACCGACGAAATTCATACAACTCTCAGAGATGGGTTAGTACACACCCTCCTAATAGTGTTGTGCTCACAAATAGGTTTTCTCCTCTGGAAGAGGAGTATGGGTATTAAGAATCTGATTATGTGGAAGAAAGAATTGGAAGGCCATTAGTTTTCTACACTCAATCCAATATCTCATGGAAATAGGAAAATAAAATTGAGAAATCCCATCTTGCATAAGTAGCACTCGAAGCTACAAAAAGAATTAGCACCTGGATTATTGATAGTGGATGCTTATCCCATATAATAGTAAATGATGGCCTTTTAAATAACATTAAGATGAAGGTTGATGGAATAGTAAGGTTTGGTAATGATGGTGCTTTTAAGTTTAAATGTAGTGGAATTGGATAATGGAGAGCTGAAGAAGACTGAAGATATGTATCTGGATGGTCTACATCACAATATCTTTAGTGTGAGTCCACTCTATGACACAGGTCTCATAGTAACATTCAATAAAAGAGGTTACACTATAAAGGGTAAAATATGGAATTATCTCATTAAAGTTTGTAGAATAGATGGAAACTTATATTAGGTTAACAGTAAAGAGAAATCCTTCTATTTGTCTTTTGAAGAGGAAAAAAACATGTGGCATCAAAGGCTGGGGAGCATTACCCAACAAGACATGGAAAAGATATCTAATATGAAGATATTCATAGATATCTCCATTCTGAAACATGAAATGGAAAAAACTTGGGATGATTTCTTACAGGGGAATCTAGTTTATAGTTCATATCGGCCAAAGAATAAAAGGGCATCACACCTTCTTGATCTCATCCATACAGACATATGTGGCTTGATAAACATTATTGGAACTCATTGAGAGAGGTACTTCATCCTTTTCACTGATGATTATAGTAGAATGAATTCTGTAATGGTTACTCACTAGAAGTGGAAAGTACTTTATTGCATGAAAACTTATCACCAAATTGCTGAGAATGATACTGGACGGACAATCAAGGTCATGCGATCTAACAACAGAAGAGAAAACATGTCCATTGTGTTTTTGAATTACCTGAAAAAAAAATGAAATATGAAATGAGGTAGCTTCTAAGATAAATCCATAGAAAAATGGAGTTGTTGAACACCGGAATCGACAAGTCAAAAACATGGCCCGGACTATACTGATTGAGAGTCTTATCTCTTGCCATTACTGGAAAGAAGTTGTTGAAGCTGCAGTGCACATTAAAAATTGAACAGGGATTTATGTGGGAGAAATGAAGACACCATATGAATTGTGGCATGGAAGGAAGCCTTCATTGAAATGCTTTCTTGTTTTTTGGATTAAATGTTTCATTCAAAATAAAGAAGGTAATCAAGGTAAGTATGGTGACAATGCAGATGAAGGAATATTCCTTGGATATCCAATGAATAGAAAATCTTATAAGTGTTTCAATAAGTGATTGTGAAGGATTGTGGAAAGAAATGATGTTAGGATCATTGAAGACAAAGCCCAGAATGCTTCAATGAATTCCTATGCTGATGAGATAAAAGATGAGGAATAATGTGAATATAGAGAAAATGAAAATACCGAAATAGATGAAGGTGTACAGAACTCTTAGAATTCACATCATGATGTTAACTCAGAATAAGAATCTAAAGTTGAAACCATAGCTGGAGAGAATTTTGATGAACCTCAAAGGAGGAATTGATGAGTATAAATTGATCAATCCAACATAATTGGGGATTGGACTGCACCCACACAAATGAGGAGAATGAGAAGTAATGCACAATATATATTTCTATCAGTTGTGGAACCATCCTTGTTTGAAGGAGATAAAAAGGATGAATCCTGGGTGAATCCCATGAATGAAGAGTTAGATAAAATTGACAAAAATCAGACATGATATCTGGTCAAAAGACCTGAAGGTCACAATGTTATTGGTACAAAGTGAATCATTAAGAACAAATATGATGAGCATGGTAATGTTATCCAGAATAAGGCGCGACTGGTGTGCAAGGGATATTCATAGATTGAAGGTGTCGATGTTGAGGAAAAATTTTTTCTAATAGAAATATTGCAGTTAGTTTGGATTTTTCATTCCATGGAAATCCAAAGAGGATATAAAGTATATCAAATGGATGTCAAGACAACATTCTTGAATAGTGTACTCAAAGAAGAAGTCTATATCGAACAACTAGTGGGTTTTTTTCTTGGTACTAATGAAACAATGGTTTGTAAACTAGAGAAGGACCTATATGGTTTGAAGCAAGCAGCAAGAGCATTGTATTCCCAGCTGTATTCTTATCTTAAGTAGATGGAATTCCAAAGAGGAGGAATATATCACAATCTCTATGTGAAGAATTATCCTAAATATCATCTCATGGTTCTTGTTAACGTTGATGAGATTATATTTGGTGGTAGCAGACAGAAATCTGTGGATGAATTTTCCAATCACATGAAATCATAATTTGAAATTTATATGATTGGGGAGATCACATATTTCTTGGGGTTGTAGGTGATTCAAAAGAAGGATTACATTTTCATTTCTCAGGAAAAGTATGCAAGAGAGTTGCTGAAGAAATTTAATATGCATGACTCCAACCCAATGTCAACTCCGATTTTGGTTTGAACCAAACTTGGAAAGCATGAGGATGGGACCTCTGTAGATCGAAACATGTATAGGAGGATTATTGGAAGCTTACTATAGCTAATGGAGAAACGGTCTGATATTGTCTTTGTAACTTTCTTAGCATCCCGAATTCAGAGTAATCTGAAGGAAGAACATATGACAATAGTAAAAAAGAATCATGAGGTACATTAAAGTTACTCATAATTATGGTTATAATTTACTGTAGGAAGGGACATTGAATTATCACTGTTTTCTAATACTAACTGGCCTAGAGATGTAGTGGACAGAAAGTCCACCAGTGGTGAATCATTCTATATTGGGAATAAATGAGTTGGTTGGTTGAGCAAGAAACAAGAAAGTACTTCTCTTAGTACTAATGAAGCTGAGTATATATCTACTAAAAATGCATGCACTCAACTACTATAGATGAAGCAAAAACTAAGAGATATTGGTTATGAGGTGAAACAACCAATGGCGATTTACTGTGATAACAAGAGCACAATAGATCCTACGAATAATCTTGTTCCGCATTCTCGTACAAAACATATTGAAACCAGATCTAACTTTATCAAGGAAAAAGTTGAACAATGCATGATTAAAATGGATCATGTGGGAATTTATGATCAAGTGGCTGATATCATGACCAAACCACTGTCAATGGATTTGTTTGAGAAACATTGGTTGAACCTCAGTGTTCAGCCACCTCCCAGTGTATAAGGGGGTTATGAAATTCCCCTCTCCTCAGTTATGTTAACTGTTTTTAATCTATTTATGGATGTGATGCAGTTTTATGGAGGAGATACTATCCAGGGGTATAATAAACAAATAATGGTATTTGGGTTTATTTTCAATGGGTAGAAGGAATAAATTCAGGACATGTGATAGACATGTAATGCTTCTGTGACACGATGAGAATTTGGTGTTAGGAGGAGAAGGAACACATTCAGGGCATGTAATGATTCTGTGACACAGAAAGAGAATTTATTGGTCATATTTAAGAATTCCAAAACATGGGAACCCAATTCATGATTCCCCTCTTGTTTTCTACACTGATCATTGCTCATGTGGACTTAGAGTGTTGGATGAGTTGATTATTACGTTTCTGGTTTTTCTTGTGGCTGATGCTCTTTTGAATATATATGGTGATTTACAACAAACCCAAAGGGGGAGATTGTTGGAACCACGACCATTATTTGTAGTAAATGTCATACGGTTTTTGTTTTTTTCAATCCTCATTGGAAGTTCAGAATGTTTTCCAGGAAAGGGATCCTTCAGTTCAAGCAAACAATAGTTTGGAAAGTAGTTTCATTTCCCAGTCTTCCAAATTTGTGGGCCTAAAAATCATAAAATAAAGAAATTTGGGTTTGGAAAAAGAAGTTACATGCAAGATTATAGGTTTTTTTAAAACGTGTGAAAAAGGCATGTTTCGAGATCAGAACATCAAAAAATATAAAAGGCATGCGGTGCATGAACAATTTTGGAGATGTGCGTGAAAATTGGTTCCTGCACGAAAAGCATTGTGCACAGAATGATAGGTTTTGTACGCCACAATGTGTTTTGTGTTTGGGGGTATGAAATGCTTATAAATAAGAGTTGAACCCCTAATTTGTTATGGCTGAATACTTATCAAAAATATGAGCTCTCCTACATGTAAATATTGTGCGAAAATAATGTTGCGCGCAAAAGTTTTAGTTGCATGGAACAGTTGTTGTTGCGTGGAAAATTTGTTGTTGCACGGAAAATTTGAAGTTGCGTGTAAAAGGTGAAGTCGCAGGTAGAAGGTGAGGTTGTGCATAAAAGGTGAAGTTGTGTGTATAGTTTATAGTTCCGCGAAATATATCTGTACAAAAGGCCAATCTTGCACACCAATAGTGGATCTTGCATGAAAAGGGTAGGTGTTGGGTGCAATTGTTAGTGTAGGATGAATATATGTTCTATATATTTGTTTCAGTGGTTCAGTGCTTTCAAGTGCATTAATTCAGGACTTCTATGAAAGCAGTATCTCATGCTGAAGAGAGACAAAGACTTCAATGCAAATCTATTGAAGAGAACATCAAGTCGATAAACTGAGTTTGACTTCTCTCAAGGAAGTGAGCTAGGGGAGTCTAGGGAAGTGATCTAAGTGACTCAGTGAGATTTCTCTAAACTGTTGTAAACGATGTGTTCCTAGAACATAGTGACTGTCACCGAACCTTGTAATCCACAAATTAGTAGGTATTAGTGTATTTAGGTACGACCAACACACTATCGTCATATGCTCCTTGGACGTAGCCCTTAGTGGTGAACCAATTAAAAGTGTTGTGTGGTATCTATGAATGTGATTGTTTGGGTTTTTTTCTCATTATTCTTACAGGTCTAACGAGTTCCTACCAATATGGGAACAAGAACCTTTTTTCAAAAGAAAAATTTTACACCCTGATTCACCCCTCCCCTCTCAGGGTGTCTTGAGGTCCTATAAGCTCCTTGTATAATCCTATAGGAACCCAACACAACCATTAATAAGAAGAACATTTTTTACACTAAGAGACCATCTAGATGGTGTATCCCCTCTATATAAGTTATTCATTAAATATAATAACTCCAAATTATATGACTTCTCTCCCATAATATACTCTAGAATCATATGAATAACTGGTTTTTATGTTAGTGTCGCTTTCCCTTGAGACTCCTGAACATCCAAATGCATACCTGCAAAGAGTGCCATAAGGCACCACTCATCATAAGAATCTTTTGTTTCCTTTATATTTGTATTCTAACTTAAGGAATCATCAATGACATTTCCCTTTATTAGAGTTTATTCTATATTAAATTCTAAAGACTACAGATACTTGACCCACCTTCTCTACAAAAGTTTCAAATCCCACTGAGAAAATATGTACTTAAGGATCTTGTGTTATCTGTAGACCACAAACCTCTTTCCCAAGAGATATTACTTCCAGCATATTAGGGTATGTACCACCATGTCCAAATCTATATCATGAGTAGGATAATTCCTCTCATGTAGTCTCAACTACCTAGGGAAAGAAACAATCACCCAATCCTCCTAAATCAGAATTGATCTAAGATTGAATCCAGGTGTGTAACATGGCATCGTATATTTGTTAACCAGTACAGGTAAGGTGAGGATAAATGCTAAGGTCATCCTACTCTTTTTCTCCTAGAAATCTCCCTCACCTGTATCTGACCAAAGAACTTCACCCCTTTCTTGGTCAGTCCAGAAATTAGCACTACAAGATGGGATAATTCTTGGATGAAATATAGGTAATAGCCTAATAGACCCAAAAATATCTGAATATTGAAGGCATTATTGGGTCTCTCCATAGATATCATGGATGCATCATTCTTTGAGTCCACTAACAATCCATATTTTTATATAACATGGCCCAAGAAGTGTACTCTATCAATCCATAAATTAAATTTGGATAGATTGGCATAAATTTTATTTTCTCTCTATATACTCTAGTTGATCTTAAGATATTGCGCATGATCATAAATAAATTGGGCGAACACCAAGATTT
The DNA here is from genome assembly GCA_963277665.1 of Viscum album. Lineage (NCBI taxonomy): Eukaryota > Viridiplantae > Streptophyta > Magnoliopsida > Santalales > Viscaceae > Viscum > Viscum album. The sequence continues at coordinate 2,003,187,068 of OY728126.1, read as the reverse complement.
CATCAATAAATATCACCATAAAATTATCAATAAATGGATGGAAGGACTAATAAATTAGGGATATAAATATTGATGGTGCATCTATCAGACCGGAAATAATTACCATGAACACAAATCAGCCATATATGCTCTTAAAAGTATTCCAAGTATTCATCTAGTTCATTCTCTGATAATCGACAAACAACTGAAAATTCTCAACATCCTTTGTGGAAAAAATTATGGGAGAACCCCATGATGAGCCATATAAATCTTTTTTCTTATAGATCTTCCAACAAATATTTCAACTCATTAATTTCTTCTGGTTCCATACTATATAGAAAAATAAAAACCGACTTACCTCCCAAAACCAACTCAATAGTGAACTTGATCTCTTTTTCAGGTGGTAATCCATAGAAATATTTATTAAATACATCCTGAAAATGGTAAATTACAAGATAAAAAGTGTTATACTCTAACTCACTATCATTTCAAAGAAGTCTTTACAACTATTCCATGGGACAATACAATATTTTCTGAATTGGTCTTGAAAACCCATCTTGTAAATCTCACTCTCCCTAGTGGAAATAACTACCCCCTTATACTGATATAAAGGTAACCCTCCTTTGATAATAGTTGATATAACCCAAGTACCTAACTAGTTAATCCCTACCCAAAATAAAATAGAAGTTTGTCATTTCTAGCACAAATAACACAAAAAGGAAAATAAATCCACCCACTTCAAGAGAAAACTACTTGAAATTTATGATGTCCTCTCAACAATAAAACCAAATTCATTAGAAAATTGATTATTTATAAAGGAATGAAATACTCTTATATAAAACAAAATATAAAAAAGAGTATATGAAATGATAATCATACTTATGATGGTATAAGGTTCTATATATAGACTGATTAGAGTAGGCTGAATAGTGTGCATCTCACTCACCCCTTAACCAGGGGCCCTAGTCTAAATCCCATGAATTTCTTCGTATATATGAAATTATTGCTCCTATAATAGGGTACCATGTCCCCTACCTCATCCTGAGTGTCCTGTGGAACTCCAAATACTAATTATTGAGTGGTAGCCATGTCCTTCCTAGACTCTGGTGTCTTTCCTAATCCCCTACCACTACTCTATTGCTACATGCCCCTACAAAACCTATAGAGATGACTCGTCCTACGACAAGAAAGTAACTCCAAAAAAGGTTAATGATACTGTTGGTGATTATAGTCATCCCTAACATACTGAAATCATGATACTAGGTTGTTGTCCTATGACGACTTTCCACTACCCTTGCTACTCTTCTCTCCACTTCCCTAGTGGTAACTATCATAGTGGAGATCCTTACATTCCATATAAAATATCCCTGATCATTATGCTAAGAATTCATAGCCTCTATTTGGGGCCTCCCTCAAGTAACCTTCCATGATGAGATACTAATTCATTATGTACATGACGTTTCTTAGGTGAAATATGTTCACCTATGAATTTATCTCATAATGAAGCCCGCCCTGGAAATGCATCATCCTGGTGGTATCATCAGCTACCAAGGTAAGAGAAAAATGGTGCAGGTCAGTGAAGTGTCTAGAATATTCCATCATTGACATGCTACCCTATGTAATGCACTTGAAATATCAAACCCTCTCATCCATCAATTTCTATGGTAGGAACTCCATCTTAAAATCCTTTCAGGTTATGATCTCTTGCTTCCAAAATTCCTCTAGGATTTTCTTGTATAATTTCTTAATCCTCATTGAATATAGGTAGCAAGATTCACCCTCTAATATTTGGGTGTCTCACGATGAGTGAAGGTTATCTAGACGAAATCAATCTAAAACTAGGCTTCATGAGGGCCTCCCTCTCCAGTTAACACAAAATCATACTAAAGATGAAAATCTATTGTCATATCATACATAGAAATCATGGTATGAGTAGTCTTAATAACCATGGATCCCTTGAACCACAAGAAACTATCACAACCCTATTCATCCATATGATTCCCCAGAGCCACAGAAAGTTCTAGCCTATCTATATTAGGAGTTCGTTGATTATCACTCTCCTGAAACTCAAATTGAACCAATAGCTCAATGTTAATATATTCTTGTCATAGTAAGTGAATTTGAATATCATTAAGATTTTAATTTATTCTTTTTTACCAAATAGAGAAAGGGATAACATTTCACAAAATAGGTTGGTAGGTATATAACATGCAATAAATATGTCTCTAGCATTAATAATTCATGTCAACATATATCCTTATGTGCCTACCATGATGCATGCATACAAATGTCATACCATGAGTAAAACCTTAATAAATAGTATCATCACACAACAAGGGAATTTCATGGGGTGAAGTACCGTCAAAATTATAAAAAGAGAATAATATAAACAACAATTTCATCCCTAAGTACTTGGGTTTTCCACCACACATGGGTTAGCTACTCCCATGAACGAGCTCATTACCAAGACCTAACACATCCTACTATTATATCTACATTTCATAAATAGTAAATTAACAAAAATACTAGCTCTGATACCACCGTGTAATATCTTTGGTCTGATTCTCCCTCATGTGATCGAGACAGATCATTACTAGACCTTATGTGTGCCTCCCCGTATACTAGAGGCTACGAATTGGAAGTGGGGATATAAGGAACATAGTGGGGAAACTATACACTTAGGAACTAAGTAGAAAAATAGATTAAATAACATAAATAATAAACAAGAAAACTAATAAGGATAAAGGGGAAAAACAAACATATCAAATAATAATAGAAACCATGTAATGATGGACTGATTATAACTAAATTACATGATGAAAGTCATTGAAGTAAAATACTAAAAAAACAAATTAAATGGGACTCCAAAATACCTAGTCACAAATCCCATGTCGGTCCCCTATCTAAGATTCAAACAATCCATCATGAAATCAATCCATATAGGGGCCCTTTTCCTTGTCCATACTTGTATCCATGAAATCTATACGGGTACCAAACAGTTCCCAAATAGAGTGTGAGTAAAACTCAGAAGGCTAACACATATGGTGTCTAATCATATCCATAATTTATAATCAATGCAATAAATAGTAAAAAAATAATATTAATTCATAAATTAATGATTGGTATCAAATAAACCATTTGAACCTCAATCTCTAGGGTGATTCTTGGGTTAGCCAAACCTACTCTGGATCAATGCAGATGTGTCTATGAGAACATTGTGATAACATTCCAACCACAACCATATCTATCACCTAGGATCTACCTAATAGTAGCCCTAAAGTATCAAAAACCCTTCCATAATGGAGTGTATCATCTAGTAAAAATCCCAATAATCATTTCAAAATAGTTGATTATACATCTTATAATCATTACAACATAATGGGTAATTGGCCTTATAATAAATATAGCATAACTAGGTGAAATTCATATAAGAATTTTAGTAATTTGGGGAAAAGACCTATAATAATTTCAGTAATCCATGAATGAGACTTATAATAATTATATCATAGTTAGGAGTTATAAAAAGACAAAATGGATGATTCTATGTACACAAATCTCATTACTAAGAACCAAACATATCAAACATGCCAACACATGTCACATTGATTAAACATCCCAATATTATTTAGCAATAATTTATTTCATTATTCCAAAATACCAATAATCATTTTATACTAATTTTAGGGAAATCCAATTCTCACATTAATCAATAACAATTTATCATAAGTTCAAAGGTAGGTATACCCCTCAGGTGGCCACAAATCCATTCTCAACACCATTAAATCTAATGGGATTTATGTAAGGTCTGGGCATATAAATTTATCAAAAACATTAGGTCACCATTTAGTTTAGGTCATTCCCATGGTCTACTGACATAGTTTCATTTATCAGACATACTAGTCCGACAAAAAATTTATAGGGAGATTACTTAAACCACAAACCCCAAAAGTAGGGAAGATAAAGGAATTCATCAATGACCAAGGTAAAATTGGGTTCCTCTTTCCTTACGTTCAATGAAAACCAAGAAACTCTATCAACACAAGGCATCATATCTTGATCTAGGTTTTCTATCCAAAAATTGGGTTCCCACCAAAGGAAAATGATATATCTTGATAGAGAAGAAGGTTTGGGTGACTAACATTCGGCATCTAGGACTTGAAGCACCAATATCCAATGGAAAATAATTTTTAATTGAAGAAAAAACCCAAAATCACTTATAAGAGGGTTGAAAAAACAAGGTAAAAGGGAGTGTAAGTGATTTTAGAGACGCAGGGCATGAGGGTTAAAATAACCTGTTGGACACACCCCATTCATGATGTTTATTTATAATTCACGTTGTTTATCTTCATTTTTCCATATACATTGACAAGCTTGTCTCCTTGGATTTAAAACCTAGGAAAAAAATTTCATGACATTAAGTACATCCCATGCCCTGTATGAATTTCATGGGGTACACATAGAAATATTCACACATTGAATGAATTTTATAGGGTTTTCTTAGAAAAATCATGTCATGAAATTAGAATTCACATTATGAATTAGTCCCCATAGATAGACTTTATCTCCCCCAACTTCTCCATCTAAAAAGATAATCCAACTAGAATGGGGGATTAATTAGAGAGGTGTAAACAAAATTAACCAAACTTAAGGAGTTTTACCAAAATACTTAAAGAGGAATGTACCTAGAAATATACTGGATCTTACATATCAGCTAGCTACTACCTTCCACCTACTATTTGGTGGTTTTAGGAAGATTTCCTACACCTCTGTCATCCCCACTAGTTGGTAGGTGGAGTTCCTATAGGAACTTCATTCTATCATCCTACCACCAATTGGTTGGTGGGATTCCAATAGGAAGACCCTACTACCCACACACCACTGGCTGGAAGGTGGATCACTCCAGTGATTTGGTGGACTACCTATAGCTTTTCCAACTATAGACACTTGTACACTCTCATGAAAAAACTTAATGGTACACCTCTATCCCCTTTTCCAACTAAAATCAACTAAAAACAAAAATAATAAGCCAAAAATGATCATAGAGACAAGGAAATAAAAACATGAGTTAATTAGTAAATGAAAACAATATGGGTATGTTATATAAAGACAAGAAAGATATGGGAAAAATACCTACCAGGGGTTCCCCAACCCTAAAAACTCTAATTGAAATCATAATTCTTAAAAACACCCCTATTCTAGAACTCAAAATTCAATTTTCCATAGAATTTACTAACCTGTAAGTATGTGGGTTGCTATAAAAATTTTCAAGGAGATATCACATTTACACTTTCCTTCCTCCAACCACTGCTTATAAAGGTTGATTGTTTATCAGGACTTGTATTACCACATTTAAAGAGGACAGTTCTACCCTAGACCAAATTATTACAAGTAGTCTTTTCTATCCCTCACAATATCATCTTACCAAAGTAAAATGACGCTAATAAATCTATCAAAAGTCTTATCACAAATTTTCCTACAATATTAACACTGATCTCCATAGTTAATTCTTTGTAACTATACTGACCTAGACCAATGGTTAGTGTCAACCTAAATAAGAATAAACATAGTATATTTTATTATGGAGTCCCCTTTCATGGAAATAGATAATAAATTCACTATTTAATTCATCTTCAAAGAATTTTCACATTCTTGTTAACCAAAAATAGCTCTTATGAAATGAATTTATCACAATAATATACATTACCATGAGTAGTTTTCTAGATCCCAATACACTTTCATTATGTTACTTTGATCAAAAAATATTCTTCACATCAAAACCAGCCATAGTTAGAACTCTAACCAGTGTAGATCAGTGGTATAATTCTCAAATTCATATAGAAGTCAATATAGACCTAAATAGAGTGAGATTCAAATTATAGAACAAAAGAATGATATTCAAAAGGAATTTAAAAATTTCCATGTCTTTTTACAAGAGATCAATTCCACCTATTAGTTGGACTACAATCAAATTCTACTCTGGTATTCTAGATTTCTTCATTTGGAGTTATGCTAAATCATATCATCAGTTGTCTTTAACTTTTTTTTGAAAACACTGGTGCATAATGAAATAACTCAATATTATAAATTACCTAAATGTTATCTAGGTAATCATCTGGAACTCAAGCCCATAGCATGTGATGGGGATATTGATAAGTATTTTGTTGGACTGGTATATATAAACTATCCACTAATTTAGTCAAATAAAATATTAAATCCTAGAATAATGTACCGGTTCAATATTATGTATTCCCCCTCCTTTACTATCCTAGTTCACATACTAAGTTCATAGTCATCTATAATCAATAATATTCATGATCATAAATATATCTACCTCAACCATTATAAATTCCTCCATTGTGACTAAGAAACTGGTGTTTCTTATTAAATACATTCTAAATTTTTCAACCAAACCTCACGTTTGACTAAATTTATACTCAAAACTAACTCTCTAATACTAATATAACGTTCATCAATATAATGGTAATTTAACTCCCCAAGTCTACCACCACTTGGAAAAGAGCTAATGACCTGCATGAAGATATCCACGTAGAATGTTGGGAGGCATTTCCTCTAGCTATAAATTGTCACATGCTATCATGAAACATCAAACACCATGATATTAATTAATCAACAACCATAAAATATAACACATTACTATATGATAACAAAAAATATATTATATGAGATAATAAAAATGAATCATTGGATGAAACATCATATCCCAAACAAATATAATCTCGAACACCAATGAAATGAGTGTGGTTGTCGCAATGAGAACTCCATGCCATCATCTACCATAACAACAATCTATCTCCATCCTCCATGATTTCCCATCATCCACATCTACTAATATGCATGTAAATCATATGAACAACATGCAAATAAACATTTATGGGGTAATAATAATATTAAATATAGTCACAATAACATGATTAAGTATTATTCATCATTATCAAAAATCATATGATAATTCACTTACTTGAATTTAATTATAAATACAATTTTTTAATTTCAAATCATTAATTACACTATACCCCTTTTAATGATATTATTATCTATAATTCATTAGTTAAAAATTTATTTTATAAAATTATTAAATGTTTCACTACTTGATAAGAAAAATTAATAATAATTTTAATGGTTTTCCTATCTTTTTTAGTTTCTTTAAAATAAACTTTATGTCATCAATGATAGTGTTTATTCATACACCATCTTAAGAAACCAATTGGTCATCTTAATTAGTCTAATATTATTTTTTAATTAAGAAAAATCTCCTTATATAATATTATTAAATTTTAAAAATTATATATTAATTAATTATCATAGAATTTACTTGAATTATCACTAAAAAATAACTTTAAATAAGGTTCAATTGGTTCATTAAATTTAATTCACGAAGACTAGAAGAAATAATTTACATAATCACTTTTATTTATCAAGAATTAATTATTAGAAATTTATTATAAAATTTTTCAAAATTATTTAACCAATTTTATCTTAATAAATCTATAAAAAATATCTAAAATGACATATAATTATTTACATTAAGTCAAGGATTTTGAGAAGAATCCGATGTAATTTTTTGTGCCAAAATTTATCCTAATACACCCCCTTGTGTGCCTCCAAAATATTTTTCCAACTAGGGGGTGCATTGTTCCACACCCCATATGCCTCCTTATATATCCTCATTCCCCTCCATTGAACCATATGTGTAGTTGAACATTGGTTTTTTGATCATTGATTAGATAGCTAGGATACCTTAGTTAAACTGAAGTCAGATCATCCCCCATGTGGATGACATAGACGTGTGGTATGTTGTCTGATAGATTTGATCGAATGGACCTAGTCAAGTGAGGATCCCACACTACATGGATAATGTGGAAACATGGTTTTTTCTAATCCATATTGATTGAACAAATGTTCCTAGTTCACATCACCCACTGTGTATCTCTCAGTTGGGGCTTCATGGCATGTCATTTTTCATATGATCAATCGATCAAACAATCATATGCATCCAACACCATTCTATGTGTGTTTGTACTAAAATCCCCTAAATATGGGTATATGATAAGTTCATATTCTTCTGATGGAAAATAAGACAGTTGAGATCTCATAATTTCACACCACCACACAACCAGTAATCATTTCCACCAACCACCACTCACGGTGGTTTGACCATCATTAACCAACTTTGATTATCACCAAAAGTTTACTATAGCCACACATTAATGAAAATATCTGAAATATGACCTTATTTTTCTAAAATGCGATCATTTATTAGGTTAATTTGAAGAGTGAAATTAATAAATACTAAAACATATCTCTAAAATTTATCTTAATATATAAGTCTTGTTATTTTTTTTTTAAATATGGTGAGTGTTTCTATTCAAGGGATTTAAAATGATATATGGTACACTGTATATTTCATACACATGAAAAAGTTGTCTATAATTTATAAAAAATGATCCCAAAAAATTCTCTCTGTATTTTCTTGAAATTCATGCATCGATTTTTGATTATTTCAAAGTAATTGTATTTATTTCATCACATGGGATATGTCTCTAAAATAAATTTTCACAATAATAACAAATAATCTTTTGAATTTAATGGATAATTTTTAAATCCTAAAACATCTCTCTATAATATCTCATAATGTGTGTGATAGATTTATGGGATTATTATGTTATTAGAACCATATTGAAAATTTTATCAACATACTTTAATTACATCTAGTTAATAAGATTTTAAGCAATAGAACCACAAAAGATAATCAATGTATCCAAAAAGTATCAAATGAATTCATCTGAATATAAAAAATATACCATGACCATGATCATGTGTCATCCTTCTATGATTAACCACCCTCAAATGGAATCCTACATATGAGATAATTCCAAATTCCGACCTTATCTCATCATATTCTAAAATATTCTTATATAATACCAAGATAGGTCAAGAACTATTTTATTAAATATTATTTCTGCACTAAAAATTAACACCACTCACTCGACACCAACTTATAAACACCCAAACAATTTCAAAAAATTGTCCTTAAATAAAAACACCATTTTAGTCTCCGAAGTTAAGTCCATTTCTCAATATGAAATGTTGTTAAATATGAATTCAATGTTTTAATCTTTTTATAAAAAAATAATATTTTCTTCTAAAACACCTTATGGTGTTCTACTCCACAACTAAAGCACTTAATTTAATAAAAAAATGCATGCTCATAAATTAAAAAAACTCTAAGACAAATGTTAACTTCCAAGTATATGCAAAGTCATTCCTAGATAAAAACTAAAACTATTAAAAAAATTATATATAAGTTTCTGGTGGTTTTTTAGTTTATAGTGGCTATATGGCTTTTTCATAAGTATGACGTGAGGATTTAGAACCTCAATCGTTTTTGCTATTATTTTTATTTATCTATGGTCATTATTTTCCAAAATGGTGACCATTGGTAGCCTTTATTCATGGTTTTGAAAAACAATAATGATAGGTTACCCTACAGTCATGGTTTTAGTAAACCAGTACAATAGGTTACCCTATGGTCATGGTTTTAAAATACCATGACTATAGACTAACTATGGTCATAGTTTGAAAAAACATGGCAATAAAACCATTATTATTATTATTATAGTGTTATCATTTGTAAGGAAAACAGAGTTTGGGTGACCCTAATAGGATTAGGTGTAAATATCTGGTGTGATATTTGTTTTAGAATTAGCTGATAAACCCTAACAATTATGATACTAATGGAATGGATTTTGGATAATTCATATAATATATTTGGATAATTAATTATTCCCTCAAATATCCTAGGTTAATATATGATATGATGGACATTATGATATACATAAATAGATAAGTGATTGGGGGAACTCTATAGCAACTCAAATATCAGTCAAATATGAATCTTGAAAAACTAATGGATATGTTGTAATTCTCATAAGGTTTCAACATTTTATTTGGATCTTATTTAATAAAATTACTTATTAAAGGTTTGTGAATCTTGACAGTGAACTAATAAAAACATATATTATACATAAAATGACATAATCATAAAAATTTACTTTGGGATAAATTCTTTTAAAGGAGAATATTAATTGAATAAATTTACAAGACTAGCATAGGAATCCTATAATAGTTCCCAAGAAAAAAAAGAAAAAAATTATATGTTAAAGAAACCTCTTTCTGAATAGTTTTCTAGTGAAGTTTTTTAAAAATTGTTTCTTCATGATTATGTGAATGATAATAAAGATATTATTTATGAATACACAATCTTTCTTATATCCCTGAGAGTTATATGATTTTAAAGGAACGTTTTTATATCTAAAATGAGTGAAGAAACTTCAGTCTTCACTCATGTACTTGATATGATTAGGTATGTTAATGACATGGATAGATTTGGGTATCCTTTAAGGATATCTCTAGATATGGAATTAATTATATAAAAATTATTTAAAAATTATTTAAAATTTATTATGAAATGTAATGTGAATGGATTAAATAAAATTTCACTCAATATCCTCAATATGTTAAGAATAATTGGAAAAGAAATGTGAGGTATAATATCTAGTATTGTGATGACAGTAAAAAAATTTAAAAGTTTATGCCATAAAAAGAATATTAGAGGGTCTAAAAAAATTATTAGGTAATCAAAACCTAAAGGAGTTATTAAGAAATATGAATGTACTTTTCATTATTGTAAACATGTACATGTTAGAGTAAATTTACTAGAATACCTTAAGTGTTATGAGAAACTATATGGAGAGTCCACATTAGGTTTTAATGTTATAATAATTAATTATTATATTTTTAATGGTATATAATACCAAATATATATTAAATAATTATTTTGGATCTATATAAGAGATGAAAATTAACAAATAATTGATTAATGGAACTTAAATTCAGCATTTTAGTGATAAAGAAAATGTATTCTACATAAAATAATTGGTTATAGTTGATTACATAAAAATTTGAATAATAAAGGATTTTTATTAGATCCCATTTAGTTTCTCTTGTATGATAAGATATTCATTAGAAACAAATAATTTTTTAATTAAAATTATTTGGTTTTTTATTAATCTAATTCTAAAACATGATTGAAAATATGTTAAGGATAAAAATGTTTTCTTTCAGATAAAATCAATTAATCCAATTTATTTGTTAAAATATGATGTAATAGTTCCCCCCAATCAAAATTTATGTAATTTAAAAAATAAAATATTCTTTTCATTACTGCAAACATATAAAATATCATAAAATATGTGATTATTAATATTTTATTTGTTAAATATTCTCGTAAATGAAATAAATTTCCTTTCTTAATACAAATTTGTTTTCATGTTAGAAATATATTTTGTTGAAATTTTAGTATCTAAGAGGCTTGTGGGAGTATGTCTTAATTTAGATGTGTTTAACTTATCACAAGGAAGTAATTATACCTGTCTAATTCAAATTGAAATCCACATTACATATGAATGTTCGTTAAGATATGTTGATAAATAAAGATCTTAATATAAAGTGTTTCATTTAAAATTTATTACAAAATGGCTCAAATAAAATTTTGTGGAAATATTCCAAATATGATGATGAACTTAGATACAGTTCTAAGTGTTAAAATTAATAAAAATTTATTACCATCATAACATTGAATGTTGCGAATTAAATAGGTTTTAATATTTTGTTCAAAGAGTCAAACATGTAGATTTTTAATCTTGGTCATACTATTATTCAAAAAATATTTATTTATAGATTTTAACCCATTAAATAAGTTTAGTGGGAGGATTTTTCATATAGTCATGTAGTGATGTTGTAGGAGTTTTATAATGAAGTAAAATATTTTAAAAAAAACTTAAAAATCCAATAGATTTAAGTCTCTTTGGTTGTTTATCATATGGGATATAATTATACTAGATCTTATATATGGTTTTATTAATCTTCTTAAATTATTTTAAGAATATAGATAATGTATCCTGTTATAAAAAATGAATATCCATTTTATCATTCTTTCATGTTAGTTTTATATATTACATGAAGTGAAATGATAATTGAATTCTCAAATTATGACACTAATATATCCCTAATCAATGATAACCATGGATAATTATTGGTTATGATGAAATTTGAAGAAAAACATGGTTTGGGTTTCTTATAGATATATGGAGATCACTCATGAGGTAAAAAAGTAGTTTTATGTGTTTAATGGCTTAATAAATATACAATATGGTGTGTCATACACTAAATATCTAGTACAATAGAGGTTAAGAAGTTGGGGTGTGATTAAGTGGTATAGGTGCCTCACAATTATGTATCTAACCCGAGTTCAAATCTAAGTGGAAGAAAATTTCCACTGGAAGGCGGTGTAACAGGCATGATGCAGGTAGGCGGTAACACAGGCAGGTAGTGATGAAATCATGATTCATACTGACGGTAATGTAGGCATGATGCATGCATGACATTGTACTAGGCCTTCAGACAATATCGTGGGCCTTTGGGCCATGTTATGGGCGTCATTCCCACTGGGCCTTCGGGGCATGTACTGAATAAATAAGGCTTGATGGGTGGAATATCTCTTGGGGGTAATGACCTAACATTATGGCATGTGTGTGTGGTGTTTGTGTGTGTGTGTTTAATATAATTTCACCCCCAAGCATCTAATATATATATATATATATACATACTAGAGGTGGATATTTCATATTGATTCCCCATTACCTAAGGATCATATGTTTTTTGTCATGATTACCATTATACTTTGAATCCTTTCTTATACCATCCCTAAGGATGATCTAATTTGGGGATGGTTAGGTATGTTGTTAATCATTTTATCAGTTGAGGTTTAACCAAGATGGGATTTGACCTCTTATATTATGTGTATGAAATTTGGTCTCAATATTGAGATAAATTTATGAAGTATGTAGTTATACCTAGATAACTGAAACATGACAATATTATCTATTTGGATGAAGGGTATGTGATGTATTTATCAATCAAGATAAATAACATGTGATGTGTTTATTCATTTTATCAGTATATACTCAGATAATCAATAACATACATGTAGGTTATATGAGATTGAAATACTCTATGACTAGTTGTCACTTGATGACTTGGAAAAATGGATTATATGATTTTGTGTATTATATATGACATAGTCATTAGAAATGAGTATATATATGTGTGTGTGTATTTAATGTAGATAATGTTAAATAACTTGAGTGGAATTTATCTTTAATTATAGGACACACTTTTCTTGAAATTATTAATTGTAGAATCCATAATTTATTTCAACACTACATAGGTTTAAGGGGTCATATTTTGTGGTTTTTTGAATAAAGATTTAGTTTTTTTATAATTGTTTTATAATGACCTTTGAGAGTTATTTTAAAAAAATTATGAGGATATTCAAAAGGAGTTTTGGACGTAATTTTATAAGTTATTACATATGATGTAAAATATGAATAAAATTGATGATAAATTATCCAAAAGAGGTTTTAGGGGATATCAAAAAGGTGTTTTAAAGGATATCCAAAAGTCATTTTAGAGGATATCCAAAAGAAGTTTTGGAAGATATCCAAAATAAGTTTTGGATATTGTTTCATAGGTTATTACACATAATTTCAAATAAGTTGAAGTAAATTAAGTATATGAGGATTTACTATAAATGGGTGATTGATATAATTATACACTAAAGATAAAACATGATATGAGGGTATTTATTAGAACAACCCTATCTCTAGTAACCCACATCTATTTTTTATTTATTATAATGATATAGAATACATGAAATCAAAATACATAGGATCTAATGTCATGGATAGAAGGTGAAATAGTTATGGAAATAGGAAATGGGGAGGCCCAAAATGAGCATTTGATAAGTCCCCTAATGTCATGGATGGAAGGTGAAATAGTTTAAGTTTTTTTCCATGGATATTGGATTTCCTGGTTGAAAACTCAAGGGATGATTTAAGATACACCATGGGGACTCGGTTTGAAAATTACCATTTCCAATATTTTTAAATATTGAAAAAATATTTATGTACCACATTTTGGAGAAAAAACATATAATCATGAGTTTTAGTATATACCTAAGGCTGACTATATCATATATCAGTTGTGAACATAGAATAGGGATTTTAGGAAATCAAGGGGAGTTCCTGAGGTGGACCATATGAAAAGGAAGATGGTCTTGGTATTTTGAAAGGAATTTTAGTATATTCTGTGGTATGGTCATCTTATCTATGTCATGGAAATTTTTCTAAAACATTATCTATAGGAAAAATGAGGGAAATGGGGAGATTAGGATAATAGGTAAGATTTTATTTCATATTTTATAACATTAGAGAGAAACAATGCCCATTTTTAATGGGATATTTCATATAGGTATGCTTCTAATAAAAATGTGATGAATTTTTATTTTCAAGGTGTGATGAAAAGGAGGTGAAAATATAAAATAATCAGTGACCCATTATGGGGAGATTTTTTTTGGAATTAGGTATAAGAATAAGGGTTCACATGTAGTAAAGATTGTATATAAAAATGATGATGGGAAGTAAATAATGATTAACTTAATGATACTCTAATTTCCTTCTTGTATTTGGAGTTTGAGGTAATATTTTTATTAAATTACTTGTTCACTTTAAAAATAAAATAGAAATATGTGTATTGGGAGCACAACCATTTATCACCAGGGACTATACACTCAGTAAAAAAAGTTAGTGAACCTTATATTCACCCTCATTCCATATATATTCTTTCTTATTCTATCTCTTATCATTGAATCATTTTATTTGATATCCAATTACATTAACTAGTGAATGAATTGTGATTTTGAGATCTGGTGTTTTAGTTACCACTTATTCACCCATTCCCTACTCTTAGTGGTGATATACTATCACCTTCAGAGTTTTTTATTTATTGAAAACATCTTATGATTGAAGAGATCTATGGAGGATATGAATATCACAAACAAAAAAGGAGTTCCCATATCTTATGGGAAATAATTTCATCTATATAAATATAGGATGGTTCCATATCTTCTTATATATTTACTTGGATGATCTAGATATCACTTAAAATTGTATAAATATTCTTAAAGTCGATATAGCTTATACTTCATTGGATAAGAAGAACATTGGAATTGAGGGGAGATCTCACAATATGTCACTATAATCCCTCATTAAGAACTAGTTGAAACAAGTAATGGGTGTATAAATAGTGAATAGAATTTATAGGAAACTCCATGATATCTATGGGGTAGATAATAAAGTTAGTAATTATTAGTTAGAAACATGTTTGGATCAATATGATGATGTTCGAATGGGATAATAAGGATAAGTGGACGAGTTATTTATTTTGGTGAATAAAATTATAACATTGATTAAAAATTTAGATAAATTCATGATAACTCTACCATATTAAATAATTTGATGAGGATTATCTTGGATAATTTCAATGAAATGATTTATACCCAGGAGGGCAGCTACTTAGCTGAGTGGAACATTGATAAACTTAACAATTTATTGATTTCTTATGAGATAAAGAGAGGGACTGCTTTAAATATAGAAGGAAAATTAAATAAGGATATGGATTTAAAAGATAAAAAATTATAAATCACATTGATCCTAATAAATATTATGATGATAAATCTAAAGATGAATATTTTTCAACGGGTTTTTATGAATTCATATCAGTATTTTCTAAAGGAATTGAATAAGGAAAAGGTAAATATAAAGGTAATTTTCCATTCAAATGTTTCAATTATGGAAATATTAGACACTTTTAATTAATTATATAAATAAATAACAAGAATATTAGGATGATTATCAACCCAGTTTATCATCTAAGAATAATAATATTACTTGTGGTCATAACAGAGGAAAGTATTTTAAAGAAAAAAATAAATATCAATACAATAAAGAATAATATATTTATCTCAAAACATTATCTTGACTTTTGATGAGGAAATATAAAAGGATAAATAAGACTCAAATGATGATGGTTATGCATTTTTTTATAGATAAATTAAAAAATATCAATTACCCCTCTATTAAATAAAAATATAGCAAGGAAGATAAATGTATTGATGAGGATAAACTAAAGGAGTTTCAACATAGAATAGATCCCATGGTGTGTTTGAAGAAATACAAGAAGCTTGATAGATAAAATAAAACATTAAAATCTCAATGAAATCATATAATCTAGGGATAAAATACATAATATTAACACAGTGAATCTTATCACTAATAATGAGGAACTAAGATATCTTAAGAAGAATTTGGTTGATATTGAGAATTCCTTAAATCAAACTCACTGTGAGTTTCAAAGTTTTATCAAAAAGTTAATGAAAGCTCAAAATAAAATTATAAATTTGTTGATGTTGATAAGTATCTTGTAGATTTTCCTATTGTTCACCAAAATATCATATTGGACAATCAATATTGTATCCAAATTGATGGAAATAATGAAAAGAAAGTGGAGAGGGTGATCAAATCACTTAAGAGGGAGAAAACACCCATTGTGAGTTTAAGTGATGGTGATAAAAGTTCCTAAAAAAGTGCTGAATAAGATGAAAATTTATATTTAGGATAAGTCTAAGGAAAAATAAAAGGTAAAGGAATTACATTAAGTAAGAAAAGATTAAAAATAAGTATCTTATTTCAAATTAGAAGGAATGAAAATGAGAAAATTCTAATGAACTATATTTCCAACCAAGGAGGTATTTCTTTGAAGAAAGATATCGGTGTTGTAGATTCTATGAAAAAAAAAGTCCATATGTGTTGGTACAATCTCTTACTACCTCAATCTAAAATAGGACATGAATTGTGGGGGATTCAATCTAAATTTCCTAGATTTCATCCAAGATAACATCAAAATTAGAAGGTATAATTACGTAACACTTTTGATTATCATGAGAAAACTTTTGGGAGGTGTGATATATAACAACCCAGTCTTAAAATACATATACATTACATCACTTTTTCAACATGCTTAAAACATTACATCACTTTTTCACAATGCTTAAAACATTACAAAAACAGATGCTCAAAGACCGTATTATTTTAGTGCCTTGGGAAACTTGTAAACATATACACTGGTACATAAGTGAGCTATAATACCTCCCACTAGTTTCTTCATGAATATCACCCCTCTTAGAAAAATCATTCTTAATAAAAATCTTCATAACCTAGGGAAGGAAAAATAAAAAGGGGTCATCTCAGATGATCAGTAGGGGTAAACAAGGGAGACATATAAGCATAAACATGAGCATATGGGTATGAGAATGTGATTGTAACATTAGAACATCCCAACCTGCATATCAAATATCATAGAATAAATCATAGAATAAATATTGGCAGTGCATAATACATGAATCATAAGGAAATAAAGAACCTAATCTATGAAATAAGAACATAGGAATAAGACATGGAATTGTGTAAAACACATAAGAATATCATATGATTTTCATCGTATCCAATTAATCACTACCAAGACCATCTTAGTAGTATGGGTTAACTCCCCATACCATCTTGGTAGTCTTGGTTCACTACCATGGACATCTTGGCAGCATGAGTTCACTCCTCCTACAATCTTGGTAGTCACGGTTCACTCCCATGGCCATCTTAGTAGTCAAGGTTCACTCCCAAGACAATATTAGTCTATCACATGAGATATAAATATTTACTCAATGCGTTGAAGGGAGATATGGGTCCCACCCATATCATAATGAAATCATACATACATGTTCCAAAAAAACATAAACAATCGTATCATAACCCATGAATAAAATGGGTGTCATAAACTTGAAATAATACCTTAAACTATTTAAAAAGAAATAGGTTTCATAATTATTTAATAAAATCAAAACCCATGAAAAGAAGCGAGTTTCATAATAGCATGTCAACAATAAATAAACCATTCATAGAAATAATATATACGGAACCTTTATATTTTTTCTCAGAATGGAATGAGTAACACCAAAGGATGTAATATTAGATGAGAAATAATTTTGAATCATACTTTAAAAATTGTCAATGAGGAAATTATCCTTTATCCTTTGAAAAAAATTATTCTTAAAACATAGTACCTTTTGAAACCTATTTTCATGAAAATAAACATGAAAACTTATAAAAGATGCTTCAAAACCTTTTGAAATCTATTTCTTTGAAAATTTATTTTAAAAACAATTTGTTAAAAATTAACCTTTTAAACATGTAAATGAATATTCAAATAAATGATTGTAGGTAAATTTGTACAAGTCATATGAGGTGAATAGAACATTCTTTTTTCATGGTAAAGAGGTTAGAAAATTTCTTTGTTTGGAAAGCAATAAGAAGATTCCTTCAAAGTCATTGGTAAAATAAAAAAGGGTAAAAATGTCTTTTAATTATCATAGAAGATTAGTAGAATATTCTTTTAATTGATTTTTGTAAATTATTGTTTTCAAAGAACATAGATTTCCAACCGAAGAGAGTGGTAAGATCATATTTTATTAAAAACATTTTATTAATTATCTTAAGTACCAAAGAGTGAAGAATCGGTACTAATATATGAAGACATAAATGCTTACAAGAGGAGAGGAAAATTCATGAGTGTTATTGAAATATTGATAATAATATTTCATAAATAAAAATTTGATTATAAATAATCTTCATAAAATATGAGACTATTTCAATAAACTCCTACCACATGGTAACTTTGAATCATACTCCCCGTGTATGAAAATGAAATTACATGGAGTGTAAAATATCAAGAAAATAAAGAGATTCCTGATATAAAATTTCAAATATAGTTTATACACCTCATATAAAAATAAAGGTGTATAACATGGAATGTGTCTTAAAGGAGAAAAATTGAAATAAAATTACTTTATTAATTTGGTAACTTTTGAGAAATAAACCCCATGCCATATAGATCATAAAATGGTTATGTAAATACCCATATATTTAAGTATATCATGAATAGAATACATTAATGGGTAGTATATACACCGAAAAAAATAAGTTATTGGTGAATAAGGTATCTACCTCATGAAAATATATATTGAGATGAAATTATCTTACCTTGTGTATTTCCTCTCTTTTTACTTGTTCAAGCTTCCTCTTCTTTGGGTTACTCCTTTTGGTTATCACCAAATGACTTATTTGGATTAGTTTTTTCCAAAATGGAGGGTTCAAGGATTAATAGAGGGATTTTGGGAATCTATTTGGGAAGATCTTGGCTAAACTCAAGTGGATTCAGAGGTGTGTTGAAGTGGGAGGAGAGGAGGCCTTTTATAATGGAGGAGGAGTGACACTCTTGTAATATTTTTGAAAAGGGAAACACCACCCACGTTTTTTTGAAAGTCGATATAGTAATGGTGTAAATTAGATACAAGGTAGTATATAGTTAAAATATGTCTAGTAAATGGCTTTTATAAAATTGTCTAAGTCATATAAGGCTTTAAGATTAGGGTTTAGTCCATTTTAAGCTTAATTTAATCTTAATCATTGTAATTAATTTTTAATTAACTTTACTAATATTTTAGGTAAAAAAATAAATTTATCTTGTTAGAAATTATAAATTATTTTGATTCCAAATATGGAATCCATTTTTCCAAATTACAATCATAGATGTGGTAGAAATTAATTTAAATTTAATCCCGCATAAGGGAAGACAAAGTGGGTTTTTAAAGTAAAAACATTCAAATGATTGCAAGGTTTTTATAACCAACTTCCATTTGAAATTGATTCCAATGACATGAATTGGATAAAATGATTAACAAAATTATATAAGTAAACATTGAAATCAATTTAATTTATAATTTAACCTTATAAATAAATTAAATGAAAAATCATTTTTGAGTTAAATTTCTGTATTTTTCACTATTTGTTAAAAAATAAAACATCATAGAAAAATACCAAAAATTCTCCATAACATAATTTTAATGTTTCTATTTAAAAACATTATTTTTGAATATAAATTTTATAAAAGTACCAAAATTTATATTTAAAATTGGTTCATCATCAAAAGATGGAAAAAGTGCCTTAATAAAAATACAGGATTTTATGCATAATATTGGGTTTGTTCTTATCTTATACTATAAAATCTATTGGATGGATATAAAAAATATTTTATTAAATAATATATATATATATAAGTTGCGGCCACATGTATGACTAAGTCGGGATACCGAGATGTCGTTGAAACCAAAGTCACTGCCACCCAATGAATCAGCTACTGCAACACCCGAGCTCCATTAAAGATTTGACATCACAAGGAACCCCTATGAAATAAACCTAGAAGCTAAATCATGACACCTCTTCTAGCTCTAGAAATGCGCTGCCGAGTCACTGAAAGATGAAGTCATAGCTGCTGAGGGAAACCTGATGTCAAGTCATGTGTTGTCACCACTCGAAGCCGCTTCTATTAAGCCTCCATAGAGAAGGATGCTTCCTCACAAATCTAGGGTGTGCCCCCCAAAAAAGAAGACAACAAGGAGGTAAATTTTGTTAAAAGAGTGTTTTTGTTTTTATTTTATAATTCAATTGGCGCTCAACCATTTACCCTATAGCGCCAATTGAAATTTTCTTTTTTCTAAATCCTTATACCCCCTCCCCAACCCCCCATATATATATATTATTTATATTTATATAACTATAATTATAATTATAATAAATATATTTATAATAAATATAATCACTAAAAAATATAATAAATTTATAATTATATTTATTATTTTTATAACAATTATATAATTATAATAAATATATAATAATAATAAATATAATCATTATAATTATATAAATACAATAAATATATAATTAAAATAATTATATGATTATAATCAATATAGAATTATAATCAATATAGGATTATAAATATAATAATTATATAATTATAATAAATTTACAATTATAATTAAAATAATTATATAATGTTAAATATAATAAATATATAATTACAATAATTATATAATTATAATAAATATATAATTATAAATGTAATAATTATATAATTATAGTAAATATACAATTACCATAAATATATAACTATAATAATTATAATAAGTATATAATTATAATAAATATACAGTTATAATTAATATTTAATTATAATAGTTATATAATTATAATAAATATATAATTATAAATATAATAAATATATAATTATAAATATATTAAATATATAATTATAAATATGATAAATATATAATTATAATAAATATATAATTATAATAATTGTATATTTATAAAAAATATATAAATATAAATATAATATTAATAATAAATATATAATTCAAATAATTATATGATGTTAAATATAATAAATATATAATTACAATAATTATATGACTATAATAAATATATAATTATAAATATAAAAAATATATAAATATAATAAATATACAATTATCATAGATATATAAATATAATAATTATATAATAATAATTATAATAAATATTTAATTATAATAAATATACAATTTTAATAAATATATAATTATAATAATTATATAATTATAACAATAATATAATTATAATAAATATATAGTTATATATATAATAAATATATAATTATTAATATTATAAATATATATTATAAATAAAATAAATATGTAATTATAAATATGATAAATATATAATTATAATAATTGTATATTTATAATAATTATATAACTATAATAATTATATCATTATAATTATAATAAATATAATAACTATATATTTTATATTTTATTATTATAATAATAATTATATAATTATTATATTTATAATAATTATACAATTATAAATATAATAAATATATAAGTATATAATTATTATAATTAAGTAAGTGTTAAAATTATATATTTATTATATTTATAATTATATTTTTATTTATTATAATTACAATAAATATGTAATTATATAAATATTATAATTATAATAATTCTATAATTATATATTTATTATATTTATTATTATAAATATAATTATTAAAATTATTATAATTATATATTTATATATTTACAATAATAATTATAAATATAATTATTATAATTACATAATTATATAATTATAATAATTTTAATAATTATATAATTATAATTATAATTATTATAATTATTATAATTATAATATATATATATATAATTATAATAATTATAATTGTTATATAATTATTATAATTATATATTTATTAGAATTATAATTATATAATTATTGTAATTATAGTTGTATATTTATTATAATTATACATTTATTATATTTATTATTATAATTATAATTATATATTTATTATATTTATAATTATATATTTATTATAATTGTATAATTGTTATGATTATATATTTATATAATTATTGCAATTATATATTTATTATATTTAATATTATATAATTATTTTAATTATATATTTATTATTATTATTATTATTATATTTGTAATTATATATTTATTATAAATATTCAATTATTATGATTGTATATTTATTAAAATTATATATTTATCATATTTATAATTATATATTTATTATGTTTATAATTATATATTTATAATTATATATTTATTATAATTATATAATTATTATAATTATATATTTATTATAACTATACATTTATTATAATTATATATTTATTATTATTATTATTATATAATTATTATAGTTATATATTTATGGTAATTGTATATTTATTATAATTATATAATTATTATATTTATAATTATATATTTATTATAATTATATAATTTTTGTAATTGTATATTTATTATATTTAAGATTATATAATTATTGTAATTATAATTTAATATTTATTATAATTATATAATTATTATATTTATAATTTTGTAATGAATATAATTATATATTTATTATTATTATTATATTTGTTGTTATTTTTATATTTATAATTATATATTTATTATAAATATACAAGTATTATAATTATATATTTATTATATTTATAATTATATGATTATTTTAATTATATATTTATTGTATTTATATAATTATAATGATTATATTTATTATTATTATATATTTATCATTATTATATATTTATTATAATTATATCATTGTTATAAATATATTAAATATAATTATAAATTTATTATATTTTTTTAGTGATTATATTTATTATAAATATATTTATTATAATTCTAATTCTAATTATATAAATATATATAGGATATATATATATATATATATATATAAAGGGGGTTGGGGAGGGGCGGTATGAGGATTTAGAAAAAATAAAATAGTTGAGCACCAATTCAACTATCACTCTAGGGTAAATGGTTGTGCGCCAATTGAATTGGCGCTCAACAAACCCATGTTACTAAATAAAAAAAGTTAACCTCTTAAATTAAAAAAAATAAAAACACCGTTTTAACAAATATTTATGTTAGTAAATATTTTTATATTTATATAATAATAGTAATAATATATATAATATATATAGTTTTTAATAATAATTAATATATAAATATTAAAACATGTTTACATATGCATACTAATAATAATATAATCAAGTATTATATATATATATATGTATAACAAATAAAATGTTTGGTCATCAAGTAGTAATGTCTGAGATCAAAAATGGTTTTGGGTGAGTGAGCTCAGCATTGAAAGGGTTTTGATAAGCCAAGCTCTCTTGGTGCCTTTAAATAAGAAATTGAATTTTATTTTCCAAAATAATAAATATGTGCTATTGATAATTTTTTTTCTGTTTGTGGAAGAATTCGGTGGTGATCATGTGTAGTGATCATGGGCAGTGATTGAAGGTGTAGTGATCATGGGGGATTGGATCGCATTTTCGAGGGGTAGTATAGATTGGTATGAGAGGTTGACCATTTTCAATAAGAGTTCACCCAAGGCTTATGATACGCACATGAAGGCATACCACGTGGATACTTTTGTTTCCAGTTTGCATGGATGCCACTGTTTTTCTCTTTGGTTTCCAAATAAGATGATGTCTCCTCCTCTGTGTTCTGTATTCCCAAAACACAGGAATTGTTTTGGATTCCTGGAGATGGGAACCTCCTCTCTTATTCTTCTTCCCATTAGACTATTCTCATTTTCTTCTATTTCTATAAATATTTATATGTTGTTTCTATTTTGTATATACTATTTTGATGTTTTTCTTTTCATTTATCCTCTATTTGTGTTTTGATATCAAATATCCAATAATGAAGAACTAATTTATGAGGCTTAATTCTGGAAGTGAAACTCTACATTGCCCGGAGATTTGCACTTCATGTAGATGGTCACCTCTTCATCACTCTTAGTGGATTATGAATGGGATTTGAGTGTGTGCGAGAGTAAACTCTTACACTAGAATGGTTTGATACACCTTTTCCTCATTCCTTTTTCCCTTCAACACTCATTTTCTTGTCAAAGTATCTGAGTTTGGTTGTGTGATCTAACAATCTTAGTATGATCATTCTAGCATGTGAGATATTCTGGCCAGAATGAGTCTATTGAGTGATTCATTTTCCATTATGGAGGAGTTCTCAACCACTGAAGAACTTATTTATTCATGTGTTCCCTATTTAGGTAAGATAGGTGTGTGATCCAAGTCATCGGTCAGGTATTGAGTGGGGAAGAGACATTATCACTACCACAAAATGGGGTAAGGGAATCACATTGTTTTATCAGGGCTAAGCAGAAAGCGCTAATAAAGGGTGTGTCTTTATCAGCAATAGATAAAATCACTGATAAATGTTTTTAATAATAATTTATATAAAATTATTATATTTATATTCAAAAATAGTGTTTCTTTGTATAAATTAAATAAAAAAACTTGTTTATAATTAATATATTCACCCGATTTGGGCCTTTGAGCCACCAGTTTGGGCATACGGGTCTCAAGGGCCTTCGGGCCATCAAAGGCCTTCGGGCTATAGGGCCTTCAAGACATTAAGACCATGGAGTAGCCTAATTCACCTAGAGTAGGCCTCGAAAGAGGATCAGAGCAACAAGAATAACGGTCACCAGAAGCAGAGCTAACCGAATTGGAAGAATGAAAGGGTATGACAACTGCCATTTGGACCAGGCACCATGCAACTTTGTACGGGGAAATTCTAGATGATCAGCAATGCAAGGTGGTGAGCTAGGCGATCAATGATGCAGAATCTAGGGACGGGCAGTTCTAGTGGGTTGGGCTATAGGTCATGTATTGGGCATGGTATGCCTCTGGGCCTTCTGGTCATGTATTGCAAGTCATGTCGGGCCTTGTGCCTTGGGCCTACGGGTCATGTACGGTTTCCCCTTCAACCCTTAAAATGGGTATTATCCATAATAAAATAAAAAATAAGGCCTCCGGGCCATTCAGGCTATTAGATTAATTAATTAGATTTATTAGATTTATTAGATTCGTTATATTTATTATATTTATTGTATTTATTATATTCATTATATTTATTTATTTTATTTTATTTATAATTAATATATATAAATACTTTTTCAATATATATATTTATATTATAATTAATATATATATGTGTGTTTCCAATGAATTTAGTCAGTAAATATATTGATCATGTTTGCATATATGTTATGTGTCATCATGAATGTTCATTTATACATTACACCCTTCTTATTATTCATGTTGTTCATTGATGACTCATTTTTTATTATATATATTTTATTATGCGTATGATTAATTCATGTTACACATATATACTATTATGTTCTACAAAATACTTATAAAATTACATTAAATATATTTAAATAATAAAAATATTTAATATATTTATAATTATTAAATATTATTAATATATAAATACTTTTTAAATATATTTATTTGTAATTATAATTATAACTATATATATAATTATAAATTTATAATAAATAATTATATTATAAATTTATAAATAAATCAATATATATTTATATTTATATTTATATTTATATACAAATATTTATAAATATATTTATTTATAGTTATAATTATAACTATA
The DNA here is from genome assembly GCA_963277665.1 of Viscum album. NCBI lineage: Eukaryota > Viridiplantae > Streptophyta > Magnoliopsida > Santalales > Viscaceae > Viscum > Viscum album. The sequence goes on along the minus strand of OY728126.1, from coordinate 2,003,161,158 downwards.
AATATATATATTTTTTAAATAATTATAAACTTATAATAAATATATTTATTATACTACTTATAAAGTTATAAATACATAATTAAATAAATATATTTATAAATATATACAAATATTTATAAATAAATACAAAAATTTATAATTATAATTCATTAATAAATATAGATATATTTAAATAATTAAAAAATTATTATAAATTAATAAATTATATATATTTATATACAATTAGTTATAAATAAATATATATAGTTATAAATATAATTCTAAATAAATGTAGATATATTTAAATAATTAAAAAATTATAATTAATATATTAATTATATATATTTATAAAATTATAAAAATATTTTTTATAATTTTATAATTATTTAAATATATATATATATATATAATTAAAACTATAAATAAATAATTATTTATAATAGTTTTTAATTAAAAAAAATTGATATTTATTTATTATTAATAAATATAAATAAATACATATTTATTTAAATAATGATTAATTAATAAAAAATATATTTATTATTTTCATATATAATTTTACATATAATTGAATAAATATATTTATAAATATATAGAAATATTGATAAATAAATACAAATATTATTATTTATAGTTATAAATAAATACAGATACTATAAATTTAAATTGCTAAGTGAGAATATGGGTTGCAGGCCTGATAAGGAGCCTACTGCTACTAATCCTCAGAGTTCTATAATGGCTAAAAATGGAGGTCTTGAGGTCGGACCATCCATTGTCAAGGGAAGGCCAGCTTCTCCTACTCTAGCTCTTTCTCAAACTTTGACTTTTTCTATAGTAGTTTATGGATCCTAAGTTAACACTTCTCTCACACATGATTCTGGAAATGCCCAGCAGATTGACTCACCTGCTCAAAGATGGGGAGATAGATGTGAAGCCAATGAGGAGGTTGATCATCATAGTGATGTTGGGGGGGGGGGGGTCTTGTTGAAGAGATTGAAGAGAAATATATATCCCATGGTAAGGTCCGTCATTCAAAAACCACTCATAAGCAGGAGGTCGTGAAATCTGTTTCAGGTGGAGTTGTGCCACTTGAAGTGTCTCCCATTGGGAAGACATCAGGGAAGGGTGCGTCTATTTCAGAAGTGGAGGTTGTCAAGAATTATTGAAAAAATAGTTTTTCTATGCAAGATGCTGCTTCTATCAAAGGAAAAATGCATGTTGGATTGGAGCATTCTAATAAGTCTTCATCTCCAAAAATTTTCAAAATATTGGACTCAATCAGTGCCCCTGATTTTCGTGCCTTTTATACTAAATTCATTAAGAAAATCCTAGGAGTTCCTTTTAATGTTGAAGTGGTTGAGGGTGTTATTATGACCCCTTCTCATGGGATTGACGCATGGATCCGAGAGCTGAAGGTGCATGAGGCTACTTCCCATGAGTGTGTTGATGTATCCTTGTTGGACGATGGTGCAGGTACCCAAGAGCATGTGCTACTAGATCCTACCCAGGAGGGGAAGGGTCAGGATGATGAGGGTTCATAGGATTAGGCGCTGGTGGTTGGTTTCTAGGAGGTGTTGGATTTTGATTATGTAGATAACCTAGAGCAAGTGATGGTGGATGCTTCCCAGGGGGTGCGGGACCATGATGGTGCAGCGGTAGGGGCCTTTAAGGAGGATACCCCAAAATGGAGGAGAGGTCGTCATCCTCGAGGTCATGGGAATGCAAGGAATGTATGTAATAGACATTAAGAACATTTCATTGTGGGTGTGGACTAGTTTGTTTGTTCTGATGCGTGCATCATCATTTCTATCGTAACCTCATAGTATGTACTTTTATATTTTTATTAATAAATTTTCATGGTCATGAGCTTTATGCCTATGATTCATACTGTTTGGTAAATAAATAAAGATGTATTTAAATAATTATAAAATTATAAGAAATATATTAATTATATATATTAATAAAATTATAAATATTAGAAATATAAATTTGTTATAATTTTATAGGTATTTAAATAAATAAATATATATTCCTTTATAATTATAATATATATATATATATACATATTCATATAAATAATTATAAAATTAGAAGAAATATAGTAATATATATTTATAATATTATAGATATATATAATTAATATATTTATTATTTATAATTATATGATTATAAATATAATAAGTATATTTATAAAAATTTTATAATTATTTAAATTATAATTTTATAAATATTATTATTTATTTATTTATGGTTATAATTATAAATAAATATATATATATATCATATATATATAATTTTATAAATATATATAATAATATAAATAAATAATTAACATTATATCTTTATCATCGATTTCTTACCACTGAAAAAGCCCTACATTTTTCAGTGTTTTTTAGTGCTTACAAAGGCCTATCTTTATCAGTGCTAATGAAAACGTTGACAAAGGCATTCTTTACCAGCACTTTCTATTTTAGTGGTGATAAAACATGCCTTTATCAACGCTTTTTATCTAGTGGTGATAAGAATTTCATTGGTTTTTATAAAGAAACCATAACTTTCTCCTCCTTACTCACACCCCTCAAGCTCTCACAGAAACGAATCCCTATCATTGTCGCCTCCTCTTCCTCCTCCTCCTCCTCTCCCACTAACTCCTCCACCACCGCGAATCCCTTCACCATGAAACCGCCTTCGTCGCGCCACTGAAAATCCCGATGTCGTGAACCCACCTTTATAGTGTGACTCTCCTCTACGATGATCCTATCCTCCACCGGAGGACTCCTCCTTCGTGTTCCTATCCTCCACCATGAACTCACCTCCTATGTGCACTAAATTGCACCTCTGCGGTAAGTTTTCTCCTTTGTTTCTCATTGTTTGTTTATCTTGTGGGAGGGATCTACTATTTCTTTCCAATGGTTTATAATTTCATCACACTAATCAAATATAAGAACTGGATAATTAAATAGAAAGAGGAAATGGGGTTTTTTCACATATTATTACAGTTTGATATTGATGGTGATGTTGTGAATTGTATAGGCTAAACGCCCCACTGAAAATTGTGGTCATTGATGGTCCTTTTTTATAGACTAAATGAATTGCATGTTGGTCGGTTCCTATTGGAATTTTGAATATAAAAATTGTTAATTTATGTATAGTCGGATAATTAATGAATTCCCCATGATGATACAACTTCTGTGATAACCCAACAAAATCGGAATTAAATAAGGAATGCTTTTGTAAAATCTGAAATGGTGTTTGTTTGTTTTTTATGGTGTTGTGGTTGAGGGCACGGTTGTGTGTCGGGGAATTGAGGTTGATTCACCCATCAAATGTACCTAACCTAGATTTTCATTATGAAATTTTCTTTAAAATGTTGTAGAGTATTTTGGGACTTGATGTTGTAAACTTCATGAATGAGTTTTGGAGAGGTAAGAATTCTCTTGAGACTTATAATTATACTCTCATCACTTTGATTATAAAGGTTATTAATATGAGTTCATTTATGGATTTTAGAATGACTAGTCTTTGTAATGTCATTTATAAAGTATTTTTAAAGATTTTATAAAATATACTATGAAAAATCATACCATCTATTAGTTTAGTACCATAGATATTTTCTTGTGTTAAAGAGTTATATGATATGTAGTCTCCATGAAGTAGTATTCAAGAATAAAAAAAAATTGGACTGTGAATCCTTACTCATTTTTGATTTATTCAACCAAAAGGAGAGGATACATAACATAGCCTCAATGTTTTTATATAGGAAGTAGGTTGTGAGATATCCTATTGATTTAGTAATTTGGAAAGATATGATTTTTAGTATTGGATGGTGTAATGGTAATTAGTCCGGAATTTATGAATAGAATTTGTGGTTTTTAAATATGGTTTTTTAATGGTGATATGTTAAGGTCTTCCCCTCATTGTATTGAGAAAATGTTTTTGAAATTTAAGATTCATTCATTGAAAAGTATTAGTGACAATAACTATTCATAAAAAGTGAAAGGTTTTAGGTGGGCATGATATAGGTGTTAGAAATTCCACATGTTGAATGGGGAGACTTCCATGAAATTTTGGAAGCCGGCAAAACTGGATGAACAAATAATACTTACTATAAGAAATTGGGATAACATGCACAAGAAACATGTGATAGATGTGTTTTTGGAATAATCATTGAGAATAAAGATCATAGCACAAGAATATGTAGAACATGAAATGAGAATTTTATTATGGTGATTTTGTTAGGGGTTCACTTTTTTTACCATAGGGTCAACCAGGATTCTTCCTGATTGGAAGTACTAAAAAGGCCTTAACCAAGAATTTGGTATGGTTCCCTTTCTTAGATGTTCATGATAGATCCTTCTAAGATCTTAATGGGAGATTTATGAAAACACCAATCTTAACCGTGAATGAATTGGGTAATGAGTATGGCTTATATTATGATGTATCAGGAGTCAGGATTTAAACAGTTCCAGTCCATGATGGTCATATGGTTTCTTATGGGTCGAGATAGTTAATAACACATAAGAGAAACTTCCCAAATCCTTTCCTAGATTTTGAAATAATGGTTCTTTCCATGAGGTTTTATTGGAATACACTAAAAAAGTGTTTGAAACTTATTTAATCGCAATTTGAAATGAACCATTGACAGTGGAGAAGGTATGAGTACCAATAGTCCTTTAACTTTAACTAAATGTATAACCTCAATAAGGGTGAAATTTTTTTCTAATATAACATATTGTAAGGATAAACATTAGGTAGTACATGATTCAATAATCAAGTAGAATATGGTTGCACACTTTGAAGAGATATGACTTTATGTTCAAAAGAATCATTGTCAAGTGACACATGTGTTTTCATCTATCACTTATTAACTCCTCAGTAGTATTATGGGATTAAACTATAGTATTCATAATATTTACTCATGGGAGAAAAGATAAAAATTTTATAGCTTTATATTTTATAAAATTCTGGTTATCTTTTATTCATTTATCCTTTGTAAAGTTCCTCTCTTGGGATTTATGTATTTGTGAAAATTCCTGATTAGCTCTTTTAAAATGTTTCAAGTGTTTTGAATAGTTTCTTAAAAAATTATATGCGTTCAACATACATTTTTTTGGTTTTAAATACCTTTAAAATAATTTAATCACTTGTCATGGACATAGGTTACATGCTATGTGTTTTTCAACTCATTTGATTGGCTTTCAGAAAGGGATGTGAATATTTTGAAAGCGTATGTAATGTTGGTTTCATTTTAACAAGGGGTGTGTGAAGTTTTAAATGAAAATTTGTAAAACATAGATGTTTTTCATTCATTTTAAATGATTAATATTTTTGGGTCATGAAGTTTCCATGACTTCTTTAAAAAAATGAATTGGGGTTCTGATAAATAGTTTTTTAAACTGATTGGTTTATTTTAAAAAGGGTGTGTTATTTAAAAGAGGAATTTTTGTAAATGGTTGGTTTTTTAATGGAATTTCAATTGTGATTTGATAAATAGTTTGAAAATGATACTTAAAGTATATATCCTTCTTTAGCATTGGTTATTTTTTATATCAACATTTTGTGTATTTGTTTTGTTAAAAAATAATATCAATTAATCAAATAAGATGGATATGAATAAAGAATAGATGGATACCAATAATTTGACTAAAGTTTATTAATATGGAGTGAAATAGTTCATCATGTTTTCAAATGATCATGCACATTACCCTTCTCAAATCTTTTGTTTGTGTTTATGTTGTTATTATTCAAGACAACCTACTCCAGAGCAGTTGGAAGAACACTTTATCTGTCATGGAATAGATTAAAGTTATAAATGTTGAAATAAACATGGGGAAAAGGCGAATGTAGGAATTTGGGGGGATAACACTACGTTTTATGGATCATCTGATATGATTACAAGTGTGGACAATGAAAAAGACCATATCAAGGACGTAATTACATATGTGAATGATGACGGAGATTGTATTGAGGAAATTATAAGGACAGTTGAATATGAAGTTCATGATTTCCCTAAAATTGCTAGAACAAATAAAAAGTTGTGAAAAACTCCATTTTATGGTGGTTTCACTAAATATATAGCATTTTTAGTCATACTGAAGCTGTTTAATTTGAAATTAGGTAAAGGATGGAGTGGCGCCAGTTTTACGAAATTACTTGCTCTCTTGAATGATATGTTCCCAAAAGATAATAAGCTCTTAAGTTGGACATACGGAACGAAACAAATGCTATGATTGATGGGTATGATATCTGAAAGAATACAAGCCTACCCGAATGATTGTATGCTATTTCACAAGGAATAAAAATCACTTAAAGAATTACCAAAGTGTGGTGATTCTATATTTGAGAAAGATGAATCTGGTCCTATAAAAGTTATATTTTACTTTCCAATTATTCTAAGGTTTAGGAACCAATATGGAAGTGAGGAGACTGCAGAGCAGTTGGCATGGCATGTGAACAGAAGAAATAAAGACATGAAACTACATCACCCAACATACTCTCCTTAGTGGAAGAAAATTTATCATGAGTATCCTGTCTTTGGAAACGAGCTAAGAAACCTTCATCTTGAATTATCTACAGATGGAGTGAATCCTTTTGTATTTCAAAGTAGAACTCACAATAAATGGCTAGTTATGTTGGTAAATTATAACTTTCCACTATGGTTATGCATGAAAAAAAAACACATCATGTTATCTATTATTATATCAGGACCAAAACAATCGAGTAATGATATTGATGTTTATTTGACTCCATTAATCGAGGATTTCAAATTATTGTGGGAATCAGGTGTTACATTGTATAATGCTTATAGAAATTAAGATTTCACTTTGAGAGACTTGTTGTATGGGATGATAAATGTCTTTCCTATTTATGGAAATTTTCAGGATATATCATTAAAGGAACTCAGGGGTGTCCTATTTGCGAACAAGGTACACAGTCAATTAGGTTGAAACATTCATCGAAAACCGTGATTCTAGGAAATCACATATTTCTACCCTGATGAAATAAGTACCAATCTTGGAAAACATCATTTGATGGAATTTTAGAAGAACATACCACAACTTTTCCACTAACAAGGGATTAACTATTTGAAAAAGTAAAATATATGGACACTGCTTTTGGTAAACAGTTTTCGAAAAAACATATGAAAACCAGTAGGAAGAAGGGATTAGTTTTTTTTAATTACCATTTAGAATTTTTTGTACATTAGACACTTTCTTGATATTATGCGTGTTGAAAAAAATGTATGTGACAGTGTCATTAACACATTTCTAAATGCACCTAGCAAAACAAAGGATGGAATTAAGGCTAGGTTGGACATGGTTGACATAGGAATAAAAGAAGAGTTTGTGCCAGTGAAAGGTGAAAAATGAACTTTTCTTCCTCCACCTACTTACACTCTTCCCAGGCATGAGAGATATCAGTTTTGAAACTTTTTTAATGATGTAAAGGTTCCATAGGGGTATTCATAAAATATTAAAAACATCATTTCAATTACTAATTTAAAGTTAAAGGGTCTGAAATTACATGACTTCCATGTTTTGATGTAAGATCTAATGCATATAGATTTGTGTTACATTTTTTCCAAGAATTTCCATCATACATTAACTAAACCCTTTTTCTTCTTCAAAGTTATATGCAGCAAAGTTATAGACTCAACGAAATTACTGAGTATGGAAAACTAAATTTCCATCATATTATGTGAATTGAAAATGTTCTTCCCAACAAAATTATTTAGTATGATGGTTCATTTGATGGTTCACTTGGTGAGAGAGATTTGATCATGTGGCCCTATACACTACAGATGCATGTACCCCATTGAATAGTATATAAAGATTTTGAAATGGTATGTCAAAAGTCCAATTCATCCATTGGGTTGTATTTTGGATTGATATATTATTGAGGAAGTTGTTGAATTATGTACCGAATACATGTTTGGTGTGTAAATCATTGGTCTACTGAAATCTCATCACACTGGGCGACTTGCAGGTGAAGGAATTTCTAGAAGATATATTGTCAAAATAAATATTAAAAATTGGGAGTAGGCCCACCTTTATGTTTTTCATAACAGTTTGGAGGTTCCCCCATGTGTTAAAACGCACAAAAAAATTATTAGTAATTTTAATCCATCAAGGTATAAATGATGGATATCAAATACACATAATCAACAGTTTATAGGATGGTTTCAGCACCATATTTTAAAGGATTCATATGAAAATCCGGATTCAATTTCAAAACAACTTCGATGGCTAGCCTGAGGACCAAGTGTGTATGTATTATCATACAAAGGATATTTATTTAATGGATATAAGTTCTATAAAAATGAGTATGATGAAGACAATACTATGAATAATATTGGAGTTACACTTGTGGTTGAAGCGATGCTTATTTCTGGTACTAAGGATATAAATCCAGATTATGTGAAAATGTCATACTTTGGGATTATCAAAAAATATGGGAGTTGGATTATATAACATTCCAAGTTCTTCTTTTTCAATGAAAGTGGGTTGATAATAGGATTTTTGTTAAAATAGATGAATTGGGATTTTATGAAAATGGATTTCAGTAAGGAAGGGTACAAAGATGAACTTTTTATAATGGCATCAGAGGAAGTACAATTATTTTATGTTATAGATCCCAAAAAATGAAAGTTGTCAATTTTTCTGTTCCCAACCAAAACCACTGATGGGTTTGATGAAAATTCAACCAAGGATGACCCTTTCATTGGGATGTTTCAATCATTTCACAGTAGTCTCAATGTATACAGAGTTTTTTATGTCATATGATACCACAATGAATGGATTTGGATCTTTGATAGAGGGGTAAAATCCCTTCAGCCTTTAAAAAGGTAAAAGGGTTTTCAATAATCAGGTTACATTTTTTCATAATATGCATCATGTTATTTGATGTTATTATATGTTTTTACTGCATTTATGTACTCTAAATTAAATGTTAAACCACTTATGTATATAATGACTTCTGTTCATTCTACTGCTCTCAATCCAAGGGAACAATAGGTCTCTTAACCTACTGCTACTCGTAGTGAAGAGGAGAGACCTTCTTCTTGTGATGGTTCTCCCATTTCTGAGGATAAATAGGTTTATCAACCTACTACTGCTCCCAGTGCAGATGTAAAAAAACCATGTGAACATGTCAATGCCACCTCTCTAGAGGACCATATTGACTATGTGAAATCTGGGGAAATGGTAGGAGAGGAAGGACTGGCGTTGCATAAAAAAAATGAGCATCGTAGTTTTTCGGAGTTGGAAATAATCCTTAAGGAGAAATCTAAAGAAATAAAATACAAGATATGATGGAATGTGCGGGGTCAACTTGTTAACCCCAACAAGTCCATGTTTAGAAGTTCTATTGAAATCCTCACTTGGTAACATGTGTCGATTGATGTAGATTCATGGAACCATGTTGTGACCAGGCTTAAGACACTGATGTGGGAATAGATTACAGTAAAATTATGATATCATTTCTTTATTTTACTAAAAATAATATAATGAAACATTGAATTACTCTTCATCATCCATTACAGAGTGAATTTATAGTATATGACTCCAACAAGAAGCATGTACTAATGCCTACTAGAAGGATTCACATAGGATTTCACACAATCCTAATAAGACATCTTCTTAAATATACTAAAGGGAAAATAAACTCATGCCCACCACTTATCTATGAACACCTGATAACCTAAGAAGCATGGGATGTGTTTACTAAAAATCATGCAGATATGTCTTTTTAGGTACATTTTGGCTAGAAATACATTGTTTGAAGATATTTGTATTAATTACTTTGATGGAAAAAATTTTATTTATAAAATAGTAATTGAGTGCTAAAAATAAGGAACAGGTAGAAAAACATACATACCCCTACTGTAAAGAAAGGATGGAGTATGCTTCATTGGAAGAAAATTGGTACATATTTTAAATCTATCGTAATACTTTAATGTGACATGAAACAACACCATAATTAAGTTCCTCTGTTTATATGCAGATTGATGACTCGAAATCCGAAGCAACTTTTATCCCATGCCATATTCTATGGAAGGAGTCATATGTAAATAAAGGTAGGATAATAATAGATGTGAACACACAAAAGGTGTGGGAATCATGTGTAAGTATTACATAATAAAAAATTGTTTTTCTTTAAAACTATATTACATAACAATGATCACTTATTTTCCTATATTTTCCATCTGACATATTCACATGAATCAGAAAAACCTATTCTGGATGAATACAAACTATCAGTGGCCTTGAAGTGGATAGAATATTATGGTCGTGTCAAAGGTGCAGGTTTTGGGGTGACACCCCGAACATATTTTGAGAAAAAAAGAGGACAATCACACTGAATTAATAAAATAAATGAGAGAAATAATAGCTACCCTTGAAGGAAAATTCCAATGGTATTGGGTGATGATGGAAACATTAATGAGGAATAGGAAATTAAAATAATAAACTCAAGAATATCCACCATATGAAGATCCGACCCCATACCTACCAGCTTTGAGCCTAGTCACCCCCCTCAAAGATATGTTTTAACAAAGGTACAAAATGTTCTAATAAATGTTTCTACGAGAAGTGAATTTGACATACATTGATACCTTTCATGTACTACTATTATATTTAGTGATAATGACTGCGATTTATATCTAGAAACACCCACCCATCGCCTTGTGGTATGGGATATGGTGGTCAATATTCAAAAGGACGTACTAAAAAATAAACCACTTCCATCACGTCATGTGCAAGTGTCGATAAATATAGCTCATGAGCCAAGCACAGATATATCTATGCCAATTCAATAGAATGCTATTTGTACAGTCAAAATATATGTTGGAACATTCATTGCATGGTCGTTGAATCTTGTAAAAACATGTTAACAAAGAGGTATTAATTTCTAGTTTACTTTTCAAGATAAACCATTAACAGGTAATAAAAATGGTTTGAACCAATGAATGTTATTAAAGATGGACAAATAGAAGGGTATGAAATGAAAGACCATCTCGAAACAATATAAAGTATCAACCAACCGATCAAAAAGATCTATCAAAATAAAAATTACCCCACCCATTATATATCCACATTTATTATCATTCAAGGCTCATATGGATACAAAGTTAAAAGATAGTGGAAACCACATTGTTGAATTTGAAGTAAATATGTATGGAGAGAAAGATCACGAATTCATTAGTTTTTAGAGTGAAACTAAAATCCTCAACTATGACTAGCTAGGTAGCTCAGTTGTAAATGTACACATGAGGTATGTTCTCATGATTTCATCTTCCAAAAGCTGATATACTGTGTTAATTATTACTATGCACATTTAATATTTTTGGTAGGCTTATATATGAAAAACAAATGAAGAGATTTTCTTATGAGAAAAAGTTTGTAATTATTATTCCTCACATCACCTCAATAGTAGAAACTAAAACAGAACCTGAAAAAAAGGCTAAAATAGTGGCAGGTCTGATCAAATCATTTGAAATAAAAAATTTAGATGAAAAACTATATTTAATACCAATGATGCAGGGGTAAGACTCAAAAATTTAACAATATCAAATTTATTTTCATTTATTTCATTAGTTATTCCTTTTTGTTTTTTTAGGCATCTTTGGATGCTCATTGTAGTAAATTTAGATACTCTATATATTTATTTCATGGATTCATTGCATGGATATCCAACAAACCATCCATGCATGATGGATTTTTTCAATTTTTATTACACTGCATCTAACATTTTAGAACTAAAAATCAAGTTATATAATTTATATTATATTTTAATAATGATTATATTATAATAGGGTGCTTCATCACTACTATCTGAAAAAAAGAATGAGGCTAGGGGATAAAGACATAAAAGAACACAAGTACTATAATTAGATAAGTATCAAGGTATTTATAATAAGATTTCACTATATAAACACATATCAAAAAAAGTTAATTATTCTCCTCAACATTTTTTGCAGTGTACAAAGAAAACCAATGGAAAATATTTTGATTATTATGTATGTAAATTTATGAGAGAGATCATATTCCATGAAAAAACCAGCATCCCTGAAGATGTATTTTCAAAGATAATTACTATTTCATTTAAAATATTTATCAATCCTTTGTGTATTTATATTTTTCCAATACTAATATGACTACCGAAAAGACTTATATTCACAAGATGATATAGATGCTCTCAGAAAATAAATAGCATCATAAATTATGAAATATTGTTCACAAATAGCATGAAGATGTGAATTCTATATATAGGGTATGAATTTATAATGTTAATATCACCTTCAAACATTTTTGTGCTCATGTTATCCTTATATAATCATTGATATCTCCATTGTTTACATGAACTAAACATATATTATCACCCTTTATTATGTTTCATATCATTAGGTTATTAAGAATTATTTTATAAATGATGTCTAAGAAGGCTGGTACAATTCAAAGTGTCTATTTTAATTTAAAATTGTCATTAATTTAAGTAAAAACGACAAGTTATATACTAGAAACTGAGAAAAAAATTTGGATTGTTTTGATATTTTATGAAAACTATCTATTAGACATTTTATATGTGTAGGGATCATCCGTACCTCAATACAACACATAGTATGGTTGGTAGAACTCAAAGTGTCTCTTTTTATTTAAAATTGACATTATTTTAAGTAAAAACAACAAGAGACATACTGAAAACTGATAAAATGAATTCTGATTGTTTTGATACTTTAGTAAAATGATCCATGAGTCATTATTGATGTGTAAAAGTCAACCACACCTCAATATGATGCATGGTGTGGCAGGTAAGACTAAAATTATGTCTTTTTATTTAAATTTGACATTAATTTAAGTAAAAACAACAAGCAACATACTGAAATATGACAAAACACATTCTTATTATTTTGATATTTTAGAAAAATGATCTATTAGCCATTTTTGACTTGTAGGGATCAGCCTCACCTCAATAAAATGCATGGTGTGGCCGATATAACTCAAAGTGTCCCTTTTTATTTAATATTGACATTAATTTAAGTAAAAACAACAAGTGACATACTTAAAACCAAGAAAATGTATTCAAATTGTTTTTATAGTTTATGAAAACGATCCATGAGTCATTTGTGACATGTAGAAGTCAATTAAACTTCAATCTGATGCACAATGTGGTTGTTACAACTCAAAGTATCTCTTTTTATTTAAAATTGACATTAATTTAAGAAAAAACAACAAGTAACAAACTAAAAACCAAGAAAACTCATTCAAATTGTTTTGATATTTTAGGAAAATGATCTAATAGTCATTTTTGATTTGTAAGGATCATACTCACCTCAATACGATGCATGTTGTGGCTGATAGAACTCAAACTGTCTTTTTATTTAAGATTGGAATTAATTTAAGTAGAAACAACAAGTGACATACTGAAAACCGAGAAAAAATATTTGGAATGTTTTGATATTCCCTAAAAACGATCTATTAGTCATTTATGACATGTTGGGATCATTCGAACCTCAATAAAATGCACGGTGTGGCCGATATAACTCAAAGTGTCTCTTTTGTTTAAAATTGACATTAATTTAAGTAAAAAAAACAATTGACATACTCAAAACTGATAAAATGTATTTTGATTATTTTGATACTTTTGGAAAATGTTCCATTAGTCATTTTTCACGTGTAGGTGTCACCCACACCTTATTTTGATGCACGATGTGAACAGTATGACTAAAAGTGTATGTTATCAGTTTAAAATTAATATATTAGTTCAAAACTTGTCACTCACTGGAAACCAAACAAATATGCTCTGATTGTCTTGATAATTTAGGATAGAGATTTATAAGTTATTTTTGACATATATGAGGTATTCTCATGTAAAACCAATATAGGATATGACCAGTGTGACTCAAAATGTGCGCTTTCAGTTTGAAATTACATTTTAGTAAAAAAACACAACTGGCATACTAAAAATTTAGTAAACGCATTCAGATTGTTTTGATACTTTAATAAAACAATCCATAAATAATTTTTTATAGGTAGGGATCATCTTCACCTCAATATGATGCATGGTGTGGCCGATATAACTCAAAGTGACAATTTTTATTTAAAATTGATAATAATTTAAGTGAAAAACAACAAGTGGCATACTAAAAACAAAGAAAATGCATTTATATTGTTTTTATACTTTAAGAAAATGATCCATGAGTCATTTGTGATGTGTAGAAGTTGCATTAATCTCAATCGGATGCATGTTGTAACTGGTATGACTAAAAGTGTTTGTTATCAGTTTAAAATTGACATTTTAGTTCAAAACGCATCACTCACTGAAAACCAAACAAACGCACTCTGATTGTCTTGATAATTTTGGACAAAGATTTATAATTAATTTTTTATTTTTATGAATCATTATCACATCAAAATAACACATGATGTGATTAGTATGTCTCAAAATGCAAGTTTTCAGTCTGAAATTCCATTTTAGTAAAAAAACACAAGTGACATACTGAAAACCAAGAAAATGAATTCGGATTATTTTGATACTTTAGGAAAAAAATACATCTGTAATTTTTGATAGGTAGGAATCAGCTGCACCTCAATACAATTCACAATGTGGCTGTTATAACTCAAAGTGTCTCTTTTTATTTAAAATTAACATTAATTTAAGTAAAAACAACAAGTGACATACTGAAAACTGAGAAATTTCCTTCGAACTGTTTTAATAATTTAGGAAAACGATTCTTGAGTCATTTATGACATGTAGGAGTCACCCTCAGCTCAATTCGATGCACGGTGTGACCAGTATGAATAAAAGTGTATGTTATCAATTTAAAATTGACATTTTAGTTCAAAACATGTCACTCATTGAAAAGAAAACAAATGCACTCTGATTGTCTTGATAGTTCAGTAAAATGATTCATAAGTCGTTTGGGACGTGTATGAAGTAGCCTCATGTAAAACCAACACATGATGCGACCGGTGTGACTCAAAATGCATGTTTTTAGTTTGAAATAATATTTTAGTAAAAAAACAACTGACATACTGAAAACTGAGAAAACACATTCAGATTGATTCTATACTTTAGGACAATAATCCATCAGTAATTTGTGACAGTTAGGAATCATCTTCACCTAAATATGTTGCATGGTGTGGATGGTATAACTCCAAATGTTCCATTATTTAAAATTGACATCAATTTTAGTAAAAGAACAATGACATACTAAAAACTGGGCAAACAAATTTGTATTTTCTTGATATTTTAGAACAATGATCCATAACTCACTTTCAACATGTAAGAATCAACCCCACCTCTATACAATTAAATGTGTGACCAGTATAACTCTAAATGTGTCATTTTTATTAAATATTGACATTTTATTAATGAGTTCTTTCATATTAATGTTTAATTTATTTTTTATAGTATTACTAATATTATATTTTTTTTCTTATATAGGCGTAATCCTTTTCTCAGGTTGAGATGATTTGTTCAGTAGAAGATACCATGGGTGGAGATTTTTAAGAGGGGGGCATGGGCATCAAAAGATGAAATATTAATGTTTTAGAATTTTTTTTGAACAATTATAAATATAATTATACAGAACAGTTCGTTTGAAATGTAAATAATAGTGTTTATATTTGTATATACCATGGGTGGGAAGTTTTGTATTCCTGATGTCAACTAAATGTATATAGTATTTTTTCTTCTAGTGTGTTGTTTAAATTGCAGTTTGCTTCGAGGTGTGTTATGTTTAAATTTCAGGTTGGGTGTGTTGTTAAATGTGTTTAAATTTTATGTTGGGTGTGCTACTATATAAGTAGAAAATTACAGGTGAGTTTGGCTAGTGCAATTCTCCCATGGATTCACTATAAAAAATAAGGAATATTATAATAATTTTGAGATAAGAATAAATCAGGACAAAAGAAACACATACATGTTGAAAATGATTAAAAAACCAGAAGTGAACACAAGGGTTTGGCAAACAATGCTATATACATTTAATTGACATAATGAATACAAAAAATTCCCCCATGGTATATACAAAAAACACTACTATATACATTTAAAACAATTTTTTATATAATTACATTTATAATTATCCAACAAATAGTTAAAAACAATAATTTTTCATCATTTGAAGTTCATGATCCCCTCTAAAAAATTTCCTCTGATGGTATTAGTTGCTGAAAAAATCATCCCAACTCAATAAAAATATTACACCTATATAAGAAAACAAATATTATGTTAGTAATTCTATAAATAAATAAATTCAACATTAATATGAAAGAATAAATTTATAAAATATCAATTTTTAACAAAAAAAAAAGACACATTTTGAGTTATACTGGTCACAAAATGCATCTTATAGAGGTGGGGTTTATTCCTAAACATCACCAATGTGTTATGGATCTTTTTCCTAAAATATCCAAACAATCTGAATGGGTTTGCTCAGTTTTGAGTATTTCATTTGATCTATTACTAAAATTAATATCAAATTTAAATGACACATTTGTATTTATACCAGTCACATCATTCATCAGATTAAGCTATGGTTGATTCCTACATATCAAAAATGACTCATGGATCATTGTTCTAAAGTATCAAAACAATCCAAATGTGTTTTCTTGGTTTTTAGTATGTCAACTGTGTTTTTTACTAAAATATCATTTCAAACCGAAAACACACATTTTGATTCATACCAGTCGCATCATGCAATAGTCTGACGTGATACTACTTTATACACATCACAAAGGACTTACAAATCACTTAAATTATTAATACAATCATAAGTTGATTTCTTGGTTTTTAGGGAGTGATACATTTTGAGCTAAAATGTTAATTTTAAACTGATAATAGAAACTTTTAATAATATTGTTCACCCAGTTCATTGGATTGATGTTCCATTGATTCCTAAACATCAAAAATTTCTCATGGATCATTTTCCTAAAGTATCAAAATAATCTGAATGTGTTTTATTAGTTTTCAGTATGTCAGTCTTTCTTTTTACATAAATTAATATCAATTTTAAATAAAAGGACACATTTGGGGTTATAATAATCACATTGTGTGTTGTATTGAGGTGGGGTTGATTCCAAAATATCAGAAATGACTCATGGATCGTTATCAAAAAGTATCAAAAAAATACAAATGTGTCTCCTTGGTTTTCAATATGCCAGTTGGGCTTTTTTATGAAAATATCATTTCAAATCAGAAACACACATTTTGATTCATACCGATCTCACCCTGCATCGGTTTGACGTGACACTACTTCATACACATCAAAAGAAATTTTGAATCACTTTCCTAAATTACAAAGTCAATCCTAGTATGTTTTATTAGTTTTTAGTGAGTAATATGTTTTGAGCTAAAATGTCTATTTTAAATTGATAACATACACTTTTACTCATACCGGTCACAACATTCATCAGATTGAGGTGGGGTTGATTCCTACATTTCACAAATGAATCATGGATCATTTTTTAAAGTATCCAAATAATATGAATACATTTTCTTGGTTTTCAGTATGTCACATGTTCTTTTTACTTAAATTAATGTCAATTTTAAATAAAAAAGAAAAATTTAGAGTTATACAGGTCACACTGTGTGTTTTATTAAGGTGGGTTTGATTCTTACATGTCAAAAATGACTCATGGATCATTTTCCTAAAGTATCTAAATAATCCAAATGTGTTCCCTCTACTTTCAGTATGCTAGTTGTGTTTTTTTATTAAAATATCATTTCAAATCGGAAACATGCATTTTGAGTCATACCAGTCATATCGTTTATTGGTTTTACATGAGACTACTCCATACACATCACAAAGGACTTACGGATCAATTTAATAAATTATGAATATGATCAAAGCATGTTTTCTTAGTTTCTTGTGAGTGACATGTTTTTTGAGCTAAAATGTCAATTTTAAACTGATAATAGACCCTTTTAGTCATACTGATCACACCATGCATCATATTAAGGTGGGTTTGATTGCTACATGTCATAAATGACTCATGGATCATTCTCCCAAAGTATCAAAACAATCCTAATGTGTTTGCTATGTTTTTAGTATGTCACTTGTTCTTTTTACTTAAATTAATGTCAATTTTAAATAGAATGATACATTTAGAGTTATTCTGGTCACATAATGAATTTGATTGAGATGTGGTTGATTCTTACACATCCAAAATGACTCATTGATCATTTTATTAAATGATAAAAACAATATGAGTGCATTTTCTTAGTTTTTAATATGCCAGTTGTGTTTATAATAAAATTAATGTCAATTATAAATAAAAAGAGACACTTTGAGTCATACCAGTCACACCATGCATCGGATCGAGGTGAAGTAGATTCCTACATGTAAAAAATGACTTATATATCATTTTCCTAAAGTATAAAAACAATTGAAATTTGTTTTATCAATTTTTAGTATTTTAGTTTTTTTACTAAAATGTTATTTCAAACTTGAAACACACATTTTGAGGCATACCGGTCGCATCGTGTGTCGGTTTGTTATAATACTACTTTATACATGTCACAAAGAACATATGAATAATTTTTTGAAATTATGAATACAATCGGAGTGTGTTTTCTTATTTTTTAGTGAGTGACACATTTTGAGATAAAATATCAATTTTAAACTGATAACAGACAATTTTAGTCATATCGGTCACACCTTTTGTAGGATTGAGGTTTGTTTGATTTCTACACATCACAAATGACCTATGGATCATTTTCCAAAATTATCAATGAAATCCAAATGTGTTTCCATAGTTTTTAGTATTTCACTTGTTCTTTTTGTTAAATCTATTGTTAATTTAATATAAAAATACACACTTAAAGTCATAATGTTCACATTGTGTGTCAAATTGAGGTGAGGTTGATTCCTACATATCACAAATGACTTATGGATCATTTTATAAATGTATCAAAAAATATAAATGCATTTTCTCAGTTTTTAGTATGTCACTTATTCTTTTTACAAAAAATAATGTCAATATTAAATAAAAAGAGAAAATTTGAGTCAAATCAGTCGCTTCATGTGTTGTATTGATATGGGGTTGATTCCTATATGTTTTAAATGACTTATGGATCATTTCCCTAATGTATAATAATATCTAAATGTGCTTTCTCGATTTTTAGTAGGTAAGTTACTCTGATTCCAACTATATTGACCTAGATATTTCATATATAGATATTACATATTATTATATTAATATTCCTTACATAACATAATGATCTATTATAGAATATTTTAGGTCTAGTGCTTTTGTAAACATGGAAACATAAAGAAATTGTTTATATGAGTCTCTCGTTAAGTTATTATTTACTAGAAAGACACATCATTTATAAAACCATTCTTCATAACCTAAGGATATGAAACATAATAAAGGGTGATCATAGATACTCAATAAGTGTAAACAAGGGAGATATCAATGATCATATAAGGATAACACAAGTATTTTTAATTCACATTTATATATTCTTGACCCATTTACTTATTTTCATTATCTCAGTTGCAGCCTTGAATACCAATCTCTCACGAGCATGATCTATTTTGAACAAATCTACCCAACACGAACAAATTAATTCACCTATATAAGAAAATAATTCTTATATGAGTAATATTAAAAATAAAAAAATTAATCATAAATATGAAATTGTCCACTACTTCTATAGAAGTCACATATTCGTTCTATTTCTGTACATTTTCCATCAGGTATGTTGCCCATTCATCTCTAATAAAATCTATATCGTCTTGTGAATATGAGTCTTTTCAACAGTCATAGTAGTACTGAAAAAATATAAATACACAAATTATTAATAAATATTTTAAATTAAATAGTAATTATCTTCAGAAATACCTCTTCAGGGATGCTATTTTGTTGATTAAATATGATATCTTTCATAAATTTACAAACATAATAACCATGGTATTTTTTGTTTTTCTATTTAAAACACTATATAAACATTGAGAAAAATAAGAAATTGGTTTTGATATTTGTTTGAATAGAGAAATATTATTATTTATACCCTAATACTTTTCCAGTTTTAGTACTTTTCTTGTTTCTCACCCTTAGCCACTGGCTTCATTCCATGATGTAGATGATACCGATTCACCACCCTATCATAATAGAATCCTCATTAAAATGTCATATAAATTATATAACTAGAGGTTTGGTTATAAAATGTTGGATGTGGTGTATTAAAAATTGACAAGCTCCATCATGTTTGGTTGGTTTATTGGATATCCCGGCATTGAATCCAGGAAATAAATCTTTAGAGTATTAAAATTGACTGCAATGTGCATCCAATGCTTCCTAAAAACACAAAAAGGAATAAGTAATGGAATAAATGAAAACATATTTGATATGATTGAACTGTAGAGTTTTACCCATACATCATTGGTATTAATTATAGTCTATTTGAGTAGGCTTGCTACTATTTCAGCCACTTTCTTGGAATCTATTTTTATTTGTTATGTAGTGGTGATGTGAGGACTAACGAGTCAAAATTTTTGTTCGTGGTGAAATCCATTCAATTTTTTTTAATATATATTCCTGACAAAAATATGAAATTTATTTAGTCATAATTAACAAAGTATATCAACTTTTGGAAAATCAAATCATGAAAACATACCTCATGTATACATTTACAAGTCATCCACCTAGCCAATCATAATTAAGGATTTCACTTACATTCTTAACACCAATGAATTTTGGATCTTCCTCTCTATACATATTTTATTCAAAATAAATTATGTCATTATGACCTTCTTTCAAATTGTTATTCACATAATCCTATAATGATAATAAATGTGGATGTAGAACATGTGAGGTTGAAGTTATTTCAGTATATTGTTTCGATCGGTTGGTTGATCCTTGAGATAGTTTTGATCCATTATTTCATTTCACCCCTTCCCTTTTTCTATCTATAAAATCATTCATCAGTTCAAACCTTTTTTCATTAAATTTTAAAGGTTTATCTTGTAAAATAAATTTGAAATGAATACCTCCTTGTCGACATGTTTTTTTACAAGATGTGACGGCAATACGATGAAAGTTCTAAGAGCTTGTTCAATCTTATGAATATCTTAAGTGTCAAATGGAATAGGTATATTGGTGCTTAGATCATGGGATAAATTAATTGACACTCTGATATGACATGTTTGAATTTTTCTATTGTGTAGAATGTCCTTCTAGATATTGAACATCATAGGCCTCACTATAAGGCGATGGGTGGGTGCTGGTAGATATAAAAAACAGTCATTTTTACCATGTCAAATATCAGTGCAGGAAATTTATCTGTGTATATATGATTCAAATTTCACAGAAACAATTATAATAACATTTATTACCTCTGCTAAGATATGTTTTTTAGGGTAAAGGTGTGCCCCAAAGCTGTTGGGGGTGGGGAATGATCTTTACGCGTAGGTTTTTCTTGAGTTGTTTATTCTCTTTCCCCCCCCATAAAATTTTCTAGCATCTCACTCTGTCATTGGAATTTTTATTAAAGGATAGATAATATTTCTCTCATCTTTTTCATTTCTTCACTTTGATTATCCTCTTGTTTTTTCTCAAAATATGTTCAGGGTGTCACCCCAAAACTCGCGCCTCTGACGCGACCATACAGTTCTGGCAGCTTTAAGGCCATCGAAAGTATGTCTCCATCTGGTGTGGGTGTTGCTGATTCCTATGACTATATCAGATAGAAAATATAGAAAAATAAGTAATCATTGTTATGTAATAGTGATTTAAATCAAAACAAATTTTTATTATGTCATACTTACACATGTTCCCCACACTTTTTGTGTGTTTTCATCTATTAGTATCTCATCTTTATTTACACATGCCTCCTTCTATAGAACATAGTGTGAAATGAAAGTGGATTTAGATTTGGATTCATAAATCTGTATATAAATAGAGGAACTTTGTTATGGTGTTGTCTTATGTCACATAAAAGTTTTACGGTATATTTCAAATACTTACCAATTTTTTTCAAGTGAATCATACCTCATTCTTTCTTTACGGTAGGGGTATGCTGGTTTTTCATCCCTTTCCTTATTTTCATAACGGAGTTTCTATTTCATAAATAAGAAATTTTCAATCAAAGTGTTGAATACATGTATCATTAAACAACATATTTCTAGACACAATGTACCTACAAAACTACTCTTCATGATGACTAGTAAATGCATCACACACTTTTTGGGTTATCAGGTGTGCATAAATAGGAGGCGGGTGTGGGTTTATTTTCCCTTAAACATATTTAAAATGATATCTCATTAAAATTGTGTGAAAAACTATATCAATTATTCCATCATCCTCTAATACATAGACCTTGTGCAAGTCATATACTATAAATGCACTATGCATGGGATGATGAAGAGTAATTTAATGTTTCATTATTTTATTTTTAAGTAAATTAATGAAATGATATCATAATGTTACCATAATCTCTTCCCACATCAATTTCTTAATCCTAATGACAATATGGTACAATGAATGTACATCAATTGGTACACATTACCGAGCGACGATTCCAATGTAACTACTAAACATGGCCTTTTTGGGGTTAACATGTTGGCCCTGCACACTCCATCTGACCTCGTTTTTATACCTTTCACTTTCTCCTTTATGATTTTTTCTAACACTATCAAACTACTGTGCTCCTTTTTTTTGAGTCTCTGGTGATTTTTTGCCTATCATTTCTTCATATTCAACATCATTAATATGTTCCTTTAGAGAACTAGAATCGACCTGTGCATATGGTGGTTGTACCTCTACAGTGGGAGTAGCAACAAGTTGAGAAACCTATTGAACCTTAAAATGTGAACAATATTAGGTTGAGAAACATTTTGTTCCTCTGCACTGCGAGTAGTAGTAGGTTGAGAGACATGTTATGGCTCAGGATTGGAAGCATCAGCACATACAGAATTCATTATCTATAAAAGTGGTTTAAAATTTAATTTAGATTACATAAAATCATCAATGAATAGATAATAACATAAGGTAACATGATGTGTATTACAAAAAAAATATAACTTGATTATTGAAATCTTTTTTGTTTTGAAGGCTGAATGAATTTGACCCTTCTATTGACTATCCAAATCCCTTTATTATGGTTTCCAATGACATACAAAATTCCCTCTACATTGGTACATTTTCGAAATGATTGTGACATCCCAATGAAAGGGTCATCCTCTATTTAATTTTCATCTGACCCTTCAGTGGTTTTGGTCGAAAACAGAACAATTGACCAATTTTGGTTCATGGGATCTGGAATATAAAATACTTGTTCTTCCTGTGATTCCATTACAAATAGTTAATCTTTATACCCTTCCTTACAAAAATTAAATTTCATGAACACCAATTCATCTATTTTAACATCAATATTGTTATCAAACCACTTGCATTGAAAAATAAGCACTTGTAATGTCGTATAATCCAACTCCCATATTTGTTTGATGATGCCAAAGTATAACATATTCACATAAATTGGATTTTTTTCCTTAGCACTAGAAGCATGTATCGCTTCATCCACAAGTGTAAATCCACTATTCTACATGGTATTGTCTCCGTCATGTTCATTAGTGTAGAATGTATAACCATTAATTACATAATTATTTTAAGATAATACAAAATAACTTGGTCCTACGGCTAGCCATCAAAGTTGTTTTGAAATTGAGTCCAAATTTTCATCTAACTCTTTAAAAAATATGGTCCCAAAACCATCCTATAAACTATTTATTATGTGTATTTAATATCCATTTTTCATCACTTTATGGATTCAAATGCCTGAGAATTTATTTTTTAGTTTCAACATATGGTTCAACATCCAAACTATTATGAAAAACATAAACGTGGACATTCTACTGATCTGTAATATTGATTGTGACAACCTCTCTTCAAGAAATTCCTTCACTCGAAAGCCTCCCAGTGTGACAAACCTCTGTTAGACCAATGCTTTCTACACCAGGAAGGTATTTAGTACAAAATTCAATGGCTTCCTCAACAATATATCACTCTGCAATACAACCCTTTATAAAACGTTGATTTTTAACATACCCTTTCATAATATTTATATACCATTCAATGATGTACATCCATATATAATTTATAAGACCATATAGTTAAATATCTATCACCAAGTGAACCATTAAATTAAACATCATATCAAATAATATTGGTAGAAAAAAATTTCCAATTCACATAAAATGACAGAAATTTCTCTACCCATTATCAGTAATTTTTTCAAGTCTATAACTTTTCTACATATAGATTTAAAGAATAAACAAATCTTAGTTAATGTATGACTTACATTTTTGGAAAAAATAGAATGTAAATCTATAGGAATTATCTATTGTATCAAAACATGGTAGTCATGTGATTTCAGAAACTTTAACTTTAATTCACTGATTGACACGATGTTCTTGATATATCTCCTTCCTAGAAAGAGTGTAAGCAGTAGGAGGAAGAAATGTTCATTTTTTATCCTTCATTGGTGCCAACTCCTCTAGTATTCCCATGTAAACCATTTCCAACCTAGACTTAATTACATCCCTTTTTTTCAGGTGCATTTAGAGATGTTCCAATGACACTATCACATATATTTTTTCAACATGCATAAAATCAAGAAAATGTCTGATGTAAAGACAATTCCAGAATGGTAATTCAAAAAAACTGATCTCTTTTTCCTACTAGTTTTCATAATTTTTTTTGAAAATGGTTTACCAAAAGCAGTGTACACATCTTTTACTTTCTCAAATAGTTGATCACCTGTTAGTGGAGATGGTTTTGTACATTCTTCTGAACATCCATCAAATGATGTCATCCAAGATATGTAGTTATGTTGTCGGGGTAGAAATCTGTGATGTCCTAAAAACATGATTTTTGATGAATGTTTCATCCTAATTGACTATGTACCTTGTTCGTAGATGGGACACCCCTGATTTCCTTTAATTATATATCCTAAAAAATTCCCATAAATAGGAAATTAATTTATCTTCCCATATAACATGGTTCTAAAAGTTAAATCTACATTTGTATAAGAATCATACAATGTAACATCTGAATCCCACAATAATTTCCAATCCTCAATCAATGGAGCCAAAATGAAAATAAATATCATTACCTGATTGTTTTGGTCTTGATATAAGCATATATAACATGATTTATTTTCATTTCATGCATAACTACAATGGTATGTTATAATTTACCAACACAAACATCCATGTACTATGATTGATTCTTTGAAAACCAAAAGGATTCACTCCATCTATACATAATGAAAGACAAAGCTTTCTCATCTTGTTTCCAAATTCAGGATACTCATGATCAATTCTATTTCACTGAGGATAGTCTTTTGGGTGAAATAGTGTACCATATTTAATTCTTGTATCTGTGTGGAACATCAAAGGCCCTACAGTCTCCTCACTTCTATATAAGCGCATAAACCTTGGAATGATTAGAAAGTACTATACAAATTTTGTAGGACCGGATTCATCATTCTTGTATCGATAAGCACCACAATTTGCTCATTCTGTAAGTGATTTGTGGTCCTTGAGAAATAGTATACAGTTATTCAGACATTCATGTATTCTTTTAGAGATCATACCCATTGAGTGTTGAATTCATTTGGCATCGTATGTTTAGATCGGGAGCTCATTATCTTCTGGGAACATGTCATTCAGGAGAGAAATTAGTTTTGTAAAACTAGTTTCACTCCATCCATTTCTTGATTTCAAATTATATAGCATTAGTATGGCTGAAAATGTTGTATATTTAGTACAACCAGTATACAATAGTGTCTTTACACAACACTTTAACTTCTAAAAAAAATTGGGAAATCATGAAGTTCATCTTCAACTATCCTTGTAATTTCCTAAATAAGATCCTCATCATCATTCACATCTGTAATCACATCCTCAATATAGTCTTCTTAATTTTTCACACTTGTAATCATATCAGACGATCCATAAAACACAGTGTTATCCTAGTCACTACCTATATTCAATTTTCCCCCATGTTTATTCCAAAATTTATAAATTTGACCTATTCCATGATAGATCAAGTGTTCTTACAACTCCTCTGGACTAATTAGTCTTGAATAACAACAACATAAACATGGAAAAAGAATTTGAGTAGGGTCATATTCATGATCTTCTGCAAATATGATGAACTATTTCATTCCATCTTCATACACTTTTTTAGAATGATTAGAATCTATCTATTATTTATTCATATCCATCCTATTTGATCTAGTAATATTAATATTTAATAAAATAAATACACAAAACATTGATATAATGTAATGGTTTTCCTAATTCTATAAAAATATGAACTTAAAAAATTATGGGAAAATTAAATTTTAGATGTCCTTTGGAAAATATTTATAAAATAACACTTGAAATCCCATTAAAAACTACCATTTACAAAAAATAATCTTTAAAATAACACACCATTTTTAAAATAAATCAATTGGTTCCAAACACTCTTTTAAAAAACCACAATTCCTTTTTTTAAAGAATTCAAGGAAACTTAATGACCCAACAGTCTTAATCATTTAAAATGAGTGAAAACCCTCTATACTGTACAAATTTTCATTTAAAACTTCACACACCCTTTGTTAAAATGAAACTAGCATTAAATATGTTTTCAAAACATTCACATCCCTTTATAAAATCCAATTGGGTGAGTTAAAAAACCCTTGGCATGTATCCTATGTCCATGCCAATTGTTTAAATAATTTTAATGCTATTTACAACCAAAAAAAGGTATGTTGAACGCTTATAATTTTTTAAGAAACATTTTAAAACAACTAAATCATTTTAAAATATATACTTAGAAATTTTTATAAATACATTAATACCAAGAGAATCACTTTATAAAAGATACATAGAAAACAGCCCAATTCATCCCAAATCAATCAGTGTTGTATGATTCCATCACCGTATTCCAAAGGTTGGTGTAATAATAATAATTTTCATAATCATTTGATATTCTGCTCCCCACAATTATATATCCCTTATCCATGTTTCCAATGTCTATTTATATCAATTATCTTTCACCACAACATCATATTCCCAACAGATATGTTCCATAGTCAGTGACCACACTCATAACCCTGAAACACTTGTGTTCTAGTTTACTACAAACACTGAATTAGCCCAATGATTCTTTTCTCACACCAAATCAAATGGTTCCTTCCATTATAAATACACCTAATCATGAACCCATTACATAAAAAAATTATCACATGTCATTCCTTTCACACAAATAATTCCCCTATGCCACTCACCACTAGAAGAAACTATGTTTCTTTCTTGATCCATTTAAGTACATCATGTCTCAAGTCAAAATAAGAAAATAAATTTGGTACTAAACTAATATACGGTATTATTTTTCATATTCTATTTTCTAAAATCGTCAAAAAGACTTTATAAATGACATTACAAAGACTAGTCATTCTAAAAAACTAAACTGAACTCATATCAGTAACCTCTAGAATCAAAGTGATGAGAGTATCATAATAAGTCTCAAGAGAATTATTAACTCTCCAAAAATAATTCATGATGTTAACAATATAAAGTTCTAAAATAGTGTAGAACCTTTTAAATAAAATTTCATAAAGAAAATCTAGGTTAGGTACATTTGATAGATGCATCAACTTAATGCCACAACCACTTTATAACATTGAATATCAATAGTTAATAATTCATTCATATAATTTGTTAAAGTTTTAATAAAATAATAATTTATATATTTAGATAGAAAATTATGTGGATACGAAAATATGATTTGATAATCACTTGAATTATATCATTTTTCCATTTTATGGTATTCACTATAGAGTGCTTGTGGGTGGAAGGATTCATTACATGTGTTGTTATGGCTATTTGACTAGTGTGTACAGAAAGTGTCTCATGTATATTTGGATAGGTAGGGATAAAAAAAGATATTATTCGCCTGTAACTCAGTTTATACCTTAATAAAAATATCAATGTATTCCCCTATTAAATAGTATTTTCATCCAAACAACATAATTTTCATGTGGCGTGCTTATTCCATTTATGTCATGTATTTATTCTTTATTGTTCATTTTCCTCTGGTAAAGGTATTTTTAAAAACCATGAGTTTACTAGAACTAGAAGGTAGATATCTAATCCAGTGACTTAGCTATAACTTTACTTATATGTTATGGTATATCAAGTTTAGTTATTTTCTCCAATTCATATATGTTTTGGATTTTCTTCCGCTATCTGCAAGTTTTTGGGGTTTAATTTATGTTTCAGGGGTTCAACATTAGGATTTTTGATGTGTACCAAATCTAACTAGTTGTATCATATATTTTTCTTATTCTACTATAAGTTTCCAAAAAGTGGTATTAAATCTTGGTTACATAACATATGGTGATTATTTTATCAAGACTCGATAGAAATTCTTGGTTTGAAGACTACTGGGTTTCCTCTAGTGAGGTGGTTTTCTAAGATTTAATGTAATTGCACTAGTAACAAAGTGGTGGTTCCATTGTAATGGGTAAGTTTTGGATTTATATTCAATGGTTTAGGATTCATACTTTGGGGGAAAAGGACTTTATACTCTTGGAGAGTTAAAAAGTTACATTGATTTTCAATTAGTCAGAAGTGAGGTGTTTAAAGGCACTATTGTGGGTGCTCTTAAATGAAGTGTGATTTCTTGGGTACTTGGGTGCAGTAGAGTGACTGACAATGGTTGTCTCTAAAAGGAAGAAGTAAATTAAAAAAAATTCTTAAAGTTATTATAAAAAAAATAAAAGTGAATAAAAACATTACTTGAAAAAATGGGGGTCGTTTATCACTTATAAAACTAGAAGAAGTTTTTTTTAAGAAGATTGCATTTTTTTAATTTTGAAATGAAGATCGATTAAAAAGACGCAACAAGTAGTTGTTTTTCTTAGAAAATATTTTACAAGGAATAATCGATCTAACTCTACATCTTTATTTACTTATTAATCATTATCATTTAAATTAACATCCACTTAATTATGATCCGCTAACTTGTTAACCCTCGAACCCTATGAGAATTAACCTTACCACAAAGATGAAGTGAATTAACCCTTAGGCTATCTTCGAAACATGTAATTACAGCACCATAATTTAATTGATGTTCTAAGGATAGATTATGGTCAGTGGTAAATTAAGGTACATATCTATTCTAGAAATGAGGAATAATTGAGTTTAGGGATTATGTTATAACTCTACAAATTAATCCTGTGTGGTTTTGAATTACAGGTTCAGGTTGCGCTCTCACAATTCACACAATTCCCGACCTCACATGTTTTGTGTTAACTGTTCAATTTCTTAGTTTCATTTAAAATAAAAACTCAATTAATATATCATAATATCTGAATTAAAGTATCTCATTGATTCATAATAAATTAATGAAGAATGATAGAGGTCGATCGATTACTAAAAAGAACTATTATTCCATGAGTGGTGTTGCCATCGTAGAAACGTATTGCTTGTCCAAAGGTTTAGAAAGAGTAAAACCCAATATAGTTTATAATATTGATTCCATATCAATTAGGAAGATTAAAGAAGAATAAAACAGAGTAAAATAGGGGAATACTGAAGAAAATAAAATAAATAGTAGTGTAATAAAGAAGTTTATTATGAAAACATAAATATTAAAAAGTAAGAAAGAGATGAAGGATTCGCTGAAGGGATCCCTGCTTCAAGAGATCCCCCTATGAGTATAAAGAGTTACAGAACATATAGGGTGCTGAGATGACTCCTATATAACTCCAAAATGGCAGCACTTTACTCTTTGGCCAAACTTCTAAATAAGGTTCCCAAAGTGTTCTTTTATAGGCAAATTGGAAGGTGGTTTAGAGCACACAGATTGTGTAAAACCACTTGACTTGTAGTTTTCGGCCTCTAGAGAGTCGAATATCCCTTTGTAAGAAACTATAAAGTTTTATCCCCACATCATTACTCTCTCCACTGAATGTTTGGCTCCATTAGAAAAATCACAGCCTGAGATAATGATAAAATACAAAACATCTCTTTTGACTTGTGCAAATTTGATTCCCTTGACAGATAAGTTCGGATGGGAGTTTTAGCGGCCGAATGAGGATTTGGATCCTTCATAATAAGTGTATCCCATTAAGTATTGGAACGTACCACAAACATTCATCCCATTGGGAGGCACTTATTTTTAGAAATGTGAAAAAAAATAGACAGATGTCTTTGGGCTTCCATGCAGTTTGGCCCATTTCCCTTCTGGATCATCTCCGACCATCCAAATCACCTCCTCCTATAAATAAATCACCAAAAAAAGAATAATTTCCCTTTTTAATAGTGATAAAAATTTAATAATTAAATCAAATGGGATGTTAAATTTGAGATAATATTTGTAATTTTAAATACAAAACTAGTTTAAAACAGTGATGTAGGGGTGAAATAATGTAATGAATTGTGATGTGATCACACCCCCACACTTACCCTTTTTCACTCCAAGGAGAAAACTCATATCATGTATTCCAAAAACAAATTTTAAAAGTAAACATAAATATCAAAACAAATTTTAAAACACATATCCTTGAGATTCAAAAATTCCACACCAAGAAACAAATGATATCATGCCTCATAAAATCCATTATTTCAAGTTCTCCATTTATAATATTCTATATATTTCCACTTTATTTGTCCTCCCTTGCACACAAAACACTTACCTATATCATCCCGCATTTTTATAACATAAACTTTCATTACATTACACAAAACTGAGGATCTTTAAGGTCTAGTGTCTTGGAAACCAGGAACATAATACATGAAAACAACATAAAGAATTCTTCTTAAACACTTGAAAGGATTATCCTTAAGTTCATCCTAGGTTCATTACTACATCTTATAACCTGGGGACATACATAAAAAGAAAGGGTGAGCAGAAGGCCCAGTAAGGGAAACAAGAGGAACATTTTACATGTGAACTTGAGATACTTCAATAAGGACATGAAAAGAACTTTAAGGCATGAGAAAGAAATCATGAGGCATTTCATAATAAAAATAACATTTTTCATAACTTGAAGATGTGGCTGCATAATTTAACATAGACAATCATGAACATATCACCAAGGTCCATCCCCATGGTGTCATTTGAAAATTACCAAGGTTATTCACCAAGGTATCGTGAAAATTGTAATCTCTAGTGGTTACATCATTACCCAATGAATTGGAGCGCTATCAGGGTGCACCCTTAAATTTGCCTTTATTATCATGTGAGCCACATATATCATCATCAAACATTTCATAAATAACCCATATAGCATAAAATAAATGGGTTTCATTTCATAATCATAACGTTTTAAAAACTACTTTAAAGACATGATCTTTACGTCACTTTAAACTCACAGAAAGGGAAAGCGGGTCTCATGTATGTAAATCCCAGAATTTAAAATAAAACATTTTGATATATATGTGAATACCCTTGTAGAAATAATAGCTTTGAGTATTCACTTTGTAACATAAAATAATTTTGAGAAAAGAGAGGGGAATTTTGAGACGAAACTTCTGCAGCATAATGGCTATGTTACAAGGTTTTAGAAAACATTGAAAAGAGATGGGACATGGGTCACCCACTCATAAATGATACATAAAAAAGTAGGGGGAAAGAATATAAGGGATTTAAGAACATGGTAATGAAATTTGAAAGATATACCATATGAAATGAAAAACATGGAAGTGAGACAAAAATAAGATTTCTCTTATGAAAATTCGGCAGCCTAACGGCGTCACTTAACTTCAATAAAAAAATGATTTGACAAGATAAAATAGGGTCCCTAATCATATGATCATAAGATATCAGTATGATAGATATAGAGATCATACCCCAACATAATAAAAAGTAACTTGAAAGACTTGACATGAAAATCAAACTTGAAAAATGAGAAGGGTGAAAGAATCCCTTAAAAATTCGGCAGCCTAACGGCGTCACTTAAACTTTCATAAAACGAAATGATGAGAGTAAGAGGGGATCTCTCATCATATAAACATGAAAAGGGCAGTAAGATGAATATAAAAGAACATCCTCTCACATAAGAACATGGAGCATAAAAGGAATGACATAAAAGGGATTACATGAAAAGAAAGAGAGAGGTCAGATCCCTTACCTTAAAACGTAACTCTTAAAACTCAAAGGTTTGGACCTTGAGGGCTTGGGGGCACCTTGGGAGGACTACTTGGGAGGTAAGGAGACCAGAACTTCGTTGGGGGAGAGTTGGGAGTGAAAACTATAGGAGGAAAGGGTGGGTATTTATAGGGAAAGTGAGGGGACAAGGCATTAATGGCCAAGGGACACCTCACAAGTGCTTTTCTCAAAACCATGTGCTCTCCTTTGAAATTTACCATGGATTTAGGCCACATGGGGCCCCCAAAACAAAAATTCATCACCATTGGCCGGCCAACCCTTAAAATATCACATGAAATCATCATGACATAGTTATGATGTCCTTAAACATACTGAAACCCTAAAACTGCATTTTTACTATTCAATGAAAAATTCATCTTTCTCAGAAAAATCCCAAAATTTTACCTTAACCAAATATAGATGTTCTAATTACATTTATGAACTCCATATTATAAAAATAATTTTCTAAATAATTTTAATTTAATTTTTAAATAAAAACACTATTCATCAAGAATTCGTTTTTTTCAGAAAAATCCCCAAAAATTACAATGACATAATATCGTTGCTCTGAGTTCAAAAATAAAGTCATTTTTATAAAAATAATTTTCTAATTATTTTTAATTAAATTTTTAATTAAAAAACACTATTCATCCGAAAAAACTAATACTTGGCTAATAATTTATGAAACCGTTATTTACCCATTTTATTGAATCACATTACTTAATCTAGGTGTCTAAATTATATTAAAACTTTCTTTGAGTGAAATTACTAATCCATTTGGTCACATTACTAATCCTAAGCGTAAAATCACTATTCATAATTTACTATTCATCAAAAAATTAAGTTGATCTTATTAGACTCCAAATTCCTTACTGAACACTTTTGTAGAAGACCGTTTTTTGAAAATCATTACACACCATTAATTATTTAGGGTTTACATAAATATTTCAAAATATCATTTTTTTTCAAAATTCATCAATAAAATACATCCTAAAATTATCCGAACATTTGAGATTTCACAAACATCGCTAAAGGAATAAATCTCAATTCATTCATCCCAAAGGATTACACAAAGAAGCTAGGGTCTCATCACATAACCCCTTATAACACCGGCATATGACCTAAGTGTAAGGTGTGCTATGGTGAGAGAATCTGAGGGAGGCTCAGATAACATTGACCTAGTAGTAATCTCTACTAACTTGAAATTCTCCCGCAGGCATTTCCGTTCAAGCTTGACACGCTGGAGTTCAGCTTGGGCTTGGTCCAAAGCGAAGCCCACAGATGCTACCTCCTTCCCAAGCTCTGATAAGTGGGATTCATAAGGTTCGAGTCTACTGGATGAAGCCATCGACTCCTCTTTCTTCATTAAACATTAACATCTATATTAAATCGTTAAGAGTAAGTTAATATACTATTTAAAAAGTTTGGGTCGTTACATTACCTCAATTTCATTTTCTCTCATCACAGAAATGCCAATTTTCCATTAATGTATTTCTTATACAATCTCATACAAGGGTCACCATAGGCTTGATAAATTCCTAAATCACCACCCGATGTGAGTCAAGAATATATGTTAATCATGGGGAGTTTTCAAGGTTATTATGTGGCTTTTGGTTGGTAGGATTTAGATGTGAAAAATTCTAAGGTTGAATAAGGAGGGTTTGACTCTTTTTGAAGCAAATTTTCATTAATCTAATTTTCACTAAAATATGGTCTCCTTCTCAATCCCCTTATCATCAATTAAGCTCCATCATCATGAAAAGTCAGGGAAAGTTTACACCAATCATCATTTCATAAAAAAAATGTCAATATTCTCCAAAATAGTTTTTCTGAAAGCTTCATATAGGCATAACTTTCTTTCTTTTTTAGAAGCTCTAGAAAGGCATAACTTCACTTGTTATGAAAGCTCCAGAAAAGGCACATATTTCAACAAAATGATTTTTTTTATAGCAAACACATCTCTTCAAAATTTAATTTTCCACCCATAGTATCATAAAATAGGGTATCACAACAAAAGACAGCTTTTCCCACACTCAAGTTCAACTAGATTATGCAATTTCACTTCAAGAGTTGGTTGGATAAGGAAATTTGGCTTGTAATGTGGCTAACCTAACAGGTTGTTCGTGGATTACAAGGGTTTAAAGGATTAAATGTTCAAGGTAGGCCATTATAAAAAAGGATTCTTTGAAATAGGGGCTTTAATACCAATCAAATTCCTCAATCATTTGAAACATAACTACCTCAAACCCTCAAGTTTTTATAGGAATAAATCTAATTCTGGTTAAATCTAGCATGGTTTGGTTCTCTCAAGAAATGAGTTAAATGTAAAGAATATGAAAATAATGGTTCAGAAGCCTCATAGGAAAGTGATTTAAAATATAAATACAGTGATATGTGGCATGGGATTCAAAATTCAGAGTACTTTTCATGAAATTACTAAAGATTTGAACTTGAAACAAAGTTATTTTCAGCATTCATTTAAGCTCAGTTTCAAGTGATAAATTGTTTCACTTATTGATATGGATTTAAAAATGGTGATGAGAATCATTTCAGCTTAAAATTTTCAAAAACACACAAAAAATTGAAAATAAACACACAAAATTTGAAAAACACAATTTTTTTTGTTTTTTTTAAATCATTGAAAAAAAATAAAACAATTGAAATTACTAAACTAAAAGGCTCCCTCCCCCACACTTAAAATATTGCATTGTCCTCAATTTGAACCCATGAGATGATATATGCACATGAAATGTAGAATTTAAAATAGGAAAAATAATATAAAAGTGAAAGGGTTAGGAATAACCTACTATGCTCAAGTAATGATGGGGCCATGCAGTGTGATGAAATTTATTGCATCAGTAGGAAGTCCCTCAATGTATTTATTCAAACATTGCCCATTGACTATAAATCTCCTTCCAGTGTCCTCTTGTGTAATCTCCACTGTACCATAAGGAAAATCATTAGATACAATATAAGGACCTAACCACCTATAATGCAACTTACCAGGCATAAGCTTCAGTTGTGAACTACAGAGTAATACTCTCTCTCCAACTTTAAATTCTATTTTATGGATCATTATTTTGTGAGATGATTTTGATATTTCCTTACAAAGCCTTTATTTCTCATATTAAGACAATCAAATATCATCACGCTCTTCAGTTTGCAGCTTCCTTTGGATTCCATCTTGGGCCAAATCCATGTTGCATTTCTTTATAGCCCAATAATCCTGATGCTCAACTTCCACGGAGAGATGACACGCTTTCCCAAAAACAATCCCAAATGGAGACATACCAATGGGTGTCTTGTATGTTGTCCTATTAGCCCACAATGCATCATACAAGCGCTTTCTCCAATTCTTCCCATTTGGCTTCACGATTTTCTCCCAAATTTGTTTCAACTCACAATTTGAAACCTCATCATGGCCATTAGTTTGGGGGTGGTATGGTGTTGATGTTTTGTGTGTCACTCCATATTTTCAAAGGAGGGAAGAAAAATTCTTTTTGAAAAAGTGTGTCCCTTGGTCACTAATGATGACCTTTGGTACTCCAAACCTGCAAAAAATCTGTGCTTTGACAAAGTACACTACAACATGATAATCATCAGTCCTGGTGGCCTTAGCCTCTACCTATTTGCTCACATAATCAATAGAAATTAAAATATACAAAAAAAAGTAACTAAGAAAAGGACCCATAAAATTGATGCCCCACACATCAAAAATCTCAAAGAATAATATGGGTTTTTGAGGCATCTCATGTATCCTAGAAATGTTCCCAGTGTGTTGGAAATGATAGAATGACTTACACAACACATGGGCATCATGGAATATGCTAGGACAATATAATCCAGAGTCCAAAACTTTCTTACTTATCCATTGGGGTCCAAAGTGTCCACCACAAGCAAGTGTATGACAGAATTTTAGAACAAACTCAAACTCATGATCAAGAACACACCTCCTAATAACTTGGTCACTACACATGCACCATAGGTATGTATCATCCCAAACATAAAATCTTGACTCACTCTTTAATTTTTGTACATGATGTTTCTTTAAATTTTCATGGATTTTAGAGGCAATAAGGTAGTTAACTAAATCTACATACCAAAGATTCATACCTAAGATGGAATAAAGATGCTCAACAGGGAAAGTGTCCCAAAGTGGTACCTGGTCCAAGGTTTCATTCTCTAGTGTGTGAGTAATCCTACTCATGTGGTCTACCACCAAGTTTTACGACCACTTATTTTCCCTTATCTCAATATCAAATTCATGAAGAAGGAGCATCCATCGGATTAGCCTGGGCTCTGCATCTAGCTTCTTCCAGAGGTACCTATGAGCTACATGGTCAGAAAAAACAACTACATTAGAGCCCAATAAATATTAACGGAATTTATCTAAAGTGAATATGATATCATGAAACTCCTTTTCCATGTTTGTTTAGTTTTATTGGGCTGAATCTAGTGTCATCTATGCATATGAAATCACAATTGAACGTCCCTCCACCCTCTGAGATAAGACAGCTCCAACTGTGAAGTTGGAGGCATCACACATAAGCTCAAAAGGAAACTCCCACCGTGGGGCTATGTGATTGGTGGAGTGGTCAGACACTTCTTTATCTCATCAAAGGGAGTCCTGAAATAATCATCAAACACAAAATCAGAATCCTTTTTAATTAATCATGACATAGGAAGATCAATCTTACTAAATTCTTTGATGAAGCGCCAATAAAATCCGACATGACCTAGGAAGGATCTAACATCATGCACACATGAAGGATATGTTAAGTATGAAATAATGTCTATCTTAGATCTATCAACCTCTATCCCATGTTTTAACACTACATTCCCTAAGAAAGTTCCATGCTCTACCATGAAATGACACATTTCAAAGTTCAGGTCTAGATTCTTCTTAATACAATGATTCAACACATTTCCCAAACTACTTAGACATTCATCAAATGAGTTTCCATACACTTTAAATCATCCATAAATACCTCCATGAAGGCCACAATAAAATCAGAAAAAATACACACGATGCATCTCTGGAAGGTACCGAGGGCATTGCAAAGTCCAAATGGCATCCTTCTGTGGGAAAACGTACTGAATGGACAAGTGAATGTTGTCCTATCCTGATCCTCTAAATAAATATGAATCTGAAAATATCTATAAATCCATCCAAGAAACAATAATGTGTCTTCCCAGCTAGTCTCTCAAGAATTTGATCAATAAATGGGAGTGGAAAATGGTCCTCGCGGGTGGACTGATTTAGTTTCCTATAATCAATATGCACAAGCGAACTATTTTTTACCCTCATTGGAACTAACTAATCTTTATCATTTTTAACAATAGTTACACCACTTTTCTTAAGCACAACCTAAATAGGACTCACCCACTAGGAATCTAAAATGGGATAGATTATACCTCCCTCAAGAAATTTTTCAACCTCTTTTTTAACAACCTCCAAAAGTGTTGGATTGAGTCTCCTTTGTGGCTGCCTAACCAGTTTAGCCCCATCCTCTAAAAGAATCCTATGCATGAAAATGGAGAGTCTAATACCTGATATTTCAACCAATATCCATATGAATTCCTTAATATTCTCCATAAAAATATTCAAAAGTTTTTCTTCATGTTCAAAAGAGATATTGTTGGAAATGATAACAAGTAATCTTTCACCACTCAACAAGTATGAGTATTTGAGATTTGGTGGAAGTGGATTGAGTTCCAATATAGGGGGTGTTGTAAAGATGGAAATAGTGAAGGAACTGTAATATGTGCACAATGAACATTATTATCATAATATACATCATCAAAATCCGAGAATAATGCATCAAATCCATCAGCATAATCAACAGCCATGTCATAATCTGAGTTCACATGATCAAAATAAAAACATGATTCCATTTCAAAATAAAATCTAAGATAGTCTTGTACATTAGATACCGGTTTTTAAGTACACTTAGACATTAAAACAGAACCAATAATCATAATCTCTCAAAGTACCGGACAATCAAAATCCATGGGGTTTTTACTTGGTGGTTCAAAATGGGAGATAACAAAATCAGAATGGTCTTATGAGGGGTACTTCATGGATCCCATGACTTTAAATATCACAAATTCATCTCCAAAATCCATGGAAAGTGTACCCTAATTTACATTTATCATAGTTTTTGCAGTTTTAAGGAAGGGCCTACCTAAGATAATGGGATCATGAGAACTTACCTGATCATCCTCCATGTTAAGCACGAGAAATCTGATGGAAAGATCATGTCTCTTACACGAACAAGTACATCCTCAAGGACTCCCATTGAATATTCCATAGCTCTATTATCCAACTATACCACTACTCTCGTCAGCTTCAACTCACCAACCTGTAAATAAGAGAATACAGAGAGAGGCATCAAATTTATGGAAGCTCCCAAATCACAGAGCATCAAAAAAGTGAAACTCCCCTATGGTGCATGGGATAGTGAATGTCCCTAGATCCTTGCACTTTTTTTCATCTCTAGAGTTTTTGTAATGAGTGCTGACACATTCCTTCAAAGATTGATCCTTTTATTTCCCTTGATCCCTCTTCGATTGTTATAAAGTTCTTTTATGAATTTTTCATACCTTGGTATTTGTTTAATGGCATTAAGTAAAGGGATTTTGATCTCCACAGGCTTGAATGTGTCCAAAAACTCTTTTTTTATCTCCTCCTCAGCCATATTCTTGGTTTGTACAACCCTATTTGGAACGGAATAAAAAAGTTTATTATACAAACATAAATATTACAAATTGAGAAAGAGAGGAAGGCTTCGATGAAGGGATCCTTGATTCAAGAGCTCCCCCTGTGAGTATAAGGAGTTTTAGAACCTCTAAAGTGGCGAGAGGAATCCTCTATAACTTCAAAATGGAAGCACTTCACTCCTTAGTTGAACTTTTAAATGAGGTTCCCAAGGTGTTCTTTTATAGGCAAATTGGAAGGTGGTTTTGAGCACACAGATTGTGTAAAACCACTTGGATCATAGTTTTCAGCCACTAGACAGTCAAATATACCTTTGGATAAAACTATAAATTTGTATCCCCACATCAGAACTATCCCCACCTAATGTCCAGCTCCATTTGGATAATCACAACCTGAGATATTGATAAAATACAAAAAACTACTTTTGACTTG
The DNA here is from genome assembly GCA_963277665.1 of Viscum album. NCBI lineage: Eukaryota > Viridiplantae > Streptophyta > Magnoliopsida > Santalales > Viscaceae > Viscum > Viscum album. The sequence continues at coordinate 2,003,121,876 of OY728126.1, read as the reverse complement.
TGCAGATTTGATTTCCTTGATAGATCAGCTCAGATGGGAATTTAAGATGCCGAATGAAGCTTGGGTTCCTTCATATGAAATGTATCCCACTGTGTTTTGGAGAGGAAGCAAAAATATCAGCCCATTTGATGGCATAGATATTTTGAAATGTGCAAAATAGTGGATAGATTTCTTTGGGCTTCCTGGTAGTTTATCCCATTTCCCTTTTGGATCATCTCTGACCCTCCAAATCACCTCCTCCTACAAAGAAATCAGGAAAACAAGAATAATTGCCCTTTTTAATAGTGATAAAAATTTAATAATTGAATCAAATGGTATGTGAAATTTGAGATAGTATTTTTAATTTTAAATACAAAACTAGTTTAAAACAGTGATATAGGGGTAAAATAATGTAATGAATTGTGATGCGATCAGGTGTTCAGTAGAATGGGAAACCATAAGGTGAAAGAATTAGTAATTTTTTTAAAATATGTTTCTAAGAGAATTTGGATCCAAGAGGGAAGAACGAAATGCCTCAACGATGTTGAGAAATAAAGGTGGATGTGTAGTAGAGGGAGGGATCATGGATTATAATTTATGCATAGTCAAAGGAGGAACCTCCTCCAAAATATAATCTACATAGAATATGGTTGTGGATAGAATAAAAAGGTTAGAAACCCTTCCTTAGATCTAGAACATGTTGTCACTTAGTGGTGGGTGGCTTCATATTCATTACAACTACCACAAAATAAAGGCTAAACAAGTGAAAAATTGAAGTATGCCTCACTGATGCGATCAAATTATCACCTTCATGTTTGGATCTTAAACAATGATTCAACAATATGGGGAAAACCCCTTTTTAAAATCATGATAAAATAAAAAATATGTCATAAAATTATTCACATTACTTCCACAATTCAAGGACACATTTAAGGTAAACAACAAGGAAGCCAACACAAACTAAAAATTCATTTCCCTTGGAGAAATCCATTTTCAACACATTTTTACCTTTAAATATATTTTGAAAAAACAATTCTCGCCTTTCACACAAGGCATCAAACATTCACAAGGAACACCACCACAAAGCGCATAAGAAATATAATCAATTTCTTTTCAAAAACCAACTTTTATCACATATGCATGTCAATCCACTTCAAAAACATGTTTCACACCACATGAATAATCCATGAAACACATATAAGCAAAAAATCAAGCGTATCAAAATTGTCTAATGATGTAAAATCATGGAATCACCTACATCAAAATTGGAAACCTTAAAAAATCAATGTGAAACCACAATCGAACCTCAGAAATACCCTATTAAGGAAAGATCCAAACTCAAACATGAATATTTTATCCAACAACATAGGATCATACCAACATTACGTCAAAACCCGCTAGAAAATTAAAACTCAATATTGGGGAAGAGAAACCCTAACAAGAGGGAGAAATCAAGAAAAATGAGACTTACATGATGTTTCCATTAGGAATCGCAGTAAAAACCACCCAAATATTGAGTTATAAGGGATTCAAGAAAGCTTAGAGGGGGGTTCACAATGGAAATAGGTTCGCGGTGGAGGAGTTTTTGTGACGGAGGAGGGGTCGCAGCGGAGGTGGGTTCACTGTAGAGGAGCATTCACAACGAAAGAGGGTCATCTAAGTAGGGGTCAGCTTCTGCAAGAGCTTGAGGGGTGTGATAATGAATGATATTGTTCGAGCTTCTTTATAAAAGAGGTTGAACCTTTTATCCACATTAGATAAAAAAACGCTAATAAAATATGCCTTCATCAACACTAAAAAAGTTCTGAGAAATATATAATGTTAATAATTTATTTATAATATTATATATATTTATAAAATTATATATATGATAAATATATATTTATTTATTTATAATTATAACCATAAATAAATATATATTATTTATATTTATAAAATAATAATAAATATACTTATTATATTTATAATCTTAGAAATATATATAATAAATATTTTAATTATATATATTTATAAGATTATAGATATATATAACTATATTTCTTCAAATTTTATAATTATTTAAATAAATATATATTTATTTATAATTATAAATATAAATAAATATTTATTTATTAATTTAAATAATTATAAAATTATAAGAAAATGTATATTTCGAATATTTATAATTTTATCAATATATATAATTAATATATTTATTATAATTTTATAATTATTTAAAAATATGTTTATTTACTTATAATTATAAATATAAATATAAATATTTGTATTTATTTATCAATATTTTCATATATTTATAAATATATTTATTTAATTATATATAACATTATATATGTAAATAATAAAAATATTTTTTATAAATTAATAATTATTTAAATAAATATATATTTAATTATATTTGTAACAATAAATAAATAAATATTTATTTGTAATTAAAAATTATAATAAATAAATATTTATTTATAGTTGTAAATATATATATATATATGTGATTATAAAAGTATAACAAATATATTTAAAATTTAATAAATATATCTAATTAATATGTGTATTATAATTTTTTAGTTATTTAAATATATCTATATTTATTTAGACTTACAATTACAACTATTTTTATTTATTTATAAATATTTTTATATAACTATATATATTTATTATAATTTTATTATAATTTTTTAATTATTTAAATATACTAATATTTATTTAGGAATTATAATTATAACTATTTGTATTTATTTGTAAATATTTTTATATATTTATAAATATATTTATTTAATTATATATATTTATATATTTATATATATTTATATATTTATAAGTATAATAAATATATTTATTATAATTTTATAATTATTTGCATATATATATTTATTTATAGTTATAATTGTAACTATAAATAAATATTTTTATAAATATTTTTATATAATTATATATATATTTATATATATTTATATTTATAAAATTATAATATATGTATTTATTGTAATTTTATAATTATTTAAATATATTTATATAATTATTGTTATAAATAAATATATTTAAAAAGTATTTATATATAATTTAAAAAATTAATTATAAATATAATGAATTAATATATTATTTAAATATATTTAATTTAATTTTATAAGTATTTTGGAGAACATTTATAATAGTTCTTATGGGTAACATGAATTAATCATATACATAGTAAAGTATACATAATTAAAAATGAGTCATCACATATGGACAATATGAATAATAAGTAGGGTGTAATGTATAAATGAACATTTATGATGACACGTAACATATATGCACGTCTACTCATGCGTGATCAATATATTTATTGACCAAATTCATTAGAAACATATATATTTATTTAAAAATTATAATTATAAATATATATATATATATAAAGTATGTTTATGTATTAATTATAAATAAAATAAATCTAATAAATCTAATAAATCTAATAAATCTAACAAATCTAATAAATCAAATAAATCTAAAAACTATATTTATTCTTTAATGAAATTTATTATAATATTATAATTATATATATATATATATATATATAATTATAATATTCAAAATTCTTTTTTAAAACATTATATATATATATATATATTTAAGTTTTTTAAAAAATAAATATTAATTATAAACATGCATTTTTATTTAATGTATACAAATAAACTTTATTTTTTAATTTAAATATAATAATTTTATGTAAATTAATAATATTTTTTATTGAAAACTTTTATCAATGCTAATAATAGTCCTAATAAATCTATCCTTTATTAGTACTTTTTTAGCGCTGATAAAGGGTATATTTTTCAATACTTTTAGCTAGTGCTGATAAAGGCTCCCCTTTTATCAGCACATTCTATTTATCACTGATAAAACCAGGCGTTACCCTTTCCCTACTCTATGGAAGTGAGAGTTTATGTTCTTCTTTAGAAGATTTATGAAGGGTAACTGAGAGTGGATCAACCTGGATATGTCCTTTCTCTTTTCTAACATTAATTTATATCTTTCTATCTTCCTTTTATTATTATTTGGGTTATTTTCATTATTATGGTTTGTCTTCTCAGTTTCTATTTCTCTCCTCCCACTTCCATTGTGATTTTAATCATTATTTCTTGTATTCATTTTATGTTTTAAATATATATAAACACAAAAATATTTTCAAAAATAACATTAAGGCATTCAACACTGCTTCCTTTATAGCAACCCCGAGGTTAGACATTGTGCTTTATTTTGGGTTTTATAAATGTATCTTTAACCATACTCAAAAAAGGATGTCTTCACTAAACCTAACACAACCACTTTTATAAATGTTCATAAAAAACAAAACCACCTTTAGGTTGGGTTTTTTTACCCATCACTCCCAATATTTACCAAAAACTATTCAAGATAAGCATCACACTCATAGTCCATCTTTGAGATACTATTCAACATAAGAATTTGTTTGTACTAATATTTGATCATAATGACCAACAAGTTCCAATATCACGTTTTTGTTGCATCTCCCAATCCATACTTATCACATCCTCAGAAATACCAGTTAATTAACAAACTTAGATCAATTGTACCATGGTACTCTAATCCATTTATAATTCATACTCTTATCACATAAAGACACATCTCATATCTATTAAAACCTCGAGTTTCCATTCTTGTAGGAATCTCCTAAAATTCATTATCCATTATTCTTAATTTCACACCTTTCATAATAGGTCGACACTCATCTACCATAAGAGTTAGTCGTCCAGACATATTTACCAACCTATGACCCCTAGGCCATTTTCCATTACACTGATGACATACTAATGCACTAGTTTATTTTAAAACTATATCTAAATCATGATCTCCATGATAATTTTCATGTGAAACTAACTTATGAAACCATTTTACACACACTTTGTCCCACCACATTACTATATCTTTCTATTCTAGAGTTTTTTCCAAATTTAACCATTGATATGTCTTATAGCCATCAAGTACATTCATGCCTAACTAATCACTATGCTCTTTTTTATATGTCCAAGATTAGGTATAACCAATCCGCATACCCCATAATCTAAGAAAAACCCACAATCATGACCAATGGTAAGATATTTTCTATCTACCCTAACACTCAATAGTGCTCAATATCTCTTATTTCTTAAAAAAACATACCCAAGTAGCCATATACCGTATTATCACCCTGATATACCACCTGAACCATTCCATCTTGAGACACATCTCATCAATCCCAGGCTCACTATCCTAATTACCCAGCTAACCATGCCTCTAGTACATGTCAAACATATCGTAACAGAAGCACTACCCAAACTTCTTTATTCACATTTCCCAAGGCACCTTTATGCCTATTTCATGCAATTATTAACACTTAACATGAAATAATATAAATAAAATAATCTAATTAATCTTTCTATTTCTAAAAGCACTCAAAAACCTTGGTTAACCCCTCTCTCAGGTTACCCTCGCATATCACAACGTGTCTCTAGAAAAAGTAGAAAAATGTCCTGCTACACAATTATAGCATTGACTGACCAATATCCTAGGTCACATATCTTCAACAACAGAATCTCTCACCAATCCCATATACCACATCCCACATAGGTTATAGCTCTTGGAGCATCATCCACACTCTCTTCTCAGATATCACAAGGCAACTTATAATCCAATACACCCAGTCTAAGGCTATCAAAAATATATACATATATCAAGAATCTCATACTCAATCCAATACCCACTCTAGTTTAAAAATCCTTCCTAAGAATCTATATACCAGATTACCCCCCTGAGGATCAATATCTCAAACATGTTTATATATATTTCTGTGTGTGTGTGTGTGTCATTGTCATATGAAAGCTTGTTTTAGGTAGGTCATAATCGTGGTTCAGTTAAATGAAGTATCTTTCACAAGTAACAAAGGAAATCATTTTATAAGCTTTTATAGGTATATTATTAATCTAATACCATATAATATGTAAAAAAAGTAATCACTAATAGTATGGACAAATTATTTGGTTTGTTTAAGTATAATGCCACCAAGAAGCTATATGGAAAAACACATTATAGGTTTTTACAATTAATTTGAGTAACTAATCCCTATTTTTTTCTTTTTCTAGAACTGATATCATAATCACATAAAGGAAAGAACATTTCATATAGACCAATGTGCCTGATATTATACAATAACTCATGCCTCTTTCCATTCTAGGATAATAGAAAAAACATAAATCATCAAATCAATAACCGAAAGCACTATATTTACCAATAATCATCTCAAATGTAACATAAAAAATAAAGAACATCAATCTAATGTCCTTGGAAACTTGAACTTCAACTCAAGAAGGTGTTTTCCAAACACACAACATAACATTCTTGTTAAGTTTTAAGAAATCATATCTTATGTTTATCATATCCCAAATAGTAAGATAAATAAAACAACACTCAGATACCAATTTGTAATTCCCTAACCTAAGACCAATCATTAGTGTCCCTACAAGAGTGTCTCTTGACCTCAGGCACACCTGATCATATGCTAGAGGCTGCCGAATATTAGTGAGGGTTTATGGTGTTACAATGGGGATACTATACACTCAAAATAGAGTAAGAAATAATTGTGTAGATAACATATAACATGTCGTCATAATATCTAAAATAATAGATACACATCATATACCAATAGATCATAAATAAATAACAAATCATGCTATAAAAAATGAACAATATAAATGGTACATGATTTAGGAAAACACTACTAAGATCCCCATGGGTAAATCACATAAAACTCAAAACTAAAAATGTATAAAACTAAATAATAGCCACAATTCTTTCATAAGTCCCATCTTGTTCCCACATCCTAACTATGTCCCCAATATCTAGCTAAATTATCTAGAACTGGGCCTCTACCCTACTTGCACCTAAAATCCCGTGGTATACTTAATTCCAAAGTGACAGGGCTTCCCAAGTGGGGTGTGAGTAAAACTCAGTAATGCACCATAAACAGTGTCCCTAATCACTACTAAATGATATTTTTACCATAGTTAAGGGATTTAATATCACCCCCATTATCCTCCCATTAATTAATCACACAAAATCCACAATATCTTATTCACATACTTTCATTAATTTTACCCAAATCATTACAAATTCCTAAATAATTTAGGGAAATAACATACCTTAATGAATCTACACAAAACCTAATTTGATCATTCTCCTATGATCCACTATATAAAGAGTGAAAAAATATTTATCATGTCAAGATGATTCCTCCATGTTCTACTGTAATTGGATTTAAACCCTATCTTGATTAACATCTAGTTAGTGTGGAGAATAAGTGGAAGCAACTGAGAAGGAATCAAAGAAGGGTGATAGATTTTCTTCAAGTTATCCTTTGAATCAAATAGCACAAAATTATATAAAGAATTGATTAAAATATCGCTTAGATTCAAAGAGAGGAATTAATATAAGGCATGATGTGTTCACTTTCTTTTGAGTGTTATAAAACCCCTTTTTATTTAAATTAATCATTTTATTAATATTTGAGGAAAAACGGAAAAATTATTTTTTAAAAAAAAATTGAAAAAATTCAAGAACACTTAAAAATATATATTATATGTCATATAAACATTCTACATATTGAATATGTGCGATAAACTCTCCATATATAAGATTTATAACAAATAAATATGATAAATATTCAATATTTAAGATGCTTTCCATTGGAAAAACTCCATACAGAACATTTTTAATTCATACGTATTATATTTAAACCATACATAATATATTACTTCTCATGTAATGTATTTTACTTACAAAAAACATAATAAGTAACATATCTAACCTATATGTAATATATTTTATCCCTACATAATATATTTCCCTTAAGATAATTCCCTTGTATAATATATATGAATTCATATGTAATATATCTTTCTTTGGGAAACCTCATACATAATATATATCCTTGATATATAAGATTTTCTCCTTAGTGAAAAATCTAATACTTAAGATAATTCCAAACTCCCCTGTGATACATAATATATTTTATGTGTAATATATTTCATACATAGTATATTACTTTTTAAAAACTAGTATGTAATTTATTCACCCACTTCAAAATATCTTACATATCAGTATAAGATACTTCCTTTGTTTAATTTCCATATGCACTAGGACAAATATATTATGTATATAGGCATCTCCAACACTTAGCAGATTTTCTACTCTCAAGAAATATCTTACACATACACATAATATATTTATATATATAAGATATATGAAATAGCTAAATTTACATACCTAATATATTATATTCCCTTGTTAATATATTTATTGTATATATATTATTCTTTCTTGAGTAGGAAAAATCATTTATAATATATTCCCCCCTGAAAAGAATAGGTTTATATACTTAGAGGTTTTTTTAAAATCTTCAAAAACTAAAAAATATCAAAAAACCCTTCAAAAACACATCCATTCAATTTAAAAACCTACAGGACCACCCAAAACATGTAATCTACTAAAAATATTATCTAATTATATCCCCATGTTAGGAAAACTATCAAGAAAAAAAGTCGACCTATCCCAACATTAATAGCACCTCCATGAGGTCCCAATGCACATGGTCAACACAATATTTGACTCAAATCACCATTTCTAAAATACCTTAAATATTTAATAGACCAAGAATTTAATTTACATAATTTTAGGAAAAAATTAAACAATTTTGGGTTTTGGGTAGAAATTTAAACAAACTCATTGCTTGACCAGCCTAGGATGTTACATCATATTTCATATAAAATAAATGAATATTATTATATATAAAAAGGGGATATAGATGTTGGTTTAAGGTATTATAAAAACACATCATTTCATATTTATGGTTATTCGAATGTGGGTTCGATATGAGATGTTATTTATTGAATGCTTATATATATATGTGCATTTTTATCAAAGGAATATGCATTGCTTGGAACTCCAAGAAAAATAATCTAGTCAATCTAAAAAATGGATGTTGAATATTTGTCATACACCTAATCCATAAAACAAATTACATGTATAAATTCATATCTTAGATGTGTGAGGGTGAAATTTTCATACCCATTTTTTATTGATTATGATAATCAAAGTGAAACAAACTTTCCAAATAATCTAGTTTAAGACTAATGAATGAAACATTTTGAGATTAAGTATGAATTCATCAATGGGAAGTTAGAAAATGGAGTTTAGTAATTTTATTATCTTTCAATAAATTAAAAGGTTTTGAATATATTTATAAATTCTCTAATGAAGGATTCCTTCCAACACTTGTGATTATTTTTGTGAGTGTATTCCCTTCTAAAATCTCTGTGTATGTTTTTTGATTTCTTTTCCCACTTTAATTTCTTTGTATTTATTTAAAAATTGAGAGAATACATAGGATATATTCTTAAAAATAAGGAGAGAAACTAGTATATTTTTCAGTTATTTATATGGAAGGATACTTTAGGAGTTCATTTCTAAATCATGGAGAAGTGGTCGTGTGTCAATTCACATTTTTTCAACAAATAAAAAGGGAAATATTGAAGATTACCTATGATTATATTGAAGATAATTTGATATTTAGGTACTTGATGAGCCTTGGATATCCATAATGATGTGAATTATAAAAGGGGAGATGATGTATTCTAAATCTAGACATGGTCAATATAGCATTGGTCTTTACACTAAGAGGATAGAGAACTCCAAACCCAGTATTATACCCAATAGTGTGGGGTTTAGAAAACCATCCCATTGGATCCATACTATGACTTGTTTCTTGAGTAAATTCATTCATGAGTTATAAAGGTGTTTTTATATTGCATTTATTGACAACATGATCTTGTATAATTGAGAATCTATTTGGAGCTATTTCAGTTGTGAAGGAATTAATAAATTAATGATTGAGAATTGTTTATGTCTTAGTGACTATTTAAATGGTTGTTTTGATATACCAAAATTTCTTGTAAATATTTCAGGTTTAATGGCCATTTTATGGTCATTCTAGTTTTATATATCTTATTACTATGGATTGGACAAGGTAAAGTACCCATAGGAGAAGTCATTATTTCATGGGGTTCTTCTACTGGACCATTGGTTGCTCCAACATAGGTATTTTAGATTTTCCCATATATTGATGTTAGAAGTTTAAATGGTTAGAGTTGTATTGTTATAGGTTTTGGATTTTCTATTTGAGGACTCAATGTTTGAGATGAGTTTCACCATGGGGACTTGGTCTGGAAATGGGTGTTTCTTATCCCATTTTGTTTTGCCAAATTTCTCATCTGTAATAATTTTGAGAAAATGGTTGTGCGGTTGGGTGTTTTTGGATGATGTTAAGACTAACTATGACATGGATCAACCTTGAACATAGAATAGATATTCTAATAAATCAATGAAATTTCCTAAGGAGGACCACAAAGAGATGATAATGGTCTAGGAATTTCATTAGGTTTTTTGGGATGGTCTATGGCATGATCATATAATCTATGTTGTGGTTTTTTAGATACATTATCTAAAGTATAAACAATTATAGAAAGAGAGGATATTTGGATAAGTGAAAAGATATGATTTCGAATCTGCTGATGTCGGTGAGATACGATGCCCATTTTCAAAGGGATACACCATGGTGGATCCTTACCTATAAAAATGTAATATGTTTTATTAAAAGTGTAATAAAAATGGGTCAAAACATAAGATAAATGACCTTTAATTCCAAGGATATTTTTCAGGGAACTTATTAAATGAAAACGGCTGAACACATTATCCAAATTCCAGAGACATTGAGGTCAATAAGTAAAGATTTATTAACTTATTAGCTCTAAAATTTATATCCTTTTTCATATTATAGGTTAATCTCCATGATATATTCCTTGTTCTTATTGATAATTAAATTGGAATTTGTCTAGTAGGATCCAAAATATTTCTCATTGAGTATTATCAAATTGATAAAAAGAGTTAGTGAACCTTGTATTCATAAATGTTTCATGTTTGTTCTTTCTCACTCTATATCTCATCATAACACTGTTTTTTTATATTGAGTTTCACTAAATAGTTAATAAAAAATTATTTGGATAGTTTGTGTTGGTTTTAGTCCCAAAAAAGTAAGATACCCTAAGAGGGGAGGTGAATCGGAGTTTGTTGTTTCAAATAGACCATTTCAATAATCTTGTTTCATGATTAAAAAAAATCTTTTGTATCCCTTATAAGAATATTAGAGCATTAAATCAATTAATGATAGACAAAAATATTTACATAGTTCAACCTCACTAGGCTACACCCATAGAGAATGGAATGGTGGTATGTCGATGTATGAAATTCATTAAGCACACTCATTTTATTCTAATTTAGAGTGACTTCACTAACCCTCTAGGTAATAAAACCATCATAAATTATGTAACCCACTTCTATGAAACCCTAAAAAATATCCTTTATCTTCCAAGAGAAATCAACTTTATCTTCCTTAAACAAGAATGTAAATTACACCATCAATGGTGTATTAATAATCTCTACCTTCATCCATGTGATGAATCACCTTGAAACTATATTAAGATAGACTCATGGATCTCCTAATTTTATCTTAAATTATTTCCAATATATATATATATAATTCCACACACCCTTGATCTATTACCCACCTTCCCTCTTTGTAGAAATATATATATATTCAATATTTAAATAATATCTAATTTTACTTAGTAATTTATCTTAAATTGTATTTTATTAGTATGATAAAGTTAATTTAAATTGGATTTCTAATTTCTATTCAAAATAATTTTAGTCTCCTAAAATCCCTAAAAGATGGAAACATTGATTTCAATAAAATTTCATTGACTCAACTTCCTCATTGTGTGATCATCTATGTTATAGCGCATCCAATTCCTCTTTCTAAAAAATTAAAATTAAGATTCGTAAAAAAAATATAATGAATATGGTGTGATTCCCTTCATTATGGAATAAAGAAATTTCCCACCAAGAATCACTCTCTCGAATTATAACATCCCTACTCTTTATTACAAACTAAAACATGATTTATTACATAAACATGCACTTAAGACAACTATGAGGATTGAGAGGTGTAGTCTCTTGGTAAATTAAGAACATTACATAACATATTAGAACATAAAACACAACATCTTTATTAAAAACTTCTTTTACATGACGACAACATTCTTTCGTACTTAGCATTGCTTGGGATAACCTTAGGACATGCATAAGAAAATGGTGAGATATAAATCCCATTAAGGGAGTAAACAAGGCATAACATGAATAATATAGTAAATGTTGGGAAATATTCATATCAATGGATCACAATATAAAAATGAACATAAAGACATTATATAGCATGATTATCCTAACATGGAAATGTGGCAACAACATTTAACATGATATTAGCATGATCCAACACTCATTTCACCTGAATAATGAGTAAACCCTCATTGCACTTGAATTACCATGATTAATACCTAATTTCATTTTATTTATCATGATTAAACCTTCATAGCGCATGGAGTATCATGATACTATTCTTTACCCAATTCATTGGAGCGCTATCAGGGCACACCCTTCTTGATAATTTCATTTCATGTATAAGTGTTCCACATGGATCATATAACATGGAATCATTCAACATAAAAATATATTCCATGATTAAAGAATGTGGAATACATATATTTAAGTACCATTCAATAAGTATATGTGCATGAAGTTGAATAACATTTATAGAGAAATGGGTATGGTATTTACTACACAATGATTTCAGCTTGGAAAATCACGGGGCAATTTCGGCAGCATAACGGCATGACATAAAGATTCATAAAATAGTTTATTAGAGAGAAAAGAGTATATAATAATATGCACATAAAATTTACATTAAGGGTTCACATTGATACATTTCCCAACACATGGAATTTGTAAATAGAAGGCATAACATAATAAATAAACTTGAAGAAAGATGAGAAATGGAATAACTCTTATGAAATTTCATCATGGTAACGGGTGTATATGGGAGGGATTAATGAGAAATAAAGAGTTATATAATTATTCAAAAATAAGTATGGAAGTATGGGTGAGCTGAAAAATCATACCCCAACATTTTTAATTGAAATTAATAGGGTATAACAACATAAAGAAACTTGGACAAAAATGAGAAAGGAAGAAATCTCTTACGAAGTTTCGGCATAGTAACGACTTAGGTAAGGGTCAAAACATGGGATGATAAATGATCCCTCATTAAAATAACATAAAATGGTTAGTAATTTAATTATTATAAAATAATTACATTATAAAAATTATAAATTACAAGGAATACTTTCTAATAAGATGCTTGAATTTGAATGGAGGAGAGGAAAGTGAGGATGCCTTACTTGGAAATGTCATCCCAAAGGCTTGGGAGAGGCTTGGGAGAGGCTTATAGAGAAATTGGGGAACCTTGGGAGGATTATAGAAAGATGAGGGCAGATTTTGTTCAAGCAACAAATGTTTTTAGTAAAGAGTAATGGGATATTGAGTGGGCTTATATAAGAAATGAGAGAGAATTCTTAATTATTTAGGTTTTGGACACTACAAATTAAACTAATAAAAAGCACAAACCATACCATGGTTTTTTCCAAAGTGGAGAGGAAAAAAATATTTTATAAGGTCAATTTCCAAACATTATAAAAAATTAGGATTTCTTATGTGGAGGTGATTCACACTCTCAAGGAAAACATTTTAAAATGTTAAAATAGTTTGTAAGTCTTGCAGGGTCAACTAAGGCTTTGTAAAATTAATAAAAAAAATATAAAATCACATTATTTTAAAGTAAAAAAATATATATTGGCCAAATATACCTTTTATAGTATTTTATTACATCACTATTGGGTCATTATGATGTCATAAAACAAATTATAAAATTAAACGATATTTAATTTTTACCTAAAAATCGACTATCTTAGAAAATTATGAAAAATTCACCATTAGATAATTTTGAAATCCTAAATCCAAAAATAATCCTCATTTTATCTAAATAATTTTCTAAATTTGTGAATTTTTACTTTTAAAATAAAAACCAACATTTTTGAAAAATTCATGGGTTTTGACAAAAACAACTTTCAAACCTTAATAAAAATTATAATTGTATTCATAAAAATTATACGATAATTTATATTTAATAAAAATTAATTTAGTAATAATATATTATTAAAATATTATTTAATTCAAAAATCCATTAATTCATCAAGATAGATTTCTTAATTGAATTTAAATATTAACTAAAAAATACTATTTATATTTTAAAACCCATTTAAAAAGTAGCAATAATAAAATGAATGTATATTATTTATTATAAACAAAAATAATTCACACAATCATACTAATAGGGTCATTTTACATAAACCCTTATAACTCCCGCATAAGACCTAAGGATAAGGTGTGCAATGGTAACAGACTTTTGGGGTGGCTTGGATAACATCGCTCGGGTGGTAATCTCTATTAACTTCCACTTCTCTCGTAGGCAGTCCCGTTCAAGCTTAACATGTTGAAGCTTAGCATGGGCTTGGTAAATATAGAATCCTAGTGATGTTAACTCCTTTACTAGCTCTGACAAATGGTTTTTGTATGGAGTAATTCTATTGTATGAATCTGTCACTTCTTAAGTAAATTGGATTTTCTGAAGCCCTATATTTATACTAATTATGTGATCATTGTTCAATGGCTACATTAGCAAAAATAAAAATTCATAATGGTATTTAAAAATCCAAAAACATAAAACCAAGTAAGTGAACATGTCTTATATAACCATTTTACATAATATGACATTTAATCAGATTAAGAGGAATTCTCATTAATAAAAGTTTGGGTTATTACAATCTTCCACCCTTAAGTAATTTCACCCCCAAAATTTCCTTTTCCCACACTAAAATAGATGAGGGAAAATCTGCTTTATCACTTACTCTGATTATCATGTTGCTTCTTCAAACTTTTTGTTTTTCCACAACACCTTGACGAGGGGAATTATCTTATTTTGTAGAAATTTTACCCTAAGATCTAAGATATTCAGCAGATTCTATTCATAGGATAGGTCATTCTCCAATGGTAACACCTCTAGATTGAGTAAATTTTATGGTTCAGGTGTGTACTTCCTCAAGAGTGATACATGGAATATATCATGTACTTGATATAGGTTTGTTGAAAGTGCTAGTCAATAGGCCACTGGTCCAATGTGACCAAGGATCAAAAAAGGGATGATGTACCTTGGACTAAGATTTCCCTTCTTCCCAAATCTCATAACTCTCTTCCATAGTGATATGTGGAGGAACACCATGTATCCAAATGGATCTTTATGAATCCCTTAACAATTTATGGACCTATGAGTTTTCTCTCCCCAACTTCATCCCAACATGTCGGTGTTCTTCACCTCTTCCCATAAAGGGCTTCATAAAGAACCATTTGGATGCATGAGTGGAAACAGTTATTGTAAGAGAACTAAACCAGAGGGATATTTTGATCACATCCTCCTTTAAAGTCCATTGAGAATGCTCTCAATGTGTCCTCAAGTGTTTGGATAGTCTACTCAGATTTTCCATCAGTTTGAGGATGATAATCCATACTGAAGTTCATCTCATCATTCAAAGCGTGTTAGAGACTCTTCTAGAACTTATAGGTGAATCTTGGATCTCAGTCGGATACAATAGATATTGGTACTCCATGAAACCTTACCACTTATATGATGTATATCTGTACCATTTGATCCAACAAGAAATCCTCCTAAATTGAAATGAAGTGTGCAGTATTTGTAATATGATTCACAACAACCCATATACCATTGTTTCCTTTGTATGTCTTCAGAAGTCCGGTGAAAAAGTCCATGGTGATGTTCTCCCATTTCCATGCTGGTATGGGTAATGGTTTCATCATCCCCTTATACATATTCATTTTATCCTTCACTTTATAATATACCAGGCACTTTGATGTATACTCAGCTATATCCTTCTTCATGTTATCCCACCAATAATGCTCTTAGAGATCTTGATACATCATTGTGTTTCCTAGGTGAATGGAGAAATTAAAACTATCTTCATCATCCAAAAGTTATTTATTTATCTTTATATTTGATTAAACACATATTCTTGACCCAAATCTCACAATTCATTCTTCATTAACATTGAAATTTGAGGATTTCACTTTTCTGAGAGTTTCCACTTTCTTCTAAAATCCCACATCATCCTTTTGAGCATCCTTTAACCTTTCCAAAAGAGATGGTTGTGAAATCATTTGTGAAGGTATTTATGATATTCCCTTCTTTATGATTCCCTTGTCCATCTTCATTAAATATAAAAATATTTATTCCTTTTCAATTATCATCAATGATATAATTGTTGTGTCCTTTCTACTAAGAGCATCTTCCACCTTGTTTACTTTCCCCAGGTCGTAATGGGTTGAGAAGTCATAGTCTTTGATCACCTCTAACCATCTTCATTGGTGCATATTCAACTCTTTTTGTGTGAATATATTCTTGAGGCTTTTGTGATCCGTGTATATTTCACATTTTTCTCCAAAGAGGTAATTCCGCAAAATTTTCAAATTGAAGATTACTATATCCAACTCTAAATCATCTGTTGGATAGTTTTTCTCATGAAATTTAAATTTCATTGAATCATAGTCAATAAATTTTTCATTTTTCATCAACAAACAACATATGCCCTTCTTCAAAGCATCACTAAATACCACAAAAATTTCTCCACTTATGGGTAGTGTTAGTAAAGGCACAGTGATAAGCCTCCTTT
Organism: Viscum album; assembly: GCA_963277665.1. Taxonomy (NCBI): domain Eukaryota; kingdom Viridiplantae; phylum Streptophyta; class Magnoliopsida; order Santalales; family Viscaceae; genus Viscum; species Viscum album. Next base: position 2,003,105,125 of record OY728126.1, on the reverse strand, counting down.
TTAACTCATTGAATCTATCTTCACATTCATCACTCCAAGAAAACTTGAATCCCTTCTAAGTTATCTTGGTAAGAGGGTTTGGAAATGATGAGAAATTTCTCACAAATAAGTGGTAATATCTACCTAACTCCAAGAATCTACAGATATCCATCATCGATGTTGGCCTCAGTCGTCCCTCAATTGTAGTTTTCTTGAAGGGATCCACAAATATCCCATTTCTTATGATGATATAACCAAATAATGAGACTTTATTTTACCAGAACTCACACTTTCTGTAATTTTCTTAGATATTCTCCTTTCACAAGGTCTCTAGTAGAGTGATTATATTCTCCTCATGCTTCTCCTTGGTTTTGGAGTATATTATAATATCTTCTATAAAGACTACCAAAAATTTGTCAAGGTAATATCTAAAGTCTCTATTCATTAAGTCTGTGAAGATTTATAGAGAAATAGTGAGTCAAAAAATAATTACTATGAATTCATAGTGCTCGTACCTTGTACAAAAAGTAGTCTTGGGGATATCCTCCTTCTTCACCCTTACTTGGTAATATCCTGACCATAGATCCACCTTGGAGAAGTATTGTGCTCCACGTAGCTGATCGAACAATTCATCAATTTGGGGTAGAGGATAGTTGTTCTTTATTGTTATTTTTTAATCTCACGATAATAAATGCATAGGCGCATTAGCCCATCCTTCTTCTTGATGAAGAGGACTGGTGAACCCCATGGTGAAGCACTTGGGTGTATAAGCCCTTTATCTAGATTCTTCTGTAGTTGTTTATTTACCTCCTCAAGATCCAAAAACCCATTCTATATGGAGTTTTGGATATTGGTAAAGATCTAGGTATAAGATCAATCAAGAATTAAACGTCACTTCTAAGAGGAAGACCAAGAAATTCCTCAGAAAACACTTCAGTGAATTCCCTTACAATAGGCATGTATTCAAGGATGGTTTCTTCCTTAAACTCAATCATCTAAGCAAGATACGCTTTCTCATAGGTCCATAATATATACACTTGATATTATGGTGCTAAATTAGATTCATCCTCCTCTTTGTACTTGTATAGAATCGTGGGTTGATTCTCCATATGTAGAGTGATTTCCCTCTCATGGAAAATTATGTTGGATCTATATACGGAAAGCCAATCCATGCCAAGAACTGCATCAAATTCCACTAGATAGAGTATGAATATGTTCCCCAGGAAGTTAAATCCAAAAATTATGATAGGGGAAGAGTTATATTCATGGGATGATATGATTTCCCCATTTTTTATTCTCACCGACATCTTTACTACCATGATTTGTGGTGGTGTTGGGATTATTCTACTAAACTTTTGGGATATAAAATAATGAGTGGAACCATGTAATATTACCCAACCTTTCACTTTTTGATTCTGGTTACACTCTATCTAATATAGGCTTAGGGATTATTATCTTAAACAATTAATCACATAAAGGGGAATCCAATTACAAAAAGGTATTACTTATAAATTACATTTATTCTCTTAAATTATGAATTTATTGGCTTCAATCTATGTTATCCATGATCTACTTCCCAAAATATATTCTTAGGGGATTTTTGTATTCCCTTAATAATGGTTTATACTAAGCTTATGAATTTACCGAATCATATCCTCTGGGATTGTCCAACCAAGATATCAGCAAGGCCCATTTTTGTGCACCATTTCATGTTCGATTCTATCTTAAATCAGTGTTTTTAGGTTTTACCCCTAGATACATATGTTCCAGATCCACCTCTACTTTTTCTTATCCAGGCAAGGATTTATTTTCTTGATATACTAATTAATCTATACTCACCAAAATTTAGGTATATTTTTCTTATATTTAGTCTTATCCATAAGGAATTTACTAGGGTTTTCTAATACTAATCCCAAAAATAACTAAATTTATCCTTTGATACCAACTATAACAACCTTTCTCTTTATTACACACTTAAGCATGATTTATTACATAAACATGAACTTAAGACAACTTTGAGGATCGGGAGGTCTAGTGTTTTGGGAAATTAGGAATTTTACATAACAACTTAGAACATAAAACACAACATCTTTTTTGAAAACTTTGTTTACATGACCAAAACATTCCTTCATACTTAACATTGAATGGGATAACCCGAGGACGTGCTTAAGAAAAGGGTGAGATATAAAGCCAAGTAAGGGAGTAAAAAATGAATAACATGAAGAATATAGTACATTTTAGGTAATAGGAATATCAATGGATTACAAGAGAAACATGAACATAAAGGCATGATATAGCATGATTATCATAATAGGGAAATGTGGAAAAAACATTTAACATGATATTAGCATGAGCCAAGGCTCATTGCACATAGAGTACGATTAAACCCTAATTGAACTTGAATTAGCATGAGTAAAACCTCATTTAAATTTAATTATAATGAGTAAAACCTCATTTCACATAGATTATCATGATATTATTCTTTACCCAATGCATTGGATTACTATCAGGGTGCACCCTTCTTAATCATTTCATTCCATGCATAAGTGTGCCACATGGATCATATAACATGGAATAATTCAAAATCATAATATATTCAACAATTAAAGAATGTGGAATAAATAAATGTAAGTACCATTCAATAAGTATATATGTATGATGGTGAATACTCTTGATAGAGAAATTGGTATGGTATTCAGTACACAATGATTTCAACTTGGAAAATCACAGTGCAATTTCGGCAGCATAACGGCATGACATAAAGATTCATAAAAATGGTTGATGAGAGAGAAAAAAGTATCTAATTATATGTACATAAAATGTACAATAATAGGGTCACATATATACATTTCCCAATACATGTAATTTGTAAATATAAGGTGTAACATAATAAATAAACTTGAAGAAAGATGAGAAATGGAATAACTCTTATGAAATTTCAGCATGGTAACAGGTGTACATGGGAGGGATTAATGAGAGAGAAATAGGTATACCATTATTAAAACATAATTAGAGAAGTATAGGGGAGGTTTTAAATTATACCCCAACATTTTTAAGTGAAATTAAAAGGGTATAACAACATAAAGAAACTTAGACAAAAATAAGAAAAGAAGAAATCCTTTACAAAAGTTCGGCATAGTAACAACTTAGGTAAGGTTCAAAATGCAGGAGGATAAATGATCCCTCATTAAAATAAAATAAAATTAACTATAATGGAATAATTAAAAAATAATTACATTATAACCATTCAAATTACATGAACTACTTTCGAATAAGATGCTTGAATTTGAATGGAGTAGAGGAAACTGAGGATCCCTTACATGGAAGTGTAATAATGAAGGCTTGGGAGAGGATTGAGAGAGGATTATAGGTAGCTTGGGGAAACTTGGGAGGATTTTATAGATAGTAGTTCACATTTTGGTCTAGATCCAAAGGTTTTTAGTAAATAGGAATGAGATATTGAGTGGGTTTATATAGGAAATAAGAGGGAATTATTTATTATTTAGGTTTTGGACACTACACATTAAACTAATCAAAACCACAATCCATACCATGGTTTTCCCTATGGTATTTTACAAATTGGAGTGTAAAAAAATATTTTATACGGCCAATTTATGAATATAATAAAAAATTAGGCTTGCTTATGTGGAGGTGAGTCACACTCTCAAGGAAAACATTTTAAAATGTTAAAATGGTTTATAAGTTTTGGAGGGTCCACTAAGGCATTGTGAAAATAATAAAACAAATATAAAATCACATTATTTTAAATTTAAAAAATATATTGACCTAATATACCTTTTATATTATTTTATTACATCACTATTGGGTCATTATGATTTCATAAAACACATTATATATTTAAATGATATTTAATTTTTACCTAAAACTTCACCTGTCTCAGAAAATTATGAAAAATTAACCATTAGATAATTTTGACATCCTAAATCCAAAAATGATATTCCTTTTATCTAAATAATTTTCAAAATATTTTAATTTTTTACTTTTAAAATAAAAATAGACATTTATAAAAAAAATCACGGGGTTTGACAAAAATAGCTTTCAAACATTAATAAAAAGTACAATTTTATTCATAAAAAATATATGATCATTTATATTTAATAAAAATTAATTTAGTAATAATATTTTAATAAAATTTTATTTAATTCAAAAATCCATTAATTCATCAAAATATATTTCTTAATTGAATTTAAATATTAACTAAAAATACTATTTGTTCTTTAAAAACCATTTACAAAGTAACAATAATAAAATGAATGTATATTATTTATTCTATAAAAAAATAATACACACAATCATAGTGCTAGGGTCTTGTTACATAACCCCTTATAACACCCGCATAAGACCTAAGGGTAAGGTTTACGATGGTGATAGACTCTTGAGTTGGCTTGGATAACATCTCTTAGATGATAATCTCTATTAACCTCCACTTCTCACATAGGCGGTTCTGTTTAAGCTTAATGTGTTGAAGATCGGCTTGGGCTTGGTCAAGAGAGAATCCCAGTGATGCTACCTTCTTTTCTAAGCTCTGAAAAATGGGCTTCGTATGGAGAAATTCTATTAGATGAGGTCATCACTTCTTGAGTCAATTGGATTTGTTAAAGCCCTATATTTATACTAATCATGTGATCACTATTAAATATCTATATTTTTAACGATAAAAATTCATAACGGTATTTTAAAATCCAAAAACATAAAACCAAGGAAGTTAATATGTCTTATATAACCATTTTACATAATAAGACATTTAATCAGATCAATAGGAATTTTCAATAATAAATGTTTGGGTTGTTACTGGACTCCAATATTCATGATGTGTTAAAATAATTGGAAAATAACTTTGACTAGTGATGTATAGTGTAAGCCTATTTTCATGGTGTAGGCTCCAACTTCTAGGTAGAACACTATATCAAATATTATTCTTTTTTATTGTACAATTCAATTTTTTATAATGTGAAACATTTTATCATGGTGCAATATCAACCTCTGTGGTTTGATTCTCTCTTCATTATTAGACAATGTACAAAAAAAATCATAGCATATTTTTCAGTGTTATTACTACCTATGAGTCAAATCTTTATAAAAATTAAATATTATGTATTATAGCTATAGTGTGGAATCATCCTTCATAATTAAACCATTTATTCCTCCAAATCCCATATTATAGTGTGATACATGGTGTTTTGACATGATATCTATCCTGTAGATAGAACTTATATAACTGTTTCGAGACTCCTCCAACCTTTAGGAAATTGATTCATCATGAGTCACTGAGAATTCCTGAAAAATCAATCACATGTACTATCAATAAACACAACCCCAAAATACTATGACAAGATTTTTTTTCTAACAACTGGTGTTTTGGTTACCCCTGATTCACCTCCCCCCTCCCTTCTTTGCTGGTGGACTCTCATCTAGTCCTTTGACTAAAAAATACCAAACATGATATTATAAAAAGAACATCTCACATAACATGGATAAGTAAACAATAATTATTCCATATATAAATAATGTATATATTAATTGTTTATATTTACATAGTTAATGGAATAATATGATTATCAAGGTGAGTATGCATCAATCAGATTATAAATTATTGGTTATTCATAATGGAAAGGAAATTGTCCATATCAAAGGGTTGATAATGGAGTGTTAGTGTAATATATTTTCATTATATTAGGATATCAATAATAATTAGTGATTTAATAAAATATTTTGTAATGCTAAGAGAAAAATAAATGGCAGAAAATACCCTCTAAAAATTTTGAGTATGTGACACATATATTTGATATTTATTAAGGATATAAAATTTAATTAAGAAGAAACTTCAAAGTCATTATGATTTGATAGAAAAGGTGAACTTGTACCAAAATCATGTTTAATCTACTAGGGACATGATAGAGGCTCCACTAACTACAACATCATCAACCTTCCTTTGATAAATCCCTCCTCGTATAAATAATATATCCTTAATACCAAAAATACATGGAATATGTAGGGGTTTGGATAGATTTTATGGATATGGGAATATTTTAGAATTATAATCACTTATGAATATGGTATAATTATAAATAATAGTAATATATATTTAATATTAAAATAAGGTATGTATAATAATAGATAAAAACAATATTTGATAAATAAATGTAAGTAATTCAAAATAAAAATTAAAACAGGAGATTAAGAACCCCTATCGTGAAAAGTAGCTTCATAGAAACTCATAAAGAACTATTTAGAACCTTAATAATTCCTTGGAAGTAATATTGAGGGGGAAATTGAAAGGAGAACTATGCTTATTGTTTTGGGGTATTTATAAAAAATGTGTGCATTTATAGAAAATGTCAGAGAATTATTTATTAATTTTGATAAATGGGAATTATAAATATTTGTTTTGAAAAATGAAATACCATTATCTCTTTTATAGTTTTAATTCAGTGTATTTGAAATTTAAGAGATATATTTTTAAATTTTTAAATATAAGAACTAAAGACCCTTTTTATAAATTATTTTGGTCTTGTAAATGTCATTTTTCCAAAAATATTTTTTTATAAAACATTAATTTCCATTTTATACTTTCAAAATTCCATTATATGTTTGTAAATTGATTTTAATATATTAAAATTCAATATTTTAATAAATCGACATATTTCTTGTTATATATTATGAAAGAGATATACCCTAAATCAACTATATAATATGGTATGGTATTGGTTTCATATATAAGGAAAAGAATGATGCAAATGGATTATTACAATTAATTAGTAATATAGTTTTATATAATATATAGATATCATATCACTACTGATTTTACTATGGCATATCATATAATATATTTATATCATAATATAATGTATACATGAATTATCAAAGGTAGTATGTTCAAATTACCAACCACATTAGGTATCATTTATATATATATGTGTGTGTGTTTGTGTGTGTAATGTATTGTGAATCATAATGTATTCATATTAAGAATGCATGTTCAATCATGGGAGGGATTGGTAACTGAATGAATTAACTCATAAATATTTTAATGTACGAGTTCATGCTTGATCATTTGAGGAGCATCCTTGATGGATTTATAAAGGGTATTCACTGTGTGATGGTGGGAGGAAAATCTTGTGCAATATTAGGGTCGAAACTATTTATCCCAATTAAACTTTCTTCTTTTACTCTCTTTGCCACCTGAGGCACTAGCATGTCAGGGGAGCAAGAAGAATCCCACCTAAGTGTCAGGATATTCTTGTTAACCCATGGATACACCATGGAGAATGGAATTTTATAGATTCCTTTGAGTGATCCGCTTTAACTTTTTTATGAATACAATGATAATGGTGACCATTGGTTCAAGGTGCACAAACAATTCTTTATTTTATTTATATCATGGTTTCAGTTTCCTACTTGGTATATTTTAGGATTTGGGGGTTTTTTGTTTCTACTATGTCAATTAGGTGAAAATTGGTAGAAACCCTTCAGTGGTATGAGATCTATGAAATGATCATTTGATTCATGAATCCATGATTAAAATGAAGAATTTTGAAATTGTGCACATGTCATATTGTGTATTGTAGTTTATGATATAATTTTTTAAGAAAAATGGATATCATATTACATGTCTTCTAATATGATATACATTTACAACCTTATGTTATATGATAACATAAGTTGTGTTGGAGTATTGCCCTATGATATGAGATATCGTAGATAAGGATACCGTGAAATTATTTAGTTTCTAGTGTATCATAGTGTACGATATGTACAGATCCATATATGAAGAAAGTGATAGATAGTACTTGTAAAATAAAGAATCTATTGCTATGGTGATACTAATTCTAATTGTAGAATACGGTTTCCCAGGCACCAAAGTTTTTAATCATATGTGGGATCTTATCATAATTTGTGATAGTCAGTTGTTCCATGTTTTATCTTGTGCAGAGGCTTATCATGGGATATGGTTTTCAGGGGAGGGATTATCAATCATAAAATATGATCGATATCACTAAAAGGGTTTAGTGTCACATCCTTATCAACTGTATCTTATGATTTATATATATAGTTAAATACAATATATGGAGAATAATTGTTTTCAATATTTCAATTATGAATTGAATAAAATGATTAATAAATTGTTTATAAATCATGGAAATTTTTATTTTTGGATATTTATATAATTTATAAAAGTTTTTATAAATTAAATAATTATAAAAAAATATAATTAATTTATTAAATGTTTATTAAATTTTTATTGAATAAATATTCCTTAAATATTAATTATTAATATTAAATACCTTTTAAAGTTATATAGTGTGGATTATAATTTGAATTTGAAGATTTTATATTGAAATTATAAATGTGGTTTATATATTGTTTATAAATTAATAAACAAGGAATTAATTTAAAGATGTGTATATTATATTATGAAATTTTCATAACTATTTAATTTTAAATTTTCAAATTAAAGGTCTTATTTAAAAAATTATTTAAACACTATCAAAATAAATTTTGACAATTGATTTCTTCAAAGGTTTAAATAATATTAAATATGTAAAATTTTTATTATTTAAATTGTTTGCATAATATAATTATGATATTAATTATTTATATTTTATTTAATATCATATATTTAAAGTAGTATTCATATAATGAATAATATTAAAGCTTTCATATTATAAATTAATCAAAAGTGTTTATATTTATTTAATAATGGAATATCCAAATTGATTGGCTAAATTATAAAGTATTTATAATTTTTTATTTTATAATTATTCATAAATAGTTTTTCTTAGGTTTTAAATAAATGAATAGTTCATTTATTTAGTTCATTAACTACTTTATACATAAATATAGTTATTATATTATGTGTGGATATATTCTTTAGTTTAAAGTGGTAAACTGATTCTATAAATTATCCTAGATGTATATAAGGAGTTTCATTTTAGGTATGATAATTTATTTAGATTTATTCTAACTTGAATTTGGATTTTATTAGGTTATTATATTTAATTTAAAGGTTAATTATAGTTTATACATATTAGGTGTTCAAGTTATGATGAGATTGAAATCTCCCTTGAGTAAATTGGTGGACTTCTAATGTTGTTCAAACATATACTATATATTCTATGTTTTTACGATCTCAAAAACCCTTAATATTTTTTAATGATTCTATTTTTAAGTGTGTTTATCAGGTTTTTAATATTATTTATTCAATTCTATTGTTAGTCTAAAATTTTGTTTAAGTTTGATAAAATTTTTCTAAGTCAGAAAAAATGACTATGTCAATCATCTAAGTGAAAGAATCACCAATGTAAAAATAATCTATGTAGATGAATCAGATATATGGGAAAAAACTATGCGGATGAAAAAACTACATGAATTGAATACATATAGTAATTATCTATATGATTTGGATCCATGGCATATTTAGCTACATGGGCCGAATTGGCCACATCGATCAAGTTTGATATATGAAAGTTGACTACATTATCAAGATAGATATGTAATTTGGATATGTAAATAATTCGGCTATGTGAAGAATATCTACATGGATCAAATCAGTTATGTGAATTCAAATAAAAATATTTTAGCTATATGGCAATCCATAATCAGTTATTCCATTATACAACTTCGGTATTTATTACAGTTAGACAATTTTAGGTGAAAATTAATGTTTACACTGAAGAATTAAATATTAGACTACCTATTTATGGTAAAATAAATTTCTAAAAGGTTATAAGTACCAAGAAAAAAATGTATTATAGATTATTTTTTTCTCAGTGCTTTTTTATGAGGTAATTTTCAGAAAAATACATCTATAATTTTACCCTGAGGTTGTTTTTTTTATATAATGTTGTGAAATAGTAAGTAAGAAGATATATGATAGTATTAAAATAAGAACAACACTTAAAATTATCTATTGAATATTTCTATGCTTCTTCTCTATTCTAAGAAAATAATAATGAAGTTTTTTTCAACTCTTCTATCGAATAACCTTATTATGTTTTAGAATAGTCTCTTTGAGCTATACTTAATTTGTATTCTCTCTCTTAAAGAACTCTTATATTCCTCTGGTTTCATCTTGAAACTGTTTGATTCATTTTTTAATATCTTGTTATTATATTTTATTGCTATAAGTGAACACTCCTTTTACTAAGTTTTTTAAGATTGTGTTTTTATAAATCCTTGTAGGAGCCCTGAAAAACTCATGGATTTGTACCAAGTGATAGCTACTTGTACTCATCCAGAATGTCCCTGGGGAAAGGACTAGTGATAGTGAAATTAGTAAGCTATAGGATTTGATCATTAGTGGAGTATATTTAGGGATATCTATTCCTTGAACCACTATAATTCTTCTATGTTCAATCTTTTTATTACTTTTTTTGTTTTCACTTATTTCTTTTGATAAGAAAATTTTAGAATCTATCATACATTAATATAGGGTTGTTTTAAGTGAAGAAAATTTCAATAACTCAATTGAACCCCCTATTGATTCCTTGTGAAGTTCTTCTTCTATCAATATAAAGTATCCTTGTGTGGAAGGGTGTTGGGTCAGACTGCTCATTAGCTAGGTGGTTCATGCCTTGTTTAGAAAGGTGGTGGTTGTTTATATATGGATTCAAGAAAAATCATGTGGGGATTGTTTATTTTATATGATTATAATCCTTTACATGAAAAGGTTTCACGTACCTTATTCATATGATTCATATATACATATTTGGATATAATTAACATAAAATTTTGGATAGTAAAATAAGATAATATTTTTATAAAGTGTTAGACATCAATATAATTTGATTATGAAAATTTAATGGAAGGAATACAATTCCAAACTAAATAATTAGAATCATTTATACATGTAAATTTAATACATGAGATAGGATGATGAAGTTAAATCCCATTTAAAAATACTAATTGTTAGAATCCTTCCAAATCAAACACTTTTCAAGACCTCGATTATCCAATCGGATGGGTAGTGCAAAAGTTAGGTGCCCATGGATTATCTTATATAAGGAGAGTAGGTAGTGGATGTACTTAATGGGATTAGGCATCTATTATTGGTGTTTTATTTCGGTTACATTTAGTTGGAAGACCTTAATAGTATTAGGCTTCCTGAGGAATAGTATTGATATTATTTATATATTTGATTGGGAAGGGAGTTTTCTATTCATCCTTCGAAGAATCATATATGATATGATTGGCATCAGGTCCTACCTAAATACCTAATTGATACAATAAATGAAAAAATATACTAAATATTAGTGAAATTTGGATCTTATCTCACTAATGGATGTGCTTAATTTAAAAGGGTGTCATCATTTTAACAGGATCAGATTTAATAAAAGATCTTATTAAATGAATGTCAAAAAATATACTCATAAGATAAAACCTTCACATGTTGAATAATATCATCATCATCATTAACCTTAACTTTTAAATTGATGTTACATATTAAATAGGTAAAAAATTATGAATTTTTCTTAAAGAAGGAAAAATTATATTTGTTAAACCAAAACCTACCTGAGTAACCAACTATTTAAGTTGTTCCACACATGAATTCAGATTCTTATGTGAATCATAGAATGATTCACTAAAGGTTTAAAATTAATTAAATACAAAATAACTTAATTATTTTTATTATCCAATTATATACTCAGTATAATTGAGTATATCAATGACCTAAAGAGACAAATGGTTTCAATTATGGCTTGTTCTGATTATTGAATTCATTATGGAATCATTGTTGGAAAGGTTATGAAAAATAGAATTATTTAATTAAAATTTTATCTTATTTTCTCAATTTATTATTAATAGATTAATTGGGTATAATATGTTCATGTTCTGGTGATGTATTGATTGTATATGGGGAAAACTTCAAACTGGGGGAATAAAATTTAGTTGGAGATTCTAATGATGTTTCTTCAAGTATCTGAATAAGGTCATTGAGACCTATGATAGTTTTCAAGAAGTGAGGATATTGTTTCATATGATGGGATTGTATAGGATATCTAAAGTGGGTTTGTAAATTACATTGAAAGTACATTGTAAGTTCTAATTTTTATAGAAACACATAAATTTCATACATAGATATTTAATCTTATTAGATGAATATTCATTACATAACATAATAATCCCAAACACAATTGTATATGTCTAGTATCTATGGAAAATTAGAAACATAAATAACTAACTTATAAGTGAATGACATCATTGCCCACAAATTTTTTCATAACTATCAGCCTTTTTAGACATATCATAATTAATACCTTTCTTCATAACATGGGGAAATGAAATATAAGAAACGGTGAGATTAGATACTCAGTAAGGGTAAAAAAAATTGATATATTAGTGATCATTTAAACTTAAAATGAGCGTAATGGTATGATAACATTATAATAACATTTGAAAACCATAACCTTGATATCATATAACATAATTTTTAATCATGGCACAAAGCTTGAAAATTTATAAAACATGGATTATAAATTAGTTAAAGAACATAATCTATGAGATCATAGCATTGGAATAAGACATAGAATTCTTTCATACACATAAGAATAGAAAATAATTTCCATAGTAGTCAAATATTCTTATAGATATTGTCACAATGGATTAGGTTAACTCCCCAAACCAATATAGTGTTCAAGGTTCACTCCCAATACTATCATATTGGATAGAGCCCCATACTGAACTAGGTTCACTCCCAATTTAAGTCTGATTTATCTCATGAGATATTCATCTTTACCCAATGAATAAAAGGGCTATATAATTTCATACCATCCATAAAATAATTAAAATAATACATATATGTGCCATAAGATCATAAAACAGTAATTATATCATATCTCATGAAAAGGTAATTGGTTTTAGAAATAGAGAATAACCCATTGGAAAGAAACTGGTTTCATAAACATTTCATCATAACAAACCCCATGAAAAAGAAATAGGTTTCATAAAAATCTTTTCATCATAATCATAAAACATCCATTGTAATAATAAAGATGGTATCATTGGATCATATCCCTGGAAAAGATTGTGAAATGTTAAAGTATTCCATCTTAGATGGAAAATGATTTGAAAAATCACTTGGAACATTTCTTGAGGAAAATACCCCTTTTACTTTGAAATAACTTATTTAAAATCAAACAATTTCTGAAATATTACAGAAAACATTTTATTTAAGAATAACCATGGAAACTTATAATGTAAGATTCAACGCACTGGTAATTTATGATGGTGGTAAACTCAATTCATATCATATACATTAAATCAAATCTTCCTTTAACATTTTTAGGAAAAATTCAGAAATAATTCATTTATAAAATGAGAAGAAGATTAATTTTAAATCATTTTTTAAAATCTAAACATGGGTAAAAATGTAATTAAACAATCATTTGAGAATATTAAAAACATTCTTGAAATAATTTTTAGAAATCATGGACATGGAAGAGAATGCATTTATGACTGAAGAGAGAAATAGATTTGTTTTTCTTAAAAATATTTTGTGGGTATCTTGAATACTTAAAGAGAATAAAATGAACGTAAATCATGTATTCTCTTGAAAGAACAACAAGAGAAGAAAATTCATGAGATTCATGAAAGGTAGATCATAAAATTTCATCATCATAAACATAATCATAGATAATCCCAATAAACAATGAGATTGTAACATAAAACCCTTACCTCAAGTCCAACATCTTTCATACATATTCAAATATCCTATAAAATAAATATAGATTTTATATATATTCTTGAACCATAATCATATATATCATATCATTTATGACTGCTATTGGAGTTAGTATCCTATGACCAATAGTTTGTACTTTTATTACATGTATATTCTATGATTTCAATATTCATAAAATATCTTGTTACATATTGTTCATTGTTCTTCATGACTTTAATGTAATAATGTCATATAGTATTTTTCAGGTTGAAAATTTCATAGAAGTTCTCATCTATAATGATTACCTTGAAATTCTATGATGACATTATTAAATATAGTTCTACATTCAGATAACATTCTATGATGGGACACAAAGAATATGGGTTTCAGGTGTGAGTAATTGTAAGCGGATGAGGCTTCTTCTCATAAATTTCACACTTTCTGATCTCAAAGAAAGAAGGTTATGAGAATTGACCCACCAATAGTAATTTCTTATGTTTTGGTGTCATCAGATATTCCTATCTATGAAGATGTATAATGTTCCTTAGACTTTAAGATTATTATTAATGTGTGTTATGACTCACTCACTTAAATGTATTTTGTAAACCAAGATGATAAAAGTACATGGAGAAGTTTGATATGTTGGTGCATCATGAGTGACATTTTGTTAATGAATAATTTGGGGAAGGATTTATCCATTAAATATTTATAGAATTTGATATATTATCCCTTTGATTAGAATTGAACCATTACATTAAATTTAATGGCCATGGTGTAATGATGTGTTTATTTAATATAACTAAAGAAAAATGTATCAAGCACATATGTTTATGACATGGATGTGCAACCTTATTGATGAGATATTATGACAATGGGATTATATTAGAAAGTGATCATTCCTATGTTATTTTCAATGTTGCGATATTATGTTCTTTCTATTGGATTCCATGACCCATTGCTAGAGTGTAATAATAAAATTTAGGCAATCCCGCCTAATGTCAATGAGAATGAATCTTATAGGGTCACAAACTAAGTGTATTTGTTGATCTTGATTAAATTATATTCGAATTTAATTAATGGAATAAATATTATTCTTAAGGATGAGGAATGATTTTATTCATGTTTTATTAATATCTAATACTTACATGGTAATAAATAATTACTCATTAATTAATTATTGGTTAATTTTATTACATGCATATTTAATAAATATTTTTTTGTTGGATTGTGTATAAAATATTTATTTTATTGATGAATAAAATATTTAATTAAAGGGTGGTAAGGGTGGGGAGGGGATTAGGGCGTGGTCACGGGGTCAAGTCCTCTAGCCATCGGTTTACCTGTATTTTATTTGTTGCGTCGTGTACCGCTTTCACAATTTTATATGATTTTTAAAAAATATTTAATTAAATATTTATTCAATTATTCAATAAATGTCAAGAAATTGGAGTGAATAATGATCATGTACGGTGATGAATATTTATTTGAAATATGGTAAATAATATTTTTCATTACATGAATTGGTGAACATCATAAAAAAAATATTATTATTATTATTTATGACACGGGATTTAATCATGTATTATATTATTTAAGGGAAAGTATGCAATTAAATAATATTTTAACATAAACTCTAACTCTATATATAGATGGTTATGTCTATTATATAGGTTTAATCGGGATTTGAGAATCATTGCACATAATATAATTCTGTCTTTATCCCTCCACTCTTCCTCCCAATAATGAGAAGTTCAAGATAGATTCCTTCAAGCTCGAAATAATGAAATTTGATCAATATGAACAAATGAAGAACACATGTGGATCACCACTAGAGGGATTATAAACTTGGATACTTTAAGTGAAATTAATTTAATTCATAAATTTTTTTTAGATGATCAATAACATCTTTATCATAGAAAATTCCAAAGATAAAGTAACCATTTCTTATTATATTAAATAAATTAATTATAAATTTAACATGTGAAGATCCTCTATTCGGGTTATAGGAAATCCTAAATCAAAATATTTTTTGATTTATAACCAACCACTAGTTTTTACACTATGCTCAGAAGCTTCAATTACTTATAACTTTGTATCACCCATTTATTAACAATTATTTATTAAAATAATTTTTCCAAGTGATAATTACATCACTTTTCATGTTTGTTTTGGTTTGGTGGTTTTGGTGTTTGTACATTGATTCTTTTTATTTCATATTCATAATTTTTATCATGATATAAATATAATAAATATTCATTATATACATATTTAAATTTATCTATAAAATTTAGAGAAATAAAAATTAATTACACGATTCATGGAGATGGTAGGTTGTACATACGCATGAACAATGTTTTCTATTTTCAATGAATAGAATGAAAGAAAGGTAAATAATAATTCACATTTACAGAATTATTATTATTTAATATATATAATATATATTCATAAATTCCATCCTTATTACAATCCACGAAAAATAGAAATGAAAAAAATGAATCTCTTCACTTCATGGAGGTGGTAGCCCACATGTACACATGATCGACATTGTCATTTTCCAATGGATTCAAAGGTAAGATGGTAGATGTAGTAT
Source organism: Viscum album (assembly GCA_963277665.1). Taxonomy (NCBI): domain Eukaryota; kingdom Viridiplantae; phylum Streptophyta; class Magnoliopsida; order Santalales; family Viscaceae; genus Viscum; species Viscum album. The sequence goes on along the minus strand of OY728126.1, from coordinate 2,003,088,875 downwards.
CATAATTAAATAATTGTAATTATGTCATAAATAACACACACACACACACACACATATATATATATATATACTGATTAAATCATTATCTCCAGTCGTGAGAGGTAGTGATGCAAAACTAATTACATCGATTCACGAGGTGGTAGTCCTCTATACACACGATCAAGAGTTTCGTTTCCAATTTAATGGAAGAGAAGATGTAAATATGTTATGTCATTAACATAATAACATATTATTATATGTAATATATTGGTTTTATTATTTAATCATAGTTAAATAAGTCTTGAATGAGGTTATAAGAATAAATAAAATGAAAATGCATGGTTAAGAATTATACATCTTCTTCAGACAACCTCTTTAGGGTTATATCTAAATTATTCCTAGAATGATTTAATGATCAAACCATGGAATAAAATTAATGGTTAAGGATGTCTTTAAGGTATTTTGATAGGTATTTTTATAAAAAAATTAATCTTTATGTGTGGAAATTATATGAGAGCAAGTGTCCTTTTATAAGCGGGCGAGAGGAAAACATGGAATTTTTGAAAAGAATAAAATATATTAACGTCTTATTCACAAAAAATGGAAAAAAAATGGACCATTAAGAAATTTTAAATGATATATGGTCTAAATAGGACCATGAAATGTAATTTATACAAGTTTTTAGATTATTTTAACCCTTATCTCCTTAGTTAAACCCCCCAGTAAACCAGTTAAAACCATAACCATGGTAACCGATTTTTACTATTTTTAATATTCCTTATGAACAAAGATTAAGTTGACCTTATTAAATAATATTAATTACATTTATTAAAAATATTTAATACATTTTATCAAACTCAATTTATATAAGTAGTAGAATTTAATTTAAAATTAAACCCAAAACGGGCTGAAAACGGTTTTCTAAAGAAAACGTTTTCTTAAATATTAAAGGTTTTTATACCAAATTTCGAAATAAAATCGATTCCAATGAAAAAAATTATTTAATAAAAATATAATTGAACTAATTTTAATTTAAAAAAAATTAAAACGAAATATAACTTTTTTAATGCTTAAATGAAAATATATTTTTTAATAAAAAACAGTATTTTCCACTATTCTTCAGAAAATTAATCTTTTCAGAAAATCATAAAAATCCAATATTAGATAATTTAGAAATTTTTATTTCAAAAATTATTTATTTATTTTAAATACATTTTCTAAAAGTGGAAATTTTAATTTTAAAATAAGTGTACAATACATGATGAAACTAATTTTTAGAAAAATACATTTTTTAAGCATAAATTTGGATATATTCTTATCCCATGCATAGAAAAAATATTAGATGAATGATAAAAATTTTATTAAATATATAATATATAAATTTAATGAAAATAATTCAAAAATAATTGTTAATTTAATTTTCTAATATAAAAAATACATTTCACATATAAAACAATTTTTCAGAAAAACATTTATTTTACTTTAAAATTATTTTTATTTTAGTTTATAATAAATTGATAAGAAATAAGATTATTTTATACATTTTTAAAACATATAATTTTCATAATTTACTTATCTCAATTCATACCCACCAATGTATTGTCTATATTTTAATAGTATACTATATTACGATGCATTTAAACTTGGGGTTTTGTGTATTGCAAACTATAGAAAAAAACATTTGAAAAGAAATACATCAAAAAATATCAAGGTGATAAATTCTACCCCCATTAAAATTAATTTCACCCTATAAATTTTATTAATATAATACAAAAAAAGAAGATATTTTTTCCTCTTCACATCCTTAGGTTCCCACATAGCTTCTTTGAATTTCTGATTCCTCTTAATAAATTTAACCAAGTGTGTAGTATTGTTCCATATAACTATTATCTCTATGATAAAAGAATAATACTAGTATTTCTTCGTAATAAAGATCATTCTCCAATGATAAAAAATTTTAGTTCATTACATGTGATGTATCTAGTATGTGCTTTCTCAAGATAGATACATGGAACATATCGTGAACTTGAGAGAGGTTTAGTGGAAGTGCCAAGTGATAATCTACCATCCCGACTCGATCAAGAATCTCAAAAGTTCCAATATACCTAGGGATAAACTTTCCCTTATTTCTAAATATTATAAACTTATTACATTGTGAAATTCATATAAATCCCTTATCACCAACTTCAAATTTCAAATCACACTGATGATTTTCTGCATAATATTTCTATAGACTCTGAGCTTCCTTGATGTGCTACTAAATGGCTCTAAAATTATATACCATTTACTCCACTATATTAGATAAAAAAATCTACCATCATATAACTTTATCCCATCATGTTTGATTTCTACACTTCTTTCTATAGAGGTATTCATAAGGATCCATTTGAATACTTGAGTGAAAGCTATTGTTATAAGACAATTCAACAAGAGGAAGGTGTTGATCCCAACCACCTTTGAAATACATAAAATATAATCTTTGAACATCCTCCATGTTTTTAATGGTTATATTGGAATGAATATATATATGAGGATGATACACCATACTATAACTCAATTATATATCTAAATCCTACTTAAGACTTCACTAAAACTTTTAGGTAAACCTCAGATCCTAATCAGATAAAATAGAATACGGTACTCTGTGAAACCCTACCACTTCCTTAATGTGTATCTTGTAATGTTTATTAGGAGGGAAATATCATTTGATATAAATGATGGTGTGTTGAATTTTTTATTTGATCGACTACAACCCAAATAGTATTACGTCCTTTAGACATTTTGGGGGGTCTGATGATAAAATCCATGGTGATGTTTTCCAATTTCCATTCTGGTATGGGTAAATATTCTAACTTCCCATTGGAACTTTTTCTATCATCCTTAACTTTATGATATACCAAGAAACAAGATACAAACTTTTCAATATCTCTCTTCATGTTTTCCCACCATAAATATTATTCCAGATCTTGATATATCTTCATACTTCCATGATGAATATAGAATTAAGAAATATGATCCTCCACTAACAACTCCTTATTTAAATATTATATATATGGAATACATACATGATTTCAAAACCTTTTCATCTCATCACAATAAATATTGAACTAATGAACATTTTTTAACTTCTTTTTAAATTCCTAATCTTCCTTCTGAGCCTCTTTAATCCTTAGCTGGATAGATGGTTGAACACTTATTTGAGAAAGATAATATTTATCCCCTTCATTTAAGATTAATATATCCATCATTAAAAAAATAGAATATTCGATATTTTAAATCCTTATCATGGATAATATAGAATTATCCTTTCAACTCAAAGAATTTGTCACCTTATTCTATTTCCTATGGTGTTAATTAATTTAGCAGAAGTAGTCTTTAATCAACTGCAACCATCTTCTCTAATGTATATTCAACTCTTTCTGAGTAAATATATAATTTAAACTTTTATGATTAGTATATATGTCAAAAAAATTATATAAATAAAATTCTCTCATATCTTCAATGAATAAATTAACATAAATAACTTTGAATTATTATTAGGTTAATTTTGTTCATGAACCTTCAATATTAAAGAGGCATAAGTTATTACCATGTCATTTTTCATGATGAAACATCCCAAATCATTATTCTATGTATCACTAAAGATTAAAAACCCTCCCCCACTATAGGGTAATGTAAGCATTGGTGTGATTACTATCCTTCCATTTAGTTCTGTTAAATTTTTCTTCACATTCAGTTATCCAAAGGAAATTGGATCCCTTCCAAGTAAACTCAACGATTGGATTATATAGACATGAAACATTTTACATAAATCATCAATAATATATATTAAAACTATAAAAACTGTGGATCTCAGTCAAAGTTGTTGGTCTAGTCAAATGTTAAATAACTTCGATCTTAGATGGACCTATCAATATACCCTCTCTTGAGATTATATGACCCAAAACTGAAAATTTTTGTATCCAAAATGAACACTTTCAAAAAAATTCATACTGTTTTTCTTTCCTTAGGATATTTTCCATACAATACTCAAGTGATATTCATTCTCTTACATGTTATTTGAATATATAATAATATCTTCTATAAATAAAACTACAAACTGATCAAGGTAATCTCTAAATTATTTAATCATTAAATCCATGAAGATAGATGGAGAATTAGTAAGACCAAATGGAATCACTATGTATTCATAGTTTCCATACCTTATAGAGAATACTTTCTTGGGTATATCCTCATTCTTTACCCTAAATTTATGATATCTATATTAAAATTAAATCTTGGAAAAGTATTTATCTTCATGTAGTTTATTAAACAAATCATCAACATGGGGTAGAGGATACTTTTTTTTATTTTGATCTTGTTAAATTCCTGATAATCAATACAGTGTCACATTGATCTATTTTTATTCTTAACAAAAAGAATAGTTTCACCCCAAGGTGAATAACTTGGATGGATGAATCCCTTTACAATATTCTCCTAGGGTTGGTTCTTCAATTCCTAAAACTCAATTGGGGCCATTCTCTATGGATAATTTTAAATGGTTGTAGTTCCTGGTATGATTTCTATCGATTCATCAACTTAATGATTTTGTGTAAGACTAGGCTAATCTTCTAGAACTCCATAAAAAACTCTAGCACTATCGGAATATCATCAATTATGAGTTTCTCCCCAACCATTTGATATAAAAACCCCTTTTAAATAGGAATAATGACTCATACAATGGATTTGATTTCTATGGGAAGATCATATTTATTATCGCATCGATAGATGATCATAGGTTGGTTTAGAATATCAAACACAACTTAACTTCCCTGTAAATGGATATGGTATTTGTGTAGAGAAATCCAATACATGCCTAAGATAAAAAAAAATTAAAATAGAGAAATAATAATAAGATTTGTAGGAAGAATATTTCCAAAAACATCAATTGGAGAAGAATCATAGACTTGAGATAAAATCATCAAACCATTTTGGGATCTCACAGCTAATTCAACATCTAATTATTGGGGTGACATTTTGATACCCTTATAAAATTATTCTAATATAAAAGAGTAGGTAGATCTAGAGTCAAATAAGACATTATCAGTTCTAGAGTTTATAATAAGCATAGTTATCACCATGTCATTATTTTACCCCTCATCATAAATAGTGATCACATGAGATTTCCCTTTGTCTCTGGTATTAAGAGGTTTCTGACATCGATCATCAACATTAACCTTCATATTTGAGCACTGGTTATCATAATTACTATACTCTTAACATTTGAAACATTGGAGTGTGGGTGGTGCATTCTTTAGATATTTCTCTCTATTCACATCATTATCTAACATCATCCCATCACTTTGATATTAGATTTACTAATGAGATTCCTTTGCAAACTTAAAACATTTACCAGTTCCCTTAAGATAAGTTCCTTTTCCCCTTCCACACTTTAAGTATAAAGGAAGGCTCATCTTATTTTATCCAAGCTTCTTATAATTTCCTTGTAATTCCATCTTTAGTTTCTTATCAGAACCATGATATTGATGGGTAAATCTAATATTTATTTCCACCTTGATAACAAATCAAATGATTTCTTCATAGCTACTAAATTACTATATGGATAAAACCTGTAAAAGACTTCGGTTTAATCCACTAAATAATATATCAATAATACATTAAGGTTAGATGATAATACCAAATGTGTTCCTCATAAGTCTTATAAAATTTTCCTCATAGGTACCAATGGATTTTTTAACATTATGATATAGATAAAGGAATTCCTTCTCCATTTTTATATGAAGAATACGAGGAATGTACTTGTTGAAAAATAATGCCTTAATGTCACCCCACTTTATGGAGTCAATTTATTCCTATTGCCATGTATTATTGATAAGATTCCACCAATGATCTACTTCACCTTCTTAACAATATATAGCTGAAATGGATTCTCATTATCCAAGAATAGGAGAATGAAAAATACCTTTTCAATGGTACTGACCCATTTCTTAGAAACTAGATGATCGACATGCCCACTAAAAGAAGGTGGGTGTTGCCTTATTAAAGACTCAAAAAATATTGCTTCATCCTTTTATTGTTTTTAATTTCATCAGGATTCATAGATTAATAAAGTTTCATAATAATTGAAACATGGTTTTATATTCCAACTCTCATAACATTTGGTTTGTTAGGAGGAAAATAATTACAGTTTTTGTCACATTCCACATGAACATGGTTCCTTATAGTTCCAAAAATAGACTAAAACAAGAAACAATAGTGTGAATAAAAATAATCAAATTGTAAACCCATATAATCATGAAAATAATTTATAATATTTATAAATCATGACACGCTCTTTCCAATATATGACACCATACAATGGCCCGAAGGCCTTAATTTTTTATTGATTTTTGATAATCCACCTTTCAAGGGGTGAGGTGGAACCCTTAAAAGGCCTGTAGGAGTAAGTATTACATGGACCGTAGGCCTTAGAGGATATTCAATATATGACACCTTATATTTTACCTAGGATATTCATGATCACTATCTATTCCAATACTTTATGATGTTTCATAAATAAAATGGGAATTGACCTAAGAAGATCCCTTAGGAATGTAAAACTATGTGTGTATAGTATGTTCACACTCACCATGCACCAGAATGATGGATGAGATATACTTTACCAACTCTTTTCATGGTTATTTCCCATATATGAATTTGTTTTAAAACTAAATCCACTTGTAGTATCTAGATAGGGATTTTTTATAGGAAAACCACACTCCTTTATTTACCATAACTTAGGATGATCTTTTAAACTTAGTTTTATCCTAACGATTATCACTAAAATTTTCACATCCTAAGAACCAATGGTTAACTAAACCTTAATATGATACCAACTATAATGACCTATACTATTCATACATAGATATTACATCTTATGAAATGAATATTCATTACATAACAGAATGATCCACACTAGAATCATGTAGGTCTAGTATCTTTAGAAATTTGGATACATAGACAAATTGTTCATAAGTAAACTAAATAATGTTAATCTAATATATTCATAACTATCACCCTTATTATACATATCATACTTAATACTTTTGTCTTAACTTGGGGAAATTAAACATAATAAAGGGTGAGCTCTGATGTTCAATAAGGGGAACCAATGGATATATCAATTGTCACTTAAACATTAAATGAGAATAAGGGTATAATAAAATGAGAATAAAATTTTTAATCCATAAACTGTATATAAAATATCATAATTTTTAATTATGACATAAATCATTGTAGTTTATAATACATGAATTATAAAGTAGTTAATGAATATAATCCCTGAGAGCTTAACATTTGGTTCAATAGTTTTGGTCCTTATACTATGATCATGGTTCCACCATATTCAGAATTTTTATCATGATATAAATATATTTATTATTTATTATTTACATATTTATATTCATCCATAAAAGTCATAGATAGAAAAATGAATTATATTATTCATGGAGATGGAAGGTCATACGTACGCATGAACTCTATTTTCATTTTTTAAATGATTTGAAAAAAAAGAAAGATAAATAATAATTCAAATTTATAGAATTATTATTATAAAATATAAATTATATATATTCATAAAATTTATCCTTATTATCATCATTGTAAAGCAAAAATGAAATAATTAATATCATCGCTTTTGGGGAGGTGGTAGTACACGTGTACGGATGAGCGATATTATCATTTTCCAACGGATTAGAAAGTAAGAAGGTAGATGTAATATGATAGTTATTAAATTATAATTATTTAATTAATAATATATATATATTTATTAAATCCATAATTATATCCATTTGTGATAGGTTTTGAGGGAAAACTAATTACATCGGTTCACGAGGCGGTAGTCTCCCATGCCAACGATCAATGATTTTGTTTCCCATTATATGGAAATAAGATAGATATAGGATATGTAATTAATATAATAAAATATTAGTATATGGAATATATTGGTGTTATTATTTCACCATGTTTTAAGAATATTTGGATGAGGTATAAGAATAAATAAAATAAAGATGCATGGTTAAGTACTATACCTCTTCTTCGAACAACATCTTTAGGTTTATACATAAATCCTTCCTAGGATGGTTTTATGATCAAACCATGGATTATATATCATGTTTAGGGATATAGGTTATGGATTATAGTAGTTATTGGATGAACCAAATTAATCAAAAAATTTGGAAAGTTGGGGATATGGGGTGTCCTTTTATAAGTGAGGGATAAGACCCATTTAGAATTTTTAAAATTAATAAAATATATTAATGTATTATTCAAAAAAATGGATCAATAATAGACCATTATCAAATATTAGATGATAAAGAGTAAAAATATGTCCATAAAATATAATTTTTACAATTTTTAGGTAATTTTAACACTTATATAATTAGATTTACCATATAGTAAACTTGTTTTAACCTTAACCGTGGTAACGGATTTTTACTTTTTTAGTATTAATTATGAAAAAAAATTAATTTGAAAATTTTAACTACTAGAAATTACTATGATTCAAAATATTTAAAACATTTTATAAAATTAAATTCATAGAAGTTGGATAATTTAATTTAAAATTAAACCCGCAAACATGAAAAAAACAGTTTTCCAAAGAAAATGTTTTATTAAGTATAACAAGTTTTTATATAAAAATTTAACATAAAATGGAATAAAATGAAATAAATTGGATTAGTAATTATATAATTTAACTATTTTTACTTTTAAACCCCATTTTAAAATAAAATTTAACTTTTTAAATGATTTAAATGAAAATACAATTTTAAATAAAATCAGTATTTTTAAATATTCATCAAAAATATAATCATTTTTAAAAAATATCAAACATTAAATCTAAGATAATTTAGAAATTTTTATTTAAAAAAGTTAATTTAATTTTTATAAATAAGATTTTTTAAATTATAAAAGTATAATTTTAAAATAAGTGTGCAAAACACAATGAGGCCACTTTTTAGAAAATTACATTTTCAAGCTTAAAACTGGATTTATTCTTATCTCATACCTAGAAAAAATAATATGTGACTGATAAAATTTTTATTGAATATATAATATATTAATTTAATTAAAATAATTCACCAATATTGATTAATTTAATTTATTAAGATAAAAACACATTACGTGATAAAAATAGTTTTTCTGAAAATAATTTATTTTAGTTTCAAAGGTTTTTTATTTTCATATATAATAAATTGATAACCAGTGAATTTATTTTATACATGTTTAAAACATATACTTCTCATAATTTAGTTAATCACATTCATACCCTCTAATTTAATGGCTAGGCTATAATGGTAATGTAATGAACCCACCTATTATAAATAAAATTTCCCTTTGGATTTAAATAAATGTTTTATTATCTAATATAGTTATAGAAAACACATGTACTTATTTTGTTTTATTATATCCTATTATATTTAATTGGACAGTAAGAATCATTATCATTGATAATAGATCTGCTGAACAGTTATCACATGATTAATATAAATATAGGGTTTTGACAAATCCAATTGACATAGAAAAAGTAAGTGATTGCCTCGACCAATAGGATCATACCCTATGAAGCCCATTTATTAGAGATTACAAGGGATATATAATATTTTGGATTTTCCCTTCACCAATCCCAACATGATATCCAGTAACTTAAGCATGAGCGAAAATATTTATGGGAGATGTTCAAGCTTATTGAGATCACGACCTAAACCATGTTCGTCGAACCGCCCTATGAAAGTCCTACCATCAAGAACCTGACCCTTAGGGAATTTTTTGGTGTATTAAATGGATATGTATCAATACACTATAAATATGATTATGTATAATATTTTTTATATAATAAGGAATATAGTTTCATCCTATTGTTGTTACTTTATAAATTATTTTTATTTTGATAAAAATAGTATTGTAGGTAATATTCAAATTAAATTAAGGAATTTATTTTGATGAATTGAAGGATTTTTTAAATAAATATTATTTTAATAAAATATTATTATTAAATAATGTTTATTAAATATAAATGATCATATAATTTTTATGAAGTCAAATGTAATTTTTATAAGAGATCAAAAACTATTAGTGTCAAAAAACCCAACATTTCTTGATAAATGTATATTTTATTTTAAAAGTTAAAATTAAAATATTTAGAAAATTATTTATATAAAATGAATATTATTTTTTAAATAATAATTTTAAAATTATCCAACAATTCATTTTTCATAATTTTTTGAAACAGTCAATTTTTTTGCGTCAAAATTAAATATCGTATAAATATACTTTGTGTATTATGACATCATAATGACCTGAAAGTATTGTAATAAATTATATAAAAGATATCCATGACCAAATATATTCTTTAGATTTAAATTAATGTGATTTTCTATTTATTTTATTTATTTTATAGATCCCTTATGAATCCTCCAAAATCATTAATATATTTAAGTATTTTAAATCATTTATTTAAGAGTGTGATTCATATCCATATAATCAAGTGGATTATTTTATTAAGTTTGGATCTTGTACTTATAAAATAATGATAACCACACCAATTTGGTAGAAACCATGGGACAAAACTATGGTATGGTTTGTGGTTTTTTGTTATTTTATTATGTAGAGTCCAAAACCTAAATAATAAAGAAATCCTTTTCTTTTCCTTTCTAAACCCACCCATGATCCCATTTTTATTCACTAAAACTACTTATATCACATCCTTAATATTCAATAAACTCTCTAGAGTCCTCCAAATATTCTCACAAGCTCCCAATTATCCCCTAAAAATCATTTGGATCCACACACTCAACTAAGGGATTTCACTATTCTCATTTCCATTCAAGCACTTCTTTTATGTTATGTCTCTTAAATTACATTTTATTATATTGAGATATATTCATACGCATTAACCATAATATAAATTTAATTTATTAATGATTATATCCCCATTTCAATCTCATTAACCCTCCCATTATTCTTTATGTACACTCATTACCATGCAGAAATTTAGTAAGGGATTTCTCTCTTCTCATTTTCATTTATGAACTTATTTTATGTTACGACTCTTAAATTCAATTTTATTATATTGGGATATATTATTAAATATTCCACTTAATTTAAATTTAATTTATAAATTATTATATCCCCATTTCACTCTCATCAAGCCTCTCATGATCATTTATGCACACTTATTACTGTGCGGAAATATAGTTGGGATTCTTTTATTTATTCAAGTTTCTTCAATAACTTATGCCTTATATTACCCATTTATAATGTATGGATATGTTTTTTCATATCTCTATTACTACACATTTTATTTCTATGTTATTAAATATCCCCTTATCACTCATAGACTCATTTTTATGAATCTTTAAGTGACGTTGTTATGCTACCGAAATTACACCACGATTTTCCATACCAAAATAATTGTGTAGTGAATACCATACTTGTTTCCTATCAATGGTTTTCACATTTATGCACATATAATTTTTTATTGTGGACTTATATATATTAATTCCATAATCCTTGATCATGTAATAAATTATGATGATTAATTAATCCATTTTGTATGATCTATGCGGCGTACTTAAGAGTGAGAATGAAATGAATGTGACGGGTGTGCCCAAAATTATATAGTGTTTCAATGCATTAGGTAATGTTTAGTATCATGATATGTAATTTGGGAAATAGAGTGAACCTGATTCCTTTATTTGAAATTTTCCACCATGATGTATTTTTGTTTTATCCTTAAGCTATGTTTATGATGTAGTGTTTTAATTTGTCTCCACATTTTCCATGTTATGATTATCATGTTATATCATGTCTCATTGTTCATGTTTATTATTAATATTATTTTTTATGCCCCATTTATATTAATATTGTCTAAAATTTATTATTATCTTTATTTTATACCATTTTTATTCCCTTAATGGGATTTATATCTCACCCATTTCTTATGTTTGTCCCTAGGTTATCCTGTGTTGTTTTAAAATCCATGGAATTTTAGAAGCATTTTAAGGAATTTTTTAATAATGTTTTTATATCCCATGTTCAAGATGTTATTCTATGTACGTAATTCCTAAATAATCTTGTCTTCTCAATCTCATAGGTCATATTATGTGTAATTTAATGTAATAAATAATGTATTAGTGTAAAATAAAGAACAAGGCTGTTGTAGGTATATTATATTACAGTTAATTTAGGCTTGATGTTTCATGTATCACAAGATATAGAAGAAAAAAATATTTTAAAAGAAATATATCATAAAATCTCATAGTGTTATAATTTTATAGGAATTAATTTTCTTATATTGAAAGATATATAATACTAAATTTATATTTTTCAGTTATTTTAAATATAAAAGAATTTAAAATTAATGTGAGGATTGATGGAACTTTTAATTTGTATTTAAATGATGAATTAAATAATTAGTAAATAATATTATTGAATAAAATGGGATATATAAATATTGGGTAGATATAAGTAAAGGATATGTGTAGTCATCTCATTTCTCTTATAATATGAGAGAATTTTTTTTTTTCAACAAACAATTTTTATGAACAATATTATATGGTAAATTCAATACACATGTTTTTTTATTCATCAAATTCTATAAAAAAATTTAAAAGAGGAAAAGCATAAAAGAAAATATATCAAAGATAAAATAGGTTATTCATGATTTTGTTAAAATATTGGGGATTCCATCCCACAATAATAGGTGTATTTTAAATAATAATCTTTTTTTCAAGAAACTATTCTAAGAACATATAATATCATACATGGTATGGAAATAACAGTTTGTTTGTTAAATATTTCTACTAAAAAAAATAAGAATTTTTTCTTAAAAAAATAAGTTTATGTATCTTATAATGATATTCTAGAGATAATATAGTGTTTAAGAGGACAGTGGGAGTATATTTAAGCTTTTATAAGTTCATAGTTAAAAAATGAAAGCGTATATCGGTCAAATTGAATGTCACTTTATTATAAATGAGTTTAAGATTTTTTGGTAAGATATGAATGTAAATAGTTAGATTATTTACCACAATATTTCAAGGAAAAAGTTATATGGAATGATTTTCAAGGATGATGATGATGATGAATTTAGAAATATTTCTATATAGACAATATAATTTATTAACATCATAATATTGGATATTGTGAATTTAAAGAGATTTAATAATATAATCAAGGAGTTGAAAATTAGGAATATGATTCCTAGTCTCACGATTACTCATATGATATTTCTTCATATATTTTATCCACTAAATAGTTTAGTGGGATATTTTTATCATATGGTCACATAGGGATGCAGAAGAAATTACATAAAGATGTAATGTGTTAAAAAACCCTTAAAGTTTAGAAAACATATGTTTGATATGGCATTCTATAATATATGATATGATTAGGTAGTTTCTTATATATGGTTTTGTTAGAATTAATAAAAGAGTTTAAGTATATAAAATTTATCATTCTACAAAAATATAATCTTAAATTTATTGTTTTTCATATTAGCTACATATATATATCATGAAGTTAAATGATAATTTACCTATTAATGTACAAATTTTATTTATCCACAATGATTTTTTTCATAGAGTATTATTTTTTGTGGTGAAATTTTAAATTTATGGTTAATACAATTATTGTTAAATGTATGGAATATGCTCATAAGGAAAAATATGATTTTTTCACTGGATTACCCATGTAGTATTCCATGTGAAATTTTTTACACTATATTTGGTATAATAAAAGTTCATGGTTTATATTTTTAAATTCCCATTACCTAAGTTTGGAAAGATACCTATCATGATAAACTTTATACTTCAAAACCTTTCTTATGCAATCCTTGATGCTTAGATAATTAGGGGATGGTTGGGTATGTTTCTAATCATGTCTACAGTTTATGATTAATCAAAATTGTATTTTCCTCTCATATGATGAGTATAATATTTTATCCCTAAATTGAGGTAGAATAAGGAATTTTATGGAAATAACTATATAATAAATATAATGTTCTTATATATCCAGTTGAGGGGCATGTGAGGTGATCATCCATAAAGGTGAATTACATGTTGTGTATTCATTGATCTAGTTGGTTTAAACTTAGATAATAAATAATTTATGAGTAGATATACATGATTGGAATCTTATGTGTCTTATGGTTACTCTATTTCTTAGACAAACGGATCATATAAAAAACCATACAAGCATGTGATGCAGCTGGTGAACATTGGTATGGAGATACATGTATTTTATTGAGATCATTACACATCTATTTGTAGAATGTGGAATGTTAATTCATTTATAGAGATCATTACACATCTAGTCTGTCAGTCTACCTATTTACTCTACAATCTGAATACAAAGTAAAAGCTTTATAAATTCTACCCTTGTTTTTAAACTTTTTTATATTTACAACACTTATAAAACATACATATGATATCATATACCTTTCAAAAATGAAGTATTTATTTCTTTAACACTAAAACATGACATGGAAATTATATGGAGTTTTCCACACTCCTTCAGATATTCTTGAATAATTTTATCTCATGGAATAAATACCTTTCTTCATAACACCACCTTTAAGATTTAATAACCTTGATTTTCTACTTAAATAAACATTTTTGGAATTTCAATAACTTTTTCATATTCTAATTTGAAATGTTACCCGCTTTTCCTACCAAAACATAGAGATCTCATGATCAACTTATCTATTCTAAACACCTTAAAAAATAGGGTAAATTTTTATTGAACTCATCCAAATTATTGGAACATTTATAATGATGAAAATAGAGTGAATTACATGGATATACCAATAATTTAAGGAAACCTTTAATGTATCCTACTATTATTCACACAAGCATCTATATTTACTCATTGACTTATTTCAATATTTGGTTACTCGAGAAGGAGTTACTCTGAAGCATACAATTTCTCATTCTTAAAAACAATTTTAAGTATTGTAAAATTCCAAGAAGTTGCATACATTAAGCTTATAATTTCTGAATATTGATCTCAAAGTTATTTTACCTGATGATAATTTTATTTATCTATAACATAATCCTTTATAATATGAGTTTCATGTTTTACATTCATTTAATAAAGTATTTTATTATGTTTTATCCCATTAAAATGATGAACTCTTTTAATATAGAATATATCCACTAGTGGTCCAGATCAGTATTTCACTAATAAATGATTCTACTATAGATTTTTTTCTCACCAATTAGTTATTTAGGTCAGGAATCATCCTAATCATGTCATATATTAATCTTGGATAGTTGCGTAGAGAACTATTTTCCCAATACATCACATAGATAAACTCAGCTCTATTCCTCTAGTAACCTAATCTTATTAGGGTCTCCCAGATAAGTGTAACCTAAATAAAATGTGAATAATAAGGACTCAATACTATTAGTTTTACTCATTACTTTCATTCCTTACATAAGGTAATCTAGGGGAACCCAATAATGGCATAACCAATCCAGTTGGATGACCGAGGTATTGAAAAGTGTCTGCCTTAGAAGTAATATAGCACTTAGATAATTTAAAAGGAAATAGAATATCACCATATTATATCATGTTATTCTAATTACATGTATAAATACTTCTATTGATTTATTTTGGAATCATATTTCTTCCACCAAATCAATATATTCAAACCATATTGTTGTGTTACTCTTTACATGACTCATAGCTTGTGTTAATAAACTAAATTAAAATCCATATATATTCATACATATATAACTAAATCACATTCATAAGTCATATAAAAAATCTTTCGGGTAAAGTCTTATAATTATATGAAATCAATAATCCAAACATGTGTATTCTTAGAGAGATAGAGAAACAACCCCCACTTTTCTAGATAATGCATAAGCCTCCAGGCCAGTGAGTACTTTGACTCAAGGTCCTTGTACCCATGGATACTTTATTCAAGATATAATTTAATTAAATAATAATTCTAGAAAATATTTTTTATAAACTATAATTTACTTCTTAATTCATGCTCATAACCTAGGGCACGCCAAAGTCACGGTAGATGAAAGCTAAATCAATTTTCATACCTAGCATGAAACACCTTAAATTCATGTATGACAAATCATAGAAGTAGTTTAACACTTTAAACTAATGCATACCCATGTTCATAATATAACAATTATATTCATTAATATCATATAGAATAAAATAAATAAATAAAATTATGTATATTTAAACATGAGATAACCTATTTATGACCAATTCATAAATAAGGAAATTATAAACCTTTTATAATTTAGTAATTCATCATGGAAATTCCATAATTATATAAACATAAAAATTTTATATTGATTTTTCCAATATGAACTCCTTCATATTATTCATTATATGGTATTTCAATTTAAATATATGATGTTAAATTAAATATAAACAATTTATATCCTAATTATATTATGTAAATAATTTTACGTAATCTAAATATCACATATTTCCTAATATTTAAAACTCAATCAAATTAGTTATCAAAACACATTTTGATATGGTTTAAATAATTTCTTAAATAAGGGCCTTAATTTGAACAATTCATAATTTTAAATACAAAAAACTATATTTCTTTCATTATTTAGTAATTTATAAACATTTTATAAATTTCAATTATAATTTAATTTAAACTTTTTATACCTAAATTATTTGTCTTTCCATATAATTTGAAGAAAATATATTAATGATTAATATTATGGAATATTTTATAAATAAATGATTCATAAATATTTAAGTAATTAATTATAAATACTTTACAATTAATTAATTTATAAACACATTTATATATTATTAAATATCCCAAAATACCTTTTATTATGATCTGTTAATATTTCATAAACTATTAAATTCGATTCTAAATTGAAATATAGAAGAAAAAAATCCATTTATGATCCCATATCATATCATATGATAGATAGTGAAATTATTTATCATATGTTGTGATATAGATCCCTCTATGGGTGTCTGATTATCTCTTTTGTATGTTTTTTATCTTATGTAAGTGTCACTGACTTATGATGTTATGACCAATGTAAGATTAACTCTACAACACTTAGCCATCATAGACTAAGATTTGTGGCAAATGTAGGAATAATTAGAAGTACTTGACTTATCGCATGTAGCATTAACCCCACACAACGATGGTCTATGTAAGAATAAATCCTACAGAATTTGTATATTGTTTCTTATGATAGGAAACCACATATAAATAACTAGGTGGGGAGTATTATTTTACAATAATCTACAATAACAATAGTATGATATGAGGCTTTGTTTTTAATCCATAGATCGGTTCCATCATATCATGCAATATCATATATCATATCTTGTGATATGAAGAAACCAAAGGATTAAAACATGTCTTACATTATAATATCATATATCATTTATAGTGATTCTATCGCAAATTATGATATCCTACATCATATAGATATTCATAGTTCATTTTCTAGGAAGTTTTTAATGATATACTTTATGATATCTAAAACAACATCAAATATTATTCATTTTAAACAAGAATCTATAAATAAAAGATCAATTTAAGTTGTTGATACCTTTTCTAGGTTTCTCAAAATTTATTAATGATTAATCAATATATCAGAAACAATTATAAATAAAAAATCCCAAGAACACCATGCTTAAAAACTAAAATTGTGTGTACTGTAAATGAATAATATGTCTGTGTATAACTTGCGTAGTTTATTTTTTACTACTATCTTCCACCTGAATGCTAAGATATCTTAGAGGAAATCAAATAACTCCCACCTCAGCAGTGTATCCACAGGATAAACCAAATCACCAATCGTATGGATAGGACCCTCATACAAACTTATGGCATAATAGTGCCTTTTGATGTAAATAGAATAGAAAATAGAATCTGGGAGGAACATTAAGGATTGATCAATCCCCATATCATAATGATTACCTCATTATAAATTCCATTAGTAAACTCTTGAATCACCAAGAATTAACTCTCACATTATGAGTTATGCATGCAGTTACAAATTGGATGTAACCCTATACCATTATTATCCTCTCAAGTGTTTCATTTAATGAAACATAAATGATATGTTATGTGGTTTACCTCATTATCATTCAATAGGTAGTGGTATGGTATCGTATACCATGATTTTATGATAATACCAACATCAATGCATACAATATGTCTTGAATACGTTCATGTTATACCAGATGACATGATTATATCATCACATACAATATAGGACTTATGGAATATATCTAACATTGATATTATAATGCATTAATATATATGAATTATCAAAGTAAATGTGTTTCAATTACCACCCATACAGGATATCATTAATATATATATAAGGTATGTATAATCATAAGACATTTATATGATGAATACATATTTAGTCATCGGTTATAAAATGTTTTTACAACCACATTCATTAACTCAGATGTTTTATAACATACAAGTTAATGATTGATCACTTTAGGAGTATCATCAAGAGATTTATAAAGATATAGACACCATGATATGGTGGGTGAGAACCACGTGCAATATTTTTTATAAAACTCTCTCTCTTTCTCAATGAATCTCTCTTCTCCTCCTCTCTTTGATTCCCAAGGCACTAAAATGTAATGGGAGTTAAGAGAATGTTGACCAAGTGTCAGGTGATTCATATTAACCCATGTATATAAAATGGATAAGGGAGTCATATTTTTTTATTTTAGCGATCTTCCTCAAATAAGATTATTATGATTATGGCAGTGGAGATCATCAATATAAGGTACACAAACAGTTCTTCATTTTATATATAATATGATTTCAGTTTAATGCATGGAAGATTTTAAGATTTCAGTTTATAGTTTTTTATAATACATTTATTAAGAGTTAATTGATCCCTATAAAATATTTAGGTTCATTTATATTAATTATTAAATAATAATTAATTCAAAATACTTACCATATATTCTTATTATATTTTATTATTTACTTAAAAATTCATCTTCCTCGTAAAATTATGAAAAAATCACCATTGGATAATTTAAACGTGATTATTCTAAATTCTAAGTCCTTTTTATGAAAAATATTTTTGATACGTTTTAAATTTAATTATTAAATAAAACTCTTAGTGTATATAAAAATCATGCATTTAGAACCAAAAATTTTAAAACTCATTTGTTAAGAAATTTTAGTTTTGTTCTAGGATATATATATTTAATTAAATTATTATTTACTAAAAAATATATTTTATTTTTTTTCAATTATTATTTATTTTAGTACTAAATTATATTATATATTTTACTAAACACTTATATGTTACCCATAATAACCATATTACTATTACAATGTTCATCTTACTATTCTAACAATTTTATTACTAGTGGACAGATTTCAATGGTCAAATTTCTCTTCTTATAAATTCACTTCTTTATTATATATCAAATTAGTCACCTCATTCTATGAGTTTCTATAGTGTCCATTCCTTTTCTATTATTTTATTTATAATCAAAATAGATCTTTTTTTTACTATTATTTTTAGAATATAATTCCCTAGATTTCGGTATTATGATGTTTCTGTATACTGTTATGTGTTATAAAATACTAGTTTCAGACATTATGGTGGATATAATTTTATAGTTTTTTTGTTGTACTATTATTATGAAATAAAATAATATTCATTATCTGCTGACTTATTATTATGAATTACATAATTATAATAGTAAAATCTTAGGTATTACATTCTAACACCTTAAATAATTACACCCTGAAATTTTTTGATATACCTTAATTCATGATTTTTTTGGTAATTCTTCATAATTTATTCCTTAGGCTACCATATTGATTCCTCTAACTTATGATTCCTTCAAAGTAATTTTACTAGCTGAGTTATTATATTCCACAACACTTAATCTCTATTATCATGAATACTAATAATCTCTTCATTATGGGACATGTTAGGCTCTGGCTCTATTTCTTTAGTGGTGAGTATGTTTTTTGGGTATGCCATGTAATTACTTAATAGTGATACATGGAAGGATCCATTCACTTTGAAGAGGTTGGTCGACATTTCCAAATGATAAACCACAACTCCAATCTCTCTAAAATATCAAAATGTTCAACGTAACTTGGACTTTGCTTCTACTTCTTATCAATACGTATAACTTCATTCCATAGAGGAACCTTTAAGAATACATGTACCCCTATATGAATCTATGGGTCATTCCCCTAATTTTCTCAATTGTCTCCTCAATGAGTTCTGGACCAACTAGCCTTCTTTCCCTAACTTTATCCCAACATTTTGGACTACAACATATTTTCATATACAAAGCTTCATGAAATCCCATTTGTATGCTTCAATGAAATATATTATTATATAAAGATTCTAACATAGGTATATATATCCCATGTTCTATGGAAGTTAAGTGGGAATGACCTCTAATGTTTGGATGACCCTTTCAAACTACCCCCAACTTAAGGAAGATAGGCAGTTCTCAAATGTGTCACTGTGTTTAGAGCCTTCTTAAGGATCCTATAAAATTTTAATATGAAACTAGGGACATGATATGATAAAAATAATGAAAGTAAATCCTTAAAATTCATTAATATAGTGTTTGGAAAGTAAATCGAGGGGTATATCCTCCCTTATTTCTATGAAACGTGAAAACTTTGTAAGGCGATATACAATAACTCATATTGTATCATTTTTTTCAGATTTATTTGGAATCCAAATAAAAAATTCAATTATAATATTATACCTATTATACATTGGTATAGGTAGAGGTTTCCGGACACACTTTAGGAGTTTTCTCTCAGCTATTTTCTTATTATAATAATACGAATATTGACACATAGTCATCAATTTCTCACTTCATATTGTCCCACTAGAAATATTCTCTTAAATCCATATACATCTTGTTTCTCCCATGATGTATAGAGAAATTTGATCTATGAGAATAATCAAGTAATACTTTATTCATCTCAGTTTTTGATATCCCGTATTTTCTCTTTCCGAATTTCAAGACTCCATCTTCATAGTTGATGTATATCAATCCCCCATATTTCATAGCTCTATTAATCTTTTATAGACTCTTTTCATCATATTGAGACATGTTTGTATTCTATAGTAAATATGGTTGGGTAATTACTTGAAAAATATATTATGTTTCCCCTTTATTGATAATTTCCATATCCATGTTTACTAAATCTATGATTATTGGATCCTGGTCTATCCTGATCATGGATTCACTGTAAGAAAATCTACTTGTACCAACAAAAATTTTATGTCAGATGATATATATATTGACAAAAATGAGAAATTAAAATATATGTTATGTTTTGTTTGTATTTTTTATAGGCACGAACAATTATTTTTACCAACATATATATCTGTTAATCATAATTGTTTAATATAAACAAAAAATTATTAACAATTCAATATGGAATGTTATCATATTAACATAATCAATTATTTTATCAAAAAATGAATATATTTTAATTATTTTTTATTAATGTAAAATATTTTACCATTGAAAATATATATTTTATTAAATTATTCAACATCAATAAATGTTTTTCCAAAAATTTAATATATATTTTTTAATTATTTAATACAAACCTATACTTGCAATATCAGGTGATTTACTATCAGTGTATCTTGTTGATGTTGAATAAACTCCTTCATATACCTAGTGATTCCCATGCCTGTTAATCTGTCATTGAATATCACTTACCTTTTTTCATGTATAATCATGAAGAACCACCCAATGAACTTCATCACAATAGGTGTTTCCTTATCACAGTCCAACCATCCATCATCTAGTGTGAACTATGCTTGTACACCATGTATTCTTGTATCCTCCATATTTTATGAAGATAATTCCCATGAAAACCCATTCCTATAATCTAGTACCTTGAAAAACTACAAAAATAAGTTAAATAGATATTTGTTTCATTGAATCTTTATTCATCACCACCAACTCATTACAATCAGTTAGATATCATACCATCCATCATTACATAGGTTTTGTTTCTTAGAGTTCCCCTTTTGTTTGTCACCATATTTCATTCTATGCTTTTCATTTATCTTATACTAATGGGTCTATTAAAATGGGTTGTGTTTGGTTGTATTTTTAAAAATGGGTCCATGTAATCATTGATTCATGCTTCCTTTCACACCATAAACTAGTGAATAGATAATTTTTTTATGTCATGTATGTTGATGTCAATATTCTGAGTGTAATGTTATGGAAGTGGTGTAACCTTTGTACACTAATATGTGGAATAGTATGATCCTATAAGGTAGTATATGAGTCATGTATATCCTATAAGGTTTGTAAAGAAACATCTTCCATATCTATATATGTTGAAATCATTGATATTTATAGTTAATGAAATACATTTTATAAAATATTTTTTTAATAAATATAAGTAAAACAATGAGGTACATAATTATCATTCATAATGAAAGATGAAAAAATCCAAAATATAATAATTGTTTTACACAATAATGATATAAATCATAAAAATGATCAATGTTGATGTGAATTGGATCTCCTTCTTGCCACATTGGGATATTTTTTATGGGAATTTCCTTCAACGTGACATATGTTGTGTTGTGATTCGACTCCCCATTATTGAGGCTAGTATATCTTGTTTCTAATATTATTATACTAGAATTTGGAATTCCCCAAGTGTGTAACCTGGTAATATCAATGACCGCGATTGGATAATCAACAATCAAGGTAAAATAATGGAAATCATCAACAAGCATTAAAGGAACACTATAGCAGTCAACCAAAGTGCTCAAGAGATATATTAGATTGATATAAAGTTTCTAGGATAAGTTAACCAATGCATCATCTATAATGACATGTGTATAGATACACACCTCAATGTCTAGAAAAAACCGCAATCATAGTAACTATTTTCTAGTAAGACCACTAACACTTGACCATTGTTTCCTATGAGTGTGTCTTGAAAATATATTACCTCAGAGAAGATCCATTTTCAATCAAAGATTCAAACACATAATGACGATGCATCCTATAATATCTTATCAATTTATCTTTGTATGTTCTGACCAAAGTGAATGCCCTATTGCATCCCTTGATAAGCTTGTTGGGAGCATTCAACAAAGCACTTCACATGATTTTATTCATTTGCAGATTCCATATTTTCTATTTGTATTGCATTGTAGAATATATTTATTATCATTTATAAAATAAAAAATACATTTTTTATGAAAATATATTTTGATAAAATTTATTAAAAAACTAGTGATATCTTAATTTGTGTAATTTATTTCCATTAAATTTTTTATTCTCAAATATATATTACATTATTTAATTTAACTTAAAAAGTAGAATATTTTATTTATATTAATTTTTAAAAAATATATATATCATTTATTTTTTAATTTATATATGAGATAAATTTATTTTCAAAATAAGTATTAAAAAAATTATTTATTTTTAAAATATATATATTCATAATTTTTTCAAACTTTTATTTTAATAATATATATGTGTACTAAAATATAATTAATTAAAAATTATAAATAAAATTTAATTTTCATTCTTTTTAGACTTATTTTTAATTTTACTTTATACATTCAAATTAACAACTAATTAAAGTCATCAAAATTACTACAAGTGTTGCTCCTTCTTATTTGTCACATTCTAATGACTTGATTATTTTTTTCCAAGGAGATATGAAAAATATTAAATTTATTAAAGATATATTTTATCATTATGGGATGGTATAAAGATAACACATGAATTGAAATAAGTCTCATATCATCTTATGAAAATATTTTTATTTTGTTAGAAAAAAGATAATTATGATTTCATTAGGAATGAAGTATTGACACTTTCCATTCATGTATCTCGGGGTTCCCTTGTTTTGGGTAAGGCCAAGGTGAGATATTTCAATGAAATTGCCTCTAAAATAAAAGACTACATGGATACTTGGAAAAGAGAAAATTTTAGCTATGGATAGTAGGGTATGACACATTAAAGTTGTGATTATTTATAAACTTGTTTTTTATTTTTGGTTTATAAATATCCTAAAAACCTGATTAAAGGCTTCAGTACATATATGAGGAACTTTTTTATAGAATCAGAACATTATGGAGAAAAATATAATTGTTGTGTCATGGAATACTTATTGAAAACCTTTTAAATATAGGGGGTTTGGAATTTATAATTACAAGTCCTTTAATAACTTTCTTCAAATCCAATTCTTATGGAAGCACATTAATGATTATTCTTATAACCAACCATTCTCAAGGGATATACTTTTGAAAAGGATCAAGGTTAGGAATAATCATTATATGAAGTCTTATATATGGCCTTCTCAAAGGGATTATTTTTATATTATTATATTCTACTTCAAATGGCTTTATTTAAGGTCATATTCGCTTAAACTTTTAACTAATAACTTGATAGGTTCACCTTTGATTAATTTATTTTAGGATTCTAATCAATTTTTTCTTAATATTTTTGTGAAATACTAACTATTACCTGATATTCCCTTGGAGATTAAGAATAATATGGATTATTATTATATTTTTCCTTTAGATAAATTGATTCGGGAACTAGGTAGAAGTGTTATTTTAAGTAGTAATCATTTTTATCACTTTGTGATGGGTAGACCTCATGACATGTTTAGAAGTTTCATAAATTTAACTAAACCTTATAATAGACCCTCTATAACTTGGTTCATTTGAAAAATATATCACAATCATCATCCTATAGAGAACATGCTTCAATGGGATTATTTTAACCTTTTCTCATAATGTGTCTTGTGTCATAAGCACAGTGAAAACATTAATAATATATTCTTGTTTTATCCCACTACTAAATCTTTATGAAATTTTATTTTTGAATTCTTTGAGCTACCATGACTAGTGGACCACACACATAAGGCTTTACAACACTTATGCCTTGATTTTAGTCTCTCATCCCAGATAAGGAATTGTATGTTTGTTGTTATATTTGAGTCCCTCTATCATAACTAGAAGGCTTGCGATTTCTTCATCTTCATTAGTTCAGAGTTCTTCCTCCACATGAAATTAATGAATATTATTATTTCCATAAAATACATGGACTCTCTCAAAAGGATAATTAGTAAATTATCCATGGGATCTGATTATTATGAGGAATATTGGGTCCTCTGGTAACTACAAACCCCCTACAACTACTGTGTAAATTTTATGGAACTAGAGAAAAAATAGGATTTAACATTGGTTTTTTTTCAATTTTAACATTAGTTTTTAAACAGTGTCTATAAAGGTGGTGTTAAAAATATGGTTTTAGGCATTATTTTTTGGAAAAATGACGCATAAAATATGAATTGGTTTTATTTTAGATGTCAGTTTCTAAAAGAAACTGATGCCAAAAACAAAAATCATCTCATATTCAGCATCAATTGTTTCAAGAAACTGACACCGAAAACTCGGTGATTTTTTATTATGAATTATCTTCGATCTTTATGAAAACTGATGCCCAAATTTTTTAAAAAAAGAGAAAATTTTCAATATTACACCCCCAAAAATATCATAATCCTTGTAATAGAAATAATAGTATAAAAAATCAAATAGAATGTATCATTGACTAAAAATATATAAAAACAAACATACTTTAAACAAGTTAATCAATAAATTATCTATGCATTTATATAAAAATTAGAATTAAAAAACAAATACTGAAAATTTCCAACATGATCATTGTCAATTGATGTTTAAGAATTATTTTGAGATAATTATGTTCAAACACCTATTATAATAAAAAATGACTTTTTGAACACTTTTTATTAGGAAAATATAATATTAATCATAAACATTAGAATATGCATACCTTAAATCGTAATAATACTTAACAAATTGTTCACAAACAATGATCGAAGATGGGTAAGTTCATCGTTCGTATAAGACATAGCATCATTGAATTTATACAATAACATTTAATGATATAAGATTAAACAAATGAATACTATGATAGAAAATATAAAATAATTAATATAACTAACCTTATAAAATTCAGTAGTTACCCCAGCTATGATTATCTCATACATGAATCGTAGAACATAATAACCACATTCAACATATCCTTGTCGGTGATAGAAATACGGTTATAAACCATTAACTTGATAAAAAATACAAATATATATATATATATATCAAAAATTAGAATAATATCTAATTTAAAAAATAATTACCGTTACTTTCACATATTGAGTTTCATTTGGGTTCTTTACCGACAAGTTATATTTGTTAAAAAAATTCCATGACCTTCATTTTAATATATATCATCTAATAATAAATTTATATATAATAGGAATTAAATATAATAAAGTTATAAAAAATATGAAAACTTACCTATATAATAAGGTGGTAAAATTTTGACGAATATCACCTAATAAAGAGAAAAACCAATATAATTTTCCTTGACTCGGGAATAATTTTCCTAACATCCAATACCTCATACAATAAAAAACATCAAAATTAATGACATTATAATTAACACTATTTCATAATTAGGATTATGTTATTACCCATCAAGAAATGGAAAAAACCAATACCCAGTCTCTATCTCTAATAATCTCTTGAATATATATGTAACTCTATCAGCAATCTTCAAATACTGCACAACTGTAGAAATGAATTATAGATATATAAAACCATAAACTTTTGTGGCCTCATTTTTAATAATAAGAATTTTTAGATACCTAATTTAGAATTTAATATATTTTGACAATTTAAACCATCTTTAATTAAAGAAATAAAAACTGAAATGTCAATTACATATATAGAAAGAAACTACAATACATGTATGCTAATAAATTTAAAATCAATTATATATATGATGTATTTTCTTAATATTATCAATGGATAGTCTCTTACACATATATCATACAGCATCTGAAACTCATTGATATTATCCAAGGAATATTAAGCCTGATATAATATTTGTATCCAATCATGAATATCAAAAGTATCTATAGTGGTTTGTTCCTGAACCTTTTTTTTCATTTATGCCATTTATTTTGATTGTAGATAAACCTATATAAGTTAAATTTTAGAAAACATTACAATAAATTTTCAATAAAATGTAATTAATATTAAAAAATGCTTACCTCGTATGAAATATAAAGAAGAAGGCCAGATGGCCAATGTAAAAAAATTGTCTCATACAATCCCCAACTCTGGTAAAATCCAAAAAAATAAATGGTAGTAAAGGTGTATGATCAATAATATCATGTACTAATATTCTAACTTGACCCATCAAAATAGGTTGGTGATGTACATAATCCCCAAAAAATTCAAGAATCTAAACACTACAATATGGACATGAGGATCTCTAGCATAAAACTCACAGTATAAGTTTTGGTCTGAGTGAGGAGTTGGAGGATCTTAGTAGGGAGGTTGGGTTGGTTGGTCAGACTCGGAGGGTTGTATAGGCTGAATCACTGATAGAAAGGGCTGGGAACACAACATAGACAATGACTATCTCTTCAATTATTCTAACAAAACCTATACATTTTATTTAATTTTTTCTCTAACGGATGGTTTCTTATCTTTTAGCTCAACTTTTAAGGCTTTGATTTCTGTATCTCTAGATTTCTTACTTTTTTGACCAAAAAATTTCTGAATACTAAAACCTGCCTCATATCATGTTATGTGGTCGGGGTATTCTGGCTTTCCAAAAGTAGTGGCAAGGATTTCCATCCTACCCTTAGGGATAAAATTTCCCTGTGAAAATCTCTCCTAAATTTCATCCTAAAATGAAAAATGAAAATGGTATATTAGTTTTGTTAATTTATAAAATGGAAAAATTCATGAAAAATAAAAAATATATTTACTTACAATTCTTTCAGCTACTTCCTTAGATTTCTCTGTAAGATACTTTTCATTTTCTCTTCTTCTCTCTGTTTTCCATTTTTCATGGGGGGTGGGGGAGATGGAGGACTGAAATAAATCTCATCAGAACCACTAGAAAACTAAAATTCTTAATGCTTCAAACTCATTTTTTTCTCTAATAAATGATACCCTCCACGTGATAAAATATGAGGGTAAACATCCTTCAACTGGATGTCTTTATGTGATTTTCTAGAGTCATATTTGTAACATCCCAGGTAATTAAAGAATAAAGAATTTTCATATTTATTAATATTTATGAATTAAATATTAATTTTAATTAAAAGGCTTTTCTACGTTCGATAGCGTACTCTATACGCAACGATGAGTTTCTTTGAAAACTTACGTTGCACACAAGTAATAAAATAATATTATTTTAAATGTTAGTTAACAAGTAGCTATTGTACTGGCGGGAATGGATGGAAATAACTAAAATATGATTATATATGTTTTTAAATGTTTTTACATTTACCCAATAAAAGATAAAGGCTTAAAATACAGAAAGAGTTCAATTTTAGGCATTTATACCCTAATTTTCACTAAGGGTTCACTTATCACCTTTTGACGGCGAACCATCCTTAAATATAGTTTTGATCAATATTATAAATTCTATTGGACCAATAATAACTCTTCTTTAGAATCGGGACATCAAAATTTACTTTGTGTAAATTTTTGGTATCTTTCCGATAAAGTTCTTTTTTTAATGAATAGTGTAAAATGTTGTATTTTAATTCAAAACCTCTTTTTAATCTAATTTATTTATATGATTAGATTATCTTTTGAATTGGTTTTAAAGTGAAATTAGAAAATATTTTTACCATTAAATCCAATAGTGGTCGTTGGAATTAATTTCACTTTGAAATCGGACTTAAACTAGTGTCAATCTTTTGATACTTATTGTTTCATAAAAACACGCTATTTGCTCTGACAGCGGGAATTAATTATTAAATTTATTAATGTGACTTATATGTTTTAAATTTTTTAAAATAGACTTCATTTTTGAATTCTTAATATCAAATATAGCTTAGGGTGAATTTTTGGTAATTTTCTGAAAAACTTCAATTTTTGATGAATAGTGAAACCACTAAGTGGTACTTATAAAAACTGATTTTCCGTTTAAATGAAATTTTGCAATCATTGTGTTTTGATTTTCAAAAATCCGACATACATGGTTGTCATTAAGAAGTAAAATGTGGTTCAATGAGATTAAAATAATTTTTTGGTGAATAGTAACTTATTAAGTTTTTAATCGCGATTAGAGGTAATTAGTGTAGTTTAAGGTAAAAATAATGCTTTAATAAAATGAGATGATCTTGACACATGTCCTAACCCTATTGGTTGTGTGATGGCCGACCAAGACAACCCATGGGTCGATTTAGGGGACCCCATGGAGCCACTTGGGTGAGATAATGACTTTAATGCCTTTTTTTAAATAAAAGTAAAAATGACACAAACAAAATATGTTTTACGAAAACAATTTTTACATGGGGTTATAAAGATCAGATTTTTGATTATAAATATTCATTAGAAAGATAAAAATATTTACTACATCATAGTATTTTTTTTATAATTTTTAGACTTTATATAAATAAATTATTTATGACATAATTATGATGCAGCGATGACTTCATTATTTAACAATTTAAATAAAATGGAAAGATAATGTAATATCTAAAACCTACACATGTCCAAAACCTATTGTATGGGAATATTTAGAAGCCCTATCATCTTATATTCGAAATATATCAATGTGGGACCTTAGAAATTCGAAACACTTTTGAAAATAAAATAATAGTTTCATGATTTCCAAAAGTGCCCCTCCTCTCCTCTTATAAAAGGCCCCCACCTCTACCTCATTTCACACACTCCTCAAGCCTTTTTCTCGGCCATCCCCTGCCCATTTACTCTCTCCACATCCCTCTCCTCATCCTAGAGGATTCCCTTTGGGCAGAAGCCTTTCAAAGGAAGCCTTTAGGCTCAAATCAAAAGGAGTTACACTTTTAAAGGTAATTCATTCTCTCTTGTTCATTTGTTTTATTTTGCTTCTCCAACCCCCTAAACTCTTTTTATTTACTTCTTTTGTAACAACACCAGTATCTTAAATATACTAGGATGTTGTTATAAGATTTATTCGAGCTACACTCTCACACAACTACATCAAATGGTTAAAGAACATACGGTTTCCGTGGATGGCGAAATTCTGCCTCCTGAAACGATGATTGTTCAATACTCATTTAACACCTTCAAAGGTGTCCATTATGATGTCACTATTTTTATATATGATATATAATATGTTTATTATTTCCTTAAGCTTCTGTATTTTTCATTTATGGCATACCATTATTGTTTCCATTATGGGTAAACACGATATCTTCATTTTAGGAAGTGCGGACTACCGCCCCCTGAAAGTGATTTGATTCGTTAATACCATATGTGGGATCTGTAAAGGATAAAGTTAATGATATTATATATGTTATTATAATGGAATTATAATATACTCTTATACCATTATGATTCCATTCTATAAAATACGAAATAGAAATGAAAGTAGCGTTCATGCGTACGTACGGCTTATCGTCTCCATGAACGGTGCATTTCATTTCTTACCTCTAAATGATTATGTAATATTATAAATACATGTATATGATGGATATATATGATATATATGATATCCAAATCAGGAATTTTATTCTGGATATAAAGAACCTTTGACCACACGAACAACATGTAATTGTAAGAAGTCCACTTTCGACTTAAGAACCAAATATTGACAAAACAAACATCATTAACATAAATGGTTACATAACGTTTATAACATGGGAATAAGTGATATAAAAGGAATAATGAACTTTTAAAAGGTTCTTAATCAAGTATAAATTAACTCAAGTTTATTATTCAGGACGTTAAAGAATGATCGAGTCAAGTCGGACCTGAGGTAAGGGACTTCATCTCAATCTCCTTTCATTGAGGCATATTTCGTTTTATACAAAACTTTATTTTATACGGTGTATAAACCCCTTTGACTTTTACTTTTATACAAAAGGAATATTTTTCTACAAAGAGTTTTACTAAATGACAAAAAGGAATGTTTTTTTTAACGTACGCGGTGACAACGACCTTTTCCGCCGCCGCGAGTATTATTTGGTCTTTGGCTTCCTCAACAAGCCGTAATGTTTTTAAAATAAAATAAATACCATATACTATTTTATGTATTTTGGTATTGAAAATGGTTTTAATAAAGTATTATGTTATGTCAATATATTTATGATATATTGTGATTGAAATGTGGAAATGTTATCATTCCTTTATATTGGTTTTATGTTTTATGATTTTATATTGGTACTTGGACATTTTAACGGGTGGTTACGTTATAAACCATATGACGGGTGGTGCCGTGAATACCAGGATGGGTGGTTACATTATAACCTCCAATGCATTGGGTATGGAAGTCGGCCGTATGGCTATTCCATTAAGTATGTATGGAAATTGGCCGTATGGCTATTCCATTAAGTGATATGTGTGGAAGTCGACCGTATGGTTATTCCACTTAAGTATGTTTATGTCCCAAGTTACCTCTATATATGTTGTGTTCTTTATATGGGTTTTATGGTAATCCTTTGGTTACAAAAAGGTAAGTAATGATACTTTATTCAGTGAAGAGTTTTTACTACTTCATGAAGGTGAAGGTATTACTTTGATAGAGTATACATGGTTTACTTGATTTTGAAAAACTAACCGTTTTCATTCTTTGTGTATCCCTTACTGAGCTTTTTATGCTCACCCCAAGTTTTTTTGAAATGTTTTTCACAGGACTTAATGTGGAATAAGGTCAAGGATGGGATCAAGGGAATGTCATGCTATATAAAACATGGAACTAGAAATGTTTCTTTTAAGAGTTTTTTTTATTATGGAAACTTAGTAGAAGTGAATACTTTGTAATCTTTTGAGATGTAATAGTTATGTTCTAATTCTCTAAAACTCTAAACCTGAAAAGATCCTCAATGTGAATTATTCTTTTAATTCAATATTAAGTAAGGTTTAAGGTCGGGGCCTTATAGTTGGTATCAGAGGTCGGTTTAGACAACTTTAGGAGTTAGAAAATTGTTAAATTATAAGTTAATTTATGATATGATTGAAATGATATAGCATTTCTAGATTTCCATGTTGCTTCGCCTAAGATATTTCTTTTTTAAGAATGGTTTTTCATAGAGGAAACAGAACAGCTTTTCTGGGAAGGCATACAGAGGGAAATGACCTTTCAAATTAGTATCCTGAGATGGTCAGAATCAGAACTAAACAGTTTGTTGCAGTGATGGATCAGTTGACTCAGGTGGAAAATGTTGGTTGTGTTTATTGATGATATTTTGGTGTTTTCTAAAAGTAAAGAGGAGCATGAAGGACATTTAAGGGATATCTTGCAAACCTTAAAAGAAAATAAACTATATCTAAAATTCATCAAGTGTGAGTTTTGGTTACAACAAATTTCTTTCCTGGGTCACATTATTTCAAAAGATGGCATAACCTCTGGTCCTACTAAAACAAAAGTTGTTGAAGAATGGCCAAGACCCACAAATGTAACCGAGATCCGTAGTTTTCTTGGTTTGGCAGGTTACTACTGAAGTTTTGTTGAAAATTTTTCACGGTTATCTAGTCCAATGACTAAGCTAACTCGTAAGGGTGTTAAGTTCATCTGGACAAAAGAATGTGATGATTGTTTTCAGGAGTTGAAGAGAAGATTGGTGAATGCTCCAGTTTTGGCACTTCCTTCCAGGAATGGTGAGTTTGTTATATACAGTGATGCTTCGTTGAAGGGACTTGGTTGTGTCCTTATGTAGAATGATCAGGTAATTGCTTATGCTTCACGACAGTTGAAAACTCATGAGGTAAATTACCCTACACATGATTTGGAATTAGCTGCTATTGTCTTTGCTTTAAAAATTTGGAGGCATCATTTGTATAGAGTAAAGTGTGAAATATATACTGATCACAAAAGTTTAAAGTATATATTCACTCAGAAATAATTGAACATGAGACAGAGGAGATGGATGGAATTAATCAAGGATTATGATTGTACAATTCATTACCATCTGGGAAAATCAAATAAAGTGGCTCATGCTTTGAGTCGTAAAAGTAATGCTTCATTAACCATGCTACGTTTGGAACAAGATCCTTTGGTTTTCGATTTGATGAACTTTGGAATAGAAGTTGTTGGTGCAGGAAGTTCTTCTGTTTTGTTTCAGGTATCAGTAAGATCATCCCTATCAGACAGAATTAAGCAAGCACAGAGGGAAGACAGTGAGTTGCAGAAAAAGGTAGAGCGGGTTCAGAAGGGTAAGTTGCCTTAATTCAACACTGATAATGATTGTGTTTTGAGGTTTGGGAAGAGATTATGTGTGCCTTGTGATTCACAGTTAAAGAATGAGTTGTTATGTGAAGCTCATAGTTCTCCGTTTTCAGTTCATCCTGGCAATACTAATATGTACAGAGATCTGCGGGAGTATTACTGGTGGGATGGAATGAAAAGAGATATTGCTGATTTTACTGTGAAGTGTTTGACATGTCAACATGTTAAAGCAGAGTGGCAGTCACCAAAAGGGATGCTTCAGCCTTTACCACTGCCATAGTGGAAATGGGAGAATATATCCATGGACTTTGTTGTGGGATTACCGAAGACATCTCGAGGTAATAATGCAATCTGGGTTATTGTTGATCGCTTGACCAAATCAGCTCATTTCCTTGCTATACGAGATACTTTCTCTCTAGATCAACTTTCCCATTTGTATCTTAAAGAGATAGTCAGGTTACATGGAGTTCCCCTTTCCATTGTATCTTATCGTGATCCCAGGTTCACATCTAACTTTTGGAAAGGCCTTCAGAAGTCATCGGGTACTGAATTAAATTTTAGTACAGCTTTTCATCCTCAATCAGATGGGCAGTCAGAACGAACAATTCAGACCTTGGAGGATATGCTACGAGCTTGTTCTATGGATTATCAGGGAAGTTGGGACCAACATATTTCTTTGGTTGAATTTTCATATAATAACAGTTTTCATTCCAGTATATAGATGGCACCATTTGAGGAATTATATGGGAAGAGGTGTCGAACTCCAGCATTTTGGGGTGATGTGGTTGAAAGGAAGCTGATGGGACCAGAATTGGTAGAAGAGATGGCAGAAAAAGTTCAGTTGATTCAGAAGCACATGAGAATAGCTCAGAGCAGGCGGAAGAGTTATGCGGATAACCGGAGGAAGGATCTATCTTTCGAGGTAGGTGATCATGTTTTTCTCATGGTTTCTCCTTGGAAAAGTGTGATGAGATTTGGTAAGAAAGGAAAGCTGAGTCCAAGGTTTATTGGACCATATGAAATTCTGGAGAAAGTTGGATCAGTTGCTTACCGAGTGGCTTTACCTCCGAGTTTATCTAAGGTACACAATGTTTTTCATGTTTCAATGTTGAGGAAGTATATGCCAGATCCATCTCATGTTTTGAGTCCAGAGGTAGTTCAGCTGGAGGAGAACCTATCTTATGAAGAACAACCAGTCCAGATTCTTGACCACAGGGAGCAGGTGTTACGGAATAAGGTGATTCATTAGGTAAAGGTTTTGTGGAAAAACCATGTGATTGAAGAGGCAACGTGGGAATCTGAAAATGCTATGAGGGATAAATACCCCCAATTATTTTGATAAGTGAATAAAATTGCGAGGACGCAATTCCCAAAAGAGGGGAAGGATGTAACATCCCAGGTAATTAAAGAATAAAGAATTTTCAGATTTATTAATATTTATTAATTAAATATTAATTTTAATTAAAAGGCTTTTCTACGTTCGATAGCGTACTCTATATGCAACGATGAGTTTCTTTGAAAACTTACGTTGCACACAAGTAATAAAATAATATTATTTTAAATTTTAGTTAACAAGTAGTCGTTGTACTGGAGGGAATGGATAGAAATAACTAAAATATGATTATATATGTTTTTAAATGTTTTTACATTTACCCAATAAAAGATAAAGGCTTAAAATACGGAAAGACTTCAATTTTAGGTGTTTATACCCTAATTTTCACTAAGGGTTCACTTATCACCTTTTGACGGCGAACCGTCATTAAATATAGTTTTGATCAATATTATAAATTCTATTGGACCAAAAATAACTCTTCTTTAGAATCTGGACATCAAAATTTACTTTGTGTAAATTTTTGGTATCTTTCCGATAAAGTTCTTTTTTTAATGAATAGTGTAAAGTGTTGTATTTTAATTCAAAACCTCTTTTTAATCTAATTTATTTATATGATTAGATTATCTTTTGAATTGGTTTTAAAGTGAAATTAGAAAACATTTTTACCATTAAATCCAATAGTGGTCGTTGGAATTAATTTCACTTTGAAATCTGACTTAAACTAGTGTCAATCTTTTGATACTTATTGTTTCATAAAAACACGCTATTTGCTCTGACAGCGGGAATTAATTATTAAATTAATTAATGTGACTTATATGTTTTTAATTTTTTAAAATAGACTTCATTTTTGAATTCGTAATATCAAATATATCTTAGGGTGAATTTTTGGTAATTTTCTGAAAAACTTCAATTTTTGATGAATAGTGAAACCACTAAGTGGTACTTATAAAAACTGATTTTCCGTTTAAATGAAATTTTGCAATCATTGTGTTTTGATTTTCAAAAAACCGACATACATGGTTGTCATTAAGAAGTAAAATATGGTTCAATGAGATTAAAATAATTTTTTGGTGAATAGTAACTTATTAAGTTTTTAATCGCGATTAGAGGTAATTAGTGTAGTTTAAGATAAAAATAATGCTTTAATAAAATGAGATGAGCTTGACACATGTCCTAACCCTATTGGTTGTGTCATGGCCGACCAAGACAACCCATGGGTCTATTTAGGGGACCCCATGGAGCCACTTGGGTGAGATAATGACTTTAATGCCTTTTTTTAAATAAAAGTAAAAATGACACAAACATAATATGTCTTACGAAAACAATTTTTACATGGGGTTATAAAGATCAGATTTTTGATTATAAATATTCATTGGAAAGATAAAAATATTTAATACATCATAGTATTTTTTTTATATTTTTTAGACTTTATATAAATAAATTATTTATGACATAATTATGATGCAGCGATGACTTCATTATTTAACGATTTAAATAAAATGGAAAGATAATGTAATATCTAAAACCTACACATGTCCAAAACCTATTTTATGGGAATATTTCGAATCCCTATCATCTTATCTTCGAAATATATCAATGTGGGACCTTAGAAATTCGAAAAACTTTTGAAAATAAAATAATAGTTTCATGATTTCCAAAAGTGGCCCTCCTCTCCTCTTATAAAAGGCCCCCACCTCTACCTCATTTCACACACTCCTCAAGCCTTTGGCTCGGCCATCCCCTGCCCATTTACTCTCTCCACATCCCTCTCCTCATCCTAGATGATTCCCTTTGGGCAGAAGCCTTTCAAAGGAAGCCTTTAGGCTCAAATCAAAAGGAGTTACACTTTTAAAGGTAATTCATTCTCTCTTGTTCATTTGTTTTATTTTGCTTCTCCAACCCCCTAAACTCTTTTTATTTACTTCTTTTGTAACAAAACCAGTATCTTAAATATAATAGGATGTTGTTATAAGATTTATTCGAGCTACACTCTCACACAACTACATCAAATGGTTAAAGAACATAGGGTTTCCGTGGATGGCGAAATTCTGCCTCCTGAAACGATGATTGTTCAATACTCATTTAACACCTTCAAAGGTGTCCATTATGATGTCACTATTTTTATATATGATATATAATATGTTTATTCTTTCTTTAAGCTTCTGTATTTTTCATTTATGTCATACCATTATTGTTTCCATTATGGGTAAACACGATATCTTCATTTTAGGAAGTGCGGACTACCGCCCCCTGAAAGTGATTTGATTCGTTAATACCATATGTGGGATGTGTAAAGGATAAAGTTAATGATATTATATATGTTATTATACTAGAATTATAATATACTCTTATACCATTATAATTCCATTCTATAAAATACTAAATATAAATGAAAGTAGCGTTCATGCGTACGTACGGCTTACCGTCTCCATGAACGGTGCATTTCATTTCTTACCTCTAAATGATTATGTAATATTATAAATACATGTATATGCTGGATATATATGATATATATGATATCCAAGTCAGGAATTTCATTCTGTATATAAAGAACCTTTGACCACACGAACAACATGTAATTGTAAGAAGTCCACTTTCGACTTAAGAACCAAATATTGACAAAACAAACATCATTAACTTAAATGGTTACATAATGTTTATAACATGGAAATAAGTGATATAAAAGGAATAATGAACTTTAAAAAGGTTCTTAATCAAGTATAAATTAACTCAAGTTTATTATTCAGGACGTTAAAGAACGATCGAGTCAAGTCGGACCTGAGGTAAGGGACTTCGTCTCAATCTCCTTTCATTGAGGCATATTTCGTTTTATACACAACTTTATTTTATACGGTGTATAAACCCCTTTGACTTTTAATTTTATACAAAAGGAATCTTTTTCTACAAAGCGTTTTACTAAACGACAAAAAGGAATGTTTTTTTTAACGTACGCGGTGACAACGACCTTTTCCGTCGCCGCGAGTATTATTTGGTCTTTGGCTTCCTCAACAAGCCGTAATGTTTTTAAAATAAAATAAATACCATATACTCTTTTATGTATTTTGGTATTGAAAATGGTTTTGATAAAGTATTATATTATGTCAATATATTTATGATATATTGTGATTGAAATGTGGAAATGTTATCATTCCTTTATATTGGTTTTATGTTTTATGATTTTATATTGGTACTTGGACATTTTAACGGGTGGTTACGTTATAAACCATATGACGGGTGGTGCCGTGAATACCAGGACGGGTGGTTACGTTATAACCTCCAATGCATTGGGTATGTAAGTCGGCCGTATGGCTATTCCATTAAGTATGTATGGAAATTGTCCGTATGGCTATTCCATTAAGTGATATGTGTGGAAGTCGACCGTATGGTTATTCCACTTAAGTATGTTTATGTCCCAAGTTACCTCTATATATGTTATGTATTCTTTATATGGGTTTTATGGTAATCCTTTGGTTACAAAAAGGTAAGTAATGATACTTTATTTAGTGAAGAGTTTTTACTACTTCATGAATGTGAAGGTATTACTTTGATAGAGTATACATGGTTTACTTGATTTTGAAAAACTAACAGTTTTCATTCTTTGTGTATCCCTTACTGAGCTTTTTATGCTCACCCCAAGTTTTTTTGAAACGTTTTTCACAGGACTTAATGTGGAATAAGGTCAAGGATGGGATCAAGGGAATGTCATGCTATATAAAACATGGAACTAGACATGTTTCTTTTAAGAGTTTTTTTTATTATGGAAACTTAGTAGAAGTGACTACTTTGTAATCTTTTGAGATGTAATAGTTATGTTCTAATTCTCTAAAACTCTAAACCTGAAAATATCCTCAATGTGAATTATTCTTTTAATTCAATATTAAGTAAGGTTTAAGGTCGGGGCCTTATAGTTGGTATCAGAGGTCGGTTTACACAACTTTAGGAGTTAGAAAATTGTTAAATTATAAGCTAATTTATGATATGATTGAAATGATATAGAATTTACAGATTTCCGTGTTGCTTCGCCTAAGATATTTCTTTGTTAAGAATGGTTTTTCATAGAGGAAACATAACAGCTTTTCTGGGAAGGCATACAGAGGGAAATGACCTTTCAAATTAGTATCCTGAGATGGTCAGAATCAGAACTAAATAGTTTGTTGCAGTGATGGCTCAGTTGACTCAGGTGGAAAATGTTGGTTGTGTTTATTGATGATATTTTGGTGTTTTCTAAAAGTAAAGAGGATCATGAAAGACATTTAAGGGATATCTTGCAAACATTAAAAGATAAGAAACTATATCTAAAATTCAGCAAGTGTGAGTTTTGGTTACAACAAATTTCTTTCCTGGGTCACATTATTTCAAAAGATGGCATAACTGTTGATCCTACTAAAACAAAAGTTGTTGAAGAATGGCCAAGACCCACAAATGTATCCGAGATCCGTAGTTTTCTTGGTTTGGTAGCTTACTACCGAAGGTTTGTTGAAAATTTTTCACGGTTATCTAGTCCAATGACTAAGCTAACTCGTAAGGGTGTTAAGTTCATCTGGAAAAAAGAATGTGATGATTCTTTTCAGGAGTTGAAGAGAAGATTGGTGAATGCTCCAGTTTTGGAACTTCCTTCCAGGAATGGTGAGTTTTTTATATACAGTGATGCTTCGTTGAAGGGACTTGGTTGTGTCCTTATGCAGAATGATCAGGTAATTGCTTATGCTTCACGACAGTTGAAAAATCATGAGGTAAATTACCCTACCCATGATTTGGAATTAGCTGCTGTTGTCTTTGCTTTAAAATTTTGGAGGCATCATTTGTATGGAGTAAAGTGTGAAATATATACTGATCACAAAAGTTTAAAGTATATATTCACTCAGAAAGAATTGAACATGAGACAGAGGATATGGATGGAATTAATCAAGGATTATGATTGTACAATTCATTACCATCTGGGAAAAGCAAATAAAGTGGCTGATGCTTTGAGTCGAAAAAGTAATGCTTCATTAACCATGCTACGTTTGGAACGAGATCCTTTGGTTCTCGATTTGATGAACTTTGGCATAGAAGTTGTTGGTGCAGGAAGTTCTTCTGTTTTGTTTCAGGTATCAGTAAGATCATCCCTATCAGACAGAATTAAGCAAGCACAGAGGGAAGACAGTGAGTTGCAGAAAAAGGTAGAGCTGGTTTAGAAGGGTAAGTTGCCTGAATTCAACACTGATAATGATTGTGTTTTGAGGTTTGGGAAGAGATTATGTGTGCCTTGTGATTCACAGTTAAAGAATGAGTTGTTATGTGAAGCTCATAGTTCTCCGTTTTCAGTTCATCCTGGCAGTACTAAGATGTACAGAGATCTGCGGGAGTATTACTGGTGGGATGGAATGAAAAGAGATATTGCTGATTTTACTGCGAAGTGTTTGACATGTCAACAGGTTAAAGCAGAGTGGCAGTCACCAAAAGGGATGCTTCAGCCTTTACCACTGCCATAGTGGAAATGGGAGAATATATCCATGGACTTTTTTGTGGGATTACCGAAGACATATCGAGGTAATAATGCAATCTGGGTTATTGTTGATCGCTTGACCAAATCTGCTCATTTCCTTGCTATACGAGATACTTTCTCTCTAGATCAACTTTCCCGTTTGTATCTTAAAGAGATAGTCAGGTTACATGGAGTTCCCCTTTTCCATTGTATCTGATCGTGATCCCAGGTTCACATCTAACTTTTGGAAAGGCCTTCAGAAGTCGTTGGGTACTGAATTAAATTTTAGTACAGCTTTTCATCCTCAATCAGATGGGCAGTCAGAACGAACAATTCAGACCTTGGAGGATATGATACGAGCTTGTTCTATGGATTATCAGGGAAGTTGGGACCAACATATTTCTTTGGTTGAATTTTCATATAATAACAGTTTTCATTCCAGTATACAGATGGAACCATTTGAGGAATTATATGGGAAGCGGTGTCGAACTCTAGCATTTTGGGATGATGTGGGTGAAAGGAAGCTGATGGGACCAGAATTGGTAGAAGAGATGGCAGAAAATGTTCAGTTGATTCCGAAGCACATGAGAACAGCTCAGAGCAGGCAGAAGAGTTATGCGGATAACCGGAGGAAGGATCTATCTTTCGAGGTAGGTGATCATGTTTTTCTCATGGTTTCTCCTTGGAAAAGTGTAATGAGATTTGGTAAGAAAGGAAAGCTGAGTCCAAGGTTTATTGGACCATATGAAATTCTGGAGAAAGTTGGATCAGTTGCTTACCGAGTGGCTTTACCTCCGAGTTTATCTCAGGTACACAATGTTTTTCATGTTTCAATGTTGAGTATGTATATGCCAGATCCATCTCATGTTTTGAGTCCAGAGGTAGTTCAGCTGGAGGAGAACCTATCTTATGAAGAACAACCAGTCCAGATTCTTGACCACAGGGAGCAGGTGTTACGGAATAAGGTGATTCATTAGGTAAAGGTTTTGTGGAAAAACCATGTGATTGAAGAGGCAACGTGGGAATCTGGAAATGCTATGAGGGATAAATACCCCCACTTATTTTGATAAGTGAATAAAATTGCGAGGACGCAATTCCCAAAAGGGGGGAAGGATGTAACATCCCAGGTAATTAAAGAATAAAGAATTTTCATATTTATTAGTATTTATGAATTAAATATTAATTTTAATTAAAAGTCTTTTCTACATTCGATAGCGTACTCTATACGCAATGATGAGTTTCTTTGAAAACTTACGTTGCACACAAGTAATAAAATAATATTATTTTAAATGTTAGTTAACAAGTAGCCATTGTACTGGTGGGAATGGATAGAAATAACTAAAATATGATTATATATGTTTTTAAATGTTTTTACATTTACCCAATAAAAGATAAAGGCTTAAAATACGGAAAGAGTTCAATTTTAGGCATTTATACCCTAATTTTCACTAAGGGTTCACTTATCACCTTTTGACGGAGAACCGTCATTAAATATAGTTTTGATCAATCTTATAAATTCTATTGGACCAAAAATAACTCTTCTTTAGAATCGGGACATCAAAATTTACTTTGTGTAAATTTTTGGTATCTTTCCGATAAAGTTCTTTTTTTAATGAATAGTGTAAAATGTTGTATTTTAATTCAAAACCTCTTTTTAATCTAATTTATTTATATGATTAGATTATCTTTTGAATTGGTTTTAAATTGAAATTAGAAAATATTTTTACCATTAAATCCAATAGTGGTCGTTGGAATTAATTTCACTTTGAAATCCGACTTAAACTAGTGTCAATCTTTTGATACTTATTGTTTCATAAAAACACGCTATTTGCTCTGACAGCGGGAATTAATTATTAAATTAATTAATGTGACTTATATGTTTTGAATTTTTTAAAATAGACTTCATTTTTTAATTCTTAATATCAAATATAGCTTAGGGTAAATTTTTGATAATTTTCTGAAAAACATCAATTTTTGATGAATAGTGAAACCACTAAGTGGTACTTATAAAAACTGATTTTCCGTTTAAATGAAATTTTGAAATCATTGTGTTTTGATTTTTAAAAATCCAACATACATGGTTGTCATTAAGAAGTAAAATGTGGTTCAATGAGATTAAAATAATTTTTTGGTGAATAGTAACTTATTAAGTTTTTAATCACAATTAGAGGTAATTAGTGTAGTTTAAGGTAAAAATAATGCTTTAATAAAATGAGATCAGCTTGACACATGTCCTAACCCTATTGGTTGTGTCATGGCCGACCAAGACAACCCATGGGTCGATTTAGGGGACCCCATGGAGCCACTTGGGTGAGATAATGACTTTAATGCCTTTTTTTAAATAAAAGTAAAAATGACACAAACATAATATGTTTTATGAAAACAATTTTTACATGGGGTTATAAAGATCAGATTTTTGATTATAAATATTAATTGGAAATAAAAAACTATTTCCTACATCATAGTATTTTTTTATAATTTTTAGACTTTAAATAAATTAAATTATTTATGACATCATTATGATGCAGCGATGACTTCATTATTTAACGATTTAAATAAAATGGAAAGATAATGTAATATCTAAAACCTACACATGTCCAAAACCTATTGGATGGAAATATTTCGAAGCCCTATCATCTTATCTTCTAAATATACCAATGTGGGACCTTAGAAATTCTAAACACTTTTGAAAATAAAATAATAGTTTCATGATTTCCAAAACTGCCCCTCCTCTCCTCTTATAAAAGCCCCCCACCTCTACCTCATTTCACACACTCCTCAAGCCTTTGTCTCAGCCATCCCCTGCCCATTTACTCTCTCCACATCCCTCTCCTCATCCTAGAGGATTCCCTTTGTGCAAAAGCCTTTCAAAGGAAACCTTTATGATCAAATCAAAAGGAGTTACACTTTTAAAGGTAATTCATTCTCTCTTGTTCATTTCTTTTATTTTGCTTGTACAACCCCCTAAACTATTTTTATTTACTTCTTTTGTAACAACACCAGTATCTTCACTATACTAGGATGTTGTTATAAGATTTATTCGAGCTACACTCCCACACAACTACATCAAATGGTTAAAGAACATACAGTTTCTGTGGATGGTGAAATTCTGCCTCCCGAAACGATGATTGTTCAATACTCATTTAACACCTTCAAAGGTGGACATTATGATGTCACTATTTTTATATATGATATATAATATGTTTATTATTTCCTTAAGATTCTGTATTTTTCATTTATGGCATACCATTATTGTTTCCATTATGGGTAAACATGATATCTTCATTTTAGGAAGTGCGGACTACCGCCCCCTGAAAGTGATTTGATTCGTTAATACCATATGTGGGATGTGTAAAGGATAAAGTTAATGATATTATATATGTTATTATACTGGAATTATAATATACTCTTATACCATTATGATTCCATTCTATAAAATATGAAATAGAAATGAAAGTAGCGTTCATGCGTACGTACGGCTTACCGTCTCCATGAACGGTGCATTTCATTTCTTACCTCTAAATGATTATGTAATAT
This sequence comes from Viscum album, assembly GCA_963277665.1. NCBI lineage: Eukaryota > Viridiplantae > Streptophyta > Magnoliopsida > Santalales > Viscaceae > Viscum > Viscum album. The sequence goes on along the minus strand of OY728126.1, from coordinate 2,003,045,274 downwards.
TATAAATACATGTATATGATGGATATATATGATATATATGATATAAAAATCAGGAATGTCATTCTGGATATAAATAACCTTGGACCACACGAACACCATGTAATTGTAAGAAGTCCACTTTCGACTTAAGAACCAAATATTGACAAAACAAACATCATTAACTTAAATGGTTACATAACATTTATAACATGGAAATAAGTGATATAAAAGGAATAATGAACTTTAAAAAGGTTCTTAATCAAGTATAAATTAACTCAAGTTTATTATTCAGGACGTTAAAGAATGATCGAGTCAAGTCGAACCTGAGGTAAGGGACTTCGTCTCAATCTCCTTTCATTGAGGCATATTTCGTTTTATACACAACTTTATTTTATACGGTGTATAAACCCCTTTGACTTTTACTTTTATACAAAAGGAATCTTTTTCTACGAATCATTTTACTAAACGAAAAAAAGGAATGTTTTTTTTAACGTACGCGGTGACAACGACCTTTTCTGCCGCCGCGAGTATTATTTGGTCTTTGGCTTCCTCAACAAGCCGTAATGTTTTTAAAATAAAATAAATACCATATACTCTTTTATGTATTTTGGTATTGAAAATGGTTTTGATAAAGGATTCTATTATTTCAATATATTTATGATATATTGTGATTGAAATGTGGAAATGTTATCATTCCTTTATATTGGTTTTATGTTTTATGATTTTATATTGGTACTTGGATATTTTAACGGGTGGTTACGTTATAAACCATATGATGGGTGGTGCCGTGAATACCAGGACGGGTGGTTACGTTATAACCTCCAATGCATTGGGTATGGAAGTCATCCATATGTCTATTCCATTAAGTATGTATGGAAATTGGTCGTATGGCTATTCCATTAAGTGATATGTGTGGAAGTCGACCATATGGTTATTCCACTTAAGTATGTTTATGTCCCAAGTTACCTCTATATATGTTATGTGTTCTTTATATGGGTTTTATGGTAATCCTTTGGTTACAAAAAAGGTAAGTAATGATACTTTATTCAGTGAAGAGTTTTTACTACTTCATGAAGGTGAAGGTATTACTTTGATAGAGTATACATGGTTTACTTGATTTTGAAAAACTAACAGTTTTCATTCTTTGTGTATCCCTTACTGAGCTTTTTATGCTCACCCCAAGTTTTTTTGAAATGTTTTTCATAGGACTTTATGTGGAATAAGTTCAAGGATGGGATCAAGGGAATGTCATGCTATATAAAACATGGAACTAGACATGTTTCTTTTAAGGGTTTTTTTTATTATGGAAACTTAGTAGAAGTGACTACTTTGTAATCTTTTGAGACGTAATAGTTCTGTTCTAATTCTCTAAAACTCTAAACCTGAAAAGATCCTCAACGTGAATTATTCTTTTAATTCAATATTAAGTAAGGTTTAAGTTCGGGGCCTTATAATATTATATAAAAAGTAATCTAATAAGTAATTAGGTACATATATAAGAAATTTTACAATATAATATAATTATCATACCAGAAAGGCTTCATCATGTCGGCTTGAAACAAATTTCTTTCACGTCTCTACATATAAAAACCCATACTTGAGGCATGGGTATTTATATTTTATCTTCCTAAAAACATAAATTTTTTTTAACTTTGTTTTGAAATATGTTAATTTAAATTCCTCTAAAAACAACTTTTATTAATTTATTTTGTTTCTTAGAAATTTTATTTCATCTATAATTGAATAAAATAAATATTAGTCAATTAAAATATATCATAACCAAAAAATGAGATAAAATAAATCAATTGAAATATTTTACCATTATGGACTCCCAAAGATTATTTATCACCATCTTATTGAAGGACTTCTAATTTGGATATAAAATAATAATCCTACAATGACTCTGTAAAATCATATATCTGATAAACTATGTTTCATTTGGGCAATTTTCATTATTATTTTCATCAAAAATAATATGCAATCACTCATCTCCATGAAAAAGTGACAGTTTTTGTGAACATGTAATACTACATTTACCAACTCGAGAACTTAATTTCTTAACAGTTAAAGTAGAAGACTCCACCGCTGAAGTCTCATCAATAGTATTACAATTACTTTTTGTAAATTAAAAGTTTGATTCTAATAAATATTTATATTACTGAATATTTAATAATATGAAAAAGGAAAAATTACTCGTCGCATGTCCCTCTATCTCTGTATCAGTATCCGTCATTAAAACTGGAAAATGTATTGAAATTCTTGTGTAGATATATATTATTATACAAGTAAGTAATTAGAAAATAGGAAAATATAAATATATAAGTAAAAAAGTGGCACACATGTATAAGTTTAAAAAAATAATGATATTATGATTCTTAAACAAAAATAAAATATACAAGGTAAACTATTAAATATAAACATTACTTCTAAAATGATAGAAACATTGATAAATTTAAATATAAAAGTTTGAAATAGTGTTCTCATATGCATAACTTTAACCAAAATATAATAATGTTCATCAGGAATTTCAATGAAATATTTTTTAATCATAACCATAGAATATCAAAATTTAACACAAAAAATCATATAAATAATCAAATATGTATAATTAAATATCCAATAGATTTTAAAATTTATAGTTTTTACAAATGAAATTTTCAAAAAAGATATATAATGTAAATAATTACTAGATTAATTAGGATAGTAATTTAGTGTTTTCCCATATCCCTTTAACATGATCATTTCATACTGCATGCACTATATCTAAGTTATAGTGATTGTTATCTAGAAATCATGCAATAGATGATTAATCCTCATATAAATCTATAAATTCATTATCATCCTCATCATAAAAATGGATTTTTTTCCCTTGAAAAATGATAATTAAATAGATCAATGGCATAAAATATTTTCTTTTCATGTGTTTCCATGATAAATGGTTCCTCATTGCGACTATATTTTTTCAAATCAACCAGTTTAAACACATATTCATCTTGTTTCACACCACTATTACTTACAAACCAATTAAACTTAGACATGGTGACTCAAAATTTAATATAATCAATTTACCATATGTCTTCAAGAACTCCAAAATATGGTGTTGATGTAGAAATTTGGTTTTTATCTTTTGCACTCGAAAAATGTAGTGCTTCAGCGATGACCATTACACCACTATTTTTAAAGGCACTCTTATCATCCAACTTTTTTGTGTAAAATGTGTACCCATTAATATCAAAAATAGACCATGTGATCACATTAAGAGATGGTTGTCTTACCAACCATTTCAATGTTTCTAATACATATATATCTATGATGAATTTCTCTTTAAACCATGAAACAAGTGTCTTTTTGTGCACCATTATTAGCAAATTTTCATTTATTTTTAGATATCGTAACATTAATTCAGTAATATGTGATGATATATTTGATTGAACCTCATCTGTTTTGTTCAAAATGTATAAATTTTCATTCATCACTTCATCACATAGAATGAACTTTACCTTTAATCCTTGAATCCATCTACCTTCACTATCAACTCTTATATGTCAAGATATAGGGAGACCAATATGCTCCAGTTCATATAAATAATTTTTACAAAACTCAATCACTCTTATGATACACATTTTTGAACAATATAGGCCTCTGGTCAATAAGTATTTTTAACATATCCCTTAAAAAAATTATATATATTTCAAAAGGATACATCCATTATAAATAAACAGTCCCACATATTCTTATCTCATGCAACAAATAAATCACCAGATGAACCATTATATCAATAAACATTTTCAATAAATACATTTCAAGTTGACAAAAAATAAGATCAGCTTCATTATCCAACACATCTAACAAATTTTAATCAAAAAATTTTCTACAAATGGATTTAAAAAAAATTACATAACCTGATGATAATCTTTTTGAAAGTTGTCAAAAATATATCACATAGTGATAATTGTAGAAGTTATTGCATCAATACATGATAATTGTGAGATTTAATACCTATTAATTTACAATCCTTTAATAAAAACAAATTCTTCACATTTTAAGAATATACACTGGGTATAGTAATACGATGAAGACACCAAAAAAAATTCATCTTCTCAATTTTTCTTAATGTGTGACAAGCTGGAGGTAAATTTGTTCTGTTCCTTTTTATAGTGGGAGATAACTCTAAACATATTCCCATTAATATCAAGCCAATATAGTATGAAATCTATCTTTATTATTTCCTTTTATGTCTAACAAAGTTCCAATCAAAATGTCACATGTTTTTTCCTCAACATGCATAACATCAATGTTATGTTTTATCTCTAAAAATCTCCAATAAGGTAGTTCGAAAAAGATAAAATGTTTCTTTCAGATATTTTTTATGAAGACTAGAACTTATTTTCATTACAAATTCTTAATCAATATTTTTCACCCTTTCGTAATATTCCTCAACTAAAAATGGTTGTGGGGGAATATTTTCTTCCTATAAACCATTAAATGTGTTTTTTCATCTATGATAAAGATGATCAATTTGAAAAAAACATCAATGCCCCATGTACATTCTCTTTCTTCCATTTAGCAATTGATAATATGAAGTCTCTTCTTTAGAAATTGGACATGATTTTTATCCCTTAAAACTGTATCTAGGTAAGTTTTCGTGTTCTAGAAATTCATTTATAGTTAACATTATCATATCACAAAGAATAAAATACTCTTTCTTGTATGCATCGAAAACTTTAACACATATCTCCCATAGCAGTTTCAAATCACCAATCATTGGTTAAAGATACACATCAATATCATTTCCCATCTATTTTGATCCATAAATCATAAATATCATCATAGCAAATTTTTTATTCATACATATATGTGGGGAGAAGTTGTAGATTACAAAAAAAATAGGCAAAAAAATATGTTGTAAACTTAGGCTCTAATATGGATTCATTCCATCAGTATGTAATCCCATTATGATATTTCTAACTTCACTTTCAAAATCATGAAATTATTTATAGAATCTCTTCCACTGTGGTGAATCAACAGGGTAACATAAGTTACCATCAGGGATGAGCTCATCTGAATTTCATCTTAACCTTTTTTCATCAATTTAATTTGAAAATAGTCACTTCTATCAACAAATTATTGGAAGGTACCAAATTTATTATGTAGGATCTTTGATTCTGTACCTGAGAATGAATCAGAGTTGAATTGTTGGAATTATAAGAAGGAATTATTGTATAAAATTATTAGAAAGTATAAAAAAATTGATTTTGCATGAGGTTATATTCCAGTACCTATGAATGAATCTGAGTTGAATTTTTCATCCATCTTATAGCGTGATTTCCCACATGTATGGTAGTTTGATAAATATTCATATTATTTCCTATAGAAAACATAATCATTGGGGAAAGTATGTATCTTTTCATACCCCAATACCATTGGGCATAATATTTTCTTTTCCTCATAATTAGAATCTGGAAGCTTGTTTCCTTCTAGAAGTATCTCTTTTAAAATCTCATGTAAGTTAGAGAAACTTTTATCACTCCACCCATTTCTTTATTTTAAGATAAATAATCTCAAAACCACTGATAACATTGTATATTTACTACATCCTAGGAATAATGGTGTCTCCGAATCTTGATAAAATTGTTCAATAGTTGTTTTTTTATGGTTTTAACACTGAAATCATGAATTAATTTTTCAATACAATCCTATATCTCATTTTGAATATTTTCATCAACATTATATATTGAATTTTCAATTATTTCACTATGCCATATCAAATCAGTATAACTAAGGATAAAACCATATAAAATGAGACAATCCCTGATTTCATTGGAGTTTAACTTTATCATATTCAAACACTTCACGCATGGACAGAAAATCAAATATATGTTTTTCAGTTTTTATTTTTAAAATTACAAGAAATTATCCACTCCTTTTTCATATTCACAAGTGTTTCTTCATAAATTTATCCAATTATGAACCATTCAATACATGATATCGTAATATAATTAGTGGATATATTAAAAGATATAAACATTATATATATAGATAAATTTTAAATATAAACACATTCAATAAAAAATAATTTTAATGAGATAGAAAACCACAACGATTATTAGGAATAAAATAAAAAAGTAATCTACCAAAGGTATTTACTTCTCATGATGTGTGTCATGATGGTCCAATGGAAATCACATATAATGACCCCAATAGTAAATTTTTATTTTTATATTATATACATGTGGTTTATTGATATTATAATTTAATAATTTTCAATTATCTAACAAACATTAGTTTATTATACATAGTTGTTACATTAGTTTAAATTCACATGTTTCAAAAGGTATTGAATATTATATTAATTTAATTGGTGAAAAATATGGAGCCATTACATGTGATATACATTATATTGATGAATGATGAAACGATATATCATTTTTCATTATATAATATCATCAAGACAATTTGATAATTTCATCAAATAAAAAATTTATTAAAATAAAAAAACATTAACAACAATATTTATGAATAACAATCAACTACATAAAAATAATTGAAACAATAACACAAAAATATAATTAAACGATAAATAATTTAACTAGAACATTTAAAAAAACTTACAAAATTTGGAGTTCAACAAGGAAAATGGATCCTTAATCTGAACTTTCTCCCTCAAATTTGTTGGAAGAATAAACACTGTAATATCTAACAAAAATGATTATAGAAATGAACAATAAACAATAACAAATAATTAAAATCAAACTATAGTTGATGGTTGGGTTGAAAACTATTTTCGAAGATAAATACTTCTGTGGATGATGAAGTAATGATAGAGGATGAGGAATTGAGACCAAAGATCATGAAATGATGGTAAAAGTTGAATAAAATCAACAATGAACATTGAGGATCAGCGGGTCGCCATCGAGGTCATCGTGAGTCTAGAAAAAAGTTTCATAGTTCCAAAAATTGAGGGTTTCATGATCCCAGGTTTCATTAAAAATATTTTTGGCATTGGTTTTAACATAAACCAACACCAAAAACTAATTGATGGGATTGGTTTTTGTGAAAATGAACACCGCTTATTTTTTTGGGATTTATAGTGTCAGTTTTTGCAAAAAAACTGACACTATATATCAATTTGATGTGGTTTTTGGAATCGATTTTTCAAAAAATTAATACCATAAATCAATATAATATTTTTGGAATTGTTTAATGTTAAAACTGACACCAAAAATTTCCAGCAACTATATTTTTCATTGGTTTATAAAAAAATGACATCGAATCATTGATGTTGAAGCCACTATTTCAACTAGTGTTGATTCCTCCTTGGGTTGGATAGGTGAAAATTATTACATATGGTGCATCTAAAGGAAATATAGGTATGATGGGAAGTGGGTTTGTATTTATGGACAATTTCTGTCTTTTGATCAGATGTTTTTATGACTCTTGTGGTAACGCGTTTTCTCTTAAGGAATTTTTTTTTGGAGATTATCAAGACAATTTTGGTTGCTATAAGGTAAGGGTGGAATATCATATGGATTGAATCTAAATAATTATGTCTTGTATAGGATATTAATGGTTTCTAATTAAAAATATCATAGATATTGATGTCAAAGTGGGTTGATTTTTTGGACTCTAGCACCTCGTCCCTTCCTCATTGTCTTGAGAAGGAGGTGAGATGCTACTTGGCCTTTGGCAATGTTCCCAATGTAACGACCCAAAGTTTTTCAATGGAAAATTCCCTTCTTTTATCTATGTCATAAAAACACAAAATAATGAACTACTAAGTGATAAGTGACCTTTAAACATAATTTTGTCAACCCTATGTTTGGAATTTTAAAAATCTGGCATACACGGTTGTGCTCAAGATAGTTTTTGGAGTCTAATGAACCAAAAATAATTTTTGGTGAATAGTAACCTACCCTTATGAATAGTAACCTACCCTTATGAATAGTAATATGAACCTTATGAATAGTAAATAAGAGTAAAATTACCTATGAATAATAAAATAAAATTTATCCATCATAGAAAGTGATAATTTGACTTTAGTAAACATTTTTGGTATTTTATAAATCATAAATGATTAATTATAATTAATTAATTAATTTAAAAGAATATTTATTTTCCTGAAATATATTCATAAATTATTGAATCAATTTCTAATAGTTTTTAGATAATTTTATAAGACCCTACGTAATTTTTGAAAGAACTATAAAATCAGTTTTAATCTTAAAAATTGTTTATTCTAAGTAAATTATGATTTTATTTAAATATTAAATTAATAATACTTAGAAAATTATTTTTTAAAAATGGACTTCATTTTTGGATTCTACACGTCGAAAAATGGTTGGGGTAAAATTTTGGGATTTTTCTAAGATACTTGAATTTTTGATGAATAGTGGAATCCGATAATTCACAATAAAAGCTAAATAATGCATTAATTGAGTCATTGCTGATGTTATGCTGATGTAAGCCCACTTGGTTTGGTATTACATTATAAAATTACTATTATTGGTCATCCAAGACTCACTATTCCTTGTCCTTGGTGGAATTAATAAACTAATCAATTTAATATTAAGAAAACCCCTCCCCCCTCCACTATAAAAGCCACCCTTCACTCCCTCTTTTCCTCACACCTCTCAAGCTCCAAGACTTCTCCAAATTCTGCCCAAACACCTTCCCCAGATCATCCCCCACGTCCAAAATCTGCTGGTCTCATCAAAAGACCAAGCCTAGCTTCCTTAAATAGGAACTCAAGAGGAGGATTCTAAAGGTAATTTCTCTCCCTCTTCTCCTTTAATTTCCTTTCAAGTTCAAGTTCCTTTCTTGATCTCCCTCTATCTATCTTCATCCAAATTGTTCTTTAAATCCAGTATTATATATATACTGTAATATTATGAATATAATGTTATATTATATCACCCCTCACCCTTTCCCCCTTCCTTTTATTTTATTAAAGAGAACGTTGTTCATGTGGTGATAATTCATCACCTTCAAAAACAACATGCTCTCTTCTTCCGTTTATACCTTCAATCTGGTCATGAAACCATTTTTATGGTTGAACCAGAATGTTTTATATGTATTATGTTCTATTTTAAGTTCTGTAAATAACCTATGGCCTTATTACTAAGATAAATGTTAAAACAAGATCGTTGTGATCCAAAAACCGCTCAAATTAACCCAAATAACAATCATTAAATTTTTATCTAATGATTCGTCCACTTGGATCTAATATAACTCATTATAAAATCATTAAAGCTTCTTTAATATCATTAATAACATGTAATATCAGTTCTGGATGTTTACCCATGTTCTACCCAAGCATCAATTTAAGAATACAAGTGGACCGCTCAAGAAAACCATAAAAACGAACATCCCCGAACAATGTTTTTAAACTCTATAAGTCATACAAAGGAACTTAATATGAAATAATGAAACCAGAATGAACCCTATTAATGTATAAAAGGTTCTGGAATTTCTAATTAATGAATATAATGTCATTATACCGGACATTAAAGAGAAGGAGGCATCCGAATACAAGGTAAGGGGAAATCTCGAACCCAATTTGCTTCCTTCGGGTTCTCCCTCTTTCACTCCATTTTTGAAATGGTTACTCCTCAAAGGTATTTTTTTCATCATTTCCTTTACTTTTCTAGGATATACATGTTTTTCACTGGTTTTTATGTCCATAAAAATGTTTTCCAAAAGAACTCTTCTTTCAAGACCTCAAATTTTTCCTCTCATTCAAGGTTGATGGTTCTTATATCAAGTATGTTGTTCCCTCTTTCTTTTAGGAACCCAAAGCTTATGAATGTGTTATTATGAGATGAAACCCATTCCTTTCCATGGGTTATTTATTTACATGTTTGATATGTGTTCTTTGTGGCAAGCATGATAATGATAATGTTATGATGTGACGGGTGCGCCCGGAATTATATAGCGCAATATGAATGTTTAAATGTGACGGGTGCGCCCTGAATTATATAGCGCTCCAATGCATTGGGTAAAGTGATGAATATCATGAGTAAATGTGAAATTATGTTTGAACATGATGCTAGCTTTGTTCACAATTATGTGTGGTAGTTAACCACTAAGACATGATGTTTCATTTTTATGCTTTGCCACATTTCAAGTTTATTGTTTATGCTCCTCTCATGTTCAAGATCTTCTTCCTATGTCATGATTATTCTCACACCATGCTATATTGTTCTTATCTATCCTCTTACTGGGCTTTTAGCTCACCCCTTTTGATGTATATCCTCAGGTGGCTACATGTACTAAGGAGAGGACAAGTGCTACTAAGAAGCTATACAAGAAGAGATTAAATGAATTTTTTTTTGCTTGATGTTGTACTTGTTATGTGTAGTCCTAGTTTTCCCAAGACACTAAACCTATGGATCCTCCATGTATAATACTATTATGTTGTTTATCTTTGAAATGATGTAATATTAATGTAAGAAAAGGTCGGGTCGCTATAGTTGGTATCAAAGGAAAGGTTTAGTTAATTTGGGAATTAGGATTAGTGAACCCTAAAGAAAACCTCTAGCATGAGACTAAGTACAAATATGCACACAAGGATATTTACCTAGGGATCCCATATGTTATGTTTTTGGTATAATTGTTTAAAAGGATAAGTTATTCATGACTTGTTTACTTATGTTTTGTTCTAACCTTTTCTATTTTAGAAAATGGTGGGAACCAGGAGAAATCAGGCCAACAACTCTTGTGAAGGCCAATGCAATGATTGCCCGAATGACATCCCCAATGATTTTGGAGGTGGAGTTCAAAACTTCATGACGATGCTTACCCAATTATCCCAGGTTATGAATAATAACCATAATAATGGGGAACGTCCTCCTTCACCAAAGAGGGAGCAGCTAGCTATCGAAAGTTTTATGCGGCAACGACCACCGACGTTTTGTGGATCTTCTGATCCACTAGTTGCGGAACAATGGGTCAACTCCATGGAGAAGATCTTTTCTGTTCTTCACTGTTTCGAGACAGAGAAGGTGAATCTAGCTGTTTATCGTCTAGATGGAGAATCTGATCAATGGTGGGCTTTGATTAAGAACACCAAGCCAAGGGATGAAATTGAAGAGATGGAATGGGAAGACTTTAAGATAATGTTTCTTAATAAGTACTTCCCACGAACTCTTCGCACGAAGATGGAGAGAGAATTCATAGAGCTCAAGCAAAAAGAAGGAGAATCTGTCACAACCTATGAAGCAAATTTCACAAGGCTCGCAAGGTATGCTTCGAGTTTTGTTATCAACAATGATAGCAAAATTGATAGATTCTTTAGTGGATTAAAACCACATCTTCGAAAAGCTCTTGCAATTCGAGACTTTGGGAGTTATGAAGAAGTTGTTCGGTGTGCTCTCAAAGTGGAGATGGAGTTTGGAGAATGGTCCCATGGCTATGGTGATAAGAAAAGAAAGATGGAGTTTCAAGCTGGTGGATCTAGTGATAAAGATGGGAAGAAAACACAACGACCCACTTGCCGAAAATGTGGGAAGTTGCACAATGGGAACTGCCTCAAAGGGACGGGGAAATGCTTCAAGTGTGGGAAAGAAGGACACCTAGCTCACGAGTGTCGAAGAGACATGAAAAGGAAGGATAATGTAGCTGATGAAAGGAGAGAACCACTCGTGATTCAATGCTACAACTGTAAGGAGCTAGGGCACTATTCAAACCAGTGCACTAAACCTCGAGCTTTCGAGGGTAATCAGCGCCAACAACCACCAAAGCCAAAGGAACAAGGGAAGTCTTATGCCATCACTACTGCGGAGGTGGAACATGATAATGAAGTCATACAAGGTACACTTCCTATTCACTCAAGAATGGCAAAAGTCTTATTTGATTCTGGTTCTACGCATTCCTTTATATCTTGCAAGTTTGCTAGAACTATAGAATCGAAGCCCCGAAACCTTGAAGTAGAGATATCTGTAAAAACACCAAGTGGTGAAATCATTGCAACCCAAGTGTTTGATTCTTCTCCTATTGACGTATGTGGGAAGATTCTTCCGGCAAATCTTGTAATACTTCCCTTGGTGGAATTCGACGCTATAATGGGAATGGATTGGCTCTCGTTATATAGAGCACATATCAATTGTCGGGAAAAGGAAATATATTTTCATATTCCAAACCATCCCATGCTCCACTACAAATGCAAGGAAGATCATGAATCTCCTTTGAGAAATCCTTCAATGGTGTGGGTGATGATTCCCTATGAAGAAGCATACCTCGCCCAAATGTTTGAGTCGAAGGAAAGTTCCAACCTTGAGGAAATGCCCATCGTAAGGGAATACGGCGATGTATTTCCCGAAGAGTTACCGGGAATTCCTCTGGATCGTGAGGTAGAGTTCTCAATTTAACTCATACCCGGAGCTACTCCTATCTCAAAGTGCCCCTATAGGATGGCTCCTATCGAACTGGAGGAGTTAAAGAAGCAGCTGCAAGAGCATCTGGACAAAGGGTTCATACGCCCTAGTGCATCACCTTGGGGTGCGCCAGTGCTCTTTGTGAAGAAGAAGGATGGTACCATGCGGCTGTGTATCGATTATCGGGAACTCAACAAGATCACAATAAAGAACAAGTATCCTCTCCCAAGGATTGATGACTTGTTCGACCAGTTAAGAGGAGCTCAATACTTCTCAAAGGTGGATCTTCGTTCTGGATATCATCAAGTAAAGGTGAAGAAGGAAGATATTCAGAAGACTGCCTTCCGTACAAGGTATGGGCACTATGAGTTTTTGGTGATGCCCTTCGGACTTACTAATGCCCCTGCAATCTTCATGGATTTGATGAATAGAGTCTTTAGACATTACCTTGACAAATTCGTGGTAGTGTTTATCGATGATATTCTCATTTACTCCAAGAGCAAGGAGGAACATGAAGAACATCTAAGACTTGTGTTGGCGACATTGAGAAAGGAGAAGTTGTACGCCAAGTTCAGCAAGTGTGACTTTTGGATGAATCAAGTCACATTCTTGGGACATGTGATCACAAGCAAGGGAATTTCTGTGGACCCTTCAAAGACAAAGGCGATTGAAGAATGGCCCAGGCCCTCTAGTGTCACAGAAATCCGTAGTTTTCTTGGATTAGCTGGGTACTACAGACGTTTTGTGAGAAACTTCTCACGATTGTCAAGCCCGCTAACTAAGTTAACAAGGAAAGGGGTAAAGTATGTATTGACGGATGAATGTGAGGGAAGCTTCAAGGAGCTAAAGAGAAGGCTAATCACTGCACCTGTACTCAAACTACCGAAAAGTGGAGAAATTTTTGTGATATACAGTGATGCTTCAAAGAAAGGCTTGGGTTGTGTACTCATGCAAAATGATAATGTGATAGCCTACGCCTCACGACAGTTGAAGATCCATGAGAAGAACTACCCGACGCATGATCTAGAGCTGGTAGCCGTGATTTTTGCCTTGAAAATCTGGCGGCACTACCTTTATGGTGAGAAGTGTGACATATACACCGACCACAAGAGCCTAAAGTATATATTCACACAAAAGGAGCTCAACATGCGTCAAAGGAGATGGTTAGAGCTAATCAAGGATTACGATTGCTCTATTCACTATCATCCTGGAAAGGCGAACAAGGTAGCTGATGCTCTAAGCAGGAAAGAACCTGCTACTCTATCCATGTTGAGGATTGAGAAAGACCCTATCTTCTTGGATATGCAAAGGATGGATTTGGGAATCGTAAGGGCGGGGGATACATCCTACCTTGCCCAAATGATTGCGCAACCATCCATCCAACAGAAGATCAAGGAAGCACAAAGGGATGATGTGGAGATACAAAAGAGGGTGAATGCAGTAAAGGAAGGAAAGCTGCAAGAGTTCCATATCGACGATGATGGTGTGATTCGGTTTGGAACGCGGCTTTGTGTGCCTTCATCACCCGGAATAAAGAAGGAGCTATTGGATAATGCACATAGCTCAACTTTCTCTATTCATCCTGGAAGTACCAAAATGTATCGTGATCTCCGAGAACACTTCTGGTGGGATAACATGAAGAAGGAGATTGCGGAATATATATCAAGGTGCTTGGTATGTCAGCAAGTTAAAGCTGAGCGGCAAAAGTTCAAAGGTATGATGCAGCCATTGCCTATACCCATGTGGAAATGGGAAAATGTCACTATGGACTTTGTCATGGGCCTCTCGAAAACGTCAAGACGAAATAATGCGATATGGGTTGTGGTTGACCGACTCACCAAGACTGCCCATTTTATCGCTATTCGGGAAGACCTCTCACTTGAACAACTTGCAAGGATATATGTGAAGGAAGTAGTGAGGTTGCACGGTGTTCCACTCTCGATTGTCTCTGACCGTGATCCAAGGTTCACTTCTAAATTTTGGAGGAGCCTTCAACATGCTTTGAGTACTGAATTAAACTTCAGCACGGCCTATCACCCCCAAACTGATGGCCAGTCTGAAAGGACTATTCAGACACTTGATGATATGCTAAGATCATGCTCTCTTGAATTCAAAGGTGGATGGGATCAGCACCTTCCATTGGTTGAGTTCTCATACAACAATAGCTTCCACTCGAGTATTCAGATGGCTCCGTATGAAGCTCTTTATGGGAAGCGATGTAGAACTCCAACCTGTTGGGATGAAGTTGGAGAACGAAAACTACTTGGTCCCGATCTTGTTCAAGAGATGACAGAGAAGGTTCAAGTCATCCAGAAACATATCAAAGCTGCTCAAAGTCGGCAAAAGAGCTATGCTGACAATCGTCGAAGGGACTTGGAGTTTGACGTTGGAGATAAAGTCTTCCTTCGAATATCTCCATGGAAGAGAGTCATGCGATTCGGGAAGAAAGGGAAGCTAAGTCCAAGGTACATTGGCCCCTTTGAGATCCTTGATCGTATAGGAGTTGTAGCCTATCGTCTGGCACTTCCACCGAATATGGCTCAAGTTCATGAGGTGTTTCACGTATCACTACTGAGGAAGTACATTCCAGACCCCTCACATGTACTAAACTCAGAGGTGGTACAGTTGGAAGATGATCTCTCATATGAGGAGCAGCCGGTAAAAATTCTGGACCGAAGTGATAAGGTTCTACGCAACAAGACAACCCGCCTTGTCAAAGTGTTGTGGAGGAACCAAAAGTTTGAAGAAGCAACTTGGGAACCGGAGGAGGCAATGAAGGAGAAGTACCCTCACCTGTTTGTGTAAAGTGAAATTTCGGGGGCGAAATTTCTTAAGGGGGGGAGAATGTAACGACCCAAAGTTTTTCAATGGAAAATTCCCTTCTTTTATCTATGTCATAAAAACACAAAATAATGAACTACTAAGTGATAAGTGACCTTTAAACATAATTTTGTCAACCCTATGTTTGGAATTTTAAAAATCTGGCATACACGGTTGTGCTCAAGATAGTTTTTGGAGTCTAATGAACCAAAAATAATTTTTGGTGAATAGTAACCTACCCTTATGAATAGTAACCTACCCTTATGAATAGTAATATGAACCTTATGAATAGTAAATAAGAGTAACATTACCTATGAATAATAAAATAAAATTTATCCATCATAGAAAGTGATAATTTGACTTTAGTAAACATTTTTGGTATTTTATAAATCATAAATGATTAATTATAATTAATTAATTAATTTAAAAGAATATTTATTTTCCTGAAATATATTCATAAATTATTGAATCAATTTCTAATAGTTTTTAGATAATTTTATAAGACCCTACGTAATTTTTGAAAGAACTATAAAATCAGTTTTAATCTTAAAAATTGTTTATTCTAAGTAAATTATGATTTTATTAAAATATTAAATTAATAATATTTAGAAAATTATTTTTGAAAAATGGACTTCATTTTTGGATTCTACACGTCGAAAAATGGTTGGGGTAAAATTTTGGGATTTTTCTAAGATACTTGAATTTTTTATGAATAGTGGAATCCGATAATTCACAATAAAAGCTAAATAATGCATTAATTGAGTCATTGCTGATGTTATGCTGATGTAAGCCCACTTGGTTCGGGATTACATTATAAAATTAATATTATTGGTCATCCAAGACTCACTATTCCTTGTCCTTGGTGGAATTAATAAACTAATCAATTTAATATTAAGAAAACCCCTCCCCCCTCCACTATAAAAGCCACCCTTCACTCCCTCTTTTCCTCACACCTCTCAAGCTCCAAGACTTCTCCAAATTCTGCCAAAACACCTTCCCTAGCTCATCCCCCATGTCCAAAATCTTCTGGTCTCATCAAAAGACCAAGCCTAGCTTCCTTAAAGAGGAACTCAAGAGGAGGATTCTAAAGGTAATTTCTCTCCCTCTTCTCCTTTAATTTCCTTTCAAGTTCAAGTTCCTTTCTTGATCTCCCTCTATCTATCTTCATCCAAATTGTTCTTTAAATCCAGTATTATATATATACTGTAATATTATGAATCTAATGTTATATTATATCACCCCTCACCCTTTCCCCCTTCCTTTTATTTTATTAAAGAGAACGTTGTTCATGTGGTGATAATTCATCACCTTCAAAAACAACATGCTCTCTTCTTCCGTTTATACCTTCAATCTGGTCATGAAACCATTTTTATGGTTGAACCAGAATGTTTTATATGTATTATGTTCTATTTTAAGTTCTGGAAATAACCTATGGCCTTATTACTAAGATAAATGTTAAAACAAGATCGTTGTGATCCAAAAACCGCTCAAATTAACCCAAATAACAATCATTAAATTTTTATCTAATGATTCGTCCACTTAGATCTAATATAACTCATTATAAAATCATTCAAGCTTATTTAATATCATTAATAACATGTAATATCAGTTCTGGATGTTTACCCATGTTCTACCCAAGCATCAATTTAAGAATACAAGTGGACCGCTCAAGAAAACCATAAAAACGAACATCCCCGAACAATGTTTTTAAACTCTATAAGTCATCCAAAGGAACTTAATATGAAATAATGAAACCAGAATGAACCCTATTAATGTATAAAAGGTTCTGGAATTTCTAATTAATGAATATAATGTCATTATACAGGACATTAAAGAGAAGGAGGCATCCGAATACAAGGTAAGGGGAAATCTCGAACCCAATTTTCTTCCTTCGGGTTCTCCCTCTTTCACTCCATTTTTGAAATGGTTACTCCTCAAAGGTCTTTTTTTCATCATTTACTTTACTTTTCTGGGATATACATGTTTTTCACTGGTTTTTATGTCCATCAAAATGTTTTCCAAAAGAAATCTTCTTTCAAGACCTCACATTTTGCCTCTCATTCAAGGTTGATGGTTCTTATATCAAGTATGTTGTTCCCTATTTCTTTTAGGAACCCAAAGCTTATGAATGTGTTATTATGAGATGAAACCCATTCCTTTCCATGGGTTATTTATGTACATGTTTGATATGTGTTCTTTGTGGCAAGCATGATAATGATAATGTTATGATGTGACGGGTGCGCCCGGAATTATATAGCGCAATATGAATGTTTAAATGTGACGGGTGCGCCCGGAATTATATAGCGCTCCAATGCATTGGGTAAAGTGATGAATCTCATGAGTAAATGTGAAATTATGCGTGAACATGATGCTAGCTTTGTTCACAATTATGTGTGGTAGTTAACCACTAAGACATGATGTTTCATTTTTATGCTTTGCCACATTTCAAGTTTATTGTTTATGCTCCTCTCATGTTCAAGATCTTCTTCCTATGTCATGATTATGCTCACACCATGCTATATTGTTCTTATCTATCCTCTTACTGGGCTTTTAGCTCACCCCTTTTGATGTATATCCCCAGGTGGCTACATGTACTAAGGAGAGGACAAGTGCTACTAAGAAGCTATACAAGAAGAGATTAAATGAATTTTTTTTTTGCTTGATGTTGTACTTGTTATGTGTAGTCCTAGTTTGCCCAAGACACTAAACCTCTGGATCCTCCATGTGTAATACTATTATGTTGTTTATCTTTGAAATGATGTAATATTAATGTAATAAAAGGCCGGGTCGCTATACCCAAGGTGCCTAAGGATGTAAATAAATGTCGAGGACATCAAGAACCATCGGGGAATGATTTTAACTTTAATGAAAAACAACCAACCCAACAAGCTATGACCAACCACATCTACATGATTCATGTCAACAAATTAAACCAATGGAACACATTACCAAGGAACAACCATGCAACCCAACCAATTACCGAACAATTCCCATAGACTAATACAACTCAACCAAAATTTTCTATAATCAGAGTACCAAGCGGAAGAACACAAAACAAAACCCAAGAAGGTATGACACAATTCCATAGCTCTCATCCAATCTCCATGCTCTAAGAACCACAAAACCACCCAAGCATCATGATGAACCACTAGAAAAATAAGATGCCTTACCCTAACCTATGTCCCAAAAAAAGATATCTACAAAAGCACACAAGTTTCAAAGCAGGGGGTGAGTAATAATATTCGGTAGGTTTTCCAAAAATGACTTCCCTAAACACTCTTCTATGACAGAATCGTTATCACATTTTTATAAAGTAGTTAATATAAAACATCAAACAGCGCAACAACTTCCAAAAATCCAAACACACCCTTACCAAGATACTTTCCACTCAAATCTACACAATAAAATGAAAATCCAACTGACAAGACATAATCCATTTTACCATCACAAGTTATCACAATAATTTCATCTTTCCTAGCCACACTCATAATCAAACAAATCCATAAAGTTTCACACACTCAACTTGGTGTAACAATCATGGTGTAACTTCTCATCCAAGCCTGTTTACTCCTTTCCGAACTTAGTGGTACTTCACTCCCACTTATCTTTTATGGTGGACCTTCCTTCCACTATACATCCCCTTTTTATAGTGGTACTCTCCACCCACTTCACACCACAATCAACATATGCATAAAATTATTAAGCCAATAATAATCATATATACCCGCTAAAGCCACAATAATATGCAACAACTACTTCACAACAAAATAATACATTAAGACTTCTTACATGCCATATCACATTCAAAAAAGAAAACCCTTTTATTTAAAACCATTTTCATAAACCAATATCACCAATCAACCCAATCTGCTAATTTTAAAATCAATATTTTAAAATCTGATAACAAAGAACATTTCACCACAATAACCCATTCTTTTCCCAAAAATCCAAAAAACATCGCCAAGGGAATTTCTATAAAGATTATCACATCACAATCTGAATTAATTTTAAAAAAATCTAATTAATTGAAAAAAGGCTTCTAGTTCTAACAAAATGGAGTCGAGAGAGAATCCAACTACCTTAGGGTTTTAGTGAAATTGACCAACTCCCAAACACACCACAAATCCAGATGAACTCTCCACCAAAACCACCTTAGATCCCTTTGAATATCATCAATAAGTCCCAATATCAACCTTTTAGGAAACAAAAACTCTATATATACATGAAATGGGTGTAGATCTAGAAAATCAGGAGAGAGAGATAAAACTAGATCTAAGGAAAACCAAGAAAGAACTAAAAGCGGAGACTTACTGAAGAAGAATTGCCTTCACTGCAACTTGAAAACCCTTAGAATCACTTCTAAAATGAGTGGGAGATCTCCTATAACCCTTGAGAACCAAAAACCATGAGTGTGGTTCTTATGGGATAATAAAGGAGAATTTTAGAGAAAATATCTAGTGAGCCCATAATTAAAAACTAATTTTTATTGTCAAGCAGGGTTAGCTCGCACAGTTAAGAAAATTGTGTGCAAATTGTGAGCATTATAATTTCTCAATAGGGACCCTGCATAACTTCCTTGGATAGTTTGAAAAACATTTTGCAAACTATGTGAAACCCACTGCCTCCACTAGCACGATTACCTAGAGATCTTTCACAGTTTCCCTATATCGTGCTGAAATTGTGCTCCCCTATAAAAGCCTCCAACCTTTCCAAAACCTTCCCAAACTCTCCCAAACATTACCCAACAACTTTATATACATAAAAAGGCATAAAATGGTTACATAACTCGAAATGGGGGTGCTACATTCTCCCCACCATTGTACTTTCTGTCCTCAGAAAGTAGAGAACCATATCTTTTCCAAAAGAGCTCGGGCCATTGGTCAGCTATCTCTTTATCCCGCTCACAAGTCTTCTACTAAATCTGACCATGCTTCAACAAAATCCCTAATAGATTAATGATTTTACCACACAATAATTTCTCTTGTCTTTCCATAATCCTCACTGGCAGGTACACCAATGAAGCATCCATCTCAAGCTCAACATGATCCCATCGGATCACATGGTCATGATCTGGCTAATATTTCTTCAACTAAGAAACATGAAACACATTGTGGACCACACTAAATCATGGTTTAACATTAAAATGATAATCCATCTCTCTAACCCATGCAAGTATCTTAAAAGGCTCAATATAACTTGGAGATAACATTCCCTACTTTTCAAACCAACGATTTCTGAGCCTTGGATAGATTCTAAAAAACACATGAGATCTCACCTAAAACACAAACAATAATCGAAGATGGTTCTCTTATGATTTTTTATGACTCTAAGACATCTCCATTCTCATTCTGGTTAACTTGATCTTCTCTTTAGTCTCCTGGACAATGCTCGGTCATGCCATGGAAGTCTCACCTGATTCCACCCAACAAAGTGGAGAATGACACGGATGCCCATAAAATGCTTCAAACAGAGCCATATGTATCGAGGCCAAATAACTGTTATTATACAAGAACTCCACCAAAATAAAGTGATCATACCATGAGTCACCAAAATTCATCACACAAGAACACAACATATGTTCTAAAGTTTGTATCATCCTCTCAAATTGCACATCCGTCTGGGGATGATACGTCATGCTCATTGTCAAATGAGTCCCAAGGGCTTGTTGAAAGTATTTACAGAAATGATATGTGAACCTCGGATTTCTATATGATATAATCAAAACTGGAACACCATGTATCTTTACCACTTTACAGATATAGATTTTGGATAGATCCTCCACCATATGAGATTCAAGAATAGGGATGAAATGGTCTAACTTTGTGAGAATATCCACTATCACCCATATGGAATCATGATTTATAAATCTTCTTGGGATACCAATAACAAAATTAATCACTATCTTTTCCCACTTCCAAACAGTCATAGGTAATGATTGCAACATACATGTCGGTTCCTGATGCTCTGCCATGACTTGCTGACATTTCAAGCATCTCAAAACAAATTTGGCCACTTTCCTTTTCTTACTAGCCCACCAAAACTGTGCTTTCAACACCTTTTAAATTTTTATAATTATAGGAAGGAAATCCCATCTGTAATGATGGTAAGAACTAAGAATTTCATCCTAAAAGGACATCAGTATGACCATCTAATTCTGAAAATACAAAAATGAATGCTCATTTAGTTCTCATCCCCCAATGGTCTCCCCACCACTGAGTTTAGAACTCATTTCCATAAACTTAGAATTAGAAACATATGCCTCTTTAACCAACCCAACCATGTCATGAAGAAATCAGAATAGAAAGAAAATATCACTATCACCCTAGTCCTCATATTCCAACTACATGTTTCCTATAACTAACATCAACTGCCATTGATCTGATTATTGTTTCACCACCTGAGCATACAATGTCCTACTTAATTCACCTGCCACCGAATTTATCTTTCATAGTTTTTACATAAAGTAAAAGTAAAACATATAGAGATACTACATCAATATCCTTTTCCTCAACTTTCAAAATCTTTGTGAGAAAATTTGTTTCAAACTCTTATGATTAGTAAAGACCGTGAATTTCTCATTGAAGATATAATGACGCCAAATTTTCAAAGCATGAACCACCGCTGCCAACTCCAAATCATGTGTTGGGTAGTTCTTCTCATGAAACCTCAACAACCATGAGCCACACACAACCACATGATCCCCTTTCATGAGAACACACCCCAACCCTGAGTCTATTGCATCACAATACACCACGTACCCTTTTCCTAGTTCTGGTAAAACCAAGATTGGTGATGATGTAAGGTGATCCTTAATCTCTTCAAAATATTTTCAACATTGCTTATTCCATTAAAATGGAAAACTATTCCTAGTCAAAGTTTTCATTGGTAAGTCCAATTGTGGGAAATCATGAACAAAACACTGATAATACCCAGATATATCAAGGAATCTTCATATCTCGAAAACATTATTTGGAAGTTGCCACAAAATAAAAACCTCTATTTTTTCCAGATCAACTGAAACACCATTCTCATAAATAACATGGACAATGAAATGAACTTAATCTATCCAAAAGTCACACTTGGATAATTTGGAATACAATCAATGATCTCTAAAGATCCCCAACACTATCGTGAAGTGTTTCTCTTTCTCCACACTTATCCTTTAATACACCAGTATATCATCAATGAATACCACCATGAAAGAATCCAAATATCTCTAAAATATATAATTCATCAATTCCATGAACATTTTTGGTGCATTCATTATACCAAAGTGCATAACCACATACTCATAATGGTCATATCTACTTCAAAAGGTTGTTTTCAGAATATCCCCCTTTGGAACTCGCAATTGATGATATCGTGATCGCAAGTCATTCTTTGAGAACCACTGAGCTCCCCTCGACTAATCAAACACGTCATAAATGTGCAGAAGTAGATATCAGTTATTTATCATAACCTAGTTAATCTTAATATAATAAATAAACATCCAAAGAGTTTCATTCTCTTTTTTAACAAACAAAACTGGAACTGCCCATGGAGACATTCTAGGCAAGATGATCCCTTTGTTTTCTAACTCCTCCAAATGTACTTTCAATTCCCTCAATTCTATCAGTGACATCTGGGAAGATGGAAGTGAGGTAGGACTAATCCCTAGGAAGAGATCAATTGTAAATTCCACTTATCTCAAGAGTGGAAACCCTGAGAAATATTTGGGATTTAATTCTAGTAACTAATCAACAACCACTGTAAAAACTCTCTATTTAACTCCTTCTATTGATTAAAATGACAATGCTACTAACTGATATAAGATCGTGACAACAGTTGGTGCCAACAAGCCTATTGTAACTAGATTTTCATTATTCTCTCCTCTAAAGAGATGTTTGACACCATCCTCTATTGTAAAACTAATTTTTGCACATAAAAGTCTATGTGGACCTTAAACATTGACAACCAATCCATTCCTAGGATTATATCATAAGCATCCATCTCAAGCACTGAGAAATCACACATCAACTCAACCCCATACACAACTATATAGCATGTTCTACATAGGAATTATTGACACTCTCTTTGACACAGAAGAGTTTGAAGTAATAAAACCAAAGGAATAATTTCCATAGTTAAACCCAAAAAACATAACAGTATGAGAAGAAATAAAAGAATGTGAAGCACTAGTATAAAAAAATTCTTACATCAAGGTAAATTTTAAATAACCATACCTCCCACTGTGGATGGTCCCAACTGATCATTCATCACAACCTTCTTAGCTACAAAAAACTGCTTTCTTTCAACACTCTGCTCTTTATTTCCCTACTTAGGATTTTCAGTATTCCTAGAATCACCATGACTAACTTTGATAAGCTGATGAGGGTTATGGTATGCCCCAATCCCATTGAGGAATAGGATGCTTGTGACCCCTGAGGAGTGTCACAAACACCCAACCTTAGATAATTATGACAATAAATCTGAATAATCCTCATATTATTATAGTTATGACATGATCGAGGTTGTGTCATAAAATCCCCATTGATGTGACCTGTAGAGCCACACTAAAAACATCATGGCTTACTTTGAGGCTTAAGAGAAAGATTCACTAATCCTACCATCAGATTCTGAGCCATACTCGCACCCTATAAATAAGTGTCCCTCTTCTACTTAAATATAGATTTAGAGTTCCCAGCATTTCCAATGGGCACCTACATGCTTCTCCCTCTTGTTGCCCCAAAAATATCCCTTTCATCCATAGTTTCTCTATTCACCATTTTCATGTAATCTCTTATACCTAGTACCACTATTTTAGAATGAATTTAATACCTCAACCCAGATTCAAATATATGTGCCTTCAATGATGTATTACCTACCACCTCAAGTACAAACTACATTAAGTTCATTAACATAGCCACATATTCCATTACTGAGAGGTTCTCTTACTTTATCCTAAAGAAATCTGTTGTACACTGAATTCTGAACTTATGAAAGTGTAATTTTTCATTAAACAATTCCTCAAAAACCTCCTATGTCATAACTTGGTCTGTTCCATCTTGGACCTCCAACTCCCACCACTGATGAACAATATCTTCAAACATGTAAGTTTATATCTTCACTTTCAGCTCGACTGGTGTTCCCAAGAATTCAAATATCCTATTTATTCTGTTTAACAATGCTTCTACCTTTTCTGGTTCTGAATCACCCCTAAATATTTGTGGATCCTTATTTTGAAATTGAACTGCATGATCCACATGATTTGTCTCATCCACTTTATTCCCACTTTCCATAGCTTGGAAAGCTTGTAATATACTATGCACTAGCTACTAGTTCACCTATGGCTCAGGTGCAACCACATTTTCAGCAGCCTCCTCTAGTTTGTCTCTACGATGCCTACTCGGTTCCATTTCTATCAATACAAAAACAACAATAAGTCTCACTCTCTTAGAAAGAAAAGGATTACAATTTTAAATTCAATTAAATTATAACTATCACAACCAGACTTTCCACAAGTTCACATTTCCTATGTTGCGCCACTTTTGAAAAATCCACCATCTTTTGAAAATTGACCGATTTTCAAAATATCTCAACTATACACATTTCATATCCACACATTTGATAATAATTTATATATTTTCACCAATAAATATATTCATAACAAAACATAAATCATTATTCCAATAAAATATGAAACCTAGTGGGAAGTCATTTCTACCATGCATTTCATGCTCATCTCATTGGATACACCCAAGACAATGAGATTTACAATGCCTATAAGTATCTCCAAAAAAATTATATACCCAACTCCCTGGTAACTTGAATTTCATCATAAAAGGGTTAGTTACATCCTTTTATGCTATACAATTCGTGTTCCAACAATCCTATGTCTTGTTACCATCCTGACTCAAGGAATATACCAAGAACGAATGCCAACACCAAGACTGAGAATAAATGCCAATGAAGTGAACAAACATGAAAATCAAGGATCGAACAAACTGATACAACTTGTAATGCCTCACCCCTTCCCCATTGGCTAGAGAAGGAGGTGAGATTCTACATGGCCTTAGGAGATATTCCTAAGGCACCAAAGGCTAGAAATAAATGTTGAGGGTATCAAGAACCATTAGGGAACAATTTTCCATTAAATTAAAATCAAACCAACCCAACAAGATATGTTTAAAGACACGTAAAATTCAAGGAAATGTTTTTCTTAATTTTCTTTGGGATTTTACAAGAACTCAGTTTCAGACGGCACTTGATTCCGAGGCCCGGTGTGCCCGAAAATTCTATCCGAAGTTTAGCTCGGGTACGTTCAGTGAACGAACGAGCGGGAATTCCTATCTTTTGAACCGGTGCTCAGAATCGAATTCTAAGGGAACCGATAGAACCTCAGCGCCAGTAATTTCTTAGGAACACCTGTTCCGGATTTGCGTTTTCACGAGAGAAGTTGATAAAAATTTTTGAAGTTAAAAATAAAGATTTAACAACAATTTTTATTTTTTACTCTAAGTGTATAATACTTGGAATAGAAGTTGGGTAACTACCCAACCTCCCTTGGGAGGTTATGAGGGTGGTGGGGCCCACACGAACCCTACCCCTTCATATCCTCTAAACCCCCTCAAATCCCATTTAATTTTTGATAACTTAAGATTATTATCTTATGGATTTAATGCGGTGAGTTAAATGTAAGTTTTTGAAATTCAAACTCTTGAATTTCAAAAGTCTTGTTGTGTTAATAAAATAAGTTGATAACTTATTTTATTTGGGTTGGTGTTTAGTTGTTTGAGAGATTTTGGAGAAAAAGATAAGGAAGTCTTGAGTTCTTCATTCCCTTTGATGAAGAACGCGAAGAACGAACGATCTCCGACGTCGAGCGTCGAGCCATCGGAGACCGTCTTCCGCGACACTGACCCGCGACGCGAAGTCTTCTTCCACGAAGTTATTCTTCCATGACATCTCTTCCGCGACGGTTTTCCGTGAGGAAATCTCCGTCAACGTCTTCGAATCCTCGCTTCGCGACGCCGACGTTCGTCATCTCTTTTATCAAGGTAGGGGATTTATTTTATTTAATTATTTCCGTTCATGATTCTAATTTGTCGTTCTTCGTGGATGTAAGACTAAATGTTATCGTTTAAAGAGAGGGGGGCGGACCGCACAAACACGGCCGACCCTCCTCTTTATCCTTGTTTGATACTTTGTGGTTTGGACAGAATGGCGTGGTGTTGTCGCACCACGCGGGAATCGCACGACAGGTAATTCGCGGCGCTGTCGCGCCGCGCCATGAAGTTGAACAAGGACGCGACGCCGTCGCGCCATGTCGAAGAAAACCGAAGACGCCGTGGCTGGAGCGGGGCCGTGGTGGAGGGGCGCGGTGTTGTCGCACCACGCCGGACAAATCAAGTCATCACCGATTCCGGGCCGCGGCGGAGCAGGGTGACCGGCGGCCGGTTCCGGGCCACCGGTGTCGGCGATGGAGGAAGGACCGGCCGTCGCTGGTCCCTGTCGGCAGAACCGGCCGGCCGGTGCAGGCCGGCCGGACAAAGGGGAGCCGGGGGAATTAATTCCCCTGGTCGGCTCACAAAAACGGCCCTCATAAATGGGGGGACGCGGTTACACCAGGGGGGGCAGCCCCCCCTGCCAACGGCTCGGCCATTGGCCGAGCTGGCCAGCGTGATGGGCACACTGTGCCCAGGCCGGGTCGGCTTCCTGGCCGGTCCGCCAGGTCGGGCCGTGCCCAGGTCGGGCCGCGCCGCGCCGACCCAGGGGGTCTCAGGCCGGGTCGGTTCGGGCCCGAAACCCCCGTTTTCGGACCCTTTTGGTTCTTTTGCCCATATCACGGGCTACAGACCTCCGAACGACGTGTAGTCAGTGGCGATGCAATCCTTGGATTGAGACGGTCGTTTCGGTATATTGCACTCTAGGTTTCGGAGTACTTTGGGTTTGTCCGGGTTGGTTCGTACAAAAAACCAACCGGGCCCTCAGAGCGGAAACGCTCATATCTTGAGCTACGGACGTCTGATTGACGTACCGTTGATTTTGTTGGATTCCTCTTAGTGAGGCGGATCTTTTGGCTTACTCTGCCTGAGGTTTGGACACAGGTGGAGTACGGTCGGGTTGGTTTTTCCTTAAAAACCAACCGGGCCCCTAGGACGAAAAAGCCAATAACTCTCAGACCGGGCGTCCGATTGACGCACCGTCTGCGACGTTGAGTTCCTGTTGACGATACGAAACTTTAGGATACATCAACTCCGGACTATGTGTCAGTTGATGTATCAGCCTCTCGACTCATGGAGCGGACCCTCCAAAACGAGCTTGCTGTGTGCGGGAACCCTAGAGCTGGCTGCGACTGCTACTGTGACGGCGACGACTGTACATAGATCCTCAGCGGATTCGACGGCGACGACTACAGCACTCAGCAATCCTTTGTGGGTCGGTGCTACCGATCCTGTGTGGGTCTGATCCTGTGTGGGTCAGTGCTCAGCGGTCCTGTATGGGCCAGCGCCTACAGATCCTGTGTGGGTCTGATCCTGTGTGGGTCATTGAGGGGGTTAGTTACATATCGATCATTTGTGGGTCAGATCCTATGTGGGTCATTGCGGGGGTTAGTACCTATCGATCCTTTGTGGGTCCGATGGCTTAGATGAATCAGTGGAAATATCTGGTCATCTCTATCGTCATACGAAGAAGTATACCTGTGTGAGCTGAATCCTATTTTACTTTCCTGTGTGGATTGTGTTGTGCTATCCTGTGTGGATTTATGTTTTTCTTTCCTGTGTGGACTGGGTTTTACTTGAGCTCAGGTGTTGGAGCCAAGCGAGAATTGATAACTTAGGTATATGTATGGGCATATACATAAGCAGTGTCGGATGTTACTTCGTGATTGTATCTTTCCTTTGTGGTTATCCTTTGTGGATTCTGGGAGACCTTTGGGGGTCTCGGGGTCCCTACTGAGTATCTTATACTCACCCCTGCATAGGCTATGCCTGCACTACGTTGTGTTGGTTGCAGACGACGGACAACACTGATCGTGGTGGAGGCTTGCGGAGCAGGACGATACTTGGAGGTGGACCACAGGGCGGGACGTACTCGGAGCGGTCGGCTGGACCCGAGGAGCAGTGGAGGCTTTCTGTACTCACCCTTCAGGTGGGACTTCCAGTAGATGGCTCGACGTTGCGGATTTTACTTTTTAGTTTCTGTTTTCCCCTTTCGAGTTGTACTTACTTTCAGTTTGGCTTTGTTTTCTTGCCCTCTTACTTTCTGCACTTACTGTTGTACCAGTTTTTACTTAGTGTTTACTTTATCCGCTTACTTACTCTATGGTGCTTGTTTTCTTTACAAAGGAAATTCCTTCCCTTTACCGGGATTTACGCCTTGGTGTTAGTCGCCAGCCCCTGGCCTATGGAAGGCGGGCTTGGGGTAGTCACGGCACGGGCCCCGAGGACGGGTCGTGACAAATTTGTATCAAAGGAGTTCAATTCTACCACAGAACTTGGACTCTGATCTTTTTCTATGTGAAGTAATAATGTTAAGCATATTGAGTGTGGTTATCAGTCCAGGGAGTCCAGTGTTGGTGTGGCGGCCGACGTATCCGTACACCAGGACCCTGACTTCTGATTTCCGACTTAGTGCACGAAAACATTGATTGCGTTTGTGTTTCAAGTTTTCTTTGTGATTACTTTGTGCCAGCTCACCAGGTATACTGTTCTGACCGTGGCACACCTGTTTCCTTTTCAGGATGGCCCCACAATGGCAGCCAGCTGGTGTTCCGAGAGTCGAGCATGACGACAGCCCACCGAGCGATGGGGCCTCGGTGCAGGGCCCTTTGTCAGCAGTGGCACCGGCAGTAGCTCTACCCGTCGAGCCACCGATACTTCTAGCACCAGCTGCTGATGATGCACGTCGCCTCAGTGCACTGCATGAGTTCCAGCGCCAGCGACTGCCCTGGTTCCGCGGGGAGACAGACCCCCAGGCAGCTGAGGACTGGCTGGAGGCAGTGGTGAGATTTTTCAGGTTAGTGAGGACACCAGCAGACCTCATGGTGATCTTTGCAGCAAGCCTACTGCACGCAGCAGCAGGCAGATGGTGGAGCATGATGCTCCAGGTGCACGATGAGGCATCTCTTCTCTGGACGGACTTTGAGAGCCTCTTCCGCTCGGAGTTCGTCCCAGCAACCCTCTGTGCGGTGTGCATTCAGGAGCTTCTTCAGCTGTGGCAGGGCAGCATGACGGTCGCCCAGTACTCGGCGAGATTTATCGATCTCTCGCGCTACTCTACAGACATGGTACAGGACCCATTCTTCCGGGCTCGGACCTTTGAGCAGGGATTGAGACACGAGATCAGGGCATCGCTGATCTCCCTCAGCATTCCGAATCAGACAGGAGTACTGGAGCGAGCCCTTTTGATCGAGAGTTTTCTTGCTGAGTCTACACCAGCGCCGAGACCCACCGCAGGGTGGCACGTAGCAGAGTCTTCTGCAGCTGGCAGTCGACGGATGACTCTTGGGTCCAGGAAGACTAGACCCTCAGGCAGACGACCTCAGGACACTGGCTCAGCAGTGCGGGGCACACAGCGCAGAGCCAGTCTTTTGAGAGGCAGGCAGTGCTACTCATGCGGCGGGCAGGGCCACAAGGATCGTGACTGACTGACCCATCGTGCTGAGGAGCAGCAGACGGTTGAGGAACCATCGAGGCAGAGGTAGAGGGTTGACCGTGGAAGTCCGCAGGGAGGAGGCAGACGAGGTAGAGGAGCTGGCCGAGCAGCAGGTGGTGGGCGAAGATTTGAGGCTCTACCACCACCACCACCAAGAGGTCCACCCCGACCATAGGGAGTTGGCGGGCAGAGACAGGCACAGCTCCAGGCAGCAGAGGCCTACGACCACGGCGTGCCCGAGATGATTCGAGGTACTATCTGTGTCTATTCCACCCTTCCTGCAGTTCTTATAGACACAAAAGCGAGTCACTCTTTCATAGCCGCTGCCCTTGTTCGGAGCTCGGAGATTCCAACAGAGCCTTTGGCTTGATCCTTACGGCTATAGACTCCTATGGGAGCAGACTCGACGATTACGCACTGGTGCCGGCAGTGTGAGCTTTCTCTAGGAGGCGAGATCTTCGGCTGGGATCTTCTTGTAGTAGTGTCAAGGCCTTACGACGTCATCTTGGGCATGGATTGGTTGTCTACGGTCCATGCACAGATTGACTGTATTAGGTGCAAGGTGCGATGTGTACGCACCGACGGGAGCAGGTTCACCTTCACCGGCAAGAAGCAAGCCTTTGCAGCACAGGATGGACTTCCTCAGAGGAGAGGACAACCCATCACTCATTAGTTGTCTAGCATCATCCTAGGAGCAGTTGACATACGAAGTCCTAGTTTTCCTGCAGTGGTGGATCAGTATGTGGACGTTTTTCCCGAAGATGTTCCAGGGCTACCTCCTCGCAGAGAGGTAGACTTTTATATTGACCTGTACCTCGGGACAACCCCGATATCGACTCCAGCATATCGGATGGCCTCCGCCGAGCTTCGAGAGCTATGGGTACAATTGGAGGACTTGCAGGGCAAGGGGTTCATCTGACCCAGTGTTTCACCCTGGGCTTCCCCGATATTGTTTGCCAAGAAGGCGGACGGGAGCTTGTGACTTTGTGTCGAAAACCGTCACCTAAACCAGGTGACAGTGAGGAACAAGTATCCGCTACCGAGGATTGATGACCTCTTCGATCAGCTCAATGGAGCACGGTGGTTCTCGAAGATAGACCTCAGGTCAGGCTATCATCGGCTCAGAGTTCGAGATGAGGACGTGCAGAAGACGGCCTTCAGATGTCGGTATGGCCACTATGAGTTCTTGGTTATGCCTTTCGGTGTAACCAATGCTCCAGTAGTGTTCATAGACCTCATGAACAGGATCTTTCAGCCATACCTCGATCGATTTGTCGTAGTCTTCATCAACGACATTTTGATTTACTCGACGACTAAGGAGGAGCATGCCTACCACTTACGGGTTGTACTAGACACACTTCAAGAGCACCAGCTTTATGGTAAGCTCTCGAAGTGTCATTTCTGGATACGCGAGGTCCACTTCTTGGGACACGTCATCTCTGAGGTGGGAGTTGTAGTGGATCCTGCGAAGATCGAGGCAGTTCTAGCTTGGGAGCCACCCAGGAGCGTGACGGAGGTGCGGAGTTTCTTGTGTCTAGCTGGATACTACCGGAGATTTGTGCCAGAATTCTCTAGAGTTGCGGCACCACTCTCATCTTTGACGAAGAAGGGAAAACCCTTCGTGTGGTCAGACGGATGTCAGCAGAGCTTCCAGGAGCTGAGACAGAGATTCATCAGCGCACCTATCTTGAGGTTTCCTGAGGAGGGAGTAGGGTATGTAGTCTACTGCAATGCATCAGGGACCGGACTCGGATGTTTCCTGATGCAGGAGCAGGCAGTGATCGCCTATGGATCATGTCAGTTGAGGCCGCATGAGCATAACTACACTACCCATAACCTGGAGTTAGCAGGAGTGGTCTTCGCTCTGAAGACATGGTGACACTATCTGATGGGCGAGCGCTTTACAGTCTTTTCTGACCATCAGAGTCTCAGATACATCTTCTCTCAGAAGGATATAAATCTGAGACAGTGGCAATGGCTCGAGTTCCTCCAGGACTATGACTTTGAGATAGTCTATACTCCTGGGAAGGGTAATGTGGTAGCTGATGCTCTTAGTAGGAGGACGGGCATTCAGCTACTTGAGGAGGTGACATATCAGCTAGCCTCTTTGCAGATATCCTTCATGGATAGAGATGGAGCAGCCTTTCTCCAGTCTCTCACAGTCACTCCTCCACTACTGCAGCGGGTCAGAGAGGCACAGCGTGGGGACGCTGACTGTGAGACGCGGCGTGCACAGATATCCTCAGGACAGGCACCTAATGGTTTCTCCTATGGAGCAGAGCACGACGTCCTTTTCAGAGGACATACCTTGGTACCAGTTACTTTACGGGAGGAGGTGCTGAGAGAGTTTCACACTTCTCCTTTGGCGGTACATCCTGGAGTGGCGAGATGTACCAGGATCTTAGACGACAGCACTGGTGGCCGGGCATAAAGAAAGTTGTGGCAGAGTTCGTTTCTCGATGCCTCACCTGCTAGCAGGTGAAGGCAGAGCACCAGGTACCAGCAGGCTTGGTACAGCCCTTAGAGGTCCCGGAGTGGAAGTGGGACGGGATATCTATGGTCTTCGTGACTGGACTTCCACGCACTTCCAGAGGTCACGACTCCATTTAGGTGATTTTCGACCGAATCACCAATTCGGCTCACTTCTTACCCATCAGAGAGCAGGGCTCAGTGGAGAGCTTGGGGCATCTCTACGTTCAGGAGATTTTACGACTTCACGGTGTGCCATCATCTATCATCTCTGATCGAGATGCTCGCTTTACTTCCTGGATTTGGAAGGGGTTGCAGGAGGCGTTCGGGACGCAGCTACGTCTGAGCACCGCCTTTGAGCCTCAAACAGATGGTCAGACGGAGAGGACCATTCAGACTCTCGAGGACATGCTCCACGCATGTGTCCTCGACTTTGGTCGCTGCTGGGAGGACCACCTACCCTTGGTGGAGTTCACGTACAATAACAGCTATCACTCCACCATCTAGATGGCACCATACGAGGCGTTGTATGGTAGACCTTGCAGATCTCCTTTGTGCTGGACAGACCCTAGGGAGTCAGCACTTGTAGGACCGGAGATGGTCCAGGCCACGACAGAGAAGGTCCAGGTCATCCAGGAGCAGATGAGGATAGCTCAGAGCCGGCAGAAGTCTTATGTTGAAAGGAGGAAGAGGCCACTAGAGTTTGAGGATGGCGACCACATCTTCTTGAGTGTCTCACCTCGACGTGGATTACGGAGATTTGTCCGAGGCGGCAAGTTGTCTCCACGCTTTATCGGACCGTTCCAAGTCCTCGACAGGATTGGTGAGGTGGCTTATCGCCTGGCTCTACCACCTCAGTTGCACTAGGTGCACGATGTCTTCCACGTATCTCAGCTGAGGAAATACGTGCACGACCTGATTCATATCATTGACAATGGGGAGCTCGACATTGATGATGGGGTGACTTTTGTGGAGGTCCTAGTGGAGATCGAGGATCGACATGAGCGAGTCCTATGTGGACGGTCGATTCCTCTAGTGCACATCAGATGGCAGTACGGGAACCTCCAGGAGAGCACTTGGGAGCGGGAGGCTCAGATGCGTGCTCAGTACCCTCATTTGTTTCCCTAATTTTCGATTTATCTTTACGGGTACGTAAACCCCTGAGGTGGGAGTAATGTAAAGACCCGTAAAATTCACGGAAAATTTTTTCTTAATTTTATTTGGGATTTTACAAGAACGCAGTTTCAGACGGCACTTGATTCTGAGGCCTGGTGTGCCCGGAATTTCTATCCGAAGTTCAGCTCGGGTACGTTCAGTGAACGAACGAGCGGGAATTCCTATCTTTTGAACCGGTGCTCAGAATCAAATTCCGAGGGAACCGATGGAACCGTAGCGCTGGTAATTGCTTAGTAACACCTGTTCTGGAGTTGCATTTTCATGAGAGAAGTTGATAAAAATTGTTGAAGTTAAAAATAAACATATAACAACAATTTTTATTTTTACTCTAAGTGTATAATCCTTGGAATAGAAGTTGGGTAACTACCCAATCTCCCTTGGGAGGTTATGAGGGTGGTGGGGCCCACACGAAGCATACCCCTTCATATCCTCTAAACCCCCTCAACTCCCATTTAATTTTTGATAACTTAAGATTATTATCTTATGGATTTAATGTGGTGAGTTAAATGTAAGTTTTTGAAATTCAAACTCTTGAATTTCAAAAGCCTTGTTGTGTTAATAAAATAAGTTGAGAACTTATTTTATTTGGGTTGGTGTTTAGTTTTTTGAGAGATTTTGGAGAAAAAGTTAAGGAAGTTTTGAGTTCTTCATTCCCTTTGATGAAGAACGCGAAGAACGAACGATCTCCGACGTGGAGTGTCGAGCCCTCGGAGACCGTCTTCCGCGACACCGACCCGCGATGCGACGTCTTCTTCCACGATGTTCTTCTTCCACAATGTCTCTTCCGTGATGGTTTTCCGCGATGAAATCTCCGTCAACGTCTTCGAATCCTCGCTTCGCGACGTCGACATTCGTCATCTCTTTTATCAAGGTAGGGGATTTATTTTATTTAATTATTTCCGTTCATGATTCTAATTTGTCGTTATTTGTGGATATACGGCTAAATGTTATTGTTTAACGAGAGGGGGTCGGACCACACAAACACGGCCGAACCTCCTCTTTATCCTTGTTTGATACTTTGTGGTTTGGAAGGAATGGTGTGATGCCGTCGCACCACGCGGGAATCGCACGGCAAGTAATTCGCGGCGTCGCCGTGTCGTGCCGTGAAGTTGAACAAGGACGTGACGTCGTCGCGCCGCGTCGAAGAAAACCGAAGATGTCGTGGCCGGAGCGGGGCCATGGTGGAGGGGCGCAGTTCCGTCGCACCGCGCCGGACAAATCAAGTAGTGGCCGGTTCCGGGCCGCGGCGGAGCAGGGTGACCGGTGGCCGGTTCCGGGCCGCTGGTGTCGGCGATGGAGGAAGGACCGGCCGTCGCCGGTCCTTGTCGGCAGAACCGGCCGGACAAAGGGGAGCCGGGGGAATTAATTCCCCCAGCCGGCTTACAAAAACGGCCCCCATAAATGGGGGGGCGCGGTTACACCAGGGGGGCAGGTGCCCCCCACTTTGCCAACGGCTCGGCCGTTGGCCGAGCTGGCAAGCGCGCTGGGCGCGCTGTGCCTGGGCCGGGCCGGCCGCCTAGCCAGTCCGCCAGGCCGAGCCGCGCCCAGGCCGGGCCGGGCCGGGCTGACCCAGGGGGTCTCGGGCCGGGTCAGCCCGGGCCCGAAACCCCCATTTTCGGACCCTTTTGGTTCTTTTGCCCATATCTCGGACTACATACCTCCGAACGATGCATCGTCAGCAGCGATGCGATCCTTGGATTGAGATGGTCGTTTTGGTATATTTCACTCAAGGTTTTGAAGTACTTTGGGTTTGGCCGGTTTGGTTCATACGCGAAACCAACTGGGCCCTCGGAGCGGAAACGCTCATATCTTGAGCTACGGACGTCTGATTGACGTGCCGTCGATTTTGTTGGATTCCTCTTAGTGAGGAGAGTCTTTTGGCTTACTCTTCCCAAGGTTTGGACGCAGGTGGAGTACGGTCGGGTTGGTTTTTCCTTAAAAACCAACCGGGGCCCTGGGACGAAAAGGCCAATAACTCTCAGACCGGGTGTCCGATTGACGCGTCGTCTGTGACGTTGAGTTCCTATTGACGATACGGAACTTTAGGATACATCAACTCCGGACTATGTGTTAGTTGATATATCAGCCTCTCGGCTCGTGGAGCGGACCCTCCAAAACGAGCTTGCTGTGTGCGGGAACCCTAGAGCTGGTTGTGACTGCTACTGTGACGGCGACGACTGTACAGAGATCCTCAGTGGATTCGACGGCGACGACTACAGCACTCAGTGATCCTTTGTGGGTCAGTGATACTGATCCTGTGTGGGTCCAATCCTGTGTGGGTCAGCGTTCAGCGGTCCTGTGTGGGCCAGCGCCTATAGATCCTGTGTGGGTCCGATCCTGTGTGGGTCATTGCGGGGGTTAGTTACCTATCGATCCTTTGTGGGTCAGATCCTATGTGGGTCATTGAGGGGGTTAGTTTCTATCGATCCTTTGTGGGTCCGACGGCTTAGATGAATCAGTGGAAATATCTGGTCATCTCTATCGTCATATGAAGAAGTATACCTGTGTGAGATGAATCATGTTTTACTTTCCTGTGTGGATTGTGTTGTGCTATCCTGTGTGGATTTACGTTTACTTTCCTTTGTGGATTGTGTTGTGCTATCCTGTGTGGATTTACATTTTGCTTTCCTGTGTGGACTGTGTTGTACTTGAGCTCGGATGTTGGATTCGAGTGAGAATTGATGACTTAGGTATATGTATGGGCATATACCAAAGTAGTGTTGGGTGTTACTTCGTGATTGTATCTTTCCTTTGTGGTTATCTTTTGTGGATTCTGGGAGACCTTCGGGGGTCTCGGGGTCCCTACTGAGTAGCTTATACTCACCCCTACACGGGCTATGCCCGCACTACGTTGTGTTGGTTGCAGACGACGGACAGCGCTGATCGTGGTGGAGGCTTGCGGAGTAGGACGATACCTGGAGGTGGACCACAGGGCGGGATGTACTCGGAGCGGTCGGCTGGACCCGAGGAGAAGTGGAGGCTTTCTGTACTAACCCTTCAGGTGGGACTTCCAGTGGACGACTCGACGTTGCGGCTTTTACTTTTCATTTTTTTCCCCTTTCGAGTTATACTTTACTTTCAGTTTGGGTTTGTATTCTGGCCCACTTACTTTCCGCACTTTCTGTTGTACCAGTTTTTACTTAGTGTTTACTTTTTCCGCTTGCTTACTCTGTGGTGCTTGTTTACTTTACAAAGGCAATGCCTTCCCTTTACCGGGATTTACGCCTTAGTGCTAGTCGTCAGCCCCTGGCCTATGGAAGGCGGGCTTGGGGTAGTCATGGAACAGGCCCCGATGACGGGTCGTGACACTATGACCAACCACATCTACATGATTCATGTCAACAAACTAAACCAATGCAACACATTACCAAGGAAAAACCATGAAACCCAACCAATTCCATAACAAGTCCCATAGACCAATACAACTCAACCACAATGTTCCATAATCAGAGCACCAAGTGGAATATTATAAAATAAAACCCAAGAATCTATGACACAACTCCAAAACTCCCAGCCAAGCTCCAGGCTCCAAGCACCACAAAACTATCCAAGCATCACGATGAACCACTGGCGAAATGAGATACTTTACCATTACTTGTGTCCCAGAAAATAACATCTGGAAAAGCACCCAAGTGCCAAAGTAATGGGTGAGTAATAATACTTCATAGGTTTTCCTCAAATTACTTCCCTATACACACTACTAGGACAGAACCGTTAGC
The DNA here is from genome assembly GCA_963277665.1 of Viscum album. NCBI lineage: Eukaryota > Viridiplantae > Streptophyta > Magnoliopsida > Santalales > Viscaceae > Viscum > Viscum album. Next base: position 2,003,008,103 of record OY728126.1, on the reverse strand, counting down.
ACATTTATATAAAGCAGTTTATATAAAACATCAAACAGTGTAATAATTTCCAACAATCCAAACACACCCTTACCAATCCACTTTCCACCCAAATCCACACAATACAAGGGAAATCCAACCAACAAAATATAATCCATTTTACCATCACATGTTATCAAAAAAAATCATCTTTCTTAGCCACACGCTTAATCAAACATAGCCATAAAATTTTCACACACTCAACTCGGTGTAACAATTATAGGGGAACTTCTCATCCAAGAATGTTTACATCTTTCCAATCTTAGTGGTACTTCATGCCAACTTATCCTTGATGGTGTCCCTTACATTCACTATCTATCCCCATTTTATAGTGGTACTCCTAACCCACTTCACACCACAATAAACACATGCGTAAAATGATTAAGCCAATAATAAGTATATACACCTACTAAAGCCACAAGAATATGCAACAACTATTTCACAACCAAACAATCACTTAGGGATTCTTCCATGCCATATCACATCCAATAAAGAAACAAATTTTATTGAAAACCATTTTCACAAACCCATTTCACAAATCAACCCAAGATACCAATTTTAAAATCAATATTTTAAAATTTGACAACAAAGAACACTTCAACGTAATAACCCATTCTTTTCCCAAAAATCCACAAAACATCACCAAGGGAATTTCCATCAAGATTCACACATCATAATCAAAATTTATTGTAAGAAAACCCAATTTATTGAAAACAAGGATTCTAGTTCTAACAAAATGGAGTTGAGAGAGAAGCCACCTAACTTAGGGTTTTGGTGAAATCAACCAACTCCCAATGGCACCACAAATCCATATGAAGTCTCCACCAAAACCTTTTTAGATCCCTTTACTTATCATCAATAAGTACCAATATTAACCTTTTAAGTATAAAACCCCTTATATCTAATTGAAATGGGTGTAGATATAAAAAACTAGGAGAGAGGGAGAACTAAATCTAAAGAAAACCAAGAAAGAACGAAGATTGGAGACTTGTCGGAGAAGAATTGCCTTCACCGCACCTTGAAAGCCCTTCGAATGTCATCCCAAATGAGTGGGAGATCTCTTATAACCCTTGAGAACCGAAAATCATAAGTTGGGTTCATATGGGAGAATAAAGGAGAAGTTTAGGGAAAATCCTGAGTGAACGCATAATTTAAAACCCAATTTTTATTGTCGTGCATGGTTAGCTCTCACGGTTAGGAAAACTGTGTGCTAACTGTGTGCATGATACTGTCTCAATAGGGACTCAAAATAGTTTATTCACATGGTTTTACAAAATGTGAACAAACTATGTGAATCCCACTACCTATACTTTCATAGTTACCTGGAGATCATATACAGTTTCCCCAAACCGTACTCAAACTGTGCTCCCCTGTAAAAGCATCCAAACCTTTCTGAAACCTTCCTAAACTCTCCCAAACATTACCCAACCACTTTAAATACATAAAAAGGGAATAAAAATGGTTACATACCTCAAACTACAAGTTCTACAAGGACCATCTCAATTCAATTAATATAGTGGACAGCCACTACCAGAATCCATTTTTGTATTCTCAAATGACACTTTTAAACGCAAAGTGTGAACCCTAAAAACTTCACCCAATAAAAACCATTAAAATTAATAGAAAAACTAGATAAGGAATACAAGAAAATACCCTCCCTAGTGATTACATCATTATGTCAAACCTCTATTATCGCATGGCTTCTCAGCTAACTATCTCATTTGGATTTCATGGGCCTAGTACCAATGGAAAAAAGACATACCCTATAATTCTTCCAAATTCGAAACTCCAAGATCTGATGAATGCTTCCTACTCTGAAACCTCATCTAGAGTATATCCTTATAGCTTGTAGATAAGCTTTCACATACCAGAATCACAAAATACCAAGCATGTTGATGCAAACCATGAAGATACATGCACGTGTAGGATTAAAATATAAAAATAAAATTCATAAGGAGATACTTTTCATCCTCGAACATAAAAACCTCTTCGGAACCTTAAAGAACATCATTGGGAGCCAATAGAGATAGATCCCCCACAAGATGCCAGCGGTTGATCACCCTCACATCCCAAAGCACCAAGAAGACCACCACTCGAATCCTCCTCAGATAGGGTGACAAAATATTGAAGCAAGAGAAGAGGAATGAGCTGCAAAGTCCCTCAATAGAGACCATATCCACAGCCCCCAAAACATATAAATTTCAAATTAAAAACTTTAAGGATAATATTACCACATTTCATGCCTCCTGGAACACCCTACCGCTCACAAGAACATCAAAAAACCTCCTTGGAAGCCATCACACCCAACCGACTTGAAAAGAAGCAATGGTCTTGGAAGATAGAGCAGCATAAGAGTGGATAGGACCTCCAGAGTGATTCATGATGAATCCAATTCCCTCAACCTCTCAAAACCGAACAAAAATTCTGGGATCAATCCACAGCTTCATTCAATCATCATTAGACAAAATCACGCTGAAAATTCCTACAATGAAAAATCAACACATAGCCATGCTTGGAAATCATCATCATCAAACAATGAGCAAGCATTAGATCGTGTCTGAAGTGACACTGATCAGCTTGGCACACATCATGTTTACTTCACATGAATCCAGACCGGAACTCATAGATATCAAAACCACAAGAATATAGAATGAAAAATAGGGGTACCTTCAGATTTCCAAACCGAAGCCGCTCAGATTTTTCCAGAAAATCCTTTGTAGTGAGCACCTCCTCTACTGAAGAAGCTACATCTGATGTCCTCACTGGAAGACAAGGGGACGTATCCTCATTGAAGGGAATGTCGGAAGATTTCTGCGCAGAATCCATGGTGGACACTCACATATTCAATGAATGTAATATCTTGTAGGATTCCCTAGAAAACAAAGTAGTTGCATGTGGATACTTCATATGGTGTGATGGTGTCCCTCCATAATTTTTTTATGAAAAAGATATATGTAAAACTCATGTTTTGTGAATTGTGTAACTTTGGTTTTTATTTAAGATACCTGGCCTTTGGGAAATGATCTCATTTCCTTCAAAAATAATAAAATGATTATGAACTATATAAAGTGGATTTGGTTTGTCAAAAAATGATAAACCAACTACATCCCGTGGGTAAATTTTTATAGGGTTTCATATAGTATACTACCAAAAAGAAATAAATCTACTCAACCACCATGTATAGATAAAACATTGAATGTAACACCCTAGTATTTTAGAATGTATTTTCATTAAATAATACTATGTTTGATAACATGTACCACATGAAACACCTATCTTAAACAAACCATGATATACTATATAAATATTACTATTTAAATATTACTATTATAACATAGTTGTTGGATTAGAGATTATTAATAGGAATAAATTTATTATTAAATATATATATATACAGAACATTTATCCTAATAAAAATTTATTGATTATTTCCTATGAAATAGTTACTCGGTTTTGAATGATAAGAATGAAATCATATAAGGATAAGAACAGTTAAAAGTGGTTTTGCTATATATTTTTTATTTTTATTTAAATGATAAATCTTTAGATTTTAGAAATTAAATTTTATATATAAAGGTATTTCATTTTTGTTTCAGTATATCAAAATAATCTTAGGGTGAATTTTTAGGATTTTTTAGAAATAGTTGATTTTTTGTGAATAGTGAAATTACTGATTTTACAAATAATATAACTTTTATTACATTTTTATGATGTAATAATAACATAAAAGTTTATAAAAAATATATAAAATATATATTTAATAAGTAATATAATTCATTTAAAAATATAATGTTGACTTTATAAATATATGTTTAACATCTAAAAAATCTAAGTAATTTTTTTATTCGAATAAAATCTATTTTTGGTTCTTCTATTTTAATCAGTTATTCTCAATCTTACTTTAGGGTTTGTTTTGGTTTAAAATTTAATTAAGTATCCTTCAATTTAATCTAATCTAATTAATTTCATAAGAATAAACGTTATACTTTTTTTGGTGTAACATCATTTTTATTCTTAAAATGATCATTTTTATAGAAATGTTTTTACGTTGTGTTTTGAAAACACATATTAAAATTTATTTTTACCACTATGGAAATTGAATCTTAGAAAATATATTCCATATTTGGGATATTCATATTTTAATTTATAAATTATTTCAATTTCATTTTTGGACATAACATATAATAACCATGGTAAAAATTTATCACTATTACAAGGGTTAATGAGGGGGTTATGCAAAGAGATGAGGTTAAAATTATCTGAAAATATTTGGTCAATTATATTTATACCCAAGTCTTATTATATTATAGATTATTATAATTATGATCCACTTAACTTAGGTAAGACATATATTATATAATAAAGTTTCAAGTATTTACAAGTTTTCCACTTAACTTGCTTATAAAAGGGAACCTCATCACCTCGCTTATTCACACATCTTGAGCACCTTATCTCAACAAAAAAACTAAAACAAAATCCCTCTCCAACTCACTTTTTCTAATTTTATAGCTCTTTTTCTCACCAAAATACCAATCCAATAAGTCTTAAGGTGCAATCCAAATGAGGTATTCCAAGTAAGAGGTATAAGTCTTAACTGAATTATTTCAAGTTTAGTTCTTCCACCTCCTCCAAATCTATTATAACCATCCTAACATAATGTATATAGTATTGATGTGGCTTTGATTTGATACAATTTTTCCTCATATTTTATTTAATTTAATTATGTTTTAGTTGTTAAAATAATGTTTTAATTAATATATTCTGGTCAAATCTTGTATATTCTAATGGTTATTTCTTGAAAATATACTATAATCTCTCTCCATAATTTTGTAAATAGAATTATCAATTGATATTAAATGATAATTTTTTATGTCACTTCATTTTCTTATTTTCTCTTTCATTTTTTTATTGATAGCCGATTGGAGTGTGTTTTTCCTAGAGTGTAATTTGTTAGTTCACTTTAGTTATGGGTTTAAATATTGACTTTCATTATTGAATTTTATCGATTATCAGTCAAGAATTATAAGCATAATGGGAGAAATTTTGAGACTTGATGCTTAGCGATCATCGAGTGCCTCGACTATAGCCTAATGGAATAAGGTTAAAATTGAGAGTCTAGCTAGACACCTTGACCTTTTGATCCAAATTAAATACATGATTTAAGGTTTTAATTTTTTAATTGATAGGGTTATTAGTTCAAATAATTTCAAGCAATAAGGAAAGTTTGATCCAGAGTATCTACCTGATTTGGACACTCCTATTTTTCTATAAAATTATTGTTTCTTGTAACTATTTCAACTCACAATTTGTTTTCTATTTCTTTTTATTGTTGCAATTATTTCACTGTTTCAATCTCTTAGTGTTTTTAATTCTAGAATAGTTTCTTTAGTATCATTAGTGATCCCTTAGAAAAAAATTAAATATATAAAAGTATAAAATATTAAAAAAAATTACAAAGAAACTCTTTAAGGCTAGTCTTGTTTGGAGATAACCCTGGTCGTTTATTTACTATAGTATTTAGGTTTAATTTTTTATAGATGTTATAAAAACACAATCCAAACCCTAGATTTCAATTAGAATTGTCACCAGTGAGTATTCTAATGGGTAAATAAATATATAAAACAAAAAAATCTACTTTTTTATTTAAAAAAAGATAAAATTTTAAAATTTTATTTTGAGAAAAAAGTATATTGTATGTGAAATAACATTGAAAATATAGAATCTGAAAATTATTACATCCTTAGAAATAAAAAATTAGAAAAAAAAATAAACAAGTTATAGAATTTTCAAACATATAAAAAACTGAAATTTTACAAAAAATAATCACCAAAAGTAAATTTCATAAAAACTAAAAAAATTCCAAACTTAAATAGGGATAAATAGAGAACTCTAAAGGAGCTTACTACTCCTAACTTTGAGAATTAGTAAAACTACTTAGGATACCCAAACATTGCTCCAGGTTTCGAACTTTGATCAGGGTTGATACATCACCTTCCTAAATTTCAAGGTATTTCAGGTGAAGACCTACATAAACATATATAAGAGTTTTATATGGTGTGAATTAATGTGAAACCTCAGATATTTAGTAAATATCAAATCAAGATGACGGTCTTCCCCTTTTCTTTAGACGGATTTTCCAAGGAGTAGTTTTAATAATCACAATTTGCCTCAATAGAGATTTGGCACCAACTAAATAATATCTTCCTTAATAAATTTTTTCCAACTTCTAGGACTACCGCATTGAGAAAAAATATTTGTGGCATTGGGTAACTCCAAGGGGATACTATTCATGAAAGTATGAGTGGTTTAAGAAGTTTTTTCCTAGCTTCCCTCACCACTAGATTTCTTATTATCTCCTTATATGATATTTCTATTAGGGATTAGTCTTTGTGGATAGGAGTAGGATTGATATTGTGGATAGAGTATCTTTATTTGATAAGTCTCATATAAATACTAGGAATATGGTATTTAACATGGCCCAAAATTCACCGAAATTAAGTACTAGGGGCCTTATACTTATTAAAAAATCTATGAAAGTTTCTACTTCCAATTATGATAATAGATGAATTGATAATTAGTTTAGTGAACTTGAAAGCATGATAAAGAAAATATCGACTAAATATTCCCCTTCACATTCCCAACAAGAACTAGTTTATCCCATTTAGAAGCATTGTGGAATTTAATTTCCCACATCAATTCCCTTAATTTTAGGATAATTTTGAATCATGTAATGTGATATTTCCTAGAAAACATTTCCCAAATAACCCAAAAATCCAATTTTGTATCAAAAATTTTCAATATAGGCCACTTCAATCAAATCAAAAATTCAACTGAGGCTGGAATAACCAACAGAATAATAGGTTTAGACCTAATGAATAAACAAATAGGAATTTCCAACCCCAAAATTTTGATCAACATCCTAGGTATAATCAATATCATTATGGTAATCAAGTTGAAGGGAATTTCCCAAATTTATAGAATAAGAAAACCCAAAACAATAAGGAAATCAAAGAAATGATTCATATCTTGAGGAAATGTTTAAAAAGAAACATGACTTTTCACAACAACAAAAAGTGTGTCTATATAACATGGTGAATCAAATGGGTCAAATAGAAACTAAAATAAGTGGTTTGAAAAACCAAAGAAGTGTTAATTTTTCATCATAAGCTAAAGTTAACCTGGGAGGAAGAAAGAATGTAAGTGCAATAATCTTGAGAAGTGAAACTGAAATTCAAAACACCCAAGATGAAAACATTGAACATAAACCTGAAAAGTATATTTCAACTTCTTAAATTAATGGAAAATATTATGGATAAGTTTCAAAACCACCTACTAAATTCACAAAACCACTTTTTGAATCTATTTTACCACTTGCTGAAGTTGTTAAATAATCAACTAAACCTGTTGAATAACATGTTTTCCACACACCAGTTGAACAAGAAAAATAAAATAAAAATGAAGAAATCCAACTTGAAAGAATCTATAGGTATTTTATAAATTTAATAGGCTCTTATAAAGTGTGGAAAAGTTAATGATGATCTTATAATGTATAGGGATCAGTTGCCTTATCCTTTGGGAAACTCACCTATCAAGAACAATGTCAAATCTAAAATGGACAAGGAAGTACTTTAAAATTTTAGGAAAGTCTAGGTTAATATCCCCTTGTTATATTCTATGCAACAAATCCATTATTATGCTAAATATCTTAAGAATATTTTCACCCACAAATGAAAGTTCAAGAGAGGTTAGAAAGTTAATTTGGGAAGTGTAGTTCCCCAACCCATTTAGCCACCCGAACACCGATTTGGTCCAAGTGCCACTGGCTTTAAGTGTGCCTCCCCATACACCAAAGGCCACCGACTAGTAGTGAGGGTGTAAAGGAGGTGATAATAGGGAGACTATACCATCTGATGATGATATAAAAGTGTTATGATATCTATAAATATAAGTACTATAAATAAAGTCCATACAAACTCAAACCAATAAACCACCCATGGCGGAAGCGTAACAATATCATACAATAGAGGAAGCCTATATAAACAATAGTAGTAGAGTAAGATAAAAAATCCAAACATACCATTTGTATAGAATACATCCAATATAAGTCATACAATATAATAACCAGAAATAAGGGTCTCCCTTAGATGACCTCAATATATATATATATATATATATAATTAAAATGATTCTATAGAAAATAAAAATAAGGAAAACTCTAGTTTAGGTAAGAACAAATGGTCCCTTTCCTTCCATCCCATGTCAACTCCACCACTATGATCCATCTCTAGAGACAGAACCCTTACCTAAACATGAAAACATGAAATATAAATGCATCCCGAAGGGCCCATGTATGGTGTGGGAACGAATCTTATTAGTTCACTGCCAACATGTTCCTACCTTTAATTTGTGATTAAAAAGGTGTATAAATATAAAGAAAGAAAAGGTAGTGCATGAATTAAAGTAAACACAAGATTCCATTATGCTCAAAAACCACAAGGAATCCATCGCATGCTTCATCGATCACCAAAATAACTAAGGGGGAGAGGATCTTGGGATCATAGCCAAAGGTGTACCCTAATGTCAAATATCCCCAGGTGAACCCTCAATTTCTACCACTAAATGTCACTTGGAACCTCATGACATCAACCAAGTAACTAACATTCTGAAGTCACTCTCAATTAAAAGAATATGATCCCTCAAACCCCTACTCGAAAGCACCCATCGTCTGGAAGCATGAACTCTAGAGGTATTGTGATATCTATCCCCAAAAAATAAATACTGTAAACTATACAACTGACATCCTGAGGTACGATAACATTCTTCCTCCAAAATAATTCTTGATCCACTACCCTCAAGCACAGTGAGCCTCAACCCCCAACTGAAAACCTCAATGTTGTCACTTGATGGCCCCTCACCATCCCTCATGGATTTCTATAACAAGAACCTCCAATGATAATTCCTAATCCACAACTACCTAAGTCCTCTACCCACACAAGTGGACAATACCACCTCAAACATCTGAGTTAATCTATGTGCACATGACTCTAAATTGAAGATTGGCCAGCACGAATGAGCAAAAGTCAAAAATTATAACCTAAGACACATCAAATAGCACCTTGTTCCCCTGAAACAATGTCAATAAAATCTGATGGTCGCACCATCCAACATTACATGAGCCTAGACTATTGCATGAAAACCTCACCGCCTCAATCTAAAGACTAATACACCCAACTGGTGATCAAAATCACCCAAGTGCCTCGGGCCAAGCCCATCCTAATGATCACATTACCTCATAACAGATAACCAGCACTACCTCAATCCTCGGGTTATTGTATTGGTGTATCACGATTCGTTCTGGATGATGATTAGGTTAAATTATTCTGGGATATACTATGCACTAGGATGCAACCACAGACTTCCAGCTAGTGACCATTATAGTAACTTTTACCGATTGTAGCAGAGCTAACCAATCGAAACCGATAGGGCATTGTAGCAATGCAGACCTTTGGCAGGACAACTATAGCACCATAGACTTCCAGCCACCAACCACTATAACACCTTGGACTTGGGTGGTCATGATGTTGTAGCAGTGTAGACTTCCATCCACCTTTTTTTGTAGCACAGTGGACATTCTTTGAGGTTGTTGGAATAGTGATTCATCCTTCTTATTATCCCACTTTGAGATAGGGTTTTGTGTGTTCTTGAGAACCCTGAAACTCTCTATAATTGTGCTCCCGGAACTAGTGAAATTTCTCCCTCTATGTGGATGTGGGGATCATTTTCCAAACCACATAAATCTCTATGTCTCAATATCTTCTTTTTATTTTTTTCCTTTTACTCTTCTATCAATCATTTTTCACTACGACTCTCGGTGTTTCCGCAACATAGGTTGAGCCTGTCATGATCCCATGGATCTCACAAGTAGTTCATCCATATAATTTAATTCAATATAAATAAATTAAAAAACACAAATTTAATAGAACATTACCCCAGCCTAATGTAACGACTTAGGTACCTATAAAATAATTTTTTTTCATTCTAGAATTAAATATTTAAATTCATTGTTAATTTATAATAAAATGAGTGGTATTTATTGAAATTATGGAATTTATACTGACGGAATAGTCAATTGATAATTAGGAATAGTAATTTGGCCAATGGAATATTAACCTCACCTATGAGAGTATAAAAAAATTGTATCTTCTAAGTGTGATCATGATATATTTATATCATGGAATAAGTAAATAAATTTTTTGGAAATGATAAATTAAGTGTTAGTATTTTTGTAAGTCATATATATTTAATTAAAATTTTATAATTAGTTTAATGATTTAAAAGAAATTTTATTTTCATAAAATAGTTTCAAAAATTATTAATTTTTTTTCTTATGTTTATAAGATAATTTTACGATACTTTGATTAATTTTTCGAAGTGTTATAAAATGATTTATAATTTTAAAATTGCTATTTTTTGAATAAATTATGATTTTAATAAAAAAAATTAGATTTATCATATTTAAAAAATTAAATTAATTTTTGAATTCTACACATCAAAAAATAGTTGGGGTGAATTTTTTAGATTTTTTTGAAATACTTAAATTTTGTGAATAGTAAAATACGGTAATTTATAGTATATATACATTATAATATAAATAGACCATTACTTGAGTCATGAATGGTGTAAACACCATAATATCAAACTTTACTTCATTATTTTAATATATTTGATGATAATTCTTAAACTATTCATAGTCTTTACCCATATTAATAAACTAATGAATATAATAATGAGAAAACACCTCTCTCCTTCACTATAAATACCACCCCTCACCACCTATTCTATTCACACCTCAAATCCTTTTATCTTGTTTAATTTCTATCCAATTCCCTTATCAAGCCTCTTACCCACGTCCAAGACCTAATGGTCTCACCAAAAGGCCAAAACCAAGGTCCTTAATGGGGTTCTCAATGAGGAGGATTCAAGAGGTAAAAATCCTCTTTCATTTTCTTTCATTTTCTTTTCAATTATTTTTCTTTTCTTATAATATCTTAACCTACCCTTATACAAGAGGAATAAAAACTCTAGTATATTATATATACTATAATTTTATCATGTTTATGGAAAAATTCAGCATCATACTTCTTATCCTCTCCCTTTTATTCAAAAAAATAAATTTATCGTCATTGATGAGTCGATTTACTGACATCATGGATTATGTGTTTTTAATTTCCATTAATACATTAAATTATGGTCAAAAAACATTAATATGGTTAAATAATATTTTATTATACATATTATATTTTATATTATGTTCTGAAACTAGTGTTTATACAAAAAATTAATTAATAAAACAAAAGTGGTTTGTAGTGATCAAAATTTACAAAAATAAACTAACATTCATCACTAATGTTTTATCTAACAATTAATACTCATAACATATAACAAAAATGATATATAAGACCATTTAATATTTTATATGTTTATTAATAACATGTAATTTCAATTCTATATTTTTTCTTCTTTCCAAAAATAAAATCCATAGTAAACCAACCATGGAAACCATGAAATAAATGCACCCAAAACATTGAAAATAACCAAATATTATTATTAAATGGGTTGAAATATGTTATGATAATATCATATAAGTAATTATAAATATGAATATGGTTCTGTAATATATTAATAACACTCTTTTAACTATTATACAAGAGGTTTTAACACCTTTCAAGTAAGACAAACCCAAGGTAAGGGAATTCGTAACCCAATTTAAATTATTTGGGTTAACATTGTACTTCATATATTATGTGGTACAAAGATTATTTGTGTAATTAATTTTTTATATATTATGTTTTATTATATGTATTTATAGTTTATACATATATTCCTCTAATTATATTAATTATTACTTTAATTATATGATATTTTTAAGGAAGTTTTTTTTAAAAATCCTCTTTTACATTTGTATTTTACAAAATTTAAAAGAAGTGTTTTTATTAAATTATTCTTGATTTATTATTATGTTCTATTTATTTGTAATTTTTTATGATAAATTGTGATACCTATGTCTCCCTCAAATGCATTGGGTATATTTAAGTTATAGGTTGGTAGTATGGTTATTCCAAGTGTAACTGTGATGGTTACATTATAAGGTAGTCGTGAGGGTTACATTGTAAGGTAGTCATGAGGGTTACAAATAATAAGGTAGTCACGAGAGTTACAATATAAAGTAATTAGTTCCCCAAAGTACCTATATCATGTGTTTTATATGTTTTATGGAAATATCATATTTTCACGAAGTAAGTATATAATACTTTATTGGTGAAATGTATGTATTTGTGAAAATGATTTCAAATGTTTATAAGTATTCATGTACTAACGATTTCTATCCTTGTTTTTATATTAATTACTGATATTTTTTTCTCATATCAAGTTTTAAAATAATTTTCACATGTTTTGAGGATGGGTAAGTGAAAATTAGAATCTAAGATGAATGTTGTGAAGACTTTTCCCGAAAACATTTCATGTTTTTATTAAAAACTTTTTTATTATGAAAAAAATGGATATTATTTTAATTGTACCCACTTTGTGTGCTTGTTGGTTGATATGATTTAATTATATAAAGATTTTCTAAAACTGTAAATTGAAAATATCTTTTCAAATGTAAATAAATAAATTTTGAAAGATTTTATTAGATTATGTAAGGATAAAGGTTGGGTCCTTATACCTAAACTGACCAAGGTAAAAATCATTACACACGGATCAAACCATCTGTAGAGTTGGTTGAACATTACCATAGGCATATCACATTGGTTTAATTAATTAATTGAATATAACCATCAATTTAAAATAGCCTCTCTCGGTAAACACAATGGCACGCTAAAATTCATTCCCCACAAACACTCGCAAAATCGCAAAGAAAAGTATGCACCACCTACCTTGGGTTGGTAAATGCTCACACATATGATCTTAGCCTCTAACTCAAACCGATTTTAAATAAATCAACATTTTAGATCAACACCCTTAAAATTGTTCAAAATTACTCACATGGATTTAGTAGTTCGTGAGAAGAGAGAAAAGAAAAATAGAAGCAAGTTGGTGATGAGCCTTATTGAGATAGATCTAATGGAACCGAAGGCTTGAAGAATAGACTTTGGATGAGAGAGTGGGATTAATCCCTAGCTGAAAGAAGAAAATGAGTAACCCTCCTGTAGTGCATGACCCATGGAGGTTAAAAAGAAGATGAAGGAAAGTAATAGAGGGAGGTTAAATTCTGTAATTTTACCCCTTTAACGAGCCGCATGGTTCTTCAAACTGTGTGGTTCCTACTGCTTCATACCCAAACCTCACACAGTTAGTCACATTGTTAGGGAAAACCATATATAAATTTTTCCTACTACAGTACAAGGGTACTACCCATTTGGCACTAAGTGTGTAGGAATACAAATGGTTTGTCTGACCATTTGCAAACTGTGTGAATTCCCTCTGCTAAGAACTACAGAGGTCTCACATGGTCGTGCACCCCATATGGTATGGTTTTCTGAAGCTTCTTGAAGAAATTTAATCACCTACTTTGTTAGATGATGAGACAATATCAATTCTAAAGAAACCTAATGTGGACTGAGCCTTGTCGCTTTTAAATCGGGTATAAAGAACAACACCACTAGTGACCGATCTTTATAGATGATGATTTTATGAACCCAAATCTCTGATGTAGAAGATGACTTTAATCGACTTTTCTGAGTTTGATTTATTTGGGGAAAGTATTCAATTGAAATTATTTAATAGGATGAGTTTCATTTTGGTAAATTGATGAAGGGATTATTCCAATTGAGTTAATGGAAATTCGATCGGTCTTAAAGATGGATTTTGATAGATTGGTGAATTTCCTCTAAAATTCAATTCTTATTGATTCTTATAGCACTATTTCACACAAGAGTTAAAGAATTATTTTTTATGATCTTATCTACATGCTGATGTTGGAAGATGTTGTGGGATTTTTCTTCTTATTGAGCATAAACCTATGAATTCGATGAACTCTATAGGTTTTTTGATGATTACTGGGAAATATGGGTGTGTCGATGATAATTGGTTTAAGGGAACAACTATATTGATTGTCATCACTAACATGTGAACTCAAAAAAGTTAATTTGATGCTCCCTAAGTAAAATAAAAAAAAAATTCTATGTAAATTTTTTTGTATTATTAGATATAGTAGTAGACAGACCGCAACACATGGACTTTGACTAAAGGGGAACTTTGTGAGAAGGAAGTAGAATATATTCTATAGAACTATTACTATATTCAATATGGATGAAGATTGAAGGATTTAAAAGCCTTATGATCATGAAAGACTATATTTATTATGTTCGAATGATTTTAATTTTTATTTATTTCCAAGATTTTATTTCTTGAACTTCTACTATAATATCTCTCTATAATTTTGTAATTTGAATTATTGATTGGCATTTAATGATCATTTTTTCTATAAATTAATTTTATAATATTCTATAACATTTTTTGATTAACACATATCTATAGTGTGTCTTTCATGTAGTGTTTATTGTTAACTTCATCTATTTAGGGTTTAAATTTTGAATTTTATTATTTAAATTTCTTAATTATTGATCAAAGAATTGTGAGCACAATGGGGGAACAATTGAGTCTTGGTGCTCAATGATCATTGAGTTCATCAACTAGATCCTAAAAAAATAAGGCTAAAAATGATATTTTATTTTACCACCTTGAATTTTTTATTTTAAATAAATGAATAAAGTTTGATCCATGAGATCTACCTGATTTGGGGACTCCTCTTTTTCTATCAACTTTTTGTTTTTTACTACTGTTTAAACTCACTGTTTTTTTTCTATTTCTTTTTTCTGTTGTACTTGTTTCACAATTTCAATCTCTTAGTGTTTTAAATTATAGAATATTTTATTTACAAATAGTACTGATCCCTTTAAAAAAATTTAAAAATACTAAAGTATAAATTATTAAAAATAACTGACAGATAAAATTATTAAGGGTGGTCTCATTAGGAGAAAACCATAGTCACTACTTTACAACAGTATTTAGGTTTAATTTTTGAAATAGTTTTTAAAATAAATAACAAAACCCTAAATTTCATTTATATTCACCATAAATAAATTTTATTGTTTTAATTGTACAACTTGTTTCCATCTCCTTTCCATCCAATGGAAAATGAAAACATCGCTCGTGCATACCTATAGACTACCGTTTCCACAAAGTGATGTAATTATTTTTTTGTCACTTCCTAACATGGATGGTTATAATGATTTAATTAATTAATATATATGAAATTTAAAACATAATTAAGATTATATAAATAAAATATATTATCAATCTTTTTACCCTTACATTCACTAGAAAATGATAAAATCTATTGTCCATACGTGTGAACTACCACCTCCACAAAGTGATATAATTAGTTTTTCATTTTTTCCATACATAGAAGGTTATAAAGGTGGATTTAATGAATAAATATAATATTTAGAATATTATTATGATTCATTAAAATTAAACCATTATCTACTTAATTTCCTTTTCATCCATTATAAAAATGAAAGCATATCTCATGCTTACGTACGGACTACCGTCTCCATGAAATGATGTAATTGATTTTTCATGAACACCTTACATGGATGTTTCTAAAAGTATAATGAATGTATAAATATGATAATTATAAAATTTTTAAGATTCTATAGATGATGTAACTTTGAACCCTTTGACCACGGTCAACCTACCAAAGTATTTTTTATGATTATGAACCGAACGACCTCAAAACATCTAACATAAACATAACCAATTTTTTAACAAAATAAAACATGGTAATAAACAAATATAAGGAATACTAGTAGAGGAATAAATATAAAAAAAATTATTAAAAAATTATAAAACTGATATAATTTATTTATTTGGGATTTTTATAATGTACAATGCTAGTCGAGACTTAAGGTAAAGTATTTCACATCTCAATTTAATTTCTTTGAGACTTAATCCATTTTTACCACATGTTTTCTTTTTTGTAGAGAATAAACTTTCATATATATGTATTTTATCATTATATTCCTAAAATTAAAGGGTCTTTAAAATAAATTTCATGCTCACTCTTTCAATATTCTTTTTATTTAAAAGTTACACAAGATATAAAGGATTTTTCTTTAAAATGTTGTTTTAAATATTTTAAACTCTTTTCCGTACATGTCCATGTTTTTTCAAATGTTTCAAAAATGTTATTTTTTATGATTAAAATATTTTTAAATGTCATTTTCAACTAATTTTTAATTTCTATGTAAATTCTTGAAAATGAATCTATTCAAAAAAATTTGAATGGGTTCTTTAACAGTTTTACAAAAGTTAAAAAAAGACTATTTTTTTATGTTTACTGCATAATTGAATTTTACCATCATCATAGCCATTATTTTTTATCAAGATACCTCTTCAAGTTTCTATACTTTTTTAAACAAAATCATATTCCCATTATTCTCTAAATTTTTAGTTTCAAAATGTTTTCAAAATAAAATGATATTTTTTTCTTGTTCCCAAATAAACTTGTTAATATCTTTATAAAAATGTTGTTTGTCTATGTCAAAATTATTTAAAGATTATTATTATTAATTAGGGATATACTTTAATGATACTATCTATATTATTTCTTTAGATGTCTTATGATCATATTGTTTTATTTATTGAGTGGGGAAAATATTGACATTTCATATTCTAATTTTTCAATTTGAATGTTTCTATTGATTATTTATTGTGTTGTTATTAATTTCATGCATATGATAAATGCATTCGACTTAGTAAGTGAACAGGTGAGGCCCACTATTAGATAGTTCTTTGATGCATTGATGGGTCTCATGAGACACACTATCAGAGGTATTTGGTGTATACCTATCAAATTATTACTGATTTCTTGGAATGAGGCTTTGATGATATGTTTAAAATATATAGTCATAGGGCCTTGATGGTAATATTATGATGTATGACATTATAGATTCCATAATTATAAAATCATCTATTATTTTCCATATGATTCTTTAAATTAACTGGGATATATTTCATGTTTAAGTTATTGATGGGTTTTTATGGAAATATTTTTATTTAATAAGATAAACAAATAAGCTTCTGGTTTAAAATAAACTTTATGTAATTTTAAGGGTTAATGGTTTTTTTCAAAGAAAGCTTTCCATGTTTTTAAAGAAACCCTGATGAATTATTATTTTTTTCCTTTATGTTTGATTATGAATTTTTTTATAGAAAACTTTTGGTAAAAATTTGATTTCAAGGCTAAGTGATTAATTATTTTAAACAAAAAGTTTATTTTGGGAAAAGAAAAGTTGTATTAAGGGTTTTCATGAATTTAAAATGGATTAATGGGTTTCTTTTCCTTTTATATCCCTAACTGAGATTTTTTTCTTATATCACATTTTCAAATGTTTTTCACATGGATTAATTATGTGTAGGTATTATAGAAAAGTAAATGGTGACACATATTAAATGAATAAAAAATTCATAAAAGAAATTGGAATGTAAATATAAGAACATTTTTTGTGGAAAAAAAGTAAACTTATTGAAAGTTTCCAATTTGTACATAATAGATTTATTAATTCTATAAAACATGAAACCTAAATGGTATTTGGGATATAAGTGACATGGTATTTTTTATTGAAATTGTAATTATGGAATTTAAAACATGGTTCACTTTATTTGGTATCAAATCCAAAATGTAAAGAGTATAATTTTTTCTCCATATCTAGATGTATAGGTGTAGGGTGGTATAAGCTCTCTCACAAAAAAGTTTTAGAAAAATTTAGTGTTTATGATGTTTTTATAGAAAAACTTTAGAGGTTAATATGATGGTTTGTAACCATAAGTAATAATTCTTCTATAACCTTAATGTTTATTATTTTATGCATAATTATGGTTATTTTTTACTTAATCAAAATAGTTGTATATAAGATGATATCCTTAATTATATATTAGTATTTATCATTTTTATAAGATATTTTTTGTTTCAGTAAATGGATAGAACTAGTGGGAACCAAGTTGACAATATATGTAAAGAACAATGTGGTGGTTTCTTGAATTAGAAACTGGATTGGATAAAAGCTATAGTAAAAACTCTTATGGTTATTCTTAATAAGCTATCTCAAGTAATGACTAAAAATGTAAACCTATGTGAGTTTCTTAACACACCAAATAATAGAAAAATAGTGTTTTACTGAAGTTTAGGTGACAAATATCATAAAGGTGAAAATATCCAACATACTATGTGTTAATAATATGGAAAGAATCACCTAAGGAAATTTCTCAAGGGAACATGAAAATGGTTCATATATGGTAAAGGAGGGAATATTGGAATAATATGTTGAGGAAAAATGAAGAGTTCAATTAATATAATGTAGGTGAATAAATTTATTACTAAGGTATAAATATAATGTTTTAAATGTGGGGAGTATAGGAATTATGAAAATGGATACCCAAGTAAGAAAGATCATGAAGGGGGTCAGTGAGAATGTTTGAGTAAATTTTTAGTAAGGAAATGTGCTATTTTTTTAAAGATGAAGAAACTAAACATAACATATATAAGGCATGAATTATTTTAATAGTTTTTCTTATTTTTAAATTGGGAAACATGATTAGATTGAAGTTGAATAATTTTAGGACATGGTTCATATTTTTTGCTTATAGGAAAGAGGTATTAAGTAATAAGATGGAAAATCATGGTTAAATGTTTATAAAGTAAGTTGAATGATTGAAATGTCTATATATATGGTTTCAAGAGTTATGATATTTAAGGGTTCATAAATTTAACTAGGATCATAAGTTAAAAAGTATAAATACCCTTTTTAGGCCTTATGGGATTGTATTATAAGGTAATTAATGATATTTTGGGAAATGTATGATTACATGATAGATAAACTTTAGAGTTTTTATATGATTTTATGTTATAATTATTGTTATTTTGGAAAACAAATTGAAGAACATAAGTTCAATAAATATAGAGGACCTTGAAGATTGAATAGTGGTTTGGTGACTAAGTGATTAAAGTTATTTTTTTAATAAGTTTATTATTTGGTGTTTTAATAATTGATTGAGGTGTATATAATCATTAGGTTTAACATATGATTTAGTGTTAAGATTATTTGGGTAATAATCTTATTTTAATTTTGTGACATAAGAAGAAAGGCATAAATAACCATTAAGGTTAATAAATTCTTTAATATTAAGTTAATTATGGTTAATTATGATTAATAATTATCATATTTGTAGAGAATTATATAATTAATGTTAATGGAAAATTAATGCTACTATATGAATTTATTTTAGGAATAAATATCTCATAATATTTTTGAATTATATATGGGTTTTTTTTGGTTTTATGTCATATTAATTTGGGTTATTTTTAGAAAATATTTTCATATTTTCGAAAATATTTGATCAGGAAATACACATTTTTGGTATGCGACTGTATGAGTGATTAA
Organism: Viscum album; assembly: GCA_963277665.1. Lineage (NCBI taxonomy): Eukaryota > Viridiplantae > Streptophyta > Magnoliopsida > Santalales > Viscaceae > Viscum > Viscum album. Next base: position 2,002,988,580 of record OY728126.1, on the reverse strand, counting down.
TGTTGTTTAGAGATAAATTTTAAGTTGATCTTGGAGTAGTCTATGATCAAATCATTATAATCATATGGGTTTAATTTGTTCTATAATATTTTGATGAATGTTAAGGTTGGTTACTTATGGAAAAATTTTAAGTTGAACCTTGGGTGGTATTTCTATTTCTTTATAGATTTATGTGTGTGTTTGTGTGTGTTTATTTATATTGTATGTTATATTATCTTGTGAAAACCATTTTTCATTTTTATTTTAATAATAATATTTAATCTTGTTTTTATCATATTATCCACTAAAAGTTAATTTTAGTACTTCAAGCATGAAAATTTCATCATCCTTATTTATCATTTAGAATATGAGATGAATTAGAGATGGAAATATGCTCAAAGCACAACCAAATGATGAAAATTTGCTTATGGAATTGAATTACAAATAGTAACTATATTATCTTATATTCTATATATTTATGGTAAAATAATTCATCAATTCAATAAATGGGAAGATAAATATATTGAGTATTTATGGAAAATGACATTCAACTATTAAGGTGTGCTTTTAGAAACTCATATACAAGTATGAGTCTCACAATAGTAAATGCATGGTTTAAGAAAAATTTATGAAATTATAAGTTTCCTAGTATTAAAAAATATATTAATTTTATTTTCAAAAGAAAATGTTATTTATGTGGATTAAAAGGTATTTCTTATAACTTATGTATATTTATCTTCTACTCCTTGGAATTGATTCGAAAAATGTTTTAAACCCTTTTATCCGAAATGAGATAAAATTATGTGGATATAATTTATCTAAGGGGGGAATGTAAAACCCTAAGATTTCAGAATGTATTTCCTTTAAATAATACTAAGTTAAATAGTGTATACCATACACAACACCAATCTTAAAAAAACTATAATATACTATATAAATATTATTATTTAAATATGACCATTATAACCATAATGCTGAATTGGTGGGTAAAAATAGGAATAACCACATTATGATATATATATATATTCTTAATAAAAATTTATTGATTATTTTCTAGGAAATAGGTACTCAATTTTGAATAATAATAATAAATTCATATAAGGTTAAGAAGAGTTAAAATTAGTTTTATTCTACATTTTATTATTTCATTTAAAAGATAAATTTATAAATTTTAGGAAATTAATTTGGTAAATAGGATTTTATTTTTAGTTTAATCATATCAAAATTATCCTAGGGTGTGTTTTTATTTTTTTTTAATCATTAAGTTTGGGGTGAATATTAGAAGTATTTATGTTAAAAATATTGTCACTTTTATGAAATTATTATGATATAATAATGAATTGAAATGTAAAATCAAGTTACAGTTTTTAGATATTCCCCAACCAATATTTTTACCAAGCTTTGGTTGGGTTTCATTTTGGGTTGTCTCGGGTTGAATTTTTAAGAGTTTTGAAAATTCTGGGTTAGTGCATGGTTAGTGCACGATTTTCCCAAACTATGTACCCTCTAAGAGAAAACCATGCACCCCAAGGTAGTGTAATTTTCATGGTTTCCCCAAAGTTAGTCAAGTAATTCACCCTATTATTAAAAAACGTTGAGGCTCATTTTTTACAGGCACACGGTTAGTCTGCACAGTTTGTCAAATCATGCGGATCTTCCCAGCTAACCATCAATGGGATTTATTTAATCTAAAAATCCACCTTGAAAATACCAAAACCACTTCTTAATGTACAAAACGGACCTATCACAACCTCATATGAGTTATTCTTCCTTGGGAGCACCCAAGAGTAGTTTTGGCCCCTTAGATCCCTCCTAGAAGCGATTTAAAGCTTGAGGAGCACTCTTATATCTTCTCCATGTTAGTTTCCTCACCCCGATATCTAAATCCCATGATCTCACTTCTCATTCCTAGGGTTATGTGGTCCATTATGGTTCTTTTTGGATCTAATACCCTCGGCTTTGGGATATTAAACCGAGGTTTGATCCTCGTTTCCCAGATTCGATGATCTTTTTTCTTTGTTGACGAATCCTGATTAGGGTTTGGCATTATGAGATCCACTAATTCCATGGTAGGTGGTTCCATCATGATGAACAATATTTATTAACCCTGAATTTATTTTTATTAAATGGATTTCAATTGGTTAGTTGGAAAAATCCAATTCCATTGAATTGGGTTTTAAAAATGGGTTTTTTGCATGAAATTGGAAAACCCCCAATTATATTTAATTAGGGTGAACTTATGGAAATTGGGAAAATTGAAATTTTTTAATTTATATTATGAAATGGGTTTGATGTAAGAATCATGAAAAACCCTAATTCCATTGAATTGGGGTTTATTTTGAAATTGATGGAAATTTTTTGAAATTAAATTATTGAATTTAATTGTGAAAGTTAATTGTGAAATTGAATTTTGAGTTGATTTCAAATTACTATTTGTGAAAATAATTCTTAAAATGGTATTATAAAAACCTTATGGTTTTATCTTGGTGAAAATGCATGTTTTTGATTAAAAAATCATTTTGGTTTTTAAATGGAAATTGGCATTTTTTAAATGGGGAATGAGACTTAATTGTATTTTAAGGTTTCTTAAAATAAATTTCCCATCATGAATTGTACTAGAGAACATGAAAACCTAGATAGTTAATGAGTTATTGGGCTAAACACACTAGGTTGGAATTTCACTAGTAATAGATGGACGGTTTATGAAACTAACCAAATATTGGTTAGCACATATTACTTCTCCATTGGGACATAGATGAGCCCTCTCTTTCCATTGTTGAGAGATATATGTACACATTATGTTTTATCACATGAGTGTGTGAGGATCCTATAACCTAGAACTATTTTACCCCTTGGTAGACGACCATGTTTCTCAATTGTTGATATATGAGATATAAATATTACCATTATTAAAAAATATTTTACATGACTTATGAATTTATATAAACTATTTCATATAAAAGTGTTTATTTAATCCTTTGGGGTAAATCACAATTTGTGAAATTATTTCCATCATTTTGAAATGTGAAGCATGATTTTCAAATGTATTTCCATTACTTGAAATGTAAATCATGTTTTGTTAAAATATTATCTTTAAATTCCATGCTTGTTTATTTGAAAAATTGAGAAAACTTTATTTTGTTAATTTGATATTGTAATCTTATTATGGAATCCTTGGTGAGAACCTACTGGAATTTTAGCTCAGACCCTACCTATGCCTTCAGGTGTTTGGAGATTATCTCCTTACAAGTTCGAGTAGTGGTAAATCACAAATTGGAGGTGGTTCTATCTATTCATTCGTAGACTTGTAGAGTTTCATCCATTGGAAATTGGGTTTTGTATCTTTATGTTTTATGGTAATTTACTATAGTACTTGGGTTTTCATACATGTTAGACTTCTGGTGTAGTTATCCTTGTAGAGTTTCAATGGTGTGCATACTAATTTGTTATCGTTCTCCCACAATGTTTGTGGAAAAATCATTCCCACTTTCGTTTTTTATGATGCTAGGTGTTATTAATAAACCTATTGGGATTGGGAATTCCCTTCAGGATATGTCAAGATTGGCTCAGTTATCGAGTTACCAGGATACCCAGGCTAGTTTGTGACAAAGTGGTATTAAAGGCAGGTTAAGCTTATTGTCTTGAAATCAGTATGTAGTTGTGTATTCTTGTTGTGACTTAGGAGGTAGTTGTGACGAAGTGTATGGTCATCCCTCACCATAATGAACCTTAATTCACCAAGGGTGGTTTTGGAAATTTGTAATGACGATTAGTTCTATAATTTTTCTCTATTTTTGATTTGGATAGGATTGAAATCCAAATCTTATTGTCTATCTTTTTGGATTTATTTCCCCTTGTTACTCTGTTTGGGTGTCCATCTAATGCATTCCTTGTTATTTTCTAATTTTTTGTAGGATCATGCCACCAAGATGACATGTGAATCGAATCCAAGAGGAATATGTTGTTGAAACTCAGGGATAAAATCCTCTTGTGGACCCAAACCTACATGTGGTGATTTTGTATACTAGCCAAGCTCTGGGACAGGCACCACCATTAGCTCTCACTTAGGATCCAACTATGGAACCTAAAAGGGATGTTCTCTGGGAACTTTCTCAAGAATTACTTCACTATAAGACAACATCGTTCAAATGATCAAATGATCCTCAAGAGGCTCAGGAGTGGTTGAGAAATATGGAACATTCGTTTGGGTTCTTAGATACACATGAAGAAATAAAATTTAAGTGTTCTACCTTTGAGTTAGAAGGACTGATTAGTAGGTGGTGGGATACTATGGTGATAGTGAAGAAGTATGAGAGATTATATTGGAAAGAATTTAAATTTATTTTCACTGACCAGTTCTATCTAGAGTCAATGTTGTTGTCCAAGTCTATGGATTTTTTCAAAGTTGAGTAGAATGACAAGACCGTGATAGAGTATGCAAACAGTTTTGCTGAGCTCATCCATTTTTCTCCTGTGATTATATCGAATGATAAGATGAAGGGTCTAAGGTTTGAGTTGTGACTCTATCATCATATTCATTATAATGTTTTATTTCTAAAGATTTATTCTTATTTATATGTACTGAATAGAGCAATTATGGTTGAAATGGACCTGGCTGAAAAGTCATGTCTATCAGGAGTTTTTTTCTCTCTAAGTGGAAGTGTGAGTTTCTTCAAAGGGAAGGATAAGAGGGATGATTCCCATGGTGTTTCTCAACAATAGGGTTATTCTATACCACCTACAATACTTGTAATAGGTTATTTGATTTACTACCAACGTGGTAAGACAGTACATTAGAAGAGTCTTTTCACTGAGGCACCTAAGGTATGTGGTTCTTGTGGATGCTTAAGACACTTAAATAAATTCTACCATGTTTAATCTACTTCGTGCAGTGGAATAGGATCATCAACTCCTCTTAAAACTGTAGGTAAATCAGAAGATTCACGTATAAAAGGGTTCCATCCACAGGAATCTGGAATGAAGCTTCTTCAAACAGTGGAAGATTATCTAGAGGAATCAGATATGGGTCCACTGACCATTAGTGGTACCATTACTATATATTTTTCATTAGTGATTTCTTTATTTGATACTGGCCCATCTCATTCCTTTATTTCAACCTATATTGTTGATCTACAAAATCTTCCTATATAAATTTTATCTTATGTCATTAATATTACTACACCCCTTGGTAGGAAGAGAGAATAGGATTTTCATAGTCCTTATTGTGTATTTTCTATATTAGATGTCGATATTTCTTGTAGTTTTTTAGATCTTAACATGAAATTGCTTGATATAATATTCAAAATGGATTGGATCATTTCCAATAAAGCTCGGATTTATTTTTATCTTCGACGGGTCTCATTTACTACACCAAATGGCGAGTTTCGTGTCTTTCAAGGATAATGGGAACAAGTTCAAGTTAGTCTAAACCTTATTATCCAAAGTTGGGGAAAGTAATATTAGAGTTTTATTTTGATCCGGAGTGGGAATCCTTGTGCGTTGATATCACTCCAGTTTTCATCAAGTTTCACGACATGTTTCCTTTTAACTTCTCTAGTTTTATACTGGTAAGAGATGTAGATTTTTCTATTGATTTAGTTCCTGGTACTCAACTAATTTCTATTCCTTCTTAACACATGTAACTATATAAATTTAAAGAGTTTAAGACTAAGTTGGATGATCTTCTAGAGAAAGGATTTTAATTCTCAATTGTGTCACCTTGGGCATCACTATTCCTCTTTGCTAAGAAATATGACTATTCACTTTGCATATGTGTTGATTACCAAAAGCTCAATCGAGTGACAGTAAAGAACTAGTATCCATTTCCTTGGATTTATGATCTCTTTGATCACTTTAAAGGGTCAAAATGATTCTCAAACATTGGCATTCAATCTGATTACCATCAGATGTGGCTAAAAGAATCTAGCATTCATAAAACCTCATTTTGGAGAAGGTATGACCATTATGAGTACCTTATTATTCCCTGTATTCTAACCAGTTCTCTTTTAGTCTTTATGGAATTAATGAATATGATTTTCCATGATTATCTGGATACCTTTCTGGTAGTCTTTGTGGATGAAATTCTAGTTTACACAAATCCCTAGGAGGATCATGTGCGTCATCCGAGAATGGTTATGGAGTTGATAAGAAATCACTAAATTTATGAAAATATTTCAAAATGTGATTTTTAGATTCTAAAAGTGAAATTATTGGGACAATTCATGTCCTAACATGGGATATTAGTTGATATTGAGAAGGTAAAAGCTTTTATGACATTGGAACAACCATAAAAAAATCGATATTTGAAGATTCTTGGGTCAAGATGGGTATTATCGTTGGTTCATTAAAGACTTCTCAAAGTTGGATTCTATGATGACTATTCTAGCTTAGAATGGAGTTAAGCTTTCTCAGGATGAAAAATATCAGATTTCTTTTATTAAGTTGAAAATTCTTTTGACTACTACACCAGTGTTGACTCTTCTAGAGGCTAGGTAGGGAAATGTGGTCTTTTGTGATACATCGAGTTCATGTTTGGGATGCGTTATTATTTAAGGTGGTCAATTTTTTCCAATAGATCCTATAATATTTTGAAACATGATAAGAATTATAAGACCCACAAACTTGACTTGCAGTTGTGATGCATTCACTTAAGATTCAGTGGAATTACGTTTATTGAGAAAGGTTTACCATGTTTTCAAACCAAAAGAGCTTGAATTATAACCTCTCTAAAAAATATTTTAATCTCGTCTAGAGGTGTTGGGTGGAATACATGAAATATTTAAACTTTGACATCACCTATACCCTAGGTAAAGGGAATGCCATTGCAGATTCTTTGAGTAGGAAACTTTGGACTCAGAGAATGAAAGAATCTTTGAAAGAGTGGAATCTGATGGATCTTTTTTCATAGTTGAATATTGGAGCCTAAAAATCAGGGACTAATGTTTCTTTGGCTAGTTTTCAGTTGAAATCTTCTCTTATTGAGATGATTATTCAGAAGAAGAAGCTTGATGACGAGTTATGTAACATTAGAGAATATCTTTATGGCGGGGATACCATTTCTAAGTGGTCGTTATCCAAAGAAGGCATTCTATGATTTTAGAAATGTTTTGTTGTGAAGTTAGTAGTAAGGAATTATGTGATGGGGTATTTCCATAATTTCTATCAAGATTTTCACATAGTAACCAATAATATGTTTTATGACATGCGATGATACTTCTTATGTCCAGGTATGAGACGGGACATTTCTGATTTTGTCTCTCGCTATTATATGTACCAACATGTTAAGGCTGATCACCAGAAACATTCGGGTTTTTTAAAACCACTTAAAGTTACTAATTGTAAGTGGGATGAGATATCTATGGAATTTTTTGTTGGATTTCTATATACAGAGATAAAGAATAATGTGATGTGGTTTATGATCGATTGGCAGATGAAATTGGATCAATTTATTCCCATTCATGTTACATCCCAAGGTTGAGGGGTTGTGAAATCTCTATATGAAGGATATTGTTTGGATTCATGAAGTTCTATATGTTATAGAATCTGATAGGGATCCTCATTTCACTCATTATTTTTGGATATTCCATCAGGTGGCTAGGAGATCTCATGTCCGTTTGAGTACGGCATACCTTCTACGGTCAGATGGATAGAAAAAAAGATCTATACAGATTCTTGGGGATATGCTTTGCACTTGTGTTTTAGACTTTGTTGGAGATTTAGATTATCATTTTTGGATGGTTGAGTTTTCCTATAACAATAGTTACAATTCTATGATCATAATGGATCCTTTTGTGGCCTTGTATGATCGTTCTTGAAAATCTCCATTGTGTTGGTCAAAGATTGGTGAAAGTTCCTGGCACAAATAAGATATAAGTCTTATTTTGATCGTCGTTACAGTTCATTGTAGTTTTCATTTGGTGGTTGGGTTTTCTTGAAAGTTTCACCCTTGTTGGGTCATCAATGACTTGGGAGGTAAGGGAAACGTACTCCTCATTTTGTGGGACATTTGGATGTTTGTGAGTAGGTGGGAAAATTTTATTACTACTTAGAACTTCCACCATAGCATACGTTGATACATAATGTCTTCCATGTATCTCATCTATGAAAGTATATATCAGATCCATCTCATGTTATGAGTTGACATGATCTTGAAGATAAAACTGATTTATCGTGACTGAACAACCATTCAGGATAGTTGATTCTGAAATAGAGTTACTTCTTGGGAGGATGATACCATTGGTTAGAGTTCTATGGCATCATGGTTTTGATAATCATGATTCGTGGGAGAGGGAGACACTGATGAGAGAACATTGGCCTCATCTTTTTGGCATGGATGCTTTTGAGTAGGCTTTTTGGGGACAGAAATTTTATATGGTGGGAATTTTATAACATCTTATTACTATTTTTAGGTATTTCTAAACCCCTATTTTTCCAATATTTGGTTAGATTTCATTTTTAGTTGTCTAGGGTTTAGTTTTTAATAGTTTTGAAAATTTTGGCCTAATGCACGGTTGGCGCACAATCTTCCCAAACTGCGCGCCCTTTCATAGAAAACAGTGAATACTAAGGTAGTGGTATTTTACACTATTGTTTCATGGTTAGTAAATTCATGTTCCTTATTAAGAGAAACTGTTTGGCTCATTTATAACAAGCACATGGTTAGTCTGTATATTTTTTCAGATTGTGCGGCTCTGCCCAACTAATCGTGCATGAGATTTCTTTAATCTGAAAATCCAACTTAAAATTTATGAAACCCCCACATTAGGTGTCGGATAGATCTATAATTAACCCTTATGAGTTCTTCTTTCTTGGTATCACCCAAGAGTAGTTCTTAGAACCTCATATACCTCCTAAAAGCATTTCGAATCTTGAGGAAAAACCTTCGATCTTCTCCCAGTTGGTTTCCTCACCCTGATCTCTATCTCCTATGATCTCTCTTATCCTCCCTAGGTTTCTGTGGATCCCCATGTTTCTCTATGGTTCTAATACCCTCTATTTTGGGATCTTAAACCTATTTTTGATCCTCATTTCCTAGATTATGTGATATTTGTTCTTCGTTGATGAATCCCGATTAGGGTTTGGCATTATGAGATCTATTGATTCCAAGTTTGTTGGTTATATCGTGATTCTCAATTTTTGTTAACCCTAAATTGATTTATTTAATAAAATTGTTTTAATTAAATGAAATTTCTTTATTTTTATTAAATTTCATCCTATTCTTTTATTTTAAAAACCAAATTATATTGAATTGGGATTTTAAATATGGTTTGTTGGCATGAAATTGGAAAACCCCCAATTCCATTGAATTGGGGTTCGTTTAACCAAATTGGGGAAATTTAAATTACTTAATTTAAAATATGAAATGGTTTTGATGGAAAAAATATGAAAAACCCCAATTCCATTGAATTGGGGGTTTATTGGGAAATTTATGGAAATTTTTTTAAATTAAATTGTTGAATTTAATTATGAAAGTGAATTATGAAATTGAATTGTTAATTGATTTCAAATTCTTATTTGTGAAAAGTGTCTTAAAATGGTTTGATATAAACCTTAAGGGTTTTATATTAGTGAAATGTCTTGTTTTTTATTAAAAACATATTTTGGTTTTTAAATGGAATTTTGAATTTTTAAAATTGAGGAATGGGTCTTAATTGTATTTTAAGATTACTTAAAATAAATTTCCTATTATTTAATTATACTAGAGAAGATGGAAGCCTTGGTAGTTAGTGAGTTACTGGGAAAATACTCTAGGTTTTAATTTTTCTAACAATGTATCGATGCTTTAAAACACTAAAAAATATTGGTTAGCACATCTTACTTCCTCATTGGGACATATATGAGTCCTTTCTTACCATTTCTGAGGGGCATCTATACACATTGTGGTTTATCACATGAGTGTGTGAGGATCCCATAACCCGGAACTATCATACATATAGGAATATGACCATGTTTCTCACTTGTTTATATATGATATATAAATTCATTCCATTGTTGAATACTATTTTACATGCCTTTTGAATTTATATAAACTGCTTTATATAAAATGTTTGTTTAAGTTATTTGTGTAAATCACCATTTGTGAAAGTATTTAAATTATTTGGAAATATGAAGCATGATTTTCTAATGTATTTACATCACATGAATTGTAAATAATTTTTTTTTAAAATATTCTCTTTAAATTCCAAACCTTTTTATTTTAAAAATTGAAATCACTTTATTTTTTTATTTTGATATTGGCATCTTGTTATGGAATCCTTGGTGAGACCCAACTGGGATTTTAGCTCACACCCTACCTATGCCATCATATTTTTATAGATTATCTCCTTCTACATTTTATTATGGGTAAATTACCACTTGGAGGTGGTTCTACTTGTTGATATATAGACTTTGAGAGTTATGTTCATTGAGACTTGGGCTGTTTATCTTCCTTTTTTCTAGTACTTTACTATAGAACTTGGGTTTTCATACCTATTTTACTTCTGGTACATTTCTACCAGTGGATTTTATTTGGTATATATAATTTTTTTATCTTTATTATATAATTTTTGTGTCAAAATAATTCCCACTTTCATTTTTTATGATGCCAGGTGCTAGTCTCTAACCCATGGGGATCGGGAAAACCCTTCAGGTTATGTCAGGACTGGCTTGGTTATCAGGTTACCAGGGTGCCCAGGCTGGTTTGTGACATGAAAGTTTATGAATAATTTTTTATAGATCAAATATATATTTAATAATCAATATAATTCATATAAAAAATAATTTTCAACTTATAAATCCTTGTTTTACATTTTTAAAATCTAAGTAATGTTTTTATTCAAATAAAAAATTATTTTTTGTTCTTCTCTATTAATCAAGTATTGACAAGATTAATTTCAGTTTTGGTTTGGCTTAAAAGTAAATTATTTATAATTTGATTTAAATTAATCCAATTAATTATATAGGAATCAAAATTATACTTTTTTTAGTGAAAAATCAATCTTATGCTTAAAACAAACATTTTAAAAAAATGGTTTTCATTACATTTTACGAACTTATATTAAAAGTAATTTTTATCAATTTAAGAAATTAAATATTAGAAAATGGATTAAATATTTTTTATCCTTAGGTTTTAATTTATTAATCATTTCAATTTCATTTTCTTTGATAATGAATAGTAACCATGGTAAAAATGTATCACTATGGTAAGCATTAAAAAGTGTTAACTGTCACGACCCGACCCTACCCGGGATCAAGCCATAACAACCCCAAGCCCGCCTCCATAGGCCAGGGGCTGGAGACAAGCGTCGAAGGCTAAACAACTCGGGGAGGCCTTCGCCTGAGTACCTGTACACGCACACGCAGCCCACTCAATGTAGAAGTGTCGAGTAAAAAGAAAAGTAAAGTAAAGTACTAACTGCTATAAACAACCACAAAAGTGCATCAACCTCTAAATAGTACACAAAGTAAAAGCTAAAGGTAAACTGAAAAGAAAAATGTCAAAACAGGCGCCCAACCAGAAAAGTACCACCACCTGGCAACAGGTAAACAAAAGTACAACAGCTGGGAGGGTCCCTCACCTAGAACCCAACTATGACCACCATGCGTGGTCCAAGCTCCCAAACTCCTATGCTCCTCTGACATCATGATCGACTTGTCTGTCATCTTCAAGGGCACACCAAGTTCGGGAAAAGCCCAAGCAGGGGTGAGTATAAAAATACTTAGTAGGATTCCCCGAAGGCTCGAGGGAGCAACAAAGGAGGTACTGAAGAGGTGAGTAATAGATCGAATAGGGAAAAGTAAAGGAGTACAACTGATAGTGCAGTAAATAGTACATCTCAACCCAACAAGAGGAAGGAAGTAGACTCATCCAAACACAAAGAGCTAGAAGCGGTGAGAAGATGAACTTATCGTCGAGTCTTCTCTACCTATAGCATTAGAGTAGACTCGTCCAACCATGAGAAGCTAGACAGAGAAAGCATGTGGCATACCCCACGCGTCTTCGCCTCTCCTGGAAGGAGAGTAACCAAAACCCAAGGAGTGGGTACTATAACAAGGTATATATATATCCATATGCTCAATCAAGAATCCCAAACAAGATCATAAGGGGAATTCCATGTTGTAGCTCAGCCCAAGAAAGTGAGTAGCCAATAGTCCCAAAAGTAAACACCATTAATGCCCAACATCCTACCCGTTTGCCCCGAACTACAAGTCAAGGGGCTCAAATCACTGCACCTTGACATTATCCTCTTTGGGCGGCACTGACTCTATCGTACGGTTTTAGGTCACATCTCCAAGACGCTTCTTGGTGGGGAAAGCGCCCCTCGTACTTGAGAGTTCTGGGGAAAGTCAAACCACACCTTGTCACTATCACACAGTCGAGAGGTCTGCTCAAAGTCAAAGTTGTCACAACATTGAACCGTACAACCAAGGGTCTCACTCCTATAGTCATTGAGAAAAGCCACAGACAAGCCTAGTAGAAAGGACTGAGTCCGAAAGAGTCATCAGGCGACCCACTGCCCAGCCCCACTGGAGGGTAAACCTTAAGAGGTCGTCGAATAACCCACTGCCCAGTCTAGACTAGTGGGTAAACCCTAAGAGGTCGTCGGGTAACCCACTAACCAGTCTCTGCTGGAGGGTAAACCCTAAGTGGTCGTCGGGTAACCCACTGCCCAGTCTCTGCAGGAGGGTAAACCCAAAGAGTTCGTCAGGTAACCCACTGCCCAGTCTCTACTGGAGGGTAAACCCTAAGAATTCAATGAGCAACCTAGTGTCCAGCCCCGCTGGAGGGTAAACCCGAATAAGTCAATGAGCAACCCGCTGCCCAGTCCCGCTAGAGGGTAAACCCGAAACTGCTCTGGCCATCCCAACTGGATGGTACAACATTGGCCAACAGATCACAGAATGGGTATCGCGCAACCACCCAACTCCAGAACAGATCACCTACAAGAGGTCCAGCGCCCGCGTAGTGTGGTTCACGCCGATACCTGGAGCTCTGCCTAGGGAAACACGTCCCGGTAGATCGTAGAAGGAGGATATGATCTCAATACTCGGCTAGGGAATCTGTACACAGGCTCACTGGGGCACCATAACCTACCGGAAACAACCTCCTGGGTAGAGGATCGGTGCCCACATAATTTATTGGTCACACCAATTCCACAAAAACTCCACCAGGGAACATGAAGGGACGTGATACTGAAATCCCACATGGCTAAAGGAAAAAGGGGAACCCAAACAACTCCGCCAATCAAACCATCGAGAACAGAACCAGGGGAACCCAAACAACTCCTGTGATCAAACCGTCGAGAACAAAACTAGGGGAAACCACTCAACCCTGCTGGTCTAAACCATCGTGAACAGAGGGACCCACTACGTCGTGAGATATCAAAGGTACGTAAATCAGAACACAGCACGCACAAGGGTCCCACACGACGTGTGGCCCCAAATAATCTTCAAACCAAGCGCACAAATGTTCTTAGGTACAAACTACAACATGTACCTCCAATAATTCTGGTATACTTCTAGAGTATACCACATTTCCAGCCTAAGGGCTATCGTACACATGGCACCCAACGTCAGCGCGAAGGGCGAAAACATAATTTTGCCAACCTGCTTCCTCCACGGCCCTAGCACGACCAACCACATCTCTTTAGACATCAACTTCACTCACATGGGAGTCAACGCGATCTCACGATAAGGGTTCGCTCCGAACATCGCAATAAGAACCACCACCAGAGCACCTTCCAGGCTTCCCCAATTAATGATATCTCTAATGAGACTCTGCGCATCCAAACGTATCGTATCGTTGTAATCCTTGCATAAAAACATGTGAGATAGACTATTTAGTTGCCTCCAATGGACATCTGACGTAAAACTTGTTCAACATTGCTTTACACCCGAACAGCGTCCCGTGGTCCTGAGCCCCGGTCCCAAAAACAGTCGGGCACATCGCACCATTGCGATCCCCTCGGAAAAACACGTCAAATTGATAGATCACTTGAGTGTAACGGATATCTGGAGAAAAAGATGCATATTTCCATACCGCACACGAGCGGTGATACGTGGGACCCGCATCCCGGTCTCAAAGCGCTACGAACAAATCGCACTGTTGCGATCCTCTTGAAAAAGTACACAAAATTGGCTAATCAGTTGTGCGAAACGGACACCCGGTCAAAAAGATACAATTCACCATCAACGCCCAAAAAATCCCTCATGGGGCCTACACCAGCGTGCTAAATTAAAGCAGGCAGATCGTGCCAATGCAAAGACTTTGAAAAAACACCCTGAATCGACTACTTGCACGCCCCGAATGGACGTTCGATGAAAAAGTTGTGAAACGTGGCGCGCAGCTTAAAAGACGGGCTGTGGGGCCCACATCTCAACTCCAGCTTCGATGCCTGAAAACCCTCTAGAAAACTCCACCTCGAAGACAGGGTCACAGCGCCACTGACGGCGCTCAAAACGGACTCCGAATGTGTCAGCGCCGCTCAAAATAAGAATCTCGGGTAAGTGTTTAAAACCACTTAACGGGGTGTCGCGCCACTGATCCCCTCTTCTAGGGAATTAAAAATCCCCAAAACCATCTCAAAATATTTGTATCAATCCAAGGATCTCATCGCCGCAAACAACATGTGAATCCGACACCCGGTTCAGGAGTTACTCCAATTTAAATGTCATCGGACGCAGGAGGGGGTGGACCGGACCGGTCCGTCCGGTCCACACCCCCTGGACTGGCCCAAGCCAGCCGGCCCGCAGCTCAGTCGGCTGAGCCTCCACGGCCTGCGGTTCACCCGTGCGGACAGTGTTCCACCAATCTGGACTGGCCTGGAGGCTGGTCTTCCTTCCACACGGGGACCTGCAAAGAGCGGGTCCGCTATCCGTCGGTCGGGGTCGCTGCCCCGGTCTTCCATGTCGTTGCACCCCAGCTGGTACCCGCTCATCGTTGCCCCCAGCTCGTCCAGCCACCATGCTCACCTGGCCGCCTCCACTCGACCGTGATTCCTTCGTATCCCACTCGTCTGGCGCCTCCCGCTCACCCGCCAGAGGAGCCCCACGCCAGCGCCGATCGCCGCTCTGCCGAACCGCCTGAAGGAGCCGATGTCGCCTGATCTGCCTGCCGCTCGCTGGACCGCTGCCAGAACCCCCACATCCAGCCGGAAAATCCCCAAAACCACCATAAAACTTCAAGGAACCACCCCGGACTAACCGGGACTCGAATTTTAGATCCGAAAATAGAGCCTGGAATCTCGGATCAGCCCCTACGCATCTACAACCCTCGCTCGGAAAATTGATAGAATAACAATGCTAAAATTGGGATTCAAAGAGGGGTTCGGGATTTAAAAACTGAAAACAATGACCGAATATCTTACAGGGTGTAGCCTGAAGTTTCATCGCTCGTCGAGCCTCTCTGTCACTGCAAGCACCTTGATCGGAGGAAGGAGGAGGAGGAGGTGGGAGAGGAGAGCTTTAGGAAGAGAGGAGGTTTTGCCAGGGGGAGGAAATGAGGGGAGAGGGAGAAGGGTATTATCTTAAATAAAATTTAAGCATTAATTAAGAACCTCCTACCAAAATAAGCTCGCGTCCAAAACCTCCGGCGTAGTCGAGGTTAGGCCGCACCTAGGGTAAACACCACCTCCCGAGCACAATGGTGGTCTCGGAATTTTAATCTGAGGCCCCGTTCAAAAGTTATAAAATTTAACGCCTGAGGCCACTAGATTATGAAAACTCCCCTGGTGGCATTTTCTACAGAAGTCCCACGCCCGCAAAACCTACACCCCTCCTAGCGTAAACAGCATGCTTCAGAATCAACGGTGCCCTCAGTTTTCCCACCCGAGCTACCGTTTAGGAGTTATTCCATTTAGTTGGCATGCCCAGTGTGAATGCACTAAAAATTTAATTTCGGCCACACCAGGGCTCAGAATCATATGTCGTATGAAGGCGCTTCTCTGGAATAACCTCAAAAAAATTCCAAAGCCTTTTATAGAAAAAACCAGGTTCTTACATCATTCCCCCCTTCAAGCCTTTCGTCCCTGAAAAGAAAAACCAGGGAACAACTTAGGGTACTAAGACCACACCTGTCTCTCCCATACCCAAAAGAACTCTTGCACAATCCCGTGTCACCACACACAGACCAAAGGATTTGATCTATTCACACAAGGTCTTCCCTTGCAGATGACGTTCATAAGAGCATGCACACATCTCCTCAGGTATGTCACATGGGAGGCATCATGCACCCAAACTATCCTTTTGGTTTAGGGTAAGGCGGTAGGGGACCTCTTCATCCCTTTGCACGTTCTCAAACGGCCCGAAGACCCTCGTGGGTAGCTCACCTACCCGGTCAAACCCCCACGTCGCACGCCATGACTGAAATCACTGCCAGAACCTGGGAAAAATCCTGATGATTCCTTCCTTCAGAATATCCATATAGTGAAACACCCAAGAATTTCTAGTTACGCAAGATTTCACAGTCGATGTCTCGCAACCAAGACTCTCTTACACGCTCGGAGAGCGATGGAGTCAACACCATCGACTAACGAAAAAGGTTCTACGCCTTCTATTCTACCAACACATGGTTACACCCAACACCCTACGTCACCCTGGTAACACCTCAAACAAGGAGCAGGGAGGAAAGCATTTCACACACAGAGTCTAAAAATTCCACTGCAAAAAGTAGAAGAGTTGTAAATCGTACCTCTTATCAATTCATGCTCTACAGGATCGTAGACATCCAAAACTCGCGACTATCCATGGTCCCAACTGTCAGCTCCCAGAGCCTGATGTGGACCGCCTTGTGGTGATGGGAAGACCTCGTAAGGTCATCCCCCACTACCATCTCCTCTTGCTCCTCTGCTAGAACCACCTCTCTAGCCACTACTCTGATCACGGCGTTGCCTTTGTCGTGGTGGTGCACCTGCTGCCTGTCCGATATTATCCATTTTCCTGGTTGGGCAGTCTTGTTCCAAGTAACCTTTCCCATCACAAGCATAGCATCTGCATTCTCTGGGATGCCCTGGTGCCCTCTGGAGCCACTGTGGTGTAAAACCACGGCCCGAAGTCCACTCACATAAGGGTATCCTCGGATGAGGCCTTGCGTTCTGCTGCCACAGTGGTGCACGAACATGCCTCCAAAACTGGCGGTGGGAAGGCCGCCTGCGTTGAGGTTCCGTCTGCTGACGCCTGCTAGCTGCGGCAGACGTCTCGGCTCTATCGCGCCTACTGCCACTACCAACTGTAAAGTGTGACAGGAAGCTCTCTGTCACCAGTGTATGCTCTAGCACCTCATCATAAGTGGGAATTCACAAGGGTACTATGATAGCACAAATCCCTCTGCAAAGACCCTGCTCGAACTTCTGCACTCAGAAGTTTCCATCGCGGACCAAGACCGGGTAAAAACTTGAATGGTCTGTGAAATTAGTCGCATACCCAGTCACCGTCATCCATCCCTTCTGAAACTGCAGGAGCTCTTGGATTCGAATGGATCGTAAGCAGGAGGGGTAAAACTCCTCTCGAAATAGCAGCTGAAAGTCGCCCCACAAAAGTGACGACTCGTTAATTAACTGAGTTCCTAGACTCCACCAACACCCAGATGTTCTATGGAAAAGGCTGGTGGCCATAGACACCATCAGATATGCCGGTGTCTGCGCAAGCCTGAAGAGGCAAACCGTTGTCTCTAGCCAAACTTATGGTCCTTGAGGGTCTGGCTCACCACTGAACCCCAGCGGTATCTGTCACTGGAACTCATGGAGCGCGCTCAACCTGTGCCCAAGCTCCGTCTGCTCTACTGGATCTTTCTACTGCTCACCAGGTGGGGGCGCTGCTACCAGCCCAGCCAGAGAAAGGGACTCGCATGATGGGTCCTAGACTAAGGCCTCATCGCTCATAGGGTCATCGTCACGAACCATAATTGGTATCCTGGCAGGCTGTCTTCGCAGAGACATCCTGAATATTATCAGGGAGTATCGTGATCAGATGAGCATATATGTATATAATCCTAACAACAATTAGGAGATGACTCAAGAAGGACAGTCAAAGACTCAATCCTAGGTGATGTACAAACCAATTTTCCCTGCAACGAGTGTCTCAGCATGCCAAGTCGACAAGCAGGTTATCAGGGTCCTGGTGAATGGCTACATCGGCTTCCATACCATCACTGGACTCCCTGGCCTAAGAGCCACTCTCAAGAAACATTGAAACTATTTCCCTAGATCCCAACCAATTCCTTTTTCAGGACGTCCGAACAACGTCTTAAGGAATGAACCACCTCTGATACCACTTTGTCATGACCTGACCCTACCAGTGCTCCTGTCGTAACTACCCCAAGCCTGCCTCCATAGGCCAGGGGCTGGCGACAAGCACTGAAGACTAAACAACTCGGGGAGGCCTTTGCCTGAGTACTTGTACACACACACGCATCCCACTCAATGCAGAAGTGCAGAGTAAAAAAAGTAAAGTAAAGTACTAACTACTATAAACAACAAAAGAATTGCATCGACCTCTAAACAGTACACAGTAAAAGCTAAAGGTAAACTAAAAATAAAAAGGGCAAAACACACGCCCAAATAGAAAAGTACCACAAACCAGCAATAGGTAAACAAAAGTACAACAGCTGGGAGGGTCCCTAACCTGTAACCCGACTACGACCACCGTACGCGGTCCAAGATCTCGAACTCCTAAGCTCCTATGACGTCATGATCGACCTGTCAGTCATCTGTAAGGGCACACCAAGTGTGGGAAAATCCCAAGCAGGGGTTAGTATAAAAATACTAAGTAGGATGCCCCGTAGGCTCGAGGGAGTAACAAAGGATGTATTGAAGAGGTGACCAGTAGATCGAACAGAGAAAATTAAAGGAGTACAACCTAGAGTTCAATAAAGAGTACAGATCAACCCAACAAGAGGAAGGAAGTAGACTCGTCCAAACACAAGGAGATAGAAGCGGTGATAAAATGAACTTCTCGTTGAGTCTTCACTACCTATAGCAAGAGATTAGGATCATCCATCCATGAGAATCTAGACACGGAAAGCACGTGGCATACCCCGCGCATCTTCGCCTCTCCTGGAAGGAGAGTAACCAAAACCCAAGGAGTGGGTACTAGAACAAGGTATATACATATCCATATGCTCAATAAATAATCCCCAACAAGATCATAATGGGATCTCCATCCTGTAGCTCAGCCCAAGAAAGTGAGTATCCAATAGTCCCAAAAGTAAACACCATCGATGCCCATCATCCTACCCATTTTCCCGAAACTGCAAGTCAAGGGGCTCAAATCGCCACACCTTAACACTATCTGCTTTGGGTGGAACCGACTTGCCCGCACGGTTTTAGGTCGCGTCTCCAGGATGCGTCTTGGTGGGGAAAGCACCCCTCATACTTGAGAGTTATTTGGAAAGTCAAACCACACCTCGTCATTGTCACACAGTCGAGTGGTCTGCTCAATGTCAAAGCTGTCACAACACTGGCTCGTACAACCAAGGGTCCTGCTCTAATAGTCATAGAGAAAATCCACAGACTAGTCTAGTAGAAAAGACTGAGTCTGAAAGAGTCTTCGGGTGACCCACTGCCCAGCCCAGCTGGAGGGTAAACCCTAAGAGGTCATTGAGTAACCCACTACTCAGTCTCTACTGGAGGGTAAACCCTAAGAGGTTGTCGGATAACCCACTGCCCAGTCTCTGCTAGAGGGTAAACCCTAAGAGGTCGTCAGGTAACCCACTACCCAATCTCTACTGGAGGGTAAACCCTAAGAGGTCATTCGGTAACCCACTGCCCAGTCTCTGCTGGAGGGTAAACCCTAAGAAGTATTCGGGTAACCCACTGCCCAGTCTCTGTTGGAGGGTAAACCCTAAGAATTCAATGACCAACCCACTGCCCAGCCCCACTGGAGGGTAAACCCAAAGAAGTCGATGAGCAACCCACTACCCAGTCCCGCTGGAGGGTAAACCCGGAACTGCTCTGGCCATCCCTACTGGATGGTACAACACTGGCCAAAAGATCACAGAATGGGTATCGTGCAACCACCTAACTCTAGAATAGATCACCTAGAAGAGGTTCAGCGCCCGCTTAGTGTGGTTCATGCCGATACCTGGAGCTCTTCCTAGGGAAACACGTCACAGTAGATCACAGAAGGAGGATATGATCTCGATACTCGTCTAGGGAATCTGCGCCCAGGCTCCCTGGGGCTCCGTACACTACTGGAAACAACCTCCTGGGTAGAGGATCGGTGCCCACGTAATGTATTCATCACACCGAATCCACTAAAAATCCACCAAGGAACACGAAGGGATGTGATACTGAAATCCCACATGGCTAAAGGAAAAAAGGGGAACCCAAGAAACTCCGCCGATCAAACCATCGAGAACAGAACCAGGGGAACTGAAACAACTCTGCCGGTCAAACCATCGAGAACAGAACCAGGGGAAACCACTCAACCATGCTGGTCTAAACCAACGTGAACAGAGGGACCCTCTACGTCGCGAGAGAATAAAGGTATGTAAAGCAGAACACTGCACGCACAAGGGGGCCACACGACCTGTGGCCCCAACTCATCTCCAAACCAAGTACACAAACGTTCTTAGATACAAACTACAACATGTACCTCCAAGCATTCCCATATACTCCCAGCGTATACCACATTTCTAGCCCAAGGGCTATCGTACACACGGCACCCAACATCGGCGCGAAGGGCAAAAACATAATTTCACCAACCTGCTTCCTCCATGGCCCTAGCATGACCAACCACATCTCTTTAGACATCAACTTCACTCACACGGGAGTGAACGCGATATCACGCCAAGGGTTAACTTCCGAACACAGTTAGAAGAACCACCACTGGATCACCTTTCATGATTCCCCATTTAATAAGATATTGAATGAGAATCCGCACATCCAAATGGATCATACCGTTGTAATCCTCTTGGAAAAACATGCAAGATAGACTATTTAATCGCCACCAACAGACATCCGACGTAAAATTCATTCAACACTACTTTACACTGAAACGGCATCCCACGATCCTGAGCCTCGGTCCCGAAAACAGTTAGTCGCATCTCACCATTGTGATTCCCTTGAAAAAACACGTCAAATTGACTACTCACTTGAGTGTAACGGATATCCGGAGAAAAAGATGCATACTGTCATACCACACACGACTAGTGCTACATGGGACCCAAATCCTGGTCCCAAAGTGCTATGAATGGATTGCACTGTTGCAATCCTCTCGAAAAAGTATACAAGATTGACTAATCACTTGTCTGAAACGGACACCCGGTGAAAAAGATACAATTCACTGTCAACGCCCAAAAAGGCCCTCATGGGGCCCGCACCATCGTGCTAAATTAAAGTGGGCGGATCGCGCCAATTCAATGCCCTCATAAAAACACCCCGAATCGACTGCTCGCATGCCCCTAATGGACGTTCGATGAAAAAGTTGTGAAACGTGGAACGCAGCTTAAAAGACGGGTTGTGGGGGCCATGTCTCAACTCCGGCTTCGATGCCCAAAACCCCTCTGGAAAACTTCACCTCAATGCCAGGGTCACAACGTTGCTGACGGCACTCAAAACAGACTCCAGATGTGTATGCGCCGCTCAAAACAAGAATCTTGGGTAAGTGTTAAAAACCACTTAACGGCATTCCACGCCACCGAGCCCCTCGTCTCTTGAATTAAAATCCCCAAGGCCATTTCAAAATGTTTTTCTCAATCCAGGGATCATGTCACCGCAGACGTCATGTGAATCCGACACTTGGTTTAGGAGTTACGCCAGTTTAAACATCATCGGACGCAAGAGGGGGTGGACTGAACCGGTCCGGCCGGTCCACACACCCTGGACCGGCCCAAGTCGGTTGGCCCGCGGCTCAGCCGGCTGAGCCGCTGCGGCCCGCAGTTCACCTGCATGGACCGTGTTCCACCAATCTGGACCAGCACAGAGGCCGGTATTCCTTCCACATGGGGACCCGTAAAGAGCGGGTCCGCTGTTCGTCGGCCAAGGTCGTTGACCCCGGTCTTCCGCGTCGTCGCACCCCAGCTGGCGCCCGCTCTCCATCGCCCCCAGCTTTCCCGGCCACCATGCTCTCTTGGCCACCTCTGCTCGACTGCAACACCTCCGCAGCCCGCTCGCCCGGCGCCTCCAGCTCACCCGCCTGAGGAGCCTCGCGCCAGCGCTGACTGCCGCTCCGCCGAACCGCCTGAAGAAGCCGTCGCCGCCTAATCTGCATGCCGCTCGTCGGACCGCCGTCGAAACCCCCAAATCCTTCCGAAAAAGCCCCAAAACCACCGGAAAACTTCAATGGACCACCCCAGACTTCCCAGGACTCAAATTTTCGATCCGAAAATAGAGCCGGGAATCTCGGATCAGCCCCTACGCATCTACAACTCTCGCTCAGAAAATTGATAGCATAACAACACTAAAATTGGGATTCAAAGAGGGGTTTGGGATTTAAAAACTGAACAAAATGATCGCCTACCTTATAGGGTGCAGCTCGAAGCTTCACCGTTCGTCAAGCATACCGTCACCGCAAGCACCTTGATCGGAGGAAAGAGGAGGTGGTGGTGGGAGTGGAGAGCTTGAGGAAGAGAGGAGGTTTCTTCAGGGGGAGGAAATGAGGGGAGAGGGAGAAGGGTATTGTCTTAAATAAAATTTAATCATTAATTAAAAACCTCCTCCCAAAATAATCCCACGTCTGAAACCTCCGGCTTAGTCGAGGTTAGGCTGCACCTAGGGTAAACACCACCTCCTGAGCACAACGGCAGTCTCAGAATTTTAATCTAATCCACATTCAAAAGTTATAAAATTTAACACCCGAGGCCGCTAGATTACCAAAATGCCCCTGGTGGCATTTTCCATAGAAGGCCCACACCCGCGAAACTTACACCCCTCTTAGGGTAAATGGCACGCTCTTGAATCAATGGTGCCCTCATTTTTCTCGCTCGAGCTACCGTTTAGGAGTTATTACATTTATTTGGTATGCCCAGTGTGAACGCGCTAAAAATTTAATTCTGTCCACACCGGGGCTTGTAATCGTACGCCATCTGAAGGCGCTGCTCTGGAATAACATCAAGAAAATTCCAAAGCTTTTTGTAGAAAAAACTGGGTTCTTACATTAAAGAGAGGGTTAAGCTAAGATATAAGGTTTAAATTATCAAAAAACACTTTATTAAATTTTATTTATTGGTTTTATTTTGACCTAACCACAATTATATTAAAAAATATAACAATTTTTATCCCCTTTAATTGAGTAAGACAAATATTATATAATAAAGTTTTAAGTATTTATAAGTTTTTTCACTCACCTCAGTTATAAAAGGGCACCTTCTATCCTCTCTTATTCAAACATATTGAACACCTCAACCTCAAAAAAAACTACCCAAATACATATAAAAACATATATTTATTTAATCATAGGTATGTTTCTCACCAAAATACCAATCATAGAATACTTAACTTTTAATCCATAGTAGGTATTCCAAGAAAGAGATATATATTGTAATTGAATTATTTTAAATTTATATCTTCTTTTTCCTACTTCAAATCTATTATGAACATAATAACATAATGAAATTGGTATCTTTACTCTACTAAAATATTATTATGTTAATTTTTTAACTATTTTTCATCTCATTTCCATCTAATGGAAAATAAAAATATTGCTCGTTCGTATGTTTGAACTACCGTTTCCACATGGTGATTTAATTTGTTTTTTGTCACCACCTCATATGGTTGGTTATAAATATGGATTTTATTAATATGTATAATATTTATAATATAATTATAATTCATTAAGTATAATATTTTATCTACCTTCTTACCCATCCATCATTTTTAAAATGATAAAGTCACTCATGCATACATGTGGACTATCACCTTCATGAAGCGATGTGATTCATTTTTCATTTATATCTTACATGGAAGGTCATGAGTATGTATTTAATGAATAAATATGATATTTATAATATTATTATGATTGTTTATAAATAAACCTTTATATAATTTATTTTATTTTTATCCATTATAAAAATGAAAACATCATCTATTAGTAAGTGCAAACTACTATCTTCCTAAAACAATGTAATTAGTTTTTTATAACCACCTCACATGGATGATTTTAAAAGTATAATTAATGTGTAAAAATTATAATTATAAAATTTTAGGTATTGTTGAGATTATGTAACTAATAACCCTTTGACCACCTTTAACCCACTGAAGTTATTTTGAAGATTATGAATTGAACGACCTCAAAATATCTGATGTAAACTTAACTAATTTGGTAACTAAATAATACATGGTAATAAATGAAATAAAAGGAATAATAGTAAATTAATAAAATATAAAAAGGTTTTACAAAATTATAATACACATATAATTTATTTATTAAATATTTTGATAATGTATAAATCTAGGTGATACTTAAGGTAAAGTATTTCTCATCTCAATTTCATTTCTTTGAGACTTGTGTCATTCTCACCACATGTTTTCTTTTATGTGGTGTATAAAATAAATTATATATGTATTATATCATTATTTTCTTAAAACATTATGGGTTTTTAAATCAATTTTATGATCTCTAATTCATTTTTATTTTGATTTAAATGTTACCCATGTCGTAAGGTATTTTTCTTTAAAACATTATTTTAAGTGTTTTAAACTTGTTTTCCGACATGTCTATGTTATTTTAAATGTTAAAAGAATTTTCTTATTTATTATTAAAATATTGTTAAGTTAATTTTCACCTAATTTAAACATTATTTATGAATGTTTGAAAATTAATATTTTCAGTGCTTCCTGAATGGGTTATTTTGACTTTTTTACAAAAGTAAAAAAATAATGTTTTTTAATGTTTACTACATGGACTAATTTTCCCAAAATCATAGCCATTATTCATTATAAATATTACCTTATAAATTTTAATAGTTTTTCAAAGAAAATTGTATTCCCATTATTATGTGAATTTTTATTTTTTAAAATTTTTCAAATGAAAAGTATATTTCTTCTAATTCTCATAGAAATTTTTTAATGTCTTTATAATGGTGTTTTTCATCTATGTAAGAATTATTTAAAGATTATTATGCTCTACTATGGATATAATCTAATAATACCTTATACCTTATTTCTCTATATGTATTATTTCATGTTATGTTATTTATTAACTGGAGATAATATTGACATTTCATGTGCTAGTTTTTCAATATGATTTTTAGGCTGATTATGTGTTATATTGTAATTAATTTCTTTCATATGATGAATGTATTAGAAATAGTAAGTGAACATGTGTTGAATTATAAAAGATAACCCCTTGATGCCTTGGTAGGTATCATTAGATAAACTAACTTGGGTATCTAGTGTACATCTGGCCAATTATTTATGATGTTTTGGTATTAGGACTTAATATCATGTTTACGATGTCTTCGAACAAGACCTTGACAGTATTATTATGATGTATGACATTATGAATTCCATCATTATGAAATCATTTAATGATTTTCATGTGATTATTTGTATTTCCCTTGAATATATTTTGTGTTCAAGTTGTTAAATAGTTTTTATGGAAATCATTTTATTTCATAAGATAAGAAAATGAAATTAAGATTTAAAAGAAATTTTATGCTATATCAAGGGTGAAATGTTTGTTTTCAAGGAAAGTGATTAATGTTTTTTAAAAAATACTCATGAATTATGATTTTTTTATTCTTGATTATTAATTTTTTGATAAAAAGTCCTATCAAAAAAGTTGATTTCAATAGTAAGTGATTATTTTGACCTTAAAGTTTATTTTTTGAAAAGTAAAAAAAAATAATTATGGGTTTCTATGAATTTAAAATGATTTTACTGGTTTCCTTTATTTTTATATCCCTAATTGAGTTTTTTTTCTCATCCCATTTTTTTAAATGTTCTTTATCGGTCTTAATGATGTGTATAGATTATAAAATGTTCAATAGTGACATGCCTTGAATGAAGAAAAAGGTTTCATGAATGAAATGATATTTCAAACATTAAAACTTATTTTTCTTGAAAAAAATATACTCTGAGTGGAAGTTTCCACTTTTTATATAAAAGATTTCATAATTCTCTAAAACTCTAAACATAAATGATCTTCAGGATATAAGTGACTCGATATTTGTTATTAACCTTGTAATTAAGAAAATTAAAACTTGGGATGCTTCCATTAGTAACAAATAGAACATATAAAGAGTATGATTTTAGCACTATATATTTGTGTGAAGGTGTGGGACATTATATTAAACATCATCATATCAGTTATAACCTCCATTTTTTACAACATTACTCATATGAAAATGGGGTTATCGGTGGATTTTGATTCATAAAATTTATCATGGAAATGTTGGTCCTATATATAAGAAAATGCGATTATATGTAAATCATAAAAAATTAAAATAAAACTAATTATTAAAAATTATAAAGGAAAATAAAAAACCAAACATATATCTATCAATATAACTCGTGATCATTTTACATTAATTATAACTATTGGTAAATTATATTTCATAATGCATTAATTTAAGATAATTTAATTTTACATATAATAGTTTATACGAATTTATTAAATCATTTAAAAATATTTAAATCATTCAAACATCATATTTAAATTTACTATGTTATTTAACACAATTTAAATCATCCAAAAATTCTATTTTTTAAATTATACAATTATATAATCTAAATAATTAAATCATCCAAACAAAACAAATAAACCAATTTAAAAACTAAAATTTTACCCTCCTAAAGACCACAAATAATAATTTAAGAAATATATTTCAATATCCCAAAGAACCACTGAAAAATAAAAGGAATAGAATAAAGAAATGGGGGAACCCTTGTTTATAGTTTTTCTACACAGGAGCTATGAACAGTATCCATGCTTGTTGTTTGTGGACTTCATGGGAAGGGTGAACACATTTCACACTTCCTTCAAGGTGATATAGGAAGCATGAACCACATTCACACTTCCTTGATAAAGTAGAACCATGAATGTGGTTCATGCTTCTAGGGACCCAATTTTTTAAATACTTAAAAACCTAAACCTTTTGAATAATTTAAAAAAAACATTATAAAATCTATCCTCATGCGCCCTTCACTTACCTCGTCTTCTACCATCCACTCAAAAGCCATCGCTAATTAGAGGTAATTTATATTTAAGTGATAACTTTCCTCTAACACAAGTTATCTAATTTATAAAACTTTTTTAGTATTTTGTAATTACTTATTCCTTCCATATTTGAACCACAATTCAGTCATAGAGTGACTATGAGGCTCTTAAAGAAAGTGAGAAATAACTTGGAAGAATCTCAAGCATTATTTAGTGAAGAAGTCCATCTGAAAATCTAAGTAATATGAAATTATATCCCATCAATTTTTTAAAAAGGATACAGACTAACATTTATTGTCAATATCAATAATCTATGAGTGTAAAAATTTATTGAATAACTCTACATTATAATTATATGGTTACATTATAACGATTTTTGGTCTTTTATTTGATTAATGTTTTCCAATATAATGGATTAAAATTGTCGATTATAGAGCTAATGTTGCTCATTTTTTTATCAAATTTATAAAAATAATTTATATATTAATTTAAAGGTCATACATTCAAATAAAGATTTTTATAAGTGGTTATATGGTGGTATGTATATCTTATTATTTTAAGTGATTTTTTGTGGATAATGGTTTAATGATTTTTTTAAAATATCTAATTTTATTTTTTTCTAAATATCTTTCTAGTATCCTTTGGAAAATTTCTTCATAATGGAATTATTGAGGTAATCGTATTCTTATGTATTTAAATACATGGAAAGGTAGAAGGATATTTGGATTTTATGATTGGTTTAATTTTTTCAATTTCAATATTTTAAAAAAACAATGAAATAAATTTTTTTTACAATGATCATAGTAAGTATAAACACAATAATTAACTCAACAGGTGAATTTTTGGGTACTGATTAAAATCACCATGAACACTTTACGATAATTTGTTCAAACATATAATCCTATACAAGCATAATAAATCATTAGTAAACTCTATTAAGATATTTAATA
Source organism: Viscum album (assembly GCA_963277665.1). Lineage (NCBI taxonomy): Eukaryota > Viridiplantae > Streptophyta > Magnoliopsida > Santalales > Viscaceae > Viscum > Viscum album. The sequence goes on along the minus strand of OY728126.1, from coordinate 2,002,960,579 downwards.
GTTCATAATTTAGTATCCTATAATATTGTTCATAATTCTCATAAATGGATTTAGTTCACCAATAAATTAAATTTATATATTTTTTCTTTTATTATTTTTATAGAAATATAATGTAATAATATAAAATGTTATGATTAAAACACTATTCTCACTCATCATGGGTTTTTTATAATAATTATCCAAAATATTTAAAACATTTTTGATCTTTTGTACTGAATTTGGTTTAAAAGAATTATTTTTTATGAAAAAATGAAGATTGTTTTACCCAATGTGATAATAATATCAATATAGAGAATAAAAAATAGGATGCTTATTATATAAGGAATGAAATTTTTCATATAATGATTAGTGTGATGATTTTGAAATTGAATTGAATAGTGGTTTTTAACCTTCAAAACCAAGCCTATTAGTGTAAACCAAAAATAATTGTATGAGATGTAGTGTAACGACCCAAAGTTTTTCAATGGAAATTCCATTATTATGTTTATGTCATGAAAACACAACATAATGAACTACTAAGTGATAAGTGACCTTTAAACATAAGTTTTTCACTTCTGTGTTTGGAATTTTGAAAATCCGACATACACCGTTGTGTTCCAGATGATTTTTGGAGTCTAATGAAACAAAAATAATTTTTGGTGAATAGTAACATACCCTTGTGAATAGTAACATACCCTTATTAATAGAATTATGACCCTTATGAATATTAAATCATCCAACATAAGAGTAACCTTACCCATGAATAATTAAATAAAATTTAGACATCTTAGAAAGTGACAATTTGACCTTAGTAAACGTTTTCGTATTTTGTAAGTCATAAATAATTAATTATAATTAATTAATTAATTTAAAAGAAAATTTATTTCCCTAAAATTTATTCATAAATTATTGAATCAATGTATTATAGTTTTTAGATAATTTTATAAGACCCTACGTAATTTTTGAAAGCACTATAAAATCAGTTTTAACTTTTAAAAACTGTTTTTTGGGTAAATTATGATTTTAATTAAATATTAAATTAATAATATTTAGAAAATTATTTTTGAAAAATGGACTTCATTTTTTGGATTTTATGCATCATAAAATGGTTGGGGTAAATTTTTGGGATTTTTTTGAAATACTTGAATTTTTTATGAATAGTGAAATAGAGTAATTTACATAAATAAGCTAAATAAGCTAATTATAGAGTCATGTGTGATGTTATGCTGATGTAAGACTACTTGGTTAGGTATCACATAATAAAATAATTATTATTTTTCATTCAAGACTCACTATTTCTTGTCTTAGGGGAAATTAATAAACTAATGAATTTTATATTAAGGAAACCCCTCTCCCGTCCACTATAAAATCCACCCTTCACACCCTCATTTCCTCACACCTCTCAAGCTCCAATACTTCTCTAAACTCTTCACAAAAATATTCCCTAGACCATATCCCACGTTCAAGAGCTGCTAGTCTCATCAAAAGACCAAGCATGTCTTTCTTAAGGAGAATCTCAAGAGGAGGATTTGAGAGGTAATTTCTCTCCCTCTTCTCCTTTATTTTCCTTTCAAGTTCAAGTTCATTTCTTGATATCTCCCCAAATATATTTATAAAAATGGTATTTTAACTCAATTATTATACATATATTGTAATTATATGATTATAATGGGATATTATATCATCTATCCCCCTTTCCCTCTTCCTTTTATTTTATTAAAGAGAACGTTGATCATGAGGTGTTAATTTATCACCTTCAAGACCGACATGTTTTCTTCTTCCATTTCTACCTTCAGATCTGGTCATGAAAAAATTTTTATGGTTGAAACAGAATTTTTTATATGTATTATTTCCTATTTAAAGTTCTGTAAATAACTTATGGCCATATTACTAAGTGATAAATTAAAACAAGTTCGTTGTCATCGAAAAACCGCCCAAATTAACCCAAACAATCTTCATTTAATTTTTATCTAATGATTCATCCACATAGTATATGATATAACTCATTATAAGATAATTTTAAATTATTTAATGTAATTAATAACATGTAATATTAGTTCTGGGTGTTTACCCATGTTCTACCAGAACTTCAATTTAAGAATACAAGTGAACCACTCAAGAAAATCATAAAAACAAACATTCCCGAATAATATTTTTAAACTCTATAACTCATCCCAAGGCACATAAAATCACTTAATGAAACCATAATGAACCATATTAATGTACACATGGTTATTTATTTCTCTTTAATGAATATAATGTCATTATACAGGACATTAAATAGAAGGAAGCATTCGGATACAAGGTAAGGGGAAATCTCGAACAAAATTTTCTTCCTTCGGGTTCTCCCTCTTTCACTCTATTTTTGATATGGTTACTCCTTAAAGTTAATTTGTTCATAATTTTATTTTATTTTCTTGGATATACATGTTTTTTAATGAATTTTATGTCAATACAAATGTTTTTCAAAAGAACTCTTCTTTTAAGAACTCAACTTTTACCTCTCATTCATGGTTGATGGTTCTTGTATCAAGTATGTTGTTCCCTATTTCTTTTGGGAACCCAAAGCTTATGAATGTATTATTATGAGATGAAACCCATTACTCACCATGGGTTAGTTATGTTCATTTTTGTTATATGTTTTATGTGTCATTCATGATAATGATAATATTATGAGGTGACGGGTGCGTCTAGAATTATATAGCGCAATATGAATGTTTCAAAGTGACGGGTGCGCCAGGCATTATATAGTGATAAAATGCATTAGTTAAAGTGATTAATATCGTGAGTAAATTTGAAATTATGTGTTAACAATATTATATCTTGGTTCATAAGTATGTGTGGTAGTTAACCATTAAGACATGATGTTTCGTTTTTTTATGCATTGCCACATTTCAAGTATTTTATTTTTGCTCCTCTCATATTCATGATATTTTTCCCATGTTATGATTATGCTCACCCCATGATATATTGTTCTTATCTATCCTCTTACTGGGATTCTAGATAACCCCTTTTGATGTATATCCTCAGGTGGCTACATGTACTAAGGAGAGGACAAGTGCCAATAAGAACCTAGAGAAGAAGAAATTAAATAAATTTTTATGCTTGATGTTGTAATTGCTATGTATGGTACTAGTTTTCCCAAGACACTAAACCTTTGGATCCTCTATGTATAATAATATTATGTTGTTTATCTTTAAAATGATGTAATAGTAACGAAAAAAAATGCAGGGTCGCTATAGTTGGTATCAGAGGGAAGGTTTAGTTAGTTTGGGAATTAGGATTAGTGAATCCTAGAGAAAACCTCTAGTATGAGACTAAGTACAAATATACACACAAGAATATTTACATAGGGATCCCATATGTTATGTTTTTGGTATAAATTTTTTAAATGAATATGTTATTCATTAATTTTTTACTTGTGTTTTTTTCTAACCATTCCTATTTTAGAAAATAGTGGGAACCCGGAGAAATCAGTCCAAAAACTCATGCGAGGGCCAATGAAAATATTGCCCGAATGATATCCCAAATGATTTGGGAGGTGGAGTTCAGAACTTCATGACGATTCTTACCCAATTATCTTAGGTTATGAACTATAACAATTATAATGGGGAACTTACTCCTTCACCAAAGGAGCAACTGGCTATCGAATGTTTTATGTGGAAACGACCACTGACGTTTAGTGGATCTTCTGATCCACTAGTTGCGGAACAGTGGGTTAACTCCAGGGAGAAGATATTTTCTAATCTTCACTATTCTAAGATGGAGAAGGTGACCCTAGTTGTTTATCGTCTAGATGGAGAATCTGATCAATGGTGGGATTTGATTAAGAACACCAAGCCAAGTGAGGAAATTGAAGAGATGGAATGGGAGGACTTTAAGATAATGTTTCTTAGTAAGTATTTCCCACAAACTCTTTGTACGAAGATGGAGAGAGAATTAATAGAGCTCAAGAAAAAAAATAAGAATCTGTCACAACCTATGAAGAAAATTTCACAAGGCTTGCAAGGTACGCTTCGGGGTTTGTTATCAACAATGATAAAAAAAATTAATAGATTCATTAGTGGATTAAAACCACACCTTTGAAAGGATCTCACAATTCGAGACTTTGGGAGTTATGAAGAAGTTTTTCGATGTGTTATCAAAGTGGAGATGGAGTTTGGAGAATGGTCCCATGGCTATGGTGATAAGAAATGAAAGATAGAGTTTCATTCCAGAGGATCTAATGACAAAAGTTGGAAGAAAACTCAATGACCTACATGGAAAAAATGTGGGAAGTTGCACCATGGGAACTGCCTCAAAGGGATAGGGAAGTTCTTAAAGTGTGGGAAAGAAGGACACCATGCTCAAGAGTGTCGAAAATACACGAAAAAGAAGGAGAATGTAGCTGATAAAAGGAGAGAACCACTCATGGTTCAATGCTACAACTGTAGGGATCTAAGGCACTATACAAACCGGTGCACTAAACCTCGAGTTATCAAGGGTAATTAGAGTCAGCAGCCACCAAAGCCAAAGAAACAAGGGAAGGCTTAATCCATTACTACTGCAGAGGTGGAGCATGATAATGAAGTCGTACAAGGTACACTTCCTATTCACTCAAGAATGGAAAAATTATTATTTGATTCTGGTTCTATGCATTCTTTTATATCTTTAAAGTTTTCTAGAACTATAGAATCGAAGCCCCGAAACCTTGAAGTAGATATATCTGTAAAAACATCAAGTGGTAAAATCATTGCAACTGAAGTGTTTGAATCTTCTCCTATTGGCATATGTGGGAAGATTCTTCCAGCAAATCTTGTAAAAATTCCCTGGGTGGAATTCGATGCTATAATGGGAATGGATTGGCTCTCGTTATATAGAGAACATATCAACTATCAGTAAAAGGAAATATCTTTTCATATTTTGAACCATCCCGTGATCCTCAAAAAATTCAAGGAAGATCATAAATCTCCTTTGAAAAATCCTTCAATGGTGTGGGTGTTGATTCCCTATGAAGAATCATACCTCACCCAAATAGTTGAGTCAAAGGAAAGTGCCAACCTTGAGGAAATACCCATCGTGAGGGAATACGGAGATGTATTTCCCGAAGAGTTACCCGGAATTCCCCCAGATCGTGAGGTAGAGTTCTCAATTTAACTCATTCCTGAAGCTACTCCTATCTCAAAGTGTCCCTATAGGATGGATCTTATCAAACTGGAGGAGTTAAAGAAGAAGCTACAAGAGCATCTAGACAAAGGGTTCATATGCCCTAGTGCATCACCTTGGGGTGCACTATTGCTCTTTGTGAAGAATAAGTATGGAACAATATGTTTGTGTATCGATTATCGAGAACTCAACAAGATCGCCCTAAAGAACAAGTATCCTCTCCCAAGTATTGATGAATTGTTTGATCAGTTAACAGGAGCTCAATACTTCTCAAAGGCGGATCTTCATTCTGGATATCATCTGGTAAAGGTAAAGAAGGAAGATATTCATAATACTGCCTTCCGTACAAGGTATAGGCACTATGAGTTTTTGTTGATGCCCTTCGGACTTACTAATGCCCCTAAAATCTTCATGGATTTTATGAATATAATCTTTAAACATTACCTCGACAAATTTTTTGTAGTTTTTATCGATGATATTCTCATCTACTCCAAGATAAAGGAGTAACATGAAGAACATCTAAGACTTGTGTTGGCGACATTGAGAAAGTAGAAGTTGTAGGCCAAGTTCATCAAGTGTGACTTTTGGATGAATCAAGTCACGTTCTTGGTACATGTAATCACAAGTGAGGGAATTTCTGTGGATCCTTCAAAAACAAAGGCGATTGAGGAATGGCCCAGGCCCTCTAGTGTCACAGAAATCCGTAGTTTTCTTGGATTAGTTGGGTATTATCGACGTTTTGTGAGAAACTTCTCATGATTGTCAAGCCCGCTAACTAAATTAACATATTATATTCAAATTTTATTAGAGTTTTCATATGCAAATGTTATTCCCAAATAGAAGGTAATTGATATAGATGATACTTGTGAACATGTTTCATGACTTGAGACTATGAGATTAGTTTTTTCTATGTCTATTGAAAAGGTTATTAGATTTTTCATATGGATGCAAATTTAGTAAATCTCAATGATGTTCTTTAATAATAAGTTTACATTGAACAACTATATGGTTTTCTCATTAATGAAGATGATGATAAAGTGTGTCTGTTAAAGAAGGATCTATATGGCCTAAAACTATGACCAAGATCCTGGTACTCAAGTTCAGATTAGTGCATCAATAATATTATTTTTTGAAGATGTGGTTTCAATCACAACCCCTATATCAAGATAGAGAATGAGCAATAGATGGTGGTGATGGTATATGTTGATAACATCATCTTTGGAGGCATGAATGATGCCCAATGAAAGAAATGTTTATAACTCATGAGTTGTGAATTTAATATCTCTCTAATTAGTGAAATGTCATTTTTACTTAGACTACAAGTCATTCAAAGATAAAATGGATCATTTATTTCCCAAAAAAATATTCTAAGGAAGTATTGAAAAAAATCCAAATGGGTGATTCTAAACTGATTGCCACTCCAGCCAAGATCCAAATGAAATTTTCTAAATATATGGATGGGAAAGTGGTTTATGTGACTCTTTAGAGATAGATAATTTATAGTATTATGTATTTTATAACCACATTAATAGATATTTTATTTTCCACATATGAGGATTCCCATTATCAATGTTTTCCTAAGGAAAGTCATTTGAAAATTGTGAATATAATTATTCAATATATCAATAAAATAGTTAACTATGAGTTGATTTATTGCATTAATTAATAGAAAAAACTCATGGGATTCACTTATATATATTTTAAAGGTTAAATTGATAACTTAAATTCTACTTCGGGATATGATTTCTATCTCTGTAGTTCTTGTATTTCATGGAAAAGTAAAAAAGTAGGACCACATCTCCTTGAGCATGGATAAAGATGAGTCTATATAATCCATTAAATATTTTACCTAATTTTTTTGGATGAATAAATTACTTGAAGACATTATAATTAAATTTTAATATTCTATTTCTATCAAGTGTGACAACACAATTACTATAAATCATATAAAAAATATAATTTAACATTTAAAGACCATGTATATTGAGATCAAATATCACTTTATAAAGGAGAAGGTTGAGAAAATTTTGGTTCTTATGGAATATATATCTACTCAAAATCAAGTATCTAATATTATGAATAAGTCACTACCCAATATATATTTTCAAATAATTGTTTTTCTCTTATAAACCAACTAAATCCATCTACTTATATAGATTTAAGAATAACCACCCACTCCCTATAAGAAATATCTCTTTAAAGAAAAGTATGGTTAATATATTATACTAAATGTTTGGATTTATAACACTATTTTTTGATCCATTTATAAAATTTTTTTTAGGTTCATTGAAAAATGGGGATAATTATTCATAGATCCATTTAGATGAAAAAAAATATATGCATGTGTTGAAAACGGGGCAGAGTTCTTGAATTATTATTCAGGGGGAGAAGTGGTTGGTTTGAATGTTGGGGTATTTTAAGATATCAATATCAGTATTAATGATGGTATTTTCATTTAATTTTTATTCCTCACACTGAAAATGGATTTCATAGGCCTATAATTAATGATTATTTATTCATGGATGCACATTTTGAATGTTGGATGTTCTTATTGGTATTTATAGATAGATCTGATGTTTCTAGAAAAATTTAAATAGTTGAAGTCATTATCATTTTTTGGAAGGTTTTGAAATTTTCAACAAACCTAAAGGGGTAGAATATTATCCAAATCCCTTTTATAGGTGTTTTTGGGGTGTTTTTTTTTTGAAAAAGAGTTATGGGTATTCATTTGAAATATTCATTAAAGTTGTCTGGTTTTTAGTTTCATGGAAGGAAGAAGCCTAAATGATTTTAGTAAAAAAATATTCACCATATATTATACTATGTCTTAGTGATTCTAGTCATGTCATTTTTAATTTTTAAATGTATGTAATGAAGTTTCATTGGGTTTTTTCAATGTCATTTTATATTAAGAATTCACCTATGAGAAATAGTGAAGGGTTCAATGCCATAGCAATAGTCTCTTTGCATCTCACGTAAAGGTAACTTTGAAATCCAATAAGTTTTTTAAGGATAAGTGGTTATCTATAAATCTATTTAAATCTCACTTGGGAATTTAAATTCTCATGTAAAGGTATCCCTAATTTTATGTAAGGGCTATTTAAGGCTAAAACAGCTAGTGGCTTGTTACCACATCATAGTAGATGATAATTTCAAGTTGAAATATAGCCTATGTAAATGTAAGTTATATTGATATGTAAAGGTAACTTATTCTTCATAAGGGTTATATGAAGTGAAAACAACTATTTATTTATCACCACACCATATTGTATGGTGTTTTGGGTTGAATAGTTACCTATTAAAAATGTAGAATCCCAATACGGGTGTAGAGGTGATTGTGGTCGAAGGCATGAATTTTTTAAATAAGTTATGTGTTTCTGAGGTGAAAGTTGAAATGGTCAATGGGTATGGTGTTGAAAAATTCAAAGTTTGTTTTTCTTATAGATTCAATACACCACACCATAGTGTTAAGAAGTAAGGAATTTTTTGGACCATGGTCCTTTAAAACTATAAGTTAAAAAAATTATGTTCACTTGGTGCTTCAACAACGTTTTGGAAATTATGGATTGAGTTTTAAAAACTTTATTTGAATATAATGGTTATGATTTGATGAAATTTTATCCAAAATTCATATTTTAATGCATTGAAGTTGGAAGTTGAGTGATATTTTAATTTGAAATATCATATTCAAAAGTATTCTAGTTTTTATAAATATTGTACAAATAGATTTAAAAAGAATAATAAAATAAGAATATATGTGAGAGATAATATTCTTAGAAGAGAATGTATGAATATCCAAATATATTTATTCCAGTATATTTTAATTGTAAAAGAAGATAAATGAATTCCAAGAGCATACTCTAGAATAATTAAGATAGAAGTAATATTATAGGAGTTCTACTTCTCATTAATATTTTTAAATCTATGAAATAAGTGACACCATTTAAGGGTTATTTATTATCTAAATTTTTAGGAGGATGAGACTATCACAGAAGGATCATTGATCACTAATTTGGGAAAAGGAGAAGTGTGTTTCTCATTTTTGAAGAAGAAGAGCGGTAATATTTTCATTGTTTGTATTGACAATGAGTTAATGAGACTAATACATTATGTAAGAATATAAAAGAAGATTGTTATAATGTTTCAGGTGCATCAATACATCATTATTTTGATGCTCCTCGGAATAGCCCAGTTTGGGTGAACCAAGTAAAAATCACTTGTGTTATTTATTTCTTTTATCATCCAAGAGATATTATAAGGGAGAGAAATAAATGTTATTCATATTAAGAGAACAATATTAAAATTAAGGAAGAAATATTAGAGTTTATAATACCCTGATTCACCCCCTCCCCTCATGGTAAAATTCTTGATAAGGACCAATATAAGCTTATCATATCCAACCAGATGAATTGTTCTTATTATCAATGATGTTCTTTGAGGATATACTAATAGGTAGAGAAATGATCCTATACAAAATGGTTTTTTATATGAAATAATCCTTATAGATTTTTTTCCATGGTACACTGATAAGTCTTTCTAGGTGATTGGTTGTGATAAGGAAAAATTATTAGTCAAGAAAAAATTCCTAATATAGTGAAAGTATCTATCTGAATATGTGTTGCATTTGGGATGACCCCATTCTTATAAAACAAAAATCAGAAATTTTTTCTCCTCGTTAACATTTAGATACTCGATCAATCCTTCTTATATTAAATTATTATGAGTGTGGATTACATAAAAAAACTCCTTCATATGATGCTTTTTGATCCATGACATGCCTTTTTCAATAATAAAATGTGGTCTAGAAACACTCCCAACATTTTCTTCTCATTGACAAATATGCTCACAAACTCACCAATTTTACTAGCTCATAGAAACATGGAATCAAAGTTTATTTCATATTATTTTCCATGGTATTTAACAATTGAATCCTCTATTACATTAGTAAAATCTATACACACCCCAAATCAATCACTTTGATGAATTTTTATTTTCTTTTCAAACCCATTTTAGACCATTTTATTATATTAATCGAATGAATCTAATGTTAGGGGTAATTTTAAGATAAAGTCCAATTTATTTGAAAATTTTGGTTATAGATACTCTCAAATGTGAAGTCAAAAAAATTTGGATCTAATAATATTTTTTATTTTTTATGATATACTGTGTAATGACCCGCCAATTCTCATTGGATTGAGAGTACAACGAGTCATTTCTAGGACTTAAGAGATATCCCCAAGACACCAAAGGCTGGCAATAAATTCTGAAGGGTTTCAAATATAAGTTGGGGGACAATTTATCCTTTAATAAATAAACCCAAAAACCAACCATAACCAAATCACTATATGATGCATGAACAAAAGAAACAACCAACTCATGCATTACCAAAAGAGAACTACACCATTCCACAAATCACTACATAACCAACACAAAATCAGAGTACCAAGTGGAAGACTAAACAAAATACCCAAAAAAAGCCAAGACACACTCCACGGCTCCACACTGAGCTCCATGCACCAAACACCACCACATCTCCCAAGCATCACCACGAGCACTAGCAATGAGATTCTTTACCTTTACCTGTGTCCCAGAATATGACATCTAGAAAAGCACTAACGTGCCAAAGAAGGGGTGAGTATAAAACTCAGTAGGTTTTCCCAAATGACTTCTCTACTTTTTCCACTAGGATATAAGAGTTATCCACATTTATATAAAAATAGTTTATATAAAACATTTTCTCAAAAGAAGTTTATAACTAAATATAAAAAAGTTTCCAAAACTATTCATAACCAAATGTATTCCAAGAGCAACTTAAAAAAAACCCAGTAAGTTATTTTTCCAGAAAAATAACCATACAATCTTTAGAACCATTTCACAAATATTCCTTTTTGGCATACCCAACCATTTACCAACCCATGCTACCAACCATGCATGCTTCGTTATGACAGTTCTATACTCATGAGTGGTTTCTCATCGATCTACCACTTCTTCACAAGGTAATTGTTTCCCATGTGCCATTACACCTTTGGCACCGAGCACAAGTTCATATTTCAACAAAGCCTCATACTTAAAATTCCCACATGCCATTAAACATTTGGCACTGAGCACAATGTCCTATTTCAACCAAGCCTCGTATATGAAACATGAAAACACACCACACATTCACAAAATTCATTCCAAAACCATCCTTTCAATAAAACACCCTTTTATTGAAAACCATTTCCATAAAAACCAAGTGCGTTCAACCAATTCAAACCATTTCAATAAAACCATACTTTTATTGAAAACCAAAGAATGAACCAACTTCATCAAGCCATTTCAATACCAAATCATTTCAATAAAACACCCCTTTTATTGAAAACCTATCTTTCATCAAAACATTTACCATTCCCAAAAATCCATAATTTAAAATCAAAATTTTAAATTCAAGAAGCCGAATCACTTTGCACAACAATTCACCAGGATTTCACAATTTCATCAAAACCATAAATCATCACTAAAGAAGATTTATTCCATTCTTGCACAATCAATTTCATTAAAATAACTCAATTTGAAACCAATACAATCAATTATAACAAGAGGAGTCAAGATTGAAGCCTCCTACCTTTAGGTTTTTTGACGAAAACCACAACAAACAGAGAACGCACAAGAAAATCGGGCCGATTCACCAAGGATCCTCCTTAGATCTCTTCTCCTAACACAACCAAGACCCAATATCATCATATTTGGCATCCACACACTTAGATCTACCCATAACGGGCATAGATCTAAGAAACTTAGAGAAGAGGGTAAGTAGATCTAAGTAGATCTAAGAAACTGATCAAGAACGATCACATACCTCAAGAATCCAGCTTCGATTCGCGAAGATAAGTCTTCGGATCGCATCTGGAATGATGAGAGAACCCTACTTGACCTTTGTAGAACCAAAATCCCTAGTTAGGGCTACTTAAGAGAAAAAACGAGCTATATAGAGGCAAAAACGTGTGAGATCCACCTTTATAGGATCTCGTTTAAGTGGTCGCACGGTTTGACAAACCGTGCGCTAACCATGCGTTAGCTACTGCCTCGACCGCCCTTCTCACATGATTTGGCTATATGGTTAGACAAACCATTTTCCGCCCATGTGGAATCCAATTCCTCCAAGACCCACTATGAATGGTTTGGCCGCATGGTTTAGAAAAACCGTGTGTCTCCCGTGTGACTTCCTCTTTGCCTCAAAACATCATTCCAAGTTCTCCCGACTCTCCCATTCAACACTCTTAACTTTAAAACCATGAAAATAATCACGTAAGGGTTACATACCAAAAACTGGGGGTACTAAATTCTCCCCACCATTGGTCTTTCTTCCTCAAAAAGTAGAAAACCTTCACCCAGCTGAAAGAGTTTCGGCCATTGCTCTTTCATTCCCTTTTCACGTTCCCAAGTCTCTTCCTGAATCTGAACATGCAGCCATAAAACCTGAACTAGACCAATGGTTTTTTCATACAAGACTTTCTCTTGCCTATCCACAATCCATATTGGGATATGTATCAATGAAGCATCCGGGTCTAGGTCAATGTGATCCCATCTGATCACATGGTCAGGATCAGGCTGATACTTTTTCAACTGAGATACATGGAACACATTATGCACCGAACTAAACTGTGGTGGTAATGCCAACCGATATTCCACCTCTCCAACTTGTTCTAGTATCTCAAAAGGGACAATGTATATAGGATATAACTTGCCCTGCTTCCCAAAATAATGATGTCCAAGCCTTGGAGAGATCCTCAAGAAGACATGATCACCCACAACAAACGACAATGGTCTTCGACGATGATCTGCATAAGATTTCTGACGACTCTGAGCCATCTCCATCATCTTTCTAATCAACTGAATCTTCTCCGTTGTTTCTTGGACAAGGCTCGGCCCAACTAGTGATGTTTCACCAGTTTCCACTCAGCATAGTGGAGAACGACAAGGACAACCATACAATGCTTCAAACGGATCCATGTGTATCGAGTATTTATAGCTATTATTGTATGAGAACTACACTAAGGGTATATTCTCCTCCCATGAGCCACTAAAATCCATTACACAATCCTGAAACATGTCTTCCAAAATTTGTATTGACTGCTCAGATTTTCCATCTATCTAAGGATGATACGTCGTGCTCATAGTCAACTGAGTTCTGAGGGCTTGTTGAAATGATTTCCAGAAACGAGATGTGAACCTCATATATCTATCTGAGACTATAGATACTGGTACTCCATGACTCTTTACCACTTCTCAGATATAGATTTTTGAAATATCTTCCACCGTATGAGTTTCACGAATCAGGATGAAATGGTCCAACTTGGTTAGACGATCCACTATCACCCAAATGGCATCGTGTTTCCTGACCGTTCTTGGAAGACCTGTAACAAAATCCATTGCTATCTGATCCCATTTCCACACTAGGATAGGTAAAGATTGTAACATATTAGTTGGTCTCTGATGATATTCTTTAACCTACTGACAAGTTAAGCACCGTGATATGAACTCAGCCACCTTCTTTTTCATTCCACTCCACCAAAATTGTGCCTTCAATGCCTTATACATCTTCTGTATACCTGGGTTTACAGCCCATCTTGAATGGTGATAAGCATGAAGGAGTTGTTTCTGACAAACCATAGGTACAACCATCTGATCTTTGAAACACAAAACTGAACCCCCATCAAGTTTCCAACCATCAATGGTTTCCCCACCATTGAGTTTTGAACTTACAACCAGAAATTCTTCATCATATTTTTGTGCTTCTTTGATCATATTTACTGAAATAGGAACAAGTATAGCTGAAAATAAAATTGCAACATCACCTCGGTCTTAACATTCCACATGCATGTTGGCTAAGAACGACATCAACTGCCATTCATCTGAAGCTACTTTTGCTAACTGAGCATATGACTTTCTACTCAATGCATCCACCACCAAATTCCCTTTTCCTGGTGTGTACATCAAGTTAAAGTCAAACACCTGGAGATACTCCATCCACATCCTTTGCCTCAAATTCAAATCTCACTATGAGAAAATGTGTTTCAAGATTTTGTGATCCGTAAACACAGTAAATTTCTCACCAAAGAGATAATGTCTCCATGTTTTCAAAGCATGGACGACTGCAGCCAATTCCAAATCATGTGTTGGGTAATTTTTATCATGTAATCTCGACTGCCTTGATTCATAAGCTACCACATGGTCTCCTTGCATGAGAACACAACCCAAACCTATTCTTGAAGCATCACAATACACCACATACCGCTGTCCTAATTCAGCCAAGATCAAGATAGGTGTCGATGTAAGCCGAACATTTAGTTCCTGAAAGTATTTCTGACATTATTTTTTCCATTGGAAGAGAGCATTATTCTTAGTCAGAGCTATCATTGGTGAAGCTAGTCGTGAGAAATCACGCACAAAGCATCAGTAGTAACCAGCTATACCAAGAAAACTGTGTATCTCGAACACATTCTTCAGTGGATGCCAAGAAATAATAGCTTTTATCTTTTTAGGATCAAGTGAAATGCCTTTCTCGGAAATGACATGGCCAAGGAAACGTACTTCCTGTATCCAAAAATCACACTTTGATAATTTGGCATACAAACAATGATATCTCAAGATTTGTAACATTGTTTCCTAGTTCTCCTCGTGATTAGCCCTTGTCTTTTAATACACCAAGATATCATCCACAAACACCATAACAAAATAATCCAAATATCTCTGAAATACCTGATTCATCAAATCCATGAAGACTGTCGGTGCATTCGTTAGACCGAAAGGCATGACTACATATTTGTAGTGGCCATATCTGCTTCTGAAAGCTACCTTTGGAATATCCTCCTTCCGAACTCGCAATTGTTGATATCCTGATCGCAAGTCAATCTTGGAGAACCACTGAGCTCCCCTTAATTGATCGAACAGATCATCAATTCATGGAAGTGGATATCTAT
Source organism: Viscum album (assembly GCA_963277665.1). Taxonomy (NCBI): domain Eukaryota; kingdom Viridiplantae; phylum Streptophyta; class Magnoliopsida; order Santalales; family Viscaceae; genus Viscum; species Viscum album. The sequence continues at coordinate 2,002,945,493 of OY728126.1, read as the reverse complement.
TCTTCATTTTAACTTGGTTAAGCTTACGATAATTAACACACAGCCGAATAGTTCCATCTGCCTTATTCACAAACAACACCGGTGCTACCCATGGAGAAGTACTTGGTCGAATGAAACCCTTTCTTTCCAGCTCCTCTAACTGCACTTTCAATTCCCGTAACTCCGTTGGTGCCATACTATAAGACGGAAGGGAAATAGGACTGGTCCTCGGTAGAAGATCAATCTTAAACTCCACTTCCCTTAGAGGTGGTAACCATGTGATGTTATTGGGAAAGACATCTACAAATTGATCCACAACAGCTGGAAAACTATTTTCATCAATCTCATCCATTTATGCCAAATTAAACGCTATCGATTGGTAAGAGATCGTTCCCAACATTGGTGCCAACAAGCTCTTTGCACCTTTCTTTACCATCCTCTCCCCTCTGAAGAGATGGTTGATGTCTTCCTCAGTCGTGAAACTAACCATTCTCCTATAACAGTCGATGTGAGCCTTAAACATTGTCAACCAATCCATACCCAGGATTACGCCATAGAAATCCATGTAAAACATTGAGAAGTCCCATTTTAACTCATCTCCTTCAAAGTTATAGCACATGTTCTACACATAAATTCTTGACATTCTATTTCACCAAGAGGAGTTTTCAGTTTCAAAACAGAAGGCATCATTTCCAGTTTTAAACATAGCAAGTCAACATCATGAGAAGAAATGAAAGAATGTGATGCACCAGTATCGAAGAGCACATGCACAATGGTATAATTCAAATGAATCATACCTCTCACCGTAGATGGCCCAACCTGATCATCGATCATCATCTACTCATCTCCATACAATTGCTTCGTCGCTGCACTGTTCTCCTTGTTTCCTTGCTGAGATTACCTTGGTTGAGGATTCATAGTATTTCGAGAATCACCATGGCTAGCTCTGTTATACTGACAATATTGACTCTGCTATCCTCTTCCTGTCGAAGCATACAATGATTGTGATGCCTGAGAGGTGTCCCGAGCACCTGAACTAGGACCACTATGACAATAGCATTGAAGATGCCCCATCTTGTTGCAATTTTGATATGCTCTAGGTTGTGTTATGCACTCTCGCTTTATGTGGTAAGTAAAAACACATTGAAAACAACCTTCTTTGATCTGGGGTCATGGAGGAAGGTTTACTAATCTAGCTTTCTGGTTCTGATTTACACTCGCACTATGGAAATAGGTGTCCATTTTCTGCTTGTTCCTAGGGGTTGAGTTCCCACCATTTCTTATAGGTATCATCATGCCTCCTCCCATCGATCCCATGACATCACGTTTGGCAACAGTCACTCTATTCACCATCTCTGTATAATCCGTAATACAGAGCACCTCAATCTTCGATCGAATCTCCTGCCTTAGCCCCGATTCGAAGATGTGTGCCTTCAACGACACACTTTACGCAACCTCTGGTGAAAACGGACTAACTTCATGAATTTAGCTGCATAATCTATTACATAGAGGCTCTCTTGTTTCAAGCTAAAGAATTCCGTTGTTTTATGGATCTTGAACATGTGGGGATAGAATTGTTTGTTGAACAATTCTTCAAAATCCTCCCATGTAAGGCCTTAATCCAATTTAGCATACACCACTAAATCCCACCATTAACATGCAAGATCCTCGAGCATATACTTCGCCAACTTGACCTTGAGCTCTGATGGTGTGGTGATGAAATCAAAGATACAATTCATCCTACTTATCCACACCTCCGCCTTTTCGAGTTCAACATCACCCTGAAAGTTCGGTGGATTCTGCTTTATGAACTGGAGGGTATGATCCACATGCCTTGGTTCATTCCTCCGGTTCATCGTATCCATAGCTTAGAAATCTTGGACAATACTCTGAACCATCTCTTGGTTCACACATGGTTTAGGTGCAACCACATTCTCTTCAGCCTCTTCAGGTTGGTTCTGACGACGCCTACCGGGTGCCATTTTCTAAACCAACAACAAACTCCATCAATCTCACTCTCTAGAAACTGATGGCTTAGCATTCAAATTCTATCACATCATCTATCACAACATTGTTTTTCTAAAAACAACCTTTTTCCATGTTCAACCATTTTTGAAAACATTCAACATACATTTGGAAAATCAACCCATTTTCAAAATACACCCAATACCCTATTTTCAAAGTCTTTCACTTGAAAACAATTTCTTCATTTTTCAAAAATTGGCACCATGCACAAAATCCTTACTCATTTCTCACAATGAGATGTGAAATCTTAGTGGGAATTCATTCCTCTACAATGCATGTCATGCTCCTCTCATTGGCTAAACCCATGACAATGATATTTTCAACATTCTAGAAGTGTATCAAAAACACTTATGTACCCAACACCCTGGTAACTTGAAGTTCAGCATAAATGGGTTAGCAACATCCTTTTATGTTATAAATTTCATGTTCCAACAATCCTACTTCTGTATAAGATTTCAACCCAAGTAATAGACAAGAATTAATTTCAACTCCAAAACCAAGAACATTGATGACCACTTGTTAGGCGAGGACCAAACAAGATGATACCATTTGTTATGACCCGCCAATTCTCATTGGCTTGAGAGTACAACAAGTCATTACCAGGCCTTAAGAGACATCCCCAAGATGCCAAAGGCTGGCAATAAATGACGAAGGGTTTCAAATATAAGTAAGGGGACAATTTACACTTTAAGAAATAAACCCAAAAATCAACCATAACCAAATCACTATATGATGCATGAATAAAAGAAACAACCAACTCATGCATTACCAAAAGAGAACTACATTGTTCCACAAATCACTACATAACCAACACAAAATCAGAGTACCAAGTGAAAGACTAAATAAAAGACCCAAAACAAGACAAGACACACTCCACAGCTCCACATCGAGCTCCATGCGCCAAACACCACCACATATCCCAAGCATCACCATGATCACTAGCAATGAGATTCTTTACCTTTACTTGTGTCTCGGAATATGACATCTGCAAAAGCACCAACGTTCCAAAGTAGAGGTGAGTATAAAACTCAGTAGTTTTTCCCCAATGACTTCCCTACTCATGCCACTAGGATAGAATAGTTAGCCACATTTATATAAAAACATTTTATATAAAACATTTTCTCAAAATCGGTTTATAACTAAATATAAACAAGTTTCAAAAACCATTCATAACCAAAAGGCATTCCAAGAGCAATTTAAACCAATTTTCTGGCAAGTTATTTTTCTAGAAAAATAACCAAACAAGCTTTAGAACCATTTCACAAACATTATTTTTTGGCATACCCAACCATTTCCCAACCCATGCTACCAACCATGCATGCTTCGTTATGATAGTTTCATACTCATGAGCGGTTTCTCGTTGATCTACCAAGTCGTCACAAGGTAATTGTTTCCCATGTGCCAGTACACCTTTGGCACCAAGTACAAGGTCATATTTCAACCAAGCCTCGTACTTAAAAGTCCCATGTTCCATTAAACGTTTGGCACCAAGCACAAGGTCCTATTTCAACCAAGCCTTGTATATGAAACATGAACACACACCACACATTAACAAAATTCATGCCAAAACCATCCTTCCAATAAAACACCCTTTTATTTAAAACCATTTCCATCAAAACCAAGTGTGTTCAACCAATTTAAACCATTTAAATAAAACCATACTTTTATTGAAAACCAAAGAATGAACCAATTTCATCAATCCATTTCAATACCAAACCATTTCAATAAAACACCCCTTTTTATTGAAAACCCATCTTTCATCAAACCATTTACCATTCCATCAAACCCATAATTTAAAATAAACATTATAAATTCACGAAGCCAAATCACTTTGCACAACAATTCACCAGGATCTCACAATTTCATCAAAACCATAAATCATCACTAAAGAATATTTATTCCATACTTGCACAATCAATTTCATTCAAATAACCCAATTTGAAACCAATCCAATCAATTCTAACAAGAGGAGTCAAGAGTGAAGCCTCCTACCATTAGGGTTTTGACGAAAACCACAACAAACAGAGAACACACAAGAAAATTGGGTTGATTCATCAAGGATCATCCTTAGATCTCTTCTCCTAACACAACCAAGACCAAATCTCATCATATTTGGAATCCACACACTTATATCTACCCATAAAGGGAATAGATCTAAGAAACTGAGAGAAGGGGAAAAGTAGATCTAAGTAGATCTAAGAAACCGATCAAGAAGGATCACATACCTCAAGAATACAGATTCGATTCGCCAAGACAAGCCTTCGGATCGCCTCTGGAACGATGGGAGAACCCTCCTTGACCTTAGGAGAACCAAAATCCCGAGTTAGGGCCACTTAGGAAGAAAAACGAGTTACATAGAGGCAAAAACGCATGAGATCCATCTTTATAGGATCTCGTTTAAGTGGCTGCACGATTAGTTCGCACGGTTTGACAAACTGTGCGCTAATCGTGCATTAGCTATTGCCTCGACCGCCCTTCTCACACGGTTTGCCCACACGGTTAGACAAACCGTCAGCCACCCATGTAGAAGCCACTACCTCGAAGACCCACAGTGCACAGTTTGGCCGCACAGTTTAGACAAACCGTGTGCCTCCCATGCAACTTCCTCTTTGCCTAAAAACATCATTCCAAGTTCTCTCGACTCTCCCATACACTCTTAATTTTAAAACCATAAAAAGCATCAAGTAAGGGCTACGTACCAGAAACTGGGGGTACTACATACTTCTTGTTAAAAAACTACTTTTATATTAATTGATCTATAGAAATCCACCCCTCACATTATTGTTTAACATATTCTTTAACTTTTGGGGTCTAATTAACAAGTGGGAATAATTTATACTAGTGATTTATCCATTTTTTTTAACTAGCTTCCATTTATTCAGCTGGCTTGTAGGTGATATAGTATTCAACTACCATAGAAGAAAACTATATATTCTAGGTCCCATTTTACTTTTTTATTTATTAATTAGACCCTTTTAAATTTTATGTGTGATTAATATTTCAAAAATAGAAAAAACAACTCTTATTTTTCAATTGCGTATTATAAGATGTAACTGTTAAAAGAAGATATAAATAAGTGATGTCAAATGAACCCTAACTATTTGTTTGTTACCCAAAATATTTTCAAGTGTATGTGTAGAAAAAATTTAATTAGGATCGGTGATTTGATTTTTTTTCCTTTATTTCTTTCAGCATTGAGAGCCTTTCTATTAAAATTTTTGAACAAGTATGCTTTTCTTTAATACTTTTTTCAATCAAATGTTTCCTCTTGTAAATTTTTAAAAATTTTAGGTTAATAATTTTGAAAACTAAAGGTACTTAGTGATAAATGTTTTCCTTCAACTTAGAGTAATTAACTTCAAAAATTAAAAAAAATAGATGTGACTGCATCAGAACCTAAGAAGAGAACATTCAAGAAGTTAACCTTTATAGGGGTGGAATTAGATGCACTTCTTGATATGTTTACTAATGATAAATTTAATTTCTTTAACATAAGAGCCATAATAAGGTTCTCATAGTGTTGGAAAAGAAATCCAATGACTTTGATAATGAAATAATAAAAGTTAAGTCCTTCAACCAATCTAATGAAGATCTTTGATAAGGTTTCATTAGTAGATTAAGATTATTTTCTATCCCAAAGTGCCTTTTTCATTAGTGATGTTCAAGTGGGATAACATTCATCAATATGTAATGGATGTGTTTTAAGAGTTTATGTGCATAGAATAATTGTTGGGACATGGACTAATATATAAGAAATCTTTATTATACATGTGTCATAACATAATCTTATTGAGAATGCATTTCTGACTATGATTGAGGACCATGTGATAGTAAGCCATGGTTCCATTCTACATTATCTTATAGTCAAAGATGAAGGTTCTATTAGTACGGGATCCACATTACTTGATGGGATTGTTCTTAAAAACAATACATGGTTGTTATTAGTTCCCTTGTCTGTCAGAACATAAGGATCCCACAAGAAGAGGCATTATTTTAAACCCCTATCTTCCTCTATAGTTTTTAGCTCAGTTATTTGTTAATTAATTTAATTTTTGAATGAACTTAAGTATTTTTTATATTTATATCCCCTTTACTTGCACATGTTTATGAGTAAGGATAAGGGTGATGAGGTGAATTTCATCCCCTAGTCATCCACCAACTATTGAAACCATATACAATCCCATACAGTATAGAATTTATGATCCTTCGATATTCTTAAAAAATTTTCCTGAAATAATTAGACACCATCATATCAATTATTTCCCTCTCATCTTGTCAAGCACCCACTTTTAATGTCCATTCCCCTCAAGTGAAATTCCATTTAATTTGTTTTTCACTGTACTTCTAATTTAATTTTATTTAGTGTGATACTCTTATTTTGTATTTAATTCATGAATTTATTTAAGGGGTAAATAAAATTGTTTAGGTCACTTAATGCATGAAAATGAGTGGTATTTCTACTTTTTTATTTTAATAACTTTTTCAAGTACTAAAAATCATGACTTACTAAATTCATGATGTCTCTATTAATGATTCCACAATTCATATCTAATTAAATATTTTAGACATTCAACTTATTAAATATATTCATATGTTTTATTTAGGTCACTTGATGCAAGGAAATAACAAATAATTCTGATTTCTATTTATTTTTGTAGATTATATACTGTTTCTTTTGTATTTTTAACACTTTTTTAACCTCTTAAAATATTGACTTACTAAATTCACGAAGAAATTTTTAATGAGTCTCAAATTCATCTCATTAAATATTATTACATTCAAATTATTTTATATATTCATATTTTTTATAGGAGTGTCAATATTTCTATTCATGTATTGGGAAATGATTTTGAATTTTAAAATTTTAATGATTCTCATGAAGAGAGTGGTGAAGAAGTGCATTTTTTTATTACATTATTTTGTAGATTTCAAAATTTTATATTTATAATAGTTTTTCATATTTTTGGGATGATTTTGGAATAAATTTTAAGTGCAATTTTCATGACTAATGTTGGATATATATTTATTTTTAATATTTTGAATTGTATATTATTATATATTTTAAATATCATAATATTAATATTGGTTTCATATAATAATTGAAACTAATATAATAATATAATAATTATATAATAATTATAATATATATGTTTGGTGTGTGTGTTTGTGTGTAATTTTATTAATAAAAAAAATTACTAACAGATATATTAATGCAACTACATTTTTTAATTTTAAAGAATCATTAAAAATATATAATTGTTTTTAATATTATTATCAATTGAAATATATTTTTTAATAATATTAAAAATAGATAATTATATGGTTTGAATATGTTTTTAAATGTTTTTATAGATAGATATATTATATGTTGGTATTATTATACCTATAACAGAAAAATTTTATTTGTTGGTATAGTTAAGTATTTACCAAGAATTTAGTGAAAACAATATATCTATTTGTAAAATGATTTACCAATATAACATACACTTTTAAAAATAGATATATCAATGTTAGAAAAATTTAACTAACTTATAGTGATATAAATCAATGATTCTTCCTACTCAAGTATAAACCACCTTGTTTGCTTCCTCGAGGTGGAAGTGTATTGCACATTCATAGTCTTTAAGTAGTTTAAGCCATATCATATGTCTCGTGTTGAGTTATTTATATGTGAATATATATACTTTAAATGCTTTTGATCCATATATATGACACATATTTAACCATATAGATAGTGTCGACATATTTTCAATGTGAATCTTACAGCATCCAACTTTATATCATGAGTTGGATAATTTTGTTCAGGATCCTTTAATTATCATGATTAATATTAAAAAACTCTATCATTTTGTATAAGGTAACACCTATAATATTTATTTAGTTATCACTATATATAAAATTTCCTTCCCTTCATGATGATAAGGTTAATACTATTTAATTTATGAATCTCTTAGTTCCTCTAAACTATATTCGCATTCTTTGGACCATGTTAATTTGATCCCTTTACATGTCAAGTTGGTTAACAAATTTTCTAATTAGGATAAAATTTAAAAAAATACATAATAGTAACCATATAAACCAATTAAACTATGTAAATTAGTTATATTCATTAATTTTTCCATTATTCAACCACATTTTTCTTTGAAGGGTTCACAAATATTCTATCATTAGAGACAATATAACCTAGAAAATAAACTTATTGAATCCAAAATTTAATCTTACTAAATTTCCTAAGTAACACTATTTATTTGAGTGACTCAAGAATAATATATAAATTATTATCATGTTATTTTTATCTTTTATATTATATCAATATATTATCAATAAATACCAAAAAAAATATCAAGATAATCCTTGAATACTTTATTCATCAGTTTTATAAACATAAGGGGTGAATTTGTTAATCCAAAATAAATTACTATGAGATCATAATTACGATACCTCATATGAAAATCCATCTTCAGTATATTATCCTTATTAACATTTAATTATGATAACTTGAATGATGATCATTCTTTGAGAAGTATTGGGAACCTTAAAGTCGGTCAAACTGGTTATCAATGCATGGTAAGGGGTAATTTTTCTTAATAATAATGGAATTTGTTTCTCTATAATTAATGCACGACCTCATAGATCCACCATTATTCTTTATAAAAATGATGAGTGCTCCCCAAAGTGAGAAACTATGGAATAGGAATCCCTTTACACCATTTTAGTTACTTCATCAGTTTTACTAATTCCATAACAATCATTTTATATGGATGGTTATATATGATTTTTCCATCAGGGTTAAGGTCAATGGATATTTCTAAATCAGGATCAGGTAGATATCTAGGTAATTCCTATAGAAATACAAAAACATAATCTTGTATAATAGATAAATCCATTATTATTAGGATATCATTCTCAATCATTGATTATATTTGATTTTTTTATTCTCTAATAATTTCATTAAGTTGATCTATGATAGGTGGTTATAGATAAGAATCGGGTGACAATGTTTCTCCTTTAAAAAATCAATTATATATCAACTATATAAAATTGTGATCTCATTATCTTGATAGAAAGTAATTACATTATACATTGAGAGTCAATACATCCCATGAATTTTGTCAAAATCAACCATTAGTATAATAACTAGGTTTGGAACTAGAAACCACCATTCATATTAATAGAAATTACATGTTATATTTTCATTTCAATAAGATTTTTACTTGGTGTTTTAATAGAAAACACCCTCATTATCTTCATTAGGTAAAACCTTACATTAATTATGGGTGAAAACATAATTTATATTCCTTTAATTAGGTTCCATTTATGAACAATGAAATATATATAATTAGTTCATAAATAACACTATGATTTATAAATCATATTATATAATTCCTATACATTTATTACAAATTCATATATAGTATTTATATAATATATATATATATATAATTAAAATTTATTAGGGGTTTTTCATGGGGTTATTATCTCCAACTAAGTTCTTCTAAATCTAGTTTATAATATTTCTAATAAACTTGACCTAATACGAATTATTAAAACATCTACTATAGTAACCTAGAACTAGTGGTTATTTATTACAATGGTGAAAAATATATTATATTACCATACATATGATCTAACAGTTTATCAGTCCTAGGAGATTAGATATATACATGATCATTACATTACACTAGAAATTTAAAATATATCATATAAATAAATGAATATTTAGTATTTATACACTACTTATCCTTAGTTTAAACAAATTAATACTCATGGTTTCCAGGGGAATAGGGAAAAAAATAAAGGGGATATTATTTTCTTAGTAAGGGATAGTGTATATTGGAAGTTATCATAATATAATTTATATATAATATAATAAGAATAAATAATAAAATTATGTCGTATAACTGATAACATTAGCATACTATATCCATGGATAAACTAACAATGAAAATAAATAATCACATATATAACAATAAATAATCTCATAGTGATGGAATGAATAATATCAGACATAATAATTATACCATCAAGGCCTCATTCCAAGACATCATACATAAATTGGTAGGCATACACCAAATATCCAAGCTAGTTTGTCTCATGAGACCTATCGATGCAGCAAAGGGCTATATAATTCTAGGCCTCATCCATCACATAATAAGTCTAATGCATCCATAATATTAATAGAATGACTAATAAATATAAAACATAATGTTTTATAAGGAACCTATTTTATAAAAAGACAAGTGATCAATAAATTTTTTGTATAGAAATAATAGATATATAAATTTTCAAGATTTCTTCATTCAATGGAATAATAATGTTATCTTGGTGAATAATCATCAACAAAATTAGAAACTATATGATATTCACAATGAAATGAAAAGTATCATTATCAAATGGATGATAATAGAGTAGTAGTGTGGGATAAATTCATTGAATTATGATATAAATAGGAATTAGTCATTGAATATAATATTTTGAAATGGTAGGAGGTAAAGAAATGGCATAACCCCCCTCCCCTAAAATTATAATTATGAGACAAACATATTTGATACACATTGGGGATACAAAATTTACTTAAATATGACCTTTTAGGTTGGTATTATTTCATGGGAAAGGAAAACACATGTCAAAATCAAGTTTAATCTACTAAGGACCCAATTAAGACTTCACTAGCTAAATTTCTATCATAATTCCTTAGACAAATTATATCTTATAAATATCACATTCATAATACCACAAATACATGTCATAATTTGGTATTTAGAGAGAGTTAATATTTATGAGAATATTTTATCATTTTAACAACTTATGAAGATGATATATAGGAAAATCGAGCATAAGATACTTAAATGTTACATAATTTTAGATAAATACTTAATATATAATGAAATTATACAAGCCTCATAACTATAATGGTTTAGTGCCTTTATAGGCTAGATACATAAAAAATTATTTTATAATGGATCTTAAATATCTCTTAGAAATTTATTTTATCATAGTACTCTTCTTAGACATAACCTACTTAAAACCATTCTTCATAACCTATGAAGAATATAAATATAAGAAAGGGTGAGCTCATATGCTTAGTAAGGATAAACATAGGATATATCAATAAATGATTATATGTTAGTATAAGTGTATGATGACATGATCTTAACATAAGAAAGTAATACCCAATCAATTAAATATCATTAGTTATGAGTCATGTAATAAGTTTTTTTCCTAAAAAAATACAAAATTCATATGTGTGTGAAATAATAAATAATAAATCATGATCTATGAGATCATATCATAAACATAGGAATGTGTCATGGTAATTTTATAGAACAATCATAAGAATAGGGAATCATAATAATATATTTTGTTATCATACTTTCATCATGAAATCACTTAAATAGGATAATTATAACATTCTCTTAGGATTAACTTATATCTAGTTTACTCTATCAACTGTTATTAGTATCTTAACTTTTTTAACTCTTAGGAGTTTCTAAACTCTGTCATCATTACCCAATGCACTAAAGGGATATAACAGATCCAATTGTCTTTGTTTTATAATTTAATCACCCATATTTGTTTTATAATGGAATTACCCATCCTTGGTTTATAATGTAACCACCCATCCTTGGTTTATAACATAATTATCCATCACATAATGAAAACCATACATATGAGTATCATATAATCATAAACCATTCATCATATCATCATAGAATAACCTATAGAAAAAAATGAGTCTTTTAAACATATTATAATCATAATAATAAACCATAAAAAGAAAATATAATGATGGTATTATTGGATTATATCCTCAATAAATCATAATTAACATCAAAGGATGTTATCATAGATGAAAAATTATTTTAAAACCCACTATAATATTCCTTAAGGAAAATATACTTTTCATTTTGAAATCACTTATTTAATATCTAAGAAATTGAAAAATATTAGTGAATCTATTTTTTTGAAAATAACCATGGAAACTTCAAATTTAATCTTTAAATAATTTATCTATCATGATGGCATAAAAATTTTTTCATGCTATAATCATTAAAAACAAAGATTTTGTTCAAATTTTCTTTAAAAATTACCTCATTACAAAAATGAAAATAGTTTTATTTTTAAAAAAAGGTAAATCATGTTTAAAAATAATTTAAATAATCATTAGAGTATAGTAAAAATATTCTTGAAAACATTTTATATAACATGGATATGGAGGAGAAATATTCTTAATAAAAAGAGGATAATGAAGGTCGACATTTCTTAAAAATAATTCTTGAACCATTTTGAAAATCAAAGAGAAGAAAATGGTACTATAACAAAAAAAATTATAAAAATAACCAGATTATAATAAAATATATGTTTTTAAAGTATAAGTATCATATAAGTTTCCTCAATGTAAATTTAATGTAAACACTCCAGAAAAGAAATGATATTGTAATGTAAATCACTTACCTCAAGTCTTGTCTCACTTTGTACGCATTAAAAAATAATGTATAATAAAAATTTATTTATTATAAATATATTACAAAACCTTATTCACACATAAAATATGTTCTACCATTCCTTTATAATTTCTAACTATCCTTTTTTTTAAAAAAATTAATTAAAATAAACAATTGGGTGAAAATTACTATGTTTTTTATCCATGATTCGATTAGATGGTTTCAGTATTTTCACCTTGTTCATTATTTCATCATATCTATACTTTAAATCATTAAATTAGTATCAAATTTATTCATTATATATTGTTTTATAACTATTCATATGAAGTGGTGATAAAAAATGAATTACATCACTTCGTGGAGATGATAGTATCTGCGTACTCATGGGTAATGTTTTCACTTTTTTATTGATGGAATAAAGTAAAGGTATAAAAAATTCACGTTTATAGAATAATAATTATCTCAAAAATATCATATATTTTAATTAAATATATCTTTTTTATATCCATGTAAAATAGAAATGAAAAATTAATCGCATCGCTTCGTGTAGTTCACACGTATGCACGGGAAACATTTTCATTTTCTAGCAGATGGGAAGGTAATAAGGTAGATAATATACTATAATTATATAAGTAAAATTATATAAAAAATATCATAAATAATTTTTAAATACATAAAACAACCAACCATAAAATATGGTGGTGGAAAATAAATCATATCACTACGTGGAGATTGTAGTCCACACATATATAAGAGCGATACTTTCATTTCTCATTAGATGAAAAGGAAGTGAAAATGGTTGTAAAATAATAATAATAACATATAATTATATCGATGATACTTCATTAGTCATGTTAGTTTTAATACATCATATTTATAGTAATTATAATAATAAATAAACATTAAAAGTGTCAGATAAGAGGATTACCTCCTATTTGAAAGACCTCATTTGGCTTACAACTTAATCCTTCTTAAGATGATATTATGGGAATGAAAAAATAGCTGGTGTGAATTGAAGGAATATAGGAAAGTATTAGTTTAGGTATTATTCGATCAAGAGTGATTAAACTTTTTGAATGAAGGACAAGAGAATGTTCCCTTTTACAAGTGAGGAAAATGACACACTTTGAATTACTTAAAATATTTAAATATAATATATATCATAATCATGTTAAGTGGAATAAAGGCACACCAAATTCATAGTTAAGATGTGATAGGTTATAAATAAACTCAACCAATCACATTTATATAAGTTTTATATAAATTTTATGCCTTATCTCCTAGTTAAACCACTTTAAACCCATTTAAACATTAACTATGATATCATAAATTTTTACCATGATAACATAATTTTATGATGAAAAATAAATGGTGAATTCTAAAAAATATATATGATGATTCCAAATTTTTAATTAATTTTATGATATTCAACTTCTATAGGTGGAAGAAATTACTTTTAATATAAGAACACAAAACGTATGAATTAGTGTATTTAGGATACACCTGATTTAAGCGTGAAAATAATTTTACACTAAAATCAAGTAAAAACTTGATTTAAAAAAATGGTTATTTAATAAACAAATAAAGTTTTAAATTTTTTTAACCAATCCAAAACCGAATCCAAACTTCTAACCATACCATTAAATGCAAAGACCCAAAAATAGTTTTCAATTTGAATAAAATAAAACTTACATTCAAAAAAGTCAAACTTCAGTTCTCAACTTCAAAACAATGTTATAAAAAATTATTTTACTCTATAAAAATATATTTGGTCAATAAACATGTTTTAAAATTTATTAAGTCATTCTTACAACATATTAATGTTGTAAAGGTGATAGTATTTTAAAAAACGATGTTTTCACTATTCACTCAAAAATCAATATTTTCAATAAATTACAAAAAAAATCATCCTAATACTATTATGATATGGTAATTTAATAAAAATCCATTTTTTCAAATAAAATTTATAAATTTCGTAGAAAGTATTTATAACATTTGCGAAAAAAATGCAATAAAATCCATTTTTGAAGAAAATGTATTTTAAATATAAAATGACTTTACTCTCATTCGTTTCATCATAACGACAATTAAATGAATTATAATATATTTTAATAAATTTATTATCTAAAGAATTTATTAAAATCATTCATAAACAGTGATTAATTTAATTTATTATGATAAATACACATTACATGTATAGAGAATTTTTTTCCAAAAAAACATCTCTTTTAACCCTCAAATTCTTTTTTTTTCTAACCAATGAATTAATTTTCTACATGTGTAAAAAAACAAAATTTATTTTATCCTATTCATAACCAAAAATCCAACTGTTAGGCAACAAATGACACATTAAATAATAATAATTCAATAGTATACCTTGGTTCGTTTAAAATTAGTGTTGTGTGTAAAGTACGCTATCAAACACTTCAAATTTATTAAAGAGAAATATATCATAAAATATCATGGTTTTATATGTATAATTATTTTAACTATCAATATCTTATTAATTTTATAATAAATGATGTATAATAAAATATAATAAAAAAATTTGATACGGAAATTTAAGGAAATAAAAAGGATTATAGCATGAAAATTAAAAGAGAATATTAAAGGGAATTACCTTGAATAGTAGATTCTTAGAAATTGAGAAAAACTCATTATTACCTTAAGAACTCATTTTAAGGACTCTTAAGAGGGAAATTTAGAGGTGAAACATGCTCAATGGTTTTAAAATTAATATAAATAGAAGTAAGGATTTGAATTTATAGTAAATGTGAGAGAATTGTTTATTATTTTTTGGGACTTGGGCTTCAGAAATCTAGGTTGTGAGAAATGGAATACCATTATCTTTCTCATTACTTTGATCCATTTTATTTTTAACTTAAGTAATTTTTTCATTTTAAAGTTTAATAACTAGACTCCCCTTTTAGATATTATTGTTTCCATTGAAATATAATTTTTCTATAAATAATTATTTTTAAAACCTTAATTTCCATTTTAGAATTTGGAAAGTCCATTATAGTTTTAGAAATTTATTTTAATACATTAAAATAAATAATTTTAATAAATTAACATATCTTAGTACATAGATTCGTTTATATTAATTATAAAATCATTTTTTCATCATAATTAAGTCATAATACTTACCGTATATGCTTATTGTATTTTACTATTTACTCAAAAAAAATTACTATCTTAGAAAATTATAAAAAAGTAATCATTAGCTAATTTTGACATGATGATTCTAAATTTAAAAAAAATATGAAAATAATTTTTATATATTATAAAATAAAATTATTACTATATTTAGAAGTTATAGAGAATAATAATATTAAATCTATAAGAGATGTTGAAATATTCTCACGATGGCAACCACGCATGCGACCAAAACCCTAATCCATGTATGGTCATAAGAGGAGAAGAATGTGACATATTTGTACATCATGATATGTTCTATATGTATCAAATATCTGAGAAGAACTCCCTGAGAGAAAAATGGGTGTATGAAGGCATATCATTTGCAGCGGTAACGAATGTTTCTGCACAAAAAAATTTCAAGAAAAAGAATATTTCACATGTTATTGCAAACCAAGATATTGTTGTGAAAAGAAATGAAGATTTTAAACACATGATTATTTCACATGTTATTATTCCAAAGGGTGTGAATTCATGTAAATTTGATTATTTGTTAAGGAGAATATTAATGGTTTGGAGTTTCTATAATTGGTAGATGACATCGATAGGGTGTGTCTTCTTTTACATCATCTTTCCATCTAGAGATCTGAAGAGGAGAGCATAGTATCACAGCTCTATTATGAAGAAACTAGGTATGATCCTCATTCAATAATTTGATATTTCATTTAATCCCTTTGAATCATGGAATATGTTTTCACAGTTGTGGGTTAAAATTTTTGGACTTAGTTGGCTTTATTGACATCCTTTAATTCTAAGGTATATTTTATCGTCCATTTGAACACTGATAAGAATGGATAGAGGGATTGGTAGAGTTATATTCACATATTACGCTTGAGTTTTAGTGAAATATGATTTATCATCAACCTTGGTTCAACATGTTGTCCTATCAACTGCTAATGACAACATTAATTTGAAGGTGGGGTATGAGAAAATGCCTGATTTTTCTGATGTATAGAAAAGTGTTGGGAATTTAGTTGGCATGTTTTAAAGGAAAAGGTCCAATATGTGTTATTTTTTCATCTTCTAGAAAATGAGGAAGCTAATTTTAGAAATATAATACATATTTAAAAAATTAAAGTCAATCAGGTTCTTGGTAATTAAATTGGATTTGTATAGAAAAAGACCATAGAAGGGAAATCTGACAATGGCTCATCCAATGGTTTAGTGAAATAGGTGTATATTTACTAAGAGTTTCCAAATAGTAAGGATAAAAGACACTCTATATCCCATAGATTTGGATTGGGAAATCTAGGGACCCCCATGAAGGATAAGAAAGAGGACACTCCCACCCTGGGTGAGGAGGATACTCTAAGGGACCAGTTAGAAGGATTTTATAATGTTTCATAATATGGTGATGAGAAACAAAGATCTGATGCCCATTTTAAGTATACAGATGAACCTGATGGCCAGGATGATGGGTCAAACAATGATAATTTTGTAATTGTAATTTGAAGGATGGGAAATATTATCGATCCAGTAGAAACAAGGGAAAGAATAATATACAAGGTGTAGGAGATCCTTATCCTTTATAACCGAATAAATATAAACTGTGTAAAGATTATTCAAATTTAAAAAAGATTGGGTTCACAACATCTTATAGTAGTGGAGGAATATTTTTTCCCAAATATTTCTAAGGGTGAGGTGTTATAGAAACTGAAGGGTGATTTTGACTTGTAGGTTGATCTCCATGAGGACTTTGATCATTTATTTACCAAATAGGATACTAGCTGTTTTAAAAAATATGAATATGATTTAATTAAAATTTACACCTATTATAAAAAAAATGTGATCATATGGTCTCCATGATTAATTAAAAGGTTGAATTTAATCAAAATTTGGATTTTAGGGCCCTTAAGTGGGATTGTTAGTGACTCTAGATGGTATGAGGTACCTTAAATTTCATGGTTTCTTTCTACTTCACTACTGGAAAATAGGTCTATACCCATGCACCTATATCAACGGTTTAAAAAAAATCATTGTGATAGATGGTTTAGGGAAATATATCCCTAAAATTTTAAAAAAACACTGTAGGTATACCATGCCTTGATTTTCATTTCCATCAGGCTCATCCCTGTGTGCCCCTCCCCCAAAAACTCTCCTCTCCCCAACAAATTCTCCTCTCCACTGCAAACCCTCATCTCCCCCACAAAACATCTTCCCAATTATCCATCGTGCATGTCCCTGACTTGAACCCTCTCCTCTCCCCCACTAACCCTCTTCTCCCCTGATTCCTCTATCATCCATCACACTCATCCCACTCATAGATAAATCCCTACCTCGATGCTCCAGTTCCTTATGATTCCACCATTCCATCTTTGACTTCAATCCTCCCTATTAACTCTCAAATGTAATATCTTATTTTGTTTGATCTTGGTTACAAAAGGTAACCTCTTTTAATATATTATTCTCTATATCTATCACTATTTTATCTTGGTTCTAACTTCTCCTATGAAATATAAAGTTATTTTTGGATATTATAGGGTTCATAGTGGACCTAATATTTTGGATTTTAATGTTAAGAGACCATGGATAGCACTTTATTCCACATTTAGGTTCTCACTAATAAAAGTTAATTTTTTTAGATTTCTCGATTCAATATTCACTTTTTTGAGGTCCATATTTCATTTAAATTACTTAATTTTGGTATTAAAAGTGTGTTTGAGTTTCATAAATTCGTTATTGATGAAATTTTTCATCTATGTTATAGTATGTGGTGTTTCTAAATTGATCATTGAGATTTATGTCCTAACATAGAGAAGTTCATTTATGAATATCAAATATCTCTTTAAAATAAATATATATCCATTCTTAAATCCTTTTAAAAATTAATATAATAATTTGAAAGGAATTTTTTATATAAATTCATGTATTTTATCCTTGTTTTGTTTTTAAATAGGGAAATACATTTTTTAAAAAGCATGTCTTGAAATGTAAATAGTGTGTCTAATCGGAAAGGTGTATTTGGAACTTCTTGGTTAGATGGTTAATATCAAGGGGGTTGTTGATTTCCATTGTTTCTTAGCATGGTGGTTGATATATTATTTATATGTGATTGATATGTTATGTTGGAAAGGGGTTTTTTCTATGATAAGGGGTTAGAGGAGAGGGTGGGTTATTTTTTGTGCTTTGTTCATCGGTCTGCCCTTTCATGTTTAATCAACTCCACTTTTTTGGTCATGGGAACATGGATAACTAGGTGGTATTTCTATATTTATGCTATACTAGTTGGTATAGAGGCCTCTATTATAACCTCTAGGGTGATATTGGACGTGGTGGGGGTTATCTCAATGATGTTGGTTGGGTTATGCGAATGGCTTGTATTTCGTAGACAAAACATAGGCCAATAATTAGTCATGAATTGGTTTGGTAAATTATAGATCATCTAAAATCATGATATAGGTTATATCCCATGACACATTCTAATTTAATTTTGGATTGAATAAGGGATTATTATCTCATGGTTGATTATATTTTCCACATAATTATATTATTTTGGTAGACTTATCTCATTTTCATTCATTATTTGCCTCATGATGGGTGGTGCCTTCCTAGTGGTATGTATTTAACTTGTGTGTGGATTGATTCATTTTAAATGGGTTTTAAATATGATTGTGGTAACCATTTTAAATTTAAGGCACTTGTTTTGTGTTTTCAAATTTGGTTCCTAAATGGTTGTTTTTACTAAAAATAACTAAGTCCATGGAATTGATTCAAAGTGTTTTTTTCATTTAATGAAAACAAAAAGAATGTTTTTTTAAAATGGTGTATGGTTGGATCACAAAGGTCTGGTTACTGGTTTATGGTGTGATATTCATGGTTTATGGTTGGCTCACCAATGTTTGATTCCTTTTTCCTTATTTCATTGCAGGTTTCCCCTTCTCTATTATCATGTTTGGTTTGGTCAAACCCTTATTCAAGGGTTTGTTCTGATTTTGGGGGTTTCTTTGGTGTTTAGGGTTCATAGAAGTTTCTTATTGGTCATTTCTCCATCCACCATCATAGGAGAGGCATTATGAATGAAGCATCATTTATTCAAGGTAGGTTTTACCATGCCCTAACTTTTAATTTTAAAATTCTTGATTCCTTGGTGTTTTGAACTTATGTTTTAATTATTAAATTATTCTTTAATTAAGGTTATTGCATTTCCAAGGTAAAATTTTTTATTTTACTTAGATTTATTTTAAATATAATGGTTTTAATATTTAAAGGCCTAGTCTAAATCTGGTTTTGTGTGACTGGTCACATAGTGCATATATGAGATTTCTCAAATGGCCTTTGAAAATAGTATTTGAAATTTAAAAATGTGTTTAGGATTTCAAAGTGATTTCTCAAAGGTGTAACTTGGAATTTCATGTGATACTTGAAATTCCATATTTTTTAAAAAGATTTCAAGAATTGTTTTGAATGAAATGTAAGGGTTTCAAATGGTTTGAACCCATTTAGGTCATGGATTAAATTAAAGAGTATTGTTTGAAACTAGGAAGGTTTTGAGATAAATGTTCATTTCCAAATTTGTTTTAGATAATCAGGGTGTTTTTTAAATGGATTTCAATATGTTTTGAAATGTTTTGTTTTTAACAGATATTTGAAATAATATTTTAAATGATTTAAATAAATGGTTAAAGTAACTCATAATCGTGATTGTTATGTTTTTAATGGATTGTTTTGCACTTTACGTGATTTTATGAAGTGTATGAGACCCTTATTAAAACCATGTGACTATTGTACCCTTTCATTATTTTTCCATGGTTGTTATACATATGATGATATAACCAAGGTTTTTATCATTAATTAGCTAATTAGTGTCTCTAACCGCAAGAAGTTGTTAAGTTTTTACTGTTTATATTTACTAACATTATAATTTCAACCCTTATGAATATTTCTAATTTGAAATGTTTTTTTATTTTATATTAATTTATATACATTTTATTATTTTCTCTAATCTGTGATATTCTGTTTCATCATAGATTTCACAACAATCAACATCTCCCTTCTTCAAACAAACTCATTGTTAACATCATCAAGGGACTCTTTTAATAAATAAAAAAAATTCCCATAGATTTTTCATAACTACTCTACTCTCTTGAAGGTTTTATTTTTTTCAATGAATGGATACTTTATTTATAATGTTATGCACTATCATTTAATGTTGTATATTATTATATACAGTGATTTTTTTAGTGTCTACTATTAAACAATGTCATTTAATATTTTATACTATTGTGAATTGTCATTTTTTTAATGTCTACTATTATAAACTTTCATTTAATACTCTATTGTTATAAACTTTCTATTTAATGTTTTGTCTACTATTATACACCACTATTTTTTTAAATACTTGATGTTGTTGATATTAATTAATTTCAGTGGAGGACCTTCTCATTTATATGATAATGAAATAAAAATATTAAGTTAAAATATAATATAATAATAATATCAAATACATATGTTTGAAATTTTAAATTTATATATATGATTTTGTAAATTAATCATTAATGTCTTTTTTCAAAATAATATATGTTGATATATAATATTTTGGTAGAAATAATAATAATAATCAAATAAGTCTTAGGTATGAACATGCCTCTATTGATAGATTAAATTAATGAAAAGAAGAATAAGGTTAATATTGAGCATTCCATAGATGTATATAAAAATATCCATTAACATTAGAATAATGTAGTAGTATAACATTGTGATGAATTATAAAATTACAATAGATAATGTTTCTTCACTATATATTAGGATAAATCATATTTTTACTACAATAATTCCATGAAACATTTATAGTTTTCCTTTCTTTGATATATCCAGTTCATAGGATTATTTTAATTTTAGTCTCTATAAACTATAGTAGAGATTCAAACCCAATTTAAATGCTAAAGGAAAATAGAAATTTTGATATAATAAGTGATTTTATAAGAAATATTATTCCTGGTTATGAGAGGGATTTACCTTTCCTATAGGAAATATAATTAAAAATTATATTTTGAAATATTTTCCAAATAATATGAATTAACCCTCCCACAAAAATAGGGTATCACCAAGATAGTAGAAGAGTATAAAACCTTTCTTAATTCCAAGAAACTGAGAGATGTGGTATTTCCTATAGTTAGATATTCTATATCTTTGAATCACTCTATATTTACCCTAGTTAACCATTTGTCTTGATACCTACTCAAATTGATGTAAAATGACTTGAATATTGTCTATTTTTTTACTATCACCCTCACAAAATAACAATATGTCATCCACATAGAAAAGATGTGTTAGCACACAAAAGTTACATAAAACCTTAATAGAGGAACTAAAACATGAACTGGTGGTTTAATGAATATAGTGACAAAGATAATCTTTACTATCCCAAAATTGAGCGATGATTATTGGCCGCCATATTCAAAGGCCCTTGACTAGTTAAAATATCCCCTTAGGAATCCATTAGTCATGATAAATAGTATAGATATAGATGAAATATTTCTAAAACATACACTAAAGTATGTTGTAACAAATTATCCCATCCTTGGATGGAAATTGAATACCAAGAGTGGTAGGAAAGATTAATTTAACAATTCTAATCACCTAAAAAAGAACCAAATGAAGCCCCAAATTATGGAAAGCTCCTCTTACAAATAATTTTTTTATAACTGTTGAGGGAAAAAATATTTCTAAAACCTTCTCATACATCATGCACATTATCAATAAACATGGGTCAATAGTGATTGGTTTTGGGAAACCATGACTATTTTGGAATAATTATTTATTTTTAATTGCATTAGTTTAGGATATATATTTATTACATGAAATAATTCGGATGTCCCTGTTGAAACTTTTTGGGTCCCTATTCAAAATAGTTTCAAGGTTATTGTCTATTATATGATTCAATGACAGATTAACATTCATATTTTTTAATGGATACTACCTTATGGTTTCTAATTTCTATGTTAATCCAAGTTACATCAAGTGAAGGTAACTCTGGAATCAACTAAATAATCTTCAACCAGATTTATCTTGGCTTATTTTTCTAGATTTTATCTATTTTCTAAGACCTAATGAGATTATTGGAATCACCATCATCAATATTTCTACTACAAACTTTTCATAGGTCTTTTAATAGAAACTCCCTTTCTTAAATCAACATACTGGATTCTGAATTCACTTAGACTATATAGACTATGAATAGGAGACAAGATAGGATGATTGAGCATTCATTTATCTCATATATTGGTGATAATATTTTCTCCTCAGTTACGTGTACTACTCTTCCTAGAGTACACTTGAATTACAATCCTTTTTTCTCTAACTACTCAAACTAGATAGGAATCTTCCTAGGATATTGAGATTTAATGACACCTGGATCACTATATCCTAGCTTAATGAAATTTTTTGTCATGAAATTAAACAATTGTGATATTAGAAATGCCTTTTAGAGGATCTCATAAAAACTCAAGTGAGTTAGTTTAGTCCTATAAAACTATGATATGGACAAATTTAGTGATTTGGATACTAATATAAAACTAAACAAATAAATAATGCTTTATTTTCAAAATATAGGTCTTGAATTTAAGCTGTTATGGGAGGTTGAGGTCCGCATATAGTGCAAACTATAGGATTTTCTTATATTCTCATGGAATATAGTTATCCTGAGTGGATAAAGGATAGAGACATGAACTCAAAATTCATTAAAATATTTCAAAAATATAGGAAGGTTAAAATTTTAAAATATTCAATTTTTATAAAGGGGTTTTTTTACTCAAATGATAGTGATATTTCATCTATTCTGGATAGATCATTTTACATGCATGTTTACTAATTTTACAGATTACAAGGACAACATTCAACTGATGGATTTTATTTCATTTTTGGTATTATATTTTCAAAACTCTAAGCTCATAGATGATCCCTTTAAATAAGAGTTTAATGCTACCCTCCACTAATCAATACATCACCCATGGTCTTTATGGTTTCATTAATAGAATTTTCATGAGTTAGTGGGATGTTGAGTATTTTGATGTATATCCTAATGTGGTGGAATTTTTATCACATCATATATTCCTATGGGTTCCAATTCTCAAATTATTATGCTTATCTCAAAATTTAAATATGATTAACATATCAAATATTTTAGGACTCTTCCTTAGGGCTTCCAAATTTCAAATTATAATTATTATCCCAATTCTAAAATTATTGTATAGGGTTCCAAGATTCATGAACGCAACTAACATTAACTAAGATAATCTAAATCAAACTGATATGAACAAAATGTAATCAAACTGAATAGATTATAACCCAAATTAATGAAGTTTTCCAATGTAATATAAACAAAAACAAGACAAACTAAATCTAATGAAAATGTCCCAAACAAAATTGTATCGAACAAAACCAAAATAAGAGGAAACTTGATCCAAACTGATTATATACCAATAATAGGAAGATTAATTGTTAATTAATAGGAATATACTATTTGATAGTATCATTTTGAAGCTTGGATCCATTTCCCCCTTTCTTATAGGAATATGATTTGACCCATGGGGAATTGTGGTTATTATCTATTGGGTGGTGACATGTTTAGTCATAGGAGATAGGTATGTTTTAGTTTAGTTTTTATTTTATCTTCTTCATTTCATTGGCCACTTAGGCATTTTACTACTTTCTATGGATAGAGGGTAGTTATATTCTATGAAGGGGGTCATAAGGGCACTGGAGGCGACTATGCGGTTTTCTTTATAGGGGAGGGAGATCGGGGTGGTGGATAGATTTATTAGTGTGTTTCATTTTTGTCTACCTTTATATTGTGTTTCTTCTGTTTTTTTTCCTTTCTTTCGTCATGGATGTCAGATGGTTTGTGCCAAAATTTTATTCATTTTCTACTACTATTTAAATTAATTTTTTGTGGGAGAAATTATTCTTAAGTGGAGATTCCATGATGCCCGGCCACTTGTACCATCCTGTGGAAATATCCCATCCACCTTAATCTATCCTAGTTATTCCAATATTAGAGCCTAACTAGGTCATTACTATTTCTGAACCATGGAAGGTCCTAGAAAACATGGAATAACTAGGGAGTTATTGAGAACAACTTCACAATTATATAGATAATAACCATAAAATAATGATGATTTTAGAACATATTTAAGGTATACAGGATGAAATCTTAGGAATTGAGGACAGATTAGATAGATTCATCAAAACAACCAATGATAAAATCAAGGAAACTCAATTAAATTTCACAAAGATGGATACAGGAATTAACCAACTCTCCCAAAACACCAAAACTTGTATAAATAGTTTCAAATATCAAGTGGTGATACTTGAAAGAATAAATTGTGAAAGGGAGAAAAAATTAATTCTATTATAAGCTAAAATCCACCCAATTTATTGTGGAATGGTTGTCACTTTAAAAAATGTAAAGAATATAAGGTATTAAATCAATACCAGAATAGGATATACTAGCTTATTCCACATTATAGTTAGAGACCTCAATCTAGTATACCATAAGATCATTTCATTTTTCCTCATTGATTCTAGCTAGAAGGAATTTCCAATTCTAATGGCACATTTTTTCTAAATTCCCTTATTGGTTATAAAGTGGTAAAAATTATGATCAATATTAGAAGTGAACCTATTGTTTATACATATATTAGCCTTAAATTTCATCTGAGGTAGAATTCAATGGGGTTTCAATATGTCAACCTCCATATAAATACACATGGTGATATGATGAAAAAAATATTGAGTTATATGGATGTATAGAAACACTTTTACAATGGGGGTTTAGGATAGAAAGACTTACCCAAACCATTGAGATGGATAATCAAGCCTCAGAAGATAGTCTAAATACCATCTGTGATAGTAGAAATGCATAGAATTGAAAAAACTATGGGTGGAAGACATATAAGTAATAATGTTTTCATATTTGAGGAAATTTATGAGAATTATCCAAGAATCAATTATTTCCACCATTGTGGGAAAAATTAATCCCCCTAAATCCATTGATGTCCTTGTTAAAAGTCTTGATCAAGGGGTGTCATTAGCCAAACCAGCCTTAAAGAGAGAAGATATAGAGGGATGATGCATCCGATAACTTTGAATTGGTAAGAAAAAAGATTGGGAGGAATCCTAAAAAGGTTAAATTACATTAGGTACACTGATGATGGGCGGAACAGTGGTAAAAAATACAGATTCATGAAAGGAATAAAACTATGTGGGGGGCGAAACCACTGGTCAAATCAGATCCCTAGCAAGTGCGAGAGTGGGAGGTCTAATTACTATGTTCTAATGGGTATATTTATTAAAATAGTTACATAATATAATATAATAGAAACTCGATTACCAGATATAAATAGCATGTCCAAAATACATATAATTGAGAATACCAATGACATAAGTGTGTCCATTATACTAAAAAAGGATATCAGAGGGAGGAACTAACCTATAATTTCCAAGTAAAAGTCATAAAACCACCCCTAGATCAAAGGGTCATAAAGTGGGAGTAGTGATGGATGGATTCCCATGGTTTTTACAAATGTATAAAGAATAGGGGACCTACCAATTCAAAAACCCAATGGGGAAATATTGTAACTTTTCCCCTCAAAAAGACTACTAGTCATATAGTGGTCTATTGTAGTTTTTCAGGAGCCACCTCTACCCCTCCTTGATGCTCCCACGAGCTCTTTAACTAGATCTCGAGCCCCATTCTAATGTCTAAAATTCCTTTTCTTTTGGTTTCAACCCTCATAAATAGAACTCAAATAACTATTGAAAAATTGACCACTCCAATAATTGAAAATTCAAACTTTTCCTCAAATTATGAATGCATGTATGAAAATATAGTTTCAAAATATCCCCATTATAATTATTCTCATCCCCAATAAGTCTCATTGGAATAACCATCTACATATCATGACCTATGTAGGTCAATAATTTAAGGATGAAAATCTCATTCCACTCCCAAATTCTCAAAACACAACTAAGGAATAACCATTAATTTAAGTTTCTATGACTGAAAAACCATATCCAGTGCTTGTTTACATATTTTAAACACCTTGATGTTGCTTACCAGATCCCATATATCTAAAAACACTAATGGTGTCATTGTTCAACACTTGTTAGGCTTATAGTGCTCCCTGCCATAAGCTTCATCATACCACCACCAATTCATAAGCTATAGTGCCTACTCCTTTTAATATTTATATTGAAACATTTATCCCATGTTCTAATGAAATGCCTAACATGTTTTATAACTCACCTCACCTAAACATACACTAGAACAGTGGTTAAATGTTAGAACCTATCCTTACTACTGAATTCCAAACAAGGATGGACCAATAACCATCATTTATGAACATCCCTGTAATGTATAGGATTTTCATGAAACAACATCCTCCAGATTTTGGCGGAACCTCATACCCTATAAAAATTAAGGATGGGTTAATTTTTTATAGAATATATTTGAAGTTTTGGTTTGTTTAGATCATCAAAAGGTAACTCTTGTTATTTATTATTTTGAATGTGAAGTCAATTAGTGGTGGTATTCTATTAAGAACAAAAAGTAAAAGTATGGGATTGATTCCATGGAATGGATAACATTTAAGGATATTTTACATGATAAATATTTTCCTAAAGTTTTTTAACTTATAATGGAAAGTAAATTCTTATAATTTAAGAAAAAGGAATAAGATTCATTTATTTCCTATGAATTTTTTTACCATATTGGTTGGGTATGCATTAAATTTTATTTTGTATCACGATAGTATAATTGATAGATTTTACTCAGGATTGAATCCAATTTTATGAATGGATTTGGTTACTCATAAGTTTGGAAGTTATGAGGATATTTTTCAATGTATAGAGACAATCAATATATATTTTTCAAACTTTATAGTAATGTGGATAAGAATAAATATAGGTGGTGAGAAATGGGTAAAAATTCATCAAATAAATCTTAAGGTAAGAAATTTTCAATTAAACTATTATAATAAGTGTTGTAAAAATAATTATGGGGAGTGTATTATGATATCTGGAAAGTGTTAGTGGTGTGGTAAGTTAGGACATCTGGCTCCTGACTGTAAAGAAAAGATAATTGGTATTGGCAGGACCAATGATGAAAATTTAGGAGTGAAGTGTTTTAATTGTATTGTGATGATCCATTATGTAAGTGTGTCTCTAAAGAAAAATTTGAGGGATGTATATCATTAATACCATGAGTAAAAGAGTGTGGAAAATAATTTTTTACTACCTTAGAAAATGTTGGACCATCAAATAAAGTGGTTACAAGTATATTTCTTGTTTACTCAAAGTCTGACAATGCCTTATTTGATTCGATATCTACACACTATTTTATTTCTAGGAAATTTTCTAGTAAAATAGAAATATTACCTCAATAAATATAGACAAAACATTTGGTAAAAACTCTTGGTGTAAGTATTAAAGAAGGAAATTTTTATAGGAATCTTCTTATTGTTATCTGTGGAATTTTTTTCTAAAAATATTTTTGTTTTAACCATATTATAGTTTTATGTTATTTTGGGTGTGGATTGGATTTTTTTTATCATGATAAGATAGATTATAAAGAAAAGGTGGTTATATTAAATTTTCAAAATTAGTTTCAATTCATATATAGGAATGAGTGTATACCTATGACAACACATCAATAAGCTAAAAAAATTGATTAAAGATGGAAGTGAAATTTATCTTTCTTCTATTAGTAAAAGTAAGGAAATAATTCAAATTAGTAATATGTCCATGGTAAATGAATATTTGTATCTATTTCCAAATGATTTTCTTAGTATTATTCTTAATTGGGAGGCTGAATTTACTATTCACTTAGTTCCTGATAAAAACCCAATTTCAAAACCTTCTTATCTAATGGATCTATTAAATCTCTTATTATTGAAAATTTTGATACAAAAACTAATTAATAAGAGTTTCATCCACCCTATTACTTCACTTTTGGGTACTCTTATTTTTTTATCAAAAATAGAGATGGTTATATGTGTCTTTTCATTTATTATATGTCACTCAATAACATTACTTTTAAGAAAAAATATTTGTTACCTCACATCAATGACTAGGTTGATCCGTTTTGGGTGTGCAGTATTTTTTAAAGATTGACCTCAGGTACGAATATCCTCAACTGAAAGTAAATGAAGAATACATTCTAAGGATGGTATTTTGAACTTGGTATGAAAATTATGATTTTGTGGTTATTCTATTCAGGTTAAAGAATGAACCCACTATATTTTTGAATTGTATTAATAGATTTTTTCATTAGTATTTGGATAAATTTGTGGTAATTTTTATTGATGATATTATAGTATATCTAAATGTTATGGGAATCATGAAAAACATATCAGAATTTTTTTTATACTTTAATAGAAAATAATTTGTATGGAGAATTTATAAAATGTGAATTTTGGTTACAAAATATTTCATCTATTAGTTATATTGTAACTAAGTATGGCAAAATAGTTGATCCAACTAAGATGAAATTTGTGAAACAATGGAAAATACTTAATAATTTCACAAAGATTCATATTTTTCTTTAACTATTAGGTTATTATTAATGATTTTTTAAAATATTTACTCGGTTAGCTTACCCATTAACCAAGTTAACTCAAAAAGGGGTTAAATTCATTTGGATAAGGGAGTGTGAAAAATGTTTTTAAGAATTAAAAACAATATTAATTAATTATTAGATATTATAATTACTATTAATAAATGGATAATTTTTTAATTATAGTGATTCTTCATTGAAGGGAATTTGTTATGTTTTGATACAGAATGATCGGATAATTTTCTATGCATCACACCAATTGAAACCCCATTAGAAGAATTATCTTATTCATAGCCTTGAGCTAGTGGTAGTAGTTTTTATTTTTAAAATTTAGAGGGATCATTTATAAAAAAATAAAAAACATATAATAATCATAAAAAAAATTATAGTATATATTTACTCAAAAAGAGTTGAACATGGGGAAAAGAATATGGTTAGAACTGATAAAGGATTATGATTTCATGATTCAATATCATCCAAGTTAATCCAACAAGGTAGTGGATTCCTTGAGTTGAAAGTAAAATGAATTATTAACCATTATATATTTGGAACATGATCGAATAGTTAATGATTTAATGAATATTGTACTAGAAATTATGCATGTAGAAACCCCTTCTATTTTGGATCAAGTATCAATAAAATAATCCTTTTTAAAAATAATTAACAATACTTAGAAACATTATCTTGGTTTTTGTAAAATATTATAAATTCTTAAGGAATGAAAGTTTCATGATTTTAATGTTTTAATATAAGGTGTTATAGTATTGGGAAATAAGCATTGTGTACCAAGTTATTTTTAGTTGTAAATAAAATTTATGAATGAATCTCACAACTCTTTATACTCCATTCATCTTGGTAGAATTAAAATATATAGAAAACTTTGGGATATTATTAGTGGGAAATAATAAAGGAAGATATTTCTAATTTTTATATGAAATGTTTGACCTATCAACTAGTTAAAGATGAATGAAGACTACAAAATGTGGTTCTTCATCCATTTATAGTACTTGAATGGAATTAGGAGAATATATCCATGAATTTCAAGGTGGTACTACCAAAGACATCTCAAGGTAATAATGTGATTTGGGTTATTATCGACCATTTGACTAAATATATGCATTTTCTTCCTATTAAAGATATTGTTCCTTTGGATTGGATTTTAGGACTCTATCTTAAAGAGATATTCATGTTATATGGAATTACACTCTCTACTTTATCTTATCATGATCCTATATTTATATAAAACTTTTGGACGGGGCTTTAGAAGTGACTATGTAGTAAGATAAGTTTCAATATAACTTTTCACCCTCAACCTGATGTAAAAGTGAAGAGAAAAACTCATAAATTGGAGGATATTCTATAGTGTTTCTCATTATATTATCAAGGAAGTTGGTATCTACATATTTCATTATTGGAATTTTTTTATAATAAAATTTTTCATTCTAGTATATGGATGGAATAATTTGAGGAATTGTATGAAAATTAGTGTCGGACTATAGTGTGTTGGGATGATGTTTGGGAGAGAAAGTTATTGGGACTTGAATAGGTATAAGAGATGGATGAAAAAGTAAAAAATGATTCAGCATCATACGAGGATAACTTAGAGCATGAATAATATTTATGCAGATAACCATAGTAAAGATATCTCATCATTATAAACCCATAATCATGTGTAATTTCCCTACAAATTACTTCCTAGCATCCTCAATAGGAAACTATCATCCTTCCTCCCCCTTTGGATCGCTGAGGATTAGAACAGTTTCGTGAAAGTTAGGATGATATATGGATCAATTAAAATGACTCAATATATGGTTAGCAGCATCAATAACAAGGTCAGTGGTTTAAATTTGATTGTTAAACTTGATATGGATAAGGAATATGATCTAGTTGAGTATAATTTCATCATTAAGGTGCTATAAAAATGGCCTTCTTGACATGGTCTATTGATCTTATATTTAGATGCATGAGTTCCTCCTGGATTGTCATCTCTTTTTTACAAAATACCTCTAGTCTTTTCAAAACTATGTGGGGGTTAAGGCAGGGTGACCCACTTTCCCCAACCCTTTTCATTTTATCCCAAGATGCTCTTAGTAGTAACATAAACAATAGCATTTGTAGTGGTGACTCTACTCCTTACCACTGCAAGGCCCTGGCCAAAAGTATTTATCATATCATGTTTGCGGATGACACAATAATTTTATTGAATGCTAGTAAGAGGTCGGTTAGGAGTATGACCAGGGTCTTGGAAAACTACTACAAATGGAGTGGCCAGGTTATCAACCGGGTGAAAATAAGTGTATACACCTCTCATCGATGCACCTCCAGAAGAGTAGGTGATCTGTTTAGCATTATGGATATTCAATAGAAAATTTTTCCTATGACTTACCTCAGGGCACCCATATTCCCATGTAGGATTAGTATATTTCATTTTCATTAGATTGTGTAAAGTATCACCTACTGTGTAACTAACTGGAAGAACCACTTTTTATCCTTGGGGGGATCACCCTAGTTAACTGTGTGCTCGTGTCCATTATGATTCACGCTCTCTTGGATGTTAGAGTCCTGAAAGAAGTCATTTCCAATATCAATATGATTCTGGCATCTTTTATATAGGATTACAATGCATGTGGGAAATACCATTGGTATTCTTGGATGAGGTTGGCTAGATCCACTCAGGCTAGAGGCATTAATTTGAAGAATGTTCAAGATACCCTTCATGGAATGCATGATAATATTGCATGGGATGCGATGGAGGGCACTTCTCTTTGGGGTAGTGTAATGGATGTTTTTTGTCCATGGGGATAGGGAGGCTCCAAGAGGTTCTTTTTGGCATGTGGTTAAGCCTCATTTTTCTACTCTTAGGGGACATGCTTGTTGGATTATTGGTAGGGGTGATATATCTTTTTGGTTTCTCAATAGGGAGGGAGTTGAGTTAGGGTTTCCATGTTTTCCAGCAAAGGACATTACCTTCAGGTAGACCAACCAGCATCCAGCTCTTATTAACATAGTATTGGACACTGATCAGTGGGATATTTATGATTTTATTTATGTTAATGATGAACGAGACTAATGTGTTTTTACTGAATCTTCCTTAGGATAATTCTCTATGAATGACTACCACAAACTATGTACTCTGTCGTATTAGTTCGATCCATGGGGTGACATCCTATGGCGGAAAGAGGCACTAAAAAAGATAAATCTTCTCATATGGAGGATAAGAAATCAGGATCTATCCACATATGGGAATATAAAATGCCTAGGCATTAATCTGGCATCATGTTTCTCATGCTGTGAGGACTGGTGGGAGGAAATCTCAAATCACCTATTATTTGATGGGGAATGGGATCACATCATTTGGAATGATTTTAGTGACTTTACTGGAATTCACTTGTGTGACAGTCTGGATAGGTCCTTTCTTCACAGGTGGTTCTAGGGAGCAGTTTAGGTGGGCCCTGAGAGGAAGTCCAGGGCTTTGTCTTTTATTGTGGGTTGTTTATGTCTATAAAACAGGAGAAATAGTGTTTAGTTTGAGGGAGGTTTCTACATGGGGAGGATGTTAGTTATCAGATTGAAAAACTGATTCTATATGTAACTGAATCTTCAAGGAACTTTAAGGATGCCCCACCTTGATATTACTTCTTGCTGGTATGTATCCTCCCCACTCCATTAGTGGTGCTCCATAGGGACCCTGGGAGTGCTGGAAACCACAAGATTTTGGCTTCAAAATCAACAAATATGGTTCTTTTTTGTGGGTTTCATGCGTGGTAGAGGTGTGGACTGTGACCCCTTCAGTAATCTCATCTTGTATTTCTCATTATGTTTGGGGAAGTCGACTCCCTCGAAGCTGAGGCACTGGCACTACTACAAAAATGGGCAAGGGAAGCGCTACCCCTTTATCAGTGCTAAAAAAAGCACTGATAAAGGGGATCCCTTTATCAGTGCTTCTTTCAGTAGTGCTGATAAAAGAGGTCTTTATTAGCACTGAAAAAATTTATATTTCAAAAAAAAATCATGAAAAATAAATTATTGTTATATATGTATATTTATTCGAATATAAATATAATATATATTTTTTAAATATTTTTTAGATACGTATAAATAGACTATTACATTTAATATATAAGAAATTTAGTGAAAATGGATTTAAAATATTTAAAACAAATATTATTAATTAATATTTAGCTAATTATTATCGATTAAAAATCATTTAATAAGAATTTGAAGACACAAAAAATCAAAACAATTAATAAAAGATCTAAATTAAGTTGAAAATGTAACGCAAACTTCAAACGACCATAACTTTTGATCCGGGTGTCCGTTTGAGCTCTAAAGCATATCAAATCGAAGCCTGCAATGAGCTCTACGTGCTAGTGACCTAAGAAAAGCTTATTTCATATTTTTCTAGGCCAAAAAAGGCCCAGAAGGCCTCCAAAACTGAGTTTTTAGTCACGATACCCCGATTCGTTAACATTTAAACAAGTATAACTTCTACTACAGATGTCTGTTAGGCCTGTACCACGTATCATATCGAAGATTGTTTCATTTTCTTCTATTTGACTTGTTGTGGAGTTTAAACGTGCTTCTTGATTATAAGTTATGGTCATTTTAACATTCTATGGATTTTCAAATACACATATATATGTATTTATTTGTAAATATATATGTTTATGTGTGTGTGTGTGTCTGTGGGTTGTATATATATATGAATGTATTTATTTATTTATTTATTTATAAACACACATAAAAAACATATTTTTTCATAAATGTATTTAAAAATTATTTTATAAGTATATATTAATATACAAATAAATGTACGAATAAAAAATTATAATTAAAAATATATATATATAAATAAATATTAATATATATTAATATACGAATGAATATATATATATATAATAATATATGAATAAATATATTTATATTAATATAAATCTATATCAATATACGAATAAATATAACTATGTATATATATATCATTAAATAGAAAACAAAACAAAATGGCTTAGTGTTAAAGGTGCAGCCATGAAATGGGGGAGGTCGCGGGTTCGAGTTCGGGTGGAAGCAAAGGGGTGCGTGCATGTGAGGATGTGCGGTAAGGGCAGCGTGCCGCCTAGCACTAATAAAGGGGGGGTCAAGCGCTGTTAAAAGCTCTCCCCCCACATTTATAATTCTTTTTTTTCATTTTGTTTTTGACATTTATCAGTGCTTTTTAAAAGCGCTGATAAAGGTCCCTTTTATTAGAGCTAAAAAAGTGCTGATAAAGGGGTATTTTATCAGCACTTTTTTTAGCACTGATAAAAGGGACCTTTATCATCGCTTTTCGGAGCACTAATAAATGGGACCCACCCCCATATTAGCGCTAAGCATTACAATGATTTTTTAGCACTGTTAAAGCCCATTTTGAGCGTTGATAAAGACCATTTTTGTAGTAGTGTGTCTATGCTCTGGGATCTTCGAATCTACAAGAAGCGGGAGGTTAGTTTAATGGTGGTTGAAACTGACTATTTAATCCTTTTCAATTCTCAAAAGAACACCTGTGATACCCCATGTTCAATTTCATATATAGTCCGTAAATGTAGGACACTCATGTGAAACCAAGAGGATATTTTACATACCTGGAGAGAAGGAAATAAATTGGTAAATTATCTTGCTTCCATATCCAATATAGCGGCAGACATTACACTCTATTACAATGAGCACGACCTTCCTCCTGAGGGGGTGGATATGATGAGATGTGATGCCCTCAAGATTCATCATTTCAGACCACCCTAATTGGGACTGTTCGTGTTTTCTATTTGGTGCTCTTTCATTTTGTTGGTGTTCTTTTTATTTTCTTAAATAAATAAATAATGACGATGATCTAGGTAGGAGACCATGTTTTTCTTAAAATATATCTATCAAAAGGTTTGATTCATTTTGGTAAAAAATAAAAATTAGATATGTGGTTTATTGGACCTTATGAACTTTTGGATAAAATGGGACTAGTTTTCTACATAGTATCCTTACCTTTGAGTTTATCTCAAGTATATGGTGTGTTTTATATTTCATTTTTAAAGAATTATATACCAGACGCATCTCATGTTTTGAAAACTAAATTAGTTCAATTGGAGGAGAATATTTCTTATAAGGAAAATATTTTTTAGATTCTTGATCATAGAGAGAAGGTTCTACATAATAAAGTGACTTCCTAGAAAAAAAAATTGGATTAATTTTATGATTTAATAAGCAATATGGGAATTTGAAAAGGTATGAGAAAAAATTTCCTCATGTTTTTATTAATGAATAAAATTGTGAGGATGTAATTTCTTGGGGGGGAATGTGGAAAACCAGGTAATGTTAAAAATAATTCAATTTTCATGTCTCATTAATTATAATTATTATATTTTATATATTAATATTCAATATGATAATTTTATATGTTTTTTCAATCGAAAAATAAATATTTTTATTATAACCAAAGTGTTTTCCATGAATTATATGGTTCTATTTAAAAGTTAAATTTATAAATTTTAAAATTTTAATTTGATTAAATGGAATTAATTTTTGAATTCATCATGTCAGAATCATCTCTAGCTGAATTTTTTTGATTTATAAAAAAAAGGTTGATTTTTAGATGAATAGTGAAAAATATCACTTTTACAAATACCATCACTATTATAACATCATCATGATATAAGAATTAATTGAAAGTTTATGAAACATTTTTTAAAACAAATATATATATTTAAGGAGTAAAATAAATCATTAAAAATATTATTTTCAATTTTGAAAACCTATGTTTGTCAATTTGTAACCAATGTGATGTTTTATTCTAATAAAAAATATTTTTGGTTCATTTATTTTTAATCATGTAATCATAAGGTTAAATTATGTTTTAGATTAGTTTTAAAGTAACATAAATTTAATTTTTTTAATAATAAACCAATAAATGATAATTTAATCAATATTATAAAATATTTTTGCGTAAAGTCATTTTTATATATGAAAACGAATTTTTCTAAAAACTTTTTTTCATTCCATTATGCATACTTAATTTAAAATTAATTTCTACCACCTATATAAATTGAATATAATAAAATGGATCTAATATTTTGAATCATCATGTTTAAATTTCGAAATGACTTAAATTTCATTTTTTGTCATAAAAATAATTTATCGTAGAAAAAAGAGTCGCCTCAGTATAGGTTTAACTCAGATAAAAGGGAAAAGGTTATGAGATAAGGTCCCATAATCATATCTATAATATTATTGAGTGAGTTTAATTATTCCAAAATTATCTCATCCTATAAACTTTTACATTTTGGACCAATATTCTTTGAATGGGGCCCTAATATTACTTTAAAACTTTGAATATTTACATGAGTGCCCCTCCCCTCAATTAAAAAAGGAGTTATTCATCATTCAATTCTCTACACACTTTGATTGTATTAGATTGAAAAATATCTACAAAAGTACCTCCCAAATCTCTTTACCATGTTCTAGATGTTCTGGTCTCCCAAAAAGACCAAACTTATGATTTTAATGTGTAAGAAAAAGAAGGATATCCGAGTAAGAGGTAAAGGTCGTAACTGAGTTCTGTCATGTTTATTTCTTCTTCCAACACCTTAAATGTTTATTATAAGTATAATAATATAATTTAATCTATATCATTAATATAATTAAATTTTATTATATTCTTGTAATAACTATTTTCTACCTTATTTCCATTCAATGGAAAATCAAAACCTCGCTTGTGTGTACATTCAGACTACCACCTCCATGAAGTGATGTATTTCTTTTTTCATCACCACATAATATATCTGGTTATATAGATGTATTAAATGAATATATATGATATTTAAGATATAATTACTATTTTATAAATATAAAAATTACCTAATATTTTTCCCTCTTATCTTTTGGAAAATTGAAACATCGTTCGTGTGTACATGTAGACTACTGCCTCCATGAAACAACATATTTCATTTTTCATGACCACCTTAAACGGTTCATTTTAATAGTAAATATAATATATAAACATAATAATTATGAAATTATTAATATTATAAATATTATATAACCATTACCCCTCTAACCAAGGTCAATCTACAGAAATTATTTTGGAGATTATGAACTGAATAACCTTAAAATGATCGATGTAAACTTAACCGATTTAGTAACTAAGTAAAACATAGTAATAAATGAAAAGAAATAAATAATAATAAGGGAATTAACCTGAAAAATTTTATGAATAAAGTAAATAATTAATATGACTTTATTATCCAGGAGAGTAGATGTCTGTGAAGTAAGTCGGGACTCAAGGTAAGGTATTTTTCTTTAAAATCTTATTTTAAATCTTTTAAACTCTTTAACTTACATTTAAATGTAATTTTAAATGTTTAAAGAATGTAATTATTTATATATAAAATATTTTTAAATTTCATTATTTAATGTTTTTTAATTTATTTACAAAGTTTTAAAAATGAATTTTTATCACTTTTCATATGAGTTATTTTTGAATTTCTTTGTAAAAGTGGAAAAATCATGTTTTTTAACATTTCCCATTTGATCTCTTTTCACAAAACTATGATCATTTTTTATTAATGATCTTATAAAACTCTACATGGTTTTTTAAATAAAATCACATTCCTATTTTACAAGTAATTTTTTGTTTTAAAATTTTTTTAAAAGAAAAAGATATTTCTTCTCATTTTTATGAGATAACTAAAAATGATTTTATTATAGTATACAATAAAAAAATTTAGAAATTTTATTATGGAAATGAAATATATTTTTTTATCATGATATGTTTCTATTAAATTATATATTATGGTGTTTGTGTCATATATATACCTCCAATGTATTGGTTAATGATATGTTCTCCAGAGGAAATATGCTAGAATTAATCAGGTAGGTTATTCCATTATAAAGGTACTTGTATAAGGTTGATAGTAAGAGTAATATCCCAAGATTACTATATAATTTTTCTATTAATTCTATGGGTTTTATGTAAATATATTTATTTCATGAGGTAAGAAAATTAGATTATAATTAAATAAAGTTTTATGATATTTTAAAGGTGAAATGTTATTTTTCATGGAAATAGATTTCATAAGTTATCATGTTTTCTAAGAAACTTTCATGATTATGATTTTGCCTTTATTATTAATTATGATATTTGTTATGAAAATATTTAGGCAATAAATTTTATTCCACAAGTAACTAAATGATTATTTAATATCAAAGTTCATTGTGTAAAAAAAGGAAAACTTTCTTATGGATTTTTATGATTTTTGAATGGACTAATGAGTCCCTTTTATTTTTATATCCCTTACTGATATTTTTATGCTCATTCCAAATTTTAAAATGTTTTTAATAAAATATAATTATTATTAGGAACTATAGTAAGGTAAAAACATTCTATGAGGACTCATATTAAACAAATAAATAGTGTCATGAATGGAATATGGGTGTACACTTAAGAACATATTTTTGTGGGAAAACAATGTATATTGTATCGAAGTGAACACTCTTTTATGTAATGATTTTCCTAATTTTATAAAAATATATTCTTAAAATATCATGTAAATGTAAAATATTACAATACTTACTTTTAAATTCATAATTATATTTGGTTATGTGAAAGTTTTTAAATTATCAGTAAGGGAAAACTCAAAGTTTTACTTTGAGTGGATATTATCAATATATTTTTCATGTAACACCCCAAGATTTTAAAAGAGGGTCATAATGTTTGATATCATGTATGACACAAAAAACTAAGATTAGATGAGAATGTAACACCCTAAGAATTTATGGTGTACTTTTTTAACATAAATTCAATTTCTTAAACAGTTTGTGTAACATTCAACACCACGTTCAAATAAAACTCAATGCTCTATTAAAATATTATTATTTAAACATGACCATTATAACCAATACATTAAGTTGATTGGTATGAATATTACTAACTAAATTATTAAAATTAAATATTTTATACATGTATAATATAAATTAAATTTATATTTATTGATTAAAATAAAATAAGAATCGTTTGAAAGAAAAAAAAGAAATGTTTTCTGAAAAAAAAACAGTATTTCTCTAATAGGCGGTCTAATCGTGCTTGGTGCACATAATTTAAAATTGTTTTCTATTAATTTTAGAAAATTAATTTTAAAAAATAAACTTTAATTTTTAATTCTATATATAAAAATAATCTTAGGCTAAATTTTTTATAATTTTCTGAAAAGATTAATTTTTTGATGAATAGTGAAAAATACTGATTTTTATTGAAAATTATTTCTTTGTTTAAATTATTTAAAATATATATATATTAAATTGGTTTTAAAGTAAAATTATTTAAATTATATTAAAATTTAACTAATTTAGGACATTTTAATCAATTTAATATTGAAATTTGATATTAAAACATTATACACTTATGAGAATTTTCTCTTTGGAAAACCGTTATTTCGTCATGTATATGGTTTAATTTTAAATTGAATTATTCCACTTATATGAGTTTAATTTGGAAAAATATATTATATATGTATAATAATCATAATTTATATTATCTAATAAGTTCAAATTGATTTTTTAAAATAATTAATAGGGAAATAATTAAAAATAAATTGTCACGGTTATAGTAAAAATGGGTTTACTGGGGGTTAAACTAAGAACATAAAGGTTAAAAATGAGCTAAAACCATCCCAAATACCATTTTCTAGCCATATATCTACCTTATCACCTATAAATTTTAATAATTAACCACATTGAGGATTTGTTTCATGATAGAAACACAGGTATCACTATATCTTTTCAAAAATTCAATATGTGTCCTCTCTCCCACTTATAAAAGGTCATCCCCTCTCCTCCCCTATTCAATCTTCAAAAACTCTTTTGTTTGTACAAGACTTTCCAAAATATCTTCTTTACTTACCTAAATACATCCTAGAGTCCTTATTTTTATTATTAATCCCCACCTAAGAAGGATTTATGTATAAACCTCAATAGTCTCTTTAAAGAAGAGGTAAACTTCTTAAACGTGCATATTATTTTATTTCTTCTTAAAACTTCTTAAAACCTTATTAAAATATGATAATATAATAAAAAAAATTATCTCCTATATACTGAGATTTTATTATTTCAATTTAATAATCCATATCCATATCCACTCCTATCAAATGGGAAATGAAACTGTCTGTCGTGTGTACAGTAAACTACCACCTCACAAACCGATGTAATTTATTTTCCATGACCACCTTTCAAGGAAAGATATAATGATGTATTTAAAAAATTTATATTATATCTATGATATTATTATACTTATAGAATTATTATATCACATATACCTTCTTAATTTCCATTTTGCGGGGGATATGATAATGTTGCTCATGTGTACGTCAGACTACCACCTCATAAAGCGATGTGATTCGTTTTTCATTTTCACTTTACATAGAAGGTATTCAGGTTAAAGTTAATGATTATTTGTGACATTTATGACCTAAAAATACTTTGGTAAACATAATATC
The DNA here is from genome assembly GCA_963277665.1 of Viscum album. Taxonomy (NCBI): domain Eukaryota; kingdom Viridiplantae; phylum Streptophyta; class Magnoliopsida; order Santalales; family Viscaceae; genus Viscum; species Viscum album. The sequence goes on along the minus strand of OY728126.1, from coordinate 2,002,904,787 downwards.
ACATCTAAATTTTTATCTTCTAATCCTTTAGAAAACAATAACGTCGCTTGTCCGTATGTGTGGACTGTCACCTCCACATAGCGATGTGAAATGTTTTTCATTTTATTTTTATATGGTTGTTAATAAGGATATATTTAATTAATATAAATTATATATTTGAAATAATAATTATTCTTTAAAGATTAATTAATATTTATTTTCTTTTTTTTCATCTATCAAGAAAAAATGGAAACATCGTTCATGCGTACGTATGGCCTATCGTCTGCATGAATATTGTAATCCATTTTCTATATCTAGATTTAATAGATTAATATAAATAAATATATAATTAATATATCTAATATTTATATCATGTTTAAAATTCTTGTAATTATTTAATCATGATCAAATTAAAAGGACTAAAATTATTGAACTAAAACATTCATGAAAAACAAAGCAATCATCATCTGAAATAGTGATTTTAACAAAGAATTTTTAATAAACTGGTGATAAAATAATATAATTAAATTATATATGGTATTATATATATGATTATGGTTCTTTAATATATTTATAATAAAACTATATTTATTATACATGATTTTCTAAAACATATGAATGGATTCAAACCAAGGGTAAGGGTTTTTCGTCTCACTTTTACTTTCATGAGACATATGCCATATTCACCAATAATTCCTTTGTGTGGTGTATATATAATTACCCTTTTGATATTTCATATCATTAACCTATTTATTTTCAATTTATTTAAAGTTTCATTTGAATTTATATCATTCATGGGGCTTATGATTCAAAAGTTACTAAATTGGAAAGGGTTTATTTTCCAATCTCATCATTATTTGAGATTTTTATTGTTTAATTATCCCTTGGGGAAATTATTGGATATTTATATCTTAAACTCAATCTATTTTCCTCTAATATAATTATTAGTAAACTTTTAGAAGTAATAGTACAATTTTCCCACTCTTTGGCACTTAAAATGATTGAGATTTGTTTAAGAAAATCCAAATTCATTTCTATGTCTTCAATTGAAAATCCTTTTTCATCAAAATACATGTTTTCTAAAAATGTTTTCCAAATTAATTATTAAATAAATTTTTACCCATTTTTACTTTCTACAAAATGTTTTAAAAGGAATCTTCATTTCGTTTTCAAAACAATACCCATTTGGATTTTACTAAAAATGTAAAAGGAATCTTTGTTTTATTGTATATAAAAAGAACAGAGTTTTCCGCCATCATGAACAGTCAATTTTTTAAAATTATTTTTCATGTTTTCAGATTTTATTTTAAAAAAATTATTTTCAAAATATTTTTTGAACTTTTTTTTAAAATATTTTCAAAGTGAAAATTTTATTTCCCAAAAAAAATTTAATGACATTTTTATTGTATTTTTACTCATCAATGACATCACTCATTTATTATACTTATGATATAATAGTTATATGTTGTATTTATATCATCCTTATTCTTTATTTATATGGTTTATGTTTAGTTTGGCTGAGGATATACATTTTTATTACCATTCTCCGTATTCCTCTGGATAGTTTATGATTATGTTTATTTTATTGGGGTAAGTATTAATATTTTTATATGTTAGTTTATAAAAATAAATTTTTATGTTGATTATGTTTCACCCATTTTATATGAGTAATGCATTGGAATTAGTAAATGATGGGTGGGGACCATTTATAGATAGCCCCTCAATGCATCGACAGGTCTCATGAGACAAATCAGTTAGCCAAATTAAACGGGTATATACCCAAATATTTAAACTATCTTGTTAATGGTCTTGAAAACTTCATATTTACAGCATTATGTATTCCCTAATTATGATATTATTTATTTATTTCCATGTGAATATTTTATTAGTTATAATATCCATGGATAAGTTTCAATCTTATAAGATTATTTATATGGATTTATTTTATCATCATTTATTTATGCCATATTATTCTCAATTTATTGATTAAATGGAATGTTCTTCAGTTATTTACCTTTCCATATTGACTATACTTATTTATTCATGATACATTCTATTGTATTCTTACCATTACTAAGAATCTAAGCTCACCCCTATTTTATGTTTTATTTTCCCCAAGATACAAAGAATTGTTTTGTGATTGATATGCAGGGATACGCTATGAGGAATAATGGAGTTCTTAAAGAGAACACTTTGTGTATTTTGTGTTTTCAATTATAATGTTAATTTCAAGTGTGTATATAGTTTAATAAGACTAATAAACTATCCAATACTTTGGTATGTGATTCCTTATATCTTGTTCCAATGTAATAAAGTAACTATCGACTTTGGGCTACTGGGGTCAAGTTCTTTACAACTGGTATCAGAATAAGTTTAATAGAAACATTAGAGACTAGATTTAGGAAATAATGGATTAGGGAATATAACCCTATAATAAACATTGAGGATAATTATATAATATCATCATAAAGTTTTTTTAAGGTAGATATTATGTGTTTTTTCTAAAAACACCCATGTATAGATACTAAAAATTATATATGGTTCGGGCACAGATGTACCTATGGGTAATAACTTTAAAAAAGGTGTCATGAACCATACCACAGGGCCCGTTCCATGACTACCCCCAAGCCTACCTTCTATAGGCTAGGGTCTGGTGACTAGAACTAAAAAGGAGAAACCCAAAAAAGGAAGTCATTGACCTTAAACCTATACACACACAGACAGGGCACACTGCACATAAGAAAAATACAATAGAAAAGTAGAAGTTCAACCACCACTAAAAACCACCACTGAGAGTAAAAGTAAGTACTGAAAAAGGGGCTAGTATACAAGCCCAACTGAAAGAGTGGTACAAAAAAAAGGAAAAACAATCTCTAGAGATTTTCTACCAAGGATCCTACTTGAAGGGTAGGTACATCTCGTCATTGCGGTACCCCATGTCAATCGGTCTCCTCCTTGTACCGTTTAGCCCTGGCTCTCCAAAGTCTCAGTCAAGTTGTCTATCATCTGCACAAGACACAACAAGGTGCGAGTGAATCCCGTGAAGGGTTGAGTATAACAATACTCAGTAGGGACTCTGAGACCCCTAAAGGTCTCTTAGAAGTCCACAAGGAAAAACCACAAATCATGATCTCAAACACAGGACACAAAGTAAAAGACAGATCACACCAGGTATACATAATAAAGAACAGGAATAAAGATGATTAGTCATAAAGCTAAATCAACTTATTCTATCAAGAGTTTTTTTCTGTTGGAACACACAGGGTCTCTAGGTGCTGGAAAACAAAGGATCTCTAGGTGCTGACCCACATAGGATCGCTAGGTGCTGACCCATGGAGGATTGCTATGTGTTGAACCATAGAGGATCGCTAGGTGATGACCCATAGATGATCATTATGTGCTGACCCACAGAGGATCACTAAGTGCTGACCCACAAAGGATCATTAATTTTTTACCCACATAGGATCGTTAAGAGCTTATCCACATAGGATCATTATTCATTCATCACGTCACAGCCAGCAACTATATTCCCTCACTTATCACTCTTGATTTCTATAGGATTCTATCCTCAATCCACCAGTCATATTTCAACCTCGATAAATTCCAAAATAGAATTAACCCAAAGGATCTTCTTTTCCTAAGGGTTCCAATGTGACAGATGGCACATCAATCAGACGCTCGGTCTGTAAGATATAGGCAAAAAGGTAAATAGGGCCTGATTGGATTCGAGTATGATCCAACATTGTTGTACACTGACTTCTTCCAAAACACAAGTGGAGTATCTCAAAATAACCACCTCATCTTAAGGGTCCTCACACCATAGATGGAACATCGATCGGACACCCGGTCTGCGAGTTACGTTAGTTTTTAGTGAAACATGGCTGGTGGGGTCCGGGTCCGGTAGGGGTCCGACATGGCTAGCCTATTGGGCCCGCGGGTCCAGCCCGCCTGGAGAACCTGACCCGTGTGGTGTGGACCGGTTGATCTAGACCAAACGTGTGACATCCGGTTCTCCCATCTAGTGCCGCTAGTATGGCACCACCCTGTCTCCCAAAACGGGCAGCACGAGCTGGCCATTGTGCGCCAGCCGAGCAGGATGATATATCTCCACACGATAGGTCGTCACCGCATTATCCACCCTATGTAGTCGTCCTACTGAGGCACTTTCCACCGTGGAGCCTACGGGCTCTGCTTTCTCCATGCGGCCAGCACGGGTCAGCCGCCGTTGTCACACCGGTGGTGTCGCGCTAGTGTCACCTTCTGCAGGACACTGAACATGCTCTAGTGGCCCGTTTTCCTTATTAAATACACCTACGGGCCTCTCGGGTCACCGCCTTTACTTTGATTCCCACGAAATTGCCTTGTCACCACTTTACTTGGTCGCCCATGGAGAATTCACAATATCCAAGAGCGGTGGGGGTCTAGGCCTTATTTGGATAGGACTGCGCCCTCTGCATTAGTGTTTTAACAAGGGGGTGATAAAAATCATCATATAGATTAATTAAAACCCAAAATTAAGATCCCAAAACAACCACCTGCAAGAATGAATGAGTTGCGGATCAATCCGTTTGTCGGTTGATCCGCGTTCTTTGTATTTTTCAAGAACGGTAAAAAAGAGGAATCATTGAACACTTAGAATAATTAAATACCCAACCTGGATTCAGTGGAATATTCTATGGATGAAGGAAGGGATTTCACATTCGTTTCATTCAACATTCTTCACCGCTTGTCGATCTCTGGATCAATTCCTCCAATAATCACCATTTGGTCATTGTTCTTCATTGGAGAGAAAGTCATTGGCATCACATCAGAGGTGTATCCTATGGTTGCAAATTCGTTTTCCAATGGAAAGAATAATAAAAATAATTCATCTGTGATGTTGTGTTCATTAATGTGGTTTTTTAATGAACCATAATTAATGAACCATTAAATAAAAGTGTTTCAGTTTTACAAAAAAAGTAACAGGTCATTAAATGACTCTCATTTAATGAACGTCGTTACACTGTGATCCCTCCAACTGTCTCTCAATGGTTGAATAAGAATAAAATAACTCATAGAGTTATTTTATTATTATTTTTAGAACAGTCCAAAAAATAATCTTTTTTGTCTGACCCTTTCCAGTCTAAGTTAAGCTCCGCCTAAGCTAATCATGGAGCTGCGAATTCAATGATGCCCTCAGATTTTTTTAATCTGAGTACTGGTTCAAAATATAGAAAAAATACCACTCACATGTTTACTGAACATACCTTAAAAAGTTCAAAAACCCGTTCTGGGATATACGAGCCTCAGAATCACGTGCCGTCAAATTTTTCAGTCTCATAATAATTCTATATAATTAAAAAAAATATACGGAATTTTTATTTCTTTAAATTCTCCCCACCTTAGGGATTTATATCCATGAAATTCACAATAAAAACTAAGAAAATAAATGGGGGTATTGAGCATGAATCTGAGCCTCCCACTCACATGTGCTCTCCTGGAGGTTCCTATGCTACCACAAAACTTGCACCAGAGGAATCGACTGTCCACAAAGGACCCACTTCTGTCGATCCTCTATCTCCAATGGGAACTCTGCAATAGTCACCCCATCTTCAAATTCCATCTCATCCCAATGAATGATGTGTGATGGGCCATGTACGTATCTCCTCAACTATGACACATTGAAAAAATTATGCACCTGGTGCATCTGTGGAGGAAGATCTAAGAGGTACACCACCTCGCCAACTCTTCTGAAAATCTGGAAAGGTCTAATGAATCTCAGAGATAGCTTGTCACCCCATCCAAATCTCTGCAATCCTCATCAGGGTGAGAACCATAGGAAGACATAGTATCCCTCCTTGAACTCGAAGGGTATTTGTATTTTTCAATATAAGACTTATGCCTACTCTGTGCAGTCTTCATCCACTCCTGGATGATCTTCACCTTCTCAGTGGTAGCCTGTACTAACTCTGGACCCATAAGTGCTAACTCTCCTGGGTCTATCCAGCATATAGGTGATCTTCATGGTTAGTTGTATAAGGCATCAAATGGTTCTATGCTGATGGTGGAGTGATATATGTTGTTGTATGAGAACTCCACCAGTGGAAGTTGGTCCTCCCAACTTCAACCAAAATCAAGGACGTAAGTATGAAGCATGCCATCTATTTTATATATGGTCAACTCTCTATGACCATCTGTTTGAGGGTGAAAGGTGGCTCTTAAGCGTAGTTGAGTCTCAAATTCATCCTGCAATCCCTTCCATAACCGAGATGTAAAATTAGTGTCACAATCTGAAACGATTGTTGATGGTATCTCGTGAAGCTTTATTTTCTCCTGGATGTAGAGGTGTCTCAAGCCCTTTACTAATCCCTACTCTCAGATGGGTAGAAAATGGGCCGACTCAGTGAGTTGATCAACGATCACCCAGATAGAGTCATGGATCTTGTACTTGTGTGATAACCCAGTCACGAAGTCCATTGAGATACCATCCCACATCCATTCTGGTACCTCTATTGGTTGTGTTAATCCTTCTAGAACCTGATGCTCGGCCTTCACTTCCTAACAATGAGGCATTATGAAACAAACTCTGCCACTACTTTCTTCATCCCTGGACACCAGTACTGATGTCAGAGGTCCTAGTACATTTTCACCACTCCAGGATGTACCGCCAAAGGGGATGTATAGAACTCCCAGAGCACCTCTTCCTGAAATGTCACCGGTACCATGGTGGGTACTTTAAAAAGGATTATGTGATCCCCCTATCAAAAATCTATCAGGCGCTTGTCCTGAGGATATCTGAGCAGGTCGGGACTCATAGTCAACATCCCCAAGATGTGTCTCTAGAGCTTGCTGAAGGAGTGGGGGAGTGACAGTCATAGACTGGAGCTAAGATTCTCCATCACTATCCACGAAGGATATTTGCAATGCGGTTAGCTTCTTTGTCACCTCACTCAAAAGCTATAGACCCGACCTCTGGCTGAGTGCATCTGCTACTATGTTTCCCTTACCAGGATTGTAGACTATCTCAAAGTTATAGTCCTGGAAGAAGTCCATCCATCACTGTTGTCTCTGGTTAAGGTCCTTCTATGAGAAGATATACCTAAGGCTCTTGTGATCGGAGTAGATATTAAATCATTCACCCATAAAGTAGTGTTGTCACATCTTCAACGCAAAGACCATTGTTGTTAACTCTAGTCCATGGTTCACATAGTTCTGATCATGTTGTCTTAGCTATCGTGAGTCATAGGCAATCACCTCTTTCCCCTACATCAGGACACAACCCAGTCTGGTCTCTGATACGTCGTAGTAAACTACATACCCAACACCCACTTCTAGTAGCCTCAATATGGTGGCACTCATCAGTCACTGCCTTAGCTCATAGAAACTTTGCTGGAATCTCTCCATCTATACAAAGGGTTATCCCTTATTTGTTAAAGATGAAAAGGGTGATGCTACTCTAGAAAAGTCGGGTACAAATCTTTGGTAGTACCCAGCCAACCCCAGGAAACTCCACACTTCAGTCACACTCCTAGGTGGATCCCAAGAAATCATTGTCTCTATATTTACTGGATCCAATAAAACTCTAGCCTCCAATATAATGTGTCCCAAAAAGTGGACTTCCAATATCTAGAACTAGTACTCTGAGAGATTTCCATAAAACTGGTGATCTCAGAGTGTATCAAGGACTATCTGCAGATGTGTGGAATACTCCTCCTCCGATGCTGAGTACACCAAGATTTCATCAATGAAGACCACCACGAAGCGATCAAGGTATGGCTAGAAGATCTTGTTCATGAGTCCCATGAACACTACTGGGGTGTTGGTCCTACCAAAAGGCATCACCAAGAACTCGTAGTGACCATACCAGCATCTGAAGGCTGTCTTCGGTAAATCCTAATCATGTACCCTGAGCTGATGATAGCATAATTTGTGGTCTATCTTTGAAAACCACCAGGATCCTTTTAGTTGACCGAAGAGTTCATCAATCCTCGACAGAGGATACTTGTTCATTATGGTCACCTGTTTTATGCACCGATAGTCCACGAAAAGCCTCAATCTCTCATCTTCCTTCTTGGTGAATAAAATTGGGGTTGCCCATGGAGAAACATTGGGCCTTACGAACACCTTATTCTACAAGTCCTCTAATTGTACCCTCAACTCATGAATCTCAACGAGAACCATCTGATATGCTGGTATAGATATCGGTGTCATCCTAGGGTACAAGTAGTTGTAGAAGTTTACCTCTTTGTGAAGAGGTAGTCCCAAAACATATACAAGAAAGACATCCACATACTGGTCCACCACTATAGGATAGCTCAGACTCCTCTAATCCACTACACCTAGGGTGAGGCTAGCCATATGATGATTGATCGGATGCACCCTCCTTTGAGAAATTCCATCCTATGCTGCAAAGGTTCCCTTCTCATCGGTAAAGTAAAACATGATCCCATCCTCACAAACACACCACACTTTTCACCTAAAATAGTTGATCTCAGCATGGAATGTGGATAACCAATCCATACCAAATATAATGTTGTAAGGCCTTGATGCTACTACTAAGAGATCCCAGTCGAAGCTCTTGCCTCCTAGAATAATCTCACACTACTATAAACAGTTTGTAATCATCGAATCCTCTCTCGTAGGAGTCTCTAATCGTAATTATTGAGCCAACATCTCCACTGGAATCTCTGAGCTCTGAATGAGAGTCGTGGAAATGAAAGAGTGACTGGAACCTATGTCTATAAGAACTACAGCTAGGGTGGAGTAAACACAGATCATACCTCAAATCATCTCCGAAGCGTCGTGGTTATACCTGTCCACCTTCTTTCTGAGGTCGTGGAGGAGCACCTGGGGGTGGTTGTGGTAGTACCTCAAATCGTCACCCACCACCTGTTGTATGGTCTCCTCTTCTGTCATATCTGTCGCCCTAAAGACCACCTTTTTTGACCTATGTCCCTGCCTCGGCAGTCCCTCGACCATCTGCTGATCATTAGTAATGCAGATCAGGTAGTTGCAAGACATGTGACCCTGCCCGCCGCATGAGTAGCACAGTCTGATCCTCTACTGACCTCCTCTACCTCACGAGCTCCACACCTTCAACCCTACATCCTTGGGTCATCCTCCAGAAGTTATGGCATGCTTGGGCCTCTACATCATCTTCCTACTACCTACTGCAGATGACTCGACTGCCTATCATTCGGTAGTGGCTCCCATTGTTAGTGCCTGCTCAGCTAGGAATATCTCCATCAATAGTGCTCTCTCTAGGACTTTAACCTGCATCGGGATGTTGAGTGATATCATTGATGCTCAGATCTCCCATCAAAGTCCTTACTCAAAGGTTCAGGCCCTGAAGAAAGGGTCTCATACCATGTTAGTGGAGTAGTGGGAGAGGTTAGTGAATATCGTTGTGTAACAGGTCATTGTCAGGATGCCCTACTATAAGTGCAGTAGCTTATGAATATGCATAGAGCGTAGAGTCACTAGTACAAACTCTTCCCTGAAGTGTCTCTCAAATTCCAACCCAGAGAGAGTCGCCTCCTCATGTTTCTTGAGCGTCAAACTCTACCATCTCCCTACCGTTCCCTAAAAGAGACTAGCAGCAAGGATCTCCATCTGGTCTGCTGGTGTCTCAACCAAGTAGAAAACTCATTCCACAACCTCTATTCAGTCTTCAGATACCTTCAGATCTATCTCATCTTGAAGCCTTAGTGGCCTCTATCTCTGGAACTCATGCTGAACGCTCAGTTGGTGTACATTTCCCACTAGTGGGGCTAGTGGAAACTACTTCCCTATAGGTGCTGGTGCTGCTGGAACACCACCTGAAGGTGTTATCACTAAAAGAGGGCCATGCACTAACACCTCATCACTCAATGGGTTGTCATCATGATATCTCACTATAATCTTGGATGGCTATCTACGTGGGTGAATCCTATAAAGAAACATATGTGCCACTGTCAATAAGTTATACCTGGTTAGCTGACTCAAAAGATATCAAAAGAAAAATATTTTCACGACACATATAAATAGTGTTTTCATGTATCGAGTTGGAAATTAGAACTCAGGGTCCTAGTGTATAGACATGTCGGTCACCGCACCAACACTAGACACCCCGAACTGTAATCTAAACTCAAGACACTTAACACTATTTCTCCATTGAAATCACGGACTCTAAGTTCTTCTGGTAGAACTGACCTCCCTCTGATACCACTTTGTCATGACCCGTCCACCGAGGACCATGTCGTGACTACCCCAAGCCCACCTTACATAGGCCAGAGGATGGTGTTTAGCATCGGAAAGGCGAAACCCAAAAAGGGAATTCATTGACTTTAAGCCTGCACACACATAGACAAGGCACACTTCACACAAGCAAAACACAACAGAAAATAAGAAGTGCAACCACCATTGAGAGAAAAAGTAAGTATTGAAAGAAAAGGGTCCAGTATACAAGCCCAAATGAAATAGTAGTACAGAAAAAAGGAAAAACAATCTCCAAAGATCATCCTTCAAGGATATTACCTAAAGGGTAGTTACATCTCATCATTGTGGCTCAACACATCAATCAATCTCTTTCGTGTACCATCTAGCCATGGCTCTCCAAAGTCTCAGTCAAGTTATCTGTTGTCTACACAAGACACAACAAGGTTCAGGTGAATCCCATGTAGGGGTGAGTATAACAATACTCGGTAGGGACCCCAAGACCCCCGAAGTCTCTCATAAGTGCACAAGGGAAAACCACAAATCATGATCTCAAACACAGAACACAAAGTAAAAGATAGCTCACACTAGGTATACAACTTAAAAAATAGGAATAAAGAAGATTATTCATAAATATAAATCATCTTATTTTATCAAGAGGCTTTTTGTAACACCCCAAGCTTCCACGGTACGCTTGACTATGAATAATACAGTAGCGTGTGTTGTACACAACTTCGAGTTATAACACACCACAACCAATCAAACTAGCCATTATGAATAGTAATACCCACTTTTTGAAATTTTATAAATTTTATCATTCAAAATGGACTTCATTTTTTGATTCGGAATATAGAAATTATCTTAGGGTGAAATTTGGTGCTTTTCGGATAACTTTCATATTTTGATGAATTGTGAAAATTACTAAATTTTAATTAAAAACAAGTTTTTTAATCGAAATAATTAATAGTGATAAATTATAATTTGAGTGGTTTTAAAGTATATTTAGAATATATTTTTATCATTTAATACAATTTTGATCATTGGACATAATTTCACATTTAAACCAGACATAAACAAGTGTCAATCTTTTGATAGATATTATTTCTTAAAAACACGCTATTTGTTTTGACAGTTGGAATTAATTTTTAAATTAATTAATTCAACTTATATGTTTTGAATTTGGTAAAATAGACATAATTTTTGAATTCATAATATCAAATATATCTTATGCCAAATTTTTGGTATTTTTCTGAAAACTTTCAATTTTTGATGAATAGTGAAAAATACTGGGTTATAATTTAAAACAAAATTTTAATTTAAATAAGTATTTATTTTATTTAAATTTAATTAAGGTAAAAATAGATACATAATACCTATATAATTTCAATTTAATTCATTGAAATTAGTTTAGAATAATTTTAGATATATAAAAATTTTATTGAACTTTTCACCGTCTTTTACCCACCTCTTAGGAGAATTTGGAAATTTACATAAAACTTAATTTTACCACTTCTGTGAGTGGAATTTTGAAAATCTAAGAGACACGGTTAATATCAAGGATTAAAATGTGGTTCAATAAGATAAAAATATTTTTTGGTGAAAAGTAACTTTTTACTTTTATTTACCACGGTTAAAAGTAAATAGGGTAATTAAGGGTAAAAATGATATTAATATTACCCTAACACATGTCCTAATTCTATTGGAAAAGTGTATCTCGACCAAAAACAACCTTAGGAATAAAATATTATCATTTAGTTCCACTTGGATTAGATTAGGACATTTATTATTATTTAATTCAAAGAAGAGTTAAAAGAGTTAAAATCAAAGTTTAATAATAAAAATATTTCTAATATAGGGTTTTACATAAGATAAATTCGATTATAAATATTCATTAGAAATCTAAAAATATTTCCTACATCATGGTATTTTATTTATAATTTTTAGACATTAAATAAATAAATTTATTTATGACATAATTATGATGCAGTAATTACCTTATTCATGAAAGAATCAAATAAATGGTATTATAAATATTAAAATAAATATAATTTCAATGTTTTTAGGACATCCACGAATTTTATATGTGAATGTGACATTTTAGGATTGATTCAATTTTTTTTTTGAATTAATAATTTTATTATTTTAACAAAAAACAAATACCAAATAGTGTCAAAATAGACATAAAATAGTTTTCAAAACAAATATTATATTATTAATTGATATAATGGTCCTAAAAATCTGAGGTTCGGCCAAAAGACTTATATAATAATATATATGACATTAATGAACAAATTGGGGTTATATTGGCAGTATATAGTAAGTTTATTAACCATATAGTGTAAGAATACAAGAAGACACAGTAAAAGTCAACTTATTTAACTTGGAGTCAAATCTAAATGATAAGGTTAAAATGGTTATCTAGACTTGTCTAAAACCTATTGGTTGAGTTTTTTTTGACCTATACCCACCTTATACTTTAAATAATAAACTTTTGAGCAATTATAAACCTAATATGAATTTATTATAAAATAATATTTTAAGTTTTTCCTAAGGTGCCCCTCACCCCTCTTATAAAAGGGCACTCCCCCTTCTCTCTACTTCACACATTATAATCCATTTGGCTCGGTCAAAACCTGCCCAAATACCCTATAAACTATCCTCCCTTAAACCTAGATGCCTTAGTTTGATCATAAATCCAACCTAAGGAGCCCTTTTGATCAAATCAAAAGGAAGAACCCGAAGAAGAGGTAATGATTTCACCACCCTCTTTCAAGTTCCTTTCTTCTTCCACTTCCTTCTTCTTTGTTGTTTCCATTATAAAATAATATCTACAGTATATTATATATACTATGATGTTATTATAATTATGGTACAACCAAATTCATTATTCTATCCACCCTTTTAATGACATGTCACCATACGTGCGTACGTACGGCTTACCGTCTCCACGCCGTGGTGTAATTGTTATTCAATAAATTATTATTTGGATGGGTATAATAATGATGTGTATTTGATGTAAATAATAAATATAACATGATAAAGGTTATGTATATATTATATACCATCCAATTATATATTATATTAATATCAAAATAATTATACTTTCACTCGTGCGTACGTACAGATTACCGTTTCCACGACGCGATGAGATTCATTTCCAAGTTCACCATTCATCGACGATTATAAAAAATTTATATCACTAATAAGTATGTAATATATGACATAATAATGATACTTTAGATAAATATATATTTATATATTTATTTATTTATGTACTTACATATATCTTATTCATTTACTTCCGTTCAATACTATATGAAAACGGAAACAGCGTTTATGCGTACGTACGGACTACCGTCTCCATAAACGATGTTTTCCATTTCATATATATGTCTATTATAAATTTTTATATTATAAATATATATGATAAATAAATCATGTTTTATATTCTGGAAGTATTTAAATCATGATCTAAGTGATACAATCAAGAGTAACAAGTCAAAACACGTACGATAAAGAAAGCGATTATTACCCGAATTATTAAATTAACATGGAAATAATTATTAAATGGGTAGTATAAAGTCATAAATGAATAATGTATGATATCATAAATATTAATATGGTTCTGTTATAATTTAATAACATACTATAGTCTTTATACAGTAGGATAAACGTACCCTATACTAAAGGAAAGTGCAAGGTATGGGGTTTTCATCTCACCCCTTATTCCTGTGAGATTCATGCCATATTGCCACTATTACCTTTTGTGTGGTGTATGTACTGCCCATAATTGTATTATTTATGTAATACAATTTAATTTATGTCTATTTACATATTCATTGTATGATACTTCTTTCATGGGTTGTATGTTTCGTAAGTTACCAAATTGGTAAGGGATTAATTTCAAAATCTCTTTATTATCTGAGGTTGTTTTTACGTAAGTATCTACTGGGACATATTTATTATCCATGTCCATGTTTTATGAAATATTTTTCAAAGGTATTATTTTAAGGTAATTTTTACTAAAACATCATTTCAAATGTTTTAAATATTTATTCTTCTAAATCTTTCTTATTAATGTTCATGTCTTCAAAATGGGTTTTAAGGATTTATTTATATGGACATGAATGTTTTTAAAATATTAATTCCTTTCAAAAGTTTCAAAGTGGTATGGGACACTTTGATTCAAAAATGTCTTTAAATTAATTCTTTTCCAAATTGTTTGACTTTTTAATTTTTTCATGAAAAGAGGGTATTTCTCTCAAAGAGTTTTACAAATCATTTTTATCAACGTCAAAATCCTTTAATGGATTTTAAACTTGTTTTGAAGTTGATTTATCATGATACAAATCTTCCATATTGTGTTGAAGGTTTTGTGATATGTTTTACTGTGGATATGTTATTTTTATACCATTCATGGTTTATGGGTAAAGTATTGACATTTCATATTCTAGTTTTAATACGAATGTTTATGTTATGTTTAGACCTTTTCATATGAGGAATGCATTGGACTTAGTAAGTGACGGGTGGAGCCCGCTATAGCTCCTCGATGTATCGGTAGGTCTCATGAGAGAAACTAGTGTCTTGGAACGAGGCATTGACAAAATCTTATTTGTAGTCTTGGCACGATGCCTTGGCTACGTGGTTATGATAGTCTGGCATTATGCATTCCATCGATATGAAAGTGGTTATTGATATTGCATGTGATTATTCGACTAGTAGAATATCCATGTGAATAAGTAAATTGCATTATTTCATTTTATATTTTCCATATTATGCTGAAGTTCAAGTTTAAAAAGGCTTTTGTTTTAGTTATACATTTCCTTAAATGTTTATGTTTATTTATGAAAGTTTCCGCTATATTATTGTCCTTACTGAGCATCTGAGCTCAAACCTTTATATGTTTTATTTTTCCCAAGATTCCAAGAAGTGTATTGTGATTGATATACAGGGTTAAGACAAGGGAATAATGGCGTTCATAAAGGATTATTTATGTTGTTTTGTATGTTATGAATTGTAATGTAACATTCATGTATGTAATCTATTTTCCAAGATTGCTAAACTGATCGGTCCTTTGGGACATGATTCCTTGTAATCATGCCAATGTATTAAAATAATGCACTGACTCTGGGTAACTGGGGTCGGGGCGTTACAGTTGGTATCAGAGGAAGTTTTGAAATAACCTTGGAAACTAGATTTAGATAAACTCTGATTAGAGAACATTACCCTAAGATAGACTTTGAGGATTATTATAGAATAACTTCCTAGAATTTTGGTATTGTAGAGATTTAGTGAGTTTTCCGAGAAATATATCCTTGTCTGGATACGAGCAGGTAGAGGGGGCTCTAGCATAGATGTACCTAGGGGTAAAACCCGAAAACACTGTTTTGAGCTAGACTCGAACGGGAACTGGTGCATGACAACGGGCTTTACTGTACTCTTGGTTACGACACTCCCAGGGGATATGCTTAGGATAATTCTCATTTTCTTTATAAACCTCTATGAAGGGTTTATGAGTACATAACTCCTCAAAGAAAACATTTTTGTGATTATGGATTAGATCCATAAACTATTCAATTTATGTTAGATATTTTACATGTTTGGAATTATGAATTGTGATTCATAAACTGCCTTAGTGTATGCCATTGTTTAGAAATGGCGCCCAGTAGAAGGAATGAGAACTCCAGCAATACTTATGATCCAAAGAGTAAGAAGGGTCATATCATTCATGGTATTAAGACAACATTTATAAAGAAAATAGTCTCCCACGTATTATCATAATATGAATAAATAGTATCAAAATATTAGTAAAGAACTCTTTGAATTCTATGGCTTTGAAGGGAATCCAGAGAAGAAAAGTATGGTAGAAAGAAATATGTATAAAGGGAATAAGGGAAAGAAGGATTTTCCAATATGTGATAAATGTGGAATGAATCACCTTGGTAAATGATTGAAGGGAATGATAGTTTTTATAAGTGTGGAGAAAAAGGACACCAAGTACGTGATTGCAAGGGTAAGAAAAAGTTTTCAAATGTACAATGCTTCATCTGCAAGGAGTTGGGACACTATGCAAACCAATGTCCAAATCATCAGAGTATGCACCAAATGATGTTATTCGATAATAATAAAGTTATGATACTACCACAGATGAAGAGTAATGACTAGTGTTATTATGTTGTTATTAAAGAAATATTCATTTGAGTGTTGTATCAATGATGTACTGGTTATATGAATTATGGAGATAAATAAGTATTGTACTGTAGTACTATTTCATTGAGAATTTGAGATATTATGGTTCTATGAAAAGTGACTCAACAGCAAGTTAAACTTTTTTTTGAGAATACATGGTTGAAGAAAAGGTAATCCTTAATATGGTCTTGATACTAAGGTAGTAATTTTGGAATAACATATGGTTGATTTGGATGAATTATATTGGATATTCTTGACTACCTTGGCACTGATTAATGGTTTGTTTATTTCATCATTGTTAGAATATTCAAAGTTTTTGGATATAAAGAATATATCTAATATTCTATAAGGAATAAGGGAGCATGAATGTAATCAATAAAGTTTTATGGTAATTCAAGGTGTTACCATATTTTAAAGGAATACATGATGAAGGTGTTCACATGCTATTACTTGAAAAAAAGGATATTCATTGTGTTTACCTACCTTATAAATTTTGGACTGTCAGTTTGGGCAGAAGTATTTTGGATAAGTCTAGTTTGAGATTATTTTTGGATTTCCATAAAAAGGACAACCCGGAGGTTGGGCGGCAACCCGTCGCGTCCGGCAAGACCGCAAGACTTGAACCCACAACCGAAGGGCGACAAGTGTGTATCACCTACCACTAGCCCACGTGATGTCCTGGATTGAATAATGTAGTTTTTTTAAGGGTCTGATATGTGAATTATAAATTAATTATTTTTGGAACCCTATACGATTAGGATAAATAGAATATATATATATATATATATATATATATTAAATATTTTAGAGTGAAAGATGAGTTTGTAGTGGGAATTAGTTGAAGGATGAAACTCTACTTGTCAAGTATATATATATATATATATATATCCTCTTATTTTATGGATAAATTAATTATTAAAATTTAGGTAAGGGATTCTAAAACCAAAAATGTGTTATCCTAATACCTTACGTTTCGTTGAACCGATGGTATTTTAAATCATCATAAATTGGTGGGTTTGAGGCCCACAATTCTACAATTGTTTGTGATTGATGACCTAAATCACTCCCTATAAATATTTACGGTTTTTCTCCAATTATGTGTCTCTAATTTCCACCAATGTTTCTCCTAATCGAGATCATAATTTGGTGGTGACCCTTTCATTTCTCTTTTCCTCTTATTAAGACTAAATTTTATTAACCCAATTTCTGATGTGGATTTTCCCAAAAAGATATTTTCTATTTTCAACCTTTTATTTTCGAAGAACAATTTCAAATTGAGAGGATGCAATTTATTTAAGGAGGTTAGAATTTAACACCCCAAGCTTCCACGGTATTCTTGACTTTGAATAATACAGTAGCGTGTGTTGTATGCAACTTCGAGTTATAACACACCACAACCAATAAAACTAGTCGTTATGAATAGTAATACCCACTTTTTGAAATTTTATAAATTTTATCTTTCAAAATTGACTTCATTTTTGGATTCGTAATATCGAAATTAGCTTAGGGTGAAATTTTGGTGCTTTTCGGATAACTTTCATATTTTGATGAATAGTGAAAATTTCTAAATTTTAATTAAAAACAACTTTTTTAATCGAAATAATTAATATTGATAAATTATGAATTTGATTGGTTATAAAGTATATTAATAATATATTTTTATCATTTAATATAATGTTGTTCATTGGACATAATTTCACATTTAAACCAGACATAAACAAGTGTCAATCTTTTGATAGTTATTATTTCTTAAAAACACATTATTTGTTTTGACAACGGGAATTAATTTTTAAATTAATTAATGCAACTTATATGTTTTGAATTTGGTAAAATAGACAGCATTTTTTAATTCATAATATCAAATATATCTTAGGCCTAATTTTTGGTATTTTTCTGAAAACATTCATTTTTTGATGAATAGTGAAAAATACTGAGTTATAATTTAAAATAGAATTTTTATTTAAATAAATATTTATTATATTTAAATTTAGTTAAGGTAAAAATATATACATAATACCTATATAAGTTCAATGTAATTCATTGAAGTTAGTTTAGAATAATTTTAGATATATAAAAATTTTATTGAACTTTTCACCGTCTTTTACCCACCTCCTAGGAGAATTTGGAAATTTACATAAAACTTAATTTTACCACTTCTGTGAGTGGAATTTTAAAAATCCAAGAGACACGGTTAATATCAAGGAGTAAAATGTGGTTCAATAAGATAAAAATAATTTTTTTTGTGACTAGTAACTTTTTACTTTTATTTACCACGGTTAAAAGTAAATAGAGTAATTAAGGGTAAAAATTTTATTAATATTACCCTAACACATGTACTAATTCTATTGGACAAGTTTATCTCGACCAAAAACATCCTTAGGAATAAAATATTATCATTTAGGTCCACTTGGATTAGATTAGGACATTTATTATTATTTAATTCAAAGAAGAGTTAAAAGAGTTAAAATCAAAGTTTAATAACTAAAACATTTTTAATATAGGGTTTTACATAAGATAAATTCGATTATAAATATTAATTAGAAATATAAAAAGATTTCCTACATCATGGTATTTTATTTATAATTTTTATACATTAAATAAATAGATTTATTTATGACACAATGATGATGCAACAATTACCTTATTCATGAAAAAATCAAATAAGTGGTATTATAAATATTAAAATAAATATAATTTCAATGTTTTTATGACATCCACGAATTTTATAGGTGAATATGACATGTTATAATTGATTCAATGTATTTTTTTTAAAGTAATAATGTTTTTATTATTTAAAAAAACAAATACCAAATAGTGTCAAAATTGACATAAAATAGATTTTAAAACAAATATTATATTATTAATTGATATAATGGTCCTAAAAATCTACGGTTCGGCCAAAAGACTTATATAATAATATATATGACATTAATGAACCAGTTGGGGTTCTATTTTTAGTATATAGTAAGTTTATTAACCATATAGTGTAAGAATATAAGAAGACACGATAAAAGTTAAATTATTTAACTTAGAGTTAAATCTAAATGATAAGGTTAAAGTGGTTACCTAAACATGTCTAAAACCTATTGGTTGAGTTTTTTTCGACCTATCCCCACCTTTTAATTTAAATAATAAACTTTTCATCCATTATAAGCCGAATATGAATTTATTATAAAATGATATTTTAATTTTTTCCTAAGGTGCCCCTCACCCCTCTTATAAAAGGTCACTCCCCCTTCTCTCTAATTCACACCTTATAAGCCATTTGGATCGGCAAAAACCTGCCCAAATACCTTCTAAACTATCCTAACTTCAACATAGAGTCCTTATTTTGATCATAAATCCAACATAAGGATCCCCTTTGATCAAATCAAAAGGAAGAACCCGAAGAAGAGGTAATGATTTCACCACCCTCTTTCAAGTTCCTTTCTTCTTCCACTTCCTTTTTCTTTGTTTTTTCCATTATAAAATAATATCTCTAGTATATTCTATATAATTTAATTTTATTATAATTATGGTACAACCAAATTCATTATTCTATCCACCCTTTGAATGACATGTCACCATACGTGCGTACGTATGGCTTACCGTCTTCACATCGTGGTGTAATTGTTATTCAATACATTATTATTTGGATGGGTATAATAATGATATGTATTTGATGTAAATATAAAATATTACATGATAATTTTTCTGTATATATTATATACCATCCAATTATATATTATATTAATATCAAAATAATGATATTTTTGCTCGTGCGTACGTACGGATTACAGTTTCCACGACGCGGTGAGATTCATTTCCAAGTTCACCATTCATCGATGATTATAAAAAAATTATATTACTAATAAGTATGTAATATATGACATAATAATTCTACTATAGATAAATATATTTATATATATAAGTATTTATGTACTTACATATATCTTATTCACTTACTTCCATTCAATACTATATGAAAACGGAAACAGTGTTTATGCGTACGTACGGACTACCATCTCCATAAATGGTGTTTTCCATTTCATATATACAAATATTATAAATTTTTATATTCTAAATATATATGATAAATAAATCATTTTTTATATTCTGTAAGTATTTAAATCATGATCTAAGTGATACAATCATGAGTAACAAGTTAAAACACGTACGATAAAGAAAACGATTATTACCCAAATTATTAATATAACATGGAAATTATTATTAAATGGGTAGTATAAATTCATAAATGAATAATGTATGATATCATAAATATTAATATGTTTATGGTATAATTTAATAACATAATATAGTCTTCATACAGGAGGTTAAACGTACCATCGACTAAAGGAAAGTGCAAGGTAAGGGGTTTTCATATCACTCCTTATTCCCATGAGATTCATGTTATATTGCTGCTATTACCTTTTGTGTGGTGTATTTACTGCCCGTAATTGTATTATTTATGTAATAAACTTTAATTTATGTGTATTTACATATTCATTGTATGATACCTCTTTCATGGGGTGTATGTTTCGTAAGTTACCAAATTGGTAAGGGTTAATTTCACAATCTCTTTATTATCCAAGGTTGTTTTTACGTAACTATCTACTGGGACATATTTATTATCCATGTCCATGTTTTATGAAAGAGTTTTAAAAGGGAATATTTTAAGTTAATTTTTACTAAAACATCATTTCAAATGTTTTATATATTTATTCTTTTAAATCTTTCTCATTAAGGTCCATGTCTTCAAAATGGGTTTTAAGGATTTATTTATATGGACATGAATGTTTTTAAAATGTTAATTCCTTTCAAAAGTTTCAAAGTGGTATGGGAGACTTTGATTCAAAAATGTATTTAAATGAATTCTTTTCCAAATTGTGTGAATTTTAAATGTTTTCATGAAAAAGGGGTATTTCCCTCAAAGAGTTTTACAAATTAATTTTATCAACATCAAAATCCTTTAATGGATTTTAAACTTGTTTTGAAGTTGTTTTATCATGATACAAATCTTCCATATTGTGTTGAAGGTTTTGTGATATGTTTTAATATGGATGTGTTATTTTTATACCATTCATGGTTTATGGGTAAAGTATTGACATTTTGTATGCTAGTTTTAATACAAATTTTTATGTTGTGTTTAGAACTTTTCATATGAGGAAAGCATTGGACTTAGTAAGTGACAGGTGGATCCCGCTATAGCTCCTCGATGCATCGGTAGGTCTCATGACACAAACTAGTGTCTTGGAACAAGGCCTTGACAAAATCTTATTTGTAGTCTTGGAACGAGGCCTTGGATATGTGGTTATGATAGTCTGGCATTATGCATTCCATCGTTATAAAGTGGTTATTGATATTGCATGTGATTATTCGACTAGTAGAATATCCATGTGAATAAGTAAATGGCATTATTTCATTTTATATTTGCCATATTATGCTGAAGTTCAAGTTTAAAAAGGATTTTGTTTTAGTTGTACATTGCCTTAAATGTTTATGTTTATTTATGAAAGTTTCTGCTATATTATTATCCTTACTGAGCATCTGAGATCACCCCTTTCTATGTTTTATTTTTCCCAGGATTCCAAGAAGTGTATTGTGATTGATATGAAGGGTTAAGATAAGTGAATAATGGCGTTCATAAAGGATTATTTATGTTGCTTTGTATATTATGAAGTGTAATGTAACATTCATGTATGTAATATATTTTCCAAGACTGCTAAACTGATCGGTCCTTCGGGACATGATTCCTTGTAATCATGCCAATGTATTAAAATAATGCACCGACTCTGGGTAACTAGGGTCGGGGCATTACACTTTTGCTGCTGGAACGCACAGGGTCGCTAGGTGCTGACCCACAGAGGATCGCTAGGTGCTAACCCACAGAGGATCGCTAGGTGCTGACCCATAGAGGATCAATATGTGATGACCCATATAGGATCGCTACATGCAGAACCACATAGGATTGTTATGTTCTGACCCACAGAGGATCTCTAATTGTTGATCCACAGAGGATCACTATTCCTTTATCATGTCACAACCAACCACTGGATTCCCTCAATTAGCACGCTTGATTTCAGGAGGATCCCCTCCTCAAGCCACTAATTGTATTTCAACCACCACTAAGTCCCACTTAAAAGTAACCCAAATAATTATCTTGTCTTAAGGGTTCCAATGCGATAGACGACACGTCAATCGGATGCTCGGTTTGTAAGATATAGGCAAAATGGTAAATAGGGTCTGGTTGGATTTGAGTTCGATCCAACCCATCCATACTCCATATTCTTCTAAAACTCAAGTGGAGTATCTCAAAAGGACCAAATCATCTAAAGGGTCCTTATAACATAGACGGCGCGTCAATCGGACGCCCAGTCTACAAGTTATGTCAATTTTAGTGAAACAGGGTCGGTCGGGTCCGGGTCTGGTAGGGGTCCGGCCCGGTCGGCCCGTTGGGACTGTGGGTCCATCTCGTCTAGCACGGGTTTGGCTCGAATGGCATGGTTTTGGCCCGACTGGAGGGTTTGGCCTGCCCGGAGAACCTAGCTCACGCGGTGTTGGCCAGTTGAGCTGCACCGAACATGGGGTGTCTGGTTCTCCCAACTGGAGTCACTAGTGGGGCGTTGCCCCCTGTCCCAAAATGGTCAGCATGAGCCAGCTGTTGTGCGCCAACCGAGCGGTCTGAGTAGACCACTCTGTCTCAATGAGGCACTTGCCGCCATAGCACCTGTGGGCACTGCTTTCTCCATGCGGCCGGCACGGGCTGGCTGCCATCGCCAGTCACCGGCGGTACCTTCCACGGGCCACCAGAGATGCTCTGGTGGTCTGTTTTCCTTCCTATATATTCCTACAGGCATCTCGGTTCACCATATTCACTCTGAAGCCCACAGAATCACTTTTCCTCCATGTTGTTCAGTCTCCCATGAATAACACACAATATCCAATAGCGGTGGAGGTTCCAGTTTTGGTTCAGATTGGCACACACCCTCCGCATTATCATTTTAATAAGGGGTGATAACAATCATCATATAGATTAAGTAAAACCCCAAGTTAAGATCCTACAATAACCACCCGCAAGAAAAAATGAGTCATGGATCAACCTATTTGTCATTTGATCCACGTTAGTTGAATTTTTCAAGAATGGGAAAAAAGAGGAATCATTGAACACTTAGAACAATTAAATACCCTACCTAGATTCAGTGGAATCTGTTACGGATAAAGGAAGGGATTAAGTATTCATTGCATTCAATGTTATTTGTTGCTTTTAAATCTCCAGATTGATTCCTCCAATGATCGTCATGTGTTTATCATTCTTAGTTGGAGAGAAAATTCATTGGCGTCACGTTAGAGGTTTCTCCTGTGGTTGTGAATTATTTTTCCAACAGAAAGAATAATAAAAAGAATTCATCCTTGATGTTGTGTTCATTAATGTGGTTATTTAATGAACTATAATTAATAAACTATTAAATAAAAAGGTGTTGTGGTTTCACAACAAAAGTAATAGGTCATTAAATGACTATTGTTTAATGATTGTTGTTACATTGTGGTTCCACCAACCGGCACTCAATGGTTGAAGAAGAATAAAATAACACAAAGAGTTATTTTATTATTTTTTCTGAAAAGTCCAAAAAATTATCTTTTTCTTCCGACCCTTGTTGGTCAAAGTTAAGCTTCACCTAAGTGAATCTCAGAGCTACAAATTTAACGGTGCCCTAGGATTTTCAATCTGATCACTGGTTCAAAAGATAGAAAAAAATCATGCTCGCATGTTTACTTAAAGTTCCTTAAAAAGTTCAAAAATCTATTTCGGGATGTTCGGAACTCGGAATCAAATATCATCGAATTTCACAGTCTCTTAATAATTCCATATAATTAAAAAAATATGTGTAATTTATAGGTATTTACAAAAGGTGTGTCAGGCTTGACTAGAGCATTACCTGGTATATAAAAATGAGCCTTACTGTGCACCTGGTTTGACACTACTGAGGGTATTATTAGGATAGTGTACATTTTATATATAAACCAGTATTAAGCATTTGAAAATATTTTAATGATTGTAATACTTTCCCAAATAAACAATGTTTATGATTATGAGATTATCCATGCATAAATTTTTCAATTTATGTTATGTTTTTCACTAGTATTGGGAGTATGCATTATGTTTCATAATGTTATTATCTAATCTAATATATTCCATTATTTATAAATGGTAGATAGTGGAAGGAATGATAACCATATCAATACACAGACCTCATGTAGGGATTTCCCTCTTAGGAAATATAATGAAGTTAGAGCTGGAGATATAGATGGAACTAATGAAATTATAACCATATTAGGGTATATGGCTTGGGATATGAGTAATAAACTTTCCCATATAAAGCATCTTGCTGATCCACTAGGTGGTGTAACAATGTTAGACCGCTTTATGCATCAACAACCATCATCATTCAATATAACTAAAAAATATACCACTATCATTCAATAGAACTACTAATCTATTTGTAGCTGAGCAATGGATAAGTTCTATAGAAAATATATTATTTATTTATGAAGTAATTAAAGGGAGAAGGATATCATGGTAGTTTATCATCTCTTGATAGATGTGGATCAATGGTGGTCATTGATTCAAAACACTAAGGATGAAGAAGAAATAGGAAACCCACAATGTATGGATTTTAAGGTATTATTATTGGAAAAGTATTTTCCCCGTGGAAAATGAGTGGATATGGAGAGACAATTTCTGATTCTAAGACAAAAGGAAGATGAAAATATAGATAAGTATGAAGTCAACTTTTCAAGGTCGTCAAGGTGTGCTACAAACTACGTATATAGTCCAAAAAAAAGTAATATTGGATATTTATTTGATGGGTTAAAGACAATACTTTAAAGGGAATTATTCTCCAAAACATTACTATCATATGAGGACTTAGTATTGTGTGCTATCAAAATAATAATAATTCTCCAAGTCTTATGGATTCAAAGGAAAGAAAGAGAAGAATGGGATGGTAGACAAAAGGTTGAATAAAGGGAAAAAGTGAAAGAAGTATTTTACCACATGTGTTAATTGTATAAAGAAACAACCTGGTACTTACTTGAATGGAATGGGGTTTACTATGAGGGTGGAGAGAAATGCCACTATACTAGTGATTACAAGGTAAATAAGGAATTCTCCAATATACAATGATTCAACTATAAGGATATGGGTCACTATGCAAATGAATTCCCCAAGAATCAAAGGAATATACCTTAAAATAAGTAATCTGGCCTTAAATTCACTTAATTTTCCACATCTTTTATCTATATTTTTAACCATTCATTTCATTATTTAAGGGTTTTTGATAAATATTTTTTCTTTTTTAATTTTATAATTAAACTAATTAATTAATCATTTTTATATATAATCTTGTTTATTTTACACTTTAAATTCATTAATTAAGTTTTAATTATTTTTCTATGTTGTATTTATTTAATTACTATTTATATTTTAATTTTATTTTAAATAATAATTCTTGGATTATTTGTTTTTAATAATAAAAAAAATCTATTCTTTTAATTAATTGTGTGATAATTTATTAAATTATTTAATTTCTAATTTTAATATTTAATTTGGAACTAACTTCATTAATTTATTTTATTAAATTTAATATTTAATTTATCTCTAATTTTTGTTTCAAATTAATTAATTTCTTTGCAATTTAATTTTAATATTATAATTTTAATGATTAAGTTTATAATTAAGTCATTTCATTGTAGTTTTATATTTATTTTTAACTTTATTATTATAACTGGTGCAGGTAAGACCAATTTTTCACCGTTGGACTTCCAACGGTGGCTTTGCCTTTTCCATATTTCTTTTTGTATGAGTCACTATTCCCCAACAGTGACTCATTCCATCCTTTTCCATTTTTTGATGTCTCACTGTCAACTACTGGTTCCTTCAACGGTGACTTGAATCATCATTGAATTGGCAGTGGTGCCTCAGCCCAATCTGTGACTACCCACCGCTTAGAGACACCATCGCCCTAGCCTTATCCCATCTCATTGTCGCCCCTATCCCCGACTCACTATCACCCTTCATCTCACCATTTCATCTGCAATGGTGACTCAACCCTTTCCACCATGAGTCATTGTTGCTCTGATTTTCCTTCTGCCATCTTCTCCCTTACTCTTCACACTGCCACTTCCATCCATTCTCACACTTTGACACCATCCTCTACTCATTGAGATAACACCATAACTTGCAAAATGGATCCAGACTCCAACCAGAGATTCAACTCAAACATTTATAACATTCCCATTTCTAATCAGAAATCAAAACCCCAGATTAAAGAGTAGGGTCGTCACTTCTATTTGCTGATAGCCAAGGATCAGTCCGCTTTAGATCTAAAAACCCCATTTTCACCAAATTTAAAATCCAATGCAATCTGAGGAAGAACTTGAATCCAAATTAAGCCACTTTTCCACCTTTTTAGATGTAGAGAAGGTTGTTATGTGAGCCGTTGTGGAGAAAGAAGGATGTGCAGCTATTCAAACCACTCATCAACGTCGCTCGCTACCAAAACTCGAGGACCGTCAGTCGTCAACATGGCAGTGGGAGAAGGATTTGCAGATCCTACCACTGTGGTTGATTACCACCACTACTGGAGAAGGTCAAGCCTCTGCCACTGTGGTTGAGTACCACCTTTACTAGAGAAGTTCAATCTTCCACTGCACTAGAGGACTTTCTCGCTAGCCATCGCTGCAGGCGGAGGAAGGAGAATAGGGGGAGATAACAAAAAACAAAACTAAAATAAATAAATAAATATTATATAATAAATAAAACTAAATTAATAACCATAATTTAAAAATTAAATTAATTGTTTAATTAAAATAATTTAATTATTTAAATAGATATAAATTAATGACTTTAATAATTTAATTTAAAATTAATAATTATAATTATAATGAACTTTTTAAATAAAATAATTGTATAAAATTAATAATGATATTTAATAAAATAAATAAACATTTTAACTTAATAAATTTAATAAATTAATTAACTTAACATTTAATCTAATATAATGATAATTAATTTTATGTTTATAACTTAATAATTTCTATTTGTTTTTTTTGTGCAGAACAAACTTCGTAAATATGTCCAGGTTCATCATAACTACATGGTTACATTCAGTTATGGGGGAATTTCTTAAGTCACATGGATACCATGACTGGGCATACATGGACAATGTAATAGAGGAGAATTAATGAAATTTAGTGATTATAGCGGTGATAAGTAGAGTATAATAGAAGAGTATGAAATAAAGGTTTTTTTAGTGCAAGGGGGATGAATTCAACATTCATTACATAAACTTCACACTTTCTTGACATTCAGAGGATGGAGACCAAGGGAATCAAAGCTGTAGGAGAATAACATCACAACATGATCATCATTTTTCTAGAGGTGGGTCACTTCTTCCTCTAAATTTTCTCTTTGATATTTTAATAATTTCTGTTGACATAAATGTGATATTATGTTAATTTATTTTGTTTAGGGATTTTAAATTTCTACTCTTTTATATTTTCTTCTCCTTAATTTAAATTTCTCCCATCAAAATTAGATCTAGGCGGTGAGGTTATTTTTTATTCTTTAATCTTTAATGAAATTTTTACCTTTCATGTGTTTAATTTAAAAATAAATGATATTTTGGAGATATTGATCATTAAATCAATTTTTCAAAACTAAAAATTCAAAAACTTCAAAAACTTTTGGTGAGATAGTTTTTGGTTAACATTATTCTAAATATATTTGATAATTGAAGGTTCTAGAAGTGGCGAACTTAAATAATTTCAATGCAGCATGTTAAATCTTCTAGTGAGGAAGAATTAACCACTCATTTAGAGGTGTGAATTCAATCAAAGGAAGAAATATTATTTTAACAAGTAGATTACAAATCTCCTGAGCTTACTTCTTGATCATCTCTTATCACTCATGTTCTCAATGCTTGTTCACCTTCACTTTTCACTTTCTTTCATTTATTTATTTCACATTCTATTTCTTAAATAGAAAATCATCAAAAAAAATTTATTATGTCCTTCATTTTTATAAAAAATATATTTAAAAAAGTTAAAAAGCTTAAAAGAAAATTTACCCATTGTTGACAAGAATGGGATGGTATAGAAAATTGTGTTCACTAAAACCCCTTTTAGCCTTCCATGTGGTTCAACCCTTCAAAGCTATAATAGTGTAGGTTAAAATTTTAATTTTGAAGGCCATGAAGACCTCCAGTCCTACCAATATGCTAAGGGATCAAGGTTAAGCTTATGATATTACTACAGACGAAGAGGAATGATTACTGTTATTTTTTTTAGAATCAATAATTATGTTATAGTAGTATTATTATAAATGATATTCTAGTTATAATAATTATGAAATGTGTAGGTATTTTACTAAATTATTTTTTTCTTTAAGAAATTGAGAGCATGTGTTGAATGTTACCGATGAATAGGAAAACTAATTTAGTGGAAAGTTTATTTTTTTGTAAATCACTTGATTGAGGGAAGATAGCCCTTAATATGTTCTCGGTATTGAGATAATTATGATAAATAGATGTTTGTGGGATAATATTTGTGACCATGAAATTGGTTAGTGATTTAATAGTTTATATTATCTACTGTATGTTGGAATTTATGAAATATATTTGACAACTTAATATTTTATTTTTTGAATCATTCACGTTTTCATTAATTTTTTAGGGTGATCAAGGTATTCACATATTTATAATGCGACATTAAGAGCCACTTTATATTGTTTGGGGAATATAATGTTGATTTAGTGAATTTAATTATTAATTTTGTTAGACATATTTTGGACAAGTCTTAAGTTTAACTATTTATGGAATGAATTAAGTTGAAATTTGGGTCTTATTGGATAAATTATGCTAACCATTTTGGTCTTGGAAAATATCTAGATATGGGAGGAATGACTTTTTATTCGTTTATTGAGATAATGATCTATTAAATTTTAATTTTAGTGCTTCATGTATAAAAATTCATATTTGATATTCATTTTTTAGTGTAAGATATAAAGTATTAATTCATCAAATCACAACCAAATGATGAAATTTTAAGTATATTTCTAAGTGTTCTCTATCACAATGATAATATAATCCCTCAATTTTTGTTAAAATATCATGAGGAAAAATGTTATACAATTACTTTAATTGTTTTTTGCATTAATTGTATTTTAAATAAGCACATATTTATGGTTTTTTGTGGTTAAATTTCTCATGACCATGTTATCTATCACTCTCTATTAATCCTTTGGCGTTATTATTCCCTTCTATTTACATGTTTTTATTTCCCACCAATGTTCTCCTACCTAGAAACCTAGTAATTTTTTATTCAAGATGGAACTCATACTTCCATTTCTCTCTTATCAAAAGGAATTTTTACTAACCCATTTTATTATGTGGTTTTCCAATAAAGGTAATTTCAAATTTTAAACCCTTGATTACTGGGATCAAGGTTAAATTGTGAGGACACAATTTATTTAAGGGGGAAGAATGTAACACTCTGTGATTTTAAAAGAGAAACATCATGTTCGAGAGCATATATAACATGAAACACCAAGATTAGATGAGAATATAACACCCCAGTACTTTACAATAAACTTGTTTTTAAATAAATTAAATTTCTTCAATAGCTTTCGTAACATGAAACACCGGGTCTAAACGAAACACGATACTCTATTAATATATTATAATTTAAACATGACCATTACAACCTACCTGTTAAGTTAACAGGTATGAATAGTATTAACAAAATTATGAAAATTATATTTTTTACACACGTATAAAATAAACCAATTGGTTATCTATTGATTAGAAATAAAATAAGAATAATTTGAAAGAAAAATAAATGTTTTCGGAAAAAATTATATTTTTCTGCAAGGCAGTCAAGTTGGGCTTTATGCACATAATTTAAAATTAATTTTTAAAAATTTTAGAAAAATTATTTTGAAAAATAAACTTCATTTTTGAAATATAAATTTAAAAATTATCTTTGGGTTAATTTTTGAGAATTTTCTTAAAAGGTTAATTTTTTTGATGAATAGTGAAAAATACTGATTTTTATTGAAAACATCCTTTTCATTTAAATTATTTAATAAGTAAAATTACATTTTAAATTAGTTTTAAAGTAAAATAAGTTAAATTATATTAAAATTTAAATAATATTGGTCATTATAATCAATTTTATATTGAATTTTGATATTAAAACATTCTATACTTATAAGAATTTTTTCTTTGGAAAACCGCTCTTTCACCATGTATGTGTTTTAATTTTCAATTAAAATGTTCCAATTATGTGAATTGAGTTTATAAAAATGGATTTCGTATTTTTAATCAGAATAATTTATATTATCTAATAATTTCAACTTGATTTTTTACCATAATGAATAGTAAAATAGTAAAAATTAATTATTGTATTTAAGGTAAAAACTGATTTACCAGGGGTTAAACTATGAAGATAAGGGTTAAAATGACATAAAACTTGTCCAAAGAACATTTTATCACCCTATTTAGACCTTATAATCTATAAAGTTATATAATTAACCATTTTTAAGGCTTTTTTAATGATAAAATGTGGGCATCACTTTATTTTTTTGAAAATTCCATGTGTGTCCTCTCCCCCACTTATAAAAGGCCACCCCCTATCCTCTACTCTTCACACTTACAAAACCATTTGGTTTATCCAATAACTACCCAAATATCTTAATTAGTTCCCTCCCAACATCCTAGATGACTTATTTTTATTTTTAATCTCTCCTAAGAAGGCTTTAGGTATAAACATAAAGAGGCTCTCTAAAGAAGAGGTAAAATTCTTAAACATGTGTATTTATTTTATTTCTTCTTCCACCTCAATAAAAAATTATTAAAATATTATAATACAATATAACCATTATATCCTATATTATGGTATTTTATTATATTAATTTAATAACCCAAATCCATCTTCACTTCCATCAAATGGGAAATGAAACTGTCGATTGTGTGTACGGCGGAATGTTGTCTCACGAACCGATGTAATTTGTTTTATATCACCACCTATCAAGGCTAGATATAATGATAGATTTAACATATTTATATGATATTAGTGAAATTATTATATTTATTTCATTATTATATCACATATACCTTTCTAACTTTCATTCTTTGGGGGATATGATAACAGCACTCATGTGTATGGTGGACTACTGCCTCGTGAAGCGATATGATTAATTTTTCTCTTATGCTTTACATGGAAGGTATTAAGGTTAAAATTAATGGATATATGTGATATTTATGACCTAAACATACTTCTATAAATATAATATCACATATAACTTCTTATCTTCTAATCCTTTGGAAAACAATAATGTCGATCATGCATACGTGTGGACTACCGTCTCTATATAGCGATATGACATGTTTTTCATTTTATTTTTACATGGATGGTAATAAGAAATTATTTGATTAATATAAATTATATATATTAAATAATAATGATTTTCTAAATATGAATTTATATTTATTTTCCTTTCATTCCATCCATTGTGAAAAAATAGAAATGACATTCATGTGTATGTACGACCTACCATCTCCATGAACAATGTAATCCATTTTCAATATATAACATTAATAGCTTAATATAAACACATATATAATGAATATTTATGATATTTATATCATTGTTAAAATTATGTAGATTATCTGACCATGATTAAATTAATTGACCAAAATTACCTAACTAAAACATCAATGAAAAATAAAGGAATCGTCACCTAAAATAGTGATTTTAACAAATAATTGTTCACAAACAGGTGATAAAAGAATATAAATAAATTATATATGGTATTAGATATATGAGTATGGTTTTTCAATATATTTATAATAAACCTACATTTATTATATAGTATGATTGAACACATACGAAGGAATTCGACTGAGGTAAGGGTTTCAATTTTCACTTTTACTTCCATGAGACATACGCCATATTCACCATGTCTTCCTTTATATGGTGTATATATACTTCCCATTTTTATATGTTATATCATTAACCTATTTCTCATCATGGTATTTAACATTTTATTTGAATTTATTTCATTCACGGGGCTTATAATTCAAAAGTTACCACAAAGTGGTAAGGGTTTATTTCATAATCGCATCATTATTTGGGATTATTATTGTTTAAATATCCCTTGGGGGAATTATTTGGTATTTATATATTAAAATAAATTTATTTTATTCTCATATGATTTTTCATGAACTTTTTGAAATAATAGTACCATTTTTCCCACTCTTTGGTACTTAAAATGTTTGAGAAAATGTTTATAAGAAAATCCGACTTTATTTCTCTCTCTTCAGGAAAAAATCCTTTTTCATCAAAATCCATGTTTTATAAAAAAATAAAAAAATATTTTTCACCTTTTCCAAATTATTTACTAAATATTTTTTTAACCATTTTTACTTTTTTAAAAATATTGAAAGGAATCTTCATGTTGTTTTCAAAACAAGGCACACTTTGCGTTTATTGAAAAAGTGAAAGGAATATTTATTTTAACATGTACGGTATGAACGGAATTTTTCATATTCATGACCACTCAATGTTTTAAATATTATTTTACAAGTTTTAAAAGGCTATTTTAAAATAAATTATTTTCAAAAAAAATAGGAACTTCTTGTTTTGAAAATATTTTCAAAGTGGAAAGGTTTTTTTCTCAAAAATGATTTTAATGACATTTTTATGGTATTTATATTAATTAGTGACATGACCAATTTATTTTACTTGTGATCCACTAGATATATGTTGTATTTTTATCATCCTTATTCTTTATTTTGATGGTTTATGATCACTTTTACTAAGGATGGGCAATTTTATTACCATTCACCATATTACTCTAGATGGTTTATGATTATGTTTATTTTATTTGGATAAGTATTAACATTTTGTATGTATGTTTTTTTAATAAAAATGTTTATGTTTATTATTTTTAACCCATTTATATAATTAATTCATTGTACTTAGTAAGTGATAGGTGGGGCCCAGTTATAGATAGCCCATTGATGCATCGATGAGTCTCATGAGAAAAATTAGTTGGGAAAATTAGATGGGTTTCTGTCCATAGACTTAAACTATATTATGAAAGGTATTTACAGTTTTAAATGTTCTAAATTATTCATTCCTTAATTATGAGATCATTTATTTATTTC
Organism: Viscum album; assembly: GCA_963277665.1. Lineage (NCBI taxonomy): Eukaryota > Viridiplantae > Streptophyta > Magnoliopsida > Santalales > Viscaceae > Viscum > Viscum album. Next base: position 2,002,871,239 of record OY728126.1, on the reverse strand, counting down.
CATGTTATTATTCGATTATTTAGAAAATTCATGGATAATTTTCAATCTTATGTGATTATTTATATGGATTTATTTGATCATCATTTATTTATATCATATTATACTCAATTTATTGATTAAATGGAATGTGTTTTAGTTATTTACCTTGCCATATTGATTATTATTATTTATTAATGATATCTTCCACTCTATTATTATTCTCACAAAGCATCTGATTTCACCACTTTATTATGTTTCATTTTCCCCAGGAAACCAAGAAGTGTTGTGTAATTGATATGCAAGGACACGCTATGTGGAATAATGGCGTTCTCAAAGAAAATAATTTGTGTATTTTATATTTTAAATTTTAATTTCAATTTAAATTATGTATCTATTTTATTGATATTACTAAAATATTCGGTCATTTAGAATGTGATTCCTTGTATCTTATTCTAATATAATAATGTAACCACTAGATTTTGGCTACTCAGGTCAGGTTCTTTACATTTCATGTAAATTAAATTTAAACATGCATCAATAAATGATAAATGGATATTGAATTTATTATAAATACATGAAATATTTACAAACATTACATAAATTTATTAAGTATCGAATACCTAAATAAATGACATGACCTTCATGTTATTGTAAGAATAATGGCTTCATAAATAGATATGTTACATCATCCTCTATAGCCACCTTACAAATCATAACATCACCCCTTTATAGTAATAATAAATTCGTAGTATTTTGTTAATATTTAATTCATTTAATTCCCATATATTTATTAATTTATTTATATTTTTTAAATTTTGGAATTAACATTTCATTATGTTTGAAAAATATTGTTTAAAAATCCAAAATTATGGAGTTAATTATTAGAATAAATTTCTAGATTTAAATGAGTGGATTAATATTGATTTCTATTTATTTTTATGATTGAAGTTTAGATACAAAGGTTTGAAGAGGTTTGTAAATACATTGGAGGTTTCTAGAATCACTGTATAGAAATGCAGAAAAATGGAAAAGGAAATGAACTATATGTTTCCAATGTAGAGTTCTAGCCTACAAACATATAATACAATTCCTTTTCAAAATCTCATGATTGGGTTTCATGTATAGTTCAATAATGGATATGTAGATTTCCTACCAACACGTAGAGTTCATTCGCATAGAGTTATGATCTGCATGGAGTTGATCAAAGCCTGAAGATAGAGTATATTTCTTTTATAGAATTTTAGGACAAGTTTTCATGTATAGTTCCCATGAACTCTATGTTTCCAATATAGATTTCATATACCATGTAGAGTTCATTTACTTTTCAAGAAATTTGAACTCTTAAGGGAAACCTTAGAGAATCATATGTGTTATAACCTAAATTTTATAAGTCCCACATCAGCATCCATGCAATCCAACCACTATCTACCACGTGGAACACATCAAATAAAATCAATCAAACATAATGTTTGATATTTTATACCAAAAATAAGGAAACTCAAAATAGAAGTTATAGATTTCTTGGATATTTTTTTACCATGATGAAAAGGGAGGGTATACAAGATTCAAAGGGGAAATAATTTTATAGGTTTTGACCATAGCTGAAGAAATGGGAAATGGAGGATCTACAAAGGAGGATGAGGTTAGGGGTTCAGAGTAGTGGAATGCAAGACTGACTCAAGAGTTTTTCTACTAAAACTTTAGATTGATTTTCTACTATATTTTAATTTCTTCATTTTATAATCACATATTGGATGTTTTGAATAAAAAATTTCTTCCTCTCTTGTTTGTTTCTTCCTTGATCTTTTTCTCCTTTCTTCCTCACTTAGTCTTATTTATTATGATCTCTTATACTTATGTTAGTGAGTGAATAACTTGAGGAACCTCCAAATATTTGAATCCAGTGTTTAACTCAAGTATTTGAAAATTCATATTTAAATGTTTCTTAACTAATTTAGTTTATACCAAGGATGATTTATAGTAGATCCCACTAAAATAATATTATGTATAGCTTCTTCATATTCTCTATTTTCCCTTAATAGAGGAGTTGGATATACATTGTACATGGAAATCATTGAGTGCATTGTATATTCATAACTGGGGAATAACAGGATGATGGAATAAATAATGGAGTGTGTTCATTAAGTAGATTTGATTTTTTACATGATATAATGAAGGTTCACTCAAGATGATTCTCTTGGGATTATTAAATTATTTATAAATGAATTTATTATGTCTACATTAAATCTGCATGTTTAATTTATATTTTTATATTCCATAACCAAAACCACCATATTTCTTCTACTTTTATAAAATATAAAAAACCAAAAATATAATAAGTTAATCAAGAATAATTAGTGAATGACTACCAAATATCCTCAAGAGATATGACCCTAGTCATCCACTGTGTTTCATTAGGAAAAATAAATAATAGATTTTTTTAACACCTGATAATAAGTGCTGTCAAAACATGGAGTCATATATAGGGATCCAAACAGCCTTTTATTCACTATTTATTTTTCATTTTGTAAAACAGTTATCCTTGTTTTTTGTAAAAAACTAAAAAACTAAAATTTATATTTTTTTCATGGATTGGGTACCCTCATGTGAAAGAATAAGAAGAAGTTTTTTATAAATTCTAGATGTAAGTGATTAGATAATACTGGTAGAAAATTATGATCTAATTTAAATTTATAACTAAATATATCCTTTCATCTTGAGAGAAATAACTAGAGGAATAATAATCATAACTAGTTGAGGAAGATATATCCCCAAACTTTTTTAAAATTGAATAACATAAGGATTATAAGAATGTATTACTCAAATATTTACTTAAAGACCTCAATCGGGCCTGGATAGAGGAAATTAATTAACAAAACTTGTCAGGTGACACTCTTATGGGAGATTAATAATTTTTTAAATAATCATGGATTCACTTTTTGTAAGGTAACCTCTAGAATGGTTATACCATATTAGAAGAAGTAAAATTAGTACCCTTGTCTCTTTCCTTCTCTTTGAAAGAAGAAACCACCCACATTGTGGAATTTTAAGAAAATATGGAGGAGCTTTAATATCTTCTTTTATCCATGAAAACACAACTCCAAGAGGAATTAAGAAATGAATAAATATCTTAATTTTAACAAACTCAAGGATCCAATCCTTTATTGAACTCATTCGCATTTAACATTATTAAAACTAAATTGAGAATTAAATCCCATTATTTAAAATTTTTAGTTTTTTATAATAATTTTTCTTCCTTTGTGGGTAAAGATGAAGATAATTATGAACCTTATGTGGAACACATGAATCTCCCTAAACCTATTTTACATCAACTAGAGGAATTTCATGAGGAGATAATAGTTTATTTTTCTAAAGAAATTGAATTATAAGATGGATACTTTAAAATGGAATATTTTGATATTGATTTAGCTGGTTTCAATTTGTTTCAACTTAAATTACTCATTGACTTACCATTTGATGAATCTGTTAATTAAACATACCATGATCAGTCCTTATATGTGAAGATAGAGGTTATACAAGTAGCATCCAAATAAGAAGAGTGCCCATATTTTTTGTTATCTACACCATGAAAATTGTACTTAATTACAATGGGTATGGATATACTATACTCTATCAATTTATTCCTCTATAAACAATGTGAAGTGATGATCACTATAAGAAACAACATGAAGTGGTTAAAATCAAAGAAACCTCATCCACCATCTGATTTTGTATGATTTCCAGAACTGCTTGGCTAGGGGTAGTAAAATCCTAGTACCCACTTTAGATTCTAAACTAGGATTTATCCTTTCTCTTTTCATTTCCCTTTATCTTTATTTTTCTTTTTCTTTAAGTAAATATCTCATGTTTTCTTCCTTGATTTTATTTTTAGGTTCTTATTTAGTATCATCTATGGGATTAACTCAAGGAAACCACTACCGATATGTTAGTTAATATCTCTCTTTCTCATTATTTCATTTATTTCCCAAATAAACTTTTCACATAAAGATGATAAAATAATTTTTATATCAAAAAATGGGTAGTAACAGTTTAAGTTTTAGGGACTAATAATAATATGTTTAGGATTTTCATAATTTCTATTTTGATTTAAATTTTTATGTGTTTTTAGGATAGAAAATTGAGCTTTAGAAGTCATCCCACATAGTAAAAAATATCATGATTTTTTAATGTTTTCACTAATTTTGAATTTGTTTAATTTATATGATTTGTGAGTGATTTTTTCACTAATTTCAAGGAAATTTTTGTTTTAAAACTAGGAAAAGTTTTGTAACTTAAATAGATTTAAGTATAATTATAATTATACCTAGGGAAACTAGAATTTTAAACTCTATCTTGAGTAAATTTTCCATTTTTGAAAAAAAAACCTTAGGAATCAAACCAAAAATACATTCATATAAGTTCTTTGAAACTAGATTAAAATGAGAAATTATGGTCTCATATAAAGTTCTAATACATTTTATCAATGAAAAAAACAAAAAATTTAAGTGCCTAATTTTTAAAATGGAATGTAATTAAGTGAGGGGGATATTGAACACCAAATTAATTAAGGGTAAATTTAATTATAATAATTTCATTTGGGTTCTATTAAGAAAGTGTGAAATTAGGTTTTGTTTTGATAAACTTGGGGAAGAGGAATTTATGATAGTCCACTTGAAAAGATATCAATTCCAATAAAATCCAATTTGTTCAAAAACATGGAGCTTGAACTTTTCTTAAATTGAAGTGGGGTAAAGGATATTACTTATTGAGGATGTATGATATTTTTAATGATGTATTAATCTTTATTTATCTTATTTTCATTTTTTGTGTTTATAACTAGGTAGGATGATTGTCTTTATTAGTGAAATTCCTTGGATTTCCCAATAGTGAAATGTTTATATGTGGTATAATTTAAAAAGTTAATAAATTAATAATATTTTTTTAATATTTAATTAATTTAATTCCCTTATATTAATTAATTTATTGATATTTTGGAAAATTTATAATGAAAGTTTCATTTCATTAATCTTGAAAAATATTGTTTAAAAATCCAAAATTATGGAATTAATTATTATATTCAATTTTTAAACTAAATGATTAGATTGATATTGATTATTATTTATTTTTATGTTTAAATGTGTGATCTGAATGTTATAAGAGGTTTGGAAATACCTTGGAGGATTCTAGAATCACTTTATATAAATACAGAAAATTTGAAAGGGAAATAAACTCTATGTTTCCAATATAGAGTTCCTACCTATGAACATAGATTATAAATCATTTGTAAACTCTCATGATCGATTATCACATAGAGTTTTGTCCTAACCACCTAGATTTCCTACTAACATGTAGAGTTTATCTATATAGATTCTTGATCCTTGTATAGTTGATCAATTCCTGAACATAGAGCTCATTTCCTTTATAAAATTTCAATACCATTTTCCACATAGATTTCCCATAAACTTTATATTTCCAACATATATATCGTGACATACATAAAGTCTATTTCCTTTTTTTAATTTTTTTACTCTAAAGGGAAACATATGAGAATCATTTTTGATACATCCTAAAGATTGGAGATGCCACATCAACATACATGAAGGCCAATCATTGTCTACCCTATGGAATACATTAAAATAAATCAATAAAATTACATGATTACTTTTTTATGAAAAAATATGAAAACTAAAAATGGAAGTAGTTTATTTATTTGAGATTTGAATATTTGGATTAAAGGGGGAATATTAAAGATTCAAAGGGGAAATAATATTATATGTTTTAACCAAGTCTGGAGAGGTGGGAAATTAAGGGTATAATAAAGGAGGATGAGGTTGAGGGTTCATAGAGGTGGTTTATGGGGATAGATAGAGATTCTTATTGCGAAAACTTTAGATTAGTTTTCTAGAGTATTTTATTTTCTTGATTCTGTAATCACATGTTGGATATTTTCAAAAAAAAAATCACTATTGTTTATTTCTTCCTTTGTTTCTCTCATTCTCATTCACCCCTTTCTCAATCTTCTTCCCTATGATCTATCATACTCATGTTAATGATTTAAAACATGAGAAACCCCTTGGGGGATAAATATAGTGTTAAATCCATGTAATGACCTGTGTTTGTATGGGTTATGAAATTCAAGGAAATTTTAAATTCTTGATTCAGTGGGTGGTTAGTTTTGAGATCCTGAACTCAAAATGAGTTCTGAGAGTTTGAACATATTAAAAATGTGTTTTTGGATGAGGAAATAAGATTATTTGGAATCAAGGATGTGTGGGTGAGTGATGTAATAGAGGCTAGAGTGGTTGGGCTACTGTAGTATCCACTGACCAACCGGTGGGATACCATCGGATCATTGGCGAGCTAGGAAGTGTCCTTGTAAGAAGGATAGGCTCATCATCTAGTTATTGAGCTACCACTAGCCATCTAGTGGGGTTGTATTGGATTTTTTTAATTGGGTAATTTTTATATTTGTATTTTTTATCCACATTGTAGTTTAGGAGGTAGTTCCAATGTGAGGAGATCCATTTGGTCGAATCCTCCCCCTATCATTCCTCCCTTGTTTCACCTTGTTTTGGGGTTATTTTATGGATATTTTAGGAAGATTTCACATTATGATCACTATTTCTTAATTCATTCTTCCACTATTTCATTGTTAATTTATTTCCCTTTGAATTTAGCTAGGAAATTGATTAATATTTCACTATAACATGGTGAAATCATCATAGAATGAATGGGATTTAGTTTGTCTTGGTTATAGGGTGTCATGGGAGGATGATTTCAAGTTTTCACATGTCATTTTGATTAAGGTATGTTTCTTAGTATTTTTCTTATTTTTTTGGTGAAATTGGGTGAAATTAACCATTAGAATGGTTATTTAAATTGGTCCTTTTTCTTATCTTACCTAGAGGAGGACCCAAGAGACTGTCTGCATGCCTTTTTTTCATTGTTCTAGTGGAGTTAAACAACTAACCTAACTTTATTTAGGATTTTTTTGTACAATTTAATGGATTTTTTTTATGCCATGTGTTAGGTATTTTCCTATAATGATGTCAGGGATGTGTAGAAGACCTTACACTGGTGTTTTGTTATGATTTAGGAGAATATATGTTTTTCAGGGAGATTTTTGGCATTCTTCCAATTTAAATTAATTTTTTAATTAATTAAAATTTTTTATAATTAATTATTAAGTGATTCTTGGCATGAGATAGGGTCTAGGGTGGATGGATGATGGATATTTGATCCTATATGGACTTGTATGATCTTGGGAAGTAAGTTTCTAGGTTGTGAAATAAAGGGTAAAGGCTATGTACTATGGTAGGTGGTCCCTATGAATTTTACCATGGTTTATACAGTTTTTTAAGCATTTTATATGACATGTGATATGTGGTATTTTTGGGACAATGTTTAACCTTATTTAATAAAATGATTTTTTTAATAAATTTTAAATGAATTATTAGAAATTAAAAGCATAATGTCTGAAAATATTATGAGTAAGGTGACAAGGACCCTGATGGGACCTTAAGCAATGAATGGAAATTTCATCCACTAATATATGGTAATATAATTTTAATCATTAATCTTGTGATATGTGAACCCCATTAGTGGTGCTTAATAAATAATTATGTGAATGTGGTGGACTTGATAGGTTTCCATGGACCCCTTGAGTAGGGATGAGTCATGAATTGGGATAATTGGACACAATTGGCCTTATAGAATTGTTAGATTCCTTATATCCTTTAGGTTAGATGAGACAAGCATGATATGAATGAACATATAAAACCTAGATAGGTTCCCTTTTATTTTTCCTGGGGTTGGTAGTGGTGAAAGAATAGTTAGGGTCAACCTTGGGTGTTACCTTATGCCTAAGGATTGTACTGGGTGAGACTTGGTTGCCCGAAGTGGCCACATTGTGTTTGGGAAGAGACTGATAGATGTGTCAACCATGAGTGATAGAAGTTTCCCTAAGAAAATGTGTTGGTTAGTCATTAACTAATTTTATAAGGATTTTTTAGGCATATCTTACAATCCAAAAAATGATTTAAATAATGAACTATTAACTAATGAAATTGTTTAAATGTATAATTATTCATATGTAGTTGGGGGACCATGGAAGTAGTTCCATGGATCTGGTGTGACCATTATTTATATATGGTTGGGGGACTATGGAAATAGTTCTATGGGTCTAGTGTGACCATTATAGTGTATCTATGGTTGTGGTATTCCTTGTACTTTCTCCTTGGATCGAGGGTAATCATTATTAATAGATATTCATACATGGTTGTGGGATTCCTTAGACTATGTTCTTAGATCTAAGATAGTCCTTTGGGGTTCCCATTATATATATTATGTGATAGGGGATTCCCTACAGTATATCCTTGGATTTATGATAGCCCTTAAGGGTTCCCAATATATATATTATCTAATGGGGGATTCCTTGGACTATTTCCTTGGGACTATGATGGCCCTTATTGGGTCCCCATATATATATAAATATATCTATATACTCATACGTGGTTGGGGTAACATGGATTTGGATCTTGGAATACATTTGTTTGGGTTTTCTTGGGTTTAATCCATAGAGTCATGAGGATTACCTATTTGGAGATGTCATGGATTTAAATTTCTAGATGATATGGGGTTGGTACGGTCATGTGACCTACTCACACCCTACCCATCCATCCATGACACTTAAGTACCTGACCAAATCTTCATTGTTCACAGTTTTAGGTTAGGTAGAGGCTTGAGATTATATTTTTAGTATAGATTGGAAGGAGTTAGATAATGGTATGAGGGGAGGCTAAATGATGTAGTAGAGGCTTGGTTTATTTTATTCCATTATTTTATATTGTATATATATATGATCGGGTAGTGGGTGACTAGTTGATCTGTTTTCTTGTATGACTATACCTAATATTATTTATGGTTTATGTTTATTTATTTTTTGTACTATGTTTGATGTTTATTATTACAGATGATATTTGGTTTATTAACATTATTAATACTACTCTAATATGAGGGTATAGTCTCCCCACTGTCACGTCTTAGACCCTCACTACTAGTTGGCAGCCTCTAGCATATGGTGAGGCACGCTTGAGGTCATGTGGTGGCCTGATCTAGTTAATATAGAGTGAACCTGGGTGGGTAAATTTCAAAGAGTGTAACATCCTTTGAAAATTGAGAATTAAAAAAATACTAAATTTTATTACTCAGGTCAAAAAAATTTATCTTTATTTTTTGGATCTAACCTAATTAGAACTTCATAGTTAAGAATATTTGGCCTATAGTAGTATTGAAATGGGTGACATCCTAGGAAGTTTCCTAGGATATGTGTAAGTGAGGAAAAAGAATGCTAAAAGAACATGGGTTAGCCTGTGGGGATAGTTATTAGTAAGATAAGTGACCCCAATGATTAATAGCTTATGGTGTATTGGGAAGACAATAAAGGTGTTACAGAAGACCCTTGGGTTTCATGACTAGTTTTATAACCCATGGATGTCGGATTGTGACAAATGGTATCAAATCCAATACCCAACTGAATTTGTGGTGTCACTACCTAGATTGGAGGTGTGGGATCTAGAATGAGAAAATTTATCTTTAAAGGGGTTGAGAGTGTAGCATCCTTTGAAAAGTGAGACTTAAAAAGATTAAATGTTATTACCCATGATAATAAGGTGCACATTTTTTTTCAAGAGCCTACCTGATTATAAATACATAGTTAAGTGTGCTTGGACTAAATTAGTGTCAAGATGGTTGATATCCTAAGAATTTTCTCAAGGTGAGTGTGAGTGAGGACCAAGCACATTGAAGGAACATGTGTTAACATGTGGGTAAAGTCATTAATATGATTATTAACACCAATGGGAAATAAACTATGGTGTGTTGGGAAGACAACCAGGGTATTACATAAGACCCATCAGGTCAAATGAATAGGTTCATGTCCCATGGATGTCAGTTCATGACAACCCCAGTCTTAGAATATTAATATTTTAAATGTTTCTGATATGATTTAGGTAATGTTTAGGATGATTTTTAGTGGGTTATCACTACAATTATCTTAGGTGTATCTTCTTTAACTTCTCTATTTTCCCTCAATAGAGGATATGGATATGTCGTGTACTTGGAAATTTTTGAGTGAATAGTATAGTCACAAAAAAGGTAGAAGAATATGTTCACGCATACAATGGAGTGTTTTTATTGAGTATGTTTGAGGCTTTCCATGAAATAATGAAGGTTCACTTAGGATGACTCTCTAGGGATGATTCTCTCAACAATCTCTAGGTGCACATTACTTTCATAACTAGGGAAGAAGGGGATGTTCACACATATAATGGAGCATGTCCATTAAGTTTATTTGAGGATAGCCCTGATACAATGAAGGTTCACTTAGTATGATTCTCTTAGGAGTATTTCCTTTCTTTCTAACTATATTCATTTTGTTTTCATTGTATTTTCATGTTTAATTTCACATTATTCATTCCATAACCAAAATCCTCATATTTATTCTAATTTCAAAAAATATAAAACACTAAAAATACAATAAGTGAATTAGGAATAATTAATGATTTAATAAAAAATTTCCTTAAGATAGATTAATCTAGTCATCCACTATTCTTTATTATAAAAAATCAGTAATAGATTTCCCACAGCCCATGAAAAGTGTTCTAACACCCTGATATTTCAATATGTAATTCTCAATTAAATAAATACTATATTAAATAGTTTGTAACACATGAAACACCAAACTAAAATGAGTTATGAAATATTAAAATAAACCTTTAGTAAATATAAATATGGTAATTAATTATGATGCATACATTTCATTAATTTTTTTGAGTGGTGAAATTTAATGATTAGAAAATAAATAATTAATGTGATATAATTAAAATCATTCAATGTCAAAAAGAAGTATTTTTTAAATAAATTATTGCATATTTTAATAAATTTAACACTTTTAAAAGACTTAAATATATGAACTGATAAATTAACACTCAATTAATTATAAATTGATATGAAATAATATTAATAACACTTGAAGTTTAAAAGGATTACTTTTCAATAAAATTTATTTTTATTTTTATTTAATATTTTAATTTAAAATAAAAATTGCAAATTTTTATAATTTTAATTTGATGAAATGAAATCAATTTTTGAAAGAATTGTTTCATAATTATCTTAGGGTGATTTTTTGGATTTTTTGAAATGGTTGTTTTTTAGAAAAATATTAAAAAATACCAATTTTACAAACGCTTTAACTTTTATGACATCAATATGATATAAGCATGAATTAAAAATATGTGAAAATTTTGTCTCAATAGAATATTATTTTAATGATTAAAATAAATCATTCAAAACCTTTATATTGAATTTATAAACTCATTATTAGATTTATGGAATCTAATTTTAATTTTATTTTAATAAAAAACTATTTTAGTCTTTTTCCTTTAATTAATTATTCACAATGATACATTTGGTTAGAGATTTATTTAAAATAATAAAAATATTAATTTTTATCCATAATTAAATATATTTAACAGAGTTCAATGATTTTTGTGTAAAATCATTTTTATGCTTAAAAAGTCATTTTTTTTTAAAAAAAAATCATTAAGTTTTATGTAATTATATTAAAATTTATTTTTACCACATATAGAAATTGAATAATTTAAAATGGATTACGTATTTTTTATTATCATGATAAATATTATATAGTAATTTCAACATAATTTTTAGTGACAAAAATAAGTTACCATTGTAAAAGTTAGTCACCATGGTAAAAGCCAAAATAGTGTAAGAATGTTAAATCAAGGGTTAAATACATAAAATATCCCAATAAAATAATCTAATGAGTTTCTAGAGGATTTATTCACCTAAATATTATCTTTTATCCCATTTTTTTCAAATTTAGACTTAATTTCCTAGAGAATGACTTTTCTTTTTATATTAATAAATTAATAATTACAGAAATGTCACTCACTCACTTAGTATTTTAAATATGTTTATATGATAATGATAAGGAAAAAAATACTTTATGAATAGTTAAAGATTATAATATTTATTATTAATAAATTAAAATTATTTTAATAATTTTTTTAAATTTTAAATGATAGTATAGTTATCCAAAATGCTTACGCCGCATTGACATAGTGCTTGTGCAAGCAGTAGAGAAATAAAGTAAATGATTTTAAAAACATTAAAAATGAAAATATTTGGATGAATTATTTTTTTTCAATAATTTTATAAATAATTGTGAAGTAAAATTGATGATTTAAGTTTTTATATTCTAAATTCATTGTTATATTTATGTTTTAAATGTAAAATTATTTTAATAGTGCCAAAAATGACTTTAAGGATATTTAATATTAAAAAATATTTTATTAATTGATTTTAAAATAATAAAAATAATATAATTGGATAATTGGTATGAGTAATGGTTTAAAATATCATCCACGGTCCATTTTTTAGCCACTTAATTTTTTTAAAATTATTTTCATAGCCCTTGAATATTTAATATTTGTATAGGCATCATTAATTTGCGCCTATAAAAGGGGACTTAATATAACCTTTAAAAAGGTGCATATGAGTTCAGTTTTATTTAAAAATTATTCTAAAATCACTCTAAAAACTTACCATTCAATGTTTACAATCCCTTATTATGACTATAAACCTATCTTATAAAGGTATTAAGTTAAATCCAAAGAAAGATTTCCAAGTAAGTGGCAAAGGTCTTAACCAAATTCATTCAAATTTATTTATTTTTCAACATCCTTAAATTATATTATAACCATAATAATATAATTAAATCAGTATATTTACTAAATTTAAATGTTATTATTTTTTTTGTTTCAACCTTTTTCCATCTTCTTTTCATCCTATGGAAAATGAAAATGTCGCTCGTGCATATATGCGGACTACCGCCACCACAAAACGATGTATTCCATTTTCCATCAATGCCTATCATGAATGGTGATATAGATGAATTTATTAAATATATATGATATTTATGATATAATTATGTTTCTTTAAATATAAACTATTTTTTGATTTATTTCCCTCCTATTCATTGGAAAATGGAAATGTCGATGTGTGTACGTGCAGATTATCGCCTCCACGAAGTGATGTAATTAATTTTTTATAATTTCCTTACATATATGGTTATAAAACTATATTTGGTGTATAAATATGATATATATGAAATGATTAACATTTTTTTGGTGATTAAGCCATGACTATAATGCAAGGACTAGAACCTCTAAATCAAAACATGCATTAGAAACAAAATAGTTAACACCTAAATAATTGATTTTGACATAGAATTATGAGTAAATGGGTAAAAATAAGTTATGAATAAATTATATAAATAAAGATAAATATAAATATGGATATTATATAGATTAATAATAAATATAAATTTATTATATAGAATTTTTGAATGTGTCTAACCAAGGGGGAATCCAAGTTAAGGATTTATCATCTCAAATATTCTTATTTGAGACATGCTTTGTATTATGCACCTATTTATATATATATGGTGAATGTACTATATATTTTGAATATTTTATCACAATTATATTTTTATTCATAATAATTAAATTTCCATTTTAATTTACCTTTTAAATATATTTTAATTCTAGTGTTATAATTGTACAATCTCACTCTTCATTGGGATTATTTATATTTCAATTTTACATTGAGGGAATTTTATGTAATTACACTCCAAAACCCCATATATTTTCTTATAATATGATTATCTATACATTTTTAAATTATTATTTCCATTTTTCTTCTATTTTGCACTCAAATTAACCAAAATAATGTTTATATGAAAATGTGACCTTATTTCTCGTTTTTACTCAATAATATTTTTCCTTCATATCCATATTATTTATTTTTATTCAATAATGTTATTATATGAACTGAAATTATTTATTAAAATTAAATTTATATTAAATTTTACTTTATATTAAAAAAAATAAAGGGATCTATTTAATGTTTTATGAAAAATTTATTTTGGACTTTCTTTAAAAAGTTATGAAAAGAATCTATTTTTAAATGTTTTCTACATAAATAGATTTTCCCAATATCATGAACCTTATTCATGATTTATCTTATTTTTAAAGTTTTTATGGTTTTATAAATTTATACCTATTATAATTATTCTATGAATTTTTCAAAGGAAAATGTTATTGTTTTCTTAAAAAAAATTAAATGTTATTACACTCCACTTATATAGATTTTTAAATTTCTTTCTACATTTGATTACTTAATTATAGTTTCTTTTCAAGATTCGATTATTGTAAATAATTTTAAAAACAGTTTTTTAAATTTAATCTCAATATCTCATGAAAATAGCTTTTAAATTGACTTTTAACTTTGTTTTCATAATAAAGTAATAAAAGATTTAAAGGGAAACTCTTTTTAATAGCTTCACTACCATTGTACTCTTTATTTTATGAAAGACTTATCTATACTATAATGCCTTAATTTTATATGAATTTATAGTCACATTCATTTCCATTCTATTTATTATCATTTAAGTATTATATATCATTTCTAGTAGTAACTTATATATATACTCTATACTTTATACAATGTAAAAAACCTATTTTATATAAATAGGATTGAGGGTGTTTACTAAGAAAGATAACTCATTTATTTACTAGGATGACATTGATAATTTTTATACTTATTAGTTATATATATATGATTATTTACTGATAATTTGGATTGAATATGTACTGGAGAAATATTGAAATTTTGAATTCTAGTTTTCCAATAATAATGTTTATTAATAAGGCCTGTTGATTATGTATTGAATTTTTATTAATTTTTTCATATGATGAATGCATTGGACTTAGTAAGTGGAAGGTACAAACCGACATTAGATAGCCCCTTGATGAATTGGTGGGTCTCATGAGACAAACTAGACTAGGTATTCAGTGTATTTATGCCCAATTATTTATGATGTCTTGTCTTTAGGCGTTGATGATATGTATTATGTCTTGACATGAGTCCTTCTCAATAAGATTTATGATTTATGGAATTATGTATTCCATCACTGTGAAATTAGTTATTTTTATCCATGTGATTGTCTATATTATTATTCATAGATATATTTCAAGATCATATTATTATTTTTATGACATTATTTTATTATTCTTTATTCTTTCCATATTATCCATGCCTTTTTTATTATATAATATCTCTCAATGTATGATTTCCCTTACTGAGCATCTGAGCTCACACTTCTTATGTTTCTATTTACGCAGGTTATTAAAAATGATATTATGTAAGATGTTTCTAGAAGGGAATCATGTGTGGAGGATTATATGGGAGATTTTGAAGACTTATTATTGAACAATAAAATATTTTAAAAATGGAAAAAATATCCATTAGATGATAAACATATGGGTTTCTCTTTATCAGAGTTTGTCTCAACTCTCTAAAACTCTAAACTTAAATGTTTTTTGGGATACATAGATACCAAGTATTTTTTATCAACATTGTAATTATAGAATATTAAATTTAGTTTTTTTTACTCAGTATCAAAGATATTATATAAATAATATGTTTTTAGCACTGAATTTGAGTTTACAAGTCGGAGGCGTCAAAATTGGTATCAAAATAGGGTTTAGATAAATTTATAGGTTAATATATTATTATATGAGAATAATTTAAGTTTTTTGGATTCCATAATGGGTTTTAAGGATAAGTTTTATCATAATTTAAAAGGCTTAGATAACCTTTTAAGTTCATATGTGACTAGATTTTAAGATGTATAATAATATTATGGGAGATAATTGATATATAGATAACTCTTTATATTTTTATGTTATTTAATGTTGAGTTAATGTTAATTGATATGGAATTTTATGTTGTTAATGCATTAGGATGAGAAAACATTAGTGAAAATCCTAGTGATAAGTATCAGTATAAGAAAACATCATAAATTTTTTTTAAAGTAAAGAGTGTGTGGTTTCATAGAAATAAAATTCCTGTATGGATACAAATAAGTTTATAAAGGCTATGGTGGAGATTCACATAGGGGTAATAACCCTAAAAAAAATTGTTGGGTATTAACGCAATCATCACTCACTGCACAAAAGGTTTTCCTAAATGCAAACCTAGTTTGACACTCTTATGGATATGCTTTTGTTAATTCCCATATTTACTATGAACTATTATGAAGTAATTTCAAATGTTGTTATAGATTTTCTATTAGAATCATTATGGTTAATGGGGATAATGGGTTAATTGATGTTGGTAATATAAGTTGATTAGAATTGATAACCTTTAATATTGAAGAGTAATTCGATGAAAAAATGATTTAAGGATGGATTTATATATTTTCAAGAGCATATATTTTAATGATATTTGGGAATAATTTTAATGATTATTGAGGTTCATTAATTTTTGGAATAAATATTAAATTTATTGAATATTTCTGATCTTTGGGATTCAAATTTGATCAGGAATATTTTAAAAAATTTAAGGGGTTTATTTATTTATGGAATGATTTAATTTGAACTTGGGTGTTGTTATTGAGGTTTTGAATATTATTATATTACTTTTTCATATGTTGGTTTATTCATATTTCGTTGAGTGTTATCTTAACTTGTGCTAACCATTTTTGGTTTTAGTAAATTTCTAGAGATAAGGAGAATATATTGTCAAACCCTTTTAGATATTATGATTCATTTAAAGATAATTTCCATGATTTAGGTATGAAAAAATCATCATGGTTATATATCATTTAGAATATGAGAAGAAACAAAGGTTAAAAACTACTAAAATGCAACCAAAGGATGAAATTGGTCTTATAAAATAGAAATAAGTAAAGTAATTATATTTTATCATATACTCTATATTGATGGTATAATAATTCTTTATCTCAAGAAAATTGAATATAAATTTATCGAGTCTTATGTGGAGAATACTACTCCATTTTCAAGGTATGGTTTTGTAAACTCATTAAAAGTATGAGTCTTCTAATGATACATACATAGTTTTAGAAATATTTAATTAAGGGTGAACAACACGACCTCCTATATAGAGCTTTAAATAAAGCCATACCAATGGAAGAGTGATAGATATTATTGTAATTAAACTCTACCAAGGGAAAATGTCCACACAAGACCCACTAAAGTCCAGAACACATGCTTGTAACATGTTCTCCAACGTCTGTATGGTCCTCTCTATTTGTTCATCCATTGAAGGGTGGAAAGCGGTGTTGAGGTGTAACTGAGTGCCAAAGTCATGCTACAATCCCCTCTTGACTCACAACATAAAACATTTATCCCGATCCAAGGCAATGTAATTTGGAACTTAATGCATCTGCACCACCTCATCCACATACCTCTGTGCTAAGGAATCTGTTGTGCTCGACTCCTTGATCACTAAGAAGTGAGATGATTTTGTCAACTGATCCACAACTACCCAAAGATAATTGAATCCCCCCTGGGTCATGGGTAATCCTATAATGAAATGAATCTATATTTCATACCACTTACACTCAGGAATGTCTAACGGCTGCAATAGACCACTGGTAACATGGTGCTTAGCCTTCACCTACTAACACACTAGGCACCTTACCACAAACTCTTCCACTTCCCGCTTCACCCTAGGCCACCAAAACTATTCCCTCAAGCCTTGGTACATTTTAGAAACTCTAAGATGCACCTCCAGGGGTGATATATAGAACTCACAGATAACTTCCTCACACATTTCTACTGGGACAAACAGCTTTCCAAATAACAACATCTGATTCTGACTATCTTCCGACCATCCCTCTGGAGCATCACTCTAGACAGCATGGTCACTCATCACTTCAGTCTCTGAGTCTCCCCATTGAGACTCCTCCACCTACCACATCAAGGAAGACTATACTACCATCTAAAATAAATATCCACTGCCTCCATCCACCCTTGTATCCAAACGCAAAGAGTCCAACTCCTCTATTGCCTTCCAAGAATCTATGGATTCCAGAACTACCTCTTTCTAAGACTTCCTTCTCAAGTAATTGTCCACCACATTCCCCTTTCCTGAGGTGTAAGAGATCTCAAAGTCATAGTCCTAGAGAAAATCTATCCACCTTCGTTTCTGCAAGTTCAGGTCCCACTGGGAGAAGATATACATCAATATCTTGTGATCCTTGAAGACCACAAAGCACCCCCCGATAAGGTAATGTCACCAAAAATTCAGTGTGAAAACAACCATTGAAAGCTCTAGATCATGGGTGGTATAGTTACTTTCATGTAGACTTAACTACCTATACCTATAAGTGATCACTCCCCATTGCTGCATCAGTACACATCCCAATCCTAGACCAGAATCATCACATAACACCTTGAACATCACCCATTCCTCTGGAAACCTAATCACTGGAGCAATGACCAGCTTCCCCTTTAGGTAGTTGAAATCTTCCTAACACTGATCACTCCAAAAAAGGCTTGGTCCTTCCTGGTCAAATTTGTTAATGGATATGAAACTTGAGAGAATTTGGGTATGAACCTCTAGTAATAGCCCGCTAGACCCAGGAAGCTGCAAACCTCTACCAAATTCTTGGGTGCTTCCCAAGAAAAAAACACCTCAACCTTTGATGGTTCCACTACTATACCTTACTAAGACACCAAATTTCCAAGTAAGTGCACCTATCATGTCCAAAACTTTCACTTGGATAGCTTACCATAGAGCTCATAGTGCCAGAGGACCTCCAAGACTGTCCTAAGGTTCTTAGCATGCTCCTCCTCTGAATTTGAGTAAATCAGGATATCTTTGATGAACACGATGATGAACTGGTTTAGGAACATGTATAAGACAGATTTAATGAGTCCCATGAACATGGTTGGTACATTCGTAACATCGAACGACATGACCACGAACTCAAAGTGCTCATACCTTCACTGAAAAGCAATCATTGGGATGTCACCATCCTTCACCCTCAACTGTTGATATCCAGACTGTAGATTAATCTTATAGAACCAACCTTCTCCCCTCATCTAGTCAAAAAGATCATCTATCCTTGGATTGGGGTAACGGTTCTTGATTGTTACCTAATTCAGTCTATAGTATTCTATTCACAACCTTAGGCCAACGTCTTCCTTCTTCACGAACAAGACTCAAGTACCCCATGGTGACACACTCGGACAAATAAAAACCTTTTTCATCATATATTTAACTTGAATCCACATCTATTACAACTCATAAGGTTCTATCCGATAGGGATCCATTGAAATTAGAAGGGCACCGAGTTGCAAGTATATTCTGAAATCAATGTCACGCTGAGGGGGTAGATCCACAACCTTCTATGGTAAAACATCTAGGAACTCCCCAATAACTCTCAGAACCTCCACCATCTCAGCACCCATTGAGACCTCTGACATCTCAGCTAACACAAAAATAGGAGGCTCCACACGCTAGTTGACCTCCTAAAAACTACACTCACCAACAAAAGCTACACACGAGTCATCCATATCTGAATTAATTAATCTCTTTCAGAATCAGTATATAACATGATTCATAGATAAAAACCAATCGAAGCCAAGGATGAAATTTTATGGATTCATCTGTAGTAGAAAAGGATCTCCACTAGACTGATGTGGCCCCAACATCAGTCTACATCCCCAAAAAACATCAAACAGACTGGTATGACCTCCAACTGGCATGCTAAACACCAGGGGCACGTAAAGTCTCTCTAAGTCTAGTCCCAAGGCATGCGATAGAATGGGTGCAACAAAATATTGAAAATATCCCGAATCAAACAAATCACATGCAATATTACTAAATAGACTGATCGTACCTCGAACAACCTCTATCCCCACTGAAACTACTGCCTCGACAGCATGCAACTGCCCACACCCAGCTCCTATACCCCTCTGTTGTCAATCGAATCCCCAAACACACCCAGGTCAAGGACCCTGAGGGGAACCCTAAGGTTGGCCACCTCTAGCACCATCTACTCTTGGTGGAGAAGGATCCCACTACCTCTACTACTTGAAAGGTCTAACAAGAAACTATTGCTGCTAAGGTGGGTGCTGAACCTGGCCACCCCCACCATACTGATCTCAAATTGGGAACTAGCTCCAAATATGTCCATGACCTCAAAAAACAAAGCTCCTTAGTCCTAGTCCCATGGGGAAAGGATTAGGACCAGGAGATCGGAACTAGAACTGTTGAGGCCTAATCTCCACTGGCCAAAACCTGGAAGGCCTTGACGTTGGAGACCTGCTGCTGACTGCCTTTCCCTTTGACAAACTTAGATGGCTCCCCTCTAGCAGTACACCTCCCTACGAGTTCATCCTCTCCACTACTTCTTATTTCTTCTGAACTTCTAAGTATGTCGGTAGGGTAAATGGAGTGATGACATACTAAATAGAAGGTCAGAGTACCTCCTCCAAGCATCTCGACCGCAACTCCTCATCCAGAAAGAGTTTCATAGAAAATTTTAGGAGAACCTTGAAATTGATCCCCAATTCCCTCACCAACATACTCCCCTACTAGAGGGAGAGAACCTCATACCTCTTCTCAGCCTTCATTGTTGAGGAAATAAACTCTTCCCAAAACTCTTTCTCAAATCCAGCCCATGCGACATCGGTCTCCTTCCTCTCACTGAGGTAAAGCATACACCACTGTCGTGCCACTCCTAGCATCTAGATCACTGTTATAGGAACCTAGTAATCTGTTAGAGCATGGATCAAGTTAAATATGATTGTCAGCTCCTCAAGCCAGCCCTCTATCTCTAAGTCTGAAATGCTGCCTTCGTGCTTCCCTAGGGTATGTCGTTGGAAAGCACAAAGATTATTTTTTCACAAGTCATCTTCCTCCCCTCGATCGGCCCTCTATTGATCAATCAAGTCATCCTACTGGGCCTCAACTACTCGTACCACACATGGTTGATGTCCGGGTTCTGTAGCTGAAAGGGTAAACAAGAAACTCTTAAGCCCATGTAGTATGAACTTTTCTTTTAAGATTTATTTTTTAACTCTTTATTTAAATTAAATTCCCAAAAAACCCAAGACATACAAGAACATAATTCATTATGATGCATGTACCTTTACTAGGGTATTTACTCTACAATCAGTGTAGCCTCACTTGGTCATTCAGTAGGTCCATATTCCTTGCATCGGATCATGAGGAGACCTAAAATCTCATATCCTAGCTGGTCTTCCTAGTCCTATTTCACACACAAAGATTTCCTAACACTGTTTACCTACCATCCCATCAAATCCTCATTGTTCCTAACTATGAACTTCATATTATCTCTCAACCATAACCTTTTATACCATTATTTTACAAACCTCCTTCTTCAAGATGAGGGAAGGGACAGAAAAGTGTCACGCCCTTCCTTCGTCAAGATGAAGGAGAGATAATAACCCCCGAGTCTCTCCTTCAACAGTCCCTAAAGTGGTGAATAGCACCAAGGGAATATAATCTCACACAAAATGGAAGGAATTTCCCTTTTTATTAAACAAGATCGGGAGATAATACGGTATAAATCCCAAACAACACCAAACATTTATATAAAGGTAACCAAAATCTAACTCATGCATGATTTAAATGTGAACTACGCCAGAAGTACAACCAAATAACCAAATAAAGTACCAAAAGAAAGAGACTAAGTAGCACCACATCAACTATTCTAATGCCTGATCTAGTAAAGTCCATCACAATCCTCAAAGTCCTCCTAGAAACCTAAAAATAGTTTTAAAAACGTAGGGTGAGTATACAAATATACCCAATAGGAAAACCAAATCCACCCATGCACAAGTGGGGGAAACATACTAATGCCCATGTGAGAGAACAGTAGAACCTCAAAGTACCTACTAAGGAGTACTAACCATCCCAACCTCACCAAGTCACACTTACCAAATAATGCAAGACAAGTAAATTAGTAGTATAAGAACATCAACATTTGGGTACCCCATACCACTTTCCCACTAGTTATCTACTCATTCCTAATAGCTAACGACTTGATGCTAATACTCTTCCAAAATGTAGTGTCACTGCCATAGCCTACCTATACACACCTGGACCTTAACCTACACACAAATCCCACCCACAGACACCTAGGCCACAACCACACCACACATCCCACACACAGATACCTAGGCCACAACAACCACGTATCTCACCCGAAGACACTTGGGCCTCATCCCAAAGACACTTGGGAAAACAATCCTAGCCCGCAAAACACCTAGGCCCCTCATCTACAACAAAAACCTTCCCGAAGGATCTTGGTCTATGGTAAAACTCAAGCCATTATAGCCTTTCCAGATATGCTCGGGAAGTAAGAACCCGGAATAGGGTGTGAGGAAGAAAGTTAGTAACCATCCATCCATCCCCCCACTGAGATGTAGGGAAAGACACCCTCCCCCGTGAAATGGGGGAGTTCAGCACATGGTTCTAAACAAGGGTGGGTTGCGAATAGAAATCGCAAGGAACTAAAATTTATACATATAAGTAAACAAACACTCATCCCAGCCTATGAGTCCCAAAACAAACAACCAGTTCACTAGAACCACTTTTGTTGCTACCCCTATATGCATATCCACACAAAAAACCACTTCCAAAGAATAAACCCAACCCCTTTTCCATTTAACCACTTTTCATTCAATAATTAAGGGGTTCTCTTTAATTTATTTTGGAACTACTTGGGAAACTAACAATAACAACATCTACAACTATTTTCAGAAGCCTAAAGGCCACTAAACACTGCCAAGGAAAACGACAAAGTAAGGATCAAGGTAAGGAAATTCATTTTAACACCCATTCATAAAAACAACAGAGAACAACCAACCTACAATCCCATTTCACACCCCCCCCCCCCTTCTTAGATACCTGTTAAACCACTACCAACTTTAATTCTTAAAAGTTATCCTGCTCAATCATACTCTCACAACTAGAACTGGTAGCTCCTCTGCACAGCAACACCACACATCTGTCACACCTATAAACATGGAGTTACAACACAACCCAGTCCTACAGCCCCACCGCCCAACCACTTTCCCAGATGTAGTCCCATTTTATAAAAAATTATATGGTCACAACATAATCCAAATGTAGTCCCATTGCCTATAAGTTTATCTATTCTAAAATCAATCAATCTCTCAACCTGAGATTTTGTAACACATCTTGTAGCACCCCCGTACACAAATCCTACAAAAAACACCCCCAAATAGTAGCCCCACTACACAAACACACTCTTACCCATTAATAGGACCAACCCCTTTATCCACCCCTGGTACCCACAATTGTGCCTCCCACAATATCACCATACAACCCACACAAGGATTGAACCCCATAAAACACAACACCCAGGGACACCATCAAACCAAGTATATTCATATTTATCCAAAATGGGTTCTTTAATTACACTTTGATAAAAAAGGGTGATCACACAATAGGTTTGATCCTGGGGCATCCATTTATTTAACTAAATATGTGTGATTAATAAGCTTTCATATTGCAGCCAGTGAACAAAGCATCAAAAAAAATAGAACACCATTAGTGCATAGTAAAATACCACAAAAGACCACGATTTCCAGAAGGAATATAGCCACAACAAACCATAAAAAGAAACAAAGATAGCAGATAAAAAAATGATCAACATCAACCATCTTCAATTTACCACCCATTATCTTTTAATCATAAATTACCTGCCATTATTTATTACTCGTTTAAGAAACTTATTCACCTATTATTCAAAAATAATAATTGTTACATCCACTTCACATGATACACAAATAAAGAGAGGTAGAAGAATCCCTACTTGAAACAACAGCTGACCAAAACTCCTCTTTGCGGCAAAATAGGAGATTGCGCAAGTAAAAGGAAACTCCAATAAAACTGAGCAGGAGGAGGATCTAGCATAGGTGTATGACTTTCCTATAGAGTAGAGCTCTAGGAACACAAAAAGAAAAGAAAATAGAGGACCTCAATGTTATAAAAAACACAAATCCTATATCAATGGAAGGAAACGGTTCCAAAGTCCATTAATGTGGGATTGTGGTCAAGATCATGTGGTCTGAGTATCTCAAAGTCCTTGGAGTGTTAGTATGTTAAATATATACTTAATATCATTTGAAATACCATTAAAAACACCCAAACAATGCTTTAAACTCAGTTTATGTCAAATAAGATGTAAGAGGGGTGAAATAGGAAAAACTCAGGAAAATGGAAATCTTGAAAAGGGTGAGACACCATTTGCTGTGCCACCATTTTAGTGTTCCACCGTCACGGTGCCATTTTTTTGGTGTGCCACTATGGAACACCAACATAGTTCCACCCTTACGGTGCCACCGTTTAGGCGTGACATCGTTACGGTACCACCGTTTTTTTTGTGCTTCCATTTCAGTTCCACCGTTTTGGTGAAACCGTTTGTGGAAACTAGATTTTTGGAAAACTCCCAAAACAAACCATAGTGACCCCCAACAACACCAAAAGCATCATATTTCTCATAAAGGAATGGCATGAGGAAATCCGGGTCATTACATTCACAATGATCCATTAGGATTTTGATTTCTTTAAAAGTAATAAAAATATTATATTATATCCATAATTCAATAAATTTCCTGGATATCAATTCTATACATAATTTTTGTGTAAAATCATTTTTATTCTTAAAAAGTCACTTTTTGAGAACATTTTTTTTCATTATGTTTTTCATAATTATATTAAAATTAATTTTTACCACCTATATAAATTGAATATTATAAACTGGATTCCATATTTTTAATTATACTAATAAATATTAGGTGATAATTTCAACATAATATTTAGTAATAAAAAATAATTTTCCATAGTAAAAGTTAGTCCCCACGATAAAAACTAAAATAGGGTAAAAGTGTTAAATCAAGGGTTAAAGACGTAAAATATCACAAAAACTATAATTTAATGAGTATTTTAATTATTTTTAGAACTCCCCCTTATCATATATCCCTTTTTCAAATTTATACTTACTTTCCTCAAGAATGACATTCCTTTTTATATTAAGAAATTGATAATTACAAAAATGTCACTCGCTCTAACTTTATATTTTAAATATGTTTTCATGATAACGATAAGGATAAAAATAATTTATTTATTGTTAAAGAAGATAATATTTATTATTAATAAATTAAATTTATGTAGGTAATTTATTTTTAATTTTAAATTAAATTATAATTATCTAAGATTCTCATGAAGCGTCAGCACAATGTCTGTGCAAGAAATAGAAAAATCAAGTAAATGATTTTACAAAAATTAAAATTAATAATTTTTGGATAAATTACGGTGTTTAGTGAATTTTATAGATAATTATTAATGATAATTGATTATTTAAGTGTTTTAATTTTAGATTCAGTGTTATATTGATGTTTTAAATGGCAAACTATGTGAATAGTCTCAAAAAATTACTTTAAGGATGTTTAATGTTAAAAAATATTGTATTAATTGATTTAGAAATTATAAAAATATTATAAGAGGATATTTGGGGTGTTTAATGGTAAAATATTCCATACATATTCAACTTTTGTGCCACTATTAATTTTTAAAATTTCTTTCAAGACCCTTAAAGACTTAATATTTGCAAAAACACTATTGATTTTTTCTATAAAAGGGGAATTAATATAATCTTTCAAAAGGAACATATGAGTTAATTTTTATATCAAAATCAGGAACAAATAACTTTAAAAACATAAAATACATGTTCCCAATCCCCTTTTGTGACTGTAATCCTCTCTTCCAAAGTCCTTGAGTTTAATCCAAAGTAGAATTTCTAAGGAAGAGGTAAAGATCTTAACCAAATTTTTTCACGTTTCTTTCTTATTCCACCTTCTTCAAATCCATTATAACAATAACAATATAATTATATAATTATATTTAATATAATTAAATTATATTATGATTATTTCCATTTTTTCCATCTCATTTCTATCCTATGGAAAATGAAAATGTTGCTTGTGCATACGTGCAGACTGCAGCCTCCACAAAGTGATGTATTTCTTTTTTCATCATTGTCCCTCATGGATGGTGATATATATGGATTTAATGAATATATATGATATTTATAACATAATTATTATTATATAAATAAAAAATATTTTCTAATTTTTTTCCTCCCATCCATTAGAAAATGGAAATGTCACTTGTGTGTATGTGTGGACTATCGCCACCACGAAGTGATGTAATTCATTTTAAATAACATACTTACATGGATGGTTATAAAAGTGAATTTGAAATATAAATATAATATATATATATATATATATTAAATTATTAACATTATTAAGGTGATTAAACCATGACCATGTTGTAAGTACTGGAACTGACGAATCAATACATTCATAAGAAACAAATTAGTTAACACCTAAATAATTGATTTTAACAAATAATTATGTGTAAATGGATAAAAATAAGTTATAAATAAATTTTATACAGATATATATATCTAATATATATTGATAACAAATAGAAATTTAATTTACAATAGGTTTTAATGTATCTGACCATATGGGAATCCAAGGTAAGGGTTTATGTCTCAAATATCCTTCTTTGAGATATGCTTCATATTAAGAACCTATTTTTATGTATATGGTGTGTGTACAATATATTTTTAATATTATATAATGATTATATTTTTATTCATGTTAATTAAAGTTCCATTTTACATTCCATATTTCAATATATTTTGATTCAAGTGTTATAAAATCTAAATGGTTTTATTGTACAGTCTTACTCTTTATTAGGATTATTTATGTTTAAATTTATATTAGCGAGATTATATGTTATTAATATAATAAAACCCATTAATTTTATTATTATATTATTATTATTTAATTTTTCAAGTACTCTTTTCATTTTTCCTCTCTTTCGTATTCAAATCAACCGAAATAATGTTTATATGAAAATTTGACCTTATTTCTCTTTTTTGGTCGAGAATATTTTTCCTCCATATCCATATTCTTTATTTTTATTCAAGAATGTTTTATATAAAATTAAAAGATTTATTAAAATTAAATATCTTATTAAATTTTACTTTTTATTCAATAGTTTTAAAGGAATCCTTTTAAATTTTTCCATGAAATTCATTTTGGACTATCTTTACAAAATTGTGAAAAGAATCTATTTTAAAAAAATTTCTACGTGGATAGATTTTCCCACCATCCTGAACCTTATTCATGATTTATCTTCTTTTAAAAGTTTTAATGTTTCTATAAAGTAATATTTATTCTCATTATTCTTTTAATTTTTTAAAGGAAAAAATTATTATTTTCTTAAAAGTTTTAAAAACATATTTCGCTCCACTTATGTATATTTTTATCATCCACTTCATATTTGATTACTTAAGTATGGTTCCTTTTAAAGATTCAAATATTGTAAATTATTTTAAAAATAATATTTTAAAGTTACTCTTGAAATATCATGAAAATAGTTTTTCAAGTGACTTTTAACTTCATTTTTACAATAAATTTACAAAATCTTTAAAGGAAAACTCTTTTTAAAAACTTCACTTCCATTTTACTATCTATTTTCCAAAGGTATTGTATTTAATACAAAGAATTAATTTATAATTAATTTATGGTATCATTAATTTCCTTGTTATTTATTATTATGGATGTATTCTATATCATTTATAGTATTAACTTATTTTTATACTCATTACTTTACACTGTGTAAACACCCCATTTTATATAAATTGTATTGGGGGTGTTTAACAAAAAATATAGCTCACTTATTGAATATTGAAACATTGAAAATTCATATACTTGATAGTTTTATATATATTATTATTTACTAATAAGACATGTTGAACTTTTTTGGGGAAAATATTGACATTTTTTGTGTTATCTTTAAAATATGAATGTTTATTACTAAGGCATATTGATTATGTATTGAATTGTTATTCATTTCTTTAATATAATGAATGAATTTGAATTATTAAGTTATAGGTGGGCCCAAAATTAGATACCCCCTTGATACATTGGTAGGTCTCATGAGATAAACTCTCTTGGGTATTTGGCTTATGTTTTCCTAATTATTTGTGATGTCTTTGAATGAAGCCTTGACGATATATATAATTTCTTAGCATGAGTCCTTGCTAGTAAGATTTAAGATGTTTGGTATTATACATTCCATCACTATGAAATTAGTTTTTATTATCCATGTGATCATTTATGTTGTTATTCATGGATATATTTCGAGCTCATATGATTAGTTCTATGGAATTATTTGATTATCATTTATTATTTCCATATTATTCAAGTATTTTTTATTATATAATATCTCTCGATGTATTATTTCCATTATTGAGCATATAATCTCAACCTTATTATGTATTTATTTCCCTAGGTTATAAAAAATGATATTATGTAAGATATATATATAAGGGTATCATATGTGGAGGATTTTGTGGGAGATTTTTAAGGCTTATTATGGAATAATAAAATCTAGGTATATTATAAAAAATGTCTATTGGATGAGAAAGATATGGGTTTTGGTTTATCATATTTTTCCCTAAATCTCTAAAACTCTAAACCTGAAAGGTCTTTTGGATTTAAAGTAGTTTAGTATTTGTTATTGACATTGTAATTATTGAAGTTTAAATTTTGTTTTCTTGAATCGGTATCAAATCTATTATGTAAATAATTTGTTTTTAGCATTGGGTATGGGTGTGTGGTTATTGGGAGTCACAAATGTTATCACCCCTCTCAACAATTGCCCGTATGAGATGGTATTTATGAAGAATGTGTTTAGTCCTTTGTTGTGATCAGGGATTTTTAACCTGAGTGATGGATCCATTATTATCATAGTAAATCTTGATCACTCCCTCAATTCTAGGTACAAACTCAATTTTAGAGATAAACTTCCTAACCCAAATAGCTTCTTTCGTGGTATCTGATACATCTATGTACTTTTCCTCTATTGTTGAGTATACTAAGATATCTTATTTAAAACTCTTTCAAGTGATATATCCAATGTTCAGGTAAAATATTAATCCATATTGATATTTCATATCATATTTTTAGGATTTAAAACTCACATTAGTGTAACCTTTTACACAGAGTTCATCCTCTCCTCCAAAGACCAAGAACATATCCATAGTCCTTATCAAGTACTTAAGTATGTTCTTCACTATTATATTGTGACTCTTACCATGATTAAATTTATATATAATTTTTTTATAAGAGAATAGTAAATATAAGTTTTATTACACAACATATAATACATGATAGATCCTATAGAAAATGCATATATAATTTTATCAATAATTGTTAACTCTTTATAGGTATTATAAGTATTACTAATATTCATGTCATGAAAAACTAATAAATATCCCTTCTTGTAGTTATATATGCTAAAGTTATTTAAAAATTTCAAATGTATGTGCATTGACTATTTACAAGAAACATCTTAGACCTATTTATATAGATCTTCATACCTAGTATATAGGTTACTTCACTAATTCTTTCATCAAGAAGCATTTACACAGTCATATTTTCATGGAGTGAAGTTTCAGGATGTAATTTTTAATAAGAATCATGTCATCCACATACAATATTAGAAACACCACTATGTTCCCACTAATTAGATTTAATACGCAGGAATAATCCTTGTTCTTGAGGGAAAAACTCTTTGATAGAATAATTAAACTAGATATTCCAACTCTAAGAATATTTCTTGAGTCTATGAATACACCGTTGATACTGGAACCTTAGAAGTCTCTTTTAGAACATAAAACATCATGACCCCCATATGTTGGTACCCCTAATGGGATTTAAATAAAGAAATTGAGTGAACCTTGAAGCCCACCTCTAATTGGACATGGGTTGGAGACTAACATCAAGGGTATAAAACACACAATGGGAGGAATTACCCTCAATAAATATTTTAAGGAAAAAAGATAAGAGAAAAATCCACCAACCAACACTAATGAATTTTCATTCCAAAAAAATCCCACAACTTTAATGTCACTTATATGAAAAATACATTACATCAATAAGATATATACATGAGTAACTCTAAACTCCAATTCATCTACTAACTCTATCCAATCAACCTGAACAGCGGCTCCATACTCCATTGGTTTGTCTTATAAATACTTAGTAAATGGTGGTGGGGTGATCACTTGGGAGTACTCAGTGAGATTATCCCACTAAAAAAAAGAAATCTATGTTAAATAAATATGCAAGAGTAATCATGAGTGAAACCACAAAGAAAAATAATCAAGAATCATAAATACAAGAAGGAACATTATAAGTATAGGAATAAAATCAGAATACACTATCCCCTTCCACTTTTGTAAACATACTTAGACAATCTGCATATATCATGGGAATTAAAACAATTTTATTTTCAATAACAAACTCAAACCAAAATCCATAACCATCACCACAACACCACCTACTCTAGGCCCAATGATTTTTCTTTCACCGCTCTTACTTGTCAATAGAGTCGTTCACCCTCTAAGTGGCAGTTAACCGACAGAGTTTCCTTTCACTATATGAACATGATGAAATAATGGAACAACAAAAATGTGTGTGTTTGTGTCTAGAATCTAGTCGACTCTGATGTGGGTTGGGTCACAACCCTTCCCACCCTAACCTATGCTTAGGTCTGATATCTTGTGTTGGCAACATTCAAAGTGTTTAATCATATAACAGTATCCAAAACAATATCCATCATAATAAGGTATCATGAACATATATGGAATCAACCTCCTACCATCCCCCTACCATTTTTTACCCCCACTATACATCACCATCATCCACCCACAATCACTTCTATAATTCCATCCAAAACATAAAAACCACACATCAATCCATACTTTACACAACAAGTCATCAACATTAATAGTGCAATAAATACTTCCACATAAACAATATTTTTAGTGTTAATATTAGTTCTATTCCCATATATTATAAATTTCTAACCCCATTATATTTAATAATAATCAATCAAGGACAAAATTGTCCAGTAATTACTAACAACCCCTGATTCATTTAATTTAAATCCCATAAATTTTTATTTCAGCTACACACAATCCATATCCAACTCATGTTTATATTCACAACCCAATGAAACTTATACAACCATTTATTTTCCTTCCCAAGACAATTATCCATCATTCAACACATTATTATGGCCATTATCATTTCTATACAGTTTATTTAATCAACAAACCACTATCCCTTCACATTATTAATATTTCTGCCCATATTTCAATCCTTACACAATTATTAACAATTTTTTAGCAACCCAGTAACTATTTAATTCTATCCATCACAAATTTATCACCTACCCACAATAATATTCACACTAACCTCCTCATTCATTTATTTTATATTATTTTCTCATAATACATTAATCATTTTATAGGTGTATTCAAGTTTCATTTTACTTATTTAACCAATAAATTCCTACCCACCTCTTTATTCTCTCATTTAGTTTCATAATACATCAATAATAAAGTTAACAATAGTTTCATATAGATTAAATATTTTCCATTTCATTCATAATTTTATACCTTCATTGGTTTAAGGTGTAAATATCTTACTATGTTATAAATGTTTAATTCCATATTTCCTCTTCATATTATAGTTTCCCTTTTATCAATACCAACCCATAACCAGTTTACCAATAATTATGTAGGGTCATATTAAACAAAAAATTACTAATACCTTCTTCTAAACAAGTCTACCCTCGATTAAAATAATTCAATAAATATGCTACATGACATTTTAAAAGTTATAATAATATTAGCTTTCTAGATTTATTATTTTTTAGTAATTCAACCCAATTTATATTTTTAAGTAAATAATTTTATTTCAAAAGTGAAAAGTCTTTTTAATAATTTCATTAAAAATTATTCATAGTAGAAAAAATAAATCAATAATAATATAATTATAGTAGATAATAAGGGAATTTAATCCTCT
Source organism: Viscum album (assembly GCA_963277665.1). Classification (NCBI taxonomy): domain Eukaryota; kingdom Viridiplantae; phylum Streptophyta; class Magnoliopsida; order Santalales; family Viscaceae; genus Viscum; species Viscum album. The sequence goes on along the minus strand of OY728126.1, from coordinate 2,002,839,356 downwards.
TTCATTATTATATTCAAGTAATTGTCCAATTAATGGGGTGTTAAGGTTCTTTATAATAATAGGTGAAACAATGTATCCAAAGCATTTAATAAGAATCAAAACATAGTAAATAGTGAAGAAATAATAAGGCACATACAATCCCCTTTCCTTATTTCTAACTTCCACTTACCATTTTATCATTCCTTTATTAATCTCTTTCTCCTTTAACGTGTGGTTTTAATATAATTTTTCCATCTCTCCATAACCAAGAACACCATTTAAGAAACATCGGTCAATATATAAGAAAATCATGAGTGAATTAAAGGAAGAAATCAAAAAATGTTTAATCGAGAATATTATTCCTGAAGATCAAATATAATTCTAGAAATCCCTTACTTAAAGAATCCAGGAATATTCTATGATAAGAGAACCATACCTGATCACTAATGTTCACAATAGTTTCCACTAACCTATACAAGATCAGATCCTCAACCATAACTATTAAAATCCAATAACAAATTCCAATGCTACCATTCTGGGATATAGAAAAATAAAACAAAGAGATAAGATAAGAAAAAACAAATTATATAAAAGGGGGGTCAATTCCACAATTGTGAAGGTATAGATACTTATAAGGAAGCCAAAACACCCCAAAAAACCTTAAAATTAGAAAATGATTGATATAAGAGAATAATTTCAGGCCAAGAATAATGGTTTAACCTATTTAGAGATAAAAACAATAATTTACCACACTATATATACATCCACTATGGTTATGAAAAACTCAGTTAAAATAAATCCTAGATCCCAATATTCAAAATAGTAATATTCTCCCTTTCTTAGTGATCATTTCGCTCATTTTAAACTAGTTTGACCACCACCACAAGATCCAATATTATGTAATAAAATATCCATCACCATTTTGGATGCCCAAAAAACCACCACAATATGAGCTACAGTATGGTGAATTCATGCTTTCCATTTCAAACATCCATATCAAAGACTATAGGGTAGAGACCCCTCACTCATCATTTTCCTCTATGCCTACCCAGCTTGACTTCACTCACCTCCACCATGAAAAAATACCATATACACCACTCTATAATTTCAACTTACATGTTTCACGTAGGAGAAACCATAAAAAAACACACCAACAAAAACGGCTACTACTATGGCATGGTGTCCTTTATGTAGTTATATCAAAAAACTAAAAACACCATGACTAACACCACGATATGCCCCCACCTCCCATTTTATATAGGTAAAACCACAACACCACCATGACCATAAAAATTCCATACGCTATGGCATGGTGGATTCCCTCATATATAAAAACACACCACACCCTTAAACCTAGGAATTTTTTCCCCATGTTTTTCAAAACCTCAAAATGGTTGACTTCCCATGGACACAGCTAAACTATAGCCACCACCACATCCACTACCACAGTTTTTTGGACCTTTGATGGGAAAGAACAATTCACTCTTACCCTAGAAAAACACTAAAATCCCTCTTGATTCCTCCAACACCAAAATAACATAAAGTAACATATCAAGAAGGCCTATAATGTTATATCAAAACCTTTGATTTTTATCATATACACATCATCAACTAAATTATAATTAATGAAAGTGGTTTCGATATCTATATGATATATATCATAATAAAAATAAAATGTTATGGATTGAAAAATATGAAAGGACTTTATCATCACTATAAGTGAAAATATTTCTTGATAGTCAATACCATGAATTTATTTATATCATTTTTACACAAGGTGTGTTTTATAGGTATAAACTATACCATCCATGTTAGTTTTATTATATAAAACCCACTTTTATCTTATGAATCTTACCTCTTAAGGAACATCCACCAAGTTCTAAATCTGGTTAGTGTACATGGAGTCCATTTCAAATTTCATGCCTTTTAACCGCTTCTTAGAATTAGAAAACTCAATGGCCTCACCATAGGTCGTAGGTTCATCCCCTATAAATTTTTCTTCATCATTATTATCCATGATAAATCCATATCTCATAGGTTCCTGATAAATCCTACTAGACATTTGAGGTTTTTGTTTAAATTGAGTATATTATTCTTCCATAACTCTTTATGGAATGAACTCAACCTCCATCTTAGGAACACTTCATATTTGTTGGTCTTGAAATTATATAAGTTATAATTTACTCCCACTAACACCTTGACTTATATGTTTCTTATCAAGGAATAAAACATGTCATCCCATAGATCCTTTATGTTCAGTAGGGTTATAGAAATAATATCTCATGGTTTCCTTGGTATAACCAATAAATAATCATTTATTTTACTTAAGACCAAGTTTTTTTTGTATCATCCATTACACGAGGGATTCATAATCCCAAATCCACATGAAATAAATATTAATACATTTACCAATACACATCTCATACAGTGTCTTCATAATTTCTTTTTATATAATACGGTATTAAGAATACCAAAAAATTTCCATAGAATAACCCCATAATGTAATAGGAATGTCACATAGACTCGTCATCAATTAAACCATGCCTAATAGGGTACGATTCCTCCTCTCAAGAACACTATTCTATTTTGGTGTTCCATGAGGATTGAGTTGTGAAACAATTATAAAATATATTAGATGATCAAATAATTATTGGCTTAAGTATTCACCACCCTGATCTAATCAAATAATCTTAATAATTTTTCCAGTTGATTCTATACTTAGTTTGGAAACTCTTTAAACTTTTCAAAAGTTTCATACTTGTGTTTCATTATAAACACATAACCATACCTACTAAAGTCATCTATAAAGATAATAAAGTACCTATAACTTCCAATTATTTATATACACATTAGTCTACATACATCACTATGTATGAGATCTAATAATCCACTAACCCTTTTAGTTTTTCTTCTAAAATTTTTCCTTTTCATTTTTTCCAATGAACAATATTCACATATATCAAGCTATTCATAATAGAATGATTACAACAATCTATCTCTATGGAGTCTTTGAATGTGATTAACATTTATATGTCTAAGGTTCCAATTCTAATGGCTGGTTGGATTAAAATCAACATTGGCCTTCTTATTTGAAATATTATAAATAGGATTATCCATATCTCAAATGCATAAATTGTTTACTATATTCTCAATGCCATAAAATGTTTCATTATTATATATAGAAAAATTATTTTTCTTAATAGTGAATAAAAATATCATCTTGTCCAAACAAGATAAATCAATCAATTTTTTTATAATGGAAATATATTAAAAATTATTCAATTCTAGGACTAATCCACTAGGTTGGCTTAAATCATAAGTCTTGGCTTCTAATGTAACAACTCTTGATCCATTATTGACAGGAATATATACATATCCCATCATCAATTTCCTTCTATTAATGAGATTGTGTTTATATTCACAAATTTATGATGCATACCTGATATCTAACACCCATGAGTTACAGTTAGTGAAATTGACCTCTATAACATTCACATTCAAGGGCTCTAAATTTTTCTCCTTGAGAATGCTTTTCAACCCTATATACCAATATTTAATTATTTTATAGGTCATACCTAAAAGTGACCTTAATATAATTATCTTGAATTAATCCAAAATCTACAACAAAGGAATATTAGTGGGTGGGTAACATGTTTTATATCTTTTTATTGAGAAAATTTCTCCAAATAAAAACATAATACCAAACATAATATCCATTTAGTGAGCCAAAATCTATATTTCACAAAGTAATGAGTCTGGTTTAGCATTTATCTCACCACTTAGCTATTTAGATAGGTACTCATCCCAATCATAATATTTATGATTCTTAGAAAATAGAGTGGATAATTATTTATCCAAATACATTATATGGATATACTCAACTCTCTTCCTTTAGTATCCAAACCATTAGGGTTTCCCAACTAAGTTAATCCCAAATAAAATACCAAAAATATTCTAACAAAATATAATCTAAGAGAACACAACTTTAGCATGAAACTACCCAAATATGATCTAGTTTCACCCATTACTTTCTTAACTTACACAAGATAATTCAGGATCACCCAGATTTGGAACAAAACTACACAGTTTAATGATAAATTTATTGATAAGTGCCTCTTTAGAATGAATCCAACATTTAGAATTTGTGGGGTTTTATTTCAAAGTCACCCCAATTTAATATAAATCATATGAATTATAAATTTATATCTATTGCATCATGTGAAATCTTTATTTTCTCATGTTTTATTCCTATGTGTATGCATGATTCTAACAATTTAGTTTTGGAATCCCTATTCCATATAACAAATTAATTTATTCTCACCCCATTAATGGATAACCATTTAAACAACCCAAAATTTTCATTACTCACTCAAATATAGAATCCAAAAAAATACATATGCATCTTATGGGTAAGGTACATGATATTTTTCATGTAAAGTTTCAAAACTATATGATATTGATAATCTCTACATGATTAAGTTCATAGCCACAAATATTCAACCCCTGCCTTTCTAGAACAAGGAATAAGCCTCCAGGCTAGTGGGAAGTTAGACCAAAAGTCCCTCTACCCAAGGATACTTTACTTAAGAGAGAATATAATTCATAATCATTGTAAAACCTAATATGAATAAAATATTTGCAACTACTAAATTCAATCTAATAACTCCAATTATACACTGAGGTAAAGGTATATGAAAACTAAATTTTTTTGAGCCATACCTAGCATGTAACATAATGATATATCTCCTTGAAGAAATTCATCTCATAATTTTTCATAAAAAATATTCATATTTTATAAAAAAATACTAAAAATTAATATTAAGTAATTAAACAAATAAATAAACATTTTATTTCTTTTCCAAAACATGAGACATAAATATCAATTATTCACATTTAAATTAGGGATGTAAAATATTATTTTATAATGTCTGCCACTTATCATTTATAACAAATCTATAAACCATAATTTAATTTATCAAAATAAATTTTTAGACAATTTAAGGAATACCATGGCTTAAACCAAATCATGTTCCTTAAATGGTTCCCATTTTAGACAAGTCTACTTTTTCATGGAACCATTCATGGTGCAAGGTGAAATCCAAGAAAAAAATCTATGGTCCTATGTTTGTTCGCATTATTAGGTTCATAGTGAATTATTTCAAAGTTAACCACACTCATCACTATGGGTAAGGAATACCATGGTGCAAGACATGATGTATGAAAAAATACCATCAAAGAACAATCACACCTTGCACTATGACATGGTGATGATGTAGTGGATATTTTAATGGTCACCATGACACTAGGAAACATTATTTCATGGTGATAGTAAAGTTTATTTGAAACTCATGAATTAAATACGTTTTATTATTGAAGAAATTGGAACTTTCATACCACTGTTGGGATTTAAGAGATTATCATATGATTATTAGTAGTAGGAAAAAAACCAAACATAGTCTAATCTACCTTTAAGAAATCAAAACATAAAAGGAACATCAAAATTGAGCATATTTGTATCATGTTTAAAGTAACCTAAATCATATTCCACTTCATTAGAGTATGTTTGATGATGATATCCAAAGCATAAAATAATGGATTCTTTGCTCTAAATAATTAAACAAGCCTTAATATCCCAAAACATTTCTTGAGGATCCCTATACTCTGAAGGGGAATTATCTCCTTCATAATGAGACAAAAATAAAACATCAAGAATGAAGAAAACTTTGGTGGGATTGGAAATAAACCAAAGTATTTTTAATAGGATGGATTGCATCCCTTTATGTGTTTCATTTCATGAAATGCATCAGTGATATACAATGTATTGACGCACATTTATTCCCATTTCAAATTCCATTGAACCTATTTAATGAATTTTAAATCCATGTTAAATTAATTTATAATAGAGAGAAATTATATGGAAGGTGTGTGAATTATATTCATTAAAAATAAAAAATTCAAGGATGTATTATAATCGACCATAAAACCTATCAATTAGGTCAAAGTTTGGAGGTGTTGACCATTTTAGTGCACACCTAACATGTTTCCATTACATTTGGACAAGGGTTGATCCTACTAAAATAAAAAAAAATATAAATAAAGATCAAATGAATATAATGTATAATGTGTTAAAAACGATCAAAAATTAATTTTAGTAATTTAAATCCATTTTTAACTTGGAAACAAACATACACTATTCAAAAATGAGAAAAAAATACAATTTTTCTGGAAAATTTATGATTAGTATTTTTGATTAATTTTTGTATGTATGAAAAAATATCACATCAACGTAATTTTTAGTTTTATTAAGATAATAAAAACTTTATTTTTATAATTAAAACTATTTCTTGATATAAAATTAATGTAAACCATTTAAAAAAAGAAATCAAGTTTGATTTTTCATTTTAATTTAGTACAACAATGTTTGAGCCATTTGTTCCCCATGAGAAAAAATTACATGTGAATTGGAAATTTAATGTGCTCATAATGATCTAAAGTTTATTTTGACTTATAAACATGAATGAAACATTAAAAAATAAGAAAATAAGCTCAATTTGTCTTTAAAATTTATAAAAATAATAATCAATCGATTGTTGATGTATATGAATGAACCATGTATGAATATGATATGAGTGATTTAAAATACAATTTTTAGTAAAAATGTGTTAATTTTCTACTATTAGTTATTTATAAATGATTTAAAAAACAAATGAGTCATCAATTTTAATTTATAACTTTTTTAATGATTTATTTTTATATTGCTTTACAGTTGACTTTAAAATATAATTATATCTCAAATTTCTTAGAATAGTGTATGGATTAAGCTTGAATTTTTTATATTTTAAAAGTTATTAAATATTATATGAAATTATAATTATTTATAAAATTTTGATATTCATAACTCTCTAGTAGATAAATAAGAATTCATGTTCACTAAAAGCATCTATAAAAGGGGATTTCACATTACAGGTGAACACTCTACGACTACATATAGTGGTCTTAGTATATGGGGTCGCAAATACCCCTTTTATAACCATTAAAAGTGGACACTATATGTTTTAAAAAAACAAATCATCAGCAGTGGTGTGCAGAATATGTGGTTGATGCAAGCTGAGTGACAGCATTGATGGAGAGAGGTCAACCAGTCAATAATGAGTGGTTGGGTGGGCGACAATAGCATGAGTGGAGAGTGTGACATGGGTGAAGAGATTCCAATAGTGGACAAGGCAAATGGTCATGTGGAAAACTAATAATGATGCGATCATCAATGGTGGAAAGCACAATCAATGTGATTCAAGAAATAACATCAACTGAGATCAATCGATATAGAGATGATGAGTGACTGAGCGGGTGGCATCAATGCAAGTGGTGAGTGTGATGTGATCAATGAGGCAAAAACAGCATGTGATTAGGCGATAGTCGTGAGTGAGATGAACGATCATGAAAGCAATGGAGAGAAAAATAGGTGGTGGTGGTGGTGATGATGGTGAGTGGGAGTGCGACGTGGGAAATACACGGTAACAATGATGGTTTGGGTGAGTGGGTGAGTAGGAACTACTACAGATTCATTTATATTTATCGTTACCCTTTATTAGCACTAAAAAACACTAATAAAGGGGTTCTTTTATCAACACTAAATAAAATCACTTACAAAGGTCACTTTTATCTGAGCTAAAAAATGCTGATAAAAGGGTGTCCATCGTCAGTGCTTATTTTAGCATTGATAAAGGGGAACCTTTATCAGCGCTTTATGTAGCATTGATAAAGGATGACCTTTATTAGTATTTTTTAGCACTGATAAAGGTTTCCATTTATTGAATATTTTATATATACATATTTATATATTCTCAAATATGATTTATATAACAATAAATATATGTATTTATATAAATAAAATTTATTTAAAAAATATTTTATACTTTTTTATAATACATTTAAATTCAAATTCTATAATTTACAATATACACACATATATATTCATATTTAAATTTATATATTTATATTCATTTCATATAATTTCTAATATATATTTATATTTACAATATATATATATATATATAATTATGTGTGTGTGTTGATATATATTTATATTTATTGACACAGACACATATAAATATAAATATATATAAAAATACATTAAATATATAGTTCATATTTTAAATTTATTATATATTTAAATTCATATTATATAATTTATAATATTCATATATATTTACAATATAAGTATATTTATAATTATATATCTGTGTGTTTCCATATATATATATATATATATATATATATGATTATATATAAATAAATATATAAATACATTAAAATATAAATATACATATAAAATTCATATTTAAAAATATGATTCATATTGAAATAAAAAATTATTATCAATCTTATTTTCATAATTTATATATATATGTGTATAATTATTAAATTTATATTTATCAATGAAAATATTTAATAATTTATTTAAATACATTAAAAATATATATATAAATTCAATATATTGAAATTTTATTTAAATAATTATATAAATATATATATTAATATTTATTTATTTAATTTTATTTATATATAATATATGTAAATAAATATGAATATATATTAATATGATTTTTTGTGTTGTGAAGAAAATCCTTGATCTGGCTTGAAAAACTCATGTGTGTGTGTGTGTGTGTTTGTGTGTGTGTGTATGTGTTTATGTGTGTGTGTGTGTGTGTGTTTTCATGTATGCATTTATGTGTGTGTATGAATATATATGAATGTGATTGAATGTGTATGTATATATGTATGTGTATCTGTATGTATGTGTACGAGTATCTCTAAGTATTTGTGTGTGTGTGTGTGCATGTATGTTTATGCATGTGTGTACGTATATGTGCATGTGCATGTATGTGTGTGTGTGTGTGTGTCAGACCCTGTTACCTTCCTTTAGGTATGCTTTTACTTTTGTTTTTTCCCTTATTGTTTGGGTGAATTCAGGGCTTCTCAATAATGGAGAGCCTTTGGTTTTGGTTCAAAGGTTTTCTATAGAAAACTAGGCTAAGTACTGCCTACTGATACATTCACGTTGTGAATGGGTTACATGATGTGAATATGTTGTAAGAAATATGGTGTGAATCTCGTGAATGGTGTAAAAAGTTTACATGCCATGAAACCATTACACATCATGAAAAAATCCATCAGGTTTTAATTTAATATGAGGTAACACCTTTTTTTGTGTATTTTTAATACATGATATTTCATGCTTTGAAAGAGATTCATGAAATGAATCCCTCACATCTAGAAATTTTAAACACACTACATTCCTGAATATTTTTTCATTCGATGCATAGACTTTCCTCTCGAACCCTATGGTGATTTTAGGAGATTTTGGGTGATCTCCCTCCTTTTGGATCGCTCCATTCGGCGTTTAATTCCTCTGGTGGTTGCGCTGCATATTCCCGGTAATCAGTCTTCCTGCTTCTTCGTTGACTTTGGTCATGGTGGTGGCATTGGCTATGTTTTTGTTTCAAATTCATGATTGATTGGTGTTTTTTATCAATCCTTTACAGTTTCTTATCATTCCTTTTCTTTCAAAGGTCGGTCTATGTTTTTTTGATCTTCGCTATCAAAGGCAGGTAGGTGTCCATCATTCTTTAGGTAGGTGTATCTATGCAAGTGTTTCTAATTCATGAATTTCTATATTTTATTATTTATACATTTGGGTTATTCATAGAAATTTATTTTATTTGATATTAAAAAATTTTACTAAATGTTATCATATATTTTTGGAAATGGTTTTGGAAAAACTTAGCACATTAGAAACCTTGGGTGCGTCGAGAAATGGACATAGGTGACCCTAGTGTGTGTGGCACCACTAGGGGTTGATTTTGTGATATCTACAGACTATGGTAGGACTCGATATCAGTTAGAACCAACTTATGCCCAGTTTAGTCTTCTTTTATTTCTAGTACATATTCTCGTAGGCTATGGCCCAAATGGTGTGCTTTATCTTTTATACCTCATTTATCGCATGATGGTTTATTTCATGGATATTTGCTCACATGTTTAATTTTCTTGTTTTTCTTTTATACCTGATATATTACTATATTTGGTTAATATGATATGAATATATAGAAGAAATGAAATTTTTAGAAATGGTTTTATTTATGAAAATTATTTATAAACTTTATTTTTTTAAAAGATAGAACTTGTGTATTCTTAGTATTAAAACTTATATTTACTCTTTAGTGGTATCATACTATGCTCTATGCTCACACCCTACTTTTTACTTTGGGTAGTTATATGCCTTGTTTTTAGGACTCAAAAAAATTTAATGGAATCTTGTATCATATTGGGTTCTCTTGTATTCTATCATCTTTGTAGTGGGGTGGTTTGGTGGTGATGGATAGTCACATAGAGACTTATTGGTCTTATCTTGTCATACTTTTCTGGTTTAGGATATTTGGATTAGTCTATATGGATTTTTTTGTACCTATTCCTTATAAATTATACTTTATTTGTATGTATTTCTTTGGTTATATTCATGACTTATTTCTGTTATCTTCTATATCATTCATCGTGTGAAGGCCGACTCAGTTGGATGGTTTAGTTGACTCAAGTTAGTTCATTAAAAATTACAATAATAAAGAATTCTCAGTTGTAAGTATGTTAACACTTCCTAAGTTTGGTTTTGTGTATTAGGTATAATGGAGTTATGACCATCTAAATTTCGATAATAAGTTTGGGAAGGTTCTTGGAAATCTCACTTTTGTATCTAAAATAGAGTTACCATCGGTGTTTGTAAAATTTTTACTAGGTTTGAGACTTGGTGTTTGAAGTCATTTGAATGAACTGAATGGGAATTTTATTTAAACGGGACTATTCTTTTCTTGTGGAATCTTCCTTATTCAAAGAATTTATAATTTCTAAAAATTATTATTATTTTAAAGCGTTGGTATTGATACCTCAAGTTGGTCTTGTGATTTTGGAATCTACTCATGACTGATTGGTTTTTGTCTTGTGACTGTTAAACTAATCCTTCTAGAAGATCACTTCCAAATCTGAGAGAGGAATCTGTGAGATATGTTTTATAGGTAAATCCTCTAGTGGACCCTTCTTTGGTAGAATCTATAATATGCACTATGTATAATCTAGGTCAAGTAAGCGTTGTGAACTCGGGATGAACAGTGGATCATTACTCAGAATTTACAAAGCAGCATCCACTGCCTTCTATGGTGACAAAGGATCGCAAGAATCTGAAGAATAGATTGAGTGGATTAAGATGATATTAAACTTCCTAAAGACTTATAAGGACTCTAAGGTGGGGTTTTCCATGTATATACTTGAAGGACTGTGAAGTAGATGGTGGGAATCTATTGTGCAATCTAAGTTGTACGATAATCTTAACTAGGATTATTTCAAGAAAATATCCATCCAATAGTTTTATCCTGATACATTACATGTGGAAAATACCCAATAGTTTTTTAACTTATATCATGGAGAGAATATTGTTCTAGAGTATTCCACCCATTTTGTTGAGTTGGTTCACTTGGAATATGAGCTAGTCACCAATGATTACTTGAGGGCTCGAAGGTTTGAGTTTGGGTTGAGGGAGGATATTTGGTCAATTATAATTATCATGTTTCATTTTACCTTTTTATAGGTAGTTAATAATGAATCTTTGTAATAGGCTAACATAGCTAGATAAAAAAAATTGGTATGAGATTCATATGGTACTGTCATTAGCCATGGCGTATCTTCTGGACAGAAAAGGAAGTACAAGGGTATCGAGTTTTCTTCAATACAAGTTTCAAGGGATTTTTCTAGACAACAATAGGTTTTTTACTATTAGTGTGGGTGGTATGTTCATACCAAGACTAATTTTACAAAGGCTCCCAAGACTTTTCATCATTGTGGAAAATCTATCCATCTGGAATGTTTTTGTGATAGGATGTCCCAAGGTAGTAAGGCTGGATCCATATTCACCAAGGGCTAGTAGGTTTTTATTGATGCTTCTAAGGGTAGAAGGTCTTATACTAAGGCTAAGGGGGTGTTCATGTGTCTAAGAAATCTCAGATAGGGGATAATATTAGATATCTTTATGTGGTGGAGTATGAACTAGGGGAATATGAGGTAGGGATATCCATAATTAAAGGTATGGTGTTTATTTCATCTTCTATAGTGCTTCCTTTTTTTGATACATGTGCTACTCATTCTTTTATATCATCAAATCTAGTTGAAATTTCGTGATTTCATTCAGATCTTATGTCATTCTTATTGATCTTTCCACACCTTTTAGAAATACTTATGAACAAGGTTTCAAGTGCCCAATATGTCGAGTGAATATAGAAAACCATGAGGTGGAGTGGGACTTCTTAGTGCTCGATCTTAACATATTTGGATTGATTATAGGCATGGATTAAATGATCAATGTTAAGGCCCAGATATATTTTTATCATCTTTGAGTTCATTTTTTATCCTTTCATGGGGTCACTCATGTTTTTTAGGGTGATTGGGACTCTAGATCATGAAGTGTGGGGCATGTTGTTCCTTATAATATGATAATCTCGTACCAGTTGTTATGAATGTTTCTTTATGTTGTTGACCCTTTTCTGGGTTGTCTACTTCCTGTTGTAGTGTGTGTGTGTGTGCCCTAAGGTCTTTATAGATGATTTTTCTAGTTTATTTCCCCAGAGAGATGTTGAGATTACTATAGAACTTCTCCCTAACACAATTCCCATTTCTATTCCATCTTACTATATGGTGCCTATTGAGTTGGTAGAACTTAAGGTATAGCTTATGGATCTCAAGGCAAAGGGATTTATTCATCCTAATGTGTTACTATAGGATTTACCTATTCTATTTGTTAAGAAGGTATACGGAATCCTCAAACTTTGTATTTACTATCAGAAGTTAAATTAGGTTACTGTCAAGAACAAATATCCCATTCCTAGTATTGATGATCTCTTTAATCAGCTTAGAGGGGTTTTTTGGTTTTCAAAGATTGACCTGCGGTCAGGGTACCACTAGTTGAGATTCTGAGAAGATCATATACCTAAGATAGAATTTAGGAGCTAGTATGGGCATTTGGAGTTTCTGTTTATTCCATTTAGACTAACTAACACTCCTATGGTGTTTATGGAATTGATGAACTAGATCTTTCATCAGTTTATGGACTCTTTTTTGTGGCGTTCATAGATTAAATTTTGGTTTACACTAATTTAAAGGATAATTGCATAGACCATTTAGATATCATTATTTTGGATTCAATAAGAAAATTTTCTAGGTAATGTTATATCTAAGAGGGGAATATCAATGGATCTTGAAAAGGTACTAGCGGTGATGTCCTGGGAGAAGTCCATAAATGTGTTTAAGATCTAAAACTTTTTTGAGATTGGCTAGTTATTAAAGGAAGTTTGTTTGAGACTTCCCTAAGCTTACATATATAATTATAGCCTTAAACCATAAGGTTATAGAGTTTTAGTGGGATAAAATATGATATAGATCATTTGAGGAAATGAAGGTGAGAATGACTTCTTCTCGAGTTTTGATTCTTCCATAACCAGGTTCGAGTCATGATGTTTTCTATAATGATTTAGGCATGGGTCTAGGTTATGTCTTGATTCATGGTATATGGGTGGAAGTATATGGCTCTTGATAGTTATTCCCTAATAAGAAGAACTACCTTACCCATTATCTTGAGATATAATCAGTTATTCATGCACTCAAAACGCGATGTCACTAACTCTTTGAGGAATGGTTTATGGTATATTCTAATCATAAAATCCTGAGGTATATTTTCACTCATAGTGATATAAACTTGTGATAGATGAATTGGGTGGATTATCTCCAGACTTTTGATTTTGATATTTCTTATAATCCTAGAAAAGTGAATGTTGTCGCTGATGTGCTGAGTAGGAAATTACCAATACAAGAAGTGAAGGAATCAGTGTAATAAGAGTGGTATTTGATGAGTTTGTTTGCTGAAATTATCCTGGTAATGGAAGAAGATGGTGGTGGGTATGTCTAGATTCTATGAAGGAATAATTTTCATTTGATGAGAAATTTTGGCTTGAGAAGTTGTTTGACCCTAAGTGCCAGAGCTTTAGTAAAATCCTTTATAGTGGGTAGACCTCGGGTGAGTGGTCTCAGTCTCCTAGTGATGCTTTGTGTTTTTGAAATTGGTTAATTGTTCCATTTACTCTGAGGTGAGAGTTGATGGAAATTGGACACCATTATTTCATGTTTGTACAACTAGGTACTATCAAGATGTATCAAGATTTGAGACATCATTATTGGTGATTAGGGATGAGATGGTTGATTACAAATTTTGTATCGCAGTGTCTTACTTGTCAGATAAATAAAGAAGAACACCAGATACTATTTGGTTTTTTATATCCCTTACCCATTATAGTATGGAAATGGGATGATATTTCCATGAATTTTGTCATTGTTTTACCATGGACTCCTAGTGGGAAGGATTTTATTTGGGTGATCATTGATCAAATCACAAAATTGGTACATTTTTTGACTATCAAGGAGATGAATAAGGTGAAACATCTTGGGGACTTGTTTGTCTGATATATTGTGTAACTTCATGGGGTTTTCTTTGTGGTTGTTTTTTTTTTGCATCGAATCAAGGTTCACATTTAGGTTTTATAAATATTTTCCAGAGTTTATGGTTTCCTAGTTGAAATTAATAACAGTATATCAGTCGTATATTAATGGATAGATAGAGAGGGCTATCTATGTTCTTGAGGATATGATTCATTCTTGTGTGCTCGATTTTGGGAGTTCCTATGAAAATAATTTTCATTTATTTAATTTTTCCTATAAAAATATTTATTAGGACTTTACCAAAATGGTTCCCTTTGAGGATTTTTTTAAGCAGCCATATAGATCTCCCTTGTACTAGGAAGAGTTGGGAGAGTGGTCCTTTGTTTGAACGAGTCTTGTTCAAAAGATGAAAGAGAGGGTGAAAATGATCTAAAAGATATTGATCACGGCATAGAGTCATCATAAATCTTATGTAATCCATTTTTATCAGCCATAGGAGTTTGAGTTTAGTGATCAGATCTTTCTTAGAGTTTCATCTCACTTGGGACATCGTCGGTTGGGTAAGAAGGGTAAGTTGGCACTGAGGTTTATAGTCCCATTAGTGATCATTGGATGACTGGGAAAGGTGGACTATTATTTGGACTTGTTGTCTCATTTGACTTCCAACCATGATGTTTTTCATGTTTCTCAGCTGAGGAGGTATCGACCAGATCATTCCCATGTGATTGAATGGGAGGATGTCGGTATTGAGACTAACATCACTATGGTTAAGTAACTAGTTCAGATTTTGGATCATCGGGAGAAGGTGTTTCATGGTAAAATGATTCATTTGGTTTGTGTATTGTGGCAGTGTGGAATGGATATCCATGAGATGTGGGAGTGGTAATTATTGATGAGGTAATAGTAACATTTATTTTTAAAAGTCTAGTATCTTGAGGACTTTCTCTAGATAGAAAAATTTAATGGTGGGGAGATTATAACACCCCTTTACATTCTTTAGGTATGATTTGAATTTTGTTTTTGGTTTCCATTTTTGTTTGGGTGCATTATGGGATTCTTGGGAAAAGAGAGACTTTGGTTTTGGTTTGTAGGTTTTCTATAGAAAACTAGGTTGAGTACTAATTGTTGGATGCATTCACATCATGAAACAGTTACATGATATGAATATGTTATAGGGTAGATGTCGTGAATCTTATATAGGGCATGAAAAATTTATAGGTCGTGAAATCATTACACACTATGAAAACATTTATCGGGTTTTAATTTAATTTGAGGTGACACATTTTTTGGAATATTTTTAATATGTGATATTTCACACCATGAAAGGGATTCACTAAATGAATTCCTTACATCCATTGGTTTCAAACACACTACACATCTGAATATTTTTTTCATTCAGTGTACAGGATTTCCTCTTGAACCCTATGGAACTTTTGGTAAATTTTGGGTGATATCCCTCCTTCTGGATCGCTCTATTTGAAATTTTATTCTTGTGGTGGTTGCACCATATATCCTTGGTAAGTGGTATTTCTGCTTCTTCACTGCCTTTGGTCGCGACAACGGCATTGGATACATTTTTGTTTCATATTCATGATGGATTGGTGTTTTCAATCTATCATTTGTATTTTATTATCATTGCTTATATTTTGAAGGTTGGTCTATGGTTTTTCAATCTTTTTTATCAAAGAAAAATATGTTTTCATCATTCTTGAAGTAGTTTTATCTATGAAAGTATTTCTAATTCATGAATTTCTATATGTTCTTATTGATCCCTTTGGGTTTTTCATTGAAATGGATTTGATTTTATATGAAATTTTTTTATTAAATGTGAGCATGGATTTTGGAAATGGTTAGTTTAGGATTATTTTATATCTAGTATGTATTCCCATAGGCTATGAACCAAATGGTGTGCTATGTCTTTTATACCTAGTTTATCTCATGATAGTTTATTTCATGGATATTATCCCAAATTTTTAATTTAACTATTTTTCTTTTATTCTTGATATATTTCATGATTTGTTGAATATGGTATTAATTTATGGAAAACAAAGGAAATTTTTAAAAATTGTTTTATTTATAAAAATTATTTATAAATTGGATTTTATTTTAAAGCTAGAACTTTTTCATTCATAATATTAGAACTTGTATAGATTCTTTGGTGGTATCCAACTAGGCTCTGTTCTCACACCCTAATTTTTCCTTTGGGTGGTTTTAGACCTTGTTCTGTAGTACTCAAGGAAAGGGAAGGGCGTCATGTAGCATGTTAGGTTATCTTGTTGACTGTCACCTTCATAGTGGGATGGTTTGGCAGTGACAGATGGTCACATTATAACAACCCAAACTTTTTGAATGATAATTTTTTCCAAAAAATGTGTGTTATATAATTTTTTACTCAAAAAAACTATACAAATTTAAATATTAAGTGAGTATAATTAAAATGTGACCATAGGGTTTTGACCGTTATATGACCATTGGTTAATTATGACCGTTGGAAAAAATACTCTTAATAATAATTTTAGCATTATAATTAGTGTTATAAATATAAATGATAATGGTTAATTAATACATAAAGGAGAAATGATGGCCTCAACCAGTAGATTTGTGTCATAATAAGACCTTTTTTCAAAGCTTGGGAAGGAGGTAGCATCACTAGGCTTCACTCTTTACCAAGCCCAATTCAATCTTCAACATGTTAAACTTGAATGAAATTATTTACAGGATAAGTTCAAGTTAGTGGAAATTCCCACTTGGGCGATGTTAGCTGAGTCGCCTCATGAGTCTACAACATCACACACCTTACCTTTAGGTCATATGTGGGTGTTATGAGGAGTTATGTTTCGAGGTATTAGTTAATGAATGTATAATCCCTTCACATAAATAAAATTTTTGTTCCATCAATTCTGTTTTGAGTTTAGTTGTTCTTAAAAATATGAAGAATTTGATGAATAGATTTTTCGAGAAGAAATTTTACTTTTCATAAAATATATAATTATTATAATAAAATAAGGTGTTATTAATAATGTTTATTTTAATTAAATAGTGTGATTAAAACACTCCTATTTAAATTTAAATGATAAAATAATTTTATTTTTTTCAAGTGTCGGAAATTTTACTATGCATTTTTTATCCGCTATTATTTTTAATAAATAAGGATTTTTATATTCAAAAGTTAAATTTATCATACTTACAGAAATATTATGATAAAATAAACATCATTTTTTAAATTAGAACTTCGAAATTAGTTTAGGGTGAATTTATAAGAATTTTCTAAAATGCTTTATTTTTTTCAGGAATAGTAAAAATACAATTTGAGTTTTTTAGTATGTTTAATGATATCAAAATGATGTAATAATTAATATAAAATGTTTGTTGACTCTTGTGGATTAAAATATCATAATAGGTTTCTTAAGTGGCCAATACCATGGGAAAATACCATGAGAAACCCCATGGTTTTGAATTTACCACTACTTAGGCGTCCAAGGAAATTAATAAACAAATCCTCCACTTTTTGTTATAAATACCCACCTATTTATCCATTAGATTTCTTTCCTAATTCATCATCCATGAATCTTGTCACGAACCAACCTGGGTCGACCCTGAACCGATCACCCAATCCGGCTAGCGACATGTCCTGAGGGGCGTTCTTCATCCCCCCGGGATGGTAGCAAGTGTCGGGCATCAAAATATACACTTGGGAACGATTTAATCCCAAAACAACCTGGATCAATATTAACAGAACCAAAATTAAAACATAGAAAAACTAAATAGCTAAGTGTCAAATAAATAAACCAGAGATCCAGATACAAAGTAAAACTGAAAAGAATCCAAACTGAAAACAAGACCCCAATACCACAATCTTTGTGTGACCCATAGGTCACCTCTAACCACATGACCGACCCTGCTCTATAACGAGCACATGATCCAGAAAAACATGAACAAAGGTAGACCTACAACTGTAATGATAAATGATAGGAATTGTCATAAAATTCTCAGTAAGGATGTCAAAATATAACCACTAAATCCAATCATTTCCTTGCCCAAAGCAGATCAATGACACAAGTGTGAAATAAATCTACAAAAATAGGGTTTTCCCACTTTTGACAAAACAACACATAGAAGATCTAGTTTCCAAAACCAAAATTCATTTTAGAAAGAAAACACAAAACAAGGAAAACTAGGGTGGTTCTAAAAAGAAATAGAAAACAAAATGGGAACAAAGGCTAGTATTGCAGAAGAAAAAAAATAGTATAAATAATAACCATGGGTGATCCTAAAAATCCCTAAATAACACCTAGATGTACTCAGTTCAGAACCACCTATCAGCGTATGGTGAATCTTCATAGTCTATAACCAACTAATTTCCCTCGCAACAAAACCAATAGCACTCCACATATGGACTCTATATCTACTAGTGGGTACCAACCAATCCAATCAGGATTGGTAAGCTACGATCACTTGATCATCTAAAGGATGCCTAGGAAACCATGGTGGTAATAATTATACTTTGTAAGTTAGAGGCCAGCATACACATGACTCAGCTCAGCCATCATCACCGCACTTGCCTACCCCAAACACGAACACCAATATATGATAACCCCTAAGGGAAATCCCTCATATAAAGGTTTCCCATATACATACATTTTCATTTCACATCATTCAAAGTGCCAACCGGGCCACATTATCATATATCATTTAAACCATTATATAAACATCACCAAGTTTCCAACCGAGCACAAGTATTTTACAAAACACAAACCTTTCTATAAGTTCATACAATTATCACCTTTGAGTTGAGAGTTCTAAACAGGCCTTAAGGTTCTAAACACACACCCAAACATTTCAAAATTTCCAAACGGTCCCTTATCCTCCCCAAACACACACCAAAGTATTTTTCATGTCCAAATGGACCAAAACCTTGAGGATTATATATAAAACCATCCTATAAAAATTTAAAAAATAACCCCCATACATTATAATCCAAAGAACCCTTTTTATGAACCCAAGTCTTTTAAGGAAACACCTCTTTTAGGGTGCCATCATCATTTGAGGAAACATCCATGTGTATACCTAGTGAACCCATGGACGTGCCAATATCCAATGGAAAATAAATCCACCAAGTATAAATTTTAAAACCATTCCCACAAAACACTAATTTCTTAAAAACCAAAACCAACCGTTCACATTATTTTAGGGGACAAAAAATAATTACCTTAAAACTGTAAAAACATTTCTAGGTCATTTTAACATATTTAGAAAGCTATAAAATTACCAAATCACACATACCCAACCAAGTTCACAAACCAAAAATATCACTATAACATAACAAGAGTTAAAAAATCATAAAAGACCTAATTTCACTTTATAAAAACAAAGGCAAATAAAATAAGCATCCTAGGTACCATAAACCTAGGCAATTTACACAAAACTAATTTAAAAACTATTTTTAACAAATCGAATAAATTCAAACATAAAATATTATGTTTAACAAGGATTCCATAGAGGTGTGAATCAATGTAATAAATTTATTTAAAATTCCCAGCATAAAAGGAAATTCCTTAGGAAAGAAAATTTTGGAAACACCTAATGAAAACATGTGCAGAAGGAATAAAACTTCAGGGAGATGGAGATCAAAGTCCCATTAGCAATCTGCACACCCTAGACACAAGAAAAATGAAACATAGGTTATCCAACCCCAACCCTAGGGTTATTTCAAGATGGAAATCCTACAAAGAAAATCATGAAAAGGAAAGGGGAAAGAGAAAGAGGTAGAAAAGGGACTCAAAAAACCCTAAATCTTAACTTAGATCCAAAGGGAAATAACCATGGAGGAAGGTAGATCCAAGGAGGATCATTTTAAGGCCCCTTTGGTGCGCCAAAATGAGTGGGAGGTGATGGATCCCAACCTAGGGTAAAAAGGGAGGAGAGATAAAAAAATAAAAACAAGTTTTTAATGACCTGGAACATCCGCACGGTTTGGCCACACAGTTTTCCAAACTATGTAGACCTCTCTGCCTAAGGGAAGAATGGAACACGATTACCTGGGACTTACATAATGTTCATGCGTAGGTTGTTTCATTAGTTTTGTCCAATCAGCACTAGCTTCACGGCCAGGTCACACGGTTACTACTAATCGTGTGGTAACCATGTGACACTTGGAAAACTCCACAAAATCTACAAAAAACAAAAAGAAATTGACTAGGACTCAAACCTAAACCTCAACCAAATGACCCAAAACTAATAAAAGGATAAAATAGAGGATTTTATGAGTTCAGGGTGTGAAAATTCTCCCCACCACAGACACTTTCTACCCCTATAAAGTCACAAAGCCTCTAGATAAATAAAACTCCAGTCTATGCCCTGAAAAATAGTGAAAAACTAAGGATCATGTATTAACCTCACTCTCCACAGGTCACACCCAACCAACTCGAGAATCACTCAACCCAAGGTCGAGGGAGAACATGAGTGAGTTCTCCCCACCACAAGAACTCCACTAATGAGATAATTTATAACTAAAACACACTTCCCTGTGAGAGGATAACATGGGAACTCCCAAATAAAATTTACCAAACTTCTAGCACAAAAAAAAATTCCCCACCCTAATAACTCAAACAAAAAACCTACCACGAGGTGACCCGGCATACAAAAATGGATGAATGGGGAAACTTCCAACAAGGACTGACAACCCTCCACGCAAGGGTGGATAACAATAACACCAGAACTAAAAGCAATCCTCCACACTGAATATATTTTCCCAACACCAGGAAAATATCACAAGAGAAATTCAAACTAAAATTAAGTAGAGGATCAAAAATATCACCGATCCTATTTAGAAGACCAGAAAATTTCCCAAAAAGCACCTCCAATGCCAAAACCAGACCACACCAGAGCCAAACACACTTTAAGAAAAATGAACAATCCAAGAAACCACATCTAGACAAACCAAACCACTTAGGTTATAACAGAACAAGTTCAATCAACTTTTACAATAGAAGAGGAACATAAAACAACCAGAAGAGAAAAAGTTAGAAAAAAAGTCTAGGTTTGGGCTTATAGCACCCCATGAAACTTCTGATTGTGCTCAATCTTCACCCCAAGACTTGTGGCTAGGGCTTTGACGGCTGAAGCATCTCCTACCTCACAGTTAGGCAGCACATCCTCTGATCAAGACTTCTTTTTCAAACAACACTTCCTATAAAACTTCTCCAAATGACCTAAATAGCCACAATGACGATAATTCTTTAGAGGAATATGACAAGACAGCTTTGAGTGTCCAAACTGACCGCACTAGAAATATACGAGCAAATGGTCTGACGAACTGAAATCTAGAACCGATGAAGGAAACTTTCTTGAAACAGGTTCCTCTAGTATACCCCACTCGCTATAAGGGGAACCTTCATGATAGAAAAATACCAATTGATTCTCTTTGAAAACCAGCTCAGCCATGAATTCCTCATCCACCAAATTCTCGAAACAAGTTTCATCAGATGAGAGCAATTTCTTTTCAATTTCAGGATAGATACCCCAAACAAAGAGAGGGACTTTCATTTGATCCTCTGATGCTACCTCCAATGAGAATGGAACCAGCTCTCTAAAATGGTCAACATAAAACTTTACCAACTGTTGACCCTACTAAACACCCCACAACTCAGCTGCCTTCCTCAACTTCACCTCCTCTGATATGAACCATTGGAAGAAAGTGGCCTTAAACACCTCCCACATCATCTCAACCTACATCGATGATGGGGCAACCAAATCCCACTACTCCAAAGCTAGACCCTCAAACAACTTCTGAACTATAAAGACACTAACAGATTCAGGAGTTCATAAAAACCTGAATACATTCTTGACTTCCTCAAGCCACTCCACTGCCTCAAACGGACCTCGATCACCACAAAAAAAATAGGCAAAACCCCGAAAATACAGGGAATCGGGCATGACTCATTAGAGACCATGGGGACCTTTCTGGGTGGCATTTATTGAGCAACAAAGGAAACACAAATCATATCCAAAATCAAACTATGGCATAACTAAAAAGGACACCTCGAGCTAAGAACAACTAGCTCGGAGACCAACCAAACATAAACACCACCAAACATACCTTTTCAAAAACCACCATTAACCTTTTTAAAATTTAAAGTTTCCTTCTTCCAAGGCTAATTCCCAAATACCAAAAAAAACATTTTCCAAGAAAAAGAATTTCCGAAATCATTTTCTCATTCAAGTCCACTTTATAAAAGCCAAGCCAAACCTTTAATTTCAAAACCCACACAATGGTATCTTATGAAATGTTACATGTATGTATATCCATTTCCATCCACACTATCCCCAAATAGGTGCCCTTGCACACTTTCCATACACACCCACACACATGTCAACATCAATAAGGGATACCAAGGGATGCATCCAATTCACATTCTCAAACCCAAAACATTTTCAATGTTTCAAAACCCACTTTACCAATTAAAACCATTTGATATGAAGCACTTTTGTTTTCAAATCCACTTTATTTTCATAATCCAATTTAATTTTTGACATACGCTTACACCCACAAAAACCAAAACAAAATAAAACCAAGAAAAAACTATCGGAATGAGGAACTAGTGCCTATGACTAACCTAGTGACATGGTGGTGGGCCATGCCCCAAGTAAGGAATAACACTAAGAGGACCTTGAACTGATCACTTAGACTCTCAATAGGTTTGCAACAAGCCATCGGTTTTTTCCCATTTTCATCCCTCAATCCGAGAAAATCCATAACAAAAGACTCAAATCCCGAACTACCCTTGGTGACTCGAGGTTCAGAATGAGCAAGGGTTTATGATGCCCTTCCTGTGCCTACCTCTCAAGTCCTGAAAGTTCAAATCGCCTTCTACCGGACACCCCAAATAACAAGGGCCATCTCTGGTTCCATTTTTCATGAACCAACCTGGGTCGACCCTGAACCGGTC
This sequence comes from Viscum album, assembly GCA_963277665.1. NCBI lineage: Eukaryota > Viridiplantae > Streptophyta > Magnoliopsida > Santalales > Viscaceae > Viscum > Viscum album. Next base: position 2,002,815,897 of record OY728126.1, on the reverse strand, counting down.
ACCCAATCCAGCCAGCGACATGTCCTGAGGGGCGTTCCCGATCCCCCCGAGATGGCAGAAAGTGTCGGGCATCAAAACATACACTTAGGAACGATTTTATCCCAAACAAAACTAGGATCAATATAAACAGAACCAAAATGAAAACACAGCAAAACTAAATAGATGATTCTCAAATAAATAAACCAAAAATCTAGATACAAAGTACAACTGAAAGGAATCCAAACTAAAAACAAGACCTCGATACCGCAATCTTTGTGTGACCCATAGGTCACCTCCAACCATAAGACCGACCATTCTCCAAGATGAGAACCTGAGCCAGAAAAACCTGAACAAAGGTAGACCTGCAACTGTAATGATAAATGATAGGCATGAGCACAAAATGCTCAATAGGTATGCCAAAAGATAACACTAAATCCAATTATTTCCTTAACCAAAGAAGACCAATGACACAAGTTTGAAATACAGCTACAAAAATAGGGTTTTTAACTTTTGAAAAAATAATACATAGAAGATATCGTTTCCAAAACCAAAATCCATTTTAGAAAGAAAACACAAAACAAGGAAAATTAGGGTGGTGTTAAAAAGAAATAGAAAAAAAATCGTTCATAGAGTCTAGTACTGCATAGGAAAAAAACAACATAAATAATAACCTTGGGTGGTCCTAAAAATCTCTAAACAACCCTTAAAGTACTCAGTTCGAAACCACCTACCGGCCTATGGTGAATCCCCATAGTCTATAACCAACTGATTTCCCTCACAAAAAAACCAATGTCACTTCACATTTGGCCTCTATATCTACCAGTGGGTATCAACCCGTCTAATCGGGGTTGGTAAGCTACCATCACTTGATCATCTAAAGGATGCCCGGGAACCCATGGTGGTAATAATTATACTTTGTAAGTAGGAGTCCAACGCACATGTGACTCAGCTCATTTGTCATCACTATACTTGCCTACCCCAAACACAGACACCAATATATGATAACCCCTAAAGGAAATCCCTCCAATAAAGGTGCCCCATATTTATACATTTTCATTTAACATCATTCAAAGTTCCAATCGGGCCTCCTTATCGTATATCATTTAAACCATTTTATAAAAATCACCAAGTTTCCAACTGGGCACACCCATTTTACAAACCACAAACCTTTTTAAAATTTCATACAATTATCGCCTTTGATTTGAGAGTTTCAAACAGGCCTTAAGGTTCCAAACACACACCCAAATGTTTCATAATTTCCAAATGGGTTCTTATCCTCCAAAAACACACACCAAAGTATTTTTCAAGGCCAAATGGACCAAAACCTTGAGGATTTAATTTAAAACCATCCTGTGAAAATGCACAAAATAACCCCCATCTATTAGAATCCAAAGAACCTTTTTTATGAAACCAAATATTTTAAAGAAACACCACTTTTAGGGTGCCATCATCATTTGAGGACACATCCATGTGTGCACCTAGTGCACCAATGGATGTGACAACATCAAATGGCACATCAATACACCAAGGATACATTTCAAGACCATTACCACAAAACACCAGTTGCTTAAAAACCAAAACCAACCATTCACATTATTTTAGGGGACATAAAACAATTACCTTAAAACTATAAAAACCTTTCCAAATCATTTAAACACATTTAAAAAGCTATAAAATTACCAAATCACACATACCAAACCAAGTTCACAAACCAAAAATATCACTATAACATCAAAAGAGTTAAACATTTCACAAAAGACCTAATTCCACTTTATAAAAACAAATAAAAATCAAACAAGCATCCTAGGTACCATAAACCTAGGCAATTTACACAAAACTCATTTAAAACCAATTTTTAACAAATAGAATAAATTCCAACATACCATAATTTTTTTAAAAAAGGATTCTATTTAGGTGATAATCAATGTGATAAATTTATTTAAAATTACAAGCATCAAAGGAAATGCCTTAGGAAAGAAAATCTTGGAAACACTGACCGAAAACATGTGTGAAAGGAATAAAACTTCAAGGAGGGGAAGATCGAATACCCACGAGTGATTGTCACACCATATCCACAAGAAAAATAAACCAAAGGCTATCCAAACCTAACTCTAGGGTTTTTTCAAGAGGTAAATACCCCAAATAAAACCAAGAAAAGGAAGGGGTAAATATGAATAAGAAGAAAAAGGACTCAAAAACCCTAAATCTTACCTTAGATCCAAAGGGAAATCACCATGGATTAAGGGAGATCCAAGGAGGATGGTTTTGGGGTCCCTTTGGTGTTCCAAAATGAGATATAGGGGATGTAGCCCGACCTAGGGTAAAAATGAAGGAGAGATAAAAAAGAAAAATAAGTTTTTAATGACCTGGCACATCCGCACAGTTTGGCTGCACGGTTTACCAAACCATTCGGTAATCGTGCGGACCTCTCTACCTAAGGGAAGAATGGAACACAATTACCTGAGACCTACCACACATCTATGCATAATCCATGTGGTGGGTTCTTTCTAACCTACACCAATCGCACAGCCAGGCCACATGGTTACTACTAACTGTGTGGTAACTATGCGACACTTGGAAAACTCCCCAAAATCTCCAAAAACCAAAAATTTCTGTAACACACCAAGATTTCATAGTGTGTTATTTCTTCAAAATAATTCAATAACTTGCACTACACGCAACACCGAGTTAAAGCGCACCATGACTTACCAAACTAGCCGTTATGAATAGTAATACCTACCTTTTGAAATTTTATAAATTATATCTCTCAAAATGGACTTCATTTTTGGATTCGGAATATCAAAATTAGCCTAGGGTGAAATTTTGGTACTTTTCGGATAACTTTAATATTTTAATGAATAGTGAAAATTACTAAATTTTAATTAAAAACAACTTTTTTAATCAAAATAATTAATAGTGATAAATTATGAATTTGAGTGGTTTTAAAGTATAATTATAATATATTTTTACCATTTTATCCAATGGTGTTCATTATAATTAATTTCACTTTCAAATTGGACCTAAACAATTGTCAATCTTTTGATATATATTATTTCTTAAAAACACGCTATTTGTTGTGACAGCGGGAATTAATTATAAAATTAATTAATGCAACTTATATGTTTGGAATTTTTTAAAATAGACATCATTTTTGAATTCGGAATATCAATTATAGCTTAGGGTGAAATTTTGGCATTGTTCTGAAAAACTTCAATTTTTGATGAATAGTGAAACTACTAAGTGGTAGTTAAAAAACTGAATTTTTCATAAAACTTAATTTTACCGCTTCTGTGATTGGAATTTCAAAAATACGAGTGACACGATTAATATCAAGAAGTAAAATGTGGTTCAATGAGATGAAAATATTTTTTTTGTGAATAGTAACTTTTTACTTTTATTTACCACGGTTAAAAGTAAATAGGGTAATTAAGGGTAAAAATGATATTATTTTACCCTAACACATGTCCTAATTCTATTGGAAAGGTTTATCTCGACCAAAAACAACCTTAGGAATAAAATATTATCATTTAGGTCTACTTGGATTAGATTAGAACATTTATTATTATTTAATTCAAAGAAGAGTTAAAAGAGTTAAAATCAAAGTTTATTTACTAAAACATTTTTAATAAAGGGTTATACATAAGATAAATTCTATTGTAAATATTCATTATAAAGATAATAATATTTCCTACATAATGATATTTTATTTATAATTTTTAGACATTAAATAATTTAATTTATTTATGATACAATGATGATGAAGTAATTACCATAATAGTGAAAAATTAGAATAATTGATATTATAAATACCCAATTAAATATAATTTGAGACTTTTTATGAATTAAACTAATTTTCTAGGTTAATATGACATGTTAGTATTGATTTAATTAACTTTGGTCGAAGTAATAATTCTGTTATGAGTTTCAAAAAAATCAACTATTGAATAGTGTCAAAATTGACATAAAAGAGTTTTTAAAACAAATATTATATTATTAATTGATATTAAATTCTTAAAAATCTAAGGTTCAGACAAGAGACTTATATCATGATAGTTGTATCATTAATGGACCACTTGGGGGGTCTATTGGATGTATATAGTAAGTTTATTAACTATATAATATAAAAATACAAAGTGACATGGTAAATGTCAAACTAATTAACTAAGAGTTAAAACTGAAAGATAAGGTTAATATAGTAACCCAAACCTGTATAAATTCTATTTGTTGAATGTTTTTCGACCTATAACCACCTTATACTTTTAATAATAAACTTTGGAGCCATTATAAACCGAATATGAATTTATTATAAATTAATATTTCTAGCTTTTCCAAAGGTGCCTCTCACCCCTCTTATAAAAGGGAACTCCCCCTTCTCATTACTTCACACCTTAAAAGCCTTTTTTTTCGGCCAAACTCTGCCCAAATACTCTCTAAACTTCCCTCACATAATCCTAGAGGCATTACTTTAGTCAGAAAGCCAACTTAAGGAGCCCTTTTGATCAAATCAAAAGGAAGAACCCAAAGAACAGGTAATGATTTCACCACCCTTCTTCAAGTTCCTTTCTTCTTCCACTTCTTCTTTATTTATTATTACCATTATAAAATAATAAATCTAGTATATTATATATACTGTGATTTTATTATAAATATGGTACAATCATATTCAGTATTCTATCCATCCTTTGAATAACATTTCACCATACGTGCGTACGTACGGCTTACCGTCTCCACGTCGTGGTGTAATTGTTATTCAATATATTATTATTTGGATGGGTATAATAATGATTTTTAATTCATGTAAATAATAAATATAAAATGATAGTGATTCTGTATATATGATATACAATCCAATTATATATTATTTTAATAACAAAAGAATGATATTGTCGCTCGTGCGTACGTACGGACTACCGTCTCCACGAACGCGATGAGATTCATTCTCCATCGTATCCATTCAAGTATAATTATCATTTGATGATTAATAATAGTATTTAAGGACTTGATATAATTATGGATATTAATAAGATACAACCTATCCATAACAAACACAGATTATATAACAAAACATATAAAAGTAAATGAGTAAGTTAACACCCAAAACGACGATAATTCTAAGATATTATTAACAAAGCAATGTTAAAAGATCATATATGATATCATATTAATGTATATGATTATTGAATAATTTAATAAAAATTATTTCACCATTATACAGGAGTTTAACCTACCCTCAACCAAGAAAAAGTACAAGGTAAGGGTTTATTTCACAATCTCTTCATTATCCGAGGTTGTTTATACGCAATTATCTACTGGGATATCTTTATCATCTACATCCATGTTCCTTAAAAATGTATTTAAAAACATTTTTACTTTTTACTAGACAATGGGTTAAAGTAATCCATACCCTTATGTGTTTTGAAAGGAATCTTTCCGTGGTTTTCCAAACAAGGCACTTTTAACCTTTTCGACAAATTTAAGGTAAGAATGTTTTTTTTAACTTATACGGCGGGTGCGGCTATTTACCGCCGTTATAAAATCTTCAAATATTCCCTTAGAATCTTATAAGAATATTTTCAAAGTAAATGTTTTATTTTATAATTATGTGACTTTTAAATGATTTCAAAATGAATATTTTAAGAATTTGTGAAAGGTACTCTTTATCAAGATCATAATTTTAAAAGTTTTAAAGATTTATCTTTCTAAATATTTTTAATTAATGTCCATGTTTTCAAAATGATTTTAAGGATTTATTTATATGGACATGAATGTTTTGAAATGATATTTCTTTTCAAAAGTTTCAAAGTGGTATGGGACACTTTGATTCAAAAATATCTTTTAAATTACTTCCTTTACAAATGTGTGGCTTTTCAATGATTTCAAGAAAAGAGATATTTCTCTCAAATAGTTTTGATTTTCATCTATGTCAACATCTTTTGATGGATTTTAAGCTTATTTGAAGTTGATTTATTATGATACAAAACTTTTGTATTGTATTGAAGGTTTTTTGATATGTTTTACTGTAGATGTGTTATTTTTATACCATTCATGGTTTATGGAGAAAGTATTGACATTTTGTATGCTAGTTTTAATACAAATTTTTATGTTATATTTAAACCTTTTCATATGGGAATGCATTGGACTTAGTAAGTGACGGGTGGAGCCCTCTATAGCTCCTCGATGCATCCGTAGGTCTCATGAGACAAACTAGTGTCTTGGCACAAGGCCTTGGCAAAATCTTATTTTGTAGTCTTGGCACGAGGCCTTGGCTATGTGGTTATGATAGTCTGGCATTATGCATTCCATCATTATGAAAGTGGTTATTGATATTGCATGTGATTATTCGATTAGAAGAATATCCATGTGAATAAGTAAATGGCATTATTTCATTTTATTTTTTCCATACTATGTTGAAGTTCAAGTTTAAAAGGCTTTTGTTTTAGTTATACATTGCCTTAAATGTTGATTCTTATTTATGAAAGTTTCCGCTATATTGTTATCCTTACTGGGCATTTGAGCTCACCCCTTTTCTATGTTTTATTTTTCCCAGGATGTGAAGAAGTAAATTATAAATGACCTGCAGGGATATTATGAGGGGATAATAGTGTGGACTATGGAGACAATATGTTGTTGTAGTAGTTTTTCACCTTATGATGTAATGTAAAACTTTATGAATATATCTAGTATTTCCAAGGCTACTAAACCAATCGGTCTTTCAAGATTTGATCTTTCTTGTGATCATGCCAATGTCATGTAATAATGCACTGACTCTGGGTAACTGGGGTCGGGGTGTTACAATTTCGATAGGGACTCAAACCCAAACCTCGACCAAATGACCCAAGCCTAATAAAAGGATAAAATAGAGAAGTTTATGAGGTCATTTTGTGACAAAGATCTTATATTTTTACCTCCCAATGAGTCCTCACAAGGTTTCCTCAATCACAAAAGGTCCCAATCTTTGATTTTTAGGAGTTACTCTTCAAGTTAAGGGAAATCTCAACTTCTCTTTTCCTTTAAAGTTCTCTTCTAATGTGGTTTGTCTTTAAAATTTCCATACTATGTTCTTATATCCATTTTATTATATCCCTTTAATATATTGATAGTATTTCATTAATGGTATACCCCCATCCCCTATCTTTTTAATGTTTTCTAAAACCATGTTTCATACCTATTATGTTGTTGGATTTTCTTCTCAAAATTTCTCACTTTTTCTTAGGAAATACTCTTCTTTTATTTTGTGAAAACCCAAAATTATTTATTTTCTAGGGGTATTCACTTATAAGTAAAAATGATCTATTTTATTCTTGGATTAACATACATGAAACCCTCCATCCTTTTTTGTGGGTTAATAATGACATAAAGATCTTGTCTTTAAGAAATTTTTTTAAAACACCATGCTTTTGATATGAAACACATTTATTTTATTCATGGTTTATTTATGAAATGTTTTATTATGATATATGTGGTTCAAATTAATTAATTTATATGAATGGTGTTATCTGATAGTGCTCTAATGCATTGGGTAAATAATCTAATCTCTAGAGATGGCATGTTTTCTGACACCTTGGTGAACAACCTTGATAATTTTTATGACACCTTGGTGATATGATTATGAATTAATAAATTAAATATTGTCATCATATTTACATGTTAATATTCATGTTATTTTTATTATTATATATCTCTTTTTCCTTTGATCATCACTTTATGATATTTTTTAAGTTCTTTTCAATAATTCTCATGTTTACTTGTAAACTATTTCTCTTTCTTTCCCTTACTGGGCCTTATGCTCATCCTTTCCTTTAATGTATGTTCCTAGGTTATGAGATGTAGTAAATGTACTTCGGATAAAAATTGAATAATAATTTCAAGTTTAATAGAATAAATTTTTAAGTTTTTATGTATTTTGTACCTTATTTCCAAGAAACTAAACTTTAAAAGGTCTTTTGTTTGTAAAATGTAATGAAAAGTTGTCTAATAAAAAGGCAGGATATCATAGTTATTATCAAAGGACGGTTTAGTTATTTATAGAAATTAAGATTTGAAAACTTTAGGAATAACCTTAGATAAAAGTTTAAATATAGGAAAACATACTTGTATTTAGTGAAGTATTAATTAAGTGGTTTCTGAGCAAAGAAATCCATGTCTGGATCCGAACAAGTGGATGTGGTTCTAGAATAGATGTAACTAGGGGTAAAAACACTAATAATGTGCATCATCCATGAATCAACCTATCTTAGTAAATGAAAATGTGCCTTACTGTACACCTAGTTTGATACTCTCAGGGGATATATTTGGGTAATAATAAGCTTTTTATGAACCATTATGGAGGATTTATAGAAAATGTAATTATTGTTAAAGAATAACATATTTAAGCATGATTTTTTAAGACATAAAGTTACTTTAGAATTATGATATTATTAAATGAAACACATTTCTCACTAAGGTCTTCTTCTTTTAAAAAATGGCGGGAAATAGGAGAAACTACATAAATAGTGAGTGTAACAGACCAAGCACTGATGACCTTCCAATGAAATTCAGAAAAAGCTTCATGATAATGATGAATAAACTAACTCAAGTTATGAGAAATTATATGAATCAAGTCTATATACCATATTCACCTCGAAGGGAAAAACTTTTAATTGAGTCCTTTATATGTCAATGACCACCTTCTTTCAATGGATCTACCATCCCATTTATTGCTGGACAGTGGATAAGCTCTATAGAAAAGATCTTGTTTGTACTCTGTTGTTCATAATAAGAGAAAGTCACCCTATCTATGTACCACTTAGAGGGAGAAGCTGATCAGTGGTGGACACTGGTTAAAAACACAAATCCAATAGAGGATATTGAATCTAGGGATTGGGAAGAGTTCAGGGGAACCTTTTTCAAAAAATATTTTCCATATTCAATACGAATGAAAATAGAGAAATAATTCCTAGATCAAAAGAAGAAGGAAATTGAATATATTGGAATCTATGAGATGAACTTCACAAGACTTTCCCATTATACCTAGAAATTTTTCATGGATCCTAATGAGAAGGTTGATATATTATTCAGTGGACTAAGACCCTATTTATAGAAGAATATATCCAATAAAGACTATGAAAACTATGAGGAGATTGTGAGGAGTGATATGAAATCTGAACTAGATTTTATAAAAATGTAGTGGTCCCATAAATCAAATGAAAAGAAGAGATTATTGGATATAATCTTAGTGAATAACTTTGATTATGTAAGAGGAGGAAAGCAGGTGGAACTTTACACATGTAACAAATGTGGGAAGAAGTATTCGAGGAACTACTTTCCCAAAATCGTAAAATGTTACAAGTGTGTAATAGAATACCATATTTACCAGAACTATCATGGTGAGGTGAAGCAAAAAATTCTCAAAACTAATTAAAAAATGGAAGATTTTTTAGGCCTAAACTTAAGTCTGATTATTTAAGGGTAGACAACTTGTTCACTATTCCGATCACTTTCCAAATTTAAAGATAGTGGAGGATAATCACCATCAAACTCAGTATAGACTAAGGGATAAAGGTAGGGATTTTTTATCATGACAGCTAAATTTGAAGCTTCAAATGATGTGGTGGTAGGTACTCTCGTTGTTCTCTCACATCTAGAAAGTACTTTGTTTGATTCTGGTTCTAATCATTCATTTATTTCCTCCAAGTTTTCAAATAATAGGGAATCGATATCTAAACTTATAGAATTATATTTATCTATCAAGACTCCTAGATAGATTATCCAAGAATAAATAGTGTATAGAAACTCTAGTATTCAATTTGGTGAGTACAATCTCATTGAAAATCAAGTAATCATTTCCATGCTGGAATTTGACAATATACTAGGGATGGGCTGGCTCCTAAAGTATAATACTAAGATCAACTACATAAGAAAGCAAATATTAGTAGTCTTGAATGGAAAACCTATAGTTATCTTAAAAGGAGAGATATATCAATATAAACTTTGTCTATAAGCACCTCCAATATCCTTCTTTATAGAAATGATCGGTGATGATGAAGAAGGAATTGAAAGTATACGAATAGAAAATGCCCCCATCATTCAGGAATACATCAACATATTTCTTGAGTAGTTACCTAGACCTCCCCTAAAAAGAGAGGTAGATTTATCTATTAAAATCATGCTTGGATCCAAGATGATTTCAAATACCTCTTATAGAATGGAAAATTTGGAGCTAGAGGAATTAAAGAAGAAACTCCAAGTTCTTTTGGAGAATGGGTTTATCTAACCAAGTGTGTCTCCTTGGGGAGCACTTGTTTTATTTGTGAAGAAGAAGGGTAGATCAATGTGTATATGCATTGATTATAGAGAACTTGATGGGATCATAGTGAAGAACAAGTACCCACTTCCAAGAATTTATGATTTATTTGAGTAGCTTCATGGGGCTCAATTCTTTTCCAATATTGAACTTTTATTTGGTTATTAACAATTGTTGGTGAAGAAAGAATAAATTCCAAAGACCGCCTTCCAATCAAGATATGGGCATTATGAGTTTTTTTTATTCCCTTAATATTGACTAATACTCATGATATATTTATGGACTTGATGAATAGAGTCTTTAAGGACTACCTGGATAAATTTTATTAGTTTTTATTGATGATATTCTGATACATTACAAAATTCAAAAGGAGTATGAGAATCATCTAAGGGTTATATTGCAAACTTTGAGGAAGAAGAGGATATTTTAAAAGTTCATCAAATGTGAATTTTGCTTACAAAAATTTTCTTTCTTGGGGCACATTGTAACCAATTAAGAAATCACAATTGACCCTACAAAGAAAAAGGTTTTGGAGTAGTGGCATTATCCTACAATAGTAACTGATATTCATAGTTTCCTTGGATTGGTGGGATAATATAAGAGGTTTGTGAAAAAAAATTCATGAAATTATAATCCCCTAACCAAGTTAACTAAAAAAAGGTCCAAGTTCATTTGGATAAAGGAGTTTGAAGAAATGTTCCAAGATCTGAAGAAGATATTGGATACTACACTCGTGTTAACTCTACCCTCTATTGAAGAAGGATTCATTATTTTTAGAAATGTATCTCTGAAAGGGATTGGGTGTGTCCTCATGAAAAATGAAAATTTCATTGCTTATGTATCTCTATAGTTTAAGTCTCATGAGAAGAACTATCCTAAACATTACCCAGAGGTGGTTGCAGTTGTTTTTTCTCTAAAAATATGGTGGCATTATCTTTATGGGGAGAAATGTGATATATATGCAGACCATCAATGTTCTAATTATATTTTCCTTAAAAATTAATTAAACATGAGATATATTATATGGTTTTAAATTATTAAATATTATGATTTTTCAATTAATTATCATTCCATAATACTAAAAAAAATTCACTGATGCATTAAGTAGGAAAGACTTTGTTGTGTTGGTAATTATGAGGATTCAAGGATATCCTTTGATCAAAGACCTAGTAAAACTAGACATGGGAATTGTAAGAGAATTTACATCATCAACCCTATCCCAAATTATTTATCAACCATAATTACTAGATAAGATCAAGAAATATCAAAGAGAAGGTCCTTTTTTATAGAAGAAGTTAGAGTCTGTAAAGAATGGGAAGTTTTCTTGAGTTCAATATTGATCAAGAAGGTGTACTAAAATTTCGTACAAGGTTATGTGTTCCATATTTTTCAGAAATGAAGAAGGATCTGATAGATGAATCTTATAGTTATACATTATCTATACATCCAAGAATCATTAAAATTTATAGGTACCTTTATTAACATTATTGGTGGGATAACATGAAAAGGGAGATTGTCGACACATTATAAGGTGCTTGGTGTGCCAACAAGTGAAGGTTGAGATATAGCTTCCTAAAGGGATATTACAACCAATACCCAAACTAGCATGGAAGTGGGACAATATCACTATGGAATTTTTCACTGTTCTCCCAAAAACATCCAAAGTAAATAATATAATATGGGTTATAGTGGGCCATCTCACCAAGACTGTCCATTTTATCTCTATTCGGGAATATTTCTCTCTTGAACAACTCGCCAAGATTTACATGAAGTGGTAAGGCTTCATAGAGTACCACTTTCTATCATTTTTTATCATGACCCAAGGTTCACATAAAAGTTCTCGAGAATTATTCAACAAGTTCTGAGTAATGAATTGAATTTCAGTAAGTCCTAACACCCCCAAATTAATGGACAATCTTAAAGGACTATTCTGACACTCAAGAACATGATGAGAACATACTCAATGGAATTTAAAGGTGGATGAGATCAACATATCCCATTAGTTGGATTCTCATATAATAATAGATTACATTCAAGTATTCAAATGGAACCCTATGAAACTCTATATGAGAAGCATTGTATAACTCCAACTTGTTAGGATGAAGCTAGTGAAAGAAAGCTTCTTGGTCTTGATCTTATGAAAGAGATGACTTAAAAGGTTCATTCCATATAACAACACATAAATTCTACTCAGAGTCGACACAAGATCTATACTTGCAACCATTATAGAGACTTAGAGTTTGATATTGGAGACAAATTCTTCCTTTAAATTTCACCTTGGAATAGATTCATGTGGTTTGGGAAGAAAGGGAAGCTCAACCCTAGGTACATTTTCCCCTAGGAAATCCTTGATCTCATAGGAGCAGTGGCCTATCAGCATGCACTTCCTCCAAATGCAGCTCAAGTTTATGATGTTTTCCACTCTTTTGAGGAAGTACATACCTAAACCTTCACATATACTAAATCTGAAGGTGGTACAACTGGGAAATGACCTCTCTTGTGAGGAGAATATGGTGGAGATCTTGGACTATAGAGACAATGTTATACACAACAAGACTACCCACCTCGTTAAATCATTGTGGAGGAACCACAAATATGAAGAAGTGGCATGGGAACCAGAGGAAATGATGAGACAGAAATACCCTCACCTTTTATCAACTGAGGGAATGAGTTGAAATTTCAAAGATGAAATTTATTAAGGGGGGAAGAATGTAACAAAACAAAGTTTTTAAATGATAAATGTTTCTTGAAAATGTGTGTTATATTATTTTGTACTCAACAAAACCATATCCCTTTAAATATTAAGGGAGTATAATTGAAATGTGACCATTAGGTTTTGACAGTTATATGATCATTGGTAAATTATGACTGTTTTTCAATATGACCATTGAAAACAATACTATTAATAATAATTTTAACATCATAATTAGTGTTATAAATAGAAATGATAATGGTTAATTAATTCAGAAAGGAGAAACAATGGCCTCAACCAGTAGAGTCATGTCGTACGAATCCCTTTTGACGGGGATTGGTAAGGAGGTAGCATCACTGGACTTCTCTCTTGGACAACCTTAATACGAGCTTCAATATTTTAAGCTTGAACAAAATCACTTGTGGGAGAAGTTTAAGTTAGTGAAAATTACTACTCGAACGATGTTAGATGAGCCGCACCATGAGTTTATCACCATCGCACACCTTACCCTTAGGTATTATGTGGGTGTTATAAGGGGTTATGTTATGAGTCCATAGTTACTTAATTTTTAATCCCTTTGTGTAAATAAAATTTGTGTTCCATCAATTTTATTTTGAGTTTTGTTTTTCCTAAAAATATGATGAATTTGATAAATTGATTTTTTTGATAGAAATTGTACTTTTCAAAAAAGATATAATTATTATAATAAACTAAGGTGTTATTAATAATTTTTATTTTAATGAAATAGTATGATTAAAGCATTATTATTTAAATTTAAATTATAAAATAATTTTATTTTTTCAAATATCATAAATTTTACTATGCATTTTTCTATGCATTTTCTATCCATTGTTAGTTTTAATAAATAAGATTTTTTTTATTTAAAAGTAAAATTTATTATACTTAGAAAATTATTATTATAAAATAAATAAAATTTTTTAAATTATAATTTCAAAATTAGGTTAGGGTGAATTTATGAGAATTTTCTAAAATACTTTATTTTTTCAGGATTAGTAAAAATATTGTTTGATTTTTTTGGTATGTTTAATGACATAATAATGATATAATAAGTAATATAAAATGATTCTATAATATTTTGGATTAAAATATCATAATATGTGTTCCAAGTGGCCAATACCATGGGAAAATACCACAGTCAAGACAAGGTTTTTGAATTTACGACAACCTAGGTGTCCAAGGAAATTAAAAAAAAATCTCCCACTTTTTCTATAAATACCCTCCCATTTATCCATTATATTGCATTCCCAATTCATCATACACTAATATATGATATTTTTACCTCCCAAGGAGTCCTCTAAAGGTGTTCTAAACCCCCCAAGGTATCAATCTTTAGGTTTTAGGAGTTACTCTTCAAGTAAAGGGAAATCTCAACTTCTCTTTTCCTTTCAAGTTCACTTTTTATGTGGTATCTCTTACAAATTTCTATACTATGTTATTATTTATATTTTATTATATAATTTTACTATATTAAGACTATTTTATTAATGGTATACCCTCATATCCTATCTTTTTAATATTTTCTAAAACCATGTTTCATACCCGTTATGCTGCCGGATTTTCTTCACAAAATCTCTCTCTTTTTCTCAAGATATTCTCTTATTTTTATTTTGTGAAAACCCAAACCACTTTTTTTTCTAGGGGTATTCACCTATAATTTAAAATGATATATTTTATTCTTGTATTAACATACATGAAACCCACTATCCTTTTTTGTGGGTTAATAATAACATAAAGATATTGTCTTTAAGCATTTTTTTTAAAACATCGTGATTTTGATATGAACCCCATTTATTTTATTCATGGGTTATTTATGAAATGTTTTATTATGATATATGTGGATAAAATTAATTAATAAATATTAAGGATTCACCCTGATAACACTCCAATGCATTGGGTAAAGAATTTAATCTCTAGAGATGACATGTTTTACGATACCTTGGTGAATAACCTTGGTAATTTTTATAACACCTCTGTGATATGTTTATGAATGAATCAATTAAATGTTATAGACACATTTACATGTTCATATTAATGTTATTATTACTATGATATGTCTCTTTTTCATTTTATCATTCCTTTATGATATTATTCAAGTTCTTTTTGATAATTCTCATGATCACTTGTAAATTGTTTCCCTTAATTTCCCTTACTGGGCCTTATTCTCACCCTTTCATTTGATGTATGTACCAAGGTTATGATATGTAGTAAATGTACTTATGATGAGTCTTGAATAATCCTTTAAAGTAGAATAGAATAATGTTTTAGGTTTTTATGTATTATGTACCTTATTTCAAAGAAACTAAACTTTAAAAGATCCTATGTTTGTACAATGTAATGAAAATTTATATAATAAAAAGGTGGGATTCCATGTATATAGAGACATGTTGGTCTTATATTATCATATTTTTATAGTTTATCCTTTTTGGGGGGGTTTAATGGATCTTATTGTATCTATTTCTTATGCATTATACTCTGGTTGTATGTTTTGTTTAGATTATATTCAAGACTTGTTTTTGTTATCTTTGTTATCACTCACCATGTGACAACTGGCTCGGGTGGATGGTTTAGTTGACCCAGGTTAGTTCGTTACAGTGTGTGTATGTGTATGTGTATGTGTACGTGTATGTTTATATGTATGTGTATGTGTATGTGTATGTGTATGTATGTATGTGTATGTATGTGTATGTATTTGTATGTTTGTGCATGTATGTGTGTGGGTATATAACTAGATACACAATGGCATGTGATGGGTTCACCTATATATCACACACACATACATGTCCTTAGGTTTTTCAAACATTCTCTCACACACACATACATATCCTTTGGTTTTTTAGACACGCGCTCACACACACACACATGCGCGTTTATATGTGAACAAATGGTCATATATTTCTATGTGTGTGTGTGTGATTGAAAAAAAACTTCAAAATTTTAAAATAATTTAAATTATAAAACAAACTTATATTTAGAATTTTTGTAATTTCACAGCAGTTATTTTAATATTATTATAACAATAAAACTATTAATTAATATTTATATTCAAGTAATTAGTAATTTATTTTATATCTTTTATTTTTTAATTTTATTTTTAAATATTGTTACATTTTTATTTTAACATCTATTAATTTTTAATATTTTTTAATTTATATATTTAATATTATTTATTAATTATTTTAATTCTTTTGTAATTTAATCATTTTTTATTTTAATTTATTTAATATTATTTTTTTATTTTTAATTCATTCATTTTAGTATTTATTAATTTAATATTTTTGTAATTTATTCATTATTTTAATATTTATGTAGTAATTTTTTATAAGTTTTTAAATGATATAGTTAAAATTTTCTCTCTTTTTATATTTATTCATTTCTATTTCAACATTTTTGTATTTAAATATTTACATAATTTTTATTTATTCATTTTTAACTAGTAAGTTATTTTTATCTTTTGAATTTAAATGTAATTTTTAATATTTAATTATTAATAATTTAATATGTTTGTAATTTATATAACTAAAATTATTTGATTTTTATATCTATTCATTTTTATTTTAATATTTTTGTATTTAAATATTTATACAATTGTTATTTATTCATTTTTAATTAATGATTTATTTTTTATCCTTTGTATTTAAGTGTAATTTTTAATAGTTAATTGTTATTAATTTAATTTTTTGTGATTTATATAATAAAAAACTATTCACCTTTTATATTTATTAGTTTTTATCCTACTATTTCAGTATTTAAATATTTATACAATTGTTATTTATTTATTTTAAATTATTAATTACTTTTTTATCTTTTGTATTTAAATTTAATTTTTGATTTTATGTATTATTAATTTAATATTTAATAGGCCTATATCAGCACTAAACTTAGTGTTGATATATGCCTCTTTTATCAATGCTCAACTTAGAATTGTTAAAATCTTTCCTTTATCCATGCTAAGTTTAGCGATAATAAAATCCACATTTATCAACATTGATAATTTTAATGCTGAGAAATGTTTTCATTTTTAGTATTTTTTTTACTACCATTTATAAACACCTTTTTTTCTTTTAAATAAACCCTAACAGTGCACTTCACCCTGATACTATTCAAGCTTACTATAGAATCCAAACTCTACTACAACTTCATTGTAGATTTTGGATAAATTGAGACCCTCGAAACTGAAGGTGTTCTACTCAACCCTTATTTTTATGTATTTCTCAACCAATTCACCTCGGGATTTGCTTTTTTTGTTCTTACCCAACAATGGTGCACATCGAACCCCCTTTCTCATTTTATGCCTGCACCACCATTTCCCACCACTTGAGTTCTCCATTGTAGCACCCATATAATACATTTTACTATTATTTTGTTTATTTAATCCATTTTGATGTTGTTGTTTTCATCTATTTAGAAATACTAGATTGTAAATTGTACTTTTGAAAAAAAAACATCCAATAGTTAATTCATTATTTAATAAATGGTTTATTAATCATGAATTTTGAAAAAAAATGATTCAAGATCTATTGAATTTTTTTCTATGATTTTGTAAAATATGTATTTCAAAATTCCTCCCTTTTTACCTTTTTCTTGATTGTAAAATCTCCTCAGGTTTTATTAAGTTCTCTATCTAATTAATAAGGTTTAAAATAAGTTATGATTTTTAACTTAACTTAAAATAATGATAACTTTTGATCTAGTTATAAGTTTGTTCTTCATGGGATATAAATTCAAAGATCTTAAATATAGATGCAGTACAATTACTAATAATGGATATATGAGTCAAGGTAATCAATGCATAACCTATTTTCTACTTTTAAAAAAAATACAAAATAACATAAAATTTAAAACTTTAATGTTATTTAAATACATAAATAAATAAAAACGATTTATTATTTTGATTTTAATAAAAAATTTATAACAATAAATTTTATTATCTCTCTCGATGAATCTATTCCAAGAAATAGAATGAATTATGACATGTGACTTCATAGAATAAAAAATAATTTTTATTGTAATTTCTATTCAAATAATTCTTCATCTTAATATATTATAACAAGTTATTGATGTCATAACAAGTTTTTGATGAAATAATAATTTATATCAAATATGTTGAATGTGTGTAAAGAATATCCTATTCTGATTCTAAGCCCATACCTTTTTTGTATTTATTTATTTTTTAAATATGAATATTATTGAACCAAATATGATAGATAGGAATCAAAAATTAATGGATTTTAATCATATGAAAAAATAGTATGAGGGTATGGTTAAATATTTCATCAAGTTTGCAACGGAGTGTGCATATGATACTTCTAAAATCATTTGTTTGTGTTTAGGATGTTTTTATTCAAGATGAATTTCTCTAGAGAAGTAGTAAGAACACTAGATCTATCACAAAATAGATCAAAGTTATAATCATTTGAATAAAAATTGGTAAAAATTAATATAGATAGATACTAGTATAAAATTGTGATTTATGGATCATCTGATGTGATTACAAGTGTAAACAATTATAGAGATAACACTATAGTTTATGGATCATATGATCACAAGTTTAAATGATTATTGATATTGTATTAAGGAAATGAAAATGTTAGTTAATGATGAACTTCATGATTATAAAAATCATTAGATATGTTAAATAGCTATGTAATGATTCCATTGTATGATAGTTTTACTAAATATACAACATTTCAAGTCGTGATAAAGCCATATGATTTAAAAGCCAAAAATGGATGGAGGGACACCAACTTTACAAAACTACTTTATCTATTGAATGATATTGTAGCCAAAAGATAATGATATTCCTTGTCGAATATATGATGTTAAAAAAAATTCTATATTCAATGGGTATGATTTATGAAATAATATATACATGTCCAAATGATTATATATTGTTTTTCAAGGAAAATTAATCACTTAAAAAATTCCCTAAGTGTTGTGTGACTTGATACAAGGAAGATTAATCAAGACATTCAAAAGTTGTATGGAACTTTACAAACATTCTAAGGTTTAGACACTTATATGGAAATGATAATAATGAAATGAAATTGATACGGCATATAGATACAATAATTTAAGATGGGAAATCTCATCACCCAATAGACTCTCCCCTATTGAAGAAAATTAATCATGAGCATCCTAAATTTAGAAATGATCCAAATAACCTACATTTTGCTCTATCTATAGATGGAATGAATCCTTTAGGTAAAAAATTAACACTCAAAGTAGTTGTCCAGTTATTTTGGTAAATTTTAAATTGACACTATATTTTATATGAAGTGAAAATACATTATGATGTCACTGCTTGTATCAGGACCAAAAAAATTGGGTAATGATATTGAGGTTTAACTGGATCCCATGATCAAATATCTAAAATAAATTTGGTATTCAATTGTTACATTTTATGATGCTTATATAAATTAATATTTCACATTGATATTCATATTATATGGAATGAAACACTACTTTCTTGCTTATGGAAATTTGTAAACCTATAGATTTAGAGGAATATCGGGGTGCCCCGTCTTTTAATAAGGTGCACACCTGGTTAAGTTGATACATTCCTCAAAGACTGTGTTTTTAGTACATCAGAAATTTTTACCCTAACAACATAAATTCCAATCCTAGATGACATTAGGGGTGTAATTGAGTCAAGTTTAGTTGAGTATCTCACTACTCGAGCTCGAGCTCGGTGCTCAATCGAGTGTCAATTTCCTGGTTCGAGCTTGATCTCGACTTCAATTCGAGATCGATCAAGCTACTAAATTAAGTTAATCTCACACTATTGGAAATAAATCCTATAATAATGGTTTGGAACCATTGGTATAGGCATCCAAACCATTGGTATAGCCTATACCAAGGGTTTGGAGGGCCATCGGGTGATTCTCCATCGGTATAGACCTATACTAATGGTTTTGTCAAACCGTTAGTATTGGTACCCTATACCAACAATTTCTAAACCATTGATATAGGTCATATGAAATACCTATTCCAATGGTTTTCAAAAACCATTGGTATGGGTAATGTAACAAAAAGGTTAGCCAGCTCTTGATCCCAAAACCTCCAACTTATATTTTAACAATCTAACCACTAAGATACAATGACTTTTATGAACATATTATGATATATATATATATATATATATATATTTGTGTGTATATTAAAAGTTAATTTAATTTTTGATTTATTAAATATTATTTGACAAAATAATTCAAAAAATATATGAGTACTTATACCAACGGTTCCCAAAATTGTTGGTACATGGTGTCTTAATGGTACCTATACCAACTAGTTTTCCAAAACTATTATTATAGGGTCTCACTAAGGTACTTATACCAATATTTTTGGTCAAACTGTTAGCATAGGATCACTCCATGGTACTTATACCAATGGTTTTGTCCAAACCATTGGTATAGGGTACCTATACCAACAGTTTGGAAAACCATTGGTATAGGTATGTTTTTATAGCTCTAATTTCTAGTAGTGTTGGTTTAATTTGGATACATTACTAAAAAATTAATTACAAAACATATTTCTAATTTAAGTTCAAGATCGAATTTATACTCGAGATCAAAATATCAATCTTGAAATTAAACACATATATATTGAATAAAAATAATATATTAAAATATTATATGTGAAATTAGGATCACGGGATACTTGATTTCATTATTTTAATACTCAAACTTAGCTCGGGTTAGTACTCAAGTAAGTCGATCTTGACTAAAAAAATCTGAGTTGAGTTCAAGTATTTGTCGAGTTAAGCCCGAGTAGTTCATGAGTACTCAAGTATGTTTACATCCATAGATGACATCATTCAATGGGAATTAAAAAAAATCACAACACCATCTCCACTTATAGTTGACCAAAAATTTTAGAAATTAAATGATACTTTCATAATTTTAGGTAAACCCTTTTCTAAAAAAATTATAAAAATATGGTGGAAAAGTATGTTAGTTTTTCTTAAATTACTATACTAGAATTATTTGTGTGTAAAATATTTTATTGATTTAATGCATGTAAAAAATGTATGTGATAGTGTAATTTTCATGTTACTAAATGAACTTTGAAAAAAATATGGAATTAAGTCTTGGTTTTACATGATTGACATGGTGACAAGGGAAGAGTTGGCACCAATAAAGGGTTAAAGGTTGAGTTTTCTTCCTCCAACAACTTACACTCTTTCCAAGAAAGATATATATCAATGTTGAAACTTCATGAATGGTTTTAAGGTTTCATAAGGGTATTCACAAAATATCAATAATATCATTTAAATGATTGATTTGAAATTAAAGGGCCTAAAATTTAATGATTGTCATGTTTTGATGTAAGATTTATCACATGTATTTTTATGTTGCATTCTGCTTAAAAATTTCTAACACGTGTTAACCAATATTTACTTATTTTTCAAAGATATATATAGTAATTTTATAGTCATGATGATGTTTCAAACTACGAAAAAATAAAAAAATCATATTAATTGAATCATAGATGTTCTTCCTACCGTCATTCTGTGATATGATGGTCCACTTGGTTAAGGAGATCTAATTTTGTGGTCCTATACATTACAGATGGATTTTACCTATTGAATAGTATTGAATTCTTTACTGACTTCCTATCCGATGTGTATAGCATTGGTCTCCCAAAATCTCATCAAAGTGAATATCTTGTGGGTGAAGGAATTTTCCAAAGAGTTGTAGTCACAATTACAATTACCGAGTTTTAAAATGATAAACTTTATGTTTTACATAATGGTATATAGTTTGCATCATATATTGAAACCCAAAAAGTAATTCTTAGTCATTTTAATTGATCGAGGACTGAAATATGGATATTAAATACACATAATCAACAGTTTATAAGATGGTTTTTAGATTTTACTTTTAAGGAGTTATCTGTAAATCTAAATTCAATTTCAAAATTAAATTTAGGGATAACTAGTAGATCAAGTGTATGTTTATTTTCTTAAAATTGTTATGTAATTAATGTTTATGTGTTCTACACAAAGGAATTGGATGAACACAATATGATGAAAAATAGTGGAGTTACTCTTGTAGAAAAATTAATGCATGTATCTAGTATCAAGGATAGAAATATAATTTAAATGAATATTCCATACTTTTTCATCATTGAAAAAATATAGTAGTGGGATTATAAAACATTCCAAGTGATAATTTTTTTATGAAAATGGTTTGATAATAAGAGTTCAGTTAAAATCAATGAATTGGGATTCAAGAAAGTTAATTTTAGTAAGTAATGGTATAGGGATGAACCATTAATAATGGAATCACAACCAATACAAGTATTTTATGTCCCATATCCTACAAATAGAAATTTTTTAATTTTTCAGTTTTCAACTAAAACAACTGTGTGGTCAAATGAATATTCCATTGAGGATAACCCTTTCATTGGGACATCATAGTCATTTTTTGATGGTCCCAATGTATATGGTGTTATGTATGTGAGACGAGTCCAAAAAATGGATTTATATACTTGGTAGAGGGTTAAAATACCTTCCAATTATAAAGAAAAAATATAGTAATCTATGGACAAATTAAAGTTTTTTTAAAATATAAAATTTATTTCCTCATAATATTTTGTGTTTACTACTGCATTTATAAAATATAAATTAAATTTTTGGCTATTTTTTGTATATAATGGATTCTCAATGTGTGTATTCTACCAACCTTGAGGAAAAACATATTGGAAATATTGATATAGAGGAAAAATATATTAACAATGTTAAAACTGAGAAAATGTTAGAATTTGAACAACATGTGGTTGAAAAAAGGCAGGAACATTGTAGTGTGGTAGTCTTAATAAAAAATATTAAGGCGAGAAGTAAAGGAATAAAATTAAAGGTTGGATGGAATGCACGTGGCTAACCTGTTGTCCACAAAAATTCTATTTTCATTAGTTATATTGGGGTCACTACTTAAACACACATGTCTATTGATGTAGATATGTGGCATAATGTTGTGCGTGTATTGAAGATAATAATTTAGGAAGACATTATGCTAAAATTATTATATAATTTTTCTATTTTACCAAAAATAAAATAATAAAACATTGATTTAATCTTCATTATCACTTTAAAATCACATTTATATTAGATGATTATCCAATGAAATTAATATTAATGGTCACTGTAAGGGCCTATAGGGACTTTTCAAACACTTTTTATGAAGCATCATCTCAGAGATGTCGAGGGGAAAGTAAACCACCACCCATCGGTTATATATACACACATGATAAACCACTAAACATGGAATTATTTCATTTTCCATTATGAGGAAGAATCGTTTTATATATATTATAATCAATAATATTTTATTTGAAATTAAATGTATTAAAATTTTTGATTCAAAATTGTTGATTTATAAAATAAAAAAGGAGTACTGAAAATAAGAATTGTACATCGAAACCAACAAATTCCTACTATAAATCAAGGATGGGGTATGATTCACTTGAAAAAAAAATAGCATGAATTTTAAATCTAAATTAAAACTTTTATGTGATACAAAACAAAAAATCAATTATTTTTATTTATTCATATAAATATGGATGAATCATAATCTAAAGACACTTATTTATAACATCATGTTCTATAGAAGGAGAACATAACAATGACTACTTATTTTACTATATTTTTTATCTGGTTTAGAAACAAAAATCATCATTAGATGTACCAGATGAATGACTCTTTTCAGTGGCTTTAAAGTTGATAGAAGAATATGTCTGCATCATAGGTGTAGGTTTTGGAGTGTCACCTTGAGTATATTTTTAGAAAGAAAATATACATAGGGATAAATATAAGAAAATAGAATACGTGAAGGCACAAATATATACTCTAAATAAAAATTTTACTTGGAAGTATGTTATGTTAAAATGGTTTATGGGAAGAAATCAAGGAGAAAAAACAACACACCAACAATCACTACATTAATAGACACCCCCCCTCATATTTAAAACTATACATTCCCCTTAAAGGCATGCCTTACCTATGGTAATTTATTTTTTCATAAAAAAATCTTCTAAATTTGAATCAAATTGGTTCCTATACCTTTCTTGTACTAAAATTCTATAAGGTTAAATTGAATTTGATTTTTATCTATCAACACTCACACATCACCTTGTTGTGAGGGGTACAACATACAATATACAAAGAGATATTTTATGTAATAAATAAATTATAAAAGATCACTTGAGAGTGGGATTCATGTAGCTCATGAGCTGAGTGTCAAGCTACGTGTCCATTTGATGATATGAATGTTCACATGGTCGAACATGTTATTGTAACTTTCATAGCATGGTTGTTTAATCTTATAAAGATACATAATGATAAGGAAGTATATCCTTTACAACTTATGTTTTATAAAAATACCTTTAACAATTAATGAAAAAATTTATGAATTGAAGAATTTTATTATAGACATATAAAAATAATGCAAAATAAAAGGTTGAAACAAAACAATTCATAGGATCAATCGATAAATTAAAAAAAATTATGAGAGTAACTTTATCCCTCCAATTTAACTACTACATTTAATAACATTACAAATTCATGTTGATACAACATCCAAAGATTATAATATGACCTACATTGAATTTGAAGAACAAATGTATGAAGATTCCATTCTAGACATGAGTGGTCTTGAGAGTGTAAATTAAATTCTCAATCATGAATGGAAGGGAGCCTCATTTTTGAATGTATACATGAGGTACATTTTCATAATATGTTTTCTTAATACTTATTCTTATATGTTAATTATAGTTAAATATTATCTATATTTTATACATGTGTATATATCACTACTATATGCTGGGAAAACCATGTAAAGAAAATTTTAGACTCATTAGTCCTAGTTTCACTTCAACACAAGAATTTGAAATGAAATAACCTGAAATTTCACAAAAAGCAGTGAAAGATGCAGTGTTTTAAAGGAAACTAATAGATGAGATACTCTTCTTAATACCTATAATGTAAGGTAAAACTCTATAATATAATCATATAAATATATTTTCATTTCTTATTACTTGTTCCCTTTTGTTTTTTAGGAAGCATTGGATGATCATTACGATCAATTTGGATAATCCAATGATTTATTTTTTGGATCCAAATAATTGATATCCAATGAATCGACCACACATGATGTCCTTTATCAATTTTTAATACACTATATTCAACATTGTACAAATAAACTTCAAATTATATGTTTTATATTATATTTTAATGACGATTTTTTATGATAGTGTGGTGTTTAAATATCATCAAAATAATAGTATGAGTGTGTACAATGAGCATAAGAAGCCTATGGATTTTTATAAATGGATAAGTATGAGAATATATATATATATATAATATTTCACTATCAAATCATATATAAAAACATATTACTTATTTGGTTCAATGTTTATATAGTGTTCGAAACAAAGTAATGAAAATTATTTTGGTTATTATGTTTGTAAATTTATAAAATATATCATATTATATCAATAAACTAGAATCCCCAAATAGATATTTTTTATAATAATTAAAATTTAATATAAAATATTTATTAATCATTTGTTTATATATATTTTTTCAGTACTACCAAGACTATTGATAGTACATATATTCAAAAGTGGAAATGATTTTTTTAGAAAGGAGTGGGAAGATTACATGGTGTCATAATGTTTTAATACATCATGAAGAGGTGATTTCCTATCAAGTTTTTAATCTTTTTATCTTATGGTGATCATAAAGAGTTTTTTTATTTGCTACTTATTTAGTTAATTTTATTATCATTTTATATGCTACTTATTTATCTAAGTTTCTTATCATTTTTATCTACTTATTATTTATTTAATTTTCATAGAGATCATGAAGAGTTTATTTCCTACTAGTTTTTTTGAGCATTTTGTGTCTATAGAGAGCAAAAAATTCCTCCATATATATTACATTGTTCATCTTAAAGTCTAAATATTTTCCATGGATAATGACTCTAAAATATTTATGGGAGATTATTAGTTTACATGAAGTGGTTTTCTTAAGGTGAAATGATATTATCCTTCAAGATGTACCTTGGACTTTGTATGGAGGCCTTTTTTTCTCTTTATAAGCACAAAATACTTAGAGAAAAATAAAATTCCCAATGAATTCTTCGATAAGGATGATGAAATTAGGTGATATTTAATGATCTCTCCATGGAGTTTTTTGTTCTTTATTTTATTTTTTCATATTCAGTAGTGATGTAATGTAATCCCTTTTAGGTCCAAGCCCTTTAAATAAAATGTTGGTGATATAACTTTGTGTTTTACTGATATAAAGGAAATTTATTGAATTTAATACAATAGGTGGATTGTGCATGCAATTATCACTTGTATATATTTATTTATACTCCCTTCGGGGTACTTGTATATATTTCTACCTACTCTCTTCATGATTGTACAAAAATATTTAAAGCTATTCATTACACTAAAAGTAACATTTTATCTCAAAACACATGTCACATAGTCAAAATCAAGAAAATGTACTCAGATTTCCTTGATATTTTAGGAGAATAAACTATGATTCATTTGTGACATGTAATAATTAACCACACATCAATCTGACACATAGTGTGATCAGTATGAATCAAAGTGTATGTTTTATTTTAAAATTTACATTTTAGTTCCAAACACATGTCACATACTCAAAATTGTGAAAATTAACCTGGATTGTATTGATACATTAGGAGAATAATCCATGATTAATTTTTGACATATAGGAATTAACCAAAAGTAAATTCAACACACAATGGGGTTGGTGTCACCAAAAGTTTGTGTTTTATTTTAAAAATGATATGTTAGTTCATTATATGTTTCACATACTCAATAATAAATAAACAAAATCATATTTTCTTGATATTTTATGAAAAATATATATAATTTATTTTTGAGATATATCAATTGCACGTCAATATGACACATGGTGTGAATAGTGTGACTAAAATTGAATGTTTTCATATAAAATTAACATTTTAGTTCAAAATGTGCATCACATACTCAAAACCAAGAAAATATGCTCAACTTATCTTGATATTATATAGAAATAGTTCATAATTCATTTTTGAAGTATAGGAGTTAACTACACATGAATCTGACATGTTGTGTGGTCTATATGACTGAAATTTCATGTTTTCATTTAAAATTTATATTTTAGTTCAAAATGTGCATCACATACTCAAAACCAAGCAAACACACTTTTATTGTATTGGTAAAATAGAAAAATTATCGATAACACATTTTTTATGTGTCGGAATTAACTACACATCAATCCAACACATTGTGTTATTATTGAGAATGGGTTCCCTATACCCAAATACTATGTGTACTTCGATTAACATTACATGTATACAGTTTGATATATGCATCTATTTTTCTTACCATCATAGTAATATTTATGTTGTTTGTGCTATATGTATGTTAATGTACCAAGATTACATGTCATATCAAAAGGCTATAATAGTTCCCAATTATAATGATAACCTTGAGATATTATGATAGTAATCTTAAACATGTGTATTTTGGTCTAGATAGTCATGATGATAGGACATGAATGGTATCTATATATAAATTTTTGAGGGCTCATAATCATTGAGATCTATTCTCATGAATTTCACACGTGGTGATATCGAGTATGGGTGATCATGAGGATGGACCCACCACTAAGAACACCGTATGTAATCAGTGTTATTGGATGTTCCTACATACAGACATGTGTATTGGTCTCATGACTTGAGATCATTATAATTGGGTATCATTTGATTTCATACTTTTATGTAAGATGAAAACCATGATATTTATATTTGTGGAAATGCAGATTTTATTGGGTACATCATTGGTGGTATGACACTAGTTGAATGATTAAGATAGGATTTAGGAAGATATATCTCAGGTCTAGTTGACCAGGATGGTAGTACCTTCACTAAATACATGGTCATGGTAGAAGAAGGTAAGTCCATCCAATGAGGTTATATAAATAATAAATAGATCAAGTAAGGATGGTGGAATAAGTTATGTATTCTTTTTTATGAGATAGTGCATAACAAAGAGATTATATTACATGTCATGTGTTAGTGGTAGAGGTTATCACTATTCTGACTAAGACTTATCTTCTTAATGGCCATGATGTGTTTCTAGACACCACTCTCTATGAGTAGAACTAACTATTATCAAGATAAGGTATGAGAGGGTTGCACACAAAGCATATTCATATATATGGATAATTCCTGTGAATTGGAGTTTTGGACATGGTGGAACCCAAGTTGGGGGGTTAGGATATATCCAAGTTTGAATGACCATAATAAATAAGTTAATTAATTATTGTTAAAGTTTAGAATGATAAGTTTTAAATTTATTTACTTGGTGTATCTATAAGTTATTAGGTGAATGCAAAGAAAAAAATTATGAACAAATATTATTTTAATAGTCAAGTTTTGTTTATTATTTATGGGGAAAACAAGTTGAGTTAATGACTTTTATTTTATCAAATGACATATTTTATATGTTACAAGTACGTGACGGACAAATTATTACATTAATGGCATGATTGCTAGGTTATAAGTAGTATTATTAGGATTATTTAGAAAGATAAATGTATTTAGAGGCCAATATGTAATTTCTATATGTTTAACCTAGCTATATAAGTCAGGAGAAGCCCAAATTCATTAAACTATTCATCTAATCAAATTTGGGAGCTCCTCTTTTATCTCTCCAACATCAAAGAGTGAGAAGGAGTTCCTCCGGACAACTCGATCCAAGTACTTCTTCTCAGATCAAAGAATCGATGTTGTAGTGATTATTGGGGGATCAAAAGGTAAATTTATTATCCATACTAGCACCTAAAAATCTATGATCGATGAATTTACAATCATCTAGAGTGTGTGTGTGTGTGATCTAAAGGGATATGACATCATTTCCTTCGAGTAGTGATCATCTTCAATGAGTGGAACATGCTCGGATCTTCAAATCAAATGAGGTAATGCTTTGATTTTATTTACGTGCTTATTCTTGATCACACGGTATCCTCAGGTTGTTTATCAGGTCAATGTCTCATTAGAGATTATGTTATTCCAGTGATAATTTTTTAAAATTCCCTTGTTTTAGTCTTCTGTTGTGCGCTTGGTTCTAACAAGTGGTATCATAGGGTCAGTCTGATTATTTAATCCAAATTAATATTAACTTTACATTAATTTGAGTAGATGGTATTGATATGGCCCCAACACCATGAAAAACGCATTGATCTGAGGATGTATTGTCAATTTATGGTCATCTGAAGATTGAAAAACCAATTTACCATGCTTAAATTTTTAAGAACTCATATATATATATATATATATATATATATATATCACTGTGTGTTTGTCGAATGTGGGTTGACGATGGTAGATCATCACATCTGTAGGATTTTCCTAGCCATAATAGTATTGTGGTAGGATGAAAAATATTCGACATGTTTATGGAAGAAAAAATTGGGCTACTTGCATAGCCTTTGAACAAACAAAAAAATCAAAATAAATTATAAACTGTGGGTGGCAGTCATTGTCTATGTGGAAATCCCCCCCCCCCACTGATTGGGGGGTCTTGATTTCCAACGCCCACCACAATGGCGGGTGCATTTATTTTTTTTAAATACAATGGTGGTGAAAGGTTCTCCCTTACCTCATGCACAGTCACACAAGGCTTTTCGTCACCTCACTGATTTGGGATGGGCTATGTCAGGCTCTACCCAGAACTCTCTAGGGGGTTTTTGAAGGCCTTAAAAGCCTAAAAAAATTCCAAAAAATATTAAAAATATTTGTAATGTAATTAAATTATTTTCATAACCATGTGACTTATAAATTGTGAATTTAAAATTAGTTTAAATTATTTTAATTCATAATTAATTATCTCTTGTAGAATTAATTGAAAACATAATTTTATACTACAAATATATTTCGTTTTGATCAATCATGTGTGAGACGAACCAATTTATGTATAATTTTTATTTATTTATCTATTTATCACAATATGTGTGATGTTTGTAATAATTAATTAATTAATGATGGTTTTCACATCGTCTATCTCTGTCATTACATGTATAAGGTTTTGTGTGTCCATGAGTGATCTTATTCATGTGTATTTCACATTCTTAACTACCCATCACCTACATGTGAGTATTTATGCATAATTATAAAGATGAAAGAAGACACAAAAAACAATGAGACTTGGTGAAGTACCAAACAAGATGTGAATACATTTGATGAGGGTGGGTGATATGACTCAGGTTTGATATGACTCAAAGAGTTACACCTAGGGTATTGTTTGATCTATTAATTACTCAAAGGATCAACTAGTATTAAAATATCATGACCGTATACTTTATTTTTTTATTTATTCATGGTTTATTATTATTGTGCATGTGTATTTTATGAGATCACATAAAATAATAAAGGAGAATGCATAGATAAAATGAATTAAAATGAGGTGAATGTTTTTTATTATTCATGGTTAATTTGGGAGTTTTATCACATGAAATGATCATGTTAAATATAAAAGTTTTTCATTCATGGATAAAAATTAAAATCCTTCAAATAAATATTAAGTCAAATACATTCCATTGCTTGATTTTGAAAAAAAAATGTACGTTTGAGATGCTCATTAGCCCCAGTTGAGTGTTTCTATTACCACTGGGATGTTCTTATGAAATTTGTGGGATGAATTAACTAAATTTGGAAGTAAAGAAGTATCCATAACTATATTTTTGAAACTTTATAGGAAAAGTGTCAAGTAAATCAAGGTTACGATTTTCAAAATTTTTTACTTCACTCAACAAATCAAGGAGTCGTGAGTTAATGTGTTTGGTTAGCTAAAAACCTACGATGAAACTATCTGATAGTGGTGTGGCCATATCTTGGACTATGAAGAGGGTTTTGAGAATCTTTTCCACTAGAATACTTAAGCAACTGAGTATTCTGAATCTAGTAGTTGAGGGCTACTAGGATTTGATAAAATAGTGGGATACATTTAATGATTAATAAATTGGTAATGTCTATTAATAATCAAGATAAAGTATTAATGTATTAATATATTAAATATATTTATTATAGAAATAAATGGAAATCACCACCACCAATTTTATCACATTGCAATCAATATTGGATAAATATAATATCATAACCAACCATAACTTTTATGGGTTATATAGGTACTTTTGCATAGTACTATTCCAAAAAATGAAGCTTTATGTGTTGGTATCCCAACTTATCATTGATTCCTATATAGTAGAAAGTGGTAAAATCTCAGTATAGGTGCAACTTGATTGGTTCCCAAATATAGTTCACCACAAGTCCTCAAACATACCTCCCTGAACGCCAGAGGTTATTGATTAGTAATGAGGGTATAAGGAGGTATTGTAGGGAGGTTATACCCCCTATATCAGAGTGCGTAACTATAAATAAATATCTAAATATCAAACACATAATATTATTCAAGATAAAAATAAACTGAACAATAGAATCAGTGAACATAAACATGACAAATAATAAATTAAATTCACTACAGGCCTAAACAGTCATGCCATGCAATAGCTGACTGCCCACTAGGCTGGTCACATGTACATACCAATATTTAAGAAATAAAAAATCATTGGATACATTACTAAACCAAGCCTTAACTCATATTGATCTCCAAATTAATATGATATGGCCACTTGATCATGCCATCCTATGACTCAATTCAAACCTATGCTTGTAATAACCATGTGAAGGTTGCTCGAATACCCATGTTCCATGGAAACCCAAGCAGGGTGTGAGTAAAAAACTTAATAGAGAACCACCAATGTGGTCTCATAACCACTAGAATATGTAGTGATATGTGCATGTTACATGATCAATATAAATAAATTAATTAATGAATAATAAATAAAATAAACCAATAATACTGAATTCAGCCCAATGTCGGGATGTTTCTAAGCACGTCTCATGGACCTTTCTAACCCATGTACAAAAATCATACCATTTTTAGTCCTTAGTTCCATGACCCCGATCAACCATTCCTATTTAATCCATTGTTAGGGTGTCTCTAATCATTTCATGATATCATTACAACCATATAATACTGGATCCTAGGGTGTAACCTAGGCATCCCAATTTCTCATGCTCAGATAACGAACTGCTCAATATGAATAGATCCACATCCAAATACCAAGAATCTTGGGAATCTATATAAACTCTAGATATGAATAATTTCTAGAGACTAATTTTTGGGCTTCTTGGGAAATCATTGAATTAAATTCATCCCCTAATACATCATGCTAAATGGCCCAATCCCAAGCGTCTCGAGCATCTAAATCAAGAACAAGTAAATTTCCAAGCTCAACTGGTCAAATAATAAGAATGAACTAAGAATCATTTAATTATAAAAGTAGTTATCACAATTCCCTAATCTTGAAAAGTTGGATCCTAGACAACCTAGTAATCCTAGGGACTCGTGGAAACTAGGGTGTCCCATATAGACCTAAAGTCGAATATTGACATCCCAAACATTCTTCACATGGATCAATAGCTAGATACAGGGATAAATGTTGGTTATCCATAGAAACATCAAAAATTATAATCTATCTCACAACTTTTCCACATAAGGCCCGAATTCGGATCCCAAAAAACACCTCTAGGCATCCACCAAACCATCATCACATCAGGCCTATAGGTCGAGTCCCAGGAAGCATGTTTGGGCACCATGGTTGAATCCATAATAAACACATATAAGAAATAAATAAAATTAAATGGTTTGATGAGAAACTTAACCCATCACTAAGATATTAATCTCCATAGGATTATACATTTAGTGTGGGTTCTAAGTTAACACATGCATCCATCACTGCCCATAGTCATACATACCAACTTAGGGTTAGTCTATCAATGGGCACCCACTCGGGTCCCCATAGTAATTTTATGTCATAGGTACCCTCATGTGGGCCCTTGGTCTCATAAAAAGTCTCAATAAAACACCTGATTATCTATGGACATTTTGTCTCATGGCATCATAATAAGGTAGCACGACCTCATCAGCTGCATGAGATTATCCACATAGGTGATGGTCAAGAGATGGACCATGGCCTATCTTGGTTTTCAAAGTATCACTATGTTGGTCCTCTCACCCAACCTTTCATTCCTAGACTATGGTATCTCTATCTAGGTTTAGCACATCTCAAGTTAAGGCCTCAACCATCATCAACTGAACCAATCAAGCTAGTTTCATGGGCCTTGGTCCTTGATACTTTGTGCATCCTAGTCAAGGCATTTCAATTTAGTTGCTTAAAATAGTTAATTAATTAAAAACAATTAATTAATATTCTAATTAATTAGTTTAATTAATTTAAACATGTTGATCTCCTTAGTGGAAATACTATAATTCATAAGCATAAATCAAAAACCATAAATACCATAAGGGAAAGTATGTTGACCACTTACCTTTATCCAATGCTTCCAAAATTTGTCTCCAAGGGTTGGTATCTCTGCTAAGGCCTATCGAGGTCTGCCCATGATCGGTCCTCATCCACATCACCACCCAATATTTTAAATCATTCCAAGAATCATAGAATAATTAATTATATCAAAAATAATTAATTAAACAATTTAATTAGAATTTAGCATATTCTG
Organism: Viscum album; assembly: GCA_963277665.1. Lineage (NCBI taxonomy): Eukaryota > Viridiplantae > Streptophyta > Magnoliopsida > Santalales > Viscaceae > Viscum > Viscum album. The sequence continues at coordinate 2,002,782,263 of OY728126.1, read as the reverse complement.
TGTAAACTCATCACGTCGTCGCATCAAACTGGAACCAAATCTAACCAATTGTGGGAGTCCCACAACATACCCTCAGTACCAATCTGAGCCAAGAAACTAAGTGTCAGAACCAAATCCATCATTAATTTAATTTAATTTAAATGAAAACCCTTAAACAATTCTACAACATGATGCAATTTTGATGATTAAATGAATGGCTATACTTGGACATCATCCCAGGACATCCTTAACCTAGGATGCATGAAATCCCTTTGAAGTTAGGAAATATCACCACCCTATGGTGAAATAACCACTTCTAGCCTAATCCAAAACATCATTGAATCAATGTAAAGAAGAAACTGAAGGGATAATAAGAGGGATAAGAGCTCATACCTTGAATCATCACTGAAAACACCCAATAAAACCACCCCAAACCAAGGGATAAAGGGGTGAGAGGGGATGGGATGTAACACCCCAGGTTTAAAAGTAAGTTTTATGTATTTTCAATGTTACAAAATGCAATAAATAAACTTTGTGTATTCAATAAATTTTCTTATAGAATATATATATTCTAAGAATAAATAATGTTTTAAGAATTAAAATAAATATATTAAATTTTTTAATTTAGGTGAATATTACTATTTTGAATTATGAAGCATTTTATTAAAATTAATATATTAATATGAGTATTATATATATATAAGATTATTCTTTCAAATTATAAAATTAATAGATTTATTAGAAAATTATTAATTCTCATATTAATGTTATTATAAAATGAAATGATATAAGATAAATATATTAAAATGATATACATTTTTAAAAAAATAAAAAATGATAAAAAAAATAGAATAAGAAATTGGGGTAGGGTTTGTCTATTAGGGGGCCAAGGTCGACGCAAAGAGGCAAAGTCCGATGTCATGGGGATTTGAGCAGAGGATGAGAATCGAGTTCTATCGAAGCGGAAGAGCTTCGATTCAATAGAGTCAAATGTGGAGAAGGTAGAATCAAGTCTGGGGATTCACTCTGGAAGATCAAACACAGGCCCAAGGAAAACTAGATCTAATTCACAATTAGGGTTTTGATCTTCATGAGGTAGGGTGATCTTGTTTCTAATGTCCAAATATGGGTGTATAAGTATGATTAATGATTGAATCTTAAGAAAATTGGGTCAATAGTGATGTGTGTTTTCAATCTATTTGATTTTCTTCTTTATATCGATGCACTCCTATTCTTAGATCTGCAAGTAGGATTAATTTATATATAAATCTTATCTGATATCACTGTGTCAATTTTTTCACCTATCATCGGTTTATCATTTGTGCATTTTTTTTGGATTCAATGTATTCATCCATATTTGCAAATTCTATATATATATATATCCAAATCTTGTTATTAAATGAAAATTTTTCTTGTTTTTTTTAAAGATGTTTCTTTGGTCAAAAGACCAAAGAACTGAGATATATAATGATAAAAAGGTTACATAAGTCTAAAATAGGGGATTTTATTACTATCATTTCGCTGTAGGGGTGAAAATTTGTCTTGTTTATTGATTTTTCCTCCTGAGTTTGTCAATCTAGTACCATTCATTGATTCATTGATTTTTTTCTTCATAAATTCCAACCTAAAAACAACCAAATTAAATGCAATTGTCTATCCCAAAAATTCATTCATTGAAATTTACTATTTTATTTTTTTATGGAATATAAAATACATTGTGGATATCTATCTTATCTGTAAACCCACTTGAACTGAAGTCTATTCACTATTTGAAATAAACAATGCATTTTTTTAGTTCATTGGGTGTATAAATATTGAATGTGGATAACTCGATGAAGGCAACTGTCCTTCTTGTTTTGAGTTAGTTGAGTTTATAAGAGAGTAGGTTCTTTTCTACAAGAAGACCTTAGAGAACATACTGGCGAGGCAGAGGTCCAAAGGATGTGTTTTCTTTCCTTGTGTTTTCTTCCTTTTGAGATACAGCGAGTATAAGAGACCCTATTTTCTCAAACTCTAGCATGCTGCTTTAGATTCTTCTATAAGGGAATTAAGAATCAAAAAGGTAAGGGATGTTTGTTATTTATTTTAAGATTACAATCTCTATTTTCTGGTTTGGCATATGGGATATATTTTTATCCAATTTCAAATTTATGATTCTAAATTCTAAAATTAGTAAGGTATACATTGTGGATTCAATTATTTTCGATATTATGGTTTTCTAAAATAAAAAAAAGATACATCTAACTAGTTATTTTTATGAAAAAATTAATTGTTTGTAAGGGATAGTTAAATTTTATGAGGTCTTATATTTATAAAGAAATATTGTTTCTTATAATTCTACTTGGTTATAATTTTAAAAGCAGAATTGTATTATTATGAAATTCTTTGGTGATGTGCATTTTCTTAAAAATTATTCTGAATGTCAAAATCATTGTACAAATTAATTATATATGAAATCCGATTGTGTATTTTTGAAATTGAAAAATATTATTATTTTCAATGTTATAGTATAGTTAATTTTAATAAACCATTATTGTTAAACTTTTTATTAATCTATACCTCAAAATAAAAGTATATCATTTTATACTTATAGTTTTAAATAAATGAAACTACCATGTCATCAATGAAATTACATGTACAAACATGTATGTCATTTACATTAAGAGGTATGGTCATCATCTTAATCAATGACATGTCATGCATATGCATCAGTTTTATTAATATCATATACATTTTTATGTTGTATGAATAATATTTATGTATGTTTTATGAATAATATATATGTGCATATTGAATGAATAAAATATTATTTTATATAAATAGTTTTTAAAAAATGTTTCACTAAAGAAAAATATGTATGACAATTATCCTCATATCATGAAAAGATAAGTCGACATGTGATTTGATTATATATATATATATATATATTCGAGTATTTATAAATAAATATATGCATTTATATAAATGTTTTAAAAAAATTACAAATTTTAAAGTAAGAAAGCCCAATGAAAAATGTATGTATACATAAAGAAAATATTAAAAAAAATTCATAAAAGTCAAAACTTAAACATTATAAATATGGTAGGGTATTGGAGAGTGAACCCAATCCCTAAACAAGTGGGTAGGCCCAATATATCCTTCAATAATATAATTTTCCACAATTTTTTGTTTTCAAAAGCTTGTGTATGAGTTTTTTAGAAATATCACTGGATTATTTTTAAAGCAGTTTGAGCATAAGTATTTTCAAAAAAAATTAATTATTTTCAATATGTAAATAATTTAAATATTATTTTTGAAATGTATTTTTATTATCTAAATAATTTATGAAATAATTTATCAAATTTATTTTTTAAGGAATATTTCATAAAAAATATTACAATGGTTTTAAAACCCCTTACTAGGAAACTAAATGCTCACCCTTTGTTTTAAAATGATTTTTCACAAGTATCTTAAAAGTTCAAATTCATATGTCATCACTTTTGAAGTTAGTGCACGTGGAAGTGTAGTAGGCATTTGTTTTTTTTCAACTTTGATAAATGTAAGGTGTCATCTAACCCCCCAAAACCTTAACTAATAAAAGGTCCTCATTTGTGTAAAGTGTTGTATAATTGTTCAGTTACTTTTAAAAAAAATTATACAGCATTTTCAAGCACTGAGTCTAGAAGAGAAGGCTTAGGGAGTTATAATTGGTATTAAAGGAATGGTCTAGATAACTCTAGAAAATTAGAACCCTTTGATAGATTGAGTATCCTTTCTTAGTCAAAATTTATCTTTAATTTAAGATAGAAGGGAGGAGAACTCAAATAAGTCTCTTATGTCTTCTAGATGAATTGCTTGCTATGATCATTGAAAAATCATGTGATACAGAATCTCAGCTCTATGATGCCATGATTCTTACCTGTAAATGAATTTATCATATATCAGGTACACCTGATGTACTTCATCATGGTTTAGGTATTGTCATCAAAGACATCAGGTAGATTCAATGTCACTTCTATAGATGTCAAGGGGCATATAGAGAATGACTTTTTAGGTGCTTTACCCTATTTGAGTAACCTGAATCAATATCAGCCTTTTATAGAGAAGTAGAAGAAGGAAATCATCACGTATCTCATATGTGTCAACTCTTAAGTTTTTTTTCACAGGAAGAATCTATGATGACTTTGAAACATTTGAAGACAAATCCATGATACTTTCTTATAGAAATCAAATTAAAGATGACATTCTAGAATACTATATTGATTATCCTTCCTTAAGGACTATCTTCTGGTGTTTACATCCATACAACCCCTCTTGCACAAGTTGTGTTTGGGAAAAGGAGGTGGAGGATTTTGAAGTCACCTTGAACTTTAATCTCATAGGGAGATATGTTGGTAACTGTGGAAGACAAATTTGTAGACCTTGGGGTTGGGGATATCATGTGAGACTCAGGGTAGATAAAAACTAGAACTGATAAGTATAAATGAATTGTGAGGGCGCAATTCAATTAATGGGGGGAGAATGTAACACCCCAGGTTTAAAAGTGAGTTTTATGTATTGTCAATGTTACAAAATGCAATAAATAAACTTTGTGTATTCAATAAATTTTCTTATAGAATATATATATTCTAAGAATAAATAATGTTTTAAGAATTAAAATAAATATATTAAAAATTTGGAATTTATGTGAATATTACTATTTTTAATTATGAAATATTTTATTAAAATTATGATATTAATATGAGTATTATATATATATATAAGAGTATTATTTTAAATTATAAAATTCATAGAGTATATTATAATATTTGAAAATTATTAATTCTCATATTAATATTATTATAAAATTAAACGATATAAGATAAATATATTAAAATGATATACATTGTTTTTAAAAAAATGAATGAAATGATAAAAAAATAGAAGATGAAATTGCGGGAGGGTTCGTGTGTTTGGGGGGGAGAGGTTGACACGAATAAGATAAGTCTGATGTGGTAGTGCTTTGAGCGGAGGATGTGGATCAAGTTCTATTGAAAATGAAGAGCTTTGATTTGATGAAGTAGAATGTGGAGGAGGTAGCATCAAGTTTGAGGATTCAGTCTAGAATATCAAACGTGGGTTGAAGGAAAACTAGATCTAATTTTCAATTAGGTTTTTGATCTTTGTGAGGTAGGGTGATCTTGTTTCTAATGTCCAAATCTGCATGTATGAGTATGATTAATGACTGAATCTTTATAAAATCAGGTCAATGGTGATGTGTGTTGTCAATGTATTTGTTTTTCTTCTTGATATTGACATCCACCTATTCTTAGATCTATAAGTAGGATTAATTTATATCCGAATATAATCTGATATCTGTGTGTTAATTTCGTCACCTATCATCGGTTTATCATTTGTGCATTTTTTTGGATTCAATGTATTCATCCATATCCTCAAATTATATATATATGTATATATATATCCAAATCATGTTATTAAATGCATATTTTTCTTATTTATTGACTTTTTCTCCTACGTTTGTCAATCTGGTACCATTCATCGATTCGTTGATTTTTCTCTTTGTCAATTCCAACATGAAAACATCCAAATTAAATTCAATTGTCTATACCCAAAATTCATTCATTGAAATTTACTATTTGATTTTTTGATGGAATATAAAATATGCTCCATATATCTATCTTATCTATAAATCCAATTGCACTAAAGTCTATTCACTATTTGAAATAAACTATACATTTTTTAGTTCACTGGGTGTATAAATACTGAATGTGGAGAACTGGCTGAAGGAAACTATCCTTCTTGTTTTGATTTATTTGAGTTTATAAGAGAGTAGCATGTTTTCTGCAAGAAGGACTTAGAGAACATACTAGCAAGGTAGATGGCCAAAGGATGTGTTTTCTTTCCTTGTGTTTTTTCCTTTTAATATGCAGTGAGTATAAGAGACCCTATTTTCTCAAACTCTAGCATACTGCTTTAGATTCTTCTGTAAGGGAATTAAGAGTCAAAAAGTTAAGGGATGTTTGTTATTTATTTTAATATTATAATCTCTATTTTATGGTTTGGAATATGGGATATATTTTTATCCAATTCCAAATTCATGATTCTCAATTCTAAAATTAGTAAGGGATACACTGTGGATTCAATTGTTTTCTATATTATGATTTTCTCAAATAAAAAAATATATTCATCTAACTATTTATTTTTAAGAACAATTTAATTATTTTTAAGGTATAGTTCAATTTTATGAGGTCTTATGTTTATAAAACAAATCTTATTTCTTATAATTCTATTTGGTTATAATTTTAAAAGCATAATTGTATTATGATGAAATTATTTGGCGATGTACATTTTCTTTAAAATTATTATGAATGTCAAAATCATTCTATAAATTAATTATATATAAAATCCAATTGTGGATTTTTTAAATTGAAAAATATTATTATTTTCAATGTTATATTATAATTAATTTTAAGAAACCTTTATGGTTAACCTTTTTATTAATATATACCTCAAAATAAAAGTATATCATTTTATGCTTATAGTTTTAAAAAAATGAAACTACCATGTCATATATGTGACTACATGTATAAACATGTATGTCATTCACATTAAGAGGTATGTCCATAATCTTAATTAATGACATGCCATGCATATGCATCAGTTTTTTTAATCTCATATACAATTGTATGTTTTATGAAGAATATTTTAAGTATTTTCAATATGTAAATAATTTCAATATTATTTTCAAATGTTATTTTTATTATATAAAAAATTTACAAAAGAATTTCTCAAAGTTATTTTCTAAGGGATATTTCCTAAAAATTATTACAATGGTTTTAAAATCCCTTACTGGGAAACTGAATTCTCACCCTTTGTTTTAAAATTATTTTTCATAGGTATCTTAGAAGTTCAAATTCAGATGTCATCACTTTTGAAGTTAGCGCGCATGGAAGCATTGTGGGAATTTGTTTCTTTTTTGTTCAACTTTGATAAATGTAAGGTTTCGTCTAACCCTCCTGAACCTAGACTGATAATAGGTCCTCTTTTGTGTAAAGTGTTATATAATTGTTCAGTTTCTTTTTTAAAAAAATTATATAGCATTCTCAAGCACTGATTCTGGAAGAGTGGGATCAGGGCATTATAGGGGATTCTTAGACCACATAAGGTAAAAATAAGGTGGTTAAGGGACTAACCCCTCTAAAAACTCATTTGGGAAAAAGTGGTAATCCCCCCCCCCCTTTAATGGGCCCACCAGCTGGTCAGTAGATCTACTGAAGCTTTGGTAAGAGCAGACACTTGGGCTCTCCCAAGGATCCTCTAAGTCCTTGAAATGACTCCTAAGCCTCTTCCCATATCCAAAACACCTCTCTTAAGGTGTTTAAACCCCTAAAACTCAATTCTAAATCCTGGTTATCAAAACAACCTGACCACCAACTCAAAAACTCAAATTCCCCCTTGAATTTTAAAGGCCCATATAGAAATAAGGTCTTATAATATGTCCTCCATAACAATTATTTTCCCTGAGAAGTATATTTGTTCACCCATTATCTTTCATGTATTTTCCACCAAATAGCTTTTTTCCAACTCAAAAAATCAAATGCACTCCTAAAGTGCAACAAAACAATCATGTCACTTAAGACACTGAACTGTGATCTAACACTTGTATCCATTTTCCAAAACTTTGAGATGGTGCTCCATGGAACCCATCCATCTCAAGAAATTACCACATCATCATCTAAATCATTTCCAAGTTCATGGTTCTCTCCACCATAGGCATTATCTCATATCTTCCAATTTCAAGTCTTGGAACTTTCACTGTTGGAATTTTCTATTGGAACTCCATACACGCATTCCATCAATTCTCTGAGCATGGTTCCCAATTTTTATGAACAATCACAAGATAGAATTCTAATTTAGTGATAGTACAACCCCTTATTCTTGATTTGGAACTAAAATGTATGTGTACTTTCCTTCTATTCAAAAATCCCACACATGTTGACTTTTCCTCGAAGAGCTTTAACCAATGCCTAAAACTACCCTTCATATCTGAGTCGACGTACCAAATGTGGTTCCAATATCACCTCATCACATTTTATAAAAAAATATTGGTTATACCTCCTTCATCTAACCCTTTCTATAAATGATCATCTCCTATTACTGAACTATTAATAAACCACCCAATCATGTTTCACTTAATACTAAAGGAATCTCATGATCATCCAAGAACACTCATTTAATCCCAAACCTGACTTCCAATGAAGTTTCATGGTTTATTATCCACTATCCATTTCCATCATCATGCCATACCATGAGCACTGATGCACCACTAACATGGCTACATTTGGATTATCACCATAAAACCATCCTGAGCCTGAAGCCCATTCATGCACTCCACCTAATAACATACCCAAATTTATATATAAAATTCAAAAAGTAATCCATAAGTACTCATATCCATTTATCCACTGGAATCAGAGTGCCAAAAAGATCATCCAATGACTGTTCTCATCTTCTCATGTCCCCTCCAACATGAGGGTTGCATCACTCACAATCGACATCACACTCCCCACCATAAGAGTGTCTATGTTATTGCATTGTCGAAAAAAATCTCAAGTCATTATAGGGTTCAATCCCTCAAATAGATATTGGTGAACTTCTCACTATTCATCTTTCCTTATACCTCTCCTTGAGTGTAACCTCAATAGGTTCTCTTTCCAAACATGAATTTACCTCCTCCCAAGGCATGCTAAATAGCTTTCTGGTCAAAACCAACCCATAATCAAATCCAAGATAGACTATTCCAACATACCTGATCCATTTTTTATGTCTCATATACCATGGAGGGACATTTCAAAACCCTCACCTGATCCTTAGTCAATCATTCACATAAGCGTCACATTAAAATTCCTTGGCCCTCGGTTCGCACATGGTCACTCATTGATCCTCATTTCAACAACATCACACTTACCAACACTCACTGCCTTACTTTTATTTATAAATTAATAGGTATACTCTCTCATACCACTAATTGTAAAACCCAACTCACCCTCCCAAGAGTCATGTATTGTCATCAAACTGGGTTAACCATGCTCCATAACATGTCAACTCATCAAGCCAGGATATCTCTTAAAACTCATATTCAAAATTAGAAATCTTACCTATTTCATGTTCTATCTAATTATCACCCACTTAATGAGAATTATCTCAACACCATGGGTTTCCATCCTAACTCCAAGGTGAGTTGATCTCATCCAAATGCTTTGTCTCAACCCGACGCCATACAAACACCTCGATCTTTTACCCATGATCTCATCACACTCTGTAGTGCATCCAAAACATGATCACTTGAGATTACTTTCCCAAGGAATTAAATTCATCGCCATGACCATGTAAAGAATTTAATTTCACCTCCATTCACCGACCAAATATCCTGAAGCACTCACCCATGCTTCCTACCTCAAAGTCACCCAAAAACTCAGGCCAACCCCTCTTGTGGGTTTCCCTTGATCACACTAGTTATTGACTCACTAAGTTCCAAGTCATATTTAAAGGGTCACTAGGGTCTCCATCCTGTCTCTACAAACTTGGTCTCATGAAGGTTCATAACTCATGATCAACCCCATAGGGTTCTAGTCCAAAGTTCATATGACATCTCACATTTCAATCCCTCTCTAGGGACTCATGTACACAAATGTTAGGAACCTTTGACAATAATCATCCTAATGGGGAACTAATTCTCACTGAACATCCACATATAGGACTTGTCCCTTGAGAATTATAACTCATCCAGGATCACAAAAGTACAAAGGAATCATCCTAGACAACCTGTTCCAAGGGAAATACAAACACATATCTTGGTTAAGTATAATTTTATTCCAATCCATATGGGAAGACACCATATAGGTTGTTACTAATGATTTAAATAATTGATAATGGACTATATAACCCCAAAAGGTATTCTCCATTAGGAATTAAATTTCATGATAACCCACTAGGGTCACTGCATGTCCCATAAATTGAGGGACTATTTCATCAACATCAATGAGAATTTATCCATAGAATCCACATGACCAGCCATCAGAAAGAGACACATATATAGTTCTGCCCAACTAGGTATAATTACAATAAGTATTTATATGGTAAAATGTTATATGAGTATTTGTTGATTCTTTAAATAGTTAGACCCCATTCATATTAGAAGCGATCACACTAGAAGGTATGTGTCATATAGATCCTACATTTCTGATATGATGCATATGATGCCTCTTGCCTCTATAGGACAAGATCCAAAATCCCAATAACAGGTCCCTTTCCAATAATCCAAGATACATAGTCCATAAACCATAAACCATAAATCTCATAATTACATGTGCATAACATTGGGTGTAAATCATATCAAATTTGATAGTGCAAGCCAAGAGCATAGGTCCCATGCCCATGGTAACTTATAAGTCTACTTAAAAAGGTGTCCATGAAGCACGAGTTAGGGTTCCATCACAAGCTCTAAAACATCTCTATGTATCATGTCTACCATCTCCTGAAATACTAAGAAAAAAATAAAAAAACCATATAATACCACTTTGTAACATCCCAGTTCAAATTCCACTCAACTATTTCCTCGGTAAGGTTCACCATAAGGCCTCAGGCATGCCACCCTGAATGCTAGATGTTGTCAACTAGTAATGGGGTTCTAAGGAGGTGTTTTAGGGAGGATATACCCCATTTATTAGAGTGTGTAACCACAAATAAATATCCATACATCATACACATTAGAGTATACGGGATGAAAATAAACTGAACTATAGAAGTGGTGAACATAAACATGAAAAAAATGAATTATAGGCCCAAACAGCCATTCCAAACAACAAACTACCACCCACTAGACTGGCCACATATACATACTGGTACAAAATAAATAAAAGGAATTATCTCCATAATTACACCAAGCCTCACCTCATCTCAATATCCAACCTCATATGAGATGTCCTCTCGATTATACCATCTTAGGCCTCATCCCAAACTTGTGCCTGAAATAACCATGTGAAGGCTACTTAGGTACCCATGTGCAATGGTGACCTAAGTAGGGTGTGAGTAAAAAACTCAATAGGGAACCACCAACATAGTCTTGTACATATTGTCATATGAAATGATATTTGCATGTGAAATTATCAATATAAATAAATAATCTTCTAAACAATAAATAAAATAAACCAACAATACCTACTTTGACTTGATATCAGGGTGTCTTCTAGTATGTCTCATGGACCATGCCAAACCATATACCAAAACAATACCATTGTTAACCATTAATTATATAACCCCAATAGACCATAACTTATTTATCTAGTGTGGGGGTGTCTTTGAGCACATCATGATATCATTTCAACCATATAATACATGATCCTAGGGCATAACCCATGCATCCTAATTTCTCAGGCTCAAACGAACAACTGATAAATATAAATAGATCCATGGATAGATACCAGGTTTCATGGGAATCTCTCTAAACTCAAAAATATAAATAATGGGTCAATAATCATTTTTGGGCATCTTGGAAAATCATTGAATCAAATTCATCCCCTAAGACACTATTCCAAATGACTAGATCTTATTTATCCCAAGAATCCTAATCAGGAATAAGTAAATCATTCAACTCGACCATATAGATACTAGGGTTGACATAAGTGTCTCTTTATCATAAAATTAGTGATAAAAATTCCACAATCATAAATGACTAGATCTAAGACAAGCTAGGTATCCTAGGGGCATGGGGACTAGGTCATCCTATATATCCCCAAGTTCAAATCCCAATATCCTAGGAATTCTTCACATAGATCAACTACTATATACCATGATACACATTGAGAAACCATGATGATATAAACATTTCCAATTCATCTCACAATCATTCCACATAAGTCCCAAGGTAGGATCCCAAAAAACACATCTAAGCATCCACTAAACCATCACCACATCAGACCCATAGGTCGAGTCCTGGGAAGCATGTCTAGGAACCATGGATACATAAAAAATAAATACATGAAGTCATAAATAAAAGTTAAGGATTGGATGAACAAATAAACCCATCATCATTATCTTAATCCCTATAGGATTTTTCATTATGTGTGGGTTCTAAGGTGACACCTAAAACCATCACTACCCATTATCACACACACACTTAGGGTCAATCTGTCAATGGGAACCCACTCGGGTCCCCTCATTCACTATATGTTAGAGGTACCCTCATGTTTTTTCTTGATATCATCCAAGGTCTTGATACAACACTCAAAACTGTAAGGAAATTTCATCCCATGGAATAATAATGGGGTAAAACTACCTCATCAGTTACATGGTATTTTCCACATAGGAAATGGTCAATAGATGACCCGTGACCCATATCGATTGTCAAAGTCTTGCTAGGTAGTTCTGCTCACCCAACCCATCATTCCTATCCATGGTATCTCTACCTAGGTTGAGTACATATCAAGTCAAGGCCTTGTCCATCATTAACTAATCTAATCAAGCTAGTGTTATGGGACCTCAAGCCTTGGCAGTTTGTGAATCCTAGTTGAGGTGTTACGATTTAGTTACCTAAAATAGTTTATTAATTAATACTAATTAATTAATACTAATTAATTAATATTTTAATTACTTGGTTCATTTAATTTAAACACATTGATTGGCTCAATAGAGAGGCCAAAAGCCACGATCATAAATCAAAAACACAAATACCATAAGAGAAAGTTCACCGACCACCTACCTTTTTTCGGAACTTCATAAATTTGTATCCAATGGAAAATAGCGCTACCAAGGCCTACAGAGGTCCAACCATGCTTGATCCTCACCCACATCACCACCTGAGATCCTAACCCATGCTAATAATATCATAATAATTAATTATATCAAAATTAATTAATAAAATAATTTGATTAGAATTTATCATTTTCTATGTAAACCAACCACATCACCATATAACACCAAAACTAAAGCTAACTAACCATAGGATGACCACAGCAGACCACCAGTACCTATCTAGACCAATACCCTAAGCATCATAACCAAGTCCATCATTAATTAAATTAAATTTAAAATGGAAACCCTTAAATAATTATGTGGCACGATGTAACTTTAATTATTCAAAGAACAAGCACATCTACATATTGTCCCAAGATGTCTTAAACCTAGGATATACAAAATTACCTTCAAAATTGTGTGATTTCACCATCCTTTAATGAAATATCCACTTCCGACCTAAACTAAAATAGTTTCAAATCAATGTGGAGAAGAACAAGAAGGGATGAGAAAGGGGATAGGATCTCATGCCTTGTTTTGTAATAAAAACATCTAATAAAACCACCCCAAACCAATGGGGTGAAGGGAGGATAAGAGAGGGGAGGTTCCATCCACATGAGGGAAACCAAGGGGGATAGTGGTTTCCCCTACAAAAAACCTAAGGGGGTAAGGGGTAATTTCCCCCTTTATTGAACCCACTTGTGAGCTAATGGAAGACATTGGATGGATGGTGGCTCTACTACAAAAGTCTATCGGCCTCTCCATAGGCTCCTTCAAGACCTTAGGATGACTTCTAAGCCTCTATAAATATCCAAAACATCTCTTTTAAGGTATTAAATTCACTAAAACTCAATTATGAATCCTGGATCTCAAAAAAACCTAGATACTAACTTGAAAATTCAAATTCCTCCTTGAATTTCAAAGGAATGTATGAAAATGTGGTCTTATACAAGAAATGAAGATAAATATAAATATAAGAAGAATTTGAAAGATTCTCTAGATATTTAGTTCATTGTGTTTTCATCTATGTCTAGTGAGATATAGAAAATGCATGAAGATGAATATGCCTACAAAATTTTATCTCACCTCTAAAATATTTACTAGGAGAGATCCTAAAAAATAAAGATATGAGATATCAAGTGCACTATATAAGTGTGGGATAGTAGGATGGGGGTAGGCGGGACCTCATGTACTCAAAATAATTGGGTATATTAATAGATTAAAGTCCCTTGGGTTCAAATTGAACCAAGAACTAGAAACTTATATCATTATTTCCTCTTTAATGCTAAGCTTATCAACTTTTATTATTAATTATAATATGAATAAAATGAAAAAGTCACTTCCAAATCTATTTTTTTAGTTCACCAAGCAGATAAGGATATGAAGAATACCAAATCTTTAGTCCTGAGGGTGAATAAGGGGGGAAGGGAAAGGATAAGGTATAAAATAATAAACCTAATCTAGAGATACTGATGCACCACCCCTCAAAGAATACAAAGATACATAGGAAGAGAAATGAGAAGGAAGTAGTCCACTTTTCATGTGGAAATAAATCCCACTATAAGAATAATTTCATGATTGGGAAAAATAATCAAGAGGATTATTTTACTACAGGTATATTTTTCATTGAATGAAATCTATGTATTTATATGAGTTGGGTATTGGATACAACATGTAACTCACACATTTTTATTCAAATATAGAAACCAAGTAGATTAAATAATATTGTAAAGGGTGAGGTGGATCTCTGGACTGTAAATGGTTCAAGATTGAAATTATTAGCAATGGGATATTATCATCTTAATTTTCCTATTCATTTGGTTCTTATGTTAAAAAATTTTATTATATACCATCTATTATCAAAAATATAATCTCAATGTTGAGTTTAGAAAATATGGGGTTTTATTTCAAGTTTGTAAATAAATTTTATCTATGTTATAAGGATAACATATGTTATGTAATGGAGTATCTTAAAAATGAACTATGTATATATAAACTAAAGAAACCTATTTTGGGAATTAATGAAAAATATTGTGATAATTACTTATATCACACCTATGGAACTTTAGGCTTGGCTATGTAAATGAGAATCATTTTCATAAATTAAAACAAGTAGGGTATTTTGAGTATTTTAAGTTAAAATCCCTTGATGCATGTCACACTTTTTTACAAGGGAAAATGATCAAAGCACCTTTCATTAGGAAGGGAGAAATATATACATGACTACTAGAATTAATTCATACTTATGTATGTATTCCATTTCCATTCAAGGAAAGGGGTGGTTTTTGTTACTTCATAAATTTTACTTATACATTTATTTGGTATGGTTATATCTACTTAATGGGGTAAAGTCATATTACTTTAAGATGTTTAAGGAATATCATAATGAAGTAGAAAATAATCTTGGTAAGAAGATAAAGAAACACCACCCAGTTTGAGGAAAAAATATCTAAACCAAGTGTTCATTGATCACTTAAAGGAGTGTAGGATAGTCTCCCAAATCACACCTCATTATACACCTTAATGTATTGGTGTAAGTGAGAGGAGGAATCATACTTTTCTTGAAATGGTAAGATAAATGATGATTCAACAACTCTACCATTAAAACTTTGGGGATATGCACTACAGACAGTGGAATATGCCCTTAATTGAGTACCAACTGAGGTATTATATAGGATTACATATGATTTATGGTATGAAAATAAACCCAATCTATCTCACATATGTGTACGGGGATGAAAGGTGTTTCTCATGACAATACCTAATGAAAAACTAGCATCTCAGAGCAAGAAGTGAATATTGTATTTCCAATATAAATAGTGGGAGTGAGATTTACTTTGAATAAGTTAATGCTCCTGATGTATAGGATTAGGTATAGGAATAATCACCACAAGAGATATTGGGTGATGAATATATTCCTGAGACATAAGTACTGCATAGGTCTACTAGAGAGCCTGGAGAAATACAGAGATGTGGTTTTCTAATCACCGAGTTAGATGAAACATTAATACTTGAGTAAAATTAACTTATAACCTACAAGCAAGTTGTAAATGGAAAGAATTATACTAAGTGGAAATAAGCAATGAATTATGAGATGGAGTCCATATAACAAAATAAAGTTTGGATTTTGGTAGACTCTTAAATTGATATAAAAAATATTGGGTGTAAATGGGTATTCAAAAAAATATATACATGGATGATAAAATAAGTATGTATAAATAATGGCATGTTGTAAAGTCTTTAAGGAAACTTCAAGGAATATAATATGATGAAACCTTCTCACTAGTCATAATGTTAAAATTAATCAGAATATTACTTACAATATCACCCTTCTATGATTATGAAATTTGGAAAATGGATGTCAAAACTACTTTTCTAAATGTGAAGCTAGTCAATGACATCTATATGACACAAAACAAAGGGTTTATAATGTCAAAGATTTCCAATAATGTATACAATATGTATAGATCCATTTATAGATTGAAGTAGGCATCATGGTCATGGAATGTTCATTTTGATAAGTCTAAATGAGAATTCAGTTCCATAAATAATGAAAGATATTCATGTGTATATAATAAGGTTAGGGGGATTACCATCATTTTCATAGTATTATATGTTGATGACATATTAATTATGAGAAACTAAGTGTAAGTATTACAATCAATAAATACTTGGTTAAATGAATACTTCTCCATGAAATACTTAGGTAAATCTACCAATAAACTAGGGATCAAGATCAATCAAGACATATCTCAAAGGATTATTGGGTTAAGTTAAAGTAAATATATTTACAAGGTACTCAAAAGGTAAAATATGGAATAATAAAATAGAGGATTGTTTCCAATGTCACATAGTATCAATCTATCCAAGAAAATTTTTCCAAAAACACCGAAGGAGAATTAAATGATGAGTAGATCCCCTTATTCTTAAACAATGATATTTATCATGTATAACATGTTATGTACTAGTTTTGATGTTTCCTTTTCTTTAAGTATGGTAGAAAATTATTAGGATAATCCAGGAGAGATGTATTAGGAAGTAGTAAAAAATATCCTGAAGTACTTGAGATGTACAAATGATATGTTACTAGTGTATGATGGAGATGAAGAGATGGTAGTGAGGGGATATACTAATGCTATCTTTGAGATAAATCATGATGATCTCAAATTTTATGCATGTTATATCTTTTGACTGAATGGTGGTGTAGTAAGCTGGAGAAGCACGATGCAACCTATAGTCACTAATTCTATTGTAGAATCTAAGTATGGATTTTGATTCATCTAATAGAGTAACCTATATACAAAACTTTTTCTTAGATATTAGCATTATACCTAGCAGTGCAACCTTGTTACATTATATTGTGATAATATTGTATAAGCGGTAATTCCCAAGGATCCTGGGTCACACTAGACAAAAAAACATATACTTTGTAATTTTTATATCTTAAGGGATTTTACTCATATATGTAAATTCGTAGTTATTCGAGTTTCTATAGAGGATAACGTGATATAGCCCCCAAAATAAATCTATATCATAGAAGAATCATGACTCTCATCTGAGAGATAGTGAGTTGAGAGTTGTTAGTAGTTGGCTCTAGTGCAAGTGAGAGTGTTATTAAGAGTGGGTTCCCGATATACAAATCCTATGTGTACTTTTATTACCACTGTATATATAGATTTTGATATAAACATGTATTTTTACCATCATAGTAACATTTATTCTACTTGTGTTATATGCATGGTAATGTCCTTAGATTACATGTTGTATCAAAAGGTTACAATAGTTCTTGGCTATAATGATAATCCTGGGGTTTTATTATAGTAGTCTTAAACATATGTTCTATGGTCTAGTTGATGGGTTTTTTATGATCATATAATGATCATTTGCAGAAGAAGACAACCCAAAACATTATTGATATATTCTTCAATAAATCAACATGTAAATAATATAAAAACATAGCAGTTGTAAACTATGTATAGAAATAGCCATATTATTTATCAGAGAATGAGGGTTCTTGATAGAGATCCCTTAGATCAGTTGATATAAATCATATAGCCTCTGAGGTAATACACCTACCACTTAAATCCATGATTTTATCATGAGGATACCTGAATATCGAAGGGGTGATAACAAATTCTTTGTGAAAAAATTAAAAAAAACTTTAGGAAGAAGAGGGTTTCGACTATAGCTAGAAAATATCACATACATCACACCCTCAAATAGAAGATAATTCATTCTCTTTTATAGCTGAAGCTAGATGATCCCACTTCATAACATATCTCATGTGTTTTTGTATATTGGGTATTTATTTATTTAATTCATTTCAATGAATAAATTCAAATATATGAATAAACCAACCATGAAACCGTTTGGGGATAAATGAATAATATTATATATATATATATATATATATATATTATTCATAAATCACATGCATGAAAAAAAAAATGCATCATATGCATGTATTAAATGTACACTATATATATTATCATATTATATATGTACTTCATTCATCATATGCATGTGTATATACATCTCATGAATTTATAGTTTAGTATACATACAACACTAGATAATTCATGATGACATGACACAAATAATGCCATAATATTAGTTGTTGGGGGATAATAAGCATCGAGACTTATTATTTTGAATTTCTCACTTTGTGATCTCGAGTATAGGGGATAATGAGACTGACTTGCCAATAGAATTACCACATGTATTTGGTGTCATTGTATGTTCTTATCTAAAATCATGTACAATGGTCTTATAACTTGAGATCAATATTAGAAAGTATCATTTGATTTCATACTTTGATGAAAGATTAAAAACATGAAATTTATATTTGTGGAGAGGTAGCTTGTATCAGGTATGTCATTAGTGATATGACATTGGTTGAATGATCAAGACAATATTTTTTTCTTCCAGGTTGAGGAAGAGATATCTTGAGCCCAGTTGACTAAGATGGTAGTACCTAAACTAAATCCATGTTCATGGTAGAATAAGGTTAGACTATCTATCAAGGTAATACAAAGAATAAATAAATCAAGTAAGGATGGTGGCATAAGTTATGCATCCTTATTTATGAGATATCACATGACAAAGAGATTATATTACATGAGGTGTGTTCATAGGAGAAGTCATTGATCTTATAATTAAACCTTATCTACTTAGGGGTCTTGATGTGTTTCTATAAAACACTCCATATCTATGAGTAACACTCACTACTATTGAGATAAGGTCCTAGAGGGTCACACACAAAGCTTATTAAAATGTTTATCCAATTCTATAGAATTAGAGTTTAGGATATAGTGGGGCCCATTTTAGGGGCTAGGTTATGTATGAGTTTGAAATATCAAAATAAATAAATAAATTCATTATCATTTGAGTTTATAAAAATAAGTTTTGAATTTATTTACTCATTCTATTCACAAGTTATTAAAAATATTTTATGAATGAATATTATTTTAATATTCATGGTTTGTTTAATATTTATAGGAAAAATAAGTGTATTTAATGACTCGTATTTTATCACATTACATATTTATATGTTAAAATTATTTTATAGAATACTTATGACATATGTGACATGATTACTAGGATATAATAAGTGTTATTAGGCTTGTTTTTAAGGTTAAACATATTTGGGGGACACTGTATAATTTCCATAAGTTTAACCTAGCTATATATGATAGGAGAAGACCAAATTCATTACACTAACCATATACTTGAATTTGTGACCTCCTCTCTCATCTCTCCTGAATCCTAGAGTGATAAAGAGTTCTTTCAGGTACCTTGATCCAAGTACTTCTTTTCAGATCGAAGAAGAAATGTTGTGATGATCTTCGGTGCATTGAAAGGTTCATTATATATCCATGCTAGCACATAGAAATTGATGATTGATGAATCCATAGGTATATAAAGTGCATGATTATGATTTGTAAGGATTAAATGTCAATTTATTCAAGTATTTATTGGCAATGATGAGGGTAACAGGTATTTGTCTTTAGATCAAATGAGGCAACAATTCAATTTTATTTTTTTGATTATTATTGATCACATGGGATCCTCAAGTTGTTTATCAGGTCATCTCCACATCAAGGGTGATGTTAGTATATCATTCCAATAATAAATTTCTAAAATTACATGTTTTCACACTTTTGTTGTGTTCTCGGTACCAATATGCGTGGTTGATATGTATAAAAGTGTGTTTTTTCATTTAAAAGTGATATTTTAGTTCAAATAATGTGCCAAATACTTAAAACCAATAAAACATGTTTGTAGTGTCTTAATAATCTATAACAATGGTCCATAATTAATTTTTTATGTATATGAATCGATCATGCATTAATTTGATACATGGTGTGGGTGGTATGATTGAAAGTGCATTTTTTTCATTTAAAATTGACATTTTAGTTCAAAAAGCACATCACATACTCAAAATCGAGCAAACACACTTGTATTATCCTAATATTTTAAAAAAATGATAATTAATTTTTTATTTTTAATAATTAACCAAATATAAATCTGACTCATGGTGTGTATAGTATAACTATAAGTGCATGTTTTCATTTAAAAGTGACATTTTAGTTAAAAATGAGACTCATATAGTAAAAACTAAGAAAATTTTCTCTGATTATCACACAAAATTATAAAAAATCCATAAATAATTTTTGATTTGTGGGAATCTGCCACATTTCAATCTCACACATAGTTTGGATGGTATGATCGAAAGTGTATGCTTTCATTTAAAAATGACATTTTCGTTTAAAAACACGAATCACATAATAAAAATTGAGCACACATGCTCTTATTTTCTTGATAATTTAGTACAATGACATAAGATTCATTTTTATGTGTAGGTATCAACTTCACATCAATCTAATACACAGTGTGTTTAGTATGACTGAAAGTGTGTTTTTCATTAAAAATGACATTTTAGTTTAAAAAATTCATCACACACTCAAAAACCAATAAAAATACTCATATTGTCTTTTTATTTTAGTAAAATTATTTTTGATTCATTTTTTATGTGTAGGAATCAACTACACTCCAATATGACACATGGTGTAGCCAATAGGACCAAAAGTGCATGTTTTAATTTAAAAATGACATTTTAGTTCAAAACATGCATCACACACTCAAAAATAATAAAATTAAATAATATTGTATTAATATTTTATTTAAAAGACCTATAATTCAT
Source organism: Viscum album (assembly GCA_963277665.1). Classification (NCBI taxonomy): domain Eukaryota; kingdom Viridiplantae; phylum Streptophyta; class Magnoliopsida; order Santalales; family Viscaceae; genus Viscum; species Viscum album. Next base: position 2,002,761,310 of record OY728126.1, on the reverse strand, counting down.
TTTTTATGTGTAGGAAACAACCACACATGAATGTGACACACGATGTGGTTTGTATGATTGAAAGGGTGTTTTTTCATTTAAAAATGACTTTTTTTGTTCAAAACACATGTCACGTGGTTAAAAATAATAAAACACACTATTATTATCTTGAAAATTTATAAAAATTATTCATTATTAATTTTTGATATTTTAGAATCAACTGTATATTGATCTGACATATAGTGTGACTGGTACGATTGAAAGTGTGTGTTTTCATTTAAAAAATACACTTTAGTTCGAAACATGCATCACATACTCAAAAATGAGAAAACGCACTTGTTTTATCAATATATTTTATAAAAAATATCAATAATTCATTTATGACATATAATAATTAACATCACATAAATCCAACACACAATGTGGTTGGTATGACTGGAAGTTCATGTTTTCATTTAAAAATGAAATTTTAGTTGAAAACGCATGTCATGTACCCAAAACTGATCAAAAATGATATGATTGTATTGATAATTTATTAAAATGATATATGATTTATTTTGGATTTATAGGAACCAATTTTATTTTAATCTCACACATGGTGTGTCTGGTATGGCTGAAAATGCATTTTTTCATTTAAAAATATCATTTAGTTCAAAATTTGTATCACCCACTCAAACATTATCAAGAACTCTTGTATTGTATATATATTTTATTAAAATGATCCATGGTTCATTTTTTATGTGTAGGAATCAACCACACATAAATCTAACACACGGTGTGGGTGGTATGACCAAAAGTCCATGTTTTCATTTAAAAATGACATTTTAGTTCAAAACATGTGTTACATGCTCAAAATCAAGAAGCCACAATCAGATTTTCATTTTTATAAAAATATTATTAATTAATTTTTTTTATGTGTAAGAATAAATCTAACATAAATCTGACATGTGGTGTGGTTGATATGAATCAAAATGTGTGTTTTTGTTTAAAATTGATCTTTTCGTTCAAAACATGTGTCACAAATTAAAAACTAAGTAAACATGCTATGTGTCACAATCCTCTTCCACCAAAGGTACCCCTATTGTGTCAAAAATGAGATAAGGAAGATAAGTATGCTCGAATCCAACCTCTAACAGTCCACAGGTTAGTGAAAAACATTGAGGGTATAACATATACACAAATGGGAGGCATTGCCCTCTAAAATATGTGAAATAAGAGATAAGACAGAAACACCCAACAACACATTCTAAAGATAAGGTAAATAATCATTATCATAATAAAAGAAGAAACAATCCCAATACATGATATGAATGTTATAAAAAATGGATACAACTAAAAAAATAAACAGTGAAAACTAAAAGAAAATCCTCAGCAGAAACCTCAAAAGCCCAAATAGATCTTGAACAACCCACGAGCTAGTAAAGTCCAGCCTGATCACCAACCTACTCCTACTAACCTAAAAATAGTTTATATGTACATAGGGAGATCATAACATGTATACTCAATAGGATCCTCCCTACAACCACTCATGTAAAATGTGAAATAAGTATACCAAAGCCCAATGAGTAAACAAATGAAACTAACTCATCACCTAAAAAGGTTTGTTATTCTTTTATTATCCTCTCTATGTATATCTATCACCAAGTATCACATGCAAGAGATCATATTGTATAATAAATAAAGAGGGTACTCCACTACCACTTCCCTATTAGTTTGTTGCTCTGCCCCAACGTCACATGTCTCGAGCCATCTCTCTCCAAAAGCCAACCCAGAGACACTTGGGCTAAAGTAAGCCAACCTGAAGACACATGTGCTAAAACATACACCCTATGCATCAAAACGTCTCATCATCCCATCCACATACATTTTGTATTATATATCAAGGCATCACATCCCTTACACAATATACCTATAATAACCATTAGAATAATATATCTAGAGATGTGTGTGTGTGAAATAACAAAAAACCATTACATTCATCTACACACATATATATGGGGAAAGATAATTGTTGTACATACCAACACATAATAATACTAGGATAAGAGAGTGGTATTAGAGGAGGTAGTCAACCATCCATTCCTCTCCAACTTGTATGTTGGTGAAAACACCCTCCTAGAGTCCATTGACTGTCAGTTACCCTACCAACATGGGTGGGGAGTCATATGAAATCATAAAACATACATGATATATATAAATCTCACAACCACACTATGGGAAACTACCCAGCCTTAGACTCATATATCGCAAACATCGCATGGGACTCCCGACTGCCACTATTAAGGCCTAGATATCAAAAGCATACAAGAATCAAACTTCATTTTAAATAATTAATTATTTAATCATTAATTAATTATTACCATTATCATTTCCAAGATTAAAATTTTAATATTCTAATCTAATTTCCATCAACACTATTAATTATCTACTCATATTCTAAAATATGTCATCATCATAAAGCGAGCATCAAGAACCAACCCCATTCTTTAATTAATTCATTTATCATTTTGTAATAATTCATGTAATCTAGGACACAACCTAAGCTACCAAATAAAATATGTATTCATGGTGCATATCATAAACTACTTTCCGTAGTTAGAAACTAATCATATAAATATAAACTGACCACTTACCATTAAATAAGCATCCCATCTTCCAACACAAAAACAACATGAAAGCCTAGATTTAACCCATTATATCATTCTCAGTGCCATACCTGACACCACTATACATAATAACACATCCAGAATCTCTTTCCAACATCATCATCATCACCATAGGTACCCCATTCCACCATCACAACCTTGGGAATCCCCACCCATATCATCACCATAACCAACACCCCATGCCTTCATCACAGCCTCGGGCATCCCTTCCCATAATTCCAACCGTATAAGGTTATCATTCAATCATATCAAGGATCTAAATACATAGAGGATAAATACATATTAAATTTTTTATTCCACACTTAATTTCAAGGTAATTTTGTCCCAAAAAATTTAATACATTCCATCCTTTATCAAACAATGTTGGGCTTGCCCATCTCCAAAGTAATGATTTATACTATCATTCATTTTTCATAATTATATTTAATTAACAAATTTATTAACAATAAATCTCAGAAAATATAGCCTTATAAATTCTAAGGATAAATATTATTTATTTAATCTATCATTACTTCCTAATTTTCTATTCCAAATATATCATCAATCTCAATGATAATCATTTCAACATTCCTCTTTTTATTATAATAAAAGAATTACCATCTTTAAGTTGTTATTTACATTCCAAGCATATCAACCATGATTAAAATATATAAGAAAATAAAAATAACATTATCTATTAAATCTCAAAGTCAACAAAACATGTCTCAAAAATCATGCAATCAAACTTCCCAGATATTTCAAGAATCGATATTAAATATTCCCACGTGCGATAATACTTATAGTTCCCAAAATTTAATTAAATTATAATAAATGATAATATTCATTTAAATATTATTATATATATAAAATTAAAAAACATAATTATCATTAACATTATTTAAGTAGATTAACATTGTAGTATGATTTCACTTGATTTTATTAAATAATAGTTAGAAAAATTCATGCGATTATCCATTTCTCTCTCCCGGATAATTTCTAGAATAATTATCATTATTCTACAACATGAAAATAATTATTTCCTCTTTATTATAATAATATTATGGATTATAAAACATTATTATTTGTTGCATATAAGTTCTCATTTTTTAAATAAAGAGTAATATATTTCTCTTTCTTGAATAATCTCTAGATTATCAAAAATTACTAAACATGTAAAATTACTTTTACATCAAAGAATAATAACATTACAACATGTGATGATAATTTTAAAGAGAGATTAATGATTAAATAACATATGATAATAATTTAAATATAAATATTTATATATAACATGAAATATAAATTTCTCTCACCTGAATAATTCAAGATAATTTTAGCATTAGGTAAATTATCTATTTTTAATAATTATCAGATAATATTTTATCAATATTCCACAGTATTCATTCATCTTTAAACCTTGTAATTTCTATATTATCACAAAAACTTTCATCATGTGATTATTTCCTAGATTGTTATATAATTAAGGTTAATCACATATATTTAAACAAGGAGGCTAAAACATGGTTAATTCAAATTTTCACTGTAAAAAAGTAAGTATAAGTCACATATCCCCTACTTATATATTTACTTTTCAAGTCATTGAATCCAAAATAGAGGAGAGAGGAAGATATCTTCTTCCTTGAAACTGCAAGTCTAAAAGTAGGAGAGTCCTTGAATGATTTATAGAAGACTCAAAAAATCCAAATATCAAGGTTTTGGGTCATAAGAACTTGAGCAAATCAAATAGGAACTCAAATGAGAGAAGAAATCATTTTTATCATTAATACATATCCTTTCTAGGATACTACATCAAATTATATATTTTATTTCACATCAATTAATATTAAATTAGTTTTCAATTATTTTCCACCACACCATCTATTAGAATCTCTTAATATATTCAAAGGATAGTGATTTCACATTTAAAACCCATTAATTATGTTGAAAAGATGTTATAAGAGGTTATAGGAATGAAAAGTGGATTTTATGTAAAAAACTCATTACTTATACATATAAGACATATGATACGTAGTGGTAATATGATTTTACCCTTACGCAAATGATTACCCTTATGAAATAAGCATGTGCTATGTAAGGGTAATGTGCTTTTACCCTTAAGCGTTTGATTACCCTTACAAGACTTTGATAATACCCTTACATGGACTTAAAAAACTCAACTTACCCTTATAAAGCAAACAAATTACCCTTATACGGGTCGGTTCCTTTATGTGAGTACCCTTATTCAACTCTACTCTTATATAAGTACCCTTATGTGGGTCTAAAAATTGTGTGTCTACCCTTACACAGCTAATAGGTTACCTTTACATAGGGTAACTCTACCTTTATACAGTGCATTAAAACACTTGCTTACCCTTACAGAGCCTATTTAAGAAAAGAAAACTATTTTACCCTCACATAACTAGGAAATACCCTTATGCAGTGGTGGAATACCCTTAACTAGCCCTTATGAATTCAGTGTTACCCTTATGTCAGGTTAGAAAGGTCACACTTACCCTTACACAAATCAAGGAAACAAAACCTTACCTTTACGCATGGTTTAAAAACAATTAATTTCCCTTATGTTACTCTAATTTCATGGGTAATGGTAAATATTTCATTGAAAATATTTCTTTTTTAATTAAATAAATTTATTTATAATTAATAAATGGGTTTATTATCACTTTCAAAATTCAAAAAATACTTCCAAAAATTGGAGAATTGTTTTAAAACTCCAAAAATAATTTCAAAATAGACTTTTAACACTTTAAAATTACTTCCTTAACTTGTAAAATCATTTTAAAACCTCATTATAAATTAAAAAATCATTTCTAAAAAATGAAATTTATGAAATTTCTCCTAAACCACTAGACACCCTAAATTGAAAAAGGAAGGGATCAGAAAAACCTAGAGCCTTACATCAGATAGCTCATAAAAAATCTCATCCTTAATAATTAAAACAAAACTTGGAGAGAGGGGGAAAATAATGGGGAAGAATTTAACCACCCCATGAGATGCCTCTCAAGGATCTCTCTATATTCGAAACATATCAACCATAATGGAAACAAATTGTATATCTACACAACTCTTTAAAAAATATTTCGGGGGAGATACCTCTCAAATAGGAATAAGGCCATTAATAAAACACTACATCCTGGGAAAAATAATATCATATATCAACATGAGATCAAATACTGAATCACATTAAAATAAAGCATTAAACAAATTTTTAATATTGATCATGCATATGTGACTCTCATTCCTAACTAATATCACATAATCACATCAATGTACATATAGATAACCAAAACAAAACTAGAAAGTAATTCATATCTAATAAAACAAGCATAATAGTAGGAAAAATTTTCAAAAACAATCACTTCACATTGATTTAAATGTAAGGGAACATAAAACCATTTAGGAGATAACACATTTATCCCCATATTTTCAACTATTTTACTTAGGTATGCCATCAAATTAAAATATATACATGATTTATTTTCTTTCATCATTCTATAAAATTTTATTCAAACATAAACATGTCTTCCAGATGATTATTTTCTTGCTAGGAATATATCCAAACATTTCACATTTAAAACTTGTTAAATTTCAAAAAAATGCTGATAAACTTTTCACCAAGTCTCTTTATAATATGGAAGGTTATAAAATCATTAAATGAAACCCATTTTAAATATCACTTCATAATAAGGTATTTATCAAAATATTCTTTGAGAAAAAATTTCCAATACATTTTCAAAATCACTTTTAAAATAAATAAAACTTCTAAGTATGATATACTCAAAGTAAATTTTCCTTTCCCAAAAAACATTTCTTTTTTTAAACATTATTCTTGTGGTAACTCATGTACATAGGAAATTTACATGATTTCATAAAATTATTTTTATTTAACTAACATAGCTCTACCATTATATTTAGAAAAAATAAAATTTATATTAATAAACATAAATTTCGAAACTTGGGGATCTAAATTTAACATATGACATGCATTAAAAAAACATGAGGTTTAAACTATCCACTTTATCTGACTTTAAAATTATTTCCAAGTTTGTTGTCAAAAATTTATTTAATAGGGGAACACTCATGAAAAATATATAAAGGATGTAATATACCATTTCCATTTACCATTTACCATAGGTGTATGCCATTACTTTCAATAGTTTTATATCAATTCCACATAACATTCCTCAATCATCACATGCTCCAATATCAACATAAACAGAGATTACACAAGCATACAAATCAAAGGAACTTATCTATCACACCATGATATTATATTCTTTGGGTGGAAATGATTTTCCTATATGGTTTTAAAATGTTTCATAATATAATGTGTTGTGATGGGTGAATTTTTCCCTCTATTCATATACTTGGGGATATAGTAATATGAGAGAAATCCCTTTTGGGAATGTAAGTACACTAGGAGACATCCATATAATAAACAAAACCATATTATCAACCCACAACAAACAAAAATTTAGTTTTCAATATAGAAAATAATTAATCTAACAATGGGAAGAAATAACGTAAATTTGATCTTACAATATTCTCCTTTTCCCGAACTAGGGCCCATACCACTTAGAACAAGAAAAGAGTATATTCATTAATACATAGGAAGGCCTATAATAACCCCTTCCCCCATATCAAAACTCCACCACATAGGGACCAAGATAATATTATAGGGTGAACATGATGATATTAACCCCTCCCCTAGACCAAAAAAGGGCTTGAAGAGTGACTAAATAGTGACCCCTCCCCCCGAACTAAACAATGGCCTGATGAGAGAGTAATATAATAATATGAACAAATTAAAAGAAACCCATTTCCTCAAACCACATTTCTATCTCAAAACTAGGACTAGGAATGAGTTATTTTTTATGTCTATGAAGGTCAATAGGTGTGGGTTGGAAAATAAATTTTGAAGTGATACAAATGATAATGGCTCAAGGATTTATTAGGTGGGTTTCAATAAAGTGAATTAGGAGGTTTCCATAAACTCATTATAAAGGTCTATAAATCAAATAATAATGATAAACCCAAACATTCACTTCATGGGTATAATAATAGAAGAGTTCTGGGCCTAATAATTAAATTAAAATGTCTCACCAAACACTAAGAGATGAGCTTATAAATCCCATAATGGAGGGAAAACATCATTTCATGAAAATTCACCCCTCTTGGGGTTCAAGAAAAAAAACTCATCTTGGAAAATTTTTATAGAACATCCCCCACGAAAATATACAACTCCTTGAAAACCTTGAGGAATAAGAACCACCACTATTGAGTTGATCCATGCAGTATCATCATATCTAAAAAAGTTTAGTGATCCCTCCAATCACAATTCAAACCGAAGGTTATCATTGCCTCATCTTTACAAACCTCTATACTATGATTTGAAATGGATCCCTAAAACTTCTATAGACTCTAACATTATAATCCTTAGAGTGTCCTCCTATGAGAATCATCATCATCATCCTTCACTCTATGGAGATTTTATAACACATCTTGTTGAACATTTTTAGCATGAACTTGGTGGGGACGTTGACCTCGATCCACTCATGAAAAAGAACAAATGTTAGGGAATACTAGCTTGAGATACATATTATTTAAGGTTAATTAGTTACTTATATTTTCTAACCTTTACCCATTGTATATTCAATTCAAACATAGGTACATGAAATCATGATATGTGATCCTTGTCTAGGTATCTACCCCACAAGTAGTATCACTTCACTTAGCATATCCAGTAAACTTAAAGGTCCTTTTATTGGATCATAGGGGCACCTAAAATCCCATGTCCTAGCCTATATCCCTTATTTACAACATGTATTAAGTTCTACTGACACTATTTCTCTATCAACCCATGCATTCTCACCACTAAAAAACTCTAAATTGAATCATATCTCTCAACCATGACCTTTGAAACCACTCTGTTATAACCCCCCCCCCCCCAAGGTAACCCTCATATTCTAGAAATGAGAGAAGGGGGATAATGGCACCCAAAGACCACCTTTAATAGTCCATGGGTTGTAAATAAGTTTCGAGGGTATAACATATATACAGATAAGAGGAATCACCCTATAAGATATGAGAAATGAGAGAGATGAGATAGAAACAACCACAAAAAAACTCATTCTCATAAAAAAATAAGCAATCCCAAAACATGATATGTATGTCATACAAAATTCATAAAACTAAAAAGGGAAATGAAAAAAACAAAGGAAAACCCTTGGTAGTAACCTTGAAATCCCAAACAGCTCTTGAATAACCCATGAGCTAGTAAAGTCTATCACAATCACCAACCTACTCTTATTGACCTGGAAAAAAAATTATATACATAGGTTGAGTGTAACATGTATACTCAGTTGGATCTTCCCTACAACCTCACATGTAAAATGTGAAAGAAGCATACTAAATCCTAGTGAGTAAACAAATAAATATAACTCATAAACTAAAAATATTAACTATTATTTTCCCATATTTACCATGGATATATCTCACCAAGTATTTCATACAAGATATCATATAATATAATTAACAAATAGGGTACCCCGCTACCACTTACCTAATGGTTTTCCGCTCTACCCCAATGCCACACGTCCTAATCATCACTCTCCAAAAGATAGACCAAAGACACCTGGTCTAAAGTAATCCATCCCGAAGACACTTGGGATAAAACATGAATCCTATAAATCAAAACGTCTCACCATCTCATACACATCTATATATAGTAATCAAGTAGTTCCTGAGATCCACCATAGCTCATACATTGTGTATTATATCTCAAGACATCATATCTCATACATAACATACCTATAATGACCATTAGGATACTATATCTGGATATGTGTGTGTGTGAAATAACTACAAGTCATTGCATACCACTACATACATTTATGGGGAAATATAACCACCATGTATACCAGAACATAATACTACTAGGAGAAGAGATTAGGGTTAGAGGGGGTAGTTATCCATCCATTCCTTATCAACCTAGATGATGGGGAAAACACCCTCCTAAAGTCCACTAGGTGTTAGTTTCCATGATGACATGGGTGGGGAAGTGTATGAAATCATAAAACATATATGATATATATAAATCTAACAACCATGCTATGGAAAAATACCTAGCCCTAGACTCATCTACCACTAACATCACACAAGACTCCCAGCTGCCACTACTAAGGCCTAGGTATCAAAAGCATACAAGCATCAAACTTCATTTTAAATAATTAATTAATTAAAAATTAATTAATTATTACCATTATAATTTCCAAGATTAACATTTTAATATTCTAATATAAGTATCAATAGCACTATTGATTATATAATCATATTCTCAAATATGTCATCATTGTAGAGAGAGCATCAATAACCAACCCGGTTCTTTCATTAATTCATTTATCATTTCATAATCATATGGGTACTCTAAGACTTAAACAAATCTACTACATAAAAGTTACACTTTTAGGGCGTATTATCAACTATATTACATAGTTTTAAACTGATCATATAAATATCAATGGACCATTTACCATTAAACAAGCATCCCAGCTTCCAGGAATTATAGATGAGGATGCCCATATCATCACCATAACTAACACTTGTGCCATCATCACATCCTTGGGAATCCTCATCTATAATTCCAAGAATACAAGGATACCATTCAATCACATCAAGGATCTAAATCCATAAAGCATAAATATATATTAAATTTATTATTACAAACACAATTTCAAGGAAAATGTGGCTCAAAACAATCACGGCATTCTAGCCATTATCAAACAATGTTGAGCTCACTCATCCACAAATAAATGATTTAAGCAATCATTAATTTCTCATATTTATCTTTAATTAACTAATTTATTACTAATAAATCTCAAAAACTCTATCCATATAAGTTACAAGGCTAAATATTATTTATTTAATCTAGAATTCCACCTTAATTTGTTCTTCCATATATATCATCAATCTCGATGATAATCATTTCAGCATACCTCTTTTTATTATAATTAAAGAATTACTAGCTTTAATTTGTTATGTGCTTTCCAAGTATGTAAAAAATGATTAAAAACTATTAAAAAAATATAAAGAACACTATCTGGTAAATCATAGAGGTAGTGAAACTGTAACAACCTAAAGTTTTATAAATGAAATTCCCTTTTCAAATGAATAAATTCCCTATTAAGTAATGAAGTTATAGAAAACACATGCACTACTTTGGTTATTTTGGACCGTTATAAGTTATATCCTATTGGATTTAAAATATTCATAAGAATCATAATTTTTGATAATATAGATGTTTTATAGTGATATTTATGATTAGTATATATTAATATTTATGATAAAATCAAATTGACACAGATGAATGAAGCGATAACCATAGCCAATAGGATCATATCCTATGAAACCCATTTATCAGAGCTCTTAATGGAGATGACATCACTAGGTTTTTTCCTTGACCAAGACCATTTCAATATCCAAAAATTGAATCATGGGTGTAACTATTTATGGTAGAGGTTCAATTTTACCAAGATCATGGCCCAAACTAGGTTCATCGAGCCACCTTGAGAAAGTGTCACCATTGCATGCCTTGCCCTTAGGGAATATGCAGGTATAATAAGGGGTTATGTATCTATACCCTAATAGTATTAATTTGTATTTTTTTTAATAAAATAATTATTAGATTTATCCTTTTTTATTATTACTTTATAAATTATTAAATAATGAGTTTGATAAAAATTATATTTTGATACGGTGAAACGCAAATTGTATTTTTGGAAAATGTATTGTTTCAATAAAGACACTATTTTTAATGAATTCAAGAATTTTTAAAGTAAATTTTATTTTAATAAAATATTCTTATTAAATACTATTTGTTTAAATATAAATAATAATATGATTTTATAACTCCAAATGTAATTTTTATAAGGGTCTGAAACTGCTATCATTGTAAAAACCTATATTTTTCAATAAAGGGGGATTTTTCATTTAAAAGTATAAATTTTAATATTTATAGAATTATTTTGATATAATAAATATTATTTTTTTAATCAAAACATCGAAATTATCTAATGGTTAATTTTTCATAATTTTCTGAGATAATTGATTTTTTGTGTAAAAATTAAATACGATATAAATATATGATATGTATTATGACATCATAAAATCCCAAAACTGATTTAATAAATACTATAAAGAGTATAAATAAAAAATATTATTTTTCCATTTTAAAATTATGTGTTTTTGAAGTTATTTGATTAATTTTATAAACCCTTAATGAACCCTCCGAAACCTATATTATATTTTAAGGTATTGAAAATAATTATTTATGAACATGAATCACTTACACATTTAATGAGTTTAGTTATTATCCTTATAAAATATTTAAAACTACAGATCTTTGTTAGAAACCATGGGCAAAAACCATGATAAGGTTTGTTGTTTTTATTATTTTATCATGTAGAGTCCAAAACCTAAGTTTAGAGATTAATAAAAAAATTCCATCCCTTTTGATATAAAAACCCACCCAAACTCCCATTAATATTCACTCAAAACCTCTATATAATGAGTTTACTTTACCTTTCCCTCTATATTTCCGTTCCAAGGTGATACCAAGCTCTTATGACACTCCTACCAAGCTTTTAGAAGTGCACTCTCAAGGTAAGGGATTCTCTCATTCTCCTCTTTATTCAAGCAAATTATTTATATCATGACTTTTGATTTCCAATTGTTCATATTGGGATATTTTTCTATACATACCTATTAATATCCTTATGATGTAAAAGTGATTATATACCCCTTCAATTCTCATTAAACTCTTCTATGAATCTTTATATACCCTCATTATGTTGCCAAAATTATCCTGCGATTTTCCATGGAAAAAATTTGTGTAGTGAATACCCATCATCATTTTAATTAAATGGTATTCACCTAGATGTACCTATTTGGGAATTATATGTATATAACCCAAAATACTTAATATTGGGATTAAAATTGTTGAAATACATCCTTATTTTGTATGATCTGTGTGACACACTTATGCATGTACATGATATGAATGTGACTGGTGGGCCCAAAATTATATAGCCCTCCAATGCATTAAGTAATATTTTTATCACATGAGATAAAATTTATGGTTCATGGAAGTTTATCCTAATAAAACTATGTTATTATGTCTCAGAAGTGATCCTTAAATTATGTTTATGATGTTATGCATTATATTATTTCCATATTCTCATGTAGCCTTTATGTTATCATCTTATATCATGATTTGGTGTTAAAGTTTATGATTCTAAATCCTCCTATGCTACCTTGATATGCCTCTTGACTCACAAATACTACTTTACCTTATTCTATGCATTAATTATTCCCTTAGGGGGTTTTATAGGTCACCCATTTCTTATATATTCCCCCAGGTTATCCCATGCAGTTTTAGAAGAGCGTTGGAATTTTAATAGTATGTTAAGAAGTTTTAAATAATTTTGTTGTATCCATGTTCAATTTATTGCGATGTGTACCTAATTTCCTAAAGACACTAGGCCTCAAGATCTTTTTGGATTGTGTTAAGTGTGTTTTTATGTAATCAATCATGAATTAAGGTGCATTAAAATATGGGTTTTCATAGTTGGTATCAGAGGAAAGTATGGTTATTTTTAATGATTAGGATTAGAAAAACCTAGTTAAAGCCTTAGGGACAAGACTAAACATAGGAAAACATTCCTAAATTTTGGTAAATTATTTAATAATATTTTTTCCAAAAAAAACATCCCTGCCTGAATGATACAAGTGGATTTTGATCTGACATAGTTGTACCTAGGGTTAATAACACTGAAAAGGTCTCATTAGGATTGACTCATTCATCACCTAGTTCACAAATAAGATGTCTTACTATGCACCTAGTTTGACACTCTTGGTGGATATTCTTTAGTAAATTCAAAATCTCCTTACAAAGAATTATTAAGGGGTAAAAAAATATTATAAGATATTATGTTATGAAATAAATCATGTATAACTTATATTGAAACTTAGAATTAATTGGTTAAGTAATATGTGTAATTTATGGGTTATACCATTAATTTTCATGGTTTCCCATTTATGTTGTTAATAGTTTAAAAATTCTCATCCATAATTTTCCCTTTGTTCTAGTCAACGGATGGAAAAAAAAGAAACTAGATCAATAACCAATGTGATGATAAATGTAATGGCTTACCAAATGAGATGTCCAACCTGATAGGATCATAAATTGGGAACTTCATGATAATAATTTCTCAATTAAATAAAGTTCTAAATAGAAAAATGAATCAATAGGAAAACCCACATCCCCATAAGAAAAATCAATATGTAATTTATAACTTTATTTGATAATGGTAACTAAATTTCAATGGATATTATAATACTTTAATTGTAAAATAGTGGATCAAATCCATTAAAAATATCTTATCCATCCTTAAATGATCTGAGAAAGAGAAGGTCATACTGGTTGTTTATCGTATGGAATGATAATATTATTAATGGTGTACATTGATCAAAAATATGAAGCCCAATGAAGAGATCCAAGTGACAGAGTGGAAAGAATTCCAAAAAAAATCAATAAATATTTTCCTCATACTATCTAACTTAAAATAGAGGGGTATTTACTTGGACTCAAGTAAAAGGATGATGAATCTATCAAGGATTACACAGTGTAATTCACAATACTTTCACAATATGCCTCCGGATTTTTCATTTTCCCCAAAATTAAAGTTGACTATTTCTTTTATGGGATAAAGCTGAGTCTACAAAAAAAATTGGAAGTTTGAGAATTTGATGGATATGAGGAAATTGTCCAAGGTGACCTCAAATTCTAAATGGATTTCAAAGAATATCAAGGGTATCTAGTGGTTTGGAGAGAGGAAGTAAAGGATGGATTTTAATTCTAGTGGTACGACGGAGAAATCCTATGGGGAAAAGAAAGTCCAGCATCACACTTTCCAAAAGTATGGGAAGAAACATCCCTAAAATTACCTAAAGGGGAAAAGGAAATTCTTTAGGTGTGGGAAAGAAGGGAACCTAGCTATTAATTTTAGATAGTTGAAACCCACCAATGTGATGGATGGAATTATTTTTATGATCAACCCTTGTACTATTTTCCAATGTTTCAACTATAAGGAATAAGGACACTATGTGAATCAATGCATCAGGCCAAGGGTTATCGATGAAAACTGACAAAAAAAACCTTTGAGACCTATAGATCAAGGGTGATATTATACCATCACAACTACTGAGTTGGATTCTAAAAATTATGTGGTGACAGGAATACTAGTTATTTATTCAAGGATAGTGAATGTACTATTTGATTGGAGTTATATGAATTCTTTCATATCATTCAAGTATAGTATAACTATTCAAACACTACCTCAAAACATGGAAGTTGAGTTATTAGTAAAGATGTAAAATGGGTCAATTATTGTATCCCAAGTATATAACTCATTCCCTATCAAAATTTGTGGGCTTAATTTTCCAAAAAACCTTTCAATACTCCCTTTAGAATAATTACATGCTATTTTGGGCATAGATTGGCTTTCCCTATATAGATCCAACATAAATTGTTGAGATAATGAAATCACCCTTCATATCACAAATCTCCCTCCAATTATATACAAGTGTAAGGTGGAGGATGAACCTCCTTTGGTATAAAAATCTTAATCATGGATATTATTACCTTGTGAGCAAGTGTATCTAGTTCAAATGATTGAGACTAAGGAAAAAATCATCCTTTATTACATGCCCATTATAAGGAAATTCAAGGATGTGTTTCCTAAAGAATTATTGAATATTCCTCCTGGACAAGAGGTTAAGTTCTCAATCTAACTTATACTCAGATATTTTCTAATATTCAATACTCCATATAGAATTTCTATTGATAAAATTCAAGATATGATGAATAAACTATAGGATAATTTGGATAAAGGGTTTATATTCCCAAGTGCTTCATTGTGGGGTGCACCAATCCTCTTAGTTACGAATAATGATGAGTAAATGTGCCTCTATATTGATTATAATGAGCTCAACAAGATCATAATAAATAAAAAATATATTATTCCATAGATTTTTGAATTGTTTGATTGGCTAAGTGGATCCCAATACTTCTCTAAGGTGGATCTTCGTTTGGGATATTATCAAGTAAAGGTGAAGAAGGAGGATATCCCCAAGATTAATTTTCATACAAGTTATGGGTACAAATAGTTCATAGTGATTTCATTTGGACTCACTAATTCTCCAGAAATCTTCATGGACTTAATGAATTGAGTCTTTAGGGATTATCTCAAAAAATGTAATGTCCCAACCCAGTTTCCATACCCCGGTGCCCCGAGTCGGTCAGTCACATGACCTCAGGTGTACCTCCCCATATGCTAAAGACTACCGACTAGTAGTGAGGGTCTAATATCGATCATGGGGATACTATATCCTATTTTATCAGAGAAATAAAATAGTGGAAAATAAGAAACAATAGCTAAATAACATATAACCATAAATAGAATAGTATCAGTATCAGAAGATAACCCAAAAGGAGAAATACAATATCAAAGATAAGTAGTAGATATGTAATGCTAAAGTACATGCCAAGTGTCAAAATGAAACTCAAAATTAAAGACACTAAAAACTCCCAAAATGGTCCCGAACTATGTTTGGTTCCCTCATCCATGCTCTATACCTAATTCATCTATCTAAAAAATGGTATTTTTCATTATCTTGTCCTGCAAATATAAAGTCTATTCAGGTACTGATCTGGAAGCCTTAGTAGGGTGTGAGTACAACTCAATAGGACACCACCAATGGCATCTAAAAAATAGACAGTCTATAACAGAGTATGCAGTTGTATAAAAAAATATAATACATAAGTAAATAGTTATCACATTATCAATTATTATTTATTTGAATACATAATCCCTCGAGTTCCCGATGAAACCTAAAATTCAATACCTACTTCAGCTCATGTCGGATTCTAAACCATTTCACATTATCAATTCATAATTCATTTAACAAATGGAATTTCATTATCCATTTCATTTCAATTCCTGATAAGGTTGATTGGAACCATAGTCTAATGCCATTATTTTGTGCATAGATCGTCATGTCTAACACCCTGTGAGTATTTGGAGCATCAGTCTGTGTCTCACATGTCATGGGTATTTGGAGCATCGGTACCTTTCCCGCACATCATGGGTATTTAGAGCATCAATTCATGTCCCATATAATTTTCATCCATGATTTGGGTCAAGAACGTCGTGTCTAGGACCCTGTGGGTATTTAGAGCGTCAGTCTATGTCCTACACCCCATTTTATCAATTAATCACATATATCACATGTATTACATATCACATTAATTAATCCAACAATTAATTAATCATATCAACTCCATTAATTAATTCACCAATTAATTAATTATGGTAATCACTTAAATTAATTAATTAATTAATTAGTCACATCAATTACATTAATTAATTCACCAATCAATTTATCTTTCAAAATTACATTAATTAATTCACCAATAAATTTATCACATTACTTACATTAATTAATTCAATAATTAATTAATCAAATCCACAATCACAACATTCCCATAATTAAATCATCAATTGATTATTCCTAATCAAAAATCTCAATATTCCAATAATTAATTCAAAAATTAATTATTATTAATTCACAATTCAACACTCTAATAATTAATTCATAAATTAATTATCCCAATTCCACAAATTCATTATTCAATCAAATCCCCAATTACTCAATTAATTAATTGACCACATTAATTAGTTCAATTTAAAAATTCCAATTGCTAAACGAACCTTAGAAATTCTATAATCACATACACGCAATTGATATCAAGACTATGGGATTTGAATAATATACCACCTACCTCAATTAATTGATGAACAATTTCCCAATGGGAATCCTCGATTTCAATGGAGTAATGGTATAGAACGAGATCCGGATCTATAACCTAAATCAAGATCCGAAAAAACAATATCCCTTAATTCTAGATCTAGATCTACAAGACTAGATATAGATTTATAAAATCTAGATATAGATCCAACAAAACATAGGATGAAAAACCACCAAAAAGGGGAGAATAATGGGAGATCATTCAGGAAGAGACAACGTACCCGAAGAGACGCAGATATGCCAATCGGGCTTCGAATCACCAAGAACGGAGGTCAGACAACCTTTTAATCCCTTCAGGGGGATCTATAATTTAAAGAAATCATTTATGGGTCATTCTAGGGTGTTTTGGGATATTATACAGGGGTTTGGGGAATTTTTTAATAATTTATGGGGGATTACAATCTCGTACACACGGTTTTATACTCGGGACACACAGTTTCCCCTAACCATGCACCTTAAATGTGCCCTCTTCTAGGGGGTGCATGGTTTCTCCTAAGAGAGTTCATGGTTTGAAAAACCCTATGCCATCTATGTAAATCCCCACTATCTAGGGTTTCATGATTTACTGTGCGAGGGTTCATGGTTAGGGAAAACCATGTGTCAACCGTGCACTGCCCTCTTCCTTCCATTTTTCTCAAATTTTCACCCAGACACACCCAAAGGTAAAACCCAAATGAAAAATACTCAACACAATGAAAAATAGTACCTATAAACGAGCCTGATACATCTCCATAAAAGGTCAGTATCTTACAACAAATTTGTGGTAGTATTTATATATGATATTATTATCTACTCTAAAAAAGGATGAACATGAGGAGCTTTTGAATATTGTACTGAAGACCATGAAAAAGTAAAATTTATATGTGAAGTATAGTAAATGTGAGTTCTGTATAGAGAAAGTAACATTCATGGGGCATTTTATCACCAATAAAGGGATATATATGGATCCTTCAAGAAAAAGGAAATTGAAGGATGGCCCAGACCAATATCTATTATAGAAATTCATAGTTTCCTTGGATTAGCTGGGTACTATCATCGATTTGTGAGAAAATTATCATGATTGTATATACCACTAACCAAGAAAACTCAAAATGGAGTAAAGTTTTTCTAGACTGATGAATATGAATAGAGATTAATAGTTAAATAATAGGCTAATCCCTACACCTGTACTCACATTACCCACTAGTGTGGAAGGATTTTTGATCTACAATAATGCATCCAAAAAGGGATTGGGTTGTGTACTCATAAAAAATAAAAAAAGTGATGGCCTATGCCTCCCACCAATTAAATATCCTTGAGAATAACTACCCAATGAAAAATCTATAATTGGATATAGTGATCTTCACATTGAAGATTTGGAGACATTATCTCTATGGGGAGAAGTGTGACATATATATAGATAATAAAATCCATGAGTATATATTCACACAAAAGGAGATAAATATGAACCAATGAAGGTGTTTAAAGCTGATAAAGGATTATAATTATTTAATCCTTTACCATCATAGGAATGCAAACAAAGTGGAAAACACTATGAGTAGAAATGATCCTATAACCCTATCCATGATGAGTATTATAAGAGGTCCAATCTTATTAGATATATATAGGATGTAAATGGGAATGATAAAAGGATCTACATCCTAACTTGATTAAATAACTACTTAACCATCCATTATTTAAAGGATCAAGGAGGCCCAATGTGTCCCATAAAAACTAAAACTAAAGAAGGAACTTTTTCATAATGTGCATAGCTCATCCTTCTCTATTCATCCAAGAAGAAATAAGATGTATATAGATCTGAAGAAAAACTTCTTGTGGGGTAACATGAAGAGGGATATTATAGAATTTGTATTTCGATGCTTGATATGCCAACAATTCAAGGTTGAATGATAGAATCCAAAGGGTATTATGTGTCCATTTCCCATACTAATATGGAAATGCAAAAACATAACCATGTATTTCTTCATAGTACTCCCCATGACATCTAAAGGTAATGATTCCATATCACCTTACAAGGATATCACATTTCATTAATATCAAGGAATATTTCTCTCTTGACCAACTTTCCAATATATACATAAGATAAGTGGTAAGATTTCATGGAGTGAAACTCTCAACTGTATCTGATCAAGATCTAACTTGAGGTTCTGGAGAATCCTTTAGCAATCATTGGACACATAGCTAAGTTTTAGTGCTACTTATCACCCTCGGATGGATGGTTGGTCTGATAGAACCACTAAAAATCTAAAGTATGTATTAATATATTATTCAATGGATTTCCAAGGTTATAGGGATCAACACTTTCCCCTATTGGAGTCCTTATATAACAACAGTTTCCATTATAACATTCAAATATAACCTTATGAGGCAATTTATGGGAAGAGGTTTCAGACTCTAACATGTTTGTATGAATTTTGAGAGAAGAATATGATGGGACCTAATCTTATCCAAGTGATTATGATGAAGTTTAAAACCATTCACTATCATATGAAATTCATACATAGTTGATAGAAAAGTTATACAGATAATTATTGATAAGGCCTAGATTTTGAGGTCAGAGATAAAGTGTTACTATGTATATCATTATGTGAAAGAAATTAATGAGGTTTGGGAATAAGGGAAATCTTATTCCAAGAAACATTTTACCCTTTGAGATCCTTGATCACATTGGATTCTTGGCCTATCAATTGGCACTCTCACCTAACTTATCTCAAGTACATGATTTTTTCCATGTATCCCTCTTGAGGAAGTAAATACCATACCCATAACATGTACCAAATCCAATGGTAGTACCCTTAGAGAACAATATTTTATACTAGGAGTATCCAGTGAAGATATTATATTATAAATAAAAAGTTATACGAAATAAGATAACTCACTTAGTCAAAGTGTTGTGACGAAACCACAAGTTTGAGGAAGCAACATGGGAACTGGAAGAGGAAAAAAAACAGAAGTACCCCATATATTTTAGTGTATGAGATAAAATTTTGAGGGAGAAAGTTATGAATGGGGGAATAATTTAATTACCTAAAGTTTTATATAATGAAATTCTTTTTTCAAATGAATAATTTCATTATTACATAATGAAGTTATAGAAAACTCATGCACTATTTTGGTTATTTTGGACCATTATAAGTTATATCATTTAAAATTTAAAAGACTATTAAGAATCATAAAAATTTATAGTATAGTCATTGTATAGTTACTGTTATGATTAGTATATATTAAGGGTCATGATAAAATCCAATTGAGACAGATGAAAGTAGTGATGGCTTTGACTAATAGGATTATAACCTATGAAGTACATTTATTAGAGATTTTAAGGGAGATGGAATCACTAGGATTTTCCCTTGACCAAGCATAAATTTAGATCCAATGATTGAATCATGATAGCAACCATTTATAGGATAATTTTAAGCTTATTTATATCATGGTCGAAACCATGTTCATCGAACTACCCTAAGAAAGTGTCACTATTGTACACCTTACCCTTAGGGAATATGCTGGTGTAATAAGGGGTTATATATCTAGACCCTAACAAAATTAATTTGAATATTTTTATCTTTAATCAAATAATGATTAAATTTATGCTTTTGTATTATTACTTTATAAATTATTAAATAATTATTTTAATAAAAAATAGATTTTGATACGATGAAACACAAATTTTATTTTAGGAAAATATAAAGTTTCAATCAAGACACACTTTTTGATGAATTCAAGAATTTTTTAAATAAATTTTATTTTAATGAAATATTATTATGAAATAATATTTATTAAAATATAAATGATAATATAATTCTATTAATTCAAATGTAATTTTTATAAGGGTCAAAAATTGTTATCATCATAAAAACCTGTATTTTACAATAAATGGGGATTTTTAATTTAAAAGTTTAAATTTTCATATTTAGATAGTTATTTTAATAAAATAAATATTATTTTTAAAATAATAATGTCGAAATTATCCAATAGTTAATTTTTTATATTTTTTGGAGACATAAAATTTTGGATAAAAATTAAATACGGTATAAATATATTGTATGTATTATGATGTCATAAAAGACCAAAAGTGTTGTAATAAATACTATAAGGATTATACATAAAAAATAATATTCTACCTTTAATATAATTTATTTTTTAATTTATTTGATTGATTTTATAAACCCTTAATGAATCATCCAAAACCTGTATTATATTTTAAGGTTCTAAAATTATTTATTTATGAACATGAATCACTTCCACATCACCAAGGGTACTATTTTAATGAGTTTGGTTCTTAGAATTATAAAATATTTAAAAACTAACCTATTTTATAGAAACCATATTCAAAACCATATAAATGTATGTGACTTTGATTATTTTATCATATAGAGTCCAAAACCTATGTTTGGAATTTAATAAATAATTCCCCTCTCTTTTGGTATAAAAAACCACTAAAGATCCCATTTATCTTAATTAAAAACATTTTTAGAATGAATTTAATCTTCCTCTATCTCTTTATATCCCTCCTAATGTTCTATAAATATCTTAATAAGCTCCTCATAATCTTTTAGAATTTCCCTCACAAGGTAAGGGATCCTCTCATTCTCCTCTTTATTCAAGCACCTTATATATATCATGCATTTTTATTTACAATTGTTCATATTGGGATATGTTTTACACATAACTATTACTATCCTTATGATTTAAAAATGATGATAGACCCATTTATCTCTCATTAAACCCTTTCATGAATCTTTAGATCCCCCTGTTATACTGCCAAAATTATCCTGAGATTTTCCATACCAAACATTTATGTAGTGACTACCCATCCCCATTTCCATTTAAGATAATTAACCTAGATGTAACTATACCTAATTTATTGGGGATTTTTATGTATGTGACTCACACTCCTTAATCATGGGATTAAAATTGATTAAATACATCTTTATTTTGCATGATCTATGTGGCACACTTATATATGTACATGATATGAATGTGATGGGTGGGACAGAAATTATATATCCCTATAATACATTGGGTAATGTTTTTATGTCATGATATACCATGTATGGTTCATAGTTGGTTATCATAAGCACACTATGTTATGATTTCTTATCAGTTATCCTTGACTTATATTTATGATGTCATGTTTTATGTTTTTTTCACATTCCCATTTGCCTTTATGTTATCATCTTATACCATGCTTCAATGTTCAAGTTCATGATTCTCACCCCTCTTATGTTACCTTGATATTAATCTTGACTCATATATATTATTTTATCTTATGTAATGATTTGGTTATTCCTTTATTGGTATTTATAGTTCACCCCTTTCTTATGTACGTCCCTAGGTTATCTCGTATAGTTTTAGAAGAGTACTATAATTTTAAGATCATGTTAAGAAGTTTTAAATAATTTCATCATATCCTTATTCAAGTTATTATTTTATGTACTTAATTTTACAAAGACACTAGGCCTCGTGATCTTCTAGGATTGTATTAAGTATTTTTTTATGTAATAAAACATTAATTAAGGTGTGTTAAAATATAGGCTTTCATAAAAACATGTCTCAAAATTATATAATCACACATCCCAAATATTTTAAGCATGAATATTAAATATTAACACATGCGATAATACTTACAATTCCTAGAATTTAATTAAATACTAACATGTGATCATCTTCATTTCAATATTCTAATATATCAAAAATTATAGACATAATTCTCCTCAATATTATTTAAGTGGTTTAACATTGTAACATGATTTCATTTGATTTTATCAAATGATAATTAGAAAATTTTATGGGATTATCCATTTCTATATCCTAGAAAATTTCTAGAATAATTATCATTATTTTATAACATGCATATACTTATTTCATCTTTATTCTAATAATCTTATGGATTATCAAATATTATTATCTACTGCATGAAAATTCCCATTTTTTAAATAAAGAGTAATCAATTTCTCTTTCCTAAATAATCTCTAGATTATCAAAAATTATCAAACTTGTAATATCACTTTTACATCAAGGAACAATAACCTTTAAAACATGAAATGATAATTTTAAATATAGGATAATGCTTCCAAAACATTTGATAATAATTATTAGATAATTAGTTATCAATATTTCATATTATTCATTTCATCTTCAAACCATGGAATTTCCAGATTATTACACAAACTACCATCATGCAATTATTTCCAAGATTATTAGCTGACTAAGGTTAATCATATCCATTTAAACAAATAATATAAATCATTGTCAATTCACATTTTCATTATATAAAAAGTAAGGAGAATTCAAAAATCCCCTACTTGGATATTTACATTGCAAGTTGTTGCATCCAAAATAGAGGAGAGTGGAAGATCTCTTCATTATGGAAACCAAATATCTGGAAGTAGGATAGGACTTTGATGATTTGTAGAAGACTCAAAAAAACCCAAACATCAAGTTTTTGGGTCACCTAAATTCAAGATAATCAAATAGTAACTTAAATAATAGAATTATTGGTTTTTATTATTCATGGATATCTTTCCATAGATACTACATCTAATTCTATATTCTATCTCACATTAATTCATATTAACTTAGTTTCCATTTAATTTTAAATTCAACATCAGTTATAATCTCTTAATATATTCACAAACCACCTATTTCTCATTTTAACCCCATTAATTACCATGAAAACACATTACATAAGGTTTCGGGGAGGAAAAATATATTTTGGGTAAAATACTCATTACCTATAAACAAGAGGCATACACTATGTAAGGGTAATATGGTTTTACCCTTATGCACCTAATTAATCTTATGCAAGAAGCATGTGTTGCATAAGGGTAATGTGATTTTACCCTTAAAAATTTGATTACCCTTACACAACTTCAACCTTACCCTAATGTATCTTGAAGAAAATTTGGCTTACCCTTACATGGCCAACAAATTACCCTAACACAGTTTGTTACCCTTACGTGAATACCCTTACACAACTCCACTCTTATGTGAGTACCCTTATACAAGTATAGGAATTGTGTGGTTACACAACTAATAGGTTTCCCTTACATAAGGGAACTTTACCTTTAGGAAGCGCATTGAAAACCCCTCTTACCTTTAGACAACCTATTTAAAAAAACTATGCTACCCTCACATAACTAGGAAATTCCCTTACGTAGTGGTGAACTACCCTTATGTTTCCCTTATAAATTTAGGGTCACCCTTACATAAGGTTATAAAACTCACCCTTATCCTTACTAAACTCAAGTAAAAAATACCTTACCTTTACGCATGGTTTAAAAACCATGACTTACCCTTAAGTAACTCCATTTTCATGAATAAGGGTAAATATTTCATTAAAAATATTACTTTTTTTTAATTAAACCAACTTATTAATCATTAAGAAAGGGGTTTATTATCACTTTCAAAATTCCAAAAATACTTCCAAAATTTAAAGATTCATTTTAAAAGACCAAAATTAATTTCTAGATAAACTTTTAACACTTTGAAATTATTTCATTAACCTGTAAAATTATTTTAAAACCAATTTATATATTACAAAAACTTTTCTAAAAAACTTTTAACTTTATAAAATGGCTCCTGAACCACCAAAAATCCCAAAATAATAAATGAAGGGCTTAGTAAAACTCAAACCCTTACATTATGATTTTATTGATACATTATTATAGTGATATTTGATTCATTTGTGAAGTGTAGAAATAAATTGCACATCAATCTAACATATGGTGTGGTCAGTATAACTAAAAGTGTTTGTTTTCATTCAAAAATGATATTTTAGTTCAGAAATTTTATTATATACTCAAGACTAAGAAAACACACTCATATTTTCTTAATATTTTAGGAAAAGAATTTATAATTCATTTTTGATGTATAGGAATTAATCGCATTTCAATCTAGTACACAGTGTGTTCAGTGTGACTAAAAGTGTGTTTTTTCGTTTAAAAGTGACATTTTATTTCAAAAAGTGCTTCAAATAATCAAAACCAAGAAAAAACACTTTGATTATCATGAATATTAAATAAAATAATATATAATTAATTTTTTATATGTGTGAATCAATCATACATCAATCCAATACATGGTGTTGTCGATATTATTGAAAGTGTGTGTTTTCATCTAAAAATGATATTTTAGTTCAAAATGTGTGTCACACACTCAAAAGAAAGAGAAAGCACTTAAGATGTATCGATATTTTAGTAAAAATTTTATAATTCATCTATGATGTATAGGAATCAACCACACATTAATCTGACACATAGTGTGGATGGTATGACTGAAATTATGTGTTTTCATTTAAAAATGATATTTTAGTTTAGAATGTGTGTCACATACTCAAAACTAAGAAAAAAACACTTGTATTGTATTTATATTTTATGGAAAATATTTATAATTAATTTTTTTATGAGTAAGAATTAATTGAACATCAATATAACATGTGATATGTTCAGTATGTCTATAAGTGTATATTTTCATTTAAAATTGACATTTTAGTTCAAAACATGCCTCAGGTAGTCAAAACTACACAAACATTCCCGGATTGTCATGATGTTTTGGGAAAATAGTTCATAATTCATTTGTGAGGCGTATAAATCAATCGTGCATAAACCCAACACATAGTGTGACTGAACATGCGTGTTTTCATTTAAAATGGTATTTTAGCTCAAAGCATTTATCACATACTCAAAACCCAATAAACACACTCATATTGTATCGATATTTTATGAAAAATATTAATGATTCATTTATGATATCTAAGAATTAACCATGCGTCAATCTGACACATGGTATGGCCGATATGACTGAAAGTGAATGCTTTCATTTAAAAGTGTTATTTTAGTTTGAAATTCACATCAGATAGTCAAAACTAAGAAAAAATATTATGATTTTCTTGATACTTAAGAAAAAAATACATAATTATTTTTTGATATATAGGAGTCAACCACGCATAAATTGGACACATGTTATGGACTATATGACCAAAAGTGTGTGTCTTCATTTAAAAATAGAATTTTAGTTCAAAATGTGTGTCATGGCCTAAAAACTAAGCAAACACACTTGTATTGTCTTGATATTTTAAAAAAAGATCGATAATTCATTCGTGATGTGTCAGAATCAATGTGAATGGTATGAGAGAAAGTGCATTACATACTCAAAATAGAGAAAATATATTGTGAGTGTTGTATTACATTGAAATATGTTTTATTTATTTATAATGTTATCCTTTTTATTTATGTATTATCATTTAGTATTCATGTTTTCCTTTTTTATTTATTTTTTATTAATTCATTAATATTGTGTCATATTTATGTTTTATTGGTTTCTTTATAGTATTAATAACATAATAATTTGTTTTTTATTACATGTACACACTTATTTTTTTCCAATTGAGGAGGTGTATTTGAAAAAAGGTAGCACTATCGGGATCTATTGGAAGGGGGCCTTAAGGAAATAAAAATAAGAGAACATTTGGTGTGCTACATGTTAAAGTGCTTGAATTTTTTGGAAAATGTAATTTTTGTAATAAATTTTACATATAAATGTAATTATAATGTATTGAAATGTTTTTAATGTAGATTTATTTGTATTTTTAATTCATTTAAATGTAATTTTTTTTTTAAATAAGTTGTAATTTAATAAATGTTTGTTGTAATTTGATGTAAATGTAGCAGAACACTCCTATAACTATTAAATTTTATCAGCGCTATCGGTAGTATTGATAAAATTTACTTCTATCAATGATTATTATATCATTAATAAATTTCACCTTTATTGGTGATTATTTTAGATATGATGAAGAATTGTTTTATCATCATTGAAAAAAGTGTAAATTTTAAAGGTGCTTTAAATATCATCATTTTTTATCACTGATAGTAGTGATTTATAGAACTTATAAAAGGGTAATATGTAGTAGTGAGATGACATGGTTATAAAATTGGGTGTAATGAAAGGTAAATACAATATTGGCATGGTTGAGGCAGTAGTGATAGTGGGGTGTGAGCATGGTGATGATAACGACACATGATGGGGGTGGTGAGGAAAAAAAATATGTGGGTGTGACAATTGATTGTGGGTGAGGGAAAACTAATGACAGGGATGAGTTTGAAGGAGACATTGAGAGAATATGAGAAAATTTGGGGGATGGAGAAAGTTCAGGGAGGGTGGTGAGTTTTTTGGGGTACAATTTTATTTAGGTTTTGGAAAACATCCTTGGTTATCGCAGAAGGCCTTATTAGCGACTGCTAATTATGGTTTCCCATTTCTACCATCTATGGATACCCAATTTTCTAGTAGTGACTTTTGGTTTTTTTTGTTTTTTTATAAAGCAGTGGATGTATTATCATGTAAAATTTTTAAAATAACTATATTATAACCAATTATCACCAATGATATTTCATGTGTTTTTAAATTTTCCCTATTTTTTGGGATTAACAGTCACCAATAATAGTTGAAACACATTTTTCACCTTCTAATGATAAATGTTATCAAGCATGTTTTTTTATAAGTTTAGTGTCTATCAATAGCTAATAGTTTTATTTATTTCATTAAAAAAATTAACAATCAATTTTTGATCTGAAATAACAGTAGTAGATAATTTAAAATTTGTACTAAAATATAAAAAAGTAAAAAAAATAAGGTTTAAAAAATATAAGTGGAATTGATTATAATTTTAAAACATGCATTTCATGATAATATTTTTTTGGTTATTAATTAATACTAGTACTTCATCCATAAAAAGGCACGATACTATTCACTTTGTGTTCAACTCAACTTATTCAACATCATTCAAAAAAATGGTATGTTAATGAACTCAATGTAATGTTTAGAAGAAAACAATGATGATAGAAATATAAATACCTATGTGTGTATGAAATAATTTGATATCTATTTAGTGGATATAGGTTTCCTAAAAAGGAATCCTTTAAGAAAAATATTGAATTTTCAGTAGTCCATAATATAAAAAAAAAGTTGTCATGTATCATGTTTGTTAAAAATAGTTTAATTAAAAATTAAAATATAAAGGGGGATAGATATGAAGAATAACTTAGGAAAGTATGGACTAAATTTCAATATGATGTCAAATATAAATGATTTAAGAGTGTTTTTTGTACTAAATGAATTGAATCTAATAACAAGATTTTCTATAAAATGGGTCCTATATTTAAAATAAAGGGATGAATACGGTGTGAGAATATTATAATATGAAAAAGAAGATACATTTTTACCATATTTTTATTTATGATTATATGAATCATACTGTAAAAAATCAAATAATATGAATGGATAAATTGAAAGAATTTTTTTATTAAATGGAAATGGAAATGAAATAATATTAAATAACATATGAAAATATGTTTCTATTTTTAGGTAAAATTAAAATTCAAGAGAAAGTAAATCATATACCTTTTTTCTTCCTCTACAATCCAAAGTATTTTTGGATATAAAACCTTGATCCCCAAATAATATAGGGAAAATAGGCATTAATTCATGTTGTTGTTTTGTATGTTTTAGTATATGTTAACTTCCCTAGATAGTACCACTAAAAAGAATCAATTATCCTAAAAATACATGCATGAAAAATGTCTTTAACTAGCATGTATAAACACATTAATACAATATATTTTAAAACTAATAACCAAAAATAGTATACATAAATGTTTAAATTCTGGGATAAATATATTGTAATAAATGAAACATCTATGATATCTAACAACTATAGATAACTTATTTAGGCTATGTGGAATATATAAACCAAAAAAAATGTGTTAAATGTAATACAAAGTTTAAATTAACTATTTTAGAAAAACACACAACACCCATAGATAGTATAAATATACTACATTTTTTATAAGTAACATAGATAATAGTAGAGAAAGGGTGCACATATCACTAAATTTGTATAGTATTCCACCCATGTGTTCTCACAGGATCCCACAGATGGTACAATAAAATAACATAATATTAAATTTAAATATAGTTATCTGAATATCAAAAACATATAATACTATGATTAAAAATGAAATGCATTATTGAAGTGAATTAGTGCTTCAAAAAATTTATGAATTACATTTGATGAAAATCATTTCAAGTAAAAAACATATAGATAATAAAAAATTGAATATGGACAATTGGATAAACATTCATATACAAAGTTATATTAATTAATGAATATTCATGAACATAATTAAATTAACCAACACATATGGTCAATATGAATATTTCATAAATACGTACATGTGCAAAATTATAGTAATTAATTCATAAGGTAATTGAAATACAAATTGAAAAATGATCATTTTCAGTCTTAAAATAAATAATATATTTAGAGAGTTTATAAATAATTTTTTTTAATCCTTTCATTAAATAAAAATTTAGCACCACAATACATGAAAATTTTAATAGGATCACCAATATCTAAGTATATGTAAATAAAAAATATGAAATCAATATTTTTTATTAAATTATATTCATGTTTGAAAAAAAACAAATTAAAAAAAATGTATATATGCTTTCAAAGATATTAAACAATTAAATAAAAAAATGAAATAATTTGTATGGTTTAAAGATATTATCAAATACATGTAAATATATCACATAAATAAAAAAAAATTAAAAAAAATTAAAAACAATATTTTTTTGTACCCCTGTAATTATTATACAATGCATAAAAATATTTTGATTATCAAAATTCTCTCTTAATTTATTTTCTATAGATTATAAAAACCAAATTATTTTTTGGGTTGTATTCAAAAATGGTTGACTCTTTTATTGGATGAAACTTGTAATTTTGATCCTCAATTATCATTTACTATTTAAATAATGAATTTTATTTAAAAAATAAAGGATTTAAGAATCATGGAAATCACCAAATTCCACTGTGAAAACGTGAATATTTTATCAAAAAATAATGAGGTTAGGGATCAAATAGTACATTCAACACAACATAATAGAAATAATAACATGTATAAATATTGAATCTGGTATATTAGAGATCATAAATCCCATTATTTAAATAAGAAATGATAAGCGGGGATCAAAATTACAAGCTTCTTCCAATATTTGTATAAGGGCTGACAAGTGGGGATCAAAATAAAAAGTTTCATGTTATAATGTAGTCTCACTATTTAATATTATAAATTCAAGACTAAATGGACATATTACAACTTTAAGAGTTATAAATTTATAGTGGCAAGGCCCATTAATCAATTTTATTTTAATTTTTCACCACAACATGGTTTTAAAAGTTGAACACCAAGCTTCTTTCCAAAATTTAACAATAGACACTTGGTACTTATAAGTAAGGTACACATGAAATATCAAAACCAATAGACCCTTCAAGTGATAAATTAGATTTAAAATTAAAAATAAAGTAAAATATTACATATTAATATGGAATTAATGTTCATTTATAAATAATACATTGGCCTCATCACAAGCTCCTTGGTAATGCCAACATTTCTGCTCCAAATGTTGTAAAGATACTTTGTGTTATAATGAAAACCAATTTTATTGTTTCCATGGTAAATAAAATATGTTTCATTAATTTTATACTCTATATCACAACTATTTTTTTGAACAAAAGAATGAATACTTTTTAGTGCTAAGTAATAGAAAAATTACCATACAGTGAAGGACCCAATAATAGTAGTTTTCCTCTCAACATATCCCGGTTGATATGAAAGCATTATTTCATATTAAAATACATATTTTTAATCCATAAATATCCTTTTTGATAAATTTTAGTGTTAATTGAGAACATTAGTGAAAATAAAGAAGAAATATGGATAGATTATAAATGGAATAAAAGAATAAGTGAAGGATAATAAATGAAACCAGAGAAATTCAAAAACATAGAATAATTATTTCACAAGTCTTTTAAAATCCATTCTCACTTTATTTGACCCTCTCTCAGTTTTGACCCTTGAAAAAAATTTCCCCCATAAATTTTCATCAAAATAGAAATATGAAGATGGAAATTAAAATAATTAAGGGCATGGAGATTATAATATCAAAGTAATTGAAAAAATAAGACATAGAAATCATAAAAAATGGTTAGAATGTTGAAAAGAACACCTTCAAGGTCTATAAATCCAAGAATATAACCATTTGATATGAAATTTCTACTTGATGATATATGTTTATTACAAGGTCAAAAGGTTGAAATTAAACAGTAAGAAGTGTATGTATATACAATTGTATTTTCATGGGAAATCCTATAAAACCAATATTATGAAGGGTGGTTATTTTGAAAATTTATAAATTGAATACTATAGAAATCCATAGTGAGAAAATAAATACATGTGTAAAAGAAAGTTATAATTTTTTTATTAAATCAATGAATAAATGAAATTCATATATTCAGGATAAACTGAATATGTATAGAATATATTCAGAATAAACAAAATTTATATTGCATGCATTCAAATAGAATGCATATTGCATGTATTTGGGGACATAAAACATGTATTTAGAAGTATAATTAATATTTCATGTTACATATATTTAAAAATAGAACATATATATTTATCAATATAATGAACACTACATAAACAGAATGCATATTGCATAAACAGAATGCATATTGCATATTGCATATATCGGAATGCATATTGGATATATTCAGAATGCATATTGTAGATTCTATATATTTAGAATGGATATAGGATATATTAACATATATGCCTATCAAGAGAACATAATATACACCAAAATTAATTAAAAAATTCATATTATATGTTGCATATATTTAAAAACATCGCATATATTGAATACGTTGTTAGCAATGGAATATTGAATATGCTGAATATGGGAGAAAAGAGAGTTTAAACTTTGGACTATAAAAGTAAGACAAAAACATTAGAGATTGTGAAAAATAGTAAACAATGGTTATATAAGGATGTAATGGTTAGGAACAGATAACACCCTTAAATTTAGAGTTTTTTCACAACAAACTAAATTGGGTATAAAAGAAATTGAACCTTTAAACCATAGAAGATATGGTATTTGGAGATGAATCACCTTTATCTTTAAGAAATTTTACCACCAAATGAAGAAAGTATCAAGAATAAGTAATCTCTAGAAGGGAAAGTGAATCATAAGTGAAGGACTATGCAAGGGGAAGATGCAATTGTTACAGGAAAGAGGAGGATAATGGAACGTAGTGTGATGGAGCATTTTGTGTGTTGGGGTTTCGAGCGAAAACACTAGGGAGTGGAGTTGGAGGTTAAAGAAAGAGGTGGAGGTGGGAAGATAGGGAGAGGTAAAGGGATCTAGGGAGAGGCAGGTAAATAGTGGTTGGGATGTGGTGGAGAGGATGAGCACATGATTAGGAGGTTGAGGTGGAGAAGAGGGGAGGTAGAGAGGTGGAGAGGCAGGGAAGAGAAAGTAGGTAGGGTGGGAGAATCATGAGGAAAGGAGGTATCAGACATCAGGGAGTAGGAGTTTGGTATGAGTTTGAAACGAAAATAGAGGGAGGCGGGTTTTTTTATAAGTTTTTTAAAAAAAATTAATAAAATAAGTCTAGGTTTGAAATATTTTCAAAACTAATCCATAAATACATCAAAGTCCATCACACCTTTGGTGTAACAACCCGATATTTTATGAATTATTTTGTTCAAATAAATTTAATATTTTTGATATTTTGTGTTACATGAAACACCAAATTTATCTTTCATTGCATGCAATACTAAGTTTTTCTTATCTTACATGCAACACCAAGTTTAAACAAAACATCATATACTATTAAAATATTACTATTTAATCTCTTCTATCCATTGGAATGGTGGGTATAAATAGGATTAAATAAATTATGAAAATATATGGTTTACATGGTTATATAAAATTAATTATTTGGTGACCAATTAATTATAAATAAAAAAAATATTTGAAAATCAAGGAAATATTTTTCTAAAAAATTATTTTGATGCACACAAACATGTTTTATCTTAATAAATTAAAAAATAAATTTTAATGAATTATTTTAATGAAAATTATATATATTATATATTAAATAAAATTTCCAACATTCATATTATATTTTTTCTAAATAATAGATAAAAATAAATCTAATTTTATGCTTAAAAATAGTATTTTTCTAAAAATCGGTTTTGTCGCCTTTTGCGCATTTATTTAAAAATAAATTGTTTCCAATTTTAGAAAATTTATTTTAAAAAATAAACTAAATTATTTAAATCA
This sequence comes from Viscum album, assembly GCA_963277665.1. NCBI lineage: Eukaryota > Viridiplantae > Streptophyta > Magnoliopsida > Santalales > Viscaceae > Viscum > Viscum album. Next base: position 2,002,727,549 of record OY728126.1, on the reverse strand, counting down.
TTGTGTAAAAATTATCTTGGAGTGAATTTTTGATAATTTTCTAAGAAGATAAATTTTTCAGTGAATAGTGAAAATACTCGTTTTTATTAAAAAAATTGTCTTTTCATTCAAATCATTTACAAGATAAATTTTATTTTAATATAGTTTTTAATGTAGAATTAGTTAAATGATATATCTATAAATCCAATTTATTTTATTTTAATTAAATCCATATTTAATTTTGATATAAAAACTTTTTAAACTTTTTAAACTTTTCTCTTTGGAAATTCGTTTTTTTGTCGGGTCTGCGGGATTAATTTTAAAATAAATTTTGCCAATTATGTGAATGAAATTTATAAAAAATTAATTCCATATTTGGAATAAGAATAATTTATATTATATAATAATTTCAACTTAATTTTTTACCATAATGAATAGTAAATAGTAAAAATTATTTTTGGTGGTTAAGGTTAAAAAGGGTTTACCAGGGAATTAAACTAAAAATAAAAGGATTAAATGACCTATAAACTTTTACAACACCCATTTTTTTCCATATTTTGACCTTATCACCTATAATATTTGATAATATCCCATTTTTTATCCTTTTTTAATGTGAAATACATGGGTATACCTTTTCTTTTCAAAAATTACAAGAGTGACACTCACCTCACTTATAAAAGACCACCCCATCTCCTCTCCTCTTCACACTTCCAAAATAACCCAAATATCATCCTTTAATACATACACACATATTAGAGGCATTTTTAGATCATAAATCTTATCTAGAAATGATTTATGTTAAACCTAAATATGTTGTCTAAAGAAGAGGTGGAGTTTTTAACTATGCGTTTTTGTTTTACTTATTCTTCTAACTACTTAAAATATTCTTAACTTATTTTGATATAATAACACCAGTATCTCCCATATAATTATATTTTATTATTTTTATTTCATAACCTATATCCATCTCCTCTTCCATCAAATAGAAAATGAAACTGTCAATCGTGTGTGTGGCGAACTATCACCTCACAAATCGATGTTATTCATTTTTCATCACCACATCTCACATATGGATATAATGATGTATTTAATGTTTATATATATGGTATTTATGATATTATTATAACTATTTAAATATAATACCACATCTACCTTCTTACCACCCAAACCGTTGGAAAATAATAATGTCGCTCGTGTGTACGGTGTATTACCACCTCGCGAACCGATGTGATGCATTTTTCATTTATGTTTTACTTGGATGGTAAAAGGGATAGATTAAATGTATATATATAATATTTGTAACATAATTATACTTATTTAATTATTATATCACATATACCCTCTTACTTTCTATTTTGTGGTAATATAATGATGTCGCTCGTGTGTATGGCGGACTACCGGCTCACGAAGCGATGTGATTCATTCTCCATATACCCTTTACATGGAAGGTAATAAGGGTAGGTTTAAATATGTAATATATATGAAATAAAAATTATTCTTAAATTTAAATATATTATTTACCCTTATCTCTTTCAATTCATCAAGAAAATGGAAACGATATTCATGCGTATGTTCGGCATACCGTCTCCATAAACAATGTATTTCATTTTCTACCTCTATCTTTTATAGATTACTATAAATAAATATAAACTGAATATGTATATATATATATATATTATATTTATATTTTGGTTAAAATTATATATATTATTGAACCATGATAAAAGTAAGAGGACCAAAAATAACAAACCAAACATAGATGAAAAACAAAGCAGTTATTACCTGTAACGTGATTTTAACAAGGAATTGTTAATAAATGGGCAATAAAATTTCATGAGTAAATAATACATGGTAGTATATATATAATTATGGTTATATAATATATTTATAATAAACTTATATTTATTATATATTAGGTTCAAATGTGTATGAAGGAAGTCGAGACTTAAGGTAAGGGATTTTTTGTCTCACTTTTATATCCATGAGATACACGCCATATTCACCGCATGTTTATTATATTTGGTGTATATATTTCCCATTAACATATCTTATATTTATTAACATAAAAATTATGGGGATTTACATATCCATTTTTGGATCTCTCTTTCATGGGATTTATGGTTCAAAAGATACCAAAGCGGTAAGGTATTTTTGTCTCAATTTTCCTTCTTTGAAGCATATGTTGTGTTATGAACCTATCTTCTTTTATGAGGTGTATATATATCCCCTTTGACATGTAATATCATGAAATCATTTATTCTCATGGTATTTTAAGTTTCATTTAATGTTATTATTTTATGGGGCTTACGATTCAAAGTTACCAAAGTGGTAAGAGTTTTATGATATAATCTCATCGTTTGTCGGGATTATTTATGTTTATGATTTTGATGATATAATATTATGATTTATATCTCAAAAAACTCATGAATTTTATTTAACTATGGTTATTTCTTGATAAAACATGTTTTCCAATAATTTTCCTCTCTTTATATACTTGTGATTTCAAAATAATTTTTTTAAGAAAAAATAATTTTATTTCTCTCTTCAGTCAAAAATCATTTTTTCTTCTATATCCATATTTTATAAAAAAGGTAAAAAAATAACATTACACAAAGGATTTATTAAAGGATTTTTACCCATGTTTTTCTTTTTTTAAAGCATTTTAAAAGGAATCTTCATGTCATTTTTAAAACAATGCTCATTTGGATTTTACTAAAAATGTGAAAGGAGTCTTTATTTTAATGTGTATGAAGTTTTTCATCGTCATGACCACTCGATGTTTTAAATATTAATTTATAAGTTTCCTAGTTTATTTTCAAATAAAATGATTTTAAAAAGGTTTTATGTTTTAAAAAGTGTTTTCCAAAGTGGAAAGGCTATTTTCCTCAAAGAAATTTTCCAAGAGATTTTTCAAAATCATTCTCCATCTAAGATGATATTGTTTGATGTTACTTAAGATTTACTGGATATATGATCCAATGATACCATATTTATTATTTCTATGGGTGGTTTATGATTATTATGATAAGATGTTTATGAAACTCATTTCTTTCCAATGGGTTATACTATAATTAAATATTTATGAAACTAGACCCCTTTTCATGGGTTATAATATGATGAATGATTTATAATCTTTTGGAACACATTTCACTACAAAAAAAATATAGTGATTAGAAGAGGTTATTTTTTTCATTTAGAATAGGTTATAACCCATTATAAAACCTTTAATGACAGTTGCCTGAAATTGCTGCTAAACTGGCTGCCCAATCTGATTAGAGGCGGTTCTAGACAAGTGTTGGTGAAGTAGGTATGTGTTTAGAAGTGGTTATATTAAAGGGGGTTTAAACCCCCCCCCCCCCCTCTAATTTCATCTGAAATTCACCATAAAAGAGTAGATTATGGGTGTTTTTAACCACCCCTAATATGGCTTTTGGGGACCAATTTTAGGGGTGATTATATGTAACTGCCCCTAAACTGACCATTTTTTTATTACTTAGCACCCCTAGACCCCTCCCCCCACAAGCACCCCTATACACACCCCAGACAACCCCTTGGAAAACCCCTTAGACAACCCCTTGGACAACCCCTTGGACAACCCCTTGGACAACCCCTCAGACAACCCCAAACAACCCTCAGACAATCACCCTAGACAACCCCAGACACACCAGGCACCCCTAAACACAGCCCGAAAACCCCAGACACACCCCCTTGGCCTCGCAGGCACACCCTCAAACAACCCGACACACCCAACCGGCACCCCTTGACACACCCTGACAACACCCTCGGTGAACAGACCCCCCAGACAACCCAGTAGACGACCCCCGCATGTAACAGCCTGAGATTTTATGAAAAATATTCTTTTTAATTTTATTAATGTCTTGTGTTATATGCTACACCAAAAGGAGCTTTCACAATACACATCTCTGACCTGGCTTGAATTATACACAATCGCGACCTTCCACGATAGCGTGTGTTGTACGCAATACCGAGTTTCACTAAACAACGATATGCTATTAAAATATTATTATAACTAGTCGTTATGAATAGTAATAACCACCTTTTAAAATTTTAGAAATTTTATCTCTCAAAATGGACTTCATTTTTGGATTCGGAGTATCGAATTTAGCCTAAGGTGAAATTTTGGTACTTTTCGGATAACTTTCATATTCTGATGAATAGTGAAAATTACTAAATTATAATTAAAAACAACTTTTTTAATCGAAATAATTAATAGTGATAAATTATTAATTTGAGTGGTTTTAAATTATATTTAGAATATATTTTTACAATTTAATACAATGTTGGTCATTGGATGTAATTTCACATTTAAACCAGACATAAACAAGTGTCAATCTTTTGATATATATTGTTTCTTAAAAACACGCTATTTGTTTTAACAATGGGATTTAATTATAAAATTAATTAATTCAACTTCTATGTTATGAATTTGGTAAAATAGACTTCATTTTTGAATTCAGAATATGAAATATAGCTTAGGATGAAATTTTGGCATTGTTCTGAAAAACATCAATTTTTTATGAATAGTGAAACTACTAAGTGGTAGTTAAAAAACCGAATTTTTCATAAAACTTAATTTTACCGCTTCTGTGAATGGAATTTCAAAAATCCGAGAGACACGGTTGATGTCAGTAAGTAAAATGTGGTTCAATGAGATGAAAATAATTTTTGGTGAATAGTAACTTTTTACTTTTATTTACCACGGTTAAAAGTAAATAGGGTAATTAAGGGTAAGAATGATATTAATATTACCCTAACACATGTCCTAATTCTATTGGACAAGTGTATCTCGACAAAAAACAACCTTAAGTGTAAAATATTATCATTTAGGTCCACTTGGATTAGATTATGACATTTAATAATATTTTATTTAATGAATAGTTAAAATAGTTAAAATCAAAGTTTAATAACTAAAACATTTTTAATATGGGGTTATACATAAGATAAATTAGACAATAAATATTCATTATAAAGATAAAAAGATTTACTACATAATGATATTTTATTTATAATTTTTAGACTTTAAATAAATTAATTTATTTATGACACAACGATGATGCAGTAATTACCCTTTTAAGGAAATATTAACATAATTGATGTTATAAATGCTCAAATGAATGTAATTTGAGATTTTTTATGAATTCCACTAATTTTCTAGGTTACTATGATATATTAGTGTTGATTTAATCAACTTGTTTTGAACATATAATTCTGTTATGACTTTCACAAAAATAATATATCAAATAGTGTCAAAATTGACACAAAATATTTTTTAAATCAAATATTATATTATTAATTATTATTGTATTCCTAAAAATCTAAGGTTCGGCCAAAAGACTTAGATAAGGATATATATATTAATAATAAACAATTTGGGGTTCTTTTGGCATGTTATAGTAAGTGTATTAACCATATAGTGAAAGAAAACAAAAAGACACGGTAAAAGTTAAATTATTTAACTTAGAGTTAAATCTAATTGATAAGGTTAAAATAATACCCTAAACTTGTCTAAATCCTATTGGATGATAGGATTTCGACCCATCCCCACTTTAGCTTCGAAATAAGACCCTTTGGAACCATTATAAACCAATTTTGACATTAATATAAAATAATATTTTGAGGTATTCCTAAGGTGCCCCTCTCCTCCCCTATAAAAGGACACCTCCTCCCCCCTCCTCCTCACACCAATTTGAGCACTCAAGCTCGGCCAACCCCTGACAAAATCCCTTCTCCACTTCCCTAGAATAATCCTAGAGGTCCTGGTCTTCTTCAAAGACCAATCTTAGTTCCCTAAGTGGAAGATTCAAAGAGGCGTTCCAAAGAAGAGGTAATATCCATTACCGATCTTTTCAATTTCTTTCTTCTTCCACTTCTTCTTCTTAGGTTGTTTCATTATGAAGTAATAACATCAGTATCACTCATATACTGATATGTTATTATAAGTATGAAACAACCATATTTCACCATCTATCCATCCTACGGAAAAAGAAATCACCGCGCGTGCGTACGTACGGAATACCGTCTCCACGCCGTGGTGTAATCTATTTTCCACCACCACCTTACATGGATGGGTATAATGGTGTAAATAATAACTATACATAGTTATTAAAACATCATATTGATTCTGATATATTGTATAATCCACTCCAATTCAATTCAATATTTATGGAAATGATATCATCGCTCGTGCGTACGTACGGAATACCGTCTCCACGACGCGATGAGATTCATTCTCCATGTTAACCATTTAAGAATGATTATAAAGTATATATAAGAAATAATAATGAAATATATGACATTATAAAGCTACTGGATTTATGTATATATATATATATATATGTGTATGTCATCTACTTACTTCCATTCAAGACAATAAGGAAAGGAAAACAGCGTTCATGCGTACGTACGGACTACCGTCTCCATGAACGGTGTTTTTCATTTCATTTATCTATCTATTATATATATATATACTGAATATATATGATATATAAATCATATTTTATATTCTGGAAGTAAGTAAATCATGATATAAGTAATAATAATGTTAAGAACAACAAGTCAAAACACCTACGATAAATGAAACGATTTTACCCAAAACGCTTCTTTAACATGGAATTTACAAAAGAACGGGTAATATAATGTCATAAGTGAACCATATATGATATCATAACAATGAATATGATTTTTTAATAAGTCAATAACATGATTTAAATAATTATACAGGAGGTTCGGACACTTACAAAGCAAGTCGGACCTAAGGTAAGGGAAATATCACAATCTCATTTTTATCTGAGATTGTTTATACTTTGGTATTTACTGGGGTGTATTTTGTCATCCAAATCCATGTTTCCTCAATATGTAATATTATTTCCATCCACATAAAAAAAATTTAAAATCCAATTTTACCCTTCGGTGAGTTTTTAGTAAAAGATATGAAAGGAATCTTTTGTCGTTTTTCATACGAGGTACTTTTTGACTTTTCTAACAAAAGTATGGGAAGAATGTTTTTTTTAACTTATACGGCATGAATGGATTTTTAAAACATTATTTCCAAGAAGCTTCCTTTACAAGTTTTCAAGTTTATTTTTAATCAACTTCTTTTAGTTTAGAATTTTATGACATTTTAAGAAAAGAAAAGTGTTTTTGAAGAAGAAAGGATATTTTCCTCAAGAATGGAGTTCAAGTGTTTTATCAAAATTATTTTCCATCTAAGATAATAAAGGGTTATGTTTTTATCCCTATTATTACATTGATTTGATTATGTTGTGAGGGAATTATTTTTATGAAGTCATTTACCTTATATGGTTTGTTTTATGATGTCATGATGTTTCAAGAATCCCATTTTTGTTACATGTGTTATACGATGATGTATGTTTTATGATTATGTGGCACACATAAGAAAGGATTCATTATAAGATGGGTGGGACCTATATCTCCCTCAAATGCATTGGGTAAAGATTTTATATCTCATGAGATAGACATGGCTGGAACGGAAGGTTATTTCGGTTCAGTGATACAGGACTGAAACGAGGAGTGAACTCGGTTCAGAAAGGGACTTTGTCCACTAAGATAGTCTTGGAAATGAGTCATGACTAACAAGAAATGATTTTCCATGATTATGTGTGCATGACACAAAGTTTAAAGTTTCATGTTATGATTATGGGGATCTCGTTTTCACTTCTATGATTTATTCCATGTTAAGATATTATGATCTCTTTTGCAGGTTATGATTTTCAAAAAGATATGATATGATTTTTATTTCCTTTATTTGCCCTTGCTGAGCATTTGAGCTCACCCTTTTATGTTTTCTTTTCCCCAGGTCAGGAAGATGGATATTAAGTAGAATATGCTAAAAGGGACCCTAGATATGATGAAATAAATGGGAGACACTGTAGAAGATTTATGAACCAGTTGTTTATGTTTCCCAGTTTCTAAAGACACTATACCTATATGGTCCTTTGTGGTTTTGTCATATGTTGTAATAAGTGTGCTTCAATTTTGAAGTATTAACAATGTATGTAAAGTATGGGTCGTTATAGTTGGTATCAGATGAAAGGTTTAGTCAACCTTTGGAAACTAGGATGCGAAAACGTTAGTAAGATCCCTAGAGATATTTCTATGGTATGTCTAGGGATGTCCCTAAGGATAAGTATACGTATAGGATATAATCCTAGAACTACGATAACGATCTTATAATTTAACCTAATATGTTAGATATTAAGGGTACTCCCCCTTTACTATGTTGTTTTCCCTAGCATTATTTTTCCTCTCACAATATTCTTTTTGGGTTTTAGAAAATGGCTGGAAACAAGATGATTCACAATAATGGAGGATATGATGGACAATGGAATGATATTCTTCATGAGCAACCAAATGAAATGGGATTTGGAAGTCCAAACATCATTATTATGCCAAATCAGCAATCTCATAATATGATCAATAAAGTAAAATTTGGTAAGTTTCCTGACTCGACTAATAAAAGAAAGATGGAGTTTCATGATGATCATAGAGGAAGGAAAGTTCAATTTCCCCTATGTAAATCATGTGGGAAGAGGCATCAAGGAGAATGTTTCAAGGGAACTGGAAGATGCTTTGGGTGTGGAAAAGAAGGACACAAAGCAAGTAAGTGCAAAGGAAAAGGGTCAGTTAACACCATGGATGTGGATAATGGTATTGCTACAACATCAAAAATGGTTAAGTGTTTTAAATGTTGAATGTATGGGAATTATGCAAACAAATGCCCTAAGGGAGAGACTCATGAAGAGAATCAGTATGGTCATATGGGTAGTATTTATGTGGATGATGATGAAGAGACTACAAATGATATGTGAGATGAAAGAATTTATTGGTCGGAGTGGACACTCAAGAGGGGGGTGAATTGAGTTCCAATTAAAAATTTCTGTTGAAAACTTTAAGATTAAATCCCCCAAATTGAAAAATAGCCCAGTCAATTAAGGCAGTAGAGATATAGGTGACTTATTGTTCAACAGGTTTCTCTAAGGTTGATTAATCCTCAGTAAGGTTAGTTTGATGACCAACTTTACTTTTGAAACAAGTTTACAAAACAAATCTCTTATACACACTAACCAAAATTGACTATCAGAGTATATGAAAAAACAGATTTCTTGTTTAAAAAAAAAGAGCACAGCGGATAAAAAAAAAGTAAAGAAAAGAGTAACAAGCTATTTCAAACAAGAGGTTCAGTATTAAGCTAAGACTTAGTCCTCTTCCACTTGGTGATCACCTGCCACCAAGTAATTTTATAAAAAAGATTGATACACATCCTGTATCGGGCTTTACAACAGTTTTCACAAACTGTCCAGGTTTGACAACCTCTGCCACAGTTATACGTGGGAAAACAAATGACCAAGCCACACCAGGCTTCTTCCACAGTTATACGTGGGTAACAAATGTAAAAAGGTTTGGGATAGGGATTTTCAGTATCCCTTAGTTTAAGCATGGGAGACAGTGTGTGTAATACTAACACACTGCTCACAAATGTAAAACACTTAAACACAGTAGAGCAAGAGATAGAAAGAAGAAGGTTTAGAGTGCTCTATAGTGTTGGCAGATCAGTTCTGGACTCATAGGAATGAGTGACTTGAAGCTTTGGTCCTTTTTCTGTAAGTTGACACTAAAACAGAGTGTCGTGATTTCCAGACTTCCAGATGTTCAAGTGATCAGCTTCTTTGAGTTTGAGTGCTTCACAGCATGGCTTTTAGGAGACGGTTCTTTCAGTCGGTTCACTTGAGACTCTTTTGTTCTTCAGAATGAATGCTCGAGAGTTCTTCTTTTTGTGTATATGTGTATCTCCTTCTCAGTTGTAGATGTTAGACTCTGTGTGTCCTTCCTCTATTCTTGTTCGTGTATGTCACTGTTCTTTTCGTTCCATTCATGCTTTTTCTTGAATGCTTCTCTCTTCTTTTTATACTCCTCCATATATGCCCTTTTTGTTCACCCGAGGCCGACAAGATAAATAGTCTTGAGTTACACGTGCGATCTTCCTCGTACATTGTATTATTTCTTGATATGTCTGCAAATATCAATAAATAATGTTAGGTGTATTAATTTGTCTAGACATGACCATTAGATTAGTATTAATCAAATTGGTAAAGAAAAAAAGTAGAAATATAATAATAATAGACTGGTCGAGAATGTATGTCACTGTGGACTTCAACTGTGGTCTTCCAACTGTGGACTTCCTTCTGACTGCTGACTTCAACAAAAGGCTTGCTGTCTGTAGGCTTTCAATGGTAGCTTTTACTCCATGTAACTGTAGCCTCTCTAACTGTAGACTTGTAATATCAAATTTGTAGAACTGTAACCTTTGTCAACTGTAGACCTCGATCATCAGTAGACTTAGTCGACAGAAGCTGTCTAACTGTAACCTTGACTGTAGACTTATGACTGTAGGCTTGTTCGACTGCGAACTTGTTCCAACTGTAGACTTGTTCGACTGTGAACTTGAGCAGAGAAAACTTTGAACAGAAGTCTTGTAACTGTGACCTTCGTCTGTGAGCTTTGACAATAGATAGCGGTAGACTCGTGACTGTAAGCTTGTATTAGTCTTCGACTGTAACCTTGTAACTGTGAACTTATTGCAACAGTAACTTAAGGTGACAGTTAGCTGTAACTGTGACTTTGAAAAGAAAACTCTGACTGTTAGCTAACAATACTAAACTTATGTAAATACTATTGTAAGCTGTTACAGTAAAGTTATGAGAGTAAGAATATGAACTGTTTAGAATAAAATACGTTTAAGCATAGAATAATAAGATTAATTCAAGGTTTTAATACATCATAATCAATGTTTAAGCATGATTTGGGATTATCAAAACAGGTGATTCCAACAATCTCCCCCTTTTTGATAATCACAAATTATGTCAGTATGGAATGAAATATAGATGTATCACAGAGAAGTGTGCAAAACACAGTATTAGCAATATGAGCACAAAAATTAGGTATAATCCTCAAGGATTTCTCCCTCTTTGTATAGGTTCATTTCTCCCCCGATTTTTCCCTATTTCTCCCTATTTCTCCCTATTTCTCCCTATTTCTCCCCCTTTGTGATTAACAAAAAGAAAGACAGAGAGAGAGAAAATAAACATTGTATTAATAATGAGAACATTACATGACCCCAAACGTGAATACATGATCCCTATCAAAAAAAAACATAAACAGACTCAATCCTCTTCATCTGTAGGTAAGGGATCTTTTCCTTTGGAGGAAGAAGATGGAGCAGTAGGTGAAAGATCAACAGGCTTAGGAATTGTAGCAGGAATGTCTGGAGGGGCAGCAACAGATGCTCCTGAAGGCCTGTAGTGAGTAGCTTGCCGAGGTATCAGTGGTCTAAGGCTTCTGAGGGCATCAGCAGGAGACATTACTGAAGAACCACTGGGGTTGGAGACAGGTAGGGCAGGAGGAACTATAACAGGTGTGCAGTCCACATGAAGAAAAGGAAGGAGCAGATTCCTGAAATCCATGATGATGTTTCCTCCTATGTTCATGGCAGATAAGAAGTCATTTTTGTTTTCCAATAATTTATCCAAAGTCGGGGTCAACTCTCATAGCTTTCTAACTTGTTCTTTGAAAGCTTGAGTTACAGGAGGCAGCTTCATAGTTTCTAGCATGAGCTTGAAGTGATGGTTCAACTGATGCTTGGTGAAAATCTGATCAAAGTAATAATCCACTTTACTTTTGATGGACTCCTGAGAAGCAGTAGCAGCCTGCAGGTGCTCACGAACAAAGCCACTGACTTCTCTTGTAGTAGCAAGGATCTGTAGGTCTGATGTGTCATTTTCACGAGCCTGAGTAAGCTCTTCTCTGAGCAGGCTTCTAAACTGCTCAAGGTCTACAGGAGAGCTAGATGAAGGAAGGGACTTGACTGAGAATGCCACTGTCTCCTTGAAAGACTGAGTCAGATTTCCAATCACTTTCTGAATGACAACATCCTGATTGCTAAAGTGTTCTTTTACTGATTTCTTGAAAGCCTCAAATACTTCCACAAACTGCTTGACCACTTCTTTGATGTATCGAATCTCACTGGCCACTTGTGTCTGAGAACTGCTCAGGGCAGTTAAAGAAGCAACTGATTGTCTGAGGGCCACTACTGCTCCAGTCCAACTTTCAATTTGAGTTTGGCACACTTTCATTTCATCCATCACTTCTTTGATTGGACTTCCCACAACACATCCTAGAGATAATTCTAAGGATTGTTCTACATTTTTCAGCTCATCAAAAAGACTGGTTTTCAATTCAGCAACAGACTGTCTGATGGTCTCCTTCATTTCATTCTTTAAGGATTCAAGGTCTTCCTTGGTGGCCAATCTTTCAGTTTCTAACACTGGAGAGCTGTTAGTTAGGATAACTGGATTTCTTGGTGGTTGGTTTTCCTCATCTGAATCCTCATAATTGAGTCCTAACACCATGTATCCTGGATCTGAGGTCCATCCTTCTATATCATACAGTACAGAGACTGAACCAAAACGCTCCCCCTCACTTGGAGCTCCTTCCTGAACATTTTCTACTATCTTCTCGACTCTGGGTAACTCTAAGTTCTCTTCTGTAGCTCTAGCAGGTTCCATACTTGCTTCCTCTGTAGGTTCAGCAGTGAGGTTAGCCTCCCTCTCTGTTGAGTCATCAACCACTTCCATGACAACAGTAGTAGAGACCACTCCTGCTTCCTGGTCAGACACTGACTTGTCTGTATACCCTATCAGAGGGCTCATACTAAGTTCTTCTATTTCTTCACCACTGATCTCCTCTTCATCTTTTGCAACAGTTTCTTGATTTTCATTTGAAGCTCCAGCCTCTTCTGCTTCGACTGTATCATCCTCGTCAGAGGTGTCCTTGACAAAATATTGAGATTCTTCTTCTTCTTATTCTGTAGACTCAGTCTCACTATCTCTTAGAACAGGTTCTCTACTAGGTAGTTCTTTTGGAGGGCTTGCTGCTCCAAACGCCACTGTCCTGACAGGACTGTGAGTAGTCTCAAGATCACTCCCTTCATCAATTGGGGTGTTCTCTCTTGCAGAGTCACCAACTACTGCAGTCTGTTCATTATCTGAGTTTACAGGTTCAGGCTCATCAGGCTTTAAGCCTGGATCTCTCCTATCTCTCGGTCTAGAGGGATGAGTAGAAGGGCTAAATTTCTCATAGATTCTCTCCTCATCATTCACCCATGATTTCTTCCAGGGATTCCAACTGATCCTCATGAATTTGCAGATTACTTTCGAGATACATACACTGTTCTTTGCCACTATCAACTCTTCCTGACTTCCAGCTGCACCTTTCACTTTCAACATTACCGAAATGAGTTTAGCATGAAACAAGGCACTTGATTTTGAGCTTGCCTTTATCATGTCCTCCATCTGAGCCATCAGCAACCTACAAAGGTTGACCTTCCTTCCATGTTTTAATAAGTACATCAAGTAAATATCCTGGTGCTTCAGAGTTGCAAAATCTCCTCTTCTAGGACTCAGTACATGCTGAATAAACTTAAACAGAAGCCTGTCCTCTCCACTCATTTCAGCAGCAATAATCTTTCTTACTGTGCCATTGCCTGTCAGTTCTTCCAGAGCCGTCTCATGATCAAAGATTCCACTATTTGGAGGAGCCTCTCCAGAATATTAGTTGTAAATACCCTCATGAGGAACTCTTAAACATGCAGCCCATTCAACGGATGAAAAACTGACTTCATTGCCGTTTACTCTGGATACCAGTCTATGCAGATCATCCTCTTCCTCGAACTGTAGATATTCATAGAATTCCTTCACCAGCTTCGGGTAGTACGGTCCATTATTGTTTGCGAAGCATTCGGTCCATCCTTGCTCATTAAGCACTGCCAGTACTAATGATCTGCTCGATAAAATCCACTCTTCACTTAGCTCCTTCTCAGCAACTATTTCTCTCTTAGTCAGATGTGGATTAACAGGTCTTATCAAGGCGTTCCCGGTGCCACTGGATTCGACTCGAGTCCTCTTCGGCATTGGTGCATCTTCATTGACAGTCGGGGGTCGCTTTGTTCTGGCCATTGGAACTGAATGAGGTTTCGAGGTTCGGTTGAAGGTTTAGGGTTTAGGACTTGAGAGAGAAAGGGTCGAGATGAGTGGATTGAGATATGTTCGATGTTCTAAATTTTATCATTTAGGGATTTAGAAACAAAAGTATAAAGAAAAGAAATGGTTCGAATTCCCGCAAAAATAAAATAAGGTTAAATAGCGAAACAGCCTACAGAGAGATGTAACAGTGAGGTACACCGGTGAGGTCTAACTGTGAGGTTTCAACTGTGAGGTTTCAACTGTGAGGTTTCAACTGTGAGGTTTCAACTGTGAGGTTTCAACTGTGAGGTTTCAACTGTGAGGTTTCAACTGTGAGGTTTCAACTGTGAGGTTTCAACTGTGAGGTTTCAACTGTGAGGTTTCAACTGTGAGGTTTCAACTGTGCTATAATTAATCATACCTAACTCATGTTTGATGTAACTTAATCTCTCAGAATTCAAAGGCTTTGTAAAAATATCAGCTAACTGATGTTCAGTGCCAATGAACTCAAGAGTGATATCACCTTTTTGATAATGATCCCTCAGAAAGTGATGTCTCACATCAATATGTTTTGTCCTAGCATGAGATACTGGATTTTTAGAAATGTTAATAGCACTTGTATTGTCACACCTTATAGAGACATGTTTGAATTGATATCCATAGTCTAGTAAAGTGTGTTTCATCCACAAGATTTGTGCACAACAGCTACCAGCAGCTATATACTCAGCTTCGGCAGTAGACAATGCAACAGAATTCTGCTTCTTACTACACCAAGATACTAGTGACTTGCCTAAAATGTGACATGTTCCAGAGGTGCTCTTTCTATCTAACTTGCAGCCAGCAAAATCAGCATCAGAATAACTTAATAAATCAAATGATTGTCCTTTTGGATAAAATAATCCCAAATTGGGAGTATGTTTTAGATATTTGAAAATCCTTTTAACAGCAGTCAAATGAGACTCTTTTGGATTGGCTTGAAACCGAGCACACATGCATACACTGAACATGATGTCAGGTCTACTGGCAGTAAGGTACAGTAGACTACCTATCATACCTCTGTAATTGGTTTGATCCACTGGTTCACCAGTTTCATCACTGTCCAACTTGCAAGTGGTGCCCATAGGTGTGTCACTGCCTTTGGTGCCATCCAAAGAAAAACGTTTTAGAAGATCTTTAATATATTTACTTTGGTTCAAAATAATACCATTTTTATTTTGAAAGATCTGAAATCCAAGGAAAAATTTGAGTTCTCCCATTAAACTCATTTCAAACTCATTTTGCATTATTTTTGAAAAATCAACACATAAAGAATTTTTAGAAGATCCAAAAATAATATCATCCACATAAATTTGTACTATTAAGACATCTTTAGAAATCCATTTAATAAAAAGAGTAGGATCAGCTATCCCTTTAGTAAATCCTTTCGAAATAAGAAAAGAGCTGAGCCTATCATACCAAGCTCTTGGAGCTTGCTTTAAACCATATAAAGCTTTAGATAGTTTAAAAACATGATTAGAAAAATGTGGATTTGTAAAACCAGGAGGTTGTTCCCCAAATACATCCTCAATTATATATCCATTTAGAAAAGCACTTTTAACATCCATTTGATATAGTTTGAAATTCAGATGAGCAGCATAAGCAAGTAATATCCTAATGGCCTCTAGTCTAGCCACGGGTGCAAAGGTTTCCTCATAGTCTATTCCTTCTTCCTGACTATACCCTTGTGCAACTAGCCTAGCTTTGTTTCTGATTATATTACCAAACTCATCAACTTTGTTTCTAAACACCCATTTAGTGCCTATGGTAAGAGTGTCTTTAGGTCTTTCCACTAATTCCCAAACTTTGTTTCTTTCAAACTGATTTAGTTCTTCTTGCATAGCCATTACCCAGAATTCATCACTGATAGCATCATTGACATTTTTGGGTTCAAGCTGTGAAAGAAAAGCTTGATGTTCAACCTGATTTCTTAGAGAAGCTCTAGTTTGTGTTCCTCTATCAAGATTACCAACAACAGCATCTAAAGGATGATTCTTTAGAATCCTAGTTGATTTGGTAAAGGTTGAACTAGAGATTTCAGGTTCATTTATAGGTTCGGGTTCCACAGAGGAAGATTCTGGAAAAAGTCCAGAACTGGATGTTTTTATTACAGGTTCTTTAGATTTGTCATTTAGGTCCAGAACAGATAAGTCTTCTTCAACATCTTCAAGAGAAGTTTTAGACTCATGTGGATCAGTCTCATCAAACTTGATGTGAACAGATTCTTCCACACATTTGGTTTTCTTATTGAACACTCTATAGGCTTTACTAGACATAGAGTAACCCAGGAAAATTCCTTCATCACTTTTTGGAGCAAATTTATCAAGATTATCTTTAGTATTCAGAATAAAGACTTTGCAACCAAAAACTCTGAAGTAATTAACCTTAGGCTTCCTATTATTCCACAACTCATAAGGGGTTTTCTTAAGAACCGGTCTAATCAAGACTCTATTAATAACATAGCAGGCTGTATTTACAGCTTCAGCCCAAAAGTAAACAGGCAGGTCATATTCATTAAGCATAGTCCTTGCAATTTCTTGCAGGGTTCGGTTTCTTCTTTCCACTACACCATTCTGTTGAGGTGTCCTAGGAGCAGAAAAATTGTGAGCATAGCCATTGTGTGAGCAGTAAGATTCAAATTCTTGATTCTCAAACTCACAGCCATGATCACTCCTCAAGGTCTTAATCTTAAGTCCACTAAGATTTTCTATAGACTTAGAGTATTTAACAAAGGAAGAGCAGGCTTCACTTTTGTGAGCTAGAAAGTATACCCAAGTATATCTAGAAAAGTCATCTACAAGAACATAAACATAGTGCTTCCCATTTAGACTTGAAATTCTTGATGGTCCAAACAAATCCATGTGAACCAGTTCAAGTGGTTGAGAAGTTGAAACTTCTTTCTTTGGTTTAAAAGAAACTTTGTGTTGTTTTCCCTTTTGACAGGGATTACACACTTTGTCATTTGGGAATTCAAGCTTAGGTAGGTCTCTAACTAGGTTTTTCTTAGAGAGTTTTCTAAGTGAGTGAATGTTGCAGTGTCCTAATCTCCTATGCCACAGCCAAGACTCTTTATGAAAAGCATTTAAGCAAGTAACATTATGTTTAGCTAAAGTGTTTAAGTCAACAGCATAAACATTTTCATTTCTTAAGGCAGAAAATATTAAAGCATTTTTGGAATTATAAACATCACAAGAATTGTTTTCAAACTTGACATTAAAACCATCATCACACAATTGAGAAATGCTAAGTAGGTTGTACTTAAGTCCATCAACAAATAAAACTTTGGAAATTAATACTGAGTCAGTGTTACCAATCTGGCCTAAGCCGATGATTTTTCCTTTTGAGTTATCACCAAAAGTGACATATCCTCCATCAACCTTTATTAAGCTTTTGAAGCACGAATAGTCCCCAGACATGTGTCTTGAACATCCACTGTCTAAGTACCATACCTTTTTGTAATTGCTTTTCAAACAGATTTCCTACAAAACAGATTAGACAGGAAATGACTTTGGTACCCAGATTTTCTTGGGTCCAGATATGTTAGCAATCAAGGATTTAGGTACCCAGATTTGTTTTATGGGTCCCATACAATTAATAGATGCAACAGATTTAGAGAGATATACTTTATTTGATCTACAACTATTTAAATAACCAGTTGAGGCATACGAATTTCCAAAACTGAAACTTGCAGGATTTTTTCCAGACTTGGGAATAAATCGGGTTTTAGTAAACTGTCTTTGTCCAGGTTGGTATCCCAAGCCAGTAGCATACTTAGGTGCAACTTGATTTCCTAGCAGTTGGGTTAGAGTATCTTTTCCATTTGTGAATGTTTCTAAGTCCTTTCTAAGTTGTTCATTAGATAGTTTCAGTTCTGTATTCTCCTTTAATAATTGAACATTTTTCTCTTTTTCTACATCATGTGCAGACTTGACACTTGCAGTAAGAGCATGCTGTTTCTTTAAAGACTTATATTTATCCTTTAGTTCATTACACGTTTCTTCCAGCATATTACAGTATTCAATCAATTCATCTTTAGACATATTTTCGGAATCAGAACCAGATTCTGCTTCACCTTCAGAATAATAAGAGTTTAAAGTGGGAGTGTCTAAGGTTACCTCAGATGTGTTTGTCATGAAACATATATTAGCACGATTTCTTTCAGAATCACTGGATTCTGATTCACTTGTGCTGTCTTCTGAAGCACTCCATGTGGCCTTCATAGCTTTCTTATAATTCTTGTCCTTGTACTCATATTTCTTGTTGAATTTTAACTTAGGACAGTCAGCTTTGATGTGTCCTTTCCTTTTACATTCATAGCAAACTATGTCTTCTTCTTTATCAGTTTTCTTCCAATCTTTCTTCCACTTACCTTGTCTATCATACTTACCCTTGTAGTTTGGTTTTCTGAAGAACTTCTTCTTCCTATAGAACTTCTTGAATCTCCTTGATATTTGTGCCATCTCGGCATCACTGTCAGAATCTAAGTCTTCACTAGATGAGCATTCAGTTGGTATATGCACTTTCTCCTTGTCTTTGCTCTTTGATGCAGTAGACTTAAAAGCTACAGATTTTCGTTTTGGTTCCTCATCTTCCTCTTTATTTACCTTGAGCTCTTCTTCGTACATCATCAGCTTACCAATTAACTCCTTGACAGGCAAAGTTCCAATATCACAGGATTCTCTAATTGAAACGGATGTGCCTCTCCATCTGTCAGGCAGACATCTCAATAATCTCATGATTTGCTCCTTTGCTGGAACAATCTTTCCGAGTGAGCTCATTGTGTTGACTATCTCATTAAACCTGAGATACATATCAGAAATAGGTTCATCAGCTTTCATCTTAAAGTTATCATATTTGATAGTATAAGTATTTAACCGCATTTCCTTGACATTAGTTGTTCCTTCATGAGAAACAGCTAAGTTGTCCCAGATTTCAAAAGCAGTTTTACATGCAGAAATTCTATTGAATTCCTCATCTCCTAGAGCACAGTAGAGAGCATTCACAGCCTTACAATTATTATTGTAAGCTACCTTAGTAGGTTCATCCCAAGTTATTCTTTCAGTTTCTGGAATCTTGTATTGAGACTCTATAGCAGTCCAAATATCAAAACCCATACTTTCCAAATGAATTTTCATTTTGAGCTTCCATTGGGCATAATTCACACCATTAAAGAAGGGTGGCCTGTTAGTAGCAGCACCTTCTAGTCTATTATCCATAAGGAAATTTTAGAAAATGTTTTAAAGAGATAAAATTTAGAACTAACAGAAATTTAAGATCTTTTAGATAAAACTACAATCACAGTTTAAAAACAGAGAGTTAAAATAAAACTTTGAGCAAGTATAACAGAGATAAACACATCCTCTGATACCAAATGTTGGTCGGAGTGGACACTCAAGAGGGGGGTGAATTGAGTTCCAATTAAAAATTTCTGTTGAAAACATTAAGATTAAATCCCCCAAATTGAAAAACAGCCCAGTCAATTAAGGCAGTAGAGATATGGGTGACTTATTGTTCAACAGGTTTCTCTAAGGTTGATTAATCCTCAGTAAGGTTAGTTTGATGACCAACTTTACTTTTGAAACAAGTTTACAAAACAAATCTCTTATACACACTAACCAAAATTGACTATCAGAGTATATGCAAAAACAGATTTCTTGTTTAAAAAAAAAGAGCACAGCGGATAAAAAAAAAGTAAAGAAAAGAGTAACAAGCTATTTCAAACAAGAGGTTCAGTCTTAAGCTAAGACTTAGTCCTATTCCACTTGGTGATCACCTGCCACCAAGCAATTTTATAAAAAAGATTGATACACAGCCTGTATCGGGCTTTACAACAGTTTTCACAAACTTTCCAAGTTTGACAACCTCTGCCACAGTTATACGTGGGAAAACAAATGACCAAGCCACACCAGGCTTCTTCCACAGTTATACGTGGGTAACAAATGTAAAAAGGTTTGGGATAGGGATTTTCAGTATCCCTTAGTTTAAGCACGGGAGACAGTGTGTGTAATACTAACACACTGCTCACAAATGTAAAACACTTAAACACAGTAGAGCAAGAGATAGAAAGAAGAAGGTTTAGAGTGCTCTATAGTGTTGGCAGATCAGTTCTGGACTCGTAGGAATGAGTGACTTGAAGCTTTGGTCCTTTTTCTGTAAGTTGACACTAAAACAGAGTGTCGTGATTTCCAGACTTCCAGATGTTCAAGTGATCAGCTTCTTTGAGTTTGAGTGCTTCACAGCATGGCTTTTAGGAGACGGTTCTTTCAGTCGGTTCACTTGAGACTCTTTTGTTCTTCAGAATGAATGCTTGAGAGTTCTTCTTTTTGTGTATATGCGTATCTCCTTCTCAGTTGTAGATGTTAGACTCTGTGTGTCCTTCCTCTATTCTTGTTCGTGTATGTCACTGTTCTTTTCGTTCCATTCATGCTTTTTCTTGAATGCTTCTCTCTTCTTTTTATACTCCTCCATATATGCCCTTTTTGTTCACCCGAGGCCGACAAGATAAATATTCTTGAGTTACACGTGCGATCTTCCTCGTACATTGTATTATTTCTTGATATGTCTGCAAATATCAATAAATAATGTTAGGTGTATTAATTTGTCTAGACATGACCGTTAGATTAGTATTAATCAAATTGGTAAAGAAAAAAAGTAGAAATATAATAATAATAGACTGGTCGAGAATGTATGTCACTGTGGACTTCAACTGTGGTCTTCCAACTGTGGACTTCCTTCTGACTGCTGACTTCAACAAAAGGCTTGCTGTCTGTAGGCTTGCAATGGTAGCTTTTACTCCATGTAACTGTAGCCTCTCTAACTGTAGACTTGTAATATCAAATTTGTAGAACTGTAACCTTTGTCAACTGTAGACCTCGATCATCAGTAGACTTAGTCGACAGAAGCTGTCTAACTGTAACCTTGACTGTAGACTTATGACTGTAGGCTTGTTCGACTGCGAACTTGTTCCAACTGTAGACTTGTTCGACTGTGAACTTGAGCAGAGAAAACTTTGAACAGAAGTCTTGTAACTGTGACCTTCGTCTGTGAGCTTTGACAATAGATAGCGGTAGACTCGTGACTGTAAGCTTGTATTAGTCTTCGACTGTAACCTTGTAACTGTGAACTTATTGCAACAGTAACTTAAGGTGACAGTTAGCTGTAACTGTGACTTTGAAAAGAAAACTCTGACTGTTAGCTAACAATACTAAACTTATGTAAATACTACTGTAAGCTGTTACAGTAAAGTTATGAGAGTAAGAATATGAACTGTTTAGAATAAAATACGTTTAAGCATAGAATAATAAGATTAATGCAAGGTTTTAATACATCATAATCAATGTTTAAGCATGATTTGGGATTATCAAAACAGGTGATTCCAACAGAATTGTTGAAGCTCGGTCAATGTTTTAAGAATGTAGTGGAATGATTACATGTTTATCATGTGTAATGTTGTATAAGAAATCTCATGGTACTATGGAATAAAGATACATCTAAGGATTGTTACACTGTTGTCTTTCCTTGAGTTATGAAAGTGTATGATTAATGGTACCACTATCCATGAATGGTTATTCAGATATTTTTGGAATGTAGATGATATGCGCATAATGAAGGGATAAGGAGAAAATTAAGTGTTTGATAGTATTCATGAGCTCATGATTGATATAAGGACTAAGTGATATCATGGTTTGAGTATATAGAATTTTTGGATTTTGGTATGTGGAAAGTGTTAACATTTAACTGCATTCATGTTTTCACTAAGGTTCAATGGTTATTCAAGATAATACATGATTAAGGACTTTGAATGTTTGGAATGTGACCAACAAAACATATCTTATGATATATGGGGATCAACGATGGTATTAAATCTCTGGTAATCGTTTTCACTATATTATGAGAGTGGACTGTAGTATTATGGATAAGCCTAAAGATTAGAATGGATTATGTTGGACATAAGTTAGTATTGTTTAAGGATAGAAGATTTTCGATATTATTGATGGGATGTTATAGTAATGTAGTTTTAGAAAAAGGAAAACCTGCAGGACGGGCGACAGCCCATCGCTTCGGACAAGGCTGTGGGAATCGAACCCACAACCGAAGTGCGACTTGCCTTTCTCGCCTAACACTGACCTACAGGAAGTCCCTGTTTAGTAAAAGCTAGTTTTATTATATTAAGCAGTATGATATATGAAGTATAAGTCCATTTTAGGAACCATATATGATTAATCTCACTATAGAATGACTTATGTATATTTAATAACTTTTTCTTACCTTTTGTTTGAGACAGATGGAATGACCCATCATTCTATCACATGATCTGCTAACACTTCACGAATAACAAATTCAACTTCATTTATTTAAGAGATTAAGTGAAAATTGTTCAAGGCACGAATAACAGTGAGATTGTACCAAAAGTATTTATTTTAATTCAAATTCTTCAACTTTAGGGAAACGATCTTGAAAACCAAAAATGTTGTCCTAGTGCCCTTATATCCGATGAATCAGATGGTGTCCTAGATCATCACAAATTTATGGCTTTGTGATTGCTATCTTTTCCATAGCCATGTTCTCTACCACTCTCCATCAGAACATGATGGTTAGATTTCTCTTCCATATCCATATTTTCACCTATGTGGAAACCCAGTGATTAGTTTATTTGGGTAATCGTTACATTTCATACTTTAGTTTTTAAAGCCAAGTTTTGGTATTCCTTTTTACGATGTGGGTTTCTATTAAAGAAACTTTCGAATAGTAAACCATTTATAACCCCGACGAATTTCGAGGGCGAAATTCATTTTAAGGGGGGTAGAATGTAACAGCCCGAGATTTTATGAAAAATATTCTTTTTAATTTTATTAATATCTTGTGTTATATGCTACACCAAAAGGAGCTTTCACAATACACATCTCTGACTTGGCTTGAATTATACACAATTGCGACCTTCCACGATAGCGTGTGTTGTACGCAATACCGAGTTTCACTAAACAACAATATGCTATTAAAATATTATTATAACTAGCCGTTATGAATAGTAATAACCACCTTTTAAAATTTTAGAAATTTTAGCTCTCAAAATGGACTTCATTTTTGGATTCGGAGTATCGAATTTAGCCTAAGGTGAAATTTTGGTACTTTTCGGATAACTTTCATATTCTGATGAATAGTGAAAATTACTAAATTATAATTAAAAACAACTTTTTTAATCGAAATAATTAATAGTGATAAATTATTAATTTGAGTGGTTTTAAATTATATTTAGAATATATTTTTACAATTTAATACAATCTTGGTCATTGGATGTAATTTCACATTTAAACCAGACATAAACAAGTGTCAATCTTTTGATATATATTGTTTCTTAAAAACACGCTATTTGTTTTAACAGCGGGATTTAATTATAAAATTAATTAATTCAACTTCTATGTTATGAATTTGGTAAAATAGACATCATTTTTGAATTCGGAATATGAAATATAGCTTAGGATGAAATTTTGGCATTGTTCTGAAAAACATCATTTTTTTATGAATAGTGAAACTACTAAGTGGTAGTTAAAAAACCGAATTTTTCATAAAACTTAATTTTACCGCTTCTGTAAATGGAATTTCAAAAATCTGAGAGAAACGGTTGATGTCAGTAAGTAAAATTTGGTTCAATGAGATGAAAATAATTTTTGGTGAATAGTAACTTTTTACTTTTATTTACCACGGTTAAAAGTAAATAGGGTAATTAAGGGTAAGAATGATATTAATATTACCCTAACACATGTCCTAATTCTATTGGAAAAGTGTATCTCGACCAAAAACAACCTTAAGTGTAAAATATTATCATTTAGGTCCACTTGGATTAGATTATGACATTTAATAATATTTTATTTAATGAATAGTTAAAATAGTTAAAATCAAAGTTTAATAACTAAAACATTTTTAATATGGGGTTATACATAAGATAAATTAGACAATAAATATTCATTAGAAAGCTAAAAAGATTTCCTACATAATGATATTTTATTTATAATTTTTAGACTTTAAATAAATTAATTTATTTATGACACAACGATGATGCAGTAATTACCCTTTTAAGGAAATATTAACATAATTGATGTTATAAATGATCAAATGAATGTAATTTGAGATTTTTTATGAATTACACTAATTTTCTAGGTTACTATGATATATTAGTGTTGATTTAATCAACTTGTTTTGAACATATAATTCTGTTATGACTTTCACAAAAATCATATATCAAATAGTGTCAAAATTGACACAAAATAGTTTTTAAATCAAATATTATATTATTAATTGTTATTGTATTCCTAAAAATCTAAGGTTCGGCCAAAAGACTTAGATAAGGATATATATATTAATAATAAACAATTTGGGGTTCGTTTGACATGTTATAGTAAGTGTATTAACCATATAGTGAAAGAAAACAAAAAGACACGGTAAAAGTTAAATTATTTAACTTAGAGTTAAATCTAATTGATAAGGTTAAAATAACACCCTAAACTTGTCTAAATCCTATTGGATGATAGGATTTCGACCCATCCCCAATTTAGCTTCGAAATAAGACCCTTTGGAACCATTATAAACCGATTTTGACATTAATATAAAATAATATTTTGAGGTATTCCTAAGGTGCCCCTCTCCTCCCCTATAAAAGGACACCTCCTCCCCCCTCCTCCTCACACCAATTTGAGCACTCAAGCTCGGCCAACCCCTGCCAAAATCCCTTCTCCACTTCCCTAGAATAATCCTAGAGGTCCTGGTCTTCTTCAAAGACCAATATTAGTTCCCTAAGTGGAGGATTCAAAGAGGCGTTCCAAAGAAGAGGTAATATCCATTACCGATCTTTTCAATTTCTTCCTTCTTCCACTTCTTCTTCTTAGGTTGTTTCATTATGAAGTAATAACATCAGTATCACTAATATACTGATATGTTATTATAAGTATGAAACAACCATATTTCACCATCTATCCATCCTACGGAAAAAGAAATCACCGCGCGTGCGTACGTACGGAATACCGTCTCCACGCCGTGGTGTAATCTATTTTCCACCACCACCTTACATGGATGGGTATAATGGTGTAAAGAATAACTATACATATTTATTAAAACATCATATTGATTCTGATATATTGTATAATCCACTCCAATTCAATTCAATATTTATGGAAATGATATCATCACTCGTGCGTACGTACGGAATACCGTCTCCACGACGCGATGAGATTCATTCTCCATGTTAACCATTTAAGAATGATTATAAAGTATATATAAGAAATAATAATGAAATATATGACATTATAAAGATACTGGATTTATGTATATATATATATATGTGTGTGTGTGTGTGTATGTCATCTACTTACTTCCATTCAAGACAATAAGGAAAGGAAAACAGCGTTCATGCGTACGTACGGACTACCGTCTCCATGAATGGTGTTTTTCATTTCATTTATCTATCTATTATATATATATATATACTGAATATATATGATATATAAATCATATTTTATATTCTGGAAGTAAGTAAATCATGATATAAGTAATAATAATGTCAAGAACAACAAGTCAAAACACCTACGATAAATGAAACGATTTTACCCAAAACGCTTCTTTAACATGGAATTTACAAAAGAACGGGTAATATAATTTCATAAGTGAACCATATATGATATCATAACAATGAATATGATTCTGTAATAAGTCAATAACATGATTTAAATCATTATACAGGAGGTTCGGACACTTACAAAGCAAGTCGTACCTAAGGTAAGGGAAATATCACAATCTCATTTTTATCCGAGACTGTTTATACTTTGGTATTTACTGGGGTGTATTTTGTCATCCAAATCCATGTTTCCTCAATATGTAATATTATTTCCATCCACATACAATTTTTTTTAAAATCCAATTTTACCCTTCGGTGAGTTTTTAGTAAAAGATATGAAAGGAATCTTTTGTCGTTTTTCATACGAGGTACTTTTTGACTTTTCTGACAAAAGTACGGGAAGAATGTTTTTTTTAACTTATACGGCATGAATGGATTTTTAAAAAATTATTTCCAAGAAGCTTCCTTTACAAGTTTTCAAGTTTATTTTTAATCAACTTCTTTTAGTTTAGAATTTTATGACATTTTAAGAAAAGAAAAGTGTTTTTGAAGAAGAAAGGACATTTTCCTTAAGAATGGAGTTCAAGTGTTTTATCAAAATTATTTTCCATCTAAGATAATAAAGGGTTCTGTTTTTATCCCTATTATTACATTGATTTGATTATGTTGTGAGGGAATTATTTTTATGAAGTCATTTACCTTATATGGTTTGTTTTATGATGTCATGATGTTTCAAGAATCCCATTTTTGTTACATGTGTTATGCGATGATGTATGTTTTATGATTATGTGGCACACATAAGAAAGGATTCATTATAAGATGGGTGGGACCTATATCTCCCTCCAATGCATTGGGTAAAGATTTTATATCTCATGAGATAGACATGGCTGGAACGGAAGGTTATTTCGGTTCAGTGATACAGGACTGAAACGAGGAGTGAACTCGGTTCAGAAAGGGACTTTGTCCACTAAGATAGTCTTGGAAATGAGTCATGACTAACAAGAAATGATTTTCCATGATTATGTGTGCATGCCACAAAGTTTAAAGTTTCATGTTATGATTATGGGGATCTCGTTTTCACTTCTATGATTTATTCCATGTTAAGATATTATGATCTCTTTTGCAGGTTATGATTTTCAAAAAGATATGATATGATTTTTATTTCCTTTATTTGCCCTTGCTGAGCATTTGAGCTCACCCTTTTATGTTTTCTTTTCCCCAGGTCAGGAATATGGATATTAAGTAGAATATGCTAAAAGGTACCCTAGATATGATGAAATAAATGGGAGACACTGTAGAAGATTTATGAACCAGTTGTTTATGTTTCCCAGTTTCTAAAGACACTATACCTATACGGTCCTTTGTGGTTTTGTCATATGTTGTAATAAGTGTGCTTCAATTTTGAAGTATTAACAATGTATGTAAAGTATGGGTCGTTATACCGCAGACACTCAGCTACAGACACACTGACAAACACCCCACAACCCCCTTGAGACCGCAGGCCCAGACAAGGCCCATATCCACTTAAGTCCCGCAAGACCGACCCCCTCACATGCACAGGCTCCACCCGTACTGCCCCACCTAGGTTGAAAGGCAATAAAAATTCAGCATCAAGGTTCAATCCATGTACCGATGAGAAAGAATTACAGTGCCCTTACCACTATGATGAAATGCTTTCTGCTTATTATATACAATAATTTATATTTATTTAGATACAAAATATTAGATATGTGTGTGTGTGTGTTAATGGAAAAATAAATAATATATTATATTTTTATACATGATATATTTGGATATAATATAATATATATTTGTTTATAATATATAATGTAATATATATTTGTTTAATATATATATATATATATATATATATATATTTGTGTATAATATATGATGTATATATTTGTCTATAATATACTTATATATATAATATATATTATATATTATATAATATATAATATATTTGTGTATAATATATATATATATATATTATATCTATGTATATAATATATATATATATATATAATTATATTTACATATATAAATATATATTTATACATATATTTATAAATATATTTATATTTTTTGTGTGTGTGTATTTATGTATTTATTTAATATTTATAGATATAATAATTATAGATATAATATAATTATAATATTTATATTTATATAATCATTTTTATATATTTGTATATATGTACATGTTTGTAACAATAATATTATGAATTATTATTATTATTATTGCATCTATTTTTTAAACTATAAATATTATATGTTGGTTTTATAAATACTATACATTTATATATTAAATACATTTATATTATATATATATATATATTATATTAAATACATTTATATTATATATTTATGTATGTGATTATATACATTTATATTATATCATATATATATATATGCACAAAAAAACTAAATACATTCATATAATTGGAAATATATAATATAATTAAATGATATATATATTTACTAAATTGATTTATAATTAATATGGTATATAAAAATATAAATAAAATAATTAGATAATATATATAAACTTATATATAATTAAATACTTATAATATAATTATAATATATATATATCTGTGTGTGTATATTTATATTTAATTTTTTTGATATTATATATATTTGTATACATAATATTATATAAATGTATTTATAGAAAAATATACAATAAAATTGTAATTAATATAATATATGTAAATCATAGTATAAATTTATAGTATTTATAAAACCATATATAAATTTTATATATTTGAATAAATATATTTATGATTACATTTATATTATGTATACCAATATTTATATATGTATACATTTTTGTTTATATATATAAGTATTTATTTAAAATATTTATATAATTTACTTATATATATGTTTATAATGTATTTAAATAAATTTATATAATGTGTTTATGTATTATATATATATACACATGCGCGCACGTACACATATATATTATAAAATTCAAATTTATATGAGATTTATTTTAAAAAAGAAATTAGAGGAGGTTTAAAATCTCCTATAATCAAAGAGATTAGCGGTGGTTCATGAACCCCATCAAATTTCTTGAATTAGAAGGGGTTAACAACCCCCTCTAATTTCATCAATTAGAGGGGGTTCAAAACCCCCTCTAATTTCTTAAATTATAAGAGGTTCAAAACCCCCTCTAATATAAGGGATTATGGCGGTTCAAAACCCCCATATAATCTAATCTCTAGCATTAAATTAGTGGTGGTTTGGAAATAACCCCCTCTAAAATCAAACCAAATATTAAAAAAAAATACTATAAAATTTATTAGGTGTTATGAACCCCCTCTAAATTTGATGATTAGATGGCGTGGTGCATAAACCCCTCTAAAATGAATTTAGAGGGGGTTGTGCATAACCCCCTCTAAAAATTCGCCGCTAATCTGCTATTTTTTGTAGTGTTCGTATGGTTTTCATTATGTGACAGATGTGACCTATATATCCCTACAATGTATTGGTTAGATATTGACATATCGTGAGATGAATAGTACTGGAATAGGGAGTGAACCCAATTCAATAAGGGACTCTATCCACTGTGATAGTCTTGGGAGTGCACCTTGACTACTATGATGGTTTGTGGAGTGAACTCATTCCACTATGATAGTATTGTAAATAAGACTTAAACTACTAAGGAAATTATATTCTATGCTTATGTGTATGTCATAATTCCATGTATTATGTCAATTTTATGCTCTCATGGATCATGTTATTTGATTTCATTGTGATTCATGTCTTATGAAGTGCCAATCTTTATGACATGACTTAAGATTTTAATCTTTGATATACAGGGTACGGTTTTCATATGTTATGTTCATGTTTTAATACCATTATTATCACATTATGTTTACATATTTCTATTTTTTTCCCTTATTAAGCATTTAATCTCACCCTTTCTTATATTTCATTCCCCTGGGATATAAATAAAGGTATTATGTATGATATGACTAAGAAGGGTGCTAGTTATGAAGAACTTAATGGGAGATGATTTTTCTCACTTATGTACCAATATTTTATGTGTCCAGGCTTCTAATTTCACTAGACCTAAATGATTCTGGAATGGATCGTTATGTTATATAATGAAAATTTGTCTTTTAAGATGCAATATTTATGTATGAGAAGTTTTAAGTCTCTATAGTTGGTATTATAATGAAGGTTTAGTTAACCTTTGGAAACTAGGATGAGAAAACTTTAGTGAGATCCCTAGGGATGTTTCTAAGGATATTTTTAGGGATATGTCTTAGGATAAGCCTAAGGATGAGTCAAAGTATGGGAAATATCTTATAATGTTGGTGAAGGATAGAGCGAGTGGTTTCTAAGAAATTATATCTCTATCTAGATATTATAAGTGGATGTGGATCTAGCATAGAGGTACTTATAGGTAATAACTCCAAAAAGGATGCATTGAGTTGGACTCTATCATCACCTGATTTATGATAACGATTCTTGATGCACACTTGGTTTGACACTCCTAGGGGATATGCTTTGTAAATTCACAAACTCCTTACAAACCATCATGAAAGACTTAAATAATGATTATGAATGTCCTGGGTTAAGCCTAAGGTGTCATGGACTAGAAATAATATGTCACGACCCATCCTCGGGACCCATGCCGTGACTACACCAAGCCCGCCTTCCATAGGCCAGAGGCTGATGACTAGCACCAAAGGCGTAAATCCTGATATAAGGGAAGGCATTGCCTTTATGTAAGAAAAGAAACACCACAGAGTACGCAAGATAAAGTAAACACTAAGTAAAATGAGTACAAAAGTAAGTTATGGAAAGTAAATGGGCCAGTATACAAACCCAACTGAAAGTACAGTACAACTGAGAAAAATGAAGTACAACAGCTGAAAGATAAGCAGCAACCACCGAGTCGTCCTCCGGAACTCCCACCTGAAGGGTGGGTACAGATAGTCTCGTCGACTCCTCAGGTCCAGCCGTCCGCTCTGAGTACGTCCCGCTAAGTGGTCCACCTCTAGGTACCGTCCCGCTCCACAACCCTCAACTACGATCAGCGTTGTCCGTCATTTGCAACCAACACAATGTAGTGCGGGCATAGCCCGTGCAGGGGTGAGTATACGATACTCAGTAGAGACCCCGATACCCCCGAAGGTCTCCCGAAATCCATAAAGGATAAACCATAGGAAAGATACAAAACATGAAGTATCAACCGTCTCCACTTAGGTATATGCCCATACATATACCTAAGTCATCAATTCCAGTTCTTCTCCAACTCACGAGCCCAAGTGCAACCCAGTCCACATAGGAAAGCACAACCCAATCCATACAAGGAAGTACAACCCAATCCACACAGGAAAGTACAACCCAGTCCACACAGAAAGTACAACCCATTCCACACAGGAAAGTACAACCCAGTCCAGACAGGAAAGTACTGCCCAGTCCACACAGGAAAGTACAACCCAGTCCACATAGGAAAGTAAGTCAATCACATCAATGATAAAGATGAAAATCAATACTCAGATCACAGAGGTATACATCATTTGTAAAGAAAAAGAGATGATCAGATGTAGTTACTGATTCATCTAGCTGGGACCCACGTAGGATACTAGACCAGCTAAGCTGTCGGACCCACGTAGGATACTAGTCCAGCTACTCTGTCGGACCCACGTAGGATACTACAACAGAGGTTTATACTGTTGGACCCACGGAGGATACAAGTACACTAGTCATCACCGTCGAAACCATGGAGGATTCCAGCACGGTTTTCGTCAACGTCGAACCCACGGAGGATTCCAGTACAAAAGTCCTCACCGTCGAACCCACGGAGGATTCCAGTACGGAAGTCGTTGCAGTCGCAGCCATCTCTAGGGTTCCCACACACAGCATGCTCGATTCCGGGAGGGTCCGCTCCACAAGACAAGGGGGGGTCGATACATCAACTGAAACTTAGTCCGGAGTTGATGTATCCCAAAGTTCTGTCCCGTCAATAGGAACTCAATGCGTCAGACGGCACGCCAATCGAACGCCCGGTCTGAGAGTTATTGGCTTTTTCGTCCCAGGGGCCCGGTTGGTTTTTAATTCAAAACCAACCCGACCATACTCCAACTACATCCAAACCTCAAGAGGAGTAATCCAAAAGAACCATCTCACTAAGAGGAATCCAACAAAGTCGACGGCACATCAATCAAACGTCCGGAGCTCAAGTTATAAGCGTTTCTGCTCCAAAGGCCCGGTTGGTTTCATGTTCGAACCAACCCGGACATACGCAAAGTTCTCCGAAACCTTGACTGTAATATACTGAAACGACCGTCTTGATCCAAGGATCACTACAAGACTAATGGTGCGTCGATCGGAGGTCCGTAGCCCAAGTTATGGGCCTTTTAACGGAACTGTCCGAAATTAGGGGCTTCGGGCCCGATCCGACCCGGCCCGATACCCCCCTGGGTCGGCCCGAATCGAGTCGAACCAACCCGGGTCCGGGTCCGGCCCACCAGGGCACGGCCCGGCCCGACGCGGGGGGGGGGGGGGGGGGGGTGAGGGGGTACAGCCCAGCGCGGCCGGCCCGACCCAGTGCGGGCGCGGCCCACGTAGCCAGTAGCTCGGCCCTTTGGCCGAGCGGGATGCGGAGGGGGGCGCTGCCCCCCTTGATTGAAGAAACGACCCCCGCATGGGGGGCCCGCCTTTTTCCCATCTGGGGGTTACGACCCCCGGATCTTCTGAAAAC
The DNA here is from genome assembly GCA_963277665.1 of Viscum album. NCBI lineage: Eukaryota > Viridiplantae > Streptophyta > Magnoliopsida > Santalales > Viscaceae > Viscum > Viscum album. The sequence continues at coordinate 2,002,695,142 of OY728126.1, read as the reverse complement.
GGCCGGCCGAGTTGGCCGGCCGGTGTGCCGCCGTGGGACCCCCGTGGGTCCCACCTTCCATGGTCCGGTGGCCGGCGGTTCCGGTCGTCCCTCCCTGCACCGCCGCGGCCTTAAGATGCGGCCTTGTCCAACCGGCGCGGAGCGACGGCGCCGCGGCCCGCCCCGGCCACGGCCCTTCATGATGATCCGGCGCCGCGCTCCTCCACTGCGGCCCGTCCTTGGGCGCGGCTTCCTAAGGCTTCGTCGGTGCGGCGTGACAGCGCCGCGCACTTTCGCCGCATTCATCCTCGTTCCTGCGCAGTGCCATTGCACTACGCTGCCTCCGTTCCAAACCACGTTGTTGATCAACAACAAGGGGGAGGAGGATCGGCCGTGTTTGTGCGGTCCGACCTCCTCCCATTAGATTGATAACATGCAGCTAAAATAACATAAACAACTTCGACAACGCAAAGCACAAATTTAATCCATTAAATTTGAACTTAAAACCCCTACCTCAAAGAAGTCGTTCATCGGTGTCGCGGTAGACGGCGTCGTGGTAGACGAGCATTGTTCCATCAATGTCGGGAAGGATGAAGCCGAGGGTGGCATCAGAATTCTTCATTCTTCATTGGAGGAAGAGGAAAACTCTCCAAGTGTTGGGCGTCGTGCTTCGCTGCTAGCGTTCCACCGCTTGAAGAAGCCGTCCAGAACTCCTCCCCCTAGTCTCCTTTAAATAGGATTGGTGGGTTCGTCGTTGGCACGCAAGTCATAAATGGGGGATTTATGACATAGGGCCCCACCCAATTGATCCGCTGCGGTGGAACACTAGCAGCGAAGCACGGCGCCCAGCACTTGGAGAGTTTTCCTCTTCCTCCAACGAAGAACGAAGACCACCTATGCCACCCTCAGCTTCATCCTTCCCGACGTTGACGGAACGATGCCCGTCTACCGCGACGCCGTCTACCGCGACGCCATCTACCGCGACACCGGCGAATGCCTTCTTCGAGGTAGGGGTTTTAAGTTTAAATTTAATGGATTAAATTTGTGCTTTGCCTTGTCGAAGTTGTTTATGTTATTTTAGCCGCCTATTATCAATCTAAAGGGAGGAGGTCGGACCGCACAAACACGGTCGATCCTCCTCCACCTTGTTGTTGATCATCGACGTGGTTTGGAATGGAGGTGGCGTGGTGCAACGGCACCGCGCGGGAATGAGGATGAACGCGGCGAAAGTGCGCGGCGCTGTCGTGCCGCGCCGACGAAGCCTTAGGAAGCCGCGGCCAAGGATGGGCCGCGGCGGAGGAGTGTGGTGCCGTCGCGCCGTGCTGGAGCATCACGAAGGACCGCGGCCAGGGCGGGCCGAAGCGTCGTCACGCCGCGCCGATCAGACAAGGTCGCGGCGGTGTATGGAGGGGCGGCCGGACCGTCGGTCGTCGGCGCATGGAATGTGGGACCCGCGGGGGTCCCGCGGCGGCACACCGGCCGGCCAACTCGGCTGGCCATTTTCGGAAGATCCGGAGGTCGTAACCCCCGGCTGGCAAAGAGGTGGGCCCCCCATGCGGGGGCCGTTTCTTCAATCAAGGGGGGCAGCTCCCCCCTCCGCATCTCGCTCGGCCGAAAGGCCGAGGTGCTGGCCACGCGGTCCGCGCCCGCGCTGGGCCGGACCCCCCCCCCCCCCCCGTGCAGGGCCAGGACGCACCCTGGTAGGCCAGACCCGGACCCGGGTCAGGTCGACCCGGTTCGGGCCGACCCAGGGGGGGTATCAGGCCGGGTCGGACTGGGCCCGAACCCCCTAATTTCAGACAGTTCCGTTCAAAGGCCCATAACTTGGGTTAAGGACCTCTGATCGACACACCGTCAGTTGAGTAGCGATCCTTGGATCGAGACGGTCGTTTCGGTATATTACACTCAAGGTTTCGGAGAAATTTGGGTACGTCCGGGTTGGTTTGAACACGAAACCAACCGGGCCTTCGGAGCGGAAACGCTTATAACTTGAGCTCCGGACGTCCGATTGACGTGCCGTCAACTTTTTTTGATTCCTCTTAGTGAGACGGTTATTTTGTCTTACTCTTCTCGAGGTTTGGATGCAGTTGGCCTATGTTTGGGTTGGTTTTGACTTAAAAACCAACCAGGCTATGCCCGCACTACATTGTGGATTTCGGGAGACCTTCGGGGGTCTCGGGGTCTCTACTGAGTATCGTATACTCACCCCTGCACGGGCTATGCCCACACTACATTGTGTTGGTTTCATACGATGGACAGCGTTGATCGTAGTTGAGGCTTGTGGAGCGGGATGGTACCTGGAGGTGGACCACTTGGCAGGACGTACTCAGAGGGGACGGCTGGACCTGAGGATCCGACGAGACTATCTATACCCACCCTTCAGGTGGGAGTTCTGGAAGACGACTCGGTGGTTGCTGCTTATCTTTCAGTTGTTGTACTTCATTTTTCTCAGTTGTACTGTACTTTCAGTTGGGTTTGTATACTGGCCCATTTACTTTCCACTATGATATTGTTACTCACACTATGCTTTTTTGGTTTTAGACAATGGTGAGAACCAAAAGGAACTAGATTAATATTGAATGTGATAGAAAATGTGTTGATGAGAAACCAAATGGGATGATTATTAGAGTGGAGGATATTATGATTATGAATAATTATTTATCATGATGTATAATTAACAACTTTCACCTTAACCAACTCTTGGACTCACTAAAGAATAAAGGGATAGAGTTCATTGAGAGTTTGGGTGGTGGAGACCATGGAGGAAAGAAGATTTAGTTCCCTATATGTTGATAATGTGGGAATAATCACTCCAGGGATTGTCTCAAATGAATGAGAAGATGTTTTATGTGTAGAGAATAAGGACATAGATTAAGATATTTCTAAGGAAAAATGAAAAGTTTAGTTAACACAATGGATGAGAATAATGGTTTCCCTAAGACATCATCAATGGTTGAATATTATAAATGTCAAAAGTATGGGAATTATAGAAATAAATTTCCTAGGGGGAAAGCTCAATAAGAGGATCAGAAAGATGGTGCAATTAAAGGTTTTGTTTTTTATGATTAAGAGACTACAAATGACATATGAAAGGAATGAGTTATATAAGGTTCAATTTTGGGGCCTCTGAGCGGCGGGTTCCCTCTCCCTCGAGGTGGCTAGGGTTTTGTCCCGTTTTTTCCCTTCTTCCGTCCTCCGGTATGCATCGGTCCTCGGAAGCACCTTCCTCGGGAGCTCAGTGTGGTGCGTCATGTTCTCGATGTCCTCGGTGCTTCGATGGATCGGATAGTCTTGTTCCTTGCCAGGCTATGGTGGTTCGGCATTCTTCGGTCTTCGGTGACGTTTGTCCCAGGAGCATGGCATGGATCGTCATTGACCCTTCTTCTTTGTTCATTTAGGATCGGTGCTTCGGCTTTTGATTTGGTCATGGATCTTGGCACGACAGGGTTGGCATGGCTCAGCGATGGCTCCGATGTTTCTGGTGGGTTTCGTTGCAGGTTCCAACGTGGCTCGGGGGAGGGGGGATCTCTATTTCTGTTTTCTAAGTGGAGAATTTTCTGTTGTGGTGTGTTGGTTTCATTGTGTGGATCTGTGATGTTTTGGAATTTGGAATGCTATGGGTGGTATTTGGTGTTGATGGAAATGGAAAATCCCTACTCTTGGTTCTAAGGGCTCCTCTCCTACCTATGGAAATGAGTTCATCCGGCTTGGCATCTAGGGAGGGTTCTGCTTTTTCTATGATCTTATAGGTTCCAACCTAGAGTGGCGCTATTGGTCAGGTCATCTTGGTTCTCCTCTCCGGTGGTGTTTTTTGGAGTAGTTGTTGGGCCTTCCAGCTCTGGGTGGCGCTGGCCTGGCATCCTGCAACATGGAACGCCTGCCCTTTGGTTTCTTGTTGATGTGGTGTTGAGAGTGCTTCGTGGAATCGGTGGGGTGGGACTATGCATGGTGATCTTCAGTGGTGATTTTTTTTGATGTTTTAATGCACTTTTTGGACTCGATAACTTGGAGAAGGTCTCAGAGGAAGTTCAGAGTATGCGGTTCATCTATACATAGATATTTGGATTTGGATGTTTGAGAGGGTATGGAAACAGCCATCAGATCAGGCCTATGCTTTGACACGGGACACTTTCTTGTTGAACAGCCTTGTAATGGTGGAGAGCTTCATCATGATTCATACACTGGGGAGGGTACTATCCAAGTTTTCAGTCTTGGTATATTTTCCCACCTTCGGGTTGTGATTTATCTTATGTCTATGATGTCTGGGTTCCCCATACTTCCCTTAAAAGGGGTTTTATTAATAATAAAAAACATTTAAGGCCTTTGGGCCATTGTAAAAAGGAAGTAGGTATTAAGGAATAAGATGAGGAAGCCTAGTTAGTGGTTTAAGGATGGAGTAGAATGATTTAAGTGTTTATGCATTGGAATTCAAGAATTATGAAATATATAAGGGTTGTTTAGTATAATTTTTTCATTAAGGATTTTCAAGAATATGTTGAATGGTGTTTATGACATAGAAAAGTGATTTGATGGAAATGTGATATTTTATAGAAAGTACATGATTAAGGGAAGATAACACATAATATGTTCCCGATGTTGAGATAATAATTTTAGGATAGGGAGACTACGGATATGAATAAAGTGAATTGGATAGTATTCATGACCTTGTAACTGATTAATTATTTATTGACAAAGTGGTTTATGTTATCATTGATGGAGTTTACAACATTTTTAGATTTCAGGAATATATTCAATAATTAGTGGATTTATTTAAGGAATAAGGAATCATACATGTTTTTATTGTAGTTTTATGGTAATTTTGGTTATTAACATGCTTTATGAGAATATAAAATGAATTATTTGGTAACCAATTAATTAGAAATAAAAATAAAAACTATTTGAAAATTAAGGAAATATTTTTTTTTAAATCTATTTTTATGCACACAAAAAACGTTTTACCTCAAAAAATTTAAAAAAAAATTGGTAAATAATTTTAATGAAATTTATATATATATTATATATTTAATAGAATTTTTAATATTCATATTATGTGTTTTCTCAACAAGATATAAGAATAAATCCAATTTTATGCTTAAAACTGTTTTTTTTTTCTAAAAAGAAGTGTTGTCTTTTGCGCACTTATTATAAAATTAATTTTTTCCACTTTTAAAAAAATATTTTAAAATTTAAATCATCATGTAAAAATTATCTTGGAGTGAATTTTTGAGAATTTTCTACAAAGATAATTTTTTTAGTGAATAGTGAAATATACTAGTTTTTATTAAAAAACTGTCATTTCATTCAAATCATTTACAAGTTAAATTTTATTTTAATATGATTTTAAAAGTAAAATTAGTTAAATTATATTTCTATTAATTCAATTTATTTCATTATAATAAATTTTATATTTAATTTTGATATAAAAACTTTTTAAACTTTTGAAACTTTTCTCTTTGGAAAACTATTTTTTCATCACGTCTATGGGATTAATTTTAAATTAAATTTTTCCACTTCTATGAATATAATTTTAAAAAATTTATTCCATATTTTTAATTTTAATAATTTATATTATCTAATAATGTCAACTTAATTTTTTACCATAATGAATAGTAAACACAATACAAATTAATTTTCACAGTAAAGGTTAAAACGGGTTTACCAAAGATTAAACTAAAATGATAAGGGTTAAAATTCCCTAGAAAGTTTTCCAAAACCCATTATATAGAAATATTTAGATCTTATCACCAATAATTTTTTATAATGGTTCATTCTGGGGACTTTTTGGTATGTGAAAAAAGTGGGTATACCTTTTTCTTTTCAAAAATTACAAGTGTGCCACCCACCTCACTTATAAAAGGTCACCTCATCTCCTCTTCTCTTCAAACTTTTAAAACCATTTTATTTGGAAAATATCCACCCAAATATCTTCCTTAAATCCCTCCCCACATCCTATAGTTCTTTTTTATATCATAAATCCAATCTATTGATGCATTATATTAAACGGAAATAGGTTATTAGAAGAAAAGGTATGGTTTTTAACTATGTGTTTTTGTTTACTTCTTCTTCTAACTCCTCAAAATATTATTAAATTGTGATGATATAATAACACCATTATATCCCATATACTAATATGTTATTATTTTATTAAATAGCCTATATTAATCTCCTCTTCCATCAAATGGGAAACAAAATCATCGATCATGTGTACGATGGATTACCGCCTCACGAAGCGATGTTATTCGTTTTCCATCACCACCTCTCACAGATAGATATAATTATGGATTTAATGTTTATATATATGATATTAATGATATTATTATACCTTTATAATTATAATTACACATCTATCTTCTTACCTCCCAACTCATTGGAAAACAATAACGTCGCTCGTGTGTACAACGGACTACCGTTTCATGAACCGATATGATGTGTTTTTAATTTATGTTTTAATTGGATGATAATAAAGATAGATTAAATGTATATACATAATATTTTTGATATAATTATACTTATTTAATCATGATATTTCATATACCCTCTTACTTTTGATTATGTGGGAATACAATAACTTCACTCGTGTGTATGGCGGACCACCGCATCGCGAAGCAATGTGATTCGTTCTTCATGTACACTTTACATGGAAGATAATAAGGAAAAGTTTAAATAAAAATATTTTATATATATATATGATATAACAATGATTATATAATGAAAATATATTATTTACCCTTCTCTCTTTCAATCTGTCGAGAAAATGGAAACAATTTTCATGCGTACGTACGACCTACCGTCTCCGTGAATGGTGTATTTCATTTTCTATCTCTAAATTTTATGGATTACTCTAAATACATATATACTGAATATATATGATATCTATAAAGGTTATGGGCACAATGGAAGTGTTTTATGGTTCATTCCCAACTTTTCTTTTAGTCATGATCGATGATTAATCTGAGATCAACACGACGATGAATGTCGTGATCAATGGAATTGAATCAAAGAAAATAAAAAAGGGATAAAATTTCAAAACCAAGTGTACGATCATCGCATATTATTTATAATTAATTTAAACAATTAAATAATTTACTTGAGTGAAATTATTTCTTCATTGATATATCTAACAATGGATTTATGTTTTATCACCTTGCGTTGTAGGAATTAAGGGAGGATTCACTCTAGTAGTGATCCACACATGTTCCAAAAATCTTAGAACGTCACCATAGGAATATCCAAGTGATATCATGACTAATCCTAATGCTTGAATTTTTCACTTTTTATTGCATATAGAATCTCTTTCAAAGTATTCTCCTTGATCTCTCTATAATTGAGAGTGGATAGTGGAGGAATATCTTTCTCTATTCTTGGGAGTGTTCTTGGAGAGGGAGATCTCTAGGGCTTGAGAGGATTCTCTCTAATTGTCATTGTGCATAACACAAATGAAATTGTATCTCTTGAAAAATAATATAATTGGGTTAATATATCACTTGGGTTAGAAATAAATAATTTCACAAGTGCTAATTATTATTTATTTAATCCCTATGGAACCCCATGTCAATAATAATATTATTAATATTATTATTTCTTAACATGTTCTAAACTCACAAATTAAAATTAAATATTATTTAATCAAATAATATTCAATATATATTATTTCTCACTAAACCTATAAACTCAAACCATCATTCCTCCATAATATTTATAAGTCCTTGAATAATGACTGTTTATTTAATAAATAAATATCACTGTATTATTTTCTAATAAATAAATAGATATTATATTCACTAAATAGAAAATAAAATATTTATTAAATATTATGCTCACATAATTTTATCTTAAATAACTAGTTATGAAATATATGTGATCAATAAAACATGAATAACTATTAAACCTTGTGTTAGAATAATATTTATTCAACTTGTTAAATAATAAATAATAATATATTATTTAACTAAGATTTTGGATATACTTAGTGTATGACCCTCTAGGCCTCTTTCTCAGTGGCATTAAGTGAAGCAGTCTAAAGTCTAAGATTATCATCTAGAAACACATCAATGAACCCATAGATAAAAAATTTAATGTCATGATGATATAATATCTCATACAAATGCTCACTATGTAATATAATCCCTTTATCATGATATCTCTAATCAAGCAGGTTACATGATAGTGCCATCAACCTATGTGCTTGATGTATCTTTTTTTGAATTTCCGAAAATTGAACTTGTATATAGAACACCATAACCATAGATTTATTTAGGATATATCATTTCTATCAAAATTAATGAGATATAAAATTTTGTTAAAGAACATAAGAGACAAATATTTTCTTACATTATTCATTAATGTAATATTACTCGTGATACACCCAACATATCCTACATCATCGCAAACATATGTCCTCACAGTTTTCATCAATACATCAAATTACATGAATTATAATACTCATTAATAATAATATTAAATTCTAAGGATCAATACACACATCCACAGATAATAACATCTAATGACACATATAAATGTGGATTTCCTACTGGTAGTTCTCGTTATCTTAATATCCTACACTGGATATTACCAAGGGCATACACCAGGAGAAGGTGCCTTAAAGTCCTATGAGTTTCCACCCCTGATGGAATATATCATTTTTTCCCTCAAATAATATCATATGGCTATAGAAAATATATTTAATAATATTTTTGTGGGAACTTCTGGGTTCTCATCATAGTGGGGAACTACTATGACCTTTTAGTGTGACAACTACTCTTAAGACATTATCACATACTATTTTATACAGAAGAACAATCATGATATGATAAAGAGTTTATTAATGTTAAAAACTATGAATATAGGTCATCATAAAGTATATAGAATTTGGTTCTAGGTCACCAAATCCAATAGAATCCCACTTTCACTAGAGCTAATTTCTTATAACCTTCATTCCTATATCTCTCACATGATACCCATGCTTCTTCTAAGATGGGACTTTGGTCAATGGGTCCACTATATTTTCTTCTATGGGAACTCTTCTTACTATAACTTCACTCCTTTGATAAAAATCCCTCAAGATGTGATACTTTAGAAGTATATGCTTTATCAATTGGTGTGACCTTAGCTCTATTGAAAGAGTCACTGCTATAGTATTATCACAATACAATGTATTTACTTCTAGGTACCACATCAAGTTCTTGGAAAAAGTTTCATATCCAAATGGATTCCTTGGATTCATCAGAAGTTGATATATACTCAGACTCTATTGTAGAATTAGTGACAACCAGTTGCTTTGAACTCTTCTAGCTCACATCTCCTACATTGAGATAGAAAACATATCCTGGATAAAACTTCAGATCATTATGATTTGTTTTAAAACTATCATCATTATAAATCATGATGACCAATTCCTCATCTCCTCTATACACCAGGAAAATATCCTTATTTCTTCTTAGATACTTGAGGATAACCTTAACAGTAAACCAATGTTTTTCTCCTAGATATTCTTTATATCTGCCTACCATACTCAATGCATATTAAACATCAAGTCTAGTGCATAACATGGAATACATGATTAATCTTGTCGCTAAATCATATGGGATCTTACTCATTCTCTCTTTATCATGTTTTTTCTGAGGTCACATTTTCTTAGAAAGATTTATTTCATGTGACACTGGAACTAATTCCCTCTTGGATTGCCCTATACTAAATATCTTTAGTATCTAGTCAATGTATGTACTTTGAATTAGTCCAAGAAGCCTCTTGGATCTATCACTAATGATCTTGATTCCTAGAATATAGGTTGATTTACCTAAGTCATTCATAGAGAAACACTTTTTTAACCAGTCCTTAATAGATTGAAATACTAGTATTTCTTTTCCAATAAGTAATATTTCATCAACGTATACTATTAGGATAATGACTGCATTTCCACTAAAACTTTTATAAACACATGGCTCATATTCATTCTTAATAAAACCAAATTCTTGTATAGATTCATTAAATCAAACCTTCAATGACCTGGATGCTTTATTTAATCCATAAATAGATCTCTAAAACTTGAAAATATTTTTGATGTCACCTGGAGTCACAAACTCTTCTAGTTTCCAAAATTTCATATTCATGATAAGATTCTATAGAAATTAGAATTATGATGGATTTAAACATGGAAAATGGTGAAAAGGTTTCATCATAACCAATTCCTTGATGTTGTTTAAACCCTTTATCCACTAGCCTTTCTTTATAGGTATTTAATTTACCTCTCATGTCCATTTTTATCTTGAATTCCCATTTGAAACCTATGGTATTTATATTAACTAAAACATCAACCTAAACCCAAACTTGGTTCAGATACATGGAATTCATTTCAGAATTCATGGCTTCTTGAAATCTTGTTGATTATGAGCTCTCTACTACCTCTTTGTAGAAGAAAGGTTCATCACTGTCGAGAAATAATGAGTTACTATCTTCTGTGAGTAGAAAACTATAGCTCTATAGTTCTCTGACCTCTCTTGTACTCCTATGAAATACTTGTGTTTTAGGGACTACTTCTTACACAGGGACCTATAGAATCTGTTCCTCTACCAACACTTGTGTATCTTGAACATAAAATTCATAAAAGTCAATCTTTCTCCCACTATACTTTTTGATGATGTGATCCCTCTCAAGAAATAAGGCTTGTCTGGTAATAATCACTTTCTTATTTAATGTTTTGTATAAGTAGTATCCCTTTTTTTCCTTAAGATACCCTATAAAGATACAATTTGTGCTCTGGGGTGCTAGTTTGTTTCCTGAGAAGGCCTTAACAAATTCCTCTCAACTCCATACATGTGTATACGACAAAAAAAAGTTTATTTCCACTCCATGACTTGAAGGTAATTCTATCTACCACTTTAGTTAGTACTCGGTTTAATGAATATGTCATAGTTTGTAATGCATATCCCCAAAAGTATAATGGAATATTTGCATGACTCATCATTGACCTTACCATTTCTAACAAGTTTTAGTTCCTAATTTCTCTAACACCATTCTACTATGGTGTGTAAGGTAGAGTGAGTTGAGATAGAATCCCAAAATCCCTTAAAAAGTCAATAAAATCTTGGTTAAGATATTCATCACCTCAATCTGATTGAAGCTTATTTATCTTCTTTCCAAGTTGATTCTCTACATAATTCTTGAATTCTTTGAATTTATCAAACTCAAACTTATACCACATCAAGTATACATATCCATATCTACTCAATTCATCAGTATAATTTATTAATTAATAATACCCATCTCTAGATTCTAATATAAATGCTCCACACACATAAACCTATACCAATCCTAGAATCTTTGTGTCTCTTTCACCCTATCCAATGAATGGTGGTTTGATCATTTTTCCTTATAAACAAGAATTACATCTTCCAAGTGGTTTTATCTTATAATATTCTAAATAACCATCTTGATAGAGCTTTGTTAGATGCTTCTCATTTACATGACCAAGATGGTGATGTCATAGCTGGGTGTTATATGATTTGTGTAAACATGATTCATTTTTTATTTTTAATACTTGGTTTTAATAATTTAATACATAAATATTGTTATTTAAATGCATCATACCATAACATATGTCATATTTATTAAAGAAACTTTTATTTATGAACTTGAAAATAAAACCATCTGCATCTAGGTATGATATACAAATTATGTTCCCGATAACCATTGGTACATAATAACAATCTTTTAAAACCAATAACATTATTATTATCAATGAAATGTGGTAGTGACCAATGGATAAAGCATCCAGCCTTGCACCATTTCCAACTCGCAAATCCACCTCTACTCTATCAATCTTTTGGAATCTACTTGGTTCCTGCATTTGGATACAGTTGTGAGCACCGCAAGCTGTATCTAATACCCAATGTGTAGATATTGAAATATTTTACTTGATAACAAACACACCTTTAGCTTCCCCTTGCTTCTAGGAGAATTTCCTATCCCAATGGTCTTACTTATAACATGCAAAAAATACTACCTTCATTTCCTTGCCCTACCTCTGGATCTTCCACTTCTTGTAAGGATGGTACTCAAGTTCTTTAGACTTGTTATGATTCTTGGTTCCTTTCTCCATGTTCTTCCTTTTCTTATTCTCTATAGGGACTGTGAGTTTTTTATGCCCTGTGTCCTTCTCCACTTGGTGAATCAAAGTAAGAATTTTTGAAATACTCTTCTCATTATTGCTCATATTATAATTAACAATAAAACTAAATAAGGTCTTGTGTAGTAAGGAAAGTATGAGATCTATGTGCAACTCATCTGGGGATTTAATCCCTAATATGTCTAAGCATTCAATGTAGCTAATAATATTGACTATATGAGGCATAGCTAGCATTGACTCTCCAATATTAGTTGTAAACAGAGCATTGGAGATATTATATCTCCCTTGTCTCACTTTCTCATAATAGAGATCTCGAATGTGAGACGTCGTGTTATATGCATCCATGTCCTCATCTTGCTTCAGAATCTCATTATTCATGGATGATAGCATAAAACACTGAACATATGTAGCACTGTTCAAATGTTTCTCATAGAGAGATAACTCTTCCTCACTAGTCTCATTTCTAGGTGTATTAGGAATAGGTTCTTCCAACACATATAATTTCCTTTCATGGAATAGGATAACATACAAATTCCTTTACCACTCTTGGAAATTTTTGTTGCTAAGAAGGTTATTCTTCTCAAGTATGGATAATAGTGATATGTTTAAAGTCATTTTTATTTTTGTTTCTACAAATAAGATGAGATTATATCTAGTACTTTATCTGATAAAATTTAAAAAAACAAATAAATAATATATTTATTAATCTCCCACTATTTTATTGAAACCTAATAGCTCTCACCATTGGCTTAGTAATATCCTATTTCTTGGATATTCTAGTGGAAAGGATCCATATTCCCCTTCTAATCACCTCAACTTTGGTTGGTCAAGAAATTCAAAGGGTTTTAGGTAGTCATTCCAAATGACAACTACATTAACTTGTAGTTCCTTAATCTTTAGAGTGGACTCCCTAATCCTAAAATCCTTAAATTGTATTTCCTTAACCCTTGCCTCTCAATTACACTAATTCCTACTTTGGTAGTCAAACCTTGATGTGAAATAAGTTAAGTCAACCCAAAATTTCATGTTATAACATCCCAAATTTGGATGGTCAAGTACTTTGAACTATGATTCAATTTTAACAGAAGTTTTGGAAGGCTATATCGATTTAATATTTATAATTGAGGGATTTTATCTTTTATGTATAAATTTCCAATTTTTATCTTTATCACGTGATTGTTAATGTAAAGTGTATTAACTTAAGTGATTGACCATTTATTATATAATATTTATACACAATCCAATTTATTTTAGTTCTATCTTGCATTCTTATTAATTTCATTAATTCATGTTATTTTGATAAAAACATACATAATGAAATAACCATGCAACTTGACAAAAATAAAATAATAAATTGGCATGATCATGAGATTTTTTAATGGTTATTTTATCTAGTGGATGATAAAATAACCATAAACCTAGGGGAAAATCACCTTGAACCAATTATGTTTCGTGTTACATCTTTCCACCTTTCCACCTATGTATCTCTCTTGGATTAGTTTCACCTCAACTTCAAACTTAAACTGCCTCCACTAGCTTGGGAGATCCATCCATTACATATGTTTTTACTCACATGTAGGTGAGAGAAATGGGTTTTCATAAAAAAAATCATGGGAACGCATACCCTTACATAATAAGAGGAGATATGGAACGCAGGCCAACAATTTAATTTAATAATAAATTAAATGAAACCAATCACATACAATGGTCTGATCTAGGCTCATGATCATCCACATGCATGCAATGAATTACGCATTTAAAAATATTAGCATTCAATTCTAATTGTTCTTATTTAAGATAAATCACACTCAAATCAATTAATTATATTCTTTAATTGATCAATTCTTTTATCTTAATTCTCATCTGAATTTCCTTGAGATTCTTATCCATCATAATTTTAAAAAAATTAAATAAATTTATTTAAAATTAATTGTGAACAAAAATTTACCTTGGAGGAAGCACGGTGAGTACTCATCTGAACTACTAAACATATATTATACCTATATACTATTTACTCTTACAACATATGGCATACACAAATTATCATGTACTTTCATGACATGTACTATCAATGTAATGATTACATGAATTATATGATTTTTTTCATGTGTTATGCTTCAATGTATGTAGAGTAATAACTTTAATACAAATCATACATGATATAAAGATTTGAACAATATATAGAAATTAATTAAACATTTATACATATTAAAACCCATCACATGGTGTGTCCTATCAACTTAATGAGCACATGAAAGATCATGTTGATAAGGTTTTCACAGTATAATAAATTAATTTTTAATTCTGTATAATTTGGTAAAAATTAAACGATGTGTACTATTATCACCGTCTATTTGAGTTACACACCTAGGGACTCAGTGTGTAAACCATGTCATGTAAAAAGTTGGAGTACATGATGTGTAAATGGGCTATACATCATGTGGTCTCTGAGTTACATGGTCAGCAGTCAGGTAGGCCATGTAAGAAGATACATGGCCCATCTGTGACTAAAGTACTATACATCGTGTATGGAAGTTACATGATGTGTACTCCAGTCGAACATGCGCTGGGATGGGATTCAACACATGATGTAAAGTTAAAGGCACCACATGTAATAAATTCACATTCCTTAAATTAATTCTGAATTAATTCTTGGTGCATTGAACACTAGTACGTGGTGTGTACCTCTGGGTTACATGGCATGTACTCTAGTGTTATTCGATCAAATTCCTCAGCACCTCAAGATAAGATCTTAAAATTTATTTCATTCATGAAATTAATCTATTTGATTATATTTATGAGAAATGAAAAAGGAAGAAGCAGATCTCACAATTCATATTTAAGAATGATTAAACTATAATTGAAAACTAAATTAAAAAATCATAAATCAATCAATAATCTTTAAATAATTATAAATAATTATGTGACCGCTCTAATACCACTTGAATTTTTTGAGAGCAATGAAAGCATGTGATGGTTCATGCCCAATTTTTCTTTTTTATCATGATCGGTGATTAATCTTAGATTTTCACGATGATGAATTTCTTGATCAATGGGATTGAATCAAATAAAATAGAGAAGGGATAAAATTCCAAAACTAATAACAAGACCATCACATAATTTTTATACTTAATTTAACCAATTAAAGAATTACCTTGCATGAAATTATTTCTTTGTTGATAGATATGACAATGGATCTACATCTTACCATTGTTGTGTTGTAGGAATCAAGGGTAAATTACCTCTAGTGGTGATTCAAATGTGTTCTAAAAATCATTGAACGTCACCATAGGAATCTCCAGGTGCTAGCATGGAAGATCCTAATGCTTGAGTCATTTTCTTTTGATCGCCTCGAGAATCACTTCCAAAGGATCCTCCTTGATCTCTCTAGACTTAAGAGTGGATGGTGGAAGAAGATCACTCTTTTTTCTTAGTATAATTCTTGGAGAGGGGTCTCTCTAGGGCTTAGGATGATTCTCTCTAGTTGTCTCTATGCACAACACAAATGAAATTGGTTGTAATGTCCCCAACCCAGGAGCCACTAAACCGGTACCCTGAGCCAGGTCTCTAAATGACCTTAAGCGTACCTCCTCGTATGCCAAAGGTTGTTGACTAGTAGTGAGGGTCTAATAGGTCACATGGGGAGACTATACCCTCTTTACTAGAGTAATCCACAACAAAACACCATTTAAATAGCATAAAAAATAAGAAACAATTAATAACATGCATAAATAACCAACTCCCAAATGGGGTACATCCATATACAATAGTAAATATTCCATTCCATGCTATAGTGTCAAGTGAATAAAACCCCAAAATAAATACAAACAACAGAACCCCCAAAATGGTCCAGACTCCAAGTCTAGAACCTCACCCATACATTTCCAATGTCCAAATCAACTCCCTAGCATAGGACCCTTGCCATTTTCCTGACCTACAAACATGAAATCTGCTCGAGTACCCAACGGTGGCCTGAGCAGGGTGTAAGTATAACTTAGTAGTCCACCACCGAAAATGTCTACAAAATATCTAGTAAAATTAGATAGTACATGAAATTGATAAATAATGGAAAGTAAAGGTAAAGAGTTCAATAGGCCATTCTAGACTATGTTCCTTTAAATTCACTACTTAGGCATCCCATGGTTTAATCTACCCTTTTCATGTGTTCAATGTATTAGGAATGCTCAATATTCTCAAGCATATGAAATAAAAATCGATTCCTATCTCACTAGGTATCACATCATAATAACCTCATAATCCTCACCTCGAAGCCTCGGTCTGGGTGGAATGAAATAGTTAGGGGAATAGAACTTTGTCCCCTTCCCTAACCTATGCATTTAGGTGTGGAGATAGAATCTCAGTCCAACTCGACCCATGGACGTAGAACCTCAAGTCTATACCCCACTCTACCAAGCCATGTGCACATGATTACTTATCATTCACCACAATTAACCACATTACAATAAGGCATATCCAATATCATTTGAAACATCACAACATTATAAATAAATGGAAAGTTAACATTATGCCTCAATCCATTAACACATTCATCATTTATATCACTTAACACTTTAGCCCCATTTCCCATTTCTCATGTCTATCTCACTAAGCATATTCAAGTATAAACATAATTCCTTATCATATTCCCATTAATCTCATTTAACCTATTTATATGTTAACAAAATAATCCATTATCCTTTAACCACATTAGACACAACTAGAAACCATCCATTATAACTCATTACATAAACTAATTAACCTACTCGCTAAGTCTCTACATCATTATGAGTCAATTTCACACCTTAAATTTCTATTAGCCCAATTAAGAGGGTTGGTGCACCCCATTGGTGGCCCTAATTTGGTCAATTCATCCTCTATGCATCCCACAGGGATCATGAGGGGTTCAATTGGTTGATTTGACACCCACTATGTTAAACCTTTCAAAGGAAACCAATAACACAACAAGCGAAAATCAATAACATAACCCTACATGCACAAATCCAAGTATAAACTATGGGATATCACTTGTAGACCACCTACCTTGTATCTATTGATAAACACACTCCTAATCAAGGCCTTAGATTCTGATTCAATCACCCTTTGAATCCTCAACCTAAATATCACTGAAAAAGAAGTATTTTGAGTTTTGGATGGAAAGAAGGAAGAGATGCAAACCATAAACCAAAAAGAGAAGAAAGAGTGGAATTATCCTTACCTGGATCTTCGTTTTTCAACTGACAGCACTCCAAATGACCTTTAGTTGAGAGAGAATCACCCTTGGGAGACCCTAGGAGATTTGGTTCATTACTAGGGTTGAAAGAGGAAGAAGGGGGAGAAATCTTGAGTTGGTATAAGATATCTTGTAATGGCATCTTTGTAATCTTCTCAAAAATATTGGGTTGTACGATTTACCCACATGGTTTTTCAAACCGTGCATAAACTATGTGGATGCTACTATCTGGAAACACCCCCCACTCATGGCTACCTGGGATTTCTACACAGTTTTCACTAACCATGCACAAATCATGAAGCATTCCCAAAAACTCATTTTTCTTCCCCTTTCATGTCCTAAACCCTAGGAACACCCCTGAGTCTTCACATGAACTTGGTAAAACACTTATTTAACAAAAATAAGGAACTTAAACTAAAACATAAACAAAAACATACCTTAAGGGAGATTCTGGATCTTACAACCTCCCCACCTTATGACGACTCATCCTAGAGTTTCTCTTTCCGAGCATCATTTAGTCCCTAAAGAAAAGAGATCAGGTCATTGGGCCCACATATCTGATTCCTACTCCCAAGTTTCCTCCTGAACATTTCCATGCTTCCATAGATTATGAACCAAAGTCACAACCTTTCCCTACAAGAGCTTCTCACCATGTTCCACAATATGAATTGAATGCTCTTTAAAATACACATCAACCTCAAGCTCAACGTCATCGACGTTGATCGCATGAGATGGATCAGGGTGATACTTTCAGAGTTGTGAAACATGGAAAACATCACGCATCCCACTATACCATTATGGAAGAGATAATCGGTATTCCATAGGTTTGATCCTATCCATAATCTTAAATGGCCCCACATACCTAGGTTTCAACTTTACCTATTTCCATATACAGCGGTGACCCACCCTTGGAGACACCCAAAGAAATGCACTATCACCAACTAAAAACTCAATAGGTCTATGACTTCGATCATCATATGACTTCTGTCTACTCTGATCTGTTTTTATACACTTTTGAATCAATTAAACCTTCTCTAAAATCTACTATAAAAGACTTGGTACTAATAGCTCAGACTCCCCATCCTCTAACCAACACAGCGAAGATCTACATGGTCTCCCATAGAGTGCCTTAAATAGATCCATCTAAATTGTGGAATGAAAAACTGTTGTTATAGGAAAACTCAACAAGTGAAAAGTGCCTTTCCCATGAAACACTGAAGTCCAGAACACATGCTCTCAACATGTCTTCTAATACTTGAATTGTATGCTCTGACTACCCATCATCCTGCGGGTGGTAAACTATACTAAAAAACACTTGGGTACCAAGCGCCTTCTATTTTCCCTTCTAGAAGCATGATGTGAAACATGGATCATGGTCCAAAACTATGGTTCTTGGCACACCATGTAATCATAATATTTCTCGAACATACAATTATCCCAATTGGTCGACTGTATAGGTCTCCTGGATCGGAAATAAATGATCCACTTTGGTTAACCGATCTACCACCACCCAAATTTCTCATTCTTATGAGGCATCCTCGGAATACCAACTATGAATTCTGTTGTTACATCAGTTTATTTTTTCTCCAAAATGGTCAATGATTATAACAAACCACCTAGACATTGATGTTTGGACCTCACCTATTGATAAGTAAGGCATCGTGCCACAAAACCCGCAACTTCTTTCTTCATTCTCATCCACCAATACTGCCTACGGAGATCATAGTAAATCTTGGTCAAACTGGGATGCACTACCCACTTTGATGCATGAAACTCATATATCAAATCCTCTCATACACCTATCAGTACCACAACATAGCCATGAACATAAGAAACTCTATCTGTATCGAAATACCAACTAGAAGGTGACTCCCCACCTTTAAGGATTTCCTTCATAGAAAAACACTCTGGATCCACCAACTGAATCTCTTTAACTCAGCTCAAAAGTGTGGATTCAGCTTCTATAGACACAAGGGTCATTTTCTTGTGCCTATCATGTACCCCCAAATTCATGTCAGCAAACAATGCCATCATCTTCTACTCTGAACTGGATTTATGAACCACCTGATTCTGAGTCTTCTAGCTTAGGGCATCATCCACACTATTCCCCTTCCCTAGTGTATAGACTAACTCAAAATAGAAGGATTATAGGTACTTGACCCACCTTCACTGTCAAAGATTCAAATCCTACTGAGATAATATGTACTTGATACTTTTATGGTTGGTAAACATTGTGAAGGATTGTCCCAACAAGTAATTCCTCTTTCATGGCATGAACCACAAAAACTATCTCAAGGTCATGATTAGGGTAATTTATTTCATGTGGTCTTAACTACCTCAACCCAGAAGTTACAACTTGATCATCATGCATCAATGCTGACTCAAGTCCAACACCAGACGCATTGCAGAACAAGGTGCATTTCTTACCTGGTTCGGGTAAGATCAAAATCAGTGCAGTAGTCAACCACTTCTTCAACTCTTGAAAAGCATTATCACAAGCCTCTTACCATTTAAACTTAACCCACTTCTTGGTTAAGACTATGAGCGGAACTTCCAAACAAGATAAATATCTAATAAACCTTCAGTAATAACCGACCAAACCCAGAAAACTCTGAACATCAAATACGTTCTTGGGCTGCTCCCAAGACACCACAGCCTGTACCTTTTTTGGATCCACTGACACAACTAACTCAGAAATGATGTGTCCCATAAAGTGCACATCATTAATCCAAAATTGACATTTTGATAGCTTGGAATAAAGAATATGTTCTCTTAGTATACTCAAGACGATGTCAAGATGTTTGGCATGATCGTCATGAGTTTTGTAGTACACCAAGATGTCATCAATGAAAACAACTACGAACTGATCCAAGTATGGGTGTAATATCTGGTTCATTAAGGCCATGAACACAGTTGGTTCATTGGTAAATCCAAATGGCATCACCAAAAATTCATACAACTTGTACCTTCTTCAAAAATCTATCTAGGGTATGTCAGAAGGTCTCACCCTCAACTGATGGTATCATGATCTCAAATCAGTCTTAGAAAACACTAAGGTACCTATGGGCTGATGAAATAGGTCATCAATTCTAGGAAGAGGGTATTGGTTCTTAATCGTCATCTGGTTTAGTTTTCAATAATCACCACATAGCCTCAGTGATATGTCATTATTCTTAGCAAACAGTACATGAGATCCCCAAGGTGATGTACTAGGACGAATAAACCTCTTACGTTCCAACTCCTCAAGATGAACTTTGAGTTATTGGAGCTCTGTCGGTGCCATTTGGTATGGAATAATGGAAATTGGCTCTGCCCCTGGCAACAATTCGATCATAAAATCAACATCTCTATCAGGTGGTAACCCCGAGAAGTCCTCAAGAAACACATCCTGAAACTGGTGCACAATAAGAGGAAATATTGGCTTCACTTTCTCCCCATCATCCAATATAAGTCATGCTACTTGGGTTATGAGTTCTCCGAACTGTTGTCATAGTATCCCTATGTGGTCTGCCTGAGTATCCCACTCACCACGAAGGAAATAAGTGCTTCTATCGAGAGATGTGAACGTTACCCGACATCAATAATAGTTGATATGGTCTTGATATAACACCAACCAATCCATCCCTAAGATTAGGTCAAAACCTGATATCTCTAGAACAAACAGATCCCAAAGAAAATGATATCTGCCAACCTCCATAGCACAACCCTTACACCACCTGATATCCTCAACTTGTGCCCCTAACAGAGTATCAAGTGACATTACTCCACAAGCTCTCTCCATGGTTAAGCCCAATAAAACTATGAATTGAGAAAAAATAAAAAAAATGTGTATCACCTGTATCAAATAAATAACTAGTGAGCATGGAAGATGCAAGAATAATACCTCAAATAGTACACAATCTTGCCTCACCACCTTCAAGTGTATTCTGAACTGCATGGAGATGACCTGCCCCTTTACCCTGGGCTCCGGCCTGAGTACCCTACACTGCACTGCCCTGTTGATAAGGTTGATCTCACCTTAGAGTTATACATCCACCGCATCTACTAGTATGACCCATGGATCTTCAAATAACTTCTTGATATGGGGTAACAAATCCCCTGCCTACACTCTACATCTGACTCTGACCTCTATCATTCCCTAACTGTCATGGGTTCCTACAGAACCTCTACATGTGGCCTAGCCTGCCATATGCTTGGCACTCGACCGGTGGGTGGGGACATTGGTCACGCTTGTACCCCACCCTGCCACACTGATAATAGAGGACCTAGTCACCGCCCTGAGAAGTTGACCCTCTCTTCTGACTGCTCTGTGCACTTCCACCCTGCTGAAAGATTCCAAAACGGTGCTTCCTACTCTCAAAATCTGCACCAATTGCCCACCCAGCTAGCACCACAAGTTCACTACCTAAATCTCCCTTCAGGTTCCCCTCCTATATAAGGGCTTGGTCCACCACTTCAGTAAACCTTTTCAGATGGAAGATATTCACCTGAGAACTGATCTCGTGTATCAACCCATCCTAGAAGCCTTTTTCCACGGTTTCCTCGTCTCCTGTCAACATTGGAATGAAGCATCTCAAATTAGTGAAACGACTAGCATATTCCATTACCGACATTGTCCCCTGGGTCAAACTCATAAAATCTATAGCCTTCTCCTGCCTCAAGTTTTTTGGGTAAAAGTGTTTAATAAACTTCTCTTGAAAATCTTTCCACATCATTCCTTTAACCTGGTCCATCTGAACCATGATGTCCCACCAATGCTTTGCTTGACCTTTCAATATATAGGCTGATAACTTGACTCACTTCTTGAGAGGAGTATCTAGATGGTAAAGAATAGTTTGTATGGACTCTATCCATAACTCTTGTACCTCTATCCCTCCCTCTCTGATAAAGGTCAGAGGGTGCTACAGCTAAAACTCCCTGGTCAACTCAAACATACTCAGTACAGCCCACCCTGGGTCATGTTCCATCATATGAATAAAATGAGAAAAGTTATCATGGAACTGCTATTACCTATCCTCCTAGTTCACCATGTTCTCTTTCTCCACTACTGGAGGATATTTCTTGGCAATGTCCTATGGTTTCCCAACTGGCACAAGTCTTCGAGGTGGTATTTCTCTACAATTCCAAACATGAGCTTTAGGATGCAACCATAATGCTTTTAAAAAAAGGAAAAATATATAGGTAAGATCATGACTTTCCATAACCAAACCATTTTTCATACACTACCCAAACAAGCCCACTCACAACCAGATCACTACCCTTGGCCATCTCTCCTAAGGCCATGGCAACACAGGTAGCTAATTCACACGGTTACAAGCCTTATCTTTTACCCAATTCAAAACAATTTCCACATACCAATTTACTCTTACAACATGTTAATCCACTTTTAATTATTTATTAAGAACTATTTTCTAATTACTACTTACCATTTTAACTTCCCTTTTTTCCCATTCATACCATCCTATAAGGCACAATTTAATTACTTTTAAAAAAACAAATGCATCCTAACCTTTATATCCCGAACACCCATCTCATGTGTGTGCCTACCATGATGCATGTCACTTATCTACATAGGTTCCTAGAATGATGAATGAATGCAAAACCTCATACCCTTCTATCCATGATAGAAATATCACAAATCCATCAAATCACACAACAAATGCATCACCCGATGGTGAAATATCATCAAATATAACATCACACAACAAAATCAACAATCCCCTCCTGGGGTGACTTGGGTTTTCTCTCATACATGGGTTAGCTAATCCCAAGAATGATCTCATTACCAAGTCTTGACACTTTCCTAACCTATTTTCTACCATCCCAAAATAGTAATAAATAGAAAAGAACTCCTCTGATACCACTTTGTAACGTCCCTGACCTGGGATCTGCTAAACTGGTTCCTCGAGTTAGGTCGCCACATGACCCAAGTGCGCCTCCCGTACACTAGAGTTTTCGACTAAAAGTGAGGGTATAATAGTTCATATGGGGATATTATACCCTCTTTATCATAGTAAGACACAATAGAACACAATTTAAATAACATAAACAATAAGAAATAATTAATAACATGCATAAATAACCAACTCCCAAACTGGGCACAACAATATACAACAGTAAATATTTCATGACATGTTATAGTGTCAAGTGAAAAAAATCCCAAAAGAAAGAAAAATAGCAGAACCCCCAAAATGTTCCAAACTCCAAGTCTGTAACCTCTCCCATACATTTCCCATGTCCAACTCAACTCCCTAGCATAGGGACCTTTCCCTTTTCCTGACCTGAAAACATGAAATATGCTCGGGTACCCAACGACAGTCCAAACAGGGTGTGAGTATAACTCAGTAGGCCACCACCAACAGTGTCTAAAAAATATCCAATAAAATTAGATAGTGGATGCAAGTGATAAATAATGGCAAGTAAAGATAAAAAGATCAATAGGTCATTCTAGACTATGCTTCTTTAAATTATACTACCATTGAATCCAAGTTCACTACTTAGATATCCCATTGTTTAATATACCATTTTCATGTGTTCAATAGATTAGGATGTTCAATATTATCAAATATATGGGAATAAAAATCGAGTCTTATCTCACTAGGAATCATATCACAATAACCTCATAATCCTCACCTCGAAGACTCAGTCTGGGTGGAATGAAACCGTTAGGGGAATAGAACTCTATCCACTTCCCTAACTTGTGCATTTAGGGGTGGATCTAGAACCTCAGTCCAACTCGACCCATGGTCATAAAACCTCAAGTATATACCCAACTCTACCAAACCATGTGCATGTGCTTACTTATCATTAACCACAATTAACGACATCACGACAAGGCATAGCCAATATCATTTTCAAAATCACAAAAATATAAATAAATGGGAAGTTAACATTATGCCTAAATCTATTAACACATTCATAATTTATATCACTTAACCCTTTATCCCCATTTCCCTTTTCTCATGCCTATCTCACTGAGCATATTCAAGTGTAAACATAATTCCTTATCATATTCCCATTAATCCCACTTAACCTATTTAAATGTCAACCAAATAATCCCTTAGCCTTTAACCACATTAGACGCAACTATACACTATCCATTATAACTCATTACAAAAACTAATTAACCTACATGCTAAGTCTCTACATCATTATGAGTCATTTTCACACCTTACATTTCCGTTATCCCAATCGGGAGGTCCGACACACCCCATGGGTGGCCCTAATTTGGTCATGTCATCCTTCATGCATCCCATGGGGATCATGAGGGGTTAAATTGGTTTATTTTATGCCCACTATGTTAAACCTTTCAAAGGAAACCAAGAATACGACAAGGGAAAATCAATAACATAACCCTACATGCACAAATCCAAGTATAAACTATGGGATATCACTTGTAGACCACCTACCTTAAATTATTTTATGAACACACTCCTAATCTAGGCCTTAGATCCCAATTCAACCACCCTTTGAAGCCTCAACCTAAATCTCACTGAAAAAGAAGGGTTTTAGAGTTTCGGATGGAGAGAAGAGATGAAAACCCTAAACCAAAAATAGAAGAAAGAGTGGTATTAGCTTTACCCAAATCTTTGTTTTGAAATCGAAGGCACTCCAAATGACCTAGAGTTAAGGGAGAATCACCCTTGGGATCTCTTGAGAGCTTTGTTTCATTCTTAGGGTTGAAGGAGGAAGAAGGGGGATAAATCCCGAGTTGGTATAAGAAATCCCATAATGGGATTTTTGTAATTTTCTCAGAAATACTGGGCCGCATGGTTTACCCACACAGTTTTCCAAACCCTGCGCAAATCGTGCAGATGTTACGATCCAAAAAAACTGTCACGCAGTTACCTAGGATTTCTGTATGGTTTTCATTGACCGTGTGCAAACTGTACAGCATGCCCAAACACTCCTTTTTCTTCCTCTTTCGTGTCCCAAATCCTGGTAACACCCCCGAGTCATCACATGAAATTGGTAAAATAATTATTTAACCAAAATAAGGAACTTAAACTAAAACTTAAACAAAAATATACCTTAAGGTTGATCTGAGATATTACATTGGCTCTCTTGAAAAATAATATAATTGGGTTTATATACTGCTAGGGTTAGAAATAAATAATTACACAAGTTCCCCTTATTATTTATTTAATCCCTATGTAACCTCATGTCAATAATAATATGAATATTATTATTATTTCTAGACATGTGTTAAACTCACAAATTAAAATTAAATATTATTTAATCAAGTAATATTCATTATTTATTATTTCTCACTAGACCTATAAACTCGGTCCATCATTCCTCCACAATATTTATCGAACCTTGAATGATGACTGTTTATTTAATAAATAAATATCAATGCATTATTTTTCAATAAATAAATAAATATTATATTCACTAAATAGATAATAAATATTTATTAAATATTCCACTCACATAATATTCTTTTTAATAATTGGTGATATAATATATGCGATCAAGTAAACAAGAATAATTATTAAACCATGTGTGGGAATAATATTTATTCAAATTGTTAAATAATAAATAATAATATATTATTTAACTAAAATTTTGGATACACTTAGTGTGTGACCATCTAGGCCTCTTTCTGAGTGGCATTAGGAGAAGCAGCGTAAAGTACAAGGTTAGCGTCTAGAAACACATCAAGGTACCCATAGAGAACGAAATTAATGTCACAATGACATAATACCTCATAAAAATGATCAACATGTAATATAATCTCTTTATCAAAATATCTATAATCAAACAGGTTTCATGTTGGTGCCATCAACCTATGTTCTCAATGTTTCTTTCTTTAAATTTCCAGAAATCTAACTTGCCTATAAAACATCATGGACATGGATTTATTTAGGCTATATCATTTTTATTAAAGGGATATAGATATCAAATTCCATTAAAGAACAAAAGGGAAAAATCCTTTCTCTCATTATTCATTAATGAAATATTACTCATGACTCACCCAGTATATCCTACCTCACCACGAACATATGTTATCATAGTTTTTGTTAATACATCAAAGTAAGCAACTTATAATACTCATTAATAGTAATATTAAAGTTTAAGTATCAATACACACATACACAAATAGAAACATTAAATTACACATATAAATGTGGATATCCTACTAGTGGGTCTCTTTCTCATAATATCCTAAACTGTATATTACCAAGGGCGTACACCATGAGAAGGTGCTTCAAAGTCCTATGAGTCTCCACCCCTGATAGCCTATATCATTTGTGTCCCTAAAATGATATCATATGGATATAGAACATATATTTAAGAATAGTTTCATGGTACTTCTAGGTTCTCATCATAGAAGGGAACTATTATAACCTTTCAGTGCAATGGCTACTCTTAGGACATTATTACATACTATGTCACATGAAAGAACAATCATGGTGTGATAAAAAGTTTATTAATATTCAAAACTATGAATACAGGTTATAATAAAGTAAAAAAAAGTTGGTTATAGAGAACGAAATCCAATGGTTTATATCAGGGTTAACATTTTGGATATGATGGAACCATGACCAAAAATAACAAATCAAAACATACTTGAAAAACAAAAATGTTATTCCCCATAACGTGATTTTAACAAGAAATTGTTAATAAATAGGTAATAAAAGTTCATAAGTAAATAATATATGGTATGATATATATAATTATGGTTCTATAATAGATTTATAATAAACTTATATTTATTATACAGGAGTTTTGAATGTGTATGAATGAATTTGAGACTTAAGGTAAGGGATTTTTCATCTCACTATTATATCTGTGAGATACACGCCATATTCACCACTTGTTTCTTATTTGTGGTGTATATAATACCCATGAATATATATTATATTAATTATCATGAAAAATATGAGGATTTACATATTCATTTTAGTATATATATTTCATGGGGTTTATGGTCCAAAAGATACCAAAGTAGTAAGGGATTTTTGTCTTAATTTGTCTTCTTTGAGACATATGTTGTGTTATGCACCTATCTTATTTTATGAGGTGTATATACATCCCCTTTAACATTTAATATCATGAAATTATTTATTCTTGTGATATTCTATGTTTCATTTAATTTTATTGTTTCATGTGGCTTATGATTCAAAGTTATCAAAGTGGTGAGGGTTTTACGATACAATCTCATAGTTTATCAGGATTGTTTATGTTTATGATTTTGATGATGGAATATTATGATCTATCTCTCAAGAAAATCATGAATTTTCTTATACTGTGGTTATTTATTGAGAATACATGTTTTTCTTTCATTTTCCTCTCTCATGTACTCATGATTTCAAAAGAATCTTTTTAATAGAACCAACTTTATTTCTATCTTTAGTCTAAATCTATTTCTTCCATATCCATGTTTTCTAAAAAAAATTCAAAATTTTTTTAACATTTCCCAGAGGATTTATAAAATATATTTTACTCATGTTTCACTTTTTATAAAGTCTTTTAAAAGGAAACTTTATGTTGTTTTCAAAATAAGGACCGTTTGTCTTTTACCCAAAATATTAAAGGAATTTTTGTTTTAACATGTACGAAATTTTCCATTGTCATGACCACTAAATGTTTTAAATATTCCTTTATAATTTTATAAGTTTATTTTCAAAGAAAAGGATTTTAAAAATATTTTATGTTTTAAAAAAAAAATCAAATAGGAAAGGTTATTTTCTTCAATAAATGTTCCAAGATATTTTTCAAAATCATTCTCTATATAAGATGATGTCCTTTGATGTTACTTAATCTTTATTGGGTATATGATCCAATGATACCATCGTTATTCTTTCTCTGGATGGTTCATGATTATGATGAAAAGATGTTTATGAAAATCATTTCTTTCCACGGGTTATTCTATAATGAAATGTTTATAAAACTAGAACCATTTTCATGGGTTATAATATGATGCATGTTTTATGATCTTGTGGAACACATTTGTATGATTTTCATTATGCGAAGGGTGGGACCTATATCTCCATCCAATGAATTGGGTAATGATTAATATCTCATGAGATAAATAGGAATGGAATAGAGAGTAAAACCAGTGTAGTAAGGGACTATGTCCACTATGATAATCTTGGGAGTGAATCTTGACTACTATGATGGTTTTTGGAGTGAACTCATTCCACTATGATAGTCTTGGCAAGGAGTTTTGAACTACTAAGGAAATGATTTTTTATGCTTATGTGTATGCCAAAATTCTATGTCTTATATCAATGTTATGCTCTCATGGCTCATGTTCTTTGATTTCCTTGTGATTCATATCTTATGAACTACCAATCTTTATATCATGACTCAAGATTTTGATATTTGATATACAAGGTATGGTTTTCATATGTTATGCTCTTGTTCTCGTGCTCTTATGCTCACATTGTGTTTATGTATTTCCCTTGTTTACCCTTACTAAGAATTTGAGCTCACCATTTCTTATGTTTCCTTTCCCTGGTATATGAAGAAAGGTATTATGTTTGATATGATTGAGAAGGGTGTTAGTTATGAAGAACTTAGTGAGAGATTATGTAACTCATTTATGGATCAGTTTTTAATGTGTGCAAGTTTCCAAAGTCACTCAATTCTAGAATGAATAATTATGTTATGTAATGAATATTCATATTTTAAGATGTAATATTTATTTTTGAGATGTTTCAGGTTGCAACATTTAGTGCCTGCCAAAGCAAACCAAAGGTGTTTAGGCCCATGACATCTTTTCCCAAAAAAATTGGGCAAAGGCGTCATGGTCCTTAACGCCTTTGCCCAAACCCAAAAAAATATATATTTTTATTTTATATATATTAACACAAATTTTAGTAAGATTTAACCATTATTAAATATCCATCATTACTACAATTAAAGCAATTTGGAATTATGACAAAAACCCTCACCTAGAGCTCTATTCTACACGGGGGTTTTCCCTAGAAATTTGTATAGATTTCCAATGTGGGATTTCGGTTCCCCTTTCATGTATAGAATTAATAATATTATTATTATTATTAATTAGTTATTAATTAATAATGAATATTAATTACTAATTAATTAATAATAAATTATAATAATATTACCAAAATAATAATTAACTATTAACATTTACTATTAAATATTAATAATTAATTAATTAATATTAATCATATTAATAAATAACAAATTAATTACTAATTAATTACTAATTAATTATTAATAGTTAATAGTTATTAATTAATTAGTAACTAAATGATATTTAATTACTTATTAATAATATTAATTACTAACTAGTTAATTAATTAATAAATATTAAACAATTATTATTAAACAATTATTGATAAATATTTTAAAATAATATCTAGTTACTAAATATTAATAACAAGGATTAAATTATTAAATTACTAATTATTAATTAATTATTATTAAATTAGTATTAATTAATTAACTAATTATTACTAGTTAATATTAATTGATAATAAATATTAATTACTAATAAATATTAATTAAATAATATTATTTACTATTTAATAATATCAATTTCTACTAAATATTAATTACTGATTAATATGAATTACTAATAAATACTTAAAATTATTATCTAGTAACTAATTAATAATAATAATAATATAATTATTAACTATTAAATAATTAGTAATTAAGCAATATTTAATTACTTATAAATAATATTGACAAGATGGAGGAAGGGATTCATCTGGGTAGCAGATGGCATCAATGATGATTTGTAGGAGAAAATAGATCTGATATCGATAGAATTGTATCCGGTGAACATTTTAGTCCTCCATTCTCATATGGGATTTCTAATCAAGGTAGGGAATCCATGGCTGAAGTAGGAGTGTGTCATCTCGCCTCTTCCAGAGATTCATCTACAGGTCAGATTGTCAGAAAAGGATCTTTGGATCTCATCGAGGCCAAATCAGATGCCATTTCAGAAAGGATGGATATGGGTAAGCACCCTCTTATCATAAGGCATGTGCTTCCCAAAGGTGAAAGTTCATGGAGGCTAGATGATTTAGTTCACAGGGTTTCACAAATTTGGGGTTCTTCGGATTAAAAATCTGTTTTAATTGGGAGGGGGTTTTCACTATTTGTTTCCCTCTGATGAGTTAAGAAAATGTGCTTGGAGTTCTGGAACCCTGTATCTTAGGCCTAGTACCCTTTTTTCATGAATAGATCTTGGATTTTAACTTGAAAAATGTTAGAAATGCTTTTGTGCATGTATGGGTTAGGATTCATGGGCTTAATTGGATCTTATAGTACTTGAAGATACTATATGATATTATCATGACAATAGGCATCCTGATCAGACTTAACAAAGAGAATGAGTAGGTGTGCTTTGGTCATTTTTCTAGAATACAAGTCTAGGTAGACCTTAGAACTATCTTTATTGAGAATGTAATTCTCTCAACTCTTAGTGATGGTATTCACCTGCATATTGAATATGAGAAACATCCCTATTATTGTGTGGATTGAAATGGTGTTGGGCGCTCTAAAGAAGTATGTCACAGGAACATGGTTTGTGGCATTTTTAATTTGAGAGGAAATTTATCCAAGGATTGTAGGAGAAATAAGGGTCAGTCCTTAATGGAGTGTGAATTGGAGTAGGCTGATGGGAAGGAACCTGAGAACCCATCTACTCCCTCTAACTCTGTTATTCCATTTGAAAAACCATCACAAGTTCCTGCTAAGAATAGTTCTATTTCAAATTCTGTAGTTGGTACTTTAGCTCAATATCGATCTAAATATATCACTCCAGGGGGTAGTATCTTGGATGGGGGTTCCTTGAATAATGCTACTATCACTACTACAAAACTTGCCTTTAATAGCACCGACATTTATCAGCGCTAGAAAAATGCACTGATAAAGTCCATCTTTATCAGCACTTTTATTTTAGCACTGATAAAGGTTACTCTTTATTAGTGTTTTATTTTTAGTACTGATAAAAGGTACCCTTTATCAGTTTTTTTAGCACTGATAAAGGTCCAGAATAAAACAAAATAATTAAAAAAATAAAAAAATAATAACAATTTCATTGATTAAATAATTATTTTCAAAAATGAATAAATTGAATATACATATATATAAATTTTAAAAATTAATAAATATTATATATTAAATATATAGATATGTAAAATGAATAAAATGAAATAAATAAACAAATAAAAATTTAAAATGAGTAAATTTAGAAAAATATTAAACATTACATTAATTAAATAATTATTGATAAAAATGAATAAATTTAATATACATATATATATTATAAATATTTATAAATATTATATATTAAATATAGTATATATAAATGAAAAAAATTAATAATTAAACAAAAAAATTAAAAATGAATAAATTACAAAATTATTTAAAAATTTATTAGTGAAAAAATTATTAATAAAAATGAATAAGTATAATATATATATATATTAATTATAAATAGTAATAAATAATATATATTAAATATATATATATATATAAAGAATAAAATGTTAATTAAAAACATATTAATGCCTTATTCATTTTTAATGTTGTTTGATTTTTCAATTTAACATATATCAAACGTCGTGTGTTACATTGATTTCACATACATACATATATATATATATATAATATATATAATATATTTTTATATACAAATGTACACACAAATATATAGAAACACATACACCTAATATTTATGTAATTTATTCAAATTTTAGTATATTTTAGAATTTCATTATAACATGATACATTTAATATATTATGTTTTTAATCAGTCAATTTTATTTATTTATTTGTAATACTATTATAGTTAGGGTACTCATTTTGAATTTTTTAATTTCACTCATTTTTTAAAATGCATGTATTTAATATTATATATCCACTAATAATGTTAAAAATATATTTATCAATAAATATTTCTAAATATATATTTTCTATATTTATAAATTTATAAATTTATAATTATTATAAATAAATAAATATTATAAATAAATATTTATTATAAATAAATAATTATTATTTTTTAAATGATTATTTATATAATTATAAATAAATAATTATATATATTTAAATAATTATAAAATTATAATAAATTTATTTAAATAATTGTAATTATAAATCCTTTATCAATGCTAAATTTGTAAGAATTGATAAAAGGAATATTTATTGGTGCTTTTCTAAAAGCATTATTAAAAGTTTCCCCGATCTATTTAAAAGAACCATAACCATGACTCAGTCACTCGCAATTCTTAAGCTCTCACGGAACTCCTCTGTTTTCGGTGTGACTCCTCTACGTTCCCTCAGACGAATCAAGTTTATAATCCAATGTATGTTATTTTCTACTTTTCCTGTATCATTGTTTTATTTTTTGGGTTTTGTGTTTTGTGTTTTTTCATTGTTCTTAACCTTGATGAACCCTACATCTCATCTCCTCACCACTGAAATACAATGAGTGGTTCTATTTCATCTTTTTCCTCCATAGACAGTGGTTTCAAAGAAAGAGGAGGATGTTTTCATATGGTAAGGTCAACCAATATATGTGTATGGTCTTGTATGGATAAATAAAATAGATTTTTCACCACGCGCTACTTACTGTAAAGGTAATGCTGGATTTATGGCATGATCAAATTGAGTTTAGTTAAACATTGAAGGGGTTAACCCATTTCTCAAACATGTTATCTATATCCCTTAGCATTAACACAAGACTATAGTGATCGATAAGTGTGTTTGAGATGATGTTCTGACCTAAATTGGGAATTATTTGGGTGTACTAGGTTAAAAATGTTACAAAATGGAATCAAAGTGAAACTAGGGGTATTGGTGTTTATTATATCTAAAAGAAAAAACTTTCCATACATAACAACTAATCCATAAATATGCCTAGATAGCATAATTATGTTGGATACTTAAGTTACCATATGAATTCTAGGTTGTTGTTTTTTTGTTTATTTTTTTCTGGACCTATATTCTCGAGTCTCATGACTCTTCTTTAGGAGTTGATAGGTAGGAATCAGTAAGAATATATGAAATTTCACGTTCTTATGTATCCTTGTTTAATTTTTTTCTAGAATAAATTATAAATTTATATGAATAGAAACATGAATAATAAATAAATAGTGTATTATTATTTACTTATTAGTGATGATTATGTTTATATAACTTATTAATTGATTGAGTTTATTCAGTAACCTCCTTTATTGACACTATTAGTTTTTTGTTTTATACTTATATTTAAAAGAATGATTCTAACATATTTTAAATTATATTTAAAGTATTAAAAGACTTATTAAAAAGGAAATGAATGAGAGAAATGGGTAGGGTTTCACATTTAATATAGATTATTTTTTTGCCTATTTTTGAAAGATTATTGTTTTTTGGAAGGGGAAAATTATGTGAATATCTACATTAATATAGAATATGTCACCAATCTGACCCCTAGATCTCTATAGGAATGAGAAAATAAACATCCTCTGTATGCTAGAACTTATATTGATCCTCATGTCCTATAGGTATTTATAGATATACTTCAAGCTATGTGTTATAATTTTCAATGATGGTAACATATAGTATTTATGGTTCCTCTAAGATTTTATAGTAATATATCATAATAATAAATTTAGTAATTAATTAAATAGATTCATTTCATTTATAAGAGTAAAAAAATTCTATATCAATACTGAGCATAAGTTGAAAAATTCACTCTTTAAAGGGATGTATGTTATTGGAGGGATCTTATGGTGGATTAAAAAAATATTCAAAGTTGGAAAGTGAGGAATCCTTGAGTAGATATAAATGATGTCGAATGTAGGTGGGGTGATATTCATTTCCTCAAGACCATTATAGTGTAGGTATTCCAATTCCTTTTCAATTTAGGAGACTTTTTGAGTGATTCCATCAGTGTAGGTTCCTAGGACACTTTAATCCTTATTTCCTCTTTGATGTGAAACATTTTTATCATTGTGGTTAGTTGGAGAGCCATAATCTCTGAATAAAATGGTAACCACAATCTCTCTCTATCTCTTACTTACCTATACCTAAAAAATGTCACCCCTACTCTGTAAACTCAATCTGTCTTCATACAAGACCACTGTGAACTACATCTCTATCCTCTATTATGAAAGAAGCATACAACACATAATAGTCGTAAGAAACATAAATAAATTTTCATAAAAAAGGACCATAGGTTTCAAAAATAAGGTTTTGTAAATAAGGATTCATTTTGGTAAGATAGATATACAATATAATACACTTTATGCATAAAATTCCACAATTGAATGCATCTTTCAAAATTGTTACTCTCTTGAACAGAGATATAATATTTCAATACTCCAGTACAACTAACTTTCACTACCTTTATTTAATCTATCCTCAGATGCGTGATTGGATTCCATATCTTGATAATGGATTGAACTCCCTCTTTCAAACTAGCCTTCCTCTCATCATTGTGGTTCCAAAGTTCCTTGATGACATACCTTATTATTGGATTGTATTCATTAATCTCCATCAAAGATGCTACCATGAATTTAAATACCACATCTCCCAATTCATTCTTAAAATCTTTCATTATTTCATCCTTCTCATTTACTACTTCCTGAGAACACAAAAAATGACACCAAAAAATTAATCAAAACATAATGAACGAATTTGTTTGGTTTCTTGATATTCATTTTCTTATACGACTCACTCGGTTACTTTTGACAATACTTTATCAAAATTTAATTTTATTTTGAGTGTGGTCACATTGTATCCTATTATAACTCTTCAATTAAGCGTACTTGGATGAGAATATTTCTATGATGAGTTACCTCCTAAAAATACTCATGTTGCACATTTTTTTGTGAAAAAAAACACGTCAAACACATCTTTTGATTCTCTTACCCTTCAACCTTGATAAATT
This sequence comes from Viscum album, assembly GCA_963277665.1. NCBI lineage: Eukaryota > Viridiplantae > Streptophyta > Magnoliopsida > Santalales > Viscaceae > Viscum > Viscum album. Next base: position 2,002,659,940 of record OY728126.1, on the reverse strand, counting down.
TAAAAGGGTTCCAATCCAACTCTAGAAGGTATTCCTCCCACAATGAGAAGAGATATCTAACCTTGTTTTTGGCTTCATCTTTAGGACACTTTCTCTTGGCATCTTAGAGAAATGGTTGATTGTCAAGATCTCCCATCCTCCTCACACCAATACCACCCCAAGTTTGTATCTCCTCTAAGCCCTACCAAAAAAAGAAGCATTTCAGAGGAAGTGGAAAATATTAAACATTTGTGAGTGTGAGTAAATTACTAAAAGTGGTATTCATGTAGATTTTACTATTCATTACTTCATTTTTTAAATTTAATACATTATAATCCATAATTAAAATTGCATTTAATTTATTTTTGAACCTCAGTGGCAACTTGAATTTCATCACTCAAATAATTATTATTGTGTTTTGTTGCTTGAGACCCATCTCTCATCTCTTCTATATTATTTAAACTACGCTAAGCAGTATTCATCCACAATGAACACCAGTGCATGGTATGAGATGAATTTTGGTTATAGTAGTTCAAGTAACATAGGTGGATGTCCAAAAAATATAAGAGATAAATATCAAACAACAAAATGCAATAATAACTATTTTGGAGGTATGTCATCAAGGAACTTTGGATCCACAATGATGGGAGGAAGTCTAGTTTGAAAGAGGGGGTCCAATCCATCATTAAGAGACAAAAGGTAATAAACATATGAGGATGAATTAAATAAAGGTAGTGAAGTTTAGTTATACTAGAGTATTGAAGTATTGTATCTTTGTTCAAGAAAGTAACAATTTTCATGCAAGATGCATGCGGTTGTGGAATTTTATGCATGGAGTGTATTATATTGTTGTTATTCAAGAAAAATTAAATGTTTGATTACTCATGCAGACAATGTCTTATACACATGATGATGTTACCAATCCTGAGGAAGAACAAACTTTTGATGATGAAACTACGGAATTATTAGGGGATCAACAACATTTTGATGAAAAAAACAACAACGCAGCATCACAGAGGTGAATAAAATTATCAAGGTAAGAAGTCAGGGTATAAAATTTGAGGTTGGTTGGAATCAACATAGATAACCTATTAAACCCAACAATTCAATGTTCATTAGTTATCATGGGGTTACAATGATGATGAATGTGCCAATTGATATTGATTCATGGCACCATGTCTAACTTGTAATGAAGGAAATCCTTTGGAAAGATATAATAGTGATGTTAAAATATACTTTCTCTATTTTATTGAAAAATTATATAATGAAATGTTGATTTAATTTTCATTATTCCTTGTAGACTTCGTTTATTTTAGAATATTTATGTAATAAATTTGTCTTAATGGCTTCTATAAAAACCCATAGAGGCTTCCAGACTCTTCTTACGAAGTTACATCTTAGGGATGCTGAGGGGAAAATAAAGCACCACCCACCACTTAGTTATGAACACATTATAAAGCAGGAAACATAGACTGATTTCATCAATCATTTCAATGAGAAATCATTTTAGGTGCATTATATTCGATAATATATTATTTTACATTATTTATTTTATTTAACTTGATTCAAAATTATTAATTTATAAAACATCAAAAGAGTACTGAAAATAAAGAACATGCATCAAAACCAATGTACCTCTATCATAAAGCAAGGATGGGGTACTATTCGTTAGAGAATAAATTATTATGTATTTTAAATCAACAATAAAAGTTTAATTATGTGATATAAACCAGAATATGTTCCTTTATTTATATACAGATTTATGAATCAAAATATTAAGTCACTTTCATCCCACGTCATGTGTTATGTAAGTAGGATTGTGTAAATAAGGAGGGTAAATTGGTTGATGAAAACACAAAAATAGTATGGGAAGCATGTGTAAGTATGACGTAATTGTAATTAATTATGATTTATAATAATATTACATAAAAATATCTATTTATGTTCATATTTTTTATATAGTTTAGACACAAGAATCGGCAATGACTGTACCAGAAGAAAATCAACTTTCAGTAGCTTTGAAGCAGCTTGAACAATATGGTTGCATTAGAGGATTGGGCTTTGGAGTCTCTCCTAAAAAATATTTCAATAAGATAAAACCACATGAAGATATGTATAATATGGTTAGATGATTGTAGAGACAAATAGACTCACTGCAAGATATTATTTTGCAGTCTGGTTTGGCAGACCAATGTATAATAAAGGATCAAAGCGAACCGATGATGGAAAAAAGATCCGTACATGAACCAAATGATCCCACTAGCTTTAAGGCTAGTCATTCCCCCCAAACACATACCTTACCAAGGGTAATCAATTTTTTCATTACTCTTTCTTCTAAATGTGAATAAAATAACTTTTGATAACTTTATATTACTAAAATTCTACAGGGTACAGTTGTATGTGATTTTTATCTATCAACACCCACATATCATCGGGTTGTAATGGGTACAATGTATAATATCCTGAGTGACCAGCTACACAATCAATCCCTCTCAAAATATCACATGAAAGTGGGGATTGAGTTAACTTATGAGCCAACTGTTGAGTTGTCCATTCCACTTGATGGTCTAGATATTACAACATTCGAAGCTATTATTAGAGCTTTCATAGCATGGTCATCTAATCTTATAAAGATACATAAGGTACATATTTAACAAATTTTTTCATATGAAAAACATGTAACATTTGATGATAAAATTTATAAAGTGACGTATGATATTACAGATAGATAAAGCAGTGGAGAAACAGAAGACTGAATCAATAAAATATATTGAATCGATCAAGAAAAAAATGACCTCCTAAGAGTAAATTCGCCCCGAAAGTTCCATATAAACATTTATTATCATTAAATCTTCATGCATAGACCACATTTAAAGATAAATATATGTCTTAAATTGAATATGAAGAACAAATATATGGAGTTTCCATGACAGATGTAATTTGTATCGAGACTCTAAATAAGATTCTCAGGCATGAATGGTTGTGCATATCAATTATAAATACATACATAAGGCACATTTTCATAATACGTCTGTCAAAATAGAGAGATAATATGTTTATTAAAGTTAATAACTATTCATATTTGGTATAGGAATTTATATCACAAATATATAAAGGGAATATCATTTGAAGCATGATTTTCATTCATTAATCCCTGTATCATTTCTACGCCAGAACTTACTTTGTTAAATAATGAAATTGAGAAAAAAATTAGTTACTCGAAGAGTTTAATAAAAAAGAACCATATGACATACTCTTTTTGATGCCTATAATGCAAAGGTAAAACTCTACAATCTAATCACATAAAATAATTTTTTCATTTTTTCATTACTTAATTGTTTTTGTTTTTTAGGGAGCATCGGATATTGATAGCAGTCAATCTGGACACCCTGAATATTTATTTTTTGGATCCAATGCATGGATCTGTAACCAAATAACCACACATGATGTGTATTTTGAACATGCAATACACTACAATTAACATTTTATAGATAAAATTAGAATTATATGTTTATTATGTGTTTTAATAATAATTTTGTTATCATGGAGGTCGCTCAATACAGGATAGATCATAGGATGAAGTCAGTGTCTGAAGGGATAAAGCCTGTGAATTACTAAAAATGGAAACAAATTAAGATATATATATAAATATTTAACTATCAAAACATTTCAAAACAATTTACTTATTTTGGTTAATGTTTCTATAGTATCTAAAACAAGATAATGACATCGATTTTGGATATTATGTTTGAAAATTTATGAGATAAAAAATAAATCATGAAAAGAACAACATCCCCCAATAGGTAATTTCTAAAGGTAACTACAATTTCATTAAATATATTTCATAATCATTTTTGTAAATTTTCTCAGTACTATCAAGATTTTCGACAACCTGGTTACTCAAAAGAAGAAATCAATTTGTTTAGAGACGATTTGGAAACATACTTTTTTTCAGAATCTATGTCGATAACAAATTTAGGTGATTACCTATTATGTTTGTGGTCTAGTATGAGTTATAAACTTTGAAATATATTTGGGGTGTGAAGAATTAGTATCAGAATGCTTATATATTATTTTTGATTTCTTTATCAATAAGAAGTATAATGGAGGAAATCAATTTATTTAGAAGCTTTGACCTACAAATAATAAAATTGTTGGGAAATCATGGAGATGGAGGTGGAGACAGAGGAGGATGTGGAGGAAGAGGTGCAAGTGGAGGTAGATTTGGAAGCAAAGTTGGAGTTAGAGACCGATGTGGAGGAGGAGGTAGAGGCGAAGACCGAGATAGAGAAGGCTAAGAATCACTAGCTTGAAAACAATAAAAAAATTTGGCAATGAAGTATAATAAGGATCATACCATGATTTTTTTTGAGAAAAATCATTTAAAATTGCACACAACACTTGTTACTTAAGATAATAGCTATTGTTCAAGTGTTTCAGGAGACATATTGAAATAATGTTTTTCACCACTTGTTTAAGTGATTTTATACAGAGTAGTAATCCACCTGTAATATCATTATATTTTGGAAACTTCAATTTATCCACTAGTGTTATTGAAGAAACATCTGTACAAATCCCAATCATCAAACATATGGCGTACTCAAAAGTGTGTGTTTCCAGTTTAAAATGACATTTTAGTAAAAAACACAAGTGGCGTACACAAAAATTAGAAAACACATTTTGATTATTTTGATACTTTAGTAAAATGATCCATAATTCATTTGTGATGTGTAGGAATCAAATTCACCTCAATCTGATACACATTATGGTTGGTATGACTCCAAGTGCATCTTTTTATTCAAAACTTACTTGAATTTTAATCAAAAAAACAATTTAAATACTCAAAACTAAGAAAATTAATTTAGATTATTTTGTTAATTTAGTAAAATGATCCATAATTAATTTATGAAATTTAGGAATCAATTTCACCTCAATCCGACTCACGGTGTGACTGGTGTGACTCCAAGTGTGTCTTTTTATTCAAAACTGATACGAATTTTAATAAAAAAACAACTAACATACTCAAAACCGAGAAAATTCATTCAGATTATTTTAGTGATTTATTAAAACAATTCATAAGTAATTTTTAATTTATAGGAATAATCTGTAACTCGATTTAAAGTATGGTGTAACCGGTATGCCTCTAAGTGCGTCTTTTTATTCAAAATTTACATTAATTTTAGTGGAAAAAAAACAAGTCACATACTCAAAACTGAGAAAACATATTCATATTATTTTGGTGATTTAGAAAAATGATCCATAATTCATTTTTGACATGTGGTCAATAAAACCTCAATATGACGCACAGTGTGGCCGGTATGACTCCAAGTGCATCTTTTTATTCAAAATTGACATTAATTTTAGTGGGAAAAACAACTAACATACTCAAAACTGAGCAAAAACATTCAGATTTTTTTGGTGCTTTAGGAAAATGATACATAATTTATTTAAAATGTATAGGAGTCAATAGCACCTCAATCTGATTCATAGTGTGACTGGTATGATTCCAAGTGTCTGTTATCAGTTTAAAATTGACATTTTAATACAAAAAAAGTGTCACTCACTAAAAACTGAGCAAATGCACTCGAATTGTCTTGATAATTTGGCACAACTATTCATAATTCATTTGTGATGTGTATGAATCGGTCTCATGTCATGCCATGACCTCCTCCCTCCAAAGATTCCCCTCCTAAGTTGGTAATGAAGGAAGAGAGATAATGACCCCTAAGTCCCGTCTCTAGTAGGCCTCGGGGTGGCGACCAGCACCAAGGGTATAGAATATCATGAAAATGGGAGACATTACCCTTTTTATAGTAACCAAGATTAGGAGATAAGATGTATCAACCTCAAAACAACTCTAGTACTTATATAAAATAAAAACTAAAATCCATCCCACGTGCATGTTTTAAAGTAAAACTACTACAAATACAATGAAAAGCTCTGAAGTAAATACCAAAAGAACAAAGATAAGCAGCGACATGGTAGTTGTCTCTGATTCCAAGCTAGTAATTCCCATCATGGTCCACTTAGTCCTCATGGAAACCTAAAATCAGTTTTATAACATATGGTGATCATACAAGTATACTCGGTAGGAAAACCCCAAGTCACTTGTGTACAAGTGTAGAAGCATACTAATGCCCCTATGAGAGAAAATCATAAACCAACAACACCTAACAAGGTATACTAGCCACCCCAACCTCACCAAAGTCATGCTCACCAAATAACGCAAGTCAAGTAAGGTAATATAATAAGCACATCGGTGATAGGGTACCTCACACCACTTTCCCACTGATTAGACACTCTCACACCCTAATGAAAAATGTCCTGGTGCTCCCACCTCTTCTGAAAGTACCACATCACAACCCACCCACACACACCTGGGACTCACAACTACATCCTTCTCGTAGACACCTGGGCCACATACCACATCACATCCCAAAAACACCTAGGAAAGCACAACACATTTTATCCTGAAGACACCTAGGAAACCAAAACTCATCTCATCCTGAAGACACCTAGGAAAACACAACTCACCCACACACACCTGGGCCTCACAAACCATTATCTGCCCGAAGAATATTGGGCTATCGCCGTCTGGAAGAAGTATCAGGGAAGAGAAGGTGTCCAACCATCCATCCTCCCACCAAGATGTTTGGAAAATACACTCTCCCCTGTGACAATGGGGGTGTTCGGCACATAGTACTCAACTAAGGTGGGGTGCATATAGAAAACACAAGGAAAATACTGGTATGTATATATAGTATCAAACACTCAAACCCAACCTATGGGTTTTTGATTAAACAATCAACCACCCTATGATACTGCTAAGTCTAATGCTACCTCTAAATGCATTATTTAAAACCAACAACAGTCACTTCAGAAGTTGATAAATGAAAGTCATACACAACAATACACATCTCAAACATACCCCCAGCCAACTCATTTAACCAATTATCATTCTTTATTAAGGAATCCATTTGTTCATTTCATCCCTACCCAGGAAACTACTAACTACTACACACAACAAGCCACATAGTATAAACAAGGATAAGGAAAAAGAACCACATAAGAGAAACTCACTTCATATTTCCACTCTGTTCAATACCCATACCAACCACTACCATCACCATTATTTAAATTTGTTCCTCCCAATCCACCATCTCAACAAGAAAACCCCCAAATCACATTAAAACTTCGTAGCACATCTTGTTACAACCAACTCGACAACCCTGTTGTATAAAAACACCACACCCATCACACCCAATAACATAAACATAGCACAACCTGAACCTATAGCCTTGCTGCTCAAACACTACTCATCCATTCCACAATCAATCAATCTCTCAACCTGAGATTCCATTACACCACGTGTACAACCCCACCTTACAGTTGTGCTCTCAACCCCAACACCACATAAGGAACAAGATATACCAAAACCACACATAGCACACAACCACACCAAACAAGGCAGGGTGTATTCAGATTTAGAAAACACTCATTCTTTAATTCCACATTGATAATTTAGGGGTTATCACAGAACAAGTTTGATCTTGGGGAATCCATTTATTTAACCGAATTTACATGGTTAATAAATTGCATATATGTATACAGTCGTTCAATACATGATCAAAAATAAGCCACCACACGTCATCCTGAGTGCACAAACAAAGACCACCAACAAACATGATTTTTAGTAGGCATATAGCCCATATAGATCACAATACCAATAAACAATAAAATAGAATCAATTGACACTTTTCCCCTGTAAAGACCCAGATTTTTCCATGTAAATTTTTTATTTTATTTTTTAATTATATGGAATTATTACGAGTCTATGAAAATTGATGGCGCATGATTCTGAGGCCCGATGTGCCTGGAATAAATTTATAAACATTTTTTAAGGTACGTTCAGTAAATGTGCGAGTAGCATTTTATATCTTTTGAATCGGTGATCATATTAAAAATCCAAGGGCACCGTTGAATCCGCAACACCGAGATTCGCTTAAGGGAGGATTCACTTTGACCGCAGTAATTCTGAATAAAAGGTTAGATTTTGGGACTTTTTAAGAAAATAATAAAATAACTTTGTTATTTTATTTATTTCCTTTTTTCCTCCAATAGACAAGCGAAAGTGGAAGGTCCAACGATGCGTCAAGACATTAAATGGCTTGACTCCTCAAATCCTAAGTAACAGTGTCGTTGGAAATTAGGAAGGTTCCAATTAAATGAAACCCCATAAATTCCACGACCATTACTTACCCTCCCCCTCTCCTATTTATATAGAGCTTGGGGGGAGGTATTTCCATGACTTCACCAAGCATCAAAGCTCTGGAAAAATATTGCGACACCTTACACTTGGAGGAAGGAGCCGGTTCCAGCGGGCGGTGATGAGTGACACCGAATCACGAACCGAAGGATGACATTTGAGCAGAAACGTTGGCAGCTTGTTGTGGGGATGATGAATTCTGAATTTTCCTCAATCGCGGGCATTCTCCAAAGATCTTGAGGTAGGGTTTATTTTATTGTATAATTTCAAGAGTTGATAAATATTTTTACCACCCTCTTGCTATTAATCTAACGTGGAGGGCGCGGGCCAAACGAACAAGGCCTGGACCCTCTGCCCTTTTTGTTGGAAGTTTATGTATCCTTCACGAGCAATATATTTGGGTTGGATGAAACCCGAGACAGCGGGTGACGGTGGCGGCCGGCAATGACCAACCACGGAGAAGATAGCAGCGCGCCATCGCGCACCGCTGGTGAAGAAGGTCGCAGTCGTAGCCACGGAGGGTGGAGATAGAGGATGGCTTGACCGGCCGTGAAGGAGGTGGTGAAGCACCGTCGTGCACTGCCGGAGAAGGGGGTCGCGGCCTGTCGTTGTGGAGGACAGCAACGGTCGGTCATGGATGAAGGCGGAGCGGCGCGCCGTCGCGTGACGCTGGTGGAGGCCACGATAGGTGGAGAGTAGTGTAGCCCTTGGGTTTTGCTGGGTCAACGGACCCCTAGTCGGCCGAAACGGCCGACTGTTATGCAGTGGGGCAGTACCCCACTAGCTGGTTGAAACGGCCCTGCACCCGCGGGGCCAGCTGGGAAGACCGGTTCGCCTTCTGGCGGACGCGGACTAGACGCGGGGCGACCGAGTGGGCTAGACCCACCTAGCGGACCAAACCCTCCCAGAGGGCTAGGCCAGACCCACTAGCATACCGGGCTGAACCCGCGGCCCAGTGGGCTAACACGGGTGGGACGAACCCCACCTGACGGGTCGGGCCAATTGCGGCCCGAGACCACGAACCGAACCGGGCCAACCCCGATGGGTTAGACCCAGTAAAGCGAGTCAACCCTTAGAGGTATGGACCCGAGCGGGGTCAGGTAAACCCCCGAGACCCATTGCGTCAGGCCGATCTGATCGAGTCGAACCGAACCCAGACCCAACCGGTCCCCGAATAAATAAACACCCTAACTGACAAGTCAGGTATTCGTTTGACACGCCGTTTGTGGAGTTGGGAAACCTTTTGGGAAGTGGTCCCTTTGTATTATCTCGGTGGGCCCGACTGAACTGGACCAGACCGAGGTGAAATCACCCCCATTTCATGAATAGGGGTGTAACTAACAGACCGGGCGTCTGATCGACGCACCGTCTGTGGAGTAAGGACCCTAATAAAAAGGAGTTCCTTTTGAGATACTCCATAAGAGTTTTATAGAAAGTTGTATTATGTCCGAGTTGGATTTCACATGAATCCAATCGGGCCCTCAACACTAAAATGCCTATAACTTACAGACCGGGTGTCCGGTTGACGTGTCATTTGTTGCATTGGAACTCATATGACATGAAGGATTATCAGGTTACTTATTCATGGGACTTAATTCTGGTTGAAATATGACTGATGGATTGAGGAGCAGTTCTCCCAGAATAAAGCGTGCTATGAGCGGGAATCCAGTGGTTGGCAGTGAGGCGGAGGTTGGAGACAGATCATACGGAGGTTAGTACTGAGCGATCATGTGTAGGTCAGAACCGATCCTGTGTGGGTCAAATTATGTGTGGGTTAGCACTTAGTGATCCTGTGTGGGTCAGTGCATACTAATCATGTGTGGGTCAGATCCTATGTGGGTCAGCGCTCAGCGATCCTATTTGGGTCAGTTCATACTGATCCCGTGTGAGTCAGATCCTATGTGGGTAATTGTAGATGTTAGTACCTATCAACTCTAGGCAGGTCGGATCCTGTGTGGGTCATTGAGGGGGTCAGTACCTATTAATACTATGTTTTGAAAACTCCATATGGTCAGTAGCAGTGCCTCTTGATAGAATAAGATGATCTAGCTTCACGACTAATCATTTGTACTTATTTAATTCACTAATACCTGGTTTGATCTGAGACTTTGTTTGAGTTATGTCTATTGATTTGTGATTGATATCATGATTTTTGGTTTGATTTTGTGGAATTTGGTAAGACCTTCAAAGGTTTTGGGGTCCCTACTGAATATTGTTATACTCACCCCTGAATGGGCTTCTCCCACACCTTGTTGTGTCTTGTGCAGACAACGAACAGCTGGGCTGAGTCTTGAGGGAGCCAGGACTGGGCGGTACGCAGAAAAGATGGACTGACATGGAGTGTTGTGGAGACGATATGTACCTACCCTTCAGGTAGGATCCTCGTTGAATGATCTAGGAGTTGTTTTCTCTTTTTAGTTATACTTGTACTTTCTAGTTGGGCTTGTATTTCGGCCTCTTTAATTTTAGTACACTTTTTAATATAGCAGTTTACTTCGTGATTTCCTCTTGTTGTACTCTTGGCTTTGTGTATTTGTATAGGTTTAAAGTAAATGCCTTCCTTTTATAGGGATATGCCTTTCCAGTGCTAGTCGTCAGCCCCTATCCTATAGAAGGCGGGCTTGGGGTAGTCACGGCACGGGCCCTGGGGGATGGATTGTGACAAAGTGGTATCAAAAGATTCGGTTATACCGAAGAACTAGGGATCTAATCATTTATAATTGGTAATAGTTTTAAGTGTTATGAGTGTGGTTTTCAGTTTAGGGAATCTATTGTTGGCGCGAAAGCCGACGTATCTATACATTAGGACCCTGAATTCTGATTTCTGACTCAGTGCATGAAAACACCAATTGCGTGTGTTTTTGAAAAAATTTCCCTTTTATTTTCTTTAAATTAGCTCACCAGGTATAACTTATTTATTGTGACACACCTGTTTTCTTTCAGGATGTATCCACATAGATAGCCATCCAGGATTCCTGAGAGAGTACACGACGATGGTCCACCGAGTGATGAGGCCTCAGTGTAGGTCCCTCTTACGGTGTTAGCACCTTCGGGTGGTGTACCAGTAGCACCACCACCTGTTGGGTAGAAGATTCCACTACCCCCACCAGTAGAGGTTGCATGCCGACTAATATCATTTCATGAGTTTCAGTGGCAGAGAGCTCTGAGATTCTGAGGCGAGATAGATCTGTAGGCAGCTGAGGACTGGTTAGAGGCTATAGCTAGAGTTTTTCGCTTAGTTGGGACACCAGCTGATCTGATGGTGATCCTAGATGTCAATCTCTTCTAGGGAGAAGCTGGGAGATGGTGGAGTCTGACACTCTAGTTACACGATAAGGCGACCCTCATCTGAGTGGACTTTGAGGGTCTTTTTAGGGCAGAGTTCATCCCAGCGACCCTACATTCAGTGCGTATACAAGAGCTGCTGCACTTATAGCAGGGAAATATGACTATAGCCCAGTACTCAGAGAGATTCACCGACCTCTCATGATACTCTACCGACATGGTGCGGAACCCTTTCTTCAGGGCCCGAACCTTCGAGTAAGGACTCCGACGGGAGATCAGAGCTTCGATGGTATCTCTCAGCATCCTGACGTATGCCGGAGTGCTGGAAAGAGCACTCTTGGTGGAGATTTTCCTAGCTGAGCAGGCACCGACAGTGCGACCCACCACTGGGAGACATGTAGCAGAGTCATCTGTGGCTGGTAGTAGGCAGATGACATAGAGGTCCAAGCGGACTAGACCTTCTGGTGGACAACCCCGGGACACAAGGTCAGAGGTGTGGAGCTCGCGAAGCAGAGGAGGTCAGCTGGGAGGTAGGGTGTGCTTCACGTGCGGCGGGCAGGGCCACGTGGCTTGAGACTGCCCGACCCACCATACCGACAATCAGTAGACAGTCGAGGGAACTCCAAGGAAGAGGCATAGGTTTGAGCGAGGAGGTTCATAGGGCGTCAGACGTGGCAGATGAGCTGGTCGTGCAGCAAGTGGTGGGTGGTGATTTGAGGTTCTACCACCACCACCTCCAAGTGGTCCACCCCGACCATAGGGATCAGGAGGATAGGGATGAGCTCAGCTCCAGGTAGTTGAGGCCTACAACCATAGTGCTCCGGATATGATTAGAGGTACGATATGTGTCTATTCCACCCTAGATGTAGTACTTATAGACATAGGTTCCAATTACTTTTTTATTGCCATGGCCCTCATTCAGAGCTCGGAGATTCTAACGGAGTCGTTGGCTCAATCCTTATAGCTAGAGACTTCTACAGGAGGGGATTCGATTATTACACATTGGTGTTGGCAGTGTGAGCTTACTCTAGGAGGTGAGAGCTTCAGCTGGGATCTTCTAGTAGCGGCGTCGAGGCCTTATGACGTCATCTTGGGTATGGACTAGTTATCCATAGTCCATGCTCATATTGACTGTATTAGGTACAAAGTGTGGTGTGTCCTCACAGATGAGACTAGGTTTTCCTTCACCAGCGAGGAGGGAACATTTGCAGCACATGATAGACTTTCTCGAAGGAGGGTGAAACTCATCACACATCAATTGGCTAGCCTTACCATCAGAGTATTTGATGTTGAGAGTCTGAGCTATCCTATAGTGGTGGACCAGTATGTCGATGTCTTCCCAGATGATGTTCTAGGACTACCTCCTCACAAAGAGGTGGAATTTTACATCGACCTGTACCCCGGGACGGCACTGATATCTACACAAGCATATTAGATGGATCTCGTGAAGCTTCGTGAGTTACGGGTACAACTGGAGGACTTGTAAAAGAAGGGGTTCATAAGGCCCAGTGTTTCTCTATGGGCAGCCTTGATTTTGTTCGCCAAGAAAGCGGATGGGAGTTTGAGACTCTGTGTGGACTATCGGTGCCTGAACCAGGTGACCATGAAGAACAAGTATCCACTTCCAAGGATTGATGATTTTTTTATTAGCTGAAGGGAGCTCAATGGTTTTTGAAGATAGACCTCAGATCAGGCTATCATCAGCTTAGGGTACGAGATGAGGATGTGTAGAAAAAAACCTTTAGATGTCGGTATGGACACTATGAGTTCTTGGTTATGCCTTTCAGTATAACTAATTTCCCTACAGTGTTCATGGGACTCATGAACAGGATTATCCATCCATGACTTGATTGCTTTATGGTGGTCTTCATTGATGACATCTTGGTGTACTCAGTAATGGAGGAGGAGCACGCCTATCATCTGCAGATAATTCTGGATACACTCTGAGAGCACCAGCTTTATGGTAATTTCTTGAAGTGCTAGTTCTGGATACGAGAGGTTCACTTTCTGGAACACGTTATCTAGGAGGCTAGAGTTGTAGTAGACCTAGTGAAGATAGAGGTTGTGCTAGCTTGGGATCCACCTAGGAGTGTGATCGAGGTGCGGAGTTTTCTGGGGTTGGCTGGGTACTACCGGAGATTCGTACTCGACTTTTTTAGAGTTGCGGAACCCTTGTCAGTATTGACGAAGAAGGGAAAACCCTTTGTGTGGATGAAGAGATGTCAGCAGAGTTTTAAGAAGATGAGGAAGAGACTGACGAGTTCCCCCATCTTGAGGCTACTAAAATAGGGTGTTGGGTATGTAGTCTACTATGACGCATCAGGGGCTGGACTTGGATGTGTCCTGATGCGGGAGTGAGCAGTAATCGTGTATGGATCTTGGTAGCTGAGATAGCATGAGCATAACTACACTACACATGACCTGGAGTTAGCAGTAGTGGTCTTCACCTTCAAGATGTGGTGACATTACTTGATGGGCGAACGTTTTATAGTCTACTCTGATCACAAGAGTCTCAGGTATATCTTCTCACAGAAGGACCTAAACTTGAGACAACAGTTATGGCTAGAGTTCCTCCAGTACTATGACTTCGAGATAGTCTATACTATTAGAAAGGGGAATGTGGTAGTAAATGTACTCAGCAGGAGGTCTGGACTACAGTTGTTGGGTGAGGTGACAGAGTAGCTAGCCGCATTACAGATATCCTTTGTGGATAGAGATGGAGAAGCTTACCTCCAGTCCATGACTATCACTCCATCACTTTTTCATCGATTTTGGGAGGCACAACTTAGGTACTTTGACTGTGAGGAATTACATGCTCAGATATCCACAGAATAGGCACCTGATGGATTTTCTAAAGGTGGGGAGCACGTCATCCTCTTTAGAGGATGCACCATGGTTCTGGTGGTGCTTCGAGAGGAGGTGTTGAGGGAGTTCCATACATCCCCTTTAGCGGTATATCCTAGAGTGGTGAAGATATACCAGGACCTCCAGCGTCAGTACTGGTGTCCAAGGATGAAGAAGGCAGTATCAAAGTTTGTTTCACGATGCCTCACTTTCCAGCAAGTGAAGGTCGAGCACCAGGTTCTAGTAGGCTTAGCGCATCCACTAGAGGTATCGAAGTGGAAGTGGGATGGTATCTCCATGGAATTTGTGACAGGGATTCCACGTACGTCCACATGATTCCATTTGGGTGATCATTAACCGAATCACCAAGTCGGCTCACTTCCTACCCATTTGATAGCAGGGATTAGTTGAGGGCTTGGGACGCCTCTACGTACAGGAGATTGTACGACTTCATAGGGTGTCATCGATGATCATCTATGGTCGTGATGAACATTTTACATACCGACTATGGAAGGGATTATAGAAGGTGTTTAGGACTCATCTACGTTTGATCACCGCCTTTCATCCATAGACGGATGGCCATACGGAGCAGACCATTCAGACACTCGAGGACATGCTACGTGCTTGCGTCCTAAATTTTGGCTGCAGTTGGGAGGATCACTTGACCTTGGTGGAGTTCTCATACAACAACATATGTCATTCCACCATCAGTATGACACCATTTGAGGCCTTGTAACACCCCATGATTTCAAAGTACGTTATTTCTTCAAAGTAATGCAATAACTTGCACTACACGCAACACTGAGTTCAAGTGCACCACGACTTACCAAACTAGCCGTTTAAAAGGGGTTATGAATAGTATTAACTGAATTTTGAACTTTATATAATCCTTATAATTTTAGAATCCATATTATGATTTTCTTAAACATAATGTAAGAACAAATTCAATTTTTTCAGATAAAAGGATTATTTTTCAAAAAAATGCAATTTTACCACCTTTTAATGGCGAACCTTTTTTTTAATCCAATATTTTAAACTTTTATATATTCTATTTGAAATAATAATATTCTTCTTTAGAATCGGGACATAAGAATTTAGTTTCAATAAATTTTTGGTGTTTTCTGATAACTTTCATATTTGGGTGAATAGTGAAAAATACTATATTTTAACTGAAAACAACTTTTTTAATCAAAATAATTTATAGTGTTAAATTATAAATTTTAATGGTTTGGAAGTACAAATAGATTATATTTTTACCATTTAATCCAATGCTGTTCATTGTAAGTAATTTCAATTTGATATTGGACATAAACAAGTGACAATCTTTTGATAGATATTGTTTCTTAAAAATACGCCTTTTGGTTTTGACAATGGGAATTAATTTTAAATTAATAAATGCAACTTCTATGTTTTAAATTTGTTAAAATAGACTTCATTTTTAGATTTGGAATATCGAAATTATCCTAGGGTAAAGTTTTGGTATTTTTCTGAAAACGTTCAATTTTTGATGAATAGTGAAAAAACACTGAGTTATCGTTTAAAACTGAATTTTTATAATTATTTATTTTATTTAAATTTATTTTAGGCCAAAATAGATACATAATACCTATATAAGTTCATTTTAATTCATTGGAGTCAATTTATAATAATTTTAGATAGATAAAAATTTTATCGAACTTTTATCGTCTTTTACCCACCTCCTAGGAGCATTTACAAATTTACATAAAACTTAATTTTACCGCTTCTGTGAGTGGAATTTTGAAAATTTGAGAGACACGGTTAATATCAAGGAGTAAAATTTAGTTCAATAAGATAAAAATAATTTTTGGTGAATAGTAACTTTTTACTTTTATTTACCACGGTTAAAAGTAAATAGGGTAATTAAGGGTAAAAATGATATTAATATTACCCTAACACATGTCCTAATTATATTGGACAAGTGTAACTCAACCAAAAACAACCTTAGGAATAAAATATTATCATTGAGGTCCACTTGGATTAGATTAAGACATTTATTATTATTTTGTTTAAATAATAGTTAAAAGAGTTAAAATCAAAGTTTAATGACTAGACCATTTTTAATATAGGGTTATATATAAGATAAATTCGACTATAAATATTCATTATAAAGATAAAAAGATTTCCTACATAATGGTATTTTATTTATAATTTTTAGAGATTAAATAATTAAATTTATTAATGACAAAATGATGATGCAGTAATTACCTTATAAATGAAATAATCAAATAAATGCTATTATAAATATTAAAATAAATATAATTTCAAATTTTTTATGACATACACGAATTTTATAGGTTAATATGACATGTTAGTATTGATTCAATATTTTTTTTTTTTTGAATTAATCATGCTGTTATTATTTAAAAAAAACAAATACCAAATAGTGTCAAAATTGACATAAAATAGTTTTTAAAACAAATATTATATTATTAATTGATATAATGGTCCTAAAAATCTAAAGTTCATCAAAAATACTTATATAATAATATATATGACATTAATTAACCAATTGGGGTTCTATTGTCAGTATATAGTAAGTTTATTAACCATATAGTGTAAGAATACAAGAAAACACGGTAAAAGTTAAATTATTTAACTTAGAGTTAAATCTAAATTATAAGGTTAAAATGGTAACCTAAACTTGTCTAAAACCTATTTTTTTGAGTGTTTTTCGACCCATACCCACATTAGACTTTAAATAATACATTTTTGAGCCATTATAAACCTAATATGAATTTATTATGAAATAATATTTTAAGTTTTTCCAAAGGTGCCCCTCACCCCTCTTATAAAAGGGCACTTCCCCTTCTCTCAAATTCACACCTCCAAAGCCATTTGGCTCGGCCAAACTCTGCCCAAATACTCTCTCAACTATCCTCCCTTCATACTAGAGGCCCTCCTTTAGTCATAAATCCAACTTAAAGAGCCCTTTTGATCAAATCAAAAGGAAGAAACCGAAGAAGAGGTAATGATTTCACCACCCTCTTTCAAGTTCCTTTCTTCTTCCACTTCATTTTTCTTTGTTGTTTCCATTTTAAAATAATAACTCTAGTATATTATATATACTGTTATTTTATTATAATTATGTTACAACCAAATTCATTATTCTATCCACACTTTGAATGACATATCACCATACGTGCGTACATAAGGCTTACCGTCTCCACGTCGTGGTGTAATTGTTATTCAATACATTATTATTTGGATGGGTATAATAATGATGTGTATTTGATGTAAATAATAAATATAACATGATAAGTAACCTGTATATATGATATACCATCCAATTATATATTATTTTAATATCAAAAGAATGATATTTTCACTCGTGCGTACGTACGGATTACTGTCTCCACGACGCGATGAGATTCATTTCCAAGTTCACCATTCATCGACGATTATAAAAATATATATTACTAATAAGTATGTAATATATGACATAATAATGATACTGGAGATATATATTTATATTTATTTATATATTTATTTATGTACTTACATATATCTTATTCACTTACTTCCGTTCAATACTATATGAAAACGGAAACAGCGTTTATGCGTACGTACGAACTACCGTCTCCATAAACGGTGTTTTCCATTTCATATATACATCTATTATACATAATTATATTCTAAATATATATGATATATAAATCATGTTTTATATTCTGGAAGTATTTAAATCATGATCTAAGTGATACAATCAAGAGTAACAAGTTAAAACACGTACGATAAAGAAACCGATTATTACCCGAAATATTAATATAACATGAAAATTATTATTAAATGGGTAGTATAAAGTAATAAATGAATAATTTATTATATCATAAATATTAATATTGTTTTGGTATAATTTAATAACATACTATATTCTTCATACATGAGGTTAAATGTACCCTCGACTAAAGGAAAGTGCAAGGTAAGGGGTTTTCATCTCACTCCTTATTCTCATGAGATTCATGCCATATTGCCACTATTACCTTTTGTGTGGTATATTTACTGCCCATAATTGTATTCTTTGTGTAATACACTTTAATTTATGTGTATTTACATATTCATTGTATGATACTTCTTTCATGGGGTATATGTTTCGTAAGTTACCAAATTGGTAAGGGTTAATTCTTCAATCTCATTATTATCCGAGATTGTTTATGTGTATGTATTTACTGGGAAATTTTTATCATCCATGTCCATTTTTCATAAAAATGATTTCAAAATGAATATTTTAAGTATTTTTTAAAGGTACTCTTTATCAAGATCATAATTTTAAATGTTTTAAAGATTTATCTTTCTAAATATTTTTAATTAATGTCCATGTTTTCAAAATGATTTTAAGGATTTATTTATATGGACATGAATGTTTTGAAATGATAATTCTTTTTAAAAGTTTCAAAGTGGTATGGGACACTTTGATTCAAAAATATCTTTTAAATTACTTCCTTTATAAATGTATGTCTTTTAAATGATTTTACAAAAAGGATATTTCTCTCAAAAAGTTTTACTCATCATTTTCAACTATGTCAGCATACTTTACTGGATGTTATTTTTGATTGAGGTTGATTTATTATAATACAATCTTACATGTTGTATTGAATGAGTTATGATATGTTTGACTGTGGATGTTCTATTTTTATACCATTCATGGTTTATTGTTAATGTAATGACATTTCGTATGCTAGTTTTAATACAAATGTTTATGTTATGTTTCAACTTTTTCATATGAGGAATGCAGTGGACTTAGTAAGTGACAGGTGGAGCCCATTATAGCTCCTCGATGCATCGGTAGGTCTCATGAGACAAACTAGTGTCTTGGCACAAGGCCTTGACAAAAAATTTAATTGTATTCTTGGCACGAGGCCTTGATTATGTGGTAATGATGTCCGGTATTAGGAATTCCCTCATTGTGAAATTAGTTATTACATGTGATTATTCGACTAGTTGAATATCCATGTGCATGGTTATATGGTAATGTTTCATTTATTTTTACTATATTATGTTCAATTTTATGTTTAAAAGGCTGTTGTTTTTATTACACATCTTGACTTAAAAGTTTATAGCTTCCGCTAAATTATTTACCCTTACTGAGCATCTGGGTTCACCCCTTTATTATGTTTTATTTTCCCAGGATTCCAAGAAGTATATTATGATTGATATGCAGGGTTAAGCTAAATGGAAAAATGGAATTATCAAAGAACTATCTATGTTGTGTTTTATGGTTCAAATTGTAATGTAAATTTAATGTATGTAATCTATTTTCCAAGACCGCTAAACTGATCGGTCTTTCGGGACTTGATTCCTTGTAATCATGCCAATGTATTAAAATAATGCACCGGCTCTGGGTAACTGGGGTCGGGGCATTACAGGCCTTATACGATCGACCTTGCAGATCACCTCTATGATGGATAGACCTAGGGGGTCAGCACTTATGGGTCCAGAGTTGGTACGGGCTACCACTGAGAAGGTACAGATCATCCAGGAGCAGATGAAGATTGCACAGAGTAGGCAGAAGTATTACGCTGATAGAAGAAGGAGGCCCTTGGAGTTTGAGGAGTGAGACCACATCTTATTACAGGTCTCACCTTGATGATCTTTGCGGGGATTTGGATAAGGTGACAAACTTTCACTGAGGTTTATCGGACCATTTCTAATACTTTAAAGGATTGGTGAGGTGGCATACTACTTGGAACTACCACCGTAGTTAGAGAGGGTGCACGACGTCTTCCACATATCTCAGTTGAGGAGATACGTGCATGACTCATCCCACGTCATTGACCATGGTGAGATAGACTTTGACGATGGGGCAAACTTTACGGAGGTTCCAATGGAGATTGAGGATCGACAGGAGCAGGTCCTTCATGGGTGATTGATACCTCTAGTGCGCATTCGCTAGCAGTACGAGAACCTCTAGGAGATCACATGGGAGTGGGAGTCTCAGATTCGTTCTCAGTACCTCCATTTGTTTCCTTAGTCTATGTTTTGGCTTTTGGGGATGAAAATCCCTAAGGTGGGGAGAATGTAAAGACCCTATTTTTTTCATGTATTTTTTTTAATTATATGGAATTATTATGAGTCTGTGAAAAATGAAGGCACATGATTCTGAGGCTCGGTACACCTGGAATAAATTTCTGAACTTTTTTTAATGTACGTTCAGTAAACACATGAACGGTGTTTTCTATATTTTGAACTGGTTCTCAGATTAAAAATCTGAGGGCACCATTGAATCTGTAGCATCGGGATTCGCTTAAGGGATTATTCACTTCGACTGTAGTAAGTTTGGAGAAAAAGTTGGATTTTGGTACTTTTTAAAAGAATAATAAAATAACTTTGTTATTTTATTTATTTATTTCTTTTCCTCCAACAGACAAGCGGCAGTGGTGAGTCCAATGATGCGTCATGCCATTAAATGTCTTGAATCCTCAAATCTTAAGTAGCAGCGTTGTTAAAAATTGGGAAGGTTCCTATTAAATAAACCCCCATAAATTCCATGATCGTTACTTACCCTCCCCCTCTTCTATTTATATGGATCTTGGGGGGAGTTATTGGCACGGTTTCACCAAGCATCGAAGCTCTGGAAAAGTATTTTGATGTCTTACACTTGGAGGACAGAACCGGTTCTAGTGGGCAGTGACAAGCGACACCGAATCACAAATCGAAAGACGATGTTTGAGCAGCAACGTTGGAGGATTGTTGTGGGGATGAAGAATGCAAACTTTTCCTCAATTGTGGGCGTTCTCTAATGATATTGAGGTAGGGTTTATTTTCTTTTTTAATTTCAAGAGTTGATAAATCTTTTTACCACCCTCTTGCTATCAAGCTAACACGGAGGGTGCGGGCCAAATGAACAAGGCCCAAACCCTCTGCCCTTTTTGTTGGAAGTTGGCGTATTCTTAACGAGCAATATATTTGGGTTGGACGAAACCCCAGACGGTGGGTGACGGTGACGATCGACAATGACCGACCACAGAGAAGATAGTGGCGCGTTGTCGCACACTGCCGGCGAATAAGGTCGTGGCCATATCTGCGGTGGGTGGAGACGAAGGTCGGCTCGACCGGCTACGAAGGAGGTGGCGGCGCGCCATCACACGCCGCCGGAGAAGGGGGTCGTGGCCTGTCATCGCAGCGGACAGCAGTGGTCGACAACATCCAGCTGCAGATGAAGGCGAAGTGGTGCACCGTCACGCGCCGCTGGAGGAGGTCGTGACAGGTGGAGAGCGGCGCGGCCCTCGCGTCGCGCCGGGCCCGGTCGGTCAAAACATCCGACCATTATGTGGTGCGGAAGCGCCCCACCGGCTAGCCGAAATGGCCCCGCACTCGCGAGGCCAGCTGGGAAGACCGCGCCTTCTGGAAGACCAGGCCGGACGTGGGTCGGCCGAGCGGGCCGGGCCGGACCCGCCAGAAGACCGGGCTAGACCCGCGGCCCAGTGGGCCAACGCGAGTGGGATGAGCCCCACCCAACAGGCCAGGCCAATCATAGCCCGAGCCCGCGAACCAAACCGGGCCGACCCCGATGGGTTGGACCTAGTAAAGTAGGTCGACCCTTAGTGGTCCGGACCTGAGCGGGTTCAAGTAGACCTCTGGGACCCTTTGCGTCGGGTTGGTCTAACCGAGTCAGACCGGGCCCAGACCCAACTAGTCCCTAAATAAAGAAATGCCTGTAACTGACAAACCGGGTGTTCGTTTGATACGCCGTTAGTGGAGTTGGGACCCCTTTTGGTAAGCATTACCTTTGGCATATCTCAGCGGGCCCGACTGAATCAGGTCGGACCGAGGTGTAATCACCCTCGTTTCACGGAAAAGGGTGTAACTAACAGACTGTGCGTCTAATCGACGTGTCGTCTATGGCGTAAGGAACCTAGTGATAAGGCGGACCTTTTGAGATACTCTACAAGAGTTTTGGAAAAAGTTGGAGTATGGCCGAGTTGGATCGCACACGAATCCAACCGAGCCCTCGACACTAAAATTCCTATAACTTATAGACCGGGCGTCCGGTTGGCGCGCCGTCTATTGCGTTGGAACCCGTATGACATGACGGATCATCAGGTTACTTCTTCATGGGACTTTTTTCTGGTTGAAATACAACCGATGGATTTAGGAGTGGTTCTCCCAGAATCAAGCGTGCTATGAGTGGGAATCCAATGGCTAGTAGTGAGGCGGTGGTTGGAGACATATCATAAGGAGGTTAGTACCGAGCAATCCTGTGTGGGTCAGCACTGATCCTGTGTAGTTAATATCCTGTGTGGGTCAGTGTTCAGTGATCCTGTGTGGGTAATTGCATACCGATCCTGTGTGGGTCAGATTTTATGTGGGTCAGTGCTCAACGATCTTGTGTGGGTCAGTGCATACTGATCATGTGTGGGTCAGATCTTGTGTGGGTTATTGCGGGGGTTAGTACCTATCGACTTCAGGCGGGTCGGATCCTGTGTGAGTCGTTGCGGGGTTTTGTACCTATCGATCCTATGTGGGTCAGAATTCTTATGGTCAGTAGAAGTGTCTCTTGACAGAATAAGATGATCTAGCTTCGCAACTAATCATTTGTACTTCTTTACTTCACTAATACCTGGTTTGAGCTGAGACTCTGTTTGAGCTGTGTCTATTGCTTTGTGCTTTGTGATTGAGATCATTCTTTGTGGTTTTCTTTTTTGGAATTCTATGAGACCTTTGGGGGTCTCGGGTTCCCTGCTGAGTATTGTTATACTCACACATGCACGGACTTCTCCCGCACCTTGTTGTGTCTTGTGCAGACGGCGAGCAGCTGGGCTAAGGCTTTAGGGAGCCAGGATCGGGTGGTACACAGAGGAGACGGGATATCGTGGAGTGATGTGGAGATGATCTGTACCTACCCTTTAGGTGGGATCCTCAGTGGATGGTCTAGTAGTTGTTTTCTCTTTTCAGTTGTACTTGTACTTTCCAGTTGGGCTTGTATTCCAACCCCTTTACTTTCAACACACTTTTTACTACAACGGTTTACTTAGTGATTGCCTCTTTTTGTACTCTTGTATTTGTGTGTTTGTACAGGTTTAAAGTTAATGCCTTCCCGTTATAGGGATATGCATTTTTGGTGCTAGTCGCCAGCCCCTGGCCTATGGAAGGCGGTATTGGGGTAGTCATAGCACGGGCCCTAGGGGACGAGTCATGACATCCCCAAACCCTATTTATTTGTTTAAAAATGATTCAATTATCTTCATTTAATTTGGATTAAAATTCCTTCACATGGTAAACATTCATACACCCACCCTACATGATTCACAAATAAGAGGGACGAAGGGATCCCTACCTCGAGAAACAGACGATCAGCACATCCTCTTTATGCCAAACAGGGGGTGCGCAAGGCTCTAGAGAAATGCAATCCAAGGTTGAAACATAGACGCATGAATCCTTGGGGAAGAAAGGTTCTGAGACGTTATGGGCAAGAGAAAAGAGAAATAAATAATGAAGGAAAGGTGTTCAGCTTTGAAGGACTAGATCCGTGACTCAAGGGATATGAAACCGTTTTGAACTCCCCATTAAAAGTGGATATGGACTACGTGTTTTGACTAACTTAAAGCCTCCTGAGCGTTAGGAAATTAAATATTTATTTTATATACTTTGAAAAAAGATTAAAAAAGACTTAAATATGGTTTTAAACTCATTTTATGTCAAATAAAACGTAAGGGGAGAATCTGGAAAAACTGGGAAAAACTAGAAATTTTGACAAACTGTCAAAATGACACACTGTTGGGTGAGTCACCATCGCGAGTCACCAGTGGATGACTCACCACTGAACGAGTCACCAGTATGAGCTACCAGTTATTATCTACTTATGGTGAGCCACCATTCGATGAAGTACCATTTGGTGACTCACCACTGTGACCCACCGTCAGTGAGTCACCGTTGCGAGTCACCGATGCAACTCAAAATTGAAGACCTACCGGTCCTAACTCACCACCAATGAGTCACCATTGTGAGTCACCAATGCGACTCACCATTGTGAGTCACTGGTCCTAACTCACCGTCAACGACTCACCATTATGAGTCACTGACGTGGCTCGCCGTTGCGAGTCACCGGTCCTGACTCACTGTCAGTGACCTACTGTTGGAAAAACTGGAAAATTAGCAAACTCCTGAAATGAGTCATCGTTATCTCCAGAACACCTCAAACACTAGATTTTGAAAAAGTAATGGACCGGGGAGTTCCAGACCATTACATGTCAAACTCACATATAATGTCATCAGTATGGCTCAAAGTGTGTGTTTTCAGTTTAAAATGAAATTTTAGTAAAAAACACAAGTAACATACACAAAACCAAGAGAACAAATTCAGATTATTTTTATACTTTAGAAAAATTATCCATAAGTAATATGTGATGTGTAAGAATCAGTCATACCTCAATCTGAATCATGGTGTGACCGGTATGACTCCAAGTGCATATTTTTATTCAAAATTGACATTAATTTTAGTGGAAAAAACAACTGACATACTTAAAACTGAGAAAAAACATTCGGATTATTTTGGTGATTTTGGAAAATGATCCATAATTCATTTGTGACATGTAGAAATTAGTCTCACCTCAATTAGGCGCACGGTGTGACTGGTATGACTCTAAGTGTCTGTTATCAGTTTAAAAATGTCATTTTAATACAAAAAAAAGTGTCACTCACTAAAAACCGAGCAAACACACTCGGATTGTCTTGATAATTTGGGGAAACCATTAATAATTAATTTGTGATATGTATGAATTAGTCTCAGGTCAAACCCATACATGATGCCACCAGTATTACTCAAAGTGCGTGTTTCCAGTTTAAAATGTCATTTTAGTAAAAAACACAAGTGGCGTACATAAAACCAAGGAAACACATTTTTATTGTTTTGATACTTTAGGTAAATGATCCATAAGTTATTTTTGATGTGTAGGAATCATCCAAACCTCAATCCGACACATGGTATGACCAGTATGACTCCAAGTGCATATTTTTATTCAAAATTGACATTAATTTTAGTGGAAAAAAACAACTAACATATTCAAAACCAAGAAAACGCATTCATATTGTTTTGGTGCTTTAAGAAAACAATCTATAAGTCATTTTTATGTGTATAAATAAGTTTCACCTCAATACAATGCATGGTGTGATCGGTATGCTTCCAAGTATCCCTTATTGGTTTAAAATTGACATTTTAATACAAAAAAGAACCACTCACTAAAAACTGAGAAAACGTACTTAGATTGTATTGATAATTTGGGAAAACTATTGATAATTCATTTATGACATGTATGAATCAGTCTTATTTCAAACCCACACATGCTATCACCAGTATGGCTCAAAGTACATGTTTCCAGTTTAAAATGACATTTTATTAAAAAACACAAGTGACGTACTCAAAAGTGAGGAAACACATTCTAATTGTTTTGATACTTTATAAAAATGATACATAAGTCATTTTTCATGTTTATAAATCATTTTCATCTCCATACGATGCACGGTGTGACCGGTATGACTCCAAGTGCATCTTTTTATTCAAAATTGACATTAATTTTAGTAAAAAAACAATTGGTATACTCAAAATTGATTAAACACATTTGGATTGTTTTAGTGCTTTAGAACAATGATCCATAAGTCATTTTTGACGTATAGGTTTTAGCCTCATCTCAATCTAATGCACAGTGTGACTGGTATGCCTCCAAGTGTCCCTTATTAGTTTAAAATTGACATTTTAATACAAAAAGTGTCACTCACTGAAAATCAAGAAAACACACTTGGATTTTCTTGATAATTTGGGAAAACCATTAATAATTCATTTGTAATGTGTATGAATTATTCTCATGTCAAACCCACGCACGGTGCCACCAGTATGAATCAAAGTGCGTGTTTCCAGTTTAAAATGACATTTTAGTAAAAAACACAAGTGGTGTTGCAACATCCCAGGTAAATAAAGAATAAAACATTTTCATATTTATTAATATTTACGAATTAAATATTAATTTTACTTCAAAGGGGTTTCTATGTTCGATAGCGTACCCGATACGCAACAAAGAGTTTATTTGAAATCTTACATTGCACACTAGTAATAAAATAATATTATTTTAAATGGTAGTTAACATGTAGTCGTTGTATTGGAGGGAATGAATATAAATAACTAAAATATGATTATATATGTTTGTTAAATGTTTTTACATTTATCTAATAAAGGATAAAGGCTTAAAATACAAAAAGAATTCAATTTTAGGCATAGATACTCTAATATTCACTAAAAGGTCGAACTATCGCCTTTTGATGGCGAACCCTATTTAAATATATTTTTGGTCACTCTTATACATTCTATTGGACCAAATAAAATTCTTCTTTATAATCGGGACATAAAAATTTACTTTGTGTAAATTTTTGGTATTTTTCTGATAAAGTTCATTTTTTTAATGAATAGTGAAAAATGTTGTATTTTAATTCAAAACCTCTTTTTAATCTAATTTATTTATATGATTAGATTATCTTTTGAATTGGTTTTAAAGTGAAATTAGAATATATTTTTACCATTTAATCCAATAGTGGTCGTTGGAATTAATTTCACTTTGAAATTGGACTTAAACTAGTGTCAATCTTTTGATATATATTATTTCATAAAAACACGCTATTTGTTCTGACAGCGGGAATTAATTATTAAATTAATTAATGTAACTTGTATGATTTGAATTTTGTAAAATAGACATCATTTTTGAATTCGTAATATCAAATATATCTTAGGGTGAAGTTTTGGTATTTTTCTGAAAAACTTCAATTTTTAATGAATAGTGAAACCACTAAGTGGTACTTAAAAAACTGATTTTTAGTTTAAATGAAATTTTACCACCTCTGTGTTTTAAATTTAAAAAATCCGACATACATGGTTGTCATTAAGAATTAAAATGTGGTTCAATGGGATTAAAATAATTTTTTGGTGAATAGTAATTTTTAAGTTTTTAATCGCGATTAGAGATAATTAGTGCAATTTAAGGTAAAAATAATCTTTTAATAATATGAAATGACCTTGACACATGTCCTACCCTTATTGGATGTGTCATGGCCGACCAAGATAATCCATGGGTCAACTTGGGGACCCCATGGAGCCACTTTGGTAGGAAAATGACATTAATAACTTTTTATTTAATGTTAAAATGAAAATGTCACAAACATGTGTTGTTTTACTAAAACATTTTTACATGGGGTTATACAAGTCATATTTTTTACCATAAATATTCATTAGAAATATAAAACGATTTCCTACATCATGATTTTTTTTTATAATTTTTAGACATTAAATAAATTAAATTATTTATGACACCATGATGATGCAGCTATTACCTCATTATTTAACGATTTAAATAAAATGAAAAGATAATGTAAAATATAAGACCTAAACTTGTCAAAAACCTATTGGATGGGTGTATTTGGAACTCTTATCACCTTATCCTCGAAATATATAATTTTGGGACCTTTAAAATCCGAAAATCATTTTATAATAAAGTAACCTTTTATAACTTTCCAAGAGTGCCCCTCCTCTCCTCTTATAAAAGGCCCCCACCTCTACCACCTTACCCACACCTCTCAAGACTTTGGCTCTGCCAACCCTGGCCCATTTTGTCTCTCCACATCCCTCTATTACTCCTAGAATCCTCACTTTGGGAATAAGTCTTTCCAAGGAAGCCTTTGAGCTCAAATCAAAAAGAGTTACCCGATTTAAAGGTAGTGTCTTCTCTTGTGTTCTTATGTTTTATTTTGCTTCTCAAACCCCATAAACTCTTTATATTCCTTTCTTTTGTAACAAAACCAGTATATTAAATATACTAGGATGTTTTTATGTTAATTATTCGAGCTACACTTACACACACCTTTGTCTAATGGTTAAATAACATAATGTTTCTGTGGATGGCGAATTTCTGCCTCACGAAACGATGATTGTTCAATATTATTTTAACACCTTTCATAGTGTCCATTAAGATGTCACTCTATTTATATATGATATATATTATGTTTATGTTTTCTTTATGCTTCTGTATTTTTCATTTGTGTCATACCTTTATGGTTTCCATTGTGGGTAAACACGATAATTTCATTTTAGGAAGTGCGGACTACCGCCCTCTCAAAGTGATTTGATTCGTTAATGCCATATGTGGGACCTATAAAGGATGGAGTTAATGTTATTATATATGATGTTATACTGTAATTATAATATACCCTTATATCATTATGATTTCACTCCATTAAATACTAAATAGAAATGAAAGTAGCGTTCATGCGTACATACGGCTTACCGTCTCCATGAATGGTGCATTTCATTTATTACCTCTAAATGTTATGTACTATTATAAATACATGTATATGATGGATATATATGAAATATATGATATCCAAATCATGAATATCATTCTGGATATAATGAAACTTTGACCACATTAACAACATGTAATTGTAAGAAGTCCATTTTTGACTTAAGTACCAAATATCAACAAAAAAAACTTTATTAAATTAAATAATTACATAACATTTATAACATGGAAATAAGTTATATAAAAGGAATAATAAACTTGAAAAAGGTTCTTAAGCAAGTAGAAATTAACTTTATTTTATTATTCAGGATATTAAATAGCAATCGAGTCACGTCGGACACGAGGTAAGGGACATCATCTCAATATCCTTTCATTGAGGTATATTTTGTTTTATACACAACTTTCTTTTATACGGTGTATAAACCCCTTTGAATTTTACGTTTATTCAAAAGGAATCTTTTTATACAAAGCGTTTACTAAACGACAAAAGGGAATGTTTTTTTTTTGTCGTACGTATGCGGCGACAACGACTTCTCCGCCGCCGTGACCATTATTTGAGTTTCGGCTTCCTCTACAAGCCATAACTTTTTTTGAATGAAAAATAAATACCATGTTTTACTTTTATTTTATTTTGGTATTGAAAATGGTTTTCATAATGTTTTTATATCAATGTGTTTTATTGATATCTTGTGATTGAAAAGTGGAAATGTTATGTTTCCTTTATGCATGTTTTATGTGATATGATTATGTTATGGTTCTTAGGAATTGTTATGAAGATGGGTGGTTCCGTTATAAACTAAGGGCGGGTGAGCCTGATATAGCTCTCCAATGCATTGGGTAATGCGAAGTAGTTAAATGTTAAGGTTTCTCCAAAGAGATTTAGGGAATATACTGTGATGGGTATTCCAAACGTAACCATGAGGGTTAATCCCTACGTAAGAATGTTATTAATGCCTCAATTTACCTTTATGTCTTATGATTTCTATGATTTATTCATGATTTTATGAGGTATGTGATTATGTTTTATGAGTAAAGTATTATTCCATGCATGGACTAATGTTTTCATTTCATACTTTTATATCCCTTACTGAGCTTTTTATGCTCATCCCAAGTTTTTGAAATGTTTTTCACAGGTCAAGGGAAAGGTACATGATGTGATGATAGTGTCAAGGAAGTGTCAAGAAAGAATCCATGTTTTATTTTAAATATGATTTCGTTGATGGGAAAAATGAGTGCTATATTTTATGTAACCACTTTGTTTAAATGTGGAATGTAATGCATGTTTTATGATATAATTCTCTAAAACTCTAAACCTGAAAAGATCCTCAACGTGTATTCTTGAAGTAACTCAAGATTAAGTAATGTTTAAGGCTGGGGCCTTATAGGTGTACTCAAAACTGAGGAAACACATTCTGATTGTTTTGATACTTTAGGACAGCAATCCATAAGTCATTTGTGACGTGTAGGAATTAGCTGCACCTCAATCTGATGCATAGTGTGACTAATATGACTCCAAATGTGTATTTTATTCAAAACTGACATTAATTTTAATCAAAAAAATATCTCACATACTCAAAACTGAGCAAACACCTTCATATTATTTTGGTACTTTATAAAAACAAACTATAATTCATTTACAATGTGTAGAAATTAGACACACCTCAATTCAACTAATGGTGTGGTGTGACTCTAAGTACACCTTTTTATTCAAAATTTACATTAATTTTAGTCAAAAACAACTGGCATGATCTATGATAGTGTTTTTTCTTTTATTTGTGTTAGAAAATTTATTTCATTTAAATTCAGTATTTGTATCTTATTTTGGTAATTTTTGTTGTTGTTATTGGTGATGCAATGTGTTATTACATCACACCGTCTGCTCTGTTTTTGGTGTTGTAGTGTGTTGTAGCATCACACTGTAGTTTTACCCTATATCAGCACTACTAAATGTGCTGATAAAGGGGTTCTTTATCAGCGTTGATACAAATCCACTTATTAGTGCTTTAAAAAACTATTATAAAAATAGTCTTTATTAGCGGTTTTTTAAGCGTCGATAAAGGAATATTTATCAGCACTTTTCTAGCACTGATAAAAGTCTTGGCATTTTAACCGTGCTGAGGTAGTCATCGCTTTTCTAGCACTGTTAAAAGTGAGTTTTGTACTAGTGTAGGTCATGATCAGACCTTTTGTATAAGAAGGATACACTTAATGTTGAGGATATAGTTGTCAGGACCCGTCCCTCGGGGCCCGTGTCGGAACTATCCCAAGCCCGCCTTCCATAAGCCAGGGGCAGGCGACTAGCACCAAAGGCGTAAATCCCTAAACTGGGAAGGCATTGCCTTTATAATTGTAAGAAAACACATTAGATTACACAATTGGAAGCAAAACACTAAGTAGAACTATATACAAAAGAAGTGCTGGAAAGTAAAAGGGGTCGGAAATACAAGCCCAACAGGAAAGTACATGTACAACTGAAAAGAAAGTACAACTAAAGAAAAAGTAAAGCAGCTACTGGGTCGTCCTCCAGGGTTCCTACCTAAAGGGTAGGTACATATGGCCTCCTCATCACTCCACGTCTGTCCTTCTCCTTCGTGTACCGTCACACCGACTGGTCTACCTCCGGGTACCGTCCAGTGCTGCTACACTCTGCCTTAGTCAGCGATGTCTGTCGTCTGCAACCAACACAACGAGGTGCGGGCATAGCCCTTGCAGGGGTGAGTATAACGATACTTAGTAGGGACCCCGAGACCCTCAAGGTCTCACAAAATACAACAAGGATAAACCACAAAGTATGAAATCAACGGATAACCATTTCTTAGGTATATGCCCATACATATACCTAAGTTATCTAGTAACTCATCTCAATCATGAGAAAAACACAAAAGTCATTAACTCAACTCAACCAGGATTTTATTCTAGGGGTAGTATCAATCTAAACCCTCAGCTTCTAGATAACTCCTTCTCTATCGAGTACAGTGGGTCTGTCGCATCACACAGAGGCGCTTCCCACTAACTTGGACTGCTGAGGTACTCCTTCTGTCGAGTACCGTGGATCTTCCACGCTCACACAGAGGTGCTCCCCACTGTGGGTCTGTTACGCTCACACAGAGGCACTCCCACTCGTAGCGTGCTGAGGTACTCCACGTGTCGAGTATCGTGGGTCTTCCACGCTCACACAGAGGCTCTCCCCACCGTGGGTCTACTGCGCTCACATGGAGGCACCCTCCATTAGGCTAGTCGAATCACTCTAAGTCGAATCGGTCAGCAGTCGTCAAGTCTCTGCTAGCTACTAGGTTCCTGCACAAATGACTGCTCGTCTCTGTAAGATCCGCTCCACAAGCTACTAGTCGATACTCCAACTATCAGGAAGTTCCACTAAGAAGTATCTCAAAGGTCTGCCACGTCATATGGGTCTCAACGCAACAGACGGTGCGTCAATCGGACGCCCGGTCTGTTAGTTATTAGCCTTTTTGTCCCGGGGGCCTGGTTGGATTCATGTATGATCCAACCTAACTGTATCTCAACTATACCCCAAACTTCAGTGGGGTATTCTCAAAGGGATGGTTTCGCTCCAAGAATATTGGCGCCACTGACGGTTCATCAAACAGATGTCCGGTGCCAAAGATATGGCCCAAAAAGGTAAAGGGGTCGGTATGGGCCAGGGCCCGATCTGACCCGGTCGGACCGACTTGGCCCAACTCAGTCTAGGCCGACCCGGTCTGGTTCGACCCGGTCAGACCCGCTAGGTCTGACCCCGTCTGTTGGGTGGGTCAGCCCGTTAACTTTGGCCCAATACGCTGGGCCCAACCCAGCGGACTGCGAGGGCGGTTCGGCCCGGATGTCGCCGCGTAGGTGGCTCAGCCCAAAGGTCGGGGCTAGTTCATCCAGCATCGTGAGGGGCATGGCTCAGGTGACTCGACCCAGGAGGCCAGCGGGCAGACCGCGCGGACCGCGGGCTGGCCGCGGGCGGGCTGGCTGGACGCCGATCAAGCGGCAGGTGCGCCGGGTAGGGCGTGGCAGGGGCCAAGCAGGCCGCGGGAGCACCGGGTAGGCCGCAGGGGCACCGAAAGGGCGTTGGGCAGGTCGTGGGGGCACCGGCAGGGCAGCGGGAAGGGCGTGGTAGCGGCCGGGCAGACCTCGGGGGCGCCAGCAGGGCGGCTAGGTAGGTCGTGGGGGTGCCGGTAGGGCGGCCGGGCAGGTCGTGGGGGAGCCGGTAGGGAGCGGGGCAGAGCGTGGCAGCGGCCGGGTAGGCTGGGGGTAGGTGGGCCACATGTCGGGCAGGGCACTGGGAGGCCGCGGGTAGGCAGGTCGGGCGCCGTTCGGGCTGGTGGTGTTCGTCCGGAAGCATCGGTGCACCACGGGGGCGGCGCAGTTCACGGAGGTCACGGGTAGCGCGGCCTTCGTCGTTGTCGCCTTCATCATTCTATCTCCTCATAGTCATGTCGAGGTTCATCATAAACAAGATCGGAAGAGGGGTCGGGCCATGTTGGTTTGGCCCACACCCTCTACGTTTAGGTTGGTAACAATCGGCTCATCAAGAAGTAAGAAGATGATTTTCAATTTTTATTTTCAATCTTCACAACGTTTCCATTCCAACCGAAGGTGAGAAAAAGAAAAAGTATATTGCTCAAAGTAAACCCCCTACCTTAGTTTTTTCGTTCGTCGTTCGTTGACGTCGCGGAAAGATGGTCGTCGATCTGTGGTAGACGAACACATCCCACATTGAAGGAGTCTAAGGAATAAGGTCGGAGGGGGTCATTCTTCATATTCAAAGGTGTCCCTTGTCGGTGTTCTTCATCAGGAGAGTGTTCTTCATCGGAAGAGCGTTCTTCTTTGGAGAGAGTTCTCTCTTCTCCCAAGCTCCACCAAAATGCCAAGGGAAAAAATAATATAAGAAAGAGTTGTCTATTAATTGTTGGCACAACAATTCAAATTGTGGTGTTTAATTAAATGAGACAACTCATTTAAATAATGGGGTGTAGTTGGCTCAATTAAGTGAAGAGGGTTGGCAAAAAATTGAATAAAGGGGAGTTGAAGAGTTTCTCCACCTTAAATGGGGGTTCTAAGGGGTTACAAGCCCTGGTGGTCCCCACCAAAATTATCCTCCCAAGGGAGGTTATGTTCAGGTGGGCCCCACCACCATAACCTCTCATGGGAGGTTATGGTGTGGTGGACCCCACCTCTAGCCTCCTCTTGGAGGTTTTAACCACCAAGAATAAAAATAAAGTCACACTTTATTTTTATTTAAATTAAACTTAAAAACTCAAAAACTAACTTTCATTATCGACCAACTGTCATCAAGGTGAAAGTCTTTTTAAGTGAATACCAGCGCTACGAGTTCAACGGTGCCCTCGGATTTCAGTTCCAAGCACCGGTTCAAAAGTTATAAAATTCCGCTTGTACGTTTACTGAACGTACCTGAACAAAACTTCAGAAATTGATTCCTGGCACACCGGGCCTCAAAATCAAGCGCTGTAAATTTTAGCGGACTCGTAAAAATCCCATATATTTAAGAAAAAAAATTCCACATAATTTCTGGGTCTTTAAATTCTCTCCACCTTAGGGCTTTACATCCCCATAAGCTTCAACTCGAACTATAGGAACAAATGGGGGTACTAAGTACGCATCTGAGCCTCTCGCTCCCATGTGCTCTCCTAGAGATTCTCGTGCTTCCAGCGTACGCGCACCAGAGGTATCGACCGTCCACATAGGACCCGCTCCTTTCGATCGTCAATCTCCAATGGAACCTCCGTAAAATTCATCCCAACGTTGATTTCCAGCTCTCCATGGTTGATGATGTGGGAAGGGTCGTGAACGTATCTCCTCAGCTGAGATACGTGGAAGACGTCATGCACCCGGTGCAACTGAGGTGGAAGAGCTAAGCGGTAATCCACCTCGCCTACTCTGCTGAGGACCTGGAAAGGTCCGATGAATCTCAGAGATAACTTCCTACCTCGACCAAATCTCCATATACCTCATCGAGGTGAGTCCCGTAGAAAGACGTGGCCGCCATCCTCAGACTCCATAGGTCTCTGTCTCCTGTAAGCATATGACTTTTTCCTGCTCTGTGCAGTTTACATCCACTCCTGGATGATCTGCACCTTCTTGGTGGTAGCTCACACCATCTATGGTCCCACTAGTGCTGAATCCCCTGGGTCAGTCCAGTACAAGGGTGATCTGCAAGGTCGCCCGTACAATGCCTCTAAAGGTACCATACTGATGGTGGAGTGATAGGTATTATTATAAACTCCACCAAAGGCAAGTGATCCTCCCAACTACGACTAAAGTCGAGGACACATGCACGTAGCATGTCCTCGAGGGTCTGAATGGTCTGCTCAGTCTGGCCATCTGTTTGAGGATGGAAGGCGGTGCTCAAGAAAAGTTGTGTCCCAAAAGCCTCCTGCAACCCCTTCCATAGCCGGGAAGTAAACCGTGTGTCTCGGTGGGAGACTATAGAGGAAGGTACTCCATGTAGTCACAGAATCTCCTGCACATAGAGGCATCCCAAGCTCTCTACTAAACCCTACTCTCTGATCGATAGGAAGTGGGCCGACTTGGTGAGTCGGTCGATGATCACCCAAATTGAGTCATGACCCTTGGATGTATGTGGAAGACCCGTCACGATGTCCATGGATATCCCATCCCACTTCCACTCTGGGACCTATAAGGGATGAACCAAGCCTGCCGGTACCTGGTGCTCCGCCTTCACTTACTGAAAAGTGAGGCATCATGAGACAAAATCTGCTACTGCCTTCTTCATACCTGGCCACCAGTGTTGTCGTCTGAGGTCCTGGTACATCTTCGCCACTCCTGGATGAAACGCTAGAGGGGAAGTGTGGAACTCCCTCAACACCTCCTCCTGAAGTACAACTGGTACCAAGGTACGTCCTCTGAAGAGGATGACGTACTCCCCAACTTCAGAAAATCCATCAGGTGTCTGCCCTATGGATATCTGAGCACGCCGAGTCTCACAGTCAGCGTCTGCATGCTGCGCCTCCCTGACTCATTGAAGAAGTTGGGGAGTGACCGTAATAGAATGTAGGAATGCTACTCCATCTCTATCCACAAAGGATATTTGTAAAGCAGCCAGTTTCTCTGTCGTCTCTACTAGTAGATGTATACCAGTCCCTCTGTTGAGCGCATCTTCAACAACATTTCCCTTCCCATGAGTATAGACTATCTCGAAGTCATAATCCTAGAGGAACTCAAGGCAACGTCGTTGTCTTAGGTTCAGGTCCTTCTGAGAGAAGGTATACCTGAGACTCTTATGATCAGAGTACATGGTAAAATGCTCGCCCATCAGATAGTGCCACCACATCTTCAAGGTGAAGACCACTACTACTAACTCTAGGTCATGGGTAGCATAGTTATGCTCATGTTGTCTCAGCTGCTGAGAACCATATGTGATCACTACTCGATCCTACATCAGGACACACCTAATTCTAGTCCCTGATGCATCGTAGTAAACTACGTACCCTACTCCCTCCTCTAGAAGCTTCAATATGGGGGCACTAGTCAGCCTCTGCCTCAGATCCTAAAATCTCTACTAGCATCTCTCTGACCACACAAAGGGTTTCCCCTTCTTTTTCAAGGATTATAGTGGTGTTGTAACTTTGGAGAAGTCTGGAACTATCCTCCAATAGTATCCAACCAAACCTAGGAAACTTCGTACCTCCGTCACACTCATGGGCGGATCCCAAGCAAGTACCACCTCAATCTTCACTAGATCCACTGCAACTCCAGCCTCTGGGATGACTTGTCCCAAGAAGTGAACCTCTTGAATCCAAAACTGGAACTTTGAGATCTTACCATAAAGATGGTGCTCTCAGAGTGTGTCTAGTACTACCTGCAAATGGTAGGCATGCTCCTCCTCAGTAGTCGAGTAGATCAGAATTTCGTCGATGAAGACTATGACAAAGTGATCGAGGTAAGGCTGGAAGATCCTGTTCATGAGACTCTTGAACACTGCTGGAGCGTTGGTTACACTGAAAGGCATAAACAAGAACTCGTATTGGCCGTAACGACACCTGAAGGTCGCCTTCTGCACATCCTTGTCTCGAACTCTGAGCTGGTGATAGCCTGATCTGAGGTCTATCTTCAAGAACCACCGTACTCCCTTCAGCTGATCAAAGAGGTCATCAATCCTCAAGAGTGGGTACTTGTTCTTCACAGTCACCTGGTTCAGGCGATGGTAGTCAAAACAAAGCCTCAATCTCCTGTCCGCCTTCTTGGCGAACAGAATCGGGGCTGCCCAGGGAGAAACATTGGGCCAGATGAATACCTTATCCTGCAAGTCCTCCAGCTGTACCCGCAGCTCACGAAGCTCAGTGGGAGCCATCTGATATGCTGGAGTAGATATCAGTGTCATCCCGAGGTACAGGTCAATGTAGAAGTCCACCTCTCTATGATGAGGTAGTCATGGAACATCATCAGGGAAAACATCTGCATACTGGTCCACCACTACAGGATAAGTCGGACTCTCCACATCAACTGCTCCGAGGGTGAGGTAAGAAAACTGGTGAGTGATCAGTTGCACCCTCCTCCGATTAAGTCTTTCATGTGCTACAAAGGCTCCATTCTTGCTAGTGAAGGTAAACATGGTCCCATCCGTGCGGACACACCGCACTTTTTTCCTAATACAGTCAATCTGAGCATGGAATGTTGATAACCAGTCCATACCCAAGATGACATCATAAGGCCTCGACGCTGCTACTAGGAGATCCCAACCGAAGCTCTCAACTCCTAGAGTAATCTCGCACTGTCAACACCAGTGCGTAATCGTCGAATCAGCTCCCGTAAGAGTCTCTAGCCGTAAGGATCGAGCCAACAGC
Organism: Viscum album; assembly: GCA_963277665.1. Lineage (NCBI taxonomy): Eukaryota > Viridiplantae > Streptophyta > Magnoliopsida > Santalales > Viscaceae > Viscum > Viscum album. The sequence continues at coordinate 2,002,622,438 of OY728126.1, read as the reverse complement.
TCCGTCAGAATCTCCGAGATCCGATCGAGGGTAGTGGAAATGAAAGAGTGATTGGAACCTATGTCTATAAGAACTGCAGATATGGTGGAGTAGAAACATATCATACCTCGAATCATCTCTAGAGCACCGTGATCGTAGGCCTCAGCTGCCTGGAGCTGATCTCTCCCATTTCCACATGTTCCCTGTGGTCGGGGTGGACCTCCTGGTAGTGGTGGTGGTAACACCTCGTAATGCGTTCCACCACCAGCTACATGTCCAGCTCCTCTGCCACGTCCGCCTCCTCCCTGCGGACTGCCTCGTTCGAACCTCTGCCTCTGCCTGGGAGGTCCCTCAACTATCTGCTGATCATCTGAACGGAGGGTCAGACAGTCATGATCCATGTGACCCTGCCCGCTGCATGAGTAACATTGACCGCTCCTGGCATGTCTGGCTCCGTCTCTACTCTGGGTGCCCCGCACAACCGATTCTGAGTCATGCGGTCTTCCACCTATAGGTCTGGTTCTCTTGGTCCTCTGCAAAATCTATCTACTTCCAGCTACAGAAGACTTCACTGCGTGTCGGCTAGTAGTGGGTCTCGTTGTTGTTGACTGCTCAGCAAGGAAACTCTCCACTAGGAGGGCTCTCTCTAACACCCCTGCCTACGTCGGGATGCTGAAACTACTAGAAAATGTATCTTTCCCAACACTTTTATACCAACAGTTCAAAAGAACTGTTGGTAAAGGTGTGATTAGGGAATATTTCCCAATGGTTTGAAGAAACCGTTGGGAAAATGAAGTTTGGGAAGGCTTTCCCCAACGGTTTGAAGAAACCGTTGGGAAAGCATAGTATTTCCATTATTTCCCCAATGGTTTGATGAAACTGTTGGGAAAAGAATTTATTTCCCAACGGTTTTAAAAACCATTGGGAAAATTCACCCCCAAATTCCCCTAAACTCTCCCCGACTCCCCCAGAACCTCCCAGACCACCCAAAATCAGATCCCCCGCATCAGAAGCAGTAGTCCAGGTAAATCTTCCATCTACAACTCCCCCATTCAGGTTATATTCTTTCAAATTCTTCTCATATTAGTTAAATATATCCTTTTATTCTCAACATTTATCCATTTATTTCACTATTTATCCATTTATCATGTAGTTTTTCCCTATTTCTAGGGATTTTGGAAAATTTTATGATTCATTATATTCCCTTGATGAATTGTGTACTCGAATTAATACATCAATGTAAAAAATATCCAATTAATGTTTTCATTAATCGTTTTTAGGGTTTTCGTTAATGGTTGCATTAATTTTTTATTTCAATTAATGTTTTCATTAATGTTTTCCTTAATTTTTTCATTAATTAAAGTTCTTTCTTGTGTGTATGAATGTTTTTTATATTTTATTTGGGTGTGGGGGGTGTTCGAGGGGTGGGGGCTGTCTGGGGTGAGTGGGGGTTGTCCGAGGGGTGGGGGCTGCCTGGGGTGAGTGGAGGGCTGTCTGAGGGGTGGCAGGGGTTGTCCGGGGTGAGTGGGGGGTGTCTGAGGGGTGGGGGTTATCTAGGGTGAGTGGGGGGCTGTCTGAGGGGTGGAGGGGATGTCTGGGGTGAGTGGGGGGCTATCCGAGTGGTGGGGGCTGTCTAAGGTGAGTGGGGGCTGTTTGAGGGGTGGGGGGATGTCTGGGGTGAGTGGGGGTCGTCCGAGGTGTGGGGGCTGTCCGGGGTGAGTGGGCTGGTGTTCGAGGGGTGGGGGGGATGTCCGAGGGTTGGGGGGTTGTCTGGGGTGAGTGTGGAGCTGTCCGAGGGGTGGGGGGTTGTCCGGGGTGAGTGGGGGGCTGTCCGAGGTGAGTGGGGGGCTGTCCGGGGTAAGTGTGTGTGGTGGACATTGATCTCCCTAGGAAGAATGTTTTAAATAAAAAATTCCTTAATGGAATTAAAACATTGTCGTGAGGACATTTCTTTTTCAAACATAATCTAAGACATTCGATTCATTGTATAGAAGTACACCTTAGGGATCCAAATAAAAATAAATTGATATAAGACTTTTGATAATGGAGTAAAATTGAAAATTGGGATCCAATGAAGAATATTTGAGATATTATGCATCATGTCCAAGAGTAAATCCATTTTTAAATATCCAATAAGTTATTTTTCACAATTTTCACACATTAATTATTGGTAAAAATGGAAAAACATTTATAAAGGTTCTAATATATAAAAATGAATCCATTTGTGGATGTAGCTTAACCAGCAATGTCTAGCTCGTCTGCCTCTTCCATGATCATCGATGTGAACGTCCCATCTCCATCTGACCTCGTACGACGGGTGACTCAACATCTGGCTGATGTCGAGCACCAGATTCTCTTACTTCTGCATCAGATTCACAGCTGTTACACTCCTAAAGTGATCGATCCCACTAAGAATCCTCGTGAGCTTGATGACACGTCCACCAGTTCTTGTAAGAGGAAGAGGAATTCAGAGCTGATGGACCAAGATGATTGACCAATTTCCATATGTCTGGCTGAAGACGTAAAAATTAGCGCTTCCTGGGAGGAAACCCATGTTCTAGTGTTTCATAATTTTTCTTATTTTACATTGTTTTAGGAAATAAACATGGCATGTATGCAATAATTTTTTAGCTGCTTCTGATTTGTATGTGCACTTGTCATTATTCTGCATGTCTGCTTCTATTTTGTCTGATCCTTGGTGTTATTTTTTATGATATGATGCGGGTATGTCCCCCAGACAGCCCCCTGGACAGCCCCCACCCTCCTCCCTGGACCCCGGACAGCCCCCCGGACAGCCCCCCCACCCTCCTCGTTGGTCCCCGGATAGCCCCCCCCCCCCCAGACCGCCCCCCGGACAGCCCTCTCACCCTCCTCCCTGGACCCTGGACATCCCCTCGAACACCCCCCAGACAGCCCCCTGGACAGCCCCTCGAACACCCCCCCAAACAGCCCCCTCACCCTCCTCTCCGGACCCCAGACATCCCCCCGAACACCCCCGGACAGCCCCTCGAACACCCCCCGGACAGCTCCCTCACCCTTTTACCCAGACCCCAGACAGCCCCCAGACACCCCCCCCCCCGGACCACCCCCAGAAATCCCCCTCACCCTCCTCCCCAGACCTCGGATGGCCCCCCGAACACCCCCCAGACAGCCCCCTCGGACAGCCCCTCGAACACCCCCCGGACAGCCCCCTCACCCTCCTCCCCGAACCCCGGACAGCCCCCCGAACACCCCCCGGACAGCCCCCCGAACACCCCCCAAACACCCCCCAGACAGCCCCCCAGACACCCCCCGGACAGCCCCCCAAACACCCCCTGAACACCCCCCACCTCAATCCGAGGCGCGGTGTGGACGGTACCATTAAAATTGTCTCTCTTTTGTTCAAAATGACTTTAATTTTAAGTGAAAACACCAACTGGCATACGGAAAACTGACCAAACGCGTTCTGAATCTATTGAAACTTTAGGAAAACGATCCATGGGTCATATGTGACATGTACGAGTCAACCCCGCCTCAATCTGAGGTGCGTTGTGGCCGGCACCACCCAAATTGTCCCTCTTTTGTTTAAAATGGACAATATTTTACGTACATACGCCAAACTGATCAAACGATTTCTTATTGTGTTTATACTTTTGCACAATGATTCATGACTCATATGTGACGTGTACGAGTCAACTCCGTCTCAATCTGAGGCCCTGTGTGGCCGACACCACTCAAAGTGCCTCTTTTTGTTAAAAAATGACTTAATTTTAAGTGAAATCAGCAACTGACATACGGAAAACTGACCAAACACATTCATATTCTATTGAAACTTAAGTAAAATGATCCATGGGTCAAATGTGACGTGTGAGAGTCAACTCCGCCTCAATCTGAGGTGCGGTGTGGCCGGGACCACTCAAGTTGTCTCTCTTTTGTTCAAAATGGACTTATTTTTAAGTGAAAACACCAACTGACATACGGGAAACTGACCAAACGCCTTCGGATTGTGTTTAAACTTTAGTAAAATGATCCATGTTTCATATGTGACATGTAAGAGTCAACCTCGCCTCAATCCGAGGCACGGTGTGGCCGGCACCACCCAAACTGTCCCTCTTTTGTTTAAAATGGAAAATATTTTACGTACATATACCAAACCGATCAAAAGGTTTCTGATTGTGTTGATACTTTTGAACAATTATCCATGACTCATATGTGATGTGTACGAGTCAACCCTGCCTCAATCTGAGGCCTGGTGTGGCCGACACCACTCAAAGTGTCTCTGTTTTGTTAAAAATAGACTTAATTTTAAGTGAAATCAACAACTGACATACGGAAAACCAACCAAACGCATTAGGATTCTATTGAAACTTAAGGAAAACGATCCATGGGTAAAATGTGACATGTACGAGTCAACTCTTCCTCAATCCAAGCCTCGGTGTGGCCGGGACCACTCAAACTACCTCACTTTTTTTCAAAATGGACTTATTTTTAAGTGAAAACACCAACTGACAAACGGGAAACTGACCAAACACATTCAGATTGTGTTGACACTTTATTAAAACGATCCATGGGTCATATGTGATGTTTATGAGTCAACTCCGCCTCAATATGAGGTGTTTTGTGGCTGGTACCACCCAAATTGTCCCTCATTTGTTTAAAATGGACAATATTTTACGTACATACGCCAAACCGATCAAACGGATTCTGATTGTGTTTATAATTTTTCACAATGATCCATGACTCATATGTGACATGTATGAGTCAACTATGTCTCAATCCGAGTCCCAGTGTGGCCAAAACCACTCAAAGTGCCTCTGTTTTGTTAAAAATGGACTTAATTTTAAGTGAAATCAACAACTGACATACGGAAAACTGACCAAACGCATTCGGATTTTGTTGAAACTTAAAGACAAAAATCTATGGGTCAAATTTGATGTGTATGAGTCAACCTCACCTCAATATAAGGCCCTTTTTGGCCGACACCACTCAAAGTGCCTCTGTTTTGTTAAAAATGGACTTAATTTTAAGTGAAATCAACAACTGACATACGGAATACCGACCAAACACATTCGGATTCTGTTTAAACTTAAGTAAAATTATCCATGGGTCAAATGTGACATGTAAAATTCTACTTCGCCTCAATCCGAGGTGCGGTGTGGCCGGGACCACTCAAACTGCCTCTCTTTTGTTCAAAATGGACTTATTTTTAAGTGAAAACACCAACTGACATACGGTAAACCGACCAAACGCATTCAGACTATGTTTACACTTTAATAAAATGATCCATGGGTCATATGTGATGTGTACGAGTCAACCTTTCCTCAATATGTGGCGCGGTGGTGTGGTCGGCACCACCCAAACTGTCCGTCATTTGTTTAAAATGGACAATATTTTACGTACATACGCCAAACCGATCAAATGGATTCTGATTGTGTTGATACCTTTTCACAATGATCCATGAATCATATTTGACGTGTACGAGTCAACTCCATCTCAATCCGAGGCCCGGTGTGGATGAAACCACTCAAAGTGCCTCTTTTTTGTTAAAAATGGACTTAATTTTAAGTGAAATCAACAACTGACATACGGAAAACCAACCAAACGCATTCATATTCTGTTGAAACTTAATGAAAACGATCCATGGGTCAAATGTGACGTGTATGAGTCAACTCTGCCTCAATTCGAGGCGCAGTGTGGCTGGGACCACTCAAACTGCCTCTCTTTTGTTCAAAATGGACTTATTTTTAAGTGAAATCAACAACTGACATACGGTAAACTGACCAAACGCCTTCGGATTGTGTTTAAACTTTATTAAAATGATCCATGTGTAAAATTTGATGTTTAATAGTCAACCTTGCCTCAATATGAGGCACAGTGTGTCCGGAACCACCCAAAGTGTCCCTCTTTTGTTTAAAATGGACAATATTTTACGTACATACGTCAAACCGATCAAAAGGTTTATGATTGTTTTTATACTTTTTCACAACGATCCATGACTCATATGTGATGTGTAAGAGTCAAAATCACCTCAATCTGAGGCCCGGTGTGGCCGACACCACTCAAAGTGCCTCTATTTTGTTAAAAATGGACTTAATTTTAAGTGAAATCAACAACTGACATACGGCAAACTGACCAAACGCATTCGGATTCTATTGAAACTTAAGGAGAACAATACATGGGTCAAATTTGATGTGTAAGAGTCAAATCTGCCTCAATCTGAGGCGTGGTGTGGTTGGGACCACTCAAACTGCCTCACTTTTGTTCAAAATGGACTTATTTTTAAGTGAAAACACCAACTGTCATACGGGAAACTGACCAAACGCATTCGGATTGTGTTGAAACTTTAGTAAAACGATCCATGGGTCATATGTGATGTGTAAGAGTCAACCCTTCCTCAATCAGAGGTGCGTTGTGGCCGGAACCACCCAAACTGTCCCTCATTTGTTTAAAATGGACAATATTTTATGTACATACGCCAAACTGATCAAACGGATTCTGATTGTGTTGATACTTTTTCACAATTATCCATGACTCATATGTGATGCGTACTAGTCAACTTCATCTCAATATGAGGCCCAGTGTGGCCGACACCACTCAAAGTGCCTCTGTTTTGTTAAAAATGGACTTAATTTTAAGTGAAATCAACAACTGACATACGGCAAACCAACCAAATGCATTTGGATTCTGTTGAAACTTAAAGCAACGATCTATGGGTAAATTTTGACATTTAAGAGTCAACCCCGCCTCAATTTGAGGCCCGTTGTGGCCGACACCACTCAAAGTGCCTCTATTTTGTTAAAAATAGACTTAATTTTAAGTGAAATCAACAACTGACATACGGCAAACCGACCAAACGCATTTGGATTCTATTGAAACTTAAGTAAAACAATCCATTGGTCAAATTTTATGTGTACAAGTCTACTCCGCCTCAATCCGAGTCATGGTGTGGCTGGGACCACTCAAACTGCCTCTCTTTTGTTCAAAATGGACTTATTTTTAAGTGAAAACACCAACTGACATACGGGAAACCGACCAAACGCATTCGGACTATGTTGAAACTTTAGGACAACGATCTATGTGTATATTTTGACATGTAAGAGTGCGAGTAAACCTTGCCTCAATCCGAGTTGCGGTGTGGCCCCCACCACTCTAAGTGGCTCACTTTTATTTGAATTGGAAACCATTTTAAGTGAAAATAACAAATGACATACGAAAAACTGACCAAACGCATTCGGATTCCATTGAAACTTTAGGACAACGATACATGGGTCTATTGTGACGTTTATGAGTCAACCCCGCCTCAATATGAGGCGCGGTGTCGTAGGGATCACTCTTAGTGTATGTCTTTTGTTTAAAATGGACATAATTTTAAGTATATATGGAAAACCGACCAAACGGATTATGATTGTGTTGACACTTTATCACAACGATAAATGGGTCATATGTGGAGTTTATGAGTCAACCCAGACTCAATTCAAGTCAAGGTGTGGTCGGCACCACTCAAAGTGTATCTCTTTTGTTTAAAATGAACAAGATTTTAAGTGAAAATAACAAATAGCATACGAAAAACCGACCAAACGCATTCAGATTCCATTGAAACTTTAGGACAACGATCAATGGGTCTATTGTGATGTGTAAGAGTGAACCACTCAAAGTGTATCACTTTTGTATATGTATGTTTATGATTACGTATGTTTATATTCTAAATGAATTATGTATGTTTATATTTTTTTTGTATGTATGTTTATAATTACGTTATGAATTATGTCTGTTTTTGTCATTAAATTATGCATCATATGTTAAATGTGTATGAATTAAAATGAATTATGATTTAATTCTTGATGTGCATCAAATTATGCATCAAATTATTGCAGGACACCTCCACCTCTGCCTTCTGTGCAAATTGTAGGGATGTTGTGCAATTTGCACAGCATAGGGTATGACAACGGTTTGAAACCGTTGGAAAAGGTATTGTAGGAATCTTTTTACCAATGGTTCTCTTTGAAACGTTGGTAAAAAGCTTTCCCAACGGTTGTAGAACCGTTGGGAAATCCCTCCTCCTTTGTTTTTGCCAACGGTTTAGCACAACCGTTGGTAAAACCTTTCCCAACGGTTTTATGAGAACCGTTGGGAAAGGTTAACTTTCCTACCCCTGCTCCAACAGTTCTATGTAAACTATTGGGAAAATCTTTTCCCAACGGCTTACTTTCCTACAGTTTGCTGAACCGTTGGTATAAATTATAGAAACGGTTCAGTAGCCTTTACCAAGGGTTATGAACCGTTGGTAAAACCCAAGTTTCCAGTAGTGTGCGGGAGATCATTAAAGCTCTGATATCTTGCCTAATCTCCTGCTCGAAGGTCTGGGCCCTAAATAATGGGTCTCGTACCATATTCATGGAGTAGCACAAGAGGTCAGTGAACCTCACTGAGTATTGTGCCACCATCATGCTACCCTGTTGTAGATGCAATAGCTCCTGTATCGGCACCGCTCGTAGAGTGGTTGGGATAAACTTCTCCCGAAACAGGCTCTCGAAATCTGCCCAGAGTAGCATCACCTCGTCATGCACCTGGATCATCAGGATCCACCATTTTCATGTTTTTTCCTGAAGGAGACTTGCAGCAAGGATCACCATAAAGTCTAATGGTGTCCCTATTAGCCTAAAGACTCTCACCACAGCCTCCAACCAATCCTCAGCCGTCTGCGGGTCCGTCTCTCCCCTGAACCTGGGTGGCCTCTGGCGCTGGAACTCATGCAACACGCTCAAGCGGCGTGCATCGTCTCCTACTAGGGCTAGTGGCATCGGTGGCCCAACGAGAAGTAGTATCGTCGGTGCCTCCGCTGGTAAAGGGCTCTGCACCGAGGCCTTGTTGCTCAGTGGGCTATCAGTACGTATGAATCTCAGGGCTCTAACTGGTCGTCCGCGGGGAGGCATCCTGAAAGAAACAGATGCGACATGGTAAAAATATTATACCTAGTGAGCTGACCTAGTTGAGCTGACTTAAAGAAAACTTTTGGAACACGAACGCAATCAGTGTTTTAGGGCACTGAGTTGGAAATCAGAAGTCAGGGTCCTGGTGTATGGATACATAGGCTGCCCGCACCAACACTGGACTCCCTTAACTGAAAACCACACTTAGTACCCTTAACACTATTGCTTCACAGAAAAGAAATATCAGAGTTCTAAGTTCTGCGGTAGAACCGACTCCTCTGATACCAATTTGTCAGGACCCGTCCCCCAAGGCTCGTGTCGTAACTACCTCAAGTCCGCCTTCCATAGGCCAGGGGATGGAGACTAGCACCAAAGGCGTAAATCCCTAAACTGGGAAGGCATTGCCTTTATAACTGTAAGCAAACACATCAAAGTACACAACTGGAAGAAAAACACTAAGTAGAACTGTATACAAAAGAAGTGCTGGAAAGTAAAAGGGGCCGAAAATACAAGCCCAACAAGAAAGTACAAGTACAACTGAAAAGAAAGTACAACTGAAGAAAAAGTAAAGCAGCTACTGGTTCGTCCTCCGAGGTTCCTGGCTGAAGGGTTGGTACATATGTTCTCCTCAGCACTCCACATCCGTTCGTCTCCTCCGTGTACCGTCACACCGAGTGGTCCAGCTCCGGGTACCATTCAGTCTAGCGATGAAAAGCGGGCTTGCAGCTCGTGGGATTTGCGGGTATGGGGTGGATGTGGGGCAGGGCGGGCCTAAAAAATTTGACCGTTTAGAGTGTGGGCCAATGCAGGTTTAGCCCGTGCGGGTGCGGGTTAATGCGGGTTGAGCCCGCGCGAGTGCGGGCTTTCCCGCGAGCTCGATTTAAAAAAATATATATTATTTTTACAATATATGTTTCTTTAAAATTTAATTTTTTTAATAAAAAATTATGGTTAAATGGTGACATATGATTTCTCACCGTAATGGTCATATTAATTCACCATTTATTCACATGTGAATTTCAAATAGGTCTATATTTATTGTTTTAATATGATATTATATTATTTATATAGTAATTATTAACCATATTCACATGGTGTGTCAACCCATCTATTGAAAAATGGAACTCATCGCCCATGCGCATGGTTTCAATTCTATAAGAGTTATTATAATCATAATATTTCTTAGGTAGATTTAATTTTGTTATTATTTAATTTTATTTTGTTATTAAGATAATTGGATAGAACCTCGTGAAAACACTAATAACTTCCTATGAAACTGGTCGTTACCTAGAGATACTTCATTCATTCACAGGTTTAGTTGTTCACATCACCACACAACCAACATTATCATTCACCATCCATCACCAATCACTCACCTACTTTCTATCGCAACAATTCACCACCACATTGGCATTACCACATGCCACCATTAACCCACAAAAAAATTCCATCACATCCTTTAAAACTCTAGTTATTGTTCATTCATACTTATCCCCACAAATACCTTTAATAATGATAAAAAATACAGTATTTAAATGATTATAAATAGTATTTTTTTGTAAATGTAGGTAAGTCCGCAGGTAACCTGCGGGAAACCTGCGGGTTTATGTGGGGCGGGGCGGGCTTGAAATTTTTTGTTCGCATTATATGCGGGCTTTTTTGGACAAACCCACGCGGGCTCAAACCAGTGCGGGCTTAGACCGCCCCGGCCCGGCCCTCCCGTTTCGCATTACTAGTCCAGTCCTACTACACTCTGCCTCAGTCTGCGATGTCTGTCATCTACAACCAACACAACGAGGTGTGGGCATAGCCCGTGCAGGTGTGAGTATAATGATACTCAGTAGGGACCCTAAGACCCTCAAGGTCTCACAAAATCCAACAAGGATAAACCACAAAGTATGAAATCAATGTATAACCATTTCTTAGGTATATGCCCATACATATACCTAAGTTATCCAGTAACCCATCTCAATCATGAGGAAAACACAAAAGTCATTGACTCAGCTCAACCAGGATTTTATTCTAGGGGTAGTATCAATATGAACTCTCGGCTACTGGAGAACTCCTTCTCTATCAAGTACAGTGGGTCCACTGCGTCACACAGAGGCGCTTCCCACTAACTTGGACTGCTGAGGTACTCCTCCTGTCAAGTATCGTGGATCTACGGTGCTCACACAGAGGCACTCTCCACCGTGGGTCTGTTGTGCTCACACAGAGGTGCTCCCCCTCGTAACCTGCTAAGGTACACCACGTTTCGAGTATCGTGGGTCTGTTGTGCTCACACAGAGGCACTCCCCACCATGGGAATGTCACGCTCACACATAGGTGCTCCCCACTGGGCTAGTCGAATCATTCCGAGTCGAATCGATCAGCAGTCGTCAATTCTCAGCCAGCTACTAGGTTCCCGCACAAATTTCTGCTCATCTCTGGAAGATCTTCTCCACAAGCTATTGTTCGTTACTCTAACTATCACGAAGTTCCACAAATAAGTATCTCAAATGTCCTCCATGTCATAGGGGTCTCAACGCAACAGACGGCGCGTCAATCGGATGTCCGGTCTGTTAGTTATTAGCCTTTTTATCCCGGGGGCCCGGTTGGATTCGTGTATGATCCAACCTGACCGTATCTCAACTATACCCCGAACTCCATTGTGGTATTCTCAAAGGGACGGCTTCGCTCCAAGAATACCGGAACTACTGACGGTTCGTCAAACGGACATCTGGTGCCAAAGATATGGCCCAAGAAGGTAAAGGGGTCGGTATTGGCCTGGGCCCGGTCGGACCTGGTCAGACCGACTCGACCCAACTCAGTCTGGACTGACCTGGTCTGGGTCGACCCGGTCTGACCCCATCTATTGGGCGGGTCAGCCCGTTAAGTTTGGCCCGGTCCGCTGGGCCCGGCCCAGCGGACTGCGAGGGCGGTTCGGCCCGGATATCGCCTCGTAGGCGGCTCGGCCCAAAGGTCGGGGCTGGTTCATCCAGTGCCGTGAGGGGCGCGGCTCAGGCGACTCGGCCCGGGAGGCCAGCGGGCAGACCATGTGGGGAGCGAGCTAGCCGCGGGCAGAGCGCGCGGGGTGTGGGCAGGCCGGCTGGACGTCGAGCAGGACGCGGGTGCGCTGGGTAGGGCGTGGAAGGGGCCGAGCAGGCTGCAGGGGCGCCGACAGGGCATCGAGCAGGCCGCGGGGGTGCCGGCAGGGCGTCGGGCAGGCCACGGGGGCGCCGGAAGGGCGGTCGGGCAGGCCGCGGGGGCGCCAGCAGGGCGCGGCAGCGGCCGGGCAGGCCGCGGGTAGGCGGGCCGCGCGCTGGGCAGGGTGCCAGGAGGCCGTGGGTAGGCGGGCCGGGCGCCGCTTGGGCCGGTAGTGTTCGGCCGGAAGCATTGGTGCGCCGTTGGGGCGGCGTGGTTCGCGGAGGTCGCGGGTAGCGCGGCCTTCGTCATTGCTGCCTTCGTCATTCTGTCACCTCATCGCTATGCTGAGGTTCATCATAAACAAGATCAGTGGAGGGGTCGGGCCATGTTGGTTTGGGCCGCACCCTCCACGTTTAGGTTGGTAAAAATCGGCTCATCAAGAAGTAATAAGATGATTTTCAATTGTTATTTTCAATCTCTGCAACGTTTCCATTCCAACCGAAGGTGAGAAAAAGAAAAAGGATATTACTCGAAGTAAACCCCCTACCTTAGTTTCGCCATTCTTCATTCGTTGACGTCGTGGAAAGATGGTCATCGATCTGTGGTAGACGAACACGTCCCACATAGAAGGAGTCTGAGGAAGAAGGTCGGAGGGGGTCATTCTTCGTAGTCAAAGGCGTCCCTCGTCGGCGTTCTTCGTCGGGAGAGCGTTCTTCACCGAAAGAGTGTTCTTCGTTGGAGAGAGTTCTCTCTTCTCCCAAGCTCCACCAAAATGCCAAGGAAAAAAATAATAGAAGAAAGCGTTGTCTATTAATTTTGGGCACAACATTTCAAATTTTAGTGTTTAATTAAATGAGACAACTCATTTAATTAATGGGGCGGAGTTGGCTCAATTAAGTGAAGAGGGTTGGCAAAAAATTAAATAAAGGGGAGTTGAAGAGTTTCTCCACCTTAAATGGGGGGTTCCAAGGGGTTTCAAACTCAGGTGGCCCCACCAAAATTATCCTCCCAACGGAGGTTATGTTTGGGTGGGCCCCACCACCATAACCTCTCATGGGAGGTTATGGTGTGGTGGCCCCCACCTCTAACCTCCTCTTGGAGGTTTAAACCACCAAGAATAAAATTAAAGTCATGCTTTATTTTTATTTAAATTAAACTAAAAAACTCAAAAACTAACTTTCATTCTCGACCAACTGTCATCGAGGTGAAAGTCTTCTTAAGCAAATACTGGCGCTGTGAGTTCAACAGTGCCCTCGTATTTCAGTTCCGAGCACAGGTTCAAAAGTTATAAAATCTCACTCGTACGTTTACTGAACGTACCTGAACAAAACATCAAAAATTGATTCTGGGCACACTGGGCCTCAGAATCAAGCACCGTAAATTTTCACGTACTCGTAAAAATACCATGTATTTGAGAAAAAAAATTCTGTGGAATTTTAGGGTCTTTACATTCTCCCCACCTTAGGGATTTACATCCCCTTAAGCTACAACTCGAACTATGGGAACAAATGGGGGTACTGAGCGCGCATCTGAGCCTCTCGCTCCCATGTGCTCTCCTGGAGGTTCCCGTGCTGCCAGCGTACGCGCACCAGAGGTATCGACCGTCCACGTAGGACCTGCTCCTGTCGATCCTTAATCTCCACTAGAACATCCGTAAAAGTCACCCCATCATTGATGCCCAACTCTCCATGGTCAATGATGTGGGAAGGGTCGTGCACGTATCTCCTCAACTAAGATACGTGGAAGACGTCGTGTACCCGGTGTAACTGGGGTGGAAGAGCTAAGTAGTAAGCCACCTCGCCTACTCTGCTGAGGACCTGGAAAGGTCCTATGAATCTCAGAGATAACTTGTTGCCTTAGCCAAATCTCTGTAGACCTCGTTGAGGTGAGACCCGTAGAAAGACGTGGTCGCCATCCTCGAACTCCAGAGGTCTCCGTATCTTGTTAGCATATGACTTCTGCCTACTTTGTGGAGTCTTCATCCACTCCTGGATGATCTGCACCTTCTCGGTGGTAGCTCGCACCATCTCTGGTCCCACTAGTGCTGACTCCCCTGGGTCAGTCCAGCACAAGGGTGATCTGCAAGGTCGCTCGTACAACGCCTCGAAAGGTGTCATACTGATGGTGGAGTGATATCTATTGTTATACACAAACTCCACCAAAGGAAATTGATCATCTCAGTTGTGACCGAAGTCGAGGACACATGCACATAGCATGTCCTTGAGGGTCTGAATGGTCTTCTTAGTCTGTCCATCTATCTGAGTATGGAAGGCGGTGCTTAAGCGAAGCTGTGTCCTAAAAGCCTCCTACAACCCCTTCCATAGCCGGGAAGTAAATTGTGCATCATGGTCGGAGACAATAGAGGAAGGTACTCCATGTAGTCGCACAATCTCCTGCACATAGAGGCGTCCCAAGCTCTCTACTGAACCCTGCTCTCTGATCGGTAGGAGGTGGGTCGACTTGGTGAGTCGGTCAACGATCACCCAAATCGAGTCATGACCCCTGGATGTACATGCAATACCCGTCACAAAGTCCAAGGATATCCCATCCCACTTCCACTCTGGGACCTCTAAGGGTTGAACCAAGCCTGCTGGTACCCGGTGCTCCACCTTCACTTACTGACAAGTGAGGCATCGTGAGACAAACTCTGCTACTGCCTTCTTCATACCTGGTCACCAGTGCTATCGTCTGAGGTCCTGGTACATCTTCGCCACTCCTAGATGAACCGCTATATGGGAAGTGTGGAACTATCTCAACACCTCCTCCTGAAGTGCAACTGGTACCAAGGTGCGTCTTCTGAAGAGGATGATGTGCTCCCCACCTTCATAAAATCCATTAGGTGTCTGCCCTGTGGATATTTGAGCACATCATGTCTCGTAGTCAGCGTCCCCATGTTGCGCCTCCCTGACTCACTGAAGAAGTGGGGGAGTGACTGTAAGAGACTGTATGAATGTTTCTCCATCTCTATCCACAAAGGATATCTTTAAAGCAGTCATCTGCTCTTTAGCCTCTCCTAGCAGTTGTATACCAGTCCTCCTACTGAGCGCATCTTCAACAACGTTCCCATTCCTAGGAGTATAGACTATCTCGAAGTCATAGTCTTGGAGGAACTCAAGCCAATGTCGTTGTCTCAGGTTCAGGTCCTTCTGAGAGAATATATACCTATGACTCTTGTGATTAGATCACATGATAAAACGCTCACCCATCAGATAGTGTCACCACATCTTCAAGGCGAAGACCACTGCTGCTAACTCTAGGTCATGGGTAGTATAGTTCTACTCGTGTTGTCTCAGTTTACAAGAACCATATGCAATCATTGCTCACTCCTTCATCAGGACACACCCAAGTCTGGTTCCTGATGCGTCACATTAAACTATGTACCCTACACCCTCCTTTGGAAGCCTCAAGATGGGGGGCACTAGTCAGCCTATGCCTCATCTCCTGAAAGCTCTACTGGAATCTATCTGACCACGCAAAGGGTTGCCCATTCTTTGTCAAGGTTGATAGTGGTGATTCAACTCTGTAGAAGTCTAGAACGAACCTCCGATAGTATCCATCCAAACCCAGGAAACTTCGTACCTCCGTCACACTTCTGGGTGGCTCCCAAGAAAGTATCGCCTCAATCTTCACTAAATCCACTGCAACTCCAGCCTCTGAGATGACGTGTCCCAAGAAGTGAACCTCTTGAATCCAAAACTGTCACTTAGAGAGCTTACCATAAAGCTGGTGCTCTCGGAGTGTGTCCAGTATTACCTGTAAATGATAGGCATGCTCCTCATCAGTAGTTGAGTAGATTAGAATATCATCGATGAAGACTACAAAAAAGTGATTGAGGTAAGGCTGGAAGATCATGTTCATGAGACTCATGAACACTGCTGGAGTGTTGGTTGCATCGAAAGGCATAACCAAGAACTCGTAGTGCCCGTAACGACACCTGAAGGTCGTCTTCTGCACATCCTCATCTTGAACTCTGAGTTGGTGATAACCTAATCTGAGGTCTATCTTTGAGAACCACCGTGCTCTCTTCAGCTGATCAAAGAGGTCGTCAATCCTCGGGAGTGGGTACTAGTTCTTCACGGTTACCTGGTTTAGGTGACGGTAGTCAACACAAAGCCTCAAGCTCCTATCCACCTTCTTGGAAAACAGAATCGGGGCTACCTAGGGAGAAACACTGGGCCGGATGAATCCCTTCCCCTGCAAGTCCTCCAACTGTACCTGCATCTCATGAAGCTCAGCGGGAGCCATCTAATATACTGGAGTATATATCGGTGTCGTCCCGAGGTACAGGTCAATGTAGAAGTCCACCTCTCTGCAAGGAGGTAGTCCCGGAACATCGTCAGGGAAAACATCCACGTACTGGTCCACCACTACAGGATAAGTCGGACTCTCCACGTCAACTGCTCTGAGGGTAAGGCAAGCCAACTGGTGAGTGATCGGTTGCACCCTCCTCCAAGTAAGTTTGTCCTGTGCTGCAAAGGCTCCCTTCTCACCGGTGAAGGTAAACCCAGTCCCATCCATGTAGACACACCACACTTTTCTCCTAATATAGTCAATATGAGCATTGACTGTAGATAACCAGTTCATACCCAAGATGACATCGTAAGGTCTCGACGCCGCTACTAGGAGATCCCAACCAAAGCTCTCGCCTCCTAGAGTAATCTCGCACTGCCGACACCAGTTCGTAATCATCGAATCAACTCCCGTAGGAGTCTCTAGCTGTAAGGATCGAGCCAATGGCTCCGTTGGAATCTTCGAGCTCTGAACAAGGGCAGTGGCAATGAAAGAGTGACTGACACCTGTGTCTATAAGAACTACAGCTAAGGTGGAGTAGACACAGATCATACCTCGAATCATCTCTGGAGCACCGTGATCGTAGGCCTCAATTGCCTGGAGCTGAGCTCTCCCTTGTCCACCTACTCCCTGCGGTCGGGGTGGACCTCCTGGTGGTGGTGGTGGTAACACCTCGTAATGTCGTCCACTGCCAGTTGTACGTCTAGCTCCTCTTCCACGTCTGCCTACTCCCTGCGGACCACCTCGTTTGAACTTATGCATCTGCCTGGGAGGTCCCTCAACTATCTGCTGATCATCTAAACGGCGGGTCGGACAATCACGAGCCATGTGATCCTGCCCGCCACATGAGTAACACTGACCGATCCTGGCATGTCTGGCTCTGACTCCACTCTGGGTTCCCCACACAACTGATTCTGAGTCATGCGGCTGTCCACCTATAGGTCTGGTCCTCTTGGTCCTCTATGAAATCTGTCTACTACCAGCTGTAGAAGACTCTGCTACGTGTCAGCTAGTAGTGTGTATCACTGCAGGTAACTGCTCAGCAAGGAAACTCTCTACTATGAGGGCTCTCTCTAACACCCCTGCCTGCATCGGGATGCTGAGGAAGATCATCGAAGCTCTGATCTCTCGCCTGATCCCCTGATCGAAGGTCTGGTCCCTGAAGAATGGGTCTCGTACCATATTCATGGAGTAGTGCGAGAGTTCGGAGAACCTCACTGAGTACTGCACCACCATCATGTTACCCTACTGTAGATGCAGTAGCTCCTGTATCTGCACTACTCAGAGAGTGGTTGGGACAAACTCCACCTGAAACAGGCTCTCGAAGTCTACCTAGAGTAGTGTCACCTTGTCATGCACCTGTAGCATCAGGATCCACCATCTGTCTGATGCTGCTTAAAGGAGACTCATGACAAGGATCGCCATAAAGTTTGTTGGTGTCCCTACTAGCCTGAAGACTCTCAACATAACCTCCGGCCAATCCTCATCTGCCTGCGGGTCCGTCTCTCCCCTGAACCTGGGTGGCCTCTAGTGCTGGAACTCGTGCAACGCGCTCAAGCAGCGTGCATCGTCTACTGTTGGGGCTGGTGGCATCGGTGGCCCAATGGGAAGTAATACCACTGGTGCCTCTGCTGGTAAAGGGCCCTGCACTGAGGCCTCATCTCTTGGTGGGCTATCAGTACATATGACTCTCGGGACTCTAACTGGTCGTCTGCGGGGAGGCATTCTGAAAGAAACAGATGTGACGCGGTCAAAAGATTATACCTGGTGAGCTGACCTGGTTGAGCTGAATTAAAGAAAACTTTTGGAACATGCACGCAATCAGTGTTTTCGTGCACTGAGTCGGAAATCAGAATTCAGGGTCCTGGTGTATAGATATGTCGGTCGCCCACACCAGCACTGGACTCCCTAAACTGAAAATCACACTTAGTACCCTTAACACTATTGCTTCACAGAAAAGAAATATTAGAGTTCTAAGTTCTGCGGTAGAACTGAATCCTCTAATACCAATTTGTCAGGAACCTTCCCCTGGGGCTTGTGTCATAACTACCCCAAGCCCTCCTTCCATAGGACAGGGGCTGACGACTAGCACTAAAGGCGTAAATCCCTAAACTGGGAAGGCATTGCCTTTATAACTGTAAGCAAACACATCAGAGTACACAACTGGAAGCAAAACACTAAGTAGAACTGTATACAAAAGAAGTGTTGGAAAGTAAAAGGGGTCAGAAATACAAGGCCAACAGGAAAGTACAAGTACAACTGAAAAGTAAGTACAACTGAAGAAAAAGTAAAGTAGTTACTAGGTCGTCCTATGGGGTTCCTACCTGAAGGGTAGGTACAGATGACCTCCTCAGCACTCCACGTCCGTCTTTCTCCTCCGTGTACTGTCACACCGAGTGGTCCACCTCCGGGTACCATCTAGTCTTGCTACACTCTGCCTCAGTCAGTAATGTTCATCGTCTGCAACCAACACAACGAGGTACGGTCATAGCCCGTGCAAGGGTGAGTATAACGATACTCAGTAGGGACCCTGAGATAAGGGTGTCCAGACCCAACCCGACCCAACGGGTTCGACCCGACCCGACCGGGTGGGGTCGGGTTAAAAAAAACCTAGGTTAGGTTCACATTAGGTCGATTTTACAAGGGTTGGGTCGAGTCTCGGGTTGGGGTCATTTAGACCCAACCCGACCCATGACCCGATGGGTGCCCATCCAAAAACAAAAATCCCCAACATTTTGTCTCGACTGTGGGAGGTCTGGCCTCACTCGCCCCCGACATTTCTCTCCTCTTCTCTCCCTCGCGTGCGCTCTCTCCCTCCTCCTCTCCCACCGAAGAAACCCTACCCCATACCCCCTTCTTCCTCTTCCCTCGTGATCGACGACGACAATCCTCCCTCACTCCCTCACACGAGTCGCGTTCTCACCTCGCCTCATCCAGCCTTCTCCTCCTCTCTCTCCCGCCAACCGACCTCGACCTTCCCTCACAGTGAAGAAAGAAACCCCACTCTGCATTCCTTCCCTCACGAGTTGCGGTCAGACGAAACCCTACCCTCCCTCTCCTCCTTCCTCCTCCTTCCCCGAGGTTCCCCAACCCTTGGCTTGCGCCGCCTCCTCCTCCTGTATAACAGTAATCAATTTTTACTCTAACCTCTTATTAGTGGCAGGGATTTGAATTTAATTTGGTTGTTCATTTTTTAGTATTTATCTTGCTTTTAAATACTCCATTAGCCATTCAAAATCGGGGTGTTCTTATTCCCACTGAAATTTCTGGTGTATTAAAATGCATTTGTTGTTAGCCCAGTAAGTGCTAACTTTGATCTGTTGTATGTAGCAAAAAATAAAATTACTTCTAAAGAAACTGGCATGTCTCGAGTGGATAGTATTTAATAATTATTACTTAAATTAAAATCTAAATCATGTCATTGATGTTAATATCTAGTGTTTCGCATGGGGTGAGAATTTTATCCTGTTCTAAGGCAGTTGAATTTCGGGTAACTTAAGTGGACCAAGCTAATTAGTGGAATTTGTCTTCATCAAATCCAGTTCTATAAATGGATAACCCTAGAGTCCTTGATCTATATCATTCATTTAGGAAGCAAGTGATGATTGGTGGAATGCTCATGCGTGGCAGGGTACTTTTGATCTCATAATAGAGTAAGAATGTTATTCGAAACTTCAAAATGGTGATATTCTATAGTGAATTGTCGTATTTGGTTCTATGATATCTTGGGTTTTTTTTAAATTCTACTCATTTTATTTGTATAATAAGGATACACTCTCCAAAAAAATTGTAAGTGGAGTAAAGGGAAGCTAGCTTAAAAGTTTAACATGTGTTGCTTTCTTAAAATACCAAAACATCAAAATGACTTAGAGGATGTTTGGTTGATTAAACATGTGTTGCTTTCTTAAAATTTTGTTTTCCATCCTCATGATTAAATAGGATATATAGGGTTCATTGGTTGCTTGCTTGCATTTGTTTGTTTGGTTTCATTTTCTTGCTTGTATTTATTTGCTTTCACTTGTTTGCTTGCTTGCTTGCTTTGCTTGCTTGCATTTGTGCCCAATAATTGTTATATATATTTTATAAATAAAGATTTCAATGGTTGATGGGCAGGCAGTGTGGAGGAATTGTTATTAGTTATATAATTCTATTTACCATTTCTTCCACTGTTTTTGGATGTATCTTATAACATCCCGCCTTTTTATCACATAAACTTTCATTACATTATACAAAACTGAGGATCTTTAAGGTTTAGTGTCTTGGAAACCAGGAACTTAAAACATGAAAACATAAAACATTCTTCTTAAACACTTGAAAGGCTTCTCCTCATGTTCATCCTAGGTTCATTACTGTATCTCATAACCTGGGGACATACATCAAATGAAAGGGTGAGCAGAAGGCCCAGTAAGGGAAATAAGGGAAACATTTAACATGTGAACTTGAGATACATCAACTATGTCATGAACAAGAACTTTAAGGCATTATAAAAAAAATCATGTGGCATATCATAATAAAAATAACATTTTTCATAACTTTAATATGTGGCTACATCATTTAACATAGACAATCATGAACATATCACCAAGGTCCATCCCCAAGGTTTCATTTGAAAATTACCAAGGTTATTCACCAAGGTATCGTGAAAATTGTAATCTCTAGTGGTTACATCATTACCCAATGCATTGGAGCGCTATTAGGGAGAACCCTTAAATTTTCCTTTATTATCATGTGAGACACATATATCATCATCAAACATTTCATAAATAACCCATATAGCATAAAATAAATGGGTTTCATTTCATAATCACAACGTTTTAAAAACTGCTTTAAAGACATGATCTTTACGTCACTTTAAAACCCACAGAAAAGGAAGGTGGGTCTCATGTATGTAAATCCCAGAATTTAAAATAGAACATTTTGGTATATATGTGAATACCCCTTTAGAAGAAAGAGCTTTGAGTATTCACTTAATAATATAAAAGAACTTTAGAAAAAGAGAGAGACATTTTGAGACGGAAATTCTGCAGCATAATGGCTATGTTACGAGGTTTTAGAAGACATTAAAAAGAGAGGGAAAATGGGTCAAACATTCATAAATGACCCATAAAACAGTAGATGGACAGAATTAGAAGGATACATGATCATGGTAATGAAATTTCAAGGACATACCATTTGAAATGAAAAACATGGAAGGAAGACAAAAATTATATTTCTCTTATGAAAGTTCGGCAGCCTAACGGCGTTACTTAAACTTCAACAAAAATGATTTGAAAAGATCAAATAGGGTCTCTCATCATGTGAAAATAAGAGTTCAGTATGATAGATATAGAGATAATGCCCCAACATAATTAAAAAGGAACTTGAAAGACTTGACATGAAAGTAGAACTTTGAAAAGAATGAGAAGGGTGAAAGAATCCCCTAAAAAATTCGGCAGCCTAACGGTGCCACTTAAAACTTCAAAATACTGAATTGAAGAGATCAAATAGGGTATCTCATCATATGAACATAAGAGTCCAGTATGATAGATATAGAGATCATACTCCAACATAACAAAAAGGAACTTGAAATAATTGACAAGAAAGTAGAACTTCAAAACGAGAAGGGTGAAGAACCACTTAAAAATTCGGCAGCCTAACGACGCCACTTAAAACATAAAAATACTGAATTGAAGAGATCAAATGGGGTATCTCATCATATGATCATAAAAGATCAGTATGATAAATTTAGAGATCATACCCCAATATAATAAAAAGGAACTTGAAATACTTTACATGAAAATAGATCTTGAAAAATGAGAAGGGAGAAAGAATCTGTTACAAAAATTTCGGCAGCCTAACGGCGCCACTTAAAACTTCATAAAACGAAATAATGAGAGTAAGAGGGGATCTCTCATTATGTGAACATTAAAAGGGCAGTAAGAGGAGTATAAAATAACATCCTCCAACATAATAACATGGAGTATAAAAGGAATGACATAAAAGAGATTACTTGAAATGAAAGAGAGAGGTCGGATCCCTTACCTTAAAACGTAACTCTTAAAACTAAAAGGTTGGGACCTTGAGGGCTTGGGGGAACCTTGGGAGGACTCCTTGGGAGGTAATGAGACCAGAAATTCATTGGGGGAGAGTGGGGAGTCGAAAGGATGAGAGTATTTCTTGGTATTTATAGGGAAAGTGAGGGGACAAGGCATCAATGGCCAAGGGACACCTCAAAAGTGGTTTTCTCAAAAGCATGGGTCCTCCCATGGTACTTCCCATGGAGTTAGGCCACATGGGGCCCCAAATACAATAATTCATCACCTTTGTCCGGCCATCCCTTAAAATATCTCATGACATCATCATGACACAGTTATGAGATCATTAAACATACTGAAACCCTAAAACTGTATTTTTACTATTCACTGAAAATTCAACTTTCTCAGAAAAATCCCAAAATTTCACCTTAACCAAATATCAATGCTCTGATTTCAAAAATGAACTCCATTTTATAAAAATAATTTTTTAAATATTTTTAATTTAATTTTTAAATAAATACACTATTCACCGAAAATTCATTTTTTCAGAAAAATCCCCAAAAATTACCACAACATAATATTGACGCTCTGAGTTCAAAAATGAAATCCATTTTATAAAAATAATTTTCTAAATATTTTTAATTAAATTTTTAATTAAAAAACACTATTCACCCGAAAAAACTAATACTTGAATAATAATTTACGAAACCGTTATTTAACCATTTTATTGAGTCACATTACTTAATCAAGGTGCCTAGATTATATTAATACTTTCTTTAAGTGAGATTACTAATCCATTTGGACACATTACTAATCCTAATCATAAAATCACTATTCATAATTTACTATTCATCAAAAATCAAGTTGATCTTATTAGACTCTAAATTTCGTACTGAACATAATTGTAGAAGACCATTTTTTGAAAATCATTACACATTTTTAATTATTTAAGGTTTACATAAACATTTTTAAAATATCCTTTTTCTAAAATTTATCAAAAATATGCATACTATATTTATCCGGTCATTTAAAAATTCATAAACTTCATCATAAGAAGAAATCCCAATTTTTATTTAAAACAAAGGACTACACAAGGCAGTTACGGTCTCCTTACATAGCCCCTTATCACACCAGCATAGGACCTAAGTGTAAGGTGTGCTAAGGTGAGAGAATCTAAGGGAGGCTCGGCTAACATCGCACGAGTAGTAATTTCTATCAGTTTGAACTTCTCGCAGAGGCGATTCCGTTCTAGCTTCACACGATGAAGTTCGGCTTGGGTTTGGTCCAGAGCAAAGCCCAGTGGTGCTACCTCCTTCCCAAGTTCTGTTAGATGGGCTTCGATCGGTCCAAGACTACTGGGTGAGGCCATAGAATCTTCTTTCTATAATAATTAACCAAGATTACTTGTATTTAGAGACAATAATCAAAACGTTTAGTTTCCAGCGGTCATATTGACCAATGGTCATATAACCGTCTAAACCCAACGGTCTCATTTTAATTATAATCATGTTATCAAATGAAACATTTTTGTTGAGTATAAAAATAAATAAAATAACACATAAAATTAGGAAACAAGATTTATTCAAAATTTCGGGTCGTTACATAGCTAGAAATTCATTCATATGGAAGGTGGTGGTACAACAACAAGTGGTTCTAATCCCCTAGTTGTCACAGCAGGAACTCAGAGTCAGATGGGGTTTTCACCAACTACACATTCAGTTACAGAAATAGGAGGGGGGAGTTTTAGCAAACCAGTTGATGAAACTGAGGGTAAGCAGTCTCCTAAAAAGGTAACAATTTCTAAAGTTGCTGCTGGTTTAAGAGTTTCGAAAGCTTGGGATCATTTTCATAAGAAAAATGGAAGGGTTGTTTGTAATTACTGTGGTAAAGATTACGCTTGCATGTTTGTTCAACATGGAACTAGTAATTTGAATAGGCATTTGACAAGGTGCAACAAAAATCCTCACAAAAATCTCGATAAAATCCAAACCACTCTTGGTCTTAGAAGGAAGTGTGAAGATGAGTATAATGGAACGATTAAAATTTCAGTAGCTCATTTTAATCAAGAAGAGTGTAGAATTGATCTTGCTAAAATGATAATCATTGATGAGTTATCATTTAAATTTGTTGAGAATCAAGGCTTTAGAGAATTTATTGAAGTTGTTCAACCTCAGTTTCAAGTTTCGTCCAGACAAACAGTTGCTAGAGATTTCTTGCAGTTATATTTGAATGGGAAAGATAAATTGAAGTCCATGTTTGATATATTCTCTCATATAGTATGTCTTACCACCGACACATGGACTTCAATTCAGAATCTGAATTATATGTGTGTGACTGCACATTTTATTGATGATAATTGGATCTTGAATAAAAAAATAATCAGGTTTTGTCTTGTTGCGGATCACAAAGTGGAAACAATTGGTCGGGTATTAGAACAAACATTGAAACAATGGGGGATTGAGAGGATTAACATTGTTACTGTAGATAATGCTAGTTCTAATAATACAGCAATCAGTTATTTGGTGAGAAGAGTTAATGATTGGAACGGGTCTATTCTTAAAGGAGAGTATATGCATATGAGATGTTGTGCACATATTTTAAACTTTGTTGTTAGTGATGGGATGAATGAAATATCAACATCAATTGCTAGAATAAGAGTTTCTTGTAAATTTGTGAGAAGTTCACCTTCGAGATTGGCTCTTTTCAAGAGCATTGCTGAGGAGTTAAAAATTTCTAGTAAATAGGTTATAATTCTTGATGTGCCTACTAGGTGGAATTTTTGTTATTTTATGTTGGATGTTGCAAAAAAGTATGAGAAAGTATTTATCCGTCTTGAGGAGGATTCAAGTTTTAGGAGTGCTCTTGTCTGTGAAGGTGGGGCTCCAACAACATATGATTGGGAGCATGCTCATGTATTTGTCAAGTTTTTAAGGATATTTTATGATAGCACTATTGAATTTTCTGGTTCTATGCATGTGACATGCCATACTTTCTTTCACACTCTTTGTGACATATATAGAAAAATCAAGAAATGGATGAAGAGCAATGATATGACTGTGAGTGCAATGGCTATTGCAATGAAGGTGAAGTTGGACAAATATTGGGGTATTGGTTCAAATTTTAATTCTCTATTACTTGTGGTAGTTGTTTTTGATCCCCGATATAAATTAGAATATGTTTGGGATAATTTTGAAATGATATTTGATGATGGAGACAAGAATGAGTTGATCAGTAAATTAATAGAGGTTATGAATAATCTCTTTGAGGTTTACAAATGCAAATATCCCATCCCCTTTGATCAATGCGAGTCAAGTTCTCATCAAGATGCACATATTCATGATGCCACTAGCGGTAGTGAGGATGATGAAAAATGGAAAGATTCTTATAGATCAAAGAAAAGAAAAATAAAATTGAAACAACAGAGAAATGAATTAGAAAGATATTTAGAGATTGATGATTGTGAGGATGATTTCGATGGATTTGATATTTTAAGCTGGTGGAAAGGAAAGTCAAGTAAGTATCATGTTCTCTCATGAATTGCTAGAGATATTCTAGCAATTCCTTTAACTACAGTATCTTCAAAGTCTGCATTTAGTACAGGAGGATGAGTCCTTGATCCTTTTCAGAGTTGTTTGAAGCCCAATAATGTTGAGGTGTTAATTTGCTCCCAAAATTGGTTTAGAAAGTCTAAACCAATTGACATTCGAAAGCAACTAGAAGAAGTTGAATTGATTGAATCAGGTATCATTAAAAATATTATGTTTTTTTATCGGTTCACATTTATCAATTATAAACCTCTGTTTGAAAAATAAAAATACCGACTTGTTATTTCTTGTGTTGTTCTTTTCAGATATGCCATCATCATCATCCACAACTCATGATCAAATTTTCACTATCTAAAATTATGACTTGTTATTTCTCCTCTTTCCACATGGTGGGACTCCATTTATACAGATATGTATTGTTCTAATTTTTTTCTTGTTTTATTGAATAAAAATAAATGGGTGGTGGGTATATCATTTATTCTACAATAGTTAGGGAAAACAAATTTAAGGGATTAACTAGAGGTGATTTAATTTAGAAACATGAGTAGTTAAAGGTCCTTGCTTGAAATTTATTAGTTCTTTCAATGATTTTCATTTATATAAATACATGATTTATAACTTGGCTATACAGTGAATGTGAATGATAGAAAACTTATATCAGAGATTGAAACCAAAATTGATATATGAGGGTCTAGTTCCAATCTTGTTTTTTTCTTTAAAATGAAAATATCTTTAAAGTTCTCTACTTGATAGTAGCCAATGATAAATGTGTAAGTTCATGTACTTGATTGTTCAATTGAAAGATGGTTCTCTTGATTTGCGGTAAATAAAGTGCATCTTTTTTTATATATGACAATGACATTGTATCTCTAAAAAATTGGAATCATGCATGTTTTATGAAGTGGTACTTCAATTCTAATTTCATTGTGGGTAAATTTCTTTATAATTACTACTTAAATTAAGATATATGTTGGTATATCAACTGTGATTTTGTTTCATGCATTGCCAATTGCATTTGGAACCTCCTGAATTTTGGAATTGCATACCCTTGCTGAAATTTTGGATGCTGCTTTCCTGCATTTTTTTTTGAACCAATCTATTACATTTATTTGGAACCAACCTGCTGCATTTATTCTGAACCAATCTGCATTTTTTGGAACCAATTTGCTGCATTTTTTGGTTTCTTGGAATACTGATGGTTGGTTACCAAATAAATCCTAGTCAGCCATGTGGTATGGAAACATAAACATGAAGAAGAAGTTACTGCTTAAACTAATTTGACTCACTTGACTTTTGCTTTATGATATAGCTTGATATATGAAGGAATATTACACTGATAAAATCTGACTTTGGTAGGATCCTGGGTGGGTGTTTTACTTCATACACAGACCACGCTTTTTTTCAAAAATCAAGAAATTATATTGACTCAAAGTTACTGTACTTTTTCAGCTAAAGAGACACTCACCCTGTGATCGAATCTATTTTTTTATGCAGATTGAGAAACTATGCATTTGTGGATTTTAATAATGAATAGTGGCTTTCCAAGTGCAACACCGCCTCAATGGGTATTCCTCAATCTTCTGCTATTGTTTTTTATTTAAATTCATACGGTTCAGTTGTTTACACTACGGGAAAAAAGGGCATTTGCGACGGGTTATTTGCGACGGGAATAAATCCCGTCGCAAATAGTCCCGTGAAAAACTTATTTGCGACGGGGTTATTTGCCCGTCGCAAATAAGTAGCCTTTTGCGACGGGACAGCTTTCCCCGTCGCAAAAGGACTGGCGCGGTTTGCGCGCCAAATCGCGGGAAACTTATTTGCGACGGGGGAATATTCCCGTCGCAAATAACCGGCGGCGGTAAAAGGTATTTGCGACGGGAATATTCCCCCGTCGCAAATAGTATGTCGGCAGGTGGTTATTTGCGACGGGTCCCGTCGCAAATAACTATTTACCCGTTGACCGTAATAAATGTTGGCTAAGGTATTTGTGACGGGCACCGTCGCAAATAATCTAACCTATAAATACCCTCATCCGTTTTTTTCATTTCATTCCCATTCCTTATCTTCTCCTTCTCTCAAAATTATATTTCTAGAGTTCAGTTTTTCTCCAGTTTAATTTTTTTCTCCGGAGCTGATATTAAAGTTTTGAAGAACGATCAGAGCAGATCAATTTTCAAGGTATTTATGTTCATTTTAATTTTTTATTTATTTTTAATTTTTTATTAGTTTCAATTATTCTTAATTAGTTGTAATTTAATTATGTTTACATTGTTTTATTACTTAATAAATTTAAATTATTAGTATTGTTTATAGTTAATGGTAATTAGGAATAATTAGTAATAATTTTTAATAATTAAGAATAAATATTAATAATTAGTAATAAATACCAATAATTAGGAATAATAACATTATTACATTATTAGTTTATTTTATTATTAATATTAAAATAATATAATTTTTTATATATATACAATTCTTTTTTCATCTGTGTGTTTGCTGTCTTCACATGTATTATTTGTACGTGGAGATAGAAAACGCACAGATGAAAGGAGAATTGTATATAAATTAGAAAATTGTATTATTTTAATATTAATAATAAAATATATTAATAATGTTATTATTTGTAATTATTGGTAATTATTTCTAATTATTGATAATTATTCATTTAATTACTAATAATTAGGAACAATTATCAATAATTATCAATAATTAAGAATAATTAGTAATAATTAGTAATAATTACCAATAATTAGTAATAATTAGTAATAATTATCAATAATTAGTAATAATTACCAATAATTAGTAATAATTACCAATAAGTAGTAATAATTACCAATAATTAGTAATAATTACCAATAATTTGGAATAATTACCAATAATTAACAATAATTAGTAATAATTACCAATAATTACCAATAATTAATAATAATTAGTAATAATTAGGAATAATTAATAATAATTAGTAATAATTAGTACTAATTAGGAATAATTAGTAATAATTAGTAATAATTAGTAATAATTAGGAATAATTAGGAATAATTAGGAATAATTAGTAATAATTAGGAATAATTAGTAATAATTAGGAATAATTAGGAATAATTACCAATAATTACCAATAATTACCAATAATTACCAATAATTACCAATAATTACCAATAATTACCAATAATTACCAATAATTACCAATAATTACCAATAATTACCAATAATTACCAATAATTAGCAATAATTAGCAATAATTAGCAATAATTAGCAATAATTAGTAATAAATACGAAAAATTAGGAAAAATTAGGAAAAATTAGGAAAAATTACCAATAATTAGTAATAATTACCAATAATTAGTAATAATTACCAATAATTAGTAATAATTACCAGTAATTAGTAATAATTACCAATAATTAGTAATAATTACCAATAATTAGTATTAATTACCAATAATTAGTAATAATTACCAATAATTAGTAATAATTACCAATAATTAGTAATAATTACCAATAATTAGTAATAATTACCAATAATTCGTAATAATTACCAATAATTAGTAATAATTACCAATAATTAGTATTAATTACCAATAATTAGTATTAATTACCAATAATTAGTATTAATTACCAATAATTAGTATTAATTACCAATAATTAGTATTAATTACCAATAATTAGTATTAATTACCAATAATTAGTAATAATTACCAATAATTAACAATAATTAGCAATAATTACCAATAATTAGCAATAATTAACAATAATTAGCAATAATTACCAATAATTGCCAATAATTACCAATAACTGCCAATAATTACCAATAACTGCCAATAATTAGCAATAACTGCCAATAATTAGCAATAACTGCCAATAATTAGCAATAACTGCCAATAATTAGTAATAATTAGCAATAATTAGTAATAATTAGCAAAAATTAGTAATAATTAGCAATAATTAGTAATAATTAGCAATAATTAGTAATAATTAGCAATAATTAGTAATAATTAGCAATAATTAGTAATAATTAGCAATAATTACCAATAATTAGCAATAATTAGCAATAATTAGCAATAATTAGCAATAATTAGCAATAATTAGCAATAATTAGTAATAATTAGCAATAATTAGTAATAATTAGCAATAATTAGGAATAATTAGCAATAATTACCAATAATTAGTAATAATTACCAATAATTAGTAATAATTAGTAATAATTACCAATAATTACTAATAATTAGTAATAATTAGTAATAATTTGTAATAATTAGGAATAATTAGTATTAATTAGGAATAATTAGTATTAATTAGGAATAATTAGTAATAATTACCAATAATTAGTAATAATTATTATTAATTACCAATAATTAGTATTAATTACCAATAATTAGTATTAATTACCAATAATTAGTATTAATTACCAATAATTGCCAATAATTACCAATAATTACCAATAATTATCAATAATTACCAATAATTACCAATAATTAGTAATAATTAGTAATAATTAACAATAATTAGTAATAATTAACAATAATTAGTAATAATTACCAATAATTACCAATATTTAGTAATAATTAACAATACTTACCAATAATTACCAATAATTGCCAATAATTACCAATAATTGCCAATAATTACCAATAATTGCCAATAATTAGCAATAATTAGCAATAATTAGTAATAATTAGCAATAATTAGTAATAATTAGCAATAATTAGTAATAATTAGCAATAATTAGTAATAATTAGCAATAATTACTAATAATTAGGAATAATTAGTAATAATTAGTAATAATTAGCAATAATTAGGAATAATTAGTAATAATTACCAATAATTAGTAATAATTACCAATAATTAGTAATAATTAGTAATAATTACCAATAATTACTAATAATTAGTAATAATTAGGAATAATTAGTAATAATTAGGAATAATTAGTATTAATTAGGAATAATTAGTATTAATTAGGAATAATTAGTATTAATTAGGAATAATTAGTAATAATTACCAATAATTAGTAATAATTATTATTAATTACCAATAATTAGTATTAATTACCAATAATTAGTATTAATTACTAATAATTACCAATAATTACCAATAATTACCAATAATTACCAATAATTACCAATAATTACCAATAATTACCAATAATTAGTAATAATTAGTAATAATTAACAATAATTAGTAATAATTAACAATAATTAGTAATAATTACCAATAATTACCAATATTTAGTAATAATTAACAATACTTACCAATAATTACCAATAATTGCCAATAATTACCAATAATTGCCAATAATTAGCAATAATTAGGAATAATTAGCAATAATTAGCAATAATTAGTAATAATTAGCAATAATTAGTAAAAATTAGCAATAATTAGTAATAATTAGCAATAATTAGTAATAATTAGCAATAATTACTAATAATTAGGAATAATTAGGAATAATTAGTAATAATTAGTAATAATTAGTAATAATTACCAATAATTAGTAATAATTATGAATAATTACCAATAATTAGTAATAATTACCAATAATTAGTATTAATTACCAATAATTAGTAATAATTACCAATAATTACCAATAATTACCAATAATTACCAATAATTACCAATATTTTCCAATATTTTCCAATAATTACCAATAATTACCAATATTTTCCAATAATTACTAATAATTACCAATATTTTCCAATAATTACCAATATTTACCAATATTTACCAATATTTACCAATATTTATCAATAATTACCAATATTTACCAATAATTAGGAATAATTACCAAAAATTATGAATAATTACCAATAATTTGGAATAATTACCAATAATTTGGAATAATTACCAATAATTTGGAATAATTACCAATAATTTGGAATAATTACCAATAATTTGGAATAATTACCAATAATTTGGAATAATTACCAATAATTAGGAATAATTACCTTATTACATTATTTGTATATTTTATTATTAACTCCGTACAATTTACCTCCATGGATGTTGATGAAGGAGCCATATATCTTTTTGACTTTACTAATTCCAGGACATCCGAAGAAAAATATTGATGTTTATTTGAATCCATTGATTGATGAATTAAATTTATTGTGGAGTACTGGTGTCAGTACATATGATGTTGCAACGAAACAGAATTTCATACTGAGAGCAGCATTGATGTGGACAATAAGTGACTTTCCGGCTTATGGGATGTTATCTGGCTGGAGTACACATGGTCAGAAATCATGTCCTTACTGTATGGGAGAGAACAAAGCATTTATGCTCATTCATGGAAAGAAACCTTGTTATTTTGACTGTCATCGCAGATTTCTTCCAGCTGATCATCCTTTTCGCAGAAACATATCTCATTTCAGAAAAGGAACAGTTGAAATGGATGGACCTCCAAAAATGCTATCAGGTGCGGAGTTAAAATCGGTTGTATTTTCATTACCTCCCATCAATTTTGGTCCCACAATAAACCAACAGAAAATTTCTGGATTTGGGAAAGAACACAATTGGATTAAACGTAGCATATTTTGGGATTTGCCATATTGGTCTGATTTGTTGGTCCGCCACATGTTGGATGTCATGCATATTGAGAAGAATTGTTTTGATAATTTGTTTCATACAGTTTTGGATACGCCAGGAAAGAGCAAAGACAATGTAAATGCACGTTTAGATCTTGCCCAAATTTGCAGGCGTCCAGAATTGGAACTCTTTGAGAATGTCAGAACAGAAAGGTTACTGAAACCAAAAGCAGCTTATACATTGTCTAAAGAAAACCGTTTATTATTTTGTCAGTGGATTGCAAATTTGAGACTTCCAAATGGTTGTGCTTCCAATTTGGGTAGATGTGTAAAGAATGGTCATATTACTGGATTAAAAAGTCATGATTGTCATGTTATAATGGAGAGACTTCTACCCATTGGATTAAGAGGTCTGTTGAATTCTGTGATTTGGGATTCCATAACTGACATGTCTCTTTTTTTTCGGGAAATTTGTGCGGCAACGGCAGATTATGATGCTCTAGGCAAACTTGAAAAAGATGTTGTTGTAATTATATGTAAACTGGAAAAAATATTTCCGCCATCTTTCTTCGACTCAATGGAACATTTGATGTTACATTTGCCATATAAAGCCAAATGTGGAGGTCCGGTATAGTTTCGATGGATGTACCCATTTGAAAGATGCATGCAAAAATTGAAAAGAAAAGTACGTAACAAAGCATCTGTTGAAGGATCTATTGCAGAAGCTTATTTGTAAGAGGAAATATCTTTTTTCTGCTCCCATTATTTTGAATCTGAGTATCCTTCAAAACACAACTGAATGGGACGGAACAAGAGGAATATTGATGAAATCGACAATCAATTATCTGTTTTCAACCAGTCAGAGCTTGGTTTTGGTGGAGTTTATAAACACTGGCTTTCAGATGATGAACATCAGAGAGCTCATACGTATGTTCTTCTCAACTGTGAAGAGATGACATCAGTTGTACTGTAAGTGTTTATATCACTTATTCTATCATTTATGTTATAGTAAATAACTTTGGTTTTTATAGGTTGTATGATAATCATATCAAGAAACAAATTCCACAAATTACAGCAGCTGCTCTCGAAGAACGTCGACTGAAAAATTTCTCTCAGTGGTTTCAAAAAACTGGTAACATAAATTCTTTATCTTTTAGAAACTCATTCAATGTATAGTTTACTATATTAATAATTATTTCACAAATTTTCAGGTGTCTCGACATGCTGATAAAATTGACAAACGACTGTGTGTATTGAGTAACCCACCTCCCAAACTTGTTAAAACTTATAATGCATATGTGGTGAATGGATT
The DNA here is from genome assembly GCA_963277665.1 of Viscum album. Taxonomy (NCBI): domain Eukaryota; kingdom Viridiplantae; phylum Streptophyta; class Magnoliopsida; order Santalales; family Viscaceae; genus Viscum; species Viscum album. Next base: position 2,002,588,751 of record OY728126.1, on the reverse strand, counting down.
TCGATTCCACACACATGCATATGGGGAATCGAAAAAAACAATGAACAGTGGAGTTAGCTTGAGAGGATCTCATCATCGAGAAAATGAAGTTGACTTTTATGGCATACTTGATGAAATCATTGAACTCTGTTATCTTGGACAACATTACATAACCATGTTCAAATGTCGGTGGTTGGATACAGAGAGAGGCGTGCGTGTTCATCCGACTCATGGAATCATCGATATTAAATGCAAAAGTGTTCTCGCAGTAAATGAACCATTCTTATTGGCTCAACAGGCATATCAAGTTTATTACGCGAAGTACTATGCAACATCAAGATAATTGACTGATTGGTGGAGTGTAATAAAAATCAAAATTCGAGACAATCAGTTTAGTCAAAGTGAATGTGCTTTCACTGATGTGCAAAGAATTGAAGTTTTTCAAGAGAGTACTCAAAATCAATCTTTTTTACAAAGAGACATGAGTATCGATGACGACACCCCACATTTAAGAGTCGGTGATGATGATGATGTTAATGATGTCACATATGAATTTGAAATGGTAAGAGATGAAGCAACTGTAACTCGAATGGATATCGATGATGTTGAGGAGGAATATGAAGATGACATTGACATATATGAAGATGATGATGAAGATGAACACTGATAGCATTCCATGATATTTATATACAATCATAATATGTATATATGTATATATAATAGTAATTATCAATTATTTGCTAACATTAATATTTTCTGTTTCAGATGGACGACGCCACATTTCGTGAGTTGGCGGATGCTGACCTGACTTTCGATGCGGATGAGTTGCTGACAGATGACCCTTAGCCTGCAGGCGCTCCAGGGAGTACACGGAGGGGGCGCGGTCTTGCACGATTGATGATTCCTGACCCCGTCCCCGAGCGACGTCCACGTCTTGGCTTTGATCCACGCACACGGAGGTGTGATAACCTGTGTGATAACCTGTGAATTTGACTAAGATTTCATTAATCTATTCACATAATAAATGTTTATTATTTTTTCAGTTTTCCGCATATAGCAGTCGGACAGGGCAGTGCTATTTTGCGCAACTATTTCTCTCAGCCGTGGACCACATGGGAGCAGATTCCCATTGATGTGCAGCAGGCCATGTTCGGCCATTGGTTGGTACGTACGTAAATAAATAATTTTTATTTTGAAAATTATTTCATTTCTAACTTGATATTTTGATTTATTTGTAGGGTTTATGGTATCCGATCGAGGATACCATGCGTGACGCCATCCACGAGGCATGGGAGGTGGCCATGCGTGATCGCCTTCGTCAGTTTTTGCACAATTTAAGAAAAGCTGCGATGAAGAAAGCAGGAGTGTCAGATTTTGACGAGTCATGTAGAGCACACCGACCAGAGTACATTTCATCCCATGTATGGGATGGATTATGTGCGCACTGGTTGAGTGGTGCCTTTCAGAGGAGATCATCGGTGGGGAGACAGAATCGGGGGAGACAGGAGGTGACTCATCGAGCTGGGAGTCGTTCTTTCAGTACTCATAGACAGTATCTGGTACGTACATTATTTATAAATATTTTATATAACTGTAAATATTAACAGTTTATTTTTTATTCTTATAGGCTGTCGAGCACCCCGATATTACAGAGTACGACGTATATCGGAGGATGTATAGTGATCCTGCTACTGGGGAGCTCAGAGGTGATCGTCAGCATCACATCGTGGTCAGTATTATTTGTTTTCAAGTTTAAAAATTAACTGGATATAATATATTCACAATTTTAATTTTAAATTGCAACTATATGAGTCATATGAGGCCGCAGCGTCACAGGCCCGACCTGAGAGTCAGGCCGAGTCATCAGATTAGACCACTGCCCGTCAGTTTGATGAAGCGGCATGGATGCAGGCCACCCAGTATGCCTTCGAGAAGGGCCGGGTAGTTGGTATCGGCTCTCGACTGACTCCCGGATATTATTATGGCAGTGCTGCGATGTCGGCGTCCAGCTCGAGAGGAGCTCGTGCATCTTCTTCTACTACACAGTATGAGGATCAGTTGCGATCTCAGACTGCACAGATAGAGAGTCTCCGACAGGAGCAGGAGCAGATGCGTCAGCAGCATGAGGAGGAGCGTCGACGCCAGCAGCAGCTGTACGAGGAGCAGGCGAGTCGGTGACAGCAGCAGCATCAGGAGCAGATGGAGTACATGCGCCGACTCACTCATGCTTTAGGGATGGAGTTTCCTCCACCACCATCTGCAGATCCCCCACCTCCCCCCCCCCTCCTTCAGATTAGAGATTGTATTTATGTTATAAAATTTGTGAAATCAAATTTTTTTTTTTTCTATTCGTAGTTTCTGTCTCATTATAAAATATTAATAATATTATATTTTTAAATAACAATATTAATATGAATAATAATATTATTTATATTTTATAATATTAAATTATATATATATATTAAAATTTTATAATATTATAATTTAATTATATTTTTTGTAATACTTGAATTATTTTAATATTTGAATGTAAAATAATTCTATTATTTTTATATTAATTAAAATAACTTATTAATATTTTTTTTATTTATGAATTATAATTCTAATATTATTATATTAATTAAATCATTTATTAATATTCTATTATTTTTTATTTTTGAATTATAATTCTATTATTATCATATTAATTAAAATAATTTATTAATAATTTATTATTTTTATTTGTGAATTATAATTCTATTATTATATTAATTAAAATAATTTATTAATAATTTATTTTTTTTATTTTTTTTATAGTATTTGCGACGGGATACTATGCCCGTCGCAAATACTAGTATTATTAATAGTTTTTTATTTTTTTTTAAAAAATAGTATTTGCGACGGGATACTATGCCCGTCGCAAATACTAGTATTATTAATAGTTTTTTATTTTTTTTAAAAAATAGTTTTTGCGACGGTACCGTCGCAAAAGGTATTTGCGACGGGTCCCGTCGCAAAAACTATTTTAATTTTTTTTTACAAAAATACGGAATACTATTTGCGACGGGGAGAATGACCGTCACAAAAAAAGGCTTTAGCGACGGGCCCGTCGCAAATAAGTGTAGTTGCGACGGCGTTTTCAGCAACGGGCTATTTGCGACGGGATCCCGTCGCAAATGCCCCGTCGCAAATACCTATTTTTCTAGTTGTGTTATTTGAAATTCAATTCTTTGATCTCCAACCCTATCCATATTGTGTTGGCCCTTATATCATTTTAAGCTCAATACATATAGGTATTCATTTAATTTTTTTACTTCTTTCATATGATAAAGTATTGTTACTGAGTTGATGTTAATTCTTTATTATGGATGGTTAGGCTGCAAAAATCTGTTCTGCCTAAAACTTTACCAAGGGATGTTTGCAAAAATCTTAACAGAGGGTCTGAAGACAATGCCTGCTCGGGAACCAGCTGCTGAAAGACTTGGCATTGATTATGCTTTTCCTCCTCACCTTGAGTATGTTTTTTCTTTTTGGTTTTTGTTTAACCTTATGCTACATATTGTGGAAATTATCAGGTGGCCTCATGCACTTACTTCTTTTGGGCTTTCTATGTTTTAGGTTGGACTTTTACTCATATAAAATCTGTGATCCAAATTCTTTTCATTTTTGAGTTTCTTGTTTTCTTTTAGTTGGGCATTATTAGCATCTAGATGCAGGTCTGGTTCTGTGAAAATGATGCAGGTTCTGGGCGGTTCTGGGCGGTTCTGGGCGGTTCTGGGTGGGTTCTGGGCGGGTTCTGGGCGGGTCTGGGCGGGTCTGGGCGGGTCTGGGCAGGTCTGGGTGGGTCTGGGCGGGTTTGGGCGGGTCTGGGCGGGTATGGGTTGGGTCTGGGTCGGGTTGGATTGTATCCCTCGGGTTGGGTCGAGTCTGGATTTGTATCCCTCGGGTTGGGTCGGTTCTGCCCACTTAACCCGAGCCGATTTGACCCAACCCACAAACTGTTGGGTTGGGTCGGGTCCTTTTGTCCTTACATCATCGGACCCGACCCCTACGAGTCGGGTTGGGTCGGGTCAGCTGACCATGTAGGGTGTGACCCGACCCAACCCAACCCGAACTTTTTCACCCAGGTCGGGCCCAGAAACACCTTCGACCCGGCCTGACCCGACCCATGGACACCCCTACCCCGAGACCCTCAAGGTCTCACAAAATCCAACAAGGATAAACCACAAAGTATGAAATCAACGAATAACCATTTCTTAGGTATATGTCCATACATATACCTAAGTTATCTAGTAACTCATCTCAATCATAAGGAAAATACAAAAGTTATTGACTCAGCTCAACCAGGATTTTATTCTAGGGGTAGTATCAATCTGAACCATCGGCTGTTGGAGAACTCCTTCTCTATCGAGTACAGTGGGTCTGCCGCGTCACACAGAGGTGCTTCCCACTAACTTGGACTGCTGAGGTACTCCTCCTGTCGAGTACCGTGGATCTGTCGCGCTCACACAGAGGTGCTCCCCACTGCGGGTCTGCTGCGCTCACCCAGAGGCGCTCCCCCTCGTAATCTGTTGAGGTACTCCACGTGTCGAGTACTGAGGGTCTATCGTGCTCACACAGAGGCGCTCCCCACCGTGGGTCTTCCGTGCTCACATAGAGGCGCTCCCCACTGGGCTAGTCGAATCACTCCGAGTCGAATCGATCAGTTGTCGTCAAGTCTCAATCAGCTACTAAGTTCCCGCACAAATGTCTGCTCGTCTCTGGAAGATCCGCTCCACGAGCTACTGGTCGATACTCCAAATGTCACGAAGTTCCACGAAGAAGTATCTCAAAGGTTCGCCACGTTATAGGGGTCTCAACGCAACAGACGACACGTTAATCGGACGCCCGACTTGTTAGTTATTAGCCTTTTGTCCCGGGGGCCCGGTTGGATTCGTGTATGATCCAACATGATCGTATCTCAACTATACCCCGAACTCCAGTGGGGTATTTTCAAAGGGACGACTTCACTCCAAGAATATCGACGCCGCTAACGGTTCGTCAAACGGGCGTCCAGTGCCAAAGATATGGTCCAAGAAGGTAAATGGGTCGGTATGGGTCTGGGTCCGGTTCGACCCGGTCGGATCGACTCGACCCAACTCAGTCCGGGTCGACTCGGTCTGGGTCGACCCGGCCAGACCCGCTGGGTCTGACCCGGTCTGTTGGGCGGGTCAGCCCGTTAAGTTTGGCCCGATCTGTTGGGCCCGGCCCAGCGGACTGCGAGGGCGGTTCGGCCCGGATGTCGCCACGTGGGTGGCTCGGCCCGAAGGTCGGTGCCGGTTCGGCCAGCGCCGTGAGGGGCGCGGCTCGGGCGACTCATCCCGGGAGGCCGGTCAGCCGGGAGGCCAGCGGGCAAAGCGCGCGGGGCGCGGGCAGGCCAGCTGGACGCCGAGCAGGCCGCGGGTGCGCCGGGTAGGGCGCAGCAGGGGCCGGGCAGGCCGCGGGGGCGCCGACAGGGCACCGGGCAAGCCGCGGGGACGCCGGCAGGGCAGCCGGGCAGGCCGCGGGGGCGCCGGGCAGGGCGCGGGAACGGCCGGGCAGGCCGCGGGGGCGCCGGCAGGGCGACCGGGCAGGCCTTCGGGGCGCCGGCAGGGCGCGGCAACGACCGAGCAGGCCGCGAGAGGCGGGTCGCGCACCGGGCAGGGCGCTGGGAGGCCGCGGGTAGGCAGGTCGTGCGCCGCTCGGGCCGGCGGTGTTCGGTCGGAAGCATCGGTGCATCGTGGGGGCGGCGCGGTTCACGGAGGCCGTGGGTAGCGCGGCCTTCGTCGTTCCGTCGCCTCATCGTCATGCCGAGATTCATCATAAACAAGATCGGCGGAGGGGTCGGGCCATGTTGGTTTGGCCCGCACCCTCCGCGTTTAAGTTGGTAAAAATCGGCTCATCAAGAAGTAAGAAGGTGATTTTCAATTGTTATTTTCAATCTCCGCAACGTTTCCATTCCAACCGAAGGTGAGAAAAAGAAAATGGATATTACTCGAAGTAAACCCTCTACCTTAGTTTCGTCGTTCGTCATTCGTTGACATCGCGGAAAGATGGTCGTCGATCCGTGGTAGACGAACACGTCCCGCGTCGAAGGAGTCGGAGGAAGAAGGTCAGAGGGGGTCGTTCTTCGTAGTCGAAGGTGTCCCATGTCGGCGTTCGTCGTTGGGAGAGCGTTCTTCGTTAGAAGAGCGTTCTTCGTTGGAGAGAGTTCTCTCTTCTCTCAAGCTCCACCAAAATGCCATGGGAAAAAATAATAGAAGAAAGCGTTGTCTATTAATTGTTGGCACAACAATTCAAATTGTGGTGTTTAATTAAATGAGACAACTCATTTAATTAATGGGGTGGAGTTGACTCAATTAAGTGAAGAGGGTTGGCAAAAAATTAAATAAAGGAGAGTTAAAGAGTTTCTCCACCTTAAATGGGGGGTTCCAAGAGGTTACAAGCCCGGGTGGTCCCCACCAAAATTATCCTCCAGGGAGGTTGTGTTCGGGTGGGCCCCACCACGATAAGCTCTCATGGGAGGTTATGGTGTGGTGACCCCCACCTCTAACCTCCTCTTGGAGGTTTTAACCACCAAGAATAAAAATAAAGTCACACTTTATTTTTATTTAAATTAAACTTAAAAACTCAAAAACTATCTTTCATTTTCGACCAACTGTCATCGAGGTGAAAGTCTTCTTAAGCGAATACCAGCGCTGCGAGTTTAACGGTGCCCTCAGATTTCAATTCCGAGCACCGGTTCAAAAATTATAAAATCTCGCTCGTACGTTTACTGAACGCACCCGAACAAAACTTTAGAAATTGATTCCGGGCACACCGGGCCTCGGAATCATGCGCTGTAAATTTTCGCAGACTCGTAAAAATCCCATGTATTTAAGTAAAAAATTCCCACAGAATTTCTGGGTCTTTACAATAGTGGATGTAACTGGTGGAGATGAAGATAGCCAGGCAGATCTTGAGATTGAAGCACAATAAGGAGTTGACCTACAGCTATGGTAGGAGCACAAAGTGATCTCTTCAAGGAGTGGAAAAGGGAAAAATGAAGATGGATTCAACAATGTCTCTAAAAATGTCTAGGGACATGATAGGTCATGTCTCTCAGCCTTTGAGCCTGACAAATTAATCTCCTTGAAGAATGTTGTTGAAATACCTTGTTCAATGTCTAGTGCAGCAGTGGCACAAGAAGTCGGGACTTCAAGGGTTCACAGTGGCCAATTGGGTGTGTCTCGTGACATGGATACCACGAAGATCTTTGCCAGGCAGCTAGTTGCTTCTACTGCTGTTGTTAGTGTTGAATCCTCTAAATTTGATCCTATGAATCACAAAAGCAAGGTCATGGGGCTTGTTTTGGTATCTGTTGGCCCAGCAGGGGAAGGTATTGGTACTGAAACCTGTCCGAGGGCAATGGAGAAAGATGGTGGGATGAGTACCGCCCCGCGGGTCCAACATGAATCTATTATGGAAGCTACTACCTTCAAGATGGCTAGGCCCTTTGTTAATTTGTCTGACATGTGTTCTCAAGACACGATTAAGGAGTATGATTTTTGTTACACCTGCTGCGGTTACAAGACCTTCAAGATAAGTACATAACCGGACTAGATGTAATGTCCACACATACAATCCATTTGGGTTGCTTGCCTCAGACGGTAGTGAGGAGGATGGACAAAAAGGTGTTGATGATTCTAAAGCATAAGATTTTTTTGGTGATTCTAAAGATGAACTGTTGATGGTGGAGGGGGGGCATGACAACAAGCTAAATCATGGAGAAGGGGATGACGTCATCACGGTCGGGGTGGACGAGTTTCTTATCATAGCATGCGCACCCGCTCTCGTGTGGCCTGAATGTGTTTTGCCACATGTGGTAAGAGATGTTTTCCCTTTGACCTGGGTTTTCCTCATATTTGGACAATTTTGTCTTGTGATCTTATTGCAATATGTGTTTCCCTTGTTTTTTCTAGATGAGGGCGGGTTTGTTGTCCGACCCCATTCTCTATTTATGGCATTGTTTTTTTATTTGAATAAAGGGGTTTTGACCCCAACTTGTTAAAAAAAAACATTTATAAATAATATTAATCAATAATTAATCAATTATTTAAATAATATTAATAATTATTATTAAACAATTACTAATGAATATTTAAAAATATTATCTAGTTATTAGATATTAATAATAATGATTAAATTATTAAATTACTAATTACTGATTAATTAATTACTAAATTATTATTAATTGATCAAATAATTGTTGCTAATTAGTATTAATTACTAGTAAATATTAATTACTAATAAATATTACTAATTATTATTAATAGTAATTATATAATTAATAATTATTAATAATTATTGAGTTACTGTTAATATTATTTATCATTAATTAAATATCTATTTAATTACAAATTAATTAAAACCTATTAATTATTAATTAATATTTATTAGTAATTAATATTATTAATTAATATTGTTTAATTACTAGTTAATTATTAATATTTAATAGTAAATGTTAATAATTAATTATTAATAATAGTATATTATTAATTATGCTCAGGAGAGAGGAAAACTAAATCCCATATTTTAAAATCTATAAAGATGTTCAGGACGAACTCTATATAAAAGAGAAATCTAGGTGAGATTTTGTGTCATAATTTCAAACAACTTTAATTACAGTAACGATGAATATACATATTTTGAAACATGTAGGATTGGAGAACCCTTTTATTAAGCAAAAAGATAATTTCTTCTTTTAACACCTAGGTGACTTGATTTTTAAAATATTTTAGACCTAAACTTATTTTCAATTATTTTTTGATAAACATGAAAGAAAAAAAATCCGAGGGAGACAGGTGGAGAGGAATAGTTGTGAGGGAGGGAGGGATTGTGGTGAAAATTTTGGACCGGAAAACATGGACCGAGATGCGCCACGTGTACCGGAGGATCAGGTTTAGTAGAATTAATAGATTAATAAATATACTAATGATACCATTATCATTAACCGAATGAAATCGTTATCCTTTGGAAGCCAGCGAGACAGGGCCTTGACTTGTATACACACCGGCGGTTATGTAATCCCAGAGCGGTGGGAGTGACGCAAACCTCCGAACCAGGCGCAGCGATGGGCGAGGACTTCGTATGGTCCAAAAACAAGATAGGATTCTGAGCTCACTGCCTGCAGTCATGGCTTCTCTCTCTTACCCCATCCCCCCACCTCACCGCCTCGTCCTTTTCCGCGCGTCATCCTGCTCTTCTCGCCGGCATTTCTCGGCTCCAACAACTCACCTACCCCTTCGCACTCCCTCGTCTCTTTATATCAGAGCATGTTCATCTTCTTCCCCGGTTTCCTCAGGTTGGCTTCAATTTCCCCGTCCTTACCTCTTTCCAGGCTGCTGTGTTTGTGTTCTGCCAAGCTGTTGTACATATACGTATATATGTCATTTCATTATCTTCTTCGTTTGTGGCTTGTTTTTTTCGCTCTTTCATTCTCATATTGATACCAGTCTTCCCATTGAATGATGAAATTGGAGAAAACTGACCCCTCTCTTCTTCTTACCTCTCCCACCAGGATAGAATGGGATTTTGCATTTAGTTACTTCTTATTTAATCGTACTCATTCTATATTCTAACATACATTTCTACTTTAAAATTGGACTTTGCATCATGAGAAACAGGCTTTTCCCCGTGGAATTATCGCTAGATGAGTGTGGTTGACGAGCATTTTGGGGGTTCCATGTCTAGCGTTGTTTTTGGTATTCGATTGGACAACAAGACCATAAACTAACCATAACATCTTTGGGGATGGTTGCACTACACGCTTAATTGATTTTGAAGTAGATGGGAGCCAACTGGAATGTGTAGGCTCAAAATGGATTCTCTTGATTGGTTATGTGAATTCAAATAACAATGCCGGCCAAGCCTGTTGCGTAGTTCTCTTGGATTGACCAGATCAGCTCTTTGGTTGAAGTTTCAAGAACTGGTTCAAGGGGCAGGGTTTGCATGACCCTCTATAACCACGTGGAAAAAATACTGCAAAGATTGGTTGACCTGTATGAAACCCTCCCCCTTGCCTGTAGTGTGCAGACTGTTGTGTTTCTATATATTGTTTTGCAAATAACACACCGTGGCAGTGAAAGTCATGCCTAGTTGAAAGCAGACTGGACTGGGTGGCAAGTTTTAGGCACAACATCACCTAATAATCCCATGCATAGGGTGTCTACACTTTTTTTCTCAATAAGTAATAGATATATATATTTGAAATTCAGTGATGATATTCATTGATTTTCTTGCTCATTGCAGCTAATGAAATTGAGAACGTAGTGATAGTAGGTTCGGGACCTGCTGGATATACAGCTGCCATTTACGCAGCTCGTGCTAATTTGAAGCCTGTAGTGTTTGAAGGGTATCAAATGGGTGGTGTTCCAGGTGGACAGCTAATGACAACTAACGAGGTTGAGAATTTTCCAGGGTTTCCAGATGGAATAACCGGACCCGATTTAATGGACAGGTACCGCAAATTCCCACTTGATGGGGCTAATCCGGTTAAGTAAGGATTGCTGGGTAGTTCTTGACGTTACTTTGTTAACCAGAATTCGAAGACAAGCTGAGCGGTGGGGTGCTGAACTTTTCCAAGAAGATGTGGATCATATTGATGTGAAAAATAGTCCGTTCACTGTGCAAAGTGTTGAACGTAAGGTAGAGACACAGTCCTATGGCATGCTTTTCCTTTTCAGAGTGTTTGTGTGAAACTAAGGGAAAATAATTTATTATTCCATGCCAATGTTCAAAACCTGCTGCGGCTGATTTTCCTTAAAATTAAAATCTCCGTGGTATTGTTTTTAGTTTTCTGTGACTAGAAGTATTTTTTTTTTTAAAATTGGAGAATAAATTAGGCTTGGAATGTCTACCCCACCACTTAAATTTGGACTTTAATTTCATAATATTTCAAATCCTCCACCTTTTGCATGGTATGACATGGCATGATATGTATATGTGCTATTCAGTGTAGAAACGAAAGGCTAATCACTAATGACGCCATTTCTTAATGTTAACATTAATTGTAGATTTTCATTAACCTGTTTGGTTCATAGAATCATTGGAAATAGAATGAAATGGAACTTAATTGTAGATTTTCATTAACAACCTGTAAGATGATGTTAAACTATACTCATCAAGGCGAGGACTCCTAAATACCCATAATCATTATGAAAGCTTTGACACCCTGTTTTCTGTTAAAAAAAGAGAAAGGAAAATTTTCTTTATTTTTGAAAAAAAAAGTACGTGGAGGATGAAAATTGGAAGGTAGGATTAGCTAGCTATCTGGAATCCAAAAAAATTGACATAGGCGACATGGAATTCATTTTATCATCATTATAGCTCATTCGGATACCCTTTTTACCTGGCTTGTAGCTGGGTTTTTGTGCTGTGTTTTCTTCTCTTGTAGGTCCATTTGACAACACTTATTGAAAAGTGACTATAACACCGATCACTTATGGTAAACAGTTTGAAAAAATAAGCGGTGTTTGTTTTGAATCTAAAAAAATCACTCAACTTTTGAAAACAGTGATACTGAACCACCTATCATAAGCGATAAGTGCTATAAACAATTTTCAATATGTGCTGTCGAATGGACCCTTAGTGAAATTCTGTCCGATGCTTACATTTGTATCATTTTTGCATTGTCGCTCTAATTTTCAGGTCAAGTGTTTCAGTGTCATTTTTGCCACAGGAGCTACTGCTAAAAGACTTGGGCTACCTTGTGAAGATGAGTTTTGGAGTAGAGGAATTAGTGCTTGTGCAATTTGCGATGGTGCATCACCATCATTTAAAGGGCAAGTTCTTGCTGTGATTGGAGGAGGCGATACAGCTGCAGAGGAGGCATTGTACCTAACTAAATATGCTCGTCGTGTTCATCTTCTTGTACGCAGTGAGCGTCTAAGGGCCTCCAAAGCAATGCAAGACCGGTAAGCTACGCTTTAAGCATTTATTACTTGAATACAATGAGTTTTTATCATGTAGCGTTCAAACCAAACTGAACCGATCAAACCAAAATAAATTTAACCAAACCAACATGAATTGATACTGATTACTAAGGAGGCCTGATTCGATTTTTGAAGTATGAAAATAGGGGACCTAAACTAAACCAATCGCTTTAACTATTTTATCTACATGTTCTAATGTTTGTGAGATGCCCAGCAGGATTGTGTAGTCACACCGAGAGGTGGTGAATTAGTGTGAATCTAATTTTACCAAATTCTCTTCACTTTGTTAATTCAAACCTTTGCACACATTAGGATGTATGGATCTCGTATGTTTCACTGAACGCATTCACACCGCATGCAAGACAGAAATAAGAGAGCACGATATACCGTATTTTTACAAGGTTCGGTCTCAATGTATCTATTCCTTGCCGCGTCCGGGTCGAGTTCGAGACGCATGTGCTTCATTAATAATGCAAAGTGAATGCACAACTGTCTCCCGACAGTTTACAGCCTCCTGACTGGTTTGTTCTGGCTCCCGCCAATTTACAATGATGTTTCGATCTCGCCTTCTTGAATAAGATCTTCTTGAGTCTCCGGGATGACACAATATCAAAATCAAAGATTTTCTTCCTTGGACATACCCAGCTTGATTACAAAACAAAACGAAATAAAAAGAAACAATCAACGATCGTAGCTCCCATTCAAGATCGCAGCTCCCCCTCAGGATGATGGATGGATGAAGATGTCACGGGCGTAGCAGAGGAACCACATAGACCGGACCGGTTGACGGAGCGCCAGGACATCCGCACCAGCGGGGTCGGTTGATGAGACGTCGGGAAAGCCACACTAGCACCGGGAAAGCCACACTTGCGGGGCTGGCGATGGGAGGCGGTGATTCCGCAGAGTCATTGCGGGATCGGGCGGCGCCAAAGGGCCCGGATCCCAGGCAGTCGAAGTGCTGCGCCACGGTGGAGGAAGCGCGAGGACGTGCCGGCGGACAGGAGAGACAACGCTCAAGGAGCACGTAGAAATGGTTCCGTCGGGAAAGGGAGGCGACTGCCGGGAGAGCAGCGCAAGAGGAGGGGGCCGCCGCTGGGGAGAAACACAGCGGGAAGAGGTCCCACTGGCAGGAGGAGCGTCGTTGGGGAGAACCGCCGCAGGAGGAGCGGATGGATCTCGTCGGGATCTCGGGAGGGCGCCAGACGTTTAGGTGCACAGAGAGGCGGCGCAGTGGAGGGCCGTCGCGCGAGAGCAGTGCAGGAGGGCCGTCGCGCGGGAGCGGTGCAGGGAGGGCCGTGTGCGGGAGAGGTGCTGCGACGGGAAGAGGTCCCGTGGGCAGGAGGAGCGCCGTCGGGTAGAACTGCTGCGCGAGGAGGATCCGCGGGCGGGAGGTGTGTCGGGCGATGGCGACGGCGGGAGGTGCGACTAGAAGCCGCAGGCGGGCCGGTACGGTGCCGCGTCGAAGGCAGAGGGCAGGGAGAAGCGGTGCTCGGGAGGTCACGTCGATCGGGAGACCGGACGACGCCAGGAAGCCGGAGGCGCGACGGGAAGGCAGGCGTCGGCTGTCGCGCGCTAGTAGTCACGACCGGGGATCTCGAGTGGGGAAGGGACACCGAGGAAGGAGGCGCCGACAAGGGGGAGATCTGCCAGACAGAACCTGGAGGGAGCCGCGCGGAAGGAGTCACGCGCAGGAAGGAGGGAGGGGCGGCGACAGACCTTGCTGACCATGGAGGTCGCCGCCACCCCCCACGGGGGAATTAGTGGGAACCCTAAACGGAATAAAAAACATAGATGGGAGGGAGGACTCGGGTTTATCAAACTTCCTTTGATACCATGTTAAATGATAAAAGAGAGGAAGACCTGAATCCCCAAGGTCCTCTCTAAAGGAGGCCTTGAGGTTCTTTTATAATGAATAATAAAGACCATATCGGACCAGAAGTCCGATGTGAGATGCATACTCCAACAAAGAACAACTCAACATCATCACATTTATTCTCTAGAAATCTCGCATTTTTTCAATCAGTTTGATCTCACGTAAGAAATAGGAAATCTTACGTATCACTACGGCGAGCTTAATTATTTTACGCATCCTCAAAAATATCTTCCTTATGCTCATAAGGATCTTACTTATTCTGAGGAACTTCGGAGTAAATATTACATATAATCTGAAAGATGTTATGTATTACCTTGTCAATCTTCCGTATGCTCCGGGTTATATTATGTATCACAGTGCAACTTTGCCTTTGCCGCATTTCAGTGTGAATTCAGGATATATCTTATGTATGTACTAAGAGATCTTACTTATCAGCAAGAAAACCTTACGTAACATCCGAAAAATGTTACATATCACAGTGTAACTCCCAGTGTTTCTTACGTATCATCCAGAGAATGTTATGTATCTTAGTGAGTTCCAGTGCTTTGCCAATTTTATGTTCTGAGGGATCTTACGAATGCCTCTGTCAATTCCGCAGCTCCAACTCAAAATTCCAGAACTTATCAAACTCAGCTCAAAACTCCTTCAAACCTTAAATAACTTCAGCCACTCAAGCCACTCAAGCCACTCAAGCTCATCTCTAGCCACTCAAGCTCATCTCTAGCCACTCAAGCTCATCTCCAGGCATCTCCAGCCACTCAAGCTCATCTCAAAACAACTTAAATAACTTCAGGAATTTATCAAACCTTCACAAATCTCTTCAGCACAATTCCCAAAGCATATGCAGCATATAAATACTCTTCTTGAGTATTTCAATAAAACTCCACTGCCTCAACACTTTCTTTAGCCTTTTTTTAATAATAGTGCATTAATTAATTACTAATAAATGTAGCACCTTTTCATCTTTAAACTCACCATTCTTTAACCATCATCCAAGTGTGTCAATCAACATATGCAGCAGTTGCTTGATAACACAAGGATTGTTACTCACTCTTCCAGGCAGCTTTACTTTTCAACTCAGCCTCTCTTCAAGCTTTTCAATAGCCAACTTCTCCTACACATCAAGATCTTATAGTAGACAGTGCTTACAGCACTGACAACTGTTAGGTAAGTGGGGTGTGTGCTGGCAGAGTTTGGAACAAGTGAGTGGGCTGTTGGGGGCTGTCCAGGTGTGGTCTGTACATGAGCTGTTGTGTTGCCAACTGTTGACAGCTGTAACCAGCTGTTGCCGGCTGATGCCAGCTGTCGACAGGTGTAGTTGGTAGGGTGTTTGTTGGCTGTCCTGGTGGAGTATTAAAAAAGGGACCAGCTGGAAGGGAGGGGACATGATTCATTCTGTAATTGGGAGCAGCGCTGCTGTGGGGGTTCGAATCTTGGGAGGTTCGGCCTGGCTTTGGGAGAAGTGGTCTTTTCTCCAGGAGCTCCTTCTTCCTCTATCTTCTTTCTTCTACTTCTCTCTCTCCTGTATTTCTGTGTTCAGTTCGGTGATTCTGCTGGTTTCTTAATACAGTTTTTTAGTTGGTTTTCCTTAATCTTCTGCTGTACGTGCCATTGTTAGGCAAGAACCTAACAATTTGGTGCTCTCGTTGAGAGATCCGGATTTGTTGAACTCAAGGTGAAGGCTCGTTCGCAGCTGGAATAGAGAGCACTGGAGGACAATCGAAACAAGGCGCTGGAGGAGTCGAAACATGACGGAAACTGTTTAGAAGTTGCTGAAGTTGCTGGAATAGGACGTTCGAAGGGAGCTGACGCAACTTTGCATGCAAATGAGAACGGAGTTTGGCGGAGCAACGGAGGTTTCGTGTATGGGTTGGACGATGCAAGAACAGGCTGAGGCGCAAGGACATACTTCATTTACAGAAGTTTTTTCTAGGAGACAAGCGGAGATCGATAGACTGTTATGTGAGCTACAGTATGACCAGCAGGAAGGTATGGACCAGGTGGAACGTTGTTCAGTGTCCAGAAAACACAGCGATTCGGTTGCGAGTTCAAAGCTCGATGGCCTGTTGACGGATGACGGTATGAGGTGCATTGCTAAATGAGTTGAATCTCCTTCTTTTGGAGGGGAAGATCCCTACAGATGGATTACTAAAGCCGAAACATATTTTCTGATTAATTGCACGCTGGAAGATATGAAGCTGCCATTGACGCAGATTTGCATGGAGGACACAGCTCTTCACTGGTTCTTGAAATGGCAGTTTTCTAATCTGGAGGTGAAGTGGGAGCAATTTAAACTGGCGCTGATGGTGGAATTTGGGAACGACAAAGAAGAGTTGTTTGATCCAAGCCTGCTGTCACGGGACTTGGCCTTCTCCCAAGCTCTCGTGCGGCACCCGACTAGCTTTCCTTTCACAAAGCCTAGACGAGTTCAGCCTTTCGACACTCACAACGGAAGTAAGGATCGTAAGGGAAGTGCTCGACAAGCTCACAAGACACAAGTGCAAAGAAGCTCTCAAATGCTCTCAACTTCTGTGTGTCTTTACAAATGAGGAGCCACTCCCTTTATATAGGGCTTGGTGGCAAAGTCTACAACATTCTAGAATATGTACACATCCACATGATTCTAGAGTATTCTAGCCTACTCTACTAGAATATACATGGAGCATTCTAGAACCCGTTGAGATCCGCAACCTTCCATGGAGGCCTAGAATGTTCCGGACCCTTCAAGGCCCAAGGGGTGTTCCGCAACACTCCGGAGAAGTCTGGAATATTCCGGAACTTGGTGGAGATGTAGAGAACTCTAGAGGATTCTAGAGAACCTCACCACCGGGTCTCCTCTCCAGTTGGCGGGGCGTGACATCCTCCCCCACCTATTCTGGCGACGTCCTCGGCGCGTCCATGATGATACTCCTCGATTGCCTGCGTGAACTGCCACAAGTTGTCTGCAGGTTCCCAGGTTGCCTCGCACTCTGGTATGCCCTTCCACTTGATCAAGTACTCCTTGCTTCGTGGCACTCCACGTCGCCGAACAATCCGATCGTCGAGTATGAGATCCACCTGCTTGTCATATGACTCGACAACCGCTGTAGGTGCCCTTGTAGACACCCCTCTGCTCGGGTCCTCCACGTCTTCATGATATGGCTTGAGCATACTCACATGGAAGACTGGATGGATCTTCAGCTTGGGAGGCAACTCCAAGCGGTATGATACCTCCCCAACTCGGTGCACGACCGCATATGGTCCCTCATATCGCCGAATCAGGCCCTTGTGCACCCTCCTAAATGCTTTGTGCTGCTGAGGCAAGAGTTTCAACATCACCTTGTCCCCAGGCTGGAAGCTCACATCCCTTCGCCCTTTGTCGGCCCACTTCTTCATCCTCTTGGCAGCTTTGTGCAAGTGGGTTCTTGTCATGTCGGCCTGCTCGTGCCACTCCTTGGCCATAGTGTAGGCGGTTGGGCTGCTTCCTTGGTACTTCTCCCCAAGTACCGCTGTGTGAGGAGTAAGGGGTTGTTGTCCGGTCACCACCTCAAAAGGACTCTTCCCCGTCGACTCACTCCTTTGCAAGTTGTAGGAGAATTGAGCCACATCAAGCAACTTGGCCCAATCTCGCTGGTTGGCACTCACAAAGTGCCTCAAGTAGAGCTCCAATAAGGCATTCACCCTCTCCGTCTGCCCATCCGTCTGGGGGTGAAAGCTCGTAGAGTAGTGGAGCTTCGATCCCAACAATCCGAAGAGCTCGGTCCACAACTTACCCGTGAAGCGTGGATCCCGGTCACTAATGATGTGTCGTGGTATCCCCCAATACTTCACCACATGCTTGAAGAGTAGCCTTGCGGTGAGCTCTGCCGTCACATCTCCTGGAGCGGGGATAAAAGTGGCATACTTCGAGAACTTGTCCACCACCACGATGATGCTCCCATACCCTTCGGACTTCGGCAATGCAACGATGAAGTCCATGGTGACTGTCTCCCATGGCCTCTCTGCAATGGGCAATGGCTGCAATAATCCTCCAGGCAACTGATTGTCCACCTTGTCTTGTTGGCACACAAGACAAGTCTTCACATAGGACTCCACATCATCCTCCATCCTTGGCCAATAATATGCTCCCTCTAGCAAGGCCTTGGTGCGGTGCTGCCCTGGATGTCCTGCCCATCTCGAGTCATGACACTCCTTGATGAGATCCCTCCGCAGGTTCCCCCACTTTGGGACATATATCCTCCTCCCTGTGGTAAGAAGAGTGCCATCCTCCTCCCAAAATCTCCTTGTCTTGCCCTCCGCCGCGAGAGCCAAGACGTTCTTGGCTATAGGATCATGCGACATGCCTTCCTTGATCCTACCCAAGATCCCGTCATCCACACATGACAAGTGGCTGAACACCATCTTCCTGCTAAGTGCATCGGCCACCACATTGGCTGTCCCAGGCTTGTACTCCAAAGAATAATCAAACTCAGCCAAGAATTCCTGCCATCTTGCCTGCTTCGGAGTCAGCTTCTTCTGGGTTTGGAAGTAGCTTGTGGCAACGTTGTCGGTCTTCACCACAAACTTGGACCCCAAGAGATAATGTCTCCATGCCCGAAGACAATGTACCACGACTGTCATCTCTTTCTCTTGCACCGTGTACCTCCTCTCGGTGTCATTCAGCTTCCGGCTCTCAAAAGCTATGAGATGTCTTTCCTGCATGAGCACACCCCCAATAGCAAAGTCTGAGGCATCGGTGTGTACCTCATAAGGCTTGGTCGGATCCGCCAAGCTTAAGACCGGTTCCTCCATGACCGTCTTCTTCAAGCCCTCAAATGCCTCCTCGCATTTGACATCCCACTCCCACGACTTGTTCTTCTTTAGCAAGTCGGTGAGTGGAGCCGCCTTCTTTGAGTAGTCACAAATGAATCGCCGATAATAGTTCACCAACCCAAGGAAAGATCTCAACTCGGGAACCTTGGTTGGCCTCTCCCATTCATCGATAGCCCGGATCTTCTCATGATCCATCATGAGCTTGCCTCCTTTGATCTTGTGCCCCAAGAAGAGAACTTCATCCCTCGCAAAGGAACACTTCTCCTTCTTCACATATAACTCGTTTTCCCTCAATACCTTGAACACGGTTTGTAAGTGTTCCACATGATCCGCCATTGTCTCACTATAGATGACAATGTCGTCCAAGTAGACTACCACAAACTTATCCAAGTATTGGTGGAAGACTTTGTTCATCAAGGTGCAAAATGTCGCTGGGGCGTTAGTCAAACCAAATGGCATAACAAGGAACTCATAGGATCCGTACCTTGTCACGCATGCGGTCTTTGGCACATCCTCCATGGAAATTCGGACTTGATAATACCCCGATCTCAAGTCTAGCTTGGTGAACACCCGTGCCTTGCCCAATTGATCAAAGAGATCCGCTATCACTGGGATAGGATACTTGTTCTTCACCGTGACTTTGTTCAACGCCCGATAGTCCACACACATCCTCAAGGAGCCATCATGCTTCTTTTGGAATAGAACGGGCGATCCATATGGCGACTTGGATGGTTGGATTTGTCCCGCATCCAACATCTCTTCCAACTGCCTCTTTAACTCCTCCAACTCGGGTGGAGCCATACGATAGGGTGCCATGGATGGTGGCTTTGATCCTGGCACCAACTCAATTTCATGATCCACCTCTCTCTTGGGTGGTAGCTTCTTGGGCAACTCCGGTGGCATGACGTCGCTAAACCCCCTTAGCACGCCCTTCACCTCCTTCGGCAACTCATGGTTGTCGTCCACCGGCCCATCATCTTTCAAGGAAACCAAGTAGGTCTCCTCTCCCTTCTTGAAACCCTTCTTCACTTGCATGGCAGAAAGTAAAGACAAGTCATGATTGCCACATACCTTCGTCGACACCATGCATGGGCTTCGCTCCTCCATGATCACCATTTGCTCCAAGTGAGGTGTTGGTATGGCCTTGGCTTTCTTGAAGAACTCCATCCCCAACACTAGCTGGAAGTCATCCATGGGAACCACCGTGAGATCAATAGCACCCCTCCATTCGCCAATGCAAAGGGTCACTCCACGGACAATGCCACTCGCCGGTTGAGGTGTGGCATTCACGGCTTTCATGCGACTAGTCGTCTTGGCCACAACTAGCCCATGTCTCCTTGCCTCATCTTCGGCCACAAAGTTGTGTGTGGCTCCCGTGTCGAGCATCGCATAGGTGGACTTCCCATTCAACTCCACCTTTGCATACATCAACCCATCCTTAGGTGGCGCCTTAGGTGGGTTCTTCACCTCCAACGCATTGAAGAGCCTTAGAGTCCCCATTTGCCGCTCCTTGGGAACTTCCTCCCTCTCTTCAAACATGGAGTTGAGTGCCTTCCGCTTGGGACACTCTTTCCATGTGTGAGGCCCATCACAAAAGTAGCATCCTCGGGGCTTGAATTTCCTTGAGAAGTCCTTGGTGTGCTCTTTGGACTTCCCCTTGTCATGGGCATCTCGGTTCCACCTCCTCTCTTGGTCTCCCCCACCTTTACCCTTGAACTCCTTCTTGGGCTTAGGGGGTTCAACCTTCTTCTTGTATTCCACCAAGGACTCGGCAATGGACACGGCTTCGGTGAAGGTCTTAGGCCGTCGACCTCGCACCTCTTGTTGTGCCCATGGCTGAAGACCTTTGATGAAATCATACATATGATCATAATCAGGCTTGCCACGTACCTGGAGCTTTAGTGAGACATACTCCCGAACATATTCATGGATTGTCCCCGTATGCTTCAAAGTTCGCAGCTTGTCCCTTGCTTCCCAATCAGCTTCCTCGGGGTAGAACTGAGCATAGACCCATTGCTTGAACTCTTCCCATGATGGAAGTGCCTTCCCACCATCCTTGAGCTCTTGGTGCTTCATCCTCCACCATAGAGATGCATCGTCACCAAAATAAAGAACGGCGGTCTTCACACGGCTCATGTCTTCCATCAAGCCTATCGCCTCGAAGTATTGCTCCACTTGCCAAAAGAAGTTGTCTACCTCCTTGGCATCCCTCTTACCATTGAAGTGCTTTGGACGAGGCACATCGATCTTTGGTGTGTCCCGCACAAGCACCCCACTAGCCAACTCGCCACGATAATTTGACCACTCCCTCTTAAGTTGATCAAGAGTTTGGTCGTACCTGGCCATAGCATCTCCATGTTGTGCTAAAATCCCCTTTGTCCAGTCCATGAAGGCATCTTTCTCGGCAGCATTCTCCTTGGCGTACCTCTCAACTGATGCCACTCGGTCTTGGAGAGTGAAGAGCGCATCACGTAGGCCCACGACGCCTAGTGCCCCTTCCTCATCGTCTCCCTCGACATACTCGAGCCTTTCTTTCACATCAGCAAGGCACTCCTCCGCCCTTAGGAGACGCTCCTCAAGAGTCGCCACGGTCTCACGAGACTTCCCGGCCTTCTTCTTAGGAACGGTCGGCATGGTCTCCTTCTCGGACATAACAGGATCCTCCACATTCGAGCCTGCCATCGCGAACACTTGCCTTGAACACCTTTGATACCAACTGTCACGGGACTTGGCCTTCTCCCAAGCTCTCGTGCGGCACCCGACTAGCTTTCCTTTCACAAAGCCTAGACGAGTTCAGCCTTTCGACACTCACAACGGAAGTAAGGATCGTAAGGGAAGTGCTCGACAAGCTCACAAGACACAAGTGCAAAGAAGCTCTCAAATGCTCTCAACTTCTGTGTGTCTTTACAAATGAGGAGCCACTCCCTTTATATAGGGCTTGGTGGCAAAGTCTACAACATTCTAGAATATGTACACATCCACATGATTCTAGAGTATTCTAGCCTACTCTACTAGAATATACATGGAGCATTCTAGAACCCGTTGAGATCCACAACCTTCCATGGAGGCCTAGAATGTTCCGGACCCTTCAAGGCCCAAGGGGTGTTCCGCAACACTCCGGAGAAGTCTGGAATATTCCGGAACTTGGTGGAGATGTAGAGAACTCTAGAGGATTCTAGAGAACCTCACCACCGGGTCTCCTCTCCAGTTGGCGGGGCGTGACACTGCGCTCCAAACCCTTGACCACTGAAGTAGCTAGACCGAGAGTCCCGGAGGCTGCACTGGAAACTCGTCTATTGGGAATACGTAGTGGGGCAGAATCAGGGGGCGATTTCCGTAGTACCGGTGGAGTAGATTCGGCAGACAAGTTCTGCAGTACTTCTGTACATACTTTGACAGAAGTCGATTTCCTTCGGAATTCTTGTCCGGCAGGAATATTGGAGATTAATGGTGACTACGAACCTAGCCCCAACGACACCAAGAATGCTGTTGAGGCAGATTCTCGGCAGTCTTTAGTTGAAAGTTTGGGGATGCAGTTACGACCAGATTGGCGTTCATTACCTGTGGAAGAACAAAGACTGAGTGTTCTTCCAGCCGAACAAGTGTGGCGAGGGAATGAGGTGGAAGTGCAACATCAGTCTATTCGAGCTTTACATGGGCTACAATAACCGACTTTACGTTCACCAGAAGAGGTGTCCTTAGTTGTTAAGATGGAGGGGAAAAACTACAGCAAAAAAACTGCAGTAATTGGGATATCTAGCTTGTGCGGTTTACCTGCAGGATCAGTGTTCAAAATGCACAGCAAATGTTATGTCTCTTTGAACAAGGCTGCGTCTCCCTTTACCAGCTCAAGATTGAGGAAAACAACGTTGGCCAGGGAGCTGCACACTACATTGGTCCCGAGAAAGAGCGGGTGAAAAGTTGTTCTTTTAGGGCCTGACACTAATGCTGCGCCAAACCTGCATTGGACAACTACTGGATATTCCATGTATCACCAAGGTACACTAGTTCCAGAGAAGTTTGTTGCACCATATTATTTAGATACTGAAAATTGGAAACAGGATGGTTCTGAGGTGATGAACAGGCCACCTAATATTGCCTTAAGAGGAACTCATAAAGTAGACAAGAGACCTTCTCTGGCTGCTACTTATCTCCAGCATTATCAGGAAGGGTGTGGGGCAGGATTCTTCTTCGGAAACGGGGCTGGTTTTCCTTTGGAAGGGGCTGGATTAAAACTATTCTGGCATCAGTCAGCTTTGGTTAGTGCTGGTGGAGGTGGTTACTTCCTGGAAGATTTGGCGGATGACACCCAAGTTTTAGGAAATATACAAATTTTATCCAGCAATCCGTGTTCACATCAGACAGTAGTTTCTAAGGGTCGTGGGACAACACTTGTTTTGGTTTATGACTATGGTTTCACTTCTCCACAAGCAGCATTTCCGTTGGTGGAAATTGCAGTTGTTTCTACCAGAAACAATACTCCTGTTGCGCCCAGCTATGATCCTATTCTGAGACTCTACATCCAATCTGGTTCACTAATAATGTTGGCAGAGGGGGGGTTCGACCTTCATTTTTGACTGCTCCACCAGAAACTGTACTTTGGGAAAAGGAAAATGAAGTTGCCTGGATGCTTAGGCCACCGCCAAAACCACCACCAAGGGGTGCCAAACCAGTGTGAACGAAAAGACTGCCGTTCTGAGTCCACCTTGGGGACAAGGTGATTTTTAAGGAGGGGCGAATGTTAGGTAAGTGGGGTGTGTGCTGGCAGAGATTGAAATAAATGAGGTGTGCGCTGACAGAGTTTGGAATAAGTGAGTGGGCTGTTGGGGGCTGTCCAGGTGTGGTCTGTACATGGGCTGTTGTGTTGCCAGCTGTTGACAGCTGTAGTTGGTAGGGTGTTTGTTGGGTGTCCTGGTGAAGTATTAAAAGAGGGACTAGCTGGAAGGGAGGGGACACTTCATTCTGTAATTGGGAGCAGTGCTACTTTGGGGGTTCAAATCTTGGGAGGTTCGGCCTGGCTTCAGTATAAGTGGTCTTTTCTCCAGGAGCTCCTTCTATATTCTTTCTTCTATTTTTCTCTCTCCTGTATTTCTGTGTTCAGTTCAGTGATTCTGCTGGTTTTTTATATAGTTTTTTAGTTTGTTTTCCTTAATCTTCTGCTGTACGTACCATTGTTAGGCAAGAACCTAACAACAACTCTTCTTTTATCTCCCACTGACAACACCTTTCATAGATTCTTATCAAGTCCAGCTCAACAATTATTAGATGGTGTTTCAATCACAATCTATCACCACTTGTCATGAACCCATTCAAAGCTCAGCACAACTGGATGGGAGGGGACACGATTCATTCTGTAAGTGGGGTGTGTGCTGGCAGAGATTGGAATAAATGGGGTGTGTGCTGACAGAGTTTGGAATAAGTGAGTGGGCTGTTGGGGCTGTCCAGGTGTGGTCTGTACATGGGCTGTTGTGTTGCCATCTGTTGATAGCTGTAGCCAGCTGTTGCCAGTTGTAGTTGGTAGGGTGTTTGTTGGCTGTCTTGGTGGAGTATTAAAAGAGGGACCAGCTGGAAGGGAGGGGACATGATTCATTCTGTAATTGGAAGCAGCGCTCCTGTGGGGGTTCGAATCTTGGGAGGTTCGACCTGGCTTCGGGAGAAGTGGTCTTTTCTCCTGTATTTCTGTGTTCAGTTCAGTGATTCTGCTGGTTTCTTATACAGTTTTTAGTTTGTTTTCCTTAATCTTCTGCTGTATGTACCATTGTTAGGCAAGAACCTAACGGCAACTCTTCTTTTATCTCCCACCGACATCACCTTTCATAGATTCTTATTAAGTCCAGCTCAACAAGTATTAGATGGTGTTTCAATCACAATCTATCACCACTTGTATGAACCCATTCAAAGCTCAGCACAACAGTCATTAAGTATGAGCTGTGGAAACCTTCATAGCTTCTCATTTCATCAGGTTCCTCTTAAACTCTTCTCACTAAGTTGCCTCTTCTTCAATTCCTTCAACCTCCATCACCACCCAACATATTTTGACATCTTTCACTTATTGACAACGAATAAAATCATCATCATAATCTATTGGGTTCTTTAATCCCCCTCTTTGGATTTGTTGTCAATACCCTTCAATAAATCAACGTCAATATGTTTTTAGCAACTCTCTATTTTATCTCCCCCCTACTGACAATAAATAAAAAGACACTTTTGATAGGAGTGGTATCACTCTTTACTTAAGCAGTGAGCTATAAATTAATCAATTCTAAGTCTACGCGAGCTAGCTCAATGTAGAAAATAATAGAGATTAATCTAGACATCAAAGCCGTCCATAAACCACCTCAACATGTGATACCAACTCAAAAATTTCTTTCCAGGGGTTTTTCAAGTAGATTTTACAAATTATCATATGTACTAAACTCAATGAACACATAAAAAACATTCAAGTGCAAATAGGTTTCTCCCCTTTCAAGTTATTTCTCTTCATAATCTGCTCAACACACCCTCCTTTATAAACAAAATTGATTCAATCCAAAACAAGGATAGGACAAGTGATTGTTATACCTCAAATTCAGCTTTGTCCAGAATTTCAGAATTTCACACTGTAGAACGATACGGAGGAAAACCCAATACCCAAGGTTTCTCACTAAAAGAGGTCTTGATGTTATTTTATAAGGAATAATAAAGACCACATCAGACCATAAGTCCGATGTGGGATATAGACTCCAACACCCCCCCTCAAGCTAGGTGCACCTAGCTTGAACACATAAAGAAAAACAAAGCAATCAACAAACGCTGCAAACACTCCCCCTCAAGTTGGACATACCCAATTTGATTACAAAATAAGACAAAGCAAAGAAAAGATAAACCGTCATGATTGCTGCTCTCCCTCAAGAAGGTGATGGATGAGTTGCTGAAAAAGATTGGTAGCCAAGCCGCACAAGCGGTGCCGGTCAACGGAGCGCCGGGAAAGCCGCACTGGCAGTGCCGGTTGACGGAGTGCCGGGAAAGCCGCATAGGTGGTCCGATCGTCAGAGGTGTCGGGAATACCGAATAGGCGGGCTGGTCGTTAGAGGCGCCGAGAATACCGCACTGGCGGTGCCGGTCGTCAGAGTGTCGGGAATGCAGAGGCGCAGCTTGGCTGGAAGAGGGCCGGTCGGCAGGGTCCGACGAGACTGGTCGGGCAGGAGAGCCGGCGCGAGGAGGTGGCGCAAAGAGAGGGCCGATGAGTAGGTGTGGCAGCAGCCAGATCTGGACGGGAGCAGGTAGGGAGTAATAATAGATTGCCAGGGGCAGTGATGTAATTTGATAGGAATTGTTTAGGGCTTCCAGCAAATTGGTGTGCGGGTGGGTTAGGCCACTGGCCTCAGGGACCAGCGCCTTCCGGAGGATTCTTTTGTTGGATTGATGCAGATCGATCCGTTTTTGATGAACCTGAGCCGAATGCTTGCAGCCTATACTGCGCACCAAGCCGCAACTCCGCAGGTTGAGATTCGCGGTGAGCTTGTTGGTGGTTGCAGGGGGTAACGCGCCCCTGCTTCGGGGGTCTGGGGGAAGAAGGTTCTTGACCCAAATTTTGTGACACTGTAGCAACTCTGACCAACTGTAGCAGAGTTAACCGACCGACACCGACAGAGCACTGTAGTAGTGCGGACTTTGGCACGACTACTGTAACAGTTCGAATTTTGGAGACAACAATATTGTAGTTTCGCGGACTTCTTGCCACCGGCCATTGCAGCGGCTTGGACTTGGGTGGCCGCAACACTATAGCAGTGCGGACTTCCAGCCACCTTTTACTGTAGCATAGCGGACTTTCTGTGCGGTTGGTGAAATAGTGTTTCGTCCTCCTTATTAGCTCATTTCGGGCTAGGGTTTCTGTGTGTGTTAGAAACTTTGAGATCTCTTTGTAATTGTACTTTCAGATTTCATAGTGAAGTGATTCTGCCTCTCCGTGGACGTAGAGATTATTCTCGAACCACGTAAATCTCTGTGTCCCAAGATCTCCTTCTCGTTCTTTTGTTTTTTTTCTTTTTACTTTTCTGTCAATCATCTGTCACTGTGACTCCCGGTGTTTCCGCAACATCTTCCTTCTCCTCCCTCCATTTCTTCTTCTACCTCTATGTTCCTTTGTAATTCCAGTTCGTTACTGCTGTATAAACAATAGAATTCCATTAGATCTCTCTCTCTCGAACCTATCAAAGACCTTGAGAAGGCACGTGTTACATAAGCCCAAATTGAAGCAAAGCGTTCCATCATTTGTCAATGATAGAGCAAGGGAACCCCCTGATAGAGTCTATGCCTGGCCACAACCGGCACAGCTGGCACGACTGTAATGAATATTCTGGAAGGGAGGATATGCTGGGGTAGCTGGTTAGGCTTAACAGATTGGGGGAATATGTTGGGGAATAAATTGGGGAGGGGCCCACGACAGTTAAGGATATGGGGGAATATGCTGGGGAATAAACCGGGGAGGGGCCCACGACTGTTACTTTAAGGATCTACATGAAAGAGGTTGTTAAAAGGAGGGTTGGTGAGAGAGAGGAAAAAGTGGAGGAATCTGTTAGAGACGCGACTGAAATGCTTGGGCGGGAGAGCAGTCTTCTGAGTGACTTTTTTTCTTCTTTTTCTCTACATTTTTGCTGTTTTCCTCTTCTGTTACCTCTCCCCTGTAATTCTGGTGCAATTATCTTCTTCCTATATACAAAGTAGCCCTCTCTAAGAGGGTTGTTGGAGCAAAGGTCTTATCATTTGGTCCGGCCTGCCGGATCATCCTTCTAGGGGAGGAGAACCCTGCTGGATACTTGCTACCAGATTCTCGCTGCTGGAAATCTTTGCACCACTGCTGGACCATGGCCACCTGTCACCAGACTGGTCTTGATGCCTTGGAGCATCGCCTGGACAGCCTTGAAGCAACTGTGTCCAATTTGATGTCAACAATGAATTCTTATACACAAGAAAACGCCGCGTTCCGAAGGAGCCTCTTTTCCTTGGTGGCTCGACTAGAGAAAATACTCCCACAAGAGGAGACGTGCCCATCGCTCGTCGTAGCAGCCCACCGGGTGAACTTGCCCATGTTTGAAGGGAGAGGTCTGCCGCTACGGAAGGAAGAGCTGCAGCCACAGGAGGAACAACGTTCGCAACCTTCTTCGGGGCTTCCGGTGCCAACGGCAGAGGTGTCTCCGCCTCTTCACACAACTGTGATGTCCAAGGCGCCAAATGCATCGTCTGACAAACCATGAGTGACAGTAAATCAGATCGGCCCCGCACAACCTTCAACTGTGCAAGCCAATCCTTCCTCACTTGATGTTAGCGCTGCTGCTGGCTTGGCTGGAAGTGTTTTCTCTCCTTCACTAAATTCCGCAATGCAGT
Source organism: Viscum album (assembly GCA_963277665.1). Taxonomy (NCBI): domain Eukaryota; kingdom Viridiplantae; phylum Streptophyta; class Magnoliopsida; order Santalales; family Viscaceae; genus Viscum; species Viscum album. The sequence continues at coordinate 2,002,560,773 of OY728126.1, read as the reverse complement.
TTTGGCTTGGGATATTTTATGCAGTTCAACTGCCTTCGGTTGAAATGTCCAGGAATGCTATGAATGTGGAGAGCGGCTACGTTTTGGACACAAAAGCAACCGGGGAACCAAGGTTATACGGCTTACCCGCAGGATCAATATACAATACGCGCAACAAGTGTGAAGGTTCTTCGATCATGTCGGTTGTGCAGGACTAGAGTGATGATCAAGGCTCTTTAAATGAACGGGGGAATTTTTTTTCAAGTAGGCAGGTCTTTGAGTTGTGAAAAAAGCTGATTAAGTTGGTGAAGGATCGTATTTACCCAATGGAAAAGGAATTCTACAAGCTTGCTGATTCTCGGTTGCGCTGGACAGTTCACCCTGAGGAAGAGAACTTGAAGGAACTGACAAAAAAAGAGGGCTTATGGAACTTATGGATACCATTGGATATTGCTGCCAGGGCATGGAAATTACTATTTAATGACAAAAATGGCACTCTGTCTGAAGAGGAAAAGCAGGAACAACCAAAGGCTTTGGCTGAACTTTCGCTACGACAGACTTCTCTGGGGCTGTGGGTGCAAACGCAACAGGGGACCCTTACCCGGGACAAACTTGGGATGGCGACTGTGAATGAAAACTCTGATTTCAAGCCAACGGCTCGATCAGTCGAGTTGTTGGTGCTCGACGGACTTGACGAACGAAGAGGGATCACTCAAACAGAAAACACCGAGCAGAAGGATGCAATCCCGGAGACCTACGAGAAGTTCAGATGTCTCCTTCAACAATCCCAGCCCATAACGTTGTCAGTGGTTAATCTCAAGGAGAAGGTTTTTTTGGCAGCGGAGGGGAAGTTTATACCTTCAAAAGACAAGGTAGATGTTTTCTTGTTGCATTTGTTTGTGGGCTTCAATCCATCCTTCATGTGGGTGAATGCACTACCTTGTGATAAATATGGAAGTGAAACCAAATGTCAGGGAATGGGTGCTACAGGGACTTTGTTTGGAGGATCTCGATTTAAATTTTATTGCTGTAAGCTTTGTGCTGGTATCACTCGTTTTCCACGCTACAACAATCCATTAAAGCTCCCGGAAACTAAAAGTGGGTGTTGTGGGGAGTGGGCAAACTGTTTTATACTGTATTGTCGGGTTTTTGGTTATGATTCTTAACTTATACTAGACTTCACCGACCATGTTTGGACTGAATGCATTTCACATCGTTTGGGGAGATGGATACACCTTGATCCCTGTGAAGGAAGGCAAAGTGGAGACAAACTATGGCTGATATCGAGACAAAAATTTGTCTTTGATAGACAGTATTTTGGGTAAGGGAGTTTGGAGGTTGTAGATCTGTATGGGGACTGTAAAACCTTGGGCTGCAGGCCGCAACCCAATTCACAGAAGCAGACATGGTATCAACAAGATGGAAGGATAAAAAATGCTACAAGAAGAGCAACTCACAACTTATCTCCGAATTTGGTCCCTGAAGCGGGGAGGAGCATTGGCTTGGCTCTATAGAAAGGACATCTTGTAAAGAACCATGGAAACACTATTCTAAATCTTCATTGCTGTTTGTTTCTTCCCACGACAAAGAAGAAAGTGCAAGCACTGATTTACATGATCATCCATTTGTCAAGGATGAAGTTATATTTATATCTGGCAAGACAAGTTCTATGGTGGCAGTTGCTCTGGAGCCCAAAACCATCTGGGAGGTTCATGCATGTGCAGCTTCAGGAAACAAAATTGCACTCATTGCACCCCTCTCCGAGCCTTCTAATGTAAATTTTTTGAATGGGAACTCCACGAGCTTAAGCCCAGAAGCCCCCTTAGACTTTGAGGGAGGGCTGGCGACGCTCGCTGCATTTCAAAAGAAGGCCCTAGCACATGCTTCATCCTTGCAGGCAGAGTACAAAGCTGAACGAGCTTTGCAATGGCAATTTATCACAATTGTTGTTCATCCAAGAGGTGGCCACAGTTTCAAGCATGATGGGGTAATAAATGACGGCCAGTGGTGGTCCCTGCGGCTTGGGCTGGGAAGGCTGCACTTCTGCATGCGGCCCATAGGTACAGCTGTTCGTGGCACGCAGCTGATGATTTTTGATCCAACGCATAAGGCGAAGCTGAATCTATTGGGTGGGGATGGAGAAACTTTGAATGATTTGGCCAGGCCACACCTGATCAAGGCAAACATTGAGTGGTGGCAACAGTCTAGACAACATCAGGCAGCGAGGGCTCTGAAGCTAATCAACTGGCAGAGGCGTCCTGGGGCAGCAACGATGTGGGAGGAAGTATTCACCAACTGCAATCGGTTTTCCTCAGTTTCGAGGATAAGACTGATTCTCAAGGGGTGACGAGTGATCGAGTCTATGCCTGGCCACAGCCGGCACAACTGGCACGGCTGTAATGAATATTCTGGAAGAGGGGATATGCTGGGGTAGTTGGTTAGGCCTAACAGACTGGGGGAATATGCTGGGGAATAAATTGGGGAGGGACCCACAGCAGTTGAGGATCTCAGGGGAATATGTTGGGGAATAAACTGAGGAGGGCCCCATGGCTGTTACTCTAAGGATCTACATGAAAGGGGCTGTTAAAAGGAGGGCTGGTGAGAGAGAGGAAAAAGGGGAGGAATCTGTTAGAGACGCGGCTGGAATGCTTGGGCGGGAGAGCAGTCTTCCGAGTGACTTTTTTTCTTCCTTTTCTCGACATTTCTGCTGTTTTCCTCTTTTGTTACCTATCCCCTGTACTATATACAAAGTAGCCCTCTCTAAGAGGGTTGTTGGAGCAAAGGTCTTATCACCCCCCACCTGGAAAGTATATTCCAGAAGGGGCAAGGTGGCCCCCCCGCCAGCTTCAACAGCCTAACAGACTGGGGCTCAAGTTTCAACAGCCTAACAGACTGGGGGTGGGCCCTGCTGGAAGCTGTTAAGGGATTCCCACGGGTAGGTTGTTATAAGGGGGTGAGGAGGGAAGTGGGAGGGCAGGCAGTTAGGAATTAGCTCGGCCTGGGGCTTGGGCAGGTTTGAGGGAGAGCCCCCAATCTGAAGTTCTCCTTCTCCCTCCCGCCTATTTCTTTTCTCCTGCTGCTGTAATTCTGGCTGATAGTAGCCATCAATACGAACTTCTCATTGCTGCTGGATGTTCATTCTCATCAGTCAACCTCCTAAAACATCCTTGCAACACCTGTTGAAGATCCTGAAATCTCGCTCCATCCAGACATACCAGATGAGCGCCAGGACTACAGCTTTCCAAAGAATTTTGCCTCGCTTGCTTTGACCTCTCAAAACCCAAAAATCTGATTTCCAGAAAAACAGTTACCGTACCAGCGTCCACATAAGACTCTCCCGCGAGAGCAAGGAGACGGCTTTAGATCTCACTGGAAAAGGTGCAATGTAGCCGGAGAGGTGCAACACACAAATGTCTGGAATAATGCACATATAGGCCGCTGAATCTGTAAAAGATTTTTAATGTTTACCTGGTCTAACGCCACCAACCATGCAAACACACGAATTTTAGGAGGAACCTTTGCTTTCCAGATCTACCTGGGAGATAAATTTCCAAGGGCTGTAGCGAGTAATCTAAACCCTGGATCCAACATCCCAACCATTTGCCTGCATGCCAACTTTGCTTTTGATGACTCGATGCCAAAGGGTTCTGTATCAAGGGGGAACTGCCACAACCCACTTTTCAACTAGAGAGATTTCCTTCTTAATCAAGCTGCAAAAACCAAGACCTCTCAATTCCTTTGGCCCGCACACCACCTCACAGCTTACCAGGTGACCCCTTTTGCCCCCAGAGCCATGCTGGAGAAAATCTCACATCACCTTTCCAGCCTATCAACCGCCTTAACAGGAATCTTGAAAATAAACATGAAATAAAGGGGAATATAGGACAATGCCGCCTGGATCTGCGTGATGCGCCCACCCAAGGAAATGCACCCCTTTCAATTTATGCGTGTTATCCTTACGCAGGGGCCATGCTAATCTCCTCTGTATCGTCCCAATTTTATCGAACATCTCTGAAGAGACAAATACACCTTTTTCCATGCATCACGTCTCTTAGTAATCTTGAATACCGTGGGATCCCAAAAAGAAATAGCTATTGGGTTGCCTTCTAAACGCGCTCCCAAGTGAGGGGCCACTGGAGCACTGCACACCTGCTCAACTGAACAAACTCCCTTATCCTGTTAACCTTGAGGTGGATAGCTGCTAGACCACTCTTTCCTAAATTAACCTACAAACCTACACCACCTCATAAATTTATAGTAAAGTGAGAATATTCTGGAAAGTGTCGATGTCATCCTCTAAAAGAAGCGAAGTATCATCTGCAAACTTAAGCAAAGGGACCTACATCCACTCTCGCCCTACACCGAAACCTTTCAAATGATCTGCTGCATTAACTTCCCCAACCATCCGGTTTAGAACATCAGCCACCGGTGTGATGTGGAAAGGCGAAAGTGGGCATCTCTGTCTTAAGTCCCTAGAGCTAGGAAATTACCTTTGCGGTTCTCCATTTAAAATGATAGAGTATGAGGCATTAGATAAGCATCCCATAATCCATCGATGCCGACATTCAACAAAGCCCTTCATCTCCCTCTCCTTTTTCTGGAGACTCCAACTAACCCTATTGTAGGCTTTCTCAAAATCCAATTTTAGAATCATTCCACTTTTACTTGAGCAGCGGATATCATCAACCATCTCATTAGCAACCAAAATGATATCCGAGATCTGACAACTCCCAACGAACACACTTTGACTCTTGAATATCGTCTCCGAAATCACTCCAGATAACCTGTCAGCCGACACCTTCACAATAATTTTATAAACACTGGTGGTAAGGCTAATGGGCCTATAATCTGTTAACTTAATAGAGCGTTTCTTCTTTGGGACCAACACAACAAAAGTAGAATTCATGCTTCTTGCCCATGACCCCATTCCTGTAGAATTTTGCCATCACGCCTCAAAAGATATCTTCCCTTCCCCTTCTTCAGGCTACTTCCATTTCATCTTTTGGCACCAACTGCGTGCCTCAAGCATTATAATCTCCTTATGTTCTTTATGCAAAACCTCCTTGCATTGCAATTGATCCTCAGGCCAGGCACCTTCCACCTCTTGTATCTAGGGTGTCGATCTGAGCTCTAATACTAGCATTCTTAGATCTCAGGTCTCCAAAAGTCTGCGAATTCCACTCCTCAAGGGTTCCTTTTAAAAGCTTGACCTTGCGCATGAACACGAAACCTTCCCACTGAACCATTTAAGATGGGAAGACCACATATTCTCAAACCGAAATGGGGTGGCCCCCCACTGAACCATTTAAGAGTCCAATAAAAGCGGGAAATGATCAGAGGCAGTGCGAGACAACTCCTCTGCACTATATCTGGAAAAGTTTCTGCCCACAAAAACATGGCAAAAAACCTATCAATCCTGCTAGCGATGCCCTGATTCGCCCTCAACCAAGTAAACTGAGAATTAGAAAGTAGAAAATCAGAATGTCCATAATCTCCGATGAATGGTCAAATTTGCGCATGCCGGATGAGTCTGGAACCCGGCAGATTCTCAGCGGGGAAACAAACCATGTTGAAATCACCACGAATGCACCAGTTTGGAGGACAGTAGCCATAGACTCCATATAATTCATCCCAGAAAGTGGAATGGTGCGAGGGAACCACCGGGCCATACATTGACGTGACCCATCAATTTCCATCTTCTAAGCCCTGCAGCCTCAAAGCAAATGGAGAAAGTAAAATTTCCAGCTAGACAGTCAATGTAACGCAGCTTCCTGATATCCCACACAATTAAGATGCCCCCTGAAGCACCTACTGAGGGCAAAAGTCTTTAAACCCAAACTCCCAAATCCTGTGCTCCATGAAGTCATCCACCTCTTCCAACTTAGTCTCTTGCAGTAACACCACAACAGGAGGTGCTCTATGAATTTCATGCTGCTCCAGAAATCTCTCCTGGCCACCCTCCCCATCCCTCGAACATTCCAGCTTAAGATCCCTATTTGAAAAACCTTGTGGTTCCCTTTGGCATCCGGTTTTTCATAGTTGATAGTAGAAGTCGAATTCTTCTGTTCTCGTGTCCCTTTCCCTTTCTTCCTTGAATATGTTGTTGGAGATATCAGTACTTTCAGATCCTTTCCGTCAGGACTACAAAGTCTGATACCAGCAGCCTCCTGCAAATCATGTTTCTGTCTATTGTCTAAATCCCTGCTTAGTCTGGTCAGAAAGATCTCCCCTTTGTTACAGTCAAGACTTCCATTATTTCGACTCATCAATAGCGACGACATATGCGGCAAGGGAAGGATGCCTGGACCTGCACTAGAAGCACACAAAACCAATCCCTGGGGAACCTCAAGTGATCTTATACTTCGATTAGACACAAAAGAAACAGGAACCTGATCAGATAAACTACCAGAAAGCAAGGGTTCCTTACCAGAATTCATGGGAGCATGATTACAAGAAAAGTTAGAATGGGTAACACTAACCTGAGGCATGGATGAGTGGCTAGCCTCACCACTCTCATGCAATAGACCAGAGGGGTCTGGAAAATCTTCACCCATCTCTCCAGGGAAAGTGGCTGAGCCAACCTGTTCCTGCAGTGTCATCTCCAAGGGTCTGAGCACCATAACCTTCTGCCTTCAACCAGTTCCTGCAGAGTTCTCGTCATCTTTGCCTTTTCTTGTAGGTCCCAGGCAACCTCCTCTGTTTTCCCTTTTCCAGGCCCAAGTCTGCAGCATATACCAGGTAGCAGTGAAACACTTATTTGATGAAGCCGCTATAACATTCTCCATCCCATGCCATGCTTCCTCAGTCCAGACTGAGAGGTCTCTAGAGGCGCTGCCTTTGATGGTAAAGACCCTTCTGAGATGTTGCAGGATCTGCAATCCAGGCAATGAAACTTACGGACAGGGTTGGGGGGGGGGGGGTCAGAGCGGCTTGCATCTGGGAGAAATGCCACCAACTGCTGGCCGACACCCCTCAGGAGTAGTGATAGAATGAGCAGTGCCGCTGGTGTGATTTTTATCACAGCGAATATACCTTCCAAAGTGATATTTGCACAGCCTAAGTTGAATAAAAAAATCGGGGCATCGCCGTATAGTTAGCCGCGTTATTCTATTCTTTGAAGCTCAGAAATTCTGAAACTGTTCCGCAATCAATCTGATCTGATGCTGCATGCTTGATTGCAAAAACCTGTCCACCTCTGGATTCTTGGATCTGCCAAGAGGGGCAAGTAGTAGGGGAGGATAAGATGTGCAAATATTTTTGCTCCACTTGAATCGTCTGATCAAAACCCATGAAAAGAACGGAGGGCCCTACTCCACGAACAACCAAGCTTTGGAGTAGTGACTGCAGCAGCTTGCAGCAGTTGGAGAACCGTGGGCAGCTTCAAGCCATTGATGAACCTTGAAATGCGGGGATTGTTCACTGGAGTGATGTGGCAGTTTCTTCTTATGATCAAATCTTCTTGTCTTACTCTACTTATGGGAAGATTCTCAAGATACTGCTGTCGTTGTAGCTGCAGCTCGGAAATCAATGCTGTTTTTCATGCCAAGGATATTGAACATGTTATTCGCTCCGTCGCTTCTCATTGCGAAGCTGCAAAACTGGAAGTTTCTAACCATATCACCGGCAGTGCAGCCCAGCCCCAACACAGCTGCCCCTCTGTGAACCGCCGACAACTGCTCGTCGGCGACTACTTCACAGATGGAAGCTGTCGGCAACCCTCTGCACAATGCATGAACCGTGGACAACTGCTCGCTGGTGACTGCTACATAGATCGAAGTTTCCAACGGCCCTCTACACAACGCATGAACCGCTAATGATCTCCTAGATTGTGAACCACTCGATGAGAGATGCACAGGTATGACGACCTCCGTGCAACTCCAGCAAGCACTGTGAACTGACCAAAAATCAAACCAAACTGACCTTGATACAAAATTTAATACATTCCAAAATTTTATAACCAAACTGTTTGGTTTGGTTGTTAAATTGCCCTTTTAGTTACTTTGAGCTCCAACTGTTGATTCTTTTTTACTTGCGCCTTTTTATTTCTTTCTATACACTGCCAGTTTGATATATAATTATCCAAAATTTCAATCTTTCCTTATTCAGAAATGATTGTTGTGACTAAAAAAAAGACCAATCATTGTCTTTGTAGAAGGATAAAAGAGTGGAGACCCAAAACCCAAGGTGCTCTCTAAAGGAGGCCTTGAGGTTCTTTTATAATGAATAATAAAGACCACATCGGGTCACAAGTCCGATGTGGGATGCAGACTCCAACACTCCCTCTCAAGCTAGGTGTACCTAGCTTGAACACATAAAGAAAAACAAAGAGTCTGCATCTCACATCGGACTTGTGGTCCGGTGTGGTCTTTAGTATTCATTATAAAAAAAACTTCAAGGCCTCCTTTAGAGAGTACCTTGGGGGTTCGTGTAACATCACGTTAGGTTTTCAGGTACTTTTGATGTTTCTAAGTACCTCTGTTTTGGAGTAGTGACGAATGGGAGTCGGGAGAATTTTAAATGTTGTTTTGAGGCAAAGGGGAAGTCACACGGGCGGCGCACGGGTTGTCTAAACCGTGCAGCCAAACCGTGCGTAGTTGGTCTTGGAGGCAGTAGCTTCCGCACGGGCGGCGCACGGTTTGTCTAACCGTGCGTGGAGTGTCTGCCGTGGCAGTGGCTAACGCACGGTTAGCGCACGGTTTGTCTAACCGTGTGGGCAAATCGTGCTGCTACTTAAATGAGATCCTATAAAAGTGGATCTCACTCGTTTTTGCCTCTAAGTGCCTCGTTTAAGCTCCTAAGCGGCCATAACTCGGGGTTTTGCTTCTCCTAAGGTCAGAGAAGGTTCTCCCATCGTTCCGGAGGTGATCCAAAGGCTTCTATTGGTGAATCAAAGTCGGATTCTTGAGGTATGTGATCGGTCTTCATCGTTCTTGATTGGTTTCTTAGATCTACTTCTCCTCTTTTCCCGGTTTCTTAGATCTACGTCTGTTATGGGTAGATCTAAGTGTGTGGATGCCAAATATGATGAGATTTGGTCTTGATCTTGCTAGGAGAAGAGATCTAAGGCGGGTTTTTGGAGAATCGACCCGGGTTTCTTGAGCGTTCTTCGACCGTTGTGGTTTTCGTCAAAACCTTTGAGGTAGGTGGTTCCGTCCCGACTTGCCAAATTGATTATCATTGTATTTGCTTGATCTATTTCAATTGTTGATTTAAATTCAATTTCTCAAATTTGCTTTCAATTAAATTGATAAAAACTCGATTCCAGTGAATCGAGATATTTAAAATGGTTTTGGCATGAAAATTTGGAAAACCCCAATTCCATTGAATTAGGTGTGTTTATGGAAATTGACCGATTTAAATTGTTTAATTTAAATTGTGGATTTGATGGAAATGATTTCAATTAAATTGTTGAATTTAATTGTGGAAATAAATTGTGTAATGATGAAATTGGTTTTGAATGGATTTCAAACTGGTGAAAATGACTTAAAATTATTTGATAGAAACCCAGTGGTTTTATCTTGTGAAAAAGGCATGTTTTTGAATAAAACCTGTTTGGTTTTAAATGGAAAGTGTTATTAAAGATCCCTCTTACCCTCAAGGTAAGGAGAGGGCCTGTATTTATAAAAAACTGTAAGTGGAAGTTACAAGGGAGGTTACAAAAGAAGTGGGGCTGGAAGTTACAAAGTTAGTGGGGCTGGAAGTTACCCATACTCCAACACTCCCCCTCAAGCTAGGTGTACCTAGCTTGGACACATAAAAAAAAAGAAGACCGTAACTCCCCCTCAAGCTGGGCGGCAGATGTTTTGGATCCCCAGCTTGGAACTAAGAGAGGCGAGGCGAGCACCGGGGAGACCTTTGGTGAAGATGTCAGCAAGCTGGTCCGCCGTGGAAATGTGGCTAAAGCTGACATGTTTGTTCTCCAGGTGGTGGCGAAGAAAGTGACAGTCCACCTCTATATGCTTCGTGCGTTCATGGTAAACGGGATTCGAAGCAATTTTAGTGGCGACCTGATTGTCACACCATATGTGAGCAGAAGTCTGCTGAGGAAAGCCAAGCTCCTGGAGGAGGTGTTGAAGCCATAGGATCTCGGTAGTGACGGTGGCCATGGCACGGTACTCAGACTCGGCACTGGAGCGAGAGACGACCGTTTGTTTCTTGCTTCGCCAAGAAATGAGATTGCCTGCGAAGAATATGGCAAACCCAGATGTAGATTTCCGAGTAGCAAGGCAGCCAGCATAATCAGCATCACAGAAGGCCTCAATATTCTAATGAGGATGCTGGGAGTAATGAAGACCACGGGCAGGATCTCTCTTGATGTATTTGGCGATGCGGATGACCGCATCCCATTGGGAGGTGGTTGGATGCTCCATAAATTGACTGACCTTGGCAACCGCACAGGAGATGTCGGGTCGAGTCATGGTGAGATAACTGAGTTGGCCCACCAACCGACGGTACCGCTCGGGATGTGGGTATAGTGCTGAGGAGGCATAAAGAGACCGCTCCCCAGGCTCGAGAGGAGTATCGACCGCAGTGGCCTGAGTCAGCCCAGCATCCTGTAATATATCCAATGCATACTTCCGTTGGCAGAGGGAGATGGTGTCCGAGGAATAGGAAACCTCGATGCCGAGAAAGTAGGTGAGAGGACCAAGATCCTTCGTGTTGAAGTGGTGGTGTAGATGAGCCTTGAGGTGGGTAATGCCCACAGAGTCGTTGCCGGTGATGACGATGTCATCCACATATACGACCAATAAGATGCAGCCACGTGCACTCGTCCGGTAGAAGACAGTGTGATCCTTCATACTGCGAGAAAGCCCAAAATCGCCAATGACCGTGCTAAAGCGGCCGAACCAAGCACGGGGTGACTGCTTGAGGCCGTAGAGAGAGCGGCGGAGACGGCAGACTCGAGATTCAGCACCGAAGGCACAAAATCCGGGGGGCTGCTGCAGATAAATTTCTTCCTCAAGGAAGCCATGGAGGAAGGCATTCTTGACATCCAACTGATGAAGAGGCCACTGATGATGGGCGACAAGAGAGATGAATAATCGGACAGAGGCCATCTTGGCAACCGGTGAGAAGGTATCAAAGTAGTCAACACCGTACGTCTGTGCAAAGCCTTTGGCAACAAGGCGGGCTTTGAGGCGGCGGAGAGTGCCATCGGGATTGAGCCTGACGGTGTAAATCCACTTGCTGCCCACGGCCTGTTTGCCTGCTGGAAGAGGTACAAGATCCCAAGTATGGTTATCCTCTAGAGCCTGCAATTCATCCCGCATTGCAGCTAGCCACCCGGGGTGAGATTTGGCTTCACCAACCGTTCGAGGTACAGAGACTGTCTCCAGAGCTGACAAACCCCTGTATGAAGATACAAATAGAGGAGTACTCTGGCAGGAGCGAGTACCTTTCCGAAGGGCAATGGGCAAGTCCTCGGGTGGTGGAGCAGGAGCAGCGGACGAAGCGGGAGCGTCAGTGTCATTGGCCAGGACGGGGAATACAGTCGAAGGACGCCGAGAGTAGACCTGACCAAAATGTGTGTCAACAGGGGTTGACGGCGGTGGAGGATGGATGATGAGAGGAAGACAATCATCGATGGCAGGGTCAGGATGAGGAGAGGGAAGGAGGAATGGAGAACTTTCAACAAAGGCAACGTCGACCGAGATGACATACCGCCGTAGGTCGGGGGAAAAACAGCGATAGCCGCGTTGAGTGCGGGAATAGCCTAAAAAGAGGCAGCGGAGGGATTTGGGAGCGAGTTTGGAGAGACCTGGACGTGTGTCGCGAACGTAACAGAGGCACCCAAACACGCGAATGGGTAGGGAGTGAAGAGGGAGAGAGGAGAACAAAGTCCGAAAAGGAGTTTCCCCTCGAAGGATAGTGGAAGGAAGACGGTTTATCAGGTAGGTGGCGGTGAGAATGGCATCGCCCCAAAACTGCAGAGGCACCTGTCGGTGAAAGAGGAGGGCACGAGCAGTCTCCAGAATATGTCTGTGTTTCCGCTCGGCCACGCCATTCTGCTGGGGTGTATCAGGGCAGGAGGTCTGATGAAGGATGCCTTTCGTCTGGAGAAACTGCCGAAAGGAATTGGAGAGATACTCACGCCCATTGTCGGAGCGGAGACATTTGACCGAGAGGGAAAATTGATTCTGAATCTCAGCATAAAATGTTTGGAAGGTGGAAAACACGTCGGAGCGTTCTCGAAGGAGGTAAAGCCAAGTCATTCGCGAATAATCATCGATGAAAGAGATATAGTACTTGTAGCCCAAATGACTCGAAATGGTACAAGGACCCCAAACATCTGAATGAACGAGATCAAAAGGGTTTGAGGCCCGTGTATCCACCCGAGGGAGGTATGTAGATCGATGATGTTTTGCAAAGGTACAAGACTCACAATGAAATGAAATATTCCGACGAAACTCTGGAAAAAGCTGATGAATGGTGGATGCCGGCGGATGTCCTAACCGGGAATGAAGATCCAAAGCCGGAGAAGAGGTAGAGGAGCAAGCGATGGGTGCTGGTGCATCGAACAGGTAGACCCCGTCCTGAAGTCGGCCTCTACCAAGTTCCCGGTTCGTTGTCTGCTCCTGAAAAACAACACCAGAGGAGGAAAATATGGCAGCGCAGTTAGATTCTTTTGTCAGTTTACTGATGGAAAGAAGATTAAATGGACTGCGGGGTACATGTGCCACAAAGGGTAGGTGAATCGTTGGAGTCAGAGAGCAGGTGCCGAAGCCCACAATCGGGATAGTGGAGCCATCAACGACCGTGATGGCTGAGGGACCGGTGTAAGGGCAGTAAGAGGTCAACATACCAGCATCACCGGTGAGGTGGTCGGAGGCTCCTGAGTCCAACATCCATGCAGGGGAGCGACGGCCGACAAAGGCAGTGGAGTGAGCAGAATGGGCTATAGAAGCTGCTGATGGGCCGGGTTCGGCAGATTCTCGAGGTTCATGAGTCAGCCGGATGTCGGCCATCGAAAGGTCCAGAGAGTGAGGAAGAGTTGCAACTGCCGATGGTGCTTCCTGGACCGCCGTCTGTCCCTGCCGCGGGCGCTGAGATGGACGTCCATGCAGGACCCAACATCGGTCGATCGTGTGGCCAACCTTGTTACAGTGTTGACAGAGGGGACGTGGTCGACTGTCCACACGACCACGTCCACGAGGACCAGATGAACGGCCACCGCCGTGACCGACGAGAGCTGAGTGGTCGATAACGGGGGCGGGAGGAGGAAGAGCCCGCTGGGCCTTGCTGAGTCGGTGATACACCTGTGGGATCTCTAGCGTCGACGAGCTAGCGAGCAATTCGGTTGCCGTGGTGGCAAATTCTGGAGCGAGGCCGTTGAGAAGAGTGAAGAGACAGAGCTGGTCCCGCTGGGTCTGAGCTTCGGCCGGTGTTTGTGGAATGGGCCACAACTCCTGCAATTCATCACGCAGCCCTTTCCATTCCAGGAAGTAGGTTGTAAAGGTTTGGGCCTGCTGGCGAACATGGGACAGTCGCTGAAGGATTTCGGACACCCGAGCGAGGTTATTGGTTTCGGAGTACATTATATTCAAGGAGTCCCAGAGCTCCTTGACGGTATTGGCGGTGCGGGTGACATCTTTGACCGATCGTTCCATGGAATTGACCAGCAGAGCGAAGATCTTGCTGTCAGCAAGTTTCCAGGAACGATATTTGGGATCAGCTGTGGCTGGGGGAGGATTCTCAAGATGATGGTCGAGGTCCATGCCGGTGAGGGACATCACAACAGTCTTCCGCCAGATGGAGAAATTTGTGGAGTCCAATCGGTCATCCACAAGGCGGGTAGAAGCGGTGATCAGCGGCGGCAGTGGGGAAGAGTCTGCCATGGAAGCGGAGAGGTGATACCGAAGATGCAGCGGAGGGATGAGCCGGAAGCAGGGAGTTTTGCCGGGGAGCGGTGCACCTGGGGCGCTGGAAAGACCGGGAAGAGCCTGGTCTGTGCTGGGACTTGAAATTTAGGAGGGAAACTGGAAACCTGGTAAGCCAGGAGGATGACCAGCACCGCAAAACACCGAATAGAATGTTCCGTTGCAGATCTGAGAGGGAGGCGTCGGAGGTGCGTAGCCGAGAGCGGAGGCTATGGAATGCCGAACCGGGAAGGGGTGACGCCGATGAATCACCAAAAAGCCACCGCAAGATGGTCCCGAACCATCGATCCAAAGGAAACCCCCAAGGAGGAGGGATTCCAGCAAAGCTCCTGCACCAAGGAGGCGACGGGAGTCGCGGCTGGGAGGCGTCGCAGGAGGCGCGACGGGGAGGCGTCGCGGGTTGCCTGGGCGCCGTCGAGGGCGGGGCGTCGTGCGTCGGGGGCGAGGGCCGCCTGATGGAGGCAAGGCCGATCGCGCGGGGATGACGCCGAAGGGAGCAGGGAGGAAGCCGACGCGGGACGAGAGAGCCGGTGCTGGACGGGAGGCGCGGTTGTCGCGCACAGAGATGCCGCCGGGAGAGCGCGCGGGAGCCGGACGAACCGCAGAAGGAGGCCCGACGGGAACCGGGAGCCGCATCTGGAAGCGACGCCGCCGGGAATAGCCGCAGGAGCCGAGAGCCGCTGGGAGAGAGGGCCGAGCCGGGAGGGAGGGCCGAGCCGGGAGGGAGGGCCGCCTGGAAGGGAGGCCGAGCCGGGAGAAGAAGGGGAGAGGCGGGGCCGGGCAGAACCGGGAGGCCGCAGAGAGGGAGGGGTCGGGATTAATTTCCCTCTGATACCATGTTATTAGAGATCCCTCTTACCCTCAAGGTAAGGAGAGGGCCTGTATTTATAAAAAACTGTAAGTGGAAGTTACAAGGGAGGTTACAAAAGAAGTGGGGCTGGAAGTTACAAAGTTAGTGGGGCTGGAAGTTACCCATACTCCAACAGAAAGAAATTGAAACTTTTGAAATGGAAGAATGTGATTGGTCGTATTTTTAAGCATTCTTAAAATAGTTCGTCCATCATGTAAGAGCGCATGCAAGTCTTAGGTAGTTAGTGAGTTATTTGGATACACTCTACGCTACGACAACGTTTTAAAACATACTTGTGGCGGGTCACATCCCCAACGGGTTGGTGACAAGTCTGCTTTGGTCAGTGTCATAGGGACGTGTGTATACACATTTTGCTGAGTTCACATAGAGAGTGAGGAATCCTATAACTGGTTAATACTATCGTACCTTTTGACAGATGACCACGTTGCTCGCTTGTTTATTTATATTTGAGATATAAATGTATGCCAATGCTTTTGAACTGCTTTACATGCCTGCTGAATTTGTATAAACTGTTTTATATAAATGTTTTATTTAAGCCATTGTTTTAGAAATATTCATCATTTGTAAAATCATTACTTAAAATATTTATTTCCATCATTTGAAAATGTATAGCATGTTTTGTTAAAATATGATTTTGAATTGGCAAACCTGTCTATTTGAAAATTGAAAGCTTTTCTTTGGATAATCTATATTTGGCATCTGTTACAGAATCTTTGGTGGTATCCTACTGGGTTTAGGCTCACACCCTACTTTTACCTTCGGGTGTTTGTAGACTTCCTTCTTCCAGGTTCGAGCAAAGGAAAGCGACCTTTTGGAGGTGGATCCAGCTGTTGATCTTTGGTCTTGGTGAGTTGTGTCCTTAGGGACGTTGGGACTGTTTTCCCATTTTCAGTGCTTGGGTTGTAGTACTTTGGGCTTTTTATGCCTCTTTGTATTCTGATACATTACTCCCAGTGAAGTTTCTTTTTGTTATGCATACTGTCTTGTTTCTTTTCTTCCGCTTTGTTGGTGGCAAAATCGTTCCCACTTGCATGTTATGTGATGCCAGGTGCTAGTTGCCGACCCGTGGGGATCGGGAACGCCCTTCAGGCTATGTCAGGGCTGGCTCGGTTATCGGGTTACCAGGGTACCCGGGCTGGTTCGTGACAGTTCGGGTCTACCTCATTTTATCATTCTACATGGTATCAGAGGGAGCCTAATCCCGAGCCCTCCTATTTTTTATTTTTCCCCGTCTAGGGTTTCTCAATATTTCTCCCCCATG
This sequence comes from Viscum album, assembly GCA_963277665.1. NCBI lineage: Eukaryota > Viridiplantae > Streptophyta > Magnoliopsida > Santalales > Viscaceae > Viscum > Viscum album. The sequence continues at coordinate 2,002,544,785 of OY728126.1, read as the reverse complement.
GGGGTCAGCGGCCCCCCATGGCTGGGTTTATTTTCTGCCGCCGCCCCTCCGGGCTCTTTTCCAGGCGGCCTCCCGGTGCTTTCCTAGCGGATCTCCCCCTGCCGGCATCTCCCTCCGCATCGCCTGTGGCGGTCCTCAATCCCGCCTGGGCGGCTCCTCTCTCGGCGGCTCCATCCCGACATTCCTTCCACCTCCCGATCAGTGCGGCGCATCCCGGCCTGCCTCCCTTTGCGGTTTCTAGGCCCTACCTCCCTCCTGAAGGATCCCTCCCTGCTTCGGCCTCCCGGCGTCACCAGGCACCGCCCTCCTTCGGCACATCTACGGTTCGACCCCCGCCTGAGAGGCACCCTCCTCCCATCGCAAGCGCGACCTCCGCCCCTTTGCGGGGCCTCTTCCCGTCGCCGTCTGTTATTGCGCGACGCGTTTCCCGAGCAGCGGGCGTCTCTCCCAGACGGATCCCTCCCAGCGGAACCCTCCTTTAGGTGCGCCGACCCTCTTCCCGTCAGATCCATAGGTGCCCTCTATTCTCGTCGGCCCCAGACTGACGGTCTTCCTCAACGGCGCCTCAGTTCCTCCCTCCAGGTGGATCCTCTCCCTGCGCGCACTCCACCTGTGGGCAGCCCAGGCACCTGCTCCACCCTCTCCCTCCCGTCGCATTTCCCTCTTCCCGTGCGTCACCCCTCAGTGCGCCAACCCTCCTGCACGAGCTTTCCCCATCCGCTGCTCCCTCCATGTCGACCTCCTCCTGCGGCAGCCCCCGCCTCCATGCCAGCCTCCTCCTGCGGCAGCCCCCGCCTCCCGATGCCTCGACGTCCGACCCCGCTTGTGCGGCTTTCCCGACGCTCCGACGACCGGCCCGCCAGTGCGGTTTTCCCGGCAACTCTGACGTCTGGCCCGCTTGTGCGGTATTCCTGATAACTTTGATGATCTGCCCGCCTATGTGGATTTCCCGGCGCTTTGTTGACCGGCACCGCCAGTGCGGCTTTCCCGGCGTTCCGTCGACCGACACCGCTTGAGTGGCTTGACAAATCTTTTTCAGCAACATCATCCATCTTTATGAGGGGGAGCAGCAGCCATGACGATTTATCTTTGTTTTATTCTGTTTTGTCTTGTTTTATCATCAAGCTGGGTATGTCCAGCTTGAGGGGGAGTGTTTGCAGCGTTTCGTGTTTGCTTTGTATTGTCATTGCTTTGGTCTCTTTTCTTTATGTGTTCAAGCCAGGTACACCTTTCTTGAGGGGGAGTGTTGGAGTTTGCATCTCACATCGGACTTGTGGTCCGGTGTGGTCTTTAGTATTCATTATAAAAAAACCCTTAAGGCCTCCTTGTTGCGAAATCGTTGGGAGTCACAATGACAGAAACGAGAAAAAACGAAAGGAAATGCAGAAGAAAACAATGAGAACACAACAATTTACGTGGTTCGGGAATAATCCCTACGTCCACAGGAGAGGCAGAACTTCACTACTTTGGGAGTACAAAATTACAGAGGGTTTTTCAGTAGTAACCCTAGCCTGAAAATGAGCTATATAAAATGGAGAAGACGATCACTGTTCTGAAAAGTAAGTCTGCGTTGCTACAGTGAACAACAACCACCTTTGTCAAAAGTGTTACAGTACTATTGACTCCGAAGTCCGCACTGCTACAGTGCCTGTCGGTGTCGGTCGGTCAGCTCCGCTACAGTGCCGAAAAAAATTGGGCCGGGGCCCTTCGGCCCCCGAAGCAAGGGCGCGTTGCCCCTGCAACCCCCAACGAGCTCACCGCGGAGCTCGACCCGTGACAGTTGCGGGCCACAAGCATTCGGCCCAACCGGATCGGGTTACACCAATCCAACACTCCTTTAGAGAGTACCTTGGGGGTTCGGGTCTACCTCATTTTATCATCCTACAAAAGCAAAACAACAGACGCTGCAAACACTCCCCCTCAAGCTGGACATAACCAGCTTGATGACAAACACAAGATAAAACCAAAAGAAGATAAATCATTCGCAGTCGCTGCTCCCCCCTTGAGATGAAAATGATTGATGATTGAAGATTGTGGCTCCCTCTCAGCGGCGCGGCAAGTTGTCGAGGCGCAACAGAGAAACCGCGCAGGCAGGGCCGGTCGATGGATCGTTGGGAAAGCTACACTGGCGGGGCTGGACGACGGAGCGCCGGGAAAGCTGCACGGGCGGGCCCGTCGTCGGAGCGCCGGGAAATCCGCACTGGCGGGCCGGTCGAGAGGCAGGGATTCCGCAGGAGGCTGGCTTGGAGGGAGCAACGGTGCGCAGGGAGGGAGACAACACAAGAGCATCACGCCGGGAGGGGCCGGTGCAGAAGGCCGAAGGGGATACAGAGGAGCTGTTGACCAGTGGCGAAGAAGATGAGCCGTCAGAGATGGCGGGGAAGCGGATCAGCATAGGAGCCTGGGGCTCGACCCGCTGGGAGGGGCTAGGCGCAAGTAAGATCTGTCGCGCAGAAGGGAGATGTGGAAGGGGTGTGGTCGCCCGACTGGGAGGAGGGTGTAGCGACGGTGAGGAGGCCATCGCGCTGGAGATCGGGGCGGAATGGGTTCGCCGCGATTGACATGAGGGGTCGCATCGGGAAACACCGCCACTGGTGAGGACGAAGCGCGGTGGGAGGAGCGGCCCGTCAGGTGGGTGGGGGTCGGGGTTGTCGCGACGAACAGAGGACCCCGCACAGGGGGCCGTTGGCGACAGAGCGCAGCAGAGGACGCCGGGAAGCTAGATTTGTCGAGATGGAGCCGCCGGGAGGGAGTCGTCGGGATGGAGCCGCCCAGGCGGGATGGAGCTGCTTAGGCGGGATGAAGGACCGCCATAGGGGGCGGACGACTTTGACGGAACTAGGGTCGCCGCCCCCCAAGCAGGGAAAAAATAATAATAATAACCTAAACGAGAATTAAAAAAAATATGCAGAGAGTTTTTTGGTTATACCCCCTCTGATACCATATTAAAGGTAACATAGGTGAAGACCCAATACCCAAGGTTCCTCTCTAAAGGAGGCCTTGAGGTTATTTTATAAGGAATAATAAAGACCACATTGGAGCACAAGTCCGATGTGAGATACTGACTCCAACACTTTCCCTCAAGCTAGGTGTACCTAGCTTGGACACATAAAGAAAAGAGACAATACAAAGCAAACAAGAAACGCTGCAAACACTTCCCCTCAAGCTGGACATACTCAGTTTGATGACAAAACAAGACAAAACAGAATAAAAGATAAAACACCATGATTGCTGCTCCCCTTCAGAAAGGTGATGAATGATGGTGGTGAAAAAGATTGGTTGCTAAGCCGGACAAGCAAACCGGTCGATGGAGCGTCGGGAAATCCGCACTGGCGGGGCCGCTCGTTGAAGCGCCGGGAAATCCGCACTGGCGGGCCAGTTGTCGCCGGGAAATCCGCACTGGCGGGCCGGTCGTTGGAGCGTCGGGAAAGCCGCACGGGCGGGCCGGTCGTCAGAGCGCCAGGAAACCGTAAGAGGAGGCCGACATGGAGGTGGGGCCTGCCGCAGGAGGAGGCCGGCATGGAGGGAGCAGCGGTGGACAGGAAGGAAGTCAGCACAGGAGCATCGCGCTGGGAGGGCCTCTGCAGAAGGCTGAAGCGGAAGTAGAGGAGCCGCACAGAGGCGGGGGAGGTGCGGAAGCAGAAGCAGCAGCTGACCGGCGGAAGGAAGCGCGCGACGGACGGGATTCAGCCGGATCTAGTGGGGCAGCGCCGCTGGAGAAGGGTTGTCCAGGGCTGTCGCTCAAGGGGGTGCACAAGGAGGGTCGACGAGCAGGGGAGGCAGCGTTTAGATCTGGGGGACGCTGCGGAAGCCGGCGCGCACAGGGAAGCAGGAGGGGCGCAGTGGGAGGAGCGGCTAGTTGGGAGGGTGGGCGCCGAGAGGGAGCCTTCATGGGAGCGCCAACGGGAGGGAGCCGTCGAGTGGGAGAATCCCTCGATCCGGCGTGGATCCGACAGCACGAGCGGGAGGGAGGAGCCGATGCGGTGGATCTAGAGGAGGTGGGCCGTTGGGCATCGTTGAATGGATGGGCGGCGCACAGGAGTCCGACGGGAGGGAACCACCGAGTGGGAGAAGCCCTCGAGGTTCGTCGCGCACAGGAATCGGCGCAGGAGGCGGTGGCCTAGAAACCACAAAGGGAGGGAGGCGAGCTGGGAAACCGCTTAGAGAGACGGGCCGGGAGTCCACAGAGACCGGCCAGGGGGCGGCGCTGATGGTGGCCAAAGGGCTTGGGCCCTCGCCCCCCACCCCCACCGAGGGGGAGAATCCTAGAAAAACCTAGGGCTTAGAAAATAAAATAGGAGGGAGGGCTCGGGTTGGATTAAACCAGCTCTGATATCATGTAGAAGGATAAAAGAGTGGAGACCAAAAACCCAAGGTGCTCTCTAAAGGAGGCTTTGAGGTTCTTTTATAGTGAATAATAGACCATATTCGGACCATAAGTCCAATGTAGGATGCAGACTCCAACAATCTTCATTTGCAATTAAGATTTTGTTCGAGGCAAAGATTGAATAATTTTAATCACATGATCCTTCCTGTTATATATGTTTCAAGTACATTTAGTTGATGTGATACGATAACTTTCAAGTTAACAAGTGCCATCTAACCTCCACTCATATTTTCTGTTTTTTTTAGGCAAATTATTTAACTGATGTTTCATTTTTATTTTGAGTTTCAACTCCCTGAATGTTTGTTTAACAGGTTGCTTATGGCGCATGTTTCAGAGTTCACAACAACCCTAATGTCACATTGCACTTCGGCATCGAAGTTGTGGACGTTGTTAGAAATATGAAAGGCCAAATGTCCGGCATTTTAGTTAGAAAGTCGGATACTGGGGACCAATCAGTGCTTGATGTGAAAGGGTTATTTTATGGCATAGGCCACGCACCCAATAGCAAGTTGTTGGAAGGTCAAGTTGCACTGGACAAAGCTGGCTATGTCATTGTTGACAAGGGCTCTGCAAGAACTTCTGTCGAGGGTGTTTTTGCTGCTGGTGATGTACAGGTAAATTTCTTGAATCTTGCCCAGTCTATTTTGTCATGGGTTGAGCCACGATTGGCCCCTCTATAATGTGGCAAAAGATTTTAAGGCTCTGTTTGATTGCATTTGCTGAAAACTGTTTATAGCAATTATGATGAATACCTCTGTAGAAGTGTTTCCAGTTCTCTTATTGAAAAGAATGTTTTTCGGACACTTATTTAAGTAATTTTCTTCTGAAATTTATATGCAGTGTTAATTCATAAACAGAACGAACACCAATTATTTTTTCAAATTGCTTATCATAAGTTACAAGTGCTATAAGCAGTTCTTACTTGGTCATGTCAAACTGAGTCTTGATTGAACAGTTATCGAAAATTGCTTGGCTTTATAATAAGGCTGTGTTTGATGACATATCTAGAAAAGTAGATTTTTATCAGTTACATGTACAAGTGTTTCTAATTTGCTCAGAGTCTGCTTGACAACACTTATTGATAACTGTTTATTGCACTTATCACTTATGATAAGTGCCTCTGTATGTGTTTCCAGATTTCTTATTGAAAAATTGCTTTTCTGCCACGTAAGTGGTTTTTTTCTGAAATTTAAGTGCAAGTGTTTTCTCAGAAACAGAACAAACACCACTTTTTTTTTTTTTTAAAAAAATTTGCTTATCATAAGTTATAGGCGCTATAATGATGCAGTGCAGGACCCGGGCAACCCAGGCACTCCAGGCCAACCATTTGTGTTTATTTTATTTCATTAAGGCTATTTTTGAGAGTTTTCTTATTTTATTTCTTTTTTACTCTTATTTCCTTTTGACTTTTGACCGAGTCTTTTATTATTTTTTCCTTTTAACCGGTTTTGGGGTATTTATGGGATAGTTATGGTCTTTGATTATATTTCCTTTTTGATCAAAGAGTTTGGGTTTTTATACCCCTAAGGTTGGATGTTGGATAATTATTGAATTTAGTCCTTTGAGTTTGGGTTTTAAGTAGTTTTCTTCTGAAATTTTAGTGCAGGTGTTTTTCCAGAAACAGAACAAACACCGCTTAAGTTTTCGAACTGCTTATGATAAGTGATAAGTGGTATAAGTAGTTTTCATTAAGTGCTGTCAAATGGTGTTTTGCTGTTATGTATTTAGGTAAACTTTTTTTTTTTTGGAAAAAGAAACAAATGTCTATTTTTTGAAAGCATCTTTCATATAAATGATAAGTGTTATAAAGTGTTGTTTAATGCCACCTAAGTGCTTGAAAAAACAAGTGATGCTTGTTTCTTGTTAGAAAAAAAAAAAAACACACTTAAGCTTAAATCTGTGAAGAAAATCATTTATACAAGGGGTAGGAAAACATTTTTCATATAAATAATCTGGAAACACTAAAATCATTTGTTTTAAGTGTCATTATCACTTGTGTAAGCGTCGTCGAACATAGCCTTTATATCTAGACAGGCAGACATTTCTGTAACAATACAAAACTTGCAATCCCTGTGTGTTCCAGTTATATTTTCTTGTTTTTTAATAGGACCATGAATGGAGGCAAGCTGTGACCGCAGCTGGGTCTGGATGCATAGCTGCATTATCTGTTGAAAGATTTCTTGCTAGCAATAATCTGCTTGTTGAATTTCACCAGGTATCTAACATCTGAAATATAGCTCAAATTCATGTATTTTACTTCTTCAAAATAAATTGTCTCTCCTATCCTTTATTCAATAGTTAAAAATAACGTACAGAAACAATACAGGTCTGGGCTCTGTTTGTTATGATCACTTATAAAAGCAGTTTGAAAAAATAACAGTTGGGCTCTGTTTGAAAAAGCACCCAATACTTCTATTCTAGAAGAAAACAAGTTACGAGCCAATAGCTTGTTTGGTATGCATGTGATAACTGTGATGAAATATGTTAAATAATATAAATACATTACAAAAAATTATAAAATAAAATTTCATTTGCTTTTCCCTGTCATACACGCACCAAACATTTATGATAACTTGATTTTCAACATGGCATTAATCAAAATGAATGAGCTTGTTGAAATCTTTTTCAACATGGCGTGAATCAAAATGAAAGAGCTTGTAGAAATCAGTTGGAGGGCAGTTTTGAAAAAAAAATATATTTTGTGGTAGTTAAAATAAATTTAACCGTTTTTAACATATTTCCCTAATCTGCATTTTTTACTTATAATCTGGATGGGTGGTAGTATTAAATTTATGGCGATTTTGAGTAAATTTGTGGTACTAAATGTGGGCAGCCCCAAGCCGAAGAGGTTAAGAAAGAGGTATCAGAGAGGGACGTGCAGGAAGGGTTTGACATTACACTTACAAAGCACAGGGGGCAGGTATCCTCCCGTGCCATAAATCAACAAATTTAGTTTGCAACAAAAAAATGGTTCTCATGTTTTTATTCAAAATATTTATAATACATTTTTTGAAAATGTAAACTGAAAACGTTTTCCAAAACTAATCATTAATTTTGCTGTCTTGTTCATGTATTTCTTGTTTTGATAGTATGCATTGCGGAAGCTGTACCATGAGAGTCCACGGCTGATATGTGTTTTGTACACGTCACCGACCTGCGGGCCATGCAGGACTTTGAAGCCAATTCTGAGCAAGGTTGCGTATCCTCCCTTTTTACAATTATTATTATTTTGAAAAATGTTTGGATAATGTCACTTGTGTTTGCTTCACAGGTAATAGATGAGTTTGAGGTGAATGTACATTTTGTTGAAATTGATATTGAGGAAGATCCTGAGATTGCAAAGGCAGCTGGGATCATGGGCACCCCATGTGTGCAGTTTTTCAAGCAAAAAGAAATGCTCAGGTTGGTTTTACTCTATTCTAACTATAATAAATCAAATGCAGATTTTTTTTTATATTTTGATGGCGAATGTGCAGGACAGTGCCAGGGGTGAAGATGAAGAAAGAGTACAGGGATTTCATCCAAGCTCACAAATGAGCCTGTCTGCAAACTCTACTTTTTTCTTTCTATCCTGTCATTCAATTTTGCCATAATATTCATTATATGCTACAATTCACCTTCAAATTTGTATTCTTCAACCTTGAATCTTTTTATAATATTCCTTTCTTTTCATTCTAGTTGGGCTTTGTTTGGTAGCAGGGAAACATTTTTTTACGAAAACAGAAAACTGAAGGGGAAACATTTTTTTGTATTCTTCAACCTTGAATCTTTTTTAATAATATCTATCTTTCACTACACTAGTAGATTTGAGAAACCTTAGCCGATGGTCTGCCCCCTTCGGTCTCGCCCCTTCGACACCCTCCTAGGTTTTGTTCGTCTAACCGGTTAAGAATTAGGGTTCATTGAGAATGATGAGAGTTTTTGAGGTTTGAGGTTGGAGAATCATCATGAGCTTCTACTTGAGGTAGATAGTTTCATTTCCCCCCTATTTTATGATGAAATCTTCTCTGTTTAGGAAAAATATGATTTCTATATAAAATCTAGTTTTCTCTATTTCATTGTATAATGGACAATTTTTGTTGTGTTGGGTTTAAATGAACCTCATCGTCTGTCTCTAGAATTGAATTGTACCAGTCTTTACTGAAGCTTATTACTTATCTTTGTACTCAGCTGTTTTATTTTCCAATTATTTCTTTAATTAAATAAAAAAAAGATCATAAAAAACACTTTTATCCCATTTGGAAAGGTAATCTTAGAATTTGAATTCAATCCATGACTGTTTGTCTCTAGCATGATCAATTGATGAAATTTGGAGGGGGAAAAATGGCCGACATTATTGGAAGGATTTCTCTTTGGCTAATAGGTACTATAATCGGTATTCCAGTGATTGGTTTAATAGGTATTTTCTTTTATGGTTCATATTTCGGATTGGGGTCAGTTCATTGATATATTCTTTTTATAAATCAAATCGAATCCGATTCTTGATGAATCAACATAATTTTTGCATCTATTGTTGTAAGAAAAGATTTCCTTTTAATGTGGAAAGAAGAGCCTGTATCAATAATGATGATTTGACGTATGGACAATTCCTCTATATCCTGTTCATTCACAATCAAAGTCGAAGAATCACCCGACTCGGTATCTCTTCTTGCGCCAAATATCTATTATCATTTTCAAATGAATTGGAGACCCCCTTATCCCCATTTCTAAGAGTTCTGATCATACTATTCATTTTAAAATGTCTTGAAGCATAAATTTGAATGGTTTTATATGAAGTGAGGAGGTTTTTTGTTTAATTTTTTCTATATCTAAGGTGTGTATAATTCAACACAAAACCTTGCAGTTATCGTTTAACTTGTTCTATTAAGAAGATACTTTTTATTGTTTTTCATGTTCATTTACCATTTTTCTTGTTCTTAAAAATCTTCTTAAAGTCAATTCAGTCAAAAATGTTATTTTCAATAAAGTAAAATGATTTTTTATCTTAATGTCTGTTAAAAATCTTCTATTATTATTTTTTGTTAATTTATTGAGTTGATAATCAACTTTTTTGTGAATGAGGGGGCAATGTAAGTTTCATCAAATTTATTTCGCTTTTAAAAGCGAAAAAATGCATACGCCTTGCACTGTCCACTGATGGAATGAATTTGTGTAGGCTTTAAGGCAGTACAGTGTATTGTCAATGATTATAATAATTTATAACCTCCCACATAACATGAAGCACAAGTATATGATGTTTTCTATACTAATTTCAAGATCAAAACAACTGTTAAATGATATTGATGTATATTTGACCCATCTAATTAAAGAATTTAAGTTATTACAATGTTGAAGTGCATGATGTGAACATGGTTTTTTTTGTGCTAAGAGTTGTTTGTTTGGTATAAATAATGATTTTTCCGGCTTATGGTAATTTATCAAATACAACATAAAAGGGAAAGATGAGATGCCGTGTTTGTGGAGAGGGAGCATAGTTGATCAGGTTAAATGTATATTTGGGGCATCACAAATGACTGTATTGTAATCATAATTTTTCTAGATTGATAAAATCTTATGACGGGAATTCAGAAGAAGGTGAACCACCTATTCACTCAACTGGTGGATAACTATTTGAAAAGGTTAAAGATTTGAATATTGAATTTGTGAAACCTTTTATGAAGAACCTCAGGACAAATGGTTGGGAGAAGATGTTTATTTTCTTTGAATTGTCATTTTGGAAGATATTGGATGTGAGATATTTTTTTGTAGTGAATATTGGAAAGAATGAATGTGATAACTGTTGGAGTTGGTGGTCTAGAACCAACTACTTTGTACTTTATTCATTAAATAAACACCTTATCACATCTTGATTGTCCTTCTGCGTAACAATGCATGAGATAATGTCCCAAGGATAGATGTTGCATTAAAGGGTCATAGCGGATCCTTGCTATGATGAGAACCTGGAAGTGCCATAACACTGTTCTTGAATATATGTTCTATGACCGGATGATGTTATTTGAGGGACACAAATAATACAGGCCATTAGGGGTGATGACTCATAAAACTTTGAGGCACATTCTCATGGTATGCGCCTTTGATAATATCTAGGAGGATATTATGAGAACAAGACCCGCCAGTAGGAAATCCACATTTCATAGTGTCATTGGATGTTCCTATCTGCAGACGTGTGTATTGGTCATTGTACTTTAATATTATTATTAATGAGTATTACAACTCGCGCACTTAGATGTATTGACGAAAATTGTGACGACACAGTGTTCGCAGCGATGTAGGATACGTTGGGTGCGTCACGAGTAATACTGCATTAATAGATAATGTGAGAAAGGATTTGTCTCTTCTGTTCCATAACAGAAGTAGATATCTCAGGCCCTTTGATGAAATTGATATAACCTAAATAAATCAATGACCATGGTAAGGAATGAGCGAGTTCAATTCTGGAAAGTCAAAGAAAGAATAATCGAGCATATGAGTTGATGACACTAGCATGCAACCCGCTTGATTCGAGATATCGTGACAAAGAGATTATATTATACGGTAAGCGTTCGTATGAGGTGACACGTCATTGCGGCGTTAACTTCTTTCTCTATGGGTGCCTTGACGTGTTGCTAGACGCTAACCTTGGACTTTAGGCAGACTCCGCCTAATGCCACTGAGAAAGAGGCCTAGAGGGTCACACACTAAGTATGTTCATATATCTCAGTTAAATATTAATTTAACAAGTTAAATAAATATTATTCCCGACTGTGGTTTAATAATTATTTAAGGATACCTGATCGCATTTATTTCGACACTAGTTATTCGAGAGAATATATTGTGGGTGAAATAATATATATTTATTAGCGAGTAATGTAGTTACATTTATTTAAGAAATAAATAGTCATTACTCAAGGTCTAATAAATGTGGTGGAGGAAATAAAGAAAAATGAAAACAAGATAAACATGCCGTGTACATTGAATGTACACACCGTGTAGTTTTCATGGAAAATGAGTACACGCTGTGTATTAATGATTACACGCCGTGTAGTTTTTCCAGTCAAGATTTTGAGGAAATAATATTGTTTTATTAAATGATATTTATTATAATCAGCATGGGCGTATGCCAAGGAATTAATCATTCAACATGGGGGTTTTCAATAAGAGTTGATGAAATAAATAAAACGCGTAACGCGTTTATTTATTGTCATAACTCTATAACCTCAAACCCGATTATAAATATCCTCACAACCCCAACACTGTTCCAGAGAGAATCGTTGTGCACAACAATTTTGGAAAATTCTCTCAAGACCGAAAGAACTCCTTCCTCCAAGAACGCTCTCAAGACCGAGAGAGATCCTCCTCCATTGGATCAAGGCGATCTAAGGTGGACAACGCAAACAAAGGCTTCTCCACGCTAGCACTTGAAGATTCCTTTGGTGACATCCAGAGATACGTGGTGCACGTGTGGATCACCGCTAGAGGAAGTCTACACTTGACTTTTGCGACGCAACGACGAATCACATCGAATCGTGATCAGAGACATCAACGAAGAAAGAATTCCATCAAGGTAATTCTTGTCAATTAATTATAACCAACATATGATGATCCTGTCTTTATGGTTCCAGGACTCCCTCTTTCTTTTTCGTTCTTCGTTCTATTCCGAAGATTCAGCGTTTTATTATCGTGACAGATCTCGGATTGATCATTGTTAACGCTAAAATTAAAGTTGGATACACCCACTAATGCGCTTCCGCTATGCCTGGAACCTACAAGTGGTATCAAAGGGGTCATATTGTTGATTATAATTATTTAGTTTTTTCGTTGGTGATTTACGCATTTAATAATTTAGTTGTTTCAATTCAAGTTAATCGTTCTTTAAAATCTGAATCTCGAGATCTGTTCCTCCCCTCTCGTTTCTCGTTCACCTTATAGAAACAAATTTTTCTTTTAATTTTGATTAAAATAAAATAGAGGATCTCATCCGAAGGTGCCAAATGCTCCTGACCGTACAACACCAGAATACACGGTGTGTATTCGGTAGTACACGCCGTGTAGTCTAGGTTCAATGCATTGGACTGGTCCGCCAAATCAGGCCATGTATTGGATCCTATCTAAGTCATTTATGACACCGTGTGTTCACCAGGAACAGGTGGCACACGATTTCCGGATTACACGTCGTGTGGTCCACTGAACACGACGTGTAGTCCCTTCGGGTTAGGGTTGGACCATGTACCCCATACACGGCTTGCCCGACTGGAAACTGTGTAACGCGGATACTACACGACGTGTGTCCAAAATAACACGCCGTGTACTCCAAAAATTTCCGAAGTACATCTACACGCCATGTCCCCGGGCGTGTACTTTAGATGGACGGTGATCAAAAGTACACACCGTGTAGTCGGAACTACACGCCGTGTACTCATCCAAATTATGCCGATTTATTAAAATTTATTATTATATTATACAAACCTTTGAGACATGTACCATAGTGCATGCGTAAAGCTGAGACACAACACATGATAGGTGTTTTATATATATGTGTTTAATTTAACATCTGCGTAATGAATGAGAACTCACCGGATTGCCTCCAAGGTACAATTTACGTACAAAGATAATTTTAAATGAATTTATTTGTTCAAAATTATGATGGATGAGAATCTCAAGGAAATTCAGAAAAAGGGTTTAAGATAAAAGAATTGATTAATTAAAGATAATTAATTGATTCGAGCGTGATTTATCTTAAACAAGAACGATTAAAGAATTGAATGCTAGTTTTATTAATGCGTAATATCGTTGCATGTATGGATAATCATGAGCTAGAACAAGACCTTTGTATGTGAATGATTTCTTTTAATTTATTTTTTTAAATTAAATTTGTTGGCCTACGAGCCTTCTCCTCATTAATATGTAGGGTCTGCGTGCCCAAAGTTTCTTTTATGTAAAACTCCTTTTACCCCTCACCTGCGTGTGAGATAAATGCATATGTAATGGATGGAGCTCCCAAGCTAGTGGAGGCGGCTCAAGTCAGGAGCCAAGGCGAAACCAATCCAAGGAGATACAAAGGTGGACAGGTGGAAAGCTATAAACACGAGCCCGAAAGGTTCAATGTGTTTCTCCCCTAGATCTTGGGTTAGTTTATCAACCGCTAGATAAACTAACCAATAGAAAAGCTCATGATCATACCATTTATTTTATTTTTTTCAGTTGCATGGTTTAAATTTATTGTGGGTGTGTTGTCACGATCACACAATTAATGAATTAAACAAACATGCAAGATGGAACTAAAATAAGACCGACTTATGCGTAAATATTATCTTAGACATGGTTAATCACTTAGGTATATCCCACTTAATATTAACAAGCATGTAATCAAAGATAATAAATTGAAAATTTACGTATAAGGATAAAATCCCTCAAAGAAATATTAAGTCGGTATAGCCTTCCATAATCTTGGTTAGAATCAAACCATAGTTCAAAGTGCTTGACCAACCCTAGTTGGGGTGCTTTCAATTATTGGGGAATTCTAATTCAAGGTTTTGGGTTGACTTGACTTGGTTCGCATCAATGGTTGACTGCCACAACAGGACTTGGTGTGACCAAGAGGCAAAGGTTGAGGAAATCCAAAATAAAATGATTTTAGGATTGGGGAGTCCACTCAGCGGATCAAGGAGCTGCGAGTTAATGCAGTTGGCATTTGGAATGCCTACCTAAAACCCTTCAAGTTGCTTGACCAACCCTAGTTGGGGTAATGCGAAGGGCAATATGGATCCTTGCCACTAGAATATTCAGGCAACAGAATATTCCGAAGTTAATGACGAGGGCTATTGGATTTCGATAAAATAGTGGGAGACTAATAAGTATTAATTTATTTATTTGTCTCAGTTTTTATAATAAAGTACTAAAACCTTTGCTCATCTTAATTTGTAGAAACGACAAGAAAAATGACTTCAAACATATCATTACGAACCATACTCGAGAAGGAAAACCTTCTCACCGACACCAATTTCCAAGAGTGGCAGAGGCGTTTACGCATCATCCTTCACCACGAGAGGAAGTTGTATGTGCTGGAAGAGCCTATTCTAGTTGCGCCTAGAAAAGAGGCCAGTGATGAGGAACTATCTCTCTATATGAAACACATGGATGATGCCACATATGTCCAGTGTTTCATGCTATCGGCCATGTCTAATGAGCTCTTGGAGCAACATGAAAACATGGACGCGTATAACATGATGTCTCACCTTAAGGATCTCTACCAAGAGAAGGCGAGACATGAGAGATATGAGATCTCCAACGCTTTGTTTACAACTAAGCTTGGAGAGTCTGCGCCAGCTGGGCCTCATGTAGTAAAGCTCATTGGCTACATTGAACGCCTGGACATCTTAGGGATTAAGTTCCTGGATGAGTTGTGTACAGATCTCATCCTATCATCACTGCCCAAGACCTTCTCTAGCTTCATTGTCAATTATAACATGAGCAACAATGAGAAGAGTCTATCGGAACTTTTGACCTTAATTCTCCAGGTAGATAAGGACATAGGGCGTGACAAACCCGCAATCCTTATGGTGAATAAGAAAAGGAAGGACAAGGCAAAGGGGCCAAAGACTTATAAATGGTCCGAAGCCCCCGAGTGCCGTCCTTCCAAGAAGGGGAAGATCCAGAGGCAGGGTAAGGAATGAGAGACAATATGTTTTTCATGTGGCAAGCAAGACCACTGGAAGAGGAACTGCACCAAGAAGCGTGGGGATGCTAAAGGTGCGTTCGTTATCGAGTGTAATCTTTCCATTTCTACACATTTGGTATTAGATATAGCTTGTGCGGCTCACATCTGTATTCAGATGCAGGAACCAAGTAGATTTAGAAAGATTACCAGAGGAGAGGTGGATTTTCGAGCTGCCAATGGCGCGAGGCTGGCTGCGTTGGCCATTGGCGATTACCACCTCTCATTGCCGATTGGGATGATTTTGGTTTTACATGACTGTTATTATGTGCCTAGTGTTACCAAGAACATAATTTCTGTATCTTGTTTGGATATAGATGGATTTATTTTCAAGTTTGGAAATAAGGGTTGTCTCTTTTATAAGAACAACGTATGTTATGGTATGGCGCATTTAAATAATGGTTTGTATGTATTAAATTACGAAACCAAGTGTTGTCAATCGATAACAAAACAAACTCACATGACTCATACATCACCCAGTTGTGACATCACCATCTCGGTTATGTAAATGAGAAACGCTTGACAAGGCTCTTCCAAGATGGCTATTTAGACTCTACTGAGCTAAAACCACTTGATAGATGTCACTCTTGTTTACAAAGTAAAATGACCAAGCTGCCTTTTGGTGGACAAGGTGAAAGGGCCACAGAGCTTCTAGGATTGGTGCACACGGATGTGTGTGGACCATTTCCAGTAGAATCTAGAGGTGGATATTCTTACTTCATTACTTTTACTGATGATTTGAGTAGATATGGATGTGCCTACTTAATGAGGTATAAGTCAGAAGCCTTAGAGAAATTTAAGGAATTCAAGAATGAAGTAGAGAATCAACTTGATAAGAAGATAAAGAAACTTCGATCGGATCGAGGTGAAGAATATCTGAACCAAGAGTTCATCAGTCTTCTACGGGAGTCTGGGATTCTATCTCAGCTCACTCCTCCTTATACAACACAGTGGAATGGTATTAGTGAAAGGAGGAACCGCACCTTGTTGGACATGGTGAGGTCGATGATGAGTCATGTAGATCTTCCATTATCCTTTTGGGGATATGCATCACAAACTGCAACATACACATTAAACCGAGTACCAACTAAGGCAGCAAATGGAATTCCATCCGAGTTATGGAATGGAAAGAAACCCATTTTGTCGCACACACATGTATAGGGATGCGAGGCGTTTGTTAAGGTCTTCTTAGGCAACAAACTAGCACCCCGAGGCACGAGGTGTATCTTTATAGGATATCCCAAGGAAACGAAAGGTTATTACCTATATAACCCTTCAGACAAGAAAGTGACTGTCGCTAGACAAACCGTATTTCTTGAGAGGGATCACATCCTAAAAAAGGATAGTGAGAGCAAGATTGACTTCGACGAAGTTGATGCTCAAGATACACAATAGTTGGTACAGGAACAAGTTCCACAGGTCCCCGTAGAAGAGGTTTTAGAAACACAAGTACTGCGTAGGAGCTCAAGATAGGTAAGAGAACCAGAGAGATTTGGTTTCCTAGTCACTGAGGATGATGAATCATTATTGTTGGACAATGATAAACCTCTCTCCTACAAGGAAACAGTAGAAAGATCAGAAGCTGCAAGATGACTGGAAGTTATGAATTTTGAGATGGATTCCATGTATCAGAACCAAGTCTGGGTTCTGGTCGATGAACAAGTTGATGTAAAGACTTTTGGATGCAAATGGGTATTCAAGAGAAAACTAGACATGGAAGGTCAAGTTATCACCTATAAAGCAAGGCTAGTGGCTAAAGGATTCAGACAATATCAATAAGAATCATACTTGCCATATTAGCTTACCATGACTACGAGATTTGACAGATGGATGTCAAAACAACATTCCTTAACAGGAACCTTCAGGAAGATGTCTATATGACACAACCAGAAGGGTTTAAGGTGAAGCCAAACGGGTTTGCAAGTTGCAGAAATTCATTTATGGATTAAAGCAAGCATCCAGGTCATGGAACATTCAATTTGATGAATCCATAAAGGAATTTGGTTTCATTAAGAACGAATGCGAGCCATGTGTTTATAAGCAGTTTAATGGGAATGCGATCATTATCCTAGTAGTATATGTTGATGACATATTGCTTATTGGAAACGATGTACCAGTCTTATAGTCAGTTAAGGACTGGTTGAACAAGTGTTTCTCCATGAAGGAATTGGGTGAAACAACCTACATTATAGGGATCCAGATCATTCGTGATAGATCCAAGAGGCTGCTTGGACTAAGTCAGGGTTCATACATTGACCAGATACTAAAGAGATTTAGTATGAAACAATACAAGAGGGGATTAGTTTCAGTGTCACATGACCTATATCTTTCTAAGAAAATGTGTCCACAGACACAACATGAGAAAGATAGAATGAGTAAGATCCCATATGCTTCAGCTATAAGATCTATCATGTATGCCATGTTATGTACCAGGCTTGATGTTGCCTATGCACTGAGCATGGTAGGCAGATATCAAGTAGATCCAAGAGAACAACATTGGACTGCTGTTAAGACTATCCTTAAGTATCTGAGAAGAACTAAGGATATGTTCCTGGTGTATGGAGGAGACATGGATCTTGTCATTAGAGGGTATGCTGATGCTGGTTTTCAGACATATCAGAATGATCTGAAGTTGTAATCTGGATATATTTTCTGTCTCAATGAAGGAGTTGTGAGCTGGAAGAGTTTAAAGCAGCCAGTTGTCGCTGATTCTACAACAGAGTCTGAATATATAGCGGCTTTTGATGCAGCCAAGGAAGCCGTATGGATTCAGAACTTTTTCCAGGAGCTTGATGTGGTGCCTAGCAGTAAAGATCCTATCACGTTGTATTGTGATAATACTACAGTGGTGACTCTTGCAAAAGAACCAAGGTCACATCAACAGAAAAAGCACATACTCCGAAAGTATCACCTCTTGAGGGATTTCTATCAAAGGGGTGAAGTTGCAGTGAGCAGAGTGTCCATGGAAGAGAACGTGGCGGACCCCATGACTAAAGGCCTATCTCAGTAGAAGCATGAATATCATGTGAGAGCTAGCGGGTTAAAAGTCATTAGCAGTTGGCTCTAGTCCAAGTGGGAGTCTGTTGGAGTTGGTGGACTAGAACCAACTACTCTTTACTTTATTCATTAAATAAAAACCTTATCACATCTTGATTGTTCTTATGTGTGACAATGCATGTGATAATTTCCCAAGGATAGCTGTTGCATTAAAGGGTCATAGTGGATCCCTGCTATGATGAGAACCTGGAAGTGCCATAACATTGTTCTTGAATATATGTTATATGGATGGATGATGTTATTTGAGGGACACAAATAATACAAGCCATTAGGGGTGAGGAATCATAAAACTTTGAGGCACCTTCTCATGGTGTGCGCCCTTGGTAATATCCAGGAGGATATTATGAGAACAAGACCCGCCAGTAGGAAATCCACATTTCATAGTGTCATTGGATGTTCCTATCTGTGGACGTGTGTATTGGTCCTTGGACTTTAAGATTATTATTAATGGGTATTACAACTTGCACATTTAGATGTATTGACGAAAACCGTGACGACACACTATTCGTAGCGAGGTAGGATACGTTGGGTGCGTTACGAGTAATACTGTATTAATAGATAATGCGAGAAAGGATTTGTCTCTTCTGTTCCATAATGGAAGTAGATATCTTCGGCCCTTTGATGGAATTGATATAGCTTAAATAAATCCATGGCCATGGTAAGGAATGAGCAAGTTCAATTCTGGGAATTCAAAGAAAGAATAATCGAGCACATGGGTTGATGGCACTAGCATGCAACCCGCTTGATTCGAGATACCGTGACAAAGAGATTATATTACACGGTAAGCGTTCGTATGAGGTGACACATCATTGCAGCGTTAACTTCTTTCTCTATGGGTGCCTTAGCGTGTTGCTAGATGCTAACCTTGGACTTTAGGCAGGCTCTGCCTAATGCCACTGAGAAAGAGGCCTAGAGGGTCACACACTAAGTGTGTCAATGTATCTCAGTTAAATATTAATTTAACAAGTTAAATAAAGATTATTCCTGACTGTGGTTTAATAATTATTTAAGGATGCCTGATCGCATTTATTTCAACACTAGTTATTCGAGAGAATATATTGTGGGAGAAATAATATATATTTATTAGAGAGTAATGCAGTTACATTTATTTAAGAAATAAATAGCCATTACTCAAGGTCTAATAAATTTGGTGAAGGAAATAAAGAAAAATGAAAACAAGATAAACATGCCGTGTACATTGAATGTACACGCCGTGTAGTTTTCATGGAAAACGAGTACACACCGTGTATTAATGATTACACGCCGTGTATTTTTTCCAGTCGGGATTTTGAGGAAATAATATCGTTTTATTAAATGATATTTATTATAATCAACGTGGGCGCATTTCAAGGAATTAATCATTCAACATGGGGGTTTTCAATAAGAATTAATGAAATAAATAAAACGCGTAACATGTTTATTTATTGTCATAACTCTATAACCTCAAACCCAATTATAAATATCTTCACAACCCCAACACTTTTCCAGAGAGAATCGTTGTGCACAACAATTCTGGAGAATTCTCTCAAGACCAAAAGAACCCCTTCCTTCAAGAACGCTCTCAAGACCGAGAGAGATCCTCCTCCATCAAATCAAGGAGATCTAAGGTGGATAACGCAAGCAAAGGATTCTCCCCGCTAGCACCTGAAGATTCCTTTGGTGACATCCAGAGATATGTGGTGCACGTGTGGATCACTGCTAGAGGAAGTCTACACTTGGTTTCTGTGACGCAACGACGAATCACATTGGATCGTGACCAGAGACATCAACGAAGAAAGAATTCCATCAAGGTAATTCTTGTCAATTAATTAAATTAATTATAACCAACATATGATGATCCTGTCTTTATAGTTTCAGGACTCCCTCTTTCTTTTTCGTTCTTCATTCTATTTCGAAGATCCGACGTTTTATTATCGTGACGGATCTCAGATTGATCGTTGTTAACGCTAAAATTAAAGTTGGGTACACCCACTAATGCGCTTCTACTGCGCCCGGAACCTACAATAACATCAATGGTACACTACTTCAAATTATTAAAAAAATGACATTAATGGGCTAAACATGATTTCTTCAGGAGTAAGAGAAGACTTAGCTCCAAAGGAAAAATGATCTTGTACATTTATTCATCCAACAACTTGCACATTATGTAAAAGGGGAAAAAATATTTTTTGTGAATTTCTGTTAAAGTTCTTAAAGGACACACTTATAACATCATGAACCTTATTTCAATGAAAGTCCTTAATATACAGGGTTTAAAATCTCTTGATTTTCATATGTTGATGAATAATTTTATTCCTGCAGTTATATGTTATATCTTACCAGATAGAGCGAGACACATAATCACAAGATTTTGTTATTTCTTTAAATCTATTTGTAGAATCATGATTGATCCTGTGATGCTACTAGTCTTGCATGGTCAAATTATACAGGCATTGTGTGAGATTTAGATGTATTTCTCATATGCTTCCTTTAACATCATGATTCTGTTAAGTCAATAAGTTCTTTATGACTTTTCCATTCCTTATGTTTTGAAAAGCACACACTTTTTTCTTAAAGATTATTTTTTTTTCTAAGGAAATTTATACGCTTAACCTTTATCATGTTTTTATATGTTATACTTAATATTATTTATCTAAGCTTAACTATATTTCCTTAAGACCGAATTCCCTTAAGATTAATCAGATCCTTATCTAAAAATCGGAACCATACAGTTCTTTAGAATCCGATTCTCTTTATTTTTAGACTTCAATTCACTCTGGAATTTGACTTCATTTCTACATATTTTCAGACTTCATTTCCATATAAATTTAGACTTTGATTTCTCATCATCCTTAGAATCCTATTATTCAAATTTGTTAAAGTTGCATTTCTTCCTTAACATATTGTTCCAATTTTATCGGATCCTATTATGCTTAAGTTTCTTAAACTTGATAATGTTTGTCTTACATATTATTGTTTCTTACACATGATAATGTTTCCCATGATTTATTACATGAAATGATGTCGTACAATCTGTTATTAACTAACCATTGGCTGAGTGACACCTGCCTAAGTCCCTTCGATTTTCAAGGAAAAATATGACCATTGGAGGAGGAGCCGATCGTTGGAATCCATGCCTATAAATACCCAGCCATTTGAACGAGATTAGAGCTAGAGTTTTCGTAGAGGGCTGTTGATCTCTGGAATGAAGTGATACTCTGTGAGAGCTCTGCTCAAATCTGCCTTGTGCGAATGCTGTGAACATCTTGTTCATTTGTAAACAACTTATTCAACCTGCCTAGTGTGAATCTAATTGTTGGTGATCAATTGAGGGCTTCCAGGGATATGAAGATAGAGGTGCCGACCACCTTAGAGATCGAGGACTTACAGGGATAACAAGACAGATTTTGATCTTCGTATCGAGGGCTTACCATGGTGTGGGTAAGACAAACTTTCTTGAAAGTATAAATCAAGGGACCTTTATCCAAGGTTGTTGGATACCCTTCTCTTTGGGTTAAAAGATTTCTTATACTTGTCCTGTTTTGTTACAAGTTTTAATTCCACTGTATTTTGTTAAAGATATGAAGTGTAACTTTCTTACACTTTTTTATACTTGTATACTCTGATATAAATAAGATTCTATACACTTTAAGGTAGAATCTTTCCCTAAGTAAACTTATCTTAAGTTTCTTTATCGGATCCATCTTATCAGATCCTAAGAAAATTAGTTTCTTTGTTAAGAACTAAAGAGGGTTTGTGAATCCATCTTTTTTAACTTTGTTTAACATAGATTTTCTTAAGGATAAAAATGAAACTTTTTAAACCTACAATTTACCCCCTCTTGTAATTGAGCAATCAATATATACATTTCGTTCTTACAATTGGTATCAGAGGAGGTCTCTGAAATACTTATACTTGCATATAAGTTTTCTTGCTCAACTTTTCATTCTTAACTTTACTTGTTCAAGTTTTTCTTAAAGTTTTTCTTTGTTTATAAAATTTTGTTACTAATCCTTTTTGTGGAAAAGATCTTTTGTATTTTCTTATAGAATGGCAGACATGAATGTTGGATCAATAGGCAACTTAGATCCTACCAGACCCCCAATTTTTGATGGAAATGACTATGAATACTGAAGAGATAAGATGAAAACTTTTATTATCAACACTAGTGTTGATAACTTTGTTATGTTAACTAGAGACTGCAAGATTCCAGATAAGGAAATCAGACAATTCACCAATCAATAAAATCAAGAGTATTAGCTTAACTTTAAGGTACACAATACTTTATTATGTTCTATGATTAGGAACATTTATTGCCAGATTTCTTCTTGTGAAGCTTCTAATAGCATCTAAAAGAAATTAGAAGTTACACATTTTGGCACATCCAAGGTTATTGAAACAATAAGAGTTATGCTTAGAGAAGAATACTATGGTTTTGTGTTTTCTTATGGAGAACCTGTATGCAAAGTTCAAAAAAGGTTTATGACAATTTTCAACAACCTTCAGTCTATGGGTGAGAAAGGACTTGATGATGAGATTCTCGTGGATAAGATAATAGATATTATGCCCAAATGAGTGAGAATCTAAAAGAACATCGATTGATGAGAACATGAAAGTTTCAAATATCACTCTCGATGAGTTATTTGGGACTCTTCTACAACATGAAATTACAATAAAGAGAGATGTATAGATCAATAAGAAAAAGAATGATAATGATAGTATTGCTTTCACTACTATATCAAATTATATGAAATCCAAGACTCCTAAAATAGTTACTAGATCAAAAGCTAAGAATTATACTATTATATTTGAATCAAGTGATAGTGATCATTTTGATAATGAACTTGCCAATCTTGCTCGAAGAATGAACAAGATTTTGGGAAAGAAAGATTTCCAATACAGATATAAGAAGAAAGAAAGAAAAATAAGAAAGATTCAGAAGTGACTTGATATGAATGCAAGAGGGAAGATCATATCAGACCAGACTATCCTATTCTCAAAAGGAAAGAAAGAAAGAATAAGCATTCATAAAGAAACAAGAAGAAGTACTATAAGTCTAAGTCTAAGAAATTACTAAAAGCCAATGACAACTGGAGTGCTAGTGGTGGTGATTTTTCTGATGAATATTCAGATATTGAATCTTTTGGATAGAAAAATATTGGTCTTATAGCCAACATTCCTAATGAAAATCAATGTCTCATGGCTAAGGTAAATACTAATGAATCTTTAACCAACATTCCTAATGAAAATCATTAGTGGTTTTGGCAAAACCATGGGCTTGCCCATGGTATTTGACCATGGTATTGGACACTTGGGACAACTCATACCTTATCTTACTATTCATAAGTCGACCATATTGATTACATACTTAATACATCATTTAATGATGTCATTAAACACCCGTAACTTAAAAAACTGTATTTTCATTATTCATCGAAAATTCAACTTTCTCAGAAAAATCCCAAAATTTCACCTTAACCAAATATCGATGCTCTAATTTTAAAAATGAACTCCATTTTATAAAAATAATTTTCTAAATATTTTTAATTTAATTTTTAAATAAATACACTATTCACTGAAAATTCATTTTTTTTCAGAAAAATCCCTAAAAATTACCTTAACATAATATCGATGCTCTGAGTTCAAAAATGAAATCCATTTTATAAAAATAATTTTCTAAATATGTTTAATTAAATTTTTAATTAAAAAACACTATTCACCTGAAAAAACTAATACTTGACTAATAATTTATGAAACCATTATTTAAACATTTTATTGAATCACATTACTTAATCAAGGTGCCTAGATTATATTAATGATTTATTTAAGTGAGATTACTAATCCATTTGGTTACATTACTAATCCTAATCATAAAATCACTATTCATAATTTACTATTCATCAAAAATTAAGTTGATCTTATTAGAGTCTAAATTTCGTACTGAACATAATTGTAGAAGACAATTTTTTGAAAATAATTACACATTTTTAATTATTTTAGGTTTACATAATTTTTTTTAAAATATCCTTTCTCTAAAATTCACCAAAAATATGCATACTATATTTATCCGTACATTTGAAAATTCATTAACTTCATCATAAGAAGAAATCAAATTTTTTATTCAAAACAAAGGATTACACAAGGCAGTTACGGTCTCCTTACATAGCCCCTTATCACACTAGCATAGGACCTAAGTGTAAGGTGTGCTAAGGTGAGAGAATCTGAGGGAGGCTCAGATAACATTGCACGAGTAGTAATTTCTATCAGTTTGAACTTCTCGCAAAGACAATTCCGTTCTAGCTTCACACGATGAAGTTCGGCTTGGGTTTGGTCCAGAGCAAAGCCCAACGGTGCTACCTCCTTCCCAAGTTCCATTAGATGGGATTCGATTGGCCCGAGACTACTGGATGAGGCCATCAAATCTCCTTTCTATATTAATTAACCAAGGTCACTTTTATTTAGAGACAAAAGTCACAACATTCAGTTTTCAACAGTCATACTGACTAACGGTCATATAATAGTCAAAACCCAACAGTCTCATTTTTATTATACTCATGTTATCAAACGAAACAGTTTTGTTGAGTATGAAAAATAACACACAAAATTAGGAAATAAGATTTATTCAAAATTTCGGGTCGTTACAATCTTCCCCCCTTAAGAAATTGCGTCCTCACAATTTTTAAAATTGGGTTTTGAAATTTCATTGAAAGTCCCACACCAGAAAAGGAGTCAGTAAAACTATTACTTTAAAAGAAAGAAAGGGAAGTAAAAAGGTCACCTGAGTTAACCCATTCTAGGATTCCATGTAGGAAAACATGGACATGGAGGAAAAAACAAAGGGTCACGTTCTAAGGGAGAGTGATAGAAAACATGATTAGGAGAAAGTTAACAACAAGAAAATCACAAACTTATGATGGGTTAAACGGTATTTGATTTCCCAGAAGGAAACGTTAACAGACAACGTTTTTGTTTTACATTCATTTTTATAGTTTTGAGTAATTCATTTACTACATAGAATAAAAACACAAGGAAATATATTTACCTTCAAGTAGAGTTTCATCCTTTAACAAGTTTCTACCAAAACTAATCTTTTCTCCAAACGATGAGCATTCAAAACTACTTGGTCTCATCGAAACAAAAGAATCATCTTCTAGATAATCAAATAATCCAAAAAAGATTAACTATCTATTTCTTCTATCTTTAAACATTATCCCAAAAACACAAGGGGTAAGATAAAACAACTCTTCCAAAATAAAGAACCCTAGAGGAAGGGAAACTACTTTAAATCTTCAAAGCTCCACGGTACTACCCAAAGTTCATCATAGACCATTCCATAAATAACTATCCTTAAAAATCCTCAAAATAAACCAAACTAAGATTGAAACCCAAATACAAGAAGGATTTGATAACATAGTCTTCCAAGGTAAACTTTATCATTCATGTCCAAACAACATCAACCACTCCTAGCATCTTATAACAAAAGTAACTAACCTAAACATATTTACCCCAAGATAGGTTAATCATTTCCATAAGTAACCTAAATTACTATAAGTCCGCCTTAAATTCATCGATTCTTCAAAATATAAGTCAACCTTTACTCCTCAAAGAAAATACCGTAGTAATCTATTTACCTCAATCAAATAGGGTTCCCAAAATAGTGAACGTCTTCCAAAATAATAATCATCTTTCAATCCCATAATCATCTCTGTCATATTAATACAAAAATCGTCACATTTCCTATCACATTGGTTGTTGGGACATGTTCTTCCATTTCCTGCCATTAACTAAGAAAAGAAAGTACAATTAAGGGCTTAAATACTTAGCCAATAATCATTAAAAGGAAACTTAAAGCATAGAAGGATAAACTTGTAGAAGAAAAGTATACCCTAACTTGTGATCCCCTAGGTCCCAATCTAGGTTATCCATGATAATATATTCTTATGTGAATCTTTATTTTATTTTATCTTTGTTCCTTTAATAATGGTTCATACTAAGCTTATGAATTTACCAAAGCATATCCCCCGGGAGTGTCGTAACCAAGAGTGCAGCAAGGCCCGTTGTCATGTACCAGTTCCCATTTGAGTCTAGCTCAAAGCGGTGTTTTCGGGTTTTACCCCTATGTACATCTGTGCCAGAGCCACCTCTACCTGCTCGTATCCAGACAAGGATGTATTTGCTTGGCAACCCCTTACTCAATACTCACCAAAATACCAGGAAGATTTCCTATATTTAAACTTTTCTATAGGGTTCTTCCTAAAGTTTTCATATCCTAATTTCCACAAATAACTAAACCATCCTTTGACACCAACTATAGCATCTCGCCTTTTTATAACATAACTTTTCATTACATTTTACAAAATCGAGGATCTTTAAGGTTTAGTGTCTTGGAAACCAGGAACTTAATACATGAAACAAAAAAAACATTCTTCTTAAACACTTGAAAGGATTCTCCTTATGTTCACCCTAGGTTCATTACTGCATCTCATAACCTGGGTACATATATCAAAAGAAAGGGTGAGCAGAAGGCCCAGTAAGGGAAACAAGGGAAACATTTAACATGTGAACTTGAGATACATCAATAAAGTCATGAAAAGAACTTTAAGGTATGAGAATGAAATCATGAGGCATATCATAATAAAAATAACATTTTTCATAACTTTAAGATGTGGCTACATCATTTAACAAAGAAAATCATTTCCATTTTACCAAGGTCCATCCCCAAGGTGTCAATAAAAATTACCAAGGTTATTCACCAAGGTATCAGTCTAAATGGTCATCTCTAGAGATTAAGTCTTTACCCAATGCATTGGAGCGCTATCAGGGTGAACCCTTAAATTTGACTTTATTATCATGTGATCCACATATATCATCATCAATAATTTCATAAAAAACCCATATAGCATAAAAGAAATGGGTTTCATTTCATAATCATAACGTTTTAAAAACTGCTTTAAAGACATGATCTTTATGTCACTTTAAACCCATGGAAAGGGAAAGCGGGTCTCATGTATGTAAATCCCAGAATTTAAAATAGAAAATTTTGGTATATATGTGAATACCACTTTAGAATAAATAGCTTTGAGTATTCACTTAATAAAATAAAAGAATTTGAGAATAAGAGAGAGACATTTTGAGACAGAAATTCTGCAGCATAACGACTATGTTACGAGGTTTTAGAAAACATTGAAAAGAGAGGGGACATGGGTCAAACAATCATAAATTACCCATAAAACAGTATAGGGATAGAATATGAAGGATATATGAACATGGTAATGAAATTTGAAAGATATACCATATGAAATGAAGAACATGAAAGGAAGACAAAAATAAGATTTCTCTTATGAAAATTCGACAGCCTAACGACGTCACTTAAACTTCAAAAAAAAAAAAAGAATTGAAGAGATCAAATAGGGTCTCTCATCATATGAACATAAAAGATCAGTATGATAGATATAGATATAATACCTCAAAATAATAAAAAGGAACTTGAAAGACTTGACATGAAAGTAGAACTTTGAAAAATGAGAAAGGTGAACGAATCCCTTAAAAATTCGGCAGCCCAACGGCGTCACTTAAACTTTAAAAAAATGAATTGACGAGATAAAATAGGGTCTCTCATCATATGAAAGTACAATATCAGTATGATAGATATAGATATCATACCCCAACATAATAAAAAGGAACTTGAAAGACTTGACAAGAAAATAGAACTTGAAAATGAGAAGGGTGAAAGAATCCGTTACAAAAATTTCGGCAGCCTAACGGTGCCACTTAAACATTCATAAAACGAAATGATGAGAGTAAGAGGGGATATATCATCATATGAACATGAAAAAGGCAGTAAGAGGAATATAAAATAACATCCTCCAACATAAGAACATGGAGCATAAAGGAAATGACTTAAAAGAGTGTATTTGAAAAGAAAGAGAGAGTTTGGATCCCTTACCTTAAAACGTAACTCTTAAAACTCAAAGGTTGGGACCTTGACGGCTTGGGGGAATCTTGGGAGGACTCCTTGGGAGGTAATGAGACCAGAGATTCGTTGGGAGAGAGTTGGGAGTCGAATGGATGAGAGGATGGCTTGGTATTTATAGGGAAAAGTGAGGGGACAAGGCATTAATGGCCAAGGGACGCCTCATTAGTGGTTTTGGAAAAACCATGGGCTTGACCATGGTATTTTCCCATGATATTGGCCACTTGGGACAAATCATACCTTATCTTACTATTCATAAGTATACCATATTCATTACATACTTAATACATCATTTAATGATGTCATTAAACACCTGTAACTTAAAAACTGTATTTTCACTATTCATCGAAAATTCAACTTTCTCAGAAAAATCCCAAAATTTCACCTTAACCAAATATCGATGCTCTGATTTCAAAAATGAACTCCATTTTATAAAAATAATTTTCTAAATATTTTTAATTTAATTTTTAAATAAATACACTATTCACCGAAAATTCATTTTTTTCAGAAAAATCCCCAAAAATTAACTTAACATAATATCGATGCTATGAGTTCAAAAATGAAATCCATTTTATAAAAATAATTTTCTAAATATGTTTAATTAAAATTTTAATTAAAAAACACTATTCACCCGAAAAAACTAATACTTGACTAATAATTTATGAAACCGTTATTTAACCATTTTATTGAATCACATTACTTAATCAAGGTGCCTAGATTATATTAATGCTTTATTTAAGTGATATTACTAATACATTTGGTTACATTACTAATCCTAAGCATAAAATCACTATTCATAATTTACTATTCATCAAAAATTAAGTTGATCTTATTAGACTCTAAATTTCGTACTAAACATAATTGTAGAAGACCATTTTTTGAAAATAATTACACATTTTTAATTATTTAAGGCTTACATAAACATTTTTTAAAATATCCTTTCTCTAAAATTCACCAAAAATATGCATACTATATTTATCCGGACATTTGAAAATTCATAAACTTCATCATAAGAAGAAATCAAATTTTTTATTTAAAACAAAGGATTGCACAAGGCAGTTACGGTCTCCTTACATAGCCCCTTATCACACTAGCATAGGACCTAAGTGTAAGGTGTGCTAAGGTGAGAGAATCTGAGGGAGGCTCAGATAACATTGCACGAGTAGTAATTTCTATCAGTTTGAACTTCTCACGAAGGCGATTCCGTTCTAGCTTCACACGATAAATTTCGGCTTGGGTTTGGTCCAGAGCAAAGCCCAGTGGTGTTACCTCCTTCCCAAGTTTGGTTAGATGGGATTTGATTGGCCCGAGACTACTGAATGAGGCCATAAAATCTCCTTTCTATATTAATTAACCAAGGTCACTTGTATTTAGAGACAAAAGTCACAACATTCAGTTTTCAACGGTCATACTGACTAATGGTCATATAATAGTCAAAACCCAATAGTCTCATTTTTACTATACTCTTGTTATCAAACGAAAAAGTTTTGTTGAGTATGAAAAATAACACACAAAATTAGGAAACAAGATTTATTCAAAATTTCGGGTTGTTACATTCTTTAATTAAATTAAATTAATTATAAACAAAATATGTTGATACTCTCTCTAGGTTCTGAGCCTCTTTATTATTTATCTAAATATTTTATTTTATTTAATGGATACTAGTGTTCATTTTTGTATTGATCCCAGAATAATTATTGATCACAGTAAAATTTAAATTTGGGTGCCGGCCCAACTGCGCTTCCGCTACATCCAGAACCTATATATCACACGTAAAAGATAAATATAAAAGTATAGTTTCAAAAAAGTGATTTTAATTTTTTTTAAAATAGAATAAAAAAAACTTTGAAACACACAAAGTATTATAAAAATACAAGATGTTCAGTCTTAATATGAGGCCTAATCCTCTCCACTTGATAGTCACCCACTACCAAGTACATTTATTAAAAATAAATAGATTATTCACAACCTAGATTAGGTTTTATATACAATAATGCACAAGGATGTCCAGGATAATAGATAACCACTTACGCAGTTTTTGTGGGATTAAAAATATGAAGGAAAATAGAGAAAGAGTATCTATGTACTCTTATATGCTCTATCTGCATTTTTTTATTTAACATAAGTATAAAAAATTCAAGCACAACTTGAAAGTAATAAAAATATAGATAAATAGAAGTAAAAATAATTTGATTCAATAAAGATTAAAGTTAGTTTGTTTTTCATATGATTCTTCTCTCATTGATGTCTTATTTTAGTTTAGTGATGAGATGCAAAGAAAATATGATGTTCTCAGATCATGCGAAGAAGTTCTCATAAAAAAAAAGTATCGAGCAATTAATGTTTTTCACACTCGTAAAATTATCTATGTTTATATTTTTTTCTAACCTCACCCTTTAATAAAAATAATTATTCCTCCAAAAAGATCCATTAGAAATGCATCATTACAAATCCTTGTACTCAGAATGAAATCCAGGAGCAATAAATGCCTCTAATTTTTCATTTAATGTGTCATAGAAAGTGGATGGAATAAATTATACTAAAATATAATTATTAATTTTAGATATGGTATATTGAAGTGTTTCATGTCAGATTATCCATGGTAGCTCCAAAATTTCATGAAAATACTAATCTAATTCCTTGAAAAGTCATAAGGTAGATTTCTTTGAAATTGTGGTTGATCCAGAATTTTTAAAAATTCTAAATTTCTGATTGTGTTTCTTTAACTAACCATGTGGTCACTTCATCACTTGTCCTACATCATACTATCTCATGTAGTTTCTTGACTTTAACATGTGGTATCCTGAAGTCTCACCGAAGCTCTAAAAGTTTTTCAAAATCCTAATATTATCATATGGTCGCTTTGACTTCATCATATAATATATTTTAATGCAATGTGAAGTCTCTTCAATACTTAGTGAGATTTTAGACAAATAGAAAAACCATGCGGTCTCTTCAAGTTGTCCTTGTATTCGCTTGGTTTCTCATGCAGTCGATTGAGTATTTAGAAAGAGATCTACCACGGTTGATCAAATAGGCATGCAATCGACCCAATTTTCATGCGATCACTTGAGTACTTGGTGATATTTCCATCACAAATGATCAAATAGTCACACAATTGATACATTTTCCATATGGTTACTCTGGTACTTTGTGAAATTTATTCCATCCTGATTCCTTCATATGATCAATAGAGTCTTATTACGATCGATAGATTCTTCATACAGTCATTCGAGTACTTAGTGAAATTTCACTCCTTGAGACTCATGGTCGATAGTCTATCTTGATTGGATTTATGGTTGCTTCCATAATTTGGAAAATTTCTAAATCTCCTAGAAAAATATTTAACTTACATAAAATAAAAAATTGATTAGAAACACATAAAAATTATTTAGGATTATTAAAATAAATAATTTTTGGACTAAAAAAATAGTAAGGAATACAAATATAATGAATTTTAGAGTTATCTAGAAAATAATATATAAAACATCAATATAACACACTATACACCCCCAACAAAATCTTGTATTAGAGAGGGAAAATAGAATCATTGATGATATTGGAAAAACTATGCTAGTTGAGCATAAATTTTTATTTTTTAGAGAGAATCTATGTACACTACAATTAACCTTCAAAGAGAATGTTTCTTAATAACCAAATATCATATGAAACCATATGAGATGTGGTATAAAAGGAATACAAATTAAAATTACTTTAAATCCTTTAATAACCCATGTTTCGTGAAGATTAAAGGCATAAATCTGGGTAAGTTTGAAGAAAACAAGAAAAGGTATTTTATGGGAAATATTTTGAATGAAAGTGGATATAAATACTAGAAAAAAAGGTAAAATAAGCTAGTATAATGTTATGATGTTAAAATCATTGAAAATAAGATCAAAATAGAAGTGGAATTTTTGGTAGATAATGTGATAACTAGAGCTAGTAACATGTAGGTTTTATAAAAATAGATTGACGATGAAGCTATAAATGAATAAAATACAATTTAAGTTGATTCAGATCATATTAGTGATGAGAATGAGGCTGATGAGAATCATAAATAGAGAAATTATATATTGAAGAATCATATTGATTTTGAAAACATTATTTGTAATCAAGACGTACCTATCCAAATAGGAAGGAGGTTGAGATTTGAAAACTAAACTGCACTCATCTCACAAGTTGAACTAAAAATTATTTCTAAGGTAGTTGAACATGAGGAATGGATAAATTATATGAATTAAGAGATTGATCATATCTAGAATAACTCCACTTAGGATATTATTCTAAGAACTACATAAAAAAATGTGATTGGAATTAAGTGGGTATTTAGAAATAAACTCAATTCAAATGGAGAAGTGACAAGAAACAAAACAAGGATAGTTTGAAAATGATACTCCCAAATAGAAGGAGTTTATTTTGAAAAAAAATTTTAACCAGTTTCTAGGATTAAGACCATAAAGATGTTCTTGGTATTGGTAGCATATAAACATTACAATACCTGTCAAATTAACGTGAAATTTTCCTTTCTTAATGCTAAACTATAATAATAAGTTTTTTATTGAACAAAAAAAGGTTTTATCCTTGATAAATATGGAATTATGGTATAATAGCTTAAGGAGGATTTATATGGATTGAAATAGGCCCCAAGAGCTTGGTATTCTAAGCTAGATGATTTTATGTGAATTATAAAATTTTTAAAGGGAATGGTTGATAAAAACCTTTATGTGAAAGATTTATCCATAAACACTCTTATAGTCATTGTATATGTTGATGAAATTATTTTTTCAAGTGATAAAGAATATATTTGTGAATAATTACCCAAGGATATGAAAAGAAATTTTGAGATTTCAATGTTGGGAGAGTTGAATTATTTTCTAGGATTACAAATTTCTCAAAGGGCTTATCATATTTTCTTATCCAAATAAAAATATGATAAGGAATTTTTGAAGAGGTTTGACATGGTATATTGTAAATAAATATCTAATACCATATATATTGGGACAAAATTGATAAAGGATGATACTAGAAAGAGTTCTAATCAAGGGGAGTTTAGAAAAATCATTGGAAGCCTTCTGTACTTGACAACTTCAAGATCAGGCATTGTTTATAGTGTGACTCTTTATGCTTGATTTTAGAGTGATAAAAAGGAGTATCATATGCTAGTAGTTAAAAGAATATTTATATATGTAAAAATAAAATAATTTTTTTTATTAATTTACAAAATCAGTTTTGATTCGAGTTTTTAGGGATTTATAGATACGAATTGGGATGAATATTGCATTGATAGGAAGTCCACTTTAGGTGGATCATTATTTCTTGTTGAAATTTGTGTTTCATGGAATAAAAAGAAGAATAATTTAATATAATTGAGAACACCTAATGATAAATATATAGTAGTTATCCATGCCTGTAAATAGGTTCTATAGATGCAAGTACAATCAGAATATATATGAGAGTTGATGTTGAGAAGCTACTTAAAAATTACTGTGATAATTAAAGTGCCATTGATATTTTAAATAATTTATTTCAACACTTAAGATTAATTCACATTGATATTAGTTATCATTTCATCAAATAAAATATGGCTAATGGAGATGTAAAGTTAGAATACATTTTCACTAAGGAACAAATTGTATACATTTTCACTAAAGCAATGCTAAAGGAGAGGTTTGATGATCTAAGGATACAACTTCATATTCAACCTTGAGATCTCACTTAAATATAAATGGAAGGACTAACCCCATAGGGATTTTTATTATGTTTTAAAAGGGTGAGAAATATTGAAACAACTCTTTATCAAATGAGGATAAAATCCTTTTCAAAATGGGGAGTGTTCACTACTTGTTAATTTGAAGCTATAGTTATTGCTAATCAGGGATAAGTAGAAGTTTGAATTTATGGGGAGTTTATTTATGTCAATTGGCCACAATTTCTTATCATAGAGAGATGAAATTATCTAAAAAACATTACCTTATCTAGCAGTGTGGTGTTAGGAAACTTTAGTTATGAGAAAATCTATGATTTGATGATTCTAATGAATTTTGATGAAATTTGAAATAATATGAGTTATTTCAAAAATAACAGAATGTGGTTTCCAAAAAATCCAAATAGGGATATTAAATTTATCTATAGAATTGTTGAAGGGTTTTATTTTTTTTCAACCATGCATGTAAATTGTTTAAGGATACCGGGGTGTTCTTGTAGATGATTGAAATGTTTTTAAGAATATTTGGGAAAATCTGGAATGATTTAAATACATTCTATAATTATTTTTTATAATTTGGAATTCTATGTTTGACACTAAATAATGAAAAATTCTTATCTCATAATACTTCTAAGTTAGCACCTAGGACTTCTGGAATCTCATAATACTTCATAAGAATCTCGTAAGACTATACCATTTTTCAAAAATCCATATGACTTTAGATTTTGTAAGACTCTTAAGATCTTGTAAGACTTTTCAGTATGCATGTATGAATTTGTGAAGCCAACATAAGACTTTGATGTAGGGAGTAATAATTTTATCCACATAATACTTTTGGCTTTGTTGATAATTGGACTTCATAATACTTTCAGGTGATCTCATAAGAGTTTTGAGGCAATTCATAAGAATTTTGTGTAATGAACCTGACACCAGTAACCCAAATCCAGTGTTTAATTTATTACATTGGTACAAGATAGAAGTGATTAAAATATAAAGGATAGATCATTTTAGGATTATTGGATGACTAGATATATACATTATTTCCATATTACATTGGAAAATAAAATATAGAATGAAAAACATTCTTACATCCTTGAAAATAATTCAAATAATTCTTCTTCATATCACGAGGAAAGGAAAAAATAATAAAGGGTGATAATAAATTATTGTTAAGGGAAAACATACAAAAAAATATATCATGAGTAGATAATAAATTAATAATACGATAGAGTGAATAATCAATACATGTTTCATTTAATCAATAACTCAAGCTTCAAAATGTATCCACAAAAATATCAATATAAAAATCACATGACTGACTGAAAATTACTTTTATTATTATCATAATACCCTTTTAAAGGGTAAGGGGGAACCCAAAAAGACATCAAAGACAACACCAAAAATCATGTCTCCACAGAAAAAATTCAAATCCAAACAAAACATTCAAGACTACAGAGGAAAGCCCCTACCCAGCATAAAAAATAGGAAGACCAGTTCCACCAAGCCATCACTACACGACAAGCTGTCCCATGAAAACAAATCACGGGCCCAGTACCGATGGCAGAGCCATACCCTCTCAAACATCTAAATCCATATAGCAATGACCTGATGAAACTCATGCTATGAACCTCATCTGGAGTAGTCCCAAGTAGATGAACATGTTGCAAAGGCCTTAAACCACGAACCGCAGGACCCCAAAAATCACCATAGACAAACCATTTCAAAAATACAGAACTTCATCACCAAAAATCATCAAACCTTCAAATCAACCATGAAACCTTCACAAATCTGCACCTCCACCGGAGAGACCACCAAGCTCTACCGCGTTCAGCCAGCAGGGAGTGATACCAAGTGAAGCCGCAAAACACATCCAAAACACCACTAGATTCATCACCAATTCAAAAAAAAAAAAATCAGAAAACCTACAAGAGATGCGTAGAAACCAGAGGAAAAGAAATCCTCCCCCCTTCGAACCACTCAGAAGCCTATGGTAGGACACCTCAGAAGAACACGATGGAGCCGATGTTGGTTTGAGCTATCACCCCACCCGGTCTGCACCAGAAGCACACCGAGACCGTCGAACCGTGCACACCAGATCTACGCTGTCAAGACACCAACTCGAGCCACACCGGAACACCGAAGTCCATGATCTATGCTGAAGCCGCCAACACCGCCGAGCCACCCCGAATCCACCGTCGAGGCACGCAGGGACCCGATCCACACCAACTCCGAAGCGGGATCGAGGAAGGGATGCGAGCCGTCGAGCAACGTCGGAGGAGGGGGGAGGAGAGGCCGCCACAGAGAAACCCTAGATGTGAGTCACTCAATGACCCACGCCACTCAGAGGCCACCCTTAAAATCACATGGATAATAATAAATGAAATATTATTGAAGGAAATGCATAATTCCAGACATCATGATCTTTCTGTCAATGCCTCGTGATAATAAATCATGAACTTTACCATCAAGGACTTATTCCAAGTCATTTCAATAAATGGATAGTTATATACTAAATACCCAACTAATTTGGTTGACTGTTTATCTCATGAGACGTGTCGATGCATTAGGGGATATATATAACTAGGCCCACTTATCACTTATATATGTACAATTCATTACTCATATATTTAATCAAGAATATAATACATAATCAATATGACTTATGAATAAATAAATATTCATATTGAATCAAGAATACAAAACATAAATATTTCTCCAGTAAATGAAATAGTTTTTTTTAACAATCTACCTTAAAATAACACTATATGTAGTAATGATATACATTTAAGACTATATTGAAATGATAAATATATCCATTCCACAAAATAATATGGATATAGATGAGAAAAATAATGTCTAATGAAAAATGGAGAGTGATAGAGAACATGATCAAATGAAAGTGAATAATCACAAAATAAGGTACAATCCATAAATCAGTAAAGGATTATAAAAGGCCATCTATTCATCTAAAATGAAGGTTCTGAAGTAAATTATTTTGAAAATTAGAGAGGAAAATAGAAGTAAAACTTTAAAAATAACTTTCCTTAAATCTTATATAACTTTATTGTAAAAATAAAGTTATAAATCAATTAAAAAATATTTTAATGAGGTTCTAAAGATAATTTTAAAATATTATTCACAAAATAATATAATATTTAAAATATACTATGATTATAAATGAAATGTGGAGTGGAAAATAAAATACACTTAATCAATGAAAAATCTCTTTTCAATCCTTTAAGAAAGTAATACCCTTTTCTTTTAATATATATATATATATATATATATATAAAATTCACAAAACAATGAAAAAATGATTTTATTTGAAAAAAATTATAAAATTTTAGGGTAAGATAAATATAAAATAATGACCATGGAGTCATTAAAATCCATTCACATTGTATTTTTTAAAAAGAACATTCTTTTCACACTTTTGTAAAAAGTCAAAAAATGACTTGTTCAGAAAACTTTAAAAAGATTACTTTATAAAACCTTGAAAAGAACATAAAATATGGTTTAAAATGACTTTAAAAAAATATTAGTGATTATAAATTCATGAATTATTTTAGAAAATATTTACATGGAAGAAAAATATTCTCGACCCAAAAGACAAAATAATTTCGGTTTAGATTAAAAAACATTCTTTTTGTATTTGAGTACTAAAGAGGAGAAAAGTTGGAAGAAAAAATGGAAAACCTAGAAATAACTAGAGGAGAATAAAATTTTTGGGTTTTAATAACAAAAATATCATATGATTCTTCTATTATAAATTTAAACATGAAAAATTCTGAATAAGAGCGAGTTTATAAAATAAACCTTTATAACTTTAATAATTTTTTGAATCAAAACCCCTTAATTGAGAAAACAAGAATTGAAACTTCAAATACCATGAATAAATATAAATTCATGATATAATATGTCAAAGGGGTAGTATATATACCATATAAATGAATTTAGGTTGATAATATAAAATATGACTCAATAGAGTGGAATTGAGATGAAAACCCTTACCTTGGATCCCAATTTAGTCAGACTTGTTATATCATCCTGAATAATCAATTTAAATTTATTAAAAACTTGATTCAAAATATTTTTTCATCTATATTTCATTTTAATGTCCTTTTATAATCATATGAATTCTATTAATTGTATAGTTTTTGCTTATGTTGACCACTCAAGGTTGTTCGATCAATTTTTCAAAATTACTTTGGTATATTGATTGTGGTTAAAGGTGTTATAAAAAGATTCCATAAACTATAGAATTTAAATAATATCATGAATATAATTTTTTACCGATTATATATAATTTTGGAATCATCCATTCATGGCGGTTATAGTAAAATGAATCGCATTGCTTCATGGAGGTGGTAGTCCACATGAATGCAAGAGCGATGTTATCAATTTCTAACATATGGAAGGGTAAGAAAATAGATGATATATTGTATTTATTAAACCATAATTATTTCATAAATATCATATATATTCATTAATTTCATCTTTATAACCATTAAAGTGAGGGAGTTACAAAAAATGAATTACACTGCTACACGGAGACGGTAGACCGTACATATGCATGAGTGATGTTTTCATTTCCTATAGGATAAAAATGACCTATAAAATTGATACAACATTAATATAAAAAATATAAGTACATTAAATAAACTTATGTAAATATTTTCATATGTTTATTAAATATTTTAACGAGGTTTAATAAGAAAGGAACTTGAAAGATCTCGGTAAGAACATACACCTCTTCTTTTGGTAACCTCATTTGGATTACACCTTAAGCCTTTATGAATTAGACTTTTGGCGAGACTAGGATCTATAGAACATGGCGAGTTATTTTGGGAAGGTATTTGGGTTTGGATTTTTTGATATAATTGACTTAATAAATGTGGATAAGAGAGGATAGGAGACACCCTTTTATAACTGAGGTGGGGTGAAAAACTTGTAAATATTAAGAACATTAAAATAAAATAAAGTCAGTCACATGGTAAAACAAATCCAAATGGGATCAATTAAGAATATGGTATTAGATAGAGTCGAATTAAATTCAAATAATAGTATTTTGATGATACTATAGGTTCTTTTCACCCTTATCTCTTTAGTTTAACCCCCTCGTTAATCCTTTTTAACCCCTATCAGAGCGATAAGCTTTTACCATGATTACTATTCATTATGAAAAAAATTAAGTTGATCTCATTACCTAATATTAATTATTTTTATTCCAAATATGAAATTTATTTTAAAATATTTAATTCCTATAAGTGGTAAAAAATACTTTTAATAAAATCTCACAAAACAAAATGAAAAACCGTTTTTCAAAAATTTCCTGCTTAAGCATAAAAATTATTTTACAAAAAAATCACATATATTTTGATTCCCATGGAATTAATTATATTATGTTAAATAAAAAGTGTCATATTTTTCTCTTAAACAAAACCAAAACTGAAATTAACCTTATTAAAACTTTTTTAAAAGAGAAGAACAAAAAAAACAGTTTTGACTGAAAATTATATTTTTATTTGATTTTTGAAATCCGCTTTATGGGTGAGCGGGAACCATAAAATTCCAGTAGATGATTCAAAAGCACCACAAAATACTTTAAACAAAGTCAAATGATTAACGGGTAAACTAGATTCAAAATTCAAATGTAGAGAAATGCCATAGCCTTGGGCCACAAATTGCCACAAGCTGCATACCATGTCGCACCCACGAACCTAGAACCATCATCATTGGATAATCGAGAAACGCCCGTTAGAGCCATCCTCCTCATCGCTAGAACCGCCGCATCAGACTCAAAAAAATACCACTATCTTCGTAGATTCCAACATCAACCAACACAAACTGAATCAAATAAACTGAAAACACTTCACCATTGTCATCGCCATCAACATAGACTCCAATTTCACACCAAAAATAGAATTAATCGAAAAGAACAACTTCACAAAGAGACATTATTGCAAAATCAGTATTTTTTACTATTCATCTAAAAATTAAATATTTCTGAAAAATATTAAAAATTCACCCTAAGGTATTTTTTAAATGATAAATTAAAAAATAAAATTAATTTCATCAAATTCAAATTATAAAATTTATGAATTTAGGTTTAATCACATTTTTAAATAAATCCTTGTCCATTATGCTATATTTTCTTTAGAATGAAAAAATTACATACTATAATCGAATCTCATGTGTTACTTTCTTCCCCCTTCAAAATTTTCATCCTAAAAATTTCTAGAATTTAAAATCATAGAAAAATGTGGGTAGTTCTTCATTATAACTTCTTGAGGTTCCCATGTTTCCGCCTCTATATTATGATTTCTCCACAGTTTCTTTACCAGCTAAGTTATCCTATTCCATAACACCTGTTATATAGTATCAATAATATGGATATGATCTTCACAATATGATATATCAGGCTTAAATTCTATTTCTTTATAGGAAAGTACATGTGTTGGTTATGAAATATGATTCCTCAATAATGAGATATAAAACACATTTTTAACTTTAAATAGGTTGAGTGGGATTTCCAAACAGTAATCCATTATTTCAATTATTTATAAAATCTCAAAATGCCAGATGTACTTGGGACTTAATTTCCATTTCTTTCCAAACATTATAACACCCTTCCATGGAGATACCTTCAAGAAAACATGATCCCATACTTGAAATTATAGATCCTTTCTTTAGTTATCAGCACAACTATTTTTCCTGCTTTGAGACGCCTTGAAATGACTCTGAATAGTCCTCACTTTCATCATTTTATACTTAATAAGTTTTGAGAATAAAAGTTTCCTTTCACTAACTTCATACTAATAAGCTGGTGTATGAAATATTTTTACATAGAAATATTTATTCAATGCAATTTGAATTATTGATTGGAAGCTATTATTATATAAAAATTCCACCAAAGGTAAATAATTATCCCATATACCTTTAAAGTCAAATAATGACAACCTAAACATGTCTTTTAATGTTTGAATAGTCCTTTCATACTATCAATCTGTCTGAGGGTGATAAGAAATGCTCAAATTTAACTTGGTTCTGAGAGAATTTTGAATACTTTTTCAAAATTTTGATATAAATCATGGGCCATGATTAGATACAATTGAAATTAGTGCATCATAAAGTCTCACTGCTTTATTGATATAGAGCTGTGTGAGGCACTCAAAAGGTATATCCTCCCTTATAGTGAGGAAATGCGCAAAATTGTTAAGGTGATCAACAATAACCCATATGATATCATTTATTTTAGGAGTATTTAGTAATATAATGAAAAATTACATACAAATATCATCCCACTTCCATATAGGAATAGAGATAGGTTTCATGATTCCTTTAGTATGTTGTATCTCAACCTTTACCTATTGAGAAACCCAAAATCTCGATACATAGTTATTAATTTACCACTTCATATTATCCCACTAATAATTATTCTCATAAATACCTATACATATGATTACTACCTAGGTGTATATAGAAATCAGAGCTATGAGATTTGTTAAGTAATTCCCACTTCAGCTCAGGTATTGATGGAACACATAACCTATTTTTAAATTTCATCACACCATATTTATAAATAAATTCTACTAATTTACCATCATTAACAACTTTTATTTTCTTTTGTAAAATATTATCATCAAGATGGGAATATTTTATCTTCATAAGTAAATATAGTTTAGAAATAATTTAGAAAAAGTGTGATTTTCCTCTTCCCTATTTATTCCCATATCTAACTTTACTAAATACATGAATGAAATATCTTTTTCAATCCTCATTTTAGTTATAAATTCATGATATTTCCTACTTGATGCACTGACCACCTTATTTTCCTTCCTAGGGTAGAACTGTATTGAGAAATCATTATCCTTGAGTAGATCATTCCATCTCCCTTACCTCATGCTGAGCTATTTTTGTGAAAAGATTTATTTCAAACATTTTTGATCAGTATATATCTAAAATATTTAACCATAGAGATAATGCCTCCATATATTCAAGGAAAATATTATGGTTTATAACTCAATATCATGAGTTGGATAATTCTATTCACAAATCTTTAACTATCTTGATGTATAATAAAAACTCTATCATTCTACATAAGTATTTATTTGAGTCCTTTCTTTGACGCATCACTATATATCACAAAACCATCCCTTCCTGATGGTAATTCCAATATCAGTGCATTGAAAAATATCCTCTTTAGTTCTTAAAAAATTTCTTTATATTATTTTTACCACATGAACTTAACCCCTTTACATGTCAACTTGGTTAATGGCTTAGATAATTGGGAAAATTTTGAACAAAGCACTAATAGTAACCTAATAATCCAAGGAAACTACATATTTTAGTAATGTTCATTGGAGTAGGCCATTCTTTAACTACCTTTTTCTTTGAAGTATCAAATAATATTATATCCTTAGAGACAATATGGATAAGAAATGAAACTTCCTGAAGCCAAAATTCACACTTACTAAATTTCCCATATAACTCATTTCCTTTAAGAGTTCTAATAATGGATATAAAATTGATTTTATGCTCTTTATAGCATTTAGAATATACCGAGATGTCATTGATAAATACAAAAATGATATTTTCAATATAATCTTTAATAATTTTCTCATCAGATTCATAAAAACATAGGGCGAATTAATCAGTACAAAGGGAATTACTTTAAACTCATAATGTCCATACCTTGTATGAAATACTGCCTTTAGAATATCTTCCTTTCTTACTTATAATTGATGATGCCCATAATAAAGATAAATACTTTAAAAATACTTATCTCCTTTAAGTTTATGAAATAAGTTATCAATACAAGGTAGAGAATAATTATTATTTATTGTAATGAAATTTATTTCCTTATAATTTATACACAATTATATAAACCCATCCTTATTCTTAAGAAAAATAATAGTGGCCCCCAAGGTGAAACACTAGGAAAAATGAATCCCTTATTTCATGACTCCTGTATTTGTTTCTTCATTTCCACTAATTCTACAATGGCCATTCTATAGGGAGTTTTAGATATAGGTTTTTCATTAGGGATAAATTCAACGAAAAACTCAACTTCATGCTTAGGTGGATTTTCAGGTAACTCTTTAGGAAACACATTAATGTATTGTTGAACAATAGGTACATATTCTATTCAAAGGTTACCTTACCCATCCACATGTTTCATCTTCTCTTCTTCTCCTATAATTTCATTAAAGAGATCCACTGGAGGTAGATCCTGACATGATCCAGATGATGTAGTCTCCTCCCTAAAGATAAGGGATTCCACATCTCTATCATGAATGGTAATATCCTTCTATTGGAAATAAATGTTCACATTATAATTTGAAATCCAATACTTACCAAGGATTATATCAAAGCAAACCATATGTATAATAACCTTGTTTGTAAATAGGGTATGTCTATGAGTCATAAAGGGGTATTATTGACATATCCTTGTTGTAATAAGATTTCCACTAGGATCCCTGATTGACAACTCCATTTTTAGGTGTTAGTGAATGATTTAATATCATTGGAAAACATGGAATATGTAAAAAATTATGAAGATATAGAATCAAATAAATCATTATCTAAATTTGAATTTATGATCAAATAACCCTCCACCACATATTTAGGAACTTAAAATTCAA
Source organism: Viscum album (assembly GCA_963277665.1). Lineage (NCBI taxonomy): Eukaryota > Viridiplantae > Streptophyta > Magnoliopsida > Santalales > Viscaceae > Viscum > Viscum album. Next base: position 2,002,501,348 of record OY728126.1, on the reverse strand, counting down.
TTATTGTAATAAAAAATCTTGTAATTCCCCCTTGTATTATTATACAGAAGTTTCCCTTGACACTTGGTGAATTAGGTTTAATAATTACCCATATCCCTAGAGATGAATTACTAGATAATAGTGTCTTCTTTATCTCCCTTGAATTCATGAGCCAGATGACCCTTATATCCATACTTATAACAAAATATCTTTACCTTACACCATTTAACATGATGTTTCTTTCCATAATTATCACATTGCGGAACTCCCATATTCTATTTATTATTATTTGATGTATTTTTTCCTTGTTGTTCAGTTTACCTCTTATTTTTTTAATTTTACTTAAATATATAAGATCTATAAAATTATTTATCTATCTTGATAGCACATGATACTATATCATCATATAATGAAAATGTTTGAGAGACCGATTCCATTATTTTTGATTCGATTTTTTTATATTTTAATAAGTAAATTTAATATTTTTATTCATTTTATCCATTTAATTAATTGATTTATTAAAATTTGGGTGATTTTTAAAGAATTAATTTGGAGAAAAGGGAATTGAAAATTATTAATTTTAAAGTTAAATTTAAAAATGAAAATTTGGATGTTTTTGTTTACGCTTACGCATGACCTAGGACCTGTGTAAGGGTAAAATGTTTTACCTAAATATATGATAGTTTTTTAGTTTCTATGTAAGGGTAATAAAAGGGTAAGATTTATGTAGTACAAGGGAACCCATGGATTTAAATTAGGTTGTGTAAAGGTAAATAAAGTTGTGTTAAGGTAAATCACGTTGTGTAAAGGTAAATACCATGATACGTAAGGGTAACCCAAAAATTTCAAAGACTATGTAAAGGTAGTCTAAGTGCTATGTATGGGTAGGAAAACTGATATATAAAGTTTTTCCAAGTCCATATAAAGGTAATGAATAGTTTTCATGCACTATATAAGGGTAAGTGATCAAAATAAACTGCTACATAAAGGTAAGATAGTTCACCGTAAAGGTAGTTCCATATTTTCAAAGTCTGTGTAAAGGTACTTTAGCTACTACATAAATGTATGTGATATGCTCCAGTCATTTTATAAAGGCACTTCAAGTGCTATGTAAGGGTAACCACATATTACATAAGGGTAAACACAAGTTTCATAAGGGTCACTAGACCACTACTGCTAGGTAATTTACGCCACTATTATACCTTAGGGATTCCATATAGAAAGAAAGGAGAGATAAATGCCACTATAGAATTCACACTCACTATGCCTCTGGATTTGTCCTTGTACCGTATTAACCCTAGTGTTCGAATCAGAGATAGAGGTTATATCGTGGGTTGAGCCACTACACTATGGACCGAGTTGAATAAAGGAAGCTATGTTGTAGGGTTTTCCTGACAACATGGAGGTGATGAATATGGAAATAGAGAGTTTTTGAAAGAATAAGGAGTTGTGGCCATAGAGGATATGACTATGCCATAACCATGAAGATCCATACAGAGGAAATCCAAAGGAGGAGGAGCTACACAACAATATTCGTGTTCATGCCACATAGCATTTTTGTTCCAAAATATCAAACACCTGATATTTTTGGGATATCCACATGGATACATGTAGAGATCCAAATTAGAAGCTAAAAAAGGAAACTTTGACAAAAAAATAGATATAAGGAAATATGAATAAAGGGGTATGGAATGATTTAATAGAGTGGTGCTTCACCACACTAAGAGAACATATCTTGACCAGGAGGGGAGTAGGGTTGTTGTGCTTTGTTCTTGCAGAAGTTTTTAGTTTTATTAATTTTTCATATAATTCCATATGCGTATTCTAATACAAGTGATTCTTTCATTCTATTATCCCTATCAATCTATCCATTGTGAAATCTAACACTCATGATTATGAGTAATTGACCTGAGTAATATCCCTAGGGAGTAACCCATATTGAACCATATTATATGGTTTATATCTTATTTAGGTCAATCCAAAGATGTTTTGTAGTCGGTGTAATACTTATTACGGTCATCTAAAAGTTATATTATTATTCTATAATAATTATTCCTCGATTGAGGAGGTGGATGTATGGAGTGCTTAGTGATTATTGAGTGCACTGTACATTCAAAATTAAAGCAGAAAAAGGTGTTCTCACATATGATGGAGTGTGTGAATTAAGTAGATTTAAAATAAGACAATTAAGTTTCTCCATGGATGAATCTCTTGGGATAATTTCCTTTATAATCAAACTGTCATAAATTCTATTTTTCATGGCATATAGTTTTATTCATTCATTGAAATCTCTTTCTATCCATATTTTTCTTATATTTCATAAAATAGAAAACACAAAAAAAAAACACAATAAGTAAATTTATAATCAGTGAGTGATCGATTGTGAAGATCCTCAAGTGAGATGACCTTGGTTAACCACTGTGTTTTATTAGAAAATAAATTGTATCTTTTTAACCACCCTAAAATAGGTGTGTCAAAGCATGATTCCATTTTTGGGGAACTAAGCAGTCATTCTTTTATTATTTCCTTTCACATTTTGTAAATTTTTTTTTGTTTTTATATAAAATAATATCTAAAAATGTATATTTTATGATATATTCAAATTATGATTATTTTAAATGGACTAGTTACTCATAGGTTCAGTAATAAAAAAACAATAAGTTCATCATTATGACAAAGTTAAGATGCAAGAACTTAGAGAAAAAATACAAAAAAATGGTGATACAAGCAGAAAGGTTAACTAAATATATTCTTGAATTGCTGGAACAACTGAAACTTAAAATAGATAGAACCAGATCCAGTGGTGTACGATATTTTCCCACTCATTTTTCATATCGAATAGCCTATAGAGGTAAATGAGGAAATTATTGAATATCCATTTCACCATACTCAAATATTTATAGAGGATATTTTTAATAAATAAGATTAACCTATTGATGTACATATGGGAGATCAACATTATTTGGATGAATTTTGTATATAATATAAAGTAAAATATGATATTCCCATCCTTAAAAAAGTAGAATAATTAACATATATGTACCTATCATTGGACTTGTAAGAAAAATAAACCACCCAAGTGGTGGAATTTGAAGAAAGGATGGAGGAGCCTGAACTATCTCCACCTACAACCACTCAACTCCAAGAGACACTTTCCACTGAAGAAGAAATTAAATCCAAACTGACTTAAAGAGATGATATTTTATTAAACACAATTTCAACTAATTTTATCGAAACTGATTTGAGTATAACCTCTCATTGTTTTGAATTTTCAAATTTATCCAACCTTTGTTTTGAATTTGAGGGAGATTATGAATAGGAAGATCCACCAGATGAGTAACACCTAGAGCTCCTAGAACATGTTGAACACTTATTGGAGGGAGTACATGATGATATCCAAGTGTCTTTTCCATAGGAAACAAAGAAAAAATATTCTTACTTTAAAGGGGAAGAAATTGATATCGATTCTTCATGCTCTAATTTTCTTCAAATAAATTTACATTATAACTTTTTCTTTAACTATTCCATTGATGCAACATATCTTGATCAAGCACTGGATTGTGAATAATATGTTTTATAAGATGAAACCAAAAGGGGGGAGGATTCATACTTCATCATACATATACCATGAAAGTTGTACCTTATTACTAAGGGGATGAATTTAGTGTGACATATCCATGGATTCATAAAAAAGGAATAATACTTCTATGATGGAAGGGATAAGTGTTGGTGGTTCAAATCAAAGAAACTCCACCCACCATCTAATTATGGATAATAGTTGGAACTTCCATTTTAGAGGTAGTTAAAACCCAGGACCCACTTGGGGGATCAAATTAAGACCTATATTTATTTTCTTTTATTTTATTTCTAGAAATTTGGATTTCAATTTCTTTTTTAGGAAGTAGTTTTTAGGATATATTAGAATATAGCCTAATACACCTCTATCTTTTTGAGAATTAATGAAACTGTCCTTATACTTTAATGAGTAATTTTCTTTTATAGGTCCATGATGATGGAACAAACAAACCAAAAACAACTTTAGGAAAAGGAGTAGGATTAGAGATTAATTAGAAAGTGGAGTTCATTATTAAATTCATTATATTTTTGACTCCCCACATTTTTGTTTGAGATTTTATTTTTGAGTTTTAAAAGATAATTTGGATGCCCATACTTAGTCTTTTTGATTTACTCAACCAAACTAGAAGACATGAGTTTCTTAGGAATCCCATGATTCCATGTTTTAGATTTCAATGATAATAAGATTTAATGAGTAATATAGAGAATTGAATGATTAGAGTGAAGCATAGGATGTTAATTTGACGAATCATAATTTTTGGGAATCTTTTGATTCATGTGAATGAGATTTCGCTATCATTTTTCATGATTTGAATTTATGAAGTTCATGTTGATTGATTTGTTATTATTAGCCATTCCATGAGTGATTTTCCAATTACATATGTTTTCCTTGACCAAGAGGAATTTTAGAACTAATTTTTCCATTCTATCTTGAGCATATTTCTTGAGAGATATTGGGGTATGCCACCTACTAGAAATTACATTATAAATTATGAAAGTTATGACTGTAAAAAGTCACATTTAATATGGTTGAGTCATTTTATTGATTTATCCCTTATCCTTGAGACCAAATTTTAAATTAATCCTTGTTTAGCCTATATAATCCATGAATGAACTTTTTAGGAACAAGCCTCATTATAAGCCAATATTTCCCATTCTTACCCCACTTTATGCTTTTTTCACAATATTTTAAAGTTGAAGTGTGGGGGTGAGGGAAGTCATGGAAGAATGGATTCTCTACATTGTAAGTAATAAGTGCGGGGGAGATATTATTGGGTATTGGGAAAGTATCATGGTCCATTCCTTTTAATTTTATTTTTTTACCTTCTTGAAAGAATTTAAAATAAAAAAATAATGGGTTGTGACTTGGGAGAATAAAAAATAACCATTACTAGAACACTTATTTTATCATATGGGGTTAGGTGGTGGATGTGAGATTTATTTCAAGCATAAATTTTAAAAATATTTTTTTTGAAAAATTAGTTTTAAAAAGAAAAAAAGGAAAAAGTAGAGAAATTCAATAAGGTTTAATCCTTTCATTATTCTTTAATTTTACATTACCTTTACATTGAGATTGGGAAGAGGGTGTTGTCACTTTTTGAAGGGCATATTTCCATTGAGATTTTACTTTTTTATATCATGCATTATGATTTTGATAAAAACATCATCTCTAATACTTAATGTTTTGAACATAATTTCCTACCATGCTTAAGCCTTAGATTCATTAGAACCTTAATTGTAAAGTCCTCATGATTTCATGGGATTTTTGTCTTTACAAAGTGAAGAATATATATCCTTTGTAATCTTATGGAAAGGAACATGTAATCATGGTATGATAATAACTCTACTTGAATCTTTACCATGAGTGATGAGAGAATAAAATAATTCAGTGAGAGGTAGTTCAAAAAATGGAATATTTAATAATAATAAGTTAAGAATCTTGAATAAATAGAATGATAAGACCCATAATTTTTCCAATGAGAAAAAGTAAAATTCTTGATTTGATTATTTCTTTGAAAAATGTGAAGTTGAATTGATATTTTATATAGAACTTAAAAGTTTAGTTTACCATTGATAATTGTTTGATTTAATTTCTTTGAAATTTAAATATTGGTAACATGTTTCTCCTATTTGATTATTTTTTGAGATTCAATGCTTGGGGATAAGAATAGTTCAAGTGTGGGACTATTTGATAGCCTTATTTTTCATGTAATTTTTTAAACTTTTAATAAGTATTTTTCATGTTTTTAATCATTTATTTATGTAATTAATTGATCTATTAAAATCTAGGTGATTTTAATTTAAAGAATTAATTTGATGAAAAATGAATTGAAAATGTTTAATTTTAAAAATGAAATTTTGGATGTTTTTTTACCCTTATGCATGTCCTAGCAGCTACACAATGGTAAAATGTTCTACCTATATTCAGGAGACTTTTTTAGGCCCTATATAAGTGTAATCCAAGGATAAGGTTTCCACTGTGTATGGGTACCCATGGATTTAAAGTAACTATATGAAGGTAAATTAGCATGTATAAAGGTAAATCAGTCTGCATAATGGTAAATACCATGCTACATAAGGGTAAAACCACAGATTTCAAAGGTCGATTAAAGGCAGTCCAAGCACTGCGTAGGGGTAGGACATCAACTGTATAAAGGTTTTTTGAGGTTATGTAAAGTTAAAAAATAGTTTTCATGCACCATGTAAGGGTAAGTGATCAAACTCAGACACTATGTAAAGGTAACCAAGTGATGTATAAAGTTAGTTCTATATTTTTGAAGTATGCATAATGGTACTTCAACCATTATGTAAAGGTACATTAACCATTGTGTAAAGGTAAGTTTTCCACTTTATCCATTTCATAAAGGCACTTCAATAATTATTTAAGGATAAAAAATGTTATGTAATGGTAAACATAGGTTTCATAAGGATCATTAGACCACCATTGGTACACCATTTACACCATTGTTACACTATAGGGATTCCATGGAGGAAGAAAGGAGATCTCAGCGCCATTGAAGAATTTTCACCGACTACACTGCAAGATTCTCCCTTGTGTTATAGGAACCCTAAATTTTGAATAAGAGATGGAGGATGTGCCATGGGATGAGTATCTATGCCATGGACCAATTTAAAGAAAGGAAGCTACATCATAGGGTTTACATGACACTGTGGAGGTGCCAAATATGGAATTAGTGAGTTTTTAAAGGAAGAAGAATCTTTGTCCATGGAGGTTGTGACTATTACATAAGCATATAGAGTAAAATAAAAGGAGGATGATCTGCACCAAAGTATTCATGTCCATTCCATAGAAGGTTTTATTCTGAAATATCAAACAACATATATCTTAGTAATATCCATGTGGATACATATAGAGATCCAAATCAAAATTTCAAAAAAGGAAATTGTGACAAAAAAGAAGATATGAGGAAAGATGAATGAAGAGAGATGAGATGATCCTTTACCTATAAATAGAGGGGTGTTGTACCACACTAAGATAATATATCTTGATAGGTAGAGGAGTTGGGTTGCTGTGTTTCATTCTTGATGTATTTTTTAGTTTTCTTTCTTTTCCATGTAACTCCATATGCATGCTATAATAAAATAATTTCTTATATTCAATTCTCTCTCTCACTCAACCATGAAATCTAATACTCATAATTATGAGTAACTGACTTGAAGAATATCCCAGGGGAGTAATCCAGTTCCAAACCAGATTCTATGGTTTATATTTTCTTTAGATTAATCCAAGGATGATTTGTGGTGGGTGTAATCCTCACTACGACCATATAAAGGCTATATTTTTATTCTATAACCATTCTCCCTCAATTGAGGAGGTGGATTTATGGTTTTTTGGTGATTGTTGAGTGCACTGTATATTCAAAATTAGGGAATAAGAAGGAATTCACACATACTATGGAGTGTGTGTATTAAGTAGATTTAAAATAGAATGATGAAGGTCCTCCATGGATTAATCTCTCAGGATAATTTATTTTCTATTCTAAATTGCATACATTATATTTTTCATGGAACATAGGTTTAGTCTTGTATTGAATTATATTTCTCCCCATATTTTTCTTAGCTTTCATAAAATATAAAAATACAAAAAAATACAATAAGTGAACTCAGAATTAGTGAGTGATCAAATGTGAAGCCCCTCAAGTGAGACAACCTTGGTCAACCATTGTACTATACTAGGAAATAAATTGTATCATTTTCACCATCCTACGATAGGCGTGTCAGAGACCAGTGCCCTTCATAGGTTCAACTTAATCCCATTAAATAAATAATCAATATTTCTTTCTAGATCACTCATGTAGTCTATTTCATGCCTTGATAACCTTGTAAAGCTAGCTTCATATTTAACAAAACTTTCCTCTTCCTTTTTCTTTAGGTTGAGAAACTTCTTCTCCATTTCAGCGTGTTGATATCAAGTAAAATATTTCTTAAAGAATATAACTTTAAAATTTCTATATTCCATACTTTCTATTTCATCATATTCTTTAGTATTCTAGATCAACGAACACCATTGATCGACATATCCCTTTAAACACTATACTTCTAGAATAACCATTTCCATTTCATCACTTACCAAAGATAACAATATCTTTTTAAGGGACTTGATCCATTACTTAGCTACTAACCGATTAGTAGTCCCATTATAGGATGAAGGATTATATCACATAAAGCAATACAACATAGGTTTACCATGCTGTGGAATAGTTGGTTTCTCTATTTAGACAATATTATTTGTCATAAATTAGGTCATTTTCCTTAATATGGACATGATATTCTCATCTTTAACACATTATATATTGACTTTCTCATAATTAAAATCACTAAATTGATTATAGGTATTGATATAGTTTACCTTTTTTCCTCTAGTATCTATATCTAAATAATGGAACCCATATAGTTAGCTCATAACATCATGAATATTAAGACATAGCATAAAAATACCTAAAAATTATTAAAAATTATTGGGATTTATCTTAATGATTTTCTAGCTCTGTTATTATAAAATCTAGTTCCCAAGGGTCCTACTAAACTTGATTTGATACTAACTATAATGAAACTGACTCTAGTAACCCAGAGTTGGTGTTTATATTATTACATTGGTACAATATATAAGGGATCATTAAATGAAGGATCAATCAATTTATTAGTCTTAGGATACTAGATACATACATAATTTTCATATTATATTGGAAAAACAAAACATATAATGAAAAATTTTCTTTCATCCTTGAAAACCATTCAAAGAAATCTTCTTCATATCATAGGGAAATGAAAAAATAATAAAGAGTAAGCTTAAATTCCTAGTAGGGTAAAGTGTATAATGTAAGATATCATGAGTAGATAAAGCATTAACAATATGGAAGAGTTTATAATCAATACATATGTCATTTATTCAATAAGTTGATCTTAAAAATGTATCCATAGAAAATATCAATATAATAATCACATGGATAATAATAACTGAAATATTAATTAATTAAATACATAATTATGAATTTCCTGATCTTACTATCATGGTCTTGTGCTGATACACCATGAACCTTACTAGAAAGGCCTCATGCCAAGACATTTCAATAAATGGGTATGTATAAACCAAATATTCAACTAGTTTGGCCAACTGTTTATCTCATGAGACCTATAGATGCATCAAGGTTTTATCTATAAATGATCCCTACCCTTCATTTATATATTTCCAATGCATTCATCAAATAAAAAATCAATAATACAAAACATAATCAATATGAATTACCGATAAATAAATATTCATACTGAATGAAGAATATAAAACATCAATATTTACTTAGTAAATGAAATAAGTTTCTTAATAAGTTTCCTTTAACTAACATCATATGTATTGATGGTATACGATTAACATAATATTGAAATGATAAATATATCTATGACAACAAATAATATGAATATGAAGAAGAAAAATAATATCTAATGAATAATGGAGAGTGATAGAAAATATGATCGCAAGAAAGTGAATGATCACAAAATAATGTATAATAAAAAAATTAATAAAGGATTTTAGAAGACCATATATTCATTATAATTGAAGGTTTTTAAGTAAAGGAAATTATTTTGAGAATTAGAGAGGAAAATGGAAGTGAAACTTTAAAAATATTTTTCCTTAAAGCTTTTGTAACTTTGTTTTAAAAACAAAGTTATAAATCATTTCAATTTTTTTTTTCATTAGGTTTTAATGATACTTTTAAAATATTCTTCAAAAAATAATATAATCTTGAAAAGATAATATGATTATAAAATAAATATGGAGTTAAATATAAAATAAATTTTAGTAATATAAAATCACATTTTAATACTTTAAGAAAATAATACCATTTTTTTAATATAAAAACTAAAAATCTATAAAACAATAAATAAAATATTTTAATTGAAAAACTATGGAAAAATTTAGAGGAAGATAAATAGAGAATAAGGTTAAAGAAGGTGGGAAAATACATTCACACCATATTCATTAAAAATAACAATATTTTCACACTTTTATAAAAATTCAAAATTGACTTGTTCAGAAAAAATTAAAAAGATTCATTTGTAAAACATTTCAAAGAATTATGAATATAGTTGAAAATAACTTTAAAAAATCATTTTAGAATATAAAATAACATCCTTAAAATATTTTATACAATATCAACATAGAAAAAAATATTCCTGTCCCAAAAGAAAAAATAATGTCAATTTAGCTGTAACACCCCAATATTTCATGGTACATTATCCTCAATAACTTGTGTTGCACACAACACTGACTTGGCTGACGTAACATGCAAGATTGAGTCTCTCCAAAACAACACTTTAGTGTTAAAATTATTTAAATGATATATTCATAACTTATACATTAAATATAGTAATATAAATAGTAATATATAATTTTTAAATGTTATTTATAATGTTTTCACATAAATAAAACATATTTATAATGAAATGTATAAGTTTTGGTAAAATAGTTATATGTTTAGAAAATACTATTTTCTTAAAGGAACTACTTTTTATGTCCTTTTGGGAACAATAATAAAATTAATTTTAGAGACTCTTAGAAATTGAATTTGGTAAAATAGACTTCATTTTTGAATTTGGAATATCAAAATTAGTTTAGGGTGAATTTTTTGTATTTTTTTGAAAACTTTCAATTTTTGATGAATAATGAAAAACACTACATTATTATTAACAAACCGACTTTTTCATTTAAATAATTATTTTAATTTAAATTTATTTTAAAATAAAAATTTATAAATAATTTATATATTAACCTAATTTAGGTCTTTGGAATCAATTTTATAATATAATTAGATATAAAAATTCATTGACATTTTTTAACATTTTTTTACCCACATTATAGCCACATTTATAGATTAGTATTAAACGTAATTTTACCGCTTCTGTGAATTAAATTTAGAAATTATGATATACATGGTTTTGATAAGTATGAAAAATGTGGTCTAATAGGATCAAAATAATTTTTTTTCTGAATAGTAACTTTTTAATTTATTTACCATGCTAAAAGGTAAATGGGGTAATTAAAGGTAAAAATAATATTAAAATAATATAAAATTACCCTAAAACTTGTCCTAATTTAATTGGATAAGTATGTTTCGACCAAAATCAACCTTATGTAGAAAATATGATCCTTTTTAAGCCACTTATGTTTTATTAGGCCATTTATTATATTTTCTTTAAAGAACAGTTAAAAATGTCATATTCAAATTATAATAACTATTTTATTTTTAATATGAGTTTATATAAGTGATATGTTCAACTATAAATAGTATTTATAAATATATAAAATTTATCTACATTATGATAATTTATTTATATTTTTTATACATTAAATAAATAAATTAAATGGTGACACAATGATGATGCAGTAATTGTTTAATTAATTGATATATCAAATAAATAATATTAAAAATATTAAAATAAATATAAAACAACTTAATTAATGACATACACCAATTTTATAGAAAACTTAGACATGTTTTTGAAATATTTTAAGTATTTTATAAAAGTTATCATGTTGGTTTGATATTTTTAAAAATGAAAATATTGAATAGTATTAAAATTGACATAAATGATATTTTAAAATAAATAATATTTTATTAAATGATATAAAAGTGATAAAAATATAAATTTTGTCCAACTAACTTGTATAATTTTAAATATGTCATAAATTATCCAATTGTGGTTCGTTTGACATTTTATAGTAACTATATTAACCCTATAGTGTAAAAATAATTGAAGACACAGTAAGAGTTAAACGTTTTAACTAAGGGTTAAATCCAAAAGAAAAGGTTAATTTTATGACCTAAAAATGTATAAAATTAATTTTTTGAGAGGATTTAGACCCATAATCATCTTATCCTATAAATAAATCACTTTGAAGCTATTTGAAACTAAAAATAAATTTATAAAAAATTAATATTTTAAGATCTTCCAAAAGTGCCTGTCACCTCTCTTATAAAAGGTCACTTATCATTATTTTAATTCACACCTACAAAGACCTTTGAATCAGCCAAACCATACCCATTTCCTCTTCCAACTTCCATCACTACATCCTAGAGTCCATAATTTGGGCAGAAAGCCATCTTAAGGAGTCCTTTTGTGAAAATCAAAAGGAGATACCCGAAAAAGAGGTAATTGTTTTATCACCTCTTTCAAAGTTCTTTTCTTCTTCTACTTACTTTTCCTATGTTGTTTCCATACTAAATTAATAAATGCAGAATCTAATATATGATTATATATTTTTATTATTATGGTACAACTATATTCATCCTTTTACCCATCCAACAAAAAACAATATCACCATGCGTGCGTACGTACGACTTACCGTCTCCATGCTGTGGTGTAAACTGTTTTTCATGTACACTTTATTTATATGGGTATAAAGATAAATATAAAGGATTTAAATAGTAAATATAAAATTATTTTTTTAAAATTCACATTCCATCCAATTCCATACCATTTAAACATTAAGTAAATGATACCGTTGCTCATGCATACATATGACTTACTGTCTCCACAATGTGATGAGATTCATCTTCGATATTCACCATTCAAAAATGATTATAAAAATATATATTATTAATAAGTATGAAATATATGACATAATAACACTACTAAAATAATATATATATATATATATATATATATATTTATGTACATATATTTCATTCACTTACTTCCATTCAATACGATAAGAAAATAGAAACATCGTTCATGCGTACGTACGACCTACCGTCTCCATGAACGGTGTATTCCATTTTATATATCTATATATTATATATATTAATATTATGAATATATGTGATATATAAATCATTTTATAAATTATATAATTAAGTAAATCATTATCTAAGTAATACAATCAAGAATAACAAGTTAAAACACATACTATAAGGAAAGCGATTATTACCCAAAATGTTGCTTTAACTTGGAAATTATTAATAAACGGGTAATATAAAGCCATAAAATAATCATATATGATATCATAAATATTATTATGATTATTTTATAAGTTAATAATATGTTTAAAACCATTATACAGGAGTTTCAGACACATACGGAGAGTATCAGACTTAAGGTAAGGGAATTCCATCTCACTTTTAATTTTTGTGAGATATAAGGCATGTTCACAACCTATTTCTTATGTGTGGTATATGTACTTCCCCTATTATGTTTGATATCATGAATAAATTTATATTTATGTTATTTAAATATTCATTTGAATATATTGGGATTATTATTTAAATTTTCAAAGTGGTATGGGACACTTTGAATGTTTAAATAATTAATCCTTTATCTATTTCAATATTCTTGATATTTTCATACATATTTATTTATATGTGTATAAAGGATTATAAAGAAAATTTTATGCATATTTTTAAGTTTATTAAAATGTTTTCAAAAATAAATCTTGTAAGGTTTTTATAAAAGGGTTAACTTCACAATATCATTATCATCTGAGGTCGTTTATACATAAGTATCCACTGAGACATATTTATCATCTATGTCCATGTTTCTTAAAATGTATTTCAAAATATTATCTACTATGGTTTAAAGTCATTTTTACCCATGTTTTAATTTTTATAATTTTTTTTGAAAGGAATCTTTCCATATTTTTCCAAATGAGGTACTTTATGACCTTTTCAAAAAATTAAGGAAAGAATGTTTTTTTAACTTATACAACACGAGAAACTATTTTCCGCCATTATGACACCTTACCATTTTGAAGCTTCCCTTAAAATATTACAAGGTTATTTTCAAAAGAAATGTTTTATTTTATAATTTTTGAGATTTTAAATTATTTCAAAGTAAAAAGTGATATTTCTCTCAAAGAATTTTAACGATTTTGTTAGATTATTTTTATCTATGTCAACATCCTTTGTTGTTGGATTTTATTCTTAATTGATGTTGATTTAGAATGATAAAATCTTTAATATTTTATTGACGGTTTTATGATATGTTTGACTATAGATTTTCTATTTTGAAACCATTCATGGTTTATGATTAAAGTATTAACATTTCATATGCTATTTTTAATATGAATGTTTATGTTATGTTTCACCCTTTTCATATGAGGAATGCATTGGACTTAGAAAGTGATGAGTGTGGCCTGATATAGACCCTCAATGCATCGGTAGATCTCATGAGACAAACTAGTGTCTTGGCATAAGGACTTGATGGTATATTTATTTATGGTCTTAGCACAAGGCCTTGACAGTATGGTGGATGTCCGACATTATGCATTCCCTCATTATGAGATTAGTTATTGATATTACATGTGATTATTAAACTAGTATAATATCCTTGAAAATGTTTAAATAGAGTTATTTGATTTATTCTTGCATTATTATGTAGAAAGTAATGTTTAAAAGTCTTGTGTTTTAATTTTATACCTCACCTTAAAAGTTTATGCTTATTTATGAAAGCTTATATTGTATTGTTTAACCTTACTGAGCATATCATCTCACCCCTTTCTTATGTTTTATTTTAACAGGATTCCAAGAAGTGTATTATGATTTATATTCAGGGTTAATATATCAGAATAATGGCATTATCAAAGTATTATCAATGTTGTATTTTATGTTTTGAATTGTAATGTAAAGTTCATGTATGTAATCTATTTTCCAAGGCTGTTAAATTGATCGGTCCTTTGGAATTTGATTCCTTGTAATCATGCCAATGTATTAAAATAATGCACTGAATCCATGCTTCTGGGGTCGGGGCATTACAATTGGTATCAAAGGAAGTTTAGCAACAACCTTGGAAACTATATTTAGAAAACATAGATTAGGGATCATTACCCTAAGATAGACTTAGAGGATAAGTATAGAGGAACATATTAAAATTTTGGTAATGTACATATTATGTGGGTATTCCTAGAAAATACATACCTATATGGATACTACAAGTGGACATGGTCTTGATATAGATGTACCTAGGAGTAATAACTCCAACAAGGTGTTCTGGGCTTGACTTAGGGTAATTTGGTACATGAAAACAGGACTTACTATGCACATGGTTTGACACTCTTGGGGGATATGCTTAAAATAATTTAAATTTTCTTTACAAACTATTATGAAATAATTATGAGTAAATATGTCCTCAAAGAAACCATTTTTATGATTACGAGACTAGATACATGTAAATATTCAATTTATGTTAATAATTTTTGTAGTTTTTGGATTATACATTACGATATGATCTAACCCAGTGTATGTCGTCATTTAAAAATGGTGTCCAGTAGAAGGAATGTGAACCTCACTAATGCACATGATACAAAGTGTAAGAAGGATCATATCTTTCATTGTCTTAAACCAATATTTTGAATGGAAATAATATCCTAAGAATTCTCATCATATGAGGACATAATATCAAGTGATATAGGAACACGTAAATAATAACCTAAGCAATATGGATTTTGTAAGGAAGCATGAGAATAAAAGGATCTCTACAAAAAAATTGGATAAAGATAAAAAGGGAAAGAGGTATTTTCCCAGATGTGATAATTGTGGAAGGAAACACCCCGGTGCCTGCTTGAGAGGAAAAAGAGTTTGCCTCATGTGTGGAGAAAAAATACACTATTCTCATGGTTGCAAGAAAAGAAAAGAATTTTCCAATGTTTAATGCTTCAACTATAAGAATATGGGGCACTACGCAAGATAATTCCCCTAGAATCAAAGGAATATTCCTCAAAAGCTGCTAATGGATCACAATCAAGATTATTCTTCTACCACGGACGAAGAGGAATGACTAATGTGATTATGTTGGGATTGAAGAATTATGTAATTTGAGTATTGTATCAATGGTCTACTGGTTATATGAATTATGTAAATAAATAAGTATTGTGATACAGTACTATTTCATTATGAATTTGAGATTGTATGGTACCAAGTAAAGTGACACCGTTCCAAGTTAAACTTTTTTGGAAAATATATGATTGATGGAAATATAACCCTTAACACATTTCTGATATATAGATAATGATGTTGGAATAAAGATATGATTGATTTGGATAATTTATATTGGATATTATCAACTACCTTGTAACTGGCCAATGGTTTGTTTATTCCATCATTGTTGGATTTTGCAACATTTTTGGATTTAAGGAGCATATCCAATATTTGATGTTTTACATAAAGAATAAGGAATAATGAACATATTCAATAAGTTTTTAAGGTAATTTAGGGTATTACCATCATTTAAGAGGATACATGATGAAGGTATTAATATGTTTGGTATGTGACAAAAGAGATCCTCATTATGTTATATTGATTTTAGAAATTTAGTGACCTTCCTTATAAATTTTTGGACTGTGAGTTTGGACATATGTATTTTGGATATGCCTAAAGGTTGTAATGGATTAAGTTTTAAATTGGATAATATTGTTTAAGGTTAAAAAATTTCTTAATATTATTTTTGTAATGTTATAATAATATAGTTTTATGAAAAGAACAACCCACAGGTCGGGTGACAACCCGTCGCGTCGGACAAGGTTGCAGGAATCAAACCCACAACCAAAGTGAGACAATAATTTATCACCTACCACTGGCCTACATGATGTACTAGTTTTTATAACGTAGTTTTTTTATTTAAATGGTATGAAAGATAAAGTATAAATTCATTTTCATAACCCTATACATTTAAGATAAATAAAATATTTTTGAATATTATTATTTTGAGAGAAAGATGAGTTTGTGGTAGACATTAGTTAATAGATGAAACTCTACTTGTCAAGTAAGTATTCTTCATTTTGTTCTTATTATATGAATTAAATTAATTCTTAAACTATAGGTAAAGGATCTTAAAAAAAAATGTTTTCCTAGTACTTTATTTTCAGATGAATCCAATGGTCCGTTAGACATCATCGACTTCAAGCTTTGTAATTCTTAAATTTTTTATAACTATGTTCCCAATCACTCTCTATTAGAACTCAATGGTTAGATTTATCTTACATATCCATGTTTTTCTATATAGAACCCTATAACAAGTTATCTATGGTGACCTTCGAACTTCCCTTTCTTTATTTTAAAATATTGGTCCTATTAATCCATTTTCCAATGTGGGATTTCAATAAAGATATTTTGAAAATTCTAACCCATAGTTTTTGATTCTGAGTTTAAATTGTGAGGACTCAATTTATTGAAGGTGGGAAGAATGTAAAACCCAAATATTTCATGGTACTCTATCCTGAATATGCTTTTTTTCATTAAACACTGACTTGGTTTGCATAACACGAAATATTGAGTCTATGTGAAACAACACTTTAGTGTTAAAATTATTTAAATGATATATTCATAACTTATCCATTAAATATAGTACTATAAATATTAATAAGTAATTTTTAAATGTTATTTATAATTTTTTCACATAAATAAAACATATTTATAATGAAATGTATAAGTTTCGGTAAAATAACTATATGTTTAGAAAATATTATTTTATTAAAGGTACTACTTTTTATGTCCTTTTATGAAAAATAATAAAATTAATTTTAGAAACTCTTAGAAATTGAATTTGGTAAAATAGAATTCATTTTTGAATTCATAATATCAAAATTATCTTAGGGTGAATTTTTGGTATTTTTCTAAAAACTTTCAATTTTTGATGAATAGTGAAAACACCGCATTATTGTTAAAAAACCAAAATTTTCATTTAAATAATTATTTTAATTTAAATTTATTTTAAATTAATAATATATAAATAATTCTTATATTAACCTAATTTAGTTCATTGGAATCATTTTTATAATAGAATTAGATATAAAAATTCATTGAACTTTTTTAACATCTTTTTACCCGCCTTCTAGGCACATTTGTAGATTAACATTATACATAATTTTACCACTTATATGAATTGAATTTAGAAAATAAAATATACATGGTTTTAATAATTATAAAAAATGTGGTCTAATAGGATCAAAATAGTTTTTGGGGAATAGTAACTTTAGAATTTTATTTACCATGGTTAAAGGTAAATAAGGTAATTAAAGGTAAAAATAATATTATAATAATATAAAATTATCCTAAAACTAGTCCTAATTTCATTGGATAAGTATTTTTCAAACAAAATCTAACTTATTTATAAAATATGATCCTTTTTAAGCTACTTGTGTTTGATTAGAACATTTATTATATTTTATTTAAAGAAGAGTTAAAATGTCATATTCAAATTTTAATAACTATTTTATTTTTAATATGATGTTATATAAGTGATATGGTCAACTATAAATAATATTTAGAAAGATAAGAAATTTATATACATCATGATAATTTATTTATTATTTTTATACATTAAATAAACAAATTAAATGGTGACATAACGATGATGTAGTAATTGTTTAATTAATTGAGATCTCAAATAAATGATATTAAAAATATTAAAATAAATATAATATGACTTAATTAATGGAATATAATAATTTTATAGATATATTAGACTTATTAGTGACATATTTGAAGTATTTTCTAGAAGTTATCATGTTGGTTTGATATTTTTAAAAATAAAAATATTTAATAGTATTAAAATTGATATAAATGATATTTTAAAATAAATACTATTTTATTAAATGATATAGAAGTCATAAAAATATAATGTTCATCCAAATAACTTTTATAATGTCAAATATGTCATAAATATCAAATTGGGGTTATTTTGGAATTTTATAGTAACTATATTAACCCTATAGTGTAAAAATACAAGAAGACACGGTAAGAGTTAAACTGTTTAACTAAGGGTTAAATCCAAAAGATAAGGTTAATTTTATGAAATAAACATGTATAAAATTTATTTTTTGAGATTATTTAGACCCATCCTCATATTATACTCTAAATAAATCCCTTGGATCTATTTGAAACTGAAAATTAATTTATAATAAATTAATATTTTAAGATCTTCCAAAAGTGACCCTCACCTCTCTTATAAAAGGGAACCTATCCTTCTCTTAATTTACACCTCCAAATCCCTTTGGAACGGAAAAAATTACCCATTTCATCTTAAAAATTCCATAAATATATCCTATAGGCCATAATTTTGGAATAAAACTATCCTAATGAGTCCTTTTGTGCAAATCAAAAGAAGATACCTGAAAAAGAGGTAATTATTTTATCACCTTTATCAAAGTTATTTTCTTATTATACTTCCTTTTACTATGTTGTTTCCATACTAAAGTAATAAATAAAACGTATAATATATGATTATATGTTATTATTATTATGGGACAACCATATTCCTCATTTTACCCATCCTATGAAAAACAATATCACCATGCGTGCGTATGTACAACTTATATCTCCACGCCATGGTGTAAACTATTTTTCATGTATACTTTATTTATATGGATATAAAGATGAATATAAAGGATTTAAATAATAAATATAACATTATATTGTTTATTTAAAATTTATATTCCATCCAATTATATACCATTTAATCATTAAGGAAATGATACCATCGTTCGTGTGTACGTACGGCTTATCGTCTTCACGACGTGATGTGATTCATCTTCCACATTAACCATTCAAGAATGATTATAAAAATATATATTATTAATAAGTATGAAATATATGAAATAATAATGATACTAGAATAATATATATATATATGTATATATATATATGTATATATATATGTATGTACATATATTTCATTCACTTACTTCCATTCAATATGATAAGAAAATGGAAACAACGTTCACACATACATACGACCTACCATCTCCATGAATGGTGTTTTACATTTCATATATCTATCTATTATATATATTTATATTATGAATATATGTGATATATAAATTATTTTATACATTATGTAAGTAAGTAAATCATGATCTAAGAAATACGATCAAGAATAACAAGTCAAAACACGTACGATAAAGAAAGCAATTATTAACTGAAATGTTACTTTAAATTGGAAATTATTAATAAACGGGTAATATAAAGCAATAAAAGAATCATATATGATATCATAAATATCATTATGATTCTTTTATAAGTTAATAATATGTTTAAAACTATTAAATGGAAGTTTAGGGAACATACAGAGAGTATCAGACTTAAGGTAAGGGAATTCCGTCTCACTTTTAATTTTTGTGTAATATAAGCCATGTTCACCACCTATTTATTATGTGTGGTGTATGTACTTCCACTATTATGTTTGATAAAATGAATAAATTTATATTCATGGTATTTAAATATTTATTTGAAGATATTGGTCATATTATTTAAATGTTCAAAGTGCTATGTGAAAATTTTAATTTTTAAATAATTGATCCTTTCTCCATTTTAATATTCTTGATATTATCATACATATTTATTTATATGTATATAAAATATTATAAAGAAAATTTTATTTATATTTTTAATTTTATTCAAATGTTTTCAAAAAAACATATTTTAAGGTTTTTATGAAAGGGTTAACTTCACAATATCATTATTATCCGAGGTTGTTTATTCATAAGTATCCACTAAGAAATCTTTATCATCCATGTCCATGTTTCATAAAATGTATTTCAAAATATCATCTACTATAATTTAAAGTCATTTTACCCATGTTTTAATTTTTATAAAATGTTTTGAAACAAATGTTTCCATCATTTTCCAAACAAGGTACTTTATGACCTTTTTGAAAAATTAAGGAAATATTTTTTTTAACTTATATGGTGCGAGCAACTATTTTCTGCCATTATGACGTCTTAACATTTTAGAGTTTCCCTTACAAGATTAAAAAGTTATTTTCAAAAGAAATGTTTTCTTTTATAATTGCATAGCTTTTAAATGATTTCAAATTAAAAAGGGACATTTCTCTCAAATAATTTTAATGATTTTGTTAGATTATTTTCATATATGTCAACATCCTTTGTTGGATTTTATGATTTATTGAGGCTGATTTAGTATGATATAATTTTCCATATTGTATTGAAGGTTTTATGATATGTTTGACTGTGGATGTGATATTTTGATACTATTCATGGTTTATGGTTAAAGTATTAAAATTTCGTATGCTAGTTTTAATACGGATGTTTATGTTATGTTTCAACCTTTTGATATGAGGAATGCATTAGACTTAGTAAGGGTGGGGCCCACTATAGACCCTCGATGCATTAGTAAGTCTCATGAGATATAATAGTGTCTTGGCACAAGGGCTTAAAGGTATATTTATGTATGGTCTTGGAACGAGGCCTTGATAGTATGGTTATGATTTCTAGTATTATGAATTCCCTCATTATGAGATTAGTTATTGATATTACATGTGATTATTCGACTAGTATAATATCTATGTGAATGTTTAAATGACATCATTTGATTTATTCTTGCATTATTATGCATAAGGTAATGTTTTAAAGGCTTGTGTTTTAATTTTATACCTTGCCTTAAAATTTTATGCATATTTATGAAAGCTTATACTATATTATTTGACCTTACTGAGCATATGAGCTCACCCCTTTCTTATGTTTTATTTTTCTAGGATGATAAGAAGTGTATTAGGATTTATATGTAGGGTTAATCTAGGAGAATAATGGAATTCTCAAATTATTATCAATTTTGTATTTTATGTTTTTAATTGTAATGTAAATTTAATGTGTGTAATATATTTTACAAGGATGCTAAACTGATCGGTCCTTTGGGATTTTATTCCTTATAATCATGCCAATGTATTAAAATAACGCACCGACTCCGAGCTTCTAAGGTTAGGGTGTTACATTAGCCTAAAAAATATAATTTTGGTATTTGAGTATCAAAGAGAGGAGAAGTTGGAATAAAAACATGGGAAACCCAAAAATAACTATAGGAGAATAAAATTTAGGGGTTTTAAGAAGATAAAGATCATATAATTATTTCATCATAAATTTAAACAAGAACAAACCTGAATAAGAGTGATATTATAAAATAAACCATGGCTTTAATAACTTTTGAATCAAAACCACTTAAGAGAGAAAACATGAATTGAAACTTCAAATAAAATTAATAAAGAGTAATTAATTATATTATTTATTAAAGGTTTATTATATACACTATATAAATTAAAATAGGTGCATTATATAAAATATGTCTCAGTGGAGTGTAATTGAGATGAAAAACCCTTACCTTGGATTCCTGCTTGGTCGGACATGTTATATCCTCTTTAATAACAAATTTAAATTTATTAAATACTTGATTCATAATAATTTTCATATATATATATATATATTTCATTTTAAGGTCTTTTTATAATTATATGATGTACATTCATTGTATAGTTTTTTCATACATCGACCACTTAAGGTTGTTCTGTCAATTTTGAAAAATTACTTCTATATATTGACCATTGTCAAAGGTGTTATGAAATGGTTCCATCATATAAAGAATTATAATATTTTACTTAATATAATTTTTATTCATTATATAAAATTTTGTAATCAACCATGCAAAATGGTAATAAAAAAATGAATCACATCGATTCTTGGAGGTGGTAGTCTACACGTACATACAAATGACATTATCATTTTAAAACGTATAGAAGGGCAAGAATATATATGATATATTATATTTCTAGAATAATAATTATTCCATAAATTTTATATATATTCAGTAATTACATATTTTTAACTAATAAAGTGACGTGGTGATAAAAAAATTACATCGATACGTAGAGATAGTAGTTTGTACATACACATGAGAGATGTTTTCATTTTACATAGGATCTAAAGGATAGAAAATTGATGTAAAATAAAAATAAAAATATATAATTATAGTAAATATATTAATTAAATTATTTTAATATGGTTATTTTAGATTTTAAGTAGGTTTAAGAAGAAAATAACTTGAAAAAGCTCAGTAAGAACATTTAACTCTTCTTTTGGTAAACTCCTTTAGCTTAAACATTAATCCTTCTTGAAATGGTATTTTGGAAAGATCATGAAATTATGTAAATGGGTAGGTATGTTGGGAAGGTATTTGGTTATGGATTATTCAAGATAAGTTTCTCAATAAGTGTGGATAAGAGATGATAGGAGAACCACTTTTATAAGTGAGGTGGGTGGGAAACTTTTAAATATCAAGAAAATTTAAATATAATAAAGTTAATATCATGGGAAAGTGGATAAAAATGGGATAAATTAATAATATGGGATTATATAGGGTCTAAATACATTAAAATAATAGTATTTATATAAGTTTATAGCTTATTTTAAACCTGATCTCTTTAGTTTAACCCCTCATTAATCCTTTTTAACCCTTAAAATAATGATAAGTTTTTACCATGATTTCTATTCATTATGAAAAAAAATTAAGTTGAAATAACCAAATAATATTAATTATAAAGATTAAAAATATGTAATTCATTTTAAAATATTAAATTCTTATAAGCAGAAAAATTTACTTTTAATATAAGTTCATAAAACACAGTGAAAAACCATTTTTAGAAAAATGCTCGCTTAAGCATAAAAATGATTTTATACCAAAATCATGTATATTGTTGAATATTATATAATTAATTATATTATTTTAAATAAAATTAGACTTATTTTAATTTCAAAATAAACAAAAACCAAAAGTAACCTTATGAAAACTTGATTAAAGGAGAAGAACCAAAAATAGTTTTTATTTGAATAAAAACATTACTTAGATTTCCAAAATGTTAAACATAGATTTATAAGTTCAAAATTTAATTTTTTAATGTATTAAATTACATATAAAATATATATTTTTTATATAAAAAACGTTTTATGAACTTTAAATTCATTTTTAAATCATTATATTATCATAAAAGTGACTTTACTATAAAATCGATCTATTTCACTATTCACCAAAAATTTTATTAATTCTAAAAAACTGTAATATTCACCCTAAGATAGTTTTTACATTTATGAATTTAAAAATGAAACTAATTTTGTAAAATTAAAATTATAAAATTTTTTAATTTAGGTTTTAATCACATTCTTGAATAAAACTGTGTGCATTATGCTATAGTTTCTTTAGAATGAAAATACTTCTCACTATAATTGAAGCTCATGTGTTAAATTATATCCACACATAATAATTTTAAAGTTTTTACATATTAATTTCATTAAGTGTGTACAAATATTATATGAAATTATTATGAATTATTTGAAAATCTTATGAAATGGTGTATCTATTGTCTGTGTAAGACTTTAGAGTTAGTAGAATTTTGAGAAGAATTCTATAATTTTACATTCTAAAGATAAAATCAATTTTTTTGATGTTTATTCTATTATTTAAAGTTTAAAAAATCAAAAATTAGTTGTGATTCAATCCTAATGAACGAGTTTTGTTTTAATCACCATGAAGAGAAAGATCACCCATTAAGAACAATTGAATAAGGGAGAACTTAAATGATGTTGGGGTTTTTTTGGAAAAAAATCTAAAAAATATATCTGAAATGCAAGTGTGAAGATGATTTTCTATTAATAAGTTCCAAAAATCTCATGAAATGATTTTATAGTGATTCAAGATGAGTTATCAAGTAAGTTGTTTTTTAATATTTGTTGTGTTGTGAGATATTCTATCACACCATGAGTAAGTTAGAGGAAATATGATATAAGGATTATCCTGTTGAAATAAAGAATATACCACTGTTAGGTATTTATGGAATTCAAAAATATATTTATTTGTGATTTAATTTCTAGATAGTGGTTATATAATGGTGTTTAACCAATTTTTATTTATACCTTATAATACATAAAGTGTATTTTTGTAATGCTGCATGGAAGGATTTGGGATACTAATCCACGTAGAAGGTTTGGTGAGGTTCTATCAAAGGATTATGTGTGAAAAAATGGTTAAATGATCATTTTACATTCTATTAGAGGATTGATATATCTTGTATGATATCATTTTTTGGTACAAAAAAATTATATAAAATTTAATATGGTTTCTTATATAGAAAAGGTATTTTTAAAAAGAGATAAAATGGGTGTTGATAAAAATAGAAAGGTAAAAGTTGAGGAAAGTGAATGAAGTGAGAGAAGATAATGGAAGAAGAATAAGCTGAGACTGCAGTCAAGAGGCTATTGAAATCTGAAAATTTGTGCGCCTAAGCTTTTATTGATAAGAATAAGTAAACATTCAAGGTTCTTTATGTTGTGAGAAAGAACCGACTAAGATTCCATGTTTCTATCAACTTGTATCATTTTCTAACATGTTTTTTAAAGAAGTGATCTATATATTTTTTTACATCTACTATCTTAAAGTATATGATCTATCATTTATTTATGAAAAAACTAAAATCTTATAAAGATATTTATTAACTAGTTTTGTTCATTTTTCACCATAATTGTTGACTCAGTATAAATAACTTGTAACCTGCAGGATGATATATATCATTATTAGGTAGGATTAAGACCACTAGGGGGGACCAATAGTTCCTTTTTCTTTTATAATAATGTTTCTTAACATATTTAGTAAAAATTTCTTAACCTCTGAAACCTGTTAAAGTTAAGATCCACTCAAATAAAACTTCTCAAACTCACCTTTTGTATGAAAAAAATAAAGAGAAAGAAACACATGATATTTACAAGGTTTGGTATAAAGACCTACTCATTTCCATGTTGGATAGTCACACCAACATGTATTTTTTCACAGTATTCTTTTTGAAATACAAAGGCAAAAGTAGTGAAAAATTCTACAAACCTAGTAGAAACTTTCCTACTATAGTTGGTTATAGCCCCCAAATATCCTTTTCAATATCCACTTTCCCACAAAAGGTTTTACACCCCAGAAAGATAATAAATCCTTTTCAGCAATTGGTAAGTATCCATAACTACAAGATTTAATTTCCTTCTTATTTTATGATACACTTTAGAAAGTCTTCACTTCCTCCACAAGTATGCTGAATCAAACTTTACATGTGTACAATCTTCAAGAACTTCAAAAATTATCTATGGAACTTGTTGGTATTTAAAATTATTTTAGAAACAAAATCTAAAAATCTTCCTCAGAAAAGTCAGCCCAATCTGCCTCAGTTCGGTAAACTCATTTTGATGGTATTCATCCGATTGGCCTCAGTCTGATTCTTCTTCTAATCTTCCTTATTCAATTGAGTAGAAAATCAATCAGTAACTCTCACTTTCTATATTCAATGGAACTCAATCCAATGAACCTTGATCTGATGGATTTCACTCTGGCGGGCTTACTCCGATGGACTTGTTCTGATGGAACATCATCTGTTGGGAGTTGCTTCAATGATTGGATTGAACCTCGCTCTAATGAAATCGTTCAGATGGAACTTACCTAGAATCAACCTGAAAAAAAAATTCTATTTGGAAACTCAATGCCTAACAAAACAAATTTCAGATCTCTCCGCGAACATTAACAATTCAAGTTTCACACATTGTACAAATGGCATGTGATATACTTTTATAGGAACCCCGGAATGGAAAATACAGGAATTTTTTTTTCACTTCCTGCTAAATAAAATTCCCAAATCATGAATTTCTCGTTAATTTAAGTCTTTATCTTTGACTTCTTTAACTCTTTATAATCATTCCAGGGACTTCTCGAATATTTAGACTTATTTAGGTTTACAAATATTTCTTCAGTCAGATTCTTCATTATGATTCATCATTTCCATTATTAATTATGATAAAGTCATAAAAAAATTATTCATTACATTTCTCCATACCAAATGATTATATATGAAAACTAGATGAATTCTCATTACGATGAAAATATATGTAATACTAAAGATGGCCTATTACGATGAACTTTTCTAACCACTGAAAGTCTTCCCATGTAGATGATTCTTACCAACTGTTAAATCTAATACATTGAAATCCATTATAAAATAACTTCAAAGTGTTTCTCCTTTTCTTAAATTCCTTAGACCAATGATCCTACTTTTGATGAAGTTTAGCATCTGATGAATTCATCGGTGTTGACATGTTTTTGATGGATCAATTTCTGCTTCACTCCGATGAACATTGTCAGTAATATTCCGATGCGTTTTCACCTCCTTTTGAGAAACAATCAATACTTTTGTTCTTTTTCTCTTGAACCATTTGTAAGAGAACAAAGTATGACTTCTTGTTTTTTGTGACCTAATTTAAATATAATTCAAACTTCCTCAATTATTCTTCCTCCGATGAAACTATGCATCCAATATAAAAAGGATACCAATAATATGAATTGGTGTCAAAATCCATTATAATAGATTGGAGGAATTCTGTGTCCAATAGACCAGTGTTTTAAATGACTTATTTTCTTCAGCATGATCAATCTTCCAACATTACGTTATTGTCACATCGATGATTCTCATATCAATGATATTAATCCTTTTATGTCTTATTTTCCTCACACCGATGAGTAATAGTTAGAATGATTCATATCATATTCTCCTATCTTCCACAAACTCTAGATTGTATCATGACTTCCTCATGACTTTGAATACATATAAGATCAAATTCAACATCGTCTAACTTACATTAGGAAGTATTGTAACTTCCCAGACTTCCATCAACTTCTTTCTTTCCAACCAATCCTCAATATTATTACCAACATTAGATCTCCCACTTTACTTCATAAAGATTGTATCACAAGTTTCTCAAACAACTTATGACTTTTTTGAATTAAAAAATAGAAAATCATTTTCAGGTATTTATAAAATCTATTTAGAATATGGTACACTTACTCATTACGATCACCACTTTAATCCTAGACTCAATATGATTTCTAGAAGCTACCTACTTTCTATCAACATCTTAATATGATGGATCATATTAAATAACTCATGCCTATGATCTAAGTCTGATAGTATGGATCTGATTTTCATGCCAATGGTCCTAGATCTGATTTACAACTTCACACACACACTCCCTTCTTCAATTTAATCAACATATTGATCTATTGACAACAAATACAACCAAAAAACAACTTGGGATTAACAATCTCCCATTTTTTGTTTGTTTTAAATACTCACTTTAATCACTTCAAAATAATACCACTTGTTTTCTTTTATCACTTTTTATTCTCCCAATTTCTTTATTTCTCCCCCTATTTATTTCCTCTCCCTTTTTCCTTATATCCCCCCTTTTAACAATAAAATTCAAAGGGGATATCATGATAAGTTTCCTCTCTTACTGAAAATCAAATTCAAAAGGTTGGAACTTTTCATTTCAAAATATTGAATCGCTTCTTCAGGAAAATATAAGTATCAAATTATTTTCTTAACAAATACCCTTTAACTAAAAAACTCTAAGTCTACATGGGTGAAACTGGTGTAAAAAATAAGAGTGAATAATCAATCTTGTCAATGTTGTCTATTACAAAAATTTCATGTAATAACCTTTTCATGTTTCTTTCAATATTCTCATTTATGGGGAAATCTTAAAAGGATTTGTTTAAGATAAAAGTAACCTACACCCATATCAACAAGCATATCATAAATTTCAGGTGTATAAACACAACTTTTAAAATCTCATATTATGTAACCTCATTACTTTCTTTTTCAAGAATAGTAAGAGGCTCATCGAAAACATCTTCCTTGTTTAAACTCCCTCAAATCCTTATAAGTTAGTAAAAATATAAGTATTTTTGGGAATAATGATGAAACTTAGTTATTTCTTAGAAGAATATTTAGGATTGAGAGTCCCCTATTAGCCTTTCATTCTTCTTCTTCTTCTTGGATTTTTCATTGGATGAATTTTCTTTCTTATGTTCATCATTTTTAGATTTTGTAACAAGTTTATTTTCATCTATAAATTCTTATAATAGGTATGTAAACATATTTTATTATTTTTTAACCCTTTTGTTATAGAGAGTTTTTAACAACTCTTTCACGCCTTCCTCTTTTTCTGACAGGACAGTCAAACAATTTTAGTAACATGCACTTCTTTCTCACCCCTTTGGAACTTTTTAATTTTTATTAAATCACCATATGTTGATTTTTTTTCCAACTTTGTTCTAAAATTTATAAACCTTTTTATTTCTCTTTGCTTCAATTTATTTTTGTGATTCTTCTAACTTCCTATCCATGTTAACTTGTTCTAGTCAGATAACTATCCACTCTTTATTTTCAGAAAAAACATGTTTGTTTTTATCCATTTTCTTAACATACTCATCTTTATTCACCTTCTGAGTTTTCCTTTTTCGTTCCACATGATTTTTAGGAATTGTACTCTATTCTATATAGATAAATTTTATTCTTATTTTCATAATGAAATATTTCCTTATGTTTTTTCTACTTTTTTTTTTCGAGATTTATCATCATCTTACTCAGACTCATACTCTTTAATTTTATTCCTAGGACAGTTCTATGAAAAAAGTCCCTTCCCTTCACAATTATAATATATAAGGGTTTTTATTTTTCATTTTCCCATATTTTATTTCTTATAAATTAAGGAAACCATTATATTGAAATATTTATCTTATTCCTCTTATTATAAATCACTTAATACTTCTTTAACTAATTTATCTTTGTTTTTCCATTTTAACAAAGTTTTGAAGGCCATTTCTTAATCAAAATTCTCTTTAATTTTCATAAAATTATCTCTTCTCATTTCATAAGTAACAAGAGTACTATTAAGATCATCCAAAGATAGAGTTTTAGGATCTCTATATTTCAAATATGAAACTTTGACATCAAAATTATCATGAAGAATTATCAAGATCTTTTCAACAATGGTTGAGTCTTCTAGTTTCTCACCAAGACATATTATGGTGCTAAAATTATCATTTACCCTTGTAAAGAAGTCAACAATATATTCATACTTATCTATTTTCATATCTTTACACTTCAACCTCCAAAGTTGTAACTTTTTTCCTTCTTCACATCTCTATTTCCTTCATAATTTTTTTCCAACTTATCCAAGATTACTTTAGCAGTCCAACTCACTTTAATCTAAGAAAATAACTTTCAGTTAGTGATGAGAGTAAATAATTTTTAGTTCTTCGATTATTCTCAAGATTTCTCTTATCAAAAGCAGTAAAAGGATCATTATCAATACAAGAAAGAAATCTATATGTAGTAGCTTCCAAGACATCATACCCAAGATACATAAGATATTGTAGCATTCTATATTTATAGATATGATAGTTATTACCATTGAAAACCAAAATACCCTTATAGTTCACTGAATTAAAATTCTCTATTAAAAGAGATGGATATTTCAGAGGTAACCAAGGATCTGATACCAATTGTTTTTCCCAAGTAGGATTAAGACCACTATGGGGGGGGATGAATCAATGGCTTATTTTTATTTTATAAGAAAGTTTCTTAAATTCTTTAGTAAAATTTTATTAACCTATGAAACCTATTAAAGTTACGATGCACTTAAATAAAACTTCTCAACATCACTTTTCATATGCAACAAATATAAAGATAAGACAACACACAATATTTAAAAGGTTTATTACAAATACCTACTTTTTTACATGTTGGATAGTCCCAACAACATGGATTCTTTCACTATATTCTTTCCAAAATACAAAGACACCAGCAGTGAAAATTTTTACAAACCCAGTAGAAACTTTCCTAATATAGTTGGTTATACCCCAACTATCATTTTTAGTATCCACTTTCCCACAAATGGTTATACACCCCAGCAAGATAATCAATCCTTTTCAGAAACTGGTAAGTATCCACAGTTATAAGCTTCACGTTTCTTATTTTTTTCCAATCCACTTCAGAAAGTTTTTACTTCCTCCACAATTAAGATGAATCAAAATTTACTCACGTACAATCTTTAAAAACTTCAACAGTTCTCCAAGGAACTTTTTAGTCTTGAAACTTCTTCTAGAAACTCAATATAGAAATATTCCTTAGCAAAGTTAGTTTGATATGCTTCAATATAGTAACCTATTTCTGATGGTATCTATTCAACTGGCCTCAGTCATATTATGTTTGTACCGTTCCTTCATCAATTGAGTAGTAACTCAATTGTCAGCTCTCACTTATTATGTCCAATGGAACTTAGTTCAATGAAACTTTCTATGATGGATGTCACTCCGATGAGATCAATCTGATAAAATTTTTATGATGGAATTTATTTTTTTAGAACTTACTCTGATGATTGGATTGAACCTCAATCCAATGAACTCATTCTGATGGAACTTTATCAACATTAACCTTACAAAAATTCTGGTTGGAAATTCAATATCAGACAAAACAAATGTCAGAGCTCTCGGTGCACATTAAGAATTCAAGTTTTACAAATCATACAAATGAAATATTCTCTCCTTTCATAGGTACCCCAGAATAGAAAAGGTGGGAAAAAAATTTCACTTCCCGCTCAATTAAATTCATAAATTCCTAATTTCTCATCCATTTAAGTCTTCATCTTTGATTTCTTCGACTCTTCATAATTCTTCTAGGAACTTCTCAAATCTTAAGACTTCTTCAAGTTTACAAACATTTCTCCTGTCTGATTCTTCATTACCATTCATCATTTTGATTATTCATTATGATAAAGGAATAAAAAAAATTATTCATTACATTTATCCATACCAAATGATCATATATAAAAACTAGATGACTTCTCATTATGATGAAAACATATGCAATACTGAAGAAGACCATTTGCAATGACCTTTTATAAACACTGAAATTATTCTCATGCAGATGATCCATACAAAATTTTAAATCTAAGACAATGAAAACTATTATGAAATATCTTCAAATCATTTCTAATTTTATTCAATTACTCAAACTGATGATCCTACATCCAATGAAGTTCATCATCTGATGACTTCATCAGTGTTAGCATGAGTTTGATGGATCAGTTTCTGCTTCACTCTGATAAACGTCATCTGCACCAGTCTGATGAGCCTAAACCTCTTTTTGAGAAACAATCAATACTTTTGTTCTTTTTATCTTAACCCATTTGTAAGAAAACAAAGTATGATTTTTTATTGACCCAATTGAAATAAAAATCAACCTAACTCAATTATTCTTCCTCTGATAAAAATCTACATCCAATATACAAAGGATACTAACAATATGAATTGGTGTCAAAATCCATTATAATGGATTAGTGTCATGCCATGTACGATGGACTAGTGTTGGTAGTGACTTATTTTCTTCAGAAAGATCAATATTCTAGACTTATGATATTATCACATCGATGATTCTCATACTGATGATCTTCATCCTTCTATGTCTAGTGTTCCTCACCCTAACGAGTAGTAGTTAGAATGCTTCACATAATATTCTCCTCTCTTCCACAAACTCCATATTGTATCATGACTTCCATATGGATTCTAATATGTTTAAGATTGGATTCAACATCTTCTTACTTACATTGGGAAGTATTGTAACTTCCCAAACTTCTATAAACTTCTTAATTTCCAACCAACCCTCAATATGATTAGAAGAATCAACCCTCCCATTCCCTTCATAAAGATTTCATCACAAGTTTCACAAACAAATTATGCATTTTGTGAATTAAAAAACAAGAAAGCATTGTCAGGTATTCATCAGATCCATTCATAATCTAGAACACTTCCTCATTATGATCAACACTTTCATTCCAGACTCAATATGATTTCTAGAAGCTTCTGACTTTCTATCAACATCCCAATCCAATGGATCGTATTCAATGAATCATGACTATGGTATGAGTCTAATAGTCTGGATCTGATTGTCATGATGATAGCTATGGATCTAATTGAAAACTTCACACACACTCCCTTCTTCAACATAATCAAAATATTGATCTATTGATAACAAATATGACCAAAACAAAACTTTTTATTAACAATACCACCCTTTGTGTTTGTTGAGAATACTCAATTTAACCACTTCAAAACAATACCACTTGTTTTCTTTTCTTACTTTTTCTTCTCCCCATTTATTTCTTGATCCCTATATTTCCTTTATCCACCCATTTTACTTATCTTTCCCACTTATTGACAATCAAATTTAAAGGATAAATCCTGAAAAGTTTCCTCCCTTATTGATAATAAAATTCAAAAGGTTAGAACTTTTCATTTCAAAATATTGAATCTCTTCTTCTGGAGAATATAAGTATCACATGAGTTTATTAACAAAGAGACTTTAACTAAAAAACTCTAAGTCTATGTGGGAAAACCCAGTGTAGAAAAAAAGAGTGAATAATCAAGGTTTTCAATGCTTTATATTACACAAATTTCATGTAATACCCTTTTCATGTTTATTTCAACATTATTATTTATATAGAAATATTAAAAGTATTTGTTTAAGATAAAGTAACCTGCACCCATATGAACAAACATATCAGAAAGTTTAGGTGTATAAACACAACTTTCAAAATCTAATATTATATAACCTCATTAATTTATTTTGAAATAATAGTAAGAGACTCATTAACATTAGCTTCCTTATTTCAACTCCTTCAATTCCCTACAAGTTTGTAAAAATAAAAATATTTTTAGGAATAAGGAGCAACCTTAGTTGTTTCTTAGAAGCATATTTCGGACTGGGAGTCCTCTCTTAGACTTGTGTTTTTATTCCTCTTCTTATATTTTACATTAGATTTATTTTATTCCTTCTATTCTTCCTTATCATATTTTGTAACAAGTTTATTTTAATTCATATATTCTTCAGATAAAAATTTCAACATATTTTATTCATTGGGAACCCTTTTTTTATAGTGAGTTTGTAACAACTCTTTCATTCCTTCCTCTTGTTCTGGTAGGATAGTCAAATTTTTTTAGTGACATTCCTTTCTTTCTCACACCTTTGAAACTTTTTCAAAAATTTAAAATCATCATATATTGATATATTTTTATCAACTTTGTTCGCAACTTCAAAAACCTTTTTATTTACCTTTTCTTCAACTATTTTTTTTATTCTTCTAGCTTCCTAGCCATTTCAAATTTTTTTTTCTAGATAACTTAACACTCTTTATTTTTGGACTTAGAATGTTTTTCTCCACTTTCTTAACATACTCATATTTCTTCACCTTTTGAGTTTTCCTTTTAGATTCCTCATAATTTTTTGTAAAATTTGATATTCTTTTCTCATCATAGCTCCCCCTTGATCCATACTATTTCTTGGTAGAGACATGTTATACCAGCATGAATAAGATCTGTGTCTAAAAACTCCACAACACCAGTAGTGACCTACGAATATTGATTTTTCAGACTAATAGTGAACTTATTCAAAACATTGTTGTTTTTTTTGATTATTTAAAAATTATGGGCCACTTTGATCAGGAGGATAATTTATTGAAGAATTCTTATCTTTCTTGGTGAAATACATTTTCTCAAAAACCTAATTTTTTAAACCTTTATTTTCAACTTCTTTAGAAGTTTCACCTTTAACATCAAATACCTTGGTAAAGTTTTCTCTCATCTTTCTTTTCTCACTTTATACTATAGGAAACATTGATTGTGTTTCTAAAAACTCTTATTATTTCTCAAAAAACTTAATTTTTAGAACATGGATGATTTATTTAGATTCAACTATCTATAACTTGTTCTATTTACTTTCTTCAGTAAGGGTAGATTCTATATTATTGAGATTATCATTTCTAGATGAATTTTATTCATAAATTTTTAGTTTTTTTCAAGATCACCATTCTCAAAAGTTATTTCTTATAAAATCTTTCTGTAACTTATTTCTTTCCTGAGTTGAGTATTTTGTTCAAGTGTATTTTCTAAATTCATTTCAAGAATCCATTCCATTTATATCATCTCATCATAATCATTATCACCGATATATGAATCACTTATATTTATTAATTGAGAAATAAAGTAGATTTGATGATCATGTTCATAATTGGATAAGGAATCATACTTATTTATTCTTATTAGATAAATTTTCCTCTTCTTTTTAGGAGGAAATATTTACTTATGTTTCTTCAACTTTTGTTTCTGATATTTATCATCATGTTACTTAGACTCATACTCTTAAATTTTCTTCAAAGGAAAGTTCTGTGAAAAATGTACCTTACCTTCACAATTCCAATAATAAGGGTTTTTATTTTTCATTTTCTCTTATTGGACTTCATATAAAATAGGGAAACTATTCCATTGAAATATTCAACTTCTTCCTCTGATTTTGAATCACTTTATTTTTATTTAACCCCTTTATCTTTATTTTTCCATTTTAAAAAATATTTAAAGGCCATTTATTGATAAAAACTTTCCTTAATTTTCATAACCTTCTCTCTTCTAATTTCTTAAGTAACAAGAGTAATATGTAGATCATCCAAAGGTATATTTTCAGGATATCTATATTCCAAATATGAAACTTTGGCATCAAACTTATCAATAATAATTCTAAATATCTTTTAAACAATGGCTGAGTCTTCCAGTTTCTCACCAAGACATATTATGGTGATAAAAATATCATTTACTCTTACAAAGAAGTCACCAAAAGATTAATACTCAACCATTTTCAGATCTTCAAACTTCATCCTCTAAAGTTGTAACTTTTCCTTATTCACCTTTTTATTTCCTTCATAAATGTTTTTCAACTTATCCTAGATTTATTTGGTAGTTACAACTACCTTTAATATAATAAAACCACTTTCAGTTAGTGATGAGAGTAAAGCATTTTTATCTCTTCCATTATTCTCAAGATTTATCTTATCAGTAGAAATAATTGGAGCATTCTCAATACAAGGAGGAAATACATATGTAGTAGCTTCTAAAATATCATAACCAAGAGACATAAGGTATGGAAATATTCTCTCTTTATAAATATGATAGTTCTTACCATTGAAACCTAAAATCCTATTATAGTTCACTAAATTCAAATTCTATATTCTCAGAGATAGATATTTCAGAGGTAACCTAGGCTCTGATAACAATTTTTGTTCCTAGGTAGGATCAAGACCACTGGGGGGGGGGTGAATCAGTGGTTACTTTTCTTTTGTAAGAAAGTTTCTTAACTTATTTAGTAAAACTTTCTTAACATCCGAAATATGTTAAAGTTATGTTACAATAAAATGAAACATTTCAACCTCACCTTTCATACAAAAAAAATAAAGATAAGGAACACATGGTATTTAAAATGTCCAGTACAATGAATTACTCCTTTCCATGATGGATAGTCTGACCAAAATGGATTATTTAAATATATTATTTATGGAATACAAAGGAACAAGAAATGAAAAACTGTAAAAACCAAGTAGAAATTTTACTTATATATTTGGTTATACCATCAAATATCCTTTTCAGTATCAACTTTTCTATAGCTGGTTATACACCTCAGCAAGATAATCAATCATTTTTAGAAACTGATAAATATCTGCAGTTATAAGATTCACTTTCCATCTTCATTTTTGATCCAATTCAAAAAGTCTTAACTTCCTCCAAAATTAATCTGAGCCAAACTTTACTTGCATATAATCTTCAATAAATTCAATAATTCTCTAAGGAACTTATTGATCTTGAAACTTATTCTAGAAACTCAATTGATAAATCTTCCTCATCAAAGTCAATCTGATCTGCCTTAGTCTGGTAACATCTACTAATGGTATCCATCTGATTGGACTCGTTCTGATTATTATTATGATCTCCCTTCTTCAATTGATTAGAAAATCAATTGATATCTCTAACATCCTATGTCTGATGGAAATTGGTCGATGAACCTTATTCCGATGGATGTCTCTTAGATGTGATTACTTTGATGGACTCGTTCTAATGGAACGTCATCCGTTAGAAATTAATTTGATGATTGGATTTAACCTCACTTCGATAAAATCGTTTTGATGGAAATTCCTCTACATAAAACTAAAAAACAAACTCTGGCTGGAAACTCAATACCTGACAAAATAAATGTCAGAGATCTCAGTGTACATTAACAATTCAAGTTTTGAACATCATGTAAATGGATTGGGATATCCTTTTATAGGTACCCTAAAATAGTGAAGGCAAGAAAAAAAAATATCACTTCCTACTCAACAAAATTCATAAATCCAGAAATTATCATTCATTTAAGTCTTTATCTTTGTCTTATTTAACTCCTTATAATCCTTCTAATAACTTCTCAAATCTTTATACTTCTTCAAGATTAAAAATATTTCTTTAGTCTGATTCTTTATTACCAATCATCATTCTGATTATTCATTTCGATGAAGGAATACAATAGATTTTTCATTACATTTCTCCGTAACAAATGATCATATATAAAAACCATGTGACTTCTTATTACGATGAAAACATATGAAATAATGAAGATGTCCATTTATGATGACCTTTTATAAAAACTGAAAGTCTTCTCATGAAGATTCTCCATACCATATATTAAATGTAAAACATTAAAAACCATTCTGAAATATATTTAAATTATTTATATTTTTCTTGAATTCCTTAGACTGATGATCCTACATCTGATGATGTTCAACATCTAATGATTTCATCGGTGTCAGAATGCATATGATGGATCATTTTTTGCTACACTCTGATGAACATTGTCAGTGCCAGTTTAATGAGTTTGCACCTCTTTTTAAGAAACAATCAATACTTTTTTTATTTTTCTATTTACCCATTTGTAAGAGAAAAAAGTATGACTTCTTGTTTTTTTGACCCAATTGAAATACAATTCAACCTTCCTAAATTATTCTTCCTATAATAAAACTCTTCATACAATATAAAAAGGATGATAATAATATGAATCAGTGTTATAATCCATTATGATGGATTGATGGCATGCCGTGTCCAATGTACCGGTGCCGACAGTGACTTCTTTTCTTTAGCAAGATTAATCTTCTAGCCTTATGATATTGTCACACCGATGATTCTCATACCTATGATCTTTATCCATATATGTTCGGTTTTACTCACACCAATGAGAAACAACTAGAATTATTCACATCATATTTTTCTCTCTTCTATAAACTATATCTTGTATCATGACTTCCCCATGACTTTGAATATGTTTAAGACTGGCTTTAGCATTGTCTGACTTATATTGAGAAGTATTGTAACTTCTCAAACTTCCATCAACTTCTTTCTTTCCAACTAATCATAAATATAATTGGTAGCATCATATATCCCCCTTTACTTTATAAATATTTCATCACAATTTTCTCAAACAAATTATGACTTTTTTGAATTAAAAAATTACAAAGGATCGTCAAGTATTCATTAGATCCATTTAGAATACAGAACACTTCCTCATTGCGATGACCACTTTCATTATAGAATTAATACAATTTCTAGCAGCTTCTGACTTTATATCATCATACTAATCTGCTGGATCATATTCAATGACTCATGCCTATGGTCTAAGTATGATAGTCTGAATCTTATTTTCATGCTGATGGTTCTAGATCTTATTGAAAACTTCAAACTCACACACACACACTCCCTTCTTCAACATAATCATCATATTGATCTATTGAAAACAAAATACAACCAAAATAGAACTTGTTACTAAACTATATAATTTAGGTTTAGGATTAAAATGACCTACCCACTATGATTTGGTTTCATTATTATAGTGTAAAATATATAGACTAGGATAGTAATCAATTACTATAAGGAGTATACTCTCACACCAAGAAAAAATCTTATAAAAACTATTTTACACCTTATATTCTTTATTTTTTTTCTTTCATCATGAAATATTGTGTGTTTATATTGATAGGATCAAATCATAACCAGTCATAGGGGATGATTTATAGAAGAATAAATTGTAAAATATTTTTAGAGAACCACTGATTTATCCCCCCTTCTCTATGGTCCAACCCTTATTGGGTCATCCTGAGATAACTGGAAGATAATAATTTTCTATGAGTAAATAACTCAAGATGAATATTGTTTCATGGGAGAATTAACTAATGATTATATTATTACTTTGTATTTATATTTTGGTTTCCCTTTTACTTCAAATAATGAAGATGAC
Source organism: Viscum album (assembly GCA_963277665.1). Lineage (NCBI taxonomy): Eukaryota > Viridiplantae > Streptophyta > Magnoliopsida > Santalales > Viscaceae > Viscum > Viscum album. Next base: position 2,002,462,492 of record OY728126.1, on the reverse strand, counting down.
ACTCCATCATTTGAAGATATAACTGAATATGTAACTACCCAAGAGAAATGATATAAGTTTGAAGAAAGGATATGATTAAAATAAGGTATATATTATTAAGTATGATGATATAATTTCTAAAATTACTTATGATTTAAGTACTAAATAAATTTTTTATTCGACTAATATTGATTGGAATGAAGTTGTAAAACCGAAATCCAAAATTAGTAGTTTGAAGAAAGTTCTTTATATTTTTAATTTTGGTAGGGAGAATTTTTAAAGCATCAAAGATAGTTAAAATATACTATAACTTCTACCAAAATTGGTCTTACTTATGGAAACTAACATTTACAGTCTAACTATTTTTTTCCAAGGAGTAAACTCTTTTGTATTAAATGTCACAGGGGAGGTCACTGGAAGAGTTTTTGTTTCTTGAATAAGTTTAAATTATTTGGAACTTATGGGGATTATATTTTTAAAGATATGATATACATAAAACATTATAGGGTTGAACATACGTGGGTTCCAAAATTTTTATTTTCGAACATTACTGGAACCAATAAAGTTTGGGCACCAAACTCTTTGTTACTTTTAGAAAGGAATGCTGAGTACCAGTGATAGAAACACTTGGTGTTATTAGTTTTTTGAAAGTTATTTCTTAGAAATACTTTTTAAAAAATAAAGTTTGTGAAGTATTATATTATAAATTACATTATGTATTAAATAATAAAATTTTAATAGATCTTTTCATTGTATGTGTGTGATCTTGAAGGAGTTACTTTTTGGAATGATGAATTTCTGATAACATATTTATTTGTTTTTATATTTATCATCCCTTTTTTACCTTTTGATTGCACTAAAATGAGATATTATTCTTGAATTTATCAGAATTGAAGAACAACTTGCTAATATTTTTACCAAACCTTTAAATTATGATAGATTTTAATAAATTAAACAAATGATGGGTATAGTTATTGTTAAATATAACTTTATGCATATTTTTTTTCTTCAGTCTCTTGACATTGAAAACTCCCCAAGAAAGTGGGAGTACATTAATTTTTTATATAAAATTTTGTTAACTCTTTGTGTAGGTACTTCATATATTCAGAATAAACTTTGAAAGAAAATTAGAATATGTTTCTTGAATATATTTCATAACTACACATTAAAAAAGGTATTTTGATTGATGAACCTATCAATAGTTATCTTTTAGAAGGCATATTTTAGTCTTATATAAATATCCCCTCTATGATTTTTGTTACTATTATTTATACATTTTTACTCATAAAGATGGGTTTTTTACTCTTAGGTATAATTTTTTCCTTTAATAATTTTCCAAAATATTTTTTTGATAATCCCAAAGGTGGGAAAAGGTTATGTGTTTTAACTATTTCAGTCTTAGGGAGAAGTTAGATAAAAAATTTGGGGATAATTATGAAGTTAAGGGGATAAATCATGTGTTTATATTAATTCAGTAGGGGGGACTACTTGGAGAAATTTGAAGAAAGTTTTTGGGAGTTGAAAGTTTTTCCCAAACATTCATTGCATATATCAAGGGGGAGTAAGTTTTAAAGAAGTTATCAAGAGTTTTATACTCTTTTTCTTTCATTTGGTTTTACGTATCACATGAAATTTATCTTTTTTTTTATTTTCAAAATTCTGTTTTATAGATGATAGGTAACCAAATACTTCATGGGATACAGATTCAAGAATCCAAACAAAGTTCAAATTTCAAAAGTATGAAAATTCCAAGGAGTACGTCAGCCGGAGTCATGTCATTGTTCCCTACACCATCATGATACCCACCATCACCATAATCATCATATCACCACCATCATCATTTCTAACCTATCACCCCACCATTTGCTGGATGACCATTGGAGTTCATCCTCACCACAAAAAAACACCAACATATTAGACAACCAGACATCTTCCACCATAACATCAAAATAATTGCAGAGCAAGATTGCCATATCAAATCAAAAAAACACCATCAACACTTACCTTCATGAACAATACCGAAGACCTCTATAACTAGAAATGTAGAATACCAAAACCAAAGGCAAAAAACTAACCCTTCACCAAAAATCATTGAGAACGAACACATGTCAACATAAACATACAAGACTTTACCACTGACTTGAGGGGGGAAAACTAACCAAAAACCATTATCAATGTCATTTCCAGCTTTGAAAGTCACCAAATTTGAAGATGAAGGAAACCATATCTTCTTCATTGGAGGAACCAAATCTAGTCTCGCAAAGAACATCGTCAACCACCAAATCCCACATCCCAAAATATTTTTGGTACCACTGCTCCAGATATGATTAGAAGAGGAGGATTAGAACTTAAGACTAGAGAAAGTACTTGAATGTCTGAGGTCTATAGATGTTGATGAAACTAGAACCAAAATACAAACAAGAGAAAGACGATGCGAGAGCACCTGAAAAAACCTCTGACTGATGAAACACAGATCCCAAAACCACTTTGTCAACCCTACTCCAGATCCAACCTGGAGAGGTGTAGAGGAACGTCAGGTCAGAGAAGGTTTGAATGTCCGGGGTATCCACCAAAAAACACTCACAACAGGACCATAAAAATAACATTGTAGAAAATCAACCGAGAATAATTGCACTATCTTGAAGGAAAGAAAAGGTGCCAAAAGGGGGTGATTATTGAGTTATTTTCTCAAATTGACAACTTTTTTATCCATTATTTTTATGAATCACAACACACTCCTTGCTTTACATTCACTTACTTGAAGTTTTTTTAGTTATAAATTTTTATACAGACCTAAATTTCGATTCAAAATTTCTGATGTGTTGAATTTGATACATGTAAGTTCTGAAGATTTTTGAAGTTTCATTGAACTATATTGTACATAATATAGTGTAACTTTCTATTTTTTTTATAACTATATGTGCAGAACTCACATATATTTTTTTTCATCAATTTCTAGAAATTGTGACCAATCTTTAAGGAATGGAATATAATGAATCACATTACATTAAGCTATAAATCACCTCTGTGTTGAGAGATTCTATTTTTAATATTTTTTATTATGGTACTTAGAGATTATGTGTGTGACATGATTATTGTAAAATCATTAACTATTTTAGTTATAATTGTTTTTATTCCAATTCTTTATGATTTATGAGATTCCAAGGCTAGTAATCCATATCTTCCAAACACCTAGTTTGATGAATTCTAGGGAAGGAATTGATATCAATTTGGTTGATCAAAGCTAAGATTGAGGATAGATATATTACTACCGATTTTTTTTGAATAAGTTTAAGAGTTTAGAGATTTTATTTTATGATAAATTAGATCAATGAAGTTTGAGGTTTCATAACTTATATCCCTTGGATCTAGGTACCAATCATCCCACTTATTTGGAGTAAAAGAGAAGAGTTCCTTCAAGTGGAACTCATATTTATCATTTATAATATTCTTTAAAATAATTTAATGATTTTTATCCTAAAATAATTTTAATTATTTCTATTTATATTATTCATATACTAGTTTTTTTTTATTTTGTATAAGTTCATAACTTTATAACTTTTATTTTCCACTGCATTTATTTTTTTTACATTATACTCTGATCTGTTCAGAGTTTTCAACTTTTAAGTAGTTTTCATTATTTAGTGATAGAAATTTTTTAAGTTCGATTAAAGTTCAATTCACCCCCTCTTGAAGTTACCATATATGGGAAAATATCTGGGTCCCATTTACTTAAGAAAGATATACCAAATTGAGTGTTACATGAAAATGTTGAAATGGTATGTGAAAAATTAATACCAACCCAATGGTTGAATTATTTAACATTACATTAGTGAAGAAGCTAATGAATTCTATAGTGAGTACCTAAAAAATGTCAATAATATTAGGGTTCTATTTTCTCAACATACAAGAAGGTAAAGTGGTGCATGGATAATTAGAATTTTTTTTCACTACATCATATACACAATTGGAATAAACCCACATATATGTACTACACAATTTAGACAAGGTTCAAGAGTATGTAGATAAAAACATGATGAATCTTAGGAATGAGAACCAAATAGAGTTGAAATTTGGATCATAAAAGAAAAAAATAAAAAAAATTAATTGACTGGTTAAAGGTATGTATATGTGACAAATTAAATTTTGATTGAGATTCAATTTTTTAAAGACTATGATTGTAGAACAAAGTTATAATAATACATTTAACTTATTACATGGTTCATATCATCAACGAGTTCACACTCTATATTATAGAAAAATATGACAAGAGAATAATTCAAAATAGTGGCATGACACTTTTGAAATAATCAATGAATATATCCAGTACTAAAGATAGAAATTATATATATATATATATAAATTTCATACTTTTAGGTAATTCAAGGAATTTTTGAATTTTATTATGTGAATTTTACCATTTTATCCTTCTTGTAAGTGGGTAAAAAATAACAATGGTGTTCAAATTGATGATTTGGGATTCATATGAGTGAATATCACTATGGGTATAAATACAAACCTATTTTTTATCATAATCTCAACAAGTATCCATGCCCCCAATCCTTCTACTATAGATTGATCATTTTTTTTAATTTTCAAATAAAATAGATAAAGGGGTTAATGATGCTCAAAATGAGGAAGATATATTTGTTTGTACATTAATATAAAATGATTTCATTAAATATAATCCATTTTATATTATAAATGATCACAAATAATTAATTTTTTATCACAATGAGAAGAAAAATGTTGTGATAAAATATTAAGAAAATTGTTACAACATCAAAATTAGTAAAATAAAAAAATAGGATAAAGAAATGAAAAAGAATAATTGACTATATATAACATGATTGAGAAGGTAAATAATTTTTCATTGCATTGTTTCATGTAATTTTATTATTATATATAATATTATTCTTATATAATTTTTATTATTATATCTAATTTGTTGTTAAAGGTAATATATTATCATATAATTTTTTTTAAAATTTATAACATCATTTAGAATTTTCCACTGGCACAAATTTTCATGATGATGTAATTAAACTAATTATATGAAGTTCAAATAATTTTTAAATGGATCTAAACCAAAAATTCTACAATTTTATTAATTAATTGAAAACATATTTACAAAACCTAATATATTTAATCTTAATTTTTTTTTCATTTTTCACTAGTTACATGTAATTTATTTTTTTATTCTGTTCTTTATTTATAAAATCTAATATTTTTTTATTACATAGGTAAATGTATACTAATAAAAATGATGGTGTTGGTAATGAAATGTATGACTAGGAAATAGAGATGGAGTATAGAAAAGTTAATAAAGACCTTGTATTGACAGCTTAAGTGAACCAACTATGATTAAGTGATAAAAATCTGAGTTGAAATAAATTGAAAAGACTATAAATTAAGGGTAATAAGAGTAAATATATCAGTTACATTAGTGTAGTAGCTAGAGTAGATATCTCTACTACAAAATTCAATCAACATATGGTAGAAATCATGATGTGATATTGTATACGGGAGAAGGATTATATATTTGTTTACTAATAATTGAATTAATTTCATTATCATGTATTAAATTGTTTATTAAATTAAATATATTGTTTTAAATAGACTTTTAAAGTTGATAGTATCCTAAAATTTTTTGTGTTCCAAGTTTTTGGGTGTTCATTACATTAGTTTAGGTATTTCATGGTGACCTGATACATTAATAGGGTGATTGAGAATATTAATTATATGGATCTTGAACGTATTAGACCAATCATACCATATTTTTTTTGGGAAGTTTTGTTTCCTATAAACATGAATAAGACTTTAAAGTAAATATAATTATTATTTTATTACCGATTTATGTAATATTTGAAAATATATTTTTTTTAATCAAAATATTTTTTATAGAAACTAAGCCAAAAAAATTAGGAATTAGTAGAGAAAAATCCACACCCCTATAAAAATGGTGTTTATGATATGAAAGTATTGAGAAATATTTGGTATGTAAATACTATATAAATATTCATCTCTATTGTTTAATATATAGTATAGTATAATATTAACATGATTTATTTTTTATTCAAAAAATTATATTGAGTGAGAAGGATCTAAGAGTGGTAGCATATCCCACCATAGATTATTCTTCATTTTTCTTACCAACAAATATAGTATAATTGTTAATGATTTCATTCAAGAGATGGTAGATCAATTTGTAAGTAATGTATGTTTTTTATTTGTTTAATCTTGATATATTTTTTTAATATTTTATCAGAAAAATGAGTTAATATTATAACTATATCTTACAAACCCAAATATCAGAGTAAGTTTCAAAAGTATATCTTCTTGAGGTTGTAGGTGTCTCGAGATCACCATTAGAAAATGTTGATCATTTTGGGTGCATTGGGGGTATTAAATTATTAATAATAAAAATAATAATATTTAGAAAAAAAATAAAAAATATACTACATATTTAGCTGATGTTTTTGAGTTGAGAGAGTAGATATAAAGACATTAACTGATCATTGAGAAATTTATGATGGTCTGGGAAAGGGAGAATATACCAGACATAATTATCCAAAAAATAGATATTTTCACTGTGGATAAACTTTCAAACCACCACATTCTTGAGGGTGATATTAAATTATTAATTTATTTATTTGGGCTCAAAATTAAGTACCTTTTATATTTAGTAAACATTTAATTATTAGGATTAAAATGACTATGATTTGTTAGTAGAAAACCCTAGTCATCATAGGATTGCCTCTAATCAAGTGTATAATGTTCCTAGTGACACTATACATAATGTGAAATTGTATAGTATAAATATACAATTTAATATTAAAATAAAATGGGATAAAAATTATAAGTTTACTAACAACACCAAAATACCATAACCATAGGATATGTTGTAGGAAGCATTCTAGTACGACTTATTAATAAGATTTGTATTTTTAGTGCCACACATGTTGTAAGATCCTGACCTTTTTAGGAGGTACATTCTTGTTTAAATTTTGAATTAATTCCCTTTATAATGGGTAAAGAAATGTTTCCTAATAATATAAGGGGACTCATGGGGTGTTCTGGGGGTTTGGGTCATAGAAAAAGGGTGAAAGGAGGATATTCTGTGCTAGGAGTACGGTTGGCGCATGGTTAGTACTAATCATGAACCCTACCCTAGGAAACTGAATGGACTAACTCCCTTAGATAGTGGTTGGAACACAGACACAATATGGTTTTTCAAACCTTATGGATGTCCTAGACAAACCATGTCGCCAGGGCTCCCTCTTGGACAAAGGGTGTTGCACGGTTAGCACACAGTTTGGCCAACATTATAGCCAAACTGTGCACCTCATTTAAAGAGAAGAAATCCCAATTTTAACCCATTATGATTTAAGTTTTCTTACCCAATTTACTTCCTCTTTCCACCTCCAGCAGCTTTAGTGATGAACTAGGAGATTTTCCCTCTTACAAGGATCATTCTCCCTCAATTTTGAGTTGCTTGAAGTGCCGTTTAGTGCGAATAAAATCTCCAGGTGAGGCTATCAATCCTATTCCTTATATTTTTTTGGAAGAAACATGGTGTGATGTGTAATATACTAAATTTTTAAAGATAATAAAATCCCTCTTTGATGACAATTTAAGGTTATTTTTAAGTGAAAATATAGTTTATCAATAAACACAAATTAATAGATGATTTAGATGGCTTTATGTAAGGGTAAAAGCACAGTTATCACCTTGGAATATTCTATAGAATATTTTTAGAGTTAAGCATCGAGTTAGTGTAAGATTATGAGGCCTGTAGAGCCTCAACACAGACAGAATAAAATTAGTAAATATATTATGTTACACACATTTTTCCAAAATATTTGAATATATAAAAAATCGCACATTGTATGATAAATTTAAGACCACCATTAGGTCCAGGATGATGGGTTTACCCTAGGCTCAACATAAAATTTATAAACATCGGATGTTTGGTTAGATCTCACATGAGGATAATTTATTTAATATTTTTATTATATTTTTCCCAAAATAATTTAATATCTCCCAAAAAGTGTGCTGTATGAGAAATAAAAGACCACCATTAGGTCCAAGATTTGGGGTTTACCCTAGGTACGACATTATATTTGCACACATCGGACGTTTAGTAAGATTACACATGAGGATTACTTATTTAATATTTTTATTATATTTTTATCAAAAAATTATTTAATATCTCTCAAATGATTCATCATATGAGAAATTTAAAACCACTATTAGGTCTAGGATGATGGGTTTATCCTAGGTGGGATATAACTTTTGTGTGAGTCAGACATTTGTCCAAATCGTACTTAATGTTAATTTATTAAATAATTATTTATATTATTATATTAATTAAATTAATTGAAAATATTTTTTATTGGGTCATCTTCTTCAGCGCACCGTACCCTCCATGGATGACATAGATTCAATCCAAAAACACCAGAATCAATGGTTTTGAACATGATTAAATTGGTAACGTCTTAATCATGCAAAACTAATGACTCCATCCTTAATATTCAGATGAAACAATAGATTAAATGGGGGGGGGTTTGATTTAATGCTATACATGATTTAGGGTTGAAAATAGATGAACGAATCAATGATATTCATTCTTATATCCCATTATAACCAAGCGATACCAAATCCCCCTATGCCTATTTGATGAAGCACCAACCGATTCTTCCCCCTAATCCAGGTGTGTGACATGCTTCCTTTTTTATTCACTTCCCTATACACCATGCCTAGGAGGAAGAATAAGGTGAGTTTTATTTTTTAATTCTTATTTTATTATTCATTTTATCTTTTATTTATTATTTTAAATTATGTAAAAAATGGTTGATTTAAATAAAATATTATAAACCCAGAATTATCAAGGGATAATTCCAAAAAATTATCAAAGGAAAATTTTCTAATAAAAAATTGTGTAATTTTAATAATGATAATTATGGAAAATTATCAACCAATAATTGAACAATTTTAAACAATGATAATTGTGGAAAATTATCAAATGAAAATTTCACAATTTTAACAAATGATAATTCTCAAGAATTTTGAAATTCTAATTACAATGAATTATCAAAGGATAATTACATAATATTATCAAAGATAATATTATAAAATTATCAAAGGATAATTTAAAAATATTATCATAAGATAATTAACAATAAATAATTTCTATAAAATTACAAATGATAATTATAAAGAATTATCAAAATATAATTATATTAAATTATCAATGGAAATTTATCTAAAAATTATCAAAATATAATTTTGGAAAAATTACAAAAGGATAATTAAAAATAATTATCAAATGACAATTAAACAAAATTATCATGATTAATTTATAATAAGTGATAAATAAATAATTATAAAAGTATAATTCATGATAAATTATCAAAATATAATTATAAAAGGATAATTTATGATAAAATATCAAAAGATAATTATAAAAGGATAATTTATGAGAAATTATCAAGAGATAATTATAGATGGATAATTTATGATAAATTATCAAAAGATAATTATAAAATGATAATTTATGATAAATTATAAAAAGATAATTATAAAAGGATAATTTATGATAAATTATCAAAAGATAATTATAAATGGATAATTTATGATAAATTATTAAAAAATAATTATAAAAGGATAATTTATGAAAAATTATCAAATGATAATTATAAAAGTATAATTTATGAGAATTTATCAAAGGATAATTATAAATGGATAATTTATGAGAAATTATCAAGATATAATTATAAAAGGATAATTTATAAGAAATTATCAAATAATAATTATTCTCTAGGAGAATATTGAGAGCACATGCATCGACCTAAACGATAATTTGGAAATTATCCAAGAAAGTGAAAATATTATTGCATGTGATATTTTAATGATAATTCAGAAATTATCTAGGAGAGAAAAAGTATAATCACATGTGATATTTTGTTTCTCTTTGAAATAAAAATAGTTTTTTTAGTTTTAAGGACCTTTGACGAACCTCAAGCATTGATATATCAATGTTTATGATAACAAGGTCGTGAAAAGGTATTCTTGACTACTGAGTTTTCCACTCTAGCAATTGAACCACATATGGTTGTTTATTCTTTCCTTTGACATTGATGAATTTTAAGGTAGGAAGTTCCTTGCCTTTTTGGGATTTGTTACACATGTTTTTTTAATATGATTTATGTGTAGACATATTTTATGACCGTTATAGATTATGATCACATGTGGGTGTGTGTGTAGCCTTGAGAACCTTATGTGAAACTTGTTTCCATGAGTACTTTGTAGATTGTTATTTATTTTTGATGTTGATCACATGTATTTTTGTGATAACTTACTTATGATGATGTTCTAGGATTTATCATGTATCCCACCATGCTATTTGTGCTTTTGTGGTATTGTTATTGGAGCCTAAGGTAGGTGGACTATTGTGACATATTTATCCCTTATAAGGGGAGTGCACATGACTTGTGATGATATTGATGAGGGACCTATGCATAGGTTAGGGATATAATGATGCTTCATAGATGCCGTGTGATGCACTCAATTCTTAGATGATGACAAGGGGTATGTTCTTGATGCTTAGTGAATACTAGGGATATTTCTATGCTTAGATAATGTCAAGAACATGGATTCCTTAATGCTTAGTGTATGTTGAGTTAGACAATCACATGATACCGAGTATCATGATACATGATCCTCATGGATAGTCCTTGATTCTTCTAAAACATTGATTATCCTTCCAACATAGAGTCAAAATAGGCATAGATGGGGGTTTATTGTGGCTTGGTTAGTGCATGAATGCTCGATTTTTTATTTTTTATTACTATTATTATTACTAATTTATTATTATTATTATTATTATTATTATTATTATTATTATTATGTCATAGACTTATATACTTGAGAATGACAGACTAAGGACACATTAATGGGGTTTTACTGAGTCTTGTAATCACACCCTACTCTGGTATTTTAGTGGACTTATAGATTTGATGAGGTATCCGGTGAAGGGTAAGGGACTTATGATGGACTTCTGAGTTGAGGAGTATGGAGCTGGTGGCGGGTTAGGATGGAAACTAGAGAGACCTGCATCCATTATTTATTTGTTTACCTGCTTTATTTACCCTAGACAGGCTTGCCAATTTTGAGATCTGCCTTTATTTACTTGTCATGTATTCCATCTATTCATTTATTTTTCATGTTCAATATGATGATTTTTTATGTTAGTTATTTTTTATTATTGATCCTATGACATGATACTAATAGTATAGTATCCCCACTATCAAACTTAGATCCTCACTGTTAGTTGGAAACCACTTGCATACGGAGAGGCGCACCCGAGGTCATGTGTTACTATATCTTAGACTCGATGGTTTGATTCAATATGTTACAAAATGGTATAAAAGGAATCAAGATTTACTAACTTTACTTTTATATTGCCTTGATTTGGGATAGGATAGACATAAGTTAAGATATTTGGGACTCGGGCATGGGAACTGTAATATCCTGGCCTGAGTGCCACACATCAGTGCCCTGATCCAGACCACTACATGACCTCAAGAGCACCTCCCCATACTCTAGAGGCTACTGACTAGTAAAAAGGGTCTAATATCCGTCATGGGGAGACTATACCCTCTTATCATCAGATTAATACTCCAGTATAAAATAAGAAATAATAATAGAATAACATATAATCAATAACCATGAAAAATTAGTATCAAAAGATGACAAAAACTATAAATACAATATCAAAACTGAACAATAGATATTCCATGCAAAAGTATATGCCAAGTGTCAAACTAAAAACTCTAAAGTAATGACACTGACGACTCCCAATGGGTACCGAACCACGCTCAGTTCCCTCATCCATGCATCATCTCAACCAACCATCTAATATAGTGCCTTTTCTATTAACCTATCATGAAATCATGTAATATATTTGGGTACCGATCAGGCAGTCTGAGTAGGGTGTGAGTACAAATCAGTAGGCTACCACCAACGGCGTCTAAAACCATATCCATTCAAATAATAGTGTATGTAGTTTTATAAATAAAATAATTATAATTCATAATTTAACAGTTATCATATTATCAATTAATCTTTATTTAACCACATAAACCCCCACGTTCCCATAAACACCCATACTTCGTTACTTTATCGGCTCATGCCAGAGCCTGAGTTATCCCCGAGTTATATCATATCTCAGAATACCATTATTACCATTCATTATCTCAATCAAAACATGAATGCCAGTGTTACCATTAATTTTTCTAATTAACACATAAATTCCATTGTTACCATTTATTATTCTCAATTAACACATAAATTCTTTTGTTACCATTTATTGTTCTCAATTAACACATAAATGCCATTGCTATCATTTATTAATCTCAATTAACACATAAATGCCATTATTATTTATTATTATAATTAACACATAAATTCCATTGTCACCATTTATTATTCTCAATTAACACATAAATTCTATTTTCACCATTTATTATTTTCAATTAACACATAAATTCAATTGTTACCATTTATTATTCTCAATTAACACATAAATTCCATTATTACCATTTATTGTTCTAATTAACTCAAAAATGACATTGTTACCATTAATTGTTCTTAATTAACATATAAATTCCATTGTTACCATTTATTGTTCTCAATTAACACATAAATGGCATTGTTACCATTCATTGTTCTCAATTAACACATAAATTCTATTATTACCATTTATTGTTATCAATTAACACATAAATTCCATTGTTACCATTTATTGTTCTCAATTAACACACAAATTCCATTTTTACCATTTATTATTCTCAATTAACACCTTAATTCCATTGTTACCATTTATTTTCTAATTAACACATAAATTTTATTGTTACTATTTATTATTCTCAATCATTTCATTAATTAATCCAATAATTAATTAATCGTATCATTATCATTTCTAATTAAATAATTAGTTCAGAACATCAATCCACTTAATTAATTATCCAATTAATTAATCTCTTCAATCCCATTAATTAATTCACCAATTAATTAATCAATACTCACTAACTCAATATCCCATAATTAGCTCAACAATTAATTATCTTAAACCAACAATCCCAATATATCATAACTGACTCAAAAATTAATTATCTCAAATCAACAATATCAATATATCATATTTAAATCAACAATTAATTATCCCCAATCAACAATATCAATATATAATAATTAACTCAAAAATTAATTATCTCAAAACTATAATCCCAATATCCCATATTTCATGGTTACCTCAATTAATTAATTCACTAAATTAATTAATTAGATCAAGAACTCAATTTCTAAACATAAATTATAAAACCTTAAATTACATACACATAATTACAATCAAGACTTTGGGATTTAAATTATAGACAACCTACCTCAATTCTTTGATGAATGATCTCCCAATAGAAATCCTCAATTTCAACCGAATAATGACGTAGCATGAGATTCATATCTAAAACCTAAATCTAAGATTGAACAAATAAATATCCCTTAATTATAGATCTAGATGCACAATACCAGGTCTATATTATTCAAATATATATCTATATCCAAAAAAACATAGGATAAAAACCAATAAAAAAATGGAGAAGAATGAGAGATCATTTGGGAAGAAACCACGTACCCGAAGAGATGCAGATCTGCCAAACGAGCTTCGAATCACCAAGAATAGAGATTAGATGGCCTTAGAATCCATCTAGGAGGCTCTGGAATTTAGATAAATCATTTATGGGTTGAGATAGGGCATTTGGGGGTATTATACAGGGGTTTGATATTTTTATAATAATTTTTAGGGGATTAAAATCCTGTACACTCAGTTTTCTGCTCAGGTCATATGGTTTCCCCTAATAGTGTGCCTAACTATGTGCCTATTCTAGGGGGGGGGGGGGTGGGGGGTACAAAATTTTTCCTAAGAGGGAACATGGTTTGAAAAACTATTTTCCATCCATGAAAATCCCCACTATCTAGGGTTTCACAGTTTGCTGGTCCAGGGCGCACGATTAGGGAAAACCGTGCGCCAACCGTACACTGCCCTCTTCCTTAAATTTTTCTCAAATTTTCATCCAAACACACCCCAAGGTAAAACCTAAAAAAGTACTCAAAAAAGGAAAAATATTACGTGTAAATGATCCTGATACATCTCCAAAAAGGTCGGGATCTTATAATCTCCCCACCTTATAACAACTCGTCCTCGAACTGTACTCCCAAACATATCTAAGATTCTGAGTCAAAAAGGTTGGACCAATGAGCCCTCATATATGCTTATCTCTCCCAATTTTCCTCCTGAACACAACCATGTTTCCACAATACATGAACTATCAGAACAATCTTTCCCCTCAACACTTTCTCACTGCAATCTAACACACATATTAGATTCTCCTCAAAGGATGCATCTATCTCAAGCTCAACATCATCCACGTATATCAAATGAGAAGGTTTGGGGTGATACCACCAAAGTTGTGATACATGGAAAACATCATGAATATCACTTTATCTTTTAGGAAGATCCAATTGGTATGCCACAATCCCAATTCTATCTATTACCTCAAATGGTCCAACAAGCCTGGGCACTAACTTTCCCTGCCTCCATATCCTATAATGACCCAATCTAGGTAACACCTACAGAAATACATGATCACCCTCTATAAACTCCAGGGGTCATCGATTTCTATCAGCATACGACTTTTATCTACTATAATATGTATACATGAATTTTGAATCAGTTGTACCTACTCCAACATCTCCTTCATGAGACTCGATCACAACAACTCTAACTCACCTACCTCCATCCAGCATAGAGATAATATACATTGCCTACCATAAAGTGCCTCATATGATTCCATCTGAATAGTTTCTTGATAAATATTTTTATAGGTGAAATACAATAAAGCTAGGTACTTCTCCCAAGACCCACCAATGTTAAGAACACATGATCATAACATAGCCTCAAGCACCTGTATAGTACGCTCTGACTACCCTTCTGTCTATGGGTGGAATGACATACTCAATAAAACCTGTGTGCCCAGAACCTTCTGTAAGCCCTGTTAGAAGCAAAAAGTAAAGCATGAATCATAGTATGAAACTATATTCCATGTAACTCTATACAGGTAGGCTATATACTAAATGTATAGTTCTCCCAACCGATCCATTAAGAAAGCATCTCGTACTGATAATAAGTGCGTTACCTTCATCATCAAATCCATAATAACCCAAATATATTCATTATTATGAGGCATCCTTGAGATAACCACCAAAAAATCCATGGTCACATTGTCCCACTTTCATTCCGAAATGGGAAATAGATGCAGCAAACCACCAGGTCGTTGATGCTCGACCTTCACCTATTGACAGGTGTAGTATCATGTCACAAAACCTACTATCTCCTTTTTCATGCCTGACCACCAAAACTATTGTTGTAGGTTATGGTAAATTTTAGTCACACTTGGATGCACCACCCATTTTGAGGTATGAAACTCACACATCATATCCTCCCGCATGATCATAGGCACAACAACCCATTTATTGACATATATGATCTCTTCCTCATCTATGATCCAATATGAAGTTGACTCCCCACCTTCAGGGCTTTCCTTCAAGGTCAAGAACTTCGAATCCTCATACTATCTATTTCTAATCTATCTCAAAAGTGTATAATCCACTGAAACTGATAGGATATTCATCTGCTATTGACTCTCCTAAACCACAACATGCATCTCATCCAATAAAGTCAACATCTTCCACTCAACACTAGATTCTCAAACTGCCTGATTTTGAGTTTTCCTCCTCAATGCGTCAGTTACACTACTTCCTTTCTTTGGCATATATTCTAGCTCAAAATAAAATGACTGCATATACTCAAATCATATCCACTGCCATGGATTTAAATCTCACTATGAAAATATATACTTTAAGCTCTCGTGATCTGTATACACTGTAAAATTCTCACCCAACAGATAGTTCCACCAACAATTCAAGGCATATACAACTACTACCAACTAGAGGTTGTGTGTAGGTTAGTTCCATTCATGTGGCCTCAACTACTGAGACCCATATGCCACAAACCGATATTCCTGCATCAACACTACTCTGAGTCTGATCCTAGAAGCATTACAATACACCATATACTCCTTACCTAGATTGGGTAGGATCAAAATAAGTGCTAATGTCAAGAAATTATTCAGCTCCTAGAAGGAATCCTCATAAGATTCTAACTATTAAAACTTTATCCCCTTCTTATTCAAGCCTGAAAGTGGCACTGCCAAATGGGAAAAGTCCTAGATGAATCTTTGATAATATCCAGCTAACCCTATATGGAAAAGGATGTTGAACATGTTCTTGGGCTACTCCCAAGAAACCACTACCTACACCTTCTCTGGGTCCACCAACACACCTTCCTCCAAGATGATGTGACCCAAGAAATGTACCTAATCAATCTAAAATTGACACTTAGATAGCTTGGTGTATAATCAATTCTCTCTTAGTGTACTAAGTATGATGTCAAGATTTTTTTCATGATAGTCATGAGTCTCAGAGTATTACAAGATTTTATACACAAATAATACCACAAACTGATCTAGGTATGAATGAAAGATCATGTTCATCAAGTCCATAAACACTATTGGTGCGTTATTCAACCCAAATGACATTAAAATGAAATAATAAAGGCTGTATCTACTTCTAAATGCATAAATAGGTATATTAGAAGTTTGAAATCTCAACTGACGATAGCCTGATCTAAATTCTATATTAGAAAAGACACAAGCTCCTCTCAGCTGGTCAAACAAATCATCAATGTGTGGAAGAGGATACCAGTTCTTCACTGTCATCCAGTACAAATTTCAGTAATTGGAATATAAGTGCAAAATCCTATCATAATTATTAGAAAAAAATACTGGTGAACCCCAAGGAAACATACTCGAATGGATAAATCATTTATCTTCTGACTCCTCTAGCTGATTATTGAGCTCTTGAATCTCTATCAGTCCCATTTTGTATGATGTAATAGAAACTGGATTTTCTCCCGACATGAGATCAATTGTAAACTCTATGTCTCTCTCAGGTGGAACCCCTAAGAAATATTCAAGAAAACATCCTGAAACTGGTCCACTATAGGTGAAAACATCTTATTTCACCCCTCAATCATCCAACAATAGACTAGAAACCTAGGATGTGAGCTCTCTGAGTTGCTAAGTAATTGGTCTTTCTCAGCCTGCCTGGATATCCCACTCTCCACGGTGAATATAACTATCACCCTTAGAAGATGTAAGAATCACTCTCCTCAAGTAACAATATATGTGGGATCAGTATTCTAATAGCCAGTCCATACCCAAGATTAGGTCAAAACCTAAAATGTATAGGATTTAAAGATCCAACAGGAAGTGATACTCCCCAAACTCAAGAGAAAACCCCTTGCACAAATAGATTTCCCTTAACTGTGTTCCTAGAGGTGTGTCTATCGTCAACACCCCACTCATGAACTCCACCGCCAGGCTAAAACCAATAATAAGTTGTGCATAAATAAAGGAATGAGAGGCACCAGTATCAAATATGTAACTAGATAATATAGAATCTTAAGAATAGTATCTCTCACTATCAATGGTCTAGCCTCACTATCCAAAAAGTATAGGCAACACCACATACAACTGTCCTGCTCCTCTTCCCTGTGATGCAGTATAACTTCCCTGAGCTACACTACTCTACTAATATAGTGATCTTTCCCAAAATCACCACATCCACTATTTCTATCACCTTTTCTAATAGAGAACCAACTTCTAGACTGATATGTTGTAGAAGATCCCCTTCCTTCACCTTGGTTCTATATAGCTCCCCAAATATTACCCGTATATCATGGGTTCCTGTAGAACTTTTGTAGATGTACCATCCTGCTGTGAGATCAGCACTCCACTGGTGGCCAGGGATAGTGTCTACAATAGTGGACCTACCTACTGCACTGGTGAAATACTATCCAAGTAAGGTCCTGTGGGACGGGCCCTCCCCCTATCCACTCATCTTATGACTCCCCTGGATAACACCCTTTTAGAGATGCTTCCTATCTCAAAAGTCATACCAAATGATCATCTAGAAACAACCATTTTTCCTGCACTAGAATCCTGCTTCAGGTTCCCCTCATCTATGAGAGCCTAATCCACCACCTCAGTAAACCTATTTAACTGAAATAGGTTAGCCTAGGACTTAATATTTCATTTAATCCCATCCTAAAAATTCCTCGTTGTATCCATATCATACCATACCAAAACTAGAGAAAATCACTACAAATATATAAGGTGTCCATCATAGTACATCACAGACATGATCCCATGAGTCAGTATCATGAACTTAGCTGATCTCTCCTACCTTAGTGTCTCGGGGTAGAAGTGCTCCAAGAACCGCTCCAAGAAGTCCTTCCATAACATACCGTTGGCCTATACAGTCTGAGCCTAAACATCCCATTGGTACTTTGCTAATACTCACAACATATAAGTAGCCAAGTTGACCCTACTCTCAACAGGGGTCTCCAAATGGTAAAGTATAGTCTCAATGTACTAAATCTAAAATTTAGCTCCCTTAGGGCCACCCTCTCTAGTAAAAGCTGGAGGGTGATGCAGTTGGAACTCCCATGTCAATTCAGACATACTCCTCAAAACTTGATCTGGGTATCTTCCCATAAACTATATAAAGAGTGAAAATTTCTCTTGGAGCTGCTCTTCTACTTCCTCACCTAGCACTATCAGCGCCTTATCTTCCACTACTGGTAGGTCACCTCCATCCAAAACCTCCCATCATACTCTAAACAAGTGTCATTCTGGATTCATATCTATACAATGCCAAAAACACATCTCAGATCACATAAAACCATTTTATGAGATTTACATAAGAGGAAAATCACAAAAAGTCACAACAAGTCTTTTCCCAAAGCCTCACCACGTGGTCAAAACTGAGGTACTATTACTACCCTTAACCATTCTACACCTAGGTCCTAGTTAACAAGGGTAAAATCATTCTTAGATGACGTTTCTCATTAGGAACCCCTTTATTTTTATCTTTCATCATTTTAAAATATTTTTTAATTTCATGTTATGCACCATTTTCATTTCAATTTCACAAGAAAGAAAAAATAGTTCGAGTGCAACAACTTACCCAAAAGTCATTTCCCAATGCATGCCTAAAATGATGCATGTCATAATAATTCAAAGTTCCTATAATGATGAATGAAAAATCAAATCTCAATCCATGCCATTCCATGAGTCAATTATCAACAATTTTCAGAAATAATAATCACATCAAACAATAAGTGCATCACCCAAGGTGAAATAATATTCAATTATAATATAAAATAGAAATAACAAAAATCTCACCCTGGGTACTTGAGTTTTCCCCCATACATGGGTTTGCAACTCCCATGCATGAGCTCATAACCAAGGAAAAAATCTTCCTAGTATCCTATATATATTTCAAAAATAGTAAGACAAAATAAAAATAAAAGAAAACTGTTCTAACACCAATTTATAATGTCCTGACTTGGGTGCCACACGCTGGTGCCTTGAGCCAGACCACCACATGACCTCAGGTGCGCCTCCCCATATACCGGAGGCTGTTGACTAGTAGTGAGGGTATAATATCAATCATGGGAAGACTATAACCTCTTATCATCAGAGTAATACCCCAATAGAAAATAAGAAACAATAAAAAAATAACATATAATCAATACCATGCAAAACTATTATCACAAGATGACCAAAAAATAGAAATACAATATCAAAACTAAGTAGTAGATATACCATTCTAAAGTACGTTCCAAGTGTGAAAATGCAAACTCAAAAGTAAATACACTGAAAAATCATAGTGTGTCCCGAACCATGTTCAGTTCCCTTATCCATGCTCTATCCCAATCATCCATCTAACATAAGGCCTTTTCCCTTACCCTATCCTGTAATCATGTAATCTATTCGGGTACCGATCAGGCATCCTGAGTAGGGTGTGAGTACAACTCAATAGGCCAACACCAACAGTGTCTAAAACAATATCTAGTCGAATAATAGTGTATGTAGTTTTATAAAGAAAATAATTACAATGCATAAGTAAATAGTTATCACATTATCAATTAATATTTATTTAACCACATAAACCCCTAGGTTCCTGTAGACACCCATACTTCATTACTTTATCGGCTCATGCCCGATCCTGAGATATCCTTGAGGGATATCATATCTCAAAATACCATTGTTACCATTCATTATCTCAATCAATACATGAATTCTAGTGTAACCATTC
Source organism: Viscum album (assembly GCA_963277665.1). NCBI lineage: Eukaryota > Viridiplantae > Streptophyta > Magnoliopsida > Santalales > Viscaceae > Viscum > Viscum album. The sequence goes on along the minus strand of OY728126.1, from coordinate 2,002,442,173 downwards.
ATTACTCTAATTAACACATAAATTCGATTGTTCCTATTTATTGTTCTCAATTAACACATAAATGCCTTTGTTACAATTTATTGTTCTCGATTAACTCATAAATTCCATTTTTACCATTTATTATTCTCAATTAACACTTAAATTTCATTGTTACCATTTATTATTCTAATTAACACATAAATTACATTGTTACCATTTATTGTTCTAAACCAACACATAAATTCCATTATTACCATTTATTATTCTCAATTAACACATAAATTCCATTATTACCATTTATTGTTCTCAATTAACACATAAATTCCATTGTTACCTTTTATTGTTCTAATGAACACATAAATTCCATTTTTACCATTTATTATTCTCAATTAACACATAAATGTCATTGTCACCATTTATTATTCTCAATTAAAACATAAAATCTATTTTTACCATTTATTATTCTCAATTAATACATAAATGATATTGTTACCATTTATTATTCTCAATTAACACATAAAAACCATTTTTACCATACATTGTTCTCAATTTACACATAAATTCTATTATTACCATTTATTTTTCTAATTAACACATAAATTCCATTATTAACATTTATTATTCTCAATCAATTCATTAATTAATTGAATAATTAATTAATCTTCTCATTTTCATTACTAATTTAGTAACCAGTTCATCACATAAATCCACTTAATTAATTACCCAATTAATTAAGCACTTCAATCCCATTATTTAATTCACCAATTAATTAATCAATACTCACTAGCTCAATATTCCATAACTATCTCAACAATTAATTATCTCAAATCAACAATCACCATATATCATAATTAACTCAATAATTAATCATATCAAATAAACCATCTCAATATATCATAATTAACTCAATAATTAATTATATCCAATCAATAATATAAATATAATACAATTAACTCAACAATTAATTATCTCAAAACTATAATCCCAATATCCCCAATTTCATGTTTCCATCAATTAATTAATTCACCAAATTAGTTAATTAAATCAAGAAATAAATTTCTAAACATCAATTATAAAACCTAGACTTACATAAACATAATTGAAATCAAGACTTTGGGATTTTAATTATAAATCACATACCTCAATTTGTTGATGGACAATCACCTAACAGAAATCCTCAATTTCAACAGAATAATGACATAACATGAGATCTAGATCTAAAACCTAAATACAAGATTTAAAAAATCAAGATACCTTAATTCTAGATCTAGATCCAAAATCCTAGATATGGATTCATAAAATCTAGATCTAGATCCAAAAAAATAGAGGATAACAACACACTAAAAGAATGGGAGAATAATGAGAGATCATTTGGGAAGAAACCATGTACCCGAAGAGATGAAGATCTACCAAACGGTCTTCAGAACACCAAGAACAGAGATCAGATGGACTTAGAACCCCTTTGAGAGGCTCTGGAATTGAGAAATTTTTTTATGGGTTGATCTAGGGTGTTTAGTGGTATTAGAAGGGGGTTCTGAATTTGTTTAATAATTTTTTGGGGGATTAAAATCCCGTACATATGGTTTGCTGCTTGGGGTGCATTGTTTTCCCCAACCATGTGCCTAACCGTGTGCCTATTATGGGGGGGGGGGGGGGGGGTGCACTATTTCTCCTAAGAAGGTGCATGGTTTGAAAAATCATGCGCCATTCATGAAAATCCCTACTATCTAGGGTTGCACAGTTTTTTGGGCCAGGGTGCACAGTTATAAAAAACCATGCGCCAACCATGCACTGCCATCTTCCTTCCATTTTTCTTAAATTTTCTTCCAGAAACACCCTAATGTAAAACCCAAATGAAAATTACTCAAAATAAGTCAAAATAGTACCTATATAAAAGCCCAAGAAATCTTCAAAAAAGGTTAGGATCTTACAAGAAATATCACAGTGTCTGGACAACACTATATAGTGGACATCTAAGTTACCATAAAATGAGAATTCATATTTTACTATTACATTGATTAAACTCCCCTTTGGCGATGAATATGATGTTGAAATATGATTTATGGTATTTTGGGTGCATTTATAAATCATAACTATGAACGCAGATTCACATTCCATATATATTCCTATTTTTGTGCTTCATAATAGTTCATTAATAAAATTCTTTGATTTGTGCTATCTGTTAGAGGTAGTTTCTCTTTATGTGACATATTTATGTTTCCACGCTATTGTGATATATCTTTATTGGCATTAATTAGTTGAACTGAGCATGCTATTGTATTAGTATATATATATGATGACTATGACTAACATACAAGGATTAAAACAAGGGTTAGTTCTAGGAGGGGTATACCTTGAGTTAAGGGTAGACTCTTAGGATAATCCTTGTGTGATCCCATAGAATGATTAGGGTTTATCCTAATAACTCTACTTCTATTATGAAGTGTGTTCCTTAATGTTACAAAAGATTTATCCTCAATGTATCCTTATGGGACCACTTGGGAAGCATACTGGAATACTTCTACAAGGGATTATGTATCTATTTTACCATAGGATATGTAAGAGAATATAATTGAGCATTATCCCGCACCTACTCCATGGTTTAGATAGCATGGTTTCTTCAATCAAAATTCTTTCACTCAGTGCCTGTTCTAGGCATATGAGTTCATAACTATAGTCAAATATTCCCTTACTTAAACTCTAACATTCTTCTTCTTTCTAGGGTATTGGATTCCCTTATGATTTAGAGTAATTTGTTGAAATTTTTGTGGATCTTTTGCCTATTAGAGACTCTGAAGGATCAATATGTTAATATGAAAAGAGATCGTGATATGTTCACAACCCATTATGATACCCCATATCGTATGGAACTAATTGAGATGAAGGATCACAGAGTTTAATCGAATGAATTGGAAAGGAAGGGATTCATAATGCCAAGTAATTCACTATGGTATTGACCTATGTTTTTCACCAAGAAGGTATACAATATTATTCAACTATGTTTTGATTATCAGAAGATGCACTAGGTAATAGTGAAGAATCAATATCTGTTTCCCATGATAAATGATATTTTTGATTAGATATAGGGAGTCTGATGATTCCCTAAGTTTTTTCTTTGATCAGGATATCACCAATTCTAATTTAGGGAGGAGTAAATTCTAAAGATGGTGTTTCAAAGTAGGTATGGAATGTATGAGTACTTGGTAATACCGTTCAAGATGATGAAAATTCTGACAATGTTCATGTCCCTCATAAAAAATACCTTCTAACTATATCTAGACTCATTCTTTGTGATGTTTATCAACAATATACTCATTTACTTTCTAACACTAGATCAATATACTTGTCACCTAGAGATAGTCTGGATTATTCTTAGAGCACACATGCTTTATGAAAAGTTGTCTAAGTGTGACTTCTATATTTTAGAGGTGAAGTTCCTAGGACATGTGGTGTATGAGGATAATATATCTATAGACCCAGAGAAAGTTGAGATAGTAACATCCTCAACATTTTCCCAAAACATGTTTGTGATTTTGAAATTTTTGGGTTTAGAAGGATATTACTGACATTTTATCAGGGACTTATCCTGACTATCAGCACCCATGATATCATTAATGAATAAGGGAGTGAAGTTTGAGTAGTTGGACTAATGTAAAGAATGATATAAAGATAAATTTTATTAAAACTCTAGTATTGATACTCTTTATTCCTAGGATTGGTTATGTAGTGTATTATGATGCATCAAGTATTGGTCCGGGAGTAGTGTTGATACAAAGAGAGAAAGTAGTAGCCTATGGGTATCATTAGCTATGACCCCATGAGATTAAATACACTAAACATGAATTGTAGCTATAGGTTTTGGTCTATTATACGAATTATTGGTGACACTATCTATTTAGCGAGACATTTGATATTATATGGACCAAAAAATCCTTCATTATATCTTTACACAGAGGGACCTGAATATGAAGGAGTGGTGTTTTTTGAGCTTATTGGCTGACTAAAGGATGGATTCTTCTGAGGATCATGGATCTATGTATTGTTCCCATTTAGATACCACATCCTCACTTATGGACCAGGTGAATATTGGATAGGTGTCAGACCCAGAGTGTGATAGGATGGGAGAAAAGTTAGCTGGTGGTGATCTGATGCCCAAATGGTTGATGGATGATGATTATGTGATCTTGGTACATGGGAGAGTAGTAGTCCCTACTTCTATCATATAGGAGATGATGATGGATTACCATACCTCTAGATGAGTATTACATCCTAGTGTGACCAAGATGTATCATGAATTTAGATGGAAGTTATGGTGGGAAGGGATGAAGTGAAACATTGCTGGTTTTGTCTTTAGATGCCTTACCTATCAGAGGGTGAAGGCCAAGCACCAACATCTTTTTGGGTTGTTAGATACCTATGTGGAAGTGTAAGGATGTCATGATGGACTTTTTGATGGGGTTACCCAAGCCCTCGATGAGTTGTGATGTAGTCTGGGTGATTTTTGATAACCCAATGAAGGATGATCACTTTTTACTAATCACAGAGACTCACTAAAAAGATCTATGTTCAAGATATCATAAACCTTAATAGAGCTTCCATGATCATTGTTTCATATAGAGATGCACATATTACATCTCTCTTTTGGTAGGGATTGTAGAAATCCTTAGGGACTCAACTGAGATTGAGCACGACATACCATCCTCAGACCGATGGATAGTCAGAGCAGACTATATGAATATTGAAGGATATGCTTTGATCTTTAGTGATAGACTTAATCAGAGCATGGTATGATCACCTATACTTGATTGAGTTTGTATACAATAAAAATTATCATAATTTGATTCAGATAGAACCTTATGAGGATCTTTATGGAAGGCCAAGTCACTCACCACTCTGTTGGCATGTGGTAGGTGAGGCAACGATTGTTTCCCCTAACATGGTTTAGGATACCTATGAGAGAGTGAAGCTAATATATAAGAGGTTGATCACCACTCAGAGAAAATATAGATCTTATGTTGACCATAGGAGGTGAAAATTTGAGTTCATTCTAGGATATAGAGTTTTTTTAGGGTGAATCCTCAGTTAGGGAACATACTTATGGGGAGTCAAGGTAAGCTAGAACCTCATTTTCTATCGAGGTATGCATGACATATTTCATGTGTCCAAGATTCATAGGTACATACCTGACCCTACGCATGTTATTGATCTCAAGGAAGTTGATATGAATACTGATGCATCTTATAAGAAGCGTACAATATAGATCATAGTCTAAAGAGAGAAGGTGTTGTGAGGAAATATGGTACCACTAGTATGTATTAGGTGATAGCATTGATGGATCCAGTAGGATACATGGGGTGTGAGTTTGATGTTCAAGTTTAGTGGCTTGAGTTGTTTGAGCAAGACCACAAGTGATACTTATTTTGGGTGGGAAGTCGATAGAGGGGTAGAATTTTAATATCCTAAATTTTTAAAGACATTAAAAACCCTTTTTGATGAAAAATTATGGGTTTTTTGTGAAAATGTAGTCTTTAAATAAATATAACTTAATAGATGGTTTATATGGCTTTGAATAAGGGTAAAATTATATTTAGAACCTTGGAATATTCTATGGAATATGTTTAGAGTTAGGCACTGATTTAGTGTGATATTCTGAGGCTCGTAGAGCCTCGACACAAAAGAAATAAAAATATTAAATATATTATGTTATGTGCATGAGATTTTTTAAAATATATTTGAATATTTCCCAAATAATGCATATTATGGGAAATTTGAGACCACCATTAGGTTTGGAATGAGGGGTTTACCTTAAGCGCAACATAATATTTGTGCGCATCATACATTTGGTCAGATCACATGCAAGGATAAATTATTTAATATTTTTATTATATTTTTTTCTAAAAAAACTGAATATCTCCCAAACGGTGCATTGTATGAGAAATTATAGATCACCGTTAGGTCTAAGATAAAGTGTTTATGCTAGGTACAACATCACTTTTGTGTGCTTTAGAAATTTAGTAAGATCGCACTCAAGGAAAAATTATATAATATTTTTATTATATTTTTCTTCTAAAAATAATTGAATATCTCCCAAATGGTGCATTGTATGAGAAATATAAGACCACCGTTTGGTCCGAGATGTGAGGTTTACCCTAAGAAGAACATAAATTTTTCACAAGTCAGGAGTTTAGTCATATCACACTTAATATTAAGTTATTTTATAATTATTTATATTATTATATTAATTAAATTAATTGAAAATTCAATTTTTTATTGGGAATTCTTATTCAATGCACTATGGCCTCCATGGATGGAAAAAATTTAATCCAAAAACATCAGAATCAATAGTTTTTGAACTGATTAAATTGGTAATGTATTAATGATGAAAAACTAATGAATCCATTATTAAGATTCAGATGAAATGAATTATTAAATGAGAATTTTTATTTTAAATTTTACACAGTCTAGGGTTATAAATAGAAAAATGAACCAATTATATTCATTCATCAATCTCGTTGTAACTGAACAATATTGAAGCTCCCTATTCCTCTTTGGTAAATCAACGGTTAGATCCTCTTCCTAATGTAGGCATGTGGCATGCTTCATTTTTTCTTCCCTTCCCTATGCACCATGCCTAGTAAAAAGAACAATGTGTTTTTATTTTTTAATTATTTTTTAATTATTATTTTTCTTTTTTATTTATTATTCTAAATTATGGAAAAAATGGTTGATTTAAATAAAATACGATAAACTCAGAGTTATCAAGGGATAATTCTAATGAATTATCGAAGGATAATTTCTAAAAATTATCAAATGTTATTGCATAATTTTAGAAATGATAATTATGGAAAATTATCAAATGATAATTGCACAATTTTAAACAATGATAATTGTGGAAAATTATCAAACGAAAATTGAAATTTTTTAATAGAAGATAATTTTCAAAATTATCAAATGATAATTACAATGAATTATAAATGGACAATTGTGATAGATTATTGAAGATAATATTATAAAATTATCAAAGGATAATTTCAAAATATTATTGCAACATAATTTTCAATAGAAAATTCCTAAAAAATTACAAATGATAATTATAAAGAATTTTCAAAACATAATTACATTAAATTATCAAGGGAAATTTATATAAAAATTATCAAAAGGTAATTTTTTTTCAAAATAACCAAAGGATAATTAAAAATAATTATAAAACAAAAATTAAACTAAATTATCATGGGTAATTTATGATAAGTGATCAAGATATAATTAAAAAAGGATAATTTATGATAAATTATCAAAAGATAATTATAAATGGATAATTTATGAGAAATTATCAAAAGATAATTATAAATGGATAATTTATGATAAATTATAAAAATATATTTATAAAAGGATAATTTATGAGAAATTATCAAAATATAATTATAAAAGGATAATTTATGAGAAATTATAAAAAGATAATTATAAAAGGATAATTTAAGAGAAATTATAAAAATATTATTATAAAAGGATAATTTATGAGAAATTATCAAAAGATAATTATAAAAGGATAATTTATGATAAATTATGAAAAGATAATTATAAATGGATAATTTATGATAAATTATCAAAAGATAATTATAAAAGGATAATTTATGATAAATTATCAAGAGATGATTATAAAAGGATAATTTATAAGAAATGATCAAAATATAATTATTCTTAAGGAGAATATTGTGAGTGCATGTGTTGACCTAAATGATAATTTGAAAATTATCTAGGGAGGATAAAATATCATCGCATGTGAAATTTTAATGATAATTCAGAAATTATCAAGGAGAGAGAAAGTATCATTGCATGTGATATTTTGTTTATATTTGAGATAAAATAGTTGGTTTTGGTTTTAAGGACCTCTAAAAAACCTCAAGCATTGATGTATTAACATTTACAATAATAAGGCTGTGAAGAGATGTTCTTGACTATTTAGTTTTTCTCTCCTGTAATTGAACCACATAGGGTGGTTTATCATTTTCTTTGACATCAATGAATTTTGAGGTAGGAAGTTAATTACCTTTTTGGTATTTGTTACACATGTTTCCTTAATATTATTTATACATAGAAATATTTGATGACCATCCTAGATTATGATTGCATGTGGGTGTGTGTGTAGCCTTGAGAACCTTATGTGACACTTGTTTCCATGAGCACACTATAGCTTGTTATTTTTGTTTGATTTCAATCACATGTATCATTTTGATACGTTACTTATGATGATGTGCTATTATTTATCATGTATCCCACAATGATATATATTATTTTGTGGTATATTTCTTAGAGCCCAAGGAAGGTGGACTATCATGGCATGTTTATTCCTTATAGGGGGAAGTGTGCATGACCTGCAACGATGGTGATGAGGGAACTATGCACAGGGAGGGATATAATGATACCACATGGATTCCATGTGATTCAATCGATGCCTATAATATGGTAAGGGGTATGTTATTGATTCTTACCGAATACCAAGTAGCTCTCGATTCCTAGAGAATGTAACGACCCATGAATTCATCAATGAAAATTCCTCTTGGTCAATTTAAAGGTCTTCTTATGGTTATGTAAAATGTATGCACTTATTTGGTTTTATATTTTAAAATACCATTAAGAATTGTGATCGTTGCTAATATAGATGTTGAACAGTGATCACATGATTAATATAAATATATGGATTTAACAAATCCAATTTACTCATAAAAAGGAAGCGATGGCCTCATCCAGTAGACTTACCCCATATGAATCCCATTTTTCAGAGCTTGAAAAGGAGGTGGCGTCATTGGGCTTCGATCTTGACCAATCCCAAGACGATCTTGAATATGTTAATCTTGAGCGGAACCGCCTACGTGAGAAGTGGAAGTTGATAGAGATTACCACTTGAGCGATGTTATCCAAGCCACCATAAGAGTCTATCACCATCGCACACCTTACCTGTAACACCCCAGGTAAATAAAGAATATGACATTTTTATATTTATCCATATTTGTGAATAAAATATTAATATTACTTTAAAGGGGACGCTATGCTCGATGGCGTACCCACTACGCAACAACGAGTTTCTTGGGAATCTTACGTTGCACTCTAATAATAAAATAATATTATTTTAAATGGTAGTTAACGCCTAGCCGTTGTAATGGCAGGAATGAACAGAACTAACTACAAAATGATTATATATGTTTGTCAAATATTTTTACTTTTTACAATAAATGTTAGAGGATTAAAAATGTGAATGAATTCAATTTTTTAAGCGTAAACATTCTAATGTTCTTTAGAAGGTCGATTAACCGCCTTTTGACAGAGAACCTCTTTTAAATCCACTTTTTGACACTTTTATGTGTTATATTTGACAAAATAAAATTATTCTTCAGAATAGAGACATCAAAATTTACTTTGTGTAAATTTTTGGTATCTTTCTGATAAAGTTCATTTTTTTAATGAATAGTGAAAAATGTTGTATTTTAATTCAAAACCTCTTTTTAATCTAATTTATTTGTATGATTAGATTATCTTTTGAATTGTTTTTAAAGTAAAATTAGAATATATTTTTACCATTTAATCCAATAGTGGTCATTGGAATTAATTTCACTTTGAAATTGGACTTAAACTAGTGTCAATCTTTTAATAGATATTGTTTCATAAAAACATGCTATTTGTTTTGACAGCAGGAATTAATTATTAAATTAATTAATGCAACTTATATGTTTTGAATTTTTTAAAATAGACATCATTTTTGAGTTCGGAATATCAAATATAGCTTAGGGTGAATTTTTGGTATTTTTCTGAAAAACTTCAATTTTTGATGAATAGTGAAACCACTAAGTGGTAGTTAAAGAAACTGATTTTTCGTTTAAATGTAACTTTTCCACCTCTGTGTTTTGAATTTCAAAAATCCGACATACATGATTTTCATTAGGAAGTAAAATGTGGTTCAATGGGATTAAAATTATTTTTTGGTGAATAGTAACTTTTATGTTCTTAATCGTGATTGGAGGTAATTAGTGTAATTTAAGGTAAAAATAATGTTTTAATAATGTGAAATGACCTAGACACATGTCCTAACCTCATTGGATGTGTCATGGCCGACCAATAAAATCCATGGGTCAACTTGGGGACCCCATGGAGCCACTTTGGTTGGAAAATGACATAAATAACCTTTTATTTAAAGTTAAAATAAAAATGTCACAAGCATGAGATGTTTCACTAAAACAATTTTTAAATGGGGTTATACAAGTCATATTTTTGACTATAAATATTCATTAGAAAGCTAAAACTATTTCATACATCATGATATATTTTTTATAATTTTTAGACATTAAATAGATTAAATTATTTATGACATCATGATGATGCAGCGATTACCTCATTAATAAAGGATTTAAATAAAATGAAAATATAATGTCAAAACTATAACTTAAACTTGTCAAAAATCTATTGGATGAGTATATTTCTAACCCTTACCACGTTATCCTAGAAATACATCAATGTGGGACCTTTAAAATTCGAAACTCATTTGAAAATAAAGTAACATTTTGTAACTTTACAAGAGTGCCCCTCCTCTCCTCTTATAAAAGGCCCCCACCTCTACCACCTTACCCACACCTCTCAAGCCTTTGGCTCGGCCAACCCCTGCTCATTTTTCCTCTCCACATCTCTCTATTACTCATAGAAGCCTCACTTTTGGAAGAAGTCTTCCCAATGAAGCCTTTGAGCTCAAATCAAAAAGATTTACCCGATTTTAAGGTAATGTCTTCACTTATGTTCTTTTGTTTTATTTTGCTTCTCCACCGCCGTGACCATTATTTGAGTTTCGGCTTCCTCTGCAAGCCATAAGTTTTTTTAAAATAAAAATAAATACCATGTTTTACTTTTCTTTTATTTTGGTATTGAAAATGGTTTTCATAATGTTTTTATATCAATGTGTTGTATTGATATCTTGTGATTGAAAAGTGGAAATGTTATGTTTCCTTTATGCACGTTTTATGTGATACGATTATGTTATGGTTCTTGGGAATTATTATGAAGATGGGTGGTTCCCTGATAAAATAAGGGTGGGTGAGCCCGATATAGCTCTCCAATGCATTGGGTAACGCGAATGGGTTAAACGTTAAGGTTTCTCCGAAGAGATTTAGGGAATATACTGTGATGGGTATTCCAAACGTAACCAAGAGGGTTACTCCCTACGTAAGAATGTTATGAATGCCTCAATTTACCTTTATGTCTTAGGATTTCTATGATTTATTCATGATTTTACGAGGTATGTTAAAGTGCTTATGTTTTATGGGTAAAGTATGATTTCATTCTTATGTATACATGTACTCATGTTTCCTTTCCATATTTTTATATCCCTTACTGAGCTTTTTATGCTCATCCCAAGTTTTTGAAATGTTTTTCACAGGTCAAGGGAAGGGTACATGATATGATGATTGTGTCAAGGAAGTGTCAAGAAAGAATCCATGTTTTATTTTAAATATGTTTCCGTTAATGGGAAAAATGAATACTATCTTTTATGTAACCACTTTGTTTAAATGTGGAATGTAATGAAAGTTTTATGATCTAATTCTGTAAAACTCTAAACCTGAAAAGATCCTCAATGTGTAATCTTGTAATAACTCAAGATTAAGTAAGGTTTAAGGCTGGGGAATTATAGTTGGTATCAGAGGTCGGTTTAGATAACTTTAGAGGTTAGGGTATTCTCTAAGCACAAGTGACATTACCATAATGGTTAGGATTTCAGAAAGAGTCCTAGTTTTAGATAAAGTGAATGAGTAAGTATATCTTAGTGTTTACCTTCCTCATTAGTACATGATGGTTTTGTTTATATACTCACACTGACATTTCTGTTTTTAGTGAATAGATGGATCTAGCAGGCACCAAAGAGACAACAGTTTTGAAGGAAACTGTGGTGGTTCTCTGATTAAGATACTAGATAAAATGGGGTATTCAATGAGGAAACTCGTGGTTGTTCTAAACCAAATATCAAGGAGTCATGATAAACCACTTGAACCTTGGTATGATATGTAATGCATCATGTACGAGATGACCAATCGATGTGGAAGTTCAGGTAATAATTATAAAGGTAACCATTAGAGTTTATATGATCCTTACTTTTGAGGTAATTATGGGTTATTATATGTTATGATGGAAAATGAAAGGCATGAGATAAACTTGAGGTTAAAATATGTTATGATCATTTTTGAAGATTTTATCTTGTTTTGGGTAATGTTTTAAGAATTATATAGTTTTGGAAAAAGGACAACACACAGACCGTGTGACAACCCGTTGCGTTGGACAAAGCTGCGGGAATCGAACCCACAACCAAAGTGCGACTGGTATTTATCGCCTACCACTGGACTACGTGAAGTCCCTAGTTAGTTTGACTAATTCTTTTTAGTTAGATGATTTTAGGAATCAAGAGTAAGTTTATTTTGGGTTATCTATGGAAATTATTAACCTATCATCGAGGATATGTGATTAGGTTAATTACTTTTCAATATGAGAATTTAAGAGCAACTGATGTTATTTGGAGATAAAAGTTAATTTGTACCTTGGAATACTATGTGATTAAATCCTTCAAATATTTGGGTTTCAATCTTAGTTTGGTTTACTTTGAAGAATTTTATGGAAAAATTGTTTATCAAATGGTCCTCGTTGAACTTTGGGTTTTGTTGGACAAATTTTGGAGATTAAGAATAGATTTTATTTTTATAAAGGGTTATCCTTTTCTGGATTATCTGATCTTGTACAAACCATTTTGATTTTGGTTTTGGTTAAAGTCTAAATACATGGAAAGTATATAGTTCTCTTTTGTGGATTAGGTGATTCTCTAGAAGTTGATTATAGTGAACAAGTCTTCCTAAATACTCGTCTTTTGGAGAAAATATGAGTTTGTGTAAGAAATCTAATAAAATTTGACAGTCAAAATGATAAGTAATTATGTTTCCTTATGAATAAATTCCTCAATAAAAAAAACAAAAATGTTTTATATTAACTTTTCCTACCGGGGAATCGAATACCGTTTAACCCATCCCAAGTTTGTGATTTTCTTGTGGTTAACTTTCTCCTAAACATGTTTTCTATCACTCTCCATCAGAACATGACCCTATGTTTTCTCCTCCATGTCCATGTTTTCCTACATGGAATCCTAGTATGGGTTAACTTGGGTGACCTCTGTACTTCTCATTCTTTATTTTAAAGTGATTGTTTTACCGACTCTTGTTCCGATGTGGGACTTTCAAGGATGTTTCCGTGCCCAATTTTAAAATTGCGAGGACGCAATTCCCAAAAGGGGGGAAGGATGTAACACCCCAGGTAAATAAAGAATATGACATTTTTATATTTATCCATATTTGTGAATAAAATATTAATATTACTTTAAAGGGGACGCTATGCTTGATGGCGTACCCACTACGCAACAACGAGTTTCTTGGGAATCTTACGTTGCACTCTAATAATAAAATAATATTATTTTAAATGGCAGTTAACACCTAGCCGTTGTAATGGCGGGAATGAACAGAACTAACTACAAAATGATTATATATGTTTGTCAAATATTTTTACTTTTTACAATAAATGTTAGAGGATTAAAAATGTGAATGAATTCAATTTTTTAAGCGTAAACATTCTAATGTTCTTTAGAAGGTCGATTAACCGCCTTTTGATGGAGAACCTCTTTTAAATCCACTTTTTGACAATTTTATGTGTTATATTTGACAAAATAAAATTCTTCTTTTGAATATAGACATAAAAATTTACTTTGTGTAAATTTTTGGTATCTTTCCGATAAAGTTCATTTTTTAATGAATAGTGAAAAATGTTGTATTTTAATTCAAAACCTCTTTTTAATCTAATTTATTTGTATGATTAGATTATCTTTTGAATTTTTTTTAAATTAAAATTAGAATATATTTTTACCATTTAATCCAATAGTGGTCATTGGAATTAATTTCACTTTGAAATTGGACTTAAAATAGTGTCAATCTTTTAATGGATATTGTTTCATAAAAACACGCTATTTATTTTGACAGCGGGAATTAATTATTAAATTAATTAATGCAACTTATATGTTTTGAATTTTGTAAAATAGACATCATTTTTGAGTTCGGAATATCAAATATATCTTAGGGTGAATTTTTGGTATTTTTTTGAAAAACTTCAATTTTTGATGAATAGTGAAACCACTAAGTGGTAGTTAAAGAAACTGATTTTTCGTTTAAATGTAACTTTGCCACCTCTGTGTTTTTAATTTCAAAAATCCGACATACATGGTTTTCATTAGGAAGTAAAATGTGGTTCAATGGGATTGAAATATTTTTTGGTGAATAGTAACTTTTATGTTCTTAATCGTGATTAGAGGTAATTAGTGTAATTTAAGGTAAAAATAATGTTTTAATAATGTGAAATGACCTAGACACATGTCCTACCCTCATTGGATGTGTCATGGCAGACCAAGACAATCCATGGTTCAACTTGGGGACCCCATGGAGCCACTTTGGTTGGAAAATGACATAAATAACCTTTTATTTAAAGTTAAAATAAAAATGTCACAAGCATGAGATGTTTCACTAAAACAATTTTTAAATGGGGTTATACAAGTCATATTTTTGACTATAAATATTTATTAGAAATCTAAAAATATTTCCTACATCATGATATTTTTTTTATAATTTTTAGACATTAAATAAATTAAATTATTTATGACATCATGATGATGCAACGATTACCTCATTAATAAAGGATTTAAATAAAATGAAAAGATAATTTTAAAACTATAACTTAAACTTGTAAAAAACCTATTGTATGAGTATATTTAGAAACCTTACCACCTTATCCTCGAAATATATCAATGTGGGACCTTTAAAATCCGAAACGCATTTGAAAATAAAGTAACATTTTGTAACTTTACAAGAGTGCCCCTCCTCTCCTCTTATAAAAGGCCCCCACCTCTACCACCTTACCCACACCTCTGAAGCCTTTGGCTCGGACAAACCCTGATCATTTTACCTCTCCAAATCCCTCTCTTAGTCCTAGAAGCCTCACTTTGGGCAGAAGTCTTCCCAAGGAAGCCTTTGAGATCAAATCAAAAAGAGTTACCCGATTTTAAGGTAATGTCTTCACTTGTGTTCTTTTGTTTTATTTTGCTTCTCCAACCCCCTAAACTCTTTTTATTAATTTCTTTCGTAACAAATCCAGTATCTTAAATATAATAGGATGTTTTTATGATAATCTTTTGAGCTACACTTACACACACCTACATTAAATGGTTAAAGAACATACTGTTTCTGTGGATGGTGAATTTCTGCCTCACGAAACGATGATTGTTCAACACTCATATAACACCATAAAAGGTGGCCATTAAGATGTCACTATATTTATATATGATATATAATATGTTTATGTTTTACTTAAGCTTCTGTATTTTTCTTTTGTGGCATACCTTTATGATTTCCATTGTGGGAAAACACGATAATTTCATTTTAGGAAGTGCAGACTACCGCCCCCTCAAAGTGATTTGATTCGTTAATGCCATATGTGGGATGTATAAAGGATGTATTTAAAGTTATTATATATGATTTATGTTACATATAAATGATGAATATAATTCTGTAATTAAAATATACATACCTCTCATTTAGTTTTAATTCCATTAATATGACATAGAAATGAAAGTAACGTTCATGCGTACGTACGGCTTACCGTCTCCATGAACGGTGCATTTCATTTCTTACCTATAAATGATTATGTAATATTATAAATACATGTATATTCTGGATATATATGATATATATGATATCCAAATCATGAATATCATTCTGGATATAATGAACCTTTGACCACACGAACAACATGTAATTGTAAGAAGTCCACTTTCGACTTAAGAACCAAATATCGACAAAACAAACATTATTAACTTAAATGATTACATAATGTCTATAACATGGCAATAAGTGATATAAAAGGAATAATTAACTTGAAAAAGGTTCTTAAGCAAGTATAAATTAAGTCAATTTTATTATTCAGGACGTTAAAGAATGATCGAGTCAAGTCGGACCCAAGGTAAGGGATCATACTCCTCTCTTTCTTTTTAAGTACACTCTTTTATGTCATTCCTTTTAAGATCATCTTTCTTGTGATTGGGATGTTATTTTATATTAATCTTACTGTAATTTTTATGTTAATATGATGAGAGACCCTATTCTCTCTCATCAATCCATTTTGGAAGTTTTGAGTGGCGCCGTTAGGCTACCAAATTTTCGTAAGAGATCTAACCTCTCTCTTTCTTTTTAAGTACTCTCATTTATGTCACTTCTTTTAAGCTCCTCTTTGTTATGATGGGGGATTTTATTTTATATTCCTCTTGATGTACATTTTATTGTAATATGATGAGAGACCCTATTTGATCTCATCAATCCATTTTTGGGAGTTTTAAGTGGCACCGTTAGGCTGCCGAGTTTTCGTAAGGGATTTTTCATCTCACTTTTATTCCCGTGAGATTTATGCTAAATTTGCCACAATTTCCTTTGAGTGGTGTATTTACTTCCCATTATTTTACTCATTGTGTAATATAATTTCATTTATGAGTATTTACATCAATGTTGTATTGTCCTTCTTTCACGGGGTGTATGTTTCGAAAGATACCCATGTCGGTAAGGGAACCTTTCACCCTCCTATTTTTAAAAGACTTCTTTTGTTATGTCTTTTAATTCACATAACATTATGTTGGTATATGTTCTTATATATCCTTAGTGATTTAAATTTTATTTCCAAGTGATGAGATACCCTTTTTATCTCTCATCAACCCATTTTCTGAATTTTGTAGTGACGCCGTTAGGCTGTCAAATTTTTGCAAGGGAACTTCTTAACCCAATTTTGATTCTTTGGGATAAGATTGTACTCCTTGAATATGTAGTTCTATGAATATGTGTGAATAACCTCTTATTGTTTTACACTTAATATCCACTTATATTTGGTGTATTAGTTTTTCACACATAATTATGTAATTGATTTATCCTTAATCCAAGGATACCGTCTTTGTATGGGACTTCGTCTCAATCTCCTTTCATTGAGGCATATTTTATTTTATACACAACCTTATTTTATACGGTGTATAAACCCCTTTGAATTTTATGTTTATCTGAAAGGAATCCTTTTTATACAAAGCGTTTTACTAAATGAAAAAAGGGAATGTTTTTGTCGTACGTATGCGGCGACAACGACTTCTCCGCCGTCGTGACCATTATTTGAGTTTCGACTTCCTCTACAAGTCATACGTTTTTTTTAAAAGAAAAATAAATACCATGTTTTACTTTTCTTTTATTTTGGTATTGAAAATGGTTTTCATAATGTTTTTATATCTTGTGATTGAAAAGTGGAAATGTTATGTTTCCTTTATGCATGTTTTATGTGATACGATTATGTTATGGTTCTTGGGAATTATTATGAAGACGAGTGGTTCCGTGATAAACTAAGGGCGGGTGAGCCCGATATAGCTCTCCAATGCATTGGGTAACGTGAAGGGGTTAAACGTTAAGGTTTCTCCAAATAGATTTAGGGAATATACTGTGATGGGTATTCCAAACGTAACCAAGAGGGTTACTCCCTGCGTAAGAATGTTATGAATGCCTCAAGTTACCTTTTTGTCTTATGATTTCTATGATTTATTCATGATTTTATGAGGTATGTTAATGTGCTTATGTTTTATGGGTAAAGTATGATTTCATTCTTATGTATACATGTACTTATGTTTCCTTTCCATATTTTTATATCCCTTACTGAGCTTTTTATTCTCATCCCAAGTTTTTGAAATGTTTTTCACAGGTCAAGGGAAGGGTACATGATATGATGATAGTGTCAAGGAAGTGTCAAGAAAGAATCCATGTTTTATTTTAAATATGTTTCTGTTAATGGGAAAAATGAATACTATCTTTTATGTAACCACTTTTTTTAAATGTGGAATGTAATGCAAGTTTATGATCTAATTCTCTAAAACTCTAAACATGAAAAGATCCTCAATGTGTAATCTTGTAATAACTCAAGATTAAGTAAGGTTTAAGGCTGGGGCCTTATAGTTGGTATCAGAGGTCGGTTTAGATAACTTTAGAGGTTAGGGTATTCTCTAAGCACAAGTGACATTACCATAATGGTTAGGATTTCAGAAAGAGTCCTAGTTTTAGATAAAGTGAATGAGTAAGTATATCTTAGTGTTTACCTTCCTCATTAGTACATGATGGTTTTGTTGATATACTCACACTGACATTTCTGTTTTTAGTGAATGGATGGATCTAGCAGGCACCAAAGAGACAACAGGTTTGAAGGAAACTGTGGTGGTTCTCTAATTAAGATACTAGATAAAATGGGGGATTCAATGAGGAAACTCGTGGTTGTTCTAAACCAACTATCAAGGAGTCATGATCAACCACTTGAACCTTGGTATGATCTGTAATGCATCATGTACAAGATGACCAATCTATGTGGAAGTTCAGGTAGTAATTATAAAGGTAACCATTAGAGTTTATATGATCCTTACTTTTGAGGTAATTATGGGTTATTATATGTTATGATGGAAAATGAAAGGCATGAGATAAACTTGAGGTTAAAATATGTTATGATCATTTTTGAATATTTTATCTCGTTTTGGGGAATGTTTTAAGAATTATATAGTTTTGGAAAAAGGACAACATGCAGACCGTGTGACAACCCATCGCGTCGGACAAAGCTGCGGGAATCAAACCCACAACCAAATTGGGACTGGTATTTATTGCCTACCACTGGACTACGTGAAGTCCCTAGTTAGTTTGACTAATTCTTTTTAGTTAGATGATTTTAGGAATCAAGAGTAAGTTTATTTTGGGTTATCTATAGAAATGGTTAACCTATCATCGAGGATATGTGATTAGGTTAATTACTTTTCAATATGATAATTTAAGAGAAACTGATGTTATTTGGAGATAAAAGTTAATTTGTACCTTGGAAGACTATGTGACTAAATCCTTCAAATATTTGGGTTTCAATCTTAGTTTGGTTTACTTTGAAGAATTTTATGTACAAATTTTTTATCAAATGGTCCTCGTTGAACTTTGGGTTTTGTTGGACAAATTTTGGAGATTAAGAATAGATTTTCTTTTTATAAAGGGTTATCCTTTTCTGGATTATCTGATCTTGTACTAACCATTTTGGTTTTGTTTTTGGTTAAAGTCTAACGACATGGGAAGTATATAGTTCTCTTTTGTGGATTAGGTGATTCTCTAGAATTTGATTATAGTGAACAAGTCTTCCTAAATACTCGCCTTTTGGAGAAAATATGAGTTTTTGTAAGAAATCTAATAAAAGTTGAAAGTCAACATGATAAGTAATTATGTTTCCTTATGAATAAATTCCTCAATAAAAAAAATGTTGTCTATTAACTTTTCCTACTGGGGAATCGAATACCATTTAACCCATCACATGTTTGTGATTTTCTTGTGGTTAACTTTCTCCTAAACATGTTTTCTATCACTCTCCATCAGAACTTGACCCTATGTTTTCTCCTCCATGTCCATGTTTTCCTACATGGAATCCTAGTATGGGTTAACTCGGGTGACCTCTGTACTTCTCATTCATTATTTTAAAGTGATTGTTTTACCGACTCTTGTTCCGATGTGGAACTTTCAAGGATGTTTCCGAGCCCAATTTTAAAATTGCAAGGATGAAATTCTCAAAAGGGGGGAAGGATGTAACACCCCAGGTAAATAAAGAATATGAAATTTTTATATTTATCCATATTTGTGAATAAAATATTAATATTACTTTAAAGGGGATGCTATGCTCGATGGCGTACCCACTACGCAACAACGAGTTTCTTGGGAATCTTACGTTGTACTCTAATAATAAAATAATATTATTTTAAATGGTAGTTAACGCCTAGCCGTTGTAATAGAGGGAATGAACAGAACTAACTAAAAAATGATTATATATGTTTTTCAAATATTTTTACTTTTTATAATAAATGTTAGAGGATTAAAAATGTGAATGAATTCAATTTTTTAAGCGCAAACATTCTAATGTTCTTTAGAAGGTCAATTAACCGCCTTTTGATGGAGAACCTCTTTTAAATCCACTTTTTGACAATTTTATGTGTTATATTTGACAAAATAAAATTCTTCTTTAGAATAGAGACATCAAAATTTACTTTGGGTAAATTTTTGGTATATTTCCGATAAAGTTCATTTTTTTAATAAATAGTGAAAAATGTTGTATTTTAATTCAAAACCTCTTTTTAATAGAATTTATTTTTATGATTATATTATCTTTTGAATTGTTTTTAAAGTAAAATTAGAATATATTTTTACCATTTAATCCAATAGTGGTCATTGGAATTAATTTCACTTTGAAATTGGACTTAAACTAGTGTCAATCTTTTAATAGATATTGTTTCATAAAAACAAGTTATTTGTTTTGACAGCGGGAATTAATTATTAAATTAATTAATGAAACTTATATGTTTTGAATTTTTTAAAATTGACATCATTTTTGAGTTTGGAATATCAAATATAGCTTAGGGTGAATTTTTGGTATTTTTCTGAAAAACTTCAATTTTTGATGAATAGTGAAACCACTAAGTGGTAGTTAAAGAAACTGATTTTTCGTTTAAATGTAACTTTGCCACCTTTGTGTTTTTAATTTAAAAAATCCGACATACATGGTTGTCATTTGGAAGAAAAATTTGGTTCAATGGGATTAAAATGATTTTTTGGTGAATAATAACTTTTATGTTCTTAATCGTGATTAGAGGTAATTAGTGTAATTTGAGGTAAAAATAATGTTTTAATAATGTGAAATGACCTAGAAACATGTCATACCCTCATTTTATGTGTCATGTCCGACCAAGACAATCCATGGGTCAACTTGGGGACCCAATGGAGCCACTTTGGTTGGAAAATGACATAAATAACTTTTTATTTAAAGTTAAAATAAAAATGTCACAAGCATGTGATGTTTCACTAAAACAATTTTTAAATGGGGTTATACAAGTCATATTTTTGACTATAAATATTAATTATAAATCTAATAAGATTTTATACATCATCATATTTTTTTTTATAATTTTTATAAATTAAATAAATTAAATTATTTATGACATCATGATGATGCAGCGATTACCTCATTAATAAAGGATTTAAATAAAATGAAAAGATAATGTTAAAACTATAACTTACACTTGTCAAAAACCTATTGTATGAGTATATTTAGAACCCTTACCACCTTATCCTCTAAATACATCAATGTGGGACCTTTAAAATCCGAAACTCATTTGAAAATAAAGTAACATTTTGTAACTTTACAAGAGTTCCCCTCCTCTCCTATTATAAAAGGCCCCCACCTCTACCACCTTACCCACACATCTCAAGCCTTTGGATCGAACCAACCCTGCTCATTTTGCCTCTACACCTCCCTCTATTACTCCTAGAAGCCTCACTTTGGGCAGAAGTCTTCCCAAGGAAGCCTTTGAGCTCAAATCAAAAAGAGTTACCCGATTTTAAGGTAATGTCTTCACTTGTGTTCTTTTGTTTTATTTTGCTTCTCCAACCCCATAAACTCTTTTTATTAATTTATTTTGTAACAACTCAAGTATCTTCAATATACTAGGATGTTGTTATAATAATATTTCGAGCTACACTTACACACACCTACATCAAATGGTTAAAGAACATACTGTTTATGTGGATGGTGAATTTCTGCCTCACGAAACGATGATTGTTCAACACTCATATAACACCCTAAAAGGTGGACATTAAGATGTCACTATATTTATATATGATATATAATATGTTTATGTTTTAATTAAGCTTCTGTATTTTTCTTTTGTGGCATACCTTTATGGTTTCCATTGTGGGAAAACACGATAATTTCATTTTAGGAAGTGCGGACTACCGCCCCCTCAAAGTGATTTGATTCGTTAATGACATATGTGGGATGCATAAAGGATGTATTTAAAGTTATTATATATGATTTATGTTACATATAAATGATGAATATAATTATGTAATTAAAATATACATACCTCTCATTTAGTTTTAATTCCATTAATATGACATAGAAATGAAAGTAGCGTTCAAGCATACGTACGGCTTACCATCTCCATGAACGGTGCATTTCATTTCTTACCTATAAATGATTATGTAATATTATAAATACATGTATATTATGGATATATATGATATATATTATATCCAAATCATGAATATCATTCTGGATATAATGAACCTTTGACCACACGAACAACATGTAATTGTAAGAAGTCCACTTTCGACTTAAGAACCAAATATCGACAAAACAAACATTATTAACTTAAATGATTACATAATGTTTATAACATGGAAATAAGTGATATAAAAGGAATAATGAACTTTAAAAAGGTTCTTAAGAAAGTAGAAATTAACTAAACTTTATTATTCAGGACGTTAAAGAACGATCGAGTCAAGTCGGACCCGAGGTAAGGGATCCTACTCCTCTCTTTCTTTTTAAGTACACTCTTTTATGTCATTCCTTTTAAGATCATATTTATTGTGATTGGGATGTTATTTTATATTACTATTATGGTAATTTTTATGTTCATATGATGAGAGACCCTATTCTCTCTCATCAATCCATTTTGGAAGTTTTGAGTAGCGCCGTTAGGCTGCCAAATTTTCGTAAGAGATCTAACCTCTCTCTTTCTTTTTAAGTACTTTCCTTTATGTCACTTATTTTAAGCTCCTCTTTGTTATGATGGGGGATGTTATTTTATATTCCTATTTCTGTAAATTTTATTTTAATATGATGAGAGACCCTATTTGATCTCATCAATCCATTTTTGGGAGTTTTAAGTGGCGCCGTTAGGCTGCCGAGTTTTTGTAAGGGATTTTTCATCTCACTTTTATTCCCGTGAGATTTATGCTACATTTTCCAAAATTTCCTTTGAGTGGTGTATGTACTGCCCATTATTTTACTCATTGTGTAATATACTTTCATTTATGAGTATTTACATCAATTTTGTATTGTCCTTCTTTCACGGGGTGTATGTTTCGAAAGATACCCATGTCGGTAAGGGAACCTTTCACCCTCCTCTTTTTAAAAGACTTATTTTGTTATGTATTTTAATTCACATAACATTATGTTGGGATATGTTCTTATATATCCTTAGTGATTTAAATTTTATGTCCAAGTGATGAGATACCCTTTTTATCTCTCATCAACTCATTTTCTGAATTTTGTAGTGACGCCGTTAGGCTGTCAAATTTTTGCAAGGGAACTTCTTAACCCAATTTTGATTCTTTGGGATAAGCTTGTACTCCTTGAATAAGTCGTTCTATGAATATGTGTGAATAACCTCTGATTGTTTTACCCTTAATATCCACTTATATTTGGTGTATTAGTTTGTCACACATAATTATGTAATTGATTTATCCTTAATCCAAGGATACCGTCTTTGTATAGGACTTCGTCTCAATCTCCTTTCATTGAGGCATATTTTGTTTTATACACA
This sequence comes from Viscum album, assembly GCA_963277665.1. Taxonomy (NCBI): domain Eukaryota; kingdom Viridiplantae; phylum Streptophyta; class Magnoliopsida; order Santalales; family Viscaceae; genus Viscum; species Viscum album. The sequence goes on along the minus strand of OY728126.1, from coordinate 2,002,418,670 downwards.
ACCTTATTTTATACGGTGTATAAACCCCTTTGACTTTTACATTTATCCAAAAGGAATCCTTTTTATACAAAGCGTTTTACTAAACGACAAAAGGGAATGTTTTTGTCGTACGTATGCGGCGACAACGACTTCTCCGCCGCCGTGACCATTATTTGAGTTTTGTCTTCCTCTACAAGCCATACCTTTTTTTAAAAGAAAAATAAATACCATGTTTTAATTTTCTTTTATTTTGGTATTGAAAATGGTTTTCATAATGTTTTTATATCAATGTGTTGTATTGATATCTTGTGATTGAAAAGTGGAAATGTTATGTTTCCTTTATGCATGTTTTATGTGATATGATTATGTTATGGTTCTTGGGAATTATTATGAAGACGGGTGGTTCCATGATAAACTAAGGGTGTGTGAGCCCGATATAGCTCTCAAATACATTGGGTAATGCGAAGGGGTTAAACGTTAAGGTTTCTCCGAAGAGATTTAGGGAATATACTGTGATGGGTATTCCAAACGTAACCAAGGGGGTTACTCCCTACGTAAGAATGTTATGAATGCCTCAAGTTACCTTTATTTCTTATGATTTCTATGATTTATTCATGATTTTATGAGGTATGTTAAAGTGCCTATGTTTTATGGGTAAAGTATGATTTCATTCTTATGTATACATGTACTCATGTTTCCTTTCCATATTTTTATATCCCTTACCAAGAGTTTTATGCTCATCCCAAGTTTTTGAAATGTTTTTCACAGGTCAAGGGAAGGGTACATGATATGATGATAGTGTCAAGGAAGTGTCAAGAAAGAATCCATGTTTTATTTTAAATATGTTTCCGTTAATGGGAGAAATGAATACTATCTTTTATGTAACCACTTTGTTTAAATGTGGAATGTAATGAAAGTTTTATGATCTAATTCTCTAAAACTCTAAACCTGAAAATATACTCAATGTGTAATCGTGTAATAACTCAAGATTAAGTAAGGTTTAAGGCTGGGGCCTTATATTAACCCAAGGTCTTATGCTGGTTTTTTAAGGTGTTATGTAACAATAACCTATCATTATGATTATGTACATTATTTTTTTTATATAATAAAGAATATAAATTCATTTTATTATTGTTACTTTGTAAATAGTTTTTAAAGAACAAATAGTATTTTTAGTTAATATTAAACTAAGAAATATATTTTGATAAATTAATGGGTTTTTGAATTAAATAATATTTTAATAAAATATTATTATTAGTATATTACTTTTTATTAAGTATAAATGATTGTATAATTTTTATGAGTACAATTGTAATTTTTATTAAGGTTTGAAAGCTATTTTTTTCAAAACTCATGAATTTTAGATAAATGTCGGTTTTTATTTTAAAAGTGAAAATTAACATATTTATAAAATTATTTGGATAAAATGAATATTATTTTTGGAATCAGTATGTAGAAATTATCCAATAGTGAATTTTTCATAATTTTCTGAGAGTCGAATTTTTAGGTAAAAATTAAATACCGTTTAAATGTATAATGTGTTTGATGACATCATAATGACTAAATAGTGATGTAATAAAATAATATAAATATTATTTTCGTCCAATATATGTTTTAACATTAAAATAATACGATTTTAGGTTTGTTTGATTTATTTTACAAAGCTTTAGTGGACCCTTCAAGACTTATAAAACATTTTACCTTTTTAAATTGATTTCCTTGAGAGTGTGACTCACCTCCACATAATCAACCCTATTATTTTAAGAATTTCAGAAATTTTCCTCATAAAATATTGATTTACACTCCACTTCTTCCAAAAAAATGGGAAAAAACTATGTTCTGGTTTGTGGTTTTGATTAGTTTAATGCGTGGTGTCCCAAACCTAAATAATAAAGAATTCCATCTCCTTTCCTATATAAACCCACCCAAGCTCCCACTTACTCTTCACTCAAAGCCTTTGGAGTTAGTAAAAACTCTATAATAATCTTTCTATAATCCTACCAAGTCACCCCAATCTCCCAAGAAGCCTCTCTCAATCCCCTCCCAAGCCTTTGGGATCACACTTCCAAGTAAGGGATTCCTTCCTTTCTCATTTTATCCATGTTTATTAATATTGCTATACCCTTTTATTTTCAATTATAAATGTTGGGGTATAATTTATCACCTCCCCTATACTATACTATTTATGTTTTAATGATTATAAACCCCTTTCTCTCTCATCGGTTCCTTCCATGTATACCCGTTACCATGCCGAAATTCCATAAGGAATTTCTCTCTCTTCATTTACATTCAAGCAATTCGTTTGTATTATGAATCTAAATTCCATTACTTATGTTGGGACATGTATATATATGACCCCATTACTTATCATTTCATGTACATATTATGAGACACCCCTTTCTTTATCATCAACCATTTTTATGAATTCTTATGTCACGCCGTTACGCTGCCGAAATTTCACCGCAATTTTCCAAGCCAATGTCATTGTGTAGTGAATACCATGACCATTTATCTATCAATGGTATTAATCTTTATGTAAATTTACTTATTTATTATAAAGATTCATGTATTTATTCCACAACACTTTATCATGGAATAAATGATGATGAATGATTCTCTGTTGTATGATCCATGTGGAACACTTATGCATGAAATGAAATGATTAAGAAGGGTGAGCCCTAATAGCTCTCAAATGCATTGGGTAAAGTATAGTATCATGATATGTCATGTGAAATGAGTGTTGAATCATGATAATTCAAGTGCAATGAGGGTTTACTCATGCTTCATGTGTAATGAGGGTTTACACATGCTCCATGTGCAATGATCCTTGGCTCATGCTAATATCATGTTAAATGTTGTTTCCACATCTCCATGTTATGATTATCATGCTTTATCATGCCTTTATGTTCATGTTTATCTTGTGCTCCATTGATATTCCTATTGTCTAACATGTATTTTATTCCTCATGTTATTCCATGTTTATTCCCTTACTGGGCTTTATAGCTCACCCTTTTCTTATGTATGTCCTCAGGTTATCCAATGCAATGATAAATACGAGGGAATGTAGTGGTCTTGTAAAGAAAGTTTTTAATAAGATGTTGCTTTTTATGTTTTAAGTTGTTATGTAATGTTCCTAAGACCCAAATACACTAGACCTATCGATCTTATATGTTGTATCAAGTGAAGTTTTTATGTAATAAATAATGTTTAAGTGTGAAATAAAGAGTAGGGTTGTTATAAATAATGTAGAGAAAATGACTTCCTTAATGCCTAGTATATGACAAGTTGTGAAATTACACAATCTTTAGTATCATGATTTATGAACCTCATGGTTAGTCCTTGATTCTTCTGAAAACTTTATTATCCTTTTAGTATAGAGCCGAAGAAGGTACGACCAGGGGTTTGTGGTGGACTGGTTAGCACACGACCGCTCAATTTTTGATTATGTATTACTATGTTTATCACATATTTATTATTATTATGTAATATACTTATATAATTGATAAAATAAGGTTAAGGAAGCATTGGGGGGTGTCTCACCAAGTCTTTTTTTTCACACCCTACTTGGTAATTTCGATGCGCTTGTATATTTCATGATGGATTTGTTGAAGGGAAAGGGGCCTATGGTGGAATGTTGATATGAGGAGTGTGGATCTGGTGGTGGGATAGAAAAAACACTATCAAGACCTGTGGCCATTATTTATTTGTTTATATACTTTATTTATATTGTAAAGAATTTCCTCTTTTGGGATCTACCTTTATTTACTTATTATGTGGGCCATTTATTTAGTTATTACTCATGTTTACTCTGATGATTTATTATGTTTTTATTGTTTATTATTAATCCTAGGACATGATACCAAGGGTATAGTCTCCCCACCATTAGACTCAGACCCTTGCTACTAGTTGAAAACCTCTTATGTACAGGGAGGCACACATGAGGTCATGTGGCACTCCAAGTTAGACTCGATGGTTCAGTTTGGGATGTTACATGATGTTTCTTCTCCTTATGAATCTTATAAAGCCTTTTTTTCTAGAATATTATAGATTTTATATTTGAAGGTTGTTTTAGTTCAAATAAAGGGCCATTGTTGGATGGGTACTTGTCTATAAACTTGAGGTAGACTATCAAAAAGTTAATTTCCCATATTCATGATGTTAATCTTGTGTATGGGTTGTTCTAATGACTTTACATGACACACATTCATTTTTTTAATTAAGAACAATGTTTTGAGACCCTAATTGATGTGTGAGACCTCTCATGATTCTCGTGGGATCCATTGAGTATTCTTATACCGGGCCTATGATCACCCATGGGGTGTGACACTCCCTTTTATATGGTAAAATGTGTTGTAAAATGATTTTTAAAGGGTTTATGATATTAAACCATATTAGTTATGTTTTTATTTTTCACATGGAATAAGGGGATGCATGGCTTAACTTGAAGAAGTTAAATGAGTTAGGGAATGTAATGGGTAAATGAGATAAATAGTTAAATAGGAATGTCTATATGGGTAAATATTTTGAAAGGATGACCAATGTTCATAATTATGCTTTAATGATGAAATGGTCTAGTTATGGAATTGAGTAAAGAGTTGAATGTGATGAACCATGGTAATGTGATAAATGAATAGATGAACCCTTATTATTATTTTTAGCTAAAAAGGTTACATAAGACAAAACTTTGAATGAATGATAAATGGTATGGATATGATATTGGATCGAGGATCCTCTCCCTTGGGTCAAGCTAGACTGATGCTCTAGGATCCGCCAATGCATTGTATGGTTTAGGATGCTAGAATGATAATCTAAGATCCTATGGTTTGAACATGATATGAGTACCTAGAGTGAAGCTCCAAGGTGCATTTTTAAATTATATTAATAAATGAATATCCATGTGATGTAAATTTTTGAACCCCCCAAGGCAGGTTTAGTAGTTGGGTGTCCAGGTGGAACTTGAGGGCCAAGAGTCTAATGAATAATTGCTAACATGAAACTTGATTATTTTTTTAGTATTTTTTATTACTCTTGGAACTTTTGAAACACTTTTTTTTGAATGGATATTATTATATACACCATTAGTTTTAGCCTAATGAGGTTTACTCATACCCCGCTTAGGCCATTGTTGGGTATCTGAGCAGACTTCATGATTGTAGGTAAAAATAAGGGAAAATGACCTATAAAAGATGGATGATATGGGATTTGGGAAGGATCATGGATGAGGGAAATAGACATGACATACAGACCCATCTTGGGGGATTCCATTTTGTATTTTTATTTTATATTTCCTATTTATATTTACATTATCATGACATGACATGTTTACTACTTTGATCTGTTGAAACATCCTCAGTTTTGGAATGTGGAATGTAATATTTTGGTATTTTTTATTATTGAATGTTGATGTTAATCATGATTTATGTTTTTGTTTTACACTATTAAAGAGGTTATAGTCTCTCCACATGTTACGTTAGACCTTTGTTGCTATTTGGAAGCCTCTGTAGTATGGGGAAACATGATTGAGGTCATGTGGTGATCCGGCTCGGAGCATGAGATATAGTGTTAATTGGGCCAGAACGTTACAAAGTGGTATCAAAGGGATTTTATTTTATGTTATTTGTTTTATATGGGGAGGGTAGATATGATATTAGAATGTGTTATGCATTTTCAATGAGCTCTCACTTGGGAGTAGCTGACCCATGTGTAGTAAAAAACCCAAGTACCTAAGGTGAGATTGTTATTATTGATGTTTACTATTACCGTTGGATTCTATTTCAACTTGGGTGATGCACTTGTTGTGTGATATTATTGTTTTATAAGGTTTCATTTATGGCTCGACGTGGAATGCAGTTGATATATGAATGTATCATTTTAGGCACCCAAAATTTATGTGACATGCGTTATATTAGGAAATCTTAGAAAATAAGGTTATAGTGGGTTATTGGAAATGTTTTTTTTTCTATTTTACTTTCATATTTAAGAAAATAGTGCTTAATAATGAATTTAAAAATAACAATATTTAAAAATTACTAAATTGAAAGGGTTAAAATGGTGCCTAAATGAGAAAGATTTAATTTTTTTGAATGTAAAATGATTGAAATGGTTCCAAATGAAAGTCTTGTGATTATGTAAGATTGGTTTACCCCATGTTATCCATGGACCATGATAGGGATGGTTGGGGGTAGTGTTAGAGATGTGACTATATCCATTGGAATAGTTTATGTGGAGTGGGTTGTAAATGGTTTGTAGCGATCCATCTTTTATATAAACTATAAAATATATATGTAATGTGCTTTGATATGTATTTTTAGAATTGTAGAGATATGACACCATAATGGAGTTTACTAGTTGGGTGATAATAGGAAATCATAGAGAATTCCCCTCCAGTAGTGGAACAAGAGCCCCCATTGATTCTATGTAATAGGGGGGAAGAGCAGTTTTGGAATTTTTTTTATAATTTTTTATAGTTTATGGAGAGATACCCAAGGTGGAATACAATGAGTATGTTTGGATGGATGATATAGTTTCATCTATATAATACTCCAACATTTGTTGGAGAGGGTGGACATGAGGTGTCATAGTTTTGGACAGAGTTTATCTAGATGATTATGGACTACTTAGAGACTCCTACTAAGAAGAGGGTCATATTGGTATCATATATGTTATGTGGACCAGTGAAACACTAGTGGTATATTTGGGTTTGAGATGATAATTCAGAGGGAATGACATGTAAGTAATTCTAGGAGAAATTCCTGGCTAAATTTTACCCAGAGACCTTGAGGCAAAGAAAATCTAAAAAGTTCATGCGCTTGACTCAGGGGAGTATGTCGGTGAGAGTGTTGACTGCTTCATTGACTTGCATCATTTCCCCCCCAACACTGACAGGGTATGAGGAAACTACGACTAGGAATTTTTATGATGGAATTAGATGTGAGATCAAGTCATAGGTATATATCTTTCATTTGAAGAGGTTTTTTGAGGTATTGGAACATACTCACATTTACGAGGTGAACCTGAAAGAGTCTTCTAGTGGTGGACATGTGGTTTCAGTTGGGTGGTCCAGTGGTACAACTTTCAATAGTAGTAAGCATCATTTTTGAGATATTTCTCTATGGTGATGGTTGAAAAAATAGTCAAGGGAGAGGATTAACCTATAAGGGTAGTAATCAGGCGTTCTACTATCAGTGTGGCAAGATAAGACACATGCATAGTTAGTGTCCCCAAACACCAATTGAGTGCTGATCATGCAGTAGGATGGGACATGTATAGAGTTTCTGTAAGATCCCTTGATAGGTGGGTATTGATGGAGGATCAAGACTGATGTAGAGTGCTAAAAGGGGGTATACTACTCTATATCAGGTAGGAAGTTAGAGTTACAATGGACATACTGATTGTAGTGGAGGAAGTGGTGCTCCAGTATTGAATAGATCATATCAGTAGGGTTGTACAATGCATGGTACTTAATAAGGATCTTAGGGTAGAGGGATAAGTTAGTTACATGTAGTTCATCTTGCACCCAATGGTGGTAAGGCTTGAGCGCCAACTGTCCAGGGTATGATTCTTATATATTCTATGTTTTTAGTGATTTATTTAATATAATAGCCTCATATTCATTCATATAAAATCAATTTTAAGTGTTTTGGGTATGGTATTAGAGTATATGTTTGTGGTGATGTCGATTGACATGCCATTGGGGGTACGATCATATGGTATTCGTTAATGTGAGGAGTGTTCCCTCTAGGTTGGTGGGAATCATCTCCTTTGGGACTCATACATTCTTTATATGATGGGTTTTGACATTATACTATGGATGGACCAGCTGGTTACATACTAGGATCACATTAACTATTATAGTAGGAGAGTGAGTTTCATGTCTCCTGAAGGTGACACTTATATCCATCATGGGGAACAGAATATCCAAGTAGGATGTGCAAGGAAAATTCATATGAAATTTTATAATATCACATCTTAGGTTTCAATCCTTATTCTTTATGATGAAGAAGTGGAGAATAAAATATTCCCTCTAACGGCAGATCAGTTTTAAGATGTGTTTCTTGAGGACTTCTTAGGGTTTCTACCTGAGAGAGATTTTGATTTCACTATTGAACCGATGCCTAGAGCTGAGCTCGTTTCTATTTTACCTTATATATCGGCACCATCATAACTCTAGGAACTTAAAAATCAGTTGGAGGAATTAGAGAATAAAGGGTTTATCCATCTGAGTATGACACCATGGGATTCTCTGGTTTTGTTTTCTAAGAAGGCTGATGGAATATTGTAGTTGTGTGTCAATTACCGGAAGTTGAAACAGATGATGATTAAGAACTGGTATCCTCTTATGCACATCAATGGTATTTTTTACTAGATGAAGGGTGTTTTTGTGTTTTATAAAATTGATTTGAGTTTGGGGTATCATCATATTAGGGTGATACCTTATGATATACCATGCAATTCTTTCATAAAATGGTATGGTTTTTATGATTTCTTCATAATACTGTTCAGTTTGACGAATTCTACTCCAGTGTTCATGGATTTTATAATGTGAATACTTCACCTATACCTAGATTAGTACATAGTTGTTTTTTGGATGATATCTTGATGTACTCCTAAACTCATGATGATCATGGACGACATCTTAACATCATCTTGAATATATTAAGAGAGCATCGACGATATTCCAAACTATCAAAGTGTAATTTTTGGATTTAAAAGGTACATTTAATAGGTAACATCATCATAGAGTAAGGTGTTTTAGTGGACCCATAGAAGGTTTAATAAGTTTTATTTTGGTATCATCCCAATACTCGTTTTTAAATTTAAATATTCTTGGGTTTGGTGGGTTATTATCGAAGGTTCATCAAAGAATTTTCTCCAATTGAAGTGACACTATTGATCTTGACCAAATAGGGTATAAGGTTTGAGTTGTATGAAGCACGTGATAATGCCTTTTAGAAGATAAATAAATGTTTGAACACTAAACTAAACTTGATCTTACTCAATCCAAGTAAGAATTATACCTTGTTTTGTGATGATTCGAGGATTGGACTTGGGAAAGTGTTGATCTAGAGAGATCGAGTCATGGAGTATGGATCATATCAGTTGAGGCCACATGAATAGAACTATACTACACAAGTTCTCAAGTTGTAATTGGTGGTTTATGACTTGAATTGATGGCAAAATTATATTTTATGTGAGAATTTTTTGTTTATACTTTTAGGGTCCTGAAAATTCCGCTAAGGGAAGAAAATACTCCCACAATCACTTTGCAGAAGGAATCAAGTATTCTTACATATCTATAAAGGTGAATGGACTCAAATTAAGTTGAAAATTTCAAAAGAAACTTGAAGGAATTCAAGTTTTCAAAGGATTTTCAAGTGGTCCGCATACTATCACTGGGAAGGGTTCACGGACCGCCTGGATCGCAAACCAATAAGTATGTGGAATGATCCGCGAGGCACTAGCCCACATAGCAATGGACAATGAACCTAGTGAACCATGAACCATATCGCCGAAGGACTCGTGCATGTGAAGTCCATTCATATATTGTCTCGCGAACTCATTAGTTCACGGGCAAAGCAAACCAGCAAGGTTCTGCGAACTATGATTGAAAACCATAGCCTCCGTAAACCCCAGTTGACTGAGTCTTATGCAGGTTAGGATATCTTCTCATGGGCCTCCACAAATGGTGCCACATTCCCATAGATTCTATTTCCCCAATGATCTATAAAAGGAACATATAATGAATTGATAAAGGATGGATGACAAAATATTTAAGGGAACCCAGAGGTTGGAAGAAAGAGTTCAGAGAAGATTCTGACTTCAGTCATGATTCATCGTTGAAGCCCGAATTGCGAACCATGCTCTTCAAAGGTACATCTGGCTGCAAACCATAAAACAAAGGAACTTAATAATAAAAATAGAACTAAAAACCTAAATGGTGGAACTGTGAATCATATATTTTTTGTGGATGAACTTCCTATGAACGATAATCCCTCAGAACCTCCTTCAATATTGTGCTCTGCATAGTGTACCGCTACACAGACTGAACCCGTCACCGCGTACTGCATCAGTACACAGATGGAACCCAAAGCGACATGATGGGCCATGTACCACTATGGTACTCGGTGGTCTATACCCATGCCCACATACTGGATCGGTACGCGGACAGACCCTCTGCCCACATATCACTATGGTATGTGGAGTCTCCTCCATCCTGCATAAGAAACTAGTTTGCAGAATGGAGTATTTTCTAGTATTATTTCCTCTAGTTCCAACCTCACCCCTCCACTACCATCTATTCCTCCATAATCCCTCCACAAACTAGTCCTCTGACATTAGGCCAAAGCCTCCTCCAAAGCCAACAAACCCGTATGATCATACCATTAGGTGCATCAGCGTGACCCTTTGATTATATATACCCATGGTAAGCAAAGTCACAAAGGCTCTCCCCACAATGGTTTGGGATTCAGGAATGTCTGTGGGTCTACATTCCCAAGGTAACCCATATTCCAACCTTAGGATGCCGACATGAACCTCCCTACTCTAGGGATTAAGTGCGATCACTTGATTTTCCATTCAATGAGGAATAGTGATCAATCAAAGGAGTTATGTTTACTTATCCTCTAATGAGGAAGAAACTCCTCCCCTTCCCAGAATGTATTATGGGGCCCTCCCACTGAGGTAAGTCCCCAATCTTCTGAGGCCGAGCCACATGACCTTTAATGTAATTTCACATTGAAAGGTTCATTTCTCTATTCCATCACCCACCATCACCCCGGCTTCTTCCACTATATGCTCTCCCTCTCCCACAAACAGAAGAGGAAGCATTTGGTTGGTTAGATCTCTCAAATCCTCTTGTTTATCACATCAATCATGACTCACGTGGTCTTAGAGGTTTTTGACAATCACAACATCCATATAATTATAAACTATGAGAACTCTTATTCCTGATCAAACCAGGATATATAGGACACCTACCTGAAGGCCTAAGATCAAAAGGATACCCATCCAAAAGGGTTTACCCAATCATGACCCCTTAAATGGGAAGCTTCTATGCATAAACCTCAACAATTATGAACTATGAGAACTCTAATTCATGGTAAAATCAGGATAAGTAGGATGTCTGATAGAAGGCCCAATCTCAAAAGGGTACCCATCCAAAAGGGTTTACCCAACCATTCCCCCTTAAATGGGAAGCTTCTATGTGTAAGACCCAACAATTTTGAACTACGAGAAATCTGATTCCTGATCAAAACAGAATACGTAGGATGACTTCTTGAAGGCTCGAGCTCAAAAGGGTGCCATCCCAAAAGAGTTCACCCAACCATGTCCCCCAAATGGGCAGTGTCCGTGCGTAAGGCCCAACCATTCCAAACTACGTGGGTTCTGATTCCTCTCTCGAGGATATGTAGGAAACCCATCTTATGGGTCCGATCCCAACATCAAATCACCTTATACCCCCTTGGATGATGATAAACTTCAGAGTTTCTTATTTTATGGATCAAGTTAGAAGTACCTCCGTAGCATCAAATATATGCATGCGTACGATGTTCTTGAAAACCAAGGGTAGCTTGTGGACACACTCTTAGAGAATGAAACAAGGATTCAAGAACATATGAACATGAATTAAATATATAAGAGAGTCCCAAAACAGGCAATAATCCTCCCCTAGAAGGGTATGGTGAGCCTGAATTCCCATCCGTTGGACCAATAGAGTCCTCAAGTGTCATTGGCTGAATCATCAATCAACGAGCACCTACCTTTGGAAATAAGGTCCACGAATCATGGATACTAGGGCCGTTGGGTGTTTCTAGCTCCACGAATAAACCCATTGGATACCATATGAGAAATTTATATCTAAGGAGGACTGATTTCACTAGTACTTGGCCTCACTCAATCGGCTGTTGGGACCAACTAACTGTGGAACCTCCTTCACAATGCAAAAGAGGTGAATTACCTAGTCCCTACAAGGTAAATCCAACCTTCTTTTAAAGGATAATGATGAATAATGGGTCAAAAAAAAAAAGAAATGGTGAATTAAATAGGAAACCGTCTCTAGAAAAAGGGACGGGTGATGATCCTCATCAGACCATTTTACCATCACCCGAAACGCACCACTTCAGAGGCGGAACAAAAATGGTGAACCCAGAATAAATCCTTAAACAAGGTGGAAATTCTACCCCAATGATAAAAGATAAAAGGACATTGCACGTCGGCCCATTTTGTTCACCCTGGTATGTGAAAAATGCACCACCTCGGAGGCGGAACAAAAATGGTGAACCCGATGTGAATCCTTAACCAAGGTGGTGATCTTACCCCACTCAAGCCCCTTCTCCCCAAAATAGAAAAAAGAGGGAAGGGGGCCAAGACGAATCACCAGATATGCATATGTTTAAAATAATGATAATTTGATGAGGTTTTGTGGTATGTATGTCATATATGTATGTCACAGGTTCCCATAGAGAAACCTTTGATCCAAACGAAATCACAACGACCGATGTATACACACACATTAGCGATCCTGCAGGTGGATGGTCCCCCAAAAAAGAGCAGGACCCCCTCACCTACTCAGCATCTTCAATGCTGTGTATCTGACACGCTGACCAGGGAGTACCACTAAAATGATACTTTCCCCACAGTGGAGGCCATGTGACAAGCCCTCTAGTCTGTGAAGACTCACCACCCACCTCCTCAGAAATGACTAGAACCCCCGCCCAAGGTGTCCTCGATGTTCATATCAAACTATTTCAGGAGCCTGTCCCTGGAATGTGACAATGAGTACCTCCCTTATCTTAGGGAGGTAGATGAAGTCAATGTTGACAGTTTCATCTCAATTGAAAAGGAGTCCTACTCACATGCCCTCACTAGAGAGCATCTCCGCTGACACCGTATGAACAAAACTCCTCCTTTCAAAGAGGAACTTATGCCGAGGGCACCTGCTAAAGTCCAGAGACTCGGGCCCCTTAGGCTACCCATCAAGGGATGAGAATATAAAATCAGGAACACGCTATCACCCTGGTTCCTGAGGAGAAACTCCATCGTACTAATACTGTGACATTCAACAGGAAGATATATCACTCTTCCCCCTCCACTAAATCCCACCATAGAAATAGGGTGTCACAATACGAGAACATGCATGTTCCTACTAGTGCTTGCCAGTCCCACCATGAATACCGAGTGGAAAACTACAGGCAGATGCAAATATTTTTTGACACACAACAATCCTGTCAACCAAATAGGGCAGTAACCAGCTATACACAGGCAAAAATACCTGCTAACGCACAACAAGCCCATCAACCAAATAATATGGAAACTAGCCACACACAGGAACAAATACCTGCTGATGCATATCTTGCCAGCCATCCAAATAGGACGACAAGAAAATATGAGCAAAGTCAAATTTCTACGGATTCATACAAAGAATGTGATAAAAATATAGTGGCAATAAAGCAGATGAAAACCTCCACTCGTGAATATGAAGACCACCATTCAAATATGGTGGCAATCGGAGAAGACAATCAGTGGAAGACTCATTCCTCTATCCCGACATAGGAGAACTGCCAGTATCTACTGGAAACTCATGGAGGACCGAAGCAAGAAAAACCCCATGCTCTGATATCAGAATGGGCCTTCATACCCATTCTATTCCATCCAAATATGTATCTCATCACATCCTAGAAATGATGTTAGATCAGACGTTGATCCCAAATCATATCATCTGAACATTCCAAGACATTATTGAATCAACATAAAAGGAGAGAAATCGGGCCCATGCCCTGGTTTCCTTGAACAGAATGACTCAATCTCAAAATGAGTTAGTCACTTTAGAGCAGTTATGCATCCCTTCTCCAGTCCAGGAGGTTCTACGACAATATCCTACAATATATGGACAAACAAATCAGGAACAAATACCTATTACAACTGGGGGATGCTGGTCCAATGTGGTGGCTGCTCCAGGGCAAGCATATATCCCTACCAAAACTCAAGACGCCCATCGACGTATCTTGATGACATCACAGAACCCAACAAGATAGGGACTCATATATGAAGTCCGTTACCAACAAAATACGACCCCAATTTCCTACAAGAGAGTGCTCAAAAATAAAATGCACCAAAGGCAACTAGAAAATGAAGAGCACATAAATGATCCCACTCTGCTGGAATCTGGGGTTCTTGACACCCTCAAACATATATCAATAAAGGATCAAGACTCTATCAGTCCATTACCAAATTATGGAAGTAACAATATCAGTTGCGAAGGTCCTCCCCACAATATTTCTACCTGCATCTTTAAAGGTCCTCCCCAGAGCACCCATAGGGGGCTCACTCTATGGGCTAGGAATGATCGATCATGAGAGCCTATCTCCTGATGTGCGTCGGGGTATCCCTCCCCTTGACCTAAAGATTAGACAGCAAGAAGGTCCTCCCCTTGCTGTCATCCACTCTGATGGTCCTCCCTAGGGTATACTCTATAGATATGCTTCTCCCTGTAGTTAGATGTCAAGTCATGATAGTATTCCTCTCCATGATGACAGTCATTGAAAAGGCCCTCCCCGCAATGGTAGTTGCTATGAAGTACCTCCCCATAGTAACGTCAAGCAATGAGAAGGTCCTCCACTCATTGTAGTACACCCTGAAGGCCCTCTCCAATATGTGCACTGTATAAATTCTCCCTACATATTGGTATTTAGCTATGATGGTAGTCCTCACCATTATAGTAGTCACTGAGAAGGTCTTCCACTCAGTGACATTAAATAGTAAGAAGGTCCTCCCCTCACTGCATCCCACCCTGAAGGTCCTCCCCATAGTATACGCCGTAAAGAAATTTCCAATGATCAGGCATCAAGTTGCAATAATATCCCTCTCCATTGTATCACCAATTGTGAAGGTCCTCCCCGAAACTAAAATTAATACTGGTAATAAGGTCCTCCCCTTTCCAGAACAAATATGAGAAAACCCTCCTATGATGAGGCGCTCGGAAATATGGAGTCAGACACATTGAGAACTCCGTCTATAACGAGTGATATTCTTTCTCAACCAGAAGATGTCCTGGGGCCACACTCATCTTCCGACCCACCCCGTGCCATCCGCATATCAATAATTCTCCCACCAACATGGTTTCATGGAATGAAATTATTAAGAAGCAGTCGAGCTGGGCATATCAAGTGGAGGATCCTCCAGAAGAACAACATCATGATATGTTGTTTATGAGAAGACAACTAACTAAGGATAATATACCAGTGATTTATTGGACTACATCCACTTCTCACTTTGACATACCGGGAGAGTTGTATGGGGAATTTATAGATGACATTCGCCTCAATATATAGTCAACTCTTTGTCTGTTGAAAGAAAAATTCCTACCCTATGAAGGGTATAAGGACCATGTCAACATGATAGGGAGCTTCATCGTCTAATTGACCTGGAATTTCCCCCATCCGCATAACATCCACAATCAGAAAGGTGAAAGAAAAACCTTGAACTAGCCTACCACTATGCACTTCACAAGTTGCGTTACCTCATTAATGACGCCCTGACTAGAGTTCACATTCGGAGATGGGGAGAACATGTATCTCTTTAATTCAACCCTCATCCTGCCAAACAAACCCCATTGGAAATGACATCTTGAAACTTCATCACCTAAAGGTAGTAATCAAGTGAAACCCCTACTCAGGAAAGATGAGATACTCAACAAAAACCGGCCCGAATTAAGTCTCAAAGGCGTCAGGAATGAAGAGATCAAGCCATCGAAAAGCTTCTGAGTCTGGAAACCGAGAACATCCAGTAGGCTTCCCGTATAAGGGAATCCAACTAGAAAGTAGTGCTCATTTCTTCAAAAGACCGTAGACTCCATGTAGTCTCAATGTCATACTCGGCTCACACCCGTGTAGGAGTATGTGAAATTGAAAAGGTGGAAATAGCAGCGGCTACCGTCACAATATGGGAACAACCCCAAACCATAGGTTTGGGGGAATTTTTAAATCAAAGTGCCCCCATAAGACCAACAAATCTAGACCGTAGCACATCAACAGAAGAATGGGAACAACCCCAGCCCATAGGGTTGGGAGAATTTTTACCTCAAGTCCTCACACAATGGATGTATGTCTTCCACCATCTAGGAAGAATGATGGATAGAGGAGCCACATGTTCCACCCCTTCTTGTGGTCCATACCCTATGAGAAAAAGGTGAATTATGAGGTCTAACTAGGGCTCCCTTCGGGCCAAAATTTTCCAAGAAACCCGAAGAATACTATAGAATGGAAGGAGAAATCTAAAAAAAGGACGCAGAAAGACTTCCTACCATTCGACACTGGGTAAAACACCCCCAATGCGGTATGGCTCAATGAACGTGGTAAACGTCAACCCCAAAGATCTTATAGGAAATGAAGAATAGGGAGAGGATGCGAAGGAATATGGTTCCATCCTAGAGGAATCCTACACCGATCTTGATGGTGTAAATACTCAAAACTATAGAGTAGTCCTAAATCTAGGCACCCCCTAAGTTAATCTAACATTACCGTTCATGTGAAACACCAACAAGGAGAAGAATAAATCCCAGGTCATCTATGACCCACCTTCTCCTCCCCTGGAAATGTGTTCCTCACTCTCGAGGAAAGGTTCATCAAGCATGAGGAAGAAACGAAAGAGATCAGGAGAATTAATTTCGAGTTGCATGGAGGGAGCTACCTCACCGAATGTGTTCCCCCCCACGAAATGTCAGCAGGTGCTCCTAGAAGAGGTGCCTTTTCCACAAGCACTCATCTAGGAAAATGAATCCAAGGTCGGAGGTCCGTCCAATCTAGCATCGATACTAGAAACTTACTTATACCTGGCCCCGGAAGGACATCAAGACTTCCCCCCACTGGGAAGGAAGCCGGAATATATTTAGGTAAACCCAAAAATTATACCTCTGGCTGGGTATCAACCCAAAATTCCAACAGCACCGACACACCCAGTTTTGGCCACTATCACACGATCCCAAGCTCAAGCCTGACAGGATATGCATCAAGGTCTCTTGAACAATGTTGAGAAATTAACAGCTTGACTAGAAGCCATGGAGGGGCGACACGCTCTGATGTAGCCAGATCACAAACCCTACCCTAATTGGGTAAGCAATGTTCTGCCCCCGCTAAGCTTAGGGAACCTCGTATTCCTAGTATTCAATGGCTCGGGGGACCCAAAACAATATTTAATGTACTGCACCTCTTATTGTGACCTCATTATGGGAACTCTGGAGTATTAAGAAGTAGTAAAACTCAGGTGCTTCATATAAACCCTATAGGGATCAGCTTTCATATTGTATACTAGCCTTCCAGCTAACTCAATCACAGGCTAGGAGGACCTCCAGTGACAGTTTCTCTTCCAGTTCAGTTCAACGTTGCCTAATACAACAGTTAGTGTACTCATAAACTACAAACAACAAGAGAATGAAAGATTCTCATACTTCATTTCCAGATGGAAAGGTCTAACTTATTCCCTGAACTGGCCACTCCCCTAGGATGAAATGCTCTCTATGTTCATCGATAACCTTCAGGATGAATTGTGAACACCGCTCATCCCAGTGAAGTACACAAGTAGTTCCAATACTTCTCTGCTATTTCCCAAAGGATAGAAGACTCCTTGCAATGGACCAATCTCAAGTCCTGAGTGGTCCCATCAACCCCTGGGAAAATAACGGGAAAAGATGAAGTAGATTTTCTCATGCTTAAGCCACCCCTGGTACCAGATCCAGTTGCGAGGCCCCCACCGAACCGTGTAGGTCCCCCTGGACACAAAAAACCACCCACACCTCGGTAAGATGAGCGATGATGTAACACCCCAATATTCCATGGTACATTTCCCCTTGAATAATGTAGTAGCTTTCATTGTACACAACTTAGAGTTTTAACACACCATGACCAATCAAACTAGCCGTTATGAATAGTAATACCCACTTTTTAAAATTTTATAAATTTTATTTTTCAAAATGGATTTCATTTTTGGATTTGTAATATCAAAATTAGCTTAGGGTGAATTTTTGGTATTTTTCTGAAAACTTTCAATTTTTGATGAATAGTGAAAAACAATGCGTTATTGTTTAAAACCAAATTTTTATTTAAATAATTTGTTATTTTATTTTAATTTATTTTAGGTAAAAATAGATACATAATACCTATATATGTTCAATTTAATTCATTGGGGTCATTTTATAATAAGTTTAGATATATAAAATTTTATTGAACTTTTTACCGTCTTTTACCCACCTTCTAGGAGCATTTGAAAATTTGCATAAAACTTAATTTTACTGCTTCTGTGAGTTGAATTTTATAAATCTGAGAGACACGGTTGACATCAATAAGTAAAATGTGGTTCAATAAGATGAAAATAATTTTTTGGTGAATAGTAACTTTTGACTTTTATTTACCACAGTTAAAAGTAAATAGGGTAATTAAAGGTAAAAATGATATTATAATTACCCTAACACATGTTCTAATTCTATTGTATAAGTTTAATTAGACCAAAAAAACCTTAGGAATAAAATATGACCCCATTTGGTCCACTTGAATTAGATTAGGACATTTATTATTATTTTATTTAAAAAAGAGTTAAAAGTGTTAAATTCAAAGTTTAATAACTAAACCATTTTTAATATTGGGTTAAAAACAATATAAATTAAACTATAAATATTAATTAGAAATATAAAAATATTTCCTACATAATGGAATTTTATTTATAATTTTTTATGCATCAAATAATTTAATTTATTTATGACACAATGATGATTAATTAATTACCTTATTAATGAAATATTAAAATAATTGATATTATAAATATACAAATGAATGTAAATTGAGATTTATGATGAATTACAATAATTTTATAGGTTAATATGACAAGTTAGGGTTGATTAAATAAATTTTATTTGAAGTGATAAAGTTTTTATGGCTTTCAAAAAAATCAAATACTAAATAGTGTCAAAATTGACATAATTGAGTTTTTAAAAAAATACTATATTATTAATTAATATAATATTCCTAAAAGTCTAAGGTTTGGACAAAGGACTTAGATAAGGTTATATATATTAATAATTAACCACTTGGGGTTATATTGGTAGTTTATAGTAAGTTTATTAACCATGTAATATAAAAATACAAAGAGACATGGTAAATGTCAAACTATTTAACTAAGAGTTAAATATAAAAGATAAGGTTAATATGGTAACCTAAACCCATCTAAAACCTATTGGTTGAGAGGTTTTTGACCCATTCCCACCTTATACTCAAAATAAATCAATTTTTATCCATTAAAAACCGAAAATTATTTTATTATAAAATAATATTTCAAGCTTTTCCTAAAGTGACCCTCACCTCTCTTATAAAAGGGTACCTCCCCTTATCTTAATTTCACACCTCCAAAGCCATTTAGATCGGCCAAAACCTGCCCAAATATCTTCCCAACTTCCCTCACTTCAACCTATAGGCCTTACTTTGATCATAAATCCAACCTAAAGATCCCTTTTGATCAACTCAAAAGGAATCTCCCAAAGAAGAGGTAATAATTTCACCACCCTCTTTCAAGTTCTTTTCTTCTTCCACTTCCTCTTTCTTTGTTGTTTCCATAAAAAAATAATAAATCCAGTAACTTATACATATTTTAATGTTATTATAAATATGGTACAACCATATTTGTTATTCTATCCATTCTATAAATGACAAAGTCACCATACGTGCGTACGTACGACTTACCGTCTCCACGTCGTGGTGTAGTTTATAATTCAAACAATTCATTATTTGGATGGGTATAATAATGAGTATAACTGATGTAAATAATAAGTATAACATGTTAATGATTCTTTATATATTATATAACATCCAATTACATATTATTTCACCATCAATATAATGATATTGTCGCCCGTGTGTACGTACGGATTACTGTCTCCACGAACGCGATGAGATTCATTCCCCATCGTAATCATTCAAGAATAATTTTAATTTTATGATTTAAAATAATGTTTAAGAACTTAATATCATTCTGGATATGAATCAAATACATCATATTCAAAATAAACATGGCTTACGTAACCAATCATATAAAGGAAAACAGATCAGTTAACACCCGAAATGATGATACTACTAAAATATTATTAACAAAGCAATATTAGAAGATCATATATGATATCATATTTATGTATATGATTCTTGTATAAATTAATAAAAATTATTTGAATATTATAAAGGAGGATAACATACCCTCGACCAAAGAAAAGTACAAGGTAAGGGTTAATTCTACAATCTCTTTACTTATCTGAGGTTGTTAATATGTAAGTATCTACTGGGACCTCTTTATCATCTACATATGTGTTTTCTTAAAAATGTAATTCAAATTTTTTTACTATTTACTAGACTATGGGTTAAAGTCATTTATACAATTATTTTACCATATATGTTTTGAAAATAATCTTTCTGTCGTTTTCCAAATAAGGTACTTTATGACCTTTTCAACAAAATTAAGGTAAGAATGTCTTTTTTTAACTTATATGGAAGGTGCAGCTATTTTCTATCGTTATAACATCATCGAAGCTTCCCATATAATCTTATAAGAATATTTTCAAAATAAATGTTTTCTTTTATAATTATGTGACTTTTAAATGGTTTCAAAATAGAAAGAGGTATTTGTTTCAAATAGTTTTCATTTCATCTATGTCAACATCCTTTGATGGATTTTAAACATGTTTGAAGTTGATTTATTATGATACAAATCTTCCATTTTGTATTGAAGGTTTTGTGATATGTTTGAATGAGGATGTTTTATTTTTGTAAAATTCATGGTTTATGGATAAATTATTGACATTTCATATGCCAGTTTTAATACGAATGTTTATGTTATGTTTAAACCTTTTCATATGAAGAATTAATTGGACTTAGTAAGTGACGGGTGGAGCCCGCTATAGCTCCTCAATGCATCGGTAGGTCTCATGAGACAAACTAGTGTCTTGTCACAAGGCCTTGAAAAAATCTTATTTGTAGTCTTGGCACAAGGCCTTGACTATGTGGTTATGAAGTCTGGCATTATGCATTCCATCATTACGAAATTGGCTATTGATATTTCATGTGATTATTCGACTAGTAGAATATCCATGTGAATAAGTAAATGGAATTATTTTATTTATCTTTGCCATATTATGCATATTTTTATGTTTAAAAGGATTATATTTTAGTCTTATACATTGCCTTATATGTTTATGCTTATTTATGAAAGTTTCTACTATAATGTTATCCTTACTGAGCATCTGAGCTCACCCCTTTCTATGTTTTATTTTTCCCAGGATGCAAAGAAGTATATTATGACTGACCTATAGGGATAGTTTAAGGGATATGAATGTGGTCAATGGAGACAATGTTGTTGTTGTTTTTCATTTTATAATGTAATGTAAAACTTATGAATGTATCTAGTACTTCCAAGGCTACTAAAATGATCAGTCTTTTGGGATTTGATACCTTGTGATCATTCCAATGTTATGTAATAATGCATCGACTTTGGGTAATTGGGGTCGGGGCGTTATAGATGGGGTGCTAAAATAAATTAGTTCAAGGAACACAGAAATAAATTTTACTTATTTTGAGACAAACAGGTTTGCGGCTATTTCATAGCCGCTATGAATTGAAACTTGCTCCAGCTACCAGATCCAAAGAGAGATGATGAAGTGGGTCTCGATGACCATCTAAATTATTTTCCCTATCACCTAATAATGAAACATACCATATAGGAATGATTAGTTTTCAAGGATCTCCTACAAAAGATGGTGGATTCCAGGCAAGTCAAGTTGGGCCCGCCACTAGCACAAGCGACATTTATTTCCACCTCAGACCCAAGAGAAGAAAAGGAATGGAAAATAGTTTCTAGTAAGAAGGAGAAAAAGTTTGAAAATTGGATGACCTAGAAGACCATCAACTGAGTTCATAGAATCCTTCAGGCGCAGTTGAAATAACCAACCGTGCCCCCAAAAGCTTCTAATATAACACAACCGTCCTCCTCAACCCTGCGATCCTCTAAGGACCAGAAGGGAAGAGAGAAAGAGAAAGAAGATGGGATGACACCAAAACCGATGTCAGTGTTGAAAATTTTGGACTTTATGCCAACATACTTGGTACAATGGGAAAACGCCCTGCCAAATGGTACAATGAGCGCCTCCCCACCAAATAGTACAATGGGCGCCGACCCACCAAATGACTAGGCTATGATGAAGATATCTTGACACATTACACTAAAACTCTACTGGGATATGAAAAAAGGGAGCATAAAATGTTGAGATGAACGAAGCTTAAAACTCAGCTCATAGACCTCATGTTAGATTCTGAGTTCCTGGTAGTACAACAAAGTATAACAATCAACATCATGTTAGGGAGGCCTTGGCTACATCAGCATGCTATAATTACGTCATCATACCATCAGTGCATCAAATATTTCACTAATTGAAAAAACAAGACATTGCATGCTGATAAATCCCTATTTGAGTCTTGTGAGTCGCATTATATCAACATAGGGTTCTATTAATTGGAAGGAAAACATCTTTCAGCCAACAACATTGATTGGATTACTTCCCCAAATGAATCAGAAATGGCTCCCTCTGACCCCCTCCAGTAGCTTGGGGAAGAGTATGTATTACCCATCAACCAAGTTGAATGCACAAGTGCAAGTATGGATGCAGACTCAATTGTGTGCATGATCTCCGCTGTGGCCACCAACCCTAAAGACATAGAATATCAGGCTGAATCCCATGATTTTAGAAAAACACCTATCAAAGATACTCCTGACCCATCCACAGGACCTCAAACTACCCCAACTCACTCACTAAATAAAAAGATGATTTCTATCCCAACATTTGAGAGTTCATCTCAAAAATACTCTATCCATCAGAAGAGGAAGAAGATGAAGATGATGAAGAAGAATAATAAGAGGAAGAATACCTCAAATATTCCCTTCCTGTATTCAAAGAAGGTGTCTCCACCACAATTGATTAACTTAACGAGATAAATCTAGGCACTAAAGATGACCCATGGCCCACTCTGATCAGTGTGGATATGCATGTCGAGGAGTAGGAGGAATATACCTCCTTCTTAAATAAGAACTAAGATGTGTTTTCCTGGAATTACATGGAAATGCCAGGCTTCGATCTTGAGGTTTCCAATCATCATCTGGGCTTACCAGAAGACCACTGGGGCTATAAGAAGGCAACCAGAAGGACCCACCTAACACATGCTTCAAAAATAGAGGCTAAGGTTGACAAGATGATTAAATCCAACTTTATACGGGAGGTCCAATATCCAATCTGGATGGAAAACATAGTCCCAGTCGAAAAGAAGAATGGATAGATTAGAATCTACATTGACTACAAGGACCTTAATCAGTATTTCCTAAAAGACGATTTGCCGGCCCCGATCACATAATTGTTGATCGATGAAACATACAAATATGAGGCTCTCTCTTTCATAGATGACTATTCTGGATACAACCAGATCTAGATAGCCCAAGGAGATGAAGAAGATACCTCTTTTAGGTCCCCTCAGAGAGTGTTCTATTATAAAGTAATTCCCTTTGGTCTAAAGAATTCCAGCTCCACATATCAACGTGACAGGAATAGAATCTTCAATTCCTTATTGGGAAAATGCATCAAGTTTTATGTCGATGATCTGGTGGTTAAATCACAATAACACTCAAACCAACTAGTTGATCTTGAAACTATTTTCAAAAAATTGCGGCATAAAATTTTAAAGATGAATCCTCTAAAGTGCACCTTTGGCGTTACCTCTAGAAAATTCCTCAGCTTCATCGTATGCCATCGTGACATCAAATTCGACATTTAGAAGAAAAAATCCATCCTTTTAATGTCCCCACCTCACAAAATCACCAAGTTGAGAGGTCTATAGGGGCACCTCTCCTACATCCGGAACTTCATAGCCAACCTAGAAGGTAAATTCTTACCTTTCACTAAGATCATGAAGAAATGAGTTACGCATGAGTGGGATAATGATTTATAAGAAGCATTATAAAATATCAAAAGATATCTCATAATCCCACCGATTCTGATGCCACCAGTTGTGGGGAGACTTCTCATTTTGTATGAAACCACCCTAGAATGATCATTAGGTGCCTTCCTCACGCAGAATAATGATACCAGCAGTGAGAATAAACTCTATTACCTCAGTCAAATAATGATTAATGCTGAAACTTGGTATTCACAAATTGAAAAGAACTGCCTATCCCTAATCTTCGCGGTTCGGAAACTCAAGCATTACCTATAGCACCATGAGATCCAACTGGTCTCCTGCTGCAACCCACTCAATTATATCCTCAACCATCCCATGCTAAATGGATTCCTATCACGATGGATCATCCAACAATAGTTTGACATATGGTATGTACCCCAGAATTCCATCAAAGGCCATGCGTTAGCAGACTTCCTGGAAGAGAACCCCTCATAAGAAACAACATTGTTGGATGTTGAACTTCTAGATGAAGAAGTGTTCTCCGTCCAGGAGGACCCCCAGACATGAGAAATGTACTTAGATGGTGCTTTCAGAATCCCAACAGGGAAAAGAATGGATGATACCAAGCTCAATAAAGTGGGGTTGGGAATTATACTCGTATTCTCTGAAAAGGCCATATTTCCTTACTATTTCCTGCATTCGGAAGGGTGTACAAATAATGAAGTAGAATATCAGGCCCTCATTTCAGTCTTGGAACTGACACTTCATGTGCAATCCAAAAACCTAAAAATAAAGAGTGATTCAGAGCTAGTAATCAAATAGTTCAGTGGTGACTACACCATTAATAAAGAGGTATTAGTCCCTTTGATTAACCATGTTTGAGAATTGATGGTAGAATTCTCATTAGAACCAACATTTACCTATGTCCCTCGGTCTCAAAATTCTAAAGTCGATGCTTTGGTGAATACATCCATGACCTTGGATGATCTAGACTAGGATAAAACAATCATTATCATTGCCCAATACCAGATGGTCTTGCCATTTATTCAGAGAAATATAGAGGAAATCGATGAAATTAGTCCCATTTCTGAACCTTATGGTCACACCACCGGTTGGATGACGCCCATTACAAATCACCTTCAGAAGGGGGAACTCCCACCAGATAGGGTCATAAGGGAGTAGGTACAAATACAGTCAGTCAACTTTGTCTTGTAGAATAGGGTAAACCAAGAAAAGGTTCTCTAGAAATGAGGCCTTTATGGAGTCTTTCTTAGGTGCATTGATGGAGAAGAGACTACTGCTGTCATGAAAGAAGTGCACGCTGAAGCTTGTGGAGTGTATCAATCAGCAACCAATCTCTCTCAAAAAATATGATGTCTTGGGTATTACTGGCCCACTATGATACATGATTGTTCCATATTCACCAAGAAGTTCCATTCCTACCAAGTTTATGCTAATTTTATACACCGACCCCCAGAGTTATTTCAAATAGCTAAGCTCTTCTGGCCATTCATCACATGGGGGATGGATGTTGTGGGACTATATCCTCCCGCCACAGCCAAAAAATTCAAGTTCATAATCATAGTGACCAAATTATTTTACAAATGGGCTGAATCCATACCCCTAAAGGAAGTCGGAGAAAAAAACATCATTATCTTTGTAAAGGCCAACATCAATACCCGATTTGGTGTCCTTCATACAATACTGATGGAAAACACCATCAAATTCGACTCTATTGAGTTGGAAAAGTTATACCAGAAGTATATAATTAAAGCCAACCATTTTTCCTGTTACCATGTGGTGGCCAATGGTCATATATAGGCTTTAAACAAGACTTTGTCCAACATACTCCAGAAGATGGTTGATAAGGATAATAAATTGTGTCCAGACAAGCTCCTTCATGCTTTGTGGGCTTACCGAATCACGACCCATACTGCCACCCAGGAGACCCTGTACTCACTAGTATACGGGGCAGAGATGGTTTTGCCTATCGAAATCCAAGTGCCATCACTTCGTGTGGCCATTTGTGATCAACTGTCCATGGACGAACAATCCTAGATATGGTTTGATGAGTTGGAGTAGCTAGATGAAAAAGGCTGCACACTTTAGACCATTTGGAAATCTACCAAAACCGGATTTCATGAACTTTCAACAAAAAGTTTCACCTTCGATCTTTCCTTGAAGGAGAAATGGTGTTAGTCCTTAGATCCACGATGATACTCAGGAATAATCCCCCAAATATTGAACCAAAGTTGGAAGGACCATATGTTATACATAGGGTCTATTCTAATAGAGCATATGCCCTGATATCAATGGATGAACAAATCACCATGACTCCCACAAACAAAAAGTTCTTGAAGAAGTAATTCACGTAATAGTAACTCCGAAGTCATGGTACAAACTCTATAACACTAAACTATGAGTTATAATACCCCCAAGTCTTGGTCCAAACTCAAATACCTTAAACTATGAGTAGTGGTATCACCAAACATGGTCCAAACTCTAAGACCTTAAACTATGATATCAATAAAGGGAATCCATGGTCATAACTCTAAGACCCTAAACTATGAGTCATTATCCTTTACACATAACGTTAAACTATAAGGAAATTTTCCCTAAAACATGAAATTAAACTGTGACTCATTTAATCACTGTAAGATGTTAAACTACAAGGCACAAAGCATCCTAATCACATGATAATAAACTGCATGATCTCTCATAGAACTACGTATGGATTTATTCATGCCCTCAAAGGATATGTAGTGACTCCTCGATCCTCAATCTTGGCCCCCCCACCACCACCAAAAAATCCCCCATCGTATCCTCTACCTCCCAACACCGACGCAAGAAACCATGTCATTACTTATTTCTCACATAGAGTATAACTCACGTGAGCTTAGGATCAGTGGTAAGGATTATCTTATGTAAATAAATTATAGGTAAATATGGTAGACTCGAAACCCATAGAAAATGAAATTAAAATGTCCCTACGCATGGACCGAGCTAGATCGGTACATGGAACTTTCAGAACTATGTATGGATTGATTCTTTCCCTTGCAGGATACATAGTGACGCCTGGAATTGGAATCCTGGACCATCCATCATTTAAAAAAAATCCCTCACATGTTCCTATATGTGGATTGAGCCAGATCGGTATAGGGAATATTCAGAACTATGCATGGATTGATTCCTTCCCTTGCAGGATATGTAGTGACACCCAGATTTGGAATCTCGGCCCAAACATCATTTAAAAGAAATTCCCTCACATGTTCCTACACATGGACTAAGCCATATCGGTATAGGGAATGTTCATAACTATGTATGGATTGATTCCTGCCCTTGTAGGATATGTAGTGATGCCCAAATTTTACATCCCAGCCCAGCCACCACCACCAAGAAAAAAAATACCCCTTTCCCCATGTATAGGTCATACTTGTATGGGGTGTCCATGAAAGGTCCTAATCGCATGACAGTAAAATGAAAAATTCTTCAAGAGTTATGTGTGTCCTAGTTCTCAGTTTCAAGAAATCTCACACATTCCCCCCACTCATAAGAAGTCAAAAGATCTTGCTTCCCCCAATACAAATGAGTCAGACCTATATGGAAGCTATAGTAGTTCACGATTAGTCACAATATCGGTATTTATTACATTCTCAGGAACATATTTCTCATTTTCCAAACTCCATATTTCGAGAAAAATAGGACCCCCTTAATCATTTGAGGCCATCTGAGGCAGAAGGCTAGTGTCTTGTGGACACCTTTGTTTGACTATGCACATCATGCCCCGATGGCTCTACATATGTTTCCCACAAAAACGACTGTCAATCAAAGGAAAATTCCTCCCCATGAGATTCCTCTCCCATCTCAGTGTGCCCAATGGATTCCAAGCCCCATGTCATTCCTCCTGATTCAAGTTTCCCCCATGACTATGGTTTACACCTTCTATCATCACTCATGTCTAAGGAACGCTGGAAAATCCTGATTGCGATTAACTCAAAACTATTAAAGATATTTATGACAACATAATTTTCCTCACTACATGACTCTAAACATCACAACATCATGTCCTCACTGCGCGTCATTAAAATGGAAGGCCAAAATTTTCCTTTCTTCATGACGTTAAACTACATAGAACTAGCTTAATCCTAAAGTGCCCTCTAATGTTGAATTTATTACTCTTAGGTAATGAACCAAAATCCTCATAATACCTTGTTTCTCACATAGATCATAGATCACTTGAGATTAGGGATGTTATGAGAGATACACCATGAAATTATGGAAAAAAACCCCAAGAATTTGGTCCTAGAAGCACAACCCTAAAAGGCATGTCATGGTTCCCATCCCCGAGAGGAACCCCCCATCCTGGCCATGTGATGTTAAATGACCAGGTACCCCCAAAGATGAAATGAATGCCTCACCCTGCGTGTGAGATAGATCTACGTAAGGGATACCTAATTCCATGAGTAAATCATAGCCCAAATGTTTCCAATATTTCCAGATACACTCTTTCCATACCTTAAACTCCATGCTCTGAGTGATATTGAATCCCCATAATCCTCCATGTCCATCTGAGACGAAAGGCCAGTGTCCTGCAGACACCTTTGTTTGACTATGCACATCATGACCCGGTGGCTCTGTATTTTTTACCCACAAGAATGACCATCAGTCAAATGAAAATTCGTCCCTAAGAGAGTCCTCTCCTATCTCAATATGCCCAATGGATTCCAAGCATTGTTCCATCCCACCTGATTCAAGGGACCTCAAAGTCATGGTCTAAATTCTCCTCCCTACACACATCCTGGATATATCAAAACATACGGGCCTAATTCATCCCTGGTTCATTTTGAGGTTTCTAAGGATACCCCATCCATATGCGCAAAGTTGATCCGCATACAAAAGAATAGTGCCCCCACTCATTTTTGGGTTTCCCCAAATAAGTTCAATTAAAATGCTCCCTTTTCATGATCAGGTTCACCCCTTGTCAAAGGTCACATATCGTATCGAGAAAGTTCCGAATATCCATCATAGATAGAAGGCCAATGTCCTGTAGACACCTTTGATTGACTATACACATCATTCCCTGGTGGCTCTGTATATATTGCCCACAAAAATGGACGTTAATAAAAGGAAAATTCATCCCCAGGAGAGTCCTTTACAACTTCCATACACTCAAATGACAATCATGTTCCATCACACCCCAGATTTGGAAAAATCTTAGATAACGGCTAACATACCTTCTTCTTTCCAAATGCCCCTAACATAAAAAAGACTTCTAATGGAACTGACCATTCACCAGATCTCCCTCACGCAAGTAAGAACTGTGCGGGAAAATTTTCCCACTCAAAGATGATATGAATGCCCCTAATATTTTCATATAACACTACTTAGGTCATATAACCACTTTGGATCCCGACATCAAAATAAATTCAAAGTGTTGCGTAACCCTACCAGGCCATCGGAGATGGAAGACCAGTGTCCTGCAAACACCTTTGATTGACTATGCACATCATGCCCCGATGGCTCTGCATATGTTTCCCACAAAATTCCTGTAAATAAAAGGAAAATTTGTCCCCGAGAGAGTCCTTTCCTACTTCTGTATTCCTAAAATGTATTTTGAGCCTCATTCATGTCCAAAATTCAAAAGTTTAGGGTCAAGAAAAGTCCATAATCCATGTCTGAAGAATATTAGAACATTCACGGCCGACGATACCGAATTAGGGCCCTACCCCGTTAAGTTTGTTCAAAGCTATTCAATCTAAAACATTATTAATAAGTTTTATTGGTAGAAATATAAACTTCTAGAGAAAGAAAAAGACACCATACTTTACATAGGGAAAATCCGTAGAAGGAACCTCTGGGTAAAAGTCAAGTATCGATTTGTTAAAAACATTGAGCCATAAAAAAGGCCTAAAGCTTGTTAGTTAAAAAACCCACAAAGGGAGTCCTAAGTAGAAGTCAATTTATTCCTACTAATCCTGTTCCAAGAAGTCTTAGGAAAAAATTAGGGCAATAATAAAAAAGACATAAAGGTTTGTGAGGTGCTCCATAAAACCTCAGCAATAGTCGAACTACGTTCGCTGAATCCCACGACTTAGGAAAAAATTAGAGCCCGAGTCAATTATTTCAGTTTACTGGTCATGGTTTAAAATTAAAAACTAATCGAAATCATGTTTATATTATTGATTACAATTAATTGACATGACATGAAAAGGAAAAGAAAAAGGATCTAAAGGAAAATCAGTTTCATTAAGTTCAACAAAAATAGAGGAACATCCCCAGTCCAAATTCTCTCCAAAGTATCAAAAAAAGGGAAGAGTACATAACATGATGTGGGATGGATCTATAATGAGGCTCGATTTTCCCTTTATAGAAGGATGTAAAGTGATTTCCATGGGCTATCAATATTTTTCTCTAAAGAATCTCTCTCCTCTGTTTCAGCCTTAACCGTCGGATGCACCTGCTCTAGAACAAATTTAAGGTCCCACCCTTTCTTCTGAATGGATTCGTAGTTGGAACACAAATAGGAAAATTGATCCCTCAACCTTGTAGCAAGGGACTCACACTCCCACATTTATTCTTTTTGGGTGTCCACCAAATCACGAGCCTTCATCTCCTCAACCATTAAGTGATCGAATTATTCCGAAACATCTCAAAAGTTCACCACCTAGTGATGGGAAGAATTGAACTTGGAAAGATTTTCCTCACAGGAGGAGAATTATTCTCATGAAATAACGATTTAGTAGATAAGGAGGTGTACGTACTGATAATAGAAGCTGCCAGAACCCAGCTCGGTGAATAATCGTTGAAAAATTTCAGCCTCATCAGCAAAATTAGCCACAGGTTTCTCTACAACAAGAGCATATAACTAGTTCCATGCCTACTTTTGCACTGCCTGGTGACTCCCTGTGGCACAAATACCTTGATCCTACCCCGATGCAACATGTATATAAGTAGGAAGTATCATCATAGGAGTGGGTAGGGACCTAAGATAGGTCACCCAAGATGGGAAACTCTCTTTTCCCTCAGATGGTTCAACCGTTGAAGACGGATGCAGAGGACTAGCCACAACTTCCGAGGTGGATGATGATACTTTACTAGTTCTAGCCTCATTAAGGTCTTGGATAGTATCCATAAGAGGAGAGCATTCTGAATCACTCCCCACTGAGATAGGTTGTACCAATGAAGCCCCTCCCAAACTCTTCTGACAATGAACCAAGCATCTTCTTACCACAAGGGAAGGAACATGTGGTGTGTCCATCGTGGATGATATAGGGATAGGAGTGGAAGGATCAACTATCACACTATTCACATTAGAAGGAATGCGTGGCATTGTCATTGGGGTAAGGACATGGTAGGAAATGGTTAAAGGTTTATGCACCCACTAAACTGGTTCTCTCAGCATTCCGTTGGGGTAACAACCTGCCCATAGTTGGGTATTTTCCAATGAAAAATAGTGGATTTTGTTGTATTGGGGATGATAACTTCCATAGCGGCACCTTCATGCATCATCATAAACCATAACTGTCAAAGAATTACGAGATGAGACTCTCCCCTTAACTGAGCAGCAGGAAGAAGTGCAGCTTGTTGAAGGCATCCAAATTGCCTGGAAAACCGGTAGGGGAGGTATAGCTCACAAATAACTACTCGATCTATATGAGCAATGAGCATCTCATCCTGAAGCACAATGAGATATGAAAATTCTTCCAAAGAACTACCTCTATCACCTCTTAACGACCCCTGAGGGGTAGGATGTGGTGCAAATGAGAAGCAAGAAGCATCATTCAATAGCCCAACCACATCAATAATGCTTAGAGTCTTAGGTCAAATAACGAAAATGTTGAGAAGGGAGGGTTGAAAGTAAGAATGAGGAACATTTTCAGTATGCTGGGATTCATAACAAGGGAACTGTTCTTCCGTCCAACCATATAGAGATTGAAATGGTCCGATGAGATGGTGTGGGGGCCTACCTTCCTATATTTGTCCCAAAAACTCATAAATCTGGGTGAGAGTAGGAAGGGCCAAATTAATAGGTCTACCCTCTACCAGCGTGGCTGCCATAATCAAAGTACATGCCTGAACCCCAGTATACATGTCGCGGGATGGTAAAATCCATCCACTAAAAAACATGTAAAAGAAACTTGATAATCTAAGTATAGGTGATAAGTCTGGTTGAATCTCATATCCCTATGTGGGTTATATCATCCTGCTTCAAGGGTAACACAATATGACCCTGGAGTTTGGTAGGACTGACGATATGTATAAGTTCGACTACAGAGAGCCTTCGGCTTAGGTCCATTCTCCAGTAGGAATAATCCTATCCAAACCTCAAATGGGATAAAAGATCGATCTTGAAGGGGATGATCAAGTAATCCATCTGCCATAACTAGTAAATTCCTTATTAAAGGGGACACATGGTCAATGTCATTCTAAGTAGCAACTGCTAGGAGAAACTCTCCATACATCTCTCCAAGGATGGGGAGTCCTCCAAGCTAGTGGATATCCCATAAGATGATTCCCACCTCCCCATGAAATAAGTGGAAGGTGTTGGTGCTTGAACACTAGTGTATCAGCAACTCAGGAAGGATTTCTCCTAGGGAGAAGAATACAAACTTAGAAACCCATGCCACTTGATAAAAGCCCACCACCTCCAACTTGTTAGGGGACTCCAAATAGGTCTGATGTACCCAGAATGCCTAGGTCCATTCATCAGAGAAACATCCTCCGGTCTGCAGATCCCACTTGGTTCTCCACCCACCATTAAGATTTTCTTGGGAGATGTTGATAATGGATGGGTACTCTCGGGTGCCTAGTCTTGGGACACCATCACGACACCCACGGTTTCCCTGAGTCTATGCCGAGCCTCCTAGTATGAAGACATTCTCTTGAATCGGAGTGGGTGTGACTTCTCCTATTATGGAAATGTTGGCTTGATCATGTCCTTGCAGTGCCTCTAAGAGGATGAAAGGGGCATCAGGGTCAGCCAATAGTCGAGGAACGTCATGAGGGAGACCAAAGCCATAAAGTGGAAACTGTACAGATATAGGGTAAGATAAGATCTATGGAATTAATAAATCCTCTAAGAAGCTATCACGAGTAATAATGTAGGTGCGAAGATGATCCTCACTACCCCCCACCATGGTCTCCCTTGTCTTCATCAATTTTATCACAGCTTGTGAAGAAGCCATTGCAGCCTACATAGGAAGATCCAAAAGTCGATAAAAAGTTAGTCCAATAATTTTTTTTGGATAAAGGCTACAAAGGAATGGCTAAAGGACTTAAAATATGTCTACATAAGGCTCCGTGTACTATTCCCAGAAATGGTACACGGTATCCACATCCCACATACTACGTAATGTGTGGAAGCAACCACTACACACAGATATGGTACGTGGAAGTCTCACACTGCATACAACCATGGTATGTGAAACCTCCATGAGGTGCTGGCCCACAAATCTTTGGACCGTGAATAGATAGGTTCACAGAAGGTGGATACCACAAACCTAGGCCTCGTTAAGTTCATTTTTAAAGATTGTAGGTTAAAATATTAATTTCAGATTAATAATTCATAAAGTTTTCCGATTCAAGATCAGTATGAGGAAACACAAGACACATAGCATTCTTCTACATGGAATCTAGATTTTAGTTTTAAAATTCCACAATTCCATTCACGAAACCCAAAATTTGGTATGCAGATAGAGATATGGAGAAAAGTTTGGTTCGCGACATGTACAAAGTGGTTCATGAATAGTATTTTTGTAAGAAGCAGGATACTCAAATATAGAGGAATTCGGGGGAGTCGAAAGCTCTTTTTTCCATGAGAAATGGTAAAATAAAAATGACATGGGCCCCTATATATAGGTGTGGTCCCCTCTTACTAGGCCTATCTATTCTACTGTGAACCATTTCAGTTCAAGATCACTTCTACATTTGAATAGTCCTCTTTTCATTCTGAATGGATCCCATTCTGATGGGAGAATTTGTAGGGTACTGAAAATTATACCAAGGGAAGAAAATACTCCCAAAATAACTTTTAATAAGGAAGCAAGTATTACTATAAGTTTAAAAAGGTGAATGGACTCAAATTGAGTTGAAAATTTCAGAAGAAACTTAAAGGAATTCAAGTTTTCAAAGGATTTTCAAGTGGTCTGTGTACCATCACCGGAAAGGGTTCACAGACTACCTGGATCACGAACCACCGGGTACGTGGAATGATCCGAGAGGCACTAGACCATTGAGTGATGACCAGTGAACCTAGAAAAACACAAACTGTGTCACCGAAGGACTCGTGCGCATGAAGGACATCCATGTACCATCTTGAGAACTCAGTAGTTCATAGGCAAAGCAAACCGATAGGGTTTTGTGAACCATTATCGCGAACTATAGCATCTGTAAACCCCAGTTGACTGAGTCTTCCATGGGTCAGGATATCTCCTCATGGGCCTACAAAAATGGTGCCTCATTCCCATAGATAGGATTACACCAATTCTCTATAAAAGGAGCACAAAATTAATTGAGAAAGGACGGATGATGAAATATTGAAGGAAATCCAGAGGTTGGAAGAAAGATTTCAGAGAAGATTCCGACTTCATTCTTGATTCATCGGTGAAGCTCGAATTGCGAACCACACTCTCCGTAGGTACAACCGTCCGTGAACCATAAAATGGGGGAACTTAATAATAAAAAGAGAACTATGAACCTAAATGGTGGAACCTAAAACCATATAATTATCATGGATGAACTTCCCACAAATGATAATCCCCGAGACCATCCTTCAATATGGTGCTTTGCATAGTGAACCACTACGCGGACTGAACCCGGCTCCGCGTACTACATCAGTACGTGGATGAAATCCAAAGCAGCGTGATGGGCCACATACCAATATGGTATGAAATGTTCTATACCCATGCTTGCATACAACATCGGTACATGAAAGACCCCTATACCCGCATACCACTATGGTATGTAGAGCCTCCCCCATCCCGCATAAGAAACCAGTACGTGGAATGTGGTATTTTCGTGTATTATTTTCTCCAGTTCCAACCTCATCACTCCACTACCGTCTAGTCCTCTATAATCCCTATGCAAAACAGTCCTCCAGCATTAGGCCAAAGCCTCCTCCAAAGCTACCAAACTCAAATGATCAGACCATCGGGTGTATCAGTGCACCCCTTTGAGTCTACATACCCATGGTAAGTGGAGTCACAAAGGATCTACCCACAACGGTTCATGATTTAGAAATTCCTGTGAGTCTACATTCCCATGATAACCCAGATTCCAACCTTGGGATGTCGACATGAACCTAACCATTATAGGTATTAAGGGTGATCACTTGCATTTCCATTCAATGAGGAATAGTGATTAGTCAAAGGAGTTATGTTCACTTATCCTCTGACAAGGATGAAAATCCTCCCCTTCCTAGAACGTATTCCGGGTCCCTCCCACTGAGGTAAGTCCCCAATCTTCCAAGTCCAAGCCACATAACCTTTAATTTAATTTCACATTGAAAGTTTCATCGCTCCACGCCCTCTCCCACTATCACCCCAGCCTCTTCTACCGTAAGCTCTCCCTCTCCCAACAACATGAGAAGAAGCATGTGGTTGGTTGGATCTATCACATCCTTTTTTTATCACACCAAGCATGAGTCATATGGGATTAAAGGTTTTTGGCGATCACAACATCCATAGAATTCTAAACTATGAGAACTCTGATTCATAATCAAACCAGGATATGTAGGATGCAGACTTGAAGGCCCGAGCTCAAAAGGGTACCCATCAAAATGGGTTTACCCAATCATTACCCTTAAATGGGAAGCTTCTATGCATAATCCCCAACAATTCAGAACTATGAGAACTCTGATTCATGGTCAAACCAGAATATATAGGACACCTACTTGAAAGCTCGAGCTCAAAAGGGTACCCATCCAAAGGGGTTTACCCAATCATGACCCCTTAAATGGAAAGATTCTATGCATAAGCTCCAAAAATTATGAACTAAGATAAATCTAATTCCTAATCAAACTAGGATATGTAGGATGCCTGCTTAAAGGACCAAGCTCAAAAGGGTTCCCTCCCAAAAGGGTTCACCCAACCATGTCCCCCAAATGGGAAACGTCTGTGCGTAAGCCCTAGCCATTCCGAACTATGTGGGTTCTGATTCCTCTCTTGAGGATACATAGGAAACCCATATTATGGGTTCAATCCCAACATCAAATCACATTCCACCCCCTAGATGAAGATAAACTCTAGAGCACCTTATTGTATGGCTCAAGTCACCAGTACCTCTGTATCATCAAATATATCCATGCCTATGACGATCTTGCAAACCAAGGGTAACCCACAGAAACACTCTTAGGGAATAAAACATGGATTCACAAACATATGAACATGAATTAAATATATAAGAGAGTCTAGAAACTTTCAATAATCCTCCCCCATAAGGGTACGGTGAGCCTGAATTTCCATCCTCTAGACCAATGGAGTCCTTAAGTGTTGTTGGCTGAATCTTTAATAAACAAGCATCTAACATTGGAAAGTAGGTCCATGAATCATGGATACTAAGGTTTTTGGGTGTTTTTGGCTCTACGAATAAACCCATTGGAGACCATTTGAGGAAGTTATTTCCAAGCAGGACCGATTGCACGAGTACTTGACCCCACACAATCACATTTTGAGGCCGACTGATTATGGAGCCTCCTTCTCAATGAAAAAGGGGTGAATTTCCCAGTCCCCATGGGGTTAATAAAAAATTCTTTTAAAGTATAATGACACATAATAGGTTGAAACAAAATAAATGGTGATTTTGATAGGAAACCATCTCCAGAAAAAGGGACGAGTGCTGATCCTCATCAGACCATTTCACCATCACCTGAAACGTGCCACCTCAGAGGCAGAACAAAAATGTTAAACTCGATGTAAATCCTTAAACAAGGTGCCAGTTCTACACCAATAATAAAAGACAAAATAAAATTGCATGTTAGACCATTTTTTTCACCCTGATACGCGCGAAATGTGCCACCTCGGAGGCGGAACAATATTGATCATAATATCCTTAAGTAAGTATTTTCCGAGCATGATTTGAATCTTCAACAATGAATATGAGTTTAGTACATGCATTATTTTGACTTTGAGCTAGATTATACATTATGAAAGGGGAATTGTTTTACAAATAATTTGAGTTGAAATATGTACACTCAGGTAGTTTAGAAGTCTAGTTATAATTGGAGGATGATTACTTTTTTTACTGAGATGCATATAGGTGTTCAGGAGGATTATGGGATGATGAAAATCATGTCCCCATTTGTTGAGACATTTATTATGAATTTTGTAAAGAGAAGGAAATATGAGGATTCATAATGTATGTATGTAAGGTAAAATTTTGAAGGTGGGGAGCCACCTTCTGGTTGGACTATTGATGAGGATGATATTATTCACGTTCGTGGTTTTGTTGTTATACCAACTTGTATCTGGGAAGAGTTTATGCATGATTTTCATGACTTGAAGTGGGTGGTACACCTTGGTTTAACCAAAATGTACCATGATATTAGAGGTAGTATTGGTGGTTGTGAATGAAAAAGGAGATTGTAGGTTTTATGAAACAATGATACACCTTTAAAAAACTGAAGGCCGGGCATTAGTGGGCTGGTGGTTTGTTACAACCATTGCCCATTCCAAAATGGAAGTGGGATGATGTTACCATGGATTTTTTGGTAGGTATCTTGAGGAAACCATGGAATAATGATGTAATTTGGGTGATTGTGGATTTTTTGAAAAAGGTAACTCATTTCTTTCTGATATAGGAGACATTCACCGTTGACCAGTTGTGTGACTTGTATGTCTGGAAGATAGTACATTTTCATGGGGTACATCAAAGTATTATTCTAGATCATGATATGTGTTTTAATTTTTTATTTTTTAAAGGTTTTTAGAAGGCACTGGGTTCTCATATATTTTTGAGTATGACCTTTCACCTGTAGACATATGGTAAGTTAGAACGTACTATCTAGGTGTTAGAGGACATATTGAGGGAATGTGTCCTAGAATTTGGTGTCCTTTTGGAGAAACAATTAGCACTAATTGACTTCACCTATAACAACCATTATTAGGAGACTATTTAGATGACACCATATGATGTTCTCTATGATAGTCCATATAGATCTCCCTTATGTTCAATGGAAGCAGGGGAATCAAACTTGTTGGGATTGAGTCTCGTGCAGGAGACATCAGACCATGTTTAGTTGATTCGAAAGTGTATGACCATATAAAATAGTAGAAAAAAGTCATATGTTTATCGAAATCATTAACCTCTTGAGTCCATGGTGGCTGATCATGTATTCCTTTGTGTGTTTCCAAGTTTGGGTCACCTTCATATTTATAAACAAGGAAAGTTGGTGTGCATGTACCTGGGGTTGTTTGAGAACATGGAGAGGATTAGACTGATGCATACCAATTGGCTCTTCCACAACATTATATTGGTATTAATTATGTTTTTAATGTTTCATAGGTTTAGAAGTGTCACCCTGACCCTTATCATGTGATAGATATCGATGATGTTGAGCTTGAGACTGATGTATCCTTTATGGAGCATCCAATTTATATTTTAGATCATAGTGAAAAGAATATTTGGCATAATATCATTCCATTATTTTGAGTTGTATGAAAAATTGATGAGTTTAGGTGGAAACTTGGGATAGGGAGGTCAATATGTGGGACCGGTGGCCTAATCTTTCTACCATGGAGACTTATTGATGCCTGAGAGAGAATCTTAATGATGAGTTGTTATAAGGTGGAAAGGTTGCAAGATCCAAACATTTATGTAGGTATTTAATTGTTTAAATTTTATATTAACTCCATTTATAATGGTTAATGAAATGTTTCTAGAGAATATTAGGGGACTCAATGGTGTTCTAGGTGTTTGAGGCATGAAAAAAGAGAGAAAGGAGGCCATTCTGTGCTGAGAGAATGGTTGGCGCACAACTAGTACTAACCGTGCACCTTGGCCTAGGAAGAAATACAGCCTAAATTCCTTGGATAATAAGTATTTCAAGACCACCACACAAATTTTCAAACCATGTGGGAGTACCAGATAAACCGTACAACCAATTACCCCTCTTGGATAGATGGTGCAACATGGTTGGCGCATGGTTTGGCCAATCGTGCGGCCAAACCATGTACCTCATTTAAATAGGTGGAATAATCATTTTATGCCCTTAGTATTTAAGGTTTATTACTCTATTTTATTCCTCTTTCCACCTATATAACCTTAAGTGATGAACTAGGATCTCTCCCCTCTTCCAAGGATCACTCTCCCTTGATTTTGAGTTGTTTGAAATTCCATTTAGAGAGAATCAAATCTATGAGTGATTCTATCACTACCCTTACTTATATTTTCTAGAATAATCCTATGTGATGTTTATTATCCTTAAAAAGACTCCAAACCCTTGTTTTCCAGTAGATTATAGGTTTAATATTTACAGGTTTTTTGAGTTCAAATCAAGGGACATTGTTGGATGAGTACTTGTCTATGAACTTGAGGCATGTGGTCTATAAGTTAATTTACCATAGTCATGATGTTAATATTGTGTATGGGTTGTTATAATGAGCTACCATTCCTTTAATTCATGTTTTTAATTAGTGAAAATGTTTTTAGACCCTAATTTATGTGCAATACTCCCCACAATTCCCATAGGATCCATTGAGGATTCTTAGTCTAGGCCTATGATCACCCATGGGGTGATCCACTCCCTTTGATATGGTAAAATGTGTTATGAAATGATTTTTAAAGGGTTTATGATATTAAATTGTATAAATTGTGTTTGTATTATTAGAATCGAATAATGGAATATTTGTCTTAACTTGGAGAAGTTAAATGAGTTAGGAAATTTAATGGGTAAATGCGATAAACTTTTAAAGAGGTATGTATATGTGGGTAAATAGTTTGAAAGGGTGACCAATTATTGTAATTATGATTAAATGATGAAATGGTATTGTGATGGAATTTATTAAAGGATTGAATGCAATGAAACATGGTAATGTGGTAAATGAATATGTTCACCCTTATTGTTATTATTGTTTAAAAAGGTCATGGAAGACGAACCTTATAATGAATGATAAATGGTATGGCTGGGATGTTGGACTGATGCTCCTATCCCTTGGGTTATTATAGGATAATTCTCTAGGATCCACCAATGTATTGTATGGTTTATGATGGTAGACTAATTCTATATGCTCTTATGGTATGGACATGAGATGGGTACATAGAATAAATCTCCAAGGTGCATTGTTAAATTTGATTAATAAATGAATTTCCATGTGATGTAAAGTGTTAAACCCCCTTTTTTATGGTTAAGACATCTATTGTAGGCCAAGTCAGGTTTAATAGTTGGGTGTCCTAGTGGAACCAGAGGGCTCAGAGTCTAATGAATAGTTGTTAACAGGAAACTCAATTATTTCCATAGTCTTATTTATTATTCTTGTAACTTATGTATACACTTATTTTTTTGGATATTATTATAGACACCATTGGTGGTGGATTACTGATTTGTTCTCACACCTTTATTGAGATTCCATTGGGTACCTGAGAATACTTCATGGTTGTAGGTCATGATAAGATAAAAGTCCATATGTTATATGGATGATATGGGATTTGGGACAGAGCATGGACAAGGGAACCAGATGTGACATCGAGACCCATCTTGGGGGATTTTATTTTATAACTTTATTTTAAGATTCCTATGAAAATTTAGAATATCATGACATGTCATGTTTACTACTTTGATCTATTGGTACTTCCTTATATTGGTAATGTGGTATGTGATGTTTTGGTATTTATTATTATTTAATTTCAATATTCATCATTATTTCTGCTCTTATTTTTATTTCGTAAAGAGGATACAGTCTCCCCACATGTTCTATTATACCATCATTACTAGTTGGAAGCCTTTGGTGTATGAGATGGTTATCTTGAGTTAATGTGGAAATCCATCTTGGGGAATCAGATTTAGTGACAGTCAAGTTGGGACATTACACATGTACCATTGTTTCATAATTAATTGTTTATATAATGTCACTTAGTTTCCAATTAAATATGATACAAATAAATAACCCAAACACATAAAAAGAGATTAAAAAATTGATAAATTTGTAAAAGAAAAAAAATTTCAAGGAAAGAAACATGCATCAATTATTAGGAAAATATTAATCTATACTTAAGTCATATATTGGTGTGTTTATAAATGAATAGTTCATGATAATAGAGTAGCTTGATAGGAAAATTTACAAGAGAGAGATATAGAGAGATCCATGACATGGTTATCTTTGAAGTGGTGGATGAGGTCCTTCAATATGAAATGAGCATCACAACCACTTTCAATTTTTATATAAGGTATTTTATTTTTACTGTAATTATTTTTTTTATCATTTATAGTATATATAAACTTGTATTATTATTTTTTAAAATATTAGGTACCCATACCATAATTTTATATTTCCATGAATCCTAATATCTAGGTTTAGATTTATCTCTCCATAGAAAATTAGCACCTTCATGATATCCCCTCCAAGCTTGTGCAATGGAAATCACAATATTTATGAAATTAATTCAAAATAAGAGCTTAACATGGACTCAAAATCTTACCACCTTATGTGAAAGGGTAATTTATTTTAAAGTAATGAAATTTATAACATTTATTTTAATTACTTAATTATTACTTCATAAGGATCATTGTATACTAGCCTCTTTAAATCTAGTTGATTATTTTGATCTATCTCTTAGATTTGGCTAGCAGGGAATTAAACAACCTCAAATTCTTATTGGTTTTAACTAATACATAAGCATATAATTGTTTGATACTTCTAGATTTATACATTGATATTTTGTATTTTTTTAGGATTGTAGTGTTATTCCACACACAAGTAAAAATACTCATCCCAAATTTTATAAGATACCTCAAGACATATACTCAGATAATTATTCATATAGATACTCAAAGATTATACTTTGGGTGTTTATAAAGTTTAAAGGGATAATTTGGTCATTTTACACTGAAAGAGTAAATGTTAATTTTGCCCTAGTAGATGATTTTATGAAATTTTTCTGATGGTTTCATTGATCTCATAGTAGTGTGTTTACCATAGGGTGTGAGTTTTATAAAAATTAGAGACAAATGAATTTATTTACTCAAATATACGAGATTTATTTATTTATTTAAATTATTTTTATATTTAAAAAACCATTATTCAATTATTTTTAATTTTTGGTTGAAAATGGATATAGAGGAAGGGTAAGCTTTCCACAATGAAATGTATTAAGTGTGGTATAGTTAAGGTGAGGCACGATCAAGTCAGGGGACTCAATAGTTTGAGTAATGGAAGTATTATGAGAGGAGTTTCATATCATGAATAGATATAATATTTTTCTTGTAAAAAATGGTGTTGAAATAAAGGTTTCTCACAAAAAAACATTTTATTTTCTTTAAAAATTAATAGATTCCCTTTAACTCTTCATTATGTAGAAATCAAAGGGCAGTGGATGTATTTTAATGAGCTAGGTATGAAGATATACAATAAAAATATTTTAAGGAAGCCCAATAGCTAGGCGACTGTGACCCCTTATCCATAATTTTCATCTAAATCGTAAATTTTCCATTGTAGTGTATGGTTAGAACAAGGTAGTGGGTAATGATCTATTTTGAGCATGATGATGATTTATTTTGAGCCTGATTATTCTTGACATGTTCTTA
This sequence comes from Viscum album, assembly GCA_963277665.1. Lineage (NCBI taxonomy): Eukaryota > Viridiplantae > Streptophyta > Magnoliopsida > Santalales > Viscaceae > Viscum > Viscum album. The sequence continues at coordinate 2,002,375,986 of OY728126.1, read as the reverse complement.
ATTCCTATATTTCAAAAATATTTATATTATTAAAATGAATATAATATGTTATTGAGATGAATTTAAATATATTAGAGGAATGGGAATAAATTATTGATGAAATTATGAAAATTATTTATTAAATTATTGATGGGATTATGAAATTATTTTTTGAGATGTTTTTTATAGATATAAAATTGATTTATTTGATAACATTGAATTATGATGAGAAAATAAGTAACTTAATTAGAAATATGATAATGGAATTATGAATAATTATGATGAGGATATGTTTATCATGTAAGTATATGATTGTTATAATTTGATTGGTATTGTAATTATCTATGATAATGGTGGAATTTGGATAAAAATTATGAGATTATGATTTTATATGACAACGTGTAAAATCTTTCAAGGTGACATTACATTTATTTAATCATTTTTAATTGAATTTCAAATATGTAGTGGTGATCCTTGATTTTTGATAGATGGCATGGGGCCATTCCAAATCAACACGAGTGTTGTGTCATTAACTGGTGGTTGTAATATTTTACCCTGGGACTTATATGAGGACAATGTTAGTGTAACATGGGGCCAAGACAAAGTAGAACAAGTTAATTTTGGATGAAAATGGTTTCCATTCAAAAATTATTTCTTTTTCTTTTTTCTTTACTTGTTAGCACCATGGTGTGATTGGAAACAGAGAGGAAATTTTAATTTTTTTATAGATTATAAATGTGAAAAACCCTTAAAAATATTCTTTAAAGGTAGTTGTGGTATTTTAGATTGATGGAAGATTTTTCATGGGTGTATTTGGATAGAGGATATTTTTTAAAACCTTTAAGATGATGATTATGATGTGTGTTTTGAGATTAATATTACTAAGTGGTGGAAGTATTAATTAAAATGTTTATAAGATTGATATATTGAACTTATATAATTATGGAACCCAATAAATGGGGTAGATGGATTTTTTTGTATTTCCCTGACCTTGGTTTTTGGTCTTTAACCAAAGCATCACATATCCTCAACCGCATCTCCCAGTATTTCATAGGCTACTAACTAGAATTAAGGGCCAAGTCCATATAGCAGGGAGACACTACCCTCAAAATATTTCTCAATTAAATAATAAAAGAGATAAAAGATAAAAAAATATACAAAATTGGATGGAATCATTGTCACATGCCAACCATATGAATAAAATTTCCATGTAAAAAAAAACAATGTAACCCATATTAGTCATACACCTATAATTTAAATAATTATCACCACAAACATTTGATAATTTACACTTTCTTAACAAAATAAAAAAATATGAAGAGGTTATTCTACATAAATAGGTCCAAGAATATATTCTAATACCACCTTGATCTATCAAAAAATATTTCCAAACTCATCCACCAAACATAAGGGATTTCCTCTTCCTTGTATTCTTGATAGTGAAAATTGTATGTCCACTAAAGTGCATGTGCTGGGTGCAAGTATAAAACTTAGTAAGACACCCCTAGTGTACCCTTAACATAAGTATAATAATATATGTGAGTGAATTTATTGTATAATAACTAAAAGTTAACAAACATAACCCCAGGTCAGTTCATCATGCATTAACAACACCTCTACAAACCCAAACCATACCTACTTTAGCCAATACTGGTGGAAATTCTCATCTAATACCAGTGTAATATTACATACATTTTGAAAAGAATATAACATATGGTCATGTATCCACAAAATAATCTTTGAATGTGAATAATGGTAATACTTAACATATATGATCCCTCATGAATGAATAATACTCATAATGAGAAATGACACTCATGCCAAACCCTAACATCCAGATGAATGGGAAAGTGCATTCAAATCATAAGGAAGGCCTAAAATATCCATCCTTTTAGGAAATTAGTCTCAAAGGGGGAAAATAATCTATTGAAAACCACTATTTTTAGATACTTTACCCTTTTATTATATATTTTGATGTTATATAATACATGGGGTGAGTTTTGGGAGTTTCTAGATGGTTTTAGAGTGTTTGAAAGGGTTTATAAGGGTGAACATATTGAGAATAGTTTGGGGAAATTGTGAAAATTATCCAGTAAACTATACAAGAGGTTATGGATAGGTACATGATTGGTGAATAGTTTTTCCAAACTATTTTAGTGTTATGAGAAATCGTTCTGGTGGTGGAAGTGGGAAAAGTATAGTTGGTGCATGGTTTTTCAAACCATGTGAACCAAGCATGCAAGGGGATGGTTTAGAGACATTATCATGAACATGGTTAGTTCATGGTTTCCCAAAACGCATGTCCAAACTAGGAAACGTGTATTAAATAATCCAAAAATTAAAACTTAACACAATTTTACACCTATAAACCCTTATTTTTCACCTCTTCTATTAGGATCTCAAACTCCACTCCTTCCCAAGTGTTATTGGAAATTATGTTTAATCTAAAAGATAGGTTTGATAGATCTAAGTGTGTTTGATATTTGGAATAAAAGGTAAGTCTTCATTTTCTCTATTTATCTTTAGATTTTCTTATCCCCTTCCATCCATAATGATAGATCTAATACTATTTGTATTAATCTATGATCTATGATGGGTTTTCATGAGATCTTGATTGGATCTATTGAATTAAAGAGGTTTCAATCCTATATTTAGAGGTTTCATAGTGCCATTCACTATTTTCCTCACCCATTGAGAGGTAGTTGTAATCTCTCTCATATTCAATTATTCTATATCATGAAGGATTGATTTCATTAAATGTTTTTGTTGGATTTTCAAAGTAAATGTTGGATGAATTCTTAAAGGAAAAACCTTTTGGGTTTTGATGTAAGAAATATATGATTTTTAATAGATTTTAGAAAAATACTTTGGTTTATTGTCACGACCCGTCCTCGGGGCCCGTGCCGTGACTACCCCAAGCCCACCTTCCATAGGCCAGGGGCTGGCAACTAGCACCATGGCGTAAATCCCGGTAAAAAGGGAAGGCATTGACTTTGTAAAGTAAACAAACACCACAGAGCAAGCAAGCAGTAGAAGTAAAACACTAAGTAAGAACTGAGTACAACAGTAAGTGCGGAAAAGTAAGTGGGCCAGTATACAAACCCAAACTGAAAGTAAAGTACAACTGGAAGGGAAAACAACAACTGAAAAGTAAAGCCGCAACGTCGAACTATCCACTGGAAATCCCACCTGAAGGGTGGGTATAGATAGCCTCCACTGCTCCTCGGGTCCAACCGACCGCTCCGAGTATGTCCCGCCCAGTGGTCCACCTCCAGGTACCGTCCTGCTCCGCAAGCCTCAACCATGATCAGTGCTGTCCGTCGTCTGCAACCAACACAACGCAGTGCAGGAATATCCCGTGCAGGGGTGAGTATAAGCTACTCATTAGGGACCCCGAGACCCCCGAAGGTCTCCCATAATCCACAAAGGATAATCCACAAAGGAAAGATACAATCATGAAGTAACATCCGACACTACTTAGGTATATGCCCATACATATACCTAAGTCATCAATTCTCGTTCGACTCCAACATCCGAGCCCAAGTAAAACCCAGTCCACACAGGAAAACAAAACGTAATCCACATAGGATAGCACAACACAATCCACAAAGGAAAGCAAAACAGGATTCAGCTCACACAGGTATACTTCTTTGTATGACGATAGAGATGATCAGGTATTGCCACTGATTCATCTAAGTCGTCGGAACCACAAAGGATCGACAGGTAACTAACCCCCACAATGACCCACAAAGGATCTGACCCACATAGGATCGATAGGTAACTAACCCACACAATGACCCACAAAGGATCTGACCCACACAGGATCGATAGGTAACTAACCCCCGCAATGACCCAAAAAGGATCTGACCCACACAAGATCGATAGGTAACTAACCCCCGCAAGGACCCACACAGGATCGGACCCACACAGGATCTGTAGACGCTGGCCCACATAGGACCGCTGAGCACTGACCCACACAGGATTAGACCCACACAGGATCTGTAGCACTGACCCACGTAGGATCGTTGAGTGCTGTAGTCATCGCCGTCGAATCCACTGAGGATCTCTGCACAGTCGTCGCCGTCACAGTAGCAGTCGCAGCCAGCTCTAGGGTTCCCGCACACAGCAAGCTCATTTTGGAGGGTCCGCTCCACATGACGAGAGGCTGATACATCAACTGACACATAGTCCAGAGTTGATGTATCCAAGAGTTCCGTATCGTCAACAGGAACTCAACGTCGCAGACGGCGCGTCAATCGGACGCCCAGTCTGAGAATTATTGGCTTTTTTGTCCCAGGGGCCCTGTTGGTTTTTAAGACAAAACCAATCCGACCGTACTCCACCTGAGTCCAAGCCTCGGGCGGAGTATTCCAAAAGATCCTTCTCACTTAGAGGAATCTAACCAAGTTGACGGCACGTCAATCGGATGTCCGTAGCTCAAGATATGAGCGTTTCCGCTCCGAGGGCCCGGTTGGTTTCGTGTACGAACCAACCCGGCCAAACCCAAAGTATTCCAAAACCTTGAGTGCGATATACTGAAACGACCGTCTCGATCCAAGGATCGCATCGACACTGACAGTGCATCGATCGGAGGCCCGTAGCTCCAGATACGGGAAAAAGACCTAAAAGGTCCGAAAACGGGGGGTCTGGGCCCCGACCGACCCGACCCAACCCCCCTGGGTCGGCCCGAACCAGGTCGACCCGACCCGGGTCCGGGTCCGACCCGGTCGGCACGGCCAGGGTGGCCCAGCCCGGCCTGGGCGCGACCCGGCCCAGCCAGGGTGGCCCGGCCCGGCCTGGGCGCGACCCGGCCCGGCGGTTCGGCCGGGCAGCTCGGCCGGCGCGCTGGCACTGGCCAGGCGCCGCGCAAGGTAGCCCCCCCCCCCCCCCCACGCACGGGGGCCGCTCCGTGACACTCGGACGTAGCTTAATCCGCGTCCCTTCTCTGCGGTCCCACGCGGCCGCGGGACCGGCCAGTGCCACCGCGACTTCAGCCGCGGCGGGTCTTCCCGGCGGCGCGCCGGGTGCCGCCGCATCCTGGCGGCCGGACGCCGCCTCCGGCCGCCGTCGCCGCCGTGCCGGCATGGCACGCCGGCGGGGGGTTCTGAAAACCACCAGACGCGCTCCGGTGGTCCGATTTGCGCACGGTCTTTGCCAGTGCTCATCCTGGGACTCGTTCTTCACTGCAAAGCCTTCAAAATTAACTTGCGGCCCCGTTTGTCATCGCCCGCCAATCCATGCATAACAACAAGAAGGGCGATGGGTTCAGACTTGTTCGTTGGTCCGCACCCACCGCGTTTGCGGTTTTTGAACTCTCACAATAATCATATTTAACAACCGGGGATATAAATCATGAAGATTTAAAAAGAAACAACCCCTACCTCGTCGTAGTCGTCGAACGTGCGTTTTTTCGCGGGATTGACCATCACGGAAGAAGATGATCGTTGCATCGCGGAAGGGTGTCGCGTCGTCACAGTATACGACGTCGCATCGATGATCTCCGAGGATTAAAGAAAACACACGGATTTAATTTCACGAATTAAATCCCTGTTAAGGATAAAATCCACAAAGGAATTTAAAAGATTTGAAATCTCCTACCTCAAGCAGTTGATCGAAGATTTGTCTCGGGGAAAGAATCGCCGCAGAAGAACGTCGGGGGAGAAGAATCATCGGCGTCGTGGTACACAACGTCGCATCATCGATCTTCGAGGGTTCGGCGTTCTTCGTCTCATTTCGTCGAAGGTCGGTGTTCTTCGCGTTCTTCGCATTCTTCGTGTTCTTCGCGAAGAAAGATGAAGATATTCTAGCTTCAGAGATTTCTCCAAATCCTCTAAACAAGACACCCCTCAAAAGACAATTGTTGGTCTTATTTTATTATTATTCCAACAGTTGATTTCAAAGATAAGTAACGAACAAATTAATTCATAGAATTAATTGAAATGAATTAACCGCCCAATTAATAGGGGCGTTAAGAATTTAGAAAGCGCATCAGTTGACTTTCATTAAATAGGAGTTTTCGCGGTTGCGTTACTTAGAGGAAAAGAAACGGTGGGGCTCATGCGGGCCCACCTCACAAATATCCTACCAAGAGGGTATGATATTTTGGGTTCCACCCTATCCACTTCAACTCAGCTTAAGCAGCTTAAAGTGGCTTTAAGTGAAATAAAATAAAGTTGTCGCACCACTTTATTTTATTTTCTTCACTTAACCCCAAAAAAATAAAAACCACACCTGAGAAAACGCAACTCCGAAAGAGGCATTTATATTAAGTACCAGCGCTGTGATTCCATCGGTGACCTCGGAATTCGATTCCAAGCACCGGTTCAAAAGTTAGAAAAACCCGCTCATTCGTTCACTGAACGTACCCGAGCCAAACTTCAGAAAATGATTCCGGGCACACCGGGCCTCGGAATCACGTTCCATTAGAAACTGCGTTCTTGTAAAATTACAAAGAAAATTAAGAAAAAAATTTCCTTGAATTTTACGGGTCTTTACATTTATTATTTTAAATTATGGTTTTTTCTTAATGAAATAAAGATGTTCAATGAATTTTTTTGAAAGAAATAATGAATTTTTTCTGAATGAATCAATGCGAGAACTTGAAATACATGGTATCATGTGTTAATATTACATTGTAGAGTTCCTTATTGGGAGGGACTTGGTGCTCGGTTCCATACTGGAAGGGCACATGGGATTATCACTTTATGATGAATTGGTGAAGGAAGGATAACCAATTGTGAGTATTGGGGTTCTCATTCGGCATGCATGTCTATGTGAGTGGATGGATTTGGTTTGGTTATTTCAAGTGGTAATGATAAATAAAACACTATTCTTTTTTATTTAAATAGTTTTAAATTGATACATTATTATTATGTCCCTCCTTTTGTTCTAAATTATGATTTGAACTGTGAGATAACATGTTCTTATCCTAGTGACAAGATTATGGAAGTATCTTGGGGAAAGACTATCGGGTATGATTACTCACCCCATATATATGAAATTTGGTTTATATGTTGAAGTTATTCTTCATGACATAGGTGAAATAAAGGTCTTGTTCTTATCTAGTGGAGCATTATGATGCTAGTTTCTTAGGATGAAGTGGGATCTTGGAGTTTCTCTTTTGGATCCATTTGAGTGATTCCACATTAGTGTTCCTACATTAGAATATATTTTGGACTTATTTAGTTTTCTTGTTATACTATGGAGACCCAAGCCTTAAACACATATTATTTCACAATTCTTAACATACTTTTCCAACAAATACAAGCCATGGATCTAGAGGTATAGTGTCTTTGGAAGAATATAAATACAAAAACATCATCTTAAATATAAAAACATCATATTTATTTAAAAATCCACATAGTTCCCATAACTCACATAGATATTCTAAGACTGCATAGGGTTTCCTGGAAAAAATAAATAAGTAAAAGCGTGAACTAGAAAGTTTAGTAAGAGAATAGACATGTAAATAAAGCATAACTTGTGAGCCAATAGGCATAATATGATATCATAAATAGAATGATCATATTAATGGATAAATAACATAATTAAATGATGTCATAAGATAATAAAAATGTGGTAAAAACCTAAAAATGATATCTTAAACATAATTCAAGTTTCACTCCAAAGGCCATCATCATAAAGTAGACAAAGTACTATAGTGGATTAGATTTACTCTATAATCCCTTATATAACATATCATGAGATATAAATCTTTAACCAATGAATTGGAGGGATATATAATTTTGGTCCTACCCATAACATAAATGAAAATCATACATATTCATGACACATGAGGGAAATATACCATACATAACTCATAATATTGATTAGACCCGTTAGAAGGAAGTGGATTTCATAATTCTAATTCAAGGCATAACCAAAGACTAAATCATAAGTATTCCCAATAGAAGAAGATTTTTTTTTTGAATTTAATAATATAAAAAGGCACATAGGTACTGAATATAGAGTTCCAATATAGAAAATTCCTAATAAATATCTAGGATAAGAAAGAATAAAAATTTACCACTTGGGTGAAGCTTTATGAAATAAGTAAGGGATATTTTTAAAGAAGAAAAGACCTTATTATTTTTCATAAAACTAGAATTAAAAAATAGGGTTCTATATAAAATAAATAGCATTTTTATAATCTATTCACGGTTTAAAAACATTTCATGGGTGTGATTCTTGACATGAGACATGAAATGGGAAAATTCCCTTAAACCAATTTTACTTAAAAGTAGGAATTTTAAGGGAAATGAAACATGTAATACTCCAAAACTGAAATTTATATTTAAATAGTTATATATATAAGGTAAATATATATAAAAACTGAAGATTTACATGAGAATAATATTTCATAAATTATAGAAAAAGAAATAGAACTTGTAACTGATAAGTCACAAAGGTGGTACGAACGATCCCTTACCTCGGGTTCCAAATTTTTTATGCACACACACTTAACTTACCAAATAAAGAAATTGAGTTTATTAAATAATTACCTAATAAACTTATTCAACTATATCTCATATTAAAATTTTATTTAAATATCATATGTTATTTATTTATAATATAGTTTTCTTTACAACATTGGTTACTTGAGGTTGTTCAGTTAATTTTTTATCTCCTCATGTATGTTGAACATGGTAGAAAGAATTGTAAAATAGTTTCATAATATAAAAAAGTAAAAGTTTTATAGAAATATTTTTTATATAATAAATATATTTTTAAATCCAACTACGATGTGCGATGATGAAAAATAAAACTCATTGCTCGTGGAAGTGATAGTTCACACGTATGCACGATTAACGTTTCCATTTATCAATGACTTAGAGGGAAAGAAGGTAAATAAAAATTATAACATTTAAAAATAATATTAATATTATAGATATAATATTTATTCATCCATTACATCATTTTCACCATCCATTAATTATGGTTATGAAAAACAGGAGATGTTGTTTTGTGGAGGCGGTAGTTCACACCACACACTAATGACACTTTTGTTTTTTTATCTGATGAAGATGAACAAATAATGGTTATTATAATAATATAATAACATATAAGTATAATAATGATACTAATATCACTGTAGTTTTATTAATTTAATATATTTTAATATAATGATTAAGTATAATAAGTTATGAAGAAGGTAATACTTACATTGGAGACTTGATCTTCTATTAGAAATTTTCTTTGAAGTGAAGGCCTTAAGCTAAATTATAGAGAATAAGTGTAACACCCCGAGCTTCCACGATACGCTTCTCATTCAATAATGCAATAGCTTGCATTGTACGCAACTTCGAGTTCTAAAACAACGCGACTAATCAAAGTAACCGTTATGAATAGTAATAACCACTTTTTAAAATTATAGAAATTTTATATTTCAAAATGGACTTCATTTTTTTATTTGTAATATCGAAATTATCCAAAGTTGAATTTTTTGTAATTTTCTGAGAACTTCCAATTTTTTATGAATAGTGAAAATTATTTAAAAACAACTTTTTTAATCAAAATAATTTATAGTGATAAATTATACTATTTAGTGGTTTTAAAGTATAATTAGAATATATTTTTACCATTTTATCCAATGGTGGTCATTATAATTAATTTAACATTGAAATTGGACATAAACAATTGCCAATCTTTTGATATAAATTGTTTCTTAAAAACACGCTATTTGTTGTGACAGCGGGAATTAATTATAAAATTAATTAATGCAACTTATATGTTTGGAATTTTGTAAAATAGAAATCATTTTTTAATTCTGAATATCAATTATAGCTTAGGGTAAAATTTTGGCATTGTTCTGAAAAACTTCAATTTTTGATGAATAGTGAAACCACTAAGTGGTAGTTAAATAACTGATTTTTCGTTTAAATGAAATATTACCACTTCTGTGATTTTATTTTCAAAAATCCAACATACATGGTTTTCATTAATAAGTAAAATGTGGTTCAATGAGATTAAAATAATTTTTTGGTGAATAGTAACTTTTAAGTTCTTAATCGCGATTAGAGGTAATTAGTGTAGTTTAAGGTAAAAATAATGTTTTAATAATATGAGATGAGCTTGAAACTTGTTCTAATCCTATTGGATGAGTCATGGCCGACCAAGACAACCCATGGGTAAACTTGGGGACCCCATGGAACCACTTTGGTTGGAAAATGACATTAATATGTATTTATTTAATGTTAAAGTAAAAAAATGACACAAACATGAAATGTTTTACTAAAACAATTTTTACATGGGGTTATACAAGTCATATTTTTGACTATAAATAGTCATTGGAAAGATAAAAATATTTCCTACATCATAGTATTTTTTTATAATTTTTAGACATTAAATAAATTAAATTATTTATGACATCATTATGATGCAGCGATGACCTCATTATTTAACGATTCTAGTAAAATGAAAAGATAATGTACAATCCAAGGCATAAACATGTCAAAAGACTATAGGATGGGTAGATTTCGAACCCTTATCACCTTAGACATGAATTATATAAGTGTGGGACCTTTATAATCAGAAAATCATTGTATAATAATGTAAAATTTCCTTACTTTCCAAGAGTGCCCCTCCTCTCCTCTTATAAAAGGCCCCCACCTCTACCACCTCATTCACACTTTAAAGCCTTTTGGCTCGGCCAAACTCTGCCCAAATACTCTCCCAACTTCCCTCTCTTACTCCTAGAAGCCTCACTTTGGGCAGAACTCTTCCCAAGGAAGCCTTTGGCTCAAATCAAAAAGAGTTACCCAATTTTGAGGTAATGTCTTCTCTAATGTTGTTTTGTTATATTTTTCTTCTCCAACCCGCTAAACTCTTTTTATTAATTTCTTTTGTAACAACAACAGTATCCTAAATATACTAGGATGTTTTTATAAGATGTATTCGAGCTACACTTACACACACCTACATCTAATGGTTAAAGAATATACGGTTTCTGTGGATGGCGAATTTCTGCCTCACGAAACGATGATTGTTCAACACTCATATAACACCTTCAAAGGTGGCCATTAAGATGTCACTATATTTATATATGATATATAATATTTTTATGTTTTTCTTATGCTTCTGTATTTCTCATTTATGGCATAATTTATGATTTCCATTATGGGTAAAACGCGATAATTTCATTTTAGGAAGTGCGGACTACCGCCCCCTCAAAGTGATTTGAATCGTTAATGCCATATGTGGGATGTATAAAGGATGGAGTAAATGGTATTATAAACTATATTATACTGGAATTATATTATACATTTATATCATTATGATTTCATTCCATTAAATATGAAATAGAAATGAAAGTAGCGTTCATACGTACGTACGGCTTACCGTCTCCATGAACGGTGCATTTCATTTCTTACCTCTAAATGTTACGTAATATTATAAATGAATGTATATACTGGATATATATGATATATATGACATCTAAATCATGAATATAATTCTAGAGATAATGGATATTCTACCACATAAACAACTTGTAATTATAAGAAGTTTATTGTTGACTCAAGTACCAAAGATCGACAAAACGACCGTTATTAACTTAAATAATTACATAATGTTCATAACATTGTAATAAGTGATATAAAAAGGATAATGAAATTAAAAATGGTTCTTAATAAGGTATATATTAACTCTAGTTTATTATTCATGAGGTTAAAGAACGGTTGAGTCAAGTCAGACACGAGGTAAGGGAATTTCTTAACCCAACTCCCATTCTTTGGGTTAATCTCCTACTTTCAAATTAGGTCATGATATTATTATTTCCTATCTTGTATTTTTACTTTATTTATGTGTACTTATAGTTAATACACATAATAGATCTATTTTATTTAAAAAATTATCTTTGTAAGGGAACTTCTTAACCCAATTTCTATTCTCTGGGTTAATCTCCTACTTTCAAATTATGTCATGATATTATTATGTCCTATCTTGTATTTTTACATTATTTATGTGTAATTATAGTGAATACATATAATAGAACTACTTTATAAAAAATGTACTTTTTAAGGACTTCATCTCAATCCCCTTTCAATTGAGGCATATTTGGTTTTATACACAGCTTTCTTTTATACGGTGTATAAACCCCTTTGACTTTTACGTTTATTCAAAAGGAATATTTTTTATACGAAGCGTTTTGCTAAACGACAAAAGGGAATGTTTTTCTTTCCGTAATTATGCGGCGACAACGACTTCTCTGCCACCGTGACCATTATTTGAGTTTCAGATTCCTCTACAAGCCATCATTTTTTTAATGAAAAATAAATACAAAGTTTTAAATTCCTTTTATTTTGGTATTGATAATGGTTTTTGAAAGCGTTTTTATTATATCAATGTGTTGTATTGATATCTTGTGATTGAAATGTGGAAATGTTATGTTTCCTTTATGCATGTTTTATGTGATATGATTATGTTATGGTTTATGATATGTTTAAACCTATTCATATGAGGAATGTATTGGACTTAATAAGTGACGGGTGGATCCCGCTATAGCTCCTCGATGCATCGGTAGGTCTCATGAGACAACTAGACGTGGAATTGGCCGAGGCCCTTTCCCAATTTGATTTATGGTTTTGGCCGAGGCCTTAATCATTTTAGACGTCTTGGCTGAGGCCTTGAAAAAATGTTTCAGAATGTCTGGCATTATACATTCCCTCATTATGAAAGTGGTTATTGATATTGCATGTGATTATTCAACTAGTAGAATATCCATGTGAGTAAGTAAATGGAATTATTTAATTTTATTTTTTCCATATTATTCTGAAGATCAAGTTTAAAAAGGCTTTTGTTTTAGTTATACATTGCCTTAAATGTTAATGTTTATTTATGAAAGCTTCCGCAATATTGTTATCCTTACTGAGCATCTGATCTCACCCCTTTCAATGTTTTAATATTTTCCAGGATTTGAAGAAGTATTTTATGAATGACCTGCAGGGATTGTTAGAAGAGGATATGAGTATGGACTATGGAGACTTTGTTATTGTAGTTTTTAACTTTATGATGTAATGTAACGTTTACGAATGTATCTAGTGTTTCCAAGGCTACTAAACTAATCGGTCTTTCGAGACTTGATCTTTTGTGATCATGCCAATGTTACGAAGTAATGCACCAACTGTGGGTAGCTGGGGTTGGGGCGTTACAATAAGGGATTAAGTATGATAAAAGTAATTATAGGAGAGGTATTTTGGTTATATTTTAAATATAAATTAAAAATTTAACAGTAACTATGGAGTTTTATAAGTGATACCCTTTTATAAGTGAAGAAAATAGAACTTTTTGGAATACCCTTTACACTTCCACGACATCAATACACTATTCCTTGGTCAATGACTCAAAAATTTAATAATAATGGAGTTTGGGGTGATATTGGGTAGATAAATACTCATAAAATAATTTCCATGAATTTTTAAACATTTTTAAAGTCTTTTACCATAGGTTTCTGCATTTTTAAATTTTGATTTTTACCTTGGTAACTAGTTTTTTAACTAAGTAATTTATATTTATTTAAAAATAATAGGTAAACCTAATTACAATTTTTTTTGTTTTGAGACTAAAATTAATCTCCATTTAATATAATTCAATTTATAAATATGATAAAATCAACTTGTAAATTTAAATATAATATTTATATATATATATAAACAATTTTTGTAGGAAAATGATTGTTAACCAATATGTATTCTTTAATCATATTTAGAATTTATTACTAATTTAATGAGTTTTAATATAGTTATATATATTTCTAACCATAATATTATATTCATAATTTAATTTATATAAATTTTATTTATTAAATAAAAATTACATGATATGAATAAAATAATTCATTAAAAAACTATTTTACCCTTATCATGGTAATTAACACTAATCCTACTAATATTATATTTATGTATAAAAAATTAAAATAAACTTGTTATATAATATTGAAATTTTGAAATAAAATAATAAATTTATTTTATTATATTTAATTTCTAAAAGTGATGAAGTCTAATTTTTATTATAAGCACATAAAAACCGTTTTATAGTGAAATATTACTTGAGTTTCAAAAATTTTAAACATCTATTTAATAAATTCAACATAGAATTTTTAAATGATTTATATTAATTATTAAATATATATTTTTATAAAAAAATGTTTTATTAAAATTTTATGTCATTCTTGTATTGTGAAATTTATAGTTTTTAGCCAAATCAGTATTTTGAATCTTCACCTAAAAATCAATTATTTTAGAAAAAAAATCATCTTAAGATAGTATTGATATTCTAAATCCCAAAATGAAGTTAATTTAGTAAAATTAAAATTCTAAATTTATTATAAATATAAGAATTAAAAATTTAGTTACTTCTATTTATCCCCTCTAGTTTAGCGACTATAATGATCATCTTGAATAATTTAATCTTATTAATGCTTCATAGGTTTTGTTTTAGTCTATTATTCACTGTAACATAAGATATTAAACATAACAATTATTAAGGGGAAATAATAATTAATATCTTCGGTTGTTACATTATTCCCCCTTGATAAATTTCACCCTCAAAATTTGATTTCATACACTAAGGTGAAAATGAATGAGGGCACTTTTGTTTCATGGTCTCTTCAGGTTTCCATGTTTCCTCTTCATACATATGGTTTCTTTGATGTAATTTGACAAGGTGAGTTGTGATTTTTATATAGAACATTGTCTATATAGTCTAATATCTTCACCGGATACTACTCATAAAAGATACCATTCTCAAAATGCACTACCTATGAATTCTATACATGTATGGGATAATATATGTACTTACTTAAGAGGGATACATGGAACAAATCATGTACTTTAGATAGGTTTAGTGGAAGTGCTAGTCAATATGCCACAACTCTAATGCAATCAAGAATCTCAAAGGGGATAATATATCTTGGACTTAGCTTCCCCTTCTTCCCAAATCTGATGAATCTATTCTATATAGATATATATAGGAACACTTTATCATGAAACTAAAACTCTATTTTTCATTGACAATTATCATTATAACTCTTCTGTCGACTCTAAAATACTTTAACATGGTGTTGAATAGTCTTTAATTTTTTGAAAAAAGACTCAACCATATTAGTTTCTATATTTTTTTTTCACCAACTTCATCCCCACATGAAGGTTTTATACACCTATTTATATAGATAACTTTTTATAGGGATATTTAGATACTTGAGTGTAAACTATTTTTGTAAGAGAACTCGACTAAAAGAAGATATTGGTCCCATTATCCCTTAAAGTCCATAGATAAAGATCTTGATATATACTTACGTGTCTATTTATTCCATTTATATTGTCCCTTAGTCTAGAGATGATTGGTTATACTAAAGTTAAACTCTATGTTTAGAGAATTATAAATAATCTTTCTGAATATTGAGGTTAACCTCAAATATTAATCACATATAATTGATATTGTTGTTCCATGTAGCCTCACCAATTATCTAATGTATATTTGTTTCTAGGTGATCAAGTGAGAAGTCCTATCAAATGGAAATAAAGTGATAAGTCTTTATAATATATCCCGATATAACCCATATAGAATTGTTCCCTTTCGATGTATTTAGAATACTAATGAAAAAATCCATAGTGTTGTTTTCCCATTTCTATATAGGTATGAGAAATGGTTGCATCATCCATTTCCTCCCAACCTTCACTTGTTGACACACCATCCACTTTTATGTATATCACACAATCTTCTTCTTTATATTTTCCCACCAATAGCGTTCTTGATGATCTATATACATTTTCATGTTTCCTAGGTGGATGGAGGATGCCGAGCTACGAGCATCATTTAGTATCTCATTTTTTCCTCCGTATCTATTGGAATGAAAATTCATTTCCAAAATTATACATCTCATTAATCATCAACCTTTAACCAATATATCTTCCCTTACTCACAACATCCACCTTTATCTGTATCTCTATATCACCCCTTTGAGATCTCTTAATATTCTCAAGTAATGATGGATGAGTAATCAGTTGATAAAGGTAGGATAATGTTACTTTCTTCATGATTTACATATACATCCTTTTTATTCCAAATAAGATCATATACTTCTCAGTACTCATCATAGATAAGTTTGGGGGATATTTTTTACTTAGAGAATCATCCACTTTATTTTCCTTCCCTAGATGGTGGTGTATTAAGAAATAATAATCCTTGATTATCTATAACCATATTCATTGGATCATGTTGAGATCCTTCTATGTGAATATTTATTTCAAGCTATCATGGTATATATATATATATATATATATATATCACACTAATCTCCATATAGGAAATGAATCCAAAATTTCAACTTGAAGATTACTAAGGCCAATTCAATATCACGCGTCAGATAATTTTGTTTATGAACCTTCAACTATCTTGAGGCATAGGCAATCACTTTATCATTATACACAAGTACAAAACAAAATAACTTTTTTGATGCATCACTGTAGATAAAAAATACTTCCAAACTTGTGGGTATAGTGAGTACAGGTGTGGTGGTTAACCTCATAATCAGCTCCTTGATTCTCTCTTCACACTCAGATATCCCTAAATATTTCAATCCATTATTAGTAAGTTGTTTAGTGAATATATAAATCTTGATAAGTTTCTCAAAAATATCTAATAGTACCTGATGACCCTCCTATCATAGGGTTCTCAAAAAAAAAACCTGATAAAAATCTAGTATTAGTGGGACTCAGGTTTTTCTTCAGAGATGAAAGTGCCATTGATGCATTTCAATTTCATTTTGTGGGTTCAAGTGTATAAAATAATAATAGAATATTAAACATGATTGGTTTTAACTTCAATTTAAAAGAAGTGGGATAACCTAAAACATCACATTAACTACTGTGTTAAATTATAATTCCAATTTTAATCTTTTATTTTCTCTCTAATCAAGTGAAATATCACTAAATCATTCTCAATTAGAATTTTTTCTTAAACTGGAGGGTTTCAATGATCACTAAAACCTATAATCTCACCTAGACCAGTAATCAAAGATCCCTGATTACCCTTAAACTTACTCACTTCTCATGATCACAAGTAATGGAAAAGACCTAATCAACCTCTATGTGTGATATAGTGAAGGAAATAAGACTAATTTAAAATAAAAAATAAGAAATATCCTATTGCATAACTAATTTAAAAAAATTAGGGATTAATGGAAGAGATTAAACAATTAAAACATGAAATTCATTAATAGAGGGGATAAAGGGAATAACCTTAGATCATACAATAAGGTATTAGTGTGGTATCATCATATTTTTTATAATTTGAAATAAAATTAAAATGAGAAACAAAAATTATTGATCATTGGAACAACCTCTTAGAATGAGCTCTTCTGAGAGTCCCTGTAGCATAGTGAATAATGCATTATTTTTATAATAATTTCCAAGTTCCTTAGCATGTTCCACATGACCAACATATATTTATTAAAATTATCTAGGAATATTATTCAATTTAATAACCCAAACTCATTGAATGTTGGAATATTATCATGTGTCTAGGTTGAGAGATGTGATGGTTTTTTCATGGAATTGAGAATTTTTCCAAATTGATTCATGATCCTCCCATGATCAAGATCTATACAATTTAGTGGAGAAGTGATTCAAATCTTCGTAGCATAGTGGATTCTACCATATGGTCAAAAAAATAATATGATGAACAAATTGGAATTAGGATCTGGTTTCCAGTGGACTGAAAAAGGGAAGACCAGGATTGGGCTTGGGATGTCACTATAATTGGGATTGGTCCTGGTTTCTTCAAATTTGAACCTAAAAAACAGAAATTAGAGAAAAAATAATTTAGAATATTAACACAATTAAAATTGGTTCTATACAGAGGCTTGAGAAGAATGTAATCATCATGGAAATCAAGAATGTTAACTCAAATGTGGTTAATGATAGTTCTTGAAATCCAAAAACAATGTTTGGGATGCATTTCAAGGCAGGATTGGGTTCTGTGATGCCGAGCTTCCAATTTGAGGAACTCATCACTAATTTTTTCATAGGTTCTCCATCAAGAACAATGTTTGTGTTTTTTTTGAGCAGAAACCTTTGATTTGGGTTTAAAATATGTCTATCTAGTCTTTAATCTTCATAGAAAAAACAAAAATTCATAAAATAATAAAATTATTATATTTTTGACTAAATCCAATTTCACAGCTTGTATGACTCCAATTCTTTACAGTTTTCAATTTTTTTTCTTTACAAGATCTGATTATTTATTTCACTACTTTGAGTGTGACATCAAATTCAAGTGGCTCCACTATGGATATATTGTTCTTAAGAGATTAATAGGAGTATCAATCTTTTTCATTAATCGACCTCAATGGTGATAGATCTTAAGTGCATCGATGACTGTCTGAATGTGGTTGCAAGGGTTTGTGTGCATCCAAATAAAAGAGCTCATGTTTCCATCTTGAAAAAGTGGGTGGTGTGACTAGAGGATCCATTTCGGAAGATAATATTTAGTTACGAGATTTAACAGTGGGTGTGGCTCCTAATGGAACTTCTAGGGCGAGAAGAATGTTTATCCTCACTCAGTTAGTGGATCTACGAGTGTTTGATTTAGGATTTATAGTGAGACAACACATATCAACTTCTAGGGTTACCTTATACAGAAAGGGAAGGTTTATGTTTGGATGGATTACATCATAGATGAGGTCAGTAAATAGGGAGGCACTTCCAAATCTATTAGGGTGACACTTGGGTAGGAAGACGTGACATCATCTCATCAAATTGGAGCTCAGTTGTCTCCCCTAGTGGTGAGGATTTATTTAGCAGTGATGCTGCTTTGCTTCTCCAACAAGATTCAAAAGGCAAGACTCGCCTACTTCATCCTATGGTTGGATGTGGATTTGGATAGGTTTCATAATGAAACATCTATTATTCATTTATGGTAGGTTAAATTTGTTTTGGATAGGGTGGCTCATGGTAGCTTAAGCTACCATGGATTTTAGGTAGGTTTCAGTGTGGTTGTACGGTAGGTTGATAATTATTGGCACAATCACTTGAGTAGTGACCATGAATGGTAGGTTGGTAATCCATGTTCACTTGGTAAGTGACCATGATAATGGCTTGTGTCAATTTGAAGAAGTGACTGTGATTAGGCAATCACTTGTGAAGAGTGATGTGGTATCTTGTAGATGAACATGTGGTATGTTCTAGGTGGGTGGGGACTTACAATCACTTAAAAAACATTCATGCAGTCACTTCCTATGTGGTTAGTATAGTGACCATGAGGTACAACATTCGGTCACCTTAATACACATGATCATTGTAAAATCAAAACAAAATCAGTTTAAAATCAACACATGTAGTCACTTAAGTAACTGTGCCTCCTTCATGCAGTCACTTGGACACTTAATTTTTTTTCAACCTAAAAAATAAAAAAATTCATATTTTAGTGTAGAATTAATTCGAAAAAATGATTAAACAATTAAAATCCATAACTTTAGCCTTTGAACAAATAATTTCAAATTAATTTAAATCAATTAATAAAAAAAATCTAATTTGGAATTCCACAATTAAAAATCTTACTCTAATCCGAATTGAAAATAAAAATTCATAATTATTTTTTTAAAATGGTTTAATTTATAGAATTTCATTTAATTAAAAAAATGTATGAAATAATTAAAACTAAAAATTGATCTATTTAAGAATTTAATTCGAAATTGAATATTTACAATTTTAAATTCACGGTTAAAAATCAAAATGAAAATAAGTTCCAATTAGTGTGGCTTCTTAGTTAATTCAAAAAATTAAGCATTTATTAAAAATCATTATTAAATCCAATTTTCAATAAATTTTAAATTCTAAAAAAGTCACAAATATTACAAATTTACCCAGGATTTCATGAAATTATGAGATAATTTCAAGGAATAATAGATAATGTTTTTTAAAATTTAACTCACATCACTCACCCACACTTGAACTATTGTATTCCCATACAATTTTATCATTGAATTCTAAAAAATATTTTTATTTTTCCACCTAACTTAAAATAAACAACCAAAATTGAATAATATCAAAGAATTACCCTCCCATGTGACTTTCACACACTATTTTTCTTCCATTCACATTCAAATTTCAGTTCCATGGGTGAATTTGATATATTTAAGTGGAATTAAAATTTTAACAAGTAGAAATTCCATATTTTCCTCACTCAAAAGATTATTAAAACAAAATTTATTTTCATACTTCATTGATACTTTATAAGTAATACTTTTATAAGTCAACTTCCCCATTAATGGGTTCAATATTCCACTCACCTAAATGAATTCATTTTTAAAAAATGAGCAATTTATGCATTTATTTATTTTTAATTTTTTCCAACCATGTATATGAAAAGTAATATGAAAAAGAAATTATTAATATTAACATAGGTCTACTCACACTCCTAGTACCACTATCTCATATATTCATTGTGGGTTCCCAATTTCCCATTTTTATTCCAGGTTCAAAGGACTTATATAAATTTTTTATAGGGAGGATCCTTGAGGTGTTATTAAATTAAAATAGTCAGGTCACTCTTGATTTAGTTAGAAATTATAGTGATCTTATGTTATAATTTTTATCCTACAATGATCTTTTCATTTTTCCACTTCATTTTCCCAGTCTTTAAACAAAATTTTCATTAAATAGGGGTTATGTTCACTCATCAATCTCTATCATTCAGCAATTCAGAATCAATGTAATCATTAAAAAAATATAATGGTATTTTAATTATGAAAAATAATATCATAGTTTAATTTCCTATATCTTTTTTTATTGTCTATTTATTTTTTTATTTACACTCTAAAAATATAAAAGTAGAAAGATATAGAAACTATGTACAAATTATTAATTTTTTTGATGGTTTTTTTTGTTTTTTTAATTTTTAATTTTTTTTGTTTTAAAAAAAATATAAAATAGAAAATGTGTATTTATATCCTAAAACTACTTTGTACCTCCCCTCCTCACTTATCTTTCCATGAACCACCCCATGTCAACCCTGAACCGGTCACCTAGGCCGATCTTTGGAAATACCTAAGTGGCATTCTCGATCCTCCTGGGCTAGCAACAAGTGCCAAGGGCATAATTAGAGTCAATGGAAATTGTTTAAATGAATAAAATAAATAAGGAAACCGAATAATTAAAGGAAAAAACCAAAATAAATATGATTTCAAAACATTATATTCTTTACATTTACAATTAAAGAAATAACAAACAGAATAAAAAATAAAACCAGAATAACCAAACTGAACCTAACACCCAAGACACCACCATGTGACCCCAAGGGTCACTCTCTAATCCAAAAAAACTATATCCCAAGGTGATCAAACTCGATCCGAAACCTACAACAAAAAATAAAAACCAAAAAGCACTATAGGCATGAGTATTAAAACTCATTGGGTAGGCCTAAGTAATTATATTCCCATTACATATTTTTTAAATAAAGAAAAGTTTATTAATAGGTTTGAAATAAATTATCTAAATATAGGTTATCCGCACTTTTTATTTTAAAGAATACAAATCACAAATTACAAACCATCTCCCTCATGATTTTTAAAACAAGGCTAAAGGGGAGAAGGGAGAAAGCGACCAAAAAAATCATTTATTTTTCATAAAAATGAAAAAGAAAGGGAAATATTTTCTCTTTCAAAACATCCTATTTTAAACCTTTTTATTAAAACTACACATTCAAAAATTTTCAATATAACACCAAAATTAAGCATAAAGTTTATGATTACATCCAACGAGGGAAATGGCATTAATGGTACTAGAGTCAGAGAAACATGGGAAATCCTAGTACCATTAATTCCATTTCCCTTGTTGTGCAGAATCCTAAACCTTATGCTTGTTTTTGGTGTTATATTAGAAAATTGTGAATGTGTGGTTTTGATAAAAAGGTTTCAAAGAGTATGTTTTAAAATAGAAAATATTTCCCTTTCTTTTTCACTATTATGAAAAATAAATGATTTTTTGGTCCCTTTATCCCTTATCCCCTTGAGACTCGTTTTAAAAGCATGAGGGAAATGGTTTGTAATTTGTGATTTGTATTTTTTTTAAAAAAAAGTGTGGAAAACCTATATTTAGATAATGTATTTAAAACCTGTTAATAAATGTTGATTTATTTAAAGAATGTGCATTGAGAATAGAATTAGTCAGGCCTACCTATAGAGTTTTAATACTCATGACCACAATGTTTTCTTGTTTTTAGTTTCTGTTGAAGGTTCCAGCTCGAGTTCAATCTCCTTGGGGGAAATTTAGTTTTGGATTGGAGAGTGACCCTCAGGGCTACATGGTGGTGTCTTGGGTGTCAAGTTTAGTTTGGTTATTCTGGTTTTTTTTTGTTCTATTTGTTCTTTCTTTAATTGTTAATGTAAAGAATATAAAGTTTTGAAATCATATTTAGTTTGGTTTGTTACTTTAATTATTAAGTTAACTTTTTTATTTTATTAGAAAAACCATTCCAATTGAATCTAATGATTCCCTTGGCACTTGTTTCCAGCCCCAGAAGAGCAGGAATGCCACTAGGGCCTTTCCATGGATTGGCTCAGGTAACCAATTTAGGGTGGAACTGGGATGGTTCATGAAAAAATGGTTTCAAATCTAGGTTCCCATTATATGTTATCAAAGGGGTGTGCTAAACATTTGACTCAACAAGGCATACATATATATCATCATACCATTACACAACTAGCACCACCCCTATCACCTTAAGGATAATCACTTGCCTTGAAATAATTATTACACAAGGGAGGTCCCATACCGAAGACCCTCCCATCTGATGATCAACCAACAAGGAAAGTGACCTAGCCCAAGATGGGTTTTCCAAATGACTATTTCAAAATTCCAAATAGGCCTTACAACATTTTCACATAATAATCCCTTTCAAAAATTATCCATGACAAAATATTTTTTTTAAAACCAAACCCACCCTTGGAAACCCATTAATAATTACAACCCACAATTTAAGTATAAAACATATTTACAAAAGCCAAATGGGAATTTGGATGTTACGATTACATATATAAAACCTAAAACATGGTTTGAAATATCACAACCCACTTGAAAAATCATATTATGAAATTTAACCAACGCATGTAGTGAACAACTCAACAAAAACACACCACATGTTTAAAATCCATTTTAAAATCACACGCACCCCAAAACATTATACAAACACGCTTCACACCTTTTTTATAATTTAATAAACTATTAAAACAATTTATAAAACATTTTCAATAAACACCCCAAGACTTTTACATCAAAAATACATCTAAAACCCTCTTTAAAAACAAAATGCACAACAAGCCCATTTCAAAACATGATTCACAACACCTAAATAATTCAATAAATCATTTAAACAATTTATAAAATTATTTCAAGAAACACCATAAGGTTTTACACCCAAAATCATATCTTTAAGTTCAATTTCACATCAAAACTATCTCAAATTATGATTCACAATATTTACATAATTTAATAAATCATTTAAAAAATTTATAAAATATTGGTAAGAAACACAACAAGATTTGCATACAAAATATACCCAATTTCACATGAAAAAACTCATTTTTAATCCAATTTCACATGAAATAATTATTCTAAAAATCATAGGTCACTAATTAGCTATTATAGAAGGTGTGAAAATCAAGAAATCAATGAAATCTAAAATTTAAAGGTTATATGGAAAGGGGTCCTACCTCAAACGATGAATGAATTCCGGTAAATGGTGTGAAAACCCGATCACACCTCAAATGCACCCAAGGGAGGCTAGATCCGACCTCAAGGAACCCTAAGAGGGAAAAAACACCAAAAATAGAGCAACCCTAGCCAATAAAATCGGCCAACACGTCCACTAGGGTTATGAAGAAGAAGATAATGGGAAGAAATAAAAGGAGGAGAAGGATAGAGTACCAGAGAGGTTGTGCATGCCAAAAGGGGGGTGGAAAGAGGGGCCATGCGCTAGAAGGGTAAGTTTCTGGAGAGGGTCCTGCACTGGAGGGGAGGTTGAGCTGGCTGGGTTGCGTGTGATTAGTGGGGTCACACGGGCTGGGTGGTGTGTGCCTAAGAGGAGGCACCAAAGGTGGAGGTCGCCAGAGATAGAGGTCACCGTAGCAGGGGGTGCGCACTAGGGGGGTCACACTATGTAGGTGAGGGCGGGGGGGGGGGGGGGGGTGGGGTGGGGGGAATTGTGGAGGGAATGGGAGAATGGGGAAGAAGGAAAAAAATAAAAATAAAAAGGAAACCCAAAAAAATAAAACTATCTTAATAATAATAATAATAAAATAATTATTAATAATAGTGTTAATTAATATTCATAATTATAATATTCATAATAACAATAATAATAATAATAATTTTTTTAATAATAATAACAACAATAACATTTTTTAATAATAATAATATTATTTACCACCACCACAACAACAATATTATTATTATTGTTGAAATATTTATTTTGATAAATTTTAATATTTTTATCTCATTAGGTTTATTTTATTTTATTTATTTAAATAATGCAGCCATGTGGTTCATACATGGCTCAAGAGACTATGCACGAATCATGCGGTAGCTTCTGTCTACTCTAGAAGATGACACACGGGTATCTGGGTTGAACACACGATCTCCGCTAACCGTGTGATGCTTGTGCACCGACCTAAAACCCACTAAGAACTCCTATTAACTATAATAATATCAATTAATAAATAATATTCTTAATAATAATAATAATATTCATAATAATAATAATAATAATAATCCTAATCCTAATAATAATAATATAATTATTATTGAAACAATATTTTACACTTTATTTTACTTTTTCTTATTTTATTTTAACTTTCATTTAATTTTGTTTTGTAGTTCGTTTAGTTTTTAATTTATTTTGAACACCGGGCAGGCCGCACGGTGACCAGGGTGTAGCAACATGGTCCCCAAACCATGCTCTACCCATGCACCAGATATTGCCTAGCACAAAACACCAATTTTTAAATAATAACCCAAAAATTCAAATCAGTTCACAACCCCAACACTGAAAAAATTATCCAAATCCATGAAAATAATGAAATAAATTAGTTTCAAAGGTTGGGGTATGACATATCTCATACAATATTCCATTCAAGGGAAGCATGATTTTTTTTTATAAAATTAAAAATTAAAATATGAGTGTCATATAAATGAAAATAGACAACATAGATTCCTTAATTTGATGGTATCATGGAGGATTTTGGACTCCTCTATGGGTTCTTTTCAAGGATCTTCATAAAAAGTTTTATATTCCCGCCCTTCACCTTGAAGGGGTTCTATGAATAAGATCCCTTAATATCAAATGCACTAGATGCTAATATTTTAGTCACGATAAATAGTCTAGTAAACTTTGAACGATTATTATGAGGAATTAGATTTTTATTTACATAGAT
The DNA here is from genome assembly GCA_963277665.1 of Viscum album. Lineage (NCBI taxonomy): Eukaryota > Viridiplantae > Streptophyta > Magnoliopsida > Santalales > Viscaceae > Viscum > Viscum album. The sequence goes on along the minus strand of OY728126.1, from coordinate 2,002,350,581 downwards.
CATCAAAAATGTGTCTACTAATTGAAAATATCTCTTCTGAGTGAGTTTTTTTATAGACATAAGTGTCTCTTCCTTTACATAACATGGTGTTCTCATGGGATTTTAGCCCTTGTTTCTCCATATATATCTTATGCATCTTCCCATATTTTCCATTCTTTCCAAATTTCAAGTTTACCCCTTTGGAATCTAAGTAGGATTTATTCTATAACTCAACAGAAATTTCATCATTTCTTGTAGCCCGTACAGTTAAGGTAGTGGTGAAAATAAAAAATTTGAGAAAATTACCTGAATAATTCTCACTAATTTCTTCAAGATCTTTAGTACTTAAAATAGATTCCAGATTAAAGTAATTCTCAAAAATATTTTCAGCAAAAAAATCATGATGTTCTAAATCCTTTCTTAATAAAAATTCATCTTCCAAGATTCTAATGTTTTCTTACAAAAGCATGAAAATTAAAATTGGATTATAATTAAAGTATTTTTTTACTCATGTGAGTGTTTCATTGAATCTTCTAGGTTAAAACCCACCATTTCTTCACTAAAGATCAAGAAAAGTGTTCCTTCATTAGCATTTATTATAGTTTTTGACATTCTTGAGAAATGGCCTACCTAAGATGACAGAGGAATGATTCATACATTTTTCTTCCTCCATATTCATAATGTAAAAGTCTGTAGAGAATAAAAAACCTTTCATACTTTCCATAACTTCTTCTAAAACACCTATTGGGTAGGTGATGTATCTTTTAGAAAGATTCAAAACCACTTAGGTGGGTTTTATTTCTCCTATATGCAGAGATATAAAAATCTAGTAAGGCATGAAATTAATTAACTCTACTAAATTAAAAATTGTAATGAAAAAATTAAGCTCTCTTATAGTGTTTGGGATAAAAAATATAATTAGATCTTAGAATTTCTGGGGGATTTGTGGTGTTACAAGTGAAAAAATATTTTTACATAGACTTTCCTTTTCATTACCTCATAATATTCTTTTTTCGAAGAACATGTATTTGAAAAATTTCACATAACTTGGAATCTATAAGATGACATCCAATAGATTGATATTGGTCTCTAACTTTTTAAATACTTACAGGATCTCATGTTTCAATGACCCTTCACTAGTTTTCTTAGGTTCTTACATCCTTGTATGGAAGGGTGGTTGGGATTGAAGTGGTTCTTCCATATTTACTTTGTCTTTATCCTTATTCATAGGGTGTTTTTACATAAGTACCTCTTCTTCAAGTTATTTTCTAAGGGTAAATTCTTTAGGTTCATGTTTCTGTTAACTAATTTATTCTTCTCTAAATTTTTATTCTTCACTAATTCTATGTTTACTTCCACTTCTCAATATAATGGGACTAACATTTCCTATGGGGTTAGGAATGGATTGGGAATGATTCCTACCTGATATTTTTGTCCATTTCATTGATAAAAATTAATAGATGGCCATTAGATTTCAAAATTTATTTCATCAGGTCCTCTAATGAGTGTTCTTGAGATTTCCATGTTTTATAGCTTGTAGATGATTGATAATTCTATCTTTAAAATGGTTATGGATGGAAATTTTGTTTAAATCCTTATAGAAATGGTGGTATATAAAGTTTTTGATTTCTAGATCCATTATGAACATTAGAGTACTCTCCAATTCATTGGTTGTAGCTTTCCTACTACTAGTATTGTGTTTGGTACATGACTTCACATTTTTCTTGAACTTGAGGACAACCATTTCTAAAACCAAATTATTTATGTTTATTTTAATATAAAACACATTATTTATACACTTTAATTGATTAATTATTATTGTATTTAACCAATTTTTAATTAATGTTAGGATACAGGAAATGATTGAAAATGGCTAAAATGTGATGATTTCCTAATGAAAATGATTCCCGATGACAAAGGATGAGTCAAGGACCAAACCCATGGATTTAAAATGAATAAACAAGACAAAAAAGATTGAAAATTCTAGAAAAAATGCATTTTTATCCTAAATAGTGAATTTAGGGCATACAATTTGAATAATTCAAGGTGTAAAATGAATCATAAAGAGGAAAAATCAATCTTGGAATGAAAAAATGTCATGGTGCTACACATATATGTTATTCTTTGATGCACCTTTGAAACTTTTATGATGTAAAAAATGGTTGTAAAAATTATTGTTGGGTACTACCTCAATGATTTTATATTGTAAAACCACCTTTTACAAACTAAAAATGTTAGAAGAGGCTAGACGTGGTGATTTTTGAAAAAATTAATGATGCATAGCCTTCTAAACTCTTGATGAAGACCATTATGATTAGAGTACCTTTAATTGAGAAATTATAACACCCTAGAGGTGTATTGGAGAACTATAAAATAAGGTCCGGGGGATTGGAATGGGGGTAAATCAGCTCCCAAGGATTGGGAATTACACTACATAATATGGATCCTACATTATTATTTTTTAATTTTTTTAAATTTATTTTCTTTCAATGCAATCACATACTAATATTTTACTAATAGGGTTTCCCCTTTCTTTTTACAATATTATTCTAATATTAGTCTCTCTATTATTCTATTCTACCATGATATCTTATGCTAGTAATAATGAGTGACTAAACTAAGTCTGGGCCTTCAGAGAGGATTCAAAATATTCTAAAATTATTAGACTTTAAATTATTTAATGTTTCAATTATATTTGTGGAAAATAAGAGATAATTTCATGGGTGCAACGATCTTCCACCCTAACATGAATCTAAAATTCATTCATATTCTTTGATTTACAATCTTTCTCTCCATCACCTTGTCTAAAATATTCTTATGATAGAGTTGGGTCTCCCTGAAGAGATGAAATTAAATATGATGGAGTCGGTTATTTTAGGAATTACACTCTTAATAGAGGTATTTATCCTACTTAACTATTGAAGGAGGTGGAATTTTGTGTGCAAAAGTGATTTCCTAGGCATGTTAAAACCTCACACTAAATAAATTAAATAATTGTAATTCATTAATGATACTTCAAAAATTAATTATCAAATTACATTAAAAAATGAATAATTAAGGAACCCAATTAAAATACTCTAAGGGATAAAAATTTTATTTTCTGACTTCATTATGTGGTATATGCATGTTAGGATTATTTTATATTGCATTTAAAATTCATTCCCAAAACCATTGTTTTCATAAATATTAAAAATAACAAAAGTATTTAAGGTGAATTGAAATTAGTGACTGAACCGTCTATAAACCTCCTCAAGTGATACACCTATAGAAGGCCATTATATTACACTAGGAAAATAAATTAGTTTTTGTACTACCTTATAGTCGGATTATAAAAATTGGTGTCATTTATGAAAAGTTGAGTAGTATTTCTTTCACTTTTTTTATATTTTCACATTTTTTTAAATAATTTATTTTGTTTTTATGCATAAAAAATATAAAAAATATTATTTTTCCATTATGTATCAAAACTACTTATATTATACATGGAGTGAATAAGTGAAAGTGAAACATGAAGAGAAAGTGGTTGAAAACAATTTAAATGACTGGGTTCAAAGGATTGGAGACATAATGAAGGAATTGGAAAGTCAAATGGAATCACTAACTAAATATTTCTATGAAACCTAGGAGAAACAACTAGAGCATGAATCCGAGCCAGTGGTGGAAGAAATTCTCCCACTAATTTTTGATGTTGAAGAACCTGATGAGGGAATGGATGAGATACTCAAAGATCCATTCCTCCTATATCAACTATTGTGGGAGGAGATAAATGAAGGAGACTTTAAAAATGATATAGGTAGGAGAGATCAACAAGATCTCTATAATTTTAGGAATGAATATAAAGTGTAATATAATCTTCCCATCCATTATGAAGCAAAAGAATTGGAAGCACTTCACCTCTCCCTAGCTATGGAAGAAGACACCACCAAAGTGGTGGAATTTAAATAAATGTTAGAGGTGATTCACTACCTTCATTTACCTACTCCCACTCAAATCCAATATGCACTCTCCACTGAAGAAGAAATTGAAGCCGAACCAACTCAGTGAGATGATACTTTCTTGAACTCTTTTTTATTTAATTTTGTTGAAGTTTAATTTAGTATTAACTATCATTGTATAAATTTTTCATACTTGGATAACTCCTATTATTCCTTAGAGGAAGATTTGGAATGTGAGAAAGCACCTGATGAGGAACATATGGATATCCCTGAATATATTGACCATTTATTGGAGGGAGTACAAGATAATATCCAAGTGGACTTTATTGAAGAAACCAGGACATAATATGATTACACTAAGGCAAAATATTTTTCTATTGATTCCTAAAATATAAATTTCATTTAAATTAAAGTACCTGATGATTTTTACTTTCATTATTCCATTCATGAAACATAATTTTAGTCGGTGATGGAACATAATGAAGAGATTTCACAAGTATCAACTGAAGAGGAGGACCCATACTTCATCCTACCCCCACCATGAAAGATGTACCTCATTGCGATGGGGATGGATATGGTGTACTCTATCCATGGAGTCATCCACAAAAAATATGAAGTGAAATCTAGAAAGAGAAAAATGAGGTGGTTAAAATCCAAGAAACTCCCCCCACTAATAGATTTCATATAACAACTGGTACTGCCCATCTAAAAATAGTCAAAACCCAGGGCTATCTTAGGCGATTATACCAAGAATTATCTTTCTATTTTAATTTCTATGAATTTAATTTTTATTTTATTTATAAATAATTAATTTTAAGAATATATTTGGATGAAACCCTATTTCTCTTCTTATTTTTTAAATTACTTTAGTATGGTTCTTAAAATTTAATGACTGATTTTCTTATATAGGTACATGATGCCGATAATATAAGGTAACCTCCAAACATCAAAAATATGAGGACTTGATCATTATTACACTGGAATTATGAGTTTCAATTCATTATTTTATTTTAATCTTTCAATTTTTAATTTTTTAGATTTAAAAGAAATTGAATTCCTCACTTTGAGCTCTTGTACTCTAGTGTTGATCTAGGAGACATATGTTGCTCAATATTATCATTATGAAATGTTTTAATTTTCACAGTTAACATGATTAGATTAGTGAAATGGTTAAATTAATAAGAAAAGTTTAGCATGAGGGGCTGAATTTGAAAAATAAATATTTTTGGGAATAATTTGATTTTTTCAAAATAAAATTATTATTAGATTTTTCATGTTCTGAATTTCTAAAATTTATATTGATTAGTTTATTATTTTTATGCATTTTCATGCATTATTATCCCAAAACATATTTCCTCATTCCAAAGAAAATTTATAAACCAATATTTACCTTTTCTTTCTATAGTATATTTATTTAGAGAATTGAGATTTTTTAATTCTATAACTTTCCAAGAATCTTATCAAAGATATGACTAAAAAATAATTTTTAATCTGCTTGTGGTTATCTTTTATTTAGCCCTTTTATCCTTGGACCCACCGTGACATTAATCCTTATTTTTCTTGTAAAATCAATTAATGGACTTATTAGGAAATAAGTCATGATACATGCCTATTATATCCATTCCAACCCTACTTATAGTATATTTTATGATATTTAAAAGACTAATTGCGGGGGAGAGGTTTTCCATGGTGGATTTAGACATACATCATTAAGGATATCTTGATGGGGGGTTTTTCTTAATATTTGGGGAGAGTCAAAGCTATAATTCACTATATTTTATTATTTACCTATCTTGCTAAAAATTAATAAAAAAATAAAAAATAAAATTAAAAAATGGGTAGAATATTTTGAGGATAAAAATCATCATTTTCAGAATAATAATATTTTGATCATATGTGGTCAGGTGGTTGATGTGAGATTTTTGTTAAGCATAATTTTTGGAAAGGAAAATAAAAATAAAAATAAGAAAATAAGAATAAGAAAAATGAAAGAGAGGGTGATTCATTCATTACACTTACTTATATCATGTGCCTACTTTGAGCCTTGGGGGTTGGGTGATGACATTTTTTAGGATTATTTCATTAGAATTATATTTTGATATCATATAGTATGATAAAGATTCAAACATCCATTTTAAGACTCATTTTATTCATTATATACCTACCTTATGCCTCAAATACATTTGAACCTTAATACAAAGTCCTCATGATTAATTTTTATTTATATCTTTATGAGAGTGGAGATGTTAGATACCTTGCAAGTCCATAATAAGTGAAATGTACTTATGGTATGAGAAAAACTTAATTATACTTATTACCTTGAGATATGAGTTAAAAGAATTCAATTAAAGGTAAATTGAAAGTGTTATGAAAATTAATGATGAATTAAGAAATAAAAGTTGAAGGAAGTAAGAGAATTGTTATTTTGAAAGAGGAAAATTAAGATGCTAAATTGACTTGTTTTAAAAAAAATGAGAAGTTGGATAAATTATTTTGTATGGAATTCAAAAGTTTATTTTCCATTGAAAATCATTTGGTCTTGTTGTTTTTGAAATTTAAATATTGGTATAACGAAATTCCTTTACAATGTTGTTAAGATTACATGATTGTGGAAAGAAAGTTCTAAGTATGGTGGAATTGAGAGAAAAAAATTATACATGTTTATTTAAAATTTAAACACATTTTTATACACTTTAATTAATTAATTATATCTATATTTAATAATTTTTTAAAATATTGAAGGATACATGAAATGATTAAATACATGCTAAAATGTGATGATTTTAGGATGAAAATGATTCCCAAAAATAATAAATGAGTAAAGAAAAAAGACCAAGGCTTGAAAATGGATAACCAAGATGAAATAAAGTGAAACTACTAGAAAAAAATAATAATTATGTCCTGAATAGTGAATTTATGGCTTGAAATATGAATAATTCAAGGTGTAAAACAAAACATAAAGGAAAGAATCAATTTGGGCAATGAAAAAATATGCCACAATGTGACACATATATATCACACTATGATGAACCTATAAAACTTTCAGAATATAAAAAAAGACATCAAAATTATTTTCAGGTGATACCTCAATTATTTTACATTATAAACCAACTTTTTATGTTGTAAAAATGTTGTACAGGACCAAAAACAATGATTTTTGAAAAAATTAATGACGAACAACCTTCAAAACTCCTAAGGAAGACCCATTATTAACCAAGATCTATTAATTGGGGAATTATGATGCCTAGGGGTGAGTTAGAGGACTATTAAAGGAGGCCAGGGGGGATTGCAATGATGATGAATTAGATCCCAAGTATTGACTATTGTTCTGTAAAATAGGGATGCTTCTTTAGGTTTTTTGTTTGTTTTAATTTATTTTATTTCAATGTAATCACATAATCATATTTTATTAATTTGTTTCACATTTATTCTTCCATTCTTCTTCCAATATCAGTATCTATGTTCTTTCATTCCATTGTGATCTCTTACACTTTCGATGATGAGAATTTGACCTAAGTCTTGGCCTTGGGGGAGGTTTCATGACGTTACAAAATTATTATGCTTTAAATTATTAAATGTTTCAATTAAACTTTTGGTGGATGTGAGAGAATTGAACAGGTGTTGAAGTCATACACCATAGAATTAATATCAAATTCATTCCTACTCTATGATTTACATTCTTTCCCTCCCCTACCTCAGGAAAACTCTTTATAATATGGAGTTGGGGTTTCCTAAAGGGATGAAATGATATAATATGGAGAAAGGTATTTTAGGAATTGTACTATTGGTTGAGGTGTATATCCTACTTGACTTTTGGAGGAGGTGGGATTTGGTGTGCCAAAGAGATTTCCTAGGCATGTTAAAATCCCACACTTAATAAATTAAATAATAGTAATTCATTAATAATATTTTAAAAATTAATTATCAAATTAGATTTAAACAATAATGAATTATGAAGGAACCCATTTAACCAAAACCTAAGGAACAAGATATTTATTTTTTGACTTCATTCTATTGAATTTGTATGATAGTATAGTTTTTAATGCATTTAAAATTATTTCCCAAAACATTGTTTTCATAAATATTAAAAACACAAAAAAGAAGTAGTTTTGGTGAATTTAAATTATTGATTGAACCAAATACAAATATTCTCAAGTGAGATGACCCTGATTAGCCTCTGTGTTTCACTGAGAAAATAAATTAGCTTTTGTACTGACTTATAACAGTAACTTCAACCATCCCTAAAGTGTTACTAAGAGAAAAAAAGTTGGAATATCTGATGGGGTATGGTAGGTAAATTATCCCACAGTTCGTTCACAACTATATTTTTCACAATTGTGGTTATTTCATCAATTTTATTAAAAAATAAAGACTTATAACCATTCAACTCATGTACTCCCCATGTATTAATTCTTATGTAGGATTAGTGAGAATTATGAGGGATCCTTTCAATGATATCTCTAACTTCAATAGGTGAGTTTTTGGTCATTTCTCCTCTAGAGGAATCATGAAAAAAGTTTCAATCACTATCTATCAATCCTTGTTAAAATAATACTAGGAAATGATTCTCTTCACTGGGTTGGTGTGGGTAGGGGTTCATTAATCCTTTGAATCTCTCCCAATATTCATAAAGGGTCTCCATAGTTATTTTTTTTGAATTTATAAATACCCTTCCTTATCTAGACAATCCTTGATAAAAAGAAATAGTTTTAGAGGAAGGATTGGCATAGTTCATCCTAGGTGGGGATCTCTCCAAGTTTAATGTTATAAAACTACTCCTTGGAAGATCCTTTAAGAGTGAAGGGAAATTAATTATAGTTTATCTAAGCCTTGATAGATCATATAGTTTTGAAAAAATTATATATTTATATAAATTCTTAAATATTCCTATTTGATTCTTCTCTTGGAAGACCATGAAAACTAGGTAGGTGAGTTAGCACTCTATTTTTAAGCTCACAATATTATTGACTATTCATTTGTAATTATTGATTTTATTGTTGGAATAAGGTGCATATAGATATCTTAAATTTCTAATCAATTTAACTAGATTATCTCCCATGTTTCAGTTTCCTAAAGTGACTCTCATGGAACTAGAGGAAGGGGATGAGGAGTTAGTCAATAGAATAGTGAAAAACTACCTTTCCCATTCTTAGTGATTCTAAAAGTTCTTAGTCTCACCAGAAAAGTTCTCTCAACCTTATTATCAAAACAAATGATGTGAGATGAATTTTATCTGGTCATTTTTTGATTTTTTCTAAATAAAAAATAAAAAACCTCGACCTCTATAGAATTAATTCCAAGTTTTATGATCCACCTATCATGGGGAACTTATTACAAATTTTTTTGAACATAATAAAAAAAGGCTTGTCTCTAGTGAGGACAGTGTTATGGGTGTGTTTTAATTTTGTTTTTTTGGGGTAAATTGTTGAAAAAAATAAATGTAATATTAAACTATATTGGTTTTTACATTAATTTAGAAGAAATTTCTTAACCCTAGATATCTCCTTATGCACCCTATTAAATCATTATTCCAATTTTACTCTCTTGTTTTCTCTCAAATCAAGTGAAGTCACACTTGATTACTTTCACTTGGAATTTTTGTTTAAATTGGAGGGATGAAATGATCACTGCAACCTCTAATATTACCTAGCCCAATAATCAGAGATCTCTTATCACCCTTAAATAAACTCACTTCCCATGATAAAAAGTAATTAAAAAGACCTAAGTGGCCTCTGTGCACGATCTAATGAAGAAGATACGACTAATTCAAAAATAAAAGAAATAAAAAATCTCATATTAATTAAATAGTTTGAAAAAATTTCTATATTGATATAAGATATTATACAATTAAAGCACAAAATTAATTAACAGAGGGGACTGGGGGGATCTTCTTGGATCATCCACCAAGGGATTAGTGTTCCATCACCAGAGTTATTATAATGAGAAATAAAAGGTAAAAAAGAAACAAAAGTGAGTGATCTTTAGAATATACTTCAAGAATAATCTCTTCTGAGATTCCCCGTAACACAATGAATAGTGAATTATTTGTTAATGAATGTTTCACATCCTTGGTGTGTTCTATGTGGGAAGCATCGATTTATTAAAATTATTCAGGAATGTTCTTCAATTTTAGAACCCATACTCATTGAATTTTGGATTGTTGAGATGTGTCCAGCTTAAGTGCTATGATGGATTTTGTATGGAATTAAGAATTATCCCAAATTAGTTCTCACTCCTCCAATTATTAAGCTCTATACAATTTTTAGGTGAAGTGATTCAGTTGTTCACAACATAGTAGATGTCATCCCATGATCGAAGGAAGAAGATAATGAATATATTGGTCTTCATATCAACATTCATTTGGATTAAAAAAGGTAATTCTAGGCTCATACCTAGGATGTCACTACAATTGGGCCTAAGCTTGGTGTCTTTGAATTCGAACCAACAAACAAAAATGAGAAAAAAATTCATAATATTAACATAATTAAAAGTGGTGTTGTATAGTGGCTCATATAGATTCTAATAAGTATGGACATTAAGAATGTAAACTTTGATGAGAATGGTGTTGGTGCTTGAAATCTCAAAATGAATTTCGAGATGTAGTGCAAGAATGGCTTGGGTTCTATTATGTCAAGCTTCCAATTTGAGGCACTCATCACTTAATTTTTCCCGAGTACTCTATCAAGAACAATGTATGTGTTTTTTTGAAACCAAAACTAGCGAGTTACAAATTAATTAGGTCTCACTAGTGTTTAATTAGCATAGTAAAGACACAAATTTATAAAATAATACAAATTATTACATTTTTCAACTAAATCCAATTTCTCAGCTTGCACGAATCTAGTTATTCATTGTATTTCAATTTTTTTCTTTCCAATATAGAAATTTTTTCACTAATTCTGGTGTATAATCAACATTAAGTGTCCCTGCTTGGGATATCTAGTTCTTGAGAGCTTCAAAGGAGGCTCGATATTCTTTGATAACCATCCTTGGCAGTGCGAGATCTTCAGTATGGTGTAGACTATTTAAAATGGTGGTGGGGGCTGTTCTGAATATGGATGGAGAATATTTAGTTAAAAGATTCAATATCAGGTGAAACTCCCTTCATAACTACTAGGGTGGGATGCGTGTTCATCCCCACTCTTCTAGTGGATCTATGGATGTTTTATTTGAGATTTACAGTGTGGTGGTGCAGATAATCTTCTTCAGTCACCTTCCACAACAAGAGAGGGATTCAGCATGACTAGATTTTATAGGTGATGAGATTTTAAAATATGATATAACTTCTAGATATAGTAGGGAAACAGTCAGGTAGTAATATGTGACATCAACTCCTTAGGGTGGAGATCAGTCATCTCCCCCAGCATTGAGGATTTTTTCAGCGACAACACTTATCTTCTTCTCCAACAAGATTCAATAGGCACAGATCTCCTTCTTTATCCTATGTATGATGTGTCTTTGGCTCGGTTTGAATGTGGAATAGAGATTATTCATTCATGTTAGGTTGAAGTGGGAATGAAGAGGGTGTCCCATGGTAGTTTAAGCTACTGTGGATCTGTGGTAGGTTTTAGTGTGGCCCACAGTAGGTTGATAATTGTAGGCACAATCACTTGACAAGTGGCCTTGAATGGTATATTGGTAATCCATGGTCACATAGAAAGTAACCATGAGAATGAGTTATAGTAGGTTGAAGATGTTTCTGTGAGAAGGCGGTCACTTGAGAAGAGTGATTCAGTTTCTCGATATTGAACATGCAATATGTTCTAGGGGGTGGGGACCCATACTCACTTAAAAAATATTCATGCATTCATCTCCCATGAAGTTAGTATAGTGGTTATGAGGTTCATCATATAGTCACTTTAACATTCATGTTCACTTTTAAATAAACACATGTTCACTTTAAAATCAATACACACAACCAGTTAAGTGACCGTGCCTCCTTTATGCAGTCACTTGGACAAGAATTTTTTTTCATCCTATAAAATACAAAAAAAAAATATTTCAGTGCAATATTAATTATAAAGAATGATAAAATAATTTAAATCCATAATTTCATCCTCCAAAAAAATAATTTCAAATTCCATTAAATCAATTAATAAAAAATCTAATATTTCAAAACAATATCAACTTCCACAATTTGAAATCTCACTCTAATCCGAATTGAAAATAAAAAAATTAAAATTATTTTTTTAAAAAGATTTAATTTATGGATTTTCATTTAATTAAAAAAATATATGAAATAATTAAATCTAAAAATTGATCCAATTAATAATTTAATTCAAAATTTAATATTTAAAATTTGGAATTCTTAGATTAAAATCAAAATCAAAATAAGTTCCAATCAACGTGTCGCTTCTCAGTTAATTGAGAAAATAAAGTATTTAATTAAAAGTAAATATTAAATCCAATTTTAAATAAAGTTAAAATTCTTAAAATGACACAAAGATAAAAAATTTACTTGGTATTTCATTAAATTTTGGGTTAATTTCAAGTAATAATAGATTTTTTTTGAAATTTAAGCTCACATCGGTACCCAACTAATTGGAGTAAACTATGGATCTCCATCAAAAATAATTTTCTAGGATAATCCATAATAAACTTATTTTTAAATGGGTCTATATATATCCCCTTACATGTGATAACATGCTTCATTAATGCTACATTCTCCATCCAAAACTCACATTTAATATACTTTTCATATAACTTCTCTTTCCTAAAAGTATTCAACACATCATTAAAATGATCCTTATATTCCTCCTTTATTCTAAAATATATAAGAATATAATTTATGAATACTACCAAAAATTTATTGAGGTAATCTCTTATGACTCTACTCATTAAGTCCATAAAGATCATTGGATAATTCATGAGTCTAAATAGAATGAATATGAACTCTCCCATACCTTGAATAAAGGCAACCTTAGGAATATCCTTCTTCATCACCTTTAACTAATGATATATTGACTGAATGTCCACTTAAGAGAAGTATTGATCTATATAAAACTAATTGAAAAGTTATCAATTCATGGAAAAGGATACTTATTCTTTATCATGATCTTGTTTAGTTCATGATAATAGATATAAAGACATATAGACCCATCTTTCTTCTTGAAAAATAGGACTGGTACTCCCCGTGGTAAAGAACTTAGGTGTGTGAAACTCATGTACATATGTTCTTGTAACTACTTCTTTAGTCAATCAAGTTCAATGGTGGTAATTCTACACAGAGTATTGGATATCATTAGAGATCCTAGTATAAGTTCAATTGATAACTCTACCTCTCTATTGGGAGGAATACTATGCAATTCTTTAGGGAATACATTAGTATAATCTGTTACAATGGGAATGTTCTCATTAATGGTCCTCTCCTTTGATTCAATAATTTTAACTAGACATGCTTTCTCATAAGGAAATAATATCTATACTTTTGAAGAATATTCCAAAGGAGGTTCATCCTCCTCCTTAACACTTGAATATAATCAAAGGATTATTTGGGATATAAATGTTGATTTCATTCTCCTGAAATTTAATGTGGGATCCATATATTGAAAACCACCCCATTCCTAGAATAACACTAAATTCCACCATTGGTATTATGATAAGTTTTATTGGGAGATTCATCCTAAAAATATCAACTAGGTAAGAGTTATGTACTTTAGAAGAAAAAATCAATCCATTAGTATTTTTTACTGATAACTTAACCTCCATGTTTTACAGTGGTGTTTGAATAGTTTTACTAAACATTCATGATATGAAAGAGTTCAAAGAACCAGAGTAAAATATAACATTTTCTATTCTTGAATAAATAACTAGAATATCTATCATCACATCATTACCTTGATCCATGTCTACAGTAGTAATAACATAATCCCTCTTTTTCTTTCTTGGCCATGGTGGCTATTTTTGTTGGTTATATTTGACAACCCTTGACTTAATACATTGGTTTTCATAGTGTTCACATTCTTTTTAGTTGAAACAATGGAAAACAAGATGATTATTTGTATATAAATTTCTGTGTTTGATGAAATTAGTGGGATTATTCATCTCACTTCTACATGTGTTGGATTTATTCACCTTCTTTCAACCCTTGAAACATTCCTGATCCCCATGGTATTTTTTCCAAGATGCTTCTTTACACAATTTTTACTTGTGGGATGTTGTATTATCTTACCACCATGATTTGTATCCTATGATCCCCCAAAGTTAAAATCCATTCTTCATTTTTTATCTCCAGTCCCATGAGGCCACTGAGAATCTCCTATTTTCATCTCCACTTTGAGGGAATATCGGACAACTTCTTCAAGGATGTCAAAGTCCTAAATTTAAAAATAAATTCATAGAGTATATTTATAACATTAATTAAGCGGTGAATTTTATTTTTGGTGTTAATGATAAAAGCATAGATCTATCATGAAAACCTTGTGAAGTTATCCTCATAAGATTCAATAGACTTATCTTTATTTTTCTTGAGTGTAAGGAAATCCCTATCCCTTTTAAGATGAAGAGTGCGAGGTAAACATTTATTGATATATAACCACTTGAATTCATTCCACTCTATAGATTTTATATCTTCAATTGGATTTGTATTATTGATCAGTGACCACTATTTATGAGCTTCTCTTTAAAGGTAGTGAACATCTATTATGACCTTCTCTTTCTCAGATAATTGAAGGACATATAATATATTATCAGTTGTGACAATACATTTTTCAATGATCATGGGATCAGAATATTCACTAAAATTTAGGGGTCTCTAATGTATAAAGGAATCAACTGTAACTTGCTCTCTTAGATGGAATTCTACACAATTCAATTTATTATTAATAAATTGAGTTAGTTGTACTAGTATTTCCATGAGGTTATCAACTACTCCCATAATGTTATCCATTTTATTAGGTCATTCATCACATTTCTCAATGCACATTTCATCAACATGGTTCCTCCGATGTACATCCTTTTTCTAATATAAATGATATTTAGGAATGGGAATAATTTTATTAATAAATATATAAAAGGTAAATAAACTTAAAATAAGTAACTCATATATGATGTATATAACCTAACTTATGAGTTTCTAAGTTTCAATCTATGTTATCAATGATAATTTTCTAATCAGGTTCTCTAACCTAATTAAGTTCCATAATTTTTTTTAAATCCTTTATAATGGTTTATAAAGAGAACACAAATTAACCAAATAATATCACATGGGGGTTTCTATCTAGGTGTGTAGTTAGGACCCTTTTGGATGAACCTTGTCATAGTTGAGTTAATACTCAACACCTCCTCTTCAGGGTTATTACCCCTAAGTAAAACTATACCAGATCCTATATCCACTTTTTATTATGAAAACAAATATGTAATTTCAAGGAAAAACACACAATATCTACTTTATGAAAATTTTAGGATGTTATCCTATACTTATTCTTATATGTTAGAATTATCCCTAGGGGTTTCAATAAGGTTTTTTTATCCTAATATCAAAAAATAAAAAAAATCTCCCTTTGATACCAACTATAGAGATCCAAACCTTAAACACATATTATTTCATAATTCTTAACATACTTTTCAAATAAATACAATACAATGATCTAGAGGTATATCATCTTTAGAAGAATAGGCATACAAACAAATCATCTTAAATATAAAAAAATCATCCTTATTTAAAACTCCACATATTTATCCTAACTCCCATTGATCTTCTAAAACAGCATAGGTTATCTTGGGGAAACTATATATGGAAATGGGGGATCTAGCAAGCCTAGTATAGAAATAAACCTTGTAATAAATCATAACATGAGAGTAAACAGGTATAACATGATATCATAAAGAGTATGATCATAAATATAGAGACATGGTATTAGAAAATTATCTAATAATATTATAAACATATGGAGAAAATATAAAACATTATATCATAAATATAAGTCAAGGGCCACTCCCAAGACCGTCATTATAAAGTAGAAAAAAGTCTTATAGTGGATTAGGTTCAATCCATAATCCATTATATAAAATTTCATGAGGTATAAATGTTTACCCAATGCATTTAAGGGATATACAATTATGGTCCCACCAATCACAAAAATTAAAATCATACATATATATACCACATGAGGAAAAAAATATACATATAAATCAAAATCATGATCAAACCCATGAGAAATAAGTGGGTTTCATAATTCTAATTCAAGGCATAACCAATGGATAAATCATAACGATTCCTAAGATAAGAATGAATTATTATTTTTATACTTTAATTATTGAAAAAGGTACATAGGTCCTAAATATATATTTCCAATGTAGTAAATTCAGAATAAATATCTAAGAGAAGAAAGAATTAAAATGTACCACTTGGATGAAGATATGTGAAATAAGTAAAGGATATCTTAAACAAGTAAAGACCTTATTATTTTCCAAAAAACCAAAATTTGACCAAGAGTATTATATATAAAATAACTAGGTATTTTAGAATATATTAATGTTTCAATTTTTTTAAAGTGGTAATGATTGACTTGATACAAGAAATAAGAAATTACTATTAAACTAGGTTTACTTAAAAGTGAGAGTTTTAAAGGGAACTAAAACATGTATAACCACAATAATGAAAGAGATATTTAACTAGGTATTTATTTAAGTGAAATATATACAAAAATAGTAGTGGTATATGAGGAGAATATTTCATAAAATGGAGAGAATAAAAGAGAACATATAACCAAAAAGTCATAGAGGAGGTATAAAAGATTTCTTACCTTAGGTTCCAGATTCATTATATGCACATGATTAAAATCCTGAATAACCAAATTAAGTTTAAATACTTACCTAAGAAAATTATTCAAATATATATCATATTTTAAGTTCCTTTAAATAACATATTTTATTTCTTTATAATATAGTTTTCTTTTCTACATGGGTTACTTGAGGTTGTTTGGTCATTTTTTATATCTCTTTATGTATGTTGACCATAGTAGAAATCATTTTAAAAAAGTTTCATAATATAAAAAATATTAATAGTGTTATGGAAATATATTCTATATATTAAATATATTTTTAAATAAAACCATGATGGGTGGTGATGACAAATGAAACTCATTTCTCATGAAAGTTGCAGTTCGCACAGATGCATGATTAATGTTTCTATTTATCAATGAATTAGAGGGAAAAAGGTAAATAATAATTTTTAAATTTCAGAACAATATTTGTTGGTCGGAGTGGATACTCAAGAGGGGGGGGGGGGTGAATTGAGTTCATATTCAAAATTTCTGATTTAAAAGATATCTATTAAAATCCCCCAATTTAATTAACAAGCTAAACTGTAGTGGATTTGTAATACAGTAAAGGTTCAGTTAGGTTCTCAAGAGATTGATTAGTTCTCAGTTAATCTAATCTGAAGATTAGATTAGATTTTTAAACTAACCTACTGGTTTATAATAAATACAAACACTTACTAGTTTAACTATCAGAGTAAATTTAAAATAGATTTTTATTTAAAGTACTTAGCAGCGGAATATTCAAAATAGTTTTAACTAAAGTAAAAATGCACATTAGTTTTAAACAAGAGGTTCAACCTTAAGCAGAGACTTAGTCCTCTCAAATAGTTTTATATAAACTATGATCCACACCCTGGATCGGGGTTTTACAATAGTGCACAGACTGTCCAGGTCCTCAGACCTCTACCACAGTTCTACGTGAGAAAACTAAACAACAATACATAGGTTGTCCAGGTCTCACTATACCTCTACCACTATCCACAGTGGGATACAAGAGTGTAAGGGAAAGATTGAGTAGTGAATTATAAATCCTCTAGTTTAGCATAGGAGATAGTGTGTGCTTAAAATACAGAGCACACACACTGCTCAAAATGTAAATAAATGAAACACAATATATCTAAAAAAATAAAGATGAGTTTAGAATGCTCTATGTATTTTCAGTGAAGCTCTGGACTCCTTGGTTTGATCTGAATTTTCTCCGAGTCCTTCTCTGGTTTTTGTCAAAAAGGTGTTGTTTGTTTTCTTTGACTTCCGGGTCTATCTTGATCAACTTGATCAGATTAAGTGTAGGTGTAGTCATTGAGTCTCTTCAATCCTTGAATGTTCAGGTTCTACAAGTTCAGCATGTGTTCTTCCTTCTTCTTCCATGTGTGTATATCCAGAAACTTGTTTCGTATGTGTGTTAAATAACTTGTTCTCCAGTAGCTCAAGGTTCCCTTTTTTATATTCAGTGATCTCCAACAATATGAATTATTTGTACGAGGTACGGTTCTTGACATGCCATAAACTATCATTAATTAATAGCAGATGAATTAAATTAGCCAAATATGACCGTTGCTTATAATAAAAAAGTTAATGAAATGAAACTATGTCGGGTGTCTGGTGGTCTCTGTAATGGTAGTTGTATATAACAGTAGCTCCTTCTAGCGGTAGCTCCAAGTACCGGTGACTATATGTAGCAGTGACTTCCTTTAGCGATATCTCTCGATAGCGGTAGACTTATATACCGGTGACCCATACCAGTGAGCTTGTAACGATAGACTTCATAACAATAGTTGTCACACTGTATTGGTTGACTTGTGCATACCATTATACTTACTCTATCGGTAGCTCCTTTTAGCGGTAACTGTCTGCATACCGGTGACCTTTCTATATCGGTATCTTATCTATATAATGGTGACCTTTTTGTATCAGTAGCTTATCTGCATACCAGTGACCTTTCTGTATCGGTATCTTATTTGCATACCGGTGACCTTTGTGTATCGGTAACTTATCTGTATACCGATGACCATTCTGTATCGGTATCTTATCTTCATACCGATGACCTTTCTGTATTGGTATCTATTTGTCTATTTATGAAAACTATCCACATATTAATTTAGAATAAAATATTATAAAGTAAATGATCATTTTAGTTAACCGAATGTTCTTGAATGAAAGATTTATCATTTGAACATATTCAACAGTATTTATATTTTGAAATTAAGAACTCAAACAGTAACTAAAATAATGAAAAATTTAATCAATAAAAATCATTTGGGATTATCAAAACATAATTAATCATAATTGAGATTATCAAAACAAGTGAGTCCAATAATCTCCCCCTTTTTGATAATAAAAAATTATGGCAGGTAATCCAAATGTATCAGACTAAAATACAATTCTTCGTATTTCTCATTGTATTCCAACATAGGTAAAATATGTTTCAGAGATAAATATAAATTCTTAAGTTCAAATGTATCAGAGAAAATTGAGTTAGAAGAGAAATAAAATATTAATATCCATGTCTGACATATGTCCCTCTTTTAATAAATAATTCCACCCCCTTATCATTTCTCCCACTTGGGAAATATTTCTCCCCATTTGGGATTAGCAAAAAGAAGGTAGGTATAAGATAAGAGATAAAGTTGTTTAACAAAGGGAAATTAGATAATACAAGTATGGACCAGAGGTAAAAAAAAGTGTAAAAGTAAAGGAGAAATAAAGTAAGTAGGAACATAGGTAAAAACTGAGACAAAGAGATTGAAAAAGAGGTATATATTAAGGAGTGAAAAGTACATAAGGATTACAAAAACAATAAATAGGGTACAAAATGATCCCCATAAACTTCATCTAGACTCACTAAATCCACTTCCTGAATGTCCAACTTGGATTTTCCTTTGGGATCTGAGGTAGACTTAGGCTGGGTAGCTTCGGTTGAAGGCTTGGGAACTCCAGAAATGACCATTAGAGGTTGAGTAACTGAAATTGTTCCTGGCTTGTACTGGGTACTTCTCTGAGTAATCATTGGTGTCATGCTTCTGATAGCTTGAGCTGGGGTCATCTAAAAAGTAAAAGCAGTAGAGACAGATGTAGGTAAAGCTGGAGGTAGAATCACTGGATGAGCATCAACATGCAAAAAGGGTAGCAAGAGATTTCTGAAATCCATGATAATCCCTCCTCTCTCCATAGTAGAAATGAAGTCATCCTTGTTCTCCCGGAATTTTTCCAAAGCTGGAGTCAGCTCCCTGAGATTACTCACTTTCTCTCTAAAGTCTTGAGTCATAGGAGGTAATTTCAAATTTTCTAATAAAAGTTTTAAGTGATTGTTCAACTGATGTTTAGTGTAGACCCTTTAGAAATAGTAATCCACCTTGTCCTTTACTTCTTTCTGCGAAGCACTGACCTCTCTCATAAAATCCTGAACAAATTTTCTTATATCCCTAGTGGTAGTCACCACTTGGGTCAAGGAAACAGAGTCTACAGAGCCACTAGTGGAAGACTTTACAAGATCTTCTCTCATCACAGCTCTAATCTGATCAACATCTAAACAAGGCCTGGGAGCACTCAAAGGTGCAATAGTAAAAGATACTGTTTCCTTAAAATATTTAGTCTGCCCTCCAATGAGATTTTTCACAACAAGGTCCTGGGTGCTGACATGCTGCTTCATTGAATTCTTAAATTCTTCAAAAACTGATACCATCTGACCAACTACACTTTTCACAAACGTCAAATCCTTGTCTGCTTGAGATCTAGAACTCATATAAGATTCCATAGAGACAACTAATTTCTTTAGAGATTCAACATCCTCTGCCAATATTGAAACATGACCCTGGAAGGTCTTGACTTCATCCAAAATACTAGATACAGATTTAGTCATAACAAATTGAATGGGTGATGTTAAATAGGTTTCCATTCTTCTCATTTCATTCACAAAATAGGTCTTGAGATCAGACTTCAACTGGTCTAGGTTAGTTTTTCTTACTGAATCCTCAGGGAAATTCTCAGAAAAGATATTATAACTGACATGTGGTATTTTGATGGGTGTCTCATCTTCAGAATCTGGATAGTCTAACCCAAAACAACAAAACTTGGGTCTTCTACCCAGTCTTCAATCTCATGAGATACTGATACAGTACCATTTCTGGTGGGATGCTCCCCTTAATTTGTGCATTCTCCAGTACATGTACATCAGTAGTAGCCTCAACAGGTAGGTATTCCTTAGAAGAATCATCCACGATCATCTCCATTTCAATAATAAGAGGCTCATCAGGGATAGGTGCAGGTTCTGTCATCTCAACCAAAACATCCTCTACAGGCATAGCAAAACTCCCAATTACTGGACTCAAACTCAAAGTACTCTCATATGAGCTCTCAGAATCATATTCTCTTTTGGGTAAAGTAGCTAGAGGACTAGCCTCTCTATAAGAAATACTTTGAGGAGCAGGGCTAGGAAGTAGGTCAAGGTCTCCTCCTTTTTCAACTAAAGTTTCTTCATCCTCATCATCACTATAAGCAGGTTCATCTTCTTTAGTTCCTAGACCTGGATCCCTCTCATCCTTAGGCCTAGAAGGATGGTCCACAAGATTAAATTTATCATAAAATTTACCATCATCATTCACCCATTGTTTCTTACAAGGGTTCTATCTTACTTTCATATACTTTTAGATAGTCTTAGTAATGCATAAATTGTCTTTAACAATAACAGTTTCATCCCCAGATTTAGAAATGCCTTTGATTTTATCATAATGAAAATCAGCTTAGCAAAGAAAAAGGTATTTGTCTTTGATTTAGGTCTGGTCATATCTTTTATCTGAATCATCAATAATCTACATATATTGAACTTCACTCCATGCCTAAACAAGTACATCAAATATATATCCTAAAACTTTAGGGTTGAAAAATCTCCTCTCCTGGGACTAATCACATGTTGAATGAACTTAAACAAAAAATATGTTTTCTCCTTCCATTTCAGTAGCAATCAATTTTATAGGTGATCCATTCCCAGTTAACTCAAGCAAAGCAGCCTCATACTCAAAATGGTCACTAGCTGTAGGTACTGATTTAGATGATAAACCATAATCTCCTTCATGAGGTTCTTTTAGACTTCAACCCATTCAGCTGATGAAAAAATATCTCCTTATCATTTACCATAGAAATCATCCTATTCACATCTTCATTCATTTAAAATCTAACAAATTCGTAAAATTCTTTAACCAATTTTGGGTAATAAGGCCCATTGTTGTTTTAAAAACAATCTAGACATCCTTACTCTTCTAAAATCCTCAAAATTAGAGATTTTCTTGACATCATCCACTCATCACAAAGCTCCTTCTCAATCACTATTTCCCTCTTCGATAAATGCAGATTCTTAGACTTTCTTTTCTCTTTACTAGTACCACTACTACTTCCAGTGGATCTAGAAACAACTTTTTGTCACTTCGCACTCAGCTCATTACCTTCATCAATTATCAATCGCTTAACTTGGGCCATTTCCAAATTGAGAAACGTAGGTTTTACAAGGTTTCATAGGCTTGGGTAGGTGAGGAATTAGAAGGTTGGAGTTCGTGGTGGATTGAATGTGATTTAAACTTGACTTATATCATTTAGGAATCGAAACATAACAATATACATTAAAACAATAAAGAGTCTCAGCTTAAAACACAAAAAATTAAAACAACTCAATATATCGGTAACCATTCTACCAGTGAGGATTATAACGGTAAGCACTCTCAGTGAGGTATCATAACGGTGATGTTTCTATAACAGTGAAGTGTGTCTAATGGTGAGGTTTGTCTAGCAGTGAGGTGTGTCTAACGGTGAGGTGTGTCTAACGGTGAGGTTTGTCTAGCGGTAAGGTGTGTCTAATGCCGAGGTTTGTCTAGAGGTGATGTGTATGGGTAGTTGATCATTACTAATTCATGTCTAATGTAACTTAATCTCTCTAAACTTAAAGGTTTTGTAAATATATTAGATAGTTGACATTCAGTGCCTATAAATTCAAGAGTTATATCACCCTTTTGATAGTGATCTCTTAGAAAGTGGTTCCTTACATCAATGTGCTTAGTTCTAGAGTGAGATACAAGGTTCTTAAGGATATTTATTGCACTAGTGTTATCAAAATTAATAGAAACATGTTTAAAATCATATCAATAGTCCAACAAAGTGTGTTTGATCCACAAAATATATGCACAAAAACTACCAGCAGCTATATATTTTGTTTCAGTAGTAGACAGTGCAACTGAATTCTGTTTCTTACTACACCAATATACTAAAGATTTTCCTAATAAATGACACGTTCCAGATGTGCTTTTTTCTATCTAACATGCAACCAGAAAATTCATCATTTGAATAACTTATTAAATCAAAAGATTTCCCTTTTGGGAAATATAAACCTAAATTAATAGTATGTTTAATATATTTGAAAATACTTTTTACAGCATGTAAGTGTGATTATTTTGGATTAGCTTGAAATCATGCACACATACATACACTAAACATAATATCAGGTTGACTAGTAGTAAGGTAGAGTAAGCTTCCAATCATACCTCTGTAATTGGTTTGATCTACTGGTTTCCCAGATTCATCAATATCCAACTTACAAGTGGTACTCATAGGTGTATCACTTCCCTTATTACTATCCAACCAAAAAGTTTTAATAAATCCTTTGTGTATTTACATAGATTTAGAATAATACCATCCCTATTTTTAAAAATTTGAAATCCAAGAAAATATTTGGGTTCTCCCATTAAGCTCATTTCAAATTCATTTTTCATAATCATTGAAAAATTATTACATAAATAATTTTTAGAAGATCCAAAAATAATATCATCAACATATATTTGTACTATAAAAACATCTTTGGAAATATTTTTGATAAAAAGAGTGGGATCAACAATTCCTTTAGTAAAACCTTTTGAAATAATAAAATTAGTAAGTATATCATACCAATCTATTAGAGATTGTTTTAAACCATATAAAGCTTTATAAAGTTTAAAAACATGATTTTGAAAATGGGGATTTGTAAATCCAGGTGGTTGTTCAACAAAAACATCTTCAATTATATAATCATTTAGAAAAGCACTTTTAATATCCATTTGATATAACTTGAAATTCAGATGAGCTGCATAAGCAAGTAAGATTCTAATGGATTCTAATCAAGATATGGGTGCAAAGGTTTCTTCAAAATCAATTACTTCTTGAATGTAACATTGTGACACCAACCTAGCTTTGTTTCTAATGATGTTTCTAGATTCATCAACCTTATTTCTAAACAACCATTTTGTGCCAATGGTCAAAGTGTCCATAGGTCTTTCTACTAATTCCCAGACTTTGTTTCTTTCAAATTGATTTAACTCTTCTTGCATAGCCATTACCCAAAATTCATCATTGATAGCATCATTGATATTTTTAGGTTCTGACTGTGAAAGAAAAGGTTGATGTTCAACCTGGTTTCTTAGAGAATCTCTAGTCTGTGTCCCACTATAAAGATTACCTACAACAGTATCTAAAGGATGATTCTTTAGAATCCTAGTTGAACTAGTAAAGGTAGGACTAGAAATTTCAGGTTCTTCTCTAGGTTCTAGTTCACCAGTAGAAGATTCTGAAATATTTCCAGAACTGGTTGTCTTTACAACAGGTTCACTGATTTTATCATTAAGGTTCAGAACAAACAAATATTCTTCAATATTTTCAAGAGAAGGTTTAGGTTCATGTGGATCAGTTTCATCAAATTTGATGTGAATAGATTCTTCCACACATTTGATTCTTTTATTAAAAACTCTATAGGAATTTCTAGTTAAATAATAACCAAGAAAAATTCCTTCATCAGTTTTAGATGAAAATTTATCCAGATTATCAATAGTATTCAGAATAAAAACTTTAAAACCAAAAACTTTAAAATAACTAACTTTTGGTTTTCTATTATTCCATAATTCATAAGGGGTATTCTTAGGTACTGGTCTAATCAAAACTCTATTTATAATATAACAAGCTGTATTTACAGCTTTAGCCCAAAAATAAACAGGTAAATCATATTCATTAAGCATAGTTTGTGCAATTTACTGAAGAGTTCTATTTGTTCTTTATACTACACCATTCTACTGAGGTGTCCTAGGGGCATAGAAGTTGTGATTTTAGCCATTTTGTGAGCAGTATGATTCAAATTCATGATTTTCAAACTCATGACCATGATCACTTCTCAAGGTTTTAATCTTAAGTCCACTAAGGTTTTCTACAGACTTGGAGTCTTTAATAAAGTAAGAGAAATCTTAACTTTTGTGAGCTAGAAAATATACCCAAGTATATCTAGAAAATTCATCTATAATGACATAGACATAGTGCTTCCCATTTAATCTTGAAACTCTAGATGGTCCAAACAAATCCATGTGAACCAACTCAAGAGGTTGAGAAGTTGAAACTTATTTCTTTTATTTAAAAGAAACTTTATGTTGCTTTCCCTTTTGAAAAGGATTACAAACTTTGTCAGCTGAGAATTCAAGTTTAGGTAAGTCTCTAACTAAGTTCTTCCTAGTCAGTTTTATAAGTGAGTGTATATTTTAATGTCCTAATCTTCTATTCCAAATCCAAGATTCTTTATGAAAAGCATTTAAACATGTATTATTATTCTTATCTAAAGAATTCAAATCTACAACATAAACATTTTCATTTCTTAATGCAGTAAATACCGAAACATTTTTAGAATAAAAAATATTACATGAGTCATTTTCAAACATAACATTAAATCCATCATCACACAACTGAGAAATTCTTAACAGATTATACTTTAGTCCATCAAAAAATAAATCTTTAGAAATTAAAATTGAATCAGTGTTACCAATCTGGCCTAATCTAATGTTCTTTCCTTTTGAGTTATCCCCAAATGTGACATATAATCCATCAACTTTGACTAAGCTTTTAAAACTTGAAAAGTATCCTATCATATGTCTTGAACATCCACTGTCCAAGTACCATGTCTTCCCACATGAACTTTTTAAGTAGGTTTCCTACCACACAATTTTAGATAGAAAATGATTTTGGTACCCAGATTTTCTTGGGTCCAGAAAGGTTAGCAAGAAGAACCTTTGGTACCCAGATCTGTCTAATCGGTTTCATATAATCAATAGATTTAAAATATTTTGAAATATAAACTTTTTTTGATCTATAACTATGTGAGTAGCTAGTTGAGAGAAAATAATTTCCAAAAATAAAACTAGCAGCATACTGTCTAGACTTAGGAATGAATATATTCTTTGTAATCTATCTCTGTCCAAGCTGATAGCCTAAACCAGTAGTATACTTTGGTTCTAGTTGTTTTCTTAGAATTTTTGTAAGAGTGTCCTTTCCATTAGTAATTTTTTCTAAATCTTTCCTGATTTGCTCATTAGAAATTTTCAGTTCAGTATTCTCTTTGATTAGTTTAGAATTATTTTACTTTTCTACTTCCAGTGCAGATTTGGCAGTGCTAGTTAAAGCATGCTATTTATTTAAGGATTTATACTTGTCTTTCAGCTCATTGCAGGTATCCTCTAGCATGTTATAGTATTCAAATAATTCTTCACTAGACATGTTTTCAGATTCAGAATCATCTCTATAATAATAAGAGTTTAAAGTAGGAGTATCTAATGTTACCTTAGATGTGTTTGTCATGAAACACATATTGGTTTTTTGAGATTTTTCATACTGAGTGGAATCAGAATCACTTGAACTATCTTATGAAGAACTCCAGGTTTCTTTCATAGATTTATTTTATTTTTTGTCCTTATACTCATATTTCTTCTTGTACTTTAACTTTGGACAGTTAGCTTTCACATGTCCTTTCCTCTTGCATTTGTAGCAGACTTTTCCATCACCTTTATCAGTCCTTTTCCAATCCTTCTTCCAATGACCTTTATTGTCATACTTTCCCTTGTAATTTTATTTTCTAAAAAACTTCTTTTTCCTATAAAACTTCTTAAATCGTCTAGATATCTGAGCTATTTCAGCATCACTATCAAATGAACTCTCTTCACTACTTGAACTATCACTTTCAGCTTTAATTTTATCTTTGTCCTTGATTTTTGAAGCAGAGGTCTTAAAGGCTACTGATTTCTTTATTGGTTCATCGTCATCTTCTTTTTTTACCTTCATCTCTTCTTCATACATCATCAAATTACCAATCATCTCTTTAAAAGATATTGAACTTATGTCACATGATTCTCTTATTGAAACTGATGTGCCTCTCCATCTTTCTGGCAAACATCTAAGCATTCTCATGATTTTATCTTTTGTTGGAACACATTTTCCCAACGATCTCATTGTATTGACTATATCATTAAACCTAAGATACATATCAGAAATAGATTCATCAAATTTCATTTTAAAATTATCATAATTAATAGTGTATGTATTTAGTCTCATTTCTTTAACATTGGTTGTTCCCTCATGGGAAATAGCCAGGGTATCCCATATTTCATAAGTAGTCTTACAAGTAGATATTCGATTAAATTCTTCATCTCCTAAATCATAATATAGGCATTCATTGATTTAAAATTATTATTGTACGTAGCTTTTGTAGGTTCATTCCAAGTAGTTCTAACAGTTTCTGGAATCTTATATTGAGTCTCTATAGCAGTACAGATGTCAAATCCCATACTTTCAAAATGAATTTTCATTTTTATTTTCCATTGGGCATAATTAACACCATTAAAGAAAGGTAGACTATTGGTATCTACACCTTCTAATCTGTTATCCATAATAACTAAGTTTTAAAAATATATATAAATATTTAAAAATTTAGAATTAACAGAAATTTTGAGATCTTTAAGATACAACTAAAATCATAGTTAAAAAAAAGAGTGTTTTGAAAAACATTTATCTAATCCTTTGATAATAAATGTTGGTCAGAGTGGATACTCAAGAGGGGGGGGGGGTGAATTGAGTTCCTATTCAAAATTTTTGATTTAAAAGATATCTATTAAAATCCCCCAATTTAATTAACAAGCTAAACTGTAGTGGATTTATAATACAATAAAGGTTTAGTTAGGTTCTCAAGAGATTGATTAGTTCTCAGTTAATCTAATATGAAGATTATATTAGCTTTTGAAACTAACCTACTGGTTTACAATAAATACAAACACTTATGTGTTTAACTATTAGAGTAACTTTAAAATAGATTTATATTTAAAGTACTTAGCAGAATATTCAAAATAGTTTTAACTAAAGTAAAAATGCACAACAATTTTAAACAAGAGGTTCAGTCTCAAGCAGAGACTTAGTCCTCTCAAACAGTTTTATATAAACTATGATCCACACCATGGATCAGGGTTTTACAACAGTGCATAGAATGTCCAGGTCCTCATACCCCTACCACAATTCTACGTGGGAAATCTAAACAAAAACACACAGGTTGTCCATGTCTCACTATACCTCTACCACTATCCAAAGTGGAATACAAGAGTGTAAGGGAAAGATTGAGTGGGGATTTAGAAATCCCCTAGTTCAACACGGGCGATAGTGTGTGCTTAAAATACAGAGAACACACACTACTCAAAATATAAATAAATGAAACACAATAGATCTAAACAAATAGAGATGTGTTTAGAATGCTCTATGTGTTTTCAATGAAGCTCTGGACTCCTTGGTTTGATCTGAATTTTCTCTGAGTCCTTCTCTAGTTTTTTTCAAAAAGGTGTTGTTTGTTTTCTTTGACTTCCAGGTCTAGCTTGATCAGCTTGATCAAATTAAGTGTAGGTGTAGTCGTTGAAGCTCTTTACTCCTTGAATTTTTAGGTTCTACAGGTTCAACATGCGTTCTTCCTTCTTCTTCTATGTATGTACGTCCTTATGTATATCCAGAAACTTGTTTCGTATGTGTGTTAAAAGTCTTATTCTCCAGTAGCTCAAGGTTTCCTTTTTATATTCCTTGAGATATGAAAAAATGAATGATTTGTACGAGGTACGGTTCCTGACATGCCAAAAACTATCATTAATTAATAGTAGATGAATTTAATTATCCAAATATGACCGTTGCTTATAATAAAGGAAGTTAAAGAAATGACACAGTGTCGGGTGTCTGGTGGTCTGTGTAATGGTAGCTATATGTAATGGTAGATCCTTCTAGCAGTAGCTCCAAGTACCAGTGACTATATGTAGCAGTGACTTCCTTTAGCGGTATCTCTTGGTAGCGGTATACTTATGTACCAGTGACCCATACCGGTGATCTTGTAACGGTAGACTTCATAACAGTAGCTGTCACACTGTATTGGTTGACTCGTGCATACCAGTAGACTTACTCTATCGGTAGCTCCTTTTAGTGGTAACTATATGCATACCAGTGACCTTTCTGTATCATTAGCTTATCTGCATACTGATGACCATTCTGTATCGGTAGCTTATCTGCATACCAGTGACCTTTATGTATCGGTAGCTGTTTGTCTATTTATGAAAACTATCCATAGATTAAGTTAGAATAAAATATTACAAAGTAAATGAACATTTGATTTAACTGAATGTTCTTGAATGAAATATATATCATTTGAAAATATTCAACAGTATTTATATTTTGAAATTAAGCACTCAAACAGTAACTAAATTAATGAAAAATTTAATCAATAAACATCATTTGGGATTATCAAAACATAATTAATCATAATTGAGATTATCAAAACAGGTGAGTCCAACAATATTTATATTATATAGATCATATTTTTTCATCAATTACATCCTTTTTATCATACATTAATGGTGATGATGAAAAATGGAATACGTCACTTTGTAGAGACAGTTGTCCGCGCAACACACTAACAACACTTTTGTTTCTATTATCAGATGAAGAGAAATAAATAATTTTTATTGAATTAATATAATAATATGTAAATATAATAATTACATTCATATAATTATATTATTTTGGATATATTATATTTTTAATAGAAACATTATGGAGAAAAATTTATGAAAAATGTAATACTTACGTTGGAGACTTGATCTTCTCTTAGAGTTTTCCTTGGAAGTAAAGGACTTAATGTATCTTATTGAGACTAGGGGATTAAGGATGATACAATTAATTATATTAGATATAGTTTAGGTATTTTTTCAAGGGAAATTATAATTTTAAGTGTAAATATGGATGGGTGGAAGTGATCCCCTTTTATAAGCAAATAAAATTTCACTTTTGGGAATAACCTTTACACCTCCATGATATCAATACACTGTTACTTGGTCAGTGAATCCAAAATTTAAGAATAATGGAGTGTGTGGTGACCTTGGGCCGATAAATCCTCATAAAATACTTTTCTCACATGTTTTAAACAATTTTAAATTCTATTACAATAGGTTTTTATATTTTGTACATTTTGATTTTTACCTTGGTAAATAGTTTTTTAACTAAGAAATTTACATTTATTTAAAAATATAAGGTAAACCCTATTAAATTTTTATTATTATTTGAACCTAAATTTAATATCCATTTATTCAAATTAAATTTATAAATGTTATAAAATAAACTTTTAAATAAAAATATATAATATATAAAAAAATGGTTTTTGTTGAAAAATGGATTTTAACCACTATGCATTCTTTAATATTATTTAGTGTTGATTACCAGTTGAATGAGTGTTAACATAGTTATATATAAGATTAAAAATAATATTATATTCATGATTTAATTTATATAACTTATTAAATAAAAATTACATGATATTAATAAAACAATTCTTTTAAATAAAACTGCTTACCATTATCATAGTAATTAACAATAATATTACTAATATTTTATTTATGACTAAAAAATGAAATTGAAATATTTAGGTAATATTAATATGCTTTAATAAAATAGGCAATTCATTTTTTTATATTTAATTTCTAAAAGTGATAATGTCTATTTTTTTATAAGCGTGTAAAAATAGTTTTTAGTGTGAAATATTACTTGAGTTTCAAAAATGTTCAACACATGTTTAATAAATTCAATAAAATATTTTAAAATTATTTATACTACTTATTATATATATATTTTTATATAAAAAATATTTCTTAAAATTTTAAGTCATTCTTGTATTATAAAAGTGATATTTTTTAACAAAATCAATATTTTTACTATTAAATAAAAAATAAATTATTTTAGAAAAGAAATTCATCTTAAGATAATATTTATATTATAAATATAATAATGAATTTAATTTTATCAAATTAAAATTATAAATGTATTATAAATATATTAATTCTAAATATTGTTACTACTATCTATTCCCTCTAATTTGATGGCTATAATAGTTAGGTTGAATAATTAAATTTTATAAAAGTTTCATAGTTTTTGGTTTAGTATGTTATTTCATGTAATGTAAAATACTAAAAAAATACTTATTAAGGGGAAATAATCATTAATATATTAGGTTGTTACATATAATTTTTCATTGCTAATTTGGTTTTGTTGTTTAACTAGTTTTTCATTTGAGTTCCATTATTTATATTCGTGCATCATATAGTGGGTTTGGTTATTTAAATTTTATCTTATAAGGTTATGTTTTATCTTTAGTGAAAATAATCCCCTAACATTTTACTAATTTCTTGAAATTTATTTATAGCCTTTGGTGTCTTGGGGACATTAGCTAAGGTTAGTGGCACTATCAACCTGACCCAAGCTAATAGGTTGGGTGGAGATGTTACAAATGGTATCAAGTTACCAAGGTTTTCTAGGTACATATATTATTCTAAGACACTTATAGGTGTGTTTTAATCTCATATTTTTGGTTTTATTCAATGTGTGTAGCATATCATTCATTAGTAATGAGACTTCCCACAAAGACTGCATTATTTATAATGTGTTTAATTATTTTTTGAAATTGGTTGTGACGATTGTTGCTTTTGATGATTTGTAAAATTCTAAGTCTTAAGTTTTCTAGTAAGTGATGAATAATTGGTGTCAAGTTCTATTTATAGAGAAATTACACTGGTTATAAGTCATAGAAACCCATAAGAAGAAGAAAAAGAGAATGTGGTTGCACTTGAGATACAGGTGAACAAACAACTTGTTCATATCATCATACAAGCTTATCAAAACATTGATAAGGGAAATAAAAATGATGAACCAAGACAAGGGGATAATTCTATGAAATTTTAGAAACATAATCAACCAATGTTTTAGGTGGGATTAAAAACCTAGAAAGGAAGATGTAAATCTTAACAGAATAAACCGAATCTTTGATTTCCTTGGAATGCCCATAGATCTAAAGGTTAATTTACAAGTTTATACACTGGAGGTTCATTCATTTAAATGTTAGGATTAAGTTTTCCATGATAAAATTGACCAAGGACTTACATTTCAAGAATTTGAATAATTTATTAACAAATAATTCTACCCTCATACATCAAAGATAGCCATAACAATAGATTAATCCATCATAAAGGAAGAAAATATATTGGTGATAGAAAATGAAACCGGGTTTATGGAATTAGTTCATTTTTACAAAGAAGTGGATAGGTCCTCCTTGAATAATGCATCTTTGTGTCTAGTTTGTGACTAGAGATTCATCATAAGATAAATTTCCTCTATATTACTAATTATATAGAAATGATTAATAGAGAGATAATGGTTAAATGGTATATCATTGGAAACTCAACTGGAGAAAGTATGTTTGTATCCACAAGAATGATTGGGAACTCTAATATTGGGAACATGAATATTGGGGACACTTACTTCCAAGGTGTTAGAGTATCTCATAATTAAACCACTAAATCAGTTAATTTTCATCCATTATCCAACATCATGCATGATTATTTACAACATGGTTTTTTATCATATAAAGTGAGATTGTATGAAACTACCTAGATCAAGTCACAAATATAATAAGATGGGTCATATTCAATGATATTATTATAGATATATAAATTTAGTTGATATAAATACATCACATGTATCTTAGACTTCTTATGCTTTAGCTGGATGATCACGTCATAATAGTTCACTTCCTCAGAACCGAGTGAGCTAAGGTGATTCTAGGAAGACTATGACTCCTCGGACAATGAAATATACTTATGGAATAAAGGAACACATGGGTGTGAGTAAGAAGTTTCATGGTTCTAAACATATAACCATGGAGACCAATCTGGTCCTTTGACTATATGAGGTACCATTCTTATTAACTCAACTCTTATGCAAGTTCTGTTTGATACTCATGCATCCCACTATTTTATTACTTCAAATGTCATCAACAAAATGGGGTTTCCTATCAAGATAATTTCACACATTATGGGTATCTATACAAATCTTAGAAAATTATATTTTAGGGGATTTAAATGTTCATCTTAACGATATAGTCTAGCTTGATTGGTACTTTTTTGTTTTGGATATGCATGCCTTTGACTTGATCATGGGAATGGATTTATTAGTTTCTTTCAAGGACCAGGTCGATTATTAAGTATAATGATTAAAATTTACATCTCTTGATGGGGGTGATTCATATTTTTAAAAGATATTGGGATATCAAGACTATAAAATCATGTCCTTTAGCACCAATGGTTAGAATAATTTATTAGCACTTAGTATCGGTCACCTTGGGGACTAATTTCATAATTTATACTAGAAGTTTTCCTACCATAGTGGATAGATATACTAACACATTCCTTGATGATTTAATTAGTTTACCACCTGAAAGTGAAGTTAAAATTTTGATTGATCTATTTTAAAGAAAAAATCCAATTTCACTTCCATCATATATAATGGTACCATAGAAATTAAATTAGTTGAAGATCCAATTAGAAGAATTGGAAATTAAAGGGTTTATAAGACCGAGTACATCACATTAGGATGCTACAATTGTTTTTTCAAGAAGGTATATGATTAATTATGAATTTTTATTGACTATAATATTCTAAACTAGGGTATGGTAAAGAATATATATCTACTACCTTATATTGATGACCTTTTTATTCAATTAAAGGGAGCCTGATGGTTCTCTAAAATTAATACACGCTTTAGGTGTCACCAACTTTGAGTTAGAAAGGTGGATATTAAAAAAATATTTTAGAATTAATTAAAAATATATTAATATGTGGTAATTAAATTTTTAATTAAAATTTCATAAACAGTTTAATACCCTGAGATTTTAAAATAAGAACATTATGTTCGATAGCGTATACAACACGCAACACCGAGATAAAATGACCTATGGAATATATGAACATTATAGCCTAGATATTAAATTGTATGATATGAAAAAGATTAAATAATTTATGATACATATATAAATGTTATACTCAATATAATTATATTGACAAATTCTTAGTAAATAATCACTCAATTTTTAGTAATAACATTTTATTCCTTAAAAATATGATTTTTATTTCTTTTTGTGAGAAAATATTATAATTAATTTCTAGAAATTTTATAAAATTTATTTAATTTAAAAAAATTTATTTTTTAAATAATCATTTCAAAAATAACTTATGGTAAAATTTCATATTTTTTTCTAGAAAATATTAATTTTTTAGTGAATAATGAAAATACTGATTTTTGTAAAAATGTCGCATCTTTTAAATAAATTAAATAATTTAAAAGAACCATTATTCTTTGAATTTTATTTAAATAAAAATAATTATTCTTTAGTTATATTTAATCCAACTAATTAAATTTTAATCATATTTATACTAGATTTTTTTATATGTTTATTTCTAGGTTTAAAAACAGGTTTTTAGAAAACTATTTTAAGGTGCATAATGTTTCTCTATTTTAAATAATTAAAAAAAAACTTAATGAGATATATTTTAAATGAAATTTATATATTATATATCTATAAATATTAATTTAAATTCATATAATGATAATTATTAGTCATAGAGTTAATATAAAGTCATCTTATGCTTGAAAAATACATCACTTAGAAAACTATTTTTTCATCGTGTCTGCAGGTTTAATTTTAAATTAAATTATTCAAATTATATAAATTAAATTTGGTAAAATGGATTTAATATTTGTAATAAGTATAATTTATATTATATAATTGGTTCAACTTTATTTTTGGTCTTAATGAATACTAAAAACATTAAAAATATTTTACGACTGTTAAAGTAAAAATGGATTTAACAAGGGGGTTAAACTGAAATGTTAATTGTAAAAATGACCTAAAACATGTATAAATTATATTTTATGGGCATAGTTTGACATTATATAATCTCGATAATGGTTCATTTTGGATCCTTATGACATGTAAAGAACATTGGTATCACTTTTTATTTTCAAGAATTCTAATTTTCCCTCTCCCCACTTATAAAAGTACACCCATATATTATGTTAATGGAATAACCTAAATCCATATCTTATTATATTTAATGGTAAAAAAAAATCATAATTCATATGTACGGTGGACTACCACCTCAAGAACAGATGTAATTCATTTTTTCATCATCACCTCTCATAGATTGTTATAGTAGAGGATTTAAAGTATATATATATATATAATAATTATAACATAATTATACTTTTTTTAATTATGA
The DNA here is from genome assembly GCA_963277665.1 of Viscum album. Classification (NCBI taxonomy): domain Eukaryota; kingdom Viridiplantae; phylum Streptophyta; class Magnoliopsida; order Santalales; family Viscaceae; genus Viscum; species Viscum album. Next base: position 2,002,315,457 of record OY728126.1, on the reverse strand, counting down.
TATCACATATAACTTCTTAATTTTCATTCCATGGGAGATACGATAACATCACTTGTGTGCATGGTGGAATACTGCCTCACGAAGTGATGTGATTCATTTTTCACTAATGATTTACATGGAAAGTAATAAGGATAAAGTTAATGAATATATGTGATATACATGAAATAATTATGATACTCATGAAATATTAATCATTATAAAAATATAATATTTTATTTTCTTTATTACACTAAAAATGATAATGTCGTTCATGCGTACATCTAGACTACCACCTCCACAAAGCGATGCGATTATTTTTTATCATCACCAAATAAAATTGATGATATATATAAGTATACTTAAAAAATAATATGTTATTTATGATATTATGATAATTATAGGAATATAAAAAACTATTTACCTTATTTGCCTAATGGTTTTTGAAAAATAGAAATGTTACTCATGCGTACGGACAACCTACCATCTCTATGATCACACCATAGTTCATTTTTTATAACTATATTTCATTATTGGTTTTAAAATTATAATTTATGTATAATAATAATATTATTTCATGATTATTATAATATATATTATGTAATTTTAAACTCTTTGATGAATGTTAACCTAACTAAGTCATTTTTAACACATACACCGAATACTATCAAAAACATCCAAAGTGAACTTAAATAATTAACTAATTGTGTATAGAATGGTATGAGATAAAATAAAAGGAATAATAAACTTGAAAAAATTTCTTAATAATGTAGAAAATTAACAGAATTTTATTATCCAAGAAGATAAATAACATATGTGATGAGTCAGACTCAAGGTAAGATACCATTTTACTTAATACTATGTTTTTAAAAATTTATAAAGATTTAATTTACAAATCTTTTTCATTTATGTTTTTATAAATGTTTCAAGACGAATTTTCAATGTATTGGGAGAGCCCGTTGATAATTTAGGCCCTATAGATACTCAAACAACATCTCCTATTCATAGATATGTGCCTGCCTTTATACAGTTAGATACTAAATTATCTATTTTTGAAACATGAATTAAATTTGTAGATATTTTATCTCCTTATTGTAGTGGCGAAAAAATCAGGCTATTTTGGGGAGTGGGAGTGGGTGAAACAACCCTTATTATGGAATTGATCAATAATATTGATAAATCTCATGAGGGTGTATCTGTATTTGGTGGAGTGGATGAATATAATTATGAAGTACAATTTCCCTATGGAGACTCTCTTTCGCTACGACTCCGGTGGGTTACATTAACCAAGACACTACCTATGAGTCGCCGACACATTCTTCAACAAGCACACAGTTAGAGCCCTGGGCTCCTCCCACTGCTTGGGAGTTTACAGTTTCATATTCTATTTCACTCCCTCATGGGGGTTCTGTTTACCCTTACCTCATGGTACTAATTCTTTATCAGTCACCCAGGAGTATTTAGCCTTGCAAGGTGGCCCTTGCTAATTCACATGTGATTCCACAAGACCCATGATACTCGAGTTAGAGTGTAAGCTATTGATGATTTCAGCTACTGGAATCTTGACATCTAGGGTGCGACACTCCACCACTTCACCTAGAAGCACGATGCCTGTATGGATCTCCCACAACCCCATTTTTACAATTTAAGCTACTCCCATTTTGATCGTCGCTACTAGGGTAATCACTTTTCATTTCTTTTCCTCTCGGTACTAAGATGTTTCAGTTTTCCAGGTTGTCTCTTGCCTGCCCATGGATTCAATAGTTTGAAAGGTTGACCTATTTAGGAATCAAGGAAAGAGAGAGGGATGATGTTTCTTTTATCTCACTTATTTGGCATAGAGGTCTTCCTCCTCCAAAGGAGGTGGCCTTCACAACAGGAGATTGGATCAGTGGTAGAGCACACCCTGGATAATTGTGTCGTTGTTCTTGGGCTGTGAGGGCTCTCATCCATGATAGTTCCATGTGCTCATCAGCGCCCGAACTTGAGATATGGATCATCCAAGGCACATTAGCATGTAATACTCCTTGCGAGGTTTGAAACTAAACTTTTCCTCAGGAGGATAAACTATTATTTATCGTCTAATAGATGATAAAGGTCATTTTTTCCATCTTTGACATTATTTAAAAAATACTCTTTTGAAATATTTATTTTTTAACTCTTTTTCTTCCAATTATATATCTTTAAAATTATTTTATTTATGTTTTATAAGGAAATAAAATATTTATAAAGGACATTTTATAAATATTTTGACCTTATTTTAATGGTTTTAGAAAGGAATATTTTTTCATAGTTTATATAAAAAATTTTAAAAAAAAGACGAAAGCAATGTTCCATTTTAACGTATACGGTGACAACAACTTTTCTTTTTGCCATAACCGTTATTTGAAGTTTGGATTACTTTACAATATTTCATGTTTTATTAAATTAAAAACCATCATTCCATATTTATAGATATTTTGGTATTAAAAATGGGTTTTTAAAATTAAAAGGTATTTTGATATCTGAAAGAATTTTTCATATGGGTTTAAATGAGTTTTTCAAGGTTTGCAAGATTAAATTTTTTTATTCATGATATGGTCCTTGGACATTTTTTTGAAAGTTTGAGCCCATTATATATGATGGGTTATCTTGATAAAGTTTATATCATGGGTGTTCCTAGATAAAACTATAATTCAATGGGTAATTATTATGTTCTTTAGATAATTACTTTAGAAGTTGGTCATATAGTTATTTCAATTTATAAGGGTTCTCATAAGGGTTCTGTAAGGGATTTATGATAATGATGTCTTAAGTCACCTACATGACTTTTCTATGATTTTTAATGAGTTTTCATGTAAATAAATTTATTTAAAAAGGCAAGATAAATTATTTTTTAAAAATTAAATATGTTTCCCTTTCCAGGTAAAATGTTATGTTTTTAAGAAAAGGGTTTTCCCGAGTTTTCATGTTTTTCACTAGACTAGAGGATTTCTTATTTTTATTTCCCTAAATGATATTTTTTTGATCATCCCATGTTTTAAATTATTTTTCATAGGTTATAAGGATGTGTAAGATAAAATAAAAAGTTAAGTAATTTTTTTAAGATTTATCATGAAAAGAAATCATGTTTTATTTTAAATGTTTTATATTTTGGAAAAAATGGATACTGATTAGAAGTGTCTACTTTATATATATATGGGTTTGTTTTGTGAGAGTTATGAACTAAATCAACAAAATAATAAACCTAAAATTTATTTGGGAATGTAATAAAGTGAATTCTAGTTTAAATTCACTAGAATATGTAATGTTTAAGATCGAGTCCTTATAGTTGGTATCAGAGAAAAGGTTTAGATAACTTTAGAGTTTAGAATGTTATTTGAGCTTAAGTTAAATATCCTACATAAAGACCAAGGTTAGTATGATAAGGATAATTATAGTTATTTTGGATAAATAGAAATATTTCAAAGGAGGATGTTATGGTTAAGGATATCTTAGTATTTATCCTCCACATAAGATGATTTATTATGGTTTACTTGATATACTCTTGCTTACCTTTTTTTAGTAAATGGATTGATCCAGTAAGAACTAAATTAATAGTGGATGTAAAGGAAAATTTGGTGGTTATCTGAATGAAAAACTAAAAAGAATTGTGAAAAATATTTTGGTTATTCTTAACCAGCTATCACGAGTTATGATTGACAATTTTGACCTAGGTGAATTTCCCAAGGCACCAAACAAGTGAAAATAGACTTCCATAGATGTTTAGGTGATCAATATCAATATCAAATAGTTAAAAAGATTCAATGACCCATGTTTCAATAATTTGGGAAGGGGAACCCAGGAAAATATTTTAAGAGAACTAGAAGATGTTTTGTATGTGGTAACGAGGGGCATAAGTCAATAATCTTCCATGGAAAAGGGAAGCATTCAGTTAACACCATGAAGGGGAATAAAATTATTCCCAAGGTATAAATTGAATGTTTTAAATGTGTGGATTTTTAAAATTATAAAAATAGAGGTAATAGGTGGAAATATCAAGAATGGTATAAAAAAACTATATAGATAATTGCATAGAAGTTCCTAACGCCATTACAATTGAAGACGAGGAAACTGTAGATGACATATAAATGGTATGGATTATATTCTGGACTATGCTTTAAAATTGTTGAATCTTAGGACATGATTCATATTATATTTTTAAGAAGTATATATTAAGTAATAATATTAAAATCCATGGTTAATGGATTATTAAGATCATTGATTGATTAAGGTGTATACATCAAGGGCTTTAAGAGTTATGATGTAATGAAATATTTAAGGATGCTCAAAATTTTAAATGCATTAGTACTATTTTTATTTTTTATGTGATAAGAGTACTTATTGATATAATTATTGTGTTTTGATAGATGTTTAAGGTATATTTAAACCTTAAGTTTAACATGTGAAAAAGTTATTTGAGGGAAAATTCCTTTTTTTTTTGTGGAAATAAGTTTAAAAGTATTGATAAAATTTAGGGTTTATATGATCTTTGACGATTAAGATTATTTTTTATGATGCTAATCATATTTTTGGTAATTTTTTAATAATCATATGGTTTTAGAAAAAGGATAAAATGAAGGTCAGGTGAAAAACCATCACATCCGACAAGGCTGTGAGTCTTAAACCCACAACCGAAGGGAAACAAAGGTGCAATGACTACAACTAGCCTATGCGATGTGATAGTTAGTATAACATCATTTTTTACCTGAAAGTTTTGAAATATAATGTTTAAGTTTATTTTAAGAAAATATATTTTATTTAATAGATTACCATGGTATTGAAAATTGATTTGATGATTAGGTGATCAATTCGAAAGAAGTTCATGATTTTTGGAACCTTATATGATTAAGGTAGACTAACCATAATGGGATTTTATTCTAGGAATAAAGTTTGAATTATCTTTAAGAATAATATATGATTTTATAATGGATTTATGGTGATTCAAGTTATTTATGTAATTGATTATTATATCTTAGATATTATATGATTAAGGCATATACATTTTTAGTTTGAAACTTTAAAAGTGGATTGTGTTTTTAGGAGATAAATGGTAAATAAATCTAAAAATAATATATGATCAAACCTTTCTTATTTTTGGGTTTCAATCTTAGTTAATAACATTTTTTAGAATTTTAATGATAGTTTTTATTGAATTATCTATGCTAAAATATGGATTTTATTACTAACGTATTAGATATTAATGTTTTATTTCATTATATTATGGTTCATTAATTTTGGAAATTATATTATCTTATATTAAATTTTTTGGTTTTTGTTAATATCTAAAGATATGAGGAATAGTTTGTTATCATTTTATTTAATTATGTGATCCATTATAAGTGTATTTTAGTGCTTCAATCATTAAAAAATTAATCTTGAGTACTCATCGTTTAGAGAGAAAGATGACATTATAGGGGAATTTGTTTAGAATATGAAATTATACATGTAAATTAAGTATATTTCCTTATGATCTTATCCTAGATGGTAAGTAATTCCTCATCCCTAGGAAAAAGATCTTGAAAATGAAAATTTCATCCTATTATGTAACACATAGACCCTAGTTACCCAGAGTCAGTGAATTAATACCTAACATTGGCATGATCACAAGTGATCAAGTCCCGAAATATTGATCAGTTTAGTATCCTTGGAAGTAATAGATACATACATAAGTTTTACATTACATTATGAAATGAAAAATCAACATTGTGTCTCCTTTGAACACACTTATATACCTTATCCTATCCTTGTAGGTCAATCATAATATAATTCTTCACATCCTGGAAAAAATAAAACATAAGAAAGGGGTGAGCTTAGATTCTCAGTAAGGATAACAATATAGTGCGAACTACCATAAATAAGCATAAACATTTAAGGCAATGTATAAGACTAAAACACAAGCCTTTTAAATTTAAACTTCAACATAATATGGCAAATATAAATCAAATAATTCCATTTACTTATTCACATGGATATTCTACTAGAAGAATAATCACATTTAATATCAATAGCTATTATCATAATGATGGAATGTATAATGCCGAACATCATAACCACATAGTAAAGGCCTCATGAAGAGACTATAAACAAAAATATTTTTAAGGCCTTGTGCCAAGACACTATTTTTTAGCATGAGACCAACCGATGCATTGAGGGTATATAGCGAGCCCTTCCTGTCACTTACTATGTCCAATGCATTTGTCTTATTAAAAGGGTGAAACATAATATAAACATTCATATTAAACTAACATATGAAATGTTAATACTTTAACCATAAACTTTGAATGACATAAAAATAGCATATCCATAGTCAAACATATCATAAAACTATAAATAAAATATGGAATATTGTATCATAAGAAATTAACTTCAATTAAACATAAAATCCAACAATAGATGTTGACATAGATGAAATCAATCCAAAAAATATTTTAGAGAAATATATCTTTCTACTTTAAAATCATTTAAAAGTAACATAAATATAAAATAAAACATTCATTTTGAAAAATATTCTTATAAGATTGTAAGGGAATCTTTGAAGGTATTATAATGGCGGAAAATAGCTGCACCCTCTGTATAAGTTAAAAAAGCATTCTTTCATTAAATTTGTTGAAAAGGTTAAAAAGTACCTTGTTTGGAAAACGATGGAAAGATTCCATTCAAAACATTTTAAAAAAATTCAAAAAATTTTATAAATGAATTTAATCCATAGTAGAGTAAATAGTAAAAATGTTTGGAAACACATTTTTAAGAAACACAGATGTGGATGATAAAGAATTCCCAGTAGATACTTACATATAAACAACCTCAGATAAAAAAGAGATTGTAAAATTAACTCTTACCTTATATTTTAATTAGTTGAGGGTATGTTAAAATAATTTATAATGGTTAAATCATTGTTATTAAATTATAAAATAACCACATACATAAATATGATATCATATATGATCCTCTAATATTTATTTGTTAATAATATTTCACTAGTATCACTATTTCAAGTGTTAACTAATTCATTTTTCTTTATATGTTTCATTACATAAGTAATGTTTTTTATGGATAGGATGTATTTTATTCATATCCAAAATGATATTAAGTTATTAGAAATTATTTTTAATCCTAAAATGAATATTATTCTTGAATGGTTACAATGGGGAATGAAATCTCATCGCATCATGGAGACGGTTAGCCATACGTACACACGAGTGACAATATCATTATATTGATGGTGAAATTGTATGAAATTGGATGGTATATTATATATAAGGAATCATTAAAATGCTAAATTATTATTTAAATCAATTATAATCATTATTATATCCATCCAAATAATGTAGTGTTGAATAACAAACAACACCACGACGTGGAGATGGTAAACTGTACATATGCACATATGGTGACCTTTTCATTCATAGGATGGATAGAATAATAAATATGGTTGTACCATATTTATAATAAAATATAAGTATGTGTAAGGTATTGGAGTTATTATTTTAGTATAGAAACAACAGAGAAATATGACATGAAAGAAGAAAAGAACTTTGAAATAGGTGATAAAATAATTACCTCTTTTTCAGGTGATTTCTTTTAATTTGAACAAAAGGGCTCCATAGGTTAGATTTATGATCAAATTAAGTCCTCTAGAATGAATTTAGGGTAGTTGGTTGGGAGGATATTTTCATAGGGTTTGGTAGAGAAAAATGGAATTGGAGGAGTGAATTTAAGATAAGGGGAAGTAACCTTTTATTAGAGAGGTAAGGGGCACTTTAGGAAAAGATTGAAATATTAAATTATTATAAAATTATTTTCGGTTTCTAATAGCTCAAAATGGATTTATTTATAGGATAAGGCATGTATGGGTCGAAATACTATCAACCAATAGGTTTTATACTAGTTTAGGTCACTATATTAACCTTATCTCATAGATTCAACTCTTAGTCAAATAGTTTAACTTTTACCATGTCTTCTTGTATTTTTATACTACGTGGTTAATATAGTTATTATAAAATTCCAAGAGAACATAAAGTGATTAATTAATGAAATATATAACATTATATAAGTCATTTGTACGAATCATATATTTTTATGAATATTATATCATTTAAAAATATAATATTTGTTTTAAAAACTCATTTATGTCAATTTTGACACTATTTAGTATTTGGTATTTTTGAAAGTCATAAAAACTTTATTACTTAGAATAAAATACATTGAATAAACCCTAAAATGTCATATTCACCTAGAAAATTCTTGGATTTAATCAAAAGTTTCAATTTAAATTTATTTTAATATTTATAACATCAATTATTTTAATATTTCATTAATAAGGTAATTACCGCATCGTCATTGTGTCATAAATTAATTTTATTTTTTTAATGTATAAATTTTTGAAATAAAATAATATGATTTAGTAAATATCTTTATATTTATAATGAATATTTATAGTTGAATTTATCTTATGTATAAACCTATTTTCAAAATGTTTTAGTTATTAAACTTTGAATTTAACACTTTTAAGCACTCTTTAAATAAAATATAATAAATGTCCTAATCTAACCCAAATAGATAAAAAAGGATCTTATTTTTGTCTTAAGGTTTATTTTGGTTGAAATAAACTTATCCAATATAATTAGAACTTTTTTTGGCATAATTATAATATTATCTTCACCTTTAATTACCCTATTTACTTTTAACCTTGGTAAATAAAATTCAAAAGTTACTATTCAAAAAAAAATATTTTCATCATATTAAACCAAATTTTAATTTCTAATGAAAACCTTGTCTTCCAGGTTTTTGAAATTCAATTAAAATAAGTGGTAAAATTATGTTTTATGCAAATTAATAAATGTGCCTAGAAGGTGGGTAAAAGAAGTTAAAAAGTTCAATAAAATTTTATATATCTAATCTTATTATAAAATAACTCCAATGAATTACACTTAACTAATATAAGTATTATATATCTATTTTGACTTTAAAATAAATTTAAATTTAAAAATAATTATTTAAATAAAAAGTTGGTTTTAAATAATAATGCAGTGTTTTCACTATTCATCAAAAATCGAATGTTTTTAGAAAAATACCGAAAATTCACCCTAAGCTAATTCTAATATTATGAATCAAAAAATGAATCCCATTTTGAAAAATAAAATTTATTAAATTTCAAAAAGTGGGAAGTACTATTCATAACTACTTTTTAAATGGCTAGTTTGATTGGTCGTGATGTTCTAGAACTCGAAGCTGTGTACAACACATGCTATTGTATTATTCCAAGAGAAGTATACTGTTGAAGCTTGGGGTGTTACATTCTTCCCTACTTCAAATAATTTGATCCTTGAAATTTCTATAATATTACTGCAAAAAAAGATTCGGGTGGTTCTTCATCATAATTTCCTCAGGTTCCCACATTACCCCTTCAATTTTATGGTTTCTCCAAAGAACTTTTACCAGACGAGTCATCAAGTTTCTTAGAACTTGTTCTATGGTATCAAGAATCTTGATTGGATCTACACAATAAGACAGATCGGGTTCCAGTTATATTTCTTCATAAGTGAGTTCATGCATTGGGTCTGGCATTTATTTTCTCAACAATGATATGTGGAACACATCATGAACTTTGGAGATACTTGGAGGCATTTCCAAACGGTAAGATACAACCCAATTATTTCTAGAATTTTGAAAGGTACGATGTACCATGGACATAATTTACCCTTTTTACCGAATTGTATAACACCCTTCCATAGAGATACCTTCAAGAAAACATGATCACCCACTTGAAATTCCAAATCCTTCCTTCAGTTATCAGCATATCTCTTTTTCCTACTTTGAGATGCTTTGATATTGGTTTGGATAATCTTCACCTTTTCCATTGTTTACTTAAAAAGTTCTGTGCCTACAAGTTTTCTTTCACCCACATAATTCCTAAAAGTTGGTGTGTGGCATCTCATTCCATATAACGCTTCATATGGTGCCATTTGAATACATGAATGTATGCTATTGTTATAGGAAAATTCTACAAGAGGTAAATACTAATCCCACACACCTTTAAAGTAAAGTGAGAAAGATCTAAACATGTCTTATATGGTTTGAATAGTCTAATCTGATGGTCCATTAGTTTGAGGGTGGTAGGCAGTACTCAAATGAAGTTCAGTATCTAGGGATTTCTGAATACTTTTCCAAAATCTTGATGTAAAATGGGGATCACGATAAAAAAAAATTGATAGGGGTACACCATGAAGTCTTACAAATTATTTAATATATAGTATTTCTAAACGTTCAAGTGGCAAATCTTATCTTATAGTAAAAAAATGTGCTGACTTGGTAGGATGATCAACAATGACCCATATTGCATCATTCCTTCTAGGAGTCTTTCGTAGCCCTATGATAAAGTCCATCGCAATATCATCCCATTTCCACTCAGGTATGGGAAGAGGTTGCATGACTCCTCTAGGATGTTGTCTTCCAACCTTCACCTATCGAAAAACCATACATCTTAACACATAATCAACAATATCCCTCTTTATGTTGTCCCACAAAAATATTACTTCAAATATCTATAGATATTATTGGTACCAGGGTATATAGAGAAATTAGAGCTATGAGCATCATCCAACAATTACATTTTTAGATCAGGTATGTTGGGAACACAAAGCCTCTTCCCAAATTTCAAAATTCCATCTTCATAGACAAAGTCAAATGATCTCCCATCTTTCACAACATTAATTTTATTTTGAAACTCCTCCTCATCATTCTGATAACTTTTTATCCTTTATAGTAAAGATGGTTTGGCAACAATTTGAAAAAGTATTGATGTTTATCCTTCCAGGATTATTCCCATATCCATCTTTACTAGATCCATGAACATATGATCCCTTTCAACTCTTATCTTGTTTAGAACTTTATGACCCTTTCTACTCAAATCATCTTCCACCTTATTTTCCTTCCCTAGATGGTAGTGTATTGTGAAATCATAATCCTTGAGTAGTTCAAGACATCACCTTTGCCTCATGTTGAGTTCTTTCTGTGATAAAATATACTTCAAAATCTTGTGATCAGTATATATCTCAGATTTTCACCATAGTGATAGTGTCTCCATATCTTCAGAGCAAAGAATATAGCTGCTAACTTAAGATCATGAGTAGGATATTTTTGTTCATGAATTTTTAGCTGCTGTGATGCATAGGAAACAACTCTATCATTTTGTATAAGGACACAACCAAGTCCATTCTTTAAAGCATCACTATAAATAAAAAACCCATCATTACCCTATGGTAGAGTCAAGATAGGAGAATTGACTAATATTATCTTCAATTATTCAAAACATTCTTAAAAATCTTTTGTCCAAATAAATTTAACCCCATTACGTGTGATCTTGGTTAATGGGTTATCCAATCAGGCAAAATTCTAGACGAAACGCCGATAATAACCTGCTAAACCAATAAAACCACGAACCTTAGTTATACTCTTAGATACTAACCATTTTTGGATTTCCCTTGTCTTTTAAGGATCAACAAATATTCCATCCTTGGATACAATATGACCAATAAAATAAATCTCCTAAAGCTAGAATTCACACTTGCTAAACTTCCCATATAACTGATTTCTTCTAAGTGTCTTTAGAATAATGCTCAAGTTATTTTCATGATCTTTGTATCTTTTGGAGTATACCAAGATATCATCAATAAATACCACTACAAATTCATCAAGATATTCCTTAAAAACTCTATTCATTAGATCCATAAAAATAGAGGGAACATTATTTAGTCTACAAGGAATTACTATAAAATCATAATGCCCATACCTAGTTCAAAATGATGTCTTTGAAATGTCTTCTTTCTTCATGCACAACTGATGATATCCACATTGAAGTTCAATCTTTGAAAAATATTGAGACCTATGGAGTTGATCAAATAAATCCTCTTTGTGAGGTAGAGGATACTTGTTCTTTATTGTTACAACATTGATTTCCCTATAGTAAATAAAAATCCTCATAGATACATCTTTCTTATTAACAAAAAGAATAGGGGATCCCCATGGAGAAACACAAGGGAGAATAAATCATTTATTACTAAATTCATCTAGTTGTTTCGTTAGTTCCACTAATTCCACAGTGGCTATTCTATAAGGGATCTTTGATAAGGGCCTTAAACCCAGAATTAAGTCAATGGAAAACTCAATTTACCATTTTAAAGGATGTCCAGGTAAATCTTTTGGAAACACATCAAAATATTCTTTCACAATAGGTACATCCTCTATTTAAACATTTCTTTCCTCACCCATAGTTATTTCACTCCCTTCTTCCCCAATAATTTAATTTAGTAGAGCTATTGGGGGTGGATCTAGATGAGAATCAGATGGTGATGTTTTTGATATAAATATAAGGGATTCCTTATCATCATTAAAAATTATAACCTCCTTATTATTAAAATAAATTTTTACATCATGGTCTGAATTCCAATCCATACCGAGGATTATATCAAATTCAATCATGGGTATGACAATAAGATCAGCTAATAAAGCACATCTATATGCCATAATGGTAACTGATTGACAAAACTTTGTTGCTATGATACCTCCTTTAGGAGTTTTGAATAAAAAATCCCTTAGTAAGTCAAATTGGAAATATACAATTTTCTTAGAAAACTAGGAAGATATGAAAGAATGCGATGATCCAGAATCAAATAAAGAATTGAATAATTTTGAGGAAATAATTAAATTACCTTCCACCATGTCATTAGGAACTTCAACCTTAGCAGTTATGATTGCATAAGCTTGGACTTTCTCCCTTGGCCTTTTCTAAGGTAAGTTTATTTGATTCTTAGGACATTCATTTTCATAATGCCCCATTTCTTTAAAATTGTAGCATTGAATCTCGACAACCTCTTTCTTCCCCTAACAATCATGAGCTTGGTGGAATTTCTCTCCACACTTGTAACAAACTCCCACCCACTTTAGGCATATACCAGGGTGTTTTTCTCATAATTACTACAGGATAGAAATTAAAATTTTCATTTATTCCCCTTATTTCCTTTTCTAGAGTGTTCAACAAATCTCTTCTTCTCTTGCTTCACTTTAAATTAATAAAAATTAGATAATTAATTTTTTGTCTTGATAGCACTTGAGACTATATCTTTGTATGATGAAAAGGATTGCGAGACTAATAATTTTCAAAGAAATGGTTTTAACCTAAAAAAGAATCGATCAAAATTACTTCTTGTGTTATGTATATCAGCAACATGTCTTTTTAACCTTGTAAAGTTAGCCTCATACTTTGTAACATTCTCATCCTCCTTTTGCCTCAGACTCAAAAATTACCTTTACATATCCAATCTATGTTCATTAGGAAATTATTTTTCTAAGAAAATCTCTATAAACTCCATCCATTACATATTTGATACTTCTTCATCCTCCTTTTTGTTTTGAATTAATGAACACCATTGATCTGTATCTCCTGAGAGGTGATAAAATGCCATGAAAACTTTTTCCCTTTCGCTACTCCACAAATCATGAAATATTTTCTCTAAAGAACTTATCCATTTCTAAGCTACAAATTTTTTTGTAGTCCCATTTAATGTTGGTGGTTTCTTCCACATGAAGCAGTCTAACATTGATCCTATATGGAGTGCTCCATACAGGTAAGGTTATTATTCATAACCTAAGTGAGTTATCCCAGTATGGTTATATGTTGTTCAACACCAGTTGCATCACCAGTTCCCCTATAATTATCTTGAATAGTAGGGTAATTCCTTTATGGATTATGTGCGTTGATACAATTTCCATTCCTACTACTAGGAACTATTTCTAAAAAATGGCATACACTAGATTAGTTTATGAATCGTAATTCATAATTCCAAACTTGTAAAATACTTAACTTAAATTGAACTGTTTATATATATTATCCATAATCAAATTTTTTTTCTTTGGGGATGTATTTATTTATAAATCTATCATAATGGTTTGTAAAGAAATTGTGAATTATCCTAAGCATATCCCCCAGGAGTGTCAAACCAGGTGCGCAGTGAGACCTGTTGTCATGTACCAGGATACCCCACGTCAAGACTGAAACTCCTTATTAGAGTTTTCACTTCTAGATACATCTATACTATAACCAAGTCCACTTGTAGTATTCATATGGGGATATATTGTTTGTGAAAACCCACATAATATCCAAATTACTAATTTTTTGGGATGTTCTTTTATACTGATCCTCAAAGTCTATCTTAGGGTAATGTTCTCTAATAATAGTTTTTATAAATCTAGTTTCTAAGGTTTTACTAAAATTTATTTGATACCAACTATAATTCCCCGACCCCAGTTACCCAGAGTTAGTGAATTAATACATAACATTGGCATGATCACAAGATACGAAGTCCCAAAATACCGATCAGTTTAATAGCCTTGGAAGTACTAGATATATACATAAGTTTTACATTACATTATGGAATGAAAAATCAACATTGTGTCTCCTTTGAACACAATAATATCCCTTATCCTATCCTAGCAAGTCAATCATAATATACTTCTTCACATCTTGGAAAAAATAAAACATAAGAAAGGGGTGAGATCAGATGCTAAGTAAGGATAACAATATAGCTGGAACTATCATAAATAACCATAAACATTTAAGGAAATGTATAAGACTAAAACAAAATCCTTTTAAATTTAAACTTTATTATAATATAGAAAAGATAAATCAAATAATTCTATTTACTTATTCACATGGGTATTCTACTATATAAATAATCACATGTAATATTAATTGCTATTCTCATAATGATAGAATGAATAATTCTGGACATCATAACCATATATTCAAGGCCTTGTGCCAAGAATATAAATAAAAATATTTTTGAGGCCTTGTTCCAAGACACTATTTTTTCTCATGATACCTACCGATGCATCAAGGGGTTATAGCGGTCCCCACCCGTCACTTAGTAGTATCATTTTTTCAGGTATTAACTGATTCATTTTTATTTATATATTTCATTACATAAGTCATGTTTTTTATGGATAGGATGTATTTTATTCATATAAATAATGATATTAAGTTCTTATACATTATTTATAATCATCAAATGAATATTATTCTTTAATGGTTATGATGGGGAACAAAATCTCATCGCATCGTGAAGACGATAATCTGTACGTATGCATGAGCGATAATATCATTCTTTTGATGGTGAAATAATATGTAATTGGATGGTATATTATATATAAATAATAATTAACATGTTATATTTATTATTTAAATAAATTATAATAACTATTATACCCATCCAAATAATGTTGGGTTGAATAACAAACTACACCACGACGTGGAGATGGTAAACCATACGTACACATGTATGGTGACTTTTTCATTCATAGGATGAATAGAATAATGAATATGGTTGTAACATATTTATAATAATATCTCAATATATAGAAGGTACTGGAGTTATTATTTAATTTTGGAGACAAAAAATAAAGAGGAAGTGGAAGAAGAAAAGAACTTTGAAAGAGGTGATAAAATAATTACCTCTTCTTCGGGTGCTTTATTTTGATTTGAACAAAAGGGCTCCATAGGTTGGATTTATGATAAAATTAAGGCCTATAGAATTAATTTAGGGTAGTTTTGAGAAGATTTGGGTAGGTTTTGGCCAATCCAACCGGCTTTGGAGGTGTGAATTTAAGATAAGGGGAAGTACCCTTTTATAAGAGAGGTGAGGGGAACTTTAGGAAAAGCTTGAAATATTAATTTATTATAAAATTATTTTCCTTTTATAATGGCTAAAAATGGATATATTTAGAGTATAATTTGGGTATGGGGAGAAATAATCTAAACTAATAGGTTTTAGACAAATTCAGGTCACCATATTAACCTTATCTTTTAGATTCAACTCTTAGTCAAATAGTTTAACTTTTACCATGTCTTCTTGATTTTTTATACTAAATGGTTAATATAGTTTCTATAAAATGAAAAGAGAATATCAAGTGGTTAATTAATTACATATATAACATTATCTAAGTCCTTTTACCAAATATTATATTTTTAGGAATATTATATCATTTAATAATATAATATTTGTTTTAAAAACTCATTTTTGTCAATTTTGACTCTATTTAGTATTCATTTTTTGTAAAAGGCATAAAAACTTTATTACTTAAAAAAAATAAATTCAATAAAACCTAAAATGTCATATTAACCTATAAAATTCGTTTATTCCATAAAAAGTTTCAATTTACATTTATTTTAATATTTATAACATCAATTATTTTAATCTTTCATTAATAAGGTAATTACTGCATTGTCATTCTGTCATAAATAAATTTACTTATTTAATTTATAAAAATTATAAATAAAATACTATGATTTAGGAAATCTTTATATATTTCTAATGAATATTTATAGTCAAATTTTTCTTTTGTATTACCCTATATTAAAAATGGTTTAGTTATTAAACTTTGAATTTAATACTTTTAACTCTTCTTTAAATAAAATAAAATAAATGTCCTAATCTTACCCAAATGGATAAAAAAGGATGTTATTTTTTTCCTAAGGTTTATTTTTTTCTAAATAAATTTATACAATAGAATTATAACATGTTTTGGGGTAATTATAATATTATCTTTACCTTTAATTACCATATTTATTTTTAACCATGGTAAATAAAATTCAAAAGTTACCATTCACCAAAAATTATTTTCATCCTATTGAACCATATTTTACTTACGAATGACAACTTTGTCTATTATATTTTTTAAATTAGATTCACATAAGTGGTAAAATTATGTTTTATGCAAATTTTCAAATGTGCCTAGAAGGTGGGTAAAAGACGTTAAAAAGTTCAATAAAATTATATATATATATATAATATTATTATAAAAGGACTCCAATGAATTAAATTGGACTAATATAATTATCAGGTATCTATTTTTACTTTAAAATAAATTTAAATTTAAATATAATTATTTAAATAAAAAGTTTGGGTTTAAACAATAATATAGTGTTTTTTACTATTCATCAAAAATTGAAAGTTTTCAGAAAAATAACAAAAATTCATCCTAAGATAATTTTGATATTCCGAATGCAAAAATGAATTCTATTTGAAAAATAAAATTTATAAAATTTTAAAAATTGGGTATTACTATTCATAACTACTTTTTAAATGGATAGTTTGATTAGTCGGGATATGCTAGAACTTAGAGATACGTACAACACAAGCTATTATATTATTCAAAGAGAAGCGTACCATGAAAGCTTGGGGTGTTATATATTTTGTTCATTTATGATGAAATTATTGTATTTTCCACACCTCTTTGGTTTATGGTTTCGTGGATGTTGACTTTCTCATGATTATTCACTTTCTTGTAATCAATGATATTTTTCAATATCTATAATTATTTGTGAAATCCACTTTTATTTCATTTATAAATATTAAATTACAACCAATTTTATCATATTTGGAAACCTAGTACATGTTATTATAGATTAATTTCTTACTTAATATTCTCTCTTATCAAGAAGAAGTGTTATTAACCCTTTTTATGATGCAGGACTTCAATAAAGTTATTTTTAATTGTTCAAACTTTGATTATTGGGAAAAATTTAAAATTGAGAGGATGAAATTTATTAAATGGGGGGGGGGTAACATACTAATATATTAAAAGAACTAAATTATGTTAATATTGTGTATATAACACACAACATCGAGCTAAAATTAATCACGAAGTATATGACCGTTATAACCTAGCCATTAAATTGAAAGTTATGAATATGATTAAATAATCTATGAAAGACACACACACACACAGACGCACATATATTCTACTCAATATTATAGTATTGAGAAATTCTTAGTAAATAATCACTAAATTTTTAGTAATGACATTTTATTCATCAAAAATACGTTTTCTTCAAAAATGATTTTTTATTACTTTTTATGAGAAAATATTATATTTTATTTCTAATTTTTTTTAAAATTTAATTGATAAAAAATTCATTTATAAAATAATTATATCAGAATTTAATTAGTTTAATTTTTTTATTTCTTGGAAAATATTAATTTTTCAATGAATATTGAAAATACTAATTTTTGTAAAGCTCTAATATATTTTAAATAAATTAAGTAATTTAAACGTACCATTATGATTTTAATTTGATTTAAAGTAACATAAGTATTATTTATTTATATTTAATCCAAATAATTTCAATTGAATCATTTTTATACTAGATTTTAGTATAAGTTTATTTTGGGGTTTAAAAAATGGGTTTTTTTGAAAACTCTTTTAAAGTGCATAATTATTCTCCATTTTAATTTATTAAAAAAACACCTAATGAGGAATTATTTAAATAAAATATTTATATTAAATATATAAATGTGAATTTAAATTAATATAATGATTATTACTAGTAATAGAGTTAATTTAAAATCATCTTATGCTTGAAAAATACATCTCTTGAAAAACCACCTATTCGACGCGTCTGCAGGTTTGATTTTAAATTAAATTCAGACACTTCTATGAATTGAATTCGGAAAAATGGAATCCATATTTGTAATAATAATTATTTTTATTATATAATAATGATAACTTAGTTTTTCTTCTTAATTAATAGTGAAAACATAAATTTCTTTTACCTCAGTTATGGTAGAAACAGATTTACCGGGGGTTAAAATAAAAAAGAAGGGTTAAAATGACATAAAAACTTGTATAAATTATATTTTATAGACATATTTATAAATTATAACATATAATACTTAATAATGGTTTATTTTGGATCTTTTTTACATTTTAAAAATGTTGGTATCACTTTTTATTTTCAAAAATTCCAAGTGTGTCCTCTCCCCCACTTATAAAAGGAAAACCCTATCCTCTCCTATTAACACTCTAAAAACATATTGATTCAAAAACTACCAACCAAAATTCCTTCATTACTTCCCTAAAAAATTCTTAGAGGACTCATTTTTATCAGAAAGATAATCTAGGAAGGCTTTTGGTGCTAACCTAAGGAGGTTGTCTGAAGAAGAGGTATCGTGCTTAACCGAGTATTTTTATTTTATTTATTATTACACATCATTAAAACCATATTAAATTATTCTGATATAATAAAAAACTATCTCTAATATACGGATATATTATTAAGTTAATTTAATAACCTAAATCCATATCCTCTTCCATCAAATGAGAAACAAAACTACCATTCGTGTGTACGACATACTACTGCCTTGTGAACTGATGTACTTTGTTTTTTATCATCACCTATCATGGATAATTATAATGATGAATTTAAAGTTTATATACTATATTTTTAATATAATTATAATTCTTTAATTATTATTTTAAATATAATTTATTACTTTCAATTACTTGGGGGATACGATAATGTCACTCGTTTGTACGATGGACAAACCGCCTCACGAAGTGATGTGATTCGTTTTTCACTAACACTTTACATGGAAGGTAATAATGATAAATTTAATGAATATATGTGATATAAATGAAACAATTATTATAATCAATAAATATAAATAATATTTAAAATAAAATATATCATTTTATTTCTTACATTGAAAAATGATAACATCATTTGTGCGTACGTGTGAACTACCACCTTCATGAAGCGATGGAATTATTTTTTTCATCACAAAATCACATGAATGATATTTATATATATATTTAAATAATTAATATGTTATTTATTATATGATTATAATTAATTAAATGTAAAATATTACTTTATTTCCCTAATGATCTTTGAAAAATGGAAATGTAACTCATGCGTAGGTACAATTGACCATCTCTATGATCTAAACACAGTTCATTTTTCATAAAAATATTTCATGATTTGTTTTAAAATTATAATTTAAGTATAAAAATAATAATAATTTCATGATTATTATTCTAGATATGATGAAACAATTAACTCTTTGACCATGTTCAACCTACCCAAGTTATTTTTGACACATATGCTGAATATTGTCAAAACTTCCAAATTAAACTTAAATGATAAACTAATTATGTATATCATGGTAAGAGATAAAATAAAATGAATCATAAAATTGAAAAAATTTCGTAATAAATTAAATAATTAACATAATTTAATTTTTCAGGAAGATAAAGAACATATGTGACAAGTCAAACTCAAGTTAAGGGTCCCTTTTACTTAAAACCTCATTTTTATAAACCTTTAAAGATATTATTTCTAAATATTTTTTATATCTTCTAATAAATATTTTAAAAAATTATTATTTATGTTTTAATGGATCATAAAGGTAATTTTTGACTATATTTGACTTTATTTAAGAACAATATTCTTGAAAAGATTTATTTTTCAACTCCTTTTATTCCATGTCCATATTTTTAAAATTATTTTATTGATGTTTTATATGGACATAAAAGATTTATAAAGGAAATTTTAGGTACCTTTTTACTTTTTTAAATGGTTTTTAAAATAATTATTTTTACAAATTTTATATGGAACACTTTTACATAAATAAAAAATGAATGTTCTATTTTAACGTATATAAAGACAATGAATTTTCCCGCCACTATAATCTTTATTTGAAGTTTTGATTAATTTACAATATTTCATATTTTATTTAAAGGAAAACACTATTTTCCTTTTTATGGGTATTTCAGTATTGAAAATGTGTTTTTAAAATAAAAGTGTAGTTTGATATATGAAAAATATTTACATATGGATTTAAAGGTGTTTTTAAAGGGTTGAAAGATTGAATTGTTTTACTCATGATATGATCCTTGGACATTTTTTAAGAAGGGTTGTGCCCCATCATTTCTCACAAATTATCCTGATATATCTTCTAAGATGGTTGAACCCAGATAGTTCTCTAATTCATTGGGTAACGATTATGTTCTCTAAATAATTATATTTGAAGTTGGTTGTATGATTATTTCAATTTGTAAGGGTTCTTATAAGGGATCCATAATGATGAAGTCCCAAGAAAACTATATGAATTTTGTATTCTTGATAATTAATATTCATGTAAATTATTTTTTTCAAAAGGTAAGTTAAATTATTTATTTTAAAAGAAAGATGATTCCATTTCTAGAAAAAATAGCATATTTTTAAGAAAATGTTTTTCATGGGTTTTCATGTTTTTTACTTAACTAATAGATTTATTATTTATATGTCCCTTAATGAAATTTTTGTAATCATTCCAAAATTTTAAAATGTTTTTATAGTGTTTAATTATGGATAAGTGAAAATAATAATTCAAGTTAAAATTTATGAATATTTATCATGAAAATAAATCATATTTTATTTTAAAAGTTTTATATTATGAAAAAATGGATACTTATTAGAAGTGTCCACTTCGTATTTATATGGGTTTGTTATATAAGATTTATGACCCAAATCTATAAAACTCTAATCCTAAAATATATTTGGGAATTTAAGAAATTGAATTAAAATTTAAATTCATTATAATATGAAATGTTTAATATTGATTCCTTATAGTTGGTATTAGAGAAAATATTTATATAACTTTAGAGGTTATGGTGTTATTTTACATTAAGATAAAAATCATCTATAATCACAAATGTTATTATGCTAATGAAAATTATGGTTATTTTGGATAAATATAAAACAGAGGATGAAATGGTTAAGGATATAATAGTATTTTTCCTTCACATAAGATGGTTCATTAGGGTTTATTTGATATACTCACTCTAACCTTTTTTTTTTGTTTTAATAAATGGATGGATCTAGTAGGAACTAAATTAATAATGGATGTAAAGGAACATTTGGTGGTTTTCAAAATGAGAAACCAAATGTAATGAGATATTTAGTGAAAAATATTGTGATTATTCTTATCCAGCCATCACGAGTTATGATTGACAACTTAGAACAAGGTGAATTTCCTAATGCACAAAACAAGAGAAAAATGGTATTCCATATAATTTTAAGTGATAAATATCACAAAGGTGAAAAGATTAAATGACCAATGTTCCAAGAATTAGGAAAGTGGAAGCTAGGAAAATGTCTTAAGAGAATTTGAAGATGTTTTTTATGTGGTAAAGGGTGGAATAAGTCAATAATATTCCAAGGGAAAAGGAAGAATTTAGTTAACTCCGTGAAGGGGAATAAAATTCTTCCCAAGGTAGAAATTGAATGTTATTAATTTTAGGATCTTGTGATTTTTAAAAATCTATGTACTAGGGTAAAATATCAAGAATAAGATCAATAAGACTGTATAGATAAATTTCAATCAATTCCTAATGCCGCTACAATTGAAGATAATCAAACTACATATGATATATGAAAGGTATGGATTATATTCGAGACTATTTCTTTAAATTTTTAAATCTTTGGAAATGAATCATATTTCTTTATAGGAATGATTTATTAATGGACAATATGGGAATACATGGTTACTGGATTATGAATAATGTTGAGTGATTAAGGTGTCTACATCAAGGGATTCTAGAGTTATGATGTAGTGGTATATTTAAGGATGATCATAAGATTAAATCCATTAATACTATTTCATTTTTTTCTATTATGGGAGTGATTTTGGATACAATTATTTAGTTTTGATACATGTTTAAGGTATATGTAAACCTTAAGTTTAACATGGGAAAAATTATTTGAGGTAAAAAGCTCATTTTTATAGATATAAGTTTAAAAGTATTTATAAACTTTAGGGTTTATATGATATATGATGATTAAGATTATTTTTGATGATGTTCATCATATTTTTAGGAAATTTATAAGAATTATATAGTTTTCAAAAAATCATAACCCACTGACCGGGTGAAAAATTGTCACATTTGGTAAGTTCATAGGGCTTGAACCCGCAACCAAAAGGTGATATGGGTGCAATGCCTACCACTAGACTATGTGATATCCTAGTAAGTATGAAATAATTTTTTAATTGAATAGTTTATAAGATAATGTTTAAGTTTATTTTCAGAACATATGTTTTCTTGAATAGATAACCATGAGATTTAAAAGTGATTTGACGACTAGGTGATCCGTTCAAAAAAAGTTCTAGATTTTTGGAACATTATATGATTAGGATAGACTGAAAATTATGGGATTTTATTTGAGGAATAAAGGCTGAATTATATTTTGGTAGAATATATGATTTTAGAATATCTTTTTAGTGATTCAAGTTATTTATGGAAATGATTAGTATATCTTATAGATTATATGATTAAGGAATATTTTTTTTGGTATGAGAATTTAAAAGTGATTAGTGTTATCGAGAGATAAATGTTAAATTAACATTATAAGAATACACGATCAAACCCTTATAATTTTTAGGTTTCAATATTATTCAGAAATATTTTGGAAAATTTTAAATGGAGTTATTTATTGAATGATCTTAGCTATACTATGGGTGTCATTATTGAGGCATTGGGGATTAATATTATATTTCATCATATGATGGTTAATTAATTTTGGGAATTATCTACCATTATGATAAAAATTTTGGTTTTGGTTAATGTATAAATATAAGAGGAGTATTTATTTATCCTTTTGTTTAATTATTTGATCTTTTAGAAGTGAATTTTAGTGCTTTAGGTATAAAATAAATCATCTTGAATAGTAGTCATTTGGAGAAAAAGATGACATTATGATGGAAATTTATTAAAGGATAAAACTCTAATTTTCATGTAAGTATATTTCCTTAGGTTATTACTATATATAGTAAGGAATTCATAAACCCTAGGAAAAGTATCTCTAAAATGAAAATACTATCCTATTACATTCATTTTTGATGAAATGATTGTCTTTTTCATACTTATTTGCTTTATAGTTTTATAGATATTGACTTTCTCATGATCATTCAATTTCTTGTGATCAATGATCTCTATAAATATCCACCATTATTTAGGTATTAAATTTTTATTCCTTGTCTAAATATTCACTTCAAACCAAATTTATCCTATTTGGAAACCTAATATGTGCTATTCCAGATGACCTTTAAACTTCATTTTCTATCTTATCAAGAGGAAGTTTTATCAAACCTTTTTATGATGTGGGATTTAAAGAAAGGTATTTTAAAATTTCCAAAATTTTATTATCATGATAAAGTTAAAATTGTGAGGATTCAATTTATGAAATTGGGGAGAATGTATCACCCTGATATTTTAAAAGAAGAACATTATGTTTAGTAGAGTATACGACACACAACACCGGGCTAAAATAACCCATTAAATATTTAACCATTATAACCTAACCATAAAATTGGTGAGTATAAATAAGGTTAACTTATTTATGAAATATATATATAAATATTATACTAAATATAATTGTATTGATAAATTATTTGTAAATAATCCCTCAATTTTTAATAATGACATTTTATTCATCAAAAATATGTTTTCTTCAAAAATGACTTTTATTGATTTTTGGGAGAAAATATTATAATTAATTTATAGTAATTTTATAAAATTTATTTGAAAAATATAAGTTTATTTTTTTAAATCATAATATTAAAAATAACTTAGGGTAAACTTTTGGGGTTTATTTAGAAAATATTAATTTTTCAGTGAATAGTAAAAAATTCTGATTTGTGTAAAATTGGAACCTATTTTCAATAAATTAATTAATTTAAAAGTCCCATTATGATTTAAATATGATTTAAATATGATTTTAAGTAAAATAATTATTCTCTAGTTTTATTTAATCCAACTAATTATATTTGAATCATCTTTATACTGTATTTTAGTATAATTTTTTTTGGGTATAAAAATTTGTTTTTTGAAAGCTATTTTTGAGGGCATAATGTTTCTCCATTTTAGTTAATTTTAAAAACCCCTAATGATGAATTATTTAATTTGAATTTATATTATATATATATAAATATTAATTTAAATTTATATAATTATGATTACTATTTATACAATTAATATAAAATCATCATACGCACGAAAAAAAATCTCCTAAAAAAATCTCTTTATTGTTACATATGCGGGTTTAATTTTAAATTAAATTTATACACTTATGTGAATTTAATTTTTTAAAATATAAAAAATATTTTTAATAAGAATAATTTATATTATATAATAATTTTAACTTAATTTTTGGTCTTAATGACTAGTGAAAACAGTAAAAATATTTTACTGCAGTTATGGGAAAAACCTAATTATTAGGGACTAAACTAAAAGTATGAGTGTTTAAATGACCTAAAAACTTGTATAAATTATTTTTTATGTCTATATTTAGACTTTATATTATATAATTATCAATAATGTACCATTTTTATCACCTTTTCATGTGAAAAACATGGTTATCACATTTTATTTTCAAAAGTTCCAATTGTATCCTCTCCCACACTTGTAAAAGGACACCGCTTTTCCTCCATTATTCACGCTCTAAAAACCTTTTGGTTTATCCAATACATTAAAAAATACATTATTTAATTTAATACTCAATTACTAGTGGCATTTTTTTTATCATAAATTTAATCTGAGAATGATTTTGGTGCTAATATAAGGAGGTCATATGAAGAATAGGTATCGTGCTTAATTGAGATTTTTTATTTTATCTATTATTCCATATCATTTAAATATTATTCAGTTATGATGATATAATAAAACCAATATGTCACAAATACTTATATTTTATTATTTTAAGGTTATAACCTAAATCCATATCTTCTTCTATCAAATAGAACATGAAACCATCATTCATGTATATAGCGAATCACCTCCTCGGAAACCGATGTAATTTTTTTTAATCATCACTTCTAAAGGATTTTTATATTGATAGATTTAAATTATATAGTTTATATTTTTAACAAAAATATACTTCTAGAATTATTATATCTTATATATCTTTATACCTTCCATTCCGTGGGGGATACGATAACACCGCTCATGTGTACGAAAGACTACCGCATCACGAAGTGATGTGATTAATTTTTCATTTATTATTTTCATGGATGGTAATAAAAATAAATTTAATAAATACATGATATATAAATAAAATAATTATGATATTAATGAAATATTCATCATTATTAAAATATAGTATATCATTTTATTTCTCTAATTGAAAAATAATAATGTCGTTCGTGCAAATGTGTGGATTACTGCCTCCACAAAGGGTTGTGATTATTTTTTCATATGAAAATCACATGGATGACATATATAAGTATATTTAAAGAAATAATATTGTATTAATGATATTGTTATCATTATATAAAGATAAAATATTACTTACCTTTTTTCCAAAATGATTGTTGAAAAATAGAAACGTTACTCATTCATACGTACGAACTACAATACATTTGATCGTAACATTGTTCATTTTTATAACCATTTTTCATGATTGGTTTTAAAAGTAAAGTTTATGAATAAAAATAATAATGATTTCATGATTATTATTCTATATATGATGGAATAATTAACTATTTGACCATAGTCATCCTACCAAAGTCATTTATGACACATATGCCAAATACCGTTAAATTTTTTGAAGTGAACTTAAATGATTAACTAATTGTGACTAAAATGTTAAGAGATAAAATTAAAGGAATAATAAAAATGAATTTTTTATTAATAATGTAAATTATTAACCTAAGTTTATTATTCTGGAAGATAAATAATATACATGACGATTTAGACTCAAGGTAAGGGACCCTTTTACTTAAAATATCATTTTAAAAAAGTTTTAAAGATTTAATTTCTAAATAATTTTATTATATTTTCTTTTAAATGTTTCAAGAAAAATATTATTTATTTTTAAATGGATGATAAATTTTATTTTTGGAAATATTTAATAATCTTTTTTTTAAAAACATTTTCTTCTAATGATTTTTTTCAACTCGTTTTCTTCTATGTCCATATTTTTAAAATTATTTTATTGATGTTTTATATAAAAATAAAAGGATTATAAAGGAAAATTTATATCTATTTTTAATTTATTTCAATGGTTTTCAAAATCAATCTTTTTACATGTTTTATATGGATCTTTTTTACAAAAATACAAAAGGAATGTTCTATTTTAAGATATACAGAGACATAGAATTTTTCCACTATCGTAACCATTATTTGAAGTTTGGATTCCTTTACAATATTTTATGTTTTATTCAAATAAAAAATCTATTTTCATTTTTCTAGGTATTTTGGTATTGAAAATGGGTTTTTAAATGAAAAGTCTGTTTTTAAATTCGAAAGAATTTTACTTATGGGTTTAAATGTGTTTTTAATGGGTTGCAAGCTGAAATTGTTTTATTTATAATATGGTCCTTGTAAATTATTTACAAAGGGATGATCCCAATTATAGATCATGAGTGAGCTCGATATAAATTAGACGATGGGTGAACCCAGATAGCGCTCTAATTCATTAGTAAATGATTATTTTCTCGAGATAATTATATTATATGGAAACCATATGGTTATTACAATTTTTAAGGCTTCTTGTAAGGGTTATATAAGGTTTCTATGATGATGATGTCCCAAGTAACCTACATGAATTTTCTATGCTAACGAGTTTTTATGGAAACCATATGTTTTAAAAAGGTAATATAAATTATTATTTTTACAATAATGATTATTCCTTTTCTAGGTAAAATGGTATGTTTTTAAGAAAAGGGTTTTCATAGGTTTTCATGTTTTTCACTACACTAATAGATTTATTTTTTTTATGTCCCATATTGAGTTTTTTGTTATCATCCTATATTTTTAAAATGTTTTCACAGGGTTTAAGGATGGGTAAGGGAGTATAATAATGCAAGATTAAAGTCATGAAGATTTTTCATAAAAATAAATCATGTTTTATTTTTAAAGGTTTATATTCTAGTAAAAATGGATACCGATTAGAAGTGTCCAATTTATATTTATAATGGTTTTTTATATAATATTTATGAATTAAATCTATAAAACTATAAATATAAAAGATATTTGGGAATGTAATAAAGTGAATTATGGTTTAAATTCACTAGAATATGTAATGTTTAAGTTTGATTTATTACAAGTAGTTTCATAGAATAAATAAATCATGTCTTTTTGTGGTACCTAGAATCCTTCATGGTGGTATTTTTGGATTAAATTTTGTTGTATTATTAAACTCATAAAGTGCATGAAAATCATTTATAGACTGTGTTGATAATTTTCCAAGAGAAAAAGTTATATGAAAAATTATATAAATGTGATTTATAAACACAATAGGTTCACTTCCTTAGTAATTTCATTTCTGAGAAAGGTGAATCAGTAAACATTAAAAAGATATAAAATGTTCTCAATTAGAAACCATAGAAAATTTCTTTGAGATACACATCGTTTTGGGATTAGTAGGTTACTATTGTTGCCTTGTTCCAAACTTCTCATGATTCAAATCCCCTATGATAGTGATCTTGAGAAAGGGAACTCAATTCCATTAGAGTGAGTATTTTCAAAAATAAATTTTGGAGCTTAAATAATAGATCACTTTTATTCCAATAATTTTCTTAATAGAACCTTGGAAGGGTTATGTGGTTTATTATGATGCATTTGGATATGGACGTGGCTATATTCTCATGCAAGGAGATCATGTGTTAGCTTATAGATCCTGATTATTGTAAATTCATGAAAATAATGTTGGACGGAGAGAGTGATGGCAAGAGGGGGGGGGGTGAATTGCCTTTTAAAATAATTTAACAATTTAAAATCAAAGTTAAAAGTGCAGCGGAAATAAAAGAGGCAAGACACAAAATTGATAACGGAGTTCGGCTTAATTCCCAAGCCTACGTCTCCGCTCCCAACTCAACCGTTGAGATATTTACTACCGCTTGCTTTTTAATGGTTTTAGCAAGAAACCCACTAGACTTCAAGGTAGTCTGAAACCTATTACAGCTTGCTTTTAATGGTTATGCAAGAACCCACTTGCTTTTAAATGGTTGAGCAAGAACCCACTAGCCTTCTTACAGGTGAAGGCTAGCTCACCTATGATTCAAGCTTTTTAAAGGGAAGGCTTGAATAACCTCTTCACACCTTGAAGGTGGTGTGAAAACCCAAAGAAGAGAGGATGAGAGAAATGAGGGGTTTGTAGGCACAAACCCAAATTGATGCTCAAAATAAATAAAACAATGAAAAACCGTAATGGGGGAAGCCTTGGGCGCCAAAGGATTGATTGGAGTTGATGAAGGGCGCTCCCAAACTTCTATGGTGGTTCTCCTTGGATGTGGAAATGTGTTGGAGCAATTGGGGGTTCCTTGGAGGAATGCGTCGGAGGTTCGCCAAATGATCAAAAATGTGTCCGTGGGCTTCCGTGTGTTTCCGGGGCTTCCTAGTCCTTTATTTATAGAGGGGTAACCCTCAAATGGACTTTGGGGGTCTTCGAAGCCGTTGGAGAGGCCTTCGGAGCCATTGGGGGTCAAGTAGACAAGTCTGGTCAAAGCCCAACAGCTAGTTTGACTGGCTCCACCGGCTGACCGGTGCTTGGCCACCGGTTGGCCGGTGCTTTGAAAATGGGAGAGGGCTCGGGCTCAGGCACCACCGGCTGGCCGGTGAGGAGGACACCGGTTGGCCGGTGCTGAGGCAGTGGCTGACACTATTCTGTCTGGGTTCCACCGGCTGGCCTGTGGTGGGACACCGGTTGGCCGGTGGTCTGGACAGAAGGATGCCTTCTGTCCAGGCTCCATCGGCTGGCCGGTGGGCATCCACCGGTTGGCCGGTGGACTGAAAATCAGTCCACTTTGGCTTCTTGCTTTCTTGGCCCAATTCCTTGGCCACCTGAAATCATGCCTATCATCCAAAAATACTTAAA
This sequence comes from Viscum album, assembly GCA_963277665.1. NCBI lineage: Eukaryota > Viridiplantae > Streptophyta > Magnoliopsida > Santalales > Viscaceae > Viscum > Viscum album. The sequence goes on along the minus strand of OY728126.1, from coordinate 2,002,285,771 downwards.
ACAATATTAGATAAATAAGAGAGTGATTGTGATCATGAAAATTAAACCACGAGGGGTACGAGAGGTACAACAATCTCCCCCTATTTTGATGATCACAATCACCAAAACAAGTAATGTAAAAAGACTGAAATGAGAGGCATGCTTTAAAGGATAAATTGAAAAGTAAAGCAAAGCATGAGAGAAAGATTTCTCCCCCAATCAACCAAGAATTTCTCCCCCTTTGTGATTATCAAAATAGCACGGGGCATAAAACTTGATTGAGGGATATGAATTGAAAAACAAGATAGAGATTTTAAACCAATTGAAATTTTTGAGATTTGAATTGAAGGTTTTGAATAAAAAGTTTTGAAAATGAAAGTTTTGAAATTGAAAGTTTTGAATTAAAACGTAAAAAGGCTTAAACGATCCTAACTCCCCCTAAATAAAAACAACAAATCACCGGGGAGTGGTTTTTGAATCCGAGACAAATTTTAGCCCGGAGAGGCTTGCTAAAAGGGATTTTTCAATCCATACTTGTCTAGTGGTGGGTCTTCTCCTATTAAATTCATCGCTAAAGAAAATAGTTTTGGGCCTTCCATACCGGGCATTTTTGCAATTGCACTCATAAATTAAGTGCCCGGGTTTTTTACAATAATTGCAAAATTTATATTGGGATCTCCCCATTACAAAAATAGTTGGAGCATGGGAAGAGGAAGCTTGCTTGGAATAGCCAAGCCCTTCGGTGGTTCTAGATATGCGTTGGGAACCTAGCAATTTGGTCAAATTTTGTTCACCTTGGGTGAACTTGGCAAGCGATTCCCTTAAATCTTTGATTGTGGATTCCATAGAATCGACATCGGGAAGGTTTTGGATTTTGAGGGACAACTCCTCCTTTTCTTTGAGAAGTTGTTCTTTTTCGGAAGAAAGTTTTTTGAAATTCTTTTTTAAAGAAACAAATTTGGAAGAAAGTTCGTGAAAACCTTCCTCCAATTGATCTCTAGCATGTTGGAGATCCTCATATGACAAATGATTAAAAGAATTTGAAGAACAAGAGGATGAGGAGTCGGAAGAGGTTACCTCATGAAATGCCATTAGGCATTTTTTACCATTGTCACTTGAGGAGGAGGAGGAGGAGGATGTGGAGCTATCACTCCATGTGGCCTTGAATGCCTTCTTCTTTTCCTTTTGTTTGGCCTTTTTCTTATTGAGTGGGCAATAGGGCTTGTAATGGCCTTTCTTGCCACACCCATAGCATGTTACCTCGGGCTCAGATTTTTCGTTGGGTTGAGCCTTGCGGGATTTCTTCTTCTTGTGCTTCTTCATGAATTTGTGCATCTTGCGGGCAAGATTCTCCATTTCTGAATCGCCGCTTGATGAGGAAGATGATGAGGAGGAGGAGCTTTATTCTTGTTGAACTATGAAGGCGATGTTCTTTGGAGTTTTGATCGGTTTGCCTTCCTTTTCAGCTTGCCTCCTCATGGGGATCTCGTAGGTCATGAGGGATCCGATGAGCTCTTCAACCGGCATGTTCTTGATGTCTTTTGCTTCTTGGATTGTCGTGACTTTCAGTGCCCATGAGCTTGGTAGTATCCAAAGGATCTTCTTGACCATTGTTTCTGCAGACACATCATCACCAAGGGACTTTCTCCCATTGAAAACATCAGTAAAACGAGTAAACATTTCAGAAATTGATTCATGTGGGTGCATGGTGAAAGACTCAAAATCTTGACGGAACATATCCAATCGAGTATCCTTGACTTTGTTGGTCCCCTCATGGGTAACCTCCAATAGTTTCTAGATTTCATGTGATGAGGTGCATGTGGAAACTCGATTGAATTCATTACGATCAAGGCCGCAATGAAGAGCGTTCATGGCTTTGCCATCAAGCTCGAAATTTTTAATATCGGCTTGAGTCCATTTGGATTCATCGGGAGAAGAAAGAGAATAACCATGCATGAAAATTTTATAAATGGGATAACCAATGCTTCTAAGAAAAGTGGTCATGCGGGTTTTCCAATAATTATAGTCGGTTCCATCAAAGAATGGAGCACGACCCAAAGAATAGCCTTCAGGGGCAAAAGAAGACGAAGCCATCACAATGGATCTTGAATTTGAAACCGGTGAAGGTATTACTCAAATTTTTCCCTTTGATACCAATTGTTGGACGGAGAGAGTGATGGCAAGAGGGGGGGTGAATTGCCTTTTAAAATAATTTAACAATTTAAAATCAAAGTTAAAAGTGCAGCAGAAATAAAAGAGGCAAGACAAAAAATTGATAACGGAGTTCGGCTTAATTCCCAAGCCTACGTCTCTGCTCCCAACTCAACCGTTGAGAGATTTACTACCGCTTGCTTTTTAATGGTTTTAGCAAGAAACCCACTAGACTTCAAGGTAGTCTAGAACCTATTACAGCTTGCTTTTAATGGTTATGCAAGAACCCACTTGCTTTTAAATGGTTGAGCAAGAACCCACTAGCCTTCTTACAGGTGAAGGCTAGCTCACCTATGATTCAATCCTTTTAAAGGGAAGGCTTGACTAACCTCTTCACACCTTGAAGGTGGTGTGAAAACCCAAAGAAGAGAGGATGAGAGAAATGAGGGGTTTGTAGGCACAAACCCAAATTGATGCTCAAAATAAATAAAACAATGAAAAACCGTAATGGGGGAAGCCTTGGGCGCCAAAGGATTGATTGGAGTTGATGAAGGGCGCTCCCAAGCTTCTATGGTGGTGCTCCTTGGATGTGGAAATGTGTTGGAGCAATTGGGTGTTCCTTGGAGGAATGCGTCGGAGGTTCGCCAAATGATCAAAAATGTGTCCGTGGGCTTCCGTGTGTTTCCGGGGCTTCCTAGTCCTTTATTTATAGAGGGGGAACCCTCAAATGGCCTTTGGGGGTCTTCGGAGCCGTTAGAGAGGCCTTCGGAGCCGTTGGGGGTCAAGTGGACAAGTCTGGTGAAAGCCCAACGGCTAGTTTGACTGGATCCACCAGCTGACCGGTGCTTGACCACCCTTTGGCCGGTGATTTGAAAATGGGAGAGGGCTCGGGCTTAGGCACAACCGGCTGGCCGGTGAGGAGGCCACCGGTTGGCCGGTGCTGAGGCAGTGGCTGACACTGTTATGTCTGGGTTCCACCGGCTAGCCGGTGGTGGGACACCGGTTGGCCGGTGGTCTGGACAGAGGGATGCCTTCTGTCCAGGCTCCATCGGCTGGCCGGTGGGCTTCCACCGGTTGGCCGGTGGACTGAAAATCAGTCCACTTTGGCTTCTTGCTTTCTTGGCCCAATTCCTTGGCCACCTGAAATCATGCCTATCATCCAAAAAATACTTAAAACAATATTAGATAAATAAGAGAGTGATTCTGATCATGAAAATTAAACCACGAGGAGTACGAGAGGTACAACAAATAATTATCCAACCAATAATTTAGAATTTTCTATGGTAGTTAATGATTTGAAAATATGGAATCCTTATTTATTTGGTGATAAATTCATAGTAATTTTTTTTGAAAAAACAATTTCATAAAGATATTTGAACCTAAGACAAAGATGATGGATGTAATATCTCCATATATTTTTTACATTGAATTGGTTTATACACCTAAAAAATATAATTACATGAAATATTATTTTATTTTAAAGTCATAAAAACAATTAGAAAAATAATTTCATGACCAATAGAAATTGGTGTCTATGATATATCATATGAATTTGGATTACACTATAAAAAATTAACTCATGATTTTATTTCCAATGACACTTTTTTAGACTTGGTTAAACAAGTTAATGATGCTAAAATATAAAATTCTGATTTCCTTACCATAACATGAAAACTAAATGGATGGAAGACCATTGAAGGATGGGAATACGATGATAAATCTATGCTATTATTTCATGATTGAATGTTTGTTTCATTATCTTGTGAAGAACAAATTATTTTAGTATACCAAAACTCAAAATGATATGTTCAACCTAAAATTAAAAATAAGTGTAAATAATTTTAAACTCATTTCTGGTGAGTTTTAATTATAATGAAAGTGGAAGAGTTTGTTTCAATACACCTCACTTGTCAATAGGTAAAGGATGATCACTGATGGCATGCCTATCGTATGGTGTGGTAAAAGTAATTTTTTTTCCAAATGGAGTACATAGGTTGACCAAGGTCATCTCATTTGAGGAGTTTTATTATTTTTTCACTTATTCTAATTCAACTAAACTACTTATTTTTGGTTTTTTATATTATTTTATTAAAATAATAGATTTTAAGAAGAAATATGAAATGTTAAAATTTATACTAACATTAAATGAAAAAATGAGTTTTGAAAAGAAAAATATTGGCCTTTATGGTTTATATTATGGATTCCATAACTCTCCTTGTTGGTGTTTAAATTTATTTTGATAATTAAATTCTAATATATCAAGCATAAATTACTATTATTTTATTTATTGGTGTGAAATCTAAAATTTATTTATCAATATTAATTTCACCTCCTCCTTTAATAAAGGTTGATGACACACCTCAATTGAGAATGTGACACCTTCCATGACCCAACTCCATCATATTTTATTTCATCCACTAAATGGATCAAATTCATCACATAAATAAATTATGTTTATTGGAATAGAGGTAAAAGTTTTAAACAAAGAATAAAAATGAGTTTGATATCAGTGTAGTAGTGTAAAATATCCAAACTTGTTCACTTCACTATTTCTCACAAAAAATGAAAATAAAACATATGAATTTACATGCATAATGAAATGTAAACACCACTAACATCCCATGGGCCAAGACTCATGTTAGCCTCTCATTTTTTAGGGTAAGAGGTTAATGTGGAAAGAAATAAGAAGAAAAGAAAAATAGAAAATAAATAAAATTTAAGAAGAATAAGAAAAAAATAATAACAAAAAAAGATTAAAAAAAATAAGAAGATAGATATAGATAATAATAAAATATAAGTAATAAATAAAATATAATGAAAATAAAAAATGTTAAAACACAAAAAAATAATAAAATAAAAAGAATAATAAGACAAAGAAAATAATAAAAGAAGAAGAATGGGTGTAACAAAATTTGAAGGAAACAATTTTAACATGTTAATATTATAAAATAAAATAAAAAATTACATACAAATTTAAATAAAATAAAAAAAATGAAAATAGAAATTGCAACTACCTCTCGGTGGAAAACTTCCCCCTCTCACATGGGGAAAACTCCCCTCTTGACAATAGAGAGACCTTATTTTATAAAAGGGAGTTCTGATAATTAGGTCTTCATGAGGGTCTCCAAGTTCTTAAGTAACAAAGTTTGAATATGAATATCTAAAAATAATCCATGAGAAATGGTAGTGATGAGCATGGAAACACCTGAGGGCTTCATGTGTTCGAATTTTTACGTGGCACAGGCTCATGCTGTGGAGTTTCATGGTAATTTGGACACATGGAGAAGGAAACTGGTGCATGTAATTCATAATAGAATCATGCATAAGGAAGTGACAGTTGACACGGAGGTGGAATTTAGTGGTGATCATAAGAGTATGAAAATTGTGGAAGCCATATTGGTGGCATTATGGAAAGCTCTTCAACCCCTCTATACTTCACAGTAGATAGAGGGGGATCAATATGGTTCAACGATGGTCTAGAGGTGATTATGGGTGATCTTAGGATTCAAAATAGAAGAAGGACTTGAGCCCAATCTTGTCCGGTGCCTCTAAGGTGGATTCTAGTGTTTTTAGTGGCAATATGTGAGGATTAAGGTGGCGACGAGTGACAAAGTCAAGAGGAGTCGACGATTCCCTTGTGGAAAAGCGCGAGGTGTGTGGTTTTTTTAAGTGGTGGATAATAATTGGGATAAAGGCATTCGACATCAAAATACTCTATGTTGGGGGTAATGTTTTATAATATATAGTGTGAGATGACCATCCAAAACTTCTTATTATAGGGATGTGCTCTCTCATGACACTTCACACAGACGAGATGCGGGCCAAACCATACATAGACCATACGAACCTTCTGGCCCACTATGCTCCCCCAAATGATTGACTACCCATGGTCCACCTCTATATGGGACTGATCCCCCATGCACATCCTTCTGTTGAGTAGGTCTTCCCTTGAGTTGGCTTAGCTAACCATGCCTCCTTTATCCTGGATAAGTGGCTTCCCAGCCTTGAGGTTGAGGGTCAATTCAACTGGACAAATTTTTGGTAACCTGAAAAATTATGATAAACACTTTGATAATTTCACAAAAAATATATTCAAATAAATCTCAAACTATAAATCCTTAAAAAATTAATCATTTTAAACCATTTTAATACCATATTTATATTTTCCCACAATTTGATAAAACATTGGAATATATGGGATTTATTCATTAAAAACCATTCAAAATCCTTACAATATATTTAAAACTTTCATGATAAAATGAGTTTGTCAAATAACCCCACACTTAAACCATGCTTATCCTCAAGCATAAATTCTCAACATAGAATTCAAAGGGAACCAATGTTATCATTATTTTAATTCCAAAGTAATAAAATTAAATAATTATCAATGTTTTAACAAAACATTCAAATTATACATAAAATATTAATTCAATTTCTTATTTTCTTCAAAGAAACATTCAAATCAAGTATTTCAATTTCCCCTTTCAAAAAAATGGTGGGAATTATTCTTTCATTAATTCAAGATCTTTAATTCATTATTATTAAAAATTACAAATTACGATTTACCTCACTTTTTAATATTTTCACTCATCACTCATGATATTAATTCAAGTAGAGTTATGCTCATATCATGAATACATGATACTTATCCATAACATTGTTAAGAAACTAATTTCTCTACATTGTAAATAAGAAAGGCGCATAAAATAATGATGAATTTTCAATCAAGGTTATAATACCTATGATGCTTAAGGTTGATAGGAATTGATGCTTGAAAATTAAGGCTCAAAGGGGAGTTTTTTTTCTAAATTATAATGCATGATATCAAAAGTAAAAGTGTAATGACATTCTCCCCTTCATTGTATAACCCTCACTTCCCCCAAAACTCAAAGTAAGTACATGATCAAAATAAAGCATAATGAATTATTTTTGCACCCTCTTGAATATTTTTCTACTTTTATACATTTTTTTCAAAGAAACTTTTTTAAATTTTTTCTCTTTTTTAAAAGTTATGATTGGAATAAACCTAACATCCACAACTTAATCAAATATGATAAAAATCATCGGTCTAGTGATAGTTATTTTTTATTCTTCTAAGTCATTACCCATTCTTTTTATTTTTTGGTTCTTTTTGTCATTTTATCTCTTTTTTTCAAGAGGGGAAAACAATAAAAGTACAATGAATATTCAATGAACTTTATCAACAACCAAAATTATCACCCCCACACTTTTTCCTTATAATTTATTTCATACCTTTTACCATGACTTTCCCATCCCCCAGACTTAAACTTGAAAATATCATGAAAATACTCATAGGAGGGTAGGAATGGATAAAAATGGAGTGAAACATGGATTATATATAAAAAGGTCATTCATGGTATCTATGGGATTAAAAAGGATTAATGTAAAGGTGTATTTTCAAGAATAATGGTTTTCTAAAATATTCATCAATAATTTTAAATGTGTTTTTGCATAGTCAAAACTTTGACAAGTTTCAATGCATGTTCTAGTAGGTGGTATGTCCCAAGATCACTCAATAAATGTGATCATGAATAAATAGGAAGTAATTATCCTAGAAATAATCTTGGTAATGAAAATATAATATTAGAAAATCACTCAAGTCTGGACTAATAATAACAAATCAATTCACACGGATTTTAGAAATTCAAATCCTGAAAAAATGGTTAGGAAATTTCATTTAAATAAATCTAAAAATTCTATTAAATCATGAGTCCTCATTTTAATATCTATTCTTGACTTTAATCATCCAATTCTCCATTTTACTCATTCAATTTCATTATCTTTGTAATCTAAAACATGAAATCATTGTATTCCTAATAAACTCATGTCTCCTAGATAATTCAAGTAAAGTAATAATTCTAGAATGGGCATACAATTTCAAATTTAAATCTCAAAACAAGTTTTGGAAAAAAATGAAGAGTCTGAAAATAAACATAAAAAGTGAAATCACTCTCCCATAAATCTTGATCCTATTTTCTCTATTTTTTTGGGGTTTTACTTGTACCATCATGAAACTACAAAATAATATTTCACAATTAAGCACAAGGATCATGTCATTTATAATAAAAAATATAAAGTGGTTTAGGGATACTTCCTAATATAATTCCTAAAATTGAAATTGAATGTACTAGAAATAAAATAAAGGGATAAGTCTTCATATGATCCCCCAAGTTGGACCTAATTTTTTACTACCTCTAGAGGGAAGTACCAACAATTATCCATTGTCTAATGGTGGGTGGATATTCTTGGATTTAAACCAACACATGTAGCTTTTCCTAGTATGTTCTCTTTCCTTCTTGATGAGGAATGATCTATGGATAGGGTATATAAGATACCCACCTTTACAATTAGGTATAGATTTCATGGTAGAGGTAGGATACAGTACGAATAATCCTCTTTTTTGGTTGATACTTGTGAAACCTCCTCCTTCTTGTCTAGTGTTGTCTAATCATGGGCTATATTAATTGAATGATCAAAGGGAAAATAATATGGAATTTTCACTTGAACAAAATTTTAATTTGAATTATTAATAAGAAATTTATCCCTTAGATATGATAAGCCTATGTTTTTATTTACTTATGATTAGATAATTGGACTTCTTCATGGGCTTTCTCAAATGCATGTTCATAAAAATCAGGGAGCTCCATGTGTTCCTTAGAAGGTGCATGTTTTGTTTCTTCATTTTAATCTAAGGAAAAGAAAGACTTTATGAATATGAAAATTAAAAGTAGTGAGAATTAATAATCAGTTAATATTGAATAAAATAAAATGAAATAGAGTTTGAGATAAGATCAAATCCCTGAATTGGTTTAGTTTCAATATCTTCTTTAGTGGTGAGTGCCTCTTGGAGTTTGATGGTAGTAAGTGGAGGAAGGTAGTAAGGATCCTCTATATTTTCTTTAAATTCCACCACTTGGGTGGTGTATTATTCATCCATGGGTAGAAAAAAGTGTCCAAGTGATGATTATTCGATCTCATAGATGGGAATATCTCATTGAATTTTATATTCTTCCCAATTACTCCAAAATTGATCTAAATATTTTCCCATATTCCTTTCAACATTTGAGTCTTAATTTTCACTTTCTAGATCTTCATGGCGCTCCTCAATCTGGTTTTTAAAATATTTGGTCTGTTTATATTTCTTGAATTTGTCCTCAACCTCTTTGATTTATTTAGTGAAATTAGGAAAATACAGTGGCACTTCATCCTTGGACATCAGTCTTTGATAATAAACTTTGAATTCATCAACCTTATATACCAATTATTGAAATTAAAGTATAGTGTCATGTCCATTCATCATATTATTTTCCAGCTTAGTGAGTTCATCCAACCTTTGTAGGAGGGCCTTCTTAGCATTATGCAGTACATTATTTTTTTCTTTCACTCTTGAGTAACTATTCCATGTATTGAAAAAATGATCTTTTAAAAAAATCATGAAAAAATAATTAATTATTTATTTTTTTTAATATTTTTTAATAATATCTACTATAAAAATAGAAAAATAAAATAAAATACCAATGAGATATGCGGAAATGGATCTAGTTTTGATGGCATGCCTATTACAGGGCGTGAAAAAAATAAAATTTATTTTCTTAATGCAAAACAGAGCCTGGATAGGGTTATCTCATTTGAGAAGATTTCTCACTTGTTCAATTAGTTAATCTAATTAACCTAAAAAAATTATTTTTGGTGGTTTATATTATTTTTTGAAAATAATTTATTTTAAGAAGAAATATGAAATTTTAAAATTTATACTAACATGCAATGAAAAAATGTGTTTAGAAAATAAATAAATTATCCTTTGTGGTTTGATTTTTAGGTTCCATCATTATCCTTGTTGGTGTTTAAATTTAGTTTGATAATTCAACTCTAAGATCTCATGCATGGATTAATATTATTTTATTTAATGGTGTGAAATTTTCAATTCCTTTAGCAATATTAATTCCACCTCCTCCTGTAATCAAGGTTGATGAAACACCTCAATCTAGAATGTGACACCTTACATGACCCGACTCTATCATATTTCATTTAATCCACTAAATGGATCAACATCATTGTATGGATATATTATGTTTAGTGGAAGGGAGGGAAAAGTTTTAAATAAAAAATAAAAATAAGTTTAAGCTTAGTTTCATAGTGTAAAATCTCCACACTTGTGAACTTAACTATTGATCACTATAAATGTAAATAAAAAATATAAATTTACATGCATAATGAAATTGAAACACCACTTACCTCCCTTAGGCCAAGCCTTGGGTTAGCCCCTCATTTTTTAGGGTAAGAGGCCACTATGGAAATAAAGAATAAGAAAAGAATAATAAAACAAGAAGAGAAAAGAAATAAAATAGAATAATAATGATAAAAGAAGAAGAACACAAAAATAATAATAAAAATAGAAGAAGAGATAGATGGAGAATAATATAATATAAGAATAAAATAAAATATAATGAAAGAAAAAAATGTTAAAACACACTAGGAGAAGAAAATAAAAAGAATAAGAAGAATAAAAAGAAGAAGAAGAAGAAAATTATAAGAGAAGAAGAATGGGTGTAACACAATTTGAAGGAAACAATATGAATTGTTAATATTATAAAAGAAAATAAAAATTACATAAAAAATTTAAATTAAAAGAAAAAAAACGAAAACAAAAATTACAGTTGCCTCATAGTGGACATATTATCCCTCTTTCATGGGAAAACTCCCCTCTTGGAAATTGGGAGACCTTCTTTTATAGGTACGGAGAGCCTTCCTTTAGTTTTCATAAGGATCTACTAGATCTTTAGTCACAAATTTTAAATATGAAAATATAGAAATCATCCATGAGACCTAGTGGTGATGAGCCTAGAAACACCTGAGGTTTTTAGGTGTTTGAATTTTTAAGTGGTGTAGGCTCATGCTAAAGAGTTTCATGGATATGTGGACACGCAATGAAAGAAAATTCTTCATGGAATTTTCCATGGAATCAGGAATGGTTACGTGGAACTTGGTATGAAATCATGACTTAGTGGTGAGCATTGGAGTGTGGAAATGGTGGTAGCCAACTTAGTGGCAATATGGAGGGTTCCTCAACACCTTTGAACTTTACAGTAGCCAGAGGGGGCTCATTGTGGTTAGATTATGGTCCGATGGTGATTATAGGGGACCCTAGTCTTCGACATGGACAAAGGAATCGAGCCTGAGCTTGTCTGATGATCCTATAGTGGATTTAAACATGTTGTAGCGATGACTGATGAGAATGAAGGTGGAATAGAGAATTTGAGTTGAGAGGATTCAGCACCGCCTGTGTATCTAAGTGTGAGGAATGTGATTTTTTAAGTGATGGACAATAATGGGGATAATGGATTCCTACATCAATATGAACTATGGAGGGGGTGATGGTTCATTATCTAGAGTGCATGATGACCATCCAAAACCACCTGCAGTGAGGATGAGTTCCCACATGACAATGCACACACATGAGATGCGGGCCGCACCACACATGGTCTGTATGGGCCTTTAGGCCCACTACGCCCCCATGGGCTTAACCACCTGCATGCCACCTCTATATATTCTTGATCCCCTGTTCATATCCTATCATCTAGCATACCTTCCCTCAAGATGGCTTGTCTATCTAGGCATCCTTTGGCTTATATAAGTGGTTTTATAGCCTTGAGATTGAGGGTTATATCAACTAACTATATTTTTGGTAACCTACCAAATTATGATAATCAGTTTGAAAATTTCACAACAATATATTAAAATAAATCCAAAACTTAAAATCCTTAAAAAATTAATAATTTTAATCCATTTTAATACCATATTCACATTTTTCCAAAAATTTATAAAACATTGGAATATATGGGATTTATTTATTAAAAACCATTAAAAATTTTCATGATAAAATGAGTTTTTCAAGAATAAATGACCAATTGGTATATTTCAATATTTATCCATACCTATATAGAAATATGAGAATATAATATTGTATTTTTTCATAAGTCTACTAATAATGTTATGAAAAGACAATACAATATGGGTGACTATGGATCGACTCACTAAGTCAGCTTACCTCATCTTTATTCATAAATCGAATATGACATAAGAATTAGAAAAACTCTATATTCCTAAGGTCACAAAGCTTAATGGAATACTAGTTTTGATCATCTCCAACATAGATCCTCATTTTATCTCTCAAATTTTGTGATATTTATAGTAAAATTTTGGTACCCCATTGACCATAAGTTATATGTTTCATTATAAAATGTATGGGAAGTATGAATGAATGATCTAAATATTAGAGGGCATGATATGAGGTTGTGTTATGGATTTTATAGGATCATATAAAGATAATTTACTATTAGTGGAGTTCTTATACAATAACATTTATCAGGATTCAATACATATGACTCCTTTTGAAGCATTTTATAGATTTACTTGTAAGTATCCAATTTTTGGGTAGATATTGGAGAAAAGTTTCTATTGGGACATAGTATTGTTTAGTAAATGACTAAGATAATTTATATAATCAGGAAAAGGATAACATTGACTCAGGGTATTCATAAATCTTATGAGTATATTCATCATAAACTATTATCATTTGGTGTGGGAGATCATGTGTTCTTAAAATCTGTCCAAGGTTAGGGAATCAATGTTTATGTAAGTAAGGTAAACTTTATCCATAGTACATCATCCATTTTGAAATACTAGAATATATTTTTGAATTAGATTATCAGTTAGATATACCACTTTAATTTATCTCTGAACACAATTTATTTCATTTATCTCAATTAAAGAAGTACTATCCTAATACAACCATGTGATTTTATAGGACCAAGTTGATCTTGAATCAGATGATACTTTACTACTTGTGACATTACAAATTATGGGTAAATAAGAAAAAAATTTACATGGAAGGGGTATCCATTTTGTGTGAGTTTTATGGAAGCATAGTTATATTCTAGAAGAGGTGTGGGAATTGGAAGAATTTATGATGGAATAGTGGTATGAGCTCTTCTAAAGAAACAATAATCACCAATTTTCTCAATATGTAAGGAATAGATTGGAGAAGAATTTAACACCCCAATTTTTGGTAATTTATCATATTATTATATATTTTCATGTTATATAATAGTTGGGTTAAGTTTCAATAGTTTCTAAATGGTTTAGAGTGTTTATAAGGGTTCATTATTTGAACATGGTTGGGGGAAATCATGAAAATTATCCAAGAAACTGTGTAAGTGGTTCTGGATAAGTGTATGGTTGGTGCACAATTTTTTAAAATCATGCAGGTTCTAGGAGGAACCACATGAGTGGAGGTAGTGAGAAAAGAATAGATGGTTCATGATTTATCATAAAATGTGAACTAACCATGTGAGGGGATGGTATAAGACAGTATTATGCATATGATTACTACATGGTTTCCCAAAACTTATAGCCTAACCATGAGATGGGAATTAAATTCTATAAAAATTATAGTTTAACTCAGTTTTACACCTCAAACCATAATTTTCACATATTCTATTAGGTTTACAAACTCATACTCTCTTATAAGTGTTCTTAGTGATTCCATTTGATGAAAAAGTTGGTTTTGAAAGATCTAAGTGTATTGCAACTCTAAAATCAATGGAAAGTCTCAATTTTCTCCCATTCTCTTTAGATCTTATCATCTACTTACACCTATAATTTTATATCTAATACACTATGGATTGATCTATGATCTATGATCTATTTTTATTATATTGAATTAGGTTTATAAAAGAAAAGAGGTTTTGAGATCATATATAGAGGTTTCATAGTGTCGTTCACCATTTTCATCACCCATTGAGTGGTCGGTGGATTCTCTATTAACACAACTTATTATATAAATTAAAGGATTATTTTTATTTAATTTTATTCTTGGAATTTAAAAGAAATTTTTTTATGAATTCTTAATGGAAAAAACCTTTTTTTATGTGATAAACATGATATTTTTAATGGAATTTGGAAAACCCCTTTAGTTTATGGTTTTAAATTATGTTTTAGTTTTAATGTAGGAAAGATGTTTGATGAAATTATTTAAAATAAATAATGAATTTATTTGGAATGAATTATTGTAAGAACTTGGAATGCATGGTGGATTGTGTTCATATTTTATTTTACAGGGCCTTGTTGGGTGGGACTTAGTGCTTAATGCTAGATTTAAAAGGCACATGGGATTATCACTCTGTGATGAATTGGTGAATGATGAATCACTACTCATGAGTATTGGGATTTTCATTATTCATGCTTGTAAGTGTGAGTAGATGGATTTTGTTTGGAAATTCCAAGTGGTAATGATAGATAAAATTATATACTTTTAATTTAAAATATTTTAAATTGATAAAATATTTTGATATACTTTTCTTTATTATAAATTATGCTTTAAACTATGAGATACCATGTTATTTTCTTAGTGAAGAGATTTGGTAATTCTTTTGGGAAAACCAACAAGGTATGATTACTCAACCCCTACATATTCACTTTGGTGTGTATGTTGACATTATTATCTATGACACATAAAAAAGAAAGGCCTTTTTATTCTCTGGTGGAGCATGATGATGCTAGTTTCATGAGATGGTGTTGGATCTTGAAGTTCCTATTTTGGATTCATTTGAGTAATTCCACATCGATGTTGCTACATCATGATATATTTTGGATTTATCAACTTTTCATGTTATAATTTGTCACTGCTACTCTACAATTATTGTTTAAGTGGTTTTCCATTTGAGTTATATTATTTAAATTCATGCATCATATAGTGGGTTTGGTAGTTTATATTTTATATTTTCATTTTATGCTTTTTATTTAGGGAAATTAATTTCCCAAAACTTTACAAATCTATTTGTATTTATTTATATCCTTTGGTGTCTTAGGGATGTCACCAAGGCTTAACGGGAACTCCAACCCGACCCAAGACAATGGGTTGGGTGGGGATATTACAAGACCCATTCCCATTTATTTGCATATATCAGTAAAGGAAGTGTATTTGAATATTATGTAAAACATAATATATACCCATATCTATAATATAAAAACACACAATCAAAATAATCCATCCAATTATCAACAAGACAAAGCACTCAAGGCCCAACTGTTCCCAAATAAGAATTCTGATGCATCATAGGAACCATGGTATTCTAAACTCATGTTACCCCTATAACACACTGGGATTTTAGAATGTATTTTATTTTAAATAAATACTATGTTCAAGATCATTTACCACATGAAACACCAATATTAAATGAACCATGATATACAATGAAAATATTATTATTTAAATATGATTATTATAACTAAGCCGTTGGTTTGGTGCGTATGGATAAGAGTAACCACATTATGAAGTATATATTGAAAATTTTTCCTTATTAAAATTTATATATTATTTCATAGGAAATAAGTACTCAATTTTTAATGATAATAATTAAATCATATAATTTTAATAATAGTTAATGTTTTAATGAGTCATTTTTTATAAAAGAGGGATTTCCTTATACTTTCCATTTTTCATTTAAAATATTAATTTATGAATTTTATAATTTTAATTTTATTAAAGTAACTTCATTTTTAGATTCATAATATCAAAATTATATTAGGTTGAATTTTTTATATTTTATAGAAATAGTTTATTTATGGGCGAATAGTGACAAATACTGATTTTACAAATAATGTCACTTTTATGACATTATCATGATATAAGAATGAATTGAATCTAATGAGACCTTTTTTATATAAAAAATAAATATTTATTAAGTAATATAATTAATTTAAATAAATAATGTGGAACTTAGAAATATATGTTTGAAATTTTAGAAATCTAAGTAATGTTTTTATATTAAATAAAACTATTTTTCATAATTCTATTTTAATAAAGTTTTCTCAAGGAACCTTTGGGTTTTGAATTAATTTTAAAGAAAAATATGTCTTATTTGATTCAAAATAATCCAATTAATTAAATTATAATAAACATTATGCATTATTTTTTAAAAAATCATTTTTATGCTTAAAATAAGGATTTTTCTAAAAATGGGTTTTCGTTGTGTTTTATGAACATATATGAAAAGTAATTTTTATAAATTATATAACTTTAATATTAAAAAAATTATTCAATATTTTTAATTATAATTTTAAATTTTTTTTATAAGTTCTCATTCAGTTTTGGTAATAAAAAATAGTAATCATGGTAGAAGTTAGTCACCACAGTAAAAAAGAAAAAATGGGTTAAACATGGTTTAACCTACGGGTTATGGACTGAAAATATATTAAAATATTTTATTTATTTAATTAGATGAGTTTATTTCAACCAAAATCATCCTATATTTGAAAATATGGAAATTTGGTTTCATTTTCCTTTGATAATGACCTTTATATTATTATAAGTAAATAATAAATACAAAATGACACTCTCTTTATTTTAATATATATAATATGTTTTAATAAGAATAAAAAGATGTTATGAATGATTATAAATTATCATTTTTCATTTTAATAATTTATTTTTTAGGAAAGTAATTTATTTTTAGTTTTTAGTTATGGTATAATTACCTAAATGCTTGCACATCGCTAATGCATGCTTGGACAAGTGGATAAAAAATCAAAGTAAATAGTATTAAAACATTAAAAGTGATTTTTTGGATAATATAAATTATTTAATTATTTTAATGGATCAAAATTAAATTTAAGTAATTTTTTAAATATTAAAATTCGAACATCATGGTAATTGTGATTTTTTAAAGCCAAATTATGTGAACAGTCCCAAAAATGACTAAATGATATTTCATGTCAAATGATATTTAATTAATTAATTTAAAAATATTAAAAATCTTATATTTTGTTAAGAAAATTTTAAATGGTATATTTTATCAACCATTATACACTTACGATCCAATTTCTATTTTATAATTACGTTATTAACCTTTACAGACTAAGTATCATATTACCATGGTAAGGGTTAAAAGTGTTAAAAGAGGGGCTAACCTAAGGGATAATATTTAAAATAACAAAAAAACTTTATTAAATATCATCTTATGATTTTTTATACCTTACCATTCTTATAAAAAAATATGACAATTTTGAACTACTTTACTTATATAAGACATATATTATGTAATAAATATTTAAGTATTTACATGTTTGCTACCCAACTCACTAATACAAGGGAACCTTCTCTTATCACTTATCCACACCACTTGAGCCTTTGGGATTGACCAATATATACCAAAATAAATTCCCAACATTACTCACCACAAACTATATTTCTTTATCTCACTAAAATACTCTCTCAAGAATGTTTAGGTTGTATGCCAAAGGAAGATACCTGAAGAAGAGGTAATTGTCTTTATTGATCTATAACAAGTTTCTATTTTCCTTAAACTCCTATAAATATTGTATATCCATATTAAAATTATGAAATGATTATGTATATTATATTATTTTTTTATTAGTAAAATCAATTTTTATCTTCTTTATATCTAATGGAAAATACAAACATCGCTCATGCGTACATATGGACTACCGTCTCCATAAAGTGATGTATTTTAGTTTTCATCACCACCTATCATGAATGATTATATAGATATATTTAATGGATATACATTATTTTTAAAAAATAATTATTATTATATAAATATAAAATATTATTTACCTTCTCACCCTCCCATACATTGGAAAATGATAACGGCTCTCATGCATACATGTAGACTACCAACTCCACGAAACGATCTGATTTGTTTTTTTCATTTCCACTTAACATGGATGGAAATATGGATATATTTAATGAATATATATATATATTATATTTATTATCTTTTTATGGTTATGAAAATATATATTATTATGTAAATTTCTTTATTTTCACTCACTGAAAAATGAAAACTTCACTTATGCATATGTACATAATACCATCTCCACAAAGTGATGTAATTCATTTATTTATAAAAAACTGATATAAATGGTTACAAAAATGTATATAATAAATAAATATTATACTTATTACATGATTAATATTCTATAGAAGATTAAACCATGAACAAGGTGCAAGTATCAAAACCACCAAACTAAAACATGCTTGAAAAAATGAACATTTAACACTTAGAATAATAATTTTAACAAAGAAATATTAACAAATGAGTGATAAGATGTTATAAGTGAATAATATATGGTATGAAAAAAGTTTATATTGTTTTGGTATAGATTTATAATAAATATAAAATTATTATATAGTAGGTTAACTACATGTGTAAAGCAAGCCTGGTTTTAAGGCAAGGGTTCTTCATCTCAATATTGTTTTGTTGAGGAATGTTGCATGTTATACACTGATTTGTGTTTATATGGTGTATATAATTCCCCATTTATATATTATATCATTAATATATTAAAATTTATGGTATTTAAAGTTATATTTTAAGATATTTCTTTCAATGGGGTTTTGATTCAAATGTTATCAAAGCTGTAAAGGGATTTATGCCACACCTAATTTCTTTTTGGGATTTTCTATATTAAATTAAATTGAAAGAAATTATATGATCATTATATTTCAAACCACATAAATTTTATTCTCCTATAGTTATTTCTGATTTTTTAAGTATTATTACAATTTCCTCCCTATTTGGTACTCAAGAATACTGAAATAATGGTTTTAAGAAAATCCAACCACATTTCTCTTTTTTAGTCAAGAATATTTTTCCTCTATGTCCATGTTCTTAAAAATCTTTTATAAAAGTTTGTATCTATAATTAAATTTTATAGAAAGGTTATTTTTAACCTTTTTTTATTTCCATACAAATGAATAAAAATAATCTTTTTAATTTTTTTCATAAGAACCTCTTTTGAATTTATAAAAATGTGTGAAAAGTATATTTTCTTTTAAATTATATAAAATGATTAGATTTTACCTCAATAATGAAATTTATTATTTATGATGATTTATTTACAAGTTTCTATGGTTTTCAAATAAAAATATATTTCCATAATTTTAGAAATTTTTAGTTTTAAATGTTACCAAAAGAAAAACAATGTTTCTATTTCTTTTCAAAGCATATTTAAATGCTTTTATAAAAAATATTTTTTATCTATGTTTTTATTCTTGAAATATTTTTATGCTTCACTCGAGATATTAAGTTATGATATTTCCCTATTTCTTTCTCTTTATGTCTTATGATGATGATGTTTTAAGTAAGATTTCATAAAATTTGTTTCTTTCCCCTGGGTTAATTACCCTATGGTGAAATGATGAATGCTTTTTTGATATTAAAGAACACTTATTTATGGTTTTAATTTTGTAACAGGTGGGAACAAAATATTATATAAATCAAATTAACTGGGTAAATATTTATATATCATAATATAATATAAACTATAATTGGGTGTTAACCCATTCTAGTAAGGGACTCTGTCCACTATTATAGTCTTGGTAGTGAACCTTGACTAAGGAAATGATGGGAATGAGGAGTTAACCTAATCCAATATGGGACTTTATATACTATAACAGTATTGGTAATGAGCCTTGAATAATTAATTGGTTTTATATTCTTATATGTTTGAAAAAATTATGTTTTATTCTTATGATATAATCTCATGGATCAAGTTTATTATTGATGATTCCACACTCTTATGACCCATGTGTTTTGTTATGACAAAGACTTATTACATGATACATGATTTATGGTATATGACATATTGTACATTTGTTTTAAGTTATGATCATATTCTAATTCCTTATTATTATCTTATACTCACATATGATCATTGATTAATATATCATATGTATACCCTTACTCAACATCTGAGCTCACCCTTTCTTATGTTTCCATTTTCCTAGTTTATGAAGTATAATATTATGGAATATATGTTTATTAGGGTGTCATATGAAAATAATTTTTTGGGATATTTTGAATTATTATTATGGAATAAGAAAATTTGGGTATAGTGGGATTTTTTTATTTGATGAGAAAGACAAGGGTTTTTTTACATGAAGGGGTTTTCCTAATTCTATAAAACTAAAAACCTAAAAGGTAATGGGTATATAAGTGAATCAATGTTAGATATTTATAATATATTTATGAATGGTTAAAATTAGTTCATCATAGTTGATATCATAACCAATATTTAAATATTATGATTCTAGCACTTGATTTGGGTGTACTGGTCTCAGGTTGTCCATGTTGGTAGTAGAGTATGGTTTAGATAACTTTATAGGTTAGAAAGTTATCAGATGAGGATAATTTAAGAGTTAATAATACCATTATGGGTTGATAATTTTAAGGATTATCATTAAATTAAGGGAATAGATATCTTTTTAGGCTTTATATTATGGGATTTTAAGGATACTAATGAGATTTTGAGAAATGTTTATTGGGTTTTAATATATCATTGATGTATATGTAACACTTAGGTTAAATATGCAATTTAGTGCAAAGTTATTGGGGAAGAATGTTATTGGGTACATATGTTGAAAGAAACACATAAAATTTAAGGTTAATATGTTATATAATGAAAAAGTAATTTTAGTCAATTAGAATAAACATGTTATCATATTTTGGGAATATATGTTTAGATAAATAAGATATTGAAAAATAAATTGGTGACTAAGTGACTAAAGTTATTTTTGAAGAAGTTCTCTATATTGGGATCATTATATTATTAAAGTAAATGGAATATCATTTTATAGGATGAAATTTTATTTAATGAATAAATATTGAGTTAACTTATAGAACCATATAAATTTTTGTTTTGATTTTATAGAGATTTAGGTTTTTTTGGAAATGATTAGTATACTTTATAAAATATATGGTTAGGTTAATTTTTTGGTATGTGAATTTATGAATGATTAATTTTATTAAAGGACAAATGATAAGTTAATCTTGGAAGAATATGTTATTAAATATTTCTGAATTTGGGTTTTGAATTTGTTCAAGAATATTTTGGAATATTTTTAAGGTCAATTATTTATAGAATGATTTTTGATGAACCTTGGGTGTTATTGTAGAGGTTTTGGAGATTGATGTATAAAATTTTATTCATATTGGATATTATATTAACATGTCATAACTATTTTGGTTTTGGTTAATGGGTATAAAAAAGATATATAATTTTACATCCTTTTATGGATATTGTGATCTATTAAAAGATAATTCTTGTACTTCATGCATGACAAATTCATCATGGTAATATATCTTATGACATGAAATAGAGGTGAAAAATACTTAAAACACAACCAATGGATGAAATTATGGGATAAAATAAAGTAATTATATTATCTCACATTATCCATATTGATGGTAAAATAATTACTCAAACTCAATAAAGATGAAAATAAATCTATTGAGTCCTATATGAAAAATATTTCTCATTTATTTAGGCAAGCTTTATGAAAATCATTTATAAGTATGAATTTCTCGGTGGTAAATATATGGTTTAATAAATATTTAATAAATAATAAGTTTTTAATGATTAACATAGAAACTAGAGTAGTATTAAAAAGGAAATTTAATCAGTTTCAATTAAAAGGTATTTATTTCCACTTATTCATATTTATCTTCTACTCCTTAGAATTTATTTTTAAAATGTGTTAAACATATCTTATCGGACTTGAGATAAAATTATGAGGGATAAAGTTATTTAAGTGTATAGAATATATCACCCAAATATTTTAGAATTTATTTTCTTTTAAATAAATACTATATTCAATAGAATATAACATAAACAACACTTATTTTAAACAAACCATGATATATTATAAAAATATTATTATTTAAATATGAATATTATAACTTAGATGTTGGTTTGGAATGTATGAATATGTGTAAATGAATTATGAAATATATAATGGAATTTTTTCCTTATTAATATTTATTTATTAGCTCCTAGTAAATAATTACCCAATTTTTAATGATAAGAATTAAATCATATAATGTTAATAACAATACAAGTTTAAAAGGGCAATTTTCAATAAAAGAGGATTTTCTATCTAATTTTTTTTTATTTAAAAGATAAAATTATAAATTTAGAATTTTAATTTTATGAAATTATATTATTTATTTATTCATCATATCAAATTAATCTTAGGGTGAATTGTTTTTGGATTTTTCATAAAAAGTTGTTTTTAGGTGAATAGTGAAAAATACCGATATTACAAATAATGTCACTTTTATGACATTATCATGATATAAAAATGAATTGAAAGTTTATAAAAAAAAATTATAGACCAAAAATATATTTAATAAGTATTATAATTCAATTAAAAAAATAATTTTGAACTTAGAAATCTATGTTTAAAATTTTAGAAATCTATGTAATGTTTTTATTTAAAATAAAATCTATTTTTGGTAAATTTTTACCAAGTTTTAACAATTTAACTTTTAGTTTTGAATTGGTTTTAAATAAAAATAATTCTCATATGATTCAAAATATTCCATTTAGTTTAATTAGAATCAAAATTATACCTGATTTTGGTTTAAAATCATTTGTATGCTTAAATCGATATTAAAAAAAATGGATTTTCATTATTTTTTATGAAATTATATTAAAATTAGTTTTTAAAAATTATAGAATATTAATATTATAAAATGGATTCCATATGTGGAATATTTTTTTGAAATTTATTTATAAGGATATTTTTATTTTTGGTCAAAATAAATACTAATCACGGTAAAATTTAGTCACCTAAATACTAAGTAAAATGGCTTAAACAGGGTTTAAACTATTGGATAAGGCCTAAGAATCTCTTAAAAACTTGAATTTATTTCATCAGATGGGCTTATTTTTACCAAAATCATCTTATATTCTAAAATATAGAAATTTAGTTCCATTTTCCCTTGACAATGACCTTTATATTATTTTAGGTACAAAATAAGTACAAAATTATACTCTCATTATTTTAACATCTCTAATATTTTTATATAAGAATAAAAAGTTGTTATGAAATATTATAAAGTTTTTATTTTTAATATGAATAGATTATTTTTATGATAGTTTTTTTTAAATTATTGGTAATGGTATAATTACCCAAAATGCTTACGCATCGCTAATGCATCACGTGTGTAAACGGGTGAAAAATCAAATTAAATAGTTTAAAAATATTAAAAGTGATGCGTTTTGGATAATTTAAAGTATTTAAAGATTTCTATTTATCAAAATTAAAGTAATATAATGTTTTTAATATTCTAATTTTAAATATATGGTTATATTTATGTTTTTAATGTCAAATCATTTGAATAGTCCTGAAAACAACTTTAAGGATATTTCATGTTAGTAAATATTTAATTAATTAATTTAAAAATCTTAAAAATATTATATTTTTTAAAGTTAATGTTAAATGGTTGAGAATATAATACATTTTACACTTATGATCCACTTTCCATTTTATAATGATATTATTGACCCTTAAAGACTAAGTATCTTGTTACCATAGTAATGGTTAAAATCATTAAAAGAGGGGTTAACCTAAGAGATAAGGATTAAAATAACAAAAAATTTTAATTAAATCTCATTAGTTGATTTTATTTCTACCTTAACCTTCTTATATTTTAAAATATGATAATTTTAAGCCACTTTAATTAATTAAGAAAGATATTATATAATAAATTTTAAAGTATTTGTATGTTTTCCACCCACCTTACTTATAAAAGGGAACCTCCCTTTCTCAAATTTCCACACCACTTGAGCCTCTTGGATCAACCAATATCTACCCAAATAACTTAAAAAAATTCCTCCCCATGACATATAAGTATTTTTATAACCAAAATACCATCTAAATAAGTCTTAAGGTGAAACCCAAAGGAAGATACCTAAAGAAGAGGTAATTGTATTTACTGATCTATTTTGAGTTTATTTTTTTCTGCAACCTCCTCCTAATATTAAATAACCATATTAACATGATGAAATTAATGTATTTACTATACTTATTTTTTTTTATGTTAATGGTATATCCATTATCTATATTTTTTATAATTAATGGAAATTAAAAACAGCACTCATGAGTACGTATGGACTGCTATCTCCACGAAGTGATGTAATTTATCTTTCATCACCCTATTTTATGGAAGGTAATATAGATATATTTAATGTATATATATGATTTTTAAAACATAATTATTATCATATAAAT
The DNA here is from genome assembly GCA_963277665.1 of Viscum album. NCBI lineage: Eukaryota > Viridiplantae > Streptophyta > Magnoliopsida > Santalales > Viscaceae > Viscum > Viscum album. Next base: position 2,002,261,521 of record OY728126.1, on the reverse strand, counting down.
ATAAAATATTTTTTTATCTTCTTACCATCCCATTCATTGGAAAACAATAATATCGCTCATGCATACATGTGGGTTACCACCTCCAAAAAGTGATGCAATTCATTTTTAACTTTCCACTTAAAATGTGTAAAATCTTATTACTCTTATAAAAGGTATGTTTTAAACCATGTTGTAGTTTTGTGTTTTCTTTATCTGTGTTGGGTGAATAAGGAATTGGGAGGATACATTTAATGGTGAAGTCAGAGATTCGTTGGATTCTCAACATAAAACCTATTGGTTCTACAACTAGTAAGGGATTTACACAACATGTAACTTAGTTACATAATGTGTAAGTTAAAAAATTATAATAATTTCATTTTTAACAAAATGCTATGGGTTTTCAGTGATTTTGGGGATTTTCAATTACACTATGTGTAATTGGGTTACACATCATTTAAAGTCCCGACCATTGTCTTTAAATACGATGCTCAGATAAAATGGCTATTTTTATTTTTTTATATTTAGTTTATATAAACCCAAGAGCCTTACCTAAGTGTTTTTGAATCCCTCAAACCCTTCTGGGTTATTTTATTTTTCAATTGGTTGTGGTTTCGAATGCGGTGTGACTATCTAGAAAAGCGTTCTCCCTATCTATTTGTCCTTTTCTCTTTCTATCCTTTGGGTTTGATATATCATCTAGGGACTGATGGATCTAAGTCCCATGTTTTTGAATCTTTTCTCTAGGTTGAGTTCCTAGATCATCTATTCCTTCTTTCTTGTTGGATAATTTCATTGCGGGCTTTGTGTTTTCATGAGAAAGGTAGGTTGTTCTATTTTTATTCACAATTTTTATTAATGTTAAATAGATTTATTGTTTTTTTAAATTAATTTACTATTATAAATGAAATTTACTTCAATTTATTAATTAAAAACCTAATTCTATTGAGTTGGGGATTCTAGAAATTTAATTTTGGCTTGAAATTGGGAAAACCTCCAATTCAATTGAATTGGAGTGTGATTGTGAAATTGATGGAAAATTTTGGATATTTAAATGGTTGAATTTAAATTGTGAAATTGATGGAAATTGTTTCAATTAAATTACTGAATTTAATTATGTAAATTGAATTTTTAAATTGAATTTGTGAATTGATTTCAAATTCCTATTTGTGAAATAAGTGGCTTAAAAATGGTTTTGATAGAAACCTTTGGTGTTTATCGTTAAAAAGGAATGTTTTGATTAAAAGACCATTTTTATTTCTAAATAGAAAATTGGAAATTTTAAAATGGTAGAATGGGATTTAATTGTATTTTAAGAAGTCTTAAAATAAATTTTCCATCATTGATTTTTATTAGAGAACATGAAATCCTAGGTAGTTAGTGAGTTATTTGGGAACAACACACTCAGATGGGAATGAAATAAAACCAGATTGATGCTTTAAAAAACTAACTAAATACTTATTATCACATATTATTCCATAGTGGGACATAGATAAGTCCTCTCTTTCCAGTTCTAAGGGATATGTGTATACATTTTAGTTATTATCACTTGAGAGTGTGAGGATCCCATAACCTATAACTATCGTACCTCTTGGAATATGACTATGTTGCTCGCTTGTTTATATATGATATATAAATTTATTACAATTTTTGTGAACTATTTTACATAATTTTTTATTTATATAAACTATTTTATATAAAAGTGTTTATTTAAGCCATTTATTTAAAGTATTTCTATCATTTGAAATGTATTCCATCTTTTGAAATGTAAAGCAAGATTTATTTAAATATACTTTTGAAAATACAAACCTATTTATTTGAAAATTGAAATATTTTTATTTGGTTAATTATTTATTGGAATCTATTATGTAATACTTGGTGATACCATAATGATCTTTTATCTCACACCCTACTAGTTCCTTCGAGTTTTTTTAGATTATCTCCTTTTAGGTTAAAGTAAAGGTAAAGAAACACTTAGAGGTTGTTCTATATATTGATACATAGGCTTGGAGAGTAGTTTCCATTGGGAATTGGGATATTCTTTCAATTTTCTAGTACTTTTATGTAGTACTTTGTTTTTTTGACACCAATTTGACTTCTGGTACACAACTCCTAGTAGATTTATTCTTATATACATACTTTCTTGGTTATCTGCTTCCTCAATGTTTGTAAAAACATTGTTCCCATATTATTTTCTCATATGATTCTGAGTGCTAGTTACCAAACCGTGGGGATTGGGAACACCCTTTGGGCCATTCTAGGGCCATCTCGGTTATCAGGTTACCAGGGTACCCATTATAGTTTATGACAAAGTGGTATCAGAGATATAGCTTGAGTTTCTTGTCTTGAAGTCAGTATGCATTGGTGTATTATTTTCTAGACTTAGGAGGTAGTTGAAATTGAGTAACTTTCCAGATCTCACCATAACGAACCTTAAGTCAATAGGGGTGGTTTGGGAAAGACCTATTGAGGATTATTTCTAGTCTTTTCCCTACTTTTTTTTGGATATATTGAAATCTAAATCTTTATGTCTGGATATTGGGATCGATTTACATTGTTTATCTATTTTAGTGTTAACATGATGTCTTATTTTTTGTCTACTGATGTTGTGTAGCATCATTCCTTTAAGAAGACATGCGAATCAAATCCAAGAGGAAGTTTTTAATGAACCTTAGTGAGCGAATCATCTCATGGACCCAAACCTAGTTTTGGTGATTTCATATACTGTTCAAGCTCTAGGACAAACACCACCACCAGTTCCCATTCAGATTCCCACTATGGAACCTCAAAGGGATGATATTTAGAACCGTTCTCAAGAGTTACTTCTACAGAATCCACCTTTGTTCAAGGTCTAAAATGATCATCCTGATGATGAGAAATGGTTAATGAGGATCAATAATTTTTTTGGGTTCTTAGAGACACCTAATAAAATCAAGGTTAAGTGTGACACCTTCCTGATGGAAGGGATGAGAAGGAGATGGTGGGACATAACGGTGATAGTGAAGAAACATGATGAATTAGAGTGGAAAGAATTCAAGGATCTTTTCATCGACCAGTTCTATCCAGAGTTGATTGTGTTGGCCAATGATAGAGTTTTTTAAACTTGAACAGGTTTATAGGACTGTGAAAGAGTATGAAAATCATTTTGTTGTGATAGTGCAGTTTGAACCTAATATTATATAAAATGATAAGATGAAGACTTGATGATTTGAGTTAGGGATTTGATAGGATATTTATTCTTAGGTTTTCTTGATGAATCTTCATTCTTATGATAATTTTCTAGATAGAGCACTAATGGTTGAAATGGACCTCGCTGGAAAGTCAAGGTTATCAGGAGTTTCTTTCTCTCCTAGTAGCAGCATGAGTTACTTTAAAGGAAAGTAGAAGTGTGAAAATTCTCATTGTAGTTCTCAATAGAAAGGTCATTCTAGACCTCCTACAATTCATAGAATAGTTCCTATTATTTTCTACCAATATAGATATATAGAGAATTCAAAGATGGTTTTCACTGAGGCACCTAAGAATTTTGGATCCTACAGACATTTGGGTCACTTACAGAGGTTCTTACATATATTTTCCACTCTGTGTAGTGGAATGAGGTCATCATCTTCTTATAAAAATGAGGGGAAATCAGATTCTCTACATACAAAAGGGTTCCAACCATAGGTATCTAGAGTGAAGCTTCTTCATGCAATGGAAGAGTCTCTAGAGGAATTAGATATGGGTCTCGCGACAATGAGAGGTACCATCACTATAAATTCATCATTAGAGACTGCTTTATTTGATACTAGTACATCTTATTCATTTATTTTAACATGAATTTTTAATATGATAAATATTCCTATGGATATTTAATCTTATGTCATGGATATTACTATACCATTGGTACAAAGAAAGAGAAGGGTCTTCATACTTCCACTTGTGTCTTATATTTATTAGATGTTGAGATTACTTTGAGTTTTATGGTTCTCAATATGAAACATCTTGAATTTATATTCAGGATAGATTGGATCATTTACAATAAATCTTGAATTGATTGATATCTTTGAAGGGTATCCTTTTATACACCTAATGGTGTGTTCTGTGTCTTCCAAGGAGAATGGGACTCAAGGTTGAGAAGGGTCAGACCACCTTATCCAGAGTTAGGGAAAGTGATATCTATGTTTTACTTTGATTTGGAGTGAGAATATTTGAGTGGTGATCTCCCTCTAATGTCCATCGAGTTTCCTGACATTTTTCCTTCCAAATTCTTTGGTTTTCCACCAGTCAGGGAGGTTGAGTTTTCTATTGACTTAGTTCCTGGTACTGAACCAATTTCTATTCCCTCTTACTGCATGGCACCAGATAAACTAGAAGATCTAAATAATTAGTTGGATGATCTTCTATAGAAAGGTTTTATATGCTTGAGTGTGTCACCTTAGGAAGCACTGGTTCTCTTTTCCATGAAATCTGATGGTTCACTGTGCCTTTGTGCTGATTACTGAGAACTCAATTGAGTTATGATAAATAACAAGTATCTGTTACCATATATTAATGACTTGTTGAAGGAGGAAAATCTATTCTTGAAGATAGATCTTTGTCCTGGCTACCATCAGTTGAGAATAAAATAATACGACATTCAGAAAACTACCTTTCGAAGTAAGTATAACCATTATGTGTACCTTGTCATGCCCTTTGGTCTAACCAATTCTCTTGAACTCTTTATGGATTTAATGAAAAATATTTTCCATGGGTATCTTGGTACATTTGCTGTAGTATTTTTTGATGACATCCTTGTTTAATATAAGTCTGAGGAGGATCATTTGAATCATAGAAGAAGAGTTTTTATTTTTATGAGAAATCACTGAATTTATGCCAAGATTTTGAAATGTGATTTTTGGATTCGAGAAGTGAAGTTCTTGGGGACATTTGGTATCAGAAAAAGGGTTATAAATTGGTCCTGATAAGGTAAAATATGTTATGGCATGGGAACAACCATAAAATGTTTTTGATATTCAGACCTTATTGGGTTTAACTGGGTATTATCACTTCTTTGTTAAGTAATTATCTAAGTTAGCTTCTCTGATGATTGCTCTAACTCATAAGGGAATAAAGTTTTCTTAGGATGAAAGATGTTAGAGTTTTTTGTTGAGTTGAAATGTCTTTTGACTAATGCATGATGTTGACTCTTCTAGGGGCCTATTAGGGCTATGTGGTCTTCTATGATGCATTGCGTTCAGGTTTGGGTTGTGTTCTTATGCAAGGTTATCATGTTGTTGCTTAATGAGTTCATCATCTTAGGCCACATGAGAATAATTACCCTACCCATGACCTTTAACTTATAAATGTGTTGTACATGACTAAGAGTTGAAAACACTACTTTTACAGAGAAATTTTTACTGTGTCTTCAGAAAATAAGATTTTGAGTTATATATTATCTCAAAAAGATTTTAATCTCTTCCATAGGTGTTGAGTGGAATACCTGTAGTGTTTTGACTTTGACATCACCTATAATCCAAGGAATGGGAATTTATTCTCAGATGATTCAACTAGGAAACTTCTGACCCAGGCCTTGAAAGAATAACCAGAAGAGGAGAACTTGATGGATCTATTTTTATAGTTGCATATTAGAGTATTGGAATATAGGTATGAGGTTTATTTGGATACTTTTTAGCTGAAATCCACTCTTATTGAGATGATTCTTCAGTAAAAATAGATTTATGATGAGTTACATAGAATTAAAGACTCTATTTATGGTAGGGAGACAATTTATGAGTGGTTGTTCTCCAAATAGGGAATTATATTCTATCAAAATCACTTTGATGTGCCGTTAGCGGCAAGGAAAGCTTTTTTGGGGGATTTACATAATTCCCAGTGGGCAGTTCACCCAAGAACCACATAGATGTTCTTTGACATACAGAATTTTTTTTTTCGTCAGGTATGTGATGGAGTATTGCAAAATTTCTCTCTCATTGTTATATGTGCGAGTAGGTCAAGGCTAAGCAGTAGAAACCTACAGGTATGCTTCATCCACTTCCAGTCCCTACTTGGAAGTGGGATTAGATCTCTATGGGCTTTATATTCAGGTTTCCATGTACCCAGAAAAAATAATGTGATATGGGTTTTGATAGATCAATTGACCATGTTGGAAAAATTTATACCCATTTGTGTTATAAACAAATTTTGAGGAGTTAGGTAATATCTATGTGAAAGATATTGTTCATCTACACATAGTTCCATCTACTATAGTTTCTAAAATAGATCCTCTATTCACTTCTCATTTTTGGAGATTCCTTAAAAAGGTTCTAGGGTATCAAGTTCATTTGAGTATAACATACCATCCACAATTAGATGGTCAAACAGAAATAACTATTCAGATTCTTGAGGATATTCTTTATTCTTATGTTATCAACTTTTTTGAAGATTGGGATGATCATATGGGGCTGGTTGAGTTTTCTTATAATAATAGTTACTAGTTTGTGATCAGAATGTCTCCTTTTGGAGGCCTTGTATGGCTAGACTTGCAGATATCCATTATGTTAGTTGAATATTGGTGAATGTTCCATGGTTATAACAATCTTGGTTTGAGAGAGAAAAACAAATATTCAGTTGATTCGATAGGGAATGTTTATAGAAAAAAGTCAATATAAGTCTTATAATGACTGTTGTTATAGGCTGTTGGAGTTCTCATTTGGTGACCAGGTATTCTTGAAAGTTTCACATCGGTTGGGTTATTGATGACTTGGGAGGAAAGAGAAACTTTCTTCTCATTTTGTGGGACCTTTTAAGGTTGTTTAGAAGGTGGGAAAAGTTACTTACCATTTACCACTTCCACTACAGATGACGTTGATACATAATATGTTCCATGTATCTCAGCACCATAAGTAACTATCTAATCTATCTCATATTCTGAGTTGGAGTGATATTGAGGTTGACCCTGATTTATCCATCACTGAACAACCAGTTAGGATAATTGATTCTGAAACCATGGTACTTTTTGGGAATGTGATTCCTTTTGTTTGTGTGATATGGAAGCATACTTATGATTCTCACAAGACATGGGAGCGCGACAGACTGATGAGAGATCAGCGACCTCACCATTTTGATATGGAAGTTTCTTAATAAGTTTTATGGGGACAAAAAGTTTTTATGTTGGGGAGGTTGTAACATTACATTACTTTCTGATAGGTATATTTTAAAACATTTCATGGTTTTCTTTTTTCTTTATCTGGGTAGGGTTAAGAAGGAATTGATAGGATATCTATAACAGTGATGTCAGAGATGTGTTGGATTCTCAGTATAAAACCTATTGGTTCTATATCCTACCAAGGATTTACAAACCATGTAATATAGTTACATGATTTTTAAGTTCTCAATTAATAATAAATCTATTTTAAATAAAAGGCGATGGGTTTTCAGAAATTTTGGGGATTGTTAATTACATGACGTGTAATTAGGTTACACATTGTGAAAAGTTGAGACTGTTGTTTTTAAACAGGTTTCTTAGCTAAAATGGATATTTATCCTTTCCCTATTTCTTTTATCTCAACCCACTATCCTTCCACAGGTGTTTTGGGAGCCTCTGAACCCTTTCTAGTAATTTCATTCTTTAATAGGTCATGATTGTGAATGCAGTGTGACTTCTTGAGTAAGCATTCTCCCTATCTCTTCGTCCTTTTCTCTTTATCTCCTTGGGGTTTGATATATCATCTAGGGACTAATGTATATAAGCTTCTTATTGTAGAATATTTTCTCTTGTTTGAGTTCCTATATCTTTTATGACTTTTTTCTTATAGTCAAGTTCCATTAAAGGCTTTTTGTTTCCATGAGAAAGGTAGGTGGTTCCGTCTTGATGCACAATTTTTATTAATCTTAAATTTTTTGATTGTTGATTTAAATTATTTACTAATATAATTGAAATTTATTTCAATTTATTGATTAAAAACCCAATTCCAGGGAGTTGGGGTTTTTGGAAACATAATTTGGTTTTGAAATTGGGAAACCCCCCAATTCCATTGAATTATTGTCTGATTGTGAAATTGATGGGAAATTTTAGAGATTTAAATGGTTGAATTTAAATTTTGAAATTGATGAAAATTATTTCAATTAAAATTTTTAATTTTATTGTGGAAATTTAATTTTGAAATTTAATTTTTTAATTGAAATAAAATTCCCATTTGTGAAAGAAATGCATTGAAAATGGTTTTGATGTAAACCTTTGGGTTTTATCTTGGAAAATACATGTTTTGATTAAAAAATCATTCTGTTTTTAAAATGAAAAATTAGAATTTTTAAAAAGGGAGAATGGTGTTTAATTGTATTTTAAGTTTTCTTAAAATAAATTTCCCATCATTGATTAGTACTAGATAACATTCAATCCAAGGTAGTTAGTGAGTTATTTGGGACAAACATGCTAGGATGTGAATGACCTAACACCAGATTGATGATTTACAACACTAAATAATTAATTATTAGCACATATTATTCCCTAATGAGATATATATGAGCCCTATATTTCTAGTTCCGAGGGAAGTGTGTACAATTATCACTTGAGAGTGTGAGGATCCCATAACCTGGAACTATCATACAACTTAGAAGATGACCATGTTTCTCACTTTTTTTATATAAGATATATAAATTAATTCTAATATTTGTGAGCTATTTTACATGACTCTTTATTTATATAAACTATTTTATATAAAACTATTTATTTAATACATTTATTTAAAGTATTTCCATCATTTGAAATGCATTACATATTTTAAAAAGTAAATAATTATTTGTTTAAATATGATTTTTAAAATCCAAATCTATTTATTTGAAAATTTAAGTCTCTTTATTTAGTTAATTAAATGCTGGAATCTATTATGAAATCCTTAGTGAGACCCTACCGAGCTTCTATCTCACACCCAACCTGTGACTTTAGGTGTTCGTAGATTATCTCCTTCCAGGTTCAAGAAAGGTTAAAGCACCAATTGGAGGCAGTTCTAGATACTGATCCTTAGACTTGTAGATATGTGTCCATTGGTTTTTGGTTTGTTCTTTCAATATTCTGGTACTTTTTTGTAGTAAATTTAGTTGTTTTACACCTGTTTGACTTCTGGTATACTACTCATAGTGGAGTTTTTATTATATGCATACTTTATTGTTTTTCTAATTCCATAATTTTTTTTGAAAAAATAGGCTCCACATTATTTTTTTATGATGCTGGTTGGTAGCCACCAACCCATGGGGATCGGGAACACCCTTTGATACATGTTAGGACCAGGTTAGTTATCGGGTTACCAGGGTAACCCAATTGGTTTATTACAAAATAGATGAAAATAAGGATAAATTTAATGTATATATATGATATATATGATATTATTATGATTTTGTAAAGATAAATAATTATTTAACTTTGTTTCTTTCCATTTTTTGGAAAATAAAAACATCACTTGTGCGTATGTACAGATTACCGTCTCTATGAAATGATGTAATTCATTTTTCATAACCAACTTATAGAAATGGTTATAAAAGTTTATATAATGAAAAAAATTATACTTATGATGTGATTAATATTTTATATATGATGAAACTATGACCAAGGTGTATGTAATAGAACCACTGAACCAAAACAAGGATGAAAAATAGAACAACCAACACCCAGAACAGTGACATAAATGAATAAATATTAATTAATGAATGATAAGATTCTATAAGTGAATCATACACAGTATGATAAATATTAATATGGTCCTATTATAGATTTATAATAAATATAAATGTATTATATAGGAGGTTAAGATCATGTGTGAAGAAATTTAGGATTTGAGTTTAGGGTTCTTCATATCAATAATGTTTCATTGAGACATGTTTCATGTTATGAACCTATTTGTGTTTATATGGTGTATATAATACCCATTTGATATATTATATAAGTTATCTCTCTATATTCAGTATATTTAAAGTTCCATTTGAAATTATTTATTTCAATATTTTTATGATTCGTAAGTTATCAAAGTGGTAAGGGATTTATGTTATAATATCATTTCTTTTCAGGATTATCTATGTTAATTTTAATTGAGGGAAATTATATAATCCTAATATTTTAAAACATTTATAATTTCTTCTAAAATTTTTATTTATGAAGTTCTCAAGTATTATTACCATTTTCACCTCATTGATACTCAAAAAATCTAAAAGAATGTTTTTAATAAATGTGACAATATATCTCTTTTTGGTCTAGATTATTACATATACATATTATTCAAATAAATTTATGTAAATTTAATCACTAATTAAGTTTTTTCGAAAGGTTATTTTTACCACCTTTAACTTTATTTACAAACTATTAAATGAATCTTTTTAAATTTTAACTCATTTTTGAATTTTTACAAAAGTGTTAAAAGAATATTCTATTTTAACAAATATAACATTGGTGGATTTTACCACCATCACATACTTACTTATTAAAGAGTATTACTTTATATGTTTTCATGGTTTTTAAAATAACACTCTATTTCCATTATTCTGGAAATTTTCAGTTACAAAAGTTACCAAAAAAATGTGATGTTTCTCTTGATTTTCAATGAATATTTTAAATTCTCTAATAAAATAGATTTTTCATCTATATCAACATCCTTTAAGGATTTTTATTCTTCACTAGGGATATGATCTTATGATACCATACTCGTTATTTATCTAAATTTCTTATGATAATGATGTTTTAAGGATAATTTTATGAAACCTGTTGCTTTCCCATGGGTTAATTATACTATGAGGAAATAATAAATATTTTTGTAATATTATGAAATAATTTTTTATGGTTTTAATTATTTCATGGGTAGGAACAAAATTATATATCCCTATAAGTAATTGGTTAAAGATTTATGTATCATGAGATAATATGATCTGGAATGGGAAGTGAACCCAGTCCAATAAGGGAATCTGTACACTATGATAGTATTGGCAGTGAACCTTGACTAAGGAAATTATGGGAATGCAGAATTAAAATAATACTCTATGGGACACTATCCTCTATGGTAATCTTGGTAGTGATATTTGACTAAGGAAATCATTTTCTATGGTTATGTGTATACTAAAAACTTATGTTTTATGCTTATGATATGACCTCATGGCTCATGATTGATTATTGATGATTCCAAACTCATATGAATTATGCATTTTGTTATGAAAAAGGATTATTGTATGACTCAAGATTTATAGTCTATGAAATATTGGGTATGGTTTTTTAAGTAATGATCATGTTCTCATACCCTTATTATTATCTTATTCTCACATATGATCATCAATTAATATCTCATATGTCTACCCTTAATGAGATTTTGATCTCACACTTTATAATGTTTCCATTTTCCAAGGTTATGAAGAATAATATTATATAAGATATGTCTAGAAGGTTATCGGTTGTGGAAAATTTAGCGAGAGATGTTGAAGTCTTCTTACAGAATTAGAAAAACATGGTATAATGGAAAAAATTTCCATTTTATGAGAAATACATGGGTTTTGTTACATAAAAGGGTTTTAAAAATTATATAAAACTCTAAACCAAAAAGGTATTGGGTATGAAATTGAATCAATTTTGGCTATTTATATTGCATTTATGGATGGTAAAAATTTGTTCATCATAGTTGGTATCATATCCAACATGAAAGGAGTATGATTCTAGCATTGGATCTTACTGTATGGGTCTTAATCTATCTCAAAACCTCCCAAAGTCTATCCAACATTAACATAACTCATCAAACCCTCAAATTCCTACTCATCTAAGAGCCAGTTCAATCAACTAAATATTTTCCTATCAATCTCTTATACCAAGGCATACTAGGTACCATTTTAAATTCTTCTCCTTCATATACAAGGAAGGTCACCATCTATACCCATGTTTCTATAAATCATTGAAAATAGCCCAATACTAATATTAGACACACCAAATTATTATCTATTTACTATAATAGACAAACCAATGAAAAAACCCTCAATCTCACAAAATTTTGTTCTAACATAGTGAAGTATATTAAAATAACTTCATATGAGTAGTTCCCACATTATATAGTCCACCCAAGTTCCTTATAACATTAAGAGGAGTCATTCCACACACCAAAATAAATTGATATATATATATATATATATATATATATATATATAAGTTCAGGTAAAACCGTATAAATGATGTAGAATGGTTAAGACCACTAAAATCAATCCTAAAAAAGAAATATCAATGAAGTATATTTCCTGATTCAAGTTCAATCCTTCAAAATATAAGAATCTAACATAAAAACTCTAAATTAAGGGTTTGATATGAAGATAAATCATGAAAAAATAAAACCAAGATTAATGAAATAGAGAGATTAAACTTAATGAGATATTAACAACACACTTTACGACATTCAATTCTAACACCATATGAAGATCGAGGATCCAAGAGAGTGGTAAAGATCAAATAAAGAGAGAGCTTCATGCATGTGGCCTGGGAAGAATAAGAGAGAGAATTAAAAAGAGTTAGAGAGGGTTAAATGAAAAAAAAACTTTAAAAGTGTTTGTGTGAGTGTGTGTGTGTATAGTGGGGGGTGGTTCTTACTAAAAACATGGTGGGATCCATAAGACTTCCATGGCCTACCAGGTTCCTAAAAGCCCCTCAATGAGAGTCTGGTGGGGGGAGGGGGTGTTAGGTCCACTACTATTAGATTCACAATGGGGTTAATATACTTTCCACTGATGTATGATTTTTCTATTTTCTTCTCATTTTTCATTATTTTTTTCTTACTAATGTTCCCTCAGACATTTAAGAACAATAATAATGTAGTTAATTGACAAAGTGGGAGTTGTGGGATGATCTCAAATGAGACATGGTCAATGTAGAATTAATCTTTACATTTAGATTTAATGGACCCTCAGAAACATCATTCTATAAAATGGTGTGGTGTTTATATAATTTGTACATTGGAATCATTAAAATCATGATATTAATTTTTTCTTAAGATAATTCTTTCATAAGATTTTATATAAATATCATGTTATATTTATTGTCAACATGCTCATAGATGGGTTGGAAGATGACTGGAGTTGATCCAGTAGTAGAGGAATAAATAAATTATGAAGTAGCAACATTTATTCCATGATTCATCTTAAAACATGATGTGTTGAGTGTTTTAAAACATAAAATGAACATATTGAGGTGAAATGACCATTTCCAAGGTTATAGTTAAATGAAATATTGATAGATAACTATGAGGAGTCAAAAAATTGGCATGGTTAATCACCATTATTCCTTGGTCACTGAATATAAATGCCTAAAAATCAGATGCCTATGGTTTTGTGAAATCAAGGTAAGTTTTTTAAGTTTAACTATAGGAAGATTCGGTGAAAATATATGTGCTGAATATAATTTTATTAAGGAGAATTTTTATACTCCACATTCAATGATAAAACTACCATGGAGTTGATTGTTTCAATACTAGAGCTGAGGGATACTACGATATGTCTAGGATAACTATACAATGATGAATATTTAAAATATGTTTGAGGGAGAAAAATAGACCATAAAAAATAATAATATAAGGTATACATGTAGCCATGGTTTTTAGATCTACCCGATGTCATCCAGATCATACTATGACTTCCACCAACACACCATGGTGAGAACACATGCGCGCACATGTACACACACATATTGCGTTTCCCTTGGATGAGTGTGATGAATCATTGAGATATTTGAATATATATTCTAGAGATAATTATAGATATAAATAATATGTATTTTAAGATAATAATAAAGATGCACACTTGTTCCAAAATCTAAATGCTCTTTAAGAGGGAAGTGAAAAATTGATCAACTTATTGATACTTATTTTGATCATTCTTTTACTTTGAGTTCAATACCATATTTATAATATATTACTTACTCTTATTGATAATTATATAAGGATATATAAAATGGTATTACAACCATTGGTCATCGAGGATTATCCACTTGATAAAAAGAGTGAGTGAAACTTTTAAAAAATATCGTGTCATTTGTGTTCTATCTATCTCTATCTATCTATCATCACCTTATTTGATTAATGGATCCCAAATTTAACTATTATATGAATAATAAATTTAATATTTTTTGTTTTATGATCATTAATTTACCCCCTCTATATAGTTATACAACTCTCACCTAGGCCTCTTAATTGGTATCAAATCATGTTGCTTATGAAGATCTTATTCATAACCTTTCTGATATCCTCATAATTGGTTTCAAAATAAGATTATTTATTTTATTTGATATCTTAAAAATATGTTCTTTTGGATATTTATATTAGTTATTATAGGTATTTTTCAGGATTTTAGTTTTTTTCATTATTAATAATATATTTTTATTGAAGATATCTATGGAAATCATGAATTTCATCAACAATAAGCGTGTTTTAAAATTCAATATTTAAGGATTTATTCTATAGTAAGAGAAGGTGGTTATATATCTTCCATATCTTAGATTTTATGTTCTTCAAATCATTAAGAATATTATTCATATTCTTGAAGTTGGAATAATCTATAATTTCCTTCAGCAGAAGAATATTGAAGTGTTGGGAGAGTGCATAATGTGTCAGTCTCATCCCTTTCTGTGAAAGAGTTTACATGATTCATGGGATTGAATAAAATAAATATAATTTAGTAGAAACTGCATGAAATATATTAGATATAGAAAAAGTTTAAGTAATCATGATTATAAATATTTTGTGCTAAATTTGAGGATATTAAAATGGGGGGAAAATGATATAATGTATGGGTTATTTATTGCGGTAAAAAAATTATTATTTTGATTCAAAGCTATGGAAAAATTATTTAGGATTACATAGTGGTTATAAATTTATGATAATTATCCTAGGAAATTTCAATTAAAAAATTTATACATTTTATAATTAAGAGTTCTATAAGTGGATAACTGTTAAGATCAATAATTCCTTGATAACTTATGAGATTTGGAGAGGTCCAAACCCAAAGAGGAAAGTAAAATATGAAAATGGGGCTAAATTAAATGATACTAAAGATTAAAAACACAATTAACATAAAAAATATCATGAGGATGAAATTGAATCCGAAGTTGGTTCCATGAATTTCAATATATTCATATTTTTATTTTTAAAAGTCATGTAGTGAGACAAAGGTAAGTATAAGGGAAAAATACATTTTAAGAGTTTTAATTATAGAAATATTGTAAATTTTTTAGCTAGTTTAATAAAGGAGTTTTAATAAGATGAAGCATCTAATAAACCTAAATGATCATTTAGTAAAAAATATGGCATGTGATTATAGTGGAGGAAATTCATTTAACATTAAAGAAAAGGACATTGCATAAAAACTAAATATCTTCTCTTAAAACATGATGCTATATTTAGTGATGATGAAAATAAAATATAAAAATAGGAATTAGAGTATTAAATAATTTGAGTTTTTATTTCCAAATCATGGTAGTCCAATGATCCCTCTAGTAATGAAGAAGAAGGTGGTAGTAAATAAGAGAGTAGAGATGAGGATAAATCGATGGAGTTTCAGTTAAAAATTGAGATCTAGGTGTTTTTGAAAGAAAAAAGGGAGCTTAAAAGAGATAAGAAAACATTTAATAGTGGGAATGATTCATTAAATAAATATTTTAATGAATAAAATGCTAAGATGGAAAAAAATATTACCTAAAATAAAATTGATCATAATACAAACATTAAAGTAAGAGACATGATGCTTAAAATTAATACAGTAAACATGATTTCTATAAATAAAGAGGTGAATAATTTTTCTGTGAATTTAATTGAAGATAAAAATTCCTTGAAATATTTTTATAAAGTGAATTTTAAAAATCCTAAAAATGAAATTGAAGAATAATCTAAATTAGTTGAGAAGGTTTTTAATTCCTCTAAGAAAATTTCATATTGTCCTATAATTCCATGAAATATTATGTTGGAAACTCCATTTTGAAATTAAAATTAAAAAATAAGTGAAAATAAAAATAATAAAGTGATTAATTACCTAAATAAAAGAGAAAAACCCATTTCTATCTCATATAGTGTTGTTGAAAATACAAAAAATAAATTTGGTTCAAAATAATTAATATTACTATGATAATACTAAGGGTCTGGTCCTGATGACTAAATACTCTTGTAATCATTAGGTAGTCAAAAGAAAGCATCATAGTTAAAATTGGAAGGAAAACCAATGAACATTTTTTGAACAATAAAATTTTGAATTGATGAGATTCTATTTTGAAGGAAAATATTAGTTTTATAAAGTGTATGGACACAAATACTATGTATTATAGTAAAACATGGCACTACTTTAATTAAATTGAGTCCAATAATCAAGGGGGAGTCAAGATGAGGTAAAAAAAATCAATTTGAGATAACACTATAAAGAGAAAGTGAAACTACAAAAAAACTTTTGATCCTCTTAATAAAACTTTTTAGATGATTTATCAAATAAAATAAACCACCAAAATATATCTAAATGTATGATTGAGGCCGCTTATAAACCAGTTAATGGTGGAAAGAATTAAACACTTTATAATGATTTCTCATTAGACATGACTAGCACTAAACATAACATAAAAAATATCTAAATATATTATTGTGGAGATATTACTTTTTAAAGTTTAAAATAACTCAAATCCAAAGGATTTGGAAGAAATAAAATTAGTGAAAATAAGTTCGAATCCTGTGATATTCTATTTATCAATTGGTTGAGGAATAACCTACTTAGTGACTCTTATATTTTTAATAACTGGAATGATGTGATATTTAATAAAAATGGATGTATTAGTAATAGAATAAATGATAACCCAATCATATATAATGGAAAAAACAAAAGTTGTAATATATTCTATATTTTCAATGAGAAAAACACACATTTTATGATCATGAAGGAGGATAATGAGCTTTGGCATAGAAGTATTGGCCATTTGGGTTAAAAGAATATCCCTAAATTTTTCAAATATGAAATTTTAAGTAATCTATCAAAACTAAATTTTGAAATAATCAATAGTTGAAATGTATGTCATAAAGGAAATATAGAGACTAAGAGTTAAAATTCAATGGGGATAAAAAATAAACATCTTTAACTGATAAACTTAGATTTATGTGGTCTGATGAGATTGAAATCAACCAAAATAGATAATTAATTTATTACTTTTGTTGGTTATTTTAATTATATAACATATGTTTATTTTATGTCGAGTAAATCATATGAACTTTATAGGATTAAACACTTTAAGAGTTGTGATAAAAATTAAATTGGATATGGGATGAAATTTTTTTGATCCAATAATGGATTTGAAGAAAATAATGAATAGTTTGAGACATATATTGAGAAAACATGGAATAATAAATTAATAAAATTCTATATTCACACCCCAAAAAAATAAAGTATATAAAAGGAATAAACATAGTTTGGTGAATATGGAGAGGACCTTGTTATCAGGGAATGAAATCTCAAAAATAATGATAAAACCAGGGGAGAGTATGCTACCGATGAGGGGGTGGGGTGGGGGTGAATGATCTGTAACCAAAATAGAAACACTCAATCAAAAATTTCCCCATAATGGATTAATGTGATCAGATATAGAATATTATGATGTTATGATGAGAGATAGAGTGATAAATAACACACATTACAAAAGGGTTTTACAAGGTTTACCTGCTCTTATTCTCAAGTGGATAATCCTTGGTGAACAATAGTTTCAATCCTTTTGTGATAATTATTATTTTATTTTTAATGAGAATAAGGCAAGGAGTAGAAATATGTTGTTAAAATAATTATCTAGATAAGAGTCAATAAGTTGATCAATATTTTCTTCTCTTCACCTCAGGTGCCTAAGGAATTTGGATATGTGCACACCCTTGTTATTCTCCCCATTCCTAGGCTTGATCCCTCTAAATACCTCTTGGAATAAGTGAAAAAATCCATAATTTTTTTTCCACTTTCATCATACACACTCAAAAATAAAAACCCACCATTTATTTAAATACAAATCACACCATGATATGGAGATATCCAAAATTCCCATTTTGATATCAAAATTAGTGATATCTTATCTCTATGGATAAATATCCACCATATCCCACTATTTTACTCTTATATTTAGAATATTTGATATATATTGGGGCACATGTTCTAAAATATATTATATATGTGCACACTATATATTTATCCTAGTTTATCTTAGAAAACCCTACAGACACACAATTCAGTCTTAACTCTTTATGGTCAATCTCTAGTATCTCGTCTAAAAAACATAGATTCACTATGTCATTTTCATGATTGATCCAAGGCATAGGTTTACTCATATCTAGTATAAAACTATGAGCTATATGGTCATTTTTATAAAAATTTAAAACACATGAAAATTTAACCTTTGAAATGGGATGAAAAATGCCCATTTTGGGCTAGTTCTCTATGATCACCCTTCAAGAAATATCTTGAGACTCTTGAGTACAATTAAAAACCATAGAATGGGGTTTTAATAATTCATAAACCCATTTTTGGACCTCAAATTGGTCTTCTTAAAAATAGTTAAGGGGCTATATCTTCTAAAATTATCATTTCACCTAGGTTCCTTTACAAGCTGTTTTGACGCTTGGACCACATCTGTTTCCATCAGGTCACCATATCATGTATAAGGAATCCTTATAATTTTATTTATTTATTTATAGCCATATCATCTCTAAATATCCTCTCAATCATTAATGATCTTGTGATCAATGAATAAAACATAAAAACACCTTCAAACTCTTGAATGAATGGTAAAAAGAAACTATTCATAGAAATGCACCAATGTGAAGGTTATATAAATCCTACATTATAGGAAAGAATAATTTTTTAGAGTTACACAACCTATTTATGCAATGAATAATACCATATTGGCCATATCTTAATTTAGATAAACTCACATCCCCCTATTTTTCAATTCACTTAATGATGGGATTATTAAATCACCAAATTCAATAATCACCCCAAGGGATCTTTAATACCCCTTTATATTTGTTTGAAATGTGTGAATTAATGTATGATCTCTTCTCTAATATTCAGTGACTAAATCATTAAGTATCCCCCTTATAAGAAAAAAAATTCTTCTCTTCTACCTTTATGATCACCTTTAAAAAGAAACTAGAGTATCTCTCCCTTTACATGAACATATCCATTTATATTCTCTCACTTTTTTAATAAATGAAAAGGAATTAAATATGGGAAATAAATTATAAAACTTATATAGAATTTTGGTGTGAATGAACTCCCCAAAACACTGTCAATTTTTATAAGGAATCATTTGAAAGGATATTTTCAAGATATCTACATCTTTCTCTTTATTTGAAACACAATCCAATGAAATTTCTCAATGTATTACCTTATCCTCAATAAAGTGACACATGATATCAACATTATTTAACCTTGAATGTTTCACTAGATTATTTCAAAAATTTATTTCACATTAATTATTACACCCACCAATTTTCATGATACATTCACCCTCATGTCTTAAAGATAAGACTTTATCCAAATAATTAGGGTTATATCTTGACATGTCATAACATACTCAAATTTATTGATCTAAGAGTGACTGAATTTTTATTCTTGGTGTACCATGAAACACATCTTTCACTAATAAATAATGAACCCATTGAAGTGAAATTTTGATCACTAACATCTCCTTCCCAATCCACATCATTATAACCATAAATATGAAAATATATAAATTTTTCAAACCTAAATCCACAATAAAGAGTACCATTTATGTAACACAATATTTGTTTCACAGATAAAATATACGATTCTTTAGGGTGTTATTGTAATTATTCACATAATTTAATGAAAAAGACAATGCCCTATCTATAATTATGAAGTATAATAATATACCAATAATCCTTCAAAAATATATTTGATCCACACTCTTTACTTATTCATCCTTTAAAAACATATACCCAAGTTTTATAGAAGTAGAGAACACTCTCAACTCTTTCATTTTGAACTTATTCAATAACTCACAATCACACTTCTCTTGTGTGAGAAAAACAGAACTTATGGTGCTGGTAACTTGAATACCCAAGAATAAAATCATTACATTATTTTAAAAATATCAAAGTGTTTCCTCATCTGAGTAGAAAATTTATCATAATATTACTCTTTATTTATAGTAAGAATAATTTCATCAACATTGAAAATCATAATAAGTGAATTTTTATTGTCTCTATGACATAAAAAACCACTTTTTTCCTTTAATATTATTGTATTTGGGACATGAAATTGATTCATAAGTGTTATCCTTCTCAATATAATTCACATTTTCTTCTATCACTAATATCCAACCCTTAGGTTTCAATGCATTTTCCACATTTTTTGGTTCAACTTATGAGAGAAAACTGGTATGATTGGATATTATCAAACTTTGTTGTGTTTTTTCACCATTTACATTATATCTAATGATGTTTTTCAGGCTTAACATGTTTTTTATGCCTTAGGTTCTTATACCCTTCTTACTTTATGACTTTATTATCACTAGATATTTTAAAATATTTATAAGAGTTTTTGAAATTTTTTTGTGCACCATAATTAATCCCATGTTGTTAAATGTTTTCTTGAAGACATTTCTCAAATTAATCATTAATAGGCCATAATGTTTCTAATATATTTTAATTTTCTAACACAATTACATAAAAACTATCAGCCATCTTCCTTAGAATCTTATTGTAACACCAATAATTCCCTCCAAAAGGTGTGTATCCAATAAATATTCCCTTATAACATATCTCATTAAACTTTACCAAGTATATACCTTTGATATTTATATAATAATAAGTTCTAAAGAACATTAAAGTCTTCAATTTTGGATTTTTAATAAACTACTTGGCCATAGGGTGTATTCACTAAATTAGGTTGAAGTAAGCATCAATTCAAAAAATGAACACAACCACTATTGTGTCTTATCTTCAAAATTATTTTGAGGTTACATGTTCTGACAACATGATTCTTTCCATTTACACTAAACTTTAGTTTTTCTATTCAAAAAATCCATTTCTGAGGCATATATGGAGTAATATTCATGAATTATTACATACTGCTCAAGATATTCCTTAAACTCATTATTCTTATATTCAAATCCTTTTTCAAACTGAAATATTTTTATACCAAATTATATTTTATTTTTATCACACCACTAATAGTTCTTAGGTATCTTAAAATCTTGTGATTTACTAGACATAAAATAGTCATAATCCATGCAAGTGAAATAATTAACATAAGTTATGAGGTAATTATAACAATTAGTTGACTTAATTCTCATCATACCACATACATATGAGTGTATCAATTCAAGAGGTTTCTTTATTTTTATCTCCACTAACTTGTGTCTCTTATTAACCATTTTACCTTTTCAAAATTTTACATAGCTATTAAATCTTTCATGATTCAAATTTGGTAGATTCCTCAAAACTTTATATTTTAGTAACATAACCATGTTATTTTAAACCAAATGGAAATGTCTCCCATGCCAAATATGATTTCTCTCCTTCATGATAAAGTAACATAAAATTTGATAATTTTAAATATGTAATAGGTTTATATTGGTTTTGTATCCCTCCATAATTATATTCCTATATTTAATACACATAATAAGACATCTATTTTTGAAAAATATAACTTCATACCCAATTTTACAAAGATGATAGACACTTAAAATATTTTTCCACAATCCAACAACCAAGAAAACATCACTGGATTTCTTCTAATGAATCATATTTAATGAAACTCCCTTAAGATATAGTGATCCATAATTTTTAGAAGTAAAAACCTGCTCTATAATAACTTTGGACGTATTTAAAGAAATTATAGTTTCCAATCATATGTGATGAGAATCCAATATTAAATATTCAATACTACTCTCATTTTATAGCATTGTAAAAACCTAAAACACAATAACATGACCTTGATTAATTCTCAAAATGATATATTTAAAGTATTATTTTTTTCTTATTTACTTCAACAGAATTGTGGTTCACTTTTTATCAGTGTATCCACATTAACTACATATCCCACATGATTCTTCTATAGAATCATAAACATTATACAATTTTAACTTCTATTTTGATGTTTTACATTATTGGATCTTGGAACTTTTGATTTAATTACCCTCAATTCAAGACAACTTTTCAATTAATGGAGTGATATATTATACTGAATAACATAATATTTGTTCCTATACACTCCACAACAGCAACATTTTCCCTCAAAGTTAAGTCTTTTTAGTTAGTAAATATATTACTTAAAATCAAATCATTTATTTTTCTTCTAATTTGAACTCTAACACTTATTTTTCACTCTCTCATTTTTAGTAACTCTTTCCTTCCTCATGGATTTTCCCTTACGTTTACCCTCAATATTCTTCTTCTTCCATACCTCTCTACCATAGGAATTTTCAACATAACCATTTTTTGTTTAAATGAGTGTATTAAACTCCTCAGGTGAAGATATTGCCACACTCACTCTCTTATCACCCATTACACTATTTTAGTTACATGATTGAGTGTCTAAAAAAATTGTGCAAGGTAAAATGGAATAATATCCTGGTTTCTTGGTACCATTATGAACATTTTATGCTATTTTAGAGTATTCAATAACTTCCTTACTTAAATTATTAAACCCACAACATGGTATTTTCCCAAATAATTTTCAATTTCGTAAGAATATTATCCTTATATTCAAGGAATGATTGAGAACTACCATATTATCCCTATAAATGTATTTGGAATTTTATTCATTAAACAATTTCCTCAACAAATATAACATACCAGACCTGGATACCACTCAATAGTTCCCCCGAGCACGGTTTGATACATTTCCTCAAGCATATCTCCCTAAACTCCAAAGGCTGTTGACCAGTGGTGAGGTCCTAGGTGACCCATTGGGGATACTATGCCCTCATTACCTGAGTATAACATAATTCAATTCAAAACATATAGATAATAGAATTATTAAAATAATATGACAACATATATATAGCAGGAATATATAATAATCTCACAACATGGATCATACACAATGATGCATATGATAGGTGTATCTAGAAAATATCCAAAATTGGTACATGGTAGTACAATATTGCACACATGTCCAAAATGAAAAAATGACAGAATGTTCCCATAGTATCGCAAGCCTTAGCTTGGTCCCATGATCCCCTTCTCCAAAGAAATGATCAACAACCATTTTTAGGGAGCTTTCCCTTATTATCACCTACAACCATATAATCTATTTGGGTCCCCAAGGAGACCCAAATAGTTTGTGAGATAAACATCCCATTATATAACCACTAAAAAGTCTATACAGTTCTAAGAAGCACAAAGAAGTATGATAAATAGGTGTAAGTAAGAAGTAACTTAAGTTTGAATGCCCATGGAATATGTCTACTACAGTAAGTAATACTAAACATCCACTGAAGGCTCAATT
This sequence comes from Viscum album, assembly GCA_963277665.1. NCBI lineage: Eukaryota > Viridiplantae > Streptophyta > Magnoliopsida > Santalales > Viscaceae > Viscum > Viscum album. The sequence goes on along the minus strand of OY728126.1, from coordinate 2,002,238,097 downwards.
CAACAAGTGTTAGCTCATAACAAGGAAACTATAAGAAATGTAAAAAAGTAACATTTCCGCGCAATATATCTTCCCATATCCAGTCCTCATGGACCTACCATATGAAGAAAAAAATAAAAATCCCATGGCCTTTCTATATAATGAAGTGGTAGAAAAACCCATGGTCGTTCTATATACTTAATTTTCATAAAAACCAATGACTATGTCGTATGATGAATTGTCAGAAAAAACCACGACTGTTTTGTATAATGAAGTGCATACCACAAAGGGTCAGATCCAAGGTGTCGAAGGCAAGGGCATCCTTGCCGAGTCCTAGGGTCATCTCTATGGAAACTTGGTATAGGCACTAGGTGGTGTCCTAGGAGCATGTCTACCGACATGTCCTACATGGGTCCAAGCAAGCCAAATTCAAGTGGTAGCAAGGACCAAGACATCCCATAGAATCAAGACCCAAGAAGAATCACTACTCAATGAATCCACTACTATATTCTAGATCTATGAGGAGATGTACATGGAATCTATACAAAACATACATTCATTCATACCATTTAATAATTCAATTCCATATGAGTCTACCCACTCATATAATCAATTACACTTAATTACATTCAATGAGTATGCCCACTTATTTAATACATTTCAAACCAAACACATCTCATGAGTATACCCACTCATGTATTCCATTTCCATTTAATCATGTCACATGGGTATACCCACCCATTTATCATCAATACACATTAACATAACCCATTTTATCAATTCAATAATAAACCAATTCCATTTCAGCACTTTCTAACAAGGTAAAGGATGTAAAACCATCTCCTAATCAACCCATTATACTCATTCCATTTATAATTGGATTATTATAACAAGGAAACCCCAAAAAACCCCTTGGGTGGTTTAACATGTAATTTTCATAAGGTTTACCCCATGGTTGACCTTGGTTTGGGAAACAAGCATCAACACATCACAACAGATCATATGAGCATCCTTAATAGGTCTGATTACATCTATTGCAAGTAACCCATTCAAAATCAGGTATGTGCCAAAATGTCCGGTGGGTGGAGTAATAGCTGAAATCTCAAAAGGTCACCAAAAAATGAAATAAAAGTATAGACCATCTACATTAGCTTGGTAGTGGAGTGCTCATCCAGTATCAAGTATTGATTCAACTCGGTTTAAGAGAAATATAAATAACAGATGAAGAACAAGAAATCCGAGCATATGAACCTAAAAACAAATAGTGTAATAAATATCTAGAAGAATCAAGAAAGGTTAAAAAGGAATTTAGATCTTACCGATTCCGATTCAATGAGACAAATCACGCTCGAATAAGAGGTCAGACGAAGAGTAGATTTGAAATCAACGTTTAGCCTCTTTTGAGAGATTCAAATATGGTGAGGTTATGCGTGTGGATTAAAACTCAATTTAGTTTTTAAAAAGAAAAATAAATAGAGTTAAAATTTATTAAAAACCCAAAATATAGGGGCTTCATGGTTTACCTACATTGTTTTTCAAACTGTGCAGAAACCATGAATGGTTTCCTATAGGCCAAGGGGCACTCACACAATTTACCTGAATTGTTTACAAATTACATATAAACCATGCACTAACCCTCTATTAGAGTCTGAAAAAACAATAGACCAAGTCGCATGGGCATGTGCCTTATCTATCATAGTTTTTAAAAACTATGTGGCATACCCCGAATGGTTTGTACTAATTATGCACTAGGCTAAAAACACCCACTACTAGAAAAATGATCTATAGCTATAGACTTATATCCACAGTTTTATATATTCGTGTATATAGATTTATTTATGCCACATTTTAATTAGGGGCGTGGATATATGTATACTCAAAGTTGTGATACCATCATCCCCCACAATACCATCCTCCCCCAAACTTATGATACCACCATCCCCTGATGCTATCAGATCTCTTCGCTACCCTCCTCCCCCAATGCTACTCCCCAACACCCTCCCTGATTCTCTCCTTGACAACGTTGCCCCCCAAAACTCCCCACCCACCACCCTCAAAACCTCTGATGACGATGATGATTCTTTTCTCACCACCGACCTCCCCGATTCCCGAGACCCTCCACAACCCCAACCAATCTTCCTCCTCCTCCTGAAGTCATTCCCCACCTCTTCACCTAGATCCTTCGGGAATCCAGTGTCCATTTTCTGATAGTTTCCCCTACCTACCAGGTGTTCCCCCTCCCCCACTAGTGCGCATTCCACTTGAACCAAGGCCTTCCCTCAAACCCTTGACACCCTTACTCTGCAGTATGTTGCTTAGATTCTTTTATTCAGGTTATAATTTATATTTAAATTCTTATAATCTACCATATTATAGTTTATAGCTTCCATAACTCTATTATGTGTTTGGAAACTTCCCAAAATTATTCATTGTAATTTTTTTAGATATCTTCACCGTTTTAATTTCCATGTTATGGGGGCCTTGACCATTCCATATTTATAATTATATTTTCATTTTTTTAGATTATTGATTCCTTATTCTCTTAGAGAAGCTATGGGTCTATACCATAAGGGGATTCCTTGTCCTCTTTGAGTTAGATGACCTATCACATTATCATGATCTTGATATGTGTTCATTTGTGAATTATGGACTAATTATTGATTTAAAATGTTTCTATGTGTTTATTTGATTTGTAATTAGTCTAATTGGTAATAAATTGTTTTTTTTGTGATTTATAGAATGATGACCATAACCCTAAAATGGTCATATAGGGTTCAAATTAAGTTTGAAAATGTTTAAACTAATGAACTAGTCAGGGAAAGGTTAATATGAAATGAATAAAAAAATTGACAATAATGTTATTATTTTAGATAGGTAAAGGCTAACAAAATTAAGAAATAATGAGAATAATGGTATATTAGGTGCTGAGCATTTTTTTTTAATTTTATATGGTATAATTATAAGTTCCATTATTCCCTTGTGATAACTTAAATATAAATTGATGGTTTTATGGGGTACAACTGCTACTGAAATTACCATTTACACATGTGGAAATTAGTGTTTAAGAGGGATAATACTCTCAAGCTTACTTTGTTGAATCAACCTCAAGCTTGGAAGGAGACAATTTCTTGGGTCATTATGCATTCACAAGAAGTGAAGCTACTTTTATTTGGTTTTAGGTAAAAACATTGAGCTTCCCTTATCAATTGTATTTCTAATTAGCATTGTGTTTTATTATTTATATTCTTATCTTCATTTTTTGACTTATATAATTATTATTATATAATTTGAGGTATAAAAAATGACCATTCCTACATAATATTCTTCCTTAGAAAAATTATATTGGTATGTTGGGTTATATATAACCATAATGAGAAGATCTTTTGGTACTGGGAATTAATTTTCATGTAGAATTTTTTACTTTTGTTTACCTACTCATTTGATTTAAAGAAATAATCATACAAAAATTTAGAAGTAATTTAAAAAATGGTAATAAAATAACACACTAATATAGTAGTCTTCATACCTTTAATATTATTTTCTTTTTGTATGAGTTTTTCTCAACTAAATATTTCACCTTCAGAAAATTCCAAAAGGCGAAACTTTTTTAGGACATTATGCATTTACAAGAAATGAAACTACTTATACTTGGTTTATGGTATGAAAAGTGAGTTTCCCTTAACAATTATATTTCTAATTGTGATTTTTATTCTTTCCCTTATTATATTCATTTTTTAACCTTTTTAATTATTATTCTATAATTTTAGGTATGAAAAATGACTATTCCTATGTTAGCATCATCTGTTGTAAAATTAGATTGTGTAGTTAGGTTGTATATAACCATAATGAGAGGTTTCTTATTGAGTGAAGTTAAAGTGATTCCCCTAGATAATTAACAATCAAACCCTTTGATTCCACTAGTTATATTCTATTGAGAGTATCTTCAACAGAAGAATTAATTTGTTTGGACACCTCAAGATGCTATAATTTTCTTTTATGAGGATTGCTTTGTTTCTCTTTCCTATGCTATTTTAGAGTTTTTTAATTTTATAGAACTTATATATGTTCTTGATGTGTATAATTATCCAAGGTGTACGTAAGAATATTCAACTTACATGTGGTGGCCTCAAGCACATGTCCCATTTATAATACATATATGATGCATACTGTTAGAAGAGTGACATGATAATTTGGTTAAGTTATTCACCTATGTTTTTTAGTTTACTTCTAGAGTTATAAAAAAATGTGCATAAGATTGAGTGACTCTTCATACTATATAACATTTATTAAAGTATATTCAAGAATTTATCAATTCATTCATGTAAAAAAATAGTCTTGTTACATAATAATTACCATGAAATTTTATTTTTGGTCATGTAAATATGGTATATTTTGAGAATTTATCACAAAAAAATATAAATAGAGACTCTTGAACTTCAATTTTTGGATTTTTGTGTTTTTAGGATAATTTAGATTTTTTTCCATTATATAAAGGCAAGGTTATACATATAAACTCATTTTCTCTATAACATTAATAAAAATATTTTAAATCTTCATATAGGGGTGTTAAGCTTGTTTTCAATATATAAAAATTTCCATGCTTATAATTAGATTCTTTTGGCTCAAATAGAGCTTAATTATAAGGTAAAATGGATAACCTTAATTCTTAATTCCACCTGTTCATATATATGGATTTTAAAAGGTCACTTCTTAACATTTATATAAGGGGGTTTGTGAAAATTGGTTGATCAACATGCGTTTTTTGAATCCTCCATGAAAAATCCATCTATTCATAAAAGTTAACATTCTGCTCGATGGTTCTTTTTGAAACTAAAAAAATTTAAGCAACACTCAAAACAACTTAAGTGTAAAAAACTACATAAAATGTTTAATGAATGTAAAATTTACTTACATAAAACTTTGAGTTATGTAAATGTCCATACATTACCATTATTTGAAAAATAATTTCAATTTTCTCTCTTATTTTTGTAATTCTAATAGTTGATCCATATTTTTTATTTTTTCATAGATAATGATTTTACATTATTCTGAAAAAAATATATTTAATAAAACTAAAATATATAATTATATGACTAATAGTATAAAATACAACCTTCACTACTCAATCTCACCCAACCACTAAAATATCTCAAGTCTTCTTGGACTATAGATCCAAAATTATTGATCGCTAGATCTGATACCTTTACTTAGAAAGAGCATATGAAATTATGTATAGACTCTAGTTTCAAATATAATTTATAACCATTGAAGTTAAAGTCCTCATAATACCATACATAAGAAAATATATATTTTAATATATTTTTAATATATGAGGAACATGATAGGGATGTATACACCATGTGGTACCCTCTACTATGGACTAAAAGTCAAAACTATGCATATGAGATATCCGTTCCTGGTGAATCAATTATTTTTAGATACAAGATAATTGATCAGAGGAAAATGTTGAGTCTAAAGTGGGTTATTCACACAAAATGAAACTTTATGGATGAATAAAAAAATAATTTATAGGTCTAGAATAGTTGTAGATATTTTGAGCCTCTTCTAAGGGTGTATAGGTTTTTTGAGGTGGTTAGAACTCATTGTTTATGATCAATAATCATGTTGATGGAATTATTGATTTGATCATCCACTCTTTCCAAAAGTTAAATATCATCCCTCATGTACAGGAAAGGTTGGGTCTGGTCCTTGGAATGTATACAAGATAGCGGAATCCCAAAATTCAGTGACATGTATAATGAAATCCACTAGGAAAAAAATTATGTATCGGATAAATGTGAAAAATTGTTGTCCTAAAGAATGTTTTGAAAATGGAATTTTAAGAAAAAATAAATAAAGAGATCATTCTTTGTATAAAAATTTTCTTTTCTAAATATATTGACGTATTCCTATATTCCCATGCGGAGAAGCTAATACTAAAGGGGAAAAAAGTTGTTTGATCTAAAACACCCATATATTTAACCAAATATACAAGACAACATATGAGGCTAGTGAGTATATATAATGGGGTTCCTAGATGAAGATTTAATGAATAATGATTTCAACCTGACATGGTTTTTGGATAAGATTCCCATTTGATGGCTGCCTAGAGTGTGGGGATCCAAGATGGAAGTTAAAATGGGTAAATAAATTTAGTCACACAACTGACATAAGGAAATTCAGTCAAAATCACAATGGTTTTCTTATCCAAAATCTATCATGTATTTTTTTCACATAAATAGAGAAGAGGCCCTATATTAGATATATAATCTAATTTAAATTTGGTATGGTTGGGATGTGTCTTACATTAAAGGATATAAGTTTTGAAATAATTGATCACTTCCTCTCTTTAGATTTCAATCAATGCTATAAATAATTTAAATCAGATGACTGATGATAATAAATTATATTTATATTTTCATTATATTGGGGTAAATATCTTGATTTATGTTTGTTTCATATTTAATACACAATAAAATAATTATTGACAATATAGGTGGTAGCTACGAAAAATGGTCTTACATGAAATCATTCTAGGATATATAAATCTTAAGATGTATTGATGGGGTCATAATTTGGGAACCATATTCCCCCAAAATGGGTTCTGGGTAATTAATGCATTTATAGAAGTTTAACCTATCATCCAAAGATGATTTCTACAATGAAAAATATCCAATGGTTGAGAACCCATTTTGGTTGATGCCTTAGTATGAGGATACACATATTATGATTATACTACACACCATTAAAGTTGTAATAATATTTTTTATTCACTATTTATAAATATAGAATTATATTATCTAAATATAATTTTGATGGAGACATTCATATGAAAAATCATAATTTTTGTTTCAAGAAGACAACCTATAAAAAAAACCTAAAAATTGAGGAATACAAGAACCACTAAAATGTTCTATATTAGGTGTGAAGATAAGGTGATATGAAAACCTATTGAATCCATTATTGTTGTGGTGTCTGATGCTCATCTATGGCTATTTTATTTTTTTAAAGGAACAAGATCTACTTCTTCTATATGGGGTGAGTTGATGCCAAGATATATTTCAATTTTTGAGTTGAGATGTGTCCACTATGGGTTTTGGCCAAGTGGAGTCTGAAGGTGTTGAAGGATTGAAGGTTACAAAATTTTATTTTATTCTACTAAGTGGGGATTTAAGGACTAACAAAGATAAACACATGTGGGTAATATAATCGGGCTTGGACTCAGAGCCCAAAATCTAGCCTAACAAGGATAACACCTAGATTCCTAGTTGTAACACTTAGAAAGTAAAAAGGGATATAAGCAGAAGAATTGGAGTAAGCTGGACGATTTAGGAGGAGTCACACCATTTTCAATAGATGATCTCGAGTGGTGATTCATATAAAGGATCGAAGGTTACAGAAATTTATTTCAGTCTTCTAAGTGGGGGTTTAAGGATTAACCAAGAAAAACACCTGTGGGTACTATAACTAGGCTTAGACTCAAAGCCCAAACCTCTTGCCTAACAAATCTAACACCTGACTTCCTAGATATAACACTATGAAAGTGGAAAGGGCTATAATCAAGATAATTAGATCAAGATGGATGATTTAGGAGGAGTCACACCATTTTCAATAGATGATTTTGAGTGGTGATTCATAGGGGTATTTCCTATCTCTCTCACTTCACCATATATCATTTGGTTTTTCTTAGTCCTTCTGAAAAGTGAACTAATTATTTGAGTTGATTTGAACATGATTCTATAATTATTTTACTTATAAGAGATCAGCTTGTGTGGAAAGAAATGATACTAATAGCCTAACACCCTTGATGGATTCCACCATGATTTTTTTTTGAAATAAGTAGAAAATATTTAATAATGGGTGGAATTTATTGTTTTATTAAAGGAGTTGGGTGTTATAAAGAGCATATAAATCCTGAATAATCTATAGTCAAACCTTTACATTAGAGTTTTCTTCATAATCCATAGTTTTGTAATAAACCCTGAATAGAGTTATTTTATTACCCACCATAAAGAGGCCAAGACCCAAGTGTAAGATATGTATATTTTAATCTATTCTTCCAATTACTGAGGAGTTTAAAATGGGTATCCTAAATTCATAAATTATGCCACCATTAAATCTTCATCAGGTACGTATCCTTTTAATATAATAAGTTTTCATTTAGAGTTTATATTGATCTTCAAGGTACTTCATTATACTTATAATATGATTTTATTGATAACTATATGTAATGTTTTTTTCATCTATATTCATGTAAATGAGTAAATTGATCAAAATCATACATCTACCTATATTTCATATATGTTAAAAACATGATGGTTTCCTAATGATCATTATATGTTAAAAATTTATAGGTGTACTCTGATAGATATGTAGTTATGTGGTTTGTCTTATTTATATTTTTATCTAATGAATGTGGAATGTCTGTTTATGGATATTTGTTTAGCGTCTCAAACCAACTCAAATGACAGGGTCTCTCTATTGTCTTTTTTCTAACTCTATATATTTAGAAATCTCTGGAGATCAATTGAATCTAATTACTGGTCAGGGGATACTGGTGTACTTGAGTTTCAGTGTACACTCTCTTGTATGATGTTATGAGACTGCTAAATCTCACATGAGGTGACTGTTAATTTAATTTCATTATGGTTCTATGATTTTATGGGGAGTTATGAATGTTTTCTGGTTCTTTTTCAAGAATTTCTCTAGACAGTCTTGTTCCTTACATTGTGTTGATGTGTTATTTGGATACTAATGTATCTATAATGTTTCAACATTAATAAGTTGGTTTAATGAATGGAGGTGATGAGATCATTTCTGAAATGACTCTTCTTTGATTTCAAGTTTCCTTTATTATCTGATTCTTGAGTTGTTGGGTGTCAAAACAATTTTTTAGAGGTTTCATTCATGTTGGTTGTTTCTCTTCAATTTTAAGGTTATTTTTCTTCTATTTAAGGCAGATACAAGATTATGAGGGATTTTTCACACATGAAGCAGCTATCTTCTCTAATTTCATTGACTTATAAGAAAATGGTAAGATGTTTTAGTATGGGTATGTGGAAAGATGTGATTTTATATGTGTCTCTATGTCTCTCAAAATTACAACTCCCGTATTTCTTTGATGGTGTAATCTTGTTACACCTCATGATTGTATTGTTAAACTTTTATTTTTTTAATAAATTTCCTAGAGCATTAATCTGGTGTCTACTGGTTCCACCACCCCAAAATTATGCTCATACTGATTCACAAAATCTTATTCCAGAATTATTTTGAGTTGGATTTCTTCTTTTGGATATAGGTAAATAAATTATTTTACTTCATCCATTTTTTTTGGTTCTTCAGAAAAAAACATTGTTACAACTAATTTATAAGTTATTTTGAAAGCATACATCCATGTTATTCATCCCCTCGACACTCCCTATCTCCTTTCAAGGGTCCCAATAGATGCAGAAACTATGATGATCAATATTCATATTGAAGTGTTTCACTACAAGATCAAGCGGATGATTCACGAATCCCTTACCCTCCTAAATCATATAAATTTTTCAATTTTATTTTTCTATAATTTTATTGTTCACATCATGGTCATGGAAATTTAATTCCACATTTGGTTTTGGAAAATATATATTTCTTTTCCAAAAATGCATTGAAAAATATGTTAGACAACATAATAAAATATGATTGACCTCTTCTTTCATTTTCATTTTCCATAACATGAAAAGAAGTTTTTTATGTTATCTAAAAATATTTAATTTTAATTTTCATTTTATCAAAAGTGTTTTCCATTCACATAATCTAATACATTTTCTAATACATTTTTGGAAATTGTAAATGGAACTAGTTTTTCCAAAACCAATTTCAGTACTAGTTTCTTTGGATAATTTAAATGTTGGCACCATAAATTTGAAAATGTCTTTCTTTATTCCCATTACTTTATACCAAACAGTTCCTACATTCTTGTTCATCTAAAGTCTCTTCTAAAAATTCATGTTATTTTCCTTAAAAAAATGTTTGTTAGTCTCATCAATGCTTTCAAGAGTAAAAAGATATATGTATTTGGATTAAAAGGATTCAATAAACATTTAATACTTGTGATAAAAAAATATTACAGGGGAAAAATAAAGAAATCAAGATGATTTTGAATGGTTTGAAAAAAGGAATTTGGTGAGATACTAAAGTAGAAGATGAAATCTGCAGCTATAACCTCAATGAACATCTTTCCCCATTTGTTTTATATATCACTCTCCATATTGAATCTCTATCTTAAAGTTTAATTTTTTCAATGGTTGTGAAATAATTATTGGGACATAGAATCTTATAGGAGGAGTCCAACTAGAAACTATGATAGGAATGATTGGGTAAGGAACTCTTTCAGGGAAAGGGAATATCTCCATCGAAGTAGAAGCCCCAACTATAGTCCTGATCACCACAAACGGTGGGAAGGGGTCGATATGAGGATGAAACCGATAGGAGAGGGATTCGATCTATTGAAAGCTTCTTAAATTTAAAATTTTCCTTATATTTTTTATTGTGTTGTGTACTGAACTAATTTGGATTATTTTAATTTATTTTGATGTTTGTAATGTTTTATCTTACTTGTGTCAACGGATGTCCAAGTTATTCATCCCCTAACCACTCCACATCTCCACGCAAGGGTCACAATATTCACAACACCTATTATGATTAATCTCTATATCGATGTGTTTCACCACAAGCTTGAGTTGATGATTCACGACACCCTTCCCCTCCAAAATTAATTGCAGGTTTGAGGTAGTTGTAGCAGCATGATACTTGGGGATGACTTCTCTACATGCACAACAATATGCATGTTTTCATGTTAGAATTTGCAATTGATTTTCATGTTTCTAAATCATTTTTTTTGTTTTTTTCTATTAAAAGTGTATGTTAAATATGGAAACTTCATTCAAGAGGGAAATATTTGAATATAACGTCCAGAAAGGGATTGTGGGTTGGATCCAGAAGGCATGGAGGAACCAAGGTTTTCGAATGGCTGGTATGAATGGTAGCACAAGTCATGTGAGTCCACGATGGGGCATTGAAATGGATATGAGGGTTAATGTAGTGTGGAATTATACATATTTGAGTCTTATTTTTATCTTTGATGTAGTCACACTGATGGATTGTATGTGGAAAATATCAATATTTTATTTTTCTCCATTATAAATGAACATACTTGAACCAATGACAAGCTTTTTGAATGCTATGATTTCGTGATTGTTTTTTCTCGGAAGGTTCTGGCTATAACCATGTTTTAAACCATGGCTATAAATCTACTATTATGGTGAAAACCGTGGATATAGGTCTAATGCCACAGTTTCCAGCGGGGCATTAGACCTAAAGCCATAGTTTTAAACCGTGGCTATACTTTCAATGGAATAATCTATATCCACAGTTTGAAAGCATGGATATAGGTTTACTACCACAGTTTAAACCATGGCTATAGAGTTATAGCCATGGTTTAAACCATGGTATTAGACCTATAGACATGGTTTTGATACATGGCCATAACCTTGACCCTATTACCACATCAATAAGAGCCACAATTTCCCAAACCATGGATATAGCCTAAATTTCTAGTAGTGAACCCAAACACTGGTTCTGAGCTTCGAAAAAGACCGATACACCTCTAAAACACACGTGATCATGTTGGGAACTCACATAAGGCCATATTTAAGTATTCAAACCAAAAAATAAGGCATACTTACCTCATATGAAAACCCATGCTCTTATAATATTCCCATCACAACAATTCATCCATGAATTTCTCTCTAAAGGATAGTCAATATTCATCCAAGAACAATTCTGACCAATGATCACATACATCGACCTCCCGCTCCCAAGTCTCATCCTGTAAATAGCCACGATGCCATAAAACCCATACTAGAGGAACTGACCAGTCTCAAAGAACATTTATCCACCTATCAATGATATGAATCAGATTTTCATCAATGGATGCATTAACCTATAACTCAACCTCCTCAGGATAAAAAGTATGAGATGAGACTGAATGATAGTGGTCTTGCTGAGATACATGGAATAAATCATTCATTTCTCGGTAGCTCTGAGGTAACTACAACCGATATTATACCTACCCGAATCTCTCTAGAATCTCAAATGAACCAACATATTATGGTAAAATCTTACCATATCACTTGATATTATTGTGTCCCAACCTCAGTAAAACATGCAGAAAGACCCGATCTCAAATCACAAACTCTAGAGGTCATCTATGGTGATTGACATAAGATTTATGATTAGACTATGCTATATCCATACACTTATGAATCAATTGGACCTACTAAGAAGTTTCCTATATGATACGTGGTCCCAATAAATCTTCCTCACCTAACTCTATCTAGTACAGGGGTGATTGACATGTTTTACTGTACAAATCCTCATAAGGTTCCATCTGCATCGTATCCTGATAACTATTATTGTAGGTGAACTCAACCAGGGTAATGTTCATCTCTCAAGATCCCCCAAAATCTAGAATGCATGATGAAAACATTTTCTCTGACATATGTATCGTACGCTATGACTAGCCATCAGTGTGAGGGTGGTATACTGTGCTTAGGAGCACCTGTTTGTCCAGTTATCTACGAAAACTATGCCAGAAATGAGATGTAAAGTGGGAATCCCTATCTGAAATGATAGTTCATGGGACCCCATCAAGTCATAATATCTCAGAGATGTATAAATTTCTAAGATCTTCAACACTCGAGGTATCCTTGAATGATAATAAATGAGAAACCTCTATGATCCTGTCAAAAAAAAACCCACACAATATCATTACCTCGATGAGACCTCGATAAACCAGTCATGTAATCCATTGTGACATCATCCTATTTACAATCCGGAATTGGTAACTGTTGTAAAATCCTGGTAGGTCACTGATGTTTAGCCTTCACCTTTTGATAGGTGGAACACCTCTTAACAAAACTAGATACCTCACACTTCATACTTGAAAAATAGTATTGACGGTGAAAGACATGACACATCTTGGTGACCCCAGGATGCACTGCCCAAGATGAAGCATGAAAATCCCAAATTAGATCCTTGCATATATCCACTAGAACCCAAACACATCCATAGATATATAGGATCTCATCCTCACCTATGGTCCATCCTGGAGGTGGGTCCTCATCAACCACACTTTCCAATAGGAATAGGCCCTCAGAATCCGATAACAATCTCATCCTCCATATATCTAGTAGGGTAGTGGTCACAACTAAGGATGACATATAGGTTTGTCCCTAAATATTATAAACCTCCAAATGTATGCCAGAGAACAATTTCATATGTTTCCACTTGCTACTGGCATGTTGCACTGCTTGTATCTGAGTCCTCCTGCTCAGTGCATCAACCAATACATTGCCTTTAGTAGGCATGTAGGCTATCCTGAAGTCGAAATACTGAAGGTGATCCACCCATCTCTACTGCCTTAAATTCAGATCACATTTTTTAACGATATACTTGAGGATTTTGTGATCCGTGTATGCCACAAAATGCTCTCCTAGTAAAAGTGTCTCCAATAGCGCAATGCGTAAACAACTGTAGGTAGCTCTAGATCATGTGTCGGGTAATTACTCTCTTGTGGACTTAGCTACCAAGACCCATACTCCATAACCCTATCTCCCTACATCAACATTTATCACATCCCAAAAACTGATACGTCATAATACACAGTGTAGTTTCTTCCCTTCTCTAGAAATATTAAGACTGGTTCTGATGTCAACCTTCCTTTTAGATCCTGAAAGGCTATCTCGCTAGAATATGACCATACAAACTTTACACCCTTATTATTCAATCCTATCAATAGTGTTTCTAAGTGAGATAATTTCTGTATGAAATGATTGTAGTCACCATTTATCCCCAAGAAACTCCGTATATCAAAAATGTTCTTAGGATATTATCAGGAAACTACAACTCCCACCTTATCTAGGTCCACTGATACTCCTATATCCAAGATGATGTGACCTAGAAAGTCAATCTGATCCATCCAAAAGTAGAAATTTTTGAGATTATCATATAAATGATGCTCTCTTAGTGTATTCAAAATGATCTCTAGATGGATGGAATGGTCATGTCGATTTTGAGAATACAATAAGATATCGTCCATGAAAACCAACAAAAAAGAATCCAGGTAAGGATGGAAAACATAGTTCATTAGTGCCATGAAAACTACTAGAATGTTCATGAGATTGAATGACATAAAAAGATACTCTTATAGACCATATTTTCTATAAAAGTCTATACGAGGTATGTCTGTAGGTCAAACACACACCAAGTGATATCTTGACCTCAAATTGATTTTTGAGAACACTTGGGCTTCTCAAAGCTAATAAAAAAGTTATCTATATGTGGAAAGGGATATAGGTATTTAACTATCAACTGGTTCAACTTCCGATAATTCATGCATAGACTAAGAGTTCCGTCTACCTTTTTTTCAAAAACGGACTAGCAAACCCCATAGATAAGTATTGGGTCAAATAAACCCCCTTGTCCTCTAAATCCTTTAGCTGCATCTTGAGCTCCTATAACTCCATCGTAGCTATCCTATAAGAAGGGATCAATGATGGTACCACTACTAAAACTCGATCGGCAAAGAATTCCACCTCTCTCTCAAGAGTTAAACTAGAAAAGTCATCAGAAAAGACGTTCCAAAAGCACTCAACCATTGGAGGAAATTCCACCTGACTCACTCCCTGATCATCCAAAAAATAAAAAACTGGGTTATCATTCCACCTATCCCACATTTATTTGGTCTAGCTCAGCTTACCTAGAAATGCCATTCACCCTTATGAGTAAACACTACTCCCCCTAATGATGTAAAAGATGACCTATATAAGTAGTATTAAATGTAATATCGATAAGTTACTTGCCAATCCATTCTGAGTATGATGTCAAACACTATCTTCTTAAGGACATACAGATCCCAGATGAAGTGAAACCCACCAACCTGAAGGGGAAACTCACCGAACTGGCGTACAACCTCCATTAAAATCCTCAATAGAGTTTACAGTGTCATAAAAATCTCAAAAAACAAAACTAAAAGCCCAAGGATTTTCACCATCGGTGTAGATACAAAACTATGAGATTCACCCATATCAAAAAGAAAAGATTAAATAGGAGAGTCTACTAAGATTTTACCTCTCACCATAGACAGTCTGACACCCTGATCCTTGAGGGTTGGTTGTACAGAATTGATATGGCCTATACCCTGACCCTGTGACACAACCTCACTACCCTGAGTGGGTCCACTATGATGTCTCAGTGTAACTATTGCATGGATACATCTTCCATGACCAACACTGCCTCAACCAAACTAGCTAGCACGAATCCATCTCTCTACTTAACATGGAGCTAAGAAACCTTCTCTTGTACCTGGTGTCAGAGCAAACCACCTACCACTCATAGTCGGAGGGAAGGTCCCAAAAAACTGATGCATGTGCCCTATCCTGCCGAAAGCTCGACACTTGACTATATCATGATGACACTAATTATTCAAGTGGACTCACCTACCACACAGATGAAAAAACACCGATCTACTAGCACTCATAGCCTGATTGGCACTCATCTCATGGGTGGCCTCAAAATGGAACTTCCTTCCTGAAGATGCAGAACAATTGGGTCGAGAAGCATCATTGCCCTTATCTATTCCTCCAGAATCCCCTAGGTTCTAATATATAATCTACACCTGATTTACAATCTTAGTAATAGAAGTAAATATGAACACGTTGACCTGATATTTGATATCATTTCTGAGACCTTCCTCAAAGATCCTTGATCTCGATACTCATCAGTAAGGTACGTCGGTACAAAATGATGTAACTTTATACATCACGATGAGTACTCTATAACTGTCATTGTGACCTGATCAAGAAACATAAACTCACTAGACCACTCTTCTCATATATTTTTAGGGTAAAATTATTTATAGAAGTGGGTCTAGAATTTAGTCCAACCAATATCTCATAGCCCGTCAGCTTAGTTTAGAACATCCCTCTAACACATTGCTACTCCATGTAGAATATAAGTTGTGAGATGAACCTCCTTTTAGTAGGAATTTCCAAATTCTCATAGATATCTAGTGTGGTCTCAATTCATATATCATCAGTTTACGGATCACCATCCCCCAAAAACATGGGAGGATGCTACTAATGTAACACCTGTGTTTTCTCAACCATAGTCAAGGCAGGCTGCGGCGCTCCCTAAAAAGTCTATATATTGTGAAAAAACCCTTCATGGAAATATTCCTCAACACCTATGTACGGAATAACCTCTAGTGTCGTAACTGGCACTAAAGGAGGATCAACTAGTAGCCCATGTCCCACCACCTCCGGAGAGCGGTTTTCACCTCCCTCACGATGTATGAATTGAGGTCATTGTAGTGGAATCTCTCTAAAATTCCAAATGCATGCCTTAGAACGAAATGATAAAAAAAAATAACAACTCAAAAGAGTAGGATAGGTTAAAAACCTCCTAAAACCAAGTCATACCCCCATAATCTACTGCTAAACCCAATAATTTAAAATAAACTGTCACAAAAATCCACTAGAAACTCTACCTCTTTCCCACTCAGAAGTTGGGTCTAGGTCAAGTCTCTAGTTTCCATTTCATTTAATTCTCATTTAATAGTATTTTTTTCAGATGATTTAACCAATGTTCCCCCATGTTCTGATCCATGAGGTCCCATAAAACCTCATGAACACAAATTTGATGCCCATATAGTCCATAAAAATCAAATTCACTTCAATAATTAAATTTAAAATGTGCTTAATTTTTCAATCCATGTGAGCCCATACACCTTATAAATTGAAATATGATGTCACTTCTATATCCAATGCACAATATTTATCACAATAGTAGGCACACCTATCACAACAACATGCATCAAGTAATACATCATAAATGGAATGACATAATGCATGGAATGTGATTTCTATCGTGGTTCTTAAATGATGTATGGGATGGAATACCCTTATCTCATTGGGTAGTAATAGAAATAGAACCACAATAATATTAATAGTTTCAAAATAAATCAATTGAATCACCTAAAGGTGGAATCAAATCAACTGTAATAGTAAAAATCCTGAAAATAATAATTCAATTCGAGGAAATTTGGATTTTCCCTATACGTGAGGTAGCTACTCTCGGGCATAACTTATTACTAAATTTCATTCTCTTCATATCCTTGTATATTGTCTCAAAATAGTAAGTCAACCTATAAAAACTTTGATACCACTTCTTAACATCCCTGACCCAAAGACCAATAAACATTACCTTGAGCCTGGTTGGCTACATGGCCTCAAGTGCATCTCCCCAAATTATTGAGGCTTCTGACTAGTGGTGAGGGCCTAGGTGAGTCATTGGGGAGGATATTCCCTCATAAACATAGTATAATACAATGGAAGTAAAAACATACAGATAATAGAATCATTTAAATAAAAATACAACAAATACATAGAAGGAATAAATAACAATTTCAAAATATGGCTCATGCACAATAATTCATATGATACGTGAATCTATAAAACAACCAAAATAGGTACATTATAGTACAAAATAACACTTGTGTCCAAAATGAAAAAAAGATAAAAAGTTCCCATATCATCGCAAGACTTAGATTGGTCTCATTACCTCCTACTCCAAAGTAAATATAAACAACTAGTGTTAGGGCGCTTTCCCCTATTTTTACGCACAACTATATAATCTTTTTTGGTTCCCCATGAAGTCCCAAACAGCATGTAAGATAAAAATTCTAGAATTTAACCACCGAGAAGTCTATATAGTTATAAGAATCACAAATAAGTATTCTAAACGAGTATAATTAAGTAGTAACGTAAGTGTGGATGCCCATGGTATATGTCTACTACAATAAGTAATACCAAAATTCCTCTCCAGTCATCCTGCAATAAGTGCTAGCTCCTAAAAAGGAATCTATAATAAATGTAAATAATTAACATGGACTCTATGTATATCTACCCATATCCAGTCTGCAAAACATTTCCATATAAGGAAACCATATCAAAATCCCACGACCTTGACATATAATGAAGTGTCAGAAAAAACCACATCTGTTCTATATAATGAATTTTCAAAAAAAAACATGGTCATGCCATATAATGAATCATCATAGAAACCCACTATTGTGCTGTATAATGAAGTTTATACCACTAAGGGTCAGATCCAAGGTGTTGAAGACCAAGGAATCCTCATTGAAAATATGGGCATCACTAATAGGTCTGATTACATCTATTACATGTAACTTGTTCAAAATATGGACCGAACCATAAATTTCGGTGGGTGGTGAACTACCAATATCTAAAAAGTGCACAAAAATATAAAATAAAAGTATACAATAACAACCTTATCATGGTAGTGGAGTGCTCTTCCAATATCAAGTCCTGACTCAACTTGGTTTAGGATAAATCTAAAGAATATATGAAGATCGAGAAATTAAGGCTTATGAGATTAAAACTAAATAGCATGATAGATAGCTAGAAGAATAAAGAAAGGTTAAAAATGAATTTAGATCTTACCGATACAGATCCAATGAGACAAACCGTGCTCAAATCAAAGGTCAGATAAAGAGTAGATATGAAATTAAAGTTTAGAATTCTTTGAGAGCTTCAAATGTGGTGAGATTCTATGCATGTGTTGAAACTCAATTTAGGTTTTAAAAGTAAAATTAATTAAACATAAAATTTATTAAAAACTAAAAACATAGGGGCTTCAAAGTTTACCATCATAGTTTATCAAACTGTGTGGAAACTATGCACAGTTTCATATAGACCACGGGGCACTCACACGATTTAGCCATATAGTTTACAAACTGTGCAGAAACTATGCTCTAACCCTCTATCAAAGTCTAAAAAAACAATAGACCAGGTCACATGGGAGTGTGCCTCATCCCTCATGGTTTCCTAAAACTATGTGTCCTGTACACCCCCTCTATCCAGCCTCACATGGTTTGTACAAACCATGCAACCTTCCCCACACAGTTTGTACTAACTGTGTGCTAGTCTAAAAACACCCCAAAAACTGGGTCTGGGCTCTAAAAAGTCCCTAGAAACCTACAAAACACCCATCATAAAGGTGGGCACTCATTTAAAGCCATATTTAAGTATTCAAACCAAAAAATAAGGTATCCGTACCACATATGAGAACTTGGGTTCTTACAAAAAAACATTCTTAGATTTTAATAATTTTATTTTTTACTCTCAAGTGTCTTGTTTTTATTCAAGCACACCATGAAATCTGTTCTTAGATGAAACTCATTTAGTATTTCTTTATCACTACATTCATTTTTACTAATCCCTTATTATTATTTAGTCAAAGGATCTTTAGACTGAATTTATTTATCTATAAAGGTTATTTTCACTTCTCCTTTTGATTCATCTTACTCTCTTTAACTTTCTTTAAAATAGGATGTGGCATCATATTTTAAGATAAATTTATTATTCCTTATTTTGTTGTCCTTTACTTTCAATTTAAAGGAATTTACTTTATTGTGACCTCTTTGCATCTTGTTCTTTCCTAATAACCTTCAATATTTTTATTCCTCCTCATCTTCTTATTACTTATCAGGGAAATTAACTAAAAAGTTTCGAATATTTATAGAATTAAAACACATTAATGTAAGTTTACCCTTATATTTACATTTTCCTAATTAAATATCTTTATAAAAGAATGAGATAAACTCATTTTAATCTATATTATTATCCTTGAAATTGGTTTCCCCCTCATGAGAATTATTTTTATCAAGTTGTTTTAGAAATTTTGGTGTTTTGAAAACCATATCATTATAATATTTTCCTTTTATATTTAAGGTTTTATTTATTTTTATCTCATAAGAAATCAATAAGTTATTTATTTTACTGATGGTAAAATCATTACATGCTTGAAAATTAAGGGAAAAAAAAAATCTTTTAATCAATTTTTTCCTGAAAAAATTCTCATGAACTACTTCACAATTTTATAACCTTTAATAATTTCACTATAAACTTGAATCTATTTAGAAATTTTGTTCACCTAAATGAATAATTCATACATCTAATAATAATATCTCATTATAAAATCCTCAAATTGAGTCTAACATGTTCATAACCAAGAGTAATTTACTTTATGATATCCCTAAGGGTTTTCATGGATTTTTCTCCATATTTGATTTTTTGTTGTTAATCCCATAGCTAATGTTAACTTCATAGAGAGGTATGAAAGTAACCTACTTAAAACTCTCCCATTAGATTAAATATTCTTCATGTTGATCAATGTATAGGTTATACAAACTTTGGGAAGATGTACACTATTCTTGGTGATGTAAATAACATCTAATACAAGAGAAAGAAGATACATAATCATCCTCTCATTTTATAGAAGAAATACCTTTCTAATGAACTTGATAACTTTTTTGTTTTTTAAAATATTTATAGCCTCCATAGATATTTCAAATAAAAAAATTCTAGTAATAAAAGTAATCTCATATATTTGGTAAAGTTACTCAGAACCACTTTAAGAATTATTTGTAACCAATTAATAGGCCCATGAGTGAGAATGATATTACTAAGAGGGAGTGGATGAATTAGTGTTTTGCTATAAACAAACTATTGATCAATGATTTTTCATCATTTTTTAGTGTTATTGGATCTAAAACATGATGATGTGATTACATGAGATAGAGTTAGATAGAACACACATGAAACAAGGGTTTGACATGTTTCACTCACTCTTTTTATTGAGCGACTAATACTTAGTGAACAAAGGTTTTAATCACATTGTGAAAATTATTATATTTTCACTAATAAGAAAAGTAAAGGAGTAGTAAGATGGTCCTTAAATCCAAAGTAAAATAATGATATTGAAAAACATTTACAAGTTGATCGATATTTATTTCCATTCATCTTAAGTGACATTGGAATTTAGATCACATATGCACCATTTTTTTCTCCTCAATCCTGACCTTGGACCCTTTGTAATTCCACCTAGAATAAGTTTCTAGATCAATTAACATTTCATATATTTCATCACACAAACTCAAAAATTGAAACGCATTATTTATTTAAAGATAGTCTCTACTAGGATGTAGAGATCCAAAATGAATAGTTTTAAAAGGCTGTTAGTAAGATCTTATCTCAAGGCCTAATAACCTTCCAATATTAATTCTTTCATTAGCCATTTTGAATCTCATATATTGTGAGGACCACTTTGGGACGTGTTAAACACTAATAGGTGGTAGGGGGTGAATTGTTGTTGGGTAATTTTTAAACCAATTATAAGTTTTTATCCCTTTACCTCTTAGACCTATTAGGATTTCAATTCTCTTATTAGAATTTAATTATCATATGAAATTAAATAAAGGAAAATAAATAATGGAACATGATATTTTTACAATTTTCACTACTCAATAAGAGCATCTGGTCATTCCCATGTATATTGTGATTAGTACACAAATTCTTTACTATAATGAGATACCTATTTACCGTGGTTTGGCTTGAAAACAATACTGAGAGAAAGTGTGGTTCCATAAAATTTATGATGGGAGATAAAAAAAATCCTAAATACCAATATCGGTGAATTAATATTCTAATTAAAACACATTACTAGATATTTATGCTGACTATGTATAAAATATTCAACTTCACCCAGTTGATTTGCAACACTAAGAAAGTCATCCACCTATTGAGACTTCTGTTGAGTGTTTTAGTGTTTCTTTATTCTTCTATTCCTTCTTCATATATTGTTACTTTCATAGTAGTGGGAAAGAAACTATCCTTCTTCACAATTGTGTTAAATATAGTTCACAAAACATTATTCTTCTTTATAAAAATAATTGGAATGATACTTTTGTAGAATTGGTTGTAAGAATTATTATTTTTACCTATTCTTCTTCTTCACTTCCATCAGGAAATTGTTCATCCAAAACTTCTCTATACAATATTTTCACCAGATACTATCTATATAATACCATTTCATTTAATACAATTTCATACAATCACTTCTTCCTCTCCCCATACCTTTTCTTCTTTATCTATTTCTTTACTAATCTGTCCAGTGCTTCTGCTCTATCCAGTACCGACTGCTACATCCAATACCTATTTATTTGATACTTAAACCCAAAGGAGAATTATTATTACGATTCATGTATAAAACCTATACATTAAACATAGGATAATATTTCCTCTTTAGAATCAATTAATAACTCAAACAACCAATTTATAAATCAACCATTTCACTGCACATAAGCTTTTTTATATATGCATAGTTTCTCTGAAAACTCAGTGAGACATGAGAACTGAAATTTTAATTTCCTTCTTCCAAATTTGAATTTCCCACTTGATTATTTCATTATTTTTCTGTCTTAAAACTTCATAAAGTATATGATTCAATGATATTCATATGAACTCTCCTTATATGTAAACATTAAAAATATATTCAAAACTTCCAAAAATATTGGCTAGAATCCCAATTTTTCCTTTATGATTATTGAAATGTTGATCTTCCAACTCAAAATCATCACACTTGAATGGATTTTAAAAAGAACTTGTATATTTATTAGAACCTCCATCCAATAATTCTTAGTAAGAAATTATTTTTCTAATAATAATTTATCTAGTGTACCTTCATAATGATATTATTCATTAAGAACTTCTTTATCAGATGACTCTATTCGATATACCCTCACAAGTCTGTCTATAATACTTTATCAAGGATCTTAATTTAATCGATGGGTTCCTAGTTGTTTATCAATTTTTTTCTCTCTGATCAACCCTTGGAGATATTTTCTGATTCTTCTATCCATCAAATTTATAGAACTCCTTACAATGACTTTGTAATAATCTGTCTGATGTATTTATAACATTATGTATGACAGAAATACTCATAAACTTCTATCTAACTCCTTTACTCATATTCTTTTATCCAATTCATTTTATCATAAACTTCTATTTTATGTATTTCAATGAAAAATTCTATCTGATTCTTCTTCAATTTTTTTGAAGATACCACATCAATAATTTCTATTCAATTATCTTCACTTTTTTCCTCTATCCAATTATTTCACTTAGAAACCTTTGTCCCATATCTTTGAGATCTTCTGTTTGATTAATTTGGAAACTATTTTCTAATGAATTTACAATCATTATTTTATCTAATGAAGTTTTAGATATTTTTTGTCTGGTGGAATTATTATATTCACAATGTCAAGTCAACATGGTTAATGAACCTCTATCCAAAAAACTTAGTTCCATAAATGTTCCACCACCTTATTCATTCAGATGATTTTAGCATGAATATTGGATTCCTAAGAATATTAATGATATTTGATACTTCACTGAATAATAATGCATCACATGATTTATTTCACTTTCATATATTATTTTCTTCTTATAATATTCATATTGAATCATAGAAATAATGCATTGTGATTTTTAATCAATGAGGAAAATAACATAAATAATAAACTTAAATATATCCATTGCTATTTGTTTAATATAATTGAGAATTTATTTGATATATAATTTGATTCTATACTCTTTCCAATCACATCAGTCTGATTGACTCTATCCAATCACATTAGTCTTCTAGAATTAGTTTGCTCATCTCAGTACAACTGCCTCCATCCATTCATCTTTATCTATTGGACCTATTCATCAATGTTCAACACATTATATCTAGAAAGTGCATAATTAAAATTCATTATGTCGATAAAAAATGTGATTCTATAAATATTAATGCACATTTTATGGGACATTATGATCATATCACTAATCATCATAAGTAAACTCAAAGTCTCCATATAATATTTCACCGTTAAGTAGCGAATATATCAAGTAATGAATATATTCCAAGTATTCCAAAGGAAATAACATTACTTATTTATTCTAAGATATCAAAAATTGGGAACTAATTTTTCATCTTTAACATGCATGAATAGTTCAACCAAAATATCTTACATGTATATTCATATTTACAACCTCTTTAATATATTTAAATTTATATAGTACTTCTAATTCATTGAAAAATATTAACCACCATTAAAAACCATTAAAAATAAATACAACTAACATAAAATATGGGCTCTTAAATATACCTATTTCTATTTATAAGAAATAAATTCAAAGTATCTTTAAAATTAATATATCAATATGTGAATTTTTATCTTATTTCTCTCCCATTTTTCACAAACATTAATTTCACTTTCTCTCCCACTTATTGAAAATTAATAAAAACTTATTGGGAAATGGGTATCAATTATTCTTAATAAATGTGCCATAAATAATCTCACTTTAAGTATACATGATCTATTATTGGTTTATAAAATAAGAGGATTTGATTTAGATAAAATATTCTTTATCAATTAATCGTGATACCACATGAAATGATAACTCAAAATATTTTTTTCTAGGGTTGTCCACTAGTGTTACTAGATAAAGATACCAATTGATATATAAAGTAATTTTATGATAGATCAAACTGAAACCCATACACTCAATTAAAAAAAATATTAAAAACATTTAATTACAAATAACAAGATAATAAACCTTGGAACACTTTCATATTTACACTTTTTTATGTCACATATTAATTCAATTTCGGCCCTTTGTGTTCAATTTTTTCCTTAGTAACCAAGGAAGAGAGATTAATAAAGATGTACCTTATTCGATGAATTTTCTTTAGGCACATCTCAAAAATAAATAGTTTTTCATGATATAACAATTTTGATAGATTCTTTAATATTCTCCACTTTTATCCACCTTAAGGAGAATTTTTTATGATCTTCATAATGGTTGATCTCTTTGAAGGATTTATATCACTATTGTTGATGTATAGAGGAAATAAAAATGGATTTTCTTCATATGGATGTCCAGTCTTGAAAGTTTCTACATCTCCACCAATGATGATCTTATTTAATATATTCTTTTATATTTACCAAAAAGAAAGAACAAAACAAAAAGGTATCTTATTCACTTTTATATCAATATTTAATAATAAAAAAATAATTAAATCTTTATAAAAGATGATACTTTATTTTATTTTTCAGAATATTTATAGAGTAATCATTCTGAGATAGTTACTCTATTTTCTTGGCTATCCAAATATGGAATCCATTACTCATACTCAGGTTCTCACCCTGAGTTCATGCATAACCTTGAATTCCCTACAATGTGAGAACAATTATAATACATAAATCATAAGGAAATAAAGTGGTTATTCATTTCTTCTTCATTGTGAACAACAAGGTTGAGATAGTTTTCTCAACTGAGTTTATCTATCTCCTCTAGTATTCATGTTTTTAAATCTATTTTTTATTTTTTTTGTTTTGGTAGAACGGATATTCTCACATTCCCTTCTTCTTTCTATGGATAAATTTTATTCTAAACAAAATTTATTGATAATGAATTCTTTATTTTTCTTAAGTTATCATATTGTTCATGTAACACCGTTAAACAACCTTTTTCTTGAACACAAGAGTCATCTTATGTGGAAAATATATCATGAATGTCAGCTTCTTTATATGTAATATTTTCATTTACTTTTTCAATATCATTTTCTTGAGATTCTTCCATTTTACTTTCTTTCTTAAAATATTCAATCCATATTAGTAAAATATCATTGGGTACATTGGTAATAAGTTTGGGTTGTACACATAGATTCTTCTAAGTGACTTTTTTCTTATAAGTTATTTGAGATATTTCACCCTTCTTAAACTTCATGGATATGAAATCCAAGGACTTATCACCCTTTATTATTTATATATTCTTTGGAGAATTATTGTTTTCAACATTATTTTTCTTACCTCCCAAGGTTACCCTCTTCAGTGTTATTATTTTCTTATCTAATTTTGATACTTGTCAATTTGAGTATGTACCATTATTATGACCATAATTATTTCATACATAATAGATACTTTTAATAATTACAAGTATTCTTTAAGTATAATAATTTTTTATAACCTAAGGATACTGTTTATTCATCACTGGATCACTCCCCCAAAACATGAACTTCTTCCATTATTTAATATTTAGAGAACTTTACCAATAATCCAATGAAAAATTATTGAATATTTTATATCATAAACATTGAATCACAAATCTTGATCTTATTATATCCACTTCATGATGTTTTTGGGTTTTCTTCAAAACTTTTTGGGATATTTATAGGGAACCAACTTCTATACATCTTCTTATATCCACCCTAGAAATGGTGGTAGGATTATTATCACTTTTCTTCATCTATACTTGTGTATATTTTGTTTTAAAACCTTTAAATTTCATGAAATTATGTTTATTTAAATTTTATCAAGAAGGTATGGATGGTAAATATTTCTTCATAGATACTTAAGATAGATTATTAAAAAATGTCATGACCTTATTATGACATGTTATATGTATTTTAACATAAAAATACTCTATGGAGAATTGTGTAGAAACAATAACTTTATCCTTTTATGAAGATTCAATATATGACTTTTCTAGATTAGTTAGATTAATTTCCAGTTATAGACATTTCTTACTAAGGTATTTTTTCTGATCTTCAATCATGATCACCTTTTCTTCAAAACTCTTATTCATTCTATCAACCTCTTCCTCATGCATCTTAACATTATTTTGTAAAAATTATTAAAGTTCATTAATATTATTGAACTTAACATCCAATAAAAAATACTTTACATTAATACTATTTTCAACTCTTATTCAAGTGAATGGATATTCTATTTAATATTCTCATTGTATCCATATTTTTATTAAACTTCATTGATATTTTTTTCTAACTTTAAAGAAATTATTTCAAGATCCACCATTACTTTTTCAAAGGATATAGCTTTCTAATATAGTTTTTTACATTCTATAAATTTTTCCTGTAAAGCCTTATCCATGTTATCTGCTTATTATTTAAGCTAGATCATCTCTTCCTATATGCTTTGAAGGAATCCACAAATAAGTGATACTATTTCACTGGGAATGCGATAGAAAATACCTTCCAATTTAATAATTGATATATCATAAGAAGTTGTAGATAAATCATCATCACCAATTATGCTTGGTACTTATTCTTGGTGATAGTTTGTAGAAGAATTTTTACATACTCCATGTTCACCTGGCTTCATTGATTTAGAAATAGTGGGAACATTGTCCTTATCCTTGGGGGTAATTTGAAACACCTATTCTTCACTTTTGAAGACACTTATTTATTCCATGTTATCATGGAATGAAGATACTAATATATATCCCTCTTGTCTTAAGAGGTATATATTATTTAACTTTATTTTGTCTCTCCTTTTCATATTCATCATTGCCTCGATAGAAATATAAGTATACTCTTAGATAAAGGAATATTCACCAAAAATGAAATTCATAGTAAATACAAGAAATAGACTCAAATCTTTAAAAGAAAATAAATTCAAAGTATAGAATCTAAGAGAGGTGAAGCTTACCTCTGATACCACTTTTGAGGACCAATTTGGGATTTTCTCAACACCGATGGGTGGGGGGGTGAGTCAGTGTTGGGGACTTTCAAACCAATTATAAATTTATATCCCTTTACATTTTAGACCTGTTAGGATCTCAATTATCTTTCTATATTTTCATTATCACGTGCATGTATATGAAAGAAAGTAAAAAATAAAACAGAATATTTTTAAAAGGTTAACTACTCAATAAGAGTATCTAGTCCATACCATGTATGGTGATGACCAATACACATATTCTATAATATAATGACATACATGTTAATTTTGGTTTGGCTTGAAAAAAATCTTAAGACCAAGTGTGGTTCCCTACACTTTAGGAGGAGGAAAGTGAAAAATACTAAATCTTTTGAATGGTGAATTCCTAGTCCAACTAAAACACATTAATGAAACCTTATACTACCTATGAATATAGTCTTTTACTTCTTTAAGTTTATTTTTAACACCGAAATTTTATTCCACCCATTGATACTTATATTGAATGTCACATTGCTACTTTTTTAGTCTCTTACTTCTTCTTTTATTGTTAGTTTTAAAATAATGGAAAAGTAAATATCATTTACACATGTATAAATTTATTACACAAAAATTTATTCTAATTTACATAATTAACTAGAATGATGTATTTCATACACTGGTTGCAAGACTTCTTCTTCACTTATTCTTCTTATTCACTTCTATCTGGTACCTATTAATCCAAACATTGTATATTCAATACTATCTATCTGATACTATCAATCTGATGATGTTAATATGATACAAGTTCACATGATCACTTCTTCCTCTCACCGTACCTTATGTTCTTTATCAAATTCTTTACTGATCCATCTAGTTCTTCTTCTTTGTTTTGTACCCCTACTTCATCTGATACCTCTTCATCCAATAATTTGAACTAATTGAGAATTATTCTCAGGATTTAATGATAAAACCTCTATGACAAACTTATGATAATATATCCTCTTCAAGATCAATAAATATCTCTAAAAACCAATATATCAATCAACCTTTTCACAATTTAACAACTCCCCTTTATAGAGGCATAGTTTATCTCAAAACTCAAAGATAAGTATAAAATAAAATTTTAATTTCCCAATTCCAAATTTGAATATTTTATTCGATTCTATATTCATTTCACCACCTTTAAAATTCCTAAAATATAGGAGTTGATGATCTTCTTAGGAACTCTTTGTTAAATATCAGCATCAATAATCTCTTCCAATTTCATTAAATCTTGGCTAGAATCATGATCTCCCCTTTTTGATTATTGAATAATTGATCATCCAGATCAACATCATCAAACTTGAATGAATTTATAAAATAATTTTTAAAGTTATTCAAACCATCATCTTATAGTTATTCATTGGAACTTCTCTATACGGTAACACTCTGTTCGATATCCCTTTACAAAAATCCTATTCATCTATAAATTCTTTTTATAAAGAATCTATTCAATATACCATCAAAATCCTGTTTGGTATAATTATTCTAGGATATTCCTCTATATAATTGGTTCCAAAATGTTTTTACACTTTTATCCATCTAATGTAACATCAAAGATATTTTTTTCCTTATTTTTTCAAATGAATTCATAAAACTAAATCCAATGATTTTTGATACTCTATTTGATTTATTCATAACATTATATATGGTGGAATCTCTTTAGGACTTCTATCTGATTCCTTCACTCAAAAACTTCTATCAAATTCCTTTTCTCAAAAACAAGTTATTAATTCCTTTAAATAATTTTTTTATGTGATTCTTATTTAAACTTCTTTTCCATATGAAGCTACCACATCAATATTCTCTTTATAACAGTCCTCACATGTTTCCAATATATGATTCCTTCACTTGGAAACCTTTTCCCGATGCATTAAATATATTATATTATATTAATTCAAAAACTATTTTCTTATGGCTTCATAATCATTCTACTATCTAATGAACATACAAACATTCTTCTTTCAGTGGGCTTATTATCATTGAAATATCTAGACAGCTTGGTTTGGAAACCTCTATCCTGAAAACTTAGTTGCATTAATGTTGCACCACATTCTTCCTTTGAAAAATTTTATTAAGAATCTTGGATTACTTAAAGTTGTCATGATATTTAGTACTTTTAAGAACAACAATAAATCACTTGATTTCCCTCTCTTTCACATAGGCTTTTCTTATTCCAATATTCAGGTTGAATCATCACCATAAGGAATTGTGACAGTTAATCAATGAAGAACACATCATAAAGAATCAAATAAAATATTTATGGGTATCTTTTTATGATAGTACTTGGAATTTATTTGATCTATCGTTTGATTCTATCCCTTACCTGATCACATCAGTCCGATTGACTCCATCTGATCACCTCAGTCCATTGGAATCAGTTCTGTTTCCTCCATCCATTAAACTATATCTATTAGAACCATTCATCACTATATAGAAAATTCTATCAATAAAATTCATAAGGAAAATTCATTATATTTATAAAAAATGGGATTCTCTAAATATAAAGACATGCTATATGATACATTAAGATTATCTCACCAATCGTTATAAGCAAACAAAAAATATTCAAATAATATTTCACCTTCAAGTAGTGAATATATCAAGTAATGAATATACTCAAATTCTTCCAATATAAAAACACTAATTATTTTCTTCTAAGATAAAAAGACATGGGAAATTTTATTCTTTAACAATAATGGATACTTCAACCAAACCTACTTCTATACAGCTTTATTTTCATAACTACTTTAACAAACACACACACACAGATATATATATATATATATATATATATATATATATATATCAATGAAATAGTTCTAAATCATTGAAAAACTTTAACCAGCATTGTAAAATATTGAAAAAAGATTCAAATCATCCATAAATTCATCTCTTCATTTATTAAAAGAGATACATATTCCATGATATAGTACAATGTTACATGCTAAAGAGGTGTCCTAATCTAGATCAAACCACCCAGTGAAACACATATATCAGTCTCAGATCTCTTTAGAACATCTATAATAGTTACTATAAAAAATGTAGATTCATTATTCCATGTTCATGACTAAGTTATGATATAGGTTTCCTCATCTATAGTAAAAATAGTGGGCTTTGTGTCTACTTTTATTCAAAACACGGGACATAGGAAAATTCCACTTGTAAAATGGTATAAGAACACCCATTTTTGGGATTGATTCCCCATAGAAACTCCTCAAGCCTTCTCTCAGGCCTCCAAGTTCATCTTCAACATAATTCACAAATAGATCATGGGAATTTTCTTATTTAGCCATGATATAAAGGTGATTTCAAACACATGTTTTGGGACTTAATGTGTTCTACTACTGAATAGTCAAGGGAAAAATATCCTCTAGAATTCCCATTTCACCTAGGTTTCTTCACAAGTCATTTTAAATCTTAGACCATGACTATTTTTTATTAGGTCACCATGATATAGACATGGAATCCTCATAATTTTATTGATTCATTTGAATATAGCTTTGTAGAGACCCTGCTATTTACTTACAAAACTTTTAAATTTATCAATTAATATTACTAAATCTAGATGTTGAGACGACACATGATTCTATGGTCTCGTGTGACCAGAATTAATTTTATTAAAATATTAAGTATATTTTAAATCATGAAAACATATTCTTTTTCCAGAAATAATAGAATATATCCTAAATGAAGTCTCGAATAAAAAATCTAAGATCACAGCTAAATCCGTAGCATAGGGTTTACCCTAGGTGAGACCTAAAATTGTACTTGAAGTAAATTAATTAATTTGAATATTAAATTAATTCATTTAATATATAAAAACCTAATTCCTTCCTATAAGTATCCTATTATGGTTAATCAATAGGGATAGATTCATAAAACTAGGATCATTGATAGAAGTTTCTACCACCCATCATTGGTGAATTGAGATCAATAGATTGAATTGAAACCACATCAAGGAGAATCAAGGTGAAAAAAATGAAAAATATCTTCCCCCATAATTGGTGACCACATTATTCACCAATGATTGATCAAATATTAAGGTAGGAATTTTCATTTGTGGATTCTTCCCTTATGATTAAAATATTGAGCATGGTATAAAATTCTAATTTTTGATCTGTGTTTAAATCAAGACATTTCATTTTCTTGTATATCTAACTTCAATTATTTATTTCATTTATCCCCATTGTTCCATGTTTATCACCCTATTTATCCCCAATAGATATTAAATTGACAAAAATTATTAGATAATGATTTTTTTACCATTTTTTATTTTCTTTACCCCCATTGTTATTCATGATATTCACTGTTGGCCTATGAGGCCACAATTTGACATTGATGGGAAATATAATGTGTGATCAAACCCTGAGATTAATGATAGTTTTTAGTGTGATGAACATATCAACAATTAGAGGATATACCAGAATGTTTTATGGGATACAGGTGATTCCACCATGGATCATGAATCTGGTGAGGAAATGAGAGGTTTCATGAGTGTTGATGGCATGTGGCGACTTTGTGCTAGAGGATCAGAACACCAATTTCCAACCATAGGATGGATAAAATCAATGGATGAAGGAGGTTTAAATAATTTTTGGGTACTCATCGGATGATTTTTGGGGTAGGAGTAGTTGATATAGGATCCGTGGAGTAGATCCAAGTTTCAATGAGAAACCCGACTACACGATATGCAATCTTATAAACACATGTTGTGTAGTGACCCGACTATAAAGAATAGATTTTTTGGGTGAGTTAAGTATCACAAAATTGGTGAGACACCCACATTCCATGTGACCTAGTGCTGGTGGCCCAACATGTACTTTAGGAGTACATGATCACATACATGGCCAAAAACAAATTGTGTAATGGCCATGCACATGACCAGGAGAACATAACTCGGCCTCAAGTGTCCTAAAAACACCATGTAGACCCCTTACATGCCATGTGGGTCTATATAGAAAACGATTCATGTTCTGGTGAGGAAAAAATCAGGAATTATAGTAGGGCTATACATCCTGTGGCCCCCTTACACATTGTGTACCACCTATTTTTTTAGGGAACTTCCACCTCTCTTATCTTCTTCATTTAGAATCAGATTTTGGCTTGTGAGTAGTATATCTGTAGTGTTTTTCTACATAGAACATGATGGTGGACTTCATAGTGGATTTTGAGATATGAATGGAGATGTTATGGGTGTGAATATTC
This sequence comes from Viscum album, assembly GCA_963277665.1. Classification (NCBI taxonomy): domain Eukaryota; kingdom Viridiplantae; phylum Streptophyta; class Magnoliopsida; order Santalales; family Viscaceae; genus Viscum; species Viscum album. The sequence continues at coordinate 2,002,205,423 of OY728126.1, read as the reverse complement.
TTTAGGAGATGATAGATGATGACAATGACTAGGTAGGATCATCTACAGGATCAGAGTGGCACCCTCTTGTGGAGTCAAGGTCTAGGTCCTCTATCTATGGAGTGGAACCCTCCGATTGTATTCAAGAATGAGTAATCTATCTATCTACTAAGTGTAAACCTTTTTTAAAGTTATGACATGGGTCCTTTACCATTAGAGTGGCACCCTATTGTGGGGTCGGGGTATGGATCCTCTACTTTCAAAGCGGAACCCTCATTTAGAGTTAGGGTATGGGTCCTATACGTTCTAAGTGGTACCCTCCTATGGAGAAAGGTAATGGGTCCTATACCTTCTAAGAGGCACCCTACTATTGTATCAGGACATGATTCATATATGTAACTTCTGATTGGTACCCTCCTACATAGTTCAGGAACGAGTCCTTTATCCACAGAGTGGCACCCTCTAGTTGTATCATGGAATGTGCCCTATATCTATATAATGAGTGGAAACCTCCTATGGAGTCATGGAATGAGTTCCATATCCTTGGAGGGGCACCCTACTATTGTACCAAGGTATGGGTCCTCTACTTAGAGATTATGTCCCCTTGATTGTGCGACATAGTGGTGAGGTGTGGATCGATATGGATACTTATTCTGAAAAACAAGCGAGACGATGGGTATCATTGATGGACCACTTAGAAATTCTGATAAAAACATTTTCTAGGATATTCTATGTGATGGATATCCCATTATCTCTCCCATATGGGTTTCTTTTATGATCATATATCCCTATTTATTGGTTTTCATTTCTCTATTACTATAGGTTGAACTATTTACTTCTATCGTGTCTCATATTTATTCCCTTAAACTTTTAGGGAGTCCTATTGGGTATGTATATACTCACCCATGCATGGGATTTTCCCACATGTTTTGTGTCTTATGCATATGACAAACATATTTATAGTGATTTTAGAGGAGGATAGGGATAATCCGGTGCATTTAAACACGTATGGTGGTTGGGTATTGGATATTTAGAGAGGAGATCTATCATCATTTTATTTTCTAGTTATTTTTTGGTTGGGACATCTTTTTGGCCAGACATGTATTTTTTCTATTTACTTTTATGTTTATACCGTCATACTCTTATATTCCCTATAATTTGTCACATGTGTAGTTGTTACTCTAAATGTTACTGTCTTTTATATTTATTACTCTGCACATTTTTATGGAGATGGTTGGGTGAATACGTATAGGTAAGTTAGGAAAGGGCCTCCCTTGTTAGTTATTCATTTCAGTTATTGTCTCTATAATTTCGCCTATAGAGGAAGTATTGGGGTATTTTCAGCTCATATATCCACTATCTAGGTGGTATTCAATGGGTAGGGTCATGAAATGTTGGCATCAAAGGTGTTTTGACTTCAGGATAATATTTGGAGTTTTATCCCTTGATGAGGTTTGTTTAGTAACTTAGAAAAATGATGTCAAAGTGTATCGAGTGTGGATTTTAGGATAGGGAACACAATGTTGGTTCTATGGCTGATATATTCATTCACCAGGACTCCGACTACCTATTGGTTGGATCAGCATATTGAGACATTGGTTGTATGGACATTTGGTACATGCATTATATATAATTGTGACTTTCTATCCTTATCGACTATGCTCCATACACAGATATATATATATATTCTCATTTGACTATGGTACATCTTCATTACCTTCAAGATGACTCCAAAAAGACATCTATCTAGGTTACCGATTCAGGTTCATGATAATGATCCGTTGAGTGATAAGTCCTCAGTTCAGGGGCCATCACATAAATTCTGTCCTCTAGGTAGTAAGGTAGAAACACCCTCACCTATAGAGAAATAGATGATACCTTCTGAGTAGATTAAGAATGGATGCATTCATTCTTAGCACACTATGTGAGTTCCAATGCCATAGGCCACTAAGGTTCCATGATGAACTAGATCTCCAAGTGGTGTAGGATTGGCTAGAGTCAGTGATCTAAGTTTTTAGACTTATTTAAATATTGACTAATCAAGTGGTTGCACTAATATACAGTATTTTCCATAGAGTAGCTAGGCACTGATGGAGTCTAGTAATGTAGGTTCATGATTATTGAATACTTCATGGACCATATTATTTTAGTTTTTTTGAGGATTATTACCTATCATGATTGCACGTTGTTTGGATTTAATAGATTCTACAACTAAATTAGGGAGGGACGATAGTTACTGAGTATGTTTTGAGGTTCATTAACCTCACACGATACTCCCTCAACATGATTCGAGATGGATTATTCTAGGTGATAAAGTTTGATTAGGTTATCTATAGAGATATCAATACCAATGTGGTACCCATGTGAATTCCCGCTTATGAAGGAGTGTTAGAGTAGGAATTTGTGATAGAGATATTATAAAGTCATCTTGGGTAGGGACTAGTTGTGCACAATCTAAACCTAGATTTACTATCACCGTATATGATCCAGATGCCTATGAACAGATAGAATAAGATTCTACTTTATGGGAGAGATATATATTAGGACAAGAAAAGAGGATTTTCCAAGTAGGAGGCTACAACCCATCACCCATCAGTAAGAGAGTTTATCCCTCGGCACAATGGAATATTTAAGCATCTGGATTCCTTCAGTCATGGAGAATTATATTTACTTATTATCTGAGGAAGTTCTGGGATTACCTCTGAGGCAGGATATGGATTTTTGCATAAAATTGCACCCATGACTTCTCTAATGTCCAATGTGGCATATCCTTTGCCCCCTACGGAGCTCCGGGTGTGGCAGTTGTAATTATAGGACCTTCAAGAGAAGGGTTTTATCAGACCCAATCTTCCCCCTAAGAATATCTAGTGTTGTTCATGAAAAAGGAGGATGAGAGTTTGCGACTTTGTATGGATTATCATTGCCTAAAACAGGCCATGATAAATAACACATACCCCTTTTCGAGGACTGATGAACTCTTTGATCAGTCGTGAGTTGCAAGATGGTTCTCAAATATCAATCTTATGTTCTACTACCACCAGCTTAGAGTTTGAGAGGTTGATATTCAGAATTTAACATTACGATGTCTCTAAAAACACAATGAGTTCTAGGTGATGCCTTTAGATTTGATGAGTACCCCCTTTATGTTTTTGGATTATATGAATTGGATTTTATATTCGTACATGGAATCTTTTTTTGTTGTATTCATTGAAGACATACTCATAGACTCTGTGACAAAGGAGGAGCATGTAGAGAACTAGAGGATGGTTCTAAACTTACTTTAGAAGCATCATCTTTATGGTAATATCTTGATATTCTAGTTATAGATCCATGAGGTTTATTTTCTAGGGACTGCCATTTCTAAACATGGATTAGCTATGGACCTAAAGAAGATCGATGCAGTTATTTCCATGGATCCACCCAATTTTGTGTCATAGGTGTAGAGATTTCTTGGCATGGAGGGGTACTACAGGAGGCTTATGACAGAATTCTCCAAGATTTCATTCCCTTTGACTAACCTGATGTAAAAAAGGTATCCATTTACCTATAATGAGAAGTATTATAAGTCCTTAAAGTATTTGAGGTTGAGGGTATTGAGTGATATAATTTTGAGACTACTTGAGGTGGGCGTGTAGTTGGTAGTGTATTTCAATACTTATAGAGATAGTCTTGGTTTCATGTTGATTCAGAGGTTGGAGGTGATCATGTATGGGTCGAGGATGTTGAGAACCCATGAGTAGAACTACATAACCCATGACCTAGATTTGGTAGTGTAAGTCTTCAATATATGGATGTGGAGGTACTATCTTCTTGGAGAGTGCATTGTTGTTTACTCAGACCATCAGATTCTCTGACATGTCTCCACAAAAAGATACCTAAACCTGAGTTGGAGGCACTGGTTAGAGATAATATAGAACTATTAATTTGATATAGTCTACACTCTTGGGAAAGAAAAAGTGGGGTCTAATGACTTTAGAAGAAATTCCCATTCTTTCTTGAAAGAGGAGGTTTCTGAGTAGTTGGATTTCTTGTAGTTGACCCTGGTTGAGGAGGAGGGTAAAACTTTTCTTTATTTGATGTTGTTGAACCATATGCTTCTCTAGTGTGTGAGGGAGGATCAGTTAAGAGACATCGACTGTATAATTCTATGTGACCAAATATGCTCAGGAGATTCACCAAATGGATTTTTTGAGGGAGGGAATCATGTAATCCTTTTCTACAGATGAACGATGGTCCTAGTTACATTATGGGAGGATGTGATGAGATAGTTTCACATATCTCCTTTGGTTTACATAATGGTGTAGGGAATATATATAGAGACCTTCATTGGTAGTTTTGGTGAGCTTTCATGAGGCATATAATGGCCATGTTCATCTCTTGGTGCCTCATATGTTAGCAGGTAAAGGAAGAAAATGAGATTTTGGTAGATTTTCTACAGCCTCTTGAGATCCTGGAGTTGAATTTGGATGACTTATCCAAGGAATTTTTGATAGATATTTTACATACAAAAATATTCCATGATTCCTTCTAGGTGATATTTAATAGAATTATGAAGTCAAAACACTTCCTTTCTAATAAGGAGAATCATTTAGTGTAATGTTTGGTGATGTTGTACGTGCGAGAGATTGTTTACCCTTATGGGATGCCCTCAACGATTGTATCCAATCATGATCCAAAGTTCATGCCCTTGTTTTGGAGAGATCTACATAAGGCATTCAGGACCTAGATTAGGATGAGTACAACCTTTTACCTCTGTAAAAATGTCCAGAATGAGAGCACTATCTAGGATATAGAGGATATACTGAGGGCTTGTGTGTTAGAATTTGGATGGAACTTGGAGGATCAATTACCCTTGGTGAAGTTTTCTTATAATAATATATATCACTCTACTATCATCATAGAACCTTTCGAGGCCTTATACAGGAGATGGTACATGTCACCATTATGCTGGACTGAGATCAACGAGGCATCTATTTTCAGACCGAAGATGGTTCGGGTGATGATAGAGAAGGTCCAGGCGATCTACGAGTGGATGAGGATATCTTAGAGAAGGAAAAAAATCTCATTTATATAAATATTGTAGGCCTTTGGAGTTTGATAAGGGATATAATGTTTTTTTGATAGTCTCCCCATGGTGAGTATTGTAAAGATTCATATGGGGAGGAAAGTTATCCCCAAGCTTCATTAGGCTATTTGATATATTTCAGAGGGTTGGCGAGGTTTTTTACCACCTCAACCTACCCCATAGTTGGAGATGGTGTATGAAATATTCCATGTGTCATATATGAATATATAAATTCATGATCCCACACATGTTATTAGTTGGGGTGAGATAGACCTTGAGAATAGAGCCACTTTCATGGATCACCTAGTGTTGATTGAGGATCCATAGAAGAAGATCCTACATGGATGAACCATTACCTTGGTTCGTGTGCTGTGGAAGCATGAGAGCATGCAGGAGAGCTCCTAGGAGTGTGTGTAATGACCTGACCCCAGAATCCCTGATCCGAAGCAATATTTTAGTACATTGGCATGATTATAAGGAATAAAATTCTGAAGGACCGTTCAATTTAGATGTTTTGGAAATCTAGATTGCATACATGATTCCCATAATAAATTTGTAAAACAAAATAAAAAATTCTACAGAATAAACTGAAATAAAATTCATCTATGAATGATTATTCAAAGATTTATTCTTTATAACCTAGAGAAATAAACATAATAAGTGTGAGATAAAATTCTTAGTAAGGGTAATTAAAGTAGAAACAATAATAAATAAATAGAAATAAATTAACATAGAAAGTTATGTAACTGATAACACATTCCATTCAAAAACTAGATAAGTCAATATCAATATGACGAGGTAAGAAACTAAAACTCATTCCATCTAAATAAATAAACTGAGAATGAAATGTATCCATAGATATGTTGATGAAAAATATCATGGATTAATAATAAATAAATCTAAATGATGGAAATTATTAATTATTGGACATCATGTATGAGGCACATGAAAACCTATTATAGTTAAGACCTTTTAGAATATGGTTTGAAAATACGGATAGAAAACCATTTAATTTGGGAAAATAATATTTCTAATGATAAATTGCCGATGCATCAAGGGGATACATAAAGTTTGAGCCCCACATATCAATACCAGTACAAATCATTTCTCATATTAAATAATAAAATGAATAACATGCCTTATCAAATATCCATATTGAATAAATAATATAGTTTTATCAATAATTTTCCAAATAATTAAATAACTGTCAAAGTTGAAACCATATGTAAAATGGTATAAAATTTAGGAAATATTAATATCCATCATATGAGAATATGGATATTCATATAAATATACAATGAAAAATGATTACAATAAAGTGATTATTTCAACAGAATGTTAACAATCACAAAAGTAAGTGAGATTTCAAAGATAATCATTAAGAATATGTTTCAGGGAATTAATCATTAAACATCCTAAAGTGTCCCATAACACTTGAATAATTTAATTAATAATCCCTATGAAAGAAGGTTTTTCATAACATGAAGAAAAAGGATTCATGGAATAATATATAAAAGGGGTAGTAGATTCACTAAATAAAATAATTAAGTGGTGTATATGGAGTATACCTCAAGAATAGAAAAGTAAGACAAGAATAACTTGCCTTAAAATTCATTGTGTTGTGTGTTATTAATCCTCATGTATAGTGGGTTTAAACCTGTTTATAAATTATAAGAAAACCATATTAATATTTATTATAGGATATATAATCATATTATAATATCTTATTTACTGTTTTTTAATAACCTTTCATTATTTTAAATATTTCGGGTGTTAATTTCCTAGTTTATTGAGTATGTTTTAACATGTTATTTTTCCTTATTATTAAATATATAGTCATTTAATTGTTTAAATAATGTAAAATATGATGTTAATATCATATATATCTAGTATATATTTATTTATAGTAGTCTATAATATTTGGATATTAGAAATGAAATGCACCGTTCATGGAGACGGTAGGCCGTACGTACGCATGAACAATGTTTTCATTTATTTATTGTATTAAAATAATGAAAGACAAATGATAAATATGTATATTATAATTACAGTATCATATATATGTTATATTTGTTACACAGGTTTATTAAAAACATCCTTTATAAGTTCCATGTATGGCATGAACGAGTCATATCTCTTTTAGGGGCGATAGTCCACACTTCCTCAAACGAAATTATTGTATTTACACATGATAGAAAGCATAAATGTATGTTCTAAATAAAATATAAATAAGCATAAAAAAATTATAAATATGATATATCTTACATATATAAACATATTTTCCATCACAATGGCCACCAAGAGAGGTGGTATTGGAAAAATGAACAATTATCATTTCGTGTGGCAGTAGTTATCCATACACAGAAACAATATGTTCATTACCCATTAGATGGAGGTGTGTGTATGTGTAGGTAGAAACATTTACTTAAAACATCCTAGTATTTTTTATATACTTTATTTGTTATATAATTATGAAAAAAGATAATTTAGGGGGTGTAGAATGGAAATTAAACTAGAGATCTTGAGAGAAGATGTCACCTCTTAATCGGGTAACTTATTTTGGTTTAAACCAAAATCTTTATTGGATTTATTTATTCCAAAAGGAAGGATTATAGGATTAGGGGAGGGATCTTGGTAGACTACATGGGTAGAGGTTGGATGAGACAATGTGGTTTGATAGGTGTGAGGAATTGGGATAGGTGGTGGCCTTTTATAGGGAAAGAAAAGGACTCACTTGGAATATTTGGAAACAAGTTAGGTGTACACATGTTCTTACCTAATAAAAAGTCATAAAAAATCATAAAAACTAAATAATTGAAGGTTTATGGACAATATATGGAAATAAAATGGGTTTTGGACAAGTGTTTCAGTCATTTTGTCCCTTAAGTTAATGGTTCAGTCATTTATTAAGCTTAATTTTTCCTTAATCACAATAATTTATATTAATCACTTTCACTAATAATTTTCATAAAAAATTAAGTTTATGTTATTAGACTATAAATATACTATTTATTATGATGGTTTATGTCAATATTTTTAAATTAAATTCACAGAATCTGGAAAATTATGATTTATGCTAATCTCGCAGATGAATGAATTAACTGGTTTTAGTAGAAAAATATTCAAAAGTTTGTTTTGTTTTTATATTCAATTTAAAAGTGAAATTGATTATAATGAAATAAATTGTATTAATATATGTATAATTTAAATAATTTTTCCTTAGAAATAATTTAATATATAATTTAATAATAATATTTTTTTAAACTAAAAGGAAGTTTTTAATTAGAATGCAGTATTTCCCACTATTCATCAAAAATGATGTTTTTCAGAAAAATAAAAAAATTCACCCTGACCTAATTTTTAAATTATTAATTCAAAAATTAATTTTATTTTATCAAATTAAATTTATAAAAGTGTCAAAATTATGATTTAAAATAGGTGCGCTATTAAAAGGCAGTAAAAATGTATTAATAAAAATCTATGTTTTTATGTATAAAATTGAGTTTGTTCTTATATTATGATTATAAAATCAATTGGATGAATATAAAAAATATATTATTGAATATATAACATAAATATTTCATTTAAATTATTAAATTATTTTATTTAATTAGGTTTATTAAGACAAGACTCCTTTAAAAACATAAAAATAATAATATTTCTTTTTATATCCAATCAATTCTTATTTTAATTTCTCATTAATTGATAACCCATGAATTAATTTTATATTTATATAGACTATAAATAATCATAAGTTTTTTAATAATATTAATGACCACTAACATAATGGATATGTTATATCATATTATATTAAATAATAATATTTTAATAATACATTGTTATTTGCTGAAACTCGGTCTTGCGTGTAATGCAAGCTATCAAAGAAGGTCGCTCTTGCATGTAACACAAGGTAACTCAGTGTTTCATGCATATATAGAATCTACATTAAATATTAAATATATAATAATTTATTTGGATATTATATTCCCTTACGCGCTTAGTGTCACATGTCATACACACTATCAAATAAAAGGTTCTTACTTTAGAATTTCAGGGTGTTACATTCTCCCTACCTTAATTAAATTTAGTACTCGAAATTTAAAAATTATATTAGTAATATAGGGATTGAAAATAAACTATTTATGAAAAACACACATCATAAATACATTTAATAACACATATTATTAATAATAGTGAAGGGAAAGAATAAAGATCATATAATGAGATTCCCTAATAGGAGAACATAGGTGGGAAATAGAAACATGGATATAGAAGAAAAAAATACATCAATCAAGTTCTAATGAAGAGTGCTAGAGTACATGTTTAGATGAAAGTTTTTGACCAAAAACCCATAAATCATAGGTGTGAATAAAGGTCATTTATATCTTTAAAAATGATTATTATAAGACAACATTTTTGTTCCAAAACCATTTTTTCCTATGTTAAAGAATTATTTCACTCTGTAAGAATATAAGTAAATATAAATTTCTATAAACATAATATTTTTATTTTACTACTCCTCAAAATATTTCTACTTAATCTTTTTGACCATGATGCATCATTTAGTGAAGTAATATAGTGACCTTTAGAATCTTATCCAATGATCATCTTAAACCATTTTATAAATGACTAACTTTTAAAAAAGTTTATGATCAAATTATTCAAAAGGAAGGTCATTGAATTTAAAAAATGAACTTATCCTTAGCATTAAGTCAACATGAAGCAACTATAAATTTTCACATTCTCGACATGTGAAACATGGAATCACTTGAAATATGGTAATAACTCGAATCATCATAAAACCTTACTGGAAACATGAATTATTCCTTATTATTTATGTAAGATGCATGTTATGGGATATATTACTTAATTTCAAAAGTGTTATAAACTCTATGAATGATAAAATAAACCACTTTTTTAAAAGTCGTTAATCATTTCCAAGGTATTCATCACTTATCCAAATAAATCATTTATTCATCATTATCTCAACATCAGAAACATATTAAGGGTTGTCTTTCACTAAATCAAATGTTTTCTAAAAAATTTTAAATTTATAATCAATATTTTTTCTCAGTACCATTCAAAATATGGTATCAAATACATAACAAAAATGTAATAAAATACAATCCTTACATTTTTCATAAATAATAATATGAGAACAACATAAATAAAATACTTTTACCACATATTTCTTGGATCCCAATAAAAAAGTAAATTAATAATTTCACTTTGGTTGTATTAATAACATATTATTTACCTATATCCCTTATCTTTTTCGGATATATATTCCCTTGATGATAGGGTAATTTATTTTCATAGTTCCCCATCTCCTTACAGTTGTATCACTGAACATCAATGATCATCTTCTTCCCATTAAAATCTTTTTCTTAGTGACTATTTTCCCCACACTTATAAAAAACCCCCAATCCTTCAATCATTTACTTGAGGGATTCTTTCCATAGTTATCACAAGTTAGAAAATCCGTATATCCCTTTATCTGTTTGAATCATTCCTTTTTTATGGTGTTTAAAAGACCTCTTCTTCTCTTAGTTTCCCTTGAATACATAGGATCTATATAATTCCATTTCTATTTTTATGGAACATAAAACCATCTCTTCATATGATGAAAAACTATGAGAAACTAGTGTCCTTTGAATATTTGGCTTAAAAACTTCAAAGAAGTTATTGATATTGCACTTTGTGTTGTGTATATAATCCCTAGAATACCTTGTTAACCTTGTAAAATCATATTCATAATCTAAAATACTCTATTATTCCTTTTTATTGAAGCTAAGAAACTTTCTCTTCATCTCAATCTGCTAATCACGAGGGAAGTTTTTATCAAAGAATGTATCTTTAAATTCTCTCCATTCCCTGAGTTTTATTTATTTCCCCCCCTAGTATTTTTGATTAAGGACCACCATTTATAAACATCACCTTGTAGGCAATAGATTGAAAGTACAACCTTTTCCTTTTTGCTACATTCCAAGGCTGTAAATATCTTTTCCAAAGAGTTAATCCATTGCTCCGATAAAATTGGATTAGTAGTACCACTAAATGATGAGGGATTCATTAATATAAAGTGATCCAACATAATATATTCTCCCCACATAATAGTTTGCTTCATTTTGGCGTGGTTATTAATTATAACCTAACTAAGCTTCCCTAATATATCTATAACTTGCTCAGTTCTAATACTAGATACATTGACTTCCTCAGTAGGGAAATCTCTTCATTTTCCATGAGTGTTGAAAGTCTTCTTCCATCTAAGATCTATTTATTTAAAATGAAATACACTATATTAAATTATAAAATTATGAACTTTTTATAACTCTAAACTTGGTATAACACATAATATACATTTATACATCATAAATCCCTAAATCATAAAATTTGGCTACTTTGGGGGAATCTTTACTTTTAAATACTTAATAATGGTAGGTAAATAAAATTATAATTATCCTAAGAATATCCCCTAGGAGTGTCAAAATAGTTTCACAGTAAGTACCATTTACATGTACCAGGTAACTTCGAGTCAGGCCCAGAACACCTTTTTAGAGTTATTACTCCTAGGAACATATGTGCTAGAACCACGTCCACTTGCAGTATCTGGACATGGATTTATTGTTATAAATAGCCACATAATATCTAACTTACCCAAAATTTTAGGATGTTATTATATACTCATCCTCAAAAACTATATTAGGGTTATTCTTTAGAATCTATGTTTTCTAAATCTAGTTTCCAAGGTTGCTGTTAAACTTCCTTTGATACCAACTATAATGCCCTGAATTTAGAAGCCTGAATCTAGTGCATTTTTTAATTACACTGGAATGATTATAGGGAATAAAATCCCAAAGGACCATTTAGTTTAGAAGTCTTGAAAATCTTGATTACATACAAGATAACAATAATATAGTCAAAAAACAAAATAAAACATGCTACATAATCAACTTTAATGAACTTCATCCTTGAACATTTATTCAATGATTTATTCTTAATAACATGGGGAAGGAAACATAATAAGGGTGATCTCAAATGATTAGTAAGGGTAAGTAAATAGAAAACAATAATAAATCAATATAAATAAATTAACATGGAAAGGTAAGTAACTAATAACACATTCCATTCAAAAAACTAGATAAGGAAATATCAATATCAAAATATAAGAAACTGAAACTCATGCCATCTAAATCAATAAACCGAGAATAATATTTATACATAGATATTTTGATAGAAAGTATCATTTATGAATAATCACTAAATCTAAATGGGAAAATTCTTAATTATTGGAATTCATGTCTAAGGCACATAAAAACCCGTTACCGTTAAGACCTTTCACAAGACGGTTTAAAACTATAGATAGAAAACCATTTAGTTTTTCCAACCAATTTGTCTCATGAGAACCTGTTGATGCATCAAGGGTCTACATAAAGTCCGAGCTTCACCTTTCAATAAAAATCAAAATAATTCCTCATATAAAATAATTAAATGAATAATATTACTTATAAAATATCCGTTCTGAATAAAGAATAAAATTTTATCAATAATTTCCCAAATAATCAAGTAAATGTTAAAGTAGATACCATTTGTAAAATGGAACAAAGTTTAGGAAATAATAATATATATTGTAGGATAATATGGATATTCAGGTAAATTTATAATTAAAAATTATTATAATAATGTGATTATTTCAATATAATGTTAAGAAACACAAAAGTGAGATTTCAAAGATAATCATTAAGATATTTTTATGGAATTAATTATTAAACATCCCAAAGTGTCCCACACCAATTGAAACATTTAATTCATATTCCCAGTGAAGAAATTTTTTTCATACCATGAATAAAAATTATTCATGACACAATGTATAAAATGGTTAGTATATACACTAAAAAAATAAGTAAGTGGTGTATATGGCATATGCCATACAAAAGTAAAAGTAAGATAAGAACCCCTTACCTTAAACTTCTTTGTGTTGTGTGGTATTTATCCTCTAGTATAGTGGGTTTAAACATGTTAATAACTTATAATATAACCATATTAATATTTATGATATCATATATGATCCTCTTATAATATCTTATTACCATTTTGTTAATAACCTTTCATTATTTTAACGGTTTTGGGTTTTAATTGCCTAGTTTTTCGGGTATATTTTAACATGTTATCTATCATTATTATTAAATATATCATGGTTTCATCATATCCAGAATGTAAACCATGATATTAATATAATATATATCCATTATAAATTTATTTATATAAGTCTATAATATTTGGAGATTAGAAATGAAGTGCACCATTCACGGAGATGGTAGGCCGTACATACACATGAACATTACTTTCATTTCTTTTTTCATATTAAAATAATGAATGATAAATGATAAATTTTTATATTAAAATTAAATTATCATATATATGTTATATATGTTAAATAGTTTTATTATAATCATACTTTATAAGTTCCATGCATGGAATGAAAGAGTCATATGGCTTTGAGGGGGCGATAGTCCACACTTCCTCAAACGAAATTATCGTATTTACACGTGATGGAAAGCATAAAGGTATGTTAAAAATAAAATTTATAGAATCATAAAGAAATTATAAATATAATATATAGTAAATATATAAATATAGTTTCCATCATAATGGACACCATGAGAGGTGTTAAGGTAAAAATAAACAATCATCATTTTGTGAGGCAGTAGTTCACCGTACACAGAAACAGTGTGTCCGTTACCCATTAGATTGAGGTTTATATATATTTAGGTGAAAATTTTTACATAAAACATCCTAGTATATTTATTATACTGATTTTGTTATATAATTATGGAAAAAATGATACTTTAGGGGGTGGATAATGGAAATGAAACTAGAGAGTTTGAGAGAACATGTTACCTCTTAATCAGGTAACTTCTTTTGGTTTGAACCAAAATCTTACATTGATTGATTTTTCCCAAGGTTAGGATTATAGGATTATGGTAGGGATGTTTGGAGTCTACTTTGGAAGTTTTTATATTATCCAATTTGGCTTGAGAGGTGTGAGGAAGTGGGAGAGAGGGTGGCCTTTTATAGGGAAGGAAAAGGACTCACTTGGATTTTTTGGAATTAAGTTAGTTGTACACATGTTCTTACCAAATAAAAACTCATATAAAACCATAATAAATTAATAATGCAAGTTTAGGGCTGATATATGTCCATTAAATGGGTTCTGGTAAAGTTTATAGGTCATGTTGGCCCATAAGTTAAGGGTTTTGTCCTTTATTAAGCTTAATTTTGCCTTAATCACTATAATTAATATTAATCACTTTCACTAATAATTTTGTTCAAAAATTAAGTTTATATTATAGTAATCTAAATATAATATTTATTACAATGGTTTAGGAATATTTTTATAAATTAAGTTCTTTGAAGTGGGAAAATTAAGATTTATGCTAATCCCACAGACGAACAAATTAACTGGTTTTAGTAGATTTTTTTTTCAAATTTTTTGTTATGTTTTTATATTCAATTTCGAAGTGAAATTTATTATAATGAAATAAATTTTATTAATATATTTATAATTTATCTAATGCGAACTTAAAATATATTTAATATATAATTTAACAATAATAATTATTTAAACGAAAAGGCAATTTTTAACTGAAATACATTATTTTTCCACTATTCATCAAAAAATGATATTTCTTAGAAAAATACCGAAAATTAATCCTAAGATAATTTTGAAATTATAAATTTAAAAATAAATTTTATCTTATAAAATTCAATACATAAATTTCTAAAAATTTATATTTAAAATATGCGCTCCATTAAAAGCGGTAAAAATGCCTTAATAAAAAATATAGGTTTTTTATGTGTAAAATTGAGTTTGTTCTTATCTTATGATTATAAAATAAATTATATGAATATAAAAAATATATTATTTAATATATAACATATAAATTTCATTAAAATCATTAAATAATTGTATTTAATTAGGTTTAGTAAGACAAAACTTATTTGGAAGCATAAAAGTAATAATATTTCTTTTTATATCCAATTAGTTCTTACATTCATTTATCATTAATTAATAACCCATGAATTCATTTTATATTTATATAAAATATAAATATTTATGAGATATTTAATAATATTCATAACTAATAACATAACTGCTAGGTTGTATCATCTTATATTAATTAATAATATTTTTATAATACATTGTTATTTGGTTAAACTCGATCTTGCGTGTAACACAAGCTATCGAGGATGGTCACTCTTTCATGTAACACTAGATAACATGGTATTTCATGCATATATAGAATCTATTTTAGATATTAAATATATTATAAAGTATATGGATATTATATTCCCTTATGAACTTGGTGTTGTGTGTCATACATGCTATCAAATATAAGGTTCTTACTTTAGAATTTCGGGGTGTTATAGTGGGAGAGAAAGATGTGGGATTAGTATCGCCAGTTTTTTGTTTAGTTTTTTACTTTAATGTATGAAAATATTAAAGTATGGAATAATTTAGAGACCCATTTTACTTGTAAAACTTTAAATTTATCAATAAATATTTGCAGTGCTAGACACTGAGGTGATGCGTGATTCTGAGGTTCAGTGTCCCTATAATTAATTTTATAAAAATATTAAAAATATTTTATATCATGCATGCACAGTTTTTGTAGAAATAATGGAATATATCCTAAAAAGAGTATCAAATAAAAAATATGACACTATGGTTGAATCTAGTGTGTGGGATTTACTCTAGGCTCGACTTAAAATCGGTTGGCATAAGATATTTAGATAAAGAGACCGTGGACGGGTACATTAAGTGAATTAATTAATTAAAATATTAAAATAATTAATTTAATGTATAAAAGTATAATTACTCCTATAAGAATACTTATATGGAAAATTTATAGGGTTATCCACATAACATTGATATTTTTGAGAGGAGGTTCTACCACCTTTTGTTGGTCAATTAAGATTAGGTGAATGAATAAAAACCAACTGAAGATGTATCAAGGCATAACAAAAACAATGGATCTTCTCCCATAATTGGTGAGTGAATTATTCACCAATTATCGAACAAATATTAAGGTAGGAATTTAAATTTATTTAGTCTGCCCTTATGATTAAAATATTGAGCTTAATAAAAATTCTATTATTTTCCTACATTTAAATTGATCCTTTAGAAGAGGCCATGTTTCATATTTCAATTATTTATTTGATTTATCCCTGTTTTTTCATATTTATCACCTCATTTATCCCCAATATATTTTTTTTGGTCAAGAACACTTGGATAATGACTATTTCACCCTTATTTATATGATTTTCCCCTTTGTCTGTCTTGATCTTTTCTATTGGCCTATGGTGAAACTATTCGACGTTACCATGCAGGATCAAGCAGGATCAAACCCCTAGATTCATGGAATATTTGTGTGAAATGAACTAATCAATGATAAGAGTATTTATTAGGTTTTTTTGATATGGGTGATTCTACAATGGACCGAGAATCCTGTGAGGCAACGGGAGGCACCACGAGCGATGGCCGCACGAGGCAACTTCATACAGGAGGATAGAAACACTATTTTTTTTGACATTGGAGGGTCAAAATCGATGACTGGAGGAGGTTTCTACCATTTTTAGGTGGTTAGTGGAATATTTTGGTGGTGGGATAAGTAGATTTGAGATTTATGGAGTAGATATGAGTTTCTATGAAAAAACCAACTACACAACGTGTAGTTTGATGAACACATGCCACATAGTGGACTAGATATGACAACTGGGGTTTCTAGGTGGATTAAGTATCAAACACAATGTTGGAAACCCAAAATTTAGGTGACCCAGTTCTAGAGGCCCGATGTGTAATCTGGTAGTACATAAATGCAAACACGACCTTGCACATGCCATGTATGTAAATTTCTAGATGATCACATCTCAACCCCAAGTGGTTGAAACACACCATGTAGACCCCTTTAATGTTGTGTAGATCAATATGGACCATGATAAGTGTGCTGAAGAGGACACGACAAGGCAGAGAAGTGGGGCCACACACCATGTGGACCCCTAACACATTGTGTACCCCCTTTTTTAGGGAACTTATACCTCTCATATACCCTTTGTTTGGACTAAAATTTGATCCCATGAGTAGACTATATTGAATATGTTTTCATGTATAATGAAATGGTATCCTTGATAGTTTATTTTGAGATATAATACAAGATGTTATGGGTGTGAAGCTTCTTAAAAAATTCTCAATGATGGAATTGATCGAGAAGGACCATTAGTATAACGACCCATACTTTACATACATTTATATTAATTCAGAATTTAATCACACATATTACAACATATAACAAAACCAGGAAAGGACCGTATAGGTATAGAGTATTTAGAAACTGGGAATCATAAACAACTGGTTCATAAATCATCTACACTGTCTTCCTTTTATTTTATCATATCTAGAGTCCCTTTTGGAATATCTTACTTAATATCCTTCTTCCTGACCTGGGGAAAAGAAAACATACAAAAGGGTGAGCTCAAATGCTCAGTAATGGTAAAAAAAAGAAATATCAATCACATCATATTCATAAGAACATATCATTTTGGAAATCTTAACCTGCAAAAGAGATCATAATTTCATAATCATGGGATAAATCATAGTAGTGAAATGTAATCCCAATAATCATAACTTAAAACATGAAACTTTGTGGCATACACACATAATCATAGAGAATAATTTCTTAGTAGTCAAGACTCATTGCCAATACTATCTTAGTGGACAAAGTCCATTTCTAAACCGAGTTCACTCCTCGTTTCAGTCCTGTTTCACTGAACCAGTTTAACCTGCCATTCCAGCTATGTCTATCTCATGAGATATAAATCTTTACCCAATGCATTTGAGGGAGATATAGGTCCCACCCATCTTATAATGAAACCATTCTTATGTGTGCCACAAAATCATAAATCATACATCATAGCATAACCCATGTAATAAAAATGGGAATCTTAAACATCATGACATCATAACGTAATCCATATAAGATAAAAGACATCATAAAAATAATTTCATCATAACATAATAAAATCAATTTAAAAATAGGGATAGATTTATATCCCTATATAATCTTAGATGGAAAATAATTTTGATAAAACACTTGAACTCCATTCTTGAGGAAAATATCCTTTCTACTTCAAAAACATTTTTCCTTTCTTAATATGTCATACAATTTTAAACTAGAAGAAGTTGATTAAAAATAAACTTGAAAACTTGTAAAGGAAGATTCATGGAAATAATGTTCTAAAAATCCATTCAGGCCGTATAAGTTAAAAAAACATTCTTCTCGTACTTTGGACGAAGAAGTCAAAAAGTACCTCGTAAGAAAAACGAAAAAAGATTCCTTTCATTTCTTTTACTAAAAACTCACCGAAGGGTAAAATTGGATTTAAAAAATTGTAGTAGGATATAAATAATATTACATATTGAGAAAACATGGATGTGGATGATAACTATTCCCCAGTTAATTCTGAAGTATAAACAATCTCGGATAAAAATGAGATTGCGAGATTTTCCCTTACCTTAGGTACGATTTGCTTCGTACGTGTCCGAACCTCCTGTATAATGATTTAAATAATGTCATTGACTTATTACAGAATCATACCCATTGTAATGATATCATATATGGTCATATTCTTAGATCATTAGCTTTTTATTAGTAATATTTCATTGCTACTTGCTATTCGGGTGTTTATTGATTTTTGTTCTTATGCGTGTTTTGTAGAATAAATTCTTATTTTTCTTTTTAGGTTATAGATACCTCATTTACAGTATGGTATTAGTGTAATATATATCATATTTATTCATTCAATTCATTTATATAATCATTATGAAATGAAGATCATGTAGAACGAGTCGCATCACATCGTGGAGACGGTTGGCCGTACGTACGCACGAGCGAGGATATCATTCCCATGATTGTGGAATTTAATTTAAGTGTATGTATACTATTTCAGAATCAATATCACTTTAAAATAATCATATATAGTTATTATTTACACCATTATACCCATCCAAGTAAGATGGTGGTAGAAAATAGATTACACCACGGTGTGGAGATGGTATTACGTACGTACGCACGCGCGGTGATTTCGTTTTCTGTAGGATGGATAGATGGTGAAATAGGGTTGTTTCATAATTATAATAACATATCAGTATATGAGTGATAATGATGTTATTACTTCATAATTAAACAACTAAATAAGAAGAAGTAGAAGAAGAAATAAAGTTGAAATAATCGGTAACGGACATTACCTCTTCTTTGAAGCGCCTCTTTGAGACCTCCTCTTAGGGCACTAAAATTGGTCTTTGAAGAAGACCAGTATAATGACCCATACTTTACATACATTGTTATTACTTCAGAATCGAACCACACTTACTAAAACATACAACAAAACCAGGAAAGGACCGTATAGGTATAGAGTCTTTATAAACTGGGAAACATAAACAACTGGTTCATAAAGCTTCTAATTTGCCTCCCATTTATTTTATCATATATAGAGTCCCTTTTGGCATACACTACTTAATAACCTTCTTCCTGACCTGGGGAAAGAAAACATACAAAAGGGTGAGCTCAAATGCTCAGTAAGGGTAAACAAAAGATATATCAATCACATCATATTCATAAGAACATAACTTTTGGAAATCTTAACCTGCAAAAGAGATCATAATTTCATAACATGGGATAAATCATAGTAGTTAAATGTAATCCCAATAATCATAAAATAAAACATGAAACTTTTTGGAATACACCCATAATCATAGAGAATCATTTCTTAGTAGTCAAGACTCATAGCCAAGACTATCTTAGCGGACAAAGTCCATTTCTGAACCAAGTTCACTCCTCGTTTCAGTCCTGTTTCACTAAACCGGATTAACCTGCCATTCCAGCCATGTCTATCTCATGAGATATAAATCTTTACCCAATGCATTAGAGGGATATATAGGTCCCAGCAATCTCATAATGATACCATTCTTATGTGTGCCACAAAATCATAAACCATACATCATTGCATAACCCATGTAATAAAAATGGGATTCTTAAACATCGTGACATCATAAAACAATTCATATAAGATAAAGGAATCCATAAAAATAATTCCATCACAACATAATCAAATCAATGTAATAATAGGGATAGAAACAGAACCCTTTATTATCTTATATGGAAAATAATTTTGATAAGACACTTGAACTCCATTCTTGAGGAAAATATCCTTTCTACTTCAGAAACACTTTTCCTTTCTTAACATGTCATACAATTCTAAACTAAAAGAACTTGATTAAAAATAAACTTGAAAACTTGTAAAGTAAGCTTCTTGGAAATAATGTTTTAAAAATCCATTCATGCTGTATAAGTTAAAAAAACATTCTTCTCATACTTTTGTTGGAAAAGTCAAAAAGTACCTCGTACGAAAAACGACAAAAGATTCCTTTCATATCTTTTACTAAAAACTCACCGAAGGGTAAAATTGGATATAAAATATTGTAGAAGGATATAAATATTACATATTGAGGAAACATGTATGTGGATGATAAATATTCCCCAGCAAATTCTGTAGTATAAATAATCTCGGATAGAAATTAGATTGCGAGACTTTCCCTTACCTTAGGTCCGATTTGCTTCGTAAGTGTCTGAACCTACTGTATAATGATTTAAATAATGTTATTGACTTATTAAAAAATCATACTCATTGTTATGATATCATATATGGTCATATTCTTAGCTTATTATTAGAAATATTTCATCGCTATTTGTTATTCGGGTGTTTATTACTTTTTGTTCTTATGCGTGTTTTGTCGAATAAATTCTTATTCTTATTTTTAGGTTATAGATACCTCATTTTTAGAATTGTATTAGTCTAATATATATCATATTTATTCACTCAATTCATTTATGTAATCATTATGAAATGAAAATCATGTAGAACGAGTCGCATCACATCGTGGAGACGGTATTACGTACGTACGCACGAGCGATGATATCGTTCCCATGATCGTGGAATTGTATTGGAGTGTATGTATACTATTTCAGAATAAATATAACTTTAAAATAATCAAATATATTCATTATTTACACCATTATACCTATCCAAGTAAGGTGGTGGTGGAAAATAGATTACATCACGGCATGGAGACGGTATTCCGTACGTACGGACTCGCGATGATTTCATTTTCCGTAGGATGGATAGATGGTGAAATAGGGTTGTTTCATACTTATAATAACATATCAGTATATGAGTGATACTTATGTTATTAAATCATAATTAAACAACTAAAGAAGAAGAAGTTGAAGAAGAAATAAAGTTGAAAGAATCGGTAACGGACATTACCTCTTCTTTGAAGCGCTTCTTTGAGACCTCCTTTTAGGGAACTAAAATTTGTCTTTGAAGAAGACCAGGACCTCTATGATGTTTCTAGGGAAGTGGAGAGGAGAAATTGTAAGGTTTTGGCCTATCTTGATGGCTCAAAGTGGTGTGAGGAAGAGAGGGAGGAGGTGCCCTTTTATAAGGGAGGAGAGGGGCACCTTTGGAAAAACTAAAACTATTATTTTATTATAAAGCCATATTCGGTTTTAAATAGCTCCAAATTGATTTATTTATAAGCTAAGGTGGGTATGGGTCTAAATACTCTCATCCAATAGAATTTGGACAAGTTTATGTCATTATAGTAACCTTATCTTTTAGTTTTAACTCTTAGTTAATTAGATTGACATTTACCATGTCACTTTGTATTTTTATATTATATAGTTAATAAACTTACCATATACATCCAAGAGACCCCCAAGTGGTCCATTAATGATACAACTATCATGATATAAGTATATTTTCCGAACCTTAGATTTTTTAGAAATATAATAACAATTAATAATATAATATCCGTTTTAAAAACTATTTTATGTCAATTTTGACACTATTTGGTAATGGATTTTTGTGAAAATCATAACAGGATTATTAGTTCGAAAAAAGTTAATTAAATCAACAATAAAATTTCATATTAACATATAAAATTATTTTAATTCCTAAAAAGTCTCAATTTACATTTATTTGGGTATTTATAACATCAATTATGTCAATATTTCATTAATAAGATAATTACTACATCATCTTTGTGTCATAAATAAATTAAATTATTTAATGTCTAAAAATTAAAAATAAAATAAAATTATGTAGGAAATCTTTTTATATTTATAATGAATATTTATAGTCGAATTTATCTTATGTATAACTCTATATTAAAAATTATTTACTTATTAAATATTGATTTTAACTATTTTAACCCTTCTTTAAATAAATTAATAATAAATGTCCTAATCTAATCCAAGTGGGCCTAAATGGTCATATTTTATTCCTAAGGTTGTTTTTGGTTGAATTACACTTATCCAATATAATTAGGACATGTTTTAGGGTAATAATAATATCATTTTTACCCTTAATTACCGTATTTACTTTTAACCGTGGTAAATAAAAGTAAAAAGTTACTATTCACCAAAAATTATTTTCATCTCATTGAACCACATTTTACTTATTGAGATCAACTGTGTCTCTCGTATTTTTGAAATTACACTCACAGAAGCAGTAAAATTATGTTTTATGTAAATTTGCAAATTCTCCTAGGAGGTGGGTAAAAGACGGTGAAAAATTCAATAAAATTTTTATATATCTAAAATTTTTATAAAATTACTCCAATGAATTACATTGAACTTATATAGGTATTATGTATCAATTTTTACCTAAAATAAATTTAAAAAAAAAATAATTATTTATATAAAAAGTCCGTTTTTAAATAGTAACCTAGTGTTTTCACTATTCATCAAAAATTGAAAGTTTCTAGAAAAATACCAAAATTTCACCCTAGGCTAATTTCGATATTCCGAATCAAAAAATGAAGTCTATTTTGATAAATAAAATTTTAAAAATTTCAAAAAGTGGTTATTACTATTCATAACGGCAAGTTTTAATAATATTTTAATAGCATATCGTTGTTTAGTGAAACTCAGTATTGCGTATGACGCAAGCTATCGAGGAAGGCCATAATTTCATGTAAAGAAAGAAAATCTAGTGTTGTGTGTAGTGAAAGATTAATTTGATGATTTATATAACATAAAAACAAAATATTTCTCATAAAAATCTTGGGTGTTACATTCTACCCCCCTTAAAATGAATTTCGCCCTCGAAATTAATCACTTGTAACAAACAGATGAGGATACCTCTCCCTCATAATATCCTCAAGCTCCCATGTAGCTTCTTATAATTGGTGGTTCCTCCATAAAACTTTCACCAAGCGAGTGGTCTTGTTCCATAAGACTTTTTCACTACAATCGAGAATCTCTATCGGCTGTTTTTCATAAGAAAGATATTGTTCCAGCGGTACAACTTCTGAGCTGAGTACATGTGAAGGATTAGGTATGTACTTTCTCAGGAGAGATACATGGAACACATCGTGAACTTGAGAGAGATTCGGTGGAAGCGCCAATCGGTAAGCTACCTTCCCAACACGATCCAGTATTTCGAAAGGACCGATATACCTAGGGCTCAGCTTTCCCTTCTTTCCAAATCTCATTACTCTATTCCATGGAGATATTCGTAAGAACACTTTATCACCCACTTCAAACTCCAAGTCTTTTCTTCGGTTGTCGGCATAACTTTTTTTGTCAAATCTGAGTTGATCTAATGTGTTGTTGAATAGATCGGACCTTTTCTGCCATCTCATCAACAAGATCAGGTCCTAATAGCTTTCTTTCCCCAACTTCAACCCAGCAAGTTGGAGTCCTGCATTTCTTTCCATAGAGAGCTTCATAGGGATCCAGATGAATACTGGAGTGAAAGCTATTATTATAAGAAAATTCCACCAAAGTTAGGTGTTGATCCTAACCACCTTTGAAATCCACAAAGCAAGCTCTCAACATATCTTCTAGAGTTTGAATTGTCCTCTCAGACTGACCGTCTGTCTGAGGATGATAAGCAATGCTGAAACTCAACTTTGTTTCCAGAGTATGCTGAAGAATTCGCCAGAACTTTGAGGTAAACCTCGGATCCCGATCAGATATAATAGAAAGTGTTACTCCATGCAATCTTACAACTTCTATTAAATATATCATGGCAAGCTGATCCAAAGAGAAATCCTCTCTAATAGCAATGAAGTGTGAAGAATTTGTAAGATGATCAACTATGACCCATATAGAAATATTGCCTTTGGATGTTTTAGGAAGTCCTGTGAAAAAGTCCATAGTGATGTTTTCCCATTTCCATTCGGGTATGGGTAATGGTTGTAACATTCCCTTAGACTTCTTTCTCTCAGCTTTAACTTGCTGACAAACCAAGCATCGAGAGACATATTCAACAACATATCTTTTCATTCCATCCCACCAGAAGTACTCTTTCAGGTCCCTATACATCTTCGTGCTTCTAGGATGAATAGAGAATGAAGAACTATGAGCCTCATCCAGCAGCTCCATCTTTAATTCGGGGATGGGAGGAACACAAACCCGATTCCTGAACTTTATTATCCCATCATAATCAAGATTGAATTCAGGAACATTTCTCACCTTCTTTTGTAACTCTATATCTTCTTTCTGTGCCTATTTAATCTTAACATGTATAGATGGTTGAACATTAATTTGAGAAAGATACAACTTTTCCCCTTTCATTATAATTCCAAGATCCATCCGTTGTAAATCCATAAATATTGGATCTTTTGTGATCCTCATCACTGATAAACTAGCATGGTCTTGTCGACTTAATGCATCTACCACCTTGTTTGCTTTCCCAGGGTGGTAATGAATTGAGTAGTCGTAGTCCTTAATCAGCTCCAACCATCTTCTTTGGCACATATTCAGCTCCTTTTGTGTGAATATATACTTTAAACTTTTATGATGAGTATAAATGTCACACCTTTCTCCATAAAGATAATGACTCCAAATCTTTAATGCAAAGATTACTGCAGCTAACTCCAAATCACGAGTTGGGTAATTTTTCTCATGGATTTTCAACTGTCGTGAGGCATAAGCTATCACCATATCATTTTCCATAAGAACACACCCCAATCCCTTCTTGGATGCATCACTGTAGATCACAAACCTTTCTCCACTACAAGGCAGTGTGAGCACAGGTGCACTGGAAAACCTTCTTTTCAACTCCTTGAAATTCTCTTCACATTCCACAGTCCAAACAAACTTAACTCCTTTCCGAGTCAGCCTGGTGATTGGATTAGATAATCGTGAAAAATATTTCACAAAACGTCGATAATATCCAGCCAAACCAAGAAAACTTCGGATCTTAGTTACTGTTTTTGGTCTCGACCATCTTTCGATAACCTCTATTTTTGCTGTATCCACAGATATCCCCTCTTTTGAGATTATGTGACCCAAAAATGAAACTTTTTGAAGCCCAAATTCACACTTCGTAAATTTGGAATAAATCTTCTCCTTTATTTGGGTCTTCAATATAATTCTCAAGTGATCTTCATGTTCTTCCTTTCTCTTTGAATATACAAGAATATCATCTATAAAGACTACCACAAACTGATCAAGATAATCTCTAAAGACTCTATTTATCAGATCCATGAAGATAACGGGGGCATTAGTAAGACCAAATGGCATCACTATAAATTCATAGTGTCCATACCTTGTACAGAAAGCCATCTTTGGTATATCCTCCCTTTTGACCCTTAATTGACGATACCCTGAACGAAGATCAATCTTGGAAAAGTATTGAGCTTCGCGAAGTTGTTCAAATAAGTCATCAATGCGCGGGAGAGGATATTTGTTCTTGATAGTGATCTTGTTAAGTTCTCGATAATCAATGCAGAGTCTCATTGATCCATCTTTCTTCTTAACAAACAGAACAGGTGCTCCCCAAGGTGACGCACTAGGGCGTATGAACCCCGTATCAAGATTCTATTGGATTTGATTATTCAATTCCTGCAACTCAATTAGGGCCATTATATAAGGTGTCTTTGAAATAGTTAAAGCACCCGATACAAGTTATATTGAAAACTCAACTTCACAATTTGGTGGAAGACCTAGAAATTCCTCCGGAAAGACATCATCAAACTCCCGTACAATGATCATATTCTTAATCATGAGTTTCTCACCAACCATTTGAGATAAATAACCTTCATTTAGTGGAATCAAGAGCCATAAGATGGAAGAAATTTCCACTGGAAGGTTATGTTCATCCTTACATCGATAGATGATCAAAGATTGATCTGAAATATGAAATGTGACTTCCCTTCTTTGGCAATTGATATGAGCTCCATATAGAGAAAGCCAATCCATGCCAAGAATCACATCAAATTCCACTATAGGGAGGATCACAAGATTTTCATGAAGCACTTTCCCACAAACTTCAATCAGAGAAGAATTATAAACTTTTGATGCGACTGTTGTTCCATTAGGGGTTGTCACAGCTAAATCAATATCTAATTGTTGAGGTAATATGGTGATACCCTTAGTAAATTCTTCAGAAATAAAGGAGTGGGTGGATCCAGAATCAAATAAAACATTTTCTACTTTAGAGTGGATGGTAAGTGTACCTTTCACCACTTCGTTATCGTACTCCACATTGCTGATAAAAATTGCACGTGACTTTCCTTTGTCTTTAGCCTTAATAGTTTGTTGACGTCGATCATCATCAACAACCCTTGGATTAGGGCATTGATTGGCATAATGCATGATTTCCTTGCACTTGTAACATTCAAGTGTAGGAGGTGCACTATGTGTAGCCTTTTCATTGTTCACATCACTAGACATCTTCTTCCCATAATTAGGGCATTCAAATGCCCGATGAACTTCATTTCCACATTTGAAACATTTACTTGTCCCTTTAAGACAAAGCCCTCTAAGTTTCTTTCCACACTTTGAGCATAAGGGAAAAATCATTTTCTTTTCAGTGTGCTCTTTAGAATTTCCTTTGAATTCCATTTTCCTCTTCTTAGAAAACCCATATGGCTGATGGGTTACTCCAATATCCATCTCAACTTTGAGATCACATCGAACGATTTCCTCGTAGATATTGAAGTTTCTTATGGCTAACGCCCTTCGAAGAATTGGTTTTAATCCACTAAAGAATCGATCGATCTTACTCTCAGGTTAGATAATAATACCACAAGCATACCTTGCAAGTCTTGTAAAATTTTCTTCATAGGTACCAACAAATTGATCATCCTTTTGCTTTAGTTCAAGAAACTCCTTCTCCATCTTTGTTCGGAGAATATGAGGGAAGTACTTATTGAAAAATAAGTTCTTGAACTCGTCCCATTCCATGGACTCAATTTCGTCCCTTTTCCTCGTATTCTTAATAAGATTCCACCATTGATCAGCATCACCTTCCAAACGATACACTACTAAGATGACTTTATCATGTTCAGAACATTGAAGAACTGAAAATATCTTTTCAATAGTACTGATCCATTGTTCAGCAACTAATGGATCAGTAGACCCGCTGAATGAAGGTGGACACTATCTCATGAAGGATTCAACAGAATGTTTCTCCTTCCTTTGCTTGTTTGGAAGTCCTGAATGATTCATATCTTGAGAAAGTTGTGTGATCATGGCTACAAGATTTTTCATTCCAGCTCCCATAACGTTTGGTTGCTCCGGGGGACAATCATTGCATTGCCCGTCACATTCTACATTAACACGGTTCCTTCGGGTTCCAGCCATCGACTAAAACCAAGAAGAATAGTGTGAGAAACACTAATTATAATAGGAAAACCACATAATCAAGAATAAAATTTCACACTTAAGGTCTTATCCTAGGTTATTAATGGCCATTTCTAAAACACTAAGATTGTGTTCTATGCTTAGACTTATCCTTAGGATTCTTACTAAGGCTTTCACATCCTAGTTTCCAAAGGTTGACTATACCTTTCCTCTAATACCAACTATAACGACCCATACTTTACATACATTGTTATTACTTTATAATTGAAGCACACTTATTACAACATATAACAAAACCAGGAAAGGACCGTATAGGTATAGAGTCTTTAGAAACTGGGAAACATAAACAACTGGTTCGTAAAGAATCTACTTTGACTCCCATTTATTTCATTATATCTAGAGTCACTTTTGGAATACCCTACTTAATTACCTTATTCTTGAACTGGGGAAAGAAAAATACAAAAGGGTGAGCTCAAATGCACAGTGAGGGAAAACAAAAGAAATATCAATCACATCATATTCATAAGAACATAACTTTTGGAAATCTTAACCTGAAAAAGAGATCATAATTTCATAACATGGGATAAATCATAGTTGTGAAATGTAATCCCAATAATCATAACTTAAAACATGAAAATTTGTGGCATACACACATAATCATAGAGAATCATTTCTTAGTAGTCAATACTCATAGACAAGACTATCTTAGCGGACAAAGTCCATTTCTGAACCGAGTTCACTCCTCACTTCAGTCCTATTTCACTGAACCAGATTAACCTGCCGTTCCAGCCATGTCTATATCATGAGATATAAATCTTTACCCAATGCATTGGAGGGAGATATAGGTTCCACCCATTTCATAATGATACCATTCTTATGTGTGCCATAAAATCATAAACCATACATCATTGCATAACCCATGTAATAAAAATGGGATTCTTAAATATCATGACATCATAAAACAATTCATATAAGATAAAGGAATTAATAAAAATAATTCCCTCACAACATAATCAAATCAATGTAATAATAGGGATAGAAACAGAACCCTTTATTATCTTAGATGGAAAATAATTTTGATAAGACACTTGAACTCCATTCTTAAGGAAAATATCCTTTCTACTTCAAAAACACTTTTCCTTTCTTAACATGTCATACAATTCCAAACTAAAAGAAGTTGATTAAAAATAAACTTGAAAACTTGTAAAGGAATCTTCTTGTAAATAATGATTTAAAAATCCATTCATGTCGTATAAGTTAAAAAAACATTCTTCTCGTACTTTTGTCAGAAAAGACAAAAAGTACCTCGTACGAAAAACGACAAAAGATTACTTTCATATCTTTTACTAAAAACTCACCGAAGGGTAAAATTGGATATAAACTATTTTATAGGGATATAAATATTACATATTGAGGAAACATGGATGTGGACGATAAATATTCCCCAGTAAATTCTGAAGTATAACCAATCTCGGATAAAAATGAGATTGCGAGACTTTCCCTTACCTTAGGTGTGATTTGCTTCGTAAGTGTCTGAACCTCCTGTATAATGATTTAAATAATGTTTTTGACTTATTACAGAATCATAATCATTTTTATGATATCATTTATGGTCATATTATTAGCTTATTATTAGTAATATTTCATTGCTACTAGTTATTCGGGTGTTTATTACTTTTTGTTCTTATGCGTGTTTTGTCGAATAAATTCTTATTCTTATTTTTAGGTTATAGATACCTGATTTCCAGAATTTTATTAGTGTAATATATATCATATTTATTCAGTCAATTAATTTATGTAATAATTATGCAATGAAAATCATGTAGAATGAGTCGCATCACATCGTGGAGACGATATTCCGTACGTACGCACGAGCGATGATATCGTTCCCATGATCGTGAAATTGTATTTGAGTGTATGTATACTATTTCAGAATCAATATAACTTTAAAATAATCATATATATTCATTATTTACACCATTATACCCATCCAAGTAAGGTGGTGGTGGAAAATAGATTACACCACGGCGTGGAGACGGTATTCCGTACGTACGCACGCGCGGTGATTTCGTTTTCTGTAGGATGGATAGAAGGTGAAATAGGGTTGTTTCATACTTATAATAACATATCAGTATATTAGTGATACTTATGTTATTAATTCATAATGAAACAACTAAATAATAAGAATTGGAAGAATAAATAAAGTTGAAAGAATCGGTAACAGACATTACCTCTTCTTTGAAGAGCTTCTTTGAGACCTCCTTTTAGGGAAATAACATTTGTCTTTGAAGAAGAACAGGACCTCCAGGATGACTCTAGGGAGGTGGAGAGGCTAAATTGGCAGGGTTTGGCCGAGATTGAAGGCTCAAAGTGGTGTGAGGAAGAGAGGGAGGAGGTGCCCTTTTATAAGGGAGGAGAGGGGCACCTTTGGAAAAACTAAAAATATTATTTTATTATAAAGCCATATTCGATTTGAAATAGCTCCAAATTTATTTATTTCTAAGATAATGTGGGGATGGGTCGAAATACTCTCAAACAATAGAATTTGGACAAGTTTAGGTCATTATAATAACCTTATCGTTTAGTTTTAACTCTTAGTTAATTAGATTGACATTTACCATGTCACTTTGTATTTTTATATTATATAGTTAATAAACTTACCATATACATCCAAACGACCACCAAGTTGTCCATTAATGAGACACCTATCATGAGATAAGTATCTTGGCCGAACCTTATATTTTTTAGAAATATAATAACAATTAATAATATAATATCTGTTTTAAACACTATTTTATGTCAATTTTGACACTATTTGGTAATTGATTTTTTTGAAAATCATAACAGAATTATTAGTTTGAAAAAAGTTAATTAGATCAACACTAACATGTCATATTAACATAGAAAATTATTTTAATTCCTAAAAAGTCTCAAATTACATTTATTTGGGTACTTATAACATCAATTATGTCAATATTTCATTAATAAGATAATTACTGCATCATCATTGTGTCATAAATAAATTAAATTATTTAATGTATAAAAATTACAAATAAAATACCATTATGTAGGAAATATTTTTATATTTCTAATGAATATTTATAGTCGAATTTATCTTATGTATAACTCTATATTAAAAATTATTTACTTATTAAACTTTGATTTTAACTATTTTAACCCTTCTTTAAATAAATTAATAATAAATGTCCTAATCTAATCCATGTGGGCCTAAATGGTCATATTTTCTTCCTAAGGTTGTTTTTGGTCGAATTACACTTATCCAATAGAATTAGGACATGCATTAGGGTAATAATAATATCATTTTTACCCTTAATTACCCTATTTACTTTTAACCGTGGTAAATAAATGTAAAAAAGTTACTATTCACAAAAAATTATTTTCATCTCATTGAACCACATTTTACTTACTAACATCAACTGTGTCTCTCAGAATTTTTAAATTTCACTCATAGAAGCGGTAAAATTATGTTTTATGTAAATTTGCAAATTCTCCTAGGAGGTGGGTAAAAGACGATGAAAAGTTCAATAAAATTTTTATATATCTAAAATTATTATAAAATTACTCCAATGAATTACATTGAACTTATATAGGTATAATGTATCAATTTTGACCTAAAATAAATTTAAATAAAATATATAATTATTTAAATAAAAAGTCAGTTTTTAAATAGTAACCCAGTGTTTTCACTATTCATCAAAAATTGAAAGTTTCCAGAAAAATACCAAAATTCCACCCTAGGATAATTTTGATATTCAAAATCCAAAAATGAAGTCCATTTTGAAAAATAAAATTTAAAAAATTTCAAAAAGTGGTTATTACTATTCATAACGGCTATTTTTAATAATATTTTAATAGCATATCGTTGTTTAGTGAAACTCAGTATTGCGTACGCTGCAAGCTATCGAGGAAGGTCGCGATTGCGTGTAAAGAAATTCAAGCTAGTGTTGTGTGTAGTGAAAGATTCCTTTGATGATTTATATAACATAAAAACAAAATATTTCTCATAAAAGTCTCAGGTGTTACATTCTACCCCCCTTAAAATGAATTTCGCCCTCGAAATTCGTCGCTTGTAACAAACAGATGAGGATACCTCTCCCTTATCATATCCTCAAACTCCCATATAGATTCTTCTAATTGGTGGTTCCTACATAAAACTTTCACCAAGCGAGTGGTCTTGTTCCGTAGGACTTTTTCACTATGATCGATAATCTATATCGCCTGTTCTTCATAAGAAAAATCTTGTTCCAGCGGTACAACTTCTGAGATGATTACATGTGAAGGATCAGGTATGTACTTTCTCAGGAGAGATACATGGAACACATCGTGAACTTGAGAGAGATTCGGTGGAAGCGCCAATAGTTAAGCTACCTTCCCAACATGATCCAGTATTTTGAAAGGACTGATATACCTAGGGCTCAACTTTCCCTTCTTTCCAAATCTCATTACTCTCTTCCAAGGAGATATTTGTAAGAACACTTTATCACCCACTTAAAACTCTAAGTCTTTTCTTCGGTTGTTATCATAAATTTTTTTGTCGACTCTGAGATGCTCTTATGTGTTGTTGAATCGATCAGACCTTTTCTGCCATCTCATCAACAAGATCAGGTCCTAATAGCTTTCCTTCCCCAACTTCATACCAGCAAGTTGGAGTCCTGCATTTCTTTCCATAGAGAGCTTCATAAGGAGCCATCTGAATATGGGAGTGAAAGCTATTATTATATGAAAATTCCACCATAGGTAGGTGTTGATCCCAACCACCTTTGAAATCCATAGAGCAAGCTCTCAACATATCTTCTAGAGTTTGAATTTTCCTCTCAGACTGACCGTCTGTCTGAGGATGATAAGCAGTGGTGAAACTCAACTCTGTATCCAGAGTATGATGAAGACTTCACCAGAACTTTGAGGTAAACCTCGGATCCCGATCAGATATAATAGAAAGTGGTACTCCATGTAATCTTACCACTTGCTTTACATATATCCTAGCAAGATGATCCAGAGAGAAATCCTCTCTAATAGCAATGAAGTGTGCAGACTTTTTAAGACGATCAACTATGACCCAGATAGCATTATTGCCTTTGGATGTTTTAGGAAGTCCTGTGACAAAGTCCATAGTGATGTTTTACCATTTCCATTCGGGTATGGGTAATGGTTGTAACATCCCCTTATACTTCTGTCTCTCAGCTTCAACCTGCTGACAAACCAAGCATCGAGAGACATATTCAACAACATCTCTTTTCATTCCATCCCACCAGAAGTACTCTTTCAGGTACCTATACATCTTCATGCTTCCAGGATGAATAGAGAATGAAGAACTATGAGCCTCATCCAGCAGCTCTTTCTTTAATTCAGGGATGGGAGGAACACAAACCTGACTCCAGAACTTTATTATCCCATCACAATCAAGGTTGAATTTAGGAACATTTCTCACCTTCTTTTGTAACTCTACCTCTTATTTCTATGACTCTTTAATCTTAACATGTATAGATAGTTGAACATTCATTTGAGAAAGATACGATTTTTACCCTTTCATTATAATTCCAAGATCCATCCATTGTAAATCCATAAATATTGGATCTTTTGTGATCTTCATCATTGATAAACTGGCATGGTCTTGTCGACTTAATGCATCTGCCACCTTGTTTGCTTTCCCACGGTGGTAATGAATTGAGCAGTCGTAATCCTTAATCAGCTCCAACCATCTTCTTTGGCGCATATTGAGCTCCTTTTTTTGTGAAAATATACTTTAAACTTTTATGATCAGTATAAATGTCACACCTTTCTCCATAAAGATAATTCCTCCAAAAATTTAATGCAAAGATTACCGCAGCTAACTCCAAATCATGAGTTGGGTAATTTTGCTCATGGAATTTCAACTGTCGTGAAGCATAAGCTATCACCATATCATTTTGCATAAGAACACACCCCAATCCCTTCTTGGATGCATCACTGTAGATCAAAAACCTTTCTCCACTACAAGGCAGTGTGAGCATAGGTGCACTGGATAACCTTATTTTAAACTCCTTGAAATTCTCTTCATATTCCTCCGTCCAAACAAACTGAACTCCTTTCTAAGTCAACCTGGTGAGTGGATTAGATAATCATGAAAAATCTTTCACAAAACATCGATAATATCCAGCCAAACCAAGAAAAATTAGGATCTCAATTACTGTTGTTGGTCTCAACCATATTTCGATAACCTCTGGTTTTTCTGGATCCATAGATATCCCCTCTTTTGAGATTATGTGACACAAAAATGAAACTTTTTGAAGCCAAAATTCACACTTGGTAAATTTGGCAAAAAGCTTCTCCTTTCTCAGGGTCTTCAATATAATTCTCAAGTGATCTTCATGTTCTTCCTTGATCTTTGAATATACAAGAATAGCGTCTATAAAGACTACCACAAACTAATCAAGATAGTCTCTAAAGACTCTATTCATCAGATCCATGAAGAAATCCGGGGCATTAGTAAGACCAAATGGCATCACTATAAATTCATAGTGTCCATACCTTGTACGGAAAGTCGTCTTTGGTATATCCTCCCTTTTGACCCTTAATTGATGATACCCTGAATGAAGATCAATCTTGGAAAAGTATTGAGCTCTGTGTAGTTGGTCAAATAAGTCATCAATGCGCGGGAGAGGATATTTGTTCTTGATAGTGATCTTGTTAAGTTCTCGATAATCAATGCAGAGTCTCACTGATCCATCTTTCTTCTTAAAAAACAGAATAGGTGCTCCCCAAGGTGAAAAACTAGGGCATATGAACCCCTTATCAAGATTCTCTTGGAATTGCTTCTTCAATTCATACAACTCAATTGGGGCCATTCTATAAGGTGTCTTTGAAATAGGTAAAGCACCCGATACAAGTTCTATTGAAAACTCAACTTCACGATTTGGTGGAAGACCCGGAAATTCCTCCAGAAAGACATCATCAAACTCCCGTACAATGGTCATATTCTTAATCGTGAGTTTCTAACCAACCATTTGAGATAAATAACCTTCATTTAGTGCAATCAAGACCCATAAGATGAAAGAAATTTCCACTGGAAGGTTATATTCATCCTTGCATCGATAGACAATCAAATATTGATCTGGAATATGAAATGTGACTTCCCTTCTTTGGAAATTGATATGAGCTCCATATAGAGAAAGCCAATCCATGCCAAGAATCACATAAAATTCCACTATAGGGAGGATCACAAGATTTGCAGGAAGCACTTTCCCACAAACATCAATCAGAGAAGAATTATAAACTTTTGATGCGACTGTTGTGCCATTAGGGGTTGTCACAGATAACTCAACATTTAATTGTTGAGGTAATACAGTGATACCCTTAGAAAATTCTTCAGAAATAAAGAAGTGGGTGGATCCGGAATCAAATAAATTATTTGATACTTTAGAGTGGATGGTAAGTGTACCTTTCACCACTTCATTATTGTACTCCACATTGCTGATATAAATTGCATGTGACTTTCCTTTTTCTTTAGCCTTAAGAGTTTGTTGACGTCGATCATCATCAACAACCCTTGGATTAGGGCATTGATTGGAATAATGCCCCATTTCCTTGAACTTGTAACATTGAAGTGTAGGAGGTCAACTCTATGTAGCCTTTTCATTGTTCGCATCACTAGACATCTTCTTCCCATCATTACGACATTCAAATGCCTGATGACCTTCCTTTCCACATTTGAAACATTTACTTGTCCATTTAAGACAACTCACTCCATGTTTCTTTCCACACTTTGAGCATAAGGGAAAACTCATCTTCTTTTCAGTGTGCTCTTTAGATTTTACTTTGAATTCCATTTTCCTCTTCTTATCAAACCCATATGGCTGATGGGTTACTCCAATCTCCATCTCAACTTTGAGAGCACATCGAACGATTTCCTCATAGCTATTGAAGTCCCTTATGGCTAACGCCCTTCGAATAATTGGTTTTAAGCCACTAAAGAATCGATCGATCTTACTCTCAGGTTGGATAATAATACCAGAAGCGTACCTTGCAAGTCTTGTAGAATTTACTTCATAGGTACCAACAGATTGATCATCCTTTTGCTTTAGTTCAAGAAACTCCTTCTCCATCTTTTTTCGGAGAATACGTGGGAAGTACTTATTGAAAAATAAGTTCTTGAACTCGTCCCATTCCATGGAATCAATTTCATCCCTTTGCCTCGTATTCTTAATAAGATTCCACCAATGATCAGCATCACCTTCCAAATGATACACTGCTAGGATGACTTTATCATGTTCAGAACATTGAAGAACTGAAAATATCTTTTCAGTAGTACTGATCCATTGTTCAGCAACTAATGGATCAGTAGACCCAATGAATGAAGGTGGACGCTGTTTCATGAAGGATTCAACAGAATGTTTCTCCTTCCTTTGCTCGTTTGGAAGTCCTGAATGATTCCTAGCTTGAGAAAGTTGTGTGAGCATGTCTACAAGATTTTTCATTCCAGCTCCCATAACGTTTGGTTGCTCAGGGGGACAATCATTGCATTGCCCGTCGCATTCCGCATTAACACGGTTCCTTCGAGTTCCAGCCATTGACTAAAACCAAGAAGAATAGTGTGAGAAATAGTAATTATAATAGGAAAACCACATAATCAAGAATAAAATTTCACACTTAAGGTATTATCCTAGGTTATTAATGGCCATTTCTAAAACACTAATATTGTGTTCTATGCTTAGACTTATCCTTAGGATTCTTACTAAGGCTTTCACATCCTAGTTTCCAAAGTTTGACTATACCTTTCCTCTGATACCAAATATAACGACCCATACTTTACATATATTTTAATTACTTCAGAATTGACACACACTTATTACAACATATAACAAAACCAGGAAAGGACCGTATAGGTATAGAGTCTTTAGAAACTGGGAAACATAAACAACTGGTTCAAAAAGCATCTACTTTGACTCCCATTTATTTCATCATATCTAGAGTCCATTTTGGCATACCCTACTTAATAACCTTCTTCCTGACCCGGGGAAAGAAAACATACAAAAGGGTGAGGTCAAATGCTCAATATGGTTAAAAAAAAGAAATATCAATCACATCATATTCATAAGAACAAAACTTTTGGAAATTTTAACCTGCAAAAGAGATCATAATTTCATAACATGCGATAAATCATAGTTGTGAAATGTAATCCCAATAATAATAACCTAAAACATGAAACATTTTGGCATACACAAATAATCATATAGAATCATTTCTTAATAGTCAAGACTCATATCCAAGACTATCTTAGCGGACAAAGTCCATTTCTGAACTGAGTTCACTCCTCGTTTCAGTCCTGTTTCACTGAACCAGATTAACCTGCCCTTCCAGCCATGTCTATCTCATGAGATATAAATCTTTACCCAATACATTGGAGGGAGATATAGGTCCCACCCATCTCATAATGATACCGTTCTTATGTGTGCCACAAAATCATAAACCATACATCATTGCATAACCCATGTAATAAAAATGGGTTTCTTAAACATCATGACAACATAAAACAATTCATATAAGATAAAGGAATTCATAAAAATAATTCCATCACAACATAATCAAATCAATGTAATAATAGGGATAGAAACAGAAGCCTTTATTATCTTAGATGGAAAATAATTTTGATAAAACACTTGAACTCCATTCTTGAGGAAAATATCCTTTCTACTTCAAAAACACTTTTCCTTTCATAACATGTCATATAATTCTAAACTAAAAGAAGTTGATTAAAAATAAACTTGAAAACTCATAAAGTAATCTTCTTGGAAATAATGTTTTCAAAATTCATTCATGCCGTATATGTTAGAAAAAACATTCTTCTCGTACTTTTTTCAGAAAAGTCAAAAAGTACCTCGTACGAAAAACGACAAAAGATTCCTTTCATATATTTTACTAAAAACTCACCGAAGGGTAAAATTGGATATAAACTATTGTATAAGTAT
Organism: Viscum album; assembly: GCA_963277665.1. Taxonomy (NCBI): domain Eukaryota; kingdom Viridiplantae; phylum Streptophyta; class Magnoliopsida; order Santalales; family Viscaceae; genus Viscum; species Viscum album. The sequence continues at coordinate 2,002,167,699 of OY728126.1, read as the reverse complement.
ATAAATATTACATATTGAAGAAGCATGGATGTGGATGATAAATATTCCCTAGTAAATTCTAACGTATGAACAATCTCGGATAAACATGAGATTGCGAGACTTTCCCTTACCTTAGGTCCGATTTGCTTCGTAAGTGTCCGAACCTCCTGTATAATTATTTAAATAATGTTATTGACTTATTACATAATCATAATCATTGTTATGATATCATATATGGTAATATCCTTAGCTTATTATTAGTAATATTTCATTGCTACTTGTTATTCGGGTGTTTATTACTTTTTGTTCTTATGCTTGTTTTGTCGAATAAATTCTTATTCATCTTTTTAGGTTATAGATAACTCATTTCTAGAATGGTATTAGTTTAATATATATCATATTTATTCACTCAATTCATTTATGTAATCATTATGCAATGAAAATCATGTAGAATGAGTTGCATCACATCATGGAAACAATATTCCGTACGTACGCACGAGCGATGATATCGTTCCCATGATCGTGGAATTGTATTGGAGTGTATGTATACTATTTCAGAATCAATATTACTTTACAATAATCATATATATTCATTATTTACACCATTATACCCATCCAAGTAATGTGGTGGTGGAAAATAGATTACACCACGGTGTGGAGATGGTATTCCGTACGTACGCACGCCCGGTGATTTCATTTTCCATAGGATGGATATATGGTGAAATAGGGTTGTTTCATAATTATAATAACATATAAGTATATTAGTGACACTGATGTTATTAATTCATGATGAAACAACTAAAGAAGAAGAAGTGGAAGAAGAAATAAAGTTGAAATAATCGGTAACGGACATTACCTCTTCTTTGAAGCGCTTCTTTGAGACCTCCTTTTAGGGCACTCAAATTAGTATTTGAAGAAGACCAGGACCTCTAGGATGTTTCTAGGGAAGTGGAGAGGAGAAATCGGCAGGGGTTGGCCGAGCTTGAAGGCTCAAAGTGGTGTGAGTAAGAGAGGGAGGAGGTGCCCTTTTATAAGGGAGGAGAGGGGCACCTTTGGAAAAACTAAAAATATTATTTTATTATAAAGCCATATTCGGTTTTAAATAGATCCAAATTGATTTATTTCAAAGATAAGGTGGGGATGGGTCGAAATAATCTCATACAATAGAATTTGGACAAGTTTAGGTCATTATATTAACCTTATCTTTTAGTTTTAACTCTTAGTTAATTAGATTGACATTTACCATGTCACTTTGTATTTTTATATTATATAGTTAATAAACTTATCATATACATCCAAGAGACCCCCAAGTGGTCCATTAATGACACACCTATCATGATATAAGTATCTTTTCCGAAACATAGATTTTTTAGGAATATAATAGCAATTAATAATATAATATCTGTTTTAAAAACTATCTTATGTCAATTTTGACACTATTTGGTAATTGATATTTGAGAAAATCATAACAGAATGATTAGTTAGAAAAAAATTAATTAAATCAACACTAACATGTCATATTAACATATAAAATTATTTTAATTCATAAAAAGTCTCAAATTACATTTATTTGGGTATTTATAACATCAATTATGTCAATATTTCATTAATAAGATAATTACTGCATCATCTTTGTGTCATAAATAAATTAAATTATTTAATGTCTAAAAATTAAAAATAAAATACCATTATGTAGGAAATATTTTTAGATTTATAATGAATATTTATAGTCGAATTTATCTTATTTATAACCCTATATTAAAAATTATTTACTTATTAAACTTTGATTTTAACTATTTTAACCATTCTTTAAATAAATTAATAATAAATGTCCTAATCTAATCTAAGTGGGCCTAAATGGTCATATTTTATTCCTATGGTTTTTTTGGTCGAATTACACTTATCCAATAGAATTAGGACATGTGTTAGGGTTATAATAATATCATTTTTACCCTTAATTACCCTATTTACTTTTAACCGGGGTAAATAAAAGTAAAAAGTTACTATTCACCAAAAATTATTTTCATCTCGTTGAACCACATTTTACTTACTGACATCAACCCTGTCTCTCGGATTTTTGAAATTCCACTCACAAAAGCGGTAAAATTAAGTTTTATGTAAATTTTCAAATTATCCTAGGAGGTGGGTAAAAGACGGTGAAAAGTTCAATAAAATTTTTATATATCTAAAATTTTTATAAAATTACTCCAATTAATTACATTGAACATATATAGGTATTATGTATCAATTTTGACCTAAAATAAATTTAAATAAAATAAATAATTATGTAAATAAGAATTTAGTTTTTAAATAGTAACCCAGTGTTTTCACAATTCATCAAAAATTGAAAGTTTCCAGAAAAATACCAAAATTTCACCCTAGGCTAATTTCGATATTCCGAATCCAAAAATGAAGTCCATTATGAAAAATAAAATTTAAAAAATTTCAAAAAGTGGTTATTACTATTCATAACGGCTAGTTTTAATAATATTTTAATAGCATATCATTGCTTAGTGAAACTCGGTATTGCGTACGACGCAAGCTATCAAGGAAGGCCGCAGTTGTGTGTAAAGAAATACAAGCTAGTGTTGTGTGTAGTGAAATATTCCTTTGATGATTTATATAACATAAAAACAAAATATTTCTTATAAAATTCTCGGGTGTTACATTCTACCCCCCTTAAAATGAATTTCGCCCTCGAAATTCGTCACTTGTAACAAATAGATGAGGATACCTCTCCCTCATCATATCCTCAAGATCCCATGTAGCTTCTTCTAATTGGTGGTTCCTCCATAAAACATTCACCAAGCGAGTGGTCTTATTCCGTAGGACTTTTTCACTACGATCAAGAATCTCTATCGGCTGTTCTTCATAAGAAAGATCTTGTTCCAGCGGTACAACTTCTGAGTTGAGTACATGTGAAGGATCAGGTATGTACATTCTCAGGAGAGATACATGGAACACATCGTGAACTTGAGAGAGATTCGGTGGAAGCTCCAATCGATAAGCTACTTTCCCAACATGATCCAATATTTCGAAAGGACTGATATACCTTGGGCTCAGCTTTCCCTTCTTTCCAAATCTCATTACTCTCTTCCAAGGAGATATTAGTAAGAACAATTTATCACCCACATCAAACTCTAAGCATTTTCTTTGGTTGTCGGCATAACATTTTTGTCGACTCTGAGATACTCTTATGTGTTGTTGAATAGATCGGACCTTTTCTGCCATCTCATCAACAAGATCAGGTCCTAATAGATTTCTTTCCCCAACTTCATCCCAGCAAGTTGGAGTCCTGCATTTCTTTCCATAGAGAGCTTCATAAGAAGCCATCTGAATACTAGAGTGAAAGCTATTATTATAAGAAAATTCCACCAAAGGTAGGTGTTGATCCTAACCACCTTTGAAATCCATAGAGAAAGCTCTCAACATATCTTCTAGAGTTTGAATTGTCCTCTCAGACTGACCGTCTGTCTGAGGATGATAAGCAGTGCTGAAACTCAACTCTGTATCCAGAGTATCCTGAAGACTTCACCAAAACTTTGAGGTAAACCTCAGATCCCAATCAGATATAATAGAAAGTGGTACTCCATTCAATCTTACCACTTCCTTTACATATATCCTGACAAGATGATCAAGAGAGAAATCCTCTCTAATAGCAATGAAGTGTGAAGACTTTGTAAGACAATCAACAATGACCCAGATAGCATTATTGCCTTTGGATGTTTTAGGAAGTCCTATGACAAAGTCCATAGTGATGTTTTCCCATTTCCATTCGGGTATGGGTAATGGTTGTAACATCACCTTAGACTTCTGTCTCTCAGCTTTAACTTACTGACAAACCAAGCATCGAGAGACTTATTCATCAACATCTCTTTTCATTCCATCCCACCATAAGTACTCTTTCAGGTCCCTATACATCTTCGTGATTTCAGGATGAATAGATAATGAAGAACTATGAGCCTCATCCAGCAACTCCTTATTTAGTTCAGGGATGGGAGGAACATAAACCCAATTCCTGAACTTTATTATCCCATCACAATCAAGGTTGAATTCAGGAACATTTATCACCTTCTTTTGTAACTCTACACCATCTTTCTGTTCCTCTTTAATCTTAACATGTATAGATAGTTGAACATTCATTTGAGAAAGATAAGCTTTTTCCCCTTTCATTATAATTCCAAGATCCATCCTTTGTAAATCCATAAATATTTGATCTTTTGTGATCCTCATCATGGATAAACTAGCATGGTCTGGTCGACTTAATGCATCTGCCACCTTGTTTGCTTTCCCAGGGTGGTAATGAATTGAGCAGTCGTAATCCTTAATCAGCTCAAACCATCTTCTTTGGCGCATATTCAGCTCCTTTTGTGTGAAAATATACTTTGAACTTTTATGATCAGTATAAATGTCACACCTTCCTCCATAAAGATAATGCTTCCAAATCTTTAATGCAAAGATTACTGCAGCTAACTCCAAATCATGAGTTGGGTAATTTTGCTCATGGATTTTCAACTATCGTGAGGCATAAGCTATCACCATATCATTTTTCATAAGAACACACCCCAATCCCTTCATGGATGCATCACTGTAGATCAAAAACCTTTCTCCACTACAAGGCAGTGTGAGCACAGGTGCACTGGATAACCTTCTTTTCAACTCCTTGAAATTCTCTTCACATTCCTCCGTCCAAACAAACTTAACTTCTTTCCGAGTCAACCAGGTGAGTGGATTAGATAATCGTGAAAAATATTTCACAAAACATCGATAATATCCAGCCAAAACCAAGAAAACTTTGGATCTCAGTTACTGTTGTTGGTCTCTACCATCTTTCGATAACCTCTGTTTTTGCTGGATCCACAGATATCCCCTCTTTTGAGATTATGTGACCCAAAAATGAAACTTTTTGAAGCCAAAATTCACACATGGTAAATATGGCATAAAGCTTATCCTTTCTCAGGGTCTTCAATATAATTATCAAGTGATCTTAATGTTCTTCCTTGCTCTTTGAATATACAAGAATATCGTCTACACAGACTACCACAAACTGATCAAGATAGTCTCTAAAGACTCTATTCATCAGATCCATGAAGATAGTAGGGGCATTAGTAAGACCAAATGGCATCACTATAAATTCATAGTGTCCATACCTTGTACGGAAAACCGTCTTTGGTATATCCTCCCTTTTGACCATTAATTGATGATACCCTGAACGAAGATAAATCTTGGAAAAGTATTGAGCTCTGCGTAGTTGGTCAAATAAATAATCAATGCATGGGAGAGGATATTTGTTCTTGATAGTGATCTTGTTAAGTTCTCGATAATCAATGCAGAGTCTCATTGATCCATCTTTCTTCTTAAAAAATAGAACAGGTGCTCCCCAAGGTGATGCACTAGGGCGTATGAACCCCTTATCAAGATTCTCTTGGAGTTGCTTCTTCAATTCCTGCAACTCAATTGGGGCCATTCTATAAGGTGTATTTGAAATAGGTAAATCACCTGATACGAGTTCTATTGAAAACTCAACTTCACGATTTGGTGGAAGACAATTCCTCCGGAAAGACATCATCAAACTCCCGTACAATGGGAATATTCTTAATTGTGAGTTTCTCACCAACCATTTGAGATAAATAACCTTCATTTAGTGGAATCAAGACCCATAAGATGGAAGAAATTTCCACTGGAAGGTTATGTTCATCCTTGCATCGATAGACGATCAAAGATTGATCTAGAATATGAAATGTGACTTCCCTTCTTTGGAAATTGATATGAGCTCCATATAGAGAAAGAGAATCCATGCCAAGAATCACATCAAATTCCACTATAGGGAGGATCACATGATTTTCAGGAAGCACTTTCCCACAAACTTCAATCGGAGAAGAATTATAAACTTTTGATGCGACTATTGTGCCGTTAGGGGTTGTCACAGCTAACTCAACATCTAATCGTTGATGTAATAGGGTGATACCCTTAGAAAATTCTTCAGAAATAAAGGAGTGGGTGGATCCAGAATCAAATGAAACATTTTCTACTTTAGAGTGGATGGTAAGTGTACCTTTCAACACTTCGTTATCGTACTCCACATTGCTGATAGAAATTGCATGTGACTTTCCTTTGTCTTTAGCCTTAACTGTTTGTTGACGTTGATCATCATCAACAACCCTTGGATTAGGGAATTGATTGGAATAATGCCCCATTTCCTTGTACTTGTAACATTGAAGTGTAGGAGGTGCACTCTGTGTAGCCTTTTCATTGTTCGCATCACTAGACATCTTCTTCCCATCATTACGGCATTCAAATGCCTGATGACTTCCTTTCTAAATTTGAAACATTTAATTGTCCCTTTAAGACAACTCCCTCCATGTTTCTTTCCACACTTTGAGCATAAGGGAAAACTCATCTTCTTATCAGTGTGCTCTTTAGATTTTCCTTTGAATTATATTTTCCTCTTCTTATCAAACCCATATGGCTGATGGGTTACTCCAATCTCCATCTCAACTTTGTGAACACATCGAACGATTTCCTCGTAGCTATTGAAGTCCCATATGGCTAACGCCCTTCGAAGACTTGGTTTTAAGCCACTAAAGAATCGATGGATCTTACTCTCAGGTTGGATAATAATACCAGAAGCGTACCTTGCAAGTCTTGTAAAATTTGCTTCATAGGTACCAACAGATTGATCATCCTTTTACTTTAGTTCAAGAAACTCCTTCTCCATCTTTTTTAGGAGAATACGAGGGAAGTACTTATTGAAAAATAAGTTCTTGAACTCGTCCCATTCCTTAGACTCAATTTCATCCCTTTTCCTCATATTCTTAATAAGATTCTACCATTGATCAACATCACCTTCCAAACGACACAATGCTAAGATGACTTTATCATGTTCAGAACATTGAAGAACTGAAAATATCTTTTCAGGAGTAGTGATCCATTGGTCAGCAACTAATGGATCAGTAGACCCGCTGAATTAAGGTGGACGCTGCCTCATGAAGGATTCAACAGAATGTTGCTCCTTCCTTTGCTCGTTTGGAAGTCCTTCATGATTCATAGCTTGAGAACGTTGTGTGAGCATATCTACAAGATTTTGCATTCCAGCTCCCATAACGTTTGGTTGCTCAGGGGGAAAATCATTGCATTGCCCGTCGCATTCTTCATTAACACGGTTCCTTCGGGTTCCAGCCATTGACTAAAACCAAGAAGAATAGTGTGAGAAACACTAATTATAATAGGAAAACCACAAATCAAGAATAAAATTTCACACTTAAGGTCTTATCCTAGGTTATTAATGGCCATTTCTAAAACACTAAGATTGTGTTCTATGATTAGACTTATCCTTAGGATTATTACTAAGGATTTCACATCCTAGTTTCCAAAGGTTGACTATACCTTTCCTCTGATACCAACTATAACGACCCATACTTTACATACATTTTTATTACTTTAGAATTGAAGCACACTTATTATAACATATAACATAACCAGGAAAGGACCGTATGAGAATAGAGTCTTTAGAAACTGGGAAACAT